>OY039067.1:3014703-13014703 GCA_955850985.1 Elophila nymphaeata
TGTCGAAACTGCGAACATTTATAAGGCTTATACATGTTCGCAGTTTCGATAAATTTTCAATATTGCGGTTAAATGCAATAATTTTTGACAGTTCAACGCGATAAATGGGCTATATCATATCGTGTTTCAGTGGTCATGCTAGCCGGGCTGGACAAGAAATACATTGAATAGTCCATATTGATATTGTAATATTAAGTGTGATGTTTGTACACTATTCGTCGCGTCGCCCTGCTGCTGTGGCGCGATAAAGAAACTAACGCAACACCAAGCAGGTGAAGTTTATTTATAAACTTGGGTACCTATTTTCCTACCTTTAATTTTACCGTCAAGAAAAGTCAACTTACTTAAATCATACATAGGTAGTAGTATAAAGATACTCTTTATACCTATGTAGTATAAAGAGTGACAAAATGAAGATATTGCACCAAAAACCTCATAATACAACTTAGTTATAGGGTATTTCCTAGTAGGTAATAGGTACCCCAAAGCTTAGAATATCTAATTACATATTATCTTACTTAGATCTAAATGGTCTTCACAAAAAATCCAACGGTCTTAGGGTCAATTGGATCTGCCCGTTTCATAACATTCATCCACATTTTACGCCTTTTGGCATCCAATGGCACTTGAAAAAATAGTTTTTTAGGCGTTTTAATGGTTGAATTTGTACACATAGGTACTACACAATATTATTATATGGCATAATGTTGATTCACACCTGAGAGCCACATAAAATTAAAGACAAGCGCGCGCACTAGTTGCACAGAGCTAAAGAAGTACGCGGCCGCGAGTACCACTGCCCGTTCTGTCGATTTGTGACGTCATCAACTTTCCGCGACTCGTTTTAAAAATCCGGACGGCGCGGCAACTTAGAACGCTTATATCTCGGTCACTTTTTAAGATATCAAAAAAATAAAAACACTGTCGTATTTGTCTAGTGACCTATATTCTGGGTATATCGTTAACAAAAATCGATGGTCAGATTGATTACCACTTCGTGGCACCCATTTTCAATCGGTAGAAGACACAAAGGAGAATTCGCTGTGAGAACTAAGCTCAATTATGGAAACAGCGCAAAAAACATGTTTTGATGATTGGATTATTCGTTGGCGTATGTGTATCGTTTCTGAAGGACCATACTTTGAAGGTGATAAAATAAATTTGGATGAATAACTAACATTTTGTGTATTATCGATCTTGTCCCGGTACTTTCTTGATAGAGTAGTGTAAACCTATTTGCGTTAAGAGCTCAATTTTTAAGGGAAACATGGTTTGCGCTTCTTTCCGCTAGTGGCTTTTTATTATCCGTCTTAAAAAACGTATCAATATAATAGGTTGGGGAAAAAGTTTCTTCGCATTTTTTAAGAAAATTCAAAACATTTTTTAATATAGTTTATTTACATTTAACTAAAGTATGTAGGTACCATTTTGTTCGATAACTTTTTGCCATCTTGTAGGTAGGGACATGATCCCATTGCTATAGAAATTTTGGGACTTCTGGTCAAAATACCGCGACAAGTGGTTTTGGCAGTCCTCTCGTGATGTTAACCTGACACTGCCTAAAGAATTCTGAAGAGACCGAAACAGGTGGAAATCTGAAGGTGCAAGGTCAGGACTATACGGCGGATGCATTAACACCTCCCAGCCAAACTTTCTTAATTTTTGCTGAGTGGCTAAAGATGTGTGAGGTCTAGCGTTATCATGATGAAAAACCACACCCCTTCTGTTGATTAATTCCGGCCGCTTTCTCTCAACTTCTTGCTTTAATCTCATGAGTTGTTCGCAGTAGAGTTCAGAATCAATGGTCCTGCCTGGTGGTAACAGCTCATAATGAATAATGCCCTTCCAATCCCACCACACACACAGCATCACCTTGTTGCGAGTTAACCCGGGTTTCGCCACAGTCTGTGAAGCCTGACCAGCCTTTGACCACGACCTTTTTCGCACGTTCTTGTCGTACGTGATCCACTTTTCATCACCAGTTATCAGCTTCTTCAAAAATGGTTCGGTTTCATTACGTCGTAATAAAGAATCACAAATGAGTACACGGTTCATTAGGTTTCTTTCAGTGAGCTCGTGAGGTACCCAAATGTCGAGCTTTTTGTGTACCCAGTTTTTTTCAAATGCGCCAAAACTGTTTTGTGGTCAATTCCCAGTTCTTCAGCTACGTCGTAACTACTGACATGCCGATCTTGCTCCACTTTTTCAATAATGGCATCCATTTTATCTGTAATAGGGTGACCAGAGCGACGTGCATCTTTGACATCAAAATTTCCGGATTGAAAACGCTTTAACCAAATTTGTGCTACTCTCACAGACACTGCACTAGGTCCATAAACATCGCAAATTTTTTTCGCGGCTTGCGTTGCGTTTTTACCTTTTTTGTAGTAAAATTTTAAAATGTATCGAATTTCTTCATTAGATTCACTCATCTTGGCGGTACGAAAAACAAATGAAAATCACACATTTTCCTAATTTGAATTTGGAATTATGTTCTTTAAAATTTAAACTTTCAATGATACCAAAACCAGCCAGATACAAATAGTATAGCCAAAGAGATTTTATTACAAGTTTATACATACTATAATGCGAAAAGACTTTTTCCCCAACCTAATATGTTCACCTTTGAGACGAATAGTAAAACATAAGTGTATCTATATAATATATTGATCACAAAAAGAGCCAATGGTAAGGGCCAACAACAGAGTACGTTCCGGCAGCTGCGTGTGTGAGATCTTGGGCACTAATTTGTACATTAAGCCCAAGATAATAATTATTCTAATAATATTTGTTAACTTATACAATGATAATAATGATTTGTTATGAATTAGAAATAGATTTCTATGATAAAAAGTAGTTGTAGTGGTGACCGACATAATTGTTTCGGTTATAGGATATTGAGAATCTATTTATGTTGGAATAGTTTGGTAAAATAATAATAATATCATTATTATTTAATAATTTATTAATCATGAATTTACAAATAGTTTTATATAATAAAACTTAATTATTACAACGCTTTTGTACAAGCGTTACCGGTAGTCAGAGGCGAGGCGGAGTAGGGTGGGTTGTTCACATAAAACGACCCGCTTCCGCGTGGTAGGGGCATTCTCGTTCGAGCCGTCACAGTGAACACTACTCTGCCTCCTGTCAGTGTTATCTGATTCTGAGTACCTATTTTCTGGATAAAATATAAGTATTCTTTACTTTTGGGTAAGAAGTAAGACATAATTCTCTCTACCTGTTCTTTCAATGTATTTCTGTAAGTATAATCTAACATCAGAAGTGGGATCGTACTAATAAAAGGTACAAGTGAAATATTTTCGAATCAAAAGTGCTAAGATCTCAAATTTTAAGTTTGGTTGTGTAAAGAAACATATTGATATATGATTATGACTGATCTGTGCATTGCATTTGGTCAGGGCGACTCCCTGACAATGAGATGTGTGGGTTATTCATTTTCATGTAAAAAAAAAAAAATTTTTTCGTTATATACCTACTAGTTCAATGGGCTTAGTGCCACGTCAGGGCTACTCTCTGATGGTATTAATTCCTGTTGGATTGGGGGTTGATGATATGTTTCGCTTATTGTGTAATATAATAGTAAAACATATTTTCCGTAGTTAGACTGGCATTTCGATGTTCGATCGGGGCTACTCTCCGATAGCATTGAGATGTGTCGACTAACGCAGACTATTTATTATTGTGTAGTGAAATATGTTTCGTAGTTGGACCGGGCATTTCAATGTTCGATCGGGGCTACTCTCCGATAGCATTGAGATGTGTCGACTAACGCGGACTATTTATTATTGTGTAGTGAAATATATGTTTCGTAGTTAGACCGGGCATTTTGATGTTCGATAGGGGCTACTCTCCGATAGCATTGAAATGTGACGACTAACGCCTATAATATATATGATTATAATATTGAAAGCTACTAAAAAAAAAAGTTTGAGTTTGAAGCACTTTGGTTCTCTTCGAGCGTTGGTGTGTTTATTATAATTAAAGAATGAGAAATCATTAGATTACATAGGAATTCACTTGCTGAGAAATTTTACATGTGAGCTAGTGAACGTACGTAGAGAATAAATTAGTATCTAACAAAATAAGGTATTACGAAAAAAAAAACGCGCAAAATTTTCTCGCTCTACCGCCATCACAAATATCTTGCAGCTGTAACTATGGGTGTGTAAAAACCAGCTTGACAAATTAACAATTTTATTGAGCACACCACTCTTTTATAAAAGGAGTTTCTCCAGAGTTTTTGTTACGGAATCGCTTGTTGAGATTTCATTTTTTTTTGGACTCTAACTACCGTACAATTTATTGTTATTTAAATAAAAATGAAAAAAAAACGCATTTTATAGTGCTTGATAAAGTTTTTTTTTAAGATAGTATCATACTTTTTGGTTTTCGTTCGTTCGTTTTTTTTTGGTTTGATGATATTTGGAATTAATTATCGGTTTCCAAGCGAATTAAATATTTCTACTGGCAACACCGGAAGTTCGAATGAACTAAGGCGAAGTATGTTGCCGGATCGAGTCACTTTTTTTGCTGACTGTCGCCGTGTACGGTTGAATTACCAGTGATTTGTATTATTTGTTACCAACCAGTTTGTAAGAATATAGAAGTAACATTATAAAAATGATTGATTCTTACAATTCAACTTGAAGAAATAAAACATGGTAATTGTGTTTTCATTATATTAATTTAGTGTTGTACGTTTGATTTTATTAATTTATTTTGATTACAACGGCAGTCCTGGAAGATAAGCATAAATTATTTGAATTAATTTTGGAGTATTTTTTTATAATTAATGAGGGTAGTGCCAAAACTTTTATTGCATTGGATGTACCTCGTGGCCAGTTGGGGTCTACGGGGGAGAAAATTTCATTATTTTTGGGCTACGATGCACCGTTTTCGAGATATTTAAGTTTTTATCTCCAGGTCCAGAATTAGAATCAAGTATATTTCAATACATAAAAACAGTTTGTTAACAGTAATAATTATCAAGTACTAGATAGCTTCGAATGTCAAGTCATTGAATCGGAATAAAAAAAATAGGTCTTCAAACTTCTCGTCAGATTGGCCGAACGTATTATGAAGGTTCAACAATCTATTAACACCACTAAGTATTCAAAAGTACACAATAAGAATAATTGATTATACTTATCGCTGGTCAGTTATTGCCCAGATACTAATCTGTAAACATTAGCAGCGAGTGGTAGGATTAGTATGACATGGGTAAGGACTAATAAAAATAAAAACAATAGTGAAAAGAAAAATGTATATACCTATACTGCTGGTCAGTCACTGCCCTGATATTAGTCTGGAATTCATGCGCAGCAGGTGATAGGACTAGTATGCCAAGGCCAGAGACTATTATTTATTTGTATATATACTGCTGGTCAGTCACTGCCCTGATATTAGTCTGGAATTCATGTGCAGCAGGTGATAGGACTAGTATGTCAAGGCCAGAGACTATCATTTATTTGTATATATACTGCTGGTCAGTCACTGCCCTGATATTAGTCTGGAATTCATGTGCAGCAGGTGATAGGACTAGTATGTCAAGGCCAGAGACTATGATAAAATATTATATTTCAGAATAATGTTATTATAGTACTTCGAGAGCGAAGTACATGCCAGTTTGGCCGTAATAGTTTTGATTAAATAAATATATATAAAAATAGCAATCACTATCCGCCATGCTATTCTTAAAATATTTTTGATTTATTAGCACTTCGAGAACGAAGTGCTCTGCAGAATGGCCGTGTGAGATCTTGGGCACTAATTTGTACATTAAGCCCAAGATAATAATTATTCTAATAATATTTGTTAACTTATACAATGATAATAATGATTTGTTATGAATTAGAAATAGATTTCTATGATAAAAAGTAGTTGTAGTGGTGACCGACATAATTGTTTCGGTTATAGGATATTGAGAATCTATTTATGTTGGAATAGTTTGGTAAAATAATAATAATATCATTATTATTTAATAATGATATTATACAATTTACAAATAGTTTTATATAATAAAACTTAATTATTACAACGCTTTTGTACAAGCGTTACCGGTAGTCAGAGGCGAGGCGGAGTAGGGTGGGTTGTTCACATAAAACGACCCGCTTCCGCGTGGTAGGGGCATTCTCGTTCGAGCCGTCGTCACAGTGAACACTACTCTGCCTCCTGTCAGTGTTATCTGATTCTGAGTACCTATTTTCTGGATAAAATATAAGTATTCTTTACTTTTGGGTAAGAAGTAAGACATAATTCTCTCTACCTGTTCTTTCAACGTATTTCTGTAAGTATAATCTAACACGTGCAACAATATCGGCTATCAGACCGGTCAGGCGCGTAGAGCAAACACGCAAATGTGTCTATTAGCCTTATCGGGCCAAGCGAACATCGTCTTCGTGTCAACAAACGGGTAATGGCGTTCATTTTGGGGAATACGATAATGCTGTCCAGTGTGTTGAAGACGTGATCAGTAATTACTAGTATAATTGGAATTCCGGAGATTAATTTTAGTGGCGCATCTTAAGTTGGGGCAGTTAGGATAACCCACGGAACACAGAAAGTAGATTATGTAGGTAAGGCTTTTGCCGATAAAGAGAAAATAAATCTTAAGACAGTATTTAAAACCGTCGCTTTTACACTGAGATAATTCTAGAATGTTCTTGCCCTTCTTCTCGATGGTATGTGATGGTAAATCCGAAACTGGATGCGATCTTCAACCTTCACTCTTAAGGGACTGGCCACAGGAATCTTATTATCAACTGTCACTTGTCGGAACATAAGAGTGCTGTTTACACTATTATCATGACGCTAGACTTTGATAAGACGGCGGTATATAACCAGGCTGGCTTCAAACACCACCAGTCGAACCAAACACAGTCCCCATTGTCTGAGTCAATGGGTCCGGTGTGGCGGTATGAACCAGTCGCTAGCTTCGACAGGGCGGCGCTGCCCCCTGTGACACCACCACGGAAAACCAAGACAGAGGCCGCATCCCTCCGCCACCTCTGAGAGCAGAGGCGTGTCTGGAGCGACCGACTCAGTTCACGGCGGCCCATCAGCCTATCGGGCGGCCAACCCACGACCCAAAGCCCGCTGGCCCTAAAAAGGGCGCCCTCCTGTGTTCCGACGACAGCCGTCTGTCCGCAATCAGACGTTGTCCAGGGTGCACTGCAGGGACCTGTTCTGGATTTATTCCAGTGGAAGAACCATTATGACTCGAAGGAAGTTAACGGGGGCTTGGTTTAGGTCCAACTAACTAACTACCACTGTTAGTTTTAATTACTGTGTTAAAGAATTAAAAACTAACCCAGGTTTCAGGTAAATTGCGCTTCATCCTCCGTCTGAACCTTCTTGACTTTTCAAAAGGTGAGTCACCTGTTTGTGGGAAAAACAACACTAGCTCTTCACGGTTGGTCCACGGGTGGAGCTTTGTTGGCAGACCCACTACCACCTCCCAACTTAATACCAACCGTTGGCAAAGACACCCCGACGGTAAATGCTACTAGGGTAAGGGCCCCTTCATAGAATTTTCTACGGGCCCCGCGCGGGCTTAATCCGGCACTGCAGGTGACATTTCGAATTAACCTTCCAAGTCATGCGCTTGCCATAGTAGGAAAATCTTAGAAAAATAATAACCTAGAGTCGTAATCTGACCCCTGAAGAATCGTATTTCTTCAAGGGTCAGTAAATATTATAATTTGACTTCGCAAGAATAAACTAATTTAATAAAATATGTTCGTTACTGGGTTACCCCTGATAGCTATTATATTCGTAGATAAAACACTTGGCATAACAGGAAAACTTTAGCTTGCAGATAACTGTGCTCCTATTTATTTTAACCTTTCGGAAAGGTTATAATAAACTTTCCTTTATTAAGCATATAGGTACTACACATACACTGCTCAAAGTTTTATTTGAGAGGACAGAATAGACCGGATCCCAAAAGATTGATAAACAGGTTGGCACATTTAGATCGTCGGTGGCGTAGGGCGTAAGAGCACTGTCTTCCACCCGGGAGGCACCGGTTCGAACCCCAACACGTACCAATGTGTTTTCAAATTTTGAATACATATGTACGTTTAATCGACGCTTTTGCGGTGAAGGAAAACATAGTGAGGAAACCTGCATACGCCTATGAAGAAATTCTTAGGTTGTGTGTGAAGTCGACCAACCCGCACTTGGCCAGCGTGGTTGACTAAGGCCTAATCGCCCCTAATGTGGTACCCCACATTAAAAAAATAATCGAGCCTACCGGCTCGAGCCCCTCAGTGGGGTCATTATAGTGAGCTGTTGATGAATGAATGATGACATTTAGATCGGTCAATTTGAGCAAATCTGTAACTATAAGTGCGTAAAGCTGGTAACCAGCTTTCTTTATGTATAAGCTTATGAAATATACATTCAAATTATATTTACAGGTTTTGTTTATCTAATCTTATTTTTATATACCGTTATATTAAGAATTGAAGCCTACGAGGTGAGTCGATTTTATTGCACGTAAGTGTATATTTGCCGCTCTCTCTCTTTCTCTTGTGACTTTAGTAAGGTGAGGGTATTGTATGCCACCTAGGTGGTAGACCCATATATATAGGGTCATCTGGGTAGGTACCACCGCCTTTCTTATTTCTGCCGTGAAGCAGTTCGCTGTGTTTCGGATTTAAGGGAAAGGTAGCCAGTGTAATTACTGGGCATGGAGGGCATATCATCTTAGTCCCCAGGATGGCAAACGCACTTGCGCTGTTAAGTGATTTACACTTAATATTGCAAGTGTCTATAGGCGGCGGTGACCACTTAACATCAGGTGGGCCGCAAGCTTGTTTGCCATCTCGTATCGTAACATAAAAAAAACCCATACGATTAATATAAACTACCGCTGTCGTATTATCGATTCTCAAAAGTATTTGGCAATGATGACAATCTTTGGCATATACCTTTAATGCAAAATACGCAGCCTACAGTTCTAAATAGTTAATATGATGCCGTTTTTCTAATTCGGATCACCTACCGCCTGTTGATTTATCATTACAAGACATTATGTATGTCATCCCTAATTGTGTGCACTTAATTATCCTAACCACGAAAGGATATCTGGTAATATATTATTAGGTATGTTCATGTATCGATCGTAATCATTATGATCTTTTAAACAAATAAATTTACATTTTTCTAGACTTATTGTGTGTATCCAACAATTTGACATGCAGATACTAATCCTACTAATTGAGCAAATTTTCTAATTTGACAGCGATCCACGTGAAGTAATTGCCCTAACTCTTTTTTAATACGACTCCTTTTTTCTTGGGGTAGGCTTACCGAACAATATTTTGAATTTATAATATAGGTACCCTCGATATTTACAATTTTTAGAGGGTACCGTACTACTTCTTTCCCATTTACAATAAATCCAAGTATCTCTAATAGTTTTTGTCGTTTCAACATAATTTCTACAACTATCAAACGTATTACCTCCCACAAAAATATCATCTAAATAACATGACGACAAATAAGCCCATCCTCTAAGTAATTTTAATACGGGTTTAAGTAATTTTGTAAAAACGTATGGGGCTGTGCATAAGCCAAATGGTAATACCTTAAATTCATACATTAATCTCGTATTCATATCTTTTCCATAGCAATACAAAATCTCAATATTTACGAGATCTAGGGTCCATTTTTACGAACATGTAGGCGCCCTTTAAATCTAGAGTGGCCATGTAACATTCTTTAGACATTAATTTTAAGGCGGTTCGCATATCTTCTATTTTGAAATGAGTTGTTTTAATGAATTTGTTTGATTCTTTTAAATTTAACATAAATCGCATGGTGCCATCCTTCTTGGGATGAGGGAAACCCGAGATACAAACAAACTGGTCAGGATAAGGAGTACATTCAGTTATAGCGCCTAGAGATAGGAGCCGTCGTAAAATAATGTCGTATTGCGTTTTCTCGGCGGCGTTAGAACGTAATAGTATGATGGTAATATTGGGTCTCGAGTCGACTGGCTCACTGGCTTAACAAAGTATATTTTGTAACCCTTCACCCATTATAGAATTGTTCGATCATTGGTAATAGTAGCCCACTGCTCTATAAAGTGGCTCAGTCGACCCCCATAACGTACCTTTGTAACTACTGCTTGCGAGTTTGCAGAGGTCGATGCGCCCAGGCATTCGAGAATTTCCTCGGCAGTTCCCGCGGTCGGTGGTTACCGCGGCGGAGGCGGCGGCGGTGGCGCCGACGGGCGACGGTGACTGGCGGTCGCAGTAGCGCGGGTCGCTGGATTGGGCGCCTGTTTGCGAACTCCGCCCGCGCCGTTTTCCCGTTTAAATTGCCTATCTTGGATGGTTTAACCTGTTTTAACTCCTCAGCCGACTTGTTAACGGCTTTTACCGTATTCAGGATTTCACCTTACTTATCGCCGAATAAATATTTTTCTATTTTAGTATTGATTATTTGATCTACTTTCTTTTTTAAGACTGGAAACCATCATGAATTTGCGAGTTTTGGAGTAGTTATATTGTAAGTCACCTAACAAACGTGCAGCGTCCTCTAATTGCTGTAAAAGTTCGAGATCCGGCTCTGTAGAAGATATTTGATTTTGTAATTGCCCTACCAAGGCAGGCTATGACTGTAGCGATTTTTGTTTGACGAGTTTCGATCGCTCTGTCACGTTGTCGCGAATACCGCGAAGTTTTATAATCTGTAGAAATATTATTTTCGATTGGCGGTAGCCGTCAACGGTGCGAGCGGACTTTTTTGCGTTCGTGACTCAGACACAGTCGATTAACCGAGACGAACGGTGCATTTCAAGGAACCGTGAGTTTGTACAATTTAGTGTTTTACGAATGTACTTTAATTCTATGTTTTTGCATTGCATATACCTAAGGTGAATTTATCGGTCGATAAATACATACCTACCTACCGTTATCTCAGTGTTATAACTCAACACACAATATGGTGATAATTATGTGTTCTCAGGTGGTTCTCAGTTTTAAGACTCAGATAAATTGTTCAGGTCCAGACAGGGACATACTCAGAATAATAGCTCAGTAATGTTGAGTGGAAAGGGGTCGCTATAAGGGGTGGCGGCGACTACCGGGCTGCGGTCCTTTTTGACGCGTGTATCAACAATGTTGATAGCACAGAACTGCTCAGAATTTCAATCTCAACTCAGTAAAGTCCGATCTCTTAACAGATGTGAGACTTTGTTTAGTTATCATCAGGTTATCATCACATATACAACAGAATCTACAGTAATCGCCTTGCGTGGCTGAAGCAGATATAATTTTCCAGGCAACGTTTTTCGACATGGTGGAGGTGCTGGGATGGTGTTTATTCCCTTTACGTAAGGTTTATTAATGTGAAACAAAAGTGAAAAAAAAAAAATATATGTGTTATTTTGTTGAAATTATAATTTGTGCAGTGATACGAGATAACGTCGGCGCAGGCGCCAAAACGGCGCGCCAGCCAGTCTGAGGCTTTAGACAACATGCATTTCGACAATCGCTCTCGCTATCGCTAAGTAAAAAAATGTATGGGATTGACATAAGCAATCGATCACTTTTCGATTGCTTATGTCAATCCCATACATTTTTTTACTTAGCGATAGCGAGAGCGATTGTCGAAATGCATGTTGTCTAAAGCCTCTGGCCGCGGCGGCGCCGGCGGCGGCGCAGTGCCTAGTTACAATGTTAAAGCGTTTTCAGATTTAGAATAAAAGTCTTTATGTTATGGAGATGATTTCAGATTTTCATCTTTATGTTGATGTGCAGTTGCATATCTTGAATGATATAATAAGTACCTAATTTAAAAAAAGAACAGATGCCTAAGTAACTCCACCTTATTGCGAGTGCCTTATGGTCTAATTTTCCATATTTTTGACCTTTTAGTCTTTGCATCTTTTTGACGTGACCCTCAGACCAATGAAAGTAAGTACAGAAAATTTATAACAAAGAAATCCACTATAAAAAGACACATTGATAATTTCTTTGAAAAAACGGATATGCTTTTATATACATGTTTTTTTTTTTACTCTAAAAAGAGAATTATAGTTGCTGGTGACTTTAATGTAAACATGCTTGAAAATAAACAAAATACTGTATTGTTTAGAGATCTTTTAAAGAAATATAAGTAATTTAAATTTACATAATTATAAATGTGCCCAATAGAGGAACAGCTTGCTCAGACCATTTTTAGTAATATCAATGGTGCAATTAGATATACTCTACCGTTATGTTTATCTGACTATGACATGACCGTACAGATACTACAATTTAATGTTACACATAAAAAAAGAAACCCCATGCACTGTGTTTGTTTATAGAAGATGTTATTCTCAGGACAATATAGAAAAAATAAATAAAAAACATCTTAGGTGTCTTTCTTTTTCAGAAGTTTACAAGCAAACGGAAATAAATAATGCTTTTGAGAAGCGTTATTTAGGTGTAAGTACAACAATTTGAAATTTTGAAGAACTTGCTTCATGAATATTTGTGAAAGACATTAGGTATCTAGTATCTACTCATTACTGCGCTTGAAACAACATTTGTCATAAGATACCTAAGCACAATACGTGAGCGAGCAAGGGTGGACTTGGCAAATCTCAGATATTTTACATATCAAGTGAATTGAGGTTTTACACAATTTAAAGAAATTCTTTAGTCTTGATACCTACCTAATGATGTGATGTATTGCTCAGAGGAATATTCTGTGACTAATCCCTATAATGTTTTGTTACCAATGACAGACCATTATTATTATGATATATATAGTTTGTATATAGTCATAGTCAGAGAGATGAACCCATAAGAGATTTTTGATGTGTTCTTAAACAGATTGCTCAGAATTTTATCAACCTTTTACTAACTAGATAAGTTAGTACCTACCTATTTAGTAATACCTATTGTCCTAGGGCAACATAGGTACAATGTCTATTTTAATTGTTGCAGTCGGAATCAACGGAGTTGTTTGATTCGATTGTGTCTCAGCATATTTTAGTAAGTATAATTGGAATATTATATTATGCAAAGGGAAAGTGCTCTTTTCTTTAACATGGAAGAAATAGTCTAAACTTTATAGAAAATGTTGAAAGTCTCACAAGTGGTAGATTCAATTGTGGGGTGGTCTGGGTGCGTGCCATGCTCTTTCTTGTTTCTACCGTGAAGCAGGCCGCTGTGTTTCGGATTGAGAGGAAAGGTGGCCACTGTGATTGCTGGGCATGGAAAACATTTTATCTCAGTCCTCAGGATGGCAACGCAGTGTTAAGTGATTTACCCTTAATTTTGCAACTCTGTCTATAGATTGGTGACAGTAACCACTTCACACCAGGTGGGCCACAAGCTTGTTTGCTATCTCGTAATGTAAAAAAAAAGTACAGCTCAGAAAACTCTATTGGCCATTAAGCAAAACTCTGAATGAGAGATTTACAGCAGTGTAGTGTTTACTACATACTTTTTCAGCTACTAATAAATATGCGTACCTACTCAATACTTAGGCCCTCACACATATGTGAAAGATGTCGAAGAAGGGGTACAAACGGATAACAAGCAATATAGCTCAGTAATGTTGAGTGGAAAGGGGTCGCTATAAGGGGTGGCGGAGGCGACTACCGGGCTGCGGTCCTTTTTGACGCGTGTATCAACAATGTTGATAGCACAGAACTGCTCAGAATTTCAATCTCAACTCAGTAAAGTCCGATCTCTTAACAGATGTGAGACTTTGTTTAGTTATCATCAGGTTATCATCACATATACAACAGAATCTACAGTAATCGCCTTGCGTGGCTGAAGCAGATATAATTTTCCAGGCAACGTTTTTCGACACACGTTTTACATTAATTTCACCTACTGCTACCAATTTTCAGGTATCGAGTATTTCTTAGAAAGTTCCATGAGCCCTTTCTTTTTTAGTCCAGATCTTACTACGTGTGTCAATCTATTTGCCAATTCTATATTTATGTCGTGTCCGAATTCTATTACTGCCGTGGGGTCGGCTCCTAGAATGTCTAGAATCTCGGAATCCAAGCCAATGTTAGGCGGGTCATTATAATTAGCATCATTTCTAACCTGCGTCAGATCTTCCATTGGGTCAGGCTGCGTCTGCAGCACCATGGCAGCTGCATGGGATGTAGATGGTTGTTGATATTGCCGTCGTTGTGAGGTTTCAAAGGCGTGGTCCTCTCGCAGCACTGATGGTGGTGAATCTGGCCCTTGTTGTCCAGGTACCTCGTGATGCTACTGGCTATATTCAGCCAACGATTGTTCTTTAACGAGATTTTACTCTGGCGCTTGGGCATTATTTTTACTTTATGGTATTTGCTTGGAGACGTGCTATCGTGGCGGAGCACAAAAAGAGAATGAACAGGGGCACCGCTGTAACGCGAAAGAAAGGCGAGGATGGAGGTGGGGATGACAAAGTGGGGGTTCAGCGGTGACATAGAAGCGGTAATGTTGCCATATTTTTTTTCTTTTTCGGGAAGAATTCTCTCAAACATTGTGCTAAATGGTAACACATATCCCGAAGTATAATTCAAATTAATTCAATTCCTCATAATAACAATCCTTATTTTATTTTATTTTGTATTTTAATGGCATAATGTGTCTAATAAATTGTTTGAAATGAGACCCCTCGTTACGAATACATAAATTTAGTCTTCGTTGAAGTTCATCATTTGTGGACCTCTGCAAAATGTTGTGGTGTATGCTATTTATTAATTACATTTTCTAACTCAACTCTTAGGTCTTCAACGGTCTTTTCAACTTTTTTGTAAATAACATTTTTGACATGGCCCCATAAAAAGTAATCAAGAGGCGTAAGATCTGGACTTCTTGCAGGCCATCGAATTGTCCTGTTAGTACCAATCCAGACATTGAAGTGTTCATTAAGGTAAGCCCTGGAAATTCTACAATAATGAGCAGGCGCACTGTCTTGTTGAAAAATGATACTATTTCGTTCCTTCTGGTAGAAGGTCTAATAGATGTTGAAAAGCTCTAATATTTCAATGTATTTTGTATTCAGATGTCCCTCGTATATGTGCGCTAACACAACCATGTTTCTTCTGATTCCGCACCAAACATTGAACGAAAATCGGACCTGATTGTTTGTTCCGTGAACACGGAATGGATTTTCACGGGACCAATAATGTTTGTTACGCCTGTTATACATTCCGTTATTACTGAAGTTTGTTTCATCAGACCATTATGCATTCCAAGAAGTTATGGTTCAGAGCTATTTCTGCCTATAGTACATTTTGACAGAGTTCTAACCTTCTTTGACGGTCTCCGGGATATAGTTTCTGCACCAATTGTCCATCACGAAAACATTTGTATTTGTACTTTTTTAAAACATTAAGTACTTGAGTATGACTAGTGCCTACCTTTTGAGCGGCTTCCCCACAGAGAAGGTAATCACTAGGCTTCCCTGGTAGACGCTTTCAGGTAGCACCAAAAAAATGTCAAAATACTGAGTTCCATATCCGAAAAGTGCAGATTACAATGTTCTTGTGGTCTTCGTACCTACTAAATGTTTTTTGAAACCTCCGACATTTACTAAGTTTTTCACTATTCGCGCCAAAACTTTTCTCGACGGTAGGTATTTGTCATTGTCTATTGGGTGGGATACCTGTCACCATACCACTGAAGGGCTAAATTGTAATTCTTGTTGTTTAAAATGTATTGCTCTTGATACGCCATTATTTTGATAATTAATAACACAAAATACTTATAACACGGTAATATCATATAAGCGCTTATAACGAAATGGTGGGAAAACAAAACAAAATCGATAAAAATTACCAAGATTTTCGTTCGAATTTCAAAATTGCCTTAAATTGCTACAAAAATTAAACGTTTCAAGTAAATAAATTAAACGTTCCATTTTCAAACTTTCTTTTTTTCTAATTCCAACAAAAATCGCGAGCAAAAAAATTAAAGATTTGATTTGATTCGAGAGAAAAATAAATGTTAGATTTCATAATGTTTTTACCTACTTTCTCGTATTACGTAGTATAGACAAAGTCTTGTAATCGTCAAAAAATTCGAGATTTTCTAGATTGTCAAAATCTAGAAAATCTCGATTTTTTTTTAAATAAATTAAACGTTCCATTTTCAAACTTTCTTTTTTTCTAATTCCAACAAAAATCGCGAGCAAAAAAATTTAAGATTTGATTTGATTCGAGAGAAAAATAAATGTTAGATTTCATAATGTTTTTACCTACTTTCTCGTATTACGTAGTATAGACGAAGTCTTGTAATCGTCAAAAAATTCGAGATTTTCTAGATTTTGACGGATTTACACGATTTGGACCTCCCTGAGTCCAAAAATACCGTTTTTAGAATTATGTCTGTGTGTGTGTCTGTGTGTATGTGCGTTAGCACGAGAATTGGAGGATGCTTTAACTTATTGCAACCAAATACATGCAAGTATGACATCAAAATATAAGGTTTCTTAGAATGCAGTTCTCTACAGGTTGTAGCCTACACAATAATAATAATAATATATTTTCACTCTCACACCAATTATCTAGCCCAAATTAAGTATCATTAAGAACTTGTGTTATGGATACCAGATAACGGACTTTAATATAAGTTAATTTATAATAATATTTATACATAATAGTATAAATATTATTATAAATAAACTTAAATAAATACAGAAACAACCATGACTCGTTAACAAATGTTCGCGTTCATCACTCTAACATTTGCTCCTACCAGGACTCGAACCCGGACTGCTTGATGTGTAGGCAGCTATACTGACCACTCCACCACGACGGCGTCGAACTGATCTATCAACTTTTGAGTCGTCGATCACGAAAGTTAAGCACCAAGTGCGCGGTCGGTACTCGGTGGGTGATGGGTGACCAAAATTTAACAAGCATGTATGACAGCAAAATACAAGGTTTCTATCAACTTTTGAGTCGTTTCCGGTATACGAGAAAGTCAAGGGGAGACCACTCCCGATATTTTATTTCTTAAACCCTGTGTTTCTTAGAGAAAAATGGCTAGGGTTACATTTTTTTTATTTAGTTCAATTCCCAGTTCGGTTAAGGTTTTTGAAACTTCTGTGAATGCAGTAATATTTCTTTTTAAAAATAAACGAATGTTTTCTTTCGGTAAATGGAGCTATTTTAAAGATTTAAGGCACTTCCCCTCTAGGACCCATATTTTTTTCCAGCCTATATGTATTATACACTGTGGGTTGGTGCAATATGCCTTTTTCTGAAAATTTTCTCTATCTACTAGCTATCCCTTTTTAATTCATATTGTGTTTAACACAATCCATCTATTTCCTCTCTCTTCCCCTCCATACCATTATTCAAATAATGCTTGACTCAAATAATTCAGCTGACAATAATGATCAGACTGTTTGGACCTAAGTAAACATTCTTGTTAAGATAACCCAGTTAAGTCACAGTTCATTGCAAAGATAAACGGACTTTAAGCATAATTGTTTAAATATCAATTACCTACACTGATATCTACTGACTTCTGTAGTCTTTGTCCTCTTAAATTGAATTGGGTTTTCATTGAAACGAAGATGGGCAATAATCGTCTATATGTAGTTAGTATTAGAACATGTTTTGTAAAAACATTGTCAATTTTTCCCAAAAGAGTTCCGCGTCAACAAGGATAACAAAGGAGACATTTTCTAAACTAGACGCAATTTCAACGAAAAGTTTCCTGTCTATATCTAAACATTAGTTATTAGTTGTCAAATGTTTGAGGCATGTACGTACCTACATAGGTACTGTAATTATCATTACCTATGTAATACAAATACGTCATTATCATCATCATCAACCGCTCATATAATATCCCCACCGAGGGGCTCGAGCCTACCCCGCATTAGGGGCGAATAGGCCTTAGTCAAGCACGCTGGCCAAATGCGGGTTGATTGACTTCACACACAACCTAAGAATTTCTTGTGTGCAGGTTTCCTCTCGGTGTTTTCCTTCACCGCAATAGCGTCGATTAAACGTAGCTATGAATCCAATACGTATATCTGCTAAAATAAAATTAATGATTCACTAAACGTACTAATTCAAGCTACAGACTTAGGTTGTTGATTATTAAAGAGGGTCTGTTTCTTCTTAACGTAACTGTAACCAGTTATATGGGTTTATGAGTAACAATAATATAAAAAAATGCAATATATTTCTTCACCTAAGTGCTATTGTGCAACACTATTATGATTGACATAACACCCCTAATCCCTACGAATGAATCGAATATCCTATGTTCCTGTTGTGGTTGGCTCCTAAAATGTACCAGCTTTATTTCTCCTACCATTCAACAGTTCTTCACTAAGTAGTTACACATCGGTCGCCAGTCGACCAGGTGGAGTGGCGAGACCAAGAAGGCGGCGGCGAGAAAACATTGGAATCCTTGGATGCGAAAGTCACAAGACCGAATGGATTGGCGAGCCAATGAGGAGACCATGCCCAGCAGTTGGTGAAATTAGGAAGAAGAAGTAGTCACTTATAATAATTCGACTACAGCGCTACTAACACTCCACCAATTTGTATATTATTAGTTAAAAAAAAACTATTACAATGATAATTTTTAGCAATGACATGGCTGGTACCTACAATACAGAAATTGTATCTGGAGCAAATAAACAGTATCTGGAGCAAATGCACGTAAAGACACACAATCGTTTTTAGAACAATTTAATAAAAATAACAAACGCTACGTATTATTTACAAACAAAATACGATCTACTATGTATAAGCTTTTATCGGTAATGCACGGGAACGAACTCCACCTCGTTTTTCAAGTCTACAGCGTAAGTTGTTGCTTCTACTGCATTCGATGTGATTTCATTTTCCTTGCTATCATTATATTTAACTCCCACATCGGCATCTTGATTGGTCGCATCGGTTGTTTCATCCATCTCCTCGCGGCTAGCAGTTGTAGGAGTCGCAGTTTCAGTGGTGACCTCATGAGTCCCTTCCTGATTTCCCTTGAGAGGGAAAACTATCGTCAACAAATTATTTGTATAAGTCCACAGCCCAGCTACATTTACGTTGGTCGGGATAGTTCTAACGTCCAGGTAACTGTTTGAAGATTGTTCGTTGATGGTGCGTTTTGCCTGCACCATGAGTACGCCTTCGCGGGCTTTTACAACGATGTCCTTTGTATCAAATCCTGCTAATGGAATGGTGACTTTATACTGATTGTCGACCACGCCAGCAGTGGACTGTACAGTAGGAAAATGTAGGTGGAAATTGGCCATCATGTCATCCAGCGCACGCATCTCCTTCTGCATATCTGCCCAGAAGCGGTTGGTGTCGAACATTTCTTCGCCGAATGCTGGATGTATGCCCATGTTGTACCTTTGGTCGAAGTCGTGGTAGTCGTGGTATGGCATATACGGCCTGTGGTGGTGGCGGGGTGCTGCGCTGGCCGCAGCCAACATTCCGAGCAGGAGTACCTTGATCATTTTCCGCGAGTGATTGATTCTCGACTGGCGCAGGAGAGTGGCCGAACTGATCTTTATATACCGACAGGTCATAGGCTATCGGCGTTATCAGCGAATTATAGAGTATACTCCCAGTAAATGACTAGTCCGATGACTCGTTCAATGGTTTCTAAAGACACTCGAACGCGTGTTTAGGTCTTATGATTAAATATTAAGGTTTTATATTGCTTGACTTAAAATATGTTTAGGTACCTATAAATAAGTTTCTCATTTATTGTGTAGCATCTTGCTACAGTTTGTTTATATTAATTGCGTATTTGGAATGTTGATTACACAGATATATGAATCTAAGGAGATCGGTCGAATCGCTGATGGGAATACCGAGTGACGCGATCAGCGGCCGTACTAAATAAATTGGTTCTAGTTGAGCATGCCGTTAAATACACTATTCATCGCGCGCCTCATAAGGACTGCGTAGCAATGAAAGTTAAGCACAGCCGCAATGTACAATTTGTAAGATCGTAACGCACAATTTAAAGCGATTGTGTTTTTATTGTGTTTTTTAAATATAAATCTAAGTTTTTCGGTTCTTACGTGTAAAAAGTTATTCCAATACTTAATAAATAACCGATTCTTTGCGTAAATGCACTTTTTCATTCGATTAAACCAATTTTGAAAACTTTTGTGCCACTCTTCCGTAGTGACCTCAGAAACGTGTTTTTCATACTCTTCGACAGCCTCTTCTGGTGACGAAAATCGTTAACCGCGTAATTGGTTCTTTATTTTTGAGAACAGAAAAAAGTCACAAGGTGCCTGGTCGGAAGTGTACACAGGATGGCTCATAAGTTCTATGTTTTTCACCTTCAAAAACTCGTTTGTCTGTCTCGATTGCTGCTTTGTTTTGGGATCGTAGCAATAAATCTATGTTTCGTCACCTTACTATGTCCCACACCAAATTTGACGCACCTTGGTTGAATCTGGTAAGTATGGCACTGCACTAAGTGACGCGGTCCGTTTTTTGAGCCTCGGTCAAATTGTGTGGGATCCACCGCGAGCACAAAAATTCTCACACCTAAATGTTTGTGTAAGATTGATTGTATTTGACTCATGCCTATGTCTAAGGATGCGCGAATCTCATGGTAAGTCACATGCCTGTCTGTTTCAATCATACGGCGCACAGCATCGATGTTTTTGTTGTTCACAGATTCGCCACTGAGATTGACACGACCCCGCTTGAATTCTGCAAACCAGCTAGGTATAAATAGTCGTCTTGCATAGTGCTTCATCGCCAAAAGCAGATTGAAGACGAGTGATGCTCTATTGAGCTCTCAAATTACACTTAAAATCGTAGAAAATCATACTTTAATTTTTTTCCTGAGTTAAATCCATGTTAACGTAGACACGCAATTTTTAAATTTGCATTGTGATGCCATACAATGTAAAAACAATTGACAGTCAGATGAAACCAACTGCATTCTACAGCCAAGGAGTTCCATTTTCAAATGTTGAAATTACTTTTTAAATATTGTAGGTAAGTGGTCAGTTCCGGAAACTTTTAGTATGACCTATGTAGAACGAACAGCCCTCTTCTGCTAAACAAATATGGTATCAATATCGGCAGCATTTCCCCAAAGCAAGATCCCGTATGGCATTATACTATGAAAGAAACTAAAATAAACTAATCGTGCAGTTTCAATATTAGTCAATTGGCGAATCCTTAATACTGCGAATGCTGCAGAAGAGAGTTTATTAGACAAATTTTATTGTCTATGTGCGGGCCCCATTGGAGTTTTGTATCTATTTATTAATAGAAGAAGAACCGATCTTGTCTTTGAACAAGGTACGCAGTCTCTAACTAAATTCTTTAAGCTATACCTATAGGTAGGCTTGCCATACGTCGGGATTTAGTCCGGACTGTCCGGATTTGACAGCCATTTCCGTACTTTCGTCCGGACTTGCTGTTACGTCCGGATTTTTATTATGTTTATGTCTAAAGTCTAAAATCAATGTCTAAAAATCAATTTGACAAATGCCTAAAACTCAAATACCTACCCTAAGATGCACAACACCTAAAACGTAATTAACCTGAACAGTTGAATGTTAATCTGTGACATGTTTCATCAATAAAAAAAGGGACTAATCAGTGGCGTAGCGTGGGTATCGGCCGCCCGGGGCGGAAGATAATTTTGCCGCCCTCTTATTTAGGTATTTAAATTTAATGTATACTATGCCAGTGGCGTAGCGTGGGTATCGGCCGCCCGGGGCGGAAGATAATTTTGCCGCCCTTATATTTAAGTATTTCAATTTAATGTATACTATGCATTACACACTAAGAAGTTCAAAAAGTATAGATGCGTTGCACTCACTCGAAAATGGCAACGAAAAAGTCGGGCAATTGCCGGATTTACATTCAGTTTGGAACTAATGAAAAGGTGTCATTTCATTTGACAAATAGGTACATTTTTCTTATCAAAACAATTTCATATGGAACATTTTTTGGGTTTACAAACGCGTAAATATTTTTAACACTAGAAACCAAAGGTTGTTAAAAATATTTACCTACCTGTCCGAAATAAGGGCAGGTCGATTATTTTTAGTGTATTTTTCAGTCTCAAAAATAATTACGCGTTTGTAAACGCTAAAAATTATTCCACACTATAAGGTAGTTTCATCTTAACTGGGCGCAAATATTTGCGAAAATAATTCGTTCTGATCTAGAAGTGCAAATTTTAATGATTTGATGAAAAAATGTTTACCATAAACAAATAAGCACCAAACACTGACAAATTTCGACGGTGAAAGCAGTGCCCTGGTAGCGTACCTAAGTGGTTAACGCAGCCTCACGGATTGCGGAGGATGCTGGGTTCGATACCCGCCTGGGACAGGTCGATTTTATCAGTGTATTTTTTCTTGTCTTAAAAACAATTTCAATTTCATTTTGTTATTCAATTTGACTGTGATTGACAAAAGTGCGCGTATGTATATCCTCTGTTATCGGTATCGATGCGCGCTCTCGTCAATGAGCGCTAAGCAACAATCAATACGTAACTCATGGGGTATATAAATTTATCTTTTTTCTAATAACGGGTTTGCCAAATCATTATGTGATCTATGCATAAAACTTTCTATGAATAGTCAAAGTCATTATCGTTGATTATTAGTCATAAACAATTAAAGCACAAAATCTAAGCACAAAATATTCCTCGTGAACATAAAATAAACTACGGGGAATCGCCACAAGTCAGAATAGACGGTGTTGCCAGCAGTTGCTACAAAATATCATTCAAAGAAAGGGAATTCGTCACGGAATAACTAATGAAAAATTCCATACTCTTTTCAATTGGTCCGAATTTGTAGTTGCAATAAACATATGAAATGGTTTAATTTTTTTATTTTTTGTAAATTTTGCCGCCCCCTCAAATGTGCCGCCCGGGGCGGGCCGCCCCCCCTGCCCCCCCTACGCTACGCCACTGGGACTAATATAGTCTGTGGTATGTTCTGTCCTTCTTGTCTGTAGTTCGGTGATTAATTATGCTTGTTAAATGTAAGTGTTTAAAATAAAATAAAACTAAAGTAATAACTAAAATTCGTTTTGTGTTTCAAAAACCTTCCCAGAAGATTGAATGCCTAAAACATAGACTACCTAAACGACGCAATGCTTGAAAAGTAATGATATTGTTACATGTGGTTACATGGCTATATTTTAATAATTATGTACTTACTTACTAGCTGTTGAAACATTATTGCGTCGTTTATAAAATCCATTTCATGAATAATTAATTGTTATTATTTAAGTTATCTGACGTAATTAATGTTTTATTGTTAATCACACATGAAATTCATTTAAAACCTTATGTTTTCTTTGATATTGTATCGAGTAAAGGTTGTAGATAATCTTATAAGTATTTTTAATTTTAAGTACATATTTTAGATGTTATGAGTTTTAGTCATGTTGGATCCTAGTCCTTTGGCGAATTAGGCATTTTAAATTTTAGTTATTCTGAATTTTTTATTATGAGTTTTAGGCATTTTGAGTAGGTACCTATTAGGCAATATATTTTCTAGGTAAGTATTGTATGATTTAGGAATTTAGCTACTAGGTAATTTTATCTATAAATAACTATTTACGGTGCGGTTATTTGGCCTTACTTTTTTATAACAAGTGAATGGCAGTAGATATTTGTGTATGAAAAAAACTGGACATTCCGATCGGAATTAACGTTAGTGGATAGGGGGCTATTATCATTTTGTTCGAGTCTAGGCCCTCTGTCGTTCGTTACTGATTACTAAAAACAATAATAGTTTCAATTGTTTTCAACCTTTTAAAAACAACGATAAGCATAACAATTTCCCAGAATAATGAATCATTGACGAATTCTTATTAAAGTTATCTGGTATCTGCTTGCCTTATTATTTTATTATTCTTTCAATTGCTTTGTAAACATTGTTCTTTATCGTTCGGTTTAATTAATTCAGTAACTATGAAGTAGGTACCTTTTTTGCCACGGAAAGAAAATTATATTTACCCTAGCAATGAAGGGCTGATATAATGTCCCCACCGAGGGGCTCGAGCCTACGACGCTTCGCACAGCGAATAGCAGGTCGAATAAGGAGCAACCGAACTGGGGTAGTACCTATCTTCACCACAGAAGACCATAGTCAAATAACTCTACATTTTGGTGGTGTTGTCTTTCCGTTGGTGAGTAAGATCTCCGTGGGGCTCTGGTATCCACGGGGTGGGAGCTAGAGTTAGCAATTTTCTTTCCTCGTACCCCTTCCATCGCTGTCCCTTTCCTTCCCCCGCAGGGAGGAGCGAAAGACAACAAAGAGGAAAGCAGGAGGTTAAATCCTCCACCCGGAAGGCTGCCCCCGGCTTATGTTGGACTCCTACCGACTAAGCACCCCTTGCCTAGTGCCAAAGTGGCTTTAAAGCTATCGGAAGCAGCCTTCCCCGGGAAGAGGGGGAAGTGAACATGATGCCCTAGACATAATAAACTTTTCCTTACTTTGAAATTTAAACTGTCCCTCAGCGCCATCTTTTGACTAACAGACATACATTGTACACGCACAAAAGCATACAGAAGGAATCAAAACCATGAAGCCATAGGTTTTACCTTTATGCTTCTTGATCAAAACTCGTTGAAACTTGATAATTAGCATGCTACACTATTTTTTGACTGCATCTTTATAAATTATTATGTAAATATAGATTTATATTTTAGAAGAATGCATGGTTAGGTACTTGGGTAGCACCAATTGGGTAGTTACGTACTTAGATACCTATATAAATAAAGTTTATTATTCTGAAAGAAAGTGATAAATTTATTAGTAAGTAGGTACCTAGGTAGTGAAATGTGACTATAACACGAATATTACGCAATATTATAATGTATTACACCTATACATCATAGATTTGTATTTCTTAGATTAGATAATATTTCAATACTCCGTGTTTTCAACCAATATTTATTATTTTTGCTTTCAGCGCCATCTAGTACCTACTGCACCGAACACAATTTAGAACTAATGGCTCTAGAATGTCGCGACATTGCGCATGTCCAAGTCTGCGTTCTGTGATTCGTCAATATTTCGTCACTACGCAGATGTTGTCAACATTTTGATACCTTGTAAATAATTACGTCTAACATAAATTTTATTACGTACCTACCTATTTTTCCTAATATCAAAAAATTCTAATATTCTGCATCTAAAGGAGGGTCTTCTGTAAAAAGGGCCTCCTAACAAAATATGCGCGTGGCTCAGACCAAATACAAAAGTGCAGACGGAGCTCTGCTATGAACGCACTGAGGCAGGTAAAATAAAACTATGCCTCGCCTGTCGCCCGTGTACTTACATAGTTTCACGCACACACATGTAACGAAACTAAGACTTGCTTTATATTACGATCGTGCACTACTCACAGACAAAACAAAACATTACAACAGAAAAGAGATATTATTGAATAAAAACTGCATATATTCTAGATGTTACAGTACCTAATACACACAACCTCCAAAAATCTATAACAGAAAAACATCATAAATATGTGGAACTAAAAGAAGAGTTGCTTAGAATATGGAAACATACAACAGTATATATTGTCTCCATAGTAATCTCCAGCACTGGCATTGTACCTAAAAACCTACACCATAGCCTCAACATATTAGACCTACCACCCAACAGCTACAGAACAATGCAAAAGGCTGCCATCCTCAATACTTGTTGAACAGTTAGAAAGTGTTTTACAAACGAGACCGATATATCTGAACCGCATACTTGACTAACCAACAAGGACCTCTGACACTTGGTGGAAACCCGTGTTATGTTGAAGTAACCCCGTAAAAAGGAAGAAAAAACAAGAACCAAAACAAATAATAATGTACGAAGCGTAACTCTCCAATAACTTATATCTCCCTCTCAACTTTCGCTCGCCACGCCCTCTCAACTTCCGTAACGCTCTCGTCAGCTTACTCCCCGAGTCAAGTGTGCGTAACGAAGTTTCACTTAAAAAACTTTAATGTTTTTTTTTTTTGTGGTCACAAGTGACTACGTTTATTCCAAATATTGAGTTGGTGGCACCTACCTAAAAAAAAAACATTAAAAATTGTTTGAACAAAAATTTATATGTTTGATGCAGATACTGTTAAAATTTGGGCGAGTTCATTAAGCGATTAAATAAAATGTGTCATATCATATATTTTTTTACAGTACCTACCTATGGAATAATTTTATTTTTGCGTTTACAAACACATAAATATTAACAATAGAAAAATGCACTGAAAAAAGATTTTTTACAGTGCATTTTTCTAGTACCTACCTATCTCTAAAATAAGAAAAATCAAGTATAAACAATTTCCTTAATAATCAATAACAGGTTTAGATTCTCTGGCGTCTTTGATTGCGCTACTCTTCACTAGATGGCGCTACGAGTATTAAATATTATGTCTGTGCTCTAGAAAACACTACATAGTATAAAACAAAGTCGCTATTCGCCGTCTGTCTGTCCCTATGTATGCTTAGATCTTTAAAAAGTAAGCAACGGATTTGATGTGTTTTTTTTTTAATAGATAAAGTGATTCTTAAGGAAGGTTTATATGTATAATACATGCATATTTACATAACCATTGCACCCATACGAAGCCGGGGCGGATCGCTAGTTATTAATAATTTACTTTAAACAACGTTCCAAAACATTAAATCAGTTGAGTAGGTATCATTTAATTTCATTTTTGACTAGGTATGTTAAAATTTTACAAAACTTGTTTTCATGTTTAATTAACTACATAATCAACCATGAAGCTATACCGGCGTCTGGCGATAAACTTCGAAACGCTTGTGAGACATATACCTACTCTCTAATCTGTGCTTGTGAGGCGGTGGAGGTGGACTGGTGCAACGTGCAAGCGTAAAGCTAGCCATCCACGCTCAGGTTTACATGACAGGTTTAACTGTTCAGGGGGGCTATTCGCTAACTTTTTTTGACAGTTGAAAGTAATCATCACTGAGTGAATTACATATCCATTGCTGTTTTTACACGACAAGTGCCATAATAGCGTGTTGTGTAAAACAGCAATGGATGTGTAATTCACTCGGTGATCATCACTTTCAACTGTCAAAAAAAGTTAGCGAATAGGCCTACAGGTGAACTGTTCAGATAAACATGAGTGTGTATGCCGCAAAACTGCGCAGGTTTCCATACATACACGCTCATGTTTACCTGAACAGTTCACCTGAACAGTCAAAACTGTCAGGTAAACATGAGCGTGAATGGCTACCTTAAGCGTGGCGGTGCAGATATTCACCGACGGCAGCAAAATTTACGGGAAAGTAGGTGCTGCACTGTCCTTAAGGGACAACGCGGCTGAGACCAGTAGGCCTATTCGCTAACTTTTTTTGACAGTTGAAAGTGATGATCACCGAGTGAATTACATATCCATTGCTGTTTTTACACGACAAGTACCATAAGAGCGTCTAATGTAAAACAGCAATGAATGTGTAATTCACTCAGTGATGATCACTTTCAACTGTCAAAAAAAGTTAGCGAATAGGCCTACAGGACCGTCAAAATCTGCTTAGCCCGGCGTACCAGACGAAGTTGTTCGCCATATGTCGGGCAGCCAGGGAATGCTTCAGGGGGCGCAATGCTAGTTACGGTATATACAGCGACTCCAGGTCAGCTCTGGAGACGATGAAAAACCGTGACTCGCTTCACACCCTCGCTCTCGAGGCCGGCGAAAATATTCGCTTTGGAACAGGGCAAAACTGCATCTTTGTTCTGGATCAAAGCACACGCCGAGCTCGCTGGCAACGAGAGGGCAGACCAGCTCGCCAAAGAGCCACTTTCGTTAAGGAGTATGCCGGACTACGACCGATGTCCTGTCTCAATCGCCAAGCGCCACATTCGTGTGACCACGGTTGGCGAATGGGCTGAGAGATATTCCTCTTAAATTTTAACTATGAACTTGTAACTTCATTATACACAATTTATATGATCATTAAAGCTTGTCACGGGGCTTGCGTAAGTACCTACCTATACAGGGTGGAATTTTGTAATGCCACCTGAAGGGAAAGTATTCTTAATACTGTAGACAGAAAATTTTACTCAAAGGAAACACTCCTTTATTTTTGAAAAGAAAGAAAACTGCATTCAAAATTTTTCGAAAATTCTCTTGCCACACCCGCGGGAATCGAACTAACTAAAATCTGTAAAATTTACACTATGTACATACTTTTATTGCATCGATCGTTAGGGTCTAATGCTATGCGTGTTTGCCTCACCCCCCGCGAAAAACGGCAGAATGTTTTCTGTACTAAATCTGCGCTATGCCACGTCCCGTGTTAAATGGTCTAAGGTCACCGTCATGACGATGGGATTAGTAGATTTTTAACGACAATTAGCTCATACATTGTGGGTAAAGTATTGGAAAGTGTTTTAAGATTGTCTACCACAAGTGTGTTTATTTTAGTTCCTTTTTTTGGTTGGTATGTACATACAATTTTATTTTAACATAAATTGCCTACTACCTAATCAAAACTTTTTAAAATTTCTAATAATGTATTGTAGTACTAAAAATAAATATGTTTGGTTAATGTAAGGCTTCAGTGCAGTTTGTGTTGTTTTGTGATCGTGGTGACTTAGTGAGTATTAGAAACAAGATCCCGGGCATGTTTATAACGCCCGCGATTAAGTGAACATGGTTTACTGTTATACTTGGTCCCGTTTTCTTGCCGCAAAGAATGGATGGACGAGCTTACCTGGATCTGTTAAACGGGTACATTTCAGACGCTCTGGACAACATGCCACTAACTCAGCTGCGAGATAGATGGTACGAGCACGACGGCGACCCGCCCAAACACACATTGTGAGACAGCGGCTGACGGAGCTGTTCGGTGACCAAGGGATTGGGCGGTATGCACCTATGCACGATCGCCAGATTTAACTCCTCTAGATATTTTTTGTAAGGGGTTCGTTAAAGACAGAGTTTTTGACCGCCCTTGCGAAACGGCTGTCGAGATGCGTCAAAAAATCATTGACGTATTCGACGAACATAAGCAGCGGTCGCTATGAGAGGGAATCCTGGAGAAAGTAAAAATTCTTTCTCATGGAAAACTCAAAATTATTTTAAGCTTGTGGTTTTATTAATTTAACGAAGTCCAAGATTGTCCGTGATTAATTTGTGCCACAGGCACCCTACTAGAAACAGACAGGGCCCTTAGATGATATACAGGGCCGACAGGGCCTCTCTAGAAATGTCAAGTATTGACAAAATTTTTGCCCTCCCTTTTTTAATTTGTCTAATGCAGTCTTTCTCAAAGTGGGCGATAACGCCCCCTTGTGGGCGTTGGAGACCTAGAGGGGGGCGTTAACGGACCCAGAAAAAAATAGGGGTCGTTGGCGTAGCTTAGGGGGGCGTTTTTATATATTTTAAAATTCACTATATTAAAACCTACCTACTACTCAATATCGAATGATTAGTGTATATTTCTGCCCTGTATGATGGTATAAAAACTAAAAATACTCAACATAGATTTCGTAGGATAGCCCATACGTCGTACGCAATCAAGTTGTAGCAAGTTTTGTTAAATAAACGAGTTTGTTCGTGTTTGTGTAATTAAAGTAATGAAATAGTGGTTTTTAAGTTCTAGTGTAGAAAAAAATGGGGGCGCTGAAAAATAATTAATTTTCAAAGGGGGCGGTATAAGAAATAAGTTTGATAATCTCTGGTCTAATGACTCCATTCTATAGCTAAAATATAAGCTTCTTGGTGGTAGCACTCCTCCGAAAGGGTTCGGCCGATTTTTATGAAATTTTTTGTGCATTTTGGTCATAAGCTTCTTGACTTATAATCAAGTATCGAGCCAATGGCGCGAAGGCCATACCTTCGCGCCATTGGCTCGATACATGATGTCGCGCCGAGCCAAAGTCATGGCATTCACGAACGCGCCAGCGAGCCGTTCCATTTGGACGCGTACACTCAATACGATGAGTGTACGCGTCGACAGCACCGGACGAGTTCATAATGAACTTCGTGCGTTAGGAATTCCATCGTGCCGAGTGAATCCATTTGGACCCCTTGTGCAGTCACATTCATGGACGAACTTTGGATCGACAGCGTGCTCTCGATCCAAAATTAGTCCATGGATAAATGGATCGCTCTGGCTCGCTAAAAATATTATGCATATTAAAAAAAAATGTCCGTTATCTAGTATCCATAACACAAGTTCTTAATGATACTTACTTTGGGCTAGATAATTGGTGAGCGCGTGGACATAAAAAAAACAAAAAAAAAATTTAAAAGACATACTGACATATCAACAAGTTACAAAAACCAAATATATTATTTTACAAATAATTTGTTTGACTAAATTTCAATTACAAACGTTTTGTTAACTAAAATTTCAATTTGCTATTTTTCAAATTAACAAGTTATAAAAACCAAAAATGTTATTTTACAAATAATTTGTTTGACTAAATTTCAATTACAAACGTTTTGTTTACTTAAATTTCAATTTGCTATTTTTCCAATTAAATATTGTTAATTCCTAGATTATCATTAAAATATAATAATTTTCGCTATGCGCTTCCAATCATTTAAACTAATTTTAAACGGAACGTGATTCATGCGTTTTAAAAAATAAAATGCGTAAAAATTTATATTTATTTTTAAATAAAAAATCTTTTTGTTGACTAAAATTTCAATTTGCTATTTTTCAAATACAGTGAAAACGCCCTAAAATCGCTTCTGGCACTCGACGGCCGCTGTCGAGGCACTCTCGCTTCGGCGGCTCGGCTTGTGCGCTGTATTCATGTCAACCTAACCCAGAAAACTATTCCACGATTTTTAATATCTATGTTTCTTGTAAGCAAGTATGCAGCATGCAGGCAAGCATGCAGCATGCAAGCAAGTATGCAGCATGCAAGCTAGCATGCAGCAAAGCAAGCATGCAGCAAGCAATACAACGCTCCGCTCGCTTCGCTCGCTCCGCTATGCGTGGTCATAAGTCTAACCTAACCTAGGTATATTTTCGTACTTATGGTTTTTCTTTATAGCGGGGGGCCTTAGCCTGACACGAAATGATACGGTGCCATACCATAAATTGCCTAATGTCTTTAGACTAAGTAACCATATTATTAAAGAAAAATTGGTCAATAGATCTTTGTCGTTTAACGTATTTGTGTTAGGAAAAGTTTACTAATGTTCTTTTGCAAAATGACAATATATGAAGAAATTATTATAAGAGATGTAAAGTTTGTGAAACATAAATAAATGGAATAATTTTATTTTTGCGTTTACAAACGCGTAAATATAATACTAGAAAAATTCACTGAAAAAAATCGACTTGCCTCAGGCGGGACGATTTTTTCAGTGCATTTTTCTAGTATTATATTTACGCGTTTGTAAACGCAAAAATAAAATTATTCCATAATGTAAGGTAGTTTCATCTTAGCTGGGCGTCAAATATTTGCAAAAATATTTCGTTCGGGTCTTGGAAGTGCAAATTTCAAAGATTTGATGAAACGATGTTTACCATAAAAACATAAGCACCAAGCACTGACAAATTTCGACAGCGAAAAGCAGTGCCTCGGTGGCGAAATTGGTCAACGCGTCCACCCGGATTGTGGAAGGTGCGGGTTCGAGTCCCGCCTGAGGCAAGTCGATTTTTTTCAGTGCATTTTTCTAGTATTATATTTACGCGTTTGTAAACGCAAAAATAAAATTATTCCATAATGTAAGGTAGTTTCATCTTAGCTGGGCGTCAAATATTTGCAAAAATATTTCGTTCGGGTCTTGGAAGTGCAAATTTCAAAGATTTGATGAAACGATGTTTACCATAAAAACATAAGCACCAAGCACTGACAAATTTCGACAGCGAAAAGCAGTGCCTCGGTGGCGAAATTGGTCAACGCGTCCACCCGGATTGTGGAAGGTGCGGGATCGTGTCCCGCCTGAGGCAAGTCGATTTTTTTCAGTGCATTTTTCTAGTATAAATAAATGGAACGTTGATTTGCGAAATGATAACTTTGCATTTCGTTGCTTGTTATCTGTAAATTAGTTTAATAACTGTTGGTCAACCAAAGGGGAACCGTATTTTCTATGTCTAGTGGTTTGTCTGATTTCGTTGTGCATATGTTGTTCGAATTTGTCAAGTTTCTGTTCGCAACTGTCCTCTGCTTCTTTCTGAATCAATGAGTCAGTCAAAAGTGTGCTTTGGTGGCTCAGAGTAAACTCTGAGTTTGGTGGAGATGAGTGGAATGGGTAGGGGTTTCGTCAAGAGTAAAATTAATTATTTTAGTTTTGCTTAAACTATTTCCTTTCTTCTGTCCTGTATTTCTGTTAGAGTCCGATTTGCCTGTCAATGTTTTTATTTCCTCGTATTTTTTATTTGTTTTTGTAGTGTGAATTTTTCAGCGAGTAAGTTTTATATCGTATTTTCCGCTATTTGTAAGTTATTTACAATGTCCTTTCGAAGAGCCTCGGAATCTGAGGACTGTATGTAAAGAATGGTTATACGTGCTAGATTCCTTTGCCCGTTCGCAATAGGGGAAAATAAAAAAAGTCTGAGTGTTTGGCGGGAAACCATGGCGTCTGGATGTCGATCTTTATTTCGATAATTCAAAATTGCTTCGGAGTGGATTTTGTGCAGTGAAAGTGGTGTCGTTTCGTTGCATGAGCATTCGTGTTGACGAACAGTTATCGTTGCATGAGCATTCGTGTTGACGATCAGAGAATTGTATAGTGTTTGGAAATCTCACTATACAATTCTCATCAGTCACAATCATGAGGTCTGTTGCCATGCATTTCTTTCCAAGCACTCTCTAGATGCATTAAAATGTGTGACGCCCATAATTTAATCCATACATCAAGAAAGAAGATAATGAAACTGAAGACTTGGCTGTATGGGCTAGATCCCTTTGCCGTCCCGTAACTGGGAAAATATTTTACACAAAAATAGTGTGTTTGGCGGGAAACCATGGCATCTGGATGTCGATCTTTATTTTTGTTGCGAATCGGCCTCTTTTGTATTATCTTTACTTTTTGATAGATTGATTTTGTATGACGTTTTGGTTGTTATTAAATATATTGGATTTTTCTTGTTGTCAGTAAGTCGGCCTTTTCTTTCTCCCGTTTTGCTCCCTTTGATTCCCGTTAAAATAACGTTGATCCTCAACATTAGTGGTCCCTAATGTTGAGGATCAACGTTATTTTAACGGGAATCAAAGGGAGCAAAACGGGAGAAAGAAAAGGCCGACTTACTGACAACAAGAAAAATCCAATATATTTAATAACAACCAAAACGTCATACAAAATCAATCTATCAAAAAGTAAAGATAATACAAAAGAGGCCGATTCGCAACATCCTCCCCTTTTTTACATGAAAGACCGATTCGCAACATGCTCCCCTTTTTTATTTATTGGCACAATACTTCTTAGAAGGCCGTAGAATCCAGAGGGACGACAATAACACTGGAGAAGAACCCGGAAGATAGCGGCGACAGTCCGTTCGGCAGCTTGGTTGTAGATCTCCAGATTTGTGGTGTATCAGTGCTTGTAAAAAGAAGTGCGATTCCATGATGCGACGGGTGGTGCAGTAAATATTCTTTTACATATCTAAATTCTCGCAAATGCTTCGACGTGCAAACTCAGGAAAGCCGTACCGGACAACGGCTAATCGGAGGCCATCAGATATTGGCAGGTTATCCACATGTAGTAATAAGCAGCTGACGTCAGTCATTCGCAAAGAACCAGCGACTCCAAGTAGTGCTGTCGTAAATTTTAGCCAGATGCCGTAAGAAGCCTTGGCAGTGGCCGACAGTCGCGTTTCTCCATAGTCAGACGAAGACAACGTTGTGAAAACCCGCGGAGAAGAATGTTGCTGGTTACCTCGTTGTTGGCAATGTAGGCAGCACGTCGTCTTGGACACCGAAGAAAAGGCTAATCGCATAAACCGTCTCTCTCTCCATTATGCATCATATCAAAGTCTCGCAACCATCGTAAACTAATGAAGTGTTCTGATGAAAGATCCTCCCGCAAATCGTAGCCAAGTTGGGTTATCATATTCGTTCAAAAGAGCATGTTGCAACATAACGTGAACTATAAAATAAAAGTAATACGACTCAAGTTACAAACCTAAATTAACTACCTAACCCAATACAAAGACATTCACAATAAGCTATGTTTGATTAGCGGAACAACCGCACCTTCAAACTGAATGCCAAATTGAGCTCACACTAGAGTTTTAGAGGTAGCAGTATTAACATTTATTGTGACTCATCTAATAAATTAAGACGACAAGTTTAATAATTTACAAAAAAACATTAACTAAGCATAGCGTCGTCGCTCCAAACAGTTAACATACAATTAATAAAAAATAATTTCAAATGAGCAAACGTCGCTACGTCATGCCGAAAAGCGGAAAGTAACGAAAGCTCTTAATAATGCTTGGACCCGAATCACGGTCGAAAACAAAAAGACAGCAGCGCGAGCTGAGAGCCCCCGGTGAGGCAAGCGCAGAGCATCATATTTCAAGCAGCATACTAAAACCTAATGAATAATTATAGACTATGAACGATGTCAAAACATGACGCTCCTGCCTCCAATAAAAGCCCAAGTACAAAACAGGCGAAATTAAAAAAATTAGCTATGGGGCTTAGTTAAATCTCGATGAAACTAATGTACAAAATGAGTACAAACCGAAACTAACGAAAACTATAATGAAAAAACTAAAAGACTTCTAATTAAATCTCTCATTCATGGAAATTTAAATACTATGAATGAGAAAATAAAATGAGCTAATCTAAGTGACTCCAATTACCCTGCCAATCGAACAGGTGTAGTCGACGTGCAAGGAAGTTTCTGTTTCAGACTGAACACCAGAAACAGCCGTAGCATTAGTGTAGTCGTGAAAGATGAGTTCTACGTAAAATAGAAGGATGAATAAAATTACCCAAAATAAAAGTATTATGAACTCATTCGTTAATTTGTAAGCCATAAATGAATATTTATATGTCACGTCTTTGAGTGACCTACATTTGTCAAATAAGTTTATGAAATTAAAATCAAATTTTGACTTCATAATAAAAATAATAATATGATGTGTCTCATATACTGAGAATGACAAAGGCTTGAAAAGGTGATGATCTATTTCATACACTAAAAACAATTGATGATTGGAGAAACGAAAATCAAGTGTAAACAAAAAGTCTGACGAGCCAGCTCGTAGCAGCGAAGTAAACACGAGCTCGTGACGCAACTCTGAAGTCGGTAAGTACTTCGACTGCTCCACCATCAAACGAACCGCCTCTTCAGGCTGTACACAAACTACCTTAGATGAAATATCGGAGAAGAGTTCGACACTGTTTATTGTCTTACAGGAAAAATTGTTTAAATCCCTACTGATACTATTTATTATTGGGAAATACCAACTTGTAGCAATTTCTTGTAAGACAATTACGTCAATTCTGCCAAACCTCATTTTCAGCACACTCATAACATTGGCTGGGTCACGGACTGTTACGAGAGGCCCAGAATAAGCTTCCTGAACCTTAACCTGAACGTTGTGGGACGGGCTGTTCGCCGATGCCAAATCTTCGAGCACACGAGGGACAGCAAGCGAACCCAGGAACTTGACGTCGAGGACAAGCAGGCGCCTGATCTTGCCGTTTGACAGTGATGTGATCGCCTGTGCTAATAAATAAATGTTAAGAGGAAACTTGTCTTTTATTTTTACAGAATCGTTGTTAACTGAAACGATTTTATTATTAGGGTTGTCAACTGAATCCGTAGTTACTTTGTTAGGCGTTGCAGTTATAGTGTTGGTAAGTGTGATAGAAGTATTACGAAGATAGTCAGAAGAAATGGTCGCTGTGGCTAAAACGGGAAGAGGCCCGGATGACCTTCTTCCGCCACAAGTAAAATATTGGCGACCATGCGAATCCATTGCAGAACGCCTGTTAAGAATAATATTAGTCCCAATATCTTTGGAATCTAACAGAACGCACTGCTTAGGATTTTCGTCTGAGTGTAATACAGAATTGTCTAACCGTACACGAGCTGAGGATCTAGAGCTTCTCTTACTCCCTTGGTATTCAGCTTCCAAAACTGCTAACTTATATGCCTCTAGTGCCAGATCAGTCGCTTCTTGGTAAGCGTCCGCGGTGGCTGCGTGAATCTTGGCGACTTTCCTCATATGTGCAGCTTGCAGAGAAAGTTTCTTAGCACAAAATATCGCCGAAAATCGTGACGACCTGGAACTTACGGATTTTTTAGAGTTTTCACTCTGATTAGAAACGCCCGATGAAGACGCTACCGCTTCACCGCTTGCGTTGTTGTTTCCGCCTGATGTTACTGCCTGTGCTAATATAGCTATGTCAGTGGAATGTCTATTTATTTCATTGTGGTGTTGTACGCTACCAGTGAGGGGAATGTAGGCTGTGTTGGGAGATAGAAATGGCTGCGAAGAGCTTCCCCCACCACAAATATTATATTGGCCACATTCGAAATCCGCAGAACGTTTATTTAACGCGTCAGATGCCAGAGTGGGCTCTAACGTAACGTCTTGCTGTGGATTATTATTGACTGAAGCTAACCAATTCTGAAACGAAGACCGAGAGCTTCTTCTGCTCCCGCCACCTTCTGCTTCTAACGCCGCGAGTTGTGCTTCCAGCTCCAAGTCCACAGCTTTTCGATCAGCTGCCGCTGCTGCTGCTCGTTCCACCTCTGTGACTTTTTGTAAATCTGCCACCTGCAGAGCAAGGGCACGAATCGTCGCCAGGGAACGGGATGACCTAGAACTTGTGAAGCTATTAGCCCGAACATTTGTGCTCGGGGCAACTGCGGTAGTTGTAGGCACAGGATCACTCATATTGTGACTATCTTGCTGCTCTTTTCTCTCTCGAACTCTCCTTTGACTCCGCGTTTTCAAAGGGAGCAAAACGGGAGAAAGAAAAGGCCGACTTACTGACAACAAGAAAAATCCAATATAATCTTAATAACAACCAAAACGTCATACAAAATCAATCTATCAAAAAGTAAAGATAATACAAAAGAGGCCGATTCGCAACATCCTCCCCTTTTTTACATGAAAGACCGATTCGCAACAATTTTGATAATTCAAAGTTGCTTCCGAGTGGACTTTGTGCAGTGAAAGTGGTATCGTTTCGTTGCATAAGCATTCGTGTTGACGAACAGTTAAGAGGAATCATTGAATTAAAGGTTTTGTGTATGTGGCGTACAGCAATTGTATAGTGGTTGGAAATCCCACTATACAATTCTCATCAGTCACAATCATGAGGTCTGTTGCCATGCATTTCTTTCCAAGCACTCTCTAGATGCATTAAAATGTGTGACGCCCATAATTTAATCCATACATCAAGAAAGATAATGAAACTGAAGACTTGGCTGTATGGATGTGGCTCAGGCTGTCTGGACAAATCTTCAAAATAGCTTACATTTAAGTAGGTCAATAGGGCATTTTATGTGACGGCTAACCACCCTTACTTCAGAAGAGGTGACGCTACAGAATCTTAGATAATCGATCGAAACTGTGTCCAGCCAGCTTGAAAAACCACTTTTCGCTGGTCTCTCAATCTCGGTAACGGAAGTGATTTTGAAGACTTTTTGCATATCAACGGGCGTCACATAAATTTGTGACGGGCATCGAGCTAAAAGTTTCGTGATACGTACAGCGGTTTTTTAGAAAAATGCAAAAATCTGTGTCCAGCCAGCTTGAATTTACGTATAAAACTTCTGGCTGACACTTCTGAATCTCGATAACGGGAGCGTTTTCGAATATGGTTCCTCTACTAACTAAATGTGACGCAAGTTGTGACGGTAATAACGTTTGATTTATGGCGTCACGTGTAATGGTTTACGAGAAATCAATTCAAAACTGGTGTCCAGCCAGCTTGAAGTTCAAGCTGGCTGGACACACATATCTCCGCTGCCTGATGGTCTACGGCCTTCGTAATATGTTAAAGTTTTTGTGACGGGGACGATAATGATAATCTGATGTTGTGACGGAGAAAGTTTACGTAGTTTTAAAGATATTGATCATTTAATTTTTTCCATACAAACATCTATTAATAATGTTAGGTGACCATAATTTTACACAAATAAAGGATTTCTTTTTAATCGACTTATCGGCCGGTTGTGGCTACACCTGCATTGTATTTGATTTTTTCCGTGAGAATAGGTTTTCCCGCAGTAAAAAAAAATTAAATAAAAAAAACCGCCTTCAAAACTAAAAACGGGAGAAATAAAAGTTTTCTTTATAAAAATCTAAATGTTTTTAGAGGTCGGTCCCGAATACAAGTGACAACGTTTATTACAAATATTGAGGTTGGCACCGACCTCAAAAAAAAATAGATTTTTATAAACAAAATTTTTATTTTTCCCGTTTTTAGTTTTGAAGGCGGTTTTTTCCTCCATTTTGTGTTTTAAGTATAGAAATTTTCAGGAAACTACTTCAAGATCTTACCTACTACCTACGAACTACCTCAAGACACACAAGTGATAAAATTATGATATCATCAATGTCAATTAAATAGGCATTATTAGAGATAACTCAAAAACTATTTGTCAGATGTCGATTAAATTTAAATGGGACCCCATGACAAGCACTAGCTTCCAAAGGTCAAAAGAATCTTCAAAATCGGTCCACTCAGTAACGAGTTATGAGGTAAGAAACACTAAAAAAACATACAGTCGAATTAATAACCTCCTCCTTTTTTGAATTCAGTTAAAAAAGCGTAAATAAGTGTTAATTCAAAATAATAATTGACTACCAGCGCTGCCTAAAAAGAGCCCCCACTTATTATTTTGTGTTACTTTTTGCCCATCATTAGTTTTTACGAGTTGAATAGTCAGATTGTCAGAATAGTTTTCTTTCCTAATTAAGTCCACCATTTGTATATCTACTGGTAAGAATTTCGAAATAAGTCTCCTTTTTTGGAGGTAGAGGAGGGTGGGGGGAAGGAAGGGAGGGGGTGGAAGTCGCCCCCCGTAAATTTCGAATGCCGGAAATGCTTACTTTTTTTTATAAAAAATTTACCTCAAAATATATGAAAAAACCCTAACCTACCTATCACCCAGCCATGTAGGTGCATAAAACACTAGACACGAAAACTCGAAAGCAACCAACGGAATGACGCAATTTAACGCTGTCAGAAATGTCAAAACTATTATCAAAATAGTGGATTGGCGTTTCGTTTCACGCGTTTTAGTACTTCAAACTAACTTCAAAAGTTTTAAAATCTTATCATAACCTAAAAAAGTATAGAAATTACGTTTTGTTTCACGCAATCACAATACAATAAATACGAATTTAAAAAAAAAAAAATATTTAAAGGCAACTCCGGCAGCCGAAATTGTTTTAGGGTGATCTTACGGAGCTTCCTTGAGCCCCCTACACATTCAGTTTCCTCAGATTCAGGCGACTCGTTTCGAAGTCCGACCCTATCTACTTACTCTCCGATTAGGGGCCAGGCTTCCAAGTGAAAGCTTTCGAAATGCAACTGGGATATTCGCTAGGATGAAGATTTGTACCCACATTACTATTTTTTGTGCAATAAAGAATAAATAAGGTACCTAATTAAAATAAATGCTTTACCGTCGTTAATTTGTTTTCTTTTTTCCCACCTCAATGAGAAAATATTAACTATAATTTTTTTGAGAAAACCCTGAGTAAATACCTAGTCGTAGGGCGCGCCATAAATCGGTATAGCATGCGGGTGATGAAAGAGTCTGATTCAGAGGAAGAGAACATAATTATGATTCGAACAGTTGTCCTAGTAGTACCAACTTTAAGCAACAGATGGCGACACCAACATCAACTACCTACCTATTGAACCCAAGTCGGTCTGCGGCAGCGTATGAGCACGTGCAGAAATTGTTCAGTAAGTATCTTTTCGTGACCAAGATATTTCCTAAAAAATATTTTTACAGTAAAATATAACTAAATATACTTAAAATATGTTTGACTCTCTTTGCCGGAAAGTATTTACTTTTAATAGAATTTTTAGAAGAAAAAAGAAACCATTGTATCCTGTGTTGCTATAGCATTATTTATGCAATAGCATTAATTATTTATGCTTACCATGAAAAACACCAATACTTACCCACTAAAAAGAGTAGTTATCTGCACGTAAATAATCAATTACGCAAAAAATTACCCCCTTTCAACACCTCTACGCTTTTGTCTTCTATCAATTAAAATATCTAGGTACTGTAAATGTAGGTTAGTAGGTAGGTATTAATATCACCAATACACGTATTTTCGTTCATTAAAGCCTTAAAATAATATACTTGTTTCTACATAAAACCTACAATATTGGTAACCCTACTGCAGTGTTTGTATGAAAATAATTTAATGATCAATATCTTTGAAACTACGTAAACTTTCTCCGTCACAACATCAGATTATCATTATCGTCCCCGTCACAAAAACTTGAACATATTTCGAAGGCCGTAGACCATCAGGCAGCGGAGATATGTGTGTCCAGCCAGCTTGAACTTCAAGCTGGCTGGACACCAGTTTTTAATTGATTTCTCGTAAACCATTACACGTGACGCCATAAATCAAACGTTATTACCGTCACCACTTGCGTCACATTTAGTTAGTAGAGGAACCATATTCGAAAACGCTCCCGTTATTGAGATTCAGAAGTGCCAGCCAGAAGTTTTATACGTAAATTCAAGCTGGCTGGACACAGATTTTTGCATTTTTCTAATAAACCGCTGTACGTATCACGAAACTTTTAGCTCGATGCCCGTCACAAATTTATGTGACGCCCGTTGACATGCAAAAAGTCGTCAAAATCACTTCCGTTACCGAGATTGAGAGACCAGCGAAAAGTGGTTTTTCAAGCTGGCTGGACACAGTTTCGATCGATTATCTAAGATTCTGTAGCGTCACCTCTTCTGAAGTAAGGGTGGTTAGCCGTCACATAAAATGCCCTATTGACCTACTAAAATGTAAGCTATTTTGAAGATTTGTCCAGACAGCCTGAGCCACATCTGGGGCTTTAGACAACATGCACTTCGACAATCGCTCTCGCTATCGCTAAGTCAAAAAATGTATGGGATTGACATAAGCAATCGAAAAGTGACGTCATCAAAATAATCGAGTCGAAAATTGCTAGCCAAATGTCAGTTTTCGTTTCTATTGAACCGAAACGCAAGCAATAGAAGGCGTCGCTCGCTAACTTCCCATACAATGCGTAGCCAACATGCAGCTTTGAGACTCGAAACCGACAAACTAGCGTTTCGGTCGATCGCTTGGCTTTCGATCGCCGAGACCATGTAGAAAACGCTTGTGAAAAACGTTATTGATTAAAATATCAGCAAAAAAAATAGTTTTTATTATTTCATACGCTACGTAGGCGTAATATAGTGTTATTAAAGTTTGTAGAGGTGCATTCTGGGATATACTTTTATGGAAGGAAGGACAGAAAGTCAAAGCAATAGCCCTTAACACAGCTGGAGGATACAGTGGAAAAGATAAAGAAATTAAAGTGGAAATGGACGGAGCCCATACTTAGAAATAACATACAGAAGTGGACAAGAGATGTTACTGAATGGGGGACCCATTCAGGTATCAATGTAAGAGGAAAAAGGGCAGACAGAAGAGGAGATGGTCAGATGACATTAAGAGGGTAGCAGAGCCTTTGTGGTTATGGTTGGCCAAGAACAGATTAGATTAGTACCTATGGAAAAGGCTGGATGAGGCCTACGTGTCAGGAGGACACACCGAAAAATAAAAACAATAATCAAAATAGTGTTAATACTGTAATAAATTTAGATTATAATGTAAAACATTTTCGGTATTAAATGGGTTTGAAATTGAATAGTTGTATTTTTTAGTAAGAATATACATTATTTGTACACAGTGGTTGTATATTAAAGTTTATATGTAATAGTTATTCTCATGACCGTGTCATGCTGGCAGAGTAGAATAGCACCACCAACCCTATATCTATAAATAGGCGTCGTAGAAGGAAGCTAATGGATCAGATAAGGGGTATTGATCACCTTATATGCTGTCCACCAATCTGCATAGGGGCAAGTGTGGTGAACTACTGCCTAAACCTTCTCAGATAACAAGGAGAGGCCTGTGTCCAGTGAGTGTAATTAAAAAGGCTGTTATGTTATGATGATGAATTGTTTGCTTAGGTTATCATTTAAAAATACATTATCTTAATTTGTTGTGGGCTGCCCGTAACAATGAGTGTATCTCATGCACCCAAAACATATTTGAGACTAAAAACTATAGACTCTCTAATCTGTGAAACTAATAGAAAACTTTAATAAAATGCCTGATTGATTTATTATTTGGAGATAGATTTACATATTCCACATTTTGAACACTGGTGACAAAAGAAATGCCTATGGGAACTTAACAACAATTTCACATTATTTTACAATCAAAACTATTTGTGTGCTTGTGAAAGTTTTCATGTTAGGGATTTATTTGTATGAAACAGGAGATCATTCGCCCCCTAAAAGAACAGACCTAAGGTATTTGTATGTATGTACATAAAACTATTTGTTGATGTTTTTGTATGAACATTGTGAATGCGTGGTGTATAGCTAATGTTAATTTATTTAATTTTATGTAACTTTTAATTTTGAGCAACAGGAAACATTAATTAGATTTTCTGTTCCTCATTATTCAAAGTTTTATTCCTCCAGGATTGAAGATTCCTAGTTTTGATAAAATAAAACAATTACATTAATCTTTTATTTATTTTTTACATAAAGCTAACATGGTCAGCAAAGTTACTCGATTTTTCATTTAAGTCTACAAATCCAACAATGTCATCCTTGCTTGTTGTATATGTCAGTTTCCAGGGCCATTTCAAAGAATAATACTGCTTACATATTTTTCCTGACCCAGTATTTCACCTGATGCAACTGTAGGTGTTACAGTAACTCATTAAATAATTATAATGGTAATTTGTCAATTGGTTTGATGATGATCATCTGAAAAATAAAATAAGCATTTTAACTTTAGGTTGAAAATTACAGGATTTATTTTCCTAATAATTTATATACTAATTCTACACTAATTCACAGAAAATTGATTAAACCTTTTTATCTAGAGAGAAAAAGATAATCACTCAGAAATTCTGTATAACTAGACGTTAATTTGATGCTGTTGTGGTGGAGTGGTTAATTTAGATTGCTTACAGATTGCTTAGATTAATTAGGTAATGGCTTAGAATATTGGGTAACTTGATAAACCTAATAGAAAGTGCTGTGTGGAGCTTTCTGATTCAAGATGTAGGTACCAGGGATGTAACGGAGGTAGTTTTATCGGAACCGAAGTCGGAGTCGGAGTTTTTAAATTTGATTTATCGGAATCGGAATCGGAGTCGGAACCGGAGTCGGAGGCAGGGTCAGAAGTGGTGGCATGAGAAAGAATTTTTATTTACAGAAAAATAAAATATTCTTTAATATATTTTTTTTAAATTATAAAATAAAACACAAACAATGAAAAAAAAATAGCATATTATTTCCAAATAAACAAGAACACACATTATATTAAATGAACAAAAGCTTTAAAACAAATTAAATCAAATGAATTGACTCCAAAAGTAGTGTATTATACTTTACGAACAAAAGCTTTTGTAGAGTCGTAGACTAGGCCAGCGCCACTAAAAAGTTGTTCGCTCGCTACCGAACCTGGTGGACACGACAACTATGAACCTGTTCATAACAGTCGACACAGGCCGCCGTCGCCGCTATGTTGTGCTTCGACCTCCGATTAAAACCTTCGATTTAAAAGTGTCGGAGCCGAAGTCGGAACCGAAGGTGTAATAATAATCGGAAGTTCCGACTTACCGGAACCGGAGTCGAAGCTCCGTAACATCCCTGGTAGGTACATACTGATTTTAAACTGCGATCAAGACCACATACAGAATGAAATAATCATAATTATTCCTGTCTTTTGAGAAATCTCATAAAATATTAAAAACACATAATACAAATACCAGAAACTTCTAGACAAGCTATCTTATGTGGTTTTCGCTCATAAGGTGCAAAAGAATGATCATGACGCTTTCTCGAGTAACTCTTATCACGGAATTGATCTGAAAATGAAATAAAAATATATCATTAAGAGACGTAGTCATCAAAGTCATCTTGGCTTAACTTTTGCAATGTACAAATTTAATTAAATTTGTAACTACACGTGCAAAATAATGGTTAATAAGAATATATGTATTGTTAGATAGACAAATGTTAATAAAATATTACCTATTTCTGTGGGAACAGTTGATGGTATTCCTCAGTATTCAACAGTTCATGGTAAGATATCTCGAGTTTCAAAAATAAAGATGGACAAGCACCACTCTTCAATTTATCTCCATGACAATTTTTTTCTCAAAATGTTTATATAGGGCACGTAGGTAGATGCATGTTTTATGGTTTTTTCACTAGGAACTATAACCTAGGTATGTCTTTTCATAGAAAATAGAAATGATTCTATGAAATTGATGAAACTTATAGGTCCTGTTGTAAATTACTTCGGTCGGTACGCAACACTTGTGGTGTGGTACATTATCGTAAACCACCAAACCACCGATGGGACTCATAAGTAGATTCAAAGTGGCGAAAACGCCGAAAACTCTTCATGAAATAAATTTAATTTATTTAGGTTATGTTAGTTTGTCATTTTCAATTTTTGACATTTCTTCTCTCGCTAACTATAGACAAAAATTTTGAGTTATCGATACGACGCCTCGATTAAGCGATCGCTACGTTACTGTCACTTTGGCTACCAAACGATAATCGCTATCGCTGAAGCGTTAGCGATTAGACAAACCGACTCGCTTGTAAGCGTGAGCATGTTGTCTAAAGGCTCTGTATGGGCTAGATCCCTTTGCCGTCCCGTAACTGGGAAAATATTTTACACAAAAAAAGTGTGTTTGGCGGGAAACCATGGCGTCTGGATGTCGATCTTTATTTTGATAATTATTCAAAGTTGCTTCCGAGTGGACTTTGTGCAGTGAAAGTGGTATCGTTTCGTTGCATAAGCATTCGTGTTGACGAACAGTTAAGAGGAATCATTGAATTAAAGGTTTTGTGTATGTGGCGTACAGCAATTGTATAGTGGTTGGAAATCCCACTATACAATTCTCATTAGTCACAATCATGAGGTCTGTTGCCATGCATTTCTTTCCATGCACTCCCTAGATGCATTAAAATGTGTGTCGCATATATTTTAATGCAAACATCAAGAAAGAAGATAATAAAACTGACGACTTGGTTGTATGGGCTAGACACCTTTGCCGTCCCGTAACAGGGAAAATTTTACAATAAAAGGTCTGTCCGTGCGTGACATTGACAGCGAATGAAAGGAAGACAAAAACAAATCTCTTTCTTTACTATAAAATTAGTATAGTACCTAATTATATGGTACCTACCTATTCTTTCATGTGTTGGCTTATCACAAATTATTCGTTTAATTAGAATTGAAGAAGCCAATATACAGAACGCAATATCATTCATTTGTTTGACGACGAGGGAAATTGCAATTGAAGTTTTGTTAGCTCCGATTTTAATTAGCCAGCATTTAGGTCTTGGAATTGTGTGTTTAACGTCTGAATTGCCCTCAAATTGTTTTGACGTCTTAAATTGTAAATAGGGACTGTCAATTATGCCTTCACTGTCTGAATCTGGGCTGCTAATCTTGATGATGAGTGCTGCTGTAAGACTGCTTCAAACTCCTACATTCTAGCACCAAATTGTGAAGATATGTCTTGTTTATTTTCTGTGATTTAGGTAGTATCTATAGTGTAGATATACAGTTGTTGTGCAGTTGGTGATAAACTGTGTTTTGTGAAATAGTGATGAAAATTAATATGCATCACTAACACTCTGGTGGGTAGACTAGCACATTTATATAATAAAAGGACTTAGTTATTAAGATTAATAAAAAATTACAGAGCAAAATTTATGTGTATGTTATTTCAAAGCTTACAAGTTAATTTTAGAATTAATAACTTTTTATTTATTTACTGCTAATTTGAACCTATGTGTTATGTAAGAAGTAAAATCAAAAACATTCAATCAAGCATACAAAATTAAATAGATCTAAAATGAAAAACACCTTTTACATAATAAATATTTTTTTAAAGTAACTATAACTTACTTAAAATATCATCAGGTTGCTTTCATTATAGCACGGAAAAATACAATGAATCAGTCTCTACAAAAGATGGACAGGCACAGAATATAAAACATTTACATCAAAAATTTATTTTATATAATAATCTCCACGCTCACACCAAATTAACTAGCCCAAATTAGGTAATAGGTATTAATAAAAAATGTGTTATGGATAACAGACAAATGTACATGATAATCTAGATATACTTAAATAATTATATAAACAACCATGACTTGTATGACAAATTTTTGTGTTCACCATACAAACATTTGCCACCAGGACATGAACGCGGACCACCCGATGTGTACCTAGTACTGACTTCTCCACAATGATGGTGTTATAATAACTTCACTTATTCTTCTTTGGCTTAAAAACATGGTGATCCCAGCTGCTTCTTGACTGGTCCTGCGTGCTTGATGGGTACAATCCTCTCGCCTGATGAAGGTAAAGCAATGACTTTTGGAGCGGTTACAGTGAGCACTCCATCTGATGACAATTTGGATACTACTGTATCGGGTAAACAATCTTGGGGCAAAGCGTATCTCCTGATGAACATACGGGAGACATAGCCATGCTCATCCATCTTCTCGTCATGCTTGCCCTCCACTATAATATGGCCATCGGTAACCTTCACGCTAATTTCCTCAGGCGCGAAATGCTGAACGTCCACATTGACTTCGAACTTCTCGTTATCTGTCATGATCTTGGTGCCCACATCCTGCAGACCCATCTGGTTCATGGCCGCGGAAAGCTGTTCCATTGGCTTCATTATAGACTCCCAAGGCCGCAACATGTCTTTCCAGGGTTTGAGGAAATGGTCCGGGCTAAAGCCGCGAGTTGCAAGCTGGTGTGGGGAACAACATCCGAAGGAAGGTCTCATGAACTTGCGATCTATGGCACGTAAAGGCCTCTCGGTGTAGAAATACGGAACGAGAGCCATTTTCACTGTATTTAGTTAACACGCTTTTTTCACTTGTTTATCAATAACACACTGTATTTCTGTTTACGACTGCCGGCGCTTCGCAGTTTCAATGCTTATAAATAGCCAGCAGCCAGCAGCGCCATCTGTTAGGATTTTCTAGAATTGTTTTCTGGTACATTCTGGAATCGACTAGAACCGGCCTATTTTATGTAAACAAGTACCAATATGTAAGGTAATGTCTTCAGAAACGCATCGAGCGCGGTTTCTGTGTATGGGCGCCAGGTATGAGCGTTCGGCCAGTTGAAATTATCATCCTCAAATCCAATTTTTGTGGGTAAAACACAGGTATGAACAAGTTTTCAAGTATTAAAATATGCAAAAACGTAGTACGTAAAATAAGTAGGTATTAAAAAGGCGTCGAAAAAAAATCGTAAAGACCTACCCAATATAATATAATTGTAGACACCCTGTCTAGATTTAACATTCCACTAATTTAGACATTATGTTTTCTTGTTTCTAAATTAGTGGAATGATGTTATGCAGTTTCACGCTATCTAGTGTCGTGTATTAGTTTAGTACCAGGTAAGTTCTAGAGATTGTGCTTAGCGCCATCTGCTGTCGAGTAGTTGTACTAAATAGTAGTGCAGCTCCATCTATTTTTATGTGCACTGGCTCGCACGGTTTGTGCATTGCCCGTGCCGAAGTAGGTCGGAGAGGATCATCGTGAGCGCGTAAGATAAGGGTGAAAGTTAGTATGAGGAAACAAAGTTAGGTAGAGTATATTAGTCGAAACTTCACAGGACTATTCATATCGATAAATTAATAAACATTTGTTTCCGGTTTATTTCCATCCATAAATTACGTCACACGAATTTTAGGACTTTTTAACCCCTCCCCCCGTCCTTGTCACAGGTTGTCACATTTTTTAATTTTATGCATGTATTTAGAAATAATCAAAAGAAAACAGGTATTTTAATTATTTCTTATTTTTATTAAATAATCTTTTATAAAATCAACATCATGTCAAATCCTTACCAGAATTCTCGTGAATTTTGTGTCTAACTTGCATTACAACGCCGCTCAATAACAATCAACTTCTATGATTGTTATTGCAAGAGAGATAATCTCACAGCGAGAGTGCTAAAGTATTAAAAATATAGATCGAGTTCGAAAAATTTTAGATTTTTTTATTCACATATAAATTTCGCGTTTTAGTACTTTAAATTTTAACATGTAACGTCACAAAGTTTTTGACCCCCCCCCCCCCCCCCCCCCCCTGCCCCGTGTCACACAATGTCACATTCTGGTGATACCCCTTTAACGTGTGACGTTATTTATGGTTGACCCCCTTACAACTAAGAAGGTTGTATTTACCTATTAGCTCCATGCTTACAACTAAAGGAGAATGCTGAAAAAAGCGCGGGAAACGGTCGAATTTGGCGGGCGTGTTTTTTAAGATTTGTAAATTTTTAATTAAATTTTTAATAATTAAGATCAGATAAGTAGTTATATTTGTTATTTAAGTTTATTTGATATTTATCTATTAATATTTGTGACATTTCTTCTATGAATTGGTAAGTTTTTTCTATTTCAATTATATGAGTGTCCAAGATGACCCTGGGGGCTCTGCCCTCCAGGTGTCTAACTTTGTAACTATAAGTAATAGGTCTGATATGGAAACAGATGGATCTCTTAATGATACCGATGGCTCTGCAAGCATAAAAAGTTTTGCTAGTAAGCGTAGGCGAACGTCGTCACGCAAAATATGTAAACATTGTAACAATAAGAGAAGATCACATAAATCCTCTACGTTTTCAAACAATGATTGTAATTGTCACTATGATACGCAAGATACAATCCAGAAACAATCTAATATAGTCTCCTCTATGCCTCCCCCTTCAATTCCACAGTCAGATAATGCTAGTATACCTAAACCTTCAATAAATAGGATCTTTTACCAGTCTTCGGATGTAGCTCCATATGTTGTCCATGTTCAAAAAGAATCTGAACCTAATGAAAATGTCACCATCCATCCTGTAACTTTTGGTTTTTTCTTAAAGAAAAATTCTTTTAAAAATGTTGTAAACGGCAGCCTTAAAAAAATTGGTAGAAACCGGGTGTCCCTTTCTTTTTGCAACCATCAAGATGCAAATGAGTTTGTAGAAAGTGGACTTTTAAAGGCATCTCAATATAAGGCTTTTATACCATCTTTTAGTATCACAAGAATGGGAGTTGTTAGGGGAGTTCCTGCAGATTGGTCTGAAGATGAAGTATTAAAAAATATATCAGTTCCCATTGGTTGTGGAAATATTATTAAAGTTAGGAGACTTAATCGTAAAACCATTATTAATGGAAAAAGTGAATTTGTTCCTATTGAGACTGTAGTTTTAACTTTTGATGGCCAAGTTTTGCCCAAAAGAGTGTTTTTATTTTATAATTCTCTTCCAGTAGATTTATACATATATCCAACAATTCAATGCTTCAACTGTTGTAGATATGGCCATATTAAAGGACAGTGTAGATCTACACCCAGGTGTTATAAATGCGGCTTAGGTCACACTGGTGACTCTTGTACTGTTGATGAGGAATCTGTACTGTGTTGCCTATGTTCTGGCTCTCATCATGCCACTAGCAAAATCTGCCCAGAGTATAACAGACAAAAAAGCATTAAGGAATCCATGGCTAAAAGTTGCATTTCATACTCTGAGGCTTTAAAGCTACATCCACCAATTAACAGATCCTATGCCGATGTTCTAACTTCTTCACCTAATTTTTCATCTCCTCAAATAAATTTCACAAGTTCTAAGTCACCTGAAAATAAAAACCCTAGTTTATCATACAGGAAAACAGTGTTAGTCAATAAAAAAGTTTCCCATAAACCTTATTATGAATATGATCGCCAAGCCCATTCAAATTTAATTAAGAATTATAATATGAATCTTCCTTCTACTACTCCTGTATATACAGAAAATCCTAATTTGGCTAATATTTCTATTAAAGAATTAATTCAAACCTTAATTATTACATTGAATCAAACTGATTTCTCTAAGCTACCGTCCAACGCTGCCATTAATAATGTATCTAATAGTAATATAAGTACTCCCAGTGGAGCACAATTCCATAGTGATTCAGTGGAATTGCCGCAGTATAAATAGTAAAAAATCTGATTTATTTTATTTAATAAATAAATTCAGACCATTTGCTGTCTCTCTTCAAGAGACGTGGTTGAAACCAGAAACTATTTTTAAAGTTCCCGGTTTTGTTTGTTATAGAGAGGATAGAAGTGATGGCTACTGTGGAGCAGCCCTCCTAGTTAGTCATTCTATACCATCTTTTCATATTCCTATAAATTCTCATAGCTCTAACTTCCAAATTATAGCTGCCATGGTGAATAATTATTGTCTAGTATCTGTATACATACCTCACCCATCTTCTTCTATTAGTGATGAAATAGTTAGTATCTGCTCTACTCTTCCTAAACCTATATTAATTATGGGGGATTTTAATGCTCAGCATGAATCATGGGGTAGTTCATCATCCAATTATTATGGAAATAGAATTTTAGATATGCTTGACATTGAAAATTTGTGTATTTTAAATAATGGGACACCTACTCGACGTACCCTGCCTCATGAGGGCAATAGTTGCCCTGATTTATCTATTTGTTCTCCCAATTTCGCTTCCTCCTTACTCTGGGAAACATATGTATCAACATTTGGAAGTGATCATTTTCCTATTATAATTACTTTCCCAAATCAAAATGGGAACCGTACTAGAAGATCTCCCCGTTTGAAATATAGATTAGAAAATGCAGATTGGAGACTTTTTAAAGATCACGTTGATGAAAAAATCTCATCCCTACCTTTAATATCTTCAAACAACCATACTTTAAGTTCTGACTCATTTGCTCAACTATTAATTGAGGCTGCTGATAGTATTTTTCCTAAGAAATCTATTAATAATACAAAAATTCCTTCTCCCCCTTGGTGGGATAATGAATGCTCCCAAGCTGTGAAAAGACGAAAAGTTGCTGAAATGAATTATACAGCTGAGAGTACAATAGATAATTTTAATATATTAAGTAGTGTCATTTCGCAAACCCGAAAACTCTTCAAGAAGAAAAAATGGGAGGGATGGAAAAGTTTTTGCTCCTCTGTTTCTCCTGATGTTGCTCCCTCTGTTGTCTGGTCTAAAATAAGAAGATTTCGATCGGCCTTCAAGGATTCTAAACCTTCTGTTTTAGATGAACAGTTAGTTGAGGATTTCCTAGATAAATTAGCCCCTCCTTTAGTGCCCTTAAACCATTTATCTATAAATCTGTCAAGTTCTACATTAAATAATAATCCAGCACTCAGTTCTCCCTTTCTCTTTTCTGAGTTAAAGGGTGTCCTGTCCTATGTTAAAGACTCCGCTCCTGGTTTGGATGGGATCCCATATTCCTTCTTATCTCATTTAGGGGACCCTAGTCTTCAGTATTTTCTTTCTCTGATAAACTTTTCCTTTACCTCTGGTATTATCCCCTCTAGTTGGAAGTCACAGGAAATCATTCCTATCCTTAAACCCAAAAAACCCGCAACTGATCCTAACTCATACAGACCAATAGCCCTGTCTTCTGTTTTACTAAAAATTGCAGAGCATTTAGTAAAAAATCGATTAGAGTGGTTCATTGAAAGCAATGGTTTATTGGCCAATTCCCAATATGGCTTTAGGAAAGGAAGGAGCACTATTGACAGTTTGAGCATTTTTTCAACTGATATTCGTATTGCCTTTTCATGTAATAAATCATTGCTTGCAGCTTTTCTAGACATTACTGCAGCATATGATAATGTTGAGCTACATATTCTAAAAATTAAATTGCAAGAACTACATGTTCCTCCTATTCTAATTAACTTTATAATTAATATTTTATCAGAACGCTCTATTCATATTTTTATAGATAATTTAAATTCAAAGTCAAGACTAATATGGAAAGGCTTACCACAGGGTTCAGTGCTTAGTCCTCTTTTATATAATATTTATACTTATGATCTAGAAGGTGTTCTGATAGATAACTGCAGTGTATTACAATATGCTGATGATTTACTTTTATATGTTGATGGTAAATGTGAAGATAAGTTATGCTCTTTGTTATCCTATTCGCTAAAAAAGTTGAATGGTTGGCTAGATAAAAACGGATTAAGTTTGTCAGTGCCTAAAAGCTCCATTGTACTTTTTTCTAGAAAGCGCATATTACCTCCTATTACAGTTTATTATAACAATCAGGCTGTCCCAGTAAACAATGAGGCCAAGTTCCTTGGCATTATTTTAGATTCAAAGTTGACAGGACTCTCCCATTGTTATAATATATTTGCTAAATGTGAAAAAGCTTTAAATATACTTCGATGTTTATCAGGGGTTTGGTGGGGTGCTCATCCAACTTCATTAAAATTACTGTATAATGCTTTAATAAGAAGTATTATGGACTATGGAACTTTTATTTTGGAACCTTGCAGTAAGGTTGGGTTTGCAAAATTGGATAATATCCAACACAAGGCTCTCCGTCTAATTTTGGGTGCAATGAAATCGAGTCCTATTAACGCGATGCAAATTGAATGTGTAGAATCTCCTCTGTATATTCGCCGACAAATGTTATGCGATAGATTTATATTTAGAGCTTTTCAATTTTCAAAGCACCCCCTTTACTGTAAGTTGCAAACACTATCAGATTATATAGATACTTCTCCCTATTGGGCTCACAAATCTATACCGCTGCTAATTAAAAGTTTCCGCAAATTTAAATCCTTTCAATCTCCAACCCATAGATCTCTTTACCTTCCAATATTTTCAATTAACTTTGAATCATTAATACTTACTCCTGACATACATTTTGATATGAATGTAAACAAAGGTGACGTTAATGCCAGACAAATCTTTAATTTCACACTAGACAGTGACATTTCTTTCAAAGATTGCCATTACATTTTTAGTGATGCGTCCAAAGGTATTGATAATTCTTGTGTTGGCGTAGGAGTCTTTCATTTGCAATACAATATTGTTCAAAAAATCAAATTACCCCCTGAATCATCAATTTTTACTGGCGAATGCTTGGGCCTTTTTAAATGTTTAGAATATATTCTTTTGCTGAAATTAAAAAAATCTGTTATTTTCACTGACTCGAAAAGTTCATTGCAGGCTCTGAATAAATTTCCCTTTAAAAGTAATATTCTTCATCCTTTGATTTTCGAGTGTAGAAAATTAATTCAAAATTGCATAAAGAATAATTTGTATGTATGTTTTGCATGGATTCCTAGCCATCATAATATTTTCGGTAATGAAAAAGCTGACAAATTGGCCAAAGCTGCGGTTGATGATGGTGATATTTTCTACTACAAAAACTTTTGCTTTGATTTAATTGCTGTCCCAAAGATAGACTTCCGCGACTCTTGGATTGAAGATTGGCAGCACAGCAGCCAAGTAAAGGGAACGTATTATAAACGAATTCAACCATATATCCCAGTTAAACCCTGGTTTTCTACTATGAAGCTTGGTAAACGGTGTTCATCGATTATTTCTCGCATGAGAATGGGCCACACTTGTTGTCCTGCTCATCTTGCTAAATTAAATATAGTGCCTACTAGCACGTGTGAGTGTGGAAATGATGAAGGCAATGTAAATCATCTTTTCTTTTCTTGTGCCTTATATGATAACTCCTCATTTGTAGAATCCCTAACTTCCATTAATGTCCCACTACCAACTTCCATAACAGATTTATTATATAGTAATGATATAAATATATATAATATTATATGTAAGTTTATAAGTGAGAATAACATTAAAATTTAATACCCTTTCCTTATTTAATACTTTCCTGATCTTATTCCGTTCCTGATCCGATTAATAATATGTATCCGTTTCCTTACCTTTGTCTGTGGCTAATGCACAAACCGTGCAAGCTATAAAAAAAAAAAAAAAAAAAAAAGGAGAATGCTTAGATGTATGGACCACCGTACAATGGTTGCATCAATACTAAACCAATGTAAATGATCGTTTAATAATCAAATTAGTATGACAAATTGGTATTTTGAAAATAAAAACAGGGGTTTTAATGTTATTGTAAAAAATGTGACATAACCTCAAATCCTTAATTACCTCTATTTAAATTTAGGCTTACAGCTATTTTTGGTACTTTTTTATTCGGTTGCGTTATTTTTGATCAACTTGATTTTTTCACACAGTTTTTCCAACCTACTGCATAGAGTTTTCACGACAACACAGATTTCAGTGATATCCTACGTAGATAGATATAGGTAAATAATATAGATATAAAAACATCAATATAAAACTGTTGAGTTAAGCCAAGCAACGACGGTATTAATAACATTACCGTGGTATTAAGCGTAGAGACGAAATAGATAAAATGACGAGTGTTCATCGCAACAGTCTTAACGATGATCAGTTAAGATATAACCCTAGATAGCTAATCTTCTGGTGTACCCTATCTAAGCTAACCATCCGCCTAAACGACGGGTAATAGAAACAAGGTTATTTTTTCATAAGATACTTATATACTTGATAGAGCTTTTGATGTTTATTATAGTTATTTAAAAGGCTGGCTTACCAATAAAAATACATTTAAATATCCACTTTATAGATTACCTTATAAAATTATGGCCACTTTACTTAGACCTCCAAAAAAAGGGATCATTTTTTCTTAAAAATTTTTTTCGTGCAAAAGCAATTAAAAATAAGACATAACATTCAGTTTTTTTACGTTAAATGGTAAATTAAAATACAAATATGTAATTAAAATATAAATTAACCTACTTTTTTTTAGCGCCCGTAGGTACATAATATGTACTGGCACTAAAAGTAACTGTAAAGCTAACCATCCGTCAAAACGACGAGCAACAGCTACATATCTCAAAAACCATAACACTTAACTTTTCGGTTCATACGCCACGTCAACGAGCTCTCCAGAAACCAAGTTGACTAGCCGAATCATGGCAATCCGACGCACCGTTAAAAAGATACAGCTATATTTCTTTACGCTACCCGTCGATAAGACGGAGGTTAGCTATATAGGGTTAAAGACGTAAAATGGAGTTTCTCAACACGTGTTTTTACAACAAGAACTCTGGGAGAAACTCACATACTTAGTTCTTATCTTACATTCTACAAGTGATGGCGGATGGCACGTCATACTATTCTTTCGTAGACAAATGATTTTGAAACTTAAGTATTTAAGAGAATTTAGCAGTAACATAATAAGTTATATTATAATTATTTTAACACGTACTGTTGCGCGGCGAGCCGCTGGTATGCCTCGGCATCCCGAAGCGTACCGTGCTGCGCCGTCATCGGTGGGCGCTGGCCAAAGACTAAGTACTCCGTTGACTCCGTGGCGCCAGCCTATATTATAGTAGGTACCTACTCTTTGGCGCCAGTCCTTAGCAGCCCACGCGCTCTGCGGAGCTCAATCCTGTTCACAGAGTACCTACATTGGTATGTCTTGTTCTTTATTAATTATGATCTGTACCCGTTGTGTAAGTTTTTCCGTTTTCAATTATTTTTTTGCTATATCTTAATTTAATTTGCTATATCTTATATAGACGTAATGCATACAACATGAGCATAGTGCTTTACAACTTGCTCCCAGAGGATTTAAAAAAACTAAAAGGGAATATATTTAAAAAGAAACTGACTAAGTGGCTTTTGGACAAGTGTTTTTATAGCGTTAAGGAATATTTGAATTGGCAACAATAATATCTTACAATTTGATTATAATTAGTGGTGTTAGTAGTAGTATATTAGCTTTAGATTTGTAAATGTAAATTATTATGATATCCCTGACATATGCTTAATGATTTTTAAATTATATATATAAATAAATTTTGACATTATTACAATTATTAATTCTACTATCTATTATTTTGTTGTTGGTGTATGCTTTAAGTTACAGATTTGCGTATTAGTTTTGAATGTAGATATCTTCATAATTATTTTATATTAATTAATTAATGTATAATTATTTGACAATTAATTATAATTTGTAAAGTTTTGCACGTCTGCATGCAGGCTGAACACATGCACGTTGTTTGAAATTAAGAACTTTATAACTGTGTTTTAAGCAAATAAACTTATTTGATTTGATTTGATTTGATTAACTATCTTAATTGTAATCGATTTGTATAGGAAACTTGAATAGCGCCCCTAGCGGAAAGAAGCGTAATTCGTATTTTCCATACAAATTGAGCTCTTAACGCAACTACGATAGTTACTATTTTCTAAGTACTAAAAAACTTAGACTACGGGTACTGAGGTCTTGGTCGCTGGTACTGAAGCTATGTCCGATACCCAGTGAATGCGTTCCAATTATTATTTCTGTAATGCGTCCACTGCCGATACTTAGCTGTGTGTTTGTGTTAGTGGTTAAAGAGAGAAGCTGGGGTTTGGAGGTGAGTGGGTGAGTGGGTGAGCGTTGTTGCAACAGAAATGGGCCTGGTAAACTACACGGCCGCAAGTCCCAGGCACTCCCCTGGTTCCCCTCTTTCGTTTGATTGTGATTTCGGGCAAAAATCCTCGCAATAATATATTTTTGCTGTATACGTAGGTATACATATTAAAGATGAATCGGATATCCGGTAACTATTCGGTATCCGGCCTAAATTTACTATCCGGGTGGATACCGGATATTCAATTACAACGACAATTTATGCTATAAAATATTTTTTTGAGGTAAATATCAATAAATGGCTTATACTTAATTATGGCGGCTTTTATTTAAACTAAATTTAATCTAAACTCGTCACGACATGCAACGAGACCATGGACCAAATATCCGGCCGCCGGATATCCGGCCATCCAGCCTCGCAGCTCGCCGGATCCTTTTCATCTTTAAACATATTAATAACTATAACGTAATTTTGATTACCTATACGTAGTTTTGTTGTTTTGTGTTTATCTCTATGTCCTTGACAATTCTTTGTTTTAATATTAGTAGCGAAGTAGTTAATTAGTGTAAATTATATAAACAGGCTATAAACATGCGGGTTGGCAAAGCACGACGAGTCAATGACACATGCTGTTATTATAACAATTGATAAACAATTATAACGTAAGTAGATCTTACTTACCTTATAATTATAATAATAATAATATATTTCCACGCTCACATCAATTATCTAGCCCAAAGTAAGTATCATTAAGAACTTGTGTTATGGATACTAGACTACACATTTTAATATTTATAATAATTATATATAAACAACCATGACTCGTCAACAAATATTCATGTTCGTCACACAAACATTTGCCGCTACCAGGATTCAAACCCGGACCGCTTGATGTGTGTAGGCAGCTGTATACTGACCACTCCACCAACACGGCGTCCTCATTATAAGTAACTAATTATATCTAATATTAATATTTATTGTTGCAGGGATATGATACTAAAAGAGATCTGATCAAATCACAGAGGATAAAGTTTAAAAAACTGTTACCCGACTACGGAAAATAAAGAAAGGTAAGAAAATAATAGGTAAAATCTATAAATTACTTGCTCTAACCCCAGGCCCATGCCTACCTTGGAACATGCTTAAGGTCGTAGCATACTTGTAGGTAAAACCTACAAGGTAAACCTTAAGGTTGTAGGTAAAACCTACAACCTTCTTGGTGTCTGGAGACTGGTAAAATTTACCTGACAGCTGTCAATCTGTTGAGCATAATCTACGTTTTCATTTTCATGATCAAAATTTTGAATTATTATATTCTGTAACTACATAAAAACGATGGTTGTTGTGTTGTAAAAGTAATGGCATAGCTGTTAAAAGCCTTGTCATTGAATTGGACGTTTGTGAATAAAGCAATTTTTTGATTAGTGATAGCGAGTAGGTATATTAATTAAAGATAATCTATACTAATATTAATAATAAAGCTGAAGAGTTTTTTGTTTGAATGCGCTAATCTCAGGAACTACTGATTTAAATTGAAAAATTATTTTTGTGTTGGATAGCCCATTTATCGAAGAAGGCTATAGGCTATTTAACATCATAAAACACGAACAAAGTCGCGGGCACAGCTAGTATTTACATAAAGTTGAAAGTTTTATTAAATTTCTTGCGCAGAGTTGTCTAATATAGGTATGGTGATAAACAAACAATAAAAAAACAATAGAATGCATAGGATTTCACATACCTATCTATACTCTTAATAGAATCGAGGTAAAAATAGGAATCCACAGCTAGTCTTTTGAGGATGTCGTATTTAGATACTGAAAATCGTGCGTGCGCGCGCACACACACACACACACACTCACACACACACACACACACACATACACATACACACACACACATACACACAAATAAAAAAACTTTGAAAGATCTTTTAATTTTGTTATATTTTGTAGCTTTATATTCATGATCCAGAAGTTACAATCACATAATTAAGCGTAGAATTTATTTTAACTATGATAAGAATATCGAGAAATCACTGACATTGAAAATACAGTTTTTACTAGTTTAGATGTCAGGGGTTTACCCTTTTGATGCAACTATGTATTGATAATGTATCTTTAACATATTGTGTAAATACACTATTGGGTAATGTGTTACGCAGCCCTAATACATGAAAACTGCCTAATATGCATTGCCCTGATTTTCACCAAACAACATCGATGGACACGAGGAGCTGACGCTGCGCTACGTGCAACCGCTGCTTGCGCCGATTGCCTCATCGTGACATTATTTTAACATTCTTGTACCTAACATCGGTCGGGACTCACGTTACTAATATATCATATTAATTGTAATTTTATATTTCTTTATAAAAGTATTTTCTTAAATAAAATTGTTTTTTTTTGCATCCTCGTCTGTGACCACGCGTAATTGGCGCAGTCGGTAGGATACTCGCGGGCGGTCCAGGAAGATAAGGAAGATTTCCGTATTCGTAAAGCCGCCCGAGTGGCTATTAAGTCGCGACCCGAGTATCCAGAACTTACGGCGTGATCCAGTCAAGGAGAATCCAGACTTCGATTTGGCAAAAGAAAGGCAATGCTGTAAGTACCTTGAATCTTTCAAGCTATTTCCGCCCTTATTATCTTAATATTATCCATTTCCCTTACCTTTTTTTTCCTTTTATATATAAGTAGTTAGTTACGTATTTTATTATAAAATTTTCTAATATAATCAGCCAAGATTTTTTATCCAAGAAATTCACGGTCTCCTAATCTAAGTAGTAATAGCAGTAGGAGTAGGTTTAATACTATAGATAACCTTAGAAATCTAGATAGAGCCATGGCCCGCGATGAGATAGACGTAATCTATAAGTCTTTGAGGTTAGTCCCAGAATTCGATGGCAACCCTCATATTTTAACTCGGTTTATAAACCTGTGTGATCAGTTAGTGCTCGCTCATTTTGACGTCACTCCAGGCAACGAATTATCCAACTTAGCACTAATAAATGGCATCTTAAATAAAGTGACCGGCCCTGCGGCACGGTTATTAAATTCGAGTGGTATTCCGGAGAACTGGTCGGGAATACGTAGTGCTCTAATTAATAATTTCGCAGATCATCGCGACGAAACGGCTCTATACAATGATCTGTCTTTGCAGAGTCAGGGGTCTAGCACGCCCCAGGAATTTTACGAACGCTGCCAAAATCTGTATAGTACAATAATGACCTATGTAACCCTTCACGAGACCGTACGCACCACGATAGATGCTAAGCGCACACTTTATCAAAAACTTACCTTACAGTCGTACTTACGCGGCCTTAAAGATCCTCTAGGGTCTAGGATTCGTTGCATGCGTCCTGAAAGCATGGAAAAGGCTCTAGAATTTGTCCAAGAAGAGCTAAACACCCTATACATGCAACAACGTAACGAAGGGGGCGGCCCCAGTAGGAAAGATTTCCAACAACCACCACCCTCTTTCAATTTCAACTTACCTTTGAATAATTTTTCACAGAAACTTCCAAACTTCAACATGCCTGCGCCACTAAGGCAGCAACAACCCCCTAATTTCCCTAGCCCTTCCAGACCTTTAAATATGCAGCCACAACCCCTACAAGGTTGTAAGCTACCTATGCAGCCACAACCTCTTCAAGGTTGGAAACCACCTATGCAACAAATGCAACCATTTAATAGAGGTCCTATTCGAGCTCAACCCATGTTCCGCAACCCTTATTACAACCCTAATAATAGTAATTTTAGAATGAATAAGCCTCCAATGCAACCAACCAATTTCCTACGTCCAATGAGTGGCGTAAGTCACTTTGTCCCTAGGCAACTACCCCCATCTGGTCATGATTTTATGAAATTTGGTAATCCACCCCCTGGAAACTATTTCAAAACAAGAGAATTAAATTTCAATGATTTTTCCCATGATTACGAGCCTTGCTACGAATACGATTATTGTCAGACTGATTATTACCAAGACTTTGTTCCTTATGAACAATACTCCGATTATTACTATAACGAACAGCAGCAATACCAAGATAGCCAGCCTAACGAAGAGGTGGATACCACCATCCCTTTATTTAATGAAGGAAATTTTCAGACGGCACCGAACTCCGACAAGCCAAAATAGAAGTAAATTTTCATATACAGAGGCACTTGGGCTATGTTCAAATAAATGATCCGCCCTTGCGATTTCTTATTGATACTGGCGCTAATCAGTCTTTCATTAGTCCACAGGCAGTAGAAAAATATTTTAATAATTTCCCTCTAAATTATGAGCCCTTCCAAGTCACTAACGTACATACCACAAGCACTAGTGACCATTCCATAACCTTGCCTTGTTTTCCAGAATTTAAAGAACAGGGAGATATAACACTATTCATTTACAATTTCCATAATTTTTTCGACGGACTTTTGGGGTTCGATTTGTTAGATGTGTGGGGTTCTAACATAGACTTAAAGAATAAATTACTGCTAACCCGTAATGCGAAAATTCCTATAAATATGTATGATTCACGAAACGCCAATATTCACGAAGAAATCATTCCCGCTCAGTCATCTAAGATAATAAAATTGCCGATAAATAGCCAGGACGGAGATGTCTATGTAGCCAACCAAACTATTTGCAACTGCCACATATCCGAGTGCTTAACTAGAGTGAAGAATAATCGGGGTTGGGTAGAGATTACTAACACTTCTTTGAACGATATAATTTTTTGCATGGATCGTCCAGTAACAGCAGATATATTTAACATAGAATTTGACAGTAATGGAATTTCATCCGACCGCGTGAAAAATGTGTTATCACGTCTCCGCACAAATCATCTAAATGCCGAAGAACTTGCTAATTTAACTAGTCTATGCAGCCAATATGCTGATGTGTTTTACCTTGAAGGGGAACCTCTCACGTTCACCAACAAGATAAAACATAAGATTAAAACGTCCGATGAAATCCCAGTACACGGTAAAAATTACAGATACCCTTATATTCACAGGCAAGAAGTTCAAAATCAAATAGCAAAAATGTTAGAACAGAATATAATAAGACCATCCGACTCTGCATGGAGCTCTCCCATTTGGGTCGTGCCCAAAAAGGCTGATGCCTCAGGCAAAGTTAAATGGCGACTCGTGGTAGATTTTCGTAAGGTTAACGAGAAAACGATTGATGACAAATACCCGATCCCCAATATAACTGATGTACTAGACAAACTTGGAAAGTGCCAGTATTTTACCACCCTCGATCTTGCGAGTGGTTTCTATCAGGTTGAGATGGATCCTGAAGATATTCATAAAACCAGATTCAATGTAGAGAACGGGCACTATGAATTTCTTAGGATGCCTATGGGATTAAAAAATTCTCCATCCACCTTCCAACGGGTGATGGATAACGTACTTAGAGGCCTCCAGAACGAAGTCTGTCTAGTATACCTCGATGATATTATCGTCTATAGTACCTCGCTACAAGAGCACATAACGAATTTAGAGAAAGTTTTTAATAGACTACGAGAATCCAACTTCAAAATTCAGATGGATAAGTCTGAGTTCTTGAAGCTGGAAACTGATTTCCTTGGCCATGTTATCTGTAGAGATGGTGTTAAACCAAACCCAAATAAAATTAAAGCTATACAAGAATATCCTATACCTAAAACACCTACTGAAATCAAACGTTTTCTCGGACTGTTAGGATACTATCGAAAGTTTATCCCCGATTTTGCGCGGCTTACGAAACCGCTCACTCAATGTTTAAAAAAGGGTACTAAGATCTCCTTAGATAAACCATACATCGACTGTTTTGAACATTGTAAAACACTGTTAACTAACGACCCCATACTACAGTATCCAGATTTCTCGAGAGAGTTCTTGTTAACAACTGACGCTTCTAATGTAGCCATAGGGGCCGTTTTATCTCAAGGAGCAATAGGATCAGATAAGCCAATAGCATATGCGTCCAGAACACTCAACTCGAGCGAATTAAATTACAGCACAATTGAAAAGGAGCTTTTGGCAATTGTATGGGCCACAAAGTACTTTAGACCATATCTTTTCGGTCGTCGATTCAAAATTATTACAGATCATAAGCCTTTGCAATGGGTAATGAATTTGAAGGAACCTAACTCTCGGTTAACACGCTGGCGGCTTAAGTTGAGTGAGTATGACTATACTGTCATTTATAAGCAAGGTAAGAGCAACACAAATGCAGACGCCTTGTCGCGAATAGAAATTAATAATGAAGAGTTAAGTTCGATCGTAGCTAACCCATCTGAAAAAGAACCTTGTTTAGACGATTCTAGAACCATGACAGCCCCAGAGATGGACGATTCCAGAACTATGACAGTTCACACTAGTGAGGAAAATCCTATACTAGAGGTGCCAATAACAGACGAGCCTTTAAATAAATTCACCAAGCAGTTAGTTCTAAGTATAGTAGGTGATATCAAGGGAAGACCAATAATAAGCAAACCATTTGACACTCACACAAAAATTTCCATTCAATTATCCGAATCCAATCTAGAGAATGATTTAATTATGGCAATCAAAGAATATGTCAACCCTAAAATAAAAACCGGACTCCTAATTAACCCTCCATTAGCAATGTATACCATTATACCAATCATACAAAAAACATTTAAAAATTCAGCCATGCATCTTCATGTAACAAAAACAGAATTAGAAAACGTTAAAGAATATCTAAGGCAACAGGAGATAATTAATAAGTATCATGATGGTAAGACGAACCATCGTGGTATAAACGAATGCTACTTAGCCTTATCTCATAAGTACTATTGGCCAAAGATGCGAGAGCATATTACCAAATTCATAAATGAATGCACAATCTGCGGTCAGGCCAAATATGACCGTAATCCGATAAAACAGCAATTTCGATTAGTTCCACCGGTTGGTAAACCATTTGAATTAGTACATTTAGATCTTCTCAGCATCCAAAGCGAGAAATTTATAACAATTGTCGATGCGTTCTCAAAATACGCACAGGCATATTATTTAAGAGACGGGACGGCGGTTAGTGTAGTTCAAGCCGTATTAAAATATTGCACTCATCATGGCATACCGCTTGGCTCCGCATATTAAAAATTGAAAAGAAATCTGAATCTATAATTAACCTCATGCCCTATGCCCTTTTGGCGTATAACAGCACTATACACAGTTTTACCAAGTGTAAGCCTATTGAAATAGTTACAGGTCATTTTGACCCCAGAGATCCTTTCGATATAGACCTATCCACTAAATTACTACAACAATATATGGTTGATCATAAAAATAAGATGAGCCTAGCTTATAACATAATCCATGAATCATGCTCTTCATTACGTAAGGATATAATGGACAATAGAAACCAGTCTAGATGTCCTGAGATAGAATATTCGCCTGAGCAACGTGTTTTCGTAAAAAATCCATTAGCATCGCGTCAAAAACTTGCCCCTCGTTACACACAGGACACCGTTATGGCAGACCTACCAATACATATCTATACTAGAAAGAAACGCGGTCCGGTAGCTAAGTCCCGTTTGAAACGAGTACCTAAAACTTCACAATTGTTACAGGATCCTGTTGGTACTTCATCTACTCTTGCAACCCGTCATGATGCAGGAGATAAAACTTGAGATTCTTGACGAAGGACCTGGTATACTACCCTTCAGAATAGGTTCCTCTAGAATTATTTCACATTATCACTCATTATTACAACCAATTAATCTTCAAGACCTAGAAAGTAAATTACATTCAATTAGCTTACAATTAGATAGCATAAGTCCCGAACTTAATAATAAAACGTCTTCCTTATTTGAACCACACATTAATTATCTTAAAAATAAACTAAAATCCCTCTCTGAGCAGCTACTAACTTTTACCACTCATCGAACTAAAAGAGGACTTATCGATGGCCTTGGTTCCGTAGTTAAAAGCATAACGGCCAATCTGGATTACACAGATGCCCTACACTATAACAATGCTATTAGAATTTTACAAAGTAAAGAAAACCAGCTAATAACTGAGTTGAATAGTCACGTCAGTTTAACTAAAGATTGGACATCTCAATATTCTAAAATTTTAGATAGTATAGCAAGCAATCAGGAAGTCATGCAAAAATTATTAATAAAAATTAGGCAAAGCGTAGCCACCAACGATGATGACTTAATAAAGTACGCTCATCTCGCGCAAGTGTTTCTGATTCTCGGAGATAATATAGATTCAGTGGCAACCGAGATAATAAAGTTACAGAACACCCTTGCATTCATTAAGACATCTAGTGTTCATCATTCGATGTTAAATGCAGAATTAATTAGGAATACGCATAATAAACTACAGGACCTTTATGGTAGAGATAAGATCATCGACTTAGAAATACGAGAGTATTACGATATAATAAAGTTAGGCTTTTACTATGTTAGCAACGAAATAATAGTAGTATATAAATTTCCTATTTTCTTACCCCAAACTTATGACTATTATAAATTATCTATTGTTCCTAATAAAAATAACCAGATCCTAGCACCACCATTCCCATTCCTTGCCGTTCACCTGAAAGATTTCAAGTACATAGAAGCAGAATGCCCCAAGACAAGCCAAGGATATATTTGTGAAGAGATACAACGTCTACGAAGCCGAACATCTGATGACTGCATCCATCATCTCATCACCAACCAACAAGAAGCTGCCGTATGCAAACCAATAAACGTCTCGCTGGACGAGCCAGCATTTGAAGTCCTCGACGATATACACTATACTGTCAGCTTCCCACATCCGACAAAGATTCATCTCTCGTGCGGACAAGATCTACATAAAGAGCTTAAAGGAAGCTACCTCGTCATAATTCCGCAACACTGTTATATGGAAACGCCACAGTTCCTGCTATCCAATACGAAGAATCGCCTAAAAGGACAAGCTGTAAGAATAATGGACATCCCTAAGGAAAATAACACCACCACTCCTTCTGGAATGACCTTCAGACTGAACTCGATCAATCTGGACCATCTGCATGCCACGAACACCAAAGTATCTCAGCAAACACCTATCGAACAAATCGCAGAAGATGACTCCAGCCTCTATCACACCACGATTCCAATTTATATCATCATATCAATAGTCCTCCTGATCTTGGGAGGCTTAGCAGGATACCGATATCTCACAAGGAGTAAGAAACTGAAGATCGTCACAGCCTCCGAACCAAATCAAATTGACATCAAGATGGAGCCAGTCTACGCTGCCCCAAGTAAACCCAAACGCACTCATCTACCAGCTCAATTTACGACGAACGTCTTCAATAGTCGCTGTTCTACGGGTGGAGGTGTTACGCAGCCCTAATACATGAAAACTGCCTAATATGCATTGCCCTGATTTTCACCAAACAACATCGATGGACACGAGGAGCTGACGCTGCGCTACGTGCAACCGCTGCTTGCGCCGATTGCCTCATCGTGACATTATTTTAACATTCTTGTACCTAACATCGGTCGGGACTCACGTTACTAATATATCATATTAATTGTAATTTTATATTTCTTTATAAAAGTATTTTCTTAAATAAAATTGATTTTTTTTGCATCCTCGTCTGTGACCACGCGTAATTAATGCATAAATTATTATTATTAAAAAAAAACAAATTAAAATGGCGATATGTCATGTTTTCTTATTTTTACTCGAGATTTTCTCGTTAGCGTTCTAAAACAATGTTTTTTTCTGGAATAATTTTTATTTTTGCGTTTACAAACGCGTAAATATAATACTAGAAAAAATGCACTGTAAAAAATCGACTTGCCTCAGGCGGGACTCGAACCCGCACCTTCCATAATGTAAGGTAGTTTCATCTTAGCTGGGCGTCAAATATTTGCAAAAATATTTCGTTCGGGTCTTGGAAGTGCAAATTTCAAAGATTTGATGAAACGATGTTTACCATAAAAACATAAGCACCAAGCACTGACAAATTTCGACAGCGAAAAGCAGTGCCTCGGTGGCGAAATTGGTCAACGCGTCCACCCGGATTGTGGAAGGTGCGGGTTCGAGTCCCGCCTGAGGCAAGTCGATTTTTTTCAGTGCATTTTTTCTAGTATTATGTTTTTTTCTCTTTCGAGCTTAATCTTCTGTGTCTTTCTTATTCACGAAGTAAATTTTACCCTGTCGTCACTGGTTTTGGAACGCACCCTTGGTCGGAAAGGGAACGCCCCTTTTTGATTATGAACGCTACGGAACAACGGCTACGGACCGTAGCGACTACGGACCGTAGCGCATCGCCTCGTTTTCATAGTAAAATACTAGTAGGTACCACCGCCCTTCTTATTTCTGCCGTGAAGCAGCTCGCTGCGTTTCGGATTGAAGGGAAAGGTAGCCAGTGTAATTACTGGCTATGGAGGGCATACAATCTTAGTCCCCAGGATGGCAACGCACTTGCAGTGTTATGTGATTGCAAGTGTCTACAGGCGACGGTAACCACTTAACACCAGATGGGCCGCCAGCTTGATTGCTATCTCGTAGTATAAAAAAGCTTATTAATGTTATCACAAAAATGTTGATAGAAAACTCAGACCAATAATAGAAAAGTAAGCCGCTTCCGGCAAAACTAGTAAAGTTGATAGCCTTGAAGAAACGAATTAAGACAAAATATAAATAATCATTTTCTTCAGATCTGACATAACTATGCCGAGTCGTGTTATTATATAACCGGGGCATCCTGTAGATAATATTGTTTTAGTTAGGCCCAGTTTGCACCGAGAAGCGACGCGATGGGATACTATGCAATGTTAGTACTTTATTTTTGAGTGGTTATAATATAAAAATATCACAGAACCTACCGCACTCACTCAAAAACAATAGGTGCTTAACTAATAAAAACTTAAAACAAATTCAAACAGACTTTGGACCGAAGTTGGACTACTTCATAGGTACAAATTGATTAATTATCCCAGTTACGGTGCATAAACTCCAAGGCACCATCCGCACCCTTAAAAATACCATGATCGATATAGGCAAAAAAAAAGTTCGCCTTATGTCCAGCTTATGTTGCGCTAAGTCGCGTAAAGACCTAAACAAATAAATTGCTTATTAAACCGCATGATGAAAAAGCGTTGCGCGAAGTGCAACGAAGACGACTGCTGTAAACATCTAAATAGAACACTAAAACAACCTAGTACCTTAATATTTAAAGAATTAACATCACACTCCTCACCGTCATGGTATTTTACACAGAACACTAATTTTACCTTCCATCATCATTACCTATCATAAATGATCTGAGGTAGGTAATATAAAAAATCGGTCCACAAATGACAGTGATATTTATTTATTGAAAACTTTACAGCATGTAAATTTAAAATTGAATTAAATTCTTACATAGCCAATTATAAAGTTCAAAACGACGATCGAACACAGATGCTAACGAACAGACACACGCACAGGCACAACACAGACATAATTCCAAAAAAAATATTTTTGGACTCAGGGAGGTCCAAAACGTGTAAATCCGTCAAAATATTGAGGTCGAATTTTTTGACGATTACAAGACTTCCTCTATACTGCGTATACGAGAAAGTAATAATGCGCCGGGTAGCGTGGTACCGCTTTGCGTTTCGCTGGAAAAATACCCTTAGCGTGATGCAGTGTCAGGGGCTATCTGTTTAGTTAGCCTAGCAGTTGTGGTCAGACTCCGGGTGACGGACGCTGTGGGCTGTGTGTGAACAAAGATGGGAGGCAACTGGATAAAGTTCATTTTCACCTTATTTTTTTGTTGGATACGGTGAGTGTATTGTCCAATCCTATACACATTATTAAAAGACCTCGCTTTGTTTGATTTCTTTACCGGAACGCGTGAAGCGGGTTTCGCAAAATCGTATCAAATATGATGGAATATTTTTTTGCGTTTACAAACGCGTATATTTTAAAACTAGAATAAGTAAATAAATAATAAATAAAAGTTTATTGTTAACCATTGCTTTAAATATTGACAGAAGTCCTTAAATTAAAATAAATGTTTGAAACCTGTATCTTAGGTAGGCTAAAGTGCTGTCTTAATCAAATTAAAAATATTAACAAAGATAAAATTTATAATAAGTATTTTATGGGTAGTAAATTATGACTTATTAATTAAATAAAAAAAAAACAGTTTTTCCTTCAGTATAATGATTAAGTATAATGTGTATATCTATATTTTTTTCTTTTTCGATCTAATATAATTATTATTTATTGCTAGTAATTCCTCTGTCTGATTATAACTCAAACTATTTAAATAATTAATTAGTACCATCTTAGCTTACATTTATTATAGGTCAGCTCATGTATGCATAGTTTTTTATTAAGTCTATTATACAATAATGGGCCTTAAAACTCAAAAAAATCTATTTGTATAAATGAACTTTGTGGTCGATGAAAGAATGCAGACAATCTTTCCGTCGTTTAGTAATATTGGGGTTGTAGGGCACTAATCTATGTTGTTTTAGGGTAACATTCAGTATAAATAGTTGTCGAACAGTCAAAACTTTACAGTTTTCGTACAGTGAGTGGGTAGGGTACAAAAATGGAAGAGAGTGCGCTACTTTTAAAATAGCTCTCTGTGCCCTTTCATGAGGCATAATAAAAAAGTTTTTAATGCACCACCCCAAGAATTAATACAGTACTGTAATAATGATTGACATAGGGCCAGATAAACTTATTGCCTAGTTAATTTTGCAACGGCAAAAGACCGTAGTTTTTAAACAAATGGATGAGTTTGCGAACTCTATTTGTTAAATTTTGAATATGTGGTCTAGAAGAGAGGTTTTTGTCAATTGTAATCCCTAGATATTTAAGTATTACTTTTATGTATAGTTGGATAATTACATAAGCTTGTTGTCAAAGATGTTTGGTGAACATATAAAGGCGGATTAAAAACATTATTATTGGAACTGCGGATAGAAAAGTAAATATATTTAGCTTTTTCAGCATTAATTGTTAGTAGATTGCAACGTAAACAGTTATTTACAATATTAAATCGTAGTTGAGCTATTTCATAAAGGCCCTTCGTGCTATTCGCAGAGAAAACTATTGCCGTATCATCCGCATAGGATATTATTTTGCCATTAGATAGTTTGAGATTACATAAGTCGTTAATGTAAATCAAGAAAAGTGTTGTATATAGAATACTTCCTTGAGGAACACCGAATCCAGAGCTTTTATGTTCATCACTGGTAACATTTCCTATTCTAACACACTGAGTAAAAAGTTTCAGCTGCATACCTCTTATTCCCAACGCTTGTAGTTTTTTTAAAAGCACTGGTACAAAAACTGTATCAAAAGCTTTACACAAATCCAGAAATACTCCTGGGGTCTGGTTTAATTTGCCCAGCTCTTATGCAACATACTTGGTTAAGCTGTGTACTGCATCGGCAGTGGATAATTTTTTCCTATAAATCCAAATTGCGCCGGCGAAAAAAAGTTATGATTTTCTAAAAAAATTACAAGTCTATTGTCAGGATTTTGGATATTGAAGGCAGAAGTGATATAGGTCTATAGTTGGTCACTGAGCCTTTTTTCCCACCTTTGTAAATGGGTATGACTACAGCCTTTTTAAATATTTTGGAAAAATTCCTTGTGTGCGGAAAATATTAGTTAGGGGCTTGATCATAATATATATAGATCGTTTCAAGATACTGCTGCTTACGTTATGCCATCCAGAAGCACAATCATCCTTCATTCCTGTAATAATTTTAATATCTCTTCGTCGGCATCTAACAAAACAAAAGAGTTAACCCTATTGTTTACGTTCCATAGCGACTCTGATCTCTATGTAGGGGTGTGTTTCGGGATTTGTTCGGCAAGGGTTTTCCCTACGTTAGCATAATAATTATTTACCTAATTAGCTGATAAAACTGAAGAGTTATTTATAGACAATAACTCGAGTTCGTCTCACGCTGTTTTGCTGTGAATGAAAGTGGCATCTTTAATATGTTTCCAAATCCAAAGTAGTTTACTATATTTTCCTGCACTGCTGACTTTGTCCCTATCGTAATTTATTTTTATAGATTTTAACAGATTGTTACAAAATTTTCTATATCGCTTAATAAGATAACTGAAGTATCATATTTCCAGGATCTTTTTTAGTTTTCATATGCAGTTTATCTCTGTGTCTCATGCAATGTATTACTCCGGGAGTAATCCAGGGCTTGATGTTAAAATATTTTTCATTTACAGTGGTTTCAGTCGAATTACGTAATATTGCTAGTTGAATTGAATTAATTACAAACGAAAGTGACTCATTAGCGTCAGCAGTTTAAACTGGGCTAAAATCTGTGTTGCATAAATCGCGCTCGAGTTTGTTTATGTCTAATTTGACTTTGGTCAAAGGTCGCTTTGCCTTATGCACCGTCAGATTTAGGGTGAGTAGGACAGCATGATGGTTAGTTACAGTAGAGTTAGTAACAATTGAGATAAACGGAAATAAAAACACTGAAAAAAATTGCCTTGCCCCACGCGGGAATCGCACCCAGAATTCTCCGCGATCCGGGCGGCTGCGTTAACCATTACGCTACCGGGACACTGCTTTCGCTGTCGAAATTTGTTAGTGCTTGGTGCTTATGTCTTTATGGTAAGCAACAAACTGCATTATTAGTTTGATGTAGGGATTTTATGGTTCCTTTAATGTAAATTCACAGGAGACGACGGAATCAATTTCGATTTAAAAAAAACAAGTCAAATTTTTTAATTATTTTCCACCATAGCACAGGATCGTAATTAATAGAAATACATTTTAAAAGCAATACCAATTTAAAACAACTCAGAAGCCGGTCCTTAACCACCTGTATTCAGGGTGTTGGTTATTCCATTTACATGTTGTATATATTAGTCAAAGAAAGCCGGCCTTCCTAAATTAAAGTGGATAGCTCCCCAACGCATTACATCTCTATAATATCGCACATCATCTGAAAAACCGTCATAAGACAAGAAATAGCAGTATTGAGATAAAAACACAGTTTTTCATTCTCTACCGCTCAATAAAACCGCCATAACTGTAGTGAGAATATTCATCAAAAGATGGAGTAAGTGTCACTATTTCACGGAGCAAAATCTCTTGCACCCCACTGAAAGATAGTGCCGCATCATAAAGTTAAATATACAGGGGGACGCATCACTGCTTGTAACGAGTGAACGTACGTTAACTCTCGTGAGAATCGTCATAACATGTATTAATACTATATTTAAGGCAATACTTTTTTTAATTATTGTAGATTTAAGAGTGAAAAATAGCCTTACATCTGTACTTATAAAAGAGATCAAAGAGATCCCATAACACAGTAACAGTTTAGTAGGTACACCGTGCTTAACACAGATTAAGGGATATTTTCTGTTAGAGGATGTACGAACATGAAGGCTAGTTGGATAGGTACCTTAGTTTAGATGTAGGTACCGTACCATAAAACGATTCTTATATGTAAAGTATTTTTTAGTTCGTGCAAGTTAAATTTTATTTTGCGCTTCTCAATGATAACTGGCATATTAAGTACATATAACGCATGCACTTTGTCCGTTTATCTTGTTTTTAGTAAATATAGAAACAAAGGTTTATTGCACGCACTGATAAAACTATAATGATGCTTTATTAGTTGTCAATAAATTAAATTAAAATCATTAATTGAATGCCATTATGATAATGGGATACCCGGACGGACTGCTGCGATGTTTTTGCTGTCACCTACCTTGGTTGTGGGCTGGGCGGGCCCTTTCCAGCGGACCTTCGTGCCTTCGGCTGGCCTACAGGCTGGTGCGCCGCCTTGGGTGGATCCGGATGTTTTTTCGCTCCTGAAACGCCTCTGCTTTCAGAGGTGGTGGATGGATGCGACCGCTGGTTTGGTTTCCCGTGGTGTTGTCACGGAGGATAGCGTACCTACATCCGGACCCATTCAGCCTCCCTCAATGGGGAGGGTGTTCCGGATGGCTGCGGCCTTAGGTAGGAGGACAGAATGCGTAAACACATGCTTAAACTTTATCCAAGCCGCCGCCATAACTATGGGGATCCGGAACACCCCTTTTCAGGTCCAGTAGAGGACTTATCCGTAAATAAATAAGGCCCGGGCTGCCGGCAATGTATGTTGGAGCCGTATTAGAATAAAATTATGGTTATTTGTTAACAGAGCCAGCAATGGTACGGGGAGAGACTCGAAGTTATGCTTCCCAAAAAATTTCATGTTTGGCGTAGCTACGGCGTCGTATCAAATCGAGGGAGCATGGAACATCTCAGGTACATATCATATTAATAGGTTGAACATAGGCTACCCTAGAATCTCCAACGTAGGGCCTATTTAAATAAACGTGACAATACGACAATTTTGTCACTTTTTGACAAATAATGTCAAGGGTGCCTGTCGCAAGTTTCCAACAAGTTTCTGACAATTCGACAAATAATGTCCGTCCACCTTTCATAATTTAGTATTGGTCTGAGGTTGAATAAAACAAATTTTGCAAGTTTTTCCTGATAAATTGTCACCTGTCGCCTGCCAAGAGAAATCGTTTATTTATCAAAAATAAATACCTATGTCTCGACAAGTCAACATATTTGTAGATTTGTGACAAATATGTCAGTAATAATCTGTATTAGATTATTTTTATTGGTCAGAGGCACGAAGTTAAAATATAAGCTCCTTGGTCAGAGGCTTGTCTGAGGTATTGAACAAAAAATTGACAAACTGTCACCTATCGCCTGTCGCGTTTATTAAATAGGCCCCTGTATGTAAGTACTAATATTGATCCAGGAGCCCCTGATCGGTCCTGCGCTGGCTGCATCCAGCAGCTTTCCTTGTACTATTTATATAGTACGCGGCCATACGAGGACCTTTCTACCCCAACGGCCGTCAGTTCTCGAATTTGCCATGTTGCCAACTGCCACTTAAGGTTCGCAAAACAAACAATTCTTTGGACGTCTCGGTGATTTTGGTTGGTTCTCCTGTGGATCTTATCATTTCTGATATGATCGCGCATAGAAGCTCCGAGTATAGCCCTCGCCATTGCCCTTTGAGTGGCATGCCTTTTTATGAGGCCCAATGCCCAGCCAGGTTTCGGTTCCATATTCCAGTTCCGGACTTGTATTTAATAAAAATCAACTGATAATTACCAAGAATGTTTATTTATGAAATCACTTACAGACACCATGTTACATGATTCGCTCTCAGTCCAAGAAGGAAGCTGTCATGTTTCTATTTTGATGTTTTGATTTTCATCATTTATTTGAACGTTTAATAAATTATAGAAACATAACAAAGACAAGACACTGTGGTAGATGGGCCGTGAATACAGCTTTCCGAACGCTGCCCAGCCGAGTTGGATACTATGGATACGTCGATTGACTCTTTCTGGAAGTTGGATTATTTGTAACATAAGCGTCGACAACTTTCAATATAGAACATCCATCTTTCTTAAGAGTGGCTAAGACATGGGAATTCGACATATTTTTCGGCTTGCCTATCGAAGTTAATTTTAAGACCCACTTTTTGGGAGATTTTATAGAGATCGTCGAGCATCCGCCTCTATCCCACCTTTTGTGATTTAAGATCGCCCTTTCTCACACCTCGTTGGAGCTGTATGACTTTCGAGTCTGCTTCGGACTAACATAGTGGCTTTTTCGTACAGTGACTGCAGTACATGGATTTACCGATAGTCTATTTGGCGGTTTACCCTTGATTGGTATAACAACGTTTAGTCGAAAATTGTTTCAGCTAATTTTAGTTACAATAAAGTAATTTCGCATAATTATTCATTTGACCGAATATTTAATGGGTTTATTTAGCATAATTATTTCTTTGACATAATGTCATTTCACCGAATTTTCAAATACACTAATTTTATTTAACCTAATGTTTAAATTCTGGCACTTGCCGGCTGCTACCGCGGCCCGCTCGCTTCGCTCGCTCGGCTCGTGCGTTGTGTGCATGTCAACCTTACTCGCTCGTCGCTTCGCTCCTCGCTAACCTATTGTTCAATTGAACTTTCGATGAAATGCAAATTATACCACCTGAACAATACATCAAATGAACATTATACTTTTTGATCAATACCGCGAATATTGTTATCGCAAATGAACATTCGATGAAATGAAAATTATGTTAATCGATATTATACAAAGTGATTATTTTCTTAAACGTTGTTCGAAGAAGTGATTTTCGACTAAACATACCAAACAAGGGTAAACCCTATTTATTTGGCACCTCCGGAGTGACTAAAGCACGGCCGTTCGACAGAATCGAAGGCTTTCTCATAGTCCACAAACGCAAAGCATGATGGCAGATCATACTCTTCGGTCTTCTGTATAACGTGTATCTCTGTAGGTACCTACTCGTATGTGGTCTATGGTATGTGGTACTAAAGTACTATATTACTGGTTCCAGGAAAAGGTGAAGGCATGTGGGATCGTTACACTCACATGCATCCTGAACGTATCTTTGGCCATGAGAATGGGGATGTGTCCACAGACTCTTACCACAAGTACATGGAAGACATCAGGATACTCCGAGAACTGGGCGTGGGCGTCTACAGATTCTCTATATCTTGGCCAAGGATATTGCCTACTGGATTGACGAAGTAAGTTGTAAAAATCCTGGCGCAAAATGACCGAGTTTTTTAAGCTGACCGCGCACTGGATAGTAGGTACCTCATCATTTCAGCCGAGAGACGCCCACTGTTGGACATAGGCCTCCCCCAAGGATCTCCAAACCGGTTTGGAGGTACCTAATCGTTGCGAAAACGCACGACCGCGAACATTACCGTGGCCGTGGTGCCATCAATCTCCTCCTAAGTAATTGTTAAATGTTGCTCTTCGAGTTCGAACCGCCAAACTCAGACCAAAAAGATCGATGCAATTCTGTTAAGTTTGTAGATAGGTAGTAGGTACCATACCTAATAAATAAATTCCATTTCATTTCCACAGCGAAATCAACGAAGACGGCATCAAGTACTACAAGAATCTTCTAGATGAACTGCATTACAATGGGATCGAGCCTCTGGTCACCATGTACCACTGGGACTTGCCGCAAGCGCTGCAAGACTTGGGCGGGTGGACCAACCCCATCATGGCCGATTACTTCGTCGACTACGCGAGGGTACCTACTGCTCATTCTTTTTCTCTTCTAAATATTATTTGGGTTCGGTGCAGTCTGTTTTGATATCGATAATACTGCTATTGCTATAGGTTTGTGCCTTTATTTATCTATTTATTAGGAATAACAAACAGCTTTCACAATCACACATAAATAAACTATTACTACATTTACAACCTTTTTTTGAGACAAATAGAGTATTTTTCATTTAGGAAGAAAAAAATAAAGTACACTGCGTCAAGGAAGAGTACTTAATTTAGTTTAACCTATCTATTTTTGCATCACTAATAATTATTATTATACGTAACAAGTCCACACTCAAAGAAAGTTCACGTCCTAATTAGAATATTTTACCGTACCTACTTTATTGGTGTCGTACATTTACGCGAAATAACAATACTCTATTTTAGAGTAGGGGTGGCAACCCTAATTACGACCGTCCTGGCGCTAGGGATCGTAATTATAGCTTCATGATCGCAATACCGAGCTTTTTTCAATACCGGTATTTTAGGTATTGAAAACTTTTAAGTCCTCGATCTTTTAACTTTTAAGTCCTCGATCACGAAAGATAAGCATCCAAGTGGTCGGTACTCGGATGGGTGACCAAAATTTAACATGCATGTATGACATCGAAATGTAAACAATCTGTTCATTCAAAAAGTAAAATGTGTTGCCCATTCGCATCTAATTTCCAACTTTTTCAATATCCGCTTTTTTGATATTTCTAGGTCCTATTTGATCACTTTGGTCACCGCGTGAATATCTGGCTCACGTTCAACGAGCCGCTGAGTTTCTGTCGTGACGGATACGGAGGCAACGATGCTCCCGGCGACCGCTCCAGTGGTCTGGAAGACTACATGTGCGGTCACACCGTGCTGCGGGCACACGCTGCTACTTACCGCATGTTCGAGAAGGAATACCGACCCACACAAAAAAGTGAGCTTCAATTACTGCTGAATAAAACGAGATTTAAGAACGTTCCCTAAAGGTCGTCCATTAATCACGTGAGGCTCCGAAAGGGGGGGGGGGGGGGGGGGGGGGGGAGGGTTCGGCAAAAATCAGGAAATAGTAAATATAATAGTAAGATATCAGGTGTATTTATTTATTCGTCAAACGCGCGAATTTCAAACCGAAAAGCGTCTTGCTAATCCATGGTCCGAGGACAATGTGAGGTATATTCATGTAAGATAATGCGTTATGTTTTTCGCAAGATTAAACCATTCCTTTCTAAGAATAAAATTAGATAATGGAATAATTTTATATATTTTTAATACTAGAAAAAATCGACTTGCCTCAGGCGGGAATCGAACCCGCATCTTCCGCAACCCGGGCGGCTGCGTTGACCATAACGCCAACGAGACAATGTTTCACTAGAGAAGTAGGGCGTCAAATATTTGCAAAAATATTTCGTTCGGGTCTTAGAAGTGTTTTATGGTAAACATTGTTTAAATCTTTGAAATTTTCAAAGATTTGATGAAACAATGTTTAACATAAAAGCAATGAAAAATTTCACCATAACACTTTCAAATGTTATGAATTATTTTTTTTCAATGAAGCTAAATATTTTTTTGACCAACCTCTATAACGGGTGTAAAACACATGAACAGTCAAACGAAAACCATGTATTCTGCTCACCATAATAATATTTTTCTTCCTTTAGACTATACCTTGGAAATTGATAGTTACGATTTTATTGAAGGTCAAAGTCATAATTTTTTTTTCATATTTTTATGAAAACATATTCTAAACATTATTTCTTAATTATTGTCCAAAGAAACATTATCATTTTTTTAGTATTTCATATCAAAAAATGGCTTCAAAACGTGAGCGTTCAATGTAGCTCACTCGATGTGCACGGACACAAACACAGAACAAAGATTAACTCTTATTGGTATCTATGTTCTGTGGACACAAACGAACGGGGCCGCTGTCAGGCAAAAATATCACGGTTTTGCGAGTTGCGTGCGAGTTGAGCGCTTTACGTTGCGCAGTACAATTTGCAATATTTTTTAACACCAAGAAATAAAAATCATTTCCAGCAATTATTTTTTGAAATGTTTCTTAATTTGATGTATAGAATACATGGTTCTAGTTTGACTGTTCATGTCTTTTACACTCGGTATAAGCATATCTACTTGCCAAACACTTAAATTTTTTGCCGCCGCAAAATAAAGGCTTGGCCAAGATTCCGTGCCGGTGAGTGTATATTTATTTGTTATTTTTTTTTGTTTCACATAGCACTTACCCTTTTACAGGTTTGATCGGTATCACGCTAGACCTCTCGTGGGTGGAACCCGCTTCCACGTCCAAAGAAGATGCCGAAACAGCCGAAATTACGAGGCAGTTCTTCGTAAGTATTACTAATTTATTACCTAAGTTTTTAACTTGGGAAGCTGTTAACCTTTGTCTCAGGATGGTAAGTCATAATAAGACCGAAAATTACGGTAGCTAGACAGGCGGGCAAGCCTTCCAAACAGAGCACGTAGATACACTTTTGTACTCCCTTGGATCTTGAGGTATTGATGATTTCATACGATATCAGTCTTAATTATTAGTAAGATTAGTTAAAATTTCCAGTGATTCTTCTAATTTAATTTAACATGGGTTTCTTCCATAAGTACCTACTAGTTATTACAACACTTATACAAGGTGAAGACGACAATGATGACGCTAGGTATAATGATGCCCTATAATCTGATAAAATGTTGCATAATTTTACAATCGACTATAGTATGTGACCTTTTTAGGGTTCCGTACCTCGAAAGGAAAAAACGGAACCCTTATAGGATAACTTTGTTGTCCGTCTGTCTGTCAAGACCCTTTATCTCGGGAACGAGATGAAGTATCGAGTTGAAATTAAAACTATATAGTCAGGTCTACGGTCCCTTGAAGCTGTGAAAAGATCAAACTTCTTAGTTAACGCAAAAAGAAGATACGGCCGTTTATGCCGCAAAAAACGCATATTTCGATACTCTCAAGGGAATCAAAATTCATAGGGTACTTCCCGTTGATCTAGAACTATGAAATTTGGCAAGTAATATCTTCTTATACCACAGGTACAGGAAAAACTCTGAAAACTATATATTTTTAATTAAATCACAAAAATTATAGTCCTTATTTAAAGTACGTAATCAATCATCGAGGTTTGCCTTTATCTCGGAAAAGCGTGGAGGTATCGTGTTCAAATTTAAACCATATACTCAAGTCTACAGTCCCTTGGAGCTGTAAAAAAATCAAAAGTCTTAGTTAACGCAAAAAAAAGATATGGCCGTTTATATTGCAAAAAAATACGAATTTGTACGGAGCCCTCGGTGGGCGAGTCCGACTCGCACTTGCCCGGTTTTTTAGTATACATATTAATTCTGAGTATGAATGTATTTCTGTACAAGCCAAAATTCCACATTTGAGCATTACTTAATCTTTTTGTAATCAAACTTAGGTATATTTCTGAAATGGTTTTGTCGTTTGTTGTGATTCTAGAATTTAGTTAAGGCGACACAAAAATGTCAAAATCGTTTATTCTCTAAACGTTTGTCTCTATTTAATTTCAGTTCGGCTGGTTCGCTCATCCAATCTTTACGAAGGAGGGCAACTACCCTCCTGTGATGCGAGAGCGCATTGACAACAACTCCCGACGCCAGAACTTTGTCCGTTCCCGCCTGCCTCACTTCACTGCCCAAGAAGTGGACTCACTCCGCGGCGCCTACGACTTTCTGGGCCTGAACCACTACACCACTTACCTGGCCAAGAAGAACAATGGCAGTGTTAGTGTGAAGCCTTCATTTCTGGATGATATCGGCGTGGTTCTATCGCAAAAGCCTGAGTGGCCGAAGTCGCACATTCCGTGGTTGAAGGTAGGTCGTGTTTCCTTGATAGTCTAGAATTTTCTCCGGAAGTCCGGATCGTTTTTCTCCTCGCTGCAGTGGAGCTACTTAAGAAAAAAGGTGTCGTCTTGCGTCGGGTCGTTGCGTTCCCTAAAATATGGTTGAGCGAAGCGATGGCTGATTCTTGCGTCATGCCTGTGAACAGGTGCCGCCAACGGGGCCTGGTCATCTCATGTTTTCTTGATTGATGTAAACGTAGGTCAAATTGTGAAATTCAACCCCTAGGGGGTAAAATAGGGGATGACAATTTGTATGGAAATCCGTCATTTTTAAAGTAAAATCCATAAAAAATGGTATGTATACATGGCCTTAGATTAAAAATTAAGAAAGAATATTTAAGGATTTCTCAAAATTCAACCCCTAAGGGGTTGAAAGTTTGTATGGGAAATCTGTCATTTTTATAGTAAAATCCATACAAATTAGGGCTTTTCCGAATTAAGAATGACGGTCATTCTTAAGTTTTAACGGAAAAGCCCTAATTTGTATGGATGGTAAAATAGGTAAGGTAAGCCAAGGAGGTAAAATAGCGGATGAAAGTTTGTATAAAAAATCCGTTATTTTTGAAATAAAATCCATCAAAATTGGTATAATTATGGCCTTTCGGCTAAAAATTAAAAAAGTGGTATTTTGGAATATCTTGAAATTCAACTCCTAAAAGGAAGAAATCCTTCATTTTTATAGTAAAATCCATACAAATTGGTATACCTATGGCTTATCGGCTAAAAATTAAGAATGATATATGATACAATTTTGCGAATTTTAACCACACGGGGACGAAGTTGCGAGGAAAAGCTAGTATTCATATAACATTTAACCAGAGGATTAACATCTAAATTGAAGGGAATGTCTGTATTTACCAATAATACAAAATGGTGGTAGTTACCAATAATATCAAAAATTAAATTACTTTAGTTCATTATTGTGATTAATTGAATTATACAGGTTGTAAAAGACATGAACAGTCAAACGAGAACCATGTATTCCATACATCAAAATAAGACACATTTGAAAAAAATGCTGGGAAATGATTTTAATCTTTTGGTGTTAAAAATATTGCAAATTGTACTGCGCAACGCGCGATATTTTGCCAAAAGGCGGCCCTGTTCGTTTGTGTCCGTTCACATCGAGTGAGCTACGTTGAACGCTAACGTTTTGACAATAATTAAGAAATAATGTTTAGAATATTTTTTCATAAAAATATCAAAAAAAATGATGACTGACCTTCAAAAAAAATCGTAACTATCAATTTCCCAGGTATAGTCTAAAGGAAGAAAAATGTTATGATGGTGAGCAGAATACATGGTTTTCGTTTGACTGTTCATGTCTTTTACACCTGTTATAGAAAAGATTTTTACAAGATAAATGAGCCAAATGCGTGGGAATAATAGCTGCCCAAAATTTACGCATGTAAAACATTATATTGAGGTTTCATGGAGGTGGTTATTAAAATAACTTTGTTGTACGATTTTTAGGTAGTGCCGTGGGGTTTCCGGAAAACCTTGAACTGGATCAAGAACACGTACGGCAACCCCCCCGTGCTGATCACAGAGAACGGCATCTCGCTGGAGCCTGGTCTCCACGACACGCGAAGGATTAACTACATTGACGGGTGATTATGCTGCGTTTAAATACGACTAAATCGCGTTTCGGTCATGCTTTCAAGACTCATTTCAGAAATTTCAAAGATTCAACAGCGTCATTATAAAACGCAGCTACCTACATATACAAGAGCGCACGTCTCTTTCAAACGAGTGACTCTGAAATGAGCCATTAATTTCATTCCGTAATATTATTATGTATTATACATATTAAAGTTACTTTGCTTTATGCAGATATGTAAGTTGGTTTTGATAGGACCACAGAAATAATAATAAGGGGATAGAAATGCTTTGGTTCGCACTTACTACCGGAACCAGAGTCGCCGCTTTATCCCCTCTACTTACTATTAATGCACACACGCAAAAGAACGAAACCGTACTACGCAATCATGCCCACAATTTACAATTATGAACCTTACGTCACTACGTTTAAGAGACAGCGTAGAGTAACACTCACCATAAGTCACACTTACACTTACACAACGTCGCTCTTCATTCGTCGCGTCGGCAATATGGCTGTAAGTTATCGTCATGTCCGTCCGTTTGGTCCCTATCATGTCTGTACAATGAACATTTGTGCTAGAGAGAAGGGATATCGAAAATCACGATACATTGCTGCGTACTTATACTTTAAAACGCTTTGCATTTTTAAAGGCAGGAGCAGCAATTGGTTATGAATGGAATAATTTTATTTTTGCGTTTACAAACGCGTAAATATAATACTAGAAAAATGCACTGAAAAAAATCGACTTGCCTCAGGCGGGACTCGAACCCGCACCTTCCACAATCCGGGTGGACGCGTTGACCAATTTCGCCACCGAGGCACTGCTTTTCGCTGTCGAAATTTGTCAGTGCTTGGTGCTTATGTTTTTATGGTAAAACCACCCGGATTGTGGAAGGTGCGGGTTCGAGTCCCGCCTGAGGCAAGTCGATTTTTTTCAGTGCATTTTTCTAATTGGTTATGAAGTTTTATGTTAATAACGTATCTACCAATATTTCATAGTGAAAGTGAATATGTGAATTTTCTCAAGGTGTATTTTGATAAAAACAGCATTATTACATTAAATAATGCATTCCAATGAAATGTGATCCCCTTATTTGTGTAATTACACACTCTGGATGAGTTTCCGAAATTACCAATTCCTCAAAACACCATTTTAAGACGGTTTGAGCAGCACTAAAGCCGCATGTCGCGCGCTTGCGTCCTACGAGACACAAGTGCGGCACCAAGGTCACGCGACAAAGGCACTTCTACCCTCTTTATTATTATTATTTCTGTGGATAGGACAAAATATGTCCAAAGAAATTACCGATATCATCGTGTTATCGATTCAGGTACCTGAGGGCGCTCCACTCAGCCATCACCCTGGATGGCTGCAACGTCTTCGGGTATACTTACTGGACATTGATGGACAACTTCGAATGGACCTATGGTTTTTCGTAAGTACCAATATACCTGCATGTCCATCTAAAAATATGCAATGAAAATGTGTACTTACCTATTACAAACCAGCAATACACACGGTTATTTTTTAACCCCCGACGCAAGAGGGGTGTGATAAGTTTGACCTTTCTATGTATCTGTATGTGTGTCTGTGGCATCGTAGATCAACGAATGAATCAATTTTGATGCGGTTTCTTTTGTGCGAAAGCTGACGTGATCGAGATGGTTCTAAGCTATAAATTTATGTCGGGGATTACATACAATTTAAAATTTTGTATTTTTTAAATTTTGGTGTCAAAACCTATTTAATAGTTAATAGGTTTTGATACCAAAATATAAATACATACATGTAAGTTACAATCTATCCAATTACGATTATTAGGGACTAACCACACTTGTTCAGCTTTTTTTTTTACTTTCTTGTATACGTGTAGTATAGAGGAAAAATATTGTATGTATAGACAAAAAATTCGACCTCGAGATTTTGACGGACACGTTACACGTTTTGGACCTCCCTGAGTCCAAAAATTTTTTTTTTTTGAATTATGTTTGTTGTGGGTATCTGTGTGTTTGTTGGTCTGTGTGTGTGTCTGTGCGTTAGCACGATAACTCGAGTATGCTTTAACTTATCGCAACCAAATTTAACATGCATGAATAACATCAAAATATGAGATTTCTTTCAACTTTTGTGTCGTCGATCACGAAAGTTAAGCAACCAAGTGCGTAGTCGGTACTCGGATGGGTGACCAAAATTTAACTTGCATCTATGACATCAAAATATAAGGTTTCTATAAATTTTTGAGTCGTTTCCAGTATACGAGAAAGTCCAGGGGAGACCACTCCCGTTTTTTTTACATAGAAAACATCACTTTTGTATAGAAATGCGTACGCATAAGTCGGAACGGGGGGTCAGAACGGATAATATTGTTTTTTCTATGGACAAAAGTTGAACAGAGGTGAATAAAGTGCGGTTAGGCCCTTAGGTAACACAAGAATAGTGTAGAATTAAACAGTTATAAGACAGTTGTTTAACTTAATCTTGACTTGGGTAGGTCTACGAAAAACATGTAAGTAGGTATATTGAAACTTTGCCCCTAACATGTTTTTAACCACCTTGGCACCTCATATCATTATGAAGCTGACTGTACATCTAATTATAAGTTTTAATTTAAACAGGATAACGTCTGTCGACTTTGTTACATTATATTACTTTTATTTTTACAGTCAACGCTTCGGTCTTTACGAAGTAGACTTCAAATCACCAGAACTACCCCGGATTGCTCGTCTCTCCACAGAATACTACTCTAAAGTGGCTACTACAAAGTGCATACCAGATAAGGACTCCAGTTTTAGTTATTAGAAACTTAACTAAATTATTATATAGATATTAAATTAATTTAGTATACGTAATTATCGTTCATTATTTGTTGTACTTCGAAACTTTGCTTAATAATGCGGCGTCGAAACGTAATCAAACGTAATTTTTGTTTAAACCAACATTCCAAACTGCCAGATGCTTTCATTTTTCTGAAAGGTTAAATTGCATAGCTTTAAGTACCTATATCTAATAGAAGTAGTGTTACTATGTACAGTCGACAAAGTTTTCGGTATGCCATTGAGCTATAGTCCGGCAATCTCGTGCGCGACCGTCCTGCGGGGTGACAGACGGTGGCGGGGACGATTGCCGGACTATGATAGAAACCTTTGGCTGAGGTGCAGCAAGCCACGCCTACTTTTTACATCGGCCAATAGAATATTAACGTGATATGACGCAGCCAATAAGCCGCTGCGTCTTTACTCCGCCTTCGCAGGTCGTCTTCCCCTGCGCTGAGCGCAGTAACTTTAGCGTGACCGGCGACACAGGAAAACACGTATCATCAAATTAACCTGCGACATTTATTATGCAAATAGTTATTTAAGTAAAATTCACCTATATTGCTAAGCTTGTTTGGGGCGCTTCTCGTTCGGTTCGTATTTATGTAGGTACCAAAAGAGTTTACTTTTACTTATGACGGTTTACTAGAAAAGTTGGGTACATTTATAACAATTTTCATTCCAAATTATTGGAACCTAAAGGTAGTTTAAAGATGAAACAAAATTAATGACAACAAAAAAGTATGTGATTACATAAAACGACATAATCAATAAGCTGTAATTTTAGGTTGGTACCTACAGTTAAAATAAAACACAAAAATAAATTTTCTCGAAAATATAATTCATAATCAAAATACATTCGTTAAATCTTCTGGCTTAGAACTATGTTTTTGGAAGACTAAAATATATAGTTTATACTTAGTATATCTTACATCTGATATACCAGCAAGTACACACTATGCTTATTAGAACAGAATACATTTCTTTATATTTTATTTAACAAGTAACGTAAAACAATTGAATCATTTTGTTATTAAAAAAACAATTCGTAAAACAATTGAGTTGTTCTTATTAAAAAAAAACAATTGATTAGGTAACGTTTTCGATAAGTAATAGTTTTGGGACGGAAAAATATATATTATTTAATACATTTTTATAGTCTTATATTATAAAATGTTTTCATATTAAATAAACTTGTAGGTACATCATTTATGTTTAGCTTAGAGTTAACGATTCGACTCAATACAGCAGTGGATATAATAAACATTAATTTTTACTACTTGAATGTGAATGTAATGACGGTGAACTGACAATAGGTAGCTCATAAGTATCATTTATCAAGGAGTTTCTCCCGAGTTTTTGTTGTAAAAACACGTGTTGAGAGACTCCATTTTTGACACAAATCAACCGTAATTTTTTTTAGTTACATTTCCACTTGACATTGGCAAAATGCGTACGTTTAATGCGTCGCGACGCCATTAATTAATAAAAATAGAATAGAAAAGAATCATCATCAAAATACCGACTTTTAATGTAAAAGATAAAAAAAAACAATTTCGCATGAACTCATGTTTATTTTAACTAAAATAACCGTTTTAAATATAGCTGCGGATCAAACGATCTTTATATTGTCTGACATGAATAAAAATACAAATATAAAAGATTTCGTTCAGATACATCTTTTGCAGAGTGTAGTGTGAAGTTGACATTTAAAAGCAAGCAAGTGACAAAGTGTTAATGAAAACCTTTATTCATGGCATAAGACATCTGCTGCTCGTTTACTGGCATTGAGTCGAAAGGTCGAGGAACATAAATTATTAATTAATAAATAAATTTTAACCTCAATTGTCTCAAAAAGTTTTTAGCCTCATTGATTTAAATGTATCTTAGAATCCTTACGGGGTATACTGAAGATCGTGTAAGTACTTAAAACTAGTAGATTTTATGAGCAGGAGCAACGCCTTAAATAGTTCTATTAATTATAGTAACTTTAAATTTAAATTAACAATCAACCTACTTGTAGCTTCAACGGGCTCATTCATGGTCTAAAGCTTAAAGCTTCAATCGTGTTGAAGGATAGGAAAATTCCAAAAATACGAATCACCCTTATTTTAAAAATAGCCATTTTAAAATGTGTATGTATATGTATAACATTTGATAGATACGTATTATATTTATGTAGATTACTTAGAAATAATTTTATTTGGAATAGTTTTCTCTCCCCAAAAATCAATATTGCATCCATAGAGAATGTTGCCCTATACTCTAAATCAATTGTAAGTGTTGTACCCTGTATAATTTGATAAAATTCTTGAAATAAATAAAATGGATATTAAATGGCGTAAGCTCAACAATAACTTATAAGAAAACGCGAAGATACCATTTAAATTAGTATTAACACGATTTGAACTAGAATTATTACCTAACAAATTTTTCAACTAGTGCTGCCGAGATATCGTTAACAATATATTTCGATGTTACAAAGCTCTACAAAAAGTAGTGTTGTACAATTGTAACATCAGAAATGTAAGAATTCAGCAGGTTCACAAATAAAATTAAATATTACAATACTTACTAATACAGTTTAGTAACATTATCAACAATGTTTGGAACTTTCTATCAAGACTCCTGATTATGGAAACTGAATAGTGGACTATGATTTTAAATGTTAAGTATTATGATCTGAAATATCCATTTGAATTACATCTATGTAATTAATGTTCTTTAAAAATCTATATACTTATATTAAAGTATAAATTTCTACTTAGAAAATTAATGATATTTTTTTAAAGACAACTGTATTAAATATTAGTTGACCAGATATAACTTGACATTAAAAATATCACATGACGTTTCGTGTTTTCGATTATTATATTTCAAATAAGCGGAATCAATGCAGCATAGAAAAGATTAAATAAAATATTTAAGTATATGAAACAATAAAATCTACTCATTCCTAGTTCATTAATAGCATAAAGTTATATATAACACACGTTAAACTGCTTTATAAGTTTTAAATGTATGTCTGTCTGTGGAATTGTAGCTCCCAAACGTATGATCTGATTATGAGTTAATTGTTAATTTCCATGAATTTACTTTGAACTTTATAAACATAGAGTAAAGTTGAATATTGACTGTGGATACTTTGATGCAAGCACACAATTTGTTTAGTACATTTATTGTAAATAAATATGAAAGAAAGGCTACAAATTTTTATCAAAGAAAATTTCGATATCATCACACTATTCAATTTCCATAATTAACCAGCAAATAGCTGATATTCATAAAACAATATTACTGCGGATAAGCAGAATACATCAATTCAGATAATAAGTTTGTCTTAAGTTAAAAAAGACTTTGTTTAGCAGATAATAAGAGTAATTTTTAGTAGCTACCAATTTTAATTACGGATTATTTACAATATACGGAACAGTATGCACGTTACAGAGATTATTGCAGAGGCGTTTTGGCAATAATTAAATAGAAGACGAAATCCTAAAAGCCCTTTAATTTACTGAACTTTATTTGGTAGACAATAAGAGCGGATTTCATAGAGCTACTGTGGGTAACGAAAGTATAGAAATAGGCAATTATATTAATATTTTTGATAATATCGATGATCTTGTCCTTAAGTTTAAAAAATACCTTAATTTGCATATAAATAAGGATAGATTAAAAGTAGCTACCTTTACATTGGTTATATTAAATTATTGCTATATAATGGAGACTATCCAAAAAAGGCACTTTGGAAATAAATAGACCAAATGCTGTCAAGAATCTGACAGCTCTTTAGTAAACGCTTACCTCGCAGATTTATTTTGGGCTAATCGAACGGGATATCGAACCTGCACTCACGACTGCGGCATCTTACACTGATTGCAGTCCTCCATGCCGTCGTTAAACTCTTCAATTTGCAGCGTCATCTCGAAGAAGTTGTATTTGTCGTGAACGAGGCGCGTGGCCTGTTCTAAAACCTTCTGCGGACTTACCCCAGTACCTAAAGGAAACGATGAGATATAAGTTGACCAAACTGAGGACTCGTCGTTCATCAACTGGCGACTGTGAGGTGTCGTCCTAGGATGCGTTCCAAAACCAGGTGAAACTTAGCTTTGTTTAGTTTAGTAGTTTAACAAAACTAACCAATGGTGTAAGCGCTTCTTAATAACGACCAATAATGAGCTATCATTTACTCTACCCCGAGTAAATTGAAATCGTTTTGGAACGCACTCCTAAATGGTAACGATCGTACGATGCGAAAGTAGTTGTGCAATGGATCAACAGGGGTATCCTTAGATCGCGCGATGAAGATCGTCACTTGCCGCCCTTAGGGCTCATGCAGCGTGCTGGCGATGTCGCGCGACTTCGGTCGCACCGACTCCCAGCGACATGATTGAATGCGTATAACTATACGGCTTAGTGGTCTGTGGTCCCGAGACCCGAAGCGCTCAGTCGTCACACGTAGCTTACGATTGCGCAGCGCAGTACTTAATGGGTGTAAAAGACATGAACAGTCAAACGAGAATCATGTATTCTATATCAAAATAAGAAACATTTCAAAAAATAATTGCTGGTAAATGATATAAATTTTTCGGTATTAAAAAAAATTGTACCGCGCAATGTAAAGCGCTCAACTCGCAAAACCGCGATAATGTTGCCAGACGGCGACTCCGTTCGTTTGTGTCCGTGCGCATCGACTGAGCTTCAATTAGGACACTCGGAAGAAATGGGTGTATCCCACTATTTCCAATTATGGAAATACTGGGACCATTTATCTCACTATTTCCATTGCGGTTTCGCGAGACATTTTTAAGTTTATGCTCACACGGAACTTTGAATTAGTTCCTTAATTTAATTAGTTAATTAAATATTGGTGACACTTTTTTATTGCACTAAGGTTATATGCGTTCACTGCACTAGGGACAAAGAGTACATTCTAGATGTCATGATACGTAAGAAATGTTTTGTTTTGTGATTTTTCAAATTTACTCCCAGCCGGTATGAACAGTTACGACCTATTTAGTGGTCTTCTATTTCATTCTTTCTTCTTGTTTATGGGTATTTTATAAAGCACGTCTATCTCACCTTTAGCGCACCATAATGTATCGTGTAAAAGCTCTTACCATTTGCGATTTATTGACAGACAAAGATACTTCTTCTAGTTTGGAGTAATCTTAATGATACCTAGAGGTGTACCTTACAGCTAGGTCTCGGTATCATAAAATATTTCAGAGTGGTGTAAAATGATGCCAAGTTGTGTAAAATAATGACGAGTAGTGTAAAAATACGCAGCCTTATGTAGTCATGCAGTGGTTAACAGTTATGCCGATTGTTGAAAAATGTTTCATTACCGTACAGTGTAAATTGTGGGCGAAGACGAAGGAAAGAAATCTGTGGGTCGTAGAAAAAAATCTCGCGTTATCCGTCAGTAAATAGAAATTGCAAGTGCTATCAATCTGTTTCGCCTCGCAAGGAATAAAGTTGAAAATGCGATACTGACTGTCTGTTTTTCCTTCGCTAGTCGAAAAGGCAACCAAGAAGAAGTGCCAAATTGATATCGTCAGGTGTATAATGTTGCTCATTGGTGTAAAGTGATCCAGGCTGGTGTAAAGTGATCCAGGCTGGTGTAAAGTGATACCGACTGGTGTAAAGATACTTACGTATGGCGAGGTGAGCCGCTAGCGCGGTCTTGTCGAGCGAGAGCGCCCACATGCGTAGGTTATGGACGCGAACTACGCCTGGCAGCGACAGGAAGGTGTTTGCTACTTCCTGAGGGGACAACAGGGTACAGTATTACACATTTTATATGACTTATCGATGTACAGATGACAGTAGATCAGGCTACCCAAAACTGTCAAATTACTTCAATAGACTTTGAACTCTATGATTGAAGGAATAGGGTTGAAAATTAATTTGAAAATTTTTGAGAAATTGTCATAGTCTGATATGCCGTCCTCTGTAGTTGCCAATAAACAAAATTTTAATAAAGCGGGAAATAAGACCAATTACCCGCCTTCGTGGTCTAGTGGCTGAGGTCCCGGGTTCGATCCCTACAGGATGACAAATTTGTACTTGGTTTGGTTGGCTAGCCAACAGCATCTTATCAAAAAATAGACTTACTTAACAGCATTAAGTAAGGTCGTAGCAGACTTATTAGGTCGGAAACGGATAGGAGACGCATTTTCGAATCATTCGAAGTACGTATATGTTAAATTCATGCACAAAAGAAAAATAAGGTATACGAAATTAGTTTCGATCGCTCCCAATTTTACGTATTTTTGAAACATTAGAAATGAGTGTTGACCTAAAACTCGAATTTTATAACATTTTTCATTTCATGCAGAACAAATAAAAACCGGTACCTAATGAGTTACGGGGGAACGGAACGTAAATTATAAAGTTATAATGTCACTGTCAGTCATAATATCGGAAACGAGTCGGTCGGACCACTATATTCAAAAATAGCGATTTTAGGGATTCGCATACGAATCTTGCGATTTCTTACACGATTTGGAATTCTAATGATTCAAAAATGCGTCTCCAGCATCGCCTAAACTCGAATCGAGCCGTTTACTGTTCTTTGTATGAAACTGTAACGCCCACTATCTGGGCACTGATAGAAAGGCTAAGCCGCGCTTACGGCGAAACGTGAGTGAAGAATCGAACTTTGTCGACCCGGCTTTGTTTGTTTTTTGAAAATCCTAAAAAAAATGTTTATATCTACTTACGGACTATGAAATGAAACACATAGGTACCTACCTACTAATAATTATTACATAAATATTATTACAACACAATTTTTCATGTTCTGTTGACTGTTGACAATTATTTGATGCGTATCAGTAGTCCTCATATTTTTTACTGCAAAATCAATGTTGTAGGACAGTAGTATGAAATTACCACAGCAACGCGTGGCCGGGACAGCTAGTAATATTATATAGTACTATATGACCCGGCAAACGTTATTTTGCCTTACAAAAACGATTAAATTACTAAAATGGCTATAAAACAATAGGGGTTGGTGATAAAAAAGTAAAAATTTTGGGTTGTATGTATTTTTTAATGCCACATAATAAAAAAATAAAAACCAAAAATTTCGTCAAAAAATTAAAAAAAAAGGGTGGATTACCCTTAACATTTAGGGGGATAAAAAATAGATGTTGTCCGATTCTCAGACCTACCCAATATGCACACAAAATCTAATGAGAATCGGGAAAGCCGTTTCGGAGGAGTTTAACCACAAACACCGCGACACGAGAATTTTATATATTATATAGTATATATGCAACTGTTTACCTGGAAGTCGATCCCCCTGGGCGAGCCCTCCATGAGGACCAGCAGCGTGTCCTTGATGATGTTGAACGTGGTGATCAGCACCAGGATCGAGAACAGGAACGTGCAGATCGGGTCCACCAAGATCCATTCGGGCTAGTCACAAATAATATTGGTTTCAAAATAAATACAATAGAATTTAACTTTATTGTACAGACAACAGCACGTTGCGTTACCACAAACTGTAAAATTTTCGCAATCGATTATGCACTTTATATGGAATAGTCTTAGGTTGAAAATCATTTGGAGAAATTTGACAGTTTTGTAAAGTCCGACCGACGTGCTGTTGACTGTACATCAACAAGTTTTACACAATTATAGACAGGAAAACATATACTAACAATTTGTATAAAGAGCCTTATCGCTAAGAGCGATCTCTTCCTAGGTCACCTTAGGATGGACAGGATTTAAAAAAAAATCTGATAAGATAGCAAATGAGAATGATGGCGAAAACATTGTTTCCTAATATTTGTCCAAAGAAACACAGTTGTAATGTTCCAAATTCAAAAAACGCTCCAGCGATGGATTTGATTTTCTTTGTCCGTAAATTCGATACTTCGCATGTTCTTTTTTCGAAATATTTCCATGCATGTTTGAGAAAAAGCACTATATATGCCTCGGCTGAAATGGCAATTGCCTGTCTCGTATTAGTGAAGTCCTCGCCTGCGGCTCGGCCTTCAAACTTATACTCGACCTGCAATTGCCTATTTCGCGGCCTTTGCAATAATGTACTATTACTACGTTATGCTACGAGTGCGCGAGCGATTATGATGTAACGGGTGATCAAGCACGCGTGTCCGCGATAGTACGTGTAGCCCGTTCACGAGCCAAAGTAATTACCTTGAAGTATATGACGATGGCAGCGACGAGCACGCCGAAGCTCTGCAGGAAGTCGCCGAGCACGTGGATGAAGGCGGCGCGTACGTTGATGTTGACGCCGTGCTCGTGCTCGTGCTGGTGCGACGTAGAACTTTCCACGTCCGAGTCGGAGCGGTCCTTCTATCAGACAACATATACATACATTTTCATTTCTCATTAGACATGATGTGTAAGTAATGCGCGTAATATCACAAAGGAGATATCACTCAAATGCGTGATGTTACATTACGCATCACTCCGAGAAATAAAATATCACTTTAAACATCACTCTAGGTAACATTACCCGAGCTCCGAGCGCGAGCGAGAGGGACCGAGCGAGCGACCGCCGTCCGCCGACCGGCACATATTTGAAATAATAGAATAACATTTTGTTATAAGTCATTCTTATGCAATGATGCATATTATTATGATTACCTACCTATAAAAAGATTAAAAAGTATAAAAACATTCCCACAAATTATCTATCACATGTCGGTAATATACCGCAGCGCGTAAATCGTGTAATAGATATAGGTGATATCTGTCCCTGCCATTACTTTAATATCACGGTAATGTTATGTGATAACATCACCGTGGTGATGTTTTCATCTAGAGCGCGTTGGGTGCTGCTGCAAATCGTCATCGACTGTTCGGGTCGGGTGATGTTCAGAGTGATGTGATGTCTCAATGTAATATTACGTTTTCGAAAAAGTGATGTGATATAGCATTACTTTTTGAAGCACTGTTTCGCGCATGTCTATTTCTCATACTCGGCAAATAGCATTTTCACCTCTCCAGCACCAAAAGACCTCTTTTGCTTCGTAATATCTCGAAGGAAAAACACTTTTTTCTGCTAGCTCTGAACAATTCGTTACGTTCAATTTAAATTATTTTAGTAGTTTTACTTTTAATTTTTAATAATTCTTTTTAAGATAATAAACGTGTATTAAAGTATTGCCTTGTTTTTTTCATCCATAACAACTATCTCGCTGGAGAGGTGAAAAGTTGTATGTTTCACACGAGTGCAATTTTTTTTTCTGTCGTGCCTTTAAATCACTCTCTGCGCTCAGTAGTCTATTTATGAATCAATTCTAGACTAATTCGTTGGTTCGTTGGCACTCGCAGTAAAAAATAACTTTGCTCACTTGTTGAACAAATAACTATTATACTACACCTGATCGGAACAGTAGCTATTATTCTCTCAAATTGAAAAGAGCAAGTTGATTTTTTCTTCGACCTAAATACTAACGTGTTTTAGCGGGAGGAAAAGTTGTATGAAAATCATTTCTAACGTGTTTTAGCGGGAGGAAAAGTTGTATGAAAATTCATTTTTAACGCTGCGGTGCGGTGAAAGTACAGGCAGGCCATAGCTTTCGCAGAACATCTGCATTTACTGTTGCAGACTTCACAGCAATCAAACGCCACGGTGGTTGGAAACCGTGCATCGTCGCGGAAGGTTTAGATTGTTGACACCATTCACAAATAATTACATTTTTCTTTATTTAATGGTGCTAAAATGTTAAATTGGTAAGTAAAAGGTGATTTCATTTTATGTCAGAAAATCAGTTATTTGTTTACTTTGTTTTCAATGTAGGCTTTTTAACAAATCACTTATTGACGTCAAATACAAATATGTAGCTATTGAAATATAAATTATTACCAATGGTATTAGATATCGAATAGGTACATACCTACTCTCGTCAGTATAACTATGTAGAAACTATACATAACTTTTTATTGCCATGGGTGGTTATCTTCGGTGAAGTCTTTCACCCTATAGTACGCTTTAGCGATCAGTTGACTTTTAATTCTCTCTTTAAATTGTATATCCGTCAAAGTTAACAGTTCATCTGGTATTCTATTATAAAACCTTATGCTATTCCCTACAAATGAATTACTAGTCTTAGCAAGTCTGAGCTTTAGAACCACTAATTTATCTTTGTACCTAGTATTCAGATTTCTAACGTCACTTTTCTTTTTAAAATTGTGTATGTTCTTACGGGTGTACATAATGCTCTCAAAAATGTAGAGAGATGGCAGCGTCAAAATACCTATGTCTCTGAATTTACCTCTCAAGGAAGCACAGCGCTTCATTTTATAAATAAACCGTACCGCCCGTTTCTGCAATACAACATTTTTATCTATATTAGCTGCCGATGCAATACTTTGTGGCAAAAATCTTTTTTAATATAATATTAAACATGTATACCTACTGTATTTTTTAAAAGATTTTTAAAATGTTTTCAATAACCTAATAGACAGTAACGAAATTATACCTTATTGTTGAGTACTGGGTTGCTGCTGCCGTGGGAATGTCCGTGTCCGCCGCCGCCGTGGCTGTGCCCGTGCTGGTGTAATGTCAGTCCCATTCTGGAGACGAAACATTAACATTCTTTCAGGTTCTGATTACGAGATAACTGGCAGTTAAATTGACAGTTTTGTAAGGGCTAGTCAAATAAATGCTAACGGGAACTTACTTTGGAACCTGTAAAACTAACACTAAAGCTGGTATTACTGAGTCTCAAGAATCAATGCCGTAAGACGATATTACTTACCAAATTTCATAGTTCTAGGTCAACAGGAAGTAGGTAAGAATTTTGATTGCTTTGAGAGTGTCAAAATATATGTTTTTTGTGGCATAAACGGCCGTATCTTTTTTTTGCGTTAACCAAGAAGTTTAGTTTTCTCACAGCTTCAAGGTACCTGAGTATATGGTTTTAATTTCAACTCGATACCTCCACTCATTCCTGAGATAAAGGGTCTTGACAGACAGACGGACAACAGAGTGATCCTATAAGGGTTACGTTTTTTCCTTTTGAGGTACGGAACCCTAAAAATGTAAATTTTGTCCAAAGTAAACTATTTCACGCGGATGAAGCTGCGGGCAAAAGCTAGTATAATCTAAAAAATCTGGAGTGGTCTCCCCTTGCCTATCTCGTATACCGGAAACGACTCAAAGGTTGATAGAAACCTTATATTTTGATGTCATACATACATGTTAAATTTTGGTCGCCCATCCGAGTACCGACCGCGCACTTGGTTGCTTAACTTTCGTGATCGACGGCTCAAAATTTGATTGAAACCTTATATTTTGATGTCATACACGTATGTTAAATTTGGTTGCAATAAGTTAAAGCATACTCGAGTTATAGTGCTAACGTACAGACACACACAGAGACATAATTCCAAAAACGGTATTTTTGTATTCAGGGAGGTCGGAAAGGAAGGAGGAGGGAGGAAATTCTACCTCGAGATTTTGACGGATTTACACGTTTTGTAAATCCGTCAAAATCTCGAGGTAGAATTTTTTGACGATTACAAGACTTCCTCTATTACTACGTATACGAGAAAGTAGAAAGTATCTCATCTGACTTAAAACGCAACATCCCTGCAGCATGCTGTAAAATTTCTCCAATTGTTTTTAACCTCAAAAATGTGGTATAATTGCGTGCAAGTGCAAAGTCGACTAAGAAAATTGGACACTGACACCCGATGTGCTGTTGACTGTACATTAAAGGTGAACCGCACGCACCGCAGTTAGCCTCGCGCACCTAGCCGCCGATAGTATAAAGTGTGTCTCACATAAGGTTGACGATGACGCCGACGGCGGAGGTAATCAGCATGACCGTGGCGTCAATCTCGAAGGACTTGTAGATGACGCGCTGCACCGCCATATACACCAGCACTCCCGTCACCACCCAGATCAGCAGCACAGACGTCAGCGCGCCGATCACCTCCGCGCGGTACCACCCGAACGGCATCCTGGACCACCACAAAATAATAATATATTAATAGGTACTAACATACAACTAGGTAGGTACTAACAGAGCGTCGTTAGCGCAGTGCGTAAGACCCTGTCCGCACGTTTTTTGCACATGCGGTAAAAAACTCACGCGAAAAAAATCTGTGGTTTGATGCAAATTGAACGCGGAATTATTTCCGCGCGAATGTTTTATCGCTGTGCGGACAGGCCCTAAGGGCGTCGTCTCCCACCCGGGAGGCACCGATTCGAACCCCGCCACGTACCAATGTGTTTTACAATTTTGAATTCATATGTACGTTTATTCGACGCTTTTGCGGTAAAGGAAAACATCGCGAGGAACCCTGCACACACCTATGAAGTAATTCTTAGGTTGGGTGTGAAGTCTTGGCCAGCGTGGTTGACTAAGCCCTAATCGCCCCTACTGTGGTGTAGGCTCGAGCCCCATCGGTGGGGACATAATTATGAGCTGTTGATGATGATGATGACTAATAAAGATTAAAACAGTCTTTGCAAGTCGACAGTATAACGCCCAATCAGCTCGGATGTACAACGTAATAAACGGTAAACTGAACATCTATCCAATGAAGCTCCGCGACTGTAAAGAGGCTGTACAGAGCTGGCTTAAACAGTTAACTTATGAAGATACTGAATCCCTTCTGGAAATTATAAAGTAAATGTTTATTAAAAATTATAATAATGTAATAAACACAAATGCGCGCGCATACATACACACACACATACACACACACACACACACACACACACACACACACACACACACACACACACACAATTTAAGTAGTTGATAAGATTTAAGATAATTATTAATTAAAGAAAATAGCTACCTTTTAAGTTAAAAACTCAATCCATCGTATTATGCTTAAGGAAGAGTGATAGCTCCTAACACAAGTTTTTTCTTAAACTTAAAAGGAGCTGTCATAAAACAATATTGTATACAATGATTGAGAAACTGAAATAAACATATTTTTATTTTATTATTTTATTTTATTATAATAACAGCCATCCCTTAAATAGGGAGAATTTAATAACAAAAATCTACAGCTGTCGTACATCACTAGAGTTTATTCCTACCGGAATGTCCAATCAATAAAGAACTAGGATGACCCGGTGTACTTCGTATCACCTACCCACGGAGTACCTACTAAACGTCTTTGCAACTATTTCTATTTACATCACAAACATTGACAAACATCAAAATAATTAGGTATGTCAATACAATGACAAAATTTTCTGAACGAACCAACAATGACAACCATCAAAATATTTAAATTTAAACACGCCTTAGATTAAGAAATACGCGATAATCTGAGTAATGTGGATATATGTTGTCGATTCAAAACCTTTAATTTAATACGTGCTTCAATATGAATGGACCCGAGTCTACTGTACCGAAGGGACGAACGTCAAATGTTTGACAGGAATGTAGGCAGAACAGTTTATATGGGAAAATGAAAATGTTGTTTTTACTATCTTCCTCGCAATTTTTCCATATTTTCTCACCGTTTAAACCTTCCCTCGATCTCAACGAACATTTCAAGACCAAGATAAGATAAATCCGTTCAGCCGTTCTCGAGTTTTAGCGAGACTAACGAACAGCAAATAATTTTTATATATATAGATAGATAGATGAATTCTAGTGCATGAGCAAAGCGCGAAAGAACGACGATGTCAAAGTTTTAGTCCCTTCCGTCGCACCTGCATGACGCGATAACCTTAACTTGCTCACATAGGAAGTCGCATGAAAGCACGTAGAGATACATTAGTTAGTGACCTCAACGGTTTTATTAATCCCTACGAATTATTCTCTACAGTTTATCGACGAGGACAAGTCATACGGAATAGACGCTTAGTGGATGGGGGGCTATTCTATCAATTATTTGAATTAAATATAACGTCGAAATTTTCTCCACACAAATTATAGATTTTTCCAATCTTGGTACTCATTTCATTAAAATGGCGCAATCATGGTCAAAGTCCCATACTAAATTGGGCATTCTCCTTTGGTAACTCGTTTCTTTGTCACACAATCAAGAATCCTACATAATCCTGGTCATTCAAAAGAGGCGTGAGAAAACACCTTGCAGGTCAGCAAGGCGAGAGGGTGGCTAGCGCGGCAGTTTATCTCTCGCACCAGCTATCTTCGCATTTGGACTACACTTATGCTTACCATCAGGTTGAATGGAGTCATTTGCTTGTTCTTTTTAGAAAAACAAATAACGTTATTTTTTGTTAAGGAAGAAATATTTTTCATTTTAACTTTTTAGAATCATCAACAACAGCTCATATTATAATGTCCCCGCCGAGGGGCTCGAGCCTACCCACATTAGGGGTGATTAGGCCTTAGTCAACCAAGTGCGGGTTGGTTTTATTTATTAATTTTAACCAGTTAATTGGGTTCACTTTGTTTTGTTTACTACCCTTATGATATGCAAAAAAAAATCTATCGAAGTATTTTTATTCTTATATGGGATCTTTTGTGCTTCCCCTTTCCTTATCACCCATCCCCGCCAACATCGAAAACATTTTGTATGAGTTTCACGGTGTTGGCGGGAATAACGTCTAATTAAGGATCCTGGGTCTAGGTTACCCTAAACCAGAGGACATTATAGACCTTATTCAAACCTTTACGATGTTGGCATAGACCTTATGCCAACATCGTAAAACTCATACAAGGTGTTTTCGATGTTGGCGGGGATGGGTGATAAGGAAAGGGGAAGCACAAAAGATCCCATAGGGTCGAAGTGCTCTGAGACAGCCTCAGCCCCTTATATAAGAATAAGAATAAGTAGCAATAGTAAATTTTCTATGGCCTATAGTTTCCTCTTGACTTACCGTCTGGTAGCGGGCCTACTAGCCACCCACAGAGAGAATAACGATATCATGAAGCTGGCGAAGTCAGTGAGGAGATGAGCCGCGTCTGTTGCTATCGCTAAACTGTTGGATAAGTATCCACCTGAGGAAAAAATATAACAAATTATTACGAGTTTAATTCCATCACTGTTAAGGTATGATTCCAAACTTCGCTGCACGCAGCAGGGCTGCCGCAGCGTTGCCATATATTCTCTATAGGTTTATATGAGATAACATTCCAAGCTCCACAGCAATGCCATGGCAGCAATGAAGCGACAAACCTATAGAGAGAATATATTATTATGGGGACCAGATAGAGATCGGAATCATACCTTTACGTGATTCTTACTATTATTTTTGGGAAGTAAGGAACAAGGGCGAGTACCCTTATTAAAATAAGAACGTTTTTATTGTTAATCATAGATATAGGAAACTGTATATCGGCATAGTTAAAGAGACAGAGCATACTAAAACGTATATTAGGACGAGATAGATTAGCCTTTCAGTCACGTAGAAAAGACAGCAACTGGAGTACTATTTTTCACGCACACATGCGCGCATTACTCACACATTGGGCATTTTTTTGATCTCGCCTTAGTCGATTCATTACCGTCAGCAGTTAGAAATATATGATGTTAGTATAAATATTTATAGTTTAATTGGCGCGGAAAAATGTGTATTACACTTAATCCTAAAGAACAGTGTACACTCACCTACTATTTCACCTATCATAAATATTACACATAATATACTGGCTATGATAAGTTTTCTTCGGGCACGTTTGTCTATTTCTTCATTGCGGCTTTTGTGGCAATGTCCTGAAAACAAACAAAATAAAATAAAATTAAAAACACAACACCGATTTCAGATTTCACACTCGCAAGCATGCGTAAACATAAATTTATTAGACTACAAATAGTTCTTGAAAGATATAATTACAGATAAATCTTACAAGACAGTCGCCAGCTACGAGATTGCAGTTTGAATGCATTTGGCATAACTGCATCGAAGCGGCAAAGCTAGTGTTCGTGGAAGCGCAATACAGCCATACTGCAGCCAGTGTTCAGTCGTCAGAACTGCAAGCTGTCTGCGCAGTTGGTTTGCAGTTTTTTGCACCTTTTGACGCGCCGTCTAGCAAAATTATCGCGGTTTTGCGAATTGAGCGCCTTACATTGAGCGGTACAATTTACATTTTTTAACACCAAAAAATAAAAATCATTTCCCAGAATTAATTTTTTGAAATCGTTTCTTCTTTTGATGTATAAAATACATGGTTCTCGATTGACTCTTCAAGTCTTTTACATCCTGTTTAAAAAGCAAAATTACAATTATTTTTTTCTTACAACCGTGCACTCGATGTCACCCGCTTATTCTTAGTATCTTTTTTAGAGATAAGAGTTCGCCCTTGCAAATCTTGTTACTTTATGTTTGTTAAATATTAACTATGAAGTGCAAATAAAGAGTTTATAAAAAATATTTTAATGAATATGATTATCTAAATTACATCATATGTCGTTACAGAATGTTATTATTATTAACAAATTCTTAGTTTTATTGGGCAAACTGGAAACTGGAATCCTTAGTTTTACTGGAAACGTTCCGGTAAAACTTTTAAAATTTGCTCTTTTGGTGAAATCTAGTGAGCGTTTTGTAGTGAGAAGTGACATATTTACACAATAGCATGACAGGGCGTCATAGCTCTACCTATATTTTGTAAACATTTCCTTTGAAGGAACGCACTTATCGATCACGAGCGAGTTCCGAGTTCCAATTCGCACTGCGGATTTTCGGGTGGTTGTGACCACAAACTTTTTTGAAAGCTGGATCCGCCCCTGTGACAGTAAGTCATCTTTATTTACAAGGTACGCACTTTCAATTTCTGTGATGCTGCCGTTTCTCCTTTCGCCATCCTCGTCTGTAGTGGTGCTGGTTTCGATGACTGCGCAACAGCCGGTGGAGGGATTGCCGTGGACGCAGAAGATGACCCGCCGACCTTTAGCTGGATTGTCTGTGCCGTACGACGCCTTGCCATCCTTGAAACTGTAACAAAGGAATAAGCCATGAGTAATATAATATAATGTGTGGATTGTTTAAAATAATAAGCAATCTTTTAATAAATGCTTATACATCATGTCTCTTGTATAAAAATGAATGAATAGGACTTTGCTAAGTACTTTTGAATCGTCAAAAGTAAATGATTAGGTAATAGGTCATAGTAATGATTTGTAGTGATTATTGTGTTTAATTATGGTCGTACAGGGACAGCAAATTGTAATGCTTGCTTAATTACACACTCGCTTATAGCCAGAACTCAAAAATGAGTGAAGTCTGTCGTTGAGAAAATATTCCAAGACCGGCTGGAAACTTCTTTTCAAAATGGACGACCAGGACATTTTTATTGGTCTGAGCAGATTATTAGTTCAAGGACTGAATTACAGTTATAGTTTCAAAAGAAAATATTTCAGATTCATGCAGTAACATCCACATTTGCCTGCCCTGCTTCAATTGTATTTGGTCAGTCTAATGTTTCCTTCTTCCATTCCTCTTGATCAGCCGTCATCTCAACATTAACACCCTTCTTTCCCATATCACCTTTCACACAGTCTAACCATATTTTTATACATATTATATATTTTTAGATAATTTAAATTCTGAGAAGAGTTCTGATAAAAATTTCGCCCTTTGATATTGACTCTAGTCTTGTTGTCAAGAGTCGAGATGTGTGGAACTGATAATGACACTGGAGAAAATATTTGCTTAGACTGTCTTTGATTGCATTTGTATAATACAACTAAACTTTCTGCTATATATAATTTAATAACTTACTGCCTGTTTATTTTACACACTATGTCCAAGTTAGTTTTGTTTAAATTTTTAATTAGACCTAAATATTTTTCTAAAACGTTTCATGTAGATAAATATTTTCAGTATTTAAATTAATCACACTTTAAAATACCATTTTCAACAAGAGAGAAGTGTTTGCAAATAAAGCTCCACTTTTTATTTTGAATAGTAAGTAGAAGTATCATCATCAAATGTCTGTATGTTCAACAAAACGTATATACATTTTGTCAAAAATGAATGCTTCACAATGCTTAGAAGCGGCAATGGGTGATTTGTTTATGGTTCCAAATTCAATTTTTTGTTTTTTTTTTTGTTGTTGTTTAGGTTGGCACAACTGTTTTCCATTTTGGCGCGGAGTTTGAGTCACAGAACACAGAAAGAGGTTTGAGTTGCTTCCGTTACCTATTGATATTAAATACAGTGCTGTTTTTAGTTAAATTGTGTGTGTTACGAATTTCATAATGGACAATAACATCGAACAAAGAGTTTGTGTTAAATTTTGCTTCACCTATGGAATTTCGTGTTCGGAGTTACTGAAAATGTTACAGAAGGCTTACGGTGAATCGAGTGTGTATTGTGAATTTCATAATGGACAATAACATCGAACAAAGGGTTTGTATTAAATTTTGCAAATGGAATTTTCGCCAATGGAATTTCGTGTTCGGAGTCACTGAAAATGTTACAAAAGGCTTACGGTGAACCGACTTTATCAAAAACACCCTCAACAAATACTGTCCAGCAACCACCATATTCACCAGATATGGCTCTCGACTTCTTCGACTTCTTTCTTTCTCCTAAACTCAAATTAACAGTTCGTGGCACCCGTTTCCAATCGGTAGGAGACATAAAGGAGAATTTGCGGCGAGAACTGAACTCAATTCCGGAAACAGCGTTTGAAAAACGTATTCATGATTGGATTATTCGTTGGCGTAAGTCTATCGTTTCTGAAGGAGCACACTTTGAAGGTGATAAAATAAATTTGGATGAATAATTAAAGGCAGAGAGTAGAGACCAATGAAATGGGATTAGAGTTACAGCAGGCATAAAAGATTCCGATAAAAGTGCACAGTGAAGAAATTTACAACGCCACTGTAAGATCAGTTAATGGCAACAGTAACGTAAAGTTAAACACAAAACGTCTTCATCAAAGAATAAACCCACAATTACCTTTCCACGCTACTTACCTTAAATAGTTGAGTAAACAAAAAATTAAAGAAGCGTCATAATTGTCTAAAAAAATGTTTGAAAAGACCTGTTCTCACGGAGGTTAGATGACCGAATGCACGTTTACAAACATGCTTCGGTTATTTGCTCAGCAGTAGGGCAGTAGGTTTTAAAACGGGTCCATTTTAAGGTCATATCTATAATGGCAAATGAGCAGGCGAGGTAACATCAGAGTTTAATATAATTTTACTTTTTGTCAATTATTAAATTAACCTTGTTTGCGTAAAGTGGGTGAAATTGATGTTGTGCGTGATGAATTGCTTTGCTTGTGATTCTCCGGGAATTACAAGCTTTATGATGATTATTATATCCCGGAGATACTAAGATGTTTTAGAGTTCTTAACATCTGTCCTGGTTGTCAGCTTTTGTTTATGGGTTCATTGAAGGTTGAGTTATATTTTTGGGTTTGATGCTCCTATTGTAGGCCACGTGGCAACCTGTCACTATTATGAGGCACTGCAAGGCCCATACTACCAGATGTGGCTTTATGGGTAACCTTAAGGTCTGCCCTAATTTTGTGATTATGAGCGTGATAGTCGGTATGTCCGTATTCTTTTATTATTGTCATATTATGTATACCGACAAAGGATTCCTTTTTCCTTAATTTCATGTTGAACAGCAATATACTCTCTACTTACATAAACATCAAAACAGCCTTTATAATTCGACCCACTGCTGGGACACAAGGCCGATCACCTTGACATCGATGGAGGTGGAGGACTACTTACATAGTAATCACACATATTGAATAAAATCAGATAGGCAATTGCCTATCTGATTTTATTCAATATCGCCCGTTAAGTGTAGATATTTCACGAAATTTTTTTTATACTCGTATACTACAGTATGTCAGAAAGAAATATCGGTTTTTCCTTCAAAATGTCGTCCATGCAATCATTGCAGTGAATCAGTTATTTATCAAGTAATGGAATAACTTTTCACACGTAAGAACCGAAAAACTTAGATTTATATTTAAAAAACAATATTTAAACAAATAGTCCGGCTTTTATTCATAAAAACAAAATCGCTTTAAATTATGCGTTACTATCTTACAAATTGTATTATATTGCGACTGTGCTTAACTTTCATTGCTTCGCAATCAATAGTGTATATTACGACATGTTCAACTAGAACCATTTTATGTAGTACGGCCGCTGATCGCGTCACTCGGACACGGCTCAACTCAGCGATTTGTCCGATCTCCTTTGCGGCTGTGCTTAACTTTCATTGCTTCGCAGTCCTTATGACGTGCGCAATGAATAGTGTATATTACGGCATGATCAACTAGATCCATGTTATGTAGTACGGAGGCTGATTGCGACACTCGGTCTTCATATGAACTCGGCGATTCGACCGATCTCCTTAGATTGATAAAGGTATCTGTGAGCAATACCATGGCAATACCAGCGCGCGTTACAACGAATTATTGCAGCGTTATCTATCGCACGTGCGTTGCCAACCTTGAACTTAAAACGACAGCCACGGAAGGTCTTTCATGACGAGATTAGGTCCAGTTTTTGTCAATGGGTCAAGTCAATAAAGGTGCTTGGCGCCCAAGGACTAAATATACCTATTAAGTACCTACACTACACCGTGTTGGCGCCTCATACCTCAAGGCCCGAGCATCACCGTAAAGTTGTTATCTTTCGGATTTTTCCAGAATACACTCTCAGACCAATAAAAAACTTTGAAGACTATGAAGGAACTGTTTAATATATATACCTATGCAATTTAGATTTATATAAAACAAGTTACCTACGTTGTATCTAATCTAAGTAGGTATATGTCAACGGGATCATCCTATTTGAAATGGACTAAACGCCAATCTGTCAATACCACATGTTCTGTCAATATTTTTGAAGATCTCGCTTGCTGACTTTTAATCTCAGAACAATCAAATATTGGTCGGAGCTTTTCATAAAGAGTTTTTGTAACTCATTTTTTTTTCGTTCATATACATAGGTACTTGCGAAGTCCTTATAGGTACAATTACGAAAATAAAAAATAGTACTTAGGTACCTACTTACATTTATTAACTAGGGCGGTAAAACAAAGAATTTCTCAGATCGCAGGTATTTGAGTGATTAACATGCGATCTAAAGCTATCTTTTTTACCGCCCTAGGTAAGTAAGTAGGTAGGTACATACAAAATTTTATGTCACTCCCTGATAAGGAAGTGCGAATTTGAAAATGGCACTTTCTGGCCAGGTGTGACAAGGAAATTAACTAGCCAAACAGGTGTAGACGTGCTGTAGTAGTGCACAGACATATACATAGAACATAGCAATTATTTTATAGGTATTTATATAGACAAAAGACCTATTTATGAATGCAAGAATTGCTCTAATTTTTACTCAACTTTTTTAATGGTCTGAGAATTTTTAGGAACATTTCTTTTTACCCATAATTAACGTCCGAATCTTTTTTGGGGCAGTTAGAGAAACTCTATTATGCTTTTAGAATTCAAAATATAAGTAGGTAAGTATTCAAAAACTTTAACAAAACTAGATTGTGACGACTTACTTTATGCGTCGGCTTTCTACTCCACATTTGCCATATTTTCGAAAAAAAAAATGGTTGTCTGTAAAGTCGGTTTACTGACGATAGTTGAACGTGACAACGTCTTAAGAAAATACTGATGGAATGGTAGCATTTTTCAAAAGAAAAATTTAATTTCATTTGTTTAATAGATTTCGCATTATAGTATGTATAAACTTGTAATAAAATCTCTTTGGCTATACTATTTGTATCTGGCTGGTTTTGGTATCATTGAAAGTTTAAATTTTAAATAACATAATTCCAAATTCAAATTAGAGAATTAGATTCAGAGCGAGGTAACGCCGCATGACGTCATGTTTTTTCGTGCGTGCAGCCGGCTCTATCGAATTATAACACGTTGTCACGTCAAAAAAGCAAAGCAAGTTTTTGTTGGTTTTTATGCATCTTCCACTCATTCGGATAATCCCATCTGGATTAGATTTGATTTCTACATAACAAATGCAACACAAATCGTCCTTACATTGTCAACAAGTCAATTTATGTGTGATCAACTGATGACATTATGCAGGTAATAGACACGCATATACATATACATAATGCAACTAGCGGCGATCATTTCCAATAATAGTTCCTGTTCTACAATGAAACAACAGTAGGCTATAAGTTAGGACCTATCCAAATATGTATCCTAATATATTGGAGTACCTAACTACCTACCATAGAAATTGGTATTTAAGTACCTGATAGAAAAAAAAATCATTTTCAACTGTTTTTCCGTGGTTTTTCCTATGACCCATATGCGGGGTGCATATGTCCCCGTATGTGGCCCAAATGACGAGTAAAGGACTGGTCATTGAGTTTAATTTGTCCAACCATAAGGGTCACTGGACAGAGAACGTTACTGCACTGTTTACTAGGTATAATCTGAAAAAATTGTTTCACCTGAATGCTACATTATTCTCGAGTGACAGGCTATACCTACTTGATTTTAAAAAATCCTCGCGGACGAAGTCACTGGCGTAGCGCTAGTGAGTTATATTTTTCTATTTTTCTAATGTATTTTATTCAACCCAAGGACGTTTCTCTTGATTGGATATAGCGATATAGGAAACTAAACGTTCATCAATTTGCTGCGCTAATCACTAATTACCCTACGATGGCTGCATTTACGAGATTGCTTCGCGTTAATGCGGTTTGAACCAATCAATTGTTCATGCCATTTAATTGTGTTGGAAGCACAATTTAGTTGTACTTGTGTTAATTAACAATATTTATATGCGTTGCAAGAAGTTATGAATACGTATTTTAGCAGAGATTCTATTAGAATATTTATAACCTAGACATGTGGTCGTCCTTAGAATTAAATACACGATTAGTATAGTAGAGCACTTACTTCAGAACAATGAAAATAGTGAATTACCTACTTACTAGAATTCAAGTGGAAATAATTTTACAAACAACCATACCATACTAATATAGTTTCAAAACACTCCCCTAATAGCCTCAGCCAGTATCGGAATCCTTGGGGTCAACATATCGAGTGACGTTCAGTTCCGCGGTCATTTGGAGAGTAAAGCTAAGTTGGCCTCCATGAAACTTGGTGTGCTCAACAGATCAAAGCGGTATTTCATGCCGGCCCATCGCCTACAACTATATAAGGCGCAAATTCGGCCCCACATGGAATACTGCTCTCATCTGTGGGCGGGCGCACCCCAGTACCAACTTCTTCCCTTAGACCGCATACAAAGGAGAGCAGCTCGAATTGTTGACGAACCAGCCCTTTCTGATCGGCTTGATACTTTGGCATTACGTAGAGATGTGGCATCACTCTGCATCTTTTATCGTCTGTATCACGGGGAGTGTTCTGAGGAGTTGTTCGGACTTATACCAGCTGCTGCATTCCGCCATCGTTCCTCGCGGCGACAAATCCATCCCCACAGTCTTGATGCTTGGCTATCCACAACCGTGCGTTTTTCGCGCAATTTCCTACCGCGGACCACAAGACTGTGGAAACCAACTTTCGCCAGCGGTGTTCCCGAACCGATACGACCTGGACATCTTCAAGAAAAGAGCGTATTCCTTCCTTAAAGGCCGGCAACGCATTTGCGATGCCTCTGGTGTTGCAAGTGTCCATGGGCGGCGGTGATCACTTACCATCAGGTGAACCGTCTGCTCGTTTGTCCCCTTTTCCATAAAAAAAAAAAAAAATATTATAAGACGAAAGTAAAGATTATCTGTCGTACCTTTTCACGCTTCCCTGGACCAATTTAGATGAAATTTACTATGGAGATAGTTTTAGAACAAGATAGGATGGGGTCCACGTCCGGAAGCCACCTCGTGGCGAACCCTGGTAACGTGGTGGGGAAAGTTTCTCGGTGGGTGTGAGGCTTTTGATGTCAAGTGTGTCCCTCTTGGTATTCGAAGTCACACTATCTTTAAGTTGTTTTGTTTTCCCATCAGGCTAATTCCGAACGGCCTTTCTCAGGGCCACGACCGCGCCCGAAGTCCCGAAGTCCACCGGGTGCGGTACGATGGCTGCTCCCGGTGTCCTCATCAGGAGGTCGCGCCAGGTCGAGCAGCCGTCGGTAGAGGAGTGGCTGCCGGCCACCAATTGGTGCAAGGAGTGTCTATAGTGGTATAGTAGTGGTATAGTTGCGCTCACGTGCGCAGATCAAGAGCCGTCCCGCAATAGCGCACTGAAGGTCAGCCCAGGGAGGATGTTTAGTGAGTATAATGGGAACGCCTTTACCTCGAGTCCCACATATCCCCTGCGGTTGGCACCACCCCGCAGGGACCATGCGTAAATATATTTGACCTCCCCGTCATCAAAAAAAAGGAACAAGATAGGATAGTTTTTTATATCCCGTAAATTATACCTGAAAAGGGCATGGAAGTTTCTAAGAATCAACGACAGCCGACATCCACGCGAGCGCCGATATTACTCTGTCAAATTAATAAATTATGAATTCTAATATACAAAAATAAAAAAGACCGTGGTAGGGGGAAAAGTACCCTTACTATTCATGATGGCAAATTTTACTGACAGGAAAATTTTGTTTATTTTCGAAAATAATTAAAACTGCATTTAAAGATGATTGAAAAATCACCTGCTTTAATATTTTGAACTTCGATTTTCCTCTACTGACCCGTAGTACCTATCTATAAAATGCAATCACATTATTTTCATAAATGGCCAGTACGAATATTAAGTCCCATTCACAAAAAAGTTGAACTAATATTTTAAATATCAACATAACTCGATATAAAAGGCGGAAATGTAGCGAATTAATTCGAAAAATACATATACTGCATCAACCTGTGCATACGTGAAAGTGGGTCTTATTTTGAGCTAATTTATAAGTATTATCTTTAGATAGTGAGTAAGAAGCTTTACAATAAAATAAAAAATAAAAATGTCTTGGTCTTTCTTTAATTCAAGAAACTATGTTGTTTAAAATAAATAGATCCTTAAGAATGAGTGACTTTTGGTTGGTATCATAAACTACAGAATGTTTTTTTTTTCACATTGCACCGATTCGATTCCCGACTCAAGCAGGTGATTTTTCAAAAATCTTAAAATGCAGTTTTAATTATTGTTGAAAATAAAGGAATGTTTCCTTTCAGTAAAATTTGCTATCATCGATGTCAAGGGTACTTTACCTGCAACCACGGTCTTTTTTCCACTCTGTATAACAATGGGAAATGATTTTTATAAAATATTGCAAATTGTACTGCGCAACGTAAAGCGCTCAACTCGCACACAACTCGCAAAACCGTGATATTTTTGCCATAAGGCGGCCCCGTTCGTTTGTGTCCGTGTACATCGAGTGAGCTACATTGAACGCTAACGTTTCGAAGCTATCTTTTGTTATGAAATACTAAAAAAATGATAATTTTTCTTTGGACAATAAATAAGAAATAATGTTTTCATAAAAATATGAAAAAAAAATTATTACTTTGACCTTCAATAAAATCGTAACAATCAATTTCCCAGGTATAGTCTGAAGGAAGAAAAATGTTATGATGGTGAGCAGAATACATGGTTTTCGTTTGACTGTTCATGTCTTTTACACCCGTTATATTTATAATTCAAAGTCCTGACGGAGATATCAACGCACAGCCCAAACCGCTGAACCTAAAGACTTGAAATTTTGCACATAGATACCTTATACAGTGTAGGCATCCACTAAGAAAGGCTTTTGGAAATTCCACCACTAGGGGGGTAAAATGCCCACGCGGAAGAAGACGCGGGCGGAAGCCAGTAGACTATAATAGTTACGTTAGTAAGATATAATTTATGTAAGTACTTATATGTTTCTTTGTACTTAAGTCCAGAAAAGAACACTGTTGTTCTTATATATTTCCTGGGCATAAAGGCAGTACAAAGTCGCAGCATCACGGAATCCCAATATTTCTATTACAGGCTTCTTAATCTAGTCAAGACAAAATTGACAAATTACCTACTTATTCAAATGTCCCAGACATTTATTGTCAGCCATTAAGTCTGTGGTAAAACCATAACATTAATACGGTAAATAAAACTAATAGAAAATGTAACAAACTATACAACGACTTGTCTAGCAAATCGCCAAACGGTTCCATCAAACGTTTCATTATAACAGCCTTTATAATGAAACCCACTGCTGAAACACAAGGCCTCACCTCATCATCGAAGAAGGTTTAGGCAGTAGTCCACCACGCTTGCCCAATGCGGATCGGTGGACGGAGTATAAGGTGATCAATACCCCTTTGCTGATCCATTAGTAGCTTTCTTGGACACCGTAGCTGTCTCATTTTCAAGTTTACACCTATAAATTGTAACCATTCAGCAAACTATAATGGATCAACAATGATGATGATACTGTTTCTTTACAATGTAAAAGGACATAGTAGGTACTATGCAATAAGTTGTTTTTTTTTTCTCCACATAAAGTTAAAGTTTGAAACTGACTCAGCTGTCAAATGTTAGCACAGAAACATTTTACTTTCATCGTGCGATTGAACGCACCATGTCACTGTACGAACCACAATATTTGTGGCACGAACGATCGTTGCCAAGGACGATCACCTAGTATTAATTAAATGCGTTACCACTTGCTGCGTGCGCCGGAGCGGGGCGGTTAACATCAATAAATAAATAAAATAAAAAACGGTCAAGCGCAAGTCGGACTCGCGCATAAAGGGTTCCGTACCATTAATGGGAGCCCCCCTAAATATTAATTTTATTTTAATTTAATAATTACTTATTTATTTTTAAAGTGAATAATATAACTCAATATTCCGCCAATATTTCAAGCGTCTACCTGTTGCCTTTATCAATATCAAGCAAAAACAAGCAAAAAAGATCACGTTTGTTGTATGGGAGCCCCCTTAAATATTTATGATATTCTGTTTATCAGTATTGGTGTTATAACGGCAACAAAAATATATCATCTGTTAAAATTTCAACTGTCTAACTATCACAGTTCATGATATAGGTACTGCCTGGTGACAGGCGGACAGACGGACGAACCCACGACGGACCGCACGGACGGCCAGCGGTGTCTTAGTAATAGGGTCCCGTTTTACCCTTTGGGCACGTAACCCTATAAAACGATTAAAAAATATTTAAAAGTTTTATCAAGACCGATTAAGTTTATCAGGCTGGTATCTATGTGTATTATCAATACCTATACAAATAGATATATTATTACCTACATCAGGTTGTTTTGTAGCACGTCGATACGAGTTTATTGACCTGCTTTCGACCTTGAAAGTCCGTAAGTACTTATATTATTATACTATCCTACTGAATAGTATAACAATAACAATACACTTAGTTAGGTACTGTGACTACCTACTCAACTATTTTCAACGAAATATTTTATGTATTAATAACACTGCAAATATCGATGTACCTACATTTAGATTTAGGTTATGGCAACACGGGTAATATACTTACTGTCTTGATAGTTTGACGTTCGTGAAAAAAAAAATACAATTCCAAATATAACTTGATCATCATCATAACAGCCTTTATAAGATTTTATTATAATTTTAGTGGCAACCCTTTTTGTTAGTTTTTTATGTGTTGAGATTGGCAACACTCTCTCTTACTTACACCCTTGTATGGGTTCCTGCGTCAATTTCCAAATATTGTTTAAAAATCTTTAATATACGTTAATTAATATATTCCTGCGTGTTTCATTTACTGAACAATAATAACCGCTTTACTATTATTTCTATGTCAATTCAATATCCCTTTGCTGGTCCATTAGTCGCCTTCTACGACACCCGTTGGAGGATATGGGGTGAAGAATCATCACACCAGCACGCCGCTATTACGTACGGTTACGAAATTTAAATTAGGTTAAATAAGTTATATAAATAAAATATGAGATTATATTTACATAATTTTACGTATATATTGTCATGAAATAAAACAGTAGAGAATTCCTTTTAGTTTACTATCTAGTAGGACTTGCATGTTTAAAATAAAACTACATAACATTATTTTTAATCCATTAATAAATCGAGGATTTCAAATTACTCAAGCGACTTAAAATTATTTAAATGGCGTTGGTAATTTGTAAGATAACTAAATAAAATATTATATTTACGATTTAGCAATAATTGTAACCTATAAATATGTTATGATATTTCGTAAATTGTCTATTCTTTGTTTAGAATATATGTATTTAGCAAACTAGGACCTCATTGCATAACACCTACCTATACATAATATTTTACATAACAGTATTGTAAACTTAAATACGTTTATACAACTACAGTGACTAACCGCCTACGACTGTGTTGTGTCTAGTGGTTCGGCCACTGGCATTTGATCTAAAGCGGTGGTTCCCAATTAGTGGTACCTACGCGAAGATGCATAAATGTACGCGCGACAATATCTTGAATAAAATAATTTAATCAGTAAAAAAAAATCATTCAATGTAAATATGCACCGAGCGCTCCCTCCGCGCTTCGCGGATTTTTCATTATAACGTATTTAGATGATAATAAACGTCAAAAACCCAATTTAATTTACCATTCCTGCAATAAGGGGTACGCGAATTTCAGATCTTTCTTGAAGTACGCAGGAAATTGTAAAAGCCTTGCATCGGCGATAAAGCTATATGAGACTTGAGAGATAAATGAAAATGTTAGATGTAGGCTGACGACACGTAAGGTCGACAAGACGGTCGAGGCGAAGGCCTTTGAATGTATTTTCCTATGAACTATCTGTACCTAAAGTGCCAGCACGCAAAGCACACCTAAATAGAAAATGGGGCGTAAAAGAAAGACGCACGGCGGGGTATGGAAGCTCGTATATCCTCGTATGAAATTTTGAGATGAATAAGATATCGTGGGATGTCCGTCGTTGTCAGCCATCGCACTTCAAGTTTGGTATGGTTGTAGAAGTAGCTTTAAAATCGCCTTATAAATTAGGATCCTCACACATAGGCTACCTCAAAAGAATGGGAAGAATCAACAGAACCCAAATCCGCTGCCTCATAGGTGCTCTCACTGGCCACTTTGCCACTAGAAGACACCTGTGCACAATAGGCAAAGCTGATGACCCCATCTGTAGAATGTGTGGTGAGGAGGAAGAAAGCATGGAGCACATACTATGTGACTGCGATGCACTAGCCAATAGGCGACTAAGGGTCCTAGGTTTAGCTTACCCTAAACCAGAGGGCTTTATAGACCTTATCCCCGCCAACATCGTGAAACTCATACAAAGTGTTTTCGATGTTGGCGGGGATGGGTGATAAGGAAAGGGGAAGCACAAAAGATCCCATAGGGTCGAAGTGCTCTGAGATACAGCCTCAGCCCCTTATTTAAGAATAAGAATAAGCTTTATAATCCACCACCTTCTCTACTTCTGTTTTCTATGCATTAATTGCTGCTGATTTGCATTTTAATGCTGCATGCATTGCAAAGTGTCCGCTGGACACTCGTCACACACTTTTAGCGTTTGACGCACGCTGTAAAGCTATTAGCTTCTGCTGTTATTTGGAGATCTTTTGTACGCGGTACAATGTACATACCATTGTTTGCGTTAAAGTCTCTTTTGATTACCAGTAAACATACTGAGGATTGAGGCTCAATCACCGTCATTTTGACGCCCCGTCTCTTCTGTATAAATACGTAGTGTTGGTGTCGCGTGTTCAACCCTCAGAGGAGGTTTAAACATATCCAAGACGCTTCCGTTTTTCATCTTTTTTCATACATTTTAACAACAGCTTGACAGATGTCAAAACAAAAATGGGAACATTAACGATTTGGATTTTATTGTATCATGAAAGCACAAGTTGAAAATATGCAACTTGTGCTTTCATGATACTAAACTTAAGGGGTCCAAAATAAGCAGAGTCAAAAAAGGCCCTAAGCTATCGTATCTCAGAGGAACAATTGATGCTGGCGAAATCCATAAGGGCAACGCTATAAAGAAAAAAGAAGAAGAAAAAAGATTTGGATTTTGGTTCTACGATCGTAAGTAACTTGATAAGACCCAGGCTGACTGACCCGCGCCTTACGATATTCTTTGATTTTTCGCTTTTCCGGAAAACATACTCGAGACGGCGCTTCGTACTTGTAGATAGCCTAATCTAAATAATGTTAACTACTAGTTTATATAGATAGCATTCTCTTATCACCTTCATATCGCTTGTTTTACACTCCCCACGTGTGCTTGCATAACATTTAACTGTAGAATTAATTTATCTTAGCACATTTAGAGGTGTCCTTTAACGCAATGTATGAGGATAAAGTAGTTAATTAATTACCTTTCATAGCAACTTCATGACTAGTTTCATTATTTGAAACAGATATACGTTAATGAAAAGGACGAAAGTAATTCAAATATTATGGGAATAACGTACGCAACGCATATCATTACACATTGAAAGTAGTAGTACTAATTACAGCTATACTTGCCTAATAGGCTGTTAAATTTCTACGATCCAATTTTAACATTATGCACAGTCACACACCTCGTGCAACATGTCATGGTATATTTTTTACGTCTACCTCCATTTAGCTTAAAAATTTGGAATCATGCTTTTTATTTTCTGCAACAACTTCAATATTGTTTATGTTATTTAAACAAAATGCGTTCAATTATTATAGTAAAATGAAAACTCCAGGAAAACTCACTTAAGCAGCAAAGGTTTTGAGTCCTCGGCCATTTTGTGAAATTGTCTTTCAAACAAAACACACCGTTCGAATTAGATATCACAACGCACTTCGGAAATGCTATCACTTTTCTGTCCTTTTATTTAAATAAATATGTCTAAATATGATTAGTTGTTAACAGTCTGTCCTATTTAACAGAGAAATGTCGGCGACGCGGTGTCACAGTACGTACTAATTCGAAACGTGTATCACAGTGTTATCATCATAGACTATCATGCACCGGCGCTCCTTACGTTAATATGTTGATAACGATGTGCAAATACTACTAGCCGATAAATCTGTAATAGCCGAATAGTTGACTGGTTTATTTGTAGCAGCAAAAGTAAATACTTAGTGAGTTATACTTCACGATCCGCGTCCGATGCCTACGACAGATACGATTTACCTTGTTTAATTTCAAAAGAAAACTCATTCGAAAGAGGTTACTCAAACAATATTAGATTACAATATTCTTCCAAACAATCATAAATTACTAGTCTATGCGTAATAAATACTTTTTTATGAAAGTTTCAGAAAAGAGAGTGTGTTTAAAGAATGGTATTTTATACAGGATATACAACAGGATCAATGATAAAATTGTTATACAGTGTGTCCCCGGATAAAGTGCACAAACGAAAATGGGTGAAACTAGACCACAATTTATCGATAAAAAAAATAAAAAAAAATTATTAAAATTAAATTGTATTTAATATTGATTTTTATATTTTTATTCTCTTTTTTACGACCTTTTGTGTTTGTAAAATTGTAATTTTTTAACCACTGCGTGGATTTTGTTTAAATAAAAACAATAATGATCCCAAAAGATTAACATTGTATAGTAAGTAAAAAAAAACAACATAAAAGCAGTCACCACGGAGAAAAAAAATGTTTTTTCACTAATTTTGAACATAAAAGTGTTAAATTTTGGGTAAATGTTTATTTTTACCAAATAATGCCCCCTATAACAATTTATTTTTATTACCTCTTATTAATCCAGATCTTATAACCTTTTCAATAAAAAAAAATCTACATTCTATCTCTAATACATGCTTAGTTACAAAACTTTTATTGAAGGGCCTGCGAACGTGCCGCTTACGTCATTGCTCAGGTAGAGTTTTTTTTCTCCGTGGTGACTGCTTTTATGTTGTTTTTTTTTACTTACTATACAATGTTAATCTTTTGGGATCATTATTGTTTTTATTTAAACAAAATCCACGCAGTGGTTAAAAAATTACAATTTTACAAACACAAAAGGTCGTAAAAAAGAGAATAAATTTTTTTATAATAAATAAAAATAATAAATAATTTTTTTCTTATTTTTTTTATCGACAAATTGTGGTCTAGTTTCACCCATTTTCGTTTGTGCACTTTATCCGGGGACACACTGTATTATCTTATAGCAGGGCTATACCTTACTCAGACAAATTTAATTGAATGGTGTAAGATAATCATGTAACTCGTTTTTGGTAGTGTCGGAAAACTTAGCATTGCGATCACGTATTAGGGCCTGGATTCCACCATAGCGGAGACGAGACGAGAGGAGTTGTCGTCAACATGAAATATTTTAACCACAAACATACAATCATATCACATTATTAAATGTACAGTATTTCTAATATTCTGACAATACCTTCGCCCATCTATCCAAATATAATACAGTCTAAAGATATTAAGGATAAAAGTCAAGAAGATCATGCGTAGTGTAGGGACCAAGCGTGGTATACCACAGTTTTTATAGGCAACTTCATAAATTAAAGAAGGTTTTTCATGAGGTGATAAAAATAGTACCTACATTTATTTCATTCTATGTTGATATTAGGTAAGAGTAGGTTAGCCGCATGCTGTCAAGACCACGTCGATACCAAAACTATCTTTTGGAGCTCCACGGCTTCTTATTTATAGCAGTGGCTGTATATTTAAAAACATCGCAAAATTACCAAGTCTAAGATGGAAAAGCAAACTTTTCCAGAAATCTTTGTCTAGCACGTTTTACGGCGGTCCTGTAAGATGGACTGTGGTTATCCGATGTCGTATTCATGTGATTGTCAATAAAAATGTCGTATTGTGTGAAGAGCGCTCAAATCAAATTACGATGTTGTACATTCTATCTAAGCTACCGAAGCACATTTCTTTGGCGTTGGTTCATCCATAACGGTTTTTGCTGGAGTTTACAAGTCAGCAGTTATGTTAGTCATGGCTTCAATCGAATATGTTTTTATGTCATAATAAAAAGTCGTTAGTGTGTACGCAAACGATTATAGTACAAGGAGTTATATTTCAATAAACTTACGATTGTATTTATCTTATTCAAAAGTGTGAAGCATAGTTCTATTACTATACTATAATTTTTAAGAAGATATTTTGTTTTTACTGGCATGGGACAATAAATATGAATGTAGCTATATGTGTCCTTAGATAGACCTTAGACTGCAAGATTGCAATATTTCTGTCTGAAAGCAGGTAATGGTGTGTACAATGAGCAGTTTTATTGCCCTACCAGCGATCTCTACCAAACAAGGAAGGAAATGAAGCGTATCCCTCTTAAAAATTATGAATGAATATTGGTATATACCACGTATAGCTTCGTGGCTAAGGAGTCAATATTGACACGACGATGACTGATAGAGAAGCAGGAAACGAAGAAAAAAACACATTACGTAGACCCAGGATAACAGGGCAGGGAATTGTCATTTCATTTCTATGATCATCAAAATAACATAACTATTTTGTAAAAAGTTAAAATGACCGACACGGAAAAAGTGTTAAAAATGTTATAAGTAATAACTAAAATAGGTTTATGAAGCGCTTATGTATAAGGCAGTAACACTAAAAACCAGTAGCGTGACACGCTTTCAATTACAAATAGTTATTTGTGACATCAGCACAGCATCACAGATACTTACAAAGTTATATGGATACAAATTGTTACCGTAAGTCACGCCAATAAGAAGCAATAATTAGTAATTTTATGTGGTAGATGTTAATGTTAGCAACATTGTCTTTGAAACGATTTTTCTTCTAATGAATTTAGTAGTTCTGCTTATGACCATCTGCTTTTGTTGTAGTTACCTATCTATCACAAAATGACGACAAAGATAGTAAATAATTATGGCGTCATACATTATATTAGGGGTTACCCGAGGAGCGTTGATCTCAGGCACACCAGACATAAAATTCAATGTCCAAATCCTTACCCAGCCATTCAATCCAATTTAACTAAATCCCTAGCCATTCTATCTAATCCGGTTAAAAGTATGTTAACATCCATACGGTGGGTAGAGACGTTGCCAACAGAATTAGACCCAGAGGGCCCAGATTCTATTTCCATAAAAGAACTAGAAGCGTCTCGGTGTAGTGGGTAAGGGTGTTGTCTCCCACCCGGGAGGCACCAGTTCGAACCCCGCCAGCCGCCACGAACCAATGTGTTTTCGAATTTTGAATTAATATGTATGTTTAACCGACGCTTTTACGGTGAAGGAAAACATCTATGAAGAAATTCTTAGGTTATGTGTGAGTGAAGTCGACCAACCCGATCTTGGCCAGCGTGGTTGACTAAGGCCTAATCGTCCCTAATGTGGGCTAGGCTCGAGCCCCTCGGTGGGGACATTATATGAGCTGTTGTGGTGATGATGATGTGATGAAAAGAACTAAGTCATTACCGTGAATAAGTTGTGCCAGGTTTCGCTGGTGATATGTAGAATTTGTTTCAAGTCCGTAAAGCTACAACCATCTTATCTAAATCTATCGCCATAACAATAATGTTAACAGCATTATTGTATTCCAGTAGGTGATAAGATAAGACAGTATCTCAGTAATTGAGACTTCCAGTTGAAGCTCTTCTACCTTCGTCGTATTATTGTCACTGCATAACGTGAGATGAAGGCAATGAGCTTCTGAACAGAGAAAATGACATAAAATTTAAATAACAAACAAACAACTGCAATATACACCCATCCACAATGTAAAGAAGCAAGGATAAAATATTTAAGTATTTCCTAAATTAAGTAAATAGCTTCTAGTAGATGCTAAAGTCAATACTGGTACCGGACCGAACTATCTTAACTAAATATTAACTTACCGCGTCCAGTACTCACTGATAATGACCCAACTTGAAGTTGAAACTAATGAATTTAGGCAAATTATATTTAGGCTCTTGTTGAACGAATCGAAAAATGTTTGTTCGCGATTGTATCATCATTTTCCTACCCTGTTCCCAATTTATTTGGGGTCGGTGTATGCTTTGCTTTGATCGACAATGGATTTGACATTACATTTTTACTCCTTGGGGACGACTGATATCTTTCAACAGCACCCGGGACTACCAGCTTACCGTGCCTTCCGAAGCACAGAGAAAAATCGATTTGAATTTTTTTCGGTCATCCGAGTACCAACCGCGCACTTGGTGGGTCAACTTTCGTGATCGTTACTAAGAACACACGACCGCGGCGCCATCGACCTCCTCGCGTTTGTATAAAAAGACCTAAAGCAGTAGACTCCATCTCACTTGATGGTAAGCGGAACTAGAGTGCAAACACGAAGATAGGTGCTTCTTCACGCCTTTTGGAAGGACCCCGGATAGAAATAAGGAACACGTCTCGTATTTTTTAACTTTTAACCGACTTTAAAAAGGAGGACGTTCTTTTTTATATGTAAGTATGCATAAAAAGGTCGAACAAAAATTACAATAATTCACTTGATGGTTCGCGGAAATGTATTCTTAACGCAAATATAGTTATTGCAAAAGACAAAGACGCGCCGCACTAAACCGCCGATCGATTTGTCCATCTGCAAGCTGCTTCTTCGCGACTCTCTTTTGAATGATGTATTGGATGTATTAGAGCAATAGAGACCCATTACTTGATAAACAGAAAAGAGGACAGTGCTTAGATTAAAAAATCTCTTTGTAATGGGTAAACTTTATTTTCGTTATACGAAAAGGGTGACAAGTAACTAATGATAGCGGGCGACCGCGACCTAACCTATTGATAGGAGCTTGCAAAATCAAGGTGGCACTCGCACGCATAACCCTATCAGTTCTGGGAACTACAAGGATTAGTGCTATTTGAATTTGACTGCAGTCTGCAAGGAGGTAATATTTTCCTAAGACAGACCTCTCTTAAATTATCATAGAAGTTAGATTTCCAAGGGTTGTCGATAAACGCCGACATAAACGAAAAATTCCAAAAAAGATCTAAAAACATGGCGTAATACCTATTCTGATGTAAATACTTATTGTGAATTCACACTAAATATGATGATACGGTCCCTGCTTCGTTTAACAATTTCCTAAACTACATTGACCATTGATGTTCCGTTGTATAATAAAAAGGATAGACGATCAAGCTTAATCTATTTGATGAATGAATTCGCCCATCCTGGAAGACATATTGCTAAGCGACATTTTACCATCTGGGTAAACTTGAAGTTTTTACCTACATGGTAGGTAATTGGTAACGCATTACGATGGAAAATACCTTTATTTTATTTTATTCTATTCATTCAAAAGTATGCGCGCGTTGTTGATGTAACCAGCCAGGATGTAACTAATATTTTCCCAAATCAATTATTATTATTTCTGAACTATATTTAATGTTTCACATTCACACGTATTCAGAAAGTCATTAAATAGGAATTGGACATGGCTCATTCCGAATTTCCGACTCATGATGATTTTTATATCTCTTTCAGAAAGTGAACATATTATTCGGATCTTCAAAGAGTTGAAATCTTTCTTAAACACAATAGATTCTTTTGATAAGTATTCCATTATTATTTAATATATTCAATTCTAATCACGGAGGTTTTCTAGCATAAATCTGAACCAGGTCATTAGTTTATGCAATAAATATTTTCAAAACTTCTTCCTTTATACTTTCTGTGTTCAACTCAATCGATTCAAGGAGGATTTATTAGACCTCCTAATGTCCTCTTTGCGTCACGTCTAAGCGACGTAGTTATCTGTAATGTCAACCTCAGTCCCATAACATTAATCGCTATGTAAATGATAGCATTTCAAAGTCACAAGATATGAATTGAGTCTTGCGTCAAGGTTAAAGGATTTTCCCTCACCAAACATAGAATGTGCCCATACCAAAATCAAAGCTATATAAGTCTCGATATTGATGTAAGCATCCAGATCTGCATCAATAGGACCGACGTGTGAAACTATTGTTTGTAAAGTAACCTTATTCAGGCACATGACATAATCAGATTTTCATACAAACACGAAATGTACGTGGTTGAACCATCTATTTTTTATGGTGCAGAAGAATTCTTTCGAAAATGTTCTTAACTATTCACACAAGTTTCTCCATGATGATTTCCGTTTGCTGTTAACTTTGTAACTTGAATTATTATTTTATAAGCTATAGAATTTCAAACTTAACGAGATTATTATGTGTCTCTAAGATTTTGACCGACATGTTATAATCGGCATATCAACAACGATTTTTATTGACTATTGTTGTTATTAGCAGATGACCTTTACAGCGCGTTAATGGAGATTTTTTAGGAATGCGTGGACCTTGGTGCCCTTGGTGGATGCACTAATTTGTAGGATGAACTTGTCATAGAGGTTTTATTGTCGACAAGTGTCCGCGACGAAGTCGCCCTGTCCTCTATCTATAGCCTCGGCTGGGTTTGAATCGAAGGAAGCGGTGGACTGCTTTTAAGGGCTCGGACCTCAGCTGAGACGTGCCGTGACGTAAAATCAATAATGAATGACTCATTTTGTAGATATGTTTAGTTGAACGTGATTGTAAGCAAGTCATTGCCATCTTCTCTAGCGGAACTCTTCAAAAAATAATTTCTTAAACACTAAAATAAAACAATGTACCTACAATGGGCGGTCTTATTGCTATACAAGCGATCTCTTCTAGACAACCTTTAGATGGACAGGAGACACGTAGAAAAGTGATGACTTATATAAGTTGTTGTTGGTGTGACAGTTTGTAATTAGTATAAGTTATACATACATACAATATTATAAATAAATAAAACTACTAAGTAATTATATAAATACAATTTACACACGAATACACTGACTGCTATAATATATTTATAATACATAGACAGACATACATACAAATAACAATATCAAAAAAGGACATACCTACAATAGGTACAAAGGTGATAGAGGAGTTACATTACGTGATAATACTCTTTTACTTGTTAAACAAAGACCTCCTGTGCTGTGACTGAGCTTCCACTTTTTTTTTTACTATCTTTGCCGCTGATGGCATTTTCTGCGTACCGGGTTTTTAAAAAGGCGAAGACCTTGGAGGGTCCTCGAGCCTGTAAGTCGGCTGTTCCTAGGGGATTACTGGGCGACCGAGCATCTTCTAGAAATGACCGAGCATAGAATCTAGTGGAGTGCATTTGGATCCCCAATCTCAGGTAGTTCGATGATCTCAATGTACGCGACTATAGTCCATAACATTTTACTTGATCGCTGCGATAGCTGTCATCGACCACATGTCCAGCAAGTTTAGAATTTTGTAACGATTAATTTACCCTACGAAAATGTCATACTTTATTGACGAGATTGCAAGAATAGTGCTGTACGCGATGTACGACTAAATAAATAAATCTACGACTAAAGGATAAATCGAAAATAATATTTAGATAAAACGGTATTAAATTTTACGAACTATAAAATCGGAAGGGAACATTAATGCCTGTATTGTAAAAGATTTGGCGTAGAATCTAGTGGAGTGCATTGGGATCCCCAATCTCCTGAGATTGGGGATCCCAAGAACCTGTTCTTCGATGATCTCAATGTTCACGAAAATAAAACATTATTTAAGGGAAGTAAAACTCGCATCAGGGTTGAAAAGCATATTGTTAATAATCAAATACATGAACATGACAATATTGAGTTTATAATTTTCCGTTTTACGTAAGTAGGTAACATTGCATTTCTTTTCCAAATTACCTTTAGAACCTTCCTGTCGCTCGTGTGCTCAATAATTAATAATTAATTTTATTTATTTAGGCACATCAACAATATAAACACAAAAATTCACAGTTTTGTACATTTATCTAAATCTAAGGCTTATATTAGTTTGTCAATATGTTATTAATATACTTTTATAGGTTATTAGTTCTGTATCAATTCTCCTGATTATTTTGGGTGTAATTAACCCATATTAATGATAAGAATAACGTGTACCCTCATTTACAGAACGAATAACATGACTATCTTGCTTGCAGTAGTATGTATATTGTACGTATATGTTGGTTGATATATACTATTTATAGATAAATATGTATGTATTAGTTGCAATATGTGATATATATATGTATTTGTAGGTATGTAGGATGTATTTGTAGGTATGTAGGTAATATGTATGTATACGTATAAGTTGGTATTGAATATTATGTATTAATATTTTGTTTTAGCCAATATACTAACAACTTAGTAACGGTACACCTACAACTTCCCTTATTATTATAACATGTCTATCCTGTCCATCCAAAGGTTGTCTGGAAGAAATCGCTTCTACAGCGATAAGACCGCCCATTGTACATTGTCTTTATATGTGTTGTTTTCATCTTTTGTATTTTATACTTGAAATTTATTTGGTGTACAATAATTCTAACTGTCTATCTATCTAACTTATAAATTATGCTTAATAAGCTAAACTTATACCTTTCCCTTATTAGAAAACATGAATTAAAGTTAGTCATAGATTAAAACCTATGATCTGAGTTTTAAACTGCTGCTGTCACTTTTATTTATTGACTGAAAGACAGAGTTAGCATCAGTTTTAAACCACGACTAACTTTAGTCCACGTTTTGTAATAAAGAGTATACATTTTGTTAAATGTGAAAAGCAAGGCTTAATAATTTTGCCATACAGGCTTGTCTTTTTTTATAAAAAAGTCAAGCAAATGACTCCATTCCACCTGATGGTAAGCAGAAGTCGAGTTCAAATGAGAACATAGCTAGCGCGAGAGATAAACCGCCGCGCTAGCCACCCTCGCCTTCAGTGGCGGATTTACCAGTCGGATGTGTAGACTGGAGCCTAGGGTGGCAGATTTTACGGGGCCGGCAAATTTGGCCCAATTTTTTTTATTAAGTACCTATGTGTACACAGAGAAAACGGGCCACGTTTTTCATAAACGCTAAAAAGTGTAATGAGGATTTTTTTTAATAAACGCAAGTGTAATGTGGATGATAGAGCACAATAAAGTTGCAAGTGTAAATAATATGATTGTGAACGAGGCATATGCTCGATGGAACTAGGGTAACGAATTTCGGAAGTAGGGGCGGAAAAATTTTACTAGCCTACCTACTGGCGGCAAAAATTGATTAGCCTAATGGCGGCGAAATTGTAAATCCGCCACTGCTCGCCTTGCCGACATGCAAGAATGACCCAGGATTGTAGGAAGTCTAGTGTTTTAATTCCTGACTACTTTTTATTTTTCTTACGGGACCTTACTGGATAAACTTAAGGAAGAATTAATTATGCTAAAAATTCCAGAGCTAAATTGGCGTCGGAGCCTAGATCGTTCCTGAGGCCTTAGTACGAGTTTGTTAGTTTTCGAGCTCGATCAAACGTATCGTCTCTTTTCATACATTGCCCACTAGCGCCCCTAGCGAAAACTATCAGAAACAGTGGCCAATGTATGAAGAAAGACGATACGTTTGATCGAGCTCGAAAACTATCAAAACTCATACTAAGGCCTCTGCTCAAATTAAATGTTCAGTGTATAAAAAAAAACTGTATACTGTACAGTCGAATGCAGATCAGCTGACAAATTTTTAGCAAAGGGTATTGAGGAAATTTGACAGTTTGTGTTAGCCTGATCTGCCGCCGTATGTACCAAAACAAAAGCAGGTTACTTTTATTATCTAATCTGACAAAAACATGTCGTTTTATTACATTTTTATTGACACGAAAATAAACAAATAGTAAAATTAATACAGCAGCCGGAGAATGGATCTAGGGAATGCGTCACTCTTATATTGTGTTGATAAGTTAGTTAAATTTGAATAAAATGAGATAAGAATTTTAAGAAACGTGTGTAAATTATACGTGGAAATTCAAATGCGGATTATAAGGCGTCCCAGTCTCTTATTAAATCTGGTACATTCTACTGACTCATTTTCCTATGTAAAGTGAGACCTGACAAACACGACGAAACGCGGCAGTATCAAAGATTATCTGTTGTCTCAGGTTAGCCATTGAGAGCTATACGACAACGTGACGCTCGCGATCACAGAACATAGATATAAGAGGTTATCTATGTTCTGTGCTCGCGATACACTCCTTTTTCTCGTATAAAGTTTCTAAAATCAGCCCGCCTAGCATGACCACCGGAATATGATATGATATGATATAGCCATTTATCGCGTTGAAACGTCAAAAATTATTGGATATAACCGCAATCTTGAAAATTTATCGAAACTGTGAACATGTATAAGCCTTAAACATGTTCGCAGTTTCGATAAAATTTCACGTTGATGGTTATATATATCCAATAATTTTTGTCAGTTCAAAGCTATAAATGGCTATATCATATCGTGTTTCAGTGGTCATGCTAGGCGGGCTGGGGCCTTATCGCGCTATTCACGAACGTTTTTACCAAGAACAAATCGTTATCGTTTTCATAGATTTTGACAACATTTTGACAGCTGTCAGCTGGTTTTGGTTTTAACGTTCGTAAATAGCGCGATCAGAGGCCTTAGTACGAGTTTGTTAGTCTTCGAGCTCGATCAAACGTATCGTCTCTTTTCATACATTGCCCACTAGCGCCCCTAGCGTAAACTATCAGAAACAGTGGCCAATGTATGAAGAAAGACGATACGTTTGATCGAGCTCGAAAACTATCAAAACTCATACTAAGGCCTCGGTACCCAGGTAGGGTCATTGCGCCTGTTTGCCGACCGCTTCCACTTTTCGTCCATTTAACCGCCCTCCTTGATATAACGCCAAAAAATAGCAAAACGGTTATACATAGGTCCTTAACATATTTATGTATTACGACCTGAATAACTTAACAGTAAGTACATGCCTACACAGTTCACTGGAACACGGCCATTAACTAGGATTAAGCTACGCAGTTTATGGTACCCGGCGAAAGAGTGAAAATATGTCAAATATTGCAGAAAAAATAGTGACGTGCCGGAACTTACGCAGTAAATAAAAAATAGTTCTATTGTGTTTCTTGGTTTGTTTACTGTTTATACATATAGCTTGCTATAAATATAGTGTGGACGAATAGTTTATTATTCTAATTTACAATAATTAGTATATAAAACGAAGTGGACGAGAAAGGGTACTCCCTTTTTATTAGAAAGTCCTAATCTCGACCGGGTGGTCTATAACAGGCCCGCCCATGTCAATTAGGTTCTGTCTGATATACGAAAATGCATGTAAGTAAACTAAATTTTATTTAGCAATATGAACTTTATGTATACAAATATTCGCGCTGGCCAATTTTCGTCCGCTAATTAGTTTTAATAAAGTATAAACCTAATACGTTGAAATGGCCTATGGTCGGAAATCGGGCATAAGTAAAATACGTCCCAGTTTTCGACATACTCTGTTACAACAAACTAAAAGTGATTATTTTATGATACCTGCAACCAAATGTTACAATATTATTAAATAAAATATTAATATTAAAACAATTGAATGAAAAAATATTTACGACGGCCAATTTCAGTCCGCTTATTAGATTTAATAAAGTATAAATGTTAAGACATTTAAATGGCATGCGGTCGAAAATTCGACATAAAGTAAAAAAATCAGTTTTCGACATACTTTGTTATTTTAGAATAAATTAAAGTGATTATTTTATGTTAGTGTAATAAAATTTTACAATATTATTTTTTCAAATAGTATTCAAACAGTTGAATGAATGGGCCTTAATGAATGGGCTAATGGGCTCAAGGTCACCCAAAGGGCAATGGAGAGGGCTATGCTCGGAGTTTCTCTGCGTGATCATATCAGAAATGATGAGATCCGCAGGCCAAAGAATTGCGAACCTTAAGTGGCAGTGGGCAGGGCACATTGCGAGGAGGACTGACGGCCATTGGGGTGGAAGGAAAAGTCCTCGACTGGCAACCACGTACTGGGAAACGCAGCTTTGGTAGGCCCCCACAAAGTGGACTGATGGTCTAGTAAAGATCGCGGGAAGCCGCTGGATGCGGTCAGCGCAGGACCGACCGGTTAGGAGATCCTTGGGGGAGGCCTCTATCCTAAAGTCTCTCGGCTGATACGATGATGATGAATGAAAAAATATGCAAGTTTAACATCATATTTTAGGGGTTAAAAAGGCAAAACGGACTAACGGGTTGTTTTCGGCCAATTTTCTTTAAATTTGTAATATATTGGATAATAGTAATGACCTCATTATTTAAATAGTGATAGGTGTTATTTTTTATGGTAAATGGTTGGCAGACAAGCATACGTCCTGCCTGGTGGTAATCAGCAACTGTAGCCTTAGATGCTTGCAACAGTGATCTGACACTCGCGCGCTGGCAATCCTTATCCCTTCCCCGTGGAGCTCTAGCGACCTTACTTACCAACAGAAATACAACACCACAAAAAATTTTTTTGACTGTGGTATTTTGTAATGGGGAGGTAGGTACTACCTAGAATTTGCAGCCTAAACTTGGGCTGCAAATTCTAGCGGCTAGTCTGTTGTGCCCTACCTCTACTCTATATACGGCAATATTTCGTTCGGATAGTTTTAAAAAATATTTACGCGTTTGGAAACACATTTTTTTTACATATTATAATTTATTTATTTTAAAAATATGTTTTATAGAAATGTCGTGATTGTGATGAAGAAAATTATGATATTTATGTTGAATAAGACTATGTCTTGTTATATTATTCGTTGTCTTTTTATAAATATTAATTGATTTGTCTGTATTATGAGATTCATATCATGTGAGTGTGTGAGTAAAGATATAAAAACAAAATTAAAATTAAGAGAAATGCCTAATTAATACGAAAACTAATTCTGATCGCTTGTAATTTTTTTTAATTAGATAACTAATAACAACTTTTTAACGAAGACTGATTTTTAGACTACAGTTATTATCTTGATTAACAATTTCATTTTAAAACATATTTTTATTCATGAAATCCATACTCAATTGATGCGGTCGTAAATAGGACAACTGGTGGACGAAAACTGAACTTTGCGGTCGGAAACTGGTAATATTGGCATTTTATTACTTATTTTAAAATATTAAAAACAACATGACTGTCACCACTAACACGTTCGCAATAATTATAAATAGACTAATGTAGGAATTCATTTCAGTAGTTATTTTATAAAATTATTATAAAGAAATATTTTAATTTTATTTTCAAAGTTGATAACTCCACTAAGTGGACGATAACAGGCGTAATGACCCTACTGTTTGATATTGTAGTCCCATTATTGTTAGCGTAAGACAATGCTTTATGTATGTCTTCTTTTGAGTGGTCGAGTCTGAATCCAATTTTTACCGCACTACTGGCTATTCATACCGCATTACTGTACCTACTCCTTTCAGACTTAAGGATATTACACTTGGGAAACGATAAGTACCTACTTAGGTACAGTTAGTCTTGTAATCGTTAAAAAATTCGACCTCGAGATTTTGACGGATTTACTCGTTTTGGACCTCCCTGAGTCCAAAAATACCGTTTTTGGAATCATGTGTGTGTGTCTGTGCGTTAGCACGATAACTCGAGTATGCTTTAACTTATTGCAACCAAATTAAACATGCATGTATGACATCAAAATATGTATAAGGTTTCTATCAACTTTTGAGTCGTTGATTACGAAAGTTAAGCAACCAAGTGCGCGGTCGGTACTTGGATGGGTGACCAAAATTTAACATGCATGTATGACATGAAAATATAAGGTTTCTATCAACTTTTGAGTCGTTTCCGGAAAGTCAAGGGGAGACAACTCCCGATTTTTATGTGGAACTTCTTTGCTTAAATTTCACAAAATGATAAAAGGAAGGTGGATGTGAGTGAGCTTCACATGGAATTCTCTATCACTGAAGCACCAGCTAAATAATCACAGTGGCTATATCCACCGCTTCTCATGTTTAATAGTTGTGGTATGTTTAATGGTCTTGTCATGTTATTTCTAACAACTACTTATGTAGGTAAAGCACATATTCCAGTAAGCCATAGTTTGTTTGGTCTTAATTTCATACAATTTCATGTACTTAATTCATTTAAAGTAAAAAAACAGAACAAAATGTAAGTAATAAGTACCTAAGTAGGTACACAAAAAATTAAGTAAAGGTTAATTTGAGTAAAAAGAGGCCATGAACAGGATATCCCTACGCAGAATACCCATTTGTTTGTTTTGAAACCTGTGAGAATTTGTCTGACACTACTCCCTTTTGGAAGGTTAACAAAACTATAATATTGTGACATAGGTACTTTTGTCAATAGTTATAGTATTGAGTGAAGTGGTTGAAGTATGTAATAACTTGGACATACCACTCAATCTTATCATTATGTCCATAAAGAAATCATTTCAGACGATTTTAACCTTCATTGCAATGTATTATAAATAAAAGAAAGAAATAGTAGTATGAACATACATAAAAATAAAAAATGTTCATAATATATTTTATTTATTTAACTTAACATTTATTTAACTGTCACGCAATAGGTATGTCTAGGTATGGGCAGTATGGGGATATATTTTCGTTGTTGTCATATAAGTAACAAATTAAAAAAAGATATTTTTAAAACCACTTCCAGGAATGGCCTGGTGGGTGACTTTCTTAGGATTCCCCCCAATATAACATACATATAATACTTTTTTACGAAAAATTATTTATGTAACTACTATCTTTATGTTTATGTTTATTTTTTATAGTAGAAATCAATTTGAAATTATTTTTCCATTATTATCCAGTGAAGGTAGTCACTGCAAAAATCTAAAGAATTTTAATTAACATATGAAGAAAATTGATAACATTAAAAATAAATATTTTCTATGATTGTGGGTAGGTACTTTAACTACCTTTTTTTACCTATTAAAAATCACCGATTTAAGATATGATGTCCAACAAATGTAGTTCTACGAAAAACACATGTTATTTGTTTACCTTAACTCATCTATCATAAAATATAGTTACCACCACACATGTCATCATCATCTTCAATTGAACAGTTCCGACTTCTCAGTGATGTGATGTGTATTATGTCATACCCAATTAAAATTATTGTTTTGCTTATATTCAATTAAATGCTTACAGTTTTGTACAAATTCGAAGGAATATATTCTATACCATTATTTGGTATTAAATCACTTATATTTCATCTATTGTTTTATGATTATGAATCACACCATACAACACTCTCTTGAACTTTTCAATGAACATCGGGTAATTTTATCCTGTGTATTGGTGGATTAATTTTGTAGTGGAATATACATTATACAATAAATATATGACATTACATTTTTAATCATTATGAAGTAGAAAAGTCATATGAAGTAAAATTTTCACAATAAAAGGAGTGTGTAAGATTCTCTATCCTAAAGATATTCAAAGAGAATAATATTTAGTAATTATAATGTTTGTTATTAGATAAAATATAAAGAAGAACATTCAAATCAGTAATATGTTGTAAATTAAGACTAAATTAATAATTGTAAATCTCTCAGTAAATCTCTCACTCATATCAATTACTTAAACTAACAAAATTCTTATCATCATCATCATGACAACTGAGCTGAGTGGCCCCCACAATTAGATATCTGGTCACTCGTAAAAATCTTATAAAATTAGAAAAATGCACTGAAAAAAATCGAAATTTCGACAGCGAAAAGCAGTGCCTCGGTGGCGAAATTGGTTAACGCGTCCACCCGGATTGTGGAAGGTGCGGGTTCGAGTCCCGCCTGAGGCAAGTCGATTTTTTTCAGTGCATTTTTCTAGTATTATATTTACGCGTTTGTAAACGCAAAAATAAAATTATTCCATCTTATAAAATGTTAAAATCAAATTGTTAATCTTTGTCAATATGATGGTCCCCTAAAATAAATATCATAAAACTATGTAATGGAGATTAGGGTAGTACTATATTTTGGATAATATGCACATATTTTGCACAAACAAAACAAACATCTGGTTAAACTACATGCACTTTTAGTTAAGTAAATATCTTTATAGCATATATACTATAAATATATTTAGAAGATTTAGGTACTTTTATCATTTATTAAAAGTTCTTTATTAAATTACAAAATACCGCCAAGAATACTTTGTAATAATACCCTACCTACTAATTATTATTTTTTAAATATATAGGGTTTGAAAATAATTACTCTACCTACCTAGTACATACTTAATTACAAAAAAGTTTCAGTTAGGCTGGTCTTCTAAGAAATCTGGAGGGATTACGTATACTTTTGACCGCAAATTATTTTGTTTCAGAACGCAAAAAAAATGTTACTTGTCAAAGGTCAACAGGTGAAAATTTGTAGTCAATTGTTGCAGAAACTTAATTTAAAACTTACCCATTCATTTTTGCTTGTGTTCCAATATCCATGTGTATGTGCTGCACTAAACAACCAGGTGTTTCCGAGTTCTCAGTGATGTGATGCGCTTCCACATCCTCCAATATAGCTGCGCGGTCTGCGTTCGTCTGGTTCAACTTATCACTAGACAAACTTTTTGATCTATACCTGCCGTTGAGAGGAGCGAAACTTTTATCGGTAAACGCACTCAAGCCATTCAACTTCGTATCATTTTGGCATTTATCGTTAATTAAATTAGATGACATTTCGTACACACTAAACAAAATACTGCGCGTACGTCAGTGCTAGCTGTCAATCTCAGCTGCGCTACGTTCCGAACTGACGTTCGGCGGCAGAATCCTAACGTTTTGCCAACAGTGGACAAAACAATCTATTCGACCCAGTTTAAAGTGGCACAGTCCACTATAGTGTTTGGAACTGTGACGGTAATATTGAAACTAGCCGATTAATAGTTTGACCAAATCCGCGAACTATTTGACTATTTTTATGATGTTAGTAAAAAATGAAGTCACTTTTTATAACATCGGAACTCGGATGGAAGAGATGGGAAGTAGACATCTATTGTATTTATCAAACAAGAAACAATGAATTCTTTCAATAATGAACAAATCAAGATAATATTGATGTTTTAATAAGGAAATGATGATATAATAGAAACTAGCACCAAGAAAAAACTTAAAAAATATATGAAATATACGTATTGCTTACGTAGATAAGTAAAAAATAAGAAAAAACCGGCCAAGTGCGAGTCGGGCTCGTGCACGAAGGGTTCCAGCCAGGTATATAATCTAAGGTTCCAGCTTCTTGGTTCCGCACCGTTTGTCTATTAAAAAAACGGCAAATAAAATCATGTCTGTTGCATGGGAGCCCCACTCAAATATTTATTTTATTTTAATTGAATTCTTTATTTTTAAAGTGTAGGTACATACCATATATAAGTAGGTACCTATAACTAAATATTCTGTGAATATTTCAAGCATCTACCTGTTGCCGTTATCAATATCGAGCAAAAACAACCAAAAAAAATCACGTACGTTGTATGGGAGCCCTTAAAATATTTATTTTATTCTGTTTTTTAATGTATTTGTTGTTATAACGGCAACATAAATATATCATCAAAATTTCAACTGTCTAACTATAACGGTTCAGGCCCGCACTCCACCAAAGCGGAAATATGCGGAGATGCTCGAATTGGAGAAGAGAAGAGATGTTTTTCAACAAAGGTGCATCCACCAAAGCTGAGCAGAGATGCGTACCTACTGACTAGACTGTAGCGGAAATGTGTGCGGTGTTTTTTAAGATTGCAGTTTACTTCGATCTGACACGAATGCCGCCGCTAGCGGCGCCGCTCACATACTTATATTCTCGTCTCCGCTGCGTTCATTCGGCCGGCACTAGCTTGCGAGGCACAGCTCACATCTCCGCTAGTCGGGTGATATCCATCCACTGAAGTTGAGCGGAGACGAGATGTGTGAATAACGAATTTCTATTGGCTGTTTAAAACACAGCTCATATCCTCTCGTCTCGTCTCCGCTTTGGTGGAGTCCGGGCCTCAAGAGATACAGCCTAGTTTGATAGTTTTTGCCTCTAGCGTAAACCAGCAGAAACAGTAGGCAATGTAGGGAAAGAGACGATACGTTTGATCGAGCTCGAAAACTATCAAAACTCATCCCGTTTTATCCATTGGGTAAGGAACCCTAACAAAATAAGAACGCAAAAAATTTACAAATAAGTTTATTTTTTAAAATAGGTGCCAAAGATATTTTAGATAGGCAAATTAAGTAGGTTACTACCGACGTAGGTTTATTTTAAGTTTTTTATATAGTTTATTTTGTAGGTATCTTTAATGAAACAAAATAACTGTAAACGGGATAACTACACCAACTTTTTGCGTTAAGTGACCTGGATTTATGAGACGTAGGTAGGCGTTAAATCACATCTAAACTATTGACACACATAAAGTAGATTAGACATAAAAGAATTAATTTCAATATTATTACTTATTCAATTAATTATTATAGATCCATAACATTTCGCAATCGATTTGATAATACCACAGATAATATAATACTATACTAGTAATAATACCACAGATAATATAATACTATACTAGATAATACTTTTAACCCCTATTGTGTCGCCGCCATTTTGTAACATTTCGCGCATGTGTCACTTACTTCCGGATTTCCTTCTCGAATTTTCCGCGTGTAATAAATTTTATAATAAAAATTTAATAATAAAACTATAAATAAGATTTTTTGTCACTAAAATCGTAATAAAATAAGCTAAAAGAATAAAAAATAATAAGTATAGTTATATTTTCAAATAATAATAATAATAATCATCATTTTCATCATCGGAAAACAGTGGTGGGGGGGATCGACCTCCAGGAGGTCGGCCGACACACAGGCGTTTTTGACAGCGACCTCCAGGAGGTCGCGCGACACACAAGGGGTTAGGTTCGTAATAAAGAATGAGTCTCAAGAATCAACGCAGTATTGAAGTAGGTATCCTGAGGACGATCGTGGAGAAAAGTGACTGTTCCATTATGTTGTGATATGAGGCATCTTGTAGGATGCCTTGTAACTGGAACCATAAGTTCAATAATTTAAAATTTAATATCTACTAACATATCGACGTTGGAAAACAGTAAGGGCGTATCCCATTAAAAAGTCGTAACTAGACTAAGCATAAGGTAATTATCAGCTTTTTTTTCTGCGTCGACTAGTCTGGGTCTGGTTGCTCTACGACGACATGAAATTCAAAAATAGGACAGTATTTTGAAAAGTGTGTTTAATTTTTTGGGTGTAACTCCCACAAAAACAGCGTATTTATACTGTTTGGCGATACGACTAGTAGAAGTTTGTGTTTTAAATAAAAAAAATAGTTACGCTGTCCTTGTTTATATGCACCACAGCGGTTACGACTTTTTTGAGGGATGCATTTTTTATACTTCCTTGCTTACGACATTTTAGCGGTTCATATTTTTATAAGGACAAAGTATAACTTCTGAGATACTACAATTTCATGGGTGATTGAAATCAACCCAAACTATGATAAAACCATATTACCACCATGAATATTTTTTACTGTGTAGTTAATACGAGTAATTTCTGTAATATTCCGGTTTTTTCTAACATACGCCCCTGGCAAGTTACCTTAGTCGCTGCGCGTACGGACTCGTGCTATGGCCAAAACAAAACAGTATTGAGTATGCTGCGTTATGCATTATTATTTTTTTATGTTTGATAGCTTGAGCGTTTGGCCACAATCTCACCTGATGTGAAGCGAAGATGTGGCCTAAGACGGTACACGCTCGCCTAGAAGGTGCTTGTTCACTCTGGCCTTAAAGATATCCAGATTATATTGATCCGGGAAAACAGACCTTGGCAACGAGTTCCACTCCTTAGCTGTGCGCATAATGAAAGAGGAAGCAAAGCGCTTCGTGCGGATGGGAGGTATATCTACAACGTAAGGGTGAAAGCCTTCGCCGCGTCTGGTCGTCCGGTGGTGAAAAAGGGGCTGGGGGGATCAAATTATGAAGAACCTCCGCACACTCTCCGAAATGCAACCGATAAAAGACCGAGAGGCAAGCTACACGCCTTCGGTGGTCAAGGCTCTAGAGATTAGCCTCAGCGAGTGCCTCACTGCCGATGAGTCGCCTCGCTCGGTGCTCCACCGAATCCAGTGCATCTAACTGATAACGTGCAGATCCGTCCCAAAGGTGACAACAGTACTCCATGAGATTGGCAGAGATATCTACACCCAAGAGGACCAGATGGTCGTTAACCGGAACGGATACATTTCGGAAAGTCTGACTCAGATGAAATGGAGTCCGTTTCGCGGAGAAGAAACATGCCTGCGTTTTGGACGGATTGAACCCAACCAAGTTGGCCCCACCCCAGAGGCAAACAGCTTCCAGGGTTGCATTCACTCCCTCCACCATCGCCTCCCTCAAAGATCGGACGAATAGTCAAAATTTAGAAGTTATCCAGATTAATTATCTAGTTCCTGGTCATACGTATATGCCAGTAGACAGCATGCATGCTGTCATTGAGCGGTCCATCAAGGATACAATGATATGGGCACTTTCTCATTGGTCAACTGTTATTATAATATCACGAAAAAACCCGTCTCCATATAAAGTGGTATCGATGGAAGGAAAGCTGAATTTAAGGGATTCGAGGATATTATAAATAAGACATTTAAAAAATTAGAGAAGCGCTCTGTAAAACGCTCGATGTCAGCTGAGGCTGAGTGTACAGAAATAACTCTAAATACATTTCAAACAGATTTATCGCCTAAAGATAACCTTTACCCTAATAAACTGCCAACATCGGCACAAAAGTATGAATACCTCAAAAATCTTACAAAAAAAGTCATACAGGCAGTATACGCTAATGAGTACTTAGGTCTAAAGTATAATAGTAAGAGAGTCGACTGCCTACCAGATACAGATGAAGAGGATAATGTCTGAATTTTATGATTGGTTAAGGTAAAGAATTGAATTTTCTCATAAAGATTCTGTAAACTATAATACAACCACCACTGTTTTTTTCTAGCCAACATTTACTTCAAACGGATTACAGGCAATAAAGCACGTTTTTCTTGTTTGATTAGGATCAACAGCTTAGTCTGTATTACTTTTATTGTAGTTGGTTTAATTTTATAATTAATGATTTTTATAACTGTTTAATCTTGTTGTCTATGATGCACTAGACTTCTATTTGGTTTTATGTATTTTCGCTTTATAGTTTTTCCTATTTTATCCAATTTAAATAAAATTATTTATCTTTAAATATTTTTCTAGTGAAAAAGTATTTATCTCGAGTTTATTATGTTTAATTGGTCACGTCAAGTGTTTTGTTCTTATTTTAGTTAACATACAAATTATAATTATTGATCTCAAGTTTTTATTGAGATCAACATTGTATCATAATAATTATGACTCTCATTTAAACAGGTACTCTTAAGTACTTTAGTTGTGCATGTTCCAAAAATTTTTACCTGTTTGTTAAAATCATAATTACATCCCTAGACACTGTTGTTTTGTGTAACCCTTAGAGAGTAATTAGTTAATTACATTGAATGTTATTTTTGCTATTGTTTTCTTTATGATTTTCAATGTCTATTATGTACTTTCTTAATGTAGTATTACCTATCAAACTCCGATTTCAACAAATTGTGCCAATTTAGAATATCATTTGCACATGTAAAAAAGTTTTTTTAAAAGTTCAATAAATCTTACGACATTTTGTTAAGATCATTGGGTTTCTAGAGGTTTAAATTACGACCAATTTTCTAACTACTGTATGCAACATGAATGTGTTTACACCCCGTTCCTAGCAGCAAATTAAAACGAACAATTGTTACGACCTTTTTGGGGTCAGCAAATTTCTTATAATTTTCTGATTCAGTACAAACATCATGTCTAGATACTACATTTTTGAGGTCTGCAATTTCTGTATGCAATGGCTGTAACTCGAATAATCTTATTTCTAGCAATATAAAGTTATTGGTTTGCAATCCACTAAATACAGGTTTTTATTTTATAGTAATGGTGTAAAAATCACGTTCACATGATTTACCGTTAAAAAGATATAATCGAATTTCCTTATTTTTTTCTGTTTTTTGGCTCTGGTGTAAAGTTGGGTTTGGCCGGGTTACGCCCTTATTGTTTTCCGTCGTCGATATAGTTCTTAAGATTGTTCTTAAGATTGCCTAACAGACAGAACATCCCAGTCCTTATAGAGGGCCACAGTAGGATAGCGAAAGGGTAGTCCGGCAGCAACTTTGGGGATGGCTCGCTGGGCTCTTTCCACTTCTATAAGGTGGGACTTTGCTGCACCTCCCCAGCAGACTATACAATATTGCACGATCGATTAGCACAGGGCGTTAAAAAACATTTTAATGACTTGGCGATGCGCAACATGTTTCAGTAGGTATTTTGAAAATGAAAATCAGTTTTCTTAGTCTGAGTACCTAGTACCTACGAGTGCTGATGATTTTTGAAACTTAGCGAATAGTCAATAATGACCCCAAGATACTTAATATGGTCTGAGGCTTGGATTGTCGGACATGAACAGGTGAGTGGATCCCCTTCAAAGGAGTGGACAACAATGCTCGATAGCAAGTGACAAACGATTCTCAAGAAATGATTGATTTCTGAGTGTAATTCTGTAATACGGGCCTTATTAGATTCGTCTGTCATGAGAATTTTAATTTACAGACAGGACATGCTAGTCGAGATAGCGGTGTAGCGAGGTTGGACGCCTGGCCTCCAAAATACGTGAGCAGCGTAAAGTTCATTAGTTGACAAGTAACCATCTATGTAATAGATAAAACATTACCTACAACCTACAACAAGGGTTTGTTTATAGTTAGCTACCTTTTTTATCGGAGAGGTCAAAATACATTTACGCATCATTCCTTAGACATATATACTCTCTAATCTGTGATCATTCCTACAATACGATGGAAAGCTGCAGGGGTATGTGGGACTCGACTATTCGAGATATAGGCGTCACCACCTACCCACTAAACGTCTTCTCCGCGCATCCTGCTAAGGCACACTACGACAGCACCCCGGGATCGCGACCATTCTCTTTTCACCAGGAAGTCATCTGTGCCCGCCCTTTAGAGCCCAAACGGTGCACCGTCCAATTGTGTCCGCTGTCCGGCGGAACAACCGCCCGCCATCAGTCTTACAGATCGGCCACCACCTCAGATGCCGCCACCGAACACAAGGCTGCACCGGCCCTGAAATAATACATTGTTCACCACGGGACGAAAGTGACAGATTACCAACGAGGGAGCAGTTTGTGACCCGAAGGCGCAGCCGGCCGAGGGGTTCAAAGGTTAAATTGAAATAAGCAGTACCTATAATAAAACTATAACAAAATCTACATTTCGTCGTACTTAGTAAAATTTTACAGAAATTAGCTTTTCATTGGCATATGTTTATTTGGTGTTAATTGAGTAGACCCTTTGTCCGTTCACTTTTATTCAATTTTGCAAATTTATGCCGTAGCCATAAAGTTTCAAGTTTCTTGAGGAATCGGATCAGAACTTGTAAGAAGATCAATTTATACTGTTTCAGTGCCTCACCAAGTGCTCACGTTGATGTTAAATTACATAAAATATATTTAGACCAAATCTAATTAAAATGTATGACGGTCAAAAGAAGATAATTTTCATCATGGCCTATTAACGATTTAGCAAAAACCATGGCCGCCGCGGTTTCTGTTGCGAGTTTTTACAACTTTTTGTCCTTGCTCAAGAACGTGTTCAATCGTCATTTGTATATTATATATGTTGAGGTAGGTATCGCAATTCAAAGAATAGCCCAAACGATATCGTTATAAAAATATTGATCATAGAAGATTTATTGAGTTTAGACAGTTGTCTTACCCTGTGATATTTTCCTAACATCATTATCCTTTCTGTCAAGTATTACATCAGTATATGTCAGCCCCCTTGCAGCCTCTCGTCATGCTATTTATGAACATAAAAACCAAAACCAAATACATAACGTTTTCATATGTTTTGTCAACTACCATGTATGAAAGCGGAAGCTAAACAACGTGATCATGATTAGCCCCTGATCTGCTTTTTTGGTGGGACCTATCTCACTTGTGATGAAATATAATTTCCACTGGGGGTCTCTTTTTCCTCTATCAAAAATACATAGCATCGTACTTAATTGTTTTCTTCAAAAATAGAAAAATAAAATGTTCAAATTCTTGTTCCATGGGAATTGGGTCAGGCCAACTGAGGCTCATTGTTTTAACGAAATTCCAAACATTTTGTGGGTCATAAGCGACTCACACGCAACATTCAATGAATACAGCATAACAATTTGGACCCCTGAGCCTAAGTAGTGAAACGATAGACATTTATAAAGCACCTTAACTACGTAATTATAATGTAGTTTTATAGGTATACCTTGAGTAAGAACATAGACTATTAGTACTCCGTGAGTAAGAAAGAAGCCTATGCTTAGCAACGGTGATAAAGGTTTGAGGATAATCACCAACCTCAGCCTAACGAACTAGCACTCACAACGTTCATTTCGTTCGTTCCTGAAGCTACCCGTAGCCTATGGACGCTTGAAATAAGTAGAATTAAGGGCTACACGTTTCCATTCTTCTCCCCGTGGACCTCAGGTATCATTACTTAATTTAATTTTGTGTGGGTTTAGTAGGCATTCAGTTACCCAGGTTTTCAATGTTGAATTGAATAAGTAGAAAATCTCCTCTGGCTAGTTCAGTTCCTAATACCACGGTAATATTACCGTGCTAATACCCTATCCCGTAATAGATGTCCAGGCATAAAACGTGGCACAGCTTTCTTTCTCTGTATACGGGAAGCATGTAATTACAGCCGATGCCGTTGCGACCAGCCCATACAGTTCGTATAACCTTGTCACTCACCGGGCGAATGTGTCTCCAACTGGATTGTAAAGAGGCGTGGAAACGAATACTTATTTCATGCAAATAATCAAGAAATAAAAAAAATCGTTAAAGACCGTTCTGTCCGATGAAGAGAAGCCAGAATAAAGAAAGTTAAGAATATTTTTAGTCTTTGGAACGAACAAAGTGCACATGGATTATCATTTAGAGACAAAGCGAGCGGTTCCGAAATATGTCGATTGTCGCGTATATCATATCCGCACAAGTTTGAATTGTGCAATACACTTTCCATTTGACTCGATACATGGCACACTACATGGGTATACTGCTACTACTTATATTATGTTGCATTATAAAATTTTGCTTAGTTACATAATTAGTTACATTGTTTTTAATTAATTGGTGAATAAGTCATTGGTTTCGCTCATACATTGGCTTTGAATTAGTTAGTGGCACACATAGTTTGCAAAAATAAGTACCTATATAAAATTATTTTATATCGCATATCAAATGAGTCTCCTAATTCCTTAGAACTTAAAATAGATAAATAAACTCGTGCGGAAGGTCGTTGTTGTAGGTTGCAATCATTTCCACCCATAATTTACTTTACATAAAACACGGTGGTGTTGTTGGAATGTCTTCAGTTTCTACCATGTTGCAGGGTCTGTGCCCAGCTATTTGATTGGCTGCTTGAAATTGGAACTTACAGAACACGCAGTCCAATGATACTGCCTCTTACCAGAGCCATCATCAGATCTGTCCCTCGCTTTCAACTCGAACACTGCAGAGACTAGACGAAAGTGAGAATCCCGACGCCTCTTACGTGACAATAGGGATCGCCCATTAATCACGTGAGGCTCAAAAGGCCCCCTTGTCGGGTTTCAGATAAAATCAAGAAATATCACAAGGGGGACCCTTTGCCCTTGTGATATTTCGTGATTTTTTTGGTGTAGTGAGACATCACGTGTATTTGTTTTTCCGTTGAGCGCACAATTTCTAAAAGACCTCACCACGTATCACCAAAGAGAAGGGGGGTTAAAAAGTAGCTAAAAAAACTTCACGTTATTAATAGACGACCCCCAGCTCACAAAATCTCTGGTGACGCTGTAAAAGTTATCTACGTCCAACCAAATACATTAGTCAATAAAAGACAAACTTAAGGCTTCGCAATTTTGTTTTTCTGTTCGTGGATAAGGTTTTAAAAACTTCAGGGAATAAGACATAGAGCTAAGGTTACTATCATCACTGTTAGACATATCTATACTATTCCACCTGATGGTAAGCAGAAGTGGAGTTCAAATGCGAAGATAACTAGTACGCAGAGTTGTGACTTATTTGAAGTACTTGTATTTAAAATACAAATACTAAATACAAAATACGTATTTTATATTTTGTACTAAAATACTTTTTAAAAAAAGTATTTTGTATTTTATTTGAAATACTATACGAGATGGATTTTGTATTTGTAAAATACAGCGTAAAATACAAAATACTTAGGTACTGCAGCACTGCTAAGTTTAAGCACGGGGAGAGATCACCGAATGGTAAGAGGCACATTGAATCTCAAGGTCAAATCCGAAAGGTATCGACTAATGAAGTCTACGCTACGCCCTGAAGCCATCCAGATCCCAAACCCCGAACACTTTCAACTCGAACTACAAAATCATTTCGAATGCCTCGAGGACTGCATAGATGTGGACACATACAATGACAGGTTCGTAGAAGCTGTCCTTATGGTGGGTTCAAAGATCTTTAATCTCCGCTGTGCCAAAAAAGACAAGAAAATCTCAGAGCTTACGTTAAAGCTGATGGAGGAAAGACGTGAAATGGTTCTGCAGTGCTCTGAAGACGCTCGTCGGTGTCGGCAGCTCACTAAACAGATCATCAAGTGCCTAACTCGCGACATACGCCAATTTAATACGGAACGTATTTAAGAGGCCATCCAGCAGAACAAAAGCTCTAACGTGTTCGTTAGAGATCTGGCGCGTGGAGAGAGCTTGCTGCAGACAGAGGACGGCAGAATCGTTTCATCGCGACCTGAGCTTTTGGCCGCGATTGAAAACTTTTATATGGACAGCTTTACGTGACATCAACCGCACATGTTCCTTGTTTTTTCAAGAGCCAAATTAAACAGAAGACCGAAGAGTATAATGTGCCATTAAGCTTAGCGTTTGTGAACTATGAGAAAGCCTTCGATTCTGTCGAGACCTGGACCAGAAAGAGGTCAAACGCCGAATCCAACTCGGCTGGGCAGCGTTCGGGAAGCTACGTGGCATATTCTCGGCCCATCCACCGCAGTGTCTCGTGACGAAAGTCTTTAATTCGTGTGTGTTGCCAGTGATGACGTATGGAACCGAAACGTGGCCGCTTATAATAAGCCTTATAAGAAGGCTCAAGGTCACCCAAAGGGCAATGGAGAGAGCTATGCTCGGAGTTTCTCTGCGTGATCATATCAGAAATGGATTCGCGGGAGAACCAAGGTCACCGACATAGCCCAAAGAATTGCGAACCTTAAGTGGCAGTGGGCAGGGCACGTTGCGAGGAGGACTCACGGCCGTTGAGGCGGAAAGGTCCTCGAGTGGTGACCACGTACCGGGAAACGCAGCGTTGGTAGACTCCCCACAAGGTGGCCTAATGATCTGGTAAAGGTGGCTGCACGGTAATGTTACGTGGTCGCGGGAAGCCGCTGGATGCGGGCAGCGCAGGACCGACCAGTTTGGAGATCCTGGGGAAGGCCTATGTCCAACAGTGAAATTATTATTATTATTCCATTTGAAAGTATTTTATTTCAATAAAGTATTTTGAAAATACTTATTTTGTATTTAGTATTTAAATACAAAAAGCAAAAGTATTTTGTATTTTGCATTTGAAATACTAAATTAGAAAAGTATTTGCATTTTGTATTTAAATACATTTTTAAAAGTATTTTGTACATCTCTGCTAGTACGAGACATAAACTGCCGCGCTAGCCACCCTTGCTGACCTGCAAGGTGCTTCTTCACGCCTCTTTTGAATGACCCAGGATTGTAGGAAGGAGAGAACACGTGTGCTGGCAGTGAATTCTATTTCTTGATTGTGTCTCTAAATTTCTTATTTCAAGTTAGAATGGTTTGTCGGTTGTTACCGAACTTGAAATTAGGTGCTGGTAACGGTGTTCCGTTAACCAGCACGCGTAGTCCTTAAAAGAAAAGAATATGGTGGAATTAGGGAAAAAAGCTCCTCAGAGCACTCGACATGGTACAGACGGTAACAGACTGTGGTAGAACGCGCTCAATGACGCAACATCGCGACGCAATTCAAACTCCAAGCATAGCCCTCGCTCCATCGCCCTTTGAGTGAACTCCAGCATTCTTAGGAGGTCCATTTAAGCGCCCAAGTTTCGGTTCCGTGGGTCGGGTTACCATTAGGCTTACGCTTATTTACTAACTATTATGTATGTATACATTAAAAAAAGTTTGTCGAATCAAAAGGTCCCCCGAATCTGCCCCGAAAGTGCCTTCCTTTCCTTGTTTAGTCTTTGATTATTTTAGAAAACAATAATTACGAAGACCTTCTGTGATACAAATTGATTCTACAATTAACATTGTTTCATGCGAATAGTTTATTGAATTTTCAGACGACGGAAGTATTTGAGTGTCCATTAGCAAAAACATTAACTATAAACTAGGAAGCGGAAAGATTCGTTCTGTCCGTTACGGTTCACGGGACGCGGGACGACATCGGCCTACGCCTGAAAACTGAGAAAACAGTTTCCTAAAAGCTAAATGAAATGAAATGAAATGAAAAAGCTCTTTATTTAAATGGACTTTGCTAAGTACTTTTAAATCGTCAAAAGCCCTACCACCATTTCGACGAAATAATTATTTTACTTAAATAATTATTATTATGCTGAGACGGAGAAGAAATGGCGAAAGAAACTCCGCAGCTTACAATTTCGTAATGATTTCAAAACATCATTACATGTCCATAGATATATCAATATGAATAAATTACAATTTTAAATGCGTAAATTTGGGCAGATTTTACTCCCACGCATTTGGATCATTTAAATAATCATTTAACTTGTAATAAGCTTTTTTATATAATTTAGATTTAACAGTTTTTTTAAATTTATTAATAGGCAAGTCTCTAATATTCTTCGGAAGCTTATTGTAAAAACGTATACATTGGCCCATAAAGGAATTGCTTATTCTGTGGAGACGAGTTTTATATACAACCAAATCGTGTTTCTTCCTAGTATTTACATTGTGCGTTTGACATTTCTCGGAAAAATTCATAATATTTTTCTTTACATATAGTAAGTTTTCCAGTATATATTGTGATGACACAGTTAGAATATTTATCTCCTTGAACCTTTCTCTGAGGGAGTCACGCGGACCTAGTTGATAGATTGCTCTAACAGCCCGTTTTTGCAGAACAAAGATGGTATTAATATCTGCAGCACTCCCCCAGAGAAGAATTCCATAAGACATTATGCTGTGAAAATAACTGAAATAAACCATTCTAGCAGTATCTATATCAGTTAGCCGCCTAATAGTTTTAACTGCATATGCCGCAGAACTTAGTTTACCCGAAAGTTTTACAATATGTGGACCCCATTGCAATTTAGAGTCTAACATTACTCCTAAGAAAGTTGTTGTTTCTACAGGTTTCAATTCTACTCCATTTATTTGTACATTAGTTTCTACACATCTCACATTCGGTGTAGTAAACTTAACTAATTTGGTTTTTTTTTCATTCAGCAACAAGTTATTAATATCAAACCAATTAACTACTTTCGCAAGTGCATTGTTCACTTCGTCATAATTATCTAATTTTCTATTTATTTTGAAAATCAAAGAAGTGTCATCCGCAAACAACACAATGTCATGATTGTCCCTTATGTAGTAAGGCAAGTCATTTATGTACACTAGAAAGAGAAATGGACCAAGAATTGAGCCCTGCGGAACACCTATTGTGACTAGAGAACCTGGAGATCTTTTACCATTTATATCAACTTTCTGTATTCTATTGCTCAGGTATGAAGTCATAAGGTTGAGAGCCTTGTTCCTAACGCCGTAATGGTGTAATTTCCTGACCAGAGTATCATGATTAACACAGTCAAAAGCTTTAGATAAATCACAGAAAACCCCAAGGGCGTCGCGTGATTCTTCCCAAGCAGCAAATACCTCCTTTAACAACTCAACTCCTGCATCAATGGTGGAGCGACCCCGAGTGAACCCGAATTGCTTTTGATGAAATATGTTGTATTTATTGAAATGCTTTAATAGTTGATTGAGCATTAGTCTTTCAAAGATCTTACTTAAACTCGGTAGAATAGAAACAGGCCGAAAATTGGTGGGATCTGAGGTTTCGCCAGATTTAAATAACGGTATAATTTTACTATGTTTCATCAAGTCAGGAAATACACCAGAGTCAATACAATTGTTAAATACGACTACTAAATAAGGAGCTATTATAGTTATAATGGATGAGATTGTCCTGACTGACAGTCCCCAAAGATCCATAGATTTTTTCAGGTCTAGAGTTTTAAACGTATTTATAATATCTTTATAATTAACAGCTGTAAATTCAAAGTTACTATCACATGATGATACATTTTGTTTAAGCAGCTGTTCAGCTGAGGTGGAAGACGACTGAAGTGATTTAGTAGTCTGTATGGGAACATCTGAGAAAAACCTTTCAAATTCCATCGCTACTTCCAAATCAGCTTTAACATTTACATTATTAATCTTTAAGTTAATATTACGGAAGCGTGTTTGACTCCTACCAGTTTCACTGTTAATAATATTCCAGGTTTCTTTAATCTTATTTGTAGAATTCTTAATTTTGTTTTTTAAGTAAACTGACTTGGCAGTGGAACAGGCTCTTTTGAAAACTTTGGAGTAGTCTCTTACATAATTAACAAATACTGGATCAAAATTAAATGATTTTTGACCATACAAATTGTACAACTTATTCCTGCTATTGTAGATACCAGGCGTTGCCCATTCACTAAAGGTTAGATGATCACAGATCGTCTTTACTTTTGGCACAAAAGTGTTGGTAAATTCATCATTTATTAAATTAAATAAAGAACTGTATAGCTTATCCGGACAATCATTATAAGGCAAACATGGTAGCTTCACAATTAATTTCGATTTAAATTTTTCAATTCGGCTTGCATTTATAGGAATAAAACTTATTTTCGTTCTTTGCACTTTAACTTTTTTTCTAGGAAACGATGCTAATTGACCACAATGATCAGAGTGCAACATATTAATAATTGACTTTTGGCTAGGTTTTCGGTTAGTAAAAATATTGTCAATGCAAGTTGCACTTGTTTCAGTAATTCTTGTGGGTTCATAAAAAACGTAGTCCAAATCATAGGACTTAAATAAATTTAAAAAATTACAAGTGATTGAGTTTGTCTCTAATATGTTAATATTAAAGTCTCCACAGATAACAATTATTTTACGACATTTACTGATTTTAAATAGGACATCTTCCATAATTTTTAAAAATTGTTCAAAAGGGGCACATGGTGGTTTGTATACACTAATAACAATGAATTGTTCAAACTCTATACAAGCTATTTCAGTAACTCGCTCAACAGACATACTTACGAGGTCATTTCTTTCCTTACATATAATATTCTTTTTAGTAATTATTAATGAACCACCATGTAATATGTTTTTTCTGCTGTACGAGCTGACAACATGGTGATTACTAAAATTAAACATGAGCTGATGGCTTTTTAGCCAGTGTTCTGTAACACACAATATATCAATATTATTACAATTCATAAATAGCTCCAATTCTAAATTTTTGCCTGACATCCCTTGAATATTTTGGTGGACAAGGTTGATAAAATTATTTTTAGAATTTTTATTCATTACAAGTGGGGAGGATAATTCATCTAAAACCTCAAAATTTGAGTCTAATATTTCATTATATTTAGTACTGCCAGAGTTAGTCTCTTTTGTCTCAATATTTAATTTAAAGAATATGATGCATATTCTAAATTGTCATTACTTAATGTCAAATTTGACTGCCCAATAGAGGCAGAAGTTATAGCCAATGTTTTGGCTTGATTAAAAATAAAGTAACATAGCGATTTTGCTATTTGTTTTTTGTAATTATTACAAAGAAAATATTTATCCTTTGTCAAAAAAAAATTCTTAATAAAACCATTAAAATCAACAATGTCAAATTTTTTATCATAATTTGTCATTAAATGCAATTTCATATTGCATTTATATCTATAGTCATTTTCTGCATGAGTCAATGACCTACTGTAAGGCAGGGTAAATAGAATTATTTTTTTTACATTTAATTTGGAGAGGTCTTCAAAATACTTTTCCATAATCTTGGAATTAGCATTTCCACGTCTACCAATAAAAATAAGTATTGTACTATCAGGACTGTAAGTACCACAGATCACCCTCTGCAATATTTGAATGTAATTGGCACCTGGCATACAGAAATTAGTAACAGGCTGTGCCATATACTGAAACATTGTTTGACCCATGTTTTTGCCTAACTCATCACTAAACATAATGATATTGTTTTGTTGTTTACTATTCTTCACTTGTGTCCCAGCTTCATCAAGATTTTTCTGTGAACAAGTTTCGTTATCGACAAGTGAAACTACTTGATCTTGTGTATCATATAATATACTAGAAGGGTGCCCTTCGTTGTTGTAAATATCCTTATCTTGACATGAACATATTCGTTTTTTACTCAAAGATTCAAATCTCTCTGCATTATAATTACAAAAATCTTCCATGTCATTTGAAGCAAGTATTTGATAACTTAGTTGTTTTTGAGAAATAGTCTGTATGTTTTTTAACATACATTTTAATGACTCCTCAAGACTGTCAATTTTTGATTCTAATTGTTTACTATATTCTATGTAATTAGTAGTTGTTGTAACAGCCGTACTTTTAATATTATTAAATTTTTCTGATAATTTAATGTTTTTCAAATATTGCAATTTGTGTTTTTTAAAAGAATTATGTTGATTTATAATTCTTTTTGTCTTATTTATAAACTTATTAACACGTATGTATTTCTTCAGTTTCTTTGCACTACTAAAATAAGTTTTTGAATTATTAACGTTGGAACTATTTTCTATAAATGACTGTTCCTTGATGAAGCCGGGACTACATACCGTTAACTCATCAAACAGGCTTTGGGAATGTTTGTCTGTGGACAATTCTTTATTTTGTATTTCCAAATGTTTTACATTATTATTTGCAAGACACAAGCTTATTTCTAACTCATTTATTTTACTCAATGCCTGTTCATGAGTATTACTACACTCAGTGAAGGATTTTATGGTGTCCTGCATGTGGTTGCATTGTTCAAGGGCAACCTCATACTTAATATGCAGCTCGGATAGTTCACACTTTAATTGTTTGTTTTTTTCCAATATTTTAACAATTTCAAATTCACTGTCTTCCCGTTCCTGCATTAGCCGTTCACTTAGGTCTCTAGATGTTTGTAAGTCCAAAAGACATTGTTTGAGCTTCATATCTGTGTCCTTAGCAGTGGCCTTACGGGTCATCATTGTGGATGTATGAGCCTTACTGTTTGGCTAATGAATACACTGAAAAGTATAAAAAGCAGTGTCAGAATAAAATAAAAGAAAACAACAAAATAATGTTATGCTTGTTGTCAACACTTAGTATTTTAAATGTAAAGTGTCAGTAGTAGGTGTGTGTCTGCGGTTTCAACAGTCACCGTCAACTTTACTTCCACTATTTGTCAAGCAAAGAGAGATTACATGAACCCAAATGTATGTGACTTGACGTTACTCACAGAAGCTGTGAGTTCTGTGGAGTGATTGTATGTGAATTATAGTAATTTGCAGAAACAAATAAATCTTTGAAGACAAATACTATCTATCTTAACAATTCTTTATATGTTCCTGGAAGCACTATTAATGAGTCTGTAATATTATACTAATGTACTCTTTAGTGTGCAAAACAATTAGTTAAAGCCAATATAAAAAAAACATTTAATATTTTAAACAATCTTTCCAATGTAGGATGTAGGTATCTTTGAAATAAAATTTACTTAATTTATTGCTAAGTGCATAGGAACTTTGAGAAATAGATAATAATAGATAGTATTAGTGATTGATATTTAAGGAAATAATACTCCCCCAGTAAAAACTTGCAGCCGTTGTACTTATTTACAACTTTCTCCAGTTTGAAAGATAGACCAGTAACATCGAGTTTTTGTGATAAGCTATTTTTGACTGATTAAGACTTGTCACTGGTTCACTGATATTTCCACTGTTTGTTATTCACATTAGCACTTGAATTTAGTAGTTTAATATATAAAAAGACATCATTTAAATATTTTATTTCGATAAAACTTTTATCAGCTGTTTCAAAAACATCCAGCTAACAGTGTTGCCAGAGCAAAAAAGCTATTTCGTTAAACATTGGGAATGATAACCTATTTAGATAAATATTAGGTCTTTACCTATGAAGTTGGCGTTTTTTCTTACACACTATTAGCTATGTAACTTATCTTTGATTTAGTCATTGTTTTTATATTTTTATCATGAATATGGACTATATTGTTACGGATTTGCATGTAGTGAAATTATATAATGTTTAATTAAAAAAAAAATGTGTTTTATTTGGTCAGCAGAATCAACTCTGGGAATTGTGTAACTTAAGGACAGGCTTATTTTTTGTCTAACTAATTGATGCAATCAATTATACACACCTTTCAAGAGATTTGACAACGGAGATTTTTGGAAATTTTAAAATGTATCACCCCATATCCTCCAATTGGTGTCGTAGATGGCGACTAATGGATCAGCAAAGGCGGTATTGATCACCTTATACTCCGTCCACCAATCCGCATTGGGCAAGCTTGGTGGACTACTGCTTAAACCTCCTTCGATGACAAGGAGATGCCTTGTGTCCCAGCAGTGGATCGAATTATAAAGGCTGTTATGATGATTTCTGGTCTCTGACATGAGTTTACTGAGGTCTGACACGGCACGGACGAAAATCGAGTTGAAATCAATTTTTGACCACCCACCCGACTTCCGAAGTAAGTAAATCGAAGTGGTCGTTTACCATATCGATAAGGTATGTTTCCGAACTCAGCTGCAGGTAGCAGTGCTGCAGCGCCACCGGTCCCCATACATTCTCTAAAGGTGTATAGTATAATGAGATTACATTTCGAGCTCCGCAGCATGCCGCGGCAGCATGCAGCAGCAAATCTATGTACCTCATCGTATCAATCTATGTATCAGGACTCGAGTACACAGTCACACCTTTAGTGGTGAACACGAGGTGATAATGCCAAATATGGAAGTGGGCTTCACCTGGAACCTTCAGTCACTGAGATACTTTATGTGTCCCTAATTCTCGGTTATGTGGTGCAATGCAATGTTTACAGTACCCGTAGTAAAAGTTTTTTTCGTATAAAAAACGTAACTATTGTAGTTGCGTTAAGAGCTCAATTTGTATAGGAAACGTGAATAGCGCCTCTAGCGGAAGGAAGCGGAAATCATGTTTCCAATACAAATCGAGCTCTTATATTTTTTATATTAATATATTCTTACAAGACTCTCCAACCACGTGATCGACAAATGGTCGGGGTGGGGACGTGGTGTGAGGCGAGGTCGGCGTAGCGACAGCGCGTCACTTTTGCTTCGGCGCTTGGACGGAACGGACGTGCTCTCCTAGTGCATTATTCTATTTGTTAAGAATTATTTATTAACTGTTGTGATTAAATTTCTTTACTGTCGTTCTTTTTTTTTTTTTTTTTTAATTAATTACGCTTCTGGTTTTTAAGATCAGAAGTGGGATTGATGCGCGCTATTTTGATCGTTCGCCATCATTGCTTTTTTTGTTGTGGGTAGATAAGAAAAACTTTTAAATTCGGTTTTGTTGAGTTTAAATTCAGTTTTCGTTTTGAAAAAGTGTGTGTGTAGGTAACTGTTAGTCTTAAAAGTTGCTTTGTTGGTCAGTTTTGTGAATTCGTGAGTTAAGTGAAGTATTTATTTTGAACAACTTTATTGTATGCACACATTTAGTATAATTTTGTAAATTATGTCCGGGCGCGAGTCTCGTTCAACCAGCCGCGATAATTGCCGTAGACGTCGCAATAAAAGGCGCGAAGCTCGTGGTGGTTATTCGAGGCATCGCCACTCTTCCCGGGACTCATTAGATAAATCACCTAGACGTCGCTGTAGATCGCCTAATTTTGAGCATGCACGAAGGCATCGTGATGGGTCGTATGCATCCCGCGATAGCCCTCGACGAGACCCGTTTGAAATAATTATAAAAAGGTTAGATGCACTAGAAGAGCGGATGCCCAGTCAAATAGCATCAACGTCCTTTAGTCCCGTACCACAAACCCGAAGCTCTACACCGCCGTTGCTCAAAGCACCGGCGACCGCCACGATGTCCGCTGCAAGCGCGGAGACGCGTTCTGCGGGCGGGCTTGCTGAGAGCTCATGCAATGCTAACACGGACGCTGCGGACAGGATTGTTGGTGCACTTTCTTCGTTAATTCAAGTAAGATCTAAGATTTATTACATATCTAACTTTGACCCAAGTGTACATGATTTTGATCAGTGGTGCGCGGAAGTGGATCGCGGTCGCGCATTAAATAATTGGGATGATGGGGAATGCTTGGGCCGCATAGGTGGCTGTTTACGTGGTGAAGCTAGAACGTGGCTTAACGATTGGGTAACCAGTGACCGCACGTGGACTAATTTTAAGGCCGAGTTTCGTGCGTTGTGTCCGCGTGAAGTTGATATGGCCTCCGTATTGTACGACGTGATGAGTACCAGTTCAAATAGATTCGCCACGTATGCAGAATATGCAAGAAAATCTCTGTTGCGCCTCAATATCGTGAGAGGTCTTACGGATGAGTTGAAGGTCGCAATTGTTGTCCGAGGCATTTCTGATCCCCAAGTGAAGGCCGCGACCGCTAATGCAAAACTACAGTCAAAAGACTTGGTGGAATTTTTATCAGTATATGTGAAACCTAAAAATTCGTCAATTGCTACCAACAATCCTGCTCGCGCACCACCTGGCGTCTCATCGAAACCATATAAACGCGAAGCGCCTAAATATGGCAGATTGGCTTGTTTTACATGCGGTAGTGTCGGTCACAAGCAAATCCATTGCCCTAAGAAAGTTAGGATTGAATCTAATGTACCTGCGGTACATACTCAAAAGACCGCAACTACAAGTTCGCAATCACAGTCTACTAAAAGTAATTACCAGATGGTTAAAACGTGTTCATTTTGTAAAAAGAATGGGCATCTTGTTGAATATTGTTTTGCAAAAGAGCGTATGGAGTCTAAATCTAAAGATACCCCCAAAAATGTAAATTTTTGCTCAGAGTTGACACTAAACGAAACAACGTAATGCCTGCTATTATTCAGAAACTACCAATTGATATTTTGGTGGATTCAGGCTCCGATATTTCACTGATAACCGAGTCCATTTTAAAGCATTTTAATTTTAATAAGATACCCACTTATCGCCGAATGCGTGGCATTGGTAGTCAAGATCTGGAGTCAACTTCTTATGTTAACACTGTAATTGAGTTTCCAGAATTGTCACTGGAGGTAGATTTATATGTTGTACCCAATTATTGTATAACGGCTCCGATTTTGATAGGCACCGATGTTCTCAATCGTAGTGGAGTAGCTTATATTCGTACGAAAAATACTCAACGCTTAGTGAGAGTCGACTCTGTACAAAACGTTTCTACTGTGGAGGTCGACAAAGTTAAAACGCGTTTGATTGGTGAAGATAAAGTGCGTCTAGTGTCATTGATTAACGAGTTTTCTGATACTTTTACTGTTGGAACGGCGACCTCTACAGTAAATACTGGCAACATGGAGATTAGGCTTAATAGTGATGCACCAATAAATTACAGACCTTATAAACTTTCTGTTGATGAAAAACACCGTGTTCAAAACATTATTAAAGATCTCTTGGAAAAAGGAATAATACGCGAGTCCCAATCGGAGTACGCAAGTCCTGTCATCCTCGTTAAGAAAAAGAATGGAGATGATAGGATGTGCGTAGATTACAGAGCCTTGAATGCCATCACTATTAAGGAACGATTTCCACTACCGTTGATTGATGATCATATTGATAGGTTGGGCCGTTTTATTTATTTCACGAGCCTAGACATGGCGACCGGTTTTCATCAGGTTCCGATGAAGGATGATGATTCTATCACCAAGACAGCCTTCGTAACGCCTGAAGGGCATTACGAATATTTGAAAATGCCCTATGGACTCGCTAATGCTCCTATAACTTACCAGAGAATCATATCCAAGACTCTGAAGCACCTGATGGACACCGGTAAGGTCCTAAGTTATATTGACGATGTGCTAATCATGTCCAATACGGTCCAAGAAGGTTTAGAAACTTTACGAGAAGTGTTAAAAACTCTCACAAGTGCCGGATTTTCAGTAAACCTTAATAAGTGCACATTCTTGGATACTGAGCTTGAATACCTAGGCCGATTAATTGGACATGGTCAGGTACGACCGAGCCCAAGTAAAACCGAGGCCTTAGTAAGGTCTCCGAAGCCCACTAATGTAAGGGAGGTTCGCCAGTTCCTGGGACTAGCTGGATATTTTCGTCGGTACATAGCAAGCTATGCGTCTAAAACTGTCCCTATTACTAAACTGCTTAGGAAAGGCGAGCCTTTCATATGGGGTCCAGAGCAAGATGTGGCTCGCGATTACATAATTAAATGTCTTACTGAAGAACCAGTTTTAGCAATTTTCGATCATACACTGCCCACCGAACTCCATACTGATGCCAGTGCATTGGGTTATGGTGCCATTTTACTTCAGGAACATGAGGAAAGGCGAAAGCGCGTTGTCGGCTATTTCAGTAAATCCACCCAAGGTGCAGAGTCGCGATATCACAGCTACGAGCTTGAGACTCTTGCCATAGTTCGTGCCCTACAGCATTTTCGACATTACTTGATAGGTATCAAGTTTAAAATTGTGACAGATTGTAATTCGTTAAAATTAACCGAACGTAAAAAGGACTTATTACCGCGTGTGGCACGTTGGTGGGTTTACATGCAAGATTTTCAATTTACATTGGAATACCGAAAAGGTTGCCTAATGCAACACGCGGACTTTTTGAGCCGACAGCCTGCTGACGTTTTTCACATTCAAAATCCGCGGAATTGGGCGAAAATTGCTCAAACAGCTGATTTAGAGACACAAAGCCTAATGCAAAAATTGAGAGATGGTCAATTAGATGCTACTCGATTTGTTATTAAAAATGACTTGTTGTATTATAAGTTTTCACCAACTGGCGAAGATTCGCGTCTCCTTTGTTTTGTACCAAAAGGACATAGACTTAGCCTTTTGAGAGTCTTTCATGACGATCATGACCATATCGGAATTGATAAAACCACTGACCTAATACTTCGTCATTTTTGGTTTCCGGGTTTAAGAGGCTTTATAAAAAAATATATTGGTCACTGTATTGTTTGTTTAGCACATAAGAAAGTGCCTCGAGCCCCTCATCAACCAATTGAGTCTTGGACTAAGCCCGATGTCCCTTTCACAACTGTACATACAGATGTTCTTGGTCCATTAACAGAGTCGAACGGTTTTAAGTATATTCTTATTATAATTGACTCCTTTTCGAAATACTGTTTGTTGTATGCACTATACAGACAAGACACAGACGAGTTGAAGCGTGTTTTTTCTAATGCCATTTCGTTATTTGGCACGCCATGTACCATAGTTTGCGACCGAGGTAGAATGTTTGAAAGTATGTCGTTTCAAAGTTGGGTAACCGAGTTGGGCTGTTCAATGCACTATATAACGCCGGAAATGCACCGAGAAAACGGTCAAGTCGAGAGATACTGTAGGACGATCCTCAATATGTTACGAATAGAAGTAAATAATAAGGGTGCTTCATGGTCGGACGTATTATGGAAAGTACAACTCACTCTAAATATCACCAAGCAAGCCACTACACAGACGTCCTCGCTCCAAATACTAGCAGGTATTGATGGGACCACGCCAGTCCTAAGGTCTTTGGTAAGGGATGTGGCGCTGGACAATTCAAGGCCTAACCGAGACGGCTTGATGACGCTGAGAAGACAAAGGACTTCCGAGCTGCTGACTGCTAACCAACAGCGCCAAGACAATTATGTAAATGAAGGTCGTCGACAGCCTCGTGTTTTTTCTGTCGGCAGTTTTGTTTTTGTTAGCAAGGGATCGCAGAGCACGGGCAAGTTGGACTCCGGCATGCGAGGCCCTTACAAGGTCTTGCGAGCGCTGCCACATCATCGCTATGAGCTTGAGCTTTTGGCTGGGTCGTACGGGAAGAAGACTCAGACCGCCGCTGAACATATGGTACAGTGGCGCGGTGAGTGGACTCCGGATGCGTGTCAAGCGTTCTTCGGAAATGGTGAGTGATTGCCCCGACATTGTGGCAAATCCTTGTGTCCCGACATTGTGGCAAATCCTTGTGCCCCGACATTGTGGCAAATCCTTGTGCCCCGACATTGTGGCAAATCCTTGTGCCCCGACATTGTGGCAAATCCTTGTGTCCCGACATTGTGGCGAATCCTTGTGCCCCGACATTGTGGCAAATCCTTGTGCCCCGACATTGTGGCAAATCCTTGTGCCCCGACATTGTGGCAAATCCCTGTGCCCCGACATTGTGGCAACCCTCGTGCCCCGGCTTCGTGGCCTATGTGTATTGGGTTCTGGAACCCATTATAAGGGGTATCAGACTATTTCTGTGGTGCGAAAATGAACGCATCATTGTGGATGTTTGAGATCCGGAACTCTTTCATCACAGTTGATGTTTTTATTTGTCGCTTTCTATATAGTTGCTCTGGCCGCTTACATAGACTCGATCGCTGGAGTGCACGCTGGTGATCTTGTCGTTATGAGTAGGCCATGATACCTTTATATGGCTAGTTTGCTTAATACTAATTGTCTGCGTATGTTTTAGACGAGGACCTCGATGTTGAGAATTCAACGTCAAACGAAGACCAAGTATCAAGAGTGGATGAAAGACAAGCTGACGAGGACGTTCAGCTATCAGGAACGGCCGTCTTACAAGACTCTCCAACCACGTGATCGACAAATGGTCGGGGTGGGGACGTGGTGTGAGGCGAGGTCGGCGTAGCGACAGCGCGTCACTTTTGCTTCGGCGCTTGGACGGAACGGACGTGCTCTCCTAGTGCATTATTCTATTTGTTAAGAATTATTTATTAACTGTTGTGATTAAATTTCTTTACTGTCGTTCTTTTTTTTTTTTTTTTTTAATTAATTACGCTTCTGGTTTTTAAGAATATATTTTTATATTTTTTATACCAGCGCGGATTATCGCTGGTCGCCGGCAGCTTTTTTATATTAATTCTTATAGGAATAGTAGTTAATTTTATCATATTATAAAACTCCTTTTATAGCACAGCGCCCTAATCATGGTGGCCGGCCACGGCGCATCACTAAGCTCCCACAGAAATATAGACATCACTAGGATGTTCCGTTTCCGGCCGCCATGAATAAGTCTTGTCTTGTAACTTGTAATTTATGATAATGAGCGTGGCTAAGTTTATTGTCACAGAGTACATTGCTATATGTTAAATATCTTATTAAAAGTGATTGTGCGTGTAGAACATCTTTCTTTTTTACTCGAAACCCGAACCTGACCAGCCCGTCGGTTACACATGACGCCCAACGTTCTAAAAAAGAAGGCAGTTTAGTGGTAAAAACGAATATAATATAACGCCATTTGCCAACGCAGCAGTTCCAACACCAGGTCAGGTGATCAACTTTCCTGCGTCGAGGTGCGTAATAAGACCATAATTACCAACCAAATTCGCGCGCACAAGCGTCCGCCACATGGTGAAAACCCGTTCCCAAAGACAAGAAAACGTCATGGAGGAAGCAGATAACAGCATAACCCTGTCCAGTAGGGATCTCCAGTCGATTCTCACAACCCTACAACAATCACAGATGGATTTTTGCCACCAAGTTCTACGAGAGGTTAGGTCATCGACACCGGCACAACAAGCCGATGCAAGCACCGTCGCCGCGGCCACTGCGGCTGCACTCTCGTCGTCGTTATCTACTTCCGTGCCCACTGCGAACTTCGCTAAATGTACATCAAAATTCAGCGGACAGCCAGACGAGTCATTAGAAAATTTTATAGACGCAATAGAAGTGTATAAATCATGTCTGAATATCACAGATGACCATGCACTACGCGGATTATCAATGTTATTAACCCGATCAGCAGCTATTTGGTGGCAGGGAGTCAAAGCCAGCACAAACTCATGGAAAGAGGCCCTCGAAAGGCTGAGGGGAGCCTTTGGTGAACGCCGCCCACCATTCAGAATATACCAAGAGCTATTCAAAATGTCCCAAGGGCAAGAAAACACCGATCTATTCATTGCAAGGGTAAGAGCTTTATTATCACGACTTCCAAAAGGAGATATAAATGAAAAAGTAGAATTAGACATGGTATTTGGCCTATTAGACAGGCGTATAAGAAAAAGATTAGATCGTGCTGAAATAGCTACATTCGATGACCTCCTCAACAAAGCAAGGGGAATTGAGGACTCGAGTCGCATTCCAGAGAAAGATCGCCGAGCTAACCTTGCTGTCACTACCATGAGCCGCTTTCCCCGCCCGGCTACGAATTCTATTGTGCCTGTGGCCCAGCGGATTGCTACCAACACTAGTGAATCCTCTTCAGACACAAATGAGATACGTGCTACTGCCACCTCCCTAGAAACCGATATATCTACTGGAGCAAAAACACGACCATACTGTGTATATTGTAAACGTCGTGGCCATTGGCGAGAAGAATGTGAAAAATTAAAAGTGCGTAGCAGTGATATTAAGTGCTATGGGTGCGGTGCCCTGGGTGTAATGCGTTCAAAATGTGAAGTATGTAATGTTAAAGACAGTAAGTCGAACATTATTACAAACAATAAAGGTCAGTCATTTTACTCATTAAACTTATCATCTCTGTCAAGTAAACTGAAATATGATATTTGTAAAAATTGTGACTTGTTAATGATAAAATGTATATGTAAAAAATTTAACAAAAATTTATCTAAAATGCCTGTAGCAACATGTAGTAGTGGCTGCCCCCGACCAATATTGTCAATTAGTATATTGAATGAATTTGGGACAGCTTTAGTTGACTCTGCATCTAAGAGTTGCATTGCAGGACATACACTGTATTCTTTATTAACAAAGAAAAACCACCCTATGTATGAAAATACAATAAATGTAAAATTAGCTGATGGGGTGAGTTCTCAGAGAAATGTACTTATTTGTAACTTGAATGTAACATTATTATCGAAAACCCTACCAATTGAATTTATAATATTTCCTAATTCCATTTCAAATGAAACATTACTTGGAATCAATTTCCTAAAAATTTTCAACATAACTATGGATTTTGGCAATGAACAATGGTTTTTTGGGGAGAACAGTAATGAAAAACATGTTATGAATTTTGAAAGTAACTTTCAGTCTGTATCAAGTTGTGCTACAATCAATGTATTAAGGGATGATGAGGCGACCTCTTTTACATCTTATCAAAGACAAACTTTGTCCGATGTTTTAGTTAAATTTGATGACATTTTTCAGCCAGGGGGAGAGCCAACACCATTTGCAGAACATAACATTGATACTGGTGACCACCCTCCTGTTGCAGTACCTCCATATCGGTTGCCTCCAGCAAAGAAAGAAGCAATGAAGAAAGAAATTGACAAAATGCTGGCCAGTGATATCATAGAGGAGTGCGAGTCAGCATGGGCGTCTCCACCAGTCCTGGTGCCAAAGGGTAAAGCTTCCAGTAAGAGTGGTGAAATTGAGGTACGTTTCTGCATTGATTATCGTAAGGTAAATGAAATCACAAAACCAGATGCATATCCATCGCCTTTAATTGAAGAACTTATACAATCTACAGTGGCAGGATGCATCATGAGTACAATTGATTTGAAAGCAGGGTACTGGCAGGTAGCAGTAAAGGAAAAGGACAGAGACAAGACAGCATTTGTCACACCTTTTGGTCTCTATCGCTTTAAAAGGATGCCATTCGGCCTGCGAAATTCATCCGCAACCTTCCAAAGACTAATCGACCGTTTCAGATCTGGAGCTGAGTTAAAGAATGTTACAATTCTTGGTTACAGTGACGATCTAATTATAATTTCAGCCACAGTGGACCAGCACCTGCAAGATCTACGGGCAGTCTTTGAGCGCCTCCGCCTTTTCCGGCTACATGCAAATCGTGAGAAGTGTGTATTCGCACGAGATAGTGTCAAATACCTTGGGCACTTGATCACACCACAAGGAGTGTCACCAGACCCTGAAAAAGTGAAAGCCATTACAGGTATGGAAAAACCTAGAAATCTTAAACATTTGAAAACTTTCCTCCAGACCTGTTCCTGGTTTAGGAAATTCATACCAAATTTTTCAGAGATTGCAAAACCACTTACTATCCTAACAAAGAAAAATCAATCTTGGATGTGGGACACCAAACAGAACAATGCTTTTCAGGAGCTGAAAGAAAAATTAATTTCAGCACCCATCTTGATTCAAGCAGATTTTACAAAACCTTTTATATTGCGCACAGATGCAAGTAATTATGCCCTCGGGGCAGTTCTATTACAGGGTGAAGAGAAAAACGAGAGACCAATTGAATATGCTAGCCGTCTACTCACAGCGCCGGAAAAAAACTACAGCACCACAGAGCGCGAAGCGCTAGCTGTTGTTTGGGCCGTGGACCGTTTCAGGGGATACCTAGAGGGCCAACCAGTCATTGTTGCTAGCGATCACCAACCTCTCAAATGGTTGCTCACAGTCAAATCACCATCAGGGAGACTTATCCGGTGGGCATTGAAATTGCAAGCGTTTAACATTCAGTTTCAATACACACCGGGAAAAGCCAATGTCGTTGCAGACACGCTTAGCCGCCCCACCTGTAAAGAAGAAAATGCAAATGAATGTGGAGTTTGTTCTGTTGTTATAGATTTACCTGCAAGATGCCCGGCTGACCTTCGTCGCGCGCAGCTAGACGATCCAGAAGTGAAGAAAATAATCGTAGGACTCGAAAGTGGTGACGACGCCATGTCCCTGGAAGCGAGGCGATGGGCAGATCGTGGATATTTTATGCAGCAGGGTGTCCTATACAGGTACAATCCCGAGTTTGGTTGTGATGAACCACAACTGATTATTCCAGTAAGTCTCCGTACAGACATCCTAAAGGAATGTCATGACTCTGCGTTGGCAGGTCATCACGGCGTTGAAAGAACTTTTCAGAGAGTAGCACAGAGTTTTTTTTTTCCTGGTATGCGACGTGTCGTAAATGACTATGTAAAAACCTGTGCTACTTGTCAAAAGTACAAACCATCTAACAAAAAAAATTCAGGATTATTACAAACACCGGCATTGAACCAAAGAGGAGAGGTGCTAGCAGTGGACCTGTTCGGTCCCCTTCCTCCAGGTGAACAAGGAGAAAAATGGATTCTTCTGGTTGAAGACACTGCGACGCGCTGGGTAGAGCTCTACGCACTAAAGGACGCTACAGCGGAAGTGTGTGCTCGCACATTAATTGAAGAGTATTTTCTAAGATTTGGTTTTCCCCGTCGTATAGTGTCGGACAATGGGGTTCAATTCATATCGTCGGTCATGCAACAGACTATGTTTATTTTAGGTATAAAGCAGGAGCTGTTACCGTTATACCACCCAGAAGCCAACCCAGCAGAACGGAAAAACCGCGATCTCAAGGTTCAACTGGCTCTGTTAGTCAACACCAAGCACACTTCGTGGCCCAAGCACATTCCTGCGGTCAGATTTGCCATGAATTCTGCGATTTGTCAGTCTACAGGCGTTTCACCGGCATACCTAACCTATGCTAGAGAGCTACGGTCACCACTGGATGTTCAGCATGACATTAGGGCTATTCTTAATAAAGATAATTTTGTCCCACAGATAACACCGTACTTGAAAATGTTTTTGAATAATTTAATTTCAGTCCGAGATCGTGTCGAGGCTCAGCAGGATAGAAGAAAGGAGTATGCTGATAGGAACCGTAAGGAAGAATATTTTAATATAGGCGACCAGGTCTTGCTCAAATCGCATGTATTGAGCAATGCTGCCAAAAGCGTTTCAGCAAAGTTTGTTCCAAAACGTGATGGTCCATACATCGTCACAAAACAAGTCAGCCCAACGTCGTATATAATTTCTCATCTGCATGAGGGTGAATCCACACTTGGTAAGTTTCATGTGTCACAACTGACCCACTTCCATGATCGTGAAGGCTCTCCTACTGCCCCTATAATGCCCAAACATAATAGAGGTCGCCCTCGTCAACGTAGTGTAGAGTCTGTAATACCAGCCAACCCTGTGCGAGCCCTGGAGCGTGGTCGCTCTCCAGAGCTCGAGGGGGAGGATATAGCACAGCGCCCTAATCATGGTGGCCGGCCACGGCGCATCACTAAGCTCCCACAGAAATATAGACATCACTAGGATGTTCCGTTTCCGGCCGCCATGACAGTAATGTAAGATGGTCTGTGAATATAAGTCTTGTCTTGTAACTTGTAATTTATGATAATGAGCGTGGCTAAGTTTATTGTCACAGAGTACATTGCTATATGTTAAATATCTTATTAAAAGTGATTGTGCGTGTAGAACATCTTTCTTTTTTACTCGAAACCCGAACCTGACCAGCCCGTCGGTTACACTTTCATAATTCTTCCGCAAAGTAGTTGCTGAGCTTAGTAAGGAGCGCCCAGTATCTACAGTAGGTTTCGGGCCGTCAATAAAAGTATGAAGTTCCCAAGGAACTTAAATACCTACATGTTTCTTGGAATGTCCATGTATAATGCATTGTGCCAAGCGCTGCCAGTCATCCGTAGAAGCCGGTTGTCGTCTCTCGTGTGTATATATGGCGCCTGTTTTAACTATAGAGTCATACTTTGATACTCAGCAGTTGCTTTGCGGCCAAAATAAGAATAGGGGTTAAAATTAAAATACTTTAAAATGAATGTTTTTAATAAAAAAAAGTCTAGGAAGTAATTTCCTAGACTTAGTTTAAGTGGCAGTGGAGCAAAATGAGAAGATAGCCAGTGCAAGAACGAGAAGGAACCTGTACACGTCGCAGTAACCACCGTCGCCTTGTCGACTTGCAATGCAAGGGGATTCTTCACGCCTCTTTTGAAGAACTCTAGGTTAAACATATTTTAAGAATTAACTAGTAGACACTGGATAGAATATCTAATACGCTATTGTATATTCTTGTCGATTTCTTATACACAGAGAAGGTACATTTCCACTCATTGCGAAGATGAACGTTGATACTCTGCTATACAATATTATGTTCCTGTACACACGCCCACACTGAAAGACCGTGGATTGATCTTTTCACTTTATTTAAAGTACCCTAGCAAGAAGCTTATATTTTATCTTATGACGTCGTGATATAACCCTTAACCCTTAGGTAATACTAGGTACTCATAGGTTGGTAGGTAGGTATCCACCGACGATAGGATGCCAAGGTAGGTTATCGTCTGGCAGACGGCTGGTTGTGAAACTCACAGTCTATCATAATTTCATTTTTTTTTAAATTATATTACTCCATAATTTCGAAAAGAAATTGCTCTGGTGTATTTTTAAGCCCCGACGCAAAAAGAGAGGTGTTATAAGTTTGACCTGTCTGTGTATCTGTATGTCTGTGTGTCTGTCTGTAGCATCGTAGCTCCTAAACGAATGGACCAATTTTGATGCGGTTTTTTTTAGCAAGCTGACGGGGTTACATATATTTTTCAAATTTGTAGTTCTTATAACGCCAATCGCATTTTCCTGCTAGTTGTAAATATTCTGGGTATTAGCATAGATAATCTAATACTAGTATTAGTATCGCCCGCCACTTCGGTATTACGGCCTAAACTTGACATAATTGATTCACCTGACCTCGCATCCGACCCAGCGGAAGGCTGGCTGGCACCATGCATTTAATAGCCCTACATTAGGACAGCCACGAGCCGTGACACGAATAATTTAGTCAAATAATTAAGAGTAGATCTATAAACGGCAATACACACGTGACTGCATTCACGCGAAGTACGCCCTCGGCAAATGGGCAGACCTATTTTGATAATGTCGACACTTCGTGGAACCGATTCTAAGATTGTGACTAAGCTCGAGTTGCAATTGCATCATTTAAAAATATTTTACATAGAGACTCAGATCATATAGAGAGAATTGAAAAAGAAAACAAGATTTCTAGTTTTTGAGCAACTAAATTAATTTGAACAACAAAAAATATTGATAATTTTAAACTTAGTATGTTTACTCTCGTCGCGTCGATGGCGTAATCCGTAAGAGCATCGTCTTCCACCCGGGAGGCACTGGTTCGATACCCGCCATGTACCAATGTGATTTCATATGTACGTTTAGGCGACGCTTTTACGGTGAAGGAAAACATCGTGAGGAAACCTGCACACACCTATGAAGAAACTCTTAGGTTGTGTGTGAAGTCGACCAACCCGCACTTCGCAAGCGTGGTTGACTAAGGCCTAATCGACGCTAATGTGGGGTAGGCTCGAGTCCCTCGGTGGGGATATTATATGAGCTGTTGGTGATGAGATACCTACAACTCATACATACATACAATACATTATCTACATATATAAAAAAAACTATACTTATGACAATTTTGAGAGGTAGTGCTCTTTGATGTCCCCAACATTATATGAGCTGTTGATGATGATGATCATGATGATTTTTACTCTTATATTTTTAAGCCAAGAATATATTGGGTGTGTTTTATTTTAAAAGTTATGTTTATTAATATAATTTTTAAGGCACTATTGTGCTTTAGGTAAATCTATAAAACATCTATAAAATAAACACAATTGCTTTACTGAAAAATTAATTGCACGATAGACCATACCATTATCAAAACAAACTAAAGCCATAAAACATCTCAAAATACATAATTGTAATGTTCGTAGTCACCTGTAATTTACTTTTGCATGTAACTCCGGAGAATTCTAATGCCAATATAAAACACAGCTGTATAAACAACAAGCCTAATACTTCTTTTATAGTTCATTTGGCATAAGTACTCTTCTAGGGGATTCTTGCACAAAGCTATCGGTAAATTAGCAGCGCACAAATCCTCGAACGTTTGTGCTTGTGGTCTTAAGCAAGTCAGTAGATGCAAGTAAGCCGTGTGCCCCGCTTGTAGGGCCGCAGCGACATCTCCATTGGCAAATATGTCGAGGGTACCCCACTCCAAATATCTGTGGCTGATTCGCCCCATCAATTTGCGTATAGCCACGTAATCCCCACAGCGTGGTACAAACACGTCATATATCTCAGTCTCTTTGTATTTCACAGGAAATGCGGCTTGAGTTCCAAATAACTTCACCAATTGGTCCAAAACTGCTGTTTTACTATCTTCTGATTTTGCACCTTCTTTAATTTTCAAGTAACCTATCAAAGTGGAATATCGACTCAAGCTTCCAGTATTTGAGAGTTTTGGTTTCTCTGTCGCCCATATAATAGGCCCTTTTATGCTCAAGATATCACCGCTGTAACCTTGTGGTGCCCAAAAATTCTCCTCATAATGAACGGCAAACTTTTTGGCCCGTCCTTGCATCATAGATTTAACGACAATCGAATCTTGTGCAGGTAACAACTGATCTTCCACATCAATCTTGAACAGTTCATCAGGACGCAAAGCCATTGCCAGTAAATTACAAACATAATTAGTTTCACCTTTCATCGTCTTCAGTATCACTTGCTCATCAGAATAGGAACAAATCTCCTTTATCGGTTTTGAGGCAAGAATAATATCGGCTACACTCTGTTGCAGTTGACTGGCTAACCGATTTTTGCAGTAACCGATAAGGTTTTCACGACATCTAATGTTGTCTCCATCTAAATGGTTTCTGGTGCTATTGGTCCTGTGGCATTGGTGGAGATAGAAAAGGACAGATACACAACTTGCTGGTGCGCCACAAACTAATCTGACAGTAGTCCTCATAATATCCCGAGAGGTGGAAAATAATAGAGCATCGCAAATATGCTGTTCCATGGTTGTTTGGTCGTAATAGAGAAGTCTTTTTCTTTCACGTTCAGTGTCATCTTTATTCTCATTAAACATATTTCTCATGCTATGATCAAGGAGAGCCTGATATTGATTCAGCTCAAATCTTTCTATAAAGTTCAAATATGTGAAATCGTGGAAGTTATCTGTACACTCAACAGTATTACCGTCTATGTGTTGGAAAACTTTATTCAAAGATGTATTTTTGCGTCCACGTTCCAAAATGTACTCGGGTAGTGGGATTTTTAATTCATGGGCGTATTTGGTCAGGTAATAGCGTGCGACATCATCGGTTATAAAGATTTCTTGGCATACTTCCTCATCATTATCCATATTGTCCTTATAATATTCGTCTTTTTTAAAGGAGACATTTAATTTCGAATTTGCTTTTTGGGCATCGGCTAGATCCAACACGACAATATCCATGGTGTTTCCAAATTTTCTCTTCAGTTCATGCGCAGTCACGATGCCCGGAAGGCTACATCCCAGTATAATAACATCTGCTTGTATATTGTGTGATGTTTCTTTGGCTACTTTGTACGATTTATCTAACTTTTTAACCATATGTGAATTTTATTTTATTCTGAAATATTTACATTTCTATACAATTTAAATGACATTTAAATGTGTCACTTGTGACAATTTTATCCAAAAAGCGCGGATCTTGCGCGAATCATATCTATCTATGTCTAAGATCTATGTTTATATAATAATCTATGAGTTTGTAACACTTCAGTGAGATCTTAGTTTCAGTTTATAGCATAACTTATTAATTAGGGAAGTTTTTCAACCTTTGTTTTTTACTATTTTACGTTACTTTTTTAAATCTTGTCCCCTCAGAATGTGCAAAAAAAACAAAAATAAAATAAGCTTAGGTCGTCGTCATGTCGCGTCGACATGCCTTTAGGTGTCGTAAGATTATCATCAACCACTTCATACCAGTTTGAACTGCACATTTGTCTACTAATGACGGGTAAACTAACTACCGACAGTACCCCTGCTGCCGTCCAAGCAATAATGCTGTAAGGAATATTTTTTTCGTGAAAATCGCTTAGACGGCAGCCTGGGGGACGGTAGTATTTTCACATCTTTTGTATAGTATCTGTCAAAATCTTATGTAGTAGGTATCTTATGTACCCGTAACCAAAAGAGTAGATAGATAAGATACCACAGATGGTTACAATTACATCCACACCAATACACTACACAGAATCTGGACTTGGGGGCCCCGTGCACAACGCCATCTAGCCCGTTGTAGATACGACACTGGCTGTGGTATGTTATATAGGTGGCAGGGCACAGCGGACTATATAGCCACTCGAATCTGGAGCAGCCCGAACTGGGGTAGTAGTACCACATTGACAACACGGTAGTAGGTACCTACCTTCGCCTAACAGAAGACCACAGTTAAATAACTGTCAATTTATAGAAAGTTTTGTTATGGAAAGGATCCTTAACAACCATTTGATCCGTTACCTAGAAAATCACTCACTGATCAACGATCGACGGTACGGCTTTAGGCTGAAACGATCGACGGGTGACCTTCTAGAGTACATGACGCATGTCTGGGGTGAACCTATGGACAAGCGTGGCGAGTCACTGGCTGTCGGCCTTGACATCGCCAAAGCTTTTGACAGGGTCTGGCACAAAAGTCTTCTCTCCAAGCTTCCGACTTATGGTCTGCCTGTTCAGCTTTGTACATGGGTGGCCGGCTTCCGGCATGAGCGAAGAATTCGTGTCCTCTCCGATGGATGCAGTCTGCGCGGTTTACATCAGTGAATGCTGGTGTTCCCCAAGGATCCGTTTTATCCCATTTAGGATCCCAGACTTTATAGGTTTTGGCATAGGTACCTAGTTATATCGTCTACACACCTTGGGAACGCTTTTTTAGGTGGCAAAGGACGAAGCACACTTTATCCGTTCATATTAAAAAGAGGCGATGCCAATAATTTCCGAGCTGATAAATGTGTTAAGGACCTTAATTTACTTGCCACCGCGCAAGCCCTTTGGTGCGATGCTCTGTATGGGATTCAGAATCTTCATTCTTCCACTTAGGTACCCTATGGGATGAGGAAAGGTAGTCTATAAGGTGTCGAATTGTTGATTATAATTACCATAAAATTATTATAATTTAGTTCTATAAAAGGAAGAAACAAGTCTGTCTAAATAAGTGAATTGCACAATCAAGAGCCGTTACGAGAAGCCACGTAACAATCAGAAGCAACCTTGAACGTGCGCAGGGGCACGGTCGCCCGCGCCTCGCTTATTGGTCGGAAGATAATAAGCGTCAAGTACAGTCAGCGTCCAAATTTTATAAACTTTTACTAAAATAGCAGTACTATCTACTAAAACGTAGATGAACTCCTTTTAACAATATTTCTTGTATACACTGTCGGGGGTCCATATTGGCTCACATAATATTCTAAATCCGATTCTTTGTCTTATGCTGGGGCCGCACTTGCGCCTATCGTCCCTAAGTAATGCGTGGCGATACTTCGTACGATACACGCAAGTGCGGCCCTAGCAAAAGTTATCGCGATAAAGCATGTGGCATTTCTTTATTTGCACGAACTATCGTGCAATAATCCAAGATGGCCGAAATCATTTCCAGACGTGTAAATTGCGTAGTATTACTATCCTCTTTGCGTTTAACTATGGATAATCACTTTCTTTACTTCTAAATTGTGTGCTAATAATTACGTATTGCATTTATTAAAAAAAATAGCTCAGCCGTATCGTATACTTAGACACCCGTACGCGTCTAAACTAATGGAGAACAACCTCCGAAATGAACAACGCATGTCTGACCACGCAGCGCGATAGGTTAGCGCGCTAAAACCCTGACGTACCGCCTCCCGGCCGATAACGCACAAGCAACCCGAATATTCGCGACGATAGCCGATAACGGCCGGTCACATCTGCGTGTATCGTGTCCTAGCACGAAGCTTCGTGACGATAGGCGCAAGTGCGGCCCCAGCATTACTACCGAATTGTGTTCATAATAATCACTATTCATAATTTTATTTTTCATACTTTTTAATTCATACATTTTTATTACTACCAACGGAGCTCATAACATTTAGTGATCATAATTTTTTTATGAATAGATACTGTTACATTAGTTAGGAAAATGCGCACCCCACTGTCGGAGAGGAGGTCGATAGGGAGCGGTCGTACATTCTTCGTCACGATCACGAAATCTAAGCTATCAAGTGCCCGGTCAGTACTCGGATATATGACCGAACATTTATCACCTCGATGTTGTTCCGTGCTTCGGAAGCACGTTAAGCTGCTGCCTTCTGTTGAAAGATAACAGTCGTATTTCAAGAAAGGTTGGTGTCAGGCGTAAAAATCGATAGTCGATATCAAAGACAACTGCACTGGCCTCTTCGATTAAAGCAGAAGGGAAGATACGGCATCCTCGTATGTTCCCTTCTGCTTTGCATCGATTTTAAAGCAGGCCTCGTCATCTACATAGAGAAACTATGCTGAACGTGTCGCTGTCGCACGACTCTTGAATTTTTTATCTTGCTCACCTAACAGTGCAGCTGAGACTGAGACGTAGTAGGGCCATTGGTTGCACCTCCCTCTCTCCTGAGTGGGCGGCTGCTTCCGATAGCCTTATAGCCACTTTGGCAATTGGCAGAAAGGGGGTGTTTAGTCAGTAAGAGTCACATAACCCTAGGGCCGGCCCTTAGGATATCCATGAGGATTTACCTCCTCCTTTCCTCGCATGTTCGGAAGGTTCTTCTGTCTTTTGCTCCTTCCCGTGGAAGAAGGAAAGGGAAGGCAGCGGGGGGGAGGGGGTCAGAGAAGGGGGAAAAAAGGGCCACACTGGTCTCAGTTTTGTGGGCACACGCGCCCGTGGGCACAGTTACTCGGGTAACGTATCTTCCCTTTTTGATCTAATCTAAGAATGGCCGCAAATAAATTGGCAGTAAGTGAGTAAGAAGAGTGAAGTAGAGACTTTTAGAAACTTGTAGTAAAGCCTAACAATGACTCGATTTTAGTGTTTTTCGTTCTGTTGCATGGATAGTACCTCCGTCTGTAACCGCTTCTGTGATCTTGTGGCGCACACACCAGAATTGATCCAGTCGATTCCTAGGGGAGAACAAATGTATACTCGGGTTGGCTGGTGGTAGGACGTTATATTTATCTATTTCATCTTAGGAAGATCAACAGATCAGGAAGCAAAGCCATTATTTCCAAAGGATCGGAGACTTGTCTCTTCGTTATGGCTCTCGCCGTGGAGATGACTTAGTATTACCTCGTCCGCATCTCACGCTTTTTAGAAATGGGACATACTACATGGCAGCTAAAGTCTACAACCATCTGCCGAGTAATCTGAAGGCCCTCCAAGGTAGTAAATTTGAGACAAGTCTAAAGAGGCTATTAAAATCGGAACCATTATATAATATAATATTAAGGAGTATTTTAATATTAAAATTATTGACTTATAGATTTAAAATTACTTATGATTTGACATTTTATTCATTAACTAATGTAATCAATGGAAATAATTTATCTTTGACATTGCTCACGTACAAAAATAATCATATTTTTTTTTAGTTTCAATTCACAATACCTTATTTAATTAATAATTAATTAATGTAAAACTGACAATTATAATTTATCTTTGACATTGCTCACGTACGTACATTACTAATCCCAATTTTTATAAATAATTCACAATGCCTTGAAGGTTGATATGTACAATTAGATTAAGACCTAAGTTACTATATTATAGTGCTGATATTGTATCAAATTAATTGTGAATAAATGAATTATGAATAATAAACTAAAAACATGTCAATAACTACTGAGGCCAATTGGAGGTCCCCATCTGCACACATCAGAATTGATCCAGTCGATTCTCAGGGGAGTACAAATGTATGCTCGGGTTGGTTGGTGGTAGGACTTGTTTTTTTTTTTTATTTATTTCATCTTAGGAAGACCAACAGCTTATAAACTAAAAAAACACATGTTAATAACAACTGAAGCCAATTAGAGGTCCCCGCTAGTGAAACTAGGGTAACCTATGTTACATTTTACACATCTTAAAATACATTACATAGACTGGCAGAAACATATAATGCACAAAATATGAGTTGCGAATCGAATAGATACATTAAGTACAACACAAAACGTTACATTATAAGAAGATCTGTTTAGAGGATTATCACTTTCATCTGTAAAAAAGTTAATGAATAGGCCTACAGATGAGAATAGAATAGAATAGAATAGAAATAATCTTTATTGCACATCGACATAAATATAAAAAGATTACAGTAAACATTTACAGTACAATGCACAATGGGCGGCCTTATATCGCTAGGCGCGATCTCTTCCAGGCAACCTTTGGATGGACAGGATTAAAACAAATAAACAGAGGGAAGATGGCGATGCTACAATTCAATAATAGCTAAACGTAACAAATAATGATACATAACTACACTAAATACCTACATTGCATACATGTATAAAATACGTAATAAATAAATATAATAAGTACATAAACATTAAATAAATATAATATATAAATATATGTATATAATTAATAAAAATAATGAGATGAAGGTTATGAAGCTTACTCGACAAGTAGTAAAGGAACGTTCAGATTTTTTTTAATTCACTGCTTCATGGTTCATTCCCAGGGCCGGATTTAGGGGAGGGCAAGAGGGGCTACAGCCCAGGGCCTCCACAAAAGAGGGGCCCCCACAATAGAGACTTCGGAAAAAAAAATCAAATTCAGACTAGTAAACACCAGTAAACAACTTTTCCTTTCATATTTTATTTCGCGTTTTACCTTTACCTACGGTACTTTGTACAAACATGATTACATGAATAATAATAATAATAATATCTTTCTATTTTGTTCGTTGATTAAAGGTCGTATAGAAGTATGCCTATTTTTTAACTGAAAACTCGATTGAAAAAATTGATCATTTTATTTGGAAAATAATTTGGGGATAAAGGGCCTCCACTCCTTTGTTGCCCCGAGGCCTCCAGACCTTTAAATCCGGCCCTGATTCATTCCATATAGGCAACTTAAATAACTCACATAAGACACCGCCCATCTTACGAGTATTTCAAAAGTAATGAGGTCTCGAAAATGATTACAATCTGTAACTACATATGAATTCCACATTGACAACACGTAAATGCTTACCATAAACAAGAATTACTACCAATAAAACGTGTAATTAAACGACATATTTCATCAAGGAACTCGCTCCTAAGGGCTATTAAGCTTAGCAAGCCACAAATCCTAATCAACCTAAGCTCGTCGATGACCGCAGTTTAACTAACGCTATTAATAACCATGACCGGCTAGTGAAGCCTCTTCATCGTTGGCACACTTTATTTAATAATTTCTTCATTACTTCTCTTTTTTTCCTTTTTATACTTTAGTGCGCTTAGGTACTCGTCAAGTATTAAAGCAAAGTTCAGAACATGTTTTAATTCACTGCTGCTTGGTTCTCTCCATACAGGCAACATAAATAATACCATTATCGATAAAATTTTAAAACAACAACAGCTGTCAAACTATTTGATAAAATATTTTCGAAGTGTATTTGTATGTTATTTTGGAATATTGCACTGCCACCAAAAATTGATATTTCCATCACTGACAATAATTGGGTTTTTTTTTTAATTCTAACAGTTACCAGTAGCATGGGACAAAGACCCAACTCTCGCCAGTGGTAACAACTGGGATTCTAATAACCCATCCGTCACCACTGGCAATAAATGGAATTTTTTATTTCTCGTTTGTCGCCAGTGGGAACGTAGCCAGTGGTAAGGTGACGGCTGGGAACAAGCTGTTGTCAGAGTAGCCATAGGGCTATCAGATGCAGCCGTCCCCTCGGGACTGCGAAAAATGTATTCATTGGCTTACATAAATTGAGTCTTGTGTACCAGAGTACATATGAAGATGTCTTAGTGAAGGTAATTATATAAAACATTGTTAAACATAAACAAGCATTTAGCTGATCGTAATTTATAAATACAACACTAGACTTTCGCTTTGAGCGACGCACTTTGGTACAGGTACAGAAGGAAAAAACTGTACATCTTTTTCCTTTTTTCTGTACAGTACAGTACAGTCTTATGAAAGGATTAAGATAATCGTACAGTTGTCCTCAGAAGTAAAACAAACCAAATATCGTGTCATAGCAACGCCAGCATTTATTTATCGTTGCCACCGTTACGTGTCAATGATTATTAGGATATGGAACTAAATTGTCTGAGACCGACCATATCTCTACAGTCCGGGGCTCTCCAATTGGAGTGGCTATAGCGGCTAATCTACTGAAGTGGATAGAACCTCCTATATGGGGTCATCCATAAACTACGTCACACGTTAAAGGGGGGGGAGGGTATCACCAGAATGTGACATTGTGTGACACGGGGCAGGGGGGAGGGTCAAAAGCTTTGTGACGTTACATGTTAAAATTTAAAGTAAAATAAAGAATAAAAAAATCTAAAAATTTTCGAACTCGATCTATATTTTTAATACTTTAGCACTCTCGCTTTGAAATTATCTCTCTTGCAATAACAATCAACTCCTAGAGCGGCGTTGTAATGCAAGTTAGACACAATATTCACGAGAGTTCTGGTAAGGGTTTGAGTAGGTTTAAGAAAAAAAAAGAAAAAAACTGTTTTCTTTTGATTATTTCTAAATACATGCATAAAATTAAAAAATGTGTGACGTCACATCAGGGGGGGAGGGGTTCTAAAAATGTGACAACCTGTGACAAGGACGGGGGGAGGGGTTAAAAAGTCCTAAAATTCGTGTGACGTAATTTATGGATGGCCCCTATACAGAAACACACACTTTCCCCTACTCGCGACATTATCATTGCCGCTCCTTTGAAAAATGGATTCCTTAGGCAGGACGAGCTGCATGAAGAGGAACAAGTCACAATACGTCTCTGCCCACTTCCGTTCCCTCACAATTTCTCTCGCTCTATTATTATTAGACTACATTAGATATCCATTTTTTATTTATTTATACTACATTACATATCTAATGTAGTTTAACATTAGGTATAGGTACTTGAATTGTATTTGATACGAAAAGCTGGAATTTCAGTCTTACACTCCATCCACTGTGCTCCACACTAGGTGGTAGACCCATATGTAGGGTCGTCTGGGTAGGTACCACCGCCTTTCTTATTTCTGCCGTGAAGCAGTTCGGTCTGTTTCGTATTGAAGGGAAAGGAAGCCAGTGTAATTACTGGGCATGGAGGACATATCATCTTAGTTCCCTGGATGGCAAACGCACTTGCAGTGTTAAGTGATTTACACTTAACATTGTAAGTGTCTATAGGCGGCGGTGACCACTTAACATCAGGTGAGCCGCAAGCTTGTTTGCCATCTCGTAACATAAAAAAAAACATCTTTCTTTCGCTAAATTCTCTTCTCTTGCCTTCCAAATTGACGAAGAAGACAAGAGAATTTTTGAGCGGTTTTTACATATTTTTAACTATGTATTTATATAATAGGTATTATTTTTATATGTAAATAAAAATGAGTTTTAGCACGTTTCAAAATTTCAGCATGAAAATTACGCAAGTGAATGTAGTAAACTACTAAATATATAATAAAATAATTAACGATCGACTTCATATAAGTCACTATGTCAGAAAATAAAACGGATTAAAAAATACAAAGGTACACGAGACACCGATGTTACTAACAACATTGTCACAGTAAAATGAATTTTACAACAAGTAGTATACTGCTTCAAATGCCCTAGCACGGTGTATCTCATTGAGACACTTCACGTGACACGATGATCCATAGTACCTGAATAGCACGTGTGTTCATATTTACAAGCAGGGGTCAATGGTAGGATATCATCGTCTAGATTCATTGGTGCGAATAAATCAATTTAGCAGTAGTAATTACGATAAGAGTGCCCTAATATGTTCCCAAGCATAGAAGTGGCACCAGTAGTGTGGCGAAACGTGCTCCTGCGCACGTACGCCACTGCAGCGGCTTATGTCCATTGTCAGACGGCATCGGAAAATTCTGTGAAGCTTCGGTGTACTTCTCTATTTCACTAAAATATTTGAAGTTAGATTGCTTACTATCAGGTGTCGCATGCTTATTCAGCACCTCTTGGTTGCGTATGTACCTATTTGTTTCTAGATCCCATAACTTATTTCTGGTTCATTTTTCTCGACTCATGTGGTGATAGAAAGAAAAACTCTAACTTTAAATTACTAAAATTTAAAAGTCTAGATTGCGTTTAAAGTTTTGTATTCCTTAGCTCGCATGCAAAAAGATTGTAACTTAATCAAATTTCATTTCGACACTTGCTTCGAATTCACATGTCAAGAAACGAATTTTACTTAAAACATACACAATCACGCTCATATAGACCTAATAGGATTTGAGCAAGCCATATGTCACATTTCGTTACATATAAAGTCACTTCTGGCAGTATGGGCCATGCGGTACCTCATAATAGTGACAGTGTGCTGTAGTCTGCATAAAAGGGACATCATACCCAAAAAAGTAACAACCTTTCGGTGAACCAACAAATAAAAGCGAACATCTTGAAAATAAATGAAGACATAAAATTTCTAAGAAAAAAATCTTTACATCTAATGCCTCCCCCTGCCATCCTATTACAAACTGCATTGGTTAAATCAAATGTTCATAACCAAAACCGATACCTAGCTAAGACACCGCTGGAAATTGCCCCAGGGAAGTATCGCTTCATTAGAGAAGACGTTATTATTATCAAACACGTTAAACATTACCACTTCGTAGTATTGTGCTTAGGAGAATAAACTTCGGCTTTTTTTACAATTAGACGAGCGTTTCTGTGCAAACTATATTTTTCTTTTCCACCCTATCTATACCTATACTAATATTATCTATACTTTTATTTGAATGAAAGAAAACGGTATTTAAACCACGTACCTTTGATTTTGGGTTAATCCGATATTTCGGCGCAGTTCCATGCGCCATGATCACGGATTAACCCATAATCAAAGGTACGTGGCATCAATGCAGGCGTCCCGCAAGGCTCGGTACTTTCCCCGACATTGTTTTTACTGCATGTCAATGACATGCTATCCATTGACGGCGTGCATTGTTATGCGGACAGTACAGGGGACGCTTACTATACGGGTCGTGCAAACAACCCTCGGTATGCTGTGGAAGAATGTCGCAAACGGCTTGTGTCTGAAGTTGAGGACACTCTGAACAGCGTATCCGAGTGGGGTCAGCGAAACTTAGTCCAATTTAACCCTACTAAGACACAAGTCTGCGCGTTCACCGCCAAAAAAACCCCGTTTGATGTAGTCCCTCAGTTCCTCAACACATCTCTTAACATCTCAAAAAGCATTGAGATCCTTGGTGTCGAAATCTCCAGTGATGGTCAGTTCCGCAGTCATTTGGAAAGTAAGGTCAAACTGGCATCTAAAAAGCTCGGCGTGCTCAATAAAGCGAAGCGGTACTTCATACCTGGGCAACGACTGATATTGTACAAGTCGCAAGTCAGGCCTCATATGGAGTACTGCTCTCATTTATGGGCTGGGGCACCAAGATGTCAATTAGCACCATTCAACGCGGTCCAAAGACGAGCTGTGAGAATCGTTGATGATCCAATGCTTACCGCCGATATTGAACCCCTATATCTTAGGAGAGAATTTGCCTCCTTATGTGTTTTCTATCGGCTGTATAACGGAATGTGTTCTGAGGAACTATTTGACATGATGCCAACAGCTTCCTTCTATCACCGCACCGCTCGCCATCGGCAGGGTATTCATCCTCACACACTGGAACCGAGTTGGTCACGTACTGTGCGTTTCAGAAGAAATTTTCTTCCGCGTACGCTTCGGTTGTGGAATGAACTCCCTGTCGAGGTTTTCCCTAAGGACTACAACATGGGTGTCTTCAAGAAAGGTGTGAAAAAGTTTTTGCTAGGTCGGCAACGCACGTGTGATACCCCTGGTATTGCAAGTGTCCATAGGCTGCGGTGACCGCTTACCATCAGGCGGATCGTATGCTTGTTTGCCACCAAAGTGGTATAAAAAAAAAACGTGGTTTAAATCCCGTTTTCTTTCATTCAAATGATAGTGACCATGTTAGCTTAAAACAATTATCTATATTATACTGTCTGTTTATAACGAATACACTCAAAAACTACTGGCCCGATTTTGATATTTGGTACAAATATAGATTAGATGGTAAGAAACCACAGAGGCTACCTTTCATCCCCTTTTTTTGTGACGATGGGAAATCCATTTATGGACAACAGTGGGCGTACGGCGTGTGCGGGACTCACCGGCGCGGAACAGTGCCGGTCCTACTCCGGTAAACCCACCGGTACTACGCCCTTATGAGGGCTCTGAGACCTTTTATACCCTGTTGCATCCCCAGGCTTCATTCATCCCCTATTTTATCCTCACACAAGTCTAAATTTCAAAAATGCTCGAATAAATATTTATTTATATTATCAGGTGTCTAAATTCAAAGTTCCATGGTTTTATCTTCACATATGACGAATTTCCATTCAAATTTCGTCCTCTATTTCAACTATGTACTTCGAGCCTTTGTTTTACGGGAAAACTCATAGTACTTAATTACTTCCTTTCCTAGAGTGGGAATGAATTTTAAAAATAGAACTGTACCTATCTAATTGGTTAGTGAGTATTCTCTCAAATTCGATTCGGATGGTTAGCGGCTGTGTGTTCCAAATTTAAAAAGATTCTTTATACATTAGGGTTATGTTTCACAAATAATTATATAAACACAATTCACAAATTATTATATAAAGTCAAAGTGTTAAATTGGTAAAAGATGGTGTCATTTTGTGTCAGAAAATCTCCATCGTCGCGTCGTCGCTGTAAAAATATTGTTAACAGCAGTATGATCCTGACCTGCGTCTTTGGGTCATGCTGCGGCCACACATTGGATACAACATTGCAATTGAACTCGACTACTGCACCACATATTGGCTTCAATACCAACTTTATTTACGGGCATTATCACCATCGTGCCCGTATGCGCACTCATATACCCTCTCATATCCCTGACCTTTGAATTTGTTTCAAAAATATTCACACTGTTAGAAAAGACAGCAATGCGTTATACTGGTGCAAATACGGCAAATAGATGGCCCCGGAATGAGATAAGGGCCAGGAGCTCTGTCAAAGATAAGATAGAGTAGGTATATTGACTACTTATGAGTAAATCCGTGACCGAAATCCCTCAACTTATCCGATAAAGTCGTTATCCAATGGTCACGCGTGCTCATCTGATTCGCAAAACGAGCTCTGTGCGCCGAGTCCGTCGTCAACCGGCGCCCGCACTGCAACCCGAGCGCGCTATGCACCAGCCGTTACGTCACAGATTAGCAAATAATTGTAGGTATTTTATTACAGAGGAAAAGATATCAACGCGTCACCGTTGGACCGTTATCTTTTGTTTGGTGGGTAAATGAACTGAAAACGTAGAGACGATTAATGAAATATCATCAACAGCTCATATAATGTCCCCACCGAGGGGCTCGAGCCTACCCCACATTAGGGGCGATTAGGCCTTAGTCAACCACGCTGGCCAAGTGCGGGTTGCTCGACTTCACACACAACCTAAGAATTTCTTCATAGGTGTGTGCAGGTTTCCTCATGATGTTTTCTTCACCGTAAAAGTGTCGATTAAACGTACATCTGAATTCAAAATTTGAAAACACATTGGTACGTGGCGGGGATCGAACCAGTACCTCTGGGTGGGAGACGTCGCTCTTACGCACTACGCCACCGACGCTATTTTCCAATAATTTAAAAAATGCTATAATTTAAAAAATGTTCAATAATAATATTTTACAAACATAATGCTCATTGTTTATTTAAACTGCATTATGAGGAAAATTTTTTCTTACTGTAACTGTAATTAAGTGGATAAAATAAAATAAGTCAAGAATTTGACGAACGTTTGAGAACTTGACGGTTTAAATAGGAATTTAGTCAAACCGTTTTTGATTAATAATATTAGACTTATATTTGCGAAAAAAACTATTTCCTGGCTCAGGAATGTAAAATTTGAATTCCGCCTGGATACGCTATGGAGTATATGATAAGGTAGCGATTAGCCAGGTCCAGCTACTGAAGGTTTGGGTATAGCTCGCTTCCGCCATTAAACCTTTGATGTTAATCCAATAAATTGAATTAAAGTGTATTAAATCGAGGTCAAAAGCATAAAGATTCGGTCAAGAGCAATAAAATAAAGTTATTTCGATTTTTCTTCTCGATTCAGTTTGATAAAAAGCATTACTTGAATGCATTTCGTGTTTGTAGTGAGGGTCTCTGCTGACCACTTCTCCAGCTACGCAGCTGGCTAGTAATTTCTGTAGAGCAACGACCGTATTCATCACTCAATCATCATCATCATAACAGCCTTTATAATTCCCACTGCTGGGACACAAGGCCTCTCCTTGTCATCGGAGGAGGTATAGGCAATAGTCCACCACGCTTGCCTAATGCGGATTTGTGGACGGAGTATAAGATGATCAATACCCCTTTGCTGATCCATTAGTCGCCTTCCAGGACACCCATTGCAGGATATGGGGTGATGCTATTCTATATGCTAATAAAATCTACTAATAAGGCTAATAAAATCGAATAACGTATTCGAAATCAGCACTTTTAATATCTATGCAAATGTAATGTTTTGAATAATTCGAAATTACGGTACAGGCGCTCATAAGAAGTCAGGGTTTATTCGGCAGCTTAATTAGAAACTTATCTCAACTTAAAACTTATTACATTATAGAAAGTCTAGTCGCTTATTTTTGAATATTGTAACCTTGTGTGTCTGTCTGTTTTTAACCGACTCAATACAACTGGTTGTTTTTTTATGTGTGTACCTTTTAACTCTTTACTGCTGGGTTTATCGATTTTGAAGATTATTTTAACGTTTGGAAGCTGGTCCTTGTCATGTGGTCCCATTTAAATTTGATCGACATCTGACGAGCAGTTTTTGAGTTATCCCTAATAATGCCTACTTAATTGACATCGATTTCGTAATCATTTAAAATTACTTGTTTGTCCAAAAGATTAGTTTCCTTCAAATTTCTATACTCACAACACTAAAAAGCCAAGAATAAAATATTTTTAAATCAAAAAGCCGCCTTCAAAACTAAAATTTTTTTTTACAAAAATCTAAATATTTTTTTAAGGTCGGTGCCAACTTTAATATTTGGAATAAAGGTAGTCACTAGTATTTGGGACCGACTTCAAAAAACATTATGATTTTTTTAAACCAATTTTTATTTCTCCGTTTTTAGTTTTGAAGGCGGTTTTATATCAAAATAATTTTATCACTTTTGTTGATCACAAAAGTAACTTATAATCTAAAATCTCGCATAAAAAGCGTCCTATTTCTTACATTAGTGAAAGTGATAGTTTTCTATGATATTTCCCACGGAACAAAAAGAGACGATATGGAATAATTTTATTTTAGCGTTTACAAACGCGTAAGTAAAAAAATACACTGGAAATATTCGACATGCCTCAGGCGGGAAATGAACCCAGCATGTTCCGCAATCCTGGCTCTGTTTTCGCTGTCGAAGTTTGTCACATTGTTTCGTTAAATCTTTGAAATTTGCACTTCTAAGATCCGAACGAAATATTTCTGCAAATATTTGACGCCCAGTTAAAATGAAACTACCTTACATTATGGAATAATTTTTGCGTTTACAAACGCGTAAATATTTTTATACTAGAAAAAATCCTGAAAGACCGCCTGAGGCAGGTCGATTTTTTTCAGTGTATTTTTTCTAGTATAAAGACTATATATTTTTTTTTATATATATATTTTATATTATAGTTTTCAGAGTTTTACCTGTACCTGTGGTATAAGACGATATTACTTGTCAAATTACATAGTTATAGATCAACGGGAAGTACCCTATGAGTTTTGATTCCCTTGAGAGTGTCGAAATATACGCTTTTTGCCGCATATCTTTTTTTGCGTTACAGATACAAGGGACCGTAGATTTTAGTATATGGTTTTAATTTCAACTCGATACCTCCACTCGTTCCCGAGATAAAGGCTCTTGACAGACAGACGGACAACAAAGTGATCCTATAAGGGTTCCGTTTTTTCCTTTTTGTGGTACGGAACCCTAAAAATAAAAAAATGTAGGTAATGAATTTTTGTAGTTAGGCATCAAACTTATAATATGACACAACTTAAAGCGCACGGTTACTGCAGGACTGCAGGAACGTGGCAGGAACTTAAAGCGAACGAGACAGCAATTAGACCAAGTATGTATATTGAGTTTGACAACCAAGGGGTAATAAAGTAAAGACCTATTGGTACTAGGCTTTCATAAACGTAAAGGAGATTAGTAATTCCCTTTTCTTCTCATCTACGCCTGTCTTGAGTATGAGGCCAATACTTTAATGTCGCCGTCTCCGCTTTGCTCGTCGTTATGATTTATTTCGCGTCTCGGTGCCGTGTCTGATATATGAGATGTTCCGCCTCTCCATCATCGTAAAGTACACTTGGTCAGTGGCCATGTAATTGATCGCAATCCCACCCAGCTTGTTGGCAAATAGTACCTATTTCATCATTTTATTTTTACAGTCCGTTTGTCTGAGTATAAGCAAACGGCACGATCCGATTTCCGCACAAGCCATTTTTTTTGTACGTGATAATGTGTGGTTGTCTTGATCTAGGCGTTCGTTTAAGTGTGATATCTAAGACACTGACTTGATAAATCGATAAGTGGACGACCATACACACACACACACACACACACTACACTACAAACACATACACACACACACACACACACACACACACACACATACTACACTACGCTTAGTCACAATAATTACTGTGCTAATATTGTTAAGTAGGGCTTGAATATGATGCAATTATTGTAGTGGTTCCGAATCAGAATTATCAGCGATAATTTAGTTATCTTATCTGTTATGAATAATATTGAATATAAATATAAATATTATCTAGCTGTGATATGGGTGTAGTGTTTTATCGAAAACAGTTCCTTTTTAAGTAAACACTCCTTTCAGGCAGAATTGAAGGAAAATATCATTATATTTTAGTAGCTTTTATAATATCTAATACTAGCGAGCCGCAGGCGGTTTTAACCGTTTGTATCCCGTTCCCTTTGGTATACCAGGATACAAAGTAGCCATATCCTATGTCCACCCTGAAAGTCCATTCTAAATATTTATTACACACATACGATCACGCTCATTAAAACTGTAATATAAATATTATTGATAATTATTTATGGACTTGTATTGATGTTTTGAATTCATTACGAAATTGTAAGCTGTGGAGTTTCTTTCGCCATTTCTTCTCCATCTCAGCATAATAATAATTATTTCGTCCCAACATGGTGGTTAGGGCTTTTGACGATTTAAAAGTACTTAGCAAAGTCCATTTAATAAAGAGCTTTTTCATTTCATTTTCACTGTCCCAAGAGGGCTTAGTTACACATAAAGCCACATCTGGCAGTATGGGCCATGCCGTGCTTCCAAATAGTGATATTGCTAGCCTTTCGCCTACATAAAAGAAGCTCCAAACCCAAAGAGTAATAACCCTTCAGTCTCAGACCAATCTTTTTACTTGGTCTGAGCCCTTCAGTAAACAAACAAACAAAACCCAAAACCCAGGACAGATAATGTTTCATTGAAAATCATCTCAGAGGTCCGGGTTTCTCTAAATATAATTTTGGTCATTGTAAATATTATTATTGCTGAAAGAATTTCGGTTCAAAATCGGTCCAGCAATACCAGAGACTATCTATCTACTTTCTATAAACAAACTCACAAACTTCGTCTCTTCATAATATTAGTGTAGGTAGATTAACTAGTGCAATAAGATTTCCTTATAATTTCTACTAAACTTCACTTTATAGTAATTAAAAATAAAATTAAATACTTACTTCAATATAATGTATTATATTGTATTTATTTTTTAACTTATGTTTTATGTATATAATTTACCAGTCAATTTGTCTCGCAGCACATCTCCTAATTGTAGGTGGGTTGGAAGAGATTTCTATTAGAACGCCACAACTTTTGTACATTTCTATAATTGTGTTTTCCATTTTTGTTTCTATGTGTACAATAAATTATTAAATAAATAAATAATATATTAAAGTATTGAATTTTGTTTGTAATTCCATTTGGCATCATTTAAAATGTAGAAAAATGGCGAAAGGTTCCGTCCCGGATCAGGTTTTATATTATCTACAGGATTTTTTTCTTATATTTTGGTTTTCTTTTTAATTTGGTTTACTTAAATTTAAAACCTATTGAATTTTTTTAAATGATTACAGTCTATTTGTTTAACTTCGTGGAATATACCAAAATCGACAACAATGAAATTAAACGGTGCCCGAGCAAAAAATGTTTTAAAATCCTTTTCAACAGAAAGATAGAAAAGAATTTGCAAAACGTTATTACTGCTTATTGAATCGTTAAAAGACGCACAGACCTTAATGGTAAGTAAAGGAAACTTTTACTCCTGACGCCAAAACCACAAAAGAGAAATTGTCATATCCTTATCTGGGAGATAAGAAGTTTAGGAATAAGAATGTCTCTTACTGTTAACTAGGTATTATTTCGAAAACAGGAGCTGCTTCTAAAGCTCTGCAAAACTTTTGTTCTTTAATCTTCAAACTACAAAAAGAATGCTTGTCCTATCTGCCTTAGTTACAAAAAGAACACCGCACACATATTTATGTATTTTTTTAGGTTGATGCTGCTGGTATAGTTGCCAACTATACTGTTAAAAACAGTATTATACTGTTTTTCACTACATTATACTTTTTACTTTTGAACAAAAATAAAGTATACAAAATACTGTTTAGAACAAATATTGGGGCGAGGCCTATGAGGCTTTTAAAAATAATACTAAATTGATAAGTTGTGCGATAAGAACTAAAAATATGTCTATCAATCATTCAAAAAAACAGTTCATTTTTCTAAAACACTGTTTAATTTCTTTCTCAGACCTAAATATACTTTATTTCTTGTAAAAAAAAGTTGGCAACCCTAGCTGCTGGTGATCTTAGTCAGGTTTTTTTTATATAGAAACTTCTAGCAGATGACCCCATTCCAGCTGATGCTAAGCAGACGTGAAGTCCAAATGCTAGTGCGAGAGATTGTGAGCAACCACACTAACCACCCTAGCCTTGCCGACATGCAAGGTGTCTCTTCATGCTTCTTTTGAATGACTCAGTATTGTAAAGAGGCACGCGAGCTGGCAGTGAATGGAATTTATTGATTGTGCGACACGCAAACGAATTGCCAAAATTCTTAATCTTTTAAAGCGAATTTTATGTACCTAAACTTCAAAACTAGTAACTAGAAAAAGACCCACGACCCGCTTAATAGTGTGTTGCAATATAATATTTACCACTAACGCTGATATATCTCTCTTCAATCTCATTCTTTACTCTGAACTCGTCTATAATGAACCTATCACCCTATCTCTTAACAAAGTCGGTCACTTTGCTTTAATCTAACGTCACAAATCACTTTACCAATTCATACAATCATAAAGATCTCTCGTACGACTGCGCTGAACATTGCATTGGCATTTGAACCTCTAAATAGATAGCAAATAATCACATTTCAGTGTTGCAGCCATTACAGACACATTGTACTGACATACCACATAAGAAACGAGTGCTAATTCCGAACTCAACATCACAAAGTAAAGAGCGTCCAGAAGGTGCGATTGTTACATTCACGCTCATGTGGCTCAATTTGCTTTAGCGTGGAATGGAATAGAAACGAACAAAAATAATATTGATAAACCCTATTAGTTTATAATTGAAATTGAATTAAATGTCCTTTATTTTCCTTTTCATAATGTTGACTTTTACTATACATATACTATGTCATCATTACAGCCTTTCTTATTCGACCCACTGCTGGGACACAAGGCCTTGTCATCGAAGGAGGCTTAGGCAGTACACTACGCATGCCCAATGCGGATTGGTGGACGGAGTATAAGGTGATCAATACCCCTGTGCTGATCCACACGCCTTCTACGACACCCATTGGAGGATATGAGGTGATGCTATTCTACTCTGTCAGCATCACACGGTCGGGCACATTGTTACATTGTTTATACATAATTGAAATTATTAGAAAGATAACTTAATTAGCCATCTACTAAATTGTCATTCGCAAATATAATCTTTTTTTTGTAAATGGAACAAATATAGAAACCAAAATATTACAGGAGGCCCAATTTTTTTTGCTGCCAAGTGTATATTTTTCTTTTGGATCAAATTCGTTCTTCAAAAGAATCTAGAATTTTAGGACTAATTGCCCATACTACCCGCTGATATTACGACAGTGGATCCAGTGACTTGCACACATCTATATAGTGACACATTATACTTTGTGGTATTGGGGACACATACTATGCTTAGTACGTACACACCGTAAAAAACGTAGTAAATATTTCCAATCAATGCTGTGGCATTGAACGCGTTTTATCGTCTATCTATATCATAGTGAGTGTTCTAAAGATCTTTTATCACAATCCCACCTTCTCCCTTCCTTCAAAGTACTACGCGAGCTGGTTTACGTAATCACCGAGAAACTCCAACCTACATTCCAACGCAAACTAAGATTACGGAATAATGTTTGCGTTTACAAACGCGTGACTATTTTTAATACTAGAAAAAATACACTGAAAAAAATCGACCTGTCTCAGGCGGGAATCGAACCCAGCATCTTCCGCAATCACCATTACGCCACAGATATGTTACAATTACTCACAATCATAATTAATCTTACAATATGTTACAATCCTGGACCATTCAAAAGACGCGTGAAGAAGCACCTTGCGGTCGGCAAGGCGAGGGTGGTTGGGTGAGGCTTTTTTAGAAAAAAACAATGATACAATAGAATTCAATAAAATCATAACAAGATTGTTATTCAAAATAATACTTTTATCAAAGTCATGAGTGCAATGACTATGACAAAACAACAATAATGCTTACGATGAATGACTTCGTAAAATATAATCTTCGGTACATATTTAGTAATGTTTATTTAAGGCAGTATTTTACAAGTTTAAATTATGACTCATAGGCAATGTGTAAAAGTTTTCTGTGCTATGCCAATGTTGTTGAATGTGAAAAGTAAATGCGAGCGTGTGGATTTACAAAAAACACGAGAAATAAAATGTAATGTAAAGTGAATGCTGGCACTTTACATTACATTTTTTTATATTATAAGATGGCAAACAAGCTTGCGGCCCACATGGTGTTAAGTGGTTACCTTCGCCTATAGACACTGCCAATATTAAGGGTAAATCACTTAACACTGCAATTGCGTTACCATTTCCTGGGGAGTAAAATGATATAAGTACCTTCCATGCCCAGTAATTACACTAGCTACCTTTCCCTCCAATCTGAAACAGCCAACTGCTTCACGGCAGAAATAAGAAAAGCGGTGGTAACCCTGACGACCTTTTTTTTGATGATTGAGGAGAATCGCATCACCCCATATCCTCCTATGGGTGTCGTAGAAGGCGACTTATTGATCAGCAAAGGGGTATTGATCACCTTATACTCCGTCCCCAATCTGCATTGGGCAAGTGTGGTGGACTACTGCCTAAACCTCCTTCGATTACAAGGAGAGACCTTGTGTCGTATTATTAAGGCTGTTATGATGATGAAGCTCCTTCTCGCCTGGCGCTAATCAGACACCGTAGCCTGCAGACGACAGTAACATTGACGTGTCACTCCTGCGACGACATTCCTAACCTCTCATGGAGCTCTGGCAACCCACAAAGTGTAGAATTATTTGACAGTGAGCTTTTGTAATCCACAAAAGTGTAGAGTTATTTGACAGTGAGCTTTTATCTGTGAAAACTTGTCAGTAGCTAATAGTTAGTTATAAATTATACACATACAATGTAATAGCATTAAGTTTTCCATTAAAATAAAATAAAATAATAAAACAAGTGTAGAGTTATTTGACAGTGAGCTTTTATCTGTGAAAACTTGTCAGTAGCTAATAGTTAGTTATAAATTATACACATACAATGTAATAGCAGTAAGTTTTCCATTAAAATAAAATAAAATAATAAAACAAGTGTAGAGTTATTTGTCAGTGAGCTTTTGTAAGGTGGAGGTACTACCCCATTTCTGGCGCCCCAAATTCAAGCGGCTAATCCGCTGTGTCAAATGTGTATCTCCTATCTTGTCACTTTCTGTCAGAACCTCAGGTCAGAACCTAGAACACTCATTCAATAAGTCGTCAATGCTATTGGCACTTTTTTGTGGTACTGAACAAGCCCTACCGTTTTGCTATTATTTAGAATCAGAATCTATTGAGGAAGTTTGGCAATTTTTATACCGATATCTACCACACATTTGTTATCGCTTGCTCTATCAATGATAATATTTTATATTTGTCATATTACTAATAACCTCGCATGCAATTTCTGACTTTTGTATGCAATATAAATATGAATTGCATGCTATGTAAATCTAAACAAAAAAGTTTGCCTCGAGTCGATGAGAAAACTTTAATAAACTTAATTGCAGAGCTATATACTTAAGAAGGACCTTGTGCTCGTATGATGAACAAAATAGAATAGAATAGAATAGAATAGAATAGAATAGAATAGAATAGAATAGAATAGAATAGAATAGAATAGAATAGAATAGAATAGAATAGAATTTTATTTGCATAAACATGTGTACAATACATTTTGTTCTTGGTGTTATTGAACTAAAGAATATGATCTTACATGTTTTACCGCAATGGCATGCAAAAAGTATTGAACAAACCACTTTAACTTACAAAAAAAAGAATATACATCGTGTTCATCAAATTATAATTATTATTTAGAGGTACCGATTAATTATCTATATAAATTTGTCATTAATATAGTCAGTTACAATGTTACAGTCATAAAGTAATAAATAACATGTCAGGTCATAAACAAGTATCAATTATTGCACTATTCACATTTGAGTCAAAATTTGTCATTTAAAAAGTCCCTAATATTATAATATGATTTGTCAACTAATAGTCGTTTCAATTTTATTCTAAATGTATGTGTATTTAACTGTTTTATGTCCGTGGGAATTTTATTGTATATTTTTGGAGCCATGCATAAAATACTCTTTTGAAGAAAACTAGTTCTGGCAGAGTGTAAGCAAAGTCGTTCAACATCTCGCCTATTCCGTTTAACTTTATCTGACAATCGTTCAAACAACTCAGAGTTATTCCTTACAAACATGGCTGTCTCAAATATATAAAGTGACGGAAGTGTCAGAATTTTATATTTCCTAAAAAAGGGCCTACATGTGTCTGTGATGCACAATCGAAACATAGCTCGTAAACATCTTTTTTGCATTTTAAAAATAATAATGTTGTCAGTGGAGTTTCCCCAGAATATGATGCAATATGAAAACAAAGAATCGAATAACTAACAAGTTTTAATTGAACTTATTGAAAATGACCCGTGCGCGACTGGATCATAAAGTGCGCGTATTAAGTAGCCCAGTGGTCGAATTAAGCTCATAAAGTAATCAACATACAGTTAACAGTCAATTGTCTACGACCATTACAAGGACGACACCGCAGATCGAATGACATACCGACTATAGGGAACTAGCGGGAAGAGTCAATTACATCAAAACGATGCCCGACCCTCAGGGACAACAAGGCCGTAAACTCCCCATTAAGCTGCTTCAAATCTTACCTTGACTCATAGGCGATATGGTAGATTTCGCAATAAAGAGACCCAGGTACATTAGATAGCAGAATTGCATACAGATTTGCACTGGGTGCGGTGACCCGCGGATCACGTAGGCATACACGGAATGCATTTTGCGGTAGAGTTTTAGCAAGAGGTTTTCCTTGTCGGCAATCACATTTATTCAAATTTTTAAAGCCAAAATTTTAAAAGCCAAAAGGGTGATTCAGTGTCTGGGTACAGGAAAACTACTACAAAACACGTTTTCTAATGGGGATTTCTTTGATCGCATTTCCAAATACAAAGACAATGGCTCAGATTCAGTTCGTATTCAAAGGATGCGATGTTTAGCGGTTATAGCTACTTGAATGTGGAAGCGGGATGTTTACACAAAAATGGACCAATGTAGATTTCAGAGGAACCCCAAGTTAATTTTAATATTTGGAAAGAGTATGTTGGTGTGAAATCTTTAGAGAAGGGTATTTGGTACAAAACCATACAAACTGAATCCTCCTCGTATCCTGGTTACAAGATTGTAATTTAAATAGAAATGATGTAAAACTAGCGTCAAGACTCCGTGTAGAACACTATCCATCAGCAAAATTTGTATTTGTTATGAAAAAATCGGGAGTGGTCTCCCCTTGACTTTCTCGTATACCGGAAACGACTCAAAGGTTAATAGAAACCTTATATTTTGATGTCATACATGCATGTTAAATTTTGTTCACCCATCCGAGTACCTACCGACCGCGCACTTGGTTGCTTAACTTTCATGATCGACGGCTCACAATTTGATAGAAACCTTATATTTTGATGTCATATACGTATGTTAAATTTGGTTGCAATAAGTTAAAGCATGCTCGAGTTATCGTGCTAACGCACAGACACACACACACACAGACGTAATTCCAAAAAAAATTTTTTTTGTACTCAGGGAGGTCCAAAACGTGTAAATCCGTCAAAATCTCGAGGTCGAATTTTTTTACGATTACAAGACTTCCTCTATCTATGCTACGTACGAGAAAGTACAAAAGTACCTACTCTCTGATATTTATCAGAGACACTGCGCATTTGCGCATTGTCTGACAGAGTGGAGGATTTGTTTCTGAAGGTACCTATACAATTTAAATACTTTGGGTACAGGTTTGACCCAAAATATTCTGTCAGAACCTAAATCGGAAAGAGCAATAAAGTTTTTTTATATATACTACGAACAAACAAGCTTGCGGGCCACCTGGTGTTAAGTGGTTACCGTCACCTATAGACACTTACAATATTAAGGGCAAGTCCGTTGCCATCCTGAGGACTCAGATGATATGCCTTCCATGCCCAGTAGTTACACTGTCCCTTCAATCCGAAACAGCAAACTGCTTCACGGCAGAAATACGAAAGGCGGTGGTACCTACCCAGATGACCCTACATATGGGTCTACCACCTAGTGAAAAGTTTTGCCGTTTAGTTTTGTTTTTGCAAGAACAAAACTCTCTTGCTAGTTAAATAATATGTGTGCGATACCTGCACACGCAGGTCAGGTGATTGTTTAATCATAGAATTTAAGAGTTTAATTTAATCATAGATTCTTAATTTTTATAACAAGACCATATAGGTCTTGTTATACAGCTAAGCTAGCGTAATTGTAGTTATAAGGTACAATGGGGTAGACATATCCATTAGGATAAAAACCCCTTCTAAATTAAGAATAAAGAAAAGCAAAGCCAAAACAATATTTTAACACGGCTTAATTATTAGTTAATATAGGTACAACAGGAAAAACAAATCAAAGTTTTATTAGAAAAGGTCCCTAGTAAAAGTAGTACAATCTTTTTACGTCCAATCCTGACATACGATCAAGTCCATACGATCATGTTCATAGTCCCAAAAGGGGTTGCGCAAAACCCCTAGGTAACATTTCGTTACACGTAAAACTACATCTGGCAGTACGGGTCATGCAGTGCCACCAAATAGCCTGTCGCCTAATATTCCCCTAATTTATCGCAATTAATATTGCATAGAAAAGTCAGAAATTACATACGATTAGAAATGTAGGTAATGTGTATAAAACACAGGGTTATCATTCATAGAAAAAGCTATAACTATCAGGTATCCAAAACAGTACAATAAAGATTGCCAAACAATAACAGTCACAAAATATCTCTTCGAGAAATTTTAGGCCGTGCGCTGGGTTAAGCGGTTGCACGGCGCGGACATCCGTTATGTCATCTCCATAGAGATGCCCGCGTCGCGTGCGACGGGAGACGCAGCGCTTTTATTTTATTTTACGACGACTTATTTTATTTTTATTTTATGTTATGACGATGATGATGAGCTTTTGATCTTAGGCCTTATCAACATTTACCATCAAGTCAGATAACGCTTCCCTGTCAAAAAATAGAATTGTTTGCCAACAAGGTTCCGTTCATAGATTTCGGGGTCATTAAAGAGGCATTTTCTGCATGGATGCATGCGTGTCATGCGTCTTCCGTCAACGTGAGTGTGTCTCCACCAGTTTCTATAACAAACGGAGTGGAGTTTCCATCAGATTTGCTTGGCTATCTACTCATACTGTGACTAGTTGATACAGGTTTAAAGTACCTTCTTAAAGACGGAGACAAATCCAGTTCGATAATCAAAAGATTTTCACGAAGTGGTAATCTATTATATTTCGTTGCTTAACATTTATTTGAAAGAACGTAGAATGCTCTCCACCCTCCTACTATAAAAAGTGCACAAACACGAGATTTATCGAGAGATCTCAATGAAAAAAATTGTACAGTAATTAATATTATCTGGTCCTGAGTGTACACCATCTGCGACATTCCGATCCTAACGATCTTGAGAACGGTTCTAAAAGTGGCTACGGATATAGTTTGCGTTTTATTTCTCTATCTCTCGGCGTGAATAATTGAATTGATTAAATATCTATATGTCGAAGAATCTGAATACAAGCAACGCCATCTAGTCTTAGTTTTAAGAGTTACGATTGTAACGGTTGATTTTTTGAGGACGTGTGATGATGCAGGATGGCCGTGACGGCGCTATGACATTATTAGGTTCAATTGTAATTGAATTTGTTATTTTCATTAGAAATAGTCCACGAGGGATTGCGAGTGACGTCAGCGCCGCACGAGCTATCGTACGATGCGACGTAATAGTGGTGGGGCGCGCCTTTGTTGCAGCGGTGCGCGCTCGACAGAGCTCAGTCTAGTTCGAGGCGTCGCTGAGTGCGGACGTGTCTATGGTTGTATTAGGAATGCTTGTGGAAGCTATGTCCGACGGTTGTGTGATAATAGTTAGAGAGAAGTGAAGGCGAGTGCCGGTGCAATGTAGAATGTGCGCTAGGTAAACCTACGCACTGGGTCACAAGTCCCAGGCACTACTCTGGTTCTCCTCTTTGTGATGTGTGTTGATAAATTTACTCGGCATTCGTATGTGAGATAATGATTCGGCCAAATCCTTGACTTTATCCACGACATCAGAAGTGGGATGTGTTGAAATAATTTTGGAGTCTATCCTTTTTTAATTAATGAGGGTAGTGCAAAAATTCTTATTGCATTGGATGTACCGCGTGGCCGATTGCGGTCTACGGGGGAGAAAATTTCATTATTTTTGGGCTACGATGCACCGTTTTAGAGATATTTAAGTTTTTATCTCGTGGTCCAGAAAAATTGAAAAATGTGTAGAGTAGAATGAAAAAGAAAATGAAAAAGCTTTTTATTTGAATGAATTTAGCTAAGTGCTTTTGGAACGTCAAAAGCCTCTCACGATTGGTCGTTCGTACGGTTTTTTTTACGATTCGTACCCAGCATGCCCAGTTGCCCACTTTGGACGAGTACGGTCGCGCCGCCCGCCGCCGTCTGTTGCATTGGATAGCTTTGGTGAGTGTTTAAATCATGATTTTAAGTTTAGAGCTGCTTATTTAAAAGAAAGTGTTGTGTAGTGTTGAGCGTAGTGAATTATTTGTTTCGAATTTAATCTAATTAGATTGAGGGTAAACGAAATTATTGTTGTTCAATAGAATCGTAACTGTTAATTTTAACTGCATTGGTTTGTAATTCAAATTACTCAATTGTGGATAGATTTTATGTCTACCCGACATAAAGAAATTAATAATTAGACGTCTGAAATTCTATTCTAGGCTTAGGCGTGATGTTGCCTATTTGCGCAATATAATTTGTTAGGCAGTTTAATTTGAAATAACAAGTTTTGTGCCACTGTAACTGCGGCTTATTTTATCTTGGTGAGAAATAGGGTTGACCGTGTTCGTGCTATGCTGGATTGTATTGTTCCTTTGGAATTAAGTGCTTACTTAGAAGTACCGCTGGATGTGCCGATGACGGCAAAAGTAAGTAAATTTAAACAAAATGGAAAATTATGTGTGTTAATAACTCCAATGTAGATCAAGAGGCTATGGCCTGTGAATAACATCTTTTGTGCTGTGACGATTAAGCATACCATTTTTTTAATTATTAAGAGTGTATGATCCTTTGAATTACTATGTGTCACTTGTTTTATTTGCATTGCTTTATGGAGTAACCGAATGGAGGCTACTCGTGATGAAGCCGGATGGAGGCTTGTAACCGGATGGAGGTTACGTGTAGTTATGATAACCGGATGGAGGTTATCGGTATGGCGACCGGATGGAGGTTGCGATACGAGACCGGATAGAGGTCGTGGTGTGACTTATGTTGTATTGTATGGTAACTGGATGGAAGTTGCCATACGTGACCGGATAGAGGTCGTTGTGTGGTATGGTAACTGGATAGAAGTTGCCATACGTGACTGGTTGGAGGTCGTTGTCGGAAAGCTCTGCAAGTTACTAAATAGATTCATTGATGATATGAAGGAAATGGAATGTTTAACAGCCACATTATAGTTCACCTTATTTAAAAATTGTTTAAGTAGTTGTTAACTGAGACTGTATTCATTACTCTTTGTGGTCAGGAATGACCGAGACGTACGTTGTTACTGTTCGAGAAATTTTCACTTTCAGACCCTTCACACGAGGGCGTGTGAAGTGCAGGATGGCCGTGTCGAAGAATCTGAATACAAGCAACGCCATCTAGTCTTAGTTTTAAGAGTTACGATTGTAACGGTTGATTTTTTGAGGACGTGTGATGATGCAGGATGGCCGTGACGGCGCTATGACATTATTAGGTTCAATTGTAATTGAATTTGTTATTTTCATTAGAAATAGTCCACGAGGGATTGCGAGTGACGTCAGCGCCGCACGAGCTATCGTACGATGCGACGTAATAGTGGTGGGGCGCGCCTTTGTTGCAGCGGTGCGCGCTCGACAGAGCTCAGTCTAGTTCGAGGCGTCGCTGAGTGCGGACGTGTCTATGGTTGTATTAGGAATGCTTGTGGAAGCTATGTCCGACGGTTGTGTGATAATAGTTAGAGAGAAGTGAAGGCGAGTGCCGGTGCAATGTAGAATGTGCGCTAGGTAAACCTACGCACTGGGTCACAAGTCCCAGGCACTACTCTGGTTCTCCTCTTTGTGATGTGTGTTGATAAATTTACTCGGCATTCGTATGTGAGATAATGATTCGGCCAAATCCTGACGTTATCCCCGACATATATTTATAGAAAAATTGCAGGAGCACGAAATTATTTTTTAAAGCTTTTCAAGACTCAACAATTGAATGCGTTTGGGTTAATTTACGATAACTTTGTCATGACAATTAGTCAATATGACATTTTTTTAGCTTGACTGGGAAGTTCTTGGCTTCAATTTACGTGGTGGTAAATGATGATAATGCTGATTATGGAAAGAAACTTATTCATTTGTTCGGACATAGTTCATAATCTAGCTAGGCGGCATAAAGTAACCTACCAGTATTCAAACCGAGCATAATTCTGTACCACTGGCAATCGAATATGCGTCTTCTGGGTAGAGTATTTAATGTTGAAAGCTTAATAAATATCGAGAGTCCTGCAAGAGAGTAATGCAAGCACCTAATCGGCGCCCCTCTTGCGGCTATATATTATACATTTCAACTAAGTAGTGATAGAGGTTGCTGCAAGTAGGAGTACTCCAACTTGTAGGAATCTCAACTACAGCTTCTGTTTTACCAATTTTTAACACCTTCTAACATATTTATATCTTTCATTTAAAAGTCCGCGGCAGCACCTATAGGCGCTTGTCTATTTTGGCTTAGGGATAATCAGCGACTAGTCCAGTGGCCGAACCACGAACCCGTTCAAATTTCTACTGTAATATTATAACTATTATTATCTGACACGTGAAATAACCCCAAGGATTATGTTCATGATGAAATAACTGCGTAATAGGTGCTGTAAGGTGGCATTATCTAATACGTAGTCCCGCGTGTCAGGCGACACACAGTCGCAGTGGAGTCCGACATAGAATAATCTTGATTGCTCTAACATGTTTTCGCGATAAAAAGTACGAAAATATACTCTTCAATAAACAGTCGCTTTATTTTCTTTTAAAATGTTTGTTAGAGATACTTGATCTTTTGACCATTTAGTGTCATGGCAATCTGTTCTCCCCGCTGAACTGAGCTAGGTACACGGGAATGTGAAAGCTCTGACTTTAATCTAGCTAGTCCATCGTTTCTTGGCTGAATTATACAGAATGAGAATTTAACTCTTACACGTTTTTTGTTGTTGATCTTTTTGCATTGCAAAAACATACTAAATCTATGGCAATGTAAAAGACATTTGTCGCCGTCGTGGAGGAGTGGTCAGTACTCATCTACATAAATCGTTTTTCGAATATTAGTAGGGAAAAATATTTGCGTTATACTACGTACTAGCTCAAATTAAGTATCATTAAGAACTTGTGCTACGGACACTACATAAAAGACAAAACCTGATAAGCGTTTTTGTTTATTAAAATGAATATAGGACACCGTGATTTTTTAAGAGTCGAGAGATCATGTTTGTGAATACAGGTGTTAGACTAGTGGTAATCGTTTCATAGCGATAAGATATCGAAATTCGTCAGCATAGGCAATATTGCTTGGTTGTCAACGGCATCTTAGCTTGCGTTACCAACGAGTAGATGAATGAATGAATGAAAACTTTATTTGTATAGTTTTACAACACACACACAACAAAAAATAAAGAGTAATCTAATTAAACACACTAAATAATTTTACATTACATTGCAATATATGTGTGCTGCAGAAATACAAAAGGGTGATAGCTCAGTCACTGGTTTTGCTTTTCAAGCAAAGCACTACAAACTATAACCCAACGGAGGACAGAAAGAAAAAACAAAAATGCTACATGATATGGAAATGTTAAATAAATATATACACAGCAAATATTCTTATATAAAAATGATTACATATTAATTATATAGATATCCAGCACTAAATAAAATCTACATAAATTTCTTATTAATGAATGGTTTGCTCTCTTAATATTACAATGATTTGACCAATCTACTCCGGCACCCAGTGATCACTCCCACATGTGCTAGATCTGATAGCCAGATCCCGGCCAAAAAAGTTAGTCAGACGGCAAAATCCGCCACCGAGTACCCGTTTGGTATACCCACACATGGCTTTTCCAAAAGGAAAGATTTCGGTTTTCTTTCAAAAGTGTACTTAGAAGAAATCCGTCTCAACGGTGGGGGTATATTGTTCCAACACTTGGTAGCAAGGTAGTGGAAACTACCGGTGAATGCCGTGGTCTTATGTGCATGAACCTCCAAGAGACACCTCCTAGTAGATCTGGTTCCATACCTGCTATGAAACGGTGATATTTTTATTTTTGAATATAGGTATGTTGGGGTTTTTGAGTTAATTACATCGAACAACAGACTAGCCAGGTGAAAATGTCTCCTAGAGGTCATGTTAAGCATTATAGCCCCATTCAGGTATGGTGAAACATGCGTTCTGGGGGGAATATTAAAGCAAAAACGGCAACAAGCGTTTTGGACGACGAGTCTTTGACTGCAAACGTGGCCCATATAGATGACGATAGGCCACGTGATTTAATCCCATACATTTTGTTCTTACCCAACTTCGTTATCATTAATAATTTGTTACTTTGTCTACGACCCTATTTGTTACATTGTTATTGACGGGCCCTCTTTTCTCGATTTCAGTGTTGGTTCCATAACAAGAGTTGTTTGTATTGACTGGTTTCACACCTTGAAATATTTGTTGTTTTTTTTTCTTTCTTTTGTTCTCTTGACGTGAAAGAGGAACGGCATTTTTTATTTGACTCCACTGCGGCGCTGTAATAGAAACGCGGCTATTGATGCAACAATGCGTCATTTAGTGTTTTTGGTCAGGCGATAATTTTTTTCTTCACCCACAGATACAAGAAGACGAAGAAGTGGCGGATTCCGAATTAGCAACGTTGCCAAGCCGTCGCCCAGTAAGTTGCCTACCAAACATATCAATTTTAGGTGGGTATTTACATAGTAGCTGGTGAGGTCGCCATTTTTTATACTACTGGATGGCAAACAAGCTTGTGGCCCGCCGGGTTAAGTGGTTACTGCCGCCTATAGATACTTGCAATATTAAGGGTAAATCACTTAACACTGCAAGTGCGTTGCCATCCTGGGGACTAAGATGATATGCCTTCCATGCCCAGTAATTACACTGGCTACCATTCCCTTCACCGAAAACGAAACACACCGATAACTGCTTCACGGCAGAAATAAGAAAGGCGGTGGTAAGGGAGTTCCCTGATAATCGTCAGCGATTTATTTTTAGGTTCAACTCGTGATTCAAAGTTTATCTTTTACTCATGGTTTCTACTTAATATTTTTAACTTATTTTCTTATAAATATTTTCAATTACTTGACTCACCTTACGGTACGGCGCCTGTAAACAGATACGTGTATTCATAATAAACATTTGTAACTTGTTTTTCTGGATTTATCAGTGACAAATATAAATGACTCATATTCCTATATCGGCTTGGACACACCCTCCCCTTAACAGCAATAGTTTGCCAAAGTTTGCATGATAAAACCTTTTTAGTGATGCTGAACGTTATCTTTTTTTTATCAGTGTACTGAGTTGTTATTTGTTATCTCTTTTTTGGAAACAAATAGTTTTTATGCGGTATTTATTTAACCATCTGCTGTTTTATAATCAAAGGTAAAGTACAAAAGACACCAGTCTCTACCAAATCCTACTTTAAGTGTGAATAAGTAAGTAATCGTTTGGTTTACTTGTAAACCCAATAAAATCGCAAGCCATGGTTGTAGGAAGCAGCAGACTACGTAGCCGACTTGAGTTCAATTCGTTGCCTTCACTTATCTATGACGGCACTGCTATTACTTATACCGATAAAGTAAAAAATCTTGGCATAACCATGGACTGCACTATGTCTTGGATTCCTCAAATCAATGATGTCAGTAGGCGTATGCACTATTCATATCACTCTCTCAAAAGGCTTCAATACTTCCTCCCATTCAAAACCAAAATTATGCTTGCGCAAACTCTCCTTCTTCCTCTTCTTGACTACGCTGATGTTTGTTATTTGGATGTTACTGAAGAATCGCTTAACAAGCTTGAGCGGCTGCAAAATCTTGCCATTCGGTTCATTTTTGGTCTGCGCAAGTACGATCACGTATCCGTTTTTCGCACTGAACTGAAATGGCTACCGATTCGGGACCGCCGTAATGTGCACATCCTTTCCTCTCTATACAAAATCCTACACGATCCTAATGCCCCTTCGTACCTCATTTCCCGATTCCATCTGTGTCCACCTCCCGCACGTTCCAGACGCCCATGTGTCACAAAAAGTCTGGAGCTTCCTAAGGGCAATACCAACTTTCACCTACATTCATTTTCCTTTCGTGCTGCACTCCTTTGGAACAGCCTCCCAAAAGTCATCCAAAATAGTCCGTCCATCACCTGTTTTAAGACCAGACTCAAGAAGCACTACTTATCACAAGTTCTCTAATAATATTTGCAAGGTTATCATCTTATATTTATTTTACTTGTATTTTATTTATATATTTTATTTATCTATTTTATATGTATGTATTATTATTATCTATTCATATTAGATATATTGTTTATTGATATATTTTTAATTTATGTATGTGTATATATTATTTGTAAGTATAAATTATTTTATTTATGGTGTGTATGTTTTGTTTATGCTATTTAGTTTTAAGATAACAAGCAGATCTAATTATTTTTTTATATTTTGCATTTTGTTGGTCACCTACATTACTATTAACAGTATCTCTGACACTCATGGGTTGACTGGAAGAGATCTCTCTTAGAGATAAGTTCGCCCTTGCAAACTTTGTATTTAACCATAAGTTTTGTTGTTATTTCAAGTGCAATAAAGAGTATTAAGTAATTTTGTGTGTCCGTCTGAGGCATCTTAGCTCCCAAATAGGCCATCATCATCAACAGCTTATAAAATGTCCCCACCGAGGGTTTCGAGCCTACCCCACATTAGGGGCGATTAGGCCTTAGTCAACCACGCTGGCCAAGTGCGGGTTGGTCAACTTCACACACAACCTAAGAATTTCTTCATAGATGTGTGCAGGTTTCCTCACGATGTTTTCCTTCACAGTAAAAGCGTCGATTAAAAGTACATATGAATTAAAAATTTGGAAACACATTGGTACGTGGCGGGGATCGAACCAGTGCCTCCCGGGTGGGAGACGACGCTCTTACGCACTACGCCACCGACACTTCTCCCAAATAGGTAGATGATTCGATTTTGTTTGTTTGAAAGCTTACTTTATCGAGTCTTAGGTCGTGATATCGACTGTTATAGGTGTTAGATTTTGATACCAACTCTCTTTGAGAACGACTTCTATCTTTCGACAGCATCCGGGACCTTCGGAAGCACGGAGGGAAATGGAATTGAAAAATTTTCGGTCACCCATCCGAGTACCGACCACGCTTAGTAGACCAAGTACGACCTCCTCAAAAATATTAATATTGAAAGAAATCCTGAAAATAAATATAAAAATAGTTGTAACGTGAGGTGCAGCTTGCTGGCCTATAGCAACATTGAAAATACTTATTCATACGTAAGTTACATATTATATTGATAGTGTAGGAGGCAACAAGCAATTTGTGCGGCGTAAATATTAATGTATGTAAATATGAATATTGAAATTGACCACAGCTATTGAGTGTTAATGTATTCTGGGCTATGATTTACGATAGTTGATTGGCTGTCAGGCGTTCATACTGGTATTAGAGGCTGTGAGAAACGCCTCACTGGTAATGTCTGAATAATTGGACAAGACCCTGTTAGTCGAAGAGAAGGCGTATTGGACAAAAACCTTTTAAGCCAGCTTTCAAAGAGCTTTGGTGATATTTTTGTGCAATTATTACACACATATAAACTGTCACCAGAAGAGTTGAGAATGGGTAACTCAAAAAAGTGACAAGTTAAAAGACAAAAGCGAAAAATAAACCTTTTAGTGAACAAACAGTGGCGGCGTAAGGGGGCGATAGTCCACTCGGGTGCAGTTTCTTCTTTTTTAATTAAATGGCGTTCGCGATATGTAACGCATTTCGCCAATATCAAGTGAAAATGTACTTTTAAGTAGCAGACAATTGTACGGTAGATTGAGGTTAAAAGTGGAGTCTCTCAACACGTGTTTTTAAAGCAAGAACACGGGAGAAACTCCCGGGTGTAGTTACAGAATGCTACCATTTAGTATCCAATTTTGATTGCATCAGCACCCGCCTCTTTGCCCCGGGTTCTAATCTACTCTACGCCGCTACTGTGAACAAAGTCAAACCATATTCTTTTTCTTATTTTTCAATCGGGCAGTCTCCGCATTCTAGCTCGCAGCCATCCTAATTCCTCCAGCAATTCATCCAGTGCCTCATGACGTCACCAAATGCCTCCCGGAGGCTACCCGGAGATCCCAGATATTTTGCCCGGTAGCGGGACACTCCACTGCATTCCAAAAGAACGTAAGCGGCTATTTCTTCTGTCGCCATGCAGCCTCTTCATAGTGGACTGTCCGTGATACCTAGGTTAAAAAGGTCTCTGAAAGTTTAATACATATAGACGAAGTTAGGTACTTTTTATGAGCTGTCATGTCAAAATGTTCTTCCTTATATTTTTATTATTATCCATTGTACACACATAAAACAGTTATAAATACCGAAAAACATGTACAAAGGTGAGCTTATCTCTAAAAGAGATCTTTAGTGAGACCATTATTTTGCATGGCATTACGAATTTGTGTCGTCATAAATTCTTATAGTTAACTGACTGAATATTAAATGGTTTTGTTACGCTAAAAAAATAAATTCTAGAGATTATTTCAAACGATGGGGATTTTCTCCTTCCACCTTTTTATCAATTCAATACATTTTAATTATTTGTGAATAGTACGTGTACTAATCTAGTTAGCATTTGTATTTTATATTTTTGCTTTGGCCTTTTTTGGGACGATTCAGCAAATTATCAACTCGCCGCTCTTGATTCGGTTGATCGCAGAGCCAGGATACTTATAGGTAATGGCGGGCTGGTACATGTTAATCTGCAAAGTTTGGCTCATCCTTGCAGAGTATCTGCATTTTATAGATTGTTTTGGAGAGTGAGCTCTTGACCTATATGAGCGTTTTCGCCATCTCCTTTACCATCGGATGTCTAGACAGACTGCAGGTTACCTTAACTAGTACAAATTCCGCCTATGCGTACCGAGTGGTTTTCAATATCATTTATTATACGCACCTCCAGCATGCCCCGGCGTCTAATTATTCCTAAGTAGTTATAACCCTGCTCTGTAAATAGGTATCTTCTAGGTAAATTCGCTCCATCTTAGGCTTCCTCTTAGCCCTCCAGCTCAGAGTGTTGCCAAGAGGATACCCCATCTCAAAGTAAAAAGCAGCCAAAAGTTTTAGCAATGCCAGAGCTTGTGCAGTAATAGTTGCTATGAAGTTCTTACAACCTTACCTGTAATAAAAACTAGAATAGAAAGATGGTAGCGAACAAATATAAAAGCAAGAAAGAGAAGGATGAAAGAAAGACTTAGTATGAAGAATGAAAGTGCGAGAAGCAAATAAGCGAGAACTGGTGTGAATAATAGAATGACAAAGGCCCGACAAATATAGATGGGGACGTAGAGTCGTAGTAGTAAAAAAAGGTAGCTATGAAAAGGCACAAAGTGTTACTTTACGTTTGATACTAAGGTGGAATCTGAACCACATGGAGTTCAGTTTTGTGGGGTTTCATAAAGTAAGAACATTATTGCTCTCTCTGGAATGCAATAGAGTTTATAGCTCGATCGATGTAAATATTATTGATTGAAAATATACATAAAAACACTGTTGGCTATTACTGAACACCTTAATGGCGCCGTCGACCACTTCGAACTAAGTTTGAAGTAGTCGATGGCGCCATGTTTGTACGTTCTTCATAACAAACGCATAAGATAAGTTACTTAGTGCGCAGTTGGTACTTGGATGATGGACCAAACATGTTTAAAACTCACCCTAAAAATGGTTCCCATGCCATATTATGTAATTATGGAGTTGTTCTGATTCTTAACCAGGAAGTCTCCATCATAAAAGGTAGAATGTACATTTGATACTTTCCATCAGTTTTGATCGGGTTTCCGAAGGCGCCGAGGCATGACTCTAACATAGGTAGCGTTCATACTTGCTATCAAATATCAGATATTTTCAGGCATTAAATCGTGTTCTCAAAAAAGTAAGACTTGAAATTTTATAATAACACAGCTTTTGCAAATTAATTTTACTAATTTTCAATATCGTTTAATTTTATTTTATACAATATTTATAGGTCATTAAGCTCTTTTCTAGTTGATGAAGAGATCTGAGTAACTTATGCTGGTCTAATCGAATCTAAGGTATTTATTCTGTAACTTTGATGTTGTTGCAAGGTATTGCGTCTGAAGCGTAGCATCACCTAGAATATGTTGGAAGTCTTATGATTATTATATTTTAGTATAAATAATGCCCACTGCTGGATATAGGCCTATGTCCAAAATAGCTAAAATGATAATGCTGATAAACAATGCTATTTTTGCGTTATCTATAAAACATCAAAAAATTATTATGTATGCCAGTGGCACTGTCCAACATTTACACATTTGATTTTCAAGACTATCATCTGTTTATAAAATGAAACAATTTTATTTTTGTTACTTTTAATTCCAAGTCATAATTAAATTCAAAAAATATTGTATAACAAACGTAAACTTTTTATAATCTTGCTACTAAAAAGCAAAATAAAATCCACCTACCCGACATACAGATAAAATTACAAGTAGGTACTAATACTTTGTTCGTAATCAAAGTGTAAATGTAGGTAATATTTAATATGTCATTTCTCCCAAAAATAAACTTTCATATTGCATATAAACCAGCCCTTACTTTAACGAGAAAACAATAAAACTGCAAGAAATAAAAGTACACGTAACAAGTTCCGAATTACGCTGTCCATTTGCAAGTTTGCGATCGGTTAAACACGTAATTTTGGTCATCATTGGCGGCGCTTCACAAAAACAAAATATTTTCGTACTGAATACCGGTTTGTGGGCCAAATTAACGGGCTGATACACGAGACCGTATAGCAATTAAGTAATGTAAATTGAGAAAATTGCACGGTACAGTCAGGAGTAATAATTATGCTCCCATTTTTGGTACGATAACATCCTTCATTATATTGTCATATAATACAGTAGCGCCACTGGTTCAATCTTCATGGTAGAAAAACATACCAAATGTTGGTCTAAATTAGATTTCTGTTATCATTCTAAGAAATCTATTTTCCATATCAGGCTCTGGAGGATTAAACGAGGAGGTCGAAGGCGCGCGTGCATTCTTCGCGACAAACCCACCACCTTCCCATGGCCTGACGCAACCTTACGGTTATGCAGGTCGAATCACGGGAGAGTGCGCTGCTAGTTGCCGGAGGCTCTGGTTTCTCAGCGCACCTTAATCTCTCCTACAAGTTATTCTTATCTTTCATCCTTGTCCCTATGGTCCTTCTCCCCTTTCTGGGGCGGACATCACTCGTACGCCTTTGGTGCCTTCCAGGTCGTCCGAGCCCACCCGAAGTGGTACCGTTAGCTCCCACTGCCCAGTCTTCTGCCTCTTCTGCGGCGTCTTCGCTCTTTACCTCTCTCTCTCTCTCTAGCCCACTCCTAATCTTGTGCCATCGTCGCTCGAAGTCCCGTATTCCCATAATTCCTAATATTTTGTATGGCATTACGAATTTGTGGCGTCATAAATTCTTACGACTGGTTGCACCAAGTTTCACTTTTTACAATTTCGTATAAAATTAACATATTTTTAAAATTGGAACAATCCATTAATATGAATCAAGTTTAATTTTACGTTACTTTTTGCAAAATTGTAAAACGCAAAATTTGGTGCCGTAGATAATAGTTAACTGACTGAATATTAAATGGTTTTGTTACGCTTAAAAATCAAATTCTAGAGGTTATTTTAAACGATGGAGACTTTCTAGCATGAAATGCCATCACGTCTTATCAATTCAATACCTTGTAATTATTTGTGAATAGTATCTACATCCCTGTACTAAATAGTTTAGACATACAGATAGGTGTATACATTTCTATTCTATTCTGAAGGTACGATTGGTCGCTTGGTCGCTTCCCCAAGGACATCAAGACATACGTGACAATCATCACTTTCACTTTCAAAGACATATATTTTAATAGCAAATACAATATCACAGTTACGTCAGTGTTTACCATACTACGGTATCTACTTGACAAAATACCTACGTTTCAGTTAAGCCTCACCGAATTCGCAAATATTACGTCAAGAAAAACAAATTTGTTTTCTCATTGAAAGTATTACAACAAGCGCACCTACTACTATTTACTCAATTACTACAAATGATTCCGTTTCAACGTTTATTTTTAATAAAGAATTTCATAGGCGAAGCAGAGTTTATTTTTTTCGTTGTAATTTATTTAGAATTTGATTCAGCTATTAGAAACTAAATGGGATCAGCATTGACTCTGCTACGGCGTAGCCTTTCAGTCAGTTTCAAACCTACAAATTCAACAAGCGCGCAACACGACTGCCTTTGCCTTTGAGTTGCCTTTTGAATGAGAGTACGTTGAAAGTAATGTGCTGCAGGCATGACGCGGGAGGGGTGGGGGGCAAGCGTGGACGAAGATACGTATGCTCGCGTACGTAGGTAAGCGCGACTACGGAAAGACGTAAGCGCATGGACGACAAGCCGCAAGCGCGGGAACCGCAAGTTGGTCACTGATCGTGAGATTGTCCCGAGGCGAGGCGATGACGTTACTTAGCTGATTAGTGTGCGTTACTGCATGGAGTTTGTTGTTGAAGCGTCGGTGGCGCGTTGTCTCCCACCCGAGGCACCGGTTAGAACCTCGCCACGTACCAATGTGTTTTCAAATATTGAATTCATAATTGTACGTTTAATCGAAGCTTTTACGGTGAAGGAAAACATCGTTATGAAACCTGCACACACCTATGAAGAAATTCTCAGGTTGTGTGTGAAGTCGACCAACCCACACATGGTCAGCGTGGTTGACTAAGGCCTAATCGCCCCTAATGTGGGGTAAGCTCGAGCCCATCGGTGGGGACCTTATATGAGCTGTTAATGATGACAGTATGGAGTTTCATACAGAAGTATTATCTAAGAGAGTATAGTGGGTGAATCAGAAAAAATACACTGAAAATCATCGACCTGCCTCAGGCGGGAAAAAATATTTACGCGTTTATAAACGCTAAAAATATTCCATAATGTAAGGTAGTTTCATCTTAACTGGGCGTCAAATATTTGCAAAAATATTTCGTTCGGATCTTAGAAGTGCAAATTTCAAAGATTTGATAAAACAATGTTTACCATAAAAACATAAGCACCAAGCACTGACAAATTTCGACAGCGAAAGCAGTGTCTCGGTGGCGTAGTGGTTAACGCAGCCGCCCGGATTGCGGAAGATGCTGGGTTCAATTCCCGCCTGAGGCAGGTCGATTTTTTTCAGTGTATTTTTCTAGTATTAAAAGTATTTACGCGTTTGTAAACGCTTATTCCACTATGTGAGCTGTTAATGATGACAGTATGGAGTTGCATACAGAAGTATTTTCTAAGAGAAAATAATAAACTGCTAGAGTTGAGGCAATGCTTCTAAGTTGACAATTATTCTACTACCTTAAGGCGTCTTCCTAGTTGGAAATGATCGAAGATGATACGTTGCGTTCTCATCGGTCAATGAATGAGTTTAATATAAAAGATATCTTTAGAGTCAGTTGAGTGTCCTGATCGAGCTCACAAGTCATCGCACGCCCACAGAAACGTTACTTTCATCGCGCGATGAAAACGAATGAAGGTCGCTTCCATCTTCATCATCACTTACAATTAGTTATATGAAGGCCAAAGACTGTTTCCCGTCATATTATATTAAAAAATAACAACTCCAGTATAAATACTAACTTTGTACAGAGTTTTAAAATTAAACAGCATTATTGGATGTTATGCAGTACTAATTTTAGATTACACCTTTTCCGATATAATTTCTCGAAGTTCTCACCGTCTGCGTTTATAATTAACTGTGCAATGAGTCGCCGGCGTCATGTGAGGGGTCACGTGCGAGCGAAACAAAACATCACGCGTGTGGACTGTATGGCCAATGCCCGGTCAGCTGACGGGAGATGTGTCACCTGGTCGTCTACTTTTGGGAAAATAGGTGAAACATGTATCAATCATATAAAGATTAGATACAAACTGCTGCCGAGTTAAACACTAACAATCGGAATTAACCCAAATGTAGATTGCAACAACAACATTCACAGATATGAAAGTAAAAAGATTTTCTTTTGTTTCTCACGACCGTCTAGAGTTTTCATTTTGTTTTTAGCGAACTCTTTTGTTTATAGGTATTTAATTAAACAACTGCATAACTCATCCAACAATGCAATAGACGAAAATAGCATAAACATCCTCCCTGCATGTAAACTGAACCAATTCAATATTTTGAAATGTTTGAAAGCTCATTATTGCACAAAACTATCCTATTTTCACCGCTACATCTATACATATAAATAAAATTGGAGTGTCTGTTTGTAATATTGAAATAACCGTTTTTTACTACATGCATATGAATATAATTATAAGGTAAATACACCAAAATAACATTTTTTACAATTTTTGTCTGTCTGTCTGTTTGTTCCGGCTAATCTCTGAAACGGCTGGACCGATTTTGACGAAACTTTTTTTGGCAGGTAGCTGGTGTAATAATGAGTAACTTAGGCTATTTTTTTCTTTTGGTAAATTCTACGCGGACGAAGTCGCGGGCACAGCTAGTACTGAATATTTTTACTTAAGCGTATATTTAAAATTTCATAAACAATCTCGGCCATGTGATGCCAGCAGAGTAGAATAGCATCACACCATATCCTCAAATGGGTGTCGTAGAAGGCGACTAAGGATCAGCAAAGGGGTATAGATCACCTTATACTCCGTCCAACAATCTGCATTGAACAAGCGTGGTGAATTGCCTAAACTTCCTTCGATAACAAGGAGAGGCCTTGTGTTGGCCTTGTGTCCCAGCAGTGGGTCGAATTATAAAGCCTGTATGATGATTATGATGAAACAATCTCAGATTATGGAGTATTTATAGACCTCGCTTCCTCTTACTGCTATCCTATGAATGGAGCCATTTTATGAAAAAAGGAAGGTCGTATATAGGTAGATGATGATAGATAACTTAAATCAAGTAGAGACAACGACCTTAGCCGTTGTATTGTTATCAATATCTTGAGTACAGCGTGTTAAGAGTTTCCTATCGTTACAATCTCCAACCTGATAGCAAGTTGATAAAAAATAGATAAAATTCGTTAGCACCAGGCAACAGTTTCAAGTTTTAATTACTCATGTTTTGTATTGGACAAATGACAATATTTGTTACCAAATTTCCGTTGTATAGCCCATGAAGTGGTTCTAAGGCAAAACAACTGATTTACATTAATGTTACTATATTTTTACGCTAGTTTTTTAAATAAAATATATTAAGGTGATGATTAAATATAAAATAAAACATTATTTCCAAAAATTGGAAATAAACTTATAAGTTTTTAGTAGCCTTAGCTGTGTCATAGAAACGTGTAGACGCTAGATTTTTTTATTGATTATGTGTTAGTCATCATAACAGGCTTTATAATTCGGACTGCTGCTAGGACATAAGGCCTCTGTCTTCGAAGGAGGTTTAGGCAGTAGTCCACCACGCTTGCCCCATGCGGATTTGTGTAATTATGTCAATTAATTTAGATAAATAAATAAACATTATTTATAATTGTCGTAATTGTTGAATATAAGTTTTCCTTCTCAAAAAGTTGCAATCACAACACATATCCTAGTATGTGTGTCTTGTTATTGTAATAAGAGTATATTTATTTATTATGCATTATAGTTTTTTTTTTGTATACCACACATTGTATTCTTATAACATTGTTAACCGGAGGATCTTAAATGTACGCTTACCACTTAAATTGAAAGGAATATCTGTAAGTACCTATCTAATAATAACATAAAATGGTGTGGGTATCAAAATTTAAATTGCTTAGTGCAATAATATGATTGATTAAATTATATAGAAAAGCTTTTCACGAAATAAATAATCCAAATGCGTGGGAGTAATAACTACCCAAAATTTATAAAATATTACGCATATTAAAATGTAACTTAAATTATATTGATAATTATTTATTGACTTGTATTGATGTTTTGAAATCATTATGAAATGGTAAGCTGTGGAGTTTCTTTCGCCATTTCTTCTCCATCTCAGCATAATAATAATTATTCGTCCCGAAATGGTGGTAGGGCTTTTGACGATTTAAAAGTACTTAGCAAAGTCCATTTAAATAAAGAGCTTTTTCATTTTAATTTTCATTTTCATTTTAAGTTGAGGTTCGTTATCAACATCTTTAACAACAATTTAAAGGATACAACATATTCTGTACTTAAATAAATAAGTTTATCTATATTTCTCTTAGCAGACTATCCCTAAACGCAAACAAACAAACATAGATAGTTTTGTCTAACGTAATGATGCAGCATTAAAGGCGCCGGCCGGCGCGGCGGCGGCGGTGCCGACGATAAAAACGCCCAAACCAGGGGCCACAACATAAACGAAATACAAAAGAGTCAGTTTGAGAGTGAGTTAACATAGTTTATCAAAATAAATGTATTAGTCATAGTTTTGACAGCCTACGACCAAATCATATTAATTACTAGCTATTACTCGCGACTTCGTCCCCGACAGATTTCTCATACAAACTTTCATCCCATTTTTTATCGAATTTCGAAAAATCCCAAAACACGTCATTCTTAATTTATAATGGAAAAGCCACCTACCAATTTGCATGGATTTTTCTATAAAAGTGACGGATTTCCCCTACAAACTTTCATCGCCTATTTCATCCCCTTAGGGATTGAATTTAGAGAAATCCTAAAACACCTCTTTCTTAATTTTCAATCAAAGACCATATACCAATTTTTATGGATTTAACTTTAAAAATGACGGATTTCCATATAACCATTCATCCCCTTAGGGGTTGAATTTCGTAAAATCCCCTTATCCCTTGCCTACATCATAAACGGCACCTCTGTGCGATATTTCAGCTATGTAAATCCAAAGGTACGGGCTGGGCGTTGATCAGTCAGTCAGTGAGTCAGGACTTTTCTTTTTATACATATAATAGATTTTAGACATTTATTACCTAGGGCAGTAAAACAAAGAATGTCTCAGATCGCAGGTATTTGACGCCCGAGCTTTAGGCGAGAGCGATTAGTATGTGATCTGGGGCTTTCTTTTTTACCGGCTGAGGTAAATACAAATTTTAATGTTACCCCTGACCAGAAAGTGGAATTTTCGGTTAGGTGTGGCATAAAGGAGCTTTACTTCTGCCCTCTCCATTTATTTTGTATACGTAGTAAGAACAAAGTCTACGGCTTACGTGCTACGGGAGGTGTGCCCACAGTCAGCAGTAGACGGGCTTATCATACCAACACTACGTCTAGAAAGCATGAAAAACATTTTTCATTTCTCTTACACGGAAAATAGCATTTGTTTGATCTGAGTATTGGGTGAAACACGGTAATTCCCACCGCAGGCCGAAAAAATCTCATAGCTTAATTGCTTCTTTCCCTAGAGCGGGAATGAATTTTAAATATAGAACTGAATTTGGTTAGCAGTATTCTTTCTGATTCGGTGGGATAGTTAGAGTCTGTGACGCGGTTCCAAAACGATGATTGACGATGTTCCAGATTTAAAAAAAAAAACTCTTTATACTAGGGATGTTGTCACCATTCACAAATAATTACAAAGCGTTAGTTTTAAACTGGTAAAAGGTGATGTCATTTTATGCCAGAAAATCTCCATCGTTTCAAATTACCTTAAGAATTTGATTTTTAAGCGTATCAAAATCATTTAATATTTACTCAGTTGACTATAAGATACCTATTATGATGTCACAAATTCTTAATGCCATACAAAATCTATGGAAGAATAATTATATTTTCACAGCTAATAAAAAGTATCTCAACTGACTTAGCTAGTCAGCGGCCGTGACGCGATGTGTTCCAAATTTTAAAACAAACATACTCTCTCTAATCTAAGAAAAAGACTATTTTTTTACGATAAATACTTTTAAAAAACTACTTTTTAGTGTCCTTGCATCCGAAAAGAAAAGTACCTAGAGTTCTTAACACGGGAAAAGGGATCAATTCCTACTCGGACTATAGCCTACCTAACTACGTCCTCATATGGGAATTGATTCCATTCCACCCTTGTTAAGCAATCTACTATTGACGTCATACTTGCAAGAACTCTTTAAATCATTACGGCGATTTTTTTATACCTTGTCATAAGGAAACAAAGAACTATTAATTTCCTTAACTCCTCTATTCAAATGTTTTGATGATATTTTTAATACGACTAAATTAGAAGTTGAGAACTCAAAAGTTTGATGTAAAAGCGGTCGCTTAAGGTTTATGCAACTCACTCCGTCCGTCACTTAGTGATACAGCACACTCAAGCACTAGACATTCACCACACCGCACCCGCAGACGGGTGCGAAGACGCTTCTCACCCACTATCCCTTCACGAAACGGCGCGCCTGAGCCGTCGAGCCTCTAGAGGCACTCACAGGTGCACCGACCCCGTCCGGCTCGAACGCCTTCGAGACCCTAATCGGTGCAGAGACTCCCCCGAGATGTCACCGGTCAGGAATCCTCTCTGGGTTGATTCGACTTATAGGCTAGAGGACCCACCTAGGTCCTCGCCTTCACTAAAAAACACCGGTGACGCAGAAAAGGTCCTCAGAGACATCCTGCAAAATTAGTCGAAAAAAAATCCAATTTATGCAACTCACTCATGCACAATTGCACAATATCCATGCAGTCAATGGATAAAGTTTGGAATATGTTTTGCGAGTTATATTATAGAATCACCAAATAATTCGAGGTCACGTGTTGCTCCACGCTTTCTCTATGGAGCGTGGCTTTGATAAAAGTCATAAAAGAAATCAATTCATAAAAGTCATAAAATATGTGATAACGATACTATCTGAAAAATAACGCCTGTGGCAACTAACGTGTTACGGGTAGAGTTACTCAGACTTATTTTTAGACCATAAACAATTGATTCCTCAATAAGAGCTATGCAATTCTGTCTAATGCCGTAAGTCATGTCAAAAATACGTACAGAGTTAAAGCTGCATTACTGTAAAACTGTCATCATCATCATCATCAACAGCTCATATAATGTCCCCACCGAAGGGCTCGAGCCTACCCCACATTAGGGGCGATAAGGCCTTAGTCAACCACGCTGGCAAGTGCGGGTTGGTCGACTTTACACACAACCTAAGAATTTCTTCATAGGTGCAGGTTTCCTCTCGATGTTTCCCTTCACCGTAAAAGCGTTGATTAAATGTACATATGAATTCAAAATTTGAAAACACATTGGTACGTGGCGGGGATCGAACCAGTGCCTCCTGGGTGGGAGACGACGCTCTTACGCACTACGGCACCGACGCTATCTGTATCTGTACAACTGTGCTGAATACTAATGGTGTGTACCAAGTTTTACGTTTTTAAATGTTCGGTCAGACCACTCAATTCATGAGAACGGTTTGTTCCATTTTTAAAAATAAGTTAATTTTTTTCGAAATTGTTAAAAGTATAAATTGGTGCAACCGACCAGTAAAACTTAAGTAATGACGTGAGACAATTTTTTTATGTAAGTTTATTACTAGCTGATCCGGCAAACGTTTTTCTGCCATCTATCCTTTTTTCTCTTTTAGTGGGTTATATTATACTTAATGCACAGCTGAGCATCAGTAGACAAAGTAACAAATCTAAACGATAACGAAGTTTGATAAGAACAAAATTTGAAAAAGATTGACTTAAGCCGTTGTTAAATCACGTGGCCAATCGTAGCGCTACGTAAGTTGGTAACTCAAGCTAAGACGCTATAGATAACCAAGCAATATGGCCTGTGATGGCGAATTTCGATATCGTTTCATAAAACGATTGCCACTTGCCTAACCCCCCTGAAGAGAGTGTGGCATTTTCCGTCCTCTGCGTATGCGGAAAATCACATTTCTTGGTCAAGGGGTGACATTAAATTTTGTACTTAACTCGGGCGGTAACAAAGAAAACTTCAGATCACATATTAATCGCCCTCGCCTTCAGCTCAGGCATCAAATACCTGCGATCTCTTAACGCCCTCGTTAGTAAATGTAATTACGACCTATTGTGCGATTCATAAAAAGATTCATAAAAAAATTATAATTGCATAGAATAATCATAAAGTCGAGCAGTTTCGGAGGAGTGCGCACACAAATACCGTGTCACGAGACTTTATATATTAGATAATGTAAATTTTCTCGACCATAGATTGAGATAATATGGTGATAATATTGATGCGAGAATAACAACGTCAAGAATAATTTAATTCATGAAATAAGAGGAGAGGAGAGGAGTGCAATATGGACTATTTTAAGTTCGCCTGGCTAGCTTCTACCATCTTCTCAAGGTTTATCGCCATAATAATATGTTAACAGAATTAATGCGCTTTTACAGTAATTATGCGTTTTGAAGTCCAATCGTTATACTTTTTGTTTTTTTACCTAAGAAAGGTGGCAAAAAGCATACGCCCAGACAGTCGACCAGATGATGCTCTTATGGTCAACGGGTTGAAATAAAAAATAGTCTGAAAAAGTTTACTGACTAAGGAAAAAAGAAAGAAATGCATTCATTTCACAAGGTAAAACCTACTCCTCCTATTGTTAAAGTCGGTTGAAATGTAGCCTATATTACTAGGAGCAACATACGTAAATACAAACATACATGCTTAAATAGACTGCTAAAATCATAACCATTCCTGTTGACTTCGCCGTAGTCGGGTAATAAGCAGTTTACTTAAAGTTCGGACTGTTGCAAACAATTCAAGATTTTATACTTTGGTCATATCCGACACCTTGGCCGATATACAAGTCGCAAATAACTCGTTTATTTGCCGAGGGAGCGGCGAGGCTCACTGCGATTGTTTGTGAAATGGCCACGACTGACGGATGGCCTTTTGTCATAACATATGTATCCATGACGTATCTTCGGCTAATATTAGTGCACTGGGGCCACGTCATGACGTCGTGCATTGGCTTGAAAAACAAAGCAATTTGGTTTGATGTGACGGATAGGGGCGGCCATTATCCTTGTAAAATTGTTCTACTACATATCGTACACATACGGATTTGCGGACTTTTTTATATCTTCGACAAGGAAACTCTTGGCATTTATTTCATGGTAAGGGTCTAGGCGAAATAAGCCATGTGATGCCGGTAGAGTAGAATAGTATCACCCAATATCCTCCAATGGGTGTCGTAGAAGGCGACTAATTGATCAGCAAAGGGGTATGCTCACCTTACACTCCGTCCACCAATCCGCATTGGGCAAGCGTGGTGGACTACTGCCAATACCTCCTTCGATGACAAGGAAAGGCCTTGTGTCCCAGCAGTGGGTCCAATTATAAAGGTTATGATGATGATGATGATGAAGGGTTTATGCGGAGGTTTTCCCGCAGACTAAAGATTCAAATAAGAGTCGTTGCTCTATACCTTTCGTAAATCTTTTTTTGGCCTTGGTTTTGATATTTTAAGGTCTAATCTCGTAGCACAATTGAAACTAATTGCAGGAACCCTTAATGCCTCCCAACAGGCCCTTGACGATTTTCATCATATCGGAACTTACAAGGAAGTCGTAAACCAGTTAGAATATCAACACTTGTAGGTATAATCAGTTTGACTTCCTCTATTTTGCTTTGTTTAGATTACCTATTGAGTTTCCCTCGAGTCCACAATAAAGAGTACATTAATATTTCAATATGCAGTAAAGAGGCAGCGAAATAAAATTGTCGTCCTTGTGTGACTGCGTGGGTGTTTATGACACTGCTTCATAGTTCCGGGCAATAAAACACAGTATTGCTTTATTGAGAGGTCACTGTCGTAGTTTCTTGGATGGCTTTCGGAAGTAAGACCCACAGACCAACCGTACGCAGGCTGGACTTTGAATACAATGATTGTGCTATTGGCTTAACCTTTTTTTTTATATAAAATTGTCCCTTTAGCTTTAGAAAGAGGTCCCTTATAGAATAGGGTCATACGTTTTGAGTAGACAAACGCACTATAGACTAACACATTAATTGCAATTTCATTTATATAAATGTTCAGATAAGATATTTCAAAACTACATACAAATACACTTCGAAAATATTTTATCAAATAGTTTAACAGTTGTTGTTGTTTTAAAATTTTATTTTGATAATGGTAAAGCAAAGGAGGTTATTTCATTCGGCCACAACCAAGCAATAATTAGGTAGGTATAATTGGTTAAGGTTAAGTTAGACTTGCGACCTATATGCGCGAGCCGAGCGACCGCGCCGCGGCAGCGGCCAGCGAAGCGCCATAATCGACTTTTTTTACATTTTACTAAAGGACTATTATGTTTTTTGGGTTTTTATGATGCAATTAGGATTTTTTTATAATTTTTTGTCAACTTTGCAGAAGGTGGGAGGTAAAAACAGCTCTGTGTTTCTTGATGATATAATAGTATTTTCAAGAAACACAGAACTCAGGTTAGCAGCCTCTCCCCTCTTTTCACCACTACCCCAAAAAAGCGGTAAATTTGGTACTTCTTTTTACAGTGCTTCCAAATTGTCTACTAAACGACCTCATCCCGTCTAAGGCTAACTACAAGTGGAGTCCAAATGTAAGGAAAGTCCTGTAAGGTACTTCATCGCGCCTCTTTAGAATGACTGTACATCGTAAAAACTACACTCATTCGCAAAACAGGCGCCCCTACTAATTTCATACGAAGTACCTCCATTTCACTAGGTCCCAAATTAAGAAGGAAGTGCAGTTTTCAATTGATGATTCTGTCAATGTACGGGTGATATGAACATTTTTTTAATGAGTCACTCGGATGTTTCTAACACAATCTTCGTTTCCCCATAGAAGCTACTGTGTAAGTCAATTTTTTCCTTAGTTTTAAGGGAGTAAAGCATGATTTACTGAGTAGCTTCTATGGGGAAACGAAGATTTAGTTGGAAACATCCGGGTGACTCATAAAAGCATGTTCATTTCCCCCGTACATTGACACAATCATCAATTCAAAACTGCATTTCCTTCTTAATCTGAGACCTTGTAAAGTGACGTACTTTGTATGAAAATAGTAAGGGCGCTTTGCAAATGGGTGTGCTAAGACTGCGCAATCCACCTGTAATTCCATTGTAGTTCCATGGTTCCACGGGAAAACAGCCCCAAGGCAACCTAATATTGCGTCATAAATCTGAATCATCATCAACAGCTCATATAATGTCCCCACCGAGGGGCTCGAGCCTACCCCACATTAGGGGCGATTAGGCCTTAGTCAACCACGCTGGCCAAGTGCGGGTTGGGCGACTTCACACACAACCTAAGAATTTCTTCATGGGTGTGTGCAGGTTTCCTCACGATGTTTTCCTTCACCGTAAAAGCGTCGATTAAATGTACATATGAACTCAAAATTCGAAAACATATTGGTACGTAGCGGGGATCGAACCAGTGCCTCCCGGGTGGGAGACGAGGCTCTTACGCACTACGCCACCGACGCTTCAACTGAAATGGTAAATGTGGATAAAACTGAATGGTTCAATATTATTATTATTATTGATTTTAATTTGTTATTATTTTTTTTTGTATTTTGAATGTTGTTTCAATGAATAGCGATCTTTTGTAAGTTGCCCAGATTTGGCTCTACAATTTCGTCAGTCTGCTGTAATTTGCTTCTCTTAAATTGTAAGTAGTTAAATTTAATTTACACGACCTAAGTTATTTCAGTTTTTTTTTTTAATAAGAACTAATTTACTAACGGTAGGTGTTTGTTCGTTATTTAATACACATAGCGTAAGTTCTTGATATTTCTATGTCAGACGAGATAATTGTTTATCATATATAATCAGGGATGTTATAATTCCAAAAGGGGTAGTAGGTAACAACTGGTTACACATAAAGACACAATAGAATCATTGTGATAATAAAATTTAATTGTGTGTAAAAATAAATTATATTGCAATAAAATTACTTACAATTGTTTTAGCAAAATATAGTTTATCAATGCTCTTTTTTCAAAACCGACGACACCCTTATTTTATCAGCGTCAGTAAAAATTCGACGAATTGTAATTCGAAACTATATACGGTAAGTCCTCCATACATAGTGCTACTATTATATCGCAACGATAAAAAATAGATAAAACACGATTCGCAATGTAGTTCGTGACCGAATGTAGACTTGATGATAGATTTAAGCATAACACGTGCAAAATGTATGTTGGTTAATAGAATCGCGAAATAATACAACCTTACTAAATTTTCTTCTTATCGTGTAGTTTAACATGACATCAAGCAGCATTTATCTCATCATCATCATCAACAGCTCATATAATGTCTCCACCGAGGGGCTCAAGCCTACCCCACATTAGGGGTGATTAGGCCTTAGTCAACCACGCTGGCCAAGTGCGGGTTGGTCGACTTCACACACAACCTAAGAATTTCTTCATAGGTGTGTGCAGGTTTCCACACGATGTTTTCCTTCACCGTAAAAGCGTCGATAAAACGTACATATGAATTCAAAATTTGAAAACACGTTGGTACGTGGCGGGGATCGAACCGGTGCCTCCCGGGTGGGAGACGACACTCTTACGCACTACGCCACCGACGCTTCAACTGAAATGGTAAATGTGGAGAAAACTGAATGGTTCAATATTATTATTATTATTGATTTTAATTTGTTTGAGATATTTTTTTGTATTTTGAATGTTGTTTCAATGAATAGCGATCTTTTGTAAGTTGCCCAGAGTTGGCTCTACAAACACAAACACGAATACTGAAGTTCTTCGGCCACGTCTCGAGACAGAAAACAATCGATTGAACGATTGGTTGTTCAGGGAAGAGTAGCTGGTACTAGGCCGAGACGCAGATCACACTCATGCGATGGACTGACCGGGATAAAATCTGCCGAGGGCGGTCATTTGATTTTTACTTTCTCGTATACGGCCTCGAGATTTTGACGGATTTACATGTTTTGGACCTCCCTGAGTCTTATGTCTGTGTGTCTATCTGGGGTAAGAATGTTATTTTGGCGGTGATTAGCTTCGAAGTTGATATCAATCCTTTAGGGTTCATCCTTTAGGGAAGGAAGCGTTTACGATGGGTTTTTCCCGGACTGTGGCCCACCACAGGAAACGTTAATTCCCAAATTGGCATGTTCCACCGAATACTCAGATCTAACAAACGCTACTTTCCGTGTATGAGAATTGAAAAACTATACACAAGCCCTAACGGGTGGCGTACCCACTAAAAACTGTCCATCCCTTTTCTCCGCTCTCTAGAATCTTAAAATTTCACAAAATTCGAAGGCATATTAAGCCACTATGCCCTTATAAAATCTTATCCCGTATGTACCTATACTTTGATTTCTCAATCTATCTCATTAGCTGGCGACACGTTAAGTAATCATTAGACGGTCGCGCCAGACATGAGTTATCTTGACCCAAATGTTATTTCGTGTCAAACATAGAAAAAGTCACCTTTTAAGGACTTCAAGTTTTCTACATCTAATTATTACAGTTTCTGAATCATCGAGGTATTTAAGAGTAATTAGCGCTGTTGGCTAATATAGGCGGATTCAAATTGTTTTTAGGTCAAGCACGCAAGCAAGGTTTGATACCTGTTTCGATTGATTTTGTTGTATTGTACCCGATAATAACTTACGGAAGCTAGTTAGTAGCCATCATTTTACCTAATAGTAAGCGATAATTAGAAAAATAAGTGCAAACGAGTTTTACCCGGAACACTCAATGGCGTGTATTCGATTTACGTCAAAATTTTCACAATTTATGGATTTTTCAGACCTTATTTTGTAGCGATGTGAACAGACTTTGCAAAGAAATTATATTTTATGATAAGATGATTAGTTCTTGATTAAAACCACTATAGAGATGTTTTAATTTACACTTATAGGTAGTTTTGTAAAGCGAGAAGAAGCTCATGGTCTATGTGTGCATGGGGTCAAAAAGACATGTGCATTAGGGTGTCCCGTCAATGTATGAGAAAATACTTTTTTCAAGCTACGCTAACGCAAGAGGCATCAAAATTTGCGTAATTTCACACACTTCATGCAGAAAGTAATAAAAAATGAATTATGTGTCATCTTTAGGGTTCTACCACACTTTGAAGTTTTGTAAATTTTACGTTTTTACAGACTTAAACCATTGTGCCTAAAATAATACAAAATCAAGTTTTATTGTTGAAATTAATGAAACTAAGCACAGGAAATAAAAACATATAAAATATAGCTTTTAATCAATTACAAATTAATTAAATTTTAAACATATTTTGTACTAAAAATTCGATATTTCTGCTGATGATTGCCACCTATTTCTCTCTAAAAGAAGCTTCAGTTTGTATGGGCTCTGTTACGACTTTATCATCAGTTTAACCTTATGGTCCCCACTCGGTCAATACCTCGGATAACTCGGTAGATATCCACATATTAATCTGTAGATGATTAATAATATCCAGAACAATTGATTTTATTTGTCTCGCGGTAGATATTGCGGGTTGACCAAAAGGTTAAGATCTACTTTCCCTATACTTATATTAAATTACATGTAACAAGGAAAGTCACCAACTTCCAATGTCTTATCTTTCATATGGTTTGAAGGTCCTTATTGGAATTGTATTGATGAACTATATACTGACAATCGTGCCACAATAATCTTAGTATTATTTCTAACAGAAAAGTTATTTTTATTGGTGTTGATTAATATAAGTGGTTTGTTTATCTTTCCTTGGTTAACACTACTTTTCACTTTAATAACTTAATCGTCACAATTCCAGCTCCCTAGTGTAAAACTTATTAGCAATAAGGTTTTACTAGTGCACATAAAAATAATTTCGTTCGCAAACAGAATTAACAGAGTTGTGTTGATGTGGATTCTATTGTCTCGGATTAAGACTATATCATTAGTTGAAAAATATATCTGACTCCGTCAGACTCTTCTTACAAGTCGTATTTTCCTTAAGGAAAGAACCAACTTTTCGGTAAGTTATTTAAATTACCAGTCACCGCACACCGTGAATGTGTTTTCGTAACCAGCTAACTCTTTTCTAATATTTCTGGAATATTCTCTAGTATAGTTGCACTTCGGGCAGCCATATTAGGTCAATAATAAATAACGAAAGGGTAACTCATTGGAATGAAGCATATCAATCCACCAATTGATTGTAACAGTCTTTCCAAATACCCTTTAACTCATTGGAATGAAGGAAACCAATCCATCAATAGATTGTAACAGTATTTCCAAATACCCTTCACTAAATCCTTTATTATCTATTATATTATGCCAATTAAAGAAACTGGTATTAGTTGCAGTTCCATCACATCTGTAGAGTATGTAATTTTATTTCCAACCCAACCCTAAGTCCTCTAAGAAAATTGTAAGAATATCCTTTACAGTGCCATAATTCCTTGACGTTTCTATATCGCAAGTAAATTGATCCAGCTTATATTGCAATTGATATTATTATCTTAAATTAATGATAAATCGCCACACCTAAAAGAAATTTTAGAAGGGAATTTTAAATAATAAATAATTCGTCCAACAACGTAAAAACCTTTTATAACAGTACCTTCTTGAAGCATCTGGCTGGACTTTAGAGACAACTTTGTGGATCATGTTTTTATCAACAATCAGAGTTAAATATTTGGTAGAAACTCTCAACCCTCGCCAACTATTTAGGCTCTACTTGGGTTTCTAGTCCAAAACCAAAGAAAGCAGCAGTGGCAGATCATAGTGATACGCCGCAAATGAGTATCGCAGATCTTAGCAAGTGACAGCATAGGCAATGTATTCCAGATGGCGGTTGAAGTCGATAGTGTTTCTGTAGAGAGCGTGTTTTTCAGGAATTCATTTATAATCAAAATCAGATACGTTTTGAGGAAATATTCACGCACCGAAACTTCATAACAATTTGATGAGACAGAATCCATTTTCAGAGTAGAACATGACTCTTTTGATACAATTATTGACTTTTCCAGGTTAGAACTTGATGTTATTTTCAAGTTGAATAAACACGAAGTCGATGGTGTTTCTGCATGCTAATCAAAATATCGCTTAAGTAAAACCAGAATACAACAAAAAATTCCATTTTTTTTAAATATTTAAGGTCAGTAGGCGAAATGAGGAATAGCGATAAAAATGACAAATTTTCAAAACTTTGAAGCCTGGTAGAGCCCTAAAGATATAGTTTTATTTTAATTTAAATATTATTTCGGTAATACGCAAATTTTGAGAGGTCTTGCGTTATGAAAAGCCAAAAAAAAAATTCTCGGGACACCCTAATGTGCATCTAACAACAATACAGCGAAAAAATATTACTGGCACTTCGATGAATGCACCCTCTTAACGGGATGGTAAATAAGAACATGCAATTTTTACCAATTTTCGAACTATCATCACGATTTAACAATAAGTGCGTTGTTAGAAACAATACACTGAAAAAATCGTACTGTCTGTAACTAGACTACTTATACAACAAATCAGTAAGAAAACATTTCGAAATTTCTACATTTTAGTGTAGTAACAAAAATCTCTTGGTAAAATAAGTCTTACCAAATTAAAAGAAATGGCATAACTCTGAAAGTACTGTAGCTATTTTTATAAAATTTTATTCATTTGTACAGAGATAAGTGGCATCTTGTTAAGTAAAATCAATGGTTTTCTCGTTTTCGCCTTAACCACTGAGGAACTTATCTGACTGTAGGAACACATTAAAGGTCTTAACATACTTATCAGCCCGGAAAGGAAACGCCTCTTTTTTTTACTATGAACGCTACGAAACAGCGGCTACGAACTGTAGCGCATTTTTATTCAGCTTAACCTGTTTGTTTTTGGGTCAAATTTAGTAATTGAAACTTTACCCCCTTCCAGATGAAAGATTGGTGTGATATTTGGTGCACAGCTTCAGTTCTGATGACAATACATTTTTATATATTCAGTATCACTGTAAATCCAAGATGGCCGCCGCTACAAAATGGCGGATTACATATTTTTACAACCCCTTCAGTATGGGTATCAAATGAAAGGCCTTGACTAGTAAAATACAGTACGCTATGAAAAAAATGCAAATTCAATATGGCCGCCAACAAAAACGTGGATAACCTAATTTATCGCAAACCCTTGATGGGTAGATATCAAATGAAAAAGGTTGACTAATAGAATACAGCAGTTTTTAAATTTTTATAATAATGTAGGTACGTAAATTATGACAAAAATCTTAAAACACCACTCTCTTCGTCAATCTCTTTCTCTCTCGGGACATTGAACAAACAATCAAAAAAAATCGTGGGGCGTAGCGTAATGATGATAGATATTTCAAGCACCCACGATTGTATTTGTTTGTCTGTTCAATTTCCTAGATTAATGAGGAGAGTGGTGTGATGACTGGTACCTAGGACCAAATTATTTTTTAGCTTTTAGTATATTATCTTTTTTTTTTCAATAAAACCCCTAAATTTTAAAAAAAGACTTAATTTTCATAATACAAAGAGGCGATACTATTCTGAGATGATAAGTGTGCTACGACCTTTATGCTATTAAACCTAATGTCACGAACATACTTTGATACAATATTAGATAAAATAAGAATTGTGTAATTTACAGTGAGGAGTTATAAATAATTTACTGCCCAATAAATACATTGTAACTAGTTTATCAGTATGAACGGATGTAACGGTTTCGTTGGCCTGCTTTATAAACATTTGACGACTGTAATATAATAATATAACATAATAAATGCGATAATATCGGTGAGTATGCATTGTAATAGTACAACTACAATGCAATGCAATACCCTGGGCAACAGACTGCAGACGGCCACGTCGGTAACACAGACTGGCCGATATTCTTTCACTACTGGTGGCCCAAACTGACGGGCCCTTCTCAGGGCCATCAAAACGGTGCTTCTCAGGGCAACAATATTGATTGTGTCGGAATTGTTTTTTCATCACAATTCCGACACAATCAATATTGTTGAATAAAGAAATAGAATAAAATATGTTGATGGACATTACATTCAGAGCAGGTTTTGGCCCTGAGAAGCACCGTTTTGATGGCCCTGAGAAGGGCCCGTCAGTTTAAAATAAAATCATGCTTATTAACAAATAAAATCATGCTTATTAACAAATTACAAATTGAAAATAATTAAAAATTCACTAAATTTTATTTAATTTTAGTTCATTATGTTAACAGAAAGCGCTTCGTGTCATTTACATAGTCATCAATACTGTAATAAACTTTTTCAGGTAGGAGGGCTTTCAGTTTTTTTCCTTAATTGGTCATAATTGCAAATACATTTTAGGTCATTTGGAATAATCTTATCGACTGGAACTGAGCACATTGACGGACATAGAAGGAATTAATGCATACTCACCGATAGTGTTAATTTTTTTAATCTCTCTACACAAGGAGTTAAGGCACACCCGCATTCGTGATTTTTTTATGTTATCTATTTGGTTCGCAGACAAGCATACGGCCTGCCTCGTGTTAAGCATTCACCGTAGCCTATAAACGCTTGCGACACTATCGTGACACTTGCACGCTGCCTACCCTAGTCCCCTTCCCTATCCCGTGGAGCCTTGGCAACCTTCCTCACCAACAGTAATACAAAACCACAAAAATGTAGTATAATTTGACTATGGTCTTCTGTAAGCTGGAGCGAATTTCGAATTTGAAAAACGGCAGCAAAAATATATCGAATTTTTCACTGAGGTACAGTTCGGGCCTCAGCTTTGGGCGCACCAAATTCGAACCGCTTCTCTACTGTGCTCTATCTCGGTTAAAATAAATTAGATGAAAATGCTAGCTTACCTTTTTAAGTACGCTATTAACTGTGTCCTATCCCCTACCGTTAGAGTGTACGAGTCTCTTCGGGGTAGAAGCTGAGTGATAGACCTTTCGTTGTTACCCAACGTAATGATATGTTACTGTCACAGATATATCAATATGGCCACTGTAGTTGTATGGGATTTGAATGAATGAATACGTTTATTTGGTATGAAAATACAACCCACAAAGTAACAAAAAAATACATAAATAGTTTTCAGGCCAAATAGGTCAGCATTTATGCCGAGGCACAGAGTGTTTCGACGCTGGTATTCTACGGATATCTTGATATTATTATCACTACAGATACCATATTCTTATATTTCACAATAACGTTAGGGAATGCGCTAACAGTAAGACTCTCTTAGTTTCTCAATAAATAATGAAGTGAATAAATAAATACATACACAATTTATACCCGCCTATTATTTATTAAATCATATATGTATTATTATAAATAAATATACCTACTAATTGAGACAACCGCTATTGCGCAAATTGTACTTCTTGTCCGCTAAGGCTAATGAGGCTAAGGATCTATGGTACCTATATGTGAAGAAGTTTTCTCTTAATTAGGTTTAATTAAGTTATCTCTCTCTTGATTTCTCTTAATCTTGCAAGGTTAGTTAGACCTAATATTATATAACGATAACAGGCTGAACGCTCCAGACAACAACAATCTAACCACCGGAAAATACGGCTATAAATACACTATTTCAAGTTATTTTACCAAGGATTTAACCAAGGAACAGGTTGAAAATTTATAAGCAATAAATTTTGAATTCTAAGACCACGTAAGTACAATCAAAAGTTATTTGTATGCTGCAGTTGCACCACAGAACACAGTGTTCTGTGAGTTGCACGCTATGTCGTGACCTTTTTATCATCTCGCTGGCTTACGACAAGCCGGTGGGTGTAAATGGCTGTCATCTCACAAGTTTGCAAAAGAAATATTCAACGCCAGCTCCCTCTAATGGCACCTGTGTAAAAGAGACGAAAAATCTTTACGTTATTGCGGTTTTAGAAAGTGAGTGAAAAATCCCATATCATGGACTTACCCGTTTAAAGCTGCCTCGAACTACGTCAGTGGAGGCTACAAGCTTTGGGAAATTTTAATGTATTTGGAAAGACTTAAAGTGCGATTTTGCATAAAAACTATCAGTAATTTTACTGACGCATCTGGGTATTTGGATTTAATCATCGATTGTATTCGAAAATGAACTTGAGAATCTAGATTTCCTTATGACAATAAGATGTTTTTTCTCAAAATTCCAATTAAACATTGCTCCTAGAATTCACTAGTTGCTAAGAAAATTCTTGCGTCACGAACGAATCATCAATCTTTATTGCATGCAACTTTAACACAAATAATTTTTAATGAGACCTTAGTTATAATATGTAGCTACTTACAATTGTTTATAGGATAGAAATTTAGCGCTACATCAATTTATCAATAAAAGCAACTATTATTTAACTGCACATTATGAAACTATTGACATCACAATGGCAATAACCTGATATTACCATGAAGTCACACATACATACGCACATAATCCCAAAAGGGGTTGAGCAGAGCCTTACGTAACATTTGGTTACAAATAAAGCCACATCTGGCAATATGGGCCATGTAATGACTCAAAATAGAAACAAGCTGCCAGCCTGTCCTATCATAAGATGGGCATCAAAGCCAAAAACTAACAAACCTGCTGTGAACCAACCTACAAAAAACAACAACCAGGACAGATGGTACACTCTAACTAAACCATCTCAGAAGTCTGGATATTTTTTTATTTAAAAATTATTTTTTAATAAGAAACCGCCTTTAAAACTCATAGAAAGAAGAAAAGAAAGAAAGAAAGAAATTATTTATTGGTACACACAGAACATTTAGGAGGGAAATTACAAAATACTACAAACAATTAATGGAGTCCTGTGCGAGACCAATAGGACTCTGCCTCAGCATGTGCTTCTGCAGCATAGTGCTGCAGGAGCGCTGTTATTCTGGCAGGACCTTTTTTTTTCACTGTGACGTACGGTATATATAAAATAAATATATATATAATAAAAATACATAAAATGCAATTAAATGATATTAATAAAATAATAATAATACTCAAACGAACAACTAAATAATATCATTTCATTCATACATTTGTATATTTAGGTACTTATTTCAAACAAAAATGGGAGCATGGGTCAGATTCAGATTCCACTGCCTTCACTAAAAAGCAGAATTTAAAACAAATAAGAGGGAAATTTTGGTTGGTAGAGAAATAAAAATATTTAAAAAGTGCAAATGGTTTTTGAGGTCGGTCCCACATACAAAATAATATATTTTTTGCTTTTTAGTGTTGTAAGTGTATTCATTTTCAGGAAACTATTTCGTGATCTTTTGTTTGTCACAAGCAATAAAATTATTACGATGTCATCGATGTCAATTAAATAGGCATTTTTAGGGATAACTCAAAAACTACAGGTCAAAATGGCGATCAAATTGAAATGGGACCACATGACAAGCACTATCTTCCAAATGTTTTAAGAATCTTCAAAATCGATACACAGTAAAGAGGCATGAGGTAACACACATAAAAAAACATACATTCGAACTGAGAACCTCCTCATTTTTTTGAAGTCGGTTAAAACCATTACTGCATATAAAAGTTCACATAATTCTCTTTTAACATTATCTGCTCACAAAAATAGATGCGATTTAAACTTGTTTAGTGCTACTAATTTTATTTACAAAATTGTTACAGAATAAATTATATCGCTAATAAAACGTAATTCGTATAACTTCATATTTTTATTGCATTTATCTGATATCGAAGCTATTACTAGGTTCTTCCCTTTAAAAAAAATTGTTGCGCAATGATAGTGATAGAGTTGCAATTCAATAAAAATAAATGACACTGAGGTGTTTCGGGTAAATAGGTACCATTTGAAATAAATAAGTACCATTATAATTATATAATGATACAAACGGAGGAAAAGTTTTTCTAACCCCTACTTCCTATCCGACCTCTATGACGTATGTAAATGTTAAAAAAACTTTTTTTTTAAATCAACTCAGAAGCCGATCCCAACCCACATGTATTCAGAATGTTGGTTATTTAATTTACATGTTGTATATGTCAGTACATTTTAAAGAAAAAAAAGCAAAAAAGGAAAACTTACGGACATAGTTTTTTTTTTACGTTAATACACAGTTAATAAAATATCTAATAAGGAGTAGGAAAACGTTTTCTCCATTTCCGTTATTTTGTATGAAGACGGTGCTCGCCCGTATTATCCTTTTAACAACTTAAAATAGACTGTGCTAATATTATAAATTTGTAAGTTTGATTGTAGGAACTACAGTACCGATTTTGAAAATTCTTTGAGCAAAAGAAAGCTACATTATTTTAGGAGATAAAGGCTATACTTGATTGTTACTAATAATATTTTTTAATGTGAAATAACAATGTAGGCGCTGACTAACAAACAATAACGTTTGGCGCTCAGCGGAGTGAACACAGGTCAGCTAGTGAGAAATAAAAGGGCAGAAATATATTCACCACATTTTTATATTTTTAATTTAAAATAATATAGAATAAGATAAATAAATAAGGAAGCGTCGGTGGCGTAGTGCGGAAGAGCGTCGTCTCCCACACGGGAGGCACTGGTTCGATCCGCACCAAGTACCAATGTGTTTTCAAATTTTGAATTCATATGAACGTTTAACCGACGCTTTTACGGTGAAGGAAAACATCGTGAGGAAACCTGCACACACCTGTGAATAAATTCTTAGGTTGTGTGTGAAGTCGACCAACCCGCACTTGGCCAGCGTGGTTGACTAAGGCCTAATCGCCCCTAATGTGGGGTAGGCTCGAGCCCCTCGGTGGGGACATTATATGAGCTGTAGATGATGAAGATAAATAAACCAAAACATCAAATGTAAGAAGCACGAAGAAATACAGACTCCACCAAAGAGGTTCGTTACACAAAAATAAAACTGAATCGATTTGCATAAATGTAGCTAAATATCTAAATGCACAAACGATTACGTACACTACAATTTCATTAGCTCAATTATAATAATAGTATTCTTTCTGCAAAAAAATAAAATAAATTAATTTGGGAGTTCCTTTTTAGTCATCTACTTGGCGGTAACTGTTCTCGTAAGGGTGGTTAAATTTATTTGCCTTAATTTCCCTTGTTGCTTCGACAGGCATAAGATTGTGGTTACACCTGCTAGAGGACGATGGGCCAACTAAAAACCAAATCATATAAAAAGCTGTAATAAGCGAGGTCGAGAGTTTTCCCGCGAAGTTAAAATAAAAGAGTTGAATATGAGGTTGTTGAACGCATTTCGCCTCTAGGACGAACTACTGAACGCAGTTACTTAGTCTAAACTAAGTAACTAATTAATACTAATTACTACCGCAGCGTATCCGAAGACATATTTGTTGACAAGTAGGCCAACTTACATTGTTAATTATTGGCTATTAGCAAACATTGTTTATCGCACGAGACATAAACATAATTGCTTTACTTACTTGTATTACTACTTGACAATATTTACCTATCTAGTAGTATTCTATTCTATTCTATTCTTATGCAAGGGGCTGAGGCTGTGTCTCAGAGCACTTCGACCCTACGGGATCTTTTGTGCTTCCCCTTTCCTTATCACCCATCCCCGTCAATATCGAACACATTTTGTATGAGTTTTACGATGTTGGTGGGAATAAGGTCTATAGGGTAACCTAGACCCAGGACCTTTAGTCGCCTATTGGCTAGTGCATCGCAGTCACATAATATGTGCTCCATGCTTTCTTCCTCCTCACCACACATTCTACAGGTGGGGTCTTCACCTTTCCCTATTGTACACAGGTGTCTTTTAGTGTCAAAGTGGCCAGTGAGAGCACCTGTGAGGAGGCGGATTTGGGTCCTTCTGATTCTTCCTATTATTTTAAGGTAGCCTGTGTGTGAGGATCATAAAAATTTCTTTGAGTGTGTATCTAGTAGTAACTAAAACAGGAAACTCACAAACATATGCCTTTTTACACTATTAACGCCGAGATTCTCCAGCTGGTTAGCAGCTCGAAATTGGACAGCTTCTCTTAAACCTTTGTTTTGTTTATGTCATATGGGTGGGAGGGAGACAAGCATATAGCCTGCCTGGTGGTCATCAATTACCGTAGCAATCATCATCATCATCATTTCAGCCGAGAGACGCCCACTGTTGGACATAGGCCTCCCCCAAGGATCTCCAAACCGGTCAGTCCTGCGCTGCCCGCATCCAGCGGCTTCCCGCGACCTTTACTAGATCGTCAGTCCACCTTGATAGCATAACCCCATATCCTCCAATGGGTGTCGTAGAAGGCGACTAATAGACCAGCAAAGGGGTATTGATTCCCTTATACTCTGTCCACCAATCCGCATTGGGCAAGCGTGGTGGACTACTAAACCTCCTTCGATGACAAGGCGAGGCCTTGTGTCCCAGCAGTGGAGCTGTAAAATAAGAGAAAAACTTGGTAACTTTTACTCACAGATAAAAATACATCTTGAAGTACAAAAAAAAAATTCTGATACCACTAATATACTACATAAGAATACATTTTTTTTCGAAAACTTTACTTGGTGAAAGTATGTTTTGTTTTTAATATTTGTTTTCGTGGTATTTAAAAATGATATAATTTTTAAATATATTTTTATTTTAATTAGTTATTTAGTTTAAATTGCTCCTATTGTACAGGTGATGATCAAAAACGTAATTTCTAAATTCACATCAACAAACTGTACTGCATTATTTTTTAAGTACTTATTGAAAGTACCTACGCCGAAATTATTTTTATTTTTAATGGCCTGACAAATACTTTCTACTTGCTTGTAATTTGTTTGTATTTTATTCCTTAGCATTGCTTTTTAAATATCTTTTATTTTAATGTGTTTTTTTTTTACTATTTTACTTTTATTTGTCTGTTGTAATCTTTTATACTTATATCAAAATTAATTGCTGTTCTTTAGTCTCGCTAAAACTAGCGAATGGCTGGACCGATTTGGCTAATTTTGGTTTTAAAATACTAGCGGAAGTCCAAGGGAAATTTAAATGGTGCGAAAATTTTAAAAAATTGCAAGGAAAATAGCAAAAACAATATTTTTATATTCCTATAGTCAATACCTATGTGGAAATAAAAATGTCGTTTTTAATGTTTTATATTCCGCATTTTGCGTTTATGTTTTTGGTATAACCGTTTATTTTCCTTCCAGTTAAACATTTCTTTTTTTCTGTAGTTCAGAATCTGTCAATTATTCAAGTTAGAAGTAATTCAATCAATTACGATCAAGTAAAATTTTCCTCCCTTAGCCTGAATAGTTTTGAGATTTTCATCTATTTTCGCTATTGACTGTACCACCTGCATGCGTATAGTAACTAATAACGACAGAAAAAACAGCACCAATTTTCACGAGTCGTTCGTTATCAGCTCCTGAACACGCAGCGATGGGGGGGATACGATTTGTTCGACTTATATTCGTGAACAGCCACGGCCTCGGCCAATCCGTCGCGACCGGTGACCGTGTGCGAACGCGTGCAGAAATCTGCAGAAAAGATGTGTAAAATGTGCGCAAGTGACGAAAGTGTTATAGCAGCGCCCCCGCCCGAGCCGACGCCGAGAATATCGAAAAGCCTGGAGAGGCTTAAGATGAAACACAACATAGTGACCGACCCCAACAACGAGGAGAAGCAGAAGGAGGTTGCGTACCAGCCCGACCTCCTTGCTGTCTCCACGCAGTACACCAAGGTGGCATACGACCTGTTCAGATCGGTCGTTGAAACCGTGCAGGACTCAAAGGCTTACGCGTAAGTCTTTTTCAATTTTAAGCATGCGTTTTTATCAATTATCTAACGCCTACTTTTGATTAACTTTCGCAATTTCTACTTTCATTGTATTGTTTTGTTTCATAAGTTTTGGTTGGTAACTAGGTTTTAAAATTAGAACACTGTTAATTGTGATAATTGCTTGACGTAATTGATTCAAAAATAGTTAAAATCGGTATTTTAATTGTTGCTTAATCGTAAAAAACGCATTTATTTGCGACGAATAAATGTTGAAGTCGTGGCAATGTTTCATCGAGGCACGTGTGTGAAAAATTGGAAAATGGTGCAGGCAAAAATTACACAAACATTTTCAATATTGTTTCCCATAAAGTTTAACGCTATAATATAATTAAATATAATGACTATTTATGGTTTGGTGAAATGTAAGGCTTTCGACTTAAAGTTACTTGCAACGGTCTTAACAACAAATAATACAGAATTACAACAGTTTTTAAATATCGTAATTAGAATAAGATCATTGATATACCAATGAATAGAATTCGTACTGAGATTAGTATATTACAATCACCTTAGACCGTTCTATTACATCGTTATCTATATAACTAGCGGTGCCCGCGACTTTGTTCGCTGTTGTGATGTTATATAGCCTATAGCCTTCCTCGATAAATGGACTATCCAACACAAAAAGAATTTTTCAATTTGAATCTGAGATTAGCACGTTCAAACAAACAAACAAACTCTTCAGCTTTAAAATATTAGTATAGATTCATTTTAAAACCTAGCTCTCACTTCGCCTCGGTTCAAAGTTAGTCTGACCTCGGACCTAACTAACTAATCAGTCATGGATCAGACATTTCACGTCTCAATTGTTTAGCTAGAAACGTTTTTATAGACTCCCTATCAAGGCTTGTTAATAACTGTGTTACTTTCATTTGCATCAAAGAATAGAAAGATATCAACTAACTACCGCAACCTGTAGTTTTTCGTGTGTCGGTCTTGTAGTGGTAATAGTTTTAAGTAAATATTTCTTAATACTAGAAAAAATACACTGAAAAAAATCGACGTGCCTCAGGCGGGAATCAATCTTCCGCAAATAGGGCAACTGCGTTTTTTCTAGTATTAAAAATATTTACGCGTTTGAAACGCTAAAATTATTCCATAAATATTTCTTTCGATTTTTTTTTAAGAAAAAGTTATGAAATTGAGTTCCCAGTAGTAGTCAAAAATAAAAACTTTTTAAAGTTGAGCCAAACTTTGATATTTTTAATGAAATTTGAACTTTGATGTGATTACCCAAGTTAATGTTTCATTCAAAGAGTACGAAAAGTAAGGTAATATTGTACTCATTTCATAGGATATCATTCTGGCACGTTTCAATACTAATAATCTTACGTTGGGAACAAAATTACAGTTCCCAGCGCATGATTATTCGTTTCAATTCAGGGCTCATACTTATATTTAATTTTACTTTTTCTCAGCAATGTATTGTTCAATAACCAACAAAATTATTAAAATTCATAGATACCAAAAATGTATATGGGCAACTTTTAGTTTATCTTGAAGATCCACTTCATCTTGGATGATGGAAAGTAAGGCTGAGGGTATTGGAAGCGAGCTTCACCCAGATCTCTCAACGACTGAGGAGACTGGCTAACAGCTAACATTGGCTATGGCTTGCTTACACGGTAAATATGTACTTATACAAATATAACTTATGGTGGTTGTAGCAATGCGAAAAACATCCCTAATATAACATTATAAGTTCATATCAACGTCAAATATTGCACTTAATGCTTAATGCATTAAGTGCAATTTTATTATAAGCCTAAAAACACTCAAGTCAAGTCATTGTTCGACTATTTCGAGGCGTCATCACTGCAACAAAAAAGTTAAAAAGCTATGTGTTCGTAATAAAGACACTACTAGTATTAACTTGAATGAGAATGAGATTAATAACGTGTTTACAAACGACGGCAAAAAAACATTAAATTCAATATTTACTTTAACTTGGTACCCATTATTGGAAATGTTTAAAACTTAACCTAATAGAATTTTGTTAAAGGAAATGAAAAAATTACAAAAAATGTCTTTATTCTTAGTACCTATTTTATTTTGTAATTTTTAAATATAATTTGCTAAAAAAAAACATGTTTCAATCTGTTTACAGTATAATAAATTAATCACTTATACTAATTACGACAAAGAGCCTTATCCTCGACGTTTATCTAACGTTACGCAACATAGCGTCGTTACTGCGCCAACCGTCGGCGTCGGTCGCGACGATAAAAAAGACACCATGACGGTGACATTTTGTCAAATATAGATTTAAAAAAAAGTATATTTTCAAGATTTTCACCCACCCACTCAGTGTTTGATCGTTTCGTAAATACATAACTGATGCAATTTAATACTCAATATCTTTATAGTAAACCATATTGACTATTTAATTTAGGAGCCTAATTTATACATGCTTTTAGATGCACCTACTATTGTTAAGATAGTCATCATTACTTGTTATGCTATGTATGAATCTGTATATTGCTTTTTATTTTTTTAATATTGTGCAGCTACATAACGCTTAAACGCACTCAAACATGGGGATAATTTTATCGCTCAAGTGTAACAGCTTAATTGCACTACAAGATAATTGAGTATTGAATAAACAGTGCGACACTGAGAGTTGATAATGTAATTATTGTTAATTTACTTTATCAACGTCTCTAGTAGCCCTTGTTGATACAGAAAAGGGCTATAATATACTTACGTTGGACTTTAGCAGCTATTTGGTGCTAGCAGTGGCAGGAACAGAAAGACATAAGGTAGGCTTAGTTCAGCAGTGAACAGACACGTGCAACATATTAAGCAAGAAATAAATTAGGTTCATACAATTATCAAATCACTATATTGTTCTCAAGTTCCCGGGAACTTTAAGCATGGTACCTGAATTGAATCTGATGCATAAAATTCTAGGAAAAAGAAGTTACATCTATTAAACTATGTTATTGTTAATGGTATTAGTTAATATTAAAGTTATAACAATAAAATAATGCTAATACAAAAATACATTGTCCTGTGGCGGAAGTCGTGAGAAATTCACCACTTAGTTTCATAATTACAAAATAATATTTACATATAACTTCAGTATATTTTATGTTTATTAGAGATGGTATTAAATATTACCGACCATTTCTTCTCCAAAATTATCTTTCAACTTTAGGGACAAAGTGAGATTAGCGAACCGCTTAGAAAACTGATTTGAATAGACCCATTTTTCTTGCACAATAACTTGACCTTACGAAGAAAACAATTGCCAAATTGGAACGGACATCTGTTCTAGTTGCATGCGAATATGACCTGTATTCAAAACATCGGCATACATTACACATATCCCCTAAGAAAAAAATCGCTTGCAAGCCTAGAGAGAACCTGCGTCCGGACACGTCTGCACCGGTTTAACGAAGTCTTTGTTTATAGTTTTTGGTGGCATTGATCTTGTTATCATAACAGTTTCTTGGTTGCATTGTTAGAGGAAATATTGAGGGTAGTTTGAGCTTTTAATATATTTACTAGACCCATATGTAGGGTCGTCTGTACCACCGCCTTTCTTATTTCTGCCGTGAAGCTGTGTTTCGGATTGAAGGAAAAGGCGTGTAATTACTGGGCATGGAATGCAATCTCCAGGATGGCAACGCATTTGCAGTGTTAAATGATTTACCCTTAATGTTGCAAATGTCTATAGGCGACGGTACGACGGTAGACCACTTAACACCAGATGGGCCGCAAGCTTGTTTGCCATCTCGTAGTATAAAAAAATTCAAATAAAAAACTGACTTATTTCATGGCGAAACGAAATTGTAATTTGAAACTAGTTCAAAATTTTGTTTTGTGTGTGTAGTGTAAGTGTATTCTCACTTTAAATAAAATCCTTTCCAAAGACTCCACTTTAATGTTTCTACTTTCTTTGTGTGATAATGTAGATAGGTATCGGTCTCGATAAATTGTCCATGTGTACAAAGGAATCAAACATTTATTATAACATTTAATATAATTAATAGTAAACTTAAGACAATTTGAACTAAGCTAGAAAATATTCTTGTTTCAAAATGACTGAAAAACAAAAAAAAATTCAAGAAACTATAACGCTTATTACAATGATACAACTACGAAATCACTCAGTCCTTCATATTTTATTTCTGTCTAGATAGTTCTTCAGACAGTCACTTGAATAAATTGATGCTTTTAAAGTCATTACTAAATTATAAACTGTGGGAATTTGTTGCGTGGTTTCTTCAAATACGATAATTTTATATCTCGTCCGAAGTGGTGGTAGAGTTTTAACGATTAAAAAGTACCTACTTAGCAAAATCTGTTTCAACGATTTTTTATAAAAAAAAAATCAATTAGTCTTTATTAAAAATCATTAACATTTTCTCTATGTCTATTACCTACACGTGGCACCGAAAAATCTTAATACAGAACGTGACTAATAAAAATGACTGTACTGTCCTTAATTTTAAGTACGTACCTTAATTAGCTAGTACCTGATTACCGTGAGCTAAATAGTGTTTTAGCACTTAAATAGCCATCTTGAGTACCTAGTCTAATAAAAAAGACTGACTAACTCATTCAGCCTTGCGTCCAAAGTCCTCTAACGTAAAGTAAAATATTACCATTTTAATGTGATTTTCCGTAATCCGTAAAATAACAACTGAACTATTTCACTACAAATTATAGTGACATTGTAAATAATTGTTTTATTTAGAACTTGAAGCAAGACGTTAACTCATTAGCCGCTCAAAATTAATTATTTAAGCGCAGTCAAAGCAAATTTTTTTTAAATGTTTGAAATTGCACCAAAAGAAAATTAATTAAGATTCGTTTTACGGAAGAAACTAAAATAAGTTCTTTGTAATGTAACTGGGCTCGAATCCGTAGCCTTACACTCTCCAATCTCACGGATGCTCTAACTGAGCTACACAAGATTTGAAAAATCCGACGAATTTGTTCTATGTCATAAACGGCACATATCTAACAATTTTGATAAATTGTAGTTGAAACCAAATTAGTCCCTGTATTCATTAGTTCATAAAATTTGAATCAAGGTATAGTTTCTTTGGATTCTCTCTGAAACAGATTAATACAAAATCACTATTTCATTATGAATATTCATTGCTATCCAGTGGAAAGTTCTAGAAATTTGTATTTTAGAGAATTATCGACCAATAGCTATCGTAATAGATCAATCTCCATCAATCTATCATATACACGAGCACGGAATGAGGTTATTGAAATACCAATTTTTAGAGGACAGATAAAGTTGTTCGAACAAAGGGAAATTACAAAAATCTACTTGTCTTCATCCGTTACGCAAAGTCGAGTCTTGGGAAACAACTTGGGGAGCAAAGTTTCATCTACTTGTTATTGAATTAAGCAAAGAGGTATGAAAGCGAACCCGCTGATTGTGAGCATCACTAACTACTATCTGCTATCCTAATCCTTACCTGGATTGCCTAAGGACAATTTACTCCACACGCAGAAACATAACGTAAGATTTTTTTGCGTAGAGTTGGTATTCCAAATACGAGAGTCTAATCTGCAGTTTAAAAACCACTTTGATGCTGTCATGTTGGGATGGAGTGGCCAGTAGTGGCTTCATATGAAGTGGTCAGGGTTCGAATTCTGGCACGGACAAGTGTTAGTGTGATGAAAATTTTGGGTTAAAGAGTAATTTTCAAGTGGATACATATTAGATAAAATAATGTGCTTACACATACATTAATAACTAAATAGTCAAAATTTTTTGAATGAAGGAAAATAACGCGCAAAAACTGGAAAACTATTCAACGTTACGTTAGCTTATCTACTGTTACAGATAAAACAATAAGACAACAACAGAAAGGCTGCCATTGATAGTGCGAGATAAACTAAAAATCATTGATACATATTAGATCATCGTTTTTTTTGGAAAGTCTACTTCGAGCAACCACTTGACTAATATTTATCATTTCATTTCATTTCATTCATAGTCCGTGTATGCTTGCTAAATAGTGCTTTACACTTACAAAAAAATACAAAATACAAAAATATTTATTCATAATCAAGTCAACTATTAACAGATTGATTGATGTGACACTTCTTATTTTAAGAAAAGATCAACTTTCTTTCAAATTTGGGGGAATAATAACTATTGTTCCGATCAGGTGCATTCGGTGATCAGGTGATTCCGATCATCATAAACCAATAAAAAAAACAAGTTACTTTTATACGCACATACACTCACACATCTCTAACTTCAAATACAAAGAAGACGTTTTAGTTTTTAGGTTCGCCCTAAACGAAACGAACGAATTTAAAAATAATAATAATATAATCATTTATTTCATAGTAATTCTTCATATTGATTGTTACTAGCATTTACATGTTAACGTGTTATATAGCTATGTTAGTAAATTTAGTAAAAGTTATATTATTATTTAACGTTAAGTTACGTATTTTTTTTCTTACATATTGTCGTAATGATTCATCTCTGTGATCCAAGTTTGACTTTGAGTAAATTTGCGCATTCTGTAACGGTTGGCGTAGCATAATGCATTTCCCGCCAACGCTTTGGCAACAAATGAGAATGACTCTTTTATCTACACATTTCATCTGCATTCAGGGCGCTAATGACGCAGGAGATCTTTTTTAAGATTGTTGCTAGATTAAAAACCTGTAAATTCAACAAATCTCCCCTAACTATTATAACTTGGCAATATTTGCGCGACGTGTGAAAATATCAACAAGCAAACAAATTACTAAGTGTTACGAGATAATCCTAAATCCATAAAACAAATGAACAATTATTTCAACAAATATATAGAATATGCTCTAATTTTAAATGTTTCTCATTTCTGTCCCAAAAACCATAGCATATATTAGGGATTTTTAATTTCCAGATTTTTTAAAAGCAAATTGCGCCCACTGAACAGCTATACAACTTTAAAAAAGACGCAACTAGATTTAAGTAGTACATATTAAAAAAATAGAGCATACTTGTACCTAAAAACTATTTACACATATTCATTCAAAAAGATAATATACCTACTAAATTCAACATAAAACTGACCTTTTTTATAAAAAACAACTAACGATATTTTTATCCAAACATTAGATATCATTTTAATTTCTGGAGGTATTTCATACAAACCAAATTGATTATATTGCCACTCTGTGCTAATTATTTTAAAACCTGTCTTCACTAAACTGCTGAACTACAGTAAAAACAATAAAAAAAAGTTTGACGCGCAATTCTATTTCCAGCATTCTTAACCAGAATCTTCGTTCCTTTTACATTGTAATTACAAAATAAAATCGATCTCATTAACGAACCCGTTTCTCGATAATCCTCTCGTAACCATACTAAAGTAATCTGTCCATATAAAGATGCAATTTCCTTATGCAGCTGCGCCGGCGCTCCTTCCCCGAAGCTTATAACCTTGGGGATTAAATTCGAAAATCGATGGAATTGCATGAAGTGTGTTGTATTTAAATGGAGAGGAAATTTACATCACAATTTTAACCTGTAAGAAGGTATAAAATCCAAACTGATTGAAATTTATACCAAATCAACATGCCATACAAAAATTAGAAAAAGAAAACAATTTTATTGAAAACTTACGAAATTGTACACGATATATGTATAATAAAATAGATAGATAAATCTAAACATTATATACGTATAATGTAACATAGAAATTATAATGTCAGACATGTCAAACTATTAGAAAATATGTGAAGAATCCAAATAGTGATTGCGAACTAGTTTTATATAGGCAAGTTTATTTTTTGCTATTTGCTTGAGATGGGAGTGCGTTCCAAAGTTAATGTGGTAAGAGTTTGATCTCCCGTTTAGGCGCAGAATGTCCAATTCACAAAATGTCCCACGGTCGCAAAATGTCCAGTTCGCAGAATGTCCAGTTCGCAGAATGTCCAATTCGCAGAATATCCAGTTCGCAAAATGTCAATTTCGCAAAATGTCCAATATTCATCGTAGCGTGATTTTTCCTTTCAGTGACACTGTAACTTAGGTTAGGTTAGGAACCTGAATAAACTAAACCTGATCTCCTATTACGATTATGAGAAGTATCCAATTATTAAAACTTACATTTCAAATATCTAGGCGCAGGCGCATATGCATCATTAATATTGGAATTTCATAACAAACATCTAAAATGCACATTGATTTTACAAACCGCGTATTCGGGCTCCCTCTGAAGCTTTTATTTATGATAGTCATTCTTCGATATCAGTTCGAAAACTTGTTTATTTACATGTTCTTAATCTTAAAATATCATACCCTTACTTACATACTTGTAAAAAATAAATTTCTTTATTTCCAATACAAGACACAGTGTACAAAAAAGGAATTGATCCTTAAAAATCGTGTCAATTAATTACTTGGATAAAATTAAAACCTACGTTTAATGAAATGTTAAGGACGTTAATTTGGTGTCTTAAACACTTTCGGAACGTTCGTATGTGTTTGTATTTATAGTAATTATTTACCTACATTTAAAGTAAAATGTAGCTCGTGCAAATTAATAATATATACCATTGCATAGTAAGTTGTTTTACCAATCATTTATTCTGTGGGTCGTGTGGTAGCGGCCGTAAGGAAAGGAGTGCTACTACCCCAAAAATACTCATAGGAGTAATAAAAGAAGATTCAAAGAATTTTGACCTGGCGCATCACCATCTGTCTTCAATAGGTCGCCTCGTATAGTGGAGGGTTCAACCAAAACAATACCAAAGATAGTTGACGTCTACTAGGCGGCTCATCATAAAACTTCAAGCCAAATCCAATCCAAAATCTTAATAATGGGAATTATCACATTACGCCAACTCCAATAAAATTAGGAGCAAGCAGGGCGAGAAATGATGATGGTTCTCTCTCCACGTCGCATCATTAAAAACACTTTTAAGAGTGGAGTTCAAATAGCGTCATAGCTTGTTTGCCGGTTACTTTCAACCAAAAGGCCTCAATACGCAACCATTGACGGTGTCTTTAGGTCATGCGTCATTATACTACCGTGTAAACAGGCAACCGACTGTTCGCTATTGTTTGACGTCGCATGGCCGATAACACTATCGCGATTGGAACAAAATATCAAAACTCGGAGTCGCTAATAAATACCTCTCAAGATTGGCCCAAAATATGAAAGCACTAAAAACATCTGTCAAGTATAATGAATAAAAATTAACGTTTAAGTAAAGAAACTAATAAACAGATCTAGGTAGTGGAGTTTATTTTTTTTATACTTTGTGACTGGCAAACAATCATAAGAATCGTATATGGTCAACTTGTACTACAACGCCTTTATATAACCGTTATCAAAGTTAATAATAATGAAATACTATTTAAAAATGTTCGCGTCGGTGGCGTAGTGCGTAAGAGCGTCGTCTCCCACCCGGGAGGCACTGGTTCGATCCCCGCCACGTACCAATGTGTTTTCAAATTTTGAATTCAGATGTACGTTTAATCGACGCTTTTACGGTGAAAGAAAACATCGTGATGAAACCTGCACACACCTATGAAGAAATTCTTAGGTTGTGTGTGAAGTCGACCAACCCGCACTTGCCGTTGATGATGATTTAAAAATAGTATTTAATCTACTTACAAGATCAAAATCAAACTAAATATTGACTCTAAATGCGCAAGTCGACATACAATCTCGTAATCAATTATCACCAACTATATGTCGGCGGAAATATTTACGATTAGAACTCTAACTTATAATGACTGGTAAACATGTGATAATCATGTATGACGACAGACAATCGCATACCCTCATCATCATCGTATACATGATAGAAAATATATGCTGTAATTACTTAGCCGCGAAAAGAATTTCCACCGTAGTGGTAGTTGATTTCGTGATTTGTCAAACTTGACCTTCATATTACAAGTTACAAAGCTTACGAGAGCTTTAATATGATTTTAAAAAGAATGCAGAGAGATTTAAGAATAAAAAAAACCGGACAACTGTGAGTCGGACTCGCCCACCGGTTCCGTACAAATTTGTATTTTTTGCACTTACGGCATAAACGGCCGTATCTTTTTTTGCGTTAACTTAGAAGTTTGATTTTTTCACAGTTTCTAGGGGCTGTAGACGTGAGTGAACACGATACTTCTACGCGTTCCCGAGATAAAGGCAAATCTCGATGATTGATTACGTACTAAACGATATAAAAATAAACTATATTTATTATTAATTAATTGCAAATGTATAGTTTTCACTTGCCAAATTTCATAGTTCTAGGTCAACGTGAAGTACCCTATCAATTTTGATTCCCTTGAGAGTGCCGAAATATGCGTTGTTTGATGCATAAACGGCCGTATCTTTTTTGCGTTAACTAAGTAGTTTGATTTTTTCATAGCTTCAAGTCACCGTAGATCAGAGTGTACGATTTTAATTTCAACTAAATACCTCCACTCGGTCCCGAGATTGACAGTTTGAGGCAACACTGTCCGTCGTACAGTGCTGTGCATAGATACTGGGTATCTTGTTGGGGTAATAAACGAACACCCAACAGTATTTACTATTATATTACTACATATAAAAAGCAATATACTTTTATCTGCAGCTGATATTTTACCTACTTAACTATGTTTTATTGCTAGTGTAAGTATATTAAATATCTGCGTAGTCGTAGATAATGTACTATAGTAAATACCTACGTTAATACTCTTAGCTATCATTGACCACAACAATATGCGTAAATTATATCTTCCATGAAAAACGGAATGTTACATAATTATTTTTTTTTACCAAAAATGGGTAATACGGTGTTTAAGGAGTAACACGAGTCAATTATCGATACCAATAGATTCAATTTTATAATTTTGCAGCTATAAAAAGTATAAAACAGCTAAGATTATCTGTGTTCAAAAGACGCATCACTGAAATATTAAGAGTTAAGGCTTTATAAAAAAATTCCAAATGTTTAATTTACTATGTCCAATCATAACTCATATCTCACACAAATAATGTCCTGATGCTTATTTTTATATAGTAATTAAATATTAATTGACAAATATTAATTGAATTAAATATTAATTGACTGAGTAATTGACCCATAGGCTTACACTTATAATGATAGAAAGTACCTAGGTAATTTTATATTATTTGGTATTAACTTTTTCTTTTTTCATTTCATATTATAATAGGTAGCTATGTTTGATTAAGAGTGCTGTATAAATAATAGAATATATACATACTGGGTGTAAAAGACATGAGCAGTCAAACGAAAACCACGTATTCTATACATCAAAATAAGACATATTTCAAAAAAAATATTGCTGGGAAATGATTTTTATTTTTTGGTGTTACAAAAAATTGCAAATTGTACCGCGCAATGTAAAGAGCTCAACTTGCACGCAACTCGCAAAACCGCGTTAATTTTGCTTGACGGCGGCCCCGTTCGTTAGTGTCCGTGCGCATCGAGTGAGATACATTGAACGCTAACGTTTTGAAGCCATTTTTTGTTATGAAATACTAAAAAAAATGATAATGTTTCTTTGGACAATAATTAAGAAATAACGTATAAAATACGTTTTCATAAAAAAATGAGAAAAAAAATTATGACTTTGACCTTCAATAAAATCGTAACTATCAATTTCCCAGGTATAGTCTAAAGGAAGAAAAATGTTATGACGGTGAGCAGAATACATGGTTCTCGTTTGACTGCTCATGTCTTTTACACCCTGTATATTGGGAACTATAGGTTTAAAAATATACTATAATTCGTAAAAACTGTTTGTTCCAAATAAAGAGAAAAAAAAAAAAAAAAAAGTTCTCTTTAATTTTGTGTTCAATTTATTTAATTTTAATCTATCCACAACTTTTAATTCATCCTTCATATAAAAATACACTAATAGACTCGGTAGTTTGTACTAGTTACATTGCAAATAATAAAAAATACAAAAATAAAAGAAAATCAGCAAAAACAAACAATTTGTCTTTCTGAACTTTGTGTTCTCAAAATAGGTGTCTTTCAGCTTTCAGGATCCAGAGAATATTAAGGGGTTTGAGATAGCATATATAATAATAATTATGGCATTAGCCAAATTAGGAAGTGGCTCTAGAAAAAACATACTATATTTAGTATACATATTTTCAAAGTGGGCAAAATAAGGTTGAGAAGCTATGGTCTAAAGTTGTTACAATAAAATCAATGTATAATTTCTAAATCTTACTGTTAACTCGCTATGCACGTGCCATCATAAAAGTACGAGTATTTATTATTTTATTTCGTATTTCTTTTATTTATCTCATCTAATAAGTCGTGATATTAAAAATAGAACAAGTAATTGTTGTTTGCAACTAAAATAACTCTTCACTACACTTTACGTTAATATTTTAGTTTGTGTTTAACACGATCCAATTTACACTAAGACACGTCACAATACGTGGTAAACATATTGTCATGACACCCGTCATGATTTACGCCCCACTGTTAGAGACAAGCCTTTTTACATGATAAAATAACAGTTTCTCCATGACCATCTTTAGTATTCGTTTATGCCGTCCATTAATATACTTAGTATTATGTATAGAAATTAATACAGAAATTAAATGTTCGGTAGTCTCGCTTAAACTCGAGAATGGCTGGACCTCAGATCATATAATATAACTGGCTGGACCGATTTGGCTAAGTTTTGTTATAAAATATTTGTGGAAGTCCAGGGAAAGTATAGATGGTGGGAAAATATGAAAAGATTGGGAAGAAAATAGTAAAAACAACATTTTTATTTTCTCATATAAACTATTCCTAAAATGTATGAGACTTGTGTATGTTTGCCACTTCTACTGATAGTTAATCTTGTTAGCTATCGAACGATACCAAATTGTTGCTTATCCATGTCGACGTGCAAAATTGTCGCTTGTTTATGAAGGAAAAGGTCACAATTGCGAAAAAAATATTTAAGTCCTTGTAATATATTTCGTGAGGGTGGGAGCTAGACTCCTAACTTGAGGTATTTTTACAGATAAAATTGTCCATTGAATCCACTCTTCTAATTTGATTACTATTTCCGATTTGACTACTCTACTTCCGCGGACACACTGTATAGTATATACCATCCTAACACTATTCGTCAATTTGGTGTAGGACCTAGCTAGAGCTTCTGCGCGTAAATCAGTATATAGCAACTTGGTTAAACCTAGATTTGGACATAAAAATTTGTGTCAATGTTTTTAATTAAGAAACCATTGGCGGCATATGACCATTAGAGTTAAACTTTGCTTACATAGATTATGTCTCGAATAACAGGACACTTTCAGACATATAATACGTTACTTCGCGAGAAGTTTAAGTCCAAAACGAGACACATTCGCTGGTAAAGGCTAGTAGAACTTTAATAACACAAACACGAGACACTAACCCGCTGATTAAACATACCGAGTAAAGTCTCGAGACGTCGTCAGCGAGGTCAAGCAACTGCACACGTCATGTGGCCTCAGTGACGTTCTCTAACGTCAGGCAAACAGCTGTCTGTGTCGCTAAGTGAGGAGTGCTCGTCTAGTACCTAAACATGACACGATCAAGTCAATAGTTGGGCATATCGTGATATGCCCTGGACCAGCACCTTGTCAAAGACTGTATAATTTTAATAACAATAATGTTAACATCATTATTATCTTTTGCTAGTTAGTGATAAAATTGTCAGTCAACCTCAGTGGTTGAGGGTTAAATGTGAAGGTCGTTTTCTCCTTAGCAATTATCAGCGTCAAACGGGATGAAGGCAAAGTGTTGCGGCGTCAAAAAGAGAAAAAGAATATTCATCCTTGTTAACGTGGTGTTAAGAGGGACACGCATATCAACCGTGAACTTATGAATAAATACATCGAAAGGCTTTACAAAGACACAAAAAAATTAACTGTACGCGAATATGAGATTTAAAATTATTACAAGTGTCGTACAGTTCCAGTTTTACGCATAGGTACGTGTTACGGGTGACTTCTGACGCAGTATGTACTTACGTAATTTACTTTTAATAGCACAGTCTCCACCTGAGAAAAGAATTAGCAGTCCAGTTACAACATAATTTTCTCCGTAAAAAAGAAAAATAATGATTACTAATGTCTACAAGAACCAAGAAATCAATACTAAACATATCGTATCTATTTCCATCGTGTCTTGGAAGCGTTCAGAGACATTTCTACGTACAAAGTGTAATGAATCGTGCGGCTGTGTCAATCCACGTCACGAACAAACAAAACTACAAAGTTTTGTTTTGTAACTCTTTTTGCAAACATCAACTTGTAGTTCGATACAGGGATACAGGTGGTTTTGACTTTAATACAGCGCAAAATAAAAAAAAATATTATGAAATTTTTATTGAAAATAAGAAGCTTTGTATTCCATATAACAATTAGTGTACAATTTATGATTCTATAAAAACTCACTTCTAATTTAGCTGCCAACCGCGAAAGAATATTAAAAAAAAAAATCTAATCTATAAACCTATGATTCTCCTTATTAAATCTAAGTCGTTGTAGAATACCACGGCTAATTTCGTTTCCATTTAACTTGACAAAATTAAGGATCATTCCAAAAAAATTACAAGTTAATTTTAAATTCAGGAGGAAAAGAAGACAAAACATGGATAACATCGAAATATACTTTAAAAACAAACACGAAATTACATTTTGTAAATCGAACCTTCTTTCTTGATCTTTCTTTTATTTTAGAGATTGAAAGAACGTTACACCCTAAGGTTACACCATTAAGTGATTACAATTAAAATATTAATAAAACTCTGAAATATAACAACTACTTAATTACATTCTTTTTTTTTATCTAAAACATATTTTTTTAAGTTGAAATAAGCAAAGAGGTAGCTGAGTTTTTATAGGTCTACTGTGTAAACCTTCGTGGTAGGTCTTGCGGTATTAAATATGGGGTTATAAATATTATTCTGGCGCCTATCTATCTATAAAAACTGAATGCGGTTTACGATTTTCAATTAGACGGTTTAAGGGACTAACTTTAATGATAGGTTTATGCTTCATGTTTTACGTGGAGTATTTATATATTTTTAAATTGGTAATTATGCCAGTGACTTGTTTAAGGCTGGACTTAGAAACTTGTTTAAATACGTTTGCAAATCTTAAGACAAAAAAAAATATGATGATGTTATGTTGCGTTAAGTGTATCCTTTTACGACTTCTGTTCTATAGATATTAATAGGTAATTATGGGAAGGAGTCTTTAGTGAATTGGTATTTAAAATTAATTTAAATAACAGATTAGATATGTATAATAAAACGCATTCATTATTAGTCATTGTAGGAAAAGCATGTAACGGAAATCTGCAAATCCAGATTCTGTCTTAGAACGAATTTAGTGTTACAGACTGGCTGAATTTTATATCTCTTTCTTTTGAATTTCATAATTATTTTTCAACAGTATTTTGAATTTATTAGATCTTATTTGGCATATTTGTTACGTCTTATTATACGCCCTTGCAACCCTTGCAAAGCTTTTTCATTTACAACAAGAGTTTTCATGAATTCTAGTTTTTGTTGTTTTAAATTTATTTAAATAAATTAACTAAACATTTTAATTAAATCTACTTATAAGAACTGAAACATTTAATAAGATATAAAAAATTGAGACGAATGTTAAGATCAACTGAGCTTTATAATTTGGTTTGGTCACAACAATTGTTTTTTACGAAACTGACATGCAATTATCATTTGCCTCCATAAGAACGCATAACGCGAATTGCTTCGGTGAAAAACAAAAACTTTTACTTGGAATCTGGACAGAAGGTAATATTAAAAAGCCGTCAGTGCATTCCTGAGATAAGATTTTAGTGTTTTAAATTGCAAATGAATTGTGTTTTTCATGTATGTATTGTTATTTGTAGTTCATCAACTTCATTTATATTCAAGTTAATGTCTTGATTTATTTAATATAAGTGCAGTAATAATTATATCATTTTAAAAGTACCTAAGTCTTTATTGCAAGTCTCTAGTATGTTTTACGAATTTCACAGATAAATGGAACAGACAATGTTATAAAGGAACTCTTTACAAGTAACCTCTTTTTCATAAGAAATTAGTACAAAATATATAAAAAAGATAAACTTTAATTTTTGAGGTTTTAAATTGAAAATAAAAACAAGAGTCAATAAGTTAAAGAGATAAGACCATAAGTAGGTAAGTACGAATATTTCAGATTTTTAACTTCTATATAGGTTACAAAAGTACCTACCTATATTCCGATGTAACATAGTTTAAAGCGTATTTGAATGTCTCACTTCCAAGCAACATTTCACATTCGTAATTTGACTTTTAAAATTATTAACATAAACTCCATACGCGTCCAATACATCTCTCTTTTAAATCATAATGCATAATAATTACATACTCCAAGGAGTTTATACAAATCGAATCCTCTTTGACTATCAAATGAATACCTACCGTGTGCATAAATCGTGGTTCTTACACTAACAAGTCATACACAATAATAATTGATTTATAGCTATCCGAAGGCATTGCAAACGGAATTGACTGTTTAAGTTTGAAGGCTTTGCCATGAAGGAATGCCTTTGCATACAGAAATAAGGTTCAAGGACGCATAAGCAACGGACATCCTTTTGCACTTGATTAAATATTTTAAAGGTGTATTATGTTGGAGCACAGTTCACTGCAAATCACATCGTGTCTTGTGTGACTTCGCTAACTCTAGCTTCATATCTTTAATTAGAATTACTATTTAGAGTGCTTGGTCTATGGAATTACAAGCGGGCACATACACAGGCTAACATATTAATAAATTTATCCATATAAATGCAGTATAACAAAATGCATGAGCATGTTTGTATACTGTAACACTTTTTATTAATAATGATCCATCGTCATCATACTCAAACTTTTTCATTATCTACTTTAACAATTTAAAGTTCGACTCAGACCTTTCATTTACAACCAATGATGATTGACAGCACAGAATGAAAATTAACAGCTTATGTTGCATATGGCTTATGATTTATTCAATTTTTGATAGTCTGAGGGCAATTTTAATTTAAACCTACTTACAACATACAGACTTTTTTATTTAAAACAGTTTTAAAGTTTAAATAGGTCGATTTTACTATTCTTAGCGCGACATTTAGAAATGCGCATTTGAAACCTAGAAAGCATGCGCAAGACCTGTTTGTAATTATTATAGGAGATGCACCTATCTCGAGCTATCAAGTCCGTGTCATACCCGATTAACGTAACATGAGGAGAAAATGTTCGAGCAATAAAATTAACACACGATTGTTTTCAATTTCAATACGTAAATTGAAAAAGACCACATTATTATTACTTTTCTGTCTGTTCCCTATTTTATTTGGGGTCACCCTGATGTTTTTCATAACTCTAAAGAAAGAAACAATTATTGGCCAAAAATGAAGAAAATAAATATAGGTCACTGCCTCAGTATAGTGTCTTCTCTATCTCTATTCCTTGCCATGATATCTTTCACACAGTTTATATCTTTTTCATTTTTTCCTTTCCCCTACATTTGTCATCTCTTAATTTGATAAAATTTTTAAATGACTCCCTTTTTTTACATATCCCTACCACGATAGACCTCTCAATCTTTATGTGCCACTTCCAAGCTTCCTCTAATGTGTTTCGAATGTTTTTCTCACAGAGCACATATTGCTCAAAAATGTCCAAAAATTCTTGATTCTAAATTATAACTGGAGAAAATTCCGAGCATAAGTCTACCTTTTAAGTCTCTACTGATCGGGGAGCGGTCAGCAGTTACACTAGTAACGTTAAGGCACTGGGCGACTTCCTGGAGCTGGGATGAGTGGAGTAATACATCCCACACCCTCCGACGCAAATTAGGCGCAATAGGCGACGAGTTGGAGAAACTGTCCGTACAAAAACAAGAATCCTCAAATCTAAAACGAAGAAAAAAAGAAAAGTTTCCTCTGGGAAGTTCATTGATAAAAAACCAGACCTGAATGTTTAATTAAATATACCTTTCTGTGTCATTTAACCGCCACCTAAATAATAAAACTTTCATTGAATTGCTCAAAAGAAGCGTCGATTGCATCATTCGAAGTGTGGTTTTGTGCTCCGTGAAATATAGCCACGAATCGTTCTCACAACACATACGCAGGTGTACTAAAACTCGGCATGAAACTTAGTACGTTGTCATAAGGGTCTTTTTTAATGACCTGCACTAGAATGCATTTGTGTATGCACAAAATGTTTTTACTCCGAATTACCGTGAGAAAGTCCCGAAACGTGATTTGTATATGATACTTATTCAGTAAGCACATATTTGAAATATTAGTTTTTATGTGCTGGACAATGGGTTTTGAAACTTTAAGCAGGTTGATGACGTTTTTTAATAATGCATTTTATGCACATAATAAAGATTCGTAATTTAATTTAAAGTAAAAGTTCGCGTCAGAAATTAATTGTTTACACAATCAATAGTTACATCAATATTAGGTATTTGGTTAATTTGATTTTAATGAAAAAGCACCTGCGCACTTTTTTGAGTAGAAAACCTAAAGAAATTAATTTTGATGATCCCAACCAACCGACCACCGCCGTACAAACCTATTCGCTAACAGTTTTATAATTCGAACAACTAATGAAACTGATCACCTTCTGATGTCCTCTCTGAAAGTTACAATGAATTCATACTAAGATCCGGGACTCTTCAAGGCTAAGGTAAACAGAGTACTACTAGGAAAGCATGTCTAAGACCTCAGTCCGCATCTTCACGAGAATGTGAATAAATGAGGCCGCGGACACGAAGCCAGCGACGAGCGGCGCGACGGCGGCGCGACAGTGCAGCGGGGCGGCATAGTGTTGTGTTTTTGTGTATGCACAAAATGTTTTTACTCCGAATTACCGTGAGAAAGTCCCGAAACGTGATTTGTATTCGATACTTATTCAGCAAGCACATATTTGAAATATTAGTTTTTATGTGCTGGACAATGGGTTTCAAAACTTCAAGCTTGTTGTTAATGACGTTTTTTAATGAATTGAAAATGCATTTTATGCATATAATATAGATACTGAATTTAATTTAAAGTAAAAGTTCGCGTCAGAATGTCATTTATCGCTTTGAACTGTTAAATGGTTAAAATCATTGGATTTCGATAAAATTTCAAGTTGGCGGTTATATCTAATGATTTTTGACAGTTCAAACCGATAAATGGCTAATATCATATCGTGTTTCGGTGGTCATGCTAGGCGGGCTGTTCCATTTAAATCTGTGCATTGGATCGCGCCGTCGTCGTCGTCGCCTCGTTCGTCGCTGACTTGAGTCCGCGGCCTTATTTCTTAATGCACTTAGGCCCTGTCCGCACAGCGATAAAATATTCGCGCGGAAATAATATCGCATTCAATTTGCATCAAACCACAGATTTTTTCGCGCGATTTTTTTTACCGCATGTGCGGATAGTCCTATAAGATCCTATGTGTCACAGAATTTTGCGAGAAAAAAACGCGCGGTGAAATATCGTTGTGCGGACAGGGCCTTACTAGCAGATAATATTTTATTACCGATCACAGTGCGGAATATTAAGACGATAATAGCATAAACGCGTGCAAGAAAGCACGTCTACCGTATTAGTAATTTCGCGTACTTATAACGTGTGTATTCAACATTTTGACTTCTGCCATACGAGTGTTAAAGAAAAATCGTCCTTATCGAATGTACTCAAGATTATTGACACTGTACACGATAAATAGCGTATTGCGATAAAAGAAATCTCGGGGATCTTCCTGACGATAAGCTGTGACGCGGGTTGGCCCGCGATTTACGTAGATTATGTTGAAGCTTTGTTAATGAAAAACAGGCTACATTGATTTTGCCATAACCGCAGTTCACCCGCCACTAATCCAGAGGTCAGCTAAGATTGGTTGGTGGTAGCACTTGTTTCAATCCGCCTGGCCACCTGACACTATCTTCCCAACGAGATCACCTAGATATAATAGTGTTAACAGCATTTGTCTTCCGACAGATAAAGATAAGATAACCAATCCCCCACTAGTTACGAAGGTCAACCATGCCTGCAAGTGCAATGAGCATCAGAAGTAACACTTAAGCACTTTGTCATAATACTGATCCATGCCACAATGGTAGCAACTTTGCGGCACAAAATCTGGCTTTGATATGACATGGTACTAAAGTTTTTATCTACTTCCGATACTGACCGTAAATAACATGATGGTCTTAAAAATTTTACGGACCAACTACCTGCTTCAGAGTATTAAGTTTAGATCTCTCCTTCGCGTCAAGCGATCTAGAGTTTGCTTAACTGAGAAATTCCATCTTGTACTCTGATCTACCAACATCACATCTTTGAAAAACGTCACAATGAACTTGTCAAAAACCATTGAAATCAGATTTCGACCGAGAGATATCAAGTCATAACTACAAGTGTTTTATTTAACGATAAGATATTAATTAGCATTTAAAGACCAAACGCAGAACGCAATATCATATTGTCATCTGCATGACGAGATACATGGTTTTGTAAAAATGTATTTACTGTAAATGGTATACCTATCTATATAATATGTTTCTTCGTCTATCTTATATATAAAATAAAATTTACAACTTAGTTTCCATTTAGTGCTTATTATCATTTATATCTTCATAAGAAATTTCCAACGGGAAAGGAATCGAAACATATTGGACTGATTATGATCTTAAACCTTGAGAAAATTGGTTACAAGGTTGAGCAATGTTGGAGTTTAGAATCTTCATTTGTCGTTTCTACCAAATCTACGATAGAACATAACTACTTCGAGCATTGTAACTCTTATCTAAAGCTGTCAGCTCTTGATGTAGAGTTTCGTATGCAACCGATTATTACAACTTAATAGGTACATGTATTGATTCCATCGACTACAAAATTATCGTGTAATACCATAATTAGGTACGTGCTTAAACTGCCGCCAGCTAACTTCTATTTACATAGTACTCAACAACATTCCCATTATGTATTGTTTGTACAAGAAACATTTTAGTTTAATGGAGAAAAGCTACCACTTTCAAAATTCTTATTACGTAAACGATATTATACCTACTCATTATTAAAGTAAAAAAAATAAATGATTCAGAATCTTTCACAATCTCGGAAGGAAGATTGACTTGTTACATTTAAGCATCTAGCTACGTATTTTGTACTTGTACACTTTTTATCGCAAAGTTTTTATAAATAATTCTTCTTTTCTTAATCACAAATTATTAGGCATTAGGTGATGATGAGAGATGTTAATAAAAATTTGTAGTGTCTAGATTCATCATTTTAGTTTCTGACCATCATCAACCTATGATATATGTTCCACTAACTTTCCTACTTTAAGATTGAACAGCAATAAAGTAGTAAATAGTTATGTTAATTAATATAATTTAGTAACAATTAGTTAAAATTGTATATTATCACAAGTTAACTAATTATCATATGGATTTACAAGTTTTTTATACAACCACCCACGTGATAATATACCTATATTTTTGTATTTAATGGTATTCAAAATCCCATTAAAGTTATCAACAAAATAACCGGTCAAATTATGGTTTTTGCCAGCCTGCCAGTGTAGTTATACCCTCATCAGTTGTTTTTTTTTTGTGTCCGGATGTTCGTTCCTTGGTTTTTGATATCTCATTAGCACTCCCAAAGATTACCGCCACAAGTTATGTACAAAAAGTTAAGAAGTGGTGTCAAATTTAAACTTGGTACAACCAACGACATATATTACTTTGATGTGTTACAAGTTTGTCTGCATTTTAATAAAATATATTATTTTAAAAAATATGTTTAGAAATACTTATAAAAAGTTGTTTTGTCAGAGTCGCCTCACGAAAATTACATTAATTAATCTTTGTCTAAAAATTTTCACAACGATTCATTTACAAATTACAAATATAAAAAGGAATGTTTTCGTAACATCTGCCTATTGAAATTTAGAATCATAAAGTATACAATTAGAAATTTAATTTTGATCTTCTAATTGAAAGATAAAAAACAATACAGCATTGAAAGTAGGATGGTATATTTTGTAGACAATCATGCATAAAGCAAATAACGTAATTAATTTTACATATCTTCTTGTTCACAGAGTTGCAACCAAAACGTCTCAACCATTCCACGTAGCGTTCGGTGCCATAGTGCTGCTGACATGGTTTATGAGATCAGGCTCCGACGCCAGCGTACGAGGGTGGAAGGCGATGTACGTGGGGTCGATGGCTACGCATTTTGGAGCGCAAGTCTGGATGACACTCATCTCAGGTTAGTTTATGGTATGGGTGGCCGAAACTGGGCCATTCAGATGCAGTAATGTTTTGAATCCTTTTTTTTTTCGTAAACGATGATTTACTACTAGTGCAGCATTAACTAAATTGTAAAATTTTACGTTGTATTTATTTATTTCATTTCGATCTCCATATATCACTTTTATGACTTTCTTCGCTGACAACATAAAAGACGATAACTTATCATAAGAATTGACAAAGGCGTTCTATAAACTCAGCTTTATCTGTTTTTAACAATAAAAGGACAGGTTCCAAAGTTCTTTACAGTTTATCTTTATGGCCGCAAAACCTATTTGGACTTCGTATTATACATTAAAAAAATTGTTCACAGTACTCGTTTAATATTAATCTGTAAGGTACCTTAAATTTTAAATACTTATTGAAATACAACATCGTCTCTGTCCTCTTTTAGAGAGTGGAGATAAAGTAGGTACCTTGTACCGTCTGCCCGGAGGTGGATCGGTGAAATGCTTCGGCAAACCCCGGGATGTCTCCAGTAAGGGCATGAGGGAAACCGGAGTGGTTTAGCAGGTATTCCCAGTGCCGTGGTGATTAGGTGCTGGGCGACCCCTGCACAGGCCCACGTCTAGCCAACGGTCCTCTGGTCCACTAGCCAGCGGTTTAGGGTATCGTCCGTACGCGGATTCCACTCCGATAATAAAAAAGGTACCTTGAACCGTATATTGATATGATAGAAATCAACTCATCTATGTGGATTTGTTTTCAATACAATTATACCTATAAAAATAGCAGAAAACATTAAACACAATCGATATTGTTTCAATGACGGGCGCTTGCTTGCGTTCTCTAATTTATTAGTCATATTAAAAGAAATAAAAAGCCTAAGAAAACCTAGCTTTGAAAAAGTAGGGAGCGTACCTTATATTTCGACGCGGACTGTCCATAAAAATTACTTTGAAATGATTGCGAAATCTTTATAATGAAATTAATTGTCTTCGTTGCTTGCATGTTCCTAAAACGTGAGCTTATCTTACTACTCAACTTAGCAAATAAGTTTTATAATAAGTGCTTTTGGCATTGGAGAAGCGCGTTGGTGATTGATTATGATTACAGACACAAGGTTACACTTATGTTGAATTAACTGTAAGTACCTAATAGACGCGTGTGAAGAAGTTGTCATGTGGGATTTTGAATCATAATATCAAAAACGAAGCAACTTGTATGTTTATTCATCTTCCTCACACCATCAAATTATTAAATAATATAATATTAATAATTTATTAATAATAATATATTTCTACGCTGACACCAATAAACGGAAGATGAATTTAAAAACATGTGAATTCCTTTTGATAGAGTCAGACAAAGCTAGAAAGAAACGCCTTCACTACACGCGTGTGGTGTGAGGCTAACTCTGAAAATGACCACTGACTGTGCCTGTGTAAACTGGTTTTGTCAGGTATTTAATCAACCCCCAGTGGACACACACAAGCACCGGACGCTTGTGGCCGATGAACTATGTTTTGTATAACTCATGTGTTAAAACAGCTTAATAAGCAGACGTCATAACATATCACAGTCATCGCTCCCCCATTGTTTATTCTCGAATGATCTGCGTGTTACACGTGTGACGTACCTTAGGGCCTGGAACCCGGGGCCGGCTAGGAAGTACGAGCCAATTCGCAAATTGGCAGTAATAAATCGAAGTACGCTTCTCTCATATTGATATGACCTCTAGGTGGCAAAGATTATAGCGTGCTGTTGGATTACGTGATATAGATATTGCATTACTGAATCAACACTAACATTATAAAGCAGATAGTTTTGTATGTCTGCGTGCGCAATAAATAGGCTCAAAAACCACTGAACCGATTTTGAAACAATCACATGGTAAAAAAAATTTAATCAGCGAAGCCGCTGGTAAATGTTTATAACATTGATACATACATACTTGACCAAGACGGCACCACGAAAGTCGCTGTGCATGCCTACCTCCTAGAATACACCAAAGTCCACTCTTTTACTATAGAATATGTGGCTTGAAGTAAGTATCTATTTTCTTTGTCTCCAGGCCTAGTGTTATACTTCAACCTGCCGAGGCACGAGTTCGGCCGCGTGCAGACCGTCCTGTTCCCCGTCTACTACGCGTTCAACGCTGCCATGAGTTTATTGGCACTCGTCGCATACTTCAAGATCCAGTGCTTGACGAGGTTCGCGCACACGTCCTATGTGCAGGTGAGGTTCTAAAAACTAACAATAAAAGAAAAATTTCAAGCGCTCTTTGACCCTAGCACATTCAGATTATAGCCAAGAAGACACAATCAAGTTGCAAAAATTGTACATCATAATTTAGCATTAGAACACAAGCTTACATAAATACTACTATTAATATTCCCTAAAATCGGTGTTGGAGAGCGGCAGTCGTAAAATATACTTTGACAGAGCAATACTTACAGATAAAACTATCCATAGCAATAGGCCATATATAACCTATAATATTTAACAGATATTGCAGTACCTATTACAGATAACATTACAAAAAACAAATATTGAAAAAATACATTAATTATACAGAATTAAAAGAAGAAATAATTAGAATCTGGAAAATCCGAAAATGCATAATATATTGTGCCCTTGGTGCTTTCCAGCACCGGTGTCATTCCCAAACACCTCCTTCAGTATTTGCGGCAGTTAGAATTAAATGATAATCTCTACATAACAATGCAAAAGGCTGCTATTCTTAACACCCATTGAACCGTGCGTAAATTTTTATAGGAGGATCGTGTAGATTCTGAAAATATCATTTCCACAAATTAATGAACTCCACTTGGTTTAAGTCTGTGGTTTCATAAGAACCGAAAGAACAATATCGAGGAAAAAAAAATAAAGTAAAGAAAATATTCCAATATAGTCGATATCGAGACATACACCACGGACCCCAAATAAAAAGGGTAAGAGGAAAAAAGAAGAAGACGAGTCAATGACACAGATTCGTCATCTTTAGAAGCATTTTGCAATAACAACGATGGCTTTCATGTGCATATATAAAATCATACCTTTGGTATCACGGGCGTTGATCGGGAGGATACTAAAAAGGTTACAGAAACTAGAGATAAACTAGTAAGCATTATTACCAATTAATAATTAGCTAATTATGTTAAAAAGTTTTTTTTTATATCTACAAATAAAAGCTTCGCACTCATTTGTTCTAAATGTCAAGGTATTGCAAATCGTACAATATTCCGAAGCCAAATTATAAATGCATTTATCGCTAATAAACTCTTCGTTTAAATTGGAAAGCCATTGACCTTAATCGATTATATTTTTACAGTAGGTATACAGTAATGAACTCTCTATCAAAAAGATTTGAGGCTATACAGTCATCGTGAAATATTAGGTGACAGTCTACATCTAGACGCTTACGAATTTAAAAATGTGATTAAAAATATTGCTAACTAGAATTGGTGAGAAATACTGTGTTTTATGCCAAATGACCAAAGCTCGGCGAAACACTTGACTTTCGAGAAATGCCAGAAGAGGAAATACTTATGTGTACAAATCCTTGAAGATGCAAGAGTGTCGTGATTTAAATAATTTAGATACTCTGATGTTTTTCATAGCTTTGATTATCCGTAAATCCCTAATATGGCTGTATTTTGAACTCGTGTATGAATTTAAAAAAAATTGTTATAGATTGATTTCTCAATCGATTAAGAAGATCAATGTACACCTTACATAATCTAAATAACTTTAACTTTTCTCCAAATACGAGACACATAAGAAGCAGTGGCACTTGCACTTTTGTAATCCACTAATCAGTCAAATACTACCACCTATCGTACAATCAAATCAATAAATAAATCAAAAATCGTATAATACGTTATCGACATATCATATGACAAAATTATTTACTAAATTTAGAAATGTTCCAATACTACATTATCTTCACGTGCACAAGGACTTTCAGATATTGCATTGAAATGACGCTGCATAGATCATATTATACATCCTCATTATTTGCCGCCAAGATTTTCTTCACTGAGCAAAGACAAAAGAAACGAGGTCGTATAACCCTTCTATTGGCACCAGCTTAAATTAGAATTTACTTTTTGTTACTTTAACTAATTGCTCATGACTTGTACAATAATTTCACATTCATTGCTAACAGTAAGTAAGACGGTTATACCTTGCAATTGCAAGAAATTTAATACCGTCAAATTAAAAGTTATGCGGGTTGTATCGTACAGTTAAATTGCAAGGTTTTTAAAAGGTCAACTGAACAAACCTTTCATCCTTAATTGCCAGCATTAAACTTAGTTTCATTTAAGATAAAGATTAAAAACGGAACGACGGAAATCAAAACGTATCCGGGTATCAATATCAAGATAATCTAGACTTATTTTATTACAAAAGATAATATCCGCTTCTACTATCATAATTATGCATCTTAGTACATTTATTTAGGTAGGGTCTAAGACATGGTCGGCCTCCACCACCTTTTGGAGAGGTGAAAGGGGCTCGTCATAGGCGAGCAAACACCGACGGGGTCGTGGAAGTTTCCGCAAGGGTTCCCATGGTCCCCTCTGGCAGTGATACATCCGCGGCCGATGATGGGGTTGGGATCGTTGATGTTTTCGCCCCAATGTGCATGTGAAGGACATCGTTGGGTTTTAGCGGGAAGGCCCTTTCGTAGCGAGAGTCCCACAACGATGACGCCACCCCGGGCGTGACGTATGCGTAACGGTTTCCCAAGATAAAAAAAAGTATCTAAAACATGTGATATCAATTCATTTTTGAATGTTATACTTTTGACAACGAAAGACACATTGAGTCACAATCACAATATTTATCACTGATGGAAAAACATTTACTTTTACATGCTCTTGAGATAATTTCAGTAATAGCTTGAAAAATATTACTAAAACTAAAAAAAAAACAAAAAAAAATTATGAGACGCTAATTGCTTACTATTATTTACTACGTGGTGGACCCATATGTAGGGTAGTCTGGGTAGGTACCACCGCCTTTTGGCTGGTGCGGCTTATTTCTGCCGTGAAGCAGTTCGCTGTGTTTCGGATTGAAGGGAATGGTAGTGGCCAGTGTCATTACTGTGCATGGAGGGCATATCATCTTAGTCCCCAGGATGGCAAACGCACTTGCGGTGTTAAGTGATTTACACTTAATATTGCAAGTGTCTATAGGCGGCGGTGACCACTTAACATCAGGTGGGCCGCAAGCTTGTTTGCTATCTCGTAACATAAAAAAAAATTGCCGTCTGTTAAATTTATAACAGTACGTATAAGCAAAAATCGTTAATCTTTGAGAAGACGTTATTTCTTCAAAAGATGTAGAAAAATTTCATCATGATCGGACCTGTCTATCCTTTTCTGTACAGTCACGATTCCCATCAATCTTCTTAACGAAAATAAATGGTTTTCAGGGTGCAAAAGGGAGACATCCCTAGAACTATATCGAAAAAAATAACTGTTATAATACTTGTAAATTTCTACACAGTTGTTCGCTACATTTATTTGATTCATAATTTCTAATTTTAATAGTTTGCTTATTACATTTGAACTCATTTTATAATATGGCAGAAGAAATCACCGAATACAACTTACAACAGCGCCGATATTGAAATGAGAGTTCGATTAATTAATGAATCGATAAACTTATTTAATCTTTTTGCCGTTCACGAGCCAAGGTGTCGAACAAAGCTCGGCTCTTTTATTTTTATCGTCACTATATCCAGCTAACCAGCATGACACAGTGTTTTATTTCATTGCGCTTTTAAACTACCTACATACGAGCTAAATCTGTATTTTATTTACTAGGTTCGGTAAACGTAGATCCATCACTTTAATGAAAATCTTAATGTACCAGTAGATTAATTTAATGAAAATTCGCTGGAATTTAGGGCGCCCGAACCAATCCAATTCCTCCACTTTACAGATCACACACCTCCTCGCCAGAAAAACATTATTTTTATGGATTTTGCACAGCCCATCCACATGTCCACAAAATCACAATAGTTCTACTCAATCACGTTCAAAAATGAACGAGAGAAAATATATACTGCTATTCGAAGCTACAAAACCCAGCAATATGCCTTCCAAAGCCTTTTTTGACAATCGTCTCATAATTAAATCGCATCTTGAAACACGAAAACTTGGAATGGCCTCTTCGCTCTTTCCCTCTCTCTATCTCTCAGGGGAACAAAAAGGCGTAGGTAATTGAAGTAAGATTCTACCTTCTCTCTGCCACTGGAAGGTTTCTCGAACGTTCTACTTATTCCTGCATCAACGAAACGTTGTAAAAGTCCCGTTATCATGTCCCGTGCATTGTTCCAGTTCGCCCTGCTGGGAGCCGTGGCCGCCATCGAGCTGTACGTGCGCCTGCGGCTGGTGCGGCCCATGCTGCGCTCCAAGCACACCAAAACTCAGATGGAGGAAGTTGCCGGCGGTGGACAAGAGGTCAGTAATCATAATTATTAACGCTATCTCAGACATACCCACAACACATAAAAATTACCAAAGAGCACACAGAATAGTTGGTTCATATTTTAACCAGCATGTATGACTTAGGAACTTATTATAGAAGGAGTCTCAAGAATGAACGCCGACTTGAGCGTCGCACGTCTCTATCACTTTGTGCTTGATAGAAAGTGACAAACAATTCTTAAGACATGATTGATTTCTGAGTGTCATTCTGTAATACGGGCCTTAGACTAAGTCTCTATTATTGCAACGTCTAAGAACTTTTTACGCAAAAACTACTGAATGGTTTTTAATGAAACTTTACAATAACGTAGCTCATACATCAGAATAACAGAGCTTTTTACAAGATAAATAATTATTTAAATGATCCAAATGCGTGGGAGTAAAATCTCCCCGAAATTTACGCATTTAAAATTGTAAATTATGCATCTTGATATATCTATTGACTGAAATGATATTTTGTATTCATTACGAAATTGTAAGCTGTGGAGATTCTTTCGCCATTTCTTCTCAATCTCAGCATCAGCAAGTAAAATAATTATTTCGTCGAAATTGTAATAGGGCTTTTGACGATTTAAAAGTACTTAGCAAAGTGCATTTAAATAAAGAACTTTTTCATTTTCATTTTAACATATACCTAGGTTTTCTTCTGATACTGCGCTGACGAAGTTGCGGGCTGAAGCTATTACTAATCTACACTAATAATATTAGGGAAACAACATTTGTATGTTAAAATAAAATAGTTTTATTCTATATTATAAGTTTATATTTATTTGCGTCAAATCAAAAGACAGAAAACCCTAGTGTTAAGTATAACTCCATGAAACAAAATAAAACTTGCTTAACGTTCATCTTGTAATATTTCTCCATTTAGCGTGATGATATAGAAGCGCATTAAAGCTTAGAAAATAAAGTTATGTAGCACGGCACTAAAATCTTTATCAGCTTTGACAGTTTATAGCTCTTATGACTAACGCGATAAGGTAGAAAAATATACAGATTATTCCTGCTCATGACTTATATCTAGTTCATTACGTTATCTTCTGACGGTGTTAGTACTAAAACCCGTAAGCTAATGTCGTTTTAAGAACTGGTTCTGAGGACATTACGAGCGAGTATTACGGTAGAGCACGTCACTTGTAATGGACTAAAATTACTATCACATACTAAGAGTACTGGATGAGCGCCAATGAGTGACTGTGGCACGTCAGACGTCGAGCTTATGCTATTTGCAAAAAAACTTATTACCCGTTATAGAGTTTACAGCCTTTGTTCAGCCGAATTTAATAGAAAGATTTGCTTTATCAGACAACAGGCAACCTGTCACTATTTTGGGGCTACTTTATGGCCCATACTGCCAGATGTGGCTTTATCTAACCAACTGCTACCTAAAGCTCAGATCAACCCCATTTGGGATTTTGAGAGTGGTTATATGTATAGTATGTAGGTAGGTATATGCGTGACACCGATAATTATTTACATTATGAATTTACAAAACCATCTTACCTCCTTATCCACTTCCAAGAAACCCGCAGTTGGTTAATATTGCCAAACCGCACGTGTACGTACGTTTTGTTAAAAATGTGCAGCCTACCAATAAAATAACCTGTCCTTTTGACACGTCAATTTCCAAGAAATCGAACACATGCAACATTAAAACAATGCTGTTGTAACTGTATCAATATTTTTCTTTTCGCTCGGTATATACAGGTGTTTGGTACATGATAGATAGGTACTTAAAAACCGGGCACCTATCTACACATGATAAAGTCATAATACATTATAGTACTGTGTACCCTTCATGTCCTTTTTTTACAAAAAAAAAATACCTCACTTATGTCCTATCTTAAGGTAGGTATAGGTAGAGATTTTAGTACTAGATATTTTTGTACCAAATTTCATTAAAATTGAAGGCGTTAAAGCGTGACTTTGTTTGGACTTCCATGATACATCCTTTCACCCCTATTTAGTTATGCAATAGGGGTCAAAATTTCAAAAATGCTAGAACAAATTATTATTTATTTCTTATCAACTGCCTAAATTCAGATTTTCACGGTTTTATCTTCAACATTGACGAACTTCCATACAAACTTCAACCCCTTCAAGACTTTTTTTCGCGACAAAAGGTAGTCCATGTCATGTAGTAGTCAATGTTTGTATGGTCTACCAAATTTCATCAAAATGCGTTCAGTGGTTTAGGCTTGAAAAGAGTAATTAATTTACAAAACATGGTTACTTTCGAATTATAATATTAACAGAGATATTGCATTTTTGATATCATAATTGTATTTACGAGTAGGTATATGACTATGTTAGCGTGGGTGGTACCAAACAGCCTGTATGTATCCTATTACGATTTTTACAATGGAGATACTTTAATCACGGTTATTGCACTTACTAAGTAACACGAGTTTGTTTCATAATAAGCATACCTTTACTTGTCTTGTAGGTATGGTATTTATAATTATCACATAGGGTGACTCACACAGTTCATTGTAACCATTACAACATACACTCAGATTCCTAAATGTCTACACAACTTTTAAGGTTCGTTGCTATTTTTACCAAGAGTATCTATCTCTGAGAGTATCTATCTATGTGTACGAAAATTGGCGCAGAATTTTCACAAAAAAATCCAGAAAAACAGCGCCGCTTTTCATACAAACACACGTTAGATAAACTGCACAAACAGTACGATAAATCGTTGTCGTGTGGATCGGCCTACAGTTATCCGCTTTGTCAATAATGTCCAGCAGAACCAAAGGCTAGAACAAAGGCTGTATGTCTAGGTACTGCTACATCCATTTGCCTTCCCTGAATGGGGAAAAATTAAATTAAAAGCAACAGCTAAAAATCAATCAAAAATTAAAAGATATTTTGAAGTTATAGAAAAATAAAACTGAACACATTTTTTGATGTTTCTTATCACTTGTTTATGTACTCAACTGTATCAGTTACTAGTTGAGTTTATTATCAGTTGGAGACACGTCTCCTAATTGCCTTTACAATAAGAGCCTGGCGTACTTTGACCGAGACGACAGTTTAAAATTACCAATTAGGTAGGTATTATCTTTCATAACTAGACTAAGGCCCGTTTTCACCAACCAGTCCCTAACGGATCCCTAAGTAGGCGTCTCTTACACTAAGTAACACCTAAATCGAATACTTACTTAAATTCATTTTCACAGTGCTAAGTGTTACCTTTTATGGGGACTCTTTACTAAGTGACAGGTATGACATTTTTTATGTGGATAAAAGTGTAAATATTCATATATATCTCGAAAATTTAACACTTAGTAAAAAATAAAGACGAAAAAGGTCCAGATATTGTTACGTTACAATGTTTTAGGCTCTAAATATACTACTTTTATTTACTACTACTTTGATCCCTAACCTATGATGATGGTCATAATATGACCGATGCTTAATGCTTAATTTTTTGTGGTATTTTTGGCAGCTGACTCGAAATAATTTTCACGGTTTCTAACGCTTGTAATTTATAAAATCTCAAAAAACTGATGCAAATCACTGCTTATTGAAGAAAAATACACATATTTTCTTTACCAAAATTAACTCATAATTGGTAAACAAGGTTAGGGAACCGATAGGGAGAGCAAAATCGAGGCCTTAAATATTATGAGTTCCTTAAGCTTTTAGGTAATACGTAAGCGTTAGTGAAAACGAATTTCACTTGAGTTCCTTAAATTTCGCTCAAGGGAGCCCTAAGCATAAGAGACTGTTGGTGAAAACGGGCATAACCCTTCCAACAAAAGGTGCGTCGTGTCTTATCCACAAAAGTTACGCAAATTTATGGAAAATACTCCTAAGAAATATGGCAGTTCTTTATCTTTGGTGGGAAAACTCATCATCCCAGTACCCGTAGTGTAAGTTTCTTCGTCTATTGTAGTTGCGTTAAGAGCTCAATTTGTATAGGAAACGCGAATAGCGCCCCTTATAGCGGAAAGCAGCGCAAATCATGTTTCCTATACAAATTGAGCTCTTATCGCAACTACAATAATCACGTTTTTTTACGAAAAAACTTACACTATGAGTACTGGTCATTCAATAAGGCCCACGTTAGAAGCGAGCACCTTTTTTTTTTTTTTTTTTTTTTTGCGACGGAAAAGATTTTATATCTACCCTAGCTGCGATAAGGGGCCGCACTGGGGTTATGTGGGACTCTCTGGGACTCGCTTGTCTCTATTCAGGCGGGTGGAGGGCGAATATTCGCCTCCTCCTGCCAGTACGCCTCCTGCGGATGGGCTCTGCTAGGGGATCGTTCTCCCTAGCTCGTTCCGCAGTCTCCTTTTGGTGCATTATTTGCTCGCAAAAGGAGACCATTGCTTCCCAGCATGTCGCACTGCCAACCATAGCCTTCTAATTGAAGTTCCTACTTGATATCGTCAAAAACCTGAGTCAAAAACCTTACCACGCTCTATAATAATAGTTACTATAAAGAACAAACGGCGCAACAAACGCCCACGGTTTACAATCTGCCATTGACTTAAATATACATTAGAAACAGTCCATATTTCACTAACTTTTCCTAACTAAGCCAACAATATTTCGTAACTACAAGAAGGTATAAATAAGAAAACATTACAAATACTAGAGTACGAAGTTCAGCTGCAATAGTAGTTCCTAACAATTGGATCACAAAAGAAATGCATGCACCCTTGCATTACATTCAAAAGATGACACTACATAATAACATAGAGACAGCCCGTCGGTCCTGAGCGTCGGTCTATACAAAACTGTCATATGTCTCTAAACGATTTTCAACCTAAGAATATTCAGTATAAAGTGCCACATCGATTGGGAAAATTTGACATTTTTTGGTAACCGAACGTGCTGTTGTCTGTATATAAATGTTATTTTATGTCTACCTACGTGGAAATGGAGGTGTTATAGCGTACCTAAATCTTGGTGTTAAGCGCTAATTCATACCTACCTACCTCTTAATTCGTACTAATTAAATGACATTTCGATACATATTTTATCATTCCAAATTTTTTTTGAATAATCTCGAATAATTTTCTACCGATAGCAAAGTCTTTTTTTATGTTACTTTAAATAAAAGAAATTATTTTTAAAACTAGAAAATACACTGAACAAAATCTACCTGCCCCAGGCGGGAATCGAACCCAGCATCCTCCGCAGTCCGGGCGACTGCGTTAACCACTACGCTAACGGGACACGCTATTTCAAAGATTTGATGAAACCATATTTACCATAAAAACATAAGCTTTTTTCAATGTATTTTCTAGTTTTAAAAATATTTACGCGTTTGTAAACGAAAAAATAATTACTAACTTTTAAAATATATTACTTGGCTAATCTTAAAATGTCCAAGAATATTAATTTTCGTTTTAAATACACATAAACTCGTGATTAAGTAAGGTCATCATAAAAGTAATATTGGATAAAGAATTAAGTATTTAAACAAAACTTTAGGCCAGTCGATTATTTAATTTTTATTGTGTAATTTTTAAACCTTTTCCGAAGTTATTGTCTCAAAAATAAACAATTCTTATCTCAAATCATTTGATCATTTATTTCCAGACGTATGTGGTGCAGAAATATAAAAGGGACATAGCCCAGGGACTGGTTTTCTTTGTATTGTACATAACTAGTGCCCATACCTACGTAAAGCACGTAATAGGTACATGTGGTATTTCAAAAATAAATGCCTCAGCAGAAATAAATGAATTAAAAATACTTTTGCTTGTTCCAGGTCGGTCGCCTAATCCTAGGCGAACTTGCACACTGTCCCCGCTACATCCGCGTGTTGAAGACCTTCAGGATGTACCACTCCAGCATCGCCATGGGCACCATGATAGCACTGGGCTGCTCCCTCTATTCCATCATGATTCTCGTCGACTCGATGTGCCATTAGACTGAACGCAGTACGTTCCACAGCCATCTCCCTCCCATGTCATATTTTTGAAAGAGATATTCTCTAACGGAGTCAACTCATTAGCTTTACACTCCAAAAACCAGAAAGCGTCTAATAATATCTAAGGACTATTTAAGTTTGTTTTCAATGGATTACTATTTTTGTTGTTGTATAATGTAGTAATAGTCCAGTCAAATGCTCCATATTTTATACTGTGGATTTTACCTTAGGTTTTTGCACAAATCTCTAATACTTGTGTTTAAAATACTATATAAATTAGTTTAATTTGTATAAATCTTAATAAAAGATTATAAATTCGCTTATTTATACAGCATTTTGATTATGAAGATATTTTCCAAACAGCAAATTAACCAAACCTTGCTTATTATATGAGTGATCATGAAATTATAGATTAAATTAAATTATTTAATCTATTTTCGATGTAAATGACAGTATTTTAACCTATTAGAAATGTATTTACGTGTGTAAACGGGAAAGAGGTATGCAATATCCAAATATTCTGAAACTATTAAAATAAAAAAGGTAATAATGTGTAGTCTGATAAAATTATTATTTATTTGTGTTTAAAGTGTGAGTTGTGTCGAAACTACTTCCATTTTTTGGAATAAATATTATTAATGAATACTTTCATAAATTTTCAATATTTCTTAACAGTTTTGGTGTCTAATCTTAATTTCGCTGCATCTATAAAAAGAGATGTATTTTTATACACCATCTAAACCTGTTTGTTTTTGTATTGACGAAGTAACACCCACCTCACACTCAGAGCACTGACGGTGGGCGAAATTTTGTAAATTATTGGTGGAAACGACGTCAAATAACTATCAAGTAAACACCTTAGAGTATTGAGTATTAAGGTCTAAGACTTAAACACGCTTTAATTAAACCACCGCAGTTTATTGCACAAGCCAGGAACTTTGGGGAAAACCACATTAATACGATATTTGCTTGCGTTTGTTTGTAATCTACTTTGACAATTATTATCAAGAATAGTACAAAGTATTTTCAATATAAAAGTGAATATAAATGTCCACCTAATTATAATCGAAGCGTGTTTAAATCAACAAGCTCAATCTCAGGTAATGAGCACGTGCTGTGCTGCTGGGTAGCAATACCTTTAGGATATATTATAAGAGAGATAGTATTTGAATTTATAATTTCGTACACACATTAATAGCGCTGGCCGCTCTTGTGTCTGTATAACATAGTACTATGGACGGCATATCAGCTGTGACACCACAATAAAGCTATCTTAAGCTCGATTCCAAGTCTATTGTTATGGTTGTTGTGCTCTCGATTGTACTAGAATATTGTATTTTAATTTTATGTTTTAGTTATAAGAATAAGTAGTATGAATACACACTTGTTTTCAAAATTAGTTTTGGCATCACACAGCAGGAAAACCTTGCCAAATGTGTTGTAAGTGTGTATAGGTTTTTGTCACAAATAATTAGACAATTTAAACTAAAGATAGAATTTACAATGCAATTACTTATCTGCTGCAAATATAAAGACTGGTGCTAAATTGCTGCCACATATGTAGCTGGGATTAGTGTCAAAGAAACTCTTCCGACTTACAAAGCAGAGCAAACTGAAAGTTGGTCACCCATCCATGTTGCTAATTGCAACCATGCAGGTTATCTCCACGTTGTAAGGAATGGATCGGCTACCTAATTTGCTAATTAGTTTATAACAATTAACTCGAAATATTAATTTAAACAATTTAAATCAAATTAAATTCATAGCACTAAAATAATTTTATTTATTACAAAGTACCTTTGCATTGTAAAATCATAGATAACTTTATAATAAACGTACCTATAGATTTTGCCAATCCGTTTACTAGGGTCGTAATCTATTGAGACACGGCCACAGCCGGGCCATCTAAGCTGCTTGATGCAAGAAATTTATTTGTTGCTCTCTCATTTCCTGCAAAACTGCCATAAACATAGGGAGTGTAGACTTATGGTCGTATTATAGAATAAGTTTCAAGAATGAACGCCAACTTGGGCGTCCTACGTCTCTTATCACTTTGTGCGTGAAAGAAAGTGACAGACAATTCACAAGACATGTTTGACTTCTGAGTGTCATTCTGTAATACGGGCCTTAGTATAGCATAATTAGTGTTAGATATTGCAATGTGTGAACAAGCTATTCGTCGGTCAATAACCGTAAACCTCGCAGGAAGCTTCGAGCGAGCAACGCGGCATTTATAACTCTCATATAAAATTATTGCGATAATTTAATAAATTGCTCGAATGTAGTTGCTGACCGTACGTGCCGACGCAATTCAATTCAAGTTGGACTGCTGCATTCGCAGAAAGAGTTATTTTTTATGGCTCGTGATTTTTTTTTCTGGGTATTACTGTTTTTTTATAATGTATTGACTTGACTGCGTTTTTGCCCGCGGGGCTGTGATCTTATGTTCATTACTGCGCATAGTTTTATGAGCATTCAATCATTATGATTATTTTTTATAAATTAAATAATGTTTTAAGTGTTTAAAATATTTAAACCCAAGTCAAGCAGCTTACAATTTGTTAGCCGGGTGACTTTGGCATTCATTATTCATTACTGAGAGAACTTCGAGTACCTAATCTAGAAATTTTAATTAGTAAGTAGGTAGGTACCTAATAAACCTTCTTACCACCTACCACAAAGTTAAAAAAAATGTCAGATAATTTTCTCAGTTACGCCATTGAAATCATTACTAACTGTTAATAATTCATATAAGTTTATATTTAGTTTAAGTAGTACCGAAATTTAATATTGACTATGTGATTAATAAAATATGATAGTTATTTATTAGTTTTTGTATTATCCTGAAAGATCTGATTGATGTAACGCGGAAGTTATTGTTATTTATTCATGGAAATCATGTGGAGAAATTATTAAAAGAAAAATATATGACTTAATTGGATAGCCCGTCATTTATTTATTTCCCCGTAATTAATTTAAAACAGGTGCAAGAAAATAAACATAAATTTATCAAAAGTAAATCTTCCTTAATTTTATGAATTAATTAGGCAACAAGACCGTGCCTAAATAATTGCTCAGACCAATAATAATATATTGGTCTGAGAGTAATTGTTATTAATAATGACAACATTGTGAAATTATCAAAACTATAGTCATACTAAAAAAATAGAACAGTAGGTAAGTAGTGAATATTCAGCCACACAGGTATGTACGTACATACCTACCATGAATATAATTAAACTTCAAAATCTACTAATAAATATGCCTAGCGATCATCTAGCGGTTAACGACTATTTACATTTATAAACAAGCCAGTCATCTCATGGTCTATTTAACCATCATCAACAGCTCATATAATGTCCCCACCGAGGGGCTCGAGCCTACCCCACATGTCATAAGGGGCGCTTAGGCCTTAGTCAACCACGCTGGCCAAGTGCGGGCTGGCCGACTTCACACACAACCTAGGAATTTCTTCATAGGTGTGTGCAGGTTTCCTCACGATGTTTCCTTCACCGTAAAAGCGTCGATTAAACGTACCTTCATATGAATTCAAAATTTGAAAACACATTAGTACGTGGCGGGGATCGAACCAGTGCCTCCCGGGTGGGGGCTGGGGGACGATCTCTATCTAACTACCTATAGACGATTAATTTGCATCTATGCAGAAGAGAGTATTCTAGGGATGTTCGATCCGATCCGATACATGTGTGGATCGATACAAAAGAATACGATCCACCCGATTTTTGTATCGATACAATGGCTTTCGATCCGTTAGTGGATCGATACATGCACACTGAGGATCGGATCGAATCATTGTATTAAATTTTATAAAAGGTAAACAAACATTTAGCATAATATTTATGATTACACTAGTATAAATATTTCTCTGGCGAGTCTGGCGATAGATTTTGCAAAGTCTATTCTTAATTAATTAATGGTATCTCGTCGCATTAAGCGTACGCATTTTGCATTAAGCGTACGCATTTTGGAGTCTCTCAACACGTGTTTTTAAAACAAGAACTCGGGAGAAACTCCATTTTGCAAAGTCAGTTGTTGAAACTCCACTTTGCAAATCGTACTCGAGAGTAATTCTTCAGAAATTGTAAGTAGGTACCATTTATTGACAAAGGGCAAGAAATATACTTTCATAAATACATATTCATCTTTTAGTGACTTGAAACTAAGACTATATTACAAATTAAATTATTGTTTCGTGTTTTTATGTCTTATTTAAAAAGAAACTTGATACGATACGATACTGGATCGATCCAAAGTATCGCATCCAATCTGTTGGATCGATACTTGGATCGATACAGTGCATTACGATCCATTACGATCCAGAATATCGATACAAAGCACCTGGATCGAACATCCCTAGAGTATTCCTTAGGCACACAGACTAGTTAGAGATACACGTATCTTAGGCAGGGGAATCTTAGGACACAGTCACCTTGGGACCCTGGTAACTTGGTGGGAAAACTTTTTCGGCGGGTGTGTGGCTTTTGATGTCACGTGTGCAGCGCCGTAAATAGGGCGGTGCCAGCGGTGCCCAGGCACAGGGCGCAGACCCTGGAGGGGCGCAGAAATGACCAGACCGCCCTACTGTACATTTTTCAAGGGCGCAGTTTTGAAAGCTCGCACCGGGCGCATAAAAGGCTAGTTACGCAGATCCCGAGCCGTCCCGCAATAGCGCACTGGAGGTCAGGCCGGAGAGGATGTTTAGTGGGAATGGAGAGAACGCCTTTACCTCGAGTTCCACACATCCCCTGACGATGCGTAAATGCATTTGACCTCCCCGTCAACTAAAAAAGGACACAATCACTCTAGAGTATACATACCTTCGGACAAATGCAAAGTTACAGTATGGCCCTAGCAGTTTTCATGACAGTGTTTTCGTAGGACAGTTGGGAAGTGTAGAGAAGGCTTTACTTTATAACAATTTTCGTCTATGTCTTCTGTAGTCAGGAGAGGCACCTCTGTATTTCTCACGATCAACAATCTGGATAAACATAATCATTGGTCTGAGGGATAAACATTGATGTGTCCTCACCTCAATGTCATGTCGTACCATCAAGAAATGGAATTCTCTGCTAATTCCGTAAGTACTTATATTGATCTATGCTGCTAATCGTGTGGGATAGAGTGATTTGCTAGACCGTTTCATAATTATTATGGTACGTGGTTCACAGTAGATTCCTTTGCCTTTTCTCTATAAGCAGAATTTAACAATAAATATATATCTCAGTTGGCTGTATGAAACAAAAGCCTTTGAATTGTTTTGCAATGAGAATTATATGTCAATGTCAAAATGCTGTCAAAGCAAAGAATGACCTTACGTGGTTTTTTGGTATTTGCGAAGGGAAATATTCTTGCAATACATAATGCAATCGAAATTATTCGCAGTTATTTCTAAACAGATTTTATCGCCCGATAGCCAGGTACAGGCATTAAGACATAAAAATCATGTTATTCATAGATAGAAGTAGTGAACCAAAAACAATGAAAAGTGTTTCTAAAACGAATTTACTTACAAAAATGATCATGGACAGATGTAAAACGGTGTTGTTATTATCCAGTGCTGTGTGTACGTTAGCGGTTGTGATATCATTGCACAAATTATTGAGTTACGATGTAAAATTAACGAAGCCATTTTCACCAATACCAGCTGGTCTCTATGGTAATTATTTAGGACCTGTTGATGACCATTATTCTTTGCCATCCACCCCTAAAAAACCTGACAAGGCTCGAGATGCAGAAGCTGTGGTTTCACTCAATGCAGCTCTAGAAATGAAGAAACATGGTAAACCGGACAAAGCTTTGAAATTATTTCAACACGCCTTTGCCTTGTCACCAAAACACGCAGACATTTTGAATCACTATGGAGAATTTTTAGAAGACCACAAAAATGATGTTGTCAAAGCTGATCAATTTTATACATTGGCATTGACAAATTATCCTGACCATACAGGAGCTTTGTCTAACAGACAACGTACTGCAAGTATAGTTGAAAATATGGACCGTGAAATGTTGAGAAAAATTGATGAGAAACGAGATGCATTGCTGTCAATACCTGAGAATAACTCAGCATTAAGAAGAGCTAAAAAAGAAGCTTATTTTCAGCATATTTATCACACAGTAGGCATTGAAGGCAACACAATGACTCTGCAGCAAACTAGGAGTATTTTGGAGACGAGAGTTGCTGTGGCTGGCAAGAGCATTGATGAACACAATGAGATTTTAGGTTTGGATGCAGCTATGAAGTATATTAATCAAACCCTCCTGTATAGACTAAGACAAATCACAATGGGTGATATTTTGGAAATTCACAAGAGAGTGTTGGGTCATGTGGACCCAGTAGAAGGAGGGCAGTTCCGAAGAACACAGGTTTATGTGGGAGGTCACATACCTCCCGGACCCTCAGAAATACAGAGGTTAATGACACAGTTTCTTGAATGGTTGAACTCTGAGGATGCCTTGGACCTACATCCTGTGAGGTAAGAATGGTAGAATGTTAATTGTTATCTGTGCATTATAATGTATATTATATTTATTATTACTCATTATTATTTATATTTATTTATTATAATAAACACTATATTTAATAAAATCTATTAATATTATTCACCATAATGATAAACTAATTATGGTTTTATTATATACTGGGTGGAATTTTGTAATGCCACCTGAAGGGAAAGTATTCTTAATACTGTAGACAGAAAATTTTACTCAAAGGAAACATTCCTTTATTTTTAAAAAGAAACAAAACTGCATTCAAAATTTTTCGAAAATTCGCTTGCTACACCCGGGAATCGAACCAACTAAAATCTGTAAAAATTACACTATGTACTTTTATTGCATCGATCGTTAGGGTCATTTATAAAGACGAAATCTCTCCAACAAACTTGATAGTTGAAATAAAAGGAAAACCATGAAAAAGGACTTATAAATTCAATGGGTTAAGTTAAAGCACTTTTACTCAAAGATCCATCTGCTATTCATGTTATTAGTTAATAATTATCAGTGATGTCATTTATAAGTAGATTAATATGAATGAATTTGTTAGAACAATAAATTTGTGTATTCAAGAGAATGGAGCCCATTTCGAGCACCTAATTAGTTTGTTTACCATTTTATGTAAATAAATAAAATAATTAAGGGTTTCATGGCTTTCCTTTCATTTAATTTATCAAGTTTTATACAGAGATTTCGTCTTAATAATTGACCCTAACGATTGATGCAATAAAAGTACAGGATGTAATTTTTACAGATTTTAGTAGGTTCGACTCCCGGGTGTGGCAAACGAATTTTCGAAAACCTTTGAAAGTAGTTTTCTTTCTTTTCAAAAATAAAGGAATGTTTCCTTTGAGTAAAATTTTCTATCTACAGTATTAAGAGTACTTTCCCTTCAGGTGGCATTACGAAATTCCACCCTGTATATTAGCAACCTTTATATTAGTATATTAGAAAGCTTTGCGTCGAATTTCTCTATTTTTATATGCATAAAAGTACAGAAATTCCAGTTCTTTATACATATTAACCTTCCTCTTGAATCTTTTGATGAAAACCACATTTAAATCCATTGCATAGTTTCAAAGTTCTAAGCAAGCATACAGATAGAGTGACTTCATTTTGTACTATGTATAGATTAGTTGCCAAAGAGTGAAGATAGTAATAATTGCAACTATGACATGCTCATCTTTAGTATTAGCAAAAAGTGTTGTTCAATTTCTTCATTCTTATTTGTTGTAATACAATTGTAGGCAGGTAAATAAATTTTATTTTTCTGCATTTTTCTATAAAGAAGATGAAGTTTAATTATGCCAAATCTCACACTCCTCTATCTAAACAATATGCTTACAAAGGTTACAACATTTTTTTTTACATATTAAAATATTGATAACTCGCATCATTCTATATGACATTATAGTTCTATAATATTAATAGTTCTATAATATAATAAGCACTAATCACTAAGAAATTAAATAGAAAATAGAATAGTAAATATTTTTTCATAGAAGATATTCATTCAAGAAGAGAAATACGGCACAATGTATAAATTGATTAAATTGGGGTATACATTCTGAGCAAAGAACATCCCATCTTATAGCAGATCATAGTCAAATGAAAAACTACCTACCTCTTTATAGAATTAATTATTTCTGTCAACAACCTTTGTAGTATTGTTTCCAAGTTATGTTGAGTGTGAGTGACTCCCTAGACTTACAGCATTATGTTACAGTGACCTCTAAACATCTGGATGCACTGCTAATAACATTTCAAAGGCATAAAATATAAAAACAATTCGAAATGAAGAAATTGAAGTTGATTTTTTTAATTCTTAGTGTAACTTGAGTTTTGTACGAAAATATAGCATAGATTGTTTCCTCAACATTACGTAATGCTACGAAATAGGTACCCTGTGACCCTTCTAACGTAAATGTTGAAATGTAATATCAGTTAAAAAAGGATTGCTAGGCTTATTAATTATCAGATAATTATCACGTTAATTAACACTATAATTATCAAAGGACATATTTATCTTGATAATTTCAAACCCTAGTGGCGATGGACAGGACATCTGATAAGAGAGAGTAAGGCTAAATGGTCAAGAATCCTTACAGAATGGAAACCAAGGGATGGAAAAAGAAAGCGAGAGAAACAGGTCAAAAGAAAAGATAGAGTAAGATATAACAAAAGCAGCAGGTGCCTTATGGCCAAGAATGGCAAAAGATAGGGAGAAGTGGAGAAAGCTAGAAGAGGCCTATGAGTCACAAGGCACACCGACAATTACCCATTTTAAAACTAAACGGAACAATGAAAAGTTGTGGTGTGTCATTTAATAAATTTAGACCGCATTTTTTTTTGTCGGAGAGGTCAAATGCATTTACGCATCGTCCCTGCGGTGTGGTGCCAACCGCATGGGATATGTGGGACTCGAGGTAAAGGCGTTCCATCCGTACCCACTAAACATCCTCCCCGGCCTGACCTCCAGCGCTATTGCAGGACGGCTCGGGATCTGCGCACGTGAGGGCAACTATACCGAGACCGTCCCAACCACAGATTTAAAATTAACGCAAAAAAGATATACGGCCGTTAATGCCGCAAAAAATACAAATTTGTATGCAACCCTCAGTGGGCAAGTCCGTCTCGTACTTGTCCGGTTTTTTCTCCATGTTTAATTTGTGATCAGTATCGGAAGACCTGCCGGTGGACAGGTCTCATAGACCTGTACACTGGCAGATCTTCGTCGATATGCGGGAACTCTGCCAAAAAAGCACTTCCGAAATCCTTATTCTGTGCCCGGATCGTGTAGGCTCTTGACATAAAAACCTTATATTATTGTTGTTTAATTAAATTCTATTTTGACTAGGTATGCTGCGCTCGCCCACTACAAATTAGTGTACATACACCCGTTCATCGACGGCAACGGGCGCACGTCGCGGCTGCTCATGAACCTGCTTCTGATGCAGGCCGGCTACCCGCCCGTCATCATCGTGAAGCAGCACCGCCACCTCTACTACCAGCACCTGCAGACGGCCAACGAGGGAGACGTGCGCCCCTTTGTCCGGTAAGCTCACTTAACATTATATTAGATGATTGATCAAATCGTCAGCTTCTACATAACGACCGCAAAAATAACGGGTGTAAAAGACATGAACAGTCAAACGAAAACCATGTATTCTGCTCACCATCATAACATTTTTCTTCCTTTAGACTACACCTGGGAAATTGAAAGTTACGATTTTATTGAAGGTCAAAGTCATAATTTTTTATTTCATATATTTATGAAAACATATTCTAAACATTATTTCATAATTATTGTTTAAAGAAACATTATCATTTTTTTAGTATTTCATAACAAAAAATGGCTTCAAAACGTTAGCGTTCAATGTACCTCACTCGATGTGCACGGACACAAACGAACGGGGCCGCCGCGCCCGTCAGGCAAAAATATCACGGTTTTGCGAGTTGAGCGCTTTACGTTGCGCAGTACAATTTGCAATATTTTATAACACCAAAAAATAAAAATCATTTCCCAGCAATTATTTTTTGAAATGTTTCTTATTTTGATGTGTAGAATACATGGTTCTCGTTTGACTGTTCATGTCTTTTACACTGTATATTCAGCCATTCAATTTGCTGATATAAGTAAACAATTATTCACCTCTCCAGCAGCAAAAGACCACTTTTGTTTCGTAAAATCTCGAAGGAAAAACGCTTTTTGCTGCGAGCTCTGAACAAGACGTTACATTCAATTTAAATTATTTTAGTATCTTACTTTTAATTTTCAATAATTATTTCTAAGATAATAAACGTGTATTAAAGTATCGCCTTGTTTTTTCACCTATAACAATTATCTCGCTGGAGAGGTGAAAATTTGTATGTTTCACACGAGAGGAAATTTTTTTCTGTCGTGCCTTTAAATCACTCACTGCGCTCAGTAGTCTATTTATGAATTGTAGACTACTTTGCTGGTTCGTGATTTAATATCGGCACTCGCAGCAAAAAATAACTTTGCTCACTTGTTCAACAAATAACTATTACCTAACGTATAACAATAGGATTATAATTATTGACGCCGTGTGGTGGAGTGGTCAGTATAGGTCATATCGCGAAGTTTACCACAATGACTAATTTATTACAGATTCATAGCGCAATGCACTGAGCGTACCCTAAACCTGTATCTCTGGGCGACCAGCGAGTATTCCCACATGGTGCCCGCCATCGGCGAGCCCCACATCCTCACCGGAGAGTACTTCGAGGAAGACTTGCTATGACCACTGCCCCTTCCTTAACATAGGTAAAATATCCAGTTCCTATCACTCTTTTAAGGATTGAGATTAATACTGCCCGTTTGGAAGGAGTGCAAGTTTTTTAGTTTTACTTGAATGAAGTAATTATGCATTCCTTACTTAATTTTAATAGTAATGTTTACCTTACTTATCTATGTGGCGTACTGTTACTAATTAAATCTACAAAAAAATTAAACTATTCAAGATAATGTCTTCAATATTAATTTTCTAAAATTTCTAGGTAATTTAAATTCTAAGTTTCGATTCAGAATTTTACTAGATAAATTACGCCACATTAATTCTGCTGCATGAATTAGGTACGCTAGTGGCTTACGAAGGGTTTACCCTTGTTTGGTATAACAACATTTAGTCGAAAATCGTTTCAGCTAATTTTAGTTACAATAAAGTCATTTCGAATAATTATTCATTTGACCGAATATTTAATTGGTAGAATTTTATTTAGCATAATTATTTCTTTGACATAATGTCATTTCACCGAATTTTCAAATGCACTAATTATATTTAACCTAATGTTTAATTCTACTATTAATGATTTGGTCGAAAAATCGTATCCAATATTCAGTTCAGTAATAATTCAGTGAAAATGCCCTAAAGTCGCTTCTGTCGCTGTGTTCATGTCAACCTAACTCGCTCGTCGCTTCGCTCCTCGCTAACCTATTGTTCGATTGAACATTCGATGAAATGAAAATTATACCACCTAAACAATACATCAAATGAACATTATACTTTTTGATCAATAGCGCAAATGTTGTTATCGCAAATGAACATTCTATGAAATGAAAATTATGTTAATTGATATTATACAAAGTGATTATTTTCTTAAGCGTTGTTCGAAGAAGTGATTTTCGACTAAACGTTGTTATACCAAACAAGGGTGAACCCCTACGAAGTACTAAAGTGTGTGAAGATTACCTAATTGAACATAAGTCGTTTTGTAGATATACTGTATTTCCATTTTATCGTTATTTTCATACAAAAATCCAATTGGTAGCCAAGGACTACGACGTAATTTACTTGAAAAATATGTTATTGGTACTATTTTTACAACGTACCACCACTTATTAAATTACCTATGAAATAAATGGACCATAATGTGCGCAATTTGATACGCACACAGCTGGCTTGATGTTAATCGAAGCTAATATTGATAAATGCATGCTCAGCGCATGTTTGTTACTGGAATAAAATTTTGATAGCAATCTTTGTTTGCACCAATTACCGTACAGGGAATATCTAATGAATACTTAGATTTATAATTTATTAATGAATGCACAACTGTACAAAAATGAAGCATTGAAATAAAGTTGTAGTAAAAATGAGTTAAAATTAAAAATTATCACAGTGACTCGTGGTCGAAACGTGTGCATTACATCGTCGAGAATTAGCTATGTAAATCTTCAAATTGATGCTTCGACTGCGCGTCAGTGTGATATGAGTCTAAATGGTTTTGGCAAAATAATCAAATGATCAGGCTAACCAAAACTGTCTGGGTAAAATGCATGGGTAGTCTGGGAACCTGATGTGCCAGTTTTCTTTACCACTCATTGATAGCTGTTGTGTTCAGAGTGGTTAGTGTAAGTTTTTTAGTATACAAAACGCACCGATTCTAGTTGCGTTAAGAGCTCAATTTGTATAGGAAACGCGAACAGCGCCCCTAGTGGAGAGAAGCGCAAATAGGGATGGCGATTCTTTCCGAAAAACATCGATTTTTAAATCGATTCGAATCGTGACCTAATGAATCGATCCACAAAAAAATCGAGGCCAATAAGATCGATTTCTGAAAAATCGATCTTTTTCTCAAGTTTTTGTTTATAATGTAATATAAATCTATTTTATTAAAAACAAGATACGTATTATAATTTAACGATCTCTTATCAGTAAAATCAGGTAATTAGATGATAAAAAATATTTTTATTACCATATCAAAACATCAGATCAGGTATAAAACAAGACATTTATTTTTTAAATGTATTGATTAACAAAGTTAAGAAAATAGATAATGTAGCTTATAGTTCCCAATGCTTAATATCTAAACTTTTTAAAAACAACAGTCTGTCAAGTCTACCGGGATCCAAGCGGTTTCGCTCATCGCTTGCGATGTTTCCGGCAATTGAGAAAAGGCGCTCACAAGGAACAGATGATCCCACGATACTCATATACATCATGGCTATTGAGTGAACGTGGTGATAAATAGAGTTTTTTTGTTCTTGCCGTAAAAGTAAAGTATAGGATCATACTTTAGGTGCACAACTGCCTGCGATAAATAGTGTTTAAATTCTTCGTTTAAGCCTTGACTTTCTTGTGCATGTGCATTACATATAGAGAGTTGCTTTTTCACAAGCAACTTATGAAAATCCCAAATTCCTTTTTTCATATCATTATCAGTCCCTTCTATTGAGTCGACTTCTTCATTGTTATTTTGTGGAAGTTGTTGCTGTGTAATATCTAAAATTGAAGTGTTTATTCTATTTATTGCTCGAGAACAGACGAGATGGTCAGTGAAATGAATTTTTTTAAATCTTGGATCTAAAATGGTCGAAGCAGCCAACAAATGAACTTGTTCGACACTTCCAAATCTTGTCTTTAGGCCGTCCACTATTAAAGTTCTTGTTTTAGCACCAATATCAGATAAAGTTTTCATTTTATTATATGTTTCAGTCAGACAAGATACGATTGGTATAATTTTACTGGCTGTAACATAGGCTTCTCCCGATATTTCTTTAGTTATTACTTCTAATGGTCTCAATATATTTATAAGATCTTTTATGAATTCTAACTGCTGTGCAGTTAGCATTGCTGGCGCTTTAGGATACTTGAGTAATATTGGCGCAATTATTTCGGATAGTTCAACAAATCGTTCTAATTGATAAAAAACAGAATTCCATCTGGTGCACACAGACTGAATAAGCCCCAAAGGCTTTCTTTGGTGATCCTGAGCTTTCTTTAAGGAGTCAGCAGCATTTGTATTTTGCTTAAAATATGTAGTAATATCTTTAACAGCTGTTAGTAAATTCTTGGCTTCTTCTAGTCCATCCTTATTGTTAAATGGTTTTGATGCTACTAGGTTTAATGTGTGAGCAAAGCATGGCATGTGTTTATTTTTGCCATAAACATTTGTGACAGCTTTAACAATATTTGCGCCATTGTCCGTGATAAACGCTGTCACTTTGTCACTTGTGATGCCCCATTTTTCTGTCATATTAATAATTACTTCTGCTAAGTAGTCAGCATCGTGTGGTTTTGATAGAGCAGTTACACCAAAAATTATGCTCATCAATTTAGTTTCATATATACAATGACCAGTTAAGCCTAAGTAGCTTTGACTATTATGCGAGTCGGTCCAAACATCTGAAGTTAAAGATAGTGCTTCTACTTGTTGTATTTTTAATTTCAACTGTGCCGAAAGAATGTTATACTTGAAAAATGCACTGAAAAAAATCGACTTACCTCAGGCGGGACTCGAACCCGCACCTTCCACAATCCGGGTGCGGGTTCGAGTCCCGCCTGAGGCAAGTCGATTTTTTTCAGTGCATTTTTCTAGTATTATATTTACGCGTTTGTAAACGCAAAAATAAAATTATTCCATAATGTTATACTTATCATCAATCATGTGGGTAATTGTTTGTCTGGCTGGAACTTTATATAGCGGTGCCACTACTTTCATCAAATATTGAAATCCTGTTTTTTCCACAGTATTTAGAGGCAAGCCATCCTTTGCTATCATGAAGACTATTGCATTGGTTATTTGACCACACTTAACACCATTATCTGAAAATTAATATAAAAAAGTTATTATTAACGATCCTGTATAAATCTCACTTTCATGAAAATTAATTAAGACATGATTTCAGTTTCATGTCTTACCTCGAAATGATTTTATATTTGTTAAGCAAGATGTCAATGTTGGCTGTTTTAAGACTGATACAGAGGCAGAAGAAGAAGAAGCCACGCTTTCAGTATCCGAATTATCCACATTTTGCAAATCTGGAACTGTCACGATGTCTAAAGTCATGTCATCAACAAGCTAAAATAAAAAACATATTACTTTAATTTATTGAACATTAACTCATATTTTGTTCAAACTCAGTAAATTGGAAAACAAAGAATGTGATATAAGAAATACAGGTACAGGTTCCACTAACTTTTTCATTTCCATCACCATTTCGTGCATTACCACATTTACCACCACCAGTTTCACTCTTTTTTTTGAGACTTACGGTCTGAATTGTTGGATGACGTCTTAATAAATGATTACGCAAGTTTGTTGTGTTCCCCTTAGTTTTTACTTCCTGGTGACAATATTTGCATTTGCCTTCTAAGTCTATTTTTATGAAATGATTCCATAAATCACTTTTACCCGACATGCTGAAAAAATACATTTTTTCCTCATTAAACTTGATAAAAAATTAAATTTTTAGTAATTAGTGACTAGTTTTAAGTAATATTCAAAATCCTATTAGTATTAATTAGCATCAATTCTTAAACAATTTAAAAGAATAGTCTATATGAAAGATGAGTAAAACATTTAAATAGTAAAACAATTAAATAGAAATAATAGCTTAACATTTTGTAAAAAAAAAAAATAACCTTTATAGCGAGTAAATTAAACAAGATAGCATTAAACCAGAATCGATTCATCAGGTTAACATTCGAAATGATTTCAAAATCGACTTTTTTCGGAAAGAATCACCCGTCCATTCATCTATATATAACCTCAAATTGTTTATTTTCTATGTAAACAAAATAAACAATTTGAGGTTATATAGATGAGTGGACATAAATTAATAGCAAGTAAAGTATGAACTCTTCCATAAAGAATTCCACGTATTACTTATTAGTTATTTCGATGCCCATTAGTAATTATTCGTATCTAAACGTACATTTAAATGACTTACATACATGGTTAGATTTAATGATCACAACTAACAGAATAAACTGAAAATAATAGCATCAAAGTGAAAAATAAGAAACGCTTTACTTACCTAGTCCTAATTAGTTATTATTCTGCGACAAACACTACATAAAAATCAGTATTTATTTCGCTTTACGACAGACAGGTTCTACAACAACAAACAAATAAATTTTCATGAATGATGACGCAACAAGAAATGTCAATCACAGATACAAAAAGTCAAAGATTACAAACAAATGTAACGTTTTTTTTATTAAAGAGAAACGAAGGAATCCAAACACACAGCCATCTCGCGAGTTTTTGAATAATTAACCCTTTAACCGGCAGCGGGCAGCACTCTTATAATACGGGTACATTCAATTAATTGTAAATACTTTTTTGGTTTATACCGTTTATACCAAAAAATAAAATAAAATCGAATGTCGATTTTCAAGGGTGAAATATCGATTCACTGAATCGATACAGTACCACATATCGATTTAAAAAATCGATCTTTTTGGCTCGAAAAATCGATTCTTCGATTAATCGATCTCAGATCGCCATCCCTAAGCGCAAATCATGTTTCCCATACAAAGAGCTCTTAACGCAACTAGAATCGGTGCGTTTTGAATACTAAAAAACTTACACTAACCCTTCAGGAGCTCATATTTCTGTTACGTGTGTAAATCTTAAAGGTTAGAGTATTAATTATTTATTTAATTTATAAGGTAATACGTGGTTCTCTTATAGCTCTCTTAGCAGCTACTTCCAAGTTTGTTGTTAACATAGGCTTGCCGGCAGGCCTTTTGTTCTTTACTTAGATATGTAATGTTATTATTATTTAATATTATACACTGTATATATAATTTGTAATTTTATTTTGTAAGTAATTGTAAATTTTGTACAGTCAGTTCAGTTGAACTAACATAAAAATATATTTTAATGGTACTTGTTGCTATATTAACATATAATATGTATCTGGTATTATTTTCATATTTTAGTAAAAAAGATTGAAATTGGTTGAGATTAAAAAATCTAGACTAAGTTGCAACGAATTATGAATCATTCCTAATTCGTTGCTAAGTTGTTGTTAATTGTTTACCTACAAACTGAATATACAAGGCGTAACAGAAATAATGCACACCCTAAAAGTAGTTTCCTTGGAATCGGCTTCTGAATCATTACATAAAAAATTTTTTTGATGATTTAAATGAAAATAAATCAGTACCTACTTTAAATAATTTTGCAACTATTATTAAGGTTTACGTAATGGTAATAAAGTTATATTTACAAAAACAGTATGATATAACTAATAATCTACATGTACATCATACAACGACCTATTTTGAAATAAAAATGACTGAAATAAATTAATTGGCATAATAGGAACAAACTACTTTCAGGGTATGCGCTTTTTCTATTCTAGATTTCATTTAAAAACCAATAACTATAGTAACTTTTGTAAATAGGAATATTGCGGTGCGTATTCACTGATTGTAATCTAATAGTACATGAGTAGGTACCTACATATTCTAAATCCAGTAATTGATACAAAAATTTCTAATACCATTTTGTTAAAATAAACTGGATAGGCTAAAATTGTATTTAAATACTTACCAAAGAAATTTTGGATGTAAAGGTGGCTATTGAACATTAATTTGACATATTAATTATGTATTTCTATAGAACTATTATAAACAAGTAATAAAGTACTTACCATCATTTACGTAAATGTTGGCATTCATGAACTGAAAGATATTTGTTATTTTTTAATGTACAGATAACAACTGTCAATTTTTCCCAATTGATTTTCGTACTTTGTATCGAATGCATTTCGGATGAAACTCAATTGGAGAAATTTGACACGTAGTGGTAATCTGATCTGCTGTGTCTGTACATAAACACGAACGTTGTTGGCCTAAATCTTATTTAGTTTGTGTCGTTTCTTGAAATGTGCTGTGATATGTAATGGTTTTATTTATTCATAAAATTATTCTAGATCTTAATTATTTAATAGTGAAAATTAATTATTTATTTGTAATGAATGGGCTGATTCTGAATGGATTTCATCCACTTTTTTTTCTTTTTTTTTTAACCTATCAATATATTGCGATAGATAGGGATAAAAGATTAAAATAATATTCATCCATTGCTAAAATAACATAACACTGATATTCAAATTTATTTAATCCCATGGAATTAACTAAGACACTAGAAAAAATACAATGAAAAAAAATCGACCTGCCCCAGGCGGGAATCGAACCTAGCACCTTCCGCAATCCGGGCGGCTCCGTTAACCACTACGCCACCAGGGCACTGATTTCGCTGTCGAAATTTGTCAGTGCTTGGTGCTTATGTTTTACGGTAAACATTCGATTTTTCTTTAGTGTATTTTTTCTAGTTTTAAAAATATTTACGCGTTTATAAACGCAAAAAATATTCCATAATTAAGACACTGTTTTGAATAGCAAAAAAAGTGTGTGTGCGTGTGTGTGTATTAATAAACACATTTTTTTCTATAAAAAAAGTTCCACTTCGATAAAAAAGTTTCATTTCAAATTCAAAGTCCAGTCAGGATAAAACTCGAGTCATCACTGGCACTAAGGAGCACCGCACATCGCACGCGGCGCGGCGACCGCGGCTGGCGAATTTTGTATGCGTGTTTATGGACCACTACACATAGGACGCGGCGCGGGGCGGTTGGCGCTCGCACCGCGCCGCGTCGCTAGTACTAACGTCAACACGAAGTTCGTAGCCGAAAAACCGCGTCGCACCGCGTCTCTGCAGAGCAACGCACTTCGCACGCGGCGCGTTAGTTAATGCCTTTTACGGCAATTCAGAATTGGTACCATTCATTAGTTAGAAATAGTTGTAAGGCAATCATTTAATTAGTTAAAATTTTATCGTACAGACAGTACAGTCAATAGCACGTAATGTCACCACATCTTTCAATTTCAATCAGAGCCTTATGTCAAAGTATATAAGGTTGAAAATCAACTGATGAACATTGACGTTTTTGTATCACCTGATGTGCTGTTGACTGTACATCTGCCAAAATCTGCTAGACCAGTTTTCTAGAAGTTCTTTTTTACCTATTTAGATGCTAGCATGGTGACCATTTACTCAATACTATCTAAAACATAGTTTGTCTTCCCTATGTTAGTTTTTTGACGGGACGATAGACAAAATGATTTCTCAGCTAATGTCCTTTTACAAGGTTATTTGAAACCACTAAGTGGATGCTACAAAATAAAACTTTTTAAAAACTAGCTAACTAACGTTTTAGCTTATATTGTATTATTATTATTACATCAGGCTTTACCCAAACTGTACAATCTCAGTGACTCAGTACAAATGTTATTCCTAATAATAAAAACACTTCATACTACATAATTCTTTTATTGCAATTTAAATTTTTAATACTCAACTTGATAAATTTTTCGTTTCGTAGCATATTGTTAATATTATATTAACAGCCAAAAAAAACCATATGAACTTCGACAAATGGACATCGTAAAAAATAGTGTAATTGCAAATGAATTCTTCTTTAGATTTCTTTTTGATCTTAAAACCCAGTTGAAATATGGTCAAAAACGTTTAGCTTACGACAGTTAATTTGACACATGTGCCATATATGGTACGGTCGATCAAATATCCTGATCTATGTTTGATTCTTATCTTAGAAACTTACTTTTATTGACTTGACAAAGATAGGAAATACGTAATTTCCTTCATCGTGATAAGTAGAGTTCTAGGTCAACTTTATATTTGCACGATAGTACAGTCAACAGCACGTCGGGCTATACAAAACTGTCAAATTTCATCAAACGATTTTCAACCTAACGCTATTGAATATAAAGTGCATAATCGATTGGGAAAATTTGACAGTTTGTGGTAACCCAACGTGCTGTTGTCTGTAACATAAACACAATATGATGAAATTAAATTAAATATGTAATTCAAAGTGTCCCAAATATGGGACACATAGAAAAATGGGAAAATTGTGAAAAGAAATAAAACATGGCGATCAATTTCGATTAATTTATTATAATGTGCGATGTTAAAATATGTTTATTATAATAAAGCATTTCAACTAGACAACTAGGGCGCGCGCCGCCTTGCGTCCGACACACGTCCATTAACACAACGTTTCTATACAAAACGAATTCATTTCAAGGCAAATAAGAATTACAATCTCGACAATAATACAATTATTTAAAAAAATATAGAAGTGAGATTTCGTTCAGTACAACCAACCATCGGCGAATGCAGTGACTCTGATACAGAGTACCGGCTTCATGTATTTTATATAATCATTTATTATTAAGCACTATCTAACTTTGTAAGCTACAGTATACATAGTACCTTTGAGGGGGGACAGCAGTGGCTCGCTGTACCGCGCGGTCGTCGGCGAGAACAAAACGTTTATAGCACAAAGCCGCGATTGGATATTGACATGTTTTCAGATCGAAATATAATTTCATAAAAACGTAACCTAAACATTACCTATAGTGTAGATGGTCGTACAGACTAGTGTTAGAAGCGAGATACTTAATCTGTCTAGCACCAGACGAGCACAGATTAACCACAACATCAAATTTCTTTATAATCTTTATTTCATGTAAAAACTGTTAATTCAACATTACCAGATTTGGATATCCGAACGCATGTCACAGAACACTCAAATACAATGATTTATCACAACATAATAAATAATTCGCATTACAAAAAAGAATGAAAAAAATATTATAAGGTATTGACTTGAAAATCTTACAGTTAAAGAGTCTTTTAAGTTTTACTTTTTTTATTAATCAAACATGTTACACGTTTTACGTTTTTTTATGAAATGAATGGGTTTTTAATATTAGATGATAATAGTAAAATAAATTATAATTACAATAAAGGGGTAAGAGAAATATCTGTGTGTAGAAATTTATCTCACCGGCTCATGTCAGTCATGTTCACTATACTAACATAAAAACTGGGAACTCAGGTTTATATACCTGCTTCAGGCAAGCCCGCTAGCAGCATACTATAAGCATGATCCTACGAAGAGATGTGATGGTCTCCTCGCAGGATATACGAAGTTGAAACAATCCCGATAAAGCCTAAGCATAATGTTACCTGGTTAGACTAAACATAATATGAAATACAACCATGCATCGTACACGAGAGCTTAAGTGCTTGCAAATGCCAAATATTTAATCAAACTCAAAGGCAACACTCAGCGAGTAGTCTAAACGGAAAACTTAGCTCAAGAAACTTGCAACTATACAAAACTAGGAAAACATGAGGGAACAATTAATAATCTCAATAACAAACTTTGATGGCAACAAATCTCAGTCATGTAAAACTACTCCCACATAGAAGCAAGCTTCTTCAGTTTCTAATGAACAACATTGAAATATTTACGGACAGTCCTATGATATTAATATATAGTACTTTCATTGAATGTAAATTAAATCTGTTCGTCAAATAAACGAACGAGACACGTATTATCTAAATGCTCGCTTTACAGCTTATATTTCAGTAAGACAATAAATAGCAAAACACCCATCATAATTATGTAATATTATCTCTTTTTATATTAGTTTCCATAATTGTTACATTTTTTATGGTATACAAAAACAACTTTTACTTTTTTTTAAATGACAAGTTCTCGAAATACTATTACAATTGAAAAAACATAGGACTGTACATTTACATTACATGTGCCATGTTGTTTTAGAAATCTAACACAAATTATTTAGCATGCTTCCTATGCAACATATTATGTTGTTGCTCAAAACAAAGGACCTAGGAACAAACATCGTGAACGTCTCAGCCAAAGTATGACGCATCTATCACAACATCACCACCGTTTCAAATATACGTCACAACTTATCAATTAAGACACGTGTACATCCGACTACGTAGTATTTTAACGATAGCTATAACAAGCGAATCATAAGGCAAAAGATATGTTACCCAATTACAACAAACATCATAAACACTTATGTATAAACGGCCCACTTCTGGGACAAACGGGTGGACGCGAAGGAGCTCTCGACGTGGTTTTCACTAAAAACATATGCGTGAAAAGGAAGAAAGCTGTGTTATTCGCGTCCATCCGTTTGGTTAAAGCCCAATCGTTTTAGCAGTCTGACATCAACAAAGCTACCACTGCATTATATTTAATAAATGCTAGCCTAGTAATGTGAAAATCAGTAATCTTTTGTATAACCATGCGTGGCTTATGGCCGGTTTCAATATCAACTTACTTACTGAAATTTGGTTGCCTAGCTATTAAATTATTGTTAAATTACTAAAAAATAACAGCGGTCGCTTAGCAAACAAGTCCTGGTAGGCCGATCTCTAACTATAAATTGAATATTGAAACCAGCCATTAGTGTTCCACATGTGACCCATAAGACCAATATTAAAAATTAAAACTATGTTACTTCGGTTTTTAAGAATTCAAATGGCAAATAAAATTGACAATAATAACTATTATTTATAAAATTGTAATTAGGTATATGATTTCTTTAAAGTAAACTAAATTGATAGAACTGAAAAAAAAAGTTCCGTTTGATATTTAGTTTTCGGAGAAGTATCCTAAGCGTTATAGTTATGTTTATCTACAAATATTTACACGCAGCAGTGGCAACTTTGCTAATATCAATACTGCCCAAATGCACAGAGCAAGCTAAATCCATAACTATACAACTGGCAAACAATTTCGTTCACAACGTCAGAGTTACCCTCTATCCCAGGAGAGCCGTATAATCTCTCCGACCACTGGGATGAAAGCATCATTTTGTACTTACAATCTCCTGTTCCATACATATCTACAGATTTCGAAGGCCTTAAGCGGAGTTAAATGCATGAGAAATTAAGAGGTCACTTATGTTAGAGAAAGGAAATAAGTCTATGTAAAATTAATACGCACCAGAGGTCGATTTACAATTGACACGCGCTAGTCGTGCGTTTGTGCTTCAAACACTCGAGCAGTCTATCGTTTTTATAAACAGCGCTCATCTCACAGACGACGCCATTGTACGCTTCACGCTAAGTAGGACAATATAAAACAAGAATTTTGCCAGTTCTCGTTCAGCGATAAATTGTAGGCCAGCTACAAAACAAACTCTTTCAACAATGTTAGGCGCGTTGTTATCAATTCTTTATAATTGGATCGCTTATCGCGGACGCTCAATGCGGCCTGCAGTGTCAATGGAATCACATATACTTTGTCATGTTTATATGAGATCTTACGACGCAATCTAAAACTTAACTTTAAACACACATTTGATGATTGATAACGAATAATTAAGAAAACATTGACGACACAAATAAAACAAAATTACCTATACCCATCACATTGACACTACATCGTCGCACATGCCCGGTTGTACGCACAAACGTATACGTATAGTCGACGCCACGTCAAACGTTTCTCGTGGCTTTATAAAAGTGTAGCAATCTAAATTCTTTTCCAAGTTTGCGAACGGAATATTAACTTAATAACACTGACAAAAAACTTAAATAACACTTGTTAAAGAAATTAAAAATAAAATTCACAGTTATAACAAAAGGCCCATTTGTATTAACAATTGCTCGGGAGTACTATTTATCCCTGTTCTAGGAATGGGTGATAGTGGTTCTTCTTATAATTCGCGAGATATCTCTTTATGAAGAGTAACGTTTGTCGTGGCATAGACAAGGGCTTCAGAGGTCACGTGAAAAAGTATTCTACGTTTTACGCGGCTTAATAATAAATACAGTTTAAAAAGGTCAGTTCTGTATTTTATCGGCACTCAATGGTAATGTCACGCAAAGAACACTAACGCGACGAAACGACAACACAAGTACGACAAGCAAAAACCATTCCCATTGGGCTTGAATAAGGCTTGCTGTAACGTCCGAATGTCATCAGTTTATAGTAAAAATATGCTGTTTCTAATCCTACTAATTAAGCCCCCGGATGTCTCATTTTGTAAGCTGACAGTTATTGATATCACAAACAATAAACCTAGGTGACGAGCATGACGTCACACACGAGTAGGCAGTAAGAGGCCGGGCTAGTGGCGCGGCGGCAACATCCGTCGCGAGATGTGCTCCTCCTGCTGCATTTTGTTGCGGAATTCGGCGACCAAGTCGCGCGACTGGGCGAGTACAGCCAGCTGCTCGTTGAGTAATTCCTCCCATTGCGTTGCGTACGCTGTAGAAATATACATGCTATAATTAGTCTCAAAATTCTGGTCATTAGTACGCGCCAAATAATCTTTTCCTAAAAGGAGCGAGGATTACCCACATCACATAACATGATTAAGTTTAATATCGGTAGTCTCAAGAGCGCTCATTAATCTTAATTAGTTACTGTACTGTTAAAAACTCAGTTCCATCTTCATTTTGGATGCGAGTAACCAAAACAAAACACATTTGCATTAAATATTTTCATTTATATGAATAATGTGACAATAAGGCGGTTTAAATCAAATATTATTTTCCAAATATAATGTTCTTATCAACAAAACTTTAACAAAAATGAGAAACATGTTGCGTGGTGTGGAAATGTTCTTTTAAGTTGATTGTAATGTTACATGACGCGTACTTAGTTTAGTGTTATCTATTTTATTATTTTTATTACACAATATTCCCAGATGTAAGAGAATGACGTCTTATTAGTGTTGTTCAGCTTCTGATAAATTTTAATGAGTGCGGTAGATAGGTAATACAATGATTATTCATTTTTAAATCGATATTATTAAAACGTTTGACCTTGAATGAAGATTAAAATATGTTTGTAATATGATAGATTAGAATTAAATGCATCACCCACGAACGGCAGCATTGGCAGGAAACGCGGTTAATTTTGATTGCTAAGCCAATTTGAATTCAAATTTTAGATTTTTTTTAAGTTTTCCAATCACCGAAATGTTTGACGGTTTAAAAATATATGAAAGCATATTTTAAACTAATTAACACTTTTATCTCTCCAAGCGCTATGGACGATTGATATTAAGAGCTTGCCTATGAAATTGGTATTCATATTGTGAGCGCTAAACCTAGTTATAAGGTTTGTATATTCTACTCAACACAAATTTGAGTATCACCATAGGTCGGAATATTCTGATATTAGCGTCTGTTGAAAAGGAGATAGAGATCCTATGGGAATCACTGCATTCTACAATCAACGAGAGTAAAACAGCAACTCACCTTTAGCAGCCACACCGACCCAGTACTACCCGGGCAATGTACGCCAGAGCAGACCTCTTCCTCGTTCTCAACAGCCCTCGAAGATGGAGCGATATTTTGAAGGACCAGCCTTGACTGAGCATCCGCCAAGACAGCGGGTGGTATGCGTATACTTCACAACAGTATATATGAAGCACTAAAGACACTGCACTATAGGTTCACAGCGCGAGCGGTGGGTCGAAAGTACGTAAACCCTAAGAATAGCGGTGAGAAACCTCCCAGGTCGTGAAGGTTCCAGAAAGCGGGAAAAACCGGGATCAGCGAGTACGCAGCCGGTCGAGTCGCCGTCAATTCGTAGACTGTAGAATGCAGCGGTATATTGAGCGATCACTCTTATAAACTAATATGTGGGTAATATTGAAATTCATATTGAAGGCTAACAGTTAGCATGAACATTGCCCCCGGCCTTAAAACCTTCGGTTTTAATGAAAATGTAATTGAATATGAACAACGGGTAGGGGACAAGTAACTTAAGGTTAAGTCATTGAGATGGTAGCGTACAAAGACGCACGACTGGTCGTTTATAAACGCCCGTCGAAGTCTTTACAGAGGCAACTCTTATGATACCGTCCTTGCCTGGATAAGCAGCAACTACGACGCCAAGAGGCCAATGAAGCGGAGAAATATTGTCAGTAACAATGAGTACAACGGAACCGATACAGATCGGGTTAGAAGCGGTATTCCACTTTGTTCTGGACTGCAACAAGTGTAAATATTCTTGCTTCCATCGCTTCGCGAATGATTGTAACATTTGATCCAGTAAAGAATAGCGATTGCGTAAATTATTAGAATCTAATGACACGTCATAGGTAGGCAATTGTTTTAATGGGCTTGACATTAAAAAATGTGCAGGCGTTAACGCACTAGGTTCCGATGGATCATCACTAAGCAGCGTAAGTGGTCTTGAATTTATCACACATTCGATCTGTGTGAGCACAGTCAAGAGCTCCTCGTATGTAAGTAGCTGCGTACCTATAACTCTATAAAGATGCGTTTTAAAAGCCTTAATATAAATTTCATAATGACCACCAAAGTGTGGACTACGCGGCGGGTTAAGTTTCCACTCGATTCGATTGTTGACAAGTTCATTAGCGAAAGACGATTGGAAGTTTTCAGAATCTAAGAATTTGTAGATTTCAGAAAAACTATTTTTAGCACCAATAAAATTGGTTCCTCTATCCGAATACATGCAAGATACTGCACCGCGGCGAGATAGAAAACGTTTAAGTGCGGATAAGAAGGCATTAGTGGTTAAATCAGATGCTATTTCTACATGCACGGCTCGTGTCACCAAACACGCAAAAACGCATAAGTAACATTTTATGGAGCGAACACCACGCTTCCTATAGGGAATTATATTTATAGGGCCACAGTAGTCGACGGCAGTGTGAGTAAATGCCTTCGTTTCATTTACTCTGCAAGCAGGCAAGTCAGCCATCATAGGATAAGTAGGCTTAGGGTTCACTTTAAAGCAAAAGTTACATTTATGAATGCAAGTTCTAACAAGTCTTCTGCATGACAGAATCCAGTACCTCTGTCGCAGAATGGACATGAGAGCCACAGAACCTGTGTGACAATTAGAGCGGTGATAATGTATAATAATAAGCTCGACTACCTTGTCTTTACGAGGAAGTAGCACAGGGTGTCGTTGCTCGAAAGACAAGTCAGCGTGACGTAGTCGGCCACCAACCCTTACAAGGTTATTGGTGTCAAGGAAAGGAGCTAGGCGATTAATTGCGGGAGAACAACGATTGTTTCGTTGAAGAGAATTTATTTCACAAGCGAAGTAAGTATATTGAACAGCCTTTAATATTTCAATTTCAGCAGTTTGCATTTCACTGGCTGAAATTCTACTATTAGAGCGGGGAAGTTTTTTAATAAAGCGTAGAACATAAACTGTAGAGCGGAGCATCAACAGCCAAGAGGATACTCGCTGCGATAGCAAAAGGAGCGGATGAGTAGCATCATTTAAAATAGCGGTTAATGCAACTTTAGTTTCAGGTAAGTCAGCGGGATTATAATTATTTTCTATAGCGGTAATAGGCCAACTAGAATAATCTTTACTCAACCAGGACGGTCCAGTATACCAGGGAGTATAGTTAAGTATTTGTGCAGGTGACAACCCTCGCGACAAACAATCACTAATGTTGTCCTCTCCTGGCACATGATAAAAATAATAAGCGGGAAGTGAATTCAAAATTTTGGTAACACGGGTAGCAACAAAGGTTTTGAATTTATGAGGCGAACCGTGGACCCAATGAAGAGCGACCATAGAATCTGATAAACAATAAACCTTATCAATTTTATGACGTGATTCTATCATATTTATGACATGTCGAACCAGCTTCGACATCAACAGAATTGCACAAAGCTCAAGCCTTGCGACAGACTGAACAAGCAATGGTGCCACCTTGGATTTGGCACTTACAAGTCTAACAGAAATTAATTCGTTTAAAGCGGATACAGAACGAATATACACTACACAACCGTAAGCTCGCTCGCTAGCATCGGCAAAGGCGATTATCGAAATATTTGAATTTTCATAAACTTCAAGGTGACGCGGTATACGTAATTGTTCTAGGCAAGGTAGTTCTGTAATGTAATTTTTCCATATTTTTAAAATATCAGCGGGCGGTTGTTCATCCCAATCAATTTTTAAAATAAACAATTGTTGGAGAATAAGTTTAGCAAATAAGATTACTGGTGCTATGACACCCAGAACGTCGAACTGACGAGCAATAACAGAAAGAATGTTTCGCTTGGTACATGGGCGTGGAGTAAGCGAGACAGAAATTTTAAACTCGTCGGTAACTGGAGACCACTTCACACCCAGCACCTTCAAGTCATCACAGTCACTAAATGGAACATCAACTGAGTACCGGTGAGAGCTTGGCAGTGAATCAAGCAATTCAGGTGAATTGCTGGACCACTTTACTAGGTCAAAGCCTCCGGCCTTGAACATCCCTAACAACTCATTTCGGAGGCGTAAGGAATCCCGGACGGAGGGCATGGAGAAACAAATGTCATCCGTGTAACAATTGTTAGTAGCGACCTGAGCAGCTAGCGGGAACGAGTCGCGTTCATCCTGACAAAGTTGTCTTACCACACGGATCGCTAAGAAAGGGCTACAGCTCAAACCGAAGCAAACGCGGTTAAAACAGTACGTAGTAATCGGTTCACTAGAATCAAAGCGGTATAAAAACTTCATATATTTACGAAACCTTTCGTTAACTGAGACCTGCAAGTACATTTGTTTTATGTCTGAAGTGAAAGCTATTTTGTATATACGAAAATCAATTAATATAGACAGTAAATTATTTTGTAAGTTAGGTCCCGTATGTAAAACTTCATTCAACGAGACATTCGAGTCTGTCTTGGCACTAGCGTCCATTACCATGCGTATCTTAGTAGTAGTTTTATCATGTCGTAGTACAGCATGGTGCGGTATGAAGTAACCTGAATGATCACCAGTGTCAATAACGCGAGAGAGATAATTTTTATCAATATATTCGCGGATAATATTGTCGTATTCTTGGCGTAATTCAACACTAGCATTAAGTTTGCGTTCCAGTGACAGGAATCGTTTTTTAGCGGTACAGTATGAATCACCCAAGGTGGAGGGATCATCCGAGAAAGGTAATGCGACAGAATAGCGGCCTGTGCTATCGCGCTTAGTATTATTAACAAAAATATTTTCGCACTCCCTTTCAGCCGAACTCAAGATAGGCTGACAAGGCAATACCTCCTCGAGCTGCCAAAAGGTTTGCAAAGTTTTGTCTAAGTTTGAATCAGTTTGTATAACAGCGGTTAAAGAAATAGAATTGTTATGAGCGGTGTTTACGGTATATGTATTACCTAGAATCATGTAACCAAAAATTGTATCAAAAGCGGTAGGCATGCCCGGTGGCCCGGTAACACGGCCTTGTAGTAAAATATCGGCGAAAAATGAAGCGCCTATGAGAATTTCAACCTCACCGGGAGAATGAAACTCATCATCAGCGAGACGAATATTTTGTAAATAAGAAAATAAAGTTTTGTCAATATTAACAGTCGGCAGATCGTCTGTAATGCGGTCAATAACACACACATCTATCGATATTGATATGTCATTAAAACGAGAAAATAAAACTAATTTTGTTGATCCCCTAATTGGATTAGGAGATGAACCAATGCCCTTGACAACAGCGCGCGGTAATTTATTAAAAGAAAGATTTAAGTTTTGACAGCATTTTGTAGTTATAAAGTTAGATTGAGAACCGGGATCGATAATTGCACGAACACAATTCAAATTGCCGCGCGAATCAGCTGCGTATACCTTGACTGTACCAAGTAAACAAGTAGTATCGTTTTTACTGAGCGGCGGCGACATATTACACAACGAAATATTTTGCGCGTTTGTGTTATCCTTCTCAGTAACAGGTTTCTGTCGCACGGCGTCATATGCGCAAGGAGTGGCGGTGGAGAAGCGTGTACGCTCCCGTGAGCCGACATCATGACTCACGTCAGCAGCGCGCGGGGCCGGCGGCTGCGCGGGATGTGACGGCGGCGCACCGCCGGCGCCGAGCGGGGCTCGTTTGCGACATAACAACGTGTGATGTCTTGACGCACAATTTCGACAAAGACTATTTGAGTTACAAGTTGTAATTAAATGAGTTAAGCTTAAACAATTGGTGCATCCATTGTGAGATTTCACAACGTTATAGCGGTCTTCTATTGATAAATTTTTAAATGTCGTACAAAGAAACAATTTATTATGCGAATTTTGTTTACAAAACGCGCAGCGGCTATAATAATTACCGAAAGAAGTGTGAGTAGCGGCTACTAAAGAATGAGTAGGTTTATTACGAATTTGATATAAATTTTGTTTAGAAGTGACGGTATTCATGGACGAAGTGCGATCTAGTACCTTACATTGTTCGCGCACAAAGGCAACCAAATCATCGTATGAAGGAAAAGATGAGTCACGCTTATGCATTTCAAACTGACGAGCGGTTTCTGTATCGAGTTTTTTAAATGCGAGGTAAAATAAAATAAAATCCGATAAATTATTTAAATTTAGAGATTTAAGACTAGAAACAGCTCCACAAAATTTTTCCAAAAAGGATTCAAAATATTTAGTATTGGCGGAATTAAAACATTTAAAATTAAACATTTCATCTAAATACGCGGAAGCGAGACAACGCTTGTCTTCATATTTGTCGACTAGCGTCCGCCATATTATGTTGTAGTTAGTGGCGTTCGGTGTGATTCCCGCACAAACGGAAAGTGCCCGGCCAGACAGCTTACCAATCAAGTACTGCATACGTTCATGGTCAGTTAAGTCAGAGTTATTGTGAATCGTATTTTTAAATGATTCGTAAAACATAGGCCACTTAATAGGGTCACCAGAAAATCCTATCAAATCTAGCTTAGGCAGTTTTACAGCTGGTTTTTTATAACAACTATTTTTGGTGTCTGTAGAATCCGACTTGATTGTTGCTGCCGATGCAGACAACTTAGTTAAGGTGCGTTTACAAAAACAATAAAGTTCTTCAAATGCATTGACACTTTGATAATTAGGTTCAGAGTCAGGCTTTAATTGCAGTTCAGCATCAATTATTTGATCAGTAATTTCCTTAAACTCTGAGCGTAAATACTCTAAAGACTCAGTACTAGCAAGGAATATTTCCGTAGATGATTCATCAGAAAATGCGTGTGTAGCCTCGCTATAGATTTTTTGTAAGCGGGAAAATAAATTATTGCGTTTAGCATTATATTTTTTCAAGTCCATTTCTAACTTTTCAATTCCCTTTAAACCACCTGCACTTCCAGGCGGCATTATGAGCTATAATATAGGTAATAATAGACAAAGTGTGAAACGTCTGATTTGCGAAATGTGTCTGCAACACTGTGCAACGATAGGAGCAAGAATGTTCGGTGGCGTGATTATTTGCAATCTACCTTTTATTTACTTATTGCGTAAATACAAAAATATGTGTAATTAAGTTATTTAAAGCGTAAGCGGTGTAGTAAAATAGATATTAGGTTCAATGAATGCGGCTCGAAGGCCAAAAAGAACGGTGTGAGCGCTAAACCTAGTTATAAGGTTTGTATATTCTACTCAACACAAATTTGAGTATCACCATAGGTCGGAATAATTTGATATTAGCGTCTGTTGAAAAGGAGATAGAGATCCTATGGGAATCACTGCATTCTACAATCAACGAGAGTAAAACAGCAACTCACCTTTAGCAGCCACACCGACCCAGTACTACCCGGGCAATGTACGCCAGAGCAGACCTCTTCCTCGTTCTCAACAGCCCTCGAAGATGGAGCGATATTTTGAAGGACCAGCCTTGACTGAGCATCCGCCAAGACAGCGGGTGGTATGCGTATACTTCACAACAGTATATATGAAGCACTAAAGACACTGCACTATAGGTTCACAGCGCGAGCGGTGGGTCGAAAGTACGTAAACCCTAAGAATAGCGGTGAGAAACCTCCCAGGTCGTGAAGGTTCCAGAAAGCGGGAAAAACCGGGATCAGCGAGTACGCAGCCGGTCGAGTCGCCGTCAATTCGTAGACTGTAGAATGCAGCGGTATATTGAGCGATCACTCTTATAAACTAATATGTGGGTAATATTGAAATTCATATTGAAGGCTAACAGTTAGCATGAACACATATATTAAATATTGGAATTGTCCAACATTAGCTTTTATACCTACTATATATTTTACTGTCGTATAAAAGCATTTTGTTAATACAGCGTTTTTATTCTATGATTCTATTCTCCTTAAAATGAACCAATATTCGAATAAAAATATTTTTCGAGCATTTCGGACATTATGTCCCATATATGGGTCAATGGATTATTAATGGAATCAGTTAAGCAAAAAAAAATTGTTCGTCAAGTCATTATTATAAAACGCAGCGGCTGCGATGAAAGTACCAACTCTCACTCTGAACAATTTTCAGTCTCCAAAAATTTACATAAACGTCACTGTTTTGGCACTTTTTTGAGCCGTAATTTTGTTCCAGCAAAAATAGCACATTTATTACAAATGCCACTTTCTGGTAAGGTGTGGCATAAGATATTTTAACGACAGATTCACACCCGCATTCACAAACAATACTCGTCTTAGTAAAAAAAAAGCAATGCTATGCAACACAAGGCATTTCTCAGTGCGTGCCAGATGGCAAGGATTTTGAGGTCTCATTGTGCGCGTTGACGCACAGGGTCATAAAAACCTATTCATAGACAATACTTAAGTGGGGAACGGAACTATGCGTACTTTAAAATGAACGCACAGTTTAGGTAGCTGGCTAGCTATATTACGAAACGCACAGGTCGAGATGTCAAAAGTTTAAAGTTAGAAGGAGGTTTGGAGTAATAAAACGTCAGTACATTCTACGATGTGAACTAGGCAACAGAATCGAACCAATCACAGAGCTCTATTCAATGCAATGCGTTTACTTATCCAATAGTCGAGAAACCTCATAGTAATGTTTGTGAATACAGGTGTCAGCCTAAGAGCTCACTGAGCGATTTTCCCCGCGTGCGCGACAATTTGCAAATTAGCGGGAGACGTTCGAAACCAATTTGATAGGCAAGCAGGCGAATGTGTTGAGTATTCAAATACTGTGATCCGAACCTAACAGCATCCGGCGGTGTCGCGCGCTGCCAAAGCCGCCGCGGGCGGGCACGCGCGCGCGCTTGCGGCGCCCTGCGAGCGGCACACTACTCGATACAGTATCACATCGCACGGAGGGCAGCCATGTGGCTGTGTGTACGGTCGAGGTCAGAATATCTTTACCAGTTTTGAAATTTGATTCTACATCACATTTTTACTTTCTCGTATACGTAGTATAGAGGAAGGTCTTGTAATTGTACAAAAATTCGACCTGGAGATTTTCACGAATTTACACGATTTGGACCACTCTGAGTACAATTTTTTTTTTTAATTATGTCTGTGTGTGTGTCTGTGCGTTAGCACGATAACTCGAGCATGCTTGAACTTATTGCAACCAAATTTAACATGCATATATAACATCAAAATATAAGGTTTCTATCAATTTTTGAACCGTCGATCACGAAAGTTAAGCAACCAAGTGCGCGGTCGATACTCGGATGGGTGACCAAAATTTAACATGCATGTATGACATCAAAATATAAGGTTTCTATCAACCTTTGAGTCCTTTTCCGGTATACGAGAAAGTCCAGGGAGACCACTCCAGATTTTTTTCACTAAAGTCAAAATGCCGTATCAAGTTAGTTATTACCTTTTAAAAGTTATTATGCAAAATGACGCATTGAGAATGAAAACAGACAGCAACTGTTAGACTGCAGTACAAATAGTACTTCATGCACACTTGCGCTAGTCATTCATTGCCAATCTATAAACCTCAAGAACCTTATGTTTTACTTAAAGAATAAACCTCAGTAATTATAAATCATGTTTTTTTTCAAAGAAGGTTTTCTATATATCAGGTCATCTCCTAATGTCAATCAAATTATTATGAAATAGACAAAATAGACATTTAGAACATGTGACTTAAATATGTGATCCATAAGGTAGTAAACATTTTCTGACCACGACTGTACATATACGTGCACATTACGCATTCGGAGACAATGTACTTGTACAAAGTACGGTTGCCGAGCAGAGATAATTGCGTACAATGACTTTCAGTCTATTGGCAGTTGTGGTAAACCTTTTTACTAATGGTCAAATTAATAAAATTACTTAATTACCAGCTGCAGCGCTGCAGGTGGGAGCACACCTACCGTCCTGGTCGTAGTCCACGTCTCTGGTGAGGCAGCAGCTGCAGCGCTGCAGGTGGAGCACACCTACCGTCCTGGTCGTAGTCCACGTCTCTGGTGAGGCAGCAGCTGCAGCGCTGCAGGTGGGTACACCTACCGTCCTGGTCGTAGTCCACGTCTCGGGTGAGGCAGCAGCTGCAGCGCTGCAGGTGGAGCACACCTACCGTCCTGGTCGTAGTCCACGTCTCTGGTGAGGCAGCAGCTGCAGCGCTGCAGGTGGGTACACCTACCGTCCTGGTCGTAGTCCACGTCTCTGGTGAGGGCCAGCAGCTGTGTGCAGCGCTGGAGCGCGTGCTGCAGGTAGTCCGAGATGGCCTTGTGGTTGTCGAGCACCTCCTCCTCGGCGCGCTGCAGCTCGTCGATGGCCTCGTGGAACGTGTACATCTCCGCCGACATGTCGCCCTCCTGGACAACACACAACGCTTCATTACAATCTACAACAAGACCGGCAAACGACAACTTCTACGACTGAAGGGATACAAGCTATAATATAAGCGACAATAAGTGCTGGTCATTTCTGCATGAGTGATGAGGCAGAAAGGTTTGATCACAATCACGCCTGATGAAAACCGATGATGAGGCCTAAGGTGCTACACGCTCGCCTAGGATGCTCGTTCACTCTGGCCTTGAACATATCCAGATTATACTCGTCCGGGAAAACAGACCTGGACAAAGAGTTCCACTCCTTAGCTGTTCGCATAATGAAAGCACAAATAAATCTCTTCGTGCGAATGGAAGGAATCTCAACAACATACGGGTGAAAGCCCTCGCCGCACCTTGTAGCCCGGTGGTGCAAAAGGAAAGTGGGATCAAATTATGTAAAACTTCCGCACACAATTTAACCAATAAAATACCGAGAGGCAAGCCACGCGTCTTCAGTGGTCCAGGTGCTGGAGATTAGTCGACGAGTGCATCATTGCCGATGAGTCTCTTCGCAAAGAGATCCACCGAGTCCAGTGCATCTAACTGATATCGAGCAGATGCATCCCAAAAGCGACAGCAGTACTCCAAGCAGGAGCAAACTTATGCTTGTTAAAGGCTTAGGAGCTGCTCTTTCCGTTTCGCCAAGAAGACACAAGTCTGTGGTTTGGAGAGATTGAACCCAACCAATATTGGTTTCACACGAGAGGGAACAGCTTCTAGGATTGCATTCACTCCCTCCACCATCACCGCCCTCGATGATCGGACATCAGACTTCGCATGAGACAAATACCTCTTTGAGACTCGTCGTCGGTGTATCCAAAGATACCGAGATCATTTATATGCAGCAGGAATAGAGTTGTAGGGGTCCTCCCTGGGACACTATTGGGAAAGAACATGGGCTACCTTTTATCGTGAAAAAAGGGCTTGAAGTTGTTGAAATAAGGGATGAGTTTGTATGGAAGTTCGACATTTGTGAAAACAAAACGACGAAACTTAGAATTCAGGCCGTTGATAAGAAATAAATAAATATTTGTTGTGTGGAGATGAAATAGGATATGAATACTGTGTACGAAAGGTAGCCCTATATGTATTCTCAACATCTAATCTATATTTGTACCAAAATTCATCAACATCGGTCTAGTAGTTTTTGAGTTTATTCGTTACAAACATACAAATCTATCCTCTTTATAATATTAGTATATATAACGGGTGTAAAAAGACCTATGAGAAAGCCGAGAACTTGCAATAAATGCTCTTGCCGTAGTACCTAAGAATTATAGTATTGTGAACTTTATTGGGAAGGAACTGACTCCTGAAATACAGTTCATACTAGTTTAGGAGTTAGGGCTACAATTTACTTTTGTAACTTTCTTGGTACAATAAAGATTTTATTATTATTATTACGAATTCCGCTCATCATTAGGACTATTTTTTGAAATTTATGAAGTTATTGAAGGTCAAAGTAAGGATATTAATTTGAAGATATTCGTGAAAACATATTAAAAACATTCTTTCTTAATTTTTGTCCAAAGAAACATTATCAAAATTTAAAGTATTTCATACCAAAAAAAGTCTTTCATCGTAAAATCGTCAGCGCTCAATGAAACCACTTCATATCGGGCCCATTCAACTCAGCCGAACAAACGTCGCGCACGTCTCCAAGTTTCTAAATTCGATTTGCACGATGTATAAATTGCGAGGTATTATTTGAAGTATTTTTTAACACCAACAAATAAAATCGTTCCCAGCATTATTTTTTTTATATTTTTCTTGTTTTGGTTTATAGAATGCGTAGACTTTAGCTTTGTGTTAGGTCTTTTTACATTGTGAATAGATAATGCACTGACGTTGAGCGACCGCAGATGCGCCAGGTCATCGTGCGCGGGCTCCATGTCGACGTCGGCCAGCGGGGACTCCGCGCGCCGGGAGTCAGACGTGCCCAGCTCCTTCACCCTGCAACCATCACATTACATTATTACTTTCTCGTATACGTAGTATAGAGGAAGTCTTGTAATCGTCAAAAAATTAGACCGCGAGATTTTGACGGATTTACAAGTTTTGGACCTCCCTGAGTCCAAAAATTCCGTTTTTGGAATTATGCACGATAACTCTAGTATGCTTCAACTTGTTGCAACCGAATTTAACATGCACGTATAACATCAAAATATAAGGTATATATCAACTTTTGAGTCGTTTCCGGTATACAAGAAAGTCAAGGGGAGACCACACCCGATTTTTTATCTCTTTATTAACCCATACACTATAACGGTCAAGCTTGCTATTTTACCAAGTATTTCACTTAGTTGTACATTAACTTTTGCAAAGAAACTAACTAGAAAACATACAATTCTATTATTTTGATCCCATTTAAAGCTTGACCTTAAACATTTATGAATAGCGAAATACAACTCTCGTCTATTACACTTTTTCTATATCTTTAATGAGATTAACTATGTCTGGTTCGTTGCGGGCACACTACATTAAAATGTGTAATATTCCTTGTTGCTTGGGCAAGTGTCCCAGTCATCTCATTAAGCCCCGCCTCTTACGTTATGTCAGGGTGGCGACATGACGTAAGAGGCGGTACCTGTCGGCGTGGCGACATGACGTCAGAGGTACCTGTGAGCGTGGCGACATGACGTAAAAGGCGGTACTTGTGAGCATGGCGACATGACGTAAGAGGCGGTACTTGTGGGCGTGGCGACATGACGTAAGTGGCGGTACCTGTCAGCGTGGCACCATGACGTCAGCGGCGGTACCTATCGTGGCGACATGGCGCAAGAGGCGGTTTCTGTGGGCGTGGCGACGTGACGTAATAGACGGTACCTGTCGGCATGGCGACATGACGTAAGAAGCGGTTCCTATCGGCGTGGTGACATGATGTAAGAGGTGGTACCTGTCGGCGTGACAACATGACGTCAGCGACGGTACCTATCGTGGCGACATGGCGTTAGAGGCGGTATCTGTGGGTGTGGCGACGTGACGTAATAGACGGTACCTGTCGGCATGGCGACATGACGTAAGAAGCGGTAACCTATCGGCGTGGCGACATGACGTAAGAAGCGGTAACCTATCGGCGTGGCGACATGACGTAAGAGGTGGTACCTGTCGGCGTAGCAACATGACGTCAGAAAGATACCTGTGGGCGTGGCGATATGAGGTGAGCGGTACCTGTCGGCGTAGCGCAGCGTGTTGAGGGAGTGCTCGCAGGAGGACATGGCGGGCGAGATCATGGCGATCATGCAGGTGCGGGACTTGTCGCCGATGAAGCTGTCGCGCAGCACCTGCGTCAGCTTGGACACGCGGAAGGGCAGGTGGTTGTTGCCCTTCATGCCGAGCGCGCGGATGCACTCCTTCAGCGCCAGCAGAGACTTGTTGATCTCCGCGCTCTCCATCCCTGCACCACACAACACACATTTTGTTTCTTAACCCGTGTCTCCTCCGCGAGTTTTATCGAAATATTACACAGTAAACATGAAACAAAAACATTGGTTTTGGTACGGTCGCGGCCAGAAAATGTTTACTAGTTTTGAAATTAGATTCTACATCACAATTTTTTCATTAAAATCGAAAATGCCATATCAAGTTACTTAATTACTTTTAAAAGTTATTATGCAAAATGGAGCATTAGGAATGACAACAGACAATAACTGTCAGACTGCAGTACCATTTTTCGTGCACACGTGCGCAATTCGTTCATTGTCAATCTTTAAACGTCAGTAATTATAAATCTATGGTTTTTTCAAAGAAGTGTTTCTATATATCAGTCAATCTCCTAGAGCGATTGATTGTCATATCATTAGAAAAAAAATAATATAAAGTCAATCAAAATATTATGAAATAGACATTAGAACTTATGACCTAAAAGTGTGCATTCAATTGTGATCCCTAAGGTAAAATTTCAGCCCGCGACTGTACACAAGCTGTCTCCTGATAGACAAATGTTTTTGGTTAAAACACACAAGTGAATAAAACCACGCCCATTTGTTTCGATGTTTTTGTGTATCGTTTCGAAAAATCACTCGCAGGAGACACGCCTTTTAGCAATTTTTGAATGTTTTAATTTAATACAAAATTAAATAAAACAGAGCCGTTAAAAGAATTTTGTTTGGTAAATGTAACACCGGTAAGTTTGTCGAGTGTACTGACTGGTCTGCCGGTTGGCGGAGGAGGTGTCGGCGCCGCGCTCGTTGCCGGCGAGGTCGATGAGCGAGAACTTGCCGTGCACGCGGTGCATGCCGGGCGACCGCACCACGATCTGGAACACGGCGTGCGACCGCGACGAGTTCGAGTTCGCCGACGTCTGCCGCACAACACATACATAAAATTAAACTTTTCAAAATAGAAAACGAAAAACCAGAAAAAAGTCCTGCCACGATCAAGTCCCGAAACAGGAGTCGAACCACATAACAAATTAAAGAGGTTAGAAGTCGTAAGTACGCGGGGCACAAGCGCTGCTGGTTATGAGTAAACTCATATTCGATCCTTTTCGAAGAGGAAAAATATTTACAATACAAATAATTACAAACACCATCTTGTGCTATTTTAACTGGTAGGAAGCAAAGTAAGACTCATAATCTTACTAATGGAGACATTTCTTTTCACCGGTAAGTGTAAATATACTGTAAATTATACTGTAAAATATTATGTCGCGTGTGGCGACACTGGCTCTGGTATTAACATCGCTTGATACGACTTCTAACCTCTTTTATCTGTTCTGTGAGTCGAACCTTACGCTGAGCCATACAAAGGGTTGACAGATGTCCCGATTTCGAGAGGTATGTGGACACGTCCCGATTGTTCAGTTCGCACAGTTCGGAACGCACAATGTCCCGATTTTTAATCAGATCACAAAAAAATTACATGTACCATATTCATCACTCTCTCAGTCACTATAAAGCAGTGACTAAAATACTATTACTGGAATTATCTTAGATAACCCTAAAATAAACTGGTCTGCAAAACTAAGTAACTTTTTTTTTAACTTTTAATATTACAATTGAAGGAAAAAGGATTATCTTTGTTTTTAAAGTTTATATTAGCCATTTCTTAAAAAAGATCCTCGACTATGAAATATTTTTCACTAAATTATAAACTCTTTTTCGAGTCCTTTTTTTAAAAAGTATTCTTTATTCTTACAAAATTATTGCAATTTTAAAAGTGCGATACTTAGTTTTGCAGGCCAGTGTATTTAAAATGATAACCAAATTTGATAACTGGTTTTATATAAGAAATGGGATTTTTGTAATGTGATTTCATGATGTCTCACGACATTTCAACTCACTGTGTCGCCGTCATTATTTGTACACGTGATAAAAGAAAAAATAGTGTCAAATGCTTTTTCGTGTTCTATCTAACGGACTAAACAGAAAATTTTCATCATTCCTATTATTTGAGTGAGTTTATTTATGGAGCAATGTAATGATGGGCAATTAATAAGTATGTCTAAATAATTATAATTTGATGAATGCGGTGTATATTCATTTTTGTAAGTTAAAGTAGTTGGTTTGATATTTTTTGAATGCCATTGCGGTAAGACATGTAAGATCATATTATTTAGTTCAACAACAAAATGTATTGTACACATGTTTATGCAAATAAAATTCCATTCTATTCTAAAACATGTCTTGTGTACCGACCTGTCCTGAGGTACGCGCCGCGTTGCCGTGGTGAATCAGTTTGAGCACCTCGTCCACATTGTCTACTACCTGGAAAATTGTTTAACATCATCTATTAGTATCTAAATACATATTGAAGCTTAAAACCCTGTTTCCAAATTCCCATTTTATCTGACAAATAGTCCATATGAAACTGAACCTGTCACAAAACAGACCTTAAGGCGTACATTTCATTATGTGGTCAACATATGTACAGTTACAAATTCAATTAGACACATACAACCTCAAGTTTAACTAAAAATAGCAATAGTTGTATATCAATAACATGTTCTAGGTGGTGTGTATTAGTGTAACTTTAAAATTTATTTAGAAATATTTGGTTTTATTTTTAACTCTACGATATCTAGGACAAAGCACTAACCTTCTCTGTAAGTCCTACAATCTGCACCTGCTGTTTACCATCTTCTAAGACACGTAGTTTCGCTTTATCTGCTAGTAAATCGAACACCTGCGGAGAGAAAATATTTTTTGTTACATAATACAACACAACTGGGACTGAGTTTATAATCTTTATTTTTGACAATTAAATTTTGGTAACACAATAGGGCTAACTTAGGAGTTCAATGGTTTTTATTAAGGAGAATCTTGTTCAACTTGTTTTGAAAAATTTGTATGTTAAGTTTTTGTTCAATTTACAGGGTAGACGAAGAAACCTGTACTCCCACTGTACTAAGTCGAAAAAAAAAATGTTGTATTTGTTGTCTTGGATATTTTGAGTTGGACTTGGACTTAAATAATTAATTAAGAATAAGGTTTTACAATTGTTTGAATATTTTTTATTATTATTAGTGAGCGTACCTTCCCGGAGTAGATCTCAAAGAATGAGGCGGACACTATGAGGTTGAGCGGCTTGTACTTGGGCGAGCGGAGGTAAGCGAACACGTCTCGCGCTGCCATCGCGTAGATGCCCTTCTTGCAGTCCTGTGTCTTGCCCTGGAATACAGAACAACAAATATATTAAGAACACATTGAACTATTTAGTACATTTTTTAAAACTACTATTTATGTGTTCCGTGCTTGACCAGTTCAAAAACAGATTTCTTTGATTTAAAATTCCCGCATAGGTGCTTCATCACTGTTATGCTGTAGTATTTTACTATGTAACGTATTTTGTAACCAAATTTATCAAAACACCAAACTTCATAGTAAGGTAGTCTCTAACTGGCTACAATAAGGTGTAGAATCAAATGGGTGAACGCGGCAGCCGGCTGTCGTTTGGGGATTGAGTGAATGTCGAGATGTCGTCACGAGCGGTACCCGGCTACTGCGTGGGGCTATAGAGAGGAGATTGCCGCGTCGCCCATGTTATTTATTAACATATCCAAGTTACAACTTTGTAATGGAGACTACACACCAAACCAGCCTAAACAACCCGGCGGTTTTATTTCAAGAATCCTGTCGGCGACTTGTACCCGCTTGTGATATGTCGGCGGCATGTCTGCGACCGTTCATTTGCCGACACCCGAACTACCAAACAAAAAATCGGGAGTGGTCTCCCTTTGACTTTCTCGTATACCGGAAAAGACACTTACGTGACACATGCGTGTTAAATTTAGTTGGTTGAAATAAGTTATATCATACTTGACTTTACATGCTAACACACAGACACACATAGTTCCAAAAACGGTATTTAAGTAAATCCGTCAAAATCTCAATGTAGATTTTTTGACGATTACAAGACTTCCTCTCTATAGGTACTACGTATACGAGAAAGTAAAAACTACCAAAAAAGAGTTTCCGATTTCGTACCGCCAACAAAGTTTTCCTACTTCAACGATATGTGAAATCACCAACTAACTCAACGACAGAAAAGTCGACGACTCATGTCGGCGGCTTACGTGTTTAGACTCCATTATCTGTGTTGATAAGATGTAGGTCAATTAAATTTGAATTTTAAACATACAGTTAATGTAAAATCGCCCTGGAAAGTGCTTCATCAGTTTGATAATAACGTCGATTATTTGGAAAATGCTTTTTATTTACATAAATACATATAATCACGCTCAAAATCCCAAAAGGGGTCGAGCAGAGCTTCAGGTAAGATTCGGTTACACACAAAGCCACATCTGGCAGTATAGGTCATACTAAGATAGTGACAGTTTGCCAGCATGTCGCCTACGCAAAAGGGACAAGGCGGCTTTTTATTAGATTGCTAAAGTCTAGATTTAAAGATGCACAGAAATTTAACCTTAAATATTTATCAAATAGCCAATAGGAAATATGCCAGTTAACTTACACCCGTATTCACAAACATTACTATGAGATCTCTCGACTCTTGTTTATGAAACGAACCAATCACCGAGCTCTATTCAACGCAATGGCATTCAATAGAGCTCTGTGATTGGTTCGTTGATGTACTATCGCGACCTCAGGTCTTTGAGCAAGCATGAAAATCGCTTGCGTACATATTGAATATGCTTTGAATGTAGCTTAATTCATGAATTCATGCAACATTCTGTTCATAGAAATAGAGTTAATTTATGGTAGTGTTGTGAGATCGGGCTGACCTGGAAGTCCCCGCCCATGGTGTGCGTCTTCCCGGAGCCGGTCTGTCCATAGGCGAAGCACGTCGCCATGCCGCCCTCGAAGATCGTCTGCACCAGCGGCTTGGCCGTGTATCTGTACCACCACACACACTATTACTTTTTGTATCAGTAAACTATTCATTTTTGAACGAAATACCGCGATATACTCGACATTTTTTTTTGACACCGTCTTGGTGGAGTGGTTAGTATAGCTGCCTACACATCAAGCGGTCCGCGTTCGAGTCCTGGTAGCGGCAAATGTTTATGTGACGAACACGAATATTTGTTGACGAGTCATGGTTATTTATATATTTATTTATGTTTATTTATAAAAATATTTAAAAAATATTATGTATACAACATGTAATTTAAATAACCAACATCCCGAATACAGGTGGTTTGGGATCGGCATCTGAGTTGATTTCAATAAAAAAAAATAAAAAAGTCTGTTTTTTTTTAAATCTACTCAGAAGCCGTTCCCAACCCACCTGTATTCAGGATGTTGGTTATTTAAATTACATGTTGTATAACTATAACACAGTCTCGAATTTTGAGATATTACGCACGACACGTCCTTTCCGTGCGACGCTCGAGAGAGTACGATGACGTCACGGAAGGCGCATGCAACTTTAAAGAAAAAATTTGCGCTCGGACAATATTATGAATCTTTAAAATTTGATTTTGAAGCCATTTTAAGTGCTACAGAAAAAATATAAATGTCACATTTTAAGTAGAAATGTCAAAAAAATTAGATCCCATCCTCATTGACCTAAAAATCAGCTGTTTCATACGTTTTGGTTGAATAGGTTTGTAATGAACAGCAGATTTCTCATATGCTACATATTCCGGATAAGCGCTACGAAAAAAACCAATTTTAAAAGGATATCAATGTCCCAGTCACGTGTATACATAATGAGATGTATAATTACTTGTAAACAACTTCATTGGTGCAGGAGTCGTCGAAGGCGTAGTCGAATCGGAACTTCTGGTTCTCGAGGTACTTGGTGAGGTCCACCTTGTTCTTGGGCTCGTGCACGATCATCTGGTCCTTGGTAGGGACGCTGATCACGTCCACCTGGAAACATGTTGGCAGGAATAAATAAATTAGGCACTAGAATAAAAAATATTGCTGTGTTTTTATAAACAGAGGATTCAAATATAGTGACACTTATTTTAACAGTGCTGTGTTAAAGTACTTATCGATATCATATTGGAGGAGAAAAATGACGATATCTAAAAGAGTTATGTATTTTTATCCAACTATTTACGCTAGTAGTTTTGCTTCTGGCTTAGATCCAAAGGTTCCGGGGTAATGTTGTAGCACAGTTATCAACTTGGGCGCGAAGCACACCAATCTGGCGTCGGGCAAGGACGCGGCGCGGACATCCTTCAAATACCGTACTAAACACATGGCAATAAGGTCATTAATTAAACAAATTCAACGGCCCTCATCGGACGCGCTATAGCACGCCATTTCGGCGTTGAATTTGTTCAATTAGGGACCTTATTGCCATGTGTTTGGTACGGTATTTAAATGAAACAGAATGATGTCCGCGCCCAGCGCCAGATCGGTGTGATTCGCGGCTTGGAAACGGACCAGCATCGCCTTAACTCGAGCCGTTTAATATTCTTTGTATGAAACTCCATACTGTAACGCGTACTAATCAGCAACTTAACGACATTGCCTCGGGAGTCGGGACAAGCTCACGAACGGCCGTGCGGTGAATGCTCAACTGGCAGTTGCCCGGAAATTATTGCTACTTTTCATTTTCATTTATGATTTTTCATGTGAAATTTCACAGGCAATGATTTTATTTCGCAGTGGTCTAATGTCACATTCGCGAGTGTTTTTAGTAATAAATTATGACGTATAATGATATGAAATGAAAGGAAACTTTAATTTTCGATCTACGTACATGTGATATGTGTTGTATACTCATTTAAAACAACGAACTTTAATAATGGATTGAAATGCGAATGATCTACTAATTCACAGAGTGTGTATTATAGTGATGTGAAAAGTAGCAGGTGTAACGAATGAAAATAATTTCATATGATTTTTCACATGCTATTCATTAAAAGTTCTGAGCCTATTACGTGCCCTTTCCGTGTTGATTGAAGTTTAAGAATTTTAACCATTTTTAAAAAAATAAAAGTAAAAAAACGTACCTACCACTGTAGGTATGTTTTTTTATTTTTATTTTTTTATTTATTCGGTGAATTAACATCTATAACATTCTTAAATATTAAACAAGAAGGATTAGTGTAAGCCAATAACAGATTCAGATTTATGTTCAATAGGTCGAGTGTGATTACTTGCCTCCTTCTTGACTTGCTCCTTCTTGTTGAGCGGTCGCTTCCGGACGCAGACGGTGATCTGGTGGTCCTCCACGGGCTCGGTGCCGGTCAGCGGCCGGAACTCGATGCTGCTCTGGTACTCGCGGATCATGGCCAGGAACTCCCAGTTCGGGTTGCCCGGGTCCATGTTCATTAGCGCCTCCTAACAACATACCGACACATTTCAGTTTAGAAAAACGACGAGCAAATTACTCCTTCCTAAATTAATAGTAAGCGAAGTCTTATGGGCAAATAGCTGTGAAACAAATTTTAATGTCATCAATATTATGTAGTAAAGAAAATTCAAATAATATCACAGTCTATATACGTTCTCACAGTTTGGCCGCCCAAGGTAAGTACAAAATTTTATATCACCCTCTGACCTGGAAGTGGGATTTTCTGTACGGAAAATGCCACTTTCTGGTCAGGTGTAGCATAAACATGTTTCCAATGCAAGCAAATTATACTAGGTAAGGACAAAATTTTATGTTACCCTCTGACCTGGAAGTGGGGTTTTTCCGTACGGAAAATGCCACTTTCTGGTCAGGTATGGCATAAACATTTTTCCAATGCAAGCAAATTATACGAGGTAAGGACAAAATTTTATGTTACCCTCTGACCTGGAAGTGGGATTTTTCCGTACGGAAAATGCCACTTTCTGGTCAGGTGTGGCATAAACCTGTTTCCAATGCAAGCAAATAGGCAAATGTGCCGCCGCGCCTTAAAAATAACAAATTGTTGTGGCAAGGTTACCTTCTCCTCCTTGAGCTCTGCCTGCCGCTGGCGCCGCTTCTCCCGGTTCTCCTTGAGCCGCTCCACCTCCTTGACGACGTTGGAGCGGCGCACGGCCCCCGACGCCACGGCGTGCGGCACAGACACCGTGCTCGACACGCCCGCCGCACGCGTCGCCCCGCCCCCGCCCAGGCCCGCGCCAGAAAACTTTAACGTAAACGCAGGCGCATAAGGCTCAGTTTGCTTAGACGCAGAATGTCAGATCCGCAAAATGTCAAGCCTGCGCTACCAACGTAGATTGAGAATAGAGTATAGATGAGCTACTAAAGAATAATAATTATTAGAGTGAGAAAGCTTATATGTCTGATATATACGGGAGAGCAGGACAAAAAATTTTTTTTGTCTCTGTTTGCGTATCGGATTTTTATGTTTGCCACCATTGCTTTGGTGGCAGACAAGTGCGTGGTGCTTTGATATTTCTCATCATTTTAAGTGATTATATGTCAGTTTTAACAATCTAATCATTCTAATACGCAGTATTTTGTGTGATTTCGTTTGTAGTAATGGTGAATTGTTGTATAATTGGCTGTAAAAGCCAATACTTATAGTCCAGTCAACAAGTTCAAAAACGTGAAAAATAGAGATAAAGCTCCTAAAAATATGAGCAATAGCTCATTGGATTCGGAACGACCTCTAGAAAAATGAGTTTTGAGGATTTTACTGCACGTAAAAAAATGCAATTGTTATTAACAAAATAAGATGAAAAAAAAGAGGTATTTACGTTTTTGTTAATAACTCATAAACTATTAATATTTAAGATATTTGGAAAAAAGGTCCTTAAAGAGGAGGAAATTTCCGAAAAAAAAGTCCCAGCTCCCGCAACTCTACCTCTATTATTTATAATTTTAATTTAACGCTGAAAATAGGGCTCCGCGCAGCCATTACGGCATGGGCGCACTGTCGTTAAAGACAGTTTCTTACATAAAATTATTTTTTTATAGTAACAAATATGAATTTAAAAATTTAAATAAATTATGGTGTCATCCAGATACTTGAAAGAATATATTCCCGTTGGAAAAAAATTTTTAAATTAATTTTTCAAAAAGTTATGCAATTGTTAATTAACGAATTTTTTTCCTATCTCCGTTTTCATAAATGACGACATAAAAATTTAAATAATAAACCTATAAATTTTTGGCTCTGTGGAGCTCTTCTTATATATATACTTAACAAGATCCCGCGATAAAAGTTTATTAAAGTTAATTATTTTGTTTATTACAATTTTTTAAAGTTAACAAAAAATGAAAAGTCTAAGAAATGTTATTAAAAAAAATTTTTTAAACAAATGTTATATTATTGCTGCTTTCTTATCCAACAATGGCATTAAGTAACATCGGAAAATTTTTTTTTACATCATTTGTTAAGAAATTGTTTATAAACAAATAGACAAGTTTAATATTTAAAGAAATTTTTTTTTTACCATTATGTTGTCTTGGCAAAATAATGTTTTTTTTAAAAAAAAATTTTTCTTAAATAAATTTTTTTATTGTTTATAATCGTTTTTTTTTATATTTCGATTGTTTAAATAATTAGTTAAGGAATGATTTTCTCCTTAAAAATCATAATTGGCATTTCTTCATAGGTAAATAGAAAAAAATTTTTTTTTTATCAATAATTTCATTGTTTGTTAACTTAACAATTTGTTATAAACAAATTCTAACTACCGTTATATTTTTTTTCTAGAGCTAAAAAAAATAACAAAAACAGCCATATATATCAAAATACTAAAAAAAATTTTTTTCTATTTTTTATAACGCTTTTATATTAAATTTTTTTTTAGTATTTTGATATATATGGCTGTTTTTGTTATTTTTTTTAGCTCTAGAAAAAAAATATAACGGTAGTTAGAATTTGTTTATAACACATTGTTAAGTTAACAAACAATGAAATTATTGATAAAAAAAAATTTTTTTTCTATTTACCTATGAAGAAATGCCAATTATGATTTTTAAGGAGAAAATCATTCCTTAACTAATTATTTAAACAATCGAAATATAAAAAAAACGATTATAAACAATAAAAAAATTTATTTAAGAAAAATTTTTTTTTTAAAAAATCATTATTTTGCCAAGACAACATAATGGTAAAAAAAAAATTTCTATAAATATTAAACTTGTCTATTTGTTTATAAACAATTTCTTAACAAATGATGTAAAAAAAATTTTTCCGATGTTACTTAATGCCATTGTTGGATAAGAAAGCAGCAATAATATAACATTTGTTTAAAAAAAATTTTTTAATAACATTTCTTAGACTTTTCATTTTTTGTTAACTTTAAAAAATTGTAATAAACAAAATAATTAACTTTAATAAACTTTTATCGCGGGATCTTGTTAAGTATATATATAAGAAGAGCTCCACAGAGCCAAAAATTTATAGGTTTATTATTTAAATTTTTATGTCGTCATTTATGAAAACGGAGATAGGAAAAAAATTCGTTAATTAACAATTGCATAACTTTTTGAAAAATTAATTTAAAAAATTTTTTCCAACGGGAATATATTCTTTCAAGTATCTGGATGACACCATAATTTATTTAAATTTTTAAATTCATATTTGTTACTATAAAAAAATAATTTTATGTAAGAAACTGTCTTTAACGACAGTGCGCCCATGCCGTAATGGCTGCGCGGAGCCCTATTTTCAGCGTTAAATTAAAATTATAAATAATAGAGGTAGAGTTGCGGGAGCTGGGACTTTTTTTTCGGAAATTTCCTCCTCTTTAAGGACCTTTTTTCCAAATATCTTAAATATTAATAGTTTATGAGTTATTAACAAAAACGTAAATACCTCTTTTTTTTCATCTTATTTTGTTAATAACAATTGCATTTTTTTACGTGCAGTAAAATCCTCAAAACTCATTTTTCTAGAGGTCGTTCCGAATCCAATGAGCTATTGCTCATATTTTTAGGAGCTTTATCTCTATTTTTCACGTTTTTGAACTTGTTGACTGGACTATTAGTCTATTGTTGTAGCTATAGGTATAGTATGTAGATATATTGCTATCTCGCTTAGGTGTACGCTGATGACTTATCTATACTCTATTCTCAATCTACGGCTACCAAGCACCAGCACTTCTATAAAATTATTCCAGTTTCACGATTAGGTCTTCTTTGCTAGGTCATTACAAAAAACCTTGAACCTTACCAAGCATCTACCCTAACATTCAATAGGTTTCACATTTTGCGGATCTGACATTCTGCGCTCAGTTTACTTACAGCCGACGAGGCAGAAGTGGACGTAAGTTCGACTTCTTCCAGGCCCAGGCTTTAAAGCTACATCGTATACACATAAAAGGCTGAAACGAGCCAACTAGCGGCATCATTACGTTTAATTGTATAAACCTTTAGGCGCGTTTGATCCAATCTACCTAATTCGCGGTTCGTCTAATTCGTGGTTTGTCCAGTTAGTGATTTGTCCTATTCGCGGTTTTTCCAATTGTAAGTATAACACGCCGTATTATAAAACGGCTCGCCATCGCTAGATTGTAGTATGTGTAATTGGTATATAACAATAATTCCACTCCGCATGGTCATAAAAAAAACCTGAACCTACCAATAAGTCAACAAATATATTGCAAATATATTGGACAAACCGCGCATTGGTCATTTTTTTACAATTGGACGGTTGGACCAAACGCGCCTAAACCCCCGTGGCCGTTTTAGATTTAAAATTACATGTATTGGTGGCGCTAGTTGGCTCGTGTCAGCCTCTTAAGACAGTTGCTGTATTATAGGAGAACGGTCGTAGCTTAGGCCCTTATTGAGACAAATGGTTGACCATCACCATCAACGAAGAGTTTGCATTACAGAGAAAAGTGGAAGTTAAAGGATAGGATTCTGTTGTTATTGTACCATTATTCCGTGGTTTGCACGCACGTACTTTAGCGTTAACAGCTACTTAATAGCGCACAAAAGTTGTTAAAGTCTACATTACCGTGGCAAACCTAATATTAGAATCAGTCACGGATCTAATGTATAAACAACCGAACCGAATAAACATTAAGTCGTGCCCAGGTCTGGGCCAAAGAGATGCAGCATATTCATTGTCTCATGTGGATTAGTTCATATTTTATAGAAAAACACCAAAAAAGCGCTAACGTATAATATACTGGGTTTAAGAATGACATTTCGATGAACCGCGCTATTCAGAATCTCCCAGGGTCAATTCGTATTAGTTAATCTTCCAATAGAGCACTAGGCGCAAAAACATTGCTGATTACAGGTTTTTGTAAAATAAAGAAAGTCTTAAAGAAATTTCGATACCCCATTGAAATGATTTTCTGCGAATTGGACGATCTAATATACCATCTACTACAAACTATTCTAGGAAACTAAGGAGAAAGGATTGGGGTAAAGGAACCTCTTTCTGGTTGGGATTTATCCGGCGCTGTGGATGAGACACGTAAGGCGACTGCTGCATGCCTTGCGCCATGAGAGCTGTGCTGGGCGTGCTGCCGGAGCGGGAGCGGCCGGACGCCGGGGGCTGCACGGAGAGGAGGATGGGGCGGATATGTATTAAGGATGGAAGGAATGCTGTAGAATTAGTTAAGCTTAGATCATACAAATTACTAATATATCTAGGACGAGAGAGTGTCCAGCGACGATGTATTATAAAAAAAAATACAATTCTGTGAGTGAATGTTGTTTGCTACTCAATTACGCGTAAGCGGTTTTACAGAAGCAGGAACTTAGATATGAATATAAAACTTGATCCACAGATAGATAGGATATCAGTAGTGAACCAAAGGTATAGGGCCATTTTCATCCCACTTATTTATATGTTTTTCCGTTGAATAAAGAATGGAATAAGGTAGGTTGGCGAGGATCGATTATGATGCATGTAGATCAGAACGAAATAAGTATTAAGAGAAGGCCCATTCAAAACAGTGTGTAAAAAGTACCTGTGTGGAGATTCTCACCTGTTGTGTAACCCTAGAGTTTTGTTGCGGTTGCGGCGGTGGTTGTTGGGCGGGCGGTACGTTTTCGGCGCCGCGCCGCCCCGTCGTGTCACCGCCATGACCATTCGTGTAAGCACCACTCACATTCGAAAGCCGCGCCTGGTTGTTCCTCGTCGCACGAGTTGGCGCTACAAAACGAAAAATCAACATATAGGTACCACCTAAATAACAAAGAAGTAAAAGGAATATAAGCCTTTATTGCAAACTAAATAATACAATGTCAAGTCCGTGAATCATACGACAGTGACGCAAACTAAACGAGACCTTTTGCTAAAACTACAACGCAATAAATACCTAAATACGAAACCAAAACAAGTGCAGTGAAGCAGAAATGTTATGAGCTCCAAAATTTCAACGTGTTCTCAGCTGACCTTTACTCTTACTTGGCTTATCTTCAGTTTCCGCTGCGGCAACGTCTTCGAGAGACAATTCTGTTTTCTCAAACGCTTCAACAGGAGTGCCGCCTTCGCTAGAGTCGGCCACTCGTCTTCGGCATCGTAACCACGAGCAGCACATATTTGGCAATTGCTTCAGACTTATAAGTGTCGTATCGTATACAAATCAATAGATTCGTTATCTTTGAAATCTTAGTGTCTTTTCATTCTGCATTTCATTGCTCTAAAATTTGTATCGAAGTGTGAGATGACATGTACTCTCCTGGCTGACGGATTATCCGTAATGGCAGTGATCTGCGTTGGCGCAAGGCAATCCTGCGCCTGCGCCGACCGCCATATTAGGATCTCTTTCCGTAGTCAAGGCAATGAACCGTGACGCACGCGCGCCGACTACGGTTGTGCACGAAGGTGAAATTGCATATCAACCGAACTCATTACTGGAGAGCTTGCTTAACATACAATTTAACCTATACTAGGTCAACCTTAAGGGCCTTTACTTGTCACTAGTTTGTGGAATACACAACACTATATGAATAACACTGTGGACGACTGAAACGAAATCTATCTAATTCCGAAATATGTAAGAATAAAACACAAAGGCAATAACTTAGCCCGACAGAAGTATAACGTGCAACTGATCTTACTAAGCCATCGTTGACCAGACCAATTACCAGAATCGTTTGCTCAAACGGATGAATTGCCAGTAATGTCAACCGTAATGGCATTAAATGTCTTTCACAATGATGAAACATTTATCGAGTGACGTGAACCGTGTGGAGGCGAACTTCGATCGATGGATAGACATGGGGTTCACATGAACTTGACAATCGATTGACAAATAAAATATACCTTACGGTAGTACCCAAATGGACGGCGGCTATTATAGACATTAGATATAATTGGCCAATCACAAATCGAATGAATGATGGAAATTTTTACATGAGGATAACAACCAGAAACAAATGAAGGATAAAATAATAATTAACAATTATCTATACAATATCGGTGGTGCGTAATTTTCTTTTAGAACTGGAATGGAATATCTATTGGTAATACAAACAGTATTATGGAAAGAGCTGCAAGGACGGTCGTAATCGAAGGCTTTTGCCATACAATTGGCGCATGGCGACGCGTCTCTTGACTACGGTTGGCATGCAGATAAATAACAAGAGGTTATGAACCTTAAAGGAATATTTGGGTTCCATGTCTCCTAGAAAACAAGTTATATTGTTAACAGCCGAAAACGACCGTAATAATCAAAGTATATTAGATTTTAAATCCACATCAAGAACTTTACAAAATATCACTTAATAATGAAAAGAAAAATTAAGGTGGGAGGAATTTGTCAACGATTTCTGTCCTAATACTGCGCTACAATAAAAATCCGGTTATTTTAAAGTATTTGGGTAATCCAATTATTATTTCTTAAACAGCGTAAATGTGATTTCATTGTTATATTTCTTGTTTTTCTTTCGTCTACCCTACAACCCAATTTTATTTGTTGTCGGTGCAGTCAGTATGACGCACACAGAGAAGATGTCCTCTTGCTATCGACATGCGGCTATATAGGTTTGGCATTAGATTTTTTTGGTCGGCCGCCTGCCTGACACTATTCACAAACATACTATGAGATTTCTCGACTCTTAGATAAGTAAACGCATTGCGTTGAATAGAGTGTGATTGGTTCATTTCTGTTGCGTAGTTCACATCGTTCATTACTTACTGGCGTTTTACTACTTCAAAGAGACTTTAAACTTTTGACATCTGGACGTTATTACGCAACGCACAGGTTGAGAAGTCAAAAGTAACGGCTTTTGACTTCTCAACCTGTGCGTTGCGTACACCCGTATTCATAAACATTACTATGAGATCACTCGACACTTGGATAAGAAACGTACCAATCACAGAGCTCTATTCAATGCCATTGCGTTGAATAGAGCTCTATGATTGGTTCGTTTCTTATCCAAGTGTCGAGTGATCTCATAGTAATGTTTGTGAATACGGGTGGTGTAATATAGCTAGAAAGCTGCCCAAGCTGTGCGTTAATTTTAAAGTACGCATTGTGCCCATCCCCACTTAAGTATTGTCTATGAATATATTTTTTACGACGCTGTGCGTCCACGCGCACTATGAAACCTCAAAAGCCTTGATATATGGCACGCACTGAGAAATGCCTTATATTGCATAGCATTTTTTTTCTTACATAAGTATTGTTTGTGAATAGGGGCGTAATAAACTATTCATGACCGACCCTCCTTGGGAATAGTTTGTTTACCGATGATATCATTCGACAGCAGTCGGATCCTCTAGCTTATCGTACCTTCCGAAGCACGGAGGGAAATCGAGATGAAAAAAATTCAATCACTCATCGAGTGCGTACCGCGCACTTCTTAGCTTAGCTTTCGTGATCGTGACCCTATAAAAAATTCGTATTAAAATAAACTTAAAAGCGTTATTCCACACACCATAGTTTGTTCAGCTCAAAAATTCTTCGTATAATGTAAAAGGTACATTGAAAGTATTTTTTTTAAATACAGTGCTGTGGACATTTCCAGAAATCCACGCCATTCATACTGGTGGTGGCATAACTTATTAATGTTTAATGGAAAATTCGTGTTCTGCGCTGAAAACCGATATTTTGCAGAGGTAAAGGGACACATGTTTTAGCTATTTTGAAAGAGTAAAGACATTTATTTTTAAATAACACATGCATAATATTTTTATACAAGTAACATCAAGTAATATGTTATTCTCTATTATTGATCAAAAACATTGAATCGAGTAATCAGTCATCGGTCTAGTGTATCAGTCCCGCCGATAAGCATTTTTTCAAGTTTGTTTATAAATATATTTCTAAAAAGTTATCATAATACAACCACGGGCCAAGTAGGTAGGTACTAAGTGACAAATAATTTGTATAAAATGTAGTAATAAATATACATATAAGTAGACTAGTAGATAGTAGTAAAGTTTATCGATCGCGATCCCCAAGGGGGCTATTTGCAAACTTTTTTTGACAGATGAAAGTGATGATCACCGAGTGAATTACATATCCATTGATGTTTTTACACTACAAGTGCCATAATAGCGTGTCGTGTAAAACAACAATGGATATGTAATTCAAACGGTGATCATCACTTTCAACGGTCAAAAAAGGTAGCGATTAGGCCGGCTGGTCTTCCCACATCCGATCTACAAACCAGTAGAATAGAACATTTATGTAAGTATATGCTTTTTTATACTACAATAAGGCAAGCAGTCGCTTTTAATTATGCTCAAACCATACTCACCAGCGGAATCCCAACAACTATTGTTAGGTTAGTGTTAACATTTAATAAGAATAGGGATATAATAAATTAAGGCTGCAGTATTTTAATCTTGTATTTTTTCCAGACAACAGCATTATTATTCACTGACTAGATACATAAAGAGAGTTAGCTTTAACACTAGTAACGTCCCCACTTTGTTACTACATACCTAATTCAAAATTAACCATTTTTTGGAAGTATACAAAGGAGTCGGTCCTATATTGGTACTCTCTCTTATATGATTACTAGAAGAGTATTATATACAAGAGTATTACTTTATTCAAGCCTGTATAAAACCCGCGGTTAGATATCTGATAAGTGCGCCAGACAATCCACGATAGAAACTTTCATTGTGGTTTCTATCGATTGTTGATGTCGATTTCGTAAGAAGCGAGAGTGCACTTTCAATACGACTAAACTGTTTTACAACTATGGCATTTTATTACGAAAATAATATCAAAACTTGTATATTGCACTTTATTTTGTAACTTAGTAGAGTCCAGATTTCTACAGCAATATTGGTAAAAAATATTATTACAGACAATAAAGGTGGAGTAACAAGAATACCTAGACGATAATCTATCTATTATATAAAAAGAAAAATCCAGACTCACTGTCTGACCGATCAACGCCCAGCCCATACCCTTGGATTTTTTTAAATTCAACCACCAAAAAGAGTAAAGTAGGGGATGAAAGTTTGTATGAGAAATAAGTCATTTTTGAAGTAAATCTAATTCAAATCAATCAAATTGCTATATGGCCTTTCGGTTAAAAATTAAGTAAGGGGTATTTTAGAATAGCTCTAAATTCAACCCATAAGGGGGTAAAGTAGGGAATGAAAGTTTGTATGGGAATTCCGTTATTTTTATAGGAAAATCCATAAAAAATGGTATATGAACTTTCAGTTCAAAATAAGAAAAGATATTTTAAGATTTCTCGAAATCCTACCATTAGGGTTTTAAAATAGGGTATAAAAGGGAATGAAAGTCCAAGCTCTATATATATTTACTATCGTATATTGGAAATATGTGTATGTTCATCATTAACGTGTTTCGGTGGTCATGCTAGGCGGGCTGGTATAGTATTTTCATAGTGCGGATTGCTCAGTGCCGTCACAGAGACTATGTGCAATGTGCATATCATAGATAAAAACAACTGATAAAAGGTTAGCCTCGATTCGAAAGATGTAAGTTAACACTACATCTCTCTGACGTCACTAAACTTGTTTTAAGGACGCCATCAGATCACGAGCGACCTCAACTTAAAAGCTCTTTCCGACCACAGAAATAGTAATAAATTCTGTGTTTTCGACGAAGGACAATCGAAATGCAACATTATTGATCATTTAATTTGCGATTGTTATGAAGTCGTGTGTTCTCATCGCAGAGTTATCGATCCACTTATTAGAGTCACCATTCTCATTAAATAAAAAATCCTGGTAGACAACGCAAATGACCGCAGTTAGTAATATTACGGCTAATTTCACACTCGCTTATTAAGTATCTATTAGTCGCGTTTATTAAAACAAATTAAAACTTAGGTTTTCGCAAGTCCTAAACACCTATTTATTAGGCGTTTCATTGCACTTATCTAATAATAGCTCTAGAAAAAGAAAATTAAATACATGGTTCTCGTAAAATCAACTCTTCTTAGAGCGTTTCCTATAAAATATGAATGTAGTTAGGTTCACACAGTGAACGCATATCGTTCATTGTGTTCACAAGTATAGTTCATAGAAATATTACACATTGGGCTAGATAATTGGTGTGAGCATGGAAATATATTACTATATACGTCAAAGAAAAATAAAAATTATTTCGAAATTCTTCCTCTCGCGTTAGTAATGGTCATAATCAGAAAGACTAGCGACATAGCGGAATCTTCGAATGAGCATAAAGGTATAATTGTACCTACCTATCTCTTCACTGTATGGACTTAATAATTGTCTGAAATAAATGTTTATTATTAATATAAGTTCGTAACCAAAGGTCCGCGACTGGGTTTCTTTGTTTTAACGCTACCAGCGGAAGATATTTCATATAAATACACAAAAAAAAGCAGCGTCGCAACGACACATCGGCTGCTGATGCTGTCTGTCTGGGCTACGAACAGGAACCTAAAGACAGAGAGTAATTTTACCAAGACAAACTAGGTACCATGTTCTTTATCTGTACCATGAATCACACATCACGAATTTTATGGCTGAAATATAGTTTAGTCTGTTTGAAAAACCCTTATGAAAAAAGGGATTCTTCTCACATCCCCCGATTCATTATATTCTTTGAAGTCTATACCTATTAGCTTCTTTCAGCTTAAAAAAAATCAATAGATACATTTGTATAAGCGAAATGGGTTTTATATACTTTTACCAATAGACCTCGTAGCACAGGTCAACACACTATCTAAATCTGTACGTATAAAACAAAATACGTGTGACCTGAAGCAAAGTGTAGCAGTGCACGAACCTACGACCCAGACACGTAACTCTGATATAATGAACGCTTCCTAGTTCCTGTCTAGTTTGATTTGTGGCCAGGTAGTAAGTGCACATCAGGCACTACGTACCTACAGCAGTATTCCTCCTAACTCCTTTTAATTCTGCCGCCCTTCATCTAGCGAAGGGATAACAAAAACGATCACCAGTGAACAGTCAAGCAAGCAGTGGGTCGATTGGATCCAGTATCTAGGTTCTAATTAGAGTCCGCACCTTTAGAACTTTTTAATTTTAATTCGAGAAAAAAAAATAGTCCAATAACGGTTATTTATTGACCAAAAGCCGAACACTTAGGTACTCAGCATTCCATGAAACTCAATATTTTGCAAACTGTTAAGTGTGGTAGAGGATATAATATTATATCTGTCGTGGAGAATAAACACATTAATGTACAGTGAATCGAACATTCAACTTTAAACTTAGTTTCAATGTCCAAGCAACAAGATTTAATATTGCACTGCATCTCTCGAATGTCCCCAGCACCAAGAAAAGTAGTGGAAGCAATTTTGATTTGAATAGCACAAGTAATAAGAAATTATATTGCAATTTAGTTCCGTTAACGCTACCGTAAGAGTTACTTCAACCTCGTGTACATTAACTTACTAACCTTAACCGACTTCCGATGACTAAAAACCTGAACGAGCTGGTTTAATATAGAAGCTTGTTCCATTAACCAACGCTAAAATAAGAAAACTGGTTAAAACGATATTTAAAACGATATTACTGTTACGAGTACACGACAGCAATTATAGTACAACTGTACTAGCTACAACTGTAAAGTACAGTCAGCTTCAGAAAGATGGTATAGTATTTTTATCTCAAGATTGCTGGTGAGCCATGACTATCTCTGTAGATATACATACACACACACACACTGGATGTGTGTGCGTCAGTTCCAGCACTAAGCGCTTCCGCAATAGTCCGAGAGCTGGTAGACATATTTGAGTAGGAACTTGAGGCAAGCTGAAAACCAGTCATAATACCCTTACACTGAGCTGCAGACCTGACTGGGAAGTAGTGGGGCTAAGTCAGCCCTTATATCTAGTGTAATTATTATGCTTACTAGGCAGCTCCAACAATGTGCATCACTATAGTATTGTAAGTTTTAAAGAAAATAAACATTTTTCACTTTCATATCTCCAAAGTTGCAAAAAAAATATCGTTGAGGGAATCTGAAATATTTATACCTTTAAATTTAATATTATTTATATAATAAATAAGCCACTTCATTTAGGCGGTACTTTAACTTTTCCAAATGCCTGCAAACTGTTTGTTGCAACGCCTAATATAAATGCTACAGAAATGAAAATTTATTGGAGAAATTTGACAGTATTGGGTTGCCTAACTCGGAGCCAAATATAGATAAGTAATGTGATATTTTAGCATCTAAGACAAGACAAAACAGCTCTTTTAATTTAAATGACTCATATCCTTCGGTAAAACATGCATCATCGGTCAGTTTTTTATATTTGTATCTGCCTTCCAAATTACACATTTATAAGGAATCTGATCTGATCATCCATAGTTTGAAAAATTATATAGCTTTAAAAATTATATACTTACGCGGAAAATTGTTAAATTAATCGTCTAAATATGCTGAGAACATAGTGTGTATCAAATTGCAACAATTGAGCGTGCAAATTATCACTGATCTTATGATCAACCTGACTAACCATGACTAAAAACAATTTAAAACGAGTACTATTGTTTTTGGCATCAAAGTATATACAAGGTGTTTGGTACATGGGGTATGAAGCCGGCACCTACACATGCTAACATAGTCATATAAATACTATAGTGCTATCAAAAACTATAAATAGTAAAAAAAATGAAGTCTCCATACAAATAGTTTGATCAAAAAAACAAAACGTATGGAAAATTAAAAAAAATATTTTTACAATTTTTAATTTTTAATGTCACCTCTGTGATACCCTTGGAAGGTCCAAGGGTATGTGCTGGGCGTTGATCAGTCAGACAGTGAGTCAGGACTTTGCCTTTTATATATACAACATGTAAATTAAATAACCAACACCCTGAATACAAGTGGTTGGTTGGGATCGGATTCTGAGTTATTTAAAAAAATTAAAAAAAAACGATAGTTGGTTATTTAATTTACATCTTGTATAGATATAACCGACACTCGATTACAAAACATTTGCCTATATCAAAATTCCAGCTTGAGACTTCTTTTCGACAGTCAAATCATTGACAACATAACAACAACACGATCATCATAAAAATCAAGAAATTATGAACTTTTAATAGTTGGTCGAGATTATTTTATCAACATGACGGGGAAACTATTGACAATTACTAGGTGGTAGACCCATATTATGTAGCCTCTCGTCTGGGTAATTACCACCGCCTTTCTTATTTCTGCCGTGAAGCAGTTCGCTGTTTCGGATTGAAGGGAAAGGTAGCCGCTGTAATTACTGGGCATGGAAGGTATATCATCTTGGTCCCCAGGATGGCAACGCACTTGCAGTGTTAAGTGATTTACTCTTAATATTGGAAGTGTCTAAAGACGACGGTAACCACTTAACACCAGGGGGGCCACAAGCTTGTGTTGCCATCTGGTAATATAAAAAAAAAACTATTGACCTTCACCACCACAAGGTGGAAACGAGCTTATCATTAAGAAAATAAAAAAATGAGAAGCTTTCTTATTTCCAGAAGATCACGCTTGTTTATGTAACTCATTATTAAAGTGCTCCAACCAGCTATGACAATAGGTAGAAATATTTTAAATAAAGTATCATTGTGGTGAAGATGAAGATCGTGAGAAACATTCGAGTGATCATATAAGACAAAATAATAGGGGTCGCGATGGTCAGGTCGTTAACCAGCTCCTACGCGGACCCACTGATTCACCGACCACTTCGTCGCATCGTATCATAAACAAAAACTATTTTGTCAATACACGTGTGGGCTGTATGTCAATATCCTCTGGTATAAAATCACAAAGAAAACATATTTCAAAGTCCTGAATCCATTTACACACAAGATGCCCTATAAATAAATATGTTCAGTAATTCCAAAGCTCCTGAAGGCCGTTCAATAACGAAATTGGATAGGGCGGTATAACTTCCGCACTTAATAATACTCTCAACACAACTTTCAAACGCGTAAAGGGCTGAAGAATCAGGATTCAGAATTTCCAATGAGGCAGTCAATTTTCAGTAATGAAATTGGGCTATTCTAAAAGCGAACATAACACTTTCGGTTTACAGTTGAGAATGATTTGAACTTGCGCGGACAATAAGGTTTGCACTTACGGCCTACGCTTTTCGTAGTCCGCTTCGGCTGCTGCATTTGCGTCTGAGCGCATCTCTCGTACAGCACTGGCATATCGGAACTGTTAAAATCTAACTGAGTAGTTTTATCGGTGACAAATATCGAAGGTCAGGTTCACAGCACTATTGTACGTAATCCATTTGTGTGAAAAGGTTAATTTTAATTTGGAACACCGGTGCCAGCCAGTGTTGTGGTACACGCTACACGGCCGGCCGCACACTGTCCGCGCGGCGCCTTCAGCCCACGCTTATAGCGACTGAAGCTAACGGAGTCCGGCTAGCTAGCAGCCCCATGTAAAATTCAAACAACCCCAAAATATAACAGACATGCTCGCAACACGCCACCGCGATGTTTAATGATGATATACACGGGAAAATTATGCTACTTTGTTCAAAGTTCAAACAAACAATAGCGCCCGAAGTAGTCACTTTCCTGTTCACGGGACGGTCATGGTTATACAGACCTGGCGATAGCAAAAGTCGGCTTAAGTATGATACGTATCAGAAGCCTCTGACAAGAAAAACCTTTGAGTCACTATCAAGATCAGCTTGAACTTTCATTTCGCGAATATGTAGCTAAGAGTATTTTTAGCTTTAAAATAAAAATGAAGTTAAAAGATGAGCTCTATTTTCATGTGTCAGGCTTTATTTGAGAGTCAAATAAAATAGCTGTTTATTTTAAAAATATAATCTGATAAAGACAAAAGGCAATTAGAGATACGAACATAATTCACATGTTCTGAATAGGTCATGTAAATGATAGCATTCTCCAGTCAGATTACATTTGAATGTCAGCAGTGCGAATAAAGGAATCCATTGTTATATTTTTTCGTAGACTAAAATAAATGCCCGTCTATTTACTTTGGCAAAGTGCATTGTACCGAGCAAAGCTACAACTTATACCAACTAGTGATGCTTGGTCCTAAGAATTGCAATGGTTAATTAAGGGATCCGGCTTAAGCTTTCGGCCTTATCACATCAGGTAACCTCGAGACCAAAAACTACCCCGTTGAGATTAGATCAATTGTGGTGTGAAAACAAGATAGTGTAGATTTTAAAATGCTCGCAACCAATCGTGGCTATGCAAAAATTCGATCGAAAACGATGCAATGAGACAAAGAAATTAGTAATAAATAATATAATGAGCCGATTAGAAGATAATGATGGAACCAGGAAAAGTTCGCCTCTATCTTTGGCCTATCTATACTAATATACGGTGCACAGAAAAGTCGTTTGTGTTTATGAGGCACCATATTCAAACTGTTAATTTTAGTAATATTATTTGTAATAAATAAAATAAAAAAATATTATAAAGCTGAAGAGTTTGTTTGAATGAATGAATAAACGTTTATTTGGCACAAAAATACAATTATATAATATAGTAAGAAAAAAACACACGAAAAGTTTTTAGGCCAAATAGGCGCTCAGCTTATGCCGAGGCACAAAGTGCTTCGATGCTGGTATTCTGTTTGTTTGTTTAGTTGGTTGAACGCCTAATCCCATAAACTTGATTCAAATTGAAAAAATAGTTTTGTGTTGGATGGTCCATTAATCGAGGAAGGCTAGGCAAGAAATTAGGAAGTTGGCTATAGGCTATATTTCCGACATCCACGCGAACGAATTCGCGGGCTCAGCCAGTTCTAATATAATCGGCCGAGATGAAAGTCAAGAGCTGTGCTGTCGAAAAAAAAACAGCCGAGGCAGTTGGACCAACTAAGGATAAAAGACCTATTCATTTGAACCACCTTACATCCATCAATGCTGCTTTTAACAGAGAAATATCATAAAGTATATAACGCACAATGCACTCGCTAGTTATTTCTCAGGTCGTGAGAATATTAAACTAGCACTAATTAGTTGTGTGAAATGAAACAGACTGCGCCATTATAGTTGCGCGATTATTTATTATTGGCTATTTAAATGCGTATTAAGGCATTGTGTTACCTTTAATTATTTTGAGCAAGTACGAAATCTTTGAAGGACGGATTAGCTTTACTGTTAGGGGACCCTTAACTTATGTATGTATGTTGTTTTTTCTACATTATTTTGTCGCCTTTTTAATGAAAAATATGGAAGTCTGATTCCTTTCGTCATCTCTCTGTAAACATCTTACCAACCCCAATCATAATAAACAAATCATTTATACAAGGTGGGCCTTAACTGTATTTATACATTGATATGAAATAAAAAAATATTACGAACCTTAGAAATGTTTTTTTTTATTTTTTAGAAACTACAAAGAAAATGAAATTATCGTAATATCTAACTAAAATTATGTTGGGTAAGTGACTTCCACCAGCTTGTTGACACTCTGTCATAGTATAGTCGGAATCGCAAATTTTCAAAAACACGTTGAAGCTGCTCCTGGAACTGCTCGGGGCGTGTGTTTCTCTGAAAATATTTTGTTGTAACTGGTATGTTGTTGTGTGAATTAACAATTCTTGCCTCTTCATCAACAGTGTTATAGGGGCTGAATACAGTATTGAACTTTTGGAACAACATTGAGGGTTCATCGCCTTCCATCCAGATACTAAACATAATGCACATCATGAACAAAGCTCTTGATTACAAGTAGGTATCTCTATAAAAAATAACCACTCGAAGTGGGACCTACACTCCGAGGGAGACCCTCAATATCTGCTCTTGGGAACATCTACATCAACAGGTTCATAGACACTGTAAAATTATGGCAAGTGGCACCATCTTCTTAAAACAAGGTCCCGAAGATGTGCCATTGAAATTCTTAAACATCTGGTACCAAAAACTCCTGAAGCATTTCACAATAAGTAGCTGTCACATTTCACTGTCAGGGTAATTCGTCTTTCATTTTCAGAGAAGTATGGGGCCAATAATACCCTTGGCTGATATTGCAGAATACACCCAACAACTTTGGGGCTATGTAGAGGACGCTGGTGTTTTTTTCTGGGATTATCCTCAGGTTAACATGGCCGTCGTCGGTACATTCGTCGCGAAATCGTCATAATATAATTGTTTACGTAAATACGCACGAAAGCAAAACCCGCGATGCTCTACGGTTACCATATGCTAACTGCGATTAGCATCTGCCAAAAGTTACTATATCTTGAAATACCCAAGGCCTTGAAGTGACAAACGCATTGGAAATGTCAGAAGTCAAATTAACCATTAATCAATGTATAGAATCACGTCAATTTGTAATGTTTTATCACACGACACCGCATTGTGGCGGGCGGAGCGGGCGGCCATTATTCGACCACCATTATTTGGCGACCTTCGACAGAGCACAATGTCAAGATTACATTGCGACCCTGGCCGGGGTTAGAGCACCATTGACTGCGGTGGAATGGAAAATATAAATTAATCAATAAACAATTTAAAAGATCAAAGACTAATGCCTATTAAAGTAATGAAGAATTTATTTCGTTGTCGCTTTCAGATTAATCGTTGCATGAAATGCTTTCACGATTGAGTGTCCAAGTTTCTTCAACTTAACCACCTGAAGTTCACGGCAACTATCTCGTTCGTGTAAAAACCCCGATGTGATGATGATGCTGTGTGTATGTATACTATCATTAGCTTTAGAATATAAGATTAGTTTTTAAGTATATCCTTTAAAAATATGTAAATTTTTCACTGTGCATGCTTCCCGGCCGGGGGCGCACCGGAATGGGACACCAAGAACCGGAAACGAATAGCTCAATGTTGATTAGTCACCCTTCAAAAGGTGTGATATTTACGCCAGTGCAATGTCAAACAATCAATCAAATTGTTTTCGTTTTAAATTTTAATCAACGATGTAATTATGATAGCGATCGACGATCTAACAATCGCTCGTATTAGGGTCAGCGTACACTCAGATGTAGGGCTCGCGGCCGTCCGGATTCGCGAGGGGACAGTGCAAACCTATCGCTGCCAAATCAAAGTTACGCAATATCACGCGATTGACGCAACGACCGTAGGTGACGCCATCAGGGAATGCGTGCCGACACGCCACCGGCCGCCTCGACTATTTATGTCCGGTGCCGCAACTTAATGTTGGTTGAGGCATTAGATGCAACTGTTACACCTATTTTACTATCAGAGCTTTTAACCACCAGCCGATATTTGATCCAGAGGTCGCGGGTACAATGCTCGTAAGGTACAAAATATGTTGTCGGTTTGGTTTGTTCTGGGATTGTTTTAAATCTGCTCATCTTACCAAAGTATGCCATCATAACAATAGTGTTTACAGCGTAGTTGTGCGCCTTTGGCCTTATCATTACTTAACTAGATATTGTTACGAAGACTTCGCAGTCAAGTTTAAAGAAAATTATATTTTAAATATTACATGTTTCACTTAATGCATAGGTTGTCAAAGTGGGCGATAACGCCCCCTTGTGGCCGTTGGAGACTTTGAACGGGGCAGTAGAGACTCGGATAAAGTTAAAGGGGCATCGAGAGCACATAATCGTGGTAATAACCATTTTAAATTCGTGACATGTGGTAAGTAAAATTAAGCTAGGGGCTCTAGAAAAAAATATGTAAGTGGGTGATGGGTGAAATAGTTTTGAGAAACGATGACTTAAAAATTGAGGAATTAAATCACACTCAACATAAAGATGAAACTAGTCCCTACAGGTACAGCTATCAATGTCTAGCCAACCGTTAATTAATATTTCACTTATTTCCACGAGCTTTATGACCTATTTCTGAGAATCCTTTCAAACAAACCATACAGAGCAACGTCCTCACAATAACATAGTGTAATTTTAAGGGGCGTTGTTCGCGTGTCAATATTGATACAGTTTAACGGCCACTTCTGCATGTCAATCCACCTGTTTACCCAACAACTGACCCGCGACCGTTGACCTCCAGCCGTCAATGAAGCTACCATGGTCGTGTAAAACAAACGGGCGAGATTAGGTTCCACGCGCGACTACACACCTTCCTTTCCAATACTAGAAGTTGGACAGAGATGAAGTATCACCTCTCACTGCGACGATTCGGGTTATTAAAGTACGGGTGCTGATGATTCATTGTGATGAAAAACGAGACTTTACTGCCCTCCTTAAAAGGAGTGTCGATATTTATTGCATTATTCTTTTTGAATCAAAAAATGTAACGGTAATTTTATCGAATTCAAACCTTATGTAGAAGTCCAAAAATACTTACATTATAATAAGTATAAGTGAACCTCATTCCTCATTTTCTTTTGTTGCCGGGGCATTGTGATTAGATTTTACTTGCTGAATATAAAATATACAGCAACAGAAAGTCGTCGATAGCAATTATTTATATATTTATATAGAGATCATCTAATCTAAAACTGAACTTTAAACTTGATGCTGCTGGTACTTTTATGAGTGATCGAAGAGTGCTACCACGTGTCAAGGCGGCGACTGAATCAACTGAATGACCAATGACTATAGCAAATTTGAGTGTGTTGCATCGGTACACTGATTGTGCAATACAGGGGCGTTCAGTTTTAGATTAGATTATCTCTACACAAAAAATTGATTTGTTATTTATTAGTCAGAAACATAAAATATTGATAAAAAAGATACGAAATCAATGACAATGAACGAACAAAGCCCTCCACTTCCCGCTAAAGATGGTCATTGAAATTGCGATAAAACCGTTAGGATATGAATGTGAGATCATTAGGTGCTCTGAGGACGTAGTTATCTTTGTGTAGCCGTTCTATATTTACACATGATGTTACTTGGCCTAATATTCACTGTTCTGTATGATTCACGAACTTAAAAACTTATATTAGATTACAGGCATTTTCCCCGAAGTCATTTCCGACACAAAAGCTCTTGCAATGATGGTAAGGACGACCTAGACGATTTCAAGGGACAAAAAGGACAAATCTTTTATTAGTGTAACTATTTCCTTTAGTTATTTACATTATATTATAATTGCAGGCAATCTATCTATTTTCCTATATCGAGCGGGAACGATGCTGCTTCAGATAATAATGATGAGCAAAGTTGTCGTGTCCGACGAAAGAAAATGTTTCGTAAACGGACTGGAATGAACTCCCCCATTGCACTAATGTTTTTGATCGCGATGAACAGACAGAGCAGTTCGAAAATCAAAAGGCAAGATACTATGTGATTGCACTGCAAGTGTACTTTATTATACCTATATCTGTATGTCTTTTTGCCCATTGTGTCCATCTTGGCCGTCCGTTTCTTAACTATTAAGTAGGAACTTCTATTAATGCTACACTTTATTGTTAAGTTTTCACTCACCTTTCGTCGCCACAGGGATGGATTGCCGCGTCATATCCTAAAACGGAAAATTCAATTAATAACTTATTAGACACAATATTGAAAATCATCAACACAAGACAGATAAGAAGCACGGGATGCAAATTTATAAAAAAAAGACTACCTAGAACACTATATTTACAAAGGAAATACAGAGCTGCGAAGAAGCAGGGTTGCTACATACACACTCACTTTTTGTAATTGTTTCAAGAGAATAGTGGTTATCATTTGACACACAAGTATATTTCTTCACTACAATTGGGGGAATGTTTTGTTTTACTTGTCCCAATAGAACCCGCATTACAAACGTTGATTCCGCAATAGGTCGTTTCGTTACTTTCAAAAACTTGCCCAACTTACGCATGCGGGTGAATTATATCATTGATAAGTATGATTACAAACACCAGTCCTAATTATTGTAGCATAGAATTTTGGGCACTACTTGTGGAACCGTATAGCAGTTGTGACGAAGTAAGTACAACACCAAAGAGTGAACTTCATATATTACTTGTATTTCGAATACAAGTGTCATAAAACCCTTATTTGGCAAGTTTTGCATCCGAGACGTTTAAACCAGCAAAGACATAGGTAGGTTATTGGAACTGTTGGCAAAATGACTTAATTTCGTGTCACTGTGAACATGCGGCAACCATCAATGGCTCCAACTCGATTAGGAATCTATTTCGGCTGTTACTAACTTCTGTATACAAACATGTTCATTTCATTATTATTAATTTCTTTTCGTTAAAAAGGAGTGTTCATGTAATGTAAGCGACCGACAGTCAAATTGAGAATAGTACAGCAAAAACGACCATTGCGGATTGCGATGGATTCCTGTACAAGTGCTAGTAATGAAACATAAACTAAAATATAAATATTGCCTGCACCAGACTCCTACCTACAAAACCCAAAACCTGATAGACCAGATACATGCTCATATACATCAGCTCATACACAATATATAATAACATCAAATAATTACCCAATAAATTAAAGTTTTTATCTGATGTTTATTAAGGTCTCGGCCTGACAGTAAATGAGATTCAGTATCTAATTAAAACAACAATTTAATGCGTTTCTTTACCCTTGAACTATTAAAATTAAGTTATTAAGAAATATAGCAAAGTATGTAAGCGACGGAAAAAAATCGGGGTAACTTTCTATTGTAACGTCTGTTAATACTCGCCATTTTAATTGAGTTTTTATTGCAATCTCAATGTGAAAACCGTTGATCTCATGTTAATAAAGAAATAATTAACAATTTTGATTCAGACATTCTGGGTAAGTATACCTCAACGTTACAAGTCTACTATCAAATAACACAGGATCTCGCATGACTGTGCCACCATCATTTGACAACCAGTGGTCGCAGAATGACCTTTACAGCGTCAATGGTTTATTAGGTTTATAGACATGAAAATGCTAGCTAGATATAAAAGAAATAAAGCTGAATACAGTAGCGAAAAAAATGTTCCTATTAAATAGTAGATCCTCATTATCTATTATTTACGAGATACATAACACCGGAAAAAATACCGGTACGTATTACAAACCTTTACGGTCGTAAGGTATGATTATGAAGATTCAATTCTAAACAAATCTCTTTAGTTGCGTAAAAATGAGTTGGTATATATAGATCTAAATTAGATTCAAGTTCAAGCAGTTTACTTATTTTATAGTCATGCATTCGTTTTATGTGAAATGAATAGTGAGTCGTCTGCAAACAAGCTATTGCTGTTGGTTGGTTGTCCATACATTTAGGAAAATCAATTTTCTGTCCAAGAAACAATAAAGGCTCCAAAATAGTACCCTGCGGTACACTACTTCTAGAAATTCTACGTGTTGATATATTTACCTCGATAATTCAATATTTATACTGCTTAAAACAATTAATTTGAAACCTTTTGGTCTGAAAACTACTAGGGCCTGTATAAACGCAAGTTAAGCTACTATCCATATTAATGCAAGATAAGCCAGGTATAAAATAAGCGAAAGTTAATTAGTTTAATCCTGGCCTAGTTAGATCGGCAGCGAGACAAGACGGACGCGGTGTTGGCCTGTTTAGACTTTGACTTAGGCATGCAAGTAGGCCAATAGGTATGCCGCTTGCAATTTCCTCATTCTGAATACAAACATTTTGCCATTTGCCCGTTCCTTCGCGGAATTATTTTGTGGTATGCAATAACAAATTATTTCAACTCTCTGCTACAATAATGCAATGAAACCTTGAGTCATTATTATATACAGATGGAAATGGTTAAAACATTACAAAAGTCGTTGATAGAAATAGCGGCTAATTCTTAAAAAAACATGAGACCATGGAAATAAATAAATAGTTCGACTTTAAAAGCTTTAAAATTACAACGAATAAAAATTCCGTGTACGTTTATGACGTAAACTTTAAATCAATATTAACAGATATAATTGTGAAAGTGTAAAATGTTAATAAACAGTAAATAGTCCTTCTATTCTTCTAAACTGAAATTAAATCCCTACTAATATTATAAATGCGAAAGTTAGTCTTGTCTGTTTCTGTCTGTCTGTTAAGCATTTACGTCTAAACCACTGAACTGATTTTGATGAAATTTGGTACAAATATAGACTCGAGCTCGAGGAAGTAGGATATAGGTACATTTCATCGCGAAAAATAGGCTTGAACGGGTTGAAATAGGGGATGCAAGTTTGTAAAACCATGAAACTTTGGATTTAGGCACTTAGTAAGAAAGAAAGAAATATTTCTTCCAGGACTAGACATTTTGATCTGTGTGGGGGTGAAATAGGGGATGAAAGTGTGTATGGAGTTCGTCATTGTTAAAGTTAAATTAAAACCATGAAACTTTGAATTTAGTCACTTGATACGAAATAAATAATTATTTGTCTAGCGTTTTTGAAATATTTACCCATATGGGGATAAAATAGGGGATAAAGGTCGTAAGGAAGTCCAAACAAAGTCACGCTTTCGGGCCTAAGCCAAACTCATTACGGAAAGCAAGCAAGGAAAAGGAGAACACTAAATAAGAAATAGTTACATAGAAGCGTAGATGTTATATTAAATATATGGAATATTAAAATTCCTAGGTTAATAATTTGACGAGGCCTTAGCCACATTAAATGCAATAACAGTTAGCCAGTTGCGGACGGGAACGTTAAATGGCTACCTCAAATTGCTTGCAACTGCAATCTCTTCCAGGAGACGGCATCCCTTTCGAGCAATTTGCTATTTGATGCAAGCTCTCTTGATGAACGTGGAAAAAAGACGATTGTAAGTGCTTGGGAAGCGGAAAAATGAATTTTCGTATACGATATACAAGTCTGCAAAAATTACTGTGGGACTGCTGAGGGTTAATTTCGATATTTAAAGTTTTTTTATTTTATAAAACAGGAAAGAAAAACAAATATTCAAGTGCATAATTGTAAGAGAAGTTGGGTATATCAGATCGATTAGCCGCTCGAGCTTGAAGTAATCCGAGTACATTATAGGAGGATCAAGTCCACTACTTTTTGGTAATCTTAGGTTTCTTTTCATTTAATCTTCTGTTGCTGCAGATAAAAAATCTAATAAAACCACTTTGTGCAACTCTGTAATTTTCGATTCTCTTATTTGTCTTTTAATCAAATTAAAATTTAATGGATCGTTCTACGAATCTCCATAAAATACTGTCACAGAAATTAAATGCGCAATATGAATTGATTGTATACAATTATAAACTGAAAAATGACTTCATCCACTTAACAGTTTATGGTAGTCTATGTATTATGTCTCAAAGAAAATAATTTTGCATTGCTTTATAAGAGGTAGGGTAACGATAAACATATTAGTGTGCGAAACTTCAACTCAGCTCAAACTCAGGTACAAAATAGACTTGACATTTCACTGAACTTGCCCGAGTTAGTAAGCTTTAATTTTGCTAAGCTCTGACTAAAAGTTCCTTTCGTGTTGTATTTTCTATATAAATGTAGCATAAATTGCGCTTAATTTACATACTCATGAATTGTATGAAGTTGCAATAGATGTGCATAAATGAAGATTGTGAAGAGATTTAGCTTCCAGGGTTTATTTTAGTAAGTATAATTAATTTACTTTTAATGCAGACCTCACATTGAAGTGTCACATACGTCTTTTTAATGGTGGCAAATAAGCTGTACCTGATGGTAAGCGATCACCGTAGCCTGTAGACGTATGTCAGCTGTAGTAATAATCAAGCTTCAATAAATAATTCAAATTAATGAAATATCAATAAAACCTAAATGAAATTAGAGCTTGATTATGGTTAAAACAAAGAAAAGGTGTAAATTTCACTAATTAGTCGACGTCTCGTGGGTCCTGAGTCCAATCTGATGCTAAATTAACTTTTTGTATGAACATTGTGAATATACGGAACTTAATTATTATCCGTGACAAATGACAAAGGAAACTTATTGATTGGGGTTTAATTATTTTAAAAGTTAATAGCAAACGGTTAATTTGAAGGACAAATATATCACACACACATAAAATAATTTTATTATTTTTACTGATTCCAAATATCAGCAATGTTTTACCTTTACCCTTTTATATAACTGAATCAAACAATGATTGACATCAGCAAAGTCACTATTTTATAAGAATCTAATTTTCTAATGGTGCATTTCTGCCGCTTAAAAGCTTTGAAAGAACAAAGAAGTTGTTAATATCCATTAATTGGTTTTACTTTAGGAATCCGTAGCAAGGCAACTGACTGCCAATGGTCTCGAAGTAAAGAAAAACACTGCAATACGATTAACACTTACCTAGAACATATATTATTGAACATAAAAAGACACCATTACCAACCGAGGTAATAACAAGTTATGATGCCAGTATTACATATTACGGTATAATGTAAATAGACTTTCTGTACAAAAGTGTGGTGTAACAATTATATTATGACTACCTAAACCTATTGTGCTATTTTATACAGTACACACTAAATAACATCGCAACTGATTGGATTGAATTTTTGTTAGTCCAATGCAATCGACCAAATCGAATCGCTTCATCGCAACACAAAGGTGTGACAAAAGCTCAATCAATCAGCACAATAAACAAGCCTTTCGTGTGCAAATCATAGATCGTGGAGCAACCAAATATAAAGTATCTAGAAAATAAAAGATTGTGAGGTCGGAGAGTATCCCGACGTGCGTGCGATGCCGTAGTATGTGCGAGGACTGTACCGATCGGGAGTTGCGCACGGGCAGCGTGTGGCCGGAGTCCCCAGCGGCTTCGGTCTCGGCGCCCTCGCGCAGGAACCCGCCGTCATCCGACGATGAACCCGAGGGGTCCTTGCGAGCGCCATGTCAAACAATCATGTGCCAATCAACAGTATACACATAAACTTACTGAACGCTCCGAGGGCCCATCGTCCGCCTGGGTCATATTAAAAAACAATCCGGTGCGGACTGCCTATTGTTCTAACGCGAGTGGAAAGTGAAACTGGAATGTTAACACAAGTCTGCGTGGAAAATCGATCCGACCCGGTGTCCGGCGTGCGTCAGACGTACCCATACAAGTTGGAAGGTCGCTCGGACATCAATCATCGTCTGAACCGTCCGCCGGTGCACACTGCACGAAGCTGCCGCGCCGGCCGGTATGTTAGTAAACATAGTAGACAAGACAATACAAAATTCTGCAATTGAAACGACTCACCTACCAATTGGTTTATGACTAAGGCATTCAAGTTTGTCTCTACGTGACTTATTAATATTGAAAACAAACTAGATATAGTGGCGTCGAGTAGTAGCGTGTGCGAACAAACAGCGTTGTCTCGGTAACGGTGCAGTCTCGAACATAAGGTCCGAAAGCTATGATGGCTAAGGTGCACGAGCTGCGATTGATCACCTGCCAGCTGATGATGTATGGGAACATTTCTACATTTTCCCTTGCGTTTGTGCGACAGCCGTGACACCGGTTCAATGAGTTCCGCTCATTCATAGACAGATCAGATTTCACTTCAGATTTCACAAACGCTCTTCATGATTGTGGTTTGAGTTAATTCCAAATGTTTACTAAATAATTGATATTGATATGGTCATTTTAATAATGACTGATGTAACTAATCCGAGCTTCATTAGCCGGGAGCACATTCGCCTATCACGGTTATGTCTGTTCAACTGTAGCCTAGTGTCGATTAGCAACGTGCTTCACAACCCAAACAATGAGGGTGATCGCAGCTTGGTACGCGGTTCAAGCGCCTTCACTGATCGATAAACTTAACTAAAGCTTCCGCTCGATGCTATCGCAAAACTGGAGTACAATCGGCTATAGAAAAATATGAATTGCAAAAACAAGTGAATTTCCAATATTGGCTTTTAGTTAGAATGAGGTCGATTTGATTTAGTTTGGAAGTTATATGTGTCAAAGGTCCGCATAAGCGATTAATTGTGTAAATGCGTTGCATAAATTAGTGTCCTAAGCAAGGCCACGTAAACGGTGTAAGTAGTCGCACAACACTAGCCACTCCATCATCGTTATATCTTCAACGCTCTATTATTATATGTAAAACAGCGCATGAAGTCATAGCTGGTGTCCTGCAAAGCGTCACAATAGCTTACGGCATCCGTTAGTGCTGTCTTTGTAGTATTTCGAGATTTCAATTGGTAAATTGTTTTACTACAAGCGAATGCGCTCTCTAATAGTGGCTTGGTTATTGACCTTAGCATTGTTACCATACTACTGCAGCGTGTGAATTCACAACAAAATCCTACCAGCTTCCTAAGATATTATATTGTATACTGGATAAGGGTGATTACTCGTAATAAACGCTACTCTTGAACCTTCATTATGAAGATTTATTTTTGAAATATTTGCAAAATAACTATAGCAAATAGCTTGTATAAACGAGAATGTAATTATAAGTTTCACTTTTGTTCAATTTAAAGTAATTTAGTAAGTACCAAAGAAAATGCTGACCAAATATTATTTTAATGTTTTTTTTTTCAAAACCTATGTAATAAAGGGAGTTTTGATAAGTAATTAATTTCATGCAGTAATTTGATTTTCACTTTTCATATTCAAAGTTTCTATTGATTTCATAAGTTAGCTTGCTGAAGGCTCCCTTTATGGAAATCATTGGGGAGCATGGTCTCATGCATGGTAGTCAAAGTCTTTGAGACCAGACTAGGTCTGAATGTCAGATTTTTTTTATTAGATTGACATAATCGCTTTTTTTTTCTTAAAGACCTACGCTTTAATCTTATTTGTATTATCGATTTGATTACCTATACTAATAGCTCTTCATTGTTAGTTCAGTTCAGTTATTTATGAAAATTTAGAGCAGTAACGGTCCGTAGGGATTTCTAGAAATGACTGCCTAGTTGTTAGGGTATATCCTAAAACATGCGAACTCAGTTCTTGATAAAGTAAACGTCACACCGAAATTGTATGACGTTTACTTTATCGAGAACCCTCAACGAATTTGACAAATAGAAAATTGCTATGTTGTATTACATCAAAATAGTTCGAACGGAATCGTAAGTGTGCATTTCGCAGTAAACAAAGTGTATAAACTCACCCTGGCTAATTTGTTTGGCATGAGCTGGAGATGCGGCGTGTGGTGCCGCGGGCCGACGGCCAGTTCGGGGTTGAGCGCTAAGATGGCGTCGATCTCCACCTCCTTGCCCTTGGTCTCGCCGCGCTCGTACCACTCCACGGTGACCGAGCGCGTCTCCATGTTGACCCCGGACACGATTGCCGAGTGAATCCGTCCTGGAAAACGTTGGAACGTTCATGATATATCTGAACTTTATCTAGTAACTCACAAGGGGATTAGAGTTGGCATTACGCAAGTGTCACGTCAGTGTTGCAAACGTCTATAGGCTACGGTGGCTGCTTACCACCAGGCAGGCCGTATGCTAGTCTGCCAACCAAATAACATAAAAAAATTGTAACTATGATTGTGGCGCCGCAGTCGTGCGTTTTCGTATCGATCACAAAAGCTAAGCCACCAAGTGCGCAGTAAGTACTCGGTTGACCGGAAAATTTTCAACTTGATTATCTTTTAAACCCATGGTCCTGACTGCTTTCAAAAGATAGAAGCCGTTCCCAAGGAGGGTTGGTATCAGGTAGGCGCTCAGTCGTACAAATGTATTACCGAAAGTAGCACTACGTCGATAGCACATACTGTACCGACCTCGAATAAATTGGGAGCAGGGTAGAAGAATAAGTAAATATTAACCTATATTAGGGCGCGTGATACCGGCAGAGTAGAACAGCATCATCCCATATCCTCCAATGGGTGTCGTAGAAGGCGACTAATGGATCAGCAAAGGGGTACCTATTGATCACCTTATACTCCGTTCACCAATCCGTATTGGGCATTCGTGGTACTGCCTATATTCTCCTTCGTTGAAAAGGAGAGGCCTTGTTTCCCAGCAGTGGGTCGAATTATAAAGGTTGTGATGATATGATGATGATGATTGCAAAGTGGCCAATATAGGTCCATCCAGCACTGTAACACTCTTATTTTTTTAATTAAGTAGAAACAATATCGCAGTGCTAGCTCTGCACCGACTAGTTCCATATTATCTTGTAGCCACTAAAGTAAAGAATGAAAGTTGTAGTTGGTTAAGACAATACAAAGTTAGAACAATTTAGGAGTCAGTCAGATATTGGTTTTCTGTCAGTGATTAAGGATTCTTGGGCACCAAAAGGTAGATAGGAGGAGGGTTAGATTTCGTACTATGTGAATGACACTTTGACGCTACTACAAGTGTTTATAGGCTACAGTGACCATTTACCATCAGTGGGTCGTATTGATTGCTTGCCATTTATGTAAGTAGTAATAGAAACAGTTAATGAAAATTTTATGATTTCCGTGATCGCAAATTACCTCGAACTCATCGATGTAGTATAAAGTGATTTTTATGACTAACGAAGGAAATACTTTTAGCGGTATTAATGTTACGAAAATAGCAAGGGGTCGCCAACCTACCGGTAATTCACGTAACTATTTCTGTAAATGCAGTGATACGTATGCCAACTTTATTTTAACTAATACTTGGAATGAAACTAATATTTAAAAATAAAATGTAAAAAAATGGCCGGCATAACTTGATATTCTGGTTAACTGTTTTCAAGAATTTATTATCATTGCGTATTTATTTTCTGATAAGCATAATAAACCGCTTTCTCCCGTAAACATAGGCTTATCTTTCGACCTGCTACGATTCTTACATAATTTATTTTGCTCAGCTACTCATAAATGAGCGACGATTGCGGGTAGAGAGGTAGATAATTTGGACTTGTCCAAAGTACCTATCCGGAATCGTCAATCATAGCATGTTTTAGGTATAAGTAATATTTGTAAGGAAACATTTGCTGACCCAATAAATTAAATAAAAAGAAAGTCTTATTTACACGACCGACGGTATAAATCACGCGTGACAGAATTATTAATGTTACGAATTTATTTTAAACATTTGTTACATTGATATGTGCATTATACCTTGTATGACAGTTTGATACGGACACATTGTCAATTGGCTTTTAGTCATGGCGTTATTTTAATAGGACCTGCCATCGTCGGTATCAAGCTGTATTTTACGAGGATTATAGGATTTTTTGCATACGACTATGTAGATAAATTTTTGTTTTAGTCTGAAACTTCTTGACTGGTGAGTTGAGTTGGTGATTTTTATAAATGTTAGAATAACATGTTAGAAATAAATACGAAATCAAGACACGGACTGGCTTACATCATGCCTTGTGTTGTTCACTTACACTACAATATTTTTAGTGTTATTTTGAAACTATGCATGATCAGATTAAGAATTTACACCATTTAACCACGGTAATTTACGTACCTATATGAATTCACTAATTTATTTATTTATTAAGGAAACAAACAGTATACTAAAATACAATAGCTTACACATATAAATGTTACATTAACTAATCAAGTTTCCACTTATTGATTATGTCATCATATAAACTTTAACTGTAATACAAAAATAAAATGAATAAACAAAAAGATTAACAGAATCGGCAGTAATGAACTAAAAACCACATAATTGAAAATTTTATATATAAGAACCATGTTAATAACGTCAGCTTTCAAACAACAACAAAAAACCGCATATAAATTGGTCCATTCGTTTAGGAGCTACGATGCCACAGACAGACATACAGATACACAGGCAGGTAAAACTTATAACACCCACTTTTTCCGTCGGGGGTTAAAAAAATAAAAATTATGGAATGAGTAATTAGGTCTTAAGGTCACATAAGTTCAATATGACTGCTCTCTTATATGCTCCTATCGATAATTGAAATAGGTCAATATCACAGAAATCCTTGTTGTAATTACGACAAGAGCGCAAAAAACATTACTGGCGTATTTAATTGACACTAATGGTATATTAAATAAATAAAGTTGACGTGAGTTCAACCCGGGACATCTGAAGATTTCTTGCTCAACAGAACAGGTGAGTCAATGTAATTATTTTATACCTTATCATTATAAATACATTATTTTTCAGATTTTGTATAAAAATATTTGATCACTTTCCATTCGTTAAGAAGAGTTATTGTGGAGACACTAACGATGGAAGATAGCTAGAGGTATAGAGATAGCTATGTAGGTAAAATACAGATATAACAATACTAAATAATTTCCTCTATAAAATAATGTGTTGAGTGAGTGCATTGATAAATTTATCGCCTGAAGAAGTTAAATAATCGTAATAACGCCATTCACCCTGTAAAAAGTATATCCTATTCATATAACTGTACAATAAATAAAGCACTTGACGATAAGTTGCGAGTTAACAGCCACTCGTGTTTAAACAGATGTTGCGGCATAATTATTATTAAAATTTATAGCCTATTCCCATACAAACATACAAGTAAACATGCTCAGCTCAATAAACCTATTTCAGCTATCAGAATATTAAAACAAGGTCTATTTTTTTAATTTTCACAACGGAGACCGGAATAAATCCAAACAAAAACTTCACTTGCTTAAGTGAATAAAAGGGGAAGGAAATAAAAAGTATAAATAACAATTAATAATTGTGAGCTGGTTATAAAGTATAACAAACAATTAATAATGGCTAGTTAAGATGCCTGTAATCTATGATTTTGCTAAATCTGCCCATCGCATCGGTTTGATAGCGATAAGGTAACAGACAAATAGAGATCGTACCTATCTGTTTTATAATACTAAATTTAGTAAGTATTATAAAAAACAGATAAGTACGATCTCTATTTATCACTACATAGCATAAAACATAGTCGCTTCCGCCGTCTGTCTGTCCCTATGTATGCTTAGATCTTTAAAACTACACAACGGATTTTGATGCGGTTTTTTTTAATAGGTAGAGTGATTCTTAAAGAAGGTTTATATGTATAATACATGCATATTTACATAAGCATTGCACCCGTGCGAAGCCGGGGCGGGTCGCTAGTAAAATATATCACTACATAGTATAAAACAAAGTCGCTTCCGCCGTCTGTCTGTCTCTATGTATGCTTAGATCTTTAAAACTACGCAACGGATTTTGATGCGGTTTTTTTAATAGATAGAGTGATTCTAGGAAGGTTTATATGTATAATACATGCATATTTACATAAGCATTGCACCCGTGCGAAGCCGGGGCGGGTCGCTAGTAAAATATAAACTAAAGTAATTACGTATTTATACGTAGGTAATTATTTTTTTATTCGGTACGGAAGCTCTTGGCTTTCGTCTGACCTGATGGTAAGTGATGTCAAGGCCGAAATGGAAGCGAGCTTCACCTAGAAACCTTAAACACTGGGGCTTTATTATTGTTAAAGTGATAGACTTTGATGAGATGGTGGTAGCCAGCCAGGGGACTTATAACAGTTATAACAAACAAGCAAACGAGCACAGGACTGAGCGGAAAGGTCTTCGAGTGGCGACCGCGTACCGGGAGTTACAGCGTTGGCAGGCCCCGACAAGTTGGAGCGACGATCTGGTAAAGGTCGCGGGAAACCGCTGAATGCGGGCAGCGCAGGACTGATCGGATTGAATGTCTTTGGGGAAGACCTTTGTCCTGCCTATTATAAGTGGGCATCTCTCGCTTAAAAACGAACATAAATTGATCCCTGAAGGTGTAAAAACTGAAAGGAAATCAGGGCTGAGAATCCTCTCATACCGATAAAATCACCAGGTTTTTTTGTTGTCAAGTGGTTGGCAGACAAGCACACGGATTGCCTGGTGGTAAGCAGCCACCGTATCCTATAGACGCTTGCATCGCTGACGTGACACTCACGTGCTGCCAACAATAGTCCCCTTCCCTTTGGCGACCTTGCTCACCAACAGAAACACAATCACAAAAAATGTATTGTTATTAGACTGTGGTCTTCTGTAAGGTGGAGGTACTAAAATATTACAGGTGCAGAAATATTGTAAATCAGAAAGTACAAAAGCCATTATAAACTAACTTAGTTTGTCACTAGATAGTTTCGTACGCTTACGCCCGCCTGGAATGTTTAATTTCAATGAAAGCAGAAGGCTATAATAGTAGGGGGGCCCAAGAGGGGATTTTGGGATTGGTTCAAGCGTGGCAGTTTAATAGTAAGGGAGAATCCTTGTACCTTGTTAGGTACTTTCAGCAGGTATGAGCCCTCAATATAGTGTCGTATGTTCTGAGCCATTGATCAGATTAGTAAAAAAAAATCGAACCTCAGAACTGCTCGAGCGCGTCAGATTAAAACAATTTAGGTTTATAATATACAGAAAATGATATTATTATAATAATCTGACGATTTGACCGTGACGGAAGAGATCGAGAGAATTTCAAAGTTGCAAAAAAAAATCGTAACCTTGAAATGTTCGAGCGCGGTTCTTTTTTTTCTTTTTTCAAAGGAAATTACTTAAAAATTATAAAAATATTATAATCTGACGATTTCGATAAGCCGAAACATCGAAAATAATAAATAAAGTGTTGTCTATGCATTAGTATTTCCCGCTCTACGACTCTCATTCTTTCTCACTCTTTTTTATTGTCTTTCTCTCTCGCACTTCTATACACTACTCTCGGCTGCCATGATGCCTTGGACAGCTGATCACAACAGTGCGTGAATAAAAATTGTTATTAAATATCCATTATTGTTTCCAGCCGCAGATTCCCAAAATTTTGATGAAAACGATGTGTCGGACTTGAATTTACAGGTCGAAGAGGAATCCTCTGACGAAGACGAATAAATTTTAATATTCTTTTATAACTATTTTTTTTTCACTGTTTGTAATTTGAATAAATAAAGAAACTAATTATAAAAATAAAAAAACCTAAAATTTTATTGAAAATTTGTATGAAATTTTGAATCTGATCACATAGTATTCTCAATATGCTCTATACAACTCAAAAAACATCAATTACCGTCAACTGCGTGAAAATCTGTTGATTTATTCAAAAGTTATGACAGTTTAAAATTTCAATAAATTGTGTTTTATCCAACTTGTATCGAGCTTTTTTGCTCAATAAACTCATAAGTATAGACTGGGCTTTCTTTTTGAGCTTAAAAAAGCTCAATAATAGTGTAATAAGCAAAATTTAGAGCGTTCGGAATTTGCAGAAAATTACAGCCAATGGCCTGTGCTATGAACTTTTTTTTAATTCTTTCAAATTGTCAGATTTAACAAATCCCTTCACAAAATTGTCAGATTAAGGCTGGGTACTACTAGTTTGTCGAGTTGAACCATCTGTATAAAAATCTGACACGCGCGAGTATTGCAAAGTCACAATTTTTTTTTGCATTTGCAAAAATTTATTAGGGACTTTTAGTCACGTCCAAATCGTCAGATTAAGTAAGAGGACACTTGTGACGGCTTAAATAATAAGTCCCTATAATTACTGACACGCTGGAGAAAATACATTGTTTTTTTTTTTTTTTTTGCTTATATCGCTATTCGTTACGAGCGATCCGGCAGATTAATATTTCTCCGTGGACCCAAGTTTGTGGGCTATCTACCCTTCCAAAATCTGACGCGCTCGAACATTTTTTTTTCATCACTTTTTTTTACATTTTTGAAAATTCATACACGCTCTCCCCACCACTAAAATGGTTAACTTCATAGGAGCTTTTTTATTATTTAGCATCTAATCTTTGCAATCCAATAGATCTTCTAACCGCTGGAGTCACTACAAATTTAGCACTCTGGGCTCCCCTACCATAAATTATAATCACAGCTTAGTTAACAGTTATAAATATATTTAAAACAATTTAGCATGCAGCTGTAGTAAACCAAAAGTTCAGTGTGAGCTTGACTATTTATGGCTTGTTTACTAAAACGTTGCGTGTTCATTACATCCGTTTAAGTTACGTTTAAAAATAATGTTATTACACGGCTTGGGTCATGTGTATGATCATTTGTAATAATTATTCAATACGATAATACTGTTTATACCTACTACGAGTATACATTAAATCTTTGGTCTAGTCGCCGTTACGATATGAAAAATTTGAAGATGCTTTGGTTTGTTTTAAGTTTGCACAATATGTTGTTAAGCATAAATGTCAATAGTCTGTCGCTCGAAGTTTTGATTTTCATTTCATTGGGTTCCAACAATTAGTGATAAATAAGCCAGTCCCTCAGTGTGTAAACCATATTTAAACCGGGGAGGAAAAAAAGTATCTTTGTTTTGGAAATCAAAACCATGGTATGCAATTTACGCCTCCTGCGCCGACTAGCTTTCAGTCATATGCGATAAACGACAGAGGCCAACGTATGGGAGAGACCAGTCGACTAGGAATACTTAGAGAAAGCTCATCGTGCAGGCCGGAGAACCTTCAAAGAGTCTCGTCTTCATAAAAATCCTGGATGAAGCTGTAAAAGTCATTTAACAGCCAACAGAAAGTAAAAAAACCACCTTCAAAACTAAAAAAGGGAGAAACAAAAATTTTATGTTTGAAAAAATCTAAAGTTTTTTTTTGAGGTCGGTCCACAAGTGACTACTTTTATGGCTTCCAAATATTGAGGTGGGCTTGGCACGGACCTCCACGACCAAAAAAAATATATTTTTGTCATAAAGTTTTTATTTCTGCGTTTTTAGTTTTGAAAGCGGTTTTTTATTTATAAATATATATTTTTTTGCTTTTTGGAGTTTAGTATGGAAATTTTAAGGAACTATCTCGAGATCTTTTAGAGAAACAAGTAATAAAATGATAACTATATCATCGATGTCAATTAAATAGGCATTATTAGGGATAACTCAAAAACTACTGGTCAAGGTGTCGATTAAAAAATGGGACCACACGACTAGCAACAGCGTCCAAACCTTAAAAGAATCTTCAAATCAAAATCGGCACACCCAGTGACGAGTTATGAGGTAACATACATAAAAAAACATAAAGTCGAATTGCGAACGTCCTTTTTTAAAAGTCGGTTAAAACTAACTAAATATATGACAGACATTATGTATACGACTAGACTATGTACGTAAATACTCTTAGACAAGACAAGGTCGCCGAACTTGCGCACCGTGTACACAATATAGCATGTGTTCCAGTTCTGTGCTCCCTTTTATTTAGCCGTCCCCGTCTGAACCAACAGAACTACGTAAACATTCATCTATCAAAGACCAGGATGATGATGTACGTGATAATTATGTCTAATATTAAAAATGTTTTATATTCAAAATTAGAAAAGTAATATTATTTTTAAATCTTAAAACAAAAAAACGCAACATATCATAGTGAAAATCAATTAATGGAGATAACATTATAAGCTTTTGGGATCCAACAGAAATAGTTTTTGGGATTCAACGACAATGAAACGTATTTCTCTTCGATTTTTAAAATGTGGGATCCAACACCAAAAATATTAAACTAGGATTCAAAAGTGGGATCCAACGAAAATAAATCCAAGATTTTGTTTGGAGTTTCATCTAACCTAATGGTAACGATTAAGTCACGATAAGGCCAAACCTCCTACCACTGACAGGCTGGCAATCTTACCATTAAATGTCGGAACACACGAATTATTTGTATCCAAAGACTTATGAAAAAAATCAAATGTATCAATAACAATAATAACGTATGAGAAGCTGTCGACAAAATGAAATACCTACTTATGAGCTATTGCTGATATTAAGCAACTACGAGTTCTCATCTCATTAATGCTCCTTTATAAAAGGACTCTGTCGTCTACATCAAGGAAGATTAATAATCTTGGCTGCAATTCGTTGATTAGCCGACTTGTATCGTCGATTCAATCATGTTGTGTTTGGGCGGCTTGTGCTGCTATGCTCGTGTCCATGGCGCAATGACTGACTTTTGTAGATTACTATTTGCACTTGTAATGAGACATGACTGTGTGATCCTCAGAGTGTGAACGATGCGTCCATATTGCAATGGTATAACAGGGTCGTGCGCGGAATCTAATGGTAACTATGACGAATACCAGACACATTATATGTGCTGAAAGAGTTTTGTGGTCCGTGATGCACTATATATTTGTAGGAGTTTTTTTTCTATTAGCGCTAATAGAAACGAAGAGGAACTCTGTCAAAGATAGTTATGGCGACAGTCTTTTGAAAAGATGGTGGTAACAAGCCTGGCGGTTTTAAATAAATCACCAAAGAGCACGAATTTGCTGGTGATCGAACTCGGGGTCTCTTTAATTCCGGTGGGCGAACCTAGAGTTTTGATATGTGGTGCGCCTAAGACGTGGATGGCTTGAATGGCTCTCAATTGAGTAAAAGCCAATGAAATAACAAAGAGACTAAAAATCTTAGCGTTTCATGGATTCACCGTGCGGGTGCCGGGTCTATAGCAAGAACTGAGTAAAGTCATCAGATCACTACGTACAAAATTAAATCTTACGTCAAAAGCGTAAGGTCTAACTGTAAATATTCCATATTAAAGTCAAATACATTGTAGGAGTTTGTCATTTTAATAAATTAGCTGTGTTCCGCGATATCGCAGTAATGAGGACGAAAAATAGGTATTTACCTATAGGTAAATACCTATTTTTCGCTATAGCGACAGGGTGCTAAACTTTATATCTAGGTATCCGTTACACACATCGTGACTCCACAATCGCGTGCAATTCTGAATCTTTTAATGGATCTTATCTCTTTGTAATAGGTGCGGTTTCAGAACCACCAAAAGCTGAATTTATTATTGATGTTTAATAAAGAGCAGTGCTTTTCCTGAATAGTTCCAACAGCCATCCAAGCCAACGATAAATTATCTTTAGAAATTAGAATTCTATAGAAGCGAAAAGTGTACATTCATCGTTATAATTTGCCCTTTCGTGGCTACAAAGTTTGCATGTTCTAAGTTAGGATATGAAAGGTTCTAACACAATACTAGCGTTGATTAAACAGTTCGTGATATGTATGTACATACTACTAAAATTGTTCTTCAAAAGTTCATTGCTCTATTATATGTTATAAAAGAAAACTATCTGATAAAATACTAGGTACAACTAGTAATATTAAGAATTAACCAACGTGTCTTGATTTTTTTGCGAATTGCGGTTTAGATAACTAAGTACTTTTATATTTCATTGACAATCTACTTTTATACAAGATATCACTCCTGCACAAGAAGCTAACAAGGAAGAGAATGGATTTTCAAATGGAACTTCATTAATGGCTGTTAATAAATCTGGAATGTTTGCTTCGGATTCCGCATAGGAGTTCCCTTCAATATACACATAATCCTATCTTTAAACAGATCCCATCACAGAATAGGTACCATAATTTTACTGTGCTTAAAATGTAATATGCTTTGAGAACACGCGTTTGTAAATCCGTATTGCAGGTATCGAACACATAAACGGTTGTCATAGTTACCGTCCGCGGTTAAATCAGCGAAAGTGGAACGAAATTACCAAACAAAAGGATCAAAACCGCAACTATTTGAGATAAAACTGTACAGAGCAAGGTGCCGAAACATGATTTAGTAAAATTTATGTTACGCTGATAATAATAATAACTCAGCAGGGTCTACAGAATGTAAAGATTGATTAATATAAACCGTGTGTTTTAACCATGATAAATATTTCAAGCTATGTATGGGACAACACGAAATAAAAGGTTTTCCATACATTTTAGTTGCACTTGTATTGCACTTTTGTATGGAATATCTGTTTTTTTTTGCTATTTTCGATTCGATCGCGTCATTGTATAATAATTGTAGAAACATATTCAAACACATAAATTAAGTTGCTATGATTAAACACGTGAGAAATTTTCAAAACAATTAACAATCATAATTCCTTCATCAATTCTTCATATAAACTTACTGTAATAAAAACATAAACAATACAGTAACGGTAACAATTGCATGTTCAAAATAATTCGTTTCGACAAAACCGAAAAGATACACTATTGTACAAAACATGATACAAAAACCGCATTTTTTTCTAAGAAAACAGCATAATAATTTCAACGTTGATCTCTTATAATTAGCATTTCCCTAATAAAATAACAGTCTTCTGCCTGAGCTCTGGTAATTTTACAGCGTAGGCTTCAACTTTAAAAGAAAGTTGAAAATTCATTCATATCTTCATTGCAATACCAGCTCGATCGTATTCAATAAAAAGATCGGCCTAACATTACACACAGTAAATGGACAGCAGCCAAATAGCTGCCACGACACCAATGTATTGAGACCTTTCTCTCTGAAATCTCCGACACGAAGATAGTTCTAAGCAAACTGGTTCACGTACCAGTCAGTTCAGATCGGACTCGGTTGTGTCATTGACCTGTTAACGCATCGCTTTGTGCTAATTATAATCCTATTGCGTTTCCTTATCCGTAGAAACAGAGCCATAAATGAATAGCGCGACCACATTTCCCTAAATGCTTCAAAGAATGAAGAGAGAGAATATCTTTCTGGCGTATGATATGATACTTCTGAAGTTGTTGAGTGAACAACAAATACTCTTACAAAACATACAGAACAAAAGCCCATTTAGAAAAAAAACAGCTTACATGTGAAAACGGATTAGAAAACCATTACAAGTATAGTAACTGACATTTTCTTGGCATTTCCTATACCAAAGTAAGCACATCGCGTTGTCATGTTAATTGAGGCGTTAATAATCACCTGACAGGTAAAAGTGGAATGAAACTAGCTCACGCCATTGACAGTTCCCACGGTCAAACTGAAAGGAGGAGGCCGCTAAGCGTATTCTTGGGTCGAGAAATGGTTATCCCGTGCACAGATTACAGAAATGATTCGTTACCAATGTAAACAATAGATGTACTAGTGTAATATTTCGCACGATACAAAAACAAACACTGACTAAATTACATACAGAGGTTTGAATGGAACAAGCATATCGATATAAATAGCACGAATTTTGAGATTCAACGAACAACTGTAACATAATATCTCTGACGTAAGCCAAATGATCACTGGCAAAAACGTATCTCCCGCATGCTACATTAGGTCAAATTCGTGATATGGCGACTAAGGTCAAAGGCAACTTTCTACGCTAAACATAGTCTCAATTATTACGGGGCAAGACGGCATACGGCGACTATATTGAGGCTACAAACTATGCAAGTTTAGAAATAGTGACCAATTTTCTTCATCGTTATTCTATTTAAGGATATAGAAAGATTCCATAATTGACTTCAACTGTAAAATGATAGTAAAATCGTATAGCGGGACAGCGATACCAAAGATTTACTTATTTTTAAGAATTGGTTAAATATTAAAACAAGCAATGTCTTAATGTGCACAAAATATGCTCTTCTTCTATGCCATAAATGAATATAGTATTACTAGAGCAACTGTGCAGATTTTATAAAATTCTAATGTTATTAAATTTCATACATCGGAAATCTAACATCCCTAAAGTCGCGTCGACAAGATCGTCCAATTCAAAGTAAAAGTAGGTTCTTAAGTGCGCGAGGCAGTAATGAGCTACTTACTCGCATAGTAATTTCGCAAATCGCTCACGGTCGTGGCCCACATAAAAACAACAATTGCTGTGTGTTTAATAAATCATTATTCACGGCGCAGTCGAGATCTCCGCTGGGAGGTTTTTGGCGCGTACAGACAGATAGCACTTTCGCTTCAGCTACTGAGATCATCGAGTTTCAATAACACTCGCCGGTCGTTGGCTCACAGACAAACCAGTGAGATATATTAATTAAAGCTGCATCAGTTTCATCTTTAGCTCAATCTCTCAATACGCAACATAAATCATATTTTTAAAAAAAAATTGATTTATGTACTTTGTCAAATCTGATACTATCATGTTTTATTGGATAACCTTCAAGGTGAACTAGAATTAATCAGTCCTCTTCGGAACCGGTACTATAAGTTATATTGTTTATTGAAGTGTGGCTGTTAAAAAGCGGTTGTTAACCTTTTTACGGCCAAATTTTTAGGCTGTTACTTTCAATTTCCTTTAACACGAAGGATAGACCTATCATCACTTTCGTGGAAATGGAAAACGGTGATATTAGCACAATAAAGACATGGTGAATCTGGGCCGCTGAAGAAAGTCATTTCAATCTTTCAGGTATTATTTTGTAAATCATAAAAACAAGAAACATTGTGTTTAAATATTTTTGTTTATCTATTAGAGGTAGGATGAAATTCATAACATATGGCGTTTGTAGTGAGCGACCCGAAGGCAGCACGCGATCCAGTTCGTACCTACTGGATAAAAACGAGCAGCGCCTGAGCAGGCCTTGCGACTTCACGCAAAACAGCTTCACATGTGGCAAGACGCGAAATATTACTTTGCCAAAAGCAATAACATTTTCAATTAAAATATAAAAATAACATAGAAAAGGGAATATTTCTTTTCATCTTATAGTCTTTTACATTGGAAATAAAAGATATCAGTTATTATGATTACCTACAATATACCTATTACTAATCCTATAATATTCTGTATGACCTAATAACTCACAACCGTAAAATATTGTAGTAAAGATAAAATGTTATGATACCTATTTTGATGATGTAGGTAATCATCAAGAGAGGTATCATGACATGTACATTTCAAGAAGTTCAGAATTGGAAATTCCCTTATGCAATGGTTAGATACATTAGATTATGGAAACTTACAAAGCACATATCGATATCTATTTTATTATGATCTATGATGTCATCATGGAATGCGACACCGATTACAATAGTAATACGATGGAGGATATCCGATATTTTAATAGCCTCTATCTTCGCACGGACATTATCAAGTAAGTCACAATAACGACTTGAAACGATTTTCGACTTATAGCATCAGTTTTATTGCATTTATCTGTAATATGATATTGATCGGACAATCGATCACAAACGCCGTTAAGGAATTTATACAACAGCGGTATTACAGCTTACCACTAGTAGATATTAAACAGCCCATTATATTGCTTTTCCATGGAAATGATGATGATGATGGAAATTATAAAAAAATACTGTTTTTATGTCATAATAATGTTATCCTTTAGGACCTGAAAATAATCAAATGATTCCCTTTATATTTTATGAATAATATGAAATAGCAAAAACTATGCACCGTACGAGAAGTCTGACCAAGCGATGACATCAGTAGACGGAACCACTCTGCCTCCTACGCGCCACCCACTATAGCAGAGCCTTGCAAAACCCTCTCCTTGTTTAGAAGGCAGGCAAATGCACGAATAGCGACAACGAAAGTTAAACCACATTGGGTTTATTATTGCGTAACAACAGATGATGCCCATAGTGGCTAGGATACCCAAAAGTTTAGATGATTGCTATTCTAGAGAACCACTGAAAAAGGTGAACTACTATGCCAAATGCAATTTCAATAAATACATAACTCAAAACAATACAATAGATTTAACTCCTAATGTAAAACCAAAAATAGTACACCTAATTATTTTGTGTCCGAGTAAACGACTTAACGAGATGAAAAACGATGATTCAACACCACTAAATAGAACGACAAAGTTGGACAATGCGATAATTGATCCTGCAAATGGGTTCGACCAATTGAGGATAACGATTTGTGCCAATGAACCTGACTGCTGGACCGGAGCTTGTTATGGAAAACATTTTATTGTTCAAGCTTTGAATTAAGACTACCTAATCATTTTAATGAGGCCATAGATCTCTACGATCTTGATGATGACATTATTTTCTGACATTTTCCGAGAAATCTGTAATTATTGATAAAAAAAAATAGCATAAATCAATGGAAATTTGATTAACAAGAATAATTTGTGTAAGTACTTTTAAAATATAACAAATGTCTGAATAATAAAATGTTATATTCTTACCAAAAACCCAGTGCCATGTTAACAGAAATACGTTGATTAGATATTTCATAGTTTTATGGATAAAGGGACCGTTTACACCCATGGTCTTGGCCCGGTAATGTGCCACTGTCAAAGAATGGCAAGGTTGTTTGGCGGTCTCTGTACGTGTAGGCGTTGCTATTTTGTTATTGTTTTGCGGAAATAATTAGACGTAAACGGCTCGTTATACTGAAACTTGAATTCTAAAAGTAATTCAGTCATCAAATATTTTCCAAGAACAGTTAAATGTTTAAATGATCAAAGATGTAACCAAAGTGATTTTCTCACAATTATTGGAAATAAAATTGAATATGTTATTATGTATGTACTGTGAGATTCTCATGGAGAACTTGCAAACTACAAAATCTCTTTAAAAAATCCCTGAATTTGAAAAGTATGAGTAAACTATTCTAAAAATTACATAGTTGACTTGTTATTAAATTTGAAGATATTAGTTGAACACGAGATGAATGGTTATTTGATCTCAAAATATCTAAACCTAAAAGTAGAAACCGTCGTGATGCTGGTGTTCCTAGTGCTCTCAGCGACCATCGCATGTTGGATTTATCATTATTATTTAGCTACCTATTTTCTTCCTTAACAATCGAAAATATTAACCACAATTTTGTATACAAATAACCTAGTAATATTAAGTCTATGAATAGTATCAACTACGTATAGTTAATAAAAGAAATGTTGCCGTTGATACATGTTAATATTGAAGCTACGAATGAATAACTTAATATTTGGAAAGCTTACGGAAAAGAGAACGGAACCGCGACGTACCAACTTCTGTTCTAGTTATTTTACCTTTCAATCGAGTGTATTGATTGATGATGACATAGATCTGAAATTGTTTGCCCTTAATTTTCATTATCGATGGCGAATTGAGGTCATAAAGCTTATCACAACTGAGATATCAAAAATCGGTTATGAGCGCGACGTCTTAAACGCAAAATGACTATGAAGTAAAATTCCTGAATCGTAGAAATATTGCCTAAAACTTATAATGCCTTAAAATCAGAAAACCTTAAACTCAAAATGGCTAATACGCCCAAAGGAATAGGATCCAACATGAGTAAACCTCATAAGATCTAACCACTACTCGATACAATATCAGTAAAAAAAATGCAGTTTCAGTAAATATTATGTGCGATTAAAAATAAAACATCAGTTATAACTTAAATTAATAACAAATATTAAAATATAGTCATTACAATATTATAGACCAATGTCTTTTCAGGCATTGCGTCGTTTAGGTAAGCTAAGTTTTAGGCGTTCGGCATCTTAGGGTATTTGAGTTTTAGGCATTTTGCTATTAAGGCAAATTGATTTTAGGCATTTTCCTAATTAGGCATTTTGAGATTAAGACGGCGCGCTCATAACCGTCAGAATCATTGCAAAACATTATTGCTACTCTTAAAATTGTGAAGAGGTTTGTAGCCGTAAAACGCTGGGCAGTGCGTCTTGACGAGTTTGTCTTGCTGCCACGTTTGCCTGGGAGTGGTGGAGCAGCAATAAAAGCTTGTTGCTCCACCAATCTCCGTTGACGGAGGGGACCACGTGGAGGGGTGGACCAGAAATTGGCGATCAAAATCAACAGGACATGAAGAGTGAATAAATACAGAATATTATTAACAAACCACCTAACTGCACATTTGAATGCCTAGAGCAGTGGGCGATAACGGGCTGAGGATGATGATGATGATTATTCTTAAAATAAAGATGATCATCAACATCGAAACATCAAAGTTACAAGAATGCCTTGTATTGTCTTCAAAGGAGTTGTTACACAAAATAATCACACACCAAAATTACTATTTAAAAATTTGAAGCGAAGTGTTGCATTAGGTATTATGCAAAAAGCCATCGCAACCAACAATGGCAGTCTATAATAATCACTCACATGATCCATAAGTAACGGCAGATTAACAATAACGTCGATGACATCAGACGAGAAATCGAAAGTAGCTTTTTGTCCGTTTTAGTCTTAATTGCTGTTGCTTCGACGTTAAATGTTGAAAAAACGTCGTTACTCTTTGGGGCATTGGAGACTTTAGTTTCGTTTTATTCTCTTTAGTTTCGTCCACAAAGCTCAGTGTGACCTACTTTATATTATGATTATTTTCAGATTGAAGAGGAAAGTCATGACTTATCACAACCAACGAGGACCTGGTTATCTTGTCACTAACAGTTGAAACAATAAAAACTGTTAATTACTACTGAAAAGGCGACAGAGTTGATAATTTGATGGTATAGACTTAAAACAAGCCCTACAACCAACCTGAAGACCATTTTAACTATGAATTATCTGAGCGAACAACTTGCCCTTATTTTGCTATTTGGTAATAATAATTAACAAACGATCCATGTGATTCTGGCAGAATAGCATCACCCCATATCCTTAATGCGTGTTGTAGAAGGCGACTAATGGATCAGCAAAGGGGTATTGATCAATGATCACACTTCGTCCACCAATCCGCATTAGGCATGCGTGGTGGACTACTGCCTAAACCTCCATCAATGACAAGGAGAGGCCTTGTGTCCCAGCAGTGGGTCGAATTATAAAGGCTGTTATGATGATGATGAATTAACATACAATTAATGAAAACGAGAGTCGCTATATTTTCCTACCTTCAACTATAACAAAAAGCTAATAACATTACCTACCAGTATCTCGGGGGAAAGTAAGGTTTGGTGTCGAGTGCCAAGACTAAACAGTAAACAGGCATGTTTAATTAATTCTCAAACGATTAGTCTGGCTGATGCGAGAGGCGGCCTCAGGTCGGCGCCCACGGGTCTTAGCTGACGCAAGCTAAAGCTAGCCTCAAGCTCTAGAACGACTACTTTGTAATGATATTTGTTATTAAATCAAATCGAACGCTATGAATTGTAACTCTTCATTCATATGCATGCATCAATAATAACAAACGGTATTTTTGCCAACGGTACATTTTCACTTGTTTATGAAATGAATAATCCCTTTCATATGAAATTATTTTTAGTAATGCGACTGTAAAGGATAATCAATACACAAACATTAATCTTGTTACTTTATAAAATAAAATTGATATTACCCACTACGTACCAATAAAATAATTTACCCTCATCTAAATCTAGACAAAGAACCATTAGGTGAGCCGACACAAGGAACGATTATAGAAAACATACTCTTACTTTCAAGAAAGACCCTTGTCGAAAGGCATAGATTACCTCATTAGGAGGTAATCTATGTCGAAATGTCTTTATTAAAAATAAGAGTATGCTACTAATGTTTCGAAAATATTCACGCGAATAAGGGCGCCTAAATGTATTCGGATTATAAAAGCGACATATAGAAGTAACTTGAACTAATCTATATACAATTATGTACTAATACGTGAATAAAAAACTTTATATCCCTTTTACAGAATATTGCGCGCACGAAGGAGTGTGAGATTTGTTAATGAAGTTCATTACAGAAGACGCGCAGAAAATAATAGTAAGTGTTATAACACTCGTAGATAAGACTCAATAAAAGGAATCAGCACTTTTTCCCGACTAATCGGCGACTAGAAATAATTAATATCGCATTAAACTTAGAAATACGAAGGCAGAAACAATAAAAATTCTTAATCTCCAGTCCGTGTCGTATTACAAGCCGTGTCAACAGCTGTAGTTGACTTAGATATAGTGAAAGTTATTGTCGACAATGTAAAAGTGTCCAGGCCACAAGAATTTCGCTGATTCGGTAACTAACAAGGCGTGACCTACCCAAGTCAATACCTCCGAGTGTTTTGTGTGAGATATTGAACTTGGACTTACAGAAAAACTAATATTGAAATAGACTGACATAAAATTTGACCTTCGCTTTTACTGGTTGTGTAATTTCTAAAGCTATTGTATAATTATAAGTTTTAAGTTAGAGCTCCTTTATCTGTCTAGCTAGTTCTTACTAAAAAGTGAGGCCATAGATTGCATCACTTTTGAATTGGTCATGCATGATATTCTGTAATCAGTTTTTATAAAAGACGTGTGTTTGTCGAAGCACGACATCAGTTTGTATTATTTCTATAAATTTTAAGAAATATTAAAATGAGTCTATAATTGAATTTCAAGCGAATTGTATTTGAAGGCATTTGAAGTGATTTGCGCGCGCAATAACATCGATGCCGCGTAGGTCATGCATGATCCATGATATGGGAGGACGCAAACTGTGTGATGTAGTTTTATTTCTAGGGTCAGTATCAACGGAGCTCAATTAAGTGTTGTCAATTAATGTTTGCATTGGAGTTGCGTGTGTCAATTATTTTTTGCATTGAGAGCAAAAATACAAATATCTTCACCACACTTACATTATATTTATGCACCATATGGATGCCAAACAAGCATACAGTCCGCCTCATGGTTTAGAAATCATAACACTACAAAGGGGTAGTGTCATTTCACTGCGGTTTGCCGTAAGGGTGGATCCACACAGCCCGGCGGTATTGCCGGCGGGCTGTCCAAAAGCATAGGGTTCATGCAGCGTGCCGGCGCTGTTACTACTATTAACTACTAAGGTTTTGTATGATGACGTTATGATTCCTTTCTCTGAAAAGAGCAAAGACCTAGGTCTTATTGTTACTGGTCCAAGTCTGGAAGCCTCCTCGTGGGGGACCCTGGTAACATGGTGGAGAAACTTTCTCGGCGAGGGTGTGGCTTTTGATGTCAAGTGTGTCCCCTTGGCAGTCACATGCCATCGTCAAGTTGTTTTTGTTTTCCCACCACGCGGCCACGGCTAGTTCCGGACGGTCTCTTTTCAGGGCCACGACCGCGCCCGGCGTCCCCTGGGTGCGGTCCGATGGCTGCTCTCGATGTCCTCGTCAGGAGGACGCGCCAGGTCGAGCAGCCGTCGGTGGAGGAGTGGCTGCTGGCCACCAATTGGTGCAAGGAGTGCCTAGACAGGCAGCGTTGGGACGGTCTCGGTGTAGTTGCGCTCAGCTCAGCGCAGATCCAGAGCCGTCCCATAATAGCGCACTGAATGTCAGGCCGGGGAGGATGATTAGTGGGTATGGCATAAACGCCTTTATCTCGAGTCCCACATATCCCCTGCAGTTGGCACCACCCCGCAAGGACGATGCGTAAATGCACTTGACCTCCCGTCAACATAAAAAGGTATTATTACTAACACGCTGTCATAGTCTTCACAAATAAATGAAGTCAGTCGGCGTATTAATTTTTCCTATCATTCTCTTAATCGCCTTCAGTATTTCTAGCTAGTTCAAAACTAGAGTTATGCTAGCTCAAGCCCTATTGCTTCCCATTCTTGATTATGCCGACGTCTGTTATTTAGATATAAATGAAGAGCTGCTTAACAAACTGGAACGCCTACAGAATCTGGCGATTCGTTTCGATTTACGTAACTATGTCAATGTTTCTGAATTCATGGAAAGTGGCAGCATCATCATCACCCCATATCCTCCAATGGGTGTGGTAGAAGGCGACTAATGGATGAGCAAAAGGGCTATTGATCACCTTATACTCCGTCCACCAATCCGAATTAGGCAAGCGTGGTGGACTATTGATTAAAACTCCTTCGATAACAAGTAGAGGCCTTGTGTCCTAGCAGTGGATTAAATTACAAAGGCTGATGAGATGATGATGATGATGATATTTATATTTGATTGTAGCTAATATAATATTTTTATTTTTGACACGCTTTTATAAGTTTAACCTGTATGTTTGCTTGTTTGTATGTTTTTTATTCTATCAATGTTTATTTATGGTATAAGTAAATACACTACATTCCCGCAAATATTTCAACTAACGCTAGGTTTGCTGGAAGAGATCTCTTTCAGAGATAATCTCACTTTTGCACGTACACGACCTTTCTTGTTATGATTTATTTTTGTGTGTACAGTCAACAGCACGTCGGGCTATACAAAACTGTCAAATTTCTCCAAACGATCTTCAACCTAAGACTATTCAATATAAAGTGCATAATCAATTGGGAAAATTTGTCAGTTTGTGGTAACCCAACGTGCTGTTGTCTGTACAATAAAGAATATGTTAAGAATTAATATCCTGGGGATGGCCTACCCAAAGCAAGAGCACTACAGGCTCTTCAAGCCACATAGGCTGATGACCTACATATTCAAGGAGCGACAAGAGTAAAGGAAAGGGGAGACACAGAAGATCCCGTTGGGTCGAAGTGCACCGTGAGTAAACTTTCGGCCACATCATAAGATAAGATAATGTTTTATATGTCGACGTCTTATATGATACTTATAAGGCATACAGAATATATTTTAATAATATTACACACATTACAATAACAATAATGGGAGTTTTCTCCCGAATTCTTGTTCTAAAAACACGTGTTGAGAGACTCCATTTTTAACCTCAATCAACCGTACAATTATTTTTCTTACTTTAGTTACATTTTCACTTGAAATTGGCAAAATGCGTACGCTTAATGCGACGCGACGCTATTAATTAAGAATAGAATAGAACAAGGATGAAATGTTAAATAAAAAAATTGTCTTTCTGCGTTGTGCATTTAGTGTGGTACCGTTTGTCAGCGGCCGCGGGGAAGCCACTCTCCGATGACTCACGGCTCCGTTCACTCACCGGCGGACACAGAACTACTTTTATTGCTTTTGCAGTCTTGTTATGATACAAAAGAAAGAAGCCTAATAGCATATGAATATGGCAAACCACAATTGGAAGGTCTTAGAGTGGTTGTTGATAATAAAAAATATGAGTAATTTTGAGTTACTGTATTGATAATGTTTATTTTATTACATTTATTTGCATGACAAGACGGACCATAACATTAAAGCATTTTTTAATCTACACCTATGAAGAATTTAATAGGTATTTAGTCAATTAGAAAAAAAAAATACTCGTTTTCAATGGCTACATTTCCATACCATTATCAAACATAAAATTTCGTCACTTTTCGATTAAGAAATGACTACTCAATTACACATCACAAAAGTAATATTTTAATAAAAGCCGATTGAGTGATTGCTTTAGTAAATATGAAGAAATGTATGTTATTGATTTTGTAGCCTAATAATTAATATACCTAGTTTCTTCATGTAACATTCACCAAAAAGTTCAGCAACTTTTGTGCCTCGATCATTATGTGAAAACCAAAACAAATTAATCCACGACCACTGTCGCTTACCATCAAAGCAAATTATGTCATGGTATTAACAAACTCCCAATACAAGGGGCCCTGGCTGCCCGTGATCGATGACGCAACCTTGGCCAGCGAGGCTCGTGGGCGACGCACTCATGACCAGGAAGTGGCCGTGCCGCACGAATGTGGAAACACGAAAACACTGCTCTACGAATGGTTCACCGAATTACCGTTCGCCGATGAAAAATCCATAGTCGGTTCTTAGAAATGGAGATTGCTTTATTGTTGGTTCTTCTTTCTTGTCGTACCATGAAGTGCATGGAGGAGATTGGATCTGTTTTCGGCCTGTCTCAAGCCGGTAATAATAGGGAGGCCTGCCAGGGATTTTACTTGGTCCGACAAGCGGAGCGGGTAGATGATCGGGCTTTTTCCCTCTACTTTTCCCACCAGTACCAGCTGTTCCAGGCGCACTATGTGATCGAAATAGCTGAGTATTCTTTGGTAACATCATACATACCATCACGCTCACAATCCCAAAAGGGGTAGAGCAGAGCTTCAGGTAACACTCGGCCACGCACGTCACATCCGGCAGCATGGGCCATACCAAAACAGTGATAGGTTGCTAGCCTGTCGCCTACACAAAAAGGGCACCAAACCCAAAAATTAATAATCTTTCAGTACTTAACAAACTAAAGCCAACGACCAGGACAGATGATACATGGGGTCCACGTCCAGAAGCCTCCTCGTGGCGAACCCTGGTAACGTGGAGGGGAAACTTTCTCGGCGGGTGTGTGGTTTTTGATGTCAAGTGTGTCCCCTTGGCATTCGAAATCACATGCCATTATCGAATTGTTTTTGTTTTCCTACGAGGGCTAGTTCCGGACGGCCCTTTTCAGGGCCACGACTGCGCCCGACGTCCCCCGGGTGCGGTCCGATGGCTGCTCCCGGCGTTCTCGTCAGAAGGACGCCAGGTCGAGCAGCCGTCGGTGGAGGAGTGGCTGCTGGCCACCAATTCGTGCAAGGAGTGCCTAGACAGGCTCACGTACGGAGATCCCCAGCCGTCCCGTAATAGCGCATTGAAGGCCAGGCCGGGTAGGTTGTTTAGTGGGTATGGAGGGAACGCATGTACCTCGAGTCCCACATATCCTCTACGGTTGCAGTAATGCATTTGACCTCTCGTCAAAAAAAAGGATATGATACATTCAAAATCATCTCAGCAGTCCGGGGTAAACAAGTTGTCGATAATCTGGTTATGATTTCAGTTGGTGGAGAATTTACTTATTTGTTCTTTATGCCAACCACGGAACACGAGCATACGTCTCCAGCACCACATCTTCAACGCATCTATTTTTTTTCTTTCGGATACACGAAAATCCAAGATTCAACGCCGTATAGGAAAATGGAGAACACAAGAGTTCGAACTAGTCTCTTATTTTTGGTAATGTTTCTATCTTGCCATATTCTTCTCAGTTAACTTTGCTCATTGCAACTCTTCTCCTAATATATCCTTCGCTTCCGCCCTTATCACTGAGCTCTAGGTCTGCAAGATCTCGATTACGAGAGTGTTGTCCTGCTCTATCTATGATCATGACTTTAGTTTTGGATCTGTTAATCTTTTTCCTACTAGCTCACTCTCTCGCTCATCTTCGAATAAGCTCAACAAGTTCGGCCTCTGTGGATGCAAACAGTGCAGTGTGGTCCGCGTATAAAAGGTTACTTATCCTACTGCCGCCTATTGATATGCCACCTTCCTATTCTTCAAGGGCCCTACGTATTACATATTCTCTGTATAATTATGTTAAAGAGGATAGGAGACAGAATGCGTCTTCTCTCTGTGCCAGGTTTGAACGGTTTAGATGTCAGCTCGTTAACTTGTCAAGCCAGGTTCAGATTATTTTTATAACCAAGCGGATTGGAGTCTTTGTAACAGGTACCTATTTTAAAGAACACGTTAGACTGTGACCGTAGACTTTTCGGCGAAACGATCATCAGCATACAGTAATTTGGTAAACCATACTAAGCACTCTACACTTTGGGACAGCAATCTGACAGATTCAGTCAGTGAGAAAAAGCTCTGAAACAATACATTTTTTTACCATTAATTAAGAAATAAGTTACCAAGAAAATTATAAAACCAAAAAGAGTGATCCTAAATTCATATTAGGAAAAGTTTTTGCACAAATACTAACATAATTATAAAGCACGATCTTATATTGTTGCTCCTAATCTTTTAATTAGTAACTTTAATCTATTATTGCTGTAGACTGTACAAGTTAAAATCGCACAAATTAAATTATCAGAAGCTAATTGCATAGGTACCTACTCAAACTCTTTTTAGTTCAATTAGCATTTGAGTATTGGGCGAACCAAGGGATGTATGACAGGTAAATTGGAGATAACAATAATTAAATTTGTCGTCACAAAAACATTTGGCATTACCAGGATTCAAAACAAAGCGGATTCAAAAAATATTTTTTTTTATTATTGAAATTGATACCAAATTAAATAGAAAACGAAAAACATGGAAAAAAAATCCTGGGTTTGGGCCCCGTCATCGCGGGCTAAGTCCCGGCGACTTTTTTCCATGTTTTTCATTTTTTTATTTAATTTGGTATCAATTTCAATCATAACTAAACATGCCAAATAATACTTAGAAACAAAATCAAGCTTTTTTTATATAAAAAAGTCAAGCAATTACCTCCATTCCACCTGAGTGCGGGAGATAAACCGCCGCGCTAGCCACCCTCGCCTTACGACCTGCAAGGTGCTTCTTCACGCCTTTTTTGAATGACGCACGATTGTAAGAAGGAGGGAACACAATTGTGCTGGCAGTGAATTCCATTTGTTGATTGTGTGACAAAGAAACGAGTTGCCAAATTTCTTAGATCGCGTTGGAATGGTAGCCACAGTTTGTCGGTGACAACGTAAGCCAGCACGTAATCCATAAAAGGAAGGGAGATGGTGGGATTAGGGAAAAAATGTTCTGTATCGGACACTTAACCCAACAAGACACTGTACTTAAATTTGCGGTTCATTAGTGACGATATTTGATCTTAATTTAGTATACCGGATAGAACGGTACGCGTCCCTTGACCCAGAGAGCGTCAGAGCGTCATCCTAACCTTGACAATTTATTGACGTGCATTGCAAGTACCTATATTGACAGCTTCCTGTACTGGATAGCGCTATAAATCAAACCGTCATTGTATTCATCATAGTAACCATTATAAACAAACGTCGAATCCACCGGTTACATTCATTAGACATGAAATGTATAATAAGATCGATCACTAAAATATGGGCGAAAAACCTTAAGAATTTCTTGTTCTATATTTCGGTTACAAACGTTAAGAAATTGAAAATCGAATGAGTGAGCCTCTCTTGACGCGTTCGTCGCACAGTGGTACCGGTCGCCCTATATGGCTGTACGCGGCACAAGGTCGGATACCTTCCTCTGCTAGTCTTAAAATACGCAACCGTAGTTTTATGTACAAATAACATGACTCATTCGAATGGCGATTTACATGAAAGCAAGTGTCAAGAATGTCTAAAAAAATCATTCTCTTATCAATATTTTTTCAAGAAACATTAAATATCAATAAATAAGAAGAGTCAAATAAAAATAGTAGTTTATGTATACGCGACATAGTTAGCGTTATGGGGATTTTTTTAATAGTGTCACGCTAGTGTTTTAAATACAGCATTATTTGCAGTTACACACACTTATTTATCTACCTACACTCATACTACATACAAATAAAAAAAATAGGCTAATACATATTACGTTTTCTGAAAAAGTGTGCTTTTTCAATTTCCTATTCCATTAAATCTTCATAACATTTTTTATATGCTTTTTTAGAATAATTTTATTTTTGCGTTTACAAACGCGTAAAGCGTTTTTCAGTGCATTTTTCTAGTGCTTTTTTAGATTTTTCTCGCAACAAACTGTTTGTTATCTCAGTGGCTTTTTGTACAATTTCTGGCGGAGTAAAATTTTCTGTATGGATGTGTTAGATGCCAGCCTTCCCGTATGAAGAAATAAAAAAATGTACATGTACCTTAATTTGGCTGTCTGAAACATGTTCGAAACTGTTCACAGCTGCGCTGGAGGACGTGTTTAAGCTTCTGTTAACCAAGGTCAATATCCAAGGTCACCGACATAGCCCAAAGAACTGCGAACCTTAAATGGCAGTGGGCAGGGCATATTGCTAGGAGAACTGACGGCCGTTGGGGCTGAAAGGTTCTGGAATGGCAGCTGCGTACTGGGAAACTTAGCATTGGTAGGCCCACAAGGTGGACCGACGATCGGATAAAGGTCGCGGGAAGCCACTGGATGCAGGCAGCGCAAGACCGTTCAGGTTGGAGATCCTTGGGAGAGGCTTATGTCCAACAGTGGACGTCTCTCGGCTGATATGATAAAGAAAAATAGCTGTAACTCATTGAATCGGACCAACATGTATCAGTGGCGTAGCTACATAAGGGCAAACTGGTGCAGTGCATTGGGGCCCCCAAGCTCAGGGAACCTTCGGACCCAGACAACCAAATCTCTTACTGATTTTTTTTTAGTTCTATTTAAAATGTGTGCAAAATAAGGGTACATATTGATTTTAGGGACAATCTTTTTTTTGCACCAGGGCCTTTGTTTTACTAGCTATACCTCTGAATGTTATAATAGTCATTATGTTACAGGTTGTTTTTTTTAATTTTTAGTTTGATTGGATTATCTGTGTTAAAATGGCAGACTATATTTCTTGTCACCAAAATTTATATTTGTCATCAAATTGTATCACCTAATAAATAGATCTATTACCACGAAATATTTTCGTTCTCAGATAAACAAAAAGTATTCCCAGGTATGAATTATCAAATTAATGTTAATATATGTGTAAAATAAGAGATGGATTGCCAATAAAATTGTAGTGCATTAGATGAAAATAAACTTCGTTCTTATAATAATAATTTTATTACTTAAATAATAGCTTTGTGCTCAGAATGGTAGATCTGTCACCAAATAAATTAATTATCGATCCCTGACTGCAAATCCTTTTCATTTGTTATTTTGTTTCCAATACAGTAGTTTTTATTATTGTACTTTATTTCGTTCATTTATTAAAATACTTGTATTCGTTACCAATTGAATACATCAGTTTATAATTTAAATGAAAATATGTTCAAAGAGGCGGAGAAAACTTGGCACGCTTTTAAAAATTGATGCATCTGGCCAGAAAAGAAAAAAAAGGCACCCTTAACTATGAGACGTTGCCACTTTCAAACTTAACTTCAAGAAAAGAATGTCAAGAAAAGTTTATGTAGACATGTGGACCAAAGTTTCAAATGCGACTTTGCCAGCTCAGGTAATTCATATTATTCTAAACATATTATTCAAAAAGTAAACAGTAACAGCCTTATTCATAACCTCTCGTCAGTCCCGACGCCATAATCAGGCGTCTGTCAAAAAGTGCCTGTCTGTCAGACACCTGAATATGGCGTCTGTTTTTCAAAATTGTCGTTCAACTTTTGAAACTCAATTTGGCCGGGTTATATTGTTTCTATCTCTCTCAAACTTTACTACAACTTATAGAGTAGAACAGAGATGCAATATAACGCGACCATAATATTAAACTAAACCTGTCAACATTGTGAGCCCCTTTCATTCGGCGAACAGTCATTCTGTGTCTGAGTTACTCTAAGTTTACGCGCGAAATTTGAATTTATTTGCTTGTTTTTCAATTAATTATTGTTTTTAAAAGTAAATACTTTATATATAGCTCCATATAAAACAACTATCACTTTCAATAAAGGTTTTATTTATAATTATAATAATTATTGAATTAAATCGAGGAAAAAAGTGACTTTTCTTACTTTTACCTTCAATTTACTAATTTTATTCACTATAAAACTATAATAAATTATACATCATCTGAAAGCTTATTTAATACAGATTACAATAATATATAATTTGTATATAACCTCCATACAAATTTCTTTACATATCATCATTTTTAATGAGGACCGGAAATAAACCGGAAGTACTCCGGAAATGGCGGGACAGATACGCCATATTTGATAAAAGGGGTGGGACAGTTGAGAGGATAAACACTCAATAAACCTATTTTAGTTATTACCTTCTTAAAAAGTGTTTTATCTTATTCATCTCGTGATTATAAAAATCAAAACTGAGAATTTAAGTGAAGTAACATTATTTTTTAAGGAGCTTTAAAGCGTCTGGTAAAAGTTACGGCCGAAGGTAAGTGTCTGGCAATATTGATTATTAATTTTTGACAATATTCTGTAAAACATACATAAAAATCAGCACCGAGACTTTAAGAAAAGTGAAAAATTTTTTTTCCTACCTTTAGCACCTGGTACCTGAGAATTGGCCGTTGGCCCAAGCTAGCAGGTATCCATACACTCAAGGCTAATACTAACACTACGTTATCTCACACATTTTATTAGTGAGAAAATAAGTAACGTCTGGGGGCACCGGGATCTTACTCTAAAATGGCAGTCTCAGATATTTTAAAAAGCATCACTGGACCATAAGATTGAACTGAGAAGATAAGAGGAGCATAGAGGGCAATAAAGAGTACTAATGATCTTCCTTTTGTTGCATGTGTTACCGGCCAAACCCGATTTTAGGATAAATTAGTTTTTCCTAGGCCAAACCAATTAGTCGTTTATGCGATTTAGCACCTACCATGGCAGAGTGATGGGTAGGTTAGGGTTATTTTTTTTATGACCAGGCAGAGTGCACAGTTTTTTTTGTGAGTCTTGTGTTTTATGCACCTATATGGCTGATAGATGGGTAGGTTAGTGAACTGTTTTGGTCTAGGAAAACTAGTTTATCCTAAAATCGGGTTTGGCCGGTAACACATACAATAACATTTTTAAAAAACCAGCAAGTAGTTTAAGTGGTAGTTCAATAATGGTCACATTTATTTGTAGCAGGAAATATGAATAAAACTCGTCGATTTGTCAAGCTGATTCACACATTATCTGTCGACGTGAATCACTTGTATTGTAAAAAAAATACATATTGCTAAAATACTTGAGATTTTAAATGGAAGACACAGATGAATAATTATAAAGCAAAACATAATGCTTGCCTGAAATACGTAGACATTGAATTTATTCAACTCACCATCTGTTCTTTTGATGTTGATGTTGATCCCAGACTGGATCTTCACGCTGTCATCCATTTTCACACTTATTTACGCACCACATACACTCTAGAACATTATTTGGCAGTAAGCGTTATTTCAATGAAAGTCTAACACATTAGGAAATTACACATAAAAACCGGTGAAAATTACAAAATAAATTTCTACACCCCGATTGACAGTTATTCCGAGCTAGCTACACACTTCAGACTGGAATGTTTGAAATTTGTTTCACGACAACAGTCAAATCAACCACCACTAACTATTTTGAATTGCATGTAATTGATTTGATTATTGTAATAATAAAAAAAACTAAAATCTTGATAAATCACAATTACTTAAAATTATTTCGGTTATAAATCCGAAATTACAAAATTATCAGGAACACTGCGTCGAAAATTTTGGTATTGCCATTCGTTCATTCACCTCCCTCACCATAAATATTAAAATATTTTGTTAAAAATAGAAGAAATCGATGTTAATTTATTTTATTTATAATTATCTCACTGTAATATTTAAAAACATACTCTTATTTCTTTGGCATGATCGAAAACTTCTTATAAGTTTTTATATTTTTTCGACTACATCTAAGTCGAGAAAGATAGGTACTACTCTAGCATAAGGAAATAGCACATCACTAAGGTCCTTTACCATAAACAATAAGGAAGTAAACTGTCATAGTTTATTGGCTATCTTTAACATAAAATTGTACGCTTGTTAAAAATTGCAGAATAATTTATCTTATAACATTGATTAGAACTATTTCGATAAATTAAAATGATGACCGATTACAAAATGTCCCACAAAGCCAAAAAACGAATCAAGGAAGTGAAAAGGAAAGCTCGTCCAGGTACGAACGAATCGGGGTCGCTGCTTTTAGAATAGCTTAATAAATTAAAACATTTCAAGCTCAGTTTTATTTCCAACTTGGTTACTAGTTACTGTGGTAATCAAATACTTTGTATTTTGCATTATGTTTATTAACGTTTCAAAAGTATATGAAAATTAGAACTTAAGGACGACTGTAAAGCGTGGCATTCTCGACCTCCAAGAATTTCTCAGTAGTAACCTTTTATAATGCCGGTATCAAAATGATTCAATTAAAATATGCTACATATTTTGTAACCTAGTGCATATTATTTATAAGTGTTTATAAAGTTATGTTAATGTGCGTCTATAATTAGAAACACATTAACTTTTATCTAAATCATCTATTGATGATATTAGTCTAATACTTAATTATGATTTCTCGTTATTTATTCAAATCTTTTTTTACAATTAGATGCATGTTGTCTTCTGTAATCTTTGTAAACTGAATTCTTTTCTAACCTTAACATTAGCTGATATAATAAGAAGATTGTTGCTATCATGATTGAAGTACTCTAATTAGGTGAGATAATTTTATATAGTTTACAATATTTATTTCTTTATAAAAATTAGCATTCATTATGCCCTCCACCCTTATTTGTAGAGTGAAATCTCTGTATGTAAACAAACTCAAACATTAAACACAGACATGCTAATAATGAGAAAATACATTATACATTAAAGTTATTTTCTAACTTTAATGTATAATTTTATTTTTTCTTTATTTCGTCGTTTTTTTGAGCTTTTGACAACTATCAATAATATTTTCGGTTATAAATGTAGATCAGTCAGTGTTGTTGTTTACATTCCTGGGATTGAAAAATCAAATCATTGTTATACAACTTACACTTTTTACGTAGTTAATATTTTTATAATCTTCCTCACACTGCCTTCAAAATCCACATTCATACTAATTTAAAATATTTAATTAGACGCCGTCGTGGTGGAGTGGTCAGTATAGCTGCCTACACATCAAGCGGTCCGGGTTCGAATCCTGGTAGCAAATATTTGTGTGACGAACACGAATATTTGTTTGCGAGTCATGGTTGTTTATATATTTATTTAAGTTTATTATAAAAATTATTATGTATATTAAAAAAAATGTCCGTTATCTAGTATCCGTAACACAATTTCTTAATGATACTTACTTCTGGCTAGATAATTGGTGTGAGTGTGAAAGTATATTATATATTATATTATTAATTCTTCCAGAATTAACTAACAAGCTACAATGGACGACATTGAAATATGCAGAGAATTTTGAAGAGTTTCTAAAATGCAATGATAATGTAGACAGAATAGATAACAATAAAGTTTCTCCTGAGGAATTTATAGAAAAATATGAAAAAATATACAAGCCTGTCGTTGTAACAAACGTGCAGACCAATTGGAAAGCTAACCATAAGTGGACCTTAGATAGACTAGCCAAAAAGTATCGGAACCAAAAATTCAAATGTGGTGAAGACAATGAGGGTTATAGTGTTAAGATGAAAATGAAGTATTATGTAACATATATGAGGACAACGACTGATGATAGTCCGCTTTATATTTTTGATAGCAGTTTTGGAGAGCATCCCAGAAGGAAGAAACTTCTAGATGATTATGATGTACCTAAATATTTTAGAGATGATTTGTTTAAGTATTGTGGCAATGAAAGGAGGCCACCATATCGCTGGTTTGTAATGGGTCCTCAACGCTCTGGAACTGGAATACACATAGATCCATTAGGTACTAGTGCCTGGAATGCTCTAGTGTTTGGTCATAAACGATGGTGCTTATTTCCAACTCAAACTCCAAAAGAGCTCATTAAAGTGACTGGAGCCATGGGGGGAAAACAAAGGGATGAAGCAATTACTTGGTTTAAGCTTATTTATCCTAAAACTCAACTAGACTCTTGGCCACAAGAATATAAACCGGTATGGTAATCTATAGATTGTTAAAAATAATCATAACTTTGTTTTGGTCTAAGACAGATTTAACTATCTACTCTTTTTTCCTTTTAGGTGGAAATACTTCAGAAACCAGGAGAGACAGTATTCGTCCCTGGAGGGTGGTGGCATGTGGTCCTAAATCTTGATGAGACTGTAGCTGTTACTCAGAACTTTTGTAGTCGCACAAACTTCCCTGTAGTATGGCATAAGACTGTGCGTGGACGTCCAAAGCTGTCTAAAAAATGGATTAAGGTTCTAGAGTCGAAAGATACAGAATTATTTAAGGTTGCCAGTAGCATGGACTTAACCCAAGGTACTGGTGTAGCCTCAGACAGTTCTTCCAACAGCAGTTCTTCAAGCAGTGATAGTGAAAGCAGTTCTTCCGACAGCTCAAGTGAAGAAGACAGTGGCCAAGAGAGTATTTCTGCTCACAAAAAAAAGAAAAGAAGGAAAGTTGAAACTGAATAAATTATATCAGCAATAATATAAGTCTACATCGTTTTGAGAAGATTTATAGTATAATATTATAATTGTGTCTTAGTAATAGTAATAATGAATTTTATCAATATAAGCATACCCATTTTGTATTATTAGAATTATTTTTTTGTTCATTGTTGTTACAGCAAACATGAATTCAACTAATTGACATTTTTCCTTTGTTAACAGAGTAACTGTATATGAATAAAGTATTATTACAATAACATCACACTACTTGTGTTCTGTAATACATTTTCCTTTTTTTTTTTCTTTTTTATAATAACATCACACTACTTTTGAAAAAAATAATGGATGTTATATTAGCATAGATTCCCCCCTTAGATTAGATACCGGATTCACCCGCTATAAAATAGGACAATCGATCCGCTGAAATTTCATAGATCAGAGTCGAAAAGAATCGCAGAAATAATTATTATTAATATATAATTTTTTATAGCCTGCACGGTTTGTGCATTAGCCACAAAGGTAAGGAAACGGATACGTATTAATCGAATAAGGAACGGAATAAGACCAGGAAACTTAGTATGGAAAGGGTATGAATTAAACAGGTACCCAGGTACCTAATAAAGCAGAAAGTATATTGTATATTTTTAAACTGCGTCAACTAGTGACGAGCAGCGACCCGCCGAATCGAATCGACTGAATAAGATGAATTTCTTTGCCGATTCGATTCGACTCAACGGGTAAGCAGATGGGCGTCAATGTAGTATTATTATTAGGATCGTATTTAACCGGTCAGCAGATTAACCTAAACTAAACGTAAGCAAATACTAAGTATGTGACAAAAAAGCATTAATGGGTGGCTAACAATAACAAATGATGAGTCGCTCATTTAGTATTTTTTGTCGCTCTGTCTGGATTTTTTGTAGTTCATTTTATTACCCTTACTATTACATATTTCAATATTTTTCATAGCAGAAACAAAAATACTTATTGAAAAAATTAAGAAAGTCCTTTTTCAAATCTGGATATGCTATTGTATGTATGATGAAATTCACCGTAGGTATTTCTTTTATTTTATACTAATATCGTGTAACCAGTATTCAAAGCACGATGTATCTTTTATCTTATGTTCTTCTCTTCTTCATCAAAAAGTATTTGATATAAAAACACTTGTTCATCCGACTCCATGACGCGCAAAACAATAAAGATAAGGGTTAAGGTGTTAGGTTAGACTTGCGACCTATACACGCAAGCCGAGCCATATACACGAGCACAAGAAACAATTTTTTTTTCATTACGACAAGTCCCAGTTCCATACTATTTTACGTTCATTTTCATTTCAATAGGTAAAACTGGAAGCCACACTGCCAATAAAAAAGTGAAGTCAAAAAGTTTGTCCTTGAAATAGCTTACTTCCTACCTGTCTCTTTCTAACTCTCCGCACAAGTAATATGAAGATCAAGAAGCTTATATTTTAATGATGATGTATGTACGTACGTATGGCGTATTATGGTCACGTGACCGTCTAATACGTGTACTCTAGAGATTAGAAAGGGACGAATAGGAAATAAGTGGTTTCGATGACAATTTTTTATTATAGTGTGGCTTCCAGTTTTATCTATTCTGTGTATGTATGTAATTATTTTGACCGTGTGTATGTCATCAAACTCCTAAACGGTAGATCAATATTGATGAAATAAATATTGTGAGTGTTTAAGTGGATTCGAGAATGGTTTAGACCTTAGACAATTTAATACAGGACGTGGCAAGCGGACGCGTTCCCCTCTGCCAAAGTACATGAACAAATGTTCATGTCAGTTTATAAAAACTAGTTCGCCGCGACGACCAAGCAGCATTCTGTCTGTAGCGTTGTCACCCCTTTTGGTGCTGTTGTTGTCACCCCTTGTTGCTTGGCGCCCGGGACGGGCCGCTCCCTCCGATAAGCGAAGATGAGGTCTAAGATAGTACATACTCGCCTAGAAGATGCTTGTTCATTCTGTAGGCCTATTCCCTAACTTTTTTTGACAGATGAAAGTGATGATCACCTAGTGAATAACATATCCATTGCTGGTTTTACACGACAAGTACCCAAATTGTGTGGCGTGAAAAACGGCAATGTATATGTTAAAATTATAATCACTCGGTGATTATAATTTTCAACTGTCAAAAAAATTAGTGAATAGGCCGGCAGAGTAAAATAAAATAGTTTTACCTTTGAAAGAATGGCAAGGTTTTTGGCTGCAGTTCAGTTGAAACTGCTACATCGAGTACAATGCTGAAGCATTGTACTCGATGTAGAAATTCGAATCGATCGAAATTAAGATTGTCAGATATATCTAGACCCAAGAGCTTCAGAATGTCGTCAACTTGCACGAAGAGATTTCGGAAAATTAACTCCGTTTCGCCGGGAAGCCTGCGATCAGTTAAAGTTTGTGTTGGCATGGCAGATATCCAGAATGTAATCTGAAATTTTAGTTACTAATGGATTTGTGGACAACTTCCATCGTGTCCGCTAGTTTTATAGGTATAACTTGTGTACAACTTGACTTCAATGACAATAAAATAATTCTCTTTTTTCTCGATCAGTCGATATTTTTGAATCGATAATGACTACTGACTTTGAATCTATAATTTTAGCGAGGCAACACTAGGTTGTCAAAAAAAACTGGCAAAATAATTTCTTGTTTATGGTTCTATGCAGCCATTTGTTGGTTGGTTTTGTCTGTCTGCCAAAGTTTCTGTGAAAAGTCCATAAAATGTTGAAATCAGCTACGGGCACATTAGCCAATGTCCTGAAAAGGTCCTTGGTTCCAGCTGTTAGGGTTAGTGCAGTGATTCCTACTAGAAGATCACATGGTGGCCCAGTGGAATCTGACGAAGAATTCGATAGCAGGTTAGGCTTTACATTTTGACGTTATGTAACTGAAAATACTAAGCTATCGGTGAAACGATATTACTTTCAAAGTCTTACATTATGTGTAACATACTATCTTATAAAATATCATTTGTTTCTGTAAGTTTTTGGTGGTATGCGATAGTGATAGGTTATTCTTTTCCCTTAGCTAGGTAACCTACGCAATACTAATCAATTGAGCAAGGTGTGACATGTAACAATATTTTGTTGTTACTTACAACTTATTAGGAGTACTGTATTGTTTTAATAAAATCAGTTCTCCTTAGGTGGGTACATAACTTAAAATATTTTGCACTTGGCATTCTGTTATTGATTTTTCTTCATACTAAAGTTATTATCTTTGGTGATTTATCTAACAATTACTGCTTATATTTTCAATGAAAAGGGTATCTGATTAAATTTTTACTGATAATCGAATATTTTGGTAGTAATTAAATTGTTATTTGTAATACATTTTGTCTCCACTAGCTGATTGATTGCACTTTGCATGTATTTTCAGATATGAAGCATTTTTCAACCGGAAAGATATTGATGGATGGGAAATCCGCAAAGGGATGAATGACCTTTGTGGTATGGATCTTGTACCTGACCCAAAAATCATCAAAGCTGCTCTACATGCATGCAGACGAGTTAATGACTATGCTCTCGCTGTTAGGTTTATTGAGGCTTGCAAAGAGAAGTGCGGCCCTAAAGTTAATGAAATTTACCCATACATTATCCAGGAGATTAAGCCCACACTTACTGAGCTTGGAGTTGATACACCTGAGGAACTTGGCTATGATAAACCAGAATTAGCTTTAGAAAATGTTTATGACATGTAAGGTTGTTAATGTTATATCAAACTTAAGACGTAGAAAATTTGTATAAATAGTTTTGTCATCTTTATTTTACATATTATAATGATTGTCAGAAGAAATGTCAACTCAAGTATTCTTGGTCAACCATTCAGATCAACATGCTTTGTTTAATCTATAAATCTTTAGAGAGGTACTTGTTGTTTAATTCTTACCTATGTATCTAATTATTAACCTTCATTGTTAATCAATTATGGCTTATTATTTAATAGATATCCTTTACCAGGGTTTCATGTTTGATAGGCATTTGGTGGTGAAAAGTTTAAGCATTCCCTAATAAAATTCTGAGAAAAATACAAACATATCATGAAAAATTAAATATAAGTAGTAGAAACGTACTGATATGGCTGATATGGCAGAAATAAGAAATACATTATAAGTAGTAAAAATATGATATGTTTAAAGTTGGGAATTGCTTTTGCAACCGCGGCTGGCGAATTTTGTATGATGCACACAGACTAGTTAGAGATACTGATGATGTGTGTATGTAGGTATATGAAGCACAACCATACAACACATCGAACATGGCGCAGTGCGGTTTTCAGCGTGGCACGGCGCGGTGCGGATTACTCTTTATAGCTTCATGGGGCGGTGCGGTTTCCACCCACGCCGCGCCGCGCGTGTCTGTAGATACCTACTAACGTCAACACAAAGTGTCAGCAACTCGGACCAATGATTCTACATTTGTCTGAGTTCAGCAAGCATTGCCGATAAACCTGCTGCCGATGTCTCTGCAGAGCAACGGACATCGCACGCGGCGCGTGCGTTGTGAGGTGCTCCTTAAGGATAGTCTTTGCTTTTTTACAATACTCTAATTTTATATCTTACATAAAAAAGTAATTATATATAAAAATCATGAAACGGTGGCGTGTTTTGTTGCAAATATTGTCAGGAAATATCTTAAAAAAATCGGTAGTGGTCTCCCCTTGACTTTCTCGTATAACGGAAACGACTCAAAGGTTGATAGAAACCTTATATTTTGATGTCATACATGCGTGTTAAATTTTGGTCACCCATCCAAGTACCGACCGCGCTTGGTTGCTTAACTTTCGTGATTGAGGGCTCAAAATTTGATAGAAACCTTATATTTTGATGTCATACACGTATGTTAAATTTGGTTGCAATAAGTTAAAGCGTGCTCGAGTTATCGTGCTAACGCACAGACACACACACCGACAGAATTCCAAAAAAAATATTTTTGGACTCAGGGAGGTCCGAAACGTGTAAATCCATCAAAATCTCGGTCGAATTTTTTGACGATTACAAGACCTCTATACTACGTTACGAGAAAGTAAAAATTATGGGAGGCTTATGGAAAGGGTGACGTACGTGCGCGGCCTTATTGCTAAAAAGCAATCTCTTCCAGGCAACCTGTAGTAAGTGGAGGCTAATAGGTGCAAGACAGGATAAATATACATCATACTTATGGACAAACATAATAGGAAAGACATGCATATTTAATAATGATCGTATTAGAATAAAATAGAAAAAAAGAGTTAATTTATTCAATACAAAAGTCAGCAAATGGATAGATAATATAGATCCCTTCTTAAATCATCAGGCAAAGAGTTCCACAACCGAACAGCATGCACAGCAAATGAATAAGATAGGTATCAGAAGAATGAGCAGGGTGATGTGAGAGTAGATGTACGTAAAATACGACTAGGAAGCTGGAGCGAAAATAAGTTATTTTTGAAATAGATGGGAGAAGTAGGTAGGAAAAGGATAGAATATAATACAGATAGAACGTGCAAGTCCCTTCGCTCAACAATCTGTTTCGTCATCTGAAGACACTATTTTAGTTACATCTGGCTTCGTGTCAGGTCGAAATAAACTGCAATCTTAACAAACACCGCACACATCTCCGCTACAGTCTAGTGAGTACGCCTCTCCGCTTCAGCCTTGGTGGATACACCTTTGTTAAAAAACATCTCGTCTCCGCTTTGGTGGAGTCCAGGACTTAGGTTCTGGGCTCATAGTGTTGCAGAGGCGAGCCAGTATAGTCCACTGCGGACCCACCATACCACTGGTGGTATGGTGGGTCTAAAACTATACTACTGAGAAAATAGTGTTGTGGACTACAATGAACATAAATTATTCAGGAGGAGCTACCTAAACTGGCCTATACTCTATTTACGTATTTATTACTAAGTATTACTAGGTATCTATTATACCACGAGTCATTTAATTCAAGATCAACTGTCATTTAGCTAGTTTTTATTTAGTCAACAAGAATACGAAAACATTAATGCGTCTACTGAATGTGTTGCAAGATATACATAAGGCTGGGACAATTCCTAAAAGACGGCGAAATGACCAAAAAGTAAATGACGATTTTTAGTCACATGCAATTCTGGAACATCATGGGGAGGCACTTTAACCTACGAGGATGACGTACCTACATCATACCTATGTATCCCCTTCAATCCGTTGCGCCCCTTACCTCAACTGCATACAAACCTGTCATGTACCTAAAGATGTAGACGACAGACGCACAGCTAACGTCTTAACACCAAAGACGTTAATGTTAAGGACTAAGTGAAAAACACATATATTTTTACGTAAATACTTTAATGATGCAATATTCACACAGTCATACGCACATTATTTACAATCACAAATTATCTTAACAACATAATTGTGCTTTCCGTTCTTTATTTTTAAGGACAACACACAATCTTACACGGCATACAAAAATAAACAAAATAAAATATTTAAAAACTGAAAAACAACAAAATTAAATAGAATGTCTTTTGCACAGAACAAAACATACTATACACAATATAAATTACATATAATAGGTAGTCGCGTTTGTACTCTTCTATAGTTCTAACTTACTGACTAGACCCCGACTATAATTATTATTTATCATTAAATATTCTTAACGTTTAACGTAAATTGTCAATTTAAAAAATGTCGATGGCTATAACTGGATAATAATCTGAACCTACATAATTTCAGATCAAAATATCGTACAGTACAGCTAAGATTGAATTCACATCTATACACATAGTATTTATAACATTGACAGATACTAAGTTCAATCTGTATAACCCTGCGCAAGAATTATAATTTCATCTGTTTCAGAATATACAACAGCCGCGTCGATTCTAGGTTTCAACCAGACTAAGTCAAGCCTCTATTTAAGAAGCACGCGATTTTTATGTAGTTCAAGCTTTATTATAATTATTCTAGTTAGTATCACGATATCGCATTCGATTGGAAGGGTAGAGAAACCTAAGAATCGACGCTATTGACAGCTATAAATTACATTTAAAAATTGATCTAGTTAAGTATATTACAAAACTTACACGAACACTTGGTAAATGTCCCATTCAATCGTCCACATCGCACATTCAAATGTAAATCCGGTTAAAGACTAGAATAATGACTGGAAATAGACTAGAATAAATAAATCCGGCGCAACAAACGTAATCAAATAAATAAATTAAACATAAACAACAAAGTACACAACAAACGCGTATATAACTAAAATTAAGGAATGTATATTTATTAAAAATAAATTATTCTCCATTGCCTCGCTAAGACTCACATTTAATATAAGGTAATAGACGGCATTTCGTAATGCAAATAGTATAAATTAAATAAATTAGTAAAATTAGCAATATACTGGTGGTTGTATAAATTATATTGCACAAATCACAAATCCTCTTCAACAGCGATTTGTTTAAAACATAATAAATTAAACCATTAATACAATATTCATAAGAGGATTGTCGGCACAGTGAATGTAATACACTGTTTCCGTTAGGTTAAGTTCCTTTGCTAATATATTTGACAGCTACAAAGTTCATATTATTCTGTTACAACTGCACTGTGACAATTTAATTGTACCCATCAAGGTATTTGTACAAACGTAAGATTAAATAACTGATGCGTACTGTCGTCCTGTCCTCGACGCATACAATGTATGAGCCCCGGGCACGGCGACGACTGGAGATTCCCACATAGCCCTGGGACAGCCCCACTTGTCCCCTTGGTGTTTATAAAACCCTTTCCGATTTTTGAAATAATTACAAACTTGATACCAGACATATGTATACATTACTCTATTATTCGTATCCAACTTTAAGTTAAAAATAGATTCTATCTATGTTCGATTAGAGTATCTAGTAAAAATAAGGTGTCAGGATGTTATGACCCAAAGGAGCACTATGGAAGCCGGTAAGACCAGTTCAAAAAGTAAGGGCCATTTTCACAGGCTCCATGTTTACTTGACTGATAGTCCATACAAAAACTGTCAATTTCACTTGAGGGACTGTGACGCGATCCAACTAGCGTCAAAAATACATTTAATTTTGTAACTTTAAATTTAGATCAATTACGAAAAATCTAAAACGGCCACGATATTTCTAAAGGAAAATAAGACACCGAGCAACTAAAACAATCCAGAATGAACTACTAAAAATACTAAATGACCGACTAATCATTTGACCAACAAATGATTTTTAAAAGTAAACTTAAATTAATATACTGGGTGTAAAAGACATGAGCAGTCAAACGAAAACCACGTATTCTATACATCAAAATAAGACATATTTCAAAAAAAATATTGCTGGGAAATGATTTTTATTTTTTGGTGTTACAAAAAATTGCAAATTGTACCGCGCAATGTAAAGAGCTCAACTCGCATGCAACTCGCAAAACCGCGTTAATTTTGCTTGACAGCGGCCCCGTTCGTTAGTGTCCGTGCGCATCGAGTGAGATACATTGAACGCTAACGTTTTGAAGCCATTTTTTGTTATGAAATACTAAAAAAAATGATGATGTTTCTTTGGACAATAATTAAGAAATAACGTATAGAATACGTTTTCATAAAAAAATGAGAAAAAAAATTATGACTTTGACCTTCAATAAAATCGTAACTATCAATTTCCCAGGTATAGTCTAAAGGAAGAAAAATGTTATGACGGTGAGCAGAATACATGGTTCTCGTTTGACTGCTCATGTCTTTTACACCCTGTATACTTAAACAACCATGACTCGCAAATATTCGTGTTCGTTACACAAATATTTGCCGCTACCAACATTCAAACCAGGACCGCTTGATGTATAATTAAAACATAACCATTAAAATTAGTATAGGAGTTTCTCCCGAGTTTTTGTTGTAAAAACACGTGTTGAGAGACTCCATTTTTAACCTCAATCAACCGTACAATTTTTGTTACTATAATAATTACATTTTCACTTGACATTGGCAAAATGCGTACGCTTAATGCGACGCATTTTGCCACGCCATTAATTGAGAATAGAACTAGAAAATTAGTATAGGTATGGCTTTTCGGTAAAAAAAAATTAGAGAAGTTATAAAATTAAATGGATAGATGGCGCTAGTTAGGTCATGTTAGCCCCAGATATATGGTAGTGAGAGCGTGCGAAAGGTCCGCAAGTGTGACAAGGTTAGTTGTGAGAGGTGTGTCTAGGCGGAGTGGTGCAGCAGCGCGGGCTCGGGCTCCTCCACCAGCGTCAGCAGCTACGAGTCCGCCACCACCGCGTCGCGCTCCGCCTTCACCTGCTGCTGCAACCAACAACCTTCACCTTGATAAACGCTTTAACTAACCACAATAAAACACATTACATAGTGTGACGCAAAAGTACACCGTGCTCAAAACGGGCACTTCGTAAAATGAGATGCCTGCTCTGTAGTGGGGAGGTCTGGGGCTATTTTTATTAAAATCTTGTCACCCTGGACCGCAGAAACAAATGCTTTAAGTTTAAAATTTTCTGGAATTCCCCTAATAATAGTTACCAAATTATTGTGAGTTTTATAATACATTCCCGTTGTACCCCACAGGTGGACATTGGGAATATTTTTATGAGAAAATTATAAAAATACATTTACATTTCCGTTGTCTCACATCGGGAATATGTATAAATATTCCCGATGTGACACAACGGAAATGTACCAATTTTCTCATTAATTTGTTTGTGCATAAATAGTACATTTATTAACAAGGACGGTAAAACAAAGAATGTCTCAGATCGCAGGTATTTGACTCCATGAAATGCAATCTGAGGTTTTCTTTTTTACCGCTTGAGGTAAGTACACAATTTTATATCACCCTCTGACCAAGAAGTGGGATTTTTCGTACGCATAGCGGGCGGAAAATGTAATAGGTACTATGGTCAGGTGTGGCATAAAATAATATTCTACATTTCTATAAAATTAATATTGTAAAAGGAAAATTTATCATATTTGCGTTAAGCCCGGTCCACATGATTTGCAACGCAACATTTTTTTATACATTTTAATGTGTTCGCGCCGATTGACGGTTTTTAATTAGCGAGAATGCCTGGTCGCATACGACGCACGCCTTTGACAGTATATCTAAAAATTGCTTACTAATTGCTTATATTTCTTCAAATATTGCTTCATATGATACATTCAGAGAAACAAAGATTTTTTTGACCAGCCATTCTGATGTCATAATGGCTTGTCGCCTCCTCGTTGAGCACGTAAAAACGTATCGTTTTGAAACGTATATTCTATCATTAATTGCTTACTATATGCTTCGATAAAGTTTTTCACATTTTACCTTCATCCGAACAGTACCTAGGTAATAAAATGTATCATTTATTTAAAAAATAAGGAACTGTTGAATAAAAGGAATCGGCAACCATCTTTATTAGAGTTTTATATTCAAATTACGTAACATGCAGGCGTTCACTTTTAATATTATTGATATTTACTGAATCAATAATGTAATAATGACGTATCACAGCTCGATTACATTACGTTAAATGCTGTTTTAACTTACTCGATAAGCAAAATAAATCAACGAACGTTTTCTTTGCGCGCTGTGTGACTTGGACGACCGTTCGAAGCAGGTCTGCGAGCTGTGAACTTCTCGACTCCCATGGCGTGTACCCTAAAAGCTATCAAGAACAGAAGTCCACACAGCCTGCACGGAGGTCGTTTTCATTATACTCGTGCATGTTGCGTTGCAAATAATCTGGACACGCCTTTAGATCCCCATGTCGATGCGGCCCGCGGGCTGTGTTGTACCGCCCTAAACTAGGCGTCTGCCAGTGGCGATTCCTCAAAGCTGGCGAGATTGGCACCGCCAAACCAAACATGAACTAAATTAAGAAATAACTTTACCCATATTGAATAAATTTAACACGCTAAACAAACAAACAGGCCATTATAGTAGTAAATTATTTTATTTCGATTTACGAATTTGAATCGCGAGTGCGTTTGGGGACTTCATTGGCGCCAATTGCCGTCAGACAAGCGCGCCCGCCTGCGCGGATCCCGTCACCCTCACCCTGATAGGCGGCAGGAAGAAATTTGTTCCCGCAAAAATTTTGAGTGTAGGTATTAAATTGTTTGGTTAACTTTATGTATAAATAATGTATAAAAATTGTATAACATAATATATACACGTTGATTCGTATTTCAGTTTAATATGTACCTAATTAATGAAAGTTAATTTTAGTTTTTTATTGAGAAAAAAGTAGGTACCTAACTTTAGCCTGGAGCTAAGCCAATACTACAGAGCAGGGATCGCCCGTACCGTACAAGCGTGGGTACTGACCATGGCCTTGCTGAGTACAGTGGCATCCTTGAGGCTGAGCACCTGCAACACCTGTGCCTCGCCGCCGCCCTGCAGCATCACTTGCGCCACGCCGCCGCCCATCGAGATCGCCTCCAGCGTCTCGCCGTTCTGCTCAACCTGAACCCAGTACCGACACACCGTCTTTACAACACTGCATTTACGTCACTTGAGACTAACATAATTTATAGTAAAATGGCTGGCTTTATTCGTAGATACTATCATGCTAAGAACTCTATCACACAACGAACCACTTTCAAAGCATTTGACATCGTGGTAATACAATATTCCCATTGCAGTTAAACTTCTTCTCATAGGTCGAAGAACTTATGGTAAGAATTGATAAGGAACGCCTTTTATTTCGCAATTCCGAAAATTACGATATAGTACTAACATGAGGGACAAGTAGTCAACATTAACTTTACTATATCAGCTCGGGCGTCAAATAGCTGCGATCTGAGGCTTTCTTTACCGCCCGAGGTATGTATGTACAGAATTTTGTCCCCCCTGACTTCTGGTCAGGTGTGGCATAAAAATATTTTAGTTTTCATTGCTTGTACACGAAAGTCAGTGTCCTACCAGAAGGTTTACGCCTACAAACACTTGAATTGCTATTGTAGTTTCTTAATATAGGAAAATTATTCCAACAAATTTGATCTTACAGAAGTATCAACTATCAATTCAAAGGATCAAAACTAATTAAGAAATATAATTTACCCGCCCCGGCTTCACACGGAATCTCTCGGCTTTTGTCTACTTTTATGCATGTATTATACATATTAGCCTTCCTCTTCTGAAAACCTTTTTCATTTTATACTATACCAACCAATACCAATAAAAAAAAATACTATGTGTAGATTAACGAAAATATAAAAAGTAAGCTTGCCAGTAGCTAAACTTCCGATACGTCAATGAACTATTATGTTGAGACAAATCATCAACAGGAGACAAAAATTAATAAATACAATAAAACCAATAAATAGTGGTACAAAAATAGGAAGAAACTAAGTAAATCAAAATATACAGGGTCACTTTTGCCAAAGTAAATATAAGCTAGGGGAATTGTTGGTGAAAAGGTAACAAGTATTTCCTGTTTAAAAGTTACGACTTATTCCGTTTATCCACCGTGAGGTGGATACTGGGAAAGGCGTGTCCATCTATCTGATATAAAACAATTGCACATAAAATTAAAGACATTCCTGGACATATTTCAGAATTAATAAAATACTACCTGTCCTGCCCCAGCTTCGTGCGGGTGTTCGTACTCTTTTGTGATGTTTAGAAATACAGGTGCAAGTTTTTATTTAATAGATAATTTTATTAAACTGTCGATTGTAATTGAGGTAAAAAGTCGGAAGAAAAATCAGAAGTGAATTCCGATTATCCACTCGTTCAGGCTGGATAGATTGACACGCGGTTCCGTTATCCACCTTAAGGTGGCTATTTTAGGGTGGATAAACGGAATAAGCCTAAGTTACATTTGAAAGAGATGAATGACTGGCTCGCGCTTTTTTTAAATTATTGTCCTACTGCTATAGGTGACGAGAAAAATGTTGGCGAGAGGTACAAAGTAACCCTGTTTAATTAAGTAGACGAGAAAAATGTTGGCGAGAGGTACAAAGTAACCCTGTATAATTAAGTAGTCATTCATTTAAATAGGCTTATTTTTTAATTTTAGTGAAAAACGAAAGCTATTCTGTTTCAGTTTTTTATCTAAAATTCAACCTGACAACATTTACTCATTAGCTGTTTGTAGATAAACTAGTTCTAAAATAAACAAAAAATATATACACACCTTTGCATGCAGCACACACAGGCGACAACAAGCTGTGCACTCTCTACAATGAAACAAACTGGTAACATTATAAAATGTTTATTGTCGGGACAACTACCACACACAAGCACCAAACCTGGCTTTGACCTAACTTAAATATTCCACAATATTTGCACTGCATTTATTTACATTACTTCCCTGTATGTCTAATAATATCACCTCTATAAAGACACTTGCTTCAAAAATCAACTACTTTATTGCTATTATCATAGAGTTCATGTTAGATGTTTACCTCTTACTGGATTTGAATATTCGTAAAATAAAAGGTCGGAAGCACGAAAAAAAATGACACAAAACTATTAAAACGTTTAAACCTTGTGTAAAAACTTCTTGCGCCTTTTTAAAAAATGCAAAATGATAGCTATTTTTTTGTTTAATTTTAATGTACTTCTAATCTGAGGAATCCATCTCAATGTATATGAAAAGAAGGATATTGCTAAGATAAATTTTGTAATATTTGTCAGAGAAAAGACAGTTTCATTTTATTATTAAAACACTTTAGTGTTTGTTATTCAAAGCAAGATTTGGTGGCCAATACGGTACAACATAAAAACACAAAACACAACATAATTAAGCTTCAACTACAACGTACAATAGCATCTATTTTATTAGCTTCAGGCAATAGTCGACTTGGATTAGAACTATTGCTACTACCGTTTATTTTAATTTTATTTTTCTATGTTTAAATTATAAATCGATGAAAAGTATTACAGCTCGATAAACTTCTCATGTAGACCTGAATTAAAGGTGCAAACAAAATATGTAGTGAATTATATTGAGATGCACATGTAGGACGGTAGTGACGTACTAATAAAATAGAAGCACTATACAATATTTTTTCAATTAAAACCATGAATTCAATGAGAGCGCAACAAGTGTCTATAGACATGGCAACATTGAATATAAGCGCAAAGTTGCCATATTTACAACAATACTTCCGTTTACTTCTCAACTAGGAACTGTTGGGACAGTACGGTTTATTACAGCGACGTGTCCAAACCTATTTGCTCATGTTATCATCTGACGTCAACTAGAGCTTTTTGAATACATTGTTTTAATTTTAATTGAAAATAAAATTATAACAATATTAAAAAAAAATGGAATGACATTTCAAAGTTACTGTATTATTTTGAGTATATAAATAATGTATTTTCTAAGATTAAATTGTATTTACACATGCACCACAAAAATAAAACACAAATCACAATTCTATCACATATAAAGTAAAAAAAAATACTGTCGTTAAACTTACGAACTAATAAAGTGAAAAAATAAAATTTATTAGGAGGCAAACATAGTATAAAATACAAATCGTGCTTTATGACAACAACAAAAAGGTCCATTGTAATAAAATTTATTTGGAGGCAAACAGTGTAAAAATTGTGATTTATGACAACAAGAAAAAAGTACATTGTTGTACAACTTTATTAATAAAATCTCGACTTTTAGTCGTGTAATCGCTGTAATAGTGACTAAGTAAAAATTTAAATTAGAAACAATATTGAACTGTCTTTAAAATTTTACAAAACGTGATTGCCATATGAAAATTCGGAGTGTTAGCGGCACTGTAGCCAACTAACTCTATGTTGCCAGTGCAAAATAATTCTAATTAGGCAACATAAAAGACGAATTCAAAGCCGGCCCAATATTGGTACTTCTACGCTGCTATGTTTAACATAGTGCTTTATTATTGTATAAAATAATATTATGATCAAGTTACGTATATTGCCAAACCACACATTATACATGAGTGTGAACCATGTGGAGATGGAAACCATTGCCAATATAATACTGAATTTGATTAACATTATAAAAGTAAAATACCAATGCAATATTTATCTTTTTCTTATTTGGCATATTACTAACATACTTAATTTAAAAATTATCTCAAGGTTATCTTTAAATGCATTTAAACAAATGCATAAGTAATATGATTAAAACACCTACACATAAAAAAAGAATTATGCGATTAGAAATGCTAAAACTAAAGTATATTTTTTTTCATGATATTTCAAAGCATTGAGTGTTTAATCGCCGATTTTTCAGACAAAAATAAAAAGCTTAATATATTCTACAACTAAAAACAAGCATCAATTAAGCACAAACAAAAAACAAGAGATCCAATTATATTATCTTAAGTGTAAGCAAAATATCACAATACTCGCAGTGGCTTAGTTTTAAACGAAAATAGACTCAACAAACACAACTTTGGTATTATAACACGTAATTATTCTTTGGGCAGTTTTATGGCAAATATTAGGGTCAATTCATACTAGCGCAAAGTCGAAGCGCATCGAAGCGAAATTCTTCACAACTGAAGCGAAGTTACACAACGCGCAGACGCGGGTATTCCGTCGAATGCGCGCGAATCGGCGCGTCTTTTTTTTATATCAGAAGAAATATGTGCGCTACGTTGTGGAAATAAGAGTGAATTTGCTATTTTAAGTTTTAGATCGACGCTTCGATGCGCTGGTATGAATTGAGCCTTAGCATCTTACAAATAAAATTTAATGTGCTAAAATGCACCAATCACCTTTGTAATTCCGTTAACACACATTTGACTAGGTGTACTTAAATTAAATTTAACTTATTAAATGTTGGGAATACAACATATAGCATAGTCAGGCAATAAAAGTAACTAAAGTCCGATATAAGTCATAGGTCAGTCAGTCAGACAAATTTATCTTAAATTACCTACTTATAATGACCATCGTATTGCAGAGTAGGTATAAAAGTGAGAAAGATATTCCTTCTCACTTTTATATTCCGCAATACTATGGTCATTATCTATTATACCAAGTAATAACTCCAGAAGTTAAATGATTCGTCCATATATTTAACACAATTTTGTCATTATGCCTTATTAGTCTTGTATAGTCTAGATCAAAATTTAAGTCTACCAGGAGACAAGACATTAGTAATAATGTCTTGTCTTCTGGTAGACTCTTGAATCGATGGCATCAAAATTGACTTTCATGAACAAGGTACAAATTTTGACTTTGACTTGCCAGTAAAACTATAGATGGACGGTGTCTGAATTATGAAAAGGTAATATACATCAGTTTTGGTTGTGAAGCACAGAAGACGTCGTTGCTTGTATAAATAAAGTCTGAGGCGTTGTCCTAATTGGCATCGATCGTACGATGACACAATGCGTTTTCATCGCGTGATGAAAGTAACGTTTCTGTACTCGATCTCCATCAGGACACTCTAAAGAAATCTTTTATATTAAACTGCGATGAAAACACATTGTGTCATCGTACGATCGTTTGCCGATTAAGACGACGCTTACGATCCGATTTAGTGGAAGGGAAGCTATATCGGCCAGTGTCAGTCAGTGTCGGTGTAGTGTTAGGCCGCTCTCTCACGGGTCGGCAAGGTTTCGGTGCGGTGTGTATGCAGCAAATGTCTTACCGCTGCTTTACGGGCTAGTCTCGCACACGGCGTCCGCATGCTGATTGCATTTTCTTTACTAAGTGGTGAAGAAGCGACGAGCAAAAACAAGGTGATTCATCAAGCGATGAAGATATTGTTGTAATATACAATTATTTGCGATTGACACAAAAAAAGAAGAAAAATCGGGTGCACCCATATATTCAACGCAAATATATTAGTAGATTATTTGTAGCAGCAAAAGAATTGCAGGAAAATGACGAAAAATTCAAGTCAATGTATAGAATGTCAAGAACTTCTTTTATCAACTAGTCAGCCTCGTTGATATCACATTCTACCATTTTGTGCGGGAAACAAAATCGGCAAGCGGTCTGCAAATGTGGAGACTCGACTGGATGATGATGTCGCGTGGCCGCATGTCGAACGCAGACCGCGCCGATGTCACACCGACCCGTGTGCGAGCGAGATATAAAGGTATGGCGCAGCAACCAATCGACATATTGCACGCATACCGAGCGCGGTTTTTGCCGCTTGCTTGCAGACCCGTGAGAGAACGGCTTTAGTGTCAGCGCAGCAGTACGCAGTGTGTCGGTAGTGGTCGGAGTGTGTCGGTCAATGTCGGGGTAGTGTCAGAAGCAGTAGCGCAGCTGCACGAGCGGCGCGACGCAGTGTGTCGTGTATGGTCGGAGCAGTGTCGGAGTGTGTCGGTCAATGTCGGGGCAGTGTCAGCAGCAGTGTCGCCGCCGCACGAGCGTGGTGCGGCCGTGTGGTGTGTGGTAGCGTACCTGCACGAGCGGCGCGACGCAGTGTGTCGTGTATGGTCGGAGCAGTGTCGGAGTGTGTCGGGAGTGTGTCGGTCAATGTCGGGGCAGTGTCAGCAGCAGTGTGGCAGCCGCACGAGCGTGGCGCGGCCGTGTGGTGTGTGGTAGCGTACCTGCACGAGCGGCGCGACGCAGTGTGTCGTGTATGGTCGGAGCAGTGTCGGAGTGTGTCGGGAGTGTGTCGGTCAATGTCGGGGCAGTGTCAGCAGCAGTGTGGCAGCCGCACGAGCGTGGCGCGGCCGTGTGGTGTGTGGTGGCGCACCTGCACGAGCGGCGCGACGCAGACGCCGTCCTGCGCGGACATGGACGCCACCATCGACTGGTACACCGACGCCGACACCGGCACCGTGATCACGCCCGACACCGACACCGGGTACCCTGCAACCACCCAACACACAATGTTACTACCTTATGTCGCCCATACACGCGATAATGGACTGGAGAGGTCTACCTGTGCACTCGACAAAGTTCCAGGTGTTCCATTTAGCATAAAGGTCCTTCAAACGGCTGTCCTGCCACAAACCCCGCTTACTTTTTACTCCAGCCAATAAAATATTAACGTAATATGGCACAACATCTTCACTCCACTTCCACAGGTCACCTCCCCTCCGCGCAGTCACTTCGTGACCGACGACAAGCGGGGTTGCTGACAATCATACACATTAGTGCCACGCGATTATCGCCCACAAGTGGTACACCGGGAACTTTGTCGATAGCACGCAAGCAGGCCGGCGTAAAAGAGAAAATGAATTATTTCGAGTGACACAGTACAGTGTGCCTGTGCGTGTATGTATTTACTTCGGTCGCTTGCGTCAGTTGTTTGAGATGAAATAATTGCTGAAAGTTTTAAGTCCTTATAACTTTTGCAAGTTGCCATCGCGGAAAAACTAAAGATCGCTCCGGTATACACGTGCTTGCGCAAGCAAATCTGCACAGGTATTTCATTTTATATTGTAATACCTGTAGATTATAGCTCCGAAGGACCAATAGTTAGGCCCTAATTCGTGCACCAACAAGATTATGAAGTCGTAATTTTACGGCCGAACACATCGCGATAACATTCGGGCGATAAACTTCCTCTTTGGCTAACAGCGAGCGTGCATGGCCACACATTGCGCGTTGTACAACTTATCGCGATTTACACACGCAAAAAACGAAATGGACCCCGCGGTCGGTCTATATTTTATAACAGCCAATAATATTTTTTTACTGTGTCAGAAATTATTCTATAAGAAAAAAGCAAAGTCAAATAAATATCTACTCACACTCTTTATTGCTAATAATGCTAATAAGTTCTAAAATCTTGTCGTTATTCAATCCAAAGTAGAAAATTAATTTAAACCAACACGTCCGCTGGGCACAATGTTTGTGGGTCGACTGAAGACCACGAAGCGTGGCCACGCAAGCGAAGTTCATCGAGTTATAATGTTTTGATACGCCCGTTTACCGACAACGGCGCGATGTCCTTGCGACTTCGCAAGAAGTTCCGAAGTATTTGCGAATACTTGGCTACACTATTATAGTAAGTAATATTTTGTAAGAATCTAAAGTAATGTATTTAACTACCTACTCAAGTAAATAGTCCTGTTTTTTTTATGTAAATTCTATAGTCCGGCAATCTCGTGCGCTACCGTCCTGCGGGGTGACAGACGGTGGCGGGGAGGAGGTACTCAAGATGTGAGCGGGTAGCGGGTGGTGGAGCGGGGAAGGGAGACGCGCATCGCGTGTAGCCGTGTGCTAGATTGCCGGACTATAGTCCAAATTGCATGCCGTGGCAACCTTTAATTAAGATGGCACTTAGTTTTAAGTTTGTTTGTTCCTAAAATTTTGACTTGTATCAGTGTTTATCTTGTTAGTTAAATAATAATCGCGCTGTGTGCGGCCGCAGCATGCGAGTGTAGTACTGACCGTGTCCGTCCTCGCCGGTGAGTATGATCTGTCCGTCGTGGTTGAGCGTGGCCTCGGCGACGGCGTTGAGGTCCACGGCCACGGCGCCGTCCCCGTCCAGCGCCTGCACCACGCCGCCGCCCTCGCCGCTGTGGATCTGCACCACACACACACCACCTTACCACACCACGCCACGCTCACACCATATCCAAACGATAACTCAACCTAACACCAATTGGACGTAGATTATTAAAAACGTTCCAAACCACAACATTTCCAAAATTGACTTAAGTACACAAATGTGATAGGCAGATATAGTACTTCCACCTAGCGAAATAGATCTAATGTATCTTGTGTGTATTGAAAAATACGACTATAGTAGACCAACCTCAGTCCAATGAGACCAACCCATACATGCCAGGTATCATTATAACAACTTTACAAAATCATATCTCAAAACAAGCATCGTGTGGGTCGGAACGTTTTTACTAATCTACGTCCAATTGACCTTTATTCACATTTTTGTTTAACATTCCGAGTTTTCTCCCGAGTTCTTGTTGTAAAATCAAGTGTTGAGAGACTCCATTTTTAACCTCAATCAACCGTACAATTTCTGTTACTTTAGTTACATTTTCACTTGACATTGGCAAAATGCGTACGCTTAATGCGACGCGACGCCATTAATTAAGAATAGAGCTTTATTCAAGTAAAACTTTACGAGAGCGTTAAAGAAGTTGACAGGGCGTGGCGAGCGGAAGTTGAGAGGGAGATATAAGTTAGTGAAGATAGAAAGAGAGTTACGTTTCGTATATTATTATTATTATAGAAGTTTTACTTCCGTCGTGTGGTCTAAGGCACGCTCGTTTTTTTAAATCATCTCATTCCAAAATTAAAAGTTCCCTTGTTTATTTACGTCATATAAGAACGACTGCTCTCTTTCGACATCATTAAATTTTGAACCCTACATATTGTCAAAATAACTTCTCTATTTGCATAAATAGTAACCATTTTGCAAATGACGATTATTAAAAAAAGGACCAAATATTAGTTATACAATTTATTTAAATTAGCTCTAGTCTATTTAGACTTCGTAAAAGAGAAAATAGACTTACAAAAGACACTGCTAAGATATTTATACTATACCTACTCGATTTTATTTTGTACCTTAATAATGGAATACATTTTTACAAGTAATGACTCAAGATAAAAACGTGCAATCGAAACGTATAAACAATTTGGGCCAATTCTCCGCAATATCATAGCAAAATCTATTGTTACCTATCAAATTGGGATTTCATTCATCATTCATAAACAGCTCATATAATGTCCCCACCGAGGGGCTCGAGCCTACCCCACATTAGGGGGCGATTAGGCCTTAGTCAACCACGCTGGCCAAGTGCGGGTTGGTCGACTTCACACACAACCTAAGAATTTCTTCATAGGTGTGTGCAGGTTTCCTCACGATGTTTTCCTTCACCGTAAAAGCGTCGATTAAACGTACATATGAATTCAAAATTTGGAAACACATTGGTACGTGGCGGGGATCGAACCAGTGCCTCCCGGGCGGGAGACGACGCTCTTACGCACTACGTCACCGACGCTTCCTGGATTCGAAATTGGTATTATAAAAAATAATATAACAAATATAGTAAAGTGAGCGTGAGTGCGCGATTTGTACGTACACGTACCACTTGGGCGGTGGTGCCGTCGGGCAGCGTGATGATAGGGTTGTTGGGGTCCACCTGTATGAGCGACACGGTGCCGTCCGGGTTGGTGATCGTCTGCAGCACGGCCGGCGCGTACTGAGACATCTGCAATAAGGAAATACCTGGTGGGTGTTGCCACGGGCTGTGACTCCTTGCGATCTTTTGCGCCTCTTCGCTCTTTTCTCTTTGAAATATATAAGCCATCAGCACAATCATTAAACTACCTGCGTTGTTTTGGTTGTGAATACAATTTTTACTTTCTCGTATACGTAGTATAGAGGAAGTCTTGTAATCGTCGAAGAATTCGACCTCGAGATTTTGACGGATTTGCACGTTTTGGACCTCTCCGAGTCCAAAAATGCCATTTTTGGATTTATGTCTGTGTGCACGATAACTCGAGTATGCTTTAACTTATTGCAACCAAATTTAGCATACATGTATGACATTAAAATATAAGGTTAATATCAACTTTTGAGTCGTCAATCATGAAAGTTAAGCAACCAAATGCGCGGTAGGTACTTGGATGGGTGACCAAAATTTAACATGCATGTCTGACATCAAAATATAAGGTTTCTATCAACTATTGAGTCGTTTCCGGTATACGAGAAAGTCAAGGCGAAACCACTCCCGATTTTTTTCTAAGGAGATTTTCAATCCTGTAGGTTTGGTCATGGCTTGGAACCAATCCCTATAGATCGACATTGATATTGGGACGCTCCAAACTCTTGAGTTTTGACACTAGCGATAAATTGAACTCATATTGCGTGGATATTTTGTTCACATTGCGTGGATATATTATATTCACAAAGGATTCAGTTAGAACTCAATATTATTTAAGTCACTCGATATGAATCCAATTTGGCGCTAGTATAAAAACTCAGGAGTACGGTGCGTCCCAATTTCAATGTAGCTCGATCGGAATTGGTTTCAAGAGTAAACCTGCTGATCTGAAATAGCACTTACATATTTTAAACGGAAAAATGCAGAACCAGCTTTACTTTGTGTACAGTCAACAGCACATCAGGTTATAACAAACTGACAAATTTTCTCAATCGCTTTTGCGCTTTATAATACACATGTTTAAGGTTGAAAATTAATTGGAGAACTTTGACAGTTTTAGGTAGTCTGATCTGCTGTCGTCTGTGCTTGCTTTGTAATGTCTCTTTGCATACGAAACAAGATTTACAATGGAATATTTTGATGCTTGCACCTGCATGTTTGTTTTGATCATCATTTCTACCAAATAACCAGCTGACAATTATGTATTTATAGTTTATGCAAAATGTATAAACTATAAATACAAACAGAATATAAAAGCCTTTTTTGACTGATTACTGCTATGGCTGCAGACGATCTTTTCAACATCACCGGGGTTTTTATTAAGAAGGCGATTCTTTAGCGATCTTAGGGATTCTTAACCCTGTATGGCGAACCTCCCTCGGGATCATTCAGTCTAGCAGCTCCCGGTAGCTCTAAGTATCTCGACCGATTAGTCTCCTAGGGCGTTCGAGCCGTTAATATTCTGATAGCAATTGTATCGTACATCAACATCAGCCAGCGTCATCTGATCGATGCAGACTTGCGGCGGAGACAGTACAGCCTGTGTATTGGCGCGAGAACTTGACCCGCCCCCTGAACCACCACCGCTTGACCCGCTCGAACTAGCGCCGGGCATGCATGCTGAGATCTATGTACGTTGGTCGATATGTCCAATATTGGCCACAATATTTAATGGACAAAACAAACTTGGAAAACGCCGGGTTAAGAATACACCAACACAAAATACCGATCATAAATAACATAACATAACAAGACAAGCAATGTCGTAAATTGTAATAATTATACACAAAGTAATGTAAAAGGAAACAATAAATCCAAATACAATGTTTTACCCAATCCAGAGCGGCATTCCAAACGGAGGCAATGTGGAAGAATGGTTGAATTTAGTAATTTTATCACATAAATGCAGACTTAAAGAAGGAAGCCAAATTTCAAGTGCGTTCGTTTCTATGTGTTGTTATAATGTTACTCCAATTGAGGAGATTAGGCGCAATTGCAAAGTCTTCACAATGGTGAAGAAATTGTACCCAATCTACCAGCCAATCGTGATGGAGTTAATTATGTATGTTCTGGTAGCACTAGAGTTCAATTGAAGATAATATATTTTTTAAATAATCTTTTTAGTCATCAATTCAAATATTTTGTTTATTTGATATGAAGTAAAATGAAATTTATTTTAGTAATGAGAAATTGACAAAAAGAAACCTAGTTAATGTTTCATTACATTTTAAATTAGCTCAAACAAAATGTTGAGCCTGGCATTATAGGAAAATCGACGATATCTTGCAACAAAATTTGAACGGCGCATAATTTAGTTTGTGTGTGTGTGTTTTTTGTGTTCTGTATGTATGTATGGTTGTGAAGTCTGTCCGTGGTGTACTGACCGGCTGCGTGGGTGGCCCCTTCTCGTCATCCTCGGTGAAGGCGGGCAGCAAGTCCTCGCGCCCGTGGTACTTGTAGCAGTTGATCACGATCTGACGTAACGCGTGCGTCCACGACATCTGCGTATGATAGTAGGTACACATCAGTAAACACTAAAACTTACTGTCCAAACCCGTCGCGACACTATGAAACGTAATAGTGCGTTGAGCCAAATTAAATTGTATCAATCTATGCCTACACCTAGGGTCAAACTATTAGCACTCAACGTGATGCTCAACGTCGCATCAATTTTGAGTGTTGCGATGTCGCGACGGACGTTGTATGTGTCAAATTTCATTTTCATAATCAAATAGCGGTAAAACATTTGAGGTTTCGGATGAAGCTCGCGTCCACAGTTACAATCTTCAAATACGGGGTACCTATGCTGCCTATAACGGTGGATTATCCTAAGTCCAGTTGTTTTTTTTTTTTTGTATTCCTATTAGTTGGTGAGTTCAAACCACGGCGTGGGTGAGTGCCGTGAACATCTACAGTAGTGTGTGTGTTAGTAGGTCACCTTCTGCTTCTCGTCCTCGGAGCGGGCGTCCATGCGCACGTTGGCCCAGGGCAGGTCTTTGGGCCACCACGGAGGTCGCGTCGACTCGCGGCCCCACCCCGGCTTGCCGCGCACTGACCATTACACCATTATTTATACACATAAATAATAATAGTACTTATCATTATCTTAAACGATTACTATATTTTGTAAGTATTTCTATTGATAATAAAACAAATAAACGCAATATATATACATGTTCTAAATCTGGGTTTACCTACTTTTTAAAATCTGTGCAGACGAGGGACAAAGGTCTCCGAAACGTGGATTATTTGCCGGAAGTGAAAAACTAGCTAATCTAAATCTATACAATTTTTGTATTACAGATAATTAACCACTTTAGAGGTCAATCAAAGCGTAACAACAGTTTACTTGAAAACTTGCGTTATTTTTGGAAGTTCTTATTTTAATCCCCAGTCAAGCCAAGTAAATTGTCGTGTGGTTTCTCTTGCATAGTATTCTTAAGAACTATTGTCGCGTGTACTTCACAAAACTTCCCGAACAAACGTATAATTGGTTTGAGTGTGTGAGACAAGTCAGTAAATTACACTACTAAAGGATATGTCTCTACTCACAACATTTCTATGCCATAATGGATAGTAAATTCATTATTTAATAGTTGTTTTTATTTAAAAGGGGACTTTGTTCCTCGTCTGTGCAAGCCTTATGACAATGAGGAGTGTGGTATAGTGTACAAGTGTCGGTGATGTGGACTCACCCATGGAGTACTTGAGCATGAGCGGTATGAAGGCGCGCAGCTGCGCCTGCGTCATCTTCTCGACGGGCGTGGGGATGCCGTCGATGATGAGCGGCGGCAGCTCGAACAGCGACGGGTCGTCCTGCGGCGGCGGCGGCGCCTGCTCGCACCCGCCCAGCCCGAACTACCCACGTTACTGACGACCCTCGCACACACTCACCACCCCACCTACCCTATCCTTCCTAGGCCTTGCTTATCTCATTCATGTGACAACCGTTCTACCTCTATTCAAAAATCCCTACTAAGACCACCAGACTTTTTTCATCTGTCAGCATTATTAGTAGGTTTCTGGTTAAATCTACGCACTTGTCCTATCCGCTTTACATGGCCGGTGGCATTAAGAAAATAGCCATGAATCTACTGATGCAACTTATGAAAAAAAATAACTAAAAGTCCAGTGGAAATTTCTTAGTAAGAAATTTTGGTATAGGTTGCATTGACTTATTTCTCTCCTCCTCTACCTGCCCTAGACACGTAACGTAGCTCAATCTACAACCTTCCACCTATGGTCTGTCAATTCTCATCTGATTATATCAGGCTTTGACTTATTTCTTTCCCTATCTACGTGGCCTAGCCATTAGACCCACCCTACAACTTTCCATCTACAGTTTATTAATATCGTCGCATTATATCCAACATTGGCTTATTTCAGTCCCTATTTACATGGCCTAGCCATCTAACTTACCCTACAACCTCCAACCTATACGGTTTATTAATCTCGTCTCACTATATTAGGCATTGGCTTATTTCTCTCTCCTATCTACGTGACCTAGCCATCTAACCTACCCTACAACCTCCCACCTATATGGTTTGTTATATCTCATCTCATTATATCAGGCATCGACTTATCAGTCACTATTTACATGGCCTAGCCATCTAACCTACCCTACAACCTCCCACCTATACAGCTTGTGTAATCTCGTCAGTATAACAGGCGATGACTTATTTGTCTACCTATCTACAAAGCCTAGGTATCTATCCTATGCTACAATCTTCAACCTTGAGTTTACTAATCTCGTCAATACGATACGTTTAAGTTATGACGTTGACTGGATTGAAAACAGGCATGACTTGTAAGGATATTACTTATTAAGCGTCGCTTTGATCTTGGTTTGGTTGTGTTTCTATTAGAAATACCTACACTACAGAAACGAAAAGAATGACGTATCAAAATCTCTATTATCTGCTACGATAGTTTCAAACTCAATAATATTTCAAAAATGTATAATGGATCTATAAATGAAATATGAGCCCGAAAAGTACCTACGTTATTAGATACAAGATCATAACCCTTATCTGTAACTATAAACTCCCAATACAAACTTTATTTTCAGTAGCAAGATACGTTTTATCAAATTATATGTTTACATTTTGGAAATATGGGTCAGGTGGTGTGTGCAGACGTAAGTAGGCTCATGTGGTCGCAACAATATTGACACAGGCGGTGTTACAAAATCAACAACGTATCTAATTCGAAATTGATCTATTTGATTTAAACCATTAAACATTTCAATGTTGTAATATTTGCTTTGAAATATATTATGATTTTTAATATCATTGTTGATAGTGCAACAAGACTTGCGTTTTTAATAATAACAAAAATAATTCCATAAAGTTTAAGGCAAAGATGGCATTTTAAAAAACATTAATGTGAACCAAACGAACAGCTTCGTCTTAACAAAGGGTTTTTAAATTAATTAAAAATACTTTTTTTTTACTAAGCGTAGGACACAGCGAGATTTTTTGTATACTTTTTATGCATCAGTAACAATAGTCTCAGCTTCTACAGCTCTACAGACTAATATAAGTTGATCGATTTATTCAACTAACATTAGACCTTATTTCATAGAAATAGTTGTCCAAAATTCGCCGAGGAAAATTGCCAATTTAGAAAAGTCCTACACAAGTGTAGGCATCTGTACATTTTTTGTGCATGTTAGCTGATGTTGCAGCCTCTATTCGCGTTGGGCCCTGCGCATTATTCATGGAATAATATTATAATATAAATAAACGGCTTTGCTTAAAGTTAATTTTCTAAAAGTGAAAAACTTTTACGGTTTGCCCATGGAATTTGCAAAAGTAAATTACAATAAAAATCATAAAAGAGTTACAAAAATGTAAATGGTTAATAATGATAAGTAAAAACGGTCTGTCGTCGATTTCTTTTTTTTACTGTCTGTTTCCCAAAGTGACTTGCAAGCCCAAAACAAGTAGGAAAATAATTTGCCTAACAGTTTTCTTTAAACTCTGTAGGTGCATATACATTTGTTTTATTTATTTTATCAAATATGCAGACTTTCATAATCTGTTTTAATGAAAAATATGTAGGTATATTCCTCATGTTGACTAATTATTACCCAATTATATTTCATTTTGTATGGTACATGTATAGTATTACAAGTTTTGTTGTGGTGTCGTAATCTTGTCTGTGTTAAGACACACTAATGCGGTTTATTCACGAGAGGTAACTAGGCGTTAAATTCAGCAACTTTGTAGGAAGCCTTACAAGCTGCTATATGCTAGGTTACACTAAATTCAAGGTTTACACGTAAACCATTAGAAGCCTTTCAGAATATACCGAACGATCCTTCAAAAACCCGTGAACATGTCAAAAAAATAAAAGTACCCTCTACTTTTGACATTTTCACGGGTTGAACAATAGCTCAATATCAGTAGTTGTATCTGAGTTCCGAAATTGTAAGTGCATACAGATCAAATCCTTCTATTACTTTTCTATTTACATACCTACTTAGAAAAGGACTAGGGGTTGTGTGTTCACTGAACCAACATTAAATGATAAGTAGAAGAAATGCGATGAAAGGGATATCAATAACTTTTGTTGATAGTGGTTTCGCAAGGACCTTGACAGGGAAAATCCAATCTGTGAAACTCTGCTTCTGCAGAGTATACCTATTCTTCAGAATAAAAGTAACTATTGCTCTGTGGAACTATGACAATAAAGTAACTATTACTGCACAAGAGCAGGCGTTGATATGACATGGTGCAATTTTATATTACAACCTTGTCAAAAGTCTTAAAGTGGGCGATAACGCTTCTTATGGGCGTTTGGGACTTTCAGGGGGGCAGTAGTAGACCCAGATAATATTAGGGTACTTTGAGATAGCAAATAATCGTGGCAATAGCTGTATTAAATTCACGACAGATGTTAAGTGTAACTAAGAAGAGGTCTAGAAAAGAATCTAAGTATACCCAAATTGGGCTATGGGAAAAATAAGTTTGAGAAACTATGTATTAGAAGTAATGGTTATAATATAAAAATCCTATAATGATTATTATAATAAATCATTCATCATCATTTGTCTTCCCTGATTCCAATTTTAATCGTAATATGTTTTTCTCTTCCATACATCTCTGTCAGCCGTCATCTCAGCATTAACTCCTTTCTTTTCAATATCATCTCTCACACAATCTATCCATATTTTCTTCGGTCTTCCTCTCTCTATAAACTCCACTACTCTCTTAGGTCCACATTCATGTACAGTAAAATCACCTTTATCACATGATTATCATCCCTTCTCATTTCATGTCGTCCATACCATACTAGTCGTTTATCTCTCAATTTTTCTACCACTGGTGCTATTTTCCGACTGCCTCTAATATACTCATTCTTCACCTTGTCCACTCTTGTTACCCCACACATTAATTTTAGCATACGCACCCCAGTCACGTGCAACAAACTCGCATCTAATCGCAATTTTCTAATCCGTACAATTTAGGGGTCGCATATGGTTCCCGTAACCCGATTACTATAACAAATGTTTATCGGATTATTGGTTAGTATGTTCTTTCTCGGGTAGTGACGGACAGACAGAGTTTACTTTCGCATTTAATAACATTAGATAAGACAGTTTTGTAAATTCCTTGTGCAAGCCGCTAGGAGCCGCCTTACCTGCTGCGCGAGCGCGTTCTCCAGCTCCTCCATGATCATGCAGCGCAGGTTGCGGACCACGTCCTCTAGCGGCTTGGCGCCGAACACGCGGTACGACGTGTTCGGCTTACCAGGCGTCGCTACCAACACCACCGCTTGCTGCCCTACGCGGGTCGCGAATTCTTCTATTGTTTGCTACACGAAAAATTGACGGAATTTGTATTTTCTATGTTTATTTTTTATACGAAAGAGCGATCAGAGAAATTGCAATTGCGCTGCTGGCTTTAAAGAAGGAAAACGCTCTTTTTTGAAGATTTCGAGGTCGTATCGGTTAGGGTAGACCGCTGGCGACAGTTGGTTCCAACGTTCGCGGCAGCAAAATTGCGCGAAAACGCACGAATGTGGATGACATCCAGACTGTGGGGATAGATTTGACGTCGCGAGGAACGGTGGCGGAATGCAGCAGCAGTTTATGAGGTATTTATTGTATGGGCCTTAGTAGCCCGAAATAAAAGTTTATTATTATAAGCTCGTCAGAAGACTCCCCGTGATACTATAACCTAATCAGTGAGACAGATTTTGAAATAAACGCGGGTTGGTACCTAAATATTGGTCGCTTTACTATATGCAATTCCATCTAAGGTTTGGTGAAAAAGGTCAACTTTTTTGTAATGAATGTGGTATAGCACAGATGGATGATGAAGGAGTAGTCTTAGAGTAGGCAACACGCATGTAATAATTAGCTATTGAATATCTTAAACAAGTTTTCACCAACGATTTATTTGACTCGTTTTAATAATTGGTAAATTCTCCCTATCATGCTGGGGCCGCATTTGCGCCTATCGTCACGAAGCTTCGTGCTAGGACACGATACACGCAGATGTGACCGGCCGTTATCGGCTATCGTCACGAATATTCGGGTTGCTTGTGCTTATCGGCCGGGAGGCGGTACGTCAGGGTCTTAGCGCGCTAACCTATCGCGCTGCGTGGTCAGACATGCGATGTTCATTTCGAAGGTTGTTCTCCATTAGTTCAGACGCGTACGGGTGACTAAGTATACGATACAGCGGAGTTATTTTTTATAATAAATGCATTACGTAATTATTAGCACACAATTTAGAAGTAAAGAAAGTGATTATGCATAGTTAAACGCAAAGAAGGATAATAATACTACGCAATTTACACGTCTGGAAATGATTTCGGCCATCTTGGATTATTGCACGATAGTTCGTGCAAATAAAGAAATGCCACATGCTTTATCGCGATAACTTTGCTCGGGCCGCACTTGCGTGTATCGTACGAAGTATCGCCACGCATTACTTCGGGACGATAGGCGCAAGTGCGGCCTCAGCATCAGAGAGAGCCAGCAAACAATTTTTTCTTTTTTACTTGAAGTCATATTAAAATACGGGTGTTCCACATTCTACTGCATCTAGGCAATGCTTGGTGACAAATCAACATACTTCACCATGGCGACTGACGAGATGATGACAACCACTATAAAATTCTCAATGTCATGCCTACCATAAAACTTTTATTTAAATGATTTCTCATAACGTCAACATTTATACTTGTGCATGAAAAATTATTGATATAAATATCTGACTAATGTTGCTAAAGCAAGGAATAGTCGCTTGAATTTGGAGCAGCCCAAGACGGCGTAGTACCTCCACCTTACAGAACCACAGTCAAAGAACACTAAATTTTTTTGGTGTTGTGTTTCTGTTGGGGAAGGAAGACCGCTACACCAGCTCTATGGGGTAGGGAAGGGGGGCTAGGGTTGGCAGCGCGTGTGTTACGTCAGTGGTCAAGCGTCTATAGGCTACGGTGGCTGCTTACCACCAGGCAGGCTGTGTGCTTGTCTGTTAATAGGTTAACATAAAAAGCGCTAGTTAAAATATTAATATTATTGAACTCACTCTAAGTTTTCTGAGCAGCCTGTTCTGGTGCCGCTTTCTAACGGAGGGGTTGGTCTCGAACGAGTGTGGCCTCTTGCGTTTCTTTGAAGACGCGATGGCGGCGGCTGCAGCCATGCCCACCGGACCTAGGCCACAGACAGATAACATTTACTTTTAGAAATTAGACTTATTTACTTGACTGATGCCATGTGATGCAGGCAGAATAGAATAGCATCACCCCATATTCTCCAATGGGTGTCGTAGAAGGTGACTAATTGATCAGCAAACCTTATACTCCATCCACCAATCCGCATTGGGAGCAAGCATGGAGAACTACTGCCTAAACCTCCTTCGATGACAAGGAGAGGCCTTGTGTCGAATGAGGTCCCGTAATGGTATGGCTTTTCCTAATACGACATACATAGTAACATTCCTTTTTGTACCACAATAAAGATGTTTTTTAAATCATCAAAATCGGTCCATCCTTTGCAAAGTTATAAAGCAATTTGCGTCAACTGATTTTATTTAATCCGCTGCGCTCTACGGCATGGCTGTGACGTCACCCGGCACTATCCGCCCGCTCCGAGTCGCCGCACCTAGGAACTTTGACTCATTTTCATCTCATTTAACTATAACTTCCGTGTTAATAAAGATATTTACATGATTTTTTTTACTTGATAATCTTGAATAAATATGCTTTTAAATAACGTATATTCCGTGAGTAATAGTTTATTTCTAATAGTTAGAAATAATAGAGGAATAAGTAGGTAGGTACTTAAAATAATATTTTTTCTCACCTTGACATCATAAAACTTTACTCATCCCTCAGACCAATATTTTATTGGTCTGAGACTCATCCATCATCATCTCATAAAGTTACTTCCGTGTTCATAAAGATAATTACATGATTTTATTCCTGATAATCTTAAATACATATATTATATACTTTTAAATAATGTATAATTCGTGAGTAAAATTTTATTTAATAGTTATAAAAATCGAGGAATACTTAGATTTTTTTTTATCATTTCAGACGAGAGACACCCATTGTTGGACATAGGCCTGGACATTATTTCTCACTTTGACATAATATATTTAAATGTGTTACGCAGTGAAACCCCAAAAAACATATATTTATCCGTCAAATTATATTCATCAAACGTCGGCAAAATCTCTAACAGAAAATTTGAGAATAGAAAATAGTAGGTACCTATACATTATGATTGCAAATTATTATGTATATTTGGATAAGTAATATTTGACTAAATCACGGTAATGATAGAAGATAAACATTGTAAACTAAACTAAACTGAGTAAAAAAATCCATTTTTGTTCAGCAAAGTACCTACACATTCCAAGATTTTGAAAATTGTATGGTATAGTTTTGATAATATAAAATCATACATCATACAATCGCCATCATATAATCGAAATTACACTTAATTATTTTAGTAAGCTACTATCTATATCTAGCTGTAGTAGGTACTAGCTTTTGCCCGCGACTTTGTCCGCGTGGAATAGTTATTTTAAGCTGCATTTTTGGGATTTTGGATTTCCATACGACCTTTCATCACCCATTTCATCCTTGTGAGGATAAAAGGTCATGATTTCACCTATTAGGGAAAAAAAACAATGCGTAAATTATAATTTTGACGAACGTCCATACAAACTTTTATCTCTCACATCAACCCTTTCAAGCCTTTTTTCGAAATAAAAGGTAACCTATGTCCTTTCCCAGCGTCTAGTCAATATTTGTACCAAATTTCATCAAAATCGAATATACGAAAGCGTGACTTTGCTTAGTCTTACATACAACCTTTCATCCCCAAACGAGTCAAACTTTAAAAAACATGAACAAAATATTTATTTATTACTTATCAATTTATTATTTATCAAGCCTAAATTCAATGTTTCATGTTTTAAATCTTCAATAATGACGAACTCCCATACAAACTTTCGACCCTTATTTCAACCCCTTCATGCCTTTTTTTTACAAATAAAGGTAGCTTCCTACAAAACATCCTAAAAAAATATACTAGACCTAAGGTCTAGTATATGTTGTATGCACCTAATTTTAATAAAATCGAAGGCGTGAAAGCGTGGCTTTTGGACTTCGATACGAACTTTCATCCCCTATTTCATCCCCACTCTGATCAAAATTTTTCAAAAACGGTAAAACAAATAATTATTTCTTTTTCATCAAGTGCCTAAATTCAATTTTCATGGCTTTTCTTTAAAAATTAAGAACTTCCATACAAAATTTCATCCCTTATTTCAACCCCTTCGAACCCTTTTTCGCAATAAAAGGTAGCCTATCTATATGTTATTCTGATGTATGAGCTATATTATTAAGAATTTTAATTAAAATCCATTCCGTAGGTTTTGCGTTAAAGACATAGAGACGTATACATATACGCTAGCATACTTCTTTCACCATCCGATCCATACAAACTTTCGTGTTTATAAATTAGTAGAATTGCTCAAACTGCTCTAAATTGTCACTAAACCTCTTGAATAGGCTTTGTCCACTACTATAACATCAAAAAAACAATATGTATAGTATTTAATACGATATGTTCGCAAGAAACGCTGCGCGCGGGTATAGTCGGCAGTGATGTAGTGCCGAGTGACGTCACACGCCTGCCAGGCGGCCGCTTGGCGGAACGATCCGTTTTTTCGTCATAACTTCGTCAATTTTCATCGTAGAAAAAAAAAATTGGTACCATTTATTTTGTTTTTTAATTGTCTACAAAGCTACATTCATAGTTAAAATCGTTACGGATCCTCATTATAAAGGCTGAGAGGATATGCCTTGATCTTGGTCTTCTTTGCATTTGATGGTACGTGAATGATGATCAAACTGCTTAGATACCTCTAACTGTTGTAACCCAATGCTGTTAGTAGTATGTGAAAACGAGCACGGTAGACATAAAAGAACACAGTAGGGAACAGTGCACATAAATGGAGAGACATTTGACCAACAAACAACTCTCCATATGGTATGCTGTAGGTAGTGTATAGGCTCTGTGATTCATTATCATCAGACTGGCCGAAACTTGTTTGAGGATAACACTCTTATAGTAATAAAAAACCGTATTGGACACGGACTAACCCGCGGCGGCAAGTTGCTTGGTGACCTCATCGCTCATAGCGCTTTTAATCATGTCCTGGTCATCGTATGTGGAGCCAGCCGGAGACGACGTACAGTCATCATCATCGTCTGAGCCGCTCAGACCGCAGCCCTCCACTTGCGACATGTCCTGAGAACAAATAGACAATATTATTATTATAAACTGACACGCAATTTGGGGTTCTAATACTAATTCATTGATTTGCATTTATTTTAGTTTTATGAACAGAGATGGAAACTGTTAGCATTCCATGGTTTCTCTGTGCGGGTTCCGGCTCCATCGCGTTGTCGAAAGGCGAGCCAGGAGCAGTGCCTGGGAGTTGTGACCGTAAGGAGTAGGATTCAGGAGGTCTTGGCTCGGTGAATTGCTTCGGCAAACCCCGGGTCGTCTCCAGTAAGGGCATGGGGGAAACTGGAGTGGTTTAGCAAGTATTCCCAGTGCCGTGGTGATCAGGTGCTGGGCGACCCTGCACAGGTCCACGTCTAGCCAACGGTCCGCTGGTCCACTAGCCAGCGGTTTAGGGTATGGTCCGTAAGCGGATTACACTCCGATAAAAAAAAAGGGTTCAGGAGGTATCCTGATGATGCGGCACTCCCCTCCCCTACCCTGGCTTCTCTCTGCCTAGCCATATTTGATACGATTCCGCGAGTACCGCTTTAGTTACGCGAAAGTTCTAGACAAACCGAGGTATTTTAATAATATATACGGCATTTAGCTGGTATACCCCTCGCGCCTACCTCAACCGCATACAAACCAACGATATAGCCATTTTTTCTTTATTTCTTTGTTAAATTAAAGTATTTATTGGTTTTTATCTGGTGGCTTTTGGCGATGTTCGTTTCCCCGTTCGTTGTACTTGGATACGTTTGTCGTAAGTGCCGTGTGAAAAAGATCCACCCACCCACCACGTGAGAAAGCTGGTCCACAAGGGTGGAAGGGAAAAAATATTACACTGACCCCAAATAACATTGCGAAGAGGTCAGGAAAAGATGAAGTCTTGAAAGCAATGTGAAAACACAGCAGTTTATAAATTGTAAACCGCTACGTTTGTACGGCGGAACCCTCGGTGTGCGAGTCCGACTCGCACTTGACCGGTTTTTTTTATGTGTGTTACCTAATAACTTTTTACTAGATCTACCGATTTTGAAGATTCTTTTTATATTTGAAAGGGGGTGCTTGTCATATGATCCTATGCTATCCCAAACTAACTAGTAGTCAGATCTCACTGAAATTTAACATTTATACTATATGATATTTCATACTGAAAGGAGATGGCCTACTCTCCATACAATGTTTGCCCCAAAAAAACAAAAATCTATGTGTCATGACCAAAGTTGGATTTCTGAATTAGATTAACAATCTATTAAAAGATTACATTTAAGTTATTGCTGTAAATAGTCGGGTTTTAAGTTACAAGTACATTTGGCATCATAAAATTGATTTTTTTTTAGTAAGCTGGTAATATTACGAAGAACATTACTTACATATATTACAAGTAATATTATATTGTGTGTGTCAGCATGAAAAATTAAATGAAATAAATAAATGTGAGTTATGTATAAAATTTTTATTTATTTTGAGTTTTGAAGGCGATTTTTTAAAAATATTTTTTTTATGTTTTTACGACCTTACCTCAAGTAAGATACCAACTGTTTGCATGTTCAAGTTTCCTTACCTCTTCCGCCATGTCCATGGATTCTGTGCTGACTGCTGAGTTCATGATGTCAAATTCGGTGTCACTGTCTTCTTCCTGGCCCTTCACCTCTTGGACCATTGGAGTATCCCCTCTGTTATCTATCTTGCCTACACACGTCGTCTCCTTGTATGTGAAGATTCAGTGCCTAAATTAAGAAATATAAATGATAAATCTCTATCAAAGGCTTTGTAGTTTTCAATAAAGTTAAAATATTTTTAACCCTAGAGTGGGCACGCTATGTGCATTTTGCCGCCCTCACACAAAAAAACTTGTAGAATTCGTAAAACAATTGCCGGTAAGGTTTGCGCTTATTAGAAGCTGCCCGCACTTTTGTTCGAAACTTGTGCCGAAAGGCTGGGCACCATCAGTGCACGTGAGACTGCTAGAGGAGGAGGTTCTTACTACCAGGTATCGCCAGGCGGCAATTTGCTTACCGCGTGCATTAAAATATAGACTACAGATGAAACGGATAGTTGTTTAGGCGGATACCGGATATCCGGTGAGATGCGAGGCCGGATATTCGACCAATTCATTAGTTGCATGCTGTGACGAGTTTAACGCCGCACAGGTGCGGCGAACGCGAGCAATTCGATTCGGGCGGTTTCGCTAAGTTTTGACGTGACAACGTCTTATAATTCGATAGAGCCGGCTGCACGCACGAAAAAACATGACGCATGCGGCGTTACCTCGTGTAAGGCCGGCAAAACAAATGAAATTAAATTTTTGACGTGACGTCTTATAATTCGATAGAGCCGGCTGCACGCACGAAAAAACATGACGCATGCGGCGTTACCTCGTGTAAGGCCGGCAAAACAAATGAAATTAAATTTTTCTTTTGAAAAATGCTACCATTCCATCAGTATTTTCTTAAGACGTTGTCACGTTCAACTATCGTCAGTAAACCGACTTTACAGACAACCAATTTTTAGTTGAGATATTTACCTACTTATTTATGTATTTATCATTAGAGTGAATATCTCGTAACTTTTTTGCAACTTTTTCGACTTTCAATAAAAGCCGTCATAATTATAAGCCACGCAAAGATTAATGTATTGCATTTTATAATAGGAAATCGTCGTAGTTTTTGAATATCCGGTATCCGGCCGGATATTGAGCTACTATTCGGTATCCGGCCGGATATTGAGCTACTATTCGGTATCCGGCCGGATATTGAGCTACTATTCGGTATCCGGCCGGATAGTAAATTTAGGCCAGATACCGGATAGTTACCGGATATCCGTTTCATCTCTAATATAGACTATGCATTGTGTTAAATTTGATGTGAAACTTAAAAAACCGCTTTTAATTGCAGGGTTTAAAATAGTCACGTGATTAAAAAGAAAAATTAATAACAATATGGAAGCTCAAATATTGTCTTAGAGGAAGTATGAGATTTTGAAGATGTTGCAAATGCACATTAGGTACTGTGCAATGATCATTGCACATACTTATGTGCCGACTGTTTTGCCAGAGCATATCCTGTAGGTAGATTAAGAAAATATATAATTTTGTTCATTTATTAAATTTTTTATGAGTATTATACATATATATAGAGCACATAACCAAATATGATAAAGTAGAAAAAGTCCAAAAATTTATTAAAATCTTTCAAAAATCTTTTTTATCTTATCAAAGCTTACTTCAATAAATATGTTAATTTGTTGTTACTTATTTGTGTTTTACTATAATTCTGAGTTTATAAATAAGTTTGATTGCTAAATTCCTAATTAAAATGGTGTATGAAAAGTAGCGGCAAAATGCTCCCCACGCGCCCAATAGCGTTTCACTGAAATACGCACCCAATCTAGGGTTAAAGCACCAGGTTCGGTTTGGTAGCATATACACAGAAGATAGCTAACTTAAGTATATTAATATACAGTGTAAGTTTGGTAAAGTTCACAAACGAAAAAAAAGGGATACTATGACAAATTTAATCGACGAAAAATACTAAAAAAAATATCTATTGTGATTAAACAAACTGTTTAATGATTGTTAATAATGGGACATCTTTATAAAATCAAAATTTAGTAGAAACAAATACACTGAATTAAAAATGATGATGTACTTTTAACAAAAATCCCTTTTTTTAAATATATTTTTTGCAACGAATTAAAAATTGCTCAATAAAATGCCCACTTTACATACTTTTATCACAGATACTATCTTTTATTTATATTTTTATTGCATTATATTTTTTAATTTTTTCGTCGATTAAATTAGGCACAGTATCTGTCATTTTCATTTGTGCACTTTACCCAAACTCATACTGTATACATTACTATGTATGATCATTCCTTAAGTGCCACCACCAAAATACAAACCTGTCAATTTACCAGGAATAAAAAAAAAAGATTTTGGGAAATAAGCTGTTACATGCTTTGAGAACTTTTTAAATATTATAAAATATGCTTTCTTGTACTTAGATTTAAGACACCCTGACTCTCCGAAAAATTGATAAGGTTTTAAATTATGTAGTGTCAATTCTAGAAAGATGAGCAAGATCACTTTGCCTACTCTTTCATTATAAAATAGAGGAGGTACACAGGAGACTAAAAAAACAAAATCAATCAAGAAGTTTTTTATAATAAATAGTTAACTTATTCTCTACATATCATGACATGGCAGCACTAGCAAATTACTAATATAGAATGCCATAAAAAAATAAATGTGCAAAAATAATATCTTTGATAGGTGATGAAGGAACTAGTAATGACAAAAAATACTTAGATGCTTTGAATTAAAATCAATACAAAGAACAGAACCACTACAGATGGAAATCTCATTGGAAATCAATATTTCCAATTGGATTTATAATGGATGGGAAGTTTGACTCTGATTAGAATGTTTATTCATAGATAAGAATTGTAATCAAAACATTCTATAGCAAATAGTGAAACTACACCATTTAATGATTTGAAACACCCATGCATATTCGAACCTAAGTTATTGATTGGGTGGTAGGCTGGGTCTACAAATATTGGAGCTTTTTGAAATATTGCAGTTCACAGTTTTTATCATTTATATCAGAATCTATTCCACACTATTGATTGATAAAGGAGCTGTCTCTGCTCTCATTACTTTCAAATTCCAACTACACCTATTAGTAGTAACTTTAGTATTGTGTGGGCACATAGCTCAAGAAAATCAATACTCTAGCTTCCCACACAAACCTTGTCTAACTAGACTAATCGCAATGGGAATCAATCAAGCTTGATAGAGACACTTAGTGAGTATGATACTGGGGTTCCTCAAACAGTCTTAGCTTGTAAATGCTGTATGAAATAAACTAATTTATTTAGCCATATTGCAACATGACGCTTAGGGTATAAATGACTTGAGTGCATCCAATGCATGGTGCTTTACTGCGACGGGTCAACTTTGAAGACGAATGACGCAAACTCTTTTGCGGCGGCGTAAAGGATAAGCCCAAATGAATGGCCATCATGAAGGGGAATCGCGCGTTCGAGCAGGCCCAGACAGAATAGAAAGACTACGGCTGCGTACGCACCTGCGTGATTTGAAACACATATCGTGATCGTCTTTGAAGTCTTCAAAACTTGCTGTGATGTAACTGATCAAAAATAACACTTTTGCAGACTTTCTCACTTAAACAGACACTGATTTCACAAAATTGACGGAGTGCACAAGAGACCCCGAAAACTCCGAATCCTCCATTATTATCGATCGGAAAACGAGCTACATGGCCAGCAAAAACTTCACATCGACGGAGCGCCATTTTGTACGAGTCTGCGCGGTGAGATTTTCGCATGGAAAGGGAAATCGCCCCTCAACCCGAGGGGGGGCCGGAATAAAAACATTGCGATTTAATACTAAAAGGATTACAATGATAAGATCACACTTACCGATTTTCCAATAGAAATAAAGATTTAAGATTAAAAATACGCCCTGCAAGTAGGGCGATTAGGAAAAATTCCAAGTTTATTTTCGAAAACATTGATCAATTGTCATACTAGTGGCGCCATCTACCGTCATACCCATTTGCTTTGCTTTTTCTAATTTTGACAATGACATTTCGCAAATTGTAAACACTTCATCATCCGATTATTTTTGTGTTTAGTATTTGAGTAAACAAGGCAAAAACAAGGTAATTTATTTGTGTTAATAATTAATATTAGTGGTAAAATAATTCAGTGAATTAAAAAAAACAAGTAAGTGAATGAAGCGGGATAAAATTTTTTACTAAACCTCTTTGCCGCGACTTTGAGATTGAGATTTGAGTTGCTGATGTTTTTATCAAATAAATAATTTAATATTCTTTCTAATCTGTAAATTTAATCCCACTTATCTTCACATACTTAATTTATATTAAAAATTATAACTATCAGGAGATGAGGTAAAATTACAAAAAATCTTAGGTTCATTGGAATCATAGACTTAATAATACTTATATTGAAATATTACTTACATGCTTGGGTCCAAACAAAAGAAAAAACAGCTGTTTACAGCAAGCAGCAATGACAAAAAGCTTTAAATGATAATAGTATGTGTAACTACCCACTCAGACAACCCTACATACAGGCCTACCACCTTAGTATACACATCTACAGCAGCTCTTGTCGAATTGTATAAAATATGGCTAGGGTGACAGGAGCTAAAGTAGTGAAGAGGAGTGCCATTGCACCATTAGGCGGCGCAATGCCTATTACTGGGTCACAATTCCCAGGCACTGCTTCAGGCTCCCCTCTCTGCAAGGAGTTTTTGTCTCAATTACCTTCATAATTTAATGCTAACAAAAACAATTTTTCCCCTATAACTGCAACCTCAACCAATAGCACAAGAAAATTAGGTAGAATTAGCAAAAAGAAACAAAATATTTTAAAATATTTTTATTGCATAATATTTTATGTATTGACATATGGCATAGTGCTTACTAACTAAATGACTAATTGTACAATTAATATTAAATTTACATTACATATCAAACTTAATACTAAAGTTTATAAAAAATCACATTCAATATAATTTTAGTTTTGTCAATTATGTAAATCTCTTCTTCATCGGGGTCTCTTGTGTTCACCAGATTCCTCTGAAGATCCTGAAAGATAAAAAGAGTAAGGTCTGACTAAAACAAATTTTATATAAGTTCTTACAATCAGCTAACAAGCAAATTTTTAGACAAGACAATTATTGTGAGGGGAATTGCGGGTCGTGCGTGGTGGCACCGTCAAACTGCCATACCTTGCACTGCTATACTTGTTTGGTAGATGCTGGTCCACTATATGTCTACTACACCCTGTCTAAATAAAAGCAGAATTTTCCTCAACTTTAAAGGCCTCGAACCACTGTATTTATTAATTTACGCTGTGACTAAATTAAATATGGAATAATTTTATTTTTGCGTTTACAAACGCGTAAATATAATACTAGAAAAATGCACTGAAAAAAAATCGACTTGAAAATGCACTGAGAAAAAAGTCCCGCCTGAGGCAAGTCAATTTTTTTCAGTGCATTTTTCTAGTATTAAATTAAATATTTCAAAACCAAGTAAAGTCACTAACATCTAACCTCGTTAGATGTATTTATGACACAGACAATAAAGTTACTAAAATAAGAATGTGAGATTGTACATATGATTTCAAAATTTGAAAACACATTGGTACGTGGCGGGGTTCGAACCAGTGCCTCCCGGGTGGGAGACGACTCTCTTACGCACTACGCCACCGACGCTTCCTTCTAATATTTCACAATTATTTTGTTTAGATATTGATACCTGTTCAGAAGGAAGCGTCGGTGGCGTAGTGCGTAAGAGCGTCGTCTCCCACCCGGGAGGCACTGGTTCGAACCCCGCCACGTACCAATGTGTTTTCAAATTTTGAAATCATATGTACGTTTAATCGACGCTTTTACGGTGAAGGAAAACATCGTGAGGAAACCTGCACACACCTATGAAGAAATTCTTCCAACCCCCACTTGGCCAGCGTGGTTGACTAAGGCCTAATCGCCCTTAATGTGGGGTAGGCTCGAGCCCCTCGGCGGGGACATTTTATGAGCTGTGGATGATAATGACCTGTTCAGAAAAATATGATAGGATTAGAGTAGGTACCTACTATTGTAAACAAAACAACTTTTAACGGATTTAACTCTTCTGTAATTAGACTTAACATTTTGTTAATACTGCCCGATGTTTCATAACACTTTGCAGTATTCGTGGTCACGATAAGTTCCGATTTACGCAAATGGAGCTCTCACAGTGTCATTTGGTCTGGTGTGTAGTGGTTTGCTTGAGTTTTAATAATTTTTATTACTGGATCCCAAGCAGGTGGTACATACCAGCCATCTTTTCTATTGAAATTTAGGTGTTTCTTTATTTAAATAACTCAAGCAAACCACCAACCACACAGCAACACCAAATTACACTGTGAGCTCCTTTTATGTACGTAAATCGGAATACTCAATTTTAACAATTAAAATGACGGTAGATTTCCCTACTGCGATAGGTTGGAAGTTGGGATATACAATAACCAAACACCAACCTAGGGTGGCCATGTGATGCCGGCAGAGTGGAATAGATCACCCCATATCCTCCAATGGATGTCGTAGAAGGTTACTAATGGATCAGCAAAGGGGTATTGATCACCTTATACTCTGTCCAGCAATCCGCATTGGGCAAGGGTGGTGGACTACTGCCTAAACCTCTTTCGATGACAAGGAGAGGCCTTGTGTCCCAGCGAATTATGAAGGCTGTTATGATGAACCTAGGGTGGATGACAAGGTTGAAAGATGGGCATAAGTTGTTTTTCTCTGACTGCCTTATAAATATATACCCATGGAGCCTGCAGGACGATGGCAGTATCTGCCGCGCCAGCCCGGCTCGCAGCGACAGGTGCCGAGCACGCACGAGCCGTGCTTGCAGGCGCGCGCGCAGTCGCCCAGGCGCCGCCCCACCTCGCAGTGGTTGCCGCCCAGCCCCGCCGGGCAGCGGCACTTGTTCACGCCCTTGCACCGCCCGCCGTTCAGGCACGGAATCACGCATTTCGCTACCAACAATACGGTGGATAATTAGCTGGGGTTTGGGAGGCTGCTAATAAAATATTGGATGTTGCGTTGCGTAAAATAGAGAAGAGCTACTTGACTGCCGCTATTGATCTTCGTCTTTGACCTGGCCACATGTTTTACAATGTTGTATTTAATGCATTGCATTGCATTAGGTACACAGTCCCTAGTTAATTAACACAGTTTAATAACTACGCATTCTACCTAGTGTAAGGTACCTACCAATTTAAAAAAAATAGAAGTAACTGTAATATAGTACGAATATCTTTGTTTCTTTATAGACAGAGAATTTGGTTTTTAATCATATCGAATACTTACAAAATTCACATCGTAATCCATAATATCCTTTCGGACACTCGCACGTGTCCTTCTGTATGCATTTCCCACCATTCAGGCACTTCTGCGAACATATTCCTGCAACAAACATAAAGTTTATGTCTTTCTTGTCTGCAGATTTACTGAACCACAATGTTGCGACCGAGGATCCATCTGCAGCAAGTTAGACTCGCCCACACACCGAGTTGGTCGAAAAATCCAAATGTAAGTTATTTGGCACGAAGTCCAGCCAGCTAAAACACGGGTGTTGCTTCGACGTTGATTCGTAATTTTTCCAAGATTGTATGCCTTTTCTTAAGTTTAATCTTTTTCAGCTGGATAAAATAATTCGCGTGGACCACGCTGGTGAACTCGGCGCGGACAGGATATACGCGGGACAAATGGCAGTGCTCGGGCGCACCGCTGAGGGACCTCTCATACAGCACATGTGGGAACAGGAGAAGAAGCACCGAGAGCGGTTCGAGGAGCTCATCAACAAGTACCGGGTGCGGCCCACGGTGCTCACACCCATATGGAACATAGCTGGATTTGCGCTTGGAGCTGGTAAGTTTGCAAGCTTTATACCTTTAGGGCTTAGCAATAGACTGGAATTTTAAGCAACCAGAGTGCACAAGACTAGTTATTGAAAAAGCATATTCATTGCTTGAATTAGGTTCTTTGGTCCAGTATTTTGTTGTACAACTACAATTTCTTCTTTAATCCAAGTCTCAATTTTGTCTTTTGCATAAATATCTACCTATCAAATTAGTTTTTCACGGGTACCTTTTCGAAAATTACCAAACTATGTCAAACAACCTTAACCTAGATATTATGTAGTTAACCGAAGACCACAAGAATAAATTGAATGTAAGTACGAAATTTTATTCTTATTAAAATAAATGACGAATTTTCTTTGGGAATAGCATATTTTTGTGCATTGAGACCTGCGGGATAACTCATCTGAGACAGGGCTGTGTATTTCAAAGCCTTGTTTAGGTAAACTGCCGATTCTTAGACCAAAATGTCTTTCATCACATAGAAGAAGTTTTCCAGGACACATTAAAGTCAAGCAAGTGAAATATGTCCTATATACTTTATGTATAACATATCAAGTACTGGCGGCCAGTAAACGGGCTAGGAAGGAAGCAGAAGATCTCTGTTTGAATCATATTGGAGACAAAGGTCTGATGTTTCAAATATTACATAACATAATAAATGTAAATTATATGATTATGAAACCTATTCCATTACTAATTCCAATATCAGAGTTAGTGAAAACAGTCATCTATCTAATATGAAAATGAAAATTTCCGATCTATAGGTAGATGATGTTGATATTTTTTAATAGTTCATCAACTATTTATTCCAAAAATGTATTTGTTCAAGGCACCGCGCTCCTGGGCAAGGAAGCTGCGATGGCGTGCACGGTAGCAGTGGAGACAGTAATAGTGGACCACTACAACGACCAGCTGCGGACCCTCATGGAGGACCCCCACATCGACAAGGAGATCCTGGACACCATCACCAAGTTCCGCGACGAGGAGCAAGAGCATCACGACACGGGCATAGACCACGGAGCCGAACAGGCGCCCTTCTATAAGGCACTCACCGAAGTCATAAAAACCGGTTGCAAAGTTGCCATTGCGATATCTAAGAAAATTTAGTTAGATATTATGTTCGTTCGTTTTATGTTAGTGTAAAAAGATATTTTAAAATAAAATATTTTAATTAGTTACAGTTTTGTTTTGAATTTCAAATAAAGTTTCTATAAAAGATTACTTTATCGGAATCGGAATAAGAAAAGGCTTTTGATTGAAGTTGTAGGTAGTCATCTCTTGTAACAGAATATTCAGAAATTGACCTTTCAAGTGTCAGGTCTTTCACAAAGTCTGTAGGAAATATCACTAATATTCGTGGAAAGAAATTATATTGGGGTAGGTTGAGTGAGATTAGATGACCTGTAAGGCTATGGATTTACGGTATAAGAGACGCAATTTATCGCATGGGAGGACGACAGGCAACTCATTTTTCGTTGTGGGTTGCACTTTAGTATTAGGTAAATAAAACAATCAACTCACACGAGCTGTGTCTTCATGCCTGCCGACAACAACAAAGTGTCCACGAAGTTTACTAAGGTGCAGTGTAAGTGATATGTACCTCCCTCGCAGTTGCGGCCCTGGTAGCCGGGTGGGCAGGAGCAGACGCCGGGCGCGGTGCAGTTGCCCCCGTTGAGGCACTGCGGGTAGCACAGCGCCGTGCGGCAGTGCTGGCCCATGTACCCCTCGGGACACTGGCAGATCTTCTCGTGGTTGCACCACCCTTGATTAGCACATTTTTTGTCGCACTCTGGATCCGGCCCTGGTTTACATAGCGAAATACGATTTTAAGTTTGTCCTTTAGGTGCTTTTGGAAGTTTCAATGAAATGATTTTAATATTAAGTTAAATTAATATGACAAGGTATCAAGGTTGATGAACATGCCAGAAAAATATCAAGTTTCAAATTTTAGATTAATTTAATTTCGATAGGTATGTACTCACCATATAGGTAAGATGAAACTTTAAAGTCCAAACAAACAAGCTATGTTTAGCTATAGGTACAAATGAAGTAAAATATTTGCAGTACCCGCCAGTTTATTTGACTTAGTTTGATGTGTTAGAAAATATTTTACGATTGTAGCTGCTTCAACAAAGTCTATTTGTTGTATGGTCGTATGTACGTAATGTTTGCGCACCAGACATTCATGCTATTTTTGTGCATATGTTTGCGGACTTTATTGATATCTGGCGCGTTAGTCAATAAAGCAAGCGAGTGTACCAACCTAAAAACGCAAATGTTGTGAGCAGAGGCACCGTGAGTTCAGCCAATCAGCGCAGATACTCGGCGATAGGCACCCGGAAAATAATGCATTGAGTGTTAATATGATGGCCCGCCTTCAGGTCAGGGTGGCGAGGGTAAAATAATTAGTAGACAACCTACGGCTTATCGGGAGAACAACCCGACGATTTACATTGCGCATACGAATCGAACAAGACGTTGTTCAGTCATTAGTCTAAGTTTGTTTCGTCTAAAATATGAAAAATGGTGTATAAACATCACGCTGAACAATGCGCAATAACCAGTCAATCACTGTATTGTTCTGCCCGGAATACAACGAGATGTGTTCAATGCGTTTACGGTAATGACCAGAGTATGGTAACAGCGTTTTGCTAGATACCCATAAAAGATCTATTAGTAGCATAAGCATTACTATTTGAGCTTTAAATCAATGATAATATGAATTATTTTAGTGCTCTTGACCGATTGTCTGATGTGGTCATTCCTGAAGTATAATTTTCTATCAGTAAAAGCATAATGTTTGAATTAATAAGCTGTTACTTTAATGATGAATTATTAGAGAACTTAGTTCAAAATGATAATCTCAACATAATGTCAATTAAATGTTAACTAAATACTGATATATTAAAACTAATAATTTAAGCATGTGTCTGTGTTTATGCTTATGAATATACCTTGATATAAATAAATGCATGTTTCAGATCTAGACTATCACAGCTGTCACATTCCTCAATATACTTTGAACATTAATTCAATGTAATAAAGTTGAAAATTGATTGAAGAAATTTGTTAAATTTGGCTAGTCTGATCTTCAGCCATTTGATAGTTCTCCCAACTGTTGTTAGGTACTAATCCTAAGCAAAAACACAGACCGTAAAGTGTTAAAAATGCGTTGGCGATACAATACCTGTCCTTTCAAAATACACACCTCTCTGTGCGCATTCCTTCTTAAGGTTAAACCTTAAGGGAGTACCTTTTAGTGGTATACCACGACCACTTTTGAGTACAAGACCTATCTCAAAGGTAGCTACACCACTGCTGTTGCCAACGCAGGGTAAAAATAAACTGAACTCTGTGAACAAAATACAATTGGTTTAAAAAGTATAATTTCTACATTCATAACATTTGACAATTTTCATTTGGAATAGTTTTTGCTGCCTAACCGAAGCTTTTACCGGACTTATGTCGTACCCGTAGTGTAAGTTTTTGACGTGACAACGTCTTATAATTCGATAGAGCCGGCTGCACGCACGAAAAAACATGACGCATGCGGCGTTACCTCGTGTAAGGCCGGCAAAACAAATGAAAATAATTTTTCTTTTGAAAAATGCTACTATTCCATCAGTATTTTCTTAAGACGTTGTCACGTTCAACTATCGTCAGTAAACCGACTTTACAGACAACCAATTTTTTTGTTTATAAAATGTAATTACTGTAGTTGCGTTAAAAGCTCAATTTGTATAGAAAACGCGAATAGCGCCCCTAGCGGAAAGAAGCGCGTATCATGTTTCCCATACAAATTGAGGTCTTACTTATCACAACTACAATAGTTACGTTTTTTATACTAAGAAATTTACACTACGGGTACTGGCCTTGTCGGGCTATTTAACGCGCATTTACCAAATCCAAAACGGTTTTCATACATTTTGACAACAGCTTGATATCTAGCTGACATCTGTCAGAACATGTCAACGATAAAAGCCCACGGTAAGGGCCCACGGACAGTAGCTACTCGTCTGCCCTTAGATTATACACCAGATCAGGACACCAGATAGATAATCTAAGCGTGTGCCCCTGCCCCCTGACAAGCGCTCCCGTTTTCATTTTGAGAACAGCTTGGCAGTTGTCAGGTATCAAAACATATGAAAATGATAATGAATTGGTTTCGGTTTTTACGTTCGAAAATAGCACTATCAGGAGCCTGGGTCCTTATCGCGCGTAGAAACCAATTAGGTATTATTGATTATGGGTTTTTTACGATCGCAGAAACAATTTTTTTTTCGGAGAGGTCATATGTATTTACACATTATCTCTGCAGATGAAACACCAGGGGTATGTGAAACTCAAAGGTAAACCCCCACCCCCACTGCCCACTAAACATTCTCTCCAGGAATCCTGCCAAGGCACACTACAAAAGCGACATGGGATCGGAAACCATTTATGCCCAACCCGCGCGCATCGTTCAATCGCGTCATACCGGACAGCGGACTGCCCGGTCTTTGAGACCGCGCACAAGATCGCGCTAGTCCTGAAAAGGGCCTTTGTCTGGGTCTACAGTGGTGCCAAGCAAGGGCACCACGGAAAACCAAACCAGAGGTCTCATTCATCCGCCACCTCTGAGAGCAGAGGTCACGATCGTAGAAACCTAAAGCAAACCTAAATAAGTATGTTTTGACAGCTATCAAGCTCTTGGCAAAATGTAAGAAAACTGAAGCGTTTTGGATTTGGTTAATAACAGTTAATACGCGATAAATAGCGTGATAAGGAGAAGGTCCTCACTCTGAAGAATTCCGGATGAAGTGAGATTCCACCTTTAGCCTTTTGTTACAACTATTTTTATTGTCAGATCCTACCTAGAGGATTTCTAGTCAACGAGTGTCTTCCGAGAGATTCCGAAAGGGCCATCAGCGTTATTTTAACTTGACACTAAATGAGAAAGCCGAGCGCTACTTACCTCGTTATAAAAAAAATACACTGTACCTTTATCAGTTTTAGGCACCCTTCCTTGTGTTTTGATGGATAGCACTGGAGGACTCAAGACTTGAAGATCCGATGACGTCAGAGTGTCAAAGTTATAGAAATATTTCTTCCTCGATCTCCAAGTAAAGTTGACGTATCCAACTTCTGATGGAATTATGGGTAGTTTGTGTGAGAAATTGGGATCCAGGATATATGGCGATATGTGTCCGTTTTGTATGGCGAATACTCTCATTGATACACCTGCAAGATGTTTAAAAAGCAGAATAATAATAATAATAATAATAATAATAATAATATATTTTCACGCTCACACCAATTATCTAGCCCGAAGTAAGTATCGTTAAGAACTTGTGTTACGGATACTAGATAACGGATTTTTTTTTTTTTTTTAATATACATAATAATTTTAGATATTTTTATAAATAAACTTAAATAAATATATAAACAACCATGACTCGCAAACAAACATTCGTGTTCGTCACACAAACATTTGCCGCTACCAGGATTCGAACCCGGACCGCTTGATGTGAAGCCAGCTATACTGACCACTCCACCACGACGGCGTTGACTTAACGTTTATCCACAATAAAATAATTGATAGGAGTAAAACTCCTCAGAGCTGCATTAGGTGATTGATTAGTGATCCTACATTTATTAACCATAAAAGGTACGAACGATGTTCCTTAGTCTATTTCTCGTTATACATAAATATTGTTACACAAGTTATTCAAGTTCTCTTTAGACTACAAGGGCCGTATTATAGAATGACACTCAGAAATCAATCATATCTTGAGAATCGTTTGTCACTTTCGCCTTAAATTCTTGAGACTCATTCTATAATACGTGCCTTAGTGTTCGGTATGAGGGCTTGAATTACTGTTTTTTAATCGGAACCGTTTTTGGACTGACTAATGCTGGTGGCCACAGATGGCCTTCGCAGCTTCACCGGGTTTTTGACGTTCCTCCCGTTCATGTCATAGTTTTTAACTACCATAACTAAAAGCTGAGCGGATTGAATTTATGAGTCGGGAATCGTCGCTCTATCATAATAAATACTGGGTGTAAAAGACATGAGCAGTCAAACGAAAACCACGTATTCTATACATCAAAATAAGACATATTTCAAAAAAAATATTGCTGGGAAATGATTTTTATTTTTTGGTGTTACAAAAAATTGCAAATTGTACCGCGCAATGTAAAGGGCTCAACTCGCACGCAACTCGCAAAACCGCGATAATTTTGCTTGACGGCGGCCCCGTTCGTTAGTGTCCGTGCGCATCGAGTGAGCTACATTGAACCCTAACGTTTTGAAGCCATTTTTTGTTATGAAATACTAAAAAAATGATAATGTTTCTTTGGACAATAATTAAGAAATAACGTATAAAATACGTTTTCATAAAAAAAATAAAAAAAAAATTTTGACTTTGACCTTCAATAAAATCGTAACTATCAATTTCCCAGGTATAGTCTAAAGGAAGAAAAATGTTCTGACGGTGAGCAGAATACATGGTTCTCGTTTGACTGCTCATGTCTTTTACACCCTGTATAATAATGGAGGTTTAAACTGTATTTGTTAATCTATTTATTTATTTATTTATTTGACGGCGCTAGGACATTATTAGGTTCAATTGTAATTGAATTTGTTATTTTCATTGGAAATAGTCCACGAGGGATTGCGAGTGACGTCAGCGCCGCACGAGCTATCGTGCGATGCGACGTAATAGTGGTGGGGCGCGCCTTTGTTGCAGCGGTGCGCGCTCGACAGAGCTCAGTCTAGTTCGAGGCGTCACTGAGTGCGGACGTGTCTATGGTTGTATTAGGAATGCTTGTGGAAGCTATGTCCGACGGTTGTGTGATAATAATTAAGAGAGAAGTGAAGGTGAGTGCCTAGGTAAACCTACACACTGGGTCACAAGTCCCAGGCACTACTCTGGTTCTCCTCTTTGTGATGTGTGTTGATAAATTGACTCGGCATTCGTATGTGAGATCGTGATTCGATCTAAATCCTGACGACATCAGAAGCGGGATTCGTACCCACCATGCCCACTTTGGACGAGTACGGTCGTGCCGCCGCCGTCTGTTGCATTGGATAGCTTTGGTGAGTGTTTAAGTAATGATTTAAGTTTGGAGCTGCTTATTTAAAAGAAAGTGTTGCGTAGTGTTGAGAGTAGTGAATTATTTCTTCCGAATTTATTTTCGAACTAGATGAAGGATAATTGTATTTATTGTTGTTCAATAGAAACGTAATTGTAAATTTTAACTGCATTGGTTTGTAATTCAAATTACTCGATTGTGGATAGATTTTATGTCTACCCGACATAGAAATTAATAATTGGACGCCTGAAATTTTAGCCTTGACTTAGGTGTGAGGTTGCCTATTTGCGTAGTATATTTTGTTAGGCAGTATAATTTTAAATAACTGGTTTTGTGCCACTGTAACTGCGACCTTGGAGAGAAATAGGGTTGTTAATACGTGTAGTGCAGTCTGTAAGTTTTTTTTTATTTTGTCGTATCAACGTGCCAATAGATTAGATGAAATTATGAATGAATTTATATTCTTAACATTTTATTAATGGTTTGCCCACAACGAGTAATGCCACATAAAGTAGGTATAAGAGCAAGCTAAAATAATTAGACCTTGTTTCATCTTTTGCTGGCCCAGTCTTTTTAGTGAAGAAAAAAAAACGTGACTGATCAGACCTCATGTGTGTGTATAGACTATAGTCACCTGTAAAGTGACTGGTAGTATTGCAGTACTCAAATCTGTAAGGCCCCGGACCACCAAGTACCTAACGAAGTTGATATCGTGTTTTTTTTTATGTTGAGATGTTATTTGGAATTTAGTGGCTACTCACGACATGCATTTTTTTACCTAGTGACTATTTGACACCATTGACCGTTTGGTATGGAATCAAAAACCAACTGACAGTGTTTCTGGTGCAGCCGAAATACCGTGTTGTTGGAAACCAAAGGACTGTGTTTCCATTGGGCCGAAAGGACTAGCTATGAGAGTAGCTAACTGAAGGACCGGTTTACAATTCTGATAAGACATATTTGCGATTTTGCGTGTGTGACGGTGATGTGTTGTCATGTTGATAGAGCGGGTGATAGTGGGAACTTGACGATCGGTCTTGTTTCAGAATAGTGACACGTATTCTGCTGCGAGTCTAAGGTAGAGTTTAAGGTAGAGTCTTACGTAGAGTCTTATGTAGAGTCTTATGTAGAGTCTTATGTAGAGTCTTATGTAGAGTCTTATGTAGAGTCTTATGTAGAGTCTTATGTAGAGTCTTATGTAGAGTCTTATGTAGAGTCTTATGTAGAGTCTTATGTAGAGTCTTATGTAGAGTCTTATGTAGAGTCTTATGTAGAGTCTTATGTAGAGTCTTATGTAGAGTCTTATGTAGAGTCTTATGTAGAGTCTTATGTAGAGTCTTATGTAGAGTCTTATGTAGAGTCTTATGTAGAGTCTTATGTAGAGTCTTATGTAGAGTCTTATGTAGAGTCTTATGTAGAGTCTTATGTAGAGTCTTATGTAGAGTCTTATGTAGAGTCTTATGTAGAGTCTTATGTAGAGTCTTATGTAGAGTCTTATGTAGAGTCTTATGTAGAGTCTTATGTAGAGTCTTATGTAGAGTCTTATGTAGAGTCTAAGGTAAAGTCTTGGGAAGAGTGTCTATGTTAAAGTCACGTGTAGAGCCACTTTCGATTGTAATGCCTAAAAAGCATCTAAGAATAAAATTAATCTAACGCCTCGTGTACATTGGAAATTTTGATATCGAATGGAGCATGTAGATTATTTTTTTTGCGTTAATTTAACGCGCTTAGAAAATACACTATATTTGTATCGTACTTTATTTATCGACCCAATCAATGCTATAAGGACTCTTCAATACATAGCTTCGTTGTTTGGTGCCCCAACTCGCGTCATGGCTGATCAGGATAGACGTTTTCTAGCAAAGATTTCAGAGACTTTTGTTGATAGCAACAGGATCAAGTCGAGCCAACGGCGAAGTGGATTGTTGAAGTTGGGATACATCGTGGCATGTAGTTTTACAGTACAGTCAAATGAACTGAATGATTTGTGATGTTTAACGACTTTATTAGTTCTCGTTAGTTCTGTTACCGCAATCAACATTTTTTTTAAATCTGCAATAAAATGCAATCTGCAAATGAAAAATAGTAGTCTGGATGACAAAGGCTTCAAATGGTTTCGTGATTGAACTTGTTTTTTTTTTTTTCAATGTCAATTACAATAGAACATACAAATACGATCATGACCGTGTTCAGTTCATGCTATGCCAAATTGTATTGATCCTTTGGAAGTTAAGTGCTATCTTAGAAGTACCGCAGGATGTGCCGATGACGGCAAAAGTAAGTAAATTTCAAACAAAATGGAAATTTAGGTGTGTTAATACTCCCATAAGTGCGTAAACAAATAGTCTGTGTGTCAGTAGTCAATGTGAAAGGTAGTCTGTATGACAAGTGGTTTGTGTGACGGTTCATCTGTGTGACCAGGGTCTGTGTGACCAGGGTCTGTGTGACCAGGGTCTGTGTGACCAGAGTCTGTGTGACCAGAGTCTGTGTGACAAATGGTCTGTGTGACTAGTGGTCTGTGTGACAAGCCGTCTGTGTGACAGGCCGTCTGTGTGGCAAGCCGTCTGTGTGAAAGGTCGTCTGTGTGAGAAGCCGTTTGTGTGACTATGTATGCCGTTTAGTTCATCTAGTCTTGTGTTATTTGATGTCAGATTGGCCGAGCTCTAGTACAGCAATCGAACGCAATCTTATCTTTTGCAGGTTATAAGCACAAGTAAGACACACGAGGACGTGTGATGATGCAGGATGGCCGTGACGGCGCTAGGACATTATTAGGTTCAATTGTAATTGAATTTGTTATTTTCATTGGAAATAGTCCACGAGGGATTGCGAGTGACGTCAGCGCCGCACGAGCTATCGTGCGATGCGACGTAATAGTGGTGGGGCGCGCCTTTGTTGCAGCGGTGCGCGCTCGACCGAGCTCAGTCTAGTTCGAGGCGTCACTGAGTGCGGACGTGTCTATGGTTGTATTAGGAATGCTTGTGGAAGCTATGTCCGACGGTTGTGTGATAATAGTTAGAGAGAAGTGAAGGCGAGTGCCTTTTTTTTTTTTTTTTTGTCGCCGGGAAAAAATGCATTACGCATGCCCTCCCGTCGGGGGACGGGAGGGGTATGTGGGACTCCCCAGGGCTGAACCCCGGGTCTACCCACTAAAATAACCCAGCGGCACTCCTTCTTCGCTGTGTATGGTGGGGGATTGGGAAACCGGCAGAGCCCTTACATCCAATCCCCACTGGCGATTGCCCGCCTAAGCGGCGGGCCCCTCACGCCCCGCCCCTCTATCGGGGAGGGGCCAGGGAGTGACCGTGAGTGCTCGGTCACCCCCTACGACGTGGTGATGAGCCGTGCAATGCGGACGGAGGCGCCCCCGTGCCTGTCGTCCGCTGCTCGTCACCGTGAGGGGGAGGGAGGACGATTCCGCCTCCTCCTGCCCCTCCTCCGCCGGCGGAGCGCCGGTGCGTCGGGATCATCCTCCCGCGCGCGCTCCGCCTCCTCTTTCTGCGAGATGACGTCCTCGCAGAAAGAGGCGACCGCCGCCCAAGCCCCCTCGCTCCCCAGCATGGCATTTACCACACTGGGAAGCGAGAGATCCGGCCCTACCACCGTGACAAGACTACGGCGCCGCTCAGACCACGCCGGACACACCTCAAGGGTGTGTTGGGCCGTATCCTCCGCAGCGCCGCAGTCCTGGCACGCCGGACTCTCCTCTCGTCCGATCCGGTGCAGGTACGATCCGAAGCAACCATGCCCGGACAGCACCTGCACCAGTCGGAACGAGAGGAAGCCGTGCGGCCGTTCGAGCCAGCCCAGCAGGACCGGCCCGAGCGCGTCCAGGGTTCGGCGGCCATAAAAAGCGGTGGCGAGGTCCACCGTCCAGTGATGGACGATGGCCTCCCTCGCCTCCCGCCTGACGGCCTCCTTCTCTTCGGGGGCAGGGCGCTCCCCGAGCGCCCTTCGCCCCGCCGTCCACTCGTACACTCTGGCGAGCACCCACGCCTCGAGTTCCCAAGGCGGGGTGCTCGCCAGAGCGCACGCCGCTGCGAAGCTTACCGAGCGGTAAGCTCGCGCCACCCGCTGAAGGTGAGTGCCTAGGTAAACCTACACACTGGGTCACAAGTCCCAGGCACTACTCTGGTTCTCCTCTTTGTGATGTGTGTTGATAAATTGACTCGGCATTCGTATGTGAGATCGTGATTCGATCTAAATCCTGACGACATCCACGAACTATTTATTTATTGCAACACAAACAGATAGTTCCAAAATTATATTAAATTGAAAGACACAAGTTTTGATCTAGGTACTACCCTTAAATAGTGTTGACAGCATGACAAATCATGAAAGCAGTTAAGCAGAGCAGTTAACAATTAGTGAAAAAAAAAGAAGAAATAATTATAGTTTAAATTAAAGTAGAGCATACATATAAAAATAAAACAAATATAATTGTATAAACTAAGCTTTCAATATAAATTTCTGTAGACTTGACCGAAACAAACCATATCCGCTGAATATATCCACCTGATTAGAGATTTCGGGATCAATGCTTAATTCGTTATAAGAGCAACACATGCGATATACGGGATTGCGATGAGCCCTCTGAGTTCTACACCAGGGTAGGGAGAACGTAATGTGCCGCTCGGATTGTCGTGGCAATCTGGTAGGTACCTTCAAATGTATAGCCTGTAACACTGATGTTTTCGTTATGCCGTGCAAAATTTTATACAGCATAAGTAGGCTCAGAAAGGACATGCGATTCTCCAAAGTAGATACACTGAAATACTTGAGCCTATCATCATAACATTTCAGCTTGTATTTAACCTTAAAACGGTAACTAACATGACGTAAGAACTTTTTTTGGATTTTTTCTATGGATTCTGTATGTGTCTTATAATAAGGTTGCCAAATTGTTGAACAGTAATCCAGTTTACTGCGTATGAGGCTATTATAAAGAATGAAGTATGATGAGCAGTTACGGAAATTTTTACACGTGCGCAAAAGGAAACCCAGTGTTTTATTACATGACGAAGTAATGTTATCGTAATGTTGTTTAAAATTTAATTTCCCATCAAACCATACTCCTAAGTCTCGTGCGGTGTCCGCATACTTCATTCCCTGACCTCCAATGCTATATGTATAATCTTGGAAGTTATTAGCCGTTGTACAAAAAGTCATGACAAAGCATTTAGGAACGTTGAGAATCATGCCATTATTCACACACCAGGTATCGAGTTGATTTAGATCATCCTGAAGGGTATCCCTATCCTCATTAGATGATATGGAATTAAAGATTTTTAAATCGTCAGCATAAAGTAAACATCTACATTTAAGACATTTAATAAGGTCGTTCACAAAAGCATTGAAGAGAAGGGGCCCTAAATGAGAACCCTGCGGCACCCCCGACGTTACTGGTGTAGATGAGGAGAGGTAACCCTTGACTACAACCAACTGTGATCTATTCAGCAAGTATGACGATATCCACCGTAATAAATTACCATGGATACCATACCATTTACAGAGCTTTTGGATAAGTAAGTTGTGGTTGACTTTGTCAAATGCTTTTTTGGAGTCTGTATATATGCTATGAACAGGCATTTTAAGATCTAAAGAGGTGTGAATATATGTGGTGTATTCCAAAAGATTTGTGGTCGTGGATTTAGCTTTGACAAAGCCATGTTGCTCACTATGCAGCAAAGGGGATATGTGGAAATACAGGTAGTCATATACCAATTTCTCAAAAAGCTTCGCTAGGCATGACAGAATACTAATTGGGCGGTAATTATCACAGATGCTAACGTCGCCGGACTTATAAATTGGCACAATATGAGCTCTTTTCCAAACATCCGGGTAGATACCTGTACTGAGTGATTGGTTATAAATGATGTAAAGTGGCAACACTAGTTCTGCAGCACACGTTCCAATTATATAAGAAGGTATGCCATCAGGCCCAGCTATTGAATACGTTACCACTAAACATCCGGACTTGTCTCTCCTCTATCCACAGCGAGATGTCCGTCTGTCGCGACTGCATGTCCTTGTAGTCGCGGCGACCGGCGCTGAGCGTCAGTGACATTGCCAGCGCCACGCCAGCGCACAGCCGCGCGCCCATCGAGGCCGATCGCCACATCCTAAAATCATAATTCACTCCTTCACACTCCGATTCGTTCATTAATCAATTTGTGCGTGGTTCATTTATCGGATCTTAGTCTTGATAGGATCAGTCGAAATTCTAAATTCTAAATGTTCGCAGAAATCCTTTTTTGCACACCCTATTCACAGAATCTTTACGAAAATATCTTGATTCATACGTTGAATGTAAAAAGGACAATAAATTGTCGTACTTTAGTTCCAGGAATAAACGATTAATGCGAAATCTTGAGATGCTGTAAAATGGAACGTAATTATGTGATTCTGCTGAACATTTGTTTACACACCAGTAGAAAAGCTTAATCTCCTATTTCGATTATTAAAAAAAATACAGTCATTATAGCCACTATCCAGAAAGGTAGAAATCGATAATAAGCGTATAACCAGCCCATAATTTTGTTGAGTCTACAAAATGGTTTCCAAACATACGTGACTAAAAATAAAAAAAACGAAATTATCACAGTTAACATAATTGATTGGGCCAGTTTGGGACGTGCTGCCACAATGGAGTCACCGTGAGAAAAGGCCGAGGCTCATAAAAAAAACTGACAACATCATTAAATATCTCCTGTCAAAAAGCGATGTCTACTACTTACTAGTTTATATTTTCTCGCTCCCGATGTCAAATTAAACGTAGGTACAAAAGGTGTTAACAAAAAAACAGTCCATAATCGTATCTTGAATAGGGGTGAGTAACATTTATTTTATGATGGACGAACAAATACTTATTAGTTTTAACGTTAATTTTGTATAGGTATCCGCATAACGTAGGTAAATTGCGTGTCTCTAGGTACCTACGCTTCATGCTTCATTATAAATATTCTAATTTATAAAAACTCATATAGTATTGTAGCGAATTACTTAAGTACTTCTATTAAAAATAAAAAAAGTTCTTTGTTTAAATGAACCTTGTTGCCTAAGTACTTTTAAATCGTCAAAACCCTACCACCAAACTAACTAGACCAAATAATCATGTCACATAAATAATTATTAAGTATCTAATTAAACTTATTTACAAAAAAGCGCGCCGGATTGTAAAACGTCGCCGTTATGTAATTTGGCTGAAATAAAGTACGCCGTATTGTATGATGCTGGCACTTCACATGGCCGTATTTAGCAAACATTTGTGTTGCATCTCTATCATAATATATACAGAATGAAAGAGATGCAACACAAATGTTTGCCAAATACAGCCATGTGAAGATCCAGCATGAGCACTTCGCGTTCGTCAAAGCGGCGTACTAAGGTGGCAAACAGGCCATTAGGAGGTAATCTATGCAAACGGGCGCATCGTCGATACACCGTTTTAAAAGTTTAAGTAGCTCTGCATGATCATAACAACAAAAATGGCATCACAATTCGAGTGACAATATTTCCACTCTGCTTGGTCATAAAAAAATCCGAGCCTACCAATAATAAGTGGTGATCTCCGTTCGATATACAGTACCCGTAGGGTACGTTTTTCGTTTAAAATACATAAACTGCGCCGAAATATCTGAGAATTCAAAAAACGTTTTTTTGATCGACCTATTTGTATAAAGAATTCATTTTTTTTAACAATTTTAAGATTTTGATATCGCCATAGTATTTATATGACTATGTTAGCATGGGTAGGTGCCGGCTTCATTCATACCCCATGTACCAAACACCCTGTAGATAGATAACACTGAACCTCGACGGGTGGCGTCAAATTTAATAAACTATAAACAAGACTAGAACTGTAATTTAATAATATCCCAATCAATTATTACATAATATTTCGTGAGCCTGACCAAGATAATGCGATGAAACTTCCAGAAACTCCCTTTGGCAATGCGCAGAATAATCGGTCAATGCTCCACTTGAGACCTCATCAATCATAACAAAAACACTTATGATTATTACAAACATTTTATGATTAGGTCTCTATTAGGCAACGTGTTACCTAAGGTTGCCTTCAGAACAGCCGTGACGATACACGTCCAAGGACTTGCTCGTCAATCGGTCGTACATAGGCTACCTTAATAATAAATAAATAACAAATCAGTTCTGGGGACGTCACAGAACAAATAAAGCCTCTTTTATCTGTTCGGTGGGGGACAGACGGGTGTCATCATGTCATGAGCGAACGAGTTCATATAAAATGTACATTTTTAAGGCCCTCACCGCTATCTAGGTCTTATTGGTTTGTTTGTTTTGTGACATTAATTACAGAATTATGATTTTGTTTAGTGCCGTATCTACAAACGAGCAAAAGCTGTGAGCGAGTCAGCATGGACGCACCCTTCTGCCTTAGAAATTAGGAAGCTGAATATTATAGTACCTACATGTACTACGAACAACATCAATAAGAGTAGTATTAATTTAAAAATTTCGACAAAGCCGACGTCCTATCACGTAAAAATACAGGAAATGCTTGGCAACACCGTTCTTTCGACTTTCGCGCTTATACCATAACGTGAACAAATGCATTGATCTCATTCTTTAAGACCCGGTTTTCGCAGAAGAAGAGATGAGACGAGAAGAGAGTTGTGCAATACATAGCCACATTTATTACACACGTCATTCTTTCCGCGTTATTTTAATATACTTAAGTCGAAAATACAGCGATAATAATTCTCCCAACATTATCTATATTGAGGACGTAAATTTTAATTTTAATGTCAACAACAATTACATACAACCCGCTAAATAAGCGTAAGTTTTCTTGAGCCTCTACCTATACGTAGAGCTCCATTCTCCATACAATATATGTATTTAAGTGCTTAAAATAAAATAATGTTACTCAAAATCCTGCTCCTAATCTGATGATCTGCGCCGTCAATGCACATCCTGTGATAACGCTACTGCGAATGACCTGATGTTTTTGCGAATAACCAGTGAAAAATATGTGACATTGGACTTACGTGGGACTTACTGATATCGAAGGCCTTGCTAAATTGTTCGTTTGATGATTGTATTTAGAACTTATAAATAAAATAGATGTAAACTCGAATGATTCATGTGGTTATAAGACCTCGTTCCCAAGAGTTGGTGTTAGGCCAGCCATAAATGCCAACACATGGTCGCACTATTGTCGATATAAAGACACTGCACCGACCCCAAATAAATTGGGAGCAGGGTAGGAAAAAGAAGAAGAAAATAAGACCTCTTCTGCCTACTCTGGTCACAGGTCCCACAAGTCATTTGTGCCTGGAGGGACCTGCGCCCATAGTGTAAGATTTTTCGTTTTAAAAACGGTCATTTTGCTGTTTTTGATATCGTCTTGTAAATTATACCGAAGTAAAAGTGTTACCAATTATTCTCGCGTCTTTTTCCTTTAACATACAGTCCTTTTTGCGTCCTTTTTATTGGATCAAGAGTCAGATGCAGTACTTCTTGATACGGCCCGCATAGTGAGGAGGTTCCTGTCTCTGGATCCTTAACCACCGGTAGCCGGGACCCTGATCTTGCTACCGATGGGGAACTGCATTTTTGTATTTTTAAATGTTATATTTTTTAGTGTTCATACATTGTAAAAGTTTTTTATTTAGAAATATGATTTTGTATGTATTTTAAAGGAAATAATAATAAAATATTTCTACGCTCACACCAATTATCTAGCCCAAATTAAGTATCATTAAGAACTTGTGTTATGGATACTAGATAACGGACAAATATACATAATATTCTTGATATTTTTTAAATAAACGTAAATCAATATATAAACAACCATGACTCATGAACAAATACTTATTCGTGTTCATCACACTAATATTTACCACTATCAGGACTCGAACCCGGACCGCCCGGTGTGTACGCAGCGTTACTGACCACTCCACCACGACGGCGTTTAATTGTAGTTGCATTAGGAGCTCAATTTGTATGGGAAATATGATTTGCGCTTCTAATATGATTCTGCTCAGGGCGCTTTTCAGGTTTCCTATACAAATCGAGTTCTTAACGTACTAGTTGCGTATTTTAAACGAAGTTACTTACACTACGGGTACAGAGTAGGCAGCAGATTTAGTGAAAAATGGTGACATTTTTCACTAAATCTGCTGCCTACTCTGCCATATCGCTGCCATACCGCTATAGGCTTCGGTTTAGTGTTATGTCCATGAATATGTCCGTGTGTCCACCTGACACCAACTCTCCTTGGGGTACTGTTGTGTGGTTGACGGGGCTCAGAATTTCCCTCAGTTGGCTTTTACGACACCCATGTGATGAGATAGGGTATAGGGTACCTAGTTGTAGGTATTTGTGACCGGGAACTCGGTAGACACCGGATAGTAGAGATCATAATGTTACATATGCCTAGTTTGTAGAGCCGACATGCACCGTTTAATTTAAGAACACTACATTAAACATTGGTAGAAGATAATTATGAATCAATTTAAAAAAAAATACTCCCGCAAACATTGAAAAACTATTGCAGATCATAAAAACCTTTATAATATATCTCTGTACCGATTATTTTAGTTAGACGCTTTTAATCATCAGTTGGTATTCTCTTTAGTTTATGATTATGTAATGAAATAATTGTTAAGTTAGGTAGTATTAAATCTCAGACCAATAAAAAAGACTTTTTTATTGGTCTGAGTATTAAATATGTATAACATGTTCACTCTATTTTAAATAGCAATGACAACTTTAGTACGTGTTTTGAGACTGAGGAAGATTTAAGATTTGATTTTCTTAAATCCATTAATTCTGCATACCTATTTAATTTATTTTAATAAAAGCACATCAATTGACTTACTTATAATAATTTACTCTACCGAAATAAAGAGCTACGTCTCATGAAAAGGACTAATTAATAAAATCATAGTCATGTGGAGATGTAGTCAAGTGATTCAGTGGCACGTAATAAATCGCAAGAAGGTGCAGCACCCCTGCCGATGCACTTGTCAAGCTAACCAGCCGTGGTCGATACGATACCCGTTCGAAACAGGTAACAGAGTAAAAAGAAAAAATGAGGCTGACGGCGCGCGGCCGCTCCCGTCCTCAAGGGCCGCTATTCACGAACGGACACTACTTTTTGTTTGCCTAGTTGATCCATACAATGGGCGATAAATCCAACTGTCACCACCAACTAGACCGAATATTAATTATAATTTTCAAAATGTTAATTCTTATTTTTAATGAGAGAGTCGTACGTAGATTTATGATTATTTTTACTTGATTGTCATTTGTCTATAATATACTTATACGTAAACTTTAGAAGACCCATAAAATAATACACATTTATTACTAAAAAAAATTAGGACACCTTTTGATATCAATTGATGGGTTCGACATCCTTGTGATATGTGTACTTCACAGTCCTATCTTAAATAATTTACTATTTACTTATTTTATTATTTAGATTTGGTACATTATCTAAGAGTCCTATGCTTTTCACTTTTTTCCTTAGTGTCACTGTCCGGGGCTTTCAATTCTTCTAAACGTAATACTTTTTTAAAAATAAAAATCCTTTTTTTATAAATATTTATATAAAAACAATACAAACTGATAATTTTATAGGTAGTATTAAATAGAAATTGTGTCTATTAATTAACAAACATAATAAAATCATGCGGGACAGAAAAATTACAATATGAAGTGTAAATAAAATACGACACTGGATACATATAGGTATCACCCTCCCAGACAACAGAAAACCAGTTTTATAATTGAACACGTCCTCGACGGATCGCTGCAAATAAATCGCCAATATTTATGAAGTGCGGTCAACAGCCGCGGCCCCGTCGTGTGAACATCTCCTAACACACGCACAAAATTGATTCCGTGTGCACCCGCCTAGCACATAATAATAACACGAATCGTCTGTTTTGTTTACATTTACGAGATAGCAATGTTTACTTTTGTCACGCTTTTTAATCTTTCGGGAGTTCTTTAACGCCCACGGGCGCCGTTGTAATGTGTTAAATTCACGTAAAGTTACCTCCTGTGTTTGTAACTTTTTGATGTTACCCTCGTTAATGATAACGCTGTCGCATAAAGGAATATTCACTGAAGTGTTAAAAATAGATGCCTACAAACGTTAGTTATATTTAGCGAATGATATTAATTCACAGTGATAGAAGGCACTCGATTCGATACGATGTAAAACAATTAGTTTTTAAGTGGAATTGATGATCCTTCGTTTATTACTTTGCATTGTGCGAATGAAGAATTTTAATGAAAACGAATACACCTACCTGCGATTTACTTTTTTTGTTCGTGTCAGAATAATGTGAAGCTTGCATGAAGCACTGTCATTATTTAAATCTCACTGCACTCGCGACGAACTTCCCCGGAGGCTGCGTGGTCGAGCGTGTCCTATCGTCAGCGCGGTCGGGTGCTAACTGCCGGTCTGCCACCGCGAGCATACACTTCGCGACTTCAGTTCAACTCGAGCTTTTTCCTCGATTCAGGGCATTTTAAACCGTAATGCGTGGAGCTTATCGTCTTCGAATATATATTTTGCCATTAGCATCATTCATAGGAATATGCGCATCAGTAGATTCGTACTTAGCTACTGACACTCAGCTATATCTATATCGCCAAAGTTCTTGAGAAAACAAAAGTCTTTAGATTAAGAACTTATTTAATATCTAATAATAATTGAAAAGCAATTAATTTCTCATAGTTTTGTTTATACCATTAGTATATTTTCTGCCACATGTGATCTGGATCTACAGGTATTGTGGAAAATTTTAATTATAACGTTAGGTACCTTCTTTTTACCCGACTTCGGTGAAGCAAAAAGGAAGGGTTATGATTTTAGCAGTCTGAGTATGTACAGTCAACATCACATCAGGTTACCACAAACTGTCAAATGTTGTCAATCAATTTTGCGCTTTATAATACACACGTTTAAGGTTGAAAATAAATTGGAGAACGCAGCCGCTCGGATTGCAGAAGATGCTGGGTTCGATTCCCGCCTGAGGCAGGTCGATTTTTTTCAGTGTATTTTTTCTAGGTAAACGCGTAAATATTTTTCCATAAATTGGAAAAATTTGTTTTGTTTGTATTTACATATAATGTTCCTCTGTAACGCCCTAAACTATTCATCCGATCCGATTAATAGGTGTCAATCGATTCGTTGTTGTGGTCCGGAAAACAAAGGCTACCTACATTTTAAACGACTTGTTTTGTATAAAAAAGTCTGCCTTTTACGAGTGATTTTGATAATTTGGGGCTTGTTGATTGAACTACAACCACGGTGGAGCTTTCAAATTTGTTCTAGACTTTCGTATAGGTTAAATCATTGCGAAACATTATACGGAAGTTCAATTACGTGAAAAACGTAGGTAATTACCGAAGCGACTATAAATTAATTGTAAAATTAATTTGGATTTCACCAAATGTATGATGAATTAATTTTAATTAGGATGAATTAAAAAGTGACAAACCTAATTAAGTAGAATTAAGTTTTATATGAATGTTAAGTATGGATAGCTACAACAGATTAATGAAATGTGTAATAGATAAAGTCGTAATCCATTAATGAGGAAGTATAATTAAAATTAATTGCAACATACACATTGCATACACATCGGTCATGCAGGTCGTGTCTCTGACCCGGCGCCGATTGTTTGGAGACAGCTGTCTCGATAGCTTAGGGTTGGCACAAGAGTATGATTATGACGGTATAAATGTTCATATAGTAGGTATAAATGTTGGTTTATTTGACATTTTGGGAGTAGTTCCTAACAATAATTTAGTAAAGCTAAGCTTCAACCCACATCTACCGTTCGGATGAAATGAGCAATAGAGGAGTTTGGCCCGCGTTCTTGTTGTAGGTACCTAATACCTAACACGTGTTGAGAATTGAGAGACTCATTTGTTAAGTCAATCTTCCAAACAATTTATTGTTATCTGCTTTAGATACATTTTCACTCGACTTTGGCAAAAATGTGCGTAATCTTTGTGTCGCGCGCGACGCCATTTAGTTAAGAATAGAATACATACCTACATAATGGAGGATATTGACTTGGTACAGTACAGTAAGTAGGTACCTAAACTACAAAAAATAGATGACGAAAATTTAAACTAGTCTTTCTAGAATCAATTATACAACATATAAATTAAATAACCAACATCCTGAATACAGGTGGACTGGGATCGGCGTCTGAAGTAATTTTAAAAAAAAGATAAAAAATAGTTTTTCTTTTGAAAAAAAAAGGAGTGTTTGGCGGAAAGTCATGGCGTCTCACAGTGTTTTATTTCACCTCAAAATTACCAACCCCTTGATTATACCTGATTCAGATAAAGCTCTTTATTAATAACACGAGAGTAAAACTCCCACGAATCTAAATAGAATAGTTTTGAAGAAATCCTGTTTTACATTTTTGTCCCGTATTTGGGTAAAAAATAAAAAAATAATGATTGTGTCTAAACTATTAAAGGAGTTTAATTTTTTATATTGCCTATTAAAAGGTCTCATTGTTAACCATATTATGAGTCCTCTATGGCTGCGCTAAAGCTCATAGAAACCGAAATAATTGCCATTTTGTGATTATCGTTTTAATTTTTTTGTGCCCACATTATGTAATATTAAAGCGTCTAATTTGCTTCAAAATCTAGTTAATAATGTTGACTACCAACACACAAAATTACAAGCTTTAATTCTGTAGAATCTCGAATATATTAAGAATTTAAATTTACGGTACAATTTGTCCCGCAATTTTTTGAAGACTTGTAACTTTGCTATTTTAATTCTCAATAATAACATGCAATAATTTATTTGGTAGCCATTTTTTCGGAATTACCAATAAACGCCAAAAAATTTGGTACTTTTTGTAAAAATCTGGCTCATAAATACGTTGAAACCTACAACTGGCACCCTAGGACTACTACCATTCACACAATCTTAATACACGGAGAGAAGATTATAGAAAATTCAGCGCTACCCGTAGGACTTCGTTCGTTCGTTCTCTCCAAACTGGCTGGAGAATTTAGGAACAAATTTTGGATAGGGAACATCATAGCATAGGGAACATTACAGCCGGAAAGATTGTAGGCTTCATACCATGATTGCTGTCTTATTTCACAGGGTGCTCGAGTCATCCGACCTGTAATATCGGCTATACGGCTAAAACAGCACCAAAATAACCGAATAAAAAAGCCACTGCCACAGGCTGTAAAATATATGCTAAAATCGGACAATTCAGAAAGTTTAAATGACGATAACAGTGATGTTGATGAAGAAACTTCATGCACAGAGAATGAAGAAAATGAATTCACAACTGTTCATCACAACGAAGATAGTGTTTTTACCACACTGATGATGTTTGAGTTTTTTGTTATTTGTTTATTTGCGCCAAATAAATTATTGCATGTTATTATTGAGAATTAAAATAGCAAAGTTACAAGTCTTCAAAAAATTGCGGGTCAAATTGTCCCGTAAATTTAAATTCTTAATATATTCGAGATTCCACGAAACTAAAGCTTGTAATTTTGTGTGTTGGTAGTAAACATTATTAACTAGATTTTGAAGCAAATTAGACGCTTTAATATTACATAATGTTGGTACAAAAAAATTAAAACGATAATCACAAAATGTCGGTTTCTACGAGCTTTAGCGCAGCCATAGAGGACTCATAATATGGTTAACAATAAGACCTTTTAATAGGCAATATAAAAAATTAAACTACTTTAATAGTTTAGACACAATCACTATTTTTTATTTTTTACCCAAATACGGGACAAAAATGTAATACAGGATTTCTTCAAAACTATTCTATTTGGATTCGTGGGAGTTTTAGTCTCGTGTTATTAATAAAGAGCTTTATCTGAATCAGGTATAATCAAGAGGTTGGTAATTTTGAGGTGAAATAAAACACTGTGCGTCTGGATGTCGATCTTGATTTTGGAGTGGATTTTGTGCAGTGAAAGTGGTGTCGTTTCGTTGCATAAGCATTCGTGTTGACGAATAGTTATGAGGAATCATTGAAATAAAGGTTTTGTGTAAGTGGCGTTGAGAATTGTATAGTGGTTGGAAATCCCACTATACAATTCTCATCAGTCACAGTCATGAGGTTTGTTGCCATGCATTTCTTTCCAAGCACTCCCTAGATGCATTAAAATGTGCGACTCCCATATTTTAATGCAAACATCAAGAAAGAAGACATAAATACAGACAGGGCTGTATGGACTTGATATCCTTTGCCCGTCCCGTTAGGGACTAAAGAAATAAAATAAAAATTGCTAGAAAATTTTACAATATTTTCTAGGTAAGTAGGTACTTTCTTTTTTCAAAAAAAAAATATTTTTTTATGATAATTTCAATATAATCTATTTTGATAATCTAGATTCTAGCTACTTGCGATATTGACTGTATAAAATCATAAAGCATTTTAGTTTTTATACATTTAATCAAAGGTAGTAGGTATACCTACCGTATAGTTCTTCTGTACCCTTAGTATGAGTTTTAATAGTTTCGAGCTCGATCAAACGTATCGTCTTTCTTCATACATTGCCCATTGTTTCTGATAGTTTACGCTAGAGGCACTAGTGGGCAATGTATGAAAGATAAGATACGATACGTTTGATCGATCTTTAAAACTAACGAAACATACTAGGGGTAACCACGTTATTCCTCTCGCTTGATCCCACTACGAGCGCTTAGGTATGCGCTATTCCCTAATCGTGCTTGTTAGATCACAAAAGTGCACTTACCTATTCACACACACCACAGTCCACCCATAGACGGGTACGAAGACCGTAAAGCTAGGTACCCACGGGGCCCCGGCTCATTCGTTGGGCCGGGCCAGCCCTGGGTCGCTCTGGTGACAAGGCGTACGTAAAGTGCGCCGATCCCAGAGCGCCCGCATCAGGGCTTAGGAGTACCGGTGGATTTTAGCGGAGTAGGACCGGCGCTGTTCCGCGCCGGTAAGTCCCGCACACGCCGTACGCCCAGCCAACGTGCGGTATGGTCCGTATGGACTTCCCATCCTCACAAAAAAAAGGTACCTACCAACGGGGTGAACCGATTATCTGATAAAGGTCACGGGAAGTTGGAAGCGGGCAGTGCAGGACCGATCGAGTTGGAGATCCTAAGGGGAGGCCTATCAGTCAATATGGTCAGCTGAAATACTATTGTTGGACAACAATAGTATTTCAGCTGACAATACAGGTACCGTCAGATCTACCACACTCGTCTTGAACCGCGTAGATTATAAATAAGTACATACCTATAATAGGTACGGAAGTAGGACCCACGCATGAAGCAGTAACTGGCAGCCAACAGTAGTTAATAAAAAAAAGTTCCGACTTGTTACTGCAACTGTTTCAATCGCATCAAATAAAATTCGCATTGAGCCGCGTGCTCTAAACTCCTTACGTGTTTCTACCACTTAGGAAGCTGTAATATCTTGGTTTTCAGCGGTAGGAGGAAAATCATCGGCTATTTCAACATGTTCAACTAGGTACTTATCTATTCAACCCATAGATATAGTAGAAAACTGTAGATCGGCAATGTGAAAGAGAAAGAGCATACAACACGTATATTAGAGCGAGATAGATATAAACAAGACCATTTCACGTACAGGCAGGCGGCCTAGGTCCTCCTGTCAGTCACGTAGACACGACTGCAACTGTCAGACTTCAGTACTATTTTTCACGCAGGCATGCGCAATACTCCACACATTCGTGCATTTTGTCGGTCTCGCCCTAGTCGATTCATTTACAAATCTTTAAACGTCAGTAATTATTAATTTATGGTTCAACCAGTTGAACATATTGTAATTGGATAACTTTCCTCCAATTTATTCAACTTTTAGGGATGTAACGGATGTAATAAACTATACTAATAATCTATACTATAATATACTACTATCACAGCGTAAAAAATAAATGTAGGTACAGTGGTGGTTCTTCGAAGTTGGGGAAAATGCCACTTTTGTCTGTAAATAGCGTGCAGTAGATAAACAGAGGACCAGCGTCTACCTCAGATCATGCAAGTCTGGGGCGTCTATATCGAAAGAGAATATGGCAGTTTGGTGGCGCCACCGTATGTTTCTAATAACTATGGTATGAATGTATTAAAAATAATAAAACAATTTACGTAATTTCTTAAAATTTATTTTCTATGCAACATAAAAAAATATCCATCATAGTTACATAATAAATTACAGTTACTTAACGCGAACTAAAATGTAAATTATTATAATTCGTGATCAAAACTTTATAATCGCACGAGGTCAGAGATTCTATCCAATACAGAAAATACCATGTTGTAATTTGTCATGATTAAACTTTTTATAATATTAATAAATGCAAACTATTATCTAATCCAACAAAACACCTCCGACTTGGGTTAAGAAGCTTGCTTAGTTTATCTTTCGGGCTACAGATGCCCAAATTTTGTACGCATTGCAAAATATAAACGACCAACAAATTAACACATAAAAGTTTTGGTGTGTGTGCATTATATTTAGGCGGTATTGTTAGGTGATTCTACAATAATGAGACTGCACACGACATATTTGCTTAGTGACCGTGTGATGTATGAACAATTAAATAAACATTAGACAATAGCTGCCCGAGAGACAACTTTTATGTATTTATTTGTCATTACTTTACATGAATATTATTTTGGAAATCATATAGTAGACACCGTCATTGCAATAAGCAATAAAATAGTAATAACATAGTAATGTTAAATTACTTATAACATTAAAAAAAAACAATTTGTCAGTGTTGCTAGAGACAAAATGATTGTAAACTGTGTTGCTAGATTATAAATATTAATAGAATATTGTTCAGAGAGTTACACTTTGCTTGTTGCAATGTCAATGTCTAATTGCTGATCAATAAATTTGTGACTTAATACAACGTAGCAACGACAAAAATTAAGCATCTGTATTCATAACTCTACAAATAACACTGATTGTACCTCACAACAATTAGTATCTACCGGCTTGTCTACTACAGTAACAATTTTTCAGCTATCAGCTTCAGTTCGTGCCATCCACCGTCTCAACACGTCTGTAATATACTGCGCATCAATTTACACCATCACTACAACTCAGGACATTCAAAGCCCGTCTCTCCTCAATGAGCTATGCATTTCGTATTAGAATGATTGATAACGATTCCCTACTATATATATTGAGACAAGTGACACTACTAAATGCGTATATTGTGCATATGAAAAGTTTACATCCAACTATGAATCACATTCTCGTAAAAGTAACGAAACAGTATGTATATAAGGCAAGTTACATTTGTATCCATTTAACGTTATAGAATAAAATGAACACTTTGAGAATTCTAAGAATTTTGAGAGGAAGGCAGTGGACATTGATCACTGTACTTCAATCAGTACATTCAACAATTTAACGTGACCAAACTGGAGTTGTGAATATTCAATATGTAACAAATGTTCGAGACACGTCGTATATCAACAGCGCGGTATAAAAAGCGACAATAAACAGATGCGAGTCGAACAAGGCTCTCCTACTATTAATTAATCATAATATATATTAAATTCTTACTAGACAATAGACATGATAAAGATTCCTTAACAAATAACTTAAAGGGGTTACAATAACAGTGCCTTCAAATATAAATATGCAATGTATAAGGTACCAATGGTTACAGAGTAAGCTCTAAATCAGAACGATCAAAATCTTGCCATACACGTTGCGACCGAGAAACTATACATAGATTTACATCCCAAGCGAAATAAATAGTATGTCACACTAATAATAGAATATGTAAATAAATTACTATGCGCGCCCGCGCCTACCGCGGTCTTTTGTTTTAAAAACATGGTTCAGATTACATCTGACCGGCGTGCGGCGAGGACGCGATAAACAAACAGATATTTAAACAAATCAACATGGTTAAACCGCGTGGAATGTATTACTTAGGACCCGACACCTTTCAGGCGAGGAAGGATGCACAAATAATATTTGAAATACATCGCCAGGAACATCGGCTCAGCGGACCAGCCCGGCTGGATGCCGACTACTCTGCCGACGCAGTAGTTTGAAACGGGATAAATGACATAAATAAATATATAATAGAGTAATAGATGCGACAAGCGAACGCGTTAGCTAGAATAACATTAGTTAACACGAGACCCTAGCCTTATATCTAAACACGACATACGATTGGATATTTACTCATGCCGGGTGAAGAGGACCGCGACCGCAACATTTTTGACATACAAAAAACATTCAATAGAAAAAACTCGCTATATAATTTTGCATTGTGGCAACAACGGACTCCAACCGACGGGGTCGTCTCCACCCAGTAATCGTCCAAAATTAGAAACATCAACTTGGAAACAACACGTTAATGCGAACGGTGCGAACAATCTTCATTAATGTCAAATATAATGTTAAATGTTAAAATACAAAAAAGCTTTTTAGAAGTCTTAACACTTACTACACGAGAAACTGCTGACGGGTGTACATTATATCTCGAACCGACAACTTCTGTCGTAAAATATGATATTTCAGCGAACAATAGTGATATTTTATCCTCATTACAATTATTATATTAATTACTAAAGTTTTGAGATTCCTTTCAATATTGTAGTAATCCTAATATCATATTTAGCAGCCAGAGAAATTTGTGATTGGCTGACCGCGCAGCACGATGGCACTAGAGCCCCTGTGAGGTGATCATGAGTACATTAGAAATAATCAAATTTGAAAGCTATCGTCATGATATGAAAGGTCATTACGGTCCGCGCTGCGCGGCCAGCCTCTTTATAGTACACTACACATGACGATTACGTGCGTAACTACCAATGAAACGAGCACAACATCGATTATCGATTACTTATCAAACGCGCCCTCTGTCCTCCGCGAAGCACCAACATCGGCCGGTGGTCAAACCGCGCAGCGTACAAAAATATTCTCAATTTATTATCATTATGAAGTAGGAAAATAGTTACATTTTTCATTTTAAATTTCCCAGCGATTATAGACAGACTTCTTCGTTAGAAACTATCCAATGGAAATAAATTGAAAAGTTAATAAGCTTTGTGAACAAGTTAGTTATAATTTGTATCGACAGGATTGTCAAAAATAATGTTTCACCGACGCTACACAACAGTCATATTTTTATTTTCACAAAATAAATATTTAATGGTCCACAGCAAGTTTGTATGTGTATAAGAGTTTCAATAAATAGAGATAATAGAAAAATAATAGTGAGAGGACAATAATCTTGTGAGTGGAACCAGACGGCTCCCCGCCTAATCAATTGACCCACCGTTTCTCCTTGTCAATATCTCTACCGTTCTACATGTTACAATTTCTTCACTATCAATTTACATCAACAGTCTGACCACCGGCATCCAGAGCTATAACTTTTATCCTTTACCTATTTTCTGTGACAAAAATAGCTTCTCTTATTTTCAAATCCTCCAACTACCGTATCCTTAATTTACAAGTAATTGATATCGAGCCGAAACATTGCCTACGATTCCTACGAGCCGTAGAGAAGAGCGCACGCCGCTACTGAAAAGTGTTAATTTATAATCAAACTAAATTAAATTCTCCTCCATATGACAAAAACTACTTTCCAGTATCGGCGTGCAAGTGTCAGGTTATGATGACTATTTAGTACTTCATTACTTAAAATCAGTCTCATAATGGAAAAAAAACTTTATTCCTTTTTACGCGAGCAATATAACCAGAAGCGTCGAGTTTACGCTCTGCCGAACCAACTGTCAGATCAGAATTAAGCTAAACTTACTCAAATTGAGTTCAATGATTGGAATGACACTTACAATGTCTAATGGTGTAAACACGAACAATATAAAATCTAAACATTTTGAATAGCCGTCACTACCGACACCAGTATCTAAGGCCAAACTAAGAGAACAGTAGGCTCCGATATCAGCTTATCCTAACTTGGCCCTAAGCTAATAAATTTCAACTAAATAGTGTTAACACATTTTATACACAAGAACTTCAGTGCTACATAGCTTTAGAATGAAGTAACACTACAGTGGCAGTAATTTGAGATGAAGATACATTGTGATGTCTTTATTTGAACACCGATAACATTCTTGATTTAAACTTTGTCCAATACGCACACTCAAGACGTGTTAACTTTCGTTTAAAATGCTGCCCTTTATAATACATTTCTCGAGTGTCGACTACTTAGGATGTTAACATCCTTAGTGGAGAACATTAACGCTGATGTTAGGTCGCCTCGCATTCACCGCGGTCAACTTAGCAGACGACGATTCAGTGAAAGGACTGCCCATAACTATTCACAATATATCAATATAAACAACTATCATCTTTTAGAACACGAATTTATAAACACAAGACACTGGGCTTTGTAAACACTTGGGGTCTTAATCAATTTAGACATTCGAACGAAAGTTGACATTCGGCATTCAGTTCGGGCAGCCCCAACATCACATTACACAAAAAAATCCGTATCCGTATCAGATCTTCCACAATCTCTTTTATCTAAACATGACCTAAAGGATAAGATAAAATAAAAATGGAAATCCGACAGCAAATTTCCGCATAACGTAGCGTTTGTGTCCGCGGTGATGTAACGCCTACGTGAATGGCGATGTTTAGACGTAGGTGGGCGGGGCTTAACCGTTAGTGGGCGGGGCTTAAACATAAGTGGGCGGTTGTTGTCCCGCAGCCGGCGCGGGCGCGGGCGGCGGCAGCACACGAGCGCCCGGCACGTACTGTCCGATGAACGAACCGTCCTCCGTGAAACGACCTGGTATAGACCAATCATTTCATTATATTATCAAAAATCGGGTGTGGTCTACCCTTCACTTTCTCGTATAACGGAAACGACTCAAAAGATGATAGAAACCTTATATTTTGATGTCATACATGCATGTTAAATTTTGGTCACCCATCCGAGTACCGACCGCGCAAAAGGTTGCTTAACTTTCGTGATCGACGACTCAAAAGTTGATAGAAACCTTATATTTTGATGTTATACACGCCTACTAAATTTGGTTGCAATAAGTTAAAGCATACTCGAGTTATCGTGCTAACGCACAAACACACATACAGACATATTTTAAAAACGGTTTTTTTGGACTCAGGGAGGTCCAAAACGTGTAAATCCATCAAAATGTCGAGGTCGAATTTTTTGACGATTACAAGACTTCCTCCATACTACGTATACGAGAAAGTAAAAACGGGTTGTTTTGTACTCAGAGAGGTCCAAAAAGTGTAAATCCATCAAAATATCGAGGTCGAATTTTTTTACGATTACAAGACTTCCTCTATACTGCGTATACGAGAAAGTAAAAAGGAGAAATATAATATTTTATCTAAATCAGAATTTTGGTTAGATTGGAAGGTATAAGTAAAATTTGTGGGCCCATCTGCAAGTAGATTACAGCGTCTATTTAGTTTCGACTAGAAGAAGTCAAGAGCCACCTCACTCTTACCTAATTAAAAAGGGCATGGAATATCTATATTTGTCAAGCCTCCTGAAAATTATTCCGTTACCATCAGAATAGCTTATTTACCATTGCAATCTAAAATAATAGTTTGACCATAGTTTACTTATACTGTTTTCATTTAATTATATACAATAGTAATGGTAAACTACTTAACAGTGGCATGTCCATATTTAACTGCACACGAGAATATTTTCTTTAACACAACAAATAAGCTTCGATCACATTAATGTCGGTTATCGCACTAAAAAGAGTTCTATGACTTTCCTAGGGTCTCAAAATCTCTATATCAAATTTCATCAAAATCGGTCCAGTAGTTTCGCAGCCTATTCAAAGTAAACACACCATCAAGTATTTCCTCTTTATAATACGAGTATTAGATAGATTACATGAACATTATTTTGAATCACATCATTATTTCTAAAATCTGAACACCAGTTTTATTCAAGATACACAAACTGTTGGAGATTCACGTAGTCGAGTCGCAACTAAACACTGTAATACGTTTTAGTAGCTAAATGAAAACAAACATTGCAAAGACACACAAATTGAACATAATAAATACATGCTTAGCCATAACGAAAAAGAAAATAAAATAAAACATACCTCGAAAACTTAAACGTAAGCGCTGCTCGTGCATAGACGGAAGGAAGGAGAGTAGGATGCAACAAGGACAAAATCTTAACTATTCTACATAAATAAATGCATAACAAAAATACCAATAGACAAAAAACAAGCGTGTAGATTAATAAAAAAAAGTATTTAAAAATTAAAGAAAATATTTCACTCATAAGATTCACTCATAATTTGATTTCTTTTACAAACTACAATTTAATTAAAATTATTTCACGTGTACTTAACACTTATCCTAACAGTGTGTAGTTTGAGATATAGAAGAGATTTTACAATTAACTTTAAGTAGGACGAGTGAAACGTGGCTTTATTAAACTATTTTTGAAATAGTACAATAAAGACCCTCTAAGCCCGTAATACCTAAACACTGGCAGTAAATTTACTTATCCTAATCATAATTTCTAAACAAGAACATACTACTTGAGTTACAGAAATTTTGGCGGGCGAATTCACCGTCATGGACGGACCAATCACGACGAAGAACAATGAGGTCTTCGACTATTGGAAATTTAGGATTCTCAGGTGTGATGCAATGGCACTACGTCTCTAACAGATACTATGCGATTTATATTCATCGGAGCGAGGAAAGTTAAGTTACAGTTAACGGGTGGGAGATAAAAACTTTTTTCTTTACATACCTAAAAGCTAGCCTACACTTCCGACTTTCCAAAATTTTCATAACTAGCTACGTATATGAAATTAATAAATATGCGGGTAGATGCAATATCGCATTGAAAGGTCGAGGAAGGCGGCCAGAGGCAGGCGGGAGGGAGGTAGGACTATCAGACGAGCGTGGCGAAGGCCTGCGAGGCGGAGTCAGTGTGCGAGGAGCCGGCGGGGGGGCGCCGCTTGCGGCCGTACTGCCCGATGAACGAGCCGTCCTCGTTCATGCCCGCTGCAACCGCACCACATTACATGCCGCGCTACGGCCGGCCACTCGCGGCTACCACGTAACAACTCGCGCCACGCACTTTCACATTTACTTTGTCCAGTTCCAATCATTTGGTAGTTGACAGAGAAAAAACCGGGTAGGTATATTTTTTTAATAAACCGAAAGAAAATTACTTATGTTTCCGAAAGAATGAAGCAAGTCACTTGGAAAAAAATGGGATTCAGTAATATTTTTTAAATATGAATCAGTAGAGACAAATACGCCAATCTGAGAATGATACGCCCTACTACACCTTAAATATTTGAAAGAATTTATATTAATTTGTTGGAATGGACTATTTTTTAAATGACATTATAAACAAACTTAATTGAAATATAATTACATCAAAAAGTTGTTTATTCCAAAAATTTTAGGTACTTAGATATAAATTTACAACTTCAAAACTATCGTTTTTGAAGTTTAGCGGTCTTACTACCAAAGATTCTTACACACACAGTTTAAAGTTAGACATTGTTTAAAACAAAGGTTGTCTCGTTTTTGTTTATGACACCAAATAGAGAAGTCATCATTTTTAAACAAGGTCTGTCAAAAAGACGTGGGTATAGTTAATGTTACGTGGTAACCGAGACGATCGCATTGATTTACACTAGCAGCAAAATAAGACTAGTTGCAACACAGAGCGTGCAAAATAAAAACAAAACGAAAGTTAACCTATTAAACGTCACAATTACAAAAGCTTACATTTATTTTTAAAGGATTGATATCTAACTTATAGAAGACAGGATATCCAAAACACAATTCTTCAAAAAAATTTCAACCTTATTTCGTAATTATAGATTTCAAAGTCTATTGAAGAAAATTCAGTTTTTGATTGCTTAATCTACTACAACTATACAATAGTGACTTTAATAGGTTAACAATAAAATTAATTTAAGTAAATAAAGAGCAAAGAATATCAAATTACACAAAATGCAATGAAAACTACATTTAATCAAAAATAGCTCTTATATGTGTAGAGTTAAGTGTTATTGTGGTACGTACCAGTTTCTCCTTCACCGTACTCGGCCATAGAGTCGGTATCGCTTTCGGGGCCAGGTTTCGTGCCGCTGCTCATCGAATGTCGGGACTTAGTATCCAGTCTGGAACATACGAAAGGAAATAACTAGTATCTATTTAATATAGAATTATAAATGGAGATGTAGAGCGTGTAAATTTGGAAGCCGTAACGTGCGTGTACTAGTCAGTATCAGTGTACGTACTGGTGCGTGTACCAGTCAGTGTACGTACGGGTGCGTGTACTAGTCAGTGTAGGTACGGGTGCGTGTACTAGTCAGTGTCAGTGTACGTACGGGTGCGTGTACTCGTGGAAGCCGGCGCCGTCGGTGTCGCGTCGTCCGTGCGCCAGCTCTCGGTCGTGCACGTCGTACTTGCCGCCGCGGTTGTGTACTAGGTCAGTGTCAGTGTGTGTACTAGTCAGTGTCAGTGTACGTACGGGTGCGTGTACTCGTGGAAGCCGGCGCCGTCGGTGTCGCGTCGTCCGTGCGCCAGCTCTCGGTCGTGCACGTCGTACTTGCCGCCGCGGTTGTGTACTAGGTCAGTGTCAGTGTGTGTACTAGTCAGTGTCAGTGTACGTACGGGTGCGTGTACTCGTGGAAGCCGGCGCCGTCGGTGTCGCGTCGTCCGTGCGCCAGCTCTCGGTCGTGCACGTCGTACTTGCCGCCGCGGTTGTGTACTAGGTCAGTGTCAGTGTGTGTACTAGTCAGTGTCAGTGTACGTACGGGTGCGTGTACTCGTGGAAGCCGGCGCCGTCGGTGTCGCGTCGTCCGTGCGCCAGCTCTCGGTCGTGCACGTCGTACTTGCCGCCGCGGTTGTGTACTAGGTCAGTGTCAGTGTGTGTACTAGTCAGTGTCAGTGTACGTACGGGTGCGTGTACTCGTGGAAGCCGGCGCCGTCGGTGTCGCGTCGTCCGTGCGCCAGCTCTCGGTCGTGCACGTCGTACTTGCCGCCGCGGTTGTGTACTAGGTCAGTGTCAGTGTGTGTACTAGTCAGTGTCAGTGTACGTACGGGTGCGTGTACTCGTGGAAGCCGGCGCCGTCGGTGTCGCGTCGTCCGTGCGCCAGCTCTCGGTCGTGCACGTCGTACTTGCCGCCGCGGTTGCGCCGCACCACACACACCAGCACCAGCACCAGCAGCAGGAATGCCAGCGCCAGCATCACGCCGATGAACCACCCGGCGGTCGCCATCTTGTTGTCGGGCATTATCATCGGACCGTCTGTAAAACATGTGCGATACTGTTACCACTTTTGTGTGATTCACCAGGAACTCTTAAGGCTTCACCGATCAGAACGTGTACTTAGCGCGCGTCAAAGGTTCCTAGCGTCGCGTCAGAGTGTTGGATTATTATTTCATTGTTTCGGGGCTATTTACGTCACTGCGACTTATAAAGGTCTACTGTGACTAGCCTCCAAGTAAGTCCTATTGAGGACTTACATGTACTCCTTTAGCTAGACACTGTCTAAAAATGATAAGATATTCCCAGCTTGGATTGTTTTGATGTCATCTGGGTCGAGAATGCGTCTCTCCAAATGTCGGTTTCTTTTGTGAATGAGAGGTTCATAAAACCACAGGTGCATTGGTGTTTCACGCTCCTGTTCGTAGAATCTGCAAGCATCAGTATTTTATGTTTTAGAGATATCTGTTCAGCTTGCAGTGGTCAGTCAGAGCCCCAATCATCACTCTCGGGTTGCCCCTGTTGAGCTTATGTAGCTCGTCAGTGTGCTTACAAGAGTATGTTTTGATTAGTGCTTTTGTGTGTTAACTTAACCCAGGCGTTCTTTGCCAGTCCGCTTTTGCCCCTTAGAGGGGGTGGGTCCTTAAGTATTGCATAGCATGGTTCTTTGAGATACCACAAAAAAGCTCCGGGCCAAACTGTAGTCTTTGAGCACAAGCCCTTGTTTATCGGCATTTTCGTTACCAATGATTCTAGAATGACCCCGTACCCATTTGAGGATGATCTTGTTTTGTTGCCCCTGGTCAGTTAACTCTGAAAGCAAGACATCTGATGTCATTGCGAGTGGTGGACATTCAAACACTTTATGGTGTAAAGACCTTATTGGCCTCCTTCATCCTCAGACCTGATCAAAGAGATTTCCAGTGTTTTATGCCAGAATTAGTCCCGTAAATGCCATGGGGCACGCAGTGCGCTGCAAACCTGTCAGTTTTTTGACAGCAGTTACTTGCAGTGCTCTTTTGCCATAGCGTGCAGGCGTAAGTTATTGAATGCCTGACAAATAAATAGTCATAGGGCGATTTCTTGGTTTATCCCCCGTCTCGTCCCGTTAGACGATGGTAGTCATAACGCGGTTTTAGCCTTCTAGATGGAATTCTAAAGATGTGATTCCCAGGAAAGTCTCTTGTCAATGGTTACGTCCAAGTATTTGACTTCTGAGGAAAATGGTATAGTTGTTCCTTTAATAGTTCTCTAGCTTCCTCTTCCTAGTAAAGGGAACCACAATTGTTTTGGTAGGATTCACAGTCAGTTGGTTTTCCGAACACCACTTAACAATTGTGTTAAGGGTTTTCTGTAAAATTGAAGATACGGTCCTTTGACAAGGGTCTAAAACACAGACCATTACGTCGTCAGCAAAACCCTGTACGTTAAGATTAATTTCCGAGGATTTAATTAACTAAAATGTAATCTATGACAAGGGACCATAAGAATGGTGAGTGTTGGATACTGCTAGCGCTGACGCTCAGTGACTCTGTTTGACAAAATAGTAATGTCACGGTATAACGCTGTAGCGCGACGACAGGCTAGCGCTCTGACGCGCACTAAGTGCGCGTTCTGTAGCTTGCGTTACGTACGTACGGCGAAACCTTTATCCCGCCCTAAACTGAGTAACTGGCTATCTCATCATTAACCGTCAGAACATAACATCACTTTGAAGATGAGAAAACGAAAAAAGCTACATTTGCCATTTGTATCATTGTTCAAAGCTTTAGCAGTTTCAAGGTTTAATAAACATTACTACTTTGATCTACAAAATCAGCAGATATGACGTAAACGCAAACATTTCATAAAACAGTAATACACTCACCGATAGTAGTATCGACCTCCTGAACTGCACTGGTGCTGAAGTATTCTCCATCGTGCGCAGTCAGCTTGAGCTCGTACATCTGTCCGGGCTCCAAGCCCGTCAGGATGACGTAGTCGTCGTCCGTGACGTCATTGGTACGCAGCCAGTTAGCGGCCCCGCGGACCCTGTACCACACCACGAAGTGCGTCCCCGAGTGACCGTCCAAGCTAGGCAGCCACTGCACCTTGATATGCGCCGTTCCTTCCTTAGCCGGCAGCGTGGTCGCCCTGAACAGAGGCACGTCAGGTACAGCGTTCACCACAACCTTAGTCGTCTGTTCTACGTAGTACTCCTCGCCCTCGCCGGCTTTCGTCTTAGCCCTGATGTAGATACGGTATTTCGTATTAGGCTCCAAGCCCGCCAACTTTGCGCGGTCGAATTTCGGGTCGATCTCCTTCTTCCTCTCCTGCAGAGGTCCCTGGGCGGTGCCGGACATTTTTCGGTACGAGACTTTGTAGCCAGTCAGTATGCCGTTCTCGTCGATAGGTTTGTCCCATTTCAGAAGCATAGCTGAAGATCCGATCGGATACGCCTCGAAGGATTTCACCGACCCCGGTTTTCCTTCGGGAGTGACGAAGCTGAGGACTTCCGAAGGCGGTCCGTTGAAGCGGCCGTTGTAGACGAGAATCCTGGCGTTGTTCTTCCTGAACGGTTTGAACTTTGTGACGAGGGTGCTGGTAGCGTCTGCCTTGACTAGAATTTCCTTCTGGCTGTCCTCTTCGCCGTCGGTCCAGGTCTGTATCTTGTATCCCTTGAAGTGCCCTCGCACGGACTCTGGCGGGACGGGGTTCCAGCTGAGGAGGGCCGTAGTGCCGGTGGTGACCTGTACTAACGTGAAGTTGGCGGGCGCTTGTAGCGGCATGTCCTCGCCAGACCAGCCCAGGACCTCCACTGGAGTCACGTTTGAAGTTCCTTTTGAGTTTACCGCGATAACCTATAGAATAAAAATGAATAGGGCTTTTATTAACTAGAGTAGTAAAACAAAGAATGTCTCAGATAGCAGGTATTCCATACCTGAGGGTCAGGAGGGGTGATTAATATGCAATATGAAGCTTTCTTTTTTACCTTTGACCAGGAAGTGACCAGTTTTCCGTACGCGTAGCATCAAATGCCTGCGATCCGAGACATTTTCGTTTTACCGCCCTAGTTAATGAATGTACTATCACAGTTTTCGTCAAATATACTAAATATTAGCAGTCGATTTTCCTCTACCGTTATAAAGATTTAGAAATAAAATAAACGTGTTTATGTTGTGAAAGATTTAGTTCAGAATATTCCGCAATATAATTGATCGTCTAGCAGCGTGCGTACACCAAATCCGTTACTGGCCGAACTATGCTCAGTCATCGGCTGACCGACCGCCGAATCCGAACTTGTTGCGCTTTCTCATCCGTGCGCCACATACTACAGCGCAAATTAAGCGTGTTTATGTAGATTTATACCTTAATGTAAAACATGGTTAAAGTTAGTCATGGTTTAAAACTGATGCTCTCACTTTTATTTGCTAAAAGACAGAGTTAGCATCAGTTTTAAACCACGACTAAGTTTAGTCCAAGTTTTGTAATAAAGGGGGATAGCGTTTGTCTCTTTTAGTATTATTTTTGACCTGACAACGTTAAATATGGGTATAGAACACGTAAACACGTTTTCACTCAGTTAATCTGCACAGTCAGTCAAAGATCGACAGCAGTGTACGCACGCGACCGGCCGATGCAGTCCAAACATCTCCGACCCGAAATCAGCCGATGAATCAGTTTCGGTGTACGCGTACCGTAGGGCTCTGCTAAAACTGTGACAGCAAGGTAACATAACCAATGACTGAGCAGTGGGAGCTAGCGGGACCAAATCGAGTGGGGTCGAACGACCTGTCGGCCTTCGCTATCTTTTTTTGACAGTTGAAAGTGATGATCACCGAGTGAATTACATATTAATTGGTATTTTTACACAAATGCCATTAACCCCTTGTGTGTCGCGCGGCCTCCTGGAGGTCGCTGTCAATAACGCCGGTGACTCGGCCGGTTTCCTGGAGGTTGGTCCCCCCCCCCCCCCCCCCCCCCTGTTCCCAGATGATTAAAGTGATTATTATTATTTGAAAATATAACTGTACTAATTATATTATATTCTGTTAGCTTATTTTATAACTTAAGATGTTAGTGACAAAAATCTTATTTATAGTTTTACTATAAAATTTTAAACCTTTTGCATTTTTATTACGCGCAGAAAATTCGCGACAGGAAGTCCGGAAGTAATTGACACATGCGCAAAATGTTACAAAATGGCGGCGACACTATAGGGAATAATAGCGTATCGTGTAAATGGAGAAGTAATTCACTCGGTGATTATCGCTTTTATGTGTCAAAAAAAGTTAGCGAATAGGCCGACAGAATAAAGGCAAGGATGAGTAAAAGTTATTTGTAGAGAGTCAAGAAGAGAAACGAGCCTCCAGCAAATAGCAGCGCACTCTCCCGCGATTTCGGCCTGTATAAATGTAAGATTGCGCCAGGCCATGGGCTGGTGGCGGGTACCTTGATCTTGTAGGGCTGGAAGGTGGGCGTGTTAGGCACGAGCAGCTCCGTGGTGCGCCAGTCCCGCACCTGCTGCTCCTCCCACGGCTGCCCCGTGATGTTGCGGCGCCACGACACCAGGTAGTAGAACCCGGGACCGTTGTGCTCGATCTCCGGCATTTTCTGGGCATAACAACGTTGCACGTTAACACTAGCATGTTGGTGGGGTCAGTGCCGCGGTGAGTGGTACATGAGGTGGAGGTGTACTGACCGACCAGGAGATGAGCATGTTGGTGGGGTCAGTCCCGCGGATGAGTGGTATATGAGGTGGAGGTGTACTGACCGACCAGGAGATGAGCATGTTGGTGGGGTCAGTCCCGCGGATGAGTGGTATATGAGGTGGAGGTGTACTGACCGACCAGGAGATGAGCATGTTGGTGGGGTCAGTCCCGCGGATGAGTGGTATATGAGGTGGAGGTGTACTGACCGACCAGGAGATGAGCATGTTGGTGGGGTCAGTCCCGCGGATGAGTGGTATATGAGGTGGAGGTGTACTGACCGACCAGGAGATGAGCATGTTGGTGGGGTCAGTCCCGCGGATGAGTGGTATTTGAGGTGGAGGTGTACTGACCGACCAGGAGATGAGAATGTTGGTGGGGTCAGTCCCACGGTGAGTGGTACATGAGGTGGAGGTGTACTGACCGACCAGGAGATGAGCATGTTGGTGGGGTCAGTCCCGCGGATGAGTGGTATATGAGGTGGAGGTGTACTGACCGACCAGGAGATGAGCATGTTGGTGGGGTCAGTCCCGCGGATGAGTGGTATTTGAGGTGGAGGTGTACTGACCGACCAGGAGATGAGAATGTTGGTGGGGTCAGTCCCACGGTGAGTGGTACATGAGGTGGAGGTGTACTGACCGACCAGGAGATGAGCATGTTGGTGGGGTCAGTCCCGCGGATGAGTGGTACATGAGGTGGAGGTGTACTGACCGACCAGGAGATGAGCATGTTGGTGGGGTCAGTCCCGCGGATGAGTGGTATTTGAGGTGGAGGTGTACTGACCGACCAGGAGATGAGAATGTTGGTGGGGTCAGTCCCACGGTGAGTGGTACATGAGGTGGAGGTGTACTGACCGACCAGGAGATGAGCATGTTGGTGGGGTCAGTCCCGCGGCCCTCCACGTTGTCGGGGTTCTTGTACGGCACGTCGGGCTGCGTCGTGCACACGTCGGAGTGTCCCGACGCCGGCGACGGACCGATCTTGTTCCACGCGATCACTCTGCAATCAACGAACATGTTCGCATTACACATATACCTATTTTACTTAAACATTGAAAAATGTACGAAAAATACTTTTATAAAAAGTTTATTTATAGTCTTTGACTTTTTTTAGTTACTTTGTGGACTTTGATGCCCTTTTATGTAGGCGACAGGCTTTCGGGTGTGCTATGATCTGACACCTCTCCGCGGTGCACTCAGGGCAACTTTTAGTGGGGGACGACTGACGTCGAACATGTCCTCAGAGTCATTCAGTATCAGTGTCCATGGCCTTAGGTAGGGTTTGAATATAAAATGTTAGGTACCTAGGTAGGTGTTTATGTATGTATACCAATAGGATTTCTCTTACTCTAGACTGCCTTCGTCGGAGCGACAATCTGTGCGCAGACTCGTTGTCATAATGTTAATATCGTCATATATTATCTGTGTAATAAACACAGATTGTTGTCATATCAATACGGTCTGAGAAGTCTTAATATAATTTGTAGGCAATTATCCAGGCGACAAGCTACCTGCCCCCCAATACTGGTTTGAGCCAATAACAGCAGACTATGTCGTCAGCCACGTTAGAGCGACATACACGGAGGGGAACTTGCGCTTCGCCTATTGGTTGCTCCATATTACGTTAATATTCTATTGGCCGGAGTAGTAAGTAGGCGGGGCTTGATGCAGGGCAGCCGTTTGCTAAGTGGAATAGCGGGAAGTTTGTCGAGTGTACCGGAAGGTGTAGTTGGCCCAGGGGCTGAGCTCGGCGGTCCAGGAGGTGTCTGTGGCGGGCACGTTGTCGCTGGCCAGGTCCCAGGTGTCGGGCGTGAAGGACGTGTTGTACTGGATGGAGAACCGCAGTATGGCGGCGCGGTTGTCGCCCATGGGGTGCCAGCGAAGGTCCGCCACCTTCTCGTGGCAGCTGATGCCTTCCAGCGCCGGCGGGTTCGGCTTGTCTGCGAACGTAACGCATACATATCACTTACGACCAAGATATTTTAGGTAAAACAATCATCATCCGTCTACATATGCGATCATGATACGCGTCGGCGATACGGATACGCTGATCGGATCGGGCAAATGATACATATCTGGACCTGCCTTAAGGTAAAAAAACGTAAATCAATACCTTTATTGGCAAACCAGCCAAGTCCATATTTTGTCAAAAATATTTTTTTAAGGGTCAGATTGATGAACTAATTAAGCTTAGATGTCATTGATTTTGTTTCTAATTTTATTTGGCATGTTTAGTTATGATGATATATGAAATTTATACCAAATGTGACGTAATTAGAGATCAAATCAAATCAAATATTTTTTTTTCCAACTTTTCGTTTTCTATTTAATTTGGTACAAATTTCAATTACATCTAAAAAAAATTGTACATATGGAGGTCGCTGGTTTGCCAATTAAGGTATCAATATAAATAGATCTAAAATAGGAATGTTATTGGTAGAATGAAGGTGAAAATAGGTTATGTAAATCACCTTGCACAGTAAGCGTGGCCTGTGCGCTGGCCTCGTCGATGGCGGTGCGCGCGATGCAGGTGTACTCGCCGGAGTCGAGCTCGGTGGTGTCCGATATGAGCAGCGAGTAGTCGTTGGTGACGCGGTACCGCGGCTGGTTCTCCAGGTCGATGGGCTGCCCGTCGATGAGCCAGACGATGCTCAGCTGCAGCGACTCGTCCGCGTTCGCGTTGCAGCGGAACGTCGCCGACGACCCCGCCGCCACTTCGTAGTGCTCCGGCTTGTCCGTGATCACAGTGCGTTCTGTTGTCAGACGCAATGTTTAGGCTTAGCAAAAAATAACTTGTTACACAGATAACTATTTCACCTCTCCAGAACCAAAACCCACCACCTCTTTTGCTTCGTAAAATCTCGAAGCAAAAACGCTTTTCGCTACGAGCTCCCAACAAGACTGTAACGTTCAATCTTACATATTTTAGTTACATATTTGTAGTAATGTTACTTTTATTTTTTACAATTAATTTAAAGATATTTAACATGTATAAAAGTTTTGTCTTGTTTTTTTCGCCTAAAAGAATGTTCTCTCTGGCTGGAGAGGTGAAAAGTATGTTTCACACAAGAGCAATTTTTTTTCGTCTCGTTTAAATCACTCATTGCGCTCAGAAATCTATTTATGATATCGGCACTCGCAGCAAAAAATAACTTTGCTCACTTGTTGAACATATAACTATTGTTCAACAAGTGAGCAAAGTTATTTTTTGCTGCGAGTGCCGACTTTAAATCACGAACCTGCGAAGTAGTCTAAAATTTATTCATAAACAGACTACTGAGTGCAATGAGTGATTTAAAGGCACGAAACAAAAAAAATTGCTCTCGTGTGAAACATACGCCTTTTCACCTCTCCAGCGAGAAAATTGTTATAGGCGAAAAAACAAGACAATACTTTAATACATGTTTCTTATCTTAAAAATAATAATTAAAAATTAAAAGTAAGATTACTGCATTACTTAGATCGAATGTTACAGTCTTATTCAGAAAAAAGCGTTTTTGTTTCAAGATTTTACGAAGCAAAAGACGTCTTGTGGTGCTGGAGGTGAAAAAAATATTCATGTGTTGTTAAGCTCAACATTTTCAGATCATCATAATATTAGCAGAGTGACATCCACGCCCAGGTCGCGGGAAGCCTGATGCGGGCAACGCAGGACCCATTGGGTTGGATATCCTTGGGGGCGGCCTATGTCCAACATTTTTATGTTTTGTTGCTCGAAATCGTAAATTATTTTAGAAAAAGCACATATTTTTTCAGAATTAGCTTATTATATACAGATAAATCAGATTTGTTTCTTTCTTTCTTTTGTTATTATTATTGAAATATATTTCTTTAGCAATTTTGTAAGGCGGTAATATTTTACGAATCTACAAACTGTTAACTTTGAACATAATATGATGAACTGTTATTTAGTGGCCAAATTAACCCATCTAACCAACCCTTCCATTGATTATATACCAATATTTTGTTCCTTAAACTACGACGAACCAAAATATTCATGATTATTCACGATGTACTGAGCAGAGAACACAATTATCGTATCAAAAACAAATAATTAGCAGTTGCAGTTTATGATACTTGTTGACCAGGAGTAGGAGTAACTAGTGAACTAGAATAGACGTTCAACACGCAACTGCGTTTCATTAACAAATAATTATATTACAGGGGTGTACAGGATACGGTACGTCAACTGAATCCTATCGATATCAGTTGGATTAAATATATTTTAGTTCTAATAAAACCTTACGAATATGTTATATGTAAAAAAACACCTTATGTGTGATTGTGTACATAAATCTCGGGAAGTTGCATATTAAGGTCGAAGCTTATTCGTAAACAAAAAAGTTAAGTATTGAATGCAATCTATAAAAAAGCAAACTTGAATGAATACTTACTTTTAACAGTGAGAGATCCAAACGCAGACTTCTCTCCGAACTTGTTCTTCGCGTAACATTGGTAAGTGCCGACGTCCGTGAAGGATACGTCACGAATCACCAGGTCACCTTCCGGAGTGATATTGTACCTTCAAGACAAAAATAGAATTAAAAGTTCTGCTGGTCTACTCTCATCAGACTCCTCCTACATGTCCGCGGACCTCAATGTTGACCTAGACATTTGAAATGTTTTCGTTCAATTTCAAATTGTTTTCTTTTAATTTGAAATTGAATGAATATCGCTTTCTTACCAGTACTAGGAAATTTGCATATTCAAAGATAGTTGTAGCAAAGTTTAGATCGCTAAAAGTATTTATCATGAAAACATTTGACTATCGTAGCCCAGATGTTTCCTCTTCCCTAAAATTACTTGCATTTAATGATAAGTTGAGGTCTGAGAGTGCGTACGTACCGATCATATTAGCATTTAGTACCCCAAAGAACAAGCTACAAAGTCTCTAAACTGTAAACACCCAATACAGACAAAATGAACTAATTAGAAATTCAATTAACTTGAAATTAGTCCCCAATCCCTTGTAAATGAAGGGTACATCAAAGGCTTAACATCTGCCTATTTAAGTAAAGTTCATACCGAGCAGATATACAAATGTCTATAAACATTTATGTAAAGGTCACAGATTCTATCTTTGCTTACTTAGGTAACTAACGCAATAGAATCACGCGTAGAATTAGTTGTTAGAGGGGAATAAATATGGTGTATAATGACCTTAAAAAAATCTATTATTTACCATTTTAGTACTGTAGATTAATTATTGAGATACAATTAGTTGAACCCCAGTCTACTAGAGGGGCGCACCTTACTCGTAGTAAAATGTGATTAATAGGGAACATCGCCCTTATGGAGCGTGGTCAAGGCACGCTTAAGCTTACACTTAAATTCAATTATCCAATTCTAGGGAAGTATTCGTAATGAATCATTTTAATAGACGTCTATGAGAGGTTCTTACCACAAGAATTATGCAGCTTTTTACTTATAGAATATTTTTTTAAACTAGAAAAAATACTCTGAAAAAATCGACCTGCCCAGGCGGGAATCGAACCCAGCATCTTCTGCAATCCGGGCGCACCAGGGCACTGCTTTCGCTGTCGAAATTTGTCAGTGCTTGGTGCTTATGTTTTTATGGTAAACATTGTTTCATCAAATCTTTGAAATTTGTACTTCTAAGATCCGAATGCAATATTTTTGCAAATATTTGACGCCATAAAATATAGCAATACCTACTCCACTAAAATGTATGAAACAGCTGATATTTTTTTCTCGATTTCATTCTTGGTCCCATAGCAAAAGTTATTCAATTTGATGAGTGGGACCTCATGCTAAATATTTTGTACTATTTAAAAAATAGCGGTGTATATTTCATGTCAAGAGAGCTTCTAGCATTAAATTGAGACACCCATATTTTAAAGAAAAATAAATTCAAGTTTGACTTAAATGGCTTTTGTATCTTATCAGAGCCATAATAACGATATTTAATAATAAAAAAAGTGATACCCTTCTTGCCTGTAGTAACGAAGTATAAAATAAACACTATAACAAAAATGTGTGTCATATTTTTAGTGTGGTTTGCCAAACATTGCACAAAACTACACATTACTATACAATACCACAAGTATGCATTAAGTTTTCTTTACCTACAGATCTATCTTATGGTTGTTGTAATATGAGATAAAATCCAAGTCATGTTACGCATCACCGTGCTGTAAATGAAAATAAATGATACTGCTTTGAAATTGAAATAAAGCAACTACTCACTTGCCACCAGTAAGGTCAACCTCATCTCGCATCCATTTCACGATGGGCTTGGGCGCGCCGATGACATTGCAGCGCATCACTGCCTCGGAGCCATCCACTCGCGTCAGGTTCTCTGGGGCTTCCCTGATCTCGGGCGGGATAGCTGGTAAATGGAATAACATTTTTACAGTTGAATAATTCATCTAATAGCAATCAACTCAATACGATATTTGAAACATACAGGCTAAAGAGAATTAATTCATAAGGCTATTTACATCGTCTTGGAATTGAAACAACGGCGATTCCGAAAGGTTTGAAATATTTCTTAAATAGCGGCATTCACGTTTAGGTGAAAATCCTATACAATGAGGTAAGACTTGTTTGAGATAATGTACAATTTACTATACGCCGCTCTGTGGGTGAATAGCATAACATATAAATTTATTAGTATGCTCATCTGACTCGATTAAAACGTAATAAAATGCTCAGCCCACTCAGTGAAATACATTTCTTGTACCGCTTAACCAAATGCGCAATACTATAAATTCTTCAGCACACACATACGACGGGACTGCCTACTTTCATAAAGTAGTTTGAGAGCAATGTGACACTTTGAATGTGGTCACTGCAGGATGTAGCCTCGTCAAAAATTGTATTACACGGCACTTCATTGCTATATCACACAGATAATCTGGTGATGCAAAACAATTCATTTGGATGTTCATGTTGGCTATTTCGTATGTGTAAATGTACAAAAGCGTTACAAACATGCATATTTCAAGATGGACCACAACCAACAATATCCGTCTCACATTTGGTTAGGATTGCGGAGTGGGCGAGTGAAGATATACCACCGGGTCATGAGGATGTGCCCAATAGACTCCGTCTACGAACCATCTGCCATTAGCGACGTGACTATAAATAAATAATTCAAACATTCGACACAACAGGTTGGACGTCGTACTCATACTAATGATTTGATCGCAGCGCACTTTTGGTGGTATGAAATCAAAATACTTGCAACTTATTGAACTAATTGCTGCCTTACTTTCTAAAAAAATCTAAAGTGAAATTGTAGCACCATTGACAAATTACTTTCAATTGAAAAGGAGTGACGTATAACAAAAACATCTCAGTCAAGGTGGACTACCAAATCGGTCAATAGAAACAATAGCCTTTTGGTTTTCGGGCGAGTTCTAACGGAAAGGTTCTAAGCATTGAAAATATGTAAAAAAATCACTAGTAAACAAGTGACGCAAACGGACATGACGTATCAACGCGGCCGACATCATATTCTATGTACCCGTATCTTTATAAGCACACTGTGGTACCAATTATGGTTGCTGTGAGGCTAGTCGAGAGTAGTAGATGGACATCCTCGAAAGTGTTTTGTAAACAGATGTCAATGATTGGGTAGAGAACGTTGATTTGGGTTAGTTTGATAAAGCAAAAGACAAACTACGACGGTTAGAAGGTTTCATACACTGCACCATGTAGATACAAATATTTGAAATCAACACTAGAAGTTTTTAATTTTGATTGTTTGTGAATAAAGTTAGTGAGCTGAATGTTTGACGTAATTAAAGATTTTAAATAGATTTTGCCGCAGCTGTCCAAGAACTCTCACAAAATACGGAGTCCAACATTGCAATCATAACAAATACTGTAAATCACATAACTACAAACACTTATTGAGAATGTCAAACATTCCAATAACGAAGTGCAATAAGAATAAGTAAAGATAGACAAGTGGCCGGTGATCACGGCGCCGACCACGTGGCCGGAATATCAAATGGTTCACAATGCGCTCGGTGCACTCAAGGGCAATAATAAGTGAATCTTGTGCAGTTATTCCTCTTGCTTAACTCTGCCTTTCATTGGCGGAATACAAAGTCAGTCAGGAACTTCTTGCGTAGAGGGTTTCAATAAAATAAACTAGCGATAAACTGTATCAGATATGCATTACTTAACATTAAGCAATGGTTTAAAAAAGATAAGTTGTAATCTTAAAATAAACACCTTTTCCCCTTTTTTTCAGGAAGGAAAGAATTACAAGATTATCTGCTCAGTTATTTATTTTTTTCAAATTAACCACTTTTTTTTATAAAAAGATCAAGCAAATGATTCCATTCCGCATTCCGTAAGCAAAAGTGGAGTCCAAATGCGAAGATGGCTAGTGCGAGAGTATGTTTATTTATTCCCATATTATAATAATATTGGCCAACCCTAAAAAGCTGGACGGAAAACGTATAGAAAATAAGATTATTACGCTCGGATAACCCTATATGTATCAGCTGTGATTGGATATGGGCGCATACACCGAATGGATTGATCGTACGAGGTAACGTTTCAGTAGATTTCGGATTTTGCTCATTCAACCATCGCCGTAAGGGAACACCGATGTGGGATTAGCCAGATGACTCACAGGGGTTATCGAACTACGGAAAAAATTTGGGAATAGACGCTATTAGGGTAGTCACAGGGGCGACGACGAAGAGGGTGAAAAAATGAATAGCAATTTTGTAGAGAGCCAGTATGGTGGGTATAGAAATGGAATTACCCAATGTAATGACCTCTGATCTTGATTTGTATGTAAACCAACAATTAAATATGATATCAATATTAAAGGAACCTATACCAAAAAGCAGTGATACGTGGTGTGGGGAACAAAATGGCTAAAGTTCTGCTGCCTTCTAGTTCACAGATTCGAAGTTTTATTTACAAATTAGTGCACATAGCTCACGTGAATGATGGAAATAAAAAAATTAAAAAATATGCCGAGGTCAATTGGACATTACAGACGATATTAATTTACTTAGTTGACGGTAATGGACGTATGTACCATGTATGGTAAACATGAATTAATTGATAGAGTAATGGTCAAGCTATCAAGCTTAAAATCAAGATTGATATCACAGCAGCTATGAAACCAACATCCATGATCATGAGAGGTTACTTGGAGAGTTCAGAAATTTTATCCAGTATTATATTTGCATTTAGATATTTACACATAATAAATGCATCATAGTTATAATTTTATATCTTATTCATGCACTAACAAAACGCACCAACCAAATTCATTTTCCCGACGTCTCGTACTGGTGAAACAAAACTTCAGTTGACTTTCTGTGAAAATCTCCTGCGCACGCGTTACGTCCTATCGCATTAGTATCGCACAAAAAGTACTAAAAAAAGTGTCTAAAAATTAGGTACCTAACTAAGTAATAAAACAATAGCCTACGCAATCCCGCATCTGGAGAGTATCACCTTGTTCAAAACCACAATTAATAAGGTATGTGCGTCGCCTCCTGTAGTCACATTCTGTGGAGGACCAACAACGACTTTCGATCCTCCTTGCCTGTCTTCGTCAACACAGTATAATTGCTCGTCAATCCACGCCGAAATATATTTTCGGGAAACTGAGCATTCAATGCCTAGTATAAATACGGATGTGGTAGCCCTATGTGTCGCATGCCCGTGACCCGCCCGCGCATTGCATGAGAAGGGTGCACGAATCAGGTAAACGCTGTTTGTATTATCACGCAACATCACAAAAGAATGGGGTGCAGCTGTCCGCCTAGCATGACCCCTGAAACACGATATGATATAGCCATTTATCGCTTTGAACTCTCAAAAATCATTGGATAAAACCGCCAACTTGAAATTTTATCGAAACTGCGAACATTTAAAGGGCTTATACATGTTCGCAATTTCGATAAAAAATAATTGGATATAACCGCAATCTTGAAGATTGCGGTTATATCCAAATATTTTTGACAGTTCAAAGCGATAAATGGCTATATCATGTCATGTTGCGGCGGTCATGCAAGGCGGGGTAGACTACTATTCTATGTCAGCAGCAGTAATCATTTCCTAATCCAATTTAAACTGTATTGTAAAAACCATGGCATTAATGCTTGTAGAATAAACAAGTAATGTTAATGAAAATTCCTTGTTACACGATATTACAAAATAGGAGAATTGTTTCAAAATAAACATCATGGGCTAAAATTGTTTATCACAATTCCTTTGTGTGAAATACAATTAATAACAGCGTAAACTTGCGTCACTAATAGGAATTATTATTAGTCATGCTCAATCAGAAATAAAACGATAGAGAAATACATTTTAAATAACATGCTAACTTTAGGTAGGGAAAAATACATATTACAGTTATAGTAAAACAGAGGTATTCTAAGGAGATATTGCATTCAAAACTAAATTGCAATACAATACAGTTTCCTACATTAATATGGAAACGCAAATAGACCTTACAAATTTTGGATAAAAGGAGCAAGGACTGACGATAACAAACTCAATTGGACCAAGAACAGTAAAATCTCGACGTAAGAGTCGCAAAGCAAAAGACCCTATATCAGTGCGTGAGTCTGGCCACAAGAATTTAAATCTTTGGCCACAATACTACTATACAGTGTCCTGCCCATGATCAATTATAACTGACGTTTATGGCGGTCGTGTCCGCTTATTTTGAGAATACTTCGATATTAAAACTGACAACGTAAATAAGGGAATTCGTAGTAGCGGTATTATTTTTGGGCCGGTGGCGAATGGTATTGTTTATTATCAGAGACAGACTTGGTTATTGATAGAATGTGTATTGATTTGCCATCACAATTTCCTGTCGTTCGAGAGCCATACTTTAAAATTAAATAACAATAGCTATAGCTAATAGAAAACAAAAACTATTAAATAACCAATATATTATATAGTCTGGGAAAAAGCCGATCATTTTGGCCAGTTTTATATAGTTTGGTAGTATATATACGAAATTCCTATTTAATTTTAGTAGACGGCTGATAACTGTAACTATTATAGCAGTGGGCTAATTGTACGGGTAAAAAAATAGTATTAATTATAATGTCGCACAAATATGAATTCATTACAAAACCAAACGAAAAACTGGAAAACAAAATTATAAGGTGTCTCCCAGACATCACCGATTTATTTCGTAATTTATATCCAAGTTTAGATGCATTTACGAGTATACTAAAAAGCACAGACTGTGAATGTGGCAAGAATACACAACGTACTGTTGAGTATGTCAGAAAATTTAAAAATACTTTTGAAAGAGAATATTCCTAAAACCAGCCTATTTATGGGTAAAGATTCACAGGTAAACCAGTCCAGTCACAGTGCATATACAGATATAGCCAAAGCTTTATTGTGTCAACCATTCGCATCGCAACAGGGCAAAGTTCGGCTCCGGATACAAAATTGCATCCAATTGGGTCGGCGTTTTAGCGCCATGCGTGCCAGCTCGTTTAACGCAGAGTGACACCAAGCTGTTTTATTTCCACAACATCCTATTGAGATAACATGCTTACCAACATTTACTTAAAAGCTATTTCAGAACGTGTCGAAAGTGAGGTTCCTTCCCGGGATTACGTATAAGATATGAGTTGTGTAAAGCTATTATGCATCAAGAGATGTCGGACACGTAAATCGTTGCAAGATATACAAAGTGCTACAAGGAGTATTTAGGAACCGGAACAATCTTTTTTTTGTGTGTATTTTATAACTTGTCTATATCGCTTAGTAGCCTATCACGTTTTTTGGTAGCGATAAAACTTATTAATAGCACCCATTAAGCCAGATTAGTCCAGTTAATCCTATAATTCAATTTCTTGAAGTTATTGGCAAAACAAGGAGCCTAGTGGGGTAGCGTGCTGCACGCTCTAGTTTCAATTACAAAGATACATTGTAACATAGCCATGTTAGGTCTAAGATGGGTCACCAAAAACTTTATAATGTAATCTCAGCTTCAGAAGACATAGTAAGCCGTTGATCGTGATTGTTACTGGACCTATTTCTACAAACCAAAACAAGTGGTATTGCGTTAAGGCCGAAACTTTTCACGTGAGTGTATCGTGAAGGAAGGAACACATCTCGCAGTTGAATGTACTTACATGGCTAATGCTTATAATCATTGGTAAATTTCGACCCTCAGTTTAACACAAAGTTACGACCGTTCCGGAATGGAATACGCAATAAGGAAGACGTGAATTTTATTTCATATAATACACAAAATAAATGTTCCGTGTATTTTTTGTATATTGATTCTAAAAATAGAGTAGAATACCAATTCATCAAACAGTTTTCTGAGTAATAGGAAAATTTCGTTAGCACAGCAGTGCGAGGTTAACATTACATGGATTGAAATTGAATTCTTTATAAGGTTGGACAGAGACAAAACCTATTGAATATCGAGGTTAATACTAAAGGATAATAATAGGTACAAATTCAGATGCACATTTAAATATTTTGTAGCACCACTAACACATTTTTAATTACGAAAGATCAGCATTAAAGGGAATCTCATCATCCGTGAGGGGAAGCGCAGTCTCCCAAAATCTGTGCTGTCTATATGATAAATTATTTTATAAAACACTCACCTTGGACATTGATGTAGACATCCTTATAGACGTAACCGTTGGAGTTGGTGGCGTTACAACCGTAGTTGCCGGTGTCCTTCTTGACGAGGTCAGTGATGATGATGGAATCCACGGTGACTTGCCGGCGGGGGTTGGGCTCGGCTTGCTCAATCGGCTTGCCGTTGTGCACCCACGAGATCTGGGGCATTGGAGTACCACCCGCTTGACATCGGATTATTGCTGTCTCGCCTTCAGCTTTTCTTTGAAACTCCGGTTCGTGGATGAAGAATGGAGCAGCTATAGACAAAAGAAATCATGAATTGTAGAAGAAATAGCTAAAGAGCTGGGCTTTCAAAACTTTATTATTTCTCGTTCGATATATCTAAATATACGTACTGCTGAGTAATTTAGAGTGTAAGATCCGTCTATAAGTTTGATGCTTCTTTTAAAGAGGCGACAGGCGTGCAACCTGTCACTAGTATGGGATACTGCCAGATGTGGCTTTATGTGTAACCAAATGTTACCTAAGGTTTTGCTCAACGTCTTGCGTCATTATATGTATGTGTTTATTCTAAATCTTTGGTTAAGTTAGAGGCATCTGATTAATTCTAAGTTTTACAGGTGCTTAGTAGATGCCTCCGTTCCCTTCAGACTCGATCGCCCTAGCGGACCTAATCGGTGCAGAGAATCCTCCGTTGAACATGCTCACAGACTTGAAATCTTATAGGGAGGTTTGAATTAAAAGCTAGAGGACTCACTAAGGTCCTCGCCTTCACAAAAAAAACCGGTGACGCTGAGAAGGCTATCTGCGCCCACCAGTATTATTCAGTCAAAAAAATGCCCCCGTTCTGTTCAACGATACGAAAAGAAAGACAAATATGTTCCATATTTTTTTCATAAAAAAAGAATGAGAGAGTTCCCGAATATCATTTCTTTCCAATCCTACAAGTATTGTAAAAACATGTAACTATGTAAATTGTAAATTAGATTTAACTTCTCAGGCTTTGCAACGTAAGTTCTAAAGCCCTCAGGTGTGTTTCGAAACGTAGAAGAGTTTAATATCAATTTAAATGGATCGATCCCCTGGCCCGTCGGGACTTCTACGTTAACATTACTTTATATCACATCACGCACCTCTACTGTTTTGGTTTTGGTAAATTTAGTCCCGAATATATTTTAAATTATGTTGTGTCTGTAATTTGAATATGCAACAATAACGACATTTGCTAATTTCCGTATAATAATAAAGATATGATTATTTCCTTTCACTTATTAAAAAGGTAAACAAGAGGACATCCTGAGACGGGATCAGTGACCCTGACAGGATTTCCCGACGCGTCATGTAAAAGCACCTCCTACTTAAACATATCGCCTGTCCGCTGAAACCCGACGAGCGCAGTCTAGGCTCCAATTAAGTTGGATTAGACGTTAACGACGTCTCCGCTCTTGGCTGCGATTTCACAAAGAATTTTCAGTGACTTTTTTTCTAGGTTTTTACAGTGTTTGATTTTTTTCTAATTTTACTGATGATAATTTTCGCACAACACTGTTTGTGGCTCATAGGAAATTGCTTTTAAGCCACGCACGTAATTCTAAAAACGTCATTAACGAGGTATTGTATGATTGTTAATAGTTTTTTATTCTTATAATTAGGCAACGGCGCCGGCGCGCCTCTACCGGAAAATTTGTTTAAATATTTATTAAACCAAATAATTTGGATTAGTTACTGGTTCAGAAAAAAATATTAGTTTTCACATTTCTAATGTTTTTACAATATTCGACATAATTCAAATAGATCTCTTAAGCATTGACTCAAATTTTTATTATAAATTCATACATAATTCTGAAAGATATCAAAGCAGAAGAGGAAATGCGTATGTAATGTGCCATTAAGGTTCTACTTTCCAAACTTTGTACGGAATAAATTTATCCCACATACAGCCAAAAATTACATGAAAGAAACTACAAAGATTTATTAGAAAATAAAAAGTTCAGAATGCACGAACACGATTATATGGAATGAGTAATAGTCCCATTCCCATTATACGTAGGTACGGCAGAAAAGTTTCATGTCTGTAATATTTATTTGGAATTTACTTTCTTCCTCCATTTTTATGATAAAATTTATTACCTTTTGTTCATCCCCCACAGCTACTGTTGTTGGAGTATGATTTCGGGAGCTTCACGGCTTGATGCTGTCCCTTTAATACATCCCTCTAAATACCCTCTTAAGATAATCAGATCGACATCATCTACCTATGTGATACACGGGCATTACATACCATGTCACGGACTATATGCTTATTGATAGATGATGATTAATGGAATTATATAAAAAAAAGTTTTTAGACACAACCGTCTAAAACACAAAGTCAACTGATGAGCAGCCTATGACATCAAACATTACTAAGAGCTAATTCATAGATAGATGATGCCATTGACGTAGAGCGTACAGCGTTTGTCATTTTCTATCCTGAAGATAAATTTGCCGCCAGCAAACTTTGCAACGGCAGAATGCAGCGACGAGAACACTTGATATTACCGCAGCAGGCACTCACATTGCTGGAGGCTGCACGGCATGTTATTAAATAACTTTTATCTTTGCTCTTGACACTTCAGATTTCATAGATAATAATGAAACAAGTGGAAATTTTAAACTGTATTAATTTTTTATGCAGTGTTTTTGGAATACTTATATATATTTTTACTTACAGGAAAACTCATGGTCTTTATCGAACCCGATGGTGAGATAGAACGTTTGTTCGGGAGTTTTTTTTTAACTCTACCTTTACCAATATGTACAATACAACATGTATGTTTCCCTCATATAATATTCAGCGTCGTAATATATTGATATTAATGAATGTCTTATCTCCTATTGGGGAGATAAGACATTTCTAATTTAAAGTGGAGAATTGGCGTTGGAGCAAGTCAAACTTGATTTTTTTGTTAAATATTTATACATATTTTGTATATATTTGGTCATCTTTAATTTATACTAGTTCAAAAAGATTTTGCTTGAAATCGTTTTCTATGTATGTAAATTAAATATTTCATAGTGGATTCCCTAAGGGTGTCCGATTGGAATGTGACAATTAATGTGAGAACTGGGTTACCGAGTGGCTTGCTTGCGTGACTTGTGCGAAATTGCGTCATCGACCTGCCGGAGCATGACCCGCGAATGTTTAATTAATTTCCTATGTCACTTGCCGCGGAGGTGCCTATAGGAAGATTTCGTTGTATGCCTATGTTATTTCCGTCTATGTTCACTCGTTTTCAGCAATGAAATTATACTACAGATATAATTTAGAAAAAAAAATACTGGTAAAAAACAACTTCTCTCAGGGTGTAGCTAGCTTCTAGTCGTAACACGATTCTAGTCTAGTAGTTAGGAATAAATTTTCTTTTGGTTCATATTTCGTAAATAAAAAAGCATAATGTAGATATAATATCTCATTATGATCATAAGAACAACAAATATCGTCGATGTATTTAGGCTTAAAACTTTGCGCACAAATACTACTATCAATATATAATTAGGGCAAAACTTTTTATAGGACACTTATCAAGGTCTACAAACGCTACCCATCGATCCCTATAAATGATGATAAAAGTTTTCTATGAATCAAGGACGAGTAGCTCTGAGGACTTATTCAACTGTAGCTTCTATGGCAGCTCAGTCTAAGGGGTGTATACATACATAGTATGTATTTATATGATAATTATTGTTTAGTTTACGCATTCTAACGAGAAATTAACATGAATAGGAAACTGTGTTCTTGTCACACCGGTGTGTGTGTTTTACCACTGGTTTACAGAATGTTTTACAGAAAAGAGTACAAATATCGAACACATGTCACATAGGTATATCTATTACGATCGACCTAGTCTTGTTACTAGGAAACTCGCAGTTAATGGACTGGCATATATTATAATGGTTTTTATGGTGGTCGTATTTGAGAACATTAAGCGTTTTTGTATCATGCGATTTACTATACTAATGTTACTACTTAATGAAAGCACAATTCTAGATAATACAATGTAAGCTTTGAAAATAAAACGTAGAATTATTTAGATGTGGAGTAAGTAATTAATCTCATATTAGTATTAAAACTCCCCCTCCTACTGTACCTCTTTTTAAGCATATTTTGCGCACAGAGGAGTGTGAGATTTGGGACAGTTAAAGTTCGTATAGAGAAGAAGCGCAGAAAAAAATGTGTTACAATAAATAAAAGATCTAATAAAAGACTCGGCACTTTTTGCCGACTAATCGACATAAATATACACAAAAATATGGGCATAGGATAAATATAGTCAGAAGGGGATGAAGGGGATCATATTAATTGGATCTGGTTGAAAGTAAATTGGGAGTGACTGACAAAAATCTAAGCGAACGTTTGTCAGCCAAATTGAATTTTAAAGAGGGTCCTTTGTTGACGACTGCGATGGCAATAAATGGAGCGAAAGAAATATGTAAGGATCGTAGCGAGTGGTAAGAAGCGATCTCTGTCCAGCACTATGAGAGATAGGACCTTGTGAATGTACGAGTATGTAAACACTAAACTTATCAATGTTATAAACTCCATTGGCTCATCTAATATGATCACAGTGCGAGTTAAAAATGAGAAGGTCACGGGTTCGACGCACCGGAACCTGCATTCAAATTTGTCCCGGTTTTAAATGTTCGAGGTCTGCTACCTGGTTTGGTGGCAGGACATTGATTAATAAACATTTGACTAATCGTAATCGTGATACGAATGTAGCGAGTGTATAGTAATTCCTTTGAGCTCTAAGTGATGTAGGGCACGTTAGGTCGCAAAGCAAAAGTAAAGCAGTGAAACAAATGTATATTCGCGGTGTACTGTTTCCGCAACGTAATATATTCGTATACTTGCACATTCGTACACTTAACCGCGTCTGTGGTTCTGCTATCATCCAGAGGCCTTAGTATGAGTTTTGATAGTTTTCGAGCTCGATCAAACGTATCGTCTTTCTTCATACATTGGCCACTGTTTCTGATAGTTTACGCTAGAGGCGCTAGTGGGCAATGTATGAAAAGAGACGATACGTTTGATCGAGCTCGAAAACTAACAAACTCGTACTAAGGCCTCAGAAGTGATCGTTTTGACGAATTTACCAAAGTACCTATACCACCAAAACAATAATTTAGTTTGACATTTCGAAATAGGATGCTAGCAAGATAGCACAGTAAAAATTCTTGCCAACATCATTCTTCCTGCCGATATTCCCGTATAATATCCAAAGTCAAAGGAAAGGCATTTCCCGAGGTCGCACGGTTCGGAGGAAAAGCGAAATTAAAACGACCAGGACCCGTATTGTAAAGCCTTCCGTATATTAATAGAGCTACCATTGTGTTGAAAAATAGGACGCAATTACAAGAAAAAGCGTACGAAGGAACGCTTTAGAGCTCCCAAAGCGAGCGAATGCAGCGGAAAGTTTTTATATTTTAAGCGCTTCGAGGAGTTTACCTGTGTTTTGGTCTGGGTGCATTAAACTCGACAACGTCAACGACTCGCCGTTTAAAAGTAAGCTATATGAAAGGTATAGAACTAGGAATACAATCTTATACTTGATTTACAACAAAGGTACTTGTAGAACACGAACGAGCTAACGCAATTTCTTTGTAGTCAAGATTAATTCTGGTGCGATATAAAAGTTCATACCTTAAATTGAGAAATAATCTAGAACTTTTTTTGTGTATTGATGTTACGATTTTTACAGGGTTTTGGACTGCAATATTATCTCGTGCCTTCTAATGCGGTCTCAATAAGTAAGCACGGATGATGCATTGGTATTAATTAATTAAGTAGATAAGATTGAAGTGGTATTATTGAGACTGAACGGCTATTATTGAGAGGGACGTACTACTTACGATTCTATTGTTGTAGCGGTGAGCAGAATTGTATTTCCTACTAAAACGAAAGTGCCCACTATTTTTCACTGCCTAGAAACGAGTCGAAATTACCTACAGCCCTATTACCACTACTATTATAAAAAATAAGATTGTAAAAGTGGCTATTTTTAGGAACTGCACAGGATAGCTGGTGCAATTTAGTAACCGGTTTTTTAAATGGTTACTCTATCGAACAAAAACTTTTTGATACCTACTTTAGAAGGCCAATGATTTGCATCAACGGGAAAATTATCAGGAAGTTACGCAAAACATACAATTTCACTCCCTATCTGTGTTTGGGGCGGACAAAGCCTCAATGAGCATTCCTGGCGAACTCTGAAGGCGGGGGCGTGACAAAAATTCCTAATAACGGATCCGGCCACCGCAAACGAACGTATATATTTGTCTTTACGCCGCAACGTATCAATCTTGGCGTTCCTGAAGATGTACCGAGGAAATTGGGGAAATGCTACGTTGTTAGGGGGCGCATAGGAAAGGTGTTATAATGTCCATCTCGCCCAGCGTTTTGGGTAAATGGACCGTTGCAGCGAGCGACTGTGTCAACGAACTTAGACGAATATGCAATCGAAAACAATACATAAGTAAATTGTTCATTTAAATAGGATTTATTTTCGTTGGATCGATCCCACTTTTGAATCCCAGTTTAATATATTTGGCGTTGGATCCCACAAAACATTAGAACGGGAAATAACATCACCAATTTAGGAAAATGATATTATATTTGCACTAAGCTTAATAGAGAAAATGTCGTATTTTTAGTAGACATTTCGCAGTGCAATTTAGATCATACATTTGAGTGTAGGACATTCAGCTGAAATTCTGTAAAGCCCAATCTATGACTTTTGTGAGTTATGCCGTACACACACAAATACATCGTTGTAAACGACCGAGGAAATGGATTGTAGCGTAGGTCAATTTGCACACAAAATGCTTTGGTCACTTTCATTGAGCAGCGTACAATTTGCGTTCTATTAGGCGGATTTAGCACAAACTAATATCACCTTATAGTAGTTGACTGAGAAGTTTCTACTCTTTGGTACGCACGGACTTAGGTCATTAAGTATGCATGTTTTCATACACACAATCAATACACGTACGTATATTTTAGTTTGGTGTATTTTTTTGTGCGATTTATACAGATTTAAATGAATTAATAAGATTACCGATAACTGTGAAACTTTACCTGCTATCAGCCTTTCTTCTTATTCAAATCAGCCACTGTCCGAGGACGAGGGCAATAAATTAATAGTATTCCAATTAGTACATGAACAAGGAAGTAGGCGCCGAAAGCGGCTGCCCACGGCCTTTATAAGAAGGGGTCCTTTATTTGGTACAATGTACCGCGCATTGTTACAACTGACGCCATACTAATTTAAATGTCGGTGGTGTTTAGCTACTGCATCTTTAACTCTATGACAAGACAACTTACGACCGACAAATATTTTCATCTTCATAATAATTGTCCATATCAATTTAAATTAAATGTGATTTAAAATTATAATTCCTACAGTTTCCTGAAACAACAAACAACTAAGGTACTTATAGGTCTAAAAAAGCTAACCACACTTTTTTCATTGCAGAGGCAGCGTTTCGCCTACTTCTCATCTGGAGTCAAGTCACGATAAAGGCGAAAGTGAAAAATTCCGAATGGACCGAATTTCACTCACTCTGAATCCCACTATAGGGACTGGTTATCTTACCTCAACTTTAAACAAGTCCTACCATAAAGCAAGCAAAACTTTGTAACGGCCTTATAATACTTACCATCAGATCAGGTGAGATGGAGGCCAAGAGCTTCCCCAAAAAAGATAACAAAATGAATACGAATTAAGAACCTCCTCCTTTTTTTGAAGTCGGTTAAAAAAAAGAAATGTAGGGATTAAATCCGACACCTTTGGGTTGTCGATGTACTAATTCAAAAAGGGGATTTCCACAAAATTGCAAATGGAAACTGAGCGCCAATAATATTTTCAACATTAAACAAGTGACTGTGCTGTCATAAAGTCTACATCCATTCAAATCAACATTTAACGTTTCTGAATGCAGCGAGCGGTTACAATAGATACAATACATACGCATTTATTATAACGAATAACATTTTAGGAAATTGAAAAAGGTTACACGTGAGACCAAGCCATAAGGCAATGTATGAATAGGCATTTTTTTTTAATAAAAAGGTCGGGTTTGAAAGTCAGTGCGAGCGAATTTTATGAAAGGAATTAGGTTTTACCCTAGTTTCGAAAAGGTTGGAGATAAATCTTCAGCCACGCGTCATTATCCCGTTTGGTTAAAAATTACCATTACATATGGGAGACATAGATCTCCAAGGCGCGGTGGGATGCGAAATATTTCTGAATCAGTCTTCGCCGTCGGGGGAATACCCGAATTAATTTGTCATCTTGTCTGTTTGGGGTTGGTGCATCCCTATTAGAACTACATTTAGGGATTCATGAACTAAATGATCTTTTAAATAGGAATTATTTAAAATAATGCGAACGCGAACTATATTTACGCCGTCGTGGTGGAGTGGTCAGTACAGCTGGCTACACATCAAGCGGTCCGGGTTCGAATCCTGGTAGCGGCAAATGTTTGTGTGACGAACACGAATGTTTGTTTGCGAGTCATGGTTGTTTATATATTTATTTAAGTTTATTTATAAAAATATCTAACACTATTATGTATATTAAAAAAAAATGTCCGTTATCTAGTATCCGTAACACAAGTTCTTAATGATACTTACTTCGGGCTAGATAATTGGTGTGAGCGTGGAGATATATTATTTTGTTTCACAGAACTAAAACTATTGTTGACCTTTTTATTGTACTTTCTTTCTCCTACCATGCTGCTTTAATTTGAGATCGGTGTAGTCTTGCCATCCTGCCTGAAGCCAACCCTCATGGGGAATTTTCATTCTACTAATAATATAAATGAGAAAGTTTAGATATGTTTCCGTCAATCGCGTGACAAATGTTCATGCCTGGATTAAACAGGATACTTTTGTTATCCCCGTAATATGTACCTCTGTGGGATTCACTGCTTTAACGAAACCGACAAAACCTAATGCTTTGCCCGAATTGTATATATCCTATAAAAAGCTGATAGACAAGCCTCTTCATCAGATCGAGACTTAACAGCTTGGCATCCACTAGAATTGGGTTGCCTGTGGGCAATGAGTTTTTAAGTCGACAAAATCTGTCCCAAAAATGGCAGCATTTATTCAAGCAAGTATCGTTCGTTCTGTTGTGAAAAGTAACTACATATATGAAAACAAGTGCGTGATTGGTAATTGGGTGGGTAAGTAATATATTTTATTCCGTTTTGTTATTAAGCTCGACCATTAAGACTGTGGCCATGGCCGTTATTGAAAGATGGCAGTCGTAAAACATAGATGACGTCAGGGATATGAAAAGGTCGCTTGTGATAGGTACAAACAGACTTTAATAGCTAGCCTTTTACACTTGACAAGCTCTTTCCAAAATGTTGTGAGCTAATAGCCCCCCATCCACTAGCGTTTATTCCGTATGACTTGTCTTGTTCTCATGGATAATCTGTAGTGTGTAGAGAATCATCCGAGGGATAAATAAAACCGTTGAGGACACTAACTAATGTCATCTCTACATGCCTTCCTGTAAATTTCTATGTAACTAAGTCAAGGTTATCGCATCGTGCAGGCGCGACGGAAGGGACCAAAAGATTTTAACACCGTCGTTCTTTCGCGATTTGCTGAATTTATTCTTTATAGATTGGGACATTCCGGCAGAAATAAACGCTAGTGGATGGGGCGCTAATGATTCGCTGACGCCCCGTTCGTTTCAAACGTTCCTCATGGTAGTACGAATTGGTTTGCGGTAAAACTTGTTCTAGGGCCGCGTGGCTACCATTTTATCAATATATTACGTCGCCATACTAATAATGTTGACGGCATTAATATGTTCCAACAGTTATCATAACTTACGTATCTAGATCTTCAATAGTTGAGGGTACCGGATGAACTTCACTTCTACATTATGTAATAGCATTTTTACCTTTTATACTTAATCTAAACTAGTCGCCGATTAGTCGTCAAAATTCTCCGCCGACTCTAGAAGTCTCAATAATTTTTTTTTTGACAGATATTATACCTACATAAATTTTATTTTACGTTATCATCGATGTCAATGAAATAAGCATTATTAGGGATATCTCAAAAAATACTTGTCAGATGTCGATTAAATTTAAATGGGACTAAATGACAAGCACCAGCTTCCAAAGGTCGAAAGAATCTTCAAAATCGGTACACCCAGTAAAGAGTTATGGGGTAACAAACATAAAAAAAACATTCGAATTGATAAACCTCCTCCTTTTTGACGTCGGTTGAAAAGGGGTACAAACTGCACTGCGTTGGGTATTAACTGAACTACAGGAGACAATATAAATTTAAATCAACATCTACTGCATTATTTAATAATATATTTGGATGATTCGATGAATTGAATAGTAATTTCATACACATAACAGGAATTACATACGCGTAATTACTCATAGTCAAGACATAAACCCGATTCAATCATGAATCAGAATTTCGTCTTGTTATTTTAGCCAAATCTATAGTGAACGAGACGATTCATTCAGCTTCTAAACTACATCGCTTACGATGACGTAATGTTGTTATTGTGTTAAATAAAACTTGGGAGGAATAAGTGTCACGTTTTTATGTGTCACGCGATAAAGCGCTCGAGGCGAACCGGTGAATAGAGCGAAGTGCATAATAAATATTTGTTCTAGCGTTTTTGAAATTTTGACATGTGTAGGGATGAAATAGGGGACGAAAGGTAGCCTAATGGTTTCTGAGCATCTAATCCATATTTGTACTAAATTTCATCAAAATCCGTCAAGTAGTTTTTGAGTTAATTATTTACAAACATGCAAATCTTTCCTCTTTTTAATATTAGTATAGATTTGAATTTTTTATAATATAATATAATAATATAATATATTTCCACGCACACACCAATTACCTAGCACAAATAAAGTATCATTAAGAACTTGTGCTATGGATACTAGATAACGGACAAATATACATAATAATCTAGAACTTCAATAAATATATGAATCGTGAACAAATATTCGTGTTCATCACACTAACATTTGCCCCTACCAGGACTCGAACCCGGACCGCCCGATGTGTAGGCAGCGTTACTGACCACTCCACCACGACGGCGTTTTATATCATGAACGTAGATGAGCCAAAAGCAAGACTGTGTGTAAATATACATGCACATTGCCTGTGTCGCACACAGAAACAATGTTCATCATATTTTCACAAACAGTCATGGCTCACACATATTCATGAGATAAAATACTACCATAGGTACTAACGCCTGTTTCTTTTATTTAGACTCGGAAGCCATTGGCCTAACATTCATCTATAAGTGATAAGAGCGACAGTGGAGCGACCTTCACCTCGAACCCTCAACCACAGAGGGACTGGCTATCTTATCACTAACTGTCGGAACACAATACGCTATGAACTATTGTATGGCGCTACACTTTGATACTAGCCCCGCATCCATTAGCGTTTATCCTGCCGGAATATCCACTCTATAAGGAATGAATTCTAGTGCATAGGCAAAGCGCGAAAGAATGACGGTGTTAAAATCTTTTTGTCCTTCCGTCGCGCATGCACGACGCGACAACCATGACTTACTTTGATAGAAAGTCGCAGGAAAGCATTTATTTAGTGGCCACAACGGTTTTATTTATCCCTACGATGATTCTCTACAGTTTATCCATGAGGACAAGTCATACGGAATAAACGCTAGTGGATGGGGGGCTAATTAAATGTTAGCTAGCCTGGCTGGAGGACTTAAAAGGGACCCAATCAAGCCGACCACAAATACGCATCACCTGAGGATCGAGAACCTCTGGACCTAATACAAAGAACTGCTCTCTTACGAACAACTGTTAAACTATTTTAAGCTTAACAGTTTTAGACTGCTTATTGCTACATAGATTTTTAACGGAACCATAGATTGTCCACCACTGTTGAAATCGGTATATCTCAATGTCCCTATAGAATTGCCACGTTTTATGGAATATGTCCTATTCGCGGTAAAAGGCAGCAAGACCAAACTCGGGCACCACGCCACCATGAATAGACTCCAACTCTAGTTAAAACGACTAAGATAGATATTTTTGCTGACAGGACGATAAGGTTTAGATGAGATTATAAATTGTCTCACGCTCGGGTCCTTCAAGCTCTGATTGTGTTCTTACTATTTTATTTTATTCTTAGCTTCCTAAAAACTTCTTGTAGAACAAACAGTTTTACATAAATAAATACCCGTGGGCGAACCAATAGACCACCGAGGCATCTAAATCTATTTACCGATCATTACTTTTTACTTTAATACATACATATAATCAAGCTCATAATCCCAAAAGGAGTTGAGCAGAGATCAAAGTAAAATTTAGTTACACATAAAGCCACATCTGGCATTACGCGACAAGTAGTGCCTCACGACAAAAAAGTGCCAAGTTGCTAGCTTGTCGTCTTCAGTGAACCAACCAACAAAAACCAAAAACCAAGTCAGATGTTACACTCTAAATTACTCAGCAGTTTGGGTATTGAAAGTTAAATAATGCTGAAATATTTTGTTGTTTTGGATAATGTATACTTATGCCAAATTATTTAATTTGGTTCTACTCCCAGAGTTCAAGTCTAGAATTGAATCCCCTTGGATTGAGAGCTAAAATCCTACGATCTTAATAAAAATACCAACACTAAATGCGACACATACAATGTTAGTCAGTGAATGTCGCAAAGATAAACCGGCGAGACACGTAAAAGGTAAACCATTCGACCTCTTTAAATATGATTGCGACCCAGAACTTCGTATATAAGTAACTAGGTACATAATTAAAGAACAAGACTTTAAATAACTGTATAGATAGTTAAAGATTTTTTTTTAAATGATTTGTTTGATTTGATTTGACTCAATCATAACTCAGAAAGTTCAAAGACAACTTACCCTCGATATTCAGCTGGATGGAGTAAGTCTGCGCTGTGCCGACACCGTTGCTCACTTCGCACGTGTAAGTTCCCTGGTCCTCGAATCCGGAGTGCTTTATTACCAGTGTCTTGCCGTAGTTGTCCTGCGTAATATCTTGTGAAGACAGTATCGTTCTACCGTTCTTCTTCCAAACTATTTGAGGTAACGGCCTGCAATATACAATAATAGTTCACTATGGATTCTATTTGACCTAATAACCAGTAAGGTAGATAAAAATAAACGTAGATATTAATAAAACAGGGCATCGTTAGAATAGCAGCTAAAATTAAGCGTTATCGATTGAGCAAATCTGATCTGAGGGAAAATACTCACGTTCCACCGTAAATACAATAGAGCTCCACTCGCTTCCCCTTCAGCCCCTTCTCCACCCTCCTGGTGGTGTACTGTCGCACGGGCTCGTGTTTGTTCAGGGCCGGCGATATGCCCGTCGGCTTCACTTGCAAATACACTTTATTTCCCAGCTTGTATTCGTTCCTGAAGATCGATTTAGCGGCGCAAGTGTAAGCGTAATCTTCACTCGCATCATATCGAGTGACGTTCGAGAACCAAAGGTTTCCCTCCGGGTCTAGGGTCATTCGAGAGTTATTTATGGTCTTCAGCTGACCTTGTTCTCCTTGCAACATCCAGTACACTTTAGGACTCGGATGGCCATCCGGCGGCTCGCAAGTGAGCTTGAAGGGTTTCCCTTCATCAGCCGTGATAGTTTGTTGTGGGCCATCTGTTTCTTTGAAAGAATTGAGTTCAGCTTTCCTGACGAATACAGAGCTGGAAGTGGCAGTTCCCCACTCGTTCTCGGCAAAACATTGGTATTGACCGAGATCTTCATCGCGCGGCTGACTCACCATTAAGGTACCGCGGCCCGGCTGCTGCGATATACGGGTGTCGTAACTCGAATATTCGAATGGTTTACCGTTTTTAATCCATCTGTATCTGTTTGAGAAAGAAAGAATTTATTAAACTTAGTTAAAAATATACAACGAGGCATAGGTGTATCCATTATGGGGTTATCAACAGCAATTAGGTGTTAGAATATGGTCCAATTGACCAGAATTAATAGTAAATGAGAATTAAACTTTTAAATATGGCCTTGACCACAAATACATAATTATGTCATAGGATATAGCCTCTAATGCATAGATATTCCAATGCCATTGAATAAATATCGTATGATTAAATAATAATATTTATGTCTCGATGATATTGTGAATCGAGATGAATTCATTGACTCACGGTCTGTAGTGTTTGATTCATGGCATGAATAATAAGTACAGATAAAATTGTCGTTATTTAGTATTTATTATAATGAAATTGAATATACAAATACGTTAATCAATAAATACGCATTAGCTTCGAATCATTCATAATGCAAAATATTTAAGTAGGTGTTTGTTTAGTAATTATTTCATCATTACTTATAGGTTTGGAATTCTTATTTGTGTTTAAAATTTTTATTCCCAGTTTTATAAGTAAACAAACTACTCCACTGACGAAATAATTGGAAATAAAAATATAAGGTTAAAAATGGTGGTAAATTGTACGTGAACTGCATATATAGGTACTATAACAGTACGTATATTTTTGGATGTATATGACTGAGTATTATTTATCTTCTGTATAATGCAGTGCTGTGAAAAGATTTCAAGTCGATAGATTAACTATTTGCGATTTCCATCAAACATACAAAAGTCAAATTTGTATATGAATTTTCACAGAGCACAGAAAGAGGTTGTATTTGCAATTAAATGCATAAATTCACTTAAATTAGTACACAGGGTAACAAAACATTAATAATTACCTAGTTCTTGACTTCTTGTGTTAAGGGTGAAAAATAAACTTTCTCGTGTTGTTTGTTACGTTCTATCGAGCGGTCCGAGGTCCTATAAATAGCCGGTGTAATCATAGTTCATTTCGTTTTCAATACTCGGTGCGAAAAGTCGATGGCCTTTACATTATAACGTTATAAGGCGTGTCGACGTGAGTTCACCACGCAAATAAACAAGCAAGCAAGCATTTGAACTCTTGAGCATTTATTACGTAATAACATCGCTGATTTCAGATGGCTCATTTACAGGTGTAACTGGCGCGATAATTTTTTTCGTGTATTTTCTGGTGTAAAGTATTCAAAATATCGCATATTTATGATGTTTTCAACATTATAAACCGTCAGCTTGTGATGTAATAAGAAACGACAGTCTGGAATATATTCGGGATATCTCCCAGTCCTACGTAGCTCATTTGCAAAAGCGTCACCAGCATGACCTCTCGGTCAAGGGATCGAGTCTTGTCTCAATAGAATTTATTTTATTTATTTAATAAAAGTCTTATTGTATATATTTCTACGTTCACACCAATTATCTAGCCCAAAGTAAGTATCATTAAACGGTGGGTTATCGCCTTGATTCAGCCCAGGTTGGCAGGTTCACCAAGCTACATGTGGCAAGGGTTCGGTGAGACTGTCCATTGAGGACGTTTCAAGAAAAAAAAAATTTTTCCCATGTATGTCATACTAACATAGTCTATAAGTCATATTGTTACTAACAATCTATGGATCTTTGGTATGAAAATAAATAATTTTATTATTATTAAGAACTTGTGCTATGGATACTAGATAACGGATATTTTTAATATACATAATATTTATAGATATTTTTATAAATAAACTTAAATAAATATATAAACAACCATGACTCATCAACAAATACTCGTGTTCATCACACAAATATTTGCCGCTACCAGGACTCGAACCCGGACCGCTTGATGTGTAGGCAGCTATACTGACCACTCCACCAAGACGGCGGCGTCAAGAATTTTGGAAACAAGTCAAAGAAATAACAATTGCCACTTAAAGCGTAAACATGCTTTTATAAATTTAATTCACATAACTAGATATGTATTACATTTTGATTACATTATTATTTATTAGGTACCTCCCCGTGGTTTCATCCCGCGATAGCAAACGCTGACGTGTTACGAAAGCCGGAGTTCTAATAACAATGTAAGACTTAAGTACGCGCGAGTTAAATCCGTAAAATCAAAACAGTTTCATTTAATTAATGGGTAATGCTCGCGCGAGACCGTGAATACATGGATTTGGATACCGATATATTATGAATAATAATATACCGGTTTAAGGTTACATAATTATCGGATAGTTTGAGAACAAATAATAACAAAGTAACGATTAGAATGGAACTCGTATTTTGCCCTGATGTGTATAGATGTAAAAGAAAACTATTTATAAGATTTTATCCCACAAGAACAGTGTCTCAATTACCTATCATACCTATTAGTCGCATCATAGGTATTAGTCAAGGTAGGGCACAGCCAAAGTTTAGTACTCCGTGGGCACAGCGGACTATGGTTAGTCACGTTAGCGTTGCAAGCGTCTATAGGCTACGGTGGCTGCTTACCACCAGGCAGGCCGTATGTTTGACTGTAAAATACTTAAAAAAAAACAACCTATATCAGATTCGATTGTGGTGATAGATACCGGTACATTTCAATTCGGATATCCGATAGTTTCGATTTGATTTCGATCTAAAATCTCCAAATAGGTATACTTGATTTCAATCCCATTCTTATCACCTTTAACAGTTAGACCTTAGGTAAACGTAATTAAACTTTGCCCCTTGTAAATAAGAATCAATTTTGAAGAGTCGTATTTTGGTTGCATAAAAAATATAGCTTTTTGAATCTCATCTCATATATTACCAACGCTCACCTTCGACGCCTACGCGCGCCAATGTGATTATGTCACAGCAATTTAGCTTTTAGATTGGACAAAAATGACACTAAGTGTTCACATGAACGAAATATAAATATTGTGGGGTTAAATATTGTCTTGAGTACCTAAGTCTATTGAGTAAGTCTTTTGGCAAAGCAGACACTTGGACAACCTGAACAACTTATTCTACTTTGTAACAATCTATATGATTTTTAAGTTCTCCAATAATCCTATAGCACTTAACAATCATAATATAAAATTCTATATCATAATAATAACTTCCTAATGTTGCCTGGAAGAGATCAATCACTCTTAGCGATAGAGCCACCAACTGTAAATTTGAATGTATATACTTACATACAATATTTTTACTTTCTCGTATATGTAGTATAGAGGAAGTCTTGTAATCGTTAAAAAATTCGATCGCAAGATTTTGACGGATTTACACGTTTTGGACCTCCCTGAGTCCAAACACAATTTTTTTGGAGTTATGTCTGTGTGTGTGTCTGTGCGTTAGCACGATAACTAGAGTATGCTTTAACTTATTGCAACCAAATTTAACATGCATGTATAAAATCAAAATATAAGGTTTCTATCAACTTTTGAGTCATCGATCACGAAAGTAAAGCAACCAAGTGCGTGGTCAGTACTCGGATGGGTGACCCAAATTTAACATGCATGTATAACATCAAAATATAAGGTTTCTATCAACTTTTGAGTCGTTTCCGGTATGCGAGAAAGTCAAGGGAAGACCACTCCCAATTTTTTTGTACGTATAAGATATTTTATTTTGTGTAGATGTGCCAAAAAGTTTTATTATATTTTTAGCTTTATTATAATATTAGAATTATTAGATATTAGTTTAGATTAATAGAAATATTATGATACTTCAAAACCTTAAAATACAACATACCTGATTTAATTCAAAATATCTCTCTAGACTCTAGGGTATTGGCAATAGTGTAGATTGAACTTTTACAAACTATAACTTATTATTAAATCAAATATAGCCTATGTCACTCAGGAGTGTCACTGTAGCATTCTAATTTCTAATGGTAAAATAATTTTTTAAATTGGTCCAGTAGTTATTGAGTTTATGCATTACAAATATATGTATGTATAGCTAATTTTTTATCCTGAGTGTCCAATTAATAAGGAATAGCCTTCCTTGAAATAAATTTGCTGATATAAGTGATACACATTTACAGAAAATTTTAATTAAATTTACCCTAGCCAGTGCAAATTTAGGGTGTGTTCCAAATTTTACTGTAACCTGTTCCTAAACTGTTCAAAATCTGAGCTTCAAAAACTGATTTGACTTTTGAACAATAAATATTTTTAATTTCCTAAATTGATTATATGGACTGACTGAAGTGAATTCAAGTGCCACAATAACATAATATATTGTTTCTTCAAAAGAATAAAAAAAATCTACCAAAAATTGACAATCGTATACTTAGGATATTATTAAAATATCCATTAATTTCGTTGGATCCCACAAAACGTTATTGTGTATTAATTATGTCTATTTATCATTATCAAAATTTAAATAGGTACTTTACTTGTAAAAGATAAATATTGAATGTTGTTTAGCATGATTTAATTTCTTTTCTATTTAATTTGGTATAAATTTCAAACATTTTAGGTACTTTTATATAACTTACTTGGGTGCTGGCTCTCCTTCAGCTTCACATTCAATAATAAATGGTTTGTCGGCTTCTCCTGGCTGTGTCACTTGAAACAGCAGTTCTTCCTGTGTCGGTTGCTTGACGATTTTTGGTGGTGAGGTCACTGGTGAACATAGGAACCACTATAGATGATTATCATTCTAGTACTCACTTGCATTACGAACGCAAGACATTTTAATGGTATAGTGTGATTCATGATATACAAGACCTACTAATACTAACTTAGGGTGCGTTCCAAAACGCTCGGGGTAGAGTAAATTTTACCCTAAGGTACTATCAGAGTAAATTTTCGCATACATTCGGATTCACTCTGGTGTATTTTAGAACGGCTTAGAGTAAAATTTACTCTACCCTAATCGTTTTGGAACGCACCCTTAGATGTTAAATTCTATGATGTCAAAAATTAAAAATACATATTTTCAATTTCTATAGTATACAAATACTTAGTTCAAGTTAACAAAATGCATGGGAAATTCCAAAAATAATTTTATAATTTAGAATCTTGATAACACTACTTTATAAATTACTATGTTAGCATGGGTATGTGATTGCTTGTATCAAACAGCCTGCATAGAAATATATAATCTATTTTGATTAATTAGTTACCATGCCCTTTTTAAATTAATATTATACCTATCCAGTCCCTGGAGGACTGGATGGAAAAGGCCAAGGATGGATGGAGGAAGCCTTTACCCTATCACTGGACCATACTTAAAATTTAAATTAAGATTATACTAACACAGTTATTATTAATTAAAATATCCCTAAGTTCTCAACAATATGTAAACAAAAATGGTAATAAAGAGGCTTTATATTTATTATATCTTTATACCTATCAACTCAACTATCTATAATATACTAAAGTTTCTCCTGAGTTCTTGTTGTAAAAACACATGTTGAGAGACTCCACTTTTAACTAAATCTACTGTACATTTTTTTGTTACTTTATGAACAACTTCACTCGACATTGGCAAAATGCGTAATCTTTGTGTCACGAACACCATTAATATACAAATAAATTATTTATTATTATTATCAAAACTAAAATGATGTAATCACACCAAGGAACTACTTAGCTCATTAATTAATAGTGCATATAGATAGACAAAAGTATAGCATCAAGTCTTATACCAACACATGTCAAGGCCAAAATAATAGGCTCAATCATCAATTTGAAATTAGTCATCTCATTATATTTCATGATTGATGAAAGTATATATCTAGTCTATTATAATAACTTGCTTTAACTTTTTAATGTTTTATGTTAACTTATGGTTCACACTTTTACCTACTAATTTAAAATATTGTGCATATCTTTAATTAATGTAAGCACTAGATTTAGATAAGTGTAAGAAACTGTGTAATTTTCGTGTTTATATTGTTGATGTGCCTAAATAAATAAATAATAGTAAAAATTGTTATTATACTTGGAGATTTTCTACTGGGATATACATATATCAACACCCACATTGAATAAGTTTGCAACATTAGTTCGGCAAATGTTCAGAATAAATAAAAATGTTAGAATAGAGAATGTTGTTTAGCATTTAGTCCACCCTTTGCCATTGTCTTTGTGCAATTAAGCTTTTTAAATAAATAAATAGTTTTGACTTTAAACCGCTTGTTTGTATCACAGATTAATTTTATTTATTTATATAAGAAGAGGCTACATGGTACTTAAACAACGTTATATTATAATATATAATCTAGAAAATAATTTCTAATATGCACCAAAATAACAGTGTACATATCGCATCGGTAATTAATTACGTACTAGAAAACAAAAACTAAGGAGAAAGCAGTGAGTCTAATAGTAACCATCATGCCAATGCTTACATATTTTTTTTAAAAAATTAGCAAACATACTAAAAAACTTCATCAGTCTTTAGTGTATTCTGAAAATTTACTGAAATAATGTTAGAACCTTATTGCCAAGGAGGGTTGGTGTCAGGCAGGCATCCGGCTGTAAAAATCGAATGCCAAATTGTGCCAAAGTGCCGACATAATATTGTAAGATCTGAGTATAACTTTTGATAAACTTAATAAAACACCCATTATTCATATGCAATATATTATACAGAATTCATTGAACTTCCCTCCTAGACAGTTAATAAATACATATTATTAAGTTTTCACACACTGTATGTACACAACTGTGTACTTTAGGTACTTATAAGACTTGTAAAAACTTGAAACATTTATCTTTACCCAGAGAAGGCCCAGTCTTTACCCAGTCCATTTAGTGGATAGACTTCTCTCACAATTCCTGGCTGTCAATTAAATACCAAGATTATTTATTATATAAAGATATGTAATTGACAACCAATTCTTAAATGAAGCTTCATCAACCAAATCAGAGAAGTTTCTTAATTACCTAGTTCTTGCATGAAAAACTATGGAATTTTCCTATAATTTACAGTATTTAAATACCTCTAAGTAAATTAAGAAAGATTAGAGTAAGACCTAAGGTAGCGAATAGTACTAAATTCATTACTCTGCTAAAGAATGTGTATGTAAATAATACTCACATAGTGCCGCCGCTTGTGATAAAATAGCGACGAAACATAATATTTCAGTCGTACCCATGGTTCCAACTGTCTCCGAGATTGTAGATCTAACAAGAAATCAAACAAGCTAGTTTAGATACAGAAAACGCTTTTCTCCGGCACACATGTTCAGGCACTCGATGACCTAATCCGAATAAAGCTTGGCTACAATGACAACACCCACTAAAAATAGTATCACTGAATTTATTAAACGCTAGTTATCAATTGATAAAGAAAACAATCAAATTTAACAATATTATTAATAAATAACACATTATTTCAAATAAAAAACACATTTAAAAACGGAGACATGAGAAAACCGCACTATTTCACTGTTAGTCCGAATAGAGTAGGTAAATCAATAATTACCTACAGTTCGTAAACGTAAATAAGATTATCATAACACAATATATAACTTTATTGAATTGATAAATACGTATAATTACCTAAACTCCGATTTATAACAGTATCATCGCGAAAACCAACTAAAATAATAAATTACACAGGCATAAAGGCGGGGCCTCTAAATTCGCTGTCGTTCGTTCGTTCAGCGTTGACGGTTCAATGAAGAGCATAGACAAAATATATGTACCTACTGTGCACAAAGCAGAAATCATGTTTTAAGCAGCGTCCCCACTAGGGCCGCGCGGCTCCGTGAGGCCCAGCCGCGCGGCCAAGCCTCGTGAGTGTGTACGTGAGCGAGGCCCAAAACAATATGACAAACAAGCCTCGCGAGGCCGGGCCGCGCGGCCACCAAAAGCCGCGCGGCTCTAGTGGGGACGCGGCTTTACCTATAAGGCCCTGTCCGCACAGCGATATTTTACCGCGCGTTTTTTTCTCGCAAAATTCTGTGATACATAGGATCTATATAGGACTATCCGCACATGCGGTAAAAAAATCGCGCGAAAAAATCTGTGGTTTGATGCAAATTAAACGCGATATTATTTCCTCGAGAATTTTTTTTCGCTGTGCGGACACGGCCTAAGCTTCTTGCCATGCACAAACACAAACTGACTGTGCATGAAGCTATAGACCTCTAGACTCTATCTATAGCTTCGTGGTACTGTGGCGATCTCAGTGGCGATGAAGCTATAGAGGATTACTCTATAGCTTCTTGTCATGTCTGTGGCCTCTGTGGCAAACTCCGTAGATCTTAGAGAAGTGAACTCAGTGGCAAACGTAGACAGAGACTTCTCTGTCTATGGTGGCAAAAGTGGTTCATGGACATGAAGCTATACATTAATCTATAGCTTCATGTTCATGGGTGGCATATAAGAGTAATAAAATACAAAGAGTGCCTATTATAGTCACGAGATTAAGGCTGGAGTCATTAGAAAAATTAAAAAATTAGAGCAAAAATTTTGACAACACTTGGCATTTCTAGAGAGGTTCTGTCTCTTTTTAGAAATTGTCGTCATCTCTTTCTAAACACGACCACATGGAAACAAGATTTCCACATTTCCCCAGTATCGCCATCTTTCTTAAAATTAAAGTAGAAAATTAGATAAAAATTTAAAACATTGTATTTATGGAATAATTTTATTTTTGCATTTACAAGCATTTTTCTAGTATTATATTTACGCGTTTGTAAACGCAAAAATAAAATTATTCCATAATGTAAGGTAGTTTCATCTTAGCTGGGCGTCAAATATTTGCAAAAATATTTCGTTCGGGTCTTGGAAGTGCAAATTTCAAAGATTTGATGAAACGATGTTTACCATAAAAACATAAGCACCAAGCACTGACAAATTTCGACAGCGAAAAGCAGTGCCTCGGTGGCGAAATTGGTCAACGCGTCCACCCGGATTGTGGAAGGTGCGGGTTCGAGTCCCGCCTGAGGCAAGTCGATTTTTTTCAGTGCATTTTTCTAACATTGTATTTAATTATCAGTATTTATTATCATTGAAAGAAAGAAATATAATATATTTACTTTTAATGTATACGTTTGTATTTTATTTTGAAAATCAGCTAATAGTCTATCATGTGTTTTTTTTCTATAACTTATGGGAAATTAAGGAATTTATGTAATGGGAACACTTTCTTCATGCGATTTAATGCTGGAGTCATTCTTCTTCTCTACAATATGAATGGCGTTCGAGTTATTTATCGCATTTCTCCAATGTCAAGTAAAAATGTATGTATGTATGTACATACATACATATTTTTAAAGTAACAGACAATTGTACATACTTTAGATTGAGTTAAAAATGGAGTCTCTCAACACATGTTTTTAAAACAAGAACTCGGGACAAAGTAAAAATTGGTTGTCTGTAAAGTCGGTTTACTGACGATAGTTGAACGTGACAACGTCTTAAGAAAATACTGATGGAATGGTAGCATTTTTCAAAAGAAAAATTTAATTTCATTTGTTTTGCCGGCCTTACATGGAATGCCTCAGAGCGAGGTAACGCCCCGCATGCGTCATGTTTTTTCGTGCGTGCAGCCGGCTCTATCGAATTATAAGACGTTGTCACGTCAAAAAAAAAAAGAATAATTTAATATGTATGAGTTGACATGACATAAGATAAGCTACAGTATAATAAACTGTAAAAATGCCTCTTAAAACCTAGAGTCACACAAGTGATAAATCCTCGAATTTCAGCTGCTGATTTATTTCCTGAGAGCCTAAAATAGATAACATTACTGAGGCTTTAGACAACATGCATTTCGACAATCGCTCTCGCTATCGCTAAGTATAAAAATGTATGGGATTGACATAAGCAATCGATCACTTTTCGATTGCTTATGTCAATCCCATACATTTTTTTACTTAGCGATTGTCGCGCACTGCGCGAAATTCCTATGTAAATATGGTAAGTATTAAAAAGATGGGTTAACATTTTTGCATATGGCAACTCTCGATAGCTAGAAAAAAAAGAAGTATAAATTAAGCGCGGGGAGTTGAGAAGTAGGTAGTTGCGAGATAGATAAAAGAAAAACTGGTAAGTTTGCACATTAATTACTGTATAATTAACCTTGATAAAACCATGTAAGAGGAAGGATAAGTTGGTTGAAGATCTGTGTAATTGTAGAATTGCATCCAATGCATACTGAGGTATATAAATTGGAGGTATGTTGGTAGACTGAGTTGGAGCAACCGTGGAAGGACTATGGGGAAGGTGGAGGTCCTCGTGGGGGCAAAGCCCTCACGTCCGGCGGGTGCCCACAATTACCTACAAAGTCATTGCAATGTGATGTAGCGTGACTTGAAGTTGAGGTACGCAGGCACCCGGACACAGTGTTCAGAGGCTTTAGACAACATGCATTTCGACAATCGCTCTCGCTATCGCTAAGTAAAAAAATGTATGGGATTGACATAAGCAATCGATCACTTTTCGATTGCTTATGTCAATCCCATACATTTTTTTACTTAGCGATAGCGAGAGCGATTGTCGAAATGCATGTTGTCTAAAGCCTCAGACCGGATACAGTCTACCACATAACTTAAATAGTAGTAAGTTGTGTGGCTGGCATCACAACTAGTAAATATATGACCTACGGCCTAAAAGGTGACGGTTTGTGTGGTTGGCATCACAAACTGGGTGGAAAAGTGAAGGTTTGTGTGGTTGGCATCACAAACTGGGTGGAAGAGTGACGGTTTGTGTGGTTGGCATCACAAACTGGGTGGAAAAGTGGCGGTTTGTGTGGCTGGCATCACAAACTGTGAGTAGAAAATAGTACAGTAAAGCTACATGAATGGTAGAGATTAATATAGCTAAATAAGTGAGACTGAGCCATTGCAACCGACTCTTCTTTCCTTGATCATGTTATACTTACCTAACCAATTGTTTTAATAGTACGTACCTATATATAATAATTACTTTTGTCGCACTAATTATGTAGGTACCCTCGAACCAAGGCATAATTCCCCCTAAGTACCTACAGGAGACGCGACAGCGATAGCGAGAGCGATTGTCGAAATGCATGTTGTCTAAAGCCTCTGTGCTAAAAGGCACCCGGGATTTTTATTTTAAAGTAATTATTATTTTAATTTTAATTCATTGTCATGAAAAACTCAAAATTATTTTAAACTTTGAGTACCAATAGTTTTTTTTAACATAACGAAGTCTCTTGGACTTCGTTAAGTTTTCCCTATACTTATAATGCTCTTTGTCCAAGACTGTCTGTAATTAATTTTTGCTACATGCACCCTACTAGAAAGAGATGGGGCCTTTCTAGAAATGTCAAGTGTTGTCAAAATTTTTACCCTCACTTTTTTCATTTGTCTAATGTGAGGCAAGGAGCTTATATTTTACCTATAGAATGGAGTCATTAGACAAATGAACAAAGTGAGGGCAAAAGTTTTGACAACACTTGACATTTCTTGACATTGCTAGAGAGGCTCTGTCTCTTTCTAGTAGGGTGCCTGTAGCACAAATTAATCACGGACAGTCTTGTGCCACGGGTAAGGTCTCACGTGCTCCCACGGTCCTAAGATATAGGGAGTTAAATGAGACACGAGAGATCCGTGCAGAACAATTTATTAAATGGTGGTATAATGCCCAATAGCGTGTACTCCCCTGGTGGTAGCCGGAGATGGTCTCGGTGAGGGTCGCTCGGTGGGACGAGTTAGGGCGGCTTGTACTGCTGCTCACTGTAAGTCCAGCCCTGGGCGGAAGTGAAGTAGCGGAGGCGACAGCGGCTACCTTAGCCTAATCTTGGACCCAAATTAGGGGTTAAACACATTAAATAAATAACTATTATTGCACATGATTATCAAATTAGTTAATTAGTATTAGGTAGGTCTTGTCGGTGCTCAATTTACTTACCGAACCACGCAAGCGCAAGACCGAATCACCAAGCTTTTGTATGCGATTCCTGACAAGATCGAGGCTGCCCGGCGACGCAGGCGCAATCTATCGGAGATTGCCCGCAACAGTCGTACGGTCACTAAAATGTAGCTTATTAACGTTGATATGGAGCGCTAAAACCTGTTGATAAATTTAGGAGGCTAACTCTAAAGAAATATTTCAATTAGATGAGCTTCCTTTAAATCTTAATTTATGTAATATTTATAAACTAGCTGTACCCTGCCACGCTTCGCAGTGGCACATTGTGATTGAATGGTTGAGAAATGAGAAACAAAACAAAGAATACATTTCATATTACATAGTTTAATATTGCAATACTTTGATTGACGTTGATGGCGGTTGCCTAGTTACGGTTGTTATTTTTTCATTACTATTGCGGTTGTCAGCGAGTGTTTTCCTCGCTTCTGGCAGATGGCGCAGTCACTGGTACACAGCTGATCGTTAAAAAAAAACTATTTTCTCGCGGTCGCAGATATGTGACTGATGCAAAAAAATAGATAAAAACAATCCTTGATGCGGATTTTATATGATGTTAAAATTTCAACTCAATCGGTGCAGAACTTTTTGAGTTTTTGAAGCTTACACAAACCAACATAACATTTTTATATATATAGATAGTGTAATCTGATTTAATTAAAAAAAAATCATGTATGTAGGTCGGTAAAATATGTATGTGTAACGTTACACTTGAACTTCGTTACGTTAATAAAACCACAAGTTGAAAATATTTTGAGTTTTGAGTTTTCCATGACAAAGAATTAAAATTCATAATAATTAGCTACTTTAAACTTTTTTTCCTGAGTGCCTTTTAGCACGGTAATGTTATCTATTTTCGGCTCCCAGGAAAAAAATCAGCAACCGAAATACGAGGATTTCTCGCTTCTGTAACTCTTGATTTTAAGAGGCACGTTACAGTTTATTATATAGCTTATCTCATGTCACGTCAACTCATAGACATTCAAATATTCTTTTTTTTTAGGTGCTAAGCATACATTTAACGTTTTCCGGTTAGCAATGCTATAAAAATACATTGTGTGATATACCGATCTAGCCGTTCTTGAGTAATGATAATAGGGCCATAATGATGCGCAACTTACCAACTTACTACCAGACTTTCTTTATATTGATAGATAGCACACGCGCACATAGCATAGAAGGCACAATAGACAACCATATGGTCCGTCGCTTCGGAAATCTAAAAAGAAAAGAAAATTTTATGTATACAAGTTAAAAGTGTATATAAATATTTATGTACACTTTTAACTTGTAATCAAATAGCATATTAAAAACTATCATTTGATAGATTTTAATATGCTATTTGATTACAAGTGCAGAAGAGCGCAGCCACAATTTTATTAATACTGTCTGTCTGTGTGCAATGTATCTGCGTTGCATGTTAGTACATGCAAATGTGAATGATAAACATATTACACTAGTACAATCCAATCAATACTCTCATTATCTTTTTCTCAAATAAAATAATTTACATTACACAAATTACATATTTTATTTGTAAATAAACATTTCGAACTAAAAATGGGTAAAACTATTTATGTATTTTATCTATGTAACAGTTATTTCAAAGAATTAAATAAAATAATGTATCAATTTTGATTGCCATTTATAAAAGGAATGGATAGAAAGGGATATTATTTCCTTATAAATCCGGAAATCCTAGTCACCCTAGTCATTTGTTTACAAATATTTGAATAAGTAAATTATGTACAAAAATTTATTAAATTCCAAGATAGGATTAAATGCGAGTATCAGAAATTTCACCCTCTTATGGAGTTTTGCAAAATAACGCTAATAATCTGGAATTACGGGTGAAAAATGAAATTTATAGATTGAACAATATTATATGCAATTATGACACTTACAAGTGAAATTCACACTGCATCCTCAATACTACTCACTTCTACCAGCACGAAATAACGATCTTATTTGATTCTTATCACCATTTTGCACTATTTATCCTTATTTTAAAGTAAAAAGCCGTACCAAAATCGCGAGTCGATATTTATGAATACGTCAATTACGACAATTTATGTCATGTTGAGATTTCGGGACATTGACACATGAAGATAGTGCTGCCATTACATAAATCCTTTCATTTCCCATAAGTTATAGAAAGAATCACAATGATGATTTTCAAAATCAAATACAAACCTAAACATTAAAAGTAAATATATTATATTTATTTCTTTCATTGATAATAAATACTGATAATTGATTACAATATATTAAGTTTTTAGCTACTTTTCTACTTTTGTTTTAGAAAAATGGCGAAATACTGGGGAAATCTTGTTTCTATGTAGTCGTGTTTAGAAAGAGATGACGACAATTTCTAGAAAGAGAAATGCGAAATTTGAAATGTCAAGAAATGTCAAGTATTGTCAAAATTTTTGCCCTCACTTTGTTACTTTGTCTAATGACTCCATTCTTAGTATAAGCTCCTTGAATGTGAGGTCTAATGACTCCATTCTATAGGTAAAATATAAGCTTCTTGGCCCGATCTAGGCCTAGTCTCGTGCTAGGCCTGCTGGGAGCTGCTCTCTAATAGGCCCTCCAGACTCACGCGAGAAGTCTCGGCGAGACTTGACCCGAGAAACGAAATGGTTTCTACACTCACGCGAACTTCTCACTTGCATTCTCGACCATTATGCGAAATGGATGACTTTGACAGTGCAGCGGCTTTGGTATTTACCAATGAGTATTTACTGTGAACGAGAATGTGATACGGTTCTCGTTTCTCGTCCGAGAAACCCTTTTAAGCGGGCCAAAAAACCTTTTTTGACAGTAGAAAGTGATGGTCACTCACTGAGTAAATTACCTAACCATTGCTGTTTTTACACGAGAAGTGCCTTAATAGCGTGTCATGTAAAATGGCAATGGATATGTAATTCACTCAGTGATCATCACTTTCAACTGTCAAAAAAGTTAGCGAATAGGCCGGCCGATCAGCGTATCACGTATCATGACGCGTATCAAGTTGTGGACGCCTCGATTTGCTCCGTATGACAATCGTATGAAACCAAGAAGCTCATATTCTATCTTCGTGGATCGGGCATATGATCATATCTGGATCTGTCTTAACGCCAGTGCCAGTATTAAAAATCTATGATTATTTCATAAAGTGACGTATGTTATTTACTATCTATCAAAATTTATTGAAAGTTTCTTTTTATAATATTTTAGAGGTATTTTTGGTGAATATATATTATGTATTAGCAAAAGTAAGTATGTACCCTGAGTATATTATGTAGGTACCTACTTACAAGGGCGGATCCAGGGGGGGGGGGGGGGGGTCATGGGGGTCATGACCCCCCCCCCCCCCCTGGGCTGGGTCCAGGAAATAGGTGGCCTCTAATTAAAATAATGTTTTTGTCACAATTATAGATTTTAATTAAGTACTTTCAATATTTAATTAGTTTAATATAATATTTTATTAATTTAATTAATTTTTTCGGGCAAAATTTGAATTTACCGCGCCACCGCCATGGCCGCCAATTACGTGTTTTTCGCCATGTAATATTCTTTAGACATATACTCTCTAATCTGTGTGTAATATTATGTCACATTTCGTGTGTGTGACATTTGCGCGCGCTGTTTCGGCAAGGTGGGCAAGGTTTCGCTTGGTTTCGACCATGTTTTGACTAACGTCTAGCTAAACCTAACCTGAACCAGTACGACTATACTTTAGTAATAAAGTACCAAGATAAAAAAAACTTTAAATTCCAATATAAGTAATAGTGTTCTAAATGTTGTTGCCGCAAATGCACGTGTTATCAATTTTCATCCATTCGCTTTAATGCCAAACTTTCTGATCCATGCAGGACGACAGATCTCAAGTTGCCTTTATAGAGTTTGCCCTTTAAATCAAGGGGAGTGACATCATTTCAGCCGAGAGACGTCCACTGTTGAACATAGGCGTCCCCCAATAATCTCCAAACCGGTCGGTCCTGCGTTGCCCGTCCCAGCGGCTTCCCGCGACCTTTACCAGATCGTCAGTCCACTTTGTGGGGGGCCTACCACCGCTGCGTTTTCCGGTACGTGGTCGCCACTCGAGGACCTTTCCGCCCTAACGGCCGTCAGTCCTCCTCGCAATGTGCCCTGCCCACTGCCACTAATTCTTTGGGCTATGTCGGTGACCTTGATTCTCCTGCGGACCTCATCATTTATGATATGATCACGCAGAGAAACTCCAAGCGTAGCCCTCTCCATTGCCCTTTGGGTGACCTTGAGCCTTCTTATGGGACCCATTGCGGCCCCTCAATGGGCCTCAATGGGAGTCCCATATTGTCTCCATCACTTCCCGCCATTTCATCCATCCTGAGCTTACTCGGTGATTGACATCTCGGTCTATATTACTGTTGTGCTGTGTGTATAGCCCAGGTATCAGAATTCAGAGCAGACTGATACAAGCACTCCGTCCAGAAAACCGGCTTAGGGTTGCAGAGACCACCGAAATGGCAGAACATTTTGGTTCTACTGATTTTCTAGCCATGATTCTGCAGGACCTTTTTTTTTGTCGGGGAGGTCAAATGCATTTACGCATCGTCCCTGCGGGGTGGTGCCAACCGCAGGGGATATGTGAGACTCGAGGTAAAGGCGTTCCCTCCATACCCACTAAATATCCTCCCCGGCCTGACCTCCAGTGACGCTATTACGGGACGGCTCGGGACACCGAGACCGTCCCAACGCTGCCCGTCTAGGGCCTTCTTTGGTGGGCAGCAGCCCACAGGGGCTGCCGACTAACGCCAGCCTCTGTGGGCCGCCGGCCGACGCCGGCCTTATAGGCCGCCTCCTCACCGACGGCTGCTCGACCTGGCGCGTCCTCCTGACGAGGACACCGGGAACAGCCATCGAACTGCACCCGGGGGACTTCGGGCGCGGTTGTGGCCCTGAAAAGGAACTAGCCGTGTTGGGCAACAAAAACAACTCGACGATGGCATGTGACTTCGAATGCCAAGGGGATACCCTTGACATCAAAATCCACTCACCCGCCGAGAAAGTTTCCCCACCACGTTACCAGGGTTCGCCACGAGGAGGCTTCCGGACGTGGACCCCATGATTCTCCAGGACCTGGCGCCACTTTAATTTTTTTATTATTTCGTTGTTTTGGGGCGATATCCATCACTGCTGGTCAGTGCGCTTACGGGAGTATGGTTCAATTTTGAATGTGTTAATCCAGGCATTCTTTGCCAGTCCACTTTTGCCTCTCAGCGGAGGTGGGTTTTGAAGTATTTAATAGCCTGGTTCTTTGAGATACGACAGAAAGGCTCTGGGCCAAATTGTAGTCCTTGAGTCCCAGCCCTTGCTACCTTTTTTCTACCGATGACTCACTCTTACGGCTCAGACCAATATTTTTTTATTGGTCTGAGTTTTATGATTACTGGATCACTATTACGGTGTTGTGCCCAGTCCACCCTTTTAATCAGTTCCACGGTACTTCTTGTGGAAGTTAAACTCTGGCAGCAAGACATCTGATGTCATCGCGAGAGGTGGACATTCAAATACTTTTTGGTGTAAAGAAATAAGTAAATCACTTATTTTTCTTTACACCAAAACGTGTTTATCGTGCAAATCTAGAATCGAATAGAAAAGAAAAAAAAACTATTTTTTTTTACAATTTTTTTTTAAAGAAAATCGGAAAAACCGGTTTTCCAAAATCATCCGGTTTTTGAATCCTACTTTTTGCCTGTATCTATTATCAAAATTAAATTATAACTTCTTGTGACCCGACTACGACTATGTGACCCCTCCCCCTGGCGCCAAAGCTGGATCCGCCCTTGCTACTTACCTTATCTATATTTACCTAATATTATAAGGCGAGAAGAGTTTGTTTGTTTGATTGAACCCGATAATCTCAGGAACTACTGAATCAAATTGAAAAAATATTTTTGTATTGGATAATACATTTATCGGGGAAGGCTATAAACTATGTTTGCAGACGGCTGCAATCGATGCTGTCGCGTACATAAGTAATTTGTTTACCGGGTCTGGCAGTCGTTAACGCGAGCGAAGCCGCGGGCGACCACTAGTTCAATATAAAATAAGAGAGAGAGATTGTGTTTTTCCAGTCACGATACCGGCATAGCCCCAGACCGCCACCGGCACTTCGTTTTTACACTGCGCCGCGGCGGTATCGCTGCCGGTTTGTTGAAATATTCTTATTCTTATGCAAGGGGCTGAGGCTGTGTCTCAGAGCACTTCGACCCTATGGGATCTTTTGTGCTTCCCCTTTCCTTATCACCCATCCCCGCCAACATCGAAAACATTTTGTACGAGTTTTACGATGTTGGCGGAAATAAGGTCTATAAAGTCCTGTGGTTTAGGGTAACCTTTGCGAGAAAAAAACGTGCGGCGATATTTCACCGCACGTTTTTTTCTCGCAAAATTCTGTGACACATAGGATCTTATAGGACTATCCGAACATGCGGTACAAAAATCGCGCGAAAAAAATCTGTGGTTTGATGCAAATTGAACGCGATACGGTGCGGGATTATTTCCGCGCGAATATTTTATCGCTGTGCGGACAGGGCCTTAGTCGCCTATTGGCTAGTGCATCGCAGTCACATAGTATGTGCTCCATGCTTTCTTCCTCCTCACCACACATTCTACAGATAGGGTCTTCAGCTTTGCCGATTGGTTGCAAAGTGGCCAGTGGCCTTTGGCATTTCTTTATTGTGTTGTCTACATGAGTTTTTCACTTTAGTTCCACCAGTGTTATTCCTAGATATTTTACTTCCGTGGACCATGGCAGTTGCGTACGTTCCATAGAGTGTAAGTGACTTGGTCTGTTCTACTTTCCTCTTCCTAGTGAATGGTATTAGTACTGCGTTTTTTGGGTTGATAGAGAGGTGGTGGTTATTGCACCATTGTTCCACCCTTTTAAGGGCCGGTTGCGTAAGTGCAGTAACTGTGCTTATGAATTTCCCTCTTATCATAACCACTATGTCATCCGCATACCCAACGGTATATAATGGTCCATTGTTTAAATCTTTCAATAGAGAATCAATGACTAGGCACCACAGTAGTGGAGACAGTACGCTACCTTGGGGGCAACCCATTGCGGTTTTGATACACGCAATGTCTCCCATCAATGACTATGTTATTATTCTCCCTTTCAGCATATTATTGATCCACTTACAAAGTGTTGGATCAATACCATGACATATTGCAGCCTGTGAATAGACTTATGCATGGTCTTATCAAAGGCTCCTTCTACATCTAGAAATGTTGCCATGCAGATTTCTTGTGCCTCTAGGCTCCCTTCTATTTTATCTACCACCTGGTGCAATGCCGTTTTAGTGGACTTGTCTGGTTGATATGCACATTGAAGCCCGTGACGAGGTTTTCTTTTCAATGGCTCTTCCCTAATATGTCGGTCAATGAGCTTTTCGAGGGTTTTGAGCAAAAAGGATGACAGGCTAATGGGCCTATAAGCTTTTGCATCCTCGTAGTCACTCTTACCAGCCTTTGGTATATATGTAGGTCACCCTTGTTTTCCTCCAAACTTTCCGTGTGTACCCAAATGCGATACATGCGTTAAATATCCTTACAAGGTACGGTATAATAATATCCGCTCCCTCCTGTAGTATGATTGGGTAGATGTAATCTGGGCCAGGAGTTTTAAAAGGTTGGAAAGTTTTAATTGCCCAACTCAGTTTCTTGTCATCCACCACCTTTTTTGCGCCTTTCCAATCAGTTCGTGAGGTGCGTATAAGTTATTCCTCTTCACTGATTGGCTCGCCTTCATATGCATTGATTTGCCTTGACCCAGGGAAGTGAGTTTTGAACATAACGCTTAGTATTTCCTTGGCTGTTGCCGTGAGTTGTCCATTTTCATCCTCTACACAAGAAAGTGGATTGGCCTTGAGCGTTGACAAAGGCCTGAAGGTTCTCATTCCTTCAGGTACGGATTCTATGTATTGACAGTGCCTTCTCCACGATTTCCGTTGTGCTTTGCGTATTGCCCGATTGTATTCTGTTAACTTCTTGGCGTATTCCTTGAAGTCCTTTTTGGCTTTGGCTTGATAAAACGCTTGGCGGGTTTCCTGGCGTAGCTTAGCTAGTTCTGCCATCCACCAAGGTTCCTTTTTGCCTGTTGGTCAAGGAGGCATTCTGATGGTGCGGCACTCCCCTTCACAATCAGTTCTCAACGTAATGTTGCCTTGTGATGTAAAAATAAAGCAAAAGACAGGTAGGTCGGGTTATCCTCCTGTCTAGTTAAGTAGGAACTAGACAGGAGGATAACCCGACCTAAAGTCACGGTTTTGAGTTTTGAGTCCCCCGAACCAGGCCCGAGCCGCCCCTATGTGCGAAGTGTGCGGCGCACACAGGCGCCAAGGCAATAGGGGCGCCAGATGATATATCTCCATAGTATTGATGCAAGATGACAAAAAAACGCTTGTTCCCAACGAGTCACACTGTAACACGTTGGGACAATTCATATAAGAGGTTACTTATTATTATAAAAGATTATTTAATCCAATTATGTATTATGATTATGATTAAATAGTGTGCTAAACATCTCCTGCATAGTCATGGTAGCCTAGTACTTCATTAAAAAAAATGTCCCAACGTGTTAGTGTGACTGGTTGGGAATTATTTTACAAAGTTGTCCCAACGAGTCACAGTGTTACAGTACCCGTAGTGTAAGTTTTTTAGTATACAAAACGCACCGATTGTAGTTGCGTTAAGAGCTCAATTTGTATGGGAAACATGATTTGCGCTTCTCTACGCTAGGGGCGCTGTTCGCGTTTCCTATACAAATTGAGCTCTTAACGCAACTAAAATAGTTGCGTTTTTTATACTAAAAAACTTACACTACGGGTACAGGTTATAGTGTGACTCTTTGGAAACAAGCGCAAAAAAAGAGGTGCTTCATAGGTCTCGCACACAGGCGCTGCCGGGGGTCATTATTGAATGGCGGTATTTATTTAAATTAAAGTACTAAACTTTCATTTGGTACATACATTTTCGAACTTTTCTAATAGTGATTTAAATAAAGGCGCGACTTTTTCGGATTTTTGATCAAGATTTTATTTTCAGATACTACGACATTCCCTCAGCATCAATATGAGTTAGTAATAACAATAATTATCTTTTTAGTGGAATTTACTTTTGTTAGTAGCTTGATATAAGTACAAAGCAGCCAGGGTGCGCGCCTGGTCGCTAGCCCTTGTCGGCCGCTGCTGCCGTGTCCTAGTTGCACGGTTCTGTGTCGAACATGCTCGCTGTACTAATACCACAGAGTACATTTGTATATACTTAAAACTAATACGTTCGCCCTGTCCGCTCAGTATATTTTGTTACACTAGAGCCTATACAAAAACATCGACAGTGCGGGGGAAGCGTTGCAGGCGCACTGCAGCACTGTAATATTTTGTTCGTTAGGCGCCATAAATTTTATTTTTACAGCGCCCTGACCGCTTTCTATATCAAGTCCCTTAGTGTTTATCGTGTCCTTTAGTGTTTGATTGTGTATCAAATACTGTAGACAAAATTAGTTAATAAACACTTTATCGATGTTTTAGGTAATAACTTGAAGCCTCGTTCTAGCTTTCACGGTGGTGATACTCCCAGAGAGTCTATACATTCTGGAGCATGTAAATCCGATGTTAATGTTAAAAACTGGTTAAAACCAGATGCTGTTTCCGAAAGCGAAAGTTCTAGTCTTTTATCGGGTGTTAGTAAATCTTCAGGCGAATATTATAAAAAGTATGAGCACGACGAAATTCCCGTCAGAGATAATAGTTACGGAGAGAGTATGTCAAGCTTACATAAACTTGAATCTAGGGATAGCGGCAAGTCGTTGACTAATTCAGATTTAGAAAAGTTGGAAAATAAAATCTACAAAACCATTTCGCAAGATCTGCAAACCAATGACTCCACGGTCCGCAGTTTGGAAACAAACATAAATTTTCTCAAGACTACAGTACAAGAGATATTTGATAACTTTTACGCTAATATGCGAGATTTCGAAATTTACAAAAAAAGATATGACGAAATATTAGCGAAAAATAGAGATGACTCCATGACCGACATGGAAAACTTTATAAGAGATATGTTTCAGCACATTATGGATTCTACTATTAATAATGAGACAACACTTAATGAAATAGAAATATCGGTTAAAGATACATCTGAAGTAAAGGCTATGGGAGACGCGAGTTCCCATACGAATACAACGGTTGTTGCAGAAAGAAACACTGTAGAACTTTTAGACAGTTTACATTCCGTAGTCGAAGCATACAAGAATGATAATTACTGTACAGATGCAACTTTTGATGACAATACTACAAAAATTAATGGCAACAAAAAGAAGGAAGAAACAGTTAATATTTATTTACTGGGTGATGCACCATGTGTTCAAATTAAAATGTACGATCGTAATTTACTGTCTGAAATTAATATAAAAAATCCATTACGTGATCGAAAAGAATGTTATGTAATTTCCGCTGACAATATAACAAAAATAAATGATAAAAAGTTAGAAATGGACGAGTATACGCAAAAAATTCACGATGATGAAGTTATTGATAGAGAAATACCCGTCAAAGAATCTTTTGCTAAAAAGAACATTAGCCTAAATGAAGATTTTACTCAAGATAGAGGTAAAGAAGAAAATATATCTTTGATGTCCAAAATTTGCAGTTATATATGTAAGAAACTGCGCAAGTATTAATTTGATCAGTGTGGGACTTAATGGAAATTCCAGTAAAAATAATGATTTTGCCATTTTTTTATTGTGGACTAGATAATTTATAAATACATTAAACAAAAGTATCACGTTGAACTAATATGTTCTTCATAATTAACAATATAATACCACCTTATTTTGGTAATATGGTTACATAACTGTATAGCAAATTCCTTTTTCATGTGCAAGAAATCTTTAATAGTTTGCAAGTCGAGCATTATGAATGCTTCTCCATCTATTTCTTCTTGTTTCATTTTCTCTGCAACTAATTTGCAGTCATCTGTGCTTTTTAAATAAGAGTAAACATCATCAACTGACCATTCCAAAGGATTTGGAGAAAGCTTAAGTTTGCCTTTGGTCCATGTCATTGCCATATCTTTTTCAAACATTTTATTATCTGATGGCAAAGGATCATTAGATGTGAATTTCAGTTTTTTCAATTCAGGCTCTTCAGTGTCTGATACATCAGAAATGTTTTTAGCGTCTCGCGAATTTGAGCTGCTTTCGTTAGTTTCATTTTCTGAATCAGTATCAGGTGAATTAGTCTTTTTAGAAGCACAACTATTATTGTAAATTGTTTCTACGTCTTTTTTATCCCAATGAGCCTCTTTCATTTGAAGTGCAAAGTTTGGTAGTTTTGCCCCTCGTGTCTTCATTTCCATTTTAGGATAGGAACTTTTAGTTTCACGTTTCCTTCTTTGACCTCTTTTATATTCTAGAACACTATCTGGTGAATTGGGCCTGGTACCAGACTCGGAAGGTGGAGTAGAGCCAGCACTGTGCTCACTGGCCGATTCATCCTTGTTACTTTCAGTTTCTTGAGACGGCTGAGGTTCCTTTTCCCTTTTCTCTGGTGTGCACTTTTTTTTCTTTCGTCTACCAGTGAGGTTACCTTTATGTCTGCCTTTACGTTCGGAGGTGTTATCTGAAAAGTAAAGTTTTGCAATTTATTGTACTGCTTAAAATGTAAGTTATTCAAAATTAAATTAGACTATAGTTAACTATCGCTCCGCCCGCGACTTCGTCAGCGTGGAGATTTGTTAAAATCAAATATAGCGTATGTCACTCAAGGGAATGTAGTATTCTAATGGTGAAAGAAAACCCAGTTTATTTCTTCGTTACAAACATACAAATCTTTCCTCTTTATAATATTATAGAATAGAAACGATCATTGTCAAGGGACCAATTGGCCTAATAAATCAATGTTTATGGAATGACAAGTTTCTTCTTCTCTGTGTTTAGTGCTGGATTGGATTGCCATTATACAATTTTAAACTTACGAAACGTGGATTTGTCAACTTGTTGGCAGTTATTTGGGCACTGTTCTGGGTACTCGTCAGGACCAAAGAGACAGGGGCATGCTTGTAACTTCACACAAGCATCATGGCAGAATGATGATATTTGTTCCTTGCTAGTAGCTATCGGTACATATGCGTGATATGTGCTGGTTTTTAATCTATAAAAAACATAATTCATTATTAACTCTTCTATGAATTTGAGCTAGTTATTTAATAAATATTAGCATATGTTTACTTACTTAGCTCTCAACATTTCCAGCCGCATTCCCTCTTCCGGCGGCCCTTCAGTCTCCCAATCTTTAAGTATTTTTGCCGGTTTGTACGAAGCGGAGATAATTTTATTTAATACTTCTTTCAAAACCAGAGATAGTGGGCCAGGCCCAACATGTTTTGGAAGTTGAGATAATTTGTTTCGACTTATAGAAGGACCCGCGTAACACTTATAGTTGAAAAAGATTCGATCACACCATTCTTCTGATGACTTCATGTCCTCTTTCACATTTCGCGGCTCTTCCGCAATTTTGGACGGTTCCTTGTTCACGACCGACATATCGGGAATGTGCAATGCATAGTTGTTACTGTCACACCAGCCGACAGGGAACAAGAGGTCACTATTTTGGGCGTACCAATACTTTTCTCCTATGGGCAATAGTTCAACACACACCATGTGTTCCACAACGGCAATTATTGACGCAACGTGTATTTCTTCGTGGTTTTGTGGATTTACGGCTTCCAATTTCATATCAATTTCGAATCCTTTTACGGGAACTTTATTACCAAAGCAGTAGTCGGGCGCGGGGACTGAAGAAGTCATGGAAAGATATTCATCCCAATCGAAAGTTTCTTCTTTCCAAATTTTCGGCGCTTTGAAACTTATGGAATGCTTCTCTGCCCAACCTATAGGAAATATGTATGGGTGCATGGAATCACACAACCACGCCATCTTTGAATCCTCATAATCATCAATATGATCGTCAATCACAACTAAGAAATGGAAATTGTTGAAAACTTTGGTTACTGTAGCTGGGCGAATGGATTTCATATCATTAGGATTAAAAGCTTCCACTTTCATACCTGTGACAAAGTTATGCACCTCAAGGCTAGGCATGGGCTAAAACAATTATATTAGTTAGTTATATCATAATTTTTACTTCAAAACAAAATATTAAAAACTGTCGCCACACCGACCGCGGACGGGGCGGGAATTTTGCGTGACGCTGAGAGTTGTAATACAAGAAACTATATGGAAGACGTCACACCACCACATCCTGTCGAGCGGTACATCGCGTGTATTTCCACTAGTCCTGGTGGAGTAGTCCCATGATGGGACTACTGGTATTTTTTTCCCAGAGGTTCTACTGACTGGACTATTGGGATTTCAACTCCCAGGAGTCCCGTGTGATACTCAGACGCATAAATTATTTATAATATAGTTTCATTAATAAAAACATCATGATAACTCATTGTACAACAAATATACTTAAAATTAAGGTTTTGTAACATTACTCCAGATATGCATGCCTTGGCAACCTATAATTAAGTCTGCACTTGAAGGATTATTAAGCACTTAGTTTTAAGCTGTAATAATGTAAGATTTGTTGGTCGTCCTAAAATAAATAAATACTAGATAATGTAACTCAACAAACATCAAATAATTGTCAACAGAACATGAAACATCAAAAATTGTGTTGTAATTATTAGGTAGTTGGTATATACTGATGTTTCATTTCATAGTCCTTAAGTAGATAATATTTTTTTAAAGATTTTCAAAAACAAACAAAGCCGGGTTGACAATGTAGGTCAAATTGTTCCTGAACCTCCGGGTAAAAAATATCTGTAGTCCCATAATGGGACTACTCCACTGGACCTACTGGGAATACACGGTACGTCGCGGCGACGACAGCTTTAATAATATTGATCACAATTACCTGAAACAAGTCTATTGGTGTCGGTTCTTTGATAGACTCTTCAGCACTTTGCCTCAGTTGAGTGCTAAGTTTATTTTTACATGAGAATTTATTTACTTTGTTGGGATATTTGAACTGCCAAGGTGAACCCTGTGAACAATTATAACACTAAGAAATCTGCACTTTATTAATAAGTACATTTATTGAGGTACTCCATGGATTACCTTGTTGGTTACGTATCCAAAACTGCACAACCTAGGATTAGAGAAAAACATCCAAATTTGTTGTAAATCCTCGTCGGAGCCATCATAATGTAAAAGAAGTCTACCGCCTACGTTTTCGATCACCTGAAAGCAGACGATAATTTATATATGTATATTTTTTCATGTCACTTGGTTGGCAGGCAAGCATTCGGCCTGCCTGGTGGTTACCAGTCACCTTAACTTAAAGACACTCGCGCTCTGCTAGCCGCTAGTCCCCTTCCCTACCTCATAGCTTTGGCAATCTTACTCACCAACAGAAACACAACACCACAAAAATGTAGTGTAATTTGACTGTAGTCTGCTGTAAGGTGAAGGTCCTATCCCAGTTTGGGCGCTCTAAGGTCAACAAGTACCTACCATAATGATTTCAATATGAATAGTTTTGAAATCTGTATTTATTTTTGTCTGATGCGTAATTTAATTATTCAGCTTAACACGTCCCAATGTCCTGTTGGCAGTCCTTCATGATGAAAATACACGAGAAGTCCATAATAGAACAACTGGGCGCTTATCGAGATATTAGATACAAATTTACTTTTGCAAAATTTTGAGACATTTACAATTTTGCCGCCATTATGCTAATCAATTTTTGCAACTTCTGAAATTCAATACCCTAGTTCCATCGAGCATATGCCCAGTTCACAATCATATTAATTACAGTTGCAACTTTATTGTGCTCTATCTTACTCATTACATCAACTTTTATGCCTTTATTAAAAAAATAAATTTTTCGGGGCTCTTTTTTCAAAATTTTGGCCAAACTTGCCGCCCCCTAAAATCTGCCGCCCTAGGCTCCAGCCTACTCAGCCTACTGGTAAATCCGCCACTGTCGAGCCTATAAAACTATGGAGGAGCTCGTAACTATATATTTTTGATACGCAACAAAATTATGGACCAATCATGGTGGAATATGTGCTTGCTTTTGCGAATGTAAAACCAAAGCAAAACCATAACGCCTCATTGATTTCCATAGTAGGTATTAATCACACATGAATACTACAAAATATACAGAGTGAATAGTGAAACAGGTAAGAAATGTGCGGACTTTTGCTGTCCTGAAAAACGCATATTGACGGCGCTAATCCTCCTGTCGATTGATTAACCTGATAGAAATTAGCCTGAAAAGTTTAACAACTCGCCACTTAGGCCCTTGATGTGACTTGCTTAGCCATCTTCCCACAGAAGCAGTGTCTTCTGAAGCTGACAAAAATTATACACTTATTGAATATACTTTGTTCTCGAACTTTTGCGATTGCAGAACCTTACATCACGGTAAGCACTCAATTTTAGACCCCATCTAATAAAATGTTTTTCATCGTCATCTTTTCAAAATAAACATATAAACCTCAGATCAAATATAAACTGTATTCTTAATTAATGGCGTCGCGATACAATACGTTAGGAACGCATTTTGCCAATGTTAAGTGAAAATGTAACTAAAGTAACAAAAATTCAATGGTAGATCTGAGTTAAAAATGGAGTCTCTCAAAACGTGTTTTTACAACAAGAACTCGGGAGAAACTCTCCTATAAACTCTTAAAGAAACTGGTTGGACTTCCCTCCCACCTTGTACAGTCACCAGCAAAAGTAGATGATCTAAAACCATTTTTTTTAAATTCTGAAATATAAATTATTTGAGTTATCAAGATTTAGCGCACCTTACTGACACATTGCAGTATTCTTTTTTATGGTTAAGTAGTTTTGATTTTGTTCATCAACTTCTGCCGTTTAAAACAATGACAACATCAAAACAAATAAGGAAAAGTTGTGTAAAATTAGTTTATATAAAAAGGATAAGGAAATGACGACATTCCACCTGATGGTAAGCAGAAGCGAAGTCCAAATGCGAAGATAGCTAGTTCAAGAGATAAACTACTGCGCTAGCACCCTCACCTTACTGACCTGCAAGGCACTTCTTCACACTGCTTTTGAATGACCCAGGTTTGTAGGAAGGAGGGTGTGCTGGCAGTGAATTCCATTTCTTAATTGTGCGACAAAGAAACTAGTTGCCAAATTTTTACATGCAGCTCTTGCATAAACAAAAACTCTTTTGAATAATTATGTTAAGTCATACTAGTTACTTACAGTTGCTATCCAGTATCTGTAGGGATCTATAATATTTTGCACCTCCACCTTCATTCCAGTTTTAATTCTATCAATTGGAGACAATCCTTTATTGTTCAGGGCCTCAATTGAAACCGACTGTCCATCCAAAAGAGCCTTTTTCATAATATCTATTATAGTATCTCCATAAGTGTTATTTATTTCATCTGGAGGTTCTATCAGTTCATCATACTTTCCACACCAACCTAAAGGATGGACTTTGGTGTTTGAAATATCACACCAGAAATCTTCATTGGCTCCCAGGAATTTGATGCGCAGTAGATGGCCACATACCATGGTTATCTCCGCAATCCAATAAATATCCGGATTGTTTTTGTGGCATACCTCGAGCAGCATACCAAGTTTAATTCCATTGTTCAAGCTAAATTCCACCTATAAAAAATAGTTTTTAATTATTATTAGACTATTTCTTCACTTTACATAAATTATACACAACAAGTGTTTGAAATCATTGAACGTGAACTTATTTTTACAAGCTTTTATTTAGTTTCACCTGTCCCGAAGTTTGTCATCAAATCTTACAAATTAAATTAGATCCACTTCCCAATTACCAATATTGAGCTGAAATTTTGTATACATGTGTTTATCACTTGACAATGCAGTATTATGACGACATGGTGCTGATCTGATGAAGGAGTTGAAAGGTGGCCATAAGAACTTCCCAATGAGTCTCATATTAAATGGATTAGATGGATGACCCAATGCCAAGGTGAGCCGAGGTAAAAAGAAACATGTCATATTGCTAACATTGCGCCTCAGGGTAGGTACCAGGGCAACCCTGTTCTTTTTTGAAATTGAAGTTATTTTTATCAACAAAAATTTAATAAAAGCTTGTTTTGGAAAAAAAATTCTTTTCATTTCTTGCTACACAGGTAGCTTTGTTTGCATTGCAAATATATATATATATACATATATATATATATATATTATTATTATTATTATTATTATTATTTAACAGGTTGGCAGTTGAAACAACTGATGTTGACCTGTATCCTGTTAGTCTTTCTCTAGGTGTTTGTCCAATCTATTTTTAAATGCATTAATTGTCTCTGCTGATACTACTTCTGCTGGCAGTTCATTCCATGTTTTCACAACTCTATTACCAAAAAAGTGCTTAAAAGTATTTTTGTTTGCCAACGCTCGTGACAATTTTAAATTATGCCCTCTTAAGTGCGGGTTTGTCGAGTATTTGAAAATGACTTTATCAAAGCCCTCAAGATCGTAGTGCCCATGCAAAATCTTATAAACCTCAATCAAATCTCCCCGTTCCCTACGCTCCTTCAAAGTACTAAGCTTCAAACATGCTAGTCTTTCCTCGTGAGATTTATTTTTTAGACATTTAGGTACTTTAGAAAATCTGCGTTGTACTTTTTCCAGTAACTCAATATCCTTTATTAAGTGCGGGCTCCACACCTGAAAAGCATACTCCAAAATAGGTCTAATGTACGCTTTATGAATTTTCAGAATCATGTCAGGTGTCAAATAACCAAAGGCCTTCCTGATGAGGTAGATCAAACTGTTAGCCTTTTTGGTCATAGTTGTGATATGGTGTTCCCACTTAAGATCCTCACTAATTTGTACACCCAAATCAACCTGTACCTTTACATCTTTTAAGTTTTCATTATCAATATGATATTTGAGATGTGGGTTTTTGTTGCCGATGTGGAGAACAGTACACTTAGAAGTATTCAATTTAATCAGCCATCTCTTTGACCAGTTTGCCATGTGATCCAGGTCCGTTTGTAGGCGTTCGTAGTCAACTAGTGGGTTGGCAAAAATTTTTGTGTCATCGGCAAACATACTGACATTGCAATGTAGACATTTAGGTAGATCAAATGTGTAAATGTGTAAACTATATATGTATATATATATCATCATAACAGCCATTATAATTCGACCCACTGCTGGGACACAAGGCCTTTTATTGTCATCGAAGGAGGTTTAGGCAGTAGTCCATCATGCTTGCCCAATGCAGATTGGTGGACGGAGTATAAGGTGATCATTACCCCTTTGCTGATCCATTAGTCGTCTTCTACGACACCCATTGGAGGATATAGGGTGATGCTATATGAAGACATATAGAAGTTCATCTTTTATGATTTTATAATAAATAACTCTACAAAATCATTTCAAAAATCATCAGAATTACCATTCTTTAAGTAGGAACTCCAAAATTAATATATTTTCTAATTTTACATTCATATCCTGTAAATGAGCATGACATTATATTTAATTTAAGCACATTTAAATTATTTCAAAGTAGAAATTTAAGGTGCCGTAATTGTAATTTTTTAATGATAACTTCTATATCTTGTACTTACAAAATAATATCTGCGCTGCTAAAAATAGATCATAATTCATAATTGTGTAGAAGTTATTACAAATATATTGTTTTAGGTAAGCTAAATTATTTTTTTCTTTTTCTTGTAGTTGCTGTTGTTAATTTATTTCTTTCAAGAACTATCTCAATTTAAAAAGACTTATTAGACAATAATATATGCAAAATTTTAACTTACGTGAGAAAATAATTCTTCGGGAACAGCTGTAGCTTTGTTTGATTCTAAATAATGTGTCCAATCAAAATCCATTATAAAAATTTAATGTGTGAAATTAATTAGCCACATCAGTAAAAAGATAGCAGCCGTAAAATTAAACGACTGACGGACACCAAACGATCTTTATAACTTTGCGAAATAAATTACAATTTTTTACGACAATCTTTTCAAAAGCTTTCCTTTCAAAGATACATCAGTCTCTTTCAGTTCGTTAGCAAAGTTGTCAAAGTTACAACTGTCTCTTTCTAACTGCCGACTGATTCCTACGTCATTGGCCGACTGTCGTGCCGAGCTCAAGGTCTCCGAGCTGCCTCAGCTCAGGGTGCGTTCCAAAGTTCTAAACTTGGTCTGAGGACGCTAGTGTAAAATTTACGTCGTGTATAAGAAAAAGTTAGAGCCGTATATTATCTCATCTCCAAGAAGCTTATATTTTATCGTCTAACCATTAGTCTGTGGTCAGAGCATTTAGCTCGAAAGAGAAAAGACATTGTTTTAGAACGCTAACGTGGAAATCTCGAGTAAAAATAAGAAAACATGACATATCGCCATTTTAATTTGTTTATTATCATTTATTGGATTCTGCGTACGAATTTAATAAATTATCTGTCCACTTTTCGTTGATACTTGCTGTGCCAGCGACTTTGTTCGCGTTTTATGATGTTAAATGGCATATAGCCTTCCTCGATAATAGGCTATCGAACAGAAAAAGAATTTTTCAATTTGAATCAGTAGTTCCTGAGATTAGCGCGTTCAAACAAATAAACAAACTCCTCAGCTTTATATTAGTATAAATATATACTCGCCATCACTTTAAAAAAAATGCTTAATTCACAAACGTCCAATTGACAAGGCTCTTAACACGGGGCCTATTTAATAAACGCGACAATCCGACAATTTTGTCACTTTTTGACAAATAAGTCGGATTTTGCGACAATTGTCGTTTAATAAAAACTGACAAATATGTCGAAATGTGACAGGTAAAATATTGACATAATTGTAAGACTAAAATCCTGTTTAATAAAGGCGACAATTGTCAGATTTCACCTGTCTCATTTTGACATAATTGTCACTTTTATTAAATGAACAAATGTCATATTCTTTGACATAATTGTCACGGCAATTGCCAAATTTGTCCCTTTTTTGACATATTTGTCATATCGCGATTTCGAAGAATGCGTATGATGAATATCAGGGTAATTTTAAAAATATAACAATTTTACTTTTGTGTGTGCTGTCCAACTTTGTTTATTAAGTGCTAAGAAAAGTTAATTCTTGGTTTGAATGTACGTCGTCGTACAATTTGCACCAAATATTCATCATCACTACTACTCATCATCCATCAATGCCCTTAAAACCATTTTTTCTTATTATTAGGTCACTATCGAATTGTCTTGACATTGGGTATGGGTGCCTGTCGCAAATTTCTGACAATTCGACAAATATGTCCACTTGTCATGACAATTTAGTCTTTAATAAAACAAATTTCACAAACAAGCCGGGCGGTCTACCCTCGTGAGTGTGTACGTGAGCGAGGCCTAAAACAATATGACAAATAAGCGTCGCGAGGCCGGGCCGCGCGGCCACAAAGAGCCGCGCGGCTCTAGTGGGGACACGGCTTCAGAGGTACGAGTACTACCAAGAAGGTTGTTGTTTTAACTATAGCTTCATGGTTGTTGTGGAAATAGCATGATCATGGAATTATTACTCAAAATTCCATGAGCAGGATTCTTTGTCTAAGGGAAATAGGCATCCCGAAATTATGGCAACACCGATTGCGTCATAATCACAGATTACTAAGAGTGCGTTCCAAAACCAGGTGAAGCCAAGTAGACAGCGTAAGAAAGCTTTCTAATTGGTATAAATTAACTGTAGTTTACCAAAACTAACCAATGGTAAAAGCGCTTCTTAATATAGACCAATAGTGAGCTACAATTTACTCTACCCCGAGTAAATTGAGATCGTTTTGGAACGCACCCTAAGAAAAGGTCATAATAGCGAGCTGTCACTAATGTCAATATCATATTTTGTTGACTCGGACGGCACGGAAGTTTACTCTACTCGGAGTTTGTCCCGTACATACCAATTCATTCTCTCTCAGTTAAAAACAGAACTGTTGATTGTGAAATATTTAGTCAGTGTTTTTTAAAAAAAATCCGCGTAGTGCAAATAATAGTGTTCAATTATGAAATCACTCTCACTTTTTGTGACCCAGTGAAGTTATTGCGACATCAACAATGAATAGTTTTACAAACGAAATTTTATTCACATCTACAGAAGTGAGTTCTAATGGAAGCGATGACGAAGGTTGTATGTTGTTAAATACAACTCAAAACGTAATCATAACAGGAGCTTACAATGGAATTCCACAAACCTTAATTCTTAATATAATTTCTTGGTCATGTCTAATTTTATTGTTCTCTGTGTTACGAAGAACGGCATGGAATTACGGACGCATGGCTCTTGTGCAGCGAACAAAGAGCCCTTGGAAAAATCTTTTTTACCGAGGAGGAGATGGCGACAATCTCGTTAGAAGAAGGAGCAATGATGAAACATCAAATATAGACGAAGGATTTTTCACGTGGCTTCCAGCTGTTTTCCGAATAACGCGCGAGCAAGTGTTAGCTAAATGTGGACCCGATGCAGTACACTATTTATCTTTCCAAAGGCATGCAATAACCTTGATGTTTATTATTACATTGGTATCAATAGGTGTAATTTTGCCCATAAACTTCAGTGGAACAGGCTTACAAGTGGATGCAAGTGCATTTAGTAAAACTACTCTAACAAATGTTAATGGAAGATCATTATGGCTGTGGGTGCATACACTAATTAGCATTACTTTTCTTCCTATATCAGTGTTAATCATGCGAAGATGTACAGGGCGGAAACCTGTTCCTACTTCTTTGACTGGGACTATAATGATTACCAACATTATGCGGGCTGACAGAAATGAGTCTACAATAAGGGCATACTTTGCTCATAATTTCCCACATATTCAAATTATTGATCTTCGTCTTGCATACAATATCAATAAATTGAATGAAGTTCAAGAGAATAAAGAAATGGTGAAAGAGGCTTTTGTATACAGTGAAACTTACTACAGAAAGACTGGAAAAAGGATCACCGTCAAGAGGAGCATTTGTGGACCCGAAGAAGATGCTATAGAGTTCTATAATAATGAAGAGAAGAGACTGACAGACGAAGCAAAACGGTGTCGTGCAATGGTGCTCAACGATCCTCTTGGTATTGCCTTTTTAACTTTACCTTCATACCAGCTAGCTGAGCATGTTATCAACCATTTCAGTTTACATCGTGGCTGGGTTTTGTCCCATGCCACAAACCCATCCGATATAATATGGGAAAATTTAAGTGTTCAGCCAGGAGTATGGTACATAAAAGCAATTATCATCAATTTCTTCTTATTCATTGTTTTGTTTTTCCTCACCACACCAGCTATTATTGTAAACTTATTTAATACCTTGATTGTGAAGCCAGATTCAATGAATAAAGTCAGCAGTATAATTTTTGAATTTTTGCCAACTTTACTACTTTGGACTATGGCTGCACTAATGCCTGCTATTGTGTCATTTTCAGACAAGTTTTTGTCTCACTGGACAAAATCACAACAAAATTACTCAATTATGACAAAAACTGTTACATTTTTGCTGCTGATGACTTTGATTTTGCCTTCCTTGGGTCTTGCCAGTGCTGAAGCATTTGTCAGGTGGACTTTGCACCATGACAATGACACAATGCGATGGGATTGTGTTTTTCTTCCTGACAAGGGAGCATTTTTCATAAATTATGTTATAACTTCAGGTTTCATTGGTACTGCATTAGAATTAATACGTTTTCCAGAATTGTTTCTTTATGTTTGGTATTTAGTACAGTCAAAATCTAAAGCAGAAAAGAGTTACGTGAAGAAAGCTATTTTATACGAATTTCCATTTGGAGTACATTATGCTTGGAGTATAGCTATTATCTCTATCACAATGGTTTACAGCTTAGCGTGTCCTTTAATTGCCCCATTTGGTCTTTTATACTTGATGTTCAAACATATTGGTGATAAACATAACTTATATTTTGCATATGGCCCATGTGACATGAGTGGTGTGGGTGGAGGTAGAATTCACTCCACTGCTGTGAGGCTCATTAGAATTTCTGTCTTGCTTTTGCTGATCAATATGGCGGCATGGGCTGGACTAAGGTCAGGATTTGAGGCTCGCACAATAATTTTGATAATGGCATCAATTGTTGCTTTTGGTACTTTCTTGCTACTTAGTCCATTCCCTAGTTGCACTCCACCTGCACCTTTGCAAGAAGAATCAAGCGTTAGGTGCCCTGAATATGTCGCCCCTGTCCTTAACAAGTCAATTGATACAACTCCCAAGTCAACCCCATCAACACCTGATTATGGGGCTTCTTCACCTGTGACTGAGCAATCCTTTAATACAGATCCTATTAACATCTAAATGTGACTTAGATTAGTGCTTTTGTCAATAACTTAACACTTACCTAATTTATAATCAATTCAATGATATAATCATAATGAATATCTTGTTTTAACACATTGCTAATAGATAAATAGGTAATGTATGTAGTTTATGTAAATATTGCAATTTTTATATTTTTCTGTAATGAGATTTTGATGTTAGTTTATGAGTGTGGTATGCACAGAATGTTTGCATACATTATTGTGATAAAATTTCTTTTTAGTCTGTGTGAACATAGCATTACTTTTACATTCTTCGTAGAACAAATTGGATATCAAGTTAACGATAAGGGCCGATTCACACCTGGATATCAGCGACGCGACGTGGCCGTCAGAGTTAGCGAAATAATTTTTTCACACATCACAAATCTTTGTGATGGAGATAGTTAAGACCCTGGGAAGGGCATGGGACTTTTATCACAACAGATAACTGACATTGACGCGAGCGAAGCCGCGGGCGACAGACCTAATAAAATGCACCAAATAAAATTATGATTTATTATAAATTATTTTTAATTAATTGTATTTACATTGGTTTGGCCTGCTTCCTTATATGGCATCTAATACTTCAGTGTCTTTGCTCGCCGAAGTGCTCAGGCTACCCCACAATCCACATTTTATTGTTCCTATTGAATTGCATCTTTGTGTTACTTACAGCAACAATAAAGATCATAACAAACTTAGCGGAAAATGGATATGTAGAACCTTGGAAGTTCCACATAGTGGCTCAAAATATGTAACAAATTAGTGTGTTCAGAAGTATTATCCGCGATGGCGATCATGATTATCATTCTTGATTATCATCGAAAAAAAAATTGATCCTAATTTTTTTTACAATGTGGTGTTTTGTCTTTCCGCTTTCGTTAAGGTTTAATTCATCACAGAGCCACTTGTGAATTTCGTAATGCTAGCTAGATTTAAAAACGAGATATTTCCAGTATACCTCTAGACTAGAAGAAAATATTATCTTCTATAACAATAATAACACACTAAAAATGTTTCCTGTGAGTTCGAGACCTGAACAATATTATCCTCTCTCCTCCATTTTCATCATCGGCTCCATTTTGTCGTTGGACCCTTTTTGAGGTACCTACCTACCTATTAGGAGAGTTTGTCGTCACTAGGTATACGACCATGCTAAACAGACAAGAGATATTTTCAATTTCTTAATCTTCGCTATGGTGTATCGAGTGTATATTTGATAATACATAAAAATGATCTTAATCCTACTTTGCGATAATGACTCTAAAATTCCATAAAATGGCTTTTAATCTATCTCTAATACGTGATTATGTATGACTGAGTCACCTTTTATCAGTATTTCAATTCTTACCAACAAACTTTACCTTATACACAGTGGGATGCCTGCCAAAATACGCTAAAGAAATAGAAATAACAGTAGAAGTAAACTTGTATTTATTTAAAATCGCAAACTGACACGTTTTAATTGTATTTTAAGTACGTTGATAAGGTGTAGAGGAAATATCCATCATGTCACCTTGTTGAAGGACAGAGAAGTTAATCCGTTTAGGCCCTTACAACCTTCCAAGTTCCGGGATATATTGATTGTATTTGATGTATTATAATAACAATTTGTTAAATACAAAAATGTCCAGACACTTAAAGACTCGACGCCCTACTTGAAACTGTGAAATTTCTTCCTTGCATTTTCAACATTAACTCGAAATAAAATTTTTAATCTACTAACATTTGACGGTTTCTTGTAGTCTGATGTGCATTCTTCTGTACATAATGTTAAGTATAGATAATTTCATTAACATCAACGCAATATAAAATCCTTTTTGAATGAAATGATTAACGTAGGGTCCGTACAAAGAAACATATCGATATTAAGACTATGATCAAAACTAGTCGACTGTGTACCGTATCATGATGTATGGTATTGTAATAATTTTAGCACAACCCCTCCTGAATCGATAGAACTTGTCATTTTGCGATTTAGGTACTTGTTTTCATTTATTAAAGTTTAATAATAAAATTAATATATCATCTTCGTAGCATAATATTTTGTATTTAAAAGTAGTGCAAATTATATTTTTATTTAACTATTTTTACACTATTCATGAAGTATTGATTGGTAATTGTATCCAAGAAATGTATATTATTTTCGCAATCATTTTGCTTGCCTGATTTATTTAAGTGGGCTGTTAAGCTCTTTTCGCTAATTATACAAGATTGGTGATATTAATTAATGCATATCTAGCAAGACGAATTTTTTGTTCGATTTTATGAAATTATATGAAGTGGCGCGCGATGTGAGGCGGTAATTCTCTTTACAACAAAAACGACGCTAACGACACTATGCTATTTACTATTAAGTTCATATTGTGTTTCTTTGACTATCTGCCACCGCCACACGTCTGCGCGACGTCTGTAATGCATAAACTGCTTAGATTTTCCTTGTTTTGTATTGAAAACCTGTAATCAAATACCTATAGGTACATATTTTTTTTATATAATAGATTTTCGTTTAATTGGCTCTACAAAGCTTTAGCAATTTTTTTTTGTATATTTTGTACGTATAGCTATGTAGGTATAAAGTTTATGTAGACTTACACGAACACTCTACTTCTACGGATTTCGTTCCCACGCATGTTTGGTTATCACATTTTCTTATTTTATCCTGAGACGGTTCGTTTGTCGTGACTTTTCATCGTCTTCCCGTAACAAAGAACGCTGAAAATTGTAACGGAACGTCGAGCGAAAATAAAATGTGAAACACCCGAGTAAAGTCCGTAAAAGTATATTTATTTAATTTTAAATTATATTGTTTAACAGTTTGTATTGTAATTTTCATTGCAGGCTGTTTGTTTGACTGGATAATTATGTCCATTTGAAAACAAACATTTACTTACTTCGAGTAATTTTCAGGGTTTTAAATTAGAATTACTAACGTGATAATTGTTTAAATGTACAATAAGAAGGTTCGTATTAATTATTTAAACAACATGTAAATTAAATAACCAACACTCTGAATACAGGTGGTTTGGAATCGGCTTCATTTCAAAAAATATTTTTTTTAAAAAAAGAAATTAAAAAAAACAAAGTACCCATATTTTTATTTTTTGATTTTTTTTTTCAAAAAACAATTGTTTTTTTACAAAAAAAAATTTGAAATTAACTGGGAAACCGATTCCAAACCACCTGTATTCAGGGTGTTGGTTATTTAATTTACATGTTGTATAAGCTTACAGCCTTATGGCACTGGCGATTTGAGAACTAGTTTAATTAAAGCAAGGCGCGCTCGTTGCAAGCAATGCCACGGGCGCCCAGCAAGCTCGCGGCGTGCAACCCGCTTTTTGAAAACTCAAAAACAAAAGGCTTCTGAGGAAATACTGCTGTTAGCTTTATACTTCGAAGATGCATGAATCAAAAACGAAAGCAAATACGGAGTATATAGGAATATGGGGTCAAATACGAATTGGCGTCGACTGCGCTAATCGCGGCATACTCGCTGTGCGTCCGCAGTAGCAATGCGCCAAACATATCACTAAAGTGAAAAGATAGATATATATCTTTTCAACTCAGTGATATAAATCACTCTTGTATATCAGTATACATTGCCTGCCTTGCACTAAAGATAGATATAGTTGTTAAGCGTTATTATGTCGCTTTAAACCAAAGTGTCTAAAAAGTGATAATAATCATCAAACTATATCGTGCAGTCGTGTCTACAGATTTGAGAGATTGTGTGTTGGTGTGTCACTTAGACAAAGTCGTGTTCGTCTCTCTCTCTCTCTGTGATCGGAATCATTCATTCTTTCGGTATTCGTCCGTATCTTTCAAACTGAACTATGACACATTGATATAAAGATATAATTTAACGTCACCTGAGCTAAAGATACATTAGCTCTTTCGTGAAGATATATATCTTTTATATCACTCATTCGCGAGCTACACAACTCTAGTCCGCAGCGTCCCCGCAGTAAGCCCGCCACGCAGTCGCCTCGCTTTGAACTCGCTCTCAAATTGGCGATAAGGTCCTTAACTGCGCGCAATATCTTGAAAGTGAAAGAACAAGACGGTAGGTATAGAACAATAACATCAGTCTCGCTCCCGCGTTGTCTTGAGGTAGAGAATTTTTTGGCTGAATTTTATTAATATGGACCGTAGAGTTCTTAGTTAGGTACCCATTTGGTTACTTTGAAATATTCCTTTTTTATTTTGTGATATTTGTAACTTTAATATTTATTTATATTTGTTTTTGCTTATAAGGCCTAGCTTATTCCAATCTTAGTTAATAGATGCTGAGACCAATGCTTAATTTTATTATTAAAATGTACCTACCTATTATTTTTTGTAAGTCACTGTACAGTAAAACGTTGTGTACTAAATATCTTGACAAATGTTTAATTGTTAACGAAGTTATTAACGTTTTTCTTTAACAGTGACATTATTAGTAAAAACATGTTATGTATGGCTGCTGGACAGGCTACTACACTTTATTTTAAATTAAGCCTTGTAACGTATAGCGCTAAAGTTCAACATTGTGGCAACTGCAGTTTTTGTTATAGTTTATTTTGCAGTTTACATATTTAGTTTGTAACTGTGTCATACTCGTATCTATATGGGTTGGACAATTTATAGTTCACATTACAAAGTCAACTATCAACAAACTCACTGTTATTATTTTTTTCACATATACTAACCGCAACACTGTACGCGTCTGGGGGAGATTTTACTATTTTTTTTGGGAACAACAACACCACGCACAGTCAACAGTAGAAGTAGATGATCAAAAACTAAACCTGTAAATTCATTGAAATCAAAATAATTTACAGAAATATAATAATTATTATTGAAAGTATAGGTATTGATCTTGTGAGTGTCATTAGTGTTTTTTAAATATATTATTTTATATCTATTATCTATAGCTTTCATTTAGTATACATACTTAGTTTTGATATTGATCATCTAGCTCTGCGAAGAACACACTGAGGCCGTAAACTATGTGCGTTGCTCTGCAGAGATGCGGTTTATCGGCAATGCTTGCTGACAATTCGCGTTGACGTTAGAGGTACAGCCCCCCGATCGCGCTATTTACGAACGATAAAACCAAAACCAAATCGTTATCGTTTTCATAGGTTTTGACAGCTGACAGCTGTCAAACTGTTGTCAAAATTTATGAAAACGATAATGATTTGGTTTTGTTAAAGTCGTTGTAAATAGCGCGATAAGGCCCTAGAGCCTCGATAGTCCAAACTCCAGCTAATCCGAACGACCCCCTCTCTCTACCACCGGACAAACGTAGTTTACGTCCCGCAGCGCCACGCGGTCGCATTCCACTACTGAGTGAAACATCATAAAATAGGCATATTCCACAAGTCTGATTAAAAAGTCTTGGAAACCGTTATTGGCCCTTGTTATTCGAATCTGAAGACATGTCTCAGTCGAATTGGAAGCATCGGAACTAGGTTAAGGATTCCACATAGGTACTAAAGCTGTCTCTGCATTAAATATCTGCTTGGAATGGGAAGAGTCGAAGTTTCTAATTCGGAAAAAATGCTTCTTTAACCATTTTTTTTCTTTAAAGTTAACCCCTTTTGGTTGTAACAGTTTTACATGATTATAACATTGTTTTTAATATACATAGTTTCGTTGTATTACCAACAATTTCTATAAAAATGTGTACATATATACTCCGAACGCTGCGTACATCCGAACAGGGTGTATTTTTTGAGTGTTCGGACTATCGAGGCCCTACTGTACTACCATTACGACACCCGGGTGTCACTCGGGCATTGAAAAGCTAATATCTATAATACCGACTTCAGCGCGTTCGCCGCAGCGGAGCCTCCAAGGCTTTACCATCTAAAATATCCTGGTGACACCGTAAAGTATGTAAATTTGTGGCAAAAAGCCGCTACCTAAAAAAATGTAAGTACACCCGGATTTACGAACGCACGATTGTTAAAATGTGCTTAAACTATTTATGGATTCGAGCTTTATTTGCTCATAACGTAACATCGAATAGACTAGAACACAATTTGCATCGTTTCGCCCATTAAGGGCTAACTAAGGCATTTTATATTTTGTGATCAGACAGTTATAGTGTAGATGAACCTTTACATTGTTATTTGATTTTGAATCCTATTACGTTGGATATATAAAGATGATACAAAGTCCACACTAAAGATTAGTCTGCACTTGCTTGCTGCACACGAGTAAATAACCGCTGCTGTGCCACGGTGGGGCGATTAGAACGGAAATTGTTTTCTAGTCTTTATAACGATTATGTTTTTATTTTATATCGTGTTGTATCACAGTGAAATTTGAAATGAATAAGGCTGCTTAATGAAATTAAATTATTTTGCTGCTAAACACTGTTATCTTTTTTTTTACTAAGTACCTACCTGATAATCGTACTATCGACCGATAACGCATTGAACAATGAGAAACAAGTGACGAATATTATAGATTGGGTCAAAAATAAATGCTTTGGACGCTTTATTTTGTTGTATAAACACAGTTGGTATCATTTATAATAATATTTGGCTGCATTAAGGAATTTAGGTCTTGCTCCATCATCGCCACTGGGTTGGGTAGGCATATGCCTCAGATCAATAACTTAGGTACCACTTATTCGTATATTCTTTTCTAAGCTTATCCTATAATTATTCTGTGGCATAGGTAGGTATAGCTACCTACCTGTAATATCAAGGTAGGTACCGCATTCTTTTTAATTAAAAAGAATGCGGTACCTACTATATATGTATGTATTAATACACTAGCTAGTGCATCTGTTTAAATACCTACCTATTTCATTCTCCATTCTGATCACGAGCATGTGTCTTGAATTAATTATAATGCACTTGCAGATTATCAAACGTACCTAGGTGACTATACATATAATACAAATTTGTGAATCTAGTTAAAGGATACCTACGTCAGTAGTACCAAATTATAAATCTATGGTTGTGAACGCTTAAAAGTAATTAGTACTACAACTTAAATTTATAAAATAGGTTTTGAATAAAACCACGCTCAATAAAACCACACTCGTTACCATTATGAAACTCGCTGCGCTCGTTTCATAAACTCACACTCGTGTTTTAATACCCTTCATTATATGACAGTTGCATAAACTACTATTTTTTCACACATTTGAAACCCCGCCGCCGGCCGCCGCCGCCGCGTCCGTAACACAGTCCAACGCAGTGGCGGAGCAAGACCTAACTCCGTGACTGCAAGTTTCATTTTGAATGACCCAGGTTTGTAAGGATGGAATGTGCACATATAGCTAGGTAGGTACCAATTATATAATCTTAAAAATAATTAAACTACTTAGGTATGTATGTACATGACCCATAACATAGGAAGTATATCTATGCTTTATGATGGACCACTATTTTAATTAACCGGCCACGCTCCTCGGTCATACACCACATCGATTTAACATTCTACGAATTTCACGTAATACGAACGCAATTCACTTTCTCGTTTCGTAATCATCAATTGTCGGTTCGTATTATGAATTGCGAGTAATAAATCTAATGTTGGTTATATGCAGACATGAATTGAGCTGAGCGTTATGTGGAACATCGGTGGACAGTCCACTTTAGACTGGACTGCACGCGCAACGTTGGCTAGACGATGTGGCGTGTGTGGGACCAGACTAGTAAGAGATACTACGTTGCGTGGGACTCCCAGACACACCGGTCCTACCCATTAAAAATCACCCGGTACCCACTTAAGACCTTGGTGAGGGGCGTACGAACCACAGAATAAATTCTAATAGTCAAAAGTGTTTACTTTTAACGTTATTGCTCCATACATTAATAAAATTCAATGCCCCATTTACTTTAGTAACGTTGTAGCTCCAAGAGACTCCTACATTTGTAGTGTCCGCTAGATATGGGCCAAAGCAACAACGACACTTTAGCCCTCACACGGAAACTATTAGTATTACATAAGTGACATTCACTCACCAAATGCAGGTAGTTCAGACCCTTTAGACAACATGCATTTCGACAATCGCTCTCGCTATCGCTAAGTAAAAAAATGTATGGGATTGACATAAGCAATCGATCACTTTTCGATTGCTTATGTCAATCCCATACATTTTTTTACTTAGCGATAGCGAGAGCGATTGCCGAAATGCATGTTGTCTAAAGCCTCAGGTTACTTATAACATATAGGTAACTCATTTTTCAAAAAGTGTTGCACCGGAGGTGCGATAATACTACGTTTAGTTCAATGTAAAAAGTACTACGATCTGTCATAGAGCATTACTTACCTAGGTGTAACTGTACAGCGTGTTTGATATTTTGGTCCCAGCTCAATAGATATCTACCGCGAGACAATTGGCAGGCCGTATGGTTGTCTGTCTGCTAACCACTTTGTTACATCTTTAGTTAATCCTACTTTCACTTGAAATTCTTAGAATGAAATACTTCTGAATGCACTGAATTAGAAAAATACCTAACGGAAATGTATATAAGTAAATAAAAATGAATCCCTGTTTACCGTGGTCACGCGCGCCATAACTTGAGTTGAGAAAGAGTTTATTTATTTCATTCATCTTTTGTTTTAAGTTTTGCTAATACTTTGTACGTTCTTACGGAAAGGAAAATTAAGAAATTTGCACAAAAAAAATAGATTTTTCCTTTGAAATTTTTACAAAGTGAAAACATATTGATACTAGTACCTACCTACAGTACAATCAAACAAAATTACGAGATTTCATTTTTTTAAATTTATCCAAGCATTCAATCAATACTTAATATGAATTTATCGGTTTTATTTACAATAGAAAAACAATTTTATTTTTAGAACATTTGTTCTCCTGCCCTGAATGTTATAGCAATGGTGTAACTTGATAAAATGTTACTCATTCAGTTTACACAACCAGATGCACAAGCAGAGTCTATCAGCCTTTATAATTCGACACAAGGCCTCTCCTCGTCATCGAAGGAGGTTTAGGCAGGAGTCCACCACGCTTGCCCAATGCGGACGGAGTATAAGGTGATCAATACCCCTTTGCTGATCTATTAGTTGCCTTGTACGACACCCATTGGAGGATATGGGGTGATGCTATTCTATTGTCGGCATCACATCGCTGTTTAACTTCATTTTCCCTTATTAAACTTTCGCCCGAATTTCGATCGGATAATGGGTCTGCCGTTGCGTCTTTTACAACGATATGTGGGCGAATCTCTGTTTTGTTTGAGAAGCCGAGCGTTTTACCACAATCACGCCTAATGGAAGGAAAGCGAAGATGAGGCCTAAGATGGTACATGCTCGCCTAGAAAAATGCTTGTTTACTCTAGCCTTAAAGATATCCAGAATATATTGACCCCCACTATAGGTCTGCTCAGATTAATTTCACTGCCCTTCTGGCAACCCAGATTTGTCGCGTGAACCTCCTCCTCTCCCGAGGGGGAGGCTGCTTCCGATAGCCTTATAGCTACTTTGGCACTATAGGCAATAAGGGGGTGTTTAGTCGGTAGGTCTGACTTAACCCTAGGTCCGCCCTTAGGGTATCCATGTAGGATTCACCCCCTCCTACCCCCGGGGTCCGGAAGGTTCTTTTAACTCTTTTCGCTGCTCTGTCTTTCGCTCCTCCCCATGGGGGAAGGAAAGAGAAAGCAACAGAGGGAGTTAGGGGAGAAAAAAAAGATTATATTGATCTGGGAAAACAGACCTCGGATACAAGTTCCAAACCAGAATTCAGGTTAACCATTGTTAGTCAGGGATAGTCTATGAAGGTCACCAGGCATACGATGTGGACACTGCGCAGCACACACTCGAGGTTTGTCCAGTATGGTCTGCGCAGCGCCTGGTTCTAACCCAGGTAGAGATCTCTCCCTGCCGGCCGTCATCACTAAGATGGTCGGCAGCGAGACGTCATGGTTAGCGGTTGCCACCTTCTGCGAGGAGTTCATCTCGCAGAAGGAGGCTGCTGAAAGGCAGCGAGAGGAAGACCCTCAAGCTGCCTCCATACGTCGGCGTAGAACCGGCCACAGACGAAGGCTACACGACCTATTAAGGCCACCATGGCCTGAGACGCCGGGTAGTGCAGTGGGGTTGCACTGCTCATAGGCGATCCCCTTAGCCTAGGGAAGCGCCCGCCATGGGCCTTCCCCACCCGTTGACGAACCTCCCAACGGAGGGTAACTGTTGAGACGCAAGCAAGTTGGCATGTGATGAACTTCCTTGTTTGTGCCTCTATAGCAGCTTAGCGGCACTCGTTGGTTTTTAGTGGTTATGCCCCCCGTCCAGGCCGATTAGCGGCCTGGTTTGCACACGAGGGGGAGAGTCCCACATAACCCACACTGTCCCCATGGTATGCGTAACGCATTTTCCAACGTTAAAAAAAAAGGTCACCAGGCATACAAAAAAGTAAGTAAAAATTGTCTTTTTTATTGTTCATATATAAATTATTAACAAAGATGAACTAATGATGAAATGGAATGCCAGTGCTAATGAAATATGCATAATATCCATCTTGCTTAAATAAGTTCATAAAATACAAAGCAAGTCTGCAACCAATAATGAAAGATAAATGCTTAATTTATTTATCCGAAATATTTACATTTGTGATGATTTTACCTAATGAAAATAATTCACAAATACCTAATTTAAATAAATACATAATACATTAGCAATGACAGAAATTACTAACTAAATATTATCTAATGAGTTTTCTTGTGCTTAGCTAGTTTTTCATATTTGCTCTTAGATGAGAACCACAGGCCGAAAGGGATGGCGAGGGATGGCAGGGTCATGACCGCAAATGCTCCCCAGTCCAGAATGTGCGATGAGAACTTGCGGTCATAATCCTTGTAGGCGACAATAGCTCCTTCACCTGGCGAGCTGCTGAACGAGTATTGGAGCTGAAAGAACAAAATTCTCATATTAACAAACCCATTTTTAGGACTGAGGTACTTATTGAGTCGAGGAGCTTAATGTATTTATTTTTATTAAGAATTTAACTGTACATTCAAGTTTTTATTTTTTACAAATAGTTTAAGCAAATTACTCCATTCCTCCTGACAGCAAGCAGAAGTGGAGTCCGAATACGAAGATAGCTAGTGCAAGAGATAAACTGCCGCACTAGCCACCCTCGCCTTGCGGACCTGCAGAGATGTGACTAATCTAAGATACTAATATTTGAAATACAGATACAAGGTACGTATTTTCATCTTAAATCTGAAATACTTTTTTGAATATACATCTCGTACCTTGTATTTAGATACATTCTTTAGGTATCTTAGTATTTTGTAAATACTATGATTACTAAGATACTTTTTTCCAATGATGTACAATAATGAGACCTCATTGAAGAAAAATGAGTGACAAAAACTGAAGACATGGCTGCATAGGCTAGATCCCTTTGCTTTCCCATAACAGGGAAAAATAAAAAAAATGTACAAATGTCATCGGATAAGAAGTCCCCCTTTGGGAGTTTCTCGAGTTCTTGTTGCAAAAACTCATGTTGAGAGACTCCATTTTAAACTCAATCTACCGTACAATTGTTGTTTACTTTAAGTACATTTTCACTTGATATTGGCGTAATTTTTATGTGTAGCGATCGCCATTCGTATAAAAGAAGAAGAAGTCCCCCTTGACTTAAGTCATTCCGTGCCTATTTTTAACTAAACTTGGGGACAAGGGAGTCTTAGTAATAGGGTCCCGTTTTACCCTTTGGGTATGGAACCCGTAAAAGGAGATTATCAATCAATTCGACCTGTATGTATGTAATATTATCAGAATTGCCCAATTCTTGATATGTAGTCTATAAAAGCTTCTTAAGACGGGTGCGAAATTTCGAAGTGTATTATGTCTGTATGTTGTTGGTTTGCCCACGCATATCTCAAAAACGAGAAGTCGTGTTGCAAAAATTATTTAGAGATCATCTCTTTATCACAAAACAAAAATTAATGAACCGATTTTGATGAAACTTGCCCATTTCTCTAACTAAACCTAGTCTAGCTAAAAAAGAATCTTTGCAACCCCACTTCTAGTTTCTGAGTTTATTAATGTAAGTGGGTTTAATTTCTTAAATTATTTTTGTTTCGTATAATTATAATTCCAATAATAAAATAAATTACAATCAATAAAATGTGTTTTCTTACAAAAGTATCCTATCTTTAAAAAGTATTTGGAAGATACGTATTTTGTATCTAATATTTCATATACTATTCCAAAAAGGTATTTGTATTTGGTATCTGAAATACTTTATTTTAAAGTATCTTGCATTTTGTATTTCAGATACTTTTTACAGGGTATCTTGTACATCTCTGCCGACATGCATCCTTTTTCGCGCCTCTTTTGAATTACCCAGGATTGTAGAAAAGAGGGAAACGCAACTTTTAAATATTAGACTGTATGCCTGTTATAAGATTTAAAAGTGATTGTAGTAATTTGACTATTTGTATAATAATTTGGTATGCAGTTGTTTGTACAGCCAATGGCAGATCAGGCTGCCACAAACTATCAAAGATAAATGGGCATTTTGTTTGATTTTTTTTCCCTAGCTTGATCTGCTGTCATCTGTAGATATGCTCACAGGTCACTCAGTCAATATTTGCCATAAACTCATTTACAACAAATTCAAATTGTACTGTGCTGCCAAATAAAATTTTATATTATATGGTAATTCAGTAAATAGGTATAGTACAAAAATGTAATGTTTTAGATTAAGAAATTATTTTAAGATTTTATGTGTTTAGAATGTTGTTTAGAAATCAGATTAAAATTTTTTACTAATTGATCCTACTAATAATTTTATTATACAAGCTAAAATTTGTATGGATGTCTGGATGGATGTATGTTTTTACTCTTTCGCACAAAAACTACTAAATGGATTTCAATGAAACTTAAAAAATATAATTCGTACATCAGATATAAACATAAAACTATACTTATAGTTAGAGATGTGGCAACTCGGAAAAAACACGACTTGAGTTAACTCGAGCTAAAATTTATGTAACTCAAGTCGGGTTAGCAGGTTGATAACATAACCTGAAATCTGCAATTGTGACAAGCAAATGAATCAAGTTTTTTTTTTAATTCGTAAAAGAATAGTTTGTTCGGCAAATCATCATCAGTCGGTGTCATTCGATCAATGCAGTATAAAAACACGCAGAGTGAACGAACCACACTCTCGCTCTTTGGTTTACTCGCTTCATTCATTCATTTACTAGCGCCAACCCAAACTCGAGTTACAGGGAGTTAGACTCAAGTTAAGCACAACTCGAGTTGACCATCACTACTTATAGTTTTGTACACAATAATACAAAGTTAATATAGTTTAAAAGACACTTACCTCAGTGGCATCTTCACTGGGTCTGTAGGAGATTTCAGCAGCTGTGAAGTTGAAGTAGCCATATCTGTTGGATCTGACTGTCACCACATGAGACACATTGTGTTGTGGAGGAATTCTGTCAATATGGGCCGTCAGCTGTCCACCCACAACTGTGAATACATCTGGGTGGAAACCATTGTCTACAAGTTTCACATCTACTGCTGGTGCAGTTCCAACATTATACAGTGTGTATTTAACTAAGATATCCATATTTTCCACCAAGTATTTATTTAACACTTGTTTAGATACAAGCAACTTCGCCAGCGCCGGTTCATCATCAGCCATGACAACCGAAGTCACAATTAAGATAAACGATAACAATTTCGCAGCCATTCTGTCTGAAATAAATGAGAAAATAGAATTTTTATTAGATGGTAACGAAGGCATCAAATATTTTCATGAAATATTGAATGAAATACAGATATACTACTCAGTATTAGGTATTAAATTAAAGTAAAATATATAAGCCATTATGTTAATATTAACGTTACCTTATTTTGATCTCAAAAATATAAAGTATGAGGAATATCTTCAGAACGACCTGTAAAATGAATGGACAACCAATTGACAGGCATTCGTACGTGGCTGACGTTTCACTCCACGCGTCCAAAAATATTGCCACATGCAGGTGAAAAAAAAACCGAATCATTTCTTTGTTCGTTTCTCATAAATTTGATATTTTATCACATGAGTAGATAAACGGAATCCGTTTCGTTTATTTACTTATGTGATTTTATTGTGGATTCTTAACATATAAAATATTAATTTCACCTTGATACTTTAATTTCATAAAAAAGATGGCAGGAAACTTGGACGAAAGCAACATACTCTTGTAACCTCATAACCCCCTCTTAGAGAGAGGTTACACGATGAGTATTTCTTTACTTCAGTACCTATTTCATCAGTCTCCACCTATTTAAATTTTCATCAGTATTTCTTCTTCTTCTTAGAAATGGATATCGATAGCGACACATAAAATCATGCATTGCGCCAAAAATTTTCTAAAAGTAACCGACGATTGTACGGTAGATTGAGTTTAAAATGGAGTATTTCGTCAGTATTAGTAATTCACTCGGTGATTATCTCTTTCATCTGTCAAAAAAGTCAGCGAATAGGCCTGCAGACTCAATGACGTAATTGTGCAGACTGATAGATCAAACCGATGAATTACTGTGTACGCTCCCTCTTAAAAATCAATCCATCATAGAGGTGATAGACTATAGACTTATTTTCCTTTATCTGTGGATTTTTTTTCCATTCCATTCCATGTGTCAAAAATACGTGTTTGTTTTCGTGATCGAAGGTTCTTAAAAATTGTTGAAATGGGTTTCGCTTTTATTAATTTACAATAGTGTTGGTATATTGACAAATTAAAGTCAATTTTGAAGTAGATTAAGGTATTTTAATCATAGAATTAAAATAAACTATGACCGATAAAGAAGATGTTACCAAAAAATCCGAAAAAGAACCATTAGACGACGAAACTTTAGAGAAGTATGGAGTGCATAATATTTGGTAATTACATATTTATACATGTTAATAGCGTCGTACATATTGCCTTTATTGTATTTTTCAGGTTAGCCGTAGAGGAGCTAATGCGGGAAGCAGTTCAAGGAGCTGCAAGAGCCGAAATTGTTGGCCCTTCAGGTTGGATTAAGTCGTCGCAACAAAAAACTAATAAACGTTTCCTCGCCAACACATTGCGACATGCTGTAAGCTCAAATAGGTACCACCAGTCAAGAAGCAGTAGCAGACGCTCTTATCCTAGATCTCCAAAACGAGAATTTGCACCTAAACCTACCATTACAAAAGACAAATCAAACAGAAAACACTAACATGGCAGACTACAATGTTGAAGACACAATAAAACATATTTTTGATAGCAATGAATCTAATGATTGGAAACCATCTGATAAAATTCCATTGTTGTCCAAGGAAATAGAAATACTCAAGAATGACTTAAAAGCTTTTTTGAACACTTGTGGTTATGATATAGATACTATATTGAAGGAAAGTAAGGAATTATGTGAAGAAACAAAATTCTTAGTTGATGGGATGGAGCATTGTAAGCAAGAAATAGAGCAGGAGACTATGGCAGAAATATTGAAGTCTATAGAAAGTCACGATAAAATAACTAAAGAATTGCAGTCAGTGAATTTTGCTTTGAACATAGTATATGATGTAGTGCAGTGTGGAAAATATGTAAAAGAATTTGATGATGGACGTGAGGCACAGAGTTTTACTCGGGCTGTGGAGGCTGTATATGATTTGCTTCAGTATATTGAGATGCCTGCAGAAGGTTTCAATCAATTGGACATGTATAACAATACTAGACATACTGCTCAGTTGATACTAGACAGCTTACTCAATGACTTATATGGAGAATGGGACAGGTTGATCAGTACTTCTGTTAAAACAGGAAATCGTAAAACTACCATTACCATAACTCTAAATTTAGATGAGTCTATGATTGTGATTGATGTATTAAATGCTTTGGAAAAAAGCAAAAAACTTGTTGAGAAGGTATCAGAATTTTCACAGTTTTTACTCAAAGATGTTCTAGTATCCATCATAAATAATGATTGTATCGTGTTTGCTGAGACCGATGAGCTAATGACCATCACAGTCAATCATAAGCCAGACTCAAAACCTGCATATGATGCTGTTATTGCTAATTTAAGATTACTTTTCCATTATCTTAGCAACAAATTAAATATTGAGTATAACCGTGACAATTCAATCATGAAAATGTTAGGTAAGCAGATAAGTGTGGAGTTTAGTGACATATTAGTGAAAGACTGTCTTATTGACACAATACCAAATAACATTAATGAGCTTCAGAGCTATGGTAAAATAACATCAGAAATTGAGGATTTTCAACATTTCTTGTCAATAGTGAAGTTTTTTCCTGACAATAAAATTACAATATTGCAATATGTTAACAATATTGATGTTCTATTTGCTAGTAAATCTAGCCAGTATTTCCTGGAGACAGCTCGTACTATAATGCTCAAAGACTTGAGTGTGACCATGTCTATCGGAGTAGAAAGTATACCTGATGAGAAACCAGGGACCAGTGCTGCCGTAGGGAGCAGTGAGGAAGAAGCTTTAAAAATTCTTGATAAGACAATTCCTAAAAGTCTATTTTACTTCCCAAGATGCATGATATCTAAAACAGCCCAAGAATTACTGGATCTTGTGTATGTTATGATGGAGCAAGCAGTGCAATGTTCTGACGTTGTGTGCAAGAAGCTGTATAATACCACACGGTTGGTGTTTGAATTATATGATGCGGTTGTTCCCTACCACCATGAAAACTATTTGCAGACTATACCTCAATATGTAGGTAAGTAAAATAAAATTATAGCAATTATTTGAAGTAACAAATTTTTTTTACTTATAAAATTGCATTACTGAAAATAATGAATGAATGCAATAACATCTGATATGATGTATGTGGCACCCAACATGGGACCATTCACAAGAATTTTTTTTCATTGTTAAATATAGAATACTTTCCTATTTATTACATTTACAGAAATTAAAATTACTTCATTAACAATGTAATGTAATGATATATTGAGAACTTATTGTATTTGTATTTCTTTTGTCCTTTCCAGCATTATTCCACAACAATTGCATGTACCTTGCGCACAACCTGCAGACCTTCGGCGACAAGTGGTTAATTTTAATGGAGGGTCGCGAGCTAGACTATCCCATTAGCTTTGTGGATCTTGTACAAAAGATGCGCGATCTTGGGTACAAACACCTCACCATCCACATGCAGCAACAGAGGAAACAAATCTTGGACAACATCAGATCTTCTGGTTAAAACCATATTACATAATTATATTTTCAGTATTTTTACTAAGCTCTTTACTGCCTCATTAAAAATGAGAGAGTTAGTGGGCAAAGAGTGATGTGGGATGACCAGAAAGTGGCATTTTCTGTACGCTACACATACACAAAATCCTGCCTCTTGGTCAGGTGACATAAAGTTTTGTACTCACTTCTGGCAATAAAAAAGAAAGTCTCAGATCGCACATTAATCGCTCTCGCCACCGCTCTGAGACATTCTTTGTTTTACCGCCATAGTTAATGAATGCACTATTTCTATTACAGATTTGAATTGCATAGTTGTGAAGGATGTGCTCAGTGACAATGCTGAGGCTGCGGTGAGGCAATGTCTGCGACAATTACATCTCCTGAAAAACGTATGGATTGGAGTTTTCCCTAATAATGTCTTTACAAGGTCTGGAAACTTTTTTAATAATACTTTTATAGTTATTGTGGGCATAAATAATAACAAAAAAGCCTTTTTATTCCATATCTAACTTACGTCCGGTTCCGGTTGTGAAATAGTAAACACGTACGTCAGTGATCTCCGCCAGAAATATTAATTTAACAGTGATTTGCCGATTATTATCAGTGTTTGACGATATAATCACCAAAATAACTAACAGAAGGGAAAATTTTAGTAAAAACAACAAAACTATAACGCTCACGAGTGAATATCGGACGTAATTTATCAGTTGCAAAAATAATTTTACATAGCTGTCAAAATCAAATCAAGAGAACGAACATTTGAAGCTAATGACATGCGAACTACAGAGTTGCCATATACAAAAATAATAATAAGGGTGGCATACACTTAAAGAATATTTACCCCAAAATTTTAATATTACCATAACTATGGACCGAAATATGGAGTTTTTGTTAACCAAACTAGATGAAAGATTAAATCAACAAACGATAACAATTACAAATGCAGTTACTAAAAATGTCACTGAAGCCTTAAGTACGAAGATGGAGGAACTAATTAAAGAAAATCAAAACTTGAAAAGTCAAATAACTGTACTGGAGCAAAAGCTTAAGAACATAGAAACAGATAAACGTAAAAATAATTTAGTGTTTTTTGGATTAGAGGAGAAGGGAAAGAGGGAAGCCGAACTGGTTGATTTTATTAAGGAAATAGTTGAAGAAACAGGAGTACAGCTATACAGTCAAGAAATTAGCAATATTTACAGAATTGGAGCGTCCTCAAACACTAAACGCCCTTTAGTGGTATCAATTACAACTCAGTGGAAGAAACACCTAATCTTAAGAAATAAATCCCGATTCCCACCAGGTATTTATATAAAAGAAGATTTCACCAAAGAGGTACTCGAAACGAGGAAACAACTTCAACCTAGAGTAGAGGAAGAAAGATTGAAGGGAAACATAGCTTTCTTAAAAGGAGATAAACTAATAGTGAAAATGCCAAATGGCATTAATCGAGAAAAGAGAAAGAGAGAGAAAACAACTTCACCTAGCGTATCATCACAAAAGAAAGTGAATACAACTAACACTTCAAATAACAACAACAAACAGCCTACTTCGACACCAAAAGATATAATTAAACCAAACTTATTAAATTATATTGATAGAAAAAAATCGGCTTCATCAACAGATATCACAAAAAACCACTAACAGCCTCCTACATCACTCGGAACCAAAATAATTATGTAAAAACAATCGCTAATCAAGTAACAATAAAAATACGCACCCCAAGCCGGCTAGTCACCGTGGGGAAAGACGACTACTACCCTCCAATAATAAATATCCCAAAGAAATTTCAACAACATTATACTAAACCTATCTCAATACAGCATTTAAACAGTCACACTGCCCACAAGAAAAAACACAAAATATTGAGAATATGTACTTATAATATACGATCACTCTCAAACATGCAGAGGTTAATCGAATTGACACACGCCTTAGAAAAAATTAACTTCGATATAATCGGGCTTGCCGAAGTAAGAAAACAAGGATGTGAAATAGAGGAACACCCAAATTATATACTCTGCTACATGGGTGAAACAGTGGGTCTGCACGGAGTAGGCTTTATTATAAAGAAACAATTTAAATCCAACATTATCAGCTTCACAGGTATATCAGAAAGAGTGGCTGTACTAAGACTACAATTTGGCGAATTAAAAATATCTCTCATACAGACTTACGCACCGACAGAGAGCGCAAATGATAATACCATCGAAAATTTCTATAAAGATCTGAAAAATGCTCATGAAATTGCTGACAAAACTCTAATAGTCATGGGTGATTTTAACGCCAAAATAGGGAAACCAAAAAACCATGAAAGTCTTATAATGGGCAAATATGGTTATGGAGAGAGAAATGAAAGAGGGGAGAAATTGATCCAATATGCGTTTGAATATAAACTCGGTATAATGAACACTTACTTTAATAAAAAACAAAATCGCAAATGGACGTGGATTTCACCCGACCAACGAACAAAAAACGAAATAGACTACATAATGAGCAATTCCCCTAAATTAATAAGTAACATCGAAGTTCTTAGTAACATAAAATTTTCAACAGATCACAGACTTGTTAGAGCCTCTTTTATGTTGAGATCACCCAAACTCAATAGAAAAAATTTCAACAACTTTCCCAAACTATCAAGTGATGACATGGAGATAAAAATGTTTATAGAAAAACTAGGACAGAATGTAGAACTAATAGACATTGAGTCGAAAAAATCCCAAAACGTACAAACACTATACGATACCTTAGAACATGCCATAATAGAAACCCTAAAAACAACAACAAATAAGGACAATAAAGGCTATAGAGGAAAGAGAATACTACGAGAGGAGACAATACACTGTATAAACCAACAAACAAACCTAATAGCAATGAAAAATAAAACTACTGAAATGAAAACAGAACTAAAACATCTATTCAAGAAAACTAATAAAATGACAAGGACGGACTACAACAACTATAGAAGAGACATCATAGAAAAAAACCTTATTAAGCACAAAAGCTCAAAAAAGGCATTTAAAGAACTCAAAACACATACAAATTGGATTCAAAAATTGGAATATAAAGGAAAAGAAGCAAAAACTAGGGAAGAAATTGTGAGACATGCTACAAAATTTTATAAAGATTTGTATGGGAAAACTACAATTAACCAACTAGAACAGACTAATCATCAAACACCTAATCTTCACAATGACATACCAGCTTATTTCGATACCGAAGAAATATTACAACATATACAGAAGCTAAAAAACGAAAAAAGTCCAGGGCCAGATAACATTAGCAATGAATGTCTAAAAATAGGAGCTCATGTAATGGCGCCATACCTAACAAGACTATTTAACATGGTGCTCGACACTGAAACAGTTCCGAAACAATGGTGTAATTCGGATATAATATTAATATATAAAAAAGGAAATCCACTAGAAATGGGCAACTATAGACCAATTAGTCTGCTGTCAAGTATATACAAACTTTTTAGTACCATACTCTTAACTCGTATCTCCCCAAACATAGACATGAACCAGCCAATTGAACAAGCCGGATTTCGCACAGGGTACTCAACTATAGACCATATTCATGCAATAGAACAAATATTGGAAAAATATAAAGAACAAAACCAACCCCTATACTTAGCTTTTATCGACTTCGAGAAGGCCTTTGACAGCATAGCTCACAGTTCAATATGGGAAGCCCTCAACTCATGCAATGTAAACCAGAAGTACATCAATATAATGAAGAACTTATATTCAAAATGTATGAGTAGAGTGAAGTTAGAACGCAAGGGAGAGCTGTTTCCAATAAAAAGAGGTGTCAGACAAGGCGATCCTTTGTCACCTAAAATCTTCATAGCCGTGCTAGAAATCATTTTCAAAAACATCGATTGGAACAGTATGAACTATGGCATACGAATCAAAACGCATCAACTCACACACCTGAGGTTTGCAGATGATATAGTTCTTATAGCCGAATCACCTACTGTACTAGAAAAAATGATGACAGATCTTAATAAAGAAAGCAACAAAATAGGGCTACAAATGAACAAGACAAAGACAAAGGTAATGACAAATGGTAGACAACGACAAATCAATGTGGATAATAATCAGATAAGTTATGTGGAAGACTATGTATACCTCGGAAAGCTAGTCTCCTTTAGTAATAAAAGCAACGAAAACGAAGTAAACCGCAGAATAGCCTTCTCCTGGAATAAATATTGGTCGCAAAAAGAGATACTAAAAGGCGAATACAACTTAAAACTAAAAAGAATTGTGATGGAAAATACTATACTACCCAGTATAACATATGGATGCCAAACATGGGTATATACAAACAGAGTAATGGATAAGATTGTAACCACCCAGCGTGCTATGGAAAGAAGTCTACTAAAGATAAGGAAAATACAAAAAATAAGGAGTATAGATATAAGAAAACAGACACAGCTTACTGACGTACTACAATATGCCCTAAAACAAAAATGGAGGTGGGCAGGACATGTCGCTAGAGTTAAAGATAATAGGTGGACAAAACAAATTACAATGTGGAAAGGCCCAGCTGGAAAAAGGAAAGTTGGTAGACCAATAAAAAGATGGGCCGACGATATAACTAAAGAAGCTGGCAAAAATTGGATGACATTGGGACAGGACAGGGATACCTGGAAGAGTTTGGAGGAGGCTTTTACCCTACAAAGGGATCAAATCAAGTATCCAACTAATCAACTAACATAACCTTCTAATAAGTTAATAACTAACACTACTAACCAATAATCTAAGTTAATTTTTTAAATAAAACAAAATGTATTGATTTGAGAAATAAAGCTTTATTATTATTATTATTATTATTATTATCTAACTTACATTATGAGATTTTAATTTATTAATTTTGTTCGTTTATAATTACTTATTCCTAGTGTTAGTATGGTTAGTTTATTTGTACTATTGATAAGGCCCCTTTCAGGGTATAGGCCTTCTCCTCTATAGTGGGCATATCCTATAGATATATGCAAAACCAAGTCGCTGCCAAGCCTAACTTCTTTCCATACCCTGTGATTCTTTGGAAGCCTTACATGCTGAATTATTAAAAACACTATCAGTCACACTGCACTTTTAAACACAGTGCATAGACCCTCAAATAAAAATATAACTAAGTGATAATGTTGCAACAATTATTAAAATTTGACAGTGTATCCATTGGTCGTTATGTAACATACAATAGGTCAGTTACTGCTCAATGAAAAAATTATTCTATAATTGATTTCTAACCTATACGACTTTGGTTTAAAGTGCAAATTTAATTGGCAAAATTATATATTTTGTGGTAACCTATCATACTGTTGTCTGTACATTAGGACATTTTAGGCAAGTTATTTTAAAGATTATATTATTCCAGGCTAATGGCAACATTGGTGAATATGTTTGTGGATGAGCTAATTCATCGAGTATGTACTGTCGAGGATATTTCTATGGAGATGGCAACCCAGCTTACTGACATGTACACACTTGTAGTTCAGAAGGTTCCACAGCTATTTCAGGTAAGAATTAGTATGCCATGAAATTAAATTGCGCTCGGAAACACTAACGTCTTTCAATAACTTTTTACCAAAGATAACAATTGATTGGAACATAAGTAGAGGATTTATTGAATTAAAATCCAGTGTGTTAGCAAGTTTTTTTACAGTAAATTATTTATACACTATAAACCCCTCAAAATATGGACTGTGTGAATTAGTAATTTAATAGAACCACTTTATCCAAGCTGTCTTTTTTATATTTAGGCACAAATTAGGTTCTAGCATATTATGTTACTAGGTATAATTATACAGGGTGTTGGTTATTTAATTTACATGTTGTATATGACTCTTATGTATGTTTGCCTCTTTTATTGATAGTTAATCTTATTATTTATCGAACAATACCAAATTTTTGCGAATAAAATTGTCCATAGAACACGTTCTTAAAAATGGATAACTACTTTCCCGGAGCCTGTATAATATACATAAAAGAATAATATTATTGGGCTTTCTTTCATTATCCGGCCTGGCCTAGCACCGTCACTGAAATCGCTATTATTTAACGACGCGACACCGACAGCTATATTCTTCGGCATATACAACACGATACGCCGGCTCTTTGTAATTACACAGAGATTTCCCTCATGCACACATAAAAGCTTGCCGGCTTGGATTGGTGTCGAGCCGCTCCAATGAGACAGCGTAAACTTACGATTTCTCCAAGAAATTAATACGTAAAAATGGAAGCCACACTACCAATAAAAAAGTGAAGACAAAAACATTGACCTTGAAATTTCTTATTTCCTATTTGTTTCTTTCTAACTACTAGAGCACGTGTAATGTGGCCGTCTAACGTCATACGTAAGTACGTCATCATATTACTTGTTCCGAGAGTGAGACAGGTAGGAAATGGAAATATTCGAAGGTTACTTGGGGGTCGTTGTCCTCACTTTTTTATTGGTAGTGTGGCTTCCAGTCTTACCTGTCTATTCTAGGTGTCCACCGATGTCGGTGTCGGGCCGGGCAGGCCAATAAAGAAACGCCCATTAGCATTATGTGCAATACTATAATAGTTAGTCACGTGCTGTGCTAGTTGGTTTAGCTTCTCCCAGCTACATCTGAGTCACCGGTATGTTGTCCGTTGGTCACGTCACGCTATTTTCAAATATTTTTTTTTATTTCAGAATCCGTCTGACGTTGAGCAGCATGTCAAATCTTGGATCAAGCTTCAAGAGTTAATTTTCGTTCTTGGCGGTTCCCTCAAGGACATCGAGAACCACTGGAAGGATGGCACGGGGCCGCTGGCCGTCCACTTCCACACCGAAGAACTGAGGAGTCTAATCAAAGCACTTTTCCAAAATACACAATTTCGCGCTAATCTCTTGGCTAAGATAAAGTAATTGTGTTTAAGTATATTCATTGCTGTCATAATTATACTTGAATGGTGTTAATTAGCTATGGGCGTTTTATTTTGTCTTTATACTTGTACATCGTACAACAAACGTCACGCTAGGATACCAGAAATTGACAATTTCCTCTCAATGAGTAAGTCCTCAACACATTCTTTAACATCTCGAGCAGCATAGAGATTCTTGGTGTCGAAATCTCCTGTGACAATCGGTTCCGCAGTCATTTGGAAAGTAAGGTCAAACTGGCATCTAAAAAGCTCGGTGTGCTCTATAGAGCGAAGCGGTACTTCACACCTAGGCAATGATATATTATATCTACAAGTGGCAAGTCAGGTCAGGCCTCATATGGAGTACCTAAATACCAGCTAGGACCAATCTATGTGGTCCAAAGACGAGTTGTGATCTTTGACGATCCAATTCTCACAGCCGGTATTGAACCATCCTCAGAGAGATTTTGCCCTTATGCGTTTTCTGCCAGTTGTATAACGGAATGTGTTCTGAGGAACTATTTGACATGATGCCAATACAATAGCTTCTTTCTATCACCGCACCGCTCGCCATCGACAGGGTATACATCCTCACACAGTGGAATCGAATAGGTCACGATACTGTGCGATTTAGAAGAAGAAATTTTCTTCGGCGTACGCTTCGGTAGTGGAATGAGTGGAGAATACCTCCTTGGACTGCAGACATGAGTTTCTTCAAGAAAAGCGTTTGCTAGGTCGATAACGCACGTGATGTGATACCTCTGGCCGGGGCAACAAGCTGAACGTGCCTTCCGAAGCACGGAGGAAAATCGAGTTGAAAATTTTTCGGTCATCCATTCGAGTAGGTACCGACCTACAACCTGCCATCCTGGTAAACTGCCAACTACCTCGACGGATTCAAACTCAACACGGAAGCTCCGCCAGCAAGTCAGAAAAAAGCACTGCCCAAGCACCGTTAGACTGCTTCGACAAAAATCAAAAAGATGGAGAAAGCTGAATGCTTTCTCCATCTTTTTGATTTTTGCGCAGCTCAATCAAGCCCATCTGCCACCGCCAGCTCTCAAGTCGCCAACATAGCGCTCTCACTGCGAGTGCTACCTTACTGGCGCGACAAACCACGACTAGGTATGGTTCTTCAGTTTCGAAGCAGCATCGCACGAACTAAAGGAACGTCAAGTACAACTGGCGCAGATGGTTATCGCTCAACTTGACAATCAAGACATCGAGCAGATCACGGATTTGCTGTAGGTACAATCCCACAGAGAAGCAGTATGACGCCATCAAGGAGAGACTCATCGCCACATACGAAGAATCCGACAGCAGGAAATTTCAAAAGCTGTTGTCAGAGATCGGAGCTAGCCGACCAGAAGCCCACAGATCTCAAACATCGCATGCGGGACATTGCACGCAATTCATGGGTAATTTTTTTGTATGGTTTATCCGGTCGCTGACTAAGAACAAAACATCGATTTTAAAATCTGACGTGGCGGACGTGAAATACCATCATTCTCTATAAGGGTTCCGTTTAAAGAAGAAACTGACTGAGTGACTAATGGCGCAATTTCATTAGGCGATAGGGGTCGCATGCGGGATGCGAGAGATTTTTGAAACGCGTGCCACAGGGCCCGCCTTCGGGGAACCGTTTTCATTAGTCGATAGAGCCCGCATGCGGGGTGTAGGAGAACCTTATTAGTCGCCAGTTATTAACAAGAGTGACACTGAAACATACGTTCTTGCCATGGATCAACAATTAAAGTTATGGGAAGCAATTTTGAGTGTCTTTGTCCATTCGATATTACTCATGAGTTTCGATACCATATCCCTAGTTGCAAGCAGTATATCGACCAATGAATTTCATTGCTCGATATCACGGCAAGCATGCGGATGGTGTAACGAACACGTATCGACTTGTAACTTTCATTGGTTGTTATCTCACCTACGGGGACTCCCCTATGCTGTATACCGAACGAGTTAACGACCAATGAAAATGCGCCATGACTGATATGGGTCTAGAGATTCCAAATTTGGCTCGTGATTCCTTACGAGAGGGTTTACTAAGGAAAGATTTTTCATAATGCACTCCTGTTGGTGGTAAAACGGGATAGCGGGAAAACAAGATTAGTTAGACTATTTTATTCGAAACTTCACAGAGGTACTCCTACCGATAAATAAGTATATAACTAAACAAATAGTTCAGGTTCTTTTCCGAATTCAACCCACAATTTTGTAGTTTTTTAGACTTGCACCTTATATCCCCATTTTTGGGAAATACAGTTAAATTGAGCTTTTCACTTAATAATATTATACTTTATAACTGCCGATGAAAGTACCTAAACATCATTGGTCTGCGACCTAAACTAAGCCTAAACTTTTACTTTTATTATTTAAAAAATATCTTAACACCGCCAACAACGTAACAATGCCAACGCCATCTAGTGACGTATAGCTGAACTAACATTCCAAACGTTTAATTTTTAGTCCAGCCCGCCTAGCATGACCACCGAAACACGATATGATCAGCGGCGTAACTATAGGGTGGCATGGATGGCAAAATGCCACGGGCCCCCGAGGAATAGGGGCCCCGGTAGCGTATAAGCCTTAAACAAAGTTTCGATAAAATTTCAAGTTTGCGGTTATATCCAATGATTTTTGACAGTTCAAAGCGATAAATGGCTATATCATATCGTGTTTCGGTGGTCATGCTAGGCGTGGCATAATAGGATATTCTTATCGAATTATTGTTATGTCAAAGGTCTTTGATAAGCCTATAAAGTTTAAATCTTAGACAAGTTTAAATAAAATCTGACCGTTTAAAGTGGGTCAAAATCGAGCCCAAACGAGTCAGTTGCATACAAACATACTCCTTGGATTTAGCCAATGGCCAAGTTTGAAAGATAAGGTTCTATTCTCAGTCCAATAATCTGAGGTTCTATTCGTTTAGGAGCTACGATGCCACAGATTTATAGACACGTCAAACTTATAACACTCCTCATTTTGTGTCGGGGGTTAAAAATCAACATGGGTACCTATATTTTTCGTCATTAGCGAAGATAAAATCATGAAACTTTTGAATTTAGGCAGTCGATAGGAAATAAATAAGTATTTGTTCTAGCGTTTTTGTAATTCGACCCACATGGGGATGAAATAGGAGATGAAAGTTCGTATAGAAGTCCACTCAAATCTGTCTATGTTTAGTAGGTATATTTATTGGAAACAGTGTATGATTCTAATAGTAAAAAATTAAGTAGGTACCCAACAAAAAATATAATGCTGCCTAATGTGACTATTCCACGCGGACGAAGTTGCGGGCAAAAGCTAGTGCTTAGTTTATATTTTTTTAAATCATGTCAGTAATTATAAACCTATGTTTTAAATCCTAGTTTTATAGTTACTGACGTTTATAGATGGGCAATGAAACGAATAAGGCGAGACCAAGAAAATACACCAATGTAATGCGCCTGTGTGGGTGAAAAATAAAATAGTGCTGCAGTTACTGTCTAGCCCGTTTGCGTATACGTGAAATGGTCTCATCTATCTATCTCTTTCTAATATACGTCGTAGTACGCTCTTTCTCTTTCACATTGCCGATCTATATTTTAAATGGACTCGTTCACCCGGACCCGGATCATAGATCTCTAAAAACTTTTTGCAAGTGCAAACTCATGTCGTTTTTCCTAGAAAAAAGAAGCATATCGACCAAAAGGTGATTTGCTTTGCCTGTTGGAAAATTAAAAATATAAATGTCATAATAAACTTTTTGATATGTAGCTAACCTAACCTAAAAGTTATTGTTTTCTTATTGAATTAAGAGTATTTATAAAGAATGAATACTATAAAATTATTACGGTTTTATCGAGACATCAGAACATATATTTCCCACAGCTACGCGACTGCAAGAAAGAAAATTCCCGAAGATTGCGAAAAAGATTTACCAAGTTAGTCAATATACAGAGATTCTTTGTGAATTCCATAAAATACTTTACGATTCACGTAAATTATTCTACTTTCGTTTCAGTATTTCAGTATCCTGTGAGTAAAAGCTCTGACAGGCGAGTTTATGTCTGGGGATTAGCTGAAACTGGTGCTTTGGGTATACACTTACCCAGAGGTAAACGCGGTAAGAAAGCATACAAAAATGATTTTAGCCTTGCATGGCATCCTATGAGATCCTCATTTGCAGAGCGGTTTGATGTAAGTATAAAAAATAAATGAAAAGCATAATATTGTTTTTGTATCATGACTTAAATTTATTCATTTATGGAAAGGATGAAATCATTAATAACTAGGCATTGTTTGAAATAACTTTTAGGTTACACAAATAGCAAGTGGGTATGGGTTCACAGTGGCAGCCATCAAAACAAATGAGCAACACAAAGTCTTTGGTACTGGCATTAATACTGACTCACAGATTGGTTACCACGCTCCACGAATTGGGCATCCACTGGAATTGCTTTTGAGTCCTGCCCCTATTTACATACCTTATAAATCTTTGGAGAGCAAAGTAAGAAATTTTTAATATTTCACTATTATTATATTGCCAAACGGAAATTTATTTAATTATCATTTATATCCTTCTAGATCATAGCATTGTCAGCAGGAAGAGCACATACAGCCATACTTACTGATAATGAGGGTGTCTATACTTTAGGTAATAATTCTTATGGTCAATGTGGTAGGAAAATTAATTATAAAGAAGAGTATAGGGGCAGTATGGTGTCCCATAATATTAAATCACTTGGAAATGAGAAAATAATTGATATTTGTTGTGGGCAAGATCACACGTAAGTAATATATGTTCAGTAATTATACAGTTAGCATCAATTAGTTACTTCCATAAAATATATTTACTAACATCCAAAGAATTCTAATTTAACAAATCACTTATTTATACAATATTTAGACTGATTGGAACAATTTAAATGTCAACACATTGAGTTTTCCATTCAATCTAAACACTATGGCTGTATTAATATTGTTGATTATTTTGATGTTGCTTTATATTTGGGGCCCTAATTGTCTTACAAGATATGTAGATCTAATATAATTCTGATACTAAGAGTGAAAAAAAGCAAGACAAGAAGAATTACTGCTGAGAATTCCAATTATTAAAAACTATCAGACATTCCACTAGCTTTGCCTGTAAAGAAAGAGCCCCTCATTCTTATTAAATTAGTATGGATCGTATTTAACTGGTATTTTCTTCACAGATTATTCTTAACTGAGTCTGGCAAGGTGTACTCTTGTGGCTGGGGTGCAGATGGACAGACTGGATTAGGAAACTATCAGAATCAGGGTACACCAGCACCAGTGAAGGGTGACATAACTAGTGAAAAAATTGTTAAAGTTGCTTCTACCGTTGACTGCGTGTTAGCTTTAAATGGTGAGATTGAAAACTGATTGAGTATATTTGCAATTTTTCTATTAACATTTACTAACATAATATTTTTCTTTTCAGATAAAGGAGAACTGTTTGGTTGGGGTAATTCAGAGTACGGCCAAGTACCAATGGCAACTAAACAACAGCAGGTTAACATGTCATATGCATTAATTAATTTCACTAAAGGACTTGGTAACATCAAAGATATTGCTGCTGGAGGTTCTTTCTGCTTAATTGTCAATGGTTTGTACTCTTCTAATACTTTTCTATAAATCAATGAGGAAGGTCTTGGCCTTCATTTCAACTGATGGTAAATGTTGATAGGGCTGACAGTTGAAGCCTTCTTTGCCTAAAACTCTTAATCCCCGAGGGACTAGCTATCTTATCACTTACTGTCGCAACAATGCTGTTAGCATTATTTATAGCAAAACTTTAGGATGGTGGCAGCCAGGCAAACCAAAAACAAGCTCTAAAAATAAGTCCTAACACCTACCAAACCCTCAAATTTGTAACATCACTGGAATCTTCTCTGGAAAGTTTGAAATCTAAATTTAATACTGCAGTCTGCAAAAAATAAATGCAGGCAAGATTTATAATTGGAGCTTTTACTGTTCCAAAGATTCCACTTCTTCTGCTTTTAAATGAATGGTGATCGCAACAAAGATTACGCATTTCGCACATGTCAAGTGAAAATGTACTAATAGTAACAGACAATTGTACAGTAGAAAAAGTTAAAAATGGAGTCTCTCAACATGTGTTTTTACAACAAGAACTTGGGAGAAACTCAAATTCCACTTTGAAATTAAGACTTGATGTGGCATTTATGTGTAACATTGTTTCAGATCAAGGTGATGCTTTTGTATGGGGCTATGGACTGCTAGGTCTCGGTCCAAATGTCCAACACACATTTAAACCCACATTAATACCTCCACCTCTTTTTGGGCGCAACGAATTCAACCCAGAGTTATCAGTAGAGAAGGTAGCATGTGGCATTGGTCACCTAGCTGCTATTACAAATACTGGAGATTTATATATGTGGGGTCGAAATAGGCACGGCTGCCTAGGTTTAGGACATTCTAAAGACCAGCATTTCCCTCTAAGAGTGGCTGTTGGAGCTCATGTGCAGCATGTTGTGTGTAGTGTTGACCACTCCATAGCTTTATGTAAACCATTCACATAGTCAAATAAATCAGAATCTGTCATTTATGTACCTGTTTTATATTTTAAGTTGAATGTTGTTGCAGAATGTGAGTTATAAATGGAAATAGAATTAAATATACAAATTGTACTTTTTATTTCCGCTTAGATAATTATGATCCACGTTATGAACATGAAAGTATTATAGGAGGTAAGACAAATAAACATGATGTAAAAAAGTTATTTCACTATTTTGACAATTTTAAATAACTTATTGTGAAATACTCTAAAGCCGATCTACTTACCAATTAACATCTTTATATTATTTAAAAAAATCATTATTAATAGTGGCTTTATAGCAATTGGTTGTTAAACATTTCCTCATGTTGTTCATTATCACAATTGGTACCATTCACATTATGGCTATGATTAAAGAACCACTAGAATTAACAAGTTCCACTCTTGTCCAAGGTCACTAATAATTGGTTATTGAAAGAGGAAGTTACTAACTTAGTATTAGTCAGTGAGCTTGCTCTTTCAATACCACATTAACTATTGTTTGCATTCATCATGAAACGACTCCAATGTACGGAAATCCCTCCAAGCAGGCGGCAGAAGCGAAATATGATGAAGATGACACCCACATCTTTTGCATGGATCACCGAATAAGTTAACGTAGCTATGTAACCAAGTCATAAATGAACGTACTGCCAATTCCGGTAAAGTTGGAGAGTAGAAATGTAACATAGCTGCATGTGCGTTTTCTGTGACTTTCCTGAATACATGATGTCGAGACTCCGTCCACAGATCTAAGGTCTCACCGTAACCTTTAACCATTACCCATTCCATTAAAAGTCCTTTGAATGCTACAACAGCTTTTAGTACATGACTTAGATTTATCTGTACTACTGCATTACTGGCGAATGGACGTGAAATGGTTATTTTCATGTCATTATAGGATCTGTCAATGTTGTTAATGACATTGTCCACCTGTGGAGGAGCGACATTGTGGTTGCTTTGCAGTTTTCCTCTTCGTTTTGTGCTCCCAGAGTTGATATAAGACCTTTTCAATGAGTTCTGGCTGAGTAAAGTATGCGCAAATGAACTGTATTCGTGAATCTTATCTGTCCACTTGTAACTATTGACTAGTTGCGTGTAAAGAGCTTGCCGGTCTTGTGTAGTTTCTTGACTTAAGAAAGTTGTGTTTCCGAGGTTGAACGGCGCTGTGGGTATGGGTAACCCATTGACAGTTTGTTCTAGATCCCGTAAGTTGATATTAACATTGTTTAAAAGCTCTTGCAATTCCAAAAGGAACTTATCTTTGCCCTCCTCCCCATGGTCAGCACGTAATCCGTTTGATAGTGTTTCGAAAACGTGGCTGACGCTCAAGCGCAAGGTCCGAAGAGATGTTAGAGCGGAATTCAACTGTTCAATATTTATCGTTTGATTCATAGTTATGGTTTTATTTTTTATCCAAACAAAACGCCGAAATGCGTATAGAAAATTGAGATGACAATTTTGACATTTGATTGACAGTACCCTTTTTAGGGTGCGTTCCAAAACGATCTCAATTTACTCGGGGTAGAGTAAATGGTAGCTCACTATTGGTCGTTATTAAGAAACGCTTTCACCATTGGTTAGTTTTGTTAAACTATAGTTAATTTACACCAATTAGAAAGCTTTCTTACGCTGTCTACTTGGCTTCACCTGGTTTTGGAACGCACTCCAGAGTAAATTTTCGCATACATTCGGTTTTACTCTGGTGTATTTTAGAACGGCTTAGAGTAAAATTTACTCTACCCTAATCGTTTTGGAACGCACCCTTAATTTCTTTTTTTTTGTTTCTTTTTTGTTGTTAAATTTTCCCTGTTACGGGACGGCAAAGGGATCTAGCCCATACAGCCAAGTCTTTAGTTTCATTTTCTTTCTTGATTTTTGCATTAAAATGTGGGTGCCACACTTTTTAATGCATCTAGGGAGTGCTTGGCGAGAAATGCATGGTACAGACCTCATGATGGTGACTGATGAGAATTCTATAATGGGATTTCCAACCACTATACAATTCTCAACGCCACATACACAAAACCTTTATTTCAATGATTCCTCATAACTGTTCGTCAACACGGATGCTTATGCAACAAAACGACACCACTTTCACTGCACAAAATCCACTCCGAAGCAATTTTGAATTATCGAAATAAAGATCGACATCCAGACACCATGATTTCCCGCCAAACACACCTCTTGTTTCTTTTTTTTTTGGTTGAATTTTCCCTGTTACGGGACGGCAAAGGGATCTAGCCCATACAGCCAAGTCTTCAGTTTCATCTTCTTTCTTGATTTTTGCATTAAAATGTGGGTGCCACACATTTTAATGCATCTAGGGAGTGCTTGGCGAGAAATGCATGGTACAGACCTCATGATGGTGATTGATGAGAATTGTATAGTGGGATTTCCAGCCATTATACAATTCTCAACGCCACATACACAAAACCTTTATTTCAATGATTCCTCATAATTGTTCGTCAACACGGATGCATATGCAACGAAACGACACCACTTTCACTGCACAAAATCCACTCCGAAGCTATTTTGAATTATCGAAATAAAGATCGACATCCAGACGCCATGATTTCCCGCCAAAAACACCCTTTTTTGTTTCTTTTGTCCCTAACGAGACGGGCAAAGGATATCAAGTCCATACAGCCCTGTCTGTATTTATGTCTTATTTCTTGATGATTGCATTAAAATATGGGCGTCGCACATTTTAATGCATCTAGGGAGTGCTTGGATAGAAATGCATGGCAACAGACCTCATGACTGTGACTGATGAGAATTATATAGTGGGATTTCCAACCACTATACAATTCTCAACGCCACATACACAAAACCTTTATTTCAATGATTCTTCATAACTGTTCGTCAACACGGATGCTTATGCAATGAAACGACACCACTTTCACTGCACAAAATCCACTCCGAACCAATTTTGAATTATCGAAATAAAGATCGACATCCAGACGCCATGGTTTCCCGCCAAACACCTGATTTATTTTTATTAGAGGATGGCAAAGGGATCTAGCTCATACACCCATGTCTTCAATTTTCTGTATTTGATTCACTTTGTTAATTATACATATACTCCCATAATATCAAACATGAAATAAAGCTATAAAGTTAGCAGTGGTTTAAAACTGATGCCGTCACTTATATTTGCTGGATGAAAGTGCATCTGTTTTAAACCACAAATAACTTTAGTCCATGTTCTGTAATAAGCAGGATAGGGTCTAGATCCTATATAATTAAACGAGTGAATAATGCTACGCGAAAGCTTCAAATATTACTCTTTTTTTTGATATTAGCATTATACATCGTAATAAAGTAAATTAACTACAACTTATTTCTTGTACTGCAGGGAATAAATTTTATGTCACACCTGGAAAGAAAGTGGCATTTTCCGCACGCTACGCGTACGGATAATTCCACTTCCTGGTCAGGGCCAAAAACCAAAAAAAAATTAACTTACCTCGGGCGGTAAAAAGAAAGCTTCAGATCGCATATTAATCGCCCTCACAATACCTGCGATCTGAGACATTCTTTGTTTTACCGCCCTTTTTTTTTCGGGGAGGTCAAATGCATTTACGCATCGTCCCTGCGGGGTGGTGCCAACCGCAGGGGATATGTGGGACTCGAGGTAAAGGTGTTCCCTCCATACCCACTAAACAAACATCCTCCCCGGCCTGACCTTCAGTGCGCTTTTGCGGGACGGCTCGGGATCTGCGCACGTGAGCGCAACTACACCGAGACCGTCCCAATGCTGCCCGTCTAGGCCCTCCTTGTGCACCAATTGGTGGCCAGCAGCTCACAGGGGCTACCGACTAACGCCAGCCCCTGTGGGCCACTAGCCGACGCCGGCCTTATAGGTCGCCTCCTCACCGACGGCTGCTCGACCTGGCGCGTCCTCTTGACGAGGACACCGGGAGCAGCCATCGGCCCGCACCCGGGGGGCCCCGGGCGTGATCGTTGCCCTGAAAAGGGCCGTCCGGAACTAGCCGTGGATGGGAAAACAAAATCAACTCGACGATGGTATGTGACTTCAAATGCCAAGTGGACATACAGGACATCAAAAGCTACACACCCGCCGAGAAAGTTTCCCCACCACGTTACCAGGGTTCGCCACGAGGAGGCTTCCGGAGGACCCCAGTTTTACAGTGAGAGTTACCTGTTCCAGAGAATCGACGGTATGCAATACAGCATTTGTTGAAAGTAATATATTCTTAAATATGCCAAGCGCTGATGCTGATAGCATTTATCAGAGGGTTCTTTCAAAAACATCAGGACTTGTCACTTTCTTAACTTTTTCTGTTTTTTTTTTTACCTAAAAGAACAGAAAAGTTTACCTAATAGAACAGGAAATGTTAAATGAAAACGCTGAACACCAGTTTCCCCTAAATCGCTTCTAAGGAAATCTGAGTCACTGTATCTGTGCGTGGTGTATGCCGAGGATCAGAATGTATAGAACGAAATATTATCGTTCGGGTCTTAGAAGTGCAAATTTCAAAGATTTAATGAAACAATGTTTACCACAAAAACATAAGAACCAAGCACTGACAAATTTCGACAGCGAAAGCAGTGTCTCGGTGGCGTAATGGTCAACGCAGCCGCCGGCAGTCCAATTACCGAACTATAGCAACCGGTAGCTAATTGTACAACTGCAACGCGACTGCTACTAGTTGCGGTTGCTTTTTTGGTATCACGGAAACAAATCGCATAGTGGTCGCACGATAAGTGCATTTGCGACCAAAATGTATGGCAACTAGCGCCACTTGACATTACACTTTTAATTTGTTAAGTTGCCGCTTGGGGCGCTATCATAGCAATGTACGTTCCGTAATACGAATTTATGTTTTGCTAGCAATAATTGTACAATTATACAACTTGCGACTGTCACTTAAAGATCGGTAATAAGACTGCCGGTTTGCGGAAGACGCGGGTTCGATTCCCGCCTGAGGCAAGTCGACTTTTTTCAGTGCATTTTTTCTAGGACTGATTGTCTTAAAACTAACTTAGGTATATATACATCTAGTTAATCTATGTACAAGCCTTATGTACTTATTTACTGTTATCTCCAAACGTTGATTATCTATAACTTAATAGTATGTAGATATAACATATGTGCATACCGGCACATCAGTCCCCTCTTTGAAAAAGAAATACAATTCAATATTAACATTTTGATTATAGTTATAAATAAATCTAAATATATATAATTCAAAGGTGGCTGACTGATTGACATAGTGATCTATCAACGCACAGCCCAAACCACTGGACGGATCGGGCTGAAATTTGGCATGCAGGTAGATGTTATGACGTAGCATCCCCTAAGAAAGGATTTTTGGAAATTCCACCCCTAAGGGGGTAAAATGTCTACGCGGACGAAGTCGTGGGCGGAAGCTAGTTATATCATAATATTGTTTAATACTTGGCCATTGACACTTAAATACAGCTGGCGTCTGTTTCTCTGAGCGTGCGAAAAAGTTTGCCCTACTACGGTAACTGCGCGCCGCCGTCGCTTAAATGAGGACTTTCTTATACGCGATCGTAATTGATAATTAATTATTCACTTGCTTTTAATTTACATTGACAAGGTGGCAATATACTGACTCTTAATTTGATCGGACTCGAGCGTGGGAAACTGTTGACTGCAAAATATGATAACAAATATTACTTATTCAATTGCCGTGTTTCTTGGCTCATTTTCTTAACAACCTAAGAAAAATATATCGCCGTTATTAATCTCATTGGCATCTTATTTTCTGATAACCGAAGAAAATTTATTACCCTTGGAGAAAATATAATGTTTAGCCCGTAACAATAATAAACCTCGTGCCACCTTTTTGGGTCGGTCACTTAGGCGGTCAGACGGGTGAAGCGCTTAGGGGCTAATTGCCGTGCTTTCTATCACTTAAGTTTAGCAGTCAGTGCCATTAAATTTTACTCGTAACCTTGCTCGAGAGCTGCAGACTGTCGGTTGCTGCTCTTGTCCACAGTGAGTGTGGTGTCCACGGTGTGTCGGTAATGAAGAGTGTCACCGTGTTCGAGTTCACTCAGCGTGACTGAGAAAGCCCAAGTTGATGATGATCAAATGATATTTATTAACTGATTATGTAGAAAATCGTCCATGTTGAGGTGCTTAAATCTCCGAAGCTGTTGCTGGACGCCATCAGATGTTAGTTTCTTTCTTCATTTCCTTTATTAAATAAATGGCGATCGCGACACGTAAAGATTACGCTTTGCGCCAATATCAAGTGAAAATGTACTTCAGTAACCGACAATTGTAAGGTAGATTGAGTTTAAAATGGCGTCTCCCAACACGTGTTGTTGCAACAAGAACTCGGGAGAAAAATCTTCTTCCTTTCGTCTGTTCTGGTATGGTGGTGTATGGTGAGTGGTGGGTGGGCTAGCCCATAGACCTCGGTCCCCTGGCTGGCCCGAAGGCGCTGATGTTCTCGCGGGGTCACCAGATATGCCGAGGTTCAGGAGGTATAATAACACTTCCGTATTAAGATGACATCTCTGGTATCTTTAGTGGTATCTGGTACTTTGTAATAATTATCATCTGTATAAAATTATTTTTAGATAAAAAAAAACGACTTAAAAACAAAAAAAGGTAAAAAAAAAAAATTTTTTTTTTGAGGTTGGTCCCAAATACAATTGTCTTACGTTTATTTCAATCATTGAGGTTGGCACCGACCTCAAAAAAAAAAGATTTTTTTAAAACAAAATTTATATTACTCTTTTCTTTTTTTGCTTTTAAGTGTTGAATGTTTATAAATTTTCAGGAAACTATCTCGAGATCTGTTAGACAAACAAGTAATAAAATTATAACAATGTTATCGATGTCAATGAAATATCAAATAATTGAGTGATCCCACATAATATATAAGCTCCTTGAGTGATCCCTAATGATAACTCAAAAACTACTCGTCAGATGTCGCTCAAATTTAAATGGGACCACATGACAAGTACCAGCTTCCTAACGTTAAAAGAATCTCTCTAACGTAAGATATCAATACACCCAGTAAAGAGTTATGATGAGGTAACACACAATACATACAGTCGAATTGAGAACCTACTCCTTTTTTGAAGTCGGTTAAAATGGTAGTAAACTGTACAAGCGCCATGTGATATACGTAGTACTAAAGTGTTAATATACTTCTGATGCTGACTGTACTCTGTAACCAATGTTAAAACACTATTTTGTAGTGTTGAGGGAGCTAGAGATGATTAAGACATACCCCAGGGCCGGATTTAGGGGAGGGCAAGCGGGGCTACAGCCCAGGGCCTCCACAAAAGAGGGGCCCCCACAATAGAGACTTCGCAAAAAAAAAAATTCATATTCAGACTAGTAAACACCAGTAAACAACTTTTCCTTTCATATTTTATTTCGCGTTTTACCTTTACCTACGGTACTTTGTACAAACATGATTACATGAATAGTAATAATAATAATATCTTTCTATTTTGTTCGTTGATTAAAGGTCGTAAAGAAGTATGCCTATTTTTTAACCGAAAACTCGATTGAAAAAAATTGTTCATTTTATTTGGAAAATAATTTGGGGCTAAGGGGCCTCCACTCCTTTGTTGCCCCGAGGCCTCCAGACCTTTAAATCCGGCCCTGACATACCCTTACACCTTTACGTCCACTTTGCGACGATTGAGCTTTTTCCAAAGCCTGGAAGCCTTCCCGCGCACATACAGGCGAAGTTATCTTTAATGCTGGAGGAATACGCTCTCTTGGATTTTTTGGCTCTTTTTACATTGACGCAGAGCTGAAGCGATGCCACGTGCTATTCATCTCTATTTTTACAAGACATAGGTACACTTTTCGTATGTAAGTTGTCCGTCAAAATTTGCAAACCATTTTTCGACCCTTTCTTGGTATTCGATTGAGCAGAAATTTTGTATACCTACATGTTTAGTTTGGATGACAATGCATGCTAAGATAAGTCACGTCATTCTAAATCCAATATGGTAGATGGCCGATGGACTTCAAAAAAGGAAGAAGTTCTCAATTCGACTGTATTTTTTTATGTAGGTATGTTACCTCATAACTATTTACTGGGTGTACTGATTTTGAAGATTATGTTAGCGTTTGGAAGCTGCAGGTGCTTGTGACGTGTCCCCATTTTTTTTTATTATTTTTTGAGTTCTCCCTGATAATGCCTATTTAATTGACATCGATGATTCGAATCTTATCACTTGTTTGTCTAAAAGATCTCTAGATAGTTTCCTGAAAATTTCTTTACTAAAAACACGAAACAAAAAAAAAACTGCCTTCAAAACTAAAAACAGATTTATTTTTTAAATATTTTTTTTTTGAGGTCATGGGTATAAAATGAAACGGTTTGCTGAGAAGAATACGAATAAACTGACTAAAAAATAAATATCTTTAAAAAACGTAGTTAAAAACAAGCTTAAATGCTCTAAAAAGCGTCTATTTCCATACCACATTTCATCAAAACCGGCTTAGCGATTTTGGCGTGAAAGCCTAAAAACAAACTGTCTCTCGTCAAAATAGTTTCGACTGCTGAGAACAGACGTATCTAATATATTTTAAAATATAAACCAATATAAAATGAAAAATTAAACCAGTAGGTAATTAACATTGAAAAAAATATACGTTATAAAATCCCAACGGGCTCAATAATTTATTATTTTCAGAATTCTCATTGGTAGTCCAACTATTGATTCATGTATCCTGTTAATTCCAACAAGATCAGACAGATTCCAATAAATGTATCCGCTCCAAAGTACACCTAAAACGAAAGCGCTCCGTTGTAACCAAGAAATTTATTCTAAGCCTAAATATTATTTGCAAAAAAAAATCCCATATATTTTTGCACCACCGATTTTGACATCAAAGGGTCGAGAGTGGCTTACGCGCTATCGGACTATGTGAGCGATTATCTGTTGATTTAGAAGAGCTTCGTTTGCTCAACGTTTTGTAGGTACTTATTTTTAAATGTGTGTTCTGTTCCAAGTTGAGAGATAGGATAGTTTTTATCTTAATAAGTAGTCTTTATTTTTTACTGCCAATTCTATGATATAGGACAGTAGTATGAAATTACCACAGCAACGCGTGGCCGGTAGGCCTATTCGCTAACTTTTTTTGACAGATGAAAGTGATGATCACTGAGTGATTTAAATATCCATTGCCGTTTTACACCACACGCTATTATGGCACTTTTCATGTAAAATCAGCAATGGATGCCCCCGGGACAGCTAGTTTATTACATGTTTTGATTTGTGTTTTGTTGCCATGTCAAATTAATAATTAGTCTTAGACTTTGTAATACCTACTTACTACGGAGTTTGTATTCAGTTGAAGTTGAGTTGCAATGATAGATGATTATAATAAACTCTCTCAGTTTTTGGAACCAGTTTTAGCTTTAGTCTTATCCATAAACAGTCAATAAACCTTTTTTTAGTTATTACCTTGTTAAGAAGTGACAGAGACAAACCATTTGTAAATCTCTAATAAATTCACTTGTTTTTATGAATAAGGGGGTTAGTATAAATATTAGGTACTAGATGACTCGGTGTACTTCGTATCACCTATTCACGGAGTACTAAACGTCTTTACACCTATCCTAACGACATTAAAACTCTCCCTTCGCTAAAATGGCAGAACGTCAAATGTTTGACAGGAAAGTAGGCAGAACAGTTTATATGGGAAATTGAGTTTCTCCCGAGTTCTTGTTGCAAAAACACGTGTTGAGAGACTCCATTTTAACCTCAATCTACCGTACAATTGTCGGTTACTTTATTAAAATTTTCACTTGATATTGGCGCAATGCGTAATCTTTATGTGTCGCGATCGCCATTCGCTTAAAATAAGAAGAAGAAGAAGAATATATATGGGAAATTGAAATTGTTGTTTTTACTATCTTTCTCGCAATTTTTCCATAATTTCTCACCGTTTAAACCTTCCCTAGACCTCCACGAATATTTCAAGACCAAGATAAGATAAATCCGTTCAGCCGTTCTCGAGTTTTAGCGAGACTAACGAACAGCAATTCATTTTTATATATATAGATTTAATTTAATTAAGTATGACGTCAACAAGTGCTTTAATAAATCTATGTTGAATAAACTATTTTTGATTAACTAGACTAAACCTGATATGGTGTTGACTAGGGTGCCGTGCATTGATTGTTGATGTTGTCCCCAATGACGAGAACCTAGTGAAAGCTCAAAAACATTCACTTAACACACAAACTTCACTTCACTTAGCACACCAGGTTGTTGAGGATGTACCTACGATACACTTGTTAAAACTGCACATTGGTCATTCGATGCAAAACAATATTTTTTTCTGTGTACTCGTCAATTTCATATTTCCTCGACGATTATTCTACCAGCATTCAATAGTTATCTCCGCTCATCTCGTCAAGTCCGTCGAGTCTCTCAACACATGTTTTTACAACAAGAACTCCGGAGAAACTCCATACAAAATCTAAGGAAAAATTATGTTTTGACAGCAGTTTCTCTCGAGTTTTTGTTTTAAAAACACCTGTTGAGAGACTTCATTTTTAACCCAAATCTACCGTACAATTTTTTGGTACTTTAATTACTTTTTCACTTAACATTGGCAAATGCGTAACGTCTATGTATCGGGCCGCAATTAATTAAGAATATAATAGATTTTGTATGACATTACGAATTTGTGACGACATAACATGTTATAGTATTGTGACCGAAAAAAAATGATTTAGATACCTACGCTTAAAAATCTGATAATTTCAAATCTAGAGATAATATAGAATAATTTTTGCGCTTACAAATACGTAAATAGTTTTAAAACTACTAAAAAAAACTGAAAAAAATCGACCTGCCCCCGGCGGGAATCGAACTCAACATCTTCCGCAATCCGGGCGGCTGCGTTAATAATTAGATTGGCTAGAGATAATTTCAAACGATGGAAATTTTCTGCCATAAAATGCCATAAACTTTTATGAATTTAACACCTTTTTTTTTGTCGGTGAGGTCAAGTGCATTTACGCATCGTCCCTGCGGGGTGGTGCCAACCGCAGGGGATATGTGGGACTCGAGGTAAAGGCGTTCCCTATATACCCACTAAACATCCTCCCCGGCCTGACCTCCAGTGCGCTATTACGGGACGGCTCGCACGTGAGCGCAACTACACCGAGAGAGGAGACCGTCCCAACGCTGCCCGTCTAGGCACTCCTTGTGCACCAATTGGTGGCCAGAAGCAGCCCACAGAGGCTATCGACTAACGCCAGCCCCTGTGGGCCGCTGGCCTATGTCTGCCTTATAGGCCGCCTACCCTACACCGACGGCTGCTCGACCTGGCGCGTCCTCCTGACGAGGACACCGGGAGCAGCCATCGGATCGCACCCGGGGGACTTCGGGCGCGGTCGTGGCCCTGAAAAGGGCCGTTCGGAACTAGCCGTAGCCGCCTAGAAAACAAAAACAACTTGACGATGGCATGTGACTTCGAATGCTAAGGCGACACACTTGACAGCAAAAGCCACACAGCCGTCGAGAAAGTTTCCCTACCACGTTACCAGGGTCCGCCACGAGGAGGCTTCCGGACGTGGACTCCATGAATTTAACACCTAATAATTATTTGTGAATGGTGTCAACATACCTATTCATCATTGACCTGCCCTGCTGTGCTACTTTCAAAATTCCTCTGATTTCATTCCTCACCTTGTCCATCATTGTTACTCCACATATCCATCGTAGCATCCAAATCTCATCTCAGCCATGTGATTTTCATCCATCCGCTTTAATGCCCAACTTTTTGATTTTGAATTTTATTTAGTACAAATGAAAATTTTGTTGTTCTAAAACAAATTTTTTATTTGTACTAAATAAAATTCTATTTGCCTTTCAATATGTTGACATGAAGTAAAGAAAGTCGTTGTAATACCGAGAATGGTGACTTAGACATTGACGTAAATTTTCATAAGCAAGATAAATGGCTATACTCTATAATTATTTTAAATAATCATTCTAGTTATTAATCGAACCTTAAGTAAATTTTATTGAAAGAAATAAATAACAACTATTTTTACATTTAATTTAAATTACGATAAGAAAGGGTTTTTAGGAGTCAGGTTTAATAACTTGTGTATATAGCTAGTCATGTCAAGGAACTAAATCATGACTATACTTCATTGGGGAGTGGTAAAATAAGTAATGAAAATGTAGTGCCATCTTGGCGCCCAACCTGGGACTTCAACGAACTTGAAAGAAAAAGTAATCAGGACTCTCGTAGTGCTATAATAAATTATTTTTTATGTCAAGATGAATTTTAAATGTACTTAACAACCTCAGAAAAGACACATCGTCCAAAGTTTTATGAAAGAACTTAATGTACTCAATGTATATTAAATATTAATAGAGGTTCGTAAACGAATCGTCAAGCGTGCATACTTAGGGCACGCTTCTTGGTTAATATTTCAGTAAGGCTACAGCTCAACTTTTGTGAAGGGCCGTCAAGGGCGCATAAAGATTACAAGCCGGCGAGCGACATCGCATCCCGGCCGAGGGCTGCACCGACCTTGAGCCCGCTGCCCTACTTTATCCCGGGCTCCGAGGGCCGCGGAAACGCACACCCCTAATTTCTCACACAGGTGAGCAGGTGGCGGGGTTTTGTCAACTAATCCAGAATACTAGTCGTCCGTATAAAGTAGCCTTTCAATGAATAATCACTTTCCGAATATAAAGAGATTCACAGCCTTTTCAAGGGGCAGGGCTCAGGTCAGGCGTCGCGCGCACCTGGAGGCTGCGCAGGCGGGCGGGAGCGGAGGGTGCGCGGGGGGCGGCGAGGGGGCGGCGCGCCCAGTCCCGCGCCGAGCGCCGCTCGGGCCGGCCGCACGTGAGTCAGCAGGCCGCATGAGCGCGCCGGCGTGCTAGCGCAGCGTGCGCGGGTGTGGTATGCCCGCGCGTCGCCGCCATGGCCCCCATGCTGGCGGCCTTGGCGCTGCTGGCTTTGCTGCCCGGTGAGTGACCGACCTCGTGTCCCCGCACGCAACAGGCGTCCGTCGCGCCGCCGCGTTTGTTTACCCCCGATCTAGAATCGATTGGCGTGATGGTGAGAGCTGAGGTGTTGTGAGTGAATGGTCGTGTGGCCCTCGTGGGTCGCCGGATGCTACGGTAGACGAAGCACAAAGGAGCGGAGGTAACGCGGTTTGAAGGACGATCTGTCCGACCGGATAATGCGCGTGAAAATTGGTCAGGTAAAAGAAACACTGGAAATCTCTCGGATCAGGGCTTAAGCCACTTCACTTCGTCAGCTTATAAAGTGATTCTTTCCCGATACAACTATAATATGAACCATTTCTCATACCGAACCTACTCGTATGACGACACGTGGCCGTAGTCATGAGACGCTACAGAGCGCCCATTTTCACATCTTTTAACTATACGACGTAATAAAAGCAAAAACCTGGCATTTTATGGGCGAATCTGTAGCATGTTCACGTAAATAGGGCAATTTTGTAATTTAATTGCTTTTTATTTACAAACACGCGTAAACAAGCGATTTTATTTTTCATAGTTTCGATATGAATAACTAAATATTTTATCAACCTGATGGCACACGGCCAGAAAAAGGTAGTAAAGACAAATGGCTAACTAAATTAAAATCATTCCGATTTCCTTTGTTACTACCCTCCTAGACTTATAAAATGGATGACAAATAATTACTGCTGGAAACAATTTTCCCACAAACAGTCGTTTAAATTTTCTGTAACACTTATTTCTGGAGACAATGAGATTTTCCAGTCGCTATTACATTCTGGCTCACCAAACGGGCTTGCTATAACGATGTCCATAAGTACCCTCTCGTAAATCACATCCGTGAAGATTACGACCTGTTAAATATTACAGCGGGATGATGTGTTAAGGATTAGGAAATCGTCAAATTTTGTCTCTATCATTGCTTAATATTACCCAAGTACTTAATCTAAGGAAAATATTAAATTAAACGTATTAAAGGCAAGAATATATTACTGGGATAGATTGAGGATATAGCTATTTGAAAAATATGTAGGTGTTAAGGACGATACTCGTAATAGAGAGTAGATTATAATAGGATATTATAAGGTTGTAAAGAATAAAGAATATGTGTATGTAAGAACATATGTTTTGTTACAACGTGTATAATGAGTTCTGCAAAACCAGCATGTAGATAAATAATATGTGTATGTAAGTACATATTATTTATCTACGTGCTTGTTTTGCAGAACACATTATACACGTTGTAACAAAACAAGGTTAAAAGGAATATTCTTGTTTGGCAGATCTCATATAATTTGGTTAATGATACAAGATGGTACTTTTTCTATCATTATCATGCCCATTATCCTCAATGTTCCAGAAGCTACGACTTGTTATATTTGCAATTGCTTGAATTCGTTTTCTATTCATAATAATTATATCTAAATATGATTACTAACCAGTCAATGTTAATGATGTGTTTTTACGTTTATGTGCTTTCTACTGTTCTAGTACACTAAAAGTTATATCAGTCTACAATTAGATTAAATGAAAATAGTAACCTTAAGTCACAAAGTATTTACTATCTGATAAACATAGTCAAAAAAGTATTTCTTATCATTTTCAATATAGAACTCATTTGTAAACCCTTAGGCAATGTCAACAGTCGCTCGGAAACAAAGAGAAGTAAAATAAAACTTATATGAAATTTAAAACCCCAGAGCTTCACTTTCTGAAGACATTTTTTGTCTTTATAGTAGGGTTAGCGCATGTCACGCGAAATGTCCTAACAAAAACTTGATTTCTCTTGGGAAGACGGCCCCTGTTATGTTTGTTTTCGACTCTTAGAACCTTCTCAACTGTCTGTATAGGAATAGGATCACTGTCATCTGCAAATATCCCAAATTGATACCTACAGATTTAAAATTGCTTAAGTATCTTGTTAGGAAAGTTAAGCTGGAGTTAATTTTACGATCTAGAAATTCTCTGCCAGTGGAGCTGAGTCTGCACTTCAGCTAGGTGCTATGTTTAATCCCCTGTTCCGACTGAATAACCTAGGTCAGTCACGTAGATTAAAACAAGAGATTTCTCGTTAGAATTTACGTGCTTCGTGTTTCAAAACTCTGTGATGATACAAGTATCAACGTTGGCTTTTGAATTGCTTCAAACTGGGAAATTTGGGAAACAGCTTGAAGCATGATATAATCCACTTGGCTTTAAGATGTACTAAATATGCTTTGTGTAAACAACCGTTACACTTGTTATTGGAAAACCAAACACGCCCAAGTGCGGTCACACTGTCAAGGAACAAAAGGAAACAAATTGTTTTCATTGGCATCAGTCGGTGCCGAGTAATCTCTTTCGAGAGATTTATAGCAGGCGCGCTGGCGGGCACATTTATCATTTTCATGCCATTACGTCCTGCTGCGGACCATGTCACATTTGTATGAATAGGAATTTTAACGACTCTTTCATTTCCTTTCAGTTCTGCTTAATAAGTCATATAAATTAAAAATTTTTGAGCTCATACCACCTCTTCTTTGTGAAAGCTCTTCCTATTACCCCAAGCACCAGTAAGATTAACGTGAACGTGAAATCTTTCTTTGAATATTTTGAGATTCTACGCCTAGATACTATATTTAGTACACTCTTAATTTTGCTGTCAGCATTTTATTTATAACCATTAAAATGGTTCTCTTTGTTGGACAAAAAAACGAAGGACAAACTTATCATTTGACAAATATCGTTTTAAAAACTAATCATTTGACAAACATTTCATTTCGCAAACATATTATTTTATGAATAATAACCATTTGACAAATACACATTAATTGTTAAAAGAACATTTGAAAAAAAATCATTTGCTTGTTATTTCACAAAATGAAGGTAGATAAATACGTGATTACACTACTCTGAAACTAAAAAATATAACTTTATTATAAAAATAATGAAACCTCAACCTACTAACATTGCTTCTCTCCCTAAAGAGTACACCGTAGGAATTCAGAATGAGACCTCTACATTGTAATCCGCGGGTGATAGTTCAATAGAAAAAGGAAAGTAATTAAAGTAATTACAGGGCAAGACAGAACTAGGACAGGAAATCGGCACAACCATAGATTAATATAAGTACTGGCACAACTATTAGAGGTTCGGAGCAGAATGAACTGAAAGACAATTACGATAAAAAAATTGTATTTTGTCAGGATAAACTATTTTTTTGTTTTTTTTATAGTGTCCATGTTATTTTGTGTATACTTTTAAATAATTAAGAATGTAGTATTTCTTGCATAATTAGAGGAAAATCGCTAAATTTTATACAGACAAAAGCTTTTCTTGTCTTTATAAATAGGTTTTCATTTTCTTTTATGAAGACTTTTCTGCGATAGCAATCATTTGGTTTGGGTAGAAAATACCAGTGCGACTTCATCTTTGAAGGTCAGCTTAAACTGTAAAACAATAATGAATATTGCAAAAAAATAATCAAAGTGGTTCTCTAAATCAGATCTAAAGTCGATATTTAATACTCGTTTCCTATCTAATTTCGTTTCCTATTAAACCAACAAAAGGGGTGATATTCCAAAACCAACACGTGAAATATGTTTATGTTTAAAGAAATAATCCTCAAAAAATGTTACAGAATCCACTTAAATGAGAAAAAATTGCATTTTAAAAACTTAATCTAGGTCGGTATACATACATTACCTTAATTTATGTTAGGAGTTAGGTTATTGTTCATTGATACTATCCTATACTTTTTCTCAAATAATAGCGACTTAAAACTGTGAAAGGAGTCCACATGTTTAACATAAGATGGTAGTTTGTTATATAAATGTAATATTTGTACTGCCTAAATTAGTACGTATAATGGCAATACGAGCAGACTAGGTCAGCAAAGAGTCCGTTTAAAGATTTTTTCGGTAAAAAAACAAGGTCTTGTGTAAGGTTTTCTTCTTAATTAAAATGAAAATGCTACATAAAATAAGGTGAGTTTAGCAGAATACTATGTTGTGTGAAATTATTTGATTTATTACACTAAGTTTAAAATATGTGTGCATTGAAAACTTAAAAATATGTTTTACATTTTTTTTTTTGGTATAAATGGGTAAGGAAAACCTAAACAATTTTAACAGTGTTTGACGACTTAAATTTGAAATTTAGAAACTATTTTAGACAGTGTAACGAAATTCATTCTATTTGCTAGTCTAATAGACAGATACCTACTATATCAAAGTTATTCTAAAATAGTTAGCGTTGTAGTGCCAGCTAGTAGGTATCTAGTTACATTTAACAAATTCATGTTTTTACATATTTACATTTTATTTATCTCAGTAGACAAAGAAACAGCTTGCACTGCTGTTTCTTTGTCTACTGAGATAAAGTATGAAGTTTTTTTTGTTCTTATTATATCTGCGATCAGTCCAAGAACTTTGAGCAGATGTGGTTGTGAGGTATATTTTGGGGGACCAGTTGTCCATTAATATCGCCCTCTATTTTAGACCCAGTTCAACAATGTTTTTGCGTTTGAATCACTTTCGATGAGTGATGGTCAGTAGCTCCACTGTCAAAGGGTTGGGTCCTTAAGTGCGGCTCTGGCACAAATATCCACGGAAGGCGCATAATTTCATTAAAAAAAACTGATGCAAAGCACATTGTTCACATTAACAAATATTTATTAAGTATGAAATTTAGTTTTATTTAGTGTACTACTAATTTAGTGTAATAAAGTTTACTAAACAAGCAGATTTGGCTCCAATTTTTTTTAATTGTTGTAATGTTCATATATCTCTTTGGCTAATAAGTTTGCCGACCACTTACGTAAGTACTTATATTAATCTATACGACCACTGGACTAACGGGACTAACGCATCTATCACTGTCAAATTACATAAACGACTTTGTCGATTAGGTGTCGAATTTCACTGTTAAATTTTGTGTATCCGGTAGTCTTTAAGTTGGTAGTTTCTTGTTTCAACAGCAAACAATTAGTGCCAATCAATTAAAGTGCAATGTTTAAAGGATTTGTCCTTTAAACATTGCCTTTTCAAAAGCAAAGAAGACAAAATATTAACGCTGTGTTTCCATACAGACAGGTAAAGGTAAGCTGGCATTACTTCATACTGGGGTCACTGAAATGTTAATATGCTAATTCACGAATACAACAAACTCTTGTCAGCTGGAATATTGCTTCTATAATGTGTTATAAAAAGCTCTGCTCAAACAGTAGTACTTGCAAGCGTTAAATAACAATAATTTCAAAACAAATCCTATCATAGACAATGCAGTAATCACTTATGATAGTGTATTAATATTTTATCGTTTTTTATGTTCAATTAATTGTAGTGATACAGTAAAATAATAAAAGAATTCTTAAATTAACGCTATAACATAAATACTGACTACTGACGCTGGCTGAGTAGAATAGCATCACCCATATCCTCCAGTCGGTGTTGTAGAAGGCGATTAATCGATCCGCAAAGAAGTAATGATCACCTTATACTCCATCCTCCAATCCGCATTGGGCTAGCATGGTGGACTACTGCCTAAACCTCCTTCGATAACAAGGAGATTCCTTGTGTCCCAACAGTGGGTCGAATTAAAAAGGCTGTTGTGATGAACCATTCTCGTACCATTTCAAAATACCGGATACTTATCGAATATTCGTCAAAACACTCGATTTTCTGAAACTTTGGTTTACATTTCAATGATCCTATAACTTTATCCCTATCGAAATACGTGAGCTATATTTGACAAGTTCACCAAAATGTACCTGTGCTTGGCTCATCTACTCATTACTAACTCAACATTGTAATTAGCAAAACAAATTAACTGCGAAATAAAAATAAATTAGCAACACAGTTAAAACTAAATTGCAGGTTGAAAATGTAAATCGAATGAGTCATTTGTGGTCCGTTGTTTTGTGGGATGGTGGGAGGTTAATTAGTTTTGACACGGATTTATGGATTTCATTCGGTTTGCTCCGACACAATAAATCCTTTGGAGAAATACGATAATCCATTGTTGAAGTGTAACATCGAGTTTCTGAGGAACCTACGTCGGTTTTAAATGAGACTAGTAAATAGCCCTCGTCTTTGGAGGTTGGTCGGAATAGCGGCATAATCAATAAGGCATCATAAAATAAAAAGCGAATAAATAATTACTATTAAAATGAAAATCAAAAAGTTCTTTATTTAAATGCACGGTGAATATTTTTAAATCGTGAAAAACCTAACTACCCTCTTGGGACAGAATTAATTATTTTACTTAAGCAAATATTATTAATTAATTATGTTACTAAATACCTATTATTAATTAACTGTTTTACTTAAATAACCTTTATTCCAAGTATAATTCTCTTTTGTACAGTGGGGGTACGAAAGCCTTCGTTAAATCAAATTCATTCCACTACAACACTAACATAACACGCAGACGACTGGATATGAAGTTATACCACAAATAATATAATAATATGTTATACTTAATTGGTATGCTAACCAGGGTTAATATAATATACACATTTGACCTACAATCCAGTTTCATCATAAAATTTGGATCATTATGAATGTTGGAACCACACGAGACTCTTCTTCTTTTAATTAAATGGCGATCGCGACACATAAAGATTACTCATTACGCCAATGTCAAGTGAAAATGTACTTAGAGTAACAGACAATTGTACGGTGTAGGTTGAGTTAAAAATAGAGCCTCTCAACACGTGTTTTTACAATAAGAACTCGGGAGAAACGACTCATTGTTTTATTTCATTATCAGTTTGTGTTAGTGTCATTTAATATAAATATCTAGACTAGACACAGCCTATTGCAAACGGCAATGCGATATTCTGTTTCATTTAAAATGAAAAGTTGGCCTGGCTGATAAGGGTGAACGCACATTGTCCGTACGCACAGTACGCGCTGTCAGTAAATCTTTAGTACTGATTTAGAATATCAGAATTACTTTAGAATATCAGCATACGCCCCGTGTGCCCCGTATTGTACGGCGCCATTAGCATGCGTTTTTCAATATACAATACCTGCCACGTTTTTTGAAACTCGGCGCGTCCGATACTGACAATTGTGCGTTCACCTTAATTGCACGGTGCAAACAAATATCGACTTTAACGTGATGAACCTTTTCTTACCCCGACACAGTAGGTACATAAGTTTTTCATCACAGGGTTTCTAGCAGAAAACAATAAAGTTACCAACATTCTAAAAGAATGCGAGACTGAATAAGAGGCAGGTTTGGAGAAGACAAATTGAAATGCTCGTGACTCGTGCAGAAGAATTTGCTTATTGTCATGTCAATTTTGACGTATTACATTACTGAAATAAGTCGGCTCAGGGGAAACCTTAAGGGCAGGATTCTTTGTCTAAGCTCAAGGGGAAACACTTTATATGTGTACTGTCATTGCAGCAATGTGTATTTCTATCATAGGAATGCCGTTCAGCCATGTCTATTAACTTCTAAACTATATTAAGCCAATATTTTTTTTAAATGAATGACCCTTCCTGAAATCTGATTCAATAATGAACCGAATATTACTCAGTTTTTGAAAACGAAACTAAAACGCAAGTTCCTATGCCACCGTTGTTAAGTTTTACGTTACGGCAATGACATTATAATATTAGGGGTTTAAGTATGACATTATTGTTTTGTATGGAGAATTTAACGAAAATTCATTTTTCTATACAAGCATAATTGCGATTTTTTACAGAACCACAAATCTAAATTTTGTTTAATTTTGTGTATATATTTAGACAACATTAGGCTATAGGATACTGAAAGAAAAAAATTGAGAATTGATACCTTTAAAAAAATATTCATATTTTTATAACGGAAACGGGCACCTGTTAGGAAGAGCTGTTTTTGAAGATGTATTTCTTGTTAAAAAAATAAAAATAAGAATAAAATTTTATACATAAATATAAGACCTTGTAATGAAGATTAAAATAAAAAAAGAATAATGGACATAGTTATTGTATTAAAGAAATTATACACTAATGAATAATATGGAAAAAATCGGCAATTTCATACTTTAACCCCTATTATAAATAGAGGTGGATACTTCATGAGCGTCGTAAATGAAGCTAACAAAATCCTACAACTGTAGGATCTGGGCGTTAGTCGCTCTTGAAACAGTAGACAGTTCCCATGTGCCTTCCAGTTCTTGCCAACCGTGTATAATCAACAAAATGCCATCATGTGTTATGCGAAAATGTACTGATGTTCATGGAATCACGTGTTTTATGAAAGTAAGCCGAAATACATACAAAACATCGTTATTATGACTAGCATTATACGTATTAGAATAAACTAAGAAATACAAAATTAAAAACTACTTAATAAAAATATACAAATCTAAGTTACAAAAAAGGATACTAAAACTAGTCACAAAATACTCACAGCCGAAATTATATTATTTAAATTTATTGCAGCCTTAAGAAATGTATATGTCGCCATGCCAAGGTAATGTCACAGCATGTTTTTTTAGTCTGCCAAACGTGCCGTGATTTTAGTGCCGTGATTGGTGGTCTGAGTAATAATGACGAACACTAGCTGTCTTTTTACCCGACTGCAAGGAAAGGGGTATGTTTTTCGCGCGTATTGTATGTTTATTTATTTGTAACTAGCTGACCCGGCGAACTTCGTACCGCCTAACAGTCGATTCTTTAATAAAAAAATATATAATACAATATAAATATTATATTAATACTTATTCTGCTATTCTAGACCCGGTGTTCCGAATAGCAGAAAAAAGAAAGTTAATAAGTCAACAATTACATTATGCAACTAACTTTATTTTTCAATTTTTTAAATTTTTTTTCCGTAAGAACCATCCTTGTACTTCAAGGAATATTATAAAAAAGAATTAGCGAAATCGGTTCAGCTGCTCTCGAGATTTGCGCTCAGCAACACATTCAGCGATTCATTTTTATATTATAGATATTCTTTATTACCTCATATCTTTTAAATGGCTGAACGGATTTCTATAACTAAGATATCGTTAGATTTGTCTTGACAGTCTAAGTGTTCTTAGGTAATTGATGTTAAAAAAAATAAAAAAACACATCAAACATACAAGCATAGAATTTAATAATAAGCCAAATCATTCATATTGCCATGTCTCCGACTTCACGTTCCTATGTTGAACAAACGTTCTAAAAACTATTATCAATATTTTTTAAGTTTGCCTGGATTATATATTTGATCTTGTTTCCATCTTTTCAGTTGAGAAATTGTCTTTTTATGCAGGCGCTTTTTTTTACTGGTATAGGATTAATATGGCATCCCTTTAAAATTTTTGCCAATGTAGTGCAAAAGTAAAATAATGGAAGTGTACTTCATGTGTGTTGCTACAGAATTCCTGATCATATTTTTTTCAAGTTTTGTGAGCGTATCTAACTATAATATATAATGATATTGTATTAAATAATATCATTGTTAATATGTATATCATTGCGTTACGGTGTCGAGAATCCGTAACTCGTTGGAAATGAATCCCGCGATTGAAGTTGGCAATCGTCATGTAAGTACTTAACAAAGAATCGAGTGTCCTCAGCCGGTCGTTTGGCACCGCAGAGCGTTCCGATTAGCATTCACTTACAACTGAAGTTGGTGCCAAAGTGCCCCTTGTTTATTGCAGTGTTCACCAGATGTGCGAACGGGTATAGATAAAATATTTTTAGCAAAAAAATAGGACAACCGACTTCAATGCGTACAAATTTAAACTAAAAAGTAAGAAATAAATAATATTTTTATGAATTAGTTGAAAAGAGCGCCATAGAAAACCAAGGAAAGTATTGATACACATTTATAATTCTTTATTTATAATTCATACTCCGATATATTTGGAGCCGGTGCCAGCTAGCCAAGGAGGATAGTGTTTGCAATTTTCGAACTTCACGGAGCGGCGGATTATTTCTTATCATCAACATTCATTATTATGTATAGTTAATGGATTAATCAAGTGCGTATCTATTAGGTAAGTTTATTTTGCTTAGGCTGGCACCGACTCCAAATATATCGGAGTATGAATTATAAATAAAGAATTATAAATGTGTATCAATACTTTCCTTGGTTTTTCTATGGCGCTCTTTTCAACTAATTCATAAAAATATTATTTATTTCTTCCTTTTTAGTTTAAATTTGTACGCATTGAAGTCGGTTGTCCTATTTTTTTGCTAAAAATATTTTATTTTATTATTTTTAGTGGAAATAAAGTATATTTTATTGAAAACAGATAGGCCTACTAGGCGCTCATTAAAACTTAATGGAAACTTTAACTAAAACGTTTTTTTTTGTTATTACTGATTTGTTCAAAAAGGGTCGAATTTATATCGATACAATTTTACGGGCCATCTCTGATCTTGACGTACCTAAAAAAGAATCATTAAAGTCGAGTCGTAATACTCATAATTGACGGAGTACTCAGGTAACAAACACAAAAAAACAGTCGGATAGAGAACTTCCTCTTTTTTTTAAGTCGGTTAATAAATAATATCACGTCTCAGACCTATAGCTCATTACAAATGCCTGCCATTCATTCAAAATGAATGGTAAGTTAATGAACTATGAACCTAGTTATTTAACTTAAGTTCACAAAATAATTTGTCATAGTTTATGTGTTGACTATTGGACCTACTAACCAAAATTTCACTATTGCATATTAGATAATGGCAAGTTCAAAAAAAAAATTGACATTATTTTTGTGTTCGTGGACGATATTATTATTTCATCCCCAATGAAATTATCATTTTAACAAAAAAGTACTGAACCAATTTCGGTATAATTTATACGGGACCACCTTTGGAGTATGTCCTTCCTAACGAAAAAAGAATCTCCAAAATCGATTCATAATTGACGGAGTAATCGCGGAACATACATACAAAAAAAAAAAAAAACATACTGTCAAATAGAGAACCTCCTCCTTTTTTGAAGTCGGTTGAAAATGTCTATTGTTGGAGTCTAACTTGTTTAAAGAAAACAGTGACACCAAGATTGACACAGATATGGATGAATAGGCGATTAGCTACCGACTTACTTATTTTTCTTCTGTGTCAACAAAAGAGATCTTATTGTAGGCCGTATGACGTGACTCCTCACGGCGCACTTCGACCCATCCGGGTCATTTGTCTCTACCCTTATGGCGACGATAAGTTATAGCGACCTTGCTCATAGTGAGCTAACCTAAAACCCGCCTGCATAGAGTTCAAAGTCAAATCATTCATAATAACGTGCTTCCGACACATGCTGCTATGTTGAACAAAAGTTCTAAAAACTAACATCAATATGTTTTAAGTTTTCCTTTAATATTTGATCTTGTTTTTTTTCAGTTTTTTTTTTAAATTCCTATCGCTATAGTTGAGAAGTATGGTAGTAATTTCAATTAAATTAAAATGAATTATAAATTCTGCTAAATCACACTTACGGTATTGCAAGGCTATGTTTGTCAAACTCGTTTTAACAAATTGTAAATTTTATCGTATGCCATTCCATACCACAAAAGCCCGAAATTGCGATAGGAAAAATAAAAATAAAATGTAGCCAAAACAGAACTCTATTGATTTAGCCAAAGCGAATGTGTCTAAATAAATAAAATAGTAATCGAAAGTGAGTCAATGAAAAACTGCACACAAAGAATTCACGAATAATAGTCGTCAATTTCAGTAGAAAGTAGGATGGCCAGAATTACCTAAATAATTCCCAGGACATTTACGAATGAATGACGTCACGAAGTACTTTAGGAGCTTCATGGGGATGATGACTGAAAATTTGTCAGTCATCATCCCTATGACGCTGCTTTATATAAAACACAAAAAAATATTGTTCTTTTATCACGTAAACAAATAATGAGGGCGATACATTGCGTTGAAGTGTTGTGTGACACATTTTCGCACACTTTTTACGAAAGACTCCTGAACTTATATGTTCTATATTTTTAAATATTTACTGATTTGATTAACTAACAAATACGTGTCTAGTGTTTTTGGTAATCTATCTGATGAACTCAATAAATTTTGTTATATTTTTACCCACTCATTATTCCTAACAAATTTTAACTCATCACTTTTAAACTTTCGCGTTGCATGATTCCGCCTGTGACCACGGTCGGTGTAACCCGGCTGAAACGTCAGGCATTTAAAAGGTAATTTTATCGCGTTAATTCCCGTTTGTACTCGTAGTAAAATTTAACTCATATTATATACATACCTAATAGTTGTTTAGTATTATAATTAGTGATGAAAAATATTAAAGTACTAAAATAAAAACGCACAATGCTTTATTTTGATTATTTTTACACACTATAACCTATAACTGTCAAAAAAGACAAAAACAGAAGATGCTTTGTTGGTTTTGATTTAATATTTCAAGTTATGAAATAGTAGTTTCAAAAAAACCGGTGTGTAATCTAGTTTAAACTTTCTAATAGGTTACATTGATAAAAACTTAACAATTTTTCGTAAAAACGCAAAAACCGTGCGACAGGCGGCTGCCGTTCGGAGTTTGAGAGGAACAACGTAGTTTTTGAGATATTCGGGGTAAGGTACCCATGTTTAGAAGCTAGTATAAACTAACATATACAAAAACTGTGCAATTCTGACAACATTACGTATATACGGGTTTAATTATTAACCTATTTTTATTGAAGTCAGTCAAAAATGTAACGTGAAAATTACAAGATTATATTCAATTTTCAAATTCAATTCAACACAAGATTATATTCCTAAATTTCCTGGCCACTTGCGCACCCTAGTACAAAGTGATACGAGTCCTCCCAAAGGCTTGTTTGCATTGGGCATTCATTATCTGTGACACTGTGAAATATTTGTTTTGCTGTCGGTACTGTTTATTTACTATTTACTTTATTGATTGAGGTCGGTCTTACAGCAATTTTGAAACTTATGTCTGGAAGAATAAGGACTGTTGACAGCCCACAGAGATGTTTGCTTAGGGACGACCTAGCCTCATATTTCCACGATAAATCTTCACTTTCAGAAGCAAATAAAAATATTGTTACAACTTAGTTACAATCGGTGTTGTTTGTAAGTTTTATTTTTGGGGTTATGATTTCTATAAATGCCCTTATGAAATTCAAATGAGACTCTTTCTGACGTATTTGGGGTTTTTAGTGATAAAAAGTAGCGAAGAAAAGTTATTTGTTCAACAAGTAAGCTAAATTATTTTTTGCTGCGAGTGCCGATATTAAATCATGAACCAGCGAAGTAGTCTAGAATTGAATCACGACCATAGCTAGTGATTCATAAATAGACTACTGAGCGCGGTGAGTGATTTAAAGGCACGAGAAAAAAATTTGCTCTCGTGTGAAACTTCCAATTTTCACCTCTCCAGCGAGAAAATTGTTAAAGGTGAGAAAAACAAGGCAATATTTTAATACATGTTTATTAGCCTAAAAATAATTACTGAAAATTAAAAATAAGATTATTAAAATAATTTAGATTGAACGTTACAGTCTTTTTGAGAGCAAAAAACGGTTTTTCCTTCGAGATTTTACGAAGCAACTGAGGTCTTTTGTTACTGGAGAGGTGAAAAATAATTTTAAATAAATAAGTTATTTTTTTTGGTTTACTCTGTGGGTTTACGTATCGGAGTAGGAGGGTACATGGCCACAGAGTAAAAAAAACTTTATTTCGGACTTCGTAAAAATCCATATATTATTATTAGTATCGGTTGGTCACAATTTCACTTAAGTTCTTCATTAATATTATTAGTTAGGTACATCATTTATAATTGAAACATTACGAATTAAATTAATTTGAGCCCATTGGCTATTTCCACTCAATGTCTTTGAATAGGACAATCTGTTCTGGCAGGAATCGTCTTCAGGACGCAGTTGCCTAAGCATTTTTCGTTTGCTAAAAATTGCGATAATTTTAAAATAAGTCCTTTTGAGTGTGTCCTTTGAGTATTTGATTATTTTGTATCGATACCCTCTAAATCGTAGTGCCATGACTTTCATTAGATCACCGCGTCTACGCTCTTTCAAGTATTTAAAAATCTTCAACAAATGTTAGCCTTTACTCATATAACATAATAATAGGTTGGGGAAAAAGTTTCTTCGCATTTTTTAAGAAAATTCAAAACATTTTTTAATATAGTTTATTTACATTTAACTAAAGTATGTAGGTACCATTTTGTTCGATAATTTTTTGCCATCTTGTAGGTAGGGACATGATCCCATTGCTATAGAAATTTTGGGACTTCTGGTCAAAATACCGCGACAAGTGGTTTTGGCAGTCCTCTCGTGATGTTAACCTGACACTGCCTAAAGAATTCTGAAGAGACCGAAACAGGTGGAAATCTGAAGGTGCAAGGTCAGGACTATACGGCGGATGCATTAACACCTCCCAGGCAAACTCTCTTAATTTTTGCTGAGTGGCTAAAGATGTGTGAGGTCTAGCGTTATCATGATGAAAAACCACACCCCTTCTGTTGATTAATTTCGGCCGCTTTCTCTCAACTTCTTGCTTTAATCTCATCAGTTGTTCGCAGTAGAGTTCAAAATCGATGGTCCTGCCTGGTGGTAACAGCTCATAATGAATAATGCCCTTCCAATCCCACCACACACACAGCATCACCTTGTTGCGAGTTAACCCGGGTTTCGCCACAGTCTGTGAAGCCTGACCGGCCTTTGACCACGACCTTTTTCACACGTTCTTGTCGTACGTGATCCACTTTTCATCACCAGTTATCAGCTTCTTCAAAAATGGTTCGGTTTCATTACGTCGTAATAAAGAATCACAAATGAGTACACGGTTCATTAGGTTTCTTTCAGTGAGCTCGTGAGGTACCCAAATGTCGAGCTTTTTTGTGTACCCAGTTTTTTTCAAATGCGCCAAAACTGTTTTGTGGTCAATTCCCAGTTCTTCAGCTACGTCGTAACTACTGACATGCCGATCTTGCTCCACTTTTTCAAAAATGGCATCCATTTTATCTGTAATAGGGCGACCAGAGCGACGTGCATCTTTGACATCAAAATTTCCGGATTGAAAACGCTTAAACCAAATTTGTGCTACTCTCACAGACACTGCACTAGGTCCATAAATATCGCAAATTTTTTTCGCGGCTTGCGTTGCATTTTTACCTTTTATGTAGTAAAATTTTAAAATGTATCGAATTTCTTCATTAGATTCACTCATTTTGGCGGTACGAAAAACAAATGAAAATCACACATTTTCCTAATTTGAATTTGGAATCATGTTCTTTAAAATTTAAACTTTCAATGATACCAAAACCAGCCAGATACAAATAGTATAGCCAAAGAGATTTTATTACAAGTTTATACATACTATAATGCGAAAAGACTTTTTCCCCAACCTAATATGTACTTGTACATGACCCGTGTGACGAGTGTACCTGATTTTCGTATTCTTTTTCGATGAGTACGGCATCAAGCAAAGGTGTGTCTGATGTAGCATTATTTTACGAAGGACGAGGCGGAAGTTGCGAGGAAGCGCTAGTAATGGGATCGTCCTAGTCGATTAGGTTTTTAGGTCGGCGATAGGTAAGGGCGATGTCACTGATCGGGCTGTAGCCAGTCGCTCGCTAAGGTAACCTCATGTCACCAGACATGTCGTATGTTTGTTTACCAGCCTTAACTATTCTTCTTTACTGGCCGTCTATAGTAATACTAGCTGACCCGGCAAACGTTATTTTGCTTTACAAAAATGATTAAGTTACTAAAATGGCTATAAAAAAATAGGGGTTGGTGTTAAAAAAGTAAAAATTTAGGGTTGTATGCATTTTTTAATGCCACATAATAAAAAAATGAAAACTAAAAATTTCGTCCAAAAATTAAAAAAAAAAATTTGGGGTGGATTACCCTTAACATTTAGGGGGATAATAAATAGATGTTGTCCGATTCTCAGAACTACCCAATATGCACACAAAATTTCATGAGAATCGGGAAAGCCGTTTCGGAGGCGTTTAACCACAAACACCGCGACACGAGAATTTTATATATTAGATAGATAATACAGACGAAAGCGCAGGCCACACCGCTAGCGAGCGAGTGATCGAGCTTGCGGGCGAAACTATGCAAACTAAGCGAAGCTTTTGCGAGCTAAACTATGTGGATTCACACCGAAACTAGAGACGGGCGAGCGAGCTTTGCTTTTTGTTATATATATATTTCCAACACGAACTACTGCTAGGCTATCATAAATATGTAGGAGTTTGCTGCCCGGTTTCTGAGTAATAGGCGGGTGAGCTGAGCGAGTACCGTTTTACCTCTTTTCGTACTTCGGTTCAGACCGCGAATTACAGAGCTAAGCTACGCTTACGATGTAAACGTATAGCATCGCTAGCATCTTCGTATATTTCGATTGCATCGTTTGTATCGCTGATATAGCCTATCACTGTAGTTCGCGGTGTGAACTGAAATACGAAAAGAAGGTGAAACGATGATCGCCCGTCTCTGGCCGTGTGGCCTGTGTGGACAAATTGAGCTTTTAACGCAACTACAATAGTTACTTTTTTATACGAAAAAGCTTACACAACGGGTGCTGCGCTCAAAGCTTGTAACTTTGTGAGTTTGTTTGTAGGAATAAATCTCTGTAACTACTAAACCAATTTCGAAAATTCTTTCACTAATAGAAAGCTGCATTAATCTTGAGTAATTTAGTTAGGTTATATTTGATTGCAATTAAAATTATTTTTTAATATTAAATAAAAATATATGTCAATCAATTCCGAGTAATACGGGAGGATGCGTGGATTTATCGGTGACACTGACTAACAAAGAAAAAGGTCTGTTCGCATTTTGATCCCGGGCGGGCCTTTACGCCCAGTGAAGTGGGCCAGGTTGCGAACACAGGGTATTTGTGTTCGCAGGGCACGGGTCAGTTAGTTAGGTATATAAAATAAAATTTTAAAAAGCTCAAATTCACTCACTCAATTTAATACAGCATCGTAGAATTGGCATTTTACTGTAGACAACAAATGGTAAAGCGATAAAGAAATTACTCTCTGCCACATTAGGATGCCTTATCGCGATGGGAACAAAGGCCCTTTCAGAATGCTCTTCGACCCGGTGCTATCTTTTGTGGCACATTTTACGATTAATACCTTATTATTTATGTAGCCCTTGAAATGAAAGTGCTATGCCTCTCGTAAAATTACGCTTTTGCGATAAGGCACCTACGTATAATGATGGAAATTTATATAACTGCTGATAATACTACCGCCTTTTATTTACCGCCTTTAGTTCTACATGATAAGCTTTTGCCTTCCGCTTTGCTCTACTTATACTACGATTTATTTTCGTGTGAAGTGTGAGATGGGGCTACACCATTGCTTGCCTGTGATCGCCTACAAGCCCTATCTATATCGAAATTCATCAAAATCTGTTAAACGGCTTAAACGCGTAACAAAAGAACAAACTCAGTTTAACAGTTTAATATTAGTTAGGATCGGAACAGTTGCTTGGTGCTGTAATTAGTGCAAATGCCCAGTAAAAATATATTAATTTGAATATAACTAAAAGTTATTTTCACATCGTTAAAACAGATATATACGAGTACGTAAAAAAAATTTCAGTAAAAACAAACAATGTCTGACTTAAAGTTATGCAATACTCAAATTTATTTTCCACATTCAAAAAGTAGGTTCTAAATGGTTAAACTTTCTCTATACCCGCTTCGTAAAGAAAAAATATTCCGGTACCTAGTATTTTATGCAAGCCAAGCACATAATAGTTATCGTATACGTTATCATATATCTTGTATGAGGTTGTAACGCCATTCATACATCATTCATACTGATCTCATAAAATGCCAAATAGTGTAACACTTAAGGCAGTATTCATGAAAGCCCAATAAACCTATTTTATTTAGTACACAGTTACATACGTTCTATCTTCTTCGTCATGCATACGAGTGACAACAACAGAATACATAATAAGCCTTCAATAATTTCCTTTGTTTTCTACCAGAAGGATAGTCCTTTGTTTGTTTTAACGCGTCTTTGAAGTACAGACAACAGCATGTGACTACAAACTGCCGAAGTGCAATTACTTTTCAACGTTATCACATCGCTATATTTTTACAATAAATTTCTATATCTGTGTGTATGTCAATGTCACTGAACTAGGCTTAGCTTAAACGGTTGGACCGATTTTTTTGTGTGCTTAAATAGATTCGAGAATGTTTGAGATTCATAATTCGATTCGATAGATTTTGACGTGACAACGTCTTATAATTCGATAGAGCCGGCTGCACGCACGAAAAAATCCGGCGTTACCTCGCTCTGAGGCGTTCCATGTAAGGCTTGAAGTGCAAGCAAAAATCTATTAAACAAATGAAATTAAATTTTTCTTTTGAAAAATGCTACCATTCCATCAGTATTTTCTTAAGACGTTGTCACGTTCAACTATCGTCAGTAAACCGACTTTACAGACAACCAATTTTTTTTTTTAAATTATTTTCATCAAAACGGTATGTAATTACAACATATTTCAAAATTATTTAATTTCGAATTTAGAATCTTACAGACGTCCTTATCGAAGGACTTCAAATAACACTCAGAAAGTGAAAACTAGGCTTCTTAACACGGTATTTTATTTCTTAACATGATTGGTAAATCCATTATGTGGCAGTATAAGCTAGCGTTCTTTTGTCGTAAAAATATGTAATAAGAAAAATATACCATCAAATTGAAACTGACAGCATAATGTTGCCAGAACGTTCCTCGATATATTTTTATGATATAATGTCAGCATTATTTTTCAATGAGGATTGATAGCTATTGACACTGGTAATAAGATTATAATCCCTACTTGTAGAATATTGCAACCAGCCGTAGATGATCTTAAACTCAATTTGAATTAGTTTTTTAGCTTAATAGTTTTTAATTAATATTTAATATTAGTTAAACAGTTTATACTTAAGACATTAATTAAACAGTTTGTATTTAACATTTAAAAATAAATTCAAGGAACATTGAGAACAATAGAATAAAATGTTTTGTAATTAATGGCGTTACGCTCTTGTCTATTCAGGGCAATTTTTGACAATGTCTTTTTTACAGTACCTTTAAGTTACAATACTATTATGTCTGTTATTAAATTGCTGTGGTATTTCCGATGCAGCTTGGTTTATTAATTTTCGCGTTGGAGCGCCTACACTCTTGATTGCACTTCACTCAACATTGGCTCTGTAAAACGGTTTTAATCTTTGCGAGTCACTCAAGCTCCTCGCCGGGGAAGGAACAGACCTTAAAATTGCACTGTTCTTAGCGAGGGTAATTTGAAACGTCAAGTTGGTAATTTCCTAGATTAAAGGTCTCTATTTTACTAAGCTGAGGAACTCGGATTCTTTTTAGACTATTAGAGTGGCAAATATTAATGTTTCATCTAATGGTACGTGTCTCTCTGATCACTAAATAATTACATAATTACGCGGTTCTCCGAATGTGTCAGGCTCACAATCACGTTGGCAGAGAGTTGAACATATTTTCGCTTTCGCGCTCGACGTACCTAGGGAGATTTCGTAAAAGTAAATTAAAAGCTTTAAGTTTACTTTATTGTTAATTTAGCATCACATTCTTCTTATTTGGATGTTGTGTATACCGTTTATTTTTGTTTAATTGTATAACATGTATTTCTTTTTCATTTAAAAAATATGAATTGTAAGCAGTGTAATCATGTGTATAGCTGTAATCGGAATGCAAATTTAATCATTTTGAATTGTCTAAATCACAACTGGTTGATCATAATTTATAATCTGTAGATGTGCCTAATGAATAAATAAAATAAATTATCCAAATGCGTGGTAGTTAAATCTGCTCAAAATACTTAAAAAATATTTTTCTGCACTTCTCCATATGAACTTTAATTATGCCAAATCTCATAATCCCCCGTGCATGCAAATAAGAAAGGCCTAGACCAAGACCACCTAGTATGGTCATAAAAAATAACCTGAACCTACCAATAATAAGCGATCTCCATTCGATTATACAGACTAATTTTGATAGAATCTACTACGGATTTATCAACAAACGGTTTTATTTGGTTAACAATTCTCACACACAACAATCGGTCGCGCCGTTTTCTAATACGGCGTGTTACACAATCCGCCTGCAACACATACACCACTTCACCTTTAGATACCATTCCAGAACAATACATTGGTTGTAAGTACGTTACTTCGTTCATAATCAAAGACACATTTGTTGCTAATAACATCAAATAAAAATCGGGAGTGGTATCCCCTTGACTTTCTCGTATACCGGAAACGACTCAAAAGTCGATAGAAACCTTATATTTTGATGTCGTACATGCAAGTTAAATTTTAGTCACCCATCCGAGTACCGACCGTGCACTTGATTTAACTTTCGTGAACGACGACTCAAAAGTTGATAGAAACCTTATATTTGGATGTCATACACGCATGTTAAATTTGGTTGCAATAAGTTAAAGCATACTCGAATTATCGTGCTAGCGCACAGACACACACAAACAGACATAATTCCAAAAATGGGGGTTTTTGGACTCAAGGAGGTCCAAAACGTGTTACTCCGTCAAAATCTCGAGGTCGAACTTTTTTACGATTACAAGACTTCCTCTACACTACGTATACGAGAAAGTAAAAACAATTACTCTATTATCCAATTTTCCTAATTCCCACAAATTACACGTATACACAGATTGAAGACAATACTCTATATAAGGAGAAAGTTTTAATTCTTATTACCGTTCCGTAATCGGATCTCACGTGACCCGACGAGATACGAGTATCATGTACTTCTCGAATGAGATCTCGAGAAGCGGAATAACTTTATTATTAGATTTTTCCCAGAGGCTGCCCTGTTACGGGACTTAATTATATGCGCCTCTGAAAATTAGCTAAGAAACCGAACACAAAGCGGTAAGATGGGTAATCTCATTCATTCGGAATTAGGCATTCACAAAGAAGAAGAGTTGAGCGAATGAGTGAGCCCCGTGTGACCCGGTGAACGGTCGACCGTTTTAATATGCCACCGGTTCGTTTTGTTTCTCTAAACTTTCGTCGGCGATTTGCGCTACGATTTTTTTTCGTTCGTTATTAAAGTCTGGCCCGGCACTGCGAGTTTCTTGCTGCCTTACGGGGAATACTTCTGTAGTGGAATAGGTATTGGACTTTGTTATTAGCGTTCGAAATCTACGTTAGTAATTGGACGTTGAGCACCAATTTTATGCTGCTTTAAATTAAACATAAATCGTCTTATTACTAGTGGCCGTTTTGTGTCGGTTAAAATTGAGCATGTAGGACTAGATGTATTACTAATCGAAGCTCATTTTCTTACAGCATATTTTCGGATTTGATTGTTATTTCAATTATTTTGACGTTGAGCCTTCATTTCTCCTGATAGTAAGTGATTTTGTGATGTTGATTTGAAAATACATATACAAATATTCCAGTAAATATTCATAATAAATCCTATTAAGAGACATTGCATCGCCTCATATAAATTAAGACCAGGGTAGAAAGATTAGCTGTAGAAAATTACCTAGAAATGAAATAAAACATCGAGTAATTCTCATATAATTTTTAAAGTATAATAAATACAGGCTCATTTACTATTTTATATTGACTTGTTTATATTGGCTCATAATGTCATAAGAGGTTGAGCAGAGCTTTTAGGTAACATTTTGTTACACATAAAACCACATTTGGCAGTATGGACCATGCAGTGCCTCCAAATAGTGACAGGTTGCCAGCCTGTCACCTAAATAAGAGGACTAAAAAAAGTAACAAGACTTCTGAAAAAAATCTAACGCAAAAGCCAAAAACCAGGACAGAGGTTACACTCAAAATCGTCTCAGCAGTCCGGGTTACGGGTCCGGGGTCAGGGTTGCCAAATTGTAAGCTGTGGAAGATTATTCCGTTTCTCCTCCACCAGCATTCATTCTTCCGAAACGGTTGTAGGGGATTCGACGATTTAAGAGTACTTAATTAGCAAAGTCTATTTAAATTTGGATAGTTTTTTTAATGAAGAACAGGAAGACCGGTGGAGCAGCTACTAGATTAAATAAGTTTATTAGTAAAACAAATAGTTTCTGGGGCTTTAGTGATACCATTACAACATGTCTAACATATAATTAAGTATACAACAAGATATACCACGCTCCATATGCAAACTAAACATTTGTCTTCCATTGAAGGTAAAACAAATTTAGTTGTAATTAATTCAATAGTTCCACAAACACAGAGGGCTGCTTCATTTCGGGTCACGTATCTTATGCTAATATATTCAGTTTTGACTGTTCGGGCTTCTACTAAAGATAGAAGGTCAGTGTTCGTGTTAGTTGGAAAAAACATATATCTTTTTTAATTTATTAATGACATGAAAGTTCGTCTAAAATTCTAAATCAAAATTGGGGACCTTATTTTGAGAATATGTTTTGTCTAAAGCCCCCTATTTAATTTTTTTTGCAATAAACAGTAAAAATATTATACTGTTTATTGCAATTAAAAATACATCAAATGCATAAAATAAGAATTCTTATTTTGCAAGGGCATATTTATCTCTAAAAGAGATCTTTTCCAGTCAATCCCTGAATATATGAACTTAAACTGTGGTGTGATGACGGCAGAGTAGAATAGCATCACCCCGTATCCTCCAATGGGTATCTTAGAAGTACTAATGATAGCGACTAATGGATCAGCAAAGGGTTATTGATCACCTTATACTCCGTTCAACAAACATTGGGTAAGCGTGGTGCACTACTGCCTAAACCTCCTTCGATGACAAGGAGATGCCTTGTGTCCCAGCAGTGGGTCGAATTGAAAAGGCTGTTATGATGATGATGAAGAAGTGGTGTTGGTGACTAAAAGTTCCTTTTGTATTCTCATACCATGCTCCCAATTTAGGAGGGGTCGGTGCAGTGTCTTGTTATACTGCTCTAGGTTTTGGCATAAGATTTTTATATTCTACCAGCGATAGCGGTTGCCCGCGGCTTCGCTCACGTAAATATCGGTTATCGCGTCAAAAAGTCACGGTTATCACGCCATGTCCTTTCCAATGACTCAAACTATCTCCATACTAAATTTTATTAAAATCGGTTTGGTGATATAGGCATGAAAGCGTAACAAACAAACAAACTCACTTTTGCGTTTATAATATTAGTTAGGATTCTTAAGCGTTAGATGGAATGGATTGGGTACCTCCTTGTCTAGGTACTCATTATATGGAACGTTGCAAAAAAACTTATTTGGCCACATATTTATAGACCACGACGGGGTCGTCTTGATGGAGTAATCAATAATGCTGCCTACTCAGACATTATGAAACTTGCGTGTTTATGCAACTCATAAAGTGGTCCAGGTTCGAATTTTGGCAAGGACAATTTTATATATTATGAGCACGTAGGTCACGAGCCATGGTCGTATACACGGCCGAGCAAAAATAACTAGTCACTTACTAATATGTAAAGCTTGATTTACACAAGCTAAGTAATAAGTTAGGAGCAGGCGCCAGTGCTGGCGCCGAGAACTGACTACATTGTTTGCATTCAGTCAGTAAGCAGGTGGAGTTTCTCCTGAGTTCTTGCTGTAAAAACACGTGTTGAGAGACTCCATTTTTAACGTCAATCTACCGTACAATTGTCTGCTACTTTAAAGTACATTTTCACTTGACATTGGCGAAATGCGTTACATATCGCGAACGCCATATAATTAAAAAAGAAGAAGAAGTAAGCAGGAATATTGAAGTCAGCGCTCACGCACCAGAGCTGTACTGACTTCAAATTAATTTACTATAGGTAAGTACCGAGCCAGTACTAGCGTTCCTCCAATTTGAAGTCAGTTACTTCCCCTGTGTAGGTAAATCCTTAAGTTTAAGTTAAGTTAATTAAGTAAAAATAAAATAAAAATATTTGAACATTGGAAAGCCCTGCAATAACTTCAAGTACAAATTCAATTAGCTAATCATTAATTAGCGTCGTTAAGCACTGCTGAAGGCTCTCGAGCCTCGGTACTCATTAAATGATTCGATTCAGTCAGAATGGCTAATTGCTCCCTAGAGCAACGTCACATCCATATGACAATGTGCTGTACAATAGATATTCTCAACGTCAATATGGATAATTATGACGAGGAGTAAGGCAAGATTAAGGCTGCTTTTCCACCAGAGATGTGTTTTCCACATTGCTATGGAGGTCTGATATCCACCAATCATATTCTTCGGTTCACATAGCATAGTGTGGGAGGAAACGGGATGATTAAATATCCTAAAACAAAGGTCGATCTTAAGCTGTTTTTAGTCCATGACATCTTGCTCTTGTATATATTTAGTAGTTACCGTCCTAATGAATTCCTTGAAACCAGAATCTATTAGGTACGGTCCTTACATAATTAGAAAATTACCTTTTGTATGAATGTGTTTAAAGAAAATTTACTTTCTAACTTTTTCTAAGTTTCCCCGTTACTTAAATCAAAGTTGTATGTATTGACTGGTATATAATGTAGATTTTAGTATTAAAGCGATTAAAATTACGGAGTATAGTAATAATAATGGAATTCATAGTGTGTCAGAAAAAATTGGCAATCTCATAGCTAAGGACCTAAAATGATGAAGCACTACATATTATTGTTCGCGTAATTCCATGTTCATTGTTTAAACATGTGTAAATTTTGCCACACAATTTGCAGCTGCGTTTTCAACTTCATAGCCCTTACATTTGATTTCGCAGTGAAATTGCTGCTTTCGCTTTGTAAATATTAAAATAAATAAAAGTTCCAGCTGCGATATTTCGAAACAGGCTGCGCGGTCGTTACACTGCGCGCAGCCAAGTCGGCTCTATGTTAGACTTCATCGCTGAAAGGTCTGGGTATTCTTTTGTGTAATATTCTTTACAAAATATATTTTAGGGTTGCGTTAAAGGAAAAGGGATCCTATAAAAGATTATGTCGTTGTCCGTCCGTCTGTCTGTCAAGACACATTTTTTTGGGAATGCGTGAAGGTATCAAGTTACCTATTTTTTTTATAAAAAGTTATAACAAATGACTCTATCCCACCTGGTTGTAAGCAGAATTGGAGTCGAAATACAAAGATAGTTAGTGAGAGAGACAATGTATCTGCGGTACTAGCCATCCTCGTCTTGCCGCTTGCAAGGTCTTCGCGCCTCTTTTGAATTAATGATCAAGATGTGGGGCTGGGAACATGTTTCTAAGTCGTCGCAATTAATATAAAAGATACTGCCGTTTATGCCATTTTGACACGCAAGGAAATCAATCTTAAAGTCCCGTTAACATCCCGATATAGATATCATGGAAAATTAAGTCTTGTGGAAAATTCAATTTAATAAGGATGCATGTTTTTGGAGTGCAGTTTGGAACTGTCATATTTGTATATTCTCCTTGTCCTTTCTTGACTGTACTCTATTTATTGTCTAATAAATAAATATCAAAAAACGTACAAATAAAAGATTAAACCGAAGACCGTAAATATGAAGTTGGTTCAACCAGCCGGTGTTCAAGTTACAGTCCTTATTCCTTTCCTTTCTTATTCCTTTTTAGAATAGGATTTCTTTTCTTTTCATTTATCTGGGGGGCTTATGTAAGCTGTAATTACATAAGGAAGTATATTTTATAGTAGACTTCAAAGAGCCAGTAAAAGCTATCGCAGGTAACAATGATAGTAATATTCAATATATTACACTACCATGTACAGAAACATAGCCTTAAGAAAGCTTACTAAATTCTTACACTACTATACACCAAAAAATAGCATTGAGAAACCTTATAAAAATACACAAGAGCAAGTAATCTCCTGCCAGGATTTTATAAGTTTATACTGTTGCAAACGGCATTTAATTTTATACCGACTCGAATCAAATAGGAATGAATTAAAGATTTTTTGTTAATAAAGTTTAAATATGTTACTTTGAAATAGAACCCGAGCAACGAAATATATTGATTTATTTGAAGCTAATTCTGCTTTCTGCGTTAACCAATATTATTTAAAAAAGTTTTATGCGGAACTCCCAGAGCTCACACGTAACGATTTTTCTTTAATTATTTAAAGAAAAATGGAGAAATAAGCTTTACGACAGTGTTCTTGTGAACACCATTTTCGCTGTTGCAAAGCTTATTTCTCTACTCAAAAAAGAATTAGGTAGTCCATTCTGAATGAGTATACTTGGTTTAGTCCGCTTGTCAAGTGTCGTTTGAACTTGGGAAAGTCCATTATTGGAACATTATTTTTACGGTGGAGGCGGCGCAGACGATCCTCCGAGTTTTATTGGCAAATAAGTTCTTTACTGCCCCCTGACTCCTCAATACTACTCTTATGTGCAAAGAAATAGAGTTCAAACTGGTGACAATTGGCGCAATGTAGGTGTTTGCCGTTCATGTTTTATAGTAGTTTATGCTTCTTGGAGCGGAAGACGTTTTACAGGCTGGATAACTTAATCTTTAGTACCTCGTAAATGGTCAGTAACTTTAATTTTTAATAGTTTATCCGCCTCTATGTTTTAGTTGCTCACCCACCCACACATCCCCAGGAGAGTCCAAAGCGCTGGGTTTGGCTGTTGTTTTAAGTCCGCCTGTCTACCTATCAAATTCTCTGTAGCCGTAGCAATAGTCAAAAGTTCAAATTAAAATATAAAAAAGTCTTTACTTAAACTTTCAAAAACCCTACCACCGTTTCGGGACGAAATAATTTCAGCACTTAAATATTTATTATGCTTTGATAAAGAAAAATAAAGTACAATACTTAATGACCAAATTTGACAGTTTCTGGTTCTATGTTTGACCGTAATAGATATCACCAAGTAATATGAGATGAGTTACTAGTTACTTTCCCCTATACCTTGTCATAATTTTCATCTCAAATAAAAAAACATACAAATAACATTACAATAGTCGCTTACAGCCAGACGTCCGTAGACACCGTAGCGGATGTGCTCCATCGTAGACAAGTGTCTACGGCGTAGCACTTCTCGTTGCTTTCACAATTTACGTTTCGTACTTTGGGCCGAGGAAAATCGTTTGGTGGGCTCTCAGCTTCAGGTTCAAATAGGGTGTTGTAAGGGTACAATTTATGGCAGGTCAGGTGACTGAGACGGACAGACGATCGTTCCGTAGGTGCACAAAATATTAGTTTAGTACAGTTAACGGTAGAAGTGTTGGTAATATTTTAAATCAATATGATTCTATGATTCACATTTAGTGTTCTTATAGACTGCCATAGCTAACTTCGTTTGCAGTCTACTCGATGAAAATCACGATTTTCTGTTCAATTAATTAATAAATTAATTTAATTAAAAAAAATTGACGGCTGTTAGTCATCGCAATACGAAACAAATTAACCGTTGAACTTCTGCTTCGACTACGCCACTGCGCTTCAACTTCTATGTATTTGGCGCAATAGACCCGCTGATCTAATGTATACAGGTTTGATCCTTTACCGTTAATAGTGGTCCAAGCATAATGTGCCTGGTTTGATTTGTGGTAGGGCTTGTCAATTCTACTTGATTAGCTACCATTGTCAACAACAGTATGTATGAGTATTATCAGCATTATGTTTCGCACAGTTAGTGATAATGATAAGGTAGGTAGTCCCTCAGTAGTCCCAGTTACCGAGTGTGGTTCGTCTCGAAATTCCGTTTCTTCATCACTCAATATACTCGGACTGCTGAAATGATTTAGAGACTAACAATTATCCTGGTTGGCTTTTATTTGTTGGTATGCTGAAGGTTGTTGGATATGATGTCCCTTTTTGTGTAGGCAATAGACTGGCAACCTGTTAGTACTTTGTGTGGCTTTCATTATCATCATCATATCAGCTGAGAGACGTCCAATGTTGGATATAAGTCTATCCCAAGGATTTCGATCGGTCTTGCGCTGCCCGCATCCTGCGGCTTCTCGCGACCTTGTGTGACTTTATGTGTAACTAAATGTTACCTATGGCTCTGTTCAACCCGTTTTGGAATTATTAACGTGACTGTATCACTTTCAATAAAATTATACAAAGAGTTGCTGTGTCAAAAAAAAAATATTTTTGCACCATGTCTATGCACTTCATCGGCTCAATTGTTATACAAATTTAGCTCTTTACGTGGCTGACTCTAATTTGCGGAGTGGTTAGTGAAAATGGAGCTGAGAACGAAACCCTTTACTCGAAATTACATCCAATGTAAATTGTCCGCGTAAAAACACAATAAGTCAAGCGAAATTAGCTCATTTGGCTCCGTAATAAAGTAACAGATTTAACGCACTTTTTACCGTGGCCGTTATTCTTTGCGAGGCCGCTGAAGTAACGCATTTTGTCTTAAACATCTTCAAATATTTGAGGTTTTCTTCCCGTTTCTTATAATCATTTACGCACATATCTCACGCACATCCGCTGAGCCAACAAACGAGAATAATATCCTTTAGACGATATTCCGTGTAATTTATGAGACGTTGTGTTTGAAGCAAGACTTCTCTTCAGTCGCGTACCTTACGAAGAGCTTTTTGAGGCAATTTCATGATTCTAATGGTTGTAATTAATGAATGGTGATATTCGTTCGTGTCTTGGAAAAAAGTTTACAGTTTATTAAGAATCTAAAAGATATTTCATTTTGGTAGGTACCCCAAATTATAACTAATAATTTCTTTTGGGATATTATTAATAATGATAATCATTATTCGGTATCTTGTGAGTTTATAAAGATTGAATTGTGGTTGGGAATTCCTTTGAACTGCATAAGCACCTGTGTTAGGAGTTCCCGCTCTTCCATAAATGGATCATCATCATCATCATTTTTAAATAACTTGAAGAATTTTTTATTAGACTAAAGAAAGAGAAGATAAATATACCAGGGCTTCCCAAACTTATTTTTATTTTGACGGATTTTGCCATATCATGCGACCCAACCTAACAACAAAAAAAAAAATTAAAAAATAAACAAAAAACCTACTATTTATGGCTGTATACTTTTCATTCCGCATTATTACTATGACTTAAGTAAAGGGAAAATTAAACTTGTTTTTCTTAACATTATACTTAGTGGTAGGCTAATGAACGGATGGGGTAGTATTTTATTTTGTGAAACATACAGATTTTATCGAAATGAATTTTTTTTTTAGTATATTGCTAGCTAAATACGAACTGTCATATTTAAGTAGCAGACTTTTAACTTATTTAGAAAGTTAAGGGTATTATTATAAAAATTAACAAAAAATGTTAATTAAAAACATTATCGATTTCATGAAGATTAGACATATATGTAAAATTTCTCGTAAATTCTGTATAGTTATTGATCTGAAAATAAACAACGTTAACGAAATAGAAATTTTGTTTTATCTTAACAGTAAAGTATTGCTATAATTATGATTTAGAATATTAAAGAACGCACTCTAAATAAAATAAAATATTCACTAAGAAAATTCCCTTCAGCGATAGGGCGGATGTTTTTCTCAATGCTCAAAAGCAATTTAAAATCTCAATACATTTTAGCCATCTTCACAAAGCATTTTTTATTCATCTTCAGACTGTTGACTTACAATGTTTAGTAAACACGCGACTCCATCTTAAAAGAGAAGACCAGCAAAGAGCCTAACCTACGTAACGAATTTACTTTAACTTTACGATGAGATGTTTCGTCCTGCCGTTGGACTTATCTAATAATTATACGGGAGTGTCTTTTCGAAAATTCCATCAGACTTTTTAAATATAAAATACGAAACACTGAATTAAGGAGGTAGATGGCGCCACAATCGTGCGTCCACAGGCTGCTCGCATAAACTTTTTAAAATTTTCAATATTTTTAAGAAATTAGAAAGAAATAACATATTTTTTCTTTCAACATCAAAATCAAAAAGTTTTTCATTAAGGCCCGGACTCCACCAAATCGGAGACGAGGCGAGAGGAGCTGTTTTTTAAACAACTAATAGAAATTCGTTATTCACACATACCGTCTCCGCTCAGCTTCAGTGGTTCAGTGGTATTATTGCCATAAAAACTGTCGGTACTTAGTTAGTTTGATTAATTGAATTGCATAACAAACATTTTTATATCATAAACGATAATTTAAACAATTTAAATGAGTGAGAGTAAAACCTGCCGAACGCATGTACAACTACGAGTACCTATCTATTAATATTATGTATTTACCTGTAATGATCTTTTGAAATAATTATGAAATTGTAAGCTGTGGAGTTTCTTTAGTCATTTGTTCTCCGTCTCAGCATAATAATTATCCAAGTGAAATAATTATTTCATCCCGAAACTGGTAGGGTTTTTTGAAAAGTTCATAGCAAAGTTCATTTAATGGCGGGGTCAATAACATAACTAACTTTGAGAAATTGTAATTTCGATACCCACCACTCGCGTTTTCTCAAGTACGCCTCTTTAACACGGCAGACTCGTTGTCTTCTGATGTGTTATCCGAACAATATAACTTGGATGCTTTCTAGGTGAGAGTGAATCGGCTAGGCAGACATGGAACATCTTAATCTGAATTTTTACTTGACTTCAGGTGGCGGGTGAACAAAAGCTTGCATATTTATATCTATACTAATACTAATAATATTGTAAAGAGGATTGAATTGTATGTTTAAGAATTAACACATAAACTCAAAAACTACTGAACCGATTTAAAAATTCTTTCCTATTTGATAAAGAAAACTCCACGCAGACGAGGCCCCGGGCGGAGCGCTAGTTTATACTAAAATAATGTAAGACTTGCCTATCACGAATAAGTGTGCTTGCAATGCTATTTTCTTTTAACAACAGTTTGTCCAAATTTTATAGTAATGATACCAAAGTTTATGATATTTATAAAAAGTTACATAAATCACGGATAATATAATTTCGTTACTGAAAACACGTATTACTGAATTAATAATTTCGTCTCTGCAAATGATCATAACAGGGGTTTAGTACATTTATAAAACATTTTATTAGAACCTATAAAGTTAATAGCTTCAAAACGAGTATGTTTAACTTTCATCTCTATGAACTTTGAGATTAGCCGTGTATCCTATTCGCCAATCCAGTTTATGAACTAAATTAATTTCGTTCGAATCCGTGCAGCCATTTTGCGTGATGGAGTAACAGAGACAGAAATACCATTGTCACATTTCATTTGTTATTTAAATAAAATGAAAGGCTTTATCCCCTTTTCCTTTATTTGGGACAATTTTTTTTACTCATGTGTTTTATTAATTCATTAATCTTGGATTTTTATTGGTTGCCAGCGTTACCTCTCTGAATTTTCTCATAACCATGTCGTGTGCTCAGAATTTTTGCTAAAAAATCAGTACAGATGACCAGATGACTATTCAAAAAATAACTATCGGTTGTCTGATAAACTCGTTCGCGTTGGAATGGTAGCCACACCATTCCAACGCGAACTTATAATTTTGACAACTAATTTCTATGTCACACAATCAAGAAATGTAATTCACTGCGAGCACAGGTGTTTTCTCCTTCTTACAATCCTGGCTCATTCAAAAGAGTCGCGAAGAAGCACCTTGCAGGTCGGCAAGGCGAGGGTAGCTAGCGGCGGCGGTTTATCTCTCGCACTGGCTATTCGTATTTGGACTCTACTTCTGCTTACCGTCATCAGGTCATTGGAATAAAGTCATTTAATACGAGTAAAAAGGGGAATTAACGCGATAAAATTACTTTTTAAATGCCTTACGTTTCAGCCGGGTTACACCGACCGTGGTCCAGTCCGCCTGTGACCACGGTCGGTGTAACCCGGCTGAAACGTCAGGCCTTTAATAGGTAATTTTATCGCGTTAATTCCCCTTTTTACTCGTATTAATCATGCAACGCGAAAGTTTAAAAGTGATGAAGTCATTTGCTCTACCTTTTTATAAATAATCAAAATGTTATTTCTACTTACATTTATATAAATCAAAAAAAGTCTGCATATACTAAGGTGCCAGCAGAATAGAATAGTATCACCCCATATCCTCCAATGGGTGTCGTAGAAGGCGACTAATGGATCAGCAAAGGGGTATTGATCACCTCCGTCGTTTATACTCCGTCCACTAATCTGCATTGGGCAAGCGTGGTGGACTACTGCCTAAACCTCCTTCGATAACAAGGAGAGGCCTTTTGTCACAGGAGTGGGTTGAATTAAAAAGTTGTGATGGTGATGATGATGATATACTAAGTAACAATTATACTTTATCTTTATTTGCTGCAATTTTTATAAATTTATTTTGGAGGTTAAGTTTTTTTAATTTTTTTTTTTTTTATGTTACGAGATGGCAAACAAGCTTGCGGCTCACCTGATGTTAAGTGGTCACCGCCGCCTATAGACACTTGCAATATTAAGTGTAAATCACTTAACACCGCAAGTGCGTTTGCCATCCTGGGGACTAAGATGATATGCCCTCCATGCCCGGTAATTACACTGGCTACCTTTCCCTTCAATCCGAAACACAGCGAAATGCTTCACGGCAGAAATAAGAAAGGCGGTGGTACCTACCCAGACGACCCTACATATGGGTCTACCACCTAGTTAGTTAATTAAAACTAAAATAAATAATTGAATAAAATGATACTAAATTAGTTTTTGAATACTAAAAAAAAAACCACTTGTTTTCCCCGGACCGCTTAGATGTTTTACAGTGTAACATACAAATACAAAAAAATGTTTTTTTTTTATTGCTTTTTGGGTTTGATACTCTTTTTTATATAGGCGACAGTTTGGCAATCTGTCACTATTTTAGCACTGCAAGGACCATACTGTCAGGTGTGGTTCTATGTGTAACCAAATGCTACCTAAAGCCTTGCTCATCCTTTTTGGGATGATGAGCGTAATTGTACGTGTGTATGTTTTTCAAATGAACGCAAAATTATTTTGATGCGTGTATAAAGGTGTTTATAAGCAGGGACATTTATTTGCAAATTACACTGAGCATCGGCCATTAGGAATCTTTTGGTCGATCATTCGAAGGGTCAGAGCGGACAATGAGCTTGGACGAGGGCTTGGGGCAGAAAAAGGTCATTATCCGACTCCCCGAGAAAATCCAAGAAAATTGTTGTTGCTATAAAACGCGCGAGCCTTAACAGGCGCATCTTATTATGAGTATGCTCGGACTAATCGAACGATCATTACCAAAGAATGCTCACATTTATCAGTGCCTATTGTTCGCTAAGGAACAGGTGCAGAATTATAAAAAGTTTCCGCCCACTGTAAGCGCCTCTGCGATCGAAACAATTTGGCTCCGTATTTGGGTAATGCGAGCTCCTTTGATATTTGGCTGCGAATATCGGCCATCGGGGGATTCTTTACAGCATTGTAATAAAATAGACTTTGTTTGAATGGAAAATTCAGTAATGGTTGGTTGGATGCGAATGGTTATTGGTGAATTGGAGTGAATCGGCGATAGTGATGTTGATAATGTGATGGGATCTGAAGCTAGTCGGTTGGAAGTATCTTGAACGACGTAATACGATATAAACTGTATTATTAAACATATCAGAAAGAGACGAAAGAAATACATTTATTGTGTAGCTAGCACAAAACGAAATAAGAAAGAATTTAACATGATGGAATCTAAAGCTTGGAAAAATCTTGAACGACGTACCTAACACAATGTATTACGTATTATTATTACATATCAGAAAGAGAAGATATAAAACCATTTATTGGCTAGCACAGAAAAGTAGAATATAAACAATTAAAATCGGGAGTGGTCTCCCCTTGACTTTCTCGTATACTCTAAAACGACTCAAAAGTTGATAGAAACCTTTTATTTTAATGTCATACATGCATGTTAAATTTTGGTCACCCATCCGAGCACGACCACGCACTTGGTTGCTTAACTTTTGGTGATCGACGACTCAAATGTTGATAGAAACCTTATATTTTGATGTTATACATGCATGTTAAATTTGGTTGCAATAAGTTAAAGCATACTCAAGTTATCGTGCTAACGCACAGACACACAAACATAATTCCAAAAAAATATTTTTAGACTCAGCGAGGTCCAAAACATGTATATCCGTCAAAATCTCCAAGTCGATTTTTTTTACGATTGCAAGACTTCCCTTATACTACGTATACGAGAAAGTAAAAAGAAAATTCGGTGATGGTAATGATATTTGCGGCCAACGGCAAAAAAGGGATATAAATATTTTTCTTTGTTCTATCTATCAGTTGATCCAATATCAATTTTTCATCGCTGACATAGGACAGAAAACTTTAAACATTAAACTAATATTTTAAATTATACAAAACAACAAAATTCAATATTAGTGAAGGCTTTCGTAGTCTCAGCCATTGAAGTTGCTGACGCAGCTAATGAAATACCCACTTGTTGATGAGTAATGAACAAAATTAATTTGGAAGATGACAATGATGTTTCGTACATAAGTTTCTTAGTTTTTTTTGTACAGCTTGTGTGATAGCTGTCGAGTGTGGACTGTATGAGGTTCTTTGTATGTTATGATGGAAACACGACTTTGAGAATAAAAGGCTTTCTAGAAAAAGAGGTGACAAAAAGGCTGACATACAAATTGTATCAAAAAGTTAAAGAGGTAAGAGAATATCAAAGTACATACGACAGCAGATCAGGCACCGCAAACTGTCAAATTTCTTCACTAGACTTTGAACTCTATTTTAGATTGAAAATAAATTGAAGAAGTATAAGTGTTCGATAGCCTGAACTGCTGTCGTTTATACAAAGATAAATATAATCAAGGTCGGAAATCTTCAGCAAACAATGTTATTTCTAAAATACTCGACGTATCGATGACTTATCACCGTAAGAAGAGTACTTTGCGATTTTCTTAATGTCCTTGGCATTCCTATTCTTTTATTGAATTAATGTCCGATCGAGTCGAATACACAACGGTATGAATTTTTATATCAAATAGTGTACTAGCGCTCCGCCTAGAGTTTTTTGAAAATAAAATAAAGATTGTTCTATTAAATAAAAATGCAGGATTCTATAGGTCATTTTTTTATAAATAGGTCGAAAAGTTTTTGAGTCTCAATTAAAAAATAAAAATCTTTTCTCTTTATCTCGTGCGCACATTTTAAAAAAACTAATAAAGAAAACGAAATTCTGTAATCTAAATCTCTAATGTGAATGTTTACTTCCAAGAAAATAAGCAGGATGAAGCGTCAGAGTGTTGGTCACTTCACCTTAGATTTTAAATAGCTGTTAGGAGCTGCGACTACGCAAACAGCGTGGAGGACGCCCTCGGGCTAGATGAGGCGCCGATATACGCAGAGTGGTTGGTGGTTAGGTGTATAGCCGAGTAAATGGCAGTGCCGTGTATCTGTTAAAGAATATGGACGGCTATAAGGATGGTAAAACATTTTTGCAATTTCATTTCTCAATGGAATATTTAAGAATGAAGCAATGATCAAGCCTACCATTTCAAACGCGAGCAAATAAATTTGGCAATTCATTTCTATATCGCGCAGTAAAAAAGTTGAATTCTCTATCAGCATTGTTGATATAACACAATGTAATACCTTATTTTTAGATTGGCAATACTGTTTCTTTTTTTTAATTAATTGTGAACTAGTCTGTGTTTTTTCTCTCTCTGGGTCACGTTGAGAATAAAACTACAAGTTAACCTTTTGTTTTACTTAACTTAATTTAATTTTCCTTCAGGTTATGGGCCCAGGCACATAATCCTGCAATTTAAGTAAAACAAAAAGGGTCGGATACTGCTTCGTCGGACGGAAATAAATAATATCGGCAATTCGGCATCGTTGCGGCTGCGTGTGCAGTGCTTTGAGGTTAGAAAGACCGGGCGAAAAATACTTGTTACTACAAGGGCGGGACGAGCAGGAAGGAAATAAACACAATGGAGGAGAACAAAACGCCTACTTCTCACATCAAATTAGAGGGAGCATCAAATTGGAACGTTTGGAAATTCCAATCTATAATCTTGCTACGAAGTCAAGACCTACTAGATGTGGTTCAGGGGACTACTATGAAGCCGAAGGAGGCGAATGAAAAGGTAAAATGGGAGAAGCTAGATGCTAAAGCTCAAACATGGCTTGTGACAAGAATGTCAGAAAGTGCGATGACTCATATTTTAACATGTACTACATCTGCAGAAATGTGGAGGAAACTGGCTAGTGTTTACGAGCAAACATCAGAAACTAGCGTACATATCGTCCAGCAACGTTTCTTTCAGTATAAATATGAGGATGGAATAGATATGTCAACATTTCTATCTAAAATAGAAGAATTGAAGAATCAGTTAAAGCAGATGGGAGAAAACATTTCGGAGAAATTCGCCATAACAAAAGTGTTGATGTCGCTCCCAGTAAATTACAAACATTTCGTCTCTGCGTGGGAATCTGCACCGGACGATAAGCAAACATATGATAACCTCGTTTCCAGATTATTAATAGAAGAGGAGCGATTGAAAGACAGAGGAGACATGCCCGAGCAGTCAGCTGCTTTTTTTTGCAAAGAAAGCTGAAAAGAAAAACATTAAGTGTTTTAAGTGTAATAAAATGGGACATTTCCAAAGTGAGTGCAGTAGCAATGGTAATAAGAAAAATACTTCAAATAGTGGTGATAGGCCATCGAAAAGGTGTTTTTATTGTAAAAAATTGGGACATTTGAAAAGTGAGTGTTGGTTCAAGAAAAATAAGGACAAAGACAGTAATGTAGGTAATGCATTTGTAATTGTAAAGCCAAGTGGACCTTTTCAAGAATCTCAGTGGCTAGTGGACACGGGTGCGAGTCAACACATGTGTCGAGATCGTAATCTCTTTACAACATATTACCCGTTGTCAAATAAAACTGTTATTGTCGGAAATGGTGATGCAATTAGTGTACATGGTCGTGGAAAGGTAGCGCTGCAAGTACATAACGGACTTCAGTGGATAGACACAACCATAGACAATGTTCTATATGTGCCGGAACTAAAAACAAATTTATTTTCCGTCAATTGTGTGACAGGTAGAGGTTATGTCATGAGTGTAAACAATAATTTGTGTAAATTGTATAAGCAGAACAAAATATGTGCAGTCGCTAATCGTAGAGGTGACATGTACTATATGAATGTAAGATACACATGCGATGAAGCAAATGTGACTCAAATACAATTGAGTCTCTCAGAGTGGCATGAAAGACTAGCCCACCAAAACTTACAACATGTGAAAACTGTGCTTAAAAATAACAATATTTCGGTAAGCGACAATACGGAAGTAAAGTGTGAGAGCTGCTTGCAGGGCAAGATACATCGCTTGCCTTTCAGTTCTAGTGAAACAAAAACAATAAGGCCTTGTGAACTTATACATGCTGACACATGCGGGCCCATGGAGGTGCCATCGGTGGGAGGTTCCAGATATTTCATTGTCATGAAAGACGACTATTCAAATTTTAGATCTGTGTATTTTGTTAAAGGGAAGGATGAAGTGAAAGTGTGCATTGAGAACTTCTTAAACAAAGCTGAAAATACTACCAATAATAAAATACACTATTTCCGGAGTGACAATGGATTGGAGTTTGTAAACAAAGAAGTGCGTGACCTGTTTGCTAAACGTGGAATTATACATCAAACCACCGTGACATACACGCCAGAACAAAATGGCAAAGCAGAGCGAGAAAACCGAACTTTGGTCGAAGCAGCGAGAACAATGTTGTGTGCAAAAAGCTTACCTAAAAAGTTATGGGCAGAAGCTGTCCAAACAGCAGCTTATGTATTAAACAGGACCGGTAAAAGCAATGAGCCTGGAAAAACCCCATTCGAGACATGGACCAACAAACATTTTGATGTAAATGAATTAAAAACCTTTGGTACCCCTGTTTATGTCCATATCCCAAAGGAAAGGAGGCGGAAGTGGGACTGTAAAGGAGAGAAAGGAGTTATGGTAGGCTATGGTGAAGTAGTTAAAGGCTATAGGATATTTTTCCCAAAGAAAAACAGTGTGGAAATAAAAAGGGATATTGTTTTTCTAGAACAAAGTGAGGAGAAGACAGAACAGATAGTCCCACTGGAATGGGATACAAATATTCTGAAAGAGTCTGGTCAGGATCAGCTTTCCAGTGAGGACAAGGTTATTCAAGGAAATGAACAGTCCAATGAAGGCATTAAGCAAGTGGAATGCAATGAGAGCGAACAGCAAACTAGACAGTTTGAAAAAACTTTAGACATATCTACAGATAGTGACATAAGTATGTATGTACCATGTTCTAGTGATGAGGATTCCAGTAGTGAAGAAGACAGTAGCATATTACCACGTCAGAAAAGTACTCGAGTGAGGAAGCCAACCTCCTACAAATGTCATTATGTTTTCACTGAGGAAAATGAACCTAAAACATTCCAGGAAGCTATGAAAAGACAAGATGCTAGAAAATGGCAAGAAGCCATAGAGAGAGAGATTGAAACCCTAAATGAAAACAATACCTGGGACTTTTGTGAATTACCTGTGAATATAAAAACTGTGAGTAGCAAGTGGGTGTTCAAAATTAAAAAATCAAATGGTAACATTCAACATAAGGCGAGACTAGTGGCTAGGGGCTTTGAACAGAGTGACATGTTGGATTCATATGAAATTTATGCTCCAGTGGCAAATTTGTCCACTTTCAGGTTATTTGTGTCAATTGCTACAAAGTTAAATTTACCTATCTACCAGATGGATGTGACAGGGGCCTTTTTATATGGAAACATTGACGAACTAGTTTATATAGAATTACCAGAAGGTGCCTATACTGGAGATAAAAACATTGTTAAGTTAAATAAATCGTTGTATGGTTTAAAAAAATCCCCTAAATACTGGAATGATAAATTTAACTCAGTGATAATGACACAAGGTTTTGTAAGGTCCCAAAGTGATACTTGTTTGTATACAAAACACACTGGTGAAGCCAAAACATATGTTTTATTATATGTTGATGACCTATTATTTTTTGGTAACTGTAAAAGTGAAATATGTGCCCTTAAATCATTGTTAAACAGGGAATTTAAGATGAAAGATTTGGGACTGGTATCAAATTTTCTAGGCATACGGGTTAGACAGGATTTACAAAATAGGGTCACCAAATTAAGTCAAAAAGAATATCTTGAAAATGTTTTACAAAAATTTGAAATGCAAAATTGTAAAGAAATGTCTACCCCTATGGACCTTAACTTTAATATAAAAATATTAGAAATAAATTGTGATTATGTGATTGATAAAACTATTGAAAAAAAATGTAGAAAAATTATAGGTTGTTTGTCTTATGCAGCATTAGGAACCAGGCCAGATATTTGTGTAGCTGTGTCAATTTTGAGTAGATATCAGAACAAAGCAAACAACTTGTTATTAACAGCTCTAAAAAGAGTTTTAAGGTATATTAAATACACTATTAATTACAGTCTAATATATAAGTGCAATACTGATATGTTAGTGGGTTATTGTGATGCTAACTGGGGGGGAGATTTGAATGACAGAAAATCAACTAGTGGCTATTGCTTTATGTTTTCCAATTGTCTGATCTTGTGGTGTTCTAAAAAACAAGCTAGTGTCAGTCTGTCCTCTACAGAGTCTGAGTATGTGGCGATCAGTATGGCTGCGACTGATGCTTGCTGGCTAATAAATCTATTAAATGATTTTGATATCGAGAATATTTGTCCTGTAGTAATGTTTAGTGATAATCAGAGTGCCATAATGGTTGCTAATACTGACAGTGTTAAGCGATTGAAACATATCGATATAAGATTCCATTACATTAAAGAGTTGATTAGAAAGGGTAAACTAGTTTTGAAATATATAAAAACAAATGACCAGACTGCAGATATGTTTACAAAGGCCCTAAGTAAAAATTTGTTAAGTAAGTTTATAAATAAGTGTGGTATATACGAAGCTTGATTTTTGTTATTTTCTTTATGTAAAGGTATTACCTTGAAGGGGGGTGTTGATATAACACAATGTAATACCTTATTTTTAGATTGGCAATACTGTTTCTTTTTTTTAATTAATTGTGAACTAGTCTGTGTTTTTTCTCTCTCTGGGTCACGTTGAGAATAAAACTACAAGTTAACCTTTTGTTTTACTTAACTTAATTTAATTTTCCTTCAAGCATACGTATTTCTCACAATTCTGAGTCAGTCAAAAGTAGCACCTTTTTGCAGATCGGCAAGGCGAAGGCGGCTAGTGCGTTGTGCTATGGGCTGATATTTAACTTACCGCCATTTACAGTTAAATAAAAGAGCCACTGTTAATCCAAAATAAGCTGCGAACACATAAAAAAATGAGGACTAATTATCAAAATAAAAACTGTCCTATCTTTCAAGTTGGATCAAACTGCACACGGTGTGCAAATTTGATTAAAATCGGTTAAGTAGTTTAGGAGTCCATCGCGGACAAACAACGTGTCACGTAAATTATATAAATTAATATTTACTTATAAAAACATTTATAAAGTCACTGGAGTTAGTTTGTGTGTTAATGCAGGATTGACCCTAAGACAATATTTCGAAGGAGCAGATGACCTGACTTTATTAATAAACTTGAAAACACCGAGTTACGGTATCGAACTCCCCCGATACTGGAGTAACTTTAAACTTAACGAGCGTAATTAAAGCGGGCACAAAGACGAAGTGTCATACAATGTACGATCGAAATTTCTAGAGGGTTTCGATGAGTCACTCGCGACTGCGACTCTATGACTGGGGATTAGGCTCTTAAATCCTAGGCACCTCTTCCGTGCTACTTTAACTTAAGGGGATTGTCTGTTGGAAGGCTTGCAGGTTTTGCGAAGTGTTTTGTTAGTTCTCGGAAGAGAGGTGAGCGTAGTGCTTTAACGCGAAGGGTAAGCAACACAAGCCTTACTGATTGATTTTATTTTATTGTCACTTAATCAGATTAATCTTCAATAAACAAACGACCGGGTCCCCTAGGACAAAATCTATAATATTTTATCTACACTCATGTCATAACATTCGAATTACGATCTCAAAGGTGAACATAAAATGACATACTTTTTAATACAAACAAATTTAATATAATCAAATGAAAAGTAAAAAAAACAACCTGTTACTTAATTACTATTGTAACACCGGTTCGACTCAATATGTTACAGTTATTTAAAAAAAACAAACTAAAAAATATAAGGCAAAACGGGAAGGCAAAGACGTCTATACAGAAAATTTGATTTTTTTTATTTGAATTTATGTATGAGTGTTGATAAAGTAGTGTATGTACTGCACGTAACTTGGTATTAAAACACTCGTGGATACAATTAAAAAACTCACCAAGGCTCGTATTTTAAACGCCCACTCCTGTTTTGATAACCCCTATTATGTGACAGCTATATAAACTAACAGATTTACTGAATCGTTGTACATTGTTTAGTGTGTACTTATAAAACGAGCTACCGCCAAAAGTGGACACTTTTTGTGACAGGTTTTATGACTAAACTAGCGCTTGCCCGTGGCTTCGCTCGTGTTGATGTCGGATATAACGCCAAAAGTATCCTTTATCCTTCCCAGGGTTTCAAAATATATCCATACCAAATTTCATCAAAATCGGTCCAGTAGTTTATTTAATGCAAACAAACATATCTTTCCTCTTTATAATATTAGTATCAGTACAGACTACAAAACGATAAATTTGTGTACAGTGGTACAGTATGTACCCAAAATAAGATTTAATTGTTGTAATTTTATACACATATTATTACCGCGTGCGAGCACTAGGATCCAATAATATTCAATTATTATTATCAGTAATGTACAATAATTACACTCTCTAAAATACATTTATTCTTGGAACGCGCAGGCAGGTGGACGCTGTTTCTGTATGAGCGGAGATCGATCTCCGGCCGCCGCGCCGTTAGACTACGGACGTGAACCCACTCCTAAAACAAGTGTATTAGCTTAGTTGGAGGGTTTAACATGATTATTATTAATGTGTTGGCAGCACATTGATATTATTTTATTTGAAAAAGAAAAATTTTTATACTTATTAATCTTCAATTACTAACATGGACGATGTTACTAGCCGCAAATGGATTGATGTAATCTTAAATATCTTAATGAAATAAATTATTGAATGAACAATCTTTAAATCAATGTGGTACCAAATGAGCGCTATTACATGTGTATGCAAATATTACTTTAAGCTCTGTACCCATAGCTGAAGTTTTTAGTATAATAATTAGTAACTATCCATTGTAGTTTCGAAGCTTAATTTGTATGTTTGTTTGCATTGCTCAATATTTTTTCCGCTAGGGTCGATATTCACGATTCCTTTACAAATTGACCTCTTAACGCAACTAATATAGTTATGATTTTATACTAAATCACTTACACTACGGGTGCAGATTAACCGTTTGGGAACCGTGCTCCAAAATGGCGCAATGTCGCAGAAGCACATATCGACTGAGGCACCTACCTACCTTCGAATTATGTTTGTAAAAAACTGTATTGCATAATTGTGATGTTGTTCAGTGTTCGCAATAAATGTTTTTCTTTATTCTTTCTTTCTAATAAAACGGAAACCCAAGGAAAATAATAACGAAAAAACGGTAACAATCTTCAAAGATAAGAATACAATATCATTATCCTACGTTTCCCTTCACTCTATAAAGCTTACCGTATTATTCATATTACTGCCATAAAATACAATAGTCTATTACAGCACACGCGTAAACACGATGCGACGATATTTTCTTTAATATTACCAACACGTGCATTTTACATCGCTGTGACGGTTCTTGTACCGACATAAACCATAATGAGTCAATTTACTCCGAGGATTCACGTTTTTTCCCCAAAGCAGACCCGACTCTTTGATGTGTAATCCTTAGGGACCCGGATTAGACAGGGTTTGGGTAATTAGTATTGTTTAGATACTTGGAAAAATGTTCGCTTATTTTGTGTCTATTAGATACAGGCTGTTGGCGAAATTACCGAAATCTTGGTGTCGAATATACTGCCAATCTTATTCACATCACAGCTTTGGCAACTTATGGGCCAATATTATATACAGGTACTAGCCGTCCCGGCCACGCGTTGCTGTGTAAATTTCATATTACTGACCTATAACATTGTATCTGCAGTAAAAAAAATATGACTACTTATCAAGATAAAAACTATCCTATCTCTCAAGTTGGATCAAACTGCACACGGTGTACAAATTTGATTAAAATCGGTTAAGTAGTTTAGGAGTCTATCGCGGACAAACAACGTGACACGTAATTTATATATATTAAGATAATTATCTTAGTCTTCATACTTTGGTAACAATTTATTTGGGGACATTGCATTACGCTCTCCTTCTTTTCTCTTTCTCAATCCGATTTCACCCACTGCTGCCCACTGCTGCTAGTTGTCCTCATTCGCACACCAATCCATAGGTCTTGTGCCTTTTGCATCCAATGCTTTCCCGCCGTTTTCTTGATATCGTCACTCTATCTGGTCAGCTGACATCCGATACTCCTACTTTCTATCCATGGTCTCCACTCTAGCGCCCTTTTTCCCATCTCCCATCTGTTCTGTGGCACACATGTCCAGCCCATTGTCACTTCTGTCTTGTAACGGAGCTGACTATATCAGGTATCCCAGTAGGTCTACGAATATCCATATATCTCACCCAGTCTTTTTTAATTTATTTAGGACAATCAACAAGATACAAATCACAACTAGTATTTAAAAGTTACCTCAAAATTTACACCCTTAATGCTGTCTTACTTAAAGATTGCTTCGGCATGCATAGTGGACTAACAATTAAAAATTGAAATTCGTGTATGTAAGTTTCAAACACTACATAATTTTAACGACTATTTCGATCTATTATTACATATTATTATGATTCTCTTTTTTCTACCAAGTATTGTTCTATGTGATTATGCTTTACTAACAAATATATAAATTTCAAGGGATTTCACCAACCCATTGTACTGTCTCTGTAGCCTGTTGACGGCGGCATTATGACCCAACTTACTTCGAGATTGATTCACACAAAATGGAACAATTATGTTAGTACGACGGGATCTTGGGACATGAAGATTAATTGATTGAACTAAAGATGGACAATCTATATACCCAGAAATAATTTTATGTAAAAACATTTTATCTAAAATGATTCTGCGCTCTTGCAGGCTATGCATTTTATAGTAGTTTAATCTGTTTAAACGTTTTTAACTCGTGAATTACGATTCTTTCTGTAAAGTGAGGAAAAAGCTTGCTGAGTTTCTTGCCGGTTCTTTTTCGAGACGTCTTGGTAGACTCGTGAACCGATGGGATCAAATTTGACTTTCATAAGCGTACAAATTGTACCTAAATTAATAAAGAAATTTTGAGTTTGAAATTGTCCAGGATGATAAACTAAAGTCTGTGATATTGACAAAATATCACAGACTTTAGTTTATCGTATTAGCAAAAGACAATTTAAAGTTATCAGTCGAGAGACGCCCACTGTTGAACAAGTCTCCTCAATAACCTCCAAACCGTTCCTGCGTTGCCCGCATCCGGCGGCTTTCCGTGACCTTTCGCAATTATAATTCAGTGCGTAGTATAATTTTTCCGTAAGTTGAAAAAAAACCGTTGTGTATTAGTATTTTTCTTTCTCAACCAAATATTACCCACTGCTGGGCATAGATCTCCTAGTAGTAAATAAATTGGGAAGTCTGGCTCACATCATTTCATCCTCACCGCTCGCAAGCTCGCTACGTCGCACTTCGTGCGCCGTCGGATGAAACGATGTGAGCCAGACTTCCCAATTTATTTTTATGGAAGTCGGTCGATATTGATTTAATTCAGATTTGATTTTATACCGTTTCGGTGGGTCAGTGCAGACAGCTCTTGCTATGGATGGACACATCAACGGGGTCGCGAGAAGTTGTGAAATTTAATTTACGAAAATTGTACGAATGCTATCTCGAGATTATGATTTTTATGACGAAAAAAGTATCATCAAATTTTTTAACAAATTTCGAAAGTATCAACGCATAAAGTTGCAACTGTTGGAAAAAATCGTTATTGAGACTGTGTATTTTCACGATACTAAAAAAACAAGGTACTGAACCGAATCTTGTTGAAAAGAACGAAAACTGGTAATGTTGAAGGGGAAAAAAAACTCACCTGAATTCTTTTCACGTTCCACACTGACTTTATAAGTTTGATATCTACTTAATAAAAAATTATTGAATACCACTTACAACTTAAACTACTCAAAAATAGAGTAGTTTAGAAATAGCTCAACAGTCCCTGATCTCAGAGCTTCCTTGCTGAAGCCAACCGGCAGGCCGAAACCAGGTCCGTAGTTGGGCAGCAATTAGGCAAATCAAACAGAGACTGGTTTGAACATGAAAAATCTGCTAGTTTTATACAAACAATATGCTGATCACAATATCAATATTGTAATGTGTGTGTACACAAAATATTAGTCAGAAGTCCTAAATCGTCAAAATTAGTGCAATTGATGGAAATATGAAATAAATTATTAATTATATTGATAAACATATTTAATGCATCGCATGCAAATCTAAAGCGAATGCAATTTTAATAAATTATTAAAGTGTGGGTTCAGTATTAATATTTTATTTATTTTAAATGATAGTTGCTGAAGGTAGTATGTTAATTTATGTGAAATGTAATTCACCATGCTTGCCCAGTACAGTTTGGTAGACGGAGGTGATAAGGTGATCAATACCCCTTTGCTAAACCAACGGTGGCCTTCTACGACACCCATTGGAGGATATGGGTCGATGCTATGCTACTCTGCCCTTATCGCACTGTTGATTTATCTACAGTCAACAGTACCTACGTTGGAGTATAAGGTGATCAATACCCCTTTGCTAAACCAACGGTTGCCTTCTACGACACCCTTAGGAGGATATGGGTTGATGTTCTTTTACTCTGCCAGCATCACACGGATCATATTTGCAATATGATAACTAATAATTATTTGTGAAATGAGTTTTATAAAATGTAATAATTGGTAAAATCAGTTGCCTACTTATTTAGTTTACGGATCCCTAAACTGATATGCTATAAGTTGCTCTAATATTATGTTATTGCAAAATATTTGTAATTCAATAAAACTGTTTATTCACAAAATAATTGCTGAATGGTGGCATACGCATGTGTGTTATTATTTACATGTAGTGTGTAAAATCTATAGCGAAATTGGGTATAAAACTTCCTTCTAACCAATTTCAGTCACAGTCATCGGAGGATTCGCTAAATACTTAATAGTGAATTGTTAAGTGATTTTAATTCTCTCGCTGAAACTTATTCTGCCTCAACTGCATCGAAATGTACGTAAGTCTAATTTTCTTATTTTTATTACTTACAACAAATTAGGATAATTTCCGCAACTTACTTCACTATGGAAATATATCTTGACTTGTTGTCGTCTTACTTTATTTGTACAATGCGCTTTACCATTAGAATTATTTAATAATTCTTATGGTTTTAGTGATTGTATGAGACAACATGAACTTAAAATAATTCTTTATCTTTGTTTTTTATCCTACAGGTCAGACTCAAAGCTTAAACGCAACGCACATGCTCTATACTCCGACTCGGAGCAGCAAACATCGGACGTAGAAGAAGACTACGTTGTTGAAGCGCCGAAAAAACCAAAAAGTTCCAAGAAGACCTCCTACAAAGAATCGAAATCAAGGGCGTCCAAAAAGTTATCCAAGTATGTATACTTATCAAAAATATTTTTAGTTTTAGTTATTTTATCCAACAAACTATACAGTTTTTTATACGATTCGTAATTGCTTGCGTTGCGTGGTATCACTCGGCACTTTATTTTTAACCGTAAGTCGCATTACACTCGTTCGACATTTACGCTGCTCACTTTGTAAATAGCTGAAAATGGTTAGCTATCAATAAATCCGTCGGGTTCTATGAACGTAAAAATTACAGTATAGGTTCACGCTCGTTACATCAATCGCGTTGCAAGGAGCTATAAATCGTAGCAGGATAACAATCAATACATCCATTGCGTTGCATGTGCAGTGCTGTAGGTTAACTCTCGTTACGTCCATCGCAATGTACAGATATGTAAATCTCATCTGGTTAAACGGATCGGACGGATCGTAGGTACTTCACATCACACGTAACTGTAGATATTATAGGTTGACGTTAGCTGTTATAGGTACTTACCATTCTCGTTACAAAGAGGCGAAGTGGTTGAAATGGCAGTGCTATTGCTTATTGGTAGTGCTATAACATTTTTTTTGGGAGACCCGTGCTAATTCTGATTTTAACCACTATTGTATAATTAAGGAGCTGACTTTAGAGACGTGGTCCTGACATTGTGTTTGTAATATAAGGCTACGAATAAACCAATCAATCGCGCGAGCTGCCAAATGTGTGAAGTTCAAGTAGTCTTTCAAGTTTTTGAAAATATCCAATTTCTTTCCCTAAGAACCATCTGAAATGAAATAGGTAAAGTCGTTCTAAAGTTATAGAGTAAATGGGAAATTATATATTCTAAATCTACTTATATAGACATCAAATTATGTCACAAGCTCTTGATGGTATATTGTTTGTGTTTAGAATTCCATAATTATTGGTAGCTAATAATGAATTCACATTAATAAATTCTGATTGTTACAGAAAATCGAACGACGATCTAGCATCGTCTTTGTTTGGAGCCTCCGACGAAACAAAGGCTGCCAATCGTTCAGCAACACCTCTGTGGTCGTCACTGGCGCGTCGTGTCCCGGGCGGTGTGCTGCGGCATCTCGAGGTGCATGATACAGGTGACATATTTTTTGACGTGAAGGTGTACAATACGGGCGAAATAGAAGACATTGAACCCATTAATAGAGCAAATAAGTGGAGTGCTCAGCTCCGTCTAAGGGTTGAGCCGGATGATCCACTCTGGGAGCAATTAAAAAGACTATGCGGCGAAGCTAAGAAAAGATTTAAAAAAGAAGCAATTTTTTATCCTGATAAACAGGCGTAAGAAATTAAATAACAACTCGTATTTTAAAAAATCTTATAATAACTAATCTAGGTGGTTGGTAGACAACTACTTTTTCTGCTATGGGTGAAACTATCTGTTCAGACTATTTAGTAATGATATAGTGCAGTATCTAGTAGTGTAGTACATTACAAATTAAATAATATTTTTCCGGTTTTGCTCAGTAGGTACATTTTCTGTTAATATCAAATAATTAATCTAAGCGGTAGAAAACTATAGTTCTTCTGCTATGGGTAAATATTTCTAAAATAACGACAAAGTGTAAATCGATAACGGTGTCATAACTATATTTGACGTGAAGGTGTACAATACGTGTAAAATAGAAGACACAATCTATTAATAGAACAAATAAGTGGAGTGCTCAGCTACGTCTAAGGGTTGAGCCTGATAAAGATTGTGCGGCGAAGCTAAGAAAAGATTTAAAAAGAAGCTATTTTTTACCCTGATAAACAGGCATGAGAAATTAAATAATATTTCGTAGTTTTTTAAAAATCATAAAATAACTAATCTATGTGGTAGATAACTAGTTCTTCAGCTATGGGTGAAACTATTTATTGTTCAGTTTGTCATCAGTCTATTCGAAGTAAGGCTTTTCCAGGCCACTTGCGCAGTATTAGACATAAAAGCCATAGTGCAGTATTTATTAATACGAGAATTACAAAAATTTCTTCAGCATTCAAAGGTCGTATAGGTTCATATCGTATAAGTGCTGAGCGAGAGCATCGTATAGACGGTAGCAACGTAGCTGCTACATCTGCAGACCAATATTTGCGGTGTGTTGCCTCGGATATACGTGTGCTACTTGAGACGGCAATTAATAATCACATTAATATCAAAGTAAATTTTGAACTCTTTGTCAAAGTAATTTTACCCAAGGATGATACAATGGAAATCAAGTCCTTTGCTACTGAAAATATTTCACTACATCAAAACTTTAGTTTTGATGATTTAGTAGATACTGTTTCCGATATCATAACTAAAAAGATTGAGGAATTTCAGGAGAAAGGTAGCGGATGGTCTCTTTTGAATATTTTATATCTCGAAACTAACATTAATAAATATACTCCACTGAAAGGGTCAAGCTATTTGAAATTGCCAACCAAAATACAATCAAAACATGCTTGTGTTAACATTAAAAATAACGATGACTATTGCTTCGCGTGGACTGTTATTGCTGCTTTATATCCAGTTAAAAAAAATAGCGAAAGAGTATCATCGTACCCTCATTTTAGTACTGTGTTAAACCTAAGGGACATGTCATTTCCTGTTTCGTTCAAAGATATAAAAATATTTGAAAATAATAATCTAAATATTAGTGTTAACATATACGGATTAGATAGCAAAATAAATATAACTGGACCATTGTATAAAACTAAATTGCGAAAAAAATTTCATGTGAACATGCTTTTTTTACAGAATGGTTCTAAATCTCATTACTGTCTTATAAAAGATATGTCAAAATTAGTTAGAAGTCAAGTAACTAGTCATCATGGTAAAATATTTTTCTGTGATGATTGTTTGATATTTTTCAAAACTAGAGAAAAATATGAAAATCATGATTGTGGTGGAGTCGTAACTATTTTACCAGAAAAAAACACTATATTACAATTTAAAAATTTTCAATTTAAACAGTATATGCCATTTGTTATATATGCAGATTTTGAAACCTTATTAGAAACATGTATTGATAATCAGGGTATTCATACAAAACATACGCATCAACATATTCCCGCTTCATTTGGATACTATATTGTTTGTAATTATGATAGTTCTTTTAACTGTTTAAAATCTTATCGCGGTCCGGACTGCTCTTCAAAGTTTGTAAATTATTTACAATTAGATGTAAAGAGAATTTACGGTATTATTCAATCAGCATCCAAAAGTCCCATGCCAATATTATTTAGTGAAACTGACTCAAAAAATTTTGAAAGTGCAGAGTATTGTCATTTATGTTCTAACTTATTAATCTTCGATAAAGTAAGAGATCATTGTCATTTCACAGGCAAATACAGAGGTGCTGCCCATTCATTTTGTAATCTTAATTTTCGAGTTCCTAAATTCATTCCAATTTTTTTTCACAATTTATCAGGTTACGATTGCCATTTATTTATACGTGAACTAAGCACTATTCCGGGGCATATTAAAGTTATTCCTAAAAGCAAAGAAAACTATATTTCATTTACCAAATTTATCCAACTCTCAGAACAAGACTTTGTCGCGATACGTTTTGTAGATTCTTTTAAATTTTTAGGAACAAGCTTAGAAAAATTAGCTAAAACTCTTAATAAACACGATTTTATTCATTTACGTGATAACTGTATGAGTGAAGATCAGTTTTCATTGTTGTGTAGGAAAGGTATATATCCATACGAATATATGTCTTCGTGGGATGTCTACAAAGAAAGAAGTCTACCAGATATAGATAAATTTTATAGTAGTCTCACGAATGAGTCTATTAGCTTAAGTGATTATGAACATGCAGTCAATGTTTGGAAAACGTTTGAAATAAAAAATTTAGGAGAATACACTGACTTGTATGTCAAAACTGATGTTCTATTACTAGCTGATATATTTCAAAAGTTCCGCAAAACATGTAAACAAAATTATGATTTAGATCCTGCTTTCTATGTTACAGCACCTAGTCTTAGTTTCGATGCGAAGCTTTTAAAGACAAGAGTAAAATTAGAATTATTATCTGACTTGGAAATAATCCGCATGATCCAACAGGGCATTCGTGGAGGTATTTGTTTATGTTCCAAAAGATATTCTCGGTGTAATAATAAATATGAGCCCAATTTCGATTCGACAAAACCTAATAATTATTTAATATACTTGGATTGCAACAATCTGTACGGTTATGCTATGTGTAGTTATTTGCCATATGCTGATTTTAAATTACTTGATGAAAACCAATTTAACCAACTTAATATAATGAGCATTCCCAACAATAATGACTATGGTTATATTCTAGAAGTAGATCTTGAATATCCTGAAAGTTTACATAACTTACATAATGACCTTCCATTTTGTGCACAAAATTTTATACTACCTGGCTCTAAACATAAAAAATTAATTCCTAATTTATATGACAAATATAATTACGTAATTCACTATGTACATTTAAAAGTTTGTCTTGATCATGGATTAAAGCTCAAAAAAATTCATAAGGTATTAGCATTTAAACAAAGTCCATATTTAAAACAATATATTGATTTGAATACAAAATTAAGACAAAACTCAGTTTCTCTTTTCGAACAAGACTTTTTCAAGCTTTTAAATAATAGCATTTTTGGGAAAACGTTGGAAGATACTGAACGCAGAGTTGACGTAAAACTTGTTAGTACCTGGCGTGACGATCGTAACACTACGAAAAAACATTATTCTGCAGAACAATTGATAGCCCGGCCCAACTTCCATAGTTCAGCCGTGTTTGACGAAAATTTGGTAGCCATTCAGTTGAAACGAGATAAAGTATTTTTAAATAAACCAATATACATCGGCTTCACTGTTTTAGACCTTTCAAAAAGTCACATGTATGATTTCCATTACTCCATTATGAAAAATTTTTACAAAGAAAATTTGTCATTGTGCTACACGGACACTGACAGTTTGTTATATTCCATACAAACGGATGACTTTTATAGCGATATGAGAGATCATTTTGTTTCTTATTTTGATAGTAGTAATTATCCTCCCAAGAATCGTTTTAACATAATTCCAAAAAACAACAAAATTCCCGGTTTATTTAAAGATGAATTAGGCGGTCAAATTTTGTTAGAATTTGTAGGATTACGATCCAAACTATACAGCATTAGAACTAATGATTATGAGATAAAAAAAGCAAAGGGTGTTAAAAAGCCTGTCACGAAAGGATTAACGTTTTCTGACTATACAAACTGCCTTTCCACTGGAAAGGAACTCAGAGGTAAAAATGTTCTTTTCAAAACAATCAAACATCACATTTTTACTAGAGAACAGAATAAAGTAGCATTATCCAGAAAAGATGACAAGCGATTTATATCCAGCGATAATATTTCAACCATAGCATGGGGGCATTATTCTATTACTATATAGACTGTGAAGTGCATCAGATAGTTAAACCCATAGTTTAAACTCATTACTTATTATTGTATATTAATTTTATTTTTACAAATAAATCAAATTAATGTTCATGCTAATAATGTAACATTGTGTTTTGAAATAATTCAAAAAGATATTAGAGTAATGACTTATTTTTGTAAAAAAAAAAAATATTACAATCTAAACTTAATTTATATTGATGTTGAAAACGTGTCATTGTGTTTAAAATTGTTTAAATAAATACATTACTTTGCATTACATTTTGTCGTTTAATTTATATCCGTTTAATGTTTACCTATAAGTAATGAATGACCTACATAATGTAATTTGATAACGAAATTTTCAAAACAGTTAACACGCGTCAGATCGAATTACAATAATGTAAGTAGTGCAAAATCAAATCATTTATGTGCTGACTCTACTTATGTTGCAATTACAGAATCAGCAATTTAACTTTGCATGTAGAAACTGCGAGGTAGATCAAATGACACCAATACAATTTGTAAATCTTGCAAAAATACTTTTGTTTATACGTAAGCATAGTGCTGGTATAAAAGGTTGGCATTTAAATTTTAAATTTATATTTCATCATATCGTTGGGTGGAAAGACTGAAAAGTAATCGAAAATCATGTCGTCGCAAATGGTAAGTAATTTCTAGCTTTGAACACAATTTGTCTTGTTATTATTGTTTTTAATAAATACTAAAGTAATCAATATTAATTCCAGAATCGTCACGATCAAGAAAACTTGGACGAGCTCCAACTTTTTGACCAACAACCACCGCTATTTTATCAAGATGCCCAAGACACCCAGTGCTACGAAGATGTTTTGAGGGAACCAGAGTTTGCTTCCAAATTGCTTCGGGCACGGGCAAGAGTAACCAAGAAAAGCAACTACATCAAACATAACCACCGACGTCAACAATCATATGTAATTAAAGAAGAGCCGACAAATGGGAGGCGACTGGTCAAAATTCAAATAATAGACATATCGGAATCTAGAATGGACCACAAAAAGAAAGATGTAATATTAGCTGCTCAATATGTGATCAAAGATGACGACGATACAATAATGGATGAAACCGAAAAACTGGTAAATAATATATCCAAAAAAATGTGTGGCTATAGCTACAGTTTTTAGATTATTATATGGACATCCATAAAATTGTCGTAAAACTGTAGCTATAACATATTGTGTTGTGATTGTGTTACAGATTTCATCTTTAAACCATTATTGAATCATCGTCGATACGTTTCTTTTGGTTCTTACATCAAATTCTCAAGTGGATTTATTTACTTTGACATTTTGTCTAAGTGAAAACCACAGAGAGACATCATATCATTGTTCTTATTATCTTCTAATTCTATTATGTACGATTGTACGTATTCACGAAAATGTGTTAGTATAAATAGCTTTTTAACAAACTGTGTGTTGTTTTAGATGACGTTTTTAATAAATAAAAAATATTAAAATTGATGTTTCATTCTGAGAAATTGGATTGGTACAAATAAAAGTATAGATATTATTTAAATGTATTTATTATCATTACATTAAATTATTGTCTAAGCACCATTTTTTTATACACAACGCATTTTTTAATGCACAATGTTTTTTATGAGAAAAACAGTTGAAAATAAAATTATTTTTACAATACATTTCACTAAGACTATCTAGATTGGGTATACCATTATCTGTGATATCTACAATATTTCTATGGCCACATAATTCCTGTACCCACTTGATTTTTTCTAGTCCTTTCACTATAATTTTTTGATCGTTTAAATATGGTTTTATGATTCGACGAAATTCTCTGTAATCGATGTAGCCCTCACTCCAACGATAGCCTCTATTTCTTTCTATCCACTTCACATGTTTTCTTTCTGTATCAGTGAGAGTGAAAAATGAGTGAGGAGGTTTTATTGAAAATACTTGTGTGTGCTCTTTTGTGGCTATTGCTAATTCCTTTACTACGAATTCATTATCTTTATTTTTAAATCCTTGCACATCTACGATAATTTTGTTGTTCATGATATTTTCTTAACAATATTACTTAAAGGTCTGTACTCAAATATACAATCGTTTAAAATCAGACAATATGCGGCTGTCTGATCTGGTATTTCCACATCTGTTTCAATTTCAATTCGCACGTCTATTGATCCTTTCAAGGATTCGTGTTGACGAGAACAGTCAATAACAAATAACGGAGCAACGTCTCTAAATTCTTTCAAAGTCATCAACGGCTCCGATCGGCGTCCGTAATAACACTGTTGAAATCGTGCATATTGCTCATATAATAAAGAAAACTTATCGTCTGAAAAACTGACATTCAGTCCTTCGTATGGAAAGTAAGTTGAGTTTAAAAAGACCCTTACATCACGAACATGACAGTGATCGAATTCTGCCATTGACATTTCAGAATTATGTTTGCGATTAGTCTGCAAAGCAACAATGACAAATCGAGGTTTTTCGATTTGTGACGAAGTTTTAATCGACCATGTATGTTTGCGAGTTTGTGGTATCAATGGATATTCATACAAATCCCAATTACGATACGTTAGTGTGATAGCTCGATCTTTTTCTAAGTGTTTCAATAAATTTAACCTTTCGCGATCGGCCACTTTAACATGTGGAACTCGCCAAACAATTTTGTTGATGATAATGTCGTCCACCACCTCTCCAGGCTTTAATTTTAAAGCGTTAAGATTTGTGTTACATCTTAATAATATCAACTCATGTTTACAGTTAATTATGATTTTCTCGTAATCTTCAGCGAAGCCCAATATTTTATTTAACGGAATTGATGTTGAAAATGATCCATCTTTAAGATTATTTGTTCCATTGACAGACCATCCCCATACTTTAGCAGATTTAGACTCATTTTCATTTAACGATAAATAAGATTTAATGGTCGTTGTAATACCGGCATTTTTCACTTTGTCTATTTCAACTCCGTTTAATTCATAGCGGATATCTTGAAATAAAAACAACGCAGGATTATTCACAAAGTTGACACTTGACACTTTTGCTTTAGTTGTTGTGTTATACACATTTACTTTGCCCTCAATATATAAAGTGCTGAGTGACGGCAACACGTACAAGTCTTGTTGGTTGATAGGTATTCGTATTTCATCATTCTTGTTAAAACTTGTTACGTATGGTTTATACGAATGATATTCAAAACTTTCTATACTGTTATCGTGGACTGCCGCTTGAGAAATATTTAAAATATTCATTTTAACAAGCCGATTAGCTTAAGGAATTCTTTGTTGCTTTTTGTCAGCTTCTTTTTCATATGGAGGGGTGCTTCTTTTCGAAGGGTTCTTTTAGAACTGAATTGGAGGCATGGTGTAAAGCTGTTTTTATTAAAGTTTATCATTTTTTTCTGAAGTGTAAATACAACTGCACTTCTTCACCACGCAAATTGATCTGTCTATTTTCTGCATCTAACAACCTTATATTGATTGCACTAATTGCATTTTGGTTAACCGGAAAATAAATTAGGTTCTTAGGTACTTCAATAATTCGATAACCAGGCGGCACATTTGGAACAAATTCATAAATTATATGACTTGCTTTCCCATTCACGAATGATCCACTGACTACATCGCATTCTATGCGTATTATGGTAGTTGATAAAATATTAACAGGATACTGAGATTCTCTATTTATGTTAGCCTTTATCGTTTCCATACCAAAACCCAAAATTTTACCCATCGAATCATTTTTGTCAAAGTAAACGTCTTTGGAACAGAAAATATTAGTTTTCAGTGTATTATTATTACAAGTCAATTTTAATTCAGTATTTTTAACATTGTTTTTTAAAAAATCACAAATATCTTGAAGTTCATATGCTCCTTCAGGAATTTCTACGACTTCATTTTTACCATAATAAAACTTATTATTTCTTTCATCTATATTAGGGATCGAATTAAATGTAGAAAAATACAAGAGTCCGCACTCATACTCTCCACGTAATTCTAAAGTGGGTGAATAGTTTGTTATCAACGAAGCTCCTTTCCCAGTTATGGATACAGTGAAAGACATTTTTAAAATGATGAATTTTTTTATTTCGTTCTCTTTATAAATTAGTTTTCCAATAATCTCTTAAAAACTTCAAACAGAGGTGACCACAGTTCATAGAATCAAAAGTTTGATATTGCACATAATTATAGCTTATTGGCGTCTCTTTTAAATACTTGATTAGTTCTAAGGGTGGTTTTAAGTTGCCAAAACTATTGTAGTATTCAGAGTAATCATTTTGTTTAACGTAGGCTACCCAATGAGTTCCAGGATTTTCAGAACTATCCAAATTTAGTATAGCACATTCTATTTTTCTAGGTTTCAAAGGTAATGCATCTCTCATAAAAACACCACGGAAAAATGGAATATCGGACGCATGCTCTATTATATCTACATTGGTAAGAGCTCGTCTAGGTAGCCGTCTAATTAGTTTTTTGGAGGATTTAAATATAAGCCTGCTCCTTTTTTATGAGGCTTAAGATACAATCCTTTGCCAAGAGCAACTGCCTCCATCATTTTGTTATGCCGTTGAGATTCTTGATAATTTTTTTGAGCCATCTTGGAATCATTTACAGCTTTTGCGATACCTGCTGCACCTCCAGCTAAGGAGCCTAAAGCTGACAGTCCGGCAAATATTGGTATTAGAGGTAATACTCCACCACATTTAGGAATAGGAATACACCGCGGGAAACGCACTCCTTTTTTATTAGAAAATAGTTTTTTTGCTGCCGCATATGCATATTTTATAGCTGAGCTATTGTCCTTGGATTTGATTTTTTTTAATTGTGATTTAATTTTATTTACTACAGACATAAATGAACGTACACCAGCTCCCGCTTTTAGTTTTGCTTTCATTGCATTTTTCACTATCCATGAGGCAACTTTTTCATTTTTGCCAGAATCTTTTGATTTCAATCTTTTTTTAGCCATATTTAAGAGTTCTAGATCAGCTTTATGTCGGACGTCCAAATCACTATTATTATAAGCAATATCGTGATACATACAAGCTTCGTCAAGTTGGTTTATACCTCGATCACCTCTCAGTAACCGTTTCTGCAGTTTTGTACCAGGGCCACAAAATTGATAACCAGGTAAATGTAACTCAAACGGCAAATTATTAATTACGCTGTTAATAATACCACTGCCTTTGCTCATTGATACTCGTAGAGTGATTGTATTATGTTAAAGTATTAGATTTATATTAAGAAATCAACGAAGTTTTGTCAACCCAACTATTCTCTTTATCACTAAGCCCTAACCATTTTACATATAATTTATTTCCCTTTCTTTTTAAAATTTTCTCGATGAGATAAATATCAGGAAACTTAGTTTTCTGTATTTCATACTCATAAAAAGATCCCAATATTCTTTGTTTATGTTTATCTTCTAAGTGATAGGTTGGTGGATTCGTTTGATTAACCTTTACAACTTTAAATATTTCGGTTGACCAATTAGGCGTGTAACCTTTGTAAAATTCACCTTTGTATTTACTAATGCGAACATAATCTCCAACATGGTACTTGGGTTTCCGGTCTTTATTACAATAATATGTTTCAATAATATTATTCTTAACAACCATCTGGTTTGATTGATTAACATCAATAGGCCTAAATTTTGTTATTCGATGAATAGTACTATTATAACTTTTTACTACGTCTTTTAAGTTTTTTTGTACCCATTGAAATTTACCACATATGCTAAACAATTTGTACAGATGACATTTTATTGTCCTTATTACTCGTTCTACAATGGATGCTTTTTTTATAGAGTAGGTAGAATAATGTTTTATATTGAACTCTTTTAATAATTGTCTAAAATTATTATTATAAAACTCACTCCCTAAATCAGTTTGCAAATGCTTAGGTTTTCGCATTGAACTGCATAATATATTTTGCATGGCATTTGTAACAGATATTTTGTCTTTTGACTTCAAGGGATTGACCCAAACATATTTTGATAAAGTGTCAATTACAACTAAAACATATTTATAACCTTTATTAATACGATGATATTTCTGAAGATCCATAAGATCAGCTTGCCACAAATCATCTAAACCTTTTATAACTGTACTTCGACGAGGGAAATTCTTTCTTGCTGCTCGGTGCAGTTCATTGACTATATCGTTTTTACTCATTTTTATTTGATTTTACTTGAATCATGCTATCTATTTCCGCTTTGGAATAGAACATAGAAATGAGACGATTTGTAGTTGTTGTTTCAAGGTTCCTTAAGTAGAGTTGGACGCGTGTATTTACGTTCTTTATTTCACTTCTGAGCTCTTGAATAGCTTTATCCATGTATGCTTTATTTACCGCTTCGTCATCTTTGTCTGGCGCAGACAGGCCTTTTAGTTTTGATGACCTCAAATCAAAGTCTCCTGACTCATTTTTTATTAGTGAATCGTCCAAAGTATTAATATATTCTGATAATCGTAATCTTTTATGCACGTGATGACCAAATTTATCTATATTCATGTTAATGTTAATGCGTTGCTTACTTTAAGTGTACTGGTTTTTTTTTCGTTGAATGATCTTTATATTTTGTTAATGATACCAGCTTCATGCAATTCTTCAATTATGGCAATAATTTCATTCTCTAAGCCTGTGTTACCTGCATCGCGTGATGCAATTAATAATTTTAAGCGTTCTACCAATTCATTAGGATCGTCCCAATAGATGTAATCAGTATCTTTCTTCACTGTTTTATTAAGTTTGATACCTTTGCCTTGTTTGATCTCCTTTCCACTATCTATATGTTTTCTAGAAAATTGGAATAATGGTTTTATGACACTCATATATTTAAATCCTTTGTTGCATTTAATTGGTTTGGTTGGATCACAATCACGTCTGTGAGCGTTAGTATCTAATAATAGTGATTTATAATTGTTTAAATCAACATCGGTGATTACATCTAAGTTTGGTTTCTTTTTAAACAATAGTTCTTTTAATCCAATTGTTTTTTTAAAAACACGATTTCCTATTTTGAGAGTATGTCCATCATCATAAACCATGGTTTTACCGAGCCAAAGTTTTCCGCGTTCTTTTCTTATTCCAAAAGGTATGTCATCAATCATGGCTTCAGATGAAACAGACCATGACAAAGATTGAGGAGATTGTAAGGATTGAAATGAACTGTCGCTAATGTTGTGCTCACCAGAAGTTTGTTTCACGAGAGTTTGGTTTTGACTATCGTAATCAGCGTCATCTTGTTCACTTACAGCTTCATTGAAATCCTCACTAGAGGAACACGAAGTATCGGTTTTATTTTCCTTTATTTTTTTAAAAACATGTGTATACTCGGGTTCTTCTTCATTTTTTTCATCATTTTTTTGTGCTAACAATTTTAAGGGATCGACTATCGGCTTAAATATTGTATCTAAAGTTGAATTTTTCATATTTTCAGCTTCTTTTATCATATCAACCTTTCTTTTTATAGCTGCAGCAGATTTTACAATTTGTTCTTTGAGATCCGTTTCCATTTTAGTTACTATTCTAATCGGAGTCACCAATGGGAATGGTTTATTATTAACATTACAAGCATTTAAGTATCGATCCGCTATTCGTCTACCACTATAAATGTATCAAATGCTTTTCTGTAACATCCATTATTTCGTTCACAGTCTTTGTTTATAACTAAATAACTATATGGTTTATTCCATATAGTTGAACACATCTCTCGAAATTTAGACCATGACATATCAGGCCCCACATGCTCATCATAGACGTGTTTCAAATTTATGTCATCTTGCTTAAATAAAATAATTAGATTTGAATTGTCCCTTACTAGTTGTTTGGGTATTTTAGTATAAGTCTGATTAATATAAAAGCAATCAACATTCTTATGACGTCCCATGGCAAAATAATCTCGGATATTGTTTTGATTTTCACAGGCTACATCATCAAATATAATAATTGAATTCGGCAAAGCTTCATGTGGACTTAAAATCTCACTATTATGGTTATATTTATTAAATTGTGTATCTGTAACTAAGTCAAGTACCTTCTCTAAATACACATATTTAGGTTGATATAACGACTTTGAATAAACATAAAGATTACGAAATCGTAAACCATCTTTGTGTAACAATAAACTAATAACTAAGTTGGTCTTTCCACAATTTGACGGTCCACATACAATACACCGTATAGAATTAGGTAATAAATTGCCATGTCTCCTTGGCTCATTTGATGATGCGGGACATACACAGTCTAACTTTAGTGACTGTTTTTGTTTAACAAATTTCATAATAGTGTTTTAAAAACTTCAACTTGACTGCATTGTTTCGAAGGTTACAACAAAATGATCTTATATTTCATCGTAAAACATTTAAATAAGCTTCGCGATATAAATTCATTTGTGGTGTAGGTCTTGTCTAGGGGTCTGGATTAAATCAATATCGACTGACTTTCATAATAATAAATTGGGAAGTTTGGCTCACATCGTTTCATCCGACGGCGCACGAAGTGCGACGTAGCGAGCTTGCGAGCGGTGAGGATGAAATGATGTGAGCCAGACTTCCCAATTTATTTACTACTTCTCCTCACTCGCACGGCAATCCATTCGGTCTTGTTCCTTTCCCATCTAATGCTTTCCAGCCGCTCTTTTATATAGTCACTCATCTGTATTTTGTGTAAGAAGTTAATTTAAACCTCTTACTACGTATATAATATAGGTATATATGTTTTATCCCTTTGTGTAGTGCACAATAAGGAGCTTAAGAGAAAAGTCCTCCAGTGAAGTTCTAAAATAAAGACAACAATCGTGTCTCCATTTATCAACTGTTTTCACTTTAGAGAACGTTTCAATAACACCCTGTATACGTCTGTTATGTTGCGCAAGTTTGTTTTGGGCGGGAAATCGATATCTTATCTGCCTGTTCGGGAATTGAGTTAGAAGCGGCATTTTGATTTGTTAAGGGTAGGGTAGCTTTATTCTGTTTGAAATTTGCGGTCAAACAAAGAGTATTTGCGAAAAGATACATTGTTTGTTTCAGAAATTGTTAGATTAATCTTCAATCTCATTAGGCTTTTTTGAGGAGGCTTAGGGCGCAGCTGTTCGTGCGTAGATGACAAAACATTTCCTAACTCTTTTTCTACGTGCTTCGGAAGAGTCTTTAAGAAGGCGGTCTCGGCTGATGTCGCAAGATTGTAGTCGTAATAAGTCAAATCGGATGTTTGAAATAGAGACTTGCAATCTTTATACTAGTCTCTAGTCTGTGGCGTGTATAAGGTTAAGCGACAAAAGAAGAATATGCTACTTTTCGATTGCTGACAACATTAACGGACGGTAGTGTTAGTAATACCTAATAATAATAATAATAACAATCGTTTATTTCTCACCAAAAACGATACGTTACAGGTATGGATAATTACCTGAACTATGATGATTCCTGTATCTCAGGTTATCAACTCTCCACCCCATTAAGTGGTCTTATATCCAATAACTAGCTTCCGCCCGCGACTTCGTCCGCGTGGACCTTTCATTTCATTTTACCTCTTAAGGGTGGAATTTCCAAAAATCCTTTCCTAGTGGATGCCTACACTGTATAAGGTATCTATGTGCAAAATTTCAAGTCTCTAAGTTGCTGTGCGTTCATATCTCAGTCAATTAGTTAGCACTTTGAATTTTATATATACAGATTAACATTATAAACAAATATAATTTTAAATAAATTTAAGAAACACATAGTTGAAATTTAGTAGGGTAGATGTACAATTATTATAATTACAATTGTATAAAAAAAGCGTCGATGGCGTAGTGCGTAAAAGAAACCTGCATACACCTATGAAGAAATTCTTAGGTTGTGTGTGAAGTCGACCGCACTTGGCCAGCGTGGTTGAATACGGCCTAATCGCCCCTAATATGGGGTAGGCTCGAGCCCCTCGGTGGGGACATTATATGAGCTGTTGATGAATTGTGCCAGCAAGCAGTAAGGACGTGAAGTAGTTGGTGGACGTTTTAAACATATGTCGCTTAAGACGTAAGACTCTGTCACTTTAGTGTTTGTTCGTGGACGTTTGTGTGGGAAAGGTAGAATATGGAGCAATAAAATATAATAATATTAGCTACGTAATAACTTATACCCCAGGAGGCATGTGTACAAACAGGTCGAAGAGCTTCAAAAGTATGTTATTCAGAGGTACAGGCAAGTTCTCAAGATTGTCAAACTTTAATCTGCTTTCAAACTAATGTAATATGTAATGTTCAAACTCGATTTGGTTTTGATAGTTTGGTAATTATGAACAACATTTATTATTAAACTAAAATCTTGCCAGTCAACGCTCTTAATTTGTAGATTTTATTACTTTTGAAACTTCTTGATTTGTTTGTTGAACAGTCGTCATTTTGCGCTAAAATACTAATTGATTTAGGTTTGACAGTTGTTGTCATTTTTGAGTGACATTTGTCATCGTACGGACGTGTCTAAACCAATGATAGAGTCGGGGAGTTTCACGCGAGTTCTTGTTTTAATAATACGTGTTGGAAACTCTATTTGTAGCTCAATTTACCGAACAATTTATTTTTATGGAATTATTTTTGCGTTAACAAACGCGCAAATGTTTTTAAAATTAGAAAATACACTGAAAAAGTTGACAGTCCATCGTACCCAGTACAGTACACTACCGGGACACTGCTTTTGCCGTTGAAATTTTTCAGTGCTTGGTACTACTTATTATGGTAATATTGTTTCATCAAATCTTTGAAATTTGCACTTTTAAGATCCGAACGAAATATTTTTGCAAATATTTGACGTCCAGTTAAGAAGTCCTTTTAGTATGGAATTATTGTTGTGAACGCGCAAATATTTTTAAAATCGGAAAATATTGCCCAATATTCTTATGTTTTTTAGGGTAACATAAAAACATAAGCACTAAACACTGACAAATTTCAAGCGCGAAAGCAGTGTGCCGGTAGCGTAGTGGTTGACGCAGCCGCCCGGATTGCGGAAGATTCTGGGTTTGACTCCCGCCCTGGACAGTCGTTTTTTTTTAAAATTTTAAATTTATTGTAACTTCAGATAAATTTTCAAAATTCGTTACCTTTATGTATCGCGACGCCATCAATAAAAAATAGAACAGAATATACTAGGATTTTAATAATAATAGCATACCCAAAGAGGATTGGTGTCGGGTAGGTGACCGCCATAAAATCAAATGCCGATACGTATAGCAATATGTCGATAACAAGACGTACTGAACCGACCTAAAATAAATTCGGAGCAGGGGAGCGAGATGCGGGGAGATATAAATTATATTTTTAAGATTATTAAGATCTTTTGTAATTAATAATTTGTCTTTAAGTCGAGGAAGCTTGCACCCAATATTACAAGACCCTTGCTGCTACAGAGGTTCCTTCTTCTTTATATATTCTTCACCTACCGAGGTCACGCGAAGGGGACCCAAAATCAATATTATAATTGTATTGTACTTGAGATAGAAAATTGCTAATATTTTAGCCGTATTTGGATAGGGTTGAAATTGTATGGTTCAATTGGCTTTTAACGAGTCCTTCACAAATATTTGGATCGGATCGGATTATATAATTTCCTTATTTTGTGTATCTTATTATCTGGTATACATTTGTTTTACATAAATTAGCATGCTTAAATTATTGTAACTTAATTCAAAGAGAAATGTGCGTATCCGAGGCTTATAACATTGATTTACTTTAAGTCCTTGCTAAGTCCTATGCTATGTTTTGTCTATGAGAAAAACTTTGAAATTGTAGAAAAATTAGGTGCGTATTATGCTCATACAAAAATATTTTTAACTAGACACTCAGCAGTGCCATAGTTATTGCCGCTGTGTGATGATAGTACGTTATGATACAAGTGAGCAAAGCTGCTCCGTAACTCAGTCGAGGATGTATTGAGCAAAGCTCACGAGTGTCATACGACTGTTTTTAACACACAGGTAGGCTTAGACTAATATTATGCCTCTCTGAGAATGTCAGGTGTTAATAGTATTGATACGTTTTTGTCAAAAACGTTAGGTTTATTTTTCCGAAAATAGGAACTCATCAAAATCGAACTCAAACTCTGAGCGTGTGACACCTACATTTTAATGGAAACTTCAAGAAGAAAATAGGACTAGATAACCACCAAGGTCGTCACGTTCATAAAAACCTGGTGGCTCTGCTCTCAAATAAAAAAAAACCCTTTTAAACCATCTAAATGAAGAGAGTAGTAAATAGACAAGATTTTAAACTATTTTTATTTGTCACAATGTGACAAAATAGGACGGTAAGAATAATAAACTATCAGAGTTTTCTCCCGAGTTCTTGTTGTAAAAACACGTGTTGAGACACTCCATTTTTAACTCAAATCTAACCTATTAGTACGAGAGCCCACGACCAAAACCATGTCTCATAGCAATACGGCAAAAACCCTATAAAATCGTTAGATTGTATGATTCTGAACCTGACTAGGTGTGTAGTAACGGTCGAAAGTGTAGCAACTGCGTGGGAGGCCATTGCTGCTGTGTCAAAAAAAAAAGACAGTCGGTATTATAGCAATACGTCTGATAGTGAAAATGTACATAGATTTTATAATTGTATTACGGAAAAGTTTGTTTTCAGACATTTTGCGCGTAGCATATAGCCTGAGCGCATTTTTGAAAATGTCAACAAATTTAGCCGACCTGTATCATAGCAATACGGATAATTTTTTTTTTCAACTTTTCGTATTGCTGCCATGATTACCAAAAACCTGTTTTCAGACACTTTAAGTGTAGCATATAGTTCGAGTTCAGGATAATCGTATCTATCGATTTGATGCGGTTTTGGCCGTATTGCTATGAGACAAAAATTTTGGTCGTGGGCTCTCGTACTATATCTAATGTAACCTGTTATTTTAATCACATTTACACTTGACATTGGCAAAATTCGTAACTTTAATGTATTGCGACGCCATTAATTAAAAATAGAATAGAATAAAATACCATATTTTATTTATTTTCATAAAAAGTTTTCTTTTTAATTACACCAGTGCCAATAATAACGCGATCAAAAGGATACTGCCCACTGATTGAATTATCGTTTCCTTTTTCGAACTTATCCGAAAATCCGTTTCATCGCATTTAATATACGAACTACGGACATTGGCAGTTCGGTGGAAAATTTAATATATCACCTCGTGTCAAAGGTATATGTAATCATGTCACGGCTTAATTGCATGTTCGTACTATACGAGCTGTACGTGCGCGGTGTTGTTAAACGCGGTATAGGTATCTGTTTTGTGGAGATCAGCGGTTTTATAATTGGGAAACTAGGTATTAAATTAAGCCGCTTGCTTAAAAGTTGGTGATATTTTCACTGTTTTAATTTATGTATTTTAACACATAGGTAATATTTCTATAAACTTAAAGTAATTAAATTAAAAAATTAGGTACGACAAAGCGGATTAGCTGTTGAATAATTACTGAAGATCGCAGTCAAATAGCACTACATTTTCGTAGTATTGTGTCCCTATCGGTAAGTAAGGTTGTCAGAGTTCCACGGGGTAAGGGAATAGAGTTAGGGTTTGTTTTTTTTAAATTTTCCCTGCTACGGTATGGCAAAGGGATCTAGCCCATACAGCCAAGTCTTCAGTTTCATATTTTATTTTTTGATATTTGCATTTTAATGCATTTAGGGATTGCTTGGCGAGAAATGCATGGTACAGACCTCATGACGGTGACGAGAATTGTATAGTGGGATTTCCAACCACCATACAATTCTCAAAGTCATATACACAACACCTTTATTTAAATGATACCTCATAACTGTTCGTCAACACTGGATGCTTATGCAACGAAACGACACCACTTTCACTGCACAAAATCCACTCCGAAGCAATTTTGAATTATCGAAATAAAGGTCGACATCCAGACGCCATGGTTTTTAGGGTTGGTGTGACACATCAGTGTTGCCATCGTATTTAGGCTACAGTGACTGTTTAGCATCAGAGGAGCCGTATGCTTGTTGGCCAATCACATAGCATAAAAAAAGGTAGTGGGAGACCACTACCTTTTTTGACTTTCTCGTATACCGGAAACGACTCAAAAGTTGATAGAAACCTTATATTTTGATGTCATACATGCATGTTAAATTTGGTTGAAATAAGTTAAAGCATAATCGAGTTATCGTGCTAACGCAGAGACACACACATAGACCTAATTCAAAACGTGTAAATCCGTCAAAATCTCGAGGTCGAATTTTTTGACGATTACAAGACTTTTACGAGAAATTTTCTCCCCTAACTCCCTCCGCCGCTTTCCCTTTCCTTCTCATATGGGGAGGAGTGAAAGACAGAGCAGCGAAAAGAGTTAAGAGAACCTTCCGGACACCGAGGGAAGGAGGGGGTTGAATCCTCACGGATACCCTAGGGGCGGCGCTAGGGTTATGTCGGACTCTTACTGACTAAACACCCCCTATTGTCTTGTACAAGTGGCTGTAGACTGTTCACGCAGTGGCGGAAAGCCACACGAGAAACTTGGGTTGCCATAAGATCTTTTCTTTACCACAAAAAATATAAGTGGAACAATTAGAAAATAAAGAAATATAGATGTTTTATTTGTTCAGTATATAAAAATTGACACACTCATCCGAGTATCATCCGCGCACTTCCTATCAGCTTTCGTGATCATAACCAACAAGGCACGACCGCAAAATCGTCGAACTCCTTCTTATAACAAACGTACCTATTCAATAAATTGCTTTCCCCGCTTTGTGAGAACAGTCTCGTAGCCCACGTACCAACTATGATTTTTGGTAATGAGCCCGGCCAAGACCTTACGGGAGCGCCATAAAACTCCCCATCGATCGGTAACAAACAGGATAGCAGAACAAAAGACTTTATGAAACAACTTCACGTTTATGACCCTCGTCTGATATTACGAGAATCTTGCAACTTCGTACCTTAAGTGTCGTAAATAGCCAAAACTTCGTACACAATTTCTTTGAGCGTGCTTCATATGAGGTGGCAAACAAGCATAGGAATCGCCTCATGATAAACGGTTACTTGCACATTAGTTTTCGATTTGTAGGCGAAATATCATAGTCATTTTTAATTGCCTTAGGAGCCGGAGTCTTCTGCATATTAAACGTTAGTACTACTTAAAATAAATAAGCATATTAGAATGTATTTTTTATTAACAAAAAATTAATCGACATCATACAATATTTAGTAGCTGGCGCTCTTATCAAAGTCAACGACCGGACAAAGCCCGAGGCCTTGCCTCGACTTCAACTTTCTCATCAACATCTAATTAAAGAAAAATCTGAAGCGAAGGGAGAGCGAGCTGCCTACGTGCGTGAACTGATTTCACTCGAAGCGAAATGATACTCCCACAGTGAAAACGTTTTCATTTGAGGTAATGTTAGCAAACATTTCTAAATAACTTAGTGAACAAATTGTAACAAACAAAACATTTTTTTGATTTTTTTTTTGGCATGTTTGGATATGATTGAAAACACCTGAATCATATTTGTTATCGTTTGTTTGTAAATATTTATGCAAGCGACTGCCGGAGAGTGCTGGGTCCGTTCTAGCATACGCCGCACCGTGGGGTGTACTGAAATTATCAGTTAATTTTTTCAGCGGTTCAAGACTGTATCATAGAATGTGAATAATAAGATCAATTACTGCTGACCAATCAGTGACCCCAAAACAACTGGTTCAACCTTCTCATCTCGCCTAAAAAGTTCAGTTGTAAATACAGCCTCCCCTTTACAATGGTTATGATATTTCCGACAGTTTACTTTGTGCTCCTTTGTTTTCCAAAGATTATGAATTCAGGTAGACGTGACGAATTAAATACTTAGCTTGTTGTTTTGTTTTGTTATTATTCTCTGTTCGCGAAACAATTATGGTAATAAGTTATGCGGCGGAACAGTATTTTGTAAACATTTTCTTTCTTCCGCGGTCTATTTAATGTGGTTGATTTAAAACTCGAATAGCTTTCAACAAATCCAACATTTGCCCGTAGATAAATATTGTGGTAAACTCTATGTGAAGTTCGCATAGATAATTATAAATTACTAGCTTCTGCCCGCGACTTCGTCTGCGCAGGATTAGTATAAATTATAGCCTAAATACATATATGTTACTTTGATGTATGAGGTATATTTTTTGATTCATTAAAATTCATTCGGTAGTTTGTGCGTAAAAAGATTAACCACCATCCATTCACCTATACAAACTTTCTCGTTTATAATATTAGTAGGAGGACATTATGATATTATTTTCATGACCAGTGCTATTAATTGACTCGGTGTATTATTGTATTATAAACTATAAAAATAATAATATTTGGAATTATATTAAATTATCTTGCCAGTTTTATAATTATATATATTTTTAATTATTTTTCTTGGCAAACAGCACAATTAATATCTAGCGTCAACTGTTTTTAAAGTTGAGAATGCTTTAAAATAGAATTTGCCGGGAGTGAGTCGTGAGCTCGCATCTGAGTCGCGCCACTTGAGATAAGGAACCCGGATGGCGGGAAGGCTGCGCTGTCTAACGGAATTAGAGATGATGGTTGGGTGTGACCGCAAGGGTTCCCACAAAACATTTCATTACTTTCTTCTATAACCTAACTATATTGAGAATCGACGATAGACAATTTATTTGCATCATTATACACACATATTAAAACTTAAAAAACGTAAAATCATCAAAGGAACTATAAAAATCACATCAAATACAGACCTAAACTAAAAATACAGACCTAAACTAAAAAAAACATTTTGACATAAATTTTGTGTCGCAGCGATGCAAACAGGCTAAAGTTCAGTGATGTATTTGCCAAACGAAGGAAAAACGTTATTTTCAGCTTCTGTCCTAGTTGCGAAAACTAAATAAATAGATCTTTGCATGTTTTTATGCAGAAGCATCGGTGTCGCAGTAAGGGTAAGGCTCCGGTTCGTACCCCGCCACGTACCACTGTTTTTCAAATTTTGAATTCATATGTTAGTTTAATCGACGCTTTTACGGTGAAGGAAAACATCGTGAGGAAACCTGCACACGTCTATGAAGAAATTCTTAGGTTGTGTGTGAACTCGACCAACCCGCACTTTTTTTATGTTACGAGATGGCAAACAAGCTTGCGGCCCACCTGACGTTAAGTGGTCACCGCCACCTATAGACACTTGCAATATTAAGTGTAAATCACTTAACACCGCAAGTGTGTTTGCTATCCTGGGGACTAAGATGATATGCCTTCCATGCCCAGTAATTACACTGGCTACCTTACCCTTCGATCCGAAACACAGCGAACTGCTTCACGGCAGGAATAAGAAAGGCGGTGGTACCTACCCAGATGACCCTACATATGGGTCTACCACCTAGTAAACTTACACTTCTACTTACTAGCACTTGACCAGCGTGGTTGACTAAGGCTGGGTGGGGTAAGCCCCTCGGTGGGGACATTATATAAGCTGTTGATGATGACGTTTCTATGAGCGATCAGAAGGTGTCTAAGGCACAACAGGCTGTGCATGACGGTTTTCTGGTCGGATCACTGATATATGGAAGTGAAAGTTGGCTATGGGAGAAAAGGCATGAAAGTAGAATAAATGCAGTTGAAATGATAGCCTTGAGAAGCACGGCTGGTGTAAAATTATGTGACAGGTTCTACAATGACATGATTAGGGAGAGGTCTGGTTTTAAAGACGATAACTGAGGGATAAGAATGGAGAAAGGGGTGCTGAAATGGTTCGTTCATGTAGAAAGGATGTGCAAAGTAGATTGATGAAAAGGATAAATGAATCGAAAGTTAACAAAGATGCCGGTTGGAATTAGCCATTCACATATTCTTTATGTACGCAAAATACTAACGTATAGCAAGTTGGCATACCAGTAATTTATTAATGATCTTGCAGCATTAAGTAGGTATCATGGCATATCGAAATCCTCGATTCCCATCATCATAACAGTTGTGCATCAAAATAACACCCCGAACAATTTTGAATCATTTTGAAACAAAAATCATCCTCCCGATGTCACGGTTTCCCGCCAAACACTCAAAAACTAGTACTATTTTAACATTTCTATTGAACCATGTTCCAACTTTCTATACAGCCACTCAATTACAGCGCGATGTAAAATTGAAATAACATAAAGATGTATTCATTAAAGAATTTATTTTTTATGGAATAATTTTATTTTTGCGTTTACAAACGCGTAAATACAATACTAGAAAAATGCACTGAAAAAAATCGACTTGCCTCAGGCGGTTTTTCAGTGCATTTTTCTAGTATTATATTTACGCGTTTGTAAACGCAAAAATAAAATTATTCCATAATGTAAGGTAGTTTCATCTTAGCTGGGCGTCAAATATTTGCAAAAATATTTCGTTCGGGTCTTGGAAGTGCAAATTTCAAAGATTTGATGAAACGATGTTTACCATAAAAACATAAGCACCAAGCACTGACAAATTTCGACAGCGAAAAGCAGTGCCTCGGTGGCGAAATTGGTCAACGCGTCCACCCGGATTGTGGAAGGTGCGGGTTCGTGTCCCGCGTGAGGCAAGTCGATTTTTTTCAGTGCATTTTTCTAATATATTTTTTATAATATATTATACTATAACTATAACTAATTGCTCTAATTTGACCATAAACTTTGAAAAATATATCTCACCAAAGCTAGTAATTTACTTATGTAAAATAAAATTTAGCTTTCTTTAGCTGATTCATATTTTTATTTTTACTTTCCTTGTATTCGTAAAGAAAAGCACAGTATTTACCTCAGGTTAAATACTTGTTTAGTCCGTCGAATTATTGGCGCCCTCGTTCACCCCTAGGGTAACATTGTACTATTAACAAACTCTCTGTGCTCTCTCTAACCTGTGAAAAAAACATTTTTTACGAGTATTTATATCAATAAATATTTTAGAAAAAACTACTTTTTAGTTTTCTTGTATTCGAAATGAAAAGTAGAGTTCTTAACACGGGTATAAGGAATCAATTCCTACTCGGGACTATAGTCACGTCGTATAGCCACGTAACTACGTCCTCATATGGGAATTGATTCCATTCCACCCTTGTCTACCAATCTACTATTAATGTTTTATACCACGAAATGCCTTTAAGGAGTGTCTGACCGCCGACTGAAGGTTCGCTTATACTGATAATATTATTTTGTAGAACACAGCCCCAAGACGAGGGTAACTTAATTAAGTTGACTGTGTCAAGTGGAATTATTAACTGCGACAAGTATTCAGAATACTTGGCACAGATGCAGCGTGTAGTTTAAATTTAATGTAACCAAAAAATATTTGTAAAGAAAAATAACAGTTTAAAAAATAATTATTACACCACCGGTTTCAATGTTCTATTAGCTAGTAAATGTAAGTTTATTCAAGTTTGGTTGCCTAGCAATTATTATTCAATTATAATATTATATTAATATTTAAAATAAGAGCAGTCCCTTGCAAGCAAACTCTAGTAGATCTCTCACTCTCACAGATAATTGAATATTGAAAATAAATAAATCGGCCATAAATGGTAAAAAAACCTTTCGATTTGGTGTTTGACGGCGATATAGCATTATGATCTCGCTATTTCTTATAATATTGTTGAATGCACAAAACAGCTAAAAAATAGTGAAACGGGTAAAATATATTCTGTACCGTCTTAATAGATTAGTTTTTTTATTCTCACATCGATTTCATACAATACTAGCGGACCCGACAGACTTCGTCCTGTCATAAAGATTTGTAATGTGGCAGTTTTTTGTTCCTACGTATTTTACCGTTCTGAACGTTCCTACATTGCTTAGACAACAGTGAGTGCTTGTAATTTAATATGAACTTTATACAATAGCAATAAAGCTCAAATTGACAACGTTTTAGTTAGAAAACATTTGTATGGGAAAAAGAAAAGGGCTGTTTTTATGGTTTTTCCGGCAATTATTCGAATTTTTCTCGCCGTAAAAACCATCCTTGAACTTCAACGAACATTTTAAAAAAAGAATTGGCCAAATTGGTCCAGGCGTTGTTGAGTTATGCGCTTACCAACACATTTTGCGATTCATTTTTATATTATATATAAGATTTAATACGAGTTCGTAGTTAAAAGATGTCTTCTCTTTCAGCAACAAACCAAACCAACATAAAATAAAAACTTTTTTTGCTAAATAATATTTAAAAGTTTATAACTTGTACGAGCAAATTAGATTTTTGAGCGCTGCGCACTATTTTGACTTGGAGCAGGTAATTAAAATCTCTTGAAAATTTGTACGACTGAATAAATTATAAACAAATTATACAGTTGTTTCGGTTCGTTTGGAAAGGTGGTCAGTTCATTTGCAAGGCAATATAGGCATTAACATCTAATTTTGTAGCAGTAGGTTTGTGTAGGGCAGACACTGCTGCTGTTAGTGGTATTCTTAGCTGTGGTAGCTGTTATATTAAAAAACAATACAGTGGTAAGGAAATATTTAAAATTTTAGTAATATTAATATTTTATTAGCGAGATTGGACAAGTTTTAAGAGGACGATTAATAAAACACGAGTACTCTCTGGTTCATTTGTGACCGCCTGCGTTTGGATGGCGCTACCCATTCGCGTGACTATTAAACCAACCTTATTTTTGTATCCGCCTCCACAACAAAATCTGCTTATAGTGAAAAAAAAACTCATGCTGTCCTATAGAAGATTGGTGACAAAACATTTTGCAGTCTCTATAAGTAGCTCATTGTTTTTAAAATTATTAGACTTTTTACTTTCTCGTATACGTAGTATAGCGGAAGTCTTGTAATCGTCAAAAAATTCGACCTCGAATTTTGACGGATTTACACGTTTTGGACCTCCTTGAGTCCAAAAATATGTTTTTTGGAATTATGTCTGTGTGTGTGTGTGTGTGTGTGTGTGTGTGTGTGTGGGTCTGTGCGTTAGCACGATAACTCGAGTATGTTTTAACTTTTTGCAACCAAATTTAACATACGAGTATGCCATCAAAATATAAGGTTTCTATCAAAAGTTGAGCCGTCGATCACGGAAGTTAAGCAACCAAGTGCGCGGTCGGTACTCGGATGGGTGACCAAAATTTAATATGCATGTATGACATCAAAATATAAGGTTTTTACCTTTGAGTCGTTTCCGGTATACGAGAAAGTCAAGGGGAGACCACTCCCGATTTTTTATAATAGCTTGCTGACGTACTATTTGTGTAATTTGGTTCAATTTAGATTCGATTTCAAAAACAAAGCAACGCCTTATCTTTGAAGAAATAGAGTATTGCTCTCAGCCGCAGATTTTTGAAGAGGGCAAGAACCTTAGTGCGTCTCTAGTCTATGGGCTGAATATCCAAAAGAGGGTTTAAATATTAGATTTATTTAACCTTTTATTTGATGTCTTTTGAGCGGAGTGCTCAAGTATGCAATCATTTCACGATTAGGATTTAAAAATGAAAAATGTTCATAGTTGCCACCCCTACAAAATTTGCAGGCGGTCGATAAATTACGCATTCGTTCGGCTCAACCCTGAATACATTTTCGCGACTGCGTAACAATGAAAGATCAAAACGAATGCAAATGTTTTAGGAAATACTCTGTTTCGGTAAAGATACTCCTATGCGGGTCGAACGGCACCATAGATTATTCAGATTTTTTCAAGATCCCGCTTTGGAGTTTCTTTTAAATTTCGCATCGTGTTTCGTAAATCAATTTTTCTTTTCCAACTTTTGTTCAGCCTGTAACGTTGAGAGTTTTAGACTGTGGAACTCAAACTCCGATATTGAATTTTACCTAAGGCAGTATTGAATAAATATGTTATTTAAGAACTGAGAATACGGAAAATCATTTCTCGTGTGGATGTATTATATTTATACCTAAAAATACATGCGTCACATACAAATATGCATGCTTATAATCCCTAAAAGCGGTTGAGTAGAGCCTCAGGTAACATTTGGTTATAGGTACTTAAAGCCACATCTGGAAATAAAGTGCCTCCAAGTGCCTCAAAATAACCAGCATGTCGCCTACATTAAAGGTTGTATACCTTCAGTGAACCATCAATCAAAAAGCGACCACCAGGATAGATGTTACACTAAACATATCACCAACTCAAAATATACTATAATAGTTTTAAGCACTTTTATAAAGAAAAGTAGCGACATTTAGACGACTTTTTTATTTCGCGTCCACAATAAATATTTTACTAATCAAATTACATAAAATCATTTTTTAATAAGAACTTCTAGTCTTATTTGCTTCGCCATTGAAGTTTATTGCCACTTTTCATTCTAATTCGTGTGCCGTTCGGCTTCTTCAATAAATTAATCGTATACTCTTTGGTAATAGTTGAAAATAGTGTTCCAAGAGATACGAGTATTTTAACCGAATAATAAAGATTTTATTACTTAAAATGAATATACATTTTTATATATAAGCAAATGACTCTAACATGCCGTAAGAGGAAGTGGAGTCGTTAGTGCAGCAGGGTGTAAATATACACACCACACTGGACAAAATTAATTTGTCGACCTGCAAGGTGGTTATTCACGCCAATTTTGAAGGACATCGGGTTGAAGTAAGGGGGAACACGACACCTGTGCTAACAGTGAATTGTATTTACGGTTCGTGGGACACAGAAATTAATTGCCTAATTTCTTTGTTTGCGTTAGAATGTAGCCATTGTAAGGTTACAATGGACTTCATAAGAAGGCTCAAGATCACTCAAAGGGTAATGGAGAGGATTTGGCACAGCGTTTCTTTGCGTGATCATATCAGAAATTATGAGATCCGCAGGAGAACTAAGGTCACCGACATCACCCAAAGAATTGCGAACCTTAAGTGACAGTGGGTAGGGTACATTGCGAGGAAGACTGACGGTTGTTCGGGCGGAAAGATTCTCGAGTAGCGACCCCGTACTGGGAGACTTAGCGTTGGTGGCGATCTGTTAAAGGTTGCAGGAAGCCGCTGGATAGGCGTAGCGCTGGATCGATAGGCTTGGAGATACTATGTCCAACAGTGAACGTCTATCGGCTGAAATGAAATGATGATGAGTAAGTTAATTAAACACAGGCCAGCACGGTTCCAATAAAGACAAGATGCGATAAGCAATAAAAAGTTTATAGACATAATTTACTGTGAAATTATGGCTTTCTCTATAATTTTACTTGTAAACTTTAGCGTCTTCATCACAAAGTCTCATTTGCGTCCGTAAAAGTTTATTGCCGTTCCCCGCCTTAATATATGTCGTGTGCCGTTCCGGCTGCTTCATTAGTGACCTTCAATCATTAATCATGTACTCGTTCTTAATTGGCGGCTCCGCTGGCATTAGGCTGAAGCGTTTGGCATTCTTACCCGGGACTTCAGTTCGTAAGCCCTCTAGCTTTGTAATTTATTTTGTTTTTACCCAAGAAGACAGCTAAGATGTACGGCTGTGCGTAATCTATGTACCTATCATTAACGAGAAAAGTAAACAGTATCAATATTAGAAGACCATTTTTATAATGGGTCTTTGCTTAGACGACTTTTTGCTTGGATGCTAATTAGTTATCACTTTATTTTAACTTCCATGATTCTAAAAGAAAATATAATAATTAGAAGATACACGGCGCGGCGCGGTGCTTCGGAAGGCAACGTGCTTTCCGAAGCACGGATAAAAATCGAGCTGGTGGTCTCGGCTGTTCTCGAACGATATCAGTCGTTCCTAAGGAGGGTTGGTGTCAGGCAAGCCGGCGGCCGTCTAAAAATTATTATTAAGTGCCTTCGCCCACAGCGACTTTTTGTAGCGATTCTGTCGCGCGTTCGCAACGATACAGTCGCGAAGCGGTTGCTAGCTGTGTGCCCTCACCTACACAACCACTATGCAGTCGCGATGCAAACGCGATACTGTCGCGATTGCGTCGCGATGCTAACGCGATGCTGTCGCGCTTCTATTGCGCGTGCAAATTGCCGTAATAAATGTTTCTGTGTCGACGACTCTATTTTGCGCACGTGACGGACAACAGCACTCTCGACCTGTCTATGTTGCATTGGTGCTCGGTTCTCCATTCTCGCGCCACCCTCCCCCGTTCTCACCCCGATGTCGTCCGAGACGGTCACGCGTTTGCATCGATACAGTCGCGATGCTGTAGCGAGTTGGCATCGCTTCTGTAGCGCGTTGGCATCGCTTCTGTAGCGCGTTGCAAATATTTAAAAAATTCTATTGTTACTTCAGCATCTATTTTTATCTAAGTCCGTTAAGTGGGAAACTCACGATTGTTGCAAGCCACATCACGCCAAGCCATCACTCCAAAATAAGAATGGAGTGACGAAAAATTTTGGATATCCAAACAAACTGAAATCCATCACTCCAAACTCGCTCGTGTGTTGCCGATCCATTTACGATCCGACGCTGTCTTGTTGGAGTGGTCAGTATAGCTGCCTACACATCAAGCGGTCCGGGTTCGAGTCCTGTTTATATATTTATTTATGTTTATTTATAAAATATCTAAAGCACAAGTTCTTAATGATACTTAATTTGGGCTAGATAATTTGTGTGAGCGTAGAAATATACTATTATTATTTTGTGACGTGTCAGTCTCTGCGTAGAATGAAAGTAAATTGGAGTGTCGCGAATGGAGCGTTCGTGTGTTTGCTCAATCTTTGGATGACAATCCACATCGCACCGGCTGATAGAAATGGAGTGATTCAGAGTTCCCCACTTTAAAGTAGTCTCATTTAATACCAAATTTCAAAATTATGTTTGTACAGACAACAGCACGTTGGGTTACCACAAACTGTCAAATTTTCCCAATCGATTATGCACTTTATATTTAATAGCCTTAAGTTGAAAATCGTTCGGAGAAATTTGTCAGTTTGTATAGCCCGACGTGCTGTTGTCTGTACTTCATGTTGGGATCGAAGTCTTTTTAAAGGCTGAAATTCCTAAATTAAATTAAGAAGACAAAATAAATAACTTCTTTGTCTCTATATAGATCTTGAAATAGTCTTTTTGAAGTGTCGTCAACTGGAAACCGTTGCTTGATAAGTCAAAGTGAAGCGCCCGGCCCACGTCGGCCATTTGCATTTAATTTACGAACAAAACAAGATGGTAAACGGTTTATTAAAATTTTACGGCTGAGGATTGGATGTCATTAATTACAGAGTTATTGGAGTGTCTGATCAAGTTATTTGAACGAAAATTTAATTTGTTAGGCTTCCTTGCTGGTTTGTTCGAGAGCAATTTAGTTATTACACCGATTCTGTTATCTAATTCTTTGGGAATTATTCAAATATTGTAGCTAAGTAATATTCAGTACCTATAGTAATATAGTTTTATGAACGACTATTAATAGAACTACAAGATACGGTTACTAGATTGTATGATTATAAATGTGTACATGACTTACATACATACATACGATCACGACGCTTGTAATCCCATGAGGGGTTGGGCAGAGCCTTAGGTAATAATTTGTTACACATAAAGCCACATCTGGCAGTAAGGGCCGTGCAGAGCCTCCAAATAGTCACAGGTTGCCAGCCTGTCGCCTACATAAAAGGGGCACCAAACCCAATAAAATTAACAATTCTCCAGTGAACAATTCATCACAAAAGCCAACAACCAGAACAGACGTTACACTCAAAATCATCTCTGCAGTCCGGGTATGTATAATCCGGGGTACATGACTTGTTTATACAGGCTGTAAAAAGACCTAATACAAAGCCGACCTCTATGCATTCTACAGGATGTAAAAGACATGAGCAGTCAAACGAAAACCATGTATTCTGCTCACTGTCATAACATTTTTCTTCCTTTAAACTATACCTGGGAAATTGATAGTTACGATTTTATTGAAGGTCAAAGTCATAATTTTTTTTTTTCATTTTTTTATGAAAACGTATTTTATACGTTATTTCTTAATTATTGTCCAAAGAAACATTATCATTTTTTTTAGTATTTCATAACAAAAAATGGCTTCAAAACGTTAGCGTTCAATGTAGCTCACTCGATGTGCACGGACACTAACGAACGGGGCCGCCGTCAAGCAAAATTATCGCGGTATTGCGAGTTGCGTGCGAGTTGAGCCCTTTACATTGCGCGGTACAATTTGCAATTTCTTGTAACACCAGAAAATAAAAATCATTTCCCAGCAATATTTTTTTTGAAATATGTCTTATTTTGATGTATAGAATACGTGGTTTTCGTTTGACTGTTCATGTCTTTTATACCCAGTATACATCAAAACAATAAAGAAAATAAAAAAATATTGTTGGGAAACAATTCTTATTTTTTTTGGTATTAAAAAAAAACTCCAAAAAATATCGCTCAATGTATACAGCGCGGAAGTCGCGTGGCGCTTAAAAACTTGGAGACGTGCGCGACATTCAGTCGGCTGAGTTGAATGGCTCCGATATCAAGTGGTTACATTGAGCGATCCCAACCAATGCCTGACTACCAAATTTGTTGAAACTATGAGTCCTCTTATAACCACTGGAATTTTTAGACCTAAAGGGTCGTAGACGCTCATCAACTTTGAAAGCACCACGCGTTTGGTTAGACTTCGTGACGTGAAGGCTCTCGTTAGTGCTGACACTGGGGGGTAGTGTTCGTGACAGACACTGGCCACCGGCACCTCTTTTTTATATTCTACTAGCTGTCCCGGCCACGCGTTGCTGTGGTAATTTCATACTACTGACCTATAACATTGTATCTGCAGTAAAAAAAATATGACTAGTTATCAAGATAAAATTGGTTGTCTGTAAAGTCGGTTTACTGACGATAGTTGAACGTGACAACGTCTTAAGAAAATACTGATGGAATGGTAGCATTTTTCAAAAGAAAAATTTAATGTCATTTGTTTAATAGATTTCGCATTATAGTAGGTATAAACTTGTAATAAAATCTCTTTGGCTATACTATTTGTATCTGGCTGGTTTTGGTATCATTGAAAGTTTAAATTTTAAAGAACATAATTCCAAATTTAAATTAGAGAATTAGATTTAGAGCGAGGTAACGCCGCATGACGTCATGTTTTTTCGTGCGTGCAGCCGGCTCTATCGAATTATAAGACGTTGTCACGTCAAAAACTATTCTATCTCTCAAGTTGGATCAAAATGCACACGGTGTACAAATTTGATTAAAATCGGTTAAGTAGTTAAGGAGTCCATCGCGGACAAACAACGTGACACGTAATTTATAATTAAGATTTTGTATTCCTATTATGATATTTTGTATGACATTTTACATTATATTGTTTTTATATCAGTTGTGAAATATATCTTGTAGAGTGTGGTTTATGTGTATTTCTTTATAGAGCTTATGTTTTACCAATGTGTGTCCACAGCTCTTCGTCAATAGAAAACAAAATACTTTAACTCATCCTGAACACAACGAGGCAAAAGTTGGTTTATTTCCGCAAACAAAATGGGAGCCTGCAATACACTTCGCGAGACGTAATTATTTTTCTATAGTTCTCAGCGCCATCGTGGAACTTTTTTTTCGTATTATTATTCTCAATACAATCATATCCGGACAAGGCAATAACCGTAAATTCCTTCTACACGAATACTCAAGGATCTGTGAAAAAAAAACCACATACGAGTACACGTTTAAAATATTTACGAGACCATAAATTAGACGATCTAGTTTTGGTTACATTTGCAACCAATTCACGGGGAGGTATCCGAACGGGACATTTTATGGGCCATAACCAGGCAATATGGCGGCGGGCGGGAAAATGTTCCCACTGAAATTTGCGAGTTCCAACGCTGTTTGCGATTTATTGTGGGACGTCTTCAAGAAATATTGGTCAACAGCTGTCTGTAAGCGACGGTGTGCGGAATACTCGCAAAGATCTGATATTGAATTTATTGAATCAAAATATTTGGCGAACGCCAATTTTATAGTTTCAAACATAGATAGTTAAATATAACAGGATAATGGTAATGAGCATAATGTGTGTCCGTCTCTCCTTCGTTTTTAGTGGAACGAGTTCGATATAAGTAGCAATGCTACTGATTTATTAATTTATCATACCCTTTACAGTGAGAGATTACTTAATAATGTTTTTGCTGTCAGATAACGCTGGAAATAATGTCATCTATTTGATCTATATTATATAGCAAATTACAAAATGACAGCTTCTGTAGTTTAGAGTTATCATCAGAGCTAAAGGTCTCGAGTTTGATCACCACGCGGTGATAATTTTTGTTTGGTTCAGTTGGTTAAAAATTAGGAGTTAATATCGAAACGAATGTTTCTTTTTCTCAACCTTTTTAGAAATTATGAAACAAAGTACTATTTTACTATTATATAATTTAAGCTATCAAGAACAAAATATATTTAAATGAAAATGTAAAATAAATAACTGCAAACTACTTTTAGCAGCTTTCAGGTAACCGCTAGCAGCTAAGGACTTTCGACACTGAAAAATAGAATTTCTTACTTTGCAGCAAGCTGCAAAACGAATGTCAGTTTGCGCTATTTTTCTAATTCTTCGTCGAATTTCGCAAAACCGTTAACTTCGAGCTTTTGAAATTCCGTCGAACAGTCAGTTGGCGCGCGAGCGTCCCGGTTTTTCTTTTGTTTTCAAGTATGCTCACTCATTTATTTCGACGAAAAAAATCTTTTGGCGTTATTTGAGTTTCCACGAACGAACGTTCTATTTAATTTCAATTGCGGAAGCCTGTTTGGTTTGATGCTGGGTGTTAACATAAAAAATGTTCGAAATAAGAGTTTTATAAAATTACTTTTTTATCTCAACGTACTCTGGCCTTCCTAAGAAGAATGTGAGTCACACAAAATAAAATTATTAATAAAAAAATCCAATGATTTTTTAAAAAATAAGTTCAATTTACCAATTATTCTTTTCTCTATCTCTAGTTTGAAATGGATTCGCAAAGTTTAATATAGGTACTAGAAATTAACGTTTAAGCTATTATGTTTTTTTAAAGGGGAAAAAGGTCGAAGAAAAAGTGGACAGACTGCAAGAGGCGATATGACAAAGAAAGAATCCTTTATGGAGGTTCACTTTCCAACCGAGAAGACCCACTAAACCCCCCCGTGATTATGTAAAAGCTATGTGCGGCGTGCAATATAGTCAGCCTTAAAATCAGTCTAATTGCAAATGATATTTTCCGTTGAACTAAAGATGCATTGCAAATTTCGTACAGACATTTCCTATTTCATTCCAGCAGGCGATTTTGATTCGATCCGAAAAACTCGTTTACCTATACGCAATAATCGATGAAACTGAATCCATTAGTATCCATCCGGGGCCGAGCTGAGCACTGGAGCATCACTCGGCAAATTAATTTGAGACTTACTACATCTAGCCAATACGACTAGAATTGCTTGTAATGGTGCGTTCAGGAAGAAACTCGATTTGAATCGACGTAGCTTTGTTTTCCGACACACATCAAGTGTCATTGGCAATGCATAGTTGTTACTATAATTGACTGCAATACCACACCTATTGTTGGTATAAAAGGTCTGTTATGCTAAGCTATAATACTATAATGAATTTGGTTCCAAGCCTTATTTTTTTTTTGTTCTGTTACAAAATTATTACTACAAACGACAAAGTACTTATAATAATGGATGTTATGACTTATCTTTCGACTACCAGATCCGGTGTATGGAGGAGGATTTCTTGATGACTAATTTGTTGCTTAAGAATTCTTAAACTTTTTTTTATATTTAAATTCCTGCACGAAAGCTTTTTTTGAGTAACTGCTATTGGACGTATAATGGTCTTAAGGGAGGAAGGAGTTTCTAGTTGGCAGTATTTGCCGCGAGGGAGTCTCCGGTTCAAGTCGAAAGGGAGCGAAGGTCTTGGGGTAACTATTTATGTCCTAATTTCATGCAATAATTTTTTAAGCGATAGTAAACCTACAAATTTTTATTAAAATCCATATAGACTTAAGGAACGTATCTATTACTATAACGTACCTATTATATACTTTCATTGGTGGGCACAATAGTAGCTACCCTCTCACTCGAGGTGCCTACGGAAGACCAGCGTCGAGGCGTCCTTTGACACCTCGACACATGCTGAGTAAGTGCCTCTTCAGTGAGCCGTTTCAATTGTAAAGTAATATTAAGGTTTTTGTTCACTGAATGAAGATTTTTTCCTTCTTTTCTTTCTTTGTATTCTTTGGATATAATCGTGCTTTCCAGTAAAACATGGTCCATATATATCTGAATAAATTTTCAGGGATATATGGACGAAATGCTTCCTTGGATTTCTAATTGAATTAAAAACCATTTTTACATACAGAAAATATTTTAATCACTATTATAACATACCAATCTACCTTAGTTTATAATAAAGCGTTCAGAATAATGTCAAATTTAGTTAAGAGGAGTACTGGAAAATTACTGCAAATGGCAAAATAAAATAGCAAGCAACCAGTTTCAGACGTTCGCCATAAAAAGAGGCTTTAATTAAAATCTCGCGCTATACTGGTTTATTATTGTTTAAGTGCACTACCAGCTATTGTTGCTACACGTTGCCACTGTAAAAGTCATTATGTGCCTCTCAAACACATGTCCAAGTATCTCCTTGATATCGGGAACAAAACGAGTCCCGGGAACGGATCGATCTCATTAGCCCTCCAGGGAAATGGTCCATGTAAAATGTTCTTCATATAAAACCCTTCTCTTTGTTAACAATTTAGGACTCTGGTGAGCCCCGGTCGGGTTTGGAAGCCTTTCCCGCAATTACGCGCTTAGTACCGAGATACATTGTCAAACTCCAATTATGCCAACGAAAGAATGCGGTGCGAAAGCGGTCACGTAACGCGAGGTTAAAGTTCAAAATTAAAATAGAAGAAAATCATTTAGAAATAAAATTAGGAAAAAGTTGGATCTCATTTAGGTATAACAAAACAATTTTTCTCTATAAACATAGCATTCTACGGCTACGGAATAAGGTTGAAAATTTATTAAAGACAGTTTATTTGGGTAGTCTGACCTTCGGCTGTATACTTCTATTCAATTTTTGTTGTTTTTGAAATTTGGTATGTAACTTTCTGTTACGAAACTAAAGTGACACCTATTCTCTCAGTCTTGTTACATTCCTTTGCTACATATCTTGTCCGTTTCATCTAGTTGGAAATGCTTTCCAATGCGGTCTTGTCAAATAACAACATTTTCTGCTCTCACTTTCTTATTTAGTTAATATTTTATATTACCTTGTAAATAAACAAAAATGTTCGATACTTTGCCTTAGCATATTAGCTAGCTGACTCCTGTCGTGTAATAAATATTTAATTTGCAATAAAATGGCTGAAATCAACTCAACTCAACATAAAAACTATTCCATCCTTTATGCTGGACCAAATTAATCACAGCAAGCCTAATTTAATACAGAGTTTATACCAGATAAACATTGTGTAACGAGGTTTATATAGGTATATTTATTTTCAAAGAAAAGGTGAAGGGAATTTGGTGAGCTTATTGATGTTTTCTCGCCGGCTACTGCTCCTTCGAGCCGGATATATTAAAGATGAGCTCACAGATAACATGAATGATACAACATCCTGTCGGCTTAGTCTATTGGTTTTCGCTTCAAAGAGTGCACATTCAGGTGTTTACCCATAGATATTCATACGTAATATAACATGCAAGTTGATGGGCAAGTCGATTGGTGTGTCTGGACCCTTCTCTGGAATTCCCCAGATGTTTTCCTTATATTTCCCTTACAATCCCGTATGAATGCGGAGGATCATTTGATACTTCCTTTAATCGGGGATCGCGATACACAATAAAAAGTTTAGTCTCTTTGTGTGTGACTCGATTGTCAAACAACAAACTTTTCTTACGAAATGCTGCGAAGCGTTACGATATCGAAAAACTGTCTAACATGATTTCCATTCACAAGTCTTTGAATTTTCCTTAATAATTATATAGTAAGTATAGTATTTGGTAACACTTAGTCAAGCTTGTCAAAAATTGAAAAGAAAATTTGTATTACTTTATTAGATTTATACTCTCGGACTTTCAACGCTGAACATATTGTTGAATCTCCCTGGGATCATTGGTGGAATATTTCGAATTTCGGAAACGGAATTTGCGTTAGATTAATTAAATTAAATTAAATTAAATTGAATTCAATGCTTTATTGCTATTCCACAATGGCTGTGAGGTCTTAATCATAACTAACTTAAGTATCATTAAGAATTTGTGTTATGCATACTAGATAACGGAAATTTTTAATATACGTAATTAATAATTCTAGATATTTTTTTAAAATAAACTTAAATACATATATGCATAAACATTAAACAGCCATGACTCGTCAACAAATACCCGAGACGTAAATGGCAATGATGAGTGCTCCTTTTCTAAAGTCACCGTAGACTGCAGAATAATTCTTCGTTCGCTACTACTTTCGTACGTCAAGATTTTCTTATAAGTCCTAATCTTTACAAAATTCACAATACGAGTCTCTCCATTGTTACTAGAATCCATAGGCTGGTAACTGCTTGAAACGTTAGTACAATACTTTTTCTATCTCTTTGAGTCAAAAGATGTTCCACATACAACATGCTGGCATATTCACGTACATTGTGAAGGGAATCTCGGGGTATTAGCACAAAAGGCACCCTTTATACTCATATACACGAGTATCTATACTATATAACATCACATCCCACGCGATAAGGCTTACGTTTCAGGTTATGACTAAAAGAAAATCGTATTTAATATCATCATTGTATTATGTAACGAAATTATGTTCTCTGTCAGGTTGTAGGAAATGTTATTATTGTTAGACCCGTGGATTCGAAAAGTGGTGACGGTGAATCAAAACAAGGCGAAATAATAGAAATATATGCGAAATCACAGTATTCTACTGTAAGTACTGTGATAACCGTCGGGATCGTATGGCGTAGCTCGCAATAAAAGACTTTTCTTACATAATTATTCTTCTATTTCAGCGCTATTTACAGTTATACAGGATAAATTTTTCAAGTGGGCCTTCAGGGCCAAATCCTAAACTATAAGGAATATCGAAAAATGCTCAAAGGAGTCGGGAGCCCGATTTTGATTAAAACAAAGACTGCATCATTGGATTTAAAAAAAATAATGATCATCGCTTTGATTATCGCTTCAACCAAGGTGGAACAAGAAATATTTTATTAAAAATTAACATTTTGCATTAGTTTCCCGAATATCATTACTTCCCAGAAATCGATCCTTATTAACAACACTATGGAATGGTGTAATAATACAGGCTGTGTTTTTTTTTCAAAATCATTGGGTTGGATTCCTGGCTAGGATTATTGATTTTTCAAAAATCCAATGATACAGGTTTTGTTTTCATCAAAATCGGGCTCGCGACTCCTTTGAGCATTTTTCGATATTCCTTATAGTTTAGGATTTGACCCTGAAGCACCACTTGCAAAATTCATTCTGTATATCTATATTATTTGCAGTGGTAGGTCGTATTATGTGTCAAAACCTTAACTCCGACATCCCACCGCGAATCGATTTCCTACTTCAAAGTGAATAAATTAATTATTAATTATACGAGTAAAAGGCAAACTCAGTGTGCCAGTTGCGAAGGTAGTAGTCCGCCACAGTGCCTAGATATGAAGGCATTAGTGATGTATTATTACGAAGTTTCAAAAGATTTTATAGTTAAATATATGTATTCTTTATTCATTATTGTGCACAAAAACAGTGGAACAAATTATGAAAAAACATATGTACAAAGTATGTCTAAAAGAGATCTCTACCAGCCAACCCTATGATGTGAACACATCACATCACACATAGATTGTAGCTAGCTTCTATTAGATAACTAACATTACTACGGGTATAGTGAGTACTTACATATAGATGAAGGTGAAAATGAACGGGTAAATAAATGCTAAATACTGTAACGAAACAGTTGGAAGAGGAACTAAAGAGAGGGAGAGAGAGAGTTCGCGGAGGTTCTAGAACTGCAAGTTAAAAATAAGAAGAATGAAAATAACATATTTAATTAAATAGAAAAATACAAGTAAAATATTAATATAAAAACATTGTAAAAAATAATAGGAAACGCGCGACGGGGAGCAGCGCGCGCGAGAGGAAATTAGGATGAGAGGATTGAGAGAGAGAGGAACGTAATGGAGAGGGACGAGAGGATGATGAGAGTGCACTCGCGAGGGAATAGATCTTCATGGTGCTCCGAAGCGCAGACGAAGCGGCCGGGCCATACTCGCAGCCGCCCGCGGAGACACGCGACAGCTCGATGTGGGCCGCGGCGACACTTGCAGTCGCTCGCAGAGTCCCGCAGGCTAACCGCCGAGCGGCACCGATCTTCACGTTGTTCGGAACATCCTCAGCAGACGGAGTGATGGTGCAAGGGCAGCAGCTTCGGAGTCTTCCTCGTGTCTTCATGTAGGTATAGTCCTCGCGCCTCCCAGGCGGCACGGGAACGGGCAGAGGTACAGCGTAGAGATGATGTGGCATGATGGAATAATAATAAGAAATGATCAGGACGGAAAATAATATGAGAATGACCCCCGATAACACGCGACAGCCCCTTATATATGGCTGTCACATGTCATCGGTTTGATGGAAGAACGAAAAACATAAGAGTAAATAAATTATGAAAGAATAGAAAGGTGTATTCACTCGGTAGCTATCGAATAAAGAGAGATGGAAAACTATTTTGAAAAGGTGAGGATAGCAGACTACGAATGAAAAATAAAATATTTAAACATGCATAGTCCGATAAGAAAAATAAAATAATGAATGATTTATAATGAGAATATTAATAAAATTAAAAATACAAATGAGACGGAATCAAACTACACAATATGAAGTAAAATAAATATATAAAGTGAAGGCTACCGAGAAAATACTTGTAAAATACACAAAATATTTAAAATATATGATAAAATATGAATATTAAATAAATAAGATATTGGAACGGCAGGCAGGACGTTACATTATTCCCCCCCACAAGAGAAAAATTTACCCTTAAGGTAAATTTTGCTGGAGTACACGACCTCGTTAATCGAAAGGGGATATGGCTCACATTCAATGGCTCACACTCCAGAACGTATACTCCGAAAGGTGACCGAGGCATATTTTTTTACAATAGGAGTTGTCAACCGCTCCTTTGTTTAAGAAAACCCCAGCAAAACAAAAAAAAAAAAAAAAAATATTTACAAGTTAAAGTGACCTAGGGCTTATTTAACGAGTAGTCAGCCGCTCAACAAGTATTAAGATTCCCACCAAGGAATAAGAGAGTTCACGAGAGAGAATTATAATTATTAGGTTCGGAGAGCTTAGCCTACTCCCCGAACCCCCAGCTCAATATTTACAGCTGTACAAAGTATATACAAGTATTTACAAGACAAAAAAAAACTAAACCGCGAGAAAATAAAATAAACATAAATACCAATAGTGACTGCCATCCCAATATACCAGCATAAACTAGAAAAAGAAAAAATAGATTAGTACGAGAAATAAAATACACCAAAATATGCAAGAGTGTTCTAGAACTTCCACGAAAAACAAAAGAACGTTGGGCGCCAAACTGTAACGAAACAGTTGGAAGAGGAACTAAAGAGAGGGAGAGAGAGAGTTCGCGGAGGTTCTAGAACTGCAAGTTAAAAATAAGAAGAATGAAAATAACATATTTAATTAAATAGAAAAATACAAGTAAAATATTAATATAAAAACATTGTAAAAAATAATAGGAAACGCGCGACGGGGAGCAGCGCGCGCGAGAGGAAATTAGGATGAGAGGATTGAGAGAGAGAGGAACGTAATGGAGAGGGACGAGAGGATGATGAGAGTGCACTCGCGAGGGAATAGATCTTCATGGTGCTCCGAAGCGCAGACGAAGCGGCCGGGCCATACTCGCAGCCGCCCGCGGAGACACGCGACAGCTCGATGTGGGCCGCGGCGACACTTGCAGTCGCTCGCAGAGTCCCGCAGGCTAACCGCCGAGCGGCACCGATCTTCACGTTGTTCGGAACATCCTCAGCAGACGGAGTGATGGTGCAAGGGCAGCAGCTTCGGAGTCTTCCTCGTGTCTTCATGTAGGTATAGTCCTCGCGCCTCCCAGGCGGCACGGGAACGGGCAGAGGTACAGCGTAGAGATGATGTGGCATGATGGAATAATAATAAGAAATGATCAGGACGGAAAATAATATGAGAATGACCCCCGATAACACGCGACAGCCCCTTATATATGGCTGTCACATGTCATCGGTTTGATGGAAGAACGAAAAACATAAGAGTAAATAAATTATGAAAGAATAGAAAGGTGTATTCACTCGGTAGCTATCGAATAAAGAGAGATGGAAAACTATTTTGAAAAGGTGAGGATAGCAGACTACGAATGAAAAATAAAATATTTAAACATGCATAGTCCGATAAGAAAAATAAAATAATGAATGATTTATAATGAGAATATTAATAAAATTAAAAATACAAATGAGACGGAATCAAACTACACAATATGAAGTAAAATAAATATATAAAGTGAAGGCTACCGAGAAAATACTTGTAAAATACACAAAATATTTAAAATATATGATAAAATATGAATATTAAATAAATAAGATATTGGAACGGCAGGCAGGACGTTACAATACATAAAACAGCAATATAAATATATAACATATAAGTATATTATATCTACTTAACGTATGCAAAACCACCCAAACCCGCTGGCAAGGAATCTAATGGATAAGAAACCTGGTACAACCTTCGAGAGACTAAAGAGGCGTGCACCGCAAGACTTAATGGAAATAAAGATTATGATGGTTTATTTGGCAATATCACTGGATTTTGCTCCAAATACGTCTGATAATAAACATTTATCATCCAGCTGAATGTAACATACAACAGATTGCAGGAAAATGCAAAAAAAAAATATCTTACTAATGTATTGGGTTGGCTGGAAGAGATTTCTTATAGAGATAAGTTCGACCTTGTTAACTGTATTACTGTAAATTTTTATTTATCAAGTGCAATAAAGAGTTACTTTAATTATTGGCACAATTTTTTTATTATATTAACATAGTATAATTTAATATAGAGCGTAAAGTTCCAATGGATTATTCTTATTTCCAGTTAAAAGGGTTATTTTATTTCATTTGATAAATCCTTATCAATACATGCAGAGTCACGGGCTTCGTGACACCTGCCCTAACTCAGATCTCGGCGATATCGCGTCGGACCAGAGAGCCCTACAATTGATAACGTCCACAGAAAAATTTTCTCCCAATCACAATCTTTTGTTGTCGGTACCCAGCCTTTTGTGTTGCCAGCGCGACACTTTAGCTTTGACATTTTTGACTTTTATTTTTCGACATTGACTTTTGGATCCTTATTGCCAACGTAAGAACTGGTTCATAAATCTGATATGTATAATAATAGACCGGTTTAAGCAAAAATGATCCAAATTTTGTAAAAAACAACATTTCCGTGTTAACATGTCAGGGCTACCAAGAGAGTACAAAATAATTCTAAGAGCTTCAAAACATTATGCATTTAAAAAAATGGTCTTATTAAAAAAAGCACCTGAACCTACTATAATAAGCGATCTTTATTCGATTGTACAGACTAACATTGATAGAACCTACTACAGATTTATTAACAAACGGTTTTGTTTGGTTAAAAATTTTATTCTCATACACTACAATCCGCGGCGCCCCGTTTTGTACACATACAGGTAATACATAGCAATTAAACGTATGCAAAGCGTGACTATTGTTATCAAAGACATCTCGTCCTAATTCGCCTCCCTTCCTCGTTTAAGGAGAATGTAATATACGAATATATCTTCTTGAACTGGGAATTAGAACATTAATTAGGTACACACGCGACTATACCGGCATTACCGGGCTAATTAAGTGGTTTCCAGAAAAAGTCGAGACTACAAAACCGTACCACAAACAATCAACATCATAATAACTTGACCGAAATTCGGGCGAAAACTGAAGTTGGTACAATAAATCAGTTGGCATAAGAGTAATTATTGTGTACAATCTTAACAAGATTATTTTCTTGATTTTTGTTTTTTATTTAATTCGGTACAATGTGCTAATTAGTTTTTGTTTACTGTTGAAAATGAAATAATAACTTTATTGAAATCTAGTTCTCATTTTTTTTTTATTCAAATCTACTTTATTCAAATCAAATCTAGTTTATCAAGAATTATGAAATTATGAAAGAACAAATAATCATACCATCACGTTTACCCATGTGATGCCGGCAGAGTAGAATAGCATCACCCATATCCTCCAATAGGTATCTTAGAAGGCGATTAATGGATCAGCAAAGTGGTATTGTTCACCTTATACTCCATCCACCAATCCGCATTGGGCAAGCGTGGTGGACTACTGCATAAACCTCCTTCGATGACAAGGAGAGGCCTTGTGTCCTAGCAGTGGGTCGACTTATAAACGCTATTATGATGAATTAACTAATAAAATATTTTTACCACACAGGAAATAGCGTCGCCAATCAAAATAATTGTATTGCCTGTTTCAATAAAATAACTACCGACAGTTTCCATTGGTAACTATAAGCAAAAGTGTAGATAGATAAGTATGAAACCGGCCATAAATCAGACCAATTTTGAATAATTGAGCGATCAGGTCCCGTAGGAAAACATCTATAATAATTATTGAATCAATGTATAGCACTTTCGTTGGGTATACAGTTTACTCAAAAATCCACAATAATTTTACTACATAAATATCTTATTGACAATTTAAATTGTTCAGAAGTATCTGGTCACCTTGTTGGCGACGATATGTCTGATGGCGACTGTAAAATTATTCAGTAACTTTAGGTGTTTTCCTCGGGGTTGTATTATTGGCTTGTTTTTCAATTATTTATAACTCACTTAATAGCAATAACATGAAATCAATCAGTGGCGCTGGGTTTGCTTACGCTTCGCCTTATTCAATAAGCTTTATTGGAAAATAAATTTGAAAGTAAATATCTTTGAATTATTGTTTCTTTTATACTTTAGTAATATTAACGTTGCAAACATTTTGAAAGTAATGTGTGGAGCCAATGCGTGGGAGAATAAAGGCAGAAGACAGCGCCTGATGCTGTGTGCCAATGAATAAGTTATGGCCCGGCGCATCTGTTGAATACATTTGCAAAACATATACTGATTCTAGTAAACAATTTTCTCTTATCTTATCTGTCGTTAATTTCAGGAAATGACTTGTATTCTACTTAGATTAATTACATATTTATTGACAACTATTTTTGCGAAGTCATTATCCTCCAATGGATGTCTTAGAAGGCGACTAAGGGGTAATAATCACCTTATACTCCGTCCACAAATCCGCAGTAGGCAGGCGTGGTGGACTACTGCCTTAACCTCCTTCAATGACGAGGAGCGGCCTTGTGTCCCAGCAGTGGGTCGAAAGGCGGTTATGATGATGATGATTATTAGATAATGCTTCGCATGCCTTATCGCGGTCAGAGATCTCAAAATTGATTTCTTCATGATGTGGACGTACTGTATTAATAAATTATGTACCTGTGTAATAGGGTATTACTATAATGTTTATTAAAGCACTCTTGTAAAATGGTGTACCTAAGCCGGAAAATTGAAAGCACGGAAATTATCTTTCTCCGAAGAAACAAATTAGCACAGGAAAACAGTGGAATGTTTAACTTTTGAAATCACATAATAATCATTTAATTTTTAATGTTTGTGGTGATAAAAGAAGTCATGTTTTAACAACATTAATATTTAGCTTATAATATATATTTAAGATTTTGAGTGTAAGATCTGTTGTTTGCTTTTCTTTGAACGCTTATTGAAGGTTTGTTGAGTTTTTTGTTGCTGGAAACATGTCACTATTTTGGGGGATGTGGCTTTATGTGTAACCAAACTAAAGTTCTGCTCATCCGTCGTCGTCTTATGAGCTTGATTTTATGTATGTATTATTATTTTAATTGGATGGCTCGTTGTAACTCTTTATATTATCATTAAAATCGTCGACAGATTGTTAAAACTTCGCAAGTGCAATTCAGTAAACAAAACTTTTAATTGACTTCCAAAGCTCAAGTGACAGTGTATTGCAAATTAAAACTTATATCGAGGACACCAGGGTATTTCATGGGCTTAAGAGGGGGTATAAAGCAAAATTACCAATCTTTGATTTGATTTTTACACCCCAAAATAGGCCACAAGCCACCCCATTTTTTTAAAATAGATATTACATTATATTTGAGAGATTTTAGTCTGGGAAAAAACATATAATGAAATATTTTTAAGCATGGAAAAATATCACGAACTTACCTTTAATTTCCAGCTTAAATCAGTTTATTTTCAATGCTATGCATATTACTGCGTCAATATTTTAATACATAATATAAAACTATATTACAAAGCAGCCCTACTAGGGATTTTAAAAAATAATGAATACTTTACGACTTATTTTCATAAAACCAATTTGTCGCTTATAACGTTCTTATTCCGCGCAAAACGCATCAGTCTATCGCGCTTCACCCGTGGTAACGGGCATGTTTTGTTTCATCAATCAGTCTTGACTGCTCCGTTGAGACGAGTGGGCTGTGTTTCTGTGTTCCGCCACCGGCTCGAGAAAATACTTCGACAAAAATATGGGAAATAAAAATAAAATGCGAAAACACTCTAAGAAAGAGCTTAGAAATTTAAAAATTCAACTCAAGAATAATTGTCGGAGGTATGTACATTGCTTTTATTATATTATATAAGTAGTTTAACCAAAAAATATCGCAATTTGACGTTTTAGCTCACGGCACAATGTAACAATGTCGGCGCGGGTAGCAGTAAACGCAAAAAAATAGATGCTTTTGACTACTCATGAATTGGTGCAAAGTTTCAATTGTGTGGTGTGTGTAAAGTATTTTTAACCAACTACCAAAAAGGAGGAGATATTCGTCTGTATGTATTTTTTTATGTATGTACACGTACAGTCAGTTTCAGAAGTAGATGATCACTTTAGTACCATGTCATAGCAACGCCAGCGTTTGTGCAGTAATAGTTGCTACAATTATGTATGAAATATTATTATGACAAGGTACTACAGTGTTCATCTACTTTTGATGGTGACCCGTACACCGATATCTCTGTCATTTGTGGACCGATTTTCAAAATTCTTTTTTTATTCGATAGTGTATACTCCTGAGGTCCCATTGTCACCAAGTCAGGATCTGATGATGGGAAGCCAGGGAAATCGAGGGCAACCCTCAAATTTTATACGCATATATAACGTTTTTCATATTTTTCCTAAACCTATTCTATTATTTGCACCGGGTAGTCATCATTTCATGTTAATGAGCTGATGATGGAAGGTAAATATCTGTTCACCGATATCTCTGCCATTTTTGGACCGTTTCTCAAATTTCTTTTTTTATTCGATAGTGTATGTATACTCCTGAGGTAGTCCCGTTCTCACCAAGCCAGGATCTGATGATGAGAAGGTAGAGAAATCGAGGGCAACCCTCGGAAAAGAACAGAAAGAGAGGGTTATTCATATTTTTTATAAAGCTATTCTAGTATTTGCGTCTGGTTGTCATCTCGTGTTGATGAGCTGATGATGTATGGTAAAACTCCTTAACTATTAGGAGTTGGTTAGTGATAATTTAAGTATTAGAGGTACCTAAATACCGATAGTTGTATTCTTTTAGGTTTTTCAGGTGAGCTGATGATGGAATCATTGATGAGACTTCGTGAATGTGTAGCGACTATGCCCACAATATATTGTATTTTAGCCCAGAATGAGGAACTTTTTACTTTGACCACCAGATCTTTACTGCAAAATTTCCATGCATGTATAATACAAAAAAAATGTACCTGTCATAAAATGTAAATATTTTTTTATGTAACCAAAGATCTTATATGTTAAAATACACTGATTTTGATAAAAATCCACAGAAAAATGTAATAAAGAATAATGGCCAATTTTACGAACATTGTCTTAGCTTTGGACAATCCAAAGTGGTATCTTGTCAACTCTTGTCATAAATAACAAGAATGTGATATAGCATACCACTTGGTTTGAGCATGTCACATCAGATTGACATTAACATAATCAAAACTGAAAGTAACATTATATTTTATGAATAAATGATTTAATTATCAATAATTATTTTTTTGAAGAATGTGCATACCTGGTAATTATTCTGAGCGATTAGCATGATTTTATAAAAAAAAATATAATTGATGTAAATAAAACTTTATTTATATACTTTGTTATAACCTTGCAGGGTTCATGTGTTGAGCTATATTTTACTTGTAAGTACCTACCTCATATCTTTGTAAACACACACAATGAATAAATTATTTGAATCTGAATTTATTATATTTATTTACCATCAGCGAAAAGTATTAAAAATCCACATGTCAAAGTATAGGTAATGGATAGATAGTCCGACTCGTGCTTAGCCAATTTTATCTAGTTTTTCGCGTATACTATGTGCGATCACAAAAAAGAAAAATCATGAAGCGAGTGCCACCTTGCGGCTGCGAACTGCGATGTGCAAGAGGGGAAGGGTGAAACGCGCGGGTGAATTCTGATATTTTTCTTGGTTTATGCCCGCTCTTAAATGTAATCCCTTTCGTGTCGTTCACTGTACAGTGGTGAACACACTAGTCGGTCTGATGCATGCCCTAATGAATTATTCAGAGGTGTGCAGTGTGCCTGCGTTGTGGAACATTACAATTATTTAAAGGATCGTTGCGAAGTCAATGCCGAGCAAGATCTTATTTGAATAAGTGTCAGACATACAGAGTTTTACGTATATTTTGTATTTTGTTGATACTCGAGCTCAGCGTGTGTTGTATGTGACTTAAGTATACTGCATAAATATAAAAACGATATTTATATTATTTCCATACAGTACGAGTAAATCGTCAATATCTGATCAGTAAGGTTGTTAATTTACGTATTTATTAAAGTTTAGCTATAAATTTATTTATAAAGGTAATTAAAAACTTTGTCGAGGAAGCACTGCGGACGAGGCACTCGAATTTGGTGTGCCCGAACTGGGGTCGTGCCTCCACCTTCTTCTTCTTTAAATAAACGGCTTTCGCAATATATAAAGATTACGAATTTCGCCAATGTCAAGTGAAAATGTACCTTCATTTGGTAATGTCTTATTTCTTGATGTTTGCACTAAAATATGGGCGTCACACATTTTAATGCATCTAGAGAGTGTTTGGAAAGAAATGCATGGCAGCAGAACACAAAACCTTTATTTCAATGATTCCTCATAACTGTTCGTCAACGCGGAGGCTTATGCAACGAAACGACACCACTTTCACTGCACAAAATCCACTCCGAAGCAATGTTCAATTATCGAAATAAAGATCGACATCCAGATGCCATGGTTTCCCACCAAACACTCCGTGCCTCCACCTTACAGAACAACAAAAGTAATTACAAGATTTTATTTGCCTTGCACTGTTTGTATGTAAATGTGTAAGTGATGTCGCTCAAAATTTTCAAAATATTTTTCGACCATTTTTTGGTATTCGATGGAACTGAAATTTGGCATATACGTTTAGTTTGGATGATAATGCATGCTAAGCTAAGTGACGTCAATCTCAATCCAATATGGCGGACGGCCCAAGATGGCTGACTAGTTATTTTTTGTGCACTGGCATGATATGGGTGTCAAATGAAAGTGTTGGCCGAGAAGAATACGAAAATTAAATTGACTTTACTCTTAACCCTATAAATGGCGGACCGCCCAAGATGGCAGACTACTTATTTTTTAACTTTGACTTTGACTTTAAACTGAGTAAAAAATTAAAATAAATTTTTATTATTATACACTTAAAAGAAGAAAATAAATTATACTTTAAATTCAAAATGTTATAAAAGGTTATCGCGAGATTCATTTTTGTAGATAAACAGCGATAGAATCGGCAAAGAGATAGATAGTAAATAAACGATGATCGAAGTAAATCTCGCGACAAACTTTTATTAAATTTAAAGTTTATTAAATTTTCCTCTTTTGAGAGCATAATAGTAAAAGCTTGTTTTTCAAAATGTTTTTCTTTTTATAGAAACATAATACATCGACTAATGGATCAGCAAAGGAGTATTGATCATCTTATTACTTATTGTTACGTTCAACTGTAGGTACTCAGTGATGGTTCGCAGGTCGATAAATGATGATTGAATTCGACATTTATCGGTTTTCCTATTTTAAAAGTGTTTCAACTCTTCTCTCAGTTAGTAGTTTTACAAGTCACGTAAAATAGGGACTATAAAATACGACCTTCGTTGTCTTTTTCAGGGTGACAGTTTTTCAGAGGACGGTCTAAAGTGACCAGAATGTGACTGAGAAAAACATTTACGCTTGTGGCTATCTGTTGAATTGAGTGCACACAGCTTAGTTTCCACTTTAATAATTGCAGGCGTCTCAACAATGGAACCGGTTCGTGGATTAGAAGTGGGCGTTTAATTGTCTTCCAAGTACCCACAAGGCTTCTGGGACAATGCTCTGAAATTGTCTTAATACTCGTGTGTAATAATAGCATTATGTGTATTATAATTGAGACAATACGATATAGAAATCAAGTATATTATCGAAAATAACTGAAAAAAGATGTGATTTTTTTCTTTTTTTATGTTCGTCGCTGATGGAAAGCGACGTTGAAGCCTAAGATGGTACATGCTTGCCTAGAAAATGCTTGTTCACTCTGGTCGAAAAAGATGTCATTAGCAAAGAGTTCCACTCCTTAGCTTTTCGCATAATGAAAGCGTAAGCAAATCGTTTCGTGCGAATGGGAGGAATATCTACAATATAAGGGTGAAAGCCCTCGCCGCGTCTCGCCGTCAGGTAGTGGAAAGGGGAAGGGGGTATTAAATTATGTAATACTTCCGCACACTTTCCGAAATGTAACCGTTAAATACCGAGAGGCAAGTCACACTTCTTTGTTGGTCAAGGCTCTGGAGATTAGCCTCAACGAGTGCGTTATTGCCGATGCGCCTCTTCGGATCGTGCTCCACTGAGTCCAGTGCATCTAACCGATGTCGAACAGATCCGTCCCAGATGTAACAAGTATATTGTCAAATTAAAAATTAAATGAATACATGTTTTTCATCCCGTGAATGCTGTAAAAGCCTATCGGATTCTGAACCACGTGCAGCCAATCGCGCCGACTTGACTCGCGTGGTGGCGAATTATCTACACAAAATAGCGTTCAGAATGCTGTTTACCTGTCCAAAAAGCTATGCTTAAACGGTATAGTTGTATAGTGACATATTGCAAAGATCCAAATATAAGGTCGCCAGAGTTCCACTAGAATAGCATCAGCCCATTCATCCAATGGGTGTCGTAGAAGGTGACTAATGGTCAGCATGTAAAGTTGTCTTATACTCCGTCCTCCAATCCACATTGGGCAAGCGTGGTGGACTACTGCCTAAACCACCTTCAATGACAAACAGAGGCCTTGTATCCTAACAAGTCCTCCTGGTAGACTCTTGAACGATGGCATCAAAATTGACTTTCATAAGTGTACAAGTTTTACCTGTAAATGAATAAAAGAATTTTGACTTTAATTTGAGTGGGTCGAATTATAAAGGCTGATATGATGATGAGAGCTCCACAGGGTAAGGGACGGTGGGTTGGCAGCACGCAAGTGTCATGTCAGTGTTCCAAGCATCTGTAGGCTACGGTGGCTGCTTACCATCAAGCAAACCGTATGCTTGTCTGCCAACTATTTAACATAAAAAAAACAGAAATAAATTGGGACCAGTCTACGAAGAAGAAACACATTACCATTACTCTGTCACTATTTCAAAGTTTATCAGAATTTCGACCAAGTCGGCATCCAAACTTAAAATAAGTATTTGCAGAGTCAATGTATCAATATTATCTGAGGCCCTTTCAGCCGGCCCCATCAATCACAGTGTTCAACTTTGGCAGATCATTTTTAAGTCTTATCGGAAGCTCTGCCTGTCGGCCATTTTGCATATCTTTATCAGTTTTGTTGGTTCAACTCGGCCTTTCCATGCGACGGTGAATTGCTGTTTGTGGCGAAAAAAGCCGATATTTTTTTGCTTAAATTGATATACGAAGGTTTATTTTTATTTGTATTTTAAATATGATTGATGCTCAAACTCATTGCGGAGATGAATTAATGATACATCCTCTAAAATGATCATTTATTGATCTAGTTAAGGTAAGCACAAATTAACGACGTATCTAATGTTTATCTTAAAATATTAGTTATTAACTACTGAATCATCACTACATAGTATAAAACAAAGTCGCTATCCGCCGTCTGTCTGTCCCTATGTTTGCTTAGATCTTTAAAACTACGCAACGGATTTTAATGCGGTTTTTTTTAAATAGATAGAGTGATTCTTAAGGAAGGTTTATATGTATAATACATGCATATTTACATAAGCATTGCACCCGTGCGAAGCCGGGGCGGGTCGCTAGTAACTAATAAGTTGTTCCGCTCACACCAATTATCTAGCCCAAACTAAGTGGCATTAAGAGCATCTATTATGTAAAGATACTTTAAGAACATTTTGAATAAATCTTTACCAATATTATAAAGCTGAAGAGTGTGTTTGTTTGGTTTAAAACGCTAATAAATATATGTATATATATATATATAATATATGTATATATATATATATATATATATATATATATAATATATATATATATATATATATATATATATATATATATGTAGAAAGGTAAAGATATATTGACTATATCTTTACCTTTCTACTTTGAATATATATAGATACTAGTGGACCCGACAGACGTTGTCCTGTCCAGCAGACAAAATTGTGAATCTAAACCATTCTCAGATCCCCTTGAACACACACAAAAAATTTCATCAAAATCGGTCCAGTCGTTTTTGTGAATCTAAACCATTCTCAGATCCCCTTGAACACACACAAAAAATTTCATCAAAATCGGTCCAGTCGTTTAAGAGAAGTTCAGTGACATACACACTCACAGAAGAATTATATATATTAAGATATTCAAAGTCCTGACTAATTGACTGAGATATGAACGCACAGCCCAAACCGCTGAACCAAGAGACTTGAAAATTTGCACATAGATACCTTATACAGTGTAGGCATCCACTAAGAAAGGATTTTTGGAAATTCCACCCCTAAGGGGGTAATATGTCCACGCAGAGGAAGTCGCGGGCGGAAGCTAGTAAATTATATAATCAACTAACTCGTGACAAAAATTCTAGTTCATTCCACAAATCTGTCTGCTTGTTGTGTAGGCACTTCGCCACGACTATTTTCTAGACAAACTTTAAATGCATAAATATATACAAAGATTGCATAATTATAAATTTATCCATTTAAATACAGAACTTTTTGATTTTGATTAACTTTATTCTTTGTAAGTTAAATATTATTTTACCTAAGTTGTCATGTCCAAATGTGCAAAATCGTTGCTAAATAAATAAAGATAAAAAAGACAATCTTCTGAACTGTAAAAATATTACGATCCCCTAAAAAGATCAAGCTACTTCCTACATATTACTACACTACAGTACGTGCATGTTTTATTTATGTACAGGGTTATTTGTCCTTTTGCATAAATAAGCAATCAGGTATTTCGGACTACGAACCTTTGTCGTATCATTCACTTGTTTTATTGAATTGTCTTTTGGAAATACTTCGAAAACAGAATATTATAGGAATCGTTGGACTGCGGTAATTAATCTTCCGCCTGCTATATCAGTTTTTGGCACTAGGTAAATAAATTGAAAGTTTGAAATCAAATTAAATCGGTTCGCTAGCTGGCTGCCGCGTACGGTTGAAGATATGAGGCATGTAGGCAACAGCTAGAATGTGTAATTTTTTAATTAATTTGTATTTTCTTTTTATATAATTTGTTCTGCATTTGAATTATAATTGTGTAAAATTTAATAACGGCAATTTTAAATATAATGTAAAATGGTAGTTTTTAAAACATTGGTTATAGTTGTATCGACGGTATATGACCGAGCAAAGTTTAGTCGCCATTCTTGACTGTCATGCACACTAACGTTTTTTTCGAAATATCTTAACTGCGTGTCTTTTATTGTAATTGTGGCAATAAACAGTGAAATACGAACCCAAGTGACTATTTTCAATCACCCGCAGCTATATACTTTACAGGCCAGAATGTATTCCTGTATGCTCTTAGTACATAATACAGAGAGTATATTTAGTTCATACCCTAAATATATCTCTATATTTATGTCTTAGGACGTATACATAAAGAAAGTTCATTACCAGCACCGTTCTGTTAATGCCATTCGGTACTGGTCCGCGCTGGTAGTCGGCACAGGTATTCTCTCTACTTTTATGAAGAACGCGCCAATAAGTTTCGAATGCAGCTGGAACGTTCTAACTTCAGTTAGTACCAAGAAGTGCTGGTGGATTGACTCTGGCAAACAGATTTCTACATGCTTAAGCCCTTAGCAATTTTAAGCCATTCACAGCCAGTTTTGTTAAATGCGACTAGGATAGATTGCTTGAGATCTTTTAAGCTATGAGTAGCTTATGTTCGTATTATGCTGGGGCCGCACTTGCGCCTATCGTCACGAAGCTTCGTGCTAGGACACGATACACGCAGATGTGACCGGCCGTTATCGGCTATCGTCACGAATATTCGGGTTGCTTGTGCGTTATCGGCCGGGAGGCGGTACGTCAGGGTTTTAGCGCGCTAACCTATCGCGATGCGTGGTCAGACATGCGTTGTTCATTTCGAAGGTTGTTCTCCATTAGTTCAGACGCGTACGGGTGACTAAGTATACGATAGAGCTGAGTTATTTTTTATAATAAATGCATTACGTAATTATTAGCACACAATTTAGAAGTAAAGAAAGTGATTATGCATAGTTAAACGCAAAGAAGGATAATAATACTACGCAATTTACACGTCTGGAAATGATTTGATGGAGGTGGACGTCTGGAGATGATTTCGGCCATCTTGGATTATTGCACGATAGTTCGTGCAAATAAAGAAATGCCACATGCTTTATCGCGATAACTTTGCTCGGGCCGCACTTGCGTGTATCGTACGAAGTATCGCCACGCATTACTTCGGGACGATAGGCGCAAGTGCGGCCCCAGCATTATAGAATAAGTTTCAAGAATGAACCCGTCTTGAGCGTCCTACGTCTTTTACTTTGTGCGTGATAGAAAGTGACAGACGATTCTCAAGACATGTTTGTCTTCTGAGTGTCATTCTGTAATACGGGCCTTAGTTCGAAGGGCCGTAGTAAGTGTGAAGTCGCAGGTTCAGATGCCTTCTTAATACATTTTTTCACAAGTTCTTTTTGGTTATTCGTGTTTTAATCAAAAGTCATATAATTCAGTTTTTAACTTTGATGTCGGCGGTTGAATTTTAGAACCTAACTGCATTTTCATTTGAATTGTAAATTACACTAAAGCAACTAAGCTTAACTTGGCTTTTGGAACTCTGCGTTTCAATGCAAGCATTTACATATATATTGTCCATAGCTGTACCGAATAAAAATCATCAATAATAAATCAAAATATTCAAAGAATTTTCGGCCAATTTACTCTCAAAAAAGATGTGTTATAAAAACTTGCAAAAACGGGAAATCACCCTTCGTTGTGCCAGCAGATTGTTATCCAGAAGACAGATTGCTAAGCATTAATCTTCGTTAGTTATGAATAGAAAGCGAGTTAAAGAGCACAAAAGCAGCCATCGATGCGGCAAACGAGATTGGCCGGTGGTCGTGTGTGGAATCTATTTATTAATCAGCATTGGCTCACTTCTCCGGTGACTTTTTACTGGTCTCCATTGTAGGCCGAACTATGTAGATATGACTAGTCTTAAAGTGGTATTACAATAGAATAGAATCCCGATTCATTCTATATCAAACAGTTATATGAATACAGCCAAGAACGCTGAAAACAAAAGTTTAAAAAAAAATCAGCCAAGTCAAATATCATGGAGAGCATGGTGTTGTCGACATATTGTCGTTTGGCATTACATCGATCAACAAACACGTCTGTCACTTGCTCTTTAAGAATATATGTCAAATTAATAGATTTTTGTTGGAGTTTCTCCCGAGTTCTTGTTGTAAAAACACGTGTTGAGAGACTCCAATTCTAACCCAAATCAACGGTATAATTTTTGTTACTTTACTTACATTTTCACTTGACATTGGCAAAAAGCGTACGTATAATGCGACGCGACTCCACTAATTAAGAATAGATTTTTGTTGATTATGGCGAATTTTACAGTATAATTTTGTTCGACGGTCTGTGCTCACACTGCAGGTATTTCGAAAAGGTTTTGTACATTTATTTTATTAATAAGGTGTCAGAGCTCCTCGGAGGCTTTGATACCTCAGTTTATAAGCCACTCTTTAATCATTTTCCTGCCCTGATCCCTATTTTATTAGGGGTTGGTGTAGTAGGAGTGCAGTATTAGTCTCACTCACATATTTATTTACTCTTACTGATCGCGGGAAAGGGATAGTGAGAAAAATCCGATATTGTGAACCATATGCCGACCAACCCTAATTGAACAGCCAACTGATTGCCATTTCACGAGATAGGCATTGCAATGGGACTCTTAATTTGGACGGTTTATAGTTTCACGGCTTGATTGCTTTTTTAAATTAATTATTGACGTGATTTTAGTCTAAGAGGTCACGGGATTTTTCATAACGATCATGGAAACGGTTAGATTTACTTTTATAGTTTGTAGAGTAGTCCCCTAATGTGAATTATGTCGGTCTGGCTGCTCTCAGTGGTTGCAACTTCGAGTTATATAGCTTACAAGAGGCTTCATCGTTGCGAAAAAAAAACGATAACAGAAATGGTCAGTTTTAGTACCTATTCGAAGAATAACGTCTCCGCAGATGAAAAACGTTGGTCTGGCTGTTCTCAGTGGTTGCTTTTCAGAGAGAAAAAAAATAACAGTAATCAGCGAAATAAACAATTAAATCGAACAAATCAAAATTTTATTAATTAAACTTTTATAATTTTATCATCTTTGGGTAAATGCTAAGGCCTGAAGAGTTAAATATTTACTTATTTCCAATATTCTTTTAATTTTTTTTTGAGCTTTTTCCTTAGTCACATTAAAATCTATACTAAACCACAAAATAAAGTTTTAAATTAAGTTTTTTTATAAATATTTAGCTTTCAATTTAATATAATAAAGTGCATAAAGTATCAAAAATGATACTTGTTTTATTTTCATTTAAGAATTCATACTAATTGACTGATTCAATAAAACTCACATACATAAAATTCCTTTACCTTTTAGCTGTCTAAAAAAATGCAAATTACTCTCGAAATTGTACTTTTTGTCCGGTCATGTAATCTAAATCTATTGATAAATATACTTAGAAAATTGAAAATGACGAAGGTATGTGTATATAATTGCTGATAATGCAATATTTTTTATTAATATTTGTATTGGTTGTAACATTTTTATCATGCTCTTGCTGGTGTCAAAAATGATACTCCATGCAGTTAGGCTATCTTGGTTATTGAGATTATTCTTTACGATATTTTCTATGAATTTGTAAGCTTTTGCTTCAAATTTTCAACATAATAACTACAAAAATAATATATGGAAACGATATACCTAGACGATTTGGTTACGCAGTCAGAAGGCAGCAATTACTCGGAAGATGATGCGGTATCAGATGACGTATATTAACTTTAGTTATGAGAAAATTAGTGTACCTACTATCTTACTCGTCAACAATTGCAAGCTGTACTCGAAGATGATTAGATACAGTACACTTTGGAAAATCATGACTATTCATGACCATGATTTGGATCCCCCTGATACTCATTTAGTAAATAAAGGTGAAAATGTTTCAGACAGTGGCACAAATTGTGTTATTTTTCAAATCATTATATGCTCAATACTTAGGTGGAAAAAGCAGTCAATGTTGTTTTCTGAAGACCAGATTCTATTCAAAGGTTCTACCACTTTTCCGGATGACATTAGAGCTTTAACAACTCCTTATCAGTTATTTTCATGTTTTTCTACCCGGATTTACTGTATAGACTGGACAAGAACTTCATATCTGTAGGATCCGTGACAGGTATGAAAAAGCTGAGAAATGGAAGAGGGCAATTCCATGCCCAAAAGTCGTAAGGGAATCATCGCCCATGGGTGGAGTTTACTTTATAGACTTGTGAAGATACAGGAATACTATGAAGTCCAAAAATAGTATGGCCATTTTCTTCCACCATGTAGATTTGTCAGTCATCAATGCATGGGTTTTGTATAGGTCACTATGTACCAGGAAACAAGTAAACCCCAAGCAGATCCTAAATTGGCAAACTTTAGATCGAACTTGCAGATACCCTGTGCAAATACTCATACCCCTTCGATCAGAGGGTGACCTAGCCAAAGTCACTCAATGGAACAGCCGCTTTTTAAAATAAGGAATGTCTAGTGATAAAATAACTGTAAGGTTTGATAAAAAAAAATATGAATATGATGATATGAAAATTATTATACATATGTTTATATAAAAAACATAAGGACACGAACTCTTGAGATTTATGATTTAGATACGTAAAATGCCATTAATAAGAAACAAATACATGCAAACTTTGCGTTTCCTAACGATTTTTATCTATAAACCCGTAAATGGTATAAGACTTACCGCTGACATCACCAGAAATATTGTCATTTTCTGACTCCGTCACAGTAACATCAGATACTTTATCAGGTAGTCGGTTCCCTGCATAGCAGAGAAGAACACATTTGCCGTCTTCTTCTTTCTGTCCATGTTAAATTGGCAATGGATAGCTTGGAGGATTTTTAGTTAAATTTATCTAGATATTTGATACATATTTGAGCTAAGTTGCGATGCTCTGTTGACAAATGAAACCAAATGCAAAATTGAACAATTCTATCAAACTTTACAGTTATATTATTACATTATAGACTCCTCATCTACGTGCCTAAGTAGCGAAGAAGATTTCGAAGATTAAGAGATCTAAGTTAAATCTATCTAAGTTAATAAATAAATCTCAGTTAAAGTTATGATGAACCTGTGATTTTACCCAATAATTAATTGATTATATTACAAGCCAATGCAAGCTAATACATAATTTTCGTATCATCATTACGCACTGCGCCACAGAAGCGTTGATGGCGTAGTGCGTAAGGGCGTTGTCTCCCACCCAGGAGGCACTGGTTCGAACCGCCACGTACCAATGTATTTTCAAATTTTGAATTCATAATTATGTACGTTTAATCGACGCTTTTACGGTGAAGGAAAACATCGTGAGCAAACCTGCACACACCTATGAAGAAATTCTTAGGTTGTATGTGAAGTCGACCAACATTCACTTAGCCAGCGTGGTTGACTAAGGCCTAATGTTTACACCCCACATTAGGGGCAGTAGGTAGTCTCCTCAAATAAAAAGGAGGATGTAGAGAGGACAATAAATAAAAAATAATGTGGGGTAAGTTCGAGCCCGTCGGTAGGGACATTATATGAGCTGTTGTAATGATTGCAAGCTAAGTATTTATAAAAAACATGATCATGATTTTCCAAAGTGCACTGTATCTGATCATCTTCGAGTACAGCTTGCAATTGTTGACGAGTAAGATAGTAGGTACACTAATTTTCTCATAACTAAAGTTAATATACGTCATCTGATACCGCATCATCTTCCGAGTAATTGCTGCCTTCTGACTGCGTAACCAAATCGTCTATATCGATTCCATATATTATTTTTGTAGTTATTATGTTGAAAAATTAAAGCAAAAGCTTAAAAATTCATAGAAAATATCGTAAAGAATAATCTCAATAACCAAGATAGCCTAACTGCATGGAGTATCATTTTTGACACCAGCAAGAGCATGATAAAAATGTTACAACCAATACAAATATTAATAAAAAATATTGCATTATCAGCAATTATATACACATACCTTCGTCATTTTCAATTTTCTAAGTATATTTATCAATAGATTTAGATTACATGACCGGATAAAAAGTACAATTTCGAGAGTAATTTGCATTTTTTTAGACAGCTAAAAGGTAAAGGAATTTTATGTATGTGAGTTTTATTGAATCAGTCAATTAGTATGAATTCTTAAATGAAAATAAAACAAGTATCATTTTTGATACTTTATGCACTTTATTATATTAAATTGAAAGCTAAATATTTATAAAAAAACTTAATTTAAAACTTTATTTTGTGGTTTAGTATAGATTTTAATGTGACTAAGGAAAAAGCTCAAAAAAAAATTAAAAGAATATTGGAAATAAGTAAATATTTAACTCTTCAGGCCTTAGCATTTACCCAAAGATGATAAAATTATAAAAGTTTAATTAATAAAATTTTGATTTGTTCGATTTAATTGTTTATTTTGCTGATCACTGTTATTTTTTTTTCTCTTAAAAGCAACCACTGAGAACAGCCAGACCAACTTTTTTCACCTGTGGAGACCCCATTCTTCGAATAGGTACTAAAACTGACCATTTCTGTTATCGTTTTTTTTTCGCAACAATGCACTGACTTTCGCGCATCATAACTCTGAAACGCAACCACTGAGAGCCGCCAGACCAACGTTTTTCATCTGCGGAGACGTTATTCTTCGAATAGGTACTAAAACTGACCATTTCTGTTATCGTTTTTTTTTCGCAACGATGAAGCCTCTTGTAAGCTATATAACTCGAAGTTGCAACCACTGAGAGCAGCCAGACCGACATAATTCACATTAGGGGACTACTCTACAAACTATAAATGTAAATCTAACCGTTTCCATGATCGTTATGAAAAATCCTGCCACCTCTCAGTCTATTTTAAATTGCTTTTTTATCTTCATCTGTACTTCCAACGAGCATTTGTTTTATATGGACCTAGAATTTTCCCGTGGTTTTCCGTTGATATAAATTATATTTCTATTCCTCAGGAACATGGTCCACCTTGGTTTTCCTCGATTGTAGTCAATGTCTGTTCTGTACCCCTGATAATATATAGTCATCACGTCGATAAGTCGCAACCATTGTCCTGCCCTATAGTGGCTTATAATAACGAAAATTTTGCATGATCTCATTATAGGCACTGTAGGTCTTTTAATGTTATACTTGTTGTAATATTACTATTTATTGTAAATGACTGTTTGTTGCCTTAAATAAATTAAAAAAAAAATGTGTATAACTATGTAATTTCATGATGATCGATTGTGCAGTTTCTTCGTGAAAGTGTAGATATCAGAAAAGGAAATAAATTAACTCACGAATTTCCCGATAATATTATGAGGATATTAAACAGATGCAACATGGATTCGGTAATTTTATTTAAGTAATCTAGCATATCATCGTGCTATACTCGCATAAATATTGAAAATAATTTATCATCAAGAGGACTTTTTTTACATTAACAGGTTGTCAGACAAGCATACGGCCTGCCTGGTGGTGAGCGGCCACCCGCTTGCAACACTGATCTTACTCACCAACAGAAACACACCACCACAAAAATGTAGTGTTATTTGTCTGTGGTATTGTGTAAGGTTGAGCTACTAACTCAGTCGGGCTGCTCCAGATTCGAGCGGTTAGTCCGCTGTGCCCTACTTCGACTAAAACAGGACATTATCAGGAGAGGGGATGTTAGTTGAATGCGGTCTTCTTTGACGTGTTCTTCAGTAGGGCCGATACCCTGTACTTCAAATTCGAGGTATACTTAGTATGTCAATAATCTGATCTTTGTTCTACATTATTCATTACTAAAACATTTATACACTCCGAATCCTCGTAGAGTCAAGTACTTGTGTCACGTATACTTATGGGATTATTTTTGTTAACAAATGCGCAAATAGTATGAAACTTAGAAAAAATACACTGAAAAATGTCCACTATATAGTGGATATCGAGCCCAGCCTCTTCCGCAATCTGGGCGTCTGCAACAAACACTACGCTACCGGGACACTGCTTTCGCCGTCGAAATTTGTCAGTGCTTGGTACTTACGTTTTTGTTGTAACACTAGCTTGCACCGGCGACGTCGTCCGCGTGGACATTTTACCTTCTTAGGGGTGGAATTTCCAAAAATCCATTCTTAGCGGATGCCTACGTCGTAACATCTATCTGCATGCCAAATTTCAGCCCGATCCGTCCAGTGGTTTGGGCTGTGCGTAAGTCACCTTTGAGTTATATAGATTTAGATTGTTTCATAAAATCTTTGAAATTTGCACTCCTAAGATCCGAACGAAATTTTTTTACAAATATTTGACGTCCCGTTAAGATGAAACCGTGTTATAATATGCAATTATTTTTGCGTTAACAATTGCAAAATATAAAAATAATTGATAATTTAAATACTGCAAAACTAATAATTTAGGAGTTACAATCCTCAGACGCATTGGTTCCATGTCATAACAATGCCAGCGCATGTATAGTAGGTAATAGTTGCCACGACCGTGTATAAATGGTACGGGAAGTTACTAAATTGTGAATTTACTTCTGAAGCCGATCTTAGTAGAGTTAGACTATGTTAACCAAGTAACATCTCTGTGGGATAAAGCAGTCCCTTGATATGTCGTTGTCTGATTTATGCCGGGCCCAGGGAGAATGTTACCGGTTACTAGCGTGTCGGGCTGTCCACCGCTCATTAATTTGCATCTACCGTCTCATTCGGACATTACGCTCAAACTGTGAAACGCGTATTAAAGGCAGTTAATATGCTTGACGTAATTTAAGCTTTATGCTTGTCTGCCCACCAAATAACATAAAAATATTTGTAAATTAATATGCCTGTAATTATACGCCAATAAACTGTACAGTATTGTAATTTGTCAATAATGAATTTTTGTACTTACTTTAACAATAATTTTAGAAATACTTCATTAATTTGCTCGATGTAACTCGTAATAATAATGATAAATAATAATTATAATAATAATATATTTCCACGCTCACACCAATTATCTAGCCTGAAGTAAGTATCATTAAGAACTTGTGTTACGGATACTAGATAACGGACATTTTTTTTATATATGATAATTTTAGATATTTTTATAAATAAACTTAAATAAATGTATAAACAACCATGACTCGCAAACAAACATTCGTGTTCGTCACACAAACATTTGCCGCTACCAGGATTCGAACCCGGACCGCTTGATGTGAAGCCAGCTATACTGACCACTCCACCACGACGGCGTCAAAAATAAGTGTCATAGTTATTTCCCATACATTTTGTTTTACTGAACGAAAATTTGAATAGTGAAATTTAAAATTTACTTTGCAATTTGTTTTTTTTCAAAGCCTCACGGCACCATCTATACACAAGACAGCAAGCGATCTTTCTTCAATAACTATTTAAAAACCTTATTTATAGTCTACAATATAATGTTCAGTTTTTGATAGCCTGGTCTGTACCGAACTCCCCGTATACATAATGCCTCGAATGCCTCCTATAAGACATATATTGGCATTTTCGGGATTACATATTGTCAATTCTTTGTCTATTTCAAACCATAATGCAATATTCCGTGATAATATTAGTGACTATTTCAAACGGTTTCCAGCTTTCCATTATAATACGGTCATTAATTCACAGCAAGTAAATTAAATTACAGCTTCATTAACCTCAAAGCGAATTGCATCTTATTAACATGTAATAAAATCCAATATCGGAATGCAAGCGTTACAATTGACTTGTTCCGAGTGGCCTGGAGTAGGGGGTTAGGGGGGCTGCTGACAATGTCTGTCAGCGGGGTGACCGCTAGTGGGACGGGATTTGCACACGCTAGATTTACGCGCGAACAGGCTTTGGGCGTTATTATTTTTGTTTTTTTTTCAGTCAAGTTGATTTCACAAAAGACAGCAAAAAAGGTAGATTTATGCATTGTCTACCAGTCAACTACGTAAGGTGCGTGAAGGCAGGATAAAAAATATGTTGAAATATTTAGATAAATAAATACTGAATATTATCCAGTTCATACATTAATATAGACACATACCCTTGTATTGTCTATATTCTCATTACACCTATATATATACTATATAACATTTGTATAATAGTAGTTTATGCAACTGTCATATAATGAAGGGTATTAAAACAAGAGTGTGAGTTTATGAAACGAGCGCAGCGAGTTACATAATAGTAACGAGTGTTTTAATACCCGTGTTTTATGCAGTTGCATACACTACTTTATCTACACTCATACATAACTCAAATAAAACAACAGAAAAGACAAATATTACGTTTTCCAAAACAAGTGCTTTTTTCTCATTTTCTATTTGAATATGCTTGTTCGCACCGTATTGGAAACACAGATTTGTTTATTTATTACTAATCACCAAGCGCTCCGCCAGAACTGTCTAATCAGAAGCGCCCCGCCCGCCCGCCGCGGTGACGCGTTATGCAGCGAACCAATAAGAGGGATTTCTTAACGCGACCAATCGAGCCATAGAATAATTACACACTAAAAACAATAACATGAGGGGGCTCGTCAATTTTCCATTTAATTATTTTAAATCTTAATTAACCTTTGTTTGTTTGTTCCCTTTCTGTAAAATTATTATTTTTTTATTTTTCTGGCAACAAACTATTTGTTGTGGCTTTTTGCAAATTATTAGGAGTCAAATTTTTTGTATGGGTTAGATCCCTTTGCCTTCCCGAGTATTTAAGAAAAAAAACTGTATCATAATGAGTCGAACCGGTGTTATAATGGTCATTATGTTACAGGTTGTTTTTTTTAATTTTAATTTTGATTATCTGTATTAAAAAGTATGTCATTTTATGTTCACCTTTGATATCGTAATTCGAATATTATGACATGAGTGTAGATAAAAATAATTATTATATTGTTCGGAATAATTCGCGACATGTTTTCGTCTTTTACGCAATGAAAAGAATCAATGTGCTGGCTTCTACTAATGTACTTGTAAAACAAGTCGAGTCTATACACTGTCAAACAACTTCCGTACAAGTATTCGCCGTTTTTATTTCCAAAAATTCACAAATATCCTAAATTCAAGTAAATTAACAAACGACTGCTACGAGTAAAAATTACCTGTATTTATAAACTATGCTCTGTCTTCATGAACGTAAAATTGAAATTTGAAAATAATGCAAGTTTATTATTTATATACTGGTATTGGCATTCCGAATTATGCCAAATAAAAAATATTAACGAATTATCTCAAAAAATTATATTATTAGTTTAAATTGAAGCAAATTAATAGTTATTACGTCAAAATACATTGACATAATTATTTAAAAAAGGTAAAAACGGAATCAACAATAAGATGTCGTGTCTTCAAAAAAAGGTCTTCAACGTAAAAAGTTTGAACAATGAAAAATGCACAAAGCAAAAAAAACCTTAAGTCGACTGGATAAAAACGACGGAAAAAGTGTGGACTGAAACAATTGAGTTCCTAAACAAATATTTGTTCGGTACGAAGCCTCTCCATACGCAAGTATCGTGAAAATTCAAAAAGTCTTTTGAATAAACAGTTTTCAGTCAATCCCAGTTTTAAAACTGCAAAGAACAAAATGCATTATGAAATAATTTGAACAATTTTTACCGGTAGTAAAAATATATATCTAACTTCTGATATTTGACACGGAGTGGTATTATGTGTTATACATATAATACATACACTCAAAATATTCTCAGCAGTCCGGGTACATCACTAAGTACATAGTATAAAACAAAGTCGCTATCCGCCGTCTGTCTGTCCCTATGTATGCGTAGATCTTTAAAACTACGCAACGGATTTTGATGCGGTTTTTTTTAATAGATAGAGTGATTCTTAAGAAAGGTTTATATGTATAATACATGCATATTTACTTATGTAAATATGCAATATGCATGAAATATGCATATTTACTTATGTCAGTTTTACTTGCTATTGTCACAAAAGACCTATTTCTAAATATTAACTAATAGAAATGCAACGCGAAGTAAATAATATAATCTCAAATACCATTATAGTGAAACAAAAATCGTATACATGCAGTATGCTTAATAATGCTACAAATGAAAATTCCAACAGATTTATAGCAACAAAGTTCGCAAGGGCGAAATAATCTCTATAAGAGATGTGTTTCAGCCCAGAACTATTAACCATTTCTAAAGATTATTACTCTTTTTATATCCACGTGTAACGAACAATGACCTTAGTAGCACACATCAAATTAATTCTACTATATTCCCCTATTCATAAGCCTATAACGCTGTATGAGGGCCGTAATTGACGTACTTTATTCACACAAATACTTAGCATTATCATCACATAAACGATAAAAATACTCCGTATATTTTTTGTGTACTTTACGCATTAGTATGCTCGTAGCAAACACTAAGGTAAAACGAGTCACATGCTACGAGTGCTGCGAGACGTCAAGTATCATTGAAACCATTTTATAATTTTCTCTCTCGCTCCAAGTCAAACGGATCTCTTCCCTCTCTGTCCAATATTAGATATCATTCCAGTGGCTGTAACAGCGCAGATATTATTTCTGGTTTAACCGCTACGTCGTAGCTGTCTACGAGCTACGCGACTACGATAGTTGGCCTTTGTCATTTGCGGGGTGGGATTCACGGTTTTTTTTCGCGTTCCACTGGTCGTTTCTTTTGATCTGCTTTTCAATTGCAGTTGTGATCTTTCAAAGCTTACATTAAAGCGCTAGATTGCTTTTCCGACTCGTGTAGCGTTTGTGTCTGTAAAATTATTTTTGTATCTTTTTCAATTTACTGTTAAGTACGAACCTTTATGCTCGGCAATTTAATGTTTGCGGGAATCGTGAGTGAGGTTACAATTTTATTACTTTACATTGGATTTACAACAACCTTCTGCCTCTAATTCAATACCAATTAATAGTATTGTAATGTGCTGAAAAATTGTATCTTATAATTAAATTGAATCCAATGCATTATTACTCAGATAGTGTAAAATTGAGTGATTCGAGCAAAATAATCTGTTTTAGAACAGTTTCCTTCCCTTCCAGATTACAATTTTATCACTATTAGTAATTCACTATACTCTATATATTGTAATTCTTCCATAGTAATTTCCGTTCCGTATATTTATTCATATTCATCAATATTTTTGCGGATTGTATCAAGTTATAGACTTATTATATACCATATCAAGATGTAATCAAGTTTCATTTAATATTCATCTGCTTAGGAGGAGGTTCTCTCGAATAGACGAAGAACCTTCAACAGGTGGCCTCAACTACACTCAATAGTGGCTAGGCGGGTTTTTCTTTGATACCTATTCCCCGAGGCAATGCTTAAAGGTTAGCTAATCTAAAAAAGTCTTTATAACGTTGTAGTAAAGTCGAAATAGATAGAACGTAATTAATACATTAGTTAGAGTCTCGCAATTTTCTTTTCAAAAAACATTGTTTTGTGAACAATTTAATTAACCTTATTTGTTTTTGTTAAGGGCCTGTTTAACAGGTTCTAAGTTAGTTTCCATTAGCGTTTATCTGACATAATGTTCATACAAAACTGTCAATTTAATTGCCAGTTAACTCGTAAGTAGAATCTGTGAAAATTGGCCTAAGTATAGGATTGTGTAACATATCTGTTACAAATGGTCCTCCGAGCCGGATTTGCACAAACAACTTGCGTGTAGCATCACAGTAATAAGTGTGAATTCTACTGAAACAGAAGATATGAAAGTTTAAACAGGACCGTGATCACACAAGCAATTAACACTCGCGTGCTGCGTCAAAGTAATGTCTGATGTGGTTTTGGGCTTGGAACTGTTAAAGTAAGGGGTCGTATCCGCGGTCAAATCTCTGGGTACAAATTATGCTTACTCATTACCGGGTTTTTGCTTTGTTGGTAGTTTGTGGGTGATGTTCATTCCGGCTCACCTTTCCTACTAAGTTCAAAGAAAACTATTTATTCTGACCGGGGCTGGTAATTAATTTATTAAAAAATACAGTTTTTTAAGTAGTCTATTCATTGAGTTAAATTTCTTACAAAATCATGGCTATTGTATTGTAATTATTTTTAATACATACGTAAAATTACGCTCATAATCCCAAAAGGGGTAGCAGAGCTTTAGGTAATATTTTGTTACACATAAAGCCACATCTGACAGTATGGGACATACAGTACCCCAAAATAGTGACAGGCTGCGAGCCTGTAGTCATCACAAAAGGGGCACTAAACCCGAAAAGTAAACAAACAAAAGCCAACAACCAGGACAGATGTTACACTGAAAATCATCTCAGCAATTCGGGTAAATAATTATTGTTAAGTTCATATGTTACGCCTCCACTTCAACCAGCAGATATAACTGTATGAAATTGAGCACAGTCACTTCTCAATGGGGAGGTGCTCTGCAAAGCCGAAACACAGAACATATCTGATTATAGTATTAGGACTGATTGCACATTTACAAAAGTAAAAATATATATATTTTTAGGAATCAGGAATGGAATAAAATAAAAATAAAGAATTATCATCGTAACTTAAAACAATTTTACTTTCAATTAGATTTTCACAACAAGTAACAAGCGATTGCACAGAAAACAACTTTTTACACAATAACCGAATAATAAGGATGAAACAAATGACTAACTGCAAATCACATCGATTACCACTTCAACCGACCTCACTCTACAACGTCCGACAAGCAAATGGGCTGAGAGCGAACTAGCGATTGCTTTTATGGCGGCGTTGTGGTGACGTCATGATTCGCAACGATTCATTCTTCATTTCTGCTAACAATATATATATATGTTACGCTTAAAGAACGAACACGCTCATAACGCGTTGTGGTCACAGTAAAACATCCACGTCTGCTATTGATAATTATCCTTTAGAACCCTGTGGCTGAGTGATGGGTAGGTTAGGGTTATTTTTTTAATGACCAGGCGAAGTGTACTTTTTGTGACCACAACTCGTTGTGAGCTATTTTTTCACTCAATGAGCGTTATCGGTCTTTAAGCGTAACAAATACATATAAAAAACTTTTATATGTATTTTTGTTATATCCTCCGATCCCACTGATGTTCAAATCAAAAAATATCATCATCATTTCATCCGAAAGACGCCCACTGTTGGACATATGCCTCCCCAAGGATCTACAAACCGGTCGGTCCTGCGCTGCCCGCATCGAGCGGCTTCCCGAGACCATTACTAGATCGTCAGTCCACCTTGTGGGGGGCCTACCAACGCTGCGTTTTCCGGTACGTGGTCGCCACTCGAGGTGCTTTCCGACCCAACAAAAAATATACAGTGTTTTTTTTGAACTCTGACATTGCCAGAATCACCGTTAATAAACGGTGGAAATGTAGTAGATAGTTATACAAACTTTTTGGTACCTTTTAATCACAACATTTTTGTACATAAAGATTTGTTAACTTGTTCTCATGTATTTTTAAGGACCGATAGAGTTAGAAAACCATTAGAGTCATTTTATGAAGGACCATTTTTAGTTGTTAAACGTGATTGTAAATATTTTACCATTAATATTAAAAATAAAAATGTAAATATTTCTGTAGATAGATTAAAACCTGCTTATTTATTAGATTTTGATAACAGCAATTTTACTCAGACTAAAGACATTGTTAATAATGATACGCAAACCCCTAAAGAAATTAGAACTAGAATAGGAAGGAGAGTTAAGATACCCGAAAAATATTTTAAGTGATTTTTATTATGTATTTTTTTTTCACAACGTTTTGTTTGGAAATTTTAAGTTTAGATTAATGTTATGGTTTGTCATTCTTGTTAACTGTAGTTAATAGTAGTATCGTAACGCAGTTACTGGAAAGGGGGTAATGTAGTAGATAGTTATACAAACTTTTTGGTACCTTTTTAATATTTTAAAATTATTGTCTTTATAAATTTGACTTGTCTATTTTGATGAGAGAAAAATAATATTTGAGTTGTCGAAAGCAAAAAGGATATTTTTATTTTAAAATTAATAATTTATAATATCCGAGCCCAATAGAGCCATAAAATAAAAAAGAAGAATATGAATAGCAGGCAGAGAGTGAAGCCAGGGTACTGAAGAGGAGTGCCGGTGCACCTTAAGGAGTTCTCCTTAACCCTACACCTTGCGGTCACAAGTCCGAGCACTGTTCTCGTCTCATTTGACTGACTAGAAATAAATTTAAGTATGATAATAGAATTTATATGAATCGTACACAAGTCTACCTGTACCTAAATATCGTACTTATGTAGGTATACGAATTCCATGAATGTGCACCGGGTGTTACAGTTACACAGGCTGTGAGGTTTAATACTAGTTCCCTTAATTGCTCCAGTGGGGAATTTATCTGATTAGCGGCTGCTGTAGCACAATGAGCTAGTTTAAGGGTAACATTGATATTGTAATTTGGAGGGTTCGGTCCGCCCCTATCACTGTGAGGCCACTGACGACGACGATCTAATTGTGTTTATAGTAGCATTAATATTATAATATCATCTTGTCTGGTTATTGATACCATGATCTATGTTTATTGATCGAGTGTTACCTGATTCAATACGAAGCTTTTTGCTAATTTAATATTTAGTACTAGCTTCTGCCCGCGACTTTGTCTGCGCAGGATTAGTATAAATTAAGCCTATATGTTATTCTGATCTATGAACTATATTATTGTAATGTTTCATTAAAATCTATTCAGTAGTTTTTGTGTGAAAAAGTAACAAACATACAAACTTTCGCGTTTACAATATTAGTAGACTGTAATCATGGCGTATTAAATTGAGTATGAGACCATTTACCTAAATATCAACCTAACTAATGCGATGACAATGAAATCCAAAAAAATACTTCAAAGTATTTTACAAGAAAATAATTTAACAGCCGTCTGTACGTAAATATTTTTGGAAAATTACTAAATAAATTATTTGGTAATTTTGTACAATTTACATTCTTGATAGTCTACCGTCCAATACCGCACAAGTACTCGGATAAAGGCAAAGAATAACCTTTTTGTTTTACCTATACTATATTTCTTAATTTTATTTATGTATTTATATTAGCGCGCGACTTTGTCCCAGTGGAACAGTTGCTGTAGGTAGTATTTTATTTTTTGGGTTCTTAATTTTTTGGTAATCATACACATGTTTCCAATAAATGTACGTATAGTAAACATAGACAGATTTATTTGGACTTGCATACGAACATTCATTTCCTAGTTCATCACCACTTCATCACCATGTAGGTCAAATTTATATTTTGTATAGAATATCTGTCAAAATCTTATGTTATTGAAACCGCCATTAGTGGTAAAAATGAATATGAACTTACAGATGATACAGATCCTTTGTGTTTATAAAATAAGAGGAGATTTTAATATCTTTTCTGGACTGGCAAGTCTGTAATTACAATGTTTAACACATTTTGCTTGTTTAAAAAAAAAAAAATAGAAATATGAATTACAGAGGCACTTAGAATGTTTCACTTATCGTAATAATTTTCAATATCGTATGGTTCGCGTTTTAAATGTTAAATATAAATAACATTTCTTCTAAGAACAAATTGCACTAATCAAAGTCTGTGGAATTGAAATTACTAAGTCCACAGTGGAACGCGGTTACGTGACTTCGGTCCAGTTTCAATTAATTGCCTTTCAGTTGGCTGGTGCCTTGGATAGTTTTCAGACTTTAAGGTTTTACTTGAAGGTGCAGAGAGAATGTTTGTAGCGATTTGTGTTCTCTCATCTATTGAGTGTCTTTTAGACACCGGTATTGCAAGAGATTTTTATATTAACTGGTCATGGTCATGTTTTGGGTTTATCGGTGTTGGTCGCGCTCCTGTGTTTTATCTCTGTTTTTTATATTCTTGTAAGTAGCCTTATTATTACTATTATACTATTTTACTTTGAGCTCCTCTCCTATATTCCTATTAGTCCAGTTCTTTACGTTTTTTTTTAATTTTCTTTATATTCTTGAATCTTCCTCTGTATTAATAAACCGTCAAAGATTCAAGAATATTTACCCATCACTCCATCTAGCTACGCGGTAAAAGGAAAGGAAAGATTATGAATTATTTAAATTATGATAAATAAGGCTAGAGGCTGGAAACAGGTCTCTATTTTGCGGCCAGAGTGAACAAGCATCTTCTAAGCAAGCGTGTATCTCATCATCGCATCTAATGTTCGTATTATAGAATGAGTCTCAAGAATCGACGCCGTACTGAGCATCATACATCTCTATCTATTTGTGCTTGAAGGAAAGTGACAAACGATTCTCCAGACATGATTGATTTCTGAGTGTCATTTTGTAATTCGACTTAAATCTTAAATGGCAATATGTAAAGCCTGTATACGTAATGTGACCTTGTATGTGTTATATGCCATGTACGGCTTCGACTTACCCAAACCGAATTATTTGCCCAAAATACAACACAATTTATTTTGTATTATGTTGAGTAAGTCATCTTTCATGTTTCATTCTATTTGAAACAGCAAATTGATACCGCTGTAATACATTTACGATCACCCCTGTGGGAAATTTTTCGTGTTGTTAGCGGACGAAAACAATATGGTTGAACCATTGTTTTGTTAGAAACACATCAGGATATAATGTTTGATTTAAGAAATAATAATATTCATGATTTATTACATACATATGTTACATACGATAGCGCTAGTAGTTTCGAGCATAGCCTTAGGTATCATTTCGTTAACACATAAAGCCACATCTGGCAGTATGAGCCATGCAGTGCCTCCAAATAGTGACAAGTTGCCAGCCTGTCGCCTACATAAAAGGGGCACCAAACCCAAAAAGTAACAATCCAAACGAAAGCATACAACCAGGACAGATTTTACACTCAAAATCATCTTAGCAGTCCAGGGTAATGGATTATAACCTGCGAACACATGTTATAACTGGCAAAAAATACCTATTATACACGTAGCATGTAGGAGCATGGCCCCACACCTGCCGGTTCATTCTGTTCTACCTAGAAAAGATCATAAACTGAAAGGCATGAATACCACCGGCCGATGTGGCTGCGCTGACGTTTTGGCTGGTAAGAAAGAGGTGGAGGTTACGTGCTAGCTCCCACATTGTCACTCAGCTCGTTTTTATCCCGGCGCGACGCTTGCGATTATGCTTCAGTACGCCGCGCCGGCAACTGTGCGCCTGCGTGGACTCGTTTTAGAGTTGTGAAAAATGATGGAATCGACGGCATAAGCAGTAAGGCAATGCAAATGAGTTCGTCATCGTCTATTACGATTTGTTACACATTATTACAACGATGTCTTTGTTAAAAAGGTATACGTGTGTCTATCGGCATGCGCTAGATTACGACTGATCGCCAAATAAGAAAGCCCGTTGACCCGTGTGTGTGTGTGTGTGTGTGTGTGTGTGGCGATGAACCCGGTGAAGCGAACGAAAGGTGAATAAATGAGAAGTGGACGGTATAAATTTTGATGTATAAATAGTATATTACAATGAAAAATGGTAAAAAATACAAACTATCGGTAATTAAACACGCACGTAACCCTGAGACGTTGACAATAATAAAAGCCACTGGCAAAAATTTTGAACATTTATTGAAAGCCAAAAAGAACTTAAAACTATGGTTGCAAGGAGGTCCGGAACAACCTGGTCGTTTCTAGGTAGAACAGAATGACCGGCAGGTGTAGGGGCGCGCGGAAAGTATGCGCAGTACTACGTTTATAAGATGCTTAGAGAAAAATTTTAGGTATTCAGTCATCAATTCTTTTGTACACTATTAATTTATAATCCTACCAAAACATTATTCAGACACCTGACACACGGACATCGTAGCCACGGCAATATAGTAAGCTTACGACCGTGGGAATTTGATTTATCGTCACGTGTAAAGATAAGTAGATAGCTTTTATAGGAATTGTCGGGAACTAAAAGGGTCAACCCAGTTATTCGACCCCTATCCCTCGGTAGCCGTAGGCCGATTCACGCGCAATACACGTGAGCATCGAAAAGTCAGTCCCTTTATTCACGTTTTGTTCATAATTTCGGACAAAAATTAAACGATATTAATTTTTAATTTACACAATTTTAATATTAGAAAAAAAATTAGTATAAGTTAAATGTTAAGGGGAATATACGCGGTTTATATTATACATATAAAGTTCTTGTAATAAGAACTTTGAAATTAGGTACTTATTTAGGTTGTTTAGTGTAGTGAGCGAGATTTTTGGATTAAAGTGTGAAGCTATATGGCATCCTTGGTAGGAACTTACGACGAGTAAAAGCATTTCGTCTTAGTTGTAGAACGAGTCTATAACTTTCACAAGCCTGAGCTGTTTCACAGGTAAAATCACAGATAAAAATTACCTAGAAGAGATCGCTCTAAGTGATAAGGTCGCCTTTTGTACAAATAATTTCAATTTACCTACCTCGTATTTGTGTTTAAATTGGTCTATGTACCATAAAGATATATTCTATTCTATAAATAATGGTGCAAGATAAGTTCTGTCCGTTCATCTGACAGATATACTTAGTCCATTTAAAACTGTCAATTTAACTGCCTGATATCTCCTAATTAGAACCTGTGAAACAGGCCCCGTAACGTGTAGTTCTGTCTCTATCGTTTTGCTTTAAAACGAAAAAGACAAAAGATGTAACCGAAAATACACCACTCTCTAAAGTACCAATAACTTCGTTTTTATGAATAAACAGGCAAATCTGTTCTCCCGTGTTTTTCGTACGTAAATAAAAAATTATGTCAAACCAAATGAATTCTGACCGAACTTATTTAAGAGCAGAGCCGGCATTTGCAGATATAAACTTGTGTAATTGCCCACGTTTTAAACGACGTATTCTGTTATGTTCGTACACTTTATTTAATGTTAATGCTTTTAAGTTTTATGGTGGTAGTGAAAACAAACTTTATCTGAATACGCTCTGTAATGAACACGAACATATATTTACCAGTTTTAGTTGTTTATACATTTATTTATGAACATATCTAAATGATTATGTATTATTAAATAAAAAAAGGAATAATTTTGTCCGTTATCTAGTAAATTCATACATACGAGTACATAATAATTAATTATAATGATAATGCATTAAATATTGTATTTTTAATGTTATACATTGTAAAAATTTAATATTTAGACATTGTCAAGTCTTTAATAATACTTCTAATAATATACATAGATAACACTTGCCCCTATGACGACGACTACACCCAACTGTACATTGCAGCGAATCGCGCGATACTAAAACCCGTTCCACAGTGGTCTGCCGTTTAAGCGCGTGCGTTTGAAACGCTTGCTTTACCACGGCTCGTCTATCGGCGTGATTCTAGCTGAAACCAACCTTAGTACCTTGTCATAGCAACAGTGATAATCGCCAGCATGTGAATGATTATTATGACACGGAACCAAAGTGTTCATCTACTCCCGAAGCCGACCATACCAAGTTCTACATGATAGGAATATGACATATAAGATTAAAAACTGAAAATAAAATCATACGTCTCGATTTAGTATTATCACAGAAAATATAATACTATCCTATATAATATATTATAACTCTAGGTAATAGATGCTGAAACGGCAATTTCTTGAGGAATAAGGCAACATTCAACTTAATACGGTCTTAAAATTCAAGTAATGAATTCCAACCAGCAAACTATATATAAGGAGTTATCCGAATTTACTTCATTCAATTTAATATTAACTACGTAATATTTATTAATACGTTTATATTGACTCAACCCTATACCTAATTTGAAGGAGTTTATTTGGTTACCTCAATTACTCCTAACGTTCGTAGCCAAGTACACTTAACTTCAAGTAAACCGTTTCACGGTAGAATATTATTTTCTTCTAATGAGACTCACTTAAATTAAAATATAAAACGAGGAATAATCTTGCATTTCTGTTATAGGTTTTTTATAGGCTTGGCTTTCTTTTCAGAACACTGCCTCCTGGTAGATTCTCAAACCCTAATAAAACTACACTATACACGTTATCACATAACACATTTATAGTAGACCTTCATTTAAGTAAAAGAGTGCTAATAATTAGAAAACACGCTTTATTGGTCATCAAGGAACATAAATCTCTTACAGCATCGTTAGAATTTGACGATTTGCTAATTTTTATTTAATTTTATTTAATGTCTTAACAATATACATTTACTTTTTAATTTAACTTTGCAGTATTTTTGAAGCAGACTTTTATTTAAGTTCAATTTGATTTTACATACTTTTTAAACAAGTCAATTTTAATATCGCAGTTTTACTGAGATCCTGACGTTTATTGAGTGTATTTTTATAGAAAAGTAAATGAACAAAATTTCCTCACAGCAAAGAAGTTCAGGTGTATTTAGGGCAGAGATTATCAAACTTATTTCTTTTACCGCCCCCTTTGAAAATAAATAATTTTTCAGCGCCCCCTAGTTTTTATACACTCCTAAAACTTAAAAACCACCATTTCATTACTTTAATTAATTTAGTTATAGTGTTATATTATTCAGTCCTGATGTTTAAATTCTAAATTAGACATTTTTACCAGTGAGAACAATTAAAACGCAACTTTATAATATTAAGAATATATTTAAAAATCAAATTAAAAGAAACAATGTAGATAGGTAATCAATTTTAATTTTATAACGAATCTAATGAGATGGATGAATTTGATGATTTTTAACAAGTTTGTTGATATCAGGTTCGATTTTACTCAAAAACAGTCTTAAGTCGCCGCGTTCGGTAACATGCAAACGATTTCTCTTTTTAGTAAGCAGCGTTGTCACAGCGCTAAATCCACGTTCACACAAATATGACGATGGGAATGCTATTAAAAATCGTTGAACGATCGACCACAATCCAGGATATAACTGCGAGATTGATTTTTGTAGCCAAAATTCGTGGTAACCACTTTTGAATTTGATTTTTAATTCATCATTCGTTGTCAGTTCTATAAGTTCTTCTTCCAGTTGGGGTGATATACCTATGTTGACATTTGAAAAAGGATCTAACACCCAGTCTGGTATTTCCAATTTCAAAATATCCTGGAATCTTTCAATGAAATCGCTGTGAAGATTTTCCAAATGTTGGCAGTAGACAAGCAAGTCGTCGCTGTTGCAGGATACTGATAAATTGGGAAAATTATGGAACTCACGTCTGCCGATATTCTTTTTGTGTAAGAGCAACTTGGCTACGAAAGCAGCGACGACATTTTTTGTTTTTATTAAGTTCAAGTCATCGCCTTGAAGTTGGAGATTCATATCATTAAGCAATTTATAAAGGTCTGTCAGGTATGCGATATCATTCTTTGATGTGATGAGTTTGTCGCGCAATTCTGTGTCTTTGTTTTCCAAAAACTCAATGACAGAGTCAAACAGATTGTAAAATCGAGTCAGACAATTTCCTTTTGATAGCCAACGCACTTCTGTGTGAAAAATCAATCTGTTGAAATCTTCATCATTAGCAACACAAAGCTGATTAAATAATCTGTCATTTAAAGAATTGTTTCGGATTTTATTGACTGCTCTGATGACATATTGCAATGATTGAAACAGTCGTTCACTTAAATTTCTAGCAACTAAATGTTGTCGATGTATAACGCAATGTACAGCAAGCACATCTGGAATTTCGTTTTTTAAGTACGCTATGAAACCTTTTTGACTCCCCGTCATAGCTGGAGCACCATCTGTAGCAGCTGATATAATATTCTTCAAGGGAATTCCTTTTTCATCACAAAACTTTTCCAGTGTTTTAAATATGGTTTCTCCTTTTGTGTCTGTCTCTAAATTTCTAGCAAATAATAGTTCTTGACATATTTTTTCATCTTTAATAAACCTCACGTAAGACAGCAACAAAGCTTCATTAGTTGGTAAAGTGGACTCATCCAACTGAATTGAAAATTGACTAGTCTTCAGATGATTGCACAATGACTCTTCAATGTTATCAGCCATTTCATCAATTCGTCTTTGCACAGAACTATTGCTCAAAGGAATTTTTCGAATTATATCTGCAGCAGGTTTATGAAGCACAGTAGTTATAACTTCTTTTATTGCCGGCAAAATTAACGTTTCTCCTATGGTGTGTGGTTTACCTGTTTGAGCAATTAACAAAGAGATATTGTATGAAGCTCGAAGTCCGTCATCGTCTTGCTTAGTAGCCACCGAAAAAAGTTTCGATACACTTGGCTGAGCATTATGCTTCTTTTCCAGGTCTTGAAAATAGGCTACATTTTTGTCCTTCTTATCTGGATGCATTTTATTCAAATGATCTTGAAGTCTTGAAGGCTTCATCGCTTCGTTTGAAAATGTTTTTGAACAAAGAAGGCACATAGGCAAAGATGAATTTGTCGGATTTTCTATGAATCCATATTTAATATATTCTGCACTGTATTGCCGTTTCTTCTTTTTTGCTTCCGACATGACTTTGTTTTTACAAATATGTAAATAAAGTGTTGACCTTTTTAGGAAGTGTAGGTTGAAGATTACCACAGTCTTTCTTTATTGCGATCCACTCGGAGCTCCGTGCACTCGACGAGGTACTCTGTTTCAGAAGATCGATTAAAGATTGCGCACGAAACTACTAATGAAAATTTAAGAGATATTCCGAGCTTTTATATAGGATTTAAATACGGCACGCACCGACAGGAATAAAACAAACGCGCACAAACTCGTTTATCTCTTTCCACGCTTAATAGTACTGAGCAAGTTAGGACAAGTATCGATGCACCAGACGATTACTACCGGATTGCACCAATAGCGTTATTTAACAAAAACTTGTTACAACTTGATTGCGTACGGCATACGGGCTATTCTACGAAATCTATAATAAATATTTTTTAGTTTTTATACCATCATACAAGGCAAATATATAAACTAATTATTTGATATTGAGTAGTAGGTAGGTTTTAATTTTAGTGAATTATAAAGTAAATGAAATTACAAATTAATCATCTGATAACCCTAAACCACGCCTGATATTGAGTAATAGGTAGGTTTTAAGTTTAGTGAAATTTAAAATGTTAAGTAAATAAAATTACAAATCCACCATCGCCCCCCTGAACCACGCCAACGCCCCCCTTTTTTTTCTGGGTCCCTTAACGCCCCCCTCTAGGCCTCCAACGCCCACAGGGGGGCGTTATCGCCCACTTTGAGAAAGACTGATTTAGGGGATAGTTAAAAAAATCTAAACGCATAATTGTACACTTTATTTTGCACGTAAGTGTACAAAAGGTTGTTATACGACTTTCATTAAGTTATTTTGTTTCCGTAAATTTAATCTGATAACTCCAACTATTAAAGTTGAAATGTAAAGCGACCCTTTGCTCGGTGCGCGTAAGATGCTCATTTAGTTCCAATGTGGAGTCCCGGACTCCCCCTAACTGGGGCAAAAATCGAGGTGGCCGCCTGTTGCCATGGCAACGACCCCCACCGAGGCTGTTGCTTCGTCCGACAGATTTCACTCTCAAATAGGTAGCAGCCATTAATTGGACGCCTGATTTAATATTCTTCTGAAAAGCGTTTGCGAAGGTATGCGTTAAATACATGTACGTAGAGTACATTTTCCGTGAATATATCAGTTTATCACTACGGTATAGAATGTATCTGTGAAGACGGGATCAGTTGTATTAGTTTGGTTTGCTTTTTCATTATTATATAGGTACATATTTATTTATTTATTTTATTATTAACTATTAACCAGCTTAATTTAACCTTTACATATAATTCCTAGGCGATAGTACTAACAAAGAAATCATGAAAACTTATCTACTAGCTTAATTATTTTATATACACAACAATTCAGACAAATAATTAACTAACTCGAAATCAAGCGTTCGTATGTTTGTTCGTTGTAAAGTATTTGTAGAGGATAGACCTCTTTTTACCCGATTGCAAGAAAAGGGTTATGTTTTTCGCGCGTTTATTTTGTATGTGTGTATATTTGTAATATTTTTTTACCTAATATCTTTCAAACTGCTGAATGGATATCTAAAATTAAGGTATCGTTAGATTTATCTTGACAGCCCAAGTATTGTTAGAAAGAAAGAAAGAAAGAAAGAAAAAAATATTTATTGAGGCTATACAACAAACAAACAGAAATATCATATATAATACTTATGTCTCAAATGGTCCCAGCTCAGCATATTGCATTGTTAGGCAAGTGATGTTAAAAAAACAACATAGCGGCTGTGAGGTAATATTGTTAGAAAAGAAAAAAAAAATGTTTAGAATTCTTCAATATGGATATCAAATTAAAGGCCTTATCATAAGAATTTTAAAAAGGTATATAATGACCGTATTATATACTTAATGCATTAAAAGTCTGTGTAATCTTGCCATTCTTGTTTTTTATTTTGTCTCCCTCTTCTCTTTAACCCAGTTTTGAGTGTTTTTAGTATATCATCATTATAATAGCCTTTATAATTCGACCCACTGCAGGGACACAAGACGAAGAAGTTTAAGGCAGTAGTTCACCACGCTTGCCCAATGCTGATTGTTGGACGGAGTATAAGGTGATCAATACCCTTTGCTGATCCATTAGTCGCCTTCTACGACACCCATTCGAGGATATGGGGTGATGCTATTCTACTCTGCCGGTATCACACAGCTATTTTTTAAGTATATGTTTTTATTAAATTACACTTTTTCTCCTTTGATTCGTTTTCTCGTTTGCTGTCCCCGACGTTGCCCATAGCACGTTTTATTCAGTACACCAATCTGTTAACAAAATTTTATTCTAGACATTGCTCAAGAACATTCGAAATAAAATTTCAGTAAATTAATTACATCATTATTCTTAAAAGACTTTTAAAGAAACGTAAGATTAAAACATAAATGTATCTTCATAATTTATTCTTTCTTACAATTATGGAACGCCTTCAAATCGACTAAATTCTTAAGTAGGTTCTTGTTTAATTAATAAACGTGAAATACGTAATTAACTTTCAACTTACGTTTTTATTTCTAGACTAATAAGGACTTTTTTGGCTTGAAAAATTATTGCGGGTTGTGTATTAAATCAATATTTTCTAGAAAATTTGAAAAAAGTTTTATGTTTTGCTCCGTTTTTGTCCTTGCTTTTATCAGCCTACAATTAATCTCTCTAGATATTGTTACTTAGATATGTAGAAGATTTTAGTATGGATTTCGTTTTAAGAGGAACAGTTTTTTTTATAAAAGCATGGACAAAGGGAATCGCAGCTAAATGAAACTCACGACCGCTGTCAGATAATGCGCGGAGGACAAGACAGGGACATGCCACGGTAATATATATTGTGGTCCAATAACAAACACTTTTTATAGATGGTATGTTTCCTTAAGAACATGAATGATATATGAAACGGGGCCTCAACGAGGCGCTTTGCTATTTTCTGGACACTTTCGAGGTTTGACTGGACTACTACATACTGCTATCACATTTTATATAAATTGAAATAAGGAGATTGCTAATGGCAATTAAGATAATTAGAAATATATTATTAATCAAAAATGTAAATAAAGCAAGTAAAAGTGCAAGGACAGGAATAAAAATGATGGTAAATATGTTGATTTTGTTATGCTGAGACGGGAAAGAAACTCCGCGGATTACAATTTGGTAATAATTTGAAAACATCATTACAGGTCAATAGATTTATCAATACGCGTTAATTACAGTTTTACAGGGGTAATTTTCTCGCATTCTCTTAATATCAAAATCGGAATGAAAAGATCGATCTAATCGAAAGGAAAAAATGTCAAAAGCACATAACCAGTTAAGAATGCGGTCGGATCACAAGATTAACAAAATTAATCGCGGTATCCGCTTACAATGACGGGTCCATTATTCCTGATTGTCCTTTATTAAAACAAGCTTATTAAAAATAACACAGGCAGCTTTACGTCATACAGTGTATAGGGCGCACGTTGCGGCCATTCATGCCCCTCCCTCTCACCCACCCCACCCATTTACCGCCTACGTTCCAATTCACGTGAAGCCCTGAGTACGGTTAGCAGTTGGAGAGGATAGTAAAAACGTGTATTGTTCGGATGAGTCCGTTTATTATTGACGCTTTCTGAATAGAACGCTTTTAATAATAAATTTGTTGGTAATTTGTCGGTTGTTGCGGCGCCTTTTGAACAAGATGAATTGCGTTTTTCAGTTTGTGTTGGGATAATTGAATGTAATGTTCGTAAGGAACTAGTAATAATCAATAACTAGGGGTTAATCTGCAGACAACTCTGTCTGGAGATTAACTCCTGAACACTCGTCATAAGATTTACAAAAACAACACTTGACAGCAAAGAAATAGGGTCTTTTTGACGTGACAACGTCTTATAATTCGATAGGCGGCTGCACGCACGAAAAAACATGACGTCATGCGGCGTTACCTCGCTCTGAATCTAATTCTCTAATTTGAATTTGGAATTATGTTCTTTAAAATTTAAACTTTCAATGATACCAAAACCAGCCAGATACAAATAGTATAGCCAAAGAGATTTTATTACAAGTTTATTCATACTATAATGCGAAATCTATTAAACAAATGAAATTAAATTTTTCTTTTGAAAAATGCTACCATTCCATCAGTATTTTCTTAAGACGTTGTCACGTTCAACTATCGTCAGTAAACCGACTTTACAGACAACCATTTTTTTTTATTTATTTAATTTTCGGTCTCCTTTATTTAATGTGTAGAGCATTTGCTTATTTCTTTTTCCTCCGTTTATATAAGGTAAACAGTTTTACTCTTATAGTAGGTACATGTTTGCTTTTGTGTAATCATTTACTTGTACACTATATCCCGCTTGTGAATTTACTCACTAATGCTAGGGTTGGCTGGAAGAGATCTCTTTTAGAGATGAGCTCACTTTTGTACACGTTTTTCTTTGTATATTTTATTACTATTTTATGTGTGCAATAAAGGATTTATATGTTCTCTTGTTTGCCACTTGTCATATTTTTACAGCTTCTTACGTTGTTTCAATATGTTTTCTTTATTGCGTGTTTTTTTCGCGTCTGTATTACATTATTTAAGTCTTATTTGTTCTTCTTGTCCTTTAATATAAGAAAGGGGGTCGGTAGCAGAAATCTTAATACATTCCAAAATATTGGAACCAGCTTAATAAAATCGATACTGTACCAAAGACCATTTATAAGTGCTTTATTTCTTGGTATATTTTTTATTGATTATAACATTACCGGATTTTTATCTCGCTCACACGACAGCCTTAAAATAAAATGTGCGTTACTCCAGCAAAATGTTAGCTCTTTTCAAAGATTGAATAATGCAGATAATTAGAGCCCTATCTGGTGTAAATGAGCCCGAAATTTTAAATTTGAGCCCTCAGCCGTTTTGGCAGTATTTAAGAAAAACTGATTCTGCTGGAGTAACGTTACTCCAGCAAAAAAATTTTTAATTTTTAGGTCTATCTGAAAAAAAAGTATGCAGTAAAGTGGCTCGAATTCGAGCATAAATGAGCCCTATAAAATAAAATTTGAGCCCCTCGTGATTCCATAGTTATTTCAGTTTTTGCTGGAGTAACGTTTGGCCGATTGCTGGATATCGGAAACTGTTGGACATACAATCACGATTTTTTGTATATATGCAGGAGTGAATTCGAGCCTTCTGTGCTCGAAATTTTGTTAAAATATCTAGAATGGTTTCGGAGCTATAAAAGATTTTCTAAAAAACAAATATATGCTCTAGCTCTTGAACGAAGACACCTAGAAACTTCGCAACAGTACCAGCTTGTACCTCATGTCTAACCACATAATCAAGTAAAATTTCGACATCCTACTGTAAGTGATTGGCGAGTAGTTACGAAATTTTGATTTCTTGAAGATGAATTATTTCCAGCACCGAAAAAACTACTTTCTCGAAGAGCTGGCTTACAACAATGTTTTAACAATAATTAGAGCCCTATATCAAAAGTACGTATACAAAATTACAGCTAGGTACATCGACTAATTTATGTAATATTTATAAAAAACCATTCCGACAATTTTTGGTCGATTACCCGACCAAATTCGAATGTATATTATAAGGCGGCCGCACCGTACTTCGAGTCATACTTTATCACTTGGCGGTGTTATAATTTAGTTTGGTTAGTACAGACGCGTAAAAAAGAGTTTGATATGAAAATATTTATTATTGTGGAAGTTAAATAAAAAAAAGGAAATAATATTTTATATACTTTTATTTTTGATATTCTACTAATAAAAATAATCTCACAAAATTAAATCAAACGCAATATAACACTTAAATTTAAAAACATGGCTTAATAATCACAGCTTGGGTTTCAATTTTTATGATAAAGTTAAATTACACACTGCGATGTAGTAGGTACCTACTTGCATAAATAGTTTCTCGTTTCGTAATGATTCAAATAATCAGTATTGTTAAAAGACTGCTCTTAAAAATAGTTATTATGAGCTGGCTTATAACAAATAATTGTGAATAACAATGCTTTTACAAAATTAGTGGCTACATACATATAAAATTTAAGTACCTAAATTTTAAAATTCTCTTTTTATGTAACTACATACCTACTTTACACTACTAATATTAACAAGGGTAAATTGTCTACACAAAATTAGAATAGGATACAACAAATCGTATAAAATTAAAATACAGTCAGTCTTTTAACACATAATCTAAAAACCTCACTTAATAATCATAAACAATTATTAGCAATATATCTTATTTATTTATTGGTAACGTATAATCACACACTTTAAAAGGGGTTATTCCCTGATGACCCCGATCCCCGAGGCCGTTAAGTACCTATATTTAAAAAAAAATATGTTAAGTGTACCTTCTACTTTTGAAGGGTTATTTCCTTAGTACCTACCCGATCCCCGACACCCTCACCTCGGAGGACCCTGATTTATTTTTAATTGTATTTTTCAAAATAAATATAAATCGGAGTCTTTCGGGACGACCTCGGCCTCGGAGATCGGGGTACTCAGGGAATAACCCCTTTTAAAGTGTGTGATTATATGTTACCAATAAATAAATAATATATATTGCTAATAATTGTATGTGATTATTAAGTGAGGTTTTTAGATTATGTATTAAAAGACTTGACTGTATTTTAATTTTATACGATTTGTTGTATCCTATTCTAATTTTATGTAGACAATTTACCCTTGTTATTAATAATAGTGTAAAGTAGGTATGTAGTTACATAAAAAGAGAATTTTAAAATTTAGGTACTTAAATTTTATATGTATGTAGCCACTAATTTTGTAAAAGCATTGTTATTAACAATTATTTGTTATAAGCCAGCTCATAATAACTATTTTTAAGAGCAGTCTTTTAACAATACTGATTATTTGAATCATTACGAAACGAGAAACTATTTATGCAAGTAGGTACCTACTACATCGCAGTGTGTAATTTAACTTTATCATAAAAATTGAAACACAAGCTGTGACTATTAAGCCATGTTTTTAAATTTAAGTGTTATATTGCGTTTGATTTAATTTTGTGAGATTATTTTTATTAGTAGAATATCAATGATAAAAGTATATAAAATATTATTTCCTTTTTTATTTAACTTCCACAATAATAAATATTTTCATATCAAACTCTTTTTTACGCGTCTGTACTAACCAAACTAAATTATAACACCGCCAAGTGATAAAGTATGACTCGAAGTATGGTGCGGCCGCCTTATAATATACATTCGAATTTGTTCGGGTAATCGACCAAAAATTGTCGAAATGGTTTTTTATAAATATTATATAAATTAGTCGATGTACCTAGCTGTGATTTTGTATACGTACTTTTGATATAGGGCTCTAATTATTGTTAAAACATTGTTATAAGCCAGCTCTTCGAGAAAGTAGTTTTTTCGGTGCTGGAAATAATTCATCTTCAAGAAATCAAAATTTCGTAACTACTCGCCAATCACTTACAGTAGGATGTCGAAATTTTACTTGATTATGTGGTTAGACATGAGGTACAAGCTGGTACTGTTGCGAAGTTTCTAGGTGTCTTCGTTCAAGAGCTAGAGCATATATTTGTTTTTTAGAAAATATTTTATAGCTCCGAAACCATTCTAGATATTTTAACAAAATTTCGAGCACAGAAGGCTCGAATTCACTCCTGCATATATACAAAAAATCGTGATTGTATGTCCAACAGTTTCCGATATCCAGCAATCGGCCAAACGTTACTCCAGCAAAAACTGAAATAACTATGGAATCACGAGGGGCTCAAATTTTATTTTATAGGGCTCATTTATGCTCGAATTCGAGCCACTTTACTGCATACTTTTTTTTCAGATAGACCTAAAAATTAAAAATTTTTTTGCTGGAGTAACGTTACTCCAGCAGAATCAGTTTTTCTTAAATACTGCCAAAACGGCTGAGGGCTCAAATTTAAAATTTCGGGCTCATTTACACCAGATAGGGCTCTAATTATCTGCATTATTCAATCTTTGAAAAGAGCTAACATTTTGCTGGAGTAACGCACACAAAATAAATGCTCAGAAAAGCGTACCCTTTAACATTTTTGGAGTTGCTAAAGTAGTTTCACTTGAATGCCTTCACTTCAAGCCCCATTTATGGATCGAATAAGTATAATGTCAGTAATTTTCCGTCAATTACGATGTTTCTCTGTCTGTTCAAACAAAAAATGACTACGGTATTATTTATTTCGTTTCACATTTTCTTTATATAAAAAAGGCAAAGGGATCAAACCCATTCAGCCATGTCTGATGTAAAGCCTGACCAGAAATATTAATGGTTTGACCAAATTGCATGTTTTGAGGAAACTATTTTTCTCGTACAAAATGACATATTATTGACATTTGTGTTACGGTAAGGTTTGTTTATTTATAGCCAGGTTTATTTCTCAGTCTAATTTTATCAAAAAGTAAATAAAAATGGACGAATGTGTACTACTATTATAACTACCTATATATAGGATGTTGGGTACATAGTATAGCAAGCACCTATGCTGAGATAGTCACATAAATATATTACATTAGTGTAATAAAAAAAAAACTTTTCATACATTTCATACATTTGACGCGCCGCCGTGGTGGAGTGGTCAGTAAGCTGCCCACACATCGAGCAGTCTGGGTTCGAGTCCTGGTAGTGGCAAAAGTTAGTGTGATGAACACGATCATTTGTTCATGAGTCATGGTTGTTTATATATTTATTTATAAAAATACATATCTAGATTATTAAGTATATATGTCCGTTATCTAGTATCCATAACACAAGTTCTAAAAGATACTTAATTTGGGCTAGATAATTGGTGTGAGCGTAGAAATACTAGAAAAAAGCACTGAAAAAATCGAATGGCCTCAGGCGGGATCAGTGCATTTTTCTAGTATTGATATTTACGCGTTTGTAAACGCAATAATAAAATTATTCCATATATTATTATTATTATTTCGTCGAACTATTTATATGGAGAAATCAAATAACACGAGAGCTGATAGACGTATTTGAGTAGGTACTTGAGGCAAGCTGAAAACCTGTCATATGATAACTGTCCTATATCACGGAGCTGCAAACCTGGCTGGGAAGTAGTGTGGCTAAGCCAGCCTTAGAGCTCCAAAGTTGCAATTTATTTGCAAAAAATATCCTTAAGGTAATCTGAACTGTTATAGCTTAAAATTGAATATTAAATGAGTAAAAAAATAAATAAGCCAATTCAATTAGGCGGTTCTTTAAAAATGCCAGATGCTTGCAAAGACAGAACACAGAAAGATGTTAGAAAGGCGATCATACATCGTTTTTACGGGAATCGCTGTTTTGTTCCCACTTTTTTTGCTTGTTTTTCTTGCACCAATAGAGAAAAGTTCGCCCTGTCATGCAGCTCGCAGCGCATTATGTGATTTATCGTAGTGGCCAAGTTTTGGTGGATTTTGACTGAAATATAGTTATTATGATCAAGTTTATCACTAACCGATGAAAAGAATTTCCATCTTTAGCTACACTCGACATCCAATTTCTTGCTTTACAAGAAATTATAGCACAAGAAGGCATTTTTAAAAATTTATGTTGCGTCGCTTCCTAGATTCTCCGTAGTTGTCAGTGAGTTACTAAGCAACGCTATTGCAGTACTACGAAATGTATGATACGATTCACGCTCGCCTCAACTATGAGCAGTTTGCTCATAGTTGAGGCGAGCGTGAATCGCTCACATAGCCTTTCTAACCTTTCTGTGATCTGTGCTTGCAAAGCAATTTTTTGAAACACCTGCCACTTTCATTCTTACACCAATTATTTGGCCCTAATACAGTATAATGAAATTATATGCTATGGATACTAAATAACATACATAAGTAACAAATAAATATTTTTAAAGTATAATTTAAATTAAACTTAAATATTACTAATAACAAACAATGTTTTGCGACCAACGTTTTTATTTATAACATAAACATCGTTTTTGGAATCGGACAAGCTAGTACCTATGTATGTAGCGTTGCCGACAAGTCCACTAATGTAGAGATTTTTTAGCCGACTACGCAAATTAGCAGTCTATGTATGTATGTATTTACGTATGTTCTCCCGTCGTGCCTAATATTTATCATTTTGATGAAAAAGGTGTCAATCGATTCGTTATTATAGTCCATCGAGCACATACCCAAGATGTTATAGTCCAAGTAACATAGGGTAAAATTCAACCGACTTTAACAATAGAAAAAGTCGATTTTACTTTCGTAAGCCCCGATTTTAACCGATTTCATTTCTTTCTGTTTATCCGCAGTCGGTTTACAGTGTTTTACACTTTTTGTTTGTCTTCAATTGCTAATAAAAAAACTTATCAGTACATATAAATAAAATTGAAATGTCCTGTGATATCTAAATAAATTCTTATTCGCATGTCTTCAACTCGTTTCTTTGTCGCACAATCAAGAAATAGAATTCACTGCCAGCACACGTGTTCCCTCCTTCCTGCAATCCTGGGTCATTCAAAAGAGGCGTGAAGAAGCATCTTGCAGGTCAGCAAGGCGAGGGTGGCTAGCGTGGCGGTTTGTCTCTCGCACTAGATATCTTCACATTTGGACTACACTTCTGCTTACCATCAGGCGCAATCAAGTCATTTGCTTGACCTTTTTATATGAAAAAAATGTTACCAAAACCTAAAATCGTTTGTTCGGGCTAATCTCGGAAACCACTGCACCGATTTTAATGAAGTTTTGTAGATGTGTTTTTCTTGGTCCAACTTAGACTAACGGATAGTTTTTATCTTCATAAGTAGTTCTTAATTATTTTTTGCAAATTAACCATAACAACGTGTAGCGGGTTAGCTAGTTTGTAATAATTCTCGTTTCGAAAATAGGAGTTTTTGTTGGCTGTACCGCGGAAAGACATGCGAGGTAATGATTTTAAATCCGTGAAAATGACTTTCAAGTATGAGAGCGGGCATTTCTGTACTTTTCGCGGGAAGGTTGGGTTCATGCTTTCCGGAGTATGTTATTAGACGCCGTCGTAGTGGGCTGGTCAGTAACGCTGCCTACACATCGGGTGGTCCGGGTTCGAGTCCTGCTAGTGGTAAATGTTAGTGTGATGAACACAAATATTTGTTCTCGAGTCATGGTTGTTTATATATTTATTTAAGCTTATTAATGATTTATCTAGACTGTTATGTATATTTGTCCGTTATCTAGTAGGTATCCATAGCACAAGTTCTTAATGATACTTAATTTGATCTAGATAGTTGGTGTGAGCGTGGAAATATATTATTATTCTCTTGAAAATACTTTTATTTTTAACCGACTTCCCAACAGGAGGAGGTTCTGTATTCGTCTGTATGTATTTTTTTTTTTTATGTATGTACACCGATATCTCCGTCATTTCTGGACTGATTTTCAAAATTCTTTTTTTATTCGATAGAGTTTACTCCTGAGGTGGTCCCATTGTCACCAAGTCAGGATCTGATGATGGGAAGCCAGGGAAATCGAGGGCAACCCTCAAATTTTATAGGCATGTACATCGTTTTTCATATTTTTTCTGAAGCTATACTAGTATTTGCGTCTGGTAGTCACCATCTCATGTTGATGAGCTGATGATGGAAGGTAAATGTATGTTCACCGATATCTCTGTCATTTGTGGACCGATTTTCAAAATTCTTTTTTTATTCGATAGTGTATACTACTGAAGTGGTCCCATTGTCACCAAGTCATGATCTGATGATGCCAAGCTAGGAAAATCGAGGGCAACCCTCGAAAAACAACGGAAAGGGAGGGTTATTCATATTTTTTTATAAAGCAATTCTAGTATGATTGCGTCTGGTAGTCATCTCATGTAGATGAGCTGATGATGGATGGTAAAACTCCTTAATTCTTAGGAGTTGAATGTTGATTATTTAAATATTAAAGGTACCTAAAAACCGATAGTTGTGTTCTATCAGGTAATTTAGGTGAGCTTGATGATGAAACAAAAAACTCCGTCATGGTTAGGAGTTGGATGATAATTCTTTAAATATTGGAGGTACCCAAAGAGCGATAGTTGTATTCTTTCAAGTTATTCAGGTGTGCTGATCATGGAAGGAAAAACTCCTTAACGGTTAGGAGTTGGATGATAATTCTTTCAATATTATAGGCATGTAAAGACCGCTAGTTGTATTTTTAAAAGTTAATCAGGTGAGCCGATGATGGAAGGAATAACTCCTTAACTGTTAGGAGTTGGTTGATGATTATTTAAGTATAAAAGGTACCTAAAGAACGATAGTTGTATTCTTTCAGGTTATTCAGGTGAGCTGATGATGGAAGGTAAAACTCCTTAATGGTTAGGAGTTGGACGATAATTCTTTAAATATTAAAGGTATCTAAAGAGTGATAGTTGTATTCTTTCAGGTTGTTAAGTGAGCTGATGATGGAAGGCAAAGCACCGCAATAGTTAGTATTTGGATGTTAAACTTGTACAAAACTGTAACATTTTGTCACACATAAAACCACCTCTCGTAGTATGGACCATGCAGTGCCTCCTAATAGTGACAGGTTGCCAGCCTGTCGCCTACATAAAAGGGGCACAAAACCCAAAAAGTAATCCGCCGAATGGCAACGCACTTCTAATGTTAAGTGATTTATCCTTAACACTAAAAATAGAAAAATAAACAACTTTAAAAAAAAAAGTCCAACCGACTTCAAAAAGTATAAAAATAACATATTATTAAAATGTGTGCTAGGTACCTGCTGTACTGTTTGAAGTCGGTGCCAAGCCAACTAGGTATTCTATAGGTCCGCCTGCCACAACACACTCATTGATCACACCATCCCGCGATTGCGACCGACCGAACGAGCCAGCTTAGGTGCGTCATCACGGCTCATGGTGTTGAACAATTGGCATGGCTTGGCACCGGGTTCAAACAGTACAGCAGGTACCTAGCACACATTTTAATAATATGTTATTTTTATACTTTTTGAAGTCGGTTGGACTTTTTTTTTAAAAGTTGTTTATTCTATCTAATTTATTTTTTTACTTTTATTTTTCGCAAACAGCACACGTACGTAGTTCTTATAAGTAGGACTTGGGATAGATAATGTGTGCGAATATTAATTATAGTAAAAAAAAATCTTGATGTAGTCTCATGTTGAGAAATATAATGTGTTTTTTCTTATTCATAATCTCAATTAATGAGTTCATGGTAATTACACATTAAGCCAATATCAAGTTAAAGCACCTATAAGCCGTGTGATGCTGGCAGAGTAGAATAGCATCAGCTCACATCTTCCAATGGTTGTCGTAGAAGGCGACTAATGGATCAGGTATTGATCACCTTATACTCCGGCCACCAATCCGCATTGGGCAAGCGTGGTGGACTACTGCCTAAACCTCCTTCGAAAACAAGGGAGGCTGGCCTGGATAGAGGCTGTTATGATAAATAAAGTAAAAGTATTTCTATTCTACTTAAATGATAGAAAATAATTCAAAACAAAAAGTATAATAAGAAGGCGGATATCTTTCGGGTCCAAGCTTAAAAGGTTAAGCGGTATTTGTTTCTATAGCATTGCGATGTTTTATATTTTGCATTATTATTTCTCAAATATTTTGTCTAATGCTCTAAATATTGTTGGCCACCTCTGAGGTTTCTGTGCGTATACACTGGTAAACACCTACCAACAATTTACTCCTGTTTCATGTCGGGACTCGGAAATTTCGGGACAAGTGACAGCTGTCAGAAGCCCTCATTCGGAGGGCGGACGTACTTTCGACAGCTTTCAAATATAACAGCTGCACAGCAAAAGCGCTTTCACGTCGTTGCCATAAGGTTGTAAATCAGTATGTACACATTGAAAATTTAGAGTCGTAATTTTGAATTCTAAATACGGCAAGGTTTGCAACGAGGCTTTCGTGATTGTATATCATTTTGCGGGGCGTTTAAAAAGGAATTTGGTGCAAATCTTTGTGTTTGCGTGAGTGAGATTATCAGATTGCATGAAATTGATTTAACATCGGAATCACTTTGATCACCGTCCGAGAAACTGGTCTTGGCTATTGATAGCAGACTTAGTGAATGTTATTGCTTGAATAGGGATGTGGGTGTTGTATATTACCCGACTACTGCAAAGCTAAGAGTAAGAAAGAAAGAAAGAAAGAAAATACACTTATTAAAATTGAAGTAAGTAAGGGTTATGATTTTAGCAGTCTATGTTTTTCTATATTTAATTATGTTCCTCGTAGCGCCTAATAGTTTTGGTATCCCTTTTTAATATGTTATTTAAATTTTTAACTTCGGCTCTATAGTGGTTTGTGGAAAAAGATTTTTCGCAAAGAAACGTGTGCCGTTATAATGCTTGTATTTCATCTATAGATAGTTCCAAACTGCATTATCGTAAAAATACGACATAAGAGGCTCCTCGCTTTTCAAAACTATCAATGTAAATTAAAATTTCTCTCTATAGCGCTTTTAATCAAGGATTAATGTTCCTATAATATTAAATTTCCAAAGTCTGTTCACATAATGTAACCCGGTAAAGGCGTCAAAGGGAAGGTGGTGTCATATTTTGACCGAAAATCTCCATCGTTTCAAATCATCTCAAGAATTTGATTTTGAAGCGTATCATAATAGTTTTATATTCACTCAGTTGATTATAAGAATTTATGACATCACAAATTCGTAATGAATGCCATACAGGATCTACGGTAGAATAATTGTTTTGTCAGCGGCCGTGACGCGATGTGTTCCAAATTTGAAAAAAAATCTTTAAACATTATGTATGTAGAATCTTTCTCTAATCTGTGAAAAAAACTATTTTTTACGAGTATTTTGATTAATAACAAAGTAATAACTTCTCTTAAATGGAATTGGGCTGGATGGACATGTTGCTAGACAGAGTGATGGCAGATGGACCAAAGCGTTGACAGATTGGTGGCCTATTAAAGATAAAAGAAGCGTCCGACGACGGCCCGCAAGATGGGTCGACGACATTCGAAGGATCGCGTGTCACAACTGGATGAGATTACCACAGGATTGGGACGAATGGCGTTCACGAAGCGCGGCCTATGCTCAACAGCGGGCGATAACGGGCTGAGGATAATTTTAATATATAAATATTTTAGAAAAAACTACTTTTTAATTTCCTTGTATTCGAAATGAAAAGTAGAGTCCTTAATACGGGTATAAGGAGTCAATTCCTGCTCGGACTATAGCCGCCCTAACTACTTCCTCATATGGGAATTAATTCCATTCCACCCTTGTCAAGCAATCTACTATATGTCAAATGGAATATATAAATCACTCGGCAATCGCCCGCTAACTCAACTCAGTTAAGCGCGGTTCCTACATAATAAATGGTTTAAAGTTTCCCTAAGGTCGTGTGGTAAAATCAACAGAGAACAGGCAACACAGGTGGGTCTAAGGGGAACTAAGCGGTGAGCGTAACTTATTCTGCAAGGCGCAGTTACGGCTGTTAGGAATGGTTTTCAGGGTTGCCAGTTTAGTGAATATTACTCTGTAGTCGGTATTCAAACTGTTGTTTGGGGTTACTTTCTTAGTAGTTGCACTCTCAAGGGATAACAAGTTGGAATTGTTGCCAAAGTATACCTGCACCTTGTTCCGTCGTATTCCAAGGAATTGTAATTGTGGAAAGCACATCATGCTATTTTTCTTTCTCTTCATTTTAATATTACTAGCTAAATCTCCATATACGTTCTTTAAAGACCTCAGTTTGTCTAGAACTTACATAAGTTCTGTACTGGAACGCGTATACAGGGTTATTGGTAAAACACCAAAAACCTTCAAACCATTTGAAGATCTCATCAACACAAAAAGTTTACTTTGGAAGCAACTTTGAAATAGCGAAAAAAAACCGGCTGTTTAATACATTATGGTTCGAAGGTGTAGCACTTCGTTTGTGTTGATGAGATCTTCATTAATGGTTAGGTTTTTGGTGTTTTATAAATAACCCTGTATAAGACGGCTCTCACGGAATCGTATCAAATATGGCTAGGCAGGCAGAAAGAGGGGCCAGGGTAGTGGATGAGGAGTGCCGATCCACCACAAGGAGGCCTTCCCTTACGCCTGCGGTCACGAGTCCAGGAACTGCTTCTGACTCCTCTCTATGAAACGCGATAGACTCCGCACCCGCACGGTGAATCCATGGAAGGCTAAGAGCTTTCGTCTCAGAAGTTTGGGATATGATTACATTGTCTCAATTTGTCCAATGAAATACCTGATCTGCTGAGATGATTTTGAATGTAACATCTGTACTGGTTGATGGCGTTTGTTTGTTTGTTCACTAAAGACTTAGTTGCTTTGTAGGTCTGATTTCCTAGGCTAGCATTACTAATTTGATTTGAGGCACTGCGTGTTTCATACTGTCTGATGTAGCTTTATTATTAAGACGCCGTCGTTGTGGGGTGGTTAGTATAGCTGCCTACACATCAAGCAGTCCGGGTTCGAGTCCTGGTAGCGGCAAATGTTTGTGTGACGAACTCGAATACTAATGTTGACGAGTCATGGTTGTTTATATATTTATTTATAATAATATCTAAAAAAAATATTATTATATAAAAATTTTCCGTTATCTAGTATCCATAACACAAGTTCTTAATGATACTTAATTTGGGCTACATAATTGGTATGAGCGTAGAAATATATTATTATATGTGCGGGACCGCTATGGCTGTGGGTATAGTCCCTAGTGCACCTATAGTGCTGGATTGCCGTGAAGAGTTGAGGACCGTGGGGTGCTTGATTGAAAGAAGATTCTTGTTGTCCGTGGCTATTTCGATGCCGTTGTGAAGTGGAATGAGCGTGATGTATGGTGGTGTTTTTTAGTTAAGTACTTTTTTGTGATGTCGCAACTAGCGACCTATCTAACGAGGGGATTTTTACCCTTGTGTAAGGTGTGTGTGTAGTGTTTTCCCTACGCCACGCATTTATTTATTATCAAAAACTTATTCTAACTACATTAATATATTTTAAACAATTCAAAACAATTTCAAAAGGTAAGTAAACAAACTATCGACTATCTATGCTTATTAACTAACTTATTCTAGGGTAATAAAAAACACACTAATAAAACTTTTAATTAAAAACTGATTAGGTACATAACAATAATTACTTAACTAATTAAATATATTAATTTTCAGTCGTCCGGAACATTCTCCCGCCGTGCGCTCGTGATGTGCAGCGTTACGACGCACTCTCCGTCGTTCGGGCGACTGTTGCAGCGTCGAGGATGACCAGCTTCTTCGTAGGCCTCCTCAGAGTGCCTCCTTTGGTCTTGACGTCGACGGTGCGTACTACGCCGTCGGGACCGGGGTATACAGCTTCGATTCTCCCCAGCGGCCATGTGTTTCGAGGCAGCGTATTGTCGACTATCAGGACTAGGTCACCGAGTTGTGCGGTGGGACCTCTTCCGTAGGGCTCCCGTCGTTCTTGTAGGCCGGGTAGGTACTCTCGTAGCCATCTTCTCCAGAATTCGTCGGCCAGGTCTTCTTCTAGTGGTTCGTCCCAGCCCTTGCTCCGTTTCCATATTTGTTGAAGTAATTGTTTCGCCTTCATAGTGACTGGAGACACGAAGCCTAGTGGGTCGAACAGTGACATGACCACTCGCAGTACTTGTCGTTTCGTAGGTCTTCGTTGTAGCACGTCCTCAGGTAGTCTGGAGAAGTCTAGGTTGTACTTCAGGGTGTCTGTCGTGGTCTGCCAAACCATGCCGAGTACTTTTTCGATGCGATCTCCCGCCGTTATTTCGGTTTCTTCTGTCCACTTCTCTGCGCCTAGCTCTTGTAGCACCCTTGTCGAGTTCGATGCCCATTTGCGTAGTTCGAAGTGTGCTTGACTGTGTATGAGGCGGACTTGTCGCGCTGTTTCTATGGCGATATCTTCATTTTCGAAACTTTGAATGTAGTCGTCCATGTAGTGGTTTCTTTTGATCGCGTCAACTGCGGCCGGGTATTCTTGAATGTAGTCTTCTGCATTTTTATTCTTCACGAATATTGCTGTGGCTGGCGAAGAGGTGGCACCAAATATGAGTGACGTCATTCTGTATTTCTTCACTGTTGCGTTCGCGTCGCCGTCTCTCCATAGGTATCGCAGTGCATCGCGGTCTTCAGTTGCTATTTTGATTTGTAGAAACATCTCTGCTATGTCGGCTGAAACGGCGATATCGTGCTGTCTCATTCTCATCAATGTGCCCGGCAGCGATTGTAGCAAGTCCGGGCCGGTGAGTAGAGTTTTGTTGAGCGATATTCCCTTGTAGACGGCAGCGGCGTCGTGGACCATTCGTACTTTCTCCGGTTTCAGTGGGTTTACGACCGGAAAGCAAGGTAGGTACCACGTTCTTCCTTCTCTTTCTTGCTCGGGTGCGAGTTCAGCGTAGCCCTTGTTAACGAGTGCTCTCATTTCTTCTATGACCTTCTGTTTCAGTACGGGGTTCTTGGTTATCTTCTTTTCTGTTGCTTCGAGCCTCTTGATAGCGTATTCTTCGTTCTTTGGTAGTTTGACGTCTTCGTTCTTCCATAACAGCGTTGTTTGAAAACGCCCTTCTTGTGTTCTGACGGTGTTGCGTTCTAATATTTTCATAGCTTGCACTTCGGGGTCGTTCTGTGGTTGTTTCGGTGTTATGGTGAGAGCTTCGAGTGAGAAGAATTGCTTCAGTTTCGTGTCTATGTCTTCTGTTTCTTCATTTTGTTGAACGAAGTGAACTCTGTTGCCCGTTGTTCTGTTGCAGGCCCCGTGTAACACCCAGCCCAAAGGTGTTAGCGACGCTACCGGCTGCGATATGTTGCCGATTTTCGTGTCTTCTGCTAGCAGTAACGGCCAGTTGTCTTGCCCTATTAGTACTCGTGGCCTCGCTTCGATGTATTTTATGTTTTCTATGATGTCTTCGAGGTGTCTGCAGCCCTTCAAGTCTTCGTCTTCTATAGTTTGGGGTGACAGCTTGAGGTTTGAGATCGATCGTGCGTTGATTCTATGGCGTTTTCCCCCTCCCTTGAGGGTGATGTTCAGCTTTCTTGACGAAGCGGTGTCTATTTGTGTGTTGCCGATGCCTTCTATACGCAGTGGTTCTTCTGAGCCCCGTAGCCCTGCTCGTTGTGCTATTTCTTCGTCTATGAGGGTGATGGTGGAGCCATCGTCGAGCAGTGCGTACGTGTCTATGTTTTTCTTCGGGCCTTCCACTCGTACCGGTACTATTTTGAGAAATGCTTGAGACTTCTTTGCCGTCCATGTGGAGCTTACTATTTCGCTGTTTTCGTTCTTGCTAAAATGTAGCATTCTGTGGTGTTTTCTTTCGCAGCCTTCGTAGCCGCATACTATGGGGCGGCAGCTGTGCGTTTTGTTTCTGAAGCGTAGACAGCGGAAGCAGAGTTTTTTTTCTTTTGCCAGGTCCCATTTTGTTTGAGTGTCGGCTTTCTTGAATTCTTCGCATTTTACGGCGGTATGACCGGGCTGGTCACATACTAGGCAGTTGGCGGCGATGTATGGTTTGCGTTCGAAATTCTTCTGTGTTGTTTCGCGCGTGTTGTATGTTCTGCCGGGAGCTTTGAATTCTTCTGGTTGGGCGTATGGTCCGCATCTGTCGGCTTCTCTTCGTAAGAAGTTGGCGAGCTTCAATAGGTCAGGCTCTTCTGTGTTCTGTTCGGCTGCGTAGTCGAACCATCTGTAGCGCATAGCGGGTGACAGCTTCTCGATGGTGATTTTTGTGACTTCTGGGTTGTATAGGTAGTACGTCTTCTCTAGGGTTCGCAGTGTGGTGACTATGTTGAAGACTCTTGTGGCGAATACGCAGAGTTCTCTTGGTGAGTCGGTCGGTCTTGATAAACTCTTCAAACGGTTGAGTTCTGCTAGTGCTATGGCGTCGGGTCGGCCGAATCTTGATTCTAGTGTGTGTATTATTTCTTCTGTTTTCGCGTTGTATATGAGGAGGTTTTCTACTGCTTCTCTTGCGTTTCCCTTCAGGCTTCGACGTAGACGTGCCAGGTTTTCTATCTCGCTGTACAGGCCGGCTGTTTCTTTGTAGGCTGCTCTGAACATCAGCCACTCTTGGTAGGCCCCGCTGTATATTGGTAGTTCTTGTGGTGTGCGAAGAGTCATCTGTGGCGCCGATTTCGCAGCTAACGCTATGGCCGATGCTAGTTGCGAAATGTCTATTTGTTGGTTTGGTGTTTCAGGCGTCACGACTTGCGATACGTGTGGTTGGCTTGCATGTACTTCTATTTTCGTTGTGTTTTCTTCGTGCGGTTGCTCCGTGATTGCTAGTACTTGTTTCTGGCTGGTTTCCAGCCACTCTGTGACTTTTCTTGTTGTGTCTCTGTTCGTGGTCACGGAGTACGCTTCGTCGACCTCTTCTTCTGTATCGCTTTCTTCTTCTTCGCGTAGTCTTGCTATTCGTGCCTCTTCTAATTTCACACGTAGTTTCAGAAGATCTTCTTGTGCTTTCAGCAGCTGCTTTGCCCGCTTCGATCTTCTCGATGTTTTTGACAATGACTTCTTGCTATTTCTATCAGTTTCTTCATTTTGACGCTCCGTTGTTCGTTCTGTGGTGGGTGTCAACGTTGTGTCGGAGTTTTCTTTGCTTCTATTTTCATTTTCTATGGACGACGTAGCTTCTATTGGTTGCCGTTGCTCGTCGTTTTCTTCTATTTGGCGTTCTTCTATTTGGCGTTCTTTTCCAGTTCTTGATCGTGTTACAGGCATCTTGATGGCTTTGAATCTTCTTTCTTGCTATTTCTTCACGTAATCCGGCTTCTCGAAGGACCAAAATGTGCGGGACCGCTATGGCTGTGGGTATAGTCCCTAGTGCACCTATAGTGCTGGATTGCCGTGAAGAGTTGAGGACCGTGGGGTGCTTGATTGAAAGAAGATTCTTGTTGTCCGTGGCTATTTCGATGCCGTTGTGAAGTGGAATGAGCGTGATGTATGGTGGTGTTTTTTAGTTAAGTACTTTTTTGTGATGTCGCAACTAGCGACCTATCTAACGAGGGGATTTTTACCCTTGTGTAAGGTGTGTGTGTAGTGTTTTCCCTACGCCACGCATTTATTTATTATCAAAAACTTATTCTAACTACATTAATATATTTTAAACAATTCAAAACAATTTCAAAAGGTAAGTAAACAAACTATCGACTATCTATGCTTATTAACTAACTTATTCTAGGGTAATAAAAAACACACTAATAAAACTTTTAATTAAAAACTGATTAGGTACATAACAATAATTACTTAACTAATTAAATATATTAATTTTCAGTCGTCCGGAACATTCTCCCGCCGTGCGCTCGTGATGTGCAGCGTTACGACGCACTCTCCGTCGTTCGGGCGACTGTTGCAGCGTCGAGGATGACCAGCTTCTTCGTAGGCCTCCTCAGAGTGCCTCCTTTGGTCTTGACGTCGACGGTGCGTACTACGCCGTCGGGACCGGGGTATACAGCTTCGATTCTCCCCAGCGGCCATGTGTTTCGAGGCAGCGTATTGTCGACTATCAGGACTAGGTCACCGAGTTGTGCGGTGGGACCTCTTCCGTAGGGCTCCCGTCGTTCTTGTAGGCCGGGTAGGTACTCTCGTAGCCATCTTCTCCAGAATTCGTCGGCCAGGTCTTCTTCTAGTGGTTCGTCCCAGCCCTTGCTCCGTTTCCATATTTGTTGAAGTAATTGTTTCGCCTTCATAGTGACTGGAGACACGAAGCCTAGTGGGTCGAACAGTGACATGACCACTCGCAGTACTTGTCGTTTCGTAGGTCTTCGTTGTAGCACGTCCTCAGGTAGTCTGGAGAAGTCTAGGTTGTACTTCAGGGTGTCTGTCGTGGTCTGCCAAACCATGCCGAGTACTTTTTCGATGCGATCTCCCGCCGTTATTTCGGTTTCTTCTGTCCACTTCTCTGCGCCTAGCTCTTGTAGCACCCTTGTCGAGTTCGATGCCCATTTGCGTAGTTCGAAGTGTGCTTGACTGTGTATGAGGCGGACTTGTCGCGCTGTTTCTATGGCGATATCTTCATTTTCGAAACTTTGAATGTAGTCGTCCATGTAGTGGTTTCTTTTGATCGCGTCAACTGCGGCCGGGTATTCTTGAATGTAGTCTTCTGCATTTTTATTCTTCACGAATATTGCTGTGGCTGGCGAAGAGGTGGCACCAAATATGAGTGACGTCATTCTGTATTTCTTCACTGTTGCGTTCGCGTCGCCGTCTCTCCATAGGTATCGCAGTGCATCGCGGTCTTCAGTTGCTATTTTGATTTGTAGAAACATCTCTGCTATGTCGGCTGAAACGGCGATATCGTGCTGTCTCATTCTCATCAATGTGCCCGGCAGCGATTGTAGCAAGTCCGGGCCGGTGAGTAGAGTTTTGTTGAGCGATATTCCCTTGTAGACGGCAGCGGCGTCGTGGACCATTCGTACTTTCTCCGGTTTCAGTGGGTTTACGACCGGAAAGCAAGGTAGGTACCACGTTCTTCCTTCTCTTTCTTGCTCGGGTGCGAGTTCAGCGTAGCCCTTGTTAACGAGTGCTCTCATTTCTTCTATGACCTTCTGTTTCAGTACGGGGTTCTTGGTTATCTTCTTTTCTGTTGCTTCGAGCCTCTTGATAGCGTATTCTTCGTTCTTTGGTAGTTTGACGTCTTCGTTCTTCCATAACAGCGTTGTTTGAAAACGCCCTTCTTGTGTTCTGACGGTGTTGCGTTCTAATATTTTCATAGCTTGCACTTCGGGGTCGTTCTGTGGTTGTTTCGGTGTTATGGTGAGAGCTTCGAGTGAGAAGAATTGCTTCAGTTTCGTGTCTATGTCTTCTGTTTCTTCATTTTGTTGAACGAAGTGAACTCTGTTGCCCGTTGTTCTGTTGCAGGCCCCGTGTAACACCCAGCCCAAAGGTGTTAGCGACGCTACCGGCTGCGATATGTTGCCGATTTTCGTGTCTTCTGCTAGCAGTAACGGCCAGTTGTCTTGCCCTATTAGTACTCGTGGCCTCGCTTCGATGTATTTTATGTTTTCTATGATGTCTTCGAGGTGTCTGCAGCCCTTCAAGTCTTCGTCTTCTATAGTTTGGGGTGACAGCTTGAGGTTTGAGATCGATCGTGCGTTGATTCTATGGCGTTTTCCCCCTCCCTTGAGGGTGATGTTCAGCTTTCTTGACGAAGCGGTGTCTATTTGTGTGTTGCCGATGCCTTCTATACGCAGTGGTTCTTCTGAGCCCCGTAGCCCTGCTCGTTGTGCTATTTCTTCGTCTATGAGGGTGATGGTGGAGCCATCGTCGAGCAGTGCGTACGTGTCTATGTTTTTCTTCGGGCCTTCCACTCGTACCGGTACTATTTTGAGAAATGCTTGAGACTTCTTTGCCGTCCATGTGGAGCTTACTATTTCGCTGTTTTCGTTCTTGCTAAAATGTAGCATTCTGTGGTGTTTTCTTTCGCAGCCTTCGTAGCCGCATACTATGGGGCGGCAGCTGTGCGTTTTGTTTCTGAAGCGTAGACAGCGGAAGCAGAGTTTTTTTTCTTTTGCCAGGTCCCATTTTGTTTGAGTGTCGGCTTTCTTGAATTCTTCGCATTTTACGGCGGTATGACCGGGCTGGTCACATACTAGGCAGTTGGCGGCGATGTATGGTTTGCGTTCGAAATTCTTCTGTGTTGTTTCGCGCGTGTTGTATGTTCTGCCGGGAGCTTTGAATTCTTCTGGTTGGGCGTATGGTCCGCATCTGTCGGCTTCTCTTCGTAAGAAGTTGGCGAGCTTCAATAGGTCAGGCTCTTCTGTGTTCTGTTCGGCTGCGTAGTCGAACCATCTGTAGCGCATAGCGGGTGACAGCTTCTCGATGGTGATTTTTGTGACTTCTGGGTTGTATAGGTAGTACGTCTTCTCTAGGGTTCGCAGTGTGGTGACTATGTTGAAGACTCTTGTGGCGAATACGCAGAGTTCTCTTGGTGAGTCGGTCGGTCTTGATAAACTCTTCAAACGGTTGAGTTCTGCTAGTGCTATGGCGTCGGGTCGGCCGAATCTTGATTCTAGTGTGTGTATTATTTCTTCTGTTTTCGCGTTGTATATGAGGAGGTTTTCTACTGCTTCTCTTGCGTTTCCCTTCAGGCTTCGACGTAGACGTGCCAGGTTTTCTATCTCGCTGTACAGGCCGGCTGTTTCTTTGTAGGCTGCTCTGAACATCAGCCACTCTTGGTAGGCCCCGCTGTATATTGGTAGTTCTTGTGGTGTGCGAAGAGTCATCTGTGGCGCCGATTTCGCAGCTAACGCTATGGCCGATGCTAGTTGCGAAATGTCTATTTGTTGGTTTGGTGTTTCAGGCGTCACGACTTGCGATACGTGTGGTTGGCTTGCATGTACTTCTATTTTCGTTGTGTTTTCTTCGTGCGGTTGCTCCGTGATTGCTAGTACTTGTTTCTGGCTGGTTTCCAGCCACTCTGTGACTTTTCTTGTTGTGTCTCTGTTCGTGGTCACGGAGTACGCTTCGTCGACCTCTTCTTCTGTATCGCTTTCTTCTTCTTCGCGTAGTCTTGCTATTCGTGCCTCTTCTAATTTCACACGTAGTTTCAGAAGATCTTCTTGTGCTTTCAGCAGCTGCTTTGCCCGCTTCGATCTTCTCGATGTTTTTGACAATGACTTCTTGCTATTTCTATCAGTTTCTTCATTTTGACGCTCCGTTGTTCGTTCTGTGGTGGGTGTCAACGTTGTGTCGGAGTTTTCTTTGCTTCTATTTTCATTTTCTATGGACGACGTAGCTTCTATTGGTTGCCGTTGCTCGTCGTTTTCTTCTATTTGGCGTTCTTCTATTTGGCGTTCTTTTCCAGTTCTTGATCGTGTTACAGGCATCTTGATGGCTTTGAATCTTCTTTCTTGCTATTTCTTCACGTAATCCGGCTTCTCGAAGGACCAAAATGTGCGGGACCGCTATGGCTGTGGGTATAGTCCCTAGTGCACCTATAGTGCTGGATTGCCGTGAAGAGTTGAGGACCGTGGGGTGCTTGATTGAAAGAAGATTCTTGTTGTCCGTGGCTATTTCGATGCCGTTGTGAAGTGGAATGAGCGTGATGTATGGTGGTGTTTTTTAGTTAAGTACTTTTTTGTGATGTCGCAACTAGCGACCTATCTAACGAGGGGATTTTTACCCTTGTGTAAGGTGTGTGTGTAGTGTTTTCCCTACGCCACGCATTTATTTATTATCAAAAACTTATTCTAACTACATTAATATATTTTAAACAATTCAAAACAATTTCAAAAGGTAAGTAAACAAACTATCGACTATCTATGCTTATTAACTAACTTATTCTAGGGTAATAAAAAACACACTAATAAAACTTTTAATTAAAAACTGATTAGGTACATAACAATAATTACTTAACTAATTAAATATATTAATTTTCAGTCGTCCGGAACATTATATTATAACCAAATGATATCTGCTAAATCCCTTTTGGGATTATTCGAAATATCAAGAATGCGTTGAATTTGTTTATAAGTTTATTTGCAATGTTTGAAAATGCACTAATTAAAATCAAAACTAAATACAAGAAGAAAGACCCATTTCAGTACTTGATTATGGCAGGTTTTTTTTTTATTTTACGTCTTCTATTCAGGGCCGAAACGTAAAAGTTGCTGACCCGTTGAATTTCGGATATTTTCTTCTCTATTACGGGCTTTGTTACTATTTTCAAATACATATCTGGAATGCGACCATCGTTCGCAATCTTCCGTACGAAAAGTAATTAGGTGCTTTTAACAGAGCCATAACACCCCAGGTGACATCCTGCCGGTACTAAAGTTTAAGCTAAGATAAACGACCTAAAATTATTAGACGTGCTTAACCTTAAGATCTAATAACTTCAAAATTATTAATCCTATAAAAAACCCAGGCACGATTTCTACACGCATATTGAAGATTCCGTTGCTCGCTAATTGCCTATAAAAATGATAAACTGAAAAGCTGTAACCTTAGTTAAAGAGCGTAAAAAAGACTATCTTCTCTGCGTTAGTTTTCATTATAAATTCAGGTGTCTTCTTCATAATTTTTGCCTCATGATATATTTTAGCACTTAGAAGATAGCGTAAAATGAAATTTCGCGTCCTTGTAAATTTTTATGACGACTTTATGAATCTCCTCTTCCCTCAATTTGACCTAATGCGACCTAATAAAACTTTTAAGGATTTGACTAGCGTGTATTTGGGTAAATTTAATTCTTTCAAAATGTATGAGAATCCTTATAAACTTTTACTACCCGACTTCGCGAAGCCAAAAGGAAGTGTTATGATTTTAGCAATCTATGTATTTTTGTATGTTTCTCCGTGGCGTCTAAATTATTCATCTGGAGTTTCTGCCGAGTTATTGTCGTAAATACACGTGTTGAGAGACTTAATTTTTAATTCAATCTACCGTACAATTGTCTGTTACTATAAGTACATTTTCACTTGACATTGGCGGAATGCGTAATCTTTATGTGTCGCGATCGCCATTTATTATAAAGAAGAAGAACTATTTGTACGATTTTGATGAATAAGGTGTCAATCGATTCGGTATTATAGTCCGAGTAACATAAGGTACATTTTAACAGATTTTAACAATAGAAGGAGTCGATTCAACCGTGTAAACCCTTATTTAACCGATTTTTATTTTTTACAAAAATCAAAAGGAGGTAATTAATACTGCAGTTTGACAGTTTCTGACTTTTCTACGTGACTGACAGGCCGACCTGGACCGCCTGCTTTTACGTGAAATGGTCTCGCCTAGATAGGCGAGCTAGATAGTAGAGCGAGATAGATATCTCGCTCTACTATACACGTTAGTATGCCCTTTCTCTTTCACATTGCCGATCTACAGTTTCCTATATGTATGGTGGACAGTAACTTCCGAAACACGCACGAATAAAGGTTGGCAAGGACAAAAGTACCATGACGCGGCCGGCTCGTTACTGCGCTCGACACAGACTGATAGCAAGACGTCCTAATAAGGACGTTCTCGAGTCTGCACAATGCGCGCGCCTTTGACATATCTGCTTCTTTTTTATAATAATATCATTGCTTTTGTCACATTTATATGTCAAATAATCTTTGTCGCTGTTCTTGCACCAATACTGGTAGTTTAAGGATCCGATTTTCCAACTGTTAAATGAAGACATCTTTTTCTTGTAAAATGATTACTGTGGTTTTAATTTAAACACAATGAAAAATAAGCAATTACTTAAGGTTCCGTGAAGCAAGGAAAGCATTAGTTAAACATTTTCTTATGTTTCCGTAATATAAAAGATCTTTCGTTCGTCTTTTGAGAGTTCGTCTGTTACAGGAACAATATCCGGAACGAAGGCTTTTAGGGTGCAATATGAAAATGTTTGCTATTTATTTTAATAAGACTGTAACGGAAACTAGGAAAATAATATAAAAAAATATACTTTATCAAAAAAAAGCATATATGAAATTAATTATGTTAAATCTTCTGTGTTAAATGGACTAGTTGTGTCATGTGATCCATAGTCAAATTGACTGTTGACCACGGATTTAAAAAAGTTTACATATTTAGGATCGCGGCAACAGTACCTAAACTGAGCCTTTTTGTTGCTGCAACTGGCAACCTTTAACGAAATCTATTAAAAAGTTGATAGTTGCTTCTAATTTGGCTTCTTCAACTAAAGTTGCTATGTCTGCATAGGGTCTAAGTTATCAGCATCGGCACTATTGTGCTCCGATTAATGGGGTGCACTTTCACTTTCGGTTTTATAATCTGTTACCAGCAGGTGCGGTTAAGCTCTATTTCCCGTAAAGCATTAAAAACCGCGGCGGTATTGTTATAACTCTTGATACACGGATAAATTGATTAGGTTTCAAAACAAAACAAAAAAGTATCTATAGAATAGAATAGAATATGACTTTATTGTGAGTTTCTCCCGAGTTTTTTTAATAATTTAATAATTTTTTTTTAATAATTTATTTACCATAAAAAGTTTTACATTTTATACACAGTGATTGAAGTCACCTTTTAAGCAAATAATGCCTGTGCCAGGTGACCTCGCTGTAAAAACGTTCTTGTTGTAAAAACACGTGTTGAGAGACTCCATTTTTAACCTCAATCAACCGTACAATTTTTATTACTTTAGTTACATTTTCACTTGACATTGGCAAAATGCGTACGCTTAATGCGACGCGATGCCATTAATTAAGAATAGAATAGAATAGAATGACTTTATTGTACATACATCAACCAGATTAACAATAGTATTAAAATGTATAAAAATAGTTGTACAAAGGGCGACCTTATCGCTAAAAGCGATCTTTTCCAGGTAACCTTAGGATGGACAGGATTGCAAAGTAAAAAGTAACTATGAGGGAAGATGGCGACGTATATCTACTTATTACATAGGTACTAATTATAAATACCGAATAATAATTACATAAATATAAACGTATAACAATACTTAAATATTAAAACACATATACAATATATAAAATATATACTGGCATATACTATAGATACTAATGGATGATCAAAGTGACAAATAATGAACCTCTACTTGTCTCTTAAAAGTTCCTTGAGTTTGAGCCATGTGCAATTCAAACATGGGGGGCTAAACTTCAGAAAAGTAGCAAGTGATTTCAGAAGCAATAGATCATATAGTATATATTGGTTGTCGAAATGTTGAACTACAAACCTCTGTGCGTTAAAATTGTTTTGGTGTCGCTTTTTCGTTTCATCGAATCACAAATCACAACGATGCTAAAGAAGTTTCACTTCAAATCACATTTTTTTGTTTGTTACTGACCTAAAACTTTTAATGTACTTGAGTAAACCTGGAAAACATTTCAGTTGAGCAAACACAACCAACTACAATGGAAGTAGTTTGAGCACGCCGTTTTGTATGTCGCTAGTTTAATAAAGTTAACCGGGGCCCTGACGGCGGACGTTTTAATTAACCCTTCCAGTTGTGTCGGCTGAAGGCCCGTAATCGAATGCGGTGGGGTACTGTTTGTTTGTACCAGTTTTCATTCGGCATCTGATACGTGGTCGTAGTGAAAAAGGGTTAATATTTTTAAATGAAATGACATTATAATTATTGGTTATAAATTAAATGGTACAATAAGTCACTAAATACAGTTATATATAACCAAACGGTTGCCACTCAGTATCTGTTGCAACCTGGGAGGTCCACAGCGCTGGTCTCCTGTAGCGCCAAACGTGAATGCAACACGCGCCAACCGTCAAATACACGGAAGTGCTCAAATAGTTCAACAAAGTTTATATTGTACCGGCCAAACCCGATTTTAGGATAAACTAGTTTTTCCTAGGCCAAACCAATTCACTAACTTACCCATCCCTTAGCCATGGTAGGTGCTAAATCACATAGACTAATTGGTTTGGCCTAGGAAAAACTGATTTATCCTAAAATCGGGTTTGGCCGGTAACGTAAATACCTATTATAGACAAAACATAGTTTATGTGAGAAGAATCATAAGATAAAATAAATAATAAATAAAATAAACATCACAATAATTTTGTAACATCATAATAATGTTTGAAGAACAACCAAATGCTGGAACAAATTATAAGAATATAAATAGTCGTCTCATAGTGTTTACTATAAGACAAATGAATACATACCTAAAATTTTTGGAAGTACAATAAATGTACGGAGAGTGAAGTCAATGTTCTAATTGGTGTTGAGTTTTTAATGGGAGGGGGAGAGTTGTTACAACATTTTGTGGCAGCATACCGAAAACTGTCACGAAAGGCCGTCTTATGTAGCAAGCGTGTAGCAAGGCACTTACGATACGAAAAGGTTAACTTTTCATACAAGTAAACTTTTGTTCTTAATAACTAGCAACTAATTTTTATATCGAACAGTCGATAAACGTCATTCAGGCCAGCACATGTCCCTCCACCCCCCTCACAATCCTGGGTTATTTAAGTGAGGAACCTTGCAGGTTACCAAGGTGACTTGTGCGACACATTTATTTCTCGCACTAGCAATGTGTATGTGGACTCCATTTCCATTTAGTTGGGATAGAATCAATTTTTAGAACTTTTTTTATGATAAAAGTAACTCTCTATCTATATATATATTTTGTTTGCAGAGCTTTAACTTAAAATATCAATTTCAACAAATACCCTTTACGAATTCAGCTCGTCGCCAACAGAGCAAAGTAACTCGGATTTAATTCCCCGACAATTTAGGAGATTGCCTTTTCTAAATTGTCTCAGCCTAAGTGCCCATGAAACGATTGCAGTCGAGCAATAGGCGACTGAATAATATAGTCAAACGTCTTACGTTTATTTTTCACCAATTCTGAATACAAGTAAGGTACCAGCACCAGTCTTGGACTAGGATCCAGGTGCAAAAGAACATGTAATTTTAAACAACAAGAGTAGAAAAAATACATAATGATAACTTTTAAAAATTAAAAGTTTGACTGGTTACTTTTAATTTAAGGGTTACCATTGTGTTAGTCTATTATATCTGTATTACTAAATTTAGACTCTTATATTTTTAAATTATATTTCCTCCGCAGTGTATGTATTACCGTTAGAATGCAGAATACGTTTATGTGCACACGAAGTAGGTAGTCTGCAGATTATCTGAATAAGTAGAGAAGAAAGTGAAAAAAATGTTTACAGTGTGTTTAAAGTGTAAAATTTTAATACTAGAAATTTTAATGCACTGAAAAAATCTGAAAATTTGAAGTGAAATTTTATTAATGTACCATCAACTAGTAACTATACTCTCCCTCAATGGTCGGCCTGGATTGGTTTAACTAACCCTGACCCTGCTCGTGCCGGTCATGCAGATATTAGGTACTTATCTAGTTAATGTAATTTTTCCACTTTAACGGACTCATTCAGATGATCTGCAGCGCACTATAACTGATTTATGCACATACGCGGTGGCATATACACATCTTAACAAACACCTAATCGTTGGTTTAATTTGTGCTCAAAAATCTTTTAACGATAAACTAGGAACTCAGTAAAACTACTAAAAATCCTGAGCGGCTTATTTCCAGGAACCCGATAAATAAACAATAAAGCTAACATTAATCCGGCCCTCGCGCCGCTAATATCGCGCGACCCGTAGATTAGCCGCCATGATGAAACTTTATTGCGACGCTCGCAGTAGTTCGCGGTAAGCGAAACGTTTATTGTGCGCTTTTTTGAAATTCGAACAACGGCGTCAGAACGCACTGGCTGGTGACAATGAGTTTGATTCATGGTATAATTAGCGGTTATCTGGTTGTTTTAGGGATAGATTTTGGCATTGACTCCGTAGTATAATTTAATATATATTTAACTTTCCTTGTAACATGACCATAATTACGTCAATTCAAATTATTTGAAGCCACAAACAAGACTTAGATCCTAAAAACGTTTATGTAACAATCTTACCATTTGTACCTAACACATTCTTATTATATTAAATAACTATAAAGCACAAACCTTTGAAATTCGGACGAGAGTAACTTTTTAACTTCATTTTTTATTCAGGTGACCACGCTTTTTCAATAACATTTAGGAAACATAATTTTAATAAGCACATAGTTAATTGAAAGGTATCTAATTTACGATGTTCTGCGTGTCGTGAGTGCCATCCGGATAGTATGCTAATGAGGAGTGCTCTGCCAAGAGGGAGGAGGATACATACAAACGCTTTCTGTGTATACGGTAATTTCTTGGAGTCTTTCAAAGGCGCGGTTGTTTTATGCGACAAGCGCTGTAGAAAACGAACTGCGATTGACACGCACTCATTTTAATACACATTAAAGCAATTACTATGGCTTCCTTTTTTACTTCTGACGCAGCGACAATGGTCGGCTATGGAAAAAGAAATCAGCAGCGCTTGCCGTATAAATCAACCGCGCCCACGCTCGTAATCCTGCAGAGCCTTAGGTAACATTTTGTTACACATGAAGCCACATATTTTATGCAGTTCCTCCAAATAGTAACAGGTTGCCAGCCTGTCGCCTACATAAAAGGGGCACCAAACCCAATAATAACAATCCTTCTGTAAACAATGTAACTCAAAAGCCAACCAGTAGGCCTATTCGCTAACTTTTTTTGACAGATGAAAGTGATCATCACTGAGTGAATTACATATCCATTGCTGTTTTTCACGACACGCTATTATGGCACTTGTTATGTAATTCACTAGGTGGTCATCACTTTCATGTTTAGAGAGAGATCATCGTCATCATCATGATGATCATAATGTTATACTCACAATCATCTCGGCAGTCCGGAAATTAAACATCACTAACATCGCATGAATATCAGATACTAAATTGTGAAAAAGGATTAGTTAAGAGATTTTAGTAGATACACGGATACTAGCACAGAGCAAAGCTTTAGGTAACATTTGTTTACACGTAAGGCCACATCTGACAGTATGGGTTATGTTATGTGGTGCCTCAAAATAGTGAAAGGGCAAACTGTTGTCTACATAAAAAGGGCATCAAACCCAATGGTTCAGTAAACGAAAAAACAAAAATTACTGTATAAATAAGTTAATTAAGTTTTAGTTAAAGATTTTTTGAGATCATGAGATTTCAACTACCTACCGTAGTTAATGCTGTAAATTCATGTGGCATAAGTTTCTAAATTATTCGTAAAATTCGTGTTCGTAAGTCGTGACGTGTCCTTTAGAAATTCATCTTTGACGATTACTTATTAATATTTTACTTATTCTTTCTCATTTTTCTTTTCCTCTTTCTCAAGGCTATTAATGAAAGCACTCCGCAACGCTCTTTATCGCTTGAGTGGAAACCCGTGTCGCTTGACACGTTATTGTCTAATACCTAATTTTATTATGTTGTATGATGTCAATAGCGTGTAATGCTATTACAGTCATATCATTAGGGTGAATGCACACCGGACGAAAGATACGTGGCGTAACATTATTAGTAGGACAGACGCGCATGCATAATCTGTTATATGTGTAAGGTTGGGTGTTCGATTATTTATTAGCCTACTCTAGCGTTATACAACCGACGATACGCAGCTGATCGTCAGTCAGATATGGGAGGACCCTAAGCGTCAATAATAATTGTCTCCTATAGTCACTAACGCGTGTACGACGTTGCCTTCATTTCAGTGTAACGGTTATCCATAGCCTGTGTTAAACTTACTAACTTATGTAGGTTAGTTAAGCAACAACACGCTGATGTAGAAAATATGCTTTTCTTTATGCTTAAATAACACGGTCGTTTTTATAATAAGCATTAAAAGTTTAATTAATTCCAAACACGTTCAGATGGTTGTTCAATTTGGATCGCTTTGAATCTCAGGCAACAACAATGCTAGTAGCTTTGTAATACTCAAAGATATTATGTAAACTAAGCGATATAAATTTGCATTGTTCCTTCAATGGCATTAGATTTCCTGCGCTTCGTATTTAGATAATCTTGTAAACTAATATAATTAATAACTTATTAATTATTGTAAAATATCCGATCATGTTTGTATTTTATATTATTACAAATTATTATTATATTATTATTATTTGTTGTAAGAGGATAGAAAGGGCAGTCATATATCTATATGATATCCACATATTCTTATCTTTTACTGTAAGTACTACATGTGTACACCAATCATCTTTCTCTTCTATAGGTTTTAGTGACTAACCATCAGGTGGGCGCATCAGCTATGCGTGTTTTCCACTCTTATACTGCAAAAAACTTCTGTACTTCAACATTTTTTTTTTAATTTCAAAATTCACCAGACGCCCGCCGTCGTGGTGAAGCGGTTAGTATAGCTGCCTACCACCTACACATCATGCGGTCTGGGTTCGAATCCTCGTAGCGACAAATATTTGTATGACGAACACGAATATTTGTATGCGAGTCATAGTTGTTAATATATTATAACATTTAAGTTTATTTATAAAAATATCTCGTATTATGTATATTAATAAATGTTCGTTATCTAGTATCCAAAGCACAAATTCTTAATGATACTTTGGGCTAGCTAGATAATCGGAGTGAGCGGGGAATAAAAAGTATTTTAGAACAAATGGATTAAGACGTGGTTGCGACTATTGCCAAAATGTCCGCTGAATTACTGATCTATGGTAATCCTAGTCACATTGCTTGCTAAAGTTGAAATTGAAAGTAGAAGCACAGAGTAAGAAGTGCCAAAATTTTAATCCTCTTATTTATATAATTAGACAGTATACCACTATGCATACCCTGGGGCTAATATCTATTTAACTATGAACTAAAATCGTTATGGCTAATTAGTTCTAGAACTGTTATAAGCTCTTCGCATAAGTGTCACACTGTATAATCTCGTTTAATTTCCATAATCGTGGTATAATGGAACAATGTGAGCTATTAACTCTTAATTAAGGTTCAAATTTCTTTGAAATGAGATGGGTAGGTGAATTAGCATAAGTTTAGAGTGTTTTTGCTATAGTGCTTTTTAATGTGCTAATGTTGGTGTTGTGAACTGCATTGTTCACGAGTCTTGACTATACTAGTTTATTTAAGTACATTTAAAAATATTAGCAGACAACTAGCTAGTTCTAATGAAAACACTTTGAGCGAGAATTTAAAGGTTAAAATAAAATAATAAAATGTTTTATATTTTCAAATATTGTTCACTTGAAAGAGAACATTTGACTGATAAATTTACACAATATAATATTTTGTATGCATTATTTTCATTGGTGCCTGTATCTTTTTATGATGTCTATAGTGGGTGTCTTCATCATCAACATGTTTTCACCCAATGATGAGAAAAGGTCTTCTCATGAGCTCCATCCGTCTAGTAATATCAGAGGTCCATCTTTCAGGCGTAAGTTCGACGCTTCATTTGCCTAATCTGAATGTCCATGTTACACTTTTAGACTTTCGTCACTTCTACGGTGTCTCAGCGCCACGTATCGTGGTTCATCAGTCATTTCGGTCGGTTTTCGTATTTATACAACATGTAAATTAAATAACCAACACCCTGTGTAGCAAACGCACCCGGTTTTTATTTGTGATGGTGGCTTTGCGGCCTTTGGGACAGACTTCTATGAAGTCCACGATAAAAGAGAACGATGTTCAACTTGTAATGAGACAACGACAAATATAATGCACTCACGTACCTTAATCTGCCACTGGTCGCGATGACTTCCACTTTTGCTTCTTCTCCTTCACCAGCTGGTTAGGACTACACTTGCACAGACAGTTTCTTGAGGAATTATTTGGCAATAATATGAATAATAAAATAGTAAACGAGACACGTATGCGCCCACTACGATGGCGATCGAATTGTGTTCTACCCTCGTCTCACGGGCAGATTATCAGGAGTGAATGCATGACAACCGTTAAAGTTGCGTTTTGTCATTGCTCACGAGTTAGATGAACATCGATATGAATTAATTTGCGTTTTGATAATATGAAAGTTACGAAAAATTATGGTACCGAAACACCCTGAATACAGGTGGTTTGGGATCGGCTTCTGAGTTGATTACAATTTTTTTTTTTAAAAAAACGTTTTTTTTAAAAAAAATATTGATTTTTTTTAAAAAAAAAACGTTTTTTTTAAAAAAAAAGTAAAATATAAAATATTGTACAATGTTTTCTGGGTACTCTAATTTCTTTTTTTTTCTTTTAAAAAAAAAAATCATTTTAAAAAAAAAAATTTTTGAAATCAACTCAGAAACCGATCCCAAACCACCTGTATTCAGGGTGTTGGTTATTTAATTTACATGTTGTATATTCGATATACGTTATTTTAGCGTAATACCAAGCACGCGCCATTTTGCATAGTGGACGTATATGGATTGACGAAGGTGATTGGGTCTTTGAATTCCTCACAGATTAGCACAGTACAACCCAACATGTAAGGAGCTAACCGCATCGAATTATAACCCCAAGTTGCCCGCGTTAACTTTGTGTCGGATTAGTTCTCAGCGGAACCTCAACCGCACAAAGAACCCTCGGCAGGATTATAGTTACTAGAAATGTAATGTTTTTAGGATTTCAAGGGTTTTTGTGCGGTTGACGGATTGGCAAAGCTATCTTCGCAAAGAAATATTTAGTTTCAATCTGATTATGTTTGAAAGGACCATTGGACTTAGTACTGGGAGCGTACAGACGTAATACGGGCTATTTTCGAATGAAAACTGTTGTTGTTTGCTATGAATCTATTTTTCAATCAGACGCTGGCCGTTCTGTGTTCTAAAAAATCGGTTGTGGTCTCCCCTTGACTTTCTCGTATACTCTTTTGAGTCATTTCAACGACTCAAAAGTTGATAGAAACCTAATATTTTGATGTCATACATGCATGTTAAAGTTTCGGTCACCCATCCGATTACCGACCGCACACTTGGTTGCTTAACTTTCGTGGTCGAAGACTCAAAAGTTGGTAGAAACCTTAGATTTTGATGTCATATATGCATGTTAAATTTGGTTGCAATAAGTTGAAGCATACTCGAGTTTTCGTGCTAACGCACAGACACACAAAGACAGACGTAATCCCAAAAACGGTATTTTTGGACTCAGGGAGGTCCAAAACGTGTAAATCCGTCAAAATCTCGAGGTCGAATTTTTTGACGATTCCAAGACTTCCTCTATACTACGTATACGAGAAAGTAGTAAGATATTCCCTGGTGCTCGCAATACAACGTGCAGTGTGACAAGGCAATAATGCGGTAATGTTTCACAAGTTCTTAAGTTTGTATCACTCCTAAAATATAGGCTTTTTATCATCGTGCAATTAAAGAAAGTAAACTTCGTATGTTACGCGATACACCATAATATAATCACACCATCTGCACGTCCCATTAACTATGTATCCTTTCAAACCACACCATTGCCTTCGAACGAATTGAGTTTGCCAAAATCATCTTTTTACTCAGCATTACAATAGTAAGTACCAAAAGTCAAGCAGTCCCCTTTGGCGGCAGTAAAACGGCGCCTTACTACCAAATCTTTCCCAAAACAAATAGTCCGGTTTCACTCGCAAGTCTATTGGCAGAGATCTAAACAGGTATTCAGAGTTACGATGTTTTTGTGGCTCGTAAACAGCAACAGGTGAGCTGGTGCTTTTCATAAATCTTTATTAACTGAAACATAGCCTTCCTCAGAACAGAAATCTTGAATTAGAGACATCCCTTGCATAATTTATTCGCTGCGTCAAGCTTTTGGTGAGGACTTGGAGGATCGTAAGGTTTTGAGTAATCTGACGCGTATTTTAAGGAATTACATAATTTTGCTTTTAAAATTAGCTCCTTAATTATTCTCTGCGTTTAATGAAACCAAAATGGTGTGCGTAATATTGTAATTACACAAATAGTGTTATTAAGTGATACAGTTATATAGGGAGCAATTTCTTTTTAAAAGGTTTCGAATAATATTGCTTGAAGCAAACACGATGAGTGTGGTATGAAACGAAGGTTATGTAATGTTACGGGGTTAACGAATTTAAATATTGAGTGATAGAGGAAAACAGGAATGCCGTGCCGCAGAAAAAAATATATTTAAGAAATTATGTTAATGAAAAATGAGTTGACGATGAGATAGCAATTTTATAGAAGTGTATAGAAAATAAGCAGAAGCAGATTGTTTGAAAGTGTTCTAAGCTCTGTCTATAGTTTTTTTGAAATCTAAAGTCTCACTGTTTCTTACAATATTACTGCACCATTAAATTAACATTACAGTAGAAGCTTTATATCAATTTATTTTTGATAATAATGCTTCGAAGAAACTTATACGAGGATCAAGCTTTCTACAAAGAAGCTGCATTATTCGATTAATACTGTGGTCAGTTGGCGATTGAGAATAGTATAGTAGGCAATTCGACTAGACCTCTGTTTACTCAAGGGACTATCTACAGGTAGAGATATGGTTGGCTTTGGATGACAGACGGTTTTCAGGTACTGTTAAAAGCTTTTTTTTGCAACACCTGTAAATGGACTTGCGGAATTCTAATAGATCAATACGTTAGTTACTCTAAAACATTTATTATGTAAATTCTGATGTAGTTCAATATTCTTCTTAATCAAAGATAAACCTCAGAAATGATAACTTGGCTGTGTATACATCTAAGTATAAAAAATAGCTTTACAAATATTTTATATATAATACCATTATAAGTATTAAATATTACTAATAAAAAAAAATGTGAAGCTCTTTTGACTGAATAGCAATAATTACATTAAAAATGAGCGTGGAAGTTGTCGAGTCTGTAATTCATTGTTAGGGAAAAATAAAAGAGAGTAAACAAAAGTTAATTTGGTCAGTTTTCTAACTTATTAACAACGAAAGTTTTAACACAAAAAAGGTCTAGCGAGAAAACTGAATACACAATGAATTATATCGCAAGCACTCCAAACAACTGTCGAAGAGGGCACTCCAACATTGATTAATGCGAATTTTCAATGGGCAAAAGGAAAAACCTTACGTAGTGAGCCCTCCTCCTGAATTTATTCGTCTTACACCAAACTAACTCCCTATTATGGATGAAACGGACTCCAATAACTTTGTGAGATAAACGACCAGTATTTGATATTGAAAGCACTGTCAGACGCAAAATGGCCACGCTAACTTCTAAGGTGAGAGTAATAGGATTTCTTTTGGTGCTGAAAAGTTGGGCAATCATTACTCTTTTTCACATATTCTAATTTGTCGAATACGAACATTATATGTATCACATTCCAACCTCCATATATCTCCGCGGGGCAGCCGAGTAAGCTTCTAAAATGAGTGTTTATTGCTGATCCTACGAGCCGGACTTTGTGCAAATTTGGGAATATTGGAGCTAATATGAACTTTATGGCTTTGCATTAAGAATGGTCTTCGGTCGAGATGTTCAGGTGCTCGGATAATGGCGTTGGCGTTATCCAGTCGTTTCTCTCGCAGATGTGTCGTTCAGTAGGTAGTGAACTATGTGGATTTAACCAATCCTCTACCGTAATTAATAAAGCTCGAAATTCAGAGTGAAATGTACAGGTATTGTGGGTTTGCGAAGATTGTTTCTTAAGGTGACTGCGGGACCGTACAGCTTAATGCCTCACATAAATAAGGCTAAATGTTTGCCCACAGTTTTCGGGATATTGGATTGGCTGGTTTATTGGGCGTCCTACAAAGTCATAACCATTAATATTATACACTTAAAGTTCTGTATCACAATGGAGTAGGATTCAATGAATACGCCGCGAAGAGGCGTTAATTCGGAATAGTTTGAACTTGTTGGTTTGTTGAGTGAAGTTTATCGGAATAAAGATGATGAATGTGGAAAGACACCTCAGCTCTCACTTCACGTTGTGGTTGAAGAATTTAATGATAATGTTGTTTGCATGTAGGTAACAATTATTTATTCTTTTGTGACAGTGTCGGAGCAAGGTCCTCACGAGAAGCGGTTGTTGAACGCGCTTCTGGCGTCGTACAACACGCTGGAGAGGCCGGTGGCTAATGAGAGCGATCCGTTGGAGGTCAAGTTCGGGCTGACGCTGCAACAGATCATTGATGTGGTGAGTTGCTTGTTATATTTCCTGTAGAACATTGACTTGGCAACGGTTGTATACTCCCCTTAGCAATCTAAAAATTCAGAATACTCAAAGTACCTCACTCAAAAGAGTCTCTATTATCGTATACTTTAAAATACAGACTCGGAATTTTCTAATTTTCTTAGACATCCAATGATCCAATGATAATTACTACAAGGTCTGCAGACAATATTTTCTTTCAGATTTCGATCTTAAAAAGTATTAAATTAGATTACCGATTTCAAATAATAATTTCCGTTTTAAATTTAATTTTGTTAAAGAGAATGGAAAACAAAACGAAAAACGAAAAGAAAATTAATTTCGTGTATGCAAGGAAAAATAAGGAAAACGGAAATAAATATGGCTAAATGATAAGGCCATTCCTCGATAATTACATTTAGAGTATACAATCGTTGCCTTCCGTTAGTTACATAAATCGAGAGCCATTCACCATCGAGTACACTTCACTTCGTGAAAATCTCGAGGATTAACGGAAAATTTTAAAACACTTTTGTTAATGATGTTTACCAAATCATTAATACCTCGCGATTTACACAATTTGAATTGCTCACCGAAACATGGAAATTAGTAACAGTTTTCGTTCGGAAGAAGTTTATTATCATATTGTACACCATTCGCAAAATGTTGAGGTGATAGATTATTGTGAACTCAGTTATAATTGAATTCAAAATGAAATTAAGCCGCGATGAAATTGAGTTGTGGTTAGGAACAAATTTATAAATTATGTAGCGGGATTCTGATGATAATTCTTTATAACAGAATTCCTTGTTAACACTGTTGCTACGATTCGCATTTAAATAATGGAGATATTAAATAAAATTGAATAACCTTCACCGATGATACAAGCGTCTATAGGCTACGGTAACTGCTTGCTATCAGGCGAGTCGTATCCTTGTTAGCCAACCTTTTAATTTTAGAAAAAACTATGTGAATGGTTTATATGATTCTTAGTACTTTGTCATAGTAATATATTTATTAAATATTTTACCTTTGCAATAAAATAAAAATATTCTATTTTTATTATATGATTCTTTAATCTTAAAATTATGAATTTTACCAAAGATTTTTTAACATTTTGCGATGGGTGTTAGATGTTTCTAATTGTTTAGATGTAATGCGAATAATTTTGTGTTTTCAATATGTTATATTATTACATGTAATTATGATTAAAAAGATGTCGTTAAGGGAAATGCATAACATATATTTTAACAAGTCCGGTATCAATTACGTTTTTCGATACAGGATTAGGGTTGCCTGTCTAACATTTAACCACTAGTACACAATTAACCACGATTATATTTCGTAAATGTGATGATGCCATTTTGTGCGATTCTCATGTGATTAAGATCTCAAAACAACCATGTTCCCCTGTCCCTAATTTGCAGCGACTTTGCGCTGACGATGTCGGAGTAGGATCGAATTTTGTGTTTTTAATGTTAAAAGTTGCAAAAATAGCGCGAGTTCGTTTTCTCTTCACTTCTTTTTGTATAATATTTTAAAAATAAATATGTACCCGCTGTGTTGACTAACTAAATGACTATCTTTTTTTTAATTTATTTATTGGAAAACAAACAGCATTTACGTCACATAAAATTATTACTAAAACATTTCACAATGGCCAAAATAGTTTCCGCCTAGGACAATTACAATTTGGTTGGGTAAAACACAATTCTTTTACAATACGCAACAAATAAGTAGCGATCTTTATTTAAATGTTAGGTTAGCATAACGAGCTCGGGAGTATACTGTTCTTCAGATAACCAAAATGCTATGTGCAACAGTTAACCATGATTAATTATGTTCACGACGTATTCACATTGTAGAAAACAGATATCTATTAGGTATTTTGCCAACATAAAAAATTGTTGATGACGAGAATGATTCGATTATTTTCCTAAGATTTTATGAATGAAAAATAGCAATTCATTGTTAATAAATACAAGGTCTATTTACAACAACTTACTACGACATATCCATTGCTGTTTAAACGATACGCTATTATGGCACTAGTCCTGTAAAAACAGCAATAAATATGTAATTCATTCGGAGATTATCACTTTCATCTGTCAAAAAAAGTTTGCGAATAGGCCGACAGGTTGTAGGCAAAATTTTTACAGATGGCTTTTACTATTTTTGTTTTGATGCCCTTTTAAGTTAACGACGGCCTTGCAACTGTCACTATATTGAGGCACTGCGTAGCCATACTATCAGATGTGGGTTTTGTGCAACTAGCGTTATAGCTATTGTGTACTTGAGGAGTTCATTGAGCAACTAAAGTCTCTACTACATACAGTTGAAGTAAATTTAACTATGTACCTACTCGCAACAATGGTTTATTTAGTAAGTAAATACTAATCTGGTGCCGAGTAGAAAATCTTGCTATGTCTACTACGTCGTACTATACTATGAATTCTCGTTCAAGAATAAATTATCTAATGACGGTGCAGGATAACGTCCCGAGGTTGATGACCTTTGAAAAATATCTGTAGGATTCCTAGGAAAATTAAGCTCGGAAGGTTGAGGAACTGTAGAAGATTAATGGGCAAAACTCAGGCGACAATATCAAGTCTTTTTGCTTCTTACTTAATCTCGCCAAAAGTAGGATATTTTTGTGCTGACAACTTTGGCGGAAGTCGCACTGACAACCTTAGGTTACAGACAGGCCATTATTTGTGATGTTTACCAGCCTTCAGTTATGAAAGACAGTTTTCTTTATTGATGATAGTTTGTAAAAGTGACTAACCAAACCGTCATATATTAGTTCGTTGGATTATGAAATACACTAGATAATTTTCAGGCATGTGAGTATAGACGCTAAAAGCCAGTTGCATCAAGTTTTATAATTTTGCAAATAACTCCTTCATTTCTAAAAATGGAGAAATAAAAATTTGACCCCGTCGTGGCCTACACAGCAAGTGGTCTGGATTCGAATCCTGGCAGCGGCATATATTTGTGTGACGAACACGAATATTTGTTTGCGAGTCATGGTTGTATATATGTTTATTTAAGTTTATTGTTAATAATATCTAAAATTATTATTTATATTAAATGTAGTATCCATATCACAAGTTTTTAATGATACTTACTTTGGGCTGGATATTTGGTGTGAGCGTGTATATTTTATTTAATTTAAAAAAATGTATTTTCTGAAATGCCCATTATGTTTTTTTGAGGTCGGTTTTTCCTATTACTGCACAAGCGGTATCAAAGAAAAGAGATGTTTTTACCCAATATTGAGGTTGGCACCGACTTTAAAATCACAATATAAGCACAAAAATTCACAGTTTCTTACATTTATCTAAATCTAGTGCTTATATTAATTAAAGATAATGCACAAAAGCCGTGTAATGCCGGCAGAGTAGAATAGCATCACCCCATATCCTCAATGGGTGTCGTAGAAGGCGACCAATGGATTATCAAAGCGGTATTGTACACCTTATAGTCCGTCCACCAATCCGCATTGGGCAAGCATGGTGGACTACTGCCTAAACCTCCTTCGATGACAAGGAGAGGCCTTGTGTCCCAGCAGTGGATCAAACTATAAAGGCTGATATGATGATGCACAAAAATTTTAATTAGTAGGTAGAAAGTGTGGACTATAAGATAACATTAAACATTAAAAATTGGTTGTCTGTAAAGTCGGTTTACTGACGATAGTTGAACGTGACAACGTCTTAAGAAAATACTGATGGAATGGTAGCATTTTTCAAAAGAAAAATTTAATTTCATTTGTTTAATAGATTTCGCATTAAAGTATGAATAAACTTGTAATAAAATCTCTTTGGCTATACTATTTGTATCTGTCTGGTTTTGGTATCATTGAAAGTTTAAATTTTAAAGAACATAATTCCAAATTCAAATTAGAGAATTAGATTCAGAGCGAGGTAACGCCGCATGACGTCATGTTTTTTCGTGCGTGCAGTCGGCTCTATCGAATTATAAGACGTTATCACGTCAAAAAAGTACAAGACAAGCAAATTAATCCACAAAACAAGGAGTAAGCGCTCATTAGAACACCTTTTTTTAAATAAAAAGTTACGGAGGGCCAAGCCAAGTGACCAATCGATTGCGCAAAAACGCTGAACGAAAATTATATAATGTCTGAAACTGACATATTAGAGAGAAAGCTCTATGGTGATCGTCGTGTCAAATCATATGAGTGGTAGAAAATATAAGCTTCTTGGTACTAGTCAAAGATTGGCATTTCGTTCCATAGAAACCTTAGATTATATAACTGATAGAAACGTTGTATATCGTTTGCCAGAAACTTAGGACAAAGGAGTGGAGATTCTTAGAGGAGACCTATGTCCGAGGACATACTGATGCAAACTAAAAATAGTTTAATTTTGTATTTTTTGTTTACAAAAAATGTAATTTTATGATGTAAGATAAAAACAGTATAAGATAACTGATATTGGATACTGTTATTGGTTTTTTACGGCCTGATATCAACCCTCCTTGGGAACGACTGCTCTCTTTCGACAGCGACTGGCACCACCAGCTTAACGTGCCGACGAAGCACGGAGGAAAATCAAGCTGAAAAATTTTGGTCACCCATCCGAGTACCGACCACGCATTTGATAGCTTAGCTTTTGTGATCGTTACGACTGGGTGCCATCGACCACCTCTATTCTTTAATATGTTTATATCCCTTTATGGTCACTCTCCACTGTTCTTTAATATTATGTTTATATCCAAGAGTATAATAAAATAATCCATTGAATAGGCAACTGAATCGAGAATATCCGGCACGCTTTGATAAATAAAGGCGGGATTACAATTCGGAAATACTTACACTGGGAACTGGACCGAATAAAGCTGAGCACACACTTATCGTACACATTACGGCAGCAATATTTATTTATTGTATTAGGTCTTTACCTACGAAATTGCCGATGTTTTCATACACCTAGTCAGTTCATAGCTTCCACTATTCTATAAATATTGCAATTCTGTTGACACTATATTCTGTTAAATTAATATGAGAAATTTTGTATTTTTAACTGAGAAAGTTTTCTGTAAGCTGGATTTTAGCAGGTCAATTGAAAGCTGATTTATTTTCTGATTTATTAGCTATTTTACTGATTTTAGTAACTCAACATATATTGCAGATTTATAGACAAGTTTGGGGAAATTAGCACTACAAAAGGTTAAAAAAAAAGGTAAGCATGGCAAATACGTTTTTTTATAATTTTTCCACACAAAAAGCATAAATTTTAATAGATAAAACAAATTAAGGATAATAATCATACTAAATTACTTTTACACTATAGGTATTGAATTATAAATCTTAGATTAACATAATGATATTGAATTGCCTATACATACATACATAGAATCGTAATCCTAAAAGGGTCGAAAAGAGCTTTAGGTAACATTTAGTTAGACATTTTTTTATTTGAATTTTAGTTTCATTTTATTTACTTAGTGGTCTCCCAACACAGCGACGTTCATTTTAAAAATATTAATCTTTGAATGAAGTTAAAAGGCCGAGAGAAAGAAAATAGTATTTTCTTTTTAGATCTTTTTTGTTTCAGGGGTTACTTAAATATTTTAATTTTATTTTTATTTCATTTTTTTAAATTACTTGCGGACCCTAATTCCTATAGCTAGCTAGCTAGGTATTCAAATTACATTTTTCTTGAATATTATTCAAGAGAGAGAGCTGATGACCTTGAAATGCCCGAACAGATTTTCATGAATTGTAGCTAAAAACCATTCCGATCACGTCAGCTTTTGAACAAAGAAAACCGAATTAAAATCGGTCTATTCACTTAGGAGCTACGATGCTACAGACAGACACACAGATATGTCAAACTCCCCTCATATAGATATACTCGTATATCACCCTCCTTCCTCCCTTCCTCCCTGTATAACACCCCTCTTTATGCATCTGCGGTTAAAAATGAAATACTTTGAACTTACTTTAAACTAAATAGTATTTAAATTTAATTTTGAGGTGTCAGGTAGTCGCGTAAGATTACACTTTGTAATATGATATTTTTCCAAGTATCTTTGATGTAGTTCGATTGGATATTAATCAATTGGTTTACTAAAAAGCAACACACAGTTGCTTTTGATATTGAAATATTGTTGGAACATACAAGTACTTACATGATAGAAGAACTTGTTATAAAACTTGAAGCAGAATATATTTAATTAGCGACGCCCGCGACTACACTCGCGTCAATGTGGGTTATCGCACCGAAAAGTATTCTATGTCCTTGTTAGGGCCTCAACCTATCTCCATACCATTTCATCAGAATCGGTTCAGTGGTTAGGCATGAAAGCGTAACAAATAAACAAACTCACTTTCGCATTTATATTAGCACTAGCTTCCGCCCGCGACTTCGTCCGCGTGGACATTTTACCCTCTTAGGGATGGAAATTCAAAAAATCCTTTCTTAACGGATGCCTACGTCATAGCATCTACGTGGCTGCCAAATTTCAGCCCAATCCATCCAGTGGTTTGAGGTTTGAGCTGTGCGTTGATAGATCACTGTGCCAGTCAGTCAGTCACCTTTGAGTTATATATGTTTAGAAGATTATTAGTTAGGATATGAAAATGTTTTTTTTAAATAATATAGGTAATTCAATAAAACCACGAAGAGCTTTCTAAATAATTGATATATTATAGACGCCCCTCCCGTCTGGCGGCAACCACTGCGCCGTAAAAAGTAATGTCATCAGAGATATGACGCAAAAAAGTACCGATTCTGAATAAAGCTATTTCCATGTTTATGGGCGTGGAATCGGCTCCAGTCGAGTGTCGATCACGACACTACACGTGTTAAGTAAATTACGAGCCATCAGCTGTCAGTAATCGCTTCACTTAGAGTTGTTCATTGTACTGATGTATCGATGTGGATACTGGGGTGCCGGCCATCAATTGTCGATTGAGAGTGGTCAGTAGATCAATAAAACTCTGTATAGGCACCGAATCCGTGGTCAAGGGGTTCGATTCTCAGGGTAGTATAAATTTGTGCTCCTGTAAGTAGGTACCGCTATTTTATTATTGTTGCATCGGATTCTGTGGCATTTGTCGCTTCTGAAAGATACCTTACCTTTATATAATGGCTTGGTCCAGAGTGGATAATTTAGTTGAATACTTTAATTTATGGGATTTGCGAATTATAACTATCAAAAAAATAAAAAAATATCTATAAAAGTATCCGTTTCCGCACTTTGCCTCTTGACTGGTTGTTTTGTGCATTTTAAAGTGTTATCACTCTATTTTAGCCGTTTATTTCCTTAGTGTGCGCTAGGCCTTAAACCGCACTGGTTGCCTGCCTCGAGCGCTGCGTTCAGAGAGCACGTTCCCGTTGAAATATATGAGGAAAAGTACAGCACAGTTTGTGTATATCGATGACTATTCTGAAACGTATTCAACATGCCCACCGTATGCCGTTGTTGTGATATACGAGTATATCGAAGCTTAAAGCCACGGTAATATTATCTATGCAGTATTGTGACTCGACTCTGTCCTTGAACTAATTGCCTACGGCCGCGCGCTAGGGTTGCCCGTCTACAGTATTTAATTTTATCTACATAATCGAGTTTCTTTCAAGTTTTGTAATTGTAAATATTATGTTATTTATATCATCATAACAGCCTTTATAATTCGACCCACTGCTGGGACACAAGGCCTCTCCTTTTCATCGAAGGAGGTTTAGGCAGTAGTCCACCACGCTTGCTCAATGCGGATTGGAGGACGGAGTATAAGGTGATCAATACCCTTTTCTGATCCAGTAGTCGCCTTCTACGACACCCATTGGAGGATATAGGGTGATGCTTTTCTACTCTGCCTGTTATGGATACTAGCTTATACATACTAACAAATGGAGCACTATCTTTCAGTGATTTACCCTTCTAGATTCTAGACTTAATTCTCTTTTCACAAACATATTTAAAGAACTAACAATTTTTAATATTTTTCAAAAGATCCATTTTAATACAATGCTTGAAGGGGTCGGGAGAATATATATAAATATATCAAAATCCACATGCATTGATATAAACTACAGAAATAATATTTAAGTAAATACCTGGAACATTTTAAGCAAGAATCTCAATCCCAACGAACAAGCAACGCCCCGGATCTAAGACGACACCTCAGTGTTTTCAACTGAATCAGTATTTTATGGCAGAAAAGAAAATCCGAGGTACACGGAGGTAAACTTCTATTTAATGGATAAAGCTTCGCCGCGAGCTCCCACGGCGGCACGTCTTGAACCGCAACACTCTCGCATTCTTGGCCAAGTTATGGTATGGTAGTGAGGTGCTAGTATGCGAGTGCACTCCACTAGTTACAATGTAAATATTTGGCGGGAGCACCCTTTCACACGTTGAAATCTTTGGCACTTTGCGAAAGCTTGCGGTAATTCCTACTTGCCTGGTTGGTCGATAACTTCATGTAGAGTCGTATGATAGGGTAATTAACTTGACTGGGAATACCTTCACGTTCATGTCACCTTATAGTAAACGATGACAATGCTGAAGCTGGGTGAAGAAAGTTTGGCTTCATAGTAAATAATAATATTGTGTTTCAACAATTTGTGATAAAATAGTCGTGAACGTCTATATCTTGATGAAATATATTATTCTATACAATGGTACCCAAAATTAAATAAAAATTTTGATACAGGTGCCATTCTGATGTCAGAATGGCCGATATAATTGATGTCATATTATCTTTAAAGCTACAACTATCATTCTGGACCCTATGCAAATTAAATGTTTAGTAGTAGTAGTTAGAAAAAGCACTTTTTCGTAACAATCTTTTTTCTTGATGTTTGCATTAAAATATGGGCGTCACACATTTTAATGCATCTAGGGAGTGTTTGGAAAGAAATGCATGGCAACAGACCACAAAACATTTATTTCAATGATTCCTCATAACTGATCGTCAACACGAATGCTTAAAGACACCACTTTCTCTGCACAAAAACCACTCCGAAGCAATTTTGAATTATCGAAACAAAGATCGACCTCCAGACGCCATGGTTTCCAAAACGACGCCATCGCCAAACACTCAAACAGTTCATTGTGGAGTTCTGGAGCTCTGGATTTTTTTATAATGATTTTTGGCTCGGTAACTAAGACCTTTGCCATATTTTCATTTGAAAATGTCTATTCAAGTAATAACTTTATAAAAAACGGGCGATGGACCCGGCATCCTCCCTGTGAATCCATGGAATAAGGGCTTTCGTCTCTCTCTATCTTCAAGCAAGTAATTTAAAAAGAACAAAAAAGTTTAGTAGCAAAGTTTTCCACTTTGAATGATTGTACTCCACGTAAATACATTCGTTTGTAACAGCAGATGTTTCATTTGTTGTGTGTCGTCCTATAATTTTGCGATAGCAGACAATACACTGGTGAATTTCAGGAAACGTTCGTTAAGGTTGTTTGTTCCAGCGTGCACGGCTCAGCGTGTAGTAGAAAAAAAAATGTACGAACCGGATAATCGGACTTCCGCGGATTTGGTGTACACAAAACGTGTTGTTAGGGTAGCTGTGTTCGATTATCCTTAAGCAGCGCCTGGCCTGGGATCTGGTGGGTAATAGTCTTTTGGATTAAAGGTTACAGGTTCATCGCTATGGGTTAATAAAGAAATATTATTCTAGGTTTTATATTTAAAACTTTGAAAGGATCATCATCATTATTATTTCAGCTGAAAGACGTCCACTGTTGGACATAGACCTCTCCCAAGGTTCTCCAACCCGATCTGTTCTGCGCGGCCCGCATCCAGTGGCTTCTCGAGACTTTTACCAGATCGTCAGTCCACCTTGTGGGGGCCATCCAACGCTGCGTGTTTCGGTACGCGGTCGCCACTCGAAGACCTTTCCGCCATAATAGCCAGTTATAATCAGTTCTCCTCGCATTGTGCCCTGCCCACTGCCACTTAAGGTTCGCAATTCTTTGGGCTACATCGGTGACTTTGGTTCGCCTGCGGATCTCATCATTTCTGATGTCATATCATATTATTGAAAGGATACCAAGAAAACCGTTATTTTATTTTTTGTTAGTATTGTGTAAAAATAAACTGAGTTCATGGCAAAAGAACCACTCTAACAAATATCAAACATTACTTTTTACTGCGATACCCGGATACATTTGTTATTTTCAGTTTCATTCACAATAATATTGAGGTGATTTTTCTATAAATTGTAATTTGTCTTCGGAGTTTATTTGTCCTAAATACCACCAATTCATAACTAATAATTACAATTACTATATATAACTTATTTAACAGTATGATATAATCCGTTTCCGTCACAAAATTGTACGGAATTAAGCAGTTCCCCAACGGTTTATTTCGGTTATTTATACGTTCCGCTTCCGAGTCTACATGACGTGGCGTGGTTATAAACTTTCTTGCCCGAGGATTTGGCGATTTATTATTCTGAGGTTGTATTATGTTGTAATTATAAAATAAAGACAATGTCAAGAGAGGTAGACATTTAAGCAGAAGAAAAAATACTGTCATCTGCTTATCAGCCTGTGGCTCTATGAATAGTGTAAGGGAACATTGAATTTAGTTTCTTATTTCTTATTGGCACTAGCTTCTGCCCGCGACTTCGTCTGTGCAGGATTAGTTATTATAATGGCTATATTATTATAATGTATAATTATAATCGGTTCAGTAGATTTTGCATGAAAAGTAAGAAACATTAATACATACATCTATACAAACTTTCGCGTTTATGATATTAGCAGGATATTCATCAACAGCTCATATAATGCCCCCACCGAGGGGCTCGAGCCTACACCACATTGGGGGCGACTAGGCCTTAGTCAACCACGCTGGCCAAGTGCGGGTTGGTCGACTTCACACACAACCTAAGTATTTCTTCATAGGTGTGTGCAGGTTTTCCTCACGATGTTTTCCTTCACCGTCAAAGCGTCGATCAAGCGTACATATGAATTCAAAATTTGAAAACACATTGGTATGTGGCGGTGTTTGAACCAGTGCCTCCCGGGCGGAAGACGACGCTCTTACGCACTACGCCACCGACGCTTCTAGCAGGATATTGGTAGAATGATTTAAAGCAGTTTGTAAAGCAAGTTAGACATTTACACAAAGTTTGCTCGCGACCGGATAATGTAACCGGAAAATAACAAAGGGAATCCTATTTTTATTTGGGCAATAATAAAGCAACTAAAAATTCCAGAATGAGCGTCTTAAAATACTAAATGGACGATTAATCTTTTGTTTAGTCGCTCATTCTGGATTTAGATAAGTTTGGGTTAGGTTTGCCTGCTGACCAGTTAAATACAATCCTTTTTAATTTGTGTGAAAATAATGTAATTAGTAACATAATAAAAATAAAATTAAAAAATTTAAGTAGCCCCCCGACACAAAAAATACCCATACTTTAGCATTATCAATATTGTTTTTATATGAATTTTGGTTTCATTTTATTTACTTAGCGGTTTTTAATAGGTTCTTTTAATGAAGTTAAAATGCAGAGAGATTTTTTTTTTATTTTCAGTTTTTTTTTGTGTCAGGAAGTTACTTAAATTTTTTATATTTATTTTTATTTCATTCTTTTTTAATGACTCGCAGACCCTAATTCCGATAGTTAGCTTAAAATTAGATGTTTCTTGAATATTATTCAAGAGAGAGCTGATGACCCTGAAGCGCCTGAACAGATTTTCATGAATTGTAGCTAGAAACCATTCCGATCAAGTCAGCTTTCAAACAAAAAAAAAACCGCATCAAAATCGGTCTACTCGTTTAGGAGCTACAAGGCCACAGACAGTATACAAACATACAGCCACACAAACCTACAGACACACAAACCTACAGACTAACAGATACGTCAAACTTATAACATTGCGTCAGGGTTTACAAAACAGCGAGCAGTAGACCTCTGGTGGCTGTTAAGGCTCGAACCTCGACTCAGGCGTGCCGTGGCGGAAAAGAGGAGAAGCGTCCAGGCGCATACCTGAGTACTGACCAGAACTTGTGTGTGTGATAGGGTTATGGGGGAAAAGGAGTAGAAATATGCAGTTCTAACCTCGTGTTCCAACTCGATGACAGCTGGCTGGCTTTCTTGTAGTCTCCAAATCTTTTTAAATAATGTACTGTATTTCTGTTGGTTTGATTGCACACACACTAGATAATGGTATTTTGGGTTTATTTAAAACGTTTAAAAAACTCGCCGCGAGGTAATTACGTATTTTATATTTTTAGCGACATTTTCTTTTCCGGAGCGGTTTTTTACACGCAATTTGATCTTATTTAAATTACTAGCATATAGAATATTTTGTATTTTTGTACATTCGTTGGTTTATAAAATAAAGGAGACTTCTTCCTCACCTCACAGATAAAAACTACATTTTAGTGCAATCGTAATGCGTCAAGTGGGACCCCTTTATCACAGAGACGTGCCAATGCTTGGAACATAGTTTTCCAAGCATTGACACGGCCGGGAAAACACGTGTTATTTTAATATTGTTTGGGACATATTAACAACTGAAAACATTGCTTGCATAGTCCATTTTAATTGGTTGCAATTTGGGGACCTGGAGTATCAATAGAAAACGACAAGTGTTCGTTCTGACGTCTAGTATATTACTAAGATACTTACGACTAATTACATATAATGCTTATTCTAACTTATTGCTATGTCAGGAAAGGCGCGTCATAAACTACACCGTGCGTTTTTTAACTTACATTATTAAAAAAAAATAAGTGTTTGGCGGGAAAACATGGCGTCTGGATGTCGATCTTTATTTCAATAATTCAAAATTGCTTCGGAGTGGATTTTGTGCAGTGAAAGTGGTGTCGTTTCGTTGCATAAGCATCCGTGTTGACGAACAGTCACGAGGAATCATTGAAATAAAGGTTTTGTGTATGTGGCGTTGAGAATTGTATAATGGTTGGAAATCCCACAATACAATTCTCATCAGTCACAGTCATGAGGTCTGTTGCCATGCTTTTCTTTCCAAGCACTCCCTAGATGCATTAAAATGTGCGATATATATTTTAATGCAAACATCAAGAAAGAAGACATAAATACAGACAGGGATGTATGGACTTGATATCCTTTGCCCGCCCCGTTAGGGACAAAAGGAACAAAAAAAAATGATGTTATCTTATTTTTCTTTTCAAATTAAATGGAAATATAGGATGTACAAGATGTTTGGCACATGGTTGGTAGGTAGAAATATTTTAAAAATATCAGGCAAAGTTAAGTTCTAGGGTTTTCACTGATGTCATGAATAACGTCAAATAAACGGGAAAATTAATCTCCTCAACCACATTTAAACCATGAAATACCACGTTATACATTTCCGCTACAAATAGATGCCTACTAACACTTATAATGCGTAAATAACGCCGACACTAGGTATTCGTTGCGTTACTAACGCGACTACTAAATCTGAATGCAAAGCCAATTCGACAATAGCTTTGGATTACGTCAATAATCATATTAAATGAGATTTTACAGAATTCACTGCACAATTTTGTTAATTTGCGGTGACCTATTCCACTTTACAATTTAGTTTCATTATGTTGAGATTATTATGTAACATTATGGAATTAAATATAGCTATTTTATACTCGGACGATGCGGAGATTATTTTGAGTGTACCTACCGCTTGCCCTAATGGTTGCCTTTTGTTTGTTGGTTCACTGGTTTGTTCCTTTTTAACTGACTTCATAAAAAGAGGAGGTTCTTAATTTGGCTGCGTTTTTTTCCCTTTTTATGTGTGTTGTAACTTTTACCTCATAACTCTGTACTGGGAGCACAGATTTTGTAAATTCTTTTAACGTTTCGAAGCTGGTGCTTGTCATGTGGTCCCATTTAAATTTGATCGACATCTGACGAGTAGTTTTTGAGTTATCCCTAATGATATTTATTTTATTGACATCGATGATATCGTTATTTTATTGTTTGTCTAAAAGATCTCGAGATTGTTTCCTGAAAATTTCTATACTTACAACACTAAAGCAAAAAATCAATTACTTAAAAAAATAATAATCTCAAAACTGAAAACGTAGTGTAAGTATAGGCTCGTTGGATGGTTATTAAAATCGGTTTTTCAATTCAAAGTTATCGATGATTAAAGTTAGGACGCGATTTTGTCTGTTGTTTTTCTGAATAGTAAAATAACTACAACTCTCAACATTGTTTTTTTTTCAGAAAACTATATCTAGACTTTTTTCTTAAAGACAAAAAAGGAATCAGCGAAATTGGTTAACAACTTTCGAAGATACCGATGTATAAAGTTGGAAAAGCAGAAAAAATTGCGACGGTGTATTTTTACGATTTAAAAAAAAACTGCTCATCCGATTCATGTAAATTTTTCATGGGACCAATTGAAAAGTAAACCCTTTCAAACAAAAAAGATCTTTTCAAATCGGTCTAGGCATCTTTGAGTAATCGGGAAACATAAAAAAAGATGAATACAAATTGAGAACCTCCTCCTTTTTTGAAGTCGGTTTAAAAAGGGTCATTACAGTATACACCTTTTACAAATAATACAGTGTCTTAAAAAAAACCTAGATCTAGGTTGAAACCCTTAACATGTACATACTACATGGTTACCTGGAAGAAATCGCTTTTAGTGATAAGGTCGCCCTTTGTACAATCTTTCATAATTGTGTTTTCGTATGTCTATGTAAAACTTGGTTGATGTACAATAAAGCTATATTCTATTCTATTCTATTCTATACTATCTACATGTGATACATACAAGTCTTTGTTTACATTTATTTGAAGGCAAATTATCTAAGGTGATTCGATTCTCTAGGACGTTTGTATAATGAGCGATATCGAACTTCTCGATTTTTAGTATCCTTCAACAAATAGAGAGAAAGAGAAAGCGAAAGATAAAGTTACATGAAGAAGGGGTTATAACGCTTTTTCCTCACGCCGGAATTATAACGTTTTTTCCTCACGTAACGATTTCTAAAGGTTAACTTCCGCGATCCCTAGCGCGAGCTGCGATATAGAACTTCGTTCCAAACAAACTCTACAATACTCCCGTACGAAAAAATCTCTAGCTATTCTACATTAATATATGTTGAAGTGAAATAATTATGTACATAAAAGCATGACTCCAATTTGATGAAAAGCCAAGTAAGCTCGATGAGTGGAACGCATTCGTAAAACGAAATGCGTTGTAGAATTATCCATTTCAGTAATTGGAACGCGCCGTTGCTGTAGGCTCTATGAATTTATTAATATGGCCGCTTTTACTTCCTTTGAATATTTCACGTGGAGATTGGAATATATTTTTTGGCAAAAGATGTAATTTTATGGTAATGAGGAGTTGAGGTTATATGTAGTTACTTTTAAGACGAATTCGAATAACTCTTTTTCATATTTTCGTAACATTTTTGTTATAATATAGCTTTTAAGATTTCCAAGTTATGTTCTCTAACGGCCTTATTAACCCTTAACTGGATTCGCTATTTTGACCAACGTTACGGGAATGAAAATAGGTTTTCCAAAGAATTTTTAATCAATTTTTATCAAGTATAATTTAAAAAATCATAGATTTTAAAATAAACCCTTAAGCGGTATATTTGGTAACTAACTTCACTTTGACATGAATTTAAAATAAAATAAAATTTTATTATTAAGAAAAAACATTAAAGGGGTGAAGTCATCATTCCGGTTAAGGGTTAATAAACGTAGATTAAGTTTAGAAAAACTTTACTTTACGTAATAAACAAATATTAGTCAATTTCGTTATTAATAAACACGGAGTAACGTGTGATTACACTTATCTTATCATTAGTAAAAGGTACACCTCAGGGCTAACTGGTTTAAGCATTAACAACTAGCAAACCATTTGAGAATCTCAACAATACAAACAACTTTTTCTATGGAAGCAAAACTGTAATATCTACTTACTGTTCCATACATCTCAGACAAGTTCGTTTGTACATTTAAATGAATTTAGCAGCTTAAATATTTTTCGCAATTTCCGAGTTGCTTCCATAGCAAAAGTTGTTGTGTTGATGAGATCATCAAATGGTTTTCAGGTTGTTGTTGCTTTACAAATAACACTGTATATTTATGTCGTCGGCTGATCGTATAGTTGGGCAAATCGCGCCTGATAACATAGTATAAGTAAACAAGTATGCCGACTGAGACCCAGCGCGAGCGATAATGCCTACCTTATGCCTACTCATATAGAATGGTATAGTGTTGTCATAAAATATGCTGGGCCAGTTTCGTTCGATACCTAGATCTGCGACTAACTGCAATGTTCAATCAAAAACCAAATGATGTAGATTCAAAATACATAATACTTGAAAATCATTGAAATACTGTATCGTAAAATAAATAGTGTACTTCCTAAAATTGAATGTCTTCCGTGAGTAACGGCCTCTTCACAGTATTTTACGGAGGAGTCGTGAGCTATCACACTATCGATTTTTTGGAATGAGAAAGTTGAACTACCTGGCCGGTTTGAAATAAATTTTGCGTGTTGGATTGAAGTGGCAATAATAGCGTAAGCGTATATAATTCTTTAATCATTCATTGAATTTTCCATACATGTAAGAAGGAGATATTTGTGTTGCTTGTACAATAAGCATTATTAACAATTTCGTAAAAAAATATCTTAAAAATTGAACACTGCATTTGAAGCGTCGGTGGCGTAAGGACGTTGTCTCCCACCTGGGAGGCACCGGTTCGATCCCCGCCACGTAGCAATGTGTTTTCAAATTTTGAATTCATATGTGCGTTTGATCGACGCTTTGACGGTGAAGGAAAATATCGTGAGGAAACCTGCACACATCTATAAAGAAATTCTTAGGTTGTGTGTGAAGTCGACCAACCCGCACTTGGCCAGCGTGGTTGACTAAGGCCTAATCGCCCCTAATGTAGGGTAGGCTCGAGCCCCTCGGTGGGGACATTATATGAGCTGTTGATGATGATGTAGGCTCCATTAGACTTATTTGACTTTTATGTCATTTTATGACAAATTCGAAAAGATAAAACTTGGTGCATCGAGCACGGAGAAATGTCACTCATTTTGTTCCAAAATAATTCCGCCAAACAATTGCAACTACGCGTCATACTAGAAATGGGGATACACAGGCATGCAAATGTTTTTATCGATATCGTTACATAGCTAGAAATAAATAAATACTAAATAAAAATAAACTTTTTATTTTCTTTATAAATTGTACAGAAAAACACAAAAATCTAAATTTATCAAAATCTAATAATAAAAAAAAACGTACCAGAAGGCGACCTTGACGAAAAAATAAAAATAAAGAATTAATGTAATATTGTAAGGATAAATTTAATGTATGCCTGTTTGTTATTCCACGCTTCCACGTATATTTAGAATAAATAATTGAATTGAATGACAAACAAAGTTTGTCATTGTCAGTCAAATAAGTAAACATAAAACTAGTAAATCATAGTGAGTTAAAGTTTAAGTATAAAATAATACAGAAAATAACTAAAACATATAAAAATCAGTGAAAATTGGTAAAATATCAGTGGAAGTGCAAAAAATGAATTAGTTACATAAAACGCGAATTAAGTTTCGAACAGTTTTCATAATATTTTAACAAAAAAATGTTATTACAACGAATAAAATAATACAATTTCGAAGGAATAGTGTGTTATTGCACTGCAATCTATACACGTTTAGATTTATGATAATGCAACACTATTAATAGTGAGATTGACAGTTTGACGTTAGTGAAAAAACACTAACCTCTTTCGGAGACGGAGGGCGCGTATTACCACTCTATTGGTTATGTGCTCGACAAGGTGCTCGATGACTTGGTGCAACTGGTCGATGTTCTCGTTTGTTTTGACATCAAAACCATACCAAGCTGTTAGCAAAATATATGAAAACAGAAATGTTTTGGATTTGCTTCACATCGTCATATCAACAGCGCATAATTATTGTCCCTACTGAGGGGTTCGAGCCTATTTAGAGGCGATTAGGCCTTAGTCGACTTGTTGGGCGACTTCACACATTACCTAAGAATTTCTTCATTGGTGTGGGCAGGTTTCCTCACGATGTTTTCCTTCACCGTAAAAGCATCGATTGAACGTACATATGAATTCAACATTTGAAAACACATTGGTACGTGGCGGGGTTCGAACTGGTGCCTCCCGGGTGGAAGACACCGCCCTTACGCAATACGCCACCGACACTTCTTCGCCTGGATTTGCTTATTAAATCGTAAATAGAACGATAAGGCCCCAGTATAAGAGAGAGAGACAGACAACAGTACAAAAAATCAGTGTTATTGGATTGCGATCTTCTGTAAAGTTGACTTTACAGAAGATCGCATTCCATTTGACCGCATAATAAGTGCTCCAATTTCGCATTTTCCGCTGTCCTGTATTAAAATTGTGTATTTTTTTATTTGAACTGTGAGCGAAAATCCCCGATATTGAAATGAATATTTTCGAAGCCACTTTCTAAAGCTTTTAACTCTATGCAACTCAATTCATCCACGTATTCTCAGACAACTGGTAGAGTTTCGGGTTTCACTGAGTTATATTATTAATTTTCAACCGAATGCCCAACAAAATCGAATGCGAAAGGATCGTTTTAAATAACAAATTGTCAGAACAATATTGTGGGTGATACAATCACGAATAAATGAACCCGGTTAATAAGCAGTCGGACGCCAGGTTGTTATAATATAACAATGATTTTAATGAAATATTGTTTGGGCTTTCTCGGTAGTTCCACGATCACTTTGATTTATCTTAATATTGCCTCGATACTATACCTACTAGCAACTATCCCATTTGGTAAATGGAAACGTATTTTATAAATATATTATGTTACGACGGTGTGTTCAATAAAGTAATTTTTTATTGAAATACTTGTGGTCATCTGCGGCTTCGCTCGCGTTAATGTCGTATATTATATATTGCCTTCCTCGATAAATGGACTATGCAACACATAAATATATTTTTTTATTTGAATCAGTAGTTCCTGAGATACAACCAACCAAATTATACAAACAAATGAACTCTTCAGATTTATAATATTGATAATAATAATATAATTTAAAACAAATATACTTATACATCTATAAAAATATAATTCTGCTAGTCATGTATTTCTCGCTGAACTCCTAAACGGTTGGATTGATTTTGATGTTTTTTTTTGGATATGTCCAATCGAATCCACAATGGCTGTGATTCACATTGTGATCCGATAGCATAATTATGTTTTTAGTTTTTTTAACAGTACAACAGTAGTATAACCTACATAAATATAAGCACTACAGACCAAAATATTCCGATGGGTCTAAGACAGTTGTTCCCAATTACTTTTTCCTGCGTGCCACTTCAAGAAAGATCGGAAATTCGCGTACCCTTTTTTTGCAGGAGTGATAAAAAAAATCAAATCGGGTCTTTGACGTTCATTAATGACGTTTAGTAAATACAGGATGTTTATATGGTGGTGAAAATAAGTTTAATGTGACATAATGTTTTTCTTTGCACAACTCTGGTTGCTCATTGTTTAGTTTCAGCCTCAACCTCAAGTCCACTAAGCGCCAAGCACTGAAGTCTGTGATTACGTTTAGTTTTTATGTTTGACATATTTCGGTAACTTTTTTACTGATTGCCGCGCGTACCCCTTGATGCAACTTCGCGTACCCGCGTAATTGGGAACCACTGCTAGACCATACTATAGACCTAAGAGCACCGTTGGGCGATTCAAGGCCACGAGATAAGATATGATTATGTATTCGTGTTACTATGTGCATGTGAAGGTTGTATCTAACCGAGTTTTTACTAAAAATACTTATCTACAATGATTCAATAGCATCGGTAAGACTAACTACAATCACATTATCACAGACACTTTAAATTATCAAATAAAACAACTTCCCGGACTTTAGATATAAAATACATTAGTCATCCAAAAGCTCTGCTGTTCGCTCGAATATCTGTTTAATTGCTTTCCCTTAAAGACATTTCGCTATAAAGCGGATTATTGCTTCGTCAAAATTATCAGGGCGAAAGATTAAAATTACTTTGTGGCTTCTGCGGCTCCAGCGAGACATAAATGGCATTGAACCGTTTTACAGTCTTCTTTGTATTTTAAAGACTAAGAATTTAACCATCGGGTTCGATCCCCGTACGAATTATCGAGGTTTTGGAGAGCCTTTGAAGAAGCTCGACTGTCAATTAAACATTCTCATGTTTGTTATGTTTTTTCGTTCCTTTCTTGCGTCGCCGTGCGTTCATTTATCAAATAAGGATGAGAAAAATCAAATCCTGACCACGAACGTCTGGCTTAATTTGGTAAGTGGTAGGAGCGCTACGCCAGCCCGCCCCGCGAGCTCATGCTCCCACCGAGCGGGGGAGGCGACATGGCCATAGCACACACGACACCGCTGCGGCACTGCGAAATGCTGGACCTTCAAATATGGGCCTTAAGTTCTGCAACTTAGATTAATTTTGCAACGACCAGTCACTGTATTTTTTGCATATGACTATAAGCCCAGATTTGGATGACCAGAGTCGCTGTGCCGGTGCAGTGCGGTGCGAGCTATGCCTTTAGTATGACTAGAGGCTTCCCGGCGTTAGGTGGCGCGGGAGCGGGCGTGGCTCCGGCGCCGCCATCGCGGCAGATGTCGCATGGTCGTGGTGTTGACTTGTTGTGACCGCTCTAGGGGCGGCGCGCGCGCCCGCGCATGTTGGCCCGCGCGCCGCCCGGCCCCGTCATGTGTGTCCATCACGTGTTAGACATATTACTGACTGCGCCCTTTCTTTCTGTTTTCGTTGACATCGTCTAACCCAATAGGACGAGAAGAATCAGCTACTTATAACCAATATATGGCTGTCATTGGTAAGTGTGATTAAAATGACGAACATAAATTAACACTTGATAAAACTTCTGATGTTTCGTTTACGTTCATACTGTTTTTCTTTCTGTTTACATTTGTATATTTCCTTCCATCTTTACTTTGTCTGTCCGTTATGTTCTCTTCTTCTCTGACTGTTATTTTTGAAAATTGCATAGCGTTGTGGAGTATGCGGCAGTTTTTGATCTTTCTATCATGTTATGAGAGTTGTTTAGTGAACCTTCCTGACATCATCGCTGCCTCTCAGCTCGTACGTAGATAGACGGTAGACCCTGTCATGCATCCCATCATAAACTATCATTCGTTAGATTAGTGTCTCCTTCAGTTGATAAAACTGTAGTAAACAAACAAAATTGGGCTTTCCCCGCAAAGTTTAAGGTAAGTTAAGGATCCAGCAATGTTTGCTGCCCCAAAGACCGTGTCTGTACAATATTTGAAGGGAAACAACTGCCGTGTACACCGCAATGCGTTTAACAATATGTACTAATGGTTGACATTAACGATGTGATATCGCTAAACGAACAATGTTAAACTGATGTAAACACAGCGCCGATACCGGCCCTAAGATCTAAACTAAAACAAACTCCGTGGGTTTCATGTAGGCTGGTCAATTGAAAGTATCATATTGGTTGGAGACTGTATGTAACATGTTATATGCACTACCGTTGTTCGCGAAGTGTTTGTACACCAGTACAATGATTATGCACCCCCTGGGAATCCGCTGTACATTTTGTTTTGTTTGGCTACAAAGGAATTGTAGAATTTTTTCACTCTGCATGGCAATGGAATGCTCTTTGGGAAGGTTATTGTAAGGTCGGCTCTCCCGCCCGCCATGGTTAGCTTAGTTGCCTGCGGACATGAGACCTTATTGAAGCGAATTCTATATTAAAAAGAGCAAGTTAAAAAAGTTTGAATTCTTTTCTCTATTGTTTAAAGCAGTTTTTCTTTTGTGGTGGGTTGTAAAACATTCGGACAGGTGTAATCCAGTCATAATTGTACACAGGAATGTGGATTAACAATTTTGTTTCATTAACCATTTAGAGGATTCATTTTAAACGATTGTTTTGTTTCGTTTCTTTGCTTTTGAGTACATTCATGTCATTCATAGTACGTTTTTGTTTGATTTAGTTTATTTTTAAAATTTAAATGAGAATTTAAATAAAAGAAGGCTTGATGCACATACTTTTCATGTTGGCTGTAAATAAACTGTGTATGCCTTGCCTTGACTCGGGGAATGGTTGAGTAAATTGATATTTATTTTTTCCAGCACCAAAGGTATGTTTGTTGAGCTAATTTAAAAGATAATTATTTTAGCATTTACCAATACGGCAGCTTAGTTACGGAAATGGTAGAACCCCGACATCCCTGGTCTTGTTAAAGAAAAAAGTGTATGCCAAAATTGAAAGAGTTAATGTTCCGATAGTCCCGCAACGAACTGAGCTTGCGCTGATAAATTCGCCATGACATGTGAACCTTTTATATTTGTCAATAGGTCGTTGTTTTCGAAACTTCTACTTTGTGCATGTGTAGTTAACTCCTTTGCATGTCTACCGCTTATATATCTATATAAATTATTGCCTTATTTATATCTCTTTATTACTTGCTTTATACTGTGTCTGTTTATTACGTAGGTCTAGTTGTACTGTGATAGTTCTGTCGTGTTATTAATTTACAGGTGTGACATGTTATATTGTTTAATTTAGTTGAAACACGAAGGCTTATCGTTCGTAAAATTGCGTCACAGTAAAATAGAGGACAGTATGTTATCTTTTCACGGTTAAGTATGACGTAATCATGTGCAGTGTTATTCTGGATGTTCTGATTAAAGCTCTATAGAATCAAAGTTATTGAGAAATACATTGAAGCAGTATTAATTAAGAATTAGTTTAATTGTACCAACTTTGTTTCATTCCTAAAAATGTTTACTGTAACGATCTTATTTCTGAAATTGGTTAAGTGTTAGTAGAGCTGCAGTAGACTTGCTTTATGGACCTAGTCAGTGAACAATATTTAATACTGTTTTTTTTTGGTAGAAAATACAAGGCTGGTGCAATTTAGGAGTCGATCTAATATTGTTTACTCTCCACTACATACATTATAATTAATCAAAAACTTATCTTTATATGCTGGGCTTGAATTTTGTTTTGAACACTTATTCGCTCATTTTTTAACTTACGCAAAACACTTTCAGTGTGTGCTACGTATCTTTTGTATATTTATAAATTCCAAGTGAAATAGAAATACTAGTTTAATAAGGATTTGCTTGCATTCAGTCACATAACCACAAACATATTACCTAATCAATGTAGTTCTCATTAAATTTGAAATGGGCTGTTCGATTATTTTTTAGAGATACCACGAATATCGGAACATTCGGAATTTCCCACTGCATTGCCTTTCGCTGTCCAATAATGATTAGGAAAGTAGTTAAAGGTCATGAAAATTGCACGCTATGTGCATAATATTCCATAAACCCAATTATAATTGTCAGAATGTAAACTACAAAAGGTGAGTTACTGCTTACATCGCGTAACAACAAATAGAAAAAATCGCTATTCGCTAGAACGCTATTCGACAATTAATTTTCGAAGAAATTTTGTGCAATAACTTTTTTCATATTCATTTAGTAAGCTTGAAATAGATTTAGTGATATCTAAAAGACAGCTCATTGTTGTTTTTGCCTATTTCATATTCGCTTTGATTATGTGTAACGATACAATAGGGTTTTGTAATGTGTTTTAGGCAATCATTAATAGTTCTCATAATTTGTAGTGTTGAAATAGTTCTAAGCAACAAAACTGTGAGTGTGAGTTTTAACTCTTGATTTTAAACTCTCGCACTTTTTTACCAAATTTAAACAAAGTTATAATTACGTTTTAAAAGATGGTATACTGTCCTTGCCATTTACTGTGGATATTGTTCGTTATGAAAACGTACAAAATAATCTCTTTGAAGCCTTTCATTTATCTGCACATATGTCTATGAATAAATTACTACAGCTATGTCAATCACATCAATTTGGGTTCGATTCCCGGCTACCATGGAAATGAAAATGAAAGTTATCAAATTATTTTTTTCTGAAATATAAAATTTGTCTGCCTTTCGTTCTCTTTTGAAGGATTATCGTTGAAATGTATTGAAATTTGTAATATCCTCTGTGAAAACTACACAGTATGAGAAAATACACCTTGTTTCGGTAGCACAGCATAGATTTTTGTATGTTGGAGATTATACGTTAAAATACAGACAACTATCTGGGTGACTATCGCGACAGAAAATAATGTTATATTTTAATCAAATTTTATCTTTATATGTATACGCCTTAAAGTCTAAATACGATGATTTTCTTTCCATAATTCTCTGTATACGGTGCCGTTGATATTTTAAATTGGTAGACCAAAACAGTGGTCCACTAAATGATACTTTAATAACACAGAAGAGGGTGTGAATGAACTTTCTTTAGAATTTCAAAAATCCTTTAATTTACTTTCAATTTCTATCTTATACGGTGTTGATAGAGTTAAAAATTAAATGACTTTAAATCTTGAACTGTATGCGGTTAGGCGGACTCATCCAGAATTTAATTACACAAGACTATTGTCGCACCAAATAATATGTTCATTATGGAGATTGAATCAAATCTAGAATTAATCCTTCAGGAGGGAAAGAGAAGCCAATATTTCTATCTTGTTCACTCTACATATCGCACTGGCCAACGAGTACACCTTAATTGTAAGGCTGGGGGTACAAGGTGGTTAATTACTTTTCTGTACATTTTCCTTACTACTGCCATAATATTTTGTTATATTTATATTTTTCTTCTTCTCCGTTTCGCTCTGGTTGTCCTGAGGGAGGGCTATGGACTGTTGTGGCTCGCTTCACTATATTTCGCCAATGTGTACGATTTGTATCTATCGCATGGGCGAACTGCCATTGGCCTAGAATCTTTCATTATTCCCTGAATATCCAATCATTTGATTGATTCACTTCTCTGCCTCGAGGCGTAACTGAGGAGTTTCATTTATTAATAATGTTATGCGCTTTTCTGTTAGATACAGTTGTTGCTTAATGCCGTGTTTGGAGAATATTTATATTGTGCAATATATATTATTAATATTTGATTTTTTAGTTATTTTGTTTTTTAATTGTTCGTCTATTTGTATATAAAAACTGAAATTTTATATGGGAGCAATAAAATATCTCTCTGACATATTTGACAATTTGTAGAGTTAGCATTAAATAGCTCAATGTCGCGTATTATGGATTAATTATTTGTAATGCGACTTAAAGTAAAATTTTAGTCTGTAAAATGTATCGTTGGTTAATTTGCGTTACAGAGTCACTAAATAAACGAGAATAAGAAGTCGGAATTGGCTGCCTTGGAATACCGAAGGCAGCATTTAATAAGTTATCCGCCGTCAGTTTTGCATACTATTTATAAGATAATACCGATTGTCTAATTGCCTGTATAATATTTGCAAGTCAAACTGATTTAATATCGTATGTAGATAAGTTATTGAAACGTAACATAAAATTGTTCATTTTTAAATGATTTGAAATAATCGAAGAGCAGTTTTTAAGTTTGATTATGTTTATTAACATGTTACAGTACATCTATTGTACTCTCAGCCTTACAATATCTACACAAACACGCGATATTGACGCTTAGTTGGGTCTCAACTTCTGTAATATTAGGAGAGCCCAAACTTGCCAAGTTGTCTTTGTTTCTGTCATCTAAACCCCTATTTACTTTACTCGAGCCCAGTGCGACATTTCCAACCTTATTGTCGAAGTATTAAGGCACAAACACAAATTAATGAGTGACAACTTTCTCGGCCCGATAGAGTTGCCTATTTATTGATTTTGTGGAAAGTTGTTGCTCTTTGCTTTAATTAATAACTTCTATTATTTTATTCAATTATTCTCTTTTTTTATTATGGTCGTTTTCAACTGTTCGTTAAATATACGTGAAAGTATATAGACATATTTAATTATTTAACAATTTAACAAGATTAAAACTGGAGAGCATAATAAATGGAGTAATGAAATTTTCATTATGGAATGTATGATAGTAAAAAAATTGTATATCGCAAAATTTAAGCTGCTCACCAGGCCTTTTTGGCAGGACCTTATCTTAAAAGCTATAAAACTTTCCGGCAGTTGAAAATGGCCTTTTCATTTTGCACCGCTATCCTTCTCACTCGCTGACTAATCTCTTATGTGTGACAGGAATGGAACGACTACAACCTCAGGTGGAATGACAGCGAGTATGGTGGCGTAAAGGACCTCCGCATCACACCAAACAAACTGTGGAAACCAGACGTTCTGATGTATAATAGGTGAGAAACAGGTCTTGGGAAGAGAATGGGTTGTTTCGGACTGCAATATTTGAAAAATGTAAAGTCGACTTTCAGAAAGTCATCCTATTAAAGTTAGTTTTTCGAGTATGGGTAGTTTGGAAAATGTCCAAATGAAAATTATGAGAGTAATACCAATATAATTCCAAAATAAATTACGAACTGCAGCTATCTACTACTAATCTATTTTAATTATATACGAGGTCCAATTTCGGTCATTCTCACAGCTCACAATTTTATACCATACGTCATTCATCAATTTGTGTAAAGTAATTGACCAAATAAATACAAGTTTTTCCAGAGAAGTGCACGACAGGCGTGAAATGGTATGAATGGATGATGTTAAAATTCATACGCGAAGCAACGACAAAGAAGAAAGCACTTGCGAGCCGTACCTATACACTATACAGTCATTTTGTCACTGACGTAGAGACGTATTTTTAACTTGTATTTAGAACACAGATACAGTCCAGATATAATTTAATCAATGCAATAATCATATTATAATATAATCAATATCGAGAAAAAAAAGTATCTAAATGAAATTAAAAAAAACAGATAATTATTTGATTTTTTACCGGTAAAATGTATTCTTTGACACAATTTGAAACTCGCTTTAAATACAATTAAAAATAATGCTTGGAAAGAAAATGACTAACTAACAGGCGAGCTACGAGTTAAGTATAAAAGTAAACAAACAATTTAAAATAAGGAGAAACACATTGGAACATGTTTTGCCGTCTCCGTGTTCTAGTGGTTCGCTTACCGAAACTTGATTCTGGAGTCCCGGGATTGATGTGATGGAAATATCTCTAAATAAACATTCCTTTCTTATCAAATACGGCTTCTACAGAGGGCTGATGTTATAATGATGATACATAGCTTTAAAGATTCGCGAAACTGCCGTCAGTATTTTATGTCGAAAATTATCATGGTGTTAACAAACAATTATATTAAAATGGACTACAATATTGGGACCGGAGAGAACAATGAAATGCGTATTGCTTTAATACTAATCCTACAAGCTTGTGGTCTAAGTTTGCCGCTCGTTAACTAAGTATCGGCAGTCTCAGCAGATCGCGACACGGTTTCACAAGGCTCATTAGGCTTATTTCCTACAACCATACACAAAGCCTAAGTTCGACCACATATTATTATGGAATACTATTCCCAACTCTGGACAGGGGTACCAACTACTTCCCTTTGACCGCATCCAGCGCAGAGCAAGCAATTTAAATTGCGAAAATCAAGCATCTTGTGGCCGGCTGGATGCCATAGCCCTGCGTGGAGATGTGGCTTCTCTTTGCAATAGCCCTGCGTGGAGATGTGGCTTCTCTTTGCATCTTCTACCTTACCTACTTTAGGGACTGTTTAGAAGCATTAAGATTAATTCCAGCTGCAGATTTCCACCACTGCACCACCCGTAATAAACTCAAATTCCATCCCTGTCATTTGAACAATTGGAAATCCACTACTGTACGTTTCTTTCTGCTCTGCAACCAAGTTGTGAAATCAGCTTGTATCAACGGTTTTTCCGAGGGGGTGCAATTTAGGGACCTCCAAGAAAAGAGTCTAATTCTTTAACAGTGATGTGGTTGATCATGGGCGACGTTGTCACCTATTCTGACTCGCCTGTACCGCTTATCCCTTAGAACCGGACAAGTGCCGAATGCCTGCAAGGCTGCCAATGTCCAACCGGTACCTAAAAAGGGTAGCCCCATATACTAGGTGGTAGAAAAAAGACTCGCTGACCCTGACAACTATCGTCCAATCGCAATCACGTCCAACTCTCTAAGATTATGGAGCGTGTATTGAACAACTGTCTCCTAGCTTCCCTTGAAGATAACGATCTCCTCAGTGACCGCCAATTTGGTTTCCGTCGTGACCGGTCTACCGGGGATCTCCTTGTGTATGTTATACTGCAAAGCCATAAAGAAACACGGTGAGGCTCTCGCCGTTTCCCTCGATATCTCCATGGCTTTTGACAGGGTCTGGCATGCAAGTCGTATTAGCAAACTTCCATCATACGGAATCGCTACTGGACTTTGCAACTGGATTGCGGATTTCCTGGGGGGCTGATCAATTAGGGTAGTCATCATTGGGTACTCTTCGGATCTGCTTGGTACCAATGCTTGGTATCTGTTTCTGTCCTAAATATATTATGACCTATCAATGACCTGCTTTTGAATCCCGGTATCATTGGGTACGCAGATGACAGCACAGTTTCGGAGAGGTACTTGTCTGATGCGAAATCTGGAGCAGATGTCCGATCTTTGAGGGAGGCGATGGTGGAAGGAGTGAATGCAACCCTGGAAGCTGTTTCCCTCTTGGGTAATGCCAACTTGGGTGGGTTCAATCCGTCCAAAACGCAGGCTTGTCTCTTCTCGGCGAAACGGATTACATTTCATCTGACTCCAACTTTCCGAAATGTCTTCGTTCCGGTTAGCAACTATCATCTCTGCCAATCTCAATTTCAGTCGCTACATTGAATTCATTGCTTAAATCGCAGCCAAAAAACTTGGCATTCTTTCAAAGGTAAAACGATATTTTACATCTGAGAAGCTCCTGAGCCTTATCGAACCCAAGTACGCTCCTGCATGGAGTACGGTTGTCACCTGATGGATCTGCACGTTATCAGTTGGATGCACTGGGTTCGGCGGAGCACCGAGCGAGGAGACTCATCGGCAATGACGCTCTCGCTGATGCTAATCTTCAGTGCCTTGACCACCGAAGGCGTGTGTAAGGCGAAACTTGCTTCTCGGTATTTTATCGGTTGCATTTCGGAGAGTGCGCAGGGGCAGGGGGATCAAATTATGACGAACCTCCCTTCATAATTTGATCCTCCCTGCCCCTTTCCACCACCGAACGACCAAGCGCGGCGAAGGCTTTCACACTTACGTTGTGGATATACCTGCCATCTGCATGAAGCACTTTGCTTCCTCTTTCATTATGCGAACAGCTAAGGAATGGAACTGCTTGCCGAGGTCTGATTTCCCGGATCAATATAATCTGGGATAAATCTGAATATCTTCAAGGCCAGAGTGAACAGGCATCTTCTAGGCCAGCGTGTACCATTTTAGGCCTCATCTTCACTTGTTGAGTTGTTGAGATTGTGGTCAAACGCTCTGCCTATCTGTTATTCCGTCTTCTTCTCGTATCCACGTTCATGTTCATTCCTCTTTTGTCACATGCTTAGCATTCGTTCTTATTACATGTCCTATTTCAACTAAATATCCAGAAGGACTAATGTAATTCGTGATAAGGAAAAAATATTTGTCGTTATCATAACTCAATGTCTTCTATTAGTCTCTATCAGGAACTATATTATAGAGACAGGTGTACAACTATCGTCAGCAAGGATATATCGAATAACTGTAGACGAAGATAATCCCCATATACGAAGTTCAAGCACGCTATTACTAAAACTTATTGGCGGAGTTGCCAAACCCTGACCATTATTCATTTCGCACTGATCACGTCTCTTCCTCGTTTTAAGGGACCAAAATTTTATAAAAGTGGTAACAGATTGCGGAGGGAAATGAAAAAAACAAATACATTTCGCCATTGCCCGAAATTACTGCTTATTTTCGCTGCGGAGTCGCGTCAATGTTATCGTCCGCTTTCCATTTTGCATTTTATTACTGAGAGTATAAGTATTATTTTGTTTTAATCAACGCACAAAATAATATTTTGTTTTGTCTCGAATGTAATTGTATTTCCCAACACAGTAATTTTTTCTTTCATTTCGATTAAATTTAAATATGATATTTGTTTTAGCTGATGTTGTGTTGTGAGTTGAAATATTTTTAAGATTCATAAAATAGCGTATAATACCGTATTTGTTGAGTATTACATTGACTTACGTATCATATAATTTCATTGCAAAATACTGACTGTACATACTGTATTATAGTTTTATTACATTATTTAAAAATATTTCAAAAAATGTCAATTAGATCGGAAACTTTCCGTGAATCTACCCGATATATACCAGGGAATATTCCCAAAACGGGTATTAACCCAGAAAAGTTCCCAAATGATGAGTAAATTCAATTCTGTGACTTTTGAATCAGTAAGCTTAAAAGTGGTTAGTATACCAACGAATAAAACACATTTTTAAAATAAAATAAAAATTATTATTATGTTATAAACATTATACTACTTCAAAATCTTTGAATTTTCTAAACTCGTAATTATTCTTATAAAGAAACAGGTAGGTAGGTGGAATGCTCATTTATGCTATCAAATTATTATTATTATTAATTACATTTAGGATTTAGTCACTGTCTGAATTACTATTATCGGAAAATCTTCTACCTACATCTACAAATTTTGTTTCCCCTAAAAAATAATAAGTAATAGTTTTAAGTCAGAGAGCCAATATCGTTGCAGTTAACACACCCGCGCAGTCCGATACTCAAGTGAAAACTAAAGGTAAAGAACTAAGGTAGATTTTATTGGCAGGTAGATGAAACGAACCAATCAAAAAACACCACGCACAGCCGCGCCGCTGCTGTGTAGGTATATGATTGGTCAATATGGACATTTGACTAAATCGAACCTATGAACCGCGTATACCCTATAGGTATATAAATAAACAATTAAGCTGACAATTATCAGTTCTTGGATAAAACAGAGTAAAATATATTGTTAAATATAGTTTTTTATATATTTTACAAAGAAACATGAAAAACTTAAGTCTCAACATTATATTTGTGCCAAATAAATACACATTATCAATAAAAAAACATAAATACCCATCGGGTGGAATCAATAGGAATATTCCCTGATATTTTCCCATTTTGGGTAAATACCCGGGTAGAATCCCATCTCTCATGGGAGATCCGCCGGTACGTTGGTTTAGCTCCAAAAGTGGAATAACATTTTAATACCTTTTCATTCTCGATTTCGCTTTACCTTTTCACGGTCTCCGTAAAACCTGTTAGTGCCGTAATTCGATATGGTACTAAAGTGTTAAGCAACTTTACTGTTTGAATTTACGTTCTGATAATCTGTTCTGTTCTAAAGTTCTGACAAGTCTGAAGTTGAATTGCAATCCTCCAATTGAATGTGTTTCTGTCTTTGACTAATGATTTTATGTTTAATTGTAGAGAGACTAATTCAAGCACAGTACGCCCGCGATTTGAGTGGCAGCTCTCAATAGCACGAATGCAAATAACAGGTCGTAGAATGAATAAAGACACTATCGATACGCGTACGACAGACATCAATACTGCAGGCATGCAAGGCAGGGTCTGTCGACAGCGGGAAGAAGTATTTTTGCGCCTTACCGCATGCCACGACTGAACTCAGATCGTAAATGTGCTGTAGTGTAGGTATTTAAATAATAATTATTTCAAGGTTTACCTAAAGCCGTTGTTAAAGCCTAGGATAAACCAGTCATTCAGCAAAGAGCTTAAATGATATTTGTGTATAATATAAATTCTAAAGCTGACTCCACACGGCGGACGGGACGGGACGTCAACGGGTGCGTGGCGAATGTTCCGCGATGTCCCGTCCGGAGGGACGTTGCGGTGTGCCGTCTTCGACGTTTCCTATATTACAACGCTCAGCGTCATGCACACGTCAACGGCGACGTCCCGTCCCGTCCGCTGTGTGACTTTAGCTTTACACTTATAAATGAAATACAACCAAGTTAGTTATTATTTGCTTCAATTGATCAGAAGGAACTTCTGATTGAAAGCGTATCTATTTCTGATCAAAGCTTCCTCACAGATTTAATAGCATCTTCAATCTTAGTTGTCACCTAGGAGATAATTTCAGATCATTCCACAGACTATTTCTTACCCGCAAAGTTCAACTCCACCTGGTCTTAAAATAACCAGAAACTACAGATTATACATATGACACAAATGCTAACTAATTAGATAATCAGTAATTTCCTTGTCTAATCTGTGTAACTAAAAACCTGATAGTTTTCATTTAAGGAGCTGACCCGGAACATGCAATGAGCATTATCTGAGCGCTAATGGGAACACATGCAAGCAAAATTGAGTGTGCGATGGCAATGGAATGGGGAAACTTTGTCTAATGACGGAGAGGGAAGATTACGGGAACCGTTAACGAAGTCTGTTTGGATACATTGTGCGTTTGAAATTTCACTATTTGTCCCGGAGTAAACGATGTTTTCCTTCACCGTAAAAGCGTTGAATAAACGTACATAATGAGAGCTGTTGATGACGAGATAGTTTATTGGAGGCTAAAAATCTACAGCACTCCAACTTTGATCATCGGTGGTAGTTCAGCATAGTTCAGCAGTTAGTTTGTTGGGTGCAGTTTGACAGCGGTACTTAGAAATATAGTTTATTACAGTTTTACATTGGTAATTAACAGCAGTTCACTAGTCGAAGTTTGAAATAGTGAGTTTATTAGTAGAGTATTCTTGTTGTATGGCTCTCTGCTTATAGGTGTGTCTTTGTCTCTGGTTTATTTTTGTGGTTGCACCAAGTATATCTTTTTCCTCGCTTACACGATTCTTTAGGAGAAGGATTTCTTCACTTCTTACTATGAGGGCCTTCGACAGCGAGACATCACCTCCGACAGATCAGTAAAAAAGAACATATATCGTCCCATTCGTAGAATGAGGCTTAAAATGTGATTATGGAATCGTTTATCCAACAGATGTGAAACTTAAAACAGCATATCAAGCAAATCATTTTTCGCATTTCACAATATGAAACGTAGACGATCCCGTTTGAGATTTCCCCATTTTCGATCAAGAAGATCGAGCACTCCTAAATTTGCAATGTTAGGATTTTTCTGTGTTGACGGACGGCGTTGGTGTTTGCTTAGGATGGGCATTATAGGGCGCTTTAAAAACTCATTTTGTTTGTTGATTTTATATATATTGAACTGGGATTCCAATTTTGTTATTATAAATAAATAAAATATTCCAACCCTATTTTTATAGAAAGCGGTAATTAAAATCACTATTAGCAGTAATAATTGGCTCTGATAATAATGCCGTATTACAGAATGACACACAGAAATCAATCATGTCTTGAGAATAGTTTGTAACTTTCTATCAAACACAAAGTGATAAGAGACGTACGACGCTCAAGTCGGCGTTGATTCTTGAGACTCCTTCTATAATACATGCCTAAGAGTATCTTTAATCTGTAGATATATAGTGATGTCATTGTTTAATTCCATAGTGGTATTATTGGTTAATCCTATTTCATTCCAAAATATTCGATATAAGGCTTGCAAATTTTGCTATAAGTTCATTCTTATCATTGTTACATGTAAAATACATAAGAATAATTTTGACCGAACTTAGGGTGAATACCCATAATCACACGCTCAACAGGATGCAACTATTTAACTATCAGCAAGTTCAAATGACCGAGCATTGAGCGATGATTGTGAATAAATCGAACACGTTTTGTCATCGCAATTTCATTACAATGCCAGAATGACTTCCTTACTCTGTTATGTCTATAGTCAGAAGATTACAATGAAGAAGAATCAATTCCAAACTTATAATCAAGTTAATGGTGTTTATGGAACACATAGAGTAAAAATAGGGAACATAATAATGTATTTTTTTATTTTGTCTTATATTAGTAGTTATGATACATCGTCCTCTAATGAGAAAACAAATTTCACCTTTTTTAAAATGGATGGACAAGCTTGCGGCCCACCTGGTGTAAAGTGGTTACCGTCACCTGTAGACACTTCAAGACACTTAACACTGCAAGTGCATTCACTGGGGACACATCATCATCTTAGATGATATGCCTTCCGCGCCCAGTAATTACACTGGCTACCTTTCCTTTTAATCCTTCATTTGGTCGCCTTATCGATAATATAAATAAGATAAGATAAATACAGACAATTTTGATTTGAGTATGATCAAAATGATTTTGTTACTACTCGGCTTCAAAAATAATTAGGGATTTTGTGGGCCCTTTTTATGTATAAACATTCAAGGAGCCAATGTTAGTTCTTACAAGTTTTTAATACCTACTTTTGTTTTTTTCTTCATTCTGTTACTTATTATGAGTGACAAGGACAGGCACTTTATAAACTTTCAATAACTTAACTCGGTACAATGAGTGAGGATATTATCTTTCATTAGAAGGCTAAACAACCTAAAACGTCTCCATTACATGCTTATAACAGAGAGCACATTAACGATAACGATCAGCAACAAGCACCTAATGTAGTAAATTTACCGCAAACCCGTTGCATTTCGTCGTGTCGTTAGTCGGCCATTTTCTTAGTAAACAAATTTTCCTCGAAACTTGCGACGAAATTGATGTGGAAGGTAGCATCAGCTGGCGGGGAGCCAAGTATCTCGTCATACATCGCACTTACGATAGTGCAGAACGTTATAACTGTTGATTAAATATGTGGCAAAGAGGGGAAAAAGTGCCGAGTCAGCCACCCTACTAGACGAAATGTATTACCCGCTGCCCTAGGTGGGATTCCGAAAGAACACATCTCGTCGCGAAAGTTCACGTCCCGATGTACACTTGCTTCTTGCGGTACAAGCGAGGAACTTTGGGTTAACTCATATACAGCTGTTTTAGCTGGTTGCAAAAACTGTTCAAAAAATTTGTTTTTCTGTTGCCAATACTATGATAGTAGGTATGTATAACTTTGATGTCTATGTGAGACAATGCTTTAAGATATATAGCTGGTGTTACTTATAAATCGAAGGATTTAAATGTTGGACCTTCAAGATTAATTTTCGAAGGTTATTATCAAATCTTGTATTATTTGTCGATAGCTCGTAGAAAATGCCCATTTTCATCGTACCTGACATTTGTTCAGCAAGTAATACTAATATTACCTATTTAAAGATAATATTCAATATGCTTATTGGTACCTTAATTTTAAATAAAATCAATGTTCAAAAATGCCTTAAGCTAGAGTTAAAACTGAGGACATTGGACACGCCGTCGAAAATTTTAGTTCTTAATGTTTTTCAAAAAAATGGAACCATATTTTTTCCGCTGACACCGCAAGAGCATTAATTTAATCAGTTGATGACAATGCTGAAAAACTTTGGATATAAATGAATCCATTAAGGAATTTTGTAACTTTTGAGCTTGTTTTTAAGTTATCTCGGGGCTACAAATCACTGTAGGTTTATGCGGCGTTTCAGGCTCCATTGGCAACAGTCCAGCTGCTTTAGACCCAAATGACAGTTTGACTTGAGAGAAATGGAGTTAGTTCATACTTAAAACTTTTCAAGGTTTACTTCCAACTACATAGTTTGGGATGTGTCAGGACTATATTGTTGCTCTTTTGTGTACCCTTACACACAGGTTGCTGTTTATTTTATTGCTGAAAATATTTTTTGGTTTTTTTCTTAACTGTTTTCAGGAATTTTCTTCTCTTGTTTGATTTTGAGATACTTTGCTCTATCACTGCTTAATTTGTCAAGTTCCTTCCCTTCTCTTTTGGTAATATCGTCATCAACAGCTCATTTAATGTCCCCACCGAGGGGCTCGAGCTTACTCCACATTAGGGGCGATTAGGCCTTAGTCAACCACGCTGGCTAAGTGCGGGTTGGTCGAGTTCACACAGATCCTAAGAATTTCTTCATCGATGTTTTACTTCACCGTAAAAGCGTCGATTAAACGTACATATGAATTCAAAATTTTAAAACACATTGGTACGTGGTGGGTTTCGAACCGGCGCCTCCCGAGTGGAAGACAACGCTCCTACGCACTACGCTTTTGGTAATATACGGTGAAGCAAATGGAACCCCGATTAAATGGTTGAATGAAATCGACTTTTATTGATTTGACAAAGATAGTACAATTATGACAATTGTTTTACTGTGATAAGGTTCTACCGATGGCCATGGTTCTATTTACTGGATAGTTCCTTAACTGTATTTAAAAAACATGCTTCACTGGATTTAACTTAAATCCTGCTTGTGAAATGAAAGATTTTTTTAATGGAAAATATCCATGACTGTAGAATTCTTCTGTCTGATTAATTTAGTCACACTCTCAGCTATATTTTACAGCTCAGATTTGTCAAAAGTTATAAAGGACATAAATGTTAAATTAAAATCAAGTTATACAAGCAAACAGATAAAAATCTGGACACACTAAATGTATTTAACATCTCGTTGTTTAATTACGTGAACAAGTCAAGATACAATAATAAAATGGAAAACAAATATACGTTTTCGTTGTTTACAGTCCTTTCATGTATTTTTTTCGTCGAATTCGAAATACGAATTACAGATAACATTTTTCATCTAAAGCAGTCGAAATTACTTTCCCCTTTGTTCAGCGGAACCAATAATAACACGAGAAAATGATTATTACTTACATGCCAAAATAATTGGAGGTTCTATGGGAATATTGCTATGACTCAGCTTCAAGGAAAATGAAAAGCAAATATTATAACGCGCACTAAAACGTTTGTTCCTGTTTCTGAGTATATTGGGTTTCCTCTATGTGGTCCTTGAGAGTTCTGAGATGTTATCGTACAGAAACGTGAAAGGGAAAATACTGTATAAGTCAAACGTCTTGTTAACTCGTTAAGCCCCGTTCGCGCTCAGGAGCGCGAGAACACAATTAAAATCAATTGTGTCTGGATATTAATAATCGTCCAGGGATTAAGAGAAAAAACTATGTGCCTATCTCGTGCGCACTCCAATTCGAGGACCACTGGCCGCATTAGATAATGTCGACAAAAACTTGGTGACTTGGTCCAGTTTGAGTAATAATAATAATAAATGTATTTATTCAAGCTTCCATTGGCTTATTTTTGTTAGTATACAATCCCTTAATATCTTTATTAGTGTAATTTAATTTATACATCTATATCTATGTAATTATGAAACAATTTATTTTGCTAATTTATTCATTCAATTTTACTTCAATTAGCTAATAATACAATGCAATAGGAATATTGCATGACAAGTCAGTTGAGATAGCTGTCAGAACATAAATCTTCAGATTTTGAACTAGTAATGCTATACCTTACTATTACTAGTTCAAAATCTGCAATGTTATACCTGAAGCGTCGGTGGCATAGTGCGTAAGAGCTTCGTCTCCCACCCGGGAGGCACTGGTTCGATCTCTGCCACGTACCAATGTGTTTTCAAATGTTGAATTAATATGTACGTTTAATCGACGCTTTTACGGTGAAGGAAAACATCGTGAGGAAACCTGCACACACCTATGAAGAAAGTCTTAGGTTGTGTGTGAAGTCGACCAACCCGCACTTGGCCAGCGTGGTTGACTAAGCCCTAATCGCCCCTAATGTGGAGTAGGCTCGAGCCCCTCGGTGGGGACATTATATGAGCTGTTGATGATGATGATGATGAATGTTATACCTAGGTCTAAAGGCAATTGACTGAATATTAAATGATATTCATATGCTTGAAAATAAAATTATAAAAATAATTTTAAACGATGGAGATTTTGTGGAATACTATGTCCTCAATAATCTCTTTAATTATTTGGGAATGCTGTCAACATCTCTATTGCGTCCATGCGTCTAATGTCATATTAATAAACCTCACTCAAAACATTCGCCTAATGAAAACGTGCGAGCGATTAGATATTATTTTTTATACCTACTGAAATACTTCTATTCGCTACCTAATAAGCCAGTTTTGCTCTTTCCACTTTCAAGATAGCGCACAATTAAGTGAGCTTTATTATTACGAACCTAGAATAAGGCCAGCCGAATTTTGGATGCGTTTTCATGCGAATTTGACTCGTAGAACATGCACGAAAGATCCCGAATCTCCGAACACGCACGACTTATTCCCATGTATAAAGTGTACGAGGAACCATAGTACTCGAAGAGAAGGGATCGTTTGTGTACGTTCTAATAAATTTCGTATGCAAACGCATCAACAGTGCGGCTGGCCTACAAGTGTGTGAGATCCCATAAAGAATTTTTTAGTTAACACTTCAGAAAATATATCTGAAATTTCAAATTAAGAAAGAAAGACAGTTCTATTGGAGAGTAAATATATAAAATCAGTACGCGAGTCGTGAGTGACAATGGGTAAACTGACAAAATCTTGAACGAATTCGGCAACTTCTCCCTAGTGATTGGTGATTAGACTGTTCGCAAAAATCACGAAGAATAAGTCGACTTTTGTCAAAAAGAGACAAATTTTTGTCGTCTCTCTTACGTTGTTTGAAATATTTAAATGTAATTTGTAAATCGTGAATTAAAATGGTATTGCAATCACTTAAATTTCTAACTATGTGACGGCTTCATAATCAATTCCGTATGTCAAGTTGAATGAAGTCTTTGATGAATTTAATGTAAATTTCATTACACCTTAGTTGGATATTATTTTGCCAGCAATTTTGTCCATAAAAACTATTTAAGAACCCGACAATAATAAATAATATATAGCCAGATACTGTATGAAACCTGTCCTCGAGGTAAATATCGTCTCATCTTCCTCGTAAAGTATCAGTTGTCCAAGGTTTCCGATATTACTTGTTAACGGCCATGTTCCAATCCCGCATAAAACAGACTGCCAACTTCTGCTATCAATCCCTTGTACGGCACAACGGGTCTGCCCCAAAAGTGTTTACATCCAATTAGGAAATTGACAAACGTTTGTGCCAACATTGGTCCAAGTTCGTTGGCCGCCTGCCAGAGCGGTATCCGAACAACATTTGATTATGAAAGCTTTTAAATCACTTACGGGGCTGTATAATAGTACGTTGTTTACTGTCTCCGCGACGTTTAACCGTCGTCGGTTTAAGGAGGCTGGCAGTTACACGGATACGAAATTTTAAAAAGTTATTCTTTAAAGAAATATTAAGTACCTACTTGTCCACGGCCCAAATAACAAACGTTGATTATGCTAAGTTGGGAACTTGGTAGATATACCTAATCTTTGTATTGTTTACTATTTGTGTTTTTTAATGTTTGCGTTTCAGAGTAAGAGCAGGCGCGTACTGGTGACTATTTTGGCAGCCTCGTGGAATGTATGGAGATGCGCCAAATGTCACCCATTTGTCACGCCGTAACGTGCGCACATCTCCATTCATATCCAAGGGCTTGATAAGCGTGGCCACACATCATAGGAGATTTCTAACAGAAAAATTCTGACGCTTGCCGGACTGCTAGAAAAATTTCTTGTCTAACAGTGTGCGGGATACACTGTTAGACATGAAATTTTCTAGCAGTTTGCAGGATCTAACACAAAATGTATGCACCGAGGTCCTTCCGGCGAGCGTCAGAATTTTTCTGCTAAAAATTTGTTATAATATGTGACCGCGCTTAAGAAAAGTCACAGTGACAAAAGTCACCATTGTGCGCCTGCTCTAAGTTGTTTGCATATTTATTATTTTTCTTACTATATAACCCTGCGAACATATATGTTCGCAGACATAACCACAGAACACAGAAAGAGGTAGTGAAGAAAATACAGTCTCTCATATCTTCGAATTTTGGTTGTTAACAAATGACACCATACATGTACGAATAGGTACAGACAACAGCACGTTGGGTTACCACAAACTGTCAAATTTTCCCAATCGATTATGCACTTTATATTGAACAGGCTTAGGTTGAAAATCGTTTGGAGAAATTTGACAGTTTTGTATAGCCCGACGTGCTGTTGACTGTACCATGTTGAAGAAAAAAAAAACAATTTAAGTAACTGACCCGAAAATGGATAAGGCAAAAGAACAATTTTCACTGTTTTCAGACTGCGGGTCGATTTTCATTGTCATTGAACATTTTATTTTATGTTACGTTGTTACAACGTAGTGTGAGCATTGGCCAGCGTAATACAGATTTGTTGGCGGGCCGCCAGCGAACGGGTTGGTTACACTGCACGTATTCACTTCATGAATACTACACGGGACCAAACACTTTTGTACGATATCCAAACCACATTCCCAAAACCTACGGCAACCTTATCCGCTAGTGATAGAAGTGAAAGTAGTTCAGCAACTGTTACTTTATATATGACGTCCATTGTATCGCTTGTTAGACACGAATTTGATAGTTTGGCGAATTGGTGTTTTAGTCCCGGTATTTGAATATTTTATGTGGTTGCAATTTTGAAGCGACTGATTGATAAACGACCAAGATATTTGGTGTTTGTTAAATATAAAGTTTGGAATAATATTGGGCTATTTGTAACGAGTACCTAATGTTCATATTTAAAAAAATATCGTGTATTTTGGTTTTGATTATACTAGTTAAACTATGGTTATAAAATTAATTATAATTATTAAGTTAAAAGTATATAAAACCTATTTGATCTGGCATAACAACTAAAATACAAAAGAGCGATTTGTTGCCCACATAGTATTTCTGCTGCCTGCTGACATACACAGTTATACAAATGAAAGAATATTCTTTATGGTCAAATATATTTGTAAAATATTACCTTAGCTATTTTAAATATAAACTAGAGAAAATTCGTCGGCTTTCCTAATTTCGTGTAGAAGAGCAGCTGTTGTTGGATAGCTAAAGGTAGCGGGTTCGAGTGCCGTCTCAATATAGGATCTTTCCAGTTTCTAGTGTGCGAATTTAATAAATATTATCAAATATATGTTTAAAGATATATGTTTTCGAATAAATACCACATTAAAGGTTAATGATGTCGCATATTTAAGCTCGAGGCATTAAATTAGAGATTAATTTGTGTTTATTTAATCACATTTCATTCTTGTATAGCTCCAAATCCATCGGCGTCAAAGAAATATCTAAGTAACAATGCTAATTCAACTTTAATATCATCTATAGACAGACGCAGCTGCAAGAAGCCAGATCTATGGAAAAAGTTTAACGTTTATTAATCTTTAAGTTATATTACAGCTCACAGAGACGCGGACAAATTGCGCTATGACCACGGATCTTCTGTTTTAGTTTTACCACCAAACTCACACATGGACTACAGATATTTTGGTTACATGTTGTAGGAAAGCCACAATGTCGCTGATTAATAGCGTTCAGAACTCTGTATGAGATGTGCAATTAAATTTCTCCACGGTTCCAGAGTGAGTGAATATTCCAGGTAAATTTCGCTTCCACTTTCAGTTTTATTAATGCTACGATCTGTACAAACACTTCGGGGTAAGAACTTAATCTGTCCAATCGGGCGGTGACCCTGCGGTCTCTTCTCCTCCATTTTGCCAGGAACTCAAACATTAGTACCTTTCATAATAACGCTTAAGCGTTCCCTTAAAAACTTCCAGTCCTGTATTGTATATTTTATAGTGTTACGTGTTGATTTTGCCAGTTTTTAGAGGTTGTCCCCATTTATTCTGGCTATACGGCCAAAATACTAAGAAGACAGTTGGTGGAAAGCGTTTCAAGATCTTAAACTCTCTGAAAATCAAGGCGTTAGCCAATGTGCTGTCCAGAGAATCCGCAGTATTTTGTCCAGCACCCTAGAAGGCCAATACGTGTGCGATCCAGTTTCTGCAAAGTACGAGAAGATGGAAACATACAAGAGTGGTCACTCTTTTGGACTTAGTTTATTTAAGTACCTACGAAGGAGTATCTAAAGCAAATTATAAAACCATCGTGACTTCCTTCTTGTAAAAGCTTTTATGAGCAGGAATTCCAGAATCGACTTACTGCTCGTCGTTGGATGAATTTTGATCATAGTGGAATTGGGAATATCTAAAACTCCTCGGTATCTCCCATAAAAAGAACTGAAGTCAATAACTGGTCTAATATAATGTTCAATATTGTACACACATGGACCATTTTGAGTGCACCACTTACGCGTTATATAAAGTGTGGCTAAAACTCAATTTGGAATGGAGTCGAAAAGTGACTACTAAAAAAACTTTTTATATAGAGAAGTTTTTTTTTTAAATTTTAATATTGATTCTCGTCAATATGATGCAGAAGAGTAAATAAATCTTACACTTCTGTTAAAAAAGTTCGTAGTTAGCATTTTCAATTTTGTTATTATTTTTATATATTATACTTACTATATATTTATAGTAAAGAAATAACTTATTCTTCCTATTAACAAGTAAAAGTAATTGAATAAGATTGTTTTTCATAAAATGTATTTAAAGAAGTAGAAATCAAGAATATTGCTGTAACAAATGGAATATTCTTCTTCATATGTTGGCAAATATTTAATTAAAAATTTAAACTATCTCATAAGTATAATTATCAGGTACTGAGCTATTTATTTGCTAACTTATGTCGCTTCTTGATATTTATTATTTTGATGTATTTTTTAATTAAAATTTAAAAACTCAAGCGTAATTTTAAAACGAACTTAATTTTATGCTTTTGGCGTAATTTTGCAATGTGAATGGCATCTTGACTTCCTAAAATATTTTCTTTAAAATTTGGTTCTTTATTTTTTAAACAATAATAAACCATAATTTTCAGAATAGTGACAACACAGTAGGAGATCTATCCCGAATGTGACGATCGGTACTTGAACCGTGTTTTGTTTTGTTTTTGAATGTGTTCCATTTTTGTTTATGAAAGTAACGATCGTTCGCGAGGTTCTTGCCATATCTCCTACTCAGTGTTGCCACAGATAAAAATATAAATAAACGTACATGGCACGCTAGTCGCTGATTTGAGACACCACGATCATCGTCGCGCTTGTCAGACTATTGTTTTTAATTTGCACAATTCTCAAGAAGTTTATATTGAAAATGTATTGAAAGGCTCGTTTGGACCTTAGAGACATAACACACAATGGTATGATACATCTAATAAAAAGCAGAAAATGAAAAATATGAACAAAAGCTCTTTCAATACATTTGTCTCTCAAGTAAATATAAGCTCCTGAGAAGCTTTTCAACAATTTAAATCTGTCCTTTCAAAGATGAATATGTGGAAGACCGATTTATTTCTTTGGCGTCTGGCAAAGCGAGAGGATGACATCTGTAAATGTCAATAATAAAATACGTAATGTATATTTTATTGTTTGATATATTTTATTATGGGCATTACAGATATAAAGTCCCAGATGAAACCAGAGCACTATAAAATAACACTAAAATATAAACGCCACGATAATATTTTTTCTACACACTAACACTAAAGCTTACCTTTCTGCTTTCTTATAAACTAACGTAATAAATCAATTTAATTGGACTCATAGTCTCTAAATCAATAATTTCGTAAGTTTATAAACTGCAAACAATTCTTATAATAACTAACTTTTATCAATAAAATATCAAATCTGCGCACAAATTGGAATTACTTTTGATTAAACGCCAGCCGATCACTTCTTACTTGGCAATAAACTTTTTAATTAAATTTTAATTTTATCCACCAAAGACAGTTTTGGATAAAATTTTGTTTGATATTAGACCGTGGGTTGATGCTATGTTTTAAATGCTGCAAACATTTCTGTTATAACGTTTGCACTAACAGAGGTGTTCACGATGTGTGAATACATAGTTCAAAGAAGGATTTATTCCATGAAATGGTTCAAATCAATGATACAATAGGTACAGATATTGTAACTGAATATATTGAATGGGTCTATGACAAGTTATATAAGAATGTCAAAATTCTCATTGTTAGTGCTGACGAGGGTTTTGACGGGACGTACCAGACCAACGTGGTGGTCAGAAACAACGGCAGTTGCCTGTACGTGCCCCCGGGCATATTCAAGAGCACATGCAAGATAGACATCACGTGGTTCCCCTTCGACGACCAACACTGTGACATGAAGTTCGGTAGCTGGACCTACGATGGCAACCAGGTACATCGTAAAACGAATAGACACGCTTCGCTAAATGTCAGTTCTCGTTCCGTTAAAATTATAAACGTTTCACTAACGCTGCCAAATTTCAGTGCTCGAAATTTATAACCTCCGCTCTATAGTACTTAAAGAAATTCGTAATTAGAACAGTCCAAGCCGTATTTTCATTTCTCTAGCGTTCGTGAAGCGCTAAAACAAACACACGAGAATCGACCGTCTGCTCATACATGTATTTGAGTTTCCTTTGCCTAATTTTGTGCAACGAGTTTTAATCGCGTTTCGCTTTTGTTTCTGGAGTGTTGCCAACTTGCAAAATCTGATGCATGCCGGCAAAATACTGCTGGTATCCTTCCTGCTAGTAACGACATGTCATTAGCAACTAGTATGCCACCAAATAGCAAGTTGGCGTCTTATTAAAAGGAAAGAGTATTTTACATGTAATAGCAGTTGCAAAGTTTAAGTGTTAGGAGGATAAGAAAACAATTTTGTTAGGGGCAATGTAAGGGAACCATGTGAGAAACCAAAGGGATATTGAATATCCTATACGTTTTGTATGTACTATTTTGCATGGAGCAAACAAATGTTTTCTTCACATGAAGCACTGTGAAATACTTTTAAGAATCCTCGATTCTCTACTACCATATGGATACGCTGTCAAAATTGAAGAATCAGGAACAAATCGCAAAAGTCTGAGATGAGTTATTGTTTTCAAAATATAATTGAATAAGAATCTTATTTCTTGAATTCGGAGTCAGGTAGGAACCATAAATATATTCCTAACTAGTTATCGTAGCGTAGACAATAAAGACATCACAGATTTTGTGATTTGAAATGATTTTTGAACTCCGCATGTTTATTATAAAAACTTTCTAATTTCTTTCGGAATAAATTTCTTTTTAAATGCACTTTCCAGTTACAAAACGATGCTATCGTTGGCACCGTGGCTTCCCTCATTACCTACGTTATGTAATTTCCTCCGTCTCTTTTGATTGTTCCCTGAAGCATGCTATGTCTGGTTAGTTTCATGTCGCTGCCACTCAACAGTTAATTCAGCTGAAGCTAGCACTAGCTTCAAATTTAATCTTTCCTATGCTGTCTTTTAAAATCCACCCAGTTGAAGTTTCCTAATTTAATTTTCTATGCAATTTTCAGTTTTCGAGCCTTGTCTGCATTAATTTATAATTAACTTTAAATAGCGTAGCTTTATCATATTTATTTGTGCATATCATTAAGCTTATATTATTATTTTAAGCATTTCAATACAGATGCTCGAGTTATTTCTATTATAATATTTTGGTTTGTTTTATTATATAAGTGATCGTAAAGGTGATGATGATTGAATACTGAATATCAATGTCTCTTTTTATAATGCTCTACACAGGACAAATTTTATTATTGCTATTTCAATTCTCATCATCTTTATGAAAGGCCTGAGTTTCTGTATTGTCACCATAAATTGTACATAAGCGTGTTTTCCGTATGGTGGTACTTTTTTTACTATCTTTTTTTAGCATGAACTTGCATCCTATTAGTTCGTTTGTCTTGCACTATTTCAGTTTCTCACATTTCCCTTTCCTGAATACCAAGTAATATAATATCATACGGTAAATGTTACTTTTATGTTTGTTTGGTACAGTGAGCATGACCAGCATATGACCAGATCTATACTATTATTCAAAAAGATATCGAACTGAAAATTTGTTATTTAATTTTGAAGTGATGTGAATAACAGTTATGATCATTATTGGCTATGTTTTCTGATATGTTGGTTGTTTGATTTGGTATTTGAAATCTGCAAGTGACAAACTTCATATGGAAAATTAGCTAATATTTGTCCAATACATGCATGTTCTGTTCCTAGAATGGTAGATATTTCTTTTGGAAATGCTTCATTGCTCATAGTGTTCTGCCCCTACAGTTGGACTTGGTGCTCAAAGATGAGGCAGGAGGAGATTTGTCAGACTTTATAACGAACGGGGAATGGTACTTAATAGGTAAGCTACATTAATAATTATGTTTATAATATTCCTAAAAATGGATGTTACAATACCAATTAAATTATTAGAATACAGTGAATAGTAATGCAAGGATAATAGCTAGAAATGTATCTGGCTTTTGGCAAGTATCCAGTCTTTTATGTTAGCCTTACGACCCGCGAAGATTATCACTTGTTCCATTAAGTTGAAGTTGATTTGATCTTTATACAGATTGTAATTTCTGAATACCGAACTAAAGGGGAGTTGGTCTGACCGAGCAATTGAAATTTTATATTTTTGTAACAGGAATGCCGGGAAAAAAGAATACAATAACGTACGCGTGTTGTCCGGAGCCGTACGTGGATGTCACTTTCACCATCATGATTAGGAGACGGACACTTTACTACTTCTTCAACCTCATCGTGCCCTGTGTCCTCATCTCGTCCATGGCCCTTTTGGGATTCACTTTGCCTCCTGACTCGGGAGAGAAACTAACACTCGGTCAGTTGGCTTTATAGTTTGGTAGCTATAATTAATATTTAACTAGTAAGTATTGTGAGGGTATTATATAATGTTATTCAAATATATAAAAGAAGACTTCGTTACCTTCGCTCCATGTGTGGGTGTAGGCTCTATTTAAATTGAATTTTGCCAATTAATATAATTCAATGATTTGAAAAATATAATACTTAGTAGAAATAGAAATAAACAAAAATACAATGGTTAGAACATGGCTGTTTCTGTAGAATTAAATGAAAAAGATATTGATGTCTACAGGTGTGACAATATTGTTGTCGTTGACCGTGTTTCTCAACCTGGTGGCAGAAAAGATGCCTTCCACATCGGACGCTGTGCCATTAATAGGTATCGCACCGTAGGATTGCAGGCACGCTACCACGCACGATGCTTCCTTTCCAAGTGGCACTTCAAATTTGCATTAGGTCCAAAGTTGGATTCGGAATTGTTACCAGTGAACGTGATTTTAATAAAGACAAGTGTGCATACTTCAGTGTGTAGTCATTAGTGCAGTATAACTCAAGTATCACGTAATGTAGTTTCAAAGTTAGTATTACACTATACTGTGTACGTTTGTAAAATATACAGTCGAGCTTGTTGAGTGAGCCAGAGGGGCGATAAAACTTTTAGAGGCGGTCGGAAGCAACGTGCGCTTAACATAAATATTAGATCATCTCTAGAATGTGGTATGACTGTCTGTGTTTGTGTTAGCATTTCCTGCGTGCCTCAATCTAGCAGTTCGGTAAGTATGTTTTGGAGTAGACCTCATTAAATGTTTCCAGCACCATTATCACCTTCACGAAATGATAGGGCAAAGAGAAATTGAAAATGTGTACCCCGAAATCTACTGATGTTAAAATGGAGAGTTGTGTTCGGTATTCCGAATGTATTTTCCCGAAGTTGGGACTCGGGTGAGACAGCAGTAGGGTGGTTAACATTGTGTTTGATTGCAGGAGTCACTATTCTACTCTCGCTGACGGTGTTCCTCAACCTGGTAGCTGAGACCCTGCCGCAGGTCTCCGACGCAATCCCCCTGTTAGGTACACTGCCCAAGCCTTTCCTTGAGTTTTGTATTTCCGTCCTCTGCTCCCATTATCATTTTGATTTCACAGTCTCTATGTGGTTTCGTTTCGTATTTTTTCACTTTTTCTAGTTCAGTTTTACTAGTTCTATTGTTTGAGTTTTTAAAGGCAATCTAAAGACTTATTTTAAAACATTACAAGGAGTAAATTAAAAACGTAAATGGTTACTCTTATCGATGTTAGCTTTGATACCGCTAAGTTCGTTACATGTTGAGCTTTTATTTTGTAATATTATGGTACAATACGCCAAACCTGTATCGTATATAAATCAGAAATCATGCTTGGCTTTTTGACAGTAACATTCAGTTTTCTGTATGATAAGATAAAGAGTTCATTTCATTGGCAGTTTGAAACAAAGTACAAACACATTCTTTCATTTTGTATTTATTTACACAATATATCTTGGAATCGATTTCGTGATTCGCCGCTTTTAAGCTTTATTGATTAATTATGTTTTTGTTTGTAAGTAAAACATCTTGACAAATGTTTCGAATATCAGTAGCATGGCATGTTACTCTCCCAGACTTTTTACAAGTAATATTATCTAATTTTTTGGATCCAGAAGGTAAGTTGAGTTTTTGTTTTTCATATCTAAGTGTTTCTTGATTCACTTTCAGTGTTAAGTCAACTTGAATTCTGCATATTAATTAAGTAAGTTGTATGCGCGTAATCGATTCCATGTTGTGTTAAGTTTTGGATGTATTTTATGGATGTTGTCAATTTAATATTATTAAGAAACCAGTCGTCACATATGCTGTATGTGGTAACTTCGATACTTGGAGGGTGGTGTTAATATTAATAAAGATAATTTGTTGATCTCAAACCCTTCTTAATCAACTATAACTTAAACGGTACATTAAAATATAATACTAAATCAAATATCAAATAAAATATCTTTAAATAGCATTTGCATGACTACTTCCTTTTATTTTGTTTATGATTTCACTTGAGCTCCTGGTACCGACTCAGCACACAAGCAGGAAATGAGACCTTATGGTTAACCGGATAAGTGTGTAACTGGATGGAACACTTATTACGTGCCCTAGTTTCCAACAACTCCCTTGTAAATAGACCGGGTTTTTTCATAGCATATTATATTGATCTTTACAGGTGTTACAATTCTTCTGTCGCAAACAGTTTTCTCTCTATTGGTGGGGCACGTAATCACAAAAACCTCAGAGGCGATCCCCCTAATAGGTGAGAAAATATCACGCGTTTTTAAACAATCTGATAAAAATTCTAAATTAAATTTAATAAATATGAAATTGATTTCTTCAATAGAGCTCTAAAAAAAATTAAAGCCAAAGAATGTAGAATGAGGAATATTTTAAAGAGAAACTGTCTTAAAACTGAACATCAAAGTTACCAAAAATATTCCTTTACTCATTCTTGGAACACCAACTTAACAAAGATCTAAATAGAATGCAGTTTTTTTTGGCTTGAATGAAACCTAACTAAAGGAGAGCATAGCATCCTTACTATTTTCTACTTTCAACTCGCATTTTAGTATCTCGTGGTCTCTGGAGACCAGTCTATGCTTTTACAGCGTTCTCGCCAGCTCTCTCGACACTTCGAATAGAGTTATTGCACTTTCCAATCGCGCTAGACCGAAACGTAGTTGTACTGAAACGTGAAAAAACTTTATTAACGGTACTATTTAACTTCTGTATCGAACCTAACCTGTAACCTTGCCTTCTTGTAATGTATTAAAATAACAACTCTTGTCTTCCCATCGTTTCTTTCTATGAATGTTCAAGAGGATTGTTTATTTTTGTCATTCTTTTACATTTCATTTTCAATTGGCCTGAACACAGTAGAAGTCCATTTCATGACTGCGGATGTCAAATTTAAATCGCATGTAATTTATGCTAAACAGCATTCTAATGCACAACTCTCCTGATTAAACTGAATGTAAATGAGCTTATAAATATGTAGGTTTGGTTTGCTTGTAGCTTAAAAGCAGGATATAAAGTTAAACGGCGGTTTAAAGCAACAAAGTGGATGCGGGTATCGAGGGACCGCTCTCCAAGTATCTGCCGAACATCGTTTCATTCAACTTTGTCTGGTCTGTTTCTCTGTCTGTTCATTGACTTACTAATCAACCTCCTGCGACATTGACAAAGGATTGTACGATAGTAAACTGTTACAGACCTTTATCAGTTTCGCAACGAGGATCCTAAATCTCATATATTATACTATAAAACATTTGAACCTAAAACAATAAAGACTTGTTTGGGAGAATCTGCAAATGAATTTTAGTCCCTAGATTCTTTCAACCAAGCTTTATGTATTTATTGCGTTTATAAATAAATTATCGAACCATTTAATATAATACAATATGAACGTAATGAATAAATGGAAAATCCTTCATTAAAACAAAAGTTAATAGAGAATCATCAATATTTAGTTTTAGTATTCAGAGAACAGGTGCAATGCTGAAAATTGTGCAGATATAAGATGTAAGATAATACATTTGTAGTAACTGAGTATTATTTAGTTCTTTTCTCTGAATATGAAATAAATGCATGAGAGATAAAATTGCATGTACTGCGCTTAAACACTGCAATGAAATGATTTCTGTGTTTACATAAAATAAAAGCTTAACAGGTCTTATTTTTAAACAGTTATAATTAAATTTTTAAACCAATTATTTAATCAAATATTTATTAATTCTCCTTCAATTGATATAATTTATTTATTCCCCTTTGTTGTTATTGATAAAAAATATAATAGTTTGAAATGCACGTGTAAAAAAATACAAATGTTTTTGTTTAGATTTTGTTTAATTTTATGCTGAGGGATATATAACTTTATATTCTGGCTCACAGGAACTTATTTCAACTGCATCATGTTCATGGTGGCATCATCAGTGGTCTTGACAGTGGTGGTATTGAATTACCATCATAGAACAGCGGACATACACGAAATGCCGCAATGGGTACGTTTCTTTACAACTGGTTTCTCTTAGTCTCAACATTGAGGCAATTCTCTAGCGATTTTAGTAACTTTATTTAAATTTATCACAGATCAAGACCGTGTTCCTGCAATGGTTGCCTTGGATACTGAGAATGTCAAGGCCAGGAAAGAAGATCACGAGAAAGACAATTATGATGAATACTAGAATGAGGGAGTTGGAACTGAAGGAGAGATCTTCGAAATCATTGCTGGCCAATGTGCTGGACATCGATGATGACTTCAGGCATGGCCCTCCGCCGCCAAACAGCACTGCCTCAACGGGGAACTTAGGCCCGGGGTGAGTTGCTTACTATGTATTTATGAAAAAAATATCAATGAATGAGATAGCAAAATATGAGAAACGTAGAAGTAAGCAAGCATAAGTTAAGAAAGTCTAGTAAGATAGTGAGTGATCAAAATTGTTGAATCGAAAAATTTATTTTTGCTGAATGCAGTTTAAAATAAAAAACATAACAAAAATAAGGAGTTATTATAGTTATAATGAAGGAGATTGTTCTGACTGACAGTCTTAAAAGATCTATAGATTTCTTCAGTCTAGAGTTTTAAACGTATTTATAATATCTTTATAATGATATGTACTTTATTACTATTTTGTACTAAATTAAAAATAATAACTATACAAACTAAACTCTTTATAATTAAAAGTAGTAAATTTAAAGTTATTATCTCATGTTGATACACTTTGTTTAAGAGCGTGCATTCATAGTACCAATGATGTTTTTTTCGCTAGATATAATTAGTGGGCATGGAAGGCATATCATGTTTTCCCCACGATGGCAACGCACTTGCAGTGTTAAGACTGTTTAGACTGTTGGCCGCGAGCTCGGTTTTAGACCATTTTTCAAACAATTATTAAAAATATCTGATTGTATTTAACAATGTCATAATATCGTTATTATGTCTCGCATTAAATGTATAATAATATATTAAGTATACTGAATGCGTATAATTGAAAAACAAAGTAATAATCCTCATTAAAATTTATAAATTGTTTTTGTTTTTTAATATGTTATCAAATTTTTTTATAGCGGTTAAATATAGTATATTTTCTACTGGAAAAACCATTTTCGGAAAGTATTGTTTGCCATTATATTGCATGTATTTCATCTGAAAGATAGCTCCGAACTGCATTTTCTTAAAACTGCGCTGCGATACTCCTCGCTTAACAAAACTAGAAGTGTAAATTAAATTATCTCTATATAGCGATATTAATCAAGAATTAATCTTTTTTATATATAATTTATTTGAAAAGTTTGTTCACATCGCATCAAAATGTCTGAAAAATCCAGAAAATGTGACAATTGGACGTAAATCACAGTGTCCTTTACTCATACCAGTTTCACTGTTAATAATATTCTAAGTCATTTAGAAAATCGAATAATGATAGTGATGTTTGATAACCTGTTAAATAAATCAGCCAACTATGAAAGAGATGTGTGTAAAATATAAGGGCGTATATACAAAGAAAATGGGTTGCAGGCGCCGATGCACCAACGCGTATCGGTTCACATATCCGCTAAATAGTTATTTATCGACGTTGGTTAGCCTCAAAGGTATAGAGACTACCCTGCAGGAACCAGTAAGTTGGATCGCAGCACATTCTGCGTGTATACGCCCTAAGATTTTATTTAGAGCAAAATAGTCAGATAGTAAGACAATAAAATGCTTCCGTGCTTATTTTGCGCTGAAGTTCCTCTCCACACAGGTGTTCAATATTCCGAACGGACTTCCGGAGGTCGTTCGTCCGGCCTTCTACGATGGAGGACGTCGGAGGGGGACTCGGCAGCCATCACAGAGAGCTGCACCTCATACTCCGAGAATTACAGTTCATTACTGCTAGAATGAAGAAGGCTGATGAGGAGGCCGAGGTGATCAGCGATTGGAAGTTCGCCGCAATGGTTGTTGACAGGTAAATAATTTATGAACTCTCTAAAGAGGTAGACAGCGAATTTGCCGCTCGGAATTGGAGCGTCTGTCCTGAAATACTTCTATATAGAATAATAGCTCCTCTCCCGCTACTCCGTTTGCGTCGAAATTTATTTGAAAATATAATATTGGTTGTTTCTCAGTGAAATAACTTTAAAATTAGTTGAGTAGTTTTTGCACTTATTTATTATGGTGGATCCCTACAGCGCAGTGGCATAAACCGGTGACTTGACTACAAGCAAAGCGATCAGAGACGGCGGCCTAATACACAAACATAAATCAAGAAATCTTTTCTCTTTATAGTATTAGTGTAGACAAACACAATTCCCTCGTAGTAGGTACTAGAGTTCCAAAATCTGAGGGATAGTGTAATCCTGGTCTTGCAAAACGTCTATAGGTTAACGTGACTGCTTACCATGAAGTGGACCGTATATTTGTTTGCTCTTAAATTTTAAAATAACTAGTAGGTGGTACAGTGCAATATATAACAGTGATAATTATGTATTACGTAAAATAGGTAAATACTTGGAGAAGCTTGGAGTTAAAATACGCGACATTACTTTATCGTCTAATGAAGCGAGACCAGTGGCTTTGAAAAGTAACCTTATTTATTGCGGTTGAAGACGAAATTACTTTGCTAAATGAAAGACATAAAGAACACCACAGGTTGCATTTATTGCTACATCGCGTAACCCAAGTAGCGAAACTGAAACTCTTTATTTGAAGTTAATTATCTGAAAGCGTTGTATGAAATATTGAATTGGGGACTGACTTAATTCTCATAACATTTGCGGTTTTTGTATGTTACTGTTACAACGGTAAGTTGTTTTAATATTTTTCCTTGCAGAGCAAAGCAAAATAAAATGACCATTTACGGTCATTAAGTCCGGACTCTACCAAAGCGGAGACGATTAGAGATGTTTTTCAACAAATACTGTACTGACTAGACTGTAGTGCGGATTTTGGCGAGATTGCAGTTTAGTTCCAACTGACACGAAAGCCGCCAATAGCAGTGCCACTCACATCTCTTCTCGTCTTCGCTACGATCAGTCGGCCGGCGCTAGCTTGCGAGGCACAGCTCCCATCTCCGCTAGCTCGATTCATCATCATCATCATCAACAGCTCATATAATGTCCCCACCAAGGGGCTCGTGCCTACCCCACATTAGGGGCGATTAGGCCTAGTCAACCACGCTGGCCAAGTGCGGGTTTGTCGACTTCACACACAACCTAAGAATTTCTTTATAGGTGTATGCAGGTTTCCTCACGATGTTTTCCTTCACCGTAAAAGCGTTGATTAAACGTACATATGAATTTAAAATTTCTAAACACATTGGTACGTGGCGGGGATCGAACCAGTGCCTCCCGGGTAAGAGACGACGCTCTTACGCACTACGCTACCGACGCTTTAGCTCGGTGGCGCGCTAGCTCGATTGCGCCATTTAAATGTGATTCATGTCTACTCAGTGGTATCCACTGAAGCTTGTTGGAGACGAGATGTGTGAATAACGAATTTCTATTGGTTGTTCAAAACACAGCTCTTCTCTTCTTGTCTCGTCTCCGCTTTGATGGAGTCCAGGCCTTATACCCTTATTAGTACCTTTAACCCTTTACCAGTACTTTTATATTCAGAACGTTACATGTGTATTTGAGATGGCGCCGCGGTCGTGAATTCTGAATAACAATCACCAAAGTTAAGGTACCAAGTGCACGGTCGGTACTCGTAGGGTGACCGATTTTCTTTTTAAATCGATTTTGGTACGTGCTTCTGAAGCCACGTTAAGGTGATGGTCCCAGCTGGTGTCGAAACATCTTTTCTCTCGTGTCACTCTTGACAGAGTAACAAGTCACATCTAAGGTCAGATTATTGTACAAGGTTAACCACTCGAAAGAAGAAGAAAAATTAAACGCACACGTCTCCATTAACTTAGTCGAAAGACGGTAAATATAAATAACTTAATACGTTAAATAATAATATTTTCTGCTATCTTTCGGCAGCACCCGGGATCATCAGCTTAACGTGCCTTCCGAGGCACGGAGGGAAATCAAGTTTAAAAAATTTCGGTCACCTATCCGAGTACCGACCGCGCAATTGGTAGCTTAGCTTTTTTGATCGTTATGAAAAACGCGCGACCGCGGCGCTAAGTAATTAATCAATCTCAAGTTAAGCTTATATTGGATTTGAGTTACCGGTTACTAATTAAGGGTGTTATCATACTTATCAGCGCCTTTATTAATTCGATTTTATTAATTCGATGAAATAATAAATTCGATTCAAATATGATTGCAGTTCCAGAAAGTTCGCACAGGTTTAAAAAACGGTGAAAGAATATAGCGTATATCATTTTCTAAAATGATGTCTTAAACAGCATTTTCTTACGGAAATTATATAATAAAAGCTTATGAAATAAAAATATTATCGTCCTCGTTCTATGGAACAGTGCCAAAACCCTGTCAGCATTGTCTTATACAGTGATAGTCAACATTTCCCTGCTGCGTATTTTGAAAGTATACTATGCTAGAGCATGGGGCTGCGCAATACTCGAGTACTATACATTTTGATTAATCGCACGCATAAGTTGTTGGAATTATTATTATTATTATTATTAATAATAATAAGTGTTTGATAATGGCTGCATTAGTTTGTAAAACTGTGTCGCAGTCATTAACACCCACCTCCAGAGTACATTTGCTTAAATCATCCTAAGTACGAGTATACATTATAAAATAAATCTTAAATTAAAAAGCATGCATGTGTATGTGTGTTTGTGTGTGTGCGTGCGCGTGTGATTATGTGGTGCATGTTTGTGTGCATGTGTGTACGAGTTTTCTTTTTTTTTCATTTTTGATTGGAAAGTTTACCTTAGTGCGCAAAAATCGAACATATTTTTGAGCACCGCATATAAAAATAATAACTGAAAAGTACATATCCATATTTACGATAGTGCAAATACTATCAATTAATTGAATAATTGCTGATGCGTTCTTGCCTAGTATAGTTTCCGAACTTTTTTTACTACCTACTGAGGTTTGGAGCATTCCAAACTTGGGTAGTACCTCTTACAGAAACCATAAATAAATAACACTACATTTTTGTGGTGTTGCGTTTCTGATGGTAACTAAGGTCGCCAGCGCTCCACGCGGTAGGGAAGGGCATTAGGGTTGACAGCCCGCGAGTGTCAGTGTTGCAAGCGTATATAGGCTACGGTGGCTGCTTACCATCAGGAAGGCTGTCTGCCAACCATTTTAATATAAAAAAGCAGAAACTATAGTCGAGTATCGCGCAAAAATCGAATATACTGGACTGTGTATTTTATTTTTGCTCTCGAAATTAAACTGCGCCCATACGGTAAAAGTGCGTACTGGTATACTTTCAATAAACGCTTCCCTGCCTGTGTCTTTATGGAGTTGTCAGATACTATAACGTTTCTTTCGTCCGCAGATTTTGCCTGTTCGTGTTCACACTTTTTACAATAATCGCGACCGTCGCCGTGTTGCTGTCGGCACCGCATATCATCGTGCAGTAAGCGCTGTGCTCCGGGTTTAGCTCCCGGCCATCTACTACGAGAGAACTAATCTTAGACTTCGCCGAACGATGTAATTATAATTATGTATAATACTATATCTAAATACGTGGTTGAAACGCACACGTCTCCATTAACTTAGTCGAAAGACGGTAAATATAAATAACTTAATACGTTAAATAGCGTAGTGAAGTCCAACATATTTTAAAAAAGATTGTGATGTTGACTAGGATGTTATACAGATAAATGTTGATGAGTATAATTTGTTAAAAAGTATAATTATATTTCTAATTGATACGGTTAAAGAGGTTATAATTAAAGCTTTTGTTAAAGCAGTGTGAAGAGGTGTGACACAGAATAAAGACGTTTTAATATTTGTTTAGACGTGACTTGATGAATGTGACTCCTATTTGATCCGCGAAGCACTGGAGCTTAGTGCGTTCACTAGAGATTTGAAAGAAATCGACTTCGGGAGTGTATTCGTACCGTTTTATAGAGTAAATCGAGTTGTAATAGTATCCTTTATAGAAGAAAATGAGGGATCACAAACGATACATTACCTTAGGGTATTAAGTTATGTGTACATAACATAATGGATCAATAATGGTAGAGTCAAGTTGAATTAGCTAAATTTAGATTACGTTATTCGAGACGATTCTAGTTTGATTCGAATATCATTCAACGTTCGGACAGGTAGTGAGTCTTCAGTTGATCATAGCATACTATGAAGCGAGGAATTGTGTAACTGTGAGTGGAATTGATAACTTCACAATTAAAATAAAAGAACCAAGGTAACTGTAGCTTAAGGTTGTGTAGCAACAGAATAAAGCGATGTTAATCTAATTAGTGAGCCAAGGACTAAACGAATTACAGTTTAATATAAAATATGTATGCGAGCCGAATACTGAATCGTCCGTTTTAGCGCAAATTCCAACTATTAACCCACCATTATTTAATACTAAAACCATTCGACTCCATTTTGATGGGTCATCAAATATGGATGGAGTGTTCAGTATACGGCTTGGGTTATGTAGAATTTATTTAATTTTCCGACATAGTGCGAAATAATTTTACTTTAGGACGGAAATAATTACTTAGATATATTTTAACGTGCTGTTCCGATATTATATGAAGCGTTTCTCTAGTAAGTCACACAGTCACACGTTAGCGTTATAAATATTTTACCGAGTTTATTTGAGCTGCTTAGGATGACGTATAGACAAAGTACGAAGCTGTTGAGAAACTCACATTATTCGATACTTAGTGTAATTATACAGTAATAATGTATATACAGACGAATCGCGAAATGTATTTGTATATAAATTAAGAAAAGCGGAAAAAAGACTTACGTATTTCTTCTGTATTTAGTGTAATTTTGCAAGCATGAGTCTTTTTGAGCACGTCGCCATGTAAGCCCGAATGAATGTATGTTGATAAATGTCTCCCCTTTATAAGTCCGCTATCGATACTGTGACTTGAGTCTTTAGGTACTTACCTATTCAAATAGTGCAATAGAAGCGTCTGTAGATAGTACAATCGTTTCTTTTAATTCAAATAGGAGCTCAAAAAGATTGTTTTGTAAAATTTCTTTCGTAATACGGATTTATTACAAGCGTTTATTCAATTGAACTAGTTACATGAAATGAAGACAGGTTTGGAATATATGTCTATTATGCAAATGTCTGTATTTAAGGTTAACTCTAAACCACGAGTCTTCATTGAGAAATTATAATATACTGGAATAGATTATATTAACTTAGCGGACCATGCACTGTATTTTTTTTAAGAAATAGCTGTCGCGCCAAATCCAGCTTCATTTTGTCATTCTGCCTGCCTAAGGTTTCAGTTTGACATGGATACTCTGGTATAATATAATCACTCGATGTATAGAGACATATTGACGACTAAGAAAAATTACACACATATTAAGATGCACCGTAGCAATATTGAACAAAACGCTGCGTTATATAAATAAGTCAGCTCGCAAAACGATACGTAAGTAATCCGTAATACATCAAATATCATTCTAGTTCCCCTAGCACATACTTAGCAACTATTGTAACATACTTATAGTCATATTGTTTATTGAGAATACAATTATACTTCGTCTAAACTATGTCCGTTCCTCTATTTCACTCTTGTAGTTATCGTGATAGGCTAGTAAGTGTTGTGCCCCTAGACTACGGTTATAAAGGAATTAATATAAGCAAGCTCACTAATAATAGTAAATTAAATAGTAATAAAAGTTACAAGTCTCTGCGTGTTCTTTCTAATAAATTTTTGAATATACGTTTTGTTTCGTCTCGTGGACTATTTGAGAATCGTTGTGGATATTTTGTCTGTTAAATATTTCTTGGGTACCGTCAAATGATCTCGAGGTTAAGGTGGACGGGTTTTGATATGGTACTTGATAATATTATTATACATTTGACTCGGGTATGGTGTATTAACTTGTCGCCCCGTTATGTTCAACATAATGTGTTGTAGGTAAAATGATTCTGTACGTATGGTGCTTGAAGATATATCATGGGTTTTGACAATCGATTAGTTTCTTGCACGTTTGCTTGACGATATGTTGAAATATTCTATAAGTTATATTCCCAATGTATTTGAATTTATTATATCAAAGTTTATTACTTAAATATTTATGTATATTCATTCAAAGTAACGGTATGTGAAAATCAAAATTGTAAAATTTAATTGATATATTTAATTAGATTTGTTAGTGCCAAAAATAGGGTTTATAAATATTGATATTAAGTTGGATTATAGGGGTATAAATAAAAGATAAAGTTGAGAATTTTATTGTAAAAATTAAAAACGAACTAGGGTGTTTGTTAACATATAATTTAATGTTAATGTTTGGGCTCGCTGGGCTGGGGTGGCGGGTCGAGCAGCCAATTTTAAAAACTTATTTTGTTAAAAAAAATAATTGAGAGGTTGTGAACGTTTGTAAGGCGCGCTGTACCAGCCCAGCGTACATTTTAAAATATACACAATAAAATGGGTAGAAGGATCTACATTTTAAATGAAACAAAATAACATAACGCCTGCCTGGGACCGGGTAAGATCTAAACGTACAAAAGAACTGAGGCATCTACACTAATTCATACATTTCCATGTCCATACACGCTGTTGATGCGAGCGATTGGTTCATGAATACACTTCAGTGAAAGCTGTTTCTGGTTTTCTATAAAACTCAAAAACTGGAGAAAAAATTAGATCTCTAAGCATTAGACAAGATAAAGCAAACAATATATTTTATTACCGATACCATTTTAGGATAATCGTTTGCACCAACGGCTCTGCACGTTCCCATAATATTTCATGTTATTTTTACTAGGACATCTTGATTCTTATATAATAGGTTGGGGAAAAAGTTTCTTCGCATTTTTTAAGAAAATTCAAAACATTTTTTAATATAGTTTATTTACATTTAACTAAAGTATGTAGGTACCATTTTGTTCGATAACTTTTTGCCATCTTGTAGGTAGGGACATGATCCCATTGCTATAGAAATTTTGGGACTTCTGGTCAAAATACCGCGACAAGTGGTTTTGGCAGTCCTCTCGTGATGTTAACCTGACACTGCCTAAAGAATTCTGAAGAGACCGAAACAGGTGGAAATCTGAAGGTGCAAGGTCAGGACTATACGGCGGATGCATTAACACCTCCCAGCCAAACTATCTTTATTTTTGCTGAGTGGCTAAATATGTGTGAGGTCTAGCGTTATCATGATGAAAAACCACACCCCTTCTGTTGATTAATTCCGGCCGCTTTCTCTCAACTTCTTGCTTTAATCTCATCAGTTGTTCGCAGTAGAGTTCAGAATCGATGGTCCTGCCTGGTGGTAACAGCTCATAATGAAAAATGCCCTTCCAATCCCACCACACACACAGCATCGCCTTGTTGCGAGTTAACCCGGGTTTCGCCACAGTCTGTGAAGCCTGACCGGCCTTTGACCACGACCTTTTTCGCACGTTCTTGTCATACGTGATCCACTTTTCATCACCAGTTATCAGCTTCTTCAAAAATGGTTCGGTTTCATTACGTCGTAATAAAGAATCACAAATGAGTACGCGGTTCATTAGGTTTCTTTCAGTGAGCTCGTGAGGTACCCAAATGTCGAGCTTTTTTGTGTACCCAGTTTTTTTTCAAATGCGCCAAAACTGTTTTGTGGTCAATTCCCAGTTCTTCAGCTACGTCGTAACTACTGACATGCCGATCTTGCTCCACTTTTTCAAAAATGGCATCCATTTTATCTGTAATAGGGCGACCAGAGCGACGTGCATCTTTGACATCAAAATTTCCGGATTGAAAACGCTTAAACCAAATTTGTGCTACTCTCACAGACACTGCACTAGGTCCATAAACATCGCAAATTTTTTTCGCGGCTTGCGTTGCATTTTTACCTTTTTTGTAGTACAATTTTAAAATGTATCGAATTTCTTCATTAGATTCACTCATCTTGGCGGTACGAAAAACAAATGAAAATCACACAATTTCCTAATTTGAATTTGGAATTATGTTCTTTAAAATTTAAACTTTCAATGACACCAAAACCAGCCAGATACAAATAGTATAGCCAAAGAGATTTTATTACAAGTTTATACATACTATAATGCGAAAAGACTTTTTCCCCAACCTAATATTAGAATGTTTAATTTTGATAAGCATTTAGCGGCCATTCGGGTCTAGTATAAAACAAGCACATGGTCAACACAAATATGGATAAAAAATCATATAAATAACTTTTTGAAGTGAAACTTCTTTATCGGCGTTGGAAAAAAAATTACCGTCACATTTTTCGGTTACGCGCCATCTTTTTTTTTGTATTCATGTCTATGTAAGGCCATAAAGAAGTTTCACTTCTTACGTGTGTACACTAGTACACGCACAGATTTTTTATACTTAGATACGAGTGTCCTTCATTATTTTATATTATTACGTTTAATATGTTGAATCGTGAATATTTTGTCGTATACCCAAATACAAAACGCTCCCGTTTCCATATATGTTGACAGTAGCTTGACAGCTGTCAGATGTCAACACATAGAGACGCTAACGCTAACGATTCGGTTTTGTTTCTACAATCGCTAATGACGCGATCATGCTCCTGTTTAAGTTATATCGAATCACATTTTTTTTTATATTCTAGAAATTTTTATCGAATACTTTAATTGAAGATACAACGTATGTAAACAATATAATGTAATATGTAACTTTGGATATGTGGGAGAACTGCAAATTCTGGCAAAAACATTAAAGTGTTATAAGAAATACGATATTAATGACCGAAAATAATTCTTGAACGAATTAAACAATATGTAGGTACATTAATTAAGCATAAAATACATAGACAAAATAGAGAATCATATTTTCTAATTCATTTCATACATACAATCACGCTCATAATCTCAAAAGGGAACGAACAAAGCTCGATGTAACATCTGGTTACATATAAAGCCACATCTGGCATTGTGGGCCATACATCACCCCAAAATAGTGAATGGTTACCAGCCTACACAAAAGGGGTACTAAACCCAAAAAGTTTAGGGGTAATCCTTCAGTAAACAAACAAACAAAAACCAACGAGACGTTACACTCAAAATCATCTCGGTAGTCCAGTTTTTTTTCAAATACCTCTAAATAGCCTTTTCTAACGAGAAGGCGTGGACGTCCATGTGCTTGTTTCTGGGCTAATTTCTTGACTTTATTACCTCTTTCCGAATTTCACTTCTACACCAAGGAACCATTTATACACACTGTCAATCTATTTCTATACATATATATTTATTATTTTGTCTTTGTGCGGTGCAGGTACCTTTTCTGTCACGGAAAAATCTGAATATTTACATTTTTCAACATCCAAAATTAGTTTTAAGGTTTCGAATAGTTCTTAAACTAACTATTCAAAACCACTTATTACATCTTTAAATAAATATTTTTATGAAGCACTAAATAAAGAATTTAGTAAAGTAAAATTTTGGGTATCAACTATATTCATTTTTGTATTCTTCGTTGAGCTTATGAATACATACATACTATATTAATAATATTGTATAAGACTTAATTGATAGTCTCAACACGCTAAAGGTTCGTCATAAAAAGATGACGCTGCAAATTTTTTTTTGTAAAGTTTCAGAGCCCAGCGTATAACATTTACAGTTTTTTCAACTCTAAAAAATATGTAAAGTTTTACGAAATTAGTCTTGTAAAGTTTGCATTTTAAAGCCGTTAAAGAATTTTACGTCTAACTTTAAGCAATGTCGTTTGAAGAGTAGGACTTTATTTAATTTTGTTGTTAGTTTAATTTAATTTAAATTGAAAATTGCGGAACTTGTAAGTACGGCCAATAGTCTATTATTGTCACTTCTGATACATTTAATACTCTTGTTAAATAATTGCTACCTTGGTTTAAGTACATTTTTATTTTCATTCAAGTAAGTTGTCACTTAAGGAATAATTTTATTTTTGCGTTTACAAACGCGTAAATATTAATACTAGAAAAATGCACTGAAAAAATTCAACTCGCGTCAGGCGGGACTCGAACCCGCAATCCGGACGGCTACGTTGACGTTGTTGCATTTGAAGTTGTCACTTTACAAATTGATCCTCAAATTTCACATTGTGAATATATCCGAAAGCCATGCTTTTGGCCTCTAACGCTGTTTTTGGAGACTTACGACGAACAAAATACAATGGAATTTTCTTGAAGGTCTAATTTTGTTTTGGGTACCTTGCGCCGCACAATACGTCGACACAGCATACTGCACAACAGTAACTAAATGCTTTAATCTTGAAACAGGTATTTTGGAATCTCATGTATAACTAATCTATTCTGAGCGCGGTAGTTTAATATTACCATTTTAACTCGATTTCGACACCTACTCTTGTATAATTTTGTAAAGTATTCTAAGCTATGTGACCACGGCAGCACATCTGTTTTTATATGAATCTCACTATATATTTTTAAACTTCATTGCGACTTTTGGTGACTGAAGATTTTGATTTATTATTTTGTACCTACTAAATTATGTTCCTTTAAATTTAACAAATAAACCAGAAAGTCTTATTTAGTATCGGAAACCTTAATTCAGTTTCATATACGAGTATAGGATTGTCCTTTTTGGAACTCTAAATTCAAAATATTGGCACCTGTTGGTTTATTATATCAACAATAAATGAATGTTTACTGGCTTTAATAGTAAGACAGATGCATTTTGAGTAAAAATTTATCAACATCTTGGGGAATCCAATCTGCTGATGGCTGTTTCAATTGAATCACTTTAAGTTCTCATTAGTTTCATCTGAGTAAGTAAACTGAAGTCTTATTTAGTTATTTACGATCGTAGACACCAAAACTTCTAAATTGTTTTGATTGCCGTCGTGGTGGAGTGGTCAGTATAGCTGGCTTCACATCAAGCGGTCCGGGTTCGAATCCTGGTAGCGGCAAATGTTTGTGTGACGAACACGAATGTTTGTTTGCGAGTCATGGTTGTTTATACATTTATTTAAGTTTATTTATTATTTATAAAAATATCTAAAATTATTATGTATATTAAAAAAAAAAATGTCCGTTATCTAGTATCCGTAACACAAGTTCTTAATGATACTTACTTCGGGCTAGATAATTGGTGTGAGCGTGGAAATATATTATTATTATTATTATTATTATATTTGACAGCTGTCAAGCTGTTTTCAAAATGTATGAAAACGGAAGCCTTTTGGATTCGGCTGGTAAGCGATAACTAGCGCGACCCTAGCCGCATTTCCTAAGCGACAAGAAAATTATACTTCTTATTTGACCCACAAGAGAAATAATACAAGCCCTTCATATTGTTCACGCTTTGTAGATTCCATGATATTTTTATGGACTCGTGAAGTATGTTCTTAATTTGATTCTGCTTATACTTCATTTTGTGTTTGATACTTTTTTTTCATATATCAAGTGATTGTAATTGACTTAAAGTAAAAATATTTTTTAAAAGCAGGTTATTTCGTCTTAAAATTTTGGCGTAATTTTCAAGCCAACTGTTTTTTACTCTTTAGTCACCAAAAGTAATTTTAAACATTAATTACGGTTTCTCAATTTAACTGATCTCGATACTGTTTGATACAATAAGTCATAATAATGGTAATTGGTACGAAAAACGTTTAAGCAGTATTAATTGCATTAATATTTATTTCTTTTGATACTTTTTCTAATTGAAGTTTTCAATATATTTTATGTCATAATGTATCGAGATTGGTTAGCGAAACGGATCCTTAGAAAACATTTCATGACATAACTTCACTGTATAGGGTAGTCTGAACTAATGCATTACACCTGTTGTGGCTCGCTTACTTGTCGCTTACATATTTTCAGGTAGAAATCATTCTTTAATAACAAAAAGGTTCGTTATCTATTAGTTTTGTATCAACTAATTTTATGTAAATAGTTCGATTCATGCATTTTCGTAATAATTATCAATTTACAAAACACAAAACATAGCAACAAAGTAAAATTAAAATATCTATTTTTAATTTTGGCTTAAAAAGCTTTAAAAGCAAAGCTGTAAAAATAAATGAAAAAGGGCGAACGTAACTACAAAATGGCCGTCATTTGTTTTTACAGCCATCGAGTTCGTTCGAAATTTAAAAGTTACAAAGGAGACTCGTTATTTAAATTGTGATAGCGAACCTCAATCATGATACGCACGACTTAAAGACCAAAATGGCTGAACATCTCACATACAATCAAATGTTTCTTTAGATTCATATAGTAACTCCAATTGTGTTCCTGTGGCTTATCCATAGTCGAAATAATTAATTAAAAATTAATAAAATATACGACTGCAGTAAGTTGATTAATACAACCGTGTGTAATGTAAGTTTATAAGGTAAAGCCCCTATGGAGGTTTTTGTAATACACGACAAATTAAATACAAAGGTAAATTTGTAAAATAAAATTCGACGGATAAAATGATTATTCGTTAAAATTTACTATCGTAAGTAGTATTCGATTTGTATAAAACTAAAATAAATTAAAGCAATCTGATTTATACTAACTTGTTGTTTTATTGTGAATCCTCTTTTTATAAAGGTATTATATGTTGGTTCAGCGTCGTGACGTCGAAATTTGTTTTACTAGGTAAATGCTTGAAGGCGGGTCCAGATATGATCATATCCCCGATCCGATCAGCGTATCACGTATCAAGCCCCGTATCAAGTTGTGAACGCCTCGATTTGCTCTGTATCCGTATCTTCATAATAGTCCTTTGATGATCGGACAAAAACCGACACGACATGGGACGGCTGTATTATAACGGCGTATCGAGATCGCGTATCATGATACACGTATCATCACCCGTTCACATATGCGATCATGATACGCCTCGGCGATACGGATACGCTGATCGGATCGGGCAAATGATACATATCTGGACTCGCCTTAAGAGGATATTAGATACAGCGAGCACTAGGCACTAAGTCGCTGCGTGTACGTGAATGTCCTCGTCTATCTATCTCATTCTAATATACGTGTTAGTATGCTCTTTCTCTTTCACATTGCCCATCTACAGTTTCTTACATCTACCTAATACTATGTTTTTGGGGTGAGTTTAGAGTAGTCATCGAAGTATTTTGCTGGACAATAATAATATATTTAAGACAGAGAGGACAAAGCATGTATACAGAGCTTAGCATACGGTGTGTAGTATTTATACGTATTTTTATTATACAATAGATGAGTATGTAATTATAAACTGGATAATAAGGCTATTTATTGTGACTCTAAGACCTTATTATAGAATGCAACTCAGAAAGCAATCATGTCTTGAGAATTGTTTGTCACTTTCTATCAAGAACAAAGTGATAAAGACGTACGACGCACATGCCTTACTCTCTTTTATGTACAGTCGACCAAATTGAATCATGACCCACCTTAAGATCATTTTCCTACAGTCACTCTATACAAAGTAGGATGAAATTCGCTTGAACGTACATTTCTAAGTAACGAACCTGTTATCAATTTGTTAGACACTGACAGTGTCAAATAAATATGGCTTTTTAAAATTTGTTCAGACTACTACTTGACATCTGACACATAACGTCATTTTATTTTTAAAAATATAATAGTTATTCCATTTTCTCAGTAGTGAAAAGAGTTTAGATTATGAACGACATCTTATTTAAAATTCCAATTGAGACTTTACTGCAGTGATAAGAAAGATTAAAATTGCATAGATCTCTGACCTGTAATGACGCATTTTTATTCATATTTAAAACGTACTAAGTGCAACACGCATGATAGCGAAGAAAACCTAACTAAATTTATGATTCTAAAGGAATGATCGGCCAAGTGGGTCATGATTCAGTTGGTTCGACTGTACATAAAAAACAATTTACATTTTATATTAATAGCTTCATTCGATTGTAAGTTAAAATAATAACCGGAACGTTGTGTCCTCGTCCCGGTACTCCCGGGTGAAGCAGTATTAATATAAGCCTCGTAAATTACAACAGTAGGAGCACCTGAGCCCCTCTCGGTAAATTACAACATTGTAATTTGAAATTGTTCATGAGTCGTACTGGTTCACTGATGGAAAATTTATGATTACAAATATTGGTTAAAGAATCATATTACAATAGAAAATTGATATGAAATTAACCGAAGGTTCGAGTTTTAGATGGGTACATTTATATTTAGTCATTACAAAAATAAGCGAGTGACACAAGGTGGACTTTTAAAAGAAAACAATAATAACTTTTTTATTTGAATTAAATATTCATATATAAAAATTATCTACACTATAGAAACTATATAAATAAGTATTATTACTTCTTCAAAGTGCAATGTTACGAGAAGCATCTAACTTAGAATTGCAACCAACCAGAGCTGGTTGACAATAGCTGTGCAGTAAACAGACGTGTTAATAGCATCTGTGTTATGTGTGTTAATACCAACACTAACACAAAGCAATAAGGTATAAAACACTATCCCTTTGTCTATTTTATTTGTCGTAAACAGGCTTCGCAGATGTTCGTCCCATAGCATCCAACTCCCAGATTTTATCGGTGCTGTGAACTTTTGACGTGAGAGGTGGCAGGTGCAGAGATATTGCTTATCTGACAGGGGGAGGCGATATCGACCGAACTGTTTCTAAATGACGGGGGTCTTTGCGAAAATTCCGCCTAGCATTACGCGTAAAGGACTACACACACTATTCGTTAAAGGCCTGCACAGACGAGAGGATATCCCACTCCACGTGCGAAAATTTGTTCGTCGCAAGTTTAGTAAAGCGAGTGCTAATATGAAAGCAACTAATTCTAAGATTATGTTGTGTTATATATAATTTAGTTGAAGACCGCCGATGTCCTCGGTTGCTTGGGGGACTTTTTGTACACGGTACTTTCAGTCCCTCGTACACGTGATGCTATGCAGTCACCGTTCTATTCTGACATACAAAAAAGTCCGCGGACAAAAGCCCTTCGTCTGCGCAGGCTTTGAGGCGTCGTTCTGATTGGCAACGATCGTACGATGAGACGATGCGTTGTCATAGCACGATGGAAGTCGACAGGGGTGTCCTAATAGATCTGTAATGTTTGCACGATGACGATCGTCACTTTCTTCCGTATTGCTGTGCTCGCGCGATGACATGTATCCAATTAGGACACTCTAAAGACATCTGGAGCTTTGATTGCATGGTCGCACGATCAAACGTGCGACGATCGTCATCGCGGAAATCAAGTGACGATCGTCATTGTGCAATTTAGTAGGACGCCCCTGTTGAGCTATCGTACGTCTACTTTCATCGCACGATGAAAACGCATCGTACGATCTTTGCCAATTGCGACGACGCCTATGGCCTTCCGTCCTTCCTGACGACTCGGTGCGTTTTCGTTTCTGTACAGAATCTGTATAGATTGTTTACTGAAAATCACTTCTTGACTGGCTCAGTTTCGGTGGGGTATCGTTTCGTTTTCGGGGTTGCGGGTTCGGGCGGGAGTGGTGTGACGGGTGAATCGAGTGGCTCGGTAGGACTCGGTACAGAGTCCCGAGTATTTCTTCTCACTAATTACATATTTCATAAATTATGAACAGGAATCTGTCGAATACGTATGATGACGAAGTGTCTTGTCAAATGTCTACGTTGTCGAAGCCTGTCGAACATGGGGTTTATGGAAGTAGTGTTCCATCGAAATAGTGGTTCGTCGAAATTCAGTATAATACTCGTCTGGAATCTCTCATTTAATAACATGCACTCGGTAAAGTATCGGCACCGATTCAGTATAGAAAACATAACAAAATGAAAACGTACCGGCCCGATGAGGCTTTTTCGGCTTTTCCCGGGGTTCGTGGGGACTTGTGGCACCACGTCGGCGGCATGTCCGCGACTTGCGAACGGGCCCAGTTGCCCGCCAATACTCAAGTGGCCTACTAGTGTTACTAGTTTTTACAGTTATCAATATTGTGGCTTAATTTTTGCGTAAACAAATGCGCTAATATTTTTTTAAATTAGAGAATATACTATACAATGTCTGTCTACACGCGTCAATAAATGCTAAAAAGTTCTTAATTTGGTGTCGCCGACCAAAAATTTCAAACATCGATGAGTCACAAAAAAGCCGCCGGTTTGTGTCGGCGAATCGGTGGCTTAGGTGTGTGTATAGTCCTTTATCCACACACTGCGTACATTTAAAAAATTGCTTTCGATGCTGTATCTGCCGATATTTAGGAGCCAACTTTTCCTTTGCATTTCGTGCGTCGTTATTTTTGATGTTAGAAACTCGTGCGGATATCCAGCAGACCGGAGCTTGTGTAGAAGCCTACAAATACATATTTAAACATCGCAGCACTGAATCAGTTGCCTGGCTAGAATATTGGAAAATAGAACATATAATTTTACTATTTTTACTTTCTCGTATACGTAGTATAGAGGAAGTCTTGTAATCGTCAAAAAATTCGACCTCGAGATTTTGACAGATTTACACGTTTTGGACCTCCCTGAGTCTAAGGCCCGTATTACAGAATGACACTCAGAAATCAATCATGTCTTAAGAATCGTTTGTCACTTTCTATCAAGCACAAAGTGATAGAGACGTAGGACGCTCAAGTCGGCGTTCATTCTTGAGACTCCTTCTATAATACGTGCCTAGAAATACCGTTTTTGGAATTATGTCTGTGTGTCTGTGCGTTAGCACGATAACTCGAGTATGCTTTAACTTATTGCAACCAAATTTAACATGCATGTATGACATATAGATATAAGGTTTCTATCAACTTTTGCGTCGTCGATCACGAAAGTTAAGAAACCAAGTGCGCGGTCGGTACTCGGATGGGTGACCAAAATTTAACATGCATGTATGACATGAAAATATGAGGTTTCTATCAACTTTTGAGTCGTTTCTGGTATACAAGAAAGTCAAGGGAGACCTCTCGCGATTTTAAACTGAGAATTTTTTTAGGGGTATTTAGGTTTTTTAGTTTTGTCTTTTAAATTTACATTTCTTTTAAACATAAAATGGCAAATGACGCCATTCCACCTGATGGTAGATAGGTAAGTAATAGATTGGTATGGTATTGGTATGGTGGATTTGGCTCGTAAATAAAATTGGACACGATTATAATAAAAAAAATGGGTGCGGTGTGACCGTAGCTTAACTCGGATCTAATCTACGGCGTCAAAATTTACAGCTCACAGCCTTTCACTTTCTTCGGGTAATATTCGGATAGCGATCGCGGATCATTACATTCGATTGGTATCAATTTTCATAAGTCAATAGATTTACTCGAAAACAATTGGTTTTTCAATTATATCTATAGTTTGTTTATGGAATAATTTTTGCGTTTACAAACACGTAAATATTTTTAAAAATTCCACTGAAAAAAAATCGACCTGCCCCAGGCGGGAATTAAACCCAGCATCCTTCTCAATCCGGGTGGCTGCGTTAACCACTACGCTACCAGGGCACTCCTTTCGCCGTCGAAATTTTGTCAGTGCTTGGTACTTATGTTTTTATGGTAAACAAACATTGTTTTATCAAATCTTTGGAATTTGCACTTCTAAGATTCGAACGAAATAGTTTTGCAAATATTTGACGCCCAGTTAAGATAAGACTACCTTATAGTATGGAATAATATTTTTGCGTTAAAAAACGCGTAAATACTTTTAAAATTAGCAAAATACACTGAATTATCGACCTGCCCCAGGCGGGAATCGCACCCAGCATCCTCCGCAATCCGGGTGGCTGCGTTACTACGCTACCAGGGCACTGCTATTGCCGTCGAAGTTGTCAGTGCTTGGTGCTTATGTTTTTGGTAAACACTGTTTCATCAAATCTTTGAAATTCGCACTTCTAAGATCCGAACAAAATATTTTTGCAAATATTTGACGCCCAGTTAAGATGAAACTACCTTATGTCATGGATAAATTTAGGGTTAAATTCCATTCAAATTTAAATATTTACGCGTTTGTAAACGCAATAATATTATTCCATATTTTTTACGTTCACGAATACAATCGCTTTGGTGGTCTTTAATATTTTGCTGTCAACACTTTTCCATCACCTACGTGAGGTGAAGACCAAGAACTTGGGCGTGAATCTAGAAAAACCGTCACTTTGATAAGGACCTGTGTATATGGGTGATACATGTTTCCACTTGATTCGCTAAGCTGCCGTGTAATATACTTGTTTAGTTAACACAGATATTTGCGAGTACTACACAAGATCGCTCCCCGGCCTCTTACAGTGAATTACCACAAGGAGGCGCGCCACTCACAATATCCTAAGTGCGTAGGGTAGCTCTACATCTGTTAATGTGTTCTGAGGATTTCTTATTTACCTAAATAATAAACTGAGGCAGGATTTAGGACTTTGAATAAATATAATTATACTATGAGAGTAGACGCAACGACTCACACGCAGGTTCGAAAGATGTGGACAGCTCCTCGAGTGGCGGCATGTACTGGGGAAAGCAGCGCTGGTAGGTACAAAGGTGGACCGACGATCTGGTAAAGGTTGCGGGAAGCCGCTGGATGCGGGCAGCGCAGGATCAATCGGGATGGATATCTTTGGGGGAGGCCTGTGTCCAACAGTGGGCACCAGCACTCACCTGAAGCATCCAGACCCTTCTTCATAAAGCCTTCCGTAAGGAAGTTCCGATAGTCATTTATATTCTTACTGCATCTTATTACCGTATGTTGAAAGTTGTTTCTATTGGTTCCTGTAACTGTAATTTGTTTTTATTTGGTCCTATTTTAGACCATAGCTCCATGGGATAGGAAAGAGGACTATGGTCGGCAGCGCACGAGTGTCACGTCAGCGTTGCAAGCGTCTATAGGCTACGGTGACTGCTTACCACCAGGCACGCTATATGCTTATCTCCCAACCAAATGACATAGAAAAACACACACAACGCATTTTATTTCAAACCAAGAAATACCCGGTTGCAAAGCTGCATTACGCGCAGTCCCTAATTAACTTCAGCAGATAGTAGCAACGTTCGTCAAAAACAATGATTGTGCTCGCACCCTTACGAGCCCGCGAGTCCATCTTTCAACCTCTCAGACTGTTGACTTGAATAACAAAGATCAGGCGTAATAATTTCGTCCTTTTCAACTTTCGAGTGGGGTATGTGACAGACAACTATTTAATCGAAACTTGCTGCAATGTCTTTTAGATTTGTGCGAGATATATAATATTATAATAGATAAATAAATTTCATAGGTAAAGACCTAGTATTCAATACTAGGTCTTTACCTATGAAATTGTTGTTTTAAATAAAGGCTTTAAATCATTTGCCATACTAACGTTTTTATTTCAATTTATTAGCGATCCCAATGACTCCGACTGATAATGCCACGGAACTTGTTTATAAAGTAATACATTCTTGGACAACTACAAAATGTTTTTAAATTATCACTTAATTGATGGAATAGATTTGGTTATCAATAAATAAAAAGATTAATTTGAAGATAGTTTTTTCAAAGTTGCAAATATTTTTGCTAAAAGATTTATTTAGATTTTATTAATTTAATTGCAATATGATGTAAAACAATAGCGAGTAAGAAAAAAAATCATATATTATTTCATAAATACTATTATTATGCGAAAGTAGCTCAGTCTGTTTCTCTGTTATCTTTTCACAAACCACGGAAACAATTTGCATCAAATATGATAAGAGGATAGCTGAAAAGTACATAATCTACACATTGGTACAATAACTGACAACTACGCGAGCGAAGCCGCTGACAGACATTATTAATAAATAACTTACAACTGCTGGAATTTTCAAACATTAAATCCGCATAGACAACAATAAGATTTGTTTATCTCATTAAACCTGCATTAAACAGTCAGATCTTCAATGAGGTTTGAATAAAACCGACAATCTCAAAGTTTTCCAGTTTTTCACGGCTTCAACTTTTGCATTTTCCACTCGTTTGACAAGATATCACTTTAAATGTCAACTTTGCATAGTTTGGAAAGAGATATTGCTATTGAAAGATATTTCAATTGTGAGGCAAAGGTAAATGTATACTTACTGAATATTATTTTCATATAAAATTGAATACACAAAATAAAATAATTTTCCCTGATAACCGGTGGAGTTACCAGGATAGTCTGTCAACCTTGTGGGGTCTACCAACGCTGCGTCTCGCGGTATACAGCCGTCCTTCGAAAAACTTTCTGCCTCAACGGCCGTCAGTCCTGCCCACTGCCACTTAAGTTTCACAATTCGCAACTTAGGTTACCTAGATAAACTTGCATTTCTGTGCCTGAGACCTTTTTGCTTACGTAGGGCGCTTAGATAGTTATGACTCTGACTGTACCAAATAGCTTTCTTGAAGCCGAGTCCACAGCAAGAGTTCACTAAGAAAATATTTCTCTTCTGAATCATAAAGCAGGGGCTGTGCTTTCAAATATCTTCAACAAGGAAACAAGCCGAACCGAGCGTCTTGCCCTCACAATGGGCTAACTCATTCAACCCGCAAATGTTCACTCCGTTTTCAGTACAATGAGAATGTTTGCTCACCGCCGGCAAACGGTAACTGGCTTTGTGAGTTTCAACCAGAACTGGAAGAGGTAACAAAAACTAATAAAAAGTCACCAATTCATGGGACTAAAAACTACCTAATTGCCAATTTTTGTGACACACTATTGAGTTCTCAAAAATATCCATTGTTTTATAAATCTATTATATTTAATTCCATTCCCGTGTCACGATGTTTGTCCGGGATGAACTCCAAAAATAACAATCCGATTATAACTTTTTTAAAATGTGTTTTGTTCCAACTTGAGAGATAAGATAGTTTTTATTTTGATAAGTAGTCCTCATATTTTTTACTGCAAATACAATGTTATACAGGACAGTAGTATAAAATTACCACAGCAACGCGTGGCCGGGACAGCTAGTTCTTATATAGTGGTATTAAGAGTCCGTGGTCGTGACATTACAAGTTCCAACAGTTAACTGACTAAATATTAAATGATTTTAGCTATTCTTAAAAACCAATTTCTAGATATAATTTCTAGAAATAAAGGAGATTTTCTGCCATGACATGTCCGCTTCTTTTACACATTTAATTATTAAGTAAAAAACTGAAGACCGATTTTGTTTTCTCAATGCCTATTGTTTTCCTTAACCAGTTTAAAGTTTAACGACATTAGCACAAGGAGTCATTTAGAAGTTAGAAAGGAATGGAAAATTTATTTTATTTCTTTTTTCTTTTATAAAGGTAATCATATTTGGTAAAGCAGCAGCAACAAAGCTACTTGCCCAAATATTAGTTTAATGAACAAATGACTCATTTATTTATTTATAGAAAACCAACAGTGTTACAAAAAAGTTTACTTATATAACATATTATCTATAACGTAAGACCAATTACAGGTTTCCTTTCTGAAATCAAATAATTATGAAAATAAAACTTACAAACCTATAAAACAAAAAAGCTTCGCAATTCATATCTTAACTAACTAACTAACTTTACTTCTAATAATAATACCAACCTTAACCTTAACTACTCTAATAATTAATGCTAAACTACAATAAATATTACATTATCTTATTTATTTAATAATATTAGATAGAATATAATTAATTATTAATGATATGATCGCTTACTCATTCTATTATTAGTAAAATAAGTAGTTTTATTTTATGCAAATATTACGCCCTCTTCTCCTCTTTCAAATTGCGATACCCGACAGGGTCCATAAATTGTACTTTTCATATGTAGAAACTTTATGGTTGCAATAAAATATTGAGTATTGAGTAATAAAAGGCTATGGTTTAAAGCAGCCGTTAATAATGACAAAATGTATGTTTATTAACAAGTTCTCAAACTAAGCAGTAAAGTAAACAAAAATGAGTCAAATATGAAATAGATCATTGAATAAATATTGAGCAATAAAATATCTAAATGGCCAGTTACGTGTGGGCGGTAAACAAAACGGAATTAGTCGGTAAGAAACCGCATTCTAAGCAGTTCTATGAACAATAAGGTTTTATGAAAAGACTCCCAAAAACAGCGCGCTCTATCTGGTCATAAAAAATATAACCCTAACCTACCCATCACTCAGTCATATATGTACATAAAAATGGTTTTGATGAAATTATACTTATGGTAAATGAAAAATTACAAAATGCATAATTATTAACAAGACCTGCTGTTAAAACTTAGTAGAAAAGTAAACAAAAATTAACTATTGAACTATTTATCTAACGGCCCATTCCATAATTTTACTGGCCGTTAATTTATTATACTGCTTACTTATTTTTAGTACTGATAAAACTACTGATAAAAATTACAAAATGCATAATTATTAACAAGACCTGCTGTTAAAACTTAGTAGAAAAGTAAACAAAAATTAACTATTGAACTATTTATCTAACGGCCCATTCCATAATTTTACTGGCCGTTAATTTATTATACTGCTTACTTATTTTTAGTAATAAAAGGTTATTGTAGGATTGTTTTTATTTAACTACTGATAATGTTATACAAGACTTACAGTTTTTATATACTGTGGTTTTACTGTCGGACTAACTTACCAACCGCCGATATATAAAATAACTGCCTATTATGTTTTTCAACTGATCATAATGACCTCTCTAATGTATAACAGTTTAAAACTTCCCATAATAAAATATCCCTGGACAAGTCTTACTGACTAACAGTTGAATAGATAAGCACTCTTTGATTAATGTGATTGTGTATGAGCATGACATTTGGAATTTAGGAAGTGAAAATTTTGTTATGGTTTTGTTAAATTATGTTATTAAAATGAAAGCAAATATATTTTATTGTATTTTATAGTTTAAATGTGAAAACATACAAACCGAGCTCTTAACGCAACTACGATAGTAACATATTCGAAAAAACTTACACTACGGGTATAGTTAGGTTAATCGCAAAAATTTTGAAATCAAAATACTCTAAGACCACACTACATTCATTTTAATTGACGTTCTCCCATCAAAAACGTTAGTGTAAAAATTAAGTACAGAACAAATAGCCTTATTGACACGAGCCAGACTAAAATATCTATACTATTTACAAACCATACTTTTCATACAGTTTCAGCACAGCGTTAATAATCTTTTTATATTTAGTGCTGCTGATATAACGGGAAACATTACATATACACAGCAAAATACACTCAAAGTCACTTGTGAAAGGAGTATTGTTATGGAGGCTACATACGCTAAGAGAAATCGTTATGAGCGCTCTGTACAGTTCTAACGATAAGTATACACGCGGCTGCACATCATGACATCGGAAACTGTAAATTTTCCCCAATAATTTTTAAAATTTTTGACTATGGAAATAAGGTTGAAATTCTATTAAAGAAATTTAACAATTTTTGCCAGCCTGGCCATGCTGTTCGTTCATACAGTCTTCGCAACAAAATTTTGATGGGAGCATGGATTTATAGTCGATAAAAACATTGCTGAAATTGTCGTCGAGCGTGGAGCATAATGACATATTGCAAACATTTAAGAAATTTTCTGAATAATATTAGAAACGCGAGCTTGTATGGCACGCTTTCATGACTAAATTACTTAGCCGATCGAAGTGGTCCAAACCTTATTCTCTATAACATTTAATAAAGCATGATGCTGTGTAGACTTTATATTTTTTTAATTTATAGACAGTCTCTGCAAATATCGGTAGCAGTGACCCAAAATATGCTTGAGCTTCTCCTTGAACACGATCGAAGGCACTAATGTACTGTACTGGATTATCGATTAACGGACTTTAGGAAGTTTGACGAAAGTTAACGAGTCCTTTAACATTTATAAAGTTAACTTTAAAGTTAATTCGTTAATCGAAATGTTAAATTAGTTAATTAACGAGTTGATGTCCAGTGCCCTTAATGTAAAGAGACTACCATAATCATCGTTACTCAAACTGTCAAATAATGCATTTATACCTGAGATTTAACCCAAATACGTTTAGGCTGAAAATCGATTGAAGAAATTTCTCATTTTAACCTGACCTGCTGTTGCCTACAATGACAGTATATAATAAATAGTACCCTCAGCACCACACCGGTTAAATCAGCGCCGGTCCGTAAGCCCATAGATTTGTCTTCGAACGGAAGATTCTTTTTACATTTATCTTTCAGTTTGAGATATCCCCGAGGGTTTATCGTTTTGTGATTTAGTCCAGCCTACGCGTGATAACGTCGCCTTGGATAAGGTCCAATGGATATTGAGGTATTGTGAATATTTTGTTAACATGTTGTGCGAGCAATGGACGGGAACCGCTCGTTTGTGTGACGATCTATAAATAAAGCCCGCAACCTGTCGTATAGTTATAAAATAAGGGACTCTTAAAAATTTGAATTTCATATTTTAACTCTAAGATTTATGTGTGTTTCTATAACTGTTCTTTATTACCTAATAGGTACTTCGAATTTATGTTTACTAGCCTGCGGCTTCGCCCAAGTTGTGAATTTTGGAAAATCGTTTCTTAGCGGAAGCCTAACCTATGGTAACCTGTCACTACTTTTAGGCACCACATCGGCCCATACTGCCAGATCTGGCTTTATCTATAACCAAATGTCAGATAAAGAATTGAATAAGCCTTTTGGATATAGAACGATGTACAACTCAGTAATAATTTAGAATCAAATGAATACAGTGCTCTAATTAGTATGAACATTTTTTTTATGAATAAGGGAGACAAACCGGCTTACGAGTCACCTGGTGTTAAGTGATCAACGTCGCCCATGATCAACCACAACACAGTGAAATGTATCAATTGCAGTTGCGTTGTCTACGTTTAAGAAAGAAATAGGCTCTTTTCTTGGAGGTCCTTAAATCGTACCCCCTTGGAAAGACTGTTGGTATGATTCCACAAATTAGTTGTGCGGGGCAGAAAGTTGCGTGAGAAATGCATAGTAGCGGATTAAAATTGTCTAGATAATACTGATGGAGTTCGAGTGTATTACGGGTGGTGCGGTGGTCGAAATCGGCAAGCATTTCCAACTGCAGCTGGAATTAACAGTTCCTCTGAACACTCCGTGATATATGCTGTGGAAAATACAAATAGAAGCCACTTTTCTACGTAGAACCAAGGCATCTAGCTGGTTAGAATGCGCTAGATTGTCGACGATTCAAGCTGCTGATTACTACTGATATTGATACTGAAGTGCCCCTGCCGAGAGATGAGAAAAGTATCCCTTATGTGGTCGAATTTGGGCCTTGTGGAGTTGTTGGCAATGAGCTGATGTGAAATACTAGATCTGCTGAGTATACTTAGTTTATGAGAGGCACACTTTGACTTATCTTCAAATTGCCCCAAAAATGAACATCGCTTAAAACGGCGACATAATATAATACGACGACATATTACATGTGTAAATGTAAGTTGTAAAAAAATATTAAAGTTTAAGTTAAAAATATGTAACTTTAACCTTCGATTAAACTTATAGGGAACAGTTATAAGGGTCATTTTGAACCGGCGACTGGCAGTCTCTACCAAGCAACTCAATTATACAAGGAGGTTAATACAATTAATGTTACAGCATAATATTATCACATGTGTCACGCTACAAAAACAATACACCGTACGTCTTAACTGCAAGGAACATGCGTCGACTACAATCCATACATAACATTAGCATCTGTAATCTAAAGGGAACATCTTGGAGTGGAGCTGCCGACCGTATTAACATTGGATAGTGTGAAATTAATGCTTTGATAGCCAGTCCAGCTTATAAACAGTGTGTCGGGGAAAGTAGTAATCAAACTTTAAGAGCTTATTCTACTGACAATGTTATCGTAAAAAATCCTTAATGTTCGGGAGCTAGAACATTAATTTCAGGACCCTCGCTGAAATACATTATCCGATGACATCGTTTTACCGAATAGCTCAAATACTAATCATCAACAACTCATCTAATGGGGACATTACACACCGAGGGGCTCGCGCTTACCTCACATTAGGGGTGATTAGGCCTTAGTCAACCACGCTGGCCAAGTGCGGGTTAGTCGACTTCACACACAACCTAAGAATTTCTTCAAAGATGTGTGCAGGTTTCCTCACGGTGTTTTCCTTCGTCTGCCTACAATAATAGGTGGCATTACCGCTAGGAGTACAAGCAACTAATATCGTTTGAAATAAAAATTTCAATGTCATTTAATTTGACTTGAGAGCACAGCGGATTCGCCGCGCGAATTTGGAGCCCTCACATTCAGGCAGTACCTCCATAAAGACCATAGTCAAAAAATACACTAATCTAATTCAAAATTTTCAAAACCATGCACAGTTGAGATTTGAAGCGACATCTTTTCAAATGATTGGAAAATACAAAAAGGTGAAGCCTTGACAAACTGGAAAACTTCGGGATGACAGGGATTCAGATCTTCAATTCCCATTGAAGATCTGAACGTATAATAAGATAAACTTTATTTATCACTACGGATTTAAAGTTTGAAAAGTTTAATACTTGAAGTTCCAGAATTTGAGAGATATTTGATACTAGTTCCTCCACCTTACGAAATACCGTAATCAAATCACTCTATATTTTTGTAGGATGGTGTTTTTGTTGGTAAGTAAAATGCAACGGAATTGTGCCTTCACTGTAAGTAATTTACAATTACAAGTAATGTATCACCTTATCTTCGTAACACCGTTTATATTAATTCTCAACAACAAAGTTTTATGAATAAACTTTCAATTACCTTGTGAACTTAGCTCCGAAGGATGCGTGCACTGATTAATTAACTACCTTCTAAAAGTTGGAAGGGTAGTTTGTTATTATATAACACGCCCCGTAGAACAAGCTGAATCGGTAATTTATTGTTTCTTATTCAAATAACAAATTTTATGCCAAGAATTTTCGATAAGAAATAATGCGGTTGTATATTACTGACATTAGCCATTTTATTGTATGGTTTATTTATATTATGTTGGGGAAAAAGTCTTTTCGCATTATAGTATGTATAAACTTGTAATAAAATCTCTTTGGCTATACTATTTGTATCTGGCTGGTTTTTGTTGTAATACTGGTTGGTACAATCTTAAGTTCTATACTTAAAGTTGACGTTGGCACTTTGTATATATTTGATGTAAAATTTTGATCGACTTCATAACAATATACTTTCCTGTTTACACGTACATTTTAACTTTTATTTCATATTTTACTATACTCCAGCTCTATACACCACCTTATTTTACCACATTCGTTATCAGCACGAGGTGAGGTGTTAGTAAAATGTGTGATCATTTCAATGGAATTAAGTTGTTAAATAACAAGGATGGCTATTCCATTTGGAAGTTTAAAATGCGTGCGTTGTTGATCCATGAGGACCTTTGGCAAGCAGTAGCAGGATACCAGGTGAGTGATCGAACACCTCAAGACGCTAGGGATGCAAAAGATCAAAAGGCTTTGGCAAAAATATCCTTGACTTTGGATGGTTCGGCTATCACTCATGTTCGAACGGCGAAAAATGCCAAGGAAGCCTGGGATGCTCTCACAAATGTTTACGAGGATAAAGGTCTGGGTCGGAAACTGTCTTTAGAGCGCAAGTTACACAGGTACTCTTTATCTGATTTTAATAATATTGAGTCATATTTGAATGCAGTAATGAGTACGGCGCAAGACTTAGCAGATATAGGGAAAGTTATTGACGATAGTTCTATTGCTGCCATTATTTTGGGAGGTTTAACTATTAAATATGAACCCTTTGTTATGGCATTGGAGAACTCGAATGTTGTTGTGACGAGTGAGTTGGCCAAAACCAAACTTTTGAATGAGATGTCGAAAAATGACATTTCCATCCAAAATGAAATGACAGCTTTTCGATCATCGTTTAGAAGAGGAGTAAAGAAAGATAAACCTATAGTATGCTATAAGTGTGGTGAACCTGGTCACAAAAGTCCTCAGTGTCCAAATAAAAGGCGGATGAAGGCGAAATGTGTGACAGACCAACCTGAAGCTACTAGTTCGAAATCTGTAAGACAGACTACTTTACTTTCAAATTCGGCTCTAAATACCAATGTTGCCCATACTATAAGTAACAAATGGTTTATTGATTCAGGAGCTACAAGTCATATGACTTCAAACTTCGAGCTACTAGAAAACTTTCGGTTACATGATGGTACAGTAACAATCGCAAATGGTGAGAATTTACCATCAGTTGGTGTTGGTGATATATCTGTGTCTACTAGTAACTCAACCGTTAGTGAAATTAAAGATGTTATTTATATACCTAATTTAAGTTGTAATTTACTTTCAGTTAAAAATGCAGTTGATAGAGGTTTTTCTGTACTTTTTGATAGAAATGGTTGTAATTTTTATAATTCAGCAAATTTTTGTTATACAGGTTATTCTTTATTACACGGGTCTTACTGTGGTGGACTATATTCATTAGATTGTGATGTAATTAAGCCACATAAGTCTTCAGCCTTACTTGTGAACGGAGACCTTATCAACTTTGGCATAGGCGTTTGGGTCACTTGTGTCGTATTGGCATGGACAAGCTTAACAAAGGCCAAGCTACTGGCATCGAATATAAGGAGGTTGATAAGGAGCCCTGTATTTCCTGTATACAAAGTAAGAAATCCAGAAAACCTTTTAAGAAACTGAAATACAAGAGAGGTACTACAATTTTAGAACTGGTACACACAGACCTCTGTGGACCTTTTACATGTTCTTCTTTTCAAGGTAATAAATATTTTATTATTTTTATAGACGATTTTAGTCGCATGACGTTTGTATACTGTATTTCTTCTAAAACTCAAGTTTTTGATAAATTTTGTAATTTTCAATCTCTTGTTGAACGACAAACTTGCGCTAAAATCAAGTGTGTCCGTAGTGACAATGGGACGGAATTTGTTAATAAACAGATGTCTGAATACTTTAATTCACAAGGAATTGTACATCAGACTACAGTGGCATACAGTCCACAGCAGAATGGAGTTAGTGAACGTAATATACGTAGTATTGTTGAGAAGGCGCGATCTATGTTGTCACTTAGCAACCTCTCTAAAGCCTATTGGCAAGATGCTGTGGAAACGGCAGTCTATTTAAAAAATCGGTCCCCACATAGGGCACTTATAACTAAAACCCCGTATCAATTGTGGTTTAATAAGATACCTGACTTATCCCATTTAAAAGTGTTTGGATGCAGGGCACTTATTCATATTCCAGCTTGTCATAGGACAAAGTTTGACATGAAAACGACTGAATGCGTCTTTGTAGGATATTCAGATGATCCTAGAAACTATTATTTTAGACACGCAGATTGCCCACGTAAAATAGTAAAAGAAAGAGACGTTACATTCTTCGAAAATAATTTTTCGGGTATTAGTATGAATAGAGATCAAAATAATAGTGTTGGAGTTGACATTATTAATATCCCACTGTCGGTTTCTCCGCCTAATATGTGTTCTCTCCAAAATTATGACTCCACGGTGCGTCAAAATTCGGAAGTGGTCGAGGAAATACCAGAAAGAAGGGAAGACAGTGTATCCTCCACTACAGAAAATGATGTTGTAGTTCGCCGCTATCCGACGAGAGAACGCAAGGCACCTGATTTCTATTCTTGTTCTGCGTATGTAAGCTCAATGCTTAGTGAAGAACCTTTGTCATATTCCGAGGCTATCAGCAGAGAAGACAAAAAGGATTGGATAGCCGCGATGCAAGACGAATATAATGCCTTAATAAAGAAAGAGACATGGCAACTGGTTGATCTACCCAAGAATAAGCCATGTATCCCTTGCAAGTGGGTGTACAAATTAAAACGTGATGCCCTTGGCAATGTGGTAAAATATAAGGCTCGTTTAGTCGCTAAAGGGTTTAAGCAGACTTGGAGTAGACTATTATGAAACCTTTGCTCCAGTCGTTCGTAATTCCTCTTTACGAACATTGCTGGCTATAGCTGCTCAACACAATTTCAAAGTCCGTCACATGGATGTTGATACAGCCTTTTTAAATGGAGATTTGGAAGAAGAAGTCTTTATGAGCCAACCTGAAGGCTTTGTATCCAAGGAAGGAAGTAATAAGGTGTGTTTGCTCAAACGATCACTTTATGGACTCAAGCAGGCTCCTAGAGCATGGAACATAAAGTTAAAGGAGACCTTAGCAGTCATAGGTTTCGAGCAAACTCCATCAGAACCTTGCATATTTATGAAAAAATTTAATGAAGAGGAAACTCTTTTAATTGCAGTTTTCGTCGATGATTTAATTTGTCTATATAAAAATGATATGACATTTGACAACTTCAAGTCTGATATTAGTAAATATTTTTCTTGCAAAGATTTAGGAATAATTGAATTTTGTCTCGGATTAAATATAGAAGTTACCGATGATTATATTAAAATAAATCAGAGAACTTATATTGAGAAAATATTAAGAAAATTTTATATGACAGAGTGTAAAGCTTCGTCGGTGCCTTTATCGAAGAGAATTGAGGTTTCCAATGAAAATGAAACTACTGAAGTCGATTGCCCGTACCAAGCTTTAATAGGTTGCTTGATGTTTCTAGCTGTGAATACTCGGCCGGATATCGCATTTACTGTAAGTTACCTCAGCCAATTCAATTCGAAGTATACTCTGGAGCATTTTAATAGTGCTAAACAATGCCTTAGATATTTAAAAGGTACTATGGATATCGGTATCTGTTACAGGAAAAAGGGGACAAATATTTCATTGAAAGGCTATTCTGACGCTGATTGGGGTAACTCCTCAATGGACAGGCGCTCGTATACTTCTTTGAATTAGCAGGAGGGCCAATAGCTTGGGAGTCTCGTAAGCAGCCGACTGTTGCATTATCTTCAGCTGAGGCAGAGTATATGGCTCTAGCTAGCGCTGCAAAAGAAGCTTGTTACCTAAGACGCCTTATATCAGAGTTAACTGGTAAGGTCCCAACTGTTACTATATTTTCAGATAGTCAAAGTGCACAAAAACTTGCTATGAATCCAATCCACCACAGTAGGACAAAACATATCGATGTTCGATTTCATTTTATTAGGGAAAAGGTTAATGATAAAACCATTGAACTTAAATACTTAAGCACTGATATGTTACCTGCTGATGTGTTAACAAAACCTCTGGTAAAAATGAAACATTTAAATTGTTTAAAATATATGAATTTGTTGTAATTTATTTTTGAGAGGATTTGTAGTATTTAGTTAAGTTGCTTTATGTTTTTATTAGTTAGAATTCAGATTGAGGGGGCGTGTTGTAATACTGGTTGGTACAATCTTAAGTTCTATACTTAAAGTTGACGTTGGCACTTTGTATATATTTGATGTAAAATTTTGATCGACTTCATAACAATATACTTTCCTGTTTACACGTACATTTTAACTTTTATTTCATATTTTACTATACTCCAGCTCTATACACCACCTTATTTTACCACAGTTTTGGTATCATTGAAAGTTTAAATTTTAAAGAACATAATTCCAAATTCAAATTAAGAAAATGTGTGATTTACATTTGTTTTTCGTACCGCCAAGATGAGTGAATCTAATGAAGAAATTCGATACATTTTAAAATTTTACTACAAAAAAGGTAAAAATGCAACGCAAGCCGCGAAAAAAATTTGCGATGTTTATGGACCTAGTGCAGTGTCTGTGAGAGTAGCACAAATTTGGTTTAAGCGTTTTCAATCCGGAAATTTTGATGTCAAAGATGCACGTAGCTCTGGTCGCCCTATTACAGATAAAATGGATGCCATTTTTGAAAAAGTGGAGCAAGATCGGCATGTCAGTAGTTACGACGTAGCTGCATAACTGGGAATTGACCACAAAACAGTTTTGGCGCATTTAAAAAAAACTGGGTACACAAAAAAGCTCGACATTTGGGTACCTCACGAGCTCACTGAAAGAAACCTAATGAACCGTGTACTCATTTGTGATTCTTTATTACGACGTAATGAAACCGAACCATTTTTGAAGAAGCTGATAACTGGTGATGAAAAGTGGATCACGTACGACAAGAACGTGCGAAAAAGGTCGTGGTCAAAGGCCGGTCAGGCTTCACAGACTGTGGCGAAACCCGGGTTAACTCGCAACAAGATGATGCTGTGTGTGTGGTGGGATTGGAAGGGCATTATTCATTATGCCGGCGTATCGCGCTTGGATCAGGGGTCGGGCTCTTAAAGCTCCTGATATCGAGTCACTGAAAGCAGCCTACAACAATGCTTCCAAGTCCTGTAAGAAGGCTTACATAAGAGCGGATGCCCAGCGCGTCGCACGCATTGGCCACGAATTGGTAACGCATCCTACGGGCTCCCGTAGTTACTGGCGTCTGGCCAAAGCCGTGCAAAGCAACTTCTGCCAGCCCTCGCTGCCACCCCTGAGATGTCCGGATGGGTCTTTAGCTCATAAGCCGCAGGAGAAAGCCGATCTTCTGGCAAGACTCTTTGCGGCTAATTCCCAAGTCGATGATTGCAATGCACAGCCACCGTCACTACCTCATTGTGGCACCACGATGCCTGACATTAAAATCAGGCAGCGTGATGTTCGTGCGGAACTGCAATCACTCGATGTCCGGAAAGCTAGTGGACCCGATGGCATCCCGGGCGTTGTACTTAAGAAATGTGCAGCGGAGTTGTCTCCCGTACTCACGCGCCTATACCAGCTCTCTTACTCTTCTGGACATGTGCCGGAAGCTTGGAGAGAGGCTAATGTGCAGCCTGTTCCCAAAAAAGGGGACCGCTCAGACCCGGCCAACTATCGGCCAATAGCAGTCACCTCGGTACTTTGCAAAGTTATGGAAAGGATCCTCAACAACCACCTGGTCCGTTACCTAGAGGGTCACTCTCTGATCAACGATCGACAGTACGGCTTTAGGCCGAAACGATCGACGGGTGACCTTCTAGCGTACATGACGCATGTCTGGGGTGAAGCCATGGACAAACGTGGCGAGTCATTGGCTGTCAGCCTTGATATCGCCAAAGCTTTTGATAGGGTCTGGCACAAAAGTCTTCTCTCCAAGCTTCCGACGTATGGTCTGCCTGCTCAGCTCTGTACCTGGGTGGCCGGCTTCCTGCATGAGCGAAGAATTCGTGTCCTCTCCGACGGATGCAGTTCGCGGTTCATGTCAGTGAATGCCCGTGTTCCCCAGGGTTCCGTTTTATCCCCTACACTGTTTCTTCTGCATATCAATGATATGATTCCTCTTGGGAACATCCATTGCTATGCAGACGACAGTACAGTGCATGCGGGCTACTTCGGACACGCAAGGGCTGGACGAGCAGAAACCGTGGAGAGTCGTGAGAATCTTGTCATTGAACTCAACCGAGAGCTCGACCTTGTTTCTCAATGGGGTACAGCAAATCTGGTTGAGTTCAATGCCAAGAAAACTCAGGTGTGCGCGTTTACGGCTAAAACGTCGCCATTCCTTTCTCTTCCCTCTCTCCAGCGCACAACACTTACGCTACAGAGCAGTATCACCTTGCTCGGTATGGAGGTTCGCAGCGACTTGAATCCGAAGGACTACATCGAAAGCGTGATAAAAACAGCTTCACGGAAACTCGGAGTCCTGAACAAGGTGCGGCGTTTCTTCACGCCAATTCAACTTTGCTTGCTATACAAGACGCAAGTACGGTCCTGCGTGGAGTATTGCTCGCACCTGTGCGATGGCTCTGCCAAGTACTTACTCGATGCTTTGGATAGGTTGCAGCGTCGCGCGGCCCGCATCATCGGCGACGAAGAGGTGACTAAACACCTTGAGCCTCTCCAATTGCGTCGCAATGTTGCGTCATTGAGCGCTTTCTACCGTCTGTACCACGGCGAGTGGTCTGAGGAACTTTTTTCCCTAATCCCACCATCTCCCTTCCTTTTGAGGACTACGCGTGCTGGTCTACGTTGTCACCGACAAACTGTGGCTACCATTCCAACGCGAACTAAGAAATTTGGCAACTCGTTTCTTTGTCGCACAATCAAGAAATGGAATTCACTGCCAGCACACGTGTTCCCTCCTTCCTATAATCCTGGGTCATTCAAAAGAGGCGTGAAGAAGCACCTTGCAGGTCAGCAAGGCGTGGGTGGCTAGCGCGGCAGTTTATCTCTCGCGCTAGCTATCTTCGCATTTGGACTTTACTTCTGCTTACCATCAGGTGGAATAGAGTCATTTGCTTGATCTTTTTATAAAAAAAAAAAAAAAAAAAAATGAGCTGTTACCACCAGGCAGGACCATCGATTCTGAACTCTACTGCGAACAACTGATGAGATTAAAGCAAGAAGTTGAGAGAAAGCGGCCGGAATTAATCAACAGAAGGGGTGTGGTTTTTCATCATGATAACGCTAGACCTCACACATCTTTAGCCACTCAGCAAAAAAAGAGAGTTTGGCTGGGAGGTGTTAATGCATCCGCCGTATAGTCCTGACCTTGCACCTTCAGATTTCCACCTGTTTCGGTCTCTTCAGAATTCTTTAGGCAGTGTCAGGTTAACATCACGAGAGGACTGCCAAAACCACTTGTCGCGGTATTTTGACCAGAAGTCCCAAAATTTCTATAGCAATGGGATCATGTCCCTACCTACAAGATGGCAAAAAGTTATCGAACAAAATGGTACCTACATACTTTAGTTAAATGTAAATAAACTATATTAAAAAATGTTTTGAATTTTCTTAAAAAATGCGAAGAAACTTTTTCCCCAACCTATTATATATTTTTTACTTTCAACCAGCCATGAAATTCAGTCCGGTGTCTAAGCCGTCTACCTAAGACCACAGCCATCCGTCATGCAAGTCGTGTTCGATTGGGTTCGCCTGTGTCCTGTAGGCATCAGGCGCTAGCATCGACAGGACGGCACTGCCCCCTGTGACACCACAGAGGTCGCATCGATCGGCCATCTCTGAGAGCAAAGGCGTGTCTGGAGCGACCGACCATCGAAGGCGGCCCACGAGCCTATCGGCCGGCCAACCCATGACTCAAAGATCCGAGGCTCTGAAAAGGTCCCGTGTTACCACGTCAGCCGTCTGTGGGGCACCAGACATTGCAACGGCCGCCCGCCTGCCTTATATCAACGACGACTTTCCTTCGAGTCGAAAATAAACATTTTCGGTCACCCATTCGAGTGCTGACCGCGCGCTTGGTAGCTTAGCTTTCGTGATCGTTACGAAGAAAACATGACCGCGGTGCCATTTTGTGGAACCAAAACTATCAAACCGAATAACGTCAACGTTACGAAAAGTTTATGTGGACATGTGGACCAAAGTTTCAAATGCGACGTTGCCAGCTCAGGTGAAGAGTAATTCATTACAGATAAATTACACCTAAGCATTTAGTTTGTATGAAAATAAAAAATGTTAAAGCAATTGGAATTCATAAAAGTGTGGTGAGTAAAAATGATCAATATAATAGTCTGAATAACACGCGGAAGTTAATGTATAACCTCAGAAACACGGTGTGTGTTATTGCCTTAACTGAAACTCAGACGAAATCCTGGGCTCAGTGTATTCGGCACGAGGCTTCACGTAATATGCTGTCGACGGTACCACCAAGACACATGCTCCAGGTTTGCGCTATAAAGAAAAAGATAGTATCAGTTTAGTTCGCTTCGCGACTTGTTATTGAATCTGGGTGTGTTACGGGCGTTACGTGAGTGGGATGCGCAAATCGGCACAATCCTCCGTTGCAGGCTCCCTGAATTTGTCCCATTTAACTTTTGTTAGATTTGAACCAACATTTTAATTTTGTTCTGAGATACTATAGGCTGTGATTTTAGCTATGATGTCCTGCGCGTTTCTTCAAGATACAGCGAAGATTAATGGATAAAATACTTGGATAAAATACTTGTGCTAGGATGGATGTAATACAAAGTGAGAAATGAGTGCATTCGCCTAATGTAGGGACCATCCACACCCTTAACTGGGTAACATGGGGGATGCGCGGCCCCAACTTAAATTAGCTTCTAGAATGTAAATGCTCACAATTTTATTCAAGTTGTATATAAAAACAACTAAAAGTATGCTTAGCAACTTAAATGTATACTTTAATTGAAAGGAATGTCTGTACCTATCTAACAATCACATAAAATGGTGGTGCGTATTTAAAGTAAAATTACTTACTTTTACAAGATAAATTATTATATAAATGATCCAAATGCGTGGGAGTAATAACTGCCCAAAATTTACGCATGTAAAACTGTAACTTCAATCATAATGTTATTATCTATTAACCTGTAATGATGTTTTGAAATCATTACGAATTGTAAGCTGTGGAGTTACTTTCGCCATTTTTTCTCCATCTCAGTATAATAATAATTATATAAGAAAAATAATTATTTTGACCCGAAATGGTGGTAGGGTTTAGACGATTCAAAAGTACCTAGCAAAGTCCATTTAAATAAGGAGCTTTTTCATTTGCATTTCATTTATTTGGCTGTCAGTACTTCTGAATGTTCCCTTATGCCTTAACAGACTTGACAAAAGGTGCGAAATGAGCTCAAGCTATATTGTTCACTGATAATTACAGAATTACACACAGTCTATTACACAAGTTGGAAATGGCTAGCAGAGCGATAACGCAACGCGAGTTTGCTTACGGGCTGTTAGGTGACGACCATATAGAGTTAAATATACAGGGGTAACTGGTGACGACTGGAGAGTCAGCCGAGCGATTGAAGCCCTCGACTGCCTTTTGTTGCACCAGCGCAATTCACAATGTGTCCCTATAGGTTAATAAGCCACACTTACATCTTTGATTACCTATCGCAAGTTAACTGAGAGTGAGACAGATATTACTTATCCCACTGAAACAGACCATGATCTTTCCACTCTCAAGATCCGCGCCCCATATTGATTAAATTATATTAACACGAATCTCAAAGTAGCACTAGTGGTACAAAACTGAGAAGTTACAAATTTCCATGTTTATCGAAAATGAAAATGAATATCATCACAAAACCTTTGCTGACCACGACCCACTGCTGGGACACAAGGCCTTGTCAAGGATGGAGGCTTCTGCAGTAGTCCACCACACTTGCCCAATGCGGATTGGTGGACGGAGTATAAGATGATTAATATTCCTTAGATCCCTTTGGAGCTTTATTTTATTATGTTTTATTATTATTATAATATTATTAATACTATTCTTCGTTTTTTTTCTCTCTCTATACCCACCATAGAGAGGCAAAAAGGCCAAATAATGGTGTTTCGTAAAAGGTGGATAGAAGGTATGAAATTTTTTGAAACCAACCAACCGTTACCGTTAGAACAGAATCTTGCCGTGATCATAAACTGAGATTGAACTTGCAACCTTCCGCAATCCTGTGACTACTCTTCCAACTATTACGTCATTCATAATTTATTTAATGCTATATGGTTTGCTCAAGTTTATGGCTCGTCTAAATTTAAGCAGTCACACTTTCACTATGAACTTCACTTCACTTATGAACACTTTCAACACCGAAGTGCTACTCGCCCTAACCTCGTACAGTGAAACTCTGACAAAATGCATATGACTGAAATATAACAATATGAAAAGTGCTCTCTTGGTGTCGAAGTGCAGAAATAAATAAATTTAAGATACAAAAAACCCCGCCTGCATAAAAAAAAATTAGTCAACAAAAAAGATGGAAAAAAGATAATGCGAACTTAAAACATCATTGTATTGATGGTAGCTTTAGAACTTTTATTCAACATAGTAACATGCAGTCGGAGGCATAAAATTTAATAATAAGTCAAATAATTCATAATGTCGCGTGTAGGTAAAAGTTTTAAAAACTACCATCAATATGTTTTAAGTTCGCCTTTAATATTTGATCTTGTTTCCATCTTTTCTAATTAATTGTCTTTTCATGCAGTCGGATTTTTAGTATTATTTATTTATTTTTAGTTATTTAAATAATACGATCGTGATATACCTTTTTAAAATCATTGTTTATATCCTTTTTATTATCATTAATTTGTTACCCATATTGATGAATTATAAAGATTTTTTTTTTCACTTCCTATATTAGCACCTCACAGCCGCTATGATGTTTTTTTCAACATCAAAGTTAAGACAAATCAAACGATACCTTAATTAAAGAAATCCGTTCGGCCGTTGGAAAGATATGAGGTAATAAAGAATATTACAAATAAACATACATACACGATACCTACGCGCGAGAAACATAACCCTTTCCTTGCAGTCGGGTAATACTAACTACCAATAATAAAAATAAATTAGTTCACATTATCACATCACTAGACGTAAGTTACAGTGCTAAATGTGTAGAGAGATAATGTCAGAATAAGCCCGTCGGGTTGTTAAAGGATTAGGTACACTATACTATAATAATTAGGACATAATATAGCCTGTTATGTAATGTGGTCGTATAATGCTTATCGTAATTTATGGTGACGTGTTGAACATGTGTGAATTGTCACACCGGCTACGATAAATAAGATATACTGGCGGGTATTGGTACACCAAGAGAAGATATACCTACTAAGATAAGTAAGTGATCTGTTTGTATTAGAATAAAATAATTCATTTATTTATTGCAAACTTTACAGCATATAAATTTAACATTAAAATACTTAGAATTAAATTCTTATACATATAGCCAATTAAAAGTTTGTCACCTAAAAATCAATATAATAAGACGATCAAACACGGGCAGGCTATACAAAGTCAAAGTCAAAAGTCAAAATTTCTTTATTCATTTAGGTACAATTTGTACACTTATGAAAGTCAATTTTGGTGACAAGTGGCAAACGATTCAAATCGTTTCTACGAGTAACAACGTAGAAACGATTCAAATCGTTTCTACGAGTAACAACGTCAGCCCTAACATTTGACATGACAGTCGCCATGGATTTTTCTCAATATTATGTCAGTGTCATACATAAAATCCTTTTCGTTAAGCGTTCGACGCAATCGATTGGCTACTTGTCTAGGCCCTCTGGCCTGTTTCGTGATTTTATCGTATGGGTCTATAATAGTTTAGGTCTCCGGATCCGTTCCGATTCACTACGCTGCTTTTGTGTTCCTTTAGGTAATTATATTTTCAAGAAATACCACCAGCTAACACTGACGTGAATTTGTAGCCGTGTGCTACAGGATCTAATAACTAAATTGCACGCAAGTTTCCAAGCAAAACCTTTCTCAATAACGTCGGCGAGGTCTTGTACGTTTACCCATATTGCATCTGGTTAGCCAGCGCGCACGTGACCAGACTGTAGACGACTTGGCAGATGCATTTGCTCGGAATCTTGGCGAGAATGCTTCAATTTCGAAATCATTATTGCGGTATTGGAAATTTCCAGTGTTATGTTTTTTTGTCCAATCAGAATTCGGCTCGCCATAGCCTATGAAGACTGCGATGAGAATATACTCTTATAGTGAAAGAAATATTTAAGTATCGAAACAAGTGGAAATAAGTGACTTTTACCTACTCGTTTGAGATAAAGGCGTGAGATAAAGTCACACCAGTATAAATATATGCTTTGTTAGTAGGGAAGGTCTTCAGATTTTTGGGATAGGGTATTAGGTTAGGTTAGGAAGGCGTTTAATACATAGGTGTTGCCATCGGGAACCCATCACTTTATCGCAATTAACTTCATCGATTTTCATTCCCCATAAAACTATTCGCAGATCTTTTTATACAATACTTAACAACTCCTAGAATCAGGTTACATCGCAATTTCATTTCCTCGAATAGTTGTTATCTACAAGCTCATTCCATCGTAAATTCTTTTCCTATTTTATTTATTTTATCGAAATAATGTTAAATCGATGTTTTGTTACCCATAATTTTGTTTCCACGTAAGTTTCAGTTTGCAGAATAGTTGAAACATCAATTTTTACTACACTAAAGTTAGTGTACATCGAAAATACTTTTTTTTATGTAATTACTCGTAATCATTTTTGTTTCCCTGTAACGAAAACCTATGGATTAACTTAATCAACAACATGGATTAACTTGATCAACCTAACTAGGTTAGATTTAAAACAACAGGCAGTCAGCAGCGGTGTAACCGAAGCTAACGGAGATTGCTTGTTGTATTCTGGCATGCTACATGCATGCTTGCATTGCATGCTGTATGCATGTTTGCATTGCATGATGTATGCATGCTTGCATTGCATGTTGTATGTCTGCAAGATGCTTGCCGGGGGGTGCAGGGGGGCTGGCCCCCCTGCTCGGGGGGGTCGGGGCCCCCCGCTATAAAGAAAAACCATTAATACGAAAATAAACCTAGGTTAGGTTAGGTTAGACTTGTGAGCAAGCATAGCGAAGCGAGCGGAGCATTATATTGCTTGCTGCATGTTTGCTTGCATGTTGCATGCTTGTTTGCATGCTGCATGCTTGCTTGCATGCTGCATGCTTGCTTGCATGCTGCATGCTTGCTTGCATGCTGCATGCTTGCTTGCATGCTGTATGCTTGCTTGCATGGTGTGTACCTACTTGCAAATTAAGAATTAATTTTTAAATTAAGAACTAACCTCAACAGTTTTTATCGTCAAACGTCAACAGGCAAATGTATCGTTCGATGAAACGTTACTGCGATGGAATGTTGTTAAACGAAACATTACAATATGTAACGTTAAATATTGAAACATGTTTTTATAAATAGTGTTATCGATAACTTAATAGTTTATATGAAATGTTAGTTCGATAGACCGTTATTGTGGTAAGCAACACAACTTTGAAACATTTTTTTTATGAAAGTTTATTCGATAATATGGAACGGTGATCATTAGCTAGTCGATCAATCAAGAAAAATAGATATTGAAAATCGTGGAATAGTTTTCGGTGAAATGAAATTCGATGACGAAAAAATCTGTATTTTGATAGGTACCCGTTGCCATCTAATGGTGATGACCGCTTACTATCCGATGGGCCGACGGTCTGTGCAATTTGTTTCCCTCTAGCTTTACTTCAAAATATCGCTTGGCAGCGAAAAACCTGGGAAATTGATAGTTACGATTTTATTGAAGGTCAAAGTCATAATTTTTTTTTCATTTTTTTTATGAAAACGTAATCTATACGTTATTTCTTAATTATTGTCCAAAGAAACATTATCATTTTTTTAAATATTTCATAACAAAAAATGGCTTCGAAACGTTAGCGTTCAATGTAGCTCACTCGATGCGCACGAACACTAACGAACGGGGCCGCCGTCAAGCAAAATTATCGCGGTTTTGCGAGTTGCGTGCGAGTTGAGCCCTTTACATTGCGCGGTACAATTTGCAATTTTTTTAACACCAAAAAATAAAAATCATTTTCCAGCAATATTTTTTTTGAAATATGTCTTATTTTGATGTATAGAATACGTGGTTTTCGTTTGACTGCTCATGTCTTTTACACCCAGTATACAGCAGCTTCATGTTACCGAAACGAAGATGTTACGATGGACGTGCGGTGTTACGCGACTAGATCGCATTCGTAACGAAAATGCTCGTGGTAGTCTCGGAATCAGGGACATAGCAGATAAGCTCCAGGAAAGTCGTCTCCGATGGTACGGCCATATATGTCGGAAGCTATACGAATATGTGGGGAACAGATGCCTCAGCCTCAATGTATGAGGTCCCAGAATGCGCGGTAGGCCCAAAAAACGCTGGCTGGATGTCGTGAAGGCGGATATGGAAGAGAACCACTTACCTACGGAGGATGCACAAGACCGGGCAAAGTGGAGGAGTTTAAGTAGGAAAGCGGACCCTGGCAACAAGCCGGGAAAACGCTAGGCAGAAGAAGAAGAGGAGATCGCTTCTTCTACTTCATTCTCCAAGATTTTTAAGTGACAGCTAGCTGGAGATCTATATTGTTAAGCGTCTTTTAAATCCAGTTCCATAGTACCCGTGACTGCGTGCGTAATGTCCAACCATTTCAAACCGGCGAAGTTTTGTGCGTGTTATGTATTGATGTTGCGGAGCTTATTAGGTATAAATGACTGTATTAACAAGAATATAAAAGACGTTATGGTGGAAAAAAAAACTACTTACAGAAAGATGGTAACATTATACGATAGTTTTGGTATACATGAGAGCTGAATATAGAAGTATACAATAGAAAATTTTGTTGCTTCGTTAATTGAAGACCATTTTTCGTCTGCACGCGAACTGACCGGGAAATGGCCTCAAATGGCCTCTGTCATTCAGATGATAGCGTGCCGTGCGTCGAAGTGTAGCAATATTTGTGATCTTACGTTTAACACGTGCTTCGCGAGCCAATGTTCAAGGATGCGCGTTAGCTTATGACGCTAAATGGATAAAGGTTTAAAGCAGAAGTTAAGCTCCTAGTGCCGGTTTACCCAATAACAATTAGCATAAAACGATTTTAATAAATGTTTTCTCTCGAATGGATTACTGGTCATGACAATCCATTTTTCAACAGTCCGCTTAAAACAAACCGTACGAATAATTGAATGGAAATTGAAATTCACACTATGCTATTAAAAGCTTTCGACCCAGCATTATTGGGTTAAATATTTTTCGGTCAATTCGCCGAGCCAATGTCAGACTCAGGCGGGATACGGTAATAAAAAGATAGAGTATTATCACGTTCGTGCTGTAATATTAACATTGAACAGTATGCCCACTTTAGTAACAACCCTTGTAACATTTATAATTAACAATTATATTGCCCACGAAAAACAAAAAAAAAAAATACATTAGGAAGACAAGAAAAATGCCCGGATTGTGGAAGATGCGGGTTCGAGTCCCGCCTGAGGCAAGTCGATTTTTTTCGGTGCATTTTTCTAGTATTAATATTTACGCGTTTGTAATAGCAAAAATAAAATTATTCCATTAGGAAGACAATTTAATTTACTTACAGGTGGAAAGTTAATAAGTTGACAAAATAATGCTAACACATAGAATAACGTTTCCAGAGCTCTTTGGGTTTATTTATGTGTACACATGACATCCACGTTTCTCACGAGATCTTCTATCCTACCCAGGTGTTGAAAGAGATTTTTCGTTTACAACTTATTAGCACCATATTGTGTAGGTACGTTTAATTATTGTGGATCGGTCCTTCATCCAAATCGCAATAAACTTTTTGCGGATAACAAAGCCGCGTATGTTAGGTTTTGGCTCTTACGTGTTGATCCCTCTGAAATATTAAACGCGCACAAAAGACGCGACTCCAGTGCCGAAGATCAAGAAAAAATAAGCTGGCCAGCGAAGGCGCGCGTTTCAAACGTTTTTCAAGAATTGAATATTTCCTCGTATAACAATTGTTAGGAATCGCTGATAATTCAGTAAGTGTGGTTTATTATTATATTATATTTATTTAGCATTGAATATTTTTAATAATTTAAAAAACCAGTTTTAGTTACGATATCAACATAAAGGTACGTTAATTTTTATTGTTACTTAAAAGTTATAGAGTTCGCTTACAGAGAACAATGTTAACTCTAAACTGCTTGCTCAAGTGAAGTCCCGATTTTGAGCATCCGTTCTGTGCGGTCAGTATTTAGTGTTTCCGAATGCAGATCGAAAAATCTCTAACTTTCCATTTTCAAAGGATAAAACAAAACCCAACATCCCGTAGCATATTCGGTAGTCGGCCTGCAAGCGTCAGATTTGCATTCTCAGCAAGAAACTAGTTCGCCCGTTAAATTGACAGCCAGACACGTTTCGTGCAACGAATTTAAACTTTGACGGTGCGTATTTAAGTAGCTCTATGCATGAAACGTGAAGAATTTTGCTAATTTGGGTAAATGAGTCTTGATGGGTTGATATCTTTTGATTTTAATCATAATTTTAATTCAATTTAATTTTGATTTAATTTAATTTCAATCAAGAAGGTGCGAAAGTGTTACAAATTAGTTAAAAATAAGTAAATGTAAAATCAGCTGTAGGCATTTCCATTATTTATTAAGAAAACGCTTCCTCTTTTCTAATTATTTCGTGCTTGACGGGTCCATGTTGATCTATTTATTTGTCATTTATCACCTTGTGTGTACATTATGGCTATGCAATAAATGAATAGAAAATATCTATATAGGTCTAGTCTATACAGTGAAATTACAAACCAACCTTATGGGATTCTTTGACCAAGCATCAGCGACGAATGGTTCATTGAATGATTAAGTAGAGATAATCCTGTCGTCGGTAATTTCGTGGCTGTTATTTCTATGACCTGTTTATGAATATCGCATGTATTTATAATCAAACTAGCTGATCCGGCAAACGTTGTTTTGCCTTATAAATTAAAGAAAAAATTTAGGGTGAACAACCCTTATCACTTAGGGGTATGATAGATAGTAACCGATTCGCAGACCTACTGAATACGCATACAAAGTTTCATGAAAATCGGTCAAGCCGTTTCGGAGGAGTACGGTAACTAACATTGTGAAATGGAAATTTTATATGTAAGATAAAATATATTACCGAGTCAAAAATATATTGACGAAGACTAATTTCGTTCTATGCAAACATAGATACAAATATTAAGTATGTGAAATTTCAGCCTAGAAACATGGTAGAAAGGTGCAGTAAAAGGCGGCGTAGATGTTCGTATTTGAAGTACACCTGACAGAAAGTCGTGATGATTACGAACATTAATTGCCGAGTCACTGCCATTAATATTAACACACATTTTAAAATTTTTGTTGATGCACCTTACATGCTCATTTACGATTGTTTCGTTATCATTTATTTTAGCTAGAATATTCTCAATTCAATCTCAACGTCTGGGACACCTTTTGCTTAATATAAACCAAAGGAAAAACATAGTTTGCAATGTTTTCACGTTGAGGCCAAGAAAACGTCGAGCGCCACGCCATCTAGGGAAGAAACCGGAAAACCAGCTTGACACTTTCGATTGAGAATTCGCGTGTGAAGGTGTGGAACAATTACTTCTCAAAAATACCGACGGTCGCGCTGAGCTGAACTTATCATTTTTACAAGATTTTATGTGCTGTGTTTTTTTGTTAATTATAAACTTTCAAGCAAGACACTAGGAAGTGTTTGTGCCGTTTGTACCCGTGCCGTCAGCTGACCGGTGATTAGTTTGGACACTGTCTGACCCAAATTGGCTGGTGACCGGCAGTTGTATTGGATCCGAAACGTGAGTACCTTGGTGTATTAGCCTAAAGTCTCCCAGACGTTGCGACACGAAACTTTTATTTTCACATCGTGTGTTGCTCCCAATATGTGCGGGAATTCACAATAACCACACATATTTTATGGTGCCGAAAACCCGGGAATCATAGTGTATTTCCATTCAAATTCATAATATTTCGTTAGATTGCTTCATTATACTACTTATTTCAACAATTAATCTAAAACATTAACGCATTTCAATGGTTTTATAACATAATTTCAATAGAAAACGTTAACCAAAGAAGGTTACCCCCAATTTCGTTATCAATAAAATTGTATCGAAATTTGTTATCACACTTTGGGCGTGTAGACCCGAAAATCACTTCAGCGGCATATGAATATTTCGCAATTTCTCGTTATTATAATTTAAATACCAATATTTTATATTTCCAACATATTACTTGATAAATTAACGCTTTAATTGTTCGTATAATACGGCCGAGTTAGGTCGCTAACTTTCTCCTTTCAATTAATAATTTCGAACATTTAATTTGGTTTAATATTGTGTTATTTTTAGATTTGTACGAAGTATTCTGTCGATGCATTTAGTTTTTTCCGTGTAAAGCGTTGTTGCGTATTGAGTTAAGCGTAATTCCGAATTGATTCTCTTGCAATAAACTTTTAACGTTTTATTTGATTTTACGTGTAATTAGTTAAACATAATAGCGATGTCTTTTAGTGCGAGGCGCCGTTCTAAGCATGAAATTACTTCGAAAAGACGTACATCAAAGCCATTGGCTATTGAAGACGGACCGACTATTCACGATTTGCCGGTATTACGCCGTAAGCGTACGCTAGCTTTTAATCGGTTAAAAAAGATTTTTGATGTTGCGTTATTGGCAAAATCGGATGTTTCGCATTTTGATCGTTTTATGTCGCATTATTCGACGCTTAAGAAAATAGTCGAAAGCTTTGAGGAATCTCACTCGGATATTTTATGCGTTGTCGACGATTCTTCTGTAGAAGAAAAAGAAGACGAAATTCGTTCCGAGTTTGACGATATTTATTTTGAAATCGAAACAATACATAGACAACTAGTCCCGTCGAATAGCCAATCGAATCGTTCGTTAGAAAATTTTCATGATGCTACTTCTATACCAAACGTTAAATTACCAAAACTTCAGCTTCCTACGTTTTCTGGTCAAATTAAATTTTGGCCCGAATTTTATGATATTTTTAATTCTTTAGTTCATAATAATACGTCTTTGTCGGACACGGAACGTATGCATTATCTCGTTTCTAGTCTTAGTGGCGACGCCCTAGGTCTTATTCGTACTTATCCTATACAGGGTGTTTTTTATCGTGAAGCATACGAAACATTAACAAACAGATATCGAGATAAACGTGAGTTGGCGTTTACCTGTTGGAAAGAAATACTAAATATTAATTTTAAACCTAGTTCTCCTTTGGAATTTCGTCGCGTTTTGGACCTTTTTAATGAAAACTTAAATATTTTAAAGGGACTTAATCTTCCCACAGATCAATGGGACTTCATTCTTTGTTATTTAATTTTATCGAAGCTTGACTCCTCTACTCGTTGTGCATTTGAACAAAGTCACTCCGCCACAGAGTTACCGAGTTACCAAGCATTAAAATCATTCTTGTATTCGAAATGTGAGGCGCTAGTTCGCGATAGTCACTTCACGGCTCATGATCGCGGTAGTTCCGATAAGGGAAGAGTTCTCGATAAAATTAATTCTTCTAAATCAAATTCGACTGTTGTACTTCACTTCCTATATTAGCACCTCACAGCCGCTATGATGTTTTTTTCAACATCAAAGTTAAGACAAATCAAACGATACCTTAATTAAAGAAATCCGTTCGGCCGTTGGAAAGATATGAGGTAATAAAGAATATTACAAATAAACATACATACACGATACCTACGCGCGAGAAACATAACCCTTTCCTTGCAGTCGGGTAATACTAACTACCAATAATAAAAATAAATTAGTTCACATTATCACATCACTAGACGTAAGTTACAGTGCTAAATGTGTAGAGAGATAATGTCAGAATAAGCCCGTCGGGTTGTTAAAGGATTAGGTACACTATACTATAATAATTAGGACATAATATAGCCTGTTATGTAATGTGGTCGTATAATGCTTATCGTAATTTATGGTGACGTGTTGAACATGTGTGAATTGTCACACCGGCTACGATAAATAAGATATACTGGCGGGTATTGGTACACCAAGAGAAGATATACCTACTAAGATAAGTAAGTGATCTGTTTGTATTAGAATAAAATAATTCATTTATTTATTGCAAACTTTACAGCATATAAATTTAACATTAAAATACTTAGAATTAAATTCTTATACATATAGCCAATTAAAAGTTTGTCACCTAAAAATCAATATAATAAGACGATCAAACACGGGCAGGCTATACAAAGTCAAAGTCAAAAGTCAAAATTTCTTTATTCATTTAGGTACAATTTGTACACTTATGAAAGTCAATTTTGGTGACAAGTGGCAAACGATTCAAATCGTTTCTACGAGTAACAACGTCAGCCCTAACATTTGACATGACAGTCGCCATGGATTTTTCTCAATATTATGTCAGTGTCATACATAAAATCCTTTTCGTTAAGCGTTCGACGCAATCGATTGGCTACTTGTCTAGGCCCTCTGGCCTGTTTCGTGATTTTATCGTATGGGTCTATAATAGTTTAGGTCTCCGGATCCGTTCCGATTCACTACGCTGCTTTTGTGTTCCTTTAGGTAATTATATTTTCAAGAAATACCACCAGCTAACACTGACGTGAATTTGTAGCCGTGTGCTACAGGATCTAATAACTAAATTGCACGCAAGTTTCCAAGCAAAACCTTTCTCAATAACGTCGGCGAGGTCTTGTACGTTTACCCATATTGCATCTGGTTAGCCAGCGCGCACGTGACCAGACTGTAGACGACTTGGCAGATGCATTTGCTCGGAATCTTGGCGAGAATGCTTCAATTTCGAAATCATTATTGCGGTATTGGAAATTTCCAGTGTTATGTTTTTTTGTCCAATCAGAATTCGGCTCGCCATAGCCTATGAAGACTGCGATGAGAATATACTCTTATAGTGAAAGAAATATTTAAGTATCGAAACAAGTGGAAATAAGTGACTTTTACCTACTCGTTTGAGATAAAGGCGTGAGATAAAGTCACACCAGTATAAATATATGCTTTGTTAGTAGGGAAGGTCTTCAGATTTTTGGGATAGGGTATTAGGTTAGGTTAGGAAGGCGTTTAATACATAGGTGTTGCCATCGGGAACCCATCACTTTATCGCAATTAACTTCATCGATTTTCATTCCCCATAAAACTATTCGCAGATCTTTTTATACAATACTTAACAACTCCTAGAATCAGGTTACATCGCAATTTCATTTCCTCGAATAGTTGTTATCTACAAGCTCATTCCATCGTAAATTCTTTTCCTATTTTATTTATTTTATCGAAATAATGTTAAATCGATGTTTTGTTACCCATAATTTTGTTTCCACGTAAGTTTCAGTTTGCAGAATAGTTGAAACATCAATTTTTACTACACTAAAGTTAGTGTACATCGAAAATACTTTTTTTTATGTAATTACTCGTAATCATTTTTGTTTCCCTGTAACGAAAACCTATGGATTAACTTAATCAACAACATGGATTAACTTGATCAACCTAACTAGGTTAGATTTAAAACAACAGGCAGTCAGCAGCGGTGTAACCGAAGCTAACGGAGATTGCTTGTTGTATTCTGGCATGCTACATGCATGCTTGCATTGCATGCTGTATGCATGTTTGCATTGCATGATGTATGCATGCTTGCATTGCATGTTGTATGTCTGCAAGATGCTTGCCGGGGGGTGCAGGGGGGCTGGCCCCCCTGCTCGGGGGGGTCGGGGCCCCCCGCTATAAAGAAAAACCATTAATACGAAAATAAACCTAGGTTAGGTTAGGTTAGACTTGTGAGCAAGCATAGCGAAGCGAGCGGAGCATTATATTGCTTGCTGCATGTTTGCTTGCATGTTGCATGCTTGTTTGCATGCTGCATGCTTGCTTGCATGCTGCATGCTTGCTTGCATGCTGCATGCTTGCTTGCATGCTGCATGCTTGCTTGCATGCTGTATGCTTGCTTGCATGGTGTGTACCTACTTGCAAATTAAGAATTAATTTTTAAATTAAGAACTAACCTCAACAGTTTTTATCGTCAAACGTCAACAGGCAAATGTATCGTTCGATGAAACGTTACTGCGATGGAATGTTGTTAAACGAAACATTACAATATGTAACGTTAAATATTGAAACATGTTTTTATAAATAGTGTTATCGATAACTTAATAGTTTATATGAAATGTTAGTTCGATAGACCGTTATTGTGGTAAGCAACACAACTTTGAAACATTTTTTTTATGAAAGTTTATTCGATAATATGGAACGGTGATCATTAGCTAGTCGATCAATCAAGAAAAATAGATATTGAAAATCGTGGAATAGTTTTCGGTGAAATGAAATTCGATGACGAAAAAATCTGTATTTTGATAGGTACCCGTTGCCATCTAATGGTGATGACCGCTTACTATCCGATGGGCCGACGGTCTGTGCAATTTGTTTCCCTCTAGCTTTACTTCAAAATATCGCTTGGCAGCGAAAAACCTGGGAAATTGATAGTTACGATTTTATTGAAGGTCAAAGTCATAATTTTTTTTTCATTTTTTTTATGAAAACGTAATCTATACGTTATTTCTTAATTATTGTCCAAAGAAACATTATCATTTTTTTAAATATTTCATAACAAAAAATGGCTTCGAAACGTTAGCGTTCAATGTAGCTCACTCGATGCGCACGAACACTAACGAACGGGGCCGCCGTCAAGCAAAATTATCGCGGTTTTGCGAGTTGCGTGCGAGTTGAGCCCTTTACATTGCGCGGTACAATTTGCAATTTTTTTAACACCAAAAAATAAAAATCATTTTCCAGCAATATTTTTTTTGAAATATGTCTTATTTTGATGTATAGAATACGTGGTTTTCGTTTGACTGCTCATGTCTTTTACACCCAGTATACAGCAGCTTCATGTTACCGAAACGAAGATGTTACGATGGACGTGCGGTGTTACGCGACTAGATCGCATTCGTAACGAAAATGCTCGTGGTAGTCTCGGAATCAGGGACATAGCAGATAAGCTCCAGGAAAGTCGTCTCCGATGGTACGGCCATATATGTCGGAAGCTATACGAATATGTGGGGAACAGATGCCTCAGCCTCAATGTATGAGGTCCCAGAATGCGCGGTAGGCCCAAAAAACGCTGGCTGGATGTCGTGAAGGCGGATATGGAAGAGAACCACTTACCTACGGAGGATGCACAAGACCGGGCAAAGTGGAGGAGTTTAAGTAGGAAAGCGGACCCTGGCAACAAGCCGGGAAAACGCTAGGCAGAAGAAGAAGAGGAGATCGCTTCTTCTACTTCATTCTCCAAGATTTTTAAGTGACAGCTAGCTGGAGATCTATATTGTTAAGCGTCTTTTAAATCCAGTTCCATAGTACCCGTGACTGCGTGCGTAATGTCCAACCATTTCAAACCGGCGAAGTTTTGTGCGTGTTATGTATTGATGTTGCGGAGCTTATTAGGTATAAATGACTGTATTAACAAGAATATAAAAGACGTTATGGTGGAAAAAAAAACTACTTACAGAAAGATGGTAACATTATACGATAGTTTTGGTATACATGAGAGCTGAATATAGAAGTATACAATAGAAAATTTTGTTGCTTCGTTAATTGAAGACCATTTTTCGTCTGCACGCGAACTGACCGGGAAATGGCCTCAAATGGCCTCTGTCATTCAGATGATAGCGTGCCGTGCGTCGAAGTGTAGCAATATTTGTGATCTTACGTTTAACACGTGCTTCGCGAGCCAATGTTCAAGGATGCGCGTTAGCTTATGACGCTAAATGGATAAAGGTTTAAAGCAGAAGTTAAGCTCCTAGTGCCGGTTTACCCAATAACAATTAGCATAAAACGATTTTAATAAATGTTTTCTCTCGAATGGATTACTGGTCATGACAATCCATTTTTCAACAGTCCGCTTAAAACAAACCGTACGAATAATTGAATGGAAATTGAAATTCACACTATGCTATTAAAAGCTTTCGACCCAGCATTATTGGGTTAAATATTTTTCGGTCAATTCGCCGAGCCAATGTCAGACTCAGGCGGGATACGGTAATAAAAAGATAGAGTATTATCACGTTCGTGCTGTAATATTAACATTGAACAGTATGCCCACTTTAGTAACAACCCTTGTAACATTTATAATTAACAATTATATTGCCCACGAAAAACAAAAAAAAAAAATACATTAGGAAGACAAGAAAAATGCCCGGATTGTGGAAGATGCGGGTTCGAGTCCCGCCTGAGGCAAGTCGATTTTTTTCGGTGCATTTTTCTAGTATTAATATTTACGCGTTTGTAATAGCAAAAATAAAATTATTCCATTAGGAAGACAATTTAATTTACTTACAGGTGGAAAGTTAATAAGTTGACAAAATAATGCTAACACATAGAATAACGTTTCCAGAGCTCTTTGGGTTTATTTATGTGTACACATGACATCCACGTTTCTCACGAGATCTTCTATCCTACCCAGGTGTTGAAAGAGATTTTTCGTTTACAACTTATTAGCACCATATTGTGTAGGTACGTTTAATTATTGTGGATCGGTCCTTCATCCAAATCGCAATAAACTTTTTGCGGATAACAAAGCCGCGTATGTTAGGTTTTGGCTCTTACGTGTTGATCCCTCTGAAATATTAAACGCGCACAAAAGACGCGACTCCAGTGCCGAAGATCAAGAAAAAATAAGCTGGCCAGCGAAGGCGCGCGTTTCAAACGTTTTTCAAGAATTGAATATTTCCTCGTATAACAATTGTTAGGAATCGCTGATAATTCAGTAAGTGTGGTTTATTATTATATTATATTTATTTAGCATTGAATATTTTTAATAATTTAAAAAACCAGTTTTAGTTACGATATCAACATAAAGGTACGTTAATTTTTATTGTTACTTAAAAGTTATAGAGTTCGCTTACAGAGAACAATGTTAACTCTAAACTGCTTGCTCAAGTGAAGTCCCGATTTTGAGCATCCGTTCTGTGCGGTCAGTATTTAGTGTTTCCGAATGCAGATCGAAAAATCTCTAACTTTCCATTTTCAAAGGATAAAACAAAACCCAACATCCCGTAGCATATTCGGTAGTCGGCCTGCAAGCGTCAGATTTGCATTCTCAGCAAGAAACTAGTTCGCCCGTTAAATTGACAGCCAGACACGTTTCGTGCAACGAATTTAAACTTTGACGGTGCGTATTTAAGTAGCTCTATGCATGAAACGTGAAGAATTTTGCTAATTTGGGTAAATGAGTCTTGATGGGTTGATATCTTTTGATTTTAATCATAATTTTAATTCAATTTAATTTTGATTTAATTTAATTTCAATCAAGAAGGTGCGAAAGTGTTACAAATTAGTTAAAAATAAGTAAATGTAAAATCAGCTGTAGGCATTTCCATTATTTATTAAGAAAACGCTTCCTCTTTTCTAATTATTTCGTGCTTGACGGGTCCATGTTGATCTATTTATTTGTCATTTATCACCTTGTGTGTACATTATGGCTATGCAATAAATGAATAGAAAATATCTATATAGGTCTAGTCTATACAGTGAAATTACAAACCAACCTTATGGGATTCTTTGACCAAGCATCAGCGACGAATGGTTCATTGAATGATTAAGTAGAGATAATCCTGTCGTCGGTAATTTCGTGGCTGTTATTTCTATGACCTGTTTATGAATATCGCATGTATTTATAATCAAACTAGCTGATCCGGCAAACGTTGTTTTGCCTTATAAATTAAAGAAAAAATTTAGGGTGAACAACCCTTATCACTTAGGGGTATGATAGATAGTAACCGATTCGCAGACCTACTGAATACGCATACAAAGTTTCATGAAAATCGGTCAAGCCGTTTCGGAGGAGTACGGTAACTAACATTGTGAAATGGAAATTTTATATGTAAGATAAAATATATTACCGAGTCAAAAATATATTGACGAAGACTAATTTCGTTCTATGCAAACATAGATACAAATATTAAGTATGTGAAATTTCAGCCTAGAAACATGGTAGAAAGGTGCAGTAAAAGGCGGCGTAGATGTTCGTATTTGAAGTACACCTGACAGAAAGTCGTGATGATTACGAACATTAATTGCCGAGTCACTGCCATTAATATTAACACACATTTTAAAATTTTTGTTGATGCACCTTACATGCTCATTTACGATTGTTTCGTTATCATTTATTTTAGCTAGAATATTCTCAATTCAATCTCAACGTCTGGGACACCTTTTGCTTAATATAAACCAAAGGAAAAACATAGTTTGCAATGTTTTCACGTTGAGGCCAAGAAAACGTCGAGCGCCACGCCATCTAGGGAAGAAACCGGAAAACCAGCTTGACACTTTCGATTGAGAATTCGCGTGTGAAGGTGTGGAACAATTACTTCTCAAAAATACCGACGGTCGCGCTGAGCTGAACTTATCATTTTTACAAGATTTTATGTGCTGTGTTTTTTTGTTAATTATAAACTTTCAAGCAAGACACTAGGAAGTGTTTGTGCCGTTTGTACCCGTGCCGTCAGCTGACCGGTGATTAGTTTGGACACTGTCTGACCCAAATTGGCTGGTGACCGGCAGTTGTATTGGATCCGAAACGTGAGTACCTTGGTGTATTAGCCTAAAGTCTCCCAGACGTTGCGACACGAAACTTTTATTTTCACATCGTGTGTTGCTCCCAATATGTGCGGGAATTCACAATAACCACACATATTTTATGGTGCCGAAAACCCGGGAATCATAGTGTATTTCCATTCAAATTCATAATATTTCGTTAGATTGCTTCATTATACTACTTATTTCAACAATTAATCTAAAACATTAACGCATTTCAATGGTTTTATAACATAATTTCAATAGAAAACGTTAACCAAAGAAGGTTACCCCCAATTTCGTTATCAATAAAATTGTATCGAAATTTGTTATCACACTTTGGGCGTGTAGACCCGAAAATCACTTCAGCGGCATATGAATATTTCGCAATTTCTCGTTATTATAATTTAAATACCAATATTTTATATTTCCAACATATTACTTGATAAATTAACGCTTTAATTGTTCGTATAATACGGCCGAGTTAGGTCGCTAACTTTCTCCTTTCAATTAATAATTTCGAACATTTAATTTGGTTTAATATTGTGTTATTTTTAGATTTGTACGAAGTATTCTGTCGATGCATTTAGTTTTTTCCGTGTAAAGCGTTGTTGCGTATTGAGTTAAGCGTAATTCCGAATTGATTCTCTTGCAATAAACTTTTAACGTTTTATTTGATTTTACGTGTAATTAGTTAAACATAATAGCGATGTCTTTTAGTGCGAGGCGCCGTTCTAAGCATGAAATTACTTCGAAAAGACGTACATCAAAGCCATTGGCTATTGAAGACGGACCGACTATTCACGATTTGCCGGTATTACGCCGTAAGCGTACGCTAGCTTTTAATCGGTTAAAAAAGATTTTTGATGTTGCGTTATTGGCAAAATCGGATGTTTCGCATTTTGATCGTTTTATGTCGCATTATTCGACGCTTAAGAAAATAGTCGAAAGCTTTGAGGAATCTCACTCGGATATTTTATGCGTTGTCGACGATTCTTCTGTAGAAGAAAAAGAAGACGAAATTCGTTCCGAGTTTGACGATATTTATTTTGAAATCGAAACAATACATAGACAACTAGTCCCGTCGAATAGCCAATCGAATCGTTCGTTAGAAAATTTTCATGATGCTACTTCTATACCAAACGTTAAATTACCAAAACTTCAGCTTCCTACGTTTTCTGGTCAAATTAAATTTTGGCCCGAATTTTATGATATTTTTAATTCTTTAGTTCATAATAATACGTCTTTGTCGGACACGGAACGTATGCATTATCTCGTTTCTAGTCTTAGTGGCGACGCCCTAGGTCTTATTCGTACTTATCCTATACAGGGTGTTTTTTATCGTGAAGCATACGAAACATTAACAAACAGATATCGAGATAAACGTGAGTTGGCGTTTACCTGTTGGAAAGAAATACTAAATATTAATTTTAAACCTAGTTCTCCTTTGGAATTTCGTCGCGTTTTGGACCTTTTTAATGAAAACTTAAATATTTTAAAGGGACTTAATCTTCCCACAGATCAATGGGACTTCATTCTTTGTTATTTAATTTTATCGAAGCTTGACTCCTCTACTCGTTGTGCATTTGAACAAAGTCACTCCGCCACAGAGTTACCGAGTTACCAAGCATTAAAATCATTCTTGTATTCGAAATGTGAGGCGCTAGTTCGCGATAGTCACTTCACGGCTCATGATCGCGGTAGTTCCGATAAGGGAAGAGTTCTCGATAAAATTAATTCTTCTAAATCAAATTCGACTGTTGTACAAAATAAATCAATAAAAAAAACCCCGTTAGTATTTCTTTCAGACGCCAACAGGAAACCATCGCCCGACATTAAGACACAGCCTTCTCCTTCAACCTCAAGCGCGCCGTCCTCTACAGTCGTGAAATGCTTATTTTGTTCAGGGAATCACTCTGTCAATCTTTGCAATATGTTTGCACAATTATCCGTCCCTGAACGAATAGAGTTTGTCAAAACTAATCGTCGGTGCTTTAATTGTTTGCGCCCTTCTCATACCGTACACGATTGTAATTCGATCTTCAAATGCCGTTTATGTCATCATCGTCATCATACGCTTCTCCACTTGGATGAACCCTCCTCATCGCAGGGTACTTCTCCTTCTAATCAAAACGTTTCGGGTAACCCTTCGTCAAACCAAGTGCGAGTACTAACTAGTCTTGGTGACAGTTCTGTGGTCATGCTATCTACTGCTCACGTTCAAGTTCGCGATTATGCTGGCAACTTTAAATCATTTCGTGCTCTGATTGACTCGGGAAGTCAAGCGCACTTCATAACCGAGCGCGCCCTTCAATGTTTGGGTTTGGAACATACACCGACAACTCATCGTGTTCGTGGCTTAGGTCAATCCTCTACGTCGGTGTCTGGTACAGCTCAGCTTGAAATTGGTGCTAACAATCAGAAACTTTTTTCTATTAACGCGTTAACATTGTCTAGCATTTGTGGCCTGATGCCATTTACTCGTCTCGATAAATGCTCATGGCATCATGTCCATAATTTGAAATTAGCAGACCCAGACTGTCATAAACCCGGTCCCATTGATATTCTCCTTGGTGCTGAAGTCTTCGCTTCCCTCTTACTGCCTGGTAGGGTAGAAGGGGGACCTAATCAACCTTCAGCTCTCAAGTCCGTTTTTGGTTGGCTTCTCATGGGAAATGTGGGTTATAAAAAAGAGTCTATCCAATCATTCTTCATCAATGACGATGAACTTCTTCATCACGAAATTAAAAAGCTATGGGAGCTTGATCACAATTTTAGTAGTTCTCATTTGCCACCTCTAACTTCCGATGAGGAAAGATGTGAGCAAATTTTCGTAAACACTCATTCGAGAGATTTGACCGGAAGATATATAGTAACCTTGCCATTCAAAAATGAAGCGAAGGAAGGGCTATTTCCGGGATCACGTGACATCGCTATGCGTTGTTTTCACTCCATTGAGCGAAGACTTCTTAGAAATCCCGTTTTGTATGAGCAATACAACGCTTTCATGCAAGATTATTTGGACAGTGGTCATATGACACTTGTTCAAAGCGAAAATTTAAATACCGGTAGGTATTTCATACCCCATCATTGCGTCGTACGTCCTGAAAGTACGACAACAAAGCTTCGCGTAGTGTTTAACGCCTCTGCTAAGGATGCTCGGGGCATCTCTCTAAATGATTCGTTGCTTATTGGCCCCAAGCTTCAACCCAACATTGTCGCGATTCTTTTGAATTTTAGAATTCATTCGGTAGTTTTTATGGCTGACATGCGACAGATGTATCGCCGTATTTTGGTTCATGAAGCTGATAGAGATTATCAGCGTATCTTCTGGCGTTTTACCTCCAATCAACCTATTCAAGAGTATCGATTAAATACCGTTACGTACGGCGTGTCCTCGGCTCCCTTTCTAGCATGTCGTACCATCAAACAGTTGATTCTTGACGAAGGTCATGATTTTCCCCTTGCTAGTCAAGTTCTTTTAAGCAATACTTATATTGACGATTTGGTGGTCGGGTATGAAAGTCTACCCAAAGCTCAGCAAGCAAAAGATGAAGTCATTTCTCTTCTTCAAAGAGGTGACTTTGAACTTCGAAAATGGGCAAGTAATCATCCTGAACTTTTATCGGACTTGCCTGTCGAACACTGTCTTACGGGTCCTGTTTCTCTGGATGACGATGACAGCCAGACTGTTAAGGTTTTAGGCTTAGGATGGGATCCGCATTCTGATACGTTTCTTTTCTCTGTTACACCGCAAAATAAAGGATGTACAAAGAGAAACATCTTGAGTGAGTTAGCACGCATATTCGATCCTTTGGGGTTTTTATCTCCACTAACTTTGGTGGCGAAGGCGTTAGTGCAACGACTTTGGCTCCTTGGCATTGGTTGGGATGAGGAACCTCCTCAAGACGTTATTCTTTTCTGGAATCGCTATCTTGAGCAGTTACCTCTATTGGAGTCTTTGAAGGTTCCTCGTTTTGTATCCACGACAGAAATCGTCTCTTGTCAACTGCACGGCTTTTCCGACAGTTCGGAAACCGGATATGGCGCAGTTATATACTTACGTGTGATCAAAACAGACGGTGAGGTTCAAGTTTCTTTCATATGTTCTAAGGCTCGCGTTGCACCAACTAAATCAACATCGCTTCCTCGCCTTGAATTGTGTGCCGCAGTTTTGCTTGCGGACCTACTAAAATTCGTAGCAGACCTTTACTTACCCGTGTTTCATTGCACTGACGTGTTTGCTTGGTCCGATTCAACGATCGTACTCGCTTGGCTTCGTTCTCACCCTTCGCAGTGGAAGACTTTCATTGCGAATCGAGTTTCGCATATTCACGATGTCCTTCCAAATGTCCGTTGGGGTCACGTGAGATCCGATCAAAATCCGGCAGACGTTGCGTCTCGGGGTCAGCTTCCTTCCGATCTCGTTACCAATAGCTTATGGTGGGCGGGACCCTCCTGGCTGCCTCAATCTCCAGATTGCTGGCCTCAGCAATTTGATCCTTCTGATGAAGTGATATTACAGGAGCATAGAAAAAATCCACATGTTTTATTCACACAGAGTGACACCCAAGCGTCAATCATCGATACCTTTCTTATTCGTTATTCTTCTATTCGTAAAATTCAACGTCTCGTGTGTTGGTGGTTGAAATATTTTGACTACCTGCGATCCAAACGTGTGTATCGAGTCACTCTCTTTCATACTCGTTCAGAGCTTCATAAAGCGTTAATGCTTATCGTTAAGCATGTCCAATCATCTTATTTCGTTAGGGAGATTCATCAATTACGTGAAGGCCAATTACTTCAAAAACAAATGAGGAAGTTGAATCCGTTTCTCGATTCTCAAGGAGTCCTCAGGGTGGGCGGTCGCCTGGCTCGTTCAGGGCTTGAGTTTGAACACAAGCACCCTGCGTTGATTCCGCGCGATTCTAAATTAACTTACCTTATTATCGAGGCCTTTCATCGTGAAAATTGCCATCCCGGTGTGAATACGATGCAATACCTTTTGACACAGCAGTTTTGGATCTTGTCACCTAAACGCGCCATTCGTCACTGCTTGTCAAAATGTGTTCAGTGTTACAAAACGAACCCTGTTCCCCTTGAGCCGTTCATGAGCGATTTACCCGCCGTCCGCGTCAATCAGGTGAAACCGTTTTCCGTTGTTGGTACCGACTACGGAGGCCCCTTTCGTATCAAGTTGGGAAAGCATCGAGGCGCTAAGATAGGAAAAGCCTACCTCTGCCTCTTTGTGTGTCTTACCACCAAGGCGCTTCACTTGGAAGCCGTTTCGGACCTCTCGTCGGACGCTTTTATCGCTGCCCTACGCCGGTTTGTTGGCCGTCGTGGTAGGGTTAACATCATTCACTCTGACTGCGGTACCAATTACGTAGGCGCTAGCAATCAATTAAATAATTTCATGCACAGTGCGGCTCAGTGTGAACATATCGAGTTTCGCTTCAATCATCCTGCAAGCCCTCACTTTGGTGGAGTGTGGGAGATTCAAATAAAAGCTGTTAAGTCACATCTTTATCGAATTGTCGGAGATCAATCTCTTACATTTGAAGAGTTGGCTACTCTTTTTATCCAGATCGAGTCGATGCTAAATTCGCGACCACTTTGTCCTTTGAGTTCAGATCCCAACGATCTAAGTGTTTTAACGCCCGGCCACTTCCTCACGCTCGAGCCTTTAACTTCCGTTCCCGACGAGGATTATCGTGATATCAACATTAACCGTTTAGGCCGTTGGCAACTGCTCCAGCGCTTCCAACAAGATTTTTGGAATCGTTGGAAGCATGAGTATTTACAATCGTTAACCGTTCGGGCAAAGTGGAACAAACACTCGAAGCCTTTAGATGAGGGATCTGTAGTTATTCTTAAACAAGAAAATACGATGCCTTTACATTGGCCTTTAGCTCGCGTCGAAAAATTGCATCCTAGTCCAGACGGAATAATTCGTATAGCCACTATTCGTACCGTTGATGGTTCTCGCCTCACGAGACCGTTAGCTAAACTTTGTCCCCTACCTCATAACTCTAATTAAGCGTTAATTATTAAGTAATCTGTAGTTCTTAGTTCTAATTCGTAATTATCATAATCAACCTCGTATTCATATGCTTTAGCGTGATTGTTCAATATGGTTTCGAAAATACACAAGTGTATTTTGGTGGGCGGAATGTTTCGTTATCATTTATTTTAGCTAGAATATTCTCAATTCAATCTCAACGTCTGGGACACCTTTTGCTTAATATAAACCAAAGGAAAAACATAGTTTGCAATGTTTTCACGTTGAGGCCAAGAAAACGTCGAGCGCCACGCCATCTAGGGAAGAAACCGGAAAACCAGCTTGACACTTTCGATTGAGAATTCGCGTGTGAAGGTGTGGAACAATTACTTCTCAAAAATACCGACGGTCGCGCTGAGCTGAACTTATCATTTTTACAAGATTTTATGTGCTGTGTTTTTTTGTTAATTATAAACTTTCAAGCAAGACACTAGGAAGTGTTTGTGCCGTTTGTACCCGTGCCGTCAGCTGACCGGTGATTAGTTTGGACACTGTCTGACCCAAATTGGCTGGTGACCGGCAGTTGTATTGGATCCGAAACGTGAGTACCTTGGTGTATTAGCCTAAAGTCTCCCAGACGTTGCGACACGAAACTTTTATTTTCACATCGTGTGTTGCTCCCAATATGTGCGGGAATTCACAATAACCACACAACGATCTTAATTTTTTTTATCTAATACACCCTGCGTGCTTATCCATCATGAAAAAGTGATTTTTATTTAATTCATATTTGATAATTATAGTTGGAACAAGGTATATTAATTATAAATTAATTTACTTTAATTATAGACTAATTAAAATCCAGTGTTTCCTAATACAAGTTGCTATTCAGAGAACAATGTCAAACAAATCTACAAGCAAATGTTTATTACCACAAAGGCTGCCTTTGACATATTTCGCGCTGAGTCAAAGCACAATTTCCTTATACTAAGTTAAGTTTCCCCCATTCTCACCTCCGGAGCTCACGTCTCGAACTTTAAACAAAAGAAAGCTAATCAAACTGTGGCGTGACACGATTTATATTTCATGAGCGACCAAAAGATGAAAGTTTCCTAAAAACTGTTGGCACTTAATCATTCTCCTTCGTAGTTTGAGGCCACGAAATTAGTGTTTTAATAATTAAAAGTGGAATTCGTCCGGTAGGTACACGGGTGACAAAGACGGATCATTAAATTTAATATTTTACAGGGCGCCTCTAGTTGCCGCTCTCGACCCCATTACTGGCCGGGGTTGTACGCGGTACAAAAATTGTGGCTGCTTGTGCTATAAGCGAATGTGGCATAAAGTTTTCATCATTTACACCTTACTTCCTTAAAATGAAGAAACGAGTTTGTTAGGGACAGTTTGAAAATGGCATTTGTGACAGAAATCTGTTGAATAACAGACTAGCGTGGTACGTGGTACGCAGCGTTGGCAGGCCCTCCACAAGTTGGACTGACGATCTGGTAAGGGTCGCGGGAAGCCACTGGATGCGGGCAGCGCAGGATTGACCGGTTTAAAGATCCTTGGGGGAGGGCTATGTCCAACAGTGGGTATTTCTTGGCTAAAATTTTATTGTGAAGCGGGAAACGTAGCTTTGTCACACCGAGGTGTTACTCATTGTGATCTGGAAACCTTACTCACCGTCTTCTGCTAATGAACCCATCGCTCTTAATAAGAGATAACAAGTTTGAATCGAATGATTTAGAAATATTGGAGAGAGGCCTTCAGCATTCGAGGTTGAAGCATAAAGACATTCCGACACTAAGTAATAATCTCCATACAGGATGACAGATTGAGAATGCTTTAGATGAAACTAAGTGCTTTATAAGTGCTTAGTGCTTATCAAAGCCACTGGGAGTCACCCAGTGGCTTTGATCAGACAAAGGCTTGACTTATTATTTGTAAATCAGTCTGTGTAGCAGGAAGCGGAGAAACAATATATTTATATTAATACAAAGCTCTAGCAAATGTCTCTGTCTTACCTGATAGAAAGCAAAAGATGAGTCCAGATGCAAAACAACTGGTGCAAGAAACGCCAGCGCAAGAATATGAATAGTGCGGCGCATGTCTCGCGCCGCACTATTCATATTCGCTTTGCCATGCTGCAAGGTGGTACTTCACGCCTTTTCAAATAACCTAGGATTGTAAGAAGGAGAAAATACTTGTGCTGGCAGTAAATTACATTTCTTCACTGTGGACATAGAAATGAATTGCCAAATTTCGTAATTCACATTGAAATAGTGGCCACAGGTTGTCAGTGACGACGTAAACCAGCACGCTTAATCCTAAAAGGAAGGGAGAAATAAGTCATCATCATCATAACAGCCTTTACAAATCGACCCACTGCTGGGACACAACGCCTCTCCTTGTCATCGAAGGAGGTTTAGGCAGTAGTCCACCACGCTTGCCCAATGCGGATTGGTGGATGGAGTAAAAGGTGATTAATACTCCTTTGCTGATCAATCAGTCGCCTTCTATAACACCCATTAGAGGATATGGGGTGATGCTATTCTACTCCGCCAGCATCACACGGCTAAAGAGACATAAATTAGTAGTCATAAAAAATATCTTTTGTATACCTAACTATAATTTGTAAAATTTACAATAGCTTACACATAAGCATAGTACTTAGACCACCATTAGGTTTGTAGGGGTAATGATTTTGCATTCAGTCTACGTATATTTATCTAATTAGATCCGTTAGTTACCTCAGAAATTACTCCGATTACCCGTAAGCTTCAAAGTTTTCCAGCGAACTTCGCTTCTTTCCCAGAATGCGCACATTCGTGTGCCGCATCGTATAATTCTTTGGTTTTCCAGTAGCTCGCTCGTAATTTTTCGTGCACAAATCTGGTTTAATTTAAGCTCGGCTTTAAGTTAAACATAACTGCGCATAGTTCATTACCTCTGCAGTTGCATTGCAGGTTATAATTTATTGTTGCTATTTTGGTTCTGTGTATCGTTATTCGAAGCTTAAGTATTTAAAATTCTATGATAATATTTGGTTTTTCTGTCCGACTCGACTGCGAGTAATTTGATTTGTTTTAGTTAAATTTTCCTTGAGAACTTGTTGTTGATGTAATAATTTGGAAATGTGATTATATGTTATTATTTTAAGTATCTGTAAATGCTGATTATATAGGATTATCCTTAAATGTATTTATAAAGTGAATTATGTTAGTGCCCAATAAAACAAATTGTAGATTTAGAAAGTGTTTCTGAATGTGAATGTTTATTTATTCTTTTGAGAAAATAAAGATCTTCAACCATAAAATTGTATTGTAATAAACGATTTTTAAGTTTGGTCGATTCAATATATTTACTAGCTGGTAAGCTACAGCCATCTTATCAAAGTGTAAGTATCTATCACCATAACGCTAGTGTCCTTCTTCTAATCACGAGGTTAGCCTGGGAGGAGAGTGAGGTTACATTCCTCTGACGTGACTTGTATATACGTCTGCTATCTTTCGTCAGCAGCCGACGCCCGGCTTAACGTGTCTTCAGAATCACAGAGGAAATTCGAGTCGACCCATTTTTGGTTACGTCTCCGAGCACCAACCACGCAGTTAGTAGTCTAAATTGTTAAATGGCTGAATCTTTGATTCAATTGCTTCACGGAACATCCTAGGGCTAGGTATATCAAAGTTAGGGCTATATCTATACTAAGATAAAGACGAAATATTTGTATGTTTGTAAGAAATAAACCCAAAAACTACTAGAGGGATTTGGTTTAATTTGGCTAAAAATATAGATTAGATTTTAGGAAACCACAAAGGCTACCTTTTATTCCCTTTTTCATCCCCACACAGGTGAAAATTTCAAAAACGTTTGAACAAATATTTATATGACGGCGCTATGACATTATTAGGTTCAATTGTAATTGAATTTGTTATTTTCATTGGAAATAGTCCACGAGGGATTGCGAGTGACGTCAGCGCCGAACGAGCTATCGTACGATGCGACGGAATAGTGGTGGGGCGTGCCTTTGTTGCAGCGGTGCGCGCTCGACAGAGCTCAGTCTGGTTCGAGGCGTCACTGAGTGCGGACGTGTCTATGGTTGTATTAGGAATGCTTGTGGAAGCTATGTCCGACGGTTGTATGATAATAGTTAGAGAGAAGTGAAGGCGAGTGCCGGTGCAATGATTAATGTGCCCTAGGTAAACCTACACACTGGGTCACAAGTCCCCGGCACTACTCTGGTTCTCCTCTTTGTGATGTGTGTTGATAAATTGACTCGGCATTCGTATGTGAGATCGTGATTCGAGCTAAATCCTGACGACATCCCGGACAGATATATTTCTAATCAAGTTCGTAGATTCAAAGTTTCATGGTTTTATCTTCATAAATGACGACCTTCCATAGAAACTTGCATCTTTTATTTCAATTACTTCAAGCTTTTTTCACAGAAAAAACGCCATCGTCACACGCCTTTGTCCTTTTCTAACGTCTAATCAATATTTGTACCAAAGTTTGTTAAAATAGGTCCAGTAGTTTTTATATTTATTCGTTACAAACATACAAAAATCATTAAACAAGTTTTTTCAAAAATAAAAATCATCCACCCGTGCGAAGCCGGGACTTGTCGTTGGTATTAAAATAAAATAAAAATAGAATTTAAAATGAAATGTGTAAGTGTCCAGTAATAAGTTAGGTGTACATCTGCTTAGCAATTCTAGTTCAGAGGCGGGGTGTTTCTTTATCTGCTTTATTTACTCTCTGTTCGCACGCGAGCCACGAGTTATTTGCTATCGGATCGCGGCAAGGAACTAGGTAATTCAGTGCAAAATATATTATTTTTAACCGACTTCAAAAAGGAGGAGGTTATCAATTCGACTGCTGTTTGTTAAGTTTGTTACCTCATAACTCTTTACTTGGTGTACCGATTTTGAAGATTCTTTCAACCTTTAGAAGCTGGTGCTTGTCATTTGGTCCTATTTAAATTTAATCGACATTTGACGATCAGTTTTTGAGTTATCCCTAATAATGCCAATTTAATTGACATCGATGATATTATCGTAATCTTATCACTTGTGTGTCTAAAAGATCTCGAGACAGTTTCCTGAAAATGTATATACTTAAAACACTAAAAAGAAAAAAAAAGAAATTATTTTTAAATAAAAAAAACCGCCGTTTTTTTGTGGTCGGTGCCAACCTCAATATTTGGAATAAACGTTGTCACTTGTATTTGGGACCGACCTTAAAAAACATTTAAATTTTTATAAACAGAATTTTTATTTCTTTGTATGTAAAGTACCTGTGTTCTTCAATAGTAAAGAATGTCCAGTTCATTATTAAATCGGTTATATTCTTAGTATAAAAGGTGGGTGGGTCAAGGGATAGACTCCATTGCGGTATTAGGGTCCGCGCTAATGCATGCATGGTCACCCTAATTTATGTACATACTTAATTCGAGAAGATAATGAGATGTCATATAAAATATGTTTGGTCAAGAACAGCAGTGGGGCAAAATTTCAGCCGATTTAATTATGAAATGATTTCTTAAATGTAAGTGTTCTATCACGTTTACAGGCGCCAGTAGGACTTAAATTTGAGAAATTTGTTACTAAATTTTTTTTAAATGAATGACAACTTTTTTGTTTTGAGAATTTTGTCGCATAAAATGCTCTGTTTGTTTGTTAAAGACCTGAGGGTCTAGACAAGTGGCAAACGATACAAAGTTTCTATCGAACGCAATGACAAATTTTGATTACTACTCATACATTTGAGATAATGGTCGCCATAGAGCTCTCTAAGAGAGTCTCAGTAATACGTTAGTTTCATACATTATATTCTTTTTGTTAAACATTCGGCGCAATCGATTGGCAACTTGTCTACGCCCTCAGGTGACTCGGTCAATCGCGACTAGGTTATCGACGTACCACTAAATTCTAAATGAAAAAACGTCGCGACAACATCGCCGTGCGAAGACACTCGCATATCTTGAATGTAGAATAGAGAATTTAATGGCACGGCTATATAACACCGTCGCGATTGACTCGCTCGTGAAGGTGAAGCTTAATCAAAGTTTATCGTAAACTTCTTCCTTTTTATGGACATCGGAAACTTGGCCGTCACATGTCTCTCATCAATTCCATCGCGATATCCTCAATCACCTTTTAAGTACAGTCCTAATGAAAATAACCCGCAAACAAGCCGTTAATTGTATACTTCATTGCCCCAAGGCTACAAGGGAAACGCATTTAAAACGTGAAACGCTTCGCAATTAAGGAACGGTTACAGTTTAGCGAGTTCTGACATGACAGACTCTGCCTTTGTTCCGGCTCGACTCGTGCGAGCTATGCAAACATTTCTACGTGAACCTGTACGTTTCTGTTGTACTACGGACAGTAGCTACACTCTAATGATAGATAGAAGATTTAAACCATAAGATAGGTACCTAAAGTATTTTTTCAAATTTATCATCCGAAGCCAAAAGGAAGGATTATGATTTTAAAAGTCTATGTATGTATTAACGTATGGTCTTCGTAGCGCCTAAGCTATTTTTTTTTATTTTATTTATTTATTAGGTACAGCTACAGATTACAAATTATGATAAACCAGTTGTGATGTAGACAATTTAAAATGATTGAATTTGCATTCCGATTACAGCTATACACAGCACTTGATTACACTGCTTATAATTCATATTTTTAAAATGAGAAAAAAAAAGTACATGTTATATAATAAAAGAAGAAAAAAAAAATTTAAGTATACACAACCGCCAAATAAGAAGAATGTCATGCAAATATTTAACAATTAAGTGAACTTAAAGCTTATAATTTACTTTTATAAAATCTCCCTAGGTACGATGAGCGCGAAAGCGAAAATATATCCAACTCTCTGCTAACGTGATTGTGAGCCCTACACATTCGGAGAATAGCGTCATTCCCTGCAGCTCTGGTTTTACAGGAGGGCAGAGAAAACAGATGTTGTGTTCTTTTACTACCCCCTACCTTTAAAGGAAAAAGGCCCAAAAGCTCACCAGCGTCCCAGTCGGAGTTCAAGATCTTATGTAGTGTAGACATGTCGGCTACTTCTCGCCTAGATTGCAGGGTGCTCTCTTTAAAATATTGGATTTTGATTTTGATAAATAAGGTGTTAATCAATTCGTTACTATCCGGGTAATGTAGACTACATTTTAACCGACTTTAATAATAGGAGAAGTCGATTTTAACCGATTTCATTCGGTTCTTTTTTGTCCGTAGTTGGGTTACAGTATTTTAAACATTTTGCTTGTTTGACAGGGATGCTCTTGGGTTTCATTGTACCCGTATGTTTAGATAAATGGCGAATTCTCCAAAGCATCCGAGAGGAAAAGCGGCAGAATTTTACACAATTTCAGTCGTAGTAGAACTCGCTTTTCACTTCGCATCTCACCTCAAACTTAGCTGTCAAACGCAAAAGAATATTTCACATAAAAGTAATACTCTTAATCAATATGATTCTCTAAATTTCATCTAATGTTGTTATTGAATACCACGACCAGCTTCGTTTCCAGTTTATTTTTCAAAACTGAGAACTGAGTTTATTTTTAAATAAAATTTTACAGGTGAAATCGAAGTGAGAGTGAGATCTCAGATTAGCAACGATATTCCGAAATGATATTTTGTCAGTTATTTTTCAGTTTTATACATTATGTAATTTTATTCGTACAGCGAATAGATTGACCACTTGTCTAGGTAATAAGTGAGTAAGTCCGAAGGTTGTGAGCTTCAACTAGAACGCTTAACCATTGTAACTGTATAGTGTCATATGTTCATGACACTTGTGCAAGCTAAGTATAGTAGGTAATTTAGACTTGACATTAAGGTAAGCTACATAGAAAGAGTAACTGCCTAATGCAAATTTGAAAAATTTGCCCATTTACTGGTTAGCTTTTATGCAATGGCATGTTTTTTTTTGTATTTACAATTTTGAAACGAAATATTGTTCTACGTAAAACTAACAGCATTTTATCTTGGCCTGAAGCACTTCTTCACATTCTTGTTTGTACCTACTTGGTTAGTACAGACAACAGCACGTTGGGTTACCACAAACTGTTAAATTTTCCCAATCGATTATGCACTTTATATTGAATAGTCTTAGGTTGAAAATCGCTTGAAGAAATTTTACAGTTTTGTTTAGCCCGACGTGCTATTGCCTGTACATCCGGCAGATATAAGTACAGGTATTGAAAAAAATACAGCACTTACGAGGCTATCTTAGCATTAAATGTTGAAACACAACAATTATGTAAATACTATTGTAGTCGACAGACGCGGTGATGAGAGATGATGGCCTAATTTTAATTAAATTGAGTACGAATATCCTGGAGTTAAAACTCAAAACCTCTGGGTTGAATTTTGGTGGCGTCTACAGTAATTTTTTACCATCACGCGGGTTGTTGGTATTCTTGTTTGTCGCAAAGGCCTTATAAAGATTTGCAATTTCTGTTCAAAATATTTCCTATGATTATTTTGATCTTTAAATGATAAGTTATTTAAACTGGTTATTTATGATTGAATTTCGACTTTAACACCTTATAATAAACAGCGTTTGATCAATTTCATAGTTTGCAAACGTAAGAATGTTTTACCCGGATCACGAGCTGTCAATAGCAGATTACGACGCCGAGATGCCCCGGTGTTAATATTAAATAAATATTTTGTTTGTGCTTTCATAAAGTTTAGTAGGTACAGAAGACATCAGAGCAGACTACCCTAAACTGTCAAGTCAGTAAATTTTCAACCTTAATAATTTATCATAGAGTTCAAAGCTATTGAAGAAATTTGACAGTGTTAGCCTGATCTGCCGTTGTCTGTACTTGGGAACCTTTCAAATTAAAAGTATGTATACACATTTGTAAGATGAGTTTGTTAGACTGCAGAGAAACTAAGAATGAAAATGTTCGGAAAATGTACGTATAATTTTTTTTAGGTTTTTTAGGAATTTTACATTTCTGTATTCATTTTGCTTTTATTGAATTTAGAAGTTTTGATTTGATCATCAGATTTCATTTAAACTTTTTAGACTTATCAAAGACCGATGACATCACAATAATTCGATAAAAATATCCCATTATCCTGATTAGAATCGCCAGGACTAATAAATTAAACGTTTGGAATGTTAGTTCAGCTATACGTCACTAGATGGCGTTGTCATTAAGTAAGTACTTTCATCGCGGTTATAATTAGTGGAAAATAAAATAATAGTTTAAAAAAACTAAAAAACACGCTTTTATGTTAAATAAAAAACTAAAACGTGAAAAATATCTTTTAGTATAGAAACTGAACGATGAACGAAAAGTATAATTACTATTTAAAGAAAAGCGTGGGGTGCTTAATTTAATTGTACCAATCAAATATTTTCAAGAACTAATGTAAGTGGTTGGAAGACAAGCATACGGCCTGCCTGGTGGTAAAAAGCCACCGTAGCCTATAGACGCTTGAAAGACCGACGTGACACTCTCGCGCTGCCAGCCCTAATCCCCTTCTCTACCCCGTGAAGCACTGTCGAACCGAAATACAACACCACAAAAATGTAGTGTTATTTGACTGTGGTCTTCTGTAAGGTGGAGGTACTACCCCAGTACAGTGGCGTCTAAAATATTAATCCAAAAAATCTTCGAAACCTGTTAATGTAAGTAAAGAATTCTAATAAATAACGTATCCTTTTGTTAATATCAGCGGGTGCTGTTAATTTAGCTTTTAAAACAGGTCATATGCAAATATTTGTGGGTCCGAATTTCAGGGAAGGCCAGCTTTTATTCGAAAGATAAATATTACTATAGGAATTTAAGCAACCACTAAGTGCGAGATTATCTTTTGTAAAACGAAAAACGTGTTGTTTTTGATTTTTTTTTGTAGGCAACGGTAAGTATGAAATATTGGTGTAGTAAGATGTTGTTAGGTTTAGAGTATTGTGGCTTACGCCAGGTGCTTACTAAACAAAAATAAACCCGTCAGATGAAATCACTGAGATACTGCGACGGGACCGCAACTCCTGCTGTGTCCTGCAACAACTACGACGCAGCACTACGTATCCCGCGTCCATTACTCTGGCACAGCTAAAGATTTGTGGACTACATACGGGTGAAGTCAAACTTCATCATAAGGGTTGAACGTTTGGAGTCCTGCCACCGAGTTAATCTTAACTCATTTGTGGTGAGCGTGCCGAGAGAACGATTGCAGACTTTCCTCAAGGAAGACTTCTGGTTCAAAGATGTTGAATTTCGGCGTTTTAGAAGACGTTTACCGTTCTCTGCGTTGTTACGTCATGCGGCGCAGAAGATAGTGCCTAGTGATAATTAGATAATTATATTTAATATTCATACATTAGTCTATAAAGTTGAATATTATATGGACCTATATTTGTTGCCTGAAATAAAGATTTATTATAATTATTTGTAACTGTATCCGTAACTGGAAACAAGCGTTTCTTTTGAACTCTACAATGTAGGATTGTCTCTGTTGCAGGTTGCGGAGTATTTGAGTGCCTAGACGAGCGGTATATTTCATTCATCGCTTTACGTTTATAATATGAAACTAGCAAATGATCATGGCGACCTATCCTCCTGAGCTGGAATAAACGTTTTTATAGGTTTTTTCCTCTTTATTTTTAAAAGTTCACAAAAAATATTAAAAGTGTTGAGTAGGTAAATAGAATATTTTTTTTGTACTATACAGGGTGTAAAAGACATGAACAGTCAAACGAGAACCATGTATTCTGCTCACCATCATAACATTTTTCTTCCTTTAGACTATACCTGGGAAATTGATAGTTACTATTTTATTGAAGGTCAAAGTCATAATTTTTTTTTAATTTTTTTATGAAAACGTATTTTATACGTTATTTCTTAAATATTGTCCAAAGAAACATTATTTTTTTTAGTATTTCATAACAAAAAATGGCTTCAAAACGTTGGCGTTCAATATAGCTCACTCGATGCGCACGGACACTAACGAACGGAGCCTCCGTCTGGTAAAATTATCGAGGTTTTGCGAGTTGCGTGCGAGTTGAGCCCTTTACATTGCGCGGTACAATTTGCAATATTTTTTAACACCAAAAAATAAAAACAATTTCCTAGCAATATTTTTGTTGAAATATGTCTTATTTTGATGTATAGAATACATGGTTCTCGTTTGACTGTTCATGTCTTTTACACCCAGTATTTGCCCACACTTAAATATGAGCTCGATATTTTAAAATCAATCAATACTGGACGACAGAACTTTTAAAAGTCTATGTGTTCATTTGAGACCGCGCGATCCCATGAGACCAAAGTAAGACTGGTAGACAAAAATTTCCAATGAAGTATAAAACGGAAAATCTGTTTTTAGTACCAAAATATTATACACATAATTTTTTATTCAACATTTGCAAACAATTGTACTCATTTTACGATTCAAAAATTTACAAGACAGTGTATATAGTAGGTATTAATTGTATACTTTCTAGTATGTACGTGTCTTTATTTATTTGTATATTTTTTTCATTTGTTATGTAAATTAAATAAACGTACAAGTTCTCTCTCTAAGCGAAAAGGTAAGTACTCTAAATAGAAAACTAACAAAAGATTAATTTCTTCCTTGCATCAGGACAGTGGCGAATGTTTCTCTTCTACTCAAGAGTACAGCAAACGACCCGGAATAAGTTTTCGCTACTCGCTCAGACGAATTTCCTTTTCATTTTAGACAAATGGAGTCTCCTGGACACGGTAAATTCGCTGCAATATATTGTTTATATAAAGGACTGGACAAGATAATGTCGCAGTCGAGAAAAGGTATAAGAAAATACATTGTAGCTTCTTTTGTTAAAATATTTAGTGATATTGTTTTACCACTCCAGCACCAAAAGAGCTATCACTGCAAGTGCTTTGCCATTCTTGGGAGTAAATCCGAAACACAGCAAAATGTTCAACAGTTATTTATTCAACAAATGTGCAAAGTAATTTTTGCTACCTGTCCCGAATTTAAATCATGAAGCAGAGAAGTAGTCTAGTATTGATAAGTATACTACTGAGAACAGTGAAGACAAAAATGCTCTTGTGTGAAACATACAACTTTTCACCTCTACCAAAAATTGTGAGAAAAACAAGACAATATTAAATACATGTTTATTATGCTAAAAATTATATTGAAAATTATCTTATTCTTATTCTTAAATAAGGGACTGAGGCCGTATCTCAGAGCACTTCGACCCTATGGGATCTTTTGTGCTTCCCCTTTCCTTATCACCCTTCCCCGCCAACATCGAAATCATTTTGTATGAGTTTCACGATGTTGGCGGGAATAAGGTCTATAAAGTCCTCTGGTTTAGGGTAAGCTAAACCTAGGACCCTTAGTCGCCTATTGGCTAGTGCATCGCAGTCACATAGTATGTGTTCCATGCTTTCTTCCTCCTCACCACACATTCTACAGATGGGGTCATCAGTTTTGCCTATTGTGCACAGGTGTTTTCTAGTGGCAAAGTGGCCAGCGAGAGCGCCTGTGAGGCAGCAGATTTGGGTTCTGCTGATTCTTCCCATTATTTTAAGGTAGCCTACGTGTGAGGAGCCTAATTGAAAATTAAAAAAAAACACTACAATTATTTACATTGTTAAAGTCTCGTTCGCTAGATTTTACAAACCAAAATAGGCGATTTACCCCTAATATTGCAATTAACACGAGGTGGGCCGCAAGCTTGTTTGCCATCTTGAAATATAAAAAAAGCCTATACTCGCGTCACAAGTGCCAAGCACTGCTCCTTATTTTAATATGGAAACAAATTGCAATTAAATGTACTAGTTTTATTGATTTAATTGCACACTATGGCAACATAACACAGATAAAGAGAGACACTTTTAAACACTACGACCAAATTAAATTGAAACGATCACGAAAGTTAAGCTACCAAGTGCGCGGTCAGTATTCGGATGGGTGACCGAAATTTTTTCAAGGTAAAGACGCAAGCAATTTTCTACATTGTATATCTAGTTGTACGGTGTTTATTTGAGTGAAACTTATCTATTAGTAACGTTACAAAGTCAAAAGTTGTTCGGCTTCCTTAACTGTTACTTTTTGTTCAGAAGTCGTCTGTGTTGTTTTTAACTCTTGTTTCAGTTGGAACCAAACGTTTTGCTGTACAAAACGTAACGTGGGGTTGAATAACGAGTTACTTCTACGTCATTAGTACTAGAATAGTATTATATTTTCTGTGACGTCGTATTAAATTAGTTGATTGGGTTGTAATTAATTAGAGATAAATGATATTTGTATTTAATTTTGAAGAGGTTGCGAGCAAGCTCGAACGGCACCCTGAACGCGGGATTCACCAATGTTCGCGCACTGGATGCATAGGAAATATTAATTACTCAGTCGAGTCCAGTGAATGGGAAAGGAGGAATGATTTTTTATTATTTCAGTATTTGATTTGTATTTTTCTCTCTTTCACTGTGTATAATTATGTACGTTGTCTGAAATAAACGATTATTTTACTTAGTTTATAAAACTATCGCTAAACATTTTAATATTTTTTATCTTTTTTGGGGATCCACGCCCGGGACCTCATAATTCTAGTAGGCAAACTACTGGAATTAGACCTTGAGGTCCCGGCTTGGATCCCCAAAAAAGAAACGGGGGCGATTACATATAAAAAACAATATTTAGTTTAGTTTATTATTAAAATTTGATATTTTGTATAAATTTTATTTATTTCGTCGAGTAACCAGCCTGATTTACAAGGTAAGTAACAGGCGCCAGTGCTGGCGCCGAAAACTGACCGCAGTCGGTAAGCGGGAATATTGAAGTCAGCGCTCACGTGACAGCGCTGTAATGACTCGCAATCAATTTATACTAGGTCAGTACCAAGTCCACTATCATTCCTGAAGTTTCAAGTCAGTTACTTACTTACGTTGTTGTGTAAAACAGCCTTATGCTTGAGCGATTTTAAAATACATTTGGAATCTGTTAAGTGGACATTTTACTACAATCACATTCTAAGCGAAAGATTTCTATTAGCGATTTCTCAGAGTCCAAGCGAAAATGGGATATACGGTCAGAATTAATAGCCGAAGAAATTAGCGGAGCATCCGTTCTGTTATGTCAAGTAATATTGTTATTCAATATCTTTCGTATTTCTCGGAAAAAACAATATGAGACTCGGAACTAATGTACCGTGGGTAATTAAGAAGTATTCGCTGAAGATAAAATTCTAACAGAAAATAAGAGAAATGTCGCGTCTTTCTTAGATTAAAGAAGGATGATGGATTGAAAAAATAGTTTGTACAAAATTAGATTTTAAGTTCTTTTGTGACATTTGACTACTTTGCGAGTAATCATCGGTTTGCTTTACATGTTAGCACTTCAAGATAAAGCGTTTGTTGATATTTTATCTTTCTCGTATACGTAGTATAGAGGAAGTCTTGTAATCGTCAAAAAATTTGACCTCGAGATATTGACGGATTTACACGTTTTGGACCTCCTTGAGTCCAAAAATAACGATTTTGGAATTATGTCTGTGTGTGTGTCTGCGTGTCTGTTTGTTTGTGTGTCTGTGTGTCTGTGCGTTAGCACAATAACTCGAGTATGCTTTAACTTATTGCAACCAAATTTAACATGCGTGTATGGCATCAAAATATAAGGTTTCTATCAACTTTTGAGTCGTCGATCACGAAAGTTAAGGAACCAAGTGCGCGGTCGGTACTCGGATGGGTTCTATCAACTTTTGAGTCGTTTCCGGTGTACGAGAAAGTCAAGGGGAGACCACTCCCGATTTTTAATCCTGTCTTTTTAAATACTCCTCTTAATATCTGAATGAATGTAATTATCTGTTTTATACGTTTGGGAGATATTTGACATATACATTCAAATGGAGCTCAAAAGAGAACAATATTTTTAGAATGGCATGAATAGTTACTATGTCAATTCTTGTTTTCTTATGAACTCCAGTTTACCAGGTAAATGCCATTTCAGGGCTTTGCTATTATTTGATTTCATAACTATTGTTTTATTCTGAAAACAGCTGGTGTCATTGAGAAGGTTTAAACATTTTGTAGCTAATTTATACTTATTTACATAGTCACGTCTTTTTTTTCAAAATAAATGAAAGGAGGGAGAAAGGTCCATAGAAGAGACTTCCCTTTCCACTTTCTGCGATCTACATATTTCGCTTCATCTAATTTCTGTCCAACTTTTCCATAATCCTCCTTTCATTCCTCGTCTTAAAACATTCAATACCAGTGTCTAGCAAAACTTTGAAAATTCCAAATTTGTAAAATTACTATGACCCGGTCTCCTGTACAGCAGACTACGTAAAACTGTTTTGTATCTTCAATAAATTATTTACCTTATGCCATAGAGATAGGGTTCTAAGTGTACACACCCAAAACACTACATTTTGTGAGGCGGTCGTTTGCAACACTTTGTGACTTTATTACTTCCAACTTTTTGAAGGATTTTTTATCTGATATTGTTTTCTCCAAGTTGGAAACTTAAAAGCTAGCCATAAAAATATGCTGCGAACTGCTTTAGTTGCATCGTAAAATTGATTTAGCAAGAAAAACATGAAGATTTTTTTTTGTAAAATGATTGGCCTCAAAGGATTGACACATCGAGCCCGGAGAAGAACCGGAAGTGCCTCCTACGTTACTGATGGCAGTCAATACCTTTTATTAGTTTTTTTATACTACAAGATGGCAAACAAGCTTGCGGCCCACCTGGTGTTACGTGTTTATCGTCGCCTATAGACACTTGCAATATTAAGGGTAAATCACTTAAGTGCGTTGCCATCCTGGGGATTAAGATGAAATGCCTTCCATGACCAGTAATTACACTGGCTACCTTTCCCTTCTATCCGAAACACAGCGAACTGCTTCACGGCAGAAATAAGAAAGGCGGTGGTACCTACCCAGACGACCCTACATATGGGTCTACCACCAAGTGAAAAGTGCTATGTTTATTCTATACGGGGTATCGGGTAAGATGAAAGTTGACAGTTCGATAGCCTTTAAAACCTTGGAACACCATAGTGTCTAGCTAGGCGACTGATCAAATTCACTAACAAAAATTATGAAGTGCTCAAAATTATTATTGCAAAAGTTAAAAATGTTATAGATATCCTAATCAAAAATTCTAACTTATCTATTTGGGGCCTCGTATTTATTTATGCTCTGCCAGTTAGATGCATATTTCACTCGACCATACTATCTCGACAATTGGTGACAGAACATTATAATGTTGATAATTTCTTAAATTAAAAAAAAACACAAAAAGCCATTCCAACATTATCATCTCAAGCGATCCAGATTGAAAATTTATCTGATTGTGCTTAATGTCGTTACAGTACCCTCTCTTTTACGTTTCTTTAAATTGCCTCCATTTATTAGGAGAATTAATTAAGTCCAAGGGGCTTACGTCATACTCGACATTGACCTTCCATGTTTCATCTCCCATTCGGGATAATGGACACCCAAAAGGGATTCTATTTCCAAGGGCCTAGCGATTGTCAAATTTGTATGTTGATTTTTAATTTTCCACCATTTTTCTGTTGTTCATGTTGTATTAGGCCATCCTTTTTACGAAACGGGTCAGTTTTTTTGTTTTTAAAATTGTTTTGTTAGCTTTGAATTATATATCTTTAGCGCGTCATTGTTTGCTTGCGTAAACGTTGCCTATAATTGAAAACAGGGTTCGGGCCGCATAAAAATACAAAGGAATTTGTTTATAAAAATTGGTACTTTTTTGCATAATGTTTATTCACTTCACGTCTTTTAGGAGCGTTTTGCAAGAGTAATATGGGGTATATTTTAAAATTATCTGATTCGGCCTTTCTCTTATATCATAAACAAGGAATATTACCATGAATGTGCTATTCCAACATTTTATTAAAACCGTCAAAACAAAACTTTATATTGTTATGTATTATTATTAACAAACTATTTATGTGTATAGTGTACAATCGTACTCTTTTTTTAAATACTTTTAAAATTTAAAACTAGAATTCAATGTTTTCATTACACAACAATTTATATTAGTGTTTTTTTTAGGCAATAGGCTACCCGTCACTATTTTGGGGGTACTGTATGACTCATACTGCCAGATGTGGCTTTGTGTGTAACCGAATGTTATAATGAAGGGCTGCTCGACCCCTTTTAGGAATGTGGACGTGATTATATGTATGTGTATTCAAAACATTGATTATCCCTGACTGAACCCTAAGGTCATTCATGATGCATTGACTTTGTTACTTCACATAATTTATGTCGTGATAATATGGATTGAAATCTTTAGATTTTATTTTACATTTATAATTATGTTTCCACGCTCATACTAGGTAATAATGAAAACTAAAAATCTATTATACAATAGAATAGAATAGAATAGAATAATCTTTATTGCACACCAGTAAAAAATAGGAACAGTTAAATATGAACAGTATGATTGTGTGTCGGAATGAACTCGAAACTAACAATTAATAGCCAATTTTGACTTTTTTTTAATGTGTGTTTTGTTCCAACTTGAGAGATAGGATAGTTTTTATCTTGATAAGTAGTCCTCATTTTTTCGAACTGCAAATTCAATGTTAAAGGACAGTAGTGTGAAATTACCACAGCAACGCGTGGCCGGGAAAGCTAGTATTTTATTAAAAAAATATTTTGAAGTATTGAACTCGTTAAACTGAAGTTGACAAAAACTTCGTAAACTCAACAATCTAGTTTTAATTTAAAAATTCCACCGGTAACAGGAAATATTTATCTTATGAAGGATCCCGATAATTTTATAGTAACGGTGCTTGGTATGATTTTTAGTTTTCTAGTTTATCGAACGTGATCTCTAGCTGCGTCGAAAAGTAAAAGTTGTATCAAAAATTTGTTTTAATTATCTCAAAGCCTTATATGGGTTACTGATTTGAGATAAAGTTAAAATTTATTTCTTTATAAATTTAGTAAATAATATAGTAAAATCTTAATAAATTACACTTTTCGGTGATCAATCACAGAGCCATTACTCGCCTCACATCAAAGTAATTGGCAAGGAACCTGGCATTTTAAAAGAATTCGCCTAGGAAGGCCATTATCAAATTATTGCGCTCACATCAATATCATTTTAGCGATCAGGTGTGCCAAGGTAAACCTTTAGAGTATGCGTATTCTCTCATCGTCAGAATAATTCACTTAGTCTGAAAAGTGCCGTGTATCAGGCCTGCCGAACCAATTAGTCTAATGCCCAATATTTTAGAGTACATCTGTGAAGGCCGTATTACACTTGATCGCGCTGCTTCGGCCTTGACGTTTCACAATGAACCTTGATGAAGGGAAAGAAGAGCTTTTAAATTCGAAAATTAACATATTTATCATCATTTTGTTTATATCAATTACGCTTTATGTTGTGATTTCTCTTACTGAGGAACTAGTTTTGCAACTATTAGAGCTCCAAAATTATAATCCAATAGTACGAAAAATCGAATTTACTGGTACTTAACTTGCTTACTACACTGAATAAAAAAAATTAAATATCTGTGATGAATAACAATCTAGCCCGAAGTAAGTATCATTAAGAACTTGTGTTACGGATACTAGATAATGGACATTTTTTTTTATTTACATAATAATTTTAGATATTTTTATTAATAAACTTAAATAAATATATAAACAACCATGACTCGCAAACAAACATTCTTGTTCGTCACACAAACATTTGCCGCTACCAGGATTCGAACCCGGACCGCTTGATGTGTAGCCAGCTGTACTGACCACTCCACCACGACGGCGTCTAGACACTACAAGGCTATCTTACAGTTTGCCTCGTCTGAGATGATTGATAGTATAGTAACTTAACTAAGCGTTAACTTTGTAACATTTGCATGCAGTAGAAATCTGTAAAACATGTCATATTACGAATTTTGTAACACCTGTTATCTTTTTTTATGTGAATAAAGATAAGACTATGAGCAAGTAAGTCTATAACATTTGTCCTGAATGTATGTTTTTTTGTTGATTCACTAAGAAAAGTTGTTTTTATATTACGAGATGACAAACGAGCTTGCGGCCCACCTGGTGTTAACTGGTTACCATCGCCTATAGACACTTGCAATATTAAAGGTAAATCACTTAACACTGCAAGTGCGTTGCCATCCTGGGGACTAAGATGATATGCCTTCTATGCCCAATAATTACACTGGCTACCTTTCCCTTCAATCCGAAACACAGCGAACTGTTTCACGGCAGAAATAAGAAAGGGGAAACCTACCCAGACGACCCTACATAGGGGACTAGCACCTAGTAAAAAAGCTACTTTTTGGTTTGTTACTTTTTTGAGTTTTTGTCTCTTTCATGCTGGACAGGGTGGAAACCAGTCATCATTTTGTGGCACTGTATGTCTCATACCGCTAATTGTGGCGTTATATGTATAGAATGTGATTTTATGATTGTACTAGCGGAACGTCCAGGCGTCGCACGGGTGGACAATTTAATTTATTAAACATTTTGAGATAAGCGTAGAGAGAATCTTTCATTATGAAACAAATTTTGCGTTTACAAACGCGTAAATATTTTTAATACTAGAAAAAAAAAACTGAGAAAAATCGACTTGCCTCAGGCGGGAAAGCCTATTCACTCTCACCTTGAAGGCAATCAAGGTATAATTTATCAATGAATAAATCAGCAATCAACAAGTTCCACTACTTAGCTGTTCACATTATAAAAGAGTAAGATGGTATATTTATAAAAGAGTTAGCAGTGAGTTTCATTGAAATAATACTACCGCTGATGCCGTGTGATGCCGGCAGAGTAGAATAGCATCAACCCTTACCCTCCAATAGGTGTCGTAGAAGGCGACTAATGGATCAGAAAACCGGTATTGAATACCTTATACTCCGTCCACCAATCCACATTGAGCAAGCGTGGTGAACTACGATGAAACTACCGGTATTATCGGCTATTTCATGAACCATTGATAGCCTGAAAAATAATAAAAGCAAAGCTAAGAGCCCGTCGACTGGACGAGTATGACACGTGTTAATTAGCTGCGACTGAACGCACCGATTATTTTTAACGTTGACGATTAACGAGTTGTGAGCACGCATAATAGGTTAGGCTGTCCTATAGTAAATAATAAAGTTTAGCAAAGCGTTCATTTAAGCGGGATGTTTTATTTTAAAATTTTATTACATGGATATGCTATTATGTACTTTACGCGGTCACTCACCGTACAAGAAGTACGTGGTTGATATTCAGATGGTTAAACAAAATTTGTCTTTTTGATTTCGTCATAATTCATACATAGGTACATACTATCACACTCGTATTAGCCCCCCATCCACTAGCGTTTATTTCTGACGGAATGTCCAATCTATAAGGAATGAATTCTAGTGGATGGGCAAAGCGCGAAAAAAAAAGGTGCTAAAATATTTTTGTCCCTTCCGTCGCGCCTGCACGACAACCTGTGCAACCTGTTTACCATCAGTCAGTCAACTCATCATCATCATCATCACAGCCTTTATAGTTCGACCCACTGCTGGGACACAATGCCTCTCCTTTTCAACGAAGGAGGAATAGGCAGTAGTCCACCACCCTTGCCCAATGCGGATTGGTGTACGGGGTATGAGGTGATCAATACCCCATTGCTGACCCATTAGTCGCCTTCTATGACACCCATTAAAGGATATGAGGTGATGCTATTCTACGCGGCTAACAATTTAACATTTAACACAGTCAGTCAACTATTTAACATTTAAAACAAACTATCTACATATTTCATTGACATGTTATCACGAAGTTTAGTAGAAACAATGATGTTAAGATACAGTCTACACAAGTTATCTAAGATAGCAATAATGCATTGTATTATTATTATATTCCCTAAATACAGACCCAACTACGTCCTTAAGTAATAATTGTGATCCTTACTTCAGTGTACGGGAGGGTGTAATTGGGCCATAAGCAAATATGAGATTGCAGACTTATAGAATCTTTCTGAATGGAACCTCTGCCAGCTTTTTGATGTTAATACTCATCTTTTTGCATTCAATGTTTATCTGACCTATTTTGTTAAAATCTCTTTGTAGAAGGAAAGTAAAGTTAGTGAAGAAACAAAGAAAATAATTTTCTCATTCTTTTCAGAAACTCCACGGAAATAATGTGTATATAGGGGCAGGTTGTTTCCTCAGGAAAATGAATGGATTTCGAAGAAGAAGTCTGGATTGCGAAGATTCACGGTTTAGAATCCCGTTACCTTTTTAAAAATCCATTACGGACCGTACCGCACTGTGGGCTAGACAGTGTGGCGTGTGTGGGGCTCTCCGGGGGTTCCCGGGAACACCCACTAAAAACCTTCGATAGCCTCACAACCCTTTGTGGAGACGTTTATAGAACGGCGCACAGTGTACGCCTTGTCTCCGAAAAGACTCTGGGCTGCCCGACCAAATAGCGGCTGCGCCTGAGATGGATCATCCTAGGGTACTAAGGCAATCCCCAGACAGGGGGGCCTCCGATGTGCACATAAGGAGCCATTACATGTGCAGGCCTCTGGTTCCCGATACCTACAGAATCTCGTGACCACGAACGCTGAAAAGTGTTACGAAACGTCAGGCAATAAAAACAAAATGTAAAATCTGATTACGCGCGAGTCAAATCCGTAAAAGTTGTTTTATTTACAATGTCTACTTAGTGCTCGCGCAAATCTAAGAGAACATTATTAAAGTACGTAGAAATCAGCAACAACTATGAAAAATATTTAATTATGTTGTTATTTCATCGTTTTATAATTAAAAATACTCTTCATATATTAGCAAAGCTTTTTAGTGCCTCGTAATTTCCCGAAAATTCTGTGTCCCCGTGTGTTATAATTATCCTTACATAAATTACCCTAAACACAGAGTAGGACCTAATAACTTGTAATTGTACCCTACCTTAATAATTTTCAATATAGAAGCGACCCTTTAATTGACATCGAGGGTTAAAATGGCTTACGAAATTGAGGTTTGGATATCGATCAACATGGACGTATAAGTTCTGGATGTTTTATTTCAAAAGTGTGATAAAGTGTAATCAAAATTAATAAATATTTAAAATTAAAGTACAGGTTTCAAATCAAGCTACTATTAAATTAAAAACTATGAAATTTCTGGAAGGACTTTGAAAAAAGGAATCAAAAACAGTTTCATTGTAGCATGAGGAATACCATAGGACGTAGGCGACAGGCTGACAATCTGTAAATTGTTTTATAGGTGATTAAATGTTACCTAATAAGTATGTATAAATTAAGTTGGTTACCGGTTAGGATAGCGCCGGCCATTCTCTCTGCGCTATTCTGTACTGATCTGCGCTGCCAGTTGGCGCCTGTTATACTGTGGTATCTGTTATACGTTGTTTTTGTTTTCCCACCACGGCTAGTTCCGGACGGCCCCTTTCAGGGCCACGACCGTGCCCGAAGACCCCCAGGTGGGGTCCGATGGCTGCTCCCGGTGTCCTCGTCAGGAGGACGCGCCAGGTCGAGCAGCCATCAGTGAGGAGGCGGCCTATAAGGCCGGCGTCGGCCAGCGGCCCACAGGGGCTGGCGTTAGTCGGTAGCCCCTGTGGCTGCTAGACATCAATTGGTGCACAAGGAGTGCCTAGACGGGTAACGTTGGGACGGTCTCGGTGTAGTTGCGCTCACGTGCGCAGATCCTGAGCCGTCCCGTAATAGCGCACTGGCGGTCAGGCCGGGGGGATGTTTATGGGTACAGAGGGAACGAATTTACCTCGAGTCCCACATATCCCCTGTGGATGGCACCACCCAGCAGGGACGATGCGTAAATGCATTTGACCACCCCGTCAAAAAAATAACAAAGGTCATTCGACCAAAATTTATTTCACAATGTAGGTAAATCTGCTTGGTTTTTACTATTTCTTACCAAAAAGGTTCAAAATTCAGCACGGGAAAGCCCTTTACAGCTGTGATAAATAATCTTGCGTAATAAATAGCTAGTGTCTCAAACAACTTCTGAAGGACCCTTGGATGCTCCCTAAGCGAAGATTATACTTTCCAGTAAAACATGACGTTTTCCTGAAGAGTTGACTATTGCTACCCCCGGGACCGATCGTAATCTCGCCGTGGGCTCGTTGTATCTTAAGAGCCTTTCTCGCGTAAAACGATTGATTTTATACAGGGCATCTTTTGATATTTCAGCTTTAACTCGCCCGTGGGACTTTGTGCCGTATTAGTGGTGGATATTGCGGTCCGATAGGACTTTAGAGTCTATTTTCATGAACGGTTTGTTGTGGATATTCAAACTTGTTTATACAAGCCTCAAGCGACTTTGGATGAAACGGTTATGTGTGGTCGACTTCAAAATGGAGGAGGTTATCAATTCGTCTGTTTTTTTTTTATTGTTTGTTACCTCATTACTCGTTACTAGGTGGACCGATTATTAAGATTCTTTTGACCTTTGGAAGCTAGTGCTTGTCATGGGGTCCCATTTAAATTTTATCGACATCTGACGAGTAGTTTTTGAGTTATCCCTAATAATGCCTATTGAATTGATATTGATAATATCGTAATTTTATCACTTGTGTCTAAAAGATCTTGAGGTAGTTTCCTGAAAATTTCTATACCTACTTAAAACACTAAATGGCAGAAAAAAAATTAAAATAAAAAAAACCGCCTTCAAAACTAAAAACGGGAGAAATAAAAATTTTGTTTATAAAAATCTAAATATTTTTTGAGGTCGGTCCCAACCTCAATATTTGTAATAAACGTTGTCACTTGTATTTGGGACTGACCTCAAAAAATATTTAGATTTTTATAAACAAAACTTTTATTTCTCCCGTTTTAAGTTTAGAAGGCGGTTTTTTTGTATCTAAAATTTTTTTTGATGTAAAGATCTGGTATTGTTTTGTTTTGTCCCTCTGTTCTATTGTTTATTTAATAGCGGTGTTGGCAGCTCTAAGGAGCTCCACACATCGAATGCGGTGCAGTGCTGTCAGAAACCGCACCGCGTCCTATGTGCGTTGCCCTACAGAGACGCGGTGCGGCGCGGCTTATAGTCAAAGCTTTCTGACGCTTCGCTGTGGCACCCACCCTGCGCTTCGCCGCGCCTGGCAACCGCACCGCGCCGCGTTTGTTGTGTGGTGCTCAATATAATACGTAAACAAAATTCACCAGACCCGCAGGTTGCCACCCGGTTCCGGCACACGCCGCACCGCGATCGATGTGTGGAGCTCCTAAAATTTAATAATTTTATTGTTTTGTCTTTCATAAGCCATTACTTCTGGAAATTCTTGGAAGACCTTGAGCATCACAGTCACAGTATTCCATTGACTCCTTGTCACATATTCTTTGCTCTTTGGTCATAATGAGAGTTGCATTTTATGGAGCACTAGCTTCGCACGGATAGTACTTAGATAACTTACTTTAACCTTAACGAAGTTACTTCTAAACCTTCCTCTTGAATCACTTTATTTATTTATTTATTTATTTATTTAAACTTTATTGTACACAAAATAATATACAATTGGCGGACTTAATGCCATAAGGCATTCTCTACCAGTCAACCGGAAAGCTGGGCACAGAAATAATAGTAGGCGGTACAGAAAGAGATTAACATTTTAATAAAGATACAAAACAAAAAAAAAAAATATAATATTAACATACATACACACACATACATACTTACATATATATAATATAATATATACATATATATATATATACATATACATACACATAGGTAGTCATAATGATACATATACTTACTTAAACAATACATATTATATACACAATAATACTAATGTCAGATTATAATGAAATATGTGTAGGAGAGTCCAGATAGTGATTGCGAACCAGATGTTTAAACGCAAGTTTATTTTTTGCTCTTTGAATATGAGGTGGGAGTGCGTTCCAGAGTCGTATTGCATGAAGAGTGAAGGAGTTGGAAATAAAACCAGTACGGTGAAAAGGTGTTGAGAGAGTTAGTTTGCTGTCTGAACGAAGAATACGATTATGAGAAGCACCCAAATAATGAAACTTACATTTCAGATATCCAGGCGCTAATGGATCATTAATAATGGAATAAAGTGTGGAGAGGATCCTTAAGTCCCGTCTTTGACGAATTGTTAGCCATTTAAGCTTTTGTCTATATGAAGAAATATGGCCGTATTTACGCAGGCCATAAATGAAGCGAATACAATTGTTGAGTAAGCGATCCATTTTATTAAGAAGATCCTGAGTAATATCAGAGTAACACACATCAGCATAATCAAGTATAGGGAGAATAGTGGATTGGACTAGGAGAATCTTTGTTGAGATTGGAAGAAAGTGTTTGAGGTGATATAGTGATCTCAAGATACCATTGACTTTTCGACCAATGCATTCTACCTGGGGCCGCCAGCTCAATGAGCTATCAATACATAAACCCAAATTTACGACATGGGGCATAAGCTCAATTGACGTACTACCATAAGAAAGGGGTGCAATGGAATTCATGTTCAGTTTGGATAAAATGCGAGAGCTACCTACTATAATTCCCTGGCATTTACCCGGATTTACACTGATGCCGAATTTGTTTGACCACTCAGCGATTTGTAGAAGATCATCATTAATAGCCTGTACTGCAGTAGTCAGGTCTTCGAGCTCAGCTTGCGCATAAATCTGTAGATCGTCTGCATACAGATGATGAGAGTTACGGAGAATAGGAGCAATGAGGTTGATAAAAACTGAAAAGAGAAGAGGAGATAGTATTGTACTTTATCTATTGATGAAAACCTCATCGATAACCAAATTTACATATAGCAATACATACGAGATTATTTTGTCATTTATTATCAAAAACACATCGGTGACATCAGTATGAGGGGGTAGTATTGGTCTTGATCTTCTGTGTCTAATGAAGTGTATATCCACGGTAATATTATCTATGTATATCTTTAATGTTAATTATTATTGAATGAGTAGCATTTAAAATATACACTTTATTATTATTGATTTAACGAAAAGGAAAACAAACCAATCACGTTTTCTACACATATAAAGTTGTATTGTATATTTCTCAGAAAAAAGTCCAAGGAGATAAATCACAATACATAATTGAAAATTTGTTCTCTGCAAAGATATTTTCTAAGAAATGATAACACTAGGATATTTATGTCAACACTTAATACTCGTATAATGATTTACCCATAATTAGAGTACTAAGAAAATACAATATCTTGTGATGTTGTACATACGACGGCAGATCAGACTATCACAAACTGTCAAATAACAATGGCTAAAATGACGTCGAAATTTTCAAGCGGCTCTGAATCACATTTTAGCCAAGTGCAATAGAATTATTATGATTTTTAATTCCTTGAGGCCACGATTAACAGCAAACTTTATTGAGCATTGTTATGACTAATTCTAACGTCGCGGTTGAAAACTGTTCAAAGCCTACTCAACTTTTTCACTTCCTTCTATTCCAAATTTTAAAACTGTTCCTCTTTAAAATATTAGTATAGACTATAAATACACATATATACACACGCAGTCGCTCACACACATATGTTATACATAATACTCACAAGAAACATTTAAACAAAAAAACATGTTCTGATTTTCTTTCTTTTTAGCACAAATTGCATGTATATTATCTATTATTAATAGAAGTTATTTCCTTTTTCAGAATTATTATTGTCCTACCTTCCTATTTCTTTCGAGATGAGAATAGATGGACTGTTTCACAAGTCGCATTTTCAGAACTGACTGTATGTGACTGGCATTTTACAATAACAACCGTGAACAACGGGTTTTCGCGCCTTTCAGAGCACGGCCGAAAATGGAGATGAAATTTGGAAAATTGTTGTCGTTCACCAGTCGCGTCGGTAAAATCGCGCCAAAATCGTTCCACTTTACATAGATCGATAAACTTTAAAGATAGTTATTTTCTTCTTTTTCCACGTAGAAGACTTCTTCACACACAATTTTTGATTATATTATTTGAGATTTCCACGTTTCAAAACCCAAAAATATTACCAGAATAATAACTTAATGCAAGTGAAAACTCTTTCCAAAATTTTAATTTTCGGCGGCCTCAAAATGCCTGAAGACGAATAAAGGAAAAACAAGATTCAACCCTCTATATAAGCTGTAATACGAAGGGAAGCACACTCTACGTCTTGGAAATATGGTTTAATTTTGCACCAGACATTCATACATCTACAAGTGGTTTGCTATCAACATTTACATTTATTCAGTGAATACATAATGAAATACAGAGTGCTGAGGCGTAGACAAAGGAATATTTTTATATTAGGCATACCAAGCTACTGAATTTGTTTAATATCACGAGGAATTGTGGGTTGCCTCAACTGCTACTGTGCATCTTTAGGAATAAGGTCTGTTTTACCTGAGTCAAGACGCGCACAGAGTTTTCATAAAACACATTTTGTTTCTACATAGAGTCTTCACATACCTACTTAAGTAACCACTTAAATTATCATTAGAAAATCATCTCGAAGTCTAGGCCTTATAAAACTGTTTTTTGTTTTAGGATGTCAGAATTCTAAAACTTTGCAATTAAGCTCGATATGTTTATCATTGTTTTACGCGGAAGGCTGGCAACTTGTCACTATTTTGAGTCACTGCATGACCTATACTACCAGATATGGCTTTATGTGTAATGTTATATTAGGCTATGCTTAACCCCTTCTGGGATAATGACATTGAAGAAGGAACAAGTGTACAGGCAGACAATTTCATTTTTTGATTTTGTGACCCAGAAATAAGTTTTCAAACATCTATTTATTTATAAGTATGACTTGTTGTCCTACAGTACGACTCTCTTACTGGGAAATCGCCGTCTGTTATTTGGAAATTCCTAAAATCAGTTGGCATAAGTAAATCACGTAGTCAGTGCAGCAATAATGATGATATCACCTCACTAAATGTTCATTTCTCTTCAACTTCCACCTCTTTCGATGCCAGCACCACGGCAAGCATCCTGAGTTATTACGTAAACACCGAACGCAAAATCCTTAAGCAGTATTGTCGATATCAAGGCAAACTGCACCGACTCCAAAATAAATTCGAAGTAGGATAGTAAAATAATGATCTTCATTGTATTGAATTACTCGGTTTTTTGGCATATTATTCAGTGTATACTAGTACAAATAAATTCCATGTGTAGTGCGATAACGATGGAAATTTCTCCGTAACCATAAGTGGGGCCGCTCCGTCGGTATTTAAATTTGTAATCCTGGAGGCGGTGCACGGGAATGTGGGGAATGAATAAACGGGAATGAATAAAACGCTCCGACTTAGCTCGTAGTATTCGGCTTTAGGGTACCTTTGGTGTTCCCGGAAATTTGGGGACTAATCGGCTTATTCTATAGTTCATGCTATAAAATCCTGAAGCGCAGATAGAAGATGAGAGGAAGGATGGTTTGAGGTTAATAGATCATCTTTAAAGCGACACTGATATTAATTGACGAGAAAGATGTATTTATACACGTAAAAGTATAATACAATGCAAATACAAATATTCTCTATTGTATACTATACATAAAAACAAACATAGACCAAATTTACATACAAGACAGTATAAAAGGCGGCCTTATTGCTAAGCAGCATTCCTTTCAGGCAACCTGCAGTAAAGGAAATAAAAATGAAGTGATATATAATAATGGGTACAAGAATGAGGACTTAATTAAAAATTACATTTAAATACGATACTATACAATACTAATAGGAGGAGAACTTGTTATGAAAAACAAAATACAGTAAATTGATAAATATATTATATTATATGAAATATACTTAGGAGAGGCATAAAGAAAATATAAACTACATAATATACAACTGCTATTTAATATTTAATGATAATTTTAAGAAATTAATGTTTTGGAATAATTATATTTTTTGCGTTTTCAAACGCGTAAATATTTTTAATACTAGAAAAATGCACTGAAAAAAACCCGCATCTTCCGCAATCCGGGCGGCTGCGTTGACCATTACGCCACCGAGACACTGCTTTCGCTGTCGAAATTTGTCAGTGCTTGGTGCTTATGTTTTTATGGTAAACATTGTTTCATCAAATCTTTGTAATTTACACTTCTAAGACCTGAACGAAATATTTTTGCAAATATTAGACGCCCAGTTAAGATGAAACTACCTACTACTACTAACAGGATAATTTGCAAGTATTAGGTCAACAACTCGGTATAGGGCGTGTTGCTTTGGCATACGCTGCGGAAGTCGCTTCCGGCCGTGCCGCTGCAAAATAAGCATTGATAATTGCTGTATAGGTATGTATTAAAATGGAACGCATCAATCGTAATGCGTTTTCCACATCGTTTGTCGCATAAAGAAACCGCGTACTTAAGAAGATGACCAACCAATCACATAGCATAAAAACTTTCTTTTTTAATGAGATGAAAACAATAAAAGGAAATTGTTCACGCCATCTGTTATGCGACGAGAGAAACAGGAGGCGATCAATCGTCGTTCAATCGTACATTCATTCCATACCATTCAGAAACTGATCCGTCTATTCATTAGTTTTATATCCATTTACTCTCACCTTTGATTTGAATTCGAATACAACGTACAATATAATAGGGGTTAAAGTATGAAATTGCCGATTTTTTCCTCATTATTCATTAGTGTATAATTTCTTTAATACAATAGCTATGTCCATTATCCTTTTTTTATTTTAAACTTCATTACAATGACTTATATTTATGTATAAAATTTTATTCTTATTTTTATTTTTTTTCACTAGAAATACATCTTCAAAAACAGCCCGTCCTAAGAGGTGCCCGTCTCCGTTATAAAAAAAAGATTTTTTTACAGATATCAATTCTCAAATTTTTTCTCTATATATCCTATAGCTTAATGTTGTCTTAATATATCCACAAAATTTAGATTTGTGGTTCCTTAAAAAATCTCAAATATATTTGTAGGGAAAAATTAATGTTCGTTAAATTCTCTATACAAAACGGCAATTTCATACTTAAACCCCTGATAGATCTGTAATTTTGCTATGAATAATTATCCTACAACCTGAATATTCGTTTTAATAAAGAAATCCAATCGAAATAAATACACAAGATTATATAAGCTATCGAACAGAAATAAATATAAAAGGTACAACAATTTACGTACAGTTTCAGCTTCACAACAATTCCAGTAAGTGTTCTTAATTGTCATTTTATGGCTTACCGATGCAGCGTGAATCGCCGCTTCTATCATTATGAAATATTCAGTGGATTTGAAAGAATTTCAACGAGTAAACTCTAGTCTCGATTCCGAAGAACTCGTATCTATTTACATACTGAAGAGATTGAATAAATCGACAAATATCTGAGCGATTACGTAAGTGAGAAGAGTATTTTAATCGTCTTAAATTCCTACTATAAGTTCTTAACTATGAAATTGTTTAAAATATCAGTTTTTAAATAAAACGTAGTTATTTTCTATTGCTGTAATGGTTTTTTTTATAAAGAAATGAATATGGTGTGCGTGTTTATGGCTAAGGGTAATTGTACATTTATCAGATTCTGTGCGATTACCTACGTAGTGAGAAGAAATTTTACTTTCTCGTATACGTAGTATAGAGGAAGTCTTGTTTAATTGTCATAATATATTCCTACTGTAAGCCCTATGAAATTAATTGTTTAAAATAACAGTTTTTAAACAAAACGTAGTTATTTTCTATTGCCATAATGGTGTTTATAAAGATATGAATATGATATGGCTATGGGTAATTGTACATTTATCAGCTTGGAAAGAGAATGCCTTTTTTTACTATGAACGCTACGGAACGCTGGCCATAGAATGTAGCGCATCGCCTCTTTTTCATAAAAGAGGCGATACATTTCCGTTCCTTTTCAAAGCTGATAATTATGTTTGATGTGAAATAACCTTTAAAGCGTCGCCATTCCTTTCCATTTCCTCTCTTTAGGGCACAACACTAACGCTGCAGACCAGTATCACCATGCTCGGTATGGAGGTTAGCAGCGACTTATCCGAAGGATTGACTCGAAAGCCTGATAATGAGCGTCAAAATATAAAATTTTGTCAAAGAACTCGTGACGTCTAAAGTTTCAATCTCAGTTTCCATAGTCAAATGGATTTTGAATGATTTTGATACGTCTAAAAATCAAGTCCTATAGATATTTTTGAAACGAATTAATATTTATGTAAAATTATCATCGTCTCCACCAATATCCGAACCACTGAACTGTTTTCAATGAAATTTTGAAAAGGGAGGTTATACACCGAGAAACTAAAAATTCCAGAATGAGCGATTAAAACACTAAATGGGCAACTAATCATTTGTTAGTCCCTCATTAAGGATTTTTAGTCGCTCATTCTGGATTTAGATGGGTTTAGGTTAGGTTAATCTGCTGACAAGTTAAATACGATCCCTTTGAAAATAAGTTTTGCATAGTCAAAGACTGTAGGATAGTTTTATCTTCATTATTTACAAAAATAGTTACTTCACCAGTTAAATTCTTGCTGCTCAAGTAACTGTTTGACGAAATTACTATTTCTATACCTATCGAAATAGTATGTAGGTATCTGTCTAGCTCTTTCCAACAAGTTTGGCGTATGCACTAAATTGAGCTTAATAAATACGAGTCTCTGGTATTACGACTCGATTATCTCGTAGCAAGTAGTTTAATCGTTAACATGAAGCGGCTATAATAAAGACTATAAAAAGTATATTAAAAAAGTTTTAATTCGCGCCATTTCTGAGCAAACACACTAAGAAGTTTTTAATAGTTCCATGTTTAATTAGAAAAATGAAAGTTTAGCTCTTTTTACGTCCAATTCTGATCAAGCTGTTGAAGTGAGTTAAGTATTTTTGAGAAATATGATAATTTATTTTCATGGAGAGATTCATTTTTTAGACTATAGTGAATTAATTTGACTGTCCAATGTAATATTAATGCGATATCTGACTAAAGTGTTATGAATACCATTACATATTTTTAATTTAGATTTCTACATATCTATCTATATATATAAAAATGAATTGCTGTTCGTTAGTCTCGCTAAAACTCGAGAACGGCTGGGCCGATTTAGCTGATTTTGGTTTTGAAATGTGTGTCGTAGTCCAGGGAAGGTTTAAACGGTGAGAAATTATGGAAAAATAGCGAGAAAGATAGTAAAAACAACAATTTCAATTTCCCATATAAACTTTTCTACCTACTTTCCTGTCAAACATTTGATGTTCCGCCATTTTAGCGAAGGGAGAGTTTTAATGTTGTTATGATAGCTGCAAAGACGTTTAGTTCTCCGTGAATAGGTGATACGAAGTACACCGGGTCATCTAGTTATTTCACACATACATTTAACGGAGATTGAAAACTTTTAAAATGGTACTGCCTGACATTACGCATCAAAATTTTCAGCCATTATAGCGAAGGGAGAGTTTTAATGTCGTTAGGATAGGTGCAAAGAAGTTTAGTAGGTACTCCGTGGGTAGGTGATACGAAGTATGCCGGGTCATCTAGTTTATGATATAATTGAATTTATCTAAACATTAACACAACAAAGCTTCCACGTAATCTATACTAATAATAAAGCTGAAGAGTTTGTTTGTTTGGTTGAACCCTAAGATCTCAGCAACTACTGGCTCAAATTGAAAAATTCTTTTTTCGTTGGATAGTCCATTTATTTAGGAAGGCTATATAATATCACGATACGTTCAATAGGAGCTGAGCATCAATGAAGAACGTTGCAAAAACTGGAGAAAAATATTTAAAGTTACGTAAAAATCATGTATGACGGAATTGTTCTCCATTAAATTTTCTAAAAAAAAGTCCGCGACAGCATATGTCTATCTTTTATGGTTGGCTCCACTATAACCTTTCTTTTTGGTAATCAAATTTGTTTTAAAATAATGCGTTATCTGCGATGGTGTTTTTGTATACATGATATTATTCCTTATCAAAATAAATACATTATTTATGACAAGTATTTAATTTTGCACAAAATAGTTCACGACTTCATTTGATTTCAATGAATATCTTAAGAAATATCATAGTTTGAAATAAACGGAAAATAATAAATTTTGATTTTCAGAGATTTATTTGCGTGCGCTGCGTAAACGGTTAAAGTTACACAAAAATTATGTATGACGGAATTATTCTCCTTTAAAAGTTCTAAAAACAAGTTACAGACAGCATTTATCTATCTCTTAAGGTTGACTCGCTATAACCTATTTTTGTTAATAAAATTTGTTCTAAAATAATGCTTAAGATGCGAAGGTATTTTTGTAAACATGATATTATTCCTTATCAAAATGAATACATTATTCATCACAAGTATTTAATTTTGTACAAAATTGTTCTTTACATCATTAGATTTCAATGAATATCTTCAGAGATATCATAGTTTTAACATAACTCCGCAGCTAAATAATGATCAAGTACTACGCACGCATCTATACTGAGTTGTTTTTTTTTGGTTGATCACGCTTATCTTAGGAACTACTGATCCCGTCAGATTCAGACGCCTTAGAGACTCTAATAGGTTCAGAGACTCCTCCGAGGGAGATGCTCACCGGTCAGGAATTCTCTCTGGAGTGATTCGACCTTAAAGCTTGAGGACCCACCGAGGTCCTCTCCTTTACTAAAACCCCTGGTGACTCAAAGAAGGTCATCAGAGACATCCTGTAAAAATAGTAAAAAAAAAAAACTGCCTAGAAAGAGTCTGACGCGTGAACGAAGGGTTCCGTGCCATAGATTTTATCAAAAGAGTCCGAAAATTATTTGAATTTTAAATTAAATATTTTGTTAACATTTCAAGTTTCTACCTGTTATCGTTATTGAAACCGAGAAATAAATCACGTTTGTTGTTGAGCCCCCTTAAATATTTATTTTATTTTAATTTAATTATTTATTTTGAAAGTGAATAATATTAACTAAATATTCTGTGAATATTTCAAGCGTCTATCTGTTGCCGTTATCAAAATCGACCAAAAAAAGTCACGTTTATTTTATGGAAGCCCCTTCAATATTTATTTTATTCTATTTATTAGTATTTGTTGTTATAGCGGCACCAGAACTACGTCATCTGAGAAAATTTCAACTGTCTAACTATAATGGTTAATGATATACAGCCTGGTGACAGATGGACAGACGGACGGCGGAGTCTTAGTAATAGGATCCCGTTTTACCCTTTGGGTACAGAACCCTAAAAAGGGGAACTACTGATTCAAATTCAAAAATTCTTTGATTGTCTATTTATCGAGGAAGACTATAGGCCAGGACTTCCCAAACTTATTTTCATAGTGACGTCCTTAGGATTTTTCCAATTTTTACGAGCCCTCCCCCCGTTATAGTAACAGTAAAGTTAAGTACATACCTACAAAAACGAAAAAAAACGGACGCAGCCGCCCGAAAGATGCTGTGTTCGATTTTTCCGCTCGCCCTAGACAGTCGATCCGGGCTCAAGTTTTAAAATCGCGACTTTCATTTATTTCTCTACATTTATTTTCGTTCTACTAGCTCGCATAGCAGCTAGACAGCCATTCTATGTGGATCGTCTCACTACGCCCGCCCCCGGGATAGAACCGCGAACACTGGGATGCTAGGGCATCGCGACGCGCAGTATGGGAAACCCATATATAGGCTTATATACCTCCATAGCATCATTCTACGACTAATAGGAATTGAGCATCAATGAAAAATGTTGCAAAAATGGGAAATCCACGCGGACGAAGTCGCGGGCACAGCTAGTTACATAATAAGTCTAAAATGATTTGATCTTTATGCCTTAAGAAATAAGGTAAACTAGGTAAGTTAAAGTCAAATAATAGTGCGAAGTGTTATTAAGTTGTTAATTATATTAGGGGTTTAAGTATGAAATTGCCGTTTTGTATGGAGAATTTAACGAAAATTTATTTTTCATACAAATATATTTGCGATTTTTTAAGGAACTACAAATCTAAATTTTGTGTAATTTTGTGGATATATTTAGACAACATTAAGTTAAAGGATACTTAGATAAAAAATTTGAGAATTGATACCTGTAAAAAAATATTCATATTTTTATAACGGAGACGGACACCTCTAAGGACGAGCTGTTTTTGAAGATGTATTTCTAGTAAAAAAAATATAAATAGGAATATAATTTTATACATAAATATAAGTCCTTGTAATGAAGTTTAAAATAAAAAAAGAATAATGGACCTAGCTATTGTATTAAAGGAATTATACAATAATGAATAATGAGGAAAAAATCGGCAATTTCATACTGTAACCCCTATTATTTTACTACATCATTCAAGGTGAATTATTTCTATCGACAGCTCACATGCACTAGGAATACCTAGTGTCGTAAAATTGGAAGGCCTAGCTAATAAAACAAGTTCCCGTAGAGAAGAAGCGGTCAACGAACTCTTTTTTTAACACGTCACACAGTATTTTGTATATAACAAGAATTACAACACTTATATTTGATCCTCAAGCTAGAAAACAATACGTTATCTTGAGCCACAAGTTTTCTTGTTGACGATCAATTATAAGGAATCACTGAAAGGATGAATACCTATACGATAAACAGAATTAAAACTTATTTATCTAAAAACTTGATTCGTCTTTGCAAGCGGCGATCAAAATTCAAATAGCCTCACAGAAGTAGGTTTAAGACGTCAGAACACTCGCTACATATTTGATGAGTTAACCAAGTCTGTATGGTATCACATAAAAACAACAAAGGAAGCTCTAGACAGCGGCGAGTAATAAATAAAGCGGTCTCAACCGAATGTTTGCAGCCCCGACTACACCAGGAACTGTTAACGAGGTTCCTGTCACGAAATATCGAGTTTTGAGTATTTTTTCAGGTTCCCAAACATGGTTGGTGTCAGGCAGGCGAACAGCATTAAAAATCTAATGCCCAAACCTTTTTTTTATAAAAAGGTCAAGAAAATGATTCCGCCTGATGGTAAGCAAAAGTGGAGTCTTAAGTGCGAAAAATAAACCGCCGCGGTAGCCACCCTCGCCTTGCCGACCAGCAAGGTGCTTCTTCACGCCTCTTTTGAATGACCCAAGATTGTAGGAAGGAGGGAACACGTGTGCTGTCAGTAAATTCCATTTATGATTGTGCGACCAAGAAACGAGTTGCCAAATTTCTTAGTTCGCGTTGCAATGGTAGCCACAGTTTGTCGGTGACAACGAAGACCAACACGCGTAGTCCTTAAATTTATTTTTTATAAATATTTATTATTTATAAAAAATATGTTTAAAATCATTATGTATATTAAAATTAAAATTTTCCGTTATCTAACATCGATATCAGAAGCACTTAATGATACTTAATTTAAGCTAGACAATTGGTGTGAGCTAGGCAATATGTTATATTAATATCTTACATAATTGGCAATTCCTATTGGCTTCTCTCTCTGCCTAGTTTTGGTAAGATTATAGAAAGTGGGGGATGTTTGCTTCCCATTAAGCTTCCCATGGAAAAGTCTATTCTATTCTTAATTAATGGCGTCGCGTCGCATTAAGCGTACGCATGTCAAGTGGAAGTACCAAAAATTGTACGGTTGATTTGGGTTAAAAATGGAGTCTCTCAACACGTGTTTTTACAACAAGAACTCGGGAGAGACTCCATGGAAAAGTCATCTCGACCAAGAACATGTCAGACTACTAATTTGTGACACCGGCCGCGTAAAGTCCTCGGTGACATTCTGAAGAAAGCAAGCCACATCGCGATACGTGTTTATTTATCCGTAGCCGCGTGCCTCTTTATTTTATTGCAAGCAGCTGCACATGAGTTTTTACGTTGATATTGGCTTGAGGATTTCCTGGCTACTTTTATATTGCAGCCTGAATGTGACAAATTATGCACTTAATTTTTATTTTTTTTCCTTATACTACGAGATGGCAAAGAAGCTGGCGGTCCACCTGGTGTTAAGTGGTTACCGTCACCTATAGACACTTACAATATTAAGGGTATATCACTTAACACTGCAATTGGGCGTTGCCATCCTGGGGACTAAGATGATATGCCTTCCATGCCCAGTAATTACACTGGCTACCTTTCCCTTCAATCCGAAATACAGCGAACTGTTTCACGGAAGAATTAAGAAAGGCGGTGGTACCTACCCAGGCGACCATACGATATGAGTCTACCACCTAGTAAAATAATTTTAAGTGCACACACGGACATTATTTTAATGGTTTTAATTTCCATTTATTTTCGTTGGATCCCACTTTTGAATCACAGTATAATACAGATAAACATTCGATGGATATTGTACGAGCAGGTCGCGGCGGTTGTAAGGCGCCACATTCCCCCAGTGGAAAGGATACTGAGCCAGGGCGTAAGGCTGGCCAGCAAGGATTTGTTATAGGTAGGAGCTGCCCCAGGGAGTAGCCCTGGCAGACAGCATGACGGTGATAGGAACTGCCCCAAGGAGTAACCCTGGCAGACAGCAGCGAGGGTAATGAGACTCAAAACGGTCGGTTGAGATCTGTTTATTGATAGTCTTTGATATTCTTTTATGTATATGAAATTGTTTGACTGAACATCGATAGGTTTTTGTATGTCTCTCATAGGTGTATGAAGCCGACGGTGCACGTAGTTGCTGATCCGCGGAAAGTTGTTTGTTGCCTCGCTGCTGACCAGGCAGCCGCAGAGTCCAATGTTCAGCTTGTGGCTCGAACAGATAATTCGATGGTTGTACAAGCGTTAACAGCCTGTGGCCATATTACCATTCATACACAGATAAAGTCAAGCTTTTTTCCAATAGAAATCATTTCTTTCCACTTGGTACGATCCTTTCGCATAATCCAATCTCGTCACAGTCATATGCTCGGCGGTGTCGAAAACTTTTGACTTGAATCTTTTTCAAGGTGTCTTCGATTTAATCAATAAACGTTCTCCTAGGTCTTCGGTGACTCCTATCTCCGTTCATTTCCGATTCATATCCTTTTTGTCAATCTACTTTTACATATCCTTTCCATTTAACTTCCCCGCGAAAAACACACCAGTGCAACTTCGAACAACAATAAAACTCTCCAACAATAGTAATAAGCCATAACCACGCCATAACAATGACAACGCCACCTAGTGACGTATAACTGAACTAACGTTTAATTTATTAGTGGCGAACATTTGGAGAAGCCTATGTCCAGCAGTAGACTGTGATAGGCTGATGATGAATTTATTAGTCCCCTGGCCATTCTAATTAGGATAATAGGATATTCTTATCGAATTATTGTAATGTCATCGTTTTCGATGAGTCTATAAAGTTTCGTGTGACCGTTCAAAGTTGGTCAAAAGCAAGCAAGCAAACATACAGGTGAAGCTTATAAAAGCATATTAAAAACAAAGTACCTACGGCATCAAGTCGTCTAAAATTGCAATATCCAGAATGAAAACTAGAGAAGCCGGGCGTGCCAAGTGAAAAATATCGCAATTCCTACAACGAGTTATGAATCGAGGCGATTTCTGTGAGAAATCTCCCCGTTAGCTGTAAACGACAATTTGTATAAGTCCGCGGTTGTGTGCCCTCCTTCACGGTTTCTCGGGGCCGTTCCGACTGATGGATATTGGAAACGTAGTTTGCGCCCGGAACTTTGGGTTATGACAATTTTCAGACTTCGTTTTTTTATGTTCAGACACGAACATCTCCCGGCTCCCAGCATTAGTTCCGAATTATCATCCTTATTTATTCTCCATCTCTCATTTGTATTTTGTAGTTATTTATGTATCTAACTATTTATTTTTCTTCTTCAAACTTACATTTTCTTTACTTTATTTGTTTATTTTTTTTACACAATTAGGAACATTGATATTTTTTTTTACTTCTTCATAGCTGTAGTATTTTCTTCATATCTTTCATAACGGCACCTTCCTCATTTTCTATATTTATTTAATTTCCGTTTTTTAGAGCACATATCCTATTTTTATTAAAATATGTCATCGTCCTTATCGAGAGAAAAAGAAAATATTGTCCTTCTTGAGGCAAAATCAGTCCGTTTTTAGTCATTTTTTTTTTAAATTATAAAAAAAACGCCTTTTACATAAAAAAACACTGTTCCGTCTACGCAGCGCTGCCACGAGGCAGCACTGGCAGGGTCGCCATGCAATGTGGGACCCGGGAGAACACAATAAAAACGACAAGTGCTCGCTTTAATGTCTGATTTATTACTAAAACCTTAATACTAATTACAAGATACCTTAGCCTAACTTAATGCTAAGTCAGGAGAGGCGCGTCACACACTACAATTGGTTACCAGAGAAGTATACGCCCTGTTCGGTGTTAAGCAGTCACTGTACCCTAGTCCTTTTTTAACCGACTTCAAAAAGGAGGAGGTTATCAATTCGACTGTATGTTTTTTTTTTTTTTTTTTTTAATGTTTGTTACCTCATAACTCGTTACTGGGTGGACCGATTTTTAAGATTTTTTTGACCTTTGGAAGCTAGTGCTTGTCATGGGGTCCCATTTAAATTTTATCGACATCTGACAAGTAGTTTTTGAGTTATCCCTAATAATGCCTATTTAATTGACATTGATGATATCGTAATTTTATCACTTGTGTGTCTAAAAGATCTTGAGGTAGTTTCCTGAAAATTTATATACTTAAAACACTAAAAAGCAGAAAAAAAATTTTTAAATAAAAAAAAAACCGCCTTCAAAAAACGGGAGAAATAAAAATTTTGTTTATAAAAATCTAAATGTTTTTTGAGGTCGGTCCCAACCTCAATATTTGTAATAAACATTGTCACTTGTATTTGGGACCGACCTCAAAAAACATTTAGATTTTTATAAACAAAATTTTTATTTCTCCCGTTTTTTGAAGGCGGTTTTTTTTTAACACGCTGATATTAGTTTCACCTGTATGTTTGTTTGTTTGTATGTAACTGACTCGTTTGGACTCAATTTTGACCCACTCTAAACGGTCAGATTTCATTTAAACTTTATAGACTTATCGAAGACCGATAACATTACAATAATTCGATAAGAATATCCCATTATCCTGATTAGAATAGCCTGGACTAATAAATTAAACGTTTGGAATGTTATTTCAGCTATACATCACTAAATGGCGTTGTCATTAAGTAAGTACTTTCATCGGCGGTTATAATTAGCTCTAAAAAGTGGAAAATAAAATAATAGTTAAAAAAAATTATGTTATAATAATATGTATTATGTTAAATAAAAAACTAAAGAGTGAAAAATAACTTAGTATAGAAACTAAATGATGAACGAAAAGTATAATTACTATTTAGAGAAAAACGTGGGATGCTCAATTTAATTGTACCGATCGAATATTTTCAAGAACTAATGTAATTGAGCACCTCACGCTTTTCTCTAAACAGTAATTATACTTTCGTTCATAGTTTATTCATAATTTAGTTTCTATACTAAAAAGTAATTTATCACTTTTTTTCCGACTTAATATAAAAGCGTGTTTTTTAGTTTTTTTTTGAAACTATTATTTTATTTTCAGTGGAAAAGCTTTCATAGCTACCCTGACTGTGAATAGGGTCCACTTGCAGGATTATGTAGGAGTTACATGTTTTTATTTATTTATATATTAACGAAACATACAGTATACTAAAATACAGTCGACCAAATTGAATCATGACCCACCTTAAGATCATTTTCCTACAGTCACTCAATACAAATTAGGTTGAAATTTGCTTGAACATACATTTCTTAAGTAACGAACCTGTTATCAATTTATTAGACACTGACAGTGTCTAATAAATATGGCCTTTTAATTTTTTTTCAACTACTACTTGACATATGACACATAGCGTAATTTTATTTTTAAAAATATAATATTTATTCGTTTTTCTCAGTAGTGAAAAGACTTTAGATTGTGAACGGCATCTTATTTGAAATTCCAATTGAGACTTTAGTGCAGTGATAACAAAGAGTAAAATTGCATAGATCTCTGACCCGTAATGACATATTTTTATTCATATTTAAAAAGTAATAAGTGCAACACGCATGATAGCGAAGAAAACCTAACTATATTTATGATTGTAAAGGAATGATCGGCCAAGTGGGTCATGATTCAGTTGGTTCGACTGTACAATAGAAACTTGTATATCCACTAAAAACCAATGGTGTACTCTATCCGCGTGTTGACTCTGTAGCCTAGTTCTACCATAACCTTAGTAGCCTTCCCAACTCGTAAAGCTCTGGCAACCTTACCAATAGAAACACACATCACAAAAAAATGTGTTTTTTGACTGTCATCTTCTGTAAGGTGGAGGTAAAATCCACATAGTGGCAGGTTGTCAGCCTGTCGCCTACACAAAAGAGGCACCAAACTCAAAAGTAACTAAACCTTCAGTAAACAAAACATCTAATCTAAAATAAAAACTAATCTAAAATTTATTATTTTGCTATCATTTTATAAATTTATTAATACCTAATATTATAAACTCGTGATAAACTCCAAAATCGACCCGTGTGGACAGACGCACTGACTTGCTGGCATGGCGCGATGGTCGGGTGGGGTTATTGTTAATTTTGTTAAAGTTAGACTACTTTATATTAGGGGTTTAAGTATGAAATTGCCGTTTTATATGGAGAATTTATCGAAAATTCATTTTTCCATACAAATATATTTGCGATTTTTTAAGGAACCACAAATCTAAATTTTGTGTAATTTTGTGGATATATTTAGACAACATTAAGCTATAGGATACATAGAGAAAAAAATTGAGAATTGATATCTGTAAAAAAATATTCATATTTTTATAACGGAGACGGGCACCTCTTACGACGGGCTGTTTTTGAAGATGTATTTCTAGTGAAAAAAATAAGAATAAGAATAAAATTTTATACATAAATATAAGTCCTTCTAAAGAAGTTTAAAATAAAAAAAGAATAATGGACATAGCTATTGTATTAAAGGAATTATACACTAATGAATAATGAGGAAAAAATCGGCAATTACATTCTTTAACCCCTATTATTATATTGTAAAATGAGAGTCGGTGGATGTGATGATGCAGTGTACGCTAAAATGGTTAATGTGACACTGTGCGTGCGTGATTGTTTATTTGTGTGTAATTAATGATTATTAAATAAAATAAACAAACAAACTAAACCAACCATCAAAGGCCAACAATCAGGGCAGATGTTACACTCTGAATTACTCAGCACCTTCATCTAACATAAACCAGAGTCAAATAACATTTATGCGGCGTTTTTGTTGGTGATAAAGTATGATCCACGGAGAAGGGACGAGGACTAGGGTTAGCAGCGCACGAACATCACGTCAAAGTTGCAAGTGTCTTAAGGCTACGGTGACAATCATACCAGGCAGTATGCTTGTGTGCGAAAAAAATAACATAAAAAAACAAGCGAGGAATATCTAAGTAATAAACTTTGGTGTACATCTGCTTAGCAATTCTAGTTTAAAGGCGGGTGTTTCTTTATCTGCTTTATTTACTCTCTGTTCGCACGCGAGCCACGAGTTATTTGCTATCGGATCGCGGTATCGTAAAATAGGAAGGTGTTTCACTGCGAAATATCTTTATATAAAGTGGAACAATCTTTTGTATAAATATTGGAGGAGAAACACTAGTTTGTTTTGTTGTTATCATTTGAAAGAGGAAATGTAATATTCACATTATCATAGAAAACCAAAAACTAAGGTTGACTGGAAATTATGTCAACAAAAAATGGCAAATTCCTAAGCGCATTTTTTTAAATAAAAAGGTCGAAAAGTAAGTTTGGGAACAGAAGCTGAACTGCTTGTCTATGAGGATGTTATTTTGGGCGACGAACTCTTTAAGTCGAGCTAGAAGGACTCGCTCGTAGAGTTTACCTATCGAGCTAAAGAGACTTAGTGGCCTATAGCTGGTTGGATGTGAAGCGTCCTTGCCAGGATTTCGAAATGTTTAGGAGGGTAGGTCCTCCTTGTCCGCCTTAAAGGTTTTCGCCTACTTCCAGTATGCCTGGTGTGAGGGCGAGATGTTTTTAAACAGATCGTCCCATCGTTGATTAAGAAGGTCCCGCATGCGGTGCTTCACAGCGCGCTGCAAGGCCCGCAGGCGGCACCTGTTCTCTTCGATGTGGTAAGAGTCGTTAGCACGGGTAGCCGCGTTTTTGGCAGTCAGTAGCTGCCTGATGTCATCAGGGAGCCTCTAGATGCCTCGCTCACGATGGAGCTGAGGTGACTGACGAGGGCCTCGACCGCGTGTTCCGTGTCTTGGTGATACATGAGAAGATCAGTGCTCCACAGCTGTAGCTGCCAGCCTTTTTATTTACACGCGGAAAATTGTGTGGTTTTCCTATGCGAGAACCACGTTTCATAATATTTAGTTTTGAAGTTTAAGTAATGTCGGGAGAAAAAGTAATACCACAAATTATATTGTAGATAAGTTATTTCAACGAATCGCATTAAATTTCAAAACGTCAACTGAACAAATCCGCAATTACTCTCCTAAATGCCACGTTTTGCTGCAAGAGTAAATTTCGTTTGCTATAATTAATAGGATTTTGCCTAAACAAGTCGTCCGACCACGTTATTGTAGCGATAAACTGAATGAGACTTGTCTAGAATTCGCTCGGAGCTTAATGAGGTTGAGAATTTCCTTCTCGCTAATACACCCGATTAGTTCAACGGATGAAAAAGTGCATTATTTTATTCTAGCACTAGATGACCCGGTGTACTTCGTATCACCTATTCACGGAGTACTAAACGTCTTTGCACCTATCCTAACGACATTAAAACTCTTCTTTCGCTAAAATGGCGGAACGTCAAATGGTTGACAGGAAAGTAGGCAGAACAGTTTATATGGGAAAATTAAATTATTGTTTTTACTATCTTCCTCGCAATTTTTCCATATTTTCTCACCTTTTAAACCTTCCCTGGACTACGACAAACATTTCAAGACCAAGATAAGATAAATCTGTTCAGCCGTTCTTGAGTTTTAGCGAGACTAACGAACAGCAATTCATTTTTATATATATAGATAGATAGATTACACTTAAAGATCGTTAAAGAGATATTTGTGAAAGTAGGTCCTTAAATATTGCTTTTGAATAATTCCCGTTTGTAACCATCTGATACACTATACTGTTGACTCGTAAAAGTGTACAAAATTACTTTAAAAATATGTTTTATGGCCGGTCGCCTACCTGACAACAACCCTTTACTACGTTGTGAGTAGTTTAATGCCGTAGGTCACACTTACTTATGACCGTGCTGCTAAACCACTCCTGCACAAACAGTGCTACATGACTACTCGCTGTCCACGCGCCGACCGCCAGCATGCAACCAGCTGTCCACGCGCTTACAACTAGCTGTCCCTGCGCTTATAGCTATCAGTCAACTAAAATGTCCACGCGCCGACCGCGTTTCGCTTTTCGCAGCGACAAGCTAGCAACGTGCTTGAAGCGAGAACTCTGCGTGCGTACATCGCGCGGGTCACCTGGTTGAAGCGCGTGCTAAGCATGCGTTAAGCGAGACGTCAACTATCGAGTGGTACGATGGCAGTAAGTTATACAGAAAGCAGTCTGCTAATTTGTATTGTCAATGTAAAGTATGCCTACAGAGGATACCCTAGAAGCTCAGATTTCAATGAATATTTATTTTGCGGTATCGTTATCGTATAAGTCGGCTACCTTTTTTACCCGCCTCCGCGCGAGTTACCTCTTGATGCGATGGTCTTGGTATGATGGACAGAGTTCAGCAAATCCCTCAGTCGGCTTTTATCCTTCTTGAGTTATGTTCTCATTCAGTGAGTAGGTACTTTTTCATTGTTCCATTCAGTTTTGAAATAGGTTTTAGCCATGAGCTTAGACTTTTAGCTAAATCCTAATTAAAAACATAGCGAAAGAACGAAGAGGAATTATAAGTCATTTTATTATTAGACGTGTTCTAATATTATATTTTTAAATTGATAAGATTTACAAAATCATAAAATTTTAACTTTCGGTTTTCAGTTGGCTCTACTCCTTAAAGTTTAGAATCCCATGATTATTTTTTGCCAATATAACACGGAGGATTCATCAAAGACAAGCTACGTACATATTTCTTCTCGACAGTGGGACAGACACAATTGCTTCCACATATTTCATGTACAGTCGAATAGTTGTAGTTCCATGGAGCTCTTATCGGCTGATGGATGCGACGGACTCACGCGAGCGCAGCTCCTGCGATCGATCAACCTTTGTTAGTTCTGCATTGCGACTAATGGACGTTTTCTTTAAGCTGGCCATTTTTTTGGTAAACACATTTCAGAATCCATTCTTTATGGGCCAACGTCCATCGGTATACACATCAAAAAGCTTGCTTTCACTTGGAAATACTGATAAACTAAATTTATTTTTAAGTAATTGTCTTCGTTTAAAAAAATGTGTTATTTAAACCCCCATTTCCATGTAATTCACTGATATATCTGCACCAAACTTTAGTTTTTTCATGAATAGCATTAGCAGGTTAGTGGTGAAAAAAACTGATGCAAAGCACATTGTTCACATTAATAAATATTTATTAAGTATAAAATTTAGTTTTATGTAATATACTACTAATTCAGTGTAATAAAAGTTTTTTTTTAAATCGTTGTAATGTTCATATTTGGCTCTTTGGCTAATAAGTTTGCGGACCACTGGAATAGGCCATTAAAACTTCAGAAATTATTTAATTATTAAGGTTAAAAAAACATAGAATTGTCGCGTTTTTCAAATCTAGGCAGCGTTACTAACCACTCCGCCACGAGACTACTTTAAAGACATCGTCTACCTATAAAAAATTGTAGGCATACTAAACATAATCCATACGATTATATCAAAGGCAAATGAGCAGTTTGAAGTTGAAGCGGCCATCCTCCAATATAATGGTCGTATTATTTATAGACACGAGTATTTTAATGCGAGAAACAGAATATGCTAAACATGGCTTAGTAACCATTTTCCTTAAGAATTAATGTTCCATTTTTTAGACGGCTCGTCTTTGATGTGACATCATCTACTTTATTATTTTCACATTTCCTTTTCAAATGAGACCGTTCCGGTTCAGTACATGCTTCGCCCACAATTTGAAAATGTTTTAAAGATAAAATATCAAAGTTGAATTGGATAACTTAAACACCAAAGAGAGTATAGACGGCTATCCTACATTAGCCACCTCTGTAGTTCAACCACCGCTATTGGATATAGATCTCCAGGTTCGAGACTCAGGCAGTAAAAATGTATTGCGTCTACTCGCACTGCGCTTTTCAGGAATTCCTTGGACCTGATAGTAGTGATGATAACGTGGAAAATAGAAGCGAATATCACAAGGAACTCTTGATCACCAAGACACTTACACCTGTATTCACAAACAGTACTAAGAGGTCTCTCACGTCTGGACTCTTGGATCAGTAAACTCATTGCGTTGAATAGAGCTCGGTGATTGGTTCTTTTCTGTTGCGTAGTTCTAGTTCACATCGTTGAATTTACTGAGGGTTTATTGATTGATTTATTTGAATTTGCTTTTGACATCTCATCCTGTGCGTAGCTAGCTAGCTTAGCCGTGCGTTCATTTTTTATAATATATTCCCACACTCACACCAATTATCTAGCCCAAATTAAGTATCATTAAGACCTTGTGTTATGGATACTAGATATCGGACAAATATACTTAATAATCTAGATATTTCATAAAATAAGCTTAAATAAATAAATAAACAACCATGTCTCGTGAACAAATATTCGTGTTCATCACACTAACATTTGCCACTACCAGGACTCGAACCCGGACCGCCCGATGTGTAGGCAGCGTTACTGACCACTCCACCACGACGGCGTCTTTTGAAGTTAAAGATCGCTTATTGTCGATCCCCACTTGAGTATTGTCAATGAATGAATTTTAAAATAATGTACATATTATTATTGTTAAAATTCATAACTTCTGTATCATAACTTAACATAATTTCAAAAGATATACCGAAAAAGGTGAAAATTGTCATGAGAAAATAGTTGTCCGAAATCTAAAAGGAAATGAAAATAGTCATAGCATTACTTCTGCAATTGAATTGTAAAGTAAGAATTACAACGACCAAAATCTATACCAACTCTGAAGTTGTACCTAAATGATGCCAAAATGATATAAAAATTATTCCGCATAATGGATTACGCACCTAATTTATATTTCTAAAAACAGATTTTTCCTTCACAAAGTTCACCCTTGAAGGAACTTAAAAGTCAACAGTCGCGTCCATTTTTTTATGAACACAAAGTGAAAAAACTTCTCAATCTGCGGTCACCACACCCGAGTCTCAAGTGAACATTAATGTTAACAGCGACTCAAAAGCGTCGTTTACACGGTACGATTATGACAATTAGTATTAGTTTTATATAAAAAAAATAAGAAACTTACTTTCATTAGTCTGCGGTCTTCTGGAAGGTGCGTAGTGCCCCAAATTTTAGCGACAAATCTGCTGTGCTATAGCTTTCTTTAGCTTTTGGTGTTCACACAACAAAAAATAGTAAGTTATAATAATAATATATTTCCACGCTCACACCAATTATCCAGCCCAACGTAAGTATCATTAAGAACTTGTGTTATGGATACTAGATAACGGACATTTTTAATATACATAATATTTTTAGATATTTTTATAAATAAATCATCATCATCATGTTCATCACACAAATATTTGCCGCTACCAGGACTCGAACCCAGACCGCTTGATGTGTAGGCAGCTATACTGACCACTCCACCAAGACGGCGTCAAGTTAACCTATACCAAAAAAATAATTATTTTGTATTTTTCTTGTGCATTGAACATTCATACTCCTCACATTGTCATGTCGTCACGCCCATAATTACAGAAGTGTAGAGCTTTGGTTGACATTTGGTTATATTACTAGTATAGTAATATAGTATTATATTATCTGTGGTTATATATAACTAGCTTTTGTTTGCGAATTTGAAAAATCGTAACATACATCATTTTAAATTTTTAGCCAATAAGCCATATACCAATTTGTATGGATTTTACTATAAAAAATAACGGATTTCTCATACAAACTTTCATCCTCTATTTCATCCCTTTTAGGGGTTAAATTTCGAGATATTCCAAAATACCTCTATCTTAACTTTTAACCGAAACCACATCTTAATTGTTGTAGTTTGTTTTTCAAGCAATAAAAATAGTTGTCTGAACATTCACGAACAAAATAAGTACCTCAGCATCATTTGCCTTCAAATAAGTATATCAACTCTATTCTATACCATTTATCATCTCTCACATAATCTATCCATCTTTTCTTCGGTCTTTCTCTCCCTCTATATCTGACCACATGTATGTTCATCACCTTCTTTACGCCATGATTATCATCCCTTCTCATTACATGCCCATACCATGCTAGTCGCTTACCTCTCAATTTTTCTGTCACTGGTGCTATTTTCAGACTGCCCTTAATATATTCATTCTTGTCACTCCATCCATCTGAGCATACGCATCTCAGTCACGTGCAACCGACTCTCATCCGTCCGCTTTACCGCCCAACTTTCGGATCCGTACAATACAACAGGTTTTTCATAATGTTTTGTTTTATATATGTATTTTATTCTCCTTTAATTGAAGGGGAATTCGGGAGTAGCATATGGTTCCCGTAACCTGTTGCCATTTCATCCACTAGCTTGATTCCTCGGTCGTTGTGCTGTATAAGGGAACCCAGGTACCGGAATTCGAAACAGACCTGTAATGGTTCCGTCGAGCGAAGCGGGTTCAGGGTTGGAAAAACGTACTTATATGCTGAAAATATAATAACTTAAACACTCATTTAGGAGCTCGATGGCGCCACGGTTGTGCATTCTTCGTAGCGATCACAATAACCAAGCTACAAAGTGCACGGTCAGTATTCGGATGGGTGACCGAACATTTTCAACTCGATATTCCTCCGTGCTTCGGAAGGCACGTTAAACTGGTAGTCCCAGGTGCTGTTGAAAGATAGCAATCGTTCCCAAGGAGGGTTAGTGTCAGGCACACAGCCGTAAAAACCTAATGCCAAAACCTATAGCAGTATTGTCGAAAGAAAGACATAACCCCTCGCTCGGTGGCTGTCAAAAGAGCTGTCAAGAACAATCGTTAGGCGATAACGTCATCACCCTGCACTGACCCCAAATATATTGGGAGCAGGCTATGAGTATCCAGAGTCAACAAATTTGTATTGATAGTGCAAGGGTATTTACCGCAAACCTCAGGTATTTGTTTGAACGCGATCGTCCGCCGAATAAAAATGTTTTACTCGGTGCGCTTTCCCGCAATTTTAATTAACGATGAAAAAACTAACATTGCACAGTTCTGAGAATGTTGCAGAAAATAGATACGCTTCTTTTAGAAGATAAAGGTATTTAGAAAAATAGTACTTGGAAGTGTTACAAATTATATTCTATAAAATTTTCTTCTCTGTTCATATCAGTCCAGGGAACTTAATAGAAGGGAAGTAACTAATATCACATTTTCAAACAAGGCTATTTGGTTTTTAAGGCAGTAAACTAGTAATTTACCACAAAAGCGGTTACTATAAATTAAATATTATTTATTAAGTCATAAAGAAAATCGTACCATGTAAACGGCGAAATATTAAATAAATATTTGAGAAAGTTCTAGAAGAGATACTTTGTCCCTTTTTGAATATACATGAATAACAGTGACGAGAAAATGAATGATTTTGAAAGTGTATAGAAAATTTATATAACATTGTGAAGAAATTATTTTTTTAAACTTTTTTTAATAATGGCAAGCATTACCTGGGATACTTAGCATTTTAATGTTTTAATTTACTAACGTAATTTTAGTTTGGACAAAAGGTTGTATGATTTTCACAATAATTTTATGGCAATCTTTGTATTTCAAGATTTAATATTGAGCCGATCGCAATATCATTAGAAACAATGTTATGTTTAGTTAGTGTTATTATTAAAGAAATTGTGGAGAGTTTTGGGGAGCCTTATCTGTCGTCGATTCTACATCACCAGGACGGCACTTAAATTGTTTGTGTGACGTAGTAGGCGGACAGAGATCACTTCTTTCATGGCCACGATTCTTACACATTATTTTCGCTTCATTTACTCTTATCGCAGTCTTTATAGATCCTAAGCGACTATGACCTAGGCCCCTCTTTAACCGACTTCAAAAAAGAGGGGGTTCTATTTCTCCTGTATCAAGTTTTTTTTTAAATGTTTTCGACTTGGTTGATACACACCCCCCTAGATTTAGATTCATAAATAAATGTTTTGGTCAATCTATTTTCACTTTTTTGGATTGACTACTACAGGTGGTCGAAGATGACTTTTTCTGTGTCACCAGGATTTTTGTTGAGAGCGAAATAAAAGTTAAAATATACGCGTAAACATGAAAGTATATTGTTATGAAGTGAGGTAAAAAAAAATCAAATATTTACAAAACGCCAACGTCAACTTTAAGTATAGAATTTAGACTGCACCAACTGCCCTAACCAGTACTACAATAGAGTACCTTGGTAGGTCCTAACCGGCAAGCATCTCCCGCGAGGGAGTCTCTACACCGATAAGTCTTTAAGGCGTTCGGGTCGGACGCCAGCGGTGCACATGAGGGTGCCTGTAATAGCTTGATGACCGGGCGTAGATTAATAATTACTGACGTTTATAGATTGCGACTATAGTGAGACCAAAAAAATCGGGAGTGGTCTCCCCTTGACTTTCTCGTATACCGGAAACGACTCAAAGGTTGATAGAAACCTTTTGTATACCTGTGACTTGCAAGTAATAAATGAAAAATAATAATAATGAAACCTTATGTATGACATGCATGTTAAATTTTGGTCACCCATCCGAGTACCGACCGCGCACTTGGTTGCTTAACTTTCGTGATCGACGGCTCAAAATTTGATAGAAACCTTATAATCTGATGTTATACACGTATGTTAAATTTGGTTGCAATAAGTTAAAGCATGCTCCAGTTATTGTGCTAACGCACAGACACACAAACATATTTACAAAAAAAAAAATTTTGGACTCGGGGAGGTCCAAAACGTGTAAATCCGTCAAAATCTCGTGGGCGAATTTTTTGACGATTACAAGACTTCCTCTGTACTACGTACGAGAAAGTAAAAATGCACGAATATGTGAGTAATGCGCATATGTGCGTGAAACATAGTACGGCAATCTGACAGTTGATGTCTTTTCTACGTGACTGACGTGAAATGTACGTGAAAATAATGTTCTCGTCCATCTATCTCGCTTCATAATACGCGTTAGTATGCACTTTCTCTTTCACATTGCCGATCTACAGTTTCTAATATACATGGTACCGGGTATATCGCGACGTGTGTGACCCGGACCTTCGCACCCGTCTGCGGGTGCAATGTGGTGTGTATCAAGCAATGACGTAGGAATTGTATCAAGTGTCTGGGTATGATGTATATGTGTCACTAGGTGCAGGACGGAGAGGAGGTTTAGCATTATAACATTTTTATTTTCTCGTATACGCAGTATAAAGGAAGTCTTGTAATCGTCAAAAAATTCGACCTCGAGATTTTGACGGATTTACACGTTTTGGACCTCCCTGAGTGCAAAAATAACGTTTTTGGAGTTATGTCTGTGTGTGTCTGTGCGTTAGAACGATAACTCGAGTATATTTTAACTTTTTGCAACCAAATTTAACATGCATGTATGATATCAAAATATAAGGTTTCTATCAACTTTTGTGTCGTCGATCAAGAAAGTTAAGCAATCAAGTGCGCGGTTGGTACTAGGATGGGTGACAAATATAAGATTTCTATCAACTTTTGACTCGTTTCCGGTATACGAGAAAGTCAAGGGGAGAATACTCCCGATTTTTTTCTACATAACTAAATGATCTGAGCATATCTTTCTCAATTCTTGTCATCTCGTTTCGTCTGTACTCGTTACTATAAGCGGGTTACATGGAAGAATTAAGGATAAAAGACACATAAATCTGGTTTCTAACAGCTAATGATACAAATTCTTAGCTGCAAAATCGCATGCAAATTATTTTCAAATTACCTCCCGGGAGATTGTAGTAAAATTATGAAGTCGTTAAAACTTGTTTACTATGGGACATAATTGTTTTCTGTTCTTCAAACTTAGATCGTAACCGTGAAGATGGTAAGTTTTAAATGCAGCTGCTGATGCTACTGTTGAATAACAGAGGGTTTATTGAAAATGTAATCCATGCCAGCATTAGTTGTAATTTGCAATAGAACATATTCTGCCTTCTTAATTTTTCTTAAGAATAAGACGAAAGCACATGAAAACCCTTCATAGAGAAGACTGTATGACCAATTTCTTCTCTCAATGTTCAACAATTTTTTTATTGCATCCATGTTTTTATTATTTATTACAAAATCCTCCTAAAGTTTTATTGGAAGGTTTATCAAGTAAAATAACATTGTTTGCAGTAGTATGTAACGCGTTGAAACGTCCAGTGCTAAAATAAAAACCCTTCCTTTTGGCTTCGCCGTAGTCGGGTAAAAATAAGGGTGTGTTTATTTTACATGAAATATTTCGCGCGGTGGCTGTAAAAAAAAAAATCGCACCGTCTAATTGCAGCCTAATGGACATTCATAATAAAAAAAGGTGATAAATATTTCCAAAATTAAGTACCAGGCTATCATAACTACACAGGAGAGTACTAATTAATATAAAACAAGTAGTCTTATAAATACACTAATATACATTTTATTCTTTTTTAGATAAGTTCCTGGATAAATCTCCCGTATAGTCATGGTGGCCTTGTTTTGAATGTCCATTACTTTTTACCCGATTACGGCGAAGCCAAAAGGAAGGAAGGTAATGATTTTAGTAGTGGACGTTACCCTACGCCTGCGGTCACAAGTGCGGGCACTGCTTTTGGATTTTTGGCTCCCCTCTCTGCAACGCGATAGACCCGGCACCAGCACTGTTATTCCATTGAATGCTTAAAGCTTTCACCGTCTCTCTACGAATTCATTAATACCAACTAACAATATCGAACAGCAACAAAGAAACTAAAAGCCTGCAATGCATTTGTAACAAATCTATTAACGGCTGTCCCAATTTGATTGGTACTAAGTACTAAGCATTAGCATCAGGTAGGGTGGAGTCGTAATGCACAAGTTTGTCTTTCGGATGTAGCCTCCCCCAATCAAAACTTCGCTTCATCCTTCACCCAGTTTCAAGGTGCTGTTTTCGCTAAATCTCGGAATGATTTACTTTCGTTTCTTTATTCACTGGAATCTGAATCTTTGTTTCCCTTAAATTGGGGGAAACATGAAGATAAGCGTAATTGATTTAAAAAGTTATCTTTTGAGATATTTATTAGGATTTATTGCCATTGCTGAAAGGCAGCATTCCTTCCGCTTAGTATCACCTGGTAGTGTACATACCTATAGTAAGTTATCATAACAGCCTTTATAATTCGACCCACTGCTGGGACACAAGGCCTCTCCTTGTCATCGAAGGAGGTTTAGGGAATACTCCAGCACGCTCGCCCAATGCGGATTGGTGGACGTACTATAAGGTGATATATACCCCTTTGCTGATCCATTAGTCGCCTTCTATGACAACCATTGGAGGATACGGGGTCTACTCTGCCGGCATCACAATACATGACGATTTATAAATAATACAAGACTGACTTACTATAATATAGTAAGTCAGTCTTAGATTATTTATAAAGAATGCTGTGCTGCCTAGCACTATTTGCTTGGTGGTGTAATGGCTATTAAAAATACCTTTTAATGTACCAGTAGTGCAAGCCGGTGGTATCGAGGGCCTCAAATGGTTATAAAATATGTGACATAATTTCATGAGCATTTAACCCTAGATAGCTAATCGTTTGGTGTACCCTATTTAAGCTAACCATCCGCCAAAACGACGGGTAATAGAAAAAAGGGTTAACTTTTCATAAGATATATATGTACTTGTGGAGCTTTTGATGTTTATTATAGTTATTCAAACGGCTAACCAATAAAAATGCATTTTATAAATTTATTTATTGCCTTATAAAATTATAGCAACTTTACTTAGACCTCCAAAAAAAGGAACGTTTTTTCTTAAAATATTATTTCGTGCAAAACCTATTAAAAATAAGACATTATATTCAGTATTTTGACGTTAATGGCATATTAAAATACAAAAATGTAATAACAAGATAAAATTAATCTATTTTTTTTAACGCCAGTACAAAATATGTACTGGCGCTAAAACTGACGGTAAAGCTAACCATCCGTCGAAACGACGGGCAACAGCTACGTATCTAAAAAACCATAACACTTATCTTTTCGGTGCATACGCCACGGCGACGACTTCTCTAGCAACTGAGTTGACTAGCCGAACCACGACAACTATATTACTTTACGCTACCCGTCGATACGACGGAGGTGAGCTATCTTGGGTTAAAAAGAAGAAAAACTCACCACACAGTTGCATGGATAAGATTTCTTTCCTGAAAAGGGATATTATAAAAGATCACAACATGTTGTGAAAGGATATATGGCCTTTGTTATGTTTAATTATAAAACAGTTTAATGGTGGTTTTCTCGATTTGAAAGGAAAGGTACAAATAAAATATGAGTACCTAACCATAATACATTTAATCAAACAAACGATAACAGCACAATACACTTACAAAGGACAAACAGGAATCACAAGTCACAGACGACGCAAAAATATTTTTTGTAGAGAAATCAGGAAGAGTATAAAACGTGCTTTAATGTCATACAAATTAGTCACAAAATGGGAAATCACGCTCTGGAAATTGGTTTGTTATCGCGCTGGCTTAACAGATTTGATAGCTTCATTATTTTGACGAGCTCCTTTATGTTTTAATTGGCAGTACCAATAACCGACAAATTACCTAATTTGTGAGAATCTTAAAAAGAAAGATCTCGCAAAAATTGCTATTTATTTCCATGAGGTAAATAAACTTCTTTAAAATTATAGTGAAACCTCTTTGCTTTTATCAAAAATCAAAAATTATAGAGAGGTAAACATTCGATGTTTTGTAAAGGGTGCAGTACGTAATGTATCTTATACTTTATCACTCAACAAGGTGCGTTTGACTCATCCACGGTCACCGCGTATCAAGTTACGAGCCCTTGCAGAGCTCGCGACGATTTCACGGCAACAAAACAGACAAAATTTCCTCCGTCCACTTCATGATGATGTACGTTCTATGCTCGCGCCGATGATGTAGTCACTATGTCGCAGGCGGATTGTACAGTACAACACGCCGTATTGCAAAACGGCGCCGCGGATTGTAGTGTGTGAGAATTGTTTAGCGAATAAAACTGTTTTTGATAAACCTGTAGTAGATTCTGTCAATATTAGTCTGTGTAATCGAATGGAGATCGCTTATTATTGGTAGGAAAAGCTTAGACTAAAATAAAAAGGAAAATGTTATGACCAAGCGGAGCGGAATTATTGTCACTCATTACACTAGCACACTACAATCCCGGGCTGGTCGCTGTGAGCACGCTACGCTGCGCCGGTAGGTGGCAAAAAACGTTATTTTTCGCAAAATGCACGTTTCTCGGTACTTCCTTAACACAGTATCAGATACACTACGCGACACCTTATGTGAGTAGGTACCCTGCTTTAGTTGTAGGCTTAAATAATTCAACATTGTTCAAATTCCACCAGGACTTGACTATCATATACAGTTTTACATAATATTGAAGACTATTTTGGAGTAAAAGACTAACAGGTTCCTAACTCTCATTTCCGCAAAGTTCTTTGAACTCCAACAAATCTGTGTCAGGCCTGGCGAAGCTGAAATAGAGGTAGTTCTTTGACACTCTGAATGACAGTAACCTTAGGGTAGGAGTCAGACGGACTTTGGCCAGCTTGATGATGTTTTGATGGGAGGAGATCACAGGAGGTAAAACGTCTTCGTAGGACATCTTGCGAATGAGGAACTCTTTAACACTGAAAAAAATAACAACACATTTTTATTTTTATTTGATGGCTTCTACTAGAATAAATGAAAGTAATAAACCTATTAAAACGTAACGTAGCCGAGGGTGCAGGTAGGAGGACTTCGTTCTATATGAACGGAGATCGATTTTTAACAAGATTATCGTTAATGTGTTAGCAGTACATTAATATTAACCTCTAAAAAAAATAATGGAATAGTACCTATCCCAAAACTGTGTCGCAAGCACAATTGTTTGAAAGATCGTAACTTTACGCTATCGAGAAACTTTCTAAAACTACACAAAATAAATACTAAACCAATTAACATTTCTTGCGAAATTATATCAAATTAATTTTAACAAAATACATGCCTAACATGTATTAAATTCAATCTACTTTATTACCTAATTGGTGAAAATAATAAATATTTTTTTTGCATAATCAACAGCTCATTATAATGGTCCTACCGAGGGGCTCGAGCCTACCCTATATGGGGCCTTAGACAACCACACTGGCCAAGTGCGGATTGGTTGACTTCACCCACAACCTCAGAATTTCTTCATAAGTGTGTCCAGGTTTCCTCACGATGTTTTCCTTCGCCATAAAAGGTCGATTAAACGCACATGAATTCAAAATTGTAAAACACATTGGTATATGGTGGGGTTCGAGTCGGTGCATCCCTAGTGGGAGACAATCTGACTGACTTTTGTAAACGATAGCTTTTCTAGTACGTTAGCACTTTATAGCTCAATGTTTGTTACGCTTGGGTAGGTGCCGTAGGTGATAGGGTGGCAACCTATCACTATGTTACTCGTACTTACAGCTCTGCTCAGCTTCTCTTGAGATTATGAGCGTGATGAACTTATTTATGTATGTATATCTCATCATTATCAATATAACAGCATTTATAATTCGAACCACTGCTGGGGCACAAGACCTCTCCTTGTCATCGAAGGAGGTTTAGGCAGTAGTCCACCACGCTTGCCCAATGCGGATTGGTGGACAGAGTTATTACTGATACAATTGTCGCCTTCTACGACACCAATTGAAGGATATGGGGTGATGCTTTTGTATGTATATCTCAATACTAATAATTAGTTCTTTAATTTCGTATCCCAAAACTTACCATATCCAGGAAACTCTTTTAAATGCACCGGGAATTTTGAGGGAAACCATGACAGCAAAAGTGAAGTATTGTAGATAGAAATGTCATCGCCATAGAGCATAATTTTTGAAGCCGACACTATTAAAAGAGGTCTCGATCCATTTCTTTGGCTCCAGCAACAGGTTGCATGGAATTGAAAAGAACCACTCCTTTGGGAGTTCAGCGTTTTCGTGTTTTAGTTCTTTGAGTCTGGTGCTCAGAATTCGTTTAGGATTTTTAATGACTTTAGTGCCTTTTCAATGTTCTCTTGAGATTGGAATGAGGCCGCGTTTACATTCAATTTGGGATTGAACGGTGTCTTTTGCTTTAATATCTATTGGGTCGATTTTGGGATGCTCTGTAATTTTTATGAGACTTTTATAAATCTACAATGTAGCAATAGTAAATCAAAGACTTACTCGAATACATTTTTTTGTGAGAATATTTTATAATACCAATCCAAATGGCATGCGTTGCAATGCCACATAAAAAAATAAAACATTAAGAAAGTATATTTCAGGAATCCTTTTGGGCGTCTCCAGAATACCCTACCCATTGGGCGTCCCAAGATTACCAAACTTCCATCACTATCAGATCAATACTTTCAAAATGCATAGAGGACAAACATAGAAACATTGATTTATATTGATATTGGAAATTTAGTTGTTTTTTTATTATATTACGACATGGCAAACAAGCTTGCGGTCCACCTGGTGTTAAGTGGTTACCGTTGTCTATAGACCCTTGCCGTATTAAGGGTAAATCACTTAACAGTGCAAGTGCATTGCCATCCTAGGGACTAAGATGATATATGCTTTCCATGTCCAGTAATTAAACCGCTACCTTTCCCTTCAATCCAAAACACAGCGAATTGCTTCACGGCAGAAATAAGAATGGCGGTGGTTTCTCACAAGACGACCCTACATATGGTTCTATCACCTAGTAAATTTGTGTTTTGGGTAAATGTAATATAGGCTATTTTATTTGGTGAAAGTATAGCTTTTGACTCGTTAAAGAATATTTATTGTCCATGAGAATTTTGACCGTCTTCATCACAAACAATACAGATATTTTTAATTAATAATATTGATAGTGTTATTCCAAGAAGTAAGCGTAAGTTAGGGTAAGCGCAATCCCTGTAATTCTATCCTTAACTAGCACTCCGCCCGCGACTTCGTCCACGTTTTTATTTAAATCAAATAGCCTATGTTCGTCAGGCATAATATAGGATTATAAGGCCCGTATTACAGAATGACACTCAGAAATCAATCATCTCTTGAGAATCGTGTGTCACTTTCTATCAAGCACAAAATAGACAGAGACATAGGACGCTCAGTACGGCGTTGTTTCTTGAGACTCATTCTATAATACGAACATAAATGTGAAATTATCTTTGAAATCGATCCAGTAGTTTCGGAGCCTATTCTATGCAAACAAACAAAGAGTCAAATCTTTCCTGTTTACAATAATATTAGCATAGATAAATAATTGACAATATTGTTTATTAAGTATATAAATACCAGCATGTATTATGTAATCTTTCATGTTTAGTTTTTAAATCTTACAATAACTTACGACATTTACGTTATTATTTTTGTTATGACTATGCAATAAACCTATGTTACTCAGTGAAAAAGTAGCAATTTAATGATGTAAGAATTTTTAATACTGATCCAGTAGTAATTGAGCTTATCATTACAAACATACAAATCTTTTCTCTTTAAAATATTAGTATAAATATAAATAGGTGACTGTTTTGTCTTTTAGAAATTATATTTCTGAATCGTATCAGCTTTTAAATTCTCTTAATCGCAGCTCATTATAATGTACTAATTTATCTCTACCGAATGAAATCATCGAAATTCTCTTGTAATAAATGCACATTATTTTCTTCTTCTCATACACTATTTTGCAGACTGTGGCTTTCTTATACAAGTTTATCTTCTACATGTTTTACAAATACATAGACCGAATAGTTAACATGTTCATCGGTAAAGTTGCAGACTCGGCTCCTAGTAACGAAGATAGACTTGTAATCAGAAAACTTTCTAAAAGGCGCCTCTATAACGGGAAATCTTACTGTATATGTAAGTTGCATTTGAGAAGTTTATTTTTATGTACGGTCACCCGAAGAAGTTATCATAAGAATTTTTCGTAGATGAAATTAAAAATATATAGTAAAGGCCAAATAAAGAACAATGGTGAACTTCTATGTATTGTTTTATTGCAGTGTAAATAAATGCACGCGCAAATGAAAAAAATAAAATTAAATAAATATAGCACTATTGACAGTATCTGGTATTTGAAAGAGTTTAAAACAAAGGCACATTTAAAACTAAATTTTACAGGTTATTTTTAATCCAACGTAATCTTTAAAAACATAATTAATTTAATTATTCTCCATGATTGCTCGTCAACCATACTTGCGCATCAAAATTCCTACTTTCTAAATACCACTTTCACTAAATTAAATACGCACAGAAACATTTTTTTAGTGATCGAAATTAAAATCTGTCTGACGCCTTGAAAGCACTAAAGTAACGACAGTGACTTTATTCAAGAAAGGCAAAGGGTTTCTGCAATATTTATTCACTTTCCTTTAATGATTTGTTGTTTGTGACCTTCGATCATCTACAACCGTGGATAATGCACGGCAATAGCGTCGGTGGCACACTTCAAACTCCGCTAAAACGCAGCCGTAGCGGACTTCGCATTCAGTGATGCATGATTTGTCAAACGGTAAACATGTCAAAATGCTCCGTAAAAGATTGTAAAAATCACTCCTAAATTCTAGTTAAAAAACATGGTGTGACTTACCACCAGTAAGTTAGTATTTTTGAGACTGAACTTATGCTAAAACTAGCTTGAAATACGCTTTGGTTATTGAAAATTATAAAATAATTTCAAAAAAACAACGGCCTTTAGCCATCCCTTTCACACTCATAGCCAAAGTGAGACAAAATACATAATAAAATCGTAACATAGTCAAGTTTTTAGGAATGGAGTTCCTATATATTCGTATAGCCATTCATATAAATTTTTAAATTAGTGTAGTAAATTAAAATGATCTATTTTCAGCTTTCAATCAATTTCATCATGTCTATCATCACGAAGGCCATTATCGAAAAATATGTCGATTTAAGACTTCACTATATTTCCAGGCAAGAAAATTTAGAAAAAAAAACGTAAATCTAAAAGACAAGTTTGGAACAAGATAAATTTATTTCAGGGCACGTAATCTACAATAAAATAAATAGTGCAGACCCTAGTATTGGGTTATCTTATTTAAATAATAATAAGTCATTTAAAAATCTTACTTGTTTTTTTATCATGATAAAATCACACACTTCACAACACTAAAATTTTGAAAGGAACCGCAACTCCAAAAGGCAAGTTTGAAACAAGATTAATTTATTTCAGGGCAAGTAATTAAGCCTGAAATAAATACCGCAGACCTCAGTAAAAAAACTGTATACACACAGCTACTTATTCAACTTAATATTTTTTCAAGTTTTATTTAAATAAATTATCTTTATCAAGTATTCAAAACTATACGTCGTTCACATGACGACTCGGCTTGATTAAAAGTCATCGACTTTTATCTACTAATAATAATGAATTTAATTAGAATGCATAATATCTAAAGAGTAGAAAATAAATACGAAGAAAACTAAATATATTTTTTAGATAAATAAAAAATAACAGCTCGTTGCTACTCCTCTGCACTTTTTGTTCGTTTCAGCTTCAAAAATTACCTTAGGTAGCTTCAAGTGACTGTTTTTTTACATTACTGTGTAATGACTGAAGACATTTTAAAGGACTGAGGTGGCTGCGGCAATGTATGGACAAAGCCAGTAGAAGCATAATATGGTGAATTTTTCACATGTGCCAAGTTTCAGCTTTGTTATTGTATGACGTGCTGTATCCACGGTTGTAGATGATCGAAGTTTGTGACAGAAAAACGTTAAAATTTAAGATTTTATAGTGAAAGAATTTTCTTAACTCAACACAGTGCAATTGTTTTTTTTATTTTTCGTGGCCTTTGAAACTTCTAAAACTATCCGAAAAAAAATTCTAAAATGTGGCTTTAAAAATTTTGAAATAATTTTTTGCCTTTGGTTTTCTAACTGCTTCCGTTTTCTAATGGTTTTAGAGGTCCCGGGTTGAACCCCTCCGGGTCTACGAATTTTTACTCAATTTCGTTGGTGTGAAGACTTATTTTACCAATACCTATCTCATTAGTCTGTCACCATATAGTGTTAACAATCAAATTTAAAGTCAATTGTGGCGAACCTCTTTGTATTTTATGTTCTTATTTTGTATTCTTTTTTACTTTTGAATTATTTGTCGTTGTCATGGTGATGTGAACTTGTTATATTGTTTTTTCCAATTAAATTAGTATGCTGTATTTTAAAAAGGCATCTTTATTTAATTTATCAATTTAATTTCTCAACAATAGGTGCAAAAGGCCCGGCGGGACATATACGTTTAGATTGCGTTGGAGGTTTGTCCCGAGATAGCACTGTTAATTACGTAGATTTTAAGATTAGAGGTAAGTATTCATCCGATACTTTTGTAATATCTAAGGCACGTTCTATTAAGAATTTAGGTTTGGTGTCTCAAACCGCTACTCGTGATAGTTTACGTGATTATTTATATTTAAGGGATTTGTCCGAGGAGCTATGTTACGATGTTGCTAAGCCTATGTTGATAATAGGTATTGATAATTGGCACCTTACTGTTCCCCAGGAGACCAGGAAGGGGTCAAAGTCGCAACCTGTGGCTATAAGGACGGTTTTAGGTTGGGTTCTGTTTGGTTTCTCGAGTAGCAAAACTAATCCTATAGATTATGCAACTGCATGTCATGTAACTTCTTTTGATTTTTCTGACCCTAAACATGAGCTAGAGAGCCTCATTAAGGAGCAGTACAAATTGGAGGCCTTAGGTATTACAAAACATGAGCCACGCAGCAATGATGACCAACGCGCTCTCCAAATTTTAAAACGCACAGCTCGCAGGCTGCCTTCTGGGCGTTTTGAGGTTGGTCTGTTGTGGAAGGAGGATAATCCTCGCGTGCCAGATAGCTATCCTTTAGCATTATCCAGGTTTCATAGCCTCGAACGGAAGATGCTCAAGGATCCACTTTATGCTGAACGTTATCGGAAAAATATTCATGACACTTTAAGCAAAGGTTATGCCGAAGACTGCACAGGCCAGACGCCGGGGCCGATTTGTTGGTACTTGCCACACTTTGGTGTGATAAATCCCAACAAGCCGGCCAAACTCCGTGTTGTCCACGACGCTGCTGCTAAGTCCCATGGCGTGTCACTAAACTCATTTTTGTTGACCGGCCCTGATTTACTTCGCTCCCTCCTCGGAATTTTGATGCGGTTCAGGGAGGGGAAAATAGCATTGACTGCAGATATTCAGGAGATGTTTCCTCAAGTCAAAATTCAGGAGCGTGACCGGGACGCCCAACGTTTTCTTTGGCGCGACAGTCCAGCAGAACCAGTAAAAACATATCGTATGTCGTCGATGATGTTTGGAGCCTGCTCTAGCCCGGCTACCGCGATGTTTATTACCAACTTGAACGCATCTGAATTTCGGGAAGAGTTTCCGGAGGCTGTGAGTGCAATAGAAAGTGACACGTATATGGATGATTATATCGGAAGTGTTGACAGTACAATGCACGCGGCTCGTTTGGCGGCTGATATTACGACGGTTCACAGTCGTGGTGGGTTTAAGATGCGCGATTGGGTATCTAATAATCCGAAGTCTTTATGTGTGATGCCAAACGAGTTAGTGTCTGCTCTTATGAGTAATGTAGATCGTAGTGTAGATTTAGGGTCATCAGCTTTTGTACGAACTTTAGGTTTAATTTGGTTCCCCAGTCGGGATGTAGTTAGTTTTAGTTCTAAGTTGTGTAGTCAGTCGCCTGATCATTTCACGAAGCGTACTGTTTTAGCGCAGGTTATGCGTATTTTCGATCCACTTGGTCTTCTAGCGCCTATTGTAGTTAGAGGACGCATTTTATTTCAAAGTTTGTGGCGTAAGAGTTTGCACTGGGACGACGAGTTACCCGAGGCAGACCAACGCGTGTGGAGAGAGTGGTTTGCTAGTTTAGCGTCGTTATCTGATGTGGAGATCCCGCGGTGCTATAATCTTTGTGATAATAAAGTTGTTGATTTAGAGCTGCACGTATTTTGCGATGCTAGTGAATTAGCGCATGTTGCAGTTGCCTACTGGCGGTTTACTTTTGAGACTGGTAATGTACGCCTCGCCTTAATTATGAGCAAAGCACGTGTGTCTCCTCTCAAACCCGTCTCCATTCCACGGTTGGAACTACAAGCCGCATTATTAGCCGTTCGTCTTAGTGCGACCATTTGTAGTAGTCATAGGTATAAACCAGCTCGTCGTTTTTTCTGGTCTGACTCGATGACTGTTTTAGGCTGGCTACGTAATGATGCCAGAAAGTTTAAGCCCTTTGTCGCTCACCGCGTTGGCGAAATTTTGGAATCAAGCGCCCTAAGTGAATGGCGTTGGGTTCCCAGCGACCTTAACGTCGCGGATGATGCTACAAGGGGGAAGTGTAAGTCTCTGTCTATCGAGTCACGCTGGATAGTTGGTCCGACGTTTATATTATCTCCTCCTTGCGATTGGCCGGCGGAATCGTCGATAAGTTCTACATCATCGCTAGGAGAAGATGAATTAAAACCTAGTTATAAGGCTCATCGTAATATTTCATCAAAACCTCATGTAAGTTCACCTCCTCCACCGTGCGAAGTCATTCTTTTTAATGAAACCTTTCATTTGCCTTTACCAGCAGTTGTAGATGCAACTCATTTTAGCTCTTGGCAGAGATTAGTTAGAGCCACTGCTAGACTGCATCAATTCATCGCGCGCATTTTTAAAAGTCGGCATCATAATTTTGTAAATCCAATGTTGGACGATATAGTTTCCAATTTCTTTCCCCGTGAGATTATCGTCCCTGCTCCTGCCACAGAGATCATATCATTAAATGTGGAAGCCATCCGCCGCGCAGAAAGGCACGTTTTACGTCAGTGTCAAATAAACACCTTCCAGAAGGAGCTTGTTAGTCTGAGCCGTGGTCAGCAGTTACCCACCAGGAGCCGCCTGGCCAATTTATCTCCCGCTCTGACCGAGGAAGGTCTGATTTTTCTCCAAAGCCGAATATCTGCTGCACCTGGAGTATCGAGAGAAGCAGCGCGTCCGATAATTTTATGTGGAAAGGAGCCCGCTGTGCGCCTGTTGATACGTCATTTTCACATCAAGTTTGCTCATGCCAACACGGAGATTGTACTTAATGAGTTGCGCCAGCAATATTGGATCCTTGGCGTGAGAAATGCCGTAAAATCTGTCGCCCGAAACTGCCAACTATGCAAATTGCTTCGGGCGCCTTTATTGACACCTCCTATGGGCGACTTACCGGAGGACCGTCTCGCTCATCACAAGCGTCCTTTCTCCATTGTGGGCGTAGATTATTTTGGTCCTATGCAAGTTGCGATTGGGCGGCGACGAGAAAAGAGATGGGTGGCTTTGTTCACGTGTTTGGTCACGAGGGCGATCCATTTGGAGGTGGTCTACAGTTTGTCGGCTGATGCCGCAATTATGTGTATCCGCCGATTTATTGCATGCCGCGGATCACCGAGTACTATATGGTCAGACAACGGGACAGCGTTTGTGGGTGCAAATCGTCAGCTACGGGCGCTATATGATCGCGCGGTCTCAGACTTCACCACGGATCAGAGGATTGAGTGGCGGTTCATCCCCCCTTCGGCTCCGTTTATGGGTGGAGCGTGGGAAAGAATGGTCAGGACGGTGAAAACGGCGCTCAGTGCAACGCTAAGAGAGCGAGCGCCGTCAGATGAGATCCTGCAAACGCTCTTGTTGGAAGCAGAGGCCGTAGTGAACGCACGGCCACTTACGCACGTACCACCTGATCCTGATTGTCCAGAGGCACTGACGCCTAACCATTTCTTGCTTGGAGAGTCGGCAGGGCGGCCGTTTCCCGTAGAACTTGTGGACTCGGATCTTTGTGGCAGAAGCGGTTGGCGGAAAGCCTTGAGGCTTGCTGATCATTTTTGGCGTAGGTGGGTCTCTGAATACCTACCAACCTTAGCTCCTCGCCGCGTCCCAGGGACCGTTGCGTTGATCAAGCCAGGGGACCCGGTTCTTATTGGGGACGGTGATCTCCCAAGAGGAACCTGGCCTCGAGGAGTGGTCGAGGCTACGTACCCAGGTCGAGACGGTATAGTCAGGGTGGTAGATATTAGGACTGCTGGTGGAGTCCTGAGGCGACCATTAAAAAAGGTTGTCCGTCTTTAAAAAAGGGGAGCATGTGGCGAACCTCTTTGTATTTTATGTTCTTATTTTGTATTCTTTTTTACTTTTGAATTATTTGTCGTTGTCATGGTGATGTGAACTTGTTATATTGTTTTTTCCAATTAAATTAGTATGCTGTATTTTAAAAAGGCATCTTTATTTAATTTATTAATTTAATTTCTCAACATCAATCTTGAAGCCATCTTTTCAAGAGTCTACCAGGAGACCTTGTTAATGACTCTTAACTTGGTTCTTGAAGGAATCCAGTATTCAAGACCGCCATCAAAGCAAAACGATTTTTGTTTTTTTCGTGTAAGCTCGTGTTTTTTACAGCAATAACATCTGTTGGGTAACTGCTCAATAAATAAATAGTATTGACGTATGAATAGCATAACAACTAGAACGAAATGCGTTATTAAAATACGACCTTTTTATGACCTCATTATCATAGAATAAAATACTCAAGATCTAGAGAATGTTTAATAGTTCGCTACAAATAAAGATATTTATATTTCTCAATAAAGTCGCCGTATATTGTAATCTCATTGAAAACAAGAAAATTGAGTCGAAGCTTAGACGGAATAACTTAGTACAGGAATATGATTTATCTTTAATACGAATTCAATAACCGATCGTAAATGTGACATTGGGACTTTGCATAAGAATATTTTGGGTCACAAAGGGGGATGTGAGATAAGATGTAGGGGCTGATTTGATCCCGAGTCCTAAGTCCTTAGGGATGTGAGAGAGACAGAATAATTTATGTATTTATCCCGGTAATGTTTGGTTTTATCATTCGAATGAATCGTACCGGAAAACGACACGGCACATTAAGTATTAAAAACATGGTATTGTGATTATCAGAAATGGGTTGAATTATAAATGTTGTCCATTTCAGTTATGGTCAATAATGTAAGAGGATTTGGGTAAATAGCAAAGAGAGAGAATAGAACAAGCGGTTTGTAATCAAATGGGTGACACTTTTCAACGCAATTTTCCATTGTGTTACGGAAAGCCCGATAAGCTTTAATTCACTAGGTGGTAGACCCATATGTAGGGTCGTCTGGGTAGGTACTACCGCCTTTCTTATTTTTGCCGTGAAGCCGTATAACAATGCACTATAATTTACTGGCCTACGGGGCTCTCTAATTATATGCAAAAAAAATATTGTCATAAATTCATATTTCATAATTTCGATTGAAATACTCGTGACAACGCCTAATAATCAGAAAGCAGAATTGAAATAATCATAATATTGTTTGCCGAAAAACTTGTTTGTCATCAGTATTAAAATCTATAAACTCTGACAAAAGAAATCAGGGATTTAATTAATTATACTTAATATGTTCTAATTCTGTTAATAATATGCATTTGAATAACTATGCCTCTTAAAAATATGCTAAGAAAAAATTATGAAAATGTTAACGTGAAGCTACTCAATGATTATGCTTAGTGAGTTATGTTATGACAATCATTATTATGAAAATAGTAGATTGTTGCATCGAGCAACTTACTAACAGGAGTTTCTCCCGAGTTCTTGCTGTAAAACGTGTTGAGAGATTCCATTTTAACCAAAATCTACCGTACAAATTTCTTTGTAACTATAATTAAGTTTTCACTTGACATTGGCAAAATGCATAATCTTTAGGATTTGCGAATGCTATTAATTAAGAATAGAATAGAATAGAACTTACTAACAAAAAGAAGGCTTAATTATTACAAGGATTAATCGAAGCTGATCTAGAACAACCTCTCGAGCATCGCGTGTCAGAACTCGTTAAAGTGAATCCTTTTAAAGTTACTACGATAGCGTGTAAGGCTGGTGATAGACATTGCGCATCGATTACACGATTACCTGCAAGAACGAGGTCTTGCTTGGGCGTGCATGTTGTTGTTTGGCAAATCGCATTCATCCAGGCATGCAACATGATTGCTGGAAAAGTAAATAGGGCTGCTACATTTTAGATTCCTAGGGCTGGATTTGGGGGAGGGACTACCACCCTGGGGCATCCACAAGAGAGGAGCCTCTACAATAGATAAAAATCGGGAGTAGTCTCCCCTTGACTTTCTCGTATACCGAAAACGACTCAAAAGTTGATAGAAGCCTTATAAATATAAGGCTGACAACACTCTCTCTGACAAATGTCACCCATCCGAGTACCGACCGCGCACTTGGTTGCTTAACTTTCGTGATCGACAAGACATAGAAACCTTATTTATTTTTTTATATGACGAGATGGCAAACAAGCTTGCGGCCCACCTGATGTTAAGTGGTCACCGCCGCCTATAGACACTTGCAATATTAAGTGTAAATCACTTAACACCGCAAGTGCGTTTGCCATCCTGGGGACTAAGATGATATGCCCTACATAGCCAGTAATTACACTGGCTACCTTTCCCTTCAATCCGAAACACAGCGAACTGCTTCAAGGCAGAAATAAGAAAGGCGGTGGTACCTACCCCAGACGACCCTACATATGGGTCTACCACCCAGTAATACCTTATATTTTGATGTCAAATATGCATGTTAAATTTGGTTGCAATAAGTTAAAGGATACTCGAGTTATCGTGCTAACGCACAGACATACAGACACACAGACACACACACACACAGACATAATACCAAAAACGGTATTTTTGGACTCTGGTAGGTCTAAAACGTGTAAATCCGTCAAAATCTCAAGGTCGAATTTTTTTACTTTTACAAGGACTTCCTCTATACTACGTATAAGAGAAAGTAAAAATATCAAAAATTCGACGAATCTGAAGGATTACATTGCAAGCGTAATAAAAACAGCTTCATGGAAACTCGGAGTCCTGAACGAGGTGCGGCGTTTTTTCATGGCTGATCAACTGTGCTTGCTTATACAAGACGCAATACGGTCCTGCGTTGGGTCTTGCTCGCACCTGTGGGCTGGCTCCGCCAAGTACTTACTCAATGCTTTGGATAGGTTGCAGCGTCACACGACCAGCAGATGTTCAACCATCTTGAGCCTCTCCAATTGCGTCGCGATGTTGCGTCATTGGGCGCGTTCTACCGCCTATACCACGGCGAGTACTCTGAGATTTTTTTCCCTAATCCCACCACCTCCCTTTTTTTTTTGTTTTTTTTTTGACGGTGGTAAAACCAATTTACTGGCCATACAGCACTCTGGCAAGGCGTGCGACGTGTGCGGGGATCACCGACGCGGAACAGCGCCAGTACTACCCGCTAAAAACCACCGTACCCTCCTAAGCCCTTATGGGGTCGCTTTGGGATTAGCGCTCTGTACGTGCGCCAGTTCACCAAAGCGTCCCCGGGCTGGCCCGGTCCAACGGTGGACCGGGCGACGCGCCTGTGGGGGATTACGCTAGGGTACTAGGTAATCCCCAGACGGGGTGGCCTATGCCGACTGGCACCAAGGACGCGCGGTTTGCCCAACCGCGCCCAGACCACCTTAGGGCCGACGAAGACCGGCGGTCACAGCCGCCTGCCTTCTCCGGCCCTGCCGTCTACGCCGGAGGGGAGCGGCTAGAGCATCCTCCTCCCGCTCCCTCTCCACTGCCAATCCCACCACCTCCTTACCTTTTAAGGAGTACGCGTGCTGCTTTACGGTGACACCAACAAACTGTGGTTACCATTCCAACACGAACTAAGAACTTTGGCAACATTGAATTCACAGCCAGCACACGTGTTCCCTCTTTCCTACAATCCTGGGTCATTCAAAAGAGGCGTGAAGAAGCACTTTGCAGGTCAGCAAGGTGAGTGCGGCAGTTTGCCTCTCACACTAGCTATCTTCGCATTTGGACTCCACTTCTGCTTATCATCAGGTGGAATGGAGTCATCTGCTTGACCTTTATAAATATATAAAAAAGTAACCGAAGTTCGAGGAAACTTAGTGTTGACTCGGTACTGACCCATTGATTCAGAGTCATTACAGCACTGTGAAGTGAGCGCTGGCTGGGCTGCAATATTCCCACTTACTGATTGCATATAAACGGTATGGTCAGTTCTCGGCACTATCACTAACGCCTGTTACTGACTCTACTTACCCATGTAAATCAGCCTTTATGGTAATATACTTAAAGTTTAAATACGGAAGAAGCTAAAGTCAGAATCATATGTATTTTGGAATACTTGCTAAGTGCGGCGTCTAATAAGGTAAATGTTATTGTTACACATCCGCTTTCTTTGCAATCTTGTGTATACTCCATTCTATACGTAAACAAAGGATGTCTGACTTGTCTTTTCCACTCATAAGATAGCGTACGAACTAAGTGAGCTTCATTAACATGAATTTTCATATGACAAACTTAAGTAATGCCAACTATGTCAGAATTCACGTAGACTCGATAAAACATTGAACGGTTGAAAAAACCCGTAACACGAACTTCGCTACGGGAACATCAAACCACTTAAAAGTTGAGGAAATTCCAGATCTGAAAATAGCTCGGCTTAGAGCCTAGTTAAAAATTCTTGGGGACCGTCACACCTTGACAGTTTTAATACCCTGCCATTGATTTCGATGTCGCCTTGAGAAAGCTCTTGCGAAAATCTTCAACCATCAAGAGGGACATCAAGGGGACTCACAAGGAAAAATGGATCGAAGATTTTCTGAAGTGACGCGCTCAAGTTGTCATACACTTATCTTAAAAAATATTAATATTTTCATACTCACCGCAAAAATCTTGTGCCACATTGTTTGTGGTTGCACTCCTCCGAAACGACTCAACTGATTTTTATGAAATTTTATGTTTATATTTGGTAGGTATGAGAATCGTCTTGGTGGAGTGGTTAGTATAGCTGCTTACACATCAAGCTGTCCAGGTTCGAGTCCTGGTAGCGGCAAATATTTGTGTGATGAACACGAGTATTTGTTGACGAGTCATGGTTGTTTATTAATTTATTTAAGTTTTTTTATAAAAATATCTAAAAATATTATGTATATTAAAAAAATGTCCGTTGTCTAGTATACATAACACAAGTTCTTAATGATGCTTACTTTGGGCTAGATAATTGGTGTGAGAGTGGAGAAAAAAAATGTCGTAAAGTATATTTCATACATCAAATTATCATATATTATTACCTTCTAATTAAAACCAATGCTACCTACCTATTACAATTCAATTAAACTCGAATCACTATTATATATATTGATGCGTGAAAGTCAACTAACTAACGTAAGTTAAATAAACTTTGATACATGGTCGTTTTATTCACATTGCACGATTTTGTACTGGCGGTGTTGTCGGTTTGGCCCGCACTGATGCTGGGGCCGCACTTGCGCCTATCGTCACGAAGCTTCGTGCTAGGACACGATACACGCAGATGTGACCGGCCGTTATCGGCTATCGTCACGAATATTCGGGTTGCTTGTGCGTTATCGGCCGGGAGGCGGTACGTCAGGGTTTTAGCGCGCTAACCTATCGCGCTGCGTGGTCAGACATGCGTTGTTCATTTCGAAGGTTGTTCTCCATTAGTTCAGACGCGTACGGGTGACTAAGTATACTATATTTTTTATAATAAATGAATTACGTAATTATTAGCACACAATTTAGAAGTAAAGAAAGTGATTATGCATAGTTAAACGCAAAGAAGGATAATAATACTACGCAATTTACACGTCTGGAAATGATTTCGGCCATCTTGGATTATTGCACGATAGTTCGTGCAAATAAAGAAATGCCACATGCTTTATCGCGATAACTTTGCTCGGGCCGCACTTGCGTGTATCGTACGATGTATCGCCACGCATTACTTCGGGACGATAGGCGCAAGTGCGGCCCCAGCATTAGTGTGTCATTACGCCTTAATTCGGGTAAACAAAATAGTACTCGGCTAGTATGGACCTAACTTTGTTCTTTCTAAATACAAATAGATAGAGTAAATGTACTATTTTACTAATTAAATTAGAGAGCCATCTCGGTAGTGATACCGATAACTGTACATCGTTTTGGTTTGTACGCCATCGTAATAGCATTTAAAGTAAAGTTCAGAAAACAGGATTTATAAATGACCCCATCGATCGATGCAATAAAAGTACATAGTGTAATTTTTACAGATTTTAGTTGGTTCGATTCCCGGGTGCAGCAAGCGAATTTTCGAAAAATTTTGAATGCAGTTTTCTTTCTTTTCAAAAATAAAGGAATGTTTCCTTTGAGTAAAATTTTCTGTCTACAGTATTAAGAATACGTTCCCTTCAGGTGGCATTACAAAATTCCACCCGGTATATGTACATATTTCAAAAACCAGAAACAAATAACAAGTTTTGGCAGCATCTACATATTAAAATAAATATAGTTAAATAATTATTAATGCCTGCTATGCAGAATAAACTACTCGTTCTACGAAAATTATTTGTCGTAGCGATGACTACGACTTGCTACGACAACGGCTTACGTAGCAAACATTATGTCAAGTAAATAATTATTACTCAGAGCAGAGCTTATGTAAGTAGTATTAGATTTTGCTTAACTTTAATAAAATAAATATTTCCTATGTTGTTGGCTTTATTGCAGTAGTTTTAGTAATATCATTTACGTTATATTATAATATTTGCTACGCCAGCCGTAGTCGCAGCAAGCCGATAGTCGTCGGTACGACAAATATTTTTCGTAGCATACTACGAGTAGCTTCCTCTTAAGCGTATTTACACACTACGTTACAGCGGCAGCAGCGCCGCCTGTGTCAGTCACCCTTAGATTTGTATCATCAACAGCTCATATAGTGTCCCCACCGAGGGGCTCGAGCCTGCCCCACATTAGGGGCGATTAGGCCTTAGTCAACCACGCTGGCCAAGTGCGGGTTGGTCGACTTCACACACAACCTAAGAATTTCTTCATAGGTGTGTCCAGGTTTCCTTACGATGTTTTCCTTCATCGTAAAAGCGTCGATTAAACGTACATATGATTTATTTTAAAACACATTGGTACGTGGCGGGGATCGAATCAGTGCCTCCCGGGTGGGAGACGACGCTCTTACGCACTACGCCACCGACGCTTCGTTAGATTTGTATGGACTCTTACACATTGCACCGTTACCGATTCGCCGCTACTGCAACGACGTAATGTGTAATGGTCGATACAAATCCAAAGGTGACAATAACACAGCGGCGCCGCGGATGGCGGCGGTTTCACTGTCACTGCGGCGTGTGTTGCGTGAACTAGTTTACTTCAAAGTTAACTGTAAATTACTAATATGAAACTTAGTTTTATGGTCAATCTACGAACATTTCTCTTTCTCTGTCACTGCCGTAATTACCCTGTGTTCTCATAGTATAATTTTTTGATAATATTCCACCATTAACCAACAATCTGATTAGGATAAATCTGGCAGTTAAAGAAGAATGCCTAACCTGCCCACAATGCGTAAAAACCAAATATACCTCAAAAATAATCTAACTAATTTTGGTTTCTTATTGTTTATTTTTATATCAAAGCAAGGTGCTGTTAATAAGTTATACACACATACTATCACGCTCGTAATCCCATGATGGGTTCAACAGAGTTTTAGGTGACATTTTGTTACACATAAAGCGACATCTGGCAGTATGGACATACATGCAATGCCTCCAAATAGTGACAAGTTGCAGCCTGTCGCCTATTTAAAAGGGGCACCAAACCCAAAATTATATTTATTTAATGATATTTTCCTTTTGACGCCCCGTCTTGGTGGATTGGTCAGTATGCCTACACATCAAGCGGTCCGAGTTCGAGTCCTGGTAGCGGCAAATGTTTGTGTGACGAACACGAATATTTGTTGACGAGTCATGGTTGTTTATATATTTATTTAGGTTTATTTATAAAAGTATCTAAAAATATTATTTATATAAAAAAATTGTCCGTTATCTAGTATTCATAATTGATACTCGATAGATAATTGGTGTGAGCGTAGAAATATGTTATTTTATTATAAATTGTAGATTTTTCCAAATCTTTAGCACTTATTTCATTATAGCGCAATCATGGCCTAAGATCCATACAATATTGGGCATTCTCCTTTACAGTTTTAAATAAACTATCTGTCAAATAAACTTTAATAAGAACTTACTTGGAGGGGCATGACTGTGTCGATTAGCCAGGCTTATTTTATGGAGAAAACGGTTCTGCGAATACCACACACACATACACACACACACATGTCACACATGGCTAGTCGAGGGGTCAATAACTCTTGAATTGCGGTTTGCAGAAGGCACTCTAATAAAATTGAAAATAATTTATTCACATTACAGTTACCTCGTAAAAGTTGCTACAAAAGAAATTCATAAAAATTTGAGATATACAAATAAAGAAGTCAAACTTAAAATGAAATGGACATTGTTAAGAAAAACATACGCTGCATCAGCCACTGTTACTGCTGGTGTAGTAAAATGCACTGCAAGTATAAAATTATGACATATAAGTCGGGTTCTATCTTTCTGCATTTAAAGAGACACATAAACCACAGTGAACAGAAAAATATATTAGAAGCGTTATTTAGACTGTACTTTTAGCATAAAGCGTCGCCGTACTCAATTGAGTACAGTGCAAGTATTGCCACAAACTTAAATGTTAAATAATATACAGCACTACTAAAGGGAAATGTAAAGGGTATTTATTTATTTCTTGATCACGAACATAATAAACATTAACAAACGCATATATGATTACAGAAAGGGTTACTTAAGCTTAATGTTATTAAAATTATAGGTGAACACCACATCCGATAAAGCAATTAAGAAAATTATAATTATATACTAAATACAATTTAAAAATGCCTTTAAAATACATGAAATACAATATTACATCTTCTCTTTTAATAATATAACACAAGGAAAGTTAGAGAAGGGACTTTCTGAACTCGCGAAAGTCATCTATGAAGACATCCAAATCTTTGGTCTTAGTCAAGCTGTTAAATTTGTTAGTGATGGGGAGTATTACTTATTATTATTTAATTCAATTCAGCGTGTTTAAACTTGAATATTGCTAAAGTTGTACAAATATTTTGTTATATAAAACATTGCAATATAAAGAGCAAAGAACTTTCCACCACTAATAGAGAGAAACTTCATCAAAAATAAAACTTAATTCACTACGAAACAAAGGAACTTCTTGAATTAAGGTTTAAACTTTAACATTTTAAAATAACAGCTACTTTTCAGGGGATTAAAAATGAGGTGTAATCAAAAGCGACCTTTTTAAATTAAAATTAGAGTTGAATTTGAGACGGGTTTACTTTGTAACGCAAAAACTTAATTGAAGTCGGGCTTCAGGAGCAAGGGTCGTTGTCACGAGCTGATGTAGAGCGATACTTTGTATTGTGAATACGAAACACAGGTTCATTATGGAACTTCTTGCGTTTATTACATTGATAGCGAACACTTCAAATATAATAATCTGCAGCCCGTCCCGGCTTCCGACCGGAATAACGAGGAAAATAACAACAAATTTTCACTTCTTTATGATGCACATATAGATTTTTTTACCCAAATTTTTAGTTATTCTGTACAAATTTTGAAACATTTTCTTTCATACAAACCTTATCCTGAGAATTGTAAATACACGTAAAAAATAATTAGCATAATAGGAGCAGCCGTTTTGAAGTATAGGCACATTCGGCAATTATTTTTTATTTATATAAATGTTCGGAAAATGTTGTGTTGTAGGTATATAAAACTGATATAAAATATTTGACAAAATTCTTTTTTTAAAAGCCTCTTGAATTTGGGGCGCTCGAGCCTTTACCGAAGACCGGGGGTCAAATATACATTTTCGAATGTTTCTGTGGTATAGAAAGTAAGTAATAAAATTAATTAGTTCATTTCGTTTCATTTGAATGAGAGCTTAATACTTTTGATAAACTTTAAAGAATTATGTTTACTAAAATTAAAAATAAACTAAATGTCTTATAATTATAAAAGTTTTATTACTTATTAGACTTGTCTAAGGTCATTACTAAATTGACTGAGGAAGTTGTTTGTTACACCGTTTCTTCCCCACCAGCATTTACTCTAATAGAATAATTATTATTTCTTCCGAAGCGGTTATAGTACGATTTTCACTCAACACAGCGGGAGATCATCTTTATGAAATGTACTGTTAAGTTACATAGATGTATAAATTAACTCCTGATAAATAATTATACACCTTAACTAAGGACCGGCTCCCTTGGGCAATACAATGCCAAAATTATACAGGCTTCATTGAGCCTTAATTGCTAGGTGTTACCAGGCATTGATACAATAAAGAAAAAATAAATCTTATTTGTGGCAACTTTTTGTATATATTAATATTCGATTATCAGAAATGCATTTCACAAAATTTTACAGCAAGTCATTCACAGTACATGCCGTCATTTTGTGGAATGCATTGCCAGTCGAAATAAGGCATGCCAAATCTCTCAGCATCTTTAAGAAATTAGTGAAAGATCATTATTTGTCACTATAGTGACTACCAGTCCTACCACTACTTCCTTATAATTTGCCATTTAACTACCTTTTCTTATTTTATTCACATATATATGTTTTATACCTATATAAGTATATATTTTATATATATGATATTTTATATATGTATATATGTTATATATTATTAATATTTTATATGTTATATATTGTAATATATTTATAATTTAGCTATATAACTGACCCTAAAGGGGATTATAATTTTTTTTTATCTACAATTAATTGCCAACTTCCCTCTGAGTTGTTTTTCTTGCAAATCCTGTCCATCCTAAGGTTGCCTGGAAGAGATCGCATTTTGCGATAAGGCCGCCCATTGTACCATAATCACATTGTAATTTTTCATTTTTATAATTTATTAAATTTGTTGGTGTACAATAAAGTGTAAATAAATAAATAAATAAATGTTTGTTATATTGCATTTTAGAAGATTTGGTTTCGTCATCACTTACCTAATGGTTAGTGATGATAAGGACGAAGGTTTTTACCCGACTACGGCGAAGCCAAAAGGAAGAGTAATGATTTTACCAGTCTATGTGTGTTTGTATTTCCGTATGTTCCACCCTTTTTTGTTGATGGGGAGGTCAAATGCATTTACGCATCGTCCCTGCGGGGTAGTACCAACCGCAGGGGATATGTGGGACTCGAGGTAAAGGGGTTCCTTCCATACCCACTAAACATCCTCCCCGGCCTGACCTTCAGTCCGCTATTACGGGACGACTCGGGATATGCGAGACCGTCCCAACACTGGCCGTCTAGACACTCCTTGCACTAATTGGTGGCCAGCAGACACTCCTCCACCGACGGCAGCTCGACCTGGCGCGTCCTCCTGACGAGAACACCGGGAACAGCCATCGGACCGCACCCGGGGCACTTCAGGCGCAGTCGTGGCCCTGATAAGGGCCGTCCCGAACTAGCCATGGTGGGAAAACAAAAACAACTCGACGATGGCATGTGACTTCGAATGCCAAGGGGACACACTTGACATCAAAAGCCACACACCCGCCGAGAAAGTTTCCCCACCACGTTATCAGGGTCCGCTACGAGCAGGCTTTCGGACGTGGACCCCAAAGTATGTGGAGCAGCCCTAACTGGGGTAGTAGCTCCACCTTAAAGAAGACCACAGTCAAAATAATAACACTACATTTTTGTGTTGTTGTGCTTCTGTTGGTGAGTAAGTGGTCGACAGGAGCTCCACGGGGTAGGAAAGAAGACTAGAGTTGGCGCGCGCGAGTTTCATGTCAGTGATGCAAGCGTCTATAGGCTACGGTGGCTACTTACCACCAGGCAGGCCATATGCTTGTCTGCCAACCACTTGACATAAAAAAATATTGATAAAACAGAATGGGATAATTTGTTCAAATTGTCATTCCAAGTCTGATTCAGCATCTCGTCAACCACTTGTTTGGTAGTACAATTAAACTTCCACCGCTGACTCACGACTCTACGAAAGTTAACTTAACAGGTTACCTCGGACTGCTGAAGTCAATTAAATACGACCAGAACTCTCGCAACTTGGGCTCGGACTTCAAGTTACAACTTAGAGAATGCTGAGTGGACATAGTTATTGAAATATTTGCCATTTGATTGATTACAAAATGTTTTATGTAAAATAAACCGAACTTCAACCGTTATTATCCTTTGCCTGTTATTAGCTCTATTTTGGCATCATCACAATAATTATGTTTTTTGTTCCATACTTCTTTATCAAACGTCATTTCAATATTTAAACTATTTAAGCACATAAATAGTGGTATAAAAAAAAATCACCCAACTTTAATTGGGGTTGGGGAACCAGCCAGCCATCTATCAGACGTCAAACCTCCTTGAGCAGAGAAAAAGAAGAAAAAACAATAATTAATACTAATGTTATAAAGCTGAAGAATTTGTTTGTTTGTTGGGTTAGGAAGCGGCAGGCGACCATTAGTTCCCTTTATAATGCCTTTAGTTATTGTCTCTCTTTATCTCAACACTACTTTTTATCTGTTTTTAAGCTTTGGTAAGATATATTGTAATCTAAAACTGCACGGATTGATATATATATATATTATATTTGGAAAAGTCCTGATACAATTCTTCGAATGCAAAATAAAAATATTTAAAATACAGTCTTGTTGACGCGAGGTATCTCCAATTTATGGGTACGTCTACACAGCTACGTGTACACATGGCTATAAATATATGTATTTTATCTGTACTTTGGCAAGAGTTTAGTTCAACAGTGAACTTCATATCAGTATAGCAATCTTATGCGAGTAAAAGTGTAATCTATTATGCAAACATATACAAATATAGTAACCTATTTCACTATCGCACTATTTGAGAATTAAATTCCCTGGCAACATAATCTGTACCCCACTTCTTATAACCTGAGGTTCTTTAAGAGACGTGAAGAAGCACCTTGCCGTCTAATTAGTTGAAGATACGTTATGGTGTGTATACTCTCTCCTGAATAAGAAACGTTTGCATTTAGTCTCCACAAGTGGTTTAAGTTCTATATTTTTCTCACATAAATTTACAATTAACCTAGCTAGTTACAAATTAATGTTCCTCAATTAAAGACAGCGAGCACTACAACGCAAATTAATGTATATAGTACCTATTTCGTTCATTAACAAATGCACAAAAACATCATGGTCAGACATTCTGATATAAAGTGTAGAAGAAACCCACCACTAATAATGTTCCTTTCAATTGCGGCTATTGCGTTGCACTTTACTAAGTTCCTGCATCCTGCCAGCGATATTGTTAGAAGGCTAGTTGTTTCGGCGCTGCAGCGAACTGAAAACTGAGCGGTTTGAGTTTTGAAAACAGAACATGACTTTTCCAAACGATTGCTCCTTACATTGCTCCTCAGTACTTTTACTTTTTATTTCAATATGGTCAAAAATGAATTCTAAGTGCATAGGTGTGATAACACAGGGTTAACTGCACCGGATTGGATGAGGTCATTAGGTGGCGGTATTTTGTTAGGGCTTTCTAACAAAGGCCGGAGAAGGCAGGCGGCTAGGACCACCAGTATAATCCAGATGGATTTGCCGTCGTCATCAAGAAAAGGCTCTCCACAAAAAAAAGAAACGAAAATCTATGTTGTAGGATGTAGAACAATAAAACGTTAGCAACATGTTCTACTGTTTTCAGTTGACTACGCCGTGTGGCTTTTGACCGGCAGCAACGACCAGCCAGTTCCTGCGGTCACCACCCTCATAGCGAATGTGACAGCTTCTAGCTACTACAACCTCTATACGGCGGGGTTAACTCTGTAAACAGGATAAAATTCAATTCAGCTACCAAGATATTTCAGTTTTATTACATTTGCTTGTACATTACTCTGTTGGAATCATTGCGATGAGAAAAATAAGCAAACTTTGACAAAAGGGTATGACACCATTTTTGATAACTGTTTTAAATCAATCCTGAGGTCGTAATTAACCAGTATAATTATTATTTCAATTTTAGAAAAACCATAATGCCTAAAAAACTTAGTCTATTTTCGATTTTGAATATTCGCGCGGAAACGCTAGCCGCCATGCTTTGTCGGCCCGTGACGTCACTTCGTTAGTAAACAAAACAACTGTGATTTCAAAAAGCACGGTACAAATCTACTTTGTATATTAACGAAGAAATGTCACGTTGCATTCCAATATGGCGAACGGCGTTTTAAAGATTTTAGGGAAAGATTAAAACAGTTGATTTTTAAAATCGAATTATAAATTTTAAATTGCTTATGTATTTATGAATAAATATCGATGTCTCTCGTTTACTCGATTGCAATATCTATCATAAAAATGCCATTTTATATATATTCTTTCATGGTGTAAAATACCCTATTGTGATGAAGCTGTCATTGTCCATTTTTAAGCCATAACTGTGGCCCATATAACACCAAGAAGCTGTATAAGCGACCGAACGAAATAAATTCAGCATAATTATTTAAGAAACGGATTAACGTTACATTAACCCATTAACGCCCTCCGTACTCGCGCGAGTACAACTACAAAAAGTATTATTTAGTTTTTATAATCTATGGTTGTCATTCAAATAATTCATTATTTCATAACCAGATGGTTAACCCGTCTGATAAAATAAAAAAGTTTAGTGTAGCGCGAAAATAAATGTCACTTTTGCCACTGTAAAATACGGATTGCAAAGAAAGTTTATATGGTAAGTTTCAACAATGAATTTTTATTACAAAATAGAACTTTTTTTAACAGAAATTTGATAAAAACAGTTGGTTACTCTTTATTTTGTTATTATCTATTGTTTTTGATGAATTTTATTTCGATATTTTTACGTTTTGATTGACTTTATTCCACTGTACCCGGCTGAGTACAATGGTCACATATGTATAACAAATTTATATTTTTATCAGCTATTTTCATTATTCAACAACGGCGAACCGTCGTGTCTTCACAAGCCAAAATAGCTATGCTAAGCTGGAGGAAGCCATCGAATCTATATTTGCAGATGAAAATGATGATTCGGAATATGGTGTCCTACTGGGGCCTCCGAAACCTGCTATTGTAAGTGACGAAGAAGAAGGAAACGATGATGATTTGGTTTCTTCTAATCTTCCTAGAGAAGTTCCACGAACTGTAGAAGTCATACCACGCTGTCCCAATCATGATAGTGACGATGAGCCTTTGTCAAATTATGTAAGGCCTTCGAAACGATCCAGAAATATTCAATCAAATAAACCTATGTGGAGGAAAATGAAGCCAGTATATCCTGCTAATATATCCGGCAAAAAGTGGTCGTAGAAAAATTGAAAGCCTGCACTCCTGTACTACCAACTGAATGTGCTTATTGGAGTTTGGATGAAGACCTTGGAGTTCCTATAGTATGAAATTGCATGTCACGGAATCGATTCTTGGAGATAAAACGTAATCTTCATTTCGTAGATAACTCATTAGCTGAAGGTTCCACCAATAAGCTTTTCAAGATGAGACCTTTGTGTGAAGAAATACAGAAAAACTCTTGCCACTTGCCTTTTTTTTTTTTTGCTCTGGCAACACTGTTAGCTGGATGTTTTTGAAACAGCTGATAAAAGTTTTATCGAAATAAAATATTTAAATGATGTCTTTTTATATATTAAACTACTAAATTCAAGTGCTAATGTGAATAACAAACAGTGGAAATATCAGTGAACCAGTGACAAGTCTTAATCAGTCAAAAATAGCTTATCACAAAAACTCGATGTTACTGGTCTATCTTTCAAACTGGAGAAAGTTGTAAATAAGTACAACGGCTGCAAGTTTTTACTGGGGGAGTATTATTTTCTTAAATATCAATCACTAATACTATCTATTATTATCTATTTCTCAAAGTTCCTATGCACTTAGCAATAAATTAAGTAAATTTTATTTCAAAGATACCTACATCCTACATTGGAAAGATTGTTTAAAATATTAAATGTTTTTTTTTATATTGGCTTTATTAACTAATTGTTTTGCACACTAAAGAGTACATTAGTATAATATTACAGACTCATTAATAGTGCTTCCAGGAACATATAAAGAATTGTTAAGATAGATAGTATTTGTCTTAAAAGATTTATTTGTTTCTGCAAATTACTAAAATTCACATACAATCACTCCACAGAACTCACAGCTTCTGTGAGTAACGTCAAGTCACATACATTTGGGTTCATGTAATCTCTCTTTGCTTGACAAATAGTGGAAGTAAAGTTGACGGTGACTGTTGAAACCGCAGACACACACCTACTACTGACACTTTACATTTAAAATACTAAGTGTTGACAACAAGCATAACATTATTTTGTTGTTTTCTTTTATTTTATTCTGACACTGCTTTTTATACTTTTCAGTGTATTCATTAGCCAAACAGTAAGGCTCATACATCCACAATGATGACCCGTAAGGCCACTGCTAAGGACACAGATATGAAGCTCAAACAATGTCTTTTGGACTTACAAACATCTAGAGACCTAAGTGAACGGCTAATGCAAGAACGGGAGGACAGTGAATTTGAAATTGTTAAAATATTGGAAAAAAACAAACAATTAAAGTGTGAACTATCCGAGCTGCATATTAAGTATGAGGTTGCCCTTGAACAATGCAACCACATGCAGGACACCATAAAATCCTTCACTGAGTGTAGTAATACTCATGAACAGGCATTGAGTAAAATAAATGAGTTAGAAATAAGCTTGTGTCTTGCAAATAATAATGTAAAACATTTGGAAATACAAAATAAAGAATTGTCCACAGACAAACATTCCCAAAGCCTGTTTGATGAGTTAACGGTATGTAGTCCCGGCTTCATCAAGGAACAGTCATTTATAGAAAATAGTTCCAACGTTAATATTTCAAAAACTTATTTTAGTAGTGCAAAGAAACTGAAGAAATACATACGTGTTAATAAGTTTATAAATAAGACAAAAAGAATTATAAATCAACATAATTCTTTTAAAAAACACAAATTGCAATATTTGAAAAACATTAAATTATCAGAAAAATTGAATAATATTAAAAGTACGGCTGTTACAACAACTACTAATTACATAGAATATAGTAAACAATTAGAATCAAAAATTGACAGTCTTGAGGAGTCATTAAAATGTATGTTAAAAAACATACAGACTATTTCTCAAAAACAACTAAGTTATCAAATACTTGCTTCAAATGACATGGAAGATTTTTGTAATTATAATGCAGAGAGATTTGAATCTTTGAGTAAAAAACGAATATGTTCATGTCAAGATAAGGATATTTACAACAACGAAGGGCACCCTTCTAGTATATTATATGATACACAAGATCAAGTAGTTTCACTTGTCAATAACGAAACTTGTTCACAGAAAAATCTTGATGAAGCTGGGACACAAGTGAACAATAGTAAACAACAAAACAATATCATTATGTTTAGTGATGAGTTAGGCAAAAACATGGGTCAAACAATGTTTCAGTATATGGCACAGCCTGTTACTAATTTCTGTATGCCAGGTGCCAATTACATTCAAATATTGCAGAGGGTGATCTGTGGTACTTACAGTCCTGATAGTACAATACTTATTTTTATTGGTAGACGTGGAAATGCTAATTCCAAGATTATGGAAAAGTATTTTGAAGACCTCTCCAAATTAAATGTAAAAAAAATAATTCTATTTACCCTGCCTTACAGTAGGTCATTGACTCATGCAGAAAATTACTATAGATATAAATGCAATATGAAATTGCATTTAATGACAAATTATGATAAAAAATTTGACATTGTTGATTTTAATGGTTTTATTAAGAATTTTTTTTTGACAAAGGATAAATATTTTCTTTGTAATAATTACAAAAAACAAATAGCAAAATCGCTATGTTACTTTATTTTTAATCAAGCCAAAACATTGGCTATAACTTCTGCCTCTATTGGGCAGTCAAATTTGACATTAAGTAATGACAATTTGGAATATGCATCATATTCTTTAAATTAAATATTGAGACAAAAGAGACTAACTCTGGCAGTACTAAATATAATGAAATATTAGACTCAAATTTTGAGGTTTTAGATAAATTATCCTCCCCACTTGTAATGAATAAAAATTCTAAAAATAATTTTATCAACCTTGTCCACCAAAATATTCAAGGGATGTCAGGCAAAAATTTAGAATTGGAGCTATTTATGAATTGTAATAATATTGATATATTGTGTGTTACAGAACACTGGCTAAAAAGCCATCAGCTCATGTTTAATTTTAGTAATCACCATGTTGTCAGCTCGTACAGCAGAAAAAACATATTACATGGTGGTTCATTAATAATTACTAAAAAGAATATTATATGTAAGGAAAGAAATGACCTCGTAAGTATGTCTGTTGAGCGAGTTACTGAAATAGCTTGTATAGAGTTTGAACAATTCATTGTTATTAGTGTATACAATCCACCATGTGCCCCTTTTGAACAATTTTTAAAAATTATGGAAGATGTCCTATTTAAAATCAATAAATGTCGTAAAATAATTGTTATCTGTGGAGACTTTAATATTAACATATTAGAGACAAACTCAATCACTTGTAATTTTTTAAATTTATTTAAGTCCTATGATTTGGACTACGTTTTTTATGAACCCACAAGAATTACTGAAACAAGTGCAACTTGCATTGACAATATTTTTACTAACCGAAAACCTAGCCAAAAGTCAATTATTAATATATTGCACTCTGATCATTGTGGTCAATTAGCATCGTTTCCTAGAAAAAAAGTTAAAGTGCAAAGAACGAAAATAAGTTTTATTCCTATAAATGCAAGCCGAATTGAAAAATTTAAATCCAAATTAACTGTGAAGCTACCATGTTTGCCTTATAATGATTGTCCGGATAAGCTATACAGTTCTTTATTTAATTTAATAAATGATGAATTTACCAACACTTTTGTGCCAAAAGTAAAGACGATCTGTGATCATCTAACCTTTAGTGAATGGGCAACGCCTGGTATCTACAATAGCAGGAATAAGTTGTACAATTTGTATGGTCAAAAATCATTTAATTTTGATCCAGTATTTGTTAATTATGTAAGAGAATACTCCAAAGTTTTCAAAAGAGCCTGTTCCACTGCCAAGTCAGTTTACTTAAAAAACAAAATTAAGAATTCTACAAATAAGATTAAAGAAACCTGGAATATTATTAACAGTGAAACTGGTAGGAGTCAAACACGCTTCCGTAATATTAACTTAAAGATTAATAATGTAAATGTTAAAGCTGATTTGGAAGTAGCGATGGAATTTGAAAGGTTTTTCTCAGATGTTCCCATACAGACTACTAAATCACTTCAGTCGTCTTCCACCTCAGCTGAACAGCTGCTTAAACAAAATGTATCATCATGTGATAGTAACTTTGAATTTACAGCTGTTAATTATAAAGATATTATAAATACGTTTAAAACTCTAGACCTGAAAAAATCTATGGATCTTTGGGGACTGTCAGTCAGGACAATCTCATCCATTATAACTATAATAGCTCCTTATTTAGTAGTCGTATTTAACAATTGTATTGACTCTGGTGTATTTCCTGACTTGATGAAACATAGTAAAATTATACCGTTATTTAAATCTGGCGAAACCTCAGATCCCACCAATTTTCGGCCTGTTTCTATTCTACCGACTTTAAGTAAGATCTTTGAAAGACTAATGCTCAATCAACTATTAAAGCATTTCAATAAATACAACATACTTCATCAAAAGCAATTCGGGTTCACTCGGGGTCGCTCCACCATTGATGCGGGAGTTGAGTTGTTAAAGGAGGTATTTGCTGCTTGGGAAGAATCACGCGACGCCCTTGGGGTTTTCTGTGATTTATCTAAAGCTTTCGACTGTGTTAATCATGATACTCTGGTCAGGAAATTACACCATTACGGCGTTAGGAACAAGGCTCTCAACCTTATGACTTCATACCTGAGCAATAGAATACAGAAAGTTGATATAAATGGTAAAAGATCTCCAGGTTCTCTAGTCACAATAGGTGTTCCGCAGGGCTCAATTCTTGGTCCATTTCTCTTTCTAGTGTACATAAATGACTTGCCTTACTACATAAGGGACAATCATGACATTGTGTTGTTTGCGGATGACACTTCTTTGATTTTCAAAATAAATAGAAAATTAGATAATTATGACGAAGTGAACAATGCACTTGCGAAAGTAGTTTATTGGTTTGATATTAATAACTTGTTGCTGAATGAAAAAAAAACCAAATTAGTTAAGTTTACTACACCGAATGTGAGATGTGTAGAAACTAATGTACAAATAAATGGAGTAGAATTGAAACCTGTAGAAACAACAACTTTCTTAGGAGTAATGTTAGACTCTAAATTGCAATGGGGTCCACATATTGTAAAACTTTCGGGTAAACTAAGTTCTGCGGCATATGCAGTTAAAACTATTAGGCGGCTAACTGATATAGATACTGCTAGAATGGTTTATTTCAGTTATTTTCACAGCATAATGTCTTATGGAATTCTTCTCTGGGGGAGTGCTGCAGATATTAATACCATCTTTGTTCTGCAAAAACGGGCTGTTAGAGCAATCTATCAACTAGGTCCGCGTGACTCCCTCAGAGAAAGGTTCAAGGAGATAAATATTCTAACTGTATCATCACAATATATACTGGAAAACTAACTATATGTAAAGAAAAATATTATGAATTTTTCCGAGAAATGTCATACGCACAATGTAAATACTAGGAAGAAACACGATTTGGTTGTATATAAAACTCGTCTCCACAGAATAAGCAATTCCTTTATGGGCCAATGTATACGTTTTTACAATAAGCTTCCGAAGAATATTAGAGACTTGCCTATTAATAAATTTAAAAAAACTGTTAAATCTAAATTATATAAAAAAGCTTATTACAAGTTAAATGATTATTTAAATGATCCAAATGCGTGGGAGTAAATTCTGCCCAAATTTACGCATTTAAAATTGTAATTTATTCATATTGATATATCTATGGACATGTAATGATGTTTTGAAATCATTACGAAATTGTAAGCTGCGGAGTTTCTTTCGCCATTTCTTCTCCGTCTCAGCATAATAATAATTATTTAAGTAAAATAATTATTTCGTCGAAATGGTGGTAGGGCTTTTGACGATTTAAAAGTTCTTAGCAAAGTCCATTTAAATAAAGAGCTTTTTCATTCATTTTCATTCATTCATTTCATTTCATTCATTCATTTAATTGGGAATTTTTCATGAGAATATATCTATAGAACTTTATACAGTATAGATGAATCCATGATAAAATACATCGGCCGTCACCCCGAAAAACAATTTATAATGGGTAAACCTGTACGATTCGGATATCGGAATTGGGCAGCCACAAGTTCAGATGGATACTGTTATGCGTTCGATGTGTATTGAGGCAAGACTAACGAAGTAGCTGATAATCCTCTAGGCGCAAGAGCTGTGAAATCTCTTCTGGACAAAATGTCCGTAATTCCTAGTGAACATATCGTTTATTTTGACAATTTTTTCACAAAATATCAGTTATTTGTTGACCTCCGGTCCTTAGGCTTCAGAGCTACAGGCAAAATACGAGTAAATAGAACTAAAAAATGTGTGAATGTGTCTAAAAATGTGTGAAAACATTATGTGTAGAAAGACCTTGCTTCGGACAATTTCACTATTAATCCACCCAGTGTACCCGGCCGAGTACATACCTATATTTCAATATATATTTATTTTTTGTTCTATTTTTCTTTAAATACCTTTTCTTTTGTCCCTAATAATACAACAAATATCATTAAAACAAAAAAAATAATGGTGGTTTTCATTTGGGCGTTAATGGGTTAATATTTAATTTTGAGAGCACAGAATACTCGTATAATGTCTTTAGCTGGAAGCCATTCACTTTCAGAATACAGCCATAATAAGGAGTAGTTAGACACTGTAGGTAGTGTCATGTCAGATCAACGCTAGCGCTTGTGCAGTATTAAGAGCCACCATTATGATTTATATGACAAGGTGTACTAAAAGGTAAGTGATAGTTAGTTATTTTTGCAATCGCATTTACCTGTTCTTATAATTAAAGCTCTAAATAGACTTATTTATTTTAGTAATAAAGTTCAATATCTCCCGGCAAATTAAACCAAACTGAGTTTAGCAATGTTAACTGCAAAGCTATGCTTTTTGAAGTTCAAGCATCAAAGGGTAAGCCAATGGGCTCTGAATTAAGAGAACGCTATTCGTACCGAGGAATTCTAGACGTAGTGAATACCGGAACACTCGCGGAGTTTGTAGTGTCCGCAAAATAATTGAGTGGCTGTTTTTTTGAATAAAATACACCTAATGTAATTTTCTTTTGATAAACTTTATAAAATACTACGTTTTTCTATTATACCTATATTTTTCTTTTCTTTTTAGAGCAGTACGAAATATGCCTTAAGATCTATTCTCATACCTTCAGTAGGTAAGAGAATGCCTACCAAATGCGCAGAAATGTTTTATAAAATTCGTTTGAGCCATTTCGGAGGAGTACGAACTCCGTCACACGAGATTTTTATAATTATTAGTTATTGAAACGAAAAAAGTAAAAGAAAATATTTTGTAATATAACAGAAATAGGTTAGCTAAAGTTCTCTACAGATTAATAAAATCAATTAAAATCCAATTTCTATACGTATTTTTAACCTATCAGTTAAAAATACGTTAATTATTTCTTCGAGGAAATAAAGTTGTTTTGGATGAACTGTGTACATTCATAATATAAATATGTAGGGAAATAAATTATCGTGCTCTTAAATTAATATTGCATATATTTTTTATATAATTATATATTTAAGAATTAATCTATGTACACACAAAGCCATTAAAAAACACGAGACTATACATATTGGTAAGTATATAATTTTCGTGGTGTTTTGCAGTTATCGATTTTTAATATTAGGTACGTGGTTTCTTTTTCCTGAAACAAGCTTTCATGCCCCGAATTTATTACTATTACATTAAATTATAATCTTTAATATTCCTTTAACTAATTTGCTGACGGTACCTAAAGGAACTCAGTCTCTTCTCCATGGGTCAGAGCAACTGCACTGAAATACGCATTTGACCCAGTTGCGTCCATCGGCGGGTAACGACGCTCGTTTGAACTTTGCGAAGGTACCGAGCCGCGTGAAAAAGTGGACGGCTGCCTTTTTGTTGAGGTTTATTACTTCTTTATCTATGAAATTTGCAATTTTGAAAATGCATAGTGGTTTTTCATGTTTTTTTCACCATGTCATGCCGGCAAGGGAGAATAGCAGAATCAGCAAGGGTATTAGTCACCATAATAAGATTTGTTTGATTATTTTATGTATCAATTGGAACGATTTATTGTCTTTAATTAGTTAAGTAATAGAGATGGATTCGTATTTTGCCTGTATAAGCTTCATTAATTTTAGAATTTTCTTTTTAACTTTTGAGACGTCGATCACGAAAGTTAAGCAACCAAGTGCGTGGTCAGTACTCGAATGGGTGACCAAAATTTAACATGCATTATATTTACTGCGCGCGTTCTGTTAACGTTACTGTGTGAGGTATCCACAGAAGGTCAGCGTCGTGGCTCCACGAGGTCTCGATATTATGCTGAATGGAAGCCTTTTCATTGCTATGTGTCTGTAAAAGTCTTCTTTGTTTCCACCGATACGCATTGGGTAAGCGTGATTGGCTACTGCCTAAACCTCCTTCGATGACATGGAGAGGTCTTGTGTCCCGCAGTGGGATGAATTCAAAAAACTGTTATCATGATGATAATCGTCGTTTTTTTGCCTGACACGTTAATCATTATAACGCAAAGTCGAAAGTTCCGTCATGCGCTTTTTGGAAATAGCAAAAGTGTATCAAAGTGCTTGAATAAGCTCAGATGGGCGACCAAAACTTTCTACTTAAAATTTCCTTCTTGGTTTAGAAGACAAAGGATAGAGTTCCACTAAAGGCCAAGTCATGCCAAAAGATCAATTGCTCAATAGTACACCTGATACATAGTTTGTAGTATCTCATAAGAGCTGCGTCACTGTCCTACTCTCAAGGATTAATTACATTTAAAACTAAATCATTATCATCATCATACCAGCCTTTATAATTCTACCCACTGCTGGAACACACGAGGCTTAGGGAATACTCCACCACCCTTGCCCAATGCGGATTGCTGGACGGAGTATAAGGTGATCAACACCGCTTTGCTGATCCATTAGTCGCCTTCTACTAAACCCATTGGAGATTATGGGATGATGCTATTCTACTTTGCCAGCATCACATGGCACAAATTAAATGTGAATGAATAATAACCAATAATATAATAATATATTAAACTAGCAGTCCCGGCCACGCGTTGTTGTGGTAATTTCACACTACTGATCTGTAACATTGTATCTGCAGTAAAAAAATTATCAAGATAAAAACTATCCTATCTCTCAAGTTGGATCAAACTGCACACGGTGTACAAATTTGATTAAAATCGGTTAAGTAGTTTAGGAGTCCATCGCATAACAACGTGACGCGTAATTTATATATATTAAGATAATGTGGAACTTACATTTACGTATACAGAAAATTGAGAGAAATGGCATTTTAAAAAGATAACTCAGACCGCTTATTTCTAACTAGCTTCTGTCCTGACTTCATCTGCGAAGTATCAGTATAAATTATAGTCTAGATGTTATTCTGATGTATGGGCTATATTATTGTAAGGTTTAATGAAAATCCATTCAGTAGTTTTTGAGTGAAATAGTAACAAACACACATCCAGACATCAATCCATACATCCATACAAACTTTCGTGCTTATAATATTAGTAGGATGAAATCTCTGCCTGCGACAGTACATACCTACATAACAATCTTGATAATTTACAAATAAACTTAAATAGATATACCAATATGAACAACCATGACACATGAACAAATTAATATAATAAGAAAGGCACTTACTAGAAAAGATGCGGGTTCGAGTCCCGCCTGAGGCAAGTCAATTTTTTTCAGTGCATTTTTCTAGTATTAATATTTACGCGTTTGTAAACGCAAAAATAAAATTATTCCATAAGAAAGGCACTTCTTTGTTAAAAGGCAATGACGTATAAAGATTTTACTTATAATAATATTTCTTATACTCAAAACACGATGTACACAAAAGGGTGGTACGGTTGTGTTAATAATGAGTTTGCAAATTATAGGAATTTTAAGATAGAAGACCACCTTCTGATTTTTTTAGAATTCAACGTCAAATATTCCGGTAGAATGCTTTTTATATCAAACATGAATCATCAAAAACATGTATAGACATTGATGTAAATAGGCTGCTTTCATTGAAACTGAACATAAAGAAAGTAATATTATTTTTCGCGCTCCACAACGGAAACCTCAAAAGCATACCCAGATAAGCCTTGAAAATAAAACAATTTTCCTGTTGCTACCCCAAACAAATCTCTGCTAAGCCATTTCCAATGTTAATTAGATATACACAAGTATCCATTTGGCTCGTAATTCCAATGCGTTCATCGGCAATTTAATTGTTTTCCCGTAGTAATAGGCACAGCGAATACAGCGCATATTCCGAATCGAGAGAGAATGCTCGAAATATTCGATTATAAATTTAATATCGGACAACCCACAGGGTTGTGAGAAATCGATATAATGGATATATCGGCTGTGTTAAACTGTTATTGCTTATCTTTTGTCCTCTTTTTTAGGGAGCAGACCCGGTTTATTGACCAAAAACGTCTTGAGCTGAAATAAGCCTTTGTCATTTTGATTAAATATAAGAACTAAGGTTATCTTGTATGTTTGGGTTGATGAATTTAAACTTAATTTTATTTGTTTAACAATTAACATACACACCAAACAATAACAAAAGGAGATACACATTACACAGTACATACAGATGATTGTATAAGGGTACTGCTTAATCCTAAAACAAATCTCTTCCAACAGCCGCATTATACGGGACAGAGATTTGAATTGAGACGAGTGTGTAGAAGCGTCGGTGGCGTAGTGCGTAAGAGCGTTGTCTTGCACCCGGGAGGCACCGGTTCGAACCTGTGCCTCCCGGGTGGAAACTTTAACAACTAAACGTTGTTAAAGTCTCCACCCGGGAGACACATCGACGCTTTTACGGTGAAGGAAAACATCAAGAGGAAACCTGCACACACCTATGAAGAAATTCTTAGGCTGTGTGTGAAGTCGACCAACCCGCACATGGCCAGTGTGGTTGACTAAGGCCTAATCGCCCCTAATGTGGGGTAGGCTCGGTGGGGACATTATATGATCTGTTCATGACGATGTTGATGGTGATGAGTGTGGACCGGTCAAATATAATAAATTTTTAAATGTTCTATTTTTCGTTCACCAGTAACATCGTGATAATAAAGATGAAATTAAGCAATTAAATTTCTTTCGTTCATGTATCGTAGACTGCACAGGCACAGTCTATCGAGTGGTACACGCATAAATTTTGGTTCTCTAATGTTTTGCACACAATTGATTAGCAAATTACCATTTCGCAAGCAACATTTGTCAATGTTTCATTACGCAAACTAATGCTTTAACAAGGAATTCAAAACGCAAACATGCATATGATAAGCAGGCATTTCAAAAATGCATTGTTAAATAAATTTTTAAAAGACATACTGACATATCAACAAGTTTCAAAAACCAAAAATGTTATTTTACAAATAATTTGTTTGACTAAATTTCAATTACAAACGTTTTGTTTACTAAAATTTCAATTTGCTATTTTTCAAATTAACAAGTTACAAAAACCAAAAATGTTATTTTACAAATAATTTGTTTGACTAAATTTCAATTACAAACGTTTTGTTTACTAAAATTTCAATTTGCTATTTTTAAAATACAGTGAAAACGCCCTAAAATCGTTTCTGGCACTAGACGGCCGCTGCCGCGGCACTCTCGCTTCGCTCGCTCGGCTTGTGCGCTGTATTCATGTCAACCTAACCCAGAAAACTATTCCACGATTTTTAATATCGATTTTTCTTGTAAGCAAGTATGCAGCATGCAGGCAAGCATGCAGCATGCAAGCAAGTATGCAGCATGCAAGCGAGCATGCAGCATGCAAGCAAGCATGCAGCATGCAAGCTAGCATGCAGCAAAGCAAGCATGCAGCAAGCAATACAATGCTCCGCTCGCTTCGCTCGCTCCGCTATGCGTGGTCACAAGTCTAACCTAACCTAACCTAGGTTTATTTTCGTACTTATGGTTTTTCTTTATAGCGGGGGGCCTCAGGCCCCCCGAACCCCCCGAGCAGGGGGCCAGCCCCCCTGCACCCCCCGGCAAGCATCTCGCAGGCAGGCATATAGCATGCAATGCAAGCATGCATACATCATGCAATGCAAGCATGCATACATCATGCAATGCAAGCAAGCATACAGCATGCAATGCAAGCATCCATGTAGCAAGCAAGAATTCAAGAAGCAATCGCAAAATTTTTAGGCGAACCGAATGGCACTAATAAACTATGATTAAATAATTTATTTGTATTTTTATAATTCTTATGTTTTTAGTATGAAAAATTAAGAAATGATACGGTGCCATACCACAAATTGCCTAATGTCCTTAGACTAAGTAACCATATTATTAAAGAAAAATTGGTCAATTCTTATGTTTTTAATATGAAAAGTTAAGAAATGATACGGTGCCATACCATAAATTGCCTAATGTCTTTAGACTAAGTAACCATATTATTAAAGAAAAATTGGTCAATAGATCTTTGTCGTTTAACATATTTGTGTTAGGAAAAGTTTACTAATGTTCTTTTGCAAAATGACAATATATGAAGAAATTACTTTATGAGATGTAAAGTTTGTGAAACGTAAATAAATGGAACGTTGATTTGCGAAATGATAACTTTGTATTTCGTTGCTTGTTATCTGAAAATTTGTTTAATAACTTTTGGTCAACCAAAGGGGAACCATAAATTTTGCGTCTTTGCAAACTGTGTCGCACAAATCGTAAGCAAGGGTTATCAATCTTACGCCGCTAGCTCGGTTAAAGTTTAGATCCCTTCTTCGCGCGCCAAGCCACTGCAACCTCACACACCGCAAGAACCAGTTACTACCGGTTTGCTTAAAATATATTACCTACCTACACTGTTGTTTGATACCATTTTAAAGCGAGCATCTTCAGTCATCATCCATGATAATTTATGCTCGGTTCCAATACCTTGTCTAGCTGTAGCTAGACAATTGAGTTACTAGGCTTAAGATATCCTATAAAATATGTTAATATTCTACTGTTACCACGGAAAACTGTCGGTAGTTATGTTATTGAAACACGTCAATAGTCAATAATGAATAGCGTAAATAATGAGAATTGTAAAATTATTTTAGAATTTCCCATAAATTTTTATTCTAAAATAAATGTGATGTTTACAGTTTGGTCCTTTGAGCCGGATTTTGTGACAGTGATATAATATTTATTGACCTTTGATAAAACAGAGTTAAATAACGACTAAACCTGATAAGTAAAGTTTATTTTGAAATCATCCATACATTTTTATTCTAAAATAAGTGTGATGTTTACAATTTGGTTCTTTAAGTAAGATTTTGTGACAGTGATACAATGAAACTAAGTAATAACTCTTAGTTAATAACAAAACTATACTGTTGTTCGTACAAAACCAGTTTGATGAATGCACGAATAAAGTCTTAATATGCACTATAACTTAAGAGTGCTTAGAAATCTTCACACGTACTTTTATGGGCTATCATGAAAATGGCGGGAGAAGTCATTTGTACACGGCAGTTGCTCATAAATTGTTGATTTGTGACTCACTACTGTCGAGTTTTGTCGACTGCTGTCGGTAGCCAATCATTTTCCGTTTCAATAAATATTTACAAATTATGGTCTGAACTGGTATCAAGATTCCGCAAAAAAACAGTGATAGTTTTTTTTTTGACATGAGTGACTCTTTTATGCTTTTTATATTGTATACCATAATCTCAAGACTGTTTTCGTCCCGGGAAATATCAGGATTTGGAAAGGTAAGAACCACAGATTTAATTATACGATGTGATTGGCCAAGCCGGCGTTTAACTTGCGACAAGTGTATGCCCTGTGGGCATATATTTCCGCCACTTCGTCTTCCGATAAAGTCAAGTGAATACGTAACTCAGCGATTCGACCGATCTCCTTTGCGGCTGTGCTTAACTTTCATCGCTTCGCAGCCCTTAAGACGCGCGCAATGAATAGTATATATTACGGCATGCTCAACTACAACCGTGTTATGTAGTACGGCCGCTGATCGCGACACTCGGTCTTCCTATGAACTCGGCGATTCGACCGATCTCCTTAGATTGATATATCTGTGGTAAGAATCTTGAAAAAGACGTCGAGTAGAGGATAACGCAGTCTTTTGTCCTATATTAATATTAGAGCTCCATGTGGTTGATGATAGTCACATCTTGTCGGTATTACTATCTATATGAACTGATGATGCTGCAGTTACCATTTTACCATCAGTCTAGCCATTTTTTTGTTGGATAAAAAGATCTTTGCTTAGCCGTAGATACATAATCGCTCATAATTCCAAAAGGGGTAAAACAGAGCTATTTGGTTACACATGACACAGAACACAGAAAGAGGTAAGTCACCTCTAGCAGTTTGGTTCATAAAGCGCCTCAAAATATTGACAGGTCTATCAGTCAGTTAAACGAACAACAAGGACAGATGATAAACTTTGAAATATTTAAGACGTGTATGTCCTTTATTTTGATTGGAACTATTTGTTTGGACTTTTGATATCCCTAAATGCGACCGTGCATGCTGTATATCCAAATTCCCTTGTGCAATACGGTTTGCAGTCCTCGGACCTATCACAACTAGGTGAGCATAATTCATTGATTCACCCATTTATAATGGAAACTGGTACAGAATTAATATTCCTGGTCCGGGAACGTGGCAGGGTGACGTTTGCAATTGAATTGTGGAGTCGTTGGCGGAATACCAGACAGATCGATTAGGACACGACAAACGTGAGTGCTTCAAGAATCTATAACGTGTCTTGGTAAGACTAAAGGCGGGAATACATAGTGCAACACAAAACATTTGTACTATATTGAGCATTTAGTTGAGTGTTAGGTAAAAGTATGACTCTAGACTTAGATAAGACTAGAATTTGATTTAACTCAACATATTATATGTGACGTTTCATTGGGTGACATCGAGTTTTAACAGTATTTTTCTGTATTAAATCACATTACACGAAGGTGTATTATAATATTTTAAGATAATTATAATCTCTCCGCATAAAGGGAAGATTCGTCAGTTCATTATCCCTGCGACAAGGACTATCTCAAGTGTGCCTGAAGACTAAGGTATTTAATCAGTGTTTTACCAGTAAAGACCTAAGCAGCGAAAATTTGGTCTTTCCTAGGATATTAGTCCAGATCCCCAGTGGCGCGTCGCCCTGCTCACTTTTGGGCCGGGCTAGCCCCGGGACGTTTTGGTGAAATGGCGTACGTAAATTACCTACGCCGATGTCAAAACGCCCCCAGAGGGGCTTAGAGGCCCCCAGAAGGGCTTACGGTGGTTTTAGTGGTTAGGATCGGCGTTGTTTCGCGCCCATTCACGCCGTGCGCTAGCCAGCAGCGTGCGGTGTGGTACGTCAATGGATTTTTCATCGTCATAATAAAGGGTATTAGTCCAGAAGCCCAAAGTGGCTTAGTACGTTTATGCTCGGTTTCTCGTTAAATACAGGGAGCGGAACCAGCATATTCGTCAGAAAATGAAAGTTATCGATGTTGTCTTAAGGATTACTATGCTGGAATATGTCTAATAATCGACAATCTTTTAGGCCTCTGCCTCGAATCTTGCGGACAGCGGGGCGGCGGCGGTGGCGGTGCGGGAACGGCAGGATCTTATGCGTAAAATCAAATGGATCTACTCTCAAAAACAGCGGCGCAGGGGAGCGAGAGTGAGCGATTACGCATAAGATCCTGCCGTTCCCTCACCACCGCCGCCTTCGAGGCAGAGGCCTTAGCGAGTCTTTTGAGTTAATACTGGGTAAGATGCTCTTAGTTGGTCAGTAGTGATAAGATTTTTAGTAACAAGTCCACAATCCTTGGTTCCTGGTATAGCTCGACACCACTTAAGGTGTTAATCACTTACTTTTAGTTGAAGTAAATATAAATCAAGGTCAGTTGCTTCTCCGTCGATTAAAAATTACCTGGATTCTACATTTAAACATCGTTCCTAACAGAACTTTTCAATCAAAAGTCAATTAAAGTTTAACTACATTGATCTAGAGGTCGACTGGTCTCCAGTTTTATTGACCTCAATTACCGGGTTTTTATACACAAAATAATGGAAAACTTTTACTGCTCAAAGCTTCGGAGCTATAAAAAAATATAGTGATATTTTTATGACATGGCGTAAAGGCGGCTGAAGCCGTTTTATTTGCCCACTTTTATGAAAAATGTCCATCATCATTACATTGTCATTGTTTCGGGTATAACATAACGTTATCTGTTTTAGCAGTTTATTTTTTATGAGACCTATCGAAGTAGACTAGATACAATGGTTTGTTATCAGCACGATTTTTTGTATGTTTGATACATGATCAAAAGTCAAGAGTGGGTGTTATGAGTCTAAGGTTATGACACACACAATAAAAAGGCGTTATTCTCTATAACGCCGTCGTGGTGGAGTGGTCGGTAATACTGCCCATTCATCGCGGTCTGGGTTCGAGTCCTGGTAGGATCAAATGCTTGTGTGATGAAAACGAACATTTGTTCACTTATTATGGTCGTTTATGTATTGATTTACGTTTATTTACAAAAATGTCTAATTTATTATGTATATTGCCCAATGCGGATTGGTGGACGGAGTATAAGGTGATCGATACACCTTTGCTGATAAATGTATCAGCAAAGGTGTCAGGCGACTAATGAGTCGCCTTATACGACACTCATTAGAGGATATGGGGTGATGCTGACATGACATGGCATATTGTGACTAGTGAAGTGTTAGTAAATAAAGTCTCTGCATGGCGCATGCAATCCCTAGCATGTACTCATATAATTATGGGCAACTATACTCAACAGTAATCATTCTTAAGACGCTGTTGGCGCTGCCCCGCTGTGTGTGTACTAGCAAAGCAGCACGTTTAAGCATTAATGTTTAAAAACAGTTTATATTCGCTACTGCAAACATATGCGCAAGCAGTAGAATAGCGAGGCAGCCCCATCAGTAGCCTGAAGGCATTAGTGAGTACAAATTTGGTTCAATTCGTACTGACAATGCTGTTATCAATTTCTAACACCACGCTCCAGTACTCCCACTGTTTATTCCGTTTCACGTAATGAAATATTTAATGGCTTTGATTAGTGACGCGAATAGGCACATGTGTTTCGCGATAGCGTTGTCACCATCGATCCAACGTCCCAATTATATTACAAATTATTATTAAGTTAAAGGTATCAATTGCACCTGACTTAGCGACGGAGGTTGTTATTGGGATAATGCTTGGTTGGCTACAATAATTATTATTATCTTGAGTTACCTACGACAACTAAAGACGGTGAATGTTTAGTGGTTATCGAGTCGAAGCCATTTTAATAGGTAGACTATCTTCTATCCATAAACTAAATTTAGTCACCATACGAAGTAAAAAGTAAAAGTTAGAAAATTGAGTTTTTATTCAGAACACCAACTGGACTCACCATAACGTGCTACGAGACCTGACGGATCTCGACCACTCGACCGACCTCAGTAAAAACACACAGATGTAAAAAAGCTTTAAAACATTTTTAATTCCTCAATAGGTTTATATTAACGCTATATATAAAGAGGGAATCGGCTCGACAACCAATAATTTTTTACCATGTCTTGATCACCAATAAAAAATCAACATGTAAAATCATCATGTGTAATTGTATTAGTAGTATGAAAACTTCACCATTTTTAAGGGCAAGGTAGGACACAGAACTGGATGGGGTCCACGTCCGGAAGCCTCATCGTGGCAGACCCTGGTAACGTGGTGGGGAAACTTTCTCGGCGGGTGGTGGCGTAAAGCTGGCTAGTAAGGATATGTCGATACGTAGAAGCTGCCCCAGGGAGTATGATGGTGATAGGATCTGATCAAGGGAGAAACCCTGGCCGGCAGCAGCGGGAAGGTAGGGAGATACAACAAGGATGGATGACATCTGTTTATTTAGAGTTTTGCTTAATTATAGATAGTCCGTACACATTGATAGATTCTTGTATGTTTTTCATAGGTGTAAGTTGTCAACGGTGCACGTAACTGCTACTCCCAGAATGTTGTTTGTTGCCTCGCTACTGAACACGCAGCCTCAAAGTCCGTTGTTCAGCTGGTAGCTCCAACAGGTAAGTTTATATCTCATATAAAAGCATGTTTTCTCTTTGAAGTGTTTCCTTATATCACGGCTGATTTATTTCCTCGAGTAAGCCCATTGAGCTGTTTTCCGCAGAAACGTAAACTGGTAAACCGAAATTAAAAATGGGAGCGAAATTGCGTCTCATCCGACTTTGGATTCTCTGCAAAAGGAAAAAAGAATCGTTTTATCTTAGTTGCTTAATTGTGTGAAATTCTTTGAAGAAGTGTTTAAAGTGAAATGAAAATCTTGTTTTGGACTCTGTACTTTTTTTTCATAAGACAAACTTCCCTGGTTTGATTTTTGGTCGAATTTTAAACAAGAACTTTTGCATGCCAGAGTCTATTATGCCCCAAATGGTTCACGGAGGGCCAAACAAAATATTGTAAATGGATTGTAAGAAAAGAATTATTCAAAATAAAATCTCTTCCATATTAAGCTTAGCAGCGAAATTGCACGTTGTCGTTTTAATAGACTTGCTTTGAAAGTTATGAAATAAGCCAGGACCTGACACTCAACCAATAGTCGTTCGACTGCCTATATTTCAGCAGCAGCTGGAACCACCAGCTAAGCGTGTCTCAAGAAGTGCGGAGGAAATTCGAAATGAAAAAAAATCATTCACCAATCCAAATACTGACCGCTTACTTGGTAGCTTAACTTTCGTAATCATCACGAATAATACACGAGACTTGTACTGCAAAATGTTCCTTACAATATAATTGTTTGTGATGTTACTAAAGAAACATTGACAAAATTGGTCACCGTCACTGGAGGTCCAATTAGGAAAAATATAGTGGTCCCAAGTAATCTGAGACCCCGTAACCCGGATTGATTCAGTGCGGTGGAGCGCGTAAATATTTTAGTCGTTGGCTGAATCCACTTTTTCCTTTGCCGAGCACGTCGCGCGGTGTTAAATAAAAAATATTAGGCTTTGTCTTTGGTTGCCATCTCTATTTATACATACATAATATATTAAAATAGACCTCTGGAATTTCATGGTGTTGCGAGGTAGTATTTTTGGGGCTTTATGTTGCGAGTTTATGCTTCGTACCTCGTGAAATGGACAGAGTTTTCTACACAGACATGTTATAAAAAAATCGAGAGTGGTCTCCCCTTGACTTACTCTTATACCGAAAACGATTCTTAAGTTCATAGAAACAATATATTTTGATGTCATACATGCATGTTAAATTTTGGTCACCCATCCGAGTACCGACCACGCACTTGGTTTTCAACTTTCGTGATCGACGACTCAAAAGTTGATAGAAACCTTATATTATGATGTTATACATGCATGTTAAATTTGGTTGCAATAAGTTAAAGCATACTCGAGTTATCGTGCTAACGCACAGACACACACACACAGACATAATTCCAAAAAAATATTTTTGGAATCAGGGAGGTCCAAAACGTGTAAATCCGTCAAAATCTCGAGGTCGAATTTTTTGACGATTACAAGACTTCATAGTACTACTATGAGAAAATAAAAATTGGAGTTCAGGGGATGAAAAGTGGTAACATTTTCGAACGATCACCACGCAACGTAAGTTTTGAAATAATATGAAACGTTTGAAACTAGACTAGTCAACAAATCACGAGGAAAATTTATAATTATTATTAACAATTTCTAAAAACTATGGATCTTTCATGTTAATGTATCCTTAATATATCTTTCATGTCTATAGACAATTCACGGTAACTCTGAAGTTTCCTTATTAAAGTTAGTGGAACACAAGTTTAGCGTTTGCTATCACGAAGTTTGTGAAACGGGATGTTACCGGTAAAATTTTGATAAATAAAGCTTTATAAGACCGTTTCACATTACTACCAAGATAATACGTGAACGGTCAGCAAATCAAGGGTCGCTAGTGTAGCACAAGGAGTCTCTCTTCACAAAAGCCTTTTTAATTCGACCCGCTGCTGGGACACAGGTCCTTATAGAGTGAGGTTTATGCAGTAGTCCACCACGCTTACCCAATGCGGATTGGTGACGGAGTATAAGGTGATCAATACCCTTTTGCTGATCCATTAGTCGCCTTCTACGACACCCATTGGAGGATATTGGGTGATGCTATTCTACTCTGCCGGCATCACACGGCCATAGTGTAGTAGTCTCTTTTGCTAATAGTTCACATGCTTCTCATTTGGACTTTACTTTCGCTTTCCAGTATGTGGGATGGCCTTTTGCAATACAATTTATTAAGAAAATTTCAATTTTCATGAAAAGCTCCTATTGATGTGCATAGTGCGGGATGTGGTATAAGCGAATACGTTAAGGGACATTTCAAATAAACCTAGTCGTGCCATAAATTCTGTTTCATATAATTTTTAATAAAGTTTCATATAAACATCTCTAATTAAAAATTAATCAAAAAATAATAAAAGAAATGTAATAATTTGAGTACTTATTATTCCAACAGGCAATTACATTAGGCCACTTTTTGAAAATACCCTTTCCAACAAAATTACGGAATGAATCGTAGACAACACATCTCTTGGTTGGAAATACACGCGAAGGAATCGTTAAGCAGAAAAACGTTTATGTTGATGTGATTGAAATGGTTGTTTTTTTTAAAGACAGCTTATGAGAATTACTATTTTAAAAAATATACACGTAAAATGTGTGCTTTATTCTAGTATAAGGTGACGGTCTATGACCAACAGTGGGCGTCTCTCGGATGAAATGATGATGATGTTGACAAGGTGATGAATATGAAATTATATACACACACAGTAAAATAACAAAACATAAACAGTGTTTTAAAAGGCGTGTGCGTATTTTTTACTTTCTCGTATAAGTACGTAGTGTAGAGGAAGTCTTGTAATCGTAAAAAAATTCGACCACGAGATTTTGACGGATTCACACGTTTTGGACCTCCTTTTGGACCCACGATAACTCGAGTATGCTTAAACTTATTGCAACCAAATTTAACATGCATGTATAATTGTATATGTATAACATCAAAATGTAAGGTTTCTATCAACTTTTGAGTCGTCGATCACGAAAGTTAAGCAACCAAGTGCGTGGTCGGTACTCGGACGGGTGACCAAAATTTAACATGGATGTATGACATCAAAATATAAGGTTTCTATTAGCTTTTGAGTCGTTTCTGGTATACGAGAAAGTCAAGGGGAGACCACTCCTGATTTTTTATATTTTTAATGGTTTATTGTGCACGAACATTACGAGAGATGGAAAGTGTGACAGTGACATAGAGAATTGAGTGAATGCTCGGAATATGGTGAATGGGGTTTTATACGCTTTTAAGAGCGATCGAAAATGGTCTGAGAAGGCTCGACTGGCTGTGAATGGCATGACGGTGTGCTCGTCCGAACACTGGTGTATGGAAGTAAAAGTTGGGTATGGGAGAAAATGGATGAAAGTGGAATAAATGCGGTTGAATTATGAGTCTTGAGGAGCATGGCTGGTGTAAAATTGAGTGAAAGTTATATACAACTAGCTTTTGCCCGCGACTTCGTCCGCGTAGAATTGTTACTTCGGGCAGCATTTAAATTTTCTCATTATTTCTTCTAACCCAAGCGCCATATTCCTACAAATTTTCATGCATTTTACTTAAAAAATGACGGATTTCCATACAAACTTTCATCCCCTATTTTACCCCCTTAGGGATTGAATTTCCAAAAATCTTAAAATACATCTTTCCTTATTTGTTTGAAAGGCCATGTACCAATTTTTATGGATTTTACTTTAAAAATGACAGATTTCCATACAAACTTTTCACCCCCTTACAGGGTGAATTTCCAAATATCCTTTCTTATTGCACCCCTGGACCTCATAAGGAACCTACGTACCAAATTTGGAATCTCTAGACCCAGCGGTTTGGGCTGTGCGTTGATATGTCAGTCAGTCATTCATTCAGTCAGTATTCATTTTTATATGTACCTATAGATATAGATGACGTGAAAAGACAGGTGTGGTTTAAAGGAAGATACCTACTGACAAGAATTGAGAAAGGAATGCTCACATGGTTCAGACATGTATAAAGGATGTGTGAAAGAAGATTGATGAAAAGGATAATATATGAATCTAAATTAAACGGAGATGCTGGACGGGAATGATATAAACGAACGTTTATCTAGCAAATCGAAGGCGTCTTAAAAAAGGGTCATGTCAAAAGTACTTGAAACCCACAGATTTAATAATACAAGGAGATAGGCCAAGCCGGCGTTTAACTTGTGACAAGTGTATGCACAGTGGGCATACATTGCCGCCAGTTCGCCGTCCGATAGTCGAGTGATTACTTACGACACGTACGTGTGTCGGAAAGAAATATCCGTTTTTCTTTCAAAATGCCGTCCTGTTCAACTGTAACATGCAATCATTGCAGTGAATCAGTATTTATCAAGTAATGGAATATCTTTTCACACGTAAGAACCGAAAAATTTAGATTTAAAAAAAAAAACAATATTTAAACAAATAGCTATACTAATAAGAAAGAAGAAAGAAAGAAAGAAAAAACATTTATTGGCCACGACAGAACAACAGAAAAATAACATAACAAAGTACACATTAAAATAAATACCTACACAATGTCCTGTGCGAGGCCAAAAGGTACCTGCCTCAGCATGTGCTCCTACGACAAAGTGCCGTAGGAACGCTGTTTTTCTGGCAGGGCCTTCTTTGCTGTGACATACGGGTCATGCTGTCCACAAAAATAAATAAATATATAACATATATATGTAAGTAAAATAAAATAATACGAATTTATATAAGGATAAATATAAAATACTTAAGTAAACATTTGAATTATTAAAGACTCGTTATAGCTACTTTATTTACTACAATAATTATCTTTTAATCTATTAATAATCTTAGAGTGCTATTTTAATGTTTAAATAATTTTTACTCCTCTTCTTGGACATTTGACATTTACACACAAAGCGTGGATCAAATTTATTGCACGCAAATAGTGCACAATTGCACTTAACACCGTATTCATTTCGGTCCATGGCGTATGCACTGTTAGTAGCGTTCGTAGTGTTTGCGCATATCGGACCGCAGACTGTCTGTGTCTGTGGTTTGTCAAATAGACATTTATACTCTGTAATCTGTGAAAGAACATGAACCAAGATGTCACGTTGCTTGGTGGGATAAAATAACGCAGAAAGAACACGTATTTCCTGCCACGTTTCACTATTTCGGCCATATAATCTAAATTAATAAATATTTGTTTACACCAATCTAAGGGGAAATAAAAAACATGTGCTACTACGCACAGTTTCGCACGCGCACCCGAGTTCGTAAGCGATAACAAAATGGTGCTGATCCAAGAAGCTTAAAGGTAAAACTGCTGATCATTCCGATTATAACTGCGATGTGAATATTTAAATGGTGAGTAAGCTAAATAGATTTTTGCATATTAAGTAAGAAGGTTTTATAATGTTTTTTAAATGAGTTTTTTGATTTTAGGTTACGCATTGGCGGCGGGATGTCATTCCAACAACGAGAGGCAGCAAATTTGAAAGATCCCCGAAAAGCGCGAGTACGATGCTGGGGGATCGCGAAAATGCCTGTGCAAGTTCTCTTCTGAGCCCGGTGAGATTGTGCCCATGTCAGTTTTAGATAAAGATACTGTGGCTTACTTGTGTTTATTATACCAAACATGAGGCACGCAAGATGAAGCTTCCTTCGAGCTTCCATTCTCAATATACCAGCAGCGTTATGAAATGGTGTTACATGTGATCGTGGAGGAATGTGAAATGAAAAACGTGCACAAGCATTCTGCACCCTCTGCACGAGTTTTGCTGTCCTGGACAACAGACATGGGCCATAAACGGTGTCGCAATAATTTAATTTTGACAAGATTAATGATTCGCACAGCCTGATTCTCAGTTCCTCACACAAGTAAGGTCGTATATTGTACATTATCTTTAGGCGATAGAAACAACTTCGAGCAGCTTCCATTATATGTTTTTCAAAATTAAGGTGACTATCAAAGATAACACCCAGATTTCTCACTGTGTCTACAGATTCAATAAGCTCTCCTTCTATATATATTATATATTAAAAGGAGTATTTGAATTTTTTACTTTGTGCACACTTTTCCTTGTACCCAATAGAATAAGTTTAGACTTTGTTGGGTTCAGGACAAGACAGTTCATCTTACACCATTTTGATATTCGGGCCAAGTCATCAGATATTTTGGTTACTGCGTTTGCACTCTCCAAGGCATTGAAGGGTAGATAAAGCTGTAAGTCATCTGCGTATAAATGATATTTGCAGTTTTGTATATATGCGGTGATGTCTGCACTATATAAAATATAAAGAATGGGACCCAGAATCGAGCCCTGCGGTACGCCTCGTGTCACTGGAAGTGGGGGGGATCGTAAGCTGGTTCCATTTACTCGAGCTAGTTCGACATATTGCTGTCTGTGCGTAAGATAGCTATCAAACCATTTTATAGTACTACTATCTAGGCCATAGTATTTGAGTTTAGATAACAACAGAGTCGTGTTTATTGTATCAAATGCTCGTGAGAAGTCCAGCAACAGCATAGCTGTTACCTTTCCCTCATCCTGTGCTGTAAGAATATTATCCACCACATCAGAGAGAGCAGATGCAGTACTGTGGCTCTTACGAAAACCTGACTGAAAACAGGGAAGGATATGTTGTTGTTCGAGGTATTTTGTAAGCTGACTGCAGACAATTTTTTCCAAAACCTTTGAAATGCAGGGAAGTAAACTTATCGGTCTTAAATCACGCACTGTGGCTGGCTGGCTGGTTTTAGGCAGAGGCTTAACCACAGCCACTTTCCAGGTGGCAGGGAAAGTGCATTCTTTTATTGACTGGTTGATCATAGTGGTGACTGTATTTAGTGAGTGTGGTAATGTTAATAGGAGCATCTCAAGGGAGAGTCCATCATGCCCTTGGGCATTGGATTTAAAACTATTTATAGTTTTCAGGACAACATCCTCAGACACAGTGTGTAGCTTGAAAGTTTCTGAAGTGAATCTATGATATTCAAGATATGTTAATTGAGAGAATGAGACCTTGCTCTCACCTGTGTCTGTGTCTAGAAAATGTGTATTAATCGCACTAGGATTGTCAAAATGGGGAGGCAAGTCTGACACACCTTTTTTATTTGGTAGCACTGACATATGGAGGTTTTGCCACAGCCTCTTGGGGTTACTAATGTTTGAATTAATATGTTTCTCAAAGAAACATTTTTTTTCATTTTCTATAGCAGTAATCACAAGATGCTTCATGTTTTTATAACATTCCCTAAAGACATCTGTGTTATGTTTTTTAAATTTTTTGTGATATTTATCCCTAATAGTCATCATTGTTTTTATGGTATCTGTGATCCATGGATGAGGCGGATGTTTAAATTTTTTAGTTTTTATTGGGGCATGCAAATTAAACAAATTAGTTACACTTAAAGTGAAGGCCTGGACTAAAGAGTCAATGTTGTCAATTTCATTTAGGGATTTCCAGTCAATGGCATTGAGGTCCTTATTAAAGTTTTCTATTAAAATGTTTTTTAAAGGTCTGTATGTAATATAGCGAGGTAAAACTTTTTCTTTTTTTATTTTAAATTCAGCTGTCACCATTGCATGTCCACCTAGATCTGGAGAGTGTTTGATCTCCACATGGGTATACTCAATGTCAGTGCACATAACATCTATCAGACTACCACTGTGATCTGTGAAATGTGTTGGCTGTTCCACAATCTGGGTTAAATTTACACTATATAAAAATTTCTCAAAAGTTTTGTATTTGCTACTAGTACAATCAAGGAGGTTTATATTAAAGTCACCAACTATGATCAACCCGTCCACTTTACCAAAAGTAGTGATCGATTTCGTGAGGGCATCTAGGAATAAATTTACATCCTGCCATGGTGGTCTGTATGCAGTCCCAATTATCACTGTTTGGTTTTGGAGGCGTGCCTTGAGCCACATCTGCTCAATCTCTGCAGTAGATGGGTGTTGAACTTGGCGAGCATTAATTATCTTGCGCACATAAAACCCTACACCACCCCCACGTCCTCCACGAATATGACTAGGCCTTGGAATGTGCAGCAGACGGTATCCCTTAACCTTCGGAGCACTGTCATCCTGTCCTGACCTCAACCAAGTTTCGTTAATGGCTATTATATCCGGTGACAGTTCTTCCATGGCAACAATGAACTCATCATGCTTCGTGCATAGAGAACCAGCATTGAAAAGTCCAACTTTAAACCTTTTAGACTTATTATATTTTAATAATTAGAATTAAGAATCTTTTAGAATAATAGTGGTTTGTAAATTGTATCTGTAATCTTACAAGAATAATAATATTAATATATATAAATACACATAATTTTGGTCTTTTTATATAGTATATCCTCATAATATGACAATTTAATATAATAATAAAAATAGTAAAATACTGGGGTGGGTATGTTAAAATATAAATGTATAAATATAATATATAATATCTGTATAGATAATTTATGTAGATAAATATATTGTAGATCACAGTGAAACCCAGCTCAAAAAAGTACCAGCTGTAATTTTGAAATGCAGCTCCAATGTATGCACTCGCACGAGGACTATTATTTTGTAACAAGACTAAATTAAACACAAAGCTGATAGCAATGTGGGCACAGACAATCACATTAAAAGGTAAAATTAAAAGTCTTAATGCATAGATAAACAAAAAAGAAAAATAATTAATTTTAACTTTAAAAACAGTATGTAGAAGGTGACAATTATTTAATGTACGACAGGTCCCTGTCTGTCCAGCTCCCCCGGCCCGAAGGTCCGCACGATGTCGTCTACCACACGAAAATGGACAACGGGCTTGCCATCTCCCTGCCGGGCGAAAATGCGGCCCCGCTTTGTCCACGAGTACCGCCAGTGCAGCCGGCGACACCCCTCGCGGACCAGATGACATAGACGCGCGGCCCCGAGGTGGCGGCCAGCCCGGCGCGGCGCACGCGCGCGGCCTGCAGCAGGTCGTCGCGCAGGCGCCGGCTCGCCAGCCGCACCACGACGCGGCGCGGCCGGCCCGCCGCCTCCTCCGGCCGCACGCCCACGCGCTCCGCGAACACCACGTCGCGCTCCTCCAGCGGCACGCCCAGCCGCCCCGCCAGCACACTCACCCCATGCACCACGTTTTCCCCCTTCTCCTCCGGGAGATGACCGACCTCCAGGTCGGAAAGGAGCGCGTCCTGTTCACGCTCGTTGAGCTCCTGCTTGAGGGCGGACACGGACCGCTCAAGCTCGGCCACTTTGGCCGCGTCTCCCCCCGGCTGTCCGCGCTCGAGCACCTCCAGCCGCTTCTCGACCCCGTCCAGCCGCACGGTGAACGCGGCGAAAGATTCACGCAGGAGAACCATTTCCTTGCGGAACTCGCGCATCTCGCTGATGCACTCACCAAACTCGCGACGGAACTCTGAAATGCCCGCCGCGCCCACAGATCCTGTTGTAGCAGTGGCCTCCAAAGCGGTGCCGTCCACGGCCACTACCGGCCCCGCACAGGCGGCGCGGGGCGGCGCGGGCGGAGATGAAACCAGCGGGGGCGCCCCACAGTCGCCGTCCTCGCCGATGCCCTTCACAGGCGTCTGGCTGTTATCACCCCTGCGCACATGCCTCTTACAGCTAGGGCAGACCCACTCCTTGCTAATTTGGGTCTTATCTGCAATGGCCAGACAAGCCCGATGATATTTAATTGGGCAGACGCTGCAGGCCGCTGCTCCCGTCGCTGACAGAAACTTTCCACACGCTCCACAATTCACCATTGTTAATGTATCTACTTATTATGCACAGTTATTTTATATTTATAATTAAGTTTTATTTGGAATGTGTCCAAACTATAGGGTAGTTTTGTTTTTGTTTTGCTAAATACAAAGCAAAATTGTTGTTGTTTAATTATTCCTGTAGTTATACACAAAGAGTATATAATACACTACGTTTAAGAGTCGGGACTTCATACAAGCTTTTTGACTGCAGTTTAGGCTCAGATCTAGTACCAACAGAGACAGACAAAAAAAGTAATGCCAACATGACAAAATCAAACTAAGGATGTGGTGTACGCTACAGAATATGTCGATATCGATAAAAAAGAATGGGTACCCTGGCCTGCATTGCAGACAGGTTTTTTAATAATACAAAAGGAAAATAAAAACCTCTGTTAGTTTGGGAAATATTGAGTTTTATTCAATTACATGTAATTATTTTCATACAATGGAATAATTTTATTTTTGCGTTTACAAACGCGTAAATATTAATACTAGAAAAATGCACTGAAAAATCCCTCCTGTCCCGCCTGAGGCAAGTCGATTTTTTTTCAGTGCATTTTTCTAGTTTCATACAATTTATGTCACTACAAAAAATAATAAAGTTAGGATTACAATGTGGGAATTAAATTGTTTGTAGGATGCACTAGAAAACCTTTTCGGCATAATGAGACAACATTGTCCAACTAATAAAAACCCAAAAATTTCACCACGTTACAGCTGCCTTAAAATATAATATATTAACCCGCTTAATTACACCAGTGAGCAGAGGAGCTAACTGTGAGGAAGACAGCGATAAAGCAATGATTGATTTTGAAGATTTTTTTCCAGTCCGTTGAATCATTAGAAAAGATCCACATCACTGACTTACAAATAATGCCTTCTGATGATTCTGCGGGATCCGTTTCCATAATGTATTTATTCCTAAAATACTTTGGCATAGTGAATTTGGCATATTTTTATTTGCATATTAATACTATGGCATAATTGATTTTGGCCGCATATGTAGTGTGGCATAATTGTAATTTAGACTAATATATTTAAGCATAATTTTTAAGTTGCTTTTTAAGCATAATTCTTATTTTTTAGGCATAGTGGATAGTGGCATAATATTTTGTCTAGAGTCTAGTGTTTTATGCACCTACATGGCTGAGTGATGGGTAGGTTAGGGTTATTTTTTATGACCAGGCGGAGTGCACTGTTTTTGGAAGAGTCAAGTGTTTTATGCAACTACATGACCGAGCGATGATTATGCTTATATTGATTACAGTTTGATAGCATTATACCTTTTTAAAATTATGGTTGTGAATGTTATTCTTAAACATGATTTAGCCGACTGTATTTATTATTAAAATAATTATGCTAAAATCTGATATGGCTAAAATTATTATGCGTAAGTATCATTCGCATAGAGTACCATATGCCAAAATATTTTATGGTTTAAATTTTTATGCAAATGGATAGTGAACCCTATTCTGCAACAGTTTTAGATAGTAAGCAGGCATTTATCTGAAATAATAAATAAACAGAGATTAGTAAATAGTATCGTTTGAGTTTACGGTGATCATCAATTCAAATTATAGTTCACCACTTACCATCGCGGACTATGGGTAACGCGTGCCTTGGTCTGGTGACCAATCAAAGTCACATCTGGTCCTGAAATAAATCACTCATTAGCTTCAGGAATTGAGCTATCATACCATGTCAGAAAAATAGGTTATGTAACTTACCAAGGGTGGAGTAGGAGCCGTGCTTATACGGTTGCAAGTAATGATCATACCCGACGGGCACCGTGTTCAAGGCGGCAGTCACGTTGAGATCTGAAAATATGGACGTGGGGTTAAACCCAGAAAAACTTTTGATGATGATAATGAGAGATGTTAATCTTCTGGCAATGCTTATCTTCTGTGCAATACATAGGCCAGCCCTCTGATCACGGGAAACCTCAATTAATTAACCTCAAAAAATTTCTTTGTATTTAATTTCCATTATTTTATACGATTAGATAAGGATTGAAAATATTTTATATGTATTAAACAAATGTAGTAGTAATGAAACATCTCAAATACATTTTATACTCAAATGTACGAATATAGTTTTATCGATAATTTGGTACGTAGTAAGGACATCTGTTTAGGACTCAGGATTATTTTGGAAATAAAAGTAACTTATTTGTGGCTGAATGCGAGAAAACGCCCAGATTTATTCACACGTAAGATCAGTTTTTTTTTTTTTTAATCTAAGCGGAAGTACCTCCAATAATAAGGCAGAGACCACACTCTTATAGATCCCAACATGCCCCCGGCCGTTGAAAGCTTGCCTTTCAACTGGAATTTTCATTTAACAGAGGGCAGATCTTCGAAAAGGCACGTCGTATAACACCACTGGTAGTCTTTATATCAGCTACTCTGCTGATTCCGTCGCTGCCTGGGTACACAGCAACGACACGACCCAATCTCCACTTTAACGGTGGAAGATTGTCTTCCTTGACAACCACCAGGCTATTAATGTCTAGAGAATCTTTGTTGATTTTCCATTTTACCCGCTGTTGGAGTTCAGAGATGTATTCTTTACTCCATCTCGTCCAAAAGTGTTGACGGATTTGCTCAATCCTTTGGTGACGAGTCAAGTTGTTAAAGGAACAGTCTCGAAGATCCTTGACCGGTAGGGAAGTAAGTGGTCTTCCAATTAAAAAATGTCCCGGAGTTATTGGCGTGAGATCTTCAGGATCGGATGATATCGGCGTCAGCGGACGAGAATTCAAAATGGCTTCTATTCTTATTAAGGTAGTGTTAAGCTCCTCGTACGTTAAATGACAATTTCCCAACACTCTGTTTAGGTGATATTTGGTGGATCGAACACCTGCCTCCCAAAGGCCACCGAAATGCGGAGCATAAGCAGGTATAAAATGAAAGGAAATACCATCATTGGCCACCTTTTCGGAAAAAGAGTTGGAATTGTCTTCAAGGAACCTGGATATCTCTTTACTTGCCCCCACGAATGATGTTCCGTTGTCGGAAAAAATATTTAATGGTTTACCTCTACGGGAAATAAACCTATGCAGAGCTTGCAAATAATTACTGCTAGTTAAATCGCCTACCAATTCTAGATGTATTGCCTTGGTGGTAAAACAAACAAAAAGTGCAATATACACCTTAACAACCCTTGACCCACGACCCTGACGACTCAAAGATGATATTGGACCGGCATAGTCAACGCCTACATTTTGAAAGGGAAATGCTGCAGGTGTGAAACGGTCTACGGGTAGGTTGCCCATTTGTGGCGACATGGTTTCTCCCTTCATACGCTTACAGAGAACACAACGCCGATAACACGCTTTAGCCAAATTTCGACCACCAATTGGCCAATACGACTCACGAATCGTTGAAAGTAACAATTGTGGACCTGCGTGCATTAGTTTTTTATGTTCACTGGCAAATAAAAGTTTAGCAAATTGGTGAGTGGACTGTATGATTATAGGGTGCTTTTTTTCAAAAGAATATAATGAATTTGCCAAACGACCACCAACACGTAATATTTTATCATCATCTAGGAACGGACTTAATTTTAAGAGCGAACTTTTACAAGGCAAGGACTTATTATTTAAAAGTAAATTATATTCATTGAAACATTCCTTCTGCGACTGAATTATAATCAAATTCAATGATTTCCTCAGCTCTTCTGTTGTTATATAGGAAGTAAGATTAGGAACTCCTTTGCAAATATTAATAAAACGAAACATGTAAGCTACAGCACGTTGCAGTCGTGAAAGGTTGGAAAATCGATTAAAATTAATAACTGTATTGTGACTGGTGACAATTGAGGTATGCAATGATACTTCTGGTTTTAATTCAGGAAGTTTGGTTGTGTTACTCGGGTTTGGAGGCCATGTAGTAGAATCCTGATTTAAGAATTGGGGGCCACACCACCATAAATCTAAGGACTGCATAGTATCGCAGTCGGTGCCCCGCGATAATAGGTCGGCAGGATTATAAGGTGACGGTACATGTCTCCACGTAAAAGAACCACAATTTTCTAAAATGTCTGCGACACGGTTACGCACGAAGGTGGTTAATTTAATTGGTAACATTTTTAACCAGCCCAAAACGATCATTGAATCAGTCCAAAATGTAACGCAATCTATCTGAAATCTAACCGACGAACTGATTTTTCTATACAGGCGAGCTGCTGCTACAGCAGCACAAAGTTCTAGTCGCGGAATAGTCAAAGGCTTAATAGGCGCGACGCGACTTTTAGCCATTAATAATCGTACCAAAATGCTGCCTTGCTCATTAACTGTGCGAACATAAGCACAAGCCCCGTAAGCCTTCTCCGATGCATCTGCAAAGATGTGGAGCTCCAAAGAAGTATATGCATCACAAACGATACGACGTGGTATTTTAAGATTATTTAGACTCGGTAGTTTATTAATTAAATTAATCCAAATATTGTAAATTTCAATAGGCAGTTGTTCATCCCAAGACAGTTTCTCCAACCAAAGCTTTTGCAACAGCATTTTCATTTTTGTAATACAAGGTGACAAAAGCCCCAAAGGGTCAAATATGCGAGATATGATTGCAAGTATATCACGCTTTGTGTTACCAAGTTTAGACGGAATTGAAATGGGAAAACATAAAATGTCTGTTTGCGTGTGCCAATTTAGACCTAAAGTTTTGTTCAATTCATCACTACCGATATTTAAATCGAAATGTGATCGAATAAACTCACCTGATATCAAGGCTGGCTCATTGGACTTCCATTTCCTCAGTGGCATGCAAGCGGAAGCAAGAGCTTTGGTAACCTTATCCCGCAACAAACAAGCTTGTCTGTAGTCATCAACCCCTGTCAATAAATCGTCAACAAAGAAATCGTGAACGATGACATCGGAAACTAGTTGATCACTACATTCAAGACCGATCTGTTTAAGACAACGGGTTGCCAGGAACGGTGCGCTAGCCGTACCGTAGCTAACGGTGTTTAATTGGTATGCCTTGATTTCTGTCGCCGCATCATCACGCCAGACAATCTGTTGCAAATGTCTGTCTGAGTGATGTACAGACACTTGCCTGTACATCTTCTCGATGTCTGCTGAGAGAACGTACTTATGAAACCTATATCTAATTAAAATGGATAATAAATCATCTTGGACAGTAGGCCCTATCATTTGTATATTATTGAAAGAAAAACCTGAAGTGGTAGGGGCGCTGGCATTGAAGACAACACGCAGTTTTGTGGTTGTACTATTTTCACGCAAAATACCGTGATGAGGGATGAAATAACCTTTATTAATGTCTTCAATCTTACTTTCAGACATATGACCCAACGAAATGTACTCGGACATGAAGTCTTTATACATTTTTGAAAAAATAGGCATATTTTGATTTCTGCGCTCCAATGACAGAAGACAGCGTTTAGCACGCTGTAATGAATCGCCTAACACATTAGGGGAGTCCTTTAAAGGTATCCGTACATTGAAACGGCCGTCAGCTAATCGAGTAGTGTGATTAACAAAATGAACTTCACATAAATTTTCCTCTTGTGAATAAGTGGATGACTGATGGTCAATCTCTTCCAATTGCCAAAAACGCGTAAGTTGGTTTTGTATGTCATCATAATCACTACAAGGGACAGAAAGTTGCTTACCAACCTTTGTGAAATTACATTTGATAGGGATGGATAAATTCGACACATAGCCGCAATTAATAGGGCCACAAACTAACCAGCCGAGTTTGGTTGAACAAAGTGTCGGTTTTCCATCGCCTAATATAATTTTATCTGAATTTAACAGATTCCAAAAAATATCGGCTCCGATTATAATGTCGATCTCAGCAGGTGAATGAAAATTAGGATCGGCTAAAACTATATCTGAGGGAATACTCAAATTTTGTAAATTTATTTGTTTACTGGGAATATTATCCGTAATTACAGGCAAAACAAAACACTGAAGAGCAGTTGTGTAGGCTTCGTTTAAAGATTTCATAAATACATTGCACATCTTACCAATCGGAGTCAAAGAATTATTAATACCTTGTATCGTTTTATTAGCATTTATGTAAGGAAGACTCAATGCATTAAATAATCTTTCGGTCATTAAGCACGATGAACTGCCTGAATCTAGCAACGCACGGACTAAATGCATATTGTTGTGCGAATCGCTAATTTTTACCAAAGCAGTTGACAGGAGCACATCAGACGAGGCAGACGTATGCGCGTGCGCAGCAAAATTCGCAGACAAAGTAACGTGTGCGTTATCGTTGACGGGCACGGGAGGCTCGCAGCTAGCCGGGCGCTCGGTTGACCTACTTTCGCTATTTTTTGTATAGGAGTTTCTGTGAATGAGCGTATGGTGTTTACGTTTGCAGATTTTGCAGCCGGTTTTCTTGCAATGATTAGAATAATGACCGCTGCGAAAACAATTATAGCATACTTTAAAATTAGGAAGTGAAGATAATCTTTCATCTATGCTTAGTGCCACAAACTGTGGACATGTATTTAAATAGTGTTCACCAGTACATTTAGGACACGGACTTAAAGAAGTATTGCTACTCTGAAGTGTTACCAATGTTTTTATTTTAGTGTTATTTTTGGAAGCCATATTTGTATGAGATGAGACTAGATTATTGTTGCGTGATAACTCTAATGTTTCCAGTAAATCAGCACGGTTTCGTATGAACTCGATAAATTGATCAAAGGTAATCGTCTGACTTTTGTCGAAACGACCTTTGTTCTCTTCCCACTCCCTATAGGTTTTGGGGTCTAATTTTTGGCTAATAATGTGTATCAACAGTGTATCCCATGAAGTGACAGGCTCGCCTAACGAACTTAGTGCACGAAGATTTTTATTAACTTGATCTATTATTCGTTTTAACGATATTGAGGATTCTTTTGTGATCGATTCGAGGTTAAAAAGTGCTGAAACGTGATTCTGTATTAAAAGACGTTTATTATCGAATCGCTCACATAAAACCTGCCATGCTACGCTATAATTTCGGGCAGAAAATTCAAAGGACTTAATCACAAGAGCAGCAGAACCTTCCAAAGATGATCTTAAATAATGAAATTTATTAATTTCGTCTATATCATCGTTGTTGTGAATAAGGCTCGAAAAGGTGTCATGAAACTCAAGCCAAGTATTGTAGGATCCACCAAACTTAGGCAGCTGAATAGTAGGCAATTTAACTGGCTGACGATAAGAACTACGAACGGATTTGCATTCACCATCATCTTCCGTGTGAGTCAATATTTGCTTAGCTTCTGTGACTAAGGAGTAGTACTTTGATTCTACAGATTCACGCTCACTAATTTCAGACTGAGCATCATCAGAAACACATTCTATCTCCAATTGCACGGCATCAAATTCCTTGAGAACAAATTCCAACTTAGTGATACGTAATTGCAATTCCATTACCTGACGTTTACTTAGCTTTGAATCCTCTAAAGTAGATAAATAATTTTCAAACAATGTTAGTTGACCTTTATAACTGCTTCGCTTCTTTTTTAGCCTTTTTAACTGTTCGTTATCCATTTTGGGAAGCAAATGTGTCGACCTGGAATTTATATTACAATATGATTAGATAATGAATACAATGTTGTGCGTTCCTATGGAGGTTTTGATAACACTAATTACTATTTAACTTTTATAATAAATACACTACTTTGCACAAATAAACTATGTGTTTAATGTTGATGTATGTACCAAATGATTAATTTACTGTAACTGTATATAAAAAAAAGGTAAGACTAAGTTCTTAGCTTAGGAAATTACACATAAACAGTAAGATAGTTAATTAATGTAACAAATCGGATGTTACTGTACTGAAATTAGCACAAATTAACTAAAATACAATGTAAATTAATTACCTTATAATAAATGTTACAAGTAAACGGTACTAACCTTGGGCGTGATCAATTATATAACACAATAAATACCTGACTTTGAGTGTTGGGTAAATGAAATAAATAAATAATGTGGATGCTTAACAACACTTGGTGAACTGAATTATTCGTTTGTTTTAATGAATCCAGAAATAATTAGTCTTCTTCACTACCAAGGTGCCACATGGCAATTTTGCTTCGGGCAGATAATTTACCGATGAATTCACGCAATCACTCCAAATTATATATTCAATTGCTAGTTTTGATAATTTGGCTCGATGTAGACCATGTTTAGGACTCAGGATTATTTTGGAAATAAAAGTAACTTATTTGTGGCTGAATGCGAGAAAACGCCCAGATTTATTCACACGTAAGATCAGTTTTTTTTTTTTTTTAATCTAAGCGGAAGTACCTCCAATAATAAGGCAGAGACCACACTCTTATAGATCCCAACAACATCACTACGGAGCATATGGTTTTTGGTAATGATTTTAAGACAAAGTATTAAAGTGACCTGAAATTCTTTCTAATTACTTAGCGTCAATAAAATAACATGAAAAACTACTTACCGCTTCTCATCTAGTGGGAATTGAGCCATGAAAACCCGCTTTTGGTTAAATTTCCTACCAGATTTTAGTCCACATATTTCACATCTTCTGTAATACATTTTGCTGTTATGCACTTATATAAATGATAAAAACCAGTATACACTTAATGATAATAGTCACCGAAAACAATAAATACGCACACAGATGGAAAAATAAACTAAAACGATCTCCTTAGATTGGTATACCTATCTGTGTTGAAAGCTAAATGAGACATCCTCGGTGGCTACGTGTACTTTTGGTGCTTTGTCACTCGCACCAGCTATCTTCGCATTTGGACTCCACTTCTGCTTACCATCAGGTGGAATGGAGTCATTTGATTGACCTTTTTATATAAGGAACGGGTTGAGCAGAGCTTTAGGTAAAATTTTGTTTAAAGCCACATCTGGCAGTATGGGCCTAGATATAGTGACAGGTTGCCAGCCTGTCGCCTACACAAAAAGCGCACAGAACTCAAAAAGCAACGACCCTTCAGTAAACAAAGATATAAATGCGTGGGCTTTTGTTTGTTTGGAGAACCAGCGACCAGGACATATGTTACACTCAAAATCATCTCGGCAGTCAGTGTATCTTATTATTTGTTTATGTACCTAATCAATATACTATTAGGAAAAAGGAAGAATGAATCGCTGCGAATCATGACGTCACCACAACCGCAGCTATAAAAGCAATCGTTAGTTCGCTCTCGCCCCATTTGCTTGTCGGACGTTGAAGAGCGAGGTCGGTTGGAAAGGTATACGCCGTAATGGCGGTGACGGCTCTGTTGAGTCAGTCGTGTTCCGACCGCCGGACCGAGCGGACGTCTGCCACCACAGTGTACAGTGAATCATAGAGTGACTTAGTGTTATAGCACAACCCTCTCCCGACATTCCGGAGGACACCACAGTGATGATCGATGTGATTTGCAGTTAGTCATTTGTTTCATCCTTATTATTCGGTTATTGTGTAAAGAGTTGTTTTCTGTGCAATCGCTTGTTACTTGTTGTGAAAATCTAATTGAAAGTAAAATTGTTTTAAGTTACGATGATAATTCTTTATTTTTATTTTATTCCATTCCTGATTCCTAAAATCAGAAGTGGGATAATACTTCCTACGCCTACATTAGAGGTTTTTTAAGTTTAAAAGAGAAAATAACAAGCAGTTGCACGGTGGATGATTTGTCTACGGGATTTTAATTTTGATATCGAATATAGAAAGGGAAATGGTGTCCCGGGAGAGAACCTAACGCTCTTATGTTACAGTTCTTACTTGCGAACGTCTATGTGTGCGTGTGTATGTGCGTGCGTGCGTATGCAAGTCACGTGGCGCTCTGGCGTGGATCTAAGGGCGTTACCCAAGACGCAAGCGAAAGGTACCGTGCACACACGTCGACGGACTAGTGGGTGGCATACCTATGTAGTGGGATGGACGAGCGGCACTGGGTTGCGCGTCTTATGACGTGCGTGGTTTCGCTTTGGCGAACCGGCAGACGTATCATTCGATGCGTGGTCTCGCTCTTGCGAACCGGCAGACGTATCATTCGATGCGTGGTCTCGCTTTGCGAACCGGCAGACGTATCATTCGATGCGTGGTCTCGCTTTGCGAACCGGCAGACGTATCATTCGATGCGTGGTCTCGCTTTGCGAACCGGCAGACGTATCATTCGATGCGTGGTCTCGCTCTTGCGAACCGGCAGACGTATCATTCGATGCGTGGTCTCGCTCTTGCGAACCGGCAGACTTATCATTCGATGCGTGGTCTCGCTTTGCGAACCGGCAGACGTATCATTCGATGCGTGGTCTCGCTTTTGCGAACCGGCAGACGTATCATTCGATGCGTGGTCTCGCTTTGCGAACCGGCAGACGTATCATTCGATGCGTGGTCTCGCTTTTGCGAACCGGCAGACGTATCATTCGATGCGTGGTCTCGCTTTGCGAACCGGCAGACGTATCATTCGATGCGTGGTCTCGCTTCGGCGAACCGGCAGACGTATCATTCGATGCGTGGTCTCGCTTCGGCGAACCGGCAGACGTATCATTCGATGCGTGGTCTCGCTTTTGCGAACCGGCAGACGTATCATTCGATGCGTGGTCTCGCTTCTTCGAACCGGCAGACATATCTTACGATATGTGTTGGGCTTCGGCCTTGCGGACATATCTATCGATATGTGTTGGGCTTCGGCCTTGCAGACATATCTTGCGATATGTGGTGGGCCTTCGGCCTTGTGTCTTTTGATGTGTATATTGGGCTTTGGCCTTGCAGACATATCTTGAGATATGTGTTGGGCCTCGACTTTGTATCCATATCCATTGATATGTGTTGGACTTTGGTCCTGCAATCGCGTATGGCTCTTAGCCTTGTACGTAGAATTGTGAAAATAAAAGAAGTGTGTGGTCGATGAAGCTTGTAATACGATGATTGTTAGTGAAGTGTCTTAACAGTCTTAGCATCATGTGTATCATTGAAAGAGGGCCTTGATTGTGTGAGGAATGAAAGAATAGGCAACTTTACAAAAAAGTTTTGTGTTCATGTTGTTTCTCATTGACAGACTCCGAAGCTGAAGACAATGATGACGCTGTGCTGGACCCTTGTCTGCTCAGGTTGACCCTGTTGAGGGCTCCAATGAAGATAATTATCTTGTGAAATGCGGCCGAGGACGGCGCATGATCAGGATAGGCCGTATTAGGAAAAAGGAAGAATGAATCGCTGCGAATCATGACGTCACCACAACCGCAGCTATAAAAGCAATCGTTAGTTCGCTCTCGCCCCATTTGCTTGTCGGACGTTGAAGAGCGAGGTCGGTTGGAAAGGTATACGCCGTAATGGCGGTGACGGCTCTGTTGAGTCAGTCGTGTTCCGACCGCCGGACCGAGCGGACGTCTGCCACCACAGTGTACAGTGAATCATAGAGTGACTTAGTGTTATAGCACAACCCTCTCCCGACATTCCGGAGGACACCACAGTGATGATCGATGTGATTTGCAGTTAGTCATTTGTTTCATCCTTATTATTCGGTTATTGTGTAAAGAGTTGTTTTCTGTGCAATCGCTTGTTACTTGTTGTGAAAATCTAATTGAAAGTAAAATTGTTTTAAGTTACGATGATAATTCTTTATTTTTATTTTATTCCATTCCTGATTCCTAAAAATACAACTATAGGCACAAGTAGAGGCTCATTATTTGTCACTATTATCATCCATTAGTATATGTATATGACAGTATATATTTTTGTTTTATTACAGTATATATTTTATATTAGGTTGGGGAAAAAGTCTTTTCGCATTATAGTATGTATAAACTTGTAATAAAATCTCTTTGGCTATACTATTTGTATCTGGCTGGTTTTGGTATCATTGAAAGTTTAAATTTTAAAGAACACAATTCCAAATTCAAATTAGGAAAATGTGTGATTTTCATTTGTTTTTCGTACCGCCAAGATGAGTGAATCTAATGAAGAAATTCGATACATTTTAAAATTTTACTACAAAAAAAGTAAAAATGCAACGCAAGCCGCGAAAAAAATTTGCGATGTTTATGGACCTAGTGCAGTGTCTGTGAGAGTAGCACAAATTTGGTTTAAGCGTTTTCAATCCGGAAATTTTGATGTCAAAGATGCACGTCGCTCTGGTCGCCCTATTACAGATAAAATGGATGCCATTTTTGAAAAAGTGGAGCAAGATCGGCATGTCAGTAGTTACGACGTAGCTGAAGAACTGGGAATTGACCACAAAACAGTTTTGGCGCATTTGAAAAAAACTGGGTACACAAAAAACCTCGACATTTGGGTACCTCACGAGCTCACTGAAAGAAACCTATGAACCGTGTACTTTTTTGTGATTCTTTATTACGACGTAATGAAACCGAACCATTTTTGAAGAAGCTGATAACTGGTGATGAAAAGTGGATCACGTACGACAAGAACGTGCGAAAAAGGTCGTGGTCAAAGGCCGGTCAGGCTTCACAGACTGTGGCGAAACCCGGGTTAACTCGCAACAAGGTGATGCTGTGTGTGTGGTGGGATTGGAAGGGCATTATTCATTATGAGCTGTTACCACCAGGCAGGACTATCGATTCTGAACTCTACTGCGAACAACTGATGAGATTAAAGCAAGAAGTTGAGAGAAAGCGGCCGGAATTAATCAACAGAAGGGGTGTGGTTTTTCATCATGATAACGCTAGACCTCACACATCTTTAGCCACTCAGCAAAAATTAAGAGAGTTTGGCTGGGAGGTGTTAATGCATCCGCCGTATAGTCCTGACCTTGCACCTTCAGATTTCCACCTGTTTCGGTCTCTTCAGAATTGTTTAGGCAGTGTCAGGTTAACATCACGAGAGGACTGCCAAAACCACTTGTCGCGGTATTTTGACCAGAAGTCCCAAAATTTCTATAGCAATGGGATCATGTCCCTACCTACAAGATGGCAAAAAGTTATCGAACAAAATGGTACCTACATACTTTAGTTAAATGTAAATAAACTATATTAAAAAATGTTTTGAATTTTCTTAAAAAATGCGAAGAAACTTTTTCCCCAACCTATTATACTGTATGTGTGTATTAATATTTAAGTATGTGTATGTAAGTATTTATACATATGTATGTATTTTATGTATTTATGTAATTATTATCTGGTATTTATTATTAGTACCTATGTAATAAGTAGATATACGTCGCCATCTTCCCTTATAGTTACTTTTTACTTTACAATCCTGTCCATCCTAAGATTACCTGGAAGATATCGCTTTTAGCGATAAGGTCGCCCTTTGTACACCTGTTTTTATATATTTTAATACTATTTTTAAATTGGTTGATGTATATACAATAAAGTTATATTCTATTCTATCAATAATATCAAAAGCATTGATTAAAAAGCTTGTTTAATACCTGCTTTGTAACTGGTGATGCTCTCAAAATAGTCGGGAATCTCCAAGAGCTGGTGTTGTTTACAATCTCCAGATAGACATAAGTTGCCGTATTGCAAAACAGGAAAGTTTTCCCATTAAAAATTGAGTCAACACAGTCTTGGTTTGCATAAATATGACGTAAGTTTCAAAATTGTCTGCGCCTTTGATTCTAGCCTGCTTTCGCCGTCTAACAATCTTGCTAGTTTGCTGCAAGCGAAAATGCGTCTTAGCGCTTTTGGCGTACAATGCGAGTACGTTTTTTGTTGAATTCTATGTGTCTACTTAGGAACAGGAAAGAGTATTAAGATCTAAGATATGTCCCTTGACGTTTGTAATTTACTTATACATAAAAAGCGTAGGTACCACTTATGTGAAAATATCCGTAGATAACAACTTTTTATTTTTATTATTTATCATAATTTGGCTGGTAAGTAGAGGAAGCAAAACTTATAATGTTTTTGGATCACTGGTAGAGAAAGTTTCCTGCAAATAATTTCAAATATTTTCACAAAACAAAACAATCGCCATCTCCTTTTCTAAGTTAGGAAACTATAATATTTGCAATTTGTACAAAACAGGTATCTACTTTATTTATTATGCTGGGGCCGCACTTGCGCCTATCGTCACGAAGCTTCGTGCTAGGACACGATACACGCAGATGTGACCGGCCGTTATCGGCTATCGTCACGAATATTCGGGTTGCTTGTGCATTATCGGCCGGGAGGCGGTACGTCAGGGTTTTAGCGCGCTAACCTATCGCGCTGCGTGGTCAGACATGCGTTGTTCATTTCGAAGGTTGTTCTCCATTAGTTCAGACGCGTACGGGTGACTAAGTATACGATACAGCTGAGTTGTAAATTGTGTGCTAATAATTACGTAATGCATTTATTATAAAAAATATTATAATAAATGCATTACGTAATTATTAGCACACAATTTAGAAGTAAAAAAAGTGATTATGCATAGTTAAACGCAAAAAAGGATAATTATACTACGCAATTTACACGTCTGGAAATGATTTCGGCCATCTTGGATTATTGCACGATAGTTCGTGCAAATAAAGAAATGCCACATGTTTTATCGCGATAACTTTGCTCGGGCCGCACTTGCGTGTATCGTACGAAGTATCGCCACGCATTACTTCGGGACGATAGGCGCAAGTGCGGCCCCAGCATTAGTGACTTTTAACTCGTTTCGAATCCCCTTTTCTCCATTCTACAATTATTGTGATTTGTATAAATTCCTCTAACTCTAAAACTAAGGAGATTAGTTATTTGTTTGCAGGGGACAGACACGAAGAGACCGAACCACTGGCTTTGTCGCAAACTAGCCCCTATTACCACCGTATAAGGTGCCAAGCAAAAGCTTTGTCTATTCTTCAATATGCTAGTGGTTAAGTTCTAAATCTGATAAACCGCTCCAAACGAACACGAGTATAATTTGAATTTGGAACAGATATTTGAGTTAAGAGCACTTGAATTTGCCCACCACATTTTCGGCCAGTAATACTTGCGATAACTGAAACGTTTTACTCTAGTCTATGGCTGCCATAAATATTTTTTAACGCGAATACAGTTATTATGTTTGAATAACGAGCGTTTTTATGTGGTGATATAAATTCTTTATAATCACATTTTATCGTGACGAGTGTGAAATATATTTGCGAATATTTTTTGTTACACTTTTAGCATCGCCAACATATTTTTTCTTTTTCATTGAAATGTTGTTTGTATGTTTATAACAAACAACTAAAGCGGATCTAAAAATACAATCGCATAATAAAAATTAACGAATCAAAAATAAGACAGGGTCATCAAAAATCGGGCAAAACAAATAATTCTGCAACTTACTACTGTTACACCATAACATTACCGTGCTTACACTGTTGTACTAAAAACATAGATATATTACCTATGTATTGTATGAGCGCAGTGTAAATAAGACATCTACAGACTGTGGTATAAGTAAAAACCGGGAGTGGTCTCCCCTTGACTTTCTCGTATACCGGAAACGACTCAACAGTTGATAGAAACCTTATATTTTGATGTCATACATGCATGTTAAATTTGGTTGCAATAAGTTAAAGCATACTCGAGTTATCGTGCTAACGCACAGACACACGGACACACACACAGACATAATTCCAAAAACGGTATTTTTGGATTCTTCTTCTCTATCGTTTCGCTCTTGGCAGAGCGGTCGTGGTCACGTTGAGGCGTTCACGTCGGTGGTAGAGGCAGACACAGCTCTCCGCACGATCTCCCGCCATCTCTCTCTGTTGGCAGACTGTCTGGCGCACTCAGACACGCGGCTACCCACTGCGGATTTTACTTGGTCAGTCCAGCGCATAGGTGACCTGCCGCGCGATCTGGTTCCCTCCACCTTCCCTTGTATCACCAACCGCTCTATGGAGTTGTCATCTCGCCTAGAGACGTGTCCAAAGTACTGCAGTATGCGCGACTTTACTATGGCCGACAGACGCTGCGTGATGCCGAGCTCCTGAAGAATTGACACGTTGGTGCGGAATTCCGTCCACGATATCCCGAGCATCTTCCTCCAGCACCACATCTCCAGAGCATCTATCTTTCCCTTTTCCAACTCGCGCATTGTCCACGTCTCCGCTGCGTAAAGAAAAATGGGGAATACAAGTGTTCGCACAAGCCTGACCTTGGTGGCTTTGGTAATGTTGCGATTCCTCCACACCTTCCTTAACTTTTCCATCGCAGTTCTGGTTATGGCCATACGTCGTATCACTTCATCTACGCAGCCGCCGTTGTTAAAGATTAAAGCGCCAAGGTATACGTAGGTCTGAACCACATCGCAGTTCGCAATCTGTGTCACTTCGGGCGAATTGTCGTTGGCGCGATCCACAATCATAACCTTGGTCTTAGATCGGTTTATTTTTAACCCAAACGTAAGGCTTACGCGCTCCATTCTGAGAAGTAATTCTTCCATAAGGTCTGCGGTACTCGCAAATAAGGTGGTGTCATCTGCGTACCGCAAGTTCGCAATTTTGTATCCACCAATAACAACACCATCGTTCCAGTCTTCGAGAGTGATTCGCATTACAAGCTCGGTGTAGACGTTAAATAGTAGAGGTGATATTATGCATCCCTGTCGCACGCCCGCACTTGGATGGAAACTATCTGAGAGAAGGTCATCTGTCCGCACTGAAGCTGTACCCCCTTCGTAGAGCTCCCTGAGCAGGTGCACGAGGTGTTGTGGTGTGCCCATGTCCAGTAGTGTTTTCCACAGCGTTGGCCATCTCACCGAGTCGAACGCCTTGGAGAAATCAACAAAGCATATGTATGTCGGTTTGTTGAATTCTCGAGCCTTCTCAATGATTTGACGAACAATGAGAATTTGTTCACGGGTTCCTTTTCCTTTCACAAATCCGGCTTGTTCTGGCGCAATTTCTCTGGATAAATATGCTTTCAGTCGTTCGTTTATAATGTGTAGCATTATGTTGCTAGCGTGTGTAATCAGGGCAATAAGGCGAAAGTTGCCACACTTCTTCGTGGAACCCTTTTTATGAAGAGGAGTGAATACTGTGTGAGCCCATTCAGAAGGCCATTTGCCTGTGAGCCATATCTTGTTGCAGATGATGTAGAAAATATGAACGCCACGCTCTCCCAATGCTCGTATAGTTTCAATTGGGATCTCATCCTTCCCTGTGGCTTTCCCACTCTTAAGATGTTGAATCGCGGCTCTTACTTCTGACTCAAGAATATCAGGCTCGAACATATCACTCGCAGGCTCTGTAGGTGTGAAATTTTGCGACTGAGGATCTTGAAACAAGGACTGACAGTAATTCCTCCAAACCTCCGAAATTTTGTCCAGTTCAGTGACTACTTGACCATTCTGATCTTCGATAGCCCAGGTTTTAGATGGCAGCGTTTTCGTAATGAGGCGGATTTTGTGATACAAGTCCCTTGACTCATATCTGTCTGAATGAGCCTCAATTTCTTTACATACATTGCGTAGGTAGGCATTATGATCTTGTCTGCATTTACGTTGTATCTGAGCCGACATTTTATTAAGATCCTTGATGTTACCTCCCGCTGCCTTCATCTTCCGGCGCTTTTCGACAAGTTCGAAGGCACCATCAGTCATCCAGTGCTGTCTTTTATGGGTTGTAATTGGTGGTGTGGCTCTCGAGACACTTGTAGCGATTAGTGTCTTAGCTCGGTCCCACAGTGCATCTGGCGTTTCGTTAACCAGATCTGCCTCGGACCACTGTGACCAGTTCTGTTCTACAATCGAACGGAATCCCAGAACATCCCTCACCTCCAGCTTTCTCGGCTTTTTAATGATTCTGGCTGCTGTCAGCTTGAGCTTTAGCTTAGAGATCAAAAGTTGGTGGTCAGACCCGCAATCAGCCCCAGGTAACGTATGGGCATTTGTTACAGATGATCTCCATCGCGACCGAGTCATGATATAATCTATTTGGTTGCGAGTTTTCCCATCGGGCGATACCCAAGTGTACAGCCTTCGAGGGTGGTGTTGAAAGAGGCTATTGACAATCAGCAGGTCGTTTTCTGAAGCGAATTGTATTAAGCGTTCACCTCGCTCATTCCTCCTTCCGAGCCCAAATCTCCCCGCGCACTTCCCCAACTGATGAGCATTCTCTCCGATTTTAGCGTTCAAGTCTCCAAGGACGACCAATAACTTTCTATTGGGTACCTTCGCTATAGTAGATTCTAATTCAGAGTAGAACTTCTCTATTGCCTCGTCACTGGCAGCAGAAGTGGGGGCATACACTTGCACGATGTTAAGATTCATCGGTGAAGCTTTAATCTTGATGCTAATAATCCGATCGCTTACCGGTTCATAACCCATCACGCATTTTTGTTGATGTATAGGTATTAAAAAGGCCACACCATTACTGCTGCTGATGTCGCTGCCAGAAAAGTAAACGGCGTGGTGGTCTGTCAATACATGCCCGCTGCCTTTCCAGTGTACTTCGCTTAAACCACAGATGTTCACACCGACCCTAAGTACCTCTCGTTCCAATACGGTAAGTTTTCCAGGTTGATTCAAGCCGCGCACATTCCAAGTTCCTATCGTCCGGAGGCGTCGTAGTTTGATAAGGTTTCCAGTAGCAGAGTTTCCATGGAGGGCCTGGTCTCCTACCCCACCATGGCCGGTAGCCAACTTCACACCGCGCGCCCCGGACGCAGCGCAGCGCCGGTCGCTAATCGGGTTGCAGGGCGATCGTGTCTCAATTAACGGAACTCTCATGTGACTTTCTTGGGAATGTAGCCGCAGTGGTTTCCCCTTGCCTTCTGCGCCAGACATTTTAGAGATTATTTAGATCCCAAGGCCGCTGGAGCCTCTTCCGCCCGGTCACCTGAGCAGGTGAGTGGTTATCCCGCCACAGCTCGGTCGCCATTGCCTCGTCGGTTATCCAGCAGGGGGCACCACGACAGCTGGGGAGCCGCCGTACCTGGGTTCCGGTCGTGCAGGTGAGGTTGACATTTGGGGCCGACCAGATGTTATTGTCGTTTTCCCCCTTACCCCCCCCTTACTTTTTGGATTCAGGGAGGTCCAAAACGTGTAAATCCGTCAAAATATCGAGGTCGAATTTTTTGACGATTACAAGACTCCCTCTATACTACGTAAGTACACGACAAAGTAAAAAATAACAGTAAAAAGAAAAAAACAAGCTCGCTACGTAGCCAGTGTAATTACTGGGCAGAGAAGGCATAATAAACTTAGTTCCCAGGATGGCAATGCACTTGCAGGGTTGAGTGATTTACAAATAATATTGCAAGTGTCTCTAGGCGACGGCAACCACTTAACAGCAGGTGGGGTGGGCCGCAAGGCAAGCTTGTTTGCCATCTTGTAGTATAATAAAATATAACATTGACCAAAAAGTTGTGTTGGCGATAAAAGCCACGAAAAAGATTCCCAACATTACTTCTAAACTCGTGTTCGTGTTAGGACAAAGGTACATCTACAATGTAATCACGCGTGCCATGCGCTGTAAAAGGGGTCATTTTATGGCTCGTAAACAACCGTTTCTAGAAAGTTCCGCTTGAAGCTAAGTGGTTTGATTTGGAACGCTTTATGAAACACTTTGTCTTACTAAAATGCGTGTGGGAGTTTAGACTTTAATAGGACGTAGTAAAGTCTACAGCGTAGTCAGAAAATATGGGTTTTCTTTCAAATTTTATTACGAAATAATGAATTTACTGATTAATAAGTAAGTTTAGGCAGTTGGCGTGTAGCCGACTCCCGTAGTCAATAGCTAGATTTATGGTATTTTAAATGAAAATTTATCAAAAATATATTAAAAAATAAATACTTGAGTTCCGAATACTATATTCTGAGGACTTAACCTACAATTGCTATTTATTTCTCGGCAAATAAATTGACTTAACTATTCATATATTCCGTGATTTGGTGACATCGAACTAAAAAAAGAAAAAATAATGTCGGTAAATATGATAATTATCTTAATGCGATAAAAACTTTTGTGAAGTTATGATAACTTATAGGCTTCTTTCTTCTTCTACTACTTTTTTTGGCGTTCGTGAAAAGATTACGCACTTCGCCAACGTCAAGTGAAAATGTACTTATAGTAACGGACAGTCACACCGCGCCGGCTGTTCAGAAATGACTTAAATAAAGTAGTGAAGTAAGAGATAGAAAAATCTCGACCTTCGTTGAAAACTGAATGGTACAATTGAGGCAAATGATATTTTTCATGAGATTTCAAAAAAATATTTTTTCTTGGCATCTTCCTTCATAATAAGGTGGCGAAACTATTAAAATTTCAAAGTCATAAACATAATTAAATCTTTATTTGAATTATTATGCCATTATAATTGATCACGAACCCGCATATTCGTCCTACAAATTTACATCACTGCACAAAAAACAATAACTTGTCTTGAATTATTAAAACCGTCTAAACATTGTATTTTATTAGTAAGTACCTATCTAATACAGGCTACAAATGAATATTTAGACCGTATAGATAACGTGAGTGATATATTTCTTTTTCCTTACTCGTATACGTAGTATAGAGTTAGTCTTGTAATCGTCAAAAAATTCGACTTCGAGATTTTGACGGATTTACACGTTTTGGACCTCCCTGAGTCCAAAAATATTTTTTTGGAATTATGTCTGTGTGTGTGTCTGTGTGTTTACCAAATTTGACATACGTGTATGACATTAAAATATAAGGTTTCTATCAAATTTCGAGCCGTTGATCACGAAAGTTAAGCAACCAAGTGCGCGGTCGGTACTCGGATGGATGACCAAAATTTAACATGCATGTATGACATCAAAATATAAGCTTTCTATCAACTTTTGAGTCGTTTCTGGTATACGAGAAAGTCAAGGGGAGACCACTCCCGATTTTTTTTATTGAATACAGCAAATGTTGGTAACAGATTAGGTAGAGAATAAGACTATTGCAAGAAATGCCATTATTTTGTTACTTAAATCTTTCCATGACAGTCAATGCTTTAAAAGCTACACATTAATAATGTAAAATTAGAATTAACTTGCGCAGACTTACCCTATTTTTCGAACACAAGCAACACGGCGTCTGACAAATGCTCCATAATTTTTACACGTCCGATACAGAGGTGCATATTTCACACCAGTACCCGTTATTGTAATTCCAAGCAGAATAAGTTTGCATCAAGCCATTTAGTTTAAAATTTAATTTCTTAAAGTTGAAAACTCCTTCCTTTCGGTGCTTCAGTGGTTTCCCTGAGCGGCTGTTATAAAATTAAACTTGGCTACGTGTTTTGGTTGAATATTAATTTTACTATGCCAGTGCTATTTCGATTTCATTCAATTACAGATACTATAGGTATTTCCAATTTTATTGTATCTTATTGGTAGGTGAAAGGTTGAAGATTCACTCAAATTCTATTTCTCACTTTTTTACAGTATAAACTATAAACTTCTTGGTATAGCCTTTTTTACTATGAAAAAGAGGCGATGCGTTACGGTCTGTAGCCGTCGTTTCGTAGTTAAAAAGAGGCGTTTACTTTCCGAGCTGATAAGTCTGCTACGACCTTAAGCTACCCGGTTGATTACCACCATCATATTAAAGTCTATTTACATTACAATAGGGTGGGGCGGACCATTGCTCGGCTGAAATGAGGATGATGATGACATAACAACATTATTAAGTTCTTACACTGAATGTTATGGTGTGGTTATGGTAGTCAAACCCTGAGTGAGAGTGTGGAGTAACAAGAATGGACAAAGTGAGGAATGACAACATCGGTGGAAGTTTTAAAGGAGCACCAGTGGTAGAAAGATTGAGAGGTAACAGATTGGCATGGTATGGGCGTATAATGAGAAGAGATGATGAGCATGTAACAAAGAAAGTATTAGTAGGAATGCGGATGAATATAGAGGTAGACCGAAGAAAAGATGAATAGGATATACTACGTGAAAGGGATATGGCAATGAAGAGTCTTATTGTTGATCGAGAAGAATGGAAGAAGAAAACATAAGATACTCAATACTCAATAGTTTATTGCATTCGTTAGGTATTTACATAGGCGTTAATTATAAATAGGAATCACTATGGACCCTGTCGGGCACAACTATAATGGAAAGGAGGAATACTTGTAATTAATATAATAACTTACAATATACAATATGGTCATTGTCTGTGTGAGTATTACCTATAATTTATTAATGTCATTACTATAGATAGAATAGAACATGACGTCACACGACATTTCAACGCACTATATCGTCGTCATTATTTATTTACGTAATAAAAGCAAAATATATATCCAATATTTTAAAAAGCGCCGGTGGAGTAGTGGGCAAGAGCGTTGTCTCCCACCCGGGAGTCACCGGTTCGAAGCCCGCTACGTACCAATGTGTTTTAAAATTTTGAATTCATGTACGTTTAACCGACGCTTTAACGGTGAAGGAAAACATCGCGAGGAAACCTGCACACATCTATGAAGAAATTCTTAGGTTGTGTGTGAAGTCGACCAACCCGCACTTGACCAGCGTGATTGACTAAGGCCTAATCGCTCCTAATCTGGGGTAGGCTCGAGCCCCTCGGTGAGGACATTATATGAGCTGTTGATGATGATGAGTTTTTTAGGGTTCTTTCTGACGGACTCAGCAGAATTTTTCAGTCATCTTACCTATTGTTGGTTTCGTTAGTGTAAGTAGGTTTTTTCAATTTTTTATTCGTAGAATTTAATTTAGAGATGATACGTGCTGTGATCGCTCACCAACACAAGCTAACTTAGTTCCTGCCGCAGTCTCGAGTGACAGAAATCGGTTTACGAGTTGTGTGTGGTCTAAGTGACATAGAAATAACATGGCTTTGGGTACTTAAAATGAAAAATATTTTTTGAGTTGATCACATTCACTAGCTATAGGATTTGTTATACCACGGCCACACACAAGACGAATAGCGAGAGAAATAGCAAGGAAAATGGGCAGTAACGTAGTGTGACTGCGTTACTCGTCATGCCGCTCGTCCAGCCTAGATAATCTGAGGTTTTCAAAAGGAGCGGCAATAATAATGTCGCGAGTAGGCGAGTGATGGCTGCTATTTGCGACAACCCGAGGAGGAGTGCGAGTAGCATAGCGTAGCTGACGCAACAGGGTAAATGTACAAAGAGTACGCAATGCGCGTAATAATTACCAACAATTGGTGTATGTTTTGGCGACTGTCATCTATGTTATCTTAAAGTTAAGTTATTATAGTCGTACGCATGGCATAAATATTTAGTTAAAGTGTGTACCAACCATTATGCGCACTCTTTGGCAGTGCGTATTCTTAAGTGGCTTTTCTGAAGGAATTATTTTTGTTCATATTTGATTTTCTTTTTATAAAAAGGTGGAGCAAAAGATTCCATTGTACCTGGTGGTAAGCAGAAGTGGAGTCCAAATCCGAAGATATCTAGCGTGTGATATAAACCTTGCCAAACTGCAAGTGCTATTTTACGCCTCTTTAGAATGACCCAGGATTTTATGAAGGATGGACCGGTGTTCCAACTACTGGACCACAGAGGCGGTTAGGTCAACGATTTTAATTCGATATTAGGGTCATTCAATGTGGACCGACGATCTGGTAAAGGTCGCGGAAATCCGATGGACGCGGGCAGTGCAGGAGCGATCGGGTTGGAGATCCTTGTAGGAAGACCTATTTACAACAGTGGTCATCACTCGGCTGAAAAGAAGATAATGATGATGATTATATACACTTGATTTATATTTAGATCAGTAATTTCAAAGTCGGTTCATTAAAATAGTTATGGTAATTTTATTGTAATTGCAATTAATAACGTGTCTTTTAAATTAACCATTAATATGGGAAGCTTCGTGGAGTAAAATTTTATGTCATATCTTGATAATTATGCCATAAATTAATAATAATTATACATTGATCAGTACGATTGCATATTTCATTGAAAGATATTGCATATCGATAACGAATTAATTTATTTGAACTATACAAATAACTTTTAGCTGAAAACGCAGTATAATTCCACAATTCGCTACTACCCACCGTTTGGCTCGGACCAGTCAATAAAAGTCAGTTTGATAAAGACAAGTTCCTATCATGTTTCAAGATTCTATTTCTCAACCGCTTAACCGTACCTATAACTATTAAATGACATAGATAGCAAACTCTTCAGACCAATAGTGGATGGTGTACCTTAATAACACTTGGGTCACAAGTCCCAGGCTCTGCTTCTGGGTCCCTTCTCTGCAACATTATGGACCCGGCATCCACACAGTGACTCCATAAACTGTTAAGAGTTAGGCCCTTTACACACTGTGACTTTTAGCATGGATGCTGTCGCGCGTTTCAAAAACGCGACGCCGGCAATGAACAGATTATTTTTTGCATCGATGCTGTCGCGCGTTAGTATCGATACCGTTGCGCGATAGCATCGATACACACGCGCGACAGCATCGATTTAGACGCGCGTTAGCATCGCTGCAGAATTGCAGACGCGGGGTAGTGGGGGCATGACCTTGCCACTTGCCGTCATCACTCACGTCACGCCTCACGCGGCGTGTTGACGTCCGTCCGCTTGCGTTTTTTTTTCATACTTTTTTATAATGGAGCCTAACACAGAACTTTTTATCTCTGCATTGATATAGTCGCGATGCTAACGCGATACAGCATCGATGCTGCATCGCGATTACATCGGTAATTATAAAGGGTCTTAAGATCTCATCCTGGGTCATTGCGAAGAGACGTGAAGAAGCACCTTACAGGTCAGCAAGGTGAGGGTGCCTAGTGAGACCATTATATTATCTCTCACTAGCTTCTTTGCATTTTGAATTCATTTCTGCTTACCATAAGTTGAAATGTAGTCATTTGCTAGACTTTAAAAAAAATCCGCCTAAAATCGCTTCTACCTTTCACTTGATACCTCCTTGCGTCAAGCATACGACTTAGCAATCCACTTTATTTATTAGATTGTTTGCTTTTGTGCCTGTTAATTTAACTCGCGCCTTTAGTTTTGTTAATGTATGCACGCCTCAATGAAGTTACTAAATTGAATTGTCCCTCTAATTATCGAGGTTACGATGTTACACACAATGTCAAGTAGAAACAGAAAACGATTTCTTACCTTACGATTTACCATAAAAGTAATCTATACTAATACTAGCAACTTCCGCACGGAATTTCTCGGCTTTTCTCCACATTTATGCATGTTTTATACATATTAACCTTCCTCTTGAAGCACTCTATCCATTGCTGATCGCAATGAAAACCGCATTGAAATCCGTTGCGTATAGCTTAACAGTTCTAAGCGCAAATGCAGAAAAAGTGACTTCATTTTATACTATGTATGATTTTATATAGAGAGAGAGATTACAAAGATTTGTATGTTTATAATAAATAAACTCAAAAACTACTTAAAAAATTCCTAATTTTTTTCACCTTTAGTATGCTATATTTCATATGGAGTGACATAGGCTATTACGACTATATTCAATTTCCAAACACTCCACGCAGACAATGTCGCGGGTGTAACGCTAGTCAAAGAAATAAAGGTCGGAAATTTTGAAGTTAATATTGATGTGATCTTCAATCGTTTTAAAATCGGACTATTTAAAAAGTTGGTAATGTGTAACTCTTTATTCCGATTAATGAGGTATCTTCATTATTTTTTTCAAGGTCGAGGATATTACAATATCTTCAATGGATGCTGAACATGCAATATCATCATTTTTTTCCCGCGACCACAATTATCCAGCCCAAATTAAGTATCATTAAGAACTTGTCTTATGGGTACTAGATAAAGGACAAATTTAATATACATAATAGTATAAACATTTGTATAAATAAATACATAAGCAACCGTGACTCGTGAACAAATGTTCGTATTCATCATACAAACATTTGCTCCTACGAGGGTTCGAACTCGAACCGCTTGATGTGTAGGCAGCGTTACTGAAACTCTACCAAAAATTGAGAGAAGGGCAGGCAAATGATGTTAATGATAAGGGAAGAAGCACACTTAGCATTTAGTAAATTATTATTTTTTTGTTTCAAAATTATTATTTTTTCAATAAAAGATTACAAGGTACATGCATAATATACTTAAATTTAGGTGGCAACTCATCTCTTATAAGTCATCATTTGTATAAGTATTTCTGCCAAACTCTTGATTATTAGGCCCTGTTTATACAAATAGATTAAAAGCCCGTTTCAATAAGCTAGATTTTATTGATTGCTAAGTGACTGCTGTTATTTTTAGTAATTCCACTATCATTTACAATATTACTAAACACAGTAAGTAGTTATTTTAATTAAATATATTTGAAAGTAGGCTGTATGGCCAGCAGTCATTGTCACTTTTTTTGCGCGCGCAATGACGCGATAGCGCGGTTGTAAATAAAATATCATTCTCTATATGCTAGAAATTTTATTTTATTTTTATTTTATTAAATTAGGACAGAAATTGTTCTTTATATGTAGTTTATCGCCATTTAATTCTTATCAAACTTCACTAAGCTGACTTTTATTAGCGTATAGGTTATTGAAACCAGCCGTAAATAAGATATCTTTATCAAGAATTAAAAAATAGATGGTAGTAAACTTCTTGAAGCTTTAAATGTAAATTGCTTTCATTTAAATAAAATTTAATATGACACCATCATTTTAATTCGTATGCATTGTATTCTTAACATTATACAAGTATTTCATATTATTCTGACTAACCAAAGCTCGTAGATTCAAACCCTGGCTCAGGACCAGCATTTTCTAAACTTTAATTTTTTATGAATAAAAAGTATTTACTGACTCTTAGGAAATTCTAAAATCTAAATTGATTGCTGAGGTGTAAAGACGAGCTGAAAGTGACCTACATGCCTTCCAAACCTTACAATGTCTCCTCGAAACAAAGGATAAATAAAAGAAGACAAACAAGATTAATGCAATAGAATCCTTGCAATATTTCAAGAGCAGAACCCCGCCGTCAATATCCTAATGCACTTCAAATAATGCTCCACAAAAATAAGAATTTATTGTATATCCTGTCAAGAAACAAGAAAAGTAGCCAACTTGAATGGTATACAGGTATCACGCATGTCATATTCAATTTTCAACGTGCTTATCTTTGAGTACAAGCTGAAACCTTACCGCGTCGTGTTAAAGGTCAAGTTAGCACACCTTATTGGCAACAAGATCACGTAGACATTGCCTCGCACAATGTGTCAGGTTGTCGTGTGGAGATGTTTTGTTTGTAGTATCAAGATGCTTGTGTTTTTGACGTAAAATTGTCGTGACGCGAAATCTATTTCGTGTAAAGGAGCGGACGAACTGACGCGTTTACGGAGGAAACTTACAGATATTGGCTCAGATTTGAGATTTATTTTTTGTAGAGATGCGGAAAATTACCTCATATTCATCATAACAGCCTTTATAACTCGACCCACTGCTGGAAAACAAAGCCTCTCCTTGTCATCGAAGGAGTTTTAGGCAGTAGTCCACCACGCTTGCCCAATGCGGATTGGTGGACCATTCCTTCAATTCCTGGACACCTCAAATTCTGAGTTACGTCGCACTAAATTCATCACACAACAAACAAAAGAACGACGAGTATGTTACTGAGAATCATTACATAATTAAAGTATTTCAGATTTTATTTAGATACTCTTTTAGAACATATACACCTTTCAAATATAAAGCATTATTAGAGTTGAATCGATGAACTTTTGATAAAGTTGCATTGTACAAGAAATACTGATGAGTATTCTCCCATTTTTTCTTTACAGCATTTCAAGTACAGACTGTATTTGACATGAAATTCACTCTCGAACAGAAGCCGATAACCGAGTTAGTAACAATATTTCGTTGGGGCGTGGAAATGTTTTATAGGCGAGTTAAGTGTTGTTGTGACCTATTACAGTTTGTAGAGGCCATTTGTAGAGTCCAAATTCGATTCTGATATAATAAAAGCCTTCTGTAACGTTCACAGTTTGCTTGGAAAACTATTTCCAAATAAGTGTGTGTTCTAGTATATGCAATATAATCCCACGCTCGTAATCCCAAAAGAATTGAACAGAGCTATAGTTAATATTCAGTATACAGTATAGTATCACACAGGGAATGTCTTGAGGAGTTGTTCGGACTTATACCAGCAGCTGCATTCCGTGATCGTTCCTCACGACGTCAAATCCACCCTCACATTCTTGATGCTTCGTTATCCTCAACCGTGCGTTTTTCGCACAATTTTCGCCGGCGGTGTTCACGTACCGATATGACCTGGACAGCTTTAAAAAGAGCGTTTCCTCTCCTTATTAATGCGTTGCCGGCCTGGCAACGCATTTCCGATTCCTCGAATGTAGCTAGTGTCAATGGGCCGCAGTGATCACTTACCATCAGGTGAACCGTCTGCTCGTTTGTGCCTTATTCCATAAATAAGCATAAAGCAACTTCTGGCAGTATGGGCCATGCATTAACTCAAAAAACTTACTAAAGCTTCAGTAAACAACAAACAAAATTCGATAACCAGGACAGATGTCTCTAACGGCCGGATTTAATATTCTATTAGCTCGTAAATGTAAACTTTTTGGCTTTTTAATGGTGGACAGACAAGCAGTCGGCCTGCCTGGTGATAAGCGGCTACTGTTGATTAAGAAGTTAGTACGGCGCGCACGTCCCCATACAAACTAAGAACAGTAGATTGCTCGACAAGGGTGGAATGGAATCAATCCTTATTTGATCTCATATGAGAATGTAGTTAGAACCTCGAGCGCAGCTAGGTCGGCTATATTCCAAGTAGGAATTGATTAATTTTACCCATGTTAAGCACTCTACTTTTCATTCCGAATTCAAGGAAACTTTATGTGCTTCTTCTTCGGTTATTTTGAAATTGTAATATTTGCTTCATTTATGTGTGAAGCACTGAATACACTTTTTTATTTCATTTAATTTTAGTTCAAAATTCATGTGAAAGCGATCATTCACACGAGTAAAGACCTAAAATAATTCCCAGCTCATGTCTCCCAGACTAAATGAGATCCGACATTTCCCTTATAAGCACCTACAAATACAATTGAAACCACATCAATCCAAACACGTAATCAAATTTAATCCGGCCCAGTATTTATCTTGATCACTGTACGACCATTGTGCAACAAGAGCTGAGATTAAATGCTCTTTGAAAACTGGCTATTCCGTCTGTAATTCTAAAGGGAAGTTGCTTTTGTTGGGTCTCGATCAGTAAGGATCCAATACAATGGAATAAAATGTCACAACGCTTGCTTCGGATTTGGGGGAAGATGGCGTTAAAATTGATTGGGAAAACGATGTATTTTATGATTTAAGTAGCACTGTAATAGAGGTGTTTTTCATGACAGCTTTCGTGATTCTGAATAGTTGATTTTTTATCGTGATTTCTGTCTGTGAAAAACATTACTTGCAATGAAAATTATTTTCACTACAAGAAAGCTACTATTCTTACCAGACGGTGATTAGCGAGCATCATCCTCAAGAAAGACCCTAGCTTCCCTCAACCATCGAACCCAGATATCAAGTTTGCCAACGAAGCAAACGCGACCCTTTCTCCATATAAAGCCAATTGTATTAACGAAGAAATTAAAGCCAGTAGAAGTGATCTAAATTATTCTTTACTGGGCAAACGACAGAGTCTATAATTAAGACCACACGAGTCGATAAGACCTATAACCCACTGGGTGTTAACGACTCCCATTTAAGATAACAGCTTGACGCTCGGCTTAATGGAGCACGAACTGACCTATGAAGTCGACTTTTGAGGCTATAATAGCGTGAACTATGGAGCAAGACGCAACTTTTTTTATTAAAGTTCATATTGAAATATTTTAAAATATTTTTGCCCTGTGACGCAATCGGAGCATCGATCTTTCGCTTTCCGTACGACTTCTCTACTAAAATTCACAAGGTAGATTTGCTTACTAAAGTAGTACACGTGGAAACAATTAAGTATTATTAGAACTGATTTTGGGGTCTAAGAACCTAGTGCAATAGGAAAAAAAAGTTCTTTAGTGTATGCATCAGAGTTTTTATTATTATTCTTACATTTAAAACCAAGTATTAATATCAGTTTATCAAGTGAAAACAGAGCTTATTTTGTAATTGAATTGACTACATAAAAAACACATATGTGTGATAAAGGAGTTGAGTAGATATACAATGTTTTAAATACAGACGCCAAATCTAATGCTTAATATACACAATATTAATCCTAGCCCTGCGAAGCCAGAAGGATCTTCCGATTTTCTGCATATTTAGCTGAATAAAACCGTCAATAAAGATTTATTACAGGCAGGGCTTCTAAAAAGTCTTATCTGTTCGGCGAAAATGATTGGGTTTAGGTCGCTCCATTATTTACAAAGAGATTAAAATTTGCTGCCGTTCAGATACAATAGACAGAATACTTAAAATGGCATATATTGAGCAGGAACATTGATAGGGCTCGATTCAATTGCTTATAAATCCACCAAAACGGTTATTGGGTGAAAGATAGAGGTCAGAGGAAGGGTTTAGTTAATTTAGACCCGTATGTATTGTTTTACTGATCCTAGCGTTGCGACATTTATCGAAAATTTAATACATGTAGCAATTTTGGATTGAATCCATTTATTTTTAAACCTAACAAAGAACGAGGAGATAATGGAACAATCGTTTTTATTGACAGTAGAGATCAGGCCCAGCTCATTTAAAAACATTTGGATTGATTATCTCAAAACGTCGTCATTGAAAGTCGTTTTGACAATGGGAAGTTTAATGAAGCGATATCCAGATTACATTTTGTGAACAATAATGACGTAAAAATGAACTAGAGTCAAACGAAAAGTTAATACTTTATTTACAAAAAAAAATATCGTTAGCGAGGAGTCAACAAGTTAAGACGTGCTTTCCGTAACACGTAGGAGCTCGCTACCATTCGGTTTGCCAAATGGGCGGTGAGGCCACATTGACTCCTATTTGCACCTAATTGTGGAACTGAAGTAGAGATACATTTTTGTTCACACATCTTCTTAAATATTCATTGTTATACAATAATGTTTGTTCTCTTTAAATGCAAATCTCTTTCACTTGTTGGCATTTGGATGTTCTATGAAAAATTTGTAGTTTCGATTATTGATTTTAGAAAATGTGAAATAAAAGAATATTATAATTTGACGCCGTCGTGGTGAAGTGGTCAGTATAGCTGGCTTCACATCAAGCGGTCCGGGTTCGAATCCTGGTAGCGGCAAATGTTTGTGTGACGAACACGAATGTTTGTTTGTGAGTCATGGTTGTTTAGATATTTATTTAAGTTTATTTATAAAAATATCTAAAAATTATTATGTATAATAAAAAAAAAAATGTCCGTTATCTAGTATCCGTAACACAAGTTCATAATGATACTTACTTCGGGCTAGATAATTGGTGTGAGCGTGAAAAAAAAAATTAATAATTCTTCCCCCTTATTTTAACATTCATTTTGTTTAATTATTATTATTTTTTGTATTAGTAAATACAATAGATAGTTCCATTTCTGATGTAATGTAAATCTAACACGCTGTAGAATCTCAGGAATTTTTACTAAATTATCATTCTAATTTCCAATAATACCACTATTATACCGCCTAAAATCTTGAAAATAACCAACTCCTTTACTAAACCAGCTTCGAAACATGACCCAGTCTTTCCGATTCCAGACGCTTTTGGTATGTTCGGGGTCTGCACTGCGGGCGCACCATCAATAATTCAAGGCGGCCTCCAAATCTGGTCAATTCGAACAATTGAACGGGTATCAAACATTTAAATGCCCAATGGTCTGTACGCGTGTGATTTTCATTTAATGCTTCATAATATAATGTTTTTTGTCAAACTGGAACAACTTGATTGTTAGGTGAAAGCACGAAGATAGATTAAGAATAAAATATAAGCTCCTTGGGTGAAAGTGATATCCCTTGCCTTCTGCATCCAATTGTATTGATACTCTATGGCCTCTATGGTATTACAGAATGACACTCAGAAATCAATCATGTCTTAGAATCGTTTGTCACTTTCTATCAAACACAAATAGATAGAGACGTACGACGCTTAGTACGGCGTTGATTCTTGAGACTCATACGAACATATGACTTAGAATCGCTACTATTTAATAACTCATTTATTTTGAGAAAAACTTGCACCTTTGAGAAATAAATGCGAACTCTCAGTTCATCCGTGACCATGGCGCATGAAACTGCGCCCAAATATCGAATAATTCTCAAAACAAAGGTACGTGGTAAAAATCCCGTTTCATCACTTTTAATTGATAGTGACCACGTAAGTTTAAAACAAATAATATTTTTTTTAGCATCTTTATGGTTCGTTGATTTTGTGGTATAATTACTCGTATATTTTTAATTTAAATTAGGGTTATGCAAGCACGAATTTTAGGATCAAACTTAGTTACTTACATGCTGATGACGAGGGTCAACAATTTAAATTATACCTGAGAGTTAAGCAAATTAATTTTAAAATTTGATCATTTTAAATTATGCGGCAATTTTAAAGTAAACAAATTAACAGGGTCGGTCAATCAAAAGCATTTTTGTGGGAAGCCGTGCAGTATTTCGTTACACGGAAATATATTATTTATTGCCTTTGTATAACGCATGGCGAACATTCATCATTCACGCTAAAGCAAGCGAAAAGAAGTTCAAACACCTTAAATAAAGAGTTGAATTTCGATCGATTGAAACCCTCCGCTCTTCCGTAAAACTTGAAATCCATGATAGTTAGACATTAAGAAATTTTAAATTCTTTTGATCGTCATATACCTTCATAGCTCCTTTACTTATTTACTTCGGTGTTTTAAGTTTATTTATTGTAAAAATATTTCTTTGGTCCGTACATAACATTCCGAAACTAGGATAGGATTATTTTTGAATAAATATTTTAGTTATACAATGATTTGAATCGTTTGAATAGTTTGTGAAGTTTATTCCTCGTAAATCATTCCCTCTCGGTTTACATTCCTTCTAATTATTAGCTATCATTTAAATCATATTTAGGACTAGCGCTACGCCTGCGACTTTGTCCGCGTGGAGGTTTTTTTTAAACAAATATAGTTTATAGCCTTCCTCGATAAAAGGACTGTCCAACACAAAAATAAAGTCAATTTGAATCAGTAGTTCCTTAATATTGGCGCGTTCAACCCAACAAACAAACTCTTCACAGCTTCATAGTATAAGTATAGATCCAAAAATCCAATATATAAAAATCTAAAATCGCTTTTCGCACATTTCTTTTAGAGCAAGCACAAGTCTGCTACTTACACCTCCTACATTTTAACGTTTTCGCTACTGACATTGGGAAATAAGGAGAGCGGAATAAATCTACCGTGATGAATGGAAGAAGATTCACGAGAAACGTACTGTTGGTTTGAAAATTGAACTATGGCGCTCAGTTAAAATAAACGCTAAACTTACACCCTCAGGAATGGAACCCACGAATTCTGGCTCCATGGTCAGGTAGAGGTGTTAAAAACTCTATCTTTATTTATAGTTGCTGTTACCTTTCTGTTAACCGTTAAAAATTCAGGCCACTTTTTTTACGGTTTTTGCATCGCTTGCGTTGCGTGGCAATGATAACAGCATTTGAGTTTACAATTAAAATCAAACGCCTCTAGTTGGTATGAGCGAGCGCGCTATAGCAAGAGTTAGTAGAAACGGGGAGCTGGCAAACGCCCCTCAGTTCGCTCCTGCGATTTATTGCGTTCGGATGTGCTTTTCGGATTGTTTTTATAAAATTCTATAATAATAAATATCTCAGAAACGGTTCGTTTTCGGATAGTACATTCCATAGCGAAATCGACTACATTGTCCTCTTCTATCTCCCCTTAACGGGTCCGCCACTAATTCTGGTAATTTCCCCACCCTGTACAGTATCCATAATACAAGTTCTCATTGAGACTAACTTTCGGCTAGATAATTAGCGTGAGCGTGAAATGTATATTACCTATTATAATATTACTAGATGGTAGACCTGTATGTAGGGTCGTCTGGGTTTCTTATTTCAGCCGTAAAACAGTTTGCTGTGTTTCGAATTGAAGGGAAAGGTAGCCAGTGTAATTACCGGACATGGAAGGCATTTCATCTGAGGCCTCAGGATGACAACGCATCTGCAATACAAAGTAATTTTTTCCTTGTTATTACAGGTGTTTATACGGCGACGGTATCCACTTACCATCAGGTGGGCCGTCAGCTTGTTTGTCATCTAGTTAAATAAGAAATAAAATACTTTAGTCCACAAAGAGGTTACAGAGCGAACTTTTATAGCACGTGTAAAAAACATCAAAACGTTTTACTGAACTCATATGTCATCGCGTTGCATTTCGTTTGATGCCGTTTGCAATATCAATTCCGGCGTACTGTCGGTAACATGTTCGCGACACTAAAGGATTTTCCTCACATACATTGCACAAGACCTTTTTCTCTATTCAGTGAACGACGTTTCAAGTTCGTCGAACCAAGGTAAGTATCTTAAAATTTTCCGCGCAATTACTTAAACACGTCTCGGTTTTAAATTTGTCAGGTAAAAATAAAATATAATTTAATGGCTCTTGTATTCAAACCTATCTTTCCCGTGATGGTTTCTAGTCTAACAATTTTAATACATCGTTCAAATTCTTTGCTTTCTTGGTAGTTTATAAGAAAGTAATAAATTTGAAAAGCGTCGGTAGCATAGTGTGTTGTCTCGCACCCGGGAGGCAAGTGAAGGGAAACATCGTGAGGAAACCTGCACACACCCATGAAGAAATTCTCAGGTTGTGTGTGAAGTCGGCCCATCCACCCTTGGCCTACGTGGTTGACTTAGGCCTTATCGCTCCTAATGTGGAGGAGGCTGGAGCTCCTAGGCTGGAGCCCCTCGGTGGGGATGTTATATGAGCTGTTAATGATGAATAAATTTCACAATCACACTGATTAACATATCTCACAAAATTATCCTCAATGAAAGGTAGACTGAGACGTGTAGTGAAAGTCGCGAGAAACCACTGGATGTGGGCAAAGCAGGACTGAATAGGTTAGAAATCCTTGGTAGAGATCCATGTCCAACAGTGGGCGTCTCTCAGCCGGTACGAAGATGATGACACTCTCTTGCGAATGAGTTCGTGTCTAGCAGGCGGCCGGCCTTAAAAATATGTTAAAACTTAGACTGACCCTACTACTAAATTAATAGCACTCACACTGAAATTTTATTTAAATAAATTGGTACCAGGTTTGGAAGAAGATTACCTTAGTATGTAAATGCTCTGCACATTAAAAATTATTCGTATTATCATTTTAATAATTAAGATTTCGTAAAAATCAGTTCTGTCACGTGTTCAAAATTGTACAGAAACCAATTACGAAATTAGTTGTTAAATATACACAGCAATAAATCTTCTTTCAAAGCGAACACGGCTGACACTGAGTGACATAGGCTATTTTAGTATCATAAAAAAAACACGTCTACTAAATCATTTTTTTTTAAATACTTTGCATACGAAATCATCACGATACGTTCGATTGTCGCTGTTCCAAAGAATAATTAATAAGGGACTAACTAAATGTTTTAAACTCAACTTCTGTCCATCAAACACCAGTTTTGTATGGCAATGCTTTCGCGCCCGTTTAGCTTTCCATCTCTTTCACTTTCCCGTTAATGAGGCATAATAATATGAGGATAATTATGTATTTGCTTAGCGACAGTACTTAGCGCTGTTGAACCGCGTTTGGCGCTGTTTAGCCGCAGTTAGCGCTGTTCAGTCACGTTTTGACACTAAAATAGTATTCTTCCGCGCGCTATGGCAGTGTTCATTCCTATTCCAACGCTTGATATTTTATTCTTTCAATGCTGTAGGCGGCTGATAGAAGCGTAGCTGTATTAGTACTGTAATTAAAATTGTCCAGAGCTGAATAAATGTAGTCTCTAAAACCGGTATACCTGCGAGAACTTCATGACGGCCGCTGAATTCTTTATCTCACATCGCGGTTCAAATCTGCTTCGTTTGTATTTCGAGTTCAGATTGTAGTTGCTTTGTGTGGAGTTCGGATATTTTGCAACTCCTGCTACAATACAAAAGATGTTTGCGAGTATAAACCTTTGATACAATTCTCTGTTATAAAACGTTAGTTTTTTGAAATAAACTACTTTAAAATGCTTACTTTTTTGAATTAAACGGGTATACGCGTACACTTTGTACGGCGTGTGATATTTTTGACCCCCAAGGGGTGTTATAAGTTTGATTAAATCTTTAGCATGGGAGGTCCCAAACGCATGTTCCAATTTTGATTTAGTTTGTTTTTATTTGAAGGGAACGGGAGTGTTCTTAGCTATAATTCAATGGCTCAGGTTTGTTGTGACGTGGCCTTCATTGGATATAGCTAAGGACTTTGCCAAGGTCTGTTTTCCTGGATCAGTATAATATAGACATCTTTATGGCCAGAGTGAAAAAGCATCTTCTAGGCGAATGTGTACCACCTTAGGCCACAACGCCCAGCCTATTCAACAAAAAAATTTTTTAGTCTCGTTTCTTACTAGAAATTTTATTTAAAAATAAAAGAATCAGCGATACCGTATGCATCATAACACCACAAAATTGATTAAAGAATTTGGAAAAGAGTTCACTAAATATCGTCTCCAGTGAATCATTTACCCCCCCACATTCGGAGCGATTAGGCCTTAGTTAACCACGCTGGCCAAGTGCGGGTTGGTCGACTTCACACACAACCTAAGATTTTTTTCATAGATGTGTGCAGGTTTCCTCACGATGTTTTCCTTCACCGTAAAAGCGTCGATTAAACGTACATATGAATTCAAAATTTGAAAACACATTGGTACGTGGCGGGGATCGAACCAGTGCCTTCCGGGTAGGAGACGACGCTCTTACGCATTACGCCACCGACGTTCTCTAGTGAATACTTCTTTTCAATAAGGCGAACAGTTGATGTTTGCTGTATCCTGTTCAGATTGACCTAATACCCTATTTTTATTTGTACACATCGCAATATAACTTTCCAAGAAACAGTTATAACAACCCCGAAAATCCGTGCGATTGATATAATAATACATCGTGACAAAATATTCCATCCAAAAATTAATAAACTCTACAACTTCCTATGAAATTTCGGCGTTATTTACGAGTATTCCCATCGGATGGAACTTTCTGGAGCCGTCGGGCGCGAGGAAGCCGTCAACATACGGAATTTACGTCTCTTGTAAAGACTTCTCATTAAGAAGCTCGCTTTACACGCTTCGACAATCTACATTCTATGAAAGACGCAGTCCAAAAGAGCAATAAATTTAAGAGCGAGTGTAGTAAAGCGGGTAGTTGGTTAACTAAATATAGCGAGATTTGAATAAAGAGATATATAGCAAATGAAGCATATAATTTGAAGTTTAGAGAAATTGTTTTATTTCATAGTTTCATTAGTGTCTGCAATGCTGCAGTCATTTGAAGTTGGTTCTAACATTTTCCAAAATGCTTTTGAACTTAAAAGAAAATAAAAATAGAAAGGGTACCTTCGGAGCACTGAGGCAGTAATAACTACATGATTTTTACTTTCTCGTATACATAGTATAGAGGAAGTCTTGTAATAGTCAAAAAATTCGACCTCGAGATTTTGACGGATTTACACGTTTTGGACCTCCCTGAGTCCAAAAAAATTTTTTTTGGAATTATGTCTGTGTGTGTGTCTGTGTGTCTGTATGTCTGTGTGTCTGTGTGTCTTAGCGTTAGCACGATAACTCGAGCATGCTTTAACTTATTGCAACCAAATTTAACATGCATGTATGACATCAAAATGTAAGGTTTTTATCAATTTTTGAGTCGTTTCCGGTATACGAGAAAGTCAAGGGGAGACCACTCCCGATTTTCTACTTTTGAGGTAATAAAATTACAATAAGTTTACAAATATGTTTCAAAGCAAACAATCAAAGTCAACATAAAAGAAAATTGACAAAAGGTCAAACATTTACTAAACACATTTCATTGTTGCAAATAAATTGAGCCAAGGGTCAGAAAAGGGTACCCAGAAACTTCAAATATTATTATGTTATCGTGATTTTAACTGGCTTTCAGTGTAGGTCCGTATTTTGTGACGATCGCCAAAGCCAACGAACTGAGAGCGGTAATCGGATATGTAATCATTTTTTATTTTATTCAAATAAATTGTTCTTTGTACTTTGTAGAGCATGTGAAGCTAGTAATACTGCCTACTGCCGAAAGATGACACTCGAAATAAAAAGGTCATGGGAAACTGGCCATTTTAAAACCAAGACCAGGCCAAATTTTACCTTTTTTACTATTCGATACTTAAAAAACTGATGTTATTAAGGAATTAACGTTTATTTATTTAAAGCTAAGTTGCAATTCAATTTTGTATAAGTAGGTATATCAGACTCTTCCGTAAAATATGGATATGGTAAAGTAAAGATTCTAAAAAAATAAAACATACTTAAAATCACACTTACAATCCCAAAAATCAGGCAGAGCTTTTAATAACATTCGATTACACATAAAACCACATCAGGCAGTATATGCCATGCAGTACCTCAAAATAGTGACAGATTACCAGTCTGTCGCCTACACAAAAATATCACTTAACTCAAAAATGAACAATCCTTCAGTAAACAAACCGAGTAAAGCCAACTACCAGAACAGATGTTACACTCAAAATCATCCCAGCATTCTGAATAATAAATTAAAGAAAAATATTTAAAGTCGTATAATATCCATATACTAAAAATAAATACAAAATTGACATTAATCAGAAGATTAAATTCTGGTACGGCCACGAAATCTTTCCAAAACGGTATTATTTAAGTGCATATCAAAGAATATCATCCATTAATTTATATTCATCCAAATATACTGATTACACACCAAATTTACCCGGGCGTAAAATAAAAAGTTATGTTTAGGTAATTTTTGTATGACCAGGCGGAGTAATAGTTTTTGCGAGAGTCCAATGTCTTATGTACAGTCAACAGCACGTCAGCCTAAACAAAACTGTCAAGTTTAGCAAACGATTTTCAACCTTTACATATTGGATACAAAGTCCATAATCGATTGAGAAAATTTGACAGTTTGTGGTAACCCAACGTGCTGTTGTCTGCTACCTACATGGCTGAGTGATGGGTAGAATAGAATAGAATAGAATATTACTTTATTGTACATCAACCAGTTATAGAAAAATACAGAAAATAACACTAAAACAAGGTAAGATAGGGAATTTTTTTTGAGCAAATCATAGATTTATAATTATTGCCGTTTATATATTGGCCATGAATCGACTAGCGTGAGACCAAAAAAGGCAGTAATGTGTGAGGAATGCGCATGTGTGCGTGAAAAATAGTACCGTAGTCTAACAGTTGCTGTCTTTTCTACGTGACTGACAGGCCTACTTAGGCCGCCTACGTGTATGTGAAATGGCCTCGTCTATGTATCTCGCTCTTATACTGGGTGTAAAAGACATGAACAGTCAAACGAAAACCATGTATTCTATACATCAGAATAAGACATATTTCAAAAAAAATATTGCTGGGAAATGATTTTTATTTTCTAGTGTAAAAAAAAATTGCAAATTGTACCGCGCAATGTAAAGCGCTCAACTCGCATGCAACTCGCAAAACCGCGGTAATTTTGCCAGACGGCGGGCGGCCCCGTTCGTTAGTGTCCGTGCGCATCGAGTGAGCTACATTGAACGCTAACGTTTTGAAGCCATTTTTTGTTATGAAATACTTAAAAAAAATTATAATGTTTCTTTAGACAATAATTAAGAAATAATGTTTAGAATACGTTTTCGTAAAAAAAATGAAAAAAAAAATTAATACTTTGACCTTCAATAAAATCGTAACTATCTATTTCTCAGGCATAGTCTAAAGGAAAAAAAATGTTTTGACGGTGAGCAGAATACATGGTTCTCGTTTGACTGTTCATGTCTTTGACACCTTGTATACGTTATTATGCACTTTCTCTTTCCCTTTGCCGATCTATAGTTTCCTATATCAATGATGCAAACAGAATTTTTGATTAGAATTATTTTGTTGTGTAGTCAATATTTTAGAAATACGAAAGAAAGATTTCGTTTCAATGAAAGAAACCGGGATTTAAACCTTTGGTTTTTCGTTAATCCGATATTTCGGCGCAGTTACACACGCCATGATCACGGATGAACTGAAGTCTCATGCGCGTTGATGTTATTGGCAGACAAATCTGTCGTATTTTACTACGCTCGGCACCCATACCACCGTTGTCAGTCTCACTATTTACTCGAAACTGCTGTCTGCACACAACAATTATAGTACCTGAGGCCTTAGTACGAGTTTGTTAGTTTTCGAGCTCGATCAAACGTATCGTCTCGTTTCATACATTGCCTACTAGCGCCCCTAACATAAACTATCAGAAACAGTGGCCAATGTATGAAGAAAGACGATACGTTTGATCGAGCTCGAAAACTATCAAAACTCATACTAAGGCCTCTGGACGTATCACGGCACAACTTTTATTTACCCCGGTTCCACATAAACTTATTACAAGATTCCATTCAAAAAGATTTCGTTCTAAAATTGAACTAGTCGTACAGATACCCCCAAATGCCTATATATTCAATACAAATGCACGATAACATGCAATTCCCGTTCAATAACATTGTATTTCCAATAAACTGGTAATGCACAAACTTATCTGTAATACATTGGCAATTGCCTCGATTCCCGCTCAGATAGTGATTGGCGTAATATGGAATAAGAGTTTTTAAATTTATGTCATTTTGCTCTCGACGTAAATAACAGGGTAATATACTGGATTGGACATTTAATATAATGTATAATTTGGGTTCGAATGCAGTTGATAATGTCAGTTACGCTGGTTAAGATAACACTGACCGCTAGTGTAATGATAATAATAGGGGTTAAAGTATGAAATTGCCGATTTTTTCCTCATTATTCATTAGTGTATAATTCCTTTAATACAATAGCTATGTCCATTATTCTTTTTTTATTTTAAACTTCATTACAAGGACGTATATTTATATATTAAATTTTATTCTTGTTTTTATTTTTTTCACTAGAAATACATTTTCAAAAACAGCTCGTCCTAAGAGGTGCCTGTCTCCGTTAAAAAATATGAATATTTTTACAGGTATAAATTCTCAATTTTTTTCTCTAAGTATCCTATAGCTTAATGTTGTCTAAACACATCCACAAAATTACACAAAATTTAGATATGTGGTTCCTTAAAAAATTGCAAATATGTTTGTAAGGAAAAATTAATTTTCGTTAAATTCTCTATACAAAACGGCAATTTCATACTTAAACCCCTATTATAAAGTGGGCTCGTAACCGATGAATTCATCACTAATATATATGGAAAACTCATTTAAAATATAAATGTTGTTGTTTTCTTGGTATTTAAAATTCGAATGCTTACGTGCAATAAAATCGACCCACCTCGTAGGTTTCAATTCAAAATATATCGCTGTCTAAAAAATTAGATAAGGTAGACAAAATATGTAAATACAATTTGAAAGTATTCAGTTTAGTATTAAAGTTCATAGGCTTTATTTTAACCTTCTCTAAACATCGATAAACGAAGTATTGCTGCCAATAGACTCCTTTCTTCAGAAACTCCAGTTTCTCATTTTTACGTTATAAGCTATCTCTGTAACACTGAACAAACTAGCAGACCATATTTTACTTTTTCATGTATCTAAATTTTGTAATAATAATACATAATATGATCCCAAGCCTCAAATTAGGACGTTCACCACCCAATCGTATTTACTAAGATGCCTAGTTCACACAAAAAGTGAAGCTAAAAAGTTGAAAAACAACGTTTCTACTAAAAGTCCGAAGAAGACAAAAAGTCGTATCAATCATGAGTCGGCGGTTCGCTAATGACGGCGCCTGTTTATATTGTATTTTACAGCATTTGATAAAAGGTGTTTACTTTAAGGTTCATAATTGCAAGCACATATTATTGTCGATATTATTATTAAATTTAAAATAAATATATTAATGTAGCCAAGTGATGCCGGCAGAGTAGAATAGCATCACCCCATCCATATCCTCCAATAAGTGTCTTAGATGGCGACGAAACGATCAGCAAAGGGGTATTGATCACCTTATTCTCCATCCTCCAATCCGCATTGGGCAAGCGTGGTGGACTACTGCCTAAACCTCCTTCACAAGGAAAGGCCTCGTGTCCCAGCAGTGGGTCGAATTATAAAGGCTGTTGTGATATTATTAATTAATTCGATGTGTGATTTCAGGCATTGAGTATACATTTTTATAGTAATACGAAACCAATACAAAAGTTGACGTCAGATCCGAAGGTTCCGGGTTGAATTCCCAGGTGGGATGAGTGCTCAGTAGAGCTTTTTTTAATCCTCCTGGTCAGCTGTAGATATTCATCATAATAAACATTTGCCCTACTAGAATTTGTACCGCTAAATGTGTTGGTACGCTATTAACCAATCCACCACGTTGATGTCCAAAATTTATAGTATTTAATTAACTTATTCATTATAAATAAATAAAAAATTGGTTGTCTGTAAAGTCGGTTTACTGACGATAGTTGAACGTGACAACGTCTTAAGAAAATACTGATGGAATGGTAGCATTTTTCAAAAGAAAAAATTAATTTCATTTGTTTAATAGATTTCGCATTATAGTATGAATAAACTTGTAATAAAATCTCTTTGGCTATACTATTTGTATCTGGCTGGTTTTGGTATCATTGAAAGTTTAAATTTTAAAGAACATAATTCCAAATTCAAATTAGAGAATTAGATTCAGAGCGAGGTATCGCCGCATGACGTCATGTTTTTTCGTGCGTGCAGCCGGCTCTATCGAATTATAAGACGTTGTGTTTACGCGCTTTTCTATAGTCGTAATATTTTGGCACCAAGTGAACGGTTACATGCACTTATTTTGATACTGGCACTATGCTCCACACAACCTCCTTGGTAGCAGCGTGCATGTAGCCTGTCACGCGGTTGACAAGTCATCTCCGGCACATGCCAAAAAAACATTCATTCGCTGATCGCATAAGAAGACGAGTCTTTTGGTCTTCTACCGTTTTTCGCCATCCGCCGCGCCTCATCATTTTGGGCGAATTCGCATCATTTTCGCATTATTATACATACATATACGCGCTACATCGCCGCGTCACCGCGCTAGCACCTGAACATCTGCTGCGCCGCTGTTTGCCGAGGAGTGGAGAGCTAGCTTCAGGTAAGTGCGTGTGACTTGTTTATTTGTCGCCAAAATTGATTGATTATAGATAAGTGTAACGCATCCGCACCACCACGTTGTCACGTCAAAAAGTTAGTTTATTTTGTTCTCACTGTGCATTGTAAGGTTCCAGACGTCCCACAAAGACTGTAATAAATTTTGAGATATGGAAAACAAAATCATTTAATATTTTCTAAGTTCATACCTTGTTAGCATTGCCGCTCCAGTTTTATGTGAGATTTGAGATGTTACTTTGCATATTTTGCACCGCCTGTAAGCCCTAGTTATTGTGATTTTTCATTTTCCTTCATAAAACGTTAGATCAGAATTTCTTTTAATAACGTCGTAAAATTTTATGCGCTCCTCATATACTTTTATGTTGATCATATTCTTTGTTTTCAAGTGAAATATTACGAGTATGAAGCCATGTTAATTTGAGATAAAGTTATTAAATGGAGAGTAGAAATAGAAGGAAAGGGGACAAGAATTGGCATAGCGCCAGTGTCACGTCATTGTTGCAAGTGTGACTACTTACTACCAGGCAGGCCGTAAATAAACGGAAACGAATGATGTCTTCCATGCACGCTTTAGGTTTTCTGGAAGTTCATACCACAACCTAAGTGAGGTGCACCTGTCAAGGTAATCCGAAAGGACTACAATTTGAGTTTCTTCGAGAAAGGCGTGAAAAGTTCCTAGAGGGTCGCCTTCACATGTGTGTTAGCCCTGGTATTGCAAGTATTATATTGCTTTACCGGGTTGAATACCGTTTTTAGCACGCTTATATTAGTTTCAACTGTATGTTTGTAGCTCCTTTATGTTTTTTACTTCTGTATGTTTGTATGTAACTGACTTGAAGTAACTGACTGAAAGTATGCACAAAAATGATGACAAAAAACATATTTTGCATGGCTGTCAAAATATATAATAAAATTCCAAAAACCATCAGAGAATTGAAAATTATAGCTTTTAAAAGAGAATTGGCGAAAATTTTAAAGGACAAGTGTTATTACAGTGTGACTGAATTTTTAAATGATAAATCTGTATTGGTATAATATTCTTGACATTTGATATTGATTTTTTGACATAGTTTAATTTTACACTAATTTTACATACTTAGTTATTGGACAATATTAGTAATATTTTTGACTTGTTTCATTTGCTGACTTGATTTTATATATACTATTAATTGATTGTTTTTTAGGGTTCCGTACCTCAAAAGGAAAAAACGGAACCCTTATAGGATCACTTTGTTGTCCGTCTGCCTGTCTGTCTGTCAAGACCCTTTATCTCAAGAACGCGTAGACGTATCAAGCTGAAATTCACATGAAATACTCAAGTCTATTGTCCCTTTAAGCTGTGAAAATATCAAACTTCTAAGCCAAGCCAATCAAAAGATACAGCCGATTATGTCGATATTTTCAACAAATTTCCGACACTCGCAAAGGAATCAAAACCTACAGGATACTTCCCGTAAACTCAGAATCTTGAAATTTGGCATTTTCATATAATGCAAATATAGGAAAAATTGCGAAAATCACATTTTTTTAGTTATATAATATAATAAAAATATTTTAATAAAATGAAACTTACTACCTTATTTCTCACGAACGAATAAAGGTATCAAATTGAAATTTATACCAAATACCTAGGTCTATTGTCCCTTTAAGCAGTGAAAAAATCAAACTTCTAAGTGAACGCGATCAAAAGATACAGCAGTTTATACCGAGGAACCCTCGGTGTGCGAGTCCGACTCGCACTTGGCCGGTTTTTTTATTTGATTATTGTATTGGATTTGTTGTTTTAACTTTGGCAGGAAAGTAATTGTAGCTGATAGGAATACTCTAATTTTAATTATTTTGTACGCCACTATGGTTAAGCATACAGGCTCCATTATGTAAATTGTTTCATCACTGTGTATTGTACCTATGCTTTACAAAAAATAAATGATTTGATTTGATTTGATTTGATTTGACTTGTATGGGCTCGATTTGACCCATAATGTTATTGAGCACCCCACGCTTTTCTCTAAATAATAATTATACTTTTCGTTCATCATTTAGTTTCTGTACTAAAGTTATTTATCACTTTTTAGTCAGATTTAATATAAAAGCGTGTTTTTTAGTTTTTTTTTAAAGTATTATACTTTTTCCTAGACTTTTATATTTAAAAACAATCTTTGTAACTTATATGGCTAGGAGCGTAACTCTCTCAAACCGAAAATAGTTTAATAAATACAGAGTTATGTAATCTCCGAGCACACGTTAAGCGCTAGTGCTTACATCTCAACAAACGATCTACCTATGCAGTTACATTCAGTTACGACAACGGGTTATGGTCAGCAATTAATATTGTTAATAGAAGATGGAATACAATTACAACAGTGGTTCCAAAAGTCTCCACTAACTGATTTATATTTGACGAGTAGCTAACAACGCTTTGCTTTTTCACAAGACTACGCGAAACCAAGAGTAAGGGCTTTGATTTTACCAGTCTATGTATGTTTGTATTTATGTATCTATGTCCCACCGTAACGCCTTAACTATTAATCCGATTTTGATGAGTAAGGTGTCAATCGATCCGTTATTATAGTTCGAGTAACATAGGCTACATTTTAACCGACTTCAAGGAGTCAATTTTACCGTATAAACCCAAATTTTAACCGATTTCATTCGTTTCTTTTTTCGTAGTCGGGTAACGGTGTTTTACACTTTTTGTTTGTTTATTACTTTGCTCAATTCAAGAACGATTCCTCAATAAGCTTTAGAAATTCTGGGCAGAAATAAGACACTACAAATTAGTTCTATTTGACTTATTGTTACGTCCAGTGTACCAAGTTCGCAAGGAAAATACCCATTCCTTTTAAAAGCCACGAGCTTTAAGTAAATTTTCTCCAACGTCGACTCGAAGAGCGGTTTAACCAAAATATAATTTTGTAATAGAAAATTTAAATTCCGCGTGCATACGTTCCACGTTCTCCCCCAGTTGACGTTGACAAATCTCCGTAATTCCACCTTCAGATATCTTAAAGGATTTAATATCCGTGAATATCAATCATTGAATTAGTCCCGACTAATGTTTGATATTAATTAATTCAAGAAACTCCGTTCTTTAGCTCCATTAGCATTGTGATTTATGAAAAATTGCCACTGCTCCGTCTTTTAATGTTGCTATTCTCTTTGTGTTTGTCATTGTTTGTAGGATTGGCTACTTTGTTTAATTTGTCGTTATTACTGGGGGCTATTACGAACAGGTGGTGTTTGTATTTAGACAAATAGAACTGTGGTTTTGTGATGCAGGAAACGTTGCGGATTTCTGGAACGTCAAAAAAAATTACTTGTCATAACATCACAAACAATTTCGCCGTAATTTTGCTTTTGGCTTGACTCATTATTCTGGGTGTTATTAGGTAGAAACTTTTTGGTATTTGCTCAGAGGACTCACGAAGAGAGAGTACTCACGAAAAAGAAAGAGACTTGTAGGTAACAGGTAGGTAGTTAAGTCGTTGTTTGGAAAATATTACTCTTAGGGTGAAGATACAAATCACTTTTAAACTTTCCCGTTGGATGATTAACATGATAATTATAAGGTAATGTAATCGCGTTAATTCAAAAACGAAGTGGTTGAATTACTTAGACACCACCAAAGGTATTTATTGCATATGATAATCCAATTAAATTAAAAAAAAAGCGTAAATTAACATGACGCTTTCTCGATGACCTTTGATGCCCTTATTCACCGCAAGATGCATTTTGTAAACAAACTCACTGTTAGATACCCCGTCGAACAGCTTGTGTTTCACAGACGTGATCAATGTTTCACTTGTAGCACGTGTCAACAGGAAGACGATATAAACCGAGACAAAATCCTTACACATTTACGACCCCGCTCGTCTGGACAGCGCTGATCTTCTGCGAGCTCCTATCCCGCACTGGAGATACAATTTCCGGGGTATATCCATATCATCCTTACCGTTCAGAATGAAAATTAATTATAAAGAAAAATCCTTGCTGAGATAATTTTATTACTTAAATCTTTTCACGAAATTGACTTATTGCAAGCGTAGTGAAATGTATGCGGAATTATTTCTGTAAAAGCAGTTCATGCATGTTTGAGTTAATCTTTAGCTAGGGCTGTGTTTTTGGTGAAAATGTGCTAAAATTGTAGCTACAATGGTTAAAACAATGTCCCCTTTGAATATGATGTGGGTGATGTTCTTATATAAAACTAGCTTTTGCCCGCGACTTCGTCCGCAATTTCTAAATGAAAGGCCATGTACCAATTGTTATGGATTTTACTTTTAAAGTGACAGATTTGCATACAAACTTTGCACCCCCTTTTCACAACCTTAGAGGGTGATTTTCGAAAACATCCTTTCTTAGTGCAATCCTAGACTTCATAAAGAACCTACGTGCCAAATTTGTAATCTCTAGACCCAGCGGTTTGGGCTGTGCGTTGATATGTCAGTCAGTCAGTCAGTATTAATTTTTATATAGGTATTAGATTAGTCATGATAAATACTCAAATTCTCACTTAGTCTATAGTGAAAGGTAGTCACTGAAGCTTATAAACAGGGAAATATTGTAATTTTTGCCTCCTAGCTTTCAAAAAAGTGACACCTGGTTGCACTATCATTTATTTTATACTTGCAAGGGTGGAACATAAGCAAACTTTTGCACTGTAACCATTCTTACCTAGAATTAACTATTAATTCAAATTGTTGTCTCAAATCGTATGCTTTATAAATTATATTTTAAACAGTCAATTTAAAAGCCAACTGCGGTAAAATAGCATGATTGGCTACCATACAATTGGACTCGCAGCCCACACGCGCAAAGAGAGTGGACCACGTATTTTAGCGCGCTAACTGCGTGCAAAGGTAAATATTAATAAATTCACAGCAGAGCCAGCCCTGATAACTGTTAATTTACATACGAGTCACTGATTCATTGGGCGTGCTAATTGTGTACCACTTTGTTTGCCTTCATTTAAATAACGGAGTATCGAATATTAAGTATAGAAGTGGTTGGTGTCTATTTATATTAAGCCGGGTCCAGATATGTATCATTTGCTCGATTCTATCAGCGTATCCGTATCGCCGACGCGTATCATGATCGCATATGTGGACGGGTGATGATACTCGATCTTGATACGCCGTTATGATACAGCCCGTTCCATGTCATGTCGGTTTCATGCGATTGTCATACGGAGCAAATCGAGGCGTCCACAACTTGATACGGGGCTTGATACTGAGCTGATCGGATCGGGCAAATGATCATATCTGGACCCGCCTTTATGTCTATAATATCTTGAACTTGATACAGGAATGAAGGTTTACCTACAGCATCATGTCTCTTAGTAAGTCTACAAGCCTGTAAGAATAAACTCTATAGATGATTTCTAGTAGATGATTCTCTTCCGAAAGAAGTCTTAATACGTTCGAGTTGGAAGAGAATAATAAAGGTGCCAAACAAACATAAAGGCGAGTCCAGATATGTATCACTTGCCCGATCCGATCACCGTATCCGTATCAGTGTATCATGTATCAACCCTGGTATCAAGTTATGGACGCTTCGATTTGCTCCGTATCCGTATTTTCACAATAGTCATGATCGCGTATCAAATTGCACAGTTCAGTATCAGCTCGATCTAACATCGATCTAACAAGTCGTCTCCGTTGCTTGAAGTGTACGAGAATTTAGCAATTTCGTGTGCCTGTTTTAATGTCATTCACAATATTCTTAAAGAAAGGTCAAAACCAAAACAGAGACGGTGGTAGCAAACGGAATTACTCAGGAACAGAAACAGGCTTCTAGGAAGAGCTTTGATGAGAGAATTATAGAGATGGATAGAATAATAATTTTTTACACATTAGTGGTAAATACAAAAACTGTCATCTAATGATTTCTAATATTTACAACCACAACGCGAGTGAGTGATGAACGCGTCCACACTGACCGACGCCCGTATCTGTATCACCTTTGATGATCGGACGAAAACCGACACGAGATCGGAAGGGCCGTATCATAACGGCGTATTGAGATCGCGTATCATCACCCGTCCACATATGATACGGATACGCTGATCGGATCAGGCAAATGATACATATCTGGACCCGCCTTAAGGTCTGCTTGATCCTTACTTCATCCCATGATTCTGTGACATAGGAATTACTTGCAAAATTTCTTTATTCGTATTGGTATCGTAGGGACAGTTCATTGTTCGGTACTCGATGGCGCCGCAGTCGTACATTCTAAGTAATGATTACGAAAGTTATGTTACCAAGTGCTCGGTCAGTGTTGTCGCGATTCACGATTCTGCCTAACTCTGTTAAAAATGTACAAAAACTAGCCTGTTTGAATAGTGGCCTGTTCAAACACTGTAGAATAATATATATAAATGTATGTAATTTGTGAAGCGTCGGTGACGTAGTGCGTAAGAGCGTCGTCTCTCAACCGGGAGGCACTGGTTCGATACCCGCCACGTACTAATGTGTTTTCAAATTTTGAATTCATAATATGTACGTTTAATCGACGCTTTTACGGTGAAGGAAAACATTGTGAGGAAACCTGCACACAACCATGAAGAAATGCTTAGGTTGTGTGTGAAGTCGACCAACCCGCACTTGGCCAGCGTGGTTGACTAAGGCCTAATCGCCTCTTATATTATATGAGCTGTAGATGATGATGAATTTGTGATGACATAGAAAACAACTTTTTACTTTCTCGTATACGTAGTATAGAGGAAGTCTTGTAATCGTCAAAAAACTCGACCTCAAGATTTTGAAAGATTTATACGTTTTGGACTTCCTGAGTCCAAAAATACCGTTTTTGGAATTAAGTCTGTGTCACGATAGCTCGAGCATGCTTTAACTTATTGCAACCAAATTTAACATGCATGTATGACATCAAAATATAAGGTTTCTATCAACTTTTGAGTCGTCGATCACGAAAGTTAAGCAACCAAGTGCGCGGTCGGTAACTCGGATGGGTGACCGAAAATTTAACATGCATGTATGATATCAAATAGGTATAAGGTTTCTAACAACTTTTGAGTCGTTTTCGGTATACGAGAAAGTCAAGGGGAGACCACTCCCGATTTTTTGTTAAAGCCTTGAGTAAGAAATATAAATAGATTGCATTACCTATTATACGTACTGTGACGACCGCCGGGATCGTCTAGGGCGTAGCTCAAATAAAATACTTGGTTTCCTAATATACTTATATTCTTTTATAGCAAACTCAAATATTAACAACAATGGTACAGCGCGGCGGTCGTGCATCTAATGAGAAACTGTCAACTCCTATTCTCTGACGTCACCCCACGGATCGCGTTCGCAAATCAAATATCTACGATTTATTAATTATAAATCGGCAAACAACGTGCCAGTGGCGAAGGAGTATCGACTCCGCCACATTCCCCCCGTACAACTAAAATTTATTTATTCGACAAGTCGAATGAATAAATTTTCCTACCTAACTAACGACACGACCTTCTACACATTCTACTACTTAAAACTACCCTACCTGACGAAGGGCATCGTTTACAATTCATGACGGTCTGTTAGATAGACTGGCTCCTACCACTTTATCCATCCATCATGGGATAATGGTGGGAAAAACCCCATGCAAGCAAAAACCTCCGAAAAAGCTTGCGAACGCCATGTAAGACTCTAACCGAGAAGTAACAATATTCAATAAAAGTAAATTTTGAAAATAAAAATTAATACGTTATGTTCCACAAATAAGACCAAATCTATGATCGGTACAAGAGGTCACTGTCAATTTATAACTCCACGATCTTTAAAACAAATCCTCAAAAAGACTACCATACTTGTATAAATGTAAACAACTTAACCCCAAAATAAAACTTGAAATACGAGTTGTCAAACAGTGACTCTCCCTTCCCGACACGTGAGGTGACAGACCTTAGGAATGGAGACATGAGAAAATCTCTTTCACCGTACAATTACAAGAACCATTTCAAAACATTCCAAATCCGATACACGTCCACAATAATAAATTATTATGTTCGAATATGTAATTGGATCGTAATAAAATAATTTCTTATTAATTTGCAGGGAGAACATGAATGAGTGAGCCCCACAAAATATTAGATCGTCTAGGGCGTAGCTCAAATAAAATACTTGGTTTCCTAATATACTTATATTCTTTTATAGCAAACTCAAATATTAACAACAATGGTACAGCGCGGCGGTCGTGCATCTAATGAGAAACTGTCAACTCCTATTCTCTGACGTCACCCCACGGATCGCGTTCGCAAATCAAATATCTACGATTTATTAATTATAAATCGGCAAACAACGTGCCAGTGGCGAAGGAGTATCGACTCCGCCACAGTACTTACCTAGGTGTATGTGCTGCCCTCATACCAGATAAATGATCCAAATGCGTGGGAGTAATAACTCCCCAAAATTTACGCATGTAGTAATGTTACTTAAATTATATTGGTAATTATTTATTGACCTGTGTTGATGTTTTGAAATCATTACGAAATTGTAAGCTGTGGAGTTTCTTTCGCCATTTCTTCTCCATCTTAGCGTAATAATCATTATTTAAGTGAAATAATTATTACGTCCCGAAATGGTGGTAGGGCTTTTGACGATTTAACTCGTTAAGCCCCGTTCGCGCTCAGGAGCGCGAGAACACAATTAAAATCAATTGTGTCTGGATATTAATAATATTCGACGGATTAAAAGTACTTAGCAAAGTCCATTTAAGTAAACAGCTTTTTCATTTTCATTTTCATGTCCATCGTGAGCTAGTTTGCGATCCAATAAAAAAGAACTTTCTACTTAATAAACATTATTATCCATTGATATCAAAATACAATTCTAGAAAATATGCAGTTAAAAACACGTAGATATCTCACTTAACGAAAGTTCGCCTGCGCGCTGCGCATGTATAATTTTATAGAAGTTCCCAATTGTGAAACTACTTTGTAACGGGCAACTTTGGGAGCGCGTCACGTGTGATATAACATCCCAACTTTATAACTGCTTTAAATGAAACTTTGGCCTTATTTCGGCGTCCTGTCTATAAAATTTGTAGACCTATTAAATGGCAATGTAAAAATTAGTTAGTATCACGTACGCTTATTTAGTGAAAAAAATAAATAAAAAAACGAACAGAAAAGGTTCGTAATTGTTTCTGACAAACATTTTTTTTTAAATTTAAACGGTCATACTCTTGCAACGCAATGATCCTATAAGTACTGTTTATCCAAAGGTTGCCTGGAAGAGATTAGGCCACTCGTTGTGCAATAATTGACCATTAAACATCAATTATGTACAATAGATGCATTCCATTCTATAAATTTCCTATCTGTCAAAATAGAAGCTTACAATTTTAGAAGTATTGTTAAAATCAATGACTTTAGAAGGTATTTAATACAAGATGTAAAATATATGAACAGTCAAACGAGAACCATGTATTCTGCTCACCATCATAACATTTTTTTTCCTTTAGACTATACCTGGGAAATTGATAGTTACGATTTTATTGAAGGTCAAAGTCATAATTTTTTTTTAATTTTTTTATGAAAACGTATTCTATACGTTATTTCTTAATTATTATCCAAAGAAACATTATCATTTTTTTTTTAGTATTTCATAACAAAAAATGGCTACAAAACGTTAGCGTTCAATGTAGCTCACTCGATGCGCACGGACACTAACGAACGGGACCGCCGTCTTTTTTTTAAATATGTCTTATTTTGATGTCTAGAATACATGATTCTCGTTTGACTGTTCATGTCTTTTACACCCAGTATAATATAATATAGTAGAATATCTTTATTTACACTTTTATTTATTTATAGCAACACAAACAGATAGTTACCAAAATTACATTAAATTGAATTACAAGTTTTGATCTAGGTACTACCCAAAAAAAAATTCTGGGGTACATACTGGGATATTACAGTTATTGTTTGAGGTTGCCCCTGTTCGCGTCAGTAGCTCCTCAGTGCGCTTTTCACACAGATGTTACTCATATTTTATAACAAAGACAAAAATCTACCGCTTTGCAAGCAGAAGCATTACATCAAACAAAATTGAACTCTGAGATGTATAAACTTTTTGGAGCAGTGGCGCCAAGCATTAAAAGCTCATACCAAACACAATAACAATAATGTTAAACGTTTCCCAAAGTAGTTATAATACTACAAAATAACGCTTCCACAAAGCGGGTATCTCATAATATCAGTGTTGCCAACACAACTGCTCAACTTGTTATCGCGTGGACGATTAAATAAATTTAATTTTGAACTGCAGTTAAGTACTTAGCAACTTTGCGAGCACTGACCGCTTACGAACACCGCTAAGGTTTTAATAAACAACCATTTGTTACTGAACTTTTTGAAATCCTTTCTTGGTTTACGTTTCGCGTTCATTAGGTTGTCAGCCAGTCACAATATTGATTGAAGCTTTACTATAGTACTATGTCATGAGGAAGAGGCATTTATAAAAGAGTTATTTCCCTACTTATTTTCTATGTATATTATGCTTATATAATGCTTGCAGATTCTGTGAACAGGAGCGTGAAACACCAATACACCTTCTTTGCTCTTGTTAATGTCTCATTCACAAAAGAAGCCGATATTTGGGAAGACACATTCTCGACCCAGACGATATCAAAACAATCCGAGCTAGGAATATCTTATCATTTTTAGACAGTGTCCAGCTAAAGGAGTACATGTAAGGCCTCAATAGGACTTACTTGGAGGCTAGTCACAATAGATCTTTATAAGTCGCAGTGACTCAAAAAGCCCCGAATTGTCTAAATAATAATAATAATAATACTTATTTTCTAAAGTCGCGATTTTTTTCTAGTTTTTTGTTTCATTATTAAGCCCCCACGCAAAAAGAGGGGTGTTATAAGTTTGACCTGTCTGTGTAACTGTAAGTCTGTGTGTCTGTCTGTGGCATCGTAGCTCCTAAACGAATCGACCAATTTTTAAAGGGTTTTTTTTGTAACAATTGATTAGACGCCACATCCCCAAAATATGATCCCAATATTGATTGTGCCAGTGCAAAGTACACTCTACGTAAAAGATCCAGATCAGCAACGTACCTTAGCTTCTTAAAGATCCATATTAGTTTACGAGTTCTAGATGATAAAAGCTCTATATGCGGTTGCCAACGAAGGTTTTCATCCAATATAATGCCTAAGTACTTTACTAACGAAGATCTAATAATAGAGAGGCATGCGCAAGAGTGAACCGCACTCATATCACATGAATGAGCCCTGATAACTAAATCTGGACAATGTGCTTTAGAAGGCATAAATTGAAGAAATGTTGTTTTAGTAAGATTTAGTGTCAAGAGATTTTGTTTGAGCCATATAGTCACTCTACGCAGACCCTCTTCAGCCTTATTCTGAACCTCTTCCCAAGTCTCACCATGAAAAACAAGTGCCGTGTCATCAGCATAAGTGAAAATTTTACCATCAGTTAAAGCCATTTCGCATAAGTCATTAATGTATATCAGGAAAAGACTCGGGCCAAGGATACTGCCCTGTGGGACTCCATAGGTTACATTTTTCTCTTCGCTAATGTATTTATCTATCTTAACTAACTGAACACGGTCATAAAGGAAACCTGAATACATTGATAACGCTACACCTCTTACGCCAATTCTTTCTAATTTGTCCACAAGAATTGGAATCGAGACAGTGTCAAATGCCTTGGCAAGGTCAAGAAAGATACCAATACATTTTTGTTTAGAATCTAAATTATTGGTGATAAAGACAGTTAGTTCTCGTACAGCATCTTCTGTGCTAATTTTAGGTCTAAAACCAAATTGATTACATGACAATATGTTGTGTTTTTCTAAAAAATTTACAAGCCTTTTATTTAACATTTGTTCCAAAATTTTTGAAAGTGAAGTCAAAACTGAAATGGGTCTGTAGTTTGTAACACTGTCTCGACACCCTCCCTTGTGGACTGGAGTAATAAGAGCCTTTTTAAAGACTTTAGGGAATATTCCTTGGTCGAAACATAGCTTAAAGAGAAAAGTTAAGGGTGGGACGATAATGTTACTTGCTAGTTTTATAAACTTACTAGGTATAGAGTCATAACCCACAGCACAGTCATCCTTAAGTTTCATTATAATGGACTCAACTTCAGCTTCATCAGGGGGGAGCAGTACCATGGAGTTTTTAAGGTAGGGAATTTTAGGCATTGAATTAATTATATCAGTAGAGCGGTCTAAATTGTCAGCAAGTTGTTTGCCAATATTGGCAAAATAGTTATTGATAGTCGTAACAGACTGGGAGGGTTCTTCTGATAAATACAAAAGTTCTTTAGGAGATGACTTCTTATTAGGAGAATTGATAATAGTTTTCACCGCAGACCAAGTTTGTTTATTACTATTAGCGTTCTGTATTAAAGATTTTTCGTGTTGTATTTTTAATTTTCGGATTAGTGAGTTACAAAAATTTCTATATCTCCTATAGCATATGTCCAGTTCGATGTTATTTGGGTTTGCTTTAAGTCTTTTGTGTAATTTATCGCGATGACGAATACATCTGAGCAAACCAGGAGTTATCCAGGACTTTATTTTTCTTTTTCTCCTCGAAATTTTAACCACCTGAGTGTTACTAGTTACAGCAAAACAAAGTTTATCAACAAAAGTAAGTGCAGCCTCGTCGGCATTAGACGATAATGTTAAAAATGAAAAATCAATACTTTTGACGTATTCTAAAGCTGCTGCGAGATTGGTTTTGCACTGCTGGGAATCATAACGCAATTTGGGGCATTCTACACGAAGACTCAGTAAAGCTGAGGCGTGATCGGTAATAGTGGAATCCATAACCACAATCGTTGCCGCCGAAATAGATTTTAATAGTATATGGTCTAGACAATTATTCAATCTTGTCGGGAAATAATGGCCCGGCAAAAGTCCTAATTCCGCTGTTAGGTTGAGATAAGAGCAGCTATTCCTATCACTATTACCAGGCTTGATATCGATATTAATATCGCCAATCAAAACTATGTTACTGGAAGAAAGAGGAGAAATTATATTATGTAGAGTATTAAGAAAGCTGTCTATATTATGAATAGATGGGGATCTGTATATACATATTACAGCTACATCCGGGCAAATCTTTAGTACCAAGAAGTTAGCGCCAATTGGTTCAGGTTCCTCGACAGTACATTGGAGTTCTTCCTTTACATATATGACGATGCCGTCATTTTGGTTCAGTGTTTTTTTTTGAAGAATGGCACACGTAACTATCTAGGGTGGGTGGGGATTTATGCTCATATAGCCAGCATTCCGTTAAAACGATAATATCATTATCAAAATCCAGCCTTGACAAATGAGAAGTGAAGCTATTTAAGTTCTTATATACACTACGGATGTTTTGCGTGATAATATTCAAGGAGCTGTTACTAGATCCAGTTATAATTTTGTTACATGAATCCGTGTCACAGAAATGGGCGTCCGCTACAGATATGTTATCAATATCCTCAAGGATATCATTTACCACTGGATCAGCGCCTGTATCGGATAGTGAGCCCAATATCACCAACATTGCATACCAACGGATAACGATACAGGTTAATACGCGATATAATTCGTGATGTTAGATACATCCCTATTGAGTTAGTTATAGCTTCGCTAATACCAATACAAAATCTACCCGATATTAATGTAATAAGTGTAAAATAAAATAGCACGATGCAGAGAGACGACAAAAGTTCAAACAAAAGAAATCGAGTTTCAAATTCTGTCATTAGTATAAGATTCAACCAGTATGATAAGACCACTACCAAGAGCTTTGTGTGTTTATGAAGTTTGTGTATTAAAGTAATTGTGTGACGATGAGTAAAAGTGTGTACAATTAAAATAATTTTGTATAAAACATGCAGGACTGACAATAACAAAAGCAAATGACAAGAAAACAATATTAAATCAGGAGATACTAGTCACTTTTGTGGGCGTAATTTCAATAGCACCTCCTCAGAGTCCACACGTACATACCGTTCATTTATGTCTCGCCTTAAGTATATTTTCCCGAAAGAGATCCAGCAGAACTTGTATGAATATTCGCTCGCAAAATTGCGGGCCAGATGATAAAGTTGGTGTCCCCGTATTGATAGACTTTCCGAGATGTACACTGGTTTGACCGGTCCCTCAATAGAAAGATGTTTGGTATTTATTTTATTATCACTGTTCCGGCGGTTATAATCACGGGTCTTTTTAATAACTTTATCTCTTTTAACAGCACTTACAAACTCAACAACAACTGTGCCTGGCTTGTCTGATTTGCTTTTCGTGCGAAAAACGTCTTTTATTTCTTGTTGTTGAATTGGGGTCCCCATGACGTCACCCGCCTTTATTACAATATCGCAAAGATCATCCTTACATTCATTTTCTCTTTTAGGAACATTTTTGAGTTCCAATCTAGCCGAAAATAGCGATCGTTCCAAATTTTCAACTTTGGTCTCCAGTTGCTGTATATAAAGCCGATCTGCCCTTCTCTCACTGGTCATCTCGTCCATTCTGGTCTGCAGTTCATCGTATTTTTTTGAGACAAATTCTATTGAGGTCATGATGTTATTATTTTGCTTTATCAGTTCTTCCAGCTTTGATTCGAGTGAGGAAAACTTACTCTTATTCTGCAGTGAGGAATTATCGAGCTTGCTACGTATGTCATCCATGAAATCACTCATACAGGCTGTGTCATCACGTTTACGTTTCCTCAAATTGACACTCTCCTGATCCATGTCACTTAAATTAGGCACAGATCCCGACAGCGGAAGCGAACCCACGCTCAAACTCCTATTTGTTGCGTCTCCCACGTCCAAGTGTGTAGGGGTATTAGGCGGCGTGCGTTTGAGCGGCATATTGTGCAAAGTCGGGCAACAAAGTACCAGGATCGAATAAATCGAAGAAGGTGATACGCTTGCGGATCGAAGCAGTCAACGACCGTAGCACAATCCGTAGTCGCTGCTACGAGGTGGGCGGAGCAACGCAGAGTTATACTACGACAGACTTACGCGATGCGTAGATGTGCGTGAGTGCGATGTGAGACCTCCTGTTCAGTTATGCAGTCCTAATTTTGCGTTTGAATTTTAATCACGATAATTTATTAAATTATTTATTTATTTAATTTGCTTTCACAAGACATTAATTTGTTGAAACGTGCACACTTGTCGGCGGTCCGGGAGGAAGGGGAATCTATAACGCTATCCAGGTTTTTTCAAATAGTGTATATAAACAAAAATCAATAATAATAATAATTTTATAATATATTTCCACGCTCACACCAACTATGTAGCCCAAAGTATCATTAAGAACTTGGGTTTTGGATACTATATAGATAACGGATATTTTTTAAATATACAAGGTTTTTGGTACATGGGGTATGCTAACATAGACATATAAATCCTCGCTTTACCGACTTGCAAGGTGCTTGCAGATCGGTAAGGCGAAGGTGGCTAGCGTGGTGGTTTATCTCTTGAACTAGCTATCTTCGCATTTGGACTCCACTTCTGCTTACCATCAGGTGGAATGGAGTAATTTGCTTGACGCTTTATATATATAAAACATATAAACATACAGTAACGCTCTCCTAATATTTTTTATAATTTAGATAACCACCCGAGGATCTGAAATAACCAAAATTAGACCCGCTCCTAAATTGTCACGTTTGTATTTCTTACTGAATAACAGTATTATTCTTTGCTGACGTAAAACTATTCGACAGCTATTACTAACACTCAGCATTTCGTGCGAACAGAAGCTGAAAATCTTATGGTGACATATTTTGCAGGAAATATAGAGAAAGCTCTAAAGATCGATACCTATATTACCTATTACCTATCTATACGGAATGGTCCGAGTAGTGACGTCACGTACGTTCAATTATGACTATTTTTTTTTATTATAACAATTAAGTACTTGGGAGTGAATTGCATTTAATTGACTGTAAGTATTGATTAATCACAATCTGCGAACGATGGAATGTGGACCTGGCGGTAGTAAGGTTTACTAGGTGGTAGACACCTCTTTCTATATTCTGTGTGGTAGACCCATATGTAGGGTCGTCTGGGTAGGTACCACCGCCTTTCTTATTTCTGCCGTGAAGCAGTTCGCTGTGTTTCGGATTGAAGGGAAAGGTAGCCAGTGTAATTACTGGGCATGGAAGGCATATCATCTTAGCCCCCAGGATGGCAACGCAATTGCAGTTTTAAGTGATTTACCCTTGATATTGCAAGTGTCTATAGGCGACGGTAATCACGTAACACCAGGTGGGCCGCAAGCTTGTTTGCCATCTCATAGTATATAAAAAAAAAAGGTTTATTCATAAACCTTTAATATATTTATTTGTGGTACTCAGTTATGGCATTAAGTTAAGTGGATCCTAAATAATTTATAGGAACAGATGACAACATATCAGGCTACCATGAATTGTCAAGTTTCTTTAATATATTTAAAGATCTGTTTTTTGCAAAAAGCTAAGATAAGTAACAAATAGTTTGTTGAAATTTGCACTTCTAAGACCTGAACGAAATATTTTTGCAAATATTTAACGCCCAGTTACGATGAAACTATCTTACATTATGGAGTAATATTTTAATACTTATACAACATGTAAATGAAATAACCAACATCCTGAATACAGGTGGTTGGGGATCGGCTTCTGAGTTGATTTCAATATTTTTTTTAAAAAAAAACGATTTTTTTTTGAAAAAAATAACAAAAAAAAAACAAAAGTACCCAGAAAATGTTGTACAACATTTTAAGGGTACTTTTTTTTTTGTTTTTTTTTTTTCAAAAAAAATCGCTTTTTTTTACAAAAAAAATATTGAAATCAACTCAGAAGCCGATCCCCAACCACCTGTATTCAGGATGTTGGTTATTTCATTTACATGTTGTATATGGTAAATAGTTTGTTGTCATAAAAAAGCGAAAAAACGCATTTGTCAAAAAGCATTATTTTTCGGGAAACATACTTAATATAAGCCTATTTTTTGTTTTATTTGCATGTGTGTATCAATGTATGAGTGTAGATAAAGTAGTGTATGTAATTGTCCAAAACTTGGTACCTATTACACTGGCGTGTTACTATTAAAAAAAAACTCGCAAGGCTCGTTTTACTATCGCTCATGTAAACCACCTCTTTTACTTATGTAACAGATACTTATTACTGTTTTGTTGTTCAAAATTCTGATAGAATTATAGAATAGCATAGGAGCCAGCTCTGTCTAACTAGTGTTATTTTACTATAGGAATCTATCTAGCATTTGTAACAACACTAGTATGTCTACTAGCTACCATGATCATGCAGGCTAACTAGGACCTTCATTTGGCCATCACTTTGAGATGGAGGTATTTTCACATCGCTACCATAATGGCTTATCTCATCCACGTGTCTTTCGTTTCCTGAAATATTGTCATCGCGTGGTCATCGCTAATTCAATTTGTTTTTATAATAATAATATATTTCCACGCTCACACATGTATCTATCCCAAATTAAGTATCATTAGGAACTTGTGTTATGGATACTAGACTAACGGACAAATTTAATCTACAAAATAATATAGAATTTTTTATAAATACACTTAAATAAATGCATAAATAACCGTGACTCGTGAACAAATGTTCGTGTTCTTCACACAAACATTTGCTTCTACCAGAATTTGAACCCGGACCGCTTGATGTGTAGGCAGCGTTACTGACCACTCCATCATGACGTTTAATGCAATCGAATAGAATATTAAATTACGTAATTGGGTGTGTAGACCTAGTAATTAATAAAAAAAAGTTAAAAGAAAGCATCTAGTTTGCAACGCATTTTTATAAAACTGGTGTTTGAGACATATTTTTATAAAAGCCTTATGAAATTCTAAAGATTTTTACTTTAACCATGAACTAAAACATAACCAATAAAGCGTAAGTCTTTAGAAGGCAATAAATCACTTACAGTTTTAACTTTATAACATCAATGTATCAAGTTAGGTGTAGTTAAGTTAACCAGTTACGTTAAGACCAGTCAAAGAGCGGCCAGCGGAACTAGGAAATTAAGTCACAAACTTATTTTCAGTAGGGGCTTCCTGTGACTAAATGAATTATGTTGGGGAATTCTAAGTGTCGATGAAGTAATTTTAAGGGGGAATATTTTGTAGAAAAATACACAAAGATCAAAATGGAAGCAGAGATCTTACAAGCACATTGTAAATAGTTGACAAACTAAGTTACTCTCAAAAGATTTTATTATAATATGCTAATGTTAGGTATATGAACTTCTATCTATAAGAAAAATAAGTCAACATAATATGATTTGAGAGTGTTATAGGCTATCAAAAACTAAGAAACTTGCTGTAGTCATTGAAATAGCAACTAAAATTTTAAAAATTGTCGACTTTCATGTGCGTGTGTTACAAAATTTATTTAGTATACCAGTAATACTACTTGCGTCAGTTAAAAATACAGTCTTTACTATTTCTTATTTGCGAAGATAATTTAATTAAGGATTCTAATTACGAATATTACTATATTACGCACCAAGATCAGGGATCTTGGTGCGTAAAAAGTTATGACAAATATAAAGCAAAGCGTTCTTGAGAAAATATCCCTTAAAAGAAATATAAAGTTACGGTGGTTAACGTGACCCCCAAATTAGCGGCCTTCATACATTTAGATAGATTAAACAATTATAGAAATATATTTATTTTTGTAAGGTTATAATAGGGATTCCTAATATCTCTAAGACTATCTTTTAAACTTTAATTATAACACTCCCTAACAAACTAATCACTTTTATAATTCATCAAACTATCCTCTATCGTTCAAGACGATTAATACGAGTAGGTATTATCCAGTTTGTAAGAAAATAATGGCGCAGACGTCTTTATTTGCGTCGAGTAATGGTTGATACAATATCCTGTTGTGTTCATAAATTAATACACGAGCTGGAAGTTTGCGCTGCTTCCTTCAGAATCTAATAAAAACTAAAGCAAACTCTTGCCACCGGAGAGAACGGGAAATTACATGATCGTGGATGTGTGCGAGATGTCTGTACACTTACATTGCTATCGTTACAATGTATACTTTATCCAGACGTTAAAAGTTTTGGTTCTGCATGACAATTGTAAAATTTTATTGTTTTGTTGACGCTACCTTCACTTTATTTCATAGTTTAAAAAAGCTCTTCTAGAATCAAGAATTAATCGCGACTTGCAATGTATTAGTCCAATTCATAAAATGGACGAAGGAAATTGCAGTTAGTTCCGTTTACCATAAATTCTATCGGTACTTTCTCATCTAAACTAACTGCAAACGAGAAAAACAATTCGTCGATCCAGCGAACAGATACCGATTTAAATCGATTCTAACGATGCGACGTTTCGAGAGGCATTGTATAAATTAAGTAATAAATTCACAGCGGAAACTCTCCTTGCTCGGTGCGACCTTTTTTAAATTTTTAAACCGTTCCTCTCCGGGAAACAAACACGTAAATCAAGTAGAATTGTTTGGTGTAAAGGCTTTTACATGACCGACAACAATAATTATAGAAGTGCGTAGTGTAAGGTAGGTGTGTAATGTGTATGCATTGGGTTGACTCCGAAGCTCTATTTGGTCCTGAGTCACTCCCAAAAGCCTGTTTTGTAGTATTCATTGCAAAGAATTTGATTCCATAATGTTAATCCAATAATCAATCCAATTTAATACTTTGATCAAAAAGCTTATTCACGTAGAAAAAATAAGTAAAAGGATATTGATTTGAAAAGTATTCATGAATGGAGATGCGAGACTTCCTTACCTATGGGATATTTTTATATATAGGGCTATATTTTTTAACAGTAACAAAAGGGTATATTAATTTGCATATATTTGATCAACTAACGGCTAACGCAACAACCAGTTTTCCAACCCAACTTTCTTTTATAGCATAGAATTACATACATTTTTAAAATTCCTGTTGAGAATTTCCAAAAATATTATTTCTAAGCACCTTCCAAACGAATAATAATAAAAAACGGCGATAGTAAGAAGATTTTGTATATTTGGAACCATCTTAGAAATTTCAAACATCACATTTTAAAATTAAAACTTTCCAACAAAACAGCAAGAATATAATGTCTGCCGCGTGTCTTTTGTCATCAAAAATCCTCGCAGCATTAAAGACTCCAAGTTAGAAGCAAGACTATAAAATACACATTTTAACGCGAAACAGCGCGTGTCGTGATCTCGTGGTAAGGTTGTCACTAAGACAAAATATTTTACGCTAAATATATTTGGCAATTTTTTATACACACCGTCAAAGATGTTATGGAAGAAGTGAGATGATGGCTGCTAGAGAAGGGTGGAAGAAGAAACACATTACGGCGACTTGCAATGAAATTGGGAGCAGGGGAACAAATGGTGAAAAATTACAGTGTCTAGCGTTTTGCTCAAGAGCAACTAGAAGTAGACTTTTTTATTCACCACAGAGTTAGCAAACAAACGCGATACCTGATGATAGTTAAGTAGTTACTACAATATGTGACTACCTACTATATTCTGTTAAATAATTATTAGTAATACGCATCAGCAATTTTATACTGATGGCAAAAGAAAGTAGGTCGTTCCCAACGAAGGCTAGGTCTCAGGAGACGGCCTGTTATAAACATATAGCAGTATTGTGGATATCAAGATACTGCACCAACCACATGGAAGCACGACAGGAGCAATGGAAAAGAAAGCATCAGTGATAGTATAGGGGTTTTCTTGCTTGAAGAATCACGAATACTACGAATACTGGATTGCAGTTAAGAACCATTCGTCAAGCAAGAAAATGCTCATACGTTCATATTTAAAGTCACGCTTTCTTCCCTTAACGGTAAGCAGATATCCCTTGTTTCCACTATGATCCTTCTTTCGCTTCATCTACTTTCATCACACTCTTCATAGATGCTCGACGGTATAGAAATTTTTTGACCTGAACCTTTTTCAAAACGTCTTCGATTAATCGATAAATGTCTAGGTCTCTCCTACCCGCATCTCCGTTCACTTCTGATTCTTAAATCCTTTTCGTTAATCTACTGTCACACATCCTTACATGACCGAAATGGTTATGGAAACAAATAATTATTCAACAGGATCACGTTAGTCAAGATACTACTGTAATGTTAAATAATATCTAACCACATTTTACTGATCCTCACAGTACCATGATAATGTTCCACATTATCTGTAACTAAGGAAATCCAAGTCACTGCGGAAGCAATAAAACTTCTGTCGATCTGAGCTTTATTAGCACGTAAAGTTTGCGCGATTAACTTAGCTATTCAGAATTCGTGAACTATGAAGAACACACATGTAATGCAAGCTTCATCCTCGTCACCGTTAAACTTTGTCGTAAAATAACTTGCAACTTTGTTCGATTTAGATTTAAGATTCGGAATCATTGTATTATGGAAAACTGGAATTGCGGTGAAAATGCAGCAGATATTGCTGATTCCAAAGATTTTGTATTTAAATGGGACACCTATTGAGCTTTCATCATCGTCCTGCATACGTTCGAGTAGTTTTCTTACATGAGTCTGATGAATAAACCCTGATGAATGATGCTTACACTACGTATGCCCATTCAAAATGGTTATATTTTTTATGAATAGATGTTGAATATTAAAAACTATATTACACAAATTAACGATTAACATAGGACGAAATTCAAGCTTTCAGACCCATTAAATCTGCTTTCACCTTAATAGGTATCAGTAAAGTCAACTAAGAAACTTAACTTAATAAAAACAAAACAATATACCCGAACTAGATCTCTCCACTAGAAGATTAGTGTTAAATAACAGTTCTGCGATTCTAGGAATGATTAACTAAAGATCCGATTACATAAGTTATACTAATCCTGAGCCGAGAATTAAAATCTCTAAAACTATAGTTCTTACTACAAATAAACGCTTTCTCATCTAGATCAATTGCGGGCGGTCAAATGTGTACCTTTCAGCTGACCCTCTGGAAATTTCATTATAGGAATAGAAGTCAGCTTTGAAATGGATATATAAAACAGCGTATGAAAGTTTGAATGACGGTGAATATTATGGGACCAGTTGGAAACATGCTCGTTAAGGTAAATAGATAAGAATGGATAAAAAAAACATTGAAAATAAACTAATATAATGTCTAGATGTAAATATCTGGCAAGGTGTTTGTATTATTTAAATGCGTCGTTTGGAATTTATTTCGTTATATACCTGATTTTTAACGGTTTTTCAATGGTTATTATTATTATTTGGAATAATACCCATTGAAAAAAAGTCAAAATCAGGTATGTTCTGATTAAATAATTGAGTTGCTGTCTTCTTAGTACTCAAACAAAATTTGCTCTTATAGAACACTTTTTTCTTTCTAAATTTTAGGGTTAACAAAAAGGGGCATGTAATGTAAGCTAATTTGGGTACAGGTTTCTTTCAAGGCACAGTGGTAGTGATTGACGCAGGTGCAAAGAAGACAAGAATAAGGTCTGCGGCTGAGATTTTTAAATTTATTTTTGTACATGCCAACCCTACGCTATCGTCACCACTCGCGATCGCAGCGCCACCTGTGCCACACTGATTTCGGGTTTCTTAGAGCTAAATTAACTTGTTTATTTAGTGCGGCGTACGCCGTTTCACGCCTCATTTTCTTAAGCGTTATGTTAAGATCCTGAAATATATTTCTGCTTGGAGCTTGACGCGGGTTGAATGCTCCGGTTGAGATGTTTGTAATTTCGCTCGCGATTGCAAAGCGTGGTGGCATATACATTATAATGGCGGAATGTAGGCATCATTCTCGCCCTATTGGAAGGCATGAAAGAATCTTTAAATATTTTAATTAATTATGTTTGATTTAAGTATTTTCTTAATTGGGCATAATATTTCATCGAGACGGCTAGTGAAGCAATACTAGACACGAATAATATTACCTATCGAATAACCAGATCATATTTAAATTCTTCAACGATGATATTATAACCCCTATTGTGTCGCCGCCATTTTGTAACATTTCGCGCATGTGTCAGTTACTTCCGGATTTACTTTGCGAATTTTCCGCGTGTAATAAATTTTATAATAAAAATTTAATAATAAAACTATAAATAAGATTTTTTGTCACTAAAATCGTAATAAAATAAGCTAAATGAATAAATAAAATATAATAAGTATAGTTATATTTTCAAATAATAATAATAATTGGCGGAATGTAGGCATCATTCTCGCCCTATTGGAAGTCATGAAAGAATCTTTTAATTAAATTTAATACTCTTTATTGCACATAAAATACATAAAAATGGTTGTCTATAACATAGTTTGCAAGGGCGAACTTATCTCTAGAAGAGATCTCTTCCAGTCAACCCATGAATATGTGTTAGAATGATCATAGGTAGGCGACGTAAATGCAAAAATTGTTAAGTACTTTTTATAAATAAACAGAATATAAATATATACATAGATAAAGCAATATATATATACATTATATATACACGTATAAATAAAATATATAATACTTACTACATACATAATATACTTACACATATAAATAAATGAACAAATATATAAATAAACATGATTAGATACTGAAATGACGATGATGAGAAAATCGTACAATTACTGAGTGGAGATTTGTGAAAGATAGTACTGCTTTAGTCTAGTTTTAAAAGAAGTGATAGACGGACTATCCTGGACAGCAGATGGAAGACAGTTCCACATCTGGGCAGCACGGAATATTTTAATTAATTATGTTTGATTTAAGTATTTTCTTAATTAGGCATATTTCATCGAGACGGCTCGTGAAGCAATACTAGACACGAATAATATTACCTATCGAATAACCAGATCATATTTAAATTCTTCAACGATGATATAAATGTTGTGTGGCTTCTGGTGCCCTCATATCTTGCCTTGTTAACGCGTGTGCAGATATCAAATATAATTTGCTCTGTGTTTAAACATGCGATAATTATGCGTAGCGGAAGACCGGCGTAATCTTATACGTTTCCTTGCAAGCATTTCTACACATGTGTTCATAAAGTGTAAGTGTATGAATAATGTATGTAAAGTAAGATTTCACTTTACATCAAAACATGCCTGTCTCATGGCAGACAAAGGTTACTTCTTTTCAACCTCCGACGCAAAAAGAGGGGTGTTATAAGTTTTACGTGTCGTGTCTGTCTAGCTGTGTGTCTGTTTATCTGTCTGTGGCATCGTAGCTCCTAAACGAATGGACCGATTTTGATGCAGTTTTTTTAAAGTTGAAGTGAGCGAGATGAATCTTCGCTATAAATTTATATCGGATAATTTTCAATTTTTCAAGAGGTAGGATACAGCGGATTGGTCGTTCGAATTTGGACCGCCCGAATCGGGACAGTACCTCCACTTTACAGAGAAATGTACTAACAAAACAACATTTTCATAGTGCTATGTTTGACGATGAGTATGTTTGCTATAGCTCCACGGCGCAGGGGATGGGGTTAGAGTTGGCAGCATGGGAGCGTCACATCAGCGTTACAATAGTCTATAGGCTACGGTGACTGCTTACCATGAGACGAATCCTATTCTTGTTTGCCGCCCATTATGCTAAAAATACACAAAAGCCTTTTATAAAATATTTCATTCAAAAACAAAAGACGAAAATCATACATGAATAAATGAAAATGAATCGCCGAAATGTATGTACGCGCATAACTTCGGTAACGACTGCACCAAACCGGATAATTCTTTTTTGTTGTGCTTATTATTATCACGACTATATTAGTATATAAAAGGCTATTTTCAAAAAACGTACGTCATTAGAAAATGCACTGAAAAAAATCGCCTGTCCAGGGCAGGAATCGAACAAACATCATCCGCAATCCGGACGGCTGCGTCAACCACTATGCTACCGGGGCATAGCTTTCGCCGTAGAAATTTGTCAGTGCTTGGTACTTATGTTTGTATGGTAAGATAGTTTTATCAAATCTTTGAAGTTTGCACTTCTAAGATCTGAAAGAAATATTTTTACAAATATTTTTTATTTAAAATGACGTACAATATTTTGGACGTCATTTTAAATCGCAATATGGATATAAATGGAGTCATTACTGCGATAAACAAAAGATGGTATGATTAATAATGATATTATATTTATAAATATAATATCATATAAAATAAATGTCTGTATTGATAAGTTGACATTAATTCATATTCAATAACCGTATTATCCTTAGACCTAATCTAAGGTATTATCATTTCTTTTATTAAGTAAGTACACTGTCCGTGCGAAGCCTAGGGCGGACAGTTAGTTATTTTGATAAAAAGGTCAACGCTGTTACAATTTCTGTCTTAATTTCATAATCACATCAGCTTTTCGCCGGCGTACAAGAGATTAACTTCCTTAATGAGTATCTGAGTGCTAAGTTTCGACGCCTTCCTGTTTACCTCTCAGTTACAGGCCAACGACCCACGTACCGTATTACCCGACGCAACATAACAATACAAGTTCCAGCATGTTTCTACGATAATCAAAGCCGGTGGCCGCAATAGCAAAAACTTCTCCACAACAAATTAATTTGAAGGGATCTCGGCGCGACAATCCAGTGTCGCTTCAAACCAAAATTTAATATTGAAATTAATTAACGTTCTGATTCCGTTCCTTCTTAAAATAACGTTGAAACATGTTCCAATTTCAGCCAACTGGGAAACATCTGATTGTTCGTATTGCTGCCGGAGGCTTTGGTGGGGATTAGCGAATCCGTTTTATTTTATAAAGTATTTTGTTAATGTCAGTTAAAAAAGGTGCGTAAACGATCGTGACACCCAAGCAATCAATCAAGATATCCATTCAACCAATATAGTCGGAGTTTCTCCCGAGTTCTTGTTGTAAAAACACGTGTTGAGAGACTCCATTTTTAACCTCAATCTACCGTACAAATGTCTGTTACTTTAAAAGTACATTTTCACTTGACATTGGCGAAATGCGATAAATAACGCGAACGCCAATAATTCTTTAATTAATGGCTTGTTTAAGAAGAAGAAGAAACCAATATAGTCCTTAACCTTCGGTGCCACTTATGCTCGCAAAATCCCAAGAAGCAGAGAACTTACGTCTTCTCATTCTTCTTGGAACGTCCATTTCAACCCCTAATATACTGTAAATGCATAATTAAGTTATCCTGCGATTAGCCTAAAAACCCCTTTTAAATAATACATTGCTGTAGAAGTTGACCTTACAAGAATAAGAAATTATTTCACTTCATATGGAGGAAACACTATAAATGCTGCTACTGAGTTAATCTATGCCAAAAAATGCTTAGAACTTGAAGTGCATTGTGTCAATAAATCATTTTCACTGTACTTACTCTTGCTCATATGAAAATTTGTCTGTCGAAGAATATAAAGAAGTTGCCCTTATGCTCACAAAGGCTCAATTACTCTCACACAAGCTTATTGGACTTGCGTTCTAGAGACCTTGGACCGTTTTCCGTAACCCAGACGAATTCCTTTTTAGGGTTGTAAAGGGCGATCAGTCAAAAATCAATTAACATAGTCAAGCTTATCTCTCTCCTTGGACAGCATAATAGGCGATCTCCTAATAAATAACTAAAGTGAAAGTCAGCACTCACCCCGAACCATAGCAATGCTGGCCGGGAAGCTATAAATCAGTCCTCAATTTGTCAGTCCTGCGTATACAGTGAACCTAAGTGGATAGATCTTTCCAATTCCCATTAACAATTTCATATTGTAATTTATGGCGTATAAATTACTTTAGGTTATCCCCGGATTCTGGAGAAAATGAATTAGTAAGTGGAGTATTGTTATAAATGGGAATACGCGGGATAATGCTATCGTTATAGATTTTAAAATTGGAATACATTTATTACCATTTTTTTCGGGTTTTAATGGCCTGGGTGCTGGTCATTTAGGACACACAATTGCAATTCACAATCGTACATACGTGCATATTTCCAAAAATAGTTTATCAGAACTTCAGGTAACATTTAGTTACACATAAAACCACATCTGGCAGTATGGGTCATGAAGTTTCTCAAATTAGTGATAGCTAGGTTGCCAGCCTGTCGCCCATCACACTCAAATAGTAACTGAATCTTCAGTGAACTAACTAATAAAAGCCATGTCAATGGCTGGCTTTAAATTTACTGTTTGTTTTTTTTTATTTTACTCATAAATTTATTTTGGTAATTTTAATTCCAGCTACTAATAAAGAAGTCGCTTTATAATAATAATTTTGATTTTATAATGTTGCCAAATTTAAATTTAAAACAATGCTAAAACCTCATGTTATCTGAGTCACGATTAAATAACTTTCTACGACAAGTTAGGCGTGTTCATTCAATTCTTGCCCGTCTTAGTCAAAACAAGAGTCAGTTTTTTCTGACATGATGAATCATTGAATATTATTACGAAGTTACAAGTATTTTACACCCACGAAAACAGAAGGTCAAAAGGCTTCCAAGCAAGAACGTTCCAGTGAATTTTATAAAGAATATTTTGAAGGGTAGAGGTCTCCGCTTATAATGACAGACAAAACAGAGTATTATGAACTTTGTAACCTTAATTTTTTTTCAAATGAACATAATATTATCTTACTCTAAAACAATGCGTCCTTTATGAAGTCAAATTTGTGAACCAACTCGGTGCACATATTACGACTGCCAAGTATATTTCCGTGTGTGTTTAATTTTCATGGAATTCAATTTCAAAATAGTGAGTGCCATGCAGCTTTAGTCTGGAACAATTCAATATCGAAATTACATTTGTTACCACTTGTTATGTCCACTATTTTATTACACTTCTAGGGCTCAAATCAAATCAAATATCTTTATTACGTGTCACATAACAATAAGGGTCTTAAACATAGGCTGTAGTTCCTGTTATACCCCGTAGGGGCACTGCAGTTTAAGAGGCTGCTGCTACTCCCTTTAAATATGACCTATATCTGATTACGATTTACGAAGCTGAGTTTGGTTTGGAGAAGCTTTTTTAACAAGAAAATACTGAAGATGTATGTCTGATTCAATAAACGGCATTTTTAATGTCGTCTCACAGCAGTATAGAAGGTTCTTTATTCGTGCTTGGGGAACTGATGCTATGCGCTAAGATCAAGTCACTCAATCACCATTTACAAAACCTGCCGATCCGGTGGGTTCATCATTATCATTGTAACAGCCTTCATAATTTGACTCGCTGCTGGGACACAAGGCCTCTCTTTGTCATCGAAGGAGGTTTAGGCAGTAGTCCACCACGCTTGCCCAATGCGGATTGGTGGACGGAGGATAAGGTGATCAATACCCCTTTGCTGATCCATTAGTTTGGGGCTATGCTATTCTACTCTGCTGGCATCACACGAGACAAGCAACATTTTTAATCACATCAAAATCACAAAGACACACACAACAATCCGGTCGGTTGAAAGCATTATTTTTATTTTTTTCCAATCCCTTGTTCATTTTCGCGTGTTTTCCAACAAAAAAAGCAAAGCGTATCACGTATGCCCTAACAAGAACTGACAGAGTATTTGTTGCTTTCCTCTATTTTTGCCGTGACCTGACGTGACAGTGCGCCCGATTCCCGTTTTACTATTTGCCAAACGCCAGAAAGCGTCATAGCGGACAATACAAGTGTTAGAAAGTCCGCACCATTTCAACCTTGTGATCGCGATGCTTCATTTGACTTTAAGCCAGATAATATATCATTCCTTAGAAATAAACTTATAATAGTAATTTACACTTTATTGCTCATAAAATACTTTAAAAAAGTTGTCATAAACATAGTTTGCAATGACGAACTTATCTCTAGAAGAGATCTGTTTCATTCAGCCCATGAATATGGAGTTGAATGATAATAACGTTGGCGACATGAATGCAAAAATTAAGTGTCAAGTAAAATTTTATAACTATATATGTAGACATAGATAAATCAATAACCACTTAAATACTAAGAAACTTAAATGAATTCATAAACATCACCATCATTAATATACACACATACATACAATCGCAGTAGTAATCCCAAAAGGGATTGAGCAGAGTAAGCCGCATTTGGCAGTAGGGGCTATGCCACAGAACAGATAAAAGAGGTTAGAAGGCGTATCAAGTGATGTTAATACCAGAGTCAGTGTCGCCACACGCGACATAATATTTTTTCAAATAAACAGTATATTTGTACTTACCGGTGAAAAGACATGTCTCCATTAGTAAGATAATGAGTCTTACTTTGCTTCCTGCCAGTCAAAATAGCACAAGACGGTGTATTAGAATTATTTTTAAATATTTTTCCTCTTCGAAAAGGATCGAATATGAGTGTTTACTCTTAACCAGCAGCGCGCGCGTCCCGCCTACTTCCGACTTCTAACCTCTTTTTTTTGTTCTGTGGGCTATGCAGTGTCTTCAATAGGGACAAGTTATCGCCTTTTTTTCGACGGGTATTATTCTATTTATACACATGATGTGGATATACACAAATTAGACACGTAGCCCAACAAGTAGCAAATCCTTCATTAATCTAACAATAACTAGGACAGATTTTTTTTTTTTTCACGCTCTATCTAGCCCAAAGAAGTATTATTACGAACAGAATTAACCCTAAGAAAGCTTGTTTTATTTCCAAATTCTTGCTCTATTTCTAATTGTCTTGAACTATCGAAAACAGAAATAGCTATATGGTCGAAATGGAGTTATAACTTGTTATCCTTGACAACAACAGCCCAGGCTACCCAAAATGTCAGATTTCCCTAATCTATGGAATAATTTTATTTTTGCGTTTACAAACGCGTAAATATAATACTAGAAAAATGCACTGAAAAAAATCGACTTGCCTGAGGCAAGTCGATTTTTTTCAGTGCATTTTTCTAGTTCCCTAATCTATTTCAAACCTAAATAAAGTTGGTATAAATTCCAGAACCGATTGGAAAAAAATCCCATGTTTCCACGCCAATAACACAGACAAACCTTAATATACCTTTGATTTGCAACTCAAAACACTTCTACGAAGATCAAATAAATTTGCGGAAACTAAAATGCAACAGCGCGAGACACATTACGGCATTATTTGCACATATTTTATACAGTTACTACTTAAAATGTCATAAGGAATGCTCCTTTATGGTCCTATGGAAATCGCAATGGTTACCGTTACAGCGGGATTGACGACTGTGGTTACACTTTTTATTAAGAGTGCGTTCCAAAACGATTTTAATTTACTCTGATAGCACATTGTTGGCCGTTATTAAGAAGCGCTTACACCATTGGTTAGTTTTGTTAAACTTTAGTTATTTTACACCAATTAGAAGAAAAAAGCTTAGCTTCACCTAGTTTTGGAACGCACCCTAAGTTGCTGAACAGCCCTGGCTGATATCGTGACTGTCATCAGAAGTGGGATTCATACCTACCATGTCTACTTTAAACCGTGTGATGCCGGCAGAGTAGAATAGCTTCACCCCATATCCTCCAATGGGTGTCGTGGAAGGCGACTAATGGATCAGCAAAAGGGGTATTGATCACCATAAACTCTGCCCACCAATCCGCATTGGGTAAGCGTGGTGGACTACTGCCTAAACCTCCTTCGATAACAAAGAAAGGCCTTGTGTCCCAGCAGTGGGTCAAATTGAAAAGACTATTGTGATGATGATGATACCCACTTTTAACGAGGTCTCCACTCCCGTATCTTCTTCTTCTTTCTACTAACCTGCTCCCTTTTTATTAGGGATCGGTTCAGTGTGTCTTGTTATAGATTATGGCCGGCCGTCTACCCGACACCAACCCTCCCTGGGAACGACTGCTATCTTTCGACAGAACCCAGGACCACCAGCTTAACGTGCTGACGAAGCACGAAGACAGGTTAAGCTGGTGGTCTAGTTGAAAAATTTTCGGTCACCCATCTGAGTTCCCGACCGCGTATTTGGTAGCTTGGTTATCGTGATTTCGATTGAGTTCAAATTTCACTATGGCCAAAAAAAGTATCATATGACCATTTCCAAGGATTCATGTATACAAAAAAATAATTAAAACAGTTTTGCAGGAAAGCGTAAAAAGCAATCACTTTTGCATTTATAATTAATTACTAGGTGACCCCACAAACGCCGTCTTGGTGGAGCGGTCAGTATAGCTGGCTACACATCAAGCGGTCCGGGTTCGAGTCCTGGTAGCGACAAATATTTGTGTGATGAACACGAATATTTGTTGACGAGTCATGGTTGTTTATATATTTATTTAAGTTTATTTATAAAAATATCTTGACCTTGGAAGACCTGGGCGCAATGCTCGACGATCTCTGTAGAGTCTCCCAACAAGTGGGTCTTAAAATGAACATGGATAAGACGAAAATCATGTCTAATATCCATGTTGCACCCACTCCTGTAAAGGTTGGAAGCTCTACACTGGAAGTTGTCGACGATTATGTTTACCTGGGACAAACAGTCCAACTGGGTAAGTCCAACTTCCAGAAAGAGGTCAATCGACGAATCCAATTCGGCTGGGCAGCGTTCGGGAAGCTACGCGGCATATTCTCGGCCCATCTACCGCAGTGTCTCAAGACGAAAGTCTTTAATTCGTGTGTGTTGCCAGTGATGACTTACGGAACCGAAACGTGGCCGCTTACAATGGGCCTCATAAGAAGGCTCAAGGTCACCCAAAGGGCAATGGAGAGGGCTATGCTCGGAGTTTCTCTGCGTGATCATATCCGAAATGATGAGATCCGCAGGAGAACCAAGGTCACCGACATAGGCCAAAGAATTGCGAACCTCAAGTGGCAGTGGGCAGGGCACATTGCGAGAAGGACTGACGGCCGTTGGGGCGGAAAGGTCCTCGAGTGGCGACCACGTACCGGGAAACGCAGCGTTGGTAGGCCCCCCACAAGGTGGACTGACGATCTAGTTAAGGTCGCGGGAAGCCGCTGGATGCGGGCAGCGCAGGACCGGCCGGTTTGGAGATCCTTGGGGGAGGCCTATGTCCAACAGTGGGCGTCTCTCGGCTGAAATGATGATAAAAATATCTAAAAATATTATGTATATTAAAAAAAAAATGTCCGTTATCTAGTATCCATAACACAAGTTCTTAATGATACTTACTTTGGGCTAGATAATTGGTGTGAGCGTGGAAATATATTAATATTATTATTATTAATTAATATTATTATTAAAATTAATTAATATTAATATTATTGTTCTGCCATGTTCTAAATATTTTTTTTCTTTATAGAGGTATGAAATATACTTAACGACCTATTCGCATACCTAACTATATATTTCGGGGGAACGCACATCGTGACACGAGTTTTTATATATTAGATTTATATAGGAAAAAGAGGCTTAAATTAAACATTCAGGATTTATTTTATACAATAAAATTATTTGATGGATTCGGGATTAACAAGAACAACTTTTTGATTTTGATTTCTCACTTTCTTTTTGGCTCATGTTTTGAAATAGACAGGAATATATAAACGAAATTCACAAAATTCCCTAAATATAATTTAGCGATGCTTAAAATTTGCTCGTATAACAATATATTCCCATTCCACGATAAATGACTACCAAAGTAGGCTCTGCAGACACTGATCCCGTTGCCAGAAAGAAATTTATGTAGTGAAAACATACAGAGCAAAACGACAGCATGTCTAATTCAACAGCTGATAAGCTAAACCAAATCATATTACGACGGCATAGGACCCACAATGTCACGAATGACACGATGTCTGAGGAACTTAGAATGAATACATTTACACACAAAACGTGCCAATAAAATATGAGCAGATATTTTCTATAAGCGTATAAATTTATTTTACCTTTATCAGTGTTTCGTTGCCTCATACACCTTTCCGTTTACTACTGAAGTAATGGCATAAAAACAGTAACAAATTTGCGCAAAAAATATAGCCGGTTCTGTGAATTTATTCCTTGAATATTTTATACAAAAGGCGTTCGTATTCTACTCTTTAAATATACATATATTTGTGGCCAGATAAAGTTATGTAACAATGTAATTATCTTGGTCATTATTCCAAAAGGAAGCTGGCTCTGCATGGCGTGTAATTAAATTTTTACACTTACGGCTATGTTTACGATATGGGTATAAGAACATTTTATATTTAAGACTATCCTATGAACGTATGGAAAGGTGGTTTAATATTGGGTTTAATAGACACATCTTCTATAATATAAAAATGAATCGCTGAATTTGTTGCTAAGCGCAAATCTCGAGAGCATCTGAACCGATTTCGCTAATTCTTTTTTAAAATATTCCTTGAAGTAGGAGGATGGTTCTTACGGAGAGAAAATTTAAATATATATATTACTTATTTTTATTTTTTACTTATAAACTTTCTTTTTTCTGCTATTCGGGACACCAGGTCTTAAATAGCAGAATAAGTATTAAAAAAAATCGACTGTTGGCGGTACGAAGTTCGCCGGGTCAGCTAGTGACCAATAATATTAGTGCACTAATAAAGTTTTGTTAAAATATTATTTACACATACAATAAGAAGACATCAGCGCTTCTTATTATAGACTCTACAGGTACCAAAATCCCTACATAAAGAATACAGATCGTCTGGCAAATTAAACAACGCAACGGCACTCCCCGACACATCTCGAGAGCACTTTGGAGCCATATTTATTTCTCATGCGCCACTTAAATTCACATTTTCCGAAGCGATAGCGATGAAAGTACCGATCTGTGCCTCGGGTACAAGGCGACACGAATATTGTATTGGCGTTTTGTGCCGAGTGTCGTTTACGATGTAATCAGATAAATTTTAATATTCCTAAATGAATGTACGGTAACCTTTTATGGAGTGGTGGCCGTTATGTGTAGATTTACATTCTATATTTGTGTAACTTTTGATTTTAACTAAATGGTGGCAAGGTCGAGCCGTGCGTTATAGGAGGCATGAGATTAAAATGTCACTAACATTAACATTTTTTTATATTACCAGAAGGCAAACAAGCTTGCGGCATGGTGTTAAGTGGTAACCGTCGCCTATAGATACTTGCAATATTCAGGATAAATCCCTTAACACTGCAAGTGCGATGCCAAAGTAATTACATTGGCTACCTTTCCCTTCAATCCGAAACAACACGAACTGCTTCACGGCAGAAATAAGAAAGGGGGTGGTACCTACCTAAACGACCCTACATATGGGTCTACCACCTAGTAAATTCTAGGTATATTTTATATTATTATAACTTTACTCGCAGTAGGGTACACCGGAATAGCAGCTGGAATCTGGAGCAGCCCGAACTGGAGTAGTACCTCCACCTTGCAGAAGACCACACTCAAATAACACTACATTTTTTTGATGTTATGTTTCTGTTGGTGAGTAAGGTCGCCAGACCTCCACGGGGTAGGGGTGGGAGGGGGGGGGGACTAGGGTTGGCAGCGCGAGAGTGTCACGTTAGTGTTGCAAGTGTCTATAGGCTACTATGGCCGCTTACCACCAGGCAGGCCGTATGCTTGTCTGACAACCACATGACATAAAAAATCGGGAATGGTTTCCCCTTGACTTTCTCGTATACCGGAAACGCCTCAAAAGTTGATAGAAACCTTATATTCTGATGTCATACATGCATGTTAAATTTGGTTGCAATAAGTTATAGGATACTCGAGCTGTCGTGTCTACGCACAACCACACTCTCAGACATAATACCAAAAACGGTATTTTTGGACTTAGGGAGGTGCAAAACGTGTATATCCGTCAAAATCTCGAGGTCGAATTTTTTGACGATTACAAGACTTCCTCTATACTACGTTTACGAGAAAGTAAAAAACACGATGCAAGTTAGTCATGCTACACCGTATATGGCCAACAACTCGTACGAGGCTCCTCGCCTCGGACGCCTCCTAATCCATTCTAAACATACACATGATTGCCGTCGTGGTGGAGTGGTCAGTAACGCTGCCTACACATCGGGCGGTCCGGGTTCGAGTCCTGGTAGTGACAAATGTTAGTGTGATGAACACGAGCATTTGTTCACGAGTCATGGTTGTTTATATATTTATTTAAGTTTATTTATGAAAATATCTAAATTATTATGTATATTTGTCCGTTATCTAGTATCCATAGTACAAGTTCTTAATGATACTTAATTTGGGCTAGATAATTGGTGTGAGCGTGGATTATTATTATTATTATACAACCACAATCATAATCTCAAAAGGGATCGAGCATAGTTTTAGGCTTTAGGTACATTATGTTACCCTTTTTTGTGTCAGTAAATGTTTTACGCATACTTTGGGGCAAGTGGGGCCACCCCAAAGTTATGTGGGACTCACCCTGTCAGGGCATACCCACTAAAAACTGACGTGTTCCTCTAGGTTGTAGCTTTAACGCACACACGGTGCTTGGCGCAATCACTGTGTGCGACATTTAGCCGCCTAAAGCCACATCTGGCATTATGGTATAGACAGGACAAAATAAAAGTGCCATGACACCTATAAGTAACGAATCCTTCACTCGAGAACAAAAGCCGTCTCAGGAAATATGTTACATTCTAACATCGCACTTAAGATCCTACGGGATAATATCAACAGACAAATGGGATAAATTCAACTGACAAGCTATTAGTGTTCACAGCACAGAAAAGATGTCTACGATCAATTTAGCTGCAAACTCTACTTAAAAAGTATTGCATGTATACATACATATATTTGAAGTAACTGTCTTTGTTAAAACGAATCCCACCATATTTAAAAGAAAATCGGAATTTGTACAACGTAATAGACGATGATGATTTGATTTGTTTGTGTTCAGAAAGGGAACTCTGCACTTTTGTCGAAAAAAGCTTTCTATGTTACCCAAAATCTATAACAGGATACTCAAAAGACATACGTTTAATGGCCACAAATAAATATAAAACTAATTCAAAGGAATATTTAATTGACACTAGCCGTGTGATGCCGGCAGATTAGAATAGCATCACTCCATGTACTCCGGTGGGTGTCGTAGAAAGCGACTAATGGATCAGCAAAGGGGTATTGATCACCTTGTACTCCGTCTACCAATCCGCATTGGGCAAGCGTGGTGAACTACTGCCTAAACCTCCTTCGATGACAAGGAGAGGCCTTGTGTCCCAGCAGCGATTTTGATGTTTGGTATGAAGATATTTTGAGAACCGAGAAAGGACATAGAATACGTTTTGGTGCAATAACCGACTTTAACGCGACCAGTGCCGCGGGCGACCGCTATTTTCCATTAATTTCCATAAAGACAATAACAAAATAGTATCACAAAAAATATAATATTTCCATAAGCCTACTAAATTGAAAACTAAATTACCTTCTTTAATTTCTCAGATAACAGTCAGTGGCGTTATAGGTCATTGCATTTTAAATCGTCTCATTAGAGGGGGTTTGCCTAAAGTTCTAGAATAAATGACCTTAATGGATACGTCTCCGCCCACAGCGCATTGTATTCATGAAGGCTTAGGCGATGTTCACACTAAACGGATAGTTGACTGTTGGCTGTGAGCCGACCGATTACGCAACTCGCCACTGTTATATTCCAACTTTTGATATACACAAAATTGAGCTATTCTGTGCTCCGCTAAGGTAAGTTTTCGTTGCTATGGTTTTTCTAGAAGCAATATTGAGCCGCACGGTGTGCTGTGCGACTGGGTAAGTGAAAAGAAGAAGCTACAAGCACGGCCTGAATGCGCACAAGTGCAAGCAAGATAGACAGAAGACTTTTACTAGGTGGTAGACCCATATGTAGGGTCGTCTGGGTAGGTACCACCGCCTTTCTTCTTTCTGCCGTGGAGCAGTTCACTGTATTTCGGATTGAAGGGAAAGCTAGCCAGTGTAATTACTGGGCATGGAAGGGATATCATCTTAGTCCCCAGGATGGCAACGCACTTGCAGTGTTAAGTGATTTATCACTAATATTGCAAGTGTCTAGGCGACGGTCCCACTTAACACCAGGTGGGCCGCAAGCTTGTTTGCCATCTGTTCAAATAAAAAATAAAAAAATACTGACCAATGGCACAGTTTTCCTTCTAGCGACTTAGCATGTATCACATAGTCCCTGCTATGTTCCAGGGTTTGTTGAAGTTGAAAGCTCAATGTTAATTGGTCACTCTTACGCATTGCTGTATCTGACCCTCCGCGGCAGAATTATTTCAAAAGCCATTATATTACACGGACGTGAATTAGTTTTTGTTCATGAAAAATCGTGCATTGCACGTTACATTTTGTAGAGTTAACGTTCACACTGGGACTGACATGCCTTGCCTGCTTATAAGTTACTATATACGTTTGGTGTGAACATCGCCTTAGCGTGGACGCCATTTGGGGTTGAGCGAGTACCTACATAAGTCTGCGAAATTTAAATGCTCAAAAAGGTACTGGGTTCGTGTATTGTTATAATATGACTTCTGTAGTGGTTCACAGAGAACTGACTGTTCAAATTTTAAGCACAGACACTTCTGTGAGAAATAACTTCATCTCACAGAAGACCGCAAGCAAATTAAACTAGTAGGTATTTTTAGTGCTTGTTGCTGTATTCGTGTCATTAAGTAATGGATGGCGATATTCGAGTGCCCTTTTCACGTCCAACCAGCGAATTACGGTAGAACTTGAGAGCAACGGCTTAATTGCTATCTGAAGATATCCTTCAAAGCATTAACGTGTTTGACTTGTCAATAAATAATTATGCTCACATATTATATTTTGTATTTTACCGCCCTTGTGGTCTACTATTTCCCACACTCCACGATCCAAACGGTAAGGTACAATCCCCAACAGAGATGTATGAATTGACTAGGTTTGACGCCATAGTAACAGTTCAAGTATTGTGCTCTAATAAGATAGCCAGTTTTCGTTCTGATTCGATTTCATTGATACCAGCTAGACAGAAGGTGAGATGAAAGCCTAATAGTACGAGAGCCCACGACCAAAACCATGTCTCATAGCAATACGGCAAAAACCCTATAAAATCGTTAGATTGTATGATTCTGAACCCGACTAGGTGTGTAGTAATGGTCGAAAGTGTAGCAACTGCGTGGGAGGCCATTTCTGCTGTGTCAAAAAAAAAAGACAGTCGGTATTATAGCAATACGTCTGATAGTGAAAATGTACATAGATTTTATAATTGTATTACGAAAAAGTTTGTTTTCAGACATTTTGCGCGTAGCATATAGCCTGAGCGCATTTTTGAAAATGTCAACAAATTTAGCCGACCTGTATCATAGCAATACGGATAATTTTTTTTTTCAACTTTTCGTATTGCTGCCATGATTACCAAAAACCTGTTTTCAGACACTTTAAGTGTAGCATATACTCCCAAAAACGAAAATTAATAACGTCGATTTAGCTCGACTCAACATTTTTTCGAAGACATAAAATTAAAAACGACGAGGCTTCGACAACTCTGAATCTCCAGTTATCCAATTACGACGCCTGCAATCTGCCACCATGCAAAACGGAATTGGAGAAACATTTATTACGAACAAAATATATTGCACAAGTCTGGAGCAACGCTCATACCAAAACGCCAACCGAACTGAACCCTGCAGATTGCGGATGGTATGAAGACAAGGGACGATTTCAGTTTTCGTGGTTCTCTGGCAACCAACTACCTGAGTTGAGCAACGTTATTTTGGACGACAAATCATCATCCACAACAGGTACAGTTTACATGGCTTTTGCTGTTAATTTCATAAATAAGTTCGTGATTTTCACTAACGATGTTTATTTTACAGAAGAGGACGTTGAAGATCTCCCGAGCGACGTCGAGAGTGATTTCGAAGACGACGATTCCGAATCCGACAGCGATTGAATACGAGAATATTTTGTAACTTTGAATAAACCGTTTTTTTTTTCAACTTCATCCCAGTTTCATTTTGTGAGATTTATTTCAGTCCTTCAACTTCAATGTTAAGGTTTCGGGTAAATTCTTTGTTAATTATCATCTAATAAATTCAGGGTCGCAACGTATTCATTGGTTTGTAACAGAAAATTCAAGATGCCTCAATACGATTTTTAAATGATATCTGAGTATCGAAAAGTTGTCTGATAGAGAAGGTGCTACACTTAATTTGTCTGATATAAATTTTTTACACATGTGGACAACTTATTTTATCATGTCCAACAATTTTCAGACATATTGCTATGATACCGATCGGTAAAATTTGTTAACATTTTCAAAACGGTCTCAAAATTTAATGCGTTCACATTTCCGTCTGAAAATTGTTTTGTTCGCATCAAATAACCAAAATTTACTAATAAAAAAGATTTTCAGACGTATTGCTATGAGACATTTTTTTTGTCTCATTTTAATTTTTTTAAGTGATTTTACGGGTTTGCGCTACACCACTAACGTCTGAAAAATATGTTTCCGGTATCTCAGAACTATCATTCAACTACAGTCTGCAAATCAGACATATTGCTATGATGCAGTTCGGTAAAATTCTTTGACAATTTTGAAAATTCGGTCAGATCAAACGCTACGCGGAAAATGTCTGATATTGGTATTTTCGAGTTCAGGATAATCGTATCTATCGATTTGATGCGGTTTTGGCCGTATTGCTATGAGACAAAAATTTTGGTCGTGGGCTCTCTAACTATAACGCTTTCCCGTCGACCAATAATAGTACATTAAGATGTTGCGGTAAGTTGAAAATTACAGCCGAGGCGATATTGCTACAAGAAAGCAGAGGCTGTAATTATGTTCACGTATGTCATACGACGTTTTATAACATATTTGCGAGGAAATAATTAATAAATTCATCACTACTTGACGACATTTTCAAATAAAAACAATACAGCGAAAAGAAAAAACGCGCGGAATAATTTTCACTTTTTCACAAATTAGCGATGCGCGCGCATCAGCGCTTTTTTTAAGCAAAGGCAAAAAAACAGCCAGTATTACTAATAAAGTAAATTTATATTTTTATTTTTGTTACAGATAAATGTTTGTAATTTATTGTCAAAATTAATTAAATTAAAGAATTAAATGTCTATTTATTATATATTTTATCGCCCAAAGTTAATTTTATTCATAAAATGTTGACCACTTTTCGGACATAGAAACTCTTTGCTAAGATTTTAAAAAGTAATGTTCGTTTTTATATAGACGGAGCACGAAGATAGATTAAGAATAAAATATATGCTCCTTGAGACGGAGCTTCTTGATATACGATATTGATTGGTGAAATAAGAGACCCTTTACGAGCAAATCTATATATATAAAAATGTTATGTTGGTTTGTGTAACGCCTCAAAAACTCAAAAAGTTCTTCACCGATTGAGTTGAAATTTTAACATGATATAAAATCCGCATTAAGGATTGTTTTTATCTATTTTTTGTATCAGTCACATATCTGCGACCGCGAGAAAACAGTTTTTTTAACGATCAGCTGTGTACCAGTGACCGCGCCATCTGCCAGAAGCGAGGAAAACACTCGCTGACAACCGCAATAGTAATGAAAAAATAACAACCGTAACTAGGCAACCGCCATCAACGTCAATCAAAAAACTATAGACAATGTGGTGGCCAGTCGCCAACATGTAAAATCCGCATCAAGGATTGTTTTTATCTATTTTTTGCATCAGTCACATATCTGCGACTGCGAGAAAACAGTTTTTTTAAGTATATCCACAAGTATTGCAAAATTAAACTTATATGAAATGTATTCTTTGTTTTGTTTCTCATTTCTCAACCATTCAATCACAATGTGCCACTGCGAAGCGTGGCAGGGTACAGCTAGTGCGTTATAAAATTACTCTTACTATATTTTACATTGTATTTACAAGGCATGAGTGACGAATTGCCTATTTTTTTGTCGTGTAGCCTAATGCGCTTGCAACGCTGACATGACACTCGCGCGCGCTAACCCTAGTCCCTTACTTACCTCGTAGAGCTCTGGCGACCTTACTCTCCAACAGAAACATAACACCACAAAAATGTAGTGTTATTTTACTGTGGTCTTCTGTAAGGTGGAGGTACTACCCCAGTTTGGGCTGCTCCAGATTCGAGCGGATAGTAATAAATATTTGTTTTTTCTCTCATCACAAACAGGTACAAATAATACACTTAGTGTCTTAGACTATTAACAATTTTTTGCTTAACCTAGTTTGTGTGAGACTGGTGCCTAAAAAAGGTAACTGAATACCTATACCATAGGTCACCAGGTCCCACCTCTCAGGTATCAGGTATAACAATAGTTGGTGTCTGTGTAAGTGAAGAGTTCAATAAGTAACTAAGAGTCATACATAAGCCAGCTCAGACGCACATTCATGCACATCCGAACCAGCTTGTCTATGGTAGCACGTGTAAGTAGCATATTAAAAAAGTTAGTAAAATGTTATTATAGGATAGTTCGCCTTGCTTCGACTAAATTTGATCCCCTATTGATTGATAGATAACTGTCAACCATTTCCCTCGCCATCCGATCCCACCCGTAATTCTATCTGTAACTGATTGTTTACGACACTCCGTGTCCCAATGGTGTGATATAAGTTTATCGTAGAACTAAAGAAACCAGAGCCAGCTACATTCAGAGGCTCAAAGGACAAAAGAAAACAAACAGAAGTGACGATGCGAGAAACGCCTCAGGCTCTGTTGCCATGACAACCGTCTCGAGCGGTCGACGCCCGGTTGCATGACCTTGTTTATAGGTATGGTCGCCAACGACAACTATTTCTCAATGCAGAATATATTTATAAAATTGAGAGTTGTTTAAAAAATACTCACACTTTCTACACAGGGCCGACATAAGCTATGGATACAAAATAGATGACAATATTTAAAAAAATCAAAAGTAGAGTAGGATGGCGTTGAAAGTTACCGTTGAGGAGCTGATATGGTTGAGAAAGCAGTATGCTAAATAAGGGTGACTTTTCTGCCATGCTGTCAATGCGCATCGGGTGTGCCAAAGTACTAACGATATCACTATAGATTGCCATGGTGAAAATCTTAAGCTTCAGTTAAACCTTCCTATTCCAAATCTTCGACAAAAAATATTTCGTATCTTCCAAGTGTGTACGTTGTAAGGTAAGTGGCTGCCAGAATGCTCATTTTTCTCTCTTTACTAGAAAATAATGCAGGTTGGCGAAGCATATAATATTAGAGTGGCCGCATTAGCCCTCTCACCTTCCTGGTCTGCAAGAAGGAAGGATACGTGATTGCAGAAGATTGCTATCTCATATGCAGACATGTGGATCTGTTTTTGACATCTCGACCTGTACATTGGCTAATATAGCTAGCTAGCTACCTAAGCTGTGCTTTAAAGTACGCATAGTGCCGATCTCCACTTAAGTATTGTCTATTAATAGGTTTTTACGACCCTGTGCGTCCACGCGCACTATGAGACCTTAAAAGCCTTGCAATATGGCACGTACTGAGAAATGCCTTATTTTGCATAGCATTGTTTTTACTTAGTATTGTTTTTGAATATGGTTAGACTTGTGATCCAATTGTAGGTTTACGGTGCCCCTTTACATTGCAATAACTCTCACCTTCCCTACCCCGGCTTCTCTGTCTACTATAACGCACCTATCGGACATAGCTTCTGCTAGTATTTTTAACAATCATGGTAGGCAAGCGAATGAATCCAGACCCTCCGTTGGCCCGATAATAAGCCTTTGCCTCCACTCAACTTCCCCTGATAAAATAGGCCAGGCGAGAAAACAAGTGTTTTGATTTTATACTGTTAAAATCTACTAAAATCGAACCAATATTATAAAATAATCTAAAAACAATTACAAAATAATACTGTTTTGGCCAACTGCTTCTGTTGACCGTACTAGTCGGGAGTGTACACTGTAATAAGTACTAGCTGTTGAAACAAAAAAGTGATTGAAAATTTCTCGTCTATTTTTTAAATGGATATTTTGTCTGGAGTGTTATATTACACGCTGAAAGTTCTGAAAGGCTTCGCTATGAATAAGCTTCCTCTTGTTTTACAGCTTTCGATATTCTTTGATTGTCACTAGTTATTCGTACAGTCAGCAACAGAAGTAGATTAATTTAAACTTGTCGTGGATTTCCACGAATTACAAATTCGTGGTTATTTGACAATGATCTTCTGTAAGGTGGAGGTACTACACCAGTTCAGGCTCCATATTCGTTCGGCTAGTCCGCTGTGCTTACCTCGACTCAAAACATCTGTAACTAACAGGGCAGAGTACCTCCACTTTGCAGAAGATCGCACTGAGCTCAACGGGATAAGGGATAAGATTATGGATGGCTGCGCGGGTGTAACACATCATGTTACAATCGTCTGTAATAATATGCTACGGTGACTACTTACCATTAGGTGGACCGCATGCAAGCATGCTAATATAATAAAGCTACCCTCAAGTCGCACCTTAAAACATTTAGTTTAACCTCCTGAGTCCGGAGAATTTTTTGAGCAAACAAACGTTTTTTCATTATTCTTCATTTGTATTAAACATTTTTAAGTTCACAAAAAATTGTTGGAAAAATATACGAATTTATTTATAGGTTTTCTTTATTTTCCCAGACGAGTACATCAGGATCATGTCATACGAGTACGTTAATAAGTATATGAAATTATGAATGAAATAAATAAGACAATAAAAACTTTTTAGTAACTGACCTTATTAGATGGCTAATATAAGTCGCAAAAATAATCATAAAAAAACATTTTATCAATAGAATGTATTAGTTCGGTAATACAGACAACCTGCACACTATACAATCAGTCTCAATATAAATTACGAACTTTTTTCAAAGCTTCATTCTAGATATTCATATGTAAAAGTTATCTAAGTATATATTTTTCTAAATTAATTTAAATAGTTAAGTAAAAAATTAAAACTAAGTAGTTGAATATCCTCGCAATACCTATCTACACAAACGCCAATATTATTTGAAAGTTCAATGTCTTCGTCTGTCACGCTCCATCTGACTTAGCAAGTGCTTCTAATATTTGGTGAACCATTAAATAGCCTAAAAATAAATAAATAAATTTGTATTAAAAAAATAATAAACGATATGCTTTGGATGAGTTAATTCATGTTTAGACAGTGAGTACTCACACGAGTACATATAATTCTTGCGGTATTTTGGAGAAAATAATTTCAATTAATTATTAAAATAAAACATTTCCGACTATGAAAATAAAAAAAAACATTTAATTTTTTGTCAAGTGCCCATGCTTAGCACCAGGCAGGGCGTATGCTTGTCTGCCAGCCACTCGAAAAAAAATATGTTATAAGGTGCGACACATTGACCTGCCACAGAAAAATAAAACAAAAGTTATACGACAAACGATTCGCAACAATCACGATAAATAACTCTAACAAAACGCAACAACATAATGTCAGAGCTACTGAGGCATGTTAATGTTCCTGTACCCGCACATTTGGCAGCCAAGACACAGTTGAATGAAGATGTCTGTCCTTCGTCAAGATCCGTGATTACGTCCCGACGCGCGCTACCGGCTCGCATCCCTGGTGACGCCATTCAATATTGAACGTTTTCCACCGGTTTGCACGACTCAATAATCTCGCTATTAAAATTAAGGTAAGTATACGCTAGAGCATTTAATTGTAACAGAGCATCGAGATTTCACCTTTTTAATTGAACCGCATTACAACACGATGCCTGATGTTTTGTGACAACTTCATTATGAATTTAACGAAGATGGTGTAATTTTTACTGTTACCTTATCACCATCTTTTTATCATCATCATGACGCACTGCTGGGACACAAGACCTCTCCTTAACATCGAAGGAGGTTCAGGTAGTAGATTGGTGTACCATCCACCATATTTTATCGCGATCGAATTTAAGACCGAAACTGAATAGAATCGTTAATTCGTACTATGACCCATGACGCTATCTACGCGACGCCACTCAGTTTTGGCGCTACTTTTGAGAGCGATTCAGTTGAGAGTAATACGCTCATGACATTTTAAGCGTTTCACTCTATTCTTAAATATAAAACGAAGCTCTTAAATATTCATCATCATCATCATCATTTCAGCCACATGACGTCCACTGCTGAACATAGGCCTCCCCCAAAGAACGCCACAACGACCGATCCTGTGCTCCTCGCATCCAGGCGTGACCAGCAGCCTAATTAGGTCGTCAGTCCACCTTGTGGGAGGCCTACCCACACTGCGTCGTCCGGTGCGCGGTCGCCACTCGAGAACTGTTCAGCCCCATCGGCCATCCGCTCTCCGAGCAATGTGCCCCGCCCATTGTCACTTAAGTTTTGTAATTCTTAGGACTACATTAAATAAACAAAAATAATATTGAAATAAAACAAATAAAAACGTTACTGGAAAAAAAATACTAAAGACAAGGCTGTATGTGCTTTCGTTCCCCTCGCCTTCCTCAAAAATAGGGAGAATTAAAAATACAGACCAGCGAGAACTTTTATTTATTCTTTCGATGCAAACGCGAATCAGTAATATTAAGATGATGGTACGAAATAATACGGTTCAGTTTACGAACCTATACTCAGCCGTGTGGAATATGAATCGTTTTTATAGAGATGCTGGTAAGGCCCCTGAACAAGGCACGAGTACGGGCGATACATTACGTAGCAGGTAAACGCTCGCCTACCGTCAGCATTACGTGGAATGCAACGATGAGCATTCGCAGAAATGTTACATTACACGAAAACGCTTTATTAACTGAGATTTGATTGTATTGGACCATTGATACGAGCGGTACATTAAATGCTCGAGAAAATGCTCTAGTTTATACGCACCTTTTGATAAACGAATTCGGTTTTCGCGATACCTACCTACTTTAGTTCGAAGTCATTTCGAGGTAGATTAAGATTTTATAGAGATAACTATTTTGAGGTATGGACCATATTGCCAGTATGATTAGACAAAAGCGTATAGCTAGCTGCGAGTGGTATTTAAGTACACGGTTTTCAAGTTCGTGAACTTACTCTGCTCGACGTCGGTGACACACGTGAAGCTTGTGTATTGTATTAAACTTACGCGATCACTAACATTAAATTGTGTGAAAAAGGTATTTGTACCACGTATCTCGTTTTTTTCTTACGGCGATATTTTGACGCAGTTGCATGCGCAATGGTCACGGATGAACTAAAGTCCTGCGGTTTGATTTGTTTGATATTTTATTAGCAGACAAATTTATCTACCCTCTTTCTAAGTCTTTCACTACGCTGGATGCCAGTGCCACAACAGCGTGTGTGTAATCAAGTTTATTCTTCATTTTATCCTTCTTTTATTTAATATTCTTGCTAGATAGTCAGGCATATGGTCTAATCCCATCCATCTTTTATAATTACCAAAATTCCCATCTATCTCACGGGACTAACGGAACAGAGCGCCCTAGGAACCAATTCTAATACCTTTGAGGTTTTCCAGATCATTCCTATTCATGAACGGTAAATAAGCCTGAGCTTAATCAAAGAAAACATTTTAATTAACCCTAAACATGGCGAATCCCGAAATCAAAGCGTAAGCGTAACACGACAGCCTGCGTAGTGTTGGCAAACAGATCGGGGTGAAAGGGAATCGCGGGTTTCGGGATGATAAATAATTAATCAGGTATTTGGCAAGGAAGAGAAGCAAAGGTAGGGGAATCTATAAAACGTTTAAATAGTTAATATATAGGTAATGAATTAATTTTGTAATGGAAATACCTTCAATTAGAATTACTTATCGTTATTTCAAAAAGTATATTTTGCATTCGCTAGCAATTCCAGTGAACAACAGCGAAAAACTGCCGAAAGATAACGAAAGATAATTGGTATCAAAACCAACTAGCAATATTGTCGACAGCAAGACATAGGGTCTGCACCGACCCTAAATTAATAGCGAGCAGGGTAGGGGAAAGAAGTAACAGCGAACTTAATAAATTGTCTAGATTATTATGTTTGCAACTGAATAGCACATCGGTTTACCACAAACAGTCAAATTTTCCCAATCAATTTGGTACTTTATACCAAATACGTTAAGGTTGATAATCTATTGGAGAAAATTGACAGTTTTGTATAGCCTGATGTGATGTTGATTGTACCTATTTATTTTGTTTTGCAATTATTGTTGCTCACTTTGTGTAGGAAAAATGTTTTTAAGATTATTTTTCAACAAATATATTAATTACCCGAAGAATTAATAAACCTGCAACAAAATAAATGTAGGTTATTTTGTTGCAGGTAATTAATTCTTAAAAGTGAAGATAGGACAGAATACAACATTTTGATTAAAATATGTATATAAAGAGTAAACAGCCATTTATATTTTACAATTGTATCAATATTATTGTATTACTCGTTTAACTATTATGTGCGAGCTGTAATGTATAAAAACCTGCTCCAAACAAACAACATGTCTGTATTCAGCTGTCAAGCTGTGTATCACAGACTAGTTAGAGATACTACGTATATGTATGTTAAAGACTTACTTTAGTCTAATTGAATTGGTAGGATCTATATTATTTTTGACCAAACGAAATACTAATACATCGATAGGTGTTCTTTGTATTAAGTTTAATGCACTTATATATTCATGTTTGAGTTTTGATAAGTTCTACATGGCAATCCTCGTATTACATTCATTGTGAGTTTTCTTTGCGGCAAAAAGAAAATACTCCGAAGTTTTTACGCAAACAAAAGACCGTAATTGGCATAAATAGATCTAAATTCCGGAAAACAACAACAATGAAGACAAGTCGCAACTTTTAATTTGACAATTCCATTTCATTTCGACAAATTTGGTTTGTTAACCCCTATTGTGTCGCCGCCATTTTGTAAAATTTCGCGCATGTGTCACTTACTTCCGGACTTTCCGTCGCGAATTTTCCGGGTGTAAAAAAATAATAATAAAAATTTTGTAATAAAACTATAAATATGAGTTTTTGACACTAAAATCGTTATTTAATAAGCTAACAGAATATAATATAATTAGTACAGTTATATTTTCAAATAATAATAGTAATAATCATCATTTTCACCATCGGAAAACTGTGGAGGGGGGATCGACCTCCAGGAGGTCGGCCGACACACAGGCGTTTTTGACAGCGACCTCCAGGAGGCCGCGCGACACACAAGGGGTTAAGCAACAAGTTGTATGAAGCAGGTTAATTAGTGTCGGGGAAAAAACTCGTCACAAATGCTTTCTCAAAGTTTCGGGCGAATATTTTGAGCTGGTGCTGGCTATAAGAGTTTTAATGAAGGCGTACCTTCTAAAACAAGCCAGATGAAGTAGTATGAATTTTAATGAAACCACTGAAGGGGATATTTAAAATCTCAAGTTTGATGAAGTCTGTGAATATTGCAGACTGCAACCAAATAAAGAGTAATGGACAAAATAAGGGTAACGCCAAGGCTCTCCTACTACTAAGTAGATCGCATTTACGGCGTTAATTTTAATAAACCTTTTCACCTTAGGTCTGGATAATCCCCTATGCAGAGAATTCTTGAAGGCAGAAGAAACATCTGCTCACGCAAATGGAACACAGCGCGGTGGAATCAATCGGGCTCGCTGCTTGATCCGGGTAAGCTCCACGATGTCTTCGAAAACATAAAAACGCGGGAGACTTCTCGGAAGACATAGGCCGGCTGGAATGATCAATTCTTTGATGCAAAACAGGCGCAAAAATCGTTGAGTTGCGGAACTAGTCCGTACGAAGAAAAAAATAATGTGAGACCATCACCGCAAAACTTGCTTATATGTGCATATGTGTGCGTGCCAAATCAGAATATAACAATTCATCGCAGCTAATAAGTGACAGTAAGACCTTATTTAGGCGACATACTTTAATAGGTTGGTGGTAGCTAGTCAGGAGGACTTAAAATATTTCTTTCACTAACCAAATCGAGCAGAAATTTGTACTCCGCTAGGGATCGTAGCCAGGACCACTAAAAACGGAGGCAGTTACAATCCATGATCAATTTCCAAATCATTGCTAAATAAAAACCACAAAATACCCTATGCTTTTAGCAGACAATATAATAGTTCAATCTTAAAAACATTCTTGGAGACAATTTCAGAGACAATATATTTGTACCAAGCGGTATCACAAGAAATGGAACAGACCAAACATTACAGGTATTTAATGTTGGAAAAAACAAGAACAGCTGACACGACCAGCGACGCCCGCCGCTCATTACTGTGATCGTAAGTTTTTCTCACTACACCACTAGACTAAGAGGGCCAATTATTTCGATAAACACGGATAAAAAAAGTTAAACACGATGTTTGAATGTGATATCAAAATTAGAGAGTAGAGATTTCAATAAATAGGCCCACCGACTTTTTTAAAAAGCAGATATTTTGACGGGAGAATTTTTGATTGAAAATTAGGGTGCTTTTTGATATTAAGTCAAAATAAGGTGAAAAAATAAATATTTAAATAAAAAATATATAGTGCGTAACGGACATAAAAAGGCAAGTTTTCAACAAATTTCACCATTGCACCTTTTAAGTGCAATAAGTAAAGCATAATAGGATGAATATACAGCTTAGTCAATACTTAACGTTATACGATAAAGAAAAAGTAAATTAGTAGTTATTCGGGAAATTTTACAGTTTATTGTAGCATGAACTGAACGGGGCATGTCAATACTGCTGTATATCAAAATGATTGACAACTGCTCCAGAATTTTTATTTTCTGGAAAAGCAATATTCCAATATATCGTCATACCATAACGACATTTTTTTGATAGCTGCGACCTCACACTTATCCTCTTTGACATTGTTATTATGTTAGTGAATGACGACTGTCATCAAAGGTAAAAATATAAGAGTCAAAACTAGAACCAATAAATATTTCCGCAAGAGCTTAGTGACTACAACTTGCCATTATGACAGGATATTACGTCATTATCCTCAGTTTAACAAAAGTGTTAAGGATATTTCCACCCTATTTTGTAGTGTTACAGAAAAAAGTATTAACATCGGTTTTCAACCTTATAAGAAATATTAAAGTTCAAAATATGGTGACAATTTATCTGCCATATATAAGACAAAAGGTTAAAACTGAAGGTCGTTGTTTCTACATTATAACTTTATTTATTAAGTTAACATTTAAAATAATCCGTGGGAATCCTTGCGTTTGGTGAACTTAGCGCTTGAGACCGTCACATTAGGGATATTATCTGAGGCATTAGAGCGAACACGTTGCTAGATGCTCTAATGTCGGGGGCTGTGTATCTCGTTTCCTTTATTGCTTCTAATAACATAACATTTGTATTATTATAAAGTACGAAATATAAAACAACGTAAGTAAGGTAGGTAATGGGAAAAATAAATATTTAGAGCATTGATTATGATTTATTAATCAGAAATGATTATGAATTATTTCTTCTATATTCAGATATACCTACTTCGAGAGATACATTAGTTAGTAGCTCTCAATAATAGACGTCTTCAATTTAGGGCCCTAAGACGATTCCGGCGGTCGTCACAGCAATGAGTATATTGTAATACATCAAATTTATAAAACTACGTTGTAACGAAATATCGAACAAACAAAAAAATATCAATGTTTTGTCATCGATGTAACAATGTTCGCAGAATGGTATCATGTCATCTCAATCTCAAATAGGTAAATTCCTATCAAGAGAGTAGAATTACGCTGACTTTCATCTTCATAGCGAAAGAGACACTGTGCTAGCTTAACAGAAGCTTGTGCCTCACAATGGGATTAAAAATGTTTTCATTATTATCCCTTCATCCAGTAGAAATGCTAGTAGCATGTTGATAATGCAAATATTGCAGAAAGTAATTTTCAATTTCTTGCAAATGCTCTCTCATACTTTGGTATTTACACTGCTGTGCAAATATGACATACAAATTGTCAGCCGGATCACGTAGCCTCGTGACTGGATTTGCTGGTAGGTAAATATAATATCTTGAAAAATATTTCTTATCTGGGGAGAATAAGATATATTATTGTACTAACAATTACCTGTAATTTACACCTGTGTCTAGAACAATGTTTTTGTAGCTTTTAACTAAAAGACCTTGGGTACGCTTATTAGGATTACCTTAGTCTTTAATTCATGTGTTTCCAGTAGATGACCTATGGTAAAGACATGTGGCTTTTTACAATGAGCTTCATAAGAAGGCTCAAAGTCACCCAAAGGACAATGGCTATGCTCGGAGTTTATCCGCATGATCATATCAGAAATGATAAGATCCGCAGGAGAACCAAGGTCACCGACATAGCCCAAAGAATTGCGAACCTAGTGGCAGTGGGCAGGGCACATTGCGAGAAGGACTGACGGCCGTTGGGGCGGAAAGATCCTCAAGTGGCGACCACGTCCTAGGAAACGCAGCATTGGTAGTAAAATGACGATTGGGTAAAGGCCACGAGAAGCCATTAGATGCGGGCAGCGCAGGTTTGAAGATCCTTGGGGCAGACCTATGCCTAACAGTGAGCGTCTCTCGGCTGTAATGATGGTGGTGAACTAAGTGCTCTAATCTTGTTTTAGGAAGAGTAAATCACTGTTTTGGGCCATAAAGAAAATAATATCTAACTTGCTAAAACGCTTTTTATAGAAAAGTGGACAAAAGAGCAGATGGTACACTTAATGATAAGTGTTCAGCGCTGTCCATGGACATCTCCAACGCGAGAGAAATCGAAATGTGTTGCCGACCTTGAAGAACGGAGTACGCTCTTCTTTTGAATAGGAATACCGCTGGGGACGTTGCCATGAGATAGCGAATGATTTGAGTGAGATTGGTAAAAACTTAATTTCACTTTTGCTGACGTCAATGTGTAAGAACGTCAAGAAATACAAACAATGCCGTAGAGACAAAAATAGGCTAAAGCCAACGTAATTTCATGGAATAATGACTACAACAATACTGTATTAGAGCAAAACCAAATCACCAATTTAAAACCAACGATTATTCCCTTCAATTTCCTTTTACTAAAATGCAAACTTGTTCTTATTTACTAGATCAAGTTGCCCATTAAACGGTGGAATCTGGAAAGTATCGGGCCCAGGGTAACCCTTCCTTTGGGGCATAATAAACCGCGCAAATTAAATTCCTGGGCGCGGCTCTGGTTTAGTTGGACGGTTTAAAGAATTTGGGTAACGGATTGTGAATTTATTATTTATCTTCCTATTGTTCGTTATTGGATTACCTACTTAAGTATAATATACAGATATAATGTTATGGCAGATAATGAACAGACATTTTCGAAGTGTATTTGAAGCTATGGGATTAGAGTGTATGAATTAATCTAGCTTATTGTACTTACTAGTACAAAACATTTTTTCGTAAGGTACAATCTAACTTTTATTTTTATAGTTCAGAATGTGCGGGACTGGGTATAAATGTTTTATTTTATTAACGAATAAGAAAGCATTTTTGCTCATAATTTCACCCAATCTTAGGTATAGATAGATGCTGACTTTTGCGCTATCTTATCTAGTACCCCGTTTTCATTATGCCCATGCCACTGCTCCTCGTGCTTCCGGTAATAATTCCCGAATCCAAAATTAGATTTTTTTTGTCAACATTTTTATGAATACAAATTGAAAAAAAAAATTCTTAATTTTTGTCCAATGAAACATTATCAAAATTTAAGTATTTCATACCAAAAATGGCTTTAAAACGTCAGTGCTGAATGTAACCACTCGATGGACATTCAACTCAGCCGACCGAACATCACGCACGTTCCAAAGTTGCTAAGCGCCGCGCGACTTGAGCGCTGTATATGTTACAGTCAAAACTCATAATCGGTCAAAACCTCTTTTGACTGCAAAAATCAGACAAAAGTGGTTTTGACCAATGCCTTTAGTTAAAAACAGTTTTGACTGATTTTCGCAATCAAAAGTGGTTTTGACCGATGCCATTAGTCAAAAACAGTTTTGACTGCAAAAAATAAAACTATTTTTATTTAACCTAATGTTTAACTAGACTAATAATGATTTAGTCGAAAGATCGTATCGAATATTCAATTCAGTAATAATTCAATGAAAACGCCCTAAAGTCGCTTCTGGCTGTGTTCATGTCAACCTAACTCGCTCCTCGCTAACCTATTGTTCAATTGAAAATCCGATAAAATGAAAATATACCACCTGAACAATACATCAATTGGATATTATACTTTTTGATCAATTGCGCTATAGTAGTTTTGGCTGACATGACATTCTTAGTCAAAACCACTTTTAACCAATACAATTTGGTCACAAACACAATTATTACACCCATATTTTATCAATTAAAAGTGGGTTTGACCAGCGTCCTTAGTTAAAACCACTTTTGCCTGCGAAAATCAGTTAAAACTGTTTTTAACTAAGGGCATTGGTCAAAACCACTTTTGTCTGATTTATGCAGTCAAAAGTGGTTTTGACCGGTTATGAGTTTTAACTATAACATATACATTGCGCAGTATTTTTTAGAGTTTTTAAAAACTAAAAATCGTTTCCCAGCAATAATTTTTATATATGTTTCTTATTTTAATGCATAGAATGCATAGACATCGACTTTTTCTTAGGTCTTCTTACACCATGTATGTAATTGTTCCTGTATCGCTAGTAATAAATTCAATATAGTTTTTCGATCGAAATGATTATTATCCTGAAGTATTATCCTCAATATAAAATTTCAACCACAAACCGTCTCTAAAGGAAAATTGTTGGTATTTGCAGGAAATATCCGAGATGTAGAGGAATTAAGAACAAAAGTTCAAGCCCGCATTATAAGATATACATCTATTACTTTCTCTTGACGACCGCTATCCATTTCTTGCGTCGTTCAAGTTGCATTTACTATTTCTGTCAGTATTTTTACAGTTTACAACACCATAACTGCCGTGACCCATTTTTGTTGGCGGAAGAATACCATTAAAAAAAAAAATTTTAGGTAGTTAACACTAGAAAGACAAATCGTCAAATTGACGATTTCGCGAAGAAAAGTGCTCATATTTTGAAAGTTATGACTTATTGAAACATGCCACTCATTAACATATAATATTTTGTAGTTTTATAACCCATAAGTTTAATTAAAAACAACAGTTGTTATCTAAATTAGATTTACATAAAATAAAATGGGAAGATGGCGATGTAGGAACCTACTGACAATTTAAGTCTAAACAGATTGCTTTGTTAAGACAGATGACAGAGCCTACATTATTTCTACTAATGGCCACTATGAGCGCTGCAATAAATTATATTACCCTCACCTAGTTCTTCGCACCCAGCGAATAGGCAACTAAACTTCAGTAAGCTTACTTTTACTAGCGGGTAGAATATTGAAACAAATTGTATCGGAATTTCAGAGCCAAGAATGTAAGATTATATAATATATCATATTTGCTTTTTACGGCTCATTCTAAGTGGTTAAAGAGATGTTTCATATTGCATATTTCATATGCGATAATCCCAATACAAGTCAGCGTTGTATTTGCAAAAAGGAAAGAAAACACACAGCACGACACTGCAACGAGATAAATAAAAATATTAAAATCCGAAACCATAACTACAAACAAAGAATCATAAAATTCATAAACAACACCACGCTTCACAAATTAACGCCAATAGCGCTCTTAAGCCGTTTATACATGGTTCAAAATCGACTAGCAATTTCGAAGTTCGAATAGCATTTTACTGTACACGTCCAGTAGTTTAATTGGAATATGATCCAATTTTCTGGCGCATCAGAAAACCTCATGAAAGCAATTATGGGCCGGACACATTCAATGTTAATACGTTTTTAATCTGACGCTTTATGAATTGGAGTATATCGATGTAAATGTACTTAACTAGATACGGTAATGTGCAAGTTATTTCTTCGTAACTTATATACCCACATCTAAGTTCTTTGTCATCAAACTCAAAAGTGAACTAATAATATCGGACAGGATGATTACGAAAACTTAAGGGATAGTTCGATGAAGTTAAATAGAATTTTATATTTACGACCGGTTGAACCAAGTAATACTTTTTAAAATTTGTAAAATAATAACATAGCTATAAGTAGGTATCATCATCATCAGCAGCAGCTCACATAATGTCCCCACCGAGGGGCTCGAGCCTACCCCACATTAGGGGCGATTAGGCCTTAGTCAACCACGCTGGCCAAGTGCGGGTTGGTCGACCTCACACAACCTAAGAATTTCTTCATAGGTGTGTGCAGATTTATTCACGATGTCTTCCTTCATCGTTAAAGTGTCGATTAAACGTACATAATATGATTTCAAAATTTGAAAACACATTGGTACGTGGCTGGGATCGAACCAGTGCCTCCCGGGTGGGAGACGACGCTCTTACGCACTACGCCACCGACGCTTGAGATAAGTAGGTATATAAAAATGGAACTACCCATTATTTTGCATTTTATGTTACTTTTTACAAAATTTTAAACTTGGTGCAACCGATCGATAGTGTTATTATTTATTTGATATTGTTTGATTATTTTTGTGCCGTAGGTATACATAATTGAAATCTAGAATTATTTATCTCTTAAAATTTAACTCCGACCGCTTGAGCACTCCACCAGCCTCATCCTACACACATTCACAAAATCACGCCTTCCTCCCATAGGGGTTGCTAGATATACGAGTAACTTCATTCCACTTGCTGCAATGCTTACTACAGGTAATAATATTTATTAATCTTCATCTACTCTTCATACTCTTTCTCTTACCCTGCTCCCTATGTATTTGGAGTCGGTGCAATATATCTTGTTAACGACGATACTGCCATAGATTTTGCATGCGATGCATTAGATTTTTACAACCCTCCTTTTGCCATGTGATGCCGGCAGAGTAGAATAGCATCATCCGTATCCTCCAATGCGTGTCGTAGAAGGCGATTAATAGATCAGCAAAGGGGTTGATCACCTTATACTCCGTCCACCAATCCGCATTGGGCAAGCGTGGTGGACTACTGCCTAAACCTTCAATGACAAGGAGAGGCCTCGTGTCCCAGCAATGGGTTGAATTATGAAGGCTGTTATGATGATGATGAACCCTACTTGAGAACGACGGCGATCTTTCGACAGCCAGGACAACTCGCTTAACTTGTTTTTCGAATCACGGAGGAATTTGAATTGGAAATTGAATTGATCACCTCCATTCGAGTACTGATCGCGCACTTGGTAGCTTTCTTGATCATCACAAATATCATATTCATCATACATCCTCAGCGATTTCGTGTACTTCTGACCTGGTCCCTTTTCAAATGTTTTCGTAAGCACTACTGTCCAAACATAATATAGATTAATCAAGTGGCAACAACGGAATCAGGTCAGCTTTAAAGCGACCCGTTCCAAAATCCCCTGTGCAAATAACACTATTTGATTTACCCCGCGTTACCTAGTCATGTGAAAATGAATTACTAACTCACTAAAATGTCGAGTGACAAGTCGGTAAAAAAGTGAAACTAGAACAGCCGCCCAGACGAAAATATGCAAAGTTGCGTCTGCTATCGGAATTGTTCTGAACGCTTTTATTACAAAGCTGGAAGGTTGACTCGGCTAGCAATAGCTTTGTATGGACCATGCACATCAGCAGTACTCATGAATAGAAATTGCAGTGCCAAAACCGCGGAAAATAGGAGCTTGAGTTGACGGTCATATTATTGTTTTACGCGCTTTCGGCTCCCGTATGATAAAATCGCCAAACCCGAGAGACGTACTACCAAATAATGTTCACCCACTCACTATTAATTTTCCCATTTATATGTGAACTGTTCTGTATGGAAAGTTATGGCTTCCCAAAGTTGTGACGTAATAAAAGCACATAACAGGGGTTGTATTTGTATCACCGGGAATATTTTTGTTTGTTTCAACGTGGATGTTCGAATCCATAAAATGTTGTTTCAAAAATCGAATGACGGTGTGAATACTGTTATGCATATAAATCGAAAAACTGTTTTAAGTAGATAAACGTATGCATGACATCTTCATGTAAACCACAATGGATTTGACGAGCGTTGAAAAGCTTTAATTATTTTAATATATTCCTTATTAAACGCACAAAATATGAGGACCAACAATGAGAACTGGAAAGAAATGTCTGTCTAATTCTATGGGAGACTAATGCGTGTATTCCCTGTGGAGTATATCAGAACAGACCTTCACACTCGTGCGTTCAATCATATGGAGTTGTATCACAAATACATGGGTATTACGAAACTTAAAGTTTATCGACACACAATATTTCAATTGAAATAACAACCGGCATAATAGTTCCGGAAGGTAGTGGGTGCAAATCCCATTTGTGGCGAGTTTGTGTGTCCGTACCCAACTAGGTTATATTATTGAGCTCTCCGTTCATCTGTAACAATACCATCATCATAAATTATTATTTAATACACGTTTTCTATTTTTACATTTTGTAACTTGAATGTCCTTTATTTATCTCAGCTAGCTACTTAATTTGGAAGCCTGAATAAGGTTTTGACAAAAACAACAATTTTCACCTTAGATCAGGCACCAAATAAATTTAATTTTCTAGCAATTGCATTGCATTGCATGGTCGAGTAATGTATAAAACATAGGCGTCGAAGTTATTTATAGGTCCTTTCATTATACCCATGTACCTAATTATTATGTTTCATGTTTATTATTATGTTACCTACATGTATATTTTATGTTTAGGTTAGATAGCGGGTGAATGCTCTTTGTATCGAATAAAATCAATACAAAGAGCATTCACCCGCTATCTAGCCTGTTATCTCCTGAGATATCCCTCAGTGCAAAGATATTTTTTTTGGAATGATCTCCTTGAAGAATCGATTTTTAGTAGCAGAGATGTTCCTTTATAAAATAATTAATTACAACATAAATATCACTAACCTTCTAAGTCAAGTAAAAATTGTTGTTCCTAACAAAATATCCTCTTCATAAAATACGTAAACTGTTTTCATATACTATATTCCAGAACTAATTTAGGGCAGCATTATACTTTGGCGAGAACGACGAGAATATGCAATGAGCTTAGCAATGAGAATAACAAAATTTAAAAAATAAAATACCCCACGTTGACATATTCAATTACTTTTTAATACCTTTTAGGAATAAATGGCTGCGTTTCCTGCGTGCGGCCTGTCAGTTTACAATCAGCGTAATCTTTGTTTCGGATTTATGTAATTTAGTTATAACTACTTAGTAAATAAGATAAATATTTAGATATCTTTATAACAAATGCTGTGTACATTTGTATTTTGCAAACGTGTAAAGATTTACTTTTTTAAGTGTTCAACGTTGCTGTTAATGTACAGTCAACAGCACGTCGGGCTATACAAAACTGACCAAATTTCTCCAAACGATTTTCAACCTAAATATGTTCAATATAAAGTGCATAATCGATTAGGAAAATTTGACAGTTTGTGGTAACCCAACGTGCTGTTGTCTGTACCTACCTTATATAATTAAAAAAATAAATGTTTTTAATTCTTTGAAAAGCAACAATGGATACGAGTAAAAAATGCAAAGTGAAAAACGAAGTGCTAAGCCGTAAGAATGGTTTCCTTAGTTTTATGTGCTGGTTGACAGATTTGGCAGCGCATTTATACAATATTATTATTTTTTATACTACGAGATGGCAAATAAGCTTGCAGCCCACCTGGTGTTAAGTGGTTACCGTTGCCTAAAGACACTTGCAATGTTAAGGGTAAATCACTCAACACTGCAAATGCGTTGCCATCCTGGGGACTAAGATGTTATGCCTTCCATGCCCAGTAATTACAGCTACCTTTGCCTTCAATCCGAAACACAGCGAACTGCTTCACGGCAGAAATAAGAAAGGCGGTACTCAGACGACCCTGCATATGGGTCTACCACCTAGTAAATTATGACTCCAATTTGGAGTTACCCCGAGTTCTTGTTATAATAACACGTGTTGAGGGACTCCATGTTTAACTCAATATCTACCCTACAATTCATTTTTACTTTAGATTACGTATTTTCACGTGTATTTCACGAAGCCATTATTTAAGAACAGAATAGAATATACTCCAATTTGTTAAAAATGACGATAAGCCCCTAATAGACATCTAACGAGCCGTAGTTTTAATTGCAAAAAATCGTTCATTGATTAAAACATCCCTAATCTAAAGGAAAATAAATGTATACGATATCGAGTGACCGGAAAATATATCACAGTAACCATACACTCTGTTTGAACATCTCAGAGGCGCTATCAACCAGTGCACAAATAAGCCTTGAGTGTATTTGCTAACACTTTTACGGTAGTAGTAATGGAAACTAGGAAGTACCTCACATACGTTCTTCTTTGTACGGACTGTTTCCGTAACTAGACGACTATCGTGCCTGTTTTGCATCGGAGTGTGAGGGGCTGGATAGCCAGCTAAAAGGGGCATCAAATTATCACTTTTGTTATATAGGTTCAGTGATGACTAAATTTTGATTTATTACCTACATAATTGTGTTTATAAGGATGAACTTTCCGAGTGAAACTAATCGATAGACACTTCGATACATTCCACTTAAATATTTGTTTTATTTGAATTGAATTATTTATTTTTTAAAAGAATATACAACTAAATATTCTGTGAATATTTCAAGCGTCTATTTTTATTATTATTTTGTAAATTCGTGGCTTTTTGTGTCACTGCGATCTTTAAAGATCTATTGTGACTAGTCTCCAAGTAAGTCTGAGGCCTTACATGTAGAACCTACTTCTTTAACTGGGTACTATCTAAAAATGATAAGATATTCCCAGTTTGTATTGTTTTCTTATCGTCTGCATAAACAGGCAGCGTTGGGACGGTCTCGGTGTAGTTGCGCTTACGTGCGCAGATCCGAGCCGTCCCGTAACAGCGCACTGAAGGACAGGCCGGGGAGGATGTTTAGTGGGTATGGAGGTATCGCTTTTATCTCGAGTCCCACATATCCCCTGCGGTTGGCACCACCCCGCAGGGACGATGCGTAAATGCATTTGACGTCCCTTTCAACAAAAAAAAGGTATAAGGAATCCGTATAGGTTCATCCTTCTTTTTGAATGAAATCATTGTCGACGCAGATGAATAAAATGTTTGTTTTTAAAATAAATTGTGAGTAGACAGTTAGTAACTAATAGTCTTAGCACAATATACAGAACGACAGAGTATACTTTGACTCCATATATAGTGACGAATCGGCTCGCACGCACACATACAAACGTCAATTACACGGCCATTTTTGCCGTTTTGTCGGCTTTGCCGTTCAGAGCATGCTTAGCGGTGTAAACGACGTTTGTATGTGTGCGTGCGCCGATTCGTCACTATATATGGAGACAAAGTACTGTATCGTTCTCTATATTGTGGTATTAGTTAGTCTCAATTAGAGCTATAGTATATTTTGTTGAGCTCTTGGTTTAGATTGTAAGATGCGGCCAGGTTTGGACAGTTGGTTTATATCGAACTATTTATCAATACAAAATTAAATTAGCAATTCACAATCATACAATGCCCTGCTTCCAATTTCATTACGTTTTCTTTCTCCCCCTCGATCAGCCGTCATCTCAACATTCACACCCTTCTTTTCCATATCATCTCTCACACATTCTAGCCATCTTTTCTTTGCTCTTCCTTTCCCCTCTGTATCCATCCACACTCATTCTAGCCACTTTCTGTGTAACATGCTCATTAACTATTTTTACCTAAGCATCAAAATATTGAACTCAGAGAAAACAAAATACTTTCGGGATAGTAATTAGTCAATCCTCTCCTGTCAATTTACGAACCGTCCCAAAGTGTCTTCTCACTACAAATTAGTCTTAAAAAGACGGGTGCCAACGACTGTAAAATTTGTAATTACTTCGCTCGTTTGTCCGCCATTTGGAGAGGGTGTGATAAAATAAAATGTATACCTACATACAGAACAGGCGGAATGCCGAGCTTGATCGTTGAATGTTTTTATGTATTTGCAGCGTATTATTAAATAATTGAACACACAATTTCTTATGTAGACTTTTGTATCTGTTTACGCTACGCCTCCTGTTTGAGAACATAGATGAGGAAATACTTCTTCAAATTTTCTGATGTTAAACCATTTCAATGTCTTTGAAATTACTTACATAGAATTTGTAAATGTAGGTAATACTATGTTAGAGGAAACATGTAAAAACCAGAAATTATAGACAATTCCTCGATGGAATATGTGAAATGACAATTCCAGCATTATACAACTGACGACAGGGTGCAAATAGTTAATTAATGTACCTACCTATATTTTAAGTACTTAAATAAATACCATTCCTATACTAGGCAATTAAATTATTCAATTCTGCGGAGAAGGAACACTCCGTTTTTTCATTAAAAATTACCATGAACCTACTGACGGTACAAAATATATCATTAACACGGCCAATTTTAGGAAATGAATAGGATTCTCGATTTTCTACTTTTCTTGTAACATAGGAACTTACATTTTTGAATTCAAATAATATTTATACACGAACGAAGTCAGGGTAATTCACTAGCATATTACACTTCTGAAATGCTCTTGAGCAAGCAGCGAAGTGTAGATTATTTTTATTTTACCATTTTCCTATATTCTTCTTGCTTTTTTCAATCTTAGAGTATATCTATTTTTCTGAGAGTTCGTTATCCGTTTTTCCTTTTCATTTCTTTTACAGTAAGATATTATTTTGTAGGTACACTGTTTTGTGTGTAAACATTTTTTCTTGGACCTAATTTACTGCAGGGCATTAATGTTCCTTACATGGAAAGCTTTGTACTTGCTTAAATTATAATTACAAATAATTTCTAAAATGACTGTGGTAGACCTATATGTAGGGTCGTCTGGGTAGGTTTTACCCCGCCTTTCTTATTTCTGCCGTGAAGCAGTTCCCTGTGGTTTGGCTTGAACGTGTGTGTCTGTTTTGTGTGTTACTCAAACTACTCCTTAACAATGAGCCGATCTGTGACATTATCGTCACCACTGACAATTAGGTGAGATGAACGCCAAGTTCTTAATTATCAAATATATAATTGTCTCAAATTTGAGAGTTTGTAAATAATGTTTAAATTGGAAAAAAGTTAATCCCATATCTTTCTTTGAGTTATATAGAAAAGCTTTTTACAAGATAAATGATCCAAATGCGTGGAAGTAATAACTGCCCAAAATTTACGCATGTAAAACTGTAACTTAAACATTGACAATTATTTATTGACCTGTACCTACTGATGTTTTGAAATCATTACGAACTTGTAAGCTGTCGAGTTTCTTTCGCTATTTCTTCTCCATGTCAGCATAATAATAATTATTTATGTGAAACAATAATTTCGTCCCGAAATGGTGGTAGGGTTTTTGACGACTTAAAAGTACTTAGCAAAGTCCATTTCATTACTGCATTGACCCCAAATAAATTGGGTAGAAGAAAAAAGAGTTGCAATATGTTATCTAATAGGTTTTGGTATTTACTTTAATTATATGATCTGAGTTAATACTAGGGTATTAATATTTTGACAAGCCGCTTGCCACCAATCCTCCTTGGGACAAACTACTGTTATGGCAGATTCAACAATGTTTACCATAAAAACTATGTTTACTATAAAAACAATGTTTACCATAAAAACATAAGCACCAAGCACTGACAAATTTCGACAGCGAAAGCAGTGCCCTAGTAGCGTAGTGGTTAACGCGGCTGCCCGGATTGCGGAGGATGCTGGGTTCGATTCCCGCCTGGACAAAATTGATTTTTTTCAGTGTATTTTTCTAATTAGTTATTATCAAATTAAAGCTTGCATTTTACTTCTACAAAAGTATAAAAAGCATCTTCAGATAATGTCATACATTTTACGACTAAAATATACTTCGATCATCTAATATAGCTTCCGAGTCACAAAACATACTCCGGGTGAACTTGTTAAGTCTTACAGTGATTATGATTAATTATCCCGGTTGAAGTGGGTGCCGTGTTTGTTTTTGCGTAGGCTTTCCTAACTTTGATCGTTATTATAGGAAAATGTTTTAAGTTTTCGAGTTATTTTATAGGGGCTACACAGAGTCTACTGAGGGTGGAATATTGTGATAAAAATTAAAAGACAAAGTCCCGGCTAGTAACCAGATAATTAACCCTTGCAACAATAGAGACGTGACTATTATCATTTTCGTTGGCGAAAGGAATTTGACCCAGCATGTGTGCGGTGAATCAGTGAAGCTCAATTTTACGAACTGAAGCAAAATTGGAGGGAAACGATGTCCAACTCGCAAAGAAGACAAAGTGAAATAGCGTATATAACGTGTCAACAGTTTTTCGCTTATTTATGCGCCCTAAGTGCGTAATTTTGCTGCAAATCGATAGCATACCGAAAAAAATGTCAAGTAAAACACCGCAAACGTGTAAGCTATGTGTGGATAGTCCATGCAAACTATGGGGAAACGTCGTCTCACATTTGTCAATTCGAAAAGGGAACGCTCCTTTTTAACCGACCTTCAAAAAGGAGGAGGTTATATATTCGTCTATGTATTTTTTTTATGTATGTACACCGATATCTCCGTCATTTCTGGACCGATTTTCAAAAATATTTTTTTATTCCATAGTGTTTACTCCTGAGGTAGCCAGGGAAATCGAGGACACCCCTCAAATTTTATTATAAAAATACATAGGATAAATTGTAAATTTAAAAAGTTTGCAAGGGCAAACTTATCTCTAAAAGAGATTTTATAGGCATGTATAACGTTTTACATTTTTTTCTAAAGCTATACTAGCATTTGCGTCTGGTAGTCACCATCTCATGTTGATGAGCTGATGATGGAAGGTAAATGTATGTTCACCGATATCTCTGTCATTTGTGGACCGATTTTCAAAATTCTTTTTTGTACTATGAACACTACGGAACGGCGTCTACGAAACTGCTACGGATCGTAGCGCATAGTCTCCTTTTCATAGTAAAAAGAGGCGATACAGTTACTAGCTGATAAGTATGCTACGACCTTAATACAACACCGCACTCACGCAATCGCCATAGACCAAACTATTCCCACAGAGGTTCACACGTCGGCATGTTCCAGGTGCAGCTTTGTGCGTGGAGCCCTGAGCTGAGGTCTTGACACCATCAAGTCTACCCCTCTCTTTTGGCCGAATCTCGAAGATACTTTATAAGACTCAACATCAAATGTAAACCCATGATACAAAAAATGGTCGCGTGTACTTATGTACGCGAGTAAGAAGTTATACTTCTTTGGCCTCATTAAATAATAATTATTTAACATTAATAATATTTACTATTAATTATATTAAATAATGATATTTTAATTTATATCAATAAATAATACATACGGACCTATTATTCGCCTCAATTATATTGGAGCACTTGAAAAAGTATATAAGCATAATTCTTTCACTAATATTTACGAATAGTAAATAATTAATCAAAATATTCAATTTAAATCTAATTTATTAGAAATAATAATAAAAATATATTTTTTTGCTTTATTTAAATACTAGCTTTTGCCCGCGACTTCGTCCGCGTGGAATAGTTACTTTAGGCAGCATTTTTTGTGTAGGTACTTATTATGCAAAAACACACATACAAACTGCAGTGCACTACCAGTAAATGGCATTTTTACAATCTACCATTTTAAGTTTTTCCATCCTTTGCTACTTACACGCAACCTTTCATCCCCACATGGGTCAATATTTCAAAAACGCTAGAACAATATTTGCGCTTCATGATTTTATCTTCGGTAATGAGGAATCGCATAAAAATTTTCATCTCATATTTCAGCCCCTTCATTCCCTTTTTCACAAAAAGGTAGCTTTTATTCCATTTCGAGGTTTAGTCTATTTTTGTACCAAATTTCAATAAATTCGGTTCAGGTGTTAGGCGTGAAAGCGATTAAGCTAAAAAGTCACGTCCACCATCTTGGATCTCAAAATGGATGCTGTATTCTGAATCCTGACTCCGAATACAGCATCCATTTTGAGACCTCTTTTGAGACCTCCGAAAACTACAAAACTGATACCCATATCAAGTTTAAAATGATGTATTTGGAATCAGAACCCCCGAAAACCTCGAAACTGATACCCATATTCCTATTAAGTTAAAAAGTCACGTCAGCCATCTTGGATCTCAAAATCGATGTTTTATTCGGAGTCAGACCCCCAAAAACCACGAAAACGATACCCATATTGACATTATGTTAAAAATTCGCGTCCGCCATCTTGGATCTCAAAGATTTTATATTAGAAAGTCGCGACCGCCATCTTGGATCTCGAAATAGATGTCGTATTCGGAATCGGGACCCCCGAAAACCACGATAATGACACCCATATTGACATTTTGTCAAAAAGTCGCGTCCGCAATCTTGGATCTCGAAATAGATGTTTTATTCGTAATCCGGACCCCCAAATACCACGAAAACGATACCCATATTGACATTATGTTAAAAATTCGCGTCCGCCATCTTGGATCTCAAAATGGATGGTGTATTAGCAATCGGGACCTCAGAAAACCACAAAAATGACACCCATATCGATTTTATATTAAAAAGTCGCGACCGCCATCTTGGATCTCGAAATAGATGTCGTATTCGGAATCGGGACCCTCAAAAGCCACGAAAAAGTTACCCATATTGACATTATGTTAAAAATTCGCGTCCGCCATCTTGGATCTCAAAGATTTTATATTAGAAAGTCGCGACCGCCATCTTGGATCTCGAAATAGATGTCGTATTCGGAATCGGGACCCTCAAAAACCACGAAAATGATACCCATATTGACATTTTGTCAAAAAGTCGCGTCCGCCATCTTGGATCTCGAAATAGATGTTTTATTCGTAATCCGGATCCCTAAAAACCACGAAAACGATACTCATATCGATATTATATTAAAAAGTCACAACCGCCATCTTGGATTGGATTTTTATTTCTTACCAAGTGTCTAAATTCAAAGTTTCATGGTTTTATCTTTAACCATGACGAACTTCCATACAAATTTTCATCCCCACACGGGTCTAAATTTCAAAAATCCTAGAACTAATATTTCTTTCTTTCTTATTAAGTCCCTAATTTCAAAGTATCATGGTTTTATCTTTAACAATGACGAAGTCCCATACAAACTTTCATCCACTATTTCACCCCCATACAGGTCAAAATTTCAAAAACCTTATAACAAATATTTCTTTCTGTGTTATTAAGTGCCTAAATTCAAAGTTTCATGGTTCTATCTTCAAAAATGACGAACTTCCATACTAACTTTCATCCCCTATTTCAACCCATACAACCTTTTTTTCGCGATAAAAAGTAGCCTATGTCCTTCCCCGAGATCTAATCTATAGTTGTATCAATTTTCATCAAAATCGGTTCAGTGGTTTAGACGTGAAAGCTTAACAGACAGACAGACAGACAGACAGACAGACAGACAGAGTTACTTTCGCATTTATAATATTAGTAAGGATTAAATAATCAATAACAAATATTTTTAAGAATCTTCTAATATTTTGTACATTATTATGTCATATATTTATTTTGGAGAATTATTGAGCAGTTTTGCGGTAAGCTTCAATCTGTTACTGATGTGTTTCAGTGATGCGCGCGAATCTTAAAATTTTACTCGCATAATTTTTTCATAAAGCGCCTAAAGATATATGATAACTTCAATAAAGAAATTTGATTTGTATTTTTCCTATTGTACCTTTTTACAAGGGGCATACTAAAATAGGGCAACGTACAGTTGAAATATCTGAAAATTAATGAATATTACCTTCCACATCTTCGTGCATCGTTCTGTACAACCAAACCAGCGATTTTTTTTTTTTTTTTTTTTTTTTTATATTACGAGATGGCAAACAAGCTTGCGGCCCGCCTGATGTTAAGTGGTCACCGCCGCCTATAGACACTAGCAATATTAAGTGTAAATCACTTAACACCGCAAGTGCGTTTGCCATCCTGGGGACTAAGATGATATGCCTTCCATGCCCAGTAATTACACTGGCTACCTTTCCCTTCAATCCGAAACACAGCGAACTGCTTCACGGCAGAAATAAGAAAGGCGGTGGTACCTACCCAGACGACCCTATATATAGCGATTTCCATAAAAACATTTTTATCTAGTTGATAAGAAAATTCATAGAAGGACAGCTTTAGAACTATGCGCCGTAAAATATATTTCGGCAGAGGGTTAGCATAAGCTATTAACTTTGTACTAAGTTACCCTAAAAGAGGGTGACCATGATCACAATCGGTTACAAATATAGACGTATAATTACTGACGTTTATACATCGGCAATGAATCGCTTAAGGCAGACTAAAAAATTATTATCCAATCGTCGTTGAAGTGTGTTTACGTCGAACCGTTCTATCGGCGAAGAATTCATTCGGTGTTCCAACTAGAGCCGTCTTTACCGGGGGGTGCAAGGGTTGCGGCGCACCCGGGTGCCGTGTGTTAGAGCCTCCACTGTAACGCTCCGTATGGAGCGCTTTACTAACCATGTAAATATTTTGGGTGCGTACAGGAGCGGCTTTACCTTTGGGCACCGGCCAGTACAAAGGGACGCTACAAAGGGCGTCACAGGCACCACATTTTGTTATAAATTTTGAAATCTGGGGGGGGGGGGGATGCTAGAAATGTCTCCCAAGGAGGACGCTCGGGTAATGATTGGACCCGGGCGCCACATGGGCTTTAGAAGGGTATTCAGCTTACCATAACACGCTCACATGTCAGCGCTTGCTTTGTAAATGTTCAATATACCTTTTGGCTTCGAAGTCATATTTCCAACATCACACACTAAGAGATACGACTTTATTTATTTATCGATTCGGTATTAAAAATAGTTTTAGCTGATTTAATACATTTTTACATTAATAATTAATATTGGTAAAATACTTTTAGACACGTTTTTATTACAATTCTGTAATAAAAACGTATTTATTTAATTAATGAATTATTTTGTTTTTGGAACAAATTAACAGATCCAATATTTTTTATGTTATTTGATTGGCAGACAGCAACGGCCTGCCTGGTTGTAAGCTGTCACCGTAGTCTATAGACCATAAAAATGTAGAGTTATTTGACTGTGATCATGTTCTCTGGTAAGGTGGAGGTACTACCCCCAGTACGCGCGATTCGCTTCCAATTTTTTAATAATATACAGTTTTAGTAAAAAATCTTAACTTCTCTGCCAAAAGCATGGTCAACATAGTCTCAAGGACCAAAACTGTTAGCTAAGCACAATGCCCCAATATCTCAGAACCCTAAACAAGGGACCGGGATTATACACAATAATCCAATCGAGTTATCGTCTTAGTGAATGGCCAAACTATCGCTTTGGCTATAGTGACCCCACTTGATCCAATAAGGAAATGGAATGAAAATATTGCTGTTGTCTCAATTTTGAGTCCTGATAGCTACTTTTTGTCGTAATTTTAGCCCGAGAGTCGATCGCACTAATCTAAAGGATAATAACAAAAGTAAACTAATTCTAAAACGTTTCAACATTTCTCTGATCGAGCTTTTCATGCTAGTACAACTATTGTTTAGTGTCTATAAAAAAATACTAGGTGGTAGACCCATATCTGCCCCTTCATTTCTGCCGTGAAGCGGTTCGCTGTGTTTAGAATTAAAGGGAAAGGTAGCCAGTGTAATACTGGGCATGGAAGGTATATCATTTTAGTCCCCAGGACGGCAACGCGAATGATGCGGCCGCGCGACGCTGCAACCTATCAGCATCAAGTAAGTACTTGGCAGAGTCATCCCACAGGTGCGAGCAATACTCCACGCAGGACCGTACTTGCGTCTTATGATTTACCCTTAAAATTGCAAGTGTCTATACTCGACGGTAACCACTTAACACCAGGTGGTCCGCAAGCTTGTTTTGGCATCTCGTAATATAAAAAAACTGCTATTTTTTGTTAATGACATATCTTTTTCCTGGTTCCAATTTAATTGGGCTCGGTGCACTACGTGAACAAACAAGCAGCAGCAGGCCTACTTCTCCAGATCTTCAGCGATGCTGCAGTATTTGTGGGAGACGTGCCTTAATAATACATATAGACGGATACAATGTCCGGGGCTAATAGCGGTTTATTAATTAGTTTTCGAGGAACACGAGGAACACGATGTCACTCGTTCGTGGCGGTAATCTTGATAGCGACGACTGAGGATGCAATGTCTCCATAGACTCGGGGCAAGCGGTTATTATGCCTACATTATTTAACTACTAAGATTTCTAAGTTTAACTACCTCTTTTCTTTTTATAGTTCCTAAGAATAAAAGGCAAATGTAATGTTATGTTTTTTTAAAATCTTATTTTTAAATATTTTTATTGTTGGAGTACTTTTTGATGCGTTATTGCGTTATTAACTATGTTGAGGTCAGTTCCAGCGGAAGACCAGCGCTAGCCGTAAGGCTGGCATTATTCTGCGCTTGAACCTTTTGAGACAAATATTTATTATCCTGTCCCGCCTGAGGCAAGTCGATTTTTTTCAGTGCATTTTTCTAGTTATTATGTATGATTTTTTGTTTAATTCTATTGTTGTTGTCTCAATAAACGTTTTTTCTTTCTTTATATATGGTTTGGCAGTACGTGCGAAAGGGATGGGAAAAGTGTTATGTGTTGTAATTGTTTCTTATTTAAATTAATTATTGGCGTAACCACTGCTTCTCAATTAGGGTATGTAAGTGGTTTACTCGGTGCTCCGGGATCGAAATGCTCTTTAGTCGGCTTTTCAAGAATGGCAACTAACTAGCTGGTCTTTGTCAAGAGACATTGTGTTCCTGATGATAGGCATTAGCTTTGTCTTGTTATTAGGACCATTTTATTGGTTCTTTTTTCATTATTGATTATTTTATTTTTAATACAAACAAAATTCTTGATTATAAATTACCTAATGTATATCTGTCATTTCCCAAACTGACAATTAAATAAACGTATAAGACTAGACTTTGATATAGAAGTTATTTTTTTTTGAAAATTTGTCATGAAGGGGTTGAAATAAAGTTCGCATAGGATTCCTCATTATCGAAGATAAAACCATGAAACTATGTATTTAAGTACGTTACAAGAAGTAGAAAAAAAAGTTGTAGCGTTTTTAAAATTTAGACACACATGTGGGGATGAAATAGGGAATGAACGGTTAGAACGAAGTTAGCAAATGGCAAAAAACGTAGTTTATAAAAAGGTACGTATTAAAATAAGCTGTTCGCAGTGTAAGCTATCTACAGCAGTTTGTATGTGTATTATTTGCAAAATAAGTACGCTAAAAATATAAAAATGCTACCCAAAGTAACTATTCCATGCAGACGAAGTCGCGGCCAAAATCTAGTTTCTCATATGATCGCGTAGAGAACCTCCGTGCATAACCCTCTTCTCCATTGCTCTTTGAGTGACCGTGAGCCTTCTTATAAGGCTCATTGTAAGTGGTTCTTATGAGCTCCATTGTAACTTTTTATAAGAATTATGGAATAATTTAATTGGACCGTAGCAGTAAGACGTATGCGATAATAACAAATGATTAGTCATCTGCTATATCTAACATGTGATTTTCAACTTAAGAGGAAATTCTTAAAGCAATCAAGAAAACTAAATCGAACATTAATCTTCGAATAATACATAATCTTATAGATAATAGGTATGTGCAGTTATTTTACAATGAAACACACGCTCGTGCTGAATTTCATTATAGACAGACGGGTTTAATCAACATTATAAAACAAAACAGTTCATAATTTTCCACCCATAAATCAACGATGCCCAGCATTCGAAATAACGATTATTATTCCGAATTAATAACGAAAGCAATATGACGGTAGTTATCGTTAAATTCACCGCCGAACTTCCGGACGTCAGTTCATTTATCAGTTTTTATCACTAAAGCCCCGGCATTTTTATGTCTTGCGGTATATTTAAAATTGTATTGGGGAATAAACGGGAAAAAAATACTCCACTAAATGTTATTCGATATTCGAATTTTATTTGTGCCTTTTCTCTGTAATTGCTTTTTTTTTATTCGTCGTTATGATGTTCTTGATTTTACACTCGCAACACTCATAGAAAACATAGTCGAATTGTAACGTCATCCTTTCTTTGAAGTTGGTTAATAAAGAAACTACCTTTAGCACCCTACTAACGCTGCGTCTCTCGGTACGTGGTCGCCACTCGAGGGACTTTCCAGCTGTCAGTCCTCCCCACAATGTGCCCTGCTCACTGCGACTTAAGGTTCGCAATTCTGTCGGCTATGCAGATGTATGTATGTCTATTCTGCAGAGACACTGCCATTTGAGTGACCTTGAGCCTTCTTATGAGGCACATTTTAAGCGGCCACTTTTCAGTTCCGTGTAAACTATAAGAAACACTTGCCTATCAAATAAACCATTAATACAATTCATAGAAACGACCGATACTTTTGGTTGTGACGTAAAGAAAAAAGCAAGCTACTGAACACGGCTTACAAGAGATCAAAAAATGGATGCGTCAGAATTTGTACTCTGTTTAGTGATTTTCAACTCTATACTAGTAACGTTATTAGAACAAATTGCAATGGCACACAACCATTTATTTTGTCTCAGAAGACGAAACTTAGGGAGTCTAAACACATTAGTTTATCGTGACATGAATTATATGTAGCATCAGGGCGTTCTATCACGGCCTTGACCCGAGTAAACAAGGTTGATTCGTTTGTTTGTTCCACCTGAGCACCGTCAGGTTATTTATTGTTCAAATCATTTTGGACATTGACAAACTAATTCCCGTTTCCTGAGCTATATCCAAGTTGCGTCTCGGGAGATTCATGTCGTGTCAGATGCCATCCGATTTGGCGATGTTGATGTTTGGTTTGAGTTGTTTGTTATGTTTGAAATCCATATACGTTGGATTTATTTTGGACTATTTATTATTTTTTCTATGCGTAAATCAGGCTCAGTTTGGGCAAAGAAGACACGTATACATTAACCCTGTACATTTTTATTCTAGAAGAACTAATAATAGGTATTTATAATTGCTTGTCTGATCGATGGCACGAAAAATTGATAATAGTAAAGTATTTTTTTTTTTATAAAGTTTCTTCATTAATTATATGGCGTTCGCGATATGTAACTCATTTCACCAATGTCAAGTGAAAATGTACTTCTAGTAACAAACATTAATAATTGTACGGTAGATTGAGGTTAAAAATGGAGTCTCTCAACACGTGTTTTTAAAGCAAGAACTCGCGAGAAACTCCTTTATAAAGTTTGCTTGTCTTGCAAGGAATTTTAAATATCTAAAGACGTTATTATTTAACCTCTTCGTTGGGTTCGCTTCAATTCTCGTAGAGTGATGTTTTAGTGCTCATTACCAAAATATTTATAATGAATCCTAAAACGGTACGTGCTAACAGTGTTGCTGAAGAAAGATTCCTGTGAGTGTTTGTAAGGCATGGCAACAAATATTAAAAATTTATTTGAATCAAGCAAAACGATTACAGCATGATAGAGACTGAATACTATACTGAGTGAGGTGAGTACTCCACTATGAAATTTGCAAAAACAAACACTATTGAATTTTGTTTGATAACATAAAACACATTTATGTAAGACGTTTACTAAAAAAGCTAGAAGTAAAATAATTTTGATACTCGCTTGATAAAGAAATCCTCCGCAAAGTGAACCGCCAGCCGTGTCAGACAGCTTATCATTACTGCTTCCCAACTTAAGTACTTAGACTCGAAAATACAAATGAACTTTATCGATTGAACAGAATTAAAATTGGCCCCAACTTAAAGAACAAGAATCAAGAATAAGAATAAGAAAGAACAAGTTTACCGCCACATCATCTCTTCCACGTTTGCCTAACGACGCCCATTCTGCTAATATCGACTTTATGGCTTGATAAACTTTTACGGTCTGCACTGGGAAATGTTAATTTAATTTTTAATCATCATCCTCAGTAGATTTATTCGTCGGTAAATGAAGATGTTCATTATGGCGATTACGGAGTCATCAAACTATTTAATCTGTGTTAGAAACGAATTTATTATGGAGCTTTCAATGTGATATATTAAGTTCTTTGGGATGGAATTTAGCTGTTATAATTTGAGACTTCGCTGTGTAATTTAAACAAACATTTTTGGATATTATAAAACTGGCAAACCCTAGACAACCCTACAGCCCTGAGTGATGGAAACAATGTAGGTATTCGCGTAATTTATTTTACCTCATGCAATTAAAATAACCTTGTTGAACAATCATAATTATTTTGAAGCAGCCAAAGCTCGGAGTTTAACATAATTTCGGAAGCAGGTGGAGTAAATTTTTACTCTAGTGTACTGTTGCCATAGATTACATGTTGCCCACAATCTCCCAAAATATCCTAGGAGTTGTGAATGCGATTCGGAAAGGAATGAGCTAATTTCATAATTGTGTATATTTTGTGAGCTGAATGCAGGATTATTCATATTGACACCTGATGTGCAGAAGCAGCTATGCGTCCTGGTGCATGCACAGAATGTGCAACCAAAGACTAGTGCAACCAAGCTACCGTTTGAAAGTGAGCGTAAAATTTTGTATTCATGCCTTAAAACAAAAAGAGCTTAATAGAAACCTATGAAAGAATTAAAATCGCACCGACATTTTCAAAAGATATTCCTTGTAACGCCGATCTGAGTTTCTTGAAATCTATTCTAAAAGTGCATTGTAAGATAAAATGTCTGTTCAATCGGGTAGAGTGCATCGATGTAGCGTCTCAACACTTAAATTCATGTACACTTTGGAAAGAATTTGAATGTTTTCGTCAGAGATGGCAATCTGTATCTAAATGCGTCTACGGAGGAACAGAATCGTTCTAAAACGGGTTTTTAGGTACTTAATATCTCCCAGACTGCTGAGTAATTTAGACTTTAACACCAACAACTAGTTGAACGTAGAATTTTCTTTCTAAGTTTATTTGGCACGATTTAAGATGTTTTGAAAAAAATAAATATAAAACGAAATATAAAGTAAACAAACGTTACCTTATAATAAAATTGCAGCATTTTGTCGACAAAAAATAAAACAATACTTTTGCAAGTCCTTGCGTTCGTGTTTTAATTCGTTAATTTTTTTTCTCTCTTTGTATACTCGTATATGAAGACTGAACATTATATTTGTGATTTTATAATTAAAAATATTTTATAGAACAAATATCCTACTAATCCTAACTAATATCATAAACGCGAAAGTTTATATGGATGGATGGATGTTCATTACTCTTTCACGCTAAAAACTACTAAATGTTTAAATTTTAATGTCGCGGCATAAAGCTTGTGACCATTTTGTTGTATTATTACAATAATGATTTATCTGTGTGTTATGCTTTCTTAATGCTTCTAATAAATAAGGTTTCTTTCTTAACTTAATTTAACTTTCAACAATATAGCTTTTACATCAGAATAACGTTTAAGCTTATAATTTATACTAACCCTAAATTGTCCGCATATGCGAAGCCGGGACGTGCCACTAGTAGCCAATAAACAGGGCAAATATTACATACATATATACGTTCACGCTTATAATCCCAAGAGGGGTTGAGTCGAGCTTTAGGTGACATTTCGTTACACATAAAGACACATCATATATGTATAGTTAGATTACTCTTTATTTTTTGTTGTGCCTGTGTGTTGTAAAACTATACAAATAAAGTTTTCATTCATTCATTCATTTACATCTAGCAATATGGGCCATGCAGTGCCTCGAAATAGTGACAAGCTGCCAGCCTTTCGCCTACTTAAAACGGCCACCAAACCCAAAAAGTAAGGACCTTCTTGATGATGAGTGATTGTAAGGGCCCACGTTTCGGTTCCGTAGGTCATCACTGGCAACACACACGTATTTAAGTGTTTCATCTTGAGATATAACTTAAACATGGAGTGGTCAGTATAGCTGGCTTCACATCAAGCGGTCCGGGTTCGAATCCTGGTAGCGTCAAATGTTTGTGTGACAAACACGAATGTTTGTTTGCGAGTCATGGTTTGGTGGTTGGTTGGTTGATGGTTTATTTATAAAACTATCTAAAATTATTATGTATATTAAAAAAAAATGTCCGTTATCTAGTATCCGTAACACAAGTTCTTAATGATACTTACTTCGGGCTAGATAATTGGCGTGAGCGTGAAAATATATTATTATTATTATATTATTATTTGTTTTACCAGGATTCGAACCTAGACTGCCCGATGTGTAAGCAACGTTACTTAGCTCTCCATCACGACGACGGCGTCAGGTATGTAGTTTGTGAACCGGTGGTTTACCCTACTACACGAAGACAAGAGGAAAGGTTATGATTTTAGCAGTGTATGTATGTTTTTTCTTCCGTAGTGTCTAAATTAGTCACCCAATTTTGAAAAATAAGGTATCAATCGATTCATTATTATAATCTGGATAACATTTTATCAGACTTTTACGTTAGAAAGAGTTTTAGACTTAGAGAAGGATTTTGCCTTGTTAGTCCCGATTTAAACTGATTTCATTCCTTTGTTTTCGTAGTTGGGTTATAGTTTTTTAAACTTTGTGCTTACTTTCGTTACATATGTGTGTAACTGTGTAAGTACACGGGCTAGGCGTATTCTTATTTAACCGTTCTCAGTTCACTGTTCGCAGTACTCCGTCTTCACTTTCTTATTTGGTCTGAGATTGATTATGAAAACCCTTAAGAACCCAGAAATGGTTTTGATATTTTCCAAAGCAATATTCTCATCTCACAGAGGATATTACTTCCTCGGAGCGTGACATGACTTTGTCATTTGGAAAAGGAAAATATTCCCATCAACATTCAGATACCGCAATTTTTCATAGCTTTTTCGGCTAAACTTTTAAAGCATTTATTTCGAGAAACTTAGCGAACGTGTCGTGTGTTCTGCCTTCAACCAATTAAGGTGAGATTAAATGACGACATAAGACATATATTTTTTTATAAAGAAAGGAAAGAACTTGTACGTACCATTTCCAGTGTTATTCGGGGTCGTCATAAAACATTTTCCTCTTCCATACATTAGGACATCCGTCGATCATTGAGTGGAGTATCATGAAACTAAGCTACCAAGTACGTGGTCGGTACTCGGATTGGTGGCCAAAAGTTTTTCAACCCCACCAGCTGGTAGTCCCGACTGCTATCTTCAACCTCCTCAATCATCTGTGATGTTGTTTAGAATTTTATTTTCTCCCACGCCATCAGTTATAATAAACCCTGTCACCCCATACATTTTTCGTCCAGCACTGCCTCCATATCTTTTTAAGTAAGTATTATACCCTCAATCAGGAAGATGCCGAAGACCGCACAAAGTGGGCTAGGAAGATAAGGAAGATCCCGGGCCTGCGCGCGATAGCGTTTACGGCACAACCAGGAAAACGCAAAGATGATGATGAATACCTACTACATCAGGAAGAATCAAAACTTATGAAAATAAAAACATAAGAACTTCTCATTAATAAAAATGTCAGCATAATCAATAATTCTTTTATTCTATTTGTAATATTTTCAAGTTCATAAAAATAATCAAAATAATATCTACTATAATTATTTGCATAAGCAAGAGAGGGTAGCATGGTCTTTCGTGGAAAAATAATGCATACTGCATTCGTTTTTTTCTTCATACTTATCTTTTTCAATTTAGCAAAATACTCAGAGCCAGACTCCCAGACGCCCGACTGGTAATCCTCGAAGCGAACAAATCATTTATATAACTTTGCTCTCTGTTCGAGTTGTACAGTCAGCCCCAAAAGTTTCTTCACAATTTCGACGAGTATTATTTTGTATCTTGTGACCACATAAGAGATATGTAAAAGTAGTGGGATACTACTAACTTAAGACCTATACGTTGTCTATATACTGCGCATATTGATCTGCCTCGTAAACACCCGAAAGTATACAGGCTTTCCAACGTAAACTCAAGACCTACCTTCCAACGCAAAAAAAGCGGAAAAGCTGACGAATTGCAAATACTTTGGTGACATTTTGAACCAACCCAAAGTGAAAGTATTTCTGTTAACAAAATAAAATCCCGACTGTAAAAATATCCTTGATTTATTGAACGAGTTGATGACCCTTATTGCTATTCTATCCGCCAAGCAAATTAAACATTTACGGATAGAAATAAGGATCATACATCAAAGCGTCACAAAATAATTGCAAAAATAAGCAAAGCAGTTAATTATGCCGCATTGTGACAGAAAAGGCAAATTGAGTTCTTTATTAATGTTTTCTTGTGGAAAACAAGTTGAACATTAAACAAGGAATAATAAACCCTATTTACTTGCACAAAACAAACAGTTTTAGCATTTAGCAAGGCAGCTAGTTGCGCCAAGATTAAGTGGCGACAGACTTGACAAATACTCGTTACATACAACGGAAAACTTGAGTCATTAGTCTTAGCGCTCAAGTGGGATGTTCCTCTATTATAGAAGAGGCATTTTGGACCTTAAGTGTATGGAAATCAACAACTTGAAACTATATAACCACAAAGATGACATGAAGTTTTGTGGACAAGCCTTCGGTTGTCTCAATTTTGGATTACTTTGAGTGATGGGCTGCGAAATTAATAATTTACTCGTTTTATTAGACAGCAACAAAATTTAGACTATTAAGAAAATAGTGACGTTGTCTGTCTTCAATAGGCTGGATACTTCTCAATTGTCAGCTTATTCGTGCCATCGGGAAGACTAGAGAAAAGCAAACATCATAAATAACAATTAAAATACATGGAACGCGTGGTGTAGAGAAAAGAAACAGTAGTTAAATAAAAAAAACAAAAATGTTAAATCATTCTAAGACTTGGATCAATAGTAATGTTATTGATCCAAGTCTTAGAATGATTTAACATTTTTGATTTTTCAGCAGCAAATTCAGGAGCAGTACCGTTCAATTATACGGATATCGATGTAGGGCTTCTTGAAATTTTATTTAGATACGCGATTACCATAAGCATATTACTTTTCACTGCTTTTTCCTCTACCAGCTTAATCTACAAACGAGTTATAATGTAATGATCACTTAATTGGTACTTATCTGATTATATTGTAGTGGTTGGTATCAATCTCATTATCAATTTAATCATAGGCACATATTAGATGATTGATTCATATTAAATTAAGCTTCAATCACACTAATTGAATAATATCGGGCAATAATTGGTTTTCAACAGGAATTTTGAAAACTCTAAGGCGCTTAATAGATGAAACAGTTTTTAAATCCCGATTTTTGGTAGAGATTATTCGTCACGTCGTCGAGTTGATAGTTGTAGACATAGGTCCAAGGAAAATTCTGTATTGGAAAATATGAGTCCATCATTTTAACCGAGAGACGCCCACGAATAGGCATAGGGGTTCCCCAAGGATCTGCAACCCGATTAGTAATGCGTTGATGCAACCAGTGGCTTCCCGTTACCAGATCCTCGTGTGCCTGTTTTTTTTATGAAAAGGTCAAGCAAATGACTGCATTCCACCTGCTAGTAAGTGAAATCCAAATCCGAAGATAGGTAGAGCGAGAGACAAACCTCCGTGCCAGCCACCCTTGCCTTGCCGACCTGCAAGGTGCTTCTTCACGCCTCTTTTGAATGACCCAGGATTGTAAGTAGGAGGGCACACGTGTGCTGGCAGTGAATTCCATATCTTGATTGTGCGACAAAGAAACGAGTTGCCAAATTTCTTAACTCCGGTTGAAATGGTTTTTTGGTGACGCCGTAAACCAGCACGCGCAGTCCTTAAAAGGAAGGGAGATGGTGGGATTAGGGAAAAAAGCTTCTCAGAGCACTCGCTGTGGTAGATACATACGGTAGAACGCGCTCAATGACGCAACATCACAACGCATTCGGAGAGGCTCAAGGTGATATAATAATGGTTTAATCTACAAACTTAATAGTACACACTCGATGCTTTGGATAGGTCGCAGTATCGCGCGACCTATCCAAAGCATCGAGTACGTACTTTTAAAACTATAAAAAATACACTGAAAAAAAACGACCTGCCCCAGGCGGGAATCGAACCCAGCATCTTTCGCAATCCGGGCGGCTGCGTTAACCACTACGCCATCATGGCACTGCTTTCGCTGTCGAAATTTGTCAGTGCTTGGTGCTTATGTTTTTATGGTAATCATTGTTTCATCAAATCTTTGAAATTTGCACTTCTTAGATCCGAACGAAATATTTTTGCATTAGTTGACGTACTCTTAAGTTTGTAGGTATTAAAACATTATTATTACATTTACATTTTAAATATTATTCTGACATTACATAAAAAGTTGCCATTTGATCGCAGTAAGTTAAATCGCAGACGTAATCACGTTGTGGCACACTCAGTCAGGGTCCATAAGACCTTTGCTAAGCGACAATACAGGAGCCAATCAAGTTTTATTTATAACTAGCTGTGCCCGCCCAGTCGTAGAGTGATGTTATGGACGTATATAAGCCTATCACCTCACGGTTTCCTAAACTGTGCGTCGCGACGCCCTGGGGTGTCGCGGTTCTATCCCGGGGGCGGGCGTCGTGAGACGATCCACATAGAATGGCTGTCTAGCTAGCTTAGCGAGCTAGTCGAACGAAAATAAATGAAGACAAAGAAATGTAAGTCGCGATTTCTAAACTTGAACCCGGTTTTGAGATGCTCTGTTTTTAAAATAAGAAAATACACTGAAAAAAATCGACCGTCCAGCACGGGCGAAAAAATCGAATAAGCATCTTTACGCTACCGGGACATTGCTTTCGCCGTCGAAATTTGTCTGTGCTACTTTATGTTTTTATGGTAAATTTTTTTCAGTCTTTCTAATTTTAAAATATTTGCGCATTCGTTATCGCCTATATAATTCAAAAAAAGTTTTTGTTTTTGTAGGTATGTACTTAACTTGGCTGTTACTATAACTTAAAATTAGAAAATTCCTAAGGGCGTCACTATGAAAATAAGTTTGGGAAGCTCTGGCCTATAGTGTTCCTCGATAAATAGACAATCATAGAATTTTTCAGATCAGTAGTTCCCCTTTGTAGGATTCTGTACCCAAAGGGTAAAACGGGATCCTATTACTAAGACTCATAAATAGAATAAAATAAATACTAATAAATAGAATAAAATAAATATTGAAGGGGCTCCCATAAAATAAACGTGACTTTTTTTGGTCGATTTTGATAACGGCAACAGATAGACGCTTGAAGTAATCACAGAATATTTAGTTATATTATTCACTTTTAAAATACAACAACAAACGTGTTTTATTTCTCGGTCTTATTAACGATAATAACAGGTAGAAACTTGAAATATTAACAAAATATTTAATTTAAATTTCAAATAATTTTTGGAGATTTTTGATAAAATCTATGGCACGGAACCCTTCGTTCGCGCGTTCGACTCCTTCTAGGTGGTTTTTTTTGCAGGCTATCTCTGATGACCTTCTTGAAGTCACCAGGGCTTTTAGTAAAGGAGAGGACCTCGATGGGTCCTCAAGCTTTAAGGTCGAATCACTCCAAAGAGGATTCCTGACCGGTGAGCATCTCCCTCGGAGGAGTCTCTGAACCTATTAGTCTCTAATGCGTCCGAATCTGACGGGATCAGTAGTTCCTAAGATAAGCGCGTTCATCTAAACAAAAAAACAACTCAGTATAGATGCGTGCGTAGTACTTGATCATTATTTAGCTGCGGAGTTATGTTAATACTGTAATATCTCTGAAGATATTCATTGAAATCTAATGATGTACAGAACAATTTTGTACAAAATTAAATACTTGTGATGAATAAAGTATAAATTTTGATAAGGAATAATATGATTTTTACAAAAATACCTTCGCATCTAATGCATTATTTTAGAACAAATTTTATTAACTAAAACAGGTTATAGCGAGTCAACCTTAAGAGATAGATAAATGCTGTCTGGAACTTTTTTTTAGAACTTTTAAAGGAAAATAATTCCGTTGTACATAATTTTTGCGTAACTTTAACCGTTTACCCAGCGCACGCAACAAAAGCTCTGAAAATCTAAATTTATTATTTTCCGTTTATTTCAAACTATGATATCTCTTAGGATATTCATTGAAATCAAATGAGGTCATTAACAATTTTGTTCAAAATTAAATGCTTGTGATAAATAATGTATTTATTTTGATAAGGAATAATATCATGCATACAAAAACACCATCGCAGATAAACTTTTGATTAAAAAAAAATTTGATTACCAAAAAGAAAGGTTATAGTGAGCCATCCATAAAAGATAAACATATGCTATTGCGGATTTTTTTTTAGAAAATTTAATGGAGAATAATTCTGTCATACATAATTTTTCCGTAACTTTAACCGTTTACGCAGCGCACGCAGGGAAAGCTTTGAAATGAAATATTTTTCTCCCGTTTTTGCAACATTCTTCATTAATGCTCAGCTCCTATTGGACGTATCGTGATGTTATATAGCCTATAGCCTTCCTAGATAAATGGACTATCCAACTGAAAAAGAATTTTTCAATTTGAGTCAGTAGTTGCTGAGATCTTAGGGTTCAACCAACCAAACAAACAAACAAACAAACTCTTCAGCTTTATTATTAGTATAGATTAGTATAGATAAAATTAATAGGGAAGTTTGTTGCGAAATAAAAAAACTGAGCCGATTTGAGATGAGAAAGCGTTCAATATAATTCTACGGAAAAACTTAATTAATTGACAACTTCATTTCTGATGTCTCATATTACAAGAAAAATAAAAAACTTGTGAGGTTTTAACAATCACAACTATTTAAAATAAAGAGTTTCAACATCCTCTGCACCTAAAAGATGGGTGACCAACAGAAAAGGGCGCTAGGAGATTCCTAGACGAGTTGGTGGCCTACTCTCTCTACCACTCCGTGTCCTCAACACTTCTCCAGTACCTGAAGACAATTCTAACTTGTATAACTTTTGCACCGGTCTAATTTTCGTTCCTGTAGTTGTTTTTAACTTTACTACTCTATCTACTCCGTCCCTACCTTTACAAATTTCTGTAACTAGACCCAATGGCCACTTCAACCTTTAATCTGCGGTTTCTACAATTACTACATCCCCCACTTTAACTCCATCGGTCTTATGTTGTCCTTTTTGAAGAAGACAAGTTAAATATTCCGTGCGAAACCTCTGCCTAAAATCATCGCGTAGCTTTTGTAAGTATCTCAACCTACGATTCAAACTTGTCTTATCAACCTGATCACAATCTTCAACGTCGCTTGAAGGTAATGGATGTAAAAAACACATTGGCGTGAGAGGTTCCAGAGACGATGTTTTATCATCTTCTACGTATGTTAATGGCCGTCCATTCATTGTTGCTTCACAATCGCATAGAATTGTTCGCATCTCATCGAATTTCACTGACCTTCTTCCTAGAACTTTTCGTAAAAGATCTTTTAGGATCTTAATTAGCCGTTCCCAATACCCTCCCCACCAGGCAGCTGTGGGAACATTAAATTTCCATTTTATACGTACAATGTTCGAATATCTCTGTACTTCATTCCAGTCGATCTGTTTAAATAAATTGTTGGCTCCGACGAAATTCGTGCCGTTGTCCGACATCAGCACCTTCACTCTGCCTCGACGCGCCACAAATCTACGAAAGGTCATCAAAAATTCTTCTGTGGATAGACTCCTAACCAGCTCCAAGTGCACTGCTCTATATACCGCACAAGTATACAAGACAACCCAACATTTTTCACCGCCACGTAGATACAGTGGGCCTGCCAGATCTACTCCTGTTACCTCAAATGTTGCTGAACAATTAATACGGTATATTGGTAGAGGCGCTACTGAAGTTTCTAAACGCCTGGCATTAAATCTTCTACACACAACACATTTTGATATTATTGATTTAGTCGCTAGTCTTATGCCTATAACCCAGAATCTTTTCCTTATATCTGCAATGACAATGTTCATACCTGCATGCTGAAGCCTTCGATGACACTCTTCAATCATGCGAGTCACAATAAAATTCTTTGCTGGTACTACAAAAGGTTTCTTTGTACATTCAGAAAAATCTCCCAAGGTAAGTTTTGTCTCTATTCTCATTAAACCCTCTGTATCAATTATAACCTTTAAGTTTGTACATCTTTTCTCTAAAAATTCTGTATTATCTTTTTGTACTAATAAAATAATTTTCTTTTCAGCTTTTTCATATTCTTCATATTGTAACTCTCCTTCTATTTTCTTATTTACGTCTTTTGCATTATGAATAAATCCATCCTAATGTGCGTATTATTTTAGTATAGGTAGAAAAGTACTTAAGTTGATCTAAAAAATTCTCAGTGCTACACACATTAACAGTACAAGTCCTTTTTTTCAGTTCTTTTGCTGCTTCATCTTCATCCACATTTACTCCTGACCTTGGCCAAAATTCGGAACTGTATTGTAACCACGGAGGTCCCTCAAACCATCGTAGGTCAAACAGTTGTTTCGCATCACAGCCCCTGGAAGCAATATCAGCCCAATTTTGGTCTCCTGGTATATGATACCAATTTTGTGGATTAGAACTTGCTCTGATTTCCTTTACGCGATTCGCTACAAATGTGTTCCAAGATAAATCTTTTTTAATCCAACACAATACCACGTTAGAATCGGTCCAAAAATATTCATCAAAGACTACTAACTCCAACCATTTTTTAGTTTCACTAGCTAGTCTAGTTGCGATTAAAGCTGCCATTAACTCAAGACGAGGTATAGTCATTTTTTGCGTAGGTGATACTCTTGATTTCGCGGACAATAACTGTACAGATACAGTACCATTACTTTCGGCTCTCAAGAAGACGCATGCAGCATAACCGTCTTTACAGGCGTCGCAAAATGTATGGAAACTAAGTTGACAATCCTTTAAACTATCCTTTGTTATTCTTCTCGGTATTCTACAGTCTTTAATATAAGTAATATTTTCATACCATTTTAAGAATTTCTTATGGTAAAACAACTCATGGTTGTAAAGAAATAGTAATTAAATGGTTAAAAACTTTAACATACGAAGAGACTGAAAACATATTAAAAAGAATTATATAAACTTAAAGGGATTACTAGTTGTATCACACTTACTCACACTCACACATGCACAAATAAAACATACACACATACACACACACACACACACACACACACACTTGCGTGTGCTCGTAGCACGCACTCACACAAGAACAAAATTTTAGAACTTTTTATACTTTTTATATTGTTGTGTGTTTACTTTTACTTTTCATAGTTTTCATTGTAACTTATTAACATAATGTTATAAAGTCAAAGGTTATGAGCGAAGCACTCTAACACAAGTATTTAATAATTACTTAAAAGAGATGTTTCACAAATGAATTGTAATGTAATTTATGTTAATAAAAACAATTTTATTATTTATTATTTATTCTACTATGAAAAAGCGATGAGCTACATTACGCAGTGGTCCGTAGCCATTCCGTAGTCGTTCCGTAGCCATTCCGTAGCCATTTCGTAGCCGACATTCCGTAGCGTTCGTAGTAAAAAGAGGCCTTTCCTTTCCGAGCTGATAAGTGTGCTAAGACTTTTATTCGACTGCTATCTTTCGGCAGCAGTGACCACCAGGTTAACGTGCCTTCCGAGGTAGGAAGCAAAATAGAGTTGAAACAGTTTTGGTCATCTGAGTGCCAACCGCGTAATTAGTAGCTTAGCTTCTACGATCGCTATAAGCTCAGCGCCATCGATCTTCACGAGTACTGATACGGAACTCGAATGCACGACCTTTCGCTATACGGATGACTGCTCTTTCCACTGAGATACCCTGGACTGCGAGATTGTCAATGAGTTCGTCTCACAGTCCTGTTTAGTCGGTGTTCTTTTTGTTGTTTTTAGTTTTAGTGCAACATAAAATGTTTTCGATGTTGGCGGGGATGGGTGATAAGGAAAGGGGAAGCACAAAAGATCCCATGGGGTCGAAGTGCTCTGAGACACAGTCTCAGCCCCTTGCATAAGAATAAGAATAGTGCATTATTCAAAGTATGTGAAACTCAAAACGTCTTTATTCATTTAAGTACGATTTGTACGCTTGTCAAAGCCATTTCAAGAGTGTGATCATTTCAAGCCTTGTGCTGAAAAGAAAATTTGCTTAACGCGAGGCTTAAATTTATCTAACGGAAGTTCAGTTACATGATGTGGGAGTTTGTTATATGTCGGAGTGCATCATGCTTGCGTTGCGTTACATCGTGTCAAACCACGTAGAAGTAAAATAATAGCACCGACATACACGCTAGTTGGTACACGCTAGTGTGTTACTGAAACTCGATTCCAATACAAAATAGCTGGATACTGCTAAAATTGGGTCGGATTAGAATCAATGGGTTTGCTCACCGTTGACATAAACCATAATAACAATCATGACAGTCACAACGCGCTCTAATTTTTAAACATTTACACTAGCTTTGGCCACGCGCCATAATATACCTAATTATGTATACATTTCCTCACGGAACACAGGAAGAGGTTCTATGTTCTTTGCATTTTCTCATGAATAAGTGACAAGTTTCGTGAATCTTAAAATTGACGCAGCAAATCTATTTCTACCTCTTGTGTCTTGATTGTGACAATCAATATGATTTAAAATATATGTATATTTTTATGAACATACATTATGTTATCGTATTGGGAAGCTCAGTTGGGGAGCAACCGTCAAGATATTGATTTCTTTAAATAAATCTCTAAGCTACTAATACAATAAACTGATTAACTTTGCATTTTAATTAACGCCTGTTTTTCCGTAGTGATATCAACAAAGCAAACTACAGTTAAAACAACGAGCTCCTAGTCGTAATGTTTCTTGTTCCGCAGTCGACAGCAGACTCATTTGAAACGAGTTTCTGCATACTACGGCACCTGTTACCTCTAAATCTGCACGTCTGTCTGTTCGTAAACTGAAACTTTACACTTCTTTGTACGAATATGTTACTCTGGTCTTACTTAATATGGAAGCGTGGGCGAGACTTCAGTAAACTTCGACATCATATAACTTAGTTAGACTGATTTATGTGAAATGAACTGTTTTAAATTTATATAGATCTAGAGAAGTCCGGTACGCCGAAATACCCTTCACCGAATAGGACAGTTTTCCGATAACACTGTACTCCGACAGTTAATTGATCTAAAAAATACTTGGCCAATAGAACGGTTCGCCGAAAATATTATTCATCGGCGCCGGTTGGAAGTCCGAATGAATCCTTCGGATAGAACGGTTCGACGTTAACACACTTTAACGACGATTGGTTAAACGAACTATAGAATATATCTACCCACTACCTATTGCCATAACGATGTCATTTTATTGCTCTGTCATTTCAAGTGAGTACGTAATTATGTGATTTATATCTATGTGAGAAACGCCCTTAAGCCGCTTCTGGCACGCTTTTACGGTGAAGGAAAACATCGTGATGAAACCTGCACACACCTATGAAGAAATTTTTAGGTTGTGTGTGAAGTCGACCAACCCGCACTTGTCCAGCGTGGTTGACTACGGTCTAATCGCCCCTAATGTGGGTAGGCTCAAGCCGAAACATTTTTGCATTACTTGACGTACTCTTAAGATTGTAGGTATTAAAACATTATTATTTGATATTACTAGATATTGATTGACCTTGCACTTATCTTTTTTCTCGTAGCCATTTAAATAATATTCCCCTGTTATCGCTCGTTCATTTTGTTTTGTTATTCTGTTTAATCTCTTCTCAGATCCGTAGATTATCGTTAAAAAGCAATTAACTAGCTTCAAGTAAAGTGGAAATTATCGACATTTTTATTGGACGGTATGTTAGTTGCGACTAAAATGGTTTGGAATATGCTTAAGTTCTTGTTCTTCTTCTCGTATCTATCCTGGTACAAGTCAACCTGGTGTCAGAGTCTAACAAGTCGCCAGTTCTGGACTCTGACGTGACTTGCTTTAAGGTTGTAGCACATTTCACATCAACAGCATATAATGTCCCCTCCGAGGGGCTCGAGCCTACCCCACTTTCTTCATAGATACGTGCAGGATTCCTCACGATGTTTTCCTTCACTTTGTTTTCGATTAAACGTACATATGAATTCAAAATTTCAAAACACATTCGTACGTGGCGGGAATTGAACCAGTGCCTCCCGGACGGGAGACGACGCTCTTACGAACTACGCCACCGACGCTTCTACGTAGCACATTTATCAACTTGGAACTGTATCGTTTTCTACTATGAAAATGCGATGCGCTACGTTCCGTAGTGTTCCATAGCCATTCCGTAGTCGTTCCGTAGCCGTTCAGTAGCCGTTCCGTAGCCATTTCGTAGCCGACATTCCGTAGCGTTCGTAGTAAAAAAGAGGCCTTCCCTTTCCGAGCTGATAAGTGTGCTAAGACTTTTATACGACTGCTATCTTTCGGCAGCAGTGACCACCAGGTTAACGTGCCTTCACGGCAGGCACGAAGCAAAATAGAGTTGAAACAGTTTTGGTCATCTGAGTGCCAACCGCGTAATTAGCAGCTTAGCTTCTACGATCGCTGTAAGCTCAGCGCCATCGATCTTCACGAGTACTGATACGGAACTCGAATACACGACCTTTCGCTATACGGACGACTGCTCTTTCCACTGAGATACCCTGGACTGCGAGATTGTGAATGAGTTCGTCTCACAGTCCTGTTTAGTCGGTGTTCTTTATGTTGTTTTTAGTTTTAGTGCAATATAAAATGTTTTCGATGTTGGCGGGGATGGGTGATAAGGAAAGGGGAAGCACAAAAGATCCCATAGGGTCGAAGTGCCCTGAGACACAGTCTCAGTCCCTTGCATAAGAATAAGAATAGTGCATTATTCAAAGTATGTGAAACTCAAAATGTCTATTCATTTAAGTACGATTTGTACGCTTGTAAAGCCAAATTGATGATGCCATCATTTCAAGAGTGTGATCATTTCAAGCAAGGCTTGAAATGATCACACCATTTCAAGCCTTGTGCTGAAAAGAAAATTTGCTTAAAGCGAGGCTTAAATTTATCTAACGGAAGTTCAGTTACATGATGTGGGAGTTTGTTATATGTCGGAGTGCATCATGATTGCGTTGCGTTACATCGTGTCAAACCACGTAGAAGTAAAATAATAGCACCGACATACACGCTAGTTGGTACACGCTAGTGTGTTACTGAAACTCGATTACAATACAAAATAGCTGGATACTGCTAAAATTGGGTCGGATTAGAATCAATGGGTTTGCTCACCGTTGACATAAACCATAATGTTCAACCATCATGACAGTCACAACGCCCTCTAATTTTTAAACATTTACACTAGCTTCGGCCACGCGCCGTAATATAAATGTAAACATTTCCTCACGGAACACAGTAGGAGGTTCTATGTTCTTTGCATTTTCTCATGAATAAGTGACAAGTTTCGTGAATCTTAAAATTGACGCAGCAAATCTATTTCTACTTCTTGCGTCTTTATTGTGACAATCAATATGCTTTAAAATATATGTATATTTTTATGAACATACATAATGTTATCGTATTGGGAAGCTCAGTTGGGGAGCAAGCGTCAAAATATTGATATCTTTAAATAAATCTCTAAGCTTAATAGTTACAAATACAATAAACTGATTAACTTTGCATTTCAATTAACGCCTGTTTTTCCGTAGTGATATCAACAAAGCAAACTACAGTTAAAACAACGAGCTCCTACTCGTAATGTTATTTGTTCCGCAGTCGACAGCAGACTCATTTGAAACGAGTTTCTGCATACTACGGCACCTGTTACCTCTAAATCTGCACGTCTGTCTGTTCGTAAACTGAAACTTTACACTTCTTTGTACGAATATATTACTCTGGTCTTACTTAATATGGAAGCGTGGGTGGGACTTCGATAAACTTCGACATCATATAACTTAGTTAGACTGATTTATGTGAAATGAACTGTTTTAAATTTATATAGATCTACAGAAGTCCGGTACGCCGAAATACCCTTCACCGAATAGGACAGTTTTCCGATAACACTCCGACAGTTAATTGATCTAAAAAATACTTGGCCAATGGAACGGTTCGCCGAACGCCGAAAATATTATTCATCGGCGGTTGGAAGTCCGAATGAATCCTTCGGATAGAACGGTTCGACGTTAACACACTTTAACGACGATTGGTTAAACGAACTATAGAATATATCTACCCACTACCTATTGCCATAACGATGTCATTTTATTGCTCTGTCATTTCAAGTGAGTACGTAATTATGTGATTTATATCTATGTGAGAAACGCCCTTAAGCCGCTTCTGGCACGCTTTTACGGTGAAGGAAAACATCGTGATGAAACCTGCACACACCTATGAAGAAATTTTTAGGTTGTGTGTGAAGTCGACCAACCCGCACTTGTCCAGCGTGGTTGACTACGGTCTAATCGCCCCTAATGTGGGTAGGCTCAAGCCCCTCAGTGGGGACATTATATGAGCTGTTGACGCTTCTGTTTGAAATTAAGAGCTGGCATGACTGATGATTGCCCGTGATTCGAACTTTGCCCGTTTTATCTAGGCAGCGTTATTGACCACTCCACGATGATGGTGTCTATTCACATTAAGATCGTGCTGCTCCCATCCGACTCAAATGCTCTAGAGATTCATATCAGTGTAAAGATTTTCCCGCGGGAGACGCTCGCCGGATAGAAATCCTCTCTTGGTGGTTTGAATTAGGCTAGAGGACCCAACAGGGTCTTCGCCTTTCACGCCACATGCTTTCTATAAAATTGAAGTATCAGTAAACACTGCAGGTAATGTTTTCTTTCTGTGGGTCGTAGACATATGAGACACATTTACTTAATGCTGTCCCTCGGTTTCTCAATAAACTTCTACTATAACAAATAAAAAATATAAACTAAAACAGTATTTTGTAAAATCCATTTAGAACTGTTATATGTGAGTGGAGTGTTTTATTATCATAACAGCCTTTATATTTCGACTCACTGCTGGGACACAAAGGCTCTCCTTGTTATCGAAGGAGATTTAGGCAGTAGTCCACCACGCTTGCTCAATGCGGATTGGTGGAAGGAGTTTATGATGATCAATACCCCTTTGCTGATCCATTAGTCGCCTTCTACGACACCCATTGGAGGATATGGGGTGATGCTATTCTACTCTGCCGGCATCACATGGGTAAAGAGTGTTTTGTATGTTTAGAAAATTAAGCTTTATTACTTAATAACTCAATGATGTAATTTAGTCTAGTTTTTCGTTTAAATAATCATATATATTTTTAAATAGGGAATGCTTGTAGGTAATAACTTCTAGTATTTTTTTTCTATCTGTATCTCAAAATAGCACAAGTTATTTTATATTTTGTAAAACAATTATAAATAAAAAAATGGCACAACTTGGCTAAATTTATAACAATTTAGCTTTGACCGATACACCGGCAATGTAATTATACAGACACGTCACATGACGTCTGTTCTCACGGCTGACATGACGCGGCAAGGCGACAAACGTGTTTTGACATGTTTGCTAGCCACAAAGAGATTCGTGTAATTGCGGACTTGATTTTCGTAACGTATTCAGTGAATGTGTCAGTCGGAGCGCCACATAAAACAAATGGTTGATTAGTCACGTAGTGACAATGAAGACTGAAGTTAATCACGAAACAAATGATAGCGAGCTAGTAAATATAGAGAAGATTTTTTAATCGTTTGCAATTAAACTTGAGAGCAGCTGTTATTCTCACAGTCTGCATGGTAAATGAAAATATAATTTGTGTAGATAATCTAAATCTGGAATAAGTCCAAATATTTGATTTAAATAGGTACATTAAATTGGCAGATATCTTCTAATTTGCTATGTCCGTAAAGCGTGATGAAGCTGTACGACTAAGTATTAGTTCTTTTCATAATAATAAGTAATGACATCCGAACTTACATCATTTGCAATAAAGATTTATTTTTGTATTTGATAACCCCCTTACAATAAACAGCCCCAAAATTCATTTGAAGTTAGAACATAAACTGCTATCGGTCTACGGCTACGAATCCTGCACTATAAACGCACAATGCAATGAGAAGAAGAAAATCGAGTTATTCCAACGGCGTGGGTGAATGAGTAATTTAGTCCATGAACTCCTTTATTTTAAAATCGACATTAAAATTCTTAGTCTTCTGCCCAATCCCATCTAACAGTAAGTAGTGATAACTGATAAGTTTACAGTAACCTCATAAAAATATCACTCAAATGGCAATGGATGATATCCGCAGGAGTACTCAGGCCACCGACATGAAATTGCGAAACTTAAATTACAAAAAGGTCCTTGAGCGGCGGATACGTAAAGGCAGACGCAGCGTTGGTAGACCCACCATAAAGTGGACGACAATCTGGTAAAGGTTCCGGGAAGCGTTAAAATGCGGACAACTAAAAACTGATCGGGCTGGAAATGGAGGAGGCTTATATCCAACTCTCGGCGGAAATGATGATGATGATAAAGATGAAAATGAATTCACCCTCAACGACTGGAAGACTGTCTACCTTATCACTAATAGCTGGAATACACAATTGTTATAGTGACAGACTTAGATAAGTTCGTGATAGCTAACCAGGAGATCTTAAAATAGCCCCGACACTAAGCAAACCCACAACAATTTATTTTTATTTCAGGTCCATAAAACCCTTAACTGGTTAGTAACAATTTAACTTAAAAATCTAATGTTAGTAGGTACATAATTATATAATCAAAGTAGTCTTACATATTGAGGCACTGGCGCATGTAGTGACTGCCAATATGTTCATGAATGTCCATACGCCCTGCGACAGAGTCCAAGAGGCTTTCTGGATAGCCCGCGTTCACCGCGCTATCCAAGCCGCTCTTTTGCGTATAATGGCAAGAAATTTAACTGAGACATTAATATTAATTTATTTGAATAGAATAACGGGACTGTTCTCAGCGTTATAAAATTCAATTTGAATCTTTAAAAAACAAAAAATGCACAGACCTATTTAAGAAAACTTAAATTATATTAATCATGACCTTACACCGATGCAGTCGCGAATGAAGCCTATTTAGATAGTAATGGAATGTTCTAGTTGCTCCGATTTACGCGAAATAGAACGCTTGTATCTCTAATAATGTCGAACTACATTCGCTTTGTTTTCTAGCAATTTCTGTAGTGATTTATGAGTGGACTCAGAAGCTTTGTCCGGCTCCGATTGGAGATTGGAACAGAACAATTAGATTAATGGCTGTTACAACAAAATCCACTTACTGCGTTTGGGGTGTGCTGGGTCTCTGTAAATTTTATGTGGTACATTCTTCTGGAAAACAGAGTAGCGTTGATCAATTTTACCCTTGGATGAGAGCGATTTAAACCTTAATGTCACGTAGGTTCTTGTAGCGAAGGAGCGTACATTTGAAGACAGTTAGTTGTATCTTAGTTTCAAGACCAATTAGCCACGACGACTGGAGAAAGATGTAGATCAAAAAACTCATCTTTTGTCTAATAGCCGAGTCGAAATGAGGCGCACACTTTGACACCACGTCTCGTTCTCTATAATATACCGGCAGCTCTTTTGAATAGAAAAAGGTCAAGCAAATAATAATAATAACTCTTTATTTTCTCTTACACAGTGATGATGACTATGTGAGAGAGTGGTGTCTGTACTAGGGTACCCTGTATGACAGATTCCTCCACACACTCCACATCCGAACCAGGCGAAATTATTCTTAGGGTGTCACAAATGTGAGCTATAAATAAACTTGAATAACAATAGGGGTTAAAGTATGAAATTGCCGATTTTTTTCCTCATTATTCATTAGTGTATAATTTAATACAATAGCTATGTCCATTATTCTTCTTTTGTTTTAAACTTCATTACAAGGACATTATATTTATGTATAAAATTTTATTCTTATTTTTATTTTTTTCACTAGACATACATCTTCAAAAACAGCTCGTCCTATGAGGTGCCCGTCTCCGTTTTAAAAATATGAATATTTTTTTACAGGTATCAATTTTAATTTTTTTTCTCTAAGTCCTATAGCTTAATGTTGTCTAAATATATCCACAAAATTACACAAAATTTAGATTAGTGGTTCCTTAAAAAATCGCAAATATATTTGTATGGAAATATGAATTTTCGTTAAATTCTCCATGTAAAAGGGCAATTTCATACTTAAACCCCTAATATTAATAAGGTTCTTTATCTTAAAGTATTAATCTATAAGTAAGGTTTGCGTGTAGCTGTGTGCGTGTGCGTGGACGGTTATAACGTGTCCATGTCATGTAGGTATGTGTGTAAGTTGGTATGTTTCGGGTAACAACTGCTAACCATTTTTTAGTTGCGTCATAGTCTAATGATCTTAGCCAAGCAATATTAATTCTCTTACAATGGTATTTAGTTAGAAGATATATTTTGATATGCCTGTCTATTTTGTTGACTCCATTTCCTCTGATGGTTTGTTAACCATCAGAGGAAATGGAGTCAACAAAATAGACAGGCATATCAAAATATATCTTCTCATCTGTTCATCTATATTAACAATTATGCGTATACATCGTTTCTGCAATCGAAATAATTTCAATATGTTTGTACTATTTCCCCACATTATTATGCCGTATTGGAGCCATGAGTGGGCATAACCATAGTACGCACACATCGCGGTAGACTTATCAGTAGCCCTTTTTAACTGATACAAAGCGTATAGTCCAGTCAACAAATTCAAAAACATGTCGTTGTTCATGTTGTGTCTTGTAGTATATTTGTGTGATAACAGAAGAAGACACTAAATGCAAAGATAGTTTGTGCGGAAGATAAAGCCACGCACAACTAGCAACTCTCACTGTGCTGAATTTCCCAGGTTTCCATTTCTTGATCGACATAAAAATAACTTTCCTTAGTTGGCGTTGGAATGGTAGCCACAATTTATCGATGGCACCATAACCAGAACACATAGTCCTTTGAAGCAAAGGAGATGGCGGAATTAGGGAAAAAAGTTCATCAGAGCTCAAGGGGTAATAGAGAAATATGTTAGACTCATTTCTCAAACGAATAGAAAATTGGTAGAACTAAACCTTTGAAATAAACTTTGGTAGATTCATTATTATTTTTTATGATGAAGTGGACTATGGTAGTATTTGCAAAACGAAATACTGGTTTTTCGTTGAACTTCTCATTGACGGTCAGTATTTCTATAATCCGTCCGGCCCCCATGTATATTGTAATTGAAAAGTATTTCAAAAAATGAAATCTTTATCAAAATACATAATGTGAAAAATGATTCTCACTTCATCTATATTTCAAAAGATAGACTTTAACATTCATTCACGCCACATTAATTATTAATTTGTGCTTATACTTGCCTAATTAATATGAATAAAAATTAAGCTTCCATCTTAACATTTTTATTTGTATATCTACAGTAAGAATTTTTTTTTTTTGCTGGACGTCTCATGACGTAATGTGAATAAAAACGCTGTGAAATATTAAAAAAAAACGATTTCTTCGTCTATATTATCTTTTGAAACATAGATGAAGTCAGAACCATTTTTACATTATGTATTTTGATAAAGATTCCATTTTGTGTTAAAATTCACTATAATTTACCGGACACATGCGAAAGTTAACATTTTATAAATAAACAATGTTTATCGACGTAAAAATTTCCACCAGCTCCTGATGCTGTTTTCCAAACATTTGACAAATACAAAAGACAAATTTCGCAATAAAAAAGTCATTTCGTGGCAAACAACAATCATTTTAACGGCAAACAAAGGAGGTTCCACTTCGCAGTGATTTATACAAGAATTACTGCGAACGGTTAGAGTAAATAGGGCTGTCATTTGTCCCGTTTACGCTGACTCGCTATTCGAGGCATCTTGTGATTTATTAGTTCAGTAAGTCAGCTGTTTTCCAGAAAATGCAACAAGTGACCTTGAAAAAGGAAAGCATATGATTCTTCTGCTCATCATGTGGTTAACAATTTGTGCTTCCGCCAATAATATTTATGTCACTCTTCCAGTCCAGCATACCGCCGAAGCGCCGCCCCCGAGTCAATATGCACAGTTTGATAGTGTGGCGCGTTCTTTACAGTAGACTATGGTTTCTCGAGGTCAAGAGAGGAAAATTACTATTTCGGCAGTTCGAGGAGTAGAAGAGAGGCATTTAAAGTTGCGTAGTGATTAACCTAATGGTAAATTCTGTATCAGCGCAAAGTGAATTATTTAAATAAGTTGTCAAAAATCAAATGTTGGTTTCAACACTGATAATGCTTGATGAAGAAGTAAGTAAGATTAGTTGTAACGTAACTTATTCTTATTTTTTACCCTGCTCCCAATTTATTTAGGTCGGTGCCATGTCTTGCTATCAACATACTGCTAAAGGTTTGGTCCTAGATTTTAGTTCTGGCCGCCTGCTTGTCTCCAAACCTCCTAGGGTGATTATTTTATTATCGACCAGAAATTAAAAAGTATTTTTTCTTATTATAATGTCCTACGATTTCTTGGTGGTTATCAAGTGCCGGAAGAACACCAGGAAGTGTTAGAGTTAGGTGACTAAGGTGACTATAAGTCACTACGATGGATCGAAACGCGGACTTTCGCTATCCACAAAAATGTAGAAACAAAAAACATTTTCCATTTGATTTGAAGGCACCCGATTAAAAATTACTTCCATCTTACAAGTTGACAAGTTGGTTTTCTATTTTTAGAGTTCTGGTGCTGTCATGAACAAGGTCGACAGAGTCATAAGTTTGTGCTACGAGTGGGAGTTTCGACTTTGCCAAAACACTGTTACCGCAAACTTTATCAAAATATCTCTTGCACAGTGAACCAATTTGAAATGTAGCAATTTTGGCACAATAGCGTTGTTGAAACTTTCTCGTGCCAATATGTTTGGGCGATGGCAATTTATCTGAGTAAGACTGCCATTTCATACTAGAACAATTATAGTAAATAGACGTAAATAAAGACAAAGGCATTAAAATTGACATTCTACTATATTTGGTATAAATTACGATGTGAAAATACCCTTAAAACAAAGTATATTTTAAAGACGGCTGCAACCTTGTGTTTCTCCGTGTTGCTTAGGGCACGTTCAGTTCACGTAATACTCGTTGTTTTATTGTTAAGATTATACACCTACGTGCAATGAAATCGACCCACCTGTACGGTTTGGTTCAAAGCTCGATAAATCTAACCTTCAAGTAATAAATAATTTTTATCCTGTTTTAAACTTTTAACCCTGTTTTTTAAACAAGAATCTTAAGTTTTTACTTACATTAGACCAGTTTATACTGTGACAGATTTTGGTTTATTGATTTTCTAAACTGCAAAAAAAATATTTTAAGAGAAGCCTCGGTGGCGTAGTGCGTAAGGATGTTGTCTCCCACCCGGGAGGCATAGGTTCGAATCCCGCCACGTACCAATGTGTTTTCAAATTTTCAATTCGTATGTACGTTTAATCGACACTTTTACGATAAACAAAAACATCGTGAGGAAACCTGCACACACCTAATAAGTAATTCTTAGGTTGTGTGTGAAGTCGACCAACCCGCACTTGTCCAGCGTGGTTGACTAAGGCCTAATCGCCTCTTATCTGGGGTAGGCTCGAGCCCCTCGGTGGGAATATTATATGAGCTGTTGATGATGATGATGATGATGAATCATTTTTTGAATAAACAATGATTCAACTCACTTTTGACGCTATACAGAGTCACAGGTTGCTTATAACAAAATAATGAGAAACGGGGGATTCGGAACAATAACGCTTTTGAATTATACTTTCAAATTATATTTATAGGTTTTATTTGTCTAAACTTATTATTATATACCGATATATTCTAAATCGAAACCTACTGAAAGATATGATTTTGAGTGTTACTTCTGTCCTGTTTGTTGGCTTTTGCGTTTGATTATTTACTGAAGGATTCTTACTTTTTGGGCTTAGTATCCCTTTTAGGTAGGCGATAGGCTGGCAACCTATCTTTGTAATAAAATGTTACCTAAGGCTCTGCTCAACCCCTGGTGGGATTACAAGCTAGATCATATGAACGTATGAAGCTTACGAGGTGGGCCAATTTGATTCCACGCATTTCATTCCAAGTATAGTAATTTAAAAAAAATATTTTAAATGTTTGGATAAATTTACCTGTTAAAATATTGCGTTTATGATTTTAAGTAGGATAATGTTATTGTATTGTATTATAATCTGAGAGAGTTTGTTGTAATTATTCTCTACAGAGAATGTTTATACAGAAAGCTCATCGAGTTCTACTGAAACGGTGGTTGAGAGAATGTAGATTTATGTTGATATTCAAGTTTTGACAGCCCTGCGTATATACCATTTTAATAGCAATTGCTGGCAGCACACTGAACGTAAAGACATCCTCGCCTTTAATTTAGTAGCCAGACTTATTTTATACGGGCTAAGTTATTATGATCTGTTACGAGTTTATGGTAGTCGGGACTCGATTTCTTAGTCATATTTCTAACTTCATATTAATATTACTGAACTTTTATTCTTTATTCTCCACAGCGAATATCAATACCCGGAATCCATTTACGGAATAGATAACCAAGAGATCAATTATCGAATCTGTCGTAACATCCGTCTCTTTCTGGGTTTCGTGAAAAATTTCACGTTTAGTCTACCATCCATCACGAAGAAAAGAGATAGTCATCAAACCACACGTTGCATTTTCACGGGTCCGAGAGCGCAGTTAGTCCCTTCACCCGCCTAATTAAGCTGACGAAATGACGAAAACAAAACACAGACGCCACAATAAATCACGTCACGATTATGACATGGCGGAATGTCGTGTTGGACGCAACAAGTGTCCTAACTGACATGAATTGGGGTGGTAGATAAGTTGGTACGTATAAAGATGTCTCGGAATTGGACATTGACGGCCGATTTCATAGTCGAGAAATTGTTCTCTAGTTGATGCGCATGATGTATATGACACTTTTCAATTTATAATAGAGGCGGTACCTGTTCCGCCCTCGGTACACCCTCTCTGCAGAAGACTAATCAAATAAAAGTATCTATTCATAGACTTACCAAATGTACTTATAAGTTTTCTGACTGTGCTGGTATTACATCGTATAGAGGGTGCAACCAGGAAAACCCAATTTTGCTAAGCCAATATTAACTTGCAAATTGTAAATTCGATACGGTGGCCGTTGTACAAATAGAATCTCTTGTCTCGGTTTTCTAGTTTGCTACGGACATTATTTCCGAAGGTGTCCCGTTGAAACAAATTAAATTGGTTGGATCGAAAAAGCTTCAATTCAGCGAGCGGACTCCGACCCAGTTCTGTAAAAGCTATTCGAACAAAATATCGGTAAAGAGGAATCGATTACCAATCCGGACTATTTACAGTTCGTTTAATTCAATTAACGGCGATCAATTTGAAGTGCTCGATTTGATTTCGATGCTGTATCTAATTTGGGCTTGGAAAAAAAATTGTAAGATGAATAACGTTGAGTGCTCCGAAGCAGCTGTGGTTGGTCGTAATTGGAAAGTTTGTGCGATTCTTAAACTTTTTTATCAACGTTCTTTTTTAGACGCTTCTGGTACAGGTTGACCGAGTGGCTCAGCATTGCATGTCATAATTTAAGGCTTCTCATGCGACCAGTTTTTTAAAATTGCTATTTTCCAATAGCAGCCGTGACCTTGATATGCATTTATGCAAGCAGGAAAATCTAGTTTAAAATTTAGATTGCCTATTATCGACCTCCTCAACTTATAAAGTCAGTTATGAGGATAGTACACCGAGCACCGTCTTCATACAAAATAACACAAACGGGGAAAACTTTTTCCTACCCCTATTAACTACATATCCGGTCTTTATGATATTAAACAATGTTTTTTATACAACTATATGACGAAAAAAAAGCTGACGGCCTACCTGGTGGTAAGTGGCTACCGTCACCTATAAACACCTGAAAAAAAACAACGAAAAAAAATCACTTGGCAATTGCGTTGTCATCCTGAGGCCTAAGCTGCCCAGTTTTCCATGCCCAGTAAATACACTGGCTACCTTTCCCTTCAAAAGGAATACATCATATAGATCGGATAAGAAATAGGGATAGGGTGGAAAACGTTGGCTCCATTTGTATGGCGACGTTGGCGCCGTACTATCCTCTTAAATCGATTGAAATATATGTTTAAAAGATACACACAGAAAGCAGTCTTAACCGAAACCACTGTAAAGATAAAATGGTAGCCCAAAAAGAAAAGGCATAGATTGCTCTTATTTAAGTTTTAAACTAAGCACGACGGAAACGTACAAATGCCGTTTATAAATGTTTGAAGTTTGATTGATATTCCCTTTACGTCCAAGATTGACAATATGATTGGGGCAAAGTCGCTTCTTTGAGATATGATATTATGTTGAAATTAGTCGCCGGAAAAAATACAATTCACCTTTATTCAATATGTGGCCGCGGCATTGTATGCAGGTTATAAGAAAGTAACATGATAGATGGTCATCATCATAACAGCCTTTATAACTCGACCCACTGCTGGGACACAAGGCCTCTCGTTGCCATCGAAGGAGGTTTAGGTTAGGCAGTATTCCACCACGCTTGCCCAATGAGGATTGGTAGACGGAGTTAAGAGGATCGTTTTGTTTTATCTAAGCGCGTTGCTTATACTGTGCAAAGTTGTTTACCTCACTCTAATGTTTTTAGTACTACCATAGTAATATTTGTCACCCGCGTTAAACTCAAATGCACGTGTTTTAAAATGTACCTTATGCACAGGACGATTGTCATTACCTTGCTGTAACACAGTCTTGCACTAGTACGGACGGTAACGGATTGTATTTCTGTACCTACCTACATTATTGTTACTTAAACTAAAAAAGCGAATTACTTTTAACAACTGCTTTAATAGAATAAAACATAAAAAACACGTTAAACACAATATGATTTTTTTACAGTGTCCTATCCACTAAAAACCGCTGGTGCTCTCCTAAGTCCCTGTGGGGTCGTTTCGGACTTCGGATCCGAAGATTGCAGGTTCGTGTCCTGTCACGGTCGCCACAATGTCACTTAAACTAAAAAAGCGAATTACTTTTAACAACTGCTTTAATAGAATAAAACACAAAAAACACGTTGAACACAATATGGAAAAGCAAGAGAAAAAAAACAAACAAACGTAAACTAGCAACGATCCAAAACGTTTTTCTTTCATAGACGCGGAATATAAAAATAGGTACCTAGCATTCGCCACAATTATGTTACGTAAAATTGTATTGGTATAAATTAGTGTTAAGTTAAATAAGAAATACAATGTAAAGTTATTTCACTATTTTCGGTGTGTACAAATTGTAAAATTATGCACAATAAACTATTTTAGTTTGTATCCTATTGCGCTAATACGCTGTGACTCAACTCTCTTATTTTATTTCGTCACCAAATAAGTACTTAACATCACTAAGACCGAGTAAGTATATCAACGTGTCTTGGTCTGTGTCTGTGTACTAAATATATAATTATTAGGCATCATAGACACCTGAGACCATTCAATTTCGATGAAGAACAACGTTAAATAAAAATTTGATACTCAAGAAATCTTGATAGCAATCCCCAACGAAGTTTCAATTTTCTTCAACTTTTTCCCTAATTCAGGAGATAAAATTTCAAATGGGAAATTATGTTTCATCTGTATTGAGGGATCAGAGTTAACTTTCAATATTAAATTTGGAGTTTATATTCGCTTAAGGGAACGGGCTATGCGAGGCGAAACGTGAAAGGGAGAATGAAACAACGGAAGCTTCTTCGAATACTTTAGACAGAGATTCAATAAAACGAATCATTAACAAATCACAGCACCAAAAATCATGACTGTTTCGGCTGAAATTCTGACTGCGAAGACGCTGCGTATCCAAGCATCGGTTTCAACCAACAATAATGTTTGTCAGTCAGCTAATACCGTAATTAAGAAAAATGGTCGCCTCAAATGGAAGCTCGAAGGAAGCTTCATCTTGCATGCCTCATGTTTGGTATAATAAACACAAGTAAGCCACAGTATCTTTACCTAAAACTGACATGGGCACAAGCTCACCGGGCTCAGAAGAGAACTTGCACAGGCATTTTCGCGACCCCCCAGCATCGTACTCGCGCTTTTCGGGGATCTTTCAAATTTGCTGCCTCTCGTTGTTGGAATGACATCCCGCCACCAATGCGTAACCTAAAATCAAAAAACTCGTTTAGAAAACATTATAAAACCTTCTTACTTGATGTGCAAAAATCTATTTAGCTTACTCACCATTTAAATATTCACATCGCAGATAAGTTACAATCGGGATGATCAGAACCATTTTGTTATCGCGTAAGTAGGTAACTCGGGTGCGCGTGCGAAACTGTGTGTAGTGGCACATGTTTTTTATTTCCCCTTCAAGTGGTGTAAACAAATATTTATTAATTTACATTATATGGCCGAAATAGTGAAACGTGGCAGGAAATACGTGTTCTGCGTTATTTTATCCCAGGCAACTTGACATCTTATTCATTTCTTCCACAGAATAAAGAAAGAGTACCTACCAAGTTTGTACCAAGTACCTACCTATAAAAATCACAATAGATCCACGCTTTGTGTGTAAATGTCAAATGTCCAAGAAGAGGTTATGTAAAAACTATTTAAATACTAAAATAGCACTCTAAGATTATTTAAATAGATTATAAGATAATTATTGTAGTAAATAAAGTAGCCATAACGAGTCTTTAATAATTCAAAACTCAAATGTTTACTTAAGTATTTTATATTTATCCCTATTTTATAAATATATTCGTAGTATTTTATTTACATATATGTATCTATGTTATTTATTTTTGTGGACAGCATGATACCCGTATGTCACAGCAAAAAAAGGCCCTGCCAGAAAAACAGCGTTCCTGCTGCACTATGTTGTAGGAGCACATGCTGAGGCAGCCTTTTGGCCTCGCACAGGACATTGTGTAGGTATTTATTTTAATGTGTACTTTGTTATGTTATTTTTCTGATGTTCTGTCGTGGCCAATAAATGTTTTCTTTCTTTCTTTCAAATGTCCTTACGGCCTTACGGCGTTAGCTTTTGGTGAATTTTCACTTTTTGGCGACGATGATGAACTTTTTTTTTACTGTGTCCTACCCACTAAAAACCACTCCTCCATCCTAAGTCCCTGTGGGGTCGTTTCGGAATATGTACGCCTCGTCACCGAAAAGTCCTCGGGCTATCCTAAGGTTACCTGGAAGAGCAAATCTTGTGTGTTTTCGATTGTATATGTTAAACTGGTTGGCGTATAATAAGCTTATACTCTATTATATTTGTCACTGTAACCACACGTATACAAAAAAAAACAATCAAAAATCAACCCCACAGGCGTGTAAAATCGAAGACAAATGACAAAATGTTATTACCGTATTGTCGTTTCGCCCGTGGGTCCATTCTGCGTATTCCTGTCACGTATTGGGTCCGCGGTGGCTTCGAACGGCTCTAATGAAGCCAACTCGGGCTGGCCTTAATAGCTTCGAGATGTGAATAATAACCTGAAAGGCAAGGGTTGATTTTTGAAAAAGGATTGGGAACTTTTTAATGTGTTAAAAAACCGATTGTGGTACACGTCATAAGCTATAGGTGTTGTTGAAATATAATTATAACAACCTTGTTTCCAGGTAAACTAAGCCCTTGCCGTTCGCAAATTCGCTTATCTCTGCAAGATATATCTCTACCAATCCAGAATATGTGCGAGAGATTACAAAAATAAGCAGATGACATAAAGTGAATTAAGAAAAGGAAGTGTAGTAAAGTCAAAGATTTCTGTTAACATGAAAGAACAGAAAAATGTTGATAACGTTACGTTATTTTTATGGTGACAGAAGTTGTCATGATGGTGGTAATGGCCAGGCAAACTTTAAAAAAACCCAACAGCGAAGCAAACCCAATAAAAAATTGAACACCCCCGAGGATCAAAACCAAAGGATTTAAATCCACTTGAAAAGCACTAAATCGCAGAGTCGGTTAGATAGCGTACTTTTTAGGGACTTATACTTGGCGTTGCGGGCGCGTGGCTGCAGTGCCCATGTTTTTGTACAGGCTCTAGTGTAACAAAAATATACCTACTGAGTGGACATGGACAGGACCTCGGACCAAGACAGGACGCACATATTTGTACAGTGATCATTCGACATTGACGTTGACACAGAAACACGCAACTAGGACATAGCAGCAGCGGCCGACGAGCACTGAAAAAAATGACTTGTTTCAGGCGGGAATCGAACCCGCATCTTCCGTAATCCGGGCGGCTGCGTTGACCATTACGCCACCGAGACACTGCTTTCGCTGTCGAAATTTGTCAGTGCTTGCGTGCTTATGTTTTTTTCTAGTATTATAAATATTTACGCGTTTGTAAACGCAAAAATAAATTTATTCCATAATGTAAGGTAGTTTAATCTACCCTAACACTTAGATTTCGTGATCGATAAGAAGAACGCTCGACTGTAATGCCATTGACCTCCTCTTGGTTGGTGAAGTTAGTATATTGCTTATTTGAACACAATCCTTTTGATTCGACTTTACACCACAGGTAATAAAGCGAATTATTCTCATCATCTAAGCATTGAAAGAAACGCAATAAACCCAGTTACAATTGTAAAGAAGTATGTGTGAGGAATACCATCCGTTCTCATTCGAAGTGAATTCTAGCGCAAACTTTTAATTTACTTTCTGCAGACGTGATCAGAAACTCTTTAGGTGGGATATTATTTCTTTGGTGAATTTGAGACGTTTCACTTTAATCTTTTTATCATAAAATAAGATATCGTAAAGCATTTCTCGCTTCAATTTTGTGGATGAGGAGTGAAGGACCTTTAAATTACCCTTTCGAGTGGATTGAAAATTTTCTTAGGATGTTAGTTCCTAAGAAAAATTTCACAAAGCCAATAAATACTTTTAAAATATTGAATAAAATATTGTCTAATGTCTTTCACCTTAGGATGTCGATGTAAGTAATTCTATTTGATTGTGCGGGACTTAATGTGCCTAGTTACCTACGACCATCTAACTCTAAAGATTTTGATAACTTACAATTTATATTTTTTACAATGTTATGTTAATTTATGTAATGAAATCCTAAATCTGCTAACCTTGATCTTAGCAGTAAAATATTAAAAATTAAATAGAGAAATCTTAGCGTACCTAATAATTAAACCGTTTCCACCCTCATACCGATTATGTAACCCAGATTACGTATGACTAAGAACTTGTGTTTTAGATGGATAAGGATAAAATACTCGTAGATAGCAAAAAATTGGATGAATAAACTTAAAATTAAAAATAATAAACCATCATACATTTTTTTTCAGCGCATTTTTTCTAGTAATATTTACACGTTTGTAAACGCAAAAATAAAATTATTCCATAGTGTAAGGTACCTAGTTTCATCTTAACTGGGCGTCAAATATTTGCAATAATATTTCGTTCGGGTTTTAGAAGTGCAAATTTCAAAGATTTGATGAAACAATGTTTACCATAAAAACATAAGCACCAAGCACTGACAAATTTCGACAGCGAAAGCTGTGTCTCGTAATGGTCAACGCAGCTACCCGGATTGCGGAAGATGCGGGTTCGATTCCCGTCTGAGGCAAGTCGATTTTTTTCAGTGCATTTTTACCTGCTCCCGGTGTCCTCGTCAGGAGGATGCGCCAGGTCGAACAGCCGTCGGTGAAGAGGCGGCCCATAAGGCCGGCGTCGGCCAGTGGCCCACAGGGGCTGGCATTAGTCGGTAGCCCCTGTGGGCTGCTGGCCACCAATTGGTGCACAAGGAGTGCTTAGACGGGCAGCGTTGGGACGGTCTCGCTGTAGTTGCGCTCACGTGCGCAGATCCCGAGCCGTCCCGCAATAGCGCACTGGAGGTCAGGCCGGGGAGGATGCTTAGTCCCACATATACCCAGCGGTTGGCACCACCCCGCAGAGACGATGCGTAAATGCATTTGACCTCCCCGACAACAAAAAAAGGTGATTTAATTAAACTTATTAATAGATTTAATTCATTCGATGCGAAAATAATTTGAAACTTCCACTTCCGATTATACTTCCAGTGTTGACTATACAAAAAGTTAAACAGAATAAGTCACTAATCAAACAAGCAATCAATACCACTTAACAGCTTCATCATATCGGATAGTTTTGAATTAACACAGCAGATTCTATTGTTTGCTTCAGAAATGTTAATTGAACAAAACGAGCGCAGTTTTAACGAGCAGGCTGTTTGCGTTACGGCCGATGATGTGTACCGGGAAATGCCTGCTCGCCTATTTATTTAGGTTATGCCCACAATAAAATGTGAACTCATTGGAACAGAAACTTTTGTAGACAATTGGCTTTGTTTATTGCAGTATAATACTGATGGCACATGAACGACTTCAAAATCAACGGAAAAGAAAAGTTTTAAAGAATAAAAGCTTTGAAATGTACCTATTTTACTATGACAGTACTAAGTTGCTGCTTCACTGCGGCGCACGCGCTGCACGATGTCCACGCCCACGTTAGCTGCATGCGTCCGCTTCTCAGCGGACTTAGGTCGAAGTTTCCACTACTAATAATTTTCGTAGTAACCACGGCTACTTTTTTTTCTCCCCTGACCAGCAGCGAAAACAGTCAGAAGAACCTTCCGGACAAGCGAGGGAAGGAGGGGGTGAATCCTCATGGATACCCTAAGGGCCGGCCCCTAGGGTTATGTCAGACTCATACTGACTAAACACCCCCTTATTGCCTATTGCCAAAGTGGCTATAAGGCTATCGGAAGCAGCCGCCCCCTCAGGAGAGAGGGAGGTGCACAGCCACGGTTACGTAATATACGTCACGAACACATATATATGGACTGACCCAATCAGCTCAGCGCAGCACACACGTGCCGTGGGTGTGTTTTATTCGTGGCCCGATGGACTCACGCAGTTACCTTGCATAGCCTCTGTATGTGTAGCGTGTGTAGTGTGTGTAGCGTGCGCAGCATTGAGCTTTATGTGTGACATATCTGATCAGTACACGCGTGTGCCTACGACCTTATTTCATAAATAGCTCGTCCGTTGGTTGCAGTGGATGTTATCACTACCATTTTCATACAAATCGAAGCTTGACACACGTGCATAACCTCTCCGTACGCCGCAGTGGAGCAGCGGCTTTATACTGTCAAACAAAGCATCATTGCGCTTATGCGCTAACGGTATGTAACACTCTTTTACACTCTTACGCGACAATCGCATAAAATGCGCGTTTCAATCGATACAAACGTGCATATAAGTCGATACAAATCCTCGTTGATCGCTGGTGTCGCGATACTGTCGCGCGACTGTCAAATGCGTGCAAGCAAATAGCAATATGTAAATGCCCTTATAGCGCTAGTCTGACGCCACGCTTTAACGCTAAATTATGTTATACCTGTGTTATGATGTGACAGTGTTATACTGTGCCAAACAGAGCGTCAATGAGCGTCGGAACTGGCAGTATAAAACGCTTTAACGTGACGCTAAGACGCTTTTGCGATATGTTTAGTGAAACCTTTAGTAAAGAATTTTAACCATCTGCGAGGGTAGTGGCGTACCACCGATACCCAGGAGAAAACAAATTTGCGATCAGGGCGGTAGGGCTTGTTTGAATCTCTCTTGGCTAGCAACAACCATCTTACCTAAGTCTACCACCATGCATTATACTATTTATGCCACGATTATTTTAGGTACGGCCGGCAGCAGATCCTACTACCCAAAATTCACAAATTTGTCTAATTGATATTCAACACGCCAAATCGATTGGGCAAATTTGACAGTTTGTCATAACCTGATGTGCTGTTGACTGTACTTTTGTAATTGAATAAAAGAATATGATGATCCGATATTAAGTTATAAACCTGTTTTTTGTATGATAAGCCGTTCACGTTCGTAAAACACAACACTACATAATTGTAGTATTATTTGACTTTTGTCTTCCGTAAGGTGGAGGTAATACCCAAGTTCAGGTTGCTCTAAATTAATTTTCATAGTATTTAACACCTATCATTATCATAACAGCCTTTATAACTTGACCCACGGCTGGGAAGCAAGGCCTCTCCTTGTCATCGAAGGAGGTTCAGGCAGTAGTCCACCACGCTTGCCCAATGCGGATTGTTGGACGGAGTATAAGGTGATCAATACCCCTTTTTCTGGTCCATTAGTCGCCTTCTACGACGCCCATAGGAGGATATGGGGTGATGCTATTCTACTCTGCCAGCATCACACGGTTTCAATTATATTATTCACTTATTTAACCCCTGTACAACTATTCAATGCTCGCCTTATTTTAGTTAGAATACAAAATTAGATTGATTTCCTGGAATATTACTTCAAGCACTTTAACAAAGTGAACCATTCGTCGAATTCGTCAAATCATGTTTATTACTTCGTCGGAGCTGAAAGGTAATGTGTACAGATGAATAAGTTTTTTCAATTTTCCACTGCAATAAATCTCATCGAGTTATGGTTGAGTAGATTAAAAACTTGTGTCGTCAAATCCTCTAGTAACGTGAAAGTTTGAATGGATGAATTTGGGAATGTTTGGTACTCTTTCACGCAAAAACTACTAAATGGATTTTAATAAAACTTTACAATATTATAGCTTATATATATGAGAATACTATTTAAGCTATAATTCATACTAATCTTGCGCAGACGTAGTATCGGGCAGACGCTAGTATTAATATAAAATACCTAGTACCTATGACAACTCATAGGTACTAAGCATATTTTGTTAATAATTTTATTTTGCACGCTTAAGGGTGATCAAGCAATGTGACGGAAATTTTCACCATCTCGGTAATTTTTTAAATAATTCAAACCTGTTTCACAGGTTCCAGATAAGTTCCCAATAACATTTATCGGACAAATAGTCTCTTCAAAACTGTTTTTTTAGTTGTCAGATATCTCCTATCCAGCACCTTAGTCTATTTAAATAATTATTTACACCTAGAAGCCATGATAGGGGCTTGATATCCTTTTAATCATCCTTTTCTCAATTTTTCTTCCTCTTTCTTTTTCTTTCACTATGTCTTCTTTCAAACATGCGCAAGGGTGAAGCGCAAAATCGTGAAGGCGGTTTTTTTTCCTCGTAAATGTATAACCCGTAAATTAACAAATCATACTAGAAAAATGCACTGAAAAAAATCGAATTGCCTCAGGCGGGACACGAATTTCAAGTCGCTTTTTTTCAGTGCATTTTTTTAGTATTAATATTTACGCGTTTGTAAACGCAAAAATAAAATTATTCCTTAACAAATCATATTTTTAACTTAGTTTAAAATGAAAGCCTCGTAGTTAATAATGTTCAGTGCAGAAATGTTAATGGGGAAATGAAGTGTTTGTAATACGGTGTAATATTTTAATATCAAAGCTGCACCTGCCGACTAATAAATGCGCCACAAAGTAGCAATATCGCCTTTGAAGGCACGCTCCACTTAATATCACCAGGTATCTGTTTTATGAGACTCGTGGCACTCAATCTGTGATTTTTATACTGAGAATATTCGCAATACTAAAGGTGTTCACAGGAATGTAGAAGTTCATCATACATTCATTATACAGTAATTAATTTTTGAAAGTTTTAAGTCGTAAATGTTATGTCTGTGTGTGTTTGTGTGCCTGTGCGTTAATGTTATGTCTGTGTGTGTTTGTGTGCCTGTGCGTTCGAGTATGCTTTAACTTATTGCAACCAAATTTAACATGCATGTATGACATCAAAATATGATGTTTATATCAACTTTCGAGTCGTTTCCACCACGGTAATGGTAATAGATAACATTACCGTGTTTCCGGTATACAAGAAAGTCAAGGTAAGACCACTCGCGATTTTTTTATTCTATTGAGATCATTTTATCTGGTTATAGATGATGTTGACGTCAATAAGTGATTTCTCTAAGCCTTTGTTGAATAAATTATTTCAGTTTGAAATTGTGTTTAAATAAATTGAATTTCGTTACAATTTGCGTAACGAACTTTCACGTTTTAAAACTAACATTATTATTAATACTAGAAAAAATACACTGAAAAAATCTACCTGTCTCAGTCGGGAATCGAACCCAGCATCTTCCTAATTCCGGGCGGCTGCGTTAACCACCACGCCACCGAGGCTCTGCTTTCGCTGTCGAAATTTGTCAGTGCTTGGTGAATAAGTTTTTATGGTAAACATTGTTTCATCAGATCTTTGAAATTTGCACTTCTAAGATCCGAACGAAATATTTTTGCCAATATTTGATGCCCAGTTAAGATGAAACTACCTTACATTATGGAATAATTTTGCGTTTACAAACGCGTAAATATTTTTAATACTAGAAAAAATACACTGAAAAAAGAAGTTCAAAAAAGTTTTTCAGTGTATTTTTTCTAGTATTAAAAATGCGTTTGTAAAAGCAAAAATTATTCTAACATTATTATGTCCACGTCTTTATTAAGCTGCAGGCATGTGAGCTTCAAGGTTAATGTGATGCCGTTACATATCATCCTTCTGCAAATGTGCTATAACAAGAAACTTTATTATTAGCGTCTTAGAGTTCATGAATGTGGTATAAATAACTTGTTCAATAATCTGCACAACAATCTCATTTTTTTATTAGACGTTTTATCTTCATTTGGCAGTTCTATCTTTCTTGATTCTTGATTACATTAAAATATGGGTGACACACATTGTAATGCATCTAGGTAGTGCTTTTCGAGAAATACATGGCAACAGACCTCATGATGGCGACTGATGAGGTGGAAATCCGACTATAAAATTCTCAATGTTATACACACCACGAAAACTTGTATCAATGATTTCTCATGACTGAATATCAACACAGCTGCTTTTGCATCAAGATACCGCCATTTTCATTGCACAAAATCCACTCCGAATCAATTTTGTATTAAACGAAAAACAAATCTTCTCGATGCCATGATTTCGCGCCATACACTCCCACAATAATCTCTTTGCCCGTAGAAAGTAGATCAAACTACCCACTTTTATTATGGCAATACCAATTTCCATCGATGCTTAAATTGCAAGAGCCAACTGAATGATTGTAGAACACTTTAGGCACAATTAAGTGTCCCGCAGCGTTAAAATATACAAACTTGTTGCTATCCCCTGGAATGTTGCCAGGATGTGCCGGGATACATCGGCCCGTGGTTTCACTGGTCGATAGGCTTCGACTGCTAAGTTTTGGAACGCGACATGAATAATAAATGTTGCTAGCATGAAATTCTTGTAAGGTGATTTTGGAGAAGCGAAGAGTTTTGAAGCTGGAAGTGATATAGAGACGAAAGATAACGACAATATTTGAAAAGAATACAGCAAAAAGTATTACTGTCCACTATTATTGAGATTTTATACAAACAATGTTATGCGCAGCATGTGAATGCGTAGACTGAGAAGAAGACATAAAAATGCGAAAGATGACAATAAGGGAAGGAAAGTGGTTAATATTGAGATGATAGCTAATAATCAAGTAATATTCAAGAGGATACCATTGATGGGGCAAACCTATCATCAACCTATGGTCCTTCCTGCTTCAGGGCGTACGGACCGAAATCGTTGGGAGAGTGCGTCGGTAATGCATTGGCTCTTTCCCATCCACACTTTCATGACTCCCTACAAATGTTTATTACTCTTCGTCTTTGTCCCTTTGTTACCAACTCTCGCCCTTCTGGGGCTGGAAACGATTCAGTACGTGACTTCGCGTCGAGCGTCTCTCAGTCTCTTTATCTTTGTCCCACTCAAATATTCTTCGAATGGTGTGCCAGGAGTGCGCGAACTCGCGCAGCGCTTCAAAGTTACTGCGGCTACTGGTGAGGTCCTCGTGAAATATGGGACCGGCTCTGTCCTCTGTATCTGGTTTAACAGGGTCTCTCTCACCATTGGTGGGGCAGCTCGTCATTGTAGTGTATCAGGAATGTTTACTGAAAGCGTTACTGATGGCTTTCACGCTATACTCCTCAAGAGACTAGCTTCGCTGATGCAGCGGTAGCCCCAAAAATACCTCAACGTGTTGAAAGATAGAACAGACTGTCCTGTGTGGAAATACTGGATCAGTGTCCAACAGGGTACCCCTTATAATTGTGTTGTAGTTGTAATGAATATTTTTTAATGTTATTGATTATCGGAATTGAAATTAAATTAAATAACTGTAATACATACACACAGGGTGTTTGGTACATGGAGTATCAAGCGGGCACCTACCCATGCTAGCATAGACATAAATACTACGGTGATATCAAAAATTTAAAATTGTAAAAATATTTTTGTAATTTTTCATACATTTTGTTTTTCCGATCAAACTATGTGTATGGAGAAATATTTTTTTTTACATTTACATTTTTCGTCACCATAGTATTTATGACTATGTTAGCATGGGTAGGTGTCCGCTTGATACTCCATGTCCCAACCAAACACCCTGTATAATACATAAACCTATGAATAATTTTAAGAATTTAATTAGGTTAATTGTGGAATACATAAGGGGTACCTGTTATTAAGATCTTTCATACATTGTGGAATGTCAATAAATTAATATGAATATAACTTTAGAAGAAACACACAACTTATACGATATGGACTGTAAATGATGATTATTATTTATTAGTCGACTTCAAATAAAATTAAAAACAACAAAAAATGACAAGGAAAAAAATCTACGAGTTATAGGCCATATTTGGAGCCGAACTTAATTACATTCAAACGATAATAATAATAGAAGGCCACCATAAGATCATCTTACTTAGCAAGAGGGTAAACAAATATTGGACCGAATTTTACGTTGTACCAGCTTCTTCCTCCTCCTAAACTGGTCCCTTTTTATTGGGGTCGGTGCATGTATGACCATACTGCTATAGGTTTTGGCATAAGTATATGACCGGCAACTTACCCGACCCCCAACTACCCCTGTGAATTGTGTACCAGCTTTGAAATTCCTAAAAACTCATCACCGTAAAAATCCTAACTTAAGAACCAAGTAGAAATAACATAGCGGAGCGTTAGTAGCGATTAAGAATAATAGTGTCGTTATGTAAGAAATACAATGCTGGAACAATTTACAAGCCGGTGAAATGGCTTCTCTCCTCCGCTCAATCTACTTCAACATATGTGTGAAGCAAGTAGGTATACAGTGAAATTTCTGCAGACGCTTCAAACGGCAAACTACTACTAACGGATATGAAATAGACTGTACTAACCGTACACTTTCTTTTATAACCGAGTTATATTTTAGAAGCGATTAACTTGAAAATCGCTAAGTGGAACTAATCGAGCACGAACATTTCCCGAACATATTTTGATAAGTACTCAACGATTTTTCTCGCCAACATTGGCGGTTCACACAATGTTTTCCCATTACAAACTCGGTGCAGGCTTCTAGAACCTGGCTCTACAACTCTAGAAACTTCGAAACTAGTTACAATCTGAAGCGCACTTCAACTCACTGAACGCTTGCCACCTGTAATACTAGACAGACCGTTATATCTAGATACATTCGGAACGTTCTGGAATAGTCTGGAACCTAAAAAAAAAAGTTATCCGTTCTCAATATTCATTATTAAATTTTTCCTCCTTGGTCGCAATAACTCGAAGTAAAAGATCGTTCCATTTTTACATTACATGGCAAATAGTTTACATAGTAATTTATTTGGCCGCTAAAATACTTCTAAAATACGACATGGATTTTCATACAACTTTTGCCGGCTGCTGCTCGTATGATTTGGCCAATGCAACAATTTAAATTTATCTCGAATAAGGTTGTAAAAATAATGCTCAAATTTCCAAGCATGAGGGAATAATTTTATTTTTGCGTTTACAAACGCGTAAATATTTTTAATACTAAAAAAATCGACTTCCCGCCTGAGGAAAGTCGATTTTTTGAAGTTGACTCCTTAAGAATTGATTTGCATATATAAGGGGCCCGGTATGAGAAAAATATGAGGAGTAAAATCTATCAATGAATGACCTCGTTACTTTTTTGAAGGTCAAAGTCATAATTGGTGCGCATCCTATGTCGCGCAACTTTCTAATTGTCAAAACACGGATGACAGCAGGTGCGCCATCTCACCTGTCTCGGAGTAAACTCCAGTCGTGCGTAGGAGCTGACACACACAATTTTTATAGTACATTTTTTCTAGTATTTCCAAGCATTTTTGAGAAAAAATCGTTTCAGTGGTTTCGGATATGTTGATGTTCCATCCTAGCGGCTTACAACCGTTCAACTCAAGTAGTAGGCTACTCGCACGATGAAAAGAGACACTTATAGAAGTAACCTATAAAACAACGGACAAGTAACAAAGAGCAAGAAAGAAGCTAATTAGACACCTTTGTGTATTCAATACAAAACCAGCTTTCATTGCAATAGCACGAAATCAATGTGTACCTACATTTGTTACGAAATCTTTCAAAGGAAACGAACAATGCCAACACGGGGCTAGCAGACGGACAAAGGCAGCTAATTAATATTTCGACGGCGACTCGGCCCGTTTATTTCCAAAGATTCGTACAGACTGGGTATTTAGCACCTTGTTGTACTTTGTATACGTTCGCAGGATTAGGGCCACGGACAAAAAGTCGGCGACGAGCGTGGCGAGACGGCGGCGCGAGAACGACGTGAATCAATGCAGAGACTTAAATGGAACTTGCCTCGACGGCAGTGGCACGAGGAGCGACGTACGAGCCATGCGCTCCAGTCAAGTGGTGGTCTCATTTTATTTTTTGGAGGATGAGGTTTAGGCAGTAGTCAATGCAGATTGGTGGACGAGGTATACGGTGATCAATACCCCTTTGCTGATCCATTATTCGCCTTCTACGACACCCATTGGAGGATATGGGGTGATGCTATTCTACTCTGCCGGCATCACATGGTATACTACATAAATTATTACCTTCTCGTATACGTAGTAGTAGTAGTAGGTATAGAAAAAGTCTTGTAATTGTCAAAAAATTCGATCTCGAGATTTTGACGGATTTACACGTTTTGGACCTCCCTGAGTCCAAAAAAAACCTGTGTTTGTGTATGTGAGTTACCACGATAACTCGAGTATGCTTTAACTTATCGCAACCAAATTTAACAGGCATATAAGACATCAAAATATAAGGTTTCTATCAACTTTTGAGTCGTTTCCGGTATACGAGAAAGTCAAGGGGAGGCCACTCCCGATTTTTTTTTTATTTAATCTTAAATATATAGGGCATAATAGCGGGATAGCTATTATGACTGTGTGCTATACCTACATGAACTATGTGCGCCAGGGAAGCTCTCAGCGCCAACACGTGAAGTAAAAATAATAATACAAGGAAACAATAACTACTTTAATCACTCTTACTTCAAATATTTAATCAGATCCACCTAACAATGTTGCACATTTAATTAATTTCTCCCAGCACTGTCTTTAACAAGCAAAGGTTACAGAAATAACAGTCGGTGTAAGTTGCTGTATTAAGCCACGGTGCGACATTTGGGGGAAACTTCCAGTTGCGACCGACAGCGTTGGTGTCCTGAACAAAATTTTATTTCGCGCGAAAAGTGATGACTCACTTTGTAGACGCTTAAAATGTTGCATTTTAGAACGCCAACACTGCATTATGGAATAATGCATGGTTTTATGTTTCGTTTCTTTGAGAGGCTAATTTAAAATGTTGGCTGCAAGAGTCTTTTCTGAAAAACTCTCGTCTTGGTTTAATTATTATACGTTCCTGATTCGGGGTAAAAAGAATAGGTACTACATTAATAATTTTATTAGTACAACTACAGAACAGATATAATACATGAACATTAATCTAATATTGTATTGTGTATCTGTATAGAGTTTTGAAAAGTTTCAAGAACACTGACATAGCCCAAATGCAAAGCTTAAGTGGGGCACATTGCGAGAAATACTGACAACCGGAGCAGTGAGATCCTCGAGAGGCGAATACGCACTGGGAGACGCAGCGTTGGCAGGCCTCCCACAAGGTGGACTGACGATCTGGTGAAGATCGCGGGAAGCCGCTGGATGCGGGCAGCGCAGGATCGATCGGTTTGGAGATCCTTGGGGAGGCCTATGTCCAACCAGTGTGCACTTCTCGGCTAAAATGATTTTGATTATTATAGAGTTTTAATTGGCTTCTTCTTACTAGCTGAAAAATCTAAAGTGAAAGCAAGTTACAAGCAACCGTCAAGCACTAAATAATCATAATCTACCTTGTTCCTAGCTTACGGAACACAAAAATACCGATAATATTAATAATACTATTTTAAGTGATAGAATTTGTTGTGGTAGTGGAAAATAGTGAGGTGAAACAGCCAACCACAAAAGGGGCGATTAGAGTAAAAAACGCTTAGCAAACGTAAATTTCCGTAGAATCCGCCATTGGGGCTAGCAATTCTAAAAGTTTGTTTGAAATATATTGAACAAGTAAGGAATACTTAAGTATGTGAATGCCTTACAGACTCACGAAATGTACATAAAATTGCATATTAAAATTTATCACAGGCGGATATGCGGATTTAGTATGACCACTTTGCTATTTGCAAGAGATTGCACGAAATTTGAAATGCATTGAACGCATTAGAAATAATAGGGGTTAAAGTATGAAATTGCCGATTTTTTCCTCATTATTCATTAGTGTATAATTCCTTTAATACAATAGCTATGTCCATTATTCTTTTTTTATCTTAAACTTCATTACAAGGACTTATATTTAGGTATAAAATTTTATTCTCATTTTTTTTTTTACTAGAAATAAATCTTCAAAAACAGCCCGTGGTGAGAGGCGTCCGTCTCCGTTATAAAAATATGATTTTTTTTCACAGGTATCAATTCTCAATTTTTTTCTCTAAGTATCCTATAGCTGAATGTTGTCCCAATATATCCACAAAATAACACAAAAATTATATTTGTAGTTCCTTAAAAAATCGCTAATATATTTGTGTGGAAAAACGAATTTTCGTTAAATTCTCCATAAAAACCGGCAATTTCATACTTAAACCCCTAATATTATGTGAATATCTTATTGACTAAAGAAACTTCTATCAAATTGCATGTACTCGGCTTGGTTGGTGGTATGTTTTAAGTCCACCGGGCTACCTTTTTTTTTTAACGTTGGGAAATGCGTTACGCATACGTTACGCCTGGGGAGGCGTGAGCGTTATGCAGGGCTCTCCCTAGGGAACCAGGGCCTACCCACTAAAACCCAACGATGTCCCTCACATGTACCTTGGCGCGAAAACATCAACAGCCGCTACTTCCTCCCCATCATTCGACGAGGAGAACGCATCGGCCGCGGATGTGTCACTGCCGGACGGGACCATGGGAACCCTTACGGAAACTTCCACGACCCTACTATCTTATCAAAATCTGTCACCATATTTACCAAAGAATACCAAAGAAAATTTTACAAGGTTCGCAAACAACCACGAAAATTTTAAATAGGAGATTTAGTTAGAGTTGAGCGCGAAGTAGCTGAAAAAGCAAGAAATTAGTAGCGAAATGTTATGGCCCGTATCGCGTTATGTTTTACCAAATTAATGATAGATATGAAATAGAGGACACACCTATTACAAAGAAAAAGGGTAAACCCATTTACAGGGAGTGTACCCCGTAGACAGATTTCACCCTTGGCTTGTGTTCAACAACGTTGATAGTGATGAGCCTAATACGGAATCTGATGATGAATGTTATAGTAAACTATAATAGTAACTTAGTCTCTCAAACGGCTCAAATAAGTAGTCTCTCAGGAGACTACTTATTTGAGCCGTTTGGGGTAGAGACTCTGGGACCATGGGGTCCAGGAGCTCACCGACTTTTTCGGGATATTGCAGAGCGGCTACGTGAGACAGTAAGTGACAATAAGGCTGGTTTGTATTTCGCACAAAAAAATAAGTCTCGCGATCCAGCGTGGTAATGCAGCCAGTGTTATTGGTACACTTCCTGTTTCAGAGGACTTAGGCGAAGTATTTTATCTTTAATTTAGTAGTTTTTAAGTATTTTGTAGGTATCTAGTTTAAGTATCCCTTTTATAACGTAGATTTGATTAGTTTTTATTAAGTAGTATTTATTTTTGTATGTAAAGTTTCGTTATTATTTTCTATTCCTTTAAAAATTATTAAATATTCATAGTAACTTTATAATGTAAACAGCCTTATAGTGTTCTGACAATTAATGATAAGATAGGCAGTCCCTCTGTGGTTGAAGGTTCTAGGTGAAGCTCGTTACATCTTCGGCATTAAGGTATGATTTTGGAGCCGACTGCACGCAGCAGCAGCACACGCCCCGTGTCACCGCGTTGTGTCGCGGCTTCATGTCGCTGCAGTCATACCTTTATCATCACTTACCATCAGTTAAGATGAAGGTTCCTTGTTAAGAAAAAAATCCTGTAGGAAATTATGCTCCAGACTACTGACATAATTTTCAATGTAACATCTCATTTGTTGACTTTGGATTTTTTGGATCACTGAAGGTTTGTTAGGTACTTTGTTGGGTTTTATGCCCTGTTATTCTGGCGATGAGCTGTCAACTAGTCACTATTTTGAGGCATTGCATGAGAAATACTACCAGATGTGGCTTTATTTGTAACCAAGTGTTACCTAAGGCTCTCTACAACCTCTTGTGGGATTATGAGCGTGATTGGATGTATGGTCTTGATCATGTAAGTTTTTAACCTACTATGTATAATTAGTTTCCATTTCTTAACAATGCACAATAACTATTTTTATTAACAAAAATAAATGCAACATTTTACTGGTCCCAACTTTGTCTCCGTACTTTTTTTAATCTAGCATAGTTCGACTTTTTCGCACTCTACAAATTCGTAGTTGGACGAAAATTATTTTATAATCTATGGACGGAAAACTTTTGAGCGGATTTCAGTCGGTTTGGATAGTTATTTAGAGTTCAAATTTTTGCCTTAGTTTATATCCAATTAAACACGTAGGAACGGCGCAATAGTAAGTTAAATTATTGCAATAGCAAGACAATAGAGAATGATATACTTTCCCATGCTCTAACAACATATTAAATAGGTAGGTATAAATAAATATACAAAGAACCATGACTCGTCAACAAATGTTCATGTCACCACAAAAACTTTTGTCTGTACTAGAATGCAAACTCAGACCTCTTGATAATGGATATGTTTCAAATCAAACAAATAATTTATTGCATAAACGTGGTTAACAAAGTTCTTCTAAAAATGATTCAATAAAAAAATATTTTTAAATAATATATTGTTAATATGACTATTTATATATTGTGCGATGACGATGTGCGTTCTTCATAACGATCGGATAGGTGACCGATACCTATGTTTTCAACTCTATTTCCCTCCGTGCCTAATAACGCACGTTAAGCTGGTGGTCCACCAACCTGTCCCAGGTTAACCTCTCGAAGAAAAGGAACACGAAATACAAAATGATTAATTCGTATTTATTCGTAATCCGTCGTAGATATTGAGTAGTTTGTCTCGAGGGCACCCGTCAGACACTATAAAATCTGAGCTAACATTCTTTTACAGCTTCACCTATGAAAAGTTTCAGATCAAGAACCTTTTCAGTGGCCATATCGAAAATCTATAAAACCCTTATCTACTTAAATAGCGTCGCGACTGCTCTTGTGTACTATATTGATTTCCACGGACGCTGGTTCTTCAGTTACGTTTAAATTAAGAGTGTTATGCCACTACCCAACGATCTTTTCAATAACTTTGTTCCAGACATAATGATTGCCTCATATCACTCAACATCTTTTACTAAGATCGGTTATTTGACGAATGCTATCATTACTCTATTGAAAGATAGCGAAATATTGAATTCAATTTTCAAACTCGTGCAAAGATCTTTGCTGAAATTATTTTATTTGCACAGTTGAAATGAGTTTGTATTTCTTAATTTATTTAAGCATCTTAAGTCTGATTGTAGTAAATTCAATTTTCATTTACAGGTGGATTATGGAATAATGGTTCCACATAACGAAACTACAACCGAACTTCAGTATGATCATTTAAAGACTAGTGTTAATGAGTGCACTTATATATTATACACTAGATGACCCGGTGTACTTCGTATCACCTTCGTACCACTAAAATTTAAATACGGCTTAGATTAAGAAATATGCGATAATCTGAGTAATGTGGATATATGTTGTCGATTCAAAACCCTTAATTTAATACGTGCTTCAATTCTAATGGACCCGAGTCTACTGTACCGAAGGGACGAACGTCAAATGTTTGACAGGAATGTAGGCAGAACAGTTTATATGGGAAAATTAAAATGTTGTTTTTACTATCTTCTTCGCAATTTCTCCATATTTTCTCACCGTTTAAACCTTCCCTAGACCTCCATGAACATTTCAAGACCAAGATAAGATAAATCCGTTCGGCCGTTCTCGAGTTTTAGCGAGACTAACGAACAGCAATTCATTTTTGTATATATAGATTTTAGTATAATAAAATGAAATTGCGGCCGCCGCCGATGCGGTATTAATCAGAAAGTGGCAAAAGTCCACCACGCTTGCCCAATGCGGATTAGTAGACGGAGTATAAGGTGATCAATACCCCTTGGCCGATGCTTTAGTCACCTTCTACGACACCCATTGGATAATATGGGGTAATGCTATTCTACTCTGCCGGCATCACATGGTTTGTTGGGGAGGAGGTGTGGATTGAATGTCAATAAGCCATAAATAAATTATTCTATTAAAAAAATATAATCGATTAAGTCTTGGCAACACTCTGATGTAGCTGGTAATAGAGAATAGGTAATATAATTATATTCTCACATCGAAATTTTCTCGAATCGAGTTACGCAAATACAATAATGTTTTATACAGGAAAATACACACTGAATATTATATACCACCTTAAAACTACCAATTTTTGCAAAACATTTCTGGCAATACGTACGGACCTAGGTTAATCACGGCATATAATGCTAATATTCTATCATATACATATCTTATCACAAGGTTCCAATTAGAATAAATAACTTTTACTCAACTTTTTTAACTCAACAACTAAAAGGTTTTCGTGGAATATATTTATTTGTAAATAACAAATTGAAGATTTGAGATAAATATTACTTATTTATTACCTAGTATATTGTGATCACATCTCTCGCGTAGATTTAGCCCAGTTATTTTTCTCTCCCTCGGGAACAATCCTTTTTCCAGGTAAAAGGTACCCTGTGTCATTTTCTGTAAGGTTTACCCTTGTTTGGTATAACGACATTTAGTCGAAAATCGTTTCGGCTAATTTTAGTTACAATAAAGTCATTTCACATAATTATTCATTTGACCGAATATTTTATTGGTAGAATGTTATTTAGCATAATTATTTCTTTGACATAATGTCATTTCGAATTTTATTTAACCTTATGTTTAACTAGACTAATAATGATTTGGTCGAAAGATCGTATCGAATATTCAGTTCAGTAATAATTCAGTGAAAACGCCCTAAAGTCGCTTCTGGCACTCGCCGGCCGCTGCCGCGGCACGCTCGCTTCGCTCGCTCGTCACTTCGCTCCTCGCTTACCTATTGTTCAATTGAACATTCGATGAAATGAAAATGATACTACCTGATCAATACATCAATTGAACATTATACTTTTTCATCAATAGCGCAAATGTTGTTATCGCAAATAAACATTTGATGAAATGAAAATTATGTTAATCGATATTATACAAAGTGATTATTTTCTTAAACGTTGTTCGCAGGAGTTATTTTCGACTAACCGTTGTTATACCAAACAAGGGCGAACCTTCTGTAACCCTGACAGTATGTGTACAAAATTTCATGATGACCGTTTCAGTGGTTTAGTTGTGAAAGTGTAACAAACAAACTCGAATATTAATGCAATACGAAAAAGCTTAATGTGTCTCTTGGGGTACCTACAACGAACTGTTATATATTATTTATGGCCGTGTTTGTTCAAGTTAACATTCAAATAATGTAAAGCATGTTTGGCACGCGCTGCAAATGTCAAAGGGAGCACAATTGTTATTTCGACAAGAGTTACATTGGAAATGAAATAAAGTAGTGAGAAAATTTTAAAGAGGCGCCGAGTTTAGGTTTCGTTATACATTTATTTATTTTTCAACATTATTGCTTAAAGACAGAATAAGGAGCGGACTTAACGCTAAACAGTATTCGCTACCAGTCAACCAGTAAGGTACGTGAGATTGAGCGTAGGATGCAGAATATAAAAGCTTAAAAAATATTTAGATAAAATCATCAATCATTGGTTACATAAGAATTAAAATAGTTATAATAGACATTTTTTTAATATTAGTGCACATTTTTGTGTTTTTGTTTGAAACCAATTAAAAAACTACGCCGCACTTACGGCGGGCCGTAAGCGTCGCGCCGCCTCACCGTAGCCGTATCGCTACTGATACGAATTAATCACGTACTTACGTTAAGTTGATGCCTAGTGGACGACGAGGCGAAGGCGATACCGTTACGATCCCTTTCAGAGTTGATAAGTGTGCCACGACCTTTAAACTCTTGATTTATTTGAGCGAAATTTTTAGATGGTCGTTGGCTTTAGTTGGTTTGTTTGCTGAAGGATGGTTGATTATTGAGTTTGGTGCCTCTTCTGTGTAGGGAACAGTAGACCTATCACTATTTTGGAGGGGTACTGTATGGCCCATACTGCCAGACGTGGCTTTGTGTGTAACCGAATGTCACCTGAAGCTTTGCTCGACCCGTTTTGGGATTGCGAGCGTGATTATATGTTTGTATGTAATTTTTAGATTGCACTGTATTATTTTAGGGGTACAGTCCTATTATTCTGGGGGCAAAAATATCTTCTTTATTTTCCGAGCTGAGAATGTATTCCAAGGTACCGCCTTCAAAGCTTACGTTGGGAAGTTCTCGCCTCGTGATTGATCGTTGATATGAAAAATATGTAAAGTGTACAATGACTTAGGATGGAATGTAGTCTAAAACTCGCTCGCAATTCTTGTGAGAAAATAAAATGACGCAGGAGCTGAAATCTCGGGAACGTAATATTCAAACTTTTTTTTTACTTAAAACAATGTTATGTTTATTCATTAAAGTCGGACTTTACTATAGTTAAGGCTTAGAGAGAAGTACTTAAACACAACCTTAAGAGGGAAGTACTTAAACACAAACATACCTCCTTACGTTTTGACTTTACGCAGTTGGGTAAAAATCTTGAAAATAGGCCTTACAAAAAAAATACATAACTCTGAATCTACGCCAGGTATTTTCACAAAAAAAAAATTCATCTTGTAGATAATTTCATTATTCAGTTTGAAGAAATTTATTCTCTTTTATAAAAGACATACATGTCACTTATTAAAGAACTAAGACATAATACATGTTTATGTCGCGCCGCAGACACTGTGAGACAAAACAAGTATATAACAATAGCAAGTAGCAACAAATCATAAATAATTATTTAAATGTTCATAAGAGAAAAAGTAGCGTCTTGTTAAGAAAAATCCATAGTTATCTCGTTTTCTATCTTTTCTGAATTTGCTAAGCAGACGCTGGATGCTCCGCACACTATTAGCAAGGTCGCCAGCAGTTATTTATTTATTTATGGAAAAAGTACACCAACAGCATACATACAATATATTATGAAAAGATCATACCATTATTATTTAACTTATAATTATACTACTACTACTAGCTGTAATGGCCATGTGTTGCTGTGGTAACTTCATACTACTGGCCTATAACATTGAATTTGCAGTAAAAAAATGAGGACTTCCTACTTATCAAGATAAAAACTATCCTATCTCTCAAGTTGGAACAAAACACACATTTAAAAAAAGATATGATCGGATTGTTAATATTGGAGTTCATCCCGGACAAACAACGTGACACGGGAATTATATATAATAGATTACAGCATCATAATTACCCTTATCGTTGCCTGAAAACCCTACTGTATAAGAAGGGTCTCCAGTCTATCCATATACCCTCAGTCTTCTTCTCCCTCTATGTTCATTCACATTCATGTTCATCGCTTTCTTTTTATCTTTTTATATTGTCATAAAAACACAAATATTTATAGTTAGACATTTTAGTTTTAGACCGATTCGTTGAACAGTAACTTGACAATAGTCATTTAAGTCGTGCAGATAGGTTTCGACTGTCAAGTAGCTGGCGTCGTGTGTTTTGTTTTGCCTTTGTAACAAGAAGATACCCGTAACCAAGCAATCAAGATAGGTACCGTCTGTATTGGGAGCCCAAACAATGGATACGGAATACATATAAGTTGACGAAAATGTTTCTGGAAAGATTTATTATTGTCATCGCTCAATTTTGAATAATTAACATTAAACATATGCCTTAATATATTCAATTATATACAGGATATATTTTTCAAGAGGGCGTGGATGGCGAAATCCGAAAATAAGAGGAATAGCGAAAAGTACTCAAAGGAGTCTCGGGCCCAATTTTGATGAAAACTAAAACTGCTTAATTGGATTTTTTGGTTATTTCCTTAAGTTTGTTGTATGTCATTAATTTCCAGAATTTGTTCCTCATTAGCGAGTCTATGGAAAGGTGTAATAATACAGGTTGTATTTTTTGACAAATCAAAGGGGTGAATATTTGAAATATTGATTTTTAAAAATCCAATGATGCAGTTTTAGATTTCATCAAAATCGGCCCGAGACTCCTTTGAGTATTTTTAGCTATTCCTCATAGCTTCAGATTTGGCCAACCACGCCCACTGGGAAAATTCATCCTGTACGGGAACACCAAAACGGACAACTTGGAACGCCGATAGCCCTGACACTGAATAGAATAGAATAGAATAGAATTTTATTTGCATAAACATGTGTACAATACATTTTGTTCTTGGTGTTATTGAACTAAAGAATATGATCTTACATGTTTTACCGCAATGGCATGCAAAAAGTATTGAACAAACCACTTTAACTTACAAAAAAAGAATATACATCGTGTTCATCAAATTATAATTATTATTTAGAGGTACCGATTAATTATCTATATAAATTTGTCATTAATATAGTCAGTTACAATGTTACAGTCATAAAGTAATAAATAACATGTCAGGTCATAAACAAGTATCAATTATTGCACTATTCACATTTGAGTCAAAATTTGTCATTTAAAAAGTCCCTAATATTATAATATGATTTGTCAACTAATAGTCGTTTCAATTTTATTCTAAATGTATGTGTATTTAACTGTTTTATGTCCGTGGGAATTTTATTGTATATTTTTGGAGCCATGCATAAAATACTCTTTTGAAGAAAACTAGTTCTGGCAGAGTGTAAGCAAAGTCGTTCAACATCTCGCCTATTCCGTTTAACTTTATCTGACAATCGTTCAAACAACTCAGAGTTATTCCTTACAAACATGGCTATCTCAAATATATAAAGTGACGGAAGTGTCAGAATTTTATATTTCCTAAAAAAGGGCCTACATGTGTCTGTGATGCACAATCGAAACATAGCTCGTAAACATCTTTTTTGCATTTTAAAAATAATAATGTTGTCAGTGGAGTTTCCCCAGAATATGATGCCATACCTAAGTACCGATTCAACTAGACCGTAATAAGCTGTAAGCAAAGCATTAGTATTAATTATAAATGAAAGTTTATACATGGCATATGCTAAACTACTAACTTTTTTACTCATTTCAAAGATATGATTTTTCCAATTTAACCTCTTATCAATTATTAGGCCGAGGAATTTAGCCGTGTCGACTTCTTTAATAGCATCATCTTTATAAGTCACCTTAATACTTGAGGATGTTTGGGGTCTTTGCATAAAATGCATGATATTAGTTTTCATTACATTAATTCTTAAATTATTATTATTCATCCATGATATGACTGAAGTTAATGATTCATTAATCTCTAACTCGTATGTAGATATATTATTACACCTAACACAAATTGTACTATCGTCTGCGAATAGCATAATTGCTTGATTAGTAGCCATTGGCATGTCATTTACATATATTAAAAATAAAAGTGGACCCAGTACACTACCCTGTGGTACACCATAAGAGATTGTACGATCACGTGATTTAAATATTTCCTCACATTTTGTAGAAAAATTAAATTTACAAATTTCAGTCATCTGGTGACGATTTGAAAGGTATGATTTAATCAACTTCAACACATTACCTCTAATACCATATTTCTCAAGTTTTTTTATCAATATGTCATGATTGACGTAGTCAAACGCTTGCGTCAAATCACAGTATATGGCACACACCGGAGTGGTTTTGTCAACTTGAATCATTACATTTTTTAAAAAGTCATAAATTGCCAAGTTAATTGATTTATTTTTTCTAAAACCCTTTTGCTCCTTGCAAAAAATGTTATGGGTTTCAAAATAGCTATATAATTCATTATAATAATACTTTTCAAATACTTTCGAGAACACAGAATTTAGAGCAATAGGTCGATAACATTCCATCAATTCTTTATTATCTTTTTTAAATAATGGTCTTATTATGGTCGTTTTTAAATCTTGAGGAAATATGCCTGTTTCAATTGACAAATTTATTATGTGACTTAAATGATGACATATAAATTCATTTACAGATTTGATAATTTTTGTTGAAAACCCATCATATCCGACACTATTACTATTTTTTAGTTTCTTTATTATTACTTTGATTTGTTGGTGCAAACATGGTGCTAAAAACATTGATCTTGATCTATTTAAAATATTTAACCCGACATTAATACCGCAATTGTCAGAAGGTTTTATTTTGTCTATAAAATAATCATTAAAAGCATTAGCCATCGTATTTGGATCAGAGATGTAGTCATTATTTATCTTGATTGTCCTAATACTTCCTTTTGGCTTATTAAGTCTTACTTTGTTAATGATTTGCCAGGTTGTTTTAGTTTTATCCGTTGATGTATTAATTTTATGATTATTTTGAGTCAATTTTGTTAGTGTTATAATTTTTTTTAATAATTTGGAATAGTCATTATATTTGGTTTTATTGCTATTTGTAGGGTTTTTTCTAAAGATCCACAATAATTTACGTTTCTTTTTGCTACAAACTTTAATACCCCTAGACATCCATTTCGGTTTACTAAACACTTTTACTCTAATTTTTTTAAAAGGAAAACATAAGTCATAAAATAATTTGAATTCATCAAAAAAATGTCGATATGCAATAGATGGATCTAAAGTTTTATATATTTCAGAAAATGATAGATTCTTTATACACTTAATAAATTTATTTATATTGTTTTTACCATAGTCACGAATAATTTTATTCCAAAATTTTACCTTATATAGTTTTTTGACTGGGAGTTTGATTAATTGAGCAGCGTGATCTGACAAGCCAAATTCTAACACTTTAGTCTTACATTTCTGTTTAAAGTTATGTACAATGTTATCTGGACATGTTTTACTCACAAATCTAGTAATTTTCTTAAAAGCTACCTTAAAATTGTAATTTCTACACAAACATTCGAAATCTAATGAATAACTATTTTCTTTTAACATATTTATATTAAAATCTCCAGCTATAATAACATTATTACACTTTTTTAATTTATTAACATAGTTCAAGATTCGTTCTAGTCTATTGAGAAAAATACTCATATTGTTCATTTTGGGTACTCTATATATGCACACAACAACGATTTTGTAATCTATTAGTTCAATAGCACAACATTCAAATGCATTAATTAATGATAATTTATTTATCTCTGAAAGCTCTCTACTTTTAATTTCTGTCTTCACCAAAATACACGCGCCACCTCGTTTGATGTTGCTTCGGCTGAAAGATGTTGCTAAAGTGAAATCTGGGAGGCTTAAAAATTTTTCATAACCTCTCATCATGAAATGTTCCGTAATGCATAGTATGTCCACAGGTACATTTCTATTAATCTCCAAGTCATCTAAATTGAGTAAAAGTGTGTCAGTCTTATTTAATAGTCCTGCAATATTTTGGTGAATCAAATGTAAGTATTTAGTCTCGAAAAAAGGTAGTGTCAGTTGTATTTGAGTATTCCTTGTCAAGCATATTATTGTTGTATTGTATGTCAAATATTAATCTCTGCAGGTTCCCAAAAATAGCTCGCATTCCATGATCATTTATGAGTCCAGAGTTTTTATGAAACATGCTATAGTCATAATCTAACTCCTTATTTGTGTCAAGTAAATATGCATGCTCATGATTTGTCACGTCCAAGTATATAAGACTGAAATGTGAATAGCACTTTAATTAAACATGATAAGCGGTGTCACCTCATACCAGCCTCCCGCATCATCGTTCGCACTATTCTCCAAACACTATCAATCAATATATTTAATATCGGCCTCGTGATTGACATGACTGGACGAACCGAAGAGGTGCTTACTCATTCCTACCCGCTTTGCCGCGTCATAAACACGGAGTGGTCATTTGTTGGTTAAAGTATTATGAAAACGTGTATGACAGCGTAGAAATATTACACTCGAAGCCAAGGTTAATACGATGACATTTGAGAAATAACAATGCAAAATATTAAAAACCCTGATTACATAGAATCTTTTACATAGGACAAGACCAAAAATTATATCTACATTTTAAAGCATCCCTAGATCATATTTTAGATGATTTTTCATATTGTTTTAGAAGTTCTTTAAGGCCACGAAATAGTTATTTTCGATACAAGTGCAGAAAATATGTCATTTTTCACGAATCCTGGTTTGTTGACTTAAGACGAAGGCGCGGGTCTATTATTGTGTGGAATGTAAAAACACTAACTCTCTAACACACGCATACTGACACAAATAAAAACTCGTTCACGTTGAAACAGAATGTGTACCAACACAAAGTTATTCATAGCTTTCGGACCACACTTTTGGAAGGGATAACCGGGGTAATTTATTTTTAGAGCTATCAAGTCGGGTGCTATAGAAGAGTCTTAAAAAGAAACTTATCCGTGAAGTTAGAACTTCAAACTGTAAATACATCATTTTTCGGCAGAAGGGACTAGGAAATTTATTATAAGCACAATGTTCATCACGAGTAAGTTTACTTTAGCTTACCTGAGATGAAACTAATTATAAATTTAAAGTTGATAAGTTAATTCTAGTAAAACAGAATCTTTAACCAATTTTAGCATTAAGGGAATGCTAAAATTTATCAAAGATTATGTTGTTTATAATATGAAAGTGAAACTTTTATTTTTGAAACATTAGATATTATATGTATATAATTTCAAAAGCTGTGGTTAGCTATCTGTATGTTTCTGATAGCTAACAAGGCAGACTGAAAACCCTAATAGTTGTTTTTGCACACTGTTGATGACAAAAAAAATGACATGTGAGAATAGCCCGGGAAAGAAAATAATAATTGGAAGTTCACCTGTTCAATCTTATGTAGGTATAACATTATTATTTACTCTTGACATAGACCAAATGCGTAATCCCGCGAAGCCATTAATTTAGAATTAATATAAAAATAATAAATTAACAGTATTGAGTTGAGAGTACCTAACGCGGTACACGTAGGAGCCGATAATCTGCGAACACATTACACCGATAATACATTATATTATAATACCTCAATATTACCTACTGTTACCTTGCATTCTTCCAGAACGAGTAGTGTGTGTAGTGCACAGAATTTATATCATAATTTTTAATCGACATTTTAAATCATTTCAGAATTAAAGATTTTACAATATAATGCATTCTAACCCACTATAAAAATGGTTTGCCTGCCAAGAAATCTCTTTACTAAATAATTAAACGCGCGAAATAAAAGTTGCTAGTTACCGTGATGAAATCGAACATTCGAGTGGATTTGAATTCGCTTTTGTACGATTAGAATTTTAAAAACTTCGACAGGCCGCTACTCGCCAATTTAACTTTTCTCCCCATTGGAATAATTACCTGGGGTCTTTTAAAAATATCACCAGGTGGCCAAGAGTGAGAAATTGATGGACAATTTAAAAAAGGTAAGTCTTAAATATTTTCACTCTAACGTATTAGTAGTAAATTAAGACTTATTTGAAACATAACACACATAGTTATATAGCGACTTGAAAGATTAATAAAAATAATAATATGTCCAATAAAAAAGTGTATGATATTTAAATGTCTAGTAAATTTAATGTCATTGGCTTGACCTTTTTATATAAAAAAGTGTAACATATAATAACTTAGTCTAAGGATTCTTCTGAGTATAATAATTATTATTAAGATAGTACTTAGAATTATTAAATTATGTTTTTCGTATAGAAGTAACGTAAGTTTCGTATAATAAAAAAGTTTCAGAATATATTTTTACTACTGGGAAAAAGCGCCTCAAATAAAGACATTTTTATTGAAAATGTGGAGGTAATTTACATAAATGAGCAAATAAATTATTTTCAGTATAAAACATATTTTTTATAAACTTCATTATACTAAAATCTAGTCCCTCCTATATAAAATAGCAGCACTCTAATGACCGGTTTCTATAAAGTATTCGCAAGTAAAAGTACTGAAGTTACTGAAGTTTGGTTACGTTATTGTTAAATTAATAAAAATAAATCATTTAGCAACCAAACTCTGGTAGGGCGATATCTAACGGAGAATCGAATATTGACATCCGTATTTATAAAGAAGTAGGTATTACTAATTTCATTTAAGTATTCCAAACTAAATAAAAAAAATGTTTTTTTCGGATTTCTTTTTACTCAATTATGGTACTTTTACTTGACTATAAATATGGAAATATAATAATTATTTATTCAACAAGTGAGCAAAGTTACTTTTTGCTACGAGTGACTCATAAATTGACTACTGAACGCAGTGAGTGATTTAAGGCCCGGGACAAAAAAAATTAGATCTCTTGTGAAACATACAACTTTTCACCTCTCTAGCGAAAAAAATATTGTAGCTGAGAAAAAAAAGATAATATTTAAATGTTTATTAAAATTAAAATAATAAAATTACTGCAATTATTTAAATTGAACGTTACAGTCTTGTTGGAGCTCCAGCAAAATACGTTTTTGCTTCGAAATTTTACAAAGCGAAAGAGGTATTTTGGTGGTGTAGAGGTGAAAATGGCATTTACCATACCTGGTACATCACCCCAGTTCTGTTGTATATTTTTCAAAGACGACTATAACTCGTGATAAATGGCAGCAACAATGAAAAAGGGTTATTGTTGTTGAAAACTATTGGAAATTGCAAGAGCCAATAAAAAGACTCATTAAGTGCATAGGGCGCTGCCGTCGACCCGGTCCCCCGCTGGCTCTTCAAAGAACCAACATTTTTCATCCAGGAGCAGAGCTTTTTGCAACATTAAAACTCTCTGACTGCGGACGTTAGATAAATGAGAGCCAGCCATAACAAAAGCTAGTTCTATGGTGCACGGATTCAAGTCAGCTTTAGAACAGCACTACAAAATAATGAATAATTGTCTTACGCATTTTGTAACGGTGATTCATGCAAGTGTCTGGCCTGTATTCAGTTTTCGTGCTCGTAAATTGAATGCTAAAAAGAGTATTTTTATCTGAAGAATAAAACCAGGGTGCATTTTCATTGGTCATTAGTGCACGCCAGCGGGGTGCGAAAGAGTTTTGAAATGCATGCTATAGCGCCCGCATGCGAGGAACCGTTTTTATTGGCGTACGTTGTCGTTGGCTTCCGTATGCAAGATGCGAGACATTCCTGCAGCGCCTGCCATAGGGCCCGCACGCGGGTTACCATTTTCATTGGTCGTTAGCGCTTGCATGCGAGGTGCGAGAGAATCTATACGGTGTACGGTACAGTTTGGCAGTTGGCTTTGAGAGATTGGCATAAGCAGACGTACTAGACTTGGATCAACAATTATTGCTCACAAACATGTGTAGTCTTGATATATTTCTACGAGTTTTAACATTTGAGCATCTGAAAACTGGTCAGCCATTTTGCTCCCATGCAGCGTAAATAAAGACAGTGTTAATAATTAGTGACTTAGGCGTAATGTTAGCAGCAGCGAGTTGACTGATGATGTCTAATGTTTGAGGTGGTATGAGAAGAGAAGGAAGTGCCTGCTTTATATCGACTGACTATTTTCACTGGTCGTTGTTACGAATGCGGGAAGCCGGGGCACGCTTTTAAACGACCGACTTATTGACCGATGAATTTTATTGGTCGTTAGCTCGACTTATCAACCAATCACGCGGGGCGGTTGCCACCCGTACCACGGTACGGTAGTACTAACGTCAAAACGAAGTGTCAACAAGCATTGCGGGTAAACCGCCCCGCACCGCGTCTCTGCAGAGCCACGCACATAGGACGCGGCGCGGTTAAAACAAAAGTTTTACGATAACAAATAAATTCTTTTATTTGTTATCGTAAAACTTTTGCATTTAAAAAATTTCCATTTATGTTGTAGCTTTACGAAGTAGCATTCTATGATAACCTACGACAACCGTAGCTCTCGTAGCTAAACTACGAATTTCGTAGCAATATGCTACGAGCTACGAGTACCTAGTTAGGTACTCGTAGCTCGTAGCTTATATTAGCTCGTAGTTCGTAGCTTTATAAGAATAGAGAAGATAATAGTTATGTACAGTTCTATATAATAATTCAAGTTGACTCACACTATTCATTGCGCGCGTATTAAGGACTGAGAAGCAACGAAGGTTAAGCACAGCGGCAAAGGAGATCGGTCAAATCGCTAAGTTCATAGGAAGTCCGAGTGTCGCGATCAGCGGCCGTACTACATAGCATGGTTCTAGTTGAGCATGACGTAATGTACACTATTGATTGCGCGCGTATTAAGGACTGAGAAGCAATGAAAGTTAGGCACTGTCGCGATGTAATACAATTTGTAAGGAAGTAATGCAGAATTTTAAACGATTATGTTTTTATGTATAATAATCGGATTATTTGTAAAATATTGTTTTTTGAATATTCTTTTGGTTCTTACGTGTGAAAAGTTATCCATTACTTGTTATTTATCAAATAATGGAATAACTGAAAATTTATTCCATAATAATTACATACAGTTGTATATAATAATTATTTTTATATTCCTATAAAGCCGCTTACAATCTGGTTTTAGATAATCCATGTGAGAACTCAATAGCTCATTGATCAATTCTATCACAAATTAAATGTAGTGACGTTTGGCTATTGCCACCTAAAAGGCGGCCAGATTAAAATTGGCTTCTACAACGAATGATTGCCCTATTAAAACATTTTTCTCCAACGTCGGTGTAGATAACATTTCTGGAATAATAATAAAAAACTAACTAACAGTTTAAGAATAAAATATCATTCAAATTTATATTATTTAGATGACTTTTTTTAAAATGTTTCTGACTCACACAATTCAAGACACTTTCTTGGAACGAGGCCAAATAAATATGTTCGGATGTGTTTTTGTTTTATTTATTTTTTATAAAACAAAATGTCTACCCACCAATGCGAGCGGCTTAAGTGCCTAAATAAAGTCATTTAACATCAAACAAAAGAAACCAAAACATTAATCTTGCCAGCAATAAATCTCTTCTATGAATGACCGAGCTTGCCCAAAAGAAAAAGAATAAAGTCGCTTTTTCCATTCACAACAGGATATGTGTTTAAAAAATTCCCCGCCTTTCTGACCAAAATTACCTTGAAGGTATGTAGGCAAACATTTTGCTCATTTTTTAGATAAAACACAGAGGTGTGCTTTTTCAAAACAGTATATACCTACTGTATAAATGTGTGCTGAATCTGTAATCAGTAATTTTTGTAAAGTGATCGTAATAAAGGCCGTATTTTTCTTGAATTATATTTACTTGGAATAACTTACTGAAAACTAAAAATTATAACTCTAAATCTTCTATGAAATAGCTATAATAAATTTACAGGCTTAAATAATTACTTTGTCAGCTGATAACAATTCATTACAGTTCAAGAAATTTATTACATTTGAAGCGAACGAAATAAATGGACTATATGGGGTATAATTATATGAAAAAATGGCAAGAATAAACTAGGAGTCGTTAATGTCAAAACACTTTGACTTATGGAAGTTGACAAAAACACTAATCCGATTTGATAAATCGATTTAGAGTGATCTCCGTTGATACACCCTCAATATTTTGGGATTCTCACTAATTATTAAATCGTTCCAAAAGCCTATCAATTGTATTTTTAACCTTAATAAAGCGAACTCAAATTGAATGCAATTTAAACAAATTAGATGGTCTGTAAATAAGTTCTGCGTCTCAAATATCCTCTTGAGAGATCATTATCATAAAAACATAAAAATTAAATTACACATATTAATCTCTTTAGAGTTTTGATGTTTGGCTGAACTGAAAGAACATTAAAAAGAATGGTCGAAGGAAGGTTTAGATAACATTTAACGAAACTTTTTTTAATGCCCCCAAAAATGCGCTCGCTTAGATTTGCGCGAGCACTACACATTATAAATAAAACAGCTTTTACGGATTTAACTCGCGTGTAATAAGATTTTACATGTTGATATTATTGCCCGACGTTTCGTAACACTTTTCAGCGTTCTTGGTCACGGGATGACTCGGGACGGGGAATATATTAGGTTGGGGCAAAAGTCTTTTCGCATTATAGTATGTATAAACTTGTAATAAAATCTCTTTGGCTATACTATTTGTATCTGGCTGGTTTTTTTATCATTGAAAGTTTAAATTTTAAAGAACATAATTCCAAATTCAAATTAGTAAAATGTGTGATTTTCATTTGTTTTTCGTACCGCCAAGATGAGTGAATCTAATGAAGAAATTCGATACATTTTAAAATTTTACTAAAAAAAATGTAAAAATGCAACGCAAGCCGCGAAAAAAATTTTGCGATGTTTATGGACCTAGTGCAGTGTCTGTGAGAGTCGCACAAATTTGGTTTAAGCGTTTTCAATCCGGAAATTTTGATGTCAAAGATGCACGTCGCTCTGGTCGCCCTATTACAGATAAAATGGATGCCATTTTTGAAAAAGTGGAGCAAGATCGGCATGTCAGTAGTTACGACGTAGCTGAAGAACTGGGAATTGACCACAAAACAGTTTTGGCGCATTTGGAAAAAACTGGGTACACAAAAAAGCTCGACATTTGGGTACCTCACGAGCTCACTGAAAGAAACCTAATGAACCGTGTACTCATTTGTGATTCTTTATTACGACGTAATGAAACCGAACCATTTTTGAAGAAGCTGATAACTGGTGATGAAAAGTGGATCACGTACGACAAGAACGTGCGAAAAAGGTCGTGGTCAAAGGCCGGTCAGGCTTCACAGACTGTGGCGAAACCCGGGTTAACTCGCAACAAGGTGATGCTGTGTGTGTGGTGGGATTGGAAGGGCATTATTCATTATGAACTGTTACCACCAGGCAGGACCATCGATTCTGAACTCTACTGTGAACAACTGATGAGATTAAAGCAAGAAGTTGAGAGAAAGCGGCCGGAATTAATCAACAGAAGGGGTGTGGTTTTTCATCATGATAACGCTAGACCTCACACATCTTTAGCCACTCAACAAAAATTAAGAGAGTTTGGCTGGGAGGTGTTACTGCATCCGCCGTATATTCCTGACCTTGCACATTCAGATTTCCACCTGTTTCGGTCTCTTCAGAATTCTTTAGGCAGTGTCAGGTTAACATCACGAGAGGACTGCCAAAACCACTTGTCGCGGTATTTTGACCAGAAGTCCCAAAATTTCTATAGCAATGGGATCATGTCCCTACCTACAAGATGGCAAAAAGTTATCGAACAAAATGGTACCTACATACTTTAGTTAAATGTAAATAAACTATATTAAAAAATGTTTTGAATTTTCTTAAAAATAGCGAAGAAACTTTTTCCCCAACCTATTATATAAAAACTAAAATTAATTAAATAAAAAACCTTTGACGTTAGTTGTGTAGCTGCTACGTCAATATCTTTATACCGATAACATTAAAGCGTTATTTGTGTATACACTTAGTGCTTTATGTCGCAATAATATTGGATAAAATCTGTTCGTAGTCATTTATTATGATATATTTCTCTGTCGTTATTAAAAGTTGGAGGACAGCACATTCCTAAGGAAAGCCATTTCTCGCGATAAGGATAAACGGTTTAATTTCATAGTTGATTTAAGAGCAGAACAAGTTGAATACGAATGGCAATTTGTCATAAGAAGTTATAATGGATTTTTTATGACCTTATTTAAAGTATTCGCATGAAGACGCTACTTAGTTCGGAAGTTTAAGATCTTTTATTTATTGAGTATCCAATGTACAGTGGCTCTTCGAACATTTTATCGCTTTTTGCGTATTGTACATTATGTAATTATTACCTCTGATATATTTAATTTATAAAGCACATGTGTCGCATTTGTAAACTACTATGTATAGACTACAAAAACATTATATGTTTTGGTAAAAAAATGTTACATCGAGATCTTTTCCGAGAAGCCAAGAAAGTTCAAACATGTAATTAAATCTACTTTTTGCTGATTTGATAACGTGTAAATTGCCTCGCAGGTTATGGAAAAAGACTAGCTTTTCTATCATAATACGTATTTATGTTTTCTAGTCTCCTAGCCTTTAGACACTTGCAACAAGCTATGACGTGGCTATCGCGCCCTGCCGAAACTAGTCCTTTCCCTACCGCAACACTCACGTGGCACTCACGCACTACCCACCCTAGTCCCCTTCCCTACCGTAGCCTATAGACACTTGCAAAACTCACGTGGCACCCACGCACTGCCGACCCAAGTCCCCTTTGCTACCGCAGCCTATAGACACTTCCATCACAGACGTGGCACTGCGCCCTGCCGACCTTAGTGCCCTTCCCTATAGTAGCCTAAAGACACTTGCAACAGTCACGTGGCACTCACGCACTGCCGACCCTAGTCGACTTCCCTCATCATCATCATCATCATCATCATCATCATCAACAGCTCATATAATTGTGCCCACCGAGGGGCTCGAGCCTACCCCACATTAGGGGTGATTAGGCCTTAGTCAACCACGCTGGCCAAGTACGGGTTGGTCGGCTTCACACACAACCTAAGAATTTCTTCATAGGTGTATGCGTGTAGGTTTCCTCACGATGTTTTCCTTCACCGTAAAAGTGTCGATAAAACGTACATATGAATTCAAAATTTGAAAACATTTTGGTACGTGGTGGGGATCGAACCAGTGCCTCCCGGGCGGAAGACGACGCTCTTACGCACTACGCCACCGACGCTTTTTCATGACGACGACTTCCCTACAGTAGCCTAAAGACACTTGCAACACTCCGTGGCACTAATTCATAGTATACGCTCAATCACAAACAAACTACCCCATTAATTAGTGTCTGTTATTTCGTTGTTCTGTTAAAAGGCAGTTCAACTTTTCATCTAGCTGCGTGCTAGAATTATTGTATCAAATATAACAATGTAATAAATGAAGCTTACCACTCATTGCAATTCCTAGGCGACGCCAAATTTAGCGGGACACCCAATGCATTCCGATGTACGGTGCGTTCCCACTAGCCAGCAATCAAAGATAGTTTTGTCTATAAGTATAATAAAAGAAAACTGCGTGACAATATGTACTCGTTTGTATGTAAATTTAGCGCACATCGAAACAGTACGTTAAAATGGTATTTTAATACAAATATTTTGAGTTTGGTACCCTAAGAGCCATTTCTCCCAAGTTAGCTACCTTTATAATAATTAGATATACCTTTTGACCGCTACAGTCAACTATAATCAACAAGCGGTAACATTTATTTAAACCAACACTGTTAAATAATTGTCAATTTAAAATGAAATAAGTATATTCAGTGTTACATTCACATTCTTATTACTGTAGTACTCAGCATTGCTACCAAATATAAACAAATATCATATTTATAGATTAAACTTTTGGAATTCCTATGGTCTTTTTGCAATTTCTAGCGACCTAAAAATTCTGGTTTTTAATGCCAGTTCGTTAGCCTATGGACGCTTGCACTCGCGCGCTGCCAACCGTAATCCCTTTCCCTACTCCGTGGAGTTCTAGCGACCTTACCAACAGAAACACTACATCACAAAAATGTAATGTTATTTGACTGTGGTCTTCTGTAAGATAGGTACTACCCCAGTACCCACATTCAAGTGGCTACTCCACTGTGCCCTACCTCGACTTAATCGAGGAGACCAGAGCAAATGTACGGTGTCATACGGAAATGGCCCGTTGTGGTCCAATATTGGCTTACGTCTGTAATGTGCGAGCGAGTGGCGTTCACGAGCGAACAGCCTCACTGACAAGCTGGGAATTTCGGTAGAGTCTAGGTCTAATTGTTTGATTTAGATGTTTCTACTTGTTGGCTCCTAGGAAATTGGGGACTGCGGTGTGTTATTGCTTTGAGCTACAATTTTGATCCTCAAACATCGCCTAGTTGCAAGCTTAACAAAATCAAATATTAATGATTTTGTTAAGCTTGCGAAAATGAAATGAATTGTCATAAACTTTTGGTTTTGTGATAACATAATCTTTTAAAACTTTTTACGACAAGCTTTTAGGCTTTTGTAAACACTTGGGCTTCTAAAGCTAAGTGATAACGAGGCTGAGCCTAAATTTACCCAGAACCCTCATGCACAGAAGAGTGGCTACTCTATCATTAAAAATCGAAATACGAATGTTATTAATATTGTGGTGGCGACTGATGATACACTTTGCTGCTTAGGGTTCATTGGTGCGAGCGCGCACCAATACCGATAACAGAGTATGTTCGCGCGCTTTTTAACCGACTTCAAAAAAGGAGGAGGTTATCAATTCGACTGTATGTTTTTTTTTTTTTTTTTTTTTTTTTTTTAATAGCAGATAAATTACCAAAACTTGACTTTTTAGAACTGTACTTTCGAATGAAATGACACGTTTTTCTCGTCTCTAGCAATGGCAATGTAATTTGTACACCACCTAAAAACATAGAAAAAAAAAATTCGAGCGATAACTTAAAGCGTTGCTATGAAGTCGACCAACCGAGAAGCGAGAGCGTCCTCGACTGAATAAAAATCCGGCAATTGCCTGACTTTTTCGTTGCTATTTTCGGCGGGTGCGACGTATCTATACTTTTTAAATATCTCAGGAGAAGACGAAATAAAAATTAATATCCAGTGTCACTAAAATGCCCTATTTTAAGTATTCTTTTTACGACGCATAAATAACAAAACAACTTTTAAATAATACTTACAACCACTCAAAATGATGTCAAAGAACTCGGCAACAAAGTGCCTACGTACTCGAATTCGTAAAAGTTCGAGCACAATCTCGAACACGGTACGCAATTCTAGAAAGTTCGCGAAGATTACTAGTTCCCTCCCGACATAAATAAAGCTTTAACGAGTTCTTTTTAAACTTTTGAAACGTTACAAGGTATCGTCGAATTTCTTTGTCCTTGTAATCATTTTTGAAAGGGAAAGTTCCACTTATCTAATGCAGTTTAATGGCCCCTATTGTTCTATGTAAAACATTGTAAAGGATTCTTTTTTATCTTAAAATTTATTCGTTCTACCAAGAGCACACGCTTAAGAGTGAGTAAAGTAGTATGTCCGGCTTAGATTGAGAAACCGCTACCTCTTATTTGGTAATTTAAAATGTTTCCCATACGTATCCATCAGAATAGTTCAGACTGGAACCGAGCCTAAAATCGTATACAGTTTGTTTACAATTTCGGTATTGAGTTTTCTTTGTAATTTTTACTTTCTCGTAAACGTATTATAGAGGAAGTCTAGTAATCGTCAAAAAATTCGACCTCGAGATTTTGACTCATTGATAAGTTTTGGACCTCCCTCAATCCAAAAATACTGTTTTTGGAATTAAGTCTGTGTGTGTGTCTGTGAGTCTGTATGTGTGTCTGTGCGTTAGCACGATAACTCGAGTATGCTTTAACTTATTGCAACCAAATGTAAAATGCATGTATGGAATATAAATATAAGGTTTTTATCAACTTTTGAGTCGTCGATCACGTAAGTAAGCAACCAAGTGCGCGGTCGGTACTCGGATGGGTAGCCAAAATTTAACATGCATATATGACATCAAAATATAAGCTTTCTATCAACTTTTGAGTCGTTTCTGGTATACGAGAAAGTCAAGGGGAGACCACTTCCGATTTTTTCGTTTTGTATCATAACATTTAAAAAATCGGGAGTGGTCTCCCCTTGACTTCCTCAAAACAAAGCATACTCGAGTTATCGTGCTAACGCACTGAGACATAATTCCAAAAACGTTATTTTTGGACTCAGGGAGGTCCAAAACATGTAAATCCTTCAAATATCGAGGTCGAATTTTATGACGTTAACAAGACTCTATATTATGTACCTATACGAGAAAGTAAAAAACATGAACCTTCTTAAAAAAAATATATTCTAGTAAAACAGCAGGCTATAATATTATGTGCTTGGGTGATCAAGTAAGACGATGTTTCATTGTGAAGTCCATTTATTGAATGCCAAAAATATAATATATTAATATTAATTTAGTAGAATTTGCAACGCAGCTATTTACTTATTATTACAATTCCTAATTGCGACATGACCTAATTACGTTTCCGATATGCACGTGTATCGTATCATACTACAACTCCCCTCAAAAAGTCCTGGGATCACCCTCCCCTTCTGAAGGAAAAGGAAAAAAAAAAAATAAGTCATGTCACATTACAATGTTTCTTAATTGTTTATATAATAAAACAACATAATAAAATATATTATATATATAATATCTCTTAATGAAAAATATAATAAAATTTCAATTGAAAAACATTTTAGTATGATTTTTATGTATAACATATTCTTTATTATCTTTTAAAATTTTAACGTTAGGTGTGACTTCCTCGAGCACTACAAAGGGACCATTATAAATATTGCTAAGCTTGTCTCCTGTTTGATTTTTTATTAAAATTAAGTCACCTTTCTTATAAGTTACAGAATGACTTTTTTCGTCATACAATATTTTTCTTTTTAACTTACTATTTAACAGATTATTTTTCGCTTCATACTGTGCTCTTTGTAAACGATATTTCATCTCTCTAGGATAGTCACTATAGTTATATAATGGATCAACAAATAACCCGAAGTCAGAAGGCAATTTACAAATTTTTCCGAAAACTAATTCAAATGGAGAGTATTTTGTTTCAGTGTGCACTGTTGTGTTATAAGAAAATGTCCAAAATGGTAACCAATCACTCCAATCAATGGTATTTCTGTCACACTGAATCCTAAGGTATGCTCCTAGAGACTTATGACTGTTTTCTAATGAGCCAATTGTTTCGTGGTGATAAGCGGTTGAATTTAACTTATTAATTTTTAATATTTTACAAACGTCTGACATGATATTGGACATAAACTCTGTACCTTTATCGGTTATAATTTCTTTGGGAACTCCATATCTCAAGATAAAATTATTTACGAAAACTCGTGCTACTGACTCGGATTCTTTACTATGCAAAGGATAAGCTTCTACGAATTTTGTTAAATCGCATTGCAGTGTTAATACGTATTTATTATTATAGCTATCAACTGTCAATGGACCCATAATATCTAACGATATTCTTTCGAAAGCAGAGCTAGCAGTATTTGTAATTACCATTGGTTCTCGAACTTTATGGTTAGAAAATTTATTGTATTGACACTGAGGACATTTTTTGACGTAATCTATGACATCATTTGTCATTCCTGACCAGAAATAATATTTTTTCAAATTATTAATCATTCTGTTAACCCCTGCATGACCGCTAGTAGGTAACAAATGAAAATCATTTAAGATAATTCTTTTATCTTCATGGCTACTTATTCTCGTTACATCCCTCGTAATTAATATTTTTGGTACCTTTATTTGTAGCTTTTTTATATGACTTGCAAGTATTTTTATATACGTAGCATTTTCTTTATTTTTTGTTATCAATATTTCATTTATATTCTCTTTTTCACACAATAACACTAAATCTCTCGCTAACTCCGACGGGGTAGATAACGATCGAGTATTTAGGTATATGGTATAAAGCGAGGGTATATACGTACAGAAATGCTTATTTGAATAACTACAAGGTAAATTAGGTAACTTCTTATCCCTACGAAAAACTAATTCTACGACGTCATTAGGTTTTTTAAGAATCTCTACAATATCAGGTTGATCAGGCCTGCTACTGGTAGAAGACTCATCTATCGAATTATTATTGTTACTTCTACAAAAAGGTGGAGACAGTAACTTTTTAGTTTGTGCTCGCGTTAACACAGAAACTACTTGTTGTCCTATTGACTTTAAGTCATCACACGTCATGGACATCGGTAGTCGACTTAATGCGTCTGCAGCTGCATTATTTCGACCTTCGATGTACACAATCTCAAAGTCATATTCCTCGAGATAAAGCCTAAACTTAGTCAATCGGCTCGATGGGTCTTTTAAACTGAAAAGATAAACTAATGGTTTGTGATCCGTAAATATTTTAAACCTTCTGCCGTAAAGATATGGTCTAAAATGCCTTACGGCCCAAACTATTGCTAATAGTTCTAAATCTATTATTGGATATCTACTTTCCGCGGGTGATAAGTTACGACTTGCGTAAGCAACAACGCGACCATTTCTATTTGACAAAACCGCTCCTAATCCTGTCTTGCAAGCGTCAGTTCGTAACTCAAATATATTGCTCTCCGAAAAATCGGGATACTGTAACACAGGCGGAGACATTAAAGAAGATTTTAAACGCTGAAAAGACTGTTCGCATTCAGATGTCCATTCAAATTTAGAGTTTTTTTTACAAAGCTTATTTAATGGATACGTAATATTTGCAAAGTTAGGTATAAATCGCCTGTAGTAATTAGCGAAGGCTATGTATCGTTTTACATCGTCTGCATTCAATGGCACCGGATAATTTCGCAACGTTTCGATTTTGCTGTCGTCTGGAAGAATACCTTGCGATGTTATTTTGTGACCTAAATAAACAATTTCAGTTCGTAAAAATTCACATTTCATAGGATTTAGTTTCAAATTTACTTTTCGTAAACGTTCAAAAACACTAATAAGATTTTTATTGTGGTTTTCCATAGTTTTTCCGATGACGACGCAGTCGTCCAAATAAATGAAAGCTTGGTTATAGTTAATGCCTGACATAGCTATCGTCATTAACCTTGAAAATACACTAGGAGAAGTTTTTAATCCCATAGGAGAACGCTTCATCTGATACATTTTATCAGTTGTAAAAGCTGTATATTTGCGCGATTCTGGGTCTAACTGAAGCTGATACATCTTATCTACACTGAATGCGGTATATTTTCTAGAATTTTTATCTAAGGACAATTGGTAGTAACTTTGCGAAAGATCTAATTTAGAGAAATAAATACTACCTGAAAGGGAATCTAATATGTCTGTAATATTTGGTAACGGAAACTTATCATCTTTAATTCTGTTATTAAGTTGTCTATAATCGATAACTAATCTCCATTTCCTTTCGTTAGATCTATCTGATTTTTTAGGAACTAACAACACTGGACTGGACCAATCCGAGGTGGTCTCTTCTATGATATCATTAGCTAACATGTCATCTATCTGGCGTTGTACCTCTTTCTTCAGAGAATGTGGTATCCTATAAGGCTTCACATAACTAGGTAAAGCGTCATCTTTTAAAGATATAGTATGAGTCATGATATTAGTAGTCGATAATTTATCACCAGGGAGATGAAAAATATCAGCATATTTTGCACAAATGTGTTCGATACTACATCTTTCCTCTCGGTTCATATTAGATAAATTCAATAATTCGAATAAAGTTTTTACTCGACTCACGCTATTATTTACATCTGAGAGACTACAAAAATTTCTACGTCAAAATAATTTATATCATATATAGCAAAATTTTGGAAATCATATTCTATTTCACTATCTGTAGTATTTAATATTCGCAAGGGAATGCGACCATTAGTTGGTTTCGCAATTATTCCTGCGACAAAGACACCTTTCTCAATTTCTTTAGATAAGACTACACAATCGCAACTCGATGTCGTAGGTATGAACCTAATTATCTCGCATCGAGGCGGAATCAAATGTCTATATCTAGCATTATAATTAATTTCTATAGAAACGCTTATGTTATTTTTAGATAATTGTAACTTACTATCCTTATAATTAATAATTGCAAGATATCGTTTAAGAAAATTATCACCTAAAATACCATTTGCCGTGCACGACATGTTCTTAAAAACATAAAACTTTTCTCTAAATATTACGTCATTATAGACTAAATTTAAGAAAATATAACCTTCTGATTCTAACCTTCCTGTAACACCCTTTATGGTTATTCTATCGTAACATAATTGACGTAGTAACTGTGGATAATTAGTAAGCCATTCGTACCTCAAAACACAAAGGCTCGCTCCACTATCTATTAAAAGATTAATAAAATAATTATCAACTAAAAATGTAACGGTACTGCTATTATTAAAATTAAGAATAAAATTTTCCGAACTAACGAAAAAACTCGCTTGAAGCGTGATAATTATTATTTTGATTCATAGTACCCGGGTGCGACTCGTTATTAACAGTCGGTGTTTCCTGGGTAGTATGGCGTATTGGAGCTGCGGGTCTTCGTGACCTTGAACTATACGCCCCACGGCTACTGCCTCTATGGTGATAACTTGTACCACGAGATGAACCATGCGAATTATATTGACCGCGATGGGCCTCAAACGATGGTCTCGAATTACGACTATAGTTACTTGAATAATAACTACGTGGTCTCGTCGTATAACTATTATTACCGCGAAAACAATTATTATGGGCGTAGCTATTGCGTCCGCGATTGTAATTATTATGACGCCGAATATTCATCACCTCGAACGCGGAGGACAAGGATTGCTCATCTATAGCTGTCCTAATAGCGTTCGGCAAGGACTCAAACTGTCTAGCTGATATGATTGTGCTTAATCTACGGTCCGTTAAGCCGTCAGCAAATCGTTTAATAGCGATTTTTTCGTTTATTGGCTTTAAAATATCATAAGTGCTAGAATTACCATTAGATTGAGCGATTGTTAAAGAAACAAATAGATTTTCTAACTCAGAACCAAAAGATTCGATTGAACGATTACCTTGTCTGCATTGGTTTAATTTCCACTGTATAGCAACATCCGATTTTTGCTGTAAAAGATGTTTACCTTGTCTGCATTGGTTTAATTTCCACTGTATAGCAACATCCGATTTTTGCTGTAAAAGATGTTTTTTCATATCTGACACAAGGTCATCGACTGTACTGTAAGATGATTTCAATCGTAGCTGTGCACTTTGCGAAAGTCTGGTTTTAAGTATAAATTCAATTAATAGATTTTTAGATGAATCAGAAATCATTTTACTGTACAATTCAATGCTATTAATTAAGGAATTAGTGACAGATTCTTGACCAGTCATTACCGGTAGCAAGGCAATGGCAGTTTTTAAATCAAAATCATTAGTAGCCATTTCGAACTGTCTAATTTTTTGTTCGGTTAAAGAAATTATTTTGTTATAGAAATTATGGATTTCACTAATAACTTTGTGTATATCAGTGATATCTCTTGAGCTTATCTCTTCTCGGTCTATTTGCAAGTGTAACTGAGCCAAAATACTCTCTAATTGGAAATATAAAAGTTTTGCCTCGTTAGCTTTTTTTAAGCCAAGGTCTTGTTGCCTTCTTTCTGGGCCTAATTTTACTAAATAATCTTTAATGTAACTTAATTTTTTATGAAGGTCATGCAACTGTAATATTACACTAGACATAATAAACTGACATTACTGTAAAATAAACTATTACATTTTTTAAAAAAAAGGGACTTACATACGTTCACGAAAATTATACGAATACGGGAAACATGATTCTATGATGCGGAGTTGCAAACCGTCTGGATAGGTCGGCGGGCGGTACGGGCTTTTCTCCGGTAACGCGATGGCATGCTGCTTACGGCACAGGCTGCAGATTCTGGGTAGCTGGAACTAGTGGGCCGGGCTATACCCTGGACTCCTCTTGTTTAACCTTCTTTCTTCTTAAACTGCGCTGGTTAGGTTACAATAGCCAGCTTCTCATTGTGGTTTTGTGTTGTCGTTGCGTTGTGTTGTTCTTTGGAAGCGGATTTTCCCATTTCTTGTATGGTCTATTTTTGCTTTTCTTCTGTAAAAATTTGCTTTCTTTTTTCTTCAGATCTTGTTCTCTTCCTTTTTTTTTTAAACCTTGGGTTTTTCTTTCTTCAAATCTTGTATTCTTCTTTCTTCGAATATTGTTTTCATCTTTCTTCGACTCTGGTTTTCTTCTTTCTTCAAGTTCTGATGTTGGCCAATGGCAGGGTCGCCATATAATATTATGTGCTTGGGTGATCAAGTAAGACGATGTTTCATTGTGAAGTCCATTTATTGAATGCCAAAAATATAATATATTAATATTAATTTAGTAGAATTTGCAACGCAGCTATTTACTTATTATTACAATTCCTAATTGCGACATGACCTAATTACGTTTCCGATATGCACGTGTATCGTACATACATGAAAAAAAATTACGCGGTCTGCAAATTACCAGTCATAATAAAGTTCTCAATTCCAAAAGTAATTCCTTCTTATAATTAACGTAAGAAAAATCAATTGCCTTGCCTAGGTCCTCAGTTTCGTAAGATATCTGTAAGCTTACGGCGACGCTTACAAGCCACCTACAGCCAGCATCAACAGCATTTATCCATGACAGGATATTTTTTCTATGTTTTTCGTTTGGTATCAATTTTAACCATAACTAAACATGCCAAATAAAACTTAGAAACAAAATCAATGATGCTAAAAGCGAATGTCTAACTTAAGTGATCGACGGTATTTGTAAAAATATCTCATCAGGTGTTAAGGATGTAAATCTTCAGCATTGTTAGGCATGTCAGCTTGATGACGTAATCAGAAACCAAAGATGGCTAAATTCGTGGTGGTTAAACAGTGCTGTGTAGCTCAGTTGGAAGATCAGTCACCCGGACAGTGAAAGTTCGCGGGTTCAAGTCCCGTCTCAGCACTTTCCTGTTGTATATTATCTCTTTGGTTATGCGAGCATAAAGAAAATAAAGGTGTCAGATTTGTCACTCGAAACTCAATGGTTGTGTTTATTTAATATTTCCGAAAAGTTATAAATATTTTACCGATGGCGCATGGCAGGATTTTTTTTCCATATTTTCTATTTAATTTGATATCAATTTCAATCATAACTAAAAATTCCAAATAAAAATTACAAACCAGATTAATGTGTTAAACCAAGTTCAAAAAAAGAAACAGGTGTTGCAGCAGCCATGTATTATACTAAAAAAAATGCACCTAAAAAAAATCGACTTGCCTCAGGCGGGACGAACCCGCATCTTCCACAATCCGGGCGGCTCCTATTTTCTCTCCTCAATTATGTTTTGAGGGATTTCTCTCTACGAAATATCCCTATGAACACTCTGTTACTGATCACTCCACCCTAACTTTTTAATTGAAAGGGAAATTTCCAAATCAACCACGAAAATCCGGTCGGTACTTATACTTATAAAGCTGAAGAGTTTGTTTGGTTGATTGAACGGCGCTAATCTCAGGAACTACTGATTCAATTTTTTTTTGTGTTGGATAATCTATGCATCCAAGAAGGCTATAAAACATCACGCTACGACCAATCCGATAGAAGCTGAGCATCAACGAAAAAAATTCCAAAAACGAGAAATCCACGCGAACGAAGTCGCGGGCACAGCTAGAGATAAATAATATTATTTAGTTTTTTCTAAGGTTTAAGTTCCACCCATCCGCTCCGTCATTTGTGTTGTGATACGGAGCTAATTCCTCCTTATGTTATGTGTGGAAAGTCTGTATGTGGGACGTATTATAGACTTATTTATGATCTCAACCACAGATATATCAATATAAGGAGATCGGTCGAATCGCCGAGTTCATAGGAAGACCGAGTGTCGCGATCACCGGCCGTACTACATAACATGGTTCTAGTTGAGCATGCCGTAATATGCACTATTCGTTGTGCGCGTCATAAGGACTGCGAAGCAATAAAAGTTAAGCACAGCCGCAAATGAGATCGCTAAAATCGCTGAGTTCATAGGAATTCCGAGTGACGCGGACAGCGTACTGGCGGTAATATATGCCCACTGAGCATACACTTGTCACAAGTTAAACGCCGGCTTGGCCTATCTCCTTGTATTATTAAATCTGTGATCTCAACCATAATCTATTCTTTGTCAATGTATCAATTCCATTGTCTGTTGTCATGTCACGTTATAGACTTTCGATCAATCTTATGAAAATTTGCTGTGTTCCACTACCGACCAAACTTTCCCCTATCAAGAACAGGAGGTATGGTAGAACCGTTTGTGGGAAGCATTCGTAAAAGTTGCAAGTGGAGGCAATAACTGAACTTGGCCGTTTAGATTAGATGAAATATTTCATAACCACCTGCGCCGTTGTAAAATTAACAACAGTAGACAAAGTTTTGCTGCAGTTAACGCTATATACCAAGAAAACAGATATTTGCTCATTTTGGTAGGTGGTATGACATATTTTCTGTCTGCCTGGCCAACTAACGCAATCTTATGAAAGTTTTTAAGAACTACGAGTATAAAATATTCTAGTCTAAGTAAATACATAAGTCATTGAATATATTGAAAGAAAATGTGTGTTCGCACCTCTCTCTCTCTCTATCTATCTATCTTCACTAACTTATATCTCCCTCTCCACTTCCGTTCCGTTTTTGTTTCCGTTTGCACTTTTCGTATCATTCACCAGTATACTCCTCAAGTCAGGGGTGCGCAAAGAAGTTTTACTTCACCAAAAATCATTTTTGTAAAAACTAATACTGGATTTAACTAGAAAAAAGGACGTTCGGGTCTTAGAAGTGCAAGTTTCAATGATTTGATGAAACAATGTTTACCATAAAAACACCAAGCGCTGACAAATTTTGACAGCGAAAAACAGTGTCTCGGTGGCGTAATTGGTCAACGCAGCCGCCCGGATTGCGGAAGATGCGGGTTCGAGTCCACCTGAGGCAAGTCGATTTTTTTCAGTGCATTTTTCTAGTACCAAACTCTCTACTGTATAAAGATATGCTATACAGCAACGTAACGAAATCGAATCGCCTCGGGACAAGACCGCAAACGGTGGGCGGTGCGGTGATTGGTCAACTGGCAGTTCCCGCGCTGACGGCTTGGCGGCGCTGTCAGCTCATCGTCCACGCTTGCCCCTTGCCCCTCACCTCTCCCGCGACCTGCCTACCTGCCTACAGCACACTACTGTCGCCGAACGTGCTTTCATTCAGAAGGCAACTTACAATTGCCCGCGAATTTGCTGATTCGATTCGGTTACGTGCTTACGTACAGTTGACACCTGGACGGCGCAGCGAAAGGCAATACGATTGCGTTCCCTTTTTGATTTGATAAAAGTGGTACGGCCTCTAACTAAAATATTTATTACGCCAAATTCGTCTCCTGTAAAATACTAAAATTAAGTAGTTTACCGCTGTTCAGTTCACTATGAAAGTGTTATACTGCCTTATTACTTTTCTCAGTTCGTCTGGCGCGTTCGCGTCAGATACGTACATCTATTTAGAGTTTTCTAGAAATTGCACCCAGACGATGCAATAAAGTTTTAAAAGGACGTCTACTTAGTCGGTCGGTTATTTTGCTGCAATAATAATTACGTTAGTTGGGTTCTTTGCCTGTACAGCATCGTAATGCATGTTGCTGCAGTTAAAGAACTCGTTTCGGTGGATACAGCCAAATAAGTCTCAGAAATAATTTCATTATTTCTATAAATTTTTCCTGTTTACGATTTGCTAAGTTCTCAACACAGTGTTTTGTTTCACGCTCACAACCCTAGGATTTTTTGAATCTTTTGAATTAAAATTAAAAAAAATAATGGTAAACTTTTATGATCATAATGTTTTGTATTTTATTACAATTATTGAGCAGAGCCATTAGGCGTCTGAGTATACCAAATATATCTGTATGTGTTTATAATAATCATATTTGAATAAAGAAAACTTAAATAAATATACAAACAACCATGACTCGAGAACAAATTAATGTTTGTATTCATTGGTGTTTAGTCGGTAGGAGTCCAACATAACCCTAGGGCCAGCCCTAGGGTATCCGTGAGGATTCATCCCCTCCTTCCCCCGCTGTCTGGAAGATTCTCTTAGGGGAGGAAAAAAAGTCAAGGTGCAGTAAGGGACATCGTTGGGTTTTAGTGGGTAGATCTTGCCTTCCGCAGGAAAGTACATTACCTTCACGTCACCTACTGTAATTCATTTCCCAACGTAAAAAAGGGATTAGAAATATTGCCTATTCAGAGTTCGTATCACGCTCTTTTTAATGATGTCCACGTTCATTTTATCTGTTGTAAAATAACCACGGACTCATTGGTAATAATATTCGCGTGCAAGCGACCCTTGTCACTGATCTGGGTCCAGAATTCACCTGGGATTTAAGCTTCATGGTAACGGCTTTGTGATACTTTGTCATGGTACAATCTAAGCGATTGAAACGTAACCTTATTCGACCGCAAGAGGAGTTGTTTTTATAGAACAGTAATAGTAATTGATGTTTGCGATTGACTTACAAAATATAAGGTGGAATAGGCATTTGACCCAAATTGGATTAAATATCGCAACCCTAAATTTTGATTTAAAGTTTTCTATGGTAAATTAGTTTTATGATAATTTGATGAAGTAATATTTTGTTTACAGTTCTTTTTACGAGCTACTGCCTATCAACTTCAGGCTAAAAGCAGCTTATCTATCAACCTGTTATGACTGTGCCCTTGTGAAGCTCTCATTCACAAATGAAGCCAACACTTGGGGAGACACATTCTCGACCCAGAAGATATCAAAACCATCCAAGCTGGGAATATCAGCTAAAGGAGTATATGTAAGGCATCAATAGGTCTTACTTGGAGGCTAGTGACAATAGATATTTATAGGTCGCAGTGACGCAAAAAGCCCCGAATTGAAGAAATAATAAGAAGATCATGACTTCCCTTCATTGCCGCAACGCGTTCCAGTCGTATAGCATGACAGCCACGACACGAAATTAGCTATGAATCTTTTTGTGATTGTCACAGCGCGTCGTGAGGGTTTTCATATACCTAAGTAATAACACGAATTTTGCGATGGAGTTGTTTTACAGTGACCAGAATTCACTGTAAGCTATATATAATAGGGCTCTGTGATTGGTTCGTTACCTATCGAAGAGTTGAGAGATCTCATAGTAATGTTTGTGAATATGGGTGTACACTTTGTAGCATCCCATAGCAATGAAACCACTTATATAGTAATATTTGTCATCATATTTTTTTAGTAAAAATGGTAAGGCATTTAACAACACTCACCAGTAGGCCTATTCGCTGACTTTGTTTGACAGATGAAAGTGATGATCACTGAATGAATTACATATCCATTGCTGTCTTACACGACACGCTTTGGCACTTGTCATGTGAAAATGGCAATGGATATGTAATTCACTCGGTGATCATCACTTTCAAGATGTGGTCGATGTTACACGTTCACCTAGAAATAGCCTATTCACTCTTGCTTTGAAGGGTACCTTGATCATTAGTGCCATAGTTATAATTATCAGGGAACACATCAGCAGACAACAAGTTTCACTATATGTATGAATAATAATTAAGTCCAGGTACAAAAAAGTTAATCTACTTTTGATGCTAACCGTACTTATAAGATGACATTATCACTACATAGTATAAAACAAAGTCGCTATCCGCCGTCTGTCTGTCCCTATGTATGCTTAGATCTTTAAAACTACGCAACGGATTTTGATGCGGTTTTTTTTAATAGATAGAGTGATTCTTAAGGAAGGTTTATATGTATAATACATGCATATTTACATAAGCATTGCACCCGTGCGAAGCCGAGGCGGGTCGCTAGTTAATTATATTTTACAAACATAATCAATTAAATACAGTGTGACTAATTGTTCAGTAGTGCCATATATTATGCAAAGTAACGAAATGTGCAACTGCATACCATTTCCATAAAACTCTCACATTATTCATTATAAATTCACTACCTATTTACTTAATACTGTTTGCTTCTACATTATACTTTGCACAATAAATTTTATGTCAGTGCGGTTTTCAACCAATATTAATTTCAAGAGGAAAATTTTGTACACGTTTACTAGAATTTGAACTGAAATGGTTTTTAAAAATGAACATGGTATAAAAAAGTAGAAAATAACTTTATATTATGTGTGTTCTTTTTTAATGGATAAATGAGTTTTAGTTCAAAAATGCTAAAAACAAGCTTAATTTTATGTTAATATATGGCATGAATCGAAACTTTTTCCTTCGTGGATTTTGTATGACAGTATGTAGGATCATCTGGGCAGGTACAGACCACAGTACCACAAACTGTTAAATTTTTCCAATCGATTATGAACTTTATATCGAATAGGTTATGGTTGAAAATCGTTTGGAGAAATTTGACAGTTTTGTATAGGTTGACGTGCTGTTGACTGTACCATCGCTTTACTTATTTCTGCCGTGAAGCAGTTCGCTGTGTTTCGGATTGAAGGGAAAGGTAGCCAGTGTAATTACTGGTCATGGAAGGCATATCATCTTATTCCCCAGGATGGCAACGCACATGCAGTGTTAAGTGATTTACCCTTAATATTGCAAGTGTCTATATGCGACGATAACCACTTAACACTAAGTGGGCCGCAAGCTTTTTGCCATCTCGTAGTATGAAAAAAAAATAAAAGAGCAACTCAAAGATATTAAAGATAATTATTGTAAGCCGAATGGCAGCACTTCCTTTGCCAATGTACGTGTTTTTAATAATCTTTGATGATCTGTGTCTATGCTCTCTTGGTCACATTGAATAATTTAATAAAGTGTTATCGCGCTAATTGTTGTGGCATTAATTAATTACCTAAACAATAAATACAACAAATAATTTTCTGTCTGTTTCATAAAGTTAATTAGAACAGACGTTAACCTGTGATAAAATAGGTTGTTTTCTCTTATAATTATATTTTACAAATATGCATTATTTATGTTGCCTCGAGGTGGGCTAACCACCATTCCCACGCAATATACTACAATAATACGCCTAGGTATACCTTCGTTACATAAATTATTATACAGTGTGTATTCAAAGAATTTATCGCCTTACATGTTACCAACGACGACTCCACTTACTTGGATTATTGAGAATATCCGTCCGAAATTGCCGTCTTCCCTTTTGTTCTTAGACAAAGAATCCTGCTTTTGTTTATTCCTTTTGTCAAACTTTTGAAAAATATTTGTGTTTTTTATTGTCTTGTTCCATTTAATATTTACCAAGAATGATATTTAATATTCAAAAGAATCACCAAGAACCGGCTGCAAACATTTAACAAGTTTTCCGAGTTTCAATGTATTTACAAACTTAGAATGGTGATTTATTACCCCGCAGTGAATTAAACGATATAAGATATTGTATCGAAGACTTGAGGAAAATAACATTACGATGTTGATGTACGGCGTGCCAGCTAACCGCGGAGACAGATATAGATGAGAAGGAAAACATCTTTCTTTTTTTACAACAAATGTGGCAAGCATACCCTTCATGATAGAACTTTCATGATTATAAGCGATCGACGAACGCAATATCGTTATTTCTTCCGAGACTCGTCCCTACGAAATAGTTATAATAAAATATGATAGTCTTTTTTCTTTAACCTAACGGAAAGTTCTTGGCCTAGGGTGAGCCATGCATGCCATAAAAAAGTCACTGCCATAAAAAACTCACCGGCTAAATTGTGAGAAAAAAATACTCTAAATCATTAAAATCAACAATTCAGTCGTTTGAGTATCCAGGGATTTTCATTTAGATCATGTTTCTGCTTTTGATGTTAAATTGGTATAGGAATACTTAAAAGGACATAACTAAATGCAGATGTAACTATAGAGAGAAGATTTTTATTATCATTATCTATGTTTTTAGCCATGTGATGCCGGCAGAGTAGCATAGTGTCTTCGTCTGACACTCCGTCTGATTAAGCAAGTGTTTGTAATATTTGGTCAACCATTAAATGACCCAAAAATAAAGAATTTCATAATATATTTTTAAAAAAATAATCATTATGCTTCGTATAATTTAGTGCATATTTAGACCGCAAGTAATCACATGAGTACATACAGTTATTTTGGTGTTTTGGCATAAATAATTTCAATTAATTACAAAAACAAAACAGTCTCCAAATAATACATTCATATATTTATTTCATGATATAAATATGGTTGGAGCATAATTAACTTAAAATTGTGATTAATCACATTTTAACTCACCGTGCGCCATGGAGGATCCAGCTCTTTTCGAAGACACCTCGGAAATTAATACGAATTGTTTCAATAGGTAAACGGGATATTTTTTTTTATGTTATAGGTACACACACTGCCTAAATATGTATGCATTACCTTAAAATCAATCAACAGGATGACCGTAGAACCTTTATATGTCTATGTTCTCACATGACCTGACGCGGTCCCAAGAGGATAAATAAGAAGAAATGCGTAAAAATTAATAAAATTCAATTTAATTGAAGAAGTAATTGATTTGGTACGGTAATGATTGAGAAATACCTATAATTAAGTTTTAACAGCTTCGATGAAAATGTAGCAGACATTATCGTCCTTCGCCACAAACTGCAAAAACTTTTAAAGCGCAAGACAACATTAAAAAAAGCAAAGGAACACACAAAGCCCAACACAGCGTAACACTGTTTGTGTTTGCAAAAAGTGAGGCGACAAAATTGCAAATGGCCGGTGATTTGCGTAATACTGCTCCCCTTGTCTGCTTAAAAGCTTAATTTCCATATGTGACTGAAGCGACGGTTTTTATTATCAACCCGCTTAAACTAACGTGCATAAAATAAAATGTTGTTTTTCAAATACTTACTGCCTCTTCTCAATTTAGACTTGTTCTGCCAATTTAGTATCTAGTAGTCACAATGGTTTCACGCAATATGGAAAATATTTCTTTTAGTTAGGAAAAATATTCTTAGGAGTTCTTGTAGATAAGCAGCATATTGCCAACGACTGAATTAAAACTGCAGCCATCGTCTCTCTCTCTCTCTCTCACACACACACACACACACACACACACACACAAACACACTATTTCTCTCTCTGCTCTCTAGCATAGGGGCAAGTTGCAATATGGATACCCAAGAAGAATAGCAGATTGCTAGACAAGGGTGGAATGGAATCGATTCCCATATGAGGTAGTTAGACGCCGTCCCACAGCGAAGGTGGTTATAGTCAGAGTAGGAATTGATTCCTTTTACCCGTGTTAAGCACTTTTCATTTCGAATACAAAGAAAGTAAAAAGTCTGCTCTCCACTTCATAAAATTATTGTACAGTCGACCAAATTGAATCATGACCCACCTTAAGATAATTTTCCTACAGTCATTCTATACAAAGTAGGTTGAATTTCGCTTGAACATACATATCTTAAGTGCGAACCTGTTATCAATTTATTAGACATTGACAGTCACTGAGAAGGCTATGATCGCTATGATCAATAGATTGAAGTATTTGAGTATTGCACCGAGCTCTTTGTTCTGCCAAATTGGCAATTATACGATTTGTTTATAATATTGTCTAAGATTTTTCTTTTATTAAATTCAATTTTGTTTTATGGCTTTTTAAAAATATTTCAGACTACTACTTGACATCTGACACATAACGTCATTTTATTTTTAAAAATATTATAGTTTTTCGTTTTTTTCAGTAGTGAAAAGAGTTTAGTTTATGAACGACATCTTATTTAAAATTCTAATTGAGACTTTAGTGCAGTGACAACAAAGTTTAAAATTGCACAGATCTCTGACCCGTAATGACGCATTTTTATTCATATTTAAAACGTACTAAGTGCAACACGCATGATAGCGAAGAAAACCTAACTAAATTTATGATTCTAAAGGAATGCTCGGCCAAGTGGGTCATGATTCAGTTGGTTCGACCGTACCTATGTATTTAACTTTTCTTTGATATTTATGGCAAAAGATTTTGGATAATTGCTCGTCTATAATGGAGTGTTTGCCTCGTCTATAACCGAATTTGATGTCGAAATTTCAAACTAACTTTTTATCAAATATTAGTCCACAAAATTAAGATTTTGAATTTTTTCACAACGTACACAGTTATTTCACATCATCATCATAACAGCCTTTACAATTAGACCCACTGTTGGGACACAAGCCCTTTCCTTGTCATCGAAGGAGGTTTAGACCAGGGATGTTACGGAGCTTCGACTCCGATTCCGAAAGGTCGCAACTTCCGATTGATTTTGCAACTCCGGTTTCGATTTGTGTTCCGATAAGTTTAAATTGCAAGTTATAATCGGAGGTGAAAGCTTAGCGGGGCGGGGCGCGGTGGCCGGTGTCAACGCATACAAACAAGTTTATACTTGTCGCGCGGGGAAGCCCACTCTCCCTGTTCATTCTGTCTATTCTGTAGTCTTTCACATACTGTTTTGTAAATATAATCTTGTCAGTTGTGTTGTTTCGTGCGTTAGCGCTTCGTTTTAATTTTTAACTTTGATTTTTTTTATTATTTGGACGTATCACCCGTCCAAATAATAAAAAAAATCTCAGTCAAAAAAAAAATCTCATCATTTATTTTATTTGAAGAATGAAGCCAAAATCAAGTGATATTTCGAACTACTTCAATGAAGTTTGTGTCTTCGGTTCTGATTCCGATTCCAGTTTTGGTTCCGATAAAAAATCTAAAAACTCCGATTCCGAATTCGGTTCCGATATAGTGACCTCCGTTACATCCCTTAGTTTAGACAGTAGTTCACAACGTCTGCCCAATGCGGATTGGTGGACGGAGTATAAGGTGATGTTTTTATAAGTTTCTTTTTTTTAGTTTTCTAAACAAAATACTTAAAATGTTTGAAAAAATCAAATTTTTGAAGTATTTTTAAGTTTTCTTGTAAAAGTTTTTAATATAAATTTGAATTATTTTAATAAAAACACAAATGGGCCGTCAGCTTGTTTGTCATATAGTAGTTATAATATACATAATGTAATAGATGTTTTCCTAGAGAACCTGGTTGCCCAATTATTCACAACTGATCTTATCTAGTAGCAATAAATAAAAAAAAATGTGCTGCTAGTTCTGCTTACCCGTCGCCTTAAGAAATTGTTATACCGTACTCGCAAATATAAAAGTTCGCAGAATTCTTCCTAAATTACTAATTACGTTAAAAGCTGCGTGTGTCACGTCTCCGTTGGAGTAAAGAACTAATCTTCCCTAATAGGGTTGGCCCGGTAATTAAGACGGAATTAGAGCCTGATCACGTTGAACATATGTTACATTATCCTTGTAACAAAAGCATTACAATTGAACTTAAATAATAATAATTGTTTAATTAACAAAAGCTTTTAATAAATATTATCAACATTGAACTTAAAAAGATAACTTCTTCTTCAAACAAATAGACAACATTGTGATTTTCTCAAGTCTGCCAATACAATTCAATCATTGAAAGGGATATTACAGATCTCGAATTTTCGACCTTGATTACGTAGTAACCATTCATTAGGAATAATCAATACTTTTATGAGAGCTGTGTATATAAAATAACTCCCAACTTAATACGAAAGTAGGTAAGAATTGATTACAAAATAATACTGAACTTCATTTAATATTGTAACTTACATATTCCTTTTAAACATCGCTGGTTGCAAGAACTTATTTCCGATATTTTATTAGTAGGCATCCTTCGCAGTAACGATTTTAGGTAAGCACCTAACATTACATTGAAAGTGCTATCATTTCGCTCGCCCGTAGTAAGAGTGAAAGTGACCACGTATTCGTTTTGATACGATTTCAAATAATTTTTCGAACCGTATGGAAGCTGGGGATCTCGGAAATAAGTGACCCGCGTAACATATACATTTATGCTCCATAAAACTGGAATATTTTTCTCTGCGAAATATATTGCTCTCGGAGGTAATACGTAATTATTCGAATCATGATTTAACTTTTTTTAAGCGTAGAAAATGTTTTTATCCCGCCTGGTTCAAGAGATAGAGCTGTACCCTCATTTTGCCGACCAGCAAGGTACGCTTTCACACCTCCAATCAATATCTCAGTTCAGACTCGAATTTTAAAATACTTCGGACACGTCTCAAGACGTGATGCACAGTCCATTGAGCGCCTCGTCGTACAGGGCAGAGTAGAGGGCACTCTAGATCTCGAGGAAGGTCACCCATGCGATGGACCGATGAATTTAAGGCTGCAGTGGGCGGTCCCTTGCATGAGTGTACTAGGAATACCACAAACAGAGAAAGATGGCGGGACATCGTAAGGCGAGAAACATCAGCCCCCAAACCCCCTCAATCTTGACCACGACCACTCTGTCAAGAGTGACACGAAAGAGAAGAAGATCAATATCTAGTCGAGGTAGAGCACAGCAGCGGACTAGCCGCTTTAAAGCGCGAAGCACACCATCCAAATACAATCAGGTCCCTAATTGAACAATTTGAACGCCGAGCTGGCGTGCTATAGCGCGTCCGATGAGGGCCGTTGAATTTATTTAATTATTGACCTTATTGCCGTGTGTTTAGTACGGTATTTGAATGATGTCCTTGCCCAACGCCAGATTGGTGTGTTTCGCGCCTAATTTGTGCGCCCGAACTGAGGTAGTACCTCCATCTTACAGAAGGAAAACCACAGTCAATTAACACCTGTGGTAGATGTCCAAAGTGGATCGAGGACTTGGTGGTCGGGAGGCGAAGAGGTGAAGAAAATAGACAGCAAAGTGAGTTGCAGCTGATATATTTCATTTCATTTCTCATACTCGGGAAGTTGAGTTTGTTGAACCTGAATATTAAGTGGAACACGCTGATTCCCGCCACTAGCCGGGAAAAAATCATATCAATTGCTTCCTTCCCTAGAGCGGAAATGAATTTTAATAATAGAACTGTATCAGTATGGACAGCGGCGGTGACGCAGTGTGTTCCAAATTTAAAAGGATGTTTTCCTCAGACCAATGTTTTCTCAAACAAGCATGGAAATATTGTCATTATTTTCGAAAAAAAAACACGCGAAGTATCGAATTTATGCACAAAGAAAATAAAATCTATTGCTGGAGCGTTTTTTGAATTTGGAACATTACAACGCTCAAGCAATGTTATATGAAACGGCGTGCTGGAGTTATTAAATAGGTACTCTTTGATTGGATCTCTTTTGACAATCTTGGCATACCCGTTGTTCAGACCCTTGATGAGATATCGGACCCTTGCTTCATTGGAACACGCACATCATCGTCATGTGAACGTGATACTGCACCATTGGCTGCCTATCACGCGATATCTGACAGTCGCCCAATCAGAAGACGGACCACCCCAGACCACATGACCGCGGGACTTGAATTCAATTTCGCAAGATCATCCCCGCATTGAACGCTATCCGCTCACTACTATCAATTTTATCTGTTACCAAACTCTGTATTTTATTCGCAATAAATCATTATAAACATTTTTGGACCTTCGGAGCCACATAAAGACCTGCTGAACCGCATCCAGGCAAATATTTGGACCAGGATTTGGAATATTTCACGCCAACCAACATACGCGCTCGCAACCCGCTTGAGCTTACCAAGGAGGAGCTGAAGAATAGCCGCAAATTGGAGGATTTACCGGTCTCGTACTTGATAACGCGCATAAAAGGTACGACCAGCCATCCTGCCTAACCCCCTTCAACTCCATTTCCACTGTGTAATGCTGTGCTTTTCACGTGATTTCAGTGACAATTTCCGCTAGTGTATTGCTTGCTACCCAGTTCTTCCACTGATACAGTTGCCTGGCAAACGTGAGTACCCAATTCATTCCATACTTCACTAAAATGAGCTTAGAATCTGGCCATGTTCGCGATAAGTCTCCCTACAAACAGAGTAATGATAGCTTATTCAGAGACTTAGTAAAAAAGCGCGGCATTGTAAAGGGTAGATTGACTAAATTTTCAAATTATGTAGCTTTGCTCAATCTTGATTCTATGTCGACGCACAACCGCATAGATCTAAAGTTGCGTGTTCAAGGAGCAACTAATTTGTTCAATGAATTTAATGAAATTCAAAATAAGCTTGAAGAGTTAGCCTCTGATGTAGATGAGCAGTTAACGCAAAGGGAGCTGTTCGAAGACAGCTATTACGCTATAATGTCGCAAGCTGAATACCTTTTAAATCCTAGTCAGGCCACTGACAGTGCTAGGAAGTGCAGCCACGGTATTAAATCTGTAAAGTTACCCACTATTTCGATGCCTACCTTTAATGGTTCATGTGAACAATGGCTAGAATTCAGAGACACTTTTCTATCTTTAGTACATAATTCTAACGAGCTAAGCAATATAGAAAAGTTCCACTATCTTAAATCATCCCTCAAGGGAAGTGCGGAGTTAGTCATAAATTCAGTTGAATTATCTAGTGATAATTATATCGTTGCATGGGAGTTGCTTCTCAATCGGTATAATAATAGCAGATTGTTAGTGCATAATCACGTCAAGGCATTATTTACAATGCAATGTTTAGCTAAAGAGTCGCATGTTCTTATCAGAAGGTTGATTGATACGGTGCTAAAAAACTTACGTGCTTTAAAAGTACTGGGTGAGCCAACTGAGTCGTGGGACACCTTAATTATATACATGATCGTTTCTAAATTAGACCCGACTACAGAACGCGAATGGGAACAGTATAAAGGCACTTTGTTCTCGAGAAATAGTAGTCCTAGGGCACAGCTCAGAGTGGATGACCTAATGACCTTTCTGAAGGACCGGGCTGATATGCTGGAAACACTGCAATTGTCTCACAATAAAAACAACTTTGAGAATAAAAAACATCTAACACAAAATACTAAAATTCATTGCACTGTTTCCACAAATAAGTCACCAGACCGTCCGCGTGATCTAACAAGAAGGTTATGTATAATGTGTAACGCAAATCATCCACTGTATTCTTGCCAAAGGTTTCTCGATTACGATTTAGACTCTAAGCTTAAGTTTATAAACGACAAAAAACTTTGCAGCAATTGTTTACGTTCCGGTCACACTGTCGAAACTTGTAGATTCGGGCCGTGTCGAATGTGCAACAAAAAACATAATTCGCTAATACATTCCGATAGTCATATTACGTCCGCTAATACTAATAGTTCCGTCGCACTTCATCTGTCGCACGCCACTGAGGGCTCGCAGTCAGTGCCGCTTCTCGCCACGGAGGAGCAGTCCGCGTCCCCCGCGGTCTTTACCCCGTACTCACCATCCTTCTCATCGGTGCAAAAAGATACCGTAATACAAGCAAACAAAGCTCACGTAAATAATTTGCTACGCGGTGCACACGTACCGATTATGAAACCCGTTTTGTTGTCAACGGCTTTGGTTGAGATAGCAGACAACGAAAACAATTATCACATTGCGCGCGCGCTTCTGGACAGTGGTAGCCAGAGGTGTTTCATTACACAAGCATTGTGTGATTTACTAAAGCCGCCAGTAATACAGTCCACTCAAGAAATTCGCGGTGTTGGTGATTCCGTCACAAATTCAACACTTATGTGTGACGTCGAAATTAAATCGCGCACCGACCAATATAGTACGCGAATACAATGTTTTGTATTGCCGACCATTACGTCATCGCTACCAGCTGTTGCTATGCAAGATACGGAATTTAATATTCCGAATAATATTAACTTAGCGGACCCACACTTTTATGAATCTCAAAATATAGATTTATTGATAGGCGCAGACAAATTTTGGGATTTGCTCAACAATAATAATAAAATAAAATTATCTAATGGCCCTTTCTTATTAGATACTAAATTCGGATGGATAGTCTCCGGGCCTATTAGTTCCTATTCGCGCCATTCTAAATTCGTGAATTGTAATTTCACACAAGCGATTGAAACGCAATTACGTAAGTTTTGGGAGCTTGAAGAGGTGTCTTTTTCTCGGGATACGCGCACCGATGAGGAGCGTTATTGTGAGGAACATTTCGTCAAAAATACTACGCGCAATAATGACGGAAGGTTCTGCGTACGCATACCTCTTAAGAAGGGACCCGAGGCATTAGGCGAAAGTTATACGCAGGCGAAGAACCGTTTTCTTGTTTTAGAAAAACGATTGCAACGGAATCCTAGCTACAAACAATTATACACAGACTTTATTAACGAATACATACGTCTTGGGCACATGAGTCGTATAGAACGTCACGGTAGCCCTCATTACATAATGCCGCATCACGGTGTCTTTCGTGAACACAGCACCACAACCAAGTTACGCGTGGTATTTGATGCTAGTGCTGCTTCAAGTAACAACATTTCGTATAATGATCTGCAGATGGTAGGTCCGGCGATACATGGCGACCTCGTTGCTATACTGCTCAGGTTTAGGTATTACAAATACACTGTGTGCGCAGATATTGAGAAAATGTATCGGCAATGTCTAGTTCATGAAGACCAGCGGGATCTTCAATTAATTTTGTGGCGCAACGATCCCTCAGAACCTTTAGATATTTACCGATTAAACACAATCACTTACGGGACTGCCTCAGCGCCTTTTTTAAGCTGTCGCTGTCTGAAGCAGTTAGCTATTGATTGTGCAAAGCCTGACGTTGCCAGGGCGATCAACGAAAACTTCTATGTTGACGATTTCATTTTCTCTTGCGACAGAAAGGATGAATTATTGGATTTATGTTCTTCCTTAGAAAATATTTTGAGTTCCGCATGTTTTCCACTTCGCAAATGGATGTTTAACTTTTCATTAAATAGGGAGGAGCATAATATTAATAATTTATCTAAGGATTTATCTTTGGGAGAAAACACTAGCTCAAAGACGTTAGGTTTGGGTTGGTGTAATTTTAGCGACGAATTTAATTACAATACACAATTTAAAAACGAAAACAAAATAATAACTAAACGATACATAATGTCAACGGTCTCGCAAATTTTTGATCCGTTAGGTTTATTAAGTCCATTCATTATAAAAGCTAAAATTATTCTGCAACAATTGTGGTTATTGAGGATAGGTTGGGATGATGAAGTTTCTGGTGACGTCGCGCAGACTTGGAACACATTTTCAAGTTCCTTGTCGATTCTAAATGACATACGCGTGCCGCGACATGTTGTAGGCAGTGATCCTGTACGCCGGGAAATTCACATCTTTTCTGATGCCTCAGAATTAGCATATGGGGCAGTAATATATTTACGTACAATTAACAGTGACAAGTCCGTAATTGTTAACTTGTACTGTTCTAAAGGAAAGGTTGCACCATTAAAACCTGTTAGTATTCCGCGACTGGAATTATGCGCGGCACTAACAGGCGCTAGGTTGTACAAAAAGTTATCCGATTCACTTAATTATAAATTTAATAATATAACTTTTTGGAGTGACTCCACCATTGTACTAGGTTGGCTGCGCATGGCTCCCAAACTGTTAAAGACTTTTGTTCAGAATAGGGTTGCTGAAATACAAGAACTAACTCAGGAACTGCCATGGTGTCATGTTCATGGTCATGATAACCCTGCTGACTTAGTATCTAGGGGAGTTAGATTAGATGAACTCAAGTCTTCTAGTTTATGGTGGCAAGGGCCATCATTTTTACATGATTACAACTTTAAATGTCCTTTGAACAATAATATCGCATTAACGGATTTACCAGAAATAAAACCGAAGGTAGTCTGTACATTCTTTACAGAAACTGAAACTTTCTGGTTTCCGTTTAACAGATTTTCTCAATTTAGTCGTATGATACGCGCTGGTGCATATGTACTCCGTTTTGTCTATAATACCCGAAATAAACGCAATATACGTATCGGACCGCTCACTGTTGATGAGATAAGAAGTGCAACTATTACGCTAGTTAGGCTGTCTCAACAGGAATCTTTTTCGGAAGAGTACAAATTGTTATCTAATAATATTAATTTAAGTTCTAAGCATAATTTAAGTAAACTCAATATATTCGTTGATACAGATAAAGTTTTACGAGTAGGTGGGAGAATTAAATATTCCCCTAGTTTTAGTTATGATAAGAAACATCCAAGCTTACTTTCATCTAAACATTGGTTTACGGTGTTGTTATTTCGGCACGAGCACAAGCGATTGCACCACGCTGCACCACAAGCGTTGCTGTATAACGTGCGGGAAACTTTTTGGCCAGTAGGGGGTAGGAACCTCGCTAGACGCACTGTACATGATTGCGTTACTTGTACACGATTGAGAGGCAAAACCTTATCTCCTATTATGGGCAACTTACCGGAGGAGAGGATAACTCCAAGCTTTCCTTTTTTACATTCGGGGGTAGACTACGCTGGGCCAGTGTTCACATTGAACCGTAAAGGTAGGGGCTCGAAACTAGTGAAAAGTTACATATGTTTATTCATATGTTTTGTTACTCGCGCTGTACACTTAGAGCTTGTCAGTGATCTTTCTTCGGACGCATACCTTCTCGCACTAAAAAGGTTTATTGCTCGGCGCGGCAAACCTGCACAAATAGTCTCTGATAATGGCAGAAATTTTGTCGGTGTAGCTAACGAATTTACTAAATTCATAAATAACTGCTCCAAAGACATAATTGAATACGCAACTAGTCAAGATATTAAGTTTTCTTTCATACCGCCACACACGCCTCATTTTGGTGGATTATGGGAAGCTGGGGTCAAGTCGTGCAAATACCATATATTACGGGTAGTAGGCAATGCACATTTGACTTTTGAGGAATTCAGCACAGTATTATCACAGGTGGAATCCATTTTGAATTCCCGACCTATGAGTCCCATGTCATCCGATCCCAATGACTTCCAATCCTTGTGTCCTGCTCATTTCCTGGTTGGTCGTCCCCTCACAGCGCCCGCTACAGACGAGATGACTGAGGTTCCTGCTCATCGGCTGACACGCTACCAGAGGTTAGAGCAGCTGAGACAACATTTCTGGGCTCGATGGAGTAAGGAGTACGTCTCGGAAATGCAAACAAGGTCGAAATGGAAGGTGAATGCAGATGACATACGACCCAATACGCTAGTTGTTATCAAAGAGGATAACTCTCCACCTCTAAAATGGAATCTAGGCCGCATCATTGCTACCAAGCCGGGACGAGATGGAGTTACACGGGTAGCTGATATCCAGACTGCAGCGGGAGTAGTTCGACGCGCCTTTCCTCGAATCTGTCCACTATTTGGGTTTGAGGAAGTTGCCGACGAATGTTAGCTGGACTTTGGACGCAGGTGCTTCCAAGGCCGGGGGCATGTTCAGACCCTTGATGAGATATCGGACCCTTGCTTCATTGGAACACGCACATCATCGTCATGTGAACGTGATACTGCACCATTGGCTGCCTATCACGCGATATCTGACAGTCGCCCAATCAGAAGACGGACCACCCCAGACCACATGACCGCGGGACTTGAATTCAATTTCGCAAGATCATCCCCGCATTGAACGCTATCCGCTCACTACTATCAATTTTATCTGTTACCAAACTCTGTATTTTATTCGCAATAAATCATTATAAACACCCGTCTCTTTGCTTAGTACAAATTACGTTCACGTGGCTGTATAGCCATACATACGTTTACCTTTCGGCACAGGTGATAAATAGAAAATAGGCGGCAAAGCTGAAAATTCGTCTTGATTTGTTATTTATATACATAACACGTTAACTGTCCCTGCATCACATATGATACAATTATATACCCAATCCCACGTTCATGCATCCAGTAAAAGATGATATATCTTATGCAAGAAAATCTCCATCGTGTCAAATTAGCTCTATAATTTGAATTTTAAGCGTATCAAAAACATTTAATATTCAGTCAGTTGACTATAAGAATTTATGACCTCAAAAAACTCGTAATAACTTTCAAAATCTATGCAAGAATAATTGTTTTGACAGTTAATAAGAAGTACCTCAACTGACTGGACAGGCAACACCCCTGGTCAGCGGCCGTGAATGATAATGAACACAGATTTGAGAAAAATAAATAATACTCATCGCCAAGCTGTCTAAATCAATTATTTATCCTTGGACTCGGTGATACCTATATCAAAAGACAAATCAGTATTGTAAATAAAACAACTTTTACGGATTTAACTCGCATGTAATTAGATTTTACATGTTGTTATTACTGCCCGACGTTTCGTAACACTTTGCAGCGTTCGTGGTCACGGGATGACTCACGCTGCAAAGTGTTATGAAAATGAAACTTTATTTACAATGTGTAGTGTAGAACCTGTCTTACACTGGCTCGTACACGCACTCAATGGACAGACAACCAACACGCTTACTCTCACCAAATGGCTCTCGCACTCTGCTCTCGCCGACGGTTCTCGTATAACTGACGTGGTGCGAACGAGACAGTTATTGTCTGTGGAAGTGAGAGGGTGAATAGGATGCGCATACACTACATCCCTTCCTTATCACATTTTTTTTTATTCATTCAACTGCTAAGCATTGAACCAAATAAAAATAAAATAAATTGTACATAACTCAAAACGCCTTGTTTATTCATCTGAACTTTCTTCACCTTCTCCTTCTCCTTTTCCTGTACTACAGTTTTCCCTTTCCCTTCTACCTTTTTCGAGTGAAGGATATTTCTTCGACAAGAATGTCCTTTTAACATTCCTCACAACACAATCTTCTGCATTGCATACTCATGTCATTAACATAATATGACCTCACACATTACTCTCCGTAAGACTCTGCATAAAACATTACTTAAGACTCTACATAAGACTCTACATTAGACTCTATATAAGACTGAATCACTGATGACCACAGCTACTTTCCTTCGGGCTTAAACTACCATGAGAATGAGAGACTTGTATCTACGCCTAGAGCTTAGTGCCTTTAAAACTTAACGGTCATTGTCAAGTGCTCATATAATTTTAAATGGCCCCCTGAATTCCAGGTCCAACTCAATCTAATTGGTCTGTTCATTTTCAACCAGAACCAGAAAATATCAAAATTACTAAAGTATGTGCTTCGACCACTCTTAACTATTGCTTTGTATGTGAATAAAATAGTTTTACAGTATTTTCTTCGTCTTTCTAACAAAAATAACATTAGAAATCTCTACCGAAATTACATGAAATTACATCTCTAGACAAATTACATACAAAATAAGGTATTTAAAGACTTAGTACATTAAATCAATGCTTAGAACTAAGTATTGCAACTTAGAGATCATAATAAAACATGAACATCATTAACTAGGGTTATGTACCGCATATCAAACGTCGCTACTGCATTGAATTAACTGGAGTTAAACCTCTAATTTTACGACTCGCAGCCGAACAGCGATCACAATTGCTTTCAATGCGCGCGTCCAACACCGTGGAACCCTGCGCATGTATGCATCATCCACTTACTACACGCTACGGTCAAATATACGGCCATTAGAACACTATTCGAGTCCTCGTATAGTATTCGAGACTCATTAGGTATCACTTAGGCCGCAATAGACCTCGACCTTAACTTCCGAATGGTACACAACATTCTGGCATTTATCTCTACATTACCCTACACGTGACTCACAAGAAACTTGCAAAAAATCCGCAAAAGACTCTCTTGAGACTCCACACATGCGACTCCACACACGTGACTCAACACATGTGATTCAATGGCACAATTGTGAAATAAGACTGACTGTCAAGTTCCTACTACCTTCCGCTCCATCAAATATGACCATGATCACACTACGGCACACACGCAAACACGTGTTATCAGTAATGTCAACCAGTCCTTCAGTCAAGAGTACTTCGGCTTCGAATAACGCAGTACAGTCCTTCGGCTACATCAAAACTCAGTCCCTCGGTTTTTTGATTCCATATCACACAGTTAATGGTTTCCAATAGTTATTAGTCAAATGCATGTCGTGAGCAGCCACCTAACTCCCATCTTAATCATTTAACGTTACTTACGTAAGCAGCTTTACTCATTATGTTTCTAACCGCCCATGATACTACCTGTGACTATACCAGTCAGTCTACAAGTCACTTGTCAATACTATACAAACATGAGGTCTAATCCGTCAAGTCTAATGAAACCAAAGTTTTGACTAAATTAATTGTTGATCACACCACGACAAAATAGGGCACTCCGCGAGTTAGATTTTTTTTTTTAATTATTCACGACTCGGACCTAATTTACGTGACATGTATTTAAATACAACCCTTTATATCACCAGGGTAAAATAAAAATAAAAACCAAGGTAAACTATATTGCAGTCATAGCTGCACAAAATGACACGGAACTAATCTCAACGTTTAAAATGACACGGAATAACAAAATAATTATAACTACGACAATACGGTCGTCATAATATTAATTTCTTTACGTACACATAAAATTTGCAAAGTGCTACTTTTTGGGCTCAATGTAATTCTTTAACAATTAGGAATACAAAATGTAATTGCAACTAACCAACTACATTTATACCTTCTTATAAAGCTGTTCACAAAAATAATACTAACAGCATTGCGTTTTTATCGCTACAGTTTTGTGTTGCAATTAGCAAACGAACTGCTATGTCGTGAAATCAGTAAATAATTCAAATTGCTGTAATTTAATTACAATGTAATTATTAATTTTAACGACATAAGTTCGTAATCTAAATTACCATTTTTTATCTCAAGACCGCCTTATACAAAACCTGCCTATTAAATAGCAGCATATAATAATTATAATCTGCCAATTAAATGACAACATTACCTACCACTTAAATCGCATCAACAGCTCATTTCCAACGAGGGGCTCGAGCCCACCCCACACTAGGAGTGATCAAGCCCCAGTCAACCACGCTGGCCAAGCGCGGGCTGGTCGACTTCACACACAACCTATTAAGAATTTCCTCATAGGTGTGTGCAGGTTTTTTCACGATGTTTCCTTCACCATAACCTACCAATTTAATGGTAGCATCATATAACCTACCAATTTAATGGCAGCACCTACCAATTTAAAGGCAGCATGATATAACCTACCAATTTAATGGCAGCACCATATAACCTACCAATTTAATGGCAGCATGACATAACCTACCAATTTAATGGCAGCACCATATACTTTTGCTACTTTGTTTGTATCGTTCCAATGTCATTAGGGTACATTTGTACCAAAGTTTTAATTTAAACGCGGTACATTTGTACCAACTCAACCATGGGACATTTGTACCCATTCAACCGCGGTACATTTGTACCAACTCAACCATGGGACATTTGTACCCATTCAACCACGGTACATTTGTACCAACTCAACCATGGGACATTTGTACCCATTCAACCACGGTACATTTGTACCAACTCAACCATGGGACATTTGTACCCTTTCAACCACGGTACATTTGTACCACTTAACCATGGGACATTTGTACCCATTCAACCACGGTACATTTGTACCACCTTAACCATGGGACATTTGTACCCATTCAACCACGGTACATTTGTACCAACTCAACCATGGGACATTTGTACCCATTCAACCACGGTACATTTGTACCACCTTAACCATGGTACATTTGTACCAACTTTGCCATAGTACATTTGTACCAATTTTACCCCGGCACATTTGTACCGACTGAACAACTTAAGGTATGTATGTATCACATTATCATGGATTTTACTTATATGGCTAGGTATAATTCTACCGTATGTGAGCAATTTACCAGTTCATATTTTAATTATTATGATTATATATTTATTTATTTTACACGTCACCCGATGAACATTTAAACAATAAGAGTGGACTAGTATGATTTATACATTTGTTATAAGTTAATTTAATTACTATATAAAGTTATAAGAAATCATTACGAATTTTATTAAAGTTGATTATTACCTTTCGTCAATTAAGAGATTAGAGCTATACAATTAATTGTGAGAGCTATCGTGGAATGAACTCCGTATGTACAAAGTGGTACTGCTAGCGACATCTATGTAACTACGACTACAATTTTTAACCTATTCGGTAGCACTCAGATTGATTTGTTAGCAAGCAGCTTGCTGCAAGCTGTTGTTGCTAGTCTGCAACAGATGGCGCTGTTTAACCAAGGCAATACATACTTATTTATCTATACATCGATAAATCATGATAATATATTATTATTTTAAGCAACATTTTATGTATATGTACTGTTTAACACACCTCTTAGAACAATAAAAAATACTGAGGAAACCGACAAAATTGTAGGTAGATAATAGTATTAAGAACAAAATGTGAACTTAGGTGTACTCTCAAATGTCCAGGCCATTTTATTATTATGGTGCATCTGTCCCGCAATTAAAGTTGAACGAAAACGAAATACTGAATGTAAACACTATTACTATTTTAAGGCACTTTTATTTGTAACAAACCGCTTTACAGATCCACTTTGTTATACAAAATAAACAACACCTGCAAGAATTACACCACGAGTATTTGGGTAAAAGCTATTTAAGTTGGGTAATAAGTACCTACATTTTTTATCTACAATTTAGACAAGAGTATTCGTAGGCAGCAGGCAGGCATGTAGGTAGTAGGCAGCATAAATCTCTCATTTTGCAACGCTATAAACAAGTACCTACCTACCTATTTTTTCCATTTGTGATACATACATACACATTTCCATTTTTTGTTTTAATAACTTAAACAATCTGACCTTTGTCCTCGTCGCCAATTGTAGAACCTGTCTTACACTGGCTCGTACACGCACTCAATGGACAGACAACCAACACGCTTACTCTCACCGAATGGCTCTCGCACTCTGCTCTCGCCGACGGTTCTCGTATAACTGACGTGGTGCGAACGAGACAGTTATTGTCTGTGGAAGTGAGAGGGTGAATAGGATGCGCATACACTACATGTAGTACTCGCGCAAATCTAAGAGAACATTAAACCAGTATTGATTGTACATACATACTAACACGTGCCAACGCTGCTTGTAATTACCGACTGCACTTAAGCCTTACCTACACGAGGTCGCGCGGCGACGAATCTCACCGACTAATCTCGCTACCTACTGCAATTCCACTTATGAAATTCAACAGCTTGCTTAACACATATTTGCTTTAACCTCGGTTAATTAAAGAGTCTTGTAACTTAATAGTTACATTGTTCTCAGCTTATGAAAACTCAACCGCTGTATTAAGAAAATAATGTCGAGGAAAAGGAATTTGAATATCTTTATTCTTTGCCTGTCAAACACCGATTTTTTCTTCCCGCTATTTAGTTAACCCTTAATTTGAATTTGTCCGGTGGGGCGGACATAATGTTTAAAAAAAAACGTTGTGCGTTGTAAACATTATTTTATTTCATTCTGCACGATTATTCCTAGGCCAGTCTATAAAAAAGGTGATAGAAAGTAAAATATTACATTGACAATACTATATCTGTCAATCGTGAACAAAATGTCGGCGAGGAAGTGGTGGTCTATTTTTGACAAGGTAAAATAATTATTTTTTTAATGTTTTTGCGAATAAAAATTCATTGTTTTTTAAATTTTTATTAGAATATACGTGTGTGATAATGTTTAGCTGAAATACCTAATATTTTAAACGTGTTTTAGTGATTTTTTACACGCTTAACCTCTTTGTCCGTCACAGCGAACATTGCCAATTACATACAAATATTCTTAAAAATAACTTTGTCCGCTGTGGCGAACATCGTCAAATTTGGTTTGTATTGCGGTTATGGGATGTTACTTTTTTTTTTGTTTTTCGCTTGTCAACAGCCTGTGCATGCATCAAGAATATTGGCTTTAGTCCCTAAAGAACACGCTTCCTCAGACACAAGTGATAAATCCGATTCGGAGTCTAAAAAGCTTGAATGTGCTTCAACTAACTCAAATTATTCTTCTACGGAAACCTCTATCGCTTCTTCTCTTGCCAATCTAAAAATGAGCTTATCTGATAACGATGAAATCAAAAACCAGCCATCTGAAAGTCGAACATTACTTGCTTTGTCTGATTTTAGGCCTGTGACCCCGATTTTGCAAGATCTAAATGAGTCAAATTATAGCATCAAGTGCCCAACTTGACGTTGCTTCATCACTGGAAAATATTCAAGAAATTGTTCTTTAGACTTTCACACCTTTTAAACATTAACATAATTTCTTTTCTTTTCTTGCCAAAAATAATTGTTTATCTTTTTGTGATATTTCATAATAAAAAACAAAAAAAAAATGACTTTTTTTATTTCATCTACTATTTGGCAATGTCCGCTACAGCGGACATACATATCAACCCGTCAATTGTGACGTCTTTGGCAATGTCCGCTGTGGCGGACACGAATTTTCCCAGCTGTGGGCAATATAGGATTTTTTGACATATTTTTTTAGGACTTTTTAGGATACCCTTGACACCTAACATTCATCAAATTTATGCATTTACAACTTTTATTTCGTTGCCAAATTAAGGGTTAATAACTTCCGTGATTGTAAATAGTTATTGAATTGGCCCGTGTGTGCCATAGAAATGGCTTGTGCCGTTATTATGAACTAGTGGTCGCCCAGTGGTCGAAATTTGACCATAATTAATTTAACTTTCAAGTTTAAATATTATTGAGGTTCTATTGTCAAAGACTATACTTGTATAATCACAGATTTCGCTAAGGCTACACTGTTAAGTCGCCTATTTTTTCAAACAAAATATATGAAATTTAAATGAAAAAATAAAAAAAAAATATTAAAATAAAGAATACCCTCTTTTATTTATTTTTGTATTGAAACAAAAAACCATGCGATAAAAAAATGCTGTCCATTGAACTTGACAAACATATTTCGATAATTAATGGCACAAAACTTCTAATTAATTTACCTAATTAATGAAACAAAACTTCTCTGTAAACGGTGTTTTTTTTTTTGTAAAAACTCTTGAATCGTTTGCTATTATTGTCCTTGACCGTTATATTAAATGAATTTACTATGGTTATGACTTAAACATGTGAATTAAGACTCTTTCCAAATCAATACTATGAAAACTGTGAAGGGAGGATAAAAAGTGCAGAGTTTCTTGCCGGTTCTTCTCAGAACAAGGCCTCATAGTAGACTCTTGAACCGATGACTTCAAAATTGACTTTCATAAGTGTACAAATTACACCTGAGTGAATAAAGAAATTTTGACTTTGACTATGTTTGACATTCAGTAGAAAGAAAATTTTTCAACTCAATTTTCCTCCTTGCTTCGGAAGGCACGTTAAACTGGTGGTGCCCACTGCTATCGAAAGACAGCAATCGATCGCAAGGATTCAGACAGGCGGTCAGCCCTAAAAATCGAATGCTAAAACCTATTGCGGTAATATCGATATAAAGACACTCTGCACCGACCCGAAATAAGTTGGGAACAAGGTAGGAGAAAGAAGAAGAATTATAATAATAGTTTATTGTTTCCATTGTTTACAAGGTGTCAACATGAGAATGTACAATTATAGAACGCCGTTAGGGCACTACAATTTTGGGACGTTTGATACAAATACAATATTTTCTTTTGAGGTTTTGTTATTTATGGCGTTTTTATGTTATTTTTACAAAGGTTACCCCATGTATTGTGACCTGTATGTGTCTCAGGGCTATTTACTACATCGAACGACAGCATGCAGACCACAAGTTTTACAAAATGTTGTTTATGTGGGGTTTTATAATGTTAAATTGGGCAGGTTTAGGTACTTGGTATTTCAAATTTAAATTTAAATTAAAGCAAAGTAATTCACAATAAAAGTTATAATCAATGTCGATAAATAACGTTTTAATTATTAATTAAAAATATAATAACAATACTGCTCGCTGTCGTGTTCTCAGCCCTCAAACACGTTTAGTTTGTGCACTTCAATATTGAGGGCGGGAGTTTCTCCCGAGTTCTTGTTGTAAAAATACGTGTTGAGAGACTCCATTTTTAACCTCAATCAACCGTACAATTTTTGTTACTTAAGTTACATTTTCACTTGACATTGGCAAAATGCGTACGTTTAATGCGGCGCGACGCCTGGATGCGCCTTGATGGATGCGAGCGTGTATAAGTTCCAACACTAGCGTCCATTGCGATCATCTTCAAAATCATTGAACCATCACGGACTTCTAACCCTGATCAGGTATAACATAATAATTAATATGTAACAGGAATACATTTGTAAAATATAGCATAGCTGCGCTTTAATATCGTGTGGCGTTCCCTTTACGCGTGGGCTGTATGACGCCCTTTATTTATTACTTGTGTCATGAAGTTGCTGATTGAAAGCTATTCAGATGAGGTCGTGATATGAATAGCCATAATAGCTAGTGGGTGGGTGCCACTCAAGCCACACGCTGTCAAGTCACCTTCACTTCTAATCCGTACTGCAGTTAATTGGAATGCTTCGAGTCCACTATGAATTTGCTCTCTAACTAACCGAGGCCACGCGAGACACTAGACCTAGTTCTAACTTTACAATCGTCTTGAACGCCGACTAATTAGATATAGCGGAGCTGATGTGTAATGCGCCGTTGTCGATAAAAATGAATGATACCGTTTAAATATATTGGTATTAATTAGGGCCACTGTATCTTTACAATAGCTTCGTATGGCTTGGTGATGGCAGTGAGAGAGAGAGAAGGCTGTGTTCGCAACCATTGGCGACGCATCAACACAAATCCGCCTCCTTCTGAGGCAGCTTACTATACGCGGCATCCAAAATATAATAATCATTTATTTTCTCGCCGCAATAATCAGTACCTACAGGTTCTTGTATCTATACTAGTATTTAGTTATGCTATACTAATATTTAGTTATGTTAGGTAAACAGATTATTGCCGGAGACCGATGCCTAATCTAGCTTCACCTTAGGCTTCACCTTCATCCCAAATATTTTTTTCTTTACTTTAAAGGAACACAACTTATTCGTTCATTAGTTTAATTAAGCAAAGCAAGGAACTTATAATATACTATTAAGATACATTTACATTACTATATTCTAACATCAACTATATTTATTTTCCCTTTTTAAACTTTTAGATCACTATCTAGCAACAATTCACTCATTGTAATTAAGAGTTTGTAGTCATTTGGTAGTTTTTATTTTACATTTTCTTTAGTCAAGGGACATATAGTTAATAATTTATTGATTTTTTTGTAAATGAAACCACCAAGATAGCAGAAGAACCTACGTTAGAATTTGGTTGAGAATTTGAGAGTATGAGTATGTCGGTCAACTGGAATTTAACGCCTACGAAGAGGGTCTCAGCGGGCGTATTATAGGTGAGTAAGCTGTTCTGTTTGAGTACTACTGACTGACAAGATGAACAGTTGACGCATTATGGAATAATATTCCGCCGCCTATAAGAAGTGCAAGTTCTATTTTTACTTTTAAATAACGTTTAAATGAGCATCTTTTATGCGCGCAGCAGAAGCTTGGCAATATAAATATGAATCTCTCTTTTATCTAATAGTATAATTAGTAGTTATATTATTTTGAACTTTCGATGCTTTGAATATATTTTATTTATTCTCATTTCAACATTGTCTGTCACTGTATTTGTATGTATTCTATCATGTTTTGTATTGTTGTATTTTAAAATTGTTTAAAACATATTTATTTATTTGTCCGTTTTTGGTTATGAAGTCAGTTTTTAAAGACATTAACGACGACTAATGGATCAGCAAAGGGGTATTGCCCACCTTATACTCCGTTCGCTAATCCGCATTGGGCAAACGTTGTGGACTACTGTCTAAGCCTCCTTCAATGACAAGGAGAGGTCTTGTATCCCAGCATTGGGTCGAATTATAAATCCCAAATATAAATCCCTATAAAAACGTATGATAAACTTATAAATTAGTAAACAACATGTATATAAATGTGTGACATATATACATACATACGCTTATAAAGTAATGAACAAACAAATAAAACGCTGAATTTGACGCGTCTAAAACTATTAGACGCGTCAAATTCAGCGCGAGGGTGCTTCTCGCGTTCTGTTCGCGTGCTTCTCGCTAACCTGAGGTATGCGTCCAAGGAACGCGCATTCACATCACAGGAGCGGCAAACTGTATCTTGCACTCGAACATGTTTAAAAGTGTCCTTAAAATGCACGAAAACCCCACAGGTCGTGTTCGTCGTGGTTATTATTATTTGCAAGCAAACCGTTGGTGAACATGTCTAAAAGTGTCTAAGTTATGTTCTTATAGAGGCACGTGAGCCGCGCGGTCCGTACACGTGTGTAAGTCTGGACAGAGCCTAATGGCAGATTTTTTTAAAAGATGTTCGGGTCTCTATCGTCTGTTTATTTTAAAATCGGTCGCTATAATATTAGATGGTTCTATAGACTGTGGTATTAATGTTACTTACAGCGTAAGGGCTGGCCACCAACGGCGCGGGACGGCACGGCGCGACACGGCACGCTTCGGGATGAGGAATGCAAGGCATGCCGCGCACTTCGACCTATAAATGTTAAAATAAAAGAATGTCAGTGCTAAATTCACTTAGATAAGATCCAAAACCATTTGTCTACGAATAATTCTCTTGTGACTTGTTGTCACTTCTTGATTTTTTTTTATAAAAATATTTCAAATTAATTATAAATGACTCCATTCCACCTGATGGTAAGCAGAAGTGGAGTCCAAATGTGAAGATAACTAGTGCTAGAGATAATAAACCGCCACGCTAGCCACGCTCGCCTTGACGACCTGCAAGGTGCTTCTTCACGCCTCTTTTGAATGACCCAGGATTGTAGGAAGGAGGGAACACGTGTGCTGGCAGTGAATTCCATTTCTTGATTGTAAGAAGTATGTACACTGTGGGGCTAGATTCAACCTTTTTTTAATTACTTATCAAGTTATCACTCACTTTCCTTTAAAGTAATATGTGCGTCTCACATGCCGAGGGACGCGTGGCGTGTCGCGGCATTTCGCGACATACCGAAGCGAACATAAATTAATAAGATATCCATTCCTCCAGTGTTCCAGGTGAAAATCGCTTACACCTTCAGCCTTTTCATCACTCATCATCAGGTAAGATGAAAGCCAAGGGTTGCTGTCACAAATTAAATTTGAAAGAGTAACAATCCGTGTGTTTCCCATTCAAACGTGCCTGGCGGACGATTGGAGCGTACATCTGCGCCGCTCGAACTCACTATTCCCAGTTTCGGTGATAACAGGCTACGATTAACTTTTCCGGATTAGTTTTTGACTTTGATGCTGTACAGCCGACGTAACGCATGATTGCTGCGTGTGTCATAGGATTGTGACTCTCGTTAGGAACAGACTAGTTACGGGTTTTGAAAAGCAGGGTATTTGAAAACATTGATTTGTTGTTTCTAATTTTGTTTGAGATTATTTGAAAAACATGCCAAAAGTGTAAAGCACTGTAATCTGACTAGAAATTATTATTAAACGGCATGATAGTCGATTTCAGTAGAAATCGACAATCAATTCTATTCTATTCTTAATTAATGGCGTCGCGTCGCATTAAGCGTACCCATTTTGCCAATGTCAAGTGAAAATGTAACTAAAGTAACAAAAATTGTACGGTTGATTTGGGTTTTTACAACAAGAACTCGGGAGAAACTCTCATCGACAATAAAACATCCTCAAACATCATTTCGACGTGACAGTCATAGTTCCATTTTCGCCATTTCACATTGCATAGCAACCACAGCAAGATTTTGTGTACAAACTTCAAAGGAATTTAATTAAAATCGGTTAGAGTGAAAAATTCTCAAACTCCTCCTCTTGTTAAAGTCGGTTAAAATGTAGCCTATGTTGCTCGAATCATAATAACGAATGGATTGACACCTCAATCATCAAAATCAGATAAATAGTTCAGGCGCTTATATACATACATAGACTGCTAAAATCATTACCCTTCCTTTTGGCTTCGCCGTTGTCGGGTAACAAGAATAAATTTGTCGTCAAAGTCAAAATTTCTTTATTCATTTATGAAAGTCAATTTTGATGTTATCGGTTTAAGGGTTCGTGTCCGTATTGGAACAAGGGCCATCATGACAGGAGCTTTTTCTTAGTTTTCGTTGTCCTTTATTATTTAGTGGTTTAGGTACATGGACCCTAAAATATATTCTAATTATTTTGGATCACGGATATCTGTAAAAATATTATTCGCATAGGTATTGCTTTTAAAGCACCTTGCCCATGCATCTATTTATAAAACCAAACACTGCTCCGTCCTATGAAGGAAATATAAAACAATCTGTTGTGAACTTATTTCTATAAGATAAAGTTAACATCGACTGAAAAGTCCGAAGTATAATTTTTCATTTAAATTTTCCTGGTGGAGAATGGAACAATATATCGACTATCACATAAGGTTAAAAATTGAACGAAGAAACCACATATCTGGAAAGCCTGTTAAGTAGGTAGTTCTGTACTCTGCATCGTATTTATTTATATTAGAGTATTAGAAGAGTGTCTTCATAACGAAAGCACGTTTGAAAGCCTATGGGAAATCAGCATCTCGATTGACTACTAATCCCACAACACGCTAGCGTATTTCCGTGAACACTTTATTGGGGAATATCTTGAAAGTTTGTTATACTATTAAATGTCTATACCGGTTTCACATGCCTAGGAATACGCAGTACTTAATTTTTTTTATAAAATTCGAACCATGCGCGTTGTTCAGGAGCCTGTCATCATTTATTTTACGTTATAGAAACATTTATTTACTATAGAAATACCTACTCACCTTACTTTCTTAAAATAGAATATAACTTTATTGTTCAATTGCAGACGCCTTCGTTCTGGACATCCATCCATAGGCAAAATTTGCATATTTAATAAAAAAAACGATTCACCTAATTGTAGCCCGTATGGCCAAATAAAAGATGTACACCATTATGCTGATAGACTGTGTCAAGAACGGAGCGGAAAGGGACACTTCTGTTTATGCCATTTCTCCGAAACACGCCTCCAGGCTGCCTGACTCAACCATAGATTTATAATGACTGACGTTTATAGATTGGCAATGAATCGACTAGGGCGAAACCCAAAAATGCACCAATGTGTGAGTAATGCGCATGTGTGCGTGAAAAATAGTACTGCAGTTTGACAGTTGCTGTCATTTCTACGTGAACGAAAGGCCGACCTAGGCCGCCAGCGTGTATGTGAAATGGTCTCGTCTATCTATTTCGCTCTAAAATACGCGTTAGGATGCTCTTTCTCTTTCACATTGCCGATCTGTACGCAAAAGTAGATTATCAAAAAAAAAACAAAATTCACTGAATGAGAGCTATGGATACAAGAAATTTAAATAATACATACATACATACGATCATGCTCGTAGTCTCAAGAGGGTTTGAGCAGACCCTTAGGTAACATTCCGATACACAGAAAGCCACATCTGGTAGTACGGGCAATGTAGTACTTCCAAATAGTAACAGGATGCCAACCTGTCACCTACATAAAAGGGGCACCGAACCCAAAAAGCAACAATACTTCTGTCCACGCACGGGCGTCGTGCAATTAATGACGTTGCGCGGGCGGAGCATCGAGGGGCCTGTGAGCAACTGACCGTTCAACTATTCCGCTTAGTTAGACCCACCTTCGCGAGAGATCGGTCTCCCATTGACTATAGTTGATTCAATAAATCACTTAAAACCATAATACAGTCCACTTATTTACACCATCACTTCACCTTACTTCAGTAAACAAAGAAACGAAAGCCAACAACCAAGGCGGTTGTACGCAGTCACCGTATAAGTATAAGCAGTCAGCCTATAGACGATCGTAACACTCACACGCTGCCAACCCTAGGCCCTTACCCTCGTGGAGCTTTGGCAACCTTACACACCAACAGAAACACAATACCACAAAAATGTAGTGTTGTATGACTGTGGTCTTCTGTAAGGTACCCAGTTTGGATAATCCAAATTCGAGCGAAAACTACACCGGTGACCAAGAACAACATTGAAGCATTGAAATGCACTTTTCATCCAACAATTTTCATATTAACCCTCATTTTCCTGATTTGACAATGGATCGAGCTTGAGTAGGCTCCTGTGGGAAATCATCGGGTTCCAATAAACAGGTAATTTAGCTGTAAGGTAACGTGGGCCCTTTCATTGCAAGCAACAGGGGTTTTGGGAAAACAGGCGGCGTATTAGCTCCTTTTGATGTGACTGTTGAAATAGGCTCTCCTTGTTCATTTTGTGTTTGAAGCCTTTAACGTAATAAGCTTACCTTGGGCGAAACGTTCTTTATTACCTTGCTATTTTGCTGTACCTTGAGACTCTAATCTACATCCGGAAGAAGACTACCAGGATTGCTAAGAAGTGGGTGCGCATTTTCTTAAATAACTTTTCAATTCCTATCATTGGAGGTCCGAAAATATTTCTCATACCATTTGTAGTGTATGCGCATCCTATTCACCCTCTCACTTCCACAGACAATAACTGTCTCGTTCGCACCACGTCAGTTATACGAGAACCGTCGGCGAGAGCAGAGTGCGAGAGCCATTCGGTGAGAGTAAGCGTGTTGGTAGTCTGTGCCATTAAGTGCGTGTACGAGCCAGTGTAAGACAGGTTCTACAATTGGCGACGAGGACAAAGGTCAGATTGTTTAAGTTATTTAAACAAAAAATGGAAATGTGTATGTATGTATCACAAATGAAAAAAAATAGGTAGGTAGGTACTTGTTTATAGCGTTGCAAAATGAGAGATTTATGCTGCCTACTATAAGTATAGTACTGCAGTAAGCTACGAATACTCTTGTCTAAATTGTAGATAAAAAATGTAGGTACTTATTACCCAACTTAAATAGCTTTTACCCAAATACTCGTGGTGTAATTCTTGCAGGTGTTGTTTATTTTGTATAACAAAGTGGGCAGATCTGTAAAGCGGTTTGTTACAAATAAAAGTGCCTTAAAATAGTAATAGTGTTTACATTCAGTATTTCGTTTCGTTCAACTTAAATGCGGGACAGATGCGCCATAATAATAAAATGGCCTGGACATTTGAGAGTACACCTAAGTTCACATTTTGTTCTTAATACTATTATCTACCTACAATTTTGTCGGTTTCCTCAGTATTTTTTATTTGTTCTAAGAGGTGTGTTAAACAGTACATATACATAAAATATTGCTTAAAATAATAATATATTATCATGATTTATCGATGTATAGATAAATAAGTATGTATTGCCTTGGTTAAACAGCGCCATCTGTTGCAGACTAGCAACAACAGCTTGCAGCAAGCTGCTTGCTAACAAATCAATCTGAATGCTACCGAATAGGTTAAAAATTGTAGTCGTAGTTACATAGATGTCGCTAGCAGTACCACTTTGTACATACGGAGTTCATTCCACGATAGCTCTCACAATTAATTGTATAGCTCTAATCTCTTAATTGACGAAAGGTAATAATCAACTTTAATAAAATTCGTAATGATTTCTTGTAACTTTATATAGTTATTAAATTAACTTATAACAAATGTATAAATCATACTAGTCCACTCTTATTGTTTAAATGTTCATCGGGTGACGTGTAAAATAAATAAATATATAATAATAATAATTAAAATATGAACTGGTAAATTGCTCACATACGGTAGAATTATACCCAGCCATATAAGTAAAATCCATGATAATGTGATACATACATACCTTAAGTTGTTCAGTCGGTACAAATGTGCCGGGGTAAAATTGGTACAAATATACTATGGCAAAGTTGGTACAAATGTACCATGGTTAAAGTGGTACAAATGTACCGTGGTTGAATGGGTACAAATGTCCCATGATTGAGTTGGTACAAATGTACCGTGGTTGAATGGGTACAAATGTCCCATGGTTAAGGTGGTACAAATGTACCGTGGTTGAATGGGTACAAATGTCCCATGGTTAAGTGGTACAAATGTACCGTGGTTGAATGGGTACAAATGTCCCATGGTTGAGTTGGTACAAATGTACCGTGGTTGAATGGGTACAAATGTCCCATGGTTGAGTTGGTACAAATGTACCGTGGTTGAATGGGTACAAATGTCCCATGGTTGAGTTGGTACAAATGTACCGCGGTTGAATGGGTACAAATGTCCCATGGTTGAGTTGGTACAAATGTACCGCGTTTAAATTAAAACTTTGGTACAAATGTACCCTAATGACATTGGAACGATACAAACAAAGTAGCAAAAGTATATGGTGCTACCATTAAATTGGTAGGTTATGTCATGCTGCCATTAAATTGGTAGGTTATATGGTGCTGCCATTAAATTGGTTGGTTATATCATGCTGCCTTTAAATTGGTGGATGCTACCATTAAATTGGTAGGTTATGGTGAGGGAAACATCGTGAAGAGGCCTGCACGCACCTATGAGGAAATTCTTAATAGGTTGTGTGTGAGGTCGGCCAGCCCTCGCTTGGCCGGCGTGGTTGACTGGGGCTTGATCGCTCCTAGTGTGGGGTGGGCTCGGGCCCCTCGTTGGAAATGAGCTGTTGATGCGATTTAAGTGGTAGGTAATGTTGTCATTTAATTGGCAGATTATAATTATTATATGCTGCTATTTAATAGGCAGGTTTTGTATAAGGCGGTCTTGAGATAAAAAATGGTAATTTAGATTACGAACTTATGTCGTTAAAATTAATAATTACATTGTAATTAAATTACAGCAATTTGAATTATTTACTGATTTCACGACATAGCAGTTCGTTTGCTAATTGCAACACAAAACTGTAGCGATAAAAACGCAATGCTGTTAGTATTATTTTTGTGAACAGCTTTATAAGAAGGTATAAATGTAGTTGGTTAGTTGCAATTACATTTTGTATTCCTAATTGTTAAAGAATTACATTGAGCCCAAAAAGTAGCACTTTGCAAATTTTATGTGTACGTAAAGAAATTAATATTATGACGACCGTATTGTCGTAGTTATAATTATTTTGTTATTCCGTGTCATTTTAAACGTTGAGATTAGTTCCGTGTCATTTTGTGCAGCTATGACTGCAATATAGTTTACCTTAGTTTTTATTTTTATTTTACCCTGGTGATATAAAGGGTTGTATTTAAATACATGTCACGTAAATTAGGTCTGAGTCGTGAATAATTAAAAAAAAAAAAAATCTAACTCGCGGAGTGTCCTATTTTGTCGTGGTGTGATCAACAATTAATTTAGTCAAAACTTTGGTTTCATTAGACTTGACGGATTAGACCTCATGTTTGTATAGTATTGACAAGTGACTTGGAGACTGACTGGTATAGTCACAGGTAGTATCATGGGCGGTTAGAAACATAATGAGTAAAGCTGCTTACGTAAGTAACGTTAAATGATTAAGATGGGAGTTAGGTGGCTACTCACGACATGCATTTGACTAATAACTATTGGAAACCATTAACTGTGTGATATGGAATCAAAAAACCGAGGGACTGAGTTTTGATGTAGCCGAAGGACTGTACTGCGTTATTCGAAGCCGAAGTACTCTTGACTGAAGGACTGGTTGACATTACTGATAACACGTGTTTGCGTGTGTGCCGTAGTGTGATCATGGTCATATTTGATGGAGCGGAAGGTAGTAGGAACTTGACAGTCAGTCTTATTGCACAATTGTGCCATTGAATCACATGTGTTGAGTCACATGTGTGGAGTCGCATGTGTGGAGTCTCAAGAGAGTCTTTTGCGGATTTTTTTTGCAAGTTTCTTGTGAGTCACGTATAGGGTAATGTAGAGATAAATGCCAGAATGTTGTGTACTATTCGGAAGTTAAGGTCGAGGTCTATTGCGGCCTAAGTGATACCTAATGAGTCTCGAATACTATACGAGGACTCGAATGGTGTTCTAATGGCCGTATATTTGACCGTAGCGTGTAGTAAGTGGATGATGCATACATGCGCAGGGTTCCACGGTGTTGGACGCGCGTGTCATTGAGAGCAATTGTGATCGCTGTTCGGCTGCGAGTCGGAAAATTAGAGGTTTAACTCCAGTTAATTCAATGCAGTAGCGACGTTTGATATGCGGTACATGACCCTAGTTAATGATGTTCATGTTTTATTATGATCTCTAAGTTGCAATACTTAGTTCTAAGCATTGATTTAATGTACTAAGTCTTTAAAGATCTTATTCCATGTAATTTCGGTAGAGATTTCTAATGTTATTTTTGTTAGAAAGACGAAGAAAATACTGTAAAACTATTTTATTCACATACAAAGCAATAGTTAAGAGTGGTCGAAGCACATACTTTAGTAATTTTGATATTTTCTGGTTCTGGTTGAAAATGAACAGACCAATTAGATTGAGTTGGACCTGGAATTCAGGGGGCCATTTAAAATTATATGAGCACTTGACAATGACCGTTAAGTTTTAAAGGCACTAAGCTCTAGGCGTAGATACAAGTCTCTCATTCTCATGGTAGATTAAGCCCGAAGGAAAGTAGCTGTGGTCATCAGTGATTCAGTCTTATATAGAGTCTAATGTAGAGTCTTATGTAGTCTTATGAAGAGTCTTATGTAGAGTCTTAAGTAATGTTTTATGCAGAGTCTTACGGAGAGTAATGTGTGAGGTCATATTATGTTAATGACATGAGTATGCAATGCAGAAGATTGTGTTGTGAGGAATGTTAAAAGGACATTCTTGTCGAAGAAATATCCTTCACTCGAAAAAGGTAGAAGGGAAAGGGAAAACTGTAGTACAGGAAAAGGAGAAGGAGAAGGTGAAGAAAGTTCAGATGAATAAACAAGGCGTTTTGAGTTATGTACAATTTATTTTATTTTTATTTGGTTCAATGCTTAGCAGTTGAATGAATAAAAAAAAATGTGATAAGGAAGGGATGTAGTGTATGCGCATCCTATTCACCCTCTCACTTCCACAGACAATAACTGTCTCGTTCGCACCACGTCAGTTATACGAGAACCGTCGGCGAGAGCAGAGTGCGAGAGCCATTCGGTGAGAGTAAGCGTGTTGGTAGTCTGTGCCATTAAGTGCGTGTACGAGCCAGTGTAAGACAGGTTCTACACCATTTAAAACCATAATGATCATTCTTCATAACAAATCATTCTTCATAACTTCATAAAACATAATCATTGAAATTCAGAATATCATTAATCATACATTTTTGGGCGAGTCTAGTGTTTTATGCACCTACATGGCTGGGTGATGGGTAGGTTAGGGTTATTTTTTTTTATGGCCAGGCGGAGTGCACTGTTTTTGTAAGCAACAAGGTAGTAACAGTATTAATAAAAAAAATATGATTACTAACTGTTATGAGCTCCGTTGGTACTAATAAAAACGTATGAATAAAAAAAGTATGAAAAATAAAATTATGAAGAGTGATTACTAAGAACACAAATCGGTAGTAAGACAAAGAATAGGATTTAGAATATTATGTGAGCCAATATGGACCCCTAAGATGTTATAGTGTAATATCTTATTGTGAAGAGGTCCATGGCGTCACGGTCGTGCTTTCTTAGTAACGAAGTGCGTGGTTTAAGCCCATCTGGCTAACTACGACCATTTTATAACAGTCTTAACCTCGGAAAGTTTGATTAATCTACGTTATAGAAAATACACCACATTTTTTGTTGTGTTTATATTTATAAGGTTACTAGAGCCCGGAGTAGGGAAAGGATAAGGCCCCTAGTAGATGGCGGACATTCTGTGGGATCGCGTTATTATCATAACAGCCTTTATAATTCGACCCACTGCTGGGACACAAGGCCTCCCCTTGTCATCGAGGGAGGTCTAGGCAGTAGTCCACCACGCTTGCCCAATGCAGATTGGTGGTCGGAGTATAAGGTGAAATACCCCTTTACTGATCCATTAGTCGCCTTCTACGACTCCCATTGGAGGATATGGGGTGATGCTATTCTATTCTGCCGGCATCACACGGCCGTGTAGCCCATCACCCCATCTGGATCTAGTTAGACAAGTATTTATTATTAAGCCCGTAAAATTTAATTTGTCCGCTTAGAAAAATGACACGGCCTTATTCTCTTACTGATAAAGATCATATCGCGGACTAGAACAGACAAAAAGTCCGTCAATTGCGATGGGACAGAGTTTACTTACAGCGATTAGATATAAGCAGCGGTGACTGCTTAGCATTATTGTCTATCCGCTCCCCACATCAGGGCCGAGCCCGGGACGTGGCCAGGCCATGTCAGGCTGACGCTAGGGCTATGAAGCTTCGTTACCGACTCCGAGACGTGTTTAATCGAGTCCATATAATAATCAAAATAATTTATTGAACCATAACCATAAACAAGTAGGTACCAACTGTTTAAATTAAGAAAATATAACATTACATTTTTGAGTAACACAAACACAACGTTGTTTAAGCCCGATAAACCAGCATCATTGTAATACCGACCTATGTTTAAACTGTGAAGGTATTACAATGTTTTGCAACTCAAATACTAAATTAAGCATAAAATAGTAGATTGTTACCTAAAGAATATAAAAAGTACGCAATGATATTTTTGCCAAGCACTGACGGTACACGTCCCGTCCACGTCCCGGGCATGGCACGAACGTGTGGATCGAGCTTTAAGGCAGGCCATATACTAGTTAAACAATCACATAACCTCGTCTTTGCGTCGTGTTCCTCGATGTAAAGAATTGCGATCAGTTTTACTAGGTTTTACTAGATGCCCCCTTTTTTCTGGTTATATGGCCAAATAACTAAAAGTCCCTCGAGGACAGATGGTAGAATAAGAAATCTAAAACTCTTTCAGAACCGATGCGTTGGTTCAATGTGACCACATGACATAAACATACATCAGATGTCAAACATTTATAAAATTAATATCGTTAACTCAGTCGTCGAAAAATCACAAAATTGCCGCCAAAAATTAAACACAATTAATTCAGCTCACCCCGTCCCACATTGTAAGCGCATTACAATGTGCGTCTGCTGCCATTCTAATTGCTCACGTTCTCTGTAATAAGGGTACGAGAGAGGACAAAGGTCCATTCGAACTGTCACGTCGGCAACTTTGACGTTGTAAATGAAAAAGCGGCCAAGGGCGAGCGGGGTGCCGCCGATGGTTGCGCTGCCAAAGTTGTCAGTATTTACATAATGGTACAATTATTTTTTTATTAGCAGCTGTTCCTTAACTAATGTGCATATTTAAGACAATGTCTGATTTTTCATTTTAAATCGTGTTTTTGAAGTATGTTTCTGTAATTTACCAACCAAATTACACTATTTCTTGAACTGTATTTTTAATGCTACTCTGGTAAGGTCTTTACATCAAAAATAAAAATCGGGAGTCGTCTCCCCTTGACTTTCTCGTATACCGGAAACGACTCAAAAGCTGATAAAAACCTTATATTTTGATGTCATACATGCAGGTTAAATTTTGACCACCCATCCGAGTACCGAACACACACTTGGTGGCTTAACTTTCGTGATCGACGACTCAAAAGTTGATAGAAATCTTATATTTATATTTTATAGGTTGAATTTTTGACGAGTACAAGACTTCCCCTATACTACGTATACGAGAAAGTAAAAATGCAACCAATGCAATGTTTTATTTAGTTTGGTTGAAGTTTGTTAGGATAGTCGGCCTGATTAGGTATCACCATCTTATAAAAGTCTACCATCAAACTAATAGTGTTAACAGCATGTGTGATATGATGGCCAGTCTTTTAGTTCAGATTTCCAGGTAAAGACGCCATTAGGCGAGATTAAGGCCAAGAGCGTATTGGTGTCAGGTAAACATCTGGCCATACAATCTAATGTCAAAATCAACAGCAATATGCCAATAGCAAGTAGGTACTGTACTGACCCCAATAAATTTCGAGCCGGTTAGGGGAAGATTTCACTAACTGTTTATTATTTGGTATTTATCTAACTCCATCGCTATCCTCCGTTGTCAAAATTAAGATGACAAACCGAATAACTTACTTATATCAAAAACTTTGATACTAAATTTCGATACACCAAAATTATTTTCCAAATATTCCGTTCCATTGCTTACTACTCGAACGTGATTATTGAAAACTCGGGAAACATTCCGGGGGCCGTAAATCTTAATAATATCCACTTAGGGACTTAATTACGATGATTTCTTGATTTAAAAATTCGAGGAAGCAAACCGGCGAAAACAATGCGGAACCCGAGCTGTTAATTAGTATCCTTATTATCTCACAAAGATTATTTATTACGCCGGTGTAGAATTATAATGAAAATTATGAAAAAGTTCCATTTTACTTATTCTGTTATTGGCCAGATTAAATATTCCTTCCATCGCTCTTCTGTGAAAGAATGTCGCGAACGACTTATGTGTGAAGTTGAGGATACTTTGAATATCGGAGTAGTGGTGTGAGTCTTAATACAAAGACACAACTCTTAGTAGGATTGAATTGTACTAAGTTAAGACAGAATCATTGGCTTCTGGGATCGGAGGATCCATCCTTGGTGTTGAAATCTCCTGTGATGGACAGTCATTTAAAAAGTAATGTCAAACTGGCATCCAAAAAGTTCATCGTGCTCAATAGAGCGAAGCGGTACTTCACACCTGGGCAACGACTGATATTGTTTGAGTCGCAAGTCAGGCCCCTTATGGAGTACTCATTTATTGGCTGGAGCACCTAGATGCCAGCTAGGATTCATTCAACGCTGTCCAAAGACGAGCTGTGATTATCATTGACGAACCAATGCTCATAGCCAGTATTGAACCCCTATATCTTAGGAGAGATTTTGCCTGGGGTCCACATCCGGAAGTCTCCTCGTGGCGGACCCTGGTAACGTGATGGGGAAACTTTCTCGGCGGGTGTGTGGCTTTTGATGCCAAGTGTGTCCGCTTGGCATTCGAAGTCACATGCCATCGTCGAGTTGTTTTTGTTTCCCCACCACGGCTAGTTCCGGACGGCCCTTTTCAGGGCCACGACCACGCCCGAAGTCCTCGGGTGTGGTCCGATGGCAGCTTCCGGTGTCCTCGTCAGGAGAACGCGCCAGGTCGAGCAGCCGTCGGTGAGGCGGCCTATAAGGCCGGCGTCAGCCAGCGGCCCACAGAGGCTGGCGTTAGTCGGTAGCCCCTGTCAGGCCGGGGAGGATGTTTAGTGGGTATGGAGGGAACGGCTTTACCTCGAGTCCTACGTATCCCCTGCGGTTGGCACCACCCCGCAGGGACGATGCGTAAACGCATTTGACCTCCCCGACAAAAAAATTAGAGATTTTGCCGCCTTATACGTTTTCTACCGGTTGTATTTAAGTAAATATGTTACGATAAAAACTATTTACCCCTTTTTTTAGTTATATTGCGCCCACGGAGGAGCTTAAGGTTTGGCATAAATAAAGTTTATAGATAGGAGATGAGCAAAAAACAAACAAAAAAACACTTTCAAAACTATAAACGGAGAAATAAAAATTCTGTTTATAAAAATCTAAATGTTTTTTTAGGTCGGTCCCAAATACAAGAAACGTTTATTGTAAATGTTGATGGCACCGACGTGGCACCAACCTCAAAAAACATTTAGATTTTTATAAACAGAGTTTTTGTTTCGCCGTTTTTAGTTTTTAATGCGGTTTTTTTTATATAAAAATATTTTATTTTTTGCAGAAGCTGATTCCAAACAAACTACTTTCACGATGTGCGGTATTTCTGTTACACATTGTAGATATACTGTGTAGATACACACAGGCATAGCTTCCCGCGATTATGAGATAAAACTATAACTGCAGTAATGCACTCTTGGAATCTGTTATGCAGAATCAATCTTCGTAAACGGTTCAGGAATCTGGGAGAGTCCGACCAACGTATGCGAACATTTTAAGGAGATTACGTTGATCTACCTTCGGCTGAGTAATCCACATCTCCTGATTTCCCTGGAGATCCTTATTTATTGAGGGCAACGTAAATATGAAGCAGGCTAATGAGTGATCACTATAACTTGCTTCGACGGCCAATTAAGCAGACGGCGGCGATATAATCAATAAACGTGTAATTTATTGCTCAGACTTTAAGGTAAGTTTTGAATTAACGACCGAGAATCTAATTATAGAATTATATTTACAGTGTAACATTCAAATTGTAAAATAATTTAAGCCTTAAATTCCGAAAGCGGGTAGATATTTTTGGGTAGGTTCGACGCAAGTTATAAACCTGACATATATAACTCTTGTAGGAAGTCCAAAGGGAAGTACTTCCGCCGGGCAAGGTGTTGTATGCCCGGGGACCGCGGTCCAACTATCTGTAGTTGAAACTTCTATATATACCGAGCACCTTGGGAAACTTCGTTTGCGCGATTTAGGTCTCCATACTATTTGCGCGCTTTGTATGAGCACTGTTGTATAGCGCCATCTATGACTTCTATGAGGAGGCGGCATTGGTCGCCACACTCTCCTATCTCTTATCTTCACGGCCTCATCACAAGATAAGAGATAACTCTCCTATGATACCCTAACAATGAACTGCAGACCCTGCAGACCTGACTGGGAAGCAGTGGGCCTACATTAACCCTTATACCTCCAAGGTTGCATATTTTTTTCTAGGCGCCCCAACAAACAGTTTTGCAAACATCTCCCGTACTATGAGAAAACAATGAAAACTGTACATTTTGCGTAAATCGTGATTTTTTTTGCCGAAAAATACAATACAATCCAAATATTCTTTAATATACACTAGAAATAAAAACAAACAGAGGAAATTTACATATAGGACAGTACAAAAGGCGGCCTATTGCTAAGCAGCAATCCTTTTCCAGGCAACCAAATATTCATAATAAATTCTAATATTATTGGTGCTCTTTGAAACTTTCTAAAAAGCTAGCCATCTTCGCATTTAGTCTCTCTAAGAGTGGGCTAGAGTGAGAGAGGTGAAGAGCGAAGACGCTGCAGAAGACGCAGAAGACTGGGCAGTGGGAGCTAGAGGAACCACTTCGGGTGGGCTCGGACGTCGTGGAAGGCACCGAAGGCGTACGAGTGATGTCCGCCCCAGAAAGGGGAGAAGGATTATTTGACACAGTCTCATCACTTAATCGCAAATTTACTGTTGATGGAAAAAGTCATGACACACAACCAGCCAGCGTATGTATTCTTAATTTTTAATCAATCATTATATTGTTATTATTAATTGTTATAAAGTATTGAGTTAAATTGTTATTATTAAATTATTTTATTTTATATTATGTCGCTTACCTTAAATAAATTAATGTTATGCTGTGTTAAATAGACTATAATTAATAATTGATTAAATTTACTTAATTATATTTTTATTAATTGACTAAGTATAATTTTAAATTTCAGTTTTATTTTTATAATTTTTTATTTTTTATGGATTACTTATATAATTTTAATGACAAGATTTAAGAAAACGTAAATTATTATAAAATTGTTAATTTGAAGACATTATTAATATTACCTATTGTTTTAATGACTAACAGAATGAATTAAACTTGAATTGTCACTTGAATAAAATGTAAGTTCAATATAATTTATCGGCATTATAAAAGTGAATTCTGTCTGCACTTGTAATTGTCATGCTTATAAGAAGGATGCTGCATGTATTGTTATGTGAAAATAGTTATAAGCATGATGTTAGTGTTGCAAATAAATAAATAAATAAGGACCATAGGAAAGACCACGAAGACGAAAGATAAAGAATAACTTGTAGGAGAGATTACGGTGCGCTCTGAAACCAGAGCCTCCGGCAACTAGCAGCGCACTCTCCCGTGATTCGACCTCCATAACCGTAAGGTTGCGTCAGGCCATGGGAAGGTGATGGATTTGTCTAACTATCACGGTTCGTGAGATACAGCCTGGTGACAGACGGACGGACAAGGAGTCTCAGTAATAGGGTCACGTTTTACCCTTTGGGTACGGAACCCTAACAAGATAGATCAGAGGTCAGAAATGGTGACTTGTAAAAAGTTTGACTACCTATAGGTACAAAATTCATCACATGAAATGAGGAAAACTCAAACCATCAATATATCAAAGACCTACAAAGGAAACGTATAAAAAATGCGCACAGGGGAAAAAAGACCGAAAAATCCGTAATGAAGCAAAGACAGGTAACTTTCAATTTAACTTTAATTGTTCTGTCGGTAGGTCACTGTCTTTATCCAATAAAAAAGCGATTTGTGCAAAGTTCTATCTTTACACGCCTTCCTTAAGGCATCATTTTAAATATCAGAATCCGAGCCCTCCGGGTACAGCAACTAGGACAAAGATGTTTTCGAATATTGTTTTTTAAGTGAAAAAAGAAACAAAAGACGACGAACGAGCTGTATCTTATTCGAATACTATGTACTAATGAAGGAACTCATAGAAATTCTTGAGCGAAAATAACCTACTGAGTATGTCTCTCGCTTAACTCCGATATTGATAGAGAGATAGAGTGAAATGGGTCATGTTAGGGGCGGGGCCAACGCATTTGTTCAACACAATATTGGATTTAGCATTAATATTTTATGCACTATTTTTTTACTACGAGATGGCAAACAAGCTTGCGGCCCACCTGGTGCTAAGTGGTTACCGTCACCTATAGACACTTGCAATGTTAAGGGTAAATCACTTTGCGTTGCCATCCTAGGGACTAAGATGATATGCCTTCCATGCCCAGTAATTACACTGACTACCTTTCCCTTCAATCCGAAACACAGCGAACTGCTTCCCGGCAGAAAAAAGAAAGGCGGTAGTACCTACCCAGACGACCCTACATATGGGTCTAGCTATGGGAGTACATAGTTATGCATGTTCGGCTTAGTTGGTGATAGGACTGGTTTTAAGTCCGCCTGGCTAGTTAGTTCCATCTTTTCAGAGTTAAGGCCATGCGCTGCGTTAGACGGGCGCGCGGCGTGGACACCCGCGCGATGGGCTGGTTTATGTTTCATGAAACAGCCCGCCGCGCGGGTGTCAGCGCTGTGCACCCGCTTAACGCAGCGCACGGCCTAAGAATAGATTTTTCTTGTTTTGACCAACCGTCCATTTTCCTTATTTCGACCAAACGTTTATTATTCTTTCGGTCATTTGTTTATTCCATCAATTACAGAATGCTCTTATCACGTTATTTGTAATGGTAGAAACCATAGATATAGGAAACTGTAGATGGGCAATGTGAAAGAGAAAGAGCATACTAACACGTATATTAGAATGAGATAGATAGACGAGACCATTTCACGTACACGCAGGCGGCCTAAGTCGGCCTGTCAGTCACGTAGAAAAGACAGCAACTGTCAGACTGCAATACTATGTTTCACGCACGCATGCGCCAATCTATAAACGTCTGTAATCATATATCTATGGTAGAAAGGTTAAACGTTCCCTTATAATTTAAAATCTGACAGCTGTTAAGATGTTGTCAAAATTTATGAAAACTTGTCTAAGGAAAACAAAGCATTTTGGACAGTAATTTCAAAACGCTTCCGTTTTCACAAGGTGCGATAAGGTCCCAGTTGCATTCTCTGCCATGTGTTAAACGGTCAAATGAATTTCAACCAGCGGTATGTCATCATCATCATCAACAGCTCATATAGTGTCCCCACCGAGGGGCTCGAGCCTACCCCACATTAGGGGCGATTAGGCCTTAGTCAACCACGCTGGCCAAGTGCGGGTTGGTCGAATTCACACACAACCTAAGAATTCAAAATTTGAAAACACATAGGTACGTGGCGGGGATCGAACCAGTGCCTCCCGGGTGGGAGACGACGCTCTTTCATACTACGCCACCGACGCGGCGACGCTTCAACAGCGATGTGTAAACCTATTTTAATATTTAATTATATTTAACAAGTCTATCGGTTCAAAAATAACTCCCTAAGCGCTATGAAAGCCCTCGACTCGAGTGTGGAACAAGAACACTAGCTACCTACCTCTTCATTATGAATTTCTTTTAAATATGAATAGGATTTTTCCTTGGGAATCTTATCTGCTTAGTGATACGTTTATATTATATAATGTTTACAACTAAGAGCCTGTTTGACAATTTCCAAGTAAGTTCGCATCAGCTATAACGCGGCAAATAGTTCATACAAAACTGTCAATTTAAAGGCTTCTCATAATCAAAACTTGTAAAACAGGTCCTAAGACATATTACTAACATGGATATGCGAACCACATAGTATGCTCTCAATTACAAACTTAATTTTTTATGGCACAAGAAGTGTAAAGAAATTAATTACTAAGTGTTACCAGATGTGGCTTAGACATCAGAGCCTTAGGCTTAGGTAACATTTACTTTACACTAATTTTACCTAAGACGTAATTTGTAAGTGAGATGAGAACGATTTGAGCGAAAATAAATGTAGAGAAAGAGATGAGAGTGGCCATTTCCAAACTTTGAGAAGCTATGCTCAGAAAAGCAAAAAGCAAGCGCATATTTCTCATAAGTAGCCAGCCAACAAATTAAAATAAATACTTTTGTAGGTAAGTACTCTTATTTTCTGAAATGTTATTTGGAGTTAGTAAGTCTATTGAAGAATTGTGATTGATTTAGGTAACTTGATCCGCCGTCATCTGTTAGCGCTGGTAACCAGATTTCTTTGGGTATAAGTGTAAATTATTTTTTCAGATACTTTTGATTTTGATTCTGTCAAAATGTTTTTGTACTGTCTAATCCTAAGTCTCGACTATTTAATTGAAATTCTTCAAACAGCGTAAGAAGTTATCCTGTATATAGGTACAGGATAAATCGATAACCAAGCTCAAAAATATCAAAATCACACTAGACTCTAAAGCTTTACTGTAATTAGTATCAAGATTTAGTCATAAACTAGACACAGTAACGAACACTCGTGCACTGTGGCCAAAAGTTTAATTGCATACTTTCGGCCACATTGCACCATCATCACTCACTGCTCCTTATACTGTAAACATGAACCTTTTCTCACAAACCACATTACAGAATGCAAACTAAAAAAGCGAGCGAGCCTTAAACGCCTCTATTTATCTAGCTCGGCGCCAGCGCAAATTATTATGTTAATTTGGGGACTAGGGAATAGCCGACACACCGGCCATAAATATAGCTTAGCACCATGTACTCGAGTTTTACTGAGTGAATGCTCGGGGTTTATGCGGCGAACACTTAATATTTTGTATGTAAATACTCTAAAAAATTAAAGCCAATAAGAGCGATTTTCTGTAAGTTGACTTTTAATTAAATAATACAATAATGATAATTTATAGTTTCACCTGAGTTCTTGTTGTAATAACACGTGTTGTGAGACTCTATTTCCAACACAAATCTGTTATTGGACAGAACTCTCTTTTTTTTCCTACGCTGCTTCCAATTTATGGTCATTCCATTATAAGGCTCTGATCCAAATTCAAACTAATAATTCTTCATCAAGTCTTTATCATTCAGGTTATGAAAGACAAATATGATGCCATCCTTACTTCCCTACTAATATTACCAATGCGAAAGTAAATCTGTCTGTTAGTCTTTAACGCCTAAATCAATGAATTGATTTTGATGAAATTTGATACAAATATTGACTAGACATTGGGTATCTTTTATCACGAGAAAAAAGGCTTGAAGACATTGAAATAAGGGAGGAAATATTTTATGGAAGTTTGACATTAATAAGAAATAAATATATATTTGTTATAGGGTTCTGAAATTTTGGCCCATATGGTGATGAAATAGTGGATGAAAGGTCGTATTTAAGTCCAAACAAAGTCACGATTTCACGACTCCGATTATGATAAAATTTTATAATATAGGTACCATTACTATGAAAGCTACAATTTTTGTAAAAAAAAAAGCTTGAAGGGGTTAAAATAAGGGATGGTAGTTTGAATGGGAGTTCGTCATAATCGAGGATAAAACCATGAAACGTTGAATTTAGGCACTTGATAAGAAGGAAAGAAATAATGGTTCTAGCGAATTTGAAATAATATGTTTGAGGCTGAAATAGGAGATGAAGGGACGAATGGAAATCCCTCCCCAAAATAATTATTACACGCGAACGAAGTTGCGGGCAAAAGCTAGTAGGTATAATATATATAATATTTAAACCAATGCTAGAAATAAATTTAATAATCCCAAACATCCCAGATATAACTGCTGTTAACATAAGCAATATAATTGAAATTCTAGTCGATCTGTAGAAGTTAGTCAGATTCCTTTATTATCTATCAAAGAGTTGATGATCTTTAGATGGCCTAACAGATATTCTTCATTACACTTCTGATCAAGTTCAAACAAAAAAGAACAAAAGCAAAATCGGAATATTCGTTTAGGTACTACAAAACAATACAGTATAACAACCCGAGAGATATCTTTGAAATACCGACTTTGCTTTTTGAAAGCATTGAATTTTGATTCTAATTTTATTTAGCGTGATTTAAAATGTTTGAAATATACCAAAATAAATAGAAAGCTAAAGACAATAAAAATCCTTTCACGATAAAGTTTGAGAACCGAAGGTTGCGCCTTTCGCTTCTATAATTTGGTTTCGCCACACCACGGACGAGATGGGATGTCGGTCAACATCAACGTGTGCGTGATAAATGTACTACGACATCCCGTCTGACTGACCAAAAAATACCCATACCTACTCATTTTCAGACTTTATCACCCTATTTCCTCCTTTTAGTGGTTGAATTTTGTAAGAACCTGAAACACGTGTTTACTCATTTATCAATAGGAGCACTCCTGTGAAGTTTTATAACTTTCATCCTCCATTTTAGCCCTTAGGGGTTAAATTTCCAAAAAAATTTGCCTTATCTCTTGCTTGCATTATAAAAGGAATTTCTATGCGAAATTTTAGATGTTGGCTGGGCGTTGATCAGTCAGTCAGGACTTTGCCTTTTATATACATTACCATGTGTAGAATGTATTTACATCTAACAGATTTGCATTTTTTTGAACAAATTTGCATTTGAATTCGCATAGAGTTGATAGCTTCGATAGGCTAAGAAATAGTTTCAAGCGATAAAGTGAACGTTGATAGATCCTTCCCTCATAAGCCCGGGTTCGATTCCTTGCAACACTTTTTATCTCGGATTGTTGTGAACAAAATTTATTACCACTGCACGTTCCATCTCTGTCAAAACGCCCGATTTGTTGAGTACAAGGATTTATTTCCTAGTTTATAGGGCTCAAAATTGTTTGCTTCCTTTCGAATATATTTTTGAACCGTTTTTTATAAAGTTCTATCTCGATGCGACTGATTTTAAAATTTTATTTTATTAAATTTATAAAACTTTAGTGCCCACGATAAAATGTTTGATATCTCTTGTCTTATTCAGCCCGAAAATTGTTGTCAGCCATATAAAAGTTTATATTCGCATACATATTCTGACACATTATTTAAATATTGTATTTTTCGTGGTTTAATTATTATTATCTTACATTTGTCATAAACATGCTCTCTGTCATTAGGGATTTTACTAGACTACGCGAAGCCAAAAAGAAGGGTTATGATTTTAGCAGTCTATATGTATGTTTGTATGTCTCTGTAGTGCCTAAACTATTCATCTGATTTTGATGAATAAGGTGTCAATCGATTTTTTATTATAGTTCGGGTAAACATAGGCTACACTTTAATGACTAATAATAATAGGAGGAGTCGATGTACCTTTCTTCTTCTGCGTAGTACGGTTACAGTTTATTAAACTTTTTCCTTATTATACACAAATAGGGCAGTCCAAACGTTGGTAGTAGGCTTGATTTAAGTCCTTCAAGGATAGCTGCGATCATCTAAAAGTCTGCTGCCAGTGCGTCATAGGAATAGACTCATAGTAAAATACTTAGAAAGAGGGTAGACAAATTTGTCTGACAATAACATCAACTCGCATAGCACTTCAGCTCAACCGTAATTATAGCGCATGTAACTGCGCCGGATCTCGCCGGAATATCGGATTAACCAAAAAACAGAGGTACGTGGTTTAAATCTCGTTTTATTTCATTTAAATGTATATAGATAATTATAGGATTGAAGATTCCAAGCGATGGTCGTTTCCAATTTCACCCTTATCATATCTTAGCATAAGGTATGATGAAGAACATAACTTCTCAAACAAGAATTAAAAAAGAAATACTTCTGTCAATTACACTATCCTGTCCAAAAGCGCGTAGTCCCTAGTTGCCTTGAACCGTCAAAGGTTACGTTATCTTAATTAACTTACTTTGTCCTCACCATAATTCCTAGACCAAACTTCGAACCTCATTAAATAACTAAACGCTTCGATACCGAGATCAATAAGGACCCAAAACCAATATTTTCTATGGCAAGTTTGTATAAACCTCTAGAGCAAGCTCCGCTGTGTTCGCTGTTTATCTTAGCAGTTCGACAACCTTGGCCACAGGGCTGTCGACGAACGTAAATAAAATACTAATCTTCATTTTTACTCCATACATATTTTACACAAGTTTAATAAGAAAACACTTTTGTGGTTTGACTTTCTATTCGCTATGATAATTTCTTATTATCAGGTAGTTTTCCACCATGATGGTATAAAAAAATATGAGTCCGGCCTCGAACTTGCGACCTTTCATAATCCGGGTTATTGCTCTTCTAGCGGACTACAAGCTGCAGCTATTGTACAAATAAGTAAAGTAAAAACGCAGCATGCTTCTGTTCGTCATTCAAGGCCTGTTAAAAATTTAACAAAACTGAAACATTTATACGTGTTATAAATTAAACACACGATTACGAAAATAAATTATTTATGTAACAAAAAATTTAATTTCAAAAATGTAAAATATAACACACAAATATCAAAGTGCTGAAAGTTGAAATCAGCAACAATATGGATTTTGAATATTAATTTCAATCGTTTTTTTTAATATTGTCACAAATGAAAATAAGAGTAAAATTTACCTACTCTCCTGTGCTCTACTGCACAACCCTAAGTCTTTGGAATAAATATAGAAATGATTTTTGAGATTATTTATTTCTTGTATCCGTGCTCGTTTTAAATTCAGATACGGAAAGATTTGCAATAGGTCCTTTCTGTATACGCTCTAGATTGTGTTCATTCAAAGTAAGTAGTTTATATCATGATTATATTACAGAGATGAAAACTCATACGAGAGGTTGCACCAATTTATTCTTTTTATAATTTCATACAAATGAACACAGTCATGTTTAAAAATTGAACACCCATTTTTATGAAATAAGTTTTCTTTTATGTTACTCTTTGCAAAAGTTGAAATTAATCCATGGTGGTAATGGTAAACTCAAAACTTGTTGCAACTAGCCGATAGAGTCACTGTTCGAAGCACGCATTATGACCTCATGCCAATAGCAAACGGCACGTTGCCATTCCGTGGACACACTTTTATTTGTGTTTACCATCATCATTATTATCATAACAGCCTTTTTAATTTGACCCACTGCTGGAACACAAGGCCTCTCCTTGTCATCGCAAGTTAAGGCAGTAATCCACCACGCTTGCCCAATGCGGATTGGTGGACGAAGTATAAGGGGATCTATACCCCTTTGCTGATCCATTAGTCGCCTTCTACGACGCCCATTGGAGGATATGGGGTGATGCTATTCTGCGCTGCCGGCATCACATGGCACGTGTCTACCATAGACATAGGAAACTGTAAATCGCCAATGTGAAAGAAAAAGAGCATACTAACGGGTATATTAGAGTAAGATAGAGTAAGTGACCATTTCACGTACACGCTGGCGGCCCAAGTCGACCTGTCAGTCACGTAGAAGAGACGGCAACTGTCAGACTTTAGTACTATTTTTTACGCACATGCGCATTACTCACTTAATAGTGCATTTTTTTGTTCTCGCTCTAGTCGATTCGTTGCCAATCTATAAACGTCAGTCATTATAAATATATGGTTTCTACGCAAGATGCTAGCAATCGTCTATGACAACAGCGTGCGGATGATGTCCGGGTTACGTGGATAATAGGCCTTAGCATTTCTGTGTATCAGTGTGCAGATCCTGAGGCCTCCGTGTTGTAGAGAGAGGAGCCGAGAGTAGATTTAAGAGCAATTATCGAAGTACCAATAATATTTTTTTCGTAGTATTGTTGTTACATACACATGGCTATGTGACCCCATGCACACATAGACATGGCTCGCAAAGCCATAATAGGTCCACTAGCTGGGAAGACCCGGGGTGTACGATCGAAAAATGGCCGCAAACTCGAATTTAGACCATTTTTTCTAATAAATATTTAAAATATCTGCCTTGCATTTGTGAAATAAAATACGATTTTACTATAATAATATAATATATTTCCACGCTCACACCAATTATCTAGCCCAAAGTAAGTATCATTAAGAACTTGTGTTATGGATACTAGATAACGGACATTTTTAATTTACATAATATTTATAGATATTTTATAAATAAACTTAAATAAATATATAAACAACCAGGACTCGTCAACAAATACTCGTGTTCATCACATAAATATTTGCCGCTACCAGGACTCGAACCCGGACCGCTTGATGTGTGGGCAGCTATACTGACCACTCCACCAAGACGGCGTCTATGTGACAATTGTGTTTGCTTATGAATATATTTTTACGTTTATACCTAGCTGCCCATTAGATTTTGTATATTTTTACACTTTAATCAAATTTAAAAATTACGTATTATTTACTTATTATTACTTATAATTATTAAATACTTTACATTTAAAACCACTATCACAACAAAACCCCTTTCCTATCAAGATTAAAACCATTTTACTGTTAAGCAGCAAAACCATTGCCGCCGTATTACGAGTGATATTGCTTTGAAAACAATTTCCAATGATACCCGCAATGTTGACATACTATTTCTCTGTCGACGGAGTTCTTGATCTGTGATGTCATATTATACTCCTCGTATATCGTACTAAATACTACGTCACCGGCCAGTTCTGCACTAAACCAACAAATATGTTCCGCAAACACCGGTGCGGCGATTCAAACAGTCTTGTTTGCTTTCAATTGACAACCCTGTCGGCAGAACGATCTAGGGTTGACATGCGCTTTACTGCAAAACTAATTATTTCTATGATTTTAAAATGACGAATATCATACTCAAGGCAGCGTTTGAAAAGCTACGCGTGGTATATTCTCGGTCCATCTACCACAGTTTCTCAAGACGAAAGTCTTCAATACGTGTGTGTTGCTAGTGATCACCTACGGAACCAAAACGCTTATAATGGGCCTCATAAGAAGGCTTATTAAGGTCACTCAAAGGGCAATGGAAAGGTCTATGCTCAGAGTTTCTCTGCGTGATCATATCAGAAACCAAGATCACTGATATAGCCTAAAGAATTGCGAACCTTAAGTGGCAGTGGGCAGGGCACTTTGCTAGGAAGACTGACAGTCGGGCGGAAAGGTACTCGAGTGGCAACCACGTACCAGGAGATGCAGGGATGTTAGGCCCTTTACAAGATGGACTAACGATTTGATAAAAATCACATGAAGCCGTTGGATACCGGCAGCGCCGGAACGATCGGTTGCCTATGTCCAACACTGGCCATCCCTCGGCTGATATAATGTTGATGATTTTGAATAATCATATGATTTCCTGATGATCAATGTTCACTTTATACGGTGAGCTCTAACCCCATTTCCCTGTATTCCTCTGGCAATCTTACTTACCGATAGAAATACAATAGTACGAAAAGGTGGAGTCATTTGACCAGTGTTTAGGGAGATTTTACCAAGGACGGACGCCAGTGAATGCGTTCACTGACAGACGCTCAAGTTTCGAACACCTAAACTACTGTGCTCATTTGTTTTGTTCCTTATAAATATCATTATAGCTTCATAAAGTATGATATGCAATAGAACTGAAATGTATAATTTCTTTATCTCTTATTAAGAGTAAAAGGGCCCGTATGTTCTAAACCTATACTCTCGTATATTTTAAATTATTATATAGCTTGTAATACTTAGGAATACGGTCCGCTGGACCCAGATATGTATTATTAATAAGAGCACCTAAGGATTTCACATTCACAAAATACATCTCATTATAATATTAATGACTAGCGACCCGCCCCGGCTTCGCACGGGTGCAATGCTTATGTAAATATGCATGTATTATACATATAAACCTTCCTTAAGAATCACTATCTATTAAAAAAAAACCGCATCAAAATCCGTTGCGTAGTTTTAAAGATCTAAGCATACATAGGGACAGACAGACGGCGGAAGCGACTTTGTTTGATACTATGTAGTGATGATACTGCACCAATTGCATTGCTGAAACTCTTTTTAATATAATTAACGACTTCCACCCAAAACGACTTACTCCAAATATGAATAAGGTACATTATTAATATTACTTTGAGGTGTAGAAACGGTAAATGTATCTTCTCGAGAATAATATCAAATGTCCAATACATTCGATGTATTACATTACTTCATCATTCTGTTCGGCGTTCTGCCAACCCTATAACTTAAGAAAATTATGCAGAATGTTAGACTCTAATTTCGGTAACTTAATGCTAGCGAAATATGCAGAAATCATTATGATATTTCATGTCTTTGTATGCTTATTACTTATTTAAAAAAAATTCAGCAACGTACCTACTTCCGCATTGGGCAAGCGTGGTAGACTACTGTCTATACCATCTTCGATAACAAGGAGAGGTCTTGGTTCCCAGCAGTGGGTCAGATTAAAAAGGTTGTAATGAGGAATAAAAAGGAAGAATGATGATTGAGTCACCTTTATTTGTGATTTCATAAAGAACTATGTAATATTTACGTAGAAGTTATTAATGTTTTGACATCAAAGGTAACATACCTACCTTCAAATGAAGGTATTCCTTTTACAAGCCTAGAGGAAAAACTTGGGGAGGCCTTTAGAGCTCTAACTTACAATTAGCCGGCATTAAGAGGGGTCCGTTTGAGAAGCCCCGTTGTTAATTAACGCTGTTTTCCGCTGAGTAAAGAATACCGAAGAGGCCTGAAAGATGCAATAACTGCGTGATTACAGCTCATTTCGCTTTGAGTTTGTTGTTGCCTTTGATATTTGAAACTGTTTTAACGAAACAGTTTTGAGACTTTTTTAAACATAATTACAAATGTTAGAACTAAATAGAGTGTGATGTTTTTTATGGTAGTTGGTTGGCAAAGACCGTGTGTTTGTAAGCCTCATAAGCAGTTACCGTAGCCCACAGACTATAGACGATTGTAATACTGATGATTCGTAACTACGCGACGATTTTGGCGTAACATGCAATTTTCAAATTAAGATCTTATCACGTTATCGATAAGAGCATAAATTTTGAAAAATATACTTATCAATTTAGAATACTTAAAAACACATGAATAAAAAACGACCAAGTGCGAGTCAGACTCGCGAACGAAGGGTTCCGAACCATCATCTATAAAAAAAAACACGTTTGTTATATGCGTGCCCCCTTAAATATTTGGTTTATTTTAACTTAATTGTTTATTTTAAAAGTGAATATATAACTATTTATTCTGTGATTATTTGTGTCTACCTGTTGCCGCTCCTCAATATCAAGCAAAAGAAATCGCGTTTGTTGTATCTATGGGAGCCCCTTTAAATTTTATTTTATTCTGTTTATTAGTATTTGTTTTTATAGCGGCAACAGAATTACATCATCTGTGAAAATTTCAACTGTCTAACTATCACTGTTCATGAGATACAGCCTGGTGACAGACGGACTGAGAGCGCAGTCTTAGTAATAGCGTTCCGTTTTACCCTTTGGGTACCGAACCCTAAAAAGTAGCATCGCTGGGAAACTACTGTAGCTATTTTCATAAAACTTTGTTTATCTTGTAGAGAATTTCATCATCTAAATATTCATAATAAGCAAAAATAGCATCTTGTTATAAAAATTCAACAGTTTTTTGTGTGTTGCTTTCTAAGGGTTTTACGGATGCTCAATATAGTATCGCCAAGGCTGCAAGCCCATATGACCCCCTTAACTTTTACCGCTAGGAGTTCCTGCAACCGCACTTGCCGACTGAAAACACTGCGAAAATAAAGAAATTGTTAATTCCGTCATTATAAAGACTGTTTGGTACAAGGTCTAACAAGCGGGCACATACATTACGCTAACATTGCTATGTTATAGTATAATCAAAAATATGTTTCCTTTTTCAAATTTTAAATTTCTCCATACAAATAGGTCCTAAATTAATTTTAATAATTTTACCAAACAACCTGTGTAATATTTAAATCCACCAAACTCTCATAACACCGAAACTAATAGGTATTGCGATACAATCAAAATATTATCAAAATATGATTGCAATATTAAGAATATTGCCGGTCATGCAGTTGAATATCAATTGAAATACTTTTTATTACCTGACAAAACATAATTCCTTCTTCATTTTAAAATTACAGTAAGAACTAGTAACGGCACATATTCCTATGTTCCTATACATTACCGTGCAATAGCCATAATAGTGATTTTGATTATTTGAAATTAAGGAGAATATTTTTGCTCAACATACTTTACGCATTGTATAGTTATACCTCGCAGTTATTTAAGAACCGCGTCAATATCCCTATTTCAAACATTAAATTGGAACCGACTCACATTGCATATCTCATTTTAACTGCCAATGTCCATGTCTAGATTGCCAATACCTCCTCATTTCCATATTAATGGCACAAATTGTCAGCAAACAAACCAAAAAACAACACATTCGCATCAATCGAAAAGGCGGACTGGGGAACTTTAAAACTGGAAATCAAATTTAAATTTTTCAACATAAATTTTTTCGTGCCGTTCCCAATACAGGTGCTATGTAAATTCAGCTGTTAAAGGCAGTACGGAATTGGATTCAGAAATGGGATTCGAATGGCAAACCTCGTTCGTAGCGGGGATAATAGGGAGCCCCTGTTGAGTTATTCCAACCTGATAGAACGGGAGATAGAATGGGTTAGTTCATTATCATAAATTAAAATTATATTGAATTTTCTTCGTTTTATCAGTTCTATTATGGACTGGAAATACGGGGTAATTCATTAGCATAATATTCTAATGGAATCAGAGTTTTGCTCCGGCTTAAGATTGAATCTCAACTTTTTATGCGGGCATGGCGCACTCCGACCAATTCTGATCTTCCATGGATTTTAAGGGTTTATGGCACAGATATATCAATCTAAGGAGATCGGTCAAATCGTTGAGTTTATAGGAAGACTGAGTGTCGCGATCAGCGGCCGTACTACATAACATGGTTCTAGTTGAGCTTGTTGTACTATACACTATTAAAAACTGCGAAGCAATAAAAGTTAAGCACAGCCGCAATGTAGTACAATTTGTAAGATAGTAACGCAGATTTTTAAGTTTAGTAACGCAGAATTTTATGTTTTTATGAATAAAAATCGGACTGTTTGCTAAAATATTGTTTATTTAAATATAAATCTAAGTTTTTCGATTCTTACGTGATAAAAGTTATTCCATTACATGCTAAATCTGATTCACTGCGATGATTGCATGTTACAATTGAACAGGATGGCATTTTGACATACGTACATATTCACTCGACTTTATCAGACGGCGAACCGTCACAAGTTAAACGCCGGCTTGGCCTATCTCCTTGTATAATTAAAGCTCTGGTTCATAGCTTACAGGATAATGTAGAATGTAGTTATTGGTACATCAGAGAGGATTTTCAATGATTCAGAAGCATTTAGTATTTACATTAAACGTGTAGGTACCTTTTTTTGTTGACAAGGAGGGTCAAATGCATTTACGCATCGTCCCTGCGGGGTGGTGCCAACCGCAGGGGATATGTGGGACTTGGAGTAAAGGCATTCCCTCCATACCCACTAAACATCCTCCCTGGCCTGACCTTCAGTGCGCTATTACGGGACGGTTCGGGATCTGCGCACGTGAGTGCAACTACACCGAGACCGTCCTAACGCTGACCGTCTAGGCACTCCTTACACCAATTGGTGGCCAGCAGCCACTCCTCCACCGACGGTCGCTCGACCTGGCACGTCGTTCTGACGAGGACACCGGGAGCAGCCATCGGACCGCACCCAGGACTCCGGGCGCGGTCGTGGCCCTAAAAAGGGCTGTCCAGAACTAGCCGTGGTGGGAAAACAAAAACAACTCGACTCTGGCATGTGACTTCGGATGCGAAGGGGACACACTTTTCATCAAAAGCCACACACCAGCCAAGTAAGTTTCCTCACCACGTTACCAGGGTGCGCCACGAGGCTTTCGGACGTGGACCCCAAAAATGTAGGTACCTACGTATATCTTAAAGATCGAGGAAATCACAAAAGCCAAGCAACCGAATGCGCGGTCGGGAATTTTTGACATTGACCTAAATATTTTCAAGTAGATTTTCTTCGGTGCGTCGGAAGGCACGTTGAGCTGGTGGTCCCGGGTGCTGTCGAAAGATAGCAGTCGTACATAATATAGTCGCAGTCGGATATTCAGCCGTAAAAATCTAATGCCATAAACTATAGCAGTATTATCGATATCAAGGCGTACTGCCCCGACCCCTAATAAATTGGGTGCAGAATAGAAGAAAGAAGAGCTTGCAGGGTGATGTGGAATGTTATTATTTGTATCAAACAAGATTCTGAACTATTCAGAAGCATTTAGTATTTACATTAAAGATGTAGTAAGTATACCTTTCCAATGTGGACCCTCAATAGGAACGCAACTATTTTTATAAATAATGTTTCTAAATAAATGTACTTGTGACTTGTGACCTTAAAGATCAAAAACCTTTCTACTAATTTATAGATGTGCTATGATTTATAGATTTAATAAAAAAACACAATTTGAACTCTTTTAAAACTAGAAAAAAAAACTAAAAAAATACACTGAAATAAATGTTTTTATGGTAAACATTGTTTCATCAAATCTTTGAAATTTGCACTTCTAAGATCCGAAAGATAGCGCAGCTGCCCGGATTGGGGAGAAAGCTGGGTTCGATTCCTGTCTGGGGAAGGTAATTGTTTTTCAGTGCGTTTTATCTAGTTTTATAGATATTTACGCGTTTGTCAACGCAAAAATTATTCCATATATAGAACTTCTTCTGAAAGATAGATTACCAATGATATTTTGTGACGGTAATGATAGAGAAAACTTACTGATGAAAAAATTTTTGTGTTGCTTGTATTGTATAGCGTTACTTTATGCATTATGACTAAGGTTGACCATAGCAATAAACTAAATAAAAACTTTGTATACGTTACCAAAACTCCAAACATTAATGCAAAGAAGATAATTTCAGTATGAATTTACATTTGCAGCTCCTAGGCTAGATAGTAGGTATTGTCAAGTAAAGAGCTCTCTGATTATCAGACTAGAACCTCCACGGATACTGACCTACCTATACATTTAGTTCACAGAGAGCATTAATAAAGAAGCACTATTAAACTTCTACTACTTCACTTATTCTACTTTGTTTCTAAATCAACATGAGACTAAAAACACTTATGGGTGTGTTGATGGAACATGAAGCATATTGTTACTGATCAGCCGGCCTATTCGCTAACTTTTGACACTTTGACAGATGAAAGTGATAATCACCGAGTTAATAACATATCTATTGCTGTTTTTAAACGACAAGTATCATAATAGCGTTACAGTAAAGTAGTAGTGGATTGGTGATTATCACTTTCATCTGTCAAAAAAAGTTAGCGAATAGGCCAGCCTGTTTTGTAAGTATTATGAGTTCAAGACGGTTAATATTTCAAGAATTATTCTATCGATACAGAGACAAAATAATATACAAGTAAAGATAATAACACTAAAAATATAAAATTACTAGCTGACCCCGCAAACGTTGTTTTGCCTTATAAATTAAAAAAAATTAAGGGTGGACAACCCTTATCACTAAGGGGTATGAAAAATAGATGTTAGCCGATTCTCAGACCTACTCAATATGCTCACAAAATTTCATGAGAATCAGTCAAGCCGTTTCGGAGGAGTACGGGAACGAACACTGTGACACGAGAATTTTATATATAAGATTTTATATGGATGACAGATTGCATGCATGACGACTCTCATACAAGACTAGAGGAACTCGGGAATTTCAAGTACTTTTGAATTACCCTTTTTAAGATGTTTTCGATTTGGTCGATATAATATTCGATATAAGATTAAGTATAAGATTTCATTAATATCATAGAAGGAGCATAAGCAATTAATAAAATACTTTAAGCATCTAAAATATTTTACCAAATTTTATGAACCTCGTTGTTGCAGTATGTCTCCAGTACATTGAGCTCCATACCTGCATTCCAAGATAACCAAGATCGTGTGTCACGTAGCATTCCATGGGTGTACATTTCGCGGACGACCACTTATGGTCGTGCTAGGGTTGACACCTGAGTGGTTAGTGTAAGTTTTTTAGTATACAAAACGCACCGATTCTAGTTGCGTTAAGAGCTCAATTTGTATGGGAAACATGATTTGCGCTTCTCTCCGCTAGGGGCTCTCCGCTGTTCGCGTTTCCTATACAAATTGAGGTCTTAACGCAACTAGAATCGGTGCGTTTTGTATACTAAAAAACCTACACTAACTACTCTGCTACTCAACACTCAATCATTTATTGCAATCCATAATCATTCATATTTTTTTTTCATCATTTTATTGGAAAAAAGCAAAGGTCTTAAAGTAAGCAAACATCATTAAGGACCCTGTCGGGCACAACGGAACATATTATCATATATCTAGAGGAGGGTACCTACATCTTTGAAATTATGTTAAGATACATGAGAAAGTAATCTAGGATTTTAACACTCATAAATCCTTGTAAAATTAAATGGATTACCTATTTAATCAAATTACTTATACCTACTGAATATAAAATTATTCACTTATGATGTGATGTTATTTTAATGTCAATAGTCATTTGTAATTAATCTTAAATGCAATAATAGAAGCAATAATAAAAATAAGTAAAATAAAAAAGAAAACAATAACTCTTCTCCGGAATATAAAAAAAATGCTTTTACTTATCTGTCTGATATTGAAGGCTACTTCAGCGTTACATACTGACCTAACTAATCTAACGCAAACGCCATTTAAACTCAAATAAAATAGTAGTTTGTATAACTGTCACTTAGATAGACATACATACTTACATATAATCACGCTTAAAATCACAAAAGAGATCGAGCAGAGCTTCAAGTAACATTCGATACACACAAAGCCACAACAGCTTTTACCAGCTATCGCTCAATGTGCGACTTAGGAGAAACCACATTGCTACCTACCTTGTTGTGTGACAACTTAAAACGAATTTGGACGAAATTTGGCAAGACGCCCGCCTGGGTTAACATAAAGAATACTTTTTGTTCGGGCTCCCGTGTTCCCGTGGGAGACACAGTCCCTTATCACGCTACTTTATTTGGATACTTCGCGTTACCCAATTCTGATAATAAAGGTATCGCACACTTGTCAAAAGACAAAGTTGCTTATTTCCAGCCGATCACCCTTTTACATGCATACACACAATGACACGCATAATAGCAGAAGCAGAGCTATAGGTAACATTTCGTTACACATACAGCCACATCTGACAGTATGGGCCATGCAGTGTTTTAAAATAGTGACGCATTATTTAAAAAAAAAGTAAAAGAGCCCTATATGTCCTTGAATATATTGTCGCGTATACTAATATATATGTAAGTATATATTAGTACACGCGACATCCACTTTTCTAAAACGTGTTTCCTATGACAGGTGGGTTGAAAGCAGTTGAAAGAGATTTCTTTTAGAAATAAGCCACACCTTTTGTACCTTTTTTAATCTAATGTTTTCCTTTTTTTGTAATTCTCGTGTATAGTAAACTATTAAGTAAATATAAATAAAACAACTTTTACGGATTTAACTCGCGTGTAATTAGATTTTACATGATGTTATTACTGCCCGACGTTTCGTAACACTTTTCAGCGTTCGTGGTCACGGGATGACTAAAGATGTAGGTTGTCATATTTCTAGAACATTATATCACAGATAATATAATACTATATTAAGTAAATAATTGGAGAATTAAGGCCTGGCAATCCAACAAAAAACACACGAAAACCAAAAAGCTACTTGGTTTTTCCTTAAGAAGATGCTACTCTTTCTTATGTGAATGTTTAAATAAATAAATAAATTATCTACAAGGTGAATAAAATTTTATGTAAATATTTTCAGTAGTTTCCGAGCTACAGCACTTTTTTTTTGTAAGACTTATTACCATGTGATGCCTGCGCAGTAGAATTACCCCGTATCACCCAAAGGGTGTCGTAGAAGGCGACTAATGGACCAGCAAAGGGTTATTGATCACCTAATACTCCTACCACCAATCCCCACTGGGCAAGCGTGGTGGACTACTGCCTAAACCTCCTTGTGTCCTTAGAAGTGGGTCGAATTATAAAGGCATGTTATGATGATGATGAAGACCTATCTGGATTTTCTTCCAGGATAGTGGTCCCGAGTGCGGTCGAAAGATAACAATCGTTCCCAAGGAGGGTTGATGTCAGGTACACGGCCGTAAAAATCTAATTCCAAAACCTTTAGCGTATTATCGATATCAAGACATACTGCACCGACCCCAAATAAATGGGAGCAGGGTAGAGAAAGAGATAGCAAATATAGGAGGAAGAAGAAGGTAGGCCACATAAAAGGAAGAAGTAGAGCTAGAAATAAGACTAACAATAGGGTATTTTACACCATGAAAGAAAATTGCATTTTTATAATAGATATTGTAAAAAATTAAACGAGAAACATCGAAATTTATACATAAATACTTACGCAATTTAAATTTTATAATTCAATTTTAAAAATCGACTTCTTAATCTGTCCCTAAAATCTTTAAAAAGCCGTTCGCCGTATTGAAATATAACCTGACGTCACTCCGTTAGTAAACAAAGTAGATTTGTATGATGCTTTGTGTTGATTTTGAAATCGCAGTTGTTTTGTTTACTTACGGAGTGACGTCACGGGCCGAAAAGCCTGCGGCTAGCGTTTCATGCGAAAATTAAAATTCAAAAATAAAAACTCAGTTTTTAAGGCATTTTTGTTTTTATAAAATTGAAATAAAAATTCTAAAAAAACGTGTTATAATACCCTATTGTTTGATTGAACATCTGTAAAGGGCCTGGGGTCGGTAGTTCAATCCACTGCAAGAAATTGTTCCAGTCATCATTTTGATTTTGTTGTTCGCCAACGGTGAAGGAAAACATCGTGAGGAAACCTGCACACACCTAAGAAGAAATTCTTAGGTTGTGTGTGAAGTCGACCAACCCGCACTTGGCTAGCGTGGTTGACTAAGGCCTAATCGCTCCTAATGTGGGGTAGGCTCGAGCCCCTCGGTGGGGACATTATATGAGCTGTTGATGATGATAATGATGATGATGTTCGCCAACCCTAAAACTGGTACAAAGTTGAATGATTTAAAACAATTTTCAAAAAATAGTTTAAGACCCTATTATTTGATTGATTATTTGTAAAGGGCCAGGGGTCGATAGTTCAATCCACTGCAAGAAATTTTTCCGGTTTACCTAATATTGATTTTGTTCGTTCGCCAACCCTAAAACTGGCACAAAGTATGTCAGTATGTCGAACACCGACATACCACGGGTACCAGCCATGATTAACGGGTGCGGCAGTGTTGTGGTCGAAGCCCTGATAATGTTATATAATAAGCAAATATAACAATAACGCAAACCACCAGTACCTATTACCGAAGTTTACTCGATGTATGAACTATACAAAAGAAAACCAGGAAAATATATTTTTGAGTTTAATAGTAAACATCTTCAAAGTCTCGCCAGGTCACTCTGTGTGTATATTAGAAGCATACTAAGAGACCCCTCTTCCCCTCTCTCTTCAGTGTGTAATATATTTGTTGTTTTTAGGGTTCCGTACTTCAAAAGGAAAACATGGAACCCTTATAGGATCACTTTGTTATCCGTCTGTCTATCGAGTCTTTATCTCAGGAAAGAGTGGAGTTATAAAGTTGAAATTAAAACCATATAAGTACCTACTTATGTCTACGGTCCCCTTGAAGCTGTAAAAAATCAAACTTTTAAGTTAACGTAAAAAAAGATACGGCCGTTTATGCCACAAAAAAACTTATATTTCGACCAATTCTACATGGCATTAAATAAGGTTTTGGAAACTGAATTTCGGGAAAAGCATGGAGAAAACTGCTAGTTTCGATTCCTGAACTATTTCTTATATGTTGTATAACTACAAATTTCTACGGAAGCCTCGGTGGGCGAGTCCGACTCTCACTTGTCCGGTTTTTTAAGTTTGAAAGGCTGACCGTTTGACCATAATCACGCCTGATGAAAAGCAAAAATGGGGCCTAATATAGTACACGCTCGCCTAGAAGATGCTTGTTTACTCTGACCTTAAAGATATCCAGATTAATCAATGAGTTCCACTCCTTAGCTATTCGCATAATGAAGAAAACAAAGCGTTTCGTGCTGATGAGAGGTATATCCACAATATAAGGGGACACTAGTCTTCGCCGCGCCTTGTCGTCCGATGATCTAAAGTGAACATTGCCAACTACCAATTCAAATTGATGGTATTTGTACAAAAACTGGGACAAATTGTTTCGAGTTCCTTTCAAATAACACAGGTCGCATAATCTCAACAAAACGCTTGCTTTTCAATATTGAAATAACAGTTCATTTACCTGGAGAATTATATTTGGTCTAGACCTGAACAGTACGAGTATAGAAATAGTAAGTATTGAACTATATGCTCCCTATTTTTTACTAAATCTTCCTGGATATTTTTTAAGATTGAAAAGAGGAGCGCACAATCCACATTCTAATATGTGTAACGTATTTTTCTCCGTGCACCGAGTCTTCCGGTTACCAGGAACTCTGTTAAAGTGTAACATAAAATGTATAAAAATAACAAAATGTGCAACATAAAATTGCACACAAGTTAAATGAAGTAGATGTGAAGTTAAATCAGGCTTAAATCAAGCAAATAAGTAAAAAACGTAGTTTTCTTTCATATTACATATTTGTCGTGGATGTCGTCAGGATTTAGCCGAATCACGATCTCACATACGAATGCCGAGTCAATTTATCAACACACATTACAAAGAGGAGAACCAGAGTAGTGCCTGGGACTTGTGACCCAGTGTGTAGGTTTACCTAGGCACTCACCTTCACTTCTCTCTAACTATTATCACACAACCGTCGGACATAGCTTCCACAAGCATTCCTAATACAACCATAGACACGTCCGCACTCAGCGACGCCTCGAACTAGACTGAGCTCTGTCGAGCGCGCACCGCTGCAACAAAGGCGCGCCCCACCACTATTACGTCGCATCGTACGATAGCTCGTGCGGCGCTGACGTCACTCGCAATCCCTCGTGGACTATTTCCAATGAAACTAACAAATTCAATTACAATTGAACCTAATAATATCATAGCGCCGTCACGGCCATCCTGCATCATCACACGTCCTCGTGTGTCTTACTTGTGGTTATAACCTGCAAAAGATAAGATTGCGTTCGATTGCTGTACTCGAGCTCGGCCAATCTGACATCAAATAACACAAGACTAGATGAACTAAACGGCATACATAGTCACACAAACAGCTTCTCACACAGACGGTTTATCACACAGACGGCTTGTCACACAGACCATTTGTCACACAGATCATTTGTCACACAGACCACTGGTCACACAGACACCTGTCACACAGACCACTGGTCACACAGACCATTTGTCACACAGACCCTGGTCACACAGAACCCGGTCACACAGACCCTGGTCACACAGACCCTGGTCACACAGACCCTGGTAACACAGACCCTGGTCACACAGACCCTGGTCACACAGATGAACCGTCACACAAACCACTTGTCATACAGACTACCTTTCATATTGACTACTGACACACAGACTATTTGTTTACGCACTTATTGGAGTATTAACACACATAAATTTCCATTTTGTTTGAAATTTACTTACTTTTGCCGTCATCGGCACATCCTGCGGTACTTCTAAGATAGCAGCTAGCTTAACTTTCAAAGGATCAATACAATTTGTCATAGCATGAACTGAACACGGTCATGATCGTATTTGTATGTTCTATTGTAATTGACATTGAAAAAAAAAACAAGTTAAATCACGAAACCATTTGGAGCCTTTGTCATCCAGAATACTATTTTACATTTGCAGATATTTTTAAGGGTTGAAACAAAATTGTTGATTGCGGTAGCGGAACTAACGACAACTAATAAAGTCGTTATACATCACAAATCATTCAGTTCATTTGACTGTACTGTAAAACTACATGCCACGATGTATCCCAACTTCAACAATCCACTTCGCCGTTGGCTCGACTTGATCCTGTTGCTATCAACAAAAGTCTCTGAAATCTTTGCTAGAAAACGTCTATACTGATCAGCCATGACGCGAGTTGAGGCACCAAACAACGAAGCTATGTATTGAAGAGTCCTTATAGCATTGATTGGGTCAATAAGTAAAGTGTGATACAAATATAGTGTATTTTCTAAACGCGTCAAACTAACGCAAAAAAAAAATAATCTACATGCTCCATTCGATATCAAAACTTCCAATGTTCACGAGGCGTTGGATTAATTTTATTCTTAGATGCTTTCTAGGCATTACAATCGAAAGTGGCTCTACACGTGACTCTAACATAGAGACTCTTCCCAAGACTTTACCTTAGACTCTATCTAAGACTCTACATAAGACTCTACCTAAGACTCTACCTTAGACTCTACCTTAGACTTTACCTTAGACTCTACCTTAGACTCTACCTTAGACTCTACCTTAGACTCTACCTTAGACTCGCAGCAGAATACGTGTCACTATTCTGAAATAAGACCGATCGTCAAGTTCCCACTATCACCCGCTCTATGAACATGACAACACATCACCGTCACACACGCAAAATCGCAAATATGTCTTATCAGAATTGTAAACCGGTCCTTCAGTTAGCTACTCTCATAGCTAGTCCTTTCGGCCCAATGGAAACACAATCCTTTGGTTTCCAACAACACAGTATTTCGGCTGCACCAGAAACACTGTCAGTTGGTTTTTGATTCCATATCAAACGGTCAATAGTGTCAAATAGTCACTAGGTAAAAAATGCATGTCGTGAGTAGCCACTTAATTCCAATTAACATCTCACAATAAAAAAAAACACGATCAAAACTTTGTTAGGTATTGGTGGTCCGGAGCCGTACAGATTTGAGTACTTCAATACTACCAGTCACTTTACAGGTGACTATAGTCTATACACACACATGAGGTCTGATCAGTCACGTTGTTTTTTTCTTCACTCCTAAGACTGGGCCAGCAAAAGATGAAACAAGGTCTAATTATTTTAGCTTGCTCTTATACCTACTTTATGTGGCATTGCTCGTTGTGGGCAAACCATTAATAAAATGTTAAGAATATAAATTCATTCATAATTTCATCTAATCTATTGACACGTTGATAGGATAGAGCAAAAAAAAAACTTACATACTGCACTACACGTATTTACAAACCTATTTCTCACCAAGATAAAATATGCCGCTGTTACAGTGGCACAAAACCATCAGTTATCTACAATTACACTGCCTAACAAAATATACCACGCAAATAGGCAACCTCACGCCTAGGCCTTGACTAAAATTTCAGGCGTCCAATCATTAATTTCTTTATGTCGGGTAGACATAAAATCTTTCCACGATTGAGTAATTTGAATTACAAAGCAATGCATCAAAATTAACAATAACGATTCTATTGAACTACAATAATTTCAATTACCCTTCAACTTACTAAAAATTAAATTCGAAATAAATAATTCACTACGCTCAACACTACGCAACTTTCTTTGAAATAAGCAGCTCCAAACTTAAAATCATTATTTAAACACTCACCAAAGCTATCCAATGCAACAGACGGCGGCGGGCGGCGCGACCGTACTCGTCCAAAGTGGGCATGGTGGGTACGAATCCCGCTTCTGATGTCGTGGATGTCGTCAGGATTTAGCCGAATCACGATCTCACATACGAATGCCGAGTCAATTTATCAACACACATTACAAAGAGGAGAACCAGAGTAGTGCCTGGGACTTGTGACCCAGTGTGTAGGTTTACCTAGGCACTCACCTTCACTTCTCTCTAACTATTATCACACAACCGTCGGACATAGCTTCCACAAGCATTCCTAATACAACCATAGACACGTCCGCACTCAGCGACGCCTCGAACTAGACTGAGCTCTGTCGAGCGCGCACCGCTGCAACAAAGGCGCGCCCCACCACTATTACGTCGCATCGTACGATAGCTCGTGCGGCGCTGACGTCACTCGCAATCCCTCGTGGACTATTTCCAATGAAACTAACAAATTCAATTACAATTGAACCTAATAATATCATAGCGCCGTCATATTTATTCCGTTTTCATGCTTCTCCTCCCATACCACCAAACAAAAAAATGTGTCTTTAAAGACAAAGGAATACTTTCCGTGTGTAGCACATATACAAGAGACTTGGATTACATTTTGTAATTCCGCAACGAATCCGTGTACTCTCAAGACCACAGCCATATCTGCGAACCACTCATTATTCGCTGCGATTAAAACTGGGCTCACGCTGGGCTACTATACTGAGGGGATGGGTCGAGTCACAGACGATAGAGATTGTTTAAAATAATAAATTTGTCAATAGGTGTGATGGAAAATTCTGTTTAGTCCTTCACATGAAACACGAAACGAATATATTAGATCAAATCAACAAATTATCTTATCACGTAAGTAAATATTGACTTAGCTTTAAAATTACGCTTTTGTACACTTTTTACGAATGCATGACGTCACATGCTCCAGGCGGGATCGTAATCTAATCGGGAATAAAATTTGGTAGGAAAAAATTGTCCAATACCCAAATAAACGATGCTAAAACACTCACTAACCTGAATATATCTGCAAAGGGTGCCTTCCTCAACTCGTTTAAGCGTTCCAGCAACCAGGTGGAGATCAGCTTGAATATTATATTTCAATAAAAACACACGAGAACAGCAAAATCACAGCTCACGTCACAAGATACACCGGCAAGTAGTTGAAGTAGTACATGTAGACCTCAGACATACCTCAGAGCATTGGCGGATTAATTATTGCAATAACAAATTTTGCGACTGCTAGCGCCATCTCTCGGTACAGCGAGTGAATACCCACGCATAATTGGGATTTGCTACAACATTACAGGAGACGAAACATATTCAAAGCTCTGCGTTTTAATTGCTTAAATATTTTTTAAATAAGATGAAATAAAGTAAATATTGCAGTGAAGCTGTTAACCACAAACTTTTATTCCGCATACTAATTCTTTCTCTTCATCCCTTTATTGCTTTATTTAATTACTAACTACATAATATACTTATTGTCCTGTCTAAATTTATTTTGTATTTGTAGGGTGAATGAATTTCTAACAGTTATTTATTATTGACAACTTTTAGGAGCTAATACATTTCGTGCTTATTTATTTACATTTAGTAAGTTTGTTTTTTGTTAAGCCTTCACGCCACGAAGATAGATCTATAGGTAAGATATAAGCTCCTTGCTTCCAATCTTGCTTCGCGCCTGCCAATTTTGGTAGGCAATTTAGGTTGCTATGGAGATCCCTCTGACACTATATTTGACGTGGGCTGAAATTTTGATATTGTTAGAAAGTTGAGGATCCCTTTGCTTTGACACGTCTTCGTTATTCGCTAGTGCCGTTCATAACAATTTAGTATTTATAATAACTCACAGTTTGGAAATTGCCCTAATACAAATTAACCCGCTTCAGCCTATAACATGGACATATTAGCACATGGAGCTGAGTCGGCCGAGCGTATGTTTAATCATCACCTCTGTGCGGAATGTTTTCTAAGCAATAAAAACGATATATATGGGCCTCAGTTTGCGGCATAAACAAAGGGAAAAATTAATATAGTTGTTACGCTAAACGACTTTCATGTGTACAATTTTCGTTTTATCTTAATTAAGGTTTGAATATTTTAGTCTGAAATACATAATTAAATTTGGTTCGATAATTCGCTAATGGTAATCTAGTTTTTTCCGTTACAACAATGTAATTTATTCCATACGTACAATTTTATCCTAGTTATCAAACAAGAAATAACTTTCGCTTTAACAAATGCTACATATAAAACGACATTTTATTAACTTTGCTGTTAACTTTATGAAAATAATGAGACCAATTATATCTATAACGTATTTAAGTAATTATAACATTAGCTGTACAATTAAACTGTAAGAAGCTTACGGCCAATTCATAAGGGCTTAACGTCAATTACACGATCCCTTAATTTATGGGAGCTAAAAGCTTGTGTTATTTATTGCCATTGTTGGTTGCGTTATAAGAAAGCGATTATAAATTAAACACCTGGACATTACAGCCTGTCTTAGAGTACAAGTAACTTTAGTTGTTTCTCATAAAAACACGAGTTGCATCTTTGTTTCATGCTCATTTTCTTTAGTAGAAAACACTAAAAAAGTGTTCTAAAATGTAATAATCTTTAGCAGACATAATAATTTTGTTGGACATTTATTGAGAATAGAAATATAAGTACTTACATTAATAAGTAAGTACATTTTGAAACATATTTACTGTGATATCTGTGGAAAGTGGAGCGTAGATTAGATGCTTATTTATCTTATAAGTCAATTACATCAGTTTATAGTTCATACGCATTGTTGCAGAAATTATAAAGCAGTTTTAAATATTGTAAAATTAAAACTTCAATTGAAAAGTTATTGAAAACGCTCGCTCATGTAGCGGGTTTTGGAGGAAGGGCTGAAGACCAATTCTGCCACAGACAAAGTATACAAAAGTATACCAGTTATAAAAATAAATTACACATAAAATTGTGGTATAACAAATTGTGGAAATAATAAAATTAATTCATTTAAATAAAATATAATAAACTCAAAATGATATTATGTTCCGTAATTCTGTACTGAACACGTATGTACATAATTTATATTCACGCCCATAATATCAAAAAGAGTTGAGCAGAGCTTCACACATGTCGTAGCTCATTTATCAGCACGGAAAGGGAATTCCTCTATTTTTACTATGAACGCGTAAGTGCTACGACCTTAAAGCCACATCTGGCAGTATGAGCCATACAGTACACCAACCCCGCCTGAGCCGAGCGTGCAAGTACAAGCAAGGGCGCGGAACAAGCGATGGACGCACGATCGGACAGCGTTCGGCTTGTGTATGACGTTATCAAATTATCGTCAGTAAACCGACTTTTCGACAACCAATTTTTTTCGTTTTCTGTGTATTTTCTAAGTGCGCGGGGTGCTCCGCTCACTATGGGTAAGGTTGCCAGCCCGTATCCTCGCCTTAAGAAGAAAACTTTTCTTATTTTCACTGATCTTTTCATTTTCTCAACTATCCAAATAAAACAACATCTTAGGCACTTGTTACTAAAATTGTTTTATATTTCCATTCATAACACTAACATTATTTTGAACTACCGTTTCGTTTCTTCACGGGCTGTTAAAATAATTAGTACTTAGTAAATAAATATAGCATTGAACTAAATATTAGAAGGCTTAGGGGCAATTACCCACAACAGCCTTTACGCGTTTGTACTTACAAAGAATATTAAAAGTAAACAGAAGCGAAATAAATGATAACGAGCTTCTTGAATTTAACTTCAATTTCATATTAAAGAAATACCTACTTCATCAAAGATAAATATCTGAACTAATGGTCGATTACGCATCCAAAATGAATAAATGATATTAATTATGTTATACTAAGAGCAACCTGATAGGCTAACTAATAATCTTTAATTTTAAGATTCCGCCTAAAATTGTAAAATTAGTGAAGTTTTATTTTAATGAAATAAACAGTTTAAATTTTAATTTTTTTTTTAGTCTGTACTTATTTTAATTTGGATTGATACTAATTAATTTTAATCTTGCATAGTTCCAATATGTATAAGAATGAACACAGAATTCAGGGGTTCCCAAACATATTTTTATTGTGACGCCCTTAGAAAGTTGCCATTTTTAGCGAATGGGGATTAGCAAAAAGGGAGGGGTCCCCCCTTCTTAAAACGGGGCTCAACTTTGGAAATCGCCACTCTTATCTCTTTCTCTAAAGACTCATTCGCATTTCACAGAGAGCCAATCTATGTAGATCGCCTCACGACGCCCCAGAGATAATGCTTTGGGAAACCCTTTAAGATATATAAAAAAAAATATATACAACATGTAAACTAAATAACTAACACCCTGAATACAGGTGGTTTGGGATCGGCTTCTAAGTTGATTTCAAAAAAATTTTATTTAAAAAAACGATTTTAAAAGTAGGTACTTAGAAAATGTTGTACAATATTTTCTAGGTACTTTTTGTTTTTTTTTTTTTTAAAATTCGTTTCTAAAAAAAATGATTGAAATCAACTCAGAAGCCGATCCCAAACCAACTGTATTCAGGGTGTTGGTTATTTAATTTACATGTTGTATATTAAATTATATTATATACCTCATTTAAAAAAAATCAATATAAAAACCAGCGGCCGTCATTAATCCTTGTATTTTTAAGCATTTTTCCTTTTACAATGAGCAACAACTCACTTAACACTCAACAACTCATTCAACTCAGAGACGCCGATCCGCGTTCCCAGCATCTTGGGGAAGTATTGTTGTACGCCCATAGGCGTCCAAAGCATTGAATGGGTTGGAGTTAGCGTAGAAGTTATTGGTCTATAGTATTATTGTTATAGATTTAGTTTGAATTTATTTTATTTGGCATGTTTAGTTAAGAATAAAATTTTATAATCATGAAAAAAATCTTATCTTGGATAAGTGCCCCGTCTCAGCCAGCATGACAAGATTTTTTTCATGTTTATCGCTTTCTATTTAATTTGGTATAGTTTGGAATAGTTATAGTTCTGCAAAGTTAAAGTTTCTGAAGAGACATTATTAGCCGTATTGCCGTATCCATTAACCAATGTTTAGCATTTACCTCTTCGTGGCGAGGCGACTACATACTCAATTAACTCGCATGCAGCTAATGCACCTTACTTTAATTTGCCGCAAAGCCTTAGGCATTAAAGTTTATCAGATTTTAGTTCAGAGCTCGTAGAATGCCTAACGATCATTCTGCCCTGAGTTTTCCTGAAACAAAATTCGCTTGAAATCTTGATTACTTTTTATTGGCGAGTTTTCATAACCGCTGACGTTGTTTACGGATTGGAATTAACTGCGATTTTTGCGCATTAATAATGCATACTGATTGTAAACTTAACCAAGAAAGGTGTAGTGAGCTATGGTACAAACATGACGAAATAAAAAATCGGGAGTGGGATGGGGGTGCGCATTTTCTTACATAACTTTTCAAGGTCCGAAAATATTTCTCATACCATTTAAAACCATAATGATCATTCTTCATAACTTCATAAAACATAATCATTGAAATTCATAATATCATTAATCATACATTTTTGGGCGAGTCTCGTGTTTTATGCACCTACATGGTTGGGTGATGGGTAGGTTAGGGTTATTTTTTTATGACTATGCGGAGTGCACTGTTTTTGTAAGCAACGAGGTAGTAACAGTATTAATAAAAAATTATGATCACTAAATGTTATGAGCTCCGTTGGTAGTAATAAAAATGTATGAATAAAAAAAGTATGAAAAATAAAATAATGAAGAGTGATTATTATGAAGACAAATCGTTAGTAAAACAAAGAATAGGATTTAGAATATTATGTGAGCCAATATGGACCCCGGGAGTGTTCTCCCCTTGACTTTCTCGTATACCGGAAACGACTCAAAAGTTGATAGAAACCTTATATTTTGGTGTCATACATGCATGTTGAATTTTGGTCACCCATCCGAGTAAAGACCGCGCACTTGGTTGCTTAGCTTTCGTAATCGGCGACTCAAAAGTTGATAGAAACCTTATATTATGATGTTAAACATGCATGTTAAATTTGGTTGCAATAAGTTAAAGCATACTCGAGTTATCGTGATAACGCACAGACACACAGACACACCGACACACACACAAGGAGGTCCAAAACGCGTAAATCCGTCAAAATCTCGAGTTCATATTTTGTGACGATTACAAAGACTTCCTCTATACTTCGCATACGAGAAAGTAAAAAACAGTTAAGTAAGAAAACTTTACACTGGACATAGCAAAGCTGTAACTGCAACAAATTACGTGTACCAATTGAATATCCGAAGTTCAGTTGAGGCAAACTCCACGAGAAATTTCCACAACTCCCTCTTGGCGGCAGCGGCTTGCTTTTAGGCTAAGAGATATGCATTATTGCATGCTATTTACTACAACACTGAAATATATGCTACCCAACGGCATGTAATTAGCTTTTAAAGTATCACTGTTAAAATCATTAGATATAAAAATACCGCTTTGCATATTCGTTACAAACTACTTTCAGGGTCTGCGTTATTTCTGTTGCAGGTTGTATAGTGTTGAGTTTTTTATTGTAACATGACTGATTACTTATTATCTTTACGAAAAATTTGTATGGATGTCTGGAAGTGTGTTTGTTATTCTTTCACGCAAAAATCTACTGAATGAAACTTTTATAATAATTTAACCGACAATGACATAGTACAGTTATACAGTGACGCAAATACAAATAGCCCAGTGGATTGCCGTCATAGAGTCAGTAACTACTTCGTCAATTTCATTTTTACTTTCTCGTATACGTACACGTAGTATAGAGAAAGTCTAGGGTTCGAATTTTTTTTAACTCTAGATTTTGACGAATTTACACGTTTTGAACCTCCCTGAGTTCAATAATACCGTTTTTGGAATTATGTCTGTATGTGTGTGCGTTAGCACGATAACTCGAGTATGCTTTAACTTATTACAACCAAATTTAACATGCATGTATGACTTTAAAAATATAAGGTTTCTATCAACTTTTGAGTCGTCGATCACGAAAGTTAAGCAACCAAGTGCGCGGTTGGTACTCGTATGGGTAACCGAATATTTTTCAAAATCGATTTTCCTCCTTGCTTTGTCGGCACGTTAAGGGTATACGAAAAAGTCAAGGGGAGACCACTCCCGATTTTTTATTCTTGTAGACTACGAACAAAGAGAGAACGTATACAACGCCGAGTATGTTAGGCCCTAAAAAGAAAAATTCACGTTATAAATCCGGCTCAACTATCTTAGTGACGGTAAGAGTAAGGACAATGAGCTTAAGATGCTTCAAGGATAAGTATCCTCGTAGAACATAGGTCGTCACTCTAACAAGTGTCAACCTATTTGTAAGAGTCCTTTTTCGACACATTTTAAGACAGTCTACAAACCAATTTTTACATACAAATCCAAAAAAAGGGTTGAACAGAGCCTTAAGTAACTTTGGTTACACATAAAGCCACAACTGGCAGCATGGGCCACGGGCATAGTGCCTTAAATCAGTGACAGATTATCAGCCTGTCGAAGGGCATCAAACTCAAATAGTAACAAGCCTACTTAGCAGATGTTGCACTCTCTCAAAACTCCTCAACAAACGTCAAAAAATGTACCTCTCATTCAGATATAAATTTTGAGTTACTTAAGTATAAAGTTAAGATTGATTATGACTTCAACTTGCAACATTAAACGTGATTAATGATACTTGTGTTGTACTCTTGAACGGGACAAGGATAAGCTTTCATTACTATGACAATACATAATCAAAATAATGTAACTTGTGTGTATTGAAACAATATAACATTACAAGACTTTCCTTTGCTAAACAAAAAAAATATTTTATTATCATTTCTCTCTTTCATCTGTTGGACATAGACCAAGGATCTCCAAACCGGTCGGTCCTACGCTGCCCGCATCCAGCGGCTTCCTGCGACCTTTACCAGATCGTCAGTCCACCTTGAGGCCTACCAACGTTGCGTCTCCCGGTACGCGGTCGCCACTGGAGGACCTTTCCGCCCCAACGGCCGTCATTCCTCCTCGTAATATGCCCTACCCACTGCCACTTAAGGTTCGCAATTCTTTGGGCTATATCGGTGACCTTGGTTCTCTTGGTCTTCCATCTTCGGTCTTCGTTCTTCTTCGGTAACTTGCCGCAGCCTATGTATGTGACCTATGCTACTGAAGCCTTTTCGTAATCCGGCTTGTTCGGGAGGCTGGAAGTCGTCAAACCTGCGCGCGAGACGATTCGTTTAACCCTCGAAAACAGCTTGTCAACATGACTGAGGAGCGTCATGGGTCTATAGTTCTTCAATTGGGCCCTATCGGCCTTTTTGAAGAAGAATCCCACCACACCGCTATGGCCTTTGGCGTTTTGCCTTCGAGGATAACGTATACTCGTTATATAATATATAATCTTAAACAATCACGAAAGTCATGCTACCTAGTCATCATCATCATCATCAACAGCTCATATAATGTCCCCACCGAGGGGCTCGAGCCTACCCCACATTAGGGGCGATAAGGCCGTAGTCAATCACGCTGGCCAAGTGCGGGTTGGTCGACTTCACACACAACCTAATAATTTCTTCATAGGTGTGTGCAGGTGTCCTCACGATGTTTCCCGTCACCGTAAAAGCGTCAAATAAACGTAACTATTATGAATTCAAATTTTGAAAACACATTGGTACGTGGCAGGGGTTGAACTAGTGCCCCGCAGTGCATACGCACTACGCCACCGACGCTTCTAAGTACGCGGTCGGTACTCAGATGGGTGACCGAGACCTTTTTCACCTCGATTTTCCACCGTGCTTCGGAGGGCACATTAAGCTGGTGGTACCGGTTCCCAAGGATTTGTGTCGGGGGTTTGAAGGGTTGGTATCGGCCGCAATTAAAAATCGAATGGCAAATCCTTTAGCAGTATTGTCGATATTAGACATACTGGACCGTTCCCAAATAAATTGGGTAGGAAACTAATGAAAAGTTGAAGATAAAGTGAATGTAAAGACAAAACCGCCTGGACCTCTTGGTTTGTTTGTCACTTCTCCACCAAGACGTTATCGAATATATAGCATACAAAAAGCTTTTAAGACTACGTTCAATGTACTTCAATTTCAAACCGGTAAGCTTTCCATAGTTAAACCTTTTTAGAAATAAAATTATCATTCGAACCGTACCAATACAATGTAATTTTGTTAAAGTACTTAGTAGAACATTTAATTAAATCTCTGTATAATAAGAAATCCTCTGGAAGCACGAACACTCGTGCTGTGGAGAATAGAATAATTGAACACCGCTGGTTCATTTCAATTAATAGTAACGGATGGAGGTTAAGGCTAGGATGAAACAGAACTCTAGATTAGAACTTTTGTGTGAGATAGCAAAAGACAGAAATGCGATTAGAAATTATTCGCTCAAAAGAAAAACATTCAAGATTAACACTAAATTAAACGACGATAAGACTTAAGACACCGACAAGACCACAGTACAAATCGACGTCGGACTTTTTGTGCGAATCATGCGCAACATAGTATTTATTAGTATGTTTCTGTATTATCTATAAGCGGATAAGTTCTTGTAAAAAAGTATCTTTACCTTGCAGAATCGCCATTACCAATACCAGTTACCAATCAGACCGGCCCATCTATTTGAAGTGTTTAATGTGTTCAGTTTTACAGTGTTTTGGGTTCTTTTCAGAGTGCCTTGTATTACCACCTCTTACTACCTTATCACCACATTTATCAATAATAAAAATATCGTGACGTAATCGGTGCCTCATTTCTTGGACCCACACTTATGGTATTTAGACCCATGCAGGGCTAAACGTTACACAGGCACCCCACGTTCGGCGCCAGTGTAACGTTATGCATATAAAAAGTTTTATAAAAAGGTACTTACAACTTTATTAGTGCCTTGAGATAATTATAGGTATTTTATAAGGTGCTAGTATTATTTATAACCCAAGCTATGGGCCGGTGTCCAGAACGAGACCACAGTAATTTGACATTAGTGTGTAGAGTCACACGGTCAGGAATATCATCGGTAGGAAGTAGGGAACACGTGTGCTGGCAGTGAATTCCATTTCTTGATTGTGCGACAAAGAAATTAGTTGCCAAATTTCTTAATTCGCATTGGAATAATAGCACAGTTTCACCTTCTCGCACAGTTGCTCCTTCTTTAAACCGAACCTATATTGGCCTTAACAAAATTGCAATTCACGAGTTTGAAATTCAAATATTGGGCCGTGCTGTACAGCCGGCTTCAATAAACCTGCTACTATAATTATGTTGACTTTCGATCTATTGGAACGAGAAACAGCTCATTAAAATGTGAGATGCTTCGGAGCTTTGTCTTTCCAGTTATGAACGCTGACCTCTTTTGGTGAAGGTTTTCTTGAAAATTGTGATAGCAAATTCTCACTCTTGATGCTTGCAATTTACGAAGCGATTTCGTTTGGAAAGTTGGAGCTGTTTACTTGTACGTAGAGTGATGAAGGATTATTTGTGTTATGCTATAACAAATATAAAATTACTTAATTGATTTATTAGTATAAAATTCGGCTAGAAAAGGATTAAACAATTCCTTTTTTTCCTGTCTCAAAAGTCTTATTTGTATTGTTTTTGTTAGAGTAACAACAACATAATGGATGTAGATATCCTAACCCATAATCAAGTTTCAATTATGACCTTATTCTTTTATTCAAATATTTAGAGGTTTATTCGTGATCGTGACTATATATTATAATACCTAAAGCCATAATTATATTTAATTGATGAAAATTTTAATATTATTAAAGTTAGTAGTGTGTAATAAAAAAACAGCAATGTTTAGAGAGATCTAATAATGTTTTAGGGTTAATAAAACAATAGTAACTAAAATAACACTCAGATAAAAGCACTCGATCCTGAATAAAACGGACATAACGATGTCACTAGTCACCACAGAGCGGCCACCGATAAATGTACAAATTTCTTTCGTGAACTTCCACGGCGACCCCGGAGTTCCTCACCAGAATTGAGACACCGAGAATCACTGAAACTTTGTCTAGTTTAATACAAAGTTGACTCAGCAATAAGGAAATCTTGACGTAAACTTGTCTGTGAATTATTTTTATGAGACAATAAAGGCTGTTCTTGAGAAAGTCTCGTAAAACTGGCTTATATTTTTTAAAGTAAAGTTAAGCACGTTTTTACCGAATTGAAATAACAGGGGAATACCAAAAATAATATTCGGCGAACCTGTTTTAAACTGCCTTTCTTTTCCCGAGACGCTGGAGACATAACTCATGCATGTACTTAAGTTTGCAAATATATTTGGGGACTTAAATTTTACTTGGCAAAAAGATTTATTTACCAACATCTTTTAAGTGCATTAGTTTTTTTATTAGCATGATAAAATCTCATCATACGCTATGTTAAGTGATGAAATGGCTAAAGGTGGAAGCAAACTATAATCACTAAATGTCGAAACACAACAATCCTTTTTTCTTTCTCGTATACGTAGTAGAACAAACTTATAGAAGCTTCACTTTAAAATATTATTTTGCCTTCACTCAATGCAGTCTTCTTCTTTCTTTTACCCTCCTCCCGATTTATTTGGGGTCGGTGTAGTATGCCTGAAATCGTCCTCTAAACTAAGTCGTATTCTACGCGTATTACAAAAATAGAAAGCTATTTCGAATAAAAAATCTATTCATATTCAGGTACAGAGAGGGTACTGCCAAGGAAAAGCATAAACTCCCAGCCAGCAGGCGTGTCAATAAGGCACGCATTCAGAACTCGGAAAATAGCCAACTTCACTTTCCCCTAATGAACGAAATAAAAACGTCATCCTGACGTTATGAATTCATAAAACGCTTCGCGGGCCTATTTCATTTGCCAGGAGCTTATTTTCTTTGAGTTTGAATTATACGGACGAAATTTACTGACTGCCACGCCGAGTGTACCCTCGCAATATATACCCCCCGGAGGGAAAAAAGGTTATTTATAAGTGGTATTCGTATTATCGGGTAAATGGTTTTAGTGGATTTGATCAAGATTTGATATAACATTTTGAGAGTGAAGTTTTATTTTATACTGCCCCAAGTTCATAAAATTGAGTGAGTGCTATTATTATTATTCATATAGACTTTGCAGCAGTCATATAGCTAAATTACTTTTCTGGTTACTAGTGTAAGATAAATAACAGTCAAATTATATTTTTGTATTAATTGAACATAGGGCCAGTATTTGTAGTACACACCTCCACATAAAATACGTAGCCAGCTTGAAAAGTCGCTTGACCACGGAACAGTCTTTTATGGCAGAGAAAAAAAATGTCATTAAAGAGCGCCTAATTAAAATAGAACCTTCACAATTTCAGACGTTTGCTACCAAAATACCGCTTACAAACTCGTGTAATTGTTGTATTCTCAACTTATAGATGTGCCGGACACGAGCAATAATATAAATGAAATTAAACGTGAGTAAAATCTAAAAAATACGTTCTTTCAACAGCAACCAGCTCTGGTCGGACCTGTAGACGACGGAGCCGGTTAAGGGGCAGTGTTCCTGCGTTTTCATAACGACCTCAAAAGTGAAGTGTAAGTGCCGAGTTCGAACCGCAACTCGGATGAGTAAACACGCGGTTACGATCGCACCGACTAGCATCGACTTTCAGATAAGGAAATCAATGCAGCGACCACATGCGACCGATCAATAGCAATTCACAATTTAGTTAAAAATTGGGTTTAGTACTGAACATACTTATTGTTTGACTTTATGAATAAGTAAAAGTACAATATAATATACAAGTACTTACAACGTAAATCGATATAGTATCAGAACTCTTATTGTTGGTTAATTCTGTTTTATTGATTCGTGCTATCAGCAGGGTGAGAAGAAGAAGATTTAATATTCATTCAATTAATAGGCTACGGTTTACTTTGAGCGAATTTAATCACATGTATTATGAATTTATGCTCTCAGACAACATGAAGAAAGATTTTTCGATTACTATAGAATTATTACGAAGGGCGGTTACGAACTGCATCTATTAAATCTCCTGCATCCATTATTAAATAGCTACGTGTTAAGTACTGCGCTGCGCAATCGCAAGCTACGTGTGACGACTGATTGCTTCAAGTCTCGAGACCACAAACCGTCAGTGATCACGCTACACTAAGCCGTATAGTTATACGCCACAGATTTAATAATACAAGGAGATAGGCCAAGCCGGCGTTTAACTTGTGACAAGTGTATGCCCAGTGGGCATACATTGCCGCCAGTTCGCCGTCCGATAAATTCGAGTGAATACGTACGGATGTCAGAAAGAAATATCCGTTTTTCTTTCAAAATGTCGTCCTGTTCAACTGTAACATGCAGTCATTGCAGTGAATCGATTATTTATCAAGTAATAGTAATAACTTTTCACACGTAAGCACCGAAAAACTTACGATTTATATTTAAAAAACAATATTTAAACAAATAGTCCGACTTTTATTCATTAAAACACTATCGCTTTAAATATGCGTTACTATCTTACAAATTGTATTATATTGCGGCTGTGCTTAACTTTCATTGCTTCGCAATCCTTAATACGCGCGCAATCAATAGTGTATATTACTGCATGCTCAACTAGAACCATTTTATGTAGTACGGCCGCTGATCGCGTCACTCGGCCTTCCTATGAACTCAGCGATTTTACCAATCTTCTTTGCGGCTATGCTTAACTTTCATTGCTTCGCAGTCCTTATGACGCGCGCAGTGAATAGTGTATATTAAAGCATTCTCAACTAGAACCATGTTATGTAGTACGGCCGGCTGATCGCGACACTCAGTATTCCTATGAACTCGGGGATTCGACCGATCTCCTTAGATTGATATATCTGTGTTATACGCGTTCAATCAAGTCGCTGTGAGTCGGTGCGATCGAAGTCGCGCGAAATTGGCCGCCTGGCACGCTGCATGAGCTCTAAGTAATTTTATCAGGTCTGTGCGGCGGGCACGTTCGCAATAGTCTACCGTATGTCGCCATGTTATTTAACTCGACTCCACTTTACATTTGTCAAAAGTCATGCATGACGCGTTTACTGCGCTTTATAAACTGTGTGTAAGCAGGTGAGTGACGCGGTATATATTATAATACTTGGAAAGGTTCAGCTAAACAGCTGGAGGACTGAATTTATAACCGAGATTATTGTTTTAGCCTGAGAAACAAACAAATTTAATGGATTTGTTTTTGGGGGTAAGTTTTTTAAAAGGTATTCAGTATTAGTTATGTCTGTCTGTGTAGTTTCTTGATTAGGAATTCATTTTTTATAATTGTTAACTTTTTTCTATTATTGAGATATTAAGTATCTTAAAGCCACCCTTTTTTACGACTGCAGGAGTGTGTGGGTCTCAAGTAGTAAAATCTATCTCCCCACTATCCACTAAACATCGTCTCCAGGCATCCAGTCTGTAGCCTGTATGTATCAAGGCATTAGCTTCGGGCCAGAAGGGCTTTCTCGTGTTCCGTCATCAGCCGTCTGGTTTGCATCAGACGTTGCCCAAAATACATCGCTGGAGGTCTTGGAAAATAGCACTCCTAAAGTCTGCCACCCTAGGCTTCAGCTTACTCCCTCAGGGCGTTTCGAAGTCCTCCATCCGGCTTTAGAGGATACCGGTGGTTTTAGTGGGTATGACCGGCAAATAATTGCAAGGAGGACAAACGACCGTTAGGGCGGAGAGAATGGTGGCCAAGTACCATGAGACGTAGCGTTGGTAGGCCCCCCACAAGGTGGACCGACGATCTGTTAAAGGTCGCCAGAAGCGGTTGGATACGGACAGCACAGGACAGATCGTGTTGGAGGTCGTTGGGGGAGGCCTATATTCAACAGTGGCAAAAAAAGGCTCCAATCTACTCAGCCTGCTGTTAAATCCACCACTGCTGATTTAATTGACTTTATGGTGACGAACCCTGAACCCTTTTCTTATCCTGGCAAGATCTCTGTCTGTCTTTTCCTCTTTTATCGCCCAGATATAAGTTACAAATTACTTTCCAATAGGCCTTAGATCTCTAAGAAAATCACAGGGTACTTTATTTGAAACGCAGCAAAACATGATTACTTGCGGTTTATTCTATTTCCCCTGAGAAAGACGTTTGCGGAATGAACTATATAGGGTGGAAGGAATGTCGTTTCTCTTTATGAAATCATACCGGAAATTCTTTTAGTTTGATATTACAGAGAACGAATTGCAAAAATGTTTGTGTTGCTTCCTAATTAACTTCTATTACAATAATTATTTGGTAGGCAGCAAATAAGTAGCCTTTCTTAGTTTGAGTTGAAATAGTGGGCACGGTTTGTCGGTGGAACCGTTAGCCAGCACGCATAGTCCTTAAAAAGAAGGGAGATGGTGGGATTAGGGAAAAAAGCTCTCCAGAGCACTCGCCGTGGTATAGACGACAGAACGCGCTTAATGACGCAACATTGCATCGCATCATCTCCTGGATAGCCACGCCATCTTGACGCCATTGTGTTCCGAAAGTTAGTGATAATAAAGAGCCATTCTCTTTATTGTTGAAAGCTTCGGATGAAGACCACTTCCATATTCGATTATATCATCGTTTAATGTATCAATGTTCAGTTGATATTATTGAGATCACAATCTTCCCTGTCAAGTAAAAAAGTCAATGTGAAACACTTATCTTCGAATTACTAACATTAACATTCTAACAGAGTTTACGTTTGAGCAAGATTGATAACGTCGAATTCAGGTAATAGACAGTAACTTGGCTGTAAAAAACGCTTTCAAGCAATATAAAACTATTTACGTTAGATATAAAGTTGCTCTTAAATAAAATATCATATTCTCTACTGAACACACACAGCGTAAAATTGATCTCGGTTACGTAAGCTCGTCACGTGCGTTTTGAACGCGTCTCCTGACTCTTGAGCTGGTTCCAACGGTATTTCTAAGTTAGATACCTTTGCTGGCATTGATGATTCAATACCTAATATTTCTATGCGTATTCCACCCGGACTGCTGCGGAAATTTAGACTACAACATCTGTCCTGGTGTTGGCTTTTGAGTTTTTATTTGTTGGAAAATATGCTGAGCGTTTGTCCACAATCACGCCTGATGGAAGCGATGACGTGGCCTAAGAAGATGTTTGTTCACTCTGGCCTTAAAGATTTTCACTCTTTAGGCGGAAACAAATCGCTTCGTGCGAATGGGAGGACAACAACAATTTGTTGGTTGAAGGTCTTATTACTTTTTAGGTTTGATACTCCGCTTATGTCAGCGACATGCTGGCAACCTATCAATATTTTGGGGCACTGTATGGCCCACCATCATCATCAACAACAGCTCATATAATGTCCACATTGAGGGGCTCAATCCTACCCCACATTGGGGACGATTAGGCCTTGGTCAAACACGCTGGCCAAGTGCGTGTTGGTCGACTGCACACACAACCTAAGAATTTCTTCATAGGTGTGTAGATTTCCTCACGATGTTTTCTTTCAGCGTAAAACCGTCATTGGTACGTGGCGGGGTTTGAACCAGTGCCTCCCGGGTGGGAGACAACGCCTACACCGCACTACTCCGACGTTTCCTGTATGGCCCATAGATTAATAATTACTGACGTTTATAGATTGGCAATGAATCGACTAGGGCAAGACCAAAAAATGCACCAATATAATAGTAATGCGCATAAACAGTACTGCAGTTTGACAGTTGCTGTCTTATCTACGTGACTGACAGGCCGACTTAGGCCGCCTGCGTGTACGTGAAATGGTCTCGTCTATCTTGTTCTAATATACGTGTTAGTATGCTCTTTCTCTTTCACATTGCCTATTTAAAGTTTCCTATATCTATGGTATGGCCCATGCTGGCAGATTGTACTTGTAAATAAACTAAAAATAATAAAAAAAATGGTATTGTGATTCTGATTGTATGTAAGTAAACGCGAAGTACTATAGAAAGATATCAATGTAACGGTAAAAGGAAGCCGGGATAGCTTCCCGATTTGTCCAAATAAAAACTTATGGCTTCCAGGCGAATGAACGCTGAACTGCTTTGAAGGTTCCGCTATAAAGCTTAGACCAGAATTACTTTCTGAGAAATACTTCAGTATTCTTTTGAAACTTCATAGCAATTACGAGTACTGTCACTGTAAATCAAATCAAATTACCCTCAGTACGAGCTTGCATCAAACGTAAACGACTAAAGTTTCCGTGAGCTATCGCTTTAAAACCATAACTTTTTTATACTACAGACGAGTAGCAACTCAAGTCAACATCATTCGTAATAAATCAACATCATTTGAAAAAAATTGCCGCATGGTGTAAGCAAATTAAATGTCTAAAAGTAATTTAATGCCATGACCAGTAAGTGGCATTTTCCGCACGTTACGCAAACGGGAAATTCCTCTTCCTGGTCAGGGGGTGATGTAAAATTTTGCACTTACCTATATTAATCGCCCTCGCCTTCAGCTCAGGAGTCAAATACCTGCGATCTGAGACAATCTATATTTTTTACCGCCCATTTGTTTTTTTTTTTTAATTTGCTCACAAACGCCCGTTTGTGAATCAAATTTAAAGTTAATATGTCAGGTATTGGTGTGTTTCACAGCATTCTGGTCCACCCAGTATCGGAAGACTGCTTTATAGCATTATATGCCTTCGCTACTTTCTTCCGATTATAACATTGTAGTTTAATTGGTTCATGATTTGTTAATTATTATTTAAGTTCAAGATAGGACTGAATGTCTGACGCCATCGCGGTGGAGTGGTTAGTAACGCTGCCTACAGATCAAGCGGTCTGTGTTCGAGTCCTGGTAGGAGAATCGAACATTTGTTCACGAATCATGGCAGTTTATGTATTTATAAGTTGATCTACAAAAATATATATTAAATTTGTCCGATATCTAGTATCCATAACACAAGTTCTTAGTGATACTTCATTTGGGATAGATAATTGGTGTGATCGTGGAAAATATATTATATTATCTTATATTAAAGCCGCAAACATATGTAATTAAAATATTTATATCCGAAAATTCAACGGGGTCTGTTAACATAAAATTGTTTAAAAAATAATGAGAAAAAAAAACTTCTATTATAATAACAACAAACAAAGAGTATTTGAAAAACTATCAAACCATCTTTTTAAGACGCTGGCAACCTGTCACTATTGGAAGCACTGCATGGCCCAGACTGCCAAATATGGCTTTATGTGTAACGAAATGTGTGTGATTGTATGTATGATTTTTATTTTTTTTATGTTACGAGATGGCAAGCAAGCTTGCGGCCCACCTATGTTAAGTGATCACCACCGCCTATAGACACTTGCAATATTAAGTTGAAATCACTTAACACCGCAAGTGCGTTTGCCATCCTGGGGACTAAGATGATATGCCCTCCATGCCCAGTAATTACACTTACTACCTTTCCCTTCAATCCGAAACACAGCGAACCGTTTCACGGCAGAAATAAGAAAGGCAAGGAAATAAAAAATGTAAATCATCTTTGATATTATAATAATACTAGCTGTGCCCGCGATTTTGTTCGCGTGTTATGATGTTATACAGGGTGTAAAAGACATGAACAGTCAAACGAGAACTATGTATTCTGCTCACCATCATAACATTTTTTTTCCTTTAGACTATACCTGGGAAATTGATAGTTACGATTTTATTGAAGGTCAAAGTCATAATTTTTTTTTTTCATTTTTTCATGAAAACTTATAATATACGTTATTTCTTAATTATTGTCCAAAGGAACATTATCATTTTTTTTAGTATTTCATAACAAAAAATGGCTTCAAAACGTTAGCGTTCAATGTAGCTCACTCGATGCGCACGGTCACTAACGAACGGGGCCGCCATCTAGCAAAATTATCGCGGTTTTGCGAGTTACGTGCGAGTTGAGCCCTTTACATTGCGCGGTACAATTTGCAATTTTTTTAACACCAAAAAATAAAAATCATTTCCCAGCAATATTTTTTTTGAAATATGTCTTATTTTGATGTATAGAATACATGGTTCTCGTTTGACTGTTCATGTCTTTTACATCCAGTATAGCTTATAGCCTTTCTCGATAAATGGACTATTCAACACAAAAAGATTTTTTCAATTTGAATCAGTAGTTTCTGAGATTAGCGCGTTCAAACAAACAAACAAACTCTTCAGCTTTATAATATTAAACTAGCTTCGGCTCGCGACTTCGTCCGCGTGGACATTTTACCCCCTTAGATCCTTTCTTAGCGGATGCCTACACTGTAAAAGATGTCTATGTGCAAAATTTCAAGTCTCTAAGTTCAGCCATGGTAATCGTGGTTCAGCGGTTTGAGCTGTGCATTGATAGATCACTATGTCAGTGAGTCAGTCACCTTTGAGTTTCATTTAGATATAGATTAACACATCAAACGCACGTTGACAGCGTTTAGCAGGTACAAAATATTTTGTACGGAAAGGCCCAAGCAAAAAAGAAATAGTTTTCAATCGACTCTCGGTCGATTGGTCCGCACATTGATTTCGCTGCAGCTTTGTTTATTGGCTCTACCGTATTTCAGCCCCGCAAACATTGAATCTCGATATATGGAGCCGTTCATCATAAGTCTACTCTGTAGCAAACTTTATTTAGGACCTATACGAAATGTTCACTGTAGTACGGAAGCTTTTCTTCTTACCGTCTGGTTAACTTTGTACAGGTTTGTGTCAGGTTTTTTAAATGACGCTATTTTTGACCTCTGGCGTGGAATGTAACTGTCCAAGTAACAACCACTCACTACGCACGTATTATGGAATGAGTCTCAAGAACCAACGCCGTCTTGAGCGTCGTATGTCTCTATCTGCGTAAGTACTCATATTAATCTATCACTTTGTGCTTGATAGAAAGTGACAAGCGATTCTCAAGACATGATTGATGTGTAAAAACACGTGTTGAGAGACTCCATTTTTAACTTCAATCAACCGTACAGTTTTTGTTACTTTTTTTTATAGAAGCCTTGCAAAATGTCTCTATTACGAAACGAAATAGCATTTCATTCCTTTTAGCACTAGCAGCTAGTCCTTCGTAAGCCATCGTATACTGGCGTGTGCCGTAATTATTCCATCACTAAATCTGCCCGATGACGGGCAATCCCCGTCGCAGTTCATGTGTTCCTCGCTCTGATGCAACAAAACAAACAAGGCGTGTTAATATTATCGTGCACATTTTTTCTTTATCACCATAAACCTCGCACCAAACTGTCGAAGCCTTATCAATTCCCAGTATTCCAGGGCAAAAGGGGAAAATATTTCACCTTGGCAACGCTATCGCGGACTAAAATAGCAACACACGTCGCAACATTCCCGACAAAAGTCGAACATGATCCCATTGTGTCCCGACGTTGTACGACTTATCTCCCAAAATAAATCTCCCGAACTACCTTAACAGGTTAAATGGGGCTATAAATAAAGCTTCTTAAACACTCGCCGCGGTTTCAACGGTCTTCGTTTGCTAACTTTAAAACGATTTTGGAGTGAAACATGGCCGCGGCGTTCGAGATTGAATTTACAAATCGTTGGATTCGCGAAACGTTTATTTTGATATCTAAACATTTCTATATCCTGTAAGACGCTTATTCCTGGCAATATTAGGAGCGTTTGATGCACTTTTATTATTCTATCACTCAGCTTTGACTTTTCAACAATTTAAAAATTATTTTTTATATAAGATTGAATTTAGTATATTATTGATGTGATTAATTTATTTATTCATACAAGGTCAAACTGGCTTACAGTTTCCCAACGCGCCAGATTGCAAAATTTTTATAGTCAGAGGAATAATTAAAACAGGTACATTACAGCTTTTGGATATCAGTCCAAGTCAAGAGAAATAATAGAAATTTAAAAAGTAATACAAGGCAAATAATAATTAAAATAAATGCCAATAAATCTTACACAATAGAATTCATATAACTACTGATTACTATTTACATATTCAAAGGCTTTCCTTAATAATAATCCGAAGTCAGCAAAAAGGTCAATGCCATAGTCATGGACGAGCATGTCTCCAAGCACGGGTAGTAGGTAGGTGCACGTGCGGCGTGATATACCACATGATTGCGTGGTATTCGGCGGAATCCTACAGTATGCCGAAGCATGCCATGCCGCGCCGTAGGTTGCCGTGTCGTCAGTGAGCGCTGGCTCTTATAATAATGGTAGTAGATAACTATTTTAAATACTTTAATGCACACATAAAAAAACAATAAAAATACTTCAAGACATAGGAGTACAAAGGTGAACTTATATCTAAGAAAGATTTCTTTCAACTAACCCTTTCATCGTGAGCACATCGTGGCTTTATTTAAAAGCGGGAATACTTAAGATAAATGTTCACACAACGGCTTTTTCTCACACAATGCCACTCTTTTAATAAAATACACAAATGGAAATCAACTGTAATTTTCGGGTTCAACAACTCACATGACATGTTCCAACGAAACCCGACTGCGCCTGTTATCTGTCCAAATAAATTTCCAGAACTACCTAGGCAGGTTAAATGGGCCAATAAATAAGCCTTCTTAAACACTTACCGCGGTATTATCGCTGAAACTAGGCTAGGAACTTTACGGTGACTCCCCGAAACATGCCGACGAATAACGAAGTATTCCGTTCGGCGGATTTGTGAAATATTTGTGAAAGTTACAAATTTCGTGATTGGGAATTCTTGATTTACGAGGCGAAGTAGATAGTTGGTTTGGGCTCCATAAATTTGAGCTGTTATATTATGACGCGTATTCACTTCTGAATGTAGATCATGGTATGAATAAGGATATCTCCAATTGTTGGTACCTAGAACAAATCAACATAGGTAATTATAATAAAAGTTTATCTTTAGAAAAGAAAAACCTAGAAAAAGAAATCGTATTGATCATGTAACGAGACGTGACTCGACCCGCGACTTTCATGATCTCGGCGATGGCTGTTCCACTAAGCTACAAATGACTGTGAGAATACGATGAGTTTTCTCCAATCCATTGTTCCTTATTACTTATTTTTTTATTTTATTTTATTTTGGCAACAAACAGTCATTAATATTAACAATAAGTTTGAATTACAAACAATATTTAAAAGACCTATGTAGTGCCGAAAAAACTGTATAAACAATATTAAAAATCATGATGATGTTCACAACATGTTGGACGAGAGTTTTACATTGTTTGTGGAAATCTAAGAAATATACATATACTATAATTTAGTTTTAAACCAACAGTACAACAGTTACAAATCTACAACAGTAAGAAGAAAATCCTTTTGAAACATCATCTTCTTGAAAACCAGTATCAAACAAAGCAAGCTAAAAATAAAAGGATTATTATTTTATTATGATTATTACATCACAACCTGACGTCTTTTTTAAGAAAAAATATTCCAAATTTAAGTAGTTTTCGTTTGGCATATTCTCCAAACACATAAAAGGGAAAGAGGCGAAAACTTTTACGACCGGGACCAAATTATACTTTTTACCATTTCGTTAAAAAAGAACATATTTTACGTCATAGGCGTAAAATATGTTCTTTTTTGATAAGACTCGAAAACGCGTTGATAAGACTCGAAAACGTCCCAATTGGGTCGTCTTTCTTGCTATCAGTCTGTGTCAAACAATCAAGAAAACATTTGCAAATTTTATATTGCGTGGCACTGATTTCAACGCAAATTACTATGAACATAACATGTCTATAGTTTATAATATCATTGGTTGTGAATTAATGCAAATTCCGCACTTTTTTCGTCCAATCCATTCGAATGTTATCGAACAGAATAATGTATATAATAAAATAATATAAAGTGGTAATTTAAAACAAAAAAATACTTGGTGTTTTTAATTTTATTTGGCATGTTTTGAAATCGTTGAATTTTGTTTCTAATTTATTATTTAACACGATTTAAAATGTTTTAAATTTATACCAAACTAGCAACTAACAGCAAGTCCCAGCTTCGCAAGAGTGGACAACTTTTTGGAATAAGCGTAGAGTAAATCTATAATTAGCTTATGTTTAAGTAGCATTAACTATTGTTATTTTGCGTGTTATTAATGCTGCTGAAACATTGTTTATTAAATAAATAAATATAATCGGCCTAGTGTTTTTAGAGTACGTGTGTCTTAAAAGTAGTTAGTGGATTAAAAGTATGGATTATGAAGAGACGGTGAATATCTTAAAATATTGAATGCTTAACCTTGACCAATACCTTCTAAAGCTGTTATTTCAATATTAATATTCATTCTTTATTTTCTTATTACTCATTTTATATATATTTATTAATTGTTACTATTAGATATATTATATTTACAGCTTTTGTGTGCACACATAAAGCTTTCTAACCTAAGAACTTGTTTTAGTCTAGGCTACAATTTGTAAAATTGTTATAAGAGGGGCCTGTGTTACAGGCAACAGTAATATTGAAAATGGTGACTACTGTTGCCTGTAACACAGGCAACAGTAGTTTCCTCTTTAATTGGGTATACATTTCAAGCATGATCTTTGAAACGTTTGAAATTAATGCTAAAAGCGTCGGTGGCGTAGTGCGTAAGAGCGTTGTCTCCCACCCGGAAGGCACCGGTTCGAACCCCGCCATGGTACCAATGTGTTTTACAATTTTGAATCTTTAAGTATGTTTAATCAACGCTTTTACGGTGAAGGAAAACATCGTGAGGAAACCTGCACACTTCCATTAAGTAATTCTTAGGTTGTGAGAGAAGTAGACCAACCTGCACTTGGCCAGCGTGGTTGACTAAGGCCTAATCGCCCCTAATGTGGGTTAGGCTCGAGCCCCTCAGTGGGGACATTATATGAGCTGTTGATGAATGAATAATTAAATAGAAAACGCAAAAAAATCTTGTCATGATAGGTCCCGTCCCAGTACCTATCATGGCAGATTTTTTTTCTTGTTTTTCATTTCTTTTTGTTTTTAATGTGGTATATATTTCAATCATTAGTTAACTCAAAATATTCTTTGATCTTTGGTGTAAAGCACTGATGATAAGCTACGTATTAGTCGATGACAACAGAGACATCACTCGTTGTCTGATCAACTGGTTCACTGTCCCTCTAATCAATGTTAACCTCATATTAACTCTTCGTGCTACACTGCCTTTTAAAATCCAGTTTGCGTGCAAAAGGATGGAAGTGCTAAAACGGACTAAAAGGACCGCTAAATAGATGACAGAGTCCTTTAACAAGGGTACATGTCAGACCACAGTGACAAGCCACGTCGATATTAATTTGGTTACCTTATCGAGCCATCGGTGGGACTAATTGGTGCGGACGGCCGCCGGATGCTGACGCAGAATAACGGTGCTGGATATGACTTATTTATTCGACGACGAAGATTAGCCAATCAGATAAAGTTACCTTATGTCGGCGTTTATTCAGCAGTTTCATAAGTACACATCTAATGAGGCGGTGACTCCTACAAGGTCGGCCAAAAGAAATCACCCTATTGGAAGATGCTCTCATTTTTGCAAATAGCCGCCAATGTCAAAGCTGTTTTGACATTTGTAGACTAGCTAGATGCAGAATACAAGTGAACAAGCCATGGAGCGTTACACTCCCCAAGAACGCGGAATAATTGTGTCTATTTTTCCGACCAAAATCGAATCAGCGATGAGGCTCATTTCCACCTCAGCGGGTGCGTTAACAAGCAAAACTATCGCTTCTGGGGCACCGAAAATCCACGAGTGATGCACGAGGAGCCATTACACCCACTCAAGGTGACTGCATGGTGCACTGTTCACGCTGGAGGAGTCATTGGGCCATTTTTTTTTAAATGCCGCTGGCTAAACGACAACAGTGGACGGTGCGCGCTATAGGGCCATGTTGACCGAGTTTTTTCTGCCGCAATTGGATAAATTAGGACTGAAGGACATGTGGTTCCAACAGAATCGAGCAAAGACCCACCACAACCGATATTCTGAAGGCGTCGTTCCCGGCTCGACTTATCTCTCGTTATGGCGATTTGTACTGGTCCGCAAGATCACCCGATTTAAGCGTTCCAGACTTTTTTGGGGGTTTTTTGAAGTCCCGTGTTTACGTGAACAATTACGAGACTTTGAAAGCCCTCAAGGACAACATTCGACACGAGTGCGAGAATCTGTCGCCCAAGGTTATCGCAGAAGTGATGAAAAATGCTATAAAACGAGCCCGTATGGAAATCAATTGTGACGGCGCCCATCTGGCTGATATAATCTTCTCTACTTGACCAATAAAATTCTATGGGTTCAAATAAACACAATCAAAAAACAGAATCGAAGTTTATCATTTAGAAGAAAAAAGAGAGCCAAACAACATCGGATGACTTCTTTTGGCCTACCTTGTAGATATTTAAATTTCAACAGCAATACGGGGCCAAATATCCAAAACATATAAAAAGAGTCATATGAACACAGCCATAAATTCTCCTTCAAAACGAATTATGGTTTAAGATTTTAAATAAAATACTTAATACCATACAAAATCGCAGTTTAGTGAGTCTGGCGGAGTCTGGATCAACTTCTGCTAACGTTATGAAAAACGCATGACCAGGCGTCATCGACCTCCTTAAAGAAGACAATAAGCAACTCTTTTGCAGCTGATGTAACGAAGGACCTTTGAAGATTCTTCATCATCATCATCATGAACAGCTCACATAATGTCCCCACCGAGGGACTCAAGCCTACCCCATATAAGGGGCGATTAGGCCTTAGTCAACCACACTGGCCAAGTGCGGATTAGTCGACTTCACACACAACCTAAGAATTTCTTCATAGGTGTGTGCAGGTTTCCTCATGATGTATTCCTTCATTATAAAGGCGCCAATTAAACGTACAGTATATGGATTTAAATTTTGAAAACATATTGGTACCTGGCGGGGTTTGAACCGCGGTGCCTCCTGGGTGGGAGACAACGCCTTCACTTCTGAAGATTCTTACATTGATGAAACTCATTTCAGACACATTATACTGAAGTTAGTGCCTTCTAGTTCATTATTTTACAGCATTGTCGTTCGCTAATGGAGCAGCAACAACTGCCTACAGCATCCGCCTCAATTATTCGACACTTCAACCCGCGACCTACGATTTTTATTCATTTTCTTGTGATAAAAACAATAGCTCTTTGGAGTTCCATAAAAATGTTTTCCATCTCTGCTGTGCCTACTCAACATCAAAATTTTTAGCTGTCAACTTATGTATTTGACAGGTTTATTTACGATCGTCATTTGTGATGGTAGAGCTGTCGCTTACCTATCATGAGATAAATCACCGAAATTTTCAAACAATATTCTGATAAGTATGGCGTTAAAAATCGATATGTATAAATTAAACGTACAATACTGGAGTACTACTGTAGTGTTAATACACAATGTACTCTGAGGCCTTTTGGACATTATGAGATAATGTATTGTGTCTTATAAGAAATTCAATCGCATTGATTGTTATAACTATGAGAACATACTTATTACAACATTTTTTTTCTTTTGTCGGATCAGACAGGCGCCATACTAGTTTAATGTCTCATAAGACATATTCTTATCAAACACAAGAAATTATGTTTATAGTGGAGTTTCTCCCGAGTTCTTGTTATAAAAACACGTGTTGAGAGACTCCATTTTTAACCTCAATCAACCGTACAATTTTTATTACCTACAGTTACATTTTCACTTGACATTGGCAAAATGCGTACGCTTAATGCGACGCGATGCCATTAATTAAGAATAAGAATTAAGAATAAGTTTATAGTGTGTAAAAGGCCTTAGAACTGTAGAGAAGATAGCACTCTCAGATCATATAATACGATCTGAGGTAGCACTACTTTGAAAAAAAATGAGTGAGATCGGTTAACGTTTAAATTATCGCTAAAATGAGATAAATCTTTTGAACGAAACACTTTTTTCAGAGCTAACAGCAAAAATGCCCCACACAAATCATACTTTAGTAGAGTTATAATAAAAAAATGAACTCTTAATATCTTCAAGGTGAAAATTACGAATGAAAGATATTATAATTCTCGAAGGACTACCCAGATACTTGGTATTCTGAACTCGACAATAATTCAACGAGGACTTTCATAAGAGGGAAAAAAAACTTTAATTCTGTACGGAAACTTGTGAAAGGATGAGATTAAAATGAGAAGGGATTTGAAGGGTGGAAAAAATTGTAAGCACACAATTGCTTAATCAAAAGGCTTGAAGGTTCTTTGTAAATTAGGCATTGTGTTCTCAACTTCAATTATTGTATTATTCTGGAAATGTGATGATATCGCAGCCACAGTATAGTCTCACTGTTGAGCACAAACTTTGGATTTCATAATTATGTAAGAGCACGTCGCGGCGGTTGTAAGGTAGCGCTTCCCACAATACATGGAAAAGATGCTGAGCCAGGTTAAAAAAGCCGGCCAGCAAGGATATGTTATAGGAAGTTGCTGCCCCAGGGAGTAGCTCTGGCAGACAGCATGATGATGAAGGGAACTGCTCTAGAGAGAAGCCCTGGCAGGCAGCAGCGGCGAGGTAATGAGATCCAACAAGGACGATTGAAATCTCTACATTAATTCCATTGATATTGCTTAATATTTTATTTTTCTAATGTACACATCGATAGATTTTTGTATGTCTCTCATAGGTGTAATCCGACAGTGCACGTAGCTTTTGACCCATTGGATGTTGTTTGTTGCCTCGCAGCTGACAACGCAGCCCCAGAGTCCAATGTTCAGCTTGTAGCTCGAACAATATAAGATGATCTAGGTGTGCCCAAGTCACTGTGCCGTGCCGACCCATGAATGCAATTGTTTGCGGCTTACAAGCTACGCGCGTGCATTTTGTAGTAGGTACATTGCTACTATAAAATACTTAACACCACGCCTAGGAAGTTGATGGTGCCGCGGTCTTTATAACGATCGCAGAAGTTAAGCTACTAAGTAGATGGTTGGGACTCGGATGGGTGACCACATGACCACAAAATATTTCAATAAGTAGTATGTCCGGCCTAGATGTAGAAGCCGCTACGAAGTTTGGTTTTTGTAACGTTTTTCATACGTGTCTATCAGAAGAGTCTAGTCTTGGAGCCGAGCCTAGAATCAAGTACAGATCGATAGTATTAAATCCGTCTCCTTGGTCCAGTGGTCCGACCAACTAAATTAGATACCTACAGAGGTATTGATCCCCAGCAGAGTAAAAATCCATAAAGTTGACACCATAACAACTGTGTTCAGCATTATTGTGCTGCGACTTGTTAGCCAGCCCCTAGTGAAGTTAGCTTACACCCGTTACCATCACTTAACATTATGCGAGATAAAAGCCATAACCACGGCGTATTTATTTTTAAGGTTTTCAAAATATGGTTTTATAATTGCATAAATTTTTATTTGGTACATTTTCGATTAACATAAAAGAATGTTCTTTAAAAACGACGCTTATGCAATATCCAGCGAGAAAACCAGCCGAAACGTGCTATGACAAATTCGGGTCCGTTGTCGTGGGCGCGCAATAGATTATGCATTTGTGCGCTGAATTATTCCATCCGGCTGTCCGGTCGTCCGGCCGTCTTATCTGTGCCGGTCGGCAGTCACCGGCTATAGATTCCACGGAGTATTGCGGCACATAACTCCGGTTCGTACCAACATTCCGGGGCGGAACGTAGACATTGCTCCGATAACGGCATTCTTACCTGCTCAATTCTTATTTCAAGATTCTGTTCTCAACCCAACTAGAGATGTTTTTTGCTATAACTTTAAAATACTCAAAAGTTGCAAAAAGGCCTACTTAAATCTAAGGCACTGACAAAAATTATATGATCACCACATGAATTTCGATTTTTGACAATATACATAGGACACGCAAGCCGCCCGGAGAAAGCTGGGATTTACACGTTTTGGACCTCCCTGAGTCCAAAAATATTTTTTTTGGAATTATGTCTGTGCGTTAGCACGATAACTCGAGCATGTTTTAACTTATTGCAACCAAATTTAACATGCGTGTATGGCATCAAAATATAAGGTTTCTATCAACTTTTGAGCCGTCGATCACGAAAGTTAAGCAACCAAGTGCGCGGTCGGTACTCGGATGGGTGACCAAAATTTAACATATACTCAATACTCAATACTTTATTGCGTTCCATAAGTACATTAAGATGGTAACTGAATTTTAATTTGAAACAGTTATGGACCCTGGCGGGCACAGCAAAAAAATTAATAGGAGAGATGAAGAGTGCTATACATATAATTTATCTATAGTACCTACCTATACGAGTATATTACTATATTTTCTGTTTGTCATTCCTTTAATTAAATTATTATATTTAGGCGGATTATGTTATATTATTTATTTCTTGAAATGCATGTTTATCTTTATTTTACCATCATTATTTTTATGCATCGTTTAAAACTCAGAATATTAGAATTTAAAAAATAAATAAATAAATAGTAATTATCATTGAAACTTTATTATTATTATTAATTAATTATTAGAATTATATATTATTAATTATTTATTAGAAATATTTATTTATAAGTAATTTAAAAATATAGACATTAGAAATTTATATATTATTAATTAAGTAATTATTAAAAATATTTGGATTTGCTTAAATTTTATTTGTGACTAGGGTGTTATAATTTTACTTTGTTATTATTTATAATAGTTATAATTATTTTTGTTTTACTGAATCATTAACGCAATACTTAGATATTAGCTCATTAAAATTTATCATCTAGATATTCTTTTATGCTGTAATAGCTTTTGTTAATTAAAAAATGTTTTAGTTTATTAATAAATGTATTGAGTTTATTGTCATTTTTTATGTATTCTGGTAGCTTATTATATATTTTTATGGACATGACTAAAGGACTGGATGAGTGCATTGTCAGCCGGGAAACTGGTAAGTATAATTTATTTTTATGTCTTAGTTGGTATTTTGTTTTTATGTTCTCTCGTTTTGTGTAAAATTCCGGATATTTTCGGACAAATTTGCATATTTCTAGGATATAGATGGAGGGAAGAGTTAAAAGTTTTTGTTCCTGGAAATGCGGTTTACAAGTATCTGTTTGTTCTATGTTTACTAATATTCTAAGTAATTTCTTCTGTAAAATGAAAACTGTTAGTGCGTCTGTGCTATTTCCCCACAAGATTACGCCATAAGTGAGCCATGAATATGCATAAGCGTAGTAGGTAACCAAAGCAGTAGCAAAATCTGTGGTCTTTTTGACTTCGCGTGTATGACATGCATGTATGACATCAAAATATAAGGTTTCTTTCAACCTTTGAGTCCTTTCCGGTATACGAGAAAGTCAAGGGGAGACCACTCCCGATTTTTTTCAGTGCATTTTTTCTAGTTTTAAAAAATATCTACGCGTTTGGTAAACGCTAAAATTATTTCATAATACAAAGGACAGTTTATTCGTCAAAATTATCTCACCTAAATCAAATTTCTTCCCGATCTTTAGCATATTTTTGTGACCCAATTTGATCTATTTCACATATTATTATTGTTCTTGTCTGTATTAAACCATGTAGGTACACTTGAGATCGCGAAGAGTGTGTTCTATGCTAATAATTAGACGTTTGCTTTTTTAAAATGAGAAAAGCTCGCCCTCTTGTTATTTTCCGTTATGGAAATTTAAGCGGAAATTTGGGTTAAATATACATCGGCTCTGATATTTCATTCACTAAAGCTAATGTGAATTGTTGAATATTGATTATTTTATAGAACTTAAGCACGGTAATATTCATAGATAATATTACCGTGACTTAAGGTAGCGATCTAATGTTTAGTTAAGATTTCGCTTATATTCACTTCTCGCTATTTTACTTTGAATGTCGATTTTTTATCCTACTCCGACCTTCACATCAGAGTAATGTAAAACTGGTGGTTTGTCATTTGATTTTATTTGTTTTTATATCTAAAATACTTTTTTAACCGATTTCGAAAAAGGAGACTGACGGAAAAGAAAGGAGGATGTCCTACGGCGGACCGTCACAGTCATCCAGAACACCGGTCCGCATTGAGGGTGGTTAAATGGGTCCGGCTGTAACATGTAGGCACCAGGCGCTAGCTTCGACAGGGCGGCGCTGCCCCCCATGACACCACCTCGGTGACCAACAACATAATTTTCCTACCCTGCTCTAAATTTACTTGTGGTCGGTGGACTGCTATCTTTCGACAGCATCCGGGACCAGCGTAAGTGCCTTCCCAAGTGTGGTGTCCTCCGGAGTGTCCGGAAAGGGTTGTGCTATAACACTAAGTCACTCTATGATTCACTGTACACTGTGGTGGCAGTCGTCCGCTCGGTCCGGCGGTCGGAACACGACTGACTCAACCGAGCCGTCACCGCCATTACGGCGTATACCTTTATTGTCTATTCCACAACTACCCACATATTTAGTTAGACATCACACCAAGCACGGAGAAAAATCGTTTTGAAAATTTTTCGTTCACACCGAGTACCGACCGGGCACTTGTTAGTTTCAGTATGGTTTTACTATCGTGATTGTTACTAAGAACAGAACCAACAACATCCCATAGATTTACTAGTTGTCCTTTTAGGTGTCTTATATCACTTGTTTACTAACACTGCGATCTTCTGCCATCAGCCGGAGCCATAAGCCTAACCTCCGAAGCGCGATGGAACATCACGAAACTGGTATAAACTTTTGTTACAATGCATAGTACTATCACAATCGCAAAAGACCGTTAAGCAGAGCTTTAAGCAACATTAGGTTACCTATTCTCACGTACGCTCTTCCTCGGTAGGAGAAGGAGTGCAACGGAGCAGGGAGAAATACCGAGAGTGGCCGCCTAGTGGCCGGGCGTCTGACTCTTGAAACGCAAGTTCCCTGAAACAGCCGCATAGCTCGAGTGCACTCGGTTTCCCCCAAAAGTTTTCTTGCCGCGTCCACTCTCCGCGTTCTCTCTTCCCGCGTCTCCCATTCCCTGTCCGCACCGTAGCGAGTGTTTTATTATCCGCTTCGTTTTACTTTTGTAAATAAATGTTGTATATGATTTAACCCAACTCTTTTCTATTCTAAGTCATAAGCTGCCCTCACTCACACATACTTATCCTATCTCTCTCGGTATTTCTCCTGCTCTGTTGCACTACTTCTCCTACCAAGGAGGAGCGTAACGTGACACTATACATAAAGTTACATCAGGCAGGATGAACTATGCAGGGTCTCAAATAGATTTACATTCAGAAGGACTTAGGGTATACTAGGAATATGATTAGTAGTAGTGTTTACACTCATAAATGAGAATTTGTTATGAGTGTGACTAAAAATTTGTTGTAATTTTACTTTCACTAACTACAAACGCAACAAATTTTAAACAATATCTCTCATGATGAAGCTGTATAAATTCTTGAACAACGATTTAAGTTCTCAACGAATCTTAACTGGAAGTTTGTGACATGGAATATCACTTTAGATCGGTTGTTACTTGACAGATCAACTGAAGGCCCTCCGCCCTTGTGATTAGAGCTGCTTTTAATAAACAACGACCCTCCTCGGAGAACTTGGTGTCGACTTCAAAGAGTCCCTTCCGATTTACTTAAAATTTAAAACGGCATTTTTAAGTACGAAGGCATTTTTAGCTTTGAGTACGCATCTGGTTATATTAGGAATAAGTGTGTTTCGAAAGAAATATTTTGTTTCGTTTCATAAACGAAAACATTCTCTATTATGAAGTACCTAGGGTTTTTTCTACATCGGAAAATGTTACAAGCGGGGTCACCCCAAGGTTGTATAGGAGTCTCTAGTCAGCTTATATTAGTTGACAAAAAGTGTCGACTCATTTCTTCAATCATTATAATACTTATTGTAACATTATATTGTACATACATTTTATGTTTCTGCACTTCTTCTCTATATGAACTTTAATTATGTCAAATCTCATACTCCTCCGTGCACACGATATGCTTTAAAGGGGTACACAGTTTTTTTTCTCTCTTTATATGTTCTGTGTGTACCAATAAATGTTTTCTTTCTTTCTTATTCCTTTTTTTCTTTCTTTCTTTCAAGTACAAGATCAAGGGTGTCTTTTCCTGTTGATCACTACAATGGGAATGTTTTTATATATTTTTTAATTAAAAATATTTAATAAATAATTCCAAACAAAAATTATTAAACATATAATTATAATGTTCCATCGTTGGCCTTATCACTTCCCATAGTGAGATGAAAGTAGTCTTTTATATTTCCCGTCTAGCATCAGACCGACGCATGACATAAAGGTCTCAATATAGACCCCTACACATATTGAAATACCTTCGTCTGATTTACGTACCCCTAAATGCGGGCTCCGATGTTCCAGTCTCCGCTCCACATTACGTGCGACCCATTATACGTCCCATAAGGGAAGCTCGTGACACGTTAACCATTGCTCTGTATAATAATGTCCTTATACTATGAGGTGGCCCCGAAACTTCTGGAAGCGTGACAGAAATATTGGCCATTTCTAGACTTTGCAAGGAAAGCGAACATCCACTGTCAAAAGCTGACCGAAAAAGACGATGATAAAATTAAAAATCAGAAAGATAATTCATCTGAATGACTTCTACGGACTTCTATAAGTGCTTTTAATTATAAATAAAACAACTTTTACGGATTTAACTCGCGTGTAATTAGATTTTACATGATGTTATTATTGCCCGACGTTTCGTAACACTTTTCAGCGTTCGTGGTCACGGGATGACTAAAGATGTAGGTTGTCATATTTTATGAAATAGTTAAATCTACCGTCACTTTAATTATTAATTTGGAGTGTTCCGTTTTACGCAAACGGAGCTCACGGTGTCATTAGGTCTTGCTGTGTGGTGGTTTGCTTAAATTTACGTATGCTTCTACCTATTTTTTCTAGCTCACTTCTGTCATATAAAAACATATTATGTCAAAGCATATGGGTACGTTAACGATTTGGTTTTGGTTTCTACGAACCTAAATAAAAAGCGTCTTCGACAAGAAAAAAAAATTAAGTAAGTAAGTAAGTAATTCTTTCATAAATATTTTTTACGTGTGACTCGTCATGTGTCTTCCCACATCAGGGTGCTCTCAAGTTGTTTGTCTAAAGTGTTGTAACGCGCAATCAAAACTTTTCCCTTTCAGGCCTACAACACTTTACAACTCTGGAGCTTCCCAGAAAAGCCCTTGAATTTCCTTGTGAGTTTACGCGCACTCTTATATTACGACCGTGAAAATAAATATGCAATTTTACGCCCATTTCTCTTAAGCCAAATTCAAGTGGCCACTTTTTGTAAGCAATGTTAGGTATTATACGGTTTTTTTTATGCTTTTCTATATACAGGGCGTCCCACGGCTATACCACATGGAGGAAAAGTATCTTAAATATTGTAGATAGAAAGGTTTGCTGAAAGATGACTTCATTTTAATTTAAAAAGCAATTTAAACTGCATTAAAAGATTTTTGAATAATCGCCTGTTTGAACCAGGAATCGAACGCGCCAAATGGTATAAAAACACCTGTGGATCAGTATCGTAAAATTATTATTAAGCGTGTTCGAATCCCGGTTCAGACAGGTAATTATTCAAAAATCTTTGTAGGTATACAGTTTAAATTGTTTTTATTAAAATCAAAATAAAGTCTTCTTTCAGTACAATTTTCTACCTGCAGTATTTAAGATACCTTCCCTCCATGTGCCATAGCCGTGGGACGCCCTATAGAATTACCAAGTGGCCACTTTTTGTAAGGAAAAGTATTATGGTCTAATGTTTTACTTTAAAATTTCACTAAAAATTCCGAGTGAGTTATAAATATATATAACTTAATAAATAAAGGTTTGATAAATTCTAACTCTCGCAAAACAATCTCTATAGATAATCTGACTTTAAACTAATGAAACAGTAGAGATAATAATGAGCTATGGAATTACTGTGTTTCTATACAACACATTTTTTCCAAACTTATTATTTTTTCTTATTTCTCAATGACACATAATGTCTCTGCATAAATTTTATTAATGCTAACAGGTTTTAAGCTTTTATGTTGCTACTATTTTTGGACTTTTTGGCGTAGCACGTAAACTATGACTACGGCTGGTGTATTGGTAAGAGGCTACTGCTCTAACGAGAAGCATTTAGATCTTACAAATCCTATCATCAATGCCTTTACTATCCTATAATGTATACGAAGCGTCGTTGGCGTAGTGCGTAAGAGCGTCATCTTCCGCCCGTGAAGCACTATTTCGAACCGCGCCACGTACCAATATGTTTTCAAATGACAAATTTGAATTCATATGTACGTTTAATCGACGCTTTTACGGTGAAGGAAAACATCGTGAGGAAACCGGCACACACCTATGAAGATATTCGTAGGTTGTGTGTGAAGTCGACCAACCCGCACTTGGCCAGCGTGGTTGACTAAGGCCTAATCGGCCCTAATGTGTGGTAGGCTCGAGCCCCTCGGTGGAGACATTATATGAGCTGTTGATGATGATTATGATGATCCTATAATGAGTCCCTGTTAGGCCATAGATATATGCATAATGCCTCGAATTTTGGTCAAACCTCTGTACAACTGAGCAGAAGTTGATTTTGCAAGTATATCATGAGTTTTTTGTCTAAATCCTTCTTGAAGTTTAGTTTTCCTCTGCGGAATCTCATCAGAAAAGTCATTTAAACTTTAAAAGCTCTCAAAGCATTCGTGGCCGGACTCTTTGAATGGAGCACATGTCGTACCGAACAACGACGTATCGGAGCCTGTAGCGGCTATGCGGGCGTATTATTCATTCATCTTGGACGTGGCGCAGTCAACAGTTCTTGTGAACACTCCACGCTGTAATAAGTCTCTGGATATCTGACTATTTTCCTGTATAAGCATTCATTAGACAAAACCTAAGCAAAATAAGGGTGGTGTTATTGAAAAGTTTAATATATATTATTATTCGTAGTATTGATGAAAGCGTTAAATTGGAGGTGAAAATATTTTATTTTATAAGAAGTTCTAGCAAATAATTAGGTACCTATATCTAATCCCACTTGAAGGTTATCAGAAGCAGAGCCCAAATAATATAAAATGTGTTTTTATACAAAATCTATACTAGGGTCGATCAACTTTTAAGTGTCCCGTTTGTGATATTTTGTAAATTTTTGTTAATATTTAAATTTCACTCGGAATTTTATGTAAGATTGTAGATTATTTATTAAATTTTTTATTCCGATATCGAGCAGCGCACTTTTTCATATTCTTTGTACAGTTTTGATCGAAAATGTCCAAACCGGCAAGAAAAATGCGTCCCTTGGACAACCACTATCGAATTTTTTTGATGGAGTAAATATTGATGAAAATTGAACTAGCTCACTTCACATCAGTGAACATATCAAAAACCACATTTGGCTTTTTATAAATTACTACTTTATGTAATATTTCAGCAGATATTTCTATTAAAAGGGTCTCTTGGACAACTATTGTCCTAAAACTTAGAGAAAAGTAAATTAAAACCGCAAGTTTAGGTTACTGTCAGTAAAAAACACTTGGATTTGAATATACTTACGTGATAATAGTTGACTATTTGAATAAAATAATATTATTCCATCATTCCTTGACAAAACAGCGATCTTAAGTTTTCAAATATAGGGGACAATGCAGTTGTCCAACAGACAATTTGGTTGTCCAAAAGACACGATACACCTTCAACTTCTAATTTTTAGTCCGGTTTTAAGGCTCATTAATAATGATTAAATAAGGATAAGACCGTATTTGTTGAAAACACATATATTATAGTGTAGTGATAATTTTTATAACCCAAAACAAACCAAAAAAAAGTAGTAAACTTAAAAACAAACAATACATTAAAAATAAACTCTTTCAAAATTTTAATAAATAGGTAACATTTAAACATTATAATCAACAGTATCTAGAAATGGAAAGATATAAACTTTGTATTGAATTATAATCAATTCTTTGGATACTCTCACTTCATCATCATCATCATCATCTAAAGCCTTCCTCAACCAATTTGGTGTAGGCCTCCTTCAACCCCCTCCACTCTCCTCTATTTTGAACTGTCAGTATTCAATTTTGGCCCGCTACTTTTCTGATGTCATCTTTCCATCTCATTTGCGGTGTGCCAACTGGTCTTTCAAAGCCCCACGGCCTCCATTTTATTAAAGCCTTGCACCACGAATCTGTTTTACGGGCTATATGACCGGCCCGTTGCCACTTCGGTTTGGCTATTCGCTTCACAATATCTGAAACTTTTCTCTGTTTTCTCAGCCACTTGTTAGTCGTGCGGTCTTTTAAAGTTACTCCTACTAGCCTACGTTCCATCGCTCTTTGAGTGACAATGAGCCTCTAGAGAATCGCTTTGGTATTCACCTAAGTCTCAGATCCGATAACACTCTGGCATTATGGGTCAGCAGATTGGGATGGTATGCGCGACTACTTTGCGTCTATCCCTTAAAAGCAACGGTGCTTCAGTGAGAACTATATATCAGCCAGAGGAGATTGTATTGGGTATGGAATACTACATTCCCCATCCAAATCTCATCAGCAAGGGCAGACGTGACCTTTGGTTTAACCGCGAATTGTGCCGATGCTGTCTGAAAATAAAAACAGGCGGCGTATCGCACTTGAATCAGAGGTCGGGCTCTTAAAGCTCCTGATATTGAGTCACTGAAAGCAGCCTACAATAAGGCTTCCAAGTCCTGTAAGAAGGCTTAAATAAGAGCAGATGCCCAGCGCGTAGCACGCGTTGGCCATGAATTGGTGACGCATCCCACGGGCTCCCGTAGTTACTGGCGTCTGGCCAAAGCTGTGCAAAGTAATTTCTGCCAGCCAACGCTGCCACCCCTGAGATCGCTCAATGGGTCACTTGCTCACAAGCCGCAGAAGAAAGCCGATTTTCTGGCAAGACTCTTTGCGCCTAATTCCCTAGTCGATGATTGCAACGCACTACCTCATTGTGGCTCCACGATGCCTGACATTAAAATTAGGCAGCGTGAAGTTCGTGCGGAACTGCAATCACTCGACGTCCGGAAAGCTAGTGGTCCTGATGGCATCCTGGGCGTTGTTCTTTAAAAAATGCAGCGGAGTGGTCTCCCGTACTTACGCGCCTATACCTTAACCGGAGGCTTGGCGAGAGGCTAATGTGCAGCCTGTACCCAAAAACGACGCCGCTGTAATTGTCCCGTTTGCACGCTATAAAATTGTTTCTCATACACAATTATATTGGTAAAAACAACAAAGAAAGAAAAATAGTACCCTTAACAACTTTATTAGCCTGGTTTTATATTTAACTGTCCATTGGGCAACCAATACTGTCCCTTAGACAACCGTTTCAGTTGTCCAAGTGACTGGTAGTCCCAAGGACATTTAATGAGTTTTGAGTTCTTTTGTTAAAAAGACTGTCCTTATTTCACATAAGCGAATATGGAAACTAAAACCAAGATCAAAAGCATTCTTAACAAATATAATTTTTAGTTAAATAACAATTTACTTACATTTTTGCTGCGGTCGTTCAGCGGACACACAATAAAGCCACCCACTCTCACGGCGGGATCTCGGATGACTGACGGCGTGAATATCGTTAAAACAAATTGTCGGTTTGTTCGGTTTGGCGGTAAGGGCCATCAGCTTGATTGTCTAATAACTTCTAGCGTCATCTATGTATAAAATTCGAAATTCTGAGCGGTTGTCCAAGTGACTTAAACTTATCGCATTTTATGGGGACAACTTTAACAAGCAAAAAAATAATTGAAAATATTTAAACAAAAAATATTTCACTGCGTTTTTCTAAAACTGGATATATAATACTGCTTATTTATGTATTATTAATGATCATCACCATATAAAGTTTTTTCGTAACTTACGATTTACCTAAAGACTTTTGCTGGGGGACAACCTTCATTACTATGAAAAGACTTGGACGTCGATTGGACAACCATTTTAATATTATTAAAAAACATAAATTTATTATTTCTTTTTAGCACTGAAGTGCGACTTATAGTATTAAGTATAAGCCTTGCTAGTTTTTATTAGCTAAAAGATTTTAATTTTCGAGTTTTCTTTATTTTAATTATAGGGACAAGGTAGGGAGTTAGAGGGACAACTAAAAGTTGATCGACCCACTAATATTATAAAGAGGAAATATTTGTATGTTTGTAAGGAATAAACTCAAAAACTGTTAGACCGATTTGGATGAAATTTGGTACAAATATAGTTTAGATCTTAGGAAACCAAATAGGATACCTTTCATCCCCCATTTCTTCCCCACACAGGTTTCATCACCTATTTCATCCCCACACAGGTCAAAAGTTTAAAAACGCTAAAACAAATATTTATTTATTTCTTATCAAGTGCCTAAATACATGTATCATGGTTTTATCTTCGCAAACGATGACCTTCTATAAACACTTTCATCCCTTATTTCAATAACTTCAAGTTTTTCTTTCGAGAAAAAATGTAGCTTATGTCCTTTCCCAACGTCTAGTCAATATTTGTACCAAATTTTATCAAAATAGGTCCAGTAGTTTTTGTGTTTCGATTCGTTGAGTTTATTCGTATCAAAAATCTTTGGATGAAACCGCTATCTTGAAATTTTATCGAAACTGCGAACATGTATCAGCTTATACATGTTCGTAGTTTCGATAAAATATCAAGATGGCAGTTTTATCCATTGATTTTTGATAATTCAAAGAGATAAATGGCTATATCATATTATCGTGTTTCGGTGGTCACGCTAGGCGGGCTGTCTTGTTTGGAGCTCGCAGCAAAATGCGTTTTTGCTTCGAGATTTTACAAAGCAAAAGAGCTTTTTTGGTGCTTGAGTAGTAAAAAATATAGGTATACATTTTTTATGTAAAGCGGTTGGCAAACAAGCATACGGTCTGCCAAGTGGGAAGCAGTCACCGTAGTCTATTAAAGACGCTAGGGTTGCCACCAATAGAATAAAGAATATAATGTTCTCTTAGATTTGCGCGAGCACTACACAAAAATAAAACAACTTTTACGGATTTAACTCGCGTGTAATTAGATTTTACATGATGTTATTATTCTACAACATCTTTCTATATTACATCTTTAGTCATCCCGTGACCACGAACGCTGAAAAGTGTTACGAAACGTCGGGCAATAATAACATCATGTAAAATCTAATTACACGCGAGTTAAATCCGTAAAAGTTGTTTTATTTAGAATAAAGAATACTTACTCTTTTGGAGCAAACATGACAGAAAGCGTGTTGGCGTTTCGTTTATATTTAGTAACTTATAAAAAAGAAATTAAACTCACACTAATGCTTCATGAAACCCAATAAATTCACTACAACTTAGTAGTTTTACATTTTCGATATTTATCCTCATAATTTAAATTCTGATTTTATAAAAATGCATCGGAAATTCGTCCTAATATCCTGTGATTTAGAAAATCCGAGTTACCCTACAAATAGATTGTCGATTCCAATAATCCGTCACAATCGGTAGCGTGCCCTCAAACACAAACAGCCAGAGCCCGGATGGATCACATTCTGAACGAAGCATTGTCTTCGGGGTTATTGACAGTACTTTGATGGTCTACAAGGAGATAGCAATCTCGTACGCTGTTATGTTACGAAATAGTTAGGTCTACTTCTTTTTCGTCTTATCAACTGTTTCCGCAGCTCCGCGACTTGTTTTGCGTCGGTGGGTGAGGAGCTGGATAACTCCCAGCCAGCCCAACTCTTCCAGGAAGATTCCAATGGTTTAGGTATTATTATCAACAAGAGGCCCGACAGACGTTGTACTCAGGGGCGGTTCTAGGGCGGTGCGAGCGGTGCGACCGCACAGGGCGCCGTCATAAGAGGGGCGCCGAAAAAATCCGACCGTCGATCGACTATCTATCGATCGTACGCTCAAATCGTGTGGGCGGTGCGGGGAGCAAGGTGAAAGTGATCAAGGAAAAATTAAGATGCAGTCAAATCATTCGTTATATTGGATTTTTTTTTCAAAATCCAAAGACTATCTGATAAAGGTAAAGGTTTGCGAAACTCGCTGGGAGAGAAGAGTTTCCAGCATTCCTTCTGTTCGCTATAGCTACTCTTCAGTTCATGATCTTCACGAAGAAATGACTCAATTGCTGCATTATAGGCTTTTTCACTGATTCATAACATGAAGCAATTTGAGTTCATAGTTACAATGGTAGCTTGGTACCGTAATATACTTTTAACTGCATAGAAAAGAGCATAACTGCATAGAAAGAGCTCTATTTTTTGTGAGGAGGGGAGAGGCCCGCCAAGAGATTTTCGCACCACCTAAAAATTTAGCTAGGGCCGCCCCTGGTTGTACTGTTAAAAAACATGTAGTCTAGCCCTAGGATCCAATTGTAATTGTAATTGATTGTAAATATCAATCTCGGATCCGCTTGAACACATACAAAAAATTTCATCAAAATCGGTACAACCGTTTAAAGACCGCTAAAACATACGATCACGCTCGTAATCCATGATGGTTTGAGCAGAGCCTTAGGTAACATTTTGTTATACATAGATGATAGATCCACATCTGCCAGTATGGGCCATGCAGTGCCTTCAAATAGTGACAGGTTGCCATGCAGCCTATCGCCTACATAAAAGGGGCACCAAACCCAAAAAGTATAGCAGCTATAAAGCAACTACTCGAATTATAGACTCGCTCGCTAAAAGCGCTGAATACTTACTACTTATTTCCTTTAAAGCAATTATATTTTATGAGTATTTTATATGCCATGTCTGTTTCCGCATGTTAGCTCTGATTGTGCTATCAAAATAAAATTACACCGTCAAAAGAGAAACAAGACAATGTTTCAACAATATAAAGGACTTCATTTACACAATAATTCGCGTGACCCAGTTATCCTTTTGCATTCCCATGATCCCATCGCAGGTATACCACATTTAAATGAAATCACTGTTGCGAAATAAATAAAATAAATAAAAACGAATTCGTTTGATATCACATACTAAAGACATTTTCTTATTAAACACGTGATTAATAAGATATCTCTAGATTGCTTCGTCGTGTCTTTTCACAATTTTCGCGCGCAATTAGCTTAAGTGCACGCTAAGTTCCCGCCAAACTCGGGTCGGCGGCCATTAGTTTCAAAAGCAGCAACAACGTGCGGCCCACACTGTTCAATCTCTTTAATTACTCCCCGGCGATTAAGATTATGGATAGCTTAAACCACGGTCAAATACACTTCGATAGGTATATATCTAGGTATAATCAAACTCAACGATAGGTAAGTATACAAAGTAAATATTCCATAAGATATGAATTAATCTATTGGTACAGATATACCTACATAGTATAAAACAAAGTCGCTCTTTCTGTATGTGTGCTTAGAGCTTTTAAACTATGCAACGGATTTCAATGCGGTTTTCATCAAATCAATAATGTTCTTAATCTAAGAGATAGAATGATTCAAGAGGAAGATTTATCTTCTTAACTAGATTTAGGTACCTACTCTTGGCAGAGTACCTAGTCGTGGTCATGAAGTTTTTTTTTTGTGTAAGGTTAAATGAAAATAAAACCTGAGGACTTAAAGTATATACTATAATTTATAAATATAAATTATAATTTTCATGCAGACTCGCATGTGGGTTGATTAATGAATGTAACAACTTTAGGTAACTATACGGGGGGAGTTTCTCCCGAGTTCTTGTTGTAAAAACACGTGTTGAGAGACTCCATTTTAACCAAAATCTACCGTACAATTTTATTGTAACTATAATTGAGTTTTCACTTGACATTGGCAAAATGCATAATCTTTAAGATTTGCGAATGCCATTTATTAAGAATAGAATAGAATAGAAAGTATACAAGGTATAATAAGTATGTATCTTCCAATCCATATCACATGTGGCTTGTGACTTGTGACCTACTACGGTCCATCGAGCACATCAAGGTGTCGGTGTAACCCGGATGAAACGTCACACAATTATAAGGTAATCTAATCGCATTAATTCCCGTTTTTTACTGATTTTGATCACAATTAACGCAATAATAATATCTTTTGTTCCCCGTTCTTGACTATACCGGTATCTGTTGAGTAGATGTGAGTACCTAGATGCAACAGAGGAGCTACTTAACAAGTTGGAACGCCGGAAATTCGTATTATTTTTGGTTTGCGGAAATTTTACCGTTTTTCTGAACTTCGTAAAAACTTAAGACGTTAGGTGTTTACTTCACTAGGTGCCTACTTATTTCTTGCTTAGTGTTTGCTAGTTTGCTACTTAGGTACCTACTATTCAAACTCATTTCGCCTGTTATCGACCATTAGTCTGTAACTATGAAAGTATAATAAAAAAAATTGTCATATAATATTTTTCATCATCATTATCATTTCAGCTGAGAGACGCCCACTGTTGGACAATCATAGGCCTCCGCAAGGATTTCCAAACCGGTCGGCCCGGTGCTGCCCGCATCCAGCAGCTTTCCGCGACCTTTACCAGATCATCAGTCCAACAGCGTTTCCCGAAACCATATTAAGAAATAATTTCAATAGTTTTTGTATGATAATTTTATACAAAAACTGTCATATGGTATGTAGGTACCTCAGACCAATAAAAAATTGGTTGGTCTGTAAAGTCGGTTTACTGACGATAGTTGAACGTGACAACGTCTTAAGAAAATACTGATGGAATGGTAACATTTTTCAAAAGAAAAAATTAATTTCATTTGTTTTGCCGGCCTTACATGGAACGCCTCAGAGCGAGGTAACGCCGCATGCGTCATGTTTTTTCGTGCGTGCAGCCGTCTCTATCGAATTATAAGACGTTGTCACGTCAAAAAAGAAAAATTTAATTTCATTTGTTTTGCCGGCCTTACATGGAACGCCTCAGAGCGAGGTAACGCCGCATGCGTCATGTTTTTTCGTGCGTGCAGCCGGCTCTATCGAATTATAAGACGTTGTCACGTCAAAAAGTGGTACCTACTTAATTATCAGATGGTTGGTCACCTCTACGTCGCCGATGATGCGGATCACGTGGCGCTGCAACACATCCAAAGCATCAAGTGAATACCTACTTAGGGTGCGTTCCAAAACGATTAGGGTAGAGTAAATTTTACTCTAAGCCGTTCTAAAATACACCAGAGTGAAACCGAATGTATGCGAAAATTGGGTAATTCATCAACTCGTCCCACATACCTACGGCCCATTTGGGACGAGTTGAACAAAATCAAAATAAATAATATTTTCGTTGTGCAACTCGTCCCATCTCAATATTAAATTGAGGAAAGATACAATTAGTAGCAAAAGTGTTAGCGTGGAAAAAATAAAAACGGGTTTGTTAGAAAATCTTTCATGATAACAACCATACTTATTATAAAAATTCATAAAATTTTAAATTATTTAAGAATAAAAAATATAAACGGAGAAGTTTAGTTTTAGTTCTAATAGGTAATTTTTAGGAGTTGTTATGAGTAGGTTCATTCGATATAACTAAAATCACGTTTCTAAAATCAGTCATACAATTTATTTAAAAATAACAAATTCTTCTTGTTTAATTTCCGACTGTCATAGATGATAGAATAATTAACAATAAAAAAATCAACAATAGTGAAAGATACATTTCACAACTACAACTAAAAGTATAAGTCTTTCTAAGATGTATCACATAGTAATGTAATTTAAAATTGAAAATAATTATTAATGGTTGCTAAGATTTATAATATTTTTTTGTACAATCAGTCTTACTATATACTTAACCTTAAAATGACAAACTTTTTCTTCTTTTAAATTAAAGGCGATCGCAGATTATGCATTGCGCCAACATCAAGTGAAAATGTACATACATAAAGTAACCGACAATTGTACGATAGATTTAGTTTAAGATGGAGTCTCTCAACATGTGTTTTTGCAACAAGAACTCTCGGGAGAAACTCCTAAAATGACAATAATTGTACAGTAATTTCAGAATTCCCGAGATCTTTTAATATTTCCACAATAAATTAACAATTTCTTGGGTTTCTCTCTTGAAAAAATGCTTTTTCAGGAAGCCACGTCTCAACAAAGTAATTGCTGAATTTCGGAACCTATCCTTTGCTAGGACTACGAGACATAATATGCAGGAAACCATCGGCCATTACATAACGAGGTAGATGTGCTAAAGCAGTACATTTTCGGATATGTTTTTCACGAACTGCAATATATGTATTCCAATTTTTTTTTTTTGCTTTTCTCCACAACCTTTTTACTTCAAAAGTAACCGACATAACCATTGTTTAATTTCGTCAACTAAAACCCATAAATCTTTACCTTGGTCATAGGTAAATAATAGGTACCTAAATAATAACTAAACCTGGATTGCCAACTGTCTTATACTTAAATGTAGTTGTATGATAAATAATTTGTTGAGTGCTCTATGCTTTAGTATACCTTCTGAAAATAGTTAAATAATATCGTGTGTGAATTAAATTAAAAAACAATTATATTGATTATTTTAATTTAAAAAAATATACTTAGTCTTTCTATGACAAAAAAAAACAATCTAAAAAGATATATTTTATGTGGGTATTTTCGTACTCACTGTACAATGTGTTGATAAAGGTTAAATTTCTATACAGAAATTAGCTTGGGACGAATTGCAGAACAGATTTTTTATTATTTTTGGTTTTCTTCAACTCGTCCCAAATGGGCCGTAGGCATGTGGGACCAGATGACGAATTACCCCGAAAATTTACTCTGATAGTACCTTGGGGTAAAATTTACTCTACCTTTACTCTACCCCGAGCGTTTTGGAACGCACCCTTAGTGGGACCTGTAGGCCTATTCCCTAACTTTTTTGACAGATGAAAGTGATGATCACTGAGTGATTTACATAGCCATTGCCGTTTTACACCTCACGCTATTATGGTACTTGTCATGTAAAAACAGCAATGGATATGCAATTCACTCAGTGATCATCACTTTCAACTGTCAAATAAAGTTAGCGAATAGCCCCCCTGTACCCGTAGTGTAAGTTTTTTAGTATAAAATCCGCAACTATTGTAGTTGCGTCAAGAGCTCGATTTGTATAGGAAACGTGAATAGCGCCCCTAGCGGAAAGAAGCGTAAATCATGTTTCCCATACAAATGTGCTCTTAACGCAACTACAATAGTTGCGGATTTTATACTAAAAAACTTACACTACGGGTACTGACCTCCAACAGGTGCGACTGCGAGCAATAGGTACCTATTCTGAGTGCGTTCCAAAACCAGGTGACGCCAAGTAGACAGCGTAAGAAAGCTTTCTTATTGGTTTAAAATAATTATAGTTCAACAAAACTAACCAATGGTGTAAGCGCTTCTTAATAACGACCAATTGTGAGCTATAATTTACTCTACCCCGAGTAAATTGAAATCGTTTTGGAACGCACCCTCTATTGCATGTCCGTACTTTGCGTCTTTTAAGTCTGAAGAGCACGGTGATACTGCTATGTAGCATCAGTGTTGTGCCCTGAAAAGACAAGAAATGTTACTTTTTTCTACTTAAAATGTCTTTTTGATTGTTAAGGAGATAGCAATATATCAGTTTAAAGAAGTACTATTATTCACGCACCGCGCTAGTTTATTTTTATCTAGTGTACAAAAGTGAATCCATTCTTACGCCACAAAGGTTATTACAAGCCTGGTGGTTAACCACTTTCAAATTCTACCAAGGCATCAGCACAGCACTCACCATATATAAATAAATAGGTGTGTAAGACGTTGAGTTTTTATAGTGGACTAGATATTCCGTCCACGCGTTGCTGTGGTAATTTAATACTACTGTCCTTTAACATTGAATTTGCAGTAAAAAAAATGAGGACTACTTATCAAAATATCCTAAACTGTCCTATCTCTCAAGTAGGGGCAAAACACAAACTAAAGTTAAAATCGGATGGTTAGTTTAAGAGTCCATCCCGGACAAACATCGTGACACGGGATTTCCACCTCATCAGTCGCCATCATGAGGTCTGTAGCCTATAGCCATGCTCTGCTCGCCAAGCACTCCTAGAAGCATTAAAACACCCACATTTTAAAACGAAAATCAAGGAAGAAGATGGAAAACTGAAGACATGGCTGTATGGGCTACATCCCTTTGTCGTCCCGTAATAGAGAAGCTTCGGAGTGGATTTTGTGCAGTGAAAGTGATGTCGTTTTGTTGCATAAGTATTCGTGTTGACGAACAGTAATGAAGAATCATTGAAATAAAGGTTTTGTGTATGTGGCGTTGAGAATTGTATAGTGGTTGGAAATCCCACTATACAATTCTCATCAGTCACAGTCATGAGGTCTGTTGCCATGCATTTCTTTCCAAGCACTCCCTAGATGCATTAAAAAGTGTGACACCCACATTTTAATGCAAAAATCAAGAAAGAAGATGAAACTGAAGACTTGGCTGTATGGGCTAGATCCCTTTGCCGTCCCGTAACAGGGAAAAAAAAAAGAAAAAAGGGCGCGAAAACTTTGAATAGAGCGGCGATAATTTTAATATTAATTTTCATAATTATTATTTATCGGCAATATGGGATGCAAAAAGCGGAAAAAAGGTAAACCTGAAGAGGTAGCGAGCGACGTACAAGAAGAGGAAACGTCGGGTGATTCCGAAGACGAAAATGAAAATGAAAAGTTTAAGCCCTATCGCGACACATCCTATAAGAGGCAATATTCCTCATCGGCAGGTAACGTTGAATTTATTGTATTTCTGGAGTCAACAGAAGAAAAGAACATTGGCGAAAGAGACAAAATGTTTTTATCTAACATACTCAACAGGTATCATAAAGGCATAAAGCAATTTAAGGCAATTAATAAGTATCGCATAGGAGTAATTTTTGAAACGGCAAATTATGCAAATTTATTGCTAAGCAATGATAAATTCCTCGAACAGTATAAATTAAAAGCCACCATTCCCGCCAGGTGTACCGAAGTAACAGGTGTAATCCAGGACATATCTGATACTTTGGGCAACAAACAAATATTTAAAGCTGTGACACAGTCTCCTAAAATAATATCAATAAGACGAATTATGAAAAAAGATAAAGAAAAGGCACTAATACCTACCAAAACTGTTATTATTACTTTTGCCATAACCACATTACCAGAGTCTATAAACATAAACCAATGGAGTTTTCCTGTTAAGCCATATATCCCACCAATTAAACAATGCTACAACTGTTTGAAGTATGGTCATCTAGCCAAATTTTGTAAAAATAATGTTAAATGTTCAATTTGTGCACAAAATCATAGCTTTAAGGAGTGTATAACAGACCACAAGAACGCATACTGTGCTAATTGCAAGGGTAACCACATAGCAATCTCCTTTGATTGCCCGGTCAAGAAGGAAAAGATATTTGAGAATAAAAAGAAATTAAGGTCATTCACTTTTGCAGATGTATTGAATAAAGTAGATTTTCCCAGTTATAACAACACAAGTAAAGTTAATAAAACACCAAAGCATTCTTCTAATAATATCTCTATAATAAACAGTATTTTACAATCAGATGAAACATTACATTTGTTGTTAGAAGCATTGTCACATATTACAGTTAACAAAAAACAATTAAATAATCAAAGTTTTAAGGAATCACTCAAACAAATTGTAGAAAAAAAGACATCAAATTCACAAAATTCACTTTAAATATTTTACAATGGAATGCACAGAGTGTTCTTTGTAATAGAAATTCCTTAACATACTTTTTACATAATAATGATATACATATTGCTGTTTTGTGTGAAACCTGGTTAAAGAGTTGTCATATATTTTGCATTAAGGGTTACTTTATTGAAAGATTTGATTCTGATAATAAACATAACGGTGTAGCTATTTTGGTGCACCATTCTCTAAAATATAGAAAACTAAATACTTATAGTGACAGTTCATTACAAACTGTTGCGGTTCAACTGGAGATTTTTGATAAGAAAATTTCTATTCTTAGTGTTTATTGTCCAGGTAGTAAGTATTCAGAGATTTGATAAAAATAAATTTGACTGCCTAATAAAAAGTATACCAGAGCCTAAGTTTATAGCAGGTGATTTTAATGCTCATAATATTATTTGGGGATGTAGTACTAATAATTCTAGGGGTAACACAATTCAAGAAGTTATTGACGATAATATGCTAGTATTATTAAACAGTGGGGAGCATACCACAACAGGTTCTAACATTTGGAGGTCTAGTGCTATTGATTTAACAATAGTATCACCTGACATAGCATTGCTATCTAATTGGAAGGTCCATAATGATCCTATGGGAAGTTATCATTTACCTATCACCACAGAACTCACATTTCAGGTTGAATACTTTAGTAATAACAATTCTCAGTCCTACAAGAAAAGGAATTTTAACAATATAGATTGGCAAAAATTTTCAAAAATTGTAGATGACAATCTTAGTACTTTCAATGACGATTTTTTGAAATCTAACAGTAGCTTGGTCACATACAGCGCCTTTTGTGATATATTAGACAATGCTTATATGGGTTCATTCTTGCAAAATCACCAACGTTTTTCTTCAATGCCCAATAGAACTGTAAAAAAGAAACGCATCCCATTACCTTGGTGGAATCAAGTATGCACTATTGCAGTAAATGAATGTAAAAATGCTTTTTTAAAATTTAAGCTTAGTTATAGTTTGGACGATTACATTAATTTTAAAAAACTACAAGCTAAAAAAAAATAATTTTGAAAAATGAACGACTTCGCAGCTGGAAATCATTTTGTGATAATATAAATAGAAATACACCAATTAGTTGCATTTGGACTATGATGAAAAAATTTAATAAAGTATTTTCTCCTTCATCATCAGAAGATGATAGTTGGGTAATGTCATTTTTAAGAAAATATTCAATTAGCTCGGACATTACCTCACATGAACCAATAGTGCAATTAACTGATTATAATAAAACTTTAGCTAATATATTTACATCTGCAGAGTTAAAAGCTGCTATTAGACACAGGAAAGACACAACATGTGGTTTTGACAACATTAATTATAAAATGCTTAAGGTATTAAGCAGTAACACCCAGCTAGTTCTGCTTAAAATATTAAATTTACTACGGGAAGAAAATGTTATACCAGCTTCATGGAAAATAGACATAATAGTACCTATTCTTAAGCCAGAAAAGAAGTCTGGGGACCCCAACTCGTATAGGCCTATAACATTAACATCTTGTGTTGCCAAAGTCTTCGAACAGTTAATAAAACAAAGGTTGGAATTTTATATTGAACAAAATCATTTATTACCTAATAATCAGTAAGGGTTTAGGAGAGGTAAAGCTTGTCGTGATAGTTTCACTTACTTTTACCTTGATGTATATAATAGTCTTAAGTTGCATAAAATAACAGTAGCAGTCTTTGTAGATATAATAGGAGCTTTTAATAATGTGGATGTATATACATTATGCAAAATATTAAATAGCATTGGATTACCAAACCAGATAATTAATTGGATATACAATTACCTTATAAATAGAACACTTTATGTTAAATTTAATAATTACCTTTATGGGCCAGGACAATCTTCTAGAGGAGTATGTCAGGGTAGTATATTATCTCCTTATTTATTCATTTTATTCATACACAAGCTTAATTTAATCCTTGGGTCTCAAGTTACAAATCTTCAATTTGCAGATGATTTATTAGTATATTGTACTGGAAATGACCTGAAAACAATTGTAAATATAATTAATATCAAACTTGACCTATTGTATAAGTACTTTTGTAGTATAGGTTTGGATTTAAGCATAGATAAAACAAAAGTTATAATTTTTTCTAAAAATAGGTGTCAAACTGCAAATATTTTATATAATAGAAATTTACTGCCAATTGTAAATAGTGCTAGGTTCTTAGGGATTTTATTTGAAAATAATTTATCTTTTAGTAAGTATATAGACTTAATTATTCTTAGAGCATCTAAAGCCCATAATGTTTTAAAATGTTTAACTACAACTGCTTGGGGTGCTGACCCAAAAATTTTAAAGATTCTTTATAAGGCTATAGTTCGCAGTCATTTTGAATATGGGTATTTGTGTTTTGCACACAATGATAAACATGTTGAAAAATTGCAAAAGATTCAGAACAAATGTCTGCGAGTTATAACTGGTGCTATGTGTAGCACACCAATTAATTCACTTGAAGTTGAATGCAGAATAATGCCGTTAAAGTTAAGATTTGAATATCTAAGAAATAGGTTTCTATTAAACCTAATATCAAGTAATAGCCCATTGTTAAGTAAGATAGAAGCATGCTCTGAGTCAAATGATAGTCCTTTTGTATCTAAAAATATATCTGCAGAATTGAGACAGTTTCACAATATTAATTTATATAAAAATGACACTTTGCCATGTTATACTGGTACATATGAGAGTAAATTTATGCATATACCTATTATAATATCGAAATTTAAAAATAAATATGAAGTTTATGAAGTATTAGAAAATTTTACTGAATACAGACAAGTTTATACAGATGGATCGAAGACTACCAGCTGTGTTTCCATAGCTGTTTACGATACTTTGACAAAGAGAGGATATGGCACAAAGATTAGTAAAAATGCTTCAGTTTATACCGCTGAAGCTTTGGCTATTTCTGAAGCTCTGAACTTTGCTCAGGAGAATTCAGATTGTAAGAAGTGGATAATCATTACTGATAGTCAAAGTGTATTGGAAGCACTTGATAATCCACGGTATTGTGCCAAAACGTCTTATTTGATTTATCAGATAAGAGAAAAGATATTAATCTTAAAAGATCTGGGTTGCGAAATTGTAATGATGTGGAGTCCTGGACATATAGGCGTAAATGGGAATGAGTCTGCTGACTTTCTAGCAAGAGCAATTACTCAAAGTCTAGATAGCCGTTTCAAGGAAGTTATGTTACCTGCTATGGATATAAACACTATAATAAAGAGGAATATTAAGGATAAATGGCTCGAAGAATGGAAGAAAAGTCTTCAAGAAAAGGGCAAATGGCTTGGAGAAGTAGAGCAGCATAAAATATCTGGAAGGTCCTGGTTTGATGAAGGACCCCATAAAACCAGAGATTTCTATACTATAATGAGTCGACTTCGGCTGGGACATGGACGATTTAATGCACATTTACATAGACTCAAGCACAGATTAGAGGGACTCAAGATACTGTCATCACCTACCTGCAACAGATGTAATCAAAACATACAAGATCTTCAACATATATTTTATGACTGCCCCACTTTTAGCTCGCAAAGAACAATATTATATAATGCAATACTTCAACAAAATCGAACGCAAACCATTCCACAGAAACTAACGGATTTACTTCACCATTTGAACAATTATCACGCAATCTTCAAATTCATCAAAACGACAGTTGACAATATATAGATCAAAAAGTCTGAAACTTTTGTAAGGAAGAAGTCAAGCAAAAATAATTGAAATGATGGAACAATATGACGATGGCTGTATGGGCTGGTACCCTTTGCCTTCCCTATTAGGGAGAATTGAACTAAAAAAAAAAAAAAAAGAGTGTTTGGCGGGTAATCATGGCGTCTGGATGTCGATCTTTATTTCGATAATTCAAAATTGCTTCGGAGTGGATTTTGTGCAGTGAAAGTGGTGTCGTTTTGGTGCATAAGCATCCGTGTTGACGAACAGTTATGAGGAATCATTGAAATAAAGGTTTTGTGTATGTGGCGTTGAGAATTGTATAGTGGTTGGAAATCCCACTATACAATTCTCATCAGTCAACATCATGAGGTCTGTACCATGCATTTCTCGCCAAGCACTCCCTAGATGCATTAAAAAGTGTGGCACCCACATTTTAATGCAAAAATCAAGAAAGAAGATGAAACTAAACACTTGGCTGTATGGGCTAGATCCCTTTGCCGTCCCGTAACAGGGAAAATTTTACCAAAAAAAAAAAAAAAAAAAAAAAAAAAAAAAAAAAAAAAAAAAACTGTATCTGTCAAAAGTGTTGCGAAAGCGAACCAAACAATGGAACCAACCGAACCAACTTCACTTTGTAAATGATAAACAAAACTGATACTTCTGGGCGTTGCCAATGGTTGATTGCAATTGATAAGTCCGTAATAAATTAGATAAACAATATTCCTTATCGCGGCATTGTACTAGATAAAAATAGGGATCTCTTGATAAATCGGATTTCGTTGTTTTTCTGTATCACATTGTGTTACTCATTGTTCGTGTGTAATTTTTTTGTAGTAATCCATAAATTATTACAGTATAAGAAGGTCTAATAGGATCTATAAACTTATAAGACTACTTTATATGTGATCTCATTCATGAAGTGTCCAAACCATAACAAAAAGGTTTAATAAAACTGAAATGTTTGTGCAGTGATTCACACGGCTTAATAAACTTTTGTAAGCAGACCGTAACAGTCAGTGGCATGTGAAAAATGTTCACAGATTATATTTTAATAGTTCTTCTATTCGCTAAAGTGAAGTCTCAATCTAATAAAGACTTGTACAATGGACAATATCAAGACTACAACAATGGATATGATCCATCTCGAGCAACGCAACGCCCGAACCCGGGGGACACTGATTACAGAACTTATGTATACAATAACAGACGATACGGGACAGATCCGACCCGTTACAACCCCTACAATCCTCACATCAACCAACCTGGAGGGTTTCCATACAACCCTTTGCCATACAATCCATTAAACCCAAATCCTTTGGATGACCAGTATAAATTTAATACAGTAAGTATGTCTGCTGGATAGTTTTTAATTGTTAATAATAATAAAAATATTCTTTATTGTGCATTTATAAAACTGTTACAAATTGTACACAAATTACAGTTAATTAGTTTTTTTTATGTTTAATTAAATGTAGGTACAAAGATATTTAGTCCTTACTTTCCTTACTGGTTAAAAAACTGTGTTACAGCAAAGTAATAATTTAACAACGACTTATTGAGAAGTTACATTCAGGGGATAGTTGTAGATTTAATATTTTTGTGTGTTAGGCATATGCAACTGAACAAAAAATCGAAGAAGTAAACAACTGTGCATAGTATAAGCAAAAATGTATTGATAAAATATTGTTGGTAACTAAACAGCATAATTACACAAAATTTGTAAGTAAAGGTAACAAATAAAGTTGATTAAAGACCGATTGTGTAAGTCAATAGGTTATTTAGGTAGATAAATATAACATGTGTAAGTAGTATATTAAATAATATTTGAATCTACAAGAAACATACAAAATAAATTAAGTAAGTTAATTTTGTTTAATTTTTGGTATTATATTTAATAAACTAGTTCTATTAATTCTTGAAGAACCCTATATCAGTAAAGTATTTTATTGGTATTTATTTGTGTTACAAGCAACAATATATTTTTGGCATATTGAGATATTATTGAATCTGGATGGTTATTATTGTGTAGGCAGCTGTACTGACCACCTCATATATCACTTTAGTAAATATAAATTATTTGAAAATGATATTTATTTCATTTACTAACAGAATCGAGACCCAAACAATCCAGATGCATTATTTCCCGGAGTACTGGGTGGTTGGAGAGAAGACTTACAAGGGAAGGAACGAAGAGACTCAAAACTTTTGCAAAGGGACATTTTTGTCACCACAAACTATGGACAAGTGCAAGGTTTCAAGGTATAGTAGAGTTAAAATTATTTACTAAGTAGACATACAAAAGGGCCCTTGTTTTGATTATAATAAAATTGTATATTGAGTTCAGCTCATCATACTGTTGCTGGAATGCATTCATGTATATAATTTTTAGGCCAGCAGCTCACACATAATTTCTACCTATGTGTGAACTAGCAACTTATACATAATCTCAGTTAAAATAACCATTTAAAAAGAAAACTAGACTTATTAATCCATCTTGCCATTGCTATAATCACAAACATTAGATACAGCATTAGTCTTCTCGGCAGATACTTGGGAACAAACATAATCATGATGCCCAAAATGGTTTTCATAAAGTAATAAATTGGCTTAATAACAATTCTTTGACCCTAAATGTAGGCAAAACAAGATACTTAAACTTTAGTATCAAAATAACTAAACTCCCTGGCCCAGATCAGTTTCATATTCGTGCACATTTATCATAATGAGACAAATCACCAGTGTGACTGACTCCCCAATAATGCACCCACAATAAATATTTGGGTGTAATCACGATAAAATATAAGCTCCTTGGGTGTAATGCTCGATGAAAAGTTATCATTTATTCCTCATATTGAGCTACTATCTAAAAAACTTATTTTTATTTTTAAAAACTTAAGACATATTGCTAATCCGAAAACTATGAAAATGATATACTACGCTCTATGTAAGTCGTTATTCAGTTACTGCATTTCATCTTGGTGTGGTGCATTTAAAACCCACTTGATAAGCCTGGAACGAGCACAGCGAGCCATGCTTAAAATGTGCACCTTCAAGCCCTTCCTCTTCCCAAGCAAGGATCTTTATGAGTATTGTGAAGTGCAGACAGTACGTCAACTATTCATCTTACAAATAATTCTCAAACATGATCTTGTTTCCATCTTTACAGTTGAATGAAAGAGAGAAAGAAAGAAAAACATTTATTGGCCTCGCCAGGACGAAAACAAATAAAAATAAATAACAATTAGGCATATCTAATAAAATAAGACTAATTGACTAATTGTCTTTGTATGCAAGTGGACTTTTTAAATTTATTTATTTTTATTTTTATCTGTTTAGTTTTTTATATAATATGGTCATGCATGATATACCTTTTTAAAACCCTTATGATAAGCCCTTAAATTAGATATCCATATTGATGAATTCTAAAGAAAAAAAAATGTTTTACTTGTAATAATAGCACATCACAGCCTCTATGTTGTTTTTTTTTAACATCACTTATCTAAAAACACTTGGGCTGTCAACACAAATCTAACAATACCTCAATTATTTCATACATATTTTTAATTTGGTCCCATTCCCATAGCAGACAAGGAACGGCGTCATCTGGTCATATTACCTATGATTATTTAGCTTAATTACAATCATGGCATAGCAATTGCTTATGCTGCTCAAGTGCTCATACTATGCAGAAAATATTTCATAGTTTGTTTTTTTTATGTTACTTGGCAGACAAGCATATGGCCTTCCTGGTGGTAAGCATTCACCGTAGCCTATATACACTTGCAACACTCACAAGTGAAGGGAGCGAGAGGAGTAGTGAGGGGAACTCCCCCTTCACTGCTCCGTGGAGCTCTGGCAACCTTACCTACTCACCAACAGAAACACAACTCCACAAAAATGTAGTTTTATTTGATTGTGGTCTTTTGTAATGTGAAGTACCCTAAAGAGCCCTACCCTACCTCAACTTAAATTTTATAAGTGTGCTAAAGAGGAATCATTATTAATTACGAAATACAACATTGTTATATTTTTGATTATGCTTTGCCATCTTAATTGTCAGTAAACAAATTATGTTAATATTTTTTTAAATTACGAGATGGCAAATAAACTTGCGGTGCGTCTGGTGTTAGTGGTTACCGTCGCCTTTAGACACTTGCAATATTAAGAGTAAATCACTTAACATTGCAAGTGCGTTGCCATCCTGGGGAGTAAGATGATATCCCCAGTAATTACACTGGTTACCTTTCCCTTCAATCCGAAACCCAGCGAACTGCTTCACGGCAGAAATAAAAAAGGCGGTGGTACCTACCCAGACGACCGTACATATGGGTCTACCACGTAGTATATAGTCTATATCGATCTTTGTGTCTGTCATACTAGGAGCTACTGAAGCTCAACAGGGGCAACCTGAGTGTGATAATTAGTGCTTTGGCTGGCCACTGAAAGCTGAACAGACATTCTATAACAGGAGACTAAAAGATACTGATGCTTGCAGCTTCTGCAAACAGGATCGTGATACACCAATGCACCTTCTGTGCTTTCGTGAATCTCTCAGTCACAAAAGAAACCGACATTTAGGGACACACATTCTCGATCAAAACAACCCAAGCTGGGAATATCTCATCATTTTTATTCAGTGCAAAGCCAAAGGAGTACCTACATCTAATGCGTCAATATGACTTACTTGGAGGCTCGTCACAAATATTCCCGAAACAACGAAATAATAGTACAGAATCACGTGTAATTCTCTGTTATTTTTCACAGGTCTATCTCTATGATAATCCTGACCCTGATTCAGGGTACAGACCATGGTTGACCCCAGTGGAGAGGAGACAGGGAGAAGTGTCAGTGTTCCTAGGTATACCATATGCCAGACCACCAGTTTTGGAAGGCAGATTCAAAGTATGTTAACGGTTTATAATATTTTTAAGCTAGAGTAAAGTATTTAAAATTGAACTTAAATTCAAACACAAACGTAGATCAACGCCTTTCATAGGAAGAGTTTTCTATTCAAACAATAATACCATAAGTTTTATTTAATACAATTACAGTTTACAAAACGTAAATATTGTAAGTAAAATGTTTTTTATACATTGCAGATTGAATTATGTCTATGCTTTTATTCTAGCCGCCTCGTCAGCACCCCGGTTGGCAGCTGATGCAAGCAGTAGACTGGGGGCCAGCATGTCCACAGCCAGTGGATTATACCGGAGCCACCAAGGGAATACGGGACATGGATGAAGATTGCTTATATCTCAATATATTCTCGCCTAATGTGAGTCCTATACATAGGCAAATGTTCGAAAGTATTAAGTATAGTTTGTTTATCGAGTTTATTGGTAAAACACGAACAATATTAACACAAACAACTTTACTTCTTAATAGGAAGCAACTCTGAAATCGCGAAAAGAAACAGCTGTTCCATAAAAAAACGTTACCCCTATGTTTTTTCAAAAACGAAAATGTTTTTCTCAATTTCTGAGTTCTTTCAGACCTTCTATAGTAAAAGATGTTTGTGTTGATGAGATCTTCGAATGGTTTGAAGCTTGTTGGTGTTTTACACTGTATAAAAGTTACTATCAAAGTAGCAAAATTATACAAGTGTTACATTTCTATCTAAAATGAAAAGCCGAAGCACTGGTAAGCATCTTCTAATCAGAGTTAACTGGGCAACTGGCAATCAACTGCTACGTGCAAATTGTCGCAACAATTACCGAATAATTATTCGTAGATGCGACAAAGCGACCGCGCTTCAACGACCAACATTGCCAGTGTATAGTTACTGAAGTTGCACCATAGTGTATCAGAAATGCAGTAGACTAATACTCAATCTTTCCTATGTCAAACTTTCAAAGTTTAAAATACTCGTTCTTAATGTGCGTTAAGAAGATATTTATTGTTATAGGCATTTCGTATTGTTTTTATTTACTTTTTGCTTACTCGACAAAATTGTAAGTGTCTCAGGTGGGAACTATTTTGGCCACTGTGAAATAATTTTGTACAAATTTTATGTGATGAAAATGCTATTTGTTTTCGAATATAGTAACAAAATCAATATGAACTGACTGCGGTCGGCAGCTAAACAGACAATATTACAATATGTCAAATAAAACAATTTCGCCATGCTGTCTTATTAAATAACTTTGACTAAGGGCCGAAACTGCGTTAAGCGTTCGCACGCGCGTGTACCCGCGCGTAGCACGCTTAACGCAGTTTCGGCCCTAAGGCAGCATGGTGAAATCGTTCTCACATAATTCTACAGGCAAGCGATCCTAAGGCTCAACGCAAACTAAAATAATAGAGCGAGCAAGCAGTTTTAATACATCGCTTCATAGATTAGAACACGCTGCACCCGCCACAATTTTAGACACCGTCGTAAAATTTAAATAAACGGTATCTTGGAGAATCTCTTTTTGTTATTTTTCTTCAGCTCAGGCCAGAGTGTAAGTTGAACTACTACTACGACGTATACTATGTCGGATACTTAATTTGCGAAGCCAATGACTTTGACACGACTAATGAACTTTAAACTAGTTGTAATAAAGGTCATTTTCGTGGATCATCAATCTGTGAAATTGGACAAATGATAGCCGACTACAAATTATATCAATTAAGCGTGCGTTTCGGCAACGATTAATGAATCATTATCCAGATGATTGTGGTGGCGTAACCTATTTTGAGAAAGCATTCGTTTATGCGAATATGACTGTTATTATTGAAGGGAAAGCTTGGTATTCTTAGCATCTGATATCCAGTTACGATGTTGCTGAAAGTGGAAGCGCTATTAATGCGATATCCTCAACAAGATAACATGCTGCTATCTTATTTCAAAATGCCAGAACAAAACAATTAGAATTTTTGTTATGACCATGGACGTAGTAAGAGGGTAGATAGTAGTTAAAACAAGCCCTATCTCCAACCAAATTAAGCATACATTTGTGTATACATACGCACAGACGTAGGTTACGCCACCATTATCAAATCACAAAATAGGTTAAATATAATGAGAAATAAAATATATTTTACTAGTCATTAAAACATGTATTACTTATTACCAGTAAAATATTTGTATTTGTATTTGTAAGTCATAGGAACGGGCTGCCTACGAAATCAGTTCCATTTTGCGTGAAAAAGCATGGAACATGGAATATACATTGGACAAGTTACAATAAGATCTCACTTTGCACGAGTATAGTTTGGTAGATAAGAACGGTCTTAGTAAGCCAAGCTGTTCACTGGTTATGTTACCTTTAAAAGAACAATGGCGAACTCCTATATATATAGACTAGCTTTTGCCCGCGACTTCGTCCGCGTGGAATAGTTAAATCAAATCAAATATATTTATTGCGTATCACTTGCTTTCTTGCGAATAGTTACTTTAGGCAGCATTTTATTTCTTTGTATACGTACTTATTTTGCAAAAAATACACATAAAAACTGCCGTGTACTATACTGTATATGGCATTTTTACAATCTATCATTTTATGTTTTCCCATCCTTTGCTAACTTACATGCAACCTTTCATCCCCACATGGGTCAATATTTAAAAAACGCTAGAACAAATATTTGCTTATTTCTTATCCCGTGCTATTAAAAATTTCATGGTTTTATCTTTGGTAATGAGGAATCTCATAAAAAATTTCATCTCATATTTCAAGCCCTTCATTCCCTCTTTTACAAAAAAGCTTTTATTCCATTTCGACGTTTAGTCTATTTTTATACCAAACATCAAAATCGGTTCAGGTATGGGCGTGAAAGTCATTAAGTTAAAAAGTTGCGTCTGCCATCTTGGATCTCAAAATGGATAATCCGTACCCTATAAACCACGAAAATGATATCCTTTTTAATAATAAGTTAAAAAGTAGCGTCCGCAATCTTGGATCTAGAAATTGATGATGTATTTGGAATCGACTCCCGAAAACTATGAAAATGATACCCATTTCGATTTTATGTTAAAAAGTCGCATCTGCCATCTTGGATCTCGACATAGATGATGTATTTGGAATCAGGACCCCCGAAAACCTCGAAAATTATACCCATATTCCTATTAAGTTAAATAGTCACGTCACGCCATCTTGGATCTCAAAGTCGATGTTTTATTCGGAGTCAGAACCCCCCAAAAACCACGAAAACGATACCCATATTGATATTTTGTTAAAAAGTCGCGTCCCCCATCTTGGATCTGAAAATGGATCGTGTATTAGTAATCGGGACGTCCCAAAACCACGAAAATGATATCCATATCGAGTTTATATTAAGAAGTCCCAACCGCCATCTTGAATCTCGAAAAAGATGTCGTATTCGGAATCGGGACCCCAGAAAACCACGAAAATGATACCCATATCGACGTTATGTTAAAAAGTCACGTCCGCCATCTTGGATCTGAAAATGGATAGTGTATTCGGAATTAGGACCCCCAAAAACCACGAAAACGATATCCATATTGACATTTTGTCAAAAAGTCGCGTCCGCCATCTTGGATCTAGAAAAAGATGTTTTATTCGTAATCCGGATCCCCAAAAACCACGAAAACGATACCCATATTGACATTATGTTAAAAAGTCGCGTCCGCCATCTTGGATCTAGAAAAAGATGTTTTATTCGTAATCCGGACCCCCAAAAACCACGAAAACGATACCCATATTGACATTATGTTAAAAAGTCACGTCCGCCATCTTGGATCTCAAAATGGATAATGTATTCGGAATTAGGACCCCCAAAAACCACGAAAACGATATCCATATTGACATTTTGTCAAAAAGTCGCGTCCGCCATCTTGGATCTAGAAAGAGATGTTTTATTCGTAATCCGGACCCCCAAAAACTACGAAAACGATACCCATATTGACATTATGTTAAAAAGTCGTGTCCGCCATCTTGGATCTCAAAATGGATGGTGTATTAGTAATCGGGACCTCCAAAAACCTAGAAAATGATACCCATATCGATTTTATATTAAGAAGTCCCAACCGCCATCTTGGATCTCGAAATAGATGTCGTATTCGGAATCGGAACCCCCGAAAACCACGAAAATGATACCCATATTGACATTATGTTAAAAAGTCACGTCCGCCATCTTGGATCTCAAAATAGATGGTGTATTCGGAATCGGGACCCCCGATAACCACGAAAATGATACCCGTATTGACATTTTCTCAAAACGTCACGTCCGCCATCTTGGATCTCGATATAGATGTTTTATTCGTAATCCGGACCCCCAAAAACCACGAAAACGATACCCATATTGACAATATGTTAAAAAGTCGCGTCCGCCATCTTGGATGTATTTTTGTACTGGGGGTTCTTACGACCTTTCATCCCCTATTTCATCCCCACGTGGGTCAATATTTCAAAAACGCTAGATAAAATATTTCTTTCTTTCTTATTAAGTCCCTAATTTCAAAGTATCATGGTTTTATCTTTAACAATGACGAAGTCCCATACAAACTTTCATCCACTATTTCACCCCCATACAGGTCTAAATTTCAAAAATCTTAGAACAAATATTTCTTTCTGTCTTATTAAGTGCCTAAATTCAAAGTTTCATGGTTCTATCTTCAAAAATGACGAACTTCCATACAAACTTTCATCCCGTATTTCAACCCATACAACCTTTTTTTCGCGATAAAAAGTAGCCTATGTCCTTCCCCGAGATCTAATCTATAGTTGTACCAATTTTCATCAAAATCAGTTCAGTGGTTTAGACGTGAAAGCTTAACAGACAGACAGACAGACAGACAGACAGACAGACAGACAGAGTTACTTTCGCATTTATAATATTAGTAAGGATTTGATTGCTTTTTGGCTTCTACGTACCCATAGAAATATGTAAATGTGTACACTGTACAGTTTTGTATAGAAGATACCTATCTGAACTAATTAGATTTAATTTTGACGCCCGTCGTGGTGGAGTGGCCAGTATAGCTTTAGCTGCCTACACATCAAGCGGTCCGGGTTCGAATCCTAGTCCTGACTCGAGTAGTTTAGAAAATTACGTAAACTATAGTTGTAAATTTTATTGCGGAACTAAAAAATATTACTCACGTATCACATCACTTTAATAGCTGATTCACCCAAGGGTATTATGTGAAAGGATTACGCAAATTGAAGTTTCATTTATAACGCTACCTTATCAGATGTTCGCATTTTCATACACATGGGACACACATTGTATTACAGCATTGTGCATTGCTTGCGACACTGTGAAGGTCTTTGCAAATGTAATCAATGCCTAAAACAACGAATTCACAGCCGTATCGGTTGTTTGTCCGCGATAATCTCGACACAAACTCGGGAAAAAATACGGACCACAGAATAGAAAAAAGATTCGAAAAACTTCGGAACATCCTTATTTTATTAATATTCCAATTGAACATAATTTTTAAGCGATCCTATTTAATTGGTCAGTAGATAAACCTAGCCTAAATCTATGCAAATACTAAGTGGGCGACAAAAAAATCATTAATGGGCGACTAACAAATGATTAGTCGTCCATTTTTAGTCGCTCATTCTGGAATTTTTAGTTGCCAGGTTTATTATTTCCCATTTTTAAGCTATATTTAACAGAAAAATATGATAAGCTTCGTAGATATAAAATCAAACTTTTAACAAACAAATAATTTTGACTATAAACGTCGGGACGCCAACAGTCAAGTTCCGCTTTAGATGTTTACATCAAAAAAAATCTAGCAAATTTCTCCATTCCACGTGATGTTGAGCAGAAATGAAGCCGATATACAAAAACTAAAAACGAAGAAATAAAAATTCTGTTTATAAAAATCGAAATGTTTTTTTAAGGTCGGTCCCAAATACAAGTAACAACGTTTAATCCAAATATTGAGGTTGGGTTGGCACCGACCTCAAAAAAACATTTAGATTTTTATAAATAGAATTTTTATTTCTTCGTTTTTAGTTTTGAAGGCGGTTTTTTTTTATTTAAAAATAATTTTATTTTTTGCTTTTTAGTGTTTTAAGTATGTAAATTTTCAGGAAACGATTTCGAGATCTTTTAGACACACAAGTGATAAGATTACGATATCATCTATGTCAATTAAATAGGCATTATTAGTGATAACTTTAAAACTACTAGTCAGATGTCGATTAAATTTTAATGGGACCAAATGACAAGCACCTGCTTCCAAAGGTCGAAAGAATCTTCAAAATCGGTACACCCAGTAAAGAGTTATGAGGTAACAAACATTAAAAAAAAACACAGTCGAATTGATAACCTCCTCCTTTTTGAAGTCGGTTGAAAATAGCTATTGCGTTCGTAAATTAGAAGTTGCTCCCGTAATGAAAGTTGTTCAGTTTGATGGTCTGAACGATATCCAAAAATTTGGACAGTGATTAAAAAATATACTGTATGTTGTTAAGTTTCAAAACTTTAGTTACCTAGTAGTTTTTGCATGAAAGAGTAACATACATACATCCATGGAAACTTTCGCGTTTATAATATGAATAGGATTATAATATTAGTAGGATGTTTACTTTGGTTACCTCTAAAAATAATGTATTCTTCTACAGACAGAGGCAGGAGCCACTGCTCAGAAGTACCCCGTAATGGTCTACATCCACGGGGGACAATTCTCCAGCGGGGCGTCCAACTTGTTCCCTGGGCATATGCTGGCTGGGTTCTATAACGTGGTCGTCGTGTCTTTCAATTACAGACTGGGAGCTTTAGGTACGTTTGAATTGGCTAATTATATTTACTACTACTGAAATTTATTATTACTGTGTTAATATTGTAATATTAATTTGATACTAGAAAAAATACACTGAAAAAAATCGACATCTGCCGCAGGCGGGAATCGAACCCAGCATCTTCCGCAATCCGGGCGGCTGCGTTAACCACTACGCCACCGGGGCACTGCTTCGTTTTCGCTGTCAAAATTTGTCAGTGCTTGGTGCTTATGTTTTTATGGTAAAGATTGTTTCATCAAATCTTTGAAATTTGCACTTTTAAGATCCGAACGAAATATTTTTGCAAATATTTGACGCCCAGTTAAGATCAAACTACCTTTTTTTATTTTTTTGTTGACGGGGTGGTCAAATGCATTTACGCATCGTCCCTGCGGGGTGGTGCCAACCGCAGGGGGTATGTGGGACTTGAGGTAGAGGCGTATCCTCCATACCCACTAAACATCCTCCCCGGCCTGACCTCCAGTGCGCTATTGCGGGACGGCTCGGGATCTGCGCACGTGAGCGCAACTACACCGAGACCGTCCCAACGCTGCCCGTCTAGGCACTCCTTGTGCACCAATTGGTGGCCAGCAGCCCACAGGGGCTACCGACTAACGCCAGCCCCTGTGGGCCGCTGGCCGACGCCGGCATTATAGGCCGCCTCCTCACCGACGGCTGCTCGACCTGGCGCGTCCTCCGCAACGAGGACACCGGGTGCAGCTATCCCACCGCGCCCGGGGGACAGAGGGCAAGGTCGTGTCCGGGACTAGCCGTGGTGGGAAAACAAAAACAACTTGACGATAGCATATGTGACTTCAAATGCCGATAGGCGACACACTTGACATCAAAATCCACTCACCCGCCGAGAAAGTTTCCCCACCACGTTACCAGGGTCCGCCACGAGGAGGCTTCCGGACGTGGACCCCAAGATCAAACTACCTTACATTATGGAATAATTTTTGCGTTTACAAACGCGTAAATATTTTTAATACTAGTAAAAATACACTGTTTTTAGGGTTCCGTACCTCAAAAGGAAAAAACGGAACCCTTATAGGATCACTTTGTTGTCCGTCTGTCTGTCTGTCTGTCAAGACCCTTTATCTCAAGAACGCGTGGACGTATCAAGCTGAAATTCACATGAAATACTCAGGCCTTTGTCCCTTTAAGCTGTGAAAATATTAAACTTCTAAGCCAAGCCAATCAAAAGATACAGCCGATTATGTCGATATTTTCAACAAATTTCCGACACTCGCAAAGGAATCAAAACCTACAGGATACTTCCCGTAAACTCAGAATCTTGAAATTTGGCATGAAGCATTGTCATATAATGCAAAAATAGGAAAAATTGCGAAAATCACATTTTTTTAGTTATACAGGATGTAAAAGACATGAGCAGTCAAACGAGAACCATGTATTCTGCTCACCGTCATAACATTTTTCTTCCTTTAGACTATACCTGGGAAATTGATAGTTAAGATTTTATTGAAGGTCAAAGTCATAATTTTTTTTTTCATTTTTTTATGAAAACGTATTCTATACGTTATTTCTTAATTATTTTCCAAAGAAACATTATCATTTTTTTTAGTATTTCATAACAAAAAATGGCTTCAAAACGTTAGCGTTCAATGTAGCTCACTCGATGCGCACGGACACTAACGAACGGGGCCGCCGTCAAGCAAAATTATCGCGGTTTTGCGAGTTGCGTGCGAGTTGAGCCCTTTACATTGCGCGGTACAATTTGCAATTTTTTGTAACACCAAAAAATAAAAATCATTTCCCAGCAATATTTTTTTTGAAATATGTCTTATTTTGATGTATAGAATACGTGGTTTTCGTTTGACTGCTCATGTCTTTTACACCCAGTATAATATAATAAAAATATTTTAATAAAATGAAACTTACTACCTTATTTCTCACGAACGAATAAAGGTATCAAATTGAAATTTATACCAAATACCTAGGTCTATTGTCCCTTTAAGCAGTGAAAAAATCAAACTTCTAAGTTAACGCGATCAAAAGATACAGCAGTTTATACCGAGGAACCCTCGGTGTGCGAGTCCGACTCGCACTTGGCCGGTTTTTTTTTTCTAGTATTAAAAATATTTACGCGTTTGTAAACGCAAAAACTATTCCATAGTTAAAGTGATAGTGAATGTGGCATTATCATTTTCTCTCCCTCTCCGAAGGTTTCCTCTCCACGGGCGACGAGAACTCCCCAGGGAACTATGGTATATTGGACCAGGTGATGGCTCTCCGCTGGATCCATGAGAACGTGGGCGCGTTCAATGGCGACCGTAACTCCATCACAGTGTTCGGACGGGGCGCGGGGGCCGCGTCGGCTGGCCTGTTGGCTGTTGCGCCGCAGACTAGGGACATCGTTAGCAGGGTCATAGCACAGGTAGGTACACAAATACATACATACATAACTTTAAAATTTTGACGCGTGTTTCTTTTTAGAGTCGGTGTAACGGGTGCTGATTAGGAGATACCTGACAGTTAATTTGACAATTTTGTTTGGACTATCTGTCAAATAAGCACTAATTGCAACTTACTTGGAACCTGTTAAAAAGGCCAAACTTAAAGCGTTTAACGTTTTCTCAAATAATACTTGTGTATACTATGTGAAGTAAGGCTTTTCTCAGTGCGTGCCATATGGTAATTGGTAAGCCTTTCAATTCGTAAACAATACTCAAACGAATCTTGGACACCGAGTACTTGGATAAGTAAACGCATTGCGTTCAATAGAGCTTAGTGATTGGTTGGTTTCTGTTGCGTAGTTCACTTCGTTGAATTGACTGACGTCTTATTACTTCAAACTTTAAACTTTTGACATCTGTACATTGCTTTTGATATCTTACCTGTGCATTGCGTGCGTTCATTTTAAAGTACGCATAGTGCCGATCCCCACTGAAGTATTTTCTATTAATAGGTTTAACGACCCGTCCACGCACACTTTTTGAATACGGGTTTACGGATATGTATAACGCGAAGAGAAGTCACAACTAAAGATAAGCACGAGTGTTTACGAGTGATTATGGACCGAGCACCGAGCGACATAGCGGCAGAAAGGTTTAAAAGACAGCAAGGCCTCTTTTATTGCTGATCTTTAAAAAAATGTTAAAAATATTCTATAGCTTACACAAATAAAATAAGTATTTTGAAAAAAAAACATGGTAAAATATTTACAGAGTGGCTCCGCGCTAGCAGACTGGGCAATGATCGAAGACAAATTCAGAGTGCAGAATACTTCCCTGGTGTTTGGGAAGCTACTGGGGTGTCCCATAGACTCCTCCTGGAAACTGGTTAACTGTCTCAAGCAGGGCCGCAGTTTTTATGAACTGGGCAATGCTGAGTTTCAGGTATGTAGAGACTTTCGTATTTGCATTTATATGTAGCATTTTATCCGACTACGCGAAGCTAAAAGGAATGCTTGTAATTGTAGTAGTCTATATATCGGTTTGTATGTACGTATGTTCCTCCGTAGCGGCTACACTATTTATCCGATTTTGATGAATAAGGTGTCAATCGATTCTCTATTATGGGCTGAATAACATAGAGTACATTTTCCTTGACTAACAATACGACGTGTGTATTATACCCTGCAAACCCAGATATGTATGTTCGAGTTAAACCTTGCAACTGCAATATGACGGCGTCGCAAGATGGCAAGAATTTTTTGTGCACTACCATAAAATAGGTATAAAATGAGAGGGTTTGCTGAACAATACGAGCTATAGAATGACGTCACTCTAAATCCAATATGGCGGACCGTCTAAAATGGCGGACTAGTTATTTTTAAGCACTTCACACTAGAATGTAACCCAAGAACGTGTACACAGACACACAGCATGATAGAAGATTAATATAAACAAATCGTTGATAAAACAAAGTGCTATGCAAACAGGAGAAAAATACAATATACATAACATAGCTAACAATAAATATTAGGGAATATTAATTTTTTTTCATTCTCCCTTCTCCTTCGTTCATAAAATAATGAAGTTTTTAGTTGCTACTATACTATACTATACTAACTACTAATTAATGGCGTCGCGTCGCATTAAGCGTACGCATTTTGCCAATGTCAAGTGAAAATGTAACTAAAGTAACAAAAATTGTACGGTTGTAATGGAGTCTCTCAACACGTGTTTTTAGAACAAGAACTCGGGAGAAACTAATTTTTTTTTGTTGCATCAATTTGTAATATACGCGTTATTATTCTCTTTCACATTGCCGATCTATTCAGCTTCTAAATCTATGGTATTCAATTTACGCTTACAGCCCCAAGTAGGCTTCATACCATGGGGTCCAGTACTAGAGAACAATTTCACATTCCCCGGCGACCAATGGTACGAGGGGTGGCGGGAACGAGACTGGAGGTTCCTCGACGTGATGCCCGAAGAGCTGGTCAAGAAACGGAAATTCAACCCCGCCTTGCAATATATGGCCGGCGTCACTACTCAGGAAGCCGCTTATTTTATTTGTAAGTAAAATCTACTTTATGTAACAATGCAATTTAAACATCAACTTATTGTAAAGGGAGCACATTTAAAAATACAATAAGAATTTAAGTTTAAACGCTAATATAATACTAACATTTGATACGATAAGCCGCCATGATGTCAGTAACATGCCAATCTAAATATATATAACTAAAAGGTGACTGACTGACTGACATAATGATCTATCAACGCACAGCCCAAACCACTAGACGGATCGGGCTGAAATTTTGCATGCAGGTAGATGTTATGACGTAGGCATCCCCTAAGAAAGGATATTTGGAAATTCCACCCCTAAGGGGGTAAAATGTCCACGCGGAAGAAGTCGCGGGCGGAAGCTAGTTTCACAAATAATATTCTACTTAAGTCTGGTTTTTATTATCAAACGAGTACTGTGTATGTCTCTCTCATATTTTCGATATTGACAGAGTGAGATGGCTCATTTTAGGGGCGGGGCCAACGCCTTTAGAATAGAATAGAATATGACTTTATTGTACATACATCAACCAGATTAACAATAGTATATTAATATATAAAAATAGTTGTACAAAGGGCGACCTTATCGCTAAAAGCGATCTCTTCCAGGTAACCTTAGGATGGACAGGATTGCAAAGTAAAAAGTAACTATGAGGGAAGATGGCGACGTATATCTACTTATTACATACTAATTATAAATACCAAATAATAATTACATAAATATAAATACTTAAATATTAATACACACATACATACAATATATAAAATATATACTGTAATAAAATAAAATATATACTGTCATATACTATAGATACTAATGGATGATTATAGTGACAAATAATGAGCCTCTACTTGTTTCTTAAAAGTTCCTTGAGTTTGAGCTTTCCTTATATTTGCAGGTAAAGCATTCCACAACAAAACAGCTTGAACAGTAAAAGAATTGTTATAGAATTTTGAGAAATGTACCGGAGTCTCTAACCTCAAATTCTCTGATGATCTTAATACTCGTGAGTGAGCCTTTGTTATTCTTTTGAAATTGTAAAGGCCCGATCATGGGAAATACTTCTAAACTTATTGGATTCGTTAAAAAAAATTTCTGTTCGCGGAAAATTATGTAATTTTCATAAATAAATAACAATAACACAATATTGGAAAAGTTAAAAAACATTTAAAAAAAAATATTTTCTGCATTAGAACTTGTAAATCAAATAATTATTATATAATACTTGTAATCTTAAAAAGTATCGGCGTCACTTCCTACTGATGAACTTTCTGCAGACACGTGAATAATGAACTCCATATTTTCTGTATTATTGTCTACTTCGTACATTTTTGTTTCGATCTTGGTTATCACATGATTGACACATGTCGACCACTTTTGACTATCCAATTTAGCTAGGTACTACTTGTAATAAAAGAGTTCGAAATTTATCAATTTAATAAGTTTTGTTATTTGCTGCTTGATAAAAGAGCGCGCGGCGTCACAATATTTGTTCATGGTACATTTATCATACAAGCCGGTCTTTGTGGCGTTTGTGTGAAACGGACTTTATGTTGATTACGTGGACCAATCAAACCAAGGCAGATAATTTTCGGTACTCGTTTCTTTAAAAAAATATACTATAACGACCCGCCCTGACTTCGCACAGATAGTACTTAGAGCACTTACTAACCTTAACCAATTATACTTCTAAGCCTTCATCTTGAATCACTCCATCTATTTATGAACCGCATTGAAATCCGTTTACAAAGTTCTAAGAGTACATACAGAAAGAGCTACTTAGTTTTATACTATGTATAGATTCGTTCTTTTTTTATATACCGGATGAATTTTTCAAGTGAGCCTTTAGGGCCAAATCCTAAACTATAAGGAATATCGAATATGCTTAAAGGAGTCGCGAGCCCGATTTTGATGAAAACAGAAACTGCATCATTGGATTTTTGAAAAATCAATAATCCTAGCCAGGCAGCGAACCCAATGATTGTGAAAAAAAAACACAGGCTGTATTATTACACCATTCGATAGTGTTGTTAATAAGGTTCGATTTCTGGGAAGTAATGATGTACGGGAAACTAATGGAAAACGTTAAATTTTAATTACTATTTCTTGTTCCACCTTGGTTGAAGTGATAATCAAAGCGATGATCATTATTTTATCAATCAACCCACTGATGCAGTTTTTTTTTTCATCAAAATCGGGTTCGCGAATCTCTTGAGCATTTTTCGATATTCCTTATAGTTTAGGATTTGGCCCTGAAGGTCCACTTGCAAAAATTCACCCTGTATATAAGAAGGTCAAGCAAATGACTCCATTCCACCTGATGGTAAGCAGAACTGGAGTCCAAATGCGAAGATAGCTAGTGCGAGAGACAAACCGCCGCGCTAGCCACTCTCGCCTTACCGACCTGCAAGGTGCTTCTTCACGCCTCTTTTGTATGACCCAGAATTGTAGTAAGGGGAACTAGTGTGCTGGCAGCGAATTCCGTTTCTTGATTGCGCTACAAAGAAACGAGTTGCCAAATTTCTTAGTTTACGTTGGAATGGTAGCCACAGTTTTTCGGTGACAACGTAGACCAGCACGCGTAGTCCTTAAAAAGAAGGGAGATGGTGGGATTAGGGAAAAAAGCTCCTCAGAGCACTCGAATTGATACAAACGGTAGAATGCGCTCAATGACGCTACATTGCGACGCAGAGAGGCTCAAGATGTTTAGTCACCTCTTCGTCGACAATGATGCGGGGCTTATCATTATAGACAACAATAAATCCCTGGGGCCCAACTACGCGATCTCCGAGACGTGGTTCGACCAGAAAGTGCGTGAGCTGGTACTCCGCTACAACTACACGCTGAACCCTCGCGGAGTCTACGAGGCTATCCGGTATATGTACACCTACCACCCGGAACCTCACAACGTTAGCGCTATCCGCGACCAGTATATACACGTGAGTATGCTAATTGTTTTTGGTAATTGAGCTCTAAGACATTGACCCTATTGGGCTCGGATATTATAAATTTATTAATTTTAAAATAAAAATATACTTTTTAGCTTTCAGCAACTCAAAATATTTTAGTTTTTTAATCAAAATTGACAAGTCAAAATTTTAAAGACAATAATTTTAAAATATTACGAAATACCAAAAAGTTTGTATAGCTATCTACTACAGACCTTAATACCCGTATTCACAAACATTACTATTAGGTTTCTCGACTCTTGGATAAGTAAACGCATTGCATTGAATAGAGCTCTGTGATTAGTTCGTTTCTGTTGCCTAGTTCACATCGTTGAAATTACTGACGTTTTATTACTTCAAACTTGAAACTTTTGACATCTGGACGATTTTGACATCTCGACCTGTGCGTTGGGTAATATAGCTACCTATACTGTGCGTTTATTTTAAAGTACGCATAGTGGCGATCCCAACTCAAGTATTGTCTAAGAATAGGTTTTTACGACCCTGTGCGTCCACGCTCACCATTCAAAGTCTTGCCATATGGCACGCACTGAGAAATGCCTTATTTTGCATAGCATCGTTTTTTACTTAGACAAATATTGTTTGTGAATACGAGCGTAAGAGTATTTTCGTCATCATCATAACAGCCTTTATAATTCGACCCACTGCTGGGACACAAGGCCTCTCCTTGTCATTGAAGGAAGTTTAGGCAGTAGTCACCACACTTGTCCAATGCGGATTGGTGGACAGAGTACTTATAAGGTGATCAATACCCCTTTGCTGATTCATTAGTCACCTTCTACGAAAGCCATTGGAGGATATGGGGTGATGCTATTCTACTCTGCCGGCATCACATGGCTAAACTGTATTTTACCTACAGAGAATTTATGACTGTAGTTGCTCTTACGTTAAAGTTTATCTGTAATCCATGACTTAAATGTTTTTGTCAGAAATGATATCAGTACGTTAGCAGTTCAAATTTGTTTACATAATACCTATTTCTTTAGCTTATGAGTTAGTTATAAATACTTTGGTATTGTATCTAAAACATTGGTAGTTGTTACCTTTTTGAACATTCAAATTAGGTATTTATTTGCTATCACTCAATGTTCACTTTTATTATTAATCTGAACTACAAAGTTCAGATTAATAATAAAAGTCAATATCAACTGTGTAGGAACAACTTAACCGTAATTTTTGTTATTTTATTTTCTGTGATTTATTTTATTATCACCAGTGACCTAAATGATACACTTCTTGACTTATCATATGAATCAATTAAGTCACGAAAAAAGTTCTTCGATGACTTCTCACAACATTAACGCATATAATTTAGCTACAAAAATATGTAATATAAAATATTTGGAACTGGACTAACCTGGATGCGTTCACATGATATATTATTGAAATAAAATCCCTACTTTCCCAACAATAATTAACAACTACAACTTCCAACAGCTTCTGTCAGACTTCCTCTACCGTGCGCCAACGGACAAAATGGTAAAACTGCTCCTAGAACAAAACGTGCCAGTCTACATGTACGTACTAAACACCACTGTGGAAGCGTTCAAGTGGCCCGAATGGAGGCAGTACGGCCACGATACGGAGCGCTACTTCCTGACTGGAGCGCCGTTTATGGACCAGGAGTTCTTCCCATTGAACGAACGCATCGACCGGCAAATGTGGACGCCCAATGACAGAAATATGAGCCACTTCTTCATGAAGGCCTATTCGGATTTCGCTAGATACGGGTGAGTTGGTTAAATTTTTATTACTTTCTCATACGTAGTATAGAGGAAGTCTTGTAATCGTCAAAATTTTTTATTGCACTAGGAACAAAGAGTACATTCTAGGGATGTCATGATACGAAAGAAATGATTTGTTTTGTGATTAGGCAAAATTACTGCCAGCCAGTATGAACAGTTACGACCTCTTTAGTGGTCTTCTACTTCTTTCTTCTTGTTTATGGGTATTTTATAAAGCACGCCGCCCACCTAAGCGCACCATAATGTATTGTGAAAAAGCTCTTAACATTTGCGATTTGTCGCCGTGGAAATAATGGGATATAACTAGGAAAAAATTTGTCCCAATTCACATTTTGTATTTCCATGGAAATAGTGGGATACACCCAAAAGAACGCGCAAGGAAGATCACAGGAATGGCGAATCGCCATTCCTGTGATCCTTCCTTGCGCGCTTATCTTATCTCATCTTATGTAGGGGCCGTGAGTTTCCCCACAATGCACTTCGACCCAATGGGATCTTTTGTGTCTCCCCAGTCTCGTTCACTCTTGTCGCTCCTTGAATAAGCAAGCCATTAGTCTAACTATATCCATGGGCTTGAAGAGCCTGTAGTCTTCTGGCTTTGGGTAAGCCAATCCCAGGATATTTAGTCTAGTCCTGGCTATGGAATTACAGTCACATAGTAGGTGTTCCATGGATTCCTGGTTATGCCCACATGCTCTGCAATTTGGTGTTGTCGAAATTTGCATTTTGTTGAGCATGTGGTTTGTGGCGTAGTGCCCTGTGAGTCCACCCAAGATTAGGCGGGCCTGTTGTCTGTTGCCCCCAAATATGGATTTACTTTATCCTCTTGGGCATTCACCTAAGAAGGATTTGGAGTGTTTCATACCAGGTGACAGTTTCCATTCCATACAGTGTCTTTTGAAGACGTGGTCTCTAATGGCTTTGCTGATGTAGCATTTGGATAGGGGGATGAATGGTTCAGGGCCTACTAATGGGGCTTCTGATCCTTTCCTTGCCAGTTCATCAGCTTTCTCATTGCCTCGGATCCCCTCATGTCCTGGGACCCAGATTATTTGTACCTTATTGTATTTACCGACCCTGTTTAGGGTTTGGACCGCATTGAGTACTATACCCGAGTCAACGCGGGGGTTCAAGAGGGCCTTGAGTGCTGCTTGACTGTCACTTAGGATATAGTCCTTGCGCGCTTACTATGTTGAAAAGGTTAAGAATCACTACAAGGGGCGGTCACTGTACCTGTGTGAGCGTGACAGCAACATAATTGCGCAGGAGCGACAAGGATGCGTAACGTGGTATCAATGTACGAAATTATCTCAGCTCGGCGACCGCATTTTGCGAGTGGTTGTTTGCAACAATTTAACACGGGACGTGGCATAGTGCAGATGTAGTACTGAAAACATTCTGCCGTTTTATTTACTCACTCGTGCACACTGTTGCAAAAAATTTAATCGCTATTATGAACGCACACTCGCGGGCTCGGCTAACCCGCGTACCGCCATATCGCCTAACGTTGTTATATCGCTGTTTCTGTCGCAAAATTTGTAGATGAAAAATTGTATTGTTATGTGAAACAGTAGTTTATTTGAATAGAAAATTACTTCCGTGTGATAAGCAACTCCGTTTTAGGATAACTTTAATGTTTCTGGTCGTCGTTTACAAGAAAACACTCCGCAACCAACAATTATTACGAGGTCCGCTTAGCGACAGATACGAATTCAAAATGGCGGTCGGTCGTCGCGGCGAACTAGTTTTTAAAAACTGACATGAACATTTGTTCATGTACTTTGGCAGAGGGGAACGCGTTCGCTTGCCACGTCCCGTGTTAAATGGTCGAAGTCTAAAGGCTTTTAAATAACTATTTTATGATTTCTTAATCTTATTACAGAAACCCAACCCGTTCTCGCATATTGGGCATCCACTTCGAGATGGCCAAGGCAGGCCAACTGCGGTACTTAAACCTCAACACTACTTTCAACTCCACCATACAACTTAACTACAGACAAACAGAGCTAGCCTTTTGGACTATGTACTTGCCGTCTGTCATAGGCAGGATGCTACCGACGTATCCGCCTATCACTGAGGTAAGCATAGATTTATAATTACCGACATATGTAGATTGGAAATGAATCGACTAGGTCGAGACAAAAAAATGCACCAATGTGTGAGTAATGCGCATGTGTGCGTGAAAAATAGTACTGCACTATAATCATAATTATAATAGTTTATTGTTTCCATAGTTTACAAGGTGTCACAACATAAGAAAGTACAAAATGGAAGCCCGTTAGGGCACTACAATTTTGGGGCGTTTGATACAAACACAATATTAGGTACTTAGTAGTTCAAATCAAAATTTAAATCAAAGCAATTCACAATAAGCATAATCATCAATGTCGATAGATAATGTCAATTTCATTAATAATTCAATACATTAGTCAAAATCTATAAATTCAATTACTTTCATTAATATAAAACACATATTATTTAATAATAAAAACAATGTCAATAGGTACAAGTATTAAATCTAAATTAACATTTAAAAAAAACATTAAGCGATATCTCATTACAAATTGGTTGTCTGTAAAGTCGGTTTACTGACGATAGTTGAACGTGACAACGTCTTAAGAAAATACTGATGGAATGGTAGCATTTTTCAAAAGAAAAATTTAATTTCATTTGTTTAATAGATTTTTGCTTGCACTTCAAGCCTTACATGGAACGCCTCAGAGCGAGATAACGCCGCATACGTCATGTTTTTTCGTGCGTGCAGCCGGCTCTATCGAATTATAAGACGTTGTCACGTCAAAAACTCTTCCAGAGTATAGTATGCTTTTTCCGTAAGATACTCTTTTAGTTTTCTTACAAATGGCTTGTACTTAATCTTATATTTTAATAGACATTAATAGTGTGCTAGAATTAAACAGCTGCAGTCTGCTGTGTGGTAAAGCGAGATTTACTTTGAAACGGGTATTTAAGCGTGTCTCAAGCATTTCATCTATCGTTTTAAAATAATTGCACACTATGCACAGCCTTACAGTTGCTGTGTATTCAAACACACTGAGAGGCCGACATAAGCCGATAGCGTGTACGTGAAAAGATCTCGTCTATTAGAGCGAGATACTCTAATATAAGCGTTAGTATGCTCTTTCACATTGCCGATGTACAGATCCTACATCTATGAAGATAAGTGACACAAAGTTAAGAAATATCCGTAATTGTGTATCGTTTATTGCGACATTTATAAAATTGCGAAAGTTTTATATCGAAGGTTATAAAGCGAATTTCTCGATATAAAATCATACTAACCAAGGGTCCAGGTTTTCAGCCCCTTACTTTTATTTTGAAATGTTATAATTATATTAAAGAAATACGTGTTTATGGAACAAAACTCAAATTTCTTTATTCATTTCGGTACAATTTGTACACTTATGAAAGTCAAGTTTGATGCCATCGGTTCAAAAGTGTACCAGGAGGTCTTGTTCTGAGAAGAAGAAAAAAAGAAGGCAAGAAACTCAACAAGTTTTATCCTCCCTTGACAGTTTTCATAGTATTGATTTGGAAAGTCACAATTCACATTGTACACACAAAATACACGTACGACAGTACGATAGTGACTATTTCCAGCCAGTGTGAGAATAATTACGGGATTATTTTACCAGGCAACTTTGACTACCTAACTCACAAGTCCCATACACTGTTTATAGTGAAATATATTATTTACTAAAGTAAACCAATATTCTGATGCCTCTTAGCAAATCCTACCCTCAAAGGCTTAGAATAGTTTGAACCTACTTGTTAATTTTATACTCTCGTAAGTACTTAAACTTTTACTTACAACCGAACCTGTGTTAGGACCTCACAGTATCGATGAATCGACAGCTCTTCTAAACAGTCATTATTCTATTCTATTCTCATGCAAGGGGCTGAGAGTCCCCTTTCCTTATCACCCATCCCCGCCAACATTGAAAACATTTTGTATGAGTTTTACGATGTTGGCGGGAGTAAGGTCTGTGAAGTCCTCTGGTTTAGGGTAACCTAGACCCAGGACCTTTAGTCGCCTATTAGCTAGTGCATCGCAGTCACATAGTATGTGCTCCATGCTTTCTTCCTCCTCACCACACATTCTACAGATGGGGATTTCAGCTTTGCCTATTGTACACAGGTGTCTTTTAGTGGCAAAGTGGCCAGTGAGAGCGCCTGTGAGGCAGCGGATTTGGGTCCTGCTGATTCTTCCTATTCTCTTAACGTAGGATCCTGTAAGGATCCTAAAAATTTCTTTGAGTGTGTCAGTCGGGGAGTGGACAACCATTCCCTGAGGTGCCTCTTTTGACAATACTCCTTCAATGCCATTTTTATGGTACTTCTAGATAATCCTAAAATAGTTATTAACGTTTCGTTACAGTATTGGTGGGAGCCCAAACAACCTCTCCAGATAGCCTTCTGGACGGTATCTAGCGCATGTCTACTACTCATAGTTCTACTGGTCGTTTGTTGTATGCTGTGGAGGAATGCCAAACGGTAAGAAAAATCTATTTTCTCTCATCTGTATTATCAATTGTTTGGTAATATTAACTAACCAATGTTATTTTTTTTTAATACATATAAATAACCAGTAATTTTGCAATAATATTATACTGAAATTCTATTCCTCTAACCTTATATTTACTGTATATTTGATTTACTGCGTCGCTTTTAGCTCAGAAAATAACAAGAGTTTTTTTTTATTAATATAGCATAGTTTCATGTTTGTATGTAACGGACTCGTTTGGGCTCGATTCTGACCCACTTTAAACGGTCATATTTCATTTAAACTTTACAGACTTATCAAAGACCGATGATTGCAATAATTCGATAAGTATATCCCATTATCCTGATTAGAATCGCCAGGACTAATAAATTAAACGTTTGGAATGTTAGTTCAATTATACGTCACTAGATGGCGTTGTCATTTTTTTAATAATATAAGTAATTTCATCGGCGGTAATAATTCGCACTAAAAAGTGGATGACAAAATAATAGTTAAAAAAAAACAAAAAACACGTTTTTATATTAAATCAGAAAAAGTGAAATATAACTTTTTAGTATAGAAACTAAATGATGAAAGAAAAGTATAATTATTGTTTACAGAAAAGCGTGGGGTGCTCGGTTTATTTGTACCGATCGAATATTTTCAAGAACTAATGTTATTGAGCACCCCACGCTTTTCTCTAAATAATAATTATACTTTTGTTCATCATTATGTTTCTATACTAAAAAGTTATTTTTCACTTTTTAATCCGATTTAATATAAAAGTGTGTTTTTTAGTTTCTTTTAAACTATTATTTTTTTATTTTATAAATCTGCTTATACTTTACAAGTAACAATACCTTCTATCTTTAAAGTCGCTAAGAATAAAAGTTAATATTTATTTGTGCATGTGGCAGCTAGTTACAATTTAACATTATAAAGTCGATTTTACAGTTGAGATATATGTACTGTGACTTCATAAACTTTAATTACAGGTATAAATTATTAAAATGTATCTACTTTGTGAGAAAGACCTTTAAACACTAACCTGTTTCGGAGACGGAGGGCGCGTATTACCACTCTATTGGTTATGTGCTCGATGAATTGTTTTAATGCGAAACCTACTTCATGTGCTAGTCAATACAAACAACTTTTGCTACAGGATCTACATCGAAATCGCGAAAAAATGTCAGCTGTTACATACAAAAGTGCAACACAAAATGTGGACCTGCTAATTTTTTTTGCGATTTCGATGTTGGTCCCGTTGTAAAAGTAGTTTATATTGACTGGCACAAAGATAGGTTTCGGCATCAAAACGATTAAAAATTACGGTATATATAGATGCAATAAGGCCATCCCTTGTGTAATTAAAATTTATTTATTTTTCTAGTATTATATTTAAATTTAGTTATTTTGCATTATCAACATAATCGTTGGATATCACAATTGCTTTTATCAGTGTTGAATTTCGCATAATGTTGCCATAGCTTGAACCTAACCTCCTTATTTTTGACAGGGCTGCTCCTCCTAAATGGAAAATGGTGCCAGCAATGTAGGTGACATAACACGTCTTAATACTTATACATGTTTTGCTTTTTAAGGGCTTTTGTATTCTTTAAACGTATTTGGATGATATACTAATTACTTACATTTTAGTGATAGTTATCGTTCTTTTTGGTTTATAAATTGTGCATGGTTTGTTATATGGTGTCCTACGTCAATTCTTAGTTTGTATAGTTATGTTGATTTTCTGTTATTTCCGCTACTGTATTTTTACGTTTGCGATTCATTATAATGTATATTATTATTTTTTACTGGGCAATAGCTCTATAAATATTATGAATGTTCGTCTGCTATACGAAACTGGCGCGTTATACGTTATCATACCAAACATTTGTCATCTTAATTTCCATATATGGAACAATTATGTGATGAAATTGTGATCCCTCGAAGATAGCGAGTCAAGGAAAAATTCTTGACATAGCATTTTGTTCATCACGCGATAAGAAGTGAAAGTTCCATACGATACTTTTTTGAAGAACGCTCTTAAGGAAAAACTATAGCCCGTATTCATAAACAATACTTGTATAAGTAAACAACAATTTGTAAAGTAAAGTTCCGAATTATTTCGTCGAAATGGTGGTAGGGCTTTTGACGATTTAAAAGTACTTAGCAAAGTCCATTTACATAAAGATAGTCTAAGATCCGAACCTAAATCGACCTTCACCGAGCTGATAATAGAATGAAACATATTTTATTATTAATTAAGTATATTAGAAAATATATTAAAAATGGGTTGTCTAAAAAAATCCTGGACAGACTATTTTTAATTATTTTTTGAAAAATGATTTTTAATAAAATATTGCAACATCAAGATAATAAGAAAATTTTGTCGCGCGCTTATGATGATGTAATTTTTTTTCTATTATCCAATCGAGTGAAAGTAACTGATATCGACATACCTGTTCATACCTGACAACCCAGTAGTTCGCGCAGGTAAATAATAGACAACCCAATGCCTGCACATTCTATACGGTTTCTACTATCAGTCAGGACAAAATTTTCTTATTATCTTGATGTTGCAATATTTCATTCATTTTTTTTAAAAATCATTTTTCAAAAAATAATTAAAAATAGTCTGTCCAGGATTTTTTTAGACAACCCATTTTTAATATATTTTCTAATATACTAAATTAATAATAAAATATGTTTCATTCTATTATCAGCTCGGTGAAGGTCGATATAGGTTCGGATCTTCTACTAAGAGCTTTTTCATTTCATTTCATTTCAAGGCATTTCCCAGTGCGTGCCATATGGCCAGCCTTTCAATTCATAAACAATACTCAAACAACACTTTGAAAAGTAAACGCATTGCGTTGAATAGAGGTCTGTAATTGGTTCGTTTCTGTTGCGTAGTTCACTTCGTTGAATTGACTGACGTTTTATTACTTCAAATTTTAAACTTTTGACATCTCGGCCTATGCGTTGCTTAATATAGCTAGCTACCTTAGCTATGCGTTCATTTTTAAGTATGCATAGTGGCCTACTCAAGTAGTCTTTAAATAGGTTTTTACGACCCTATGCTTCCACGTGTAGTGTGAGATCTCATAGTAATGTTTGTGAAAACGGGTGTAAGTTCATATCAAATCAAATTTCAGCTTTTATTATAGAACTAATAATAATTCCTAAATATATATTAGAAAATCCTAATAATAATTAGAAAAAAAAAACGGAAAAAAATATGATTAATCAATTTAAACGCGCAGTGAAACGGACCGGTACTACGACGGCGACATATTCATGGTGGGGGAAGGCGACGACCACGGTATCGTCAACACGACGCAATCCCGTGACAATATATACGAATACCGTGACGTTCCTGTCAAGCGACCGCCTACGCCACAGACGTTGACTCGCGCGGTGAGTAAAACATGTATTTTTTCCGTTTAGATACAGAACAAACTTCGATTAATCTATCCGCATTTAAAGTCAAAATCAAAATTTCTATTCATATTGGTTAATTTTGATGCCATCGGTTCAAGAGTCTACCAGGAGGCCTCGTTCTTGGAACGAACTGACAAGAAACTCAGCAAGTTTTATCCTCCCTTTACAGTATTAATCAAGTAAAGAATTTACAAAAATGTTATTTATGACGTCTTATACAATATTGTCAATTTGTAATTTGAATTGTACACATATTGATATCCCACTAGATTACAATGCATAATTGAACATTGACCCTTGTTTTTCAAATAATATTTAAACCCTCTGTCTGGTGGTGGCAGATAAATTGCCACCATACTTTGAACTTTATGTCTTTGGGATAAGGTTGAAAAACAATGATAAATATTTAAAACAGTTAAAGAGCAAAGAATGTGTCCGAAAATGAACTAAATATTGTAATTGTAACGCTACGGAGACAAATCACAAAATATTTTTATCTGAAATAAACTTATTTAAATCTAATAAATGCTCTTAAAAGTAAATCATCCTACACTGGTGCTAATTTATGTGAGGTTGGTTCAATATAGTCACCATACTGCTATAGTTTTTGCAAGAGAGAACCCTTCTTGGGAATGCTGTTGTGGGTCGCCGAGTGACACTTCGGGCGATGGTCTGTACGGGATTCATAATCTCCCACAGTTGGCTTTTTATAACACCCGCACAAGAAATTTATAGGTAAAACTTGAAGCCACACTACCAATAATAAAGTGAAAACAACTTTTTTAAGTAATAATTAAATCCTCTATTCTTGCTCCCATACCCTGTATTCCGTCTCAGTATTGTCCTTTAGCCCAAGGTTGCCTGGTAGATTGCATTTCAGCAATAAAGCCGCCTATTTTGTACATCTCTTCTCTTTTTTTATTGTATGTGCTTCATTTCTTGTATGCAATAAAAGAGTATTTTTTTTTTATTATTTGACCCCAAGTAACCTTTGCGTGTTTCCGTTTCCTATATGTCTCTTTCTAACTCTCCGCAAGTAATATGATGGCGTACGTACGTATGACGTGACCATGAAAATAGTACTGCAGCCTGACAGTTGCTGTCTTTTCTACGTGACTCACAAGCCTCCTGGCCCCCTGCGTGTACGTGAAATGGTCTCGTCTATCTCGCTCTAATATACGCGTTAGTATGCTCTTTCTCTTTTACATTGCCGATCTACAGTTTCCTATGTCTATGTGTGTCTTCACTTTTTTATTAGTAATATGGCTTCCAGTTTTATCTATAAATATAATGCACTCACGAGTTAAGAAGGGGTAGTATTATTTGTGACCTAAAGTAAATATGAGTAATAAAAGCAATATTATACAATACATTAAGTTCTTGTTATTGTCTTTCTTTTCTTAACCTCAACAAATCCCAACAGCAAATGTACAGCGATAGGAAGGTACAGGCTTCTGTAACACAGGTTATCCTATCTCTGAAGTCAGGGCTACATTAATTTTTGTTTTGGTGATGGGTACAAATAAACAATTTTTTCATTTCAATTGTGAGCAATATTTAACTAGGGTGTCTGTAAGATGGAGGTCTTCCTTAGGACTGGAACTGCAAGTTTGAGCAGTCCATGTGCTTTTAAAAAATTTATTTGGTTTATTTTTACACAGGCAAGTCAACCTCAAAATCTGCAATCTACACGGCCGCCATCCGAAGCATCGACAGGCTCTGCGTTATCTCTTAAAGAAGGTTATGTATCCCGCGCTCCAGAGCCACTTCCCCGAGCTAAATCACGCACACAAATAGTACACGGTGTCCCACAGACTACGGTTTAGTAAAAATTAGTCTTGTATACAACAGGTTAGTAGATAAGTTTTATTTTATATTCTCGACATAAGCGCAGTGATATTGTGTGTAAGTATTATCCTATTCACTGCGCCGATTACGTCTTTTGTAACATGTCTAGATGCAAAAACGCCAAATGGCGTCAATCTAAATTTGATCATAACTTAAGAAATTAAAGTTGAATATGATCTAATTTAATCAACTATCTATATTTCTTTATGTTAGCAATTAAATTTGGTTATTTCTTGAGCATTTTCGATAAACGCCGATCAGCGTGCGCCCCATAAATGGGCTAAATGGTTAAATATTATATTAACATCGAATAAGTCAAATGACTGCAATATTGAAGGCTAAATTATTATACGATTTACAACTTTGTTGTTTTTGAGCGAAAGGACAAAATTCGCGATCGCTAAAATTCCTACAAACATTAGCAATGTTAAGTATTTTTATAAATTATTCAATATTTACCAGTATTTTGTCTAGACATTGTAGTCTTACTAACTTCTATGCGATTATTCAATGATAAAATTGTGCAGATAATTGGATATACTTTCTAGTAGCAGCAGCTTTGAGTAGTATATTTTTATTTACACCGGTGTATTTTTTATATAAATTGACTGAATTAATGACGTTGGTAGCTAACTAAATAACCCACCACAGCTAGTAACCTAAGTTATTTATACATTTATCGTCTTATGGCTGGTTTCAATGTTCAACTGACAGTTAGAGATCGCCCTACCAGGGTTTGGTTGCTAAGCGACCGATGGTATTTTTAGTAATTTGACAATAGTTGCTAGGTAACCAAACTCCAGTAAGGTTACTTTTGTTAGTGGATAGAATATTGATACCGCTAACTTAGCCAAGCTAAGCTAAATTGCAGCTAGTATAGCAGCTCCGAGTGACGCTATGAAAATAAAACAATCCTATTGGTGTAAATCAGACACAAACTTATCAACGTAGTGTAACGTAGCCCAAGTGGAACCGCATCTTTATTATAAAAAGTTAAAAATATTATTCCACTTTAAGAAACAATATTTAATAACTATTTAAATTTTGGAACTGAAAGAAACATCATTTTATAAATGTGCCTTGCTTCGATTGTGGAGCAAATATTTTACATTAACACGAACTATTTTTTATATTTATATCGATTCGAATCATGCCTTGCTAAGTTAATTTTTATTATAATCTATCTATACTGTCATGTGTGGACAATATAATTTCATATTATGTAATATAAGTCAATGAAATATTTGAAAGTAACCGTTGTGGCCATCACCAGTGTTTATACACAGACTGATTTTAAAAACGTATTTATGAATAGATTTTGACTTATAATTTATTTGACAAATTGTGACACTTCAACGTGCAACTGTCTGTACCCATATGCGCTAAACTGAGACGTTAATGACGTCACACCGTGTAAAACAATGAGGTGTGTACACTACAGTCGACAAAATTCCCGGTTTTCCATTAAGCAAATATAATCATTTGAAACGGCTGCCCCGCACCAAAACCCCGCCTAGTTTTTACTTCGGCCAATAGAATATTAACAAATTATGACGTAGAGGGTATATCCCACTATTTCCATGGCGACAAATTGAGGCGAGATTTTTCACAACACATTATGGTGCGCTAAAGGTGGGAGGCGTGCTTTATAAAATACCCATAAACAAGAAGAGAGAAAGAAGTAGAAGACCACTAAAAAGGTCGTAACTGTTCATACTGGCTGGCCAGTACTTTTGCCTAATTACAAAGCAAAACATTTCTTTCATATCATGACATCCCTAGAATGTACTCTTTTCCTAGTGCAATAAAACAGTGTGTCATCAATATTTAATTTAATATTAAGTAACTAATACATAGTTCTGTGTGACCACCAACTTAAAATTCGCGCGCGATAAATGTCTCGCGAAACCGCAATGGAAATAGGGAGACAAATGATCCCATTTCCACCATCGGAAATACAAAATGGAGGTAGTGGGGCACACCTGGCGTAGCGTGTTCACTCCCCCCGCGTCCACAGTCGCTCTAGCATGGCCGACGACAGTCTGCTCTGATTGGCTCAAGCCGGTAGGGGGTGGGTCGCCTGCCAATCAGGCACTTCGGTGCCACGCGATTATCGTCTAAAACTGGTACACCGGCAAGTTTGTCGATTGTATAGCTTGCGCTATACTCCTAGTTGGCTCTGAAGTTGTTTCCGCTTCGTTCGCACAGCCGTACCACCTACCAACAAGGTTCAATTTCGCACTGCTCCGGTAATCGCCTCCTTGCGAACTAGAAGTTTGGCGAGATCTCTACCTATAACTTATGCAGTGTTAATTTAATTTTTTATCCCGTCTATTCAAATTGTAGGTGAAATTCTAAATATAAAAGCTCAGATAACTATGTTTAGTTTTATGTTAACACATTTTGTCCAATAAATTGTAAATTAAATTATAATGCGAACCTTTACAATCTTAGGTAGTCAAATTGATTAGCGTTTTAAGTTCTTTTTATTTCCACTTTTCTGACATTCCAGTGTCTGAATATAGATTTAGGTGATTATTTTGATGAAGTTGAGTTGATTTTAGTCATCTCGTTTAAATTATGCTTTATTTACCATATAGTTAAGTTACCTCAAAGGTATTTAATGATACGAGTAGTAATAATTGGTTTTCTGAGTACCGTCCATATTGTATAATGAATCATGTTAGAGCAACTTCATTTACTTATTAGTATTTTGTTCAGGGACTTCAAAGATGGCGACGTAGCTTCTCGACTGGTAGTGGTAGATGTTGACCCGATCGGAGATGGGCGAAGGTAAAGCCGATAAGGGTCGACCAATCAAAAAGTGGCAAGGATGTCAATGGACGCGAATTTAAAATTGCCTCAATCTGTGCGAAAAGTGTCGACATTTCTTAACAATGAGGCTAGAATTACCTGCAATCGTTTTAAATGAAACTAAGCTGTGTTACAGCAGCCGCCTCCCAAATTCCACCAAAGTTAGGCGAGTATGACGGAGAGAAATTAAAAATGTTTAACATTAGTTGACGCGTAATTACCGACACTTTGATTGCAGATTTAAAGGAATATTCCAAGTTCATTGCTTGAAGTACACTATTATGATAGAAAAACTTAGTTTAATTAAATAAAATATGACTCCGAATCAATCAGCTTTGGAATAAATAAATAAATTAAATGAAATTATATAAATGAATATCATAAGAAAATTAATATTTTTTTACTATTTTACTTACACTATCAAATGATAGTTATAACTCAAATGCGGTAAGTACACCTTTTAGTTTAATTGAATTATCTGTGCACTTTTTATTTATATCAATTAATTAAAGTACACGTTTTATTTATATCAAATAATTTGTTTTTTCTTACATTTTATCTTGTAATAATATCTTCCGTCTAGAAGACGCTTACGATTGTTAATAAAGTGAGCTTCACATTCCTCCTCCTCTTTGGACAATAGTTTGGAGGATGATGGAAGTTTTTCAAGTTCCCAGAACTTAGCAAGAGATTTATGAATCTCCTGAGAAAAGTTACACTGAACTTTGGAACGGGACTTGGATAAGACAGTTAGTGGGCCAGCTACTAACCACCCAAATTGTGAATCTTGCAACGTAGGTAGATTCGGACCTAGTTTAATTTGATTGGAGTTTATAATCTCCCAGAAAACGTCTGCACCCAATAATATGTCAAATTCTGAGGATTGAAAGAACGTAGCATCCGCTAGTTGAATATCATTAGGGAGATTTAGTTTCGTAATATCAACAGGGGCGTTTGGTAACTGACTTTTAATTTGAGGAATAAACAAACATGAAACATTTACATTGTTAACTTTGGACCTAACTTGTAAATCAAAATATTTAAATGTATTAGTGACATTGCCGTTAAATAATATTGAGTTATTTGTAGTATAGGTAATATTAATATTGTTTTGTATATTTTCAGTTAAAAACGCAGACTGGCTGCTACTGTCGAGCAAAGCCTTAGCAGAGAATATTTTATTTGTGTTAACGTCAACCAAGTCAACTTCTGCTGTGCTCAACAATATTTGGCTCGGCACTACCACAGGCAACGCCATACTAGTCGATGGTAACTGAGAAGCTGCCACAGCATCAGTGACTGGTAAGTTAATAAAAGTATTATTATTATTCTCTTTGATATTGTAATCAGACTGTTCATTTACTAATGAATTGTGTTTTCTTTTGCAGGTATTACATGAACCTAAGTGACTATGTGAAACGTGCGACTTGTTATAATTTTTAATGATGTTTTGAGCAATAGAAATGTTTTTGCAGTAGATAGTCTCAATAAAATCGCGTTCTTCTATTTGAGAATCTATCTGAGAATCCGACACAGAATATTCGATATTAATTTGTATTTCATCAAAGGCAGGCATTAATTCCTGCACGCGAGATAATTTTAATTGTAATTCTCTAATAGTAATGCTATCTAAATTTTTTGTTTCAATCTGCATTAAAGTATTAACATATTTTTGAAAAACTGTTAGTCTAGCCTTTATAATACCCCTTTGATGAATAAAATCCTTTAACGTATCTTTAGTACTAGGCAGCGTAGTTTTATTACGATTTTTTGGTTGCGCCATTTTTATTTATATATAAAACAAACACACGTAATACTAAATGGAAGTAAGCAATGAAATCGGAAAATTTAAACAAGTAAATAAAGTGTAAAATCAAACCGTATACAAAACACGTAATGTACGTGAAACAGCAATGTACGCGCAACTGCAAAGAAGCTGGCTCGTATTCCAAATTCAAAAACACGAAACTCGTCGCTGGTTATAACCCAGCGGAATGTAGGAGTCGGTTGTTAGCAGCGAATCTGGAATTTTGCACGAACGATTTTTAATTTTGTAAGGTTATACGGAAAAAGCAAACAAAGTTATTGACAAAAAATTGAATTGAATTGATGTGAAATTAATTCAATATGGAATGTTAAATTATTATTTTAGCTTTATCTGATAATACAGATTTTTACAAGCGATAGATGTGGGACTTATTTTATTATAGTTTGATAAGCGTAAATAAAAAATAGTTTACAAGAAATTAACAATTGTAATTATGACAAATTAATGAAGTGAAGTAGGTTACTAGCTAACATTAGCCAAAATAGTAGGTAACCTAGGGTTTACAACAAACCTTAGCACTTCTTTTATTATAATTTGTTGGCGTAGGTAGATACGCAAATATAGTTTTATGAAACAATTTGTACGACAAAATAATGAAGTGAAGTAGGTTACTAGCTAACATTAGCCAAAATAGTAGGTAACCTAGGGCTTACAACAAACCTTAGCACTTCTTTTAGCAACAAATTATGTAATTACGAGCAAGGAAGCTTAGGCAAGGAAGCTAATTACACTTGCAATTGGCAGATGCACACAAATACTAATAAAATATAATAATTGATGCTGGAAACAAACGCATACACACGTAGAAAGATTGCAGGTCGGGTGAAATCAGAAACAGATCGGGTGAAATTATGCACATATTAAGGCAATTTGTTTTCCGCTTTAAATTATTGTTTGCAAAAAGTTTAAGGAAATTATGGCCTTACTTTTTTATGACGTCACCTTAATCAACAGTACCATGCCCTGTGTGTTTCTTCAATTGTTCTACTGCCGATTTTCTGCTTTACGTTGTGATTGTCAGTCTGCTCCCTTGTATCACGTCGGGGTCACCAAAATGTTATTGAGAGGTCTTCTTTATTGTTGTAAAATAAGACTTCAGCGTATTCGTAGATATAAAATTGTTTAATTGTTTAGAATAATATAAAATACAAGTATTTGTGATGCAAACTGAGAAATTATATAAATGAAAAATGAATTGTTCGCTTTGGCGCGAAGATCGTAGCTCTTGTCAATGTTGTTTTTTTTACTGAGCGCGCCGTCCGCCGTCAGTGTTGCCGTGCGTAAATATTGTACTATTTGGGGTTCTTAACACATTATTTTAAATGTTTATTTTTTTGCCCTGGCCAGTTTATATTTTTTAAATATGGTAAACTTCCATGAATTGCCATACCGTTTTTTTAGGCTGGCTGTCACTATTATGGAGTACTGTATGGGCCATTCGCCCATACTGCCAGATGTGGCTACACCTATTTTGGGATTGTGAGCGTGATTATATGTAAAAAATCTGCTATGTTTTTTTGCGTTTGAAAGAAAATGACAAAATACTAATATTTAAACGCGTTTTTCGAAATGCGGTATGACATTGACAGACCGAAAAGTATTTTTACTAAAGCATAAACTAATTTACTTTACAATTGTAAAACACAATATATTTTAAGTAGTCTCACGTGTTAAGATTTAAGTATTAAATGTTTGTGATTGTCTGTCCGTCCAACAGTGCAATGGTGTGTCTTCTTAGAGAGATATTAGATAAGTTTTTTGTATTGAAAAATATTTATTGTAAAGAAACTAAAACTGCCTTGTAATAAAAGATATTACAGTACACATTTTTTGTTTCATTATAGAAAATCATAGATATAATAAGGAAACCATAAATTTCACCTCGTGCATGGTGACACATACAATATTAACGTAATCATAAATGTTTTCCACGTTTACATCTCACGAATTATTAAGGGGATTAATTTTATTTAGTGCCAACCTAAAGATAGCAAAGACTGGTACAAGCCAGGGCAATAATTGTACTGGCCCCCATAGATATAGGAAACTGTAGATCGACAATGTGAAAGAGAAAGAGCATACTAACGCGTATAATAGAGTGAGATAGATAGACGAAACCATTTCACGTACACGCAGGCGGCCTAGGTCGGCCTGTCAGTCACGTAGAAAAGACAGCAACTGTCATGCGCATTACTCACACATTGGTGTATTTTTTTTGTCTAACCCTAGTTCGATTCATTGCCAATCTATAAACGTCAGTAATAATAAATCTATGTAAGTACCTAATTTAAAAAAAAAACTAAATTATAGATCATTCAATTTATTCACATCGACATACTTCAGGCAACTCTCGCGCCCTATAAGGCGGCGCGCACACAGGGCCACAAACTTTGCTGGCTTCGTGACTGTGCCGAAGCAGCAATCGTCCCGGGCGTTCCATGAGATCGACTACGTAGTTGGCTCGCAGTAGACCCGCTGGGTACTTCTCCTCGTAGTCCACTCTCTCGTCCTAGGAGTGAGAAGGTATAAAAGCCAGCGCACACCGGGGATAACAGGACATCATCTTATCTTTACCCTACGTAAATTCATAGGAATCTTCATAGCTATGAAGATTCCTATGAATTTACGTTGGGTAATAAGTATCTATGGTATGGTACAGCAAAAAACCGGTCATGTGCGAGTCAGACTCGCGCACGAAGGGAAGGAAAAATCACGTTTGCTATATAGGCCCTCCATAAGTATTTGTTTTACTTTAATTTATTTTTAATGTGAATAATTATCTAAATATTCTGTAAATATTTCAAGCGTCTACCTGTTGCCGTATATCGAGCAAAAAAAAACACGTATTCTTTATGGGAGCCTACATAAATATTTATTTTAATATGTTTATTAGTTTTTGTTGTTATAGCGGCAACAGAAATACATCATCTGTGACAAATTCAACCGTCTAACTATCACGGTTAATGAGACAGAGTCTGGTGACAGACGAATAGAGCTTAGTAATAGGGTCCCGTTTTACCCTTTGGGTACGAAACTCTAAAAACAGGTTCTATTAAAGACAAAGGAACCCTAAAAACAGGTATTAGAGATAAAGGCATCAAAGGGCGTTTCTCTTCGCAACGTATGCCACGCACTAGGGTGTCGCGGCGCGATGAGACAGCATGCAGAAGGATGTCAAGGCCATAGCCAGCATGTGACGGTATGGAGTCCGCATGATCGCGGGATGGGTCATAGCAAAAAATAGAAGGCACAAATCCCACACCACAATTTTAAAAACTTAAAGACGACCAGCTCGTTGAAAAGCAAACTTTTGACTGCGATGAAGAGTTCGCATGCGAATGTGACGTTATAGCTACGGGACCTATAGGTACACTGCTTCTTCGGCTTTTCATCACAACAGCCTTTTTAATTCGACCCACTGCTAGGACAAGGCCTCTCCTTAATTGATATCGAAGGAGGTTTAGGCAGTAGTCCACGCTTGCCCAATGCGGATTAGTGGACGGAGTATAAGGTGATCAATACCCCTTTGCTGATCCATTAGTCGCCTTCTACGACACCTACTGGAGGATATGGGTTGATACTATTTTACGGCATCACACGGTAGCCGTATTGCTTTAGTGCCAATTTATTTCTATCACTCCAAGTTCCGTGTAACACTTAAAATTAGTGATCACTCTTCTATATTCCTATGGAAGACTTCTGTGATTAAAACATTAAAAATCGGTCACCATCAAATTAGCTCCTTTCTGTATTAGAATTTAACTCACCGCGCGCACTTCGGGTATGGCTAGTTCACACCAGGCACGAGACCCAGCCCGATGCAACGAGCACGGCAAACCGAGTCTGTCCGCCAACACCTTGTACAACACGCTGCGTTCCAGCGCGCCTCCACATCGAACCCACCCTATACCCACTGCTGTAGAATTTAATTCGCTCTGTGGATGAACAACGGATTATATAGCAAAAGTGTCCCAAGAAATGCAGAAAAAGCAGTCATTGCAGCGCAGTACAGATACATTAGATAGTAGCTCTATTAGATAGTAGTTATCTACTGTATTTTTTATAACTGGTTGATGTACAATAAAGTAATATTCTATTCTATTCTATTCTATTCTAGCTCTGCTGCAGGAAGCAAGAGAATACTGCAATGTTTGAAAAAGCTATAATATTTTTTAAATAATGTTGCGTTGTTGGCAACTAAAATTTCGATTTAACTTAGGTCAATAGAACAATGCCCATGCGCTATACAACTTCTGACTCAAAAAGTGGACGGGGAAATATCGCTTAAAAATTTATTGTTGAATGTATGTTGAAATGACAATAAGTAACAAAAAGTCCGCCACGTTATTGGTTCCTTCATATTTGCAATAGAAGTAGTCAACAATACACAACACTAATTGAAATCATCCAATTAAAACAACAAAATAAGAAATCATTTGAATATTGTATTGTCCACGGGGTTGGGCCGAAAAAGGGTATGGCTCTTTGCTCTTTTGTGTAAAATCTGTCCTGAGCCCGTAGACAAAGTAACAAGCAGAAACGATAACGAAATTCGATAAGAACAAAATGTATGTGATTGACTTAAGCGATTGAACACCTAATTTAACTATGAAATCAGGTGGTCAATCGTAGCTATAAGTATGTTGGTAGCGTACTAAGCTAAGACGCTGAAGATAAACAATTAATATGGCCTATGATGACGAATTTCGTTATCTTATCGTTATGAAACGGTTACATTGCCACTTGTGTAACACCCGTATTCACAAACATTCGAACCAATAACAGAGCTTTAATATTCAACGTCATTGCGTTGAATAGAGCTCTACTGTGATTGGTCCGTTTCTTATCCAAGAGTCGAGAGATCTCATAGTAATGTTTGTAAATACGGGTGTAAGCCTCCTGGCTGTCGGTTGACTTTTGTTTGTTGATTGCCTGGTTTTAGTAATTTCTGGGGTTTGATGCTCTGTTTATGTAGGAGACTGTCTGGCAACCTGTCATTAGTTTTAAGCACTACATGGTCCATATTGCCAAATGTGGCTTATTGTATGTATTTTTGTACTAACCATCAAGTCCGTTAAATGCAAATCCACACTAGGCATAGAGCAATCTCGCTCCTGCGTCAGACCACACATCTGCTCGGCCACGAACTCTCCCAAGAGCGCCGCTCTCTGCTTCAGAGACGACGACACTTCGTCACATTTCTCGCGATACCTGCACATTGCCTTGTGCTTAAATTGTGCTGTGAATTTTAATACTCCAAAAAATTACTTGGATAGTTCATACCTGACCTCATAATGTGCGTCTTCTATTTCAAGATAATGATAAGATTTTGCTCTGAAAAGGATAAATCTCTGTAGGTATATGTCGGAATATGGCCGACATGATTAATAAAATGACCCAGAAATATCAAAACCCGTGATATTTCGAACACAATCCCAATTTGAGCTTCATTTATTTGTAGCAAAAATACTTTTACTACAAATAAAAATCAATTGGTTAATTATAAATCGTCTCACGACAGATTTACAATTAATAATTAATTCGATTAACAGATTAATTATCCAAAAGCGTCTAGGATAAGAGCTAAGAGCAAAGTACAAGTGCACCGAGTCACGCCAGAGCCAAGACTAACTCGTCGCGCCGCCGTCCGTTCTTTTATACCGTAGCGGAACAAGTTTGAGTGGTGGGAAAACTGGAACGACAAAGCGCGCGCTGCGCGCTGATTGGCTAGCGCCTGGTGGCGCGATATTACGTCATTTACAATGACGGTTCGCTTACAGATTTATTTTAAAATAAGGCGTATGAAGACGCCGCCGTCATATATATTTTATACAAACCCAATTTGGAATTTATTCCGAAAAATGTTAGGCATTCAGAAAATTAATTATTATGCTAAAGATATACTAACGGATCTCCAAACCATATCTTGAGCTTGAGGAGATATGAACGCAAATTGTGGTCGTCCGGCAACCGGGGCAGCCGAGCTGTAGATGCCATAGCCAACTTGGATTCCGATTTGCGGTCTAAACCAAACAGAGGAGTGATAATCTAATTGGTATACTCTCAGATCATTTAAGTAAATGATCTGAGGGTATACTCGTATAAAGTCTTCATCTCGTCTCTGATGGTAAGACAGAAAGTGGATGGAAACGAGTTTCATCCGATACCCTCAATTACCTACTGATTGACAGGCTATTATAATATATATTGTAATCAATATAAATGAGTGTAATAAAGAGTTGAATAACAGTCAGATGAGAACAAAATAATGCTGATAACTTTTGCTGCCTATTTAGGCCGATTCAGTATATTTTGACCAACATACTGCAGTAGGTTTTTAGTATATTGTATGACGTGACCATCCACCTCATTGTTACCTGTACAAATCATCGCATTATCGGAAGGCTTATGCAATGATATGTACAGGATTCTGAAAACGCTCTTAGTCGCCTTTTGGGATACAGCTACGGGATGAAAAGTGGTAATCTTATCCAAGACAGTAGGTAAATGTGTAGGACTATCCTCTTTTTACGATAAAGCCACTTTCTGTGTGCCAAAGTTATTAGTCCTTCAAGCCGGATACTCACCCGCTTTAACGTCCATCCCAGAAGCAGCGTCGAACGGCTGGTGGAACATACAAACGAACGTGCAGTCCCTGTAGGGCGAATTCTGCTCCAAAATAGTGCGAAGAGGCGGAAATGATTTGTCGAGACGTTTCTGAACATAAAAGCCTTCCTGAAAATGTAGTTATACCTGAAAGAGCATTCTATGAATTCACTGTTGCAGAGAGGGGAGACAGTAGCAGTGCCTGGAACTTGTGATAGTGGCGGTATAGGTTTAAGGCCCGGCCCCCCTTTATTGATGAATGACCCCTCAGCTGCACTGCCATGGCTTCTCTCTGCCCAGCCATTTTTTTTAATTTTGAGGTTGTTTGGTTTATTGTTTTTAAGGTTGTATTGACCTAAGCTACCATTGACATAAATTGCTTAATGTTTGCGTCTTGCATGCGTCTCAGGGCTAAGGACTACACCGTACGACAACATGCAGGCCACCATGTTTACAATGTTGTATTTGAAGCCCAACCCATATTTGGTACGACTCCGCGAGAGCTGCTTTACATACGCGTACCTATCCAATACAGACATTGCCTAGACAAATCGAGACCTTTAATGATGTATGGATTTAGCTACTTATAAATAAAAATAAGTCTTCAAAACTAAAAACGGAGAAATAAAAATTTTATTTTTAAAAAATCTAATTATGTTTTTTTTTTGAGGTCGGTCCCAAATACAATTGACGTTTATTCCAAATATTGAGGTCCGTTTTTAGTTTTAAAGGCTTTTATTATTTAAAAATAATTAATTTTTTGCTTTTTTGTGTTGTGTCTCGAATCGAAATTTTCAGGAAACTATCTCGAGGTCTTTTAGACAAACAAGTAATAAAATAATTGCGATATCATCGATGTCAATTAAATGGGCATTATTAGGGATAACTCAAAAACTACTCGTTAGATGTAGATCAAATTTAAATGGGACCATATGACAAGCAGCTTCCAAACGTTAAAAGAATCTTCAAAATCGGTACACCCAGTAAAGAGTTATGAGGTAACACACATAAAAAAAGAAAACATAGGCATATTCGAATTGAGATCAAATAGTGTTAAAAAATGTTTGACCTTTGTAAAATCATTGATATCCAAACGTCCAGTGTAGGCCAGCTTAGCTGACGGGTGGTGATTAAATATGGCTTCCAAAGCAGGCTCCCAAGCCCCTACAACGTATCTGGCCATTTTGTTGTTCACCATGCTGTAATAAAAATTATAAATCATTTATTGCACAAAACAGTAATAACAATACACAAAGAAAGACATGCACAAAGGTGAGCTTATTTCTAAAAAACATTTCTTCCTGCCAACCTTAGCATTAGTGAGTAACTAAATAGGGGGTATAAAAGCGGTATAACGTGTAGGTACAAGTAAATTGTTACATAAAACAACAATATTTAAAATAAACCAACAGTCACTACAAACCTACATATAACAACCAACTACAGACATATATCTCATATACCTATATTACATACATACAATACAATTTCTAAATACATAATTATACAATAAGCTTCAGACGAGTTTGAGAGGCGTAAGCGTCGGTGGCGTAGTGCGTAAGAGCGTCGTCTCCCACCCAGCAGGCACTGGTTCGATCCCTACCACGTACCAATATGTTTTCAAATTTTGAAATCTTATGTACGTTTAATCGACGCTTTTACGGTGAACGAAAACATCGTGAGGAAACCTGCACACCTATGAAGAAATTCTTAGGTTGTGTGTGCAGTCGACCAACACGCACTTGGCCAGCGCGGTTGACTAAGGCCTAATCGCTCCTAATGTGGGGTAGGCTCAAGCTCCTCGGTGGAGACATTATATTATGAGTGCCTCCCGGGTGGGAGACGACGCTCGTGCGCGTAAGAACGCACTACCTTGGTATACTGTGGCACTAGGCCACCGACGCTTCGACAACCGACGATAAGTAGTCGATATAAAGTGATCCAATAACTCAAATACTCACTAATGTATGGTTCCCAGCTCCAAATAAACATCAGCTCCCTCGTCTGTGACGCTGCAGGTGATTAGGGTACACAAAGCCGTGCGGAGACCAATGTGTTCGATGTGTAAATTGTTTGAAACTACCTACAATCACAATTAAGAATGGGGCTTAAAGGCTCGCTGGAGCGGACAGATGAATTTGGAACCTTACTGAAATACTCTCTTTTTTGAAAATTTCGAGCCCCTATTGGTGGAACGTCACCGTTGATTCCAGTCTTGTGGTTCGCGACAGAATATTGCGCGAAAAACGCACCATTGTGGACAACCAGGCATTCAGGCTGGGGGATGGATTTAACGTCGCGAGGAACGATTGCGGAAGGCAGCGGCATGTATAAATCCGAACAACTCCAGAACACTCCCCATGATATAAGCGATAGAAGATGCAAAGTAAATATGTCACTGGATGTCACACTCTACGCAATGCCAGTGTCAAGCTGGTTCGTCAACAATTCGAGTCATCGTGTTTATTAATCTGGAGTCACCTTATTGGGTGCTAGTGTCTAACCATAGCCGCGCGCCTTGATCTGAGGGGACAAGCATTAAACGCAGCTGTTTGTTTGGCTACTAGACAAAACGCAGCAAAATGCCGCGTGTTGCTGCCGCACCACCTTGGATGCTCGTTCTCGCGTCTTTACAGAAGAATATACATAATAGTTAGATAGTAACTTACCTCCTCGCCTTTGCTGGTGCTGAACAGTTCCTTTGCAACATCAGAAGCCATGAGTCCGCTGATAACGGTGCACACCATAATTTTTAGAGCAACGTCAATCCTCTGCAAAAACAACATGAAAAGGTTACTTTTACAAACGGTCGCTAAATGTATTTTTTAACAATGAAATTGGAATACACACTTAATACTAGAAAAATGCACTGAAAACAATCGACTTGCCTCAGGCGGGACTTGAACCCGCATCTTCCACAATCCGGGCGGACGCGTTGACCATTACGCCACCGAGGCACTGCTTTTCGCTGTCGAAATTTGTCAGTGCTTGGTGCTTATGTTTTTAAAAACAAAAAACATTGTTTCATCAAATCTTTTTCTAGTATTAATATTTACGCGTTTGTAAACGCAAAAATAAAATTATTACACACTTAATACTTTAAAAAAAAAAGAAATCTTCATTCGTCTAATAAGTGGTAAAGATATGTTTATGTCGTGGCCCGATCGTATAATTGGACAGACTGGCCAGATCATGAAATGCTTGGGCATATCATCTACCTACCGATCACACAGATACGTACATTAGACTCTCCAACAAACGGTACTTGGTCATCATCCTTGGTGATAAAAAAAATGACCTTGAACCTACTGATCGGTTCGATCGAAAAAAGCGTTGGTGGCGTAGTGCGTAAGAGCGTCGTCTCCCACCCGGGAGGCACTGGTTCGATCCCCGCATACCAATGTGTTTTCAAATTTTGAATTCATATGAACATTTAATCGACGCTTTTACGGTGAAGGAAAACATCGTGAGGAAACCTGCACACACCTATGAAGAAATTCTTAGGTTGTGTGTGAAGTCGACCAATCCGCACTTGGCCAGCGTGGTTGACTACGGCCTAATCCCCCCTAATGTGGGGTAGGCTCGAGCCCCTCGGTGGGGACATTATATGAGCTGTTGATGATGATGATGATACTGATCACTCCTGACCACTACCATTTTTAGATAATGGGCTACTCAACCAGTGGTCGAGATTTTTATAAAAATCTCGCTGCACATTTCATGATATGCTGCACAATTCTAGGTACGATCGAGCCGCGATATTTACATATTCATACATATCAAGTAATAATACCTACTTGACATAATATAATAAATTTGTCTCTACATAATAAGTAGGTAGGTAGGTACAGTATCTACGTACAGTATTATAACTAAGTAAAAATAAATATAGGTACAATCAAGCATTCAATACTACCTGTAAAATATTCAATAATTCTTGCATAAATTCAGAGTTTAACATGGCTTTGGTGCTGACGTGGTAGTTCTGCAAGTTGATGTAGCACTGCACAGCCAGTCGTTGAGCTTCTATAGGCGTTTCCTTAACTAATAGAACACGACAACTTTAGTTTCAGTTTTGCACAAGGCATTTTTTATGTCAAGTGGTTGGCAGACAAGCATACGGCCTGCCTAGTGGTAAGCAACCATCGTAACCTATAGACGCTTGCATCACTGACGTGACACTCTCGCGCTACCAATCCTAATCCCCTCCCCTACCAGTGAAGCTCAGCCCGCCTAGCATGACCACCGAAACACGATATGATATAGCCATTTATCGCGTTGAACTGACAAAAATTATTGGATATAACCGCCAACTTGGAATTTTATCGAAACTGCGAACATTTATAAGACATGTTCACAGTTTCGATAAATTTTCAAGATTGCAGTTATATCCAATAATTTTTGACAGTTCAACGCGATAAATAGCTATATCATATCGTGTTTCGGTGGTCATGCTAGGCGGGCTGGCGACCTTACTCACCAGCAGAAACATAACACCACAAAAATGTAGTGTTATTTGACTGTGGTCTTCTGTAAGGTGGAGGTAGTACACCAGTTCCGAGTGCTCCAGATTCGAGCGGCTAGTCCGCTATGGCCTACCTCGATTTAGCAGGTCGCGCCTAACTTTTAGTTCGCTCTAACAGAAGGCGATTGCCTGAGCAATGCGAAATTGAACCTTATTGGTACGGCTTTGCCATAAGGAGCTTATATGGGCTGTGCTAACGAAGCGGAAACAACTTCAGAGCGAACTAGAAGTTTGGCGCGAGCTGTAATTTGTATTAAGTTAGGTAGGTATATTTAATGCAATTCTTTCCTTGAGGAGGTCGATGGCAACCAAGTGAGCGGTGGGTACTCGGATGGGTGACCGACAATTATTCAACTCGATTTTCTCCCGCCCGCGGGAGGCACTGGTTCGATCTCCGCCACGTACCAATGTGTTTTCAAATTTTGAATTCATATGTACGTTTAATCGACGCTTTTACGGTGAAGGAAAACATCGTGAGGAAACCTGCACACACCTATGAAGAAATTCTTAGGTTGAGTGTGAAGTCGACCAACCCGCACTTGACCAGCGTGGTTGACTAAGGCCTAATCGCCCCTAATGTGGGGTAGGCTCGAGCCCCTCGGTGGCGATATTATATAAGCTGTTGATGATGATGATTAACTTACATTTCCTGTTAATATTCCTGAGAGAGATAAATGTCTTGGGTTCCACAAGACTGAACGCTGCCTTCGGTATGATACGGCAAAGCTCGGCCAGAGCGCGAATAGAATTTATGCGGACGTAGAACCAAAGGGCACTGTCATCGCCCAGTATTGCTGGAACAATTGGACTTGAAAAGAACAAGGAACCTATTCATACGACGTTAATCTAACAAGCAAACCGCGTGTAGCCTGCAAGTTTATTTCCGCTGTCGATAAAAATGCAAGCGCTAATTCTTCCGGCGCGAAAGCAACGCGCGCATCTGCTGCTCTTCTAAACCAAATCGTTCTTTGCTCAACACTTCCTTCACGACGCGGCTCACATAAGCCGAGTTCCGAGCATTTAGCTCAGATCTATCGCTCCGAACCCTGCAGAGGCCGATAGTGCGGGACTCAACTCATGGCACAAGTCAACTAAATTTGAACTTTAATTAATTGAAGATAATGTAGTCAAATCAAAAAACGATTTACCGCATAGTGCTTCAATAATATTTGTGTCGGACATTCTGACTGCGGCAGGCAGTAATTTGGTCATATTGGCAACGCCCATAGCTGCATCAGCAAGCAGTTCCACGTTAGAACTCAGCAGTTGTTGACAAAAAACTAAATCTGTTGCAGTCTGATACAGAGCCTAAAAAAGAGAAGGAACTGAAGTAGGTAGGTACGCTAATACTGCATTTGAATATAATTTGCAGCTTAGAGCACATAGTAGTTATCCGTACAGCATTCGAATATAATTTGCAGCTGACAGCACAAGAAAGATAAACAAAACATAAAAAAGAATTTATAATTTATCGGACTTTGTTTGATATCACCATTTGCCAAGTTTTCTTTAAATAACATACGGCTCGAAGGACCAGGTACTTAGTTGTTGAAATGTCGTAAGACGTCTTTGATGAGGGCCTTATCATCTGGTTAACCAAGACGACAACTCTCAAAGACAACTTAGAGCATTGCTCGCAAGTGGCTACAAAATAATGAAGACTCAACTAAAGTGGGATGGGACTCATGCACGGATGCACGTTGGGCACTAACATCTCTCCCGTTAGCAGTGAATGACATCTTAGTGAGGACAGCGAGGCAGTGCGGCTTCATAGCAGGAAGAGCCATCTCTAAATAGGCTAGCAGCCGCAGAATGCATCCAGACTGGTACAAGTGAGACGCGTTCTCTTCTGTCTCCACATAATTTCGCAAAACACCCAGAACTTGTGTATGCACGTCGCGGAATTCGTATGACTGTCAAATAAACGCATGTAATTATTATTTTTGATAGTGGGTTTTGAATAATATTATAGGCATTAAGGGACTGATACCATACGAGCAAACTAGCGTCATCAGTAGTAATTTATAAAAAATCTAAAACGGCGTCAATCACATTTGTACACTTCTAATATTATTACATGACTTAGGTAAGTTTTAAAATGGGTGCGAGACAAAAGTGCCCACTCATGGCAAATAAAACCCCATTATAAAACTAAATGAACAATGAAATCAGTGGATATAGTGGATTATACTCTAGAACATGGATTCGTATGCCATATTTACTAGGTAGGTAGGTACTATGGTGGACATGCGTTAAAAACATCCTGGCAGTTTTACCTACTTTTTAATAAATAATTATAATAAAATAAATCGCAGTAGATACCTCTAAAATATCACAAAGGTCCAATACTCCTGTAGAAGCTTTGAAAGTCTTTTGCACCACTTGGTCCTTGTACCGGCAGATCAACTGATCTACCGTCCTTAAAGCTGCATGCTGGATGGCCAGGTACTTGCTTTGCATCAGTGCCAGTAAGGACGGCCAGCTGAACTGCTGGTTCTTTGTCACTTCCAAAGCACAGATCGGATCATCCAGGAGGTTACTAAGAGTCTAAAATTAAAAGATACATCAGGATCCCTTCCCATTATAGTGACGAGGTAAGATTACTCTAGAACTTACAGATCATAACAGTTTTTAAACTACAAGGATGTCAAATAGCGGTGGATTCGTCACGTCCTGAGGAGACCCGAGAACCATACTTCACAACAAGCCCTTACCGTGTGTCACTGGCAATCGAAAGAGGGGAAGTCCGAATGAGACCTGGCAGCGCTCAGTCAACCGCGAGCTACTAGTACTTTGTATGTCGTGGAACCAGGCGTGCATAGCTGCACAAAAACGGAAAGCCTGGAAAGCTGTCCTTCGCGCTCTACATCCCCAGTCAGGGATATTCGCGTGAGCCTGTACGTCCACACTTTCGTTTTTGTCACAGCTTCGTTCGCAGCCACATTCACGGACTATTGGTGGATTGCATCCTCGTGCCCATGCGATAATTATTATTAACGATTTTCCGCCATGAATATTTATGTTTCTGACAATCTCTAAACACCACAATCGCCAGAACTTCTTTACTTTTCTCTTTTCCTTTCAGCACAAAGGACAAAATCGCTTCCGGAACAGTTTTTTCTACAGACGACATGACTGCACGAGGTGATCGCAGCTCGCAACTATTTGCTTCAGAGTAGCAAATGTAGACCATTAGCTACAAAGTCAAGTGACATTATCACGCGAGGCATGTGCATATTCGCTAACTGTTTTTGAGAGATTTAGATGAAAGTGATAATCATCGAGTAAATTACATATCCATTGCTACTTTTATACGACAAGTGCCATAATAGTGCCGTGTAAAACAGCATGCATATGTAGGTAGGTATAATTTACTCAGTTATAATCACTTTCACCTGTCAAAAAGTTTGCGAATAGGCCTACCGGTCGGTCCGGCGAAATGTCACAAATGTGGACCCACATTAACACTACCTAAGAGTGGGTATTTTCGGATTTATAAATCGATCCACTGTGCAACTCCTGTTGTATAATCATAGTGATCACACTATAAGATAACGAAATAGGTCTGAATATTTTTTACCTGCAAGCAATTCTTCTGAACATCTGGATCTAAACTGTTCTTCATTCTCGAAAAAAGACTGCTTAGGATATTAGCAGAAACAAGCTGTTCGCAGCCGAGTGGTTCCCTCGTTAGTTCCGCTAGCACTAAGGAGGCAAACTCTAGAACAAATACATCTTCCATCTGTAGACAAGTAGTTCAAATTCAGATCACTAGAATTGTTTTCATACATGATGAGATAGAATAGGCTGGATGCGATTCCCAGGTACGCTGTTTATAGACGACGACTGTTCTAAATTTAACAAAAGGCTTACCTTGACTAGCATAAAAGCTATCCTCCTTAAATTTTGGGAATTAGCCAGAACTTGCTCTGGTCCTCTTGGTAGTTGGCATAGCTGTGCGAGAGCTTTCAAAGCGAACCGTCGAATGTTCAACTCGGAGTGGTCAATGTGCAACAAAATATACTTTATAGCGTTCAGGTTCAACAGCACGTGACGATTTGCCATATCTTGAGCGGAGAATTTGGTGATTGCTCTTAGGGTCTAAAAAATAAAATAAGCTTTAAGTTTCGTGTTTAAGTAGGTAAATATTATGAATTTGGAGGCAAGTAACTTAAAATCCTAGAGACTAGAAATACCTATGGATCTTTGGAGTGTCCACCTACCTACCTACGTTGAGCTTGACCAACGAACGTACGATAAACGCTTGCGCGACAGAAATGTTCTGCGATGGGACTCAGACTCACCAGAGTTCGAATGCACGCTTGTGCGATTATTTAATTGTGGGTTAATTACTCATAATTATTGATACCAATACGGGTTGGAGATCCTTGGGGGAGGCCTATGTCCTACAGTAGGCATCTCTCGGATGAAATAATTCTGAGACAGGAACAGTATGGGCCCTTCCTACTGAGCTTCTTGCAGATTTGGAAGAAACTAAAAAATTTGTTCTAGGTACTTTATCGATCGTCAGCTTATTAGAAGGAAGAAATATTAAGACTAGAACTAATTCATCCATATTATAAAAGCATGGTAAAGTTACCTGGCATAGTATTTCAGGTTCCGATGACTCCAAAAGCAATATTGATGTATGGGCGCTCTCTGGTGTTATAGTGAAGGGGTGGAAAGTCAAGTCCTTTTTCTCAGCAGAGCGGTTCTCTCGTTCCTTCTGAAGGGGCTTCGCCATTTTTCACACAATTTACACTCTCCCTACCCGAAAAATAAGCAAACGGTTTTTTGATTTGATTCATGTCAACGCGACAGTCGATCGGTCAAGTAGATTTTTTCTGTAAATCCTTTTTATTATACGAGAGAGAAAATATTTCTTAATTTAAAATTGATACTACTTTGACATCAAACAGACATTGTTGTCATTTTTCAACCAATTTTTATCGTTAATGTGATTTTGTTAGGACAAGATTTTGTAAGATTTACCTTTATGTATAGGAGAAATATATTTGTACGGTCTATAGGTGGAGCGGCGAGGAAATTCCGAGCCCTCCAAGAGGTGTGGATACTGCCATGGTGGGGGAGTGGTGGAATTTCGACTGTACCGTTATGGGTCTTGGACACGGTAGTACTGGTGGTCAAGATATGCTCCACATGTGTTATGGCCATTGTCAGAGTACTGATACCACCAGCTATGAAAAGTTTGCATGGAGAAACCGTGTTGGTGAGTTAAGAAGTTTATTGACTAGCCAGCTATGTCCAGTCTACTTAATCTAAGGCGTATCACACCCAAAAGACTGCAAGATATTGGCTACGGAGCCTAACTCATGTCTAGTCTCATTTTAACGAAGATTACCTTACCTACATTATTTTAATGTAAGCTTCAATTTAACTTTAAACTAAAATCCTTCTTTTTTATAGATCACAGGTGCAGGCAACGGTATTGGACGTGAGCTGGCGCTTCAGTTCGCAGACCTTGGTGCTACGGTGATATGTTGGGATAACGATGCACATCGCAACAATTCCGTTATCGACGAAATTCGAAGCAAGGATGGTGACGTAAGTGTTAATTTTTATCTACTTATTCAGCGACATTAATAGTCGGTTTATTTGCAGATCGGAAGAAGCAATGGCATAGGCATTGCGATGCGTCATCGTTCGACATTCTTTATAACTGGATAATTGTATTGGTTTTAAGAGCATTATCTCCTCTCATCTCCGTCCATCTCCGCTTGATGGAAACCGTCCGTTACAGTTGGCATAGCCAATCAGCAATCTGTGGTTTAGGATCTATCCGGCTTCGATATTGTCACATTTCAATAAACATATTCAAGAAAATTTTATGCAACAACCAAGTTAATGAGATTTCTTACAACAGAATCTTTTCTATGTTTCGTGTTCCAAGAGCTCTATATTTTTATACCCCTAACTGCATTGGATACATATATCGGACAATGTAGGTATGCATATCACTTCTCTCGGTATCTTATCCATCCGAAAGAGTTTAATCATTTCCTTGCACGCATGACGATTAGCTGGTCTTAAGGATTATATGTCTCTAGTGCTTCGGGTATACCGTGGACATCACGGCGCGGGAGCAGGTAGCGTCGTTGGCTGCGCGCATGCGTCATCAGCTGACAGATGTGTCCATGGTCGTGAGCAACGCTGGCGTTCTCAAGTGCGCCCCGCTCATACACCTTCGCCCTGATGCTATTGCGAAACTAATCGAGGTCAACTTGCTGGCTCACTTTTGGGCAAGTACTATTATTTAGTAGCATTACCCATATCTTCATATTTATTACCTTATGATTTGAAGGCCTCAGATTTTTAATAGTTTCTACCACATTAGAAAGCCTATGCTATTACTCCTACCTTATGTAGGTATCTATACAAATATTGTAACACTGAAAAGTTTCTTTGTTTGGTTGAACGCGGTAATCTCAGGAATTACTGATTCAAATTGACTTTTTTGTGTTGGCTGACTACCTATTTGATTAAAAAAATCCACGTGGTCAAAGTTGCGGGCGAAGCACTAGTGTATGTAGGGTAGATGCACCAATAAATAACGATTAAGGGTTTTTGGCAACTTTGAATAAGTGCCTTTTTCACAGCCTTTTCGAGCTATTGGCGCTTGCTGACATTTTTTTATGTTTCCGAATCATCGTCAAGATTTTAATAAGTAGTTCAAGAATATAATTCCTTACATCTACCAGTTTTTGATAAAATATATTTATATTATGTAAAATTTATGGTTTTACCCCTTTAGTTGAACGCTGTGTCGTAATTATGAACATTTGGAACCCAATAGGTTAGGTTCTGCTTAGGCCGGCCCTGGGATGGCTGCGTGGGCCTCACATCGGGACCGGACCCCGGGCCGCGACCGGCCCGGGGTGAGGCCTGGTGCCCCGCCCTAGGGCTGACTGACTCTGGTCAATTCTAGCACAGTATACCTGGGCGACCCCTGCACAGGCCCACGTCTAGCCAACGGTCCGCTGGTCCACTAGCCAGCGGTTTAGGGTATCGGCCGTAAGCGGATTACACTCCGATATAAAAAGGTACTGTGGCTTGTGTGTAACCTAATGTTACCTGAAACTCTTCTCGACCCGTTTTGGGATTGTGAGCGTGTTTATAATATGTACGTATGTATTTTCAGATAATTCAAGCATTCCTACCAAGTATGATTGAAAGACGGCGCGGACATATAATCGCCATCAACTCCAGTGCTGGCCTGATGCCGTGTCACGACATGATACCGTATTGTGCAGCAAAATTCGGGCTAAGAGGTAAGTTCCTTCAGGCACGAACCAAAAACAATACTCTGCCCAATCAAAAAGATGTGTCATAAGTTTGACGCGTCTCGGTACGGTATCCTGAATTAGTTTCCTTTTTCAGAGGTCGGTACTCATAGACATAGGAAACTGTACCTAGATGGGTAATGTGAAAGAGAAAGAGCATACTAACACGTATATTAGAGCGAGATAGATAGACGAGACCATTTCACGTACACGCAGGCGGCCTATATGGGCCATTCTCAGGTATCGGCCTGTCAGTCACGTAGAAAAGACAGCCACTGTCAAAACTGCAGTCTATTTTTCACGCACACATGCGCATTGCTCGTCATACATTGGTGCATTTTTTTGGTCTCGCCCTACACAATTCATTGCCAATCTTTATACGTCAGTAATTATAAATCTATGGATATTACACTATAAAACGTTGGCCACCGAAGACGTGTGGCTTGCCTCTCGGTTTTTATATCGGTTACGGTCGGTGAGTGTGCGGAAGTTTTACATAGTTACATCCCTCCTCCCTTTTTCCACCACCGGAGGGCTTTCCACTTATGTTGTTGATATTCCGCATTAAGTGGTTGCGCTTTCATTCATTATACGAACTGCTAAGGAGTGGAACAGGCGACAGGCTGTTAACCTGACACTATTTTGAGACACCTAATGGTCTTTATTGTCAGATGGCCAACTATGTGTAACCGAATATTACCTAAAGCTTTGCTCAATCGTTTGGGCATTATGAACATGGTGATAGTATGAATGTTGTTTTTAACTAATTTCAACTCTGGCCAAACGTGCATTGCTGTGCTGATGGACTCCATAATAATTTCAACTCTGCCCAAATATTCGTGGCAAATGGACTCAATAATAATTTCAACTCGGCCCAAATGTTCATATATCAACTCTGCCCAAATAAGCATTGGTGATGGACTCAATAATAATTTCAACTATGCCTAAATGTTCAGGGCTGATGGACTCAATAACAGAAGAGCTGCGCCTGGACACGTGGACCAAGAACATCCACACGACCTCTGTATATCTGGCGACCGTGTCCACCGGCCTGTACCCTCCGCCGACGCACCGCTTCACCTCCTGGTACTCCGAAGTGACGGCAAAAGAAGCTGCTAGGATTATCATCGAAGGTGCATAGATACCATTATTTTTAAAGACATGTCTAGCAAATTACCTACTCCATTCTACCTGATGGTAGGTAAGCAGAGTGGAGTCCACTCTAGTGCGAGATATAATGCAAGCGCCGAACTACACTAGATACGGAATAATTTTATTTTTGCGTTTACAAACGCGTAAATATAATACTAGAAAAATGCACTGAAAAAAATCGACTTGCCTCAGGCGGGACTCGAACCCGCACCTTCCACCAAACATAAGCACCAAGCACTGACAAATTTCGACAGCGAAAAGCAGTGCCTCGGTGGCGAAATTGGTCAACGCGTCCACCCGGATTGTGGAAGGTGCGGGTTCGAGTCCCGCCTGAGGCAAGTCGATTTTTTTCAGTGCATTTTTCTAGTATTACACTAGATACCCTCGCCTTGATGATCTACAAGGTGCTTCTACACGCGTCTTGTAAATGATTCGGGACTGTAAGGAGGGAAAACGTGTGCTGGTACTGAATTCCATTTCTTGATTGTGCTACATGGAACAATGGGTTGCCAAATTTAGTTCGCGTTGGAATGGCAGCCACAAAGTCAAAATATGTCTTCATCATCACAGCCTTTATAATTGGACCCACTGCTGGGACATAATGCCTCTCTCGTTCAAACGAAGGAGGTATAGGCAGTAGTTCACCACTCTTACCCAATGCGGATTGGTGGACGGATACCTATAAGGTGATCAATACCCCTTTGCTGATTCATTAGTCTCCTTCTACGACACCCATTGGAAAATATGGGGTGCTATAATATTGTACTCTGCCGGCATCACGCGGCGTATATGTAGCTTAACCATATTCTATAATTGGAATAGTTTCATTGACAAAAAAAAATGAATAGGCTAGTTATTCAATCAGGCCAGCCTTCTAGAAATTTTATCGAAACTGCGAACATATTGTATAAGCTGATACATGTTCAAAGCGATAAATGTGTATATCATATCGTGTTTCGGTGGTCATGCTAGGCGGTCAGAATGGCTGAGACGGATATGCTGGATGATCCAGAAATCCCGAGTTCGATTCCAAGGGAGGATATTAAATTCGCTTTGTGTGAAGTCCGCAAGACAACACCTTCTTATCAAAGCTTTATTGATTTGCGACAGTTATGGTTAGCCAGTCCCTTGGTTTTTCCTTCTGTCCCATTCCTTTCCTGATGTTCTCTACATGGGGCAGCTCATTAGTTATGTTGGACTGCTACCGACTAAACACCGCATGACGCTCGATCTTAATAGATATAGAGCCTTGAGGGTCCCGGATAATCATCACTTAGTTAGTGTCTTTTGACATAATTTTTGAATGTTTTATTTTTTACAGGAATACGTAAAAACCACAGAAACATCAGCATACCATCGTTCATGAAGTGTTTAATCCAGCTCAACAACCTTATGCCTTACCGCATAAGGATCATTTTCTCTGATTTCTTCCATTTCGGCCATAGGGGCTGGTTTTGCTTTTGTTAAGAATAATTTTCAAGTTGTTAAAGTACCTATATTATTTGTCTGATTTTGGTTCAAAGCCTCAAATTCAACAATTTTTATAGAAGATAGAATATTAGAGTCTGAGATACTTTAGTAGATAACAATTTACAGTATGATAATTACGTTATGAGAAGTTTACATTGTGTTTATAGTTAAAAGTTTAGGAATTATTAAATATGTTAAACAAGCAAAGAGTATTATTTCACCTCGACCCGCCTCGAACACGCACGTCGCGTTTTTTTTTCTAGTAGCTACGTGGGTAGATACAAAGGGTATAGCTATACGTAAACATATTATTTAATTGAGCACAATTTATTAGTCCTGTGGAACCTACAATGGTTATTTCTGTTGTTGTGCTGTTGTCTCCCTTTGACGAAGATCGAGAAAAACAGACGAAGTCGGATAGCCAACTGATAGCACGCCCCAACATCAGTGGGGGATGGGGGATCACATAGCTACAAAATTAGGTCTATGATAGTGGAGCTTGGGTGCCAGGTAGGCTTGTTAAGAAAAAGGTGTTTATAACAATCAATACAGTTTTAATTATTAACATATTAAAGAATACTTTAAAAACGATAGTATGATTGACTATTTAAAGTAAAACTATCTATCTACATTAGGGATGTTACGGAGCTTGGATTCAGATTCTGAAAGTTCGGATGTTCTCATTGATTTAGAGACCTCCAATTCAGATTTCGGTTCCGCTAATATTGAATCTGAAGTTTATGACGATGATCAGAATACCGTCATGGCATCCACACGATATTAAAATATCTATACAACAGAAGCGTTGTCCTCAGCAGATGAAAATAAGAATATTTAAATTCTTTTTTTTTTCAAAATGCTACTCGTCAATATTATCAATGAGTAGCATTAATGAGGATGCCAACACCACAACAGAGAATCAACATAGTGATAAATGTTTCATGTGAAACTTAAGATTCTCCCGAGTTCTAGTTGTAAAAACACGTAGAGAGACTCCATTGTTAATTCAATCTTTCATACAATTTCAGTGTATAATAACTATTTTCACTCTACATTGGCTAGATGCTTAATGCGAGCTATATTTATGATTAATAATAATGTGAAACTCTTAATAAAGACGGCATAGAAAAACGTGAACAATAATCTGATATAATGTTGATAATCAGATTTTAGCTAAGCCAATTCCGGTTCCAACTTCAGTTCAGATTCCAATAATTTTTAAATTTCAAAACTTCAGTTCCACCAAAACATCCCTACTATGTAACTACGTACAAAGCAGTCTTGTTTGATACAGTAATTCTAAAATAACACTTACTGAATTGAATGTTGAATGGATAAAACAACTTAAAAAATCCCACACAACTAACACCTTAGGAATCGTACTTTGAAAGGAAGTCCATTTCGTTGTGTTTTTGAACCTTACGTGTGGACCATAACATTTCAATTGTTACAATTACAACTTTCTTTAGTAATTGGCTATTTTTACTTGAGCATTCTGAACTAAGCAGGTATTTGCAGTCATGGCGCTTCGAAACAAATTGCTGCTTCAAATCAAACAAGCTACATAACAACGCTGGGCGCAAAGATTATGGCGTTTTAGCCACTAGAATTCTCATGATCACAATAATACAACAAATCTTGTGCCATAATTCCTGTTGATGTGCAAAATGCTCTTCTATCAAATACATGCATGAAACTCGATTTTATGACTGTTGACAGTCTGTCCACAACGTTCACACATAATATCTTTATTATGCTCCAACATGTGTTCCTGCATTAATCTATTGCTGGCAAATTTTTTGAAGCATGTGTCACACTTATGATTTAGCTCATGGTGTGCTAAGTGGCGAGTCAAAGACCACTGCGAAGCGAAACTCCTTCCACAAGATTCACAGAGATGCCGATTTGGTATTGTTTGGCCAGAAGTATGCTTATGTACATGCACATACATTTCTTTTCGGTCTGTTGTAGTTATATCACATACTTTACACCTGAAAATAATTTACATACATATATATGCACCCTAATATTCAATTTATAGAGTAGTGTAATTATTTTTAATAAATATATACATACCTGTATATAACATTATTACTTCTGTCATGCTCCTCTTTCCTGTGCTTAGTCAAAGCGTCTTCACCTTGGAAACTATGACCACATATGTCACATACTTTCTGTGAAGATTTCTGCACATGTTCTCTTGCATGACGGAAAATCTGAAACCGTTCTTTGAAAGCCTCGCCACACTCTTTGCAGCGGTACACACAGCCCAATACGGCCCCATGGTCCACAAGGCAGGTTTTCTGATGCTGCGAGAGATTTTCTTTATTCTCAAATTGTTTACCACAGTTACAGGATAAGGACGGAGTATCGTTGTGACTGAGATAGTGCTGCTGCAATTTATGCTTCGAATCGAGCAACATATTGCAATAGGTACATGTACGTAAGGCAATGTCACATACACTAAAATGCTGTGTTAATTTACTAATATTATCAAACTTTTCCTTACAAGCAAAACAAGATAGCTGAGTTTTGTCCAAAGTTTTCATTTTGGGTTTTGGCTCCGTCTCCTTCATGAGTATTTCTTTGACTATTGGAATATCAGAGTCTAGGACATCTATTTCCATTTTGATATCTTTACTTTTATTTTGTTTCAACAAGTTATCCCTTTTTTTAGGTGTTGGTACCTTTTGTTGTTTAGTCTGACTAACTATAGTATTCTCATTTCTGTCCAATAAATTTACTATGGATGGTATATCTTCCTTGCCCAAGTTATTCAAATATTCTTCAATATTTGCTGTGTTATTTAGAAACTCTAGAAGTGAGTCAGAATTATATTCTGAATCTGGTAAAGGTTGGATTGGTGTTTTTGTTTCTGTAAATTTTTTAGCTTTCTCTTCTAAGGAAGATGTTAACCAATCTTGAGAACAGTGAGCATTAAGTTGGAAATTGTAAAATTCAGCCAATTGCGTCACACAAGCACTGCATATTGTCTTGGGAAGATTATCGTTAGGGGTAATAGTCAATGCTAGGCAAGACTTAATATGTAGATGGATGGTTGGATCCCCCAATATAGGCACGTGTTCCGATTCCGTATTTAGACATATTCGACAACACTTTTGCATGTCCACATCCATTGTAGAAATATACTTAATGTGAAAGTTAGGTCCCGAAAAACTTTGTTTCCGAGATGTTGGATATCAGACCAAATTGTAGGATAAGATAAAAAACTTGTTAAAATTTTATAATTGATAATTTACTATTATATGTATGTGATAAAGTAACTGCGTCAGGATTGTACAATAGCAAAAACATTAATATCGGTAAACAAATAAAACAGTATCGTAAAAATCAAGAAATGCTTTGCTGCAGCTCAACTGCAGCTGAATGAAATTAATAGAGCTGTAGCAAACCGTATGTATTCGGTACTGAGTAACGGGTGCGCCATCTAGTACCGAGTAACGAAACGTTACTCACGAAAGCATTTCGTTACTCGCATTTTTCGTATTATGGGTACCGAAACTGTTTCAGGGGCCCAATTCTCGTGCATTCGAAAAAAGTTCACATTCGTAAAAAATTTTATGTTTAATTTTATTCTAAGCAAACAATTTCTATGCTGATTTATCGTTAAAGTGTTATTTTAAATTTTATTGTTAATAAATAATTTTTGACACCGATTCGTTGCTTTTACGTGTACTGTACGCATACGAATTGATTCGCTGCTCATATGATATGCGGCATCAGAAGTAACGAGTAACGTAACGATACGATAGTAACGAGTATTCCTTGTTATAGTAACGAATACATACGGGTACGCTTTTTTTCGTTACTTTTACAACTCTAGAAATTAATTTTAAACACAAATGTCAATCAAAGTTGTCAAACGAAACGTCAGTTTATCAGAATTCGTTTGAAAACTAAAGAAAAGAAGTACATGACATGTAGTGAAAGGGCAAAACGTTGAGAAATAAATATAACATATGTTTATAATTGGACAGTAAACAATTTTTCAAATATTTTAAAAACCTAAATATACATTTTGATATCCTCAGTATTTTTTCAAACTATATTTGATTCAATTATTTTAAAAAGCCATAAATATATTCAAGGTTTTATAACGTGACAAAAATAATGTCAAGGTCGTTGGGCTTAGGGTTCTGCAGTGCAGGAAGTGATGATCATCGAGTCCATTGCTGTCACATATCCATTGCTGTGGATATGTAATTCACTAGGTGATGATCACTTTCGTCTCTCAAAAAAAGTTAGCGAATAGGCCTACTGTACTTAGAAAACCTACTAATATAGTTCCGTACTTCTGTTTTCGGATCGGTTATGTCACGCATGCAGCTCAAATGAGCTCAGTACTGTGCGCGCTCCAAATGCTGCATAGGATATGCACGCAGAGGCTATGTATGGTAGCCGAGTGGTTTCAACGGGCCACGAATGATGAAATACGCCAACTGTGAGCGAAGAGGGCCTCCTCTTCTATCTCCCTCCCTTTAACGGGTCCGCCACTAATTACCAGTCACCCTGTATTATAGCGTGTGTTGCGTGGGTGGGTCAGTCTATTCCTCAGAGGAAGGATTAGTCCTTCCTCTGAGGTCTTTTCTATGCATGTGTTCGTGACGTCATTCGTGAAACGTTAACCCACGTGGGCTGACAAGCCGACACATGCAGCTAAAGTGCGGCCCACACCACCTGCGTATGCATTACACTCCAGCGCAGTGCGTTGCGTTGCAGACTTGCAGTGCGTTTAACAGGGTGTCACACCGGCCACTTCTGCAACGCAGCGCGCTGTCTGCTGCGACGTTACGAGCTATGACACATGCCATTTTGTTTGAGAAGATGGAAAATAGTGAACACAGCGTCATCTAAGTATTCTGATGAAAGATTTTTAAGAGGAAAGCGCAAATTTTTATTAATTTGAGTTTTATTTATCTTCCATAGCAATTTGTCTAGTGTGTAAAAAAATCTAATCAATCTAAAAACAAAATGGCGTCTTTGGCTTGCGAGTAACACCATTCACGAACGAGCAAAACGTATGGCACGACGGTTCAGAGGCCTTAGTACGAGTTTGTTAGTTTTCGAGCTCGATCAAACGTATCGTCTCTTTTCATACATTGCCCACTAGCGCCCCTAGCGTAAACTATCAGAAACAGTGGCCAATGTATGAAGAAAGACGATACGTTTGATCGAGCTCGAAAACTATCAAAACTCATACTAAGGCCTCTGACCGACCAGCCCGTTGGTTTTTCGCATTCACGCGCAGTGCCAATTGACTTGGTGCGATGGATCTTGGCACGGTAGGAATTCTATAGTGCAAAAGCCATTCCATTTGGACCAACAGTGCAGTCACATTCATGTACGAATTTTGGATCGACAGCAAATGGATCAATGGATCGCTCGTGAATGGCGACCTTTATGCCGGTAGTTTAAGAAAAGTCGAATAATTCACTTCTTGTTTTTTTATCTCACAAACGAGTCTTGCATTTTCATCAAACAAATAATAATATGAGCCCCTCAGTGAGACCCTTTGTCTTCTATATCAGTTCACACTTGACGCATTTTTGACAGTTAAGCTAACTTCATGCATGATTGAAGGTTTGCGTTAGGAGTTACCTATGTTTGCGATTGTGCATTTGTCGACTCGTATAGTTGATGGTGATCCTTAACAGTGTTTTTCTGTACATTATGCTAGTTGTTATAACACCCCAGTGGTTTGCTGATAATAATTAGACGCGACAAGAGTCACCTAATACTAGCTTAGAGCGGCACACTTGTGTAAACAACATATATCTATGTAGTTACTTTACTTTGTAATCATCTCAAAAATGTCTTCGAAAGAGGAAGATTCTCCAGGTCGTGAAGCTGAGGAGTCTTTGTTATATTCAGCCAGGCATGGTGAACTATCGGTTGTGAAGGCTATATTAGATGCTGTGAGGGATAATAAGTTGACTTTGGATATCAACTGTAAAGGTAAATAATAAATATTTATTTTATCAGTACATTTTACAAAGTTTTCTAGAATATAGAGTTTCAACATGTCGTATTTCTTATTCTTAAAATCTTTACTTTTCTTCTTTACCCATAATTATTTTCAAAATGCCAATTTTTAAGAATGTAATTTTGCAATATTATTTTTTGATAATATAATATGGATAATATGGACTAATTACACCCAGAGAGCTTTTAATGCTCTGCGTGTTCAGCATAACAACGCCTTCAGGGGATTATTGGGCTTGCCTTGGCGATGTAGTGCATCAGGAATGTTTGCCACTTTTACTACTGATGGCTTCCACACTGTGCTGCGTGAGCGAGTTGCTTCCCTGTGGGAGTGTGTGCGATGCAGTACCAACATTCTTTTGAAGGTGGTTGCAAACAGGGTGGACAGTCCAATCCTTTCACAATGGATGTCCACTCATATCAATAGTAATATAAATTTTAAATTCTACTAACATAGTTATAGCTTACTAACATTTTTATGGACTGATTGATTGTAGTCTGAAATAAATTTTACCATTTCATTTTCATTTCAATAATTGAATTTTGCTTTTTTCATGATTATTATTATTGTTTTGGAAGCATTTAAACACACAGTTTAATTTTGTATTTTATTTATTTAATTATAATTTTTTTTAAAAAATTTTTTTAATTAATAAAACTATATTATTACAATGTAAATATCTATCAGTAATAAAGGCTTATCTTCTAATTTAGCAATTACTTTCTTATCTTATAATATAGTAATTAGGCGACAGGCTGGTAACACTATTTTGGGGTACCTACCTACTGTATGGCCCATACGCCCAGATGTGACTTTGTGTAACAAAATGTTACAAGAAGGTCTTACTGATTGTCTGCTGACCCCTTTTGTGACAACATTATTATACAAAGTTCATAGCGATGAGTCATTTGCAATGATAACAAATTTCCTTATGTAGTAGGTACTTGAATTGTTAGTTTAATTTAGTAATATAATAATTATGGCGAAATTATGGCATAGTTATGGCCATTATGCATAAAATAATTGACATGGTAGTTAAATAATATTATTTTTAAAATTAAAAGGTCTACTTCCAGTGCAATGTGGAGTGCAGAAACTTACTAATCCATTATCACCTTTGCGAGTTTTATAATAATGTTCAAAATGATTACAATAAACTCTCTGGTATTTTAGTTGTGTCTGTTAGTTATAAAATACTAGCTGACCCGGCAAACGTTATTTCGCCTTACAAAAATTATTAAATTACTAAAATGGCTATAAAAAATAGGGGTTGGTGATAAAAAAAAGTAAAAATTTAGGGTTGTATGTATTTTTGATGCCACATAATAAAAAAATAAAAACAAATAATTTCGTCCAAAAATAAAAAATTAAAAATTTAGGGGTGGATTACCCTAAACATTTAGGGGGATAAAAAATAAATGTTGTCCGATTCTCAGACCTACCCAATATGTACACAAAATTTCATGAGAATCAGTCAAGCCGTTTCGGAGGAGTTTAACCACAAACACCGCAACACGAGAATTTTATATATAAGATATATTTATATAAATAAATACTATTCCAATATTTCTTTAGTCCGGAATAAAAATTGAATCTGCCAGCCTATTCGCTAATTTTTTTTTACAGATGAAAGTGATAATCACCGAGTGATATGTAATTTACCCAGTGATTATCACTTTCATTTGTCAAAAAACGTTAGTGAATAGGCCGGCTGCTCCGCAGTAAAGAATAAACTTGAGCATATAATATGACACAACTCTTAAAAATATAGCTTGGGTTCTTTTTATATATTTATAATATACGCTATTGTTAGCAATGAAATAAAAAGTATTAAAATGTAAGTTGATAGTTAAAAATAAATTTAACATTAATTGCCCCAAAAAAATCAAAGAATACTCTTCATTACCTATTTCTAAAAGTACTTGTTTTGTCTACAAGTAACAAATACTTTTTCAAATCACAGGATTAGTCTATACCTATAAGTTAGGTATTATATTATTAAAATTTTATTAACTCCATGTTCAATTGAACTCAATTTGCAGCCTAAATTTTAACCATTTACACAACTGTTAAAACTTGTAATAAAATTCAACAACAAGTAAGTAGCAACATTTTTATATGTCGTCACTATTTGTCTGCCCTATACCCAATTTTTTTGGGGTTGATGTGTTGTGACTGCAATTTGTATGGGGTACATATTGACTCTCATAAATGTATGTATTTATTAGGAGGTGAGGTTGAGAATGGTGCTTTTTTAAATATTTTTCAAATATAGACATTTCAACTTAAAATACGACATTTAATTTTTTTCTGTAGCATTTCAAATGGCTTCACTATAAATTTTTAAAGATTCGTGAAAATGTCCACGAACTTTTTACTTTAAAGCTGCTGACGTGCGTGACGTCATCGTACACATACTCGCTCGAGCGTAGGGTTACCACCCGTTCGGATTAATCCGGACATGTCCGGACTTCTAGAGTTCTGTCCAGTCTTTGTCCGGCTTTTTAATTTGTCCGGACTTTTTGTTTTAGGTGGAATACGAGTAATAAAACTTACTTATTTAATCTTTATTATAATGTCCCACGCATCTAAAAGCGACTGTTAGCTACCATGTCCATACTACTGTTACGAAGTGCGCACCTGATGTTTGCATTTTGTGCGGATTAAAATGTCCGGACTTTTTTGAACTGTCCGGCTTTTTGTCCGGACTTTTCAAATTTCTATATGGTAACCCTACTCGAGCGTCGTACGGAAAGGACGTGTCGCGCACGTAATATCTTAATATTCGAGACTGTATAGAAAACGGTCAATTTTAATAACATAATAATTATAAATATTTTGTATTTAAATAAATAAATATTTAAAAAATTAGCGTCGCCGCGTCGGGAGCCCTCTAATAAATCAAATTAAACCACAATACAAATAAAATATAATTATAGAGTTAGGTATAATGCTTCGTCCTGGACGCCAGCGGGCGGTTGTACGTGGTCCGTTCACGACGCCAACGGCTAGATCGCTCGGATTGTTGCGGCGAAGTGATGTGTAGAGAGTAATACGCGAAGGTATTACACATGGTAATAATAATAAATCAAATTATTATTATTCTTATGTGTATCAAAGTAACCTATTGAAATACAAAATAAAAACTTACTTACCCTCAATATTCAATTTTTCTTTTATTGCCTCCCACAACATTTTAATTACCTATTTGTTTATTTTTATAGTCATAGTGTTTACTATTCCATAATGGAGGCCCACAGATTTAATTATACAAGGAGATAGGCCAAGCCGGCGTTTAACTTGTCACAAGTTAAACGCCGGCTTGCCGCCAGTTCGCCGTCCGATATAGTTGAGTGAATACGTACGTCTGTCAGAAAGAAATATCCGTTTTTCTTCCAAAATGCCGTCCTGTTCAACTGTAACATGCAATCATTGCAGTGAATCAGTTATTTATCAAGTAATGGAATAACTTTTCACACGTAAGAACCGAAAACTTAGATTTATATTTAAAAAACAATATTTAAACAAATAGTCCGACTTGCACTATTTTTATCGTTACTATCTTACAAATTGTATTATATTGCGGCTGTGCTTCTAACGTGCGATTGCCGCTTGACTACAACAGCCACAGATTAGAGAGTATATGACAGCTCGACGCTCGTGCTCCGCCGCCCGCACCGCTGTCGTCGAGAACAGCTTCACACAAATCTATGTGAATCTATGAACATTGATCAAGACGCGCGTGCCGTCGCCGACGCCGCCCGGACCGCCTGCTAGCCAGTTGAGCCTAGTGCGGCAGATTTTAGGGGGCGGCAAATTGGCCCAAATTTTGTGAAAAGAGCCCCGAAAAATTAAATTTCTTAATAAAGGGGAAAAAGCTGATATAGTGAGGAAGATAGAGCACATGTAATTAATATACCTAATTGTGAACTAGGCATAATTATGCTCGATCGATGGAACTAGGGTATCGAATTTAAGAAGTGAGTAGGGGCGGCAAAAACTGATTAGCCTACTGGCGGCAAATTTGTAAATCCGCCACTGCCGCTGGCGTCCAGGCCGAGGCCTAAATGTTGTGCGTACGCCAGCGTGTGGCAAGCGTTATTGAGTTCTTTCTTTGACGTCACACGACCATTAACCCCGCGCTAGCGACTAGAAGCAGTGTTATAGTTTTATACCAAACTTAAATGTATTAATAACTTTGTAAATCGATCGTATCGATTTACAAAGTTATAAATATGTTGATTTATAGTCACAGTCTATATAGTAATGAGATTTAAGTATAATTTTATGAAATAAAAACAAATATTATTTTTCCCCAAGCCCATTAGGTACTTTAAACAACAAATTTTAAGGTCCTCATAAATTTGTTTTACTATCACTTCTTTTAGCAACAAAAATCTTTATACTCATACCAGAAAAATGTCATCTTTTTTATCCTTCACATCCAATTACGTATAGGATTTAGCATTAGGTACTTAAAATGCGCTTATTGTTTTAGGTAAAAGCAAGAGTAATTTAGGATGGACTCCTCTTCACTTGGCCACATACTTTGGTCACCTGGATGTTGTGAAGGCTCTGCTGGAAGCTGGCGCCAACGTGGACGAGGTGAATGACACGGGTGACACACCCTTGCACAAGGCTTCTTTTATCGGAAATGAGGTATATAGCAGATGTTTAATAAATCATTTTGTATCAAGTTATTGTAAGAATTAATTTACGATACTAATGTTCGCTTCTCAGTTAATTTAAATGAATTAATTACGTTAATCGGCATTTTAATCTGATCTCATTTGATCAAACCCAAATTATATTCAATAGTAGTGGTTATATCTACCCCGGAAATGTCTGCATAGTCTGCAAGTGTGAAGTTGGGTGTCCGACAATCCCACACATCGTCCGATAAAGGATCCTAAATAATCCTAATTTAGGAAAGGACGGTCGGACTTCCGGACGGACATATTTGCAAGCTGTCTGGACAAAAGCGGCATTTTCCTCAACTTCAAAGGCGTCGAACCACTGTACCTACATAGGTATCAACGTGGTGGATATTCACGCTGTGCTGATAATATGTATGTCTCTTGTAGGATTTAGTGATCCTCCTTCTGCAACACAAAGCGGATGTTCACATAATGAACGGCGAGGGTAGAACTGCTTGCGATGTTTGCAAGACGCGCGATGTACAAAGGTTGGTGGAGGCGGCGCAAAAATCTGAGAGACACGAGAGGGAGCGGAAACTCCTAACAGCGGCTAAAGAAGGGCGCGTTGATGATATACAGGAATTGGTTAGTATTGCATAAATGTTAAAGTATATACAGTGTGTCTTGTCATGAATTAGCGATAATTTAAGGGCATAAAATGTACCTAATTTTATCGATCAAAACTCCTATGTATTGGGGGTCAAATCTCACTCTTTCTAGATCAGCCGTCTTTTAAATATTTTTTGTTTAGTTTTATGTTAGCTTCCTACAAATATTTATGTTTGGCTCAAAAGCCTTGTGATGCCGGCAGAGTAGAGCATCACCCCATATCCTCCAATGGGTGTCGTAGAAGGCGATTAATGGATTAGCAAAGGGGAATCATCTTATACTCCGTCCACCAAGCCGCATTAGGCATGCGTGGCGGACTACTGCCTAAACCTGTCCCAACAGTGGGTTGAATTATAAATGGTGTACAGCAAGAAGCCGGACTGCCCATGTGCCCATGACCCGGTGTGGCCGTTGGGGGCGATATTTTTTTATTTCTATTGTAATTTTAATTAGATTTTTTTTTAATATTGTAATTGTAATAAATTAGATTTGATTTATAATTATTTACCGAATTTTATAATTATTTACCGTTTTAAGCACCTCTGCTACAAATACAGATTTCTCTGGACATAAATGTCTTAGGGATACGAAAATGTTATTTGGAAGGTAATAATACCATCGTTTAATTAAAAAAGAACATGGTGTAAATTTAAATGTTTAAAAAGTAATAAAAAAATCCTAATCCGGTTTTTCGGATCTAATTGAATCGCACCCCTCTCGCGTCGCTGCTACCGTACGCCCCACTCGTCGCTGACTTCGAGTCCGCGGCCTAAATGAAGAATTTGCGCGCGGACATTTAGACGAATTTTTAAAAAGTTATTGTTAAGCCATTTGGAGTGCTACAGAAAAAAATAAAGGTAATATTTTAAGTTGAAATGTCTATGTCTATATGTATTTGGAAAAAAAATACCGTTCACATCCTCATTGGGTAGTGATTCGGGTTAAAGAAAATTGTTATATTAGGTAATATAATATGTATAACTAGCGCTCTGTCCGCGCCTTCGTCCGCGTGGATTTATTTTAAACAAATATAGATTATGGCCTTCCTCGATAAATGGACTATTCAACACAAAAATAGTTTTTCCAACACATAAATCAGTAGTTCCTGAGATTAGCGCGTTTAATCAAAGAAGCTAACAAACTTTTCAGCTCTATAATATTATCTAATTATAGATTAAAAAATACCGAGTAAATCTTCTGGTACCTAAAAGATATTAAGTACTTTTGAAACATTATTGCAAATGAGTTTACGTATTTGGCATGCGAAGAAATTGATGATATTCGACAGTCGGATATTATATTAAAAAAGACCGCATTATTTTCATATTTTATCATTTTTTTTAAATTAATACCATTGATACTCAATTTCTTTTGTGATAAACATACTCTAATATTACATGTGCGTAACTTTTTGTACGTGTGCGTAACTAGGAGTAGTTACATGAGCGTAACGGTAAACTTTTTTAGAGAACTCATTAATAATGAATTCTATACTACTTCGTTGGTTCGTGATTGAAAGTCGGCACTCGGAGCAAGAAATATCTGCTCACTCGTTGAACAATTTGCTATTATTTTAATATCTAATGATCAGCCAGCACTAGATAGCTAAGTCGAAAGACTCCTACATAGCCATGCCGGGGCCCCATCCGCGTCATATATGATGTATAAAACATTTTTCATCATATAAAAAAGGTAGTGAACAATCTTCCGTAAGTATAATCCGTCGCCAAATCGAAGTTTATCTCAGTCGTGCGCTGAGACGAACTTCGATTCGGCGCGGGAGAGCATAATCGAATAAGCTTGGGTCCACCTTATTTCATTCTACTTCTCTATCTAGATTCTTCAATTTGTTTTCTTTTTCAGCTTAGCAGTCCAAACCCGCCGAATATAAATTGCGTGGACGCTCAAGGCAACACCTGTTTGCACTGTGCTGCATATAGAGGACACGCACGACTTGCTGTCCTGTTGTTGCAGAACGGAGTGGACACTACGCTTAGAAATAATAGTGGTAAGATTATTAAATTTAAAATTAATCACTTGGATGTTATGAGCAGCATATTGCAAGACAAAAATAGGGTTTATAAAAAATTATGACAAATGTAAATTAAGAAAAATCTTGTTCTCTGGTGGCTTAGCAGGAAGTGCCGAAGTCGCCGAGCCGGGTGTCAAGTAATACCAGGCTATGGAAGAACATTTTTTTAGTCTATGGTTTTACTCGTCACACCTTAGACGCTGACTTATGCCCATTTTATGCCTAACATTATAGTAGATAATTAGGTACAGTTTCTACTTGTTACCTTGGTTGGGTAAGGTTAGCTAGCTATAAACAACTTTTCCACTGAAAAAAAAGTTATAGGTACCTATGTATGTTCTAAAGCGGGTTTACGCCCTATGATCAGGGGCGCGCATAGAGATTTCGGGTGGGGTATACAATGCAGTATGTAGTTAGTGCTAAAAAGAAACATATCAATTTTGGTACTTTTTGAATGACTTTTATCTATACCTAATAGGCTTAGCGAGCAGGGTATACAGGGTGTAAAAGACATGAACAATCAAACGATAACCATGTATTCTGCTCACCATCATAACATTTTTTTTCCTTTAGACTATACCTGGGAAATTGATAGTTACGATTTTATTAAAGGTCAAAGTCATAATTTAAAAAAAAAAATTTTTTTAAACGTATTCTATACGTTATTTCTTAATTATTGTCCAATGAAACATTATCATTTTTTTTAGTATTGCATAACAAAAAATGGCTTCAAAACGTTAGTGTTCAATGTAGCTCACTCGATGCGCACGGACACTAACGAATGGGGCCGCCGTCTGGCAAAACTATCGCGGTTTTGCGAATTGCGTGCGAGTTGAGCCCTATACATTGCGCGGTACAATTTGCAATTTTTTTAACACCACAAAATAAAAATCATTTCCCAGCAATATTTTTTTTGAAATATGTCTTATTTTGATGTAAAGAATACATGGTTCTCGTTTGACTGTTCATGTCTTTTACACCCAGTATAGTGGTTATATGCATGTATGGTGCGATGAGGTCTAGAGTCAATTTAAGATGGGGTATTTATTCAAAACACAAGTATTGTCCCTTTACCAGGTCAGCTTGCTATTGACCTGGCCAAAGACAATGAGATGCGCGAAGTGTTAAGCGTTCGCCCCGTGCAGCGGTTGCAGAGGACGGCTGCTAGGTTTGAAGGGCCGCTGTTGAAACGTTCCAGGTTTCTCGGCTGGAGACCTGTCTGGGTAAGCTTTTTGACTTATTTCCAAAATTAAAATAAATAAAAATCTACATTTGAAACCCACAAAACAATTGATCAAAATATATTAGAGAAATAAAATGAGTGCCTGATAGTAATAAACAGCAAAGTTACAAAAAATCTTTTTAATTATAACTTAGCAAATATTTTATTATTTATAAAAATAATGTTTTAAGATCATTACATAATAATTTCCTACATGAAAACTGTACGAACCTGACTTATGTTAGCTTCCTACAAATATTTATGTTTGGCTCAAAAGCCTTGTGATGTCGGCAGAGTAGAGCATCACCCCATATCCTCCAATGGGTGTCGTAGAAGGCGATTAATGGATTGGCAAAGGGGTATCATCTTATACTCCGACCACCAAGCCGCATTAGGCAAGCGTGGCGGACTACTGCCTAAACCTGTCCCAACAGTGAGTCGAATTATAAAGGCTGTTATGATGATGATGATTATATTTGTTTCCAGCCTGTATAGAAATGCTAGTCATTAAACGGTTATTCTTTCCCAGTCGCTACCCCGAACATTAATATTACCCCCTCCGGTGGTGACTGGGATTTTTTTATAAAATACTAGCTGACTAACATTGTTCTATAAATATACTTTAGGTCATATAGTATATTTCATATAGATATCAGAATAGGTATATTTCTCGAACCTACCAAATGTACACTAAAAATCGAAAAAATTGGTTGAGCCGTTTCTGAGAAGTGCGATCACTTTACATTGTGACACGAGATTTTTATCCTGTACTCGTAGTGAAAGTTTTGTATTGTAATTACGTAACTATTGTAGTTGAGTTAAGAGGACAATTTGTATGGGAAACACAAGTTACGCTTCTTTCCGCTAGGGGCGCTGTTCACGTTTCCTATACAAATCGAGCTCTTAATGCAACTTTATTATTCACGTATTTCAAACGAAAAATCTTACACTACGGGTACTGTATAAAAATCTCGTGTCACAATGTAAAGTGATCGCACTTCTCAGAAACGGCTCAACCAATTTTTACGATTTTTTCAAGTAGGCGTAGATGGCTAAATCAGAAAATATGAGGAATAGCGAAAAGTACTCAAAGGAGTCTCGGGTCCAATTTTGATGAAAACTAAAACTGCATTATTGGATTTAATTAATTAGTTAAGGTAGTTAGTTAATGATAGTTAAGGTATAATGGTAACGTTAGAAAAATAAAAAGGTATTTTGTTAAAAATGAGCTCTTTTCTTAAGTTTGTCCTATGTCATTACTTTCCAGAATTTGTTCCTTATTAGCGACACTATTGAATGGTGTTTACAATACAGGGCTGTGTTTTTTTTTGTCAAAATCAACGGATTCGATTTTTTGGCTATGAATATTTATTTTTCAAATATCCAATGATGTAGTTTAAGTTTTCATCAAAATCGGGCCCTTCCTTTACATTTCGCTATTTCTTATAGCTTCGGATTTGGCCATCCATGCCCACTTGAAAAATTCATCTTGTATATTAGATTGTCCCAGTTGCCACGGGTGTTGGCGAACCGGTGTCAACTGAGACATTATTTAATAGAAATTTAGAAACGTTGCTTGTATGTTGTTATAGGCGGTCCTCCAACGTGGGGTACTTTTATACTATGGGTCTCGGGCCGAGAGTGCGAGAGGGGGCCGCGCTAGAAGCCGCCACTACCTCGACGGCGCATCTCTTACGGCGCCGGGAACGGAACCTGCGCTAATAATGCTCAGGCTAAGCGATGGAGACGCTCATCGGCTGGCTGTCCGAGGAGCTGACCTGGCCGTCTGCAGGCAGGTATAGAACATTTAACGATGAACTTGATTTAACGATAAAAATCTAACTTGATGGTAACTCTCTTTTAGGTAATTTGACGGGGAATCCTTTGAGAATATTTGGTCTCGTGTTCGATGCCTAGGGAAGAATTTATGATTGGTGTTAGGATAGTATAAGTAAACAAGTACGCCGACTGAGACTCCGTGCGAGCAATAATGAGCTTGGGAAATATAAAAAAATATATATTTTTATTTCATAAAATTATAGATGACATTACTAAATAATCAACAGTTTTTATTTCACTTTGATACTATTCGTGTTTAAAAAGTTATAATAAATTTAAGTTTGGTATAAAACTATACACCGATTCTAGTCGCTGGCGCGGGGCTAATAGCGGTGTGAAAGTTCTGAGTAAAGTCAATTTCAATAATCAAAGTTTTTTTATTTTTTATTAAAACTTTTTTTTTCATCATTTCTATACATTAATGTTACGTAATCTTTTAATATTTAATCTTAATAATTAAATGTTCGCATAATTTCGTTCGCTTCCAGTCATGGATAACAGCCCTCAATGAGCACATAGCGTACTCCGGCCACTACCTATGGGCGGGTGCGTCACCTGACAGCGCCAGGGAGGCTACAGAAGACCTGGAGGACGAGTGCAAGCCGCTAGGTAACTCGTAACTTATGGGAAACTAGCTTTTCCCCGCGACTTCGTCTGCGTGGCATAGTTATTTTTTGGACTTTTAATTCCCAGACAACTTTTCATCCCCATACAGGTCAAAATTTCAAAAACGCTAGAACAAAATAATATTTATTTGTTTGTTATCAAATGCCTTAATTAAAAGTTTCATGGTTTTAACTTCGATAATGACGATCTCGCATACAAATTTTCATCCATTATATCAAGCTATCGAACGCATAGGATATTTTTAATTTATATACAGGTTGTAAAAGACATGAACAGTCAAATGAGAACCATGTATTCTGCTCACCATCATAAAAAAAATTTTCTTCCTTTAGACTATACCTGGGAAATTGATAGTTACGATTTTATTAAAGGTCAAAGTCATAATTTTTTTTTTTTTATGAAAACGTATTCTATACGTTATTTCTTAATTATCTTCCAAAGAAACATTATCATTTTTTTAGTGTTTCATAACAAAAAATGGCTTCAAAACGTTAGCGTTCAATGTAGCTCACTCGATGCGCACGGACACTAACGAACGGGGCCGCCGTCTGGCAAAATTATCGCGGTTTTGCGAGTTGCGTGCGAGTTGAGCCCTTTACATTGCGCGGTACATTTTGCAATTTTTTTTAACACCAAAAAATAAAAATCATTTCCCAGTAATATTTTTTTTGAAATATGTCTTATTTTGATGTATACATAGAATACATGGTTCTCGTTTGACTGTTCATGTCTTTTACACCCAGTATTTACTTAAAATAATTCATTCTTTTTACTTTCGTATAGGTACGTAGTAAAGAGGAAGTCTTGTAATCGTCAAAAAAATTGACCTCGAGATTTTGACGGATTTATAAGTTTTGAACCTCCCGAGTCCAAAAATATTTTTTTTGGAATTATGTCTGTGTGTGTGTCCGTGCGTTAGCAAGATAACTCGAGTATGCTTTAACTTATTGCAACCAAATTTTACATGCATGTATGAAATCAAAATATAAAGTTTCTATCAACTTTTGAGACGTCGATCACGAAAGTTAACCAAGTGCGCAGTCGGTACTCGGATGGGTGACCAAAATTTAACATGCATGAGACATCAAAATATAAGGTTTCTATCAACTTTTGAGTCGTTTCCGGTACACGAGAAAGTCAAGGGGAGACCATTCGCGATTTTTCGATTTATACTGCTTGATCCATACAGGGTCTATGCAAGACGCATTGACAGCGGCGACAAACAGTCTCGCGTTGTTGGAGACGCAGCTTCGGGAGTGTTCCGCCATTTTAGCCGCTTTGGACAAGAGCATCAGCGTCGGCAACTCCTTGCATCATTCTGCCTACATGGTATGTTCCGAGTATTAAACCATAATAATGTCACATCTAGTGTCTCATGTCTGTGTTAATAAAAAAATTCTTTCCTTCTTCTTTCTTTATTAATTTATCGGAATGGATTTTGCTATCTTCACGATTATTAACGTAAATTGAAACTACTGTACTTGTATCACATATCCACAGAGTACTAAACTTCTTTGCATCTATCCTAACGACATTAAAACTCTCCCTTCGCTAAAATGGCTGATAATTTTGATGGGTAATGTCAGGCATTGCCATTTTCATAGGTTATTATCCTCTAAGTCTGGAAATAAAAAGAAGAAAATAATTGAGGGAACTAAACATTTTTAGCGGGCAACACTGATTATACTTCATGAAAAACTGATACTTACTCATTTTTATCTATTAGACACTGTACCGAAAGGCCGAACGTCGTATGATTGACAGGAAATTAGGCAGAACAGTTTATATGGAAAAATTAAATTGTTGTTTTTACTATCTACCTCTAAATTTTTCCATATTTTCTCAACAATTAAACCTTCCTTGGACTACGACAAACATTTCAAAACCAAAATCAGCTAAATCGGCCCAGCCGTTCTCGAGTTTTAGCAAGACAAACGAACCACGATTGATTTTTATATAGATTTATTTATTATTTATTACATCTATTTATTAATAGAATAATTGAATCTGTAACATAAATATCTACCTCTAAGTCTACTGTCGAATAGACTACAATCCTCCTAGCCGTTTAGTTAAAAGGCGTGTTTTACTATCCGCTACTATATTTTGAAGTTTTTTTAAACACCAAAAAATAAAAATCGTTTCCTAACAATAGATTTTTTGATGTTTTTTGTTTTTATGTATAGAATGCGTAGACTCCGGCTCTGTCTTAGGTCTTCTTACACCCTGTATATTATAAAAATTGCATATTATGCTGTTTGTTAATACTAGACATGAAACGGATATCCGGTAACTATCCGGTATCCGGCCTATCCGGCCTAAATTAACGTCCGGCCGGAAACCACAAATTCTAAAAAAAAACTACGACAATTTCATATAATAAAATCCAATACACTAACTTTGTGAGGTAAATATCAATAAAACGGTTTATAATTATGACGGCTTCTATTTAAAGGCGAAAAAGTTACAAAAAAGCCATCCCAAAAACGATAATTTTCTCCTGAGATATTAACTCTATTGATAAATATATAAATATCTAAACTAAAAACTGTTTTGTAAAAACTTAGCGAAATCGCCCGAATTGATCTGATCGCGTTCGCCGCACCTGTGCGGCGCTAAACTCGTCCCGACATGCAATGTACAATACGAATGCCTGTTACGCTTTCACTCCTAAATCGATGATGATCAATTGATCGATTGATGACAGGGACGGAGATAGTTTGAGACCCTGGGAATGACATAGGCTAATTTTTGTAGGGATAATCGACATTGACGCCAGCGAAGCCGCGGGCAACCACTAGTATCGTATATTAAAGAGTAAAAAAAGCTAAAATCGCATTTGTTTTGTAGCGTTTCCAACACGCTTGCGGCACAGGGAGCGAAGCTCTGACTGCTCTGAGGCATTGCGCTGCGCTGGTTGCCCAGGCCAGAGACCACGACTCCGCAAGACTGCAGAGAGAGGTAAGATTTAGATACACTCATTTGCAAAAAAAACGGACATCTATTAATTTCATACAAAGTACTTCACTTTAACTGGTCCCAGATTTATTAAAATTTTCTAGTACATATTTCATACTAAAAAATGCCTACAAAACGTCAGCGCTAAATGTAACCGTATGTATTAAGAAGAAAATGCAGTTTTGAATTGACGATTGTGTCATAGAACATGTTTTTAAGGGTTCACCCTTGTTTGGTATAACAACGTTTAGTCGAAAACGTTTAAGAAAATAATCACTTTGAATAATATCGATTGACATAATTTTCATTTCATCGAATGTTCATTTGCGATAACAACATTTGCGCTATTGATCAAAAAGTATAATGTTCATTTGATGTATTATTCAGGTGGTATAATTTTCATTTCATCGAATGTTCAATTGAACAATAGGTTAGCGAGGAGCGAAGCGACGAGCGAGTTAGGTTGACATGAACAAAGCAAGAACAGAAGCGACTTTAGGGCGTTTTCACTGAATTATTACTGAACTGAATATTCGATACGATCTTTCGACCAAATCATTATTAGTCTAGTTAATCATTAGGTTAAATAAAATTAGTGCATTTGAAAATTCGGTGAAAATAAATTATTTCAAATAAATAATTATGCTAAATAAAATTATACCAATCAAACATTAGGTTAAATAAAATTAGTGCAAATGAAAATTCGGTGAAATGACATTATGTCAAATAAATAATTATATTAAATAAAATTCTACCAATTAAATATTCGGTCAAATGAATAATTATGCGAAATGACTTTATTGCAACTAAAATTAGACGAAACGATTTTCGAGCAAACGTTGTTATACCAAACAAGGGTAAACCGTTTTTAAGGACTCACCCGAATGATTCCAACTAAATCTTCGTTTCCCATAGAAGTTACTGTTAGGGGGAATCTAATGGACCGTCTTACGATACTGAAAATGGTGTAGGCATTGCGGTTTTATAAGCAAGTGTGTTGAAAACTACTATTACTGCATACCAGTGAAATAAATGATTAATATAGTGTGACCGCTAGCGCTGTACCGCGACTTAGGTAGGTGCGGGGGTGAGACGAAGGAGCAAAATTCATTCATCCCACTGTCGGCGCTCGCCGTGGCAAATCGTGACTATTCGGGTTTATTAAATACTTTATTAATATTAGTATTAATTAAGTATTGTTTTCTATAGGCCGTGTGATGCCGGCAGAAAATGAAAATGAAAAAGCTCTTTATTTAAATGGACTTTGCTAGGTACTTTTAAATCGTCAAAAGCCCTACCACCATTTCGGGACGAATAATTATTATTATGTTGAGATCGAGAAGAAATGGCGAAAGAAACTCCACAGCTTACAATTTCGTAATGATTTCAAAACACCAATACAAGTCAATAAATAATTATCAATATAATTTAAGTTACATTTTAACATGCGTAAATTTTGGGTAGTTATTACTCCCACGCATTTGGATTATTTATCATGTGAAAAGCTTTTCTATATAATTCAATTAATCATATTATTGAACTAAGCAATTAAAATTTTGATACCACCGATTTATGTTATTGTTAGACAATTTAAGTGGTAAGCATACATTTAAGATCCTCCGGTTAACAATGTTATAAGAATACAATGTGTGGTATATAAAAAAAATCCAATAATGCATTAGTTATTTACACACTATGATTCACGAAGACAAAATTATCCTATTATTGCATGTGTCATACAATTGTCCATCTAAAGATACCAACTAACTATAAGACCTACGTTTACATCAATCAAGAAAATATGAGAGTAGAATAGCATCACCCCATATCCTCCATTGGGTGTCATAGAAGGCGACTAATGGCTGATCCAAAGGGGCATTGAGCACCTATACTCCGTCCACCATTCCGCAATGGGCAAGCGTGGTGGACTACAGCCTAAACCTCCTTCAATAACAAGGAGAGGCCTTGTCTCCCAGTAGTGGGTCGAATTAAAATGCTGTTTTGATGTGTGATGTGATGAAAGTATTGTATATGTATTTTGTACTCAGATTGAACGTAACCGCGTGTTAGAAGAAGCGTTAGCAGCGCTGGCTCGCACTCACCATGCCTTGGAGATGTCCGTCGCCGAGGAATTGAGCAAGGTGATCTATACTAATTTTATTAAGAGGAAAGATTTGTATATTTGTTACGAATCTCTCTCAAAACTCAAACTGAAACTGGTGATAGAATTTTTGAAATCGGTTTTAAAAAATCTGATATGATTAGAATATTACATTATTTCTAAGTGACTAGCGATAGGCTACTTTCATCTGATAAAAAAAAACTCCACACGGACAACGTCGCGGGCGGAGCGCTAGTTCAATAATAACTTTCTTAAAATTAGAAAATACTCTGAAAAAGATTGACTTGTCCAGGGCCGGAATCGAACCCGTCATCTTCCGCAATCCGAGCGGCTGCGTCAACCACTACGTCACCGGGACATTGCTTTCGCCGATTGCGGAAGATGCTGGGTTCCATTCCCGCCCTGGACAAGTAGATTTTTTTCAGTGTATTTTCTAATTTTAAAAAATATTTGCGCGTTTGTTAACTCAAAAATAATTCCATAATAACCTGTTAAGTATTTTCATCTCACGAACACGGATAAGTGCACAGTCTCTAACCTTCTGATAAAGACAATGGGAGATCTCAATGATCTTGAAGATCTACCCTATTTACTAGAAGAAGAACACCATTTACCGTTTTGGTTAGTGCAAATACTACTCCGTACAGTCGCGGTCAGAAAATGTTTAACACCTTAAGGATCACAATTGCATGCACACCTTTGGTTTTCATAGTATATTTTATAATAATTTAATTGACCAAAGATTATCTTTTTTCTAATGATATGACAATTAATCGCTCTAGGAGACTGACCACTATCAATGTTTGATATATAGAAAACCTTTGAATGATGGTTATCTTATAATTACTGGCGTTTATAGATTGCCAGTGAACGACTAGCGCATATGTGTGCACGAATAATAGTACTGCAGTTGCATTCTCAATGCGTCATTTTGCATAATAACTTTGAAAAGGTAATAAGTAAGTTGATATATCATTTTAGACTTTATTGAAAAAAGTGTGATGTAGAATATAATTTCAAAATTGGTAATCATTTTGTGACCGCGACCGTACATAGTGTTTCAACGACTATGTTAGCATTGTTATACCATGTACCAAACACTCTGTAGTTAATGGTTAGGATTAAACTTATAATAGTGTAAATGCAAAAACTTGTTTCAGAGCAAAAGAAAGAAGAAATCTGCGCCTACCCCAAGCGAATCCAAAGAAAATTTCTACGATGTTTTTGACGGTGAGCGAACAGCGAAACTGCAGTAGTTTCGCCATGACTTGTCCGTTAAGCGAAACTAAGGACTTGTCTGGAGCGAAACTGCCTGTTCTAACGCATACATTTGACTATAATTCTATCTCTTTCTCTCGTGATTTTGCCGATCATCCTAGGACGCCGTATACTAGGTGTAGAAGACATGAACAGTCAAACGAGAACCATGTATTCTATACATCAAAATAAGATATATTTCAACAAAATTATTGCTGGGAAAGTATTTTTATTTTTTGGTGGTAAAAAAAATTGCAAATTGTACCGCGCAATGTAAAGGGCTCAACTCGCACGCAACTCGCAAAACCGCGATAATTTTGCCAGACGGCGGCCCCGTTCGTTAGTGTCCGTGCGCATCCAGTGAGCTACATTGAACGCTAACGTTTTGAAGCCATTTTTTTTGTTATGAAATACTAAAAAAAAATATAATGTTTCTTTGTACAATAATTAAGAAATAATGTTTAGAATAAAAAATGAAAAAAAAAAATTTGACTTTGACCTTCAATAAAATCGTAACTATCAATTTCCCAGGTATAGTCTAAAGGAAAAAATGTTATGATGGTGAGCAGCGTTTGACTGTTCATGTCTTTTACACCCTGTATATCTCCGCGTCCGTGCCGCTATTTTGTAGCGGAACCGTATGTTTCGCAGTGTATAGGGAATTTGCATAAAAAGGATAGAAAGATAAAGAGAGGAGTTAATGCTGAAATGACGACTGACTGAGTTGAATGTAAGGGAAAAACGAATCTGGACCCGTGTTTCACATAGGTTCTCCACCTGGGTGAAGCATGGGGACCTAATAAGGTCCGGACTCGGAAAAACAAAAAATTCGGAACATGGACACAAATCTTTCTTTTCTTAGATCTTCCTCTACCTCTATTCAAGTTCATAACCTTCTTTATCACATGATTATTGTGTGTGTGATGGGGTTTAAGGAGTAGAAATTCGAATTGCTAACCTCGTGTTGCTCGATGAGAGCTGCCGGCTTTCTTGAACTCCCAATTTCGTTGAATATTAGAACTATGTTTTTCTGATTTCAATGCTCGCACATTAGTCAATGGTATTTTGGGTTTATTTAGTACACTCCCAACGAGGTAGGTATTTTTATTTTTGAGCGATTTCTTTTACGGAGCGGTTTTGTAACGTGAAGTGGTTTTTCTTTACACTGACATTCGATTCGTCCAGCACGTGCTTGGGAGCGAAAGAGATTAAAGATGCGAGGAAGATCAAAGTAGGTGTGTACGATCTTTGACCGTACATCGATTTCTGGGTCATGCGTCAGCAATTTAAACCGACGCAAACGCTGCAACTTAGTTATTTTTATTCCTAATTAAGTGTTAATAATTTTGCCTTTAGTATTTACACGATAGTCGAACCAATCTCACTCATACCATTCAACCATTACTTAATATTTGACTTAGACTGTGGATTTGTGTTTCCTTTTATATAGTAACTTTTACCAGTGATATTCTCATAACCAATCCTTTCTCTAAGTGTACAAACCGTACAAGGTGCGTTTCGAACGTGTGCGTGATATACTTAAAATATGAATATAGGCCAATGAATGGCGCGAAATTATTTGGATCGACAGACTAAAGCACATAAGTCAATATGGGTTCGATAATAATTGACTTTGTTTTTTAATCTGCCGACCAAAGATTTATCATCCCTTCTTATTACATGTCCATACCATAATACTCTTTTGCCTCTGATCAATACAGGGATTTCCCACTAACACTGATGCTACTTTTAAACTGGTGTTAATTTATTTAATAATTCCAATGGTTTATTCACCTCAAAGTATTTAAACCGTGTATTAAGTTACCGTTATCATTTTATTGGTAAGCCATTTGTGATTCAGGTTCGGAGGACGAGGATGATACATTGGTGACAGCGGGTCTTTCGAGTCCACTCGGAGCGTTGAGCCCTTGGGGTAGCAGTCCCGACCTTACGCGGCATTCACCTATTGGCAGCGTACATGGAGACGGTATTAACATAACATTTTAATACCTTTTATACAGTTAATATATGTAATAAATGAAATTATTATTTTCACTAATGAAGTATATGTATTACTTTCCCAAGTAATCGTCTTAGTCAAACATTGGTATTTTTAAGCTTAAGACAAAAACAATAAAAAATTTGCATTCAAATATTACCAGTATTGATCTTAAGCTGTCACATGATTATTATATTACTATTTTATTCATAAGTGTTTTGTAACGTATAAAATAAGGTTTATTCTGATTTTACAAATCAGTTTATAAAGCTACGGATAACGATATCTGTAAAAAAGGATTTATCCGGCTCAAAGGACCATCGTCCTTAGAGCCGGATGACTCCTGTTTTTTTCAGGGGCGATAGATTAACTGTAAGTGTCTATAGGCTACGGTGGCTGCTTACCATCAGGCAGTCCGTAAGCTTATCTGCCAACCATTTGACATTAAAAAATTTAAAACATTTCATTCCTTTCCTTTTTTCAGTAGTCAACAAGCTAAAAGTTTTATAAACTGTAACCCGTTTGTAAAACTTTTTGCTTATTAAGTAAAGATGTTAGCCACCTTAACTAGATAGAAAATGACAAAGTATTCACCAGTAAATAAATATCATGTAGGTGACAGGACGCCCACAAACGATGAGTGCGAGCCAATACGGCGGCAATCCTTCTCGTCTGGTTCACCGCAGTCGCTGCACACTGCCGTCAGCCCGGCCAGCTCCTACGGCACTTTGGTCTCGCAAGGGGGCCACGTGTATAGGAACGCGAGACCGTACCGCAAGTCGACGAAACCAAGGTACGTGCAGATATTGTAATAGAGTTGATTATGCAGGCACGTTATAGGCGTCAGATCCACGAGTGATACGATGTTATCGCCTTGCCACTAAATTTTAATTTTATTTATCTGAGTGTATCCACAGTTATGTGTATTTACAGGGTGAATTTTTCAAGTTGGCCTTCAGGGCCAAATCTTAGTTTTTGTTTACATTAAAATCGGGCTCTCGACTCCTATGAGCATTTTTCGATATTCCTTATAGTTTAGGATTTGGCCTTGAAGGTCCACTTGGAAAATTCAGATTCATATACAGGATATGTCAGGGCCACGTGAATTTTGCCTACAAGTGGAACACCAGGAATTTTGTCGACGGGATGACGGGGAAGACATTGGTATCCTTTCAAAATAAGACTCAACTTGTGATTCATAGTGCTTACCCAAAATATTAGGAAAATTTATTGACCTAAGCTCAGCTGTGCACCACATATGCTACCAAAATGTATGGAACAACTGATTTTTCAAGTCAAGAATAAATAGGGTAAGCAGGTGAAGTCTTATTTTCAAATGATGCCAATGTCTTTCTATTCACCCTGTTGCGATTTACCGTGTATTTCCAATTTTTTCAATTTGACCTACATTGTCGACCCGGCTTTGTTTGTTTTTTGAAAATCTAAAAAAAGGGGTTATATCTACTTACGGACTATGAAATGAAACACATAGGTACTGTGACGACTTGGCAAACGATCGACGATACGATGCGTTCTCATCGTACGATGGTTTCAACATAAAAGATTTTTTATCTACACTCATTTCATAATATTTAAATTACGATCTCAAAGGTGAGCATAAAATGACAGACTTTTTAATATAGACAATGAAAAAAGAAGCTGTAACATAATGCCCATTATAACACCCAAGAAGTTTATTGGTAAAACTGGAAACCTTTGAATGTTTCCGTTCCCTACCTGTCTTTTTCTAACTCTCCCCACAAGTAATATAATGACGTACGTAATAATGTAATAGACGGTCACGTGACACGTTCTCTAATGGTTTTAAAGGGACAAATGGATACTAAGAAGTTTCAAGGTCAAATTCTTTATCTTCACTTTTTGTTCAAGTTGTGACTTTCAGTTTTACATATAAATTTCTTTATACTCATTATGCAACCGTTATTTTTTTTAAAAAGAAACAAACATAAGACAAAACGGGAAGGCAAAGGGTAAAAAATACAGAAAATTTGACTCCGCCAGATAATTTGCAAAAAGCCACTGAGTTTGCAGTGTGTAATTACTTTATTGGCTCGATTGTTCACGATACGAAAGCCGGCGCCCTCTTATTAGTTCGCTGCATAACGCGTCACGGCGGGCGGCGGGGCTTCCTATTGGACAGAGTGCTTGGTGACTGCTAAAAATGCACGGATCTGTGTTTCCAATACGTCGCGAACAAGCATATTCAAATGGAAATTTCAGAAAAACAATTCTATGGGAAACGAAGATTTAGTTGGAATCATTCGGGTGACTCCTTAAAACATGTTCATTTCCCACGTGCATTGACACAATTATCAGTTCAAAACTGTACTTCGTTTTTAATCTGGGACCTAGTCAAAGTGAGGTGCTTTGTATGAAATTAGTAGGGATGCCCGTTTTTTTTTGCAAATGAGTGTAATGTATTCTGCTGTTGTCTGTACAAGGTACATACATATTGTTGGTCTTCTGTAAGCTAAACCGCCCAGAGCGGGCACTAAAATTCAAGCAACTTGTTCTTTAATTGTATATTTTTTATGTAGCATAATTTTATTGATATATTTTTTATGGAATAATTTTGTTTTTGCGTTTACAAACGCGTAAATATTTTTAATACTAGAAAAAATGCATTGAAAAAAATCGACTTGCCTCAAGCGTAATCAGGCGTGCCTTATTTCGGTGGCGTAATGGTCAACGCAGCCGCCCGGATTGCGGAAGATGCGGGTTCGATTCGCGCCTGAGGCAAGTCGACTTTTTTTCAGTGCATTTTTTCTAGTATTAAAGATATATTTTTTGTTTGTTTTTATAATATTTTTTACATTTTGTTTATTTTTTTGTTTCAGTTCTCAGTGGTCGTTATAAAGGGCCGTAGGGTCAGTATAAATTACTAGCACAAGTAGTGTATATAGCACAAATAAAAAGCACTACTACTATAGTAAATATGTTTCTATGTACGGTCTGCAAATGCATTAATTCTTTTTTTATGTTATTTGCCTCTGAGAATAGTAATAAATAGTACAACAATTAGTTTCACTAGATTTTAGTTTTATATAGTAATTTTTAGTTTTAAGCTGTCGTGTTTTGGGATGCCATATGAAAGTACAAAATTTTATTTTATAGAAATCTTTATTTGCTTTATACTGATGGTAAAATAAGTATATAGCCATTAGATATAATTATATAGAATCTATTATTTTTTTTTTACTTATGTAAATCAAAACAGGAATATCAAAAATGCGTATTAAATTTCTGAGTTTTGTGTTCAGTAGCAGACCGTACTTTAAATGATTTATATGATCTGCATTTTAAGCATAGGGTGTCAATTCTTAGTGGCTTCTCTAAAATTCTATTAGTTTTTCTCTATCACAAACTTCAGCAAAACGTCAGTTTTACGGCTATTTTCAATACTTTATCCCCATACATAGATATTTGTAATAATGCATATGTTGGTATTTTTCTCCATTGTAATGCGCCAGCTCTGATCAATCTTCTATTTTGCGGTGACACTGTTTTTCTATCTGTTTTCTGTAAGGTATCAACTTCAGGGCTGGCATTTCAGTTTGAATTGGCTAATCCTGTTATTAATTTTAAGAAGTAAGGAGCTCAAGGAATCTCGTATCTCATGAATATTATCTAACTTTGATATTAATTAGTGATTTTTCTTTGCGGGTAAGTAACAATTTATACATAAAAATGAGTAAAATACAGTATTATTGCGCTTGCAATAATAGTTTCTGGTGTTGTTGTTGTTTATCTTAATGTTGCAAGCGCCAAAATACTACTTAAATGTATTTAACTAATTTTTAAGTGACATTTGTGACAATTGAGGGCCAATAATTAGGTTTTGAAATTTATTGGAAATAATCAAATAAATAGTTAAATAATTAACTAATAATTTTATATTGACTTATATTGCTTAATAAATAAAACAAATATTTATAATGTTATTATTTTGTCACCTATGACATATTTTTTTTGCTAGCCGTACAATATTGCAAATTACGTCTTTGCTACTTAAACTATTTTTTGGCGTAAACATTTTAGAGAGGTTACTTAAATGAACACGTATCTCAAATTATACTTAATAATTAAAATGTATGTAATAAAAAATATAAATATTGATTTATTTGTATGTGTGACTTTTTTAAAAATTGTAACTAAGTACCTGAATTAGGGTGTGATGTGATGGAAATAATGTGATTTTATTTACTTGATATAGATAATTTTACTGCTGCATATATACGTGTAGTAGTTGACGCTTATTGCTTTATCTGAAATTATAGAATATACAATTATTTTTAAGTATTTTTTGTTTCTTTTTATTTCACCCATTTTTATTCCGTTCAATTCTAAAATTTATTTATTTTTATTTTAACACTCCTGGTGGAGTATAAATACTTTTTAGTAAGTAATTACAAAATGGCGTAACATAACGGAGGTCTACGTCCAGCAGTGGACGGACACAGACTGTTGACTTGACTTGACTTGACAATTATTGCACCAGATGAATCAACAAAAGTTATTTCTATTAAAAATATCTTCCAGGAGCTTAATATGGGATTGAGAACAGTAGATCGGACTCAAGAACACAAACTTTGTGTGAATGTTATTGTGCCTATAACGATCCCAAAAAGTATAAATAACTTGTAAAACTAACTCCATGTTCGTATAGGAAAAATTGGTGTTTCGATGGTGACAGTGACACGACATGCACTTTGCATCGCGTTTGAATTTAGAAAGAAAGAAAGACAATGGGCGTTTCGCCATTTTTCGACACCGTTACCGGAATCGGTGGCCGCATAATACTATGAAATTGTATTGTTGTCTCATTGGCGCGACATTTTGTAGAATTATGCGTCCATTGATGTCGTGTCGGTTCCTGTTCCGGGCCGAGGCCGGTCAATGAAGAAACGCCCATTAATTGACTAGCACAGAACAACAAAAACAAAATTATTAAATGAAACACAAATAAAAGATCTGTTCGAGGCCAAGAGGCACGGTCACCATCAGAAGTAGATTAACACTTTAGTACCTTGTCATAATAATCACCCTATATAATGGTGGCTACTATTACCGCACAAGCGGTGGCGTTGTTGATATGACATGGTTCTAAAGTGTAAACTGATACTGAATTTACTATCTGACTTGGCTGTCCTGTGCTTCTACCGCGACATGGCGATGCGGCGAGGAGGTCATGGCGCCGCGGTCAGGCATACTTCGTAACGATCGTATAAGTTAAACTACTATGTGCGCGGTTGATACTCGGATATGCCTTATCCAATTAACTCGATTTTGTTAAAAAAAAACAACCCTCTTCAGAGGCCAGAAATGGCCACATGTAAAACTCAGACACTACTAACCTGTACAAGGTTAACCACTAACAAGAATAGGTAATGTGGCACGAGATTAGAATCTCATAGCTGACAACGAGCTAGATTGCGCTCTTTGTGGTTCCCTTTGTTCTCACTAGTTCGATTGACTAGTTTGATCGTCGAACTATTGAGATCTTTTTTTCTCATTTGTTCAACCGTCTAAACGGAGAGAATTAACAATAAATAAATCTATCACTTAGGTACATTAGATTCCCTCAAAGGTCGGTCCCGCTTGTTCATAAATAGAATAACCCTAATCTACCGACTATACAAATAGTAAATTTATCCACAAACAGTGGCGTAGCTACATAGGTGTGCAGTGCACCGGGTCCCCCACGGCGAGTGCGCTCTGGTACCCTGACCAGCAATCGTATTGAAAAAAATAGTAAATTTTGAAACTTTTGGGTGCATATTCATTTTAGGGCCTTACTTTTCTTTAGGCCCCAGGGCCTTTGGTTACCTACCTATCTCTGTCCACAAATATTTATTTTCATTTATCTACCCACATATATTTCTTTTCATTCCAAAGCTTGTAAAACATTTAAAAGCAGCAGAACTAGTGAAGTGAGACTTAATTCTGTCCTGTTGTGTTTCAAACAAATGAGTAAAATAATTGAAAACATTATTTTTTTAATAGTATTTTTTATTATAGGGATAGAAAATAGACATTAAAAGACTCTACAAGTATTTTTATATTTTCTTTATTTTTTAATTCTAAGTAAATATAACAATGAAAATTTCAATACTTACTCATCTAAATCGACGTACGTGCAACTGTAGGATTTTTGTAGGTTAATGTCACAGCCTCTACAAAATTAAAAAAAGATGGATGGCAAAGAAATTTTCATTTAGTAATCCTACGTTGTCCATTTTTGGTACGATTCGTTTTTTTTTGATTTCTCACAATTTACGTGACCAAAGCTCCAAATTGTATCGTAATTATCACAACTTATTTTTTAATGTTGTAATTGTCTTTTCACTAGTTTGACGATCGAACTAGTGAAAACAAGCCTTGCTACCTTACCTAAAAGCTAGCACGGAGACGGATTCCGAAAAATTCAACACAATGTTTCGACACCCATCCGTTCTAGATAGTCCTCTGCGCTTCAGAAGTCATTTTCAGATAGGTAATAGTCTCGGTTGCTGTCATAACAGTTTAAGGAAAAAGTCCTAGAAATGGCAACTTGACTCCAGAATAAACCGTACAAGTTTAACTTAATAAAAAGATAGTTGACACTTTAGTGTTCTTCAATCGATCAACTAATAGTAGTCAAATTGTCCTCAGTTCTGTTTTCATTCAATTTCGGTTAGGTACAGACGACTAGTAAAGCCGGCAATAACTTTGATCGATTTATGAAATGAACTGTTCAAACAAAATCTAACATTCGAATGATATTCGTATTTCAAACATTTATTACCAGCCAAAATCTTTGTGCTCCAAATAAAATGTACAGAAAATCTAATTGGACTGGAATTTTATGGCGACGTGTAATGTAACTGCGTCAGTGTTAGAAGCAAGAAAATTATTAGGTAGAGCTCTGTAAGTGTGCCGCAATAAAATGTACCAACAAAATACAAAGAGCGTTTATCGCGTGACCTACCAAGCAACACTCTCACGTAACCTAATCTGCAGAAAGCCGGATTAGCCAGGATTAAACTGAGTACGTAAAACGCTTATATTTTCTGAAATTTATTAGATAATGGAGTTTCAATCTGAGTTATCGGTAAATAAATTCGTTTTAGATACCAATTTAGTTTTACAAAAACACCTTTTTATATGTAAATCACACGGAAACAGAATTCTGTACGCTATATTTTACTTCAAAAGTGTTAATTAATATAGTCCACAAACATCGGAGAAACCGCGATTGGTCCCACGTTGGGTGCCAATAAGTCTTTGGAAGGGCGCGGGGGAGTGTGCGGGAGGGAAGCGTCGTCGCCCAGTCTGACTGTCCGCCAGTTGCGCCGCAGCGTTCGCCGGCATTGCACGTCTGCGCCGCGCTCGCGTTAACCGAACTCTCGCCCACACATGACACAATCCCCAATGAAATCGTGAGTGGAATTACATAAGCTTACACAGACACTAAATGAGTAAATAAAATCTGAGCTATGGTCAAAGTAAACGACCAATGTACATACCAAGATCCAATCTCGAACAGACGAGTCTGGTTTGTATCTGTTTTCTGTTGCATGCGTTGAATCATCTCACACGCTGCATGTATCAGAAATGATGGGGTAGCTCTGTCAGAATTATCAATTACCATCTAGTAATTGAAGAAGTTTTAGATTAAAAATCATAATTGTTATGTAAATCACTGAAACATAAATGCTTTGCTCTGTCCGGTGTTAGACCAATTGCGGTGTACCTACACAGTAGCACATACACCCACACACGCTGCGGATCAATCACTGACAATAGGTATAACATGAATAGCTAGTGCCAACCTCATACCCATGGACTAATAATTACAGCAATTCTTTGCCGTTATTATGAGGACATTACAGCGAGCACATAAAACGTTTTACCCTTATTTATTATCCTTACTTTATATTTTTAACATAGAAAAACTATACCTCTTCGTTTTCCTTTCATCGAATGTATGTATAAATTTAAAAAATGAAAACGTACGGACATAGTTTTTTTTTTGTTAAAAATATTCTAACATTTTCTCCGTTTGTATGGAGACGTGCTCGCCGTACTTACTATCCTCTTAAGTTAATATTATTCTGAAAACGTAACTAATTGTACTGAGCTTTTTCAATTTAATTAAATTAAAAGTTTAACAACAATTTACTATAATAGACAATACATTGAATATTAGGAACCCATATTTGCGTGATCGATATTCAATCATAATTATATTGATAGATCTATCAATATAAATAAGTTTAAATGAATGATTAGTTACATAATGATTGGTAGATTGATAACTATTAATGACTCATCAGTTCTACACTTCAGAATATGTTAAAATAAGATAGCAAAGGCAAAGGATATTACGTATCTATTGTTTTCATTGACATTGCCAAATTAACCTAGGCGTATTCCGAATATAACCACTAATCGAATTCGATAAAAAAATTCAAAATATTCCCTAATTACTAGGTATATTTTGTCCCTTTCGGTTCGAGGGCAAGATAATTAGGCAGACATTTTTGTTACGCTTAAACATAGTCTAATACCCTTCTTTGTTCAAACTTGTAAAGGAAAAATGATGAGCACTTTCCGGGATTTCTTAGGGAACTTATGTAACCCGAAAAACGTGGGCAGTCTCTTAATAGTCCCATTTATCCCTGTCTCCTCTGTTTTAACAACTACTATTAATCTTGCGTTGGTATTTGGGTAACCTTGAGAGCAGATATTTGGTTCCCACCACTTCAGGCGCAAAGAAGAGTAAATTACATCACTCGCTGCGTCTCTACGTTTAGATAGCTCACAATGCGCGTAGAACCATTTTGGTACGGTGATAAATATTTATGCATAATAAAATATTATAGCTTATGACCTACTTGGTTTCTTGAATTCGCCGTTATCATAACGGCTAGCCGTGTTATACTGAGGAGCTTTTTATGCTGTTTCGATATCTTCAGTGCGGACTGATACGCAGAGAGTTCTAAACTCTTCTATCGGTCACAGACTCGCGATTAGTTTTTTCTTTTTTTATTTTCACAGCATAATGTCATATGGAATTCTTCTCTGGGGGAGTGCTGCAGATATTAATACCATCTTTGTGCTGCAAAAACGGGCTGTTAGAGCAATTTATCAACTGAGTCCGCGTGACTCCCTCAGAGTAAAGTTCAAGGAGATAAATTTCTGACTGTGTCATCACAATATATACTGGAAAACTTACTATATGTAAAGAAAAATATTATGAATTTTTCTGAGAAATGTCATACGCACAATGAAAATACTAGGAAGAAACACGATTTGGTTGTATATAAAACTCGTCTCCACAGAATAAGCAATTCCTTTATGGGCCAATGTATACGTTTTTACAATAAGCTTCCGAAGAATATTAGAGACTTGCCTATTAATAAATTTAAAAAAACTGTAAAATCTAAATTATATAAAAAAGCTTATTACAAGTTAAATGATTATTTAAATGATCCAAATGCGTGGGAGTAAAATATGCCCAAATTTACGCATTTCAAATTGTAATTTATTCATATTGATATATCTATGGACATGTAATGATGTTTTGAAATCATTACGAAATTGTAAGCTGCGGAGTTTCTTTCGCCATTTCTTCTCCGTCTCAGCATACTAATAATTATTTAAGTAAAATAATTATTTCGTTGAAATGGTGGCAGGGCTTTTGACGATTTAAAAGTACTAAGCAAAGTCCATTTAAATAAAGAGCTTTTTCATTTCATTTCATTTTATAAAAAGATCTAAGAAATGACTCCATCCCATCCGATGATAAGTGGTAGTAAAATCCAGCAGCCGGACAATGCAAGTAACCTGTCACTGTTTTAAGGAATTACATTATATCTACTGCCGGACATGTCCATCAATCTGCGCGGGTTGAGGTATCTACTACTATATTCTAAATGTCATATGGCAGATCCACCGAATTCATTAGCTTGAACGTTCGGATTACCGAAATTACAAAAGCCGATGTACCACAATTTTGACTAGCCATTAGGTGCCATCAGTTGGAGCGCCCGTTGGGTCCGTATATTCTGGAAAAAATCTTTACTGCCTTTGCTTCCAACTTATTTTTAAACACCACCAAACTTATTTCTCGAGCAAACTCAGAAGTTTGGAATATATAATTAAATTGCTTTCAAACAAAACGAAAACATAAAAGTAATTTTATATTCTTGTGTGGGTGGCAGTTTTGTTATTTAAAATAAGGTAGGGGATTATCTCGACTGTTTTATTAAAACAAAACAGAGGGCTGATTTGAATGTAAACAAAAATAGAGTCAAATAAGCTAACTTACAGGACACGAGAGAGAGTAGGGGGCATAGCAGATTAGCCGCATCAGCTTAGGGAATTTGGAACAGCCCAAACTAGGGTAGTAGTACCTACCTCCACCTTACAGAAAACCACAGTCAAATAACACTACATTATTGTGATGTTGTGTTTCTGTTGGGGAGTAAGGTCGCCAAAGCTCCACGGGGTATGGAAGGGGATGAGGGTTGGAAGAGCGCGAGTGTCACGTTAGATAGTATTGCAAGCGTCTATAGGCTACGGTAGCTGCTCACCATCAGGCATAGTTCTTTTTAAATCTTTTTTATTTGCAACATACCTACTTTTAAAATTATAATATCAATTTAGAAACCCGTTGTTTCTCCCATTGGGAAGTTCTGAGTAACTTTAAAGATTAAGTACTAATTGTACCTAGTAATTTTATTAAAATATTATAAGTACACTAATTTTCTAACAACGGAGCTGTTTTTTTGCACCTGACATTTTTCTCGCTGTAGTGAGGTGAAAAATTGTGTGTTTCGCTCGGAAACAAAATGATTCTGACTTTGAAACCTTTGCTACTCTCATGGTTCAATCCTAGAACCCTTCCCTTACTCAGAGTCAATACAAGTCTCGCGCCAAAAAAAAAACAACTTTAAAGCCATGCATAACAAAATAACTATTGTCACATCTACTAAAAAAGTGCTTTTGTTTTTTCGAAAATTGTTAGTAAATGTTCCGATCACTACGGATTCCTTGTTGTCGGAGTCTTTTATAAAAAATCGGGAGTGGTCTCCCCTTGACTTTCTCGTATACCGAAAATAACTCAAAGGTTGATAGACCTTATATTTTGATGTCATACATGCATGTTAAATTTTGGTCACCCATCCGAGTACCGACCGCGCACTTGGTTGCTTAACTTTCGTGATCGACGGCTCAAAAGTTGATAGAAACCTTTTGATGTCATACACGCATGTTAAATTTGGTTGCAATAAATTAAAGCATGCTCGAGTTATCATGCTAACGCACAGACACACAGGCACATAGAAACACACAGACATAATTCCAAAAAAAAATATTTTTGGATTCAGGGAGGTCCAAAACGTGTAAATCCAATAAAATCTCGAGGTCGAATTTTTTGACGATTAAAAGACTTCCTCTATACTACGTATACGAGAAAGTAAAAAGAGTGTACAGTTTCTATGTAAATTTAACTAGATTCATCCCTTTCTACTAGACCGAAAATCGGGACCTATTAACTTGGACAAGAAGTGAAGAACAATAACAATGACATAACCTATATACTGGGTGTAAAAGACATGAACAGTCAAACGAGAACCATGTATTCTATACATCAAAATAAGACATATTTCAAAAAAAATATTGCTGGGAAATGATTTTTATTTTTTGGTGTTAAAAAATATTGCAAATTGTACCGCGCAATGTAAAGGGCTCAACTCGCACGCAACTCGCAAAATCGCGATAATTTTGCCAGACGGCGGCCCCGTTCGTTAGTGTCCGTGCGCATCGAGTGAGCTACATTGAACGCTATCGTTTTGAAGCCATTTTTGTTATGAAATACTAAAAAAAATTATAATTTTTCTTTGGACAATAATTAAGAAATAACGCATGGAATGCGTTTTTATAAAAAAATGAAAAAAAAACATGACTTTGACCTTTAATAAAATCGTAACTATCAATTTCCCAGGTATAGTCTAAAGGAAAAAAAAATGTTATGATGATGAGCAGAATACATGGTTTTCATTTGACTGTTCATGTCTTTTACACTCTGTATAAACTAGTTAATATTATATTTGTAAATTTTATATTCGGTAAATAAAAATGTACGATAAGTATTTTACACAAATAAAGATATCTTAAAGCTTGCGTGGAAAGAGGACGGATCGCGTGTCTTGAGTAGATACTAAAGGATGAGTCACTCAACTCCTCATTTAGAAAATTTTCTCATCTTGGACTGGATTGTTGATTCAAGTCCACCATAAAGCACCTAAAGGATGTATATCAATGCCTAAAGGTATTTGAAATCGGCTCTATTTATAGGTAAATTGAGGCTAAATCCAACATCACTACATTTAGACTATAGTCCAAGTAGGTTTAGATAGGTAGGTATACCTTGCTTCTGAATTGGGATTTCAATTTGAATTTAGGTTTTAGCTTGAGAGTCTTCAACACAAATATCAGAACATAGGTAAGGTAGGAACCACGTAGGAACTAAGTATATTCATGAAGCTAGTAAGTAATCAATACAATAGATTATGTGCGTTTCATTTTCCTTTCGTATGCCTTTTGTTTAGGTATTAGGTAATCTGAGTGTAAAGTATATCTTTATGCATATATATTTATAACGTCACAGAAGCTCAGATTCCTTGTTATTTTTCGAGAATATTGAAAAGGGCAAAAGGCTGAGATGTATTTTAGATGTAGTCCCCTAGTAACCGTATCTATGTATCTACTTGCGCTATTTTGGGCTAACTCCTTAATATTTCAATGAAGTTCTAAAACTAATTTGGCTGTGGTATCAGCGGACCTATTAGACTAGACTAGATAGGACACATTTATAATATAATTTGGACACTAACGACGTGTTCTCTATACAAAATGGCACTTCTCACTAATGGGTCGTCCACCGGAATTAGATCCAAAGGTTCGATGCCCCGGACTGCTGTGATGATTTAGAGTGTGACATCTTTTTTATTTTAGCTAAGAAAAAACAAGGAGAATATACAATAGGAGAATATAAATTAGAAGTATTCCCATATCTGGGCAAACTTTGGTCCAGACCCGGTCAATCTCGTTTCTTTTTTTATCTTACGAGATGACATAAACAAGCTTGCGCCCCATCTGGTGTTAAGTGGTTACCGTCACGACCACAGATATATCAATCTAAGGGGATCGGTCGAATCGCCGAGTTCATAGGAAGACCGAGTGTCGCCATCAGCCTCCGTACTACATAACTGGTTCTAGTTGAGCATGCCGTAATATACACTATTCATTGCGCGCGTCATAAGGACTGCGAAGCAATGAAAGTTAAGCACAGCCGCAAAGGAGATTGGCCAAGTCGCTGGGTTCATAGGAAGTCCGAGTCGTGTCCAAGTGACGCGATCAGCGGCCGTGCTACATAAAATGGTTCTAGTTGAGCATGTCGTAATATACACTATTGATTGCGCGCGTATTAAGTACCGCGAAGCAATGAAAGTTAAGCACAGCCGCAATATAATACAATTAGTAAGATAGTAACGCATAATTTAAAGCGATTGTGTTTTTATGAATAAAAGTCGGACTATTTGTTTAAATATTGTTTTTTAAATATAATAGTTAATTTCTAAGTTTTTCGGTTCTTACGTGTGAAAAGTTATTCCATTACCTACTTGATAAATAACTGATTCACTGCAATGATTGCATGTTACAGTGGAACAGGACGGCATTTTGAAAGAAAAACGGATATTTCTTTCTGACATACGTACGTATTCACTCGACATTATCGGACGGCGAACTGGCGGCAATGTATGCGCACTTGGCATTCACTTGTCACAAGTTAAACGCCGGCTTGGCCTATCTCCTTGTATTATTAATGCTGTGGTCACGACGGTCGCCGGCGATGCGTCGCCTATAGACACTTGCAATATTAAGGCTAAAGCACTTAACATGTGCGTTGCCATCCTGGGGACTAAGATGCCTTCCATGCCCAGTAATACACTGGCTACCTTTCCCTTCAATCCGAAACACCGAACTGCTTCCCTGATCCTGATTCCCCCACCCATACCCCGAGAGATAAAATCCGGAGATTCCAAACTAGACTACTAACACAATAAATTAGTACCTATGAGATTTGTTTTACATTTTAGACAGTGAAATCGCTCGGAAACTACTGAAGCTATTTAAAACTTCATTAATCTTGTCTGCGGCCCGCCCTTGATTCTCAATTTTGCCGGACCCTGGCTTCACGGCAGAAATAAGAAAGGCGGGTATCTATCCAGACGACCCTACATAGGGGTCTACCTAGTTTGTTTGTTAAAAACACACCGCTCCGATCCTCTTCGCTAGAATGGCCATCAGGTAGCCTAGAGCTTTCCTGACAAAAATAAAAAAAAATGTCACGCCCGCAGCCACAGTAACTGCCACAAAGTCAACAAAGTAGTTTAGTGTGTACTCTCTGATCACGTTACAGAGCTATTAAACTTGCATTTCTACATGTTGCACAGCCACCGCTCCATCCCGGAGTAATTAACTCGCTGAGGTCAGGGACGAGTGCTCACCGCAATTTGCAAGTTCTGAACCGCTGGCAAGCCAAACCAAGGGTTATGATTTTAGTAGTCTATGTATGTATGTATGTTTGTATTTATGTACATTATGTTCTCCGTAGGGGTTCATTTTAACTGACTTTGACAATTGGTGAAGTCGATTTTACCTCGTGAACATCGATTTAAACCTTTTTTATCCGTAGTTACAGTGTTTTACACTTTTTATATTCTGAAAGTCATATATATCGTCAGAGTTTTTTTCATTACGCTCACATCAATTATCTAGACCAAATTAATTATCAAGAATTTGTTTGTGTAGATTTATAACAGACAAATATACATACTAAATGAGATATCTATATTTAAGGTCTCGCCACACAGCCGGCGGGACGCGACGTCGGCGCGACGCTAGCGGGACGCGAGTGTTTGTAATATCACAGATAATATTATATAATACTATATATTGAACTGTATAATGGACTGATATGGTCACACAGGGGCGTTGCGCTCGGCATCTCACGCCACGCCGCTCTGTGTGACCTCTCTCATACAGTTCAATATATTACAAACACTCCCGTGCCGCTGACGTCCCGCCACCGTCGCGTCACGCCGGCTGTGTGGCGAGACGTTTATAATTCAACTTAAGTAAAAACTTAAACGACAATGACTCGTGAACGTATGTTCGTGTTCATCAAACAAGCATTTACTCCATCTAAGATTCGAATCCTGACCGCTTGATGTGTAGGCAGTGACTGACCGCTAAGCTGTCAAAGACATTACTATTTCTTTCAGCTAGCTATTTAACATGGCTTCATCTGTATTTTATTTTCGCGAAAAGACTTTATAAACCTTCCTTGTCGTAAATTTTCCAGCATGACTAACGATATGAGTCACCTCACTTAATGTAGTTCGTGATATTGTAAGATATACAGTTCCTATAGTGAACGATTATATGCCACTTTTAACTTTACTGATATAATTTTATGATTTTCGTAGCACAAATGGGTCACGCTGGCGCAGACTGTCAAATTGAGTTGCGCATTGGGTTGGGTGTTGGGTTGTGAATTGGGTTTGGTATTAGACTAGGCATTGCTCAACCCAAAGTATTTAAATCGCACTGCCTGTTTGTACACACAAGTCTGCATCATTTTTTATATATTTAAATATTTTTTTTAATAATGTAAACTTTTTGGTTGCCTATGAGATAACTCTTCGGATGACTACTTATTCAAACATAGTTCTAGCTATTTTTTTAAAGATGTAAGACACCTTCTCGTACATAAAATGTAGGTGATACAAGTTCAGTATCCGCTAATGTGAAATATTAAAACATTGCCTGTGAAATTTCACATGTGAAATCATATGAAAAACATCATCATTTCATTAAATGACAATGAATTCAAAGAACCAATAATTTCCTAGCCTACTGACAACTTTCATCAATACTAAAATAAGTTCATCAATAATTTAAGATCAAATCAAGACTCATGTTTTATGAGGAATTTAACATTTTTGGGTAGGCTCCTGGTGCTGTTTGCTTAATTAAAATAGGTAATTAATGTTTTTCCGCGGCTTCGCTTGTGTTAATGTGTATATAAGTTTTGCGAGGCAAAATAAGCTACTGAAATTAGTTTTTAACCGTCTTCGAAAGGCCCCATCTACCATCAAAGTCGAATAAACGGTTAGGCGTTACAGCGTAACAAACAAACTCACTTTTGTGTTAAATCAAATTTATTGAGACAAAGCGTATATTTAAGTTTGTTGATGAATTACTTAGTTCGACAAACTCGACAAATCCCAGGTCATATTTTCCAAGTGAAAGGCATTAAGTGAGTAAAATCCTTGTTAGTTTTAGCTAGATTGATGTTTCCTTGCCGAAGGCGGGTCTGGAGACTTGAGGCATTTGAAACGACAAATAAGTGGTATATAATTTTCCAAAGTGCCTTTCTCTCCACATTTGGGACCGGTACGCATAATTCTGGCGAACTGAATCGCAACGTGTACTTGAGTGTCAAACCATTACAGACATTGCTAGCGTTGAAATAATGATGAAAGTTTTTGGCACATAATCGCGCACCCATACGCACGCTCGTGCAACCTCACGCAAGTGCGTACTCACTTATGCATTCCCGGTAGATATATTATCCAATTCGCTTAGTGAGTGTGTCATAATGATTTACTTCATTCTTAAATCATTGTAGACATTGCTCGCTTTGGAATTATTTTCAAAATTTTTAGTATTCGCACCTCTACACGCAAGTTCGTGAATTTGCACTCAAGTGCTTATGCATTCCCAGGCTGCGTTTCGTTATTTATGTGCGCCGGCCGTTTTTTGCGTGGGAATATCACTCGTAGAAAAGACATTTATTTGTTAAACTAAACCACATGCGCTGTTTTATTTGTCAAACTAACACACACTACCAAGAAGCTTATATTTTCATCTATCTTCGTGCATACTATAAACAGCTTGGGAATCACAAAGAGAGCGGTATAAAAAGAGATTCCTTTTGATTGTTAATGGACAAATCTATATTTGGATATTATTATTTTTATCCCACATGCTCATAATCCTAAAAAGGTTGAGCACAGCTTTAGATAAGAATTGGTTAAGGTAGACAGGTAACACATAAAGTCACATCTAGCACTTTGGGTTATGTCGTCATCATAACAGCCTTTATAATTCGACCCACTGCTGGGATACAAGGCCTCTTCTTGTTATTGAAGAAGGTTAAGGCAGTAGTCCACCTCTTGCCCCATGTGGATTGGTGGACGGAGTAGAAGGTGATCAATACCCATTTGCTGATCCATTAGTCGCCTTCCACGACACCCATCGGAGGTGTAGAGGACAGCGCGCCGCGATCGGTCTACCAGTCGCTAACTGCAATACCTCCGTCCGATATACCCTCCCGTTTTTGGAACTCAAGGTTGAATCTTGTAATCAATCGTTAAGACTAGTGATAAGTGCAATAGATATAAAATGTATATAGCCAATGTGTTTTAAAATAAATTAAGTGAACTACCGATGAGACTTTTACTTCCAAAGAAAAGAACAAGAACCTTCCTACAACCTAGCTTCACTTCACAACAAATTCATACAGTCCACAACAGTTTCCTGGTCCATCGATTGCCGGATTTCAAGAACTTGCACCAGGACACAACAGTTTCCTGGTCCATCGATTGCCGGATTTCAAGAACTTGCACCAGGACACAACAGTTTCCTGGTCCATCGATTGCCGGATTTTAAGAACTTAATTGAAGAAACCCGCGCCAGGACACAACAGTTTCCTGGTTTCATCGCTCACCATATTTAAATGCAAGAAAAAATGGTGAGGACACGCTCTCAAGAACCCGTACCAAAAACCGTATTTACGGATCCTCCGCGTTCTCCGTCGGCAAACGCAAGCCAAGGCGCGGCACGTTCGGGTGGTTTGATCGACGCCACTCTTCGCGACCGACTTGAGGCATCAAGCAACGCACCTGCGGACTACAACAGAGACGCGACTGTCGCCATGGGCGCCGAGGGGGGGGGCTATAGCGCCGAAGCGCTGCACACCTCTGCGCACCTTTCGCGTCTCTCTCGTCCGAGCGAAGCTCTACGCGCCGAGTCACCACGTCGCCCGTCACCTTCGAGGTCCAGAGCATCACGAAGATCGACTAGCAGCGCCGTGGCCCGCATACGAAACGCACAATTGGAAGCGGAAGAGCGACTAGCAGACATAAGGAAGAAAGAACTCGCAATTGAAACAGAAATAAGGAAGAAAGAACTCGCAATTGAAACAAGTCTCATCAGGAAGAGGTTAGCCGTCGACATCGAGAACATTCGAGAAGAAGAAGTCGACGTAGAAGGCTCGTGCGTCGCCGACATCAACGAGCGCATCGATAGCTGGCTGCAACAGAACGTCGAAATTCCCTCCGTGCGACGGGGGGAGAGAATTACTCCGGGACACAAGGCGCCTACAACCGACGACGCCGTCCCTACGCAGGCGCTGCGGACCCCGTTGACCGTACGGGGGGAGCAACCGACATACGCAACCCAGCGGCACCACGAACGGGTGCACTTCGATGAGAACGACGCTCGCCGACCGCGATCACCGACGCCAACACGACGACAGAAGGGGATCGAGCAACTCACAGAAGCGTTCGAGAGGATGTCCCGGGTGCGCCCCGCGCCCCGGCAGGCCACCGAGTTGCCAACATTCTCCGGCGCCGTCAACGAGTGGCTACCCTTCAAAGCGGCGATGATAGAATCCACCGCCACTTACAATTTCGCGCCTACCGAGAACATGGCCCGCCTTCGAAACTGTCTACGAGGGGAAGCTCGCGAAGCAGTCGCCGGTCTCCTGTGTACCGTATCAACCCCCGCACAAGTAATGCGCACACTGGAACAATGCTTCGGTCGACCAGAGTTCATCATAGACAAGGCGATGGAAGACTTGCGCCGCCTGCCGCGCCTGGGGAGCTCCGCCAACGAAATCAACACGTTCGCAGTAAAACTCCAAAACATCGTATGTGTGCTACAAAACATAGATCGCCGTGACTATCTACACTACCCGATGCTGCCGAGGGAGGTACTGGAGAAGCTGAGCCCCTACTTGCGCGCCCGGTGGTGCGACTACGCGAAACAACGCATGCGCAGCAGCGACCCACAACTCGTCTTGCTGTCACAGTTCCTGATGGAGGAAGCGGACCTGGCGCTACAATTTACGTACTCGTCGCACCCGGTTGCGGCTGCGATACCGAAGACGTCCCGACTAGCAACATCGGCTCCGACGGGCGCCGTGAAGAAGAAGGTCAACATATATACAACTACTGCAGACACCGCATTTCCTGTGAAGAAGACGGACGCCACAGCACCGCCGCAAGAAAGAAAATACGTGTGTACGAGCTGCAACGAAGAACATTTGCTGCCAAACTGCAAGAAGTTTCGAGCAGCCAGCGTCGACGAAAGATGGAAGATTGTCGAGGACAACGGCGTGTGCTTCAAGTGTCTGGAGAGCCGCCACCGACGTCAACGCTGCAACAGGGGAGCGTGCGGTCTGAACGAGTGCCGCCGCCCCCACCACCGCCTGCTACACTTCGAAGAAAGAAGAGAAGAGTCCAGGACGCCGGAACACGCCGCTGCCACTGCCGCCGAAGAGAACGTGTCAGTAGCTGTCGCTGCCGCCGAAGAGAACGTGTCAGTAGCTGTCGCCGCCGCCGAAGACAGAAGCATGGTGCTGCTGAAGGTGGTTCCGGTCACCGTCGGAGGCCCGGAGGGGGAAGCTGACACCTACGCGCTACTGGACGAAGGCTCCACCGTGTCGCTGATGGAAGAGGAACTGGCAAGACGACTGGGCTTCAAGGGGCCTACGCGACCGCTCCACATTCACGGCGCGACATCCAGCAGCCGAGAAGTCAACAGCCAGCTCATCGAGGCAAAGATCAAGAGCAAGAGAGGCGCCGACAGTCACCGGGTGAAGATGCGCACCACACAGCAACTGGTACTGCACAGTCAAGCAGTACCGGCCACGCTGCTGAGTCATGCGCACCTCCAGGATTTGAACAAAGAAGAAGTCTGCTACAAGAAGACGAAGCCGCAACTGCTGATAGGCGCCGACAATTGGCACCTCATCGTATCACGGCGAGTGAAGATGGGCCGAAAGAACGAACCGGCCGCTTCTCTCACCGAACTCGGTTGGACGATCCACGGCACTGTACCGCGGTCTTTATATGACAGAGACTGCGCGTCGATATTGCACATGTTCACACCGAACCACAGCGACGCAGAGAACGAGCGACTGGAAAGAATAGTCGAAGAACATTTCGAAATCGACGCGCCGGGGGTCGCGGACTCCGAACGACAAGCCGTCGAGATCTTCGAAGCCACCGCCCGACGAGTAGACGGCCGCTTCGAGGTGCAACTACCGTGGCGCCGAGACGATGTCGCCACGCTGCCAAGCTGCAACGCCGCACTTGGACGATTGCAACCAATCGAAAAGAAGTTTGAACGAGAGCCAGGCTTCGCTTCGCAATACGAACACGAAGTTGAGGCACTGCTGTTGAAGCCATGCGACGGGACCGAAGAGAGCAGCAAGAGGCAGTGGTACCTACCGCACTTCACGGTTTTCGATCCCAACAAACCGGGGAAGCTGCGCCTGGTATTCGACGCCGCGCTGCGCATCAGCATCAGAGACGAGGTGAACTTCGTGCACGCACAAGCAGGGTTCAAGCTGCGCGGGTGGAACTCCAATGCACGCGCAGTCAGAGAACACGTCGAAATGGGGCTCCGATCGAACAACCCCGCCTGCCTGGCGTCGGCACCAGACAAGACACTCGGCCTGTTGTGGGACGCTAAGCTAGATCAGCTGGCTTTCAACACGAAGCTACACAGAGTTCCAGAGGAGGTCATCGGGCGACAGCGCACACCAACAAAGCGCGAAGCCCTATGTGCGGTCATGTCGCTATACGACCCGCTGGGCCTGCTGAGCCACTTCACAATACGAGCCAAGATCACACTGCAGGATCTATGGAGACACAAACTTGGATGGGACGAGCCCCTGCCTGACGCCGAAGCTGACGACCTCGCATGCTGGTTGCGAACGCTACGAGGCAGCGTCGCGCAATTACGCCTGCCGCGCTGGTACGGAGCCGCCGAACAGAGAGAGCTGCACGTCTTCTGCGATGCAAGCGAGCAAGCCTACGCCGCCGCTGCATACTGGAGGACGCGACGCATCGACGGCACCATCGACGTCACCCTGGCCGCAGCCAAGGCCAAGGTGGCCCCCATCAAGACAAAAAGTATACCCCGCCTAGAGCTACAGGCGGCGGTCATAGGAACGCGCCTCGCCGACGCTGTCGTCACCGAGCACGAGTGTGTACCAGATCGCACTGTCTACTGGACTGACAGCCGCACGGTGCTACACTGGATACGACGCAACGCACGACGCTACACGCCTTTCGTCGCGCACCGTCTGGGGGAGATAGCCGAACGCACCGAGCCCGAACACTGGCGATGGGTGCCTACCCTGCACAACGTAGCCGACGACGCGACGCGCACATCTAGCAAGCCCATAGCCGCCAACGACAGGTGGTTCGACGGGCCTGCCTTCCTGCTTGGACCAGAGGACACTTGGCCAATAGAAAAGGAAGCCGAGAAGATGTGGATCCAAAGGGCACAGCAAGACAGCTTCGAAGCGAAGATCCGAAGCCTACAGGATGGGAAGGGAATCACCCGGTCCAGCCCGCTATACAAGCTGGACCCCACCCTGCGGGACAGCGTGCTGCGCTTGAACGGACGGATCGCCGACGTACCTCGCGACATGAGAGAGCCTACGATCCTGACCGGCAGGCACCCTTTTACAGGCCTGCTGGTGATGAAGAAGCACCGACAAGCACACCACGCCGATCGAGAGGAACTTGGCCAGCGACACCGCACAAGTTGGCGATTCATCCCTCCTGGGGCTCCCAATATGGGGGGAGCCTGGGAGCGCCTGGTGCGGTCAGTGAAGGTCGCGCTGACCAGCGTCCTGCACGAAAAGACACCGACCGAAGAAGTGCTGGCAACACTACTGACCGAGGCCGAGCACAGTATCAACGCTCGGCCCCTCACCCACGTTTCCGTCGATCCTCATGATCCGGAGGCGCTGACACCGAACCATTTCCTGTTGGGAACCTCCATGGGCCTACCACACACGGGACCCTGCGACCCAGCCGATCGACGCGTCTGGCGAGCGAGTCAAGCGCTTGCCAACGAATTTTGGCGGAGATGGGTGCGCGAGTACCTTCCTACACTCGTGCCCCGTCAAGCTGCCGCCACACCTGGAGAGAAGCAACTCCAACGAGGCGACTTAGTCGTGATCGCCGACCCCAACCTGCCACGAAACGTATGGCCCCGAGGAGAGGTCATCGAGGTGCACCCAGGCCCCGACGGCCGAGTGCGCTCCGCCGACGTCCGCACACGAGGAGGGATCCTGCGACGTCCAACTACCAAGCTCGCCGTCCTCCCAGTGAAAGATGGCTGCGACGAGTCTACGCCGGGGGGAGAGCTGTAGAGGACAGCGCGCCGCGATCGGTCTACCAGTCGCTAACTGCAATACCTCCGTCCGATATACCCTCCCGTTTTTGGAACTCAAGGTTGAATCTTGTAATCAATCGTTAAGACTAGTGATAAGTGCAATAGATATAAAATGTATATAGCCAATGTGTTTTAAAATAAATTAAGTGAACTACCGATGAGACTTTTACTTCCAAAGAAAAGAACAAGAACCTTCCTACAACCTAGCTTCACTTCACAACAAATTCATACAGTCCACAACAGGAGGATATGGGGTGATGCTATTCTACTCTGCCGGCATCACATGGTTATTTTGATCATGTAATTACACAAAATAGTGACAGTTTGCGAACCAGTCCATCACCTACATGAAAGAGGCATTACACCCAAGTAATTAACGGTGTTTGCCCCCGTCAGACTTTTTGTAGGATGGACAATCAGGCCGATTTTTTGATTACCTAAAATTATTACTTTCATTTTGTGTCCAACTTTTTATTGGATTGTGCGGGTCACTATTGCAATCAATATGTACGTTCCATTTTTCCCCCTACAAAAAATCGGTTACGATTGTCGATTATCGAGCATAAAACTTCGTGAACTAATAAGCAAATATATACTCAAAAGCTGACTACCAGGACAGATACTCTAAAGCAACTTGCTTAGATCCACATATTTTCTCATCTTTTTGTACAAAACTACAATCCTATGCGATCTGAAAATTATCATATAATTTTATGAATTGGATTGCAATGAAATGCGTTTCCCTTTCTCGCAAATGTTGTGTTGCATAAGCATTGTTCGCATCTGTTTTGTACTCAGCGGCGAGTAGAATAACTGTCCACCACAAGCCATCACATTGTTTCAAATCTTTTCGACCTACATAATCGTAATATCTAGTCATAATATATGAATATTAAACAAAGTATAATAAATTATACTTACACAATAAGATAAAATAAATTGCATTATTCAACAGATCGTACAAAATAGTACCCCGATTAGATAGCGTTCAGCTGTCACGTAGCGCTACGAGCTACGCCCGTAGTCCGTAGTGTTACGTAAAAAAGTCGTAGTAACTACGTCGTAGCATTTCTACTTTCTCGTATACGTAGTACAGAGGAAGTCTTGTAATCGTCAAAAAATTTGACCTCCCCGAGTCCAAAAATACAGTTTTTTTTTTAAATTATGTCTGTGTGTGTGTGTGTCTGTGCGTTAGCACGATAACTCGAGTATGTTTCAACTTATTGCAACCAAATGTAACATGCATGTATGACATCAAAATATAAAGTTTCTATCAACTTTTCAGTCGTCGATCACGAAAGTTAAGCATCCAAGTGCGCGGTCGGTACTCGGATGGGTGACCAAAATTTAACATGTATATATGACATCAAAATATAAGGTTTCTATTAACTTTTGAGTCGTTTCTGGTATACGAGAAAGTCAAGGGGACACCACTCCCGATTTTTTTGTTTGTCTAATGCAGTGGTGGACGCAAATGGAGCTCGCAGCTCGCAGCTTCACCGGTTTTTTAAGACCTTGGTCCTCTAGCTTATAATGTGAACTACTCCCTAGAGGACTTCTAGTGGTACCTAAGTCGTAACTACTACATAGATGATGTAGACGTAGATTCTATCCTATTTCAGAAGTTTGTATTTGTGTAATCAATGTAGCTTGATTATTTTCTGGCAAAATTTAGTAACATTTTGTATGTTAAAGGAATATGGGTTTTGAACGACGTTAATTGATTTTTCTGCTAGCACACCGCGTGTTATCCTTCTTATAATCCTGAGTCATTCGAAAGAGGCGTGACAAGCATCTTGGAGGTCGGTAAGGCGGGAGTGGCTGGTGCCGCGCATAATTTCCCATGCAGTAAATATTTTCGCATATACTCTCCACTTCAGTTCACTATCATGAGGGGTGCAGTTATTTTTTATTTTTATAAAACATAAAGGAAAGCTTGTTTTAATTTATTTGTACTAAAGCTTAAATTACAACGTGAAAAAGTTAATATACAGCGACAGAATTTGACGGTAGTAGCGTGTTCGTAAGCCGATAAAAATCTCTTTATTCACAAATGTAAAACGCCGTGGCATGATTACAGATTTTAAAATGTAGGTGAAACTTGTTGTGACTAACGATTTGAGCATTTCGAAAATACTTAAATATGATGTCAAAAATGTAAATAGCTATGTCATTAGTATGTATACAGGATTTCCCAAAAAATAGTGTAAAGCTGAAGCCCAGAGTAGCTCTAGACAAACCCGAATAACCCCTATGTATGGTCTACGATTTTTTGTAGTTTTCGATTTTTTTAAGTTATTTTCGTAGTTTCTGACTACCATGTGAGAAAAAAAAAACAAGGCTGCATCTACGTTTACCACATCATTATACACAAAAATGTCATGAAAGTTATGCACAAAAATATTTTGAAAGAAACTACTAAAAAAAATTTAAAAAATCATAACTCGAAAACTACAAAAAATCGTAGAACTTACATAGGGGTTATTCTAGTTTGTCTAGGACTACTCTATCTCTGGGCTTCAACTTTACACTACTTGAGGACATTCTGTATAATAGAATCTTCTTTTAAAGAATTACATATAGGTAAATTGATTAAATAGTACAGTAATTCTCATATAATCATAAAAGAATATGCTCATGTTCAATTTCTATTTTATATTGTTCTGTAATGATATTTTTAAATCATTACTTAATGCTTAGTTCTGTAATCATCAACAAATTGCAAGTAGAGTTTGTTGCGCCGTGTCTTATCCACCAGCATAATAATTGTTCAAATAGGATATGACGTCCGAAGCAGTGGTAAGGTTTTGAAGATTTAAAAGTACATTGCAATAGTTAATTTAAGTAAATTTCGTGTTTATTTGGACATAAATTATATTTGTGTGTTGTTCTGGGGCATACGTAATTATTTATATTATTGTTTTACAAATTAATAGTCCCATGCATTGGATAGCAATTGCTGACATAGATGTAGGAAACTGTAGATCGGCAATGTAAAAGAGAAAGAGCATACTAACGCGTATATTAGAGCGAGATAGATAGACGACACTATTTCACGTACACGCAGGGGGCCTAAGGAGGCCTCTCAGTCACGTAGAAAATACAGCAACTGTCAGACTGCAGTACTATTTATCATGCACACATACGTATTACGCACACATCGGTGTATTTTTTTGGTCTCACTATAATGGATTCATTGCCAATCTATTACCGTCAGTAATAATAAATCTATGATTGCTGAGATGTTGAGTATAACATAACATCTGTCCTGCCCCCTGATCGCGCTATTTACGAACGTAAAAACTAAGTTAAAAAATCAATATAAGTCGTTTACGTTTTTTTTTCATATATTTTGACATCTGACAGCTGTCAAGCAGTTTTCAAAATGTATGAAAACGGAAGCGTTTTACAATTTGTTAATATTAATACGTTGTAAATAACACGATCAAGGGGTTGGCTGTCGACTTTTGTTTGTTTGTTCACTGAAGATTTAGTTTCTTTGCCGGCCTGATGCCTGTTTTATGTGTAATTAAATGTTGTCGAAAGGTCTGCTCAACCCTTTTGGGAATTGATCGTGATAAAATGTGTATAAATGTAATAAAGTTTCAAAGCAAAACTTTTAAAACTAGCAACATGGGTGGCCACAAAACACACACCGACACCAATTATTATACTATTTTGTTACTAAAAGTGTGTGTGTTTGACCCATGTATTAGCATAATGATGATAAAAGATCGTTGCTAAGGTCGGGCGGCGGGTACCGCAGTGACATTTGGTTCAGTAGGTACATAGGATTATCTCTGATTTCTCGCGACCTGAATACGAAATCACCCGACTGATACTAATTTAAAACACATAAGCCACTCGAGCTTCATACATTGATTGTAGAATAGAAAGCAGTGGAATAAAAGAGAATTTTGCTTCGTATGATATCAACCAATAACAAGAAAGCTATAGAAATTACAACCTTAATCGTAGGTCAATTTTATAAACCAACAAAATATAATTTTAAATATTTATTTTGTAGTATCAAAAATGCCAAATGAAATATTAAAAAATTAAATGTTAAAAAATCACAGGACTGTCAGAATGCAAAACGAATTTGCCCTATTTGTTTTTGTTAGATCTTTACAAGACGATTCCCATCTTAGTACTTTATCGGACATATTTTTTCAAAAGGTCTGCTCTACCTTTTTTTGGATTTCCTGATACCTACTGTTTTATACGTAAAAGAAGGATTTTACATATTATAAAAATTGATGTGAATCAATGAAGCCTGATATACTTACTGAAGATATTCTGTGTCTAAAGTTTACTCATAATCATCATCATCAACATCTCATATAATGTTCCCACCGAGGGGCTCGACCCTACCCCATATTAGGGCCGATTAGGCCTCGGTCAACCACGCTGGCCAAGTGCGGGTTAGTCGTAACACATAACCCAAGAATCTCTTCATTGATGCGTTGCAGGTTTCCACGCGATGTTTTCCTTCACCGTAAAAGCGTCGATTAAACGTACGAATTCGAATTCGAAGTTTGAAAACACAATTGGTACGTGGCGGGGTTCGAACCGGTGCCTCCCGAGTGGGAGACAACGCCCTTACGCACTACGCCACCGATGCTTCCTAAAAAAGGTCCTTTAAAGTTTATTACTATTTATCATATTTTTACAATATTAAATAATAATGGAAAACTCTTTTCGTAAATTATAATCTTTCAGAAAACCGTCGTTTCAGATCAAATTTAAATAATAACATACAACACCTCATTAATTTTCATTACGCTAAAACATCTCAGTGGTTAAATTACATAAAATTATTAAATATATAGCTCTTTAGTTATACAGGGTGTAAAAGACATGAGCAGTCAAACGAGAACCATGTATTCTGCTCACCGTCATAACATTTTTCTTCCTTTAGACTATACCTGGGAAATTGATAGTTACGATTTTATTGAAGGTCAAAGTCAAAATTTTTTTTTTCATTTTTTTATGAAACCGTATTCTATACGTTATTTCTTAATTATTGTACAAAGAGACATTATAATTTTTTTTAGTATTTCATAACAAAAAATGGCTTCAAAACGTTAGCGTTCAATGTAGCTCACTCGATGCGCACGGACACTAACGAACGGGGCCGCCGTCAAGCAAAATTATCGCGGTTTTGCGAGTTGCGTGCGAGTTGAGCCCTTTACATTGCGCGGTACAATTTGCAATTTTTTGTAACACCAAAAAATAAAAATCATTTCCCAGCAATATTTTTTTTGAAATATTTCTTATTTTGATGTATAGAATACGTGGTTTTCGTTTGACTGCTCATGTCTTTTACACCCAGTATATTCTTTGATAAAATATTCGGTGTATTTTGATATCAATTTTGTAAGCCTTCCGAGAATTACAGAGTTTCCATTTTAGTTCTAAAATATGCCAACAGTTCGGTAATAACAAAGTATTTTCATGCTATAACTATATTATTGTAGAACATAGCCTTTTACATAGAAATCAAATACGTTCCAATGTTCCACGGGGTAAGGAAGTGGACTAGGAGTGGCAACGCGTGAGTGTTTTTTTTTACATGTTACGTTAAGTTGCAAGCGTCTATAGGCTAAGGCAACTACTTACCACCAGGCAGCCCGTATGCTTGTCTGCCAATCAAATAACATAAAAAAAGTTTTCATAGATCGGCATATGCCGCTTATTGGCAATTAAATAACGTCATCTAAAAAAAGTTTATGCCGATCTGTAGAAACTTTTTTTAAAGTTACTTGATGTACTGAAGGTATTTTAACAGTAAAAAAGGCTTTATTGATTAACCTAGAGAGCTCGATAAGGGGAAGTTGCGACCACCTTACAGAATATACAAATAACTAATTTTTAAACGACTTCAAAAAAGGGAGGAGATTTTCTATTCGACTGTATGTTTTTATGTATGTTACCTCATCACTCTGGCTGGCTCTCAAGCTGGTGCTTGTCATGTGGTCCCATTTAAATTTGATCGACATCTGACGAGTACTTTTTGAGTTATCCATAATAATGCCTATTTAATTGACATCGACGATATGATTATCATTTTATTACTTGTATTTCTAAAATATGTCGAGATTAGTTTCCTAAAAATTTCCATACTTACTATAAATAAAACCGTCTTCAAAAGTAAAAACGGAGAAATCGGTGCCAACCTCAATATTTGGGATAAACGGGTGTTGGGACAGACCTCAAAAAAAAAATTAGTTTTTATTTAAACAAAATTTTGACTTAGAAAAAGTACACTGAAAAAAAATCGTCCATTCATCATTTGTCCAGCGTGGTGGACTACTGCCTCAACCTCATTCGATGCCAAGGAGAGTGGCCTTGTGTACCAGCAGTGAGTCTAATTATAAAGGCTGTTATAATGATCTTCAAACTTTCTCTCCGTTGCGCCTATCTAAATAGCAAATTATCGATTGCCCTCTTGTATACAAAGGTTATTTTTTGTCTTGTCAACCCTACTCTCGCCGGTAACAAATACCTATGTTGCGGCCCGGTGGTCATATCGACCTGTCTGGGCCCGCTGGCACAGAGCCAGCGTTTGACGGTTATTATTGAAGCTTAGCTCATTAACAAGGCCTAGTTTTGATGTCTTTTTCAATTGTTATTTGTGTAATAGATCAGTTTTTTAAGAACAGTGGTAAATAAATAAACTGCCTAAGAGGATATTGCGTTGAAAAAATAAGCAAAGCAAGCAAACACTATTCTTGATCGAGTTCAAAAAAGGCGGGTTATCAATTCGATCCGTATGTACCTATGTAATATTGTCAAAATTGCTCAGTTTTTGTATATGATAGTCTACACCATCTTGTAAGCATGAGTGCCAAACATAGCGAGATATAACGATTTATTTTTTCGTTGAACGCGCAATTTCCAAACCGAAAAACGGCGCGTGGCGGACTTATTTAAATCGGCGCTTAATTTTCTGGAATAAAATTAGATTATACTTGTATTTAAAGATAATTAATAGTTTGTTAAAAAATACACTTGACCATTGTGACCTCACCACGAATCACCCTCGACTAAACCTAATTTTTGACCGTTTGAAAAAAAGCGGGTAATCAATTCGATCCGTGTGTATGTAATATTGTCAGAATTACACAGTTTTCGTATATTTTAGTCTATACCAGCTTGCCATATTTCATAAGTGTATGTATGTTTTAAGTGAAACTGATCAAGAAATGAAATATTTTATAAGAATATTCCAATTCTTATGCAATGTACGTTGTAATAATAATACATATATGATACCTATGCCCATATGTTGTTGTCCTTATATGTTTACCTAAAGCTCAGATCAACCGCTTTTGCGATTAATAGAATGATAGTGTGTTTGTGTGTGCTCGTGAAAATTAGAAACATAACACAATGCTACCTCTTACCATTTAGTATGTAGACATAATTAGAAGGATGAAGGAGGTACAATAAAAATTGCGTGCAATAAACTAATCTTACTGCCAACGTCGTGTAAGTACGACAATATTCTCCGAGCTTTCCCTAAGTCCCTTCTCAACTGAGTTATCCGTTTATTCGCTCCGTTGGAATGCTATATCAACTACGTTTCGTAAAGGCTTGACCACAACTGTTAACTTGCACCGAACAATAATAAAAAGCTTGTGTGATTTTATGTATGTATACATACATATACCATCACACTCATAATCGTAAAACGGTTCAGTAGTACCTCAGGTAATATTTGGTTACACATAACGTCACATCAGGCAGTATGGGCCATGCAATGCCACAAAATAGTGACTAAAACTCTATATTTACAATATTACCGAGTTTTATCTCGTTAGGACACAAACATGTTTTTGGGAGTGTGCAAATTGCATGTAGGTTTTACTTGCTTACAAGTGATGTTCAACAATGGGGTAGGACTACATGGCTGGAACGACGTGCTGCTGTGTTCGGTGCTGCTTGCAGAGTCATTATACAGATTTCTGATGGTATATCAGAAATCTATATAATGACTCTTATACTAACTTAACTATTCAATCGGTAATATAATATATTACCGATTGAATAGTTAATGATTTCCCATAAAAAGAAGCATCATCGTTGGCCTGTTCAGTTGCTTCGGAACAGGATTCACAGTGCAATTTCAAACTACCTCATACAAGTTGTAGCATGTAAGCAGGTTTATTCAAGTTGTATGCTATTTGCAGCATGACATCATAATTGCATGTATTGCCTAATGGAATCTCGCTGTAATCTGTGGATCATTAATAAAAATTCAGACATAATTGTTTTTAATTGTCTCGCGGTAGACATCTACCGTTGCCTAGTGAGTAAAAATCAGTTTGATTATTACACTATTCTATTCTAAGGTTGTCTTGCGTGACTTTTATTCTATATAGATGTGGTCCACCCTTTAGCCGGTCTGGTACGGATGGTGCCTACGAGAGCGGAATAACAAACACTAAGTTAGCCGGCCCGAACACGGACGGAGAAGAGCCCGCTGTAGATTTAACGAACCACTGTGTGCTGGATCGACGGAATTTTAAATGTGTCTTTTTATTTGAATTATTCTAATGCTCTGGTTTAGCTAGCAACTGAGTTTTCAGTTGCCAGAACCTCAGAATTACGTTTTGAATCGGTAAAATTGGCTTTCGGTATTTACATTTCAATAATTTACAAAATAATTGAAATCTAAACAACGTATTTGTAAAAATATTGCGTCGCTTAGTCCATATACAGGATGTAATAGACATGAACAGTCAAACGAGAACCATGTATTCTTCTCACCACCATAAGATTTTATTTCCTTTAGACTATACCTGGGAAATTGATAGTTACGATTTTATTGAAGGTCAAAGTCATAATTTTTTTTTCCATTTTTTTATGAAAACGTATTCTAAACACTATTTCTTAATTATTGTCCAAAGAAATATTACCTATAATTTTCTTTAGTATTTCATAACAAAAAATGGCTTCAAAACGTTAGCGTTCAATGTAGCCACTCGATGCGCACGGACACTAACGAACGGGGCCGCCCGTCTGCCAAAATTATCGCGGTTTTGCGAGTAGCGTGCGAGTTGAGCCCTTTACATTGCGCGGTACAATTTGCAATTTTTTTTAACACCAAAAAATAAAAATCATTTCCCAGCAATAATTTTTTTGAAATATGTCTTATTTTGATGTATAGAATCCATGGTTCTCGTTTGACTGTTCATGTCTTTTACATCCAGTATACTTACGTAGGTATTTAAATAAAACTATTTATATCGTGATGATTTTATTCGGCCTAAGAGAATGGTGGCTCTTAGCCACATTATGTTTAAAACTCTACCTGAGCAAAGCATTTATGTATATAGTTACAAATACCACATAAACATATTTAAAAACATATTCCTCATCGACCATTTTCAGTAAAATTTAAAAGAATTGAATTATGGATATCAAATAGTAAAGTACAATCGTACACACAATTGTGCTCGTGGCCGGGTACTCGGAACCACTCGGGACGGCTCGGGCGTAGTCGTGAGTGTTGGGACGACGGGCCAGCTGGACTGTGCTGGTGGTGCGAGGGTGTAAGATGGAACAGAATGCTGATCGGCTTTGTACATACAGGTAAGACTTTTCTTATACAAAGTTACATTTTAACCAATAATTCTTTGATTTTAACAGAATTTTACGGAGGTGATAACGACATTACTACATTGGAATAAAGTTCATAATTCAATATAATTACAATAATGTTGAGGTGAGCTTTTAAAGTTTTCATTTTCATTATGCATTAATTAACATAAGTGTGACCAACAAATTATTAACTCGTACATAAAATAACCCTTTGCTCCTCCTAACTTCTTTTCACATCATATCGAACAGTGGTCAAAATTGAACCATCTCTTATAATTTTTTGTTATTTATCAAAAGACAATAAATGTTGTAAAATCATGAACATGAAAATTATAACCACACGCGTGTCAAATGCAGCTACGAAATAAATCTATAATGATACAAATATCAGCAGTATTAAAAAGTTTCATTGTTTTGTAGGTAACTATTCAAAAAATACACACCACAGTACAATGTCATGCACGCAACACAGTAGTGTGGGCAGATACCATCACATTATCAAAAGTTTGTCTATCATTAAAAAATAATACTCAAATATACAGGGTGTAAAAGACATGAACAGTCAAACGAAAACCATGTATTCTGCTCACCATCATAACATTTTTCTTCCTTTAGACTATACCTGGGAAATTGATAGTTACGATTTTATTGAAAGTCAAAGTCATAATTTTTTTTTTAATTTTTTTATGAAAACGTATTCTATACGTTATTTCTTAATTATTGTTCAAAGAAACATTATAATTTTTATTAGTTTTTCGGAACAAAAAATGGCTTCAAAACGTTAGCGTTCAATGTAGCTCCCTCGATGCGCACGGACACTAACGAACGGCGCCGCCGGCCGTCTGGCAAAATTATCGCGGTTTTGTGAGTTGCGTGCGAGTTGAGCCCTTTACATTGCGCGGTACAATTTGCAATTTTTTTCAACACCAAAAAATAAAAATCATTTCCCAGCAATATTTTTTTTGAAATATGTCTTATTTTGATGTATAGAATACATGGTTTTCGTTTGACTGTTCATGTCTTTTACACCCAGTATAGTACTTAAATAACACGTATAACATAATGGCAATGGAACTAGCTTTTTTTCCTGTCAAAAGACAGTGCTATTCTTTGCCGGCTAGGAATAAAGCGAGACGATCACTTCTGCTCAAACGCCCTAAGGCCACGGATTCGAAGTGACCAACGAGCGGGGCGTGGCGTGGCGGCAGCGGCGCGATTCAATGCATAGTTTGGCCGCGAAGGCGGCAGTGCGAGAGCGGCGCGATTCACTACTAGCCACGACACCCGCCGCCGCACCGCCCGCCGCCCCGTCGCCCCGCTCGTCACTGACTTCGAATCCGTGTCGGCTGGTTTTAGTGTCACGCGGACCGTCAGTACGGATCGCTCCGCACAGACCGATCTTTATTAGCTTCTAGGACCGTTTTAGAGTAATGCGGATGGGTCCGTACGGACAACCGTCCGCGCGGACAGCTCCGCATCCGTCCGGATGGCGCGTCCGTGCCGCGGAGCCATACGCGCGGACCGCTGCTCGCGCGCCTCTGCCTGCAGTGAGCCTTTTCGCGCGGAGCGCACCCATCAGCGCAGTACAATCATGGCGAGCCGTGAATATCGCAATGTTGCCACGAGTCGAGTGATTGATGAAGTTCCCCCGCGACGGCTCTCTGCTCTATTAAAGGGTGAACATGTAACATCCTTCTGCGCTTCAATCGTTTTTCTTGTGTAATATAGAGCAATAACTAATAACACCCGCCACATTGGATGCATTGCACGCGCCTGTACACCGCGGCGCGGCGGTCACGTCGATACTAAAACGACATACGCGGACGATCGGTCTGCGCGGAGCAATCCGAAGTCGACGAAGAGACTCCTCCGGGAGCGACCAGACCAAGGTTTTCGCCTTGTCAATAATCCTGTAAAGGTTATCTACTGCTAACAGCATTTAATTTTAGTTAGTCAAAAAGAAAAAGAGCGTAAATAACGCTCCGTTTTTTGTTTCTATTTAGATCAAAATTTAGACTGTTACGGTGATTATTTTAAGAATTACTAATATTTTTAACAAATTACAAGCCGGTCCAATGTTGCCTGCTCTACTCTTTATACGAGTGAATTTAAGTATTCGGTGATAAAATATCCTAAACAATGTAGATTAATAAATAACTAACGCAGTGTTCCTCTACTATAATACATGACAAGGGAAAATTTAATTATTACTTCATGCCCTGCGGAGTTTTCCACTCCAAGCGAAAGCCTGTGGCTTCTGAATAATGAACAGAAACGTTGGGTAGTTAACAATACGCGCACAACACTGCCTTATTAAAGTCGAAAGATTTTGTATTAAATGCGTAATGGTTGGCGTTAATGTCCAATTAAGGATTTTGTAAAGCTATTAATTATGAAACTAAGTTCGCTTGGAGTTGTTAAGAAGTTCGTGAACGATTCAGGATTAGCCTATACATATAATATGCCGCAATATTTTTGGATCGCACTCAGACCTCACACCTATAATCGATGTGTATAAAATATAGTTTAATTTTATTATAATGTAGCATAGATATTTGTTACTAAGCGCATCAACTCTTACGTAGTCGGTGCGACCTACTTGTTCATCATCGCCATGCAACACAATATTTATAGAAAATGCACCTATTTCCCTGCCCCCAATCTTTGATACTAAACCTTTTAGTGCATCTGCATCACTAGTTATTATTGCTTTGAGAATATTTTTAATTGCTGCACAATTTTTCAGACATGTTAATGTGTTCTTCTGTCCTGGTCCCGATTTTTGAGAGTCTAGTCGGTGCAATATAACACTATACTGCTATAGGTGGAAAAAACGAAAAATATATATTTAAGTTATCTAGCCGACTGCCCTTCCGTTTCTAATTAGAAACAATAAGCGAAATTACATCTTCAACATTAGATGACATACATTTAGAAACACTGAAAAAAGTTTGCGTTCACGTGAAAAACAAGAGAACTTTTATGATTTTTTTACCCTTTTTATTATGGAGATCATTACCGAACACAAAATGTAAAAATTGCTTTAAAATAAGTTAAAAATGGATATAAGATTATGAATAATAATAGTTATTTTTTCAACAAGTGAGCAAAGTTATTTTTTTTGCGAGTGCCTATATTTATAAATAGACTACTGAACGCAGTGAGCGATTAAAAAGCTCAAGACAAAAAAAATTTGCTCTCGTGTGAAACATAATACAACTTTTCACCCCTCCAGCGAGAATCCTGTTATAGGTGAGAAAAACATGGCAATACTTTAATACATGTTTATTATCTTAAAAATAATTATTGAAATTAAAAGTAACATTACTAAAATAATTTAGATTGAACGTTACACTCTTGTTCAGAGCTCGCTGCAAAAAGCGTTTTTCCTTCGAGATTTCTAAGCAAAGGAGGTCTTTTGGTGCTGGAGAGGTGAAAAGATATGTATTTATGGTTAAAAAACACTTCGTTATCTTTTTTTATAGTCTCTCATTAGACCCATATTTGCAAACCAATAGGTATGCTTTCAATTTTGATATTTTTCGTAAATTGCCTCGATTTCACGTGTCAATTTTAGGAAAAGATAATTTTCTTAGACGACAAATCGATAGCAAAATTAACTACGGTATATCCGTTTTAACCCGTTTCAAAACAATTTTTCATCTTTTGTCTTTGAGTAATGACCAAAGTTTGTTTCGGGATATTTATTTATTACTTCTTCGTTGTGTCAGAGTAATATAAGACGAGACTATATTATTGTGTCTACTGACTAGTCTACTACACTAATGTCTAGCCGGAAATGGAAAATGTCGGACACCAATCCTGTTCTATATTTCACGGCTCTCTCTGACGTCACAACTTTGAAGGTATTACCTTGGACTATTTTCAAGTGCTGTGTCTATATTAAAGTAATATACCTATTACCTACTTCACAGGGAAAATAATAACTACTGCGTATCAATAGATAGGACATCTTAGCAACGGTAATGTTGTCTATTATGATATTTTGAAGTTTTGCGTGGCTCGATGAAAGCAAAGTAATTTTTACTGGCGAAAACATACAAATTTCTTTTGATTGCCCGATGAAGTTAAAGATTAAACAAAAAAAAAAAGATAAAATCGATAAAACTATACTCATTTGTGAATTACATTTCTTGATTGTGCGACAAAGAAACCAGTTGCCAATTTTCTTAGTTCGCGTTGGAATGGCTGTCACAGTTTGTCAGTACAACGTAGACGCAGCGTAGTCCTTAAAAGGATGGGAGATGGTGGGATTGGGGAACAAATCTCCTCAGAACACTGGCCGTGGTACTGACGGTAGAACGCGCTCAATGTCGCAACATCGCGACGCAATTGGAGTGGCTCAAGATGTTTAGTCACCTCTTCTTAGTTCTTTTTTCTTCTACCCTGCTTCCAATTTATTCGGGTCAGTTCAGTACCTATGTCTTGATATCGACAATTACCTACTGCTATAGGTATTGGCATTCCTTGGGAACAACTGCTATCTTTCGGCAGCAGTCGTGATGAGCAGCCTTTCGCACGGAGGAAAATCGAGTTGCAAATTTTCGGTCACCCATCCGAGTTTCGACCACGCACTTGATAGCTTAACTTTGATTGTTACGAAGAAAGCGCGACCGCGGTGCCATTGACGTCCTCGATTTTTTATAACTAGTTTATGTAATAAAATTGTATGTGTTCTATAGCAGGTACAGCCTGAAATGCTTGGTAAAGCTATGTCGATACAAGAAACGCTAGCACTATAAATTAAATTCTCGTCAGTCAAAGTTGACAGCAGAACCATTCGCACTGCGACAAATCACATTCATAATTCAGCTCCGTGGGCACACCTGCCTTTAATGTGTAGCAAGTAAATAATACCGGGAAGCTACTGAAATAATTGCGGCTTCTGGCATGGCAATAATTTATTACTTAAAATTTTTACAATGTTTCATATTAGAATATGTACAATAATATTGTTTTTAAAAAGAATAATATTAATGTGCTGCTAACACATCCTAGTAATATTATAAACGTGAAAGTATGGATGTCTGGATGTAAGTTTGTTACTTTTTCATGCAAAGACTACTGAAGGGATTTTAATGAAACTTTACAATAATATAGCTGACTAGATGACCCGGTGTACATCGTATCACTTATTCACACGGAGTACTAAACGTCTTTGCACCTATCCTAACGACATTGAAACTCTTCCTTCGCTAAAATGGCGAAACGTCAAATGTTTGACAGGCAAGTAGGCAGAACAGTTTATATGGGAAAATGAAAATGTTGTTTTTACTATCTTCCTCGCAATTTCTCCATATTTTCTCACCGATTAAACCTTCCCTAGACCTCCATGAACATTTCAAGACCAAGATAAGATAAATCCGTTCAGCCGTTCTCGAGTTATAGCGTCAGGAAGGTAAACCCGACTTATTTTTATATAGTAAGAAAGATAAATCAGAGTAACATAATTTATAATGCAGAACTGCGGTCTCGTGAGTTTAGAAACAAAACAGCGGTCCCGCAACCGCTGCGGCGCGAATAGAAACTGCACCAGCCCGCCTAGCGTGACAACCGATACACGATATGTTATAGCCATTTATCGCTTTGAACTGTCATAAATTGAAATTTTATCGAAACTGCGAAATTGTATAAAGCATATACATGTTCGCAGTTTCGATAAAATTTCAAGTTGGCGGTTATATCCAATGATTTTTGACAGTTCAAACCGATAAATGGCTATATCATATCGTGTTTCGGTGGTCATGCTAGGCGGGCTGAAGAACTTAGTTGTTATTATTAAAAACTAATAATTAAAAATGATTTAATTATATTTTTTTTGAAATCCCAGTGTAGTCCCTCAGTTTTCACGCACATGGTAAACTTTCTAAATTTCTAAAAAAGAAATCTCAATTATAAAACAGCAGTGAAAACATCGTTCTCCTGTTTTCAGCTAAATTAAAACAGTCATTTCACACGAACTGTGCGGTATTGATCTCCTTGCAGTATGGGCTAAGAACTTTTGTATATGCGCAAATTGAATTTCGTTGAAGTTTTCATTTGCTATGAGCATAACCGTATTGATGCATGTACTACATTTGAAGCAGAGGTCCAAAATTAAGACCGCGACACTGTTTACGAAGTCAAAGCTTTTTATATTATTACTAGCGGCCTTACAGATGTACTGTAAAAAAAAAACGATAAAAAGCATGTGCATTTTTATGTAAAGATGCCTTACTTTTACTGCTTTAGTTATATAACCATAGGTACTTCAATTATACATGAAAATTGCTACGGAATAACAAAGAAAACTAATCCAAACACAATAATTATAATTCTCAGAAACGGTTATTTACTTCCAGCATCTAATGTTGTTTGAGACTTTAGCAATGTAATTAAAACTTTATGAAATAGCTTTTATGGAATTAAGTACTTATATTCCAGAAACAAGAGAAAAGCTAAGCCCAAAAATAAAATTATAATTATAACTAAATCTAACAACGAAATTATCAGGAATTACTATATATGACCTTTAACTAGACTTGCAACGAATAGTATATTCGGCCATACGCCGAATACCGTATATTCGACGAGCTTCCTGGCCGAATAGCCGAATATTCGGCAAAAGTATTTGTGATAACAAAACTTGTATTGCTTTGGCCGCACATGCGCCTATCGCCCCGAAGTAATGCGTGGCGATATTTCGTACGATACACGCAAGTGCGGCCCGAGCAAAGTTATCGCGATAAAGCATGTGGCATTTCTTTATTTGCACGAACTATCGTGCAATAACCCAAGATGGCCGAAATCATTTCCAGACGTGTAAATTGCGTAGTATTTTTATCCTTCTTTGCGTTTAACTATCCATAATCACTTTCTTTACTTCTAAATTGTGTGCTAATAATTACGTAATGCATTTATTATGAAAAATAACTCAGCTGTATCGTATACTTAGTCACCCGTACGCGTCTGAACTAATGGAGAACAACCTTCGAAATGAACAACGCATGTCTGACCACGCAGCGCGATAGGTTAGCGCGCTAAAACCCTGACGTACCGCCTCCCGGCCGATAACGAACAAGCAACCCGAATATTCGTGACGATAGCCGATAACGGCCGGTCACATCTGCGTGTATCGTGTCCTAGCACGAAGCTTCGTGACGATAGGCGCAAGTGCGGCCCCAGCATATGAGACGTTATTGTTTCGCGATCGTTTGTACAGTATGGAGTATCCAATACTGCAAAATTTCTTCAATTAATTTTCAACCTCGTTATCCATTGAGTTCAAAATGTTTTGAAGAAATTTGACAGTTTGTGACGGATCTGCCGTCGTCTGTACCAATGACGTAGTAATTCCTACGTCATTGGTCTGTACTGACTACTTTACTTGATTCTAATGCCGTGTTTAAATTTAGCCCATTGCTGCAGGGACATGGGCAATAACCCCATGTGTGTCGCGCGGCCTCCTGGAGGTCGCTGTCAAAAACGCCTGTGTGTCGGCCGACCTCCTGGAGGTCGATCCCCCCCTCCACTGTTTTCCGATGATGAAAATGTCGATAATTATTATTACTATTTGAAAATATAACTATATTTATTATATTTTATTCTTTTAGCTTATTTTATTACGATTTCAGTGACAAAAAATCTTATTTATAGTTTTATTATTAAATTTTTATTATAAAATTTATTACACGCGGAAAATTCGCGAAGGGAATCCGGTAGTAACTGACACATGCGCGAAATGTTACAAAATGGCGGCGACACAATAGGGGATAAACTAGGAAACGCGAGAATGTAAACATACATTTCCATTGCCAATGACGTTGACGTTGACCGGCTATCGCCCAATTGGCGGTTTTTCTGCGGATATCAAAGGGCGCCAATGTGTGTTTACATGTAGCTCTCTCGTTCAGTCGGAAGCGAACGCTTGAAGAACGTGATTGTCGTGTTGCGATTTATTTAATTACGTGCCGCCTTCGTCATGCCTTTCGAATAGAGTAACGAAAAAATTCTAAAGTTGTTTTGTTGTATTGCGATGAAATACTGGTGGTCCCGGCTGCTGTCGTAAGGTAGCAGTCGTTCCTAGGGAGGGTAGGTGGGTTTTAAGCAGACAGCTGCCCGCAAAAATCAAATGCCAAAACCTGTAGTAGTAGTGGTAGTAGGTATGTCGACAGAAGACATAGTACACCGACCCCAAATAAAGTCGGAGCAGGGTAGCAGAAATATTAATACTAATCTGTCAGTTGAAATAAGAAGTGACGCCACATCTTTCAACCTGTCGTCTTGTAAGAGACTACCTAACCTAGTAAAGGAGCATTACGAGCACGAAAACGATTACGATTACGAAACCAACCAGCGTTTTGGTCACAGATTTAATAATACAAGGAAATAGGCCATGCCGGCATTTAACTTGTGACGAGTGTAAGCCCCGCAGGCATACATTGCCGCCAGTTCGCCGTCCGATAAAGTCGAGTCGAGAATACGTACGTACCTATGTCAGAAAGAAATTTTGCGTTTTTATTTCAAAATGCCGTCCTGTTCAAACAGTTGAACATGTTACAGACATGCAATCATTGCAGTGAATCAGATAGCAAGTAATGGAATAAATTACTGTTTACACGTAAGAACCTAAAAACTTAGATTTATATTTAAAAAACAATATTTAAACAAATAGTCCGATTTTATTCATATAAACATAATAGCTTAAAATTCTGCGTTACTATCTTACAAATTGCATTACATTGCGGCTGTGCTTAACTTTCGCAGTCGATCAATAGTGTATATTACGGCATGCTCAACTGGAACCATGTTATGTAGCACGGCCGCTGATCGCGACACTCTTAATTTGACAGATCTCCTTAGATTAATATATATACCTGTAGTTTCGTTGTAACATTTTAACCAATACCTATACCAACGAGGGCGACTCACGGGTGATGAGCGTAATGTTTGTCGGGAATAGAACGAAGAACGTACGCAAGATAGAACGAAATGTTACAGGATGATTTCGCCGCGAGCATGATACGAGTTCCTGCCTATACGTCGTACACAGCGTCGAGTATTTGAAAGAACGTTACATTACATTGTAAGACGTAATACTCTAGTCTATCATTTCACCAACGCTTTAAACATCAACAGTAAATCTATACATAATAATGAATACAAAGTTGCTTCGTCTGAATGTAGGTACGCCTTAACTCTTTTGAACTACGCAACGGTTTTCAACAATAGATAGAGCTATTCAAGAGGAAGGTTTGAATGTGTAATTCATTGACGTATCTACATTGCACTCGTGCGAAGCCGGGACGGTGATAGTAAGTAAATAAAATACTCTTAAAATGTGTGCTGGATAGTCTATTTATCGAGGAAGGCTATAGGCTATAAAACCGGCATTAACGCGAGCGAAGCCGCGAGCAACCACTAGTATTTAAAACACGTGTCACATAACAGTAAATATAAGAATGACTGTTCAAAATGAAGGTTGTTAAGAATGAACACGTAACATAATCATAAACTTTCCTTGATTTTCCCTTTATCTACCATTCGAGTTTTTCTGGAAATTTCCCCAATATTACGGGCCATTCTTCGTGACCCACATTCAGTCCTGGGTTTCAAGGTCAAGGGTCCTACTTTCCTACTTTCCTTTCAAGGTCTTTCTTCGCGATTTGTACTTGTTCGCAGCGGGTATCACTTTAAGTAATACTTAGAAGTAATTTTGTTTCAGAATTAATGGGATTATACGTTTGTTGAATTTTTATTCCTTATTTTTGCATACATACCTACATAAATTATATGAAGTACCTACCTATATTTTTATATTATAAGTTAGGTAATTTTTATTTAATGATTATATTAAGTAGTTTCTGTAGTGTAATGATAATGTAAGTTATTTGTCTAATTGTGTTGGTTATGTAACTGGGTTAAGCCCGTGTAACTAATATAAATAATAAATAAATAAAGTCACGCACGTAGGGGTTGGCATAAAAATAAATAAAATAAAAACATTTATTTTCAGGCCACATAAACTCAAATAAAATAAGTTAATTAATATTCAACATTTAAAAACATCATTACAATTATTTTATATAAGTATTATTATAATTATCTAACTATAACATTTCATGACAATTATGAAAATTTAATTTATAAAAATGAAATTTTAGTAAAAATAATATTAAAATTATCAAACATTATTATCTGCAACGATCTTTCAATATCATATCACTAGTTTCCAATTGCTACGGTCCTTACCTACGTATTTGTTTCTCGTCATCTACTTTCATCAATTATAATTATTATCTGTGCTGTCCTCACATGAAATGAAATGAAAAATCTCTTTATTTATATGTCGTGTAAAACTTTTCAATCAATGCCAACTCTTTTTAGGACTTCAATTAATCTTTAAAGCAACATGAAGTAACTTAACGTCTTGTAACAATTTTGGGGTCCGTCGACTTTTACGTACCTAACTAAATACGAATTGTAATATAAAGATAGTACATAGCATTTTTCTGTTACACCTACAACATGTAGGTATAGGTATCTCGAAATTTTGCAATGAATCTTTTCAGGGCTTTTCGGTGTTCATTTATTCATAACTTAAGCGGTCAGGGGTACCGATTTATCTTTCTAATATTCACAAAAGAATAGGTCCATATGTTCTACTGAAAAAGGTCAGAATAATATCGCATGCCCAACGTTTTGTCGTAGAATTTTATGCTTAAATAGGACCCTTTCGGCCTTGCTCAGACTCTTATGTCACATTGTATTCTGTGCTAGCCAATAAATGGCAAATGTATTTATGTTTTTGATGTCTACATACTAATAGCGAGAGCTAAATTTAGGCGATGTCATTTTGGTGTGATGTTCACCACTAAAAATAATATTTTTAAAGCTTATTGTGTTCCGTCAGGTAATAAAGGGTGCCGGGTGAAGCTCGAATCCTTCTTCTACCTTATCATCACTTAACATCATGTGAGCTAAAGGCCATGAGCTTCCCCGTATAGCATAAAAAGAAACCAAGACTACTAGTCTCGACTGACGTGACGTTTCTTTTCTGTTTCACGAGCGTCGATTGAAATTCAACTACATCGATGCTAAGTCTATCTTTTTCTTAATTTCTCAATTAGAAGTTTATTTGAATAACTCATATAATATTACTGAGTGGATGCTGAAAGTGGTGTTGTTTTTTTTATAAAGGTTTGAATCTGGGAATTTTATCACCACCTTAACAGTAACAACAGGAATTTCGCGCCAAGCACTCCTCGGAGAATTAAAATGTGTGCCGTAACACCTATTGTAATACAAACTTGAAGAAAGAAGAAAAATAAAAACTAAAGACTTTGCTGTATGGACTAGATGCTTTTTTTGCCTTCCGTGAAAAAGGAGCATTTATAACGACAACAACAAAAACAAGACTTCCTCTATACTACGTATACGAGAAAGAAAAACCGCAAAAATAAAAATTATTCCATAATGTAAGGTAGTTTCATCGTAACTGGGCGTCAAATATTTGCAAAAATATTTCGTTCGTGTCTTAGAAGTGCAAATTTCAAAGATTTGATGAAACAATGTTTAGGTACCATAAAAACATAAGCACTAAGCACTGACAAATTTCGACAGCAAAAGCAGTGTCTCGGTGGCGTAATGGTCAACGCAGCCGCCCGGATTGCGGAAGATGCGGGTTCGATTCCCGCCTGAGGCAAGTCGGCTTTTTTCAGTGCATTTTTTCTGGTATTTTTTTCTAGTAACAACAAAAAAGTCACACTACTTCTTCGTTTGTCTTCGTTGTTCACCGAGTAGTTCAAGTGTAGTACTGTAGAGGACATTGTCCTCCGCAATTAAGTCTTCAGCATGTTCGATGTACGTACAGACGTACATCGTTAAATGGTACAGCTTAGCAATAAAGGTGACATTATTCTGTGGGGAGGCAATATGAAATTATGAATAATGCAATCCATCCAACTGCATCGTCTATTACAACTAGGGGCAGAAATTAATTTACATTATTTTAAATAGAAAAAAACCGCCTTCAAAACAAAGAAATAAAAATTGTTTATAAAAATCTAAATGTTTTTTGAGGTCGGTAATTTAATTCATTTTAAAATTAACATTTTTTTATAAACGTAACTTTAATGAAAATGAAAATATTTTTGACGTAATAAGAAATGATGAGGAGCAAGTCATCTTGTTTTCGAAGTCCTGTCTACATTGTAAGAGCCTTTGCTTAGAGAACGAAAGGTTGTGGGTTCGGCTAAACTAAAAGAACTCTTCTGTTATTAAGCATGTACTTTAATAAAAAAATGTAGTTACATATAGGTTCAGTGTTTCTGATGATAGGCATTGACTATGTCCTATTACTCAGATCATTAAAAAGACATGTTTTTATAATGGATACTTGAAAAAAACTTTTTTATAATGGATTTTTTCTAGTATTAAAAATATTTACGCGTTTGTAAACGCAAAAATAAAATTATTCCATAATGTAAGGTAGTTTCATCTTAACTGGGCGTCAAATATTTGCAAAAATATTTCGTTCGGGTCTTAAGAAGTGCAAATTTCAAAGATTTGATGAAACAATGTTTACCATAAAAAAATAAGCACCAAGCTCTGACAAATTTCGACAGAGAAAGCAGGGTCTCGATGGCGTAATGGTCTACGCAGCCGCCTGGATTGCGGAAGATGCGGGTTCGCTTCCCGCGATTTTTTTCAGTGCATTTTCTCTAGTATTAAAAATATTTACGCGTTTGTAAACGCAAAAATAAAATTATTCCATAATGGATGCTTGCTTCGAAAGTCATGTAATTTATGAAGTTTCATTATTATTTATTTTTCATTAAACTCTGCGAACACATATACACATGTGTTCGCAGATTAAACTAAACTAAATTACCTTATTTCTCTTTACCCTTTATCAAAACTTTTATGCGAAAGGTAGTTTTGAATACTTAATTAGGGAGGTAAAGTTATTATATTACATTCAACGGCAATATTTTTTGTTTCTTTTTAATTTTACATTGTTTGGAAAACTTACAGCTGATCGAGTATCTATATTAAAAGAATATAATAAAGTAAAGCCAATTACATGTTTTCACATAGAGACTTAAAAAACAAGGATACAAGGACGTATACAACATGTAAACTAAATAACCAACACCCTGAAGATAGGTGGTTTGGGATCGGCTTCCGAGTTAATTTCAATTTTTTTTTAAAAAAAAACGATTTTGAAAAAGTACCCAGAAAATGTTGTACAATATTTTCTGGGTACTTTTGTTTTTTTAAAAAAAAAACTATTTTTTCAAAAAAAAACTATTGAAATCAACTTGGAAGCCGATCCCAAACCACCTGTATTCAGGGTGTTGGTTATTTAGTTTACATGTTGTATAGCACAGATAAAGACACCTTCACACATCCTAACAAGTTTTTGTAGAAGTTTTGGAACACTTAAAATTCGGTGAATAACGTTTCCGACTTGTAATAAGTTACCGACTTTGAATGTTCGCCATGTAACTGGTAATTCAATATTCCGGACGAGATTGCCCCTGAGCAAGTTTCCAATTCAATTTTCCCCTGTCTGTCGGCTGTGGCGTTAATCCTATAAAATGTATATTTTAGAGGACTTTAAATAAAAGCGGTGGCATCTATTCGTGTTTAAGAAATTAAAAAAAAATATGAAAACAGATGCTTTTTCGAATTTACTTTTATCTTTGAGTTTTGAATATGTTTGATGAGTTTTAACCGTATTAACAGTATTAACCGAATTATTGTATTCCTACTAGAAAAATGCACTGAAAAAAATCGACTTGCCTCAGGCGGGACTCGAACCCGCATCTTCCGCAATCCGGGCGGGCTGCGTTGACCAATTACGGATTGCGGCAGATGCGGTTTCGAGTCCCGCCTGAGGCAAGTCGATTTTTTTCAGTGCATTTTTCTAGTAATAATATTTACGTGTTTGTAAACGCAAAAATAAAATTATTCCATATTGTATTCCTATTTACCACGGTTAGCGATAGATAGCCAGTCTGGCTCCAGTTCTAGGTGAAGGTCGCTTCCATATTGATCAGTTTCATCTTGACTCAGAGGTTCAATATATAAATAATAATAGTACCAACCCGCGTAGAAATTGATTTAACCTCAGTAATGTGTGTGTGTGTGTGTGTGTGTGTGTGTGTGTGTGTGTGTGTGTGTGTGTGCGTGCGTGCGTGCGTGCGTATGTGTGTGTGTGTGTGTTATATAAAATTGTTTGTTATGACATGTGTTCATAAATTTATAATTTAGCCGTGTGTTTCAAAATATTCTCTGTTTCCTCATAATTTAAAGTTACTCTAAAGCGTGTAATTATTTTCTTTCATTCATGCAGTGTTTTGCTATATACCTATCTCTACAATTTTATTAACTTTATTGTGAAGATGAGCCGAGCGATTGTTAAATTGTTTTTTCAGCAAAGGCAGTCTTAATTTGATTATGGGGGATAATATTTTTTCTCCTTGCATATTTTGCTTGGGTCGTAAGGAGCGATTTTATGCCTTTTTAGTACTAAGAATGTAAAGCTTTCTCACTGACATGACTTTACTGATAGCGTATATAGTGTCCGTGGGAAATCTTCTGCGTTTAAGGTGCATTAATGCGTTCATTTCCCCTGATGGTGAAATAATGTTAACGGGAAAGTGGAATCGACCTTCATCAGCATGTAGGGTTTTTGACGATTCAAAAGTACTTAGCAAAGTCCGTTTAAATAAAGAACTTTTTAATTTTGATTGATCGCTACCCTCAACTGCAGGGGGAGCTTCCTATCTTATGATTAACTGTTGGAACAAAACAACACTAGAGTTCCAAAAACAACCCGCCTTCAAAACTAAAAACGGAAAAATACAAGATACAAGGTTGGCACCGACCTGAAAAAAAAACTTTTTTTTTATTATAAAATAATTTATTTTTTGCGTTTTAAGTAAGCATAGAAACTTTCAGGAAACTCTCTCGAAATCTTTTAGAAAATCGACATCAATTAAATAGGCATTATTAGGGATAAGTCAAAAACTACTCGTTAAATGTCGATCAAATTTAAATGAGACTACATGACAAGCACCAGCTTCCAAATGTTGAAAGAATCTTCGAAATCGGTACACCCAGTAAAGAGTTATGAGCTAACAAACATAAATAAATACAGTGTAATTGAAAACCTTGTCCTTTTTTGAAGTCTGTTTAAAATAATAACGTTTTTTGTTTTTTTTTCTTTATTTAACAACTCACTTAAAAACCTTTTTGTAGTTGAAAAATTATGAATAGGTCAGTGATGAATGAGGTACGTTATGTTAATAAATGGATATGTGCATTAGATGCATGTGTCATGCAAACTGGGTTACACGCGCCACAAAAGCGTTCTAGATCTGGAAATGATTTGTATGAAAATATCAACTTTATATAACATTATCTTCTACCGGCGGTGACCAAACAATACATTCTCGGTCACTTCGTCTGTTGGACCTTAGAATTGAGCCTTCCGGACCATTTAGCCAAATTCGATACGAGGAATAAAAATCCTGTTTCATTGTTGGATACGAATTGAGAAGTTAATTTTACCATTTTGTAGATATGATTCGTAGCTGGCTTGGTAACGGGATATAATTATTCCCTTTCGTCGTCGAAAGCAAAATTAAGAAATTTAGCATTTTAATGTACTGAATTTAGTCAATATTTTACGATTTTTTTTATAATAAAAGTCATTTTCGTACTTATGTAAAAATGTATAGATATATAGATAGACAATAGATTCCTATGAATTAAGTTGACATTTACACCACTTTTTCAGAATTATAAAACATAAAAGTTAGTGCAACTGGCTAGAATAATTTAAATTTTATAAAGTTGTAAAATGTTGTTGAAAAAAAAAGAACTTTTATTATTAGTTTCAAATAATGTAACCAAACAACAGAAAACCAAGCAACAGAGTCATTATTCTTAATATACGAGTAAACTGTAGTTTCAAATAGAACTTTCTCATTTTTCATCCAACGACGCATTAGAATTTTTATTTCCCGTATCGAAGCTGGCTACGACTTTTAGCCGAAATGGTCCGGAAGCTCGGAGCAAGCATTTTTTCTAACACATTATTTAAAAAAAATTACAAGCTGTGAAACTGTCCACTGTGCCTGAGACTGTGTCATTTTTGTAGCTTGTAATTTTTAAAGAACTTTATAAATTTTTTTTGTAATGGCCTAGCCTGTCTTCACGATAAGGATTTTTGGTAGCGATTTCATTGCGCAATTTTCGTTTATGAAGTTTTATCGAAAGTATGTATGAACATTGGCGCGGATCTGCTCTGTGAAATCTGCGCCAATTTTCTTAGAAGATAGAGAGAAGAAAGGTATAAAGTAGAGACAAAGTGAAAGTGTTTGTGTGAAAAAGTTAAAAAAGTGAAAGTGTGAAAAGGTTAAGAATATTTTAGAACAAATGAAAGTGTAAAAAAGTGAAAAATATTTTAAAAAAGTTTAATTGAGAGAAAAAAGATAAATTGGTACTTTTATTCATACGCTCGATCGACGACCGACGTCTTACCATCGTCAACAGCTCATATAATGTCCCCACCGAGGGGCCCGAGCCTACCCCACATTAGGGGCGATTAGGCCTTAGTCAACCACGCGGGCCAAGTGCGGGTTGGTCGACTTCACACACAACCTAAGCATTTCTTCAAAGATGAGTAATAGTAATAGGTAGATAACTGTAGTAGGTATAAACAGAAGTTAAATATTGTGTGATGTTCTTATCATAATGTTAGTGTACCTTTTCCATAAATAAAAATAAAAATTGTCCAAAAATAATTAATATTTTTTACCTTAAATAATTATACAACTAAAATTGTGTTTCTACGGTTAAAAGTACATAGTAAAGTTTAATTTACAGAAACGCTATGAAATACACAAAAATCTACTACACATCATACAACGACCTATTTTAAAATTCATTTTTTATCATCATCGTCAACAGCTCATATAATGTCCCCACCGAGGGGCTCGAGCCTTCCCCAATTAGGGGCGATTAGGCAACCACGCTGGCCAAGTTCAGGTTGGTCGACTTCACACACAACCTAAGAATTTCTTCATAGTTGTGAGCAGGTTTCCTCACGATGTTTTCCTTCACCGTAAAAGCATCTAATAAACTTACATATGAATTCAAAATTTGAAAACACATTGGTACGTGGCAAGGTTCGAACCGGGAGTTATTGGTCAACTCGCCATCATTGAATCTTGTCCAATGGCGAGATTACACCTGAAATATTTTGAAGGGGTAAACTGGCCATTGGTTATTAATCATCTATTTTTGGCGAGATTACGCTGAAATTGTTTATAGTAACGTCGACCAACGTCATATAAAAGCTTCCGTTAGTTAGGAGGATAAAGGGAGACAACGCCCTTACGCACTACGCCACCGGCGCATCTTCACGCCGACGTCTGCGTAGGAGTAGTAATTCCAACCTAAATCAAATCCAGGTGTGTTTCAAATTCAGACTAGTAAACACCAGTAAACAACTTTTCCTTTCATATTTTATTTCGTGTTTTACCTTTACCTACGGTACTTTGTACAAACATGATTACATGAATAATAATAATAATAATATCTTTCTATTTTGTTCGTTGATGAAAGGTCGTAAAGAAGTATGCCTATTTTTTAACCGAAAACTCGATTGAAAAAAATTGTTCATTTTATTTGGAAAATAATTTGGGGCTAAGGGGCCTCCACTCCTTTGTTGCTATGAGGCCTCCAGACCTTTAAATCCGGCCCTGGTGGAGTGTAACGGAACGCAAACATATCCGCCCCGCATATCTCCGCGAGGTGCATCTGCCCATCCCCGCTCCCTCCAACCCGTATTTTCTTTTATGGAAACTTCGCACATCGCTTCTTTGCTCTGCTCAACAGTTTCCAATGAAACGAAGCGGAGGCGAGTTGTGTAAATAATGAGATTCTATTGGTTGCGTATAACCCAATTCGTCACATCTCGTCTTTGGTGGAAAATAGCCGTAACTCTCACGTCAGAAAAAGAGAAAATTAGTGGCTAGTTCCAACCTCTTATTTTTCTTGGTGCACAATAAAGCTTATTCATTCATTTAACTTTGAACTCCAAGGAAACTAATCGATAGCTAATTTCGTATAACAATGTATTAAGTGCGCGAATACCTTTGTAAGTTGCGGAGAAAGTCAAATTACATCTCAGATTGGCACAAAGGCAGTCATTTACCACGAATGGCTCCAATTCTACGCGAATACTGCTTTTGAATTGGCTGCTGATGCTGTAACGTGAAGTTGAACATACTAATTAATATGAAGATGTTAGGAAACAGTAATTGTTCGGGAACAGTGACACAAGAGAAAATCGATCTTACCGCAGTCAAACAATGATCTCAAAATAAAATATAATACCTACCAGAAGATAAAATCTTGGTATGTTTAAGTATTTAGGTTGACTGTTACGATTGGTTGCAGATGATCTATCGCGTAATTTGAATACAAGTTGCCGTAACCTGCGTGGCTTATATAGCTACCACAATCTTATAAAAGTTACTGTATCAACCGTACGGGTAGGTATCACCGCTTTATTATTTCTGCCGTGAAGCAGTTCGCGGTGTTTCGGATTGAACAGAAAGGCAGCTAGTGTAATTACTGGGCATGGAAGGTCTTAGTCCCCAGCCATGACCACCGAAACACGATATGATATGATAATATCATATCATATCGTGTTTCGGTGTTACCGTCAACTTGAAATTTTATTGAATGTATATATAAGCTTACACATGTTCGCAGTTTCGATAAATTTTAAAGATTGAGGTTATATCCAATAATTTTTGACAGTTCAACGCGATAAATGGCTATATCATATCATATCGTGTTTCGGTGGCGGAGGTAATCTATGTTCGGTGGTCATGCTAGGCGGGCAGGATGGCAAAGCACTTGCAGTGTTAAGTGACTTAACCTTAATGTTGCAAGTGTCTATAGGCGACGGTAACCACTTAACACCAGGTGGGACACAAGCTTGTTTGCCATCTCGAATGTGCATAATTTTCTCTGATAGTATTTCATAAGTTATCCAGCCCGGCTGTCCCCCAATGATTGAGAGTTCAAGGTGATAATCACTTCTATCTGTAGCCATATCATTACTTACAATCTGGTAATATGAAGTTTTGACTTATAATATAGTTTTGGCTTATAAAAATATACCGAAACGGCTTTAATGCCTACATTCGTTGAAGGACGTGTAAGGATTACTTGTAGCCTCAATAAATGTAATCGAATCAATAGATTTGAAAAGTTTGTCCCATCAATAATCGTTTTAGAAATGCTCAGAGCGGGTATTATTCGCCCGTGGTTCCACTTTCAAGGTCGGCGGGAGGATCGATACGATTGTGGCCGGGAACGCTGGGGACTGGGGAGAATGAGCTGCAGTTTATTGTCCTCACCGTATTACGTCTGTTGATACAGCTCTTGTGACAACTTTTAGATTTGTTTGTCACTCTAAGCCTTTTATGATTGTTACATTTGATATTACCCCTGCTGGTTGCTCTACAAAAATAGCTGTGTAAGGTTGATTATGAGCTACAATGAGTCGTCGAAACGTGGTTATTATTGTTTTCTTACAGCTTTTATTCAACCTAATTTGAATGTTGCGAATTCGATTCGAAATTCAAATACATTGTTGCTTGGTTTACTTTTTGCTACGACCTACATGCATAGGTAGAGTTTGTTTTATTTTATTTCTAGTCTTAACTACAAAAGTTCGTATTTTAATTTATTTTCAGCATTTGACTTTAATAATAAATGAAATAGGTTTCTTCTAGGTATGCGTTTTGTTCGTTTATTAATTTCGAATAAAATATGTTTTAAAATACCCTTTTAATTATTATAGTACTTCCAAAAGCAACTGCAAATTATTAACTCTGACTAAATAAAAAGTTATTAACGCTTTTTGTCCCAGAATATATTCGTCACTTATTATTGTTTGGTGGACCGAACGAAACAAGTAAAGAACCAGTAGGCCTATTCGCTAACTTTTTTTGACAGATGAAATTGATGATCACTGAGTGATTTACATATCCATTGCCGTTTTACACGACACGCTATTATGGTACTTGTCATGTAAAAACAGCAATAGATATGTAATTCACTCAGTGATCATCACTTTCAACTGTCAAATAAAGTTAGCGAATAGCCCCCAAGGAAGTGAAAGTTCAAAAAAGTAACAAAAGTGATTCCAGACCTTAGATTATGATGTTCAGACGCAAAAGATGTAATTAATGGCATCGTGATACATTTACTTACGCATTTTGCCAATGTCAAGTGACAATGTAATTAGTAACTAAAAATTGTACTTTAATTTGTAGATTTGTGTTAAAAATGGAGTCTCTCAACACGTGTTTTTACAACAAGAACTTGGGAGAAACTCCACAATAGATGTTTGGTTGTCTAAAATGTTAAACAACAAACTTACATGCGTCAATAACTTTTTAGTCTCACTTTTCGTTTAATCGAATTGTCAATTAGCAACGATTCTAAGGAAGTTTCACTTCAAAAGAAACTTTAATTTTTACTTTGGAGTAATGTAGTAATAATGTAACCTAATGATTAAAATAAACGTTTTTGACGAGTAAATTAAATATACACACCGGCAAAATTAGGGGAACATAAAAAAGATGGATATTTGTAATAGGTAAATTTATTTCTTATTGCATTTTCGTTACTCAATTATCTGTAATGCTACTTTAATGATTATTTTATTACCTATCTTTTTAGCACAACAAAATGGTGGAGTCTAAAAAAAACAATAAAAATACATGTATTACAAAAATCAACCTTTTTTTATGCTCCCTTAATTTTGCCGGTGTGTGTAAGTATATAGTGGTTATATTGTAATGGAAATTCTATTTATATCTTATTTTATGGAGCGGTCAGCGGTCCCTGTGGAAGTAGGTATGTATCACGATATAATAGGAGACCGTAGAAATAGTTTTATTATGTTTCCTGTGAATAAGGATTTCAAAGCTTCATGGGATAGAAAAGAGGATTAGGGGGATTAGGTTTGGCCTTTTGGCAGCAAGCGAGTGACACCTTGACATTCTATTCTATTCAATAATTAATGGCTTCGCGACACGTACTTAATGATTACGCATTTTGCGAATGTCAAGTAAAAATGTGTGATGAGAGGAAGCGTCGCTGGCGTAGTGCGTAAGAGCGTCGTCTCCCACCCGGGAGGCACTGGTTCGATCCCCGCCACGTACCAATGTGTTTTCAAATTTTGAATTCATATGTACGTTAATCGACGCTTTTACGGTGAAGGAAAACATCGTGAGGAAACCTGCACACACCTATAAAGAAATTCTTAGGTTGTGTGTGAAGTCAACCAACCCGCACTTGGCCAGCGTGGTTGACTTAGGCCTAATCGCCCCCTAATGTGGAGTAGGCTCGAGCCCCTCGGTGGGGACACTATATGAGCTGTTGATGAAGTAAAAATGTATGTGAAGCTATCTAAAGCTAAAGTAACAATAAATTGTACAGGAGATTAAGTTAAGAGTGGAGTCTGACAACATAGACGAACGGTCTTAAGCGGTCCATGGACTCGCCGTGCGGATGCCGGGTCCATAGTGTTGCAGAGAGGGCGACCAGAAGCAGTGCTTGCGACTTGTGATCGCAGGTGTAGGGTGAAGGTCTCACTGTGCACCGACACTCCCCATCCACTACCCCGCCCCTCTCTCTGCCCGTCTATTAGATACGCGTGCCAGTACAGAACTTATGTAAGTTCTAGACAAACCGAAGTCTTTTAATATAGTATATAGCCTATAGGGATTTAGGTGGTATACCCCTCGCGCTTCCCTCTACTGCATACAAACCAACGTTATAGCATTTTTTTGCTAATAGTTAAATCAAAGTATTTATTGGTTTTCATAGCGTGGTCTTTGGGGATGTTCTTTATTACAATAAACACATGGGTGAAAGGCCCACCCTAACGATGTAAACGTCTATAGGCAGCGGTGATAGACTACCACCAGGTAGGCTGTATACTCGCTTGTCTTCTTTGCATACCTACATAATACCAAAAGAGGTTTAAGTAAAATTTGGTTACATATCTGGCAGTATGGCCAATGTAGTGCCCCAAAATAGTGACTGGTTGACAGTATAAAAAAACATAATAGGTTGGGGAAAAAGTTTCTTCGCATTTTTTAAGAAAATTCACAACATTTTTTAATAAAGTTTATTTACATTTAACTAAAGTATGTAGGTACCATTTTGTTCGATAACTTTTTGCCATCTTGTAGGTATGGACATGATCCCATTGCTATAGAAATTTTGGGACTTCTGGTCAAAATACCGCGACAAGTGGTTTTGGCAGTCCTCTCGTGATGTTAACCTGACACTGCCTAAAGAATTCTGAAGAGACCGAAACAGGTGGAAATCTGAAGGTGCAAGGTCAGGACTATACGGCGGATGCATTAACACCTCCCAGCCAAACTCTCTTAATTTTTGCTGAGTGGCTAAAGATGTGTGAGGTCTAGCGTTATCATGATGAAAAACCACACCCCTTCTGTTGATTAATTCCGGCCGCTTTCTCTCAACTTCTTGCTTTAATCTCATCAGTTGTTCGCAGTAGAGTTCAGAATCGATGGTCCTGCCTGGTGGTAACAGCTCATAATGAATAATGCCCTTTCAATCCCACCACACACACAGCATCACCTTGTTGCGAGTTAACCCGGGTTTCGCCACAGTCTGTGAAGCCTGACCGGCCTTTGACCACGACCTTTTTCGCACGTTCTTGTCGTACGTGATCCACTTTTCATCACCAGTTATCAGCTTCTTCAAAAATGGTTCGGTTTCATTACGTCGTAATAAAGAATCACAAATGAGTACACGGTTCATTAGGTTTCTTTCAGTGAGCTCGTGAGGTACCCAAATGTCGAGCTTTTTTGTGTACCCAGTTTTTTTCAAATGCGCCAAAACTGTTTTGTGGTCAATTCCCAGTTCTTCAGCTACGTCGTAACTACTGACATGCCGATCTTGCTCCACTTTTTCAAAAATGGCATCCATTTTATCTGTAATAGGGCGACCAGAGCGACGTGCATCTTTGACATCAAAATTTCCGGATTGAAAACGCTTAAACCAAATTTGTGCTACTCTCACAGACACTGCACTAGGTCCATAAACATCGCAAATTTTTTTCGCGGCTTGCGTTGCATTTTTACCTTTTTTGTAGTAAAATTTTAAAATGTATCGAATTTCTTCATTAGATTCACTTATCTTGGCGGTACGAAAAACAAATGAAAATCACACATTTTCCTAATTTGAATTTGGAATTATGTTCTTTAAAATTTAAACTTTCAATGATACCAAAACCAGCCAGATACAAATAGTATAGCCAAAGAGATTTTATTACAAGTTTATACATACTATAATGCGAAAAGTCTCTTTCCCCAACCTAATAAAAAAACGATCTAATTTTCATAACGTATACTATTATAAAACTAAGTTTACAACCACTGTGTAATATTTTTAGATTAGTTTTATTGGACAATTTGAGCAATTCAAACCTTATTACGGCCGTGTAATGCCGGCAGAGTAGAATAGCATCACCCCATATCCTCCAATGGGTTTCGTAGAAGGCGACTAATGGATCAGGGTATTGATCACCTTATACTCCGTCCACCAATCCGTATTTTGCAAGTGTGGTGGACTACTGCCTAAACCTCCTTCGATGACAAGGAGAGGCCTTGTGTCCCAGCAGTGGGTCGAATTATAAAGGCTGTTATGATGATGATGATGAAACCTTATCTACCTACCGATTTTATAATATCAAAAAGGTACATGATATTCGAAAATAATTTACAACAAGACATCTATTAAAAACATCTGGTATTTTACCTCAAACGAATTTCGAGTGCAAAATTAAGGTCACGGGTAAGCCTATAGGTATGTATGGAATGTTTGCGGGATCGGGGATATTTAGGGGCTCCTCCGGCCTTGACCCCATTTTGCGGGTCGATTTCATCCCCCTACTTTCAATTGTCTCATCATTTTGCTACCCTGCTTCTAATTTATACGGGGTCGGTGCAGCATGTCTTGATACCGACAATACTGCTTAAGAATTGGGCATTAGATTTTTACGGCCTTGTGCCTGACACTAACCCTCCTTGGTAACGACTGCTATCTTTCCACAGCACCCGGGACCACCGAAGCACGGAAGTTAAATCGATTTGAAAAAATGTCGGTCACCCATCCGAGTACCGACCGCGCACTTGGTTGCTTAACTTTCGTGATCGTTACTAAGAACGCACGGCGCCATCAACCTCCTCCTTTCAATTGTCTATTCTGTACAAAAGAAAATAATAATATCAAAGCGAGCGATTTGATTAAAATTAGCCTATATGTATATTAGAATAGTAACGCATATTGCTGGAGATTAATTTGTTTGTCGGAACTCTGAAGCATTATTATTAAATCAAATAAAATCAAAATTGTTTATTGTTTCATGTGGTGAATATGATGTTACACAATTTACATTTGATCGCACATGAACCCTGTAAGGGCACTACAATAATAATTAGAAAACTATAACTATTAAGAGTTTTCTAAATTGTCAAATGAAAATAAATACTAATATAAAAAAATAACAATATTTCCCAATTGTAGGCTTATATTATTATTATGTTAGGGATTATGAGCGTCTGTATAATGTCTTTAAACACAAAATACTGCTAGTACCTTATATCTAATAAGAAATGCCTTCTGAGTAGTTTTAGCATGTGTAATGACTTTCTAAATTGCCTATTACGGGCGTAATAGTGGCTGTAATTCGGGGCTGTAGCGCTTGTGGTATTTGTTCTGTAAACGACTGGATAAATTAACCCTCTTTAGCAATGGAAAACTCAAATTTTCTTCTTCTTTTCGTGTGGTTGATGGCAAGCTTGGTGTCAAAAACTTACAAGTCACAATTTGACCCTTCCTCCCCATTTCGTTGCTAAATGTCCTCGGGCATTTTTGACCCGTAGGCCTATTTGCTAACTTTTTTTGACAGATGAAAGTGATCATCACCGAGTGAATTACATAACCATTGCTGTTTTACACGACACGCTATTATGGCACTAGTCGTGTAAAACAGCAATGGATGTGTACCTGATTCACTCGGTGATGATCACTATCATCTGTCAATAAAAGTTAGCGAATAGGCCGCCCGGTACCTCGAAGTTCATGTCTATTATTGAAATGTAGTTTGTCTTGAAGATTTAGGGTTATCAATTCACAGAATATTTTTATTTTAATCCAAAAGTATGGGAAAGAATTATGTGGTTAAACGCAAAACGTACATTTACCCCAGGTATTGATTTTCAATCAGTTTCAAATAGTGTATCTAGCTATGATTTGTACTCTCTGCCGCCCATGAGGCGTAATCACAGATATATCAATCTAAGGAGATCGGTCGAATCGCCGAGTTTATAGGTAGACCGAGTGTCGCGACCAGCGGCCGTACTATATAACATGGTTCTAGTTGAGCATGCCGTAATGTAATATACACTATTCATTGCGCGCGTCTTAAGGACTGCGAAGCGATGAAAGTTAAGCACAGCCGCCAAGGAGATCGGTCAAATCGCTGAGTTATGTATTCACTTGACTTTATCGGAAGGCGAAATGGCGGAAATGTATGCCCACACACTTGTCGAAAGTTAAACGCCGGCTTGGCCTATCTTGTATTATTAAATCTGTGGGCGTAATCCATATTGTAAAATAGAGTTTAGAGGCCTAAACCGCTCCTTAGTTGCCCCAGGGCCTCCAAAATCTGGCCCTGCAAGAGTGTAATATTATTTTATTTTTAATTTTCGTATTTTTGTGTCAGCAGATTGATAATTTTTTCATAACAGTTACAAAAACAAAAAAAAATATTGGTTCAATTTCATAATTTTGTTTTCGACGACACTGGATATTCATTCGAAGCTTGTAAAAATCCTAGCTATTAAGTGGTTATATATTTCTCAGTCAAATTAATCCAGCAACAGTGGGATTTTCGTTTCCCGTATCGAAGCTGTCTACGAATCACATTTACAAAATGGTAAAATTAATTCTCCGTTCGTATCCGGCAACGGACTGGGATTTATATTTTCCGTACCTATCGAAACTGTGGTTACGAAATTTAGCTACGGAATGGGACGGAAGGCATTTGAGTTGTTTTTTATCAACTGTAATTTTTCAACAACGTCTAACACTGCATTAACGTGTCTTTTGTAGCGTGGAGGAAAATATTCAATTTCAATTTCTTTATTTGCATATTATGTGTGCATTATGGTCTTAAAGATACTTAGTACTTACAACTTAATGACCCGGGAAATGTAAGAGGACATTAATAAAAATAATATAAATATATCGTCAACTTTCGAGTTGGTGGTTGATGGATGGTATGATGAAAATTGGTTTTTTATGCTGTTTATACTATTAACGGAGAATTCCTTACATATGTGTTAATATATATCCTGATTAAATTTCCAAGAGGGATAAAGTCTTTGTTATCGTCTATTTATATAATTAATAATTGAACTTAATTAGTTTGCTTTCGTAGCCGAGCCGAGCCGCTGAATATTAAATTACGTAGTAATAGGGTAATAATAATAATAATAATTGAATATTTCGCGCTTGGTACCAACCCGCGTAAAAATTCATTTAACCTCAGTAATGAGAGAAGTAATAAATACGCAATAATAATTATAATATTCTTTATGTTCAGGTAACAATGACCCATAGACCTTACGGATTAACAGACATATCAACTATTTATATATAAAAATAATAAAGTAATAGTATAGGTATGCAAATTACCCATGTGATGCCGGCAGAGTAGAATAGATTACTGCTATCCTCCAATGGGTGTCGTAGAAGGCGACTAATGGATTAGCAAAGGGGTATTGATCACCTTATACTCCGTTCACCAATCCACATTGGGTAAGCGTGGTGGACTACTGCCTAAACCTCCTTCGATGACAAGGAAAGGCCTTCTGTCCCAGCAGTGGGTCAAATGATAAAGGCTGTTATGATGGTGATGATATTCAATTTCGTTGTACTACTTATAAATAACAACGTATCATCGATGTGGTGAACCGTCGATGTCGTGAAAGGCACAAGTTAAACACTCATTATTAAAGCAACATACTTTGATAAGATGGTGGCAATAGCCAGGCAGACAAGGGGCCAAAGGGTCGTATGTTTTTTCAAACTCGTCGTATTCTGACGCTAAATCAATATCGGCAGAAGTTCTCACATCTTTGACGAAAAATCAACTTGCACTAATCTGCTTTTATTTTTATCCAGCTTTCATACGTGCTTTACCATCTAATAGTTTTCAATTCAATCACAGCAACTGTAAAATGCCAATAGTCAACTAACATCGTTAAATTTCTTGTCCACAGGACCTCACTACCAGTTGCCCAATTCAGCCGCGGCGACTTCTCCTTGTGGTCGGTGCTGAAGAACTGCGTAGGCAAGGAGCTATCCAAGATCACGATGCCGGTGGTGTTCAACGAGCCGCTGTCGTTCCTGCAGCGAATGCTGGAGTACCTCGAGTATGCGCACTTGCTCCGCATGGCCTCGGAGCAGACCGACCCTGTCGCAAGGATGGAGTATATCGCCGGTAAGACAAACACTTGCCTGAAGCAAACACTCACCGTGTTTGCTTGTTGATAACATAAAAGCGCTCTTTATATTGTACGCTCCCCAACCAACCATATCCCTTCGGCTTCTCTTCATGGAGTTCTTAAGAAAGATGCCTTAGGTACTGACTGCGGACAAGTCCTAGTCCGAAAGAGGAGCTCTCCAACTTCGAGTATTTTCTGTTATTATCTTAGAAACAGAAAAACAGTTTTAATGAACATGATTGAATGCATTTTATTTGATAACCGAACATAGATATTATTTCTCTATATAGTTATCCCAGAATGTATTACAAATTTATAACTTGGATATAATTTCCGGTCGCTGATTATGGAAAATGCGTTAATATAGAAAACTGCAATTTCATAGCTAAGGACCTAATATGACAATAATCGTGGATCGATGAAGCAGTGATTTTTGTTTGTTCTTACAGCGTTCGCTGTTAGCGCATTGGCCTCAAATTGGGAACGTCTGGGCAAGCCGTTCAACCCGCTCCTCGGCGAGACATACGAGCTAGAACGCCCAGAGTTTAGGGCGGTTTGTGAACAGGTATTTTTTTCATGATAATTTTAGCAGCGATTACCCTGTCTCTGCAGAATTTATTCACTGTTCGCAACTTTTTATCGCGGAGACCTAAATCTCGTAACTGTCTGAAAATGAATCCGGAATTTAAAATAAAATTCAAGGATGCTTCTGAGCTATGTAAAAGATGATGAAAATTGTTAAGCCGACAATCCCTAAGGTTTGAAATAACGATATCTCTTAGTTGGAGTTTCTGTGTCAAATTCATCGTCATAATAGCATTTTATGCCGTCAGCCATGCGATGCCGGTAGAGTAGAATAGTATCCCCTCATATCCTCCAATGTGTGTCGTAGAAGGCGACTAATGGTTCAGTAAAGGGGTATTGTTCACATTATACTTTATCCACTAATTCGCATTGGGCAAGCGTGTAGGCTACTGCCTAAACCTCCTTCGATAACAAGGAGAGCCCTTTTGTCCCCGCAGTGCGTCAAATTATAAACTCTATTATGGTGATAATGATGAATAGCATTTTATTTATGTACTCTGCAATAGTCTTTGTCAGATATTGACTAAATTCATTATGCTTAATAATTATATAGTTTTTTTTTATCCATATTCTTTATTATAAGTTAGATGAAGACGTCTCAAACATCGCGGTCATGTGTTCTTCGTAACGATCTCCAAAGTTGAGCAAGTGTGCTTATGGTAGATACTCAGATAGGTGGCCTAAAGTTTTTCAATTCTATTTTCTTACGTGATTCGGAAGATACGTTAAGGTGGTGATCTTGTGATGGTTGTTTTAGTCAAATTGTCGTCGTAAAAACAAGTGAAATATGATGGAAGCTCGATGGAAGCCATAAATTACATAACACTGTGGGAAAACTGAACTTAACCGCCTCCAGAGGTCCCGTGTTCAAGTCCAAGGGGGTTTGTTCCTGGTTAGGTTGCTAGTAGGATTTGTTTTAAATCTGACCATCTTCTCAAATTCTGTGGTCATAATAATGAAATCAAATGGGCCCAAGTACAACACCTCTCCTGAAATTTCGTGAGGAGTTAGGAATATTGCAGATTCCAGACGATAATGCACGTGCAGCATCAGCAATCGATGAGATCGTTGGAAATTAATCACATCTCATTTTAAACTATAAAAGGGCTGATGTTCTTCAAAAGGATAAACAGATATTCCTTTAAAAAAACTGAAACAAAATCGAAACATCTGTTGGTAACCTGAGAGCTGGTAGACATTTGGTACCGAGAGCTGGTACCGAAAACCTGTCATATAACTCTCCTATTGCTCCTGTTCCTGTCTTGCAGAATTACGTATAGAATGCTTTACGTGGAATGCTGCAAGACTGCTCTTGCATTTATAGCAGGGGTTGCAACGAACAGTTTTGCAAGCATCTGGCATTAAAGAATCGCCTTAATGAACTGATTTATTTATTTCAATTTAAAGGTATAAAAAATTCTGATTGCCTCAATAACATATTTTGCAAAAAAAATGCAACTTTGGAGATATATAGGCTGGCTTTAGTCTCGTTACTTCCCAGCCAGATCTGCAGCTCTATTTTAGGGTATTTTAGGAGAGTAATATGACAGGTTTTCAGCTGGCCTTAAGTACATAATATGTCTACAAGCTTTTGGAATATTGGGAGCTACGATGCCACAAACAGATATTCACAGATCCTTGTGTTCCGACAGTTAGCAAAATAGTCGGCCGTTCAGTGGTTGAGCGGTCCCAAGCGTTCCGGGTGAAAATTTTCCATCTTCGACTATATGTTCACTTCCCGTATGGGAAGTAGGGAGCTCCCTACTCCCTAGTCAAGATAAAAAGTAACAGCTTAACACACCATCAAAATTTGTTCGTTCTCAGCCATTTATTTTTTAACATTGCCAAGAACAAGTAGACAATTAAAAGTAGAGCCTATTCACAAAGTCTCTGAATATACATCTGGGATGTATGCCAAATCTTCCGTTGAATGAATTTGAGAAATGTTTTGATGTAAATGGTTATTAATACTAGATTTTCCTTGGCATTCGTTTAGGCTAGACTATCAAATGGCCATACTGAGGTGAATACTCTTAAAAAAAGTATAAGGTCATCATTTGGCCGCTTAGTTTTGGTTGATGGTGGTGTGATATGGTTTTCTCTTCCATACATCTTGATTAGCTCCTTTTTTTATCAAGTCATCTGTCACACAATTGAGTAGGTATGGGCTTATAGGTCTACCCAGTGGCGTAGCGTAGGGGGGGCAGGGGGGGCGGCCCGCCCCGGGCGGCACATTTCAGGGGGCGGCAAAATTTCACAATAATTAAAAAAAAAATTAAACCATTTCATATTTTTATTGCAACTACAAATTCGGACCAATTGAAAAGAGTATGGAAATTTTCATTAGTTATTCTGTGACGAATTCCCTTTCTTTGAATAATATTTTGTAGCAACTGCTGGCAACACCGTCTATTCTGACTTGTGGCGATTCCCCGTAGTTTATTTTGTATTCACGAGGAATATTTTGTGCTTAGATTTTGTGCTTTAATTGTTTATGACTAATAATCAGCGATAATGACTGACTATTCAAAGAAAGTTTTATGCATAGATCACAATGATTAGGCAAACCCGTTATTAGAAAGAGATAAATGTATATACCCCATGATTCGCTCATTGGCGAGAGCGCGCACCGATACCGATAACAGAAGATATAGGTACATACGCGCACTTTTTGTCAATGACAGTTAAATTGAATAACAAAATGAAATTGAAATTGTTTTTAAGACAAGAAAAAATACACTGAAAAAATCGACCTGTCCCAGGCGGGAATCGAACCCAGCATCCTCCACAATCCGGGCGGCTGCGTTAACCACTAGGTACGCTACCAGGGCACTGCTTTCGCCGTCGAAATTTGTCAGTGCTTGGTGCTTATGTTTTTATGGTAAACATTTTTTCATCAAATCATTGAAATTTGCACTTCTAAGATCCGAACGAAATATTTTTGCAAATATTTGACGTCCATGACCTTTTCATGTCTCTAACAGTGATAATGTACCTAATTTGTACACTTTTTAACAACACAGGAAGGCATTTTTTCGAGAGATTACCTACTTAAAGCGTTGCAATGAAGTGCAGTCGACCAAGCGAAATGCGAGAGCGTTCCCGATTCTTTTTTCATTAGTTCCAAACTGAATGTAAATCCGGCAATTGCCCGACTATTTCATTGCCATTTTCGAGCGAGTGCACCGCATCTATATAGTTTTTGAACTTCGTGTGTAATGCATAGTATACATTAAATTGGAATTCCTAAATAAGAGGGCGGCAAAATTATCTTCCGCCCCGGGCGGCCGATACCCACGCTACGCCACTGGGTCTACCGTAAAGGGAAGAACAGTTTTCTAACCTGGCTTTAAATTAATCAATATAATCAGGAGCGACGAATGTAATGTAACGTAATTCAGGTATATTATTCTATATTTGCATGCATTATTATTTGAAGCAATGAATCTCTTTATATAAAGACTAGAAAATATTAAATAGTTAATACCACGTAGGTATAATAGATAGAATATATCTATGTTCTGTGGTAATAGAGTACCTACCGACCTGCTTTACTTTTTTTTATGTTCAAACTTTTTTATCGTTGAGCGTGTAAAATGTATGACAATTTTTACCTTTTAATACTAGGGTAGAATAACTTACTTGCGGTTGGTTTTACTTGACTTGACTTGAATTGCGACAGGAATGTTTTCTTGTTTTATTCCAATAAAATAAATTGGTTAAACATACTATGCCATGTGATGCTGGCAGAGTAGAATAGCATCACCGCATTCTTCAATGGGTGTCGTAGTATTGTGGTCACCTTATAACCCGTCCACCAATCCGCATTGGGCAAGCGTGGTGGACTACTGCCTAAACCTCCTTCGACGACAAGGAGAGGCCTTGTGTCCCAGCAGTCGGTCGAGTTATAAAGGTTATAATGATGATAATTAGGTTCTATCGAGTAAATATCTAGAATGCTAACCTAACACATGGTAGAACCTTATCACAGTAAAGAATAAAGACTTAAAAAGTCTTTGTCTCGTCAATATAACTCAGTTTAATTAAGATAAGGTTCTATCATGGCATTATTAAGCTGGTTAAATAAATAAATAAATCATGGGTTGGAGTTGTATTTGCTCAATCGTTCATTCCAATCTCATAAGTTTACCGTCAATCAACTTTTCCCGTGAATCAGTGAATTTTATTGATACTTAACGTTATGTTTAGGTGTCGCACCACCCCCCCGTGTCAGCGTTCCACGCAGACAGCCCCCACTTCGTCTTCCACGGCTCTGTTCACCCCAAGCTGAAGTTTTGCGGGAAAAGCGTCGAGATTCAACCGAAAGGCCACGTGACCGTCGAGTTGCCCAGGTCAGTTGGAATTCACTTAGGAAGTTTGCAAAAATAATGTTCACTAGTCAGTTCGCAATTCCTTCATTAGAATGTTGATGAATTCTGTCAATCGAGCACAAATTATTTAATATCAAATATAGATATGAAATCTTTGCGTTTACAAAGGCGTAATTATTTTTAAAACTAGAAAATACACTGAACAAATCCTCCTGGATTTTTTTAGTGTATACGTTTTCTACTTTTACAAATTTAGATATATTATTTATTATGAATATTGTGGAAAGCGAGTACAGAACTCGCTGAATGTTACGTTGTTATACCACAATACTACTCAAGCTCTGACATAATAGATATGAAATCGTCTGTAAGTTGGAAGTAGGTAGCTACCTAAATTCTAGCCACAATTTGAAGTTACCACATTCGAGAAATGCTCCACATTCGAGCGGATAGTCCGCTGTGCCCTAGCGCGACTAATATAATTATAAAGTATATTCAGATAGATAGTGCAATAATTTGGGTTGTTCCACATTCAACCACGATTTTTCTACCACTGCCTATTTTTTCCACTTTCTACCACTCAATAAAATACATTCCACATTCAACTACCAATTTAAATTTTGAGTTAGATAGATTAGATAACCTGTTAATAAAATAGATAGAGCAAAAATTGATAATCATATTTATTATTAATTTTATACACCTGTAACAAGTATATAATGTTTTTCATAGTTGGAAATAAAATCAACATAAACTTACCTTTAAAAAAACCAACTTATGTATAAAATTACTTAGCAATCTCAGTAGTATTATTAAAATATCCTAAAAGTAGTCATGTACTTTGAAAAAATCACAATTAGTCTTTTCATACAATAAGATGTAATAGTACTTTCCAACGCATTTGTAGTTCTATGTCTTTGATGACAAACGTTCCACAGATTGGGTGGAAATTTTCCAGGTTTTGATGAAATAAGTAGTCATTAAATTCGTAACATTGACAGCTTGAGGGCATTCTTACATTAATATAAGAAAGCGTCATCAACTAAGGCTTCTGGTATGAGTGGTAAAGCCATGCATAGAGACTGATGTTTGCGCTGAACTCTTTTTTTGTTAATTTTAGTTTGTTAGCATTTTTTTACAAGAGCCTGGCAGTAATGAAAATAACAGACTCTCGTTGTTGTTTGGGGTAGTACTTTCAAAATTGCATGAATAGCGGCTTTTTCGAAATCAACCAATTGGTTCATAACCTGATATTTGCCATTGGAAATTATGCCAAATTTCTATGTTCGCGTTTGATGTTATCATTCACACCAAGTATGAAAGTGTAATATAAAATATTTCAGGTGGGGTGAAGCTTACACCTGGACGAACGTGAACTGCTGCGTGCATAACGTGATAGTGGGCAAGCTGTGGATCGAGCAGTACGGGCCCATGGAGGTGGTGTGCCACGGCGGCGCCGGGCTGCGCGCCAGCCTCACCTTCAAGCCAGCCGGCTTCAACAACAGGGACTTGCACAGGGTCGACGGATTTGTTATTGATTCCAAGTAAGTGAACATTCTGTATTTTTTGTATTATATATCGAATAGTTGGGCATAACCTTCAGGATTGAAGAAGCACAAGACTATAAAAAGAAGATAGTTGGGCAGATCGTTATATGCCCGGGTACATAGTAATGCTTCGCAACTATGTCTTAGGCTATAGATGGTCCCACAAACCAGTCCACTCCGCTTGGTCATAAAAAAATCTTGAAAGTGCTGATCACTCCTGACCACTACCATTTTTGTAAAATGGGTTACTCAACCAGTGGTCGAGCTTTTTATGGTGCAGTACATCACGATCTGACCAACTAAACGATCGGCCCACGACATATATACTTACCTACAACATACTAGTAATACAAAGGCCGGCAAAAAACCTATAACAGTGACACTGAAAACAGGTTAAGGACGGCAGCGGAGATGTGCGGAAATGTCCGAATCGGAGACGAGAAGAGTTATTTTTCAACTAGGGTATATCCGCCGAAGTGCAGCTGTAGCGGAGATGTGTGCTGTCTAGAGCGGAACTGAGCTGTTTGATGCGAACGCACAGTTTAGCACGATCTGACACCATGTCGCTTATTCGCTATTACGAAAACAGTATCTTCATTTACTTAAAGAAGATCTTCTTCTATCTGTACAAAAATTAGAGGTCTCCGCTCTTTCGATGTGCCAAAGCTTCCAAACCTCCATATCAAGCCTTGGCAACAGTCATGGATTAGCCCTGAACATTTGAAATCATCAATATTGACATCACAGATAGTATGAGTCTGCAAAGTTCTATGATTCAAATCACATACATAATAATAACATGAATATAAGGTAAGCATAAATTAGGAGAATGATGACACCGAATAAGAGTACTTACTTTACACTTTTGCGGTCACATTCTCATAATTTATGCTTCTTACAATATTTCTGCGATGAGTATAAAAATATTCATGTGAAGGCTAAGTAATAAATCCTTGTTATCTATCATCTAGGTTCTCATGGATATTTACTCACATCTCACATAATTAATTGTCCTGACCACTAAAAAAGTGGTATATTAAAGAGTCATTCACTATCCAAATAATAAGACTGAATTCTGGAATAAAAAGTAGGTTTCACTAAAAGTAATATTGGCGGGGCGCCAAAACTACAGATTCATTTCGGAGAAAGTGTCAGGGAAAGCGGACATTCCAAGCATTGGGATGGGAATTTTTTCAATACATTTCGCGGCACTTTCTCTAATTTTTACGTTCTGTACCAGTTTTCACTGGCATAACGGATGGCATAACGGAGAAACATTGACAGTATTTTTCCTTTATGTGTATAATCTAGAGGGCCTTCTCATAGAGTTCACGGAATGCCACGCAACCTACTGAAAGAGAAGCATTTTGAAAGTAGCGGCCACCTTTGACCTCTGGTCTTAAGGAGGCCTAAATATTAACTCCAGCAAATGACCCCTTTCCGAGTGATGGAAAACAGAAGTGGATTCCAAATACAAAGTTAGCTTGTGCGAGTGATAATAAACGAAGCGCGCTAGCCACCTTCGCCTTACCAATCTGCAAGGTGCTTAAATTATTTACGCTTCTTTTAAATGATCCAGGATAGTAAGAAAGCGGGAACACCGTGTGCTGGCGGAAAATTACATATCTTAATTATGCGAAATATAAATGTGTTGCCAAATTGGTTAACATAATAAGAAACGACCATTCTCACTACAACTTATTGGATAAGCTGAAAATGGCCATCACTGAAATACGATGGTGTAATAGCTGATTTCAATCAAGGTGATGAACAACGTCTTTCATCTCTTTTTCAGTAAAAAGCGCCTTCGTTTTCTTTATGGCAAATGGACGGAGTTCATCAAGTGCTGCGGAGCGGCCGCGTACGACCAGTGGGCCAAGGAGAGGGGCGAGGAGGCCGCTTCCCAGCAGACACCTTCGCACACACCAAAGAAAGTCCTGGCCAAGCTGAACAGCTTTAAAGTAGGCGCTCTACGATCAATGTCCATACAAGATGTAAGTTTGAAGACAATCCTTAGTTCACTTTTAGATACCCAGTCTGAAGGTCCGTCTTCTTAAAAATCTCAGGTGACGCTGAATGACCAACGACAATTGTCTCAAAAAAAAAACGTTTGATCACTGTTACTTGGTATCTCATAGGATGGTATCCAATAGACCTAAGGTAAATAATGAAAATAAGAAGACATTTTCGTGCTCGGGATTTTTTAATGTGATCTCATTTGTTTACTCTACTTGTGCTCCTTAAATATAGAGTCCATGAGATTGATGAGCCTGATGTCTTCTGAGCTCAGATAACCATTTACATAATTTTCCTAGGCTTGCATGACGCTACTAATTTACTGGTAGATGTTTCTTGGTCCGCCGAAAAAAATATGGAACACTTCTTATCGGCGTCCTTGGCCATAATTATTTCACTTGTTCATGTGTACTATTCTGATTGTATTCTAGAATAGTTGACAATGGTTAAACCGAACGTAGATCATAATAAAATGAATCCAAAACTCTTATGAAATTTCTGATATAATTTTATTATTCCAGAATGATGACACTGAAAACTCAGAGGAAGTGCCCAAATCTGATGAAGCTTACAACATTGACATACCTAACTCAGTTACACTTTGGGAGGCGCGCGCTAGACCCACAAATAGTGCACAGGTAAGAAACATAGTCTTTTTACCATAACTTTTCATAATCTGTTTCCCCACTCTTGATTTGTAGGGTATATAGGATTTTTCTTCTCCCTACCCTGGTCTCAATTTGTTAGGAGTAGTTATAGCTGGTGTGGGCCAGCAAAGCTTTTTAGCACCACTTTCGAATAGGCAGAACAATCTTTTGGAAAGCTGAATGTAAATGCTGACGATTGGCTGGTAACACCCGATCTATTTTTTAACCTCCGACGCAAAAAGAGGGGTGTTATAAGTTTGACCTGTCTGTGTATCTGTGTGTCTGTATGTCTGTGCCATCGTAGCTCCTAAACTATTGAACCAATTTTGATGCGGTTTTCTTTGTTTGAAAGCTGACGTGATCGAGATAGTATTTTGCGATGAATTTATATCAGGGGTTACATAAACTTTATTTTTTTTTAGTTTTTAGACGGTTATTTTCTATTTTATATTCTTTTCATGACATATTAATGCCTTTTATTTTACCCGACTACGGCGAATCCAAAAGAAAGTGTTATGATTTTAGCAGTCTATGTATGTATGGTTATATTTACCTACGTATGTTCTTCCGTAGGGTCTAAACCATTTATCCGAGTTTGATGAATAAAGTGTCAATCTATTCTTTATTATGATTCGGGTAAGAGGCTACATTTAAACTGACCTTGTAAAAGCCTTGTAAGCCCCGTTTTTAACCGATTTTATTCTCTTTTTTCCCGTATTCGGGTTCTAGTTTTTTTTTAATGTTTGCTTAAGTATATGATACTTATTTTACTGTTCTCGCCCTATACGTATTTAATAAACTCTACGATAAGAAGTAGTCGTGTTTCCATCCTCACACAATACAGCCCACTCTCATAGTTATATCAGTAATGGATATAGAGGTAGTTTTTTTTAGAATTGGAGAGAAGCCTAATAATTTTCATTTGAAACGTTGGAAAAATTTATAAGCATGCCTTATCAAAAGCTCATGACATTTTTTCTATGTTAAATGGTTGGCAGACAAGCATATGGTCTGCCTGGTGGTAAGCAACTACCGCCTATAGACGCTTGCAACACTGACAGGGCCGGATTTTAAGGTCTGGAGGCCTCGGGGCAACAAAGGAGTGGAGGCCCCTTAGCCCCAAATTATTTCCCAAATAAAATGAACAATTTTTTTCAATCGAGTTTTCGGTTAAAAAATAGGCATACTTCTTTACGACTTTTAATCAATGAACAAAATAGAAAGATATTATTATTATTCATGTAATCATGTTTGTACAAAGTACCGTAGGTAAAGGTAAAACGCGAAATAAAATATGAAAGGAAAAGTTGTTTACTGGTGTTTACTAGTCTGAATTTGATTTTTTTTTTCCGAAGTCTCTATTGTGGGGGCCCCTCTTTTGTGGAGGCCCTGGGGCTGTAGCCCCGCTTGCCCTCCCCTAAATCCGGCCCTGAACACTGACGTGACTCCCAACAGAAATACAACACCACAAAAATGTAGTGTTATTTGTCTGTGGTCTTCTGTAAGGTGGAGGAGGTACTACCCCAGTTCAAGCTACTTCAAATTCAAGCGTTTTAGTCTTTCTGGCCTTACCTTACTTAATTTCCACCAAGCTTCTAAACTACACTTATCAACTTGTAATCACAGTACTACCAGTTCACGGAGTTCGCGATGTCGCTGAACGAGCTGGAGCGCGACATGAAGGGCCAGCTGTGCCCCACGGACAGCCGGCTGCGGCCCGACGTGCGGCTGCTGGAGCAGGGCGACATCGACGCTGCTGCTACCGAGAAGGCGCGCCTTGAGGACAAGCAGCGCACCGCCAGGAAGCTGCTTAAGAAAAGTCCAGATAGCTGGCAGCCCAGGTAACAACAACCACTCTCTTAACGCCAACCTACAGGACAAACAGTGCGCCGCCAGGAAGCTGTTTAAGAAGAGTCTAATTAGCTGGCAGCCCAGGTAACAATACGCTTTAACCAGTCTTCTTATCACTAGCTCCAAGACAAACAGCGCGCCGCCAGGAAGCTGCTTAAGAAAAGTTTAGATAGCTGGCAGCCTGGGTAACAATACGCTATGACCAGTCTTTTATCATTAACCTCTAAGACAAACAGCGCGCTGCTAGGAAGCTGCTTGCGAAGAGTCCAGATAGTGGCAGCCCAGGTAACAACACGCTATCGGCCATATTAATTGGTTATCTACAGCGTCTTAACTTTCGCTACCAACGTACTTAGAGCTACGACTTGTCACGTTATTTAACGACTCCCATACATTTTGTCTTATCGAACTTCGTTATCGTTTCTTCATTACTTTTTCTAAGCCAGCAGGTAACATTAGGCTATTACAGATTTCTTGTGACTAACCTTTAGGTAGCATCGCGCTGTCACTGTCTCTTACGACTTAACAAAAGTGTTTACGCGTCGTAGTATCAGTTTCATAGTCAAAATTAATAAATATGTTTTCATAGTCATATAGTCAATGTCATAGTAGGAATTAATAGTGATTTTTTGTAGGACGTTGAAAATTCAAAAAGCTACGTAATTAAAAGATTTAAATGTTTCCAGATGGTTTAGCCAAGGAACGAATCCGTATACGAAGCAAGAGGACTGGTTGTACAATGGAGGCTACTGGGACCGCAACTATCAGCATCTCAAAGATGTTGATATATTTTAATTATTGTTAGTAGTTTATTAATAACATAGGAATTTACACTTTCGGATGAATAACTTAAGAATTAGTATTGAACACGAATGTATACCGTCTTTGGTCTGACATAGTCACTCAAATGATTTCATTGAGCAAGATAGAAACTTCGAGGTAGGCACAGCCTCAGATCATATTACTTATATGATCTGAATGATGAATTTGAACCGCCTTAAAGAAGACCTCAGTCAAATAACGCTACAATTTTTGTGGTGTATTTGTTTGTGTGTTTTTATTGATGAGTAAGTCGCCAGAGCTCCACGGGATAGGGAAGGGGACTAGACTAGGCACAGAAATAAATCAAAATAGAACGGTGAAGTGGGTGTGTCCTGCTTGCATGAAATCTTGTCATATTTATTTATTTGGACAACAAAACAGATAACAATCAGTCAAAGAATATATGTATATTATACCTACATGGTTCAAGTTTTGTGCTAGATTGAAATCCTATTTATGTTGACATATAATTTTTTAAACGTAAAAAAAAGATCCTTGTCCTATAGATTAACAATATAACAGATAAACTAAATTAAATAAGTATCTATCTATAGTAATAATTTTAAGCGATATGGGAGTCGCAGGTAGAATCACTAAAGTGTTGGTTAAACATATCTGCGAACATATTGACAAGATTTCTCAAAACTTCCGTCAATGCGCGCCGATACTCGTCACAGAACGTTATCAGCTATTAATTAGATTAAAACTAAAATAAGTGCACTATCGATTATGAATATGATTGAGTGTGTCACCTCACTAATTAACTCAATGTGACGTCATCTAGTGGGCGGGGCTGGCGAAAAAAGTGACATGCATTGTTTGTATGAAAACGAGTTATGATCGCCGTTCTAGCTTGATTTATTTCTGTGGGACTAGGGTTGGCAGCGCGCGAGTTACTTGTTGACACTTCCATAAAATATTGGTTTCTATCGAAGGCTACTAAGTTATACACGTAAGAAATACTAATTCTAACTGTTTGACATGTACTTATCAATAAAATGTAAGCAGCTAATTTGGTTATAAAAATAAGACGTTAAAGAGGAATATACATTACATGTCTAAGAAATCATGTAGTGTAATAACTTTAATTAACTGATTCCACTTGGCGTTAGCCAGGCGTGTGAACCTTAGGTGCGGACGGATGCCGCCATTAACAACAGTCCACTCCACCACTGAAGTCCAATAGTCGCGGCGCTAGTTTCACATAATAAATGCTTTCAGCAAATGATGTGCCTAATTATCTCTTTGTATGTTGTTGTTGTACACCGTGCCGTTGATAGGTATTGTAGAATATCAAATAATCGTGCAAATATATAAAAAGATTATTCTGTCTCACAATACGAGACTCAGGGAATTTAGTTCCTGTATTTTTCCGCATGACTTGAGTGGTGGCGCGTACTCTGTTTCATTATCATCATCCTCAGCCCATTATCGGCCACTGCTGATCATAGATCTCTCTTCATGCACGCCATTCGTCCCGATGCTGTGCCAACCTCATTAGCTATGTTTATATGCTGCTTAAACGTCGGTCAAATGCGCACGCCCGGCTAACGCTAAGTGAGATGAGGACGATAAGGCCTGGCTATGTAATACGTACAATATTGAAGTGGTAGGGGCATAAAACGGTTACTACCCTTCAAATGTAGACCTTGAATTATGGCTCTATAGGTTTAAACAATCCTGACATTGATAAGTGTACCTAGTTTTAAGTGATGGAACGAATGGGCATTGACCTTTTCAGGTCACCTCCAAGCGGAAAATTTAAATTATAAGACACTGTCTATAAGTAATTGTTTGCTCTATGATATTTAACGAGCAAACTTTAAGAGATACTTCATGAGCTAATGTTGTATGAGCGAAAATAATGGCTTTGTAAGCTAAGTAAGAAGTCGATAAAGCCGATATAATATTGCAAACATGTTAGTTCTATATAATAGTAAAGTATTTTGAACATAAAATTATTATTTTTAAATTGGATTTATTATATAATACTCAATAAGTAGTACCCAGGACGGAGTAGGTGCTTTCATTTACTTTAAAAAAAAACATAGGAATTGACAAACAGAAAATAAAAATACCCAAAATAATCAAAATTTCTAAAATGTAGATTATTAATAAACGCCTTTATTTAACTGTAGATAATAAGTTACATTGTTCGAAATTATTGTTGTAATTAATTTAAAATTGATTGAGTTGGTGCGTGCTTAAAGTCATTTCGCCTTCTAATAATTTAGTTTTGTATAGGAAGATCTATAATTTTTAGTAAATGAGAAAATGCATCGAAAAGTGGAAAAGATAATAATGTAAGTTATAGACAACAAAATCCCTGTATACCTATAGCTACTATGTAAAGACAATGGCATATTACACTACCAAAAACTGTCAAATCGGGTTTCCTCAATACATTTCGAAATTTATAAAAATTTTTGGACAAATTTAGGGTCATTGACAATTCTGGGAATTCTGACTTATTAAGTTTCAAAAAATATTTTGCAATTGTGATTTTGTAATAAATAATAGATAAAACCAAGAAACTAAATCGCTCTATTGTGAGTGGCTAATCCACTGTGTCAGATCTTTCTTAACTTTGTAAAACTAATAAAATAAAATTACGCAAATAGGATGTCAGTTTTGCAAGCAGGCTACGGTGACTTCTTCCAGACAGGCCGTATGCTTCACTGCCTGTAAAAATTAAATAAAAAAAACTTTATTACCTACTATAAAAAGTACCTTTAAGCTATAATACTGCAAAAAGTAATCTGTATTCGTTCAGTAGTATAGTTAATACCTCAAACCAATACTTTATCGACAGGGATTTGCTCTAACGCAAAGAGCTTTTATTACTTTTCAATTTACTAAATTGAAATTAGTTCTAGATACTAATAACTGATGCAGATGCATCGTTATTTATTATGACTCATACTAAATTATTGGTAAATAAATTTCATTCACATTCCATAATTACCGAGTAAGGCGACGTTAATTTTGACAAACTTCATCTAGTGGTTAGAGAGCTAGGTTTCTTTGTGGATTTGTAAAAATGAACGTATTGTGTAGTGAACGTAATGTAGATCTAATACAAAATAAAATGATATTCAGTTATCAAGCCCAACATAGTAGAAATTTTTCTCGAAAATGTGCGGTTCCATGCGACTCAAAATCGCTAAAATTAATCTCTAGCTGTAATTTTAGCAGTAAGACTTACTTTATCTTTGAAGTCATAAAGCACATCTTAATAAAATTAAGAATTTTGTAGTTACTAAGTAAAAAATGTTCCATTTATTTTATTTTGAGGGATGTGTGGACCACATATAACTATAATTGTGTTAAATGCAACATTTTATCTTAAGATTTGTGTTGAAGTATAATAAATAAAATATTATAAAACACATTTAATTATAATATAACTTAGGTCATGTAAATATTAAGGTCAAAGGTCATAGCTCACTTACGCGTCATTCTGATACAGCAATATTAGTAGTATTATAATTATACTTACAAGAATAATTTAATAGTAGTAACATAAGCTTAAAAACTATGTTATTAAAACAATTAAATTGTACATAAAATTTTAACAAAATATATTTCACTTATACGTATGGAAGAGCATACGGAAATTGAAGCTTTTTTTTTAAATAATTATGTTATAAAGCATATCTTCTTGTATTTTAATTAAAATTGTCATTTCAACTCGTGTTTAATTTAAAGCACAAGACTCACATTTAAATTGGTCTGTTGTAATAGCTGTGCCGTATTCATGAGCAATGACCTTTAGTCTGGTTAACCTACAATTTAGTAGACACCGTAGTATCATCTTTGATTAAGCTCTCGTTTCACTACTATTTCCAAAAATAGTGAATATAAATCATCTAAAAAAATATCATCCGTGCTTCGTAAGGCACGTTAATTTCTTGGTCCCGGTAGCAACGCAAGTCAAGTTAAAAGTCAGGTCAAGGACCTCGAAATAGCAACTTGAAAAACTGATAAAAAAAACTTATTAGACGATAAGAAGATGAGCAACATTTTGCTTTAGCACCTAATAGAGAATAAAATAAAGTATTATAAAAATATAACTACCTATATTGGTATTTATAAGTTTAATAAAGGGATTCAACAAAAAGCTTACTCGATAAATTTGTAAATGTGATGTCAATTACTAACTAATTTAATCAGTGGATCGAAACGCAGTTTAGAATAAGCGTCAGGCGTAGGGTTAGCAAATTAAAATATCTTCCCCCCTTTTGATTTCTTAAACTTGATGAGAAGAAAGCCAAGACCTTCCTTGTCTAACATAACAAAATGTGCAAAAATATTTGCCAATAAGAAAAAATTGGTATAATTTTGTTTTCTTTCTTTTGAAATATTACAGTCGAATATTCATGATGTCTTTAGACAGTTTCATTCATTGTGACGCAAGTAGATTGAGTTAAAATATAGTCTCACATCACGGTAATCTAAGTGAATTCTTCTACATGCGTGAACATTACAAAGAAAGAACACTGCAAATTTTAAACAGCATTTTTAAGAAATGAAATAAAACATATGGAGCTCCGATTGCAACTACTATGCTACAGTACTCAACCCATAAGGGCAATCTATTCAAAAAATGTTCATTCGATACCTTTGTACAGACTCTACTAATTTGCTGACTCTATTATAATTACCTACAAATTAATAAGGTTTCTATACTAAAATGAATTAATACAATCACTATGGTGTAGTAAGAATTTACGAGATATCTCTTGATAAAAGAGGTTTAGCTATAAAATAAAATTCGATAGATTAATTGTGTGTGAACAGTTTTTTGCGTTACCGGGTTTTTAAAATGGCGAAGACCTTGTAGGGTCCTCAAGCTTGTAGGTCGAACGTTCCTAGGGGATTACTGGGCGACCGAGCATCTCCCCGTGGGGAGTCTCTCGACCACCTAGCGTCCCTAGGGCGTCTGTGTCGGAAGGGAGCGACATTCCCGAGGGTGCCTCTAAAGGCAAAAGATAATTATTAATAGTTTTAGCTTGCTATTATTTTTATACGTTACTGTTTGAAAAAGGCATTTAATGCTTTCTAAATACATTAGTAAAACAATATAGGACGATGTTAGTGGTTCAGTATTTAAGTTAGTTTTGGATAGGTTTTTGTTAACAATTCATGGTATCTAGTTATTAATAATGAATAACTTGCTGCTTAAAATGCAAGTAAACTAATTAAACTAACTAGCCATATTCAATAAATAAAATTCTAAGAAAATAATTCCTAAATGTTATTGTTTGCATAAAAAATGTAGTGTGTATACATTTTTCATTCATAAATTATAGTTGTATACAGACAAAATCGTTAGACAAAATATGAATTTTCGGCATTCAAAAAAGAAATATTATGAAGTTAAACTATTCAAACGATTTGAAATCGATACACGATATAGTGAATTAGGTACTATAAGCGGCTGCATATTAGCCTAGCTAAAACTGTCAAATTTTTCAATAATTTTTCACCTGTATTAGATAGTCATAGAGTAAAAAGTCCTTTGATGAAATTTGATAGTTTGCAGCCGTCTGTACTACTGTTAGGGAGGTTAACTAAACTTGTATTAGAAATATTTTTGTATTATATAAGTGTAAGTAATTATTATATCAGCAACACACACATAAGTACAATTTTCAATCCACATGTTCAAATAATTGCTATGATAGAATACGCGCCTACCTACGCGCTTTACTATAAGCTTACGAATAAAAAGATATTTATAATCAAATGTAACCTTTAAATCACTGCAATATAAAAGTTACATGTCTGTCTAGTTAATCTTAAGGCAACAGAGTAAATTAAAGAAGCACCCGCTTACAAGTGGTAATAGAAAACTGTCTACATTTTTTTGTATACAATATTGAATACAAATTGAAGTTTAGAAAGAGGTTTGTATGAAAAAGATAAACTTACTAAAATTCTATTTAGTATGAAGATTTTTCTAAGCATTGTGTTCTTCAAACTATTTTTTTTATTGTCTTTGCAACTATTATAATGATAAAAAACAAAAACGTTACTAACGTTGAGGAAACGTCTCCAAATCGGTAACGAAATGATGTACGTTAGCCTTAGCAAACCAAGAGGCATTTTTGTAAAGTACGTGACAGTATTTATGTAATTTATGAAATTATAACTCATTGAAATTGATCTTAATATAATAAGAATTTGCTATGTTTGTGAGTCATATAAGTTGTTAAAGTGTAAGCATAGAGTACTGATGTGTAGGCAAGAAAACATCGACAATTTTATCGGTAAACACCCTTTATTTATTTAAAATGCGTCATCTGAAAAGTTAAGCTACTTAATGCTTGATATTTGGATGCGAGGCCAAAAATATGTCAACTGGATTTTCTTCGGTGCTTTGGAACACACGTTAAGCTTTTGGTTCTAAGTGCTATGGAGAGTAGACGTTGTAAAAATGCTAACGGAGTCCTGTGAAGATAACGAGGGGCTTTATTTATATTTTTGAGGATAGCTAGTACCTTCTACAGATATTGTAAGCTACCACATAATATTTTATCGCATATAGGGACAAGGTCCATTGTCCGATTGTTGAATTTCACATTCTATTTGTTGTTTGTATTTTTTATTTTTATTAAAATTATATTTCATTATTTTATATTAAATTGAAAAATTATTGATTTGTCATTCAAATTTGGAAAATTAATCACAATTATTATGTAGAAATTTGTATTTTTATTGTTATTATTATTGGGTAGGTATCTAAATTGTTAATTTCACAAAATATTTCTAAATTTATTTCATATTATGAAAAGTAGTTCGATTTAATTTGTACGATGTATTCTTATTTTTTATTGAATGTTGTGCACAATTGTTATCGGTTGCAAATTTGATTGTAATATAATTTAATATTGATATTTCCATGTGTGTGATGGTTTGTAAACTGTAATTGTGTCATAAATAAGTAAATAAATATCGACCAAACCCACGCTTCCGTTATCATACATTTTAACCGCAGAGAACACTTCTCTGTCTACAATGGGAACGTTAACGATTTGGTTTTGGTATCTATGACCGTCAATGCCGCGATAAGGCACCAGGTGCATTCCAAAACAAACGCGTAATCTTAATATATATTAATTTCGTGTCACATTGTTTGTCCGCGATGGACCCCTAAACTACTTAACCGATTTTAATCAAATTTGTACACCGTGTGCAGTTTGATCTAACTTGAAAGACAGGATAGTTTTTATCTTGATAAGTAGTCCTATTTTTTTAACTGCAAATTCAATGTTATAGGACAGTATGTATGGAATTACCACAGCAACGCGTGGCCGGGACAGCTAGTGTTATGTAAAAACAATCTTCCTCCGTAAGGTTTTGTTAAGTTTTATATTTCTTATTTGTACATATTGTAAAGACACAATTCCTATACCTACTAGCAATGTCTCATGTAGCTTAAGAACTGTGTTATGTATACGTAATAATTATGCTTAGTGTAGTTAAAACTTAAAAGTATCGATAGTAACTCAAAGCGTTTTACAGACATCCCTATATGTATCAGTTTAGCTATAAAAAAAACGTTAGACTGTCACCTGGTATTTACGATTTTATAAAACTATTTTATATACAAAGCTTACTTTTAGCACAGATAATATAATACTATACTAGTACTTTTAGTTTTTATTCATAACCGAAACAGTATCTATTCCGTTTGACCAGAGTGCTGTAGCTTGCGACTCGTCACTTGCCTAAGGTAAGGTATCGACATTGAAATAGGATTGTCTGTAAATAACTGTTGTCCTAGTAAAATTTTCCCATGGGGCATAGTGTGGACATATAATGTTAGCGGTTTCGAATACTAGTTATTGCATTATTGCAGATAGCTTACAGAATCTTATCCTTACTCCGCTGGAGGGCTAGAAGCCAAATAAATGTTAGTCTCTTCTAAATAATGTGTATTAGAGTCTGTATAATAAAAAATGTATATGTACTAGTACAGATCTGTCTATATGAAATGAAATAAATAGAGTGAAAATTTACAGATTTTCTTTTTTACTTTCTCGTACGTAGTATAGAGGAAGTCTTGTAATCGTAAAAAAATTCGTCCTCGACATTTTGAAGGATTTACACGTTTTGGACCACCCTGAGTCCAAAATTTTTATAACATCAAAATATAAGGTTTCTATCAACCTTTGAGTCGTTTCCGGTATACGAGAAAGTCAAGGGGAGACCACTGCCCATTTTTATCCTTGCAATGGATGATGAGTTTTTATTTTCCCACCTGAAATGGTAAGTGGAAGTGTAATCCAAATGCAAAGACAGGTAGCGCGACAGATATCATGTAACTACACTACACTGGACTAGCCACCATAGATTTATAATTACTGACGTTTATAGATTGGCAAGGAATCGACTACGGCGAGACCAAAAAATTAACCAATGTGTGAGTAATGCGCATGTGTGCGTGAAAAATAGTACCGCAGTCAGACAGTTGCTGTCTTATCTACGTGACTGACAGGCCGACATAGGCCACCTGCGTGGACGTGAAATGGTCTCATCTATCTTGTTCTATTATACGTGTTAGTATGCTCTTTCTCTTTCACATAGCCAGTCTACAGTTTCCTATATCTATGCTAGCCACCCTCGCCAAGCAGACTTAGAAAATGTTCTGTCACGTCTGTATTTAATGACTCAGAATTATAAGATGGAAGAACACATGCTGACAGAGAAATCCATTAATATAGAAATAAGGCCTCTTACACATAAACGCGTCCGTTCACCGTAAAAGCGTCGATTAAACTTAGATATGAATTCAAAATTTGAAAACACATTGGTACGTGGCGTGGCGGTGGGTAGGAGACGACGCTCTTACGCACTACGCTAACAACGCTTCGCGTTAGATGACAATTTAATATGTTTTGTGAAACGATGCCACGTCGTAGCACGACGCTACGTCGTATCGTGTTTATGTGTAATAGCCCTGTGTTGCCAAATTGTTTCTGAAGGTATAAGAAGATGAAGATGTGAGTGCCGAAGGCGCCGTGGTCATTCAACCTTCGTTATTTTGGAATGGTGACATTGAAAACTCAGCCAGCATCAGCTGACTATGAAGCAGACGCTGGGTTATATTATTTTTATATTACGAACACGGGTGACTGTTGGTGTTGATATGTCATGCATGGCTCACCCGTGTCTGCTCAGACTAATTTTACTGCCCTTCTGGCAACCCAGGTTTATCGCGTAGCTTTCTGCCACTGCGTGAACAGTCCCTTCACACACATGCGTTCGGCCCCGCTACGGTGTCCGTTCACGCTTCCACGCATATGCCCTAGTCTATATGTCTAGAGCAGCGTGTGCACCTCCTTCTCTCCTGGGGGGGCAACTGCTTCAGATAGACTTATAGCCACTTTGGCAATAGGGCTAATAGGGGGTGTTTAGTCGGTAGGAGTCCGACATAACCCTAGGAGCCGGGCCTAGGGTATCCATTCACCTTCACCCCCTCCTTCTCTCGTTTGTCCGGAAGGTTCATCTGACTTCTTTTTTCGCTGTTCTGTCTTTCGCTCCTCCCCGTGGGGGAGGGAAAGGGAAAGAGGCGGGGGGAGTTAGGGGAGAAAAAAGGCATGTTCACCCGCGTTCGTAAGATATTAAATAGTGGTTAATATAAAAAATACTATGGTATGTACACAACAGCCTCGTCGAATCTCGTACACGTTTAGTAAGTATATTATCAGCGGCAAGGCAATCATTATATGACAGCAAGAATATCCTAATCTCCAAAATCGCCGTAAACTTCGAATATAATAACTATTCTATTCTTAATTAATGGCGTCGCGATACATGAAAGTTACGTATTTTGCCAATGTCTCTCAACACGTGTTTTTGCAACAAGAACTCGGGAGAAACTCCAACAACAATAATATTAAACTACAGTGAGTTATTTTAAATGTTTTATTTCACTTAATAAAACCCAGTCAAAAACTTAACTAATTCTTATCTAGCATCACATTCACAACCTTATAACAATAAAATGTACCTTTAACATGTACAAACAGATTTTGATTTAATATTTTCATATTTGCTTATAAATATGTAGTGATGATTCACATAAAATGGCACTCATAAATGTATACAATAAATATGAAATAATATTAAACAAAAACATTATAGGTCATACAAATTTGTCTTGTATACAAAGTTTTATTTTATATACGGCAAGACTTCAATATTTAATATGGCAATCATTCACATATGTTCAGTTTGGCAAGTCATAATTATTATGTACTTATACTTGACAAATAGATAAAACTAAATATTAATGAGACTCCAATTAACATTTCTTAAACATAATAGTTAGGCACGTTTTATCTACCAATACACAACTCCATTATTTAGTTTCTTTCTTACCATTTTTGAAAATAAATAAATAAGTATGTACCTATGTATGTGAACAAAACTTAGACTCATTTCTTGTGATTTTAATTATATTTTGATGTGTGTATACATATTTTTGTACAAATTTAGAGCAAGCAAAAAATGTATACTATCAGCAGTGTATTTATTAAAGACGCAAAAACATATTTGATAGTAACTTATGAAGTGTCTTATAAGAGACTTAAAAGTAATCAAATATACGTACATTATACAACATTCACTAAATCGTCATTAAATCTACTTTTGGAATATCAGGCACATTTTTCTTAATGTTACCATAATTATTATTTACAAAGCACTGTATAAATTATAATTAATTTATTATTGAGCTGTTCCCTGTAAAAAAAATTGCACAATATTTTGTGCGTTCACATTAAGATACGGAATTTCACAATTTTGTCTACATTTGTAAGTAGAGATAAAGCTTCCAAAAAGGATAGGTGTAAGAGATAGGGAAATATTTCTCAAGAATTTTGTCAATATATATTTTCGTAGATTTGTTTAGAATCTCAAGCATAATTATGTTTTTAAATTGGCAAAACCGTGTTTTTTATATTTATTTATCCCTGAGTTTCAGCGTACCTCGTCCATCAATAAGGCTGTATCAAATATTTCGGAATATCTACTACCGGTTAAATTTATGCTTATTTGCAAGAATTTTTCACTCGAATTACAAATCATGAAAAACAAAAATATTTTGTATTGCTCAAATCTATAATGTAAAGTGCTTAGTAAATTAACATATTTTAGATCTCATATCGTGGAACCTTATTTTACAAATTGATTCTACAGTTGCTTTAACATTCAACTTTTTGTCCAGACAAACTATACGCATATAGCAATAATGAGCAACCCCTACATAATATTAGACGCAAACCTATTATGATTAATTGAATTACACAATTTGGACCCATAGTTATAAAGTATCGTTGGGATCACAAATAAGAAATATCAAGAAAATTTAAATTATAGGTCTCCTAAAAATTTTTTGATGTTTCTTTGACCATAAGTTATTTTTACTTCTCCGAGGATTTTCCTTACAATAAGGTAATTATAATTTTTATTAACGTTGCCCGGTTGATATTGCCTGCATTACGTTGTCCATTAGGAAAAATATAAAAATCTTTGTTAATTGGAATTTTGCAGTTTCAAGTAACTTTTATTTTCATTGCTAATACTTTCCAAAATTGATGTAGGATCTTTTCTTAAAATGCCGGGGATGTCGTACTTTCAATTACTGTGCGTCTAGACCGGAGTCCAAAAAGTCTTTCAAGTATAAAGGCAGTCGACGCGGCATCGCTCTGCACATCTGAAAAGATAAACAGGTCATTTGAATTTGCAACAGCTGGAGAATATTTAAAACTAATGTTATTTAAGACGGCCCATTGTTGGATCACCCGAAAATAATCTACAAAGGATACTTGATACATAAACATTTTCCTGTAATAAGTTTTAAATAAAGCAGCTTCTCATGCAGAAGCGGTCCTTTTATTTATAGAGCTTTCTTCGAAATATTCTTTAACTTGCTGTAGTACATCTTTACAGAGGGTTTGAATAGGGATGTTACGGAGCTTCCATTCCGATTCCGAAAGGTCAGAAGTTCCTATTGATTTAAGACCTCCGATTATGACTGCGATAATACCTATTGAATCGAAGATTATAACAAAGATCGGAAGGAAATATGTAACCGTGACCTGGGCATTGGCTTACAGGATTGGATAAAATATCTATACAATCCAAGCATCTTCAACGCAGATGAAAATAAGAATAATTTTAAAAGGTTGATTTTTTAGTGTATTTTCTAGTTTTTAGTAAAAAATGTATTTTATAAAACTTCAAGGCCGAACCACTGTAACCTTTTAGGCTGTGCTAATATTGATAGAACCGACTGTAGATTTTACGGCGAAACGTTCATCACGAACTGCAAAATTGTTAACCATTCAGCACTGGTGCTTTTCATCTATAGCGATTGCCAATCTCAGCCGTTTAGTCTGAAAAGTAACGATGTGTGTCGATAAATTAATGATTCTTGATATTACGACTGTTAGTCTTTAGTATCAACCCCGTATAGATGATGTTGTAGTACGGTTACGATAGAGTAAGTGGCTGGATGTTCCTATAGCTCAAAAAAGTAGGAAATAACGACTGACCTGGTTGATATAATAGAGAGAGCTGGGAATGGTGATCTCATCGTAGTTGCGGCGGACGGCGTCGACGATGTCGTCAGCTGCCTCACCCGCCGACACGATCTTCATCAGGTTGGGGTACTTGATTCGCGGGTTCTTGCAGAGGCCCGTGTCTACTATATACGGACACACTACGGTCAGGTGGATCTGGAAGGAGATTATTTTATATCCTAAAACATTTTTACAAAATTTAAGAGATTTATTAAGTAAATGTTCATACCAAATAAGACTACTTTTACGGATTAACTTGCGTGTAGGTCTTTGGTTTTAAATTTTGTTATTTCGTAACACTTTGTTCAGGAGACTAAATTGACAGAATGAAATTGAACATGAAAAAGAGTTTTTTAATATTATTGATACAAAATGGATCAGCATAAAATTATAATGTAGTGCACCGTGTGACATTATGTTCACTTTTACGGGTTCTTGCTTCGACTTCTATAAAAAAACTATCAATATTAAACAGCTTGAAAAATGGCAAAAGGATTTTTTGACGACTTATGTTAATATGTTTTCGTAAGACAACTAAAAGTGCAGAGATATTTAGTGCTACTCACGCCACTGAAATCTCTGGGATCCTCCCGGAGTTCTTCATGCAAAGCCTCCATGAGGCCTCGAACAGCGAACTTAGTGGCACAATAAGGCACGAGGTTACGGAGCCCCAGAACGCCCGCCATTGATGACATCGCTACGATATGGCCGTAGTTACGCTCCATCATTGATGGCAAGAATGCTAACAGCAGCTGGAACGCGATACGGAAATTAATAAGTAGGGTTTAAAAATAATAGAGCCCCAGCAGAGATCTCATTAGGTACAAATCTCATAATCAAAATCTCTCTCCCATATATGGGGCTGCTGGAAGAGAATTCTTTTAGAAATAAGCAGTACCTTTGTACTATTTTCTGTGTTATGTAATGTCTTCTTTTGTATTGTACTTCTTTGTGTGTACATGAAATGTTAAATAAATCAATAAAAATAATGTGAAACCGATCAAGTGTATGAAAAATTAAGAGTTCTAAAGAGAATCTTCCCTCTTCAGCTAACAGTTCGTTTCTACATTCAGTTTCTTTAATTTATTGGCGTTTCCATTCTTTCGCAGTTTCGAGTTTTTTGTCAATCATTCCTCTATATATATCTCTTTCTTCGTCTTGTTGATCTGATAGATTGTTTCATATTCTGAACAATGGAAAATCCGAAATCTCAATTACTACAATGGTGTTTTAATATTTATTTATTTAAGACACAATTACAGATTACAAATCAACACATACTTTAAAATATCAGTATTAATTAAAACAATCAAATTTGAAACCCGATAACAATTGTGTACAACATTCATTTATAAAAGATCACACCACGAAAATTAAAAAAACATTTTTCTTAAAATCAAATAAAATTACAATAATAAGTTTATTCAAAATTTTCTTAAAGAACCTTACCCAATGATGTGCCAAAACGTTGACCTCGAAGGTGGCACGGATTTCCTTCTCGGAGTGTTTCAGCAGCGGTTTGCAGGGCATGATGCCGGCATTGTTAATCAACATGGTCACGTCGCCTATGTCCTGGCGGATTTTCTCGGCCAACGCATTTACTGCCTCGCGGTCTGTCACGTCACATCTGGAAAAGGTAGAGTTACATAATAGTTTTTCGGCAAGAAGTAATGCCCAGTAAATAATTATCCATACCTTTTAAAATCATTTTGCCGAGAGCTCAAAACCATAATAAATTAAGTGATAACCACTCATGTCGTCTAGCGGAACCGGTCTCAGACTCAGAGGACTACCGTACGATCTTCAAGTGGTTACTAGCTCTTGATACTCGCTCTGTTAAGGATTCTGGTTGATACTTCAATAACCTAATGAATCGAGATGGATGACAAGAACTCCCCAGAGATGGAAATTAAATAAAACTGTTATTTATTGGTAAATGTTTTTTTCTCACAATAGATTATTTTTGACCTTGCCGCTTCTAGATTTTACTCGTGCGCAGTAAGCCATGAGTACCTAGTTATTATCAAAGTCTTTTAGATTTCACTGTAAAGGTGACGGAACATGTAATGCCATTAAATATGCTAGAATTTGCCAAAAATCATGAAACAACAATATTTTAATCACTGGAATCCTGCTTAAAGGAAGGATATCGGAAGTACGAATAATTATCGCCACGCGAAGGTCTAATATTTATAAAAGTTGGAGTAACCTCTTATGGTTTTCGCATTTTTTTAATGGCAGGTACTTGTGAAGAAGTTTCAAAGTCACCGATTGTTTTATACAGACCCAAAGTTAGTTCTCACCCTAATAAAGATTTCTTATTGGAGCGTTATGGAGCTTTGCTGGAGATTAATGGAGTCTTCATATTTTTAAAATGGCAATCACATTGCCTTGCCAACTTTAACTAAAATATAATTAAATTAAGATATTTATATCACACGGCAGTCGTAGCTTATAAACACCATTTCGAATAAACTCCAATTAGAGTACTGATAAAAATCGACTCTAATGAAACTATTATTAAACTTCGAAAAAATATATAACTTGAAATCTTTGTACTTGCCAATCAAGCAAGGTGTGGTTACATTTTTATCATGCAAATGATATACATTGCATCAATTTCCCTTTGTTATTCATTATGTTCAGGTAGTATGGTTGATTATAAAGCAATATAGGTAAATCTCAATTTGTTCGAAGTTTATGAACCTACATAGTCCCAATTCATAATTTATTTGGTCAGTGAGAATCGCTTCAGTAATCTAGTTTCCTGCCATTAAGTCTTATTCTTATTAATTTTAAGTCATGTTTTTTCGTTTAATGTTCCCTTATTGTTTAAAAAATAACTACTCGCTTACGTCATTTCATAAATGAGTAAAGACAGTTTCCTGCTGGCGACCTAGCTGTTCGCTGTGTTTCGAATTGAAGGGATAGGCAGCCAGTGTAATTACCGGGCATGGAAGGCATATTATATTAGTCCCCAGGATGGCAACCACAGAAATAATAATAAAGACGATAGAAGTGCCTTTGTCGCGTGACCTTGGTGCCGCACTTGTGTCTCGTAGGACACTAGCGGCTCAGTCGGTGTGATAAAAATGCCCTAAAATGGTGTTTTGATGCATTGGTAATTGCAGAAACTCATCCAGAGTGTGTAATTACACTAATAAGCGGTCACATTTCATTGGAATGTATTATTTTAATGTAATAATGCTGTTTTTATCAAAATACATCTTGAAAAAAATCTTTCACTATGAAATATTGGTCTATACGTTTAATAACCATTGCTGCTCATGCCTTTAAAAGGGCAGAGCGATTTAAAGTATACGCAGCAATGTATTGTGATTTTCGATATCCCATCACTCTAGCACAAAAGTTCATGGTACAGACACGGTACGGACGGACATATAACAGCCATAATGCCAACGCGACCAATGAAGAGCGACGTTGTGTAAGTGTGAGTGTGACTTCTGTCTCAATTATGAACCTTACGCTGTCTCTAACGTAACCTTCATAATTGTAAATTGTGGGCGTGATTGCGTAGTACGGTTTCGTTCATTTGCGTGCGTGCATTAATTGTAAGTAGAGAAGTAGAGGGGATAAAGCGGCGACACTGGTTCCAGCAGTAAATGCGAACCATAAGTTTTCTATCCACTTTATTATTATTTCTGTGTTGGCTACGCACTTGCAGTATTAAGCCCTTAATATTGCAAGTGTCTATAGGCGACGGTAACCACTTAACACCAGGTGAGCCGCAAGCTTTTTTGCCATCTCGTAATATAAAAAAGTACTGAGTTGAACATAACCGCGCCTGCATAACACACTCAGAAAACACACAGAAAACGAAAAAAGCTATTCATTTTTCTTAACAAGATGCTACTTTTTCTCATATGATTATATGGAATAGTATAGTACCTAACAGTTTTCACCAAAACGGATATTGGCTCACCATCATCCTCAGCGAGAATTAACCTTTTTTGGTGAGCATTTATCCGTTTCGTAGGTAAGGTTAGGTTTGCGTGGTATTAATTTAAATATGTACAGTCAACAGCACGTCGGGCTATACAAAACTGTCAAATTTCTACAAACTATTTTCAACCTAAGGCTATATTCAATATAAAGTGCACAATCGATTGGGAAAATTTGACAGTTTGTGGTAACCCAACGTGCTGTTGTCTGTACAAGTTATGGAATAATTTTTGCGTTTAAAAACGCGTAAATATTATTATTACTAGAAAAAATACACTGAAAAAAATCGAATCCAGCATCTACCGCAATCCGGAAGGGCGGCTGCGTTAACCACTACGCCACCGAGGCTGTGCTTTCGCTGTCCAAATTTGTCAGTGCTTGGTGCTTATGTGTTTATGGTAAACATTGTTTCATCATATCTTTTAAATTTGCACTTCTAAGATCCGAACGAAATATTTTTGCAAATATTTGACTCCCAGTTAAGATTAAACTACCTTACATTATGGAATAATTTTTTATACTAGAAAAAATACACTCGCTAGGATTGCGGAAGATGCTGGGTTCGATTCCCGCCTGAGGCAGGTCGATTTTTTTCAGTGTATTTTTTCTAAGTACAAGTTATTTTTAATCAAACCTATTGAGTATGATTTACATGGATTTACTCATTTAGTTCCATTTAAAAATAACCACCACTTACTCATATCGATAGGCTGTGCCCTTCTCTTCTTTAATCATGTCTACGGTCTGCTGGTTGCCTTTAGCGTTGATGTCCACGCACACCATGATGCCACCCAGCCTGCCGAACCGAAGTGCCGTCTCCCGACCCATGCCGTGACCAGCTCCTGTGATCTGAGGATACAGTTCAGAGAGACCATTAACATCTTTCATTCGAATGTAGCTAACCATTGGCTTACAGAAGATGGCACTAACATTATTCTGATGTGATAGGTAATTGGAATTCATAAAACTTTTTGTAGAATTATACCGCAGAGGAATACCCCATGATGTTGAATCAATGATTCCTCACCTTTGTAAAATTAGTATGCTATAAGTCAGATACGAGTTCTTAAAAGCGCCTAGACCTTAGGAGTTTCTCAAGTGAAACTTTCACTTGAGATCTTGTGATCCGCCAGCGGGGCCTGGTCATCTCATGTTTTCTTGATTGATGTAAACGTAGGTCTTATAATTAGTTGTTATCTTTAGATGGACAATTGTATGACACATGCAATAATAATATGTAATAATTGTTTTTTTATGTATACCACACATTGTATTGTTAACCGGAGGATCTTAAATGTATGCTTACCACTTATATTGAAAGGAATATCTGTAAGTACCTAACTAACAATAACATAAAATAGTGGTGGGTATCAAAATTTAAATTGCTTAGTTCAATAATATGATTAATCAAATTATGTATATAGAAAAGCTTTTCACAAGATAAATAATCCAAATGCGTGGGAGTAATAACAACCCAAACTTTACGCATGTTAAAATGTAACTTAAATTATATTGATAATTATTTATTGACTTGTATTGATGTTTTGAAATCATTACGAAATTGTAAGCTGTGGAGTTTCTTTCGCCATTTCTTCTCCATCTCAGCATATTAATAATTATTCGTCCCGAAATGGTGGTAGGGTTTTGACGATTTAAAAGTACTTAGCAAAGTCCATTTAAATAAAGAGCTTTTTCATTTTCATTTTTCATTTTCATTCATTTTTCATTTTCATTTTCATTATAAAAACACGTATTGGGATTTGGTGACGTCCATTTTAACACGTTTTTTTATAAGCTTCAACTGTATGTTTGCTTGCTTGCTTGTATGTTTGTAACCGACTCCTTTGCATGCAATTTTGACCCACTTTAAACGGTCAGATTTCATTTAAACTTTATGGACTTATCAAGGACCGATGACATTAAAATAATTCGATAAGAGTATCCCATTATCCTGATTAGAATCGCCAGGCAGGACTAATATATTTCCTTAGGAATTCTCTACATGAGAGTAAGAGAAAATCATTCAAAGTGCTCACTGTTGGCATGGTGAGAGAAATGTAGAAGTTGTTTTTTTCCACTGTATAGTAATAGTAAAGTATTTTTTTTTTAGATCTTGAACTGTGATTATTGGAATTATAGTGCAGGTATAGGCTAATTGAGAGTTCTACAGCGACATCAATGAATGAATATCAATCCGTGATAAATCGAACTAAAAAGGGGAAAATAAATAGTAGTTTAAAAAAAAACTAAAAAAATAAAGATTTTCAACAACTTTGTTATTGAGCACCCCACGCTTTTCTCTAAATATTATATTTCGTTCATCATTTTGCTTCTATACTCAAAAAAATCACTTTTTAGTTAAATTTATCATTAAAGCGTTTTTTCTTTTCTTTTTTTAACTAATATTTATTTTGTATCAATCTAGCGTGCAATCGTAAGTAGAAAATTACTATTTTCACTTAAAATTGACTAACTGTAATCCCGCGAAAGCCATTATTTAAGAAGAAAAAACAAAGTTAAAAGCAGGTAACTTTCTACTCACAAGAATGATTTCGCCTCTGACGCTCTTGGGTTCCTGCGGTACGAAGAACTTGTAGATGTAGTAGAACCACATGGCCGTCATCTTGACGTACAGCACCGCGATCTCCAGCGCTACGGACAGGAAGTTGTACACCTTCATGCCGATGCCGCGTTCGTCCGTCCTATAAGGAAGCAGATTTTTTAAATTAACATTTACATTGTAGTAAAAGTTTATACTGCTTTTATGTGCAAAGTTTATGAAAACTAGATTTTGCCTCTGGGTTCGGCCGCACCTCTTTCTTTCAATACATCAAAATCGGTTAAAGCATACAAACGCACTTTCGTATTTGTAATACATATAAGGGTTAGATTACAAAGGTTACCATGCAGTCAATGCATTTTAGAACGTTGATGAGGCTGCTGAAGCCATTGTAGAGCATTGTAATATTATTATTCTTGCTAAATGTGTTTCTTTGTGATTGTGTTATATTGTATTATGCATGACGTTCATAAGCACATGTAATATGTCTAAATTGAATAAAGAATTTTGACTTCGACTTTTAGATAACAAGGTAGGTACCTACTTATGAATGAAAATAGACTTTGCTAAGTACTTTTAAATCGTCAAAAGCCCTACCACCATTTCGGGACGAAATAATTATTTTACTTACATAGTTATTATTATGCTGAGATGGAGAACAAATGGCGAAGAAACTCCACAGCTTACAATTTCGTAATGATTTCAAAACATCATTACAGTCAATAGATAATTTAAAATATTTATAAACTCACCTCGACTATAATCATTCTTAAAATTATAAATCCAATTAATTTTCTTAGAATGAATTTAATATGCACTTTATGTAAAATATTTGAGTAGGTAAGCAACTCTATGCACAAACTGCGTGATAATTTGAATTATTGATGAGACCTCACCATTTCACCTCATACCCAGAGGCGGATTAAACGTTGAAAGCGCCGTAGGCAAGCATCTCATCGGCGCCCCTAGGTATATTAAAAACTAGCTTTTGCCCACGACTTCGTCTGCATGGAATAAGTAGTTACTTTGGGTAGCATTTTTATTTTTTTAGGGTCAGTACTTATTTGATTACTATAAATAACTTATTTTAATACCTTTTTATTAACTAAGTTTTTTGTTTTTTCATCTTATGCTAACTTCCATACGACCTTTTATTCCCTAGTTCATCCCTACACGTGTCAAAATGCCAAAAACGCCACAACATTTTTTTTACTTCTTATCACGTGCTTAAATAAAAAAAGTTTATTGGTTTTATCTTCGATGAGGAATTCCAAACAAAGTTTCATCCCTTCTTTCAACCATTTTTACAAGTAAGTAGTAAGAAAGAAATAAAAATTAAATAAATTCAAAGTTTCATGGTTTTATCTTCAACAATGACCAACTTCCATAAAAACTACAATCCCCTATTTTAACCCATTCATGCCTATTTTTCGCAATAAAAAGTATCCTATGTCTTTCCCCGAGCTCAAGTCTATATTTGTACCAAATTTCATCAAAATCGGTTAAGTGGCTTAGACGTGAAAGCTTAAACAGAGAGACAGACAGAGTTACTTTCGCATTTATAATTATATTAGGGTCAAATCTTACCATAGTATGACCGAAACCGCTGTACCGCGCCTTACAAAAAAGGGCTTTATTATTTTTCCTTTGCCCCATGTCACATGGGGCAAAGGAAAAATGAGCATGAGTTTACATGAGATCGATATTGTCGGACAGCTCTTACGATTTCGGTTTACAATATTTTTAAGCTACTGAAATCCGGGTCCAGATATGTATCATTTGCCTGATCCGATCAGCGTATCCGTATCGCGGACGCGTATCATGATACGCGATCTTGATACGCCGTTACGATACGGCTCGTCCCATGTCATGTCGGTTTCATACAAGGAGCTTATATTTGGTTTCATACGATTGTCATACGGAGCAAATCTAGGCGTCCACAACTTGATACGGGGCTTGATACATGATACGCTGATACGGATACGCTGATCGGATATCGGGCAAATCATCATTATCTGGACCCGCCTGTACACCCCAGTGGTTTGAATTAAGTTATTGAACAGGATAAAACAACTTATCTAATATTTAATTTATATAATTAACTAACTTTAATATATTATAGTTACCTACTTAATTCGACTTCGATAGTATAGATAGTGGCCTAGGTGTCTGCTGTAAGCGCGGAAGGTCCCGGATATCTTTCTCGGTCCGGCAAATGTGAGAAACGAACGCCGTCGTGAATTGTCAAGCGTTTTTATTTTAAGAATTTATTAATACTCGGTAACTAAAAAAAATTAAGCGCCCTACCCTCATCCCCGCAATTTTAGAAGCAGGAACATCCGATAGTCGATACTCACTCGCGGTCGACGCGGTCGACGCGACGAAGCATTGCAGTCGTATCTTTCCAACTTCAATCAGAGATCATGTACCATTGGCAAGGTTCTTTGTAGGCGTGTTTTAGTGTAATGGCGCACACTATGTGCGACTGCGACGATCCCAAAACCCCTTATGGGCATGAGAGGGTACCGGTGGGTTTTAGCGGAGTAGGACCGGCGCTGTTTCGCGCCGGTGAGTCCCGCACACGCCCGCCGTACGCCCAGCCAGTGCGTGTGGTATGGTCCGTAAATGATTTCCCATCGTCACAAAAAAAGGTTCTTTGTAGGGGTAAGTTTTAGTCAGTCATCTTTTGTTATATTATTATATAATATGTCAAATTGAGGTTGTAAACAAAAATAATAGTTTTAATTTGTGTAATTTATGCTATAATTCTTTTTTTTCTAACAATTCCACCCGCGCGCCCCTTTCTATCCTCGCGCCCCTAGGCAGATACCTCTTTTGCCTTTAGGATAATCCGCCTCTGCTCATACCTATTTGTTTTTTGCATGACGATATCATTATAGACAGTGTCAAATCAGAAGGACAAATAAATCTATTTATAAATATAGGAATGATGTTTTATTCAAGAGTATTTTCTAATAATGCCTGATTTTTGTTTATGTAGACAATTTTTATCTTAAGGTCAAATTACGTCATTGCTTATGAAGTAAACAGGTACTTAAGAGAGTTATTAATCATTCAATATAAAGAGGTAGGTACAATTTTAATGCTACAAATTAAGATCTATAGAAGCCTTTTGGCTTTGCAATAAAGATCTTTTTAAAGAATTTTTGTATTTATTAGGTTTTTGTATATAAGAGAATACAAATTCTTCGAACTCACACTCTAATTTAAAACCAAGTATGTAAATTAAAATTCAGCGAATGCTGAAATGTATAGATGAATATTATTCTCAATTTCAAAGCTCTTTATTCAAAAAATATTTTGTAATATTTGTTCAAAAAATCTTTTATACCTAAGCCAAAAAGTTGTGTAGCTTCATACGGTTTGAACCTTTAACATTACTACATAAGTACATCAATAACAATGAATTAAAAGTTACCGTTTGTTGTTGGTTTAAAGCAAAGACTCCGTGGTTTAAAGCAATATTACTATGACTACATACATACGATCACGCTTCTAATCCTATGAGGGGTTGAGCAGAGCCTTATATAACACTTTGTTACACATGACATAAAGCCATATCTGGCAGTACCTATAGGCCATGCAGTTCCTTCAAATAGTGACATGTTCCAAACTCAAAAGTTATAATCCTTCAAGAACCAATCTAACGGAAACCCAACAACCAGGATCATTCAAATCAAAGTCATCTCAGCAGTTCAGGTAATGTGAATGCTTGTAGATTTTCATCTTTTTGGAGTTTACTCCTTTAGAATCGATTTGCATATATAAGGGGCCCGGTATGAGAAAAATGTGAGGAGTAAAATCTATCGATGAATGACCTCGAATGACCTCGTTACGTTTTTGGTGCGCATCCTATGTCGCGCAACTTTCTAATTGTCAAAACACGGATGACAGCAGGTGCGCCATCTCACCTGTCTCGGGGTAAACTCCAGTCGTGCGTCGGAGCTGACACACACAATTTTTTTTATCTACACTCATGTCATTATATTCGAATTACGATATCAAAGGTGAACATAAAATGACATACTTTTTAATACAGATAATCAAAATTAAAATTAAAAAAAACAACCTGTGACATAATGACCATTATAACACCGGTTCGACCAAGGTTCGACTCATTATGATACAGTTATTTTTCTTAAATACTCGGGAAGGCAAAGGGATCTAACCCATACAAAAAAAAAATCTGTTGTTTTATTTGAATTTATGTATGAGTGTAGATAAAGTAGTGTATGCAACTGCATATAACACGGGTATTAAAACACTCGTTACTATTATGAAACTCGCTGCGCTCGTTTCATAAACTCACACTCGTGTTTTAATACCCTTCATTATATGACAGTTGCATAAACTACTATTATTGCATGACTTAACATTATTATAAATAGCTTAATATGAGACGATGGGCCTGTCTTGTGTATGCATTAATAACACGTTATTTTTGAAATAGAAGAGGACTAATGTGTGTTTATTTAAAAATAGGAACAATTTTTAAAGTGTAATATAAGTCAGTCTGCAATATAGTCGACATTGAAACAAGTAATTTAAACTAGTTTTGAGCGGTCATCTTATTTAATGAGGTAATTTAACACTAACTACGCTATTGTCAGCTGGTCGGTGCGTGACGTGCGCTTGTAAACGCATTATGCTGTTGTTTTAAAATAACAATTCTTTTTTTTTATCTCTTTTGGCGATAAGGTCACCTTTTGTACAAAATTTTAGTTAGTTTAGATGTTATCGACTGTATTTTTAGATAAAATCAATTCTGTTTTCATTATTTGTTTACGCGCTTTTCTATAGTTATAACGTTTTGGCTTCAAGTGAACGGTTACATGCACTTATTTTGATACTGGCACTATGCTCCACTCGACCTCCTTGGTAGCAGCGTGCATGTAGCCTGTCACGCGGTTGACAAGTCATCTCCGGCACATGCGCAAAAGACATTCATTCTCTGATCGCATAAGAAGACGAGTCTCGTGGTCTTCTACCATTTTTCGCCATCCGCCGCGCCTCATCGTTTTGGGCGAATTCGCATCACAGAAAAAAAAATATGAGAAAAAGTTTTCTCGTTACTCCGCTCACGGTCGGTGGCCCACTCGCAGGACTTATCGTCGCCTTAACTGCGGTATGTTCAATCTCTAATGACAGGTCACAATCCTCGAAATTACATAGCAAATGTTGCTTCCGCAGTGCAGGTAATTGTTTGCTATATTGATGTCAAGTTCAAGGCTTGAGTTTCACATGCGTGCGCGCAGCTAAGTTCACTGAGAAGCAATACAAGCAAACATTTACTTTTACGGCGAATTCTTTAAAATAATAAAGTAAAATATCTGAGCGGAATACCCGATACAGTACCTCCACTTTAAAATACACGTCGACGGGGTATTGAGGACTGATTGACACCATAGTGTAGCAATCGTTAATAGATTACGGTGACGCCTAATCATCAGGAAGGTCATATTATACGTATAATCTGTAATGGTCTTGTATGAAACTACAATCTATAAGTATACTAACACTATGGAATAATTAAATTTTCGAAATTTGTCAGTGCTTGGTGCTTATGTTTTTATGGTAAACATTGTTTCATCAAATCTTTGAAATTTGCACTACTTAGATCCGAACGAAACACTAGAAAAAATGCATGGAAAAAAATCTTTTCTAGTATTAAAAATATTTACGCAAAGTTTTTCCATAATGTAAGGTAGTTTCATCTTAACTGGGCGTCAAATATTTGCAAAAATATTTCGGTCGGGTCTTAGAAGTGCAAATTTCAAAGATTTGATGAAACAATGTTTACCATAAAAACATAAGCACTGACAAATTTCGACAGCGAAAGCAGTGTCTCGGTGACGTAATGGTCAACGCAGCTGCCCGGATTGCGGAAGATGCGGGTTCAATTCCCGCCCGAGGCAAGTAGATTTTTTTCAGTGCATTTTTATACTAATATTGAAAAAAGCTGCAGAATTTGTTTGTTTGTAAGCTCTAAGTATTCAAATTGAAAAATTATTTTTGTGATGGATAGTCCATTTATCGAGGAATACTATAGGGTATACTCTTGGGTATACTCCTATAACATCACGCTACGACGAATAGGAGTTGAGCATCGATGAAAAATGTTGCAAAAACGGGAAATCCACGCGAACGATGTCGCGGGCACAGCTAGTGTACCTACATAAAAATCAACACTAGAGGCATCGCTGCTCGTGCAGATTATTATATCAATTATACGGTTCCGTGGTTTCTGTTCCATTCTAGTTATTAAATGGCCTGTGATGATTTGAGTCTATGTGAAATGCAATGGACGCTTACAGTTCTGTGGCAAATCGACCACAATAATAAGTTTGCAAAATCAAGGAAACAAGTTACATTTTTTATCATTAAAATAGTATCTTTAATACAAATATTAATAAATGATTGTGGTATCACTTATTTAACGATGAGAAAGTTAAAAAATGTACCTAAATATTCAACAAGAAACACCTTGCAGGTCGACAATGCGAGGTGACATACCTGCTCTCTCTTTAGATATTAGCTATATTACGTGGACTCTGAAAGGATGCTGGAAGTGGAACTTCTACTTAGCAATAAGTAAGTGCTTAAATGAGTGTTATTCTTAACATTTTGTTATATTCCACTCTAGTATAGCCACGGCGAGACGATTATTAAGCCTTTTCTTTTTAAATTATAATTGTAATAAGGCTGGTTTGTATTTCGCACAAAAAATTAGTCTCGCGATTCAGCGAGGTAACGCAGCCAGTGTTATTGGTACACTTCCTGTTTCAGAGGACTTAGGCGAAGTATTTTATCTTTAATTTAGTATTTTTAAGTATTTGTAGGTATCTAGTTTTATTGTCAGATGGTTTTGGTAATGTTTATGAAACAACAAATTTTTTAACGAAAATTATGTATGATTATCTTATAAGTAAAATCTTCTAGAAATAAATAAATAAATATTTGAAATAAGACAAAACGAAATACAAGAAAAATGTCCTCACATGAAAAGTGCCTTGGAACTTACCTACTTATCCAGATAGGGATGGAACACCAAAAGATAAAAATAGTTTCCCAGCAATAATGTTTTTATGTTTCTTGTTTTAATGTATAGAATGCTTAGACTTTGGCTTTGTCTTAAGTATTTTTACACCATATATCATTATAGCACCATATGCAGCAAAAATGTTCGATAAATACAGCCATGTTAAGTGCCAGTATTAGATTACTTACAAAATTTTATGTTACAAAAACAATCAAAACGACTTCTTTATTTGAAATTGTTACGATTACAAAATGCGAAGGATTTGAGTTTAATCTCACCTACGAAAACAAGAAGGTAATTTAAATCTCAAATGACTAGGAAACTACACTAACAACCATTACAAAATATTTTGCCGACTATTTACGACACATTGCAGTAGAGCCTCGGGCATTTTTTTTATAAGTGCTTATAGGTGCCTGATATTTCGTATGCAAATTTTATGTTGCCGACTCCATTGACAAATATTAACTAGAACTGTTAAATACAAATAGGGAACAGTGATATTTTCTTGTTTTAAAACCAATAAAAATTTTATTGGTCAGACCAAAAATAAATAAAAAATTTATTGGTCTGAGATTTTAAGGTGTTTTTTTTTTAAGAATTTTAGTATTTCCAATGTTTAAAAAACAATTATGAAAATTGTATAATCTTTTGCAATTTAGAAACCTATTTTTTATATATAGCCAAAAATATAATATGACTATCAGTTCGAGTTGCGCTGAGAAATTAAAACGAAAAGCCGTTAGTATGGAAAATGCAATAATAAAATACCTTCAGATAACACGACAACTTTTTTAGAGACCTAATCTTTATGAAACAAAAAAAAACACAACGCAATTTCATTAGGCCTTATTTTTATTTAGGCGCGATTAGGCCTTAGTCAACCACGCTGGACAAGTGCCGGTTGGTCGACACAACTTAGGAATTTCTATATAGGTGTATGCAGGTTACCTCATGATGTTTTCCTTCTCCGTAAAAGCTTCGATTTAAACGTACCTACATATGAATTCATGAAAACACATTGGTACGTGGCGGGGTTCGAACCGGTGCCTCCCGGGTGGGAGACGACGCCCTTACGCACTACGCCACCGACGCTTCCGTCTATCGTTTGTTATAACGTATCTAAGACTAACAATGTTGATGATAATTGCATATTCGACGTAGATTCCAGACTTTCCTCTAGCTCGACCACTCTTAACATTGATGTTATTTATAATATTTTCCTCTGACTTGAAGGGTTAGGAGCACATATTCCTAGAGATTTTGTATGTGAAACTTATTTAGCACCATTGTGATTTAAAATTCGATAAAATGAAAAAGTTACACCAAAAGTTTTTGATGCATAGAAGTTTGTTGTTCAACATTTTGACAACCAATATAAACATATTTTACTACTGAAATCGCTTTGCCACTTTTCCTGAAGTTTCACTTCTGCCGTGTGAATACATATACCTACTTACACACTTTTTTTTGTATTTCTATGTTTATTCTGAATATGCAGATTTCGGCGTTGCAGCGCCTCGTAACGCTTAGTTGTGTTCGCCCTTACAAGTTTCACCAACGATGTTCATTGATTATATTGTCAAAAAAAAATGCAAATTATCAATTGACCAATACCAGACCAATACTTATTATCAACTAATAAATCAAACTGACCTATATAGTTATCAAGCAAGTTAATATAAGTGGCTCTGCAATCAACATCCATTAGTATGAGAAGAAATTCTCATTATGAACCCGAGATATCTCACTCAAGAAACAACCGATTACACAACACAGGGAAGTATCAAGCGTAAACTGTAGTTAGGTAACTAACTGGCGGTTAACTGAAGGTATACAAGCAGCGCGAAAGGATTTATAAATCATGTTAGTTAAATCAGAATGAGATGGCAAATTAAGAAAACATGGTCATTGGTCATATTTTAAGTCTTGTAAAACATATTTTATTTTTATTATTTGTACCTTAGCTCGTATTATTATTTTATGACATAAACTTTGATAAAAAACAGAGAAATAAAAAAAAAACAACTTCAAAACTATAAACGGAGATATAATAAAAATATATTTTCGATTCAATTCGTCGATTTTTATTATACTTACTTAATTATAAAAATCGATGTCAATTAAATAGGCAATTAATTAGGGATAAGTCAAAAACTACTCGTCAAATGTCGATCAAATTTAAATGGGACCTCATGACAAGCACCAGCTTCCAAAGGTCGAAAGAATCTTCGAAATCTGTACACCCAGTAAAGAGTTATGAGGTAGGTAAAACATAAAAAAACATAACAGTCGAATTGAGAACCTCCTCCTTTTTGAAGTTTTGAAAAAGTGACAAAAGTAAAGTTTATTAAGTTAATAAATAAGTATTGGCTCACGGCCTATCAATACGTTGCGGCTAGTCGCATTGAGGAACATAATATCCTGAGACTGATTGCTTTTAGATTCTGCGAAGATGAGCGTGAAACACAGATGCACCTCGTGTGCTTTTGTGAACCTCTCATTACAAAAGAAACAGACATTTGAGGAGACACGTTTTCAACCCAGGCGATATCAAAACAATCCAAGCTGGGATTATCTTATCATAATCTCAGACACGCTCAAAATCAGTATATGCTCTGCCTCAACTTCTTCTGGTTCGGTATCGTAATGTTTGGTTGTTTATAGAAATTGTTATTTAATTATGATTTAATATATCAAATGTTATCTTTCATAAAATAATCTCATTGTTTCGTTACTTTTGTTTTTTTATAGTTTAGTTTAGTTTTGTTTAGTTTAAGATTCTTATTCATCATATTTTGGCACATTATTTTAATTAACTCAGACACGCGCGTTATGATATATTAGTAAATCACGCTATGTACATTTATATTGGATTATTGTCTAGCGAAGATTGTTAATTTGCCTATATTTAATACTTTACTGACTTTAATCTGTTAATGTACTTATAATAAATAAATATCATTTTTAGATAGTGCCCAGTTTTACTTTAAACTGCAATAGGACTTACTCGGATGCTAGTCACAATAGATATGAATACGTAAATAGCCTCAAAACAATGAAAAAACAAGTTTTTTAAATTTATTAAGTAAGTATTGGTTCATGGCCCATCAATCATCATCATTATCAAAGTTGCGGCTAGCTGTATTGAAGAACATAAAGTAATAATTACAATGTATCGGAAGTTCGTGCACCCGTAATACAATTCGGCTAAAAAAGACAGATTTTGTAAAGAAAAGTGATTACAAACACGGCGTATTCTAGAATATGGATGTCACATAGAGTAGTTGTTATGCGACCTCATTACAAGACGGAGGTCATGATCATCTAGTCATGAATCACTAGTTTATTCGTTTACTGTTGTAAAAAAAATATATATCTATCTGTGTTCTAAGGACTGCCGAAGAATTAGATTTGAAAATATCGTACCTAAGTTTAAGTAATTATGTTCATGATCTTTAATCTATCCCTTTGGTCTTTGTTCCTTTGGTCGGCTTGTATTTAAATATTTTTTAGGGATTTAAGCGGTAAATGAAATTATTTATATACACAAATTCTTTTTAAACTATAAAGTATTGTTTCTGAAAAAATAATCTAAATATATATAACGCAAAGGTGACTGACTGACTGACATAGTGATCTGTCAACGCACAGCCCAAACCACTGGACGGATCGGGCTGACATTTGGCATGCAGGTAGATATCATGACGTAGGCATCCGCTAAGAAAGGATTTTTGGAAATTCCACCCCTAAGGGGGAAAAATGTCCACGCGGACGAAGTCGCGGGCGGAAGCTAGTAAGATATAGAAGAAAAATTAGTACCAGTGTTGGCGTTGGCCAACACACTGACTAAGCTTGAGAGGATACAGGAATTAGTCAAATAATACGTGAAGAGTATCGAAGCATCCGATCGCCCTTCGATTAACACCGACCTTCGGAACATTGAGGCTCATGCAAATCTTGGAAACTGGTATGAAAGTTATTGCTGTCAAGGTTTCTAAATCGTACCAAGGTCCAGCGCAATATAGACGCACGCGTTGCGTACGCGCTCATGAAACAACGGGTTTCATCAAGCTGTGATTACTTTGGTACGCTAAGCTAAAGATACGTCTTACATGATTAATGCTTGAAGATTTATCAATAAGAAATATATGTAACTAGCTGTGCCCGCGACTTCGTCCGCGTAGAATTTACCAAAAGAAAAAAATTAGCCTAAGTTACTCCTTATTACACCAGCTACCTGCCAAAAAAAGTCCTGTCAAAATCGGTCCAGTCGTTTCAGAGATTAGCCAGAACAAACAGACAGACAGACAGACAAAAATTGTAAGAAATGTTATTTTGGTGTATGTGCCTTATATATATTCATATGCATGTAGTAAAAAACGGTTATTTCAATATTACAAAGAGACACTCCAATTTTATTTATATGTATAGATTACTAGCTGACCCGGCGAACTTCGTACCGCCTATTTTCTTTTCAGTTGAAATTTTTCCTGAATTTTCTTTGCTATAAACCTCACGGAGCCCGAGACCTTTCCAACGAATGCAAAACCGTGGAAATCGGTTCGTGCGTTCTGGAGTTATAGCGTCAGGAAGGAAAAGCCGACTTATTTTTATATAGTAGATAAATAGTACCAATCAAGGAGTTGCTGAGATGACAGCTGGCCAAGATATAAGAGGAAAGCATATTACGTCGACCCCAAAAAAATTGGAAGGAGAGGAGAGGCAAATGTGTAACTAGTCGGTAGGAGACGGATGAAGAGAGAGAGAGAAAGGATTACATATAGCTGCCACAGTCACAGTGTATCCTTAATATTTTTTCCGAAATCAGCTTATTCTTCTACAGTACATAATGTGGCATTTATATACGCTTCTATATTAGGGAAATCTAGTAACTAACAGCCTTATTCATAAACACTCAATAAACCTATTTTAGTTATTCATTTGTAATAGATTGTTTTATCTCATTCATCTCGTATCAGAGTGACAGGGACAAACAATTTGTAAATCTCTAATAATTTCACTTGTTTTTATGCATAAGGGGGTAAGTTGGTAAAGCCTTCTCTCCAAATTTAACCTGCGCCCTTAGGTATACCTTTAGCTTCAAAGGTTTATTGCAGTAATTGCCAAGCTTTATCTGCTCCTCGAATTTGTAGTGTAGAATTAACATGTAGTTCGTACCCAAATAACACCGTAATTTCCAATGATATTGTCTTAGACAATATTGTAACTTTATAATATCATTAGTGATTTCACGATTGATTATATTTGTGCCGGTAAGTAAATGTCAAGCCCCCGTCCGACCCGGACGAATATTTAACTAGAGTTCGAAGTTTTTTTTGATAAAGATTAACTTTCTCGATAACATATGACTTATGACACTACGATAACCATACGTATGGCGCTATCTGAGGGCGCTATCGTCTAAATAAACATAAACAAATCCAAAATGTTTCAATTTTCATACATTTCTACATAAGTTTGACAGCTATCATGGGAAACATTAAGGAGTTGGTTTTGGTTTCTAAGATCAGAAATGGATGAATGGATATGCAAAGAGAAAGGACCCTTCTTTCATTATTCCTATCAAATCATCAGATGTCATTTAGCTAAAATATTCTGTAATACAGCCACAAATTATAAATCCACAATGTATTATATTATATTACACACCTTTTGTAAGTATTGCTCGTTTTAAAAATCTATTACTTAATTTAAAAAAAAGAGTAAAATTAAGTGGATTTAAAAAGGAGTTTTCAAAAGATTACAGAGATACCACTACCTGTAAATTTAGTAAAGCAGCCGGGACCACATCCTGTGCCTTCCGCAGCATGGAGGAAAATCAAGTTCAAAATTTTTCGGTCACCCATCCGAGTACAGACCGCGCACTTGTTAGCTTAGCTTACGAGTACGACCTCAACTCTTCTTGTCCTCAACCCTTTTTTATGGTTGTTAATATTTTTATTTAGTATGATTTCAAATAACATTTAATTTGGTAAGACATTTTATAAACATTTCTCATACAGAAGCTATAGTCATAACGAAGAAAATGAATGGAATCTCCGTTTGTCACATGAGATTACATAACAATAAGTCAATAATTGCCTTCGGTAAACCGAACGTGGGTATTACTTAAATTCAATCCATCATCGGAATCTGCGAGGTGTAACCAGAAGTACACCAAGCGTGACCGTGCAGAAAACTCGACTGTATTTGTATTGGAATTGATTATATATTCGCAGTGTGACTTTACCTGATAAATCGCATAGACTATACGCGTTAGAATCGTGTTTTATCATTACGTATGCAGAATGGTAAATACGCGTGCTACTAAGAAGTCTAAATTGAATTCGTTCAATTTATATTTGCCATTTATGAGCATGTACCTACTTTATAGTGTTAGATTTTTATAGATATGTTAATATACTATTTTTTCTTTTATTTTCATAATCGAAACCTAGTAGCACAGATATGAGTCTAACAAGAACATAATGTATTTTAATTAATTAATTGATAAATAAATTAATTGAAAATACTTTAAAAACGTAATTAGAGGGATACTAAAACTAGATACAAAAAAACTTAAACTTTTCATAATTATAATTTTGGTTCAGTAAAAATTGATATAAATCGACCTGCCCCAGGCGGGAATCGAACCCAGCATCTTCCGCAATCTGGCGGCTGCGTGTATTTTTTTCTACTTTTAAAATTATTATTCCATAATTTACTTACTTACGACTCCGTATGTCATTTTAATATCCAATCTCGTTGCCAATTAGTCGGCAAAAAGTGCTGACTCTTTTATGTTATTAGTTGATTAAGCAGTATTTTTATTGATATCTAATCGGCTACAGAAAACACAATTTTATGTGAAGTGAAATTAAATAATTTTTTTCTTGCACTATCATTTAAATTTTCCATTATAATATATGTATGTACTCACTTGAAGAAAAGCACGTTTTTCTTCCTCCCATTGGTGCCGACGAACGATATATTGAACCACATTATCACACAGTTAAACAAAACAAAACCCGCAAAAAAATCTGAAGTCGCCAAATAATCAATCCAGTACTTGTCACTTATTGATTAAAGTGATAATATAGGACAGGTTAACACTCTTTTGTATTTTACAAAAGATTATATTGACGTGCTATAGACGCGCTGCGCATAGGGCTAGACTTTCACTGGTTGGTGCGCCCGCGCGTTGCAGCCTGCGCGCGGTTGCGTAATAATTAACGGAAATATGTTGAAAATTGCGCATCTACAATGAATATGGGCGGTCTGCCGTGGATCCTGTCGAAGTACTCTGCTAATTCATGTGTATCTTATGCGTTCGATGCGGCCAAGGAATGTATCTTAAGTAAACAAATTGTTACATAACAATTAGAGATGAACCGAGTATAAAGAAAGCCAGCTGAAAGTCTATTCAGTATAGGTACCTTGTTTTATTGCAAAACTTGCAATAAAAAAGTTTTATTGCAAGTTTTGCAATAAGATTTTTATTGCCTTGTTTTTGTTTTATTGCATTAAAAAATGCATTTAGTTTTGCATTGTTTAACGTAAACTAATTACCTATTAGTTCCATGAAACGATAAAGGATGGCGTTGTACAATATCGAAACAAGTACCTATCTACACGTTAATCTTGATTTCTTTGTTGGTAAGGTTATATATACACGCTATTCTGGGGTCAGATTTTACAAGGTACCTACTACGACGGAAGGTCTGACGTAGGTCTTTTTTTTTAAGACTGCAATCTATTAATATGCCATTTATATCTGTTAATAATATAATTTTCACGATAGCAACTTGTGTGGTGCATACTAGATAGCAGATAAAAATATACGTAGTAAATTATGTATTATTAGTAGGTAAATATAGTAATGTAAACAACCACGACATGACTCGTCTAGGTACATTATATTTATCACTTTAAAATTTGTTTGCAGGATTCGAACCGGAACTCCTGATATGTAGGCAGCATTATTGAACACTCCACCAAGACGTTTTTATTTTTATTGTAAATCAACCGCAGACCTTACCTTGCACAAAAACCAATATTTCTACTCGTTTTTATGAAAATAAGGCTTTTGCAAGATTTAAAGTACCTTCTTATCTACAAGTTCCATAATTTCATTTTGATTTCTGTTCACCAGTAAAGAAATTATTTAAATTTAAAATAAGTGGCCGTAGTAGCCTCTCGTTAGAGTTGCGTTAGAGTCAATGTCAGTGCGGGACACGTATACCTAAAGGTCAATGGACTACACGTGCGATAGCCGCATGTCGCAACGGCTTAAAACTACGATTAGCCGAATACTCGTATAATATTAAAGTATTAGCATTTATCTCACTGTTGTACCCGGACTGCTGAGACGATTTTGAGTGTAACTTTTGTCCTGGTTGCTGTTGACTTTTGTTTGTTTTTTTACTGAGGTATTGTTACTTTCTGGGTTTAATGCCAGTTTTATGTAGGCGACAGTTTGCCAACCTGTCACTATTTGGAGGCATTGCATGACCCATACTGCCAGATTGTGGCTTTTATGTGTTATAACATGTTTCCTAAAGCTCAGCCTAACTCCTCTTGGAACTACGTATGTATCTCTTTGCTACCATTTGTACTTGCGCCAGCCGCAACTTGCATTCGTACCTGAAGGACGCGGAGAAGAGTGTTGTCTTTATTTATCTTAATGTCATTTTTCTCGGCTAGACATCGAGATAATATAAGGTCCCCATCTATGAAATTGGCGTTTTTTTTCTTATAGACTATTAGCTGTGTAACTTCTTTGATTTAGTCACTGTTTCAGTTTTATATTTTAATTATGAATAAGGACTGTACTGTTACGGATTTGCATGTAGTAAACTTAGATATATTTAAATGTTTATTTAAAAAAATAAAGTGACTGTTTTTTTTTGTCAGCAGAATCAACTCTTGGAATCGTTGTAACTCATGGACAGGCCCATCTTTTGTCTAAATCATTGATGCAATACTTAACCAAGTCTTGCTCAATTATACACTCCAAATTTCAAAAGATTTGGCAACGGAGTTTTTTAGAAATTTTAAATAACGATAGTATGGTAAATACACATTTAATTGAAAATCTTCATAAAAATTGGCGTTGTTCCATACTAACCCTATTTTTTTTTCAAACTATAAATCCTAATGTTACAAAATTTGGAGGAAATAAGCGAACAACTCTCGGCTAAGTCTAGCATCAATAAATTATGCAAAAATCAAGTCTGCCCATGAGTTAGTAGGCATCAAATCGCCAATTCTGATGAAGAGATTAAAGAGTGTTTTTCAACATTTTTTTCAGAATTTACCAAGTGAAATATAATTTAATTACAAACAAAAATATTGCAAAGAGTGTAGTTTCAAATAATAATAATAATAAGAACCTAAAACAACTATTGAATTAAAGAAATTGCAAGTTTAGGTACAAGATAATAAAACGCCAATTTCATAGGTAAGGACCTAATAATATTAATACAGCCTCAACAAAGAATTAACTTCTTGATATAATGTCTAGAGTCAGAAAAATTAACAGCTCTTCGTCCTTCTACATCTTTCTACCCTGGTTCCAATTTATTTAACGTCGTTGCAATATGTCAGCAATAGTCAGCATTACTCTTTCTGGAATCATTAGTTTTATGGCCGGCCACCTGCCTGATATCAACCCTCCTATCTGTTGTGGATGGTTTACTCGCCACCCTTTGGTGTGATGCTCTGCACCGGGTTCAGAATCTTCCTCAGTAGACTTTTGCGACACCTACGGGATGAGAAGAGGGTAGTCCTATTCGTGAGTGGGAACTTCTCGACTTGAAGTGACATTTAAGACCGAAGTATTTCTCTACGAACTTGAGCTGCCGAGAAGATAATTTTCTTTTCTCGACCCATCCGAGAAAATTCGTTCTACCATAGAGATGCGCTGTATTTTCGTATATTTAGATAACAAGCGATATAGAACTGTTAAGTTGACGAGCGATGCAAAGTTCAAACTGGAAATCAAAATCATCGTCTGAAGAGCTATGTAAAAAGTCCTAATAGTAATACCTTTATATTAGATTGTCCTATATAAGAATTCGGAAAAGAAGTAGGTACCTACGTGTGAACCCTAGGCAATGTTTCGAGAGATGGCGAGGATCGAGGATGTGATCGTACCTTAACCGTGGATGAGATACTATATTGTTTTCCGTTTGTGGTCTAGAAAAGGAAAAGAGAATGACGGTGTGATGACGGTAATAGTAGTTAGTGAAGTAGAGGTATGATTTGTTCACAAGAATATAATCAGTACCTAATGAAAAACCTCTTTAGGATACCGTAGCTGCTAAAAGATTTTTTGTTCTTCCTGAGGACAAACGTGATTTCATAATAAAATTAAAACGTCTATCAACAAAATGTATGACAAAACTGATTTGCTTATCTAGAAGTACAATAAATATATGTTGTTATTAAAGAGAATGAAATAAGTTTAAATGTCAATGATAATGTCACGTATTACTCAAGCGGGATGTGATTCTTTATTTAAATGGTTTTATAGAAAACGCAAGCATCTTGGATTGCGGTAGATGCTGGGTTCGATTCCCGCTTGGGGCAAGTCGATTTTTTCAGTGTATTTTTGTAGTTTAAATACTATGTACGCGTTTGTAAAATCAAAAATTATTCCATAATATAAGGTAGTTTCATCTTTAATAACAACATATTTGCAAAAGTATTTCGTTCGGATCTTAGAAGCGCAAATTTCAAAGATTTGATGAAACAATGTTTACCATAAATAACATATGCATCAAGCACTGACAAATTTCGACAGCGAAAGCAGTGCCCTGGTGGCGTAGTGGTTAACGCAGCCGCCCTGATTGCGGAAGATGCTGGGTTCGATTCCCGCCTGGGGCAAGTCGATTTTTAGTGTATCTTTTCTAGTTTAAAACTATTTATTTAAAAATTATTGCATGAATCTAAATCTCTATCCCTTGGGGCTGCTGGAAGAGATTTCGCTTAGTAATAATCAGCACCTTCGTACAAGTCTCTGTTTAATGTCTTCTTTTATAATTGCCTTTGGTGTACGAGTAGATAAAAATATTATTCACCTTCATTTTGACCCGGAATCTTTTAATTGTAGCGCTACTGAATACTCCACCAATCGAGCTAGCAGTTATGAAAAGAACATATAATTGTATGACTTTAATTATGCCATATTTCCGCTCCATTCAGAACGTTCGTTCCGAATCAAGGCCCAAAACTTCATTGTATATTTAAAATTTTATTGCGTTATTGACAGTATTGTACTGCACTTTATCACACGTGCATATTAAGCAGGAAGTAACGAACTTTAGCAAATTGGTCGTTGAACCCAGATAGGAAGTGACATTATCGAATTGGTTCATTACTGTTATAACCGGTCACTGCATTGTAAGAGTACAGGAATAAAAGAGTCAGTGACATTTTAGTTTCGTGTTTACTATCTCCAGGGTCATATCCAATATTGATTATTCAAAAATGTTGCCACTAATTTCAACTTTTTTCTAGAAAGCTATTTTCAACCCAAACTACTGAGATGATTTTGAGTGTAAGCACATCTTTTCTGGCTTTTTTTCTGACATGGCAACATGTCACTATTTGGACGCACTGCATGGCTGCATATACTGCCAGTTGTGCCCTTATGTGTATCGAGATGTTACCTAAGCCTCTACTCAACCCCTGTTGGGACTAAATAACACTACTAAAAAACATCTACGAATTTAACTCGCGTGCTGTTGGGTTTCACATTTTGTTATTATTGCCCGATGGTTCTGGCACCCCAGTAGATATTTAAATTATTACATAACACTCAAGGACAGACCAAATAACACCATGAGCTTCGTTTGTGTAAATTGGTCCATATAAATAACCCGGTCAGTAAAACAAAATGTATGAAAAATTTCACATTTCTTGATAAATTGAAATTTTTGATAATGGTATAACAAAATTATGGTACCTACCTATAACAAATGGGCACCTATACCCAATATACTACAGTGATGTATTGTACACATAGAAAGATTTGTGCATGTCTCTCACAGGTGTAACATGCCGACGGTGCACGTAGCTACAGATTCACGATGGTAACACTACCGTGGGTAGATGGCTACCTATTATACGACATTCCAAACACCTTATAATAAAAATATTTTTAGCAAAAAAATAGGAAAACCGACTTCAATGCGTACAAATTTAAACTAAAAAGTAAGAAATAAATAATATTTTTATGAAGTAGTTGAAAAGAGCGTCATAGAAAACCAAGGAAAGTATTGATACACATTTATAATTCTTTATTTATAATTCATACTCCGATATATTTGGAGCCGGTGCCAGCTAGCCAAGGAGGATAGTGTTTGCAATTTTCGAACTTCACGAAGCGGCGGATTATTTCTCATCTTTATTAAGCATTCATTATTATATATAGTTAATGGATTAATCAAGTTCGTATCTATTAGGTAAGTTTATTTTGCTTAGGCTGGCACCGACTCCAAATATATCGGAGTATGAATTATAAATAAAGAATTATAAATGTGTATCAATACTTTCCTTGGTTTTCTATGACGCTCTTTTCAACTACTTCATAAAAATATTATTTATTTCTTACTTTTTAGTTTAAATTTGTACGCATTGAAGTCGGTTTTCCTATTTTTTTGCTAAAAATATTTTATTTTATTATTTTTAGTTGAAATTAAGTATATTTTATTGAAAATGCATAGGCCTACTGGATAAACGGATAGGCGCTCATTAAAACTTAATGGAAACTTTAACTAAAACGTTATTTTTTGTTTTTAATGATTTGTTCATAAAAGGTCGAATTTATATCGATACAATCTATAAGGGCCATCTCTGATCTTGACGTACCTAAAAAAGAATCACTAAAATCGAGTCGTAATACTCATAATTGACGAAGTAATCAGGTAACAAACACAAAAAAACAGTCGGATAGAGAACTTCCTCTTTTTTTAAAGTCGGTTAACAAATAATATCACGTCTCAGACCTATAGCTCATTACAAATGCCTGCCATTCATTCAAAATGAATGGTAAGTTAATGAACTATGAACCTAGTTATTTAACTTAAGTTCATAAAATAATTTGTCATAGTTTATGTGTTGACTATTGGACCTACTAACCAAAATTTCACTTTTGCATTTTAGGTAATGGCAAGTTCAAAAAAAAAATTGACATTATTTTTGTGTTCGTGGACGATATTATTATTTCATCCCCAATGAAATTATCATTTTAACAAAAAAGTTCTAAACCAATTTCGGTATAATTTATACGGGACCACCTTTGGAGTATGTCCTTCCTAACAAAAAAAGAATCTTCAAAATCGATTCATAATTGACGGAGTAATCGCGGAACATACATACAAAAAAAAAAAAAAAAACATACAGTCGAATAGAGAACCTCCTCCTTTTTTGTTTGAAGTCGGTTAATAAATTAGCTAGACATGTGAGCTATTGTATGTATTAGTTGACAACTTTATCACCGTGTTCATAAAAAAATATAACTTTTTTTGTCTAAATAAAGCCATCCTACTAATATTAAAACGCGAGAGTTTGTATGGATGTTTGTTACTCTTTCACGCAAAAACTACCTACTGAATGGATTTTAATGAGACGATAGATACATAAATTCATACATCAGAATAACAATTATTATAGGGTATAATCCTACTAATATTATAAACGCGAAAGTTTCTATGAATTTATAGATGAATGGATGGATGTCTAGATGTATGTTTGTTACTCTTCCACGCAAAAACTACTGAATGGATTTTAATGAGAGCGCCGCGCCCCGGGCCGCGCGAGGTTGGCGCTATGCACGCACGGCGCGCTACTTGCGTTCTCCGTCAGACAGCGTGCGGCGAATTCTGTCCGTTGGACGCTTTACATTGCGCAGTTGCAAAATACCCAAATCCTTGAATTCATCATCATCATTTCAGCCGAGAGACGCCCACTGTTGGACATAGGACTCCCCCAAGGATCTCCAAACCGGTCGGTCCTGCGCTGCCCGCATCCAGCGGCTTCCCGCGACCTTTACCAGATCGTCAGTACACCTTGTGGGGGGCCTACCAACGCTGCGTTTCCCGGTACGTGGTCGCCACTCAAGGACCTTTCCGCCCCAACGGCCGTCAGTCCTCCTTGCAAGGTCCCCTTTTTTTTGTCGGGGAGGTCAAATGCATTTACGCATCGTCCCTGCGGGGTGGTGCCAACCGCAGGGGATATGTGGGACTCGAGGTAAAGGCGTTCCCTCCATACCCACTAAACATCCTCCCCGGCCTGACCTCCAGTGCGCTATTGCGGGACGGCTCGGGATCTGCGCACGTGAGCGCAACTACACCGAGACCGTCCCAACACTGCTCGTCTAGGCACTCCTTGTGCACCAATTGGTGGCCAGCAGCCCACAGGGGCTACCGACTAACGCCAGCCCCTGTGGGCCGCTGGCCGACGCCGGCCTTATAGGCCGCCTCCTCAGTCCTCACCGACGGCTGCTCAACCTGGCGCTACCTCCTGATGAGGACACCGGGAGCAGCAATCGGACCGCACCCGAGGTCATCGGGCGCGGTCGTGGCCCTGAAAAGGGCCGTCCGGAAGTAGCCGTGGTGGGAAAACAAAAACAACTCGACGATGGCATGTGACTTCGAATGCCAAGCGGACACACTTGGCATCAGAAGCCGCACACCCGCCGAGAAAGTTTCCCCACCACCTTACCAGGGTCCGCCACAAGGAGACTTCCGGACGTGCACCCCTCCTTGCAATGTGCCCTGCCCACTGCCACTTAAGGTTCGCAATTCTTTGGGCTATATCGTTGACCTTGGTTCTCCTGCGGATCTCATCATTTCTGATGTGATCACGCATAGAAACTCCGAGCATAGCCCTCTCCGTTGCCTGACAATTATGACGCTTATTATCTTAATTTTAACCATATTTGTTATTGTATTCAAATGCCTACGTATATTATATATTGTATTCATAGCTATACGTACTGGAAAATTTTAATATTTATCTTAGACAATATTGCAAATACATTTTCCTTAGTTACTAACAAAGACTTTTCATCATGTCATTATTTTTATGTAATTTACCTTACCTTTGCTAATAGTATATTATTATGCTAAAACAATTTGTATTCGCAAATCATTATGTTATTAATTTGCGTAAAACAAAAAGATGTAAACACATTAACCGCGCTTGAATTTTGTATAATATTAAACGAATTGTAATATTTGTTGTAAAATTCTTAGATGATCAATGCCTATTCCCAATCAAAAGTCTACATTACACAATTTTTATTGAAAAATGAACGGAGGATACAAGACAATCAAGCTCACATTAAAGGCTAGCTATAAAGGTAGTAGTACACTCAACAGCCCGGAACCTTATCGACTCTTTCAACTATGAAAAAGAGGTGATGCGTTACGATCGGTAGTCCGCTGTTTCGTAGCATTCATACGATCCGTCGTCCTGTCGTAGCTGCTGTTTCGTAGCATTCATACGATCCGTAGTCCTGTCATAGCCGCTGTTTCGTAGCGATCAAACGATCGTTAGTCCTTTCGTAGCCGCTATTTCGTAGCGTTCATACGATCCGTAGTCCTTTCGTAGCCGCTGTTTCGTAGCGTTCATACGATCCGTAGTCCTGTCATAGCCGCTATTTCGTAGCGTTCATACGATCCTTAGTCTTTTTGTAGCCGCTGTTTCGTTGCATTTATACGATTCATAGTCCTTTCGTACCCGATGTTTCGTATCCCCAACACAAAAAAAACTAAAAGGAAAAACATATTTTTTTTCCCGGCCTTTTAACTTCATTAAAAGTACCTACTAATATTTTTAAGATGAACGTCGCCGCGTCGAGGACCGCTAATCCATACCTACTTTAGCATTATCAATATTGATTTTATATGAATTTTGGTTTCTTTTCATTCACTCAGCGGCCCTCCAACGCAGCGACGTCATCTTAAAAATATTAATAGCTTCTTTTAATGAAGTTAAAAGGCCGGGAAAAAAAAATATGTTTTTCCTTTTAGTTTTTTTTAATTTGATTTTATTATTTTTAAATTATTCGCGGCCCCCAATTCCGATTAATAGCTAGGTACTTAAATTAAATTTTTCTTAAACATTATTCAAGAGAGATTCCTTGTAACGACTGAACAGATTTTCATGTATTGTAAGTGATCAGTCTGAGGTTGATCAGTATCATATACCGCTAGGTGGCGGATTGAGTAAACATAGCTCCGTGTCGATTTTAATTTAAAAATAGTTTAAGTGCATCAAAGTGCTAAAGTTTAATAGTATCGAAGAACTTGTGTTGTATACACTTTCCAAAAACGTTATCTCCGAGATTCCGCAAGAATTAGAAAGAAAAGTGAATTGGGAGGGTAATTGTCAATTATTTTCGCCTCAAAATAAAATATACTAGTGCAAACTTAAAGATAATAATCAAAATTTGTGAAGAAAATAAAACATGCTACAAAAATAAGAAAAGAACTATCATTATACAGCAGTGCAATACCCAATATTTCAAATGTTCTAATAAAAAACAACGTTTACCTTCATAAGTGATTGTGCTTGTGCTACAATAATAATTGATGTAAACAGAAACAGTACGCTGAGTCATAATTCTAGCCAACAGTTAGCTACGGATCCCATTTTCCACCGCTTTGTTTACGGTTGCATTGGTCCAACGAGTTCTGCGACGGACTTATACTTTGTACGATACGAGCGTCGCGGGTTCGTGTCACGAGAGGAAATAATAATTTTTTTTTTTTTTTTTTTTCTCCTCTCTTTTTGTTTTTATTATTTTAGAAATCGACTTGGCGGCTTTCAATTTCAGTAAGGATGAAGACTTCAAAAGTTATAAATACTGCGAAGACTAGAAATTCACGGATTAGCTTATACAAAAATAGTCAATGTAGTGTTTGTAATAAAGCAATTACCAATAGACAGTTTCTATCATGCTCAGTATGTAAGAATGATTTACATATAGACTGCACCAACCTAACAATTCATTTTTTTAGAGTTATGTCTGCGGAAGGTAAGCAGTCATGGAAATGCAAACACTGCACTAATAGCATGACGGATGGTACGAGTACGCCTATAGTCAGTCTGAGTAATACCACCTGCATAAATAGTCCGACGACGGTTAATTATATGGATGTTTCGCCGAAAAATAGTCCAAAACCTTCTGACTTAACTGAAGGGAATGAAAATATAACTGTGAGAACAAAAGTTAATGTCCCTACACATAATTCCTTCGATACGTTATCGGATTCAAGCATGGAAGAATATGGTCATACAAATCGTCTGTCATATAGTACTCCTCATAGAAGCTGTCCAGATTTGAATATTACAAACACTGAAGTCCATATACGAGACATGGAAATGCAACTGAAAAGTTTGACGCTAAAATTAGAGTGTGCGGAGAATGAAATAGAGAAATTAGTAAGTGAAAATTTTGATCTTAAAAAGCAGTTACAATCGAAAGATAAAAAAGTCCAACGTCTGAAGGATGTGTGTAAATCATTATCCATGGGTACAGGAAATAAATCCAACGGCACACAAGCACATTTTAATAATAGTATCCTGGACAAGTCTCTTGGCTCTTCTTTTGTTCTATTGGATACCCAGTTAATAAATACTAATCCTGAAAGATCCTATACACAACCTGAAATAACCGCCTGTCATCAGGATATGAGCGCGGGTAGATCAGCACCAACAATAAAGAAGAAGATTTGCCTTATAAGCTCAGGAAATAGGTCAAAGAGAATATCCTTATTCAGAAACACCTTCGAATGTGCAGAGAGCTGCCATTATCTCACCCCTCGAGTGGGTATTGAACAACTAGTTTTAAACTTGGACAAGAAAATTGAGGACTTCAACTTTAATGATTTCTGTATTATTTTTGTTGGTGAAGAAGACTTTAAAAAAACTAATGATTATTTGTATATTATAAATGCGGTGCGAAATTCAGTAATGAAATGTCAACATACCAATGTCATTGTCTGCCTGCCAACATACAAACTCAATAATTTTGCAAATTTATATAACGAGAGAGTGGAACTTTTTAATAAGTTATTGTATATTGATAATTGTAAGCATGAGTACCTGTTTCTATTAGATTCGAATAAAAATCTACACTACAGCTCATTCAAAATGTTCTCTAGACTCAATGGCAATTTAAATAACAATGGATTTAAGCAAATTTTAACTGACCTAAATAGTTTTATTGACAAATTTCCGATGGACGAACATTTGAATGGAGACATGTGCTCTTGTCCTGAGTCTAACTTTTCAGCTTCCAATAGCTCCTTTCGTGACTAACATGGCAACAAGTGACATAGTAATTTTTCATCAAAATGTCTGCGGTATCCATACCAAAAAAGATGAATTGTTTATGTATTTAGATAACCTTCAAAATAGGATTCATTACGTGTGCATTACTGAACATTTCCTAAACCGGGATGCAGTCTTGGCATTCGACTTTTGTGATTATAGGTTGTTAAGTTTCAATACGAGATCTACGAAAAAAAGAGGTGGATCACTTATATTAGGGCTAGGAGACATATGTACAGAAGAAGTATTAGCTTGTAACAAAATGTACAAGCAGGAAAGTTTCGAAATCTGCTGTACAAAAGATAGTAGGACTAATTTATATATATGTTGCTGTTATCGAAATAATCCTTTGAAAAAATCAAATTTTGAAGACTTTTTAAAATGTCTGGAACAATGTCTTGACTATTTTTTCGATAGGAAGGCTGTAATTTGTGGAGATTTTAATGTAGATTTGCTATCTGATGATAAGAACAGATCACAGTTTTTGAACTTATTAAAGTGCTATCAGTTTAGGCCCTTGATATTTTGTTCGACATATAAACGTGGCGACTGTGAGTCATGTCTAGATAACTTCCTGACTAATCTCGCCGAACATGAGATCTGCGGCTTTGATGTTGACCACAACGGTCTTGCCGATGGTCATGCAGGAATTACTTGTCAACTGACCCTAAATGATGTTTGCAATATACCGTCTGCAAAAGTGATAACTAGGTGGTCACGTCGTTATAATAAGGAAAATGATGAATTGTTTAAATCAAGGATTAATAGTATTACGTGGAATGACAAAGGACTAAACGGTTTTTTGAAAGCTATTACTGATATCTTCAACTATACCTATAAGAAAAAATTGCGTAGGTTTGTCACTAGACCAAATAATAATTTCAAGTGGATTACGAAAGGCATAAGAACTTCCAGCAAAATGAAGCGATTCCTGATGGTAGTTAGTAAAAACTTTGGGCATCGATCGATTTATGAATATAAATTGCAATATATTAGAATATATAGACGCGTTATAAGATCCGCAAAAAAACTTGCAGTTCAAGCAGAAATTTTAAAGTCTAAAAGCGGAACTAAAGCTATATGGAGAGTAGTTAATAGACTGAACAATAAAAAGAAGAAAAATAGTACGCGAGTAAACATGAAATTAAAAATAAATGACGAAGTAACCAGTGATCCAAAAATATTAGCCGAGTGTTTTTCAAAGGTTTTCTCTCAACGTAACTTACACAACATAAATATAGAAAGAGCCATAGTTTTGTTGCTGAGGAATACTAGTAGAGTTGAAAGGGATATCAAGTGGGCACCTATCACTGCGGGAGAGATAACTAAGATAGTTAACCGTATGGAGCCCAAATCATCATGTGGTTATGATGAAATGCCGATCACTGTGGTTAAAACCAATATTGGCAATCTAGCGCTACCCCTCAGTTTGTTTTTTAATAGATGTTATGACGCAGGGTGTTTTCCTGATCAACTTAAAGTAGCTAAGATTATCCCGATTCACAAGAACAATTCAATGCAAGACCCAAATAACTATAGGCCTATCTCAATACTACCTGCACTAAGCAAAATATTTGAAAAACTTATAAAAACACGTGTGGTAAAACACCTCGTTTCATATGATATCATAAACTCCAGGCAATTTGCCTATCAGAAAGGTAAAGGAACCAGAGAGGCCATAGACACACTTATAAAAGATGTCACACTGGCGTTGAACGAGAAAAGGAAGGTTGCTGCTGTCTTCTTGGACCTGTGCTCTGCTTTCGATATGGTGAGGCATGACCTATTGTTGATAAAGCTGGAGCACTACGGGATACGTGGACAAACCTTGAAGCTACTTCAGTCGTACCTTACGAATAGGCAACAGTATGTGGAAGTGATCAGCGTGGTAGGAGGACAAGAACAAGTGGGAAAATCGGACATAGTTAAAATTACAAAGGGTGTTCCACAAGGGTCTGTTTTATCGGCCATTTTCTTCATTATATTTATGAACGATCTGTTTGATTGCACCACTAAGGTCATACCTAATGCCAAACTGATTACCTATGCTGATGATACAAATGCCATAGTCTCGGGTGATAATCTGCAAGAACTAACTAGTGGTCTGCATTGTGTCCTGAAATTTTGTGGTGAATGGTTCACCTCTAACAACTTAAAACTCAACACTACAAAGACAATGGCCATCTTATTTCGAACTGACGCAAAAAATATAGAAACTATTAATATTAGATTAAATGGAAACAATCTGATTTTCACGGATTCGGCAAAGTTTCTGGGTGTACAGATAGATACATGTTTAAACTGGAAACCCGAGCTAGTGGCCATTGTACACAAAGTAAGTTCTGCCTGTTATGCGCTGAGAAGCCTCCGTGATGAACTATCTATGACACAGATGAGAATGGTATATTTTGGGCTAGTCGAGTCTAGACTAAGGTACAGTGTCAAATGCTGGGGGCACAGCAAGGAGCTTATACTAAGAATGGAGTCATTAGACAAATTAACAAAGTGAGGGCAAAAATTTTGACAATACTTGACATTTCAAATTTCACATTTCTCTTTCTAGAAATTGTCGTCATCTCTTTCTAAACACGACTACATAGAAACCAGATTTCCCCAGTATTTCGCCATCTTTCTAAAACAAAAGTAGAAAAGTAGCTAAAAACTTAACATATTGTATTCAATTATCAGTATTTATTATCAATGAAAGAAATAAATATAATATATTTACTTTTAATATTTAGGTTTGTATTTTATTTTGAAAATCATCATTATGATTCTTTCTATAACTTATGGGAAATGAAAGGATTTATGTAATGGCAGCACTCCCTTCATGTGTCAATGTCCCGAAATCTCAACATGACATAAACAGTCGTAATTGACATATTCATAAATATCGACTCGCGATTTTGGTACGGCTTTTTACATTTTAATAACTATAAATAGTGCAAAATGGTGCATCGCTGTATAGTTCGTGGTTGCAGAAGTGAGTGGTATCCAGGATGCAGTGTGAAATTTCACTTGTAAGTGTTATAATTGCATATTATTGTTCACCTAAGTAAAATTGGTTTTTCACATGTAATTCCATATGATTATCGTTATTGGGCGAAACTCCATAGGGGAAAGTAATTTCTGATACTCGGCTTTAATACTATCTGAATTTAATTAATTTTCAAACATAAATTACTTATTCAAATATGTGTAAACAAATTGACTAGGGTGACTAGGATTTCCAGAATTATTATAAAATAATAACCTTAACCTCATAATAGAATAAAGTCACATCTGCATAATTCTTTCTTTATAGCAGAGCGATTTTAAGTTTGTCTTGTACAAAATTAGCTGTAACTTTTTTCTTAGTTGTTTTACAGAATCGATTATTTTGCCAATCATTATAAAGTATTATGAAACATCGATTGATATGAAAGTAAAATATTTTAGGTCAATATTTTGTAATTTAGAAGTATCTATGTGAATGTGTAACAATATTCTGCGGATATCACTGTATCATATAATAATAAAGGATTTTGTTCTTTTATCAATATTATGTGTATATATAACTTTGTTTTACATAAATTCTTGAGTCACATATGTAATATATGAATGTTTAGATTGTTATTTATGTTTAGATTTAAAATAGAACAGTTCTTGTGATTTTATTAAGGATTTATTAAGTTTTTATTAAGGAATAAACTTAGTGTGTTACAGAATTTATAAAACTACCACTACTACTACTTTATTTATTTTTAGTAACTACCCAAAATATACGCATGTAAAACTGTAACTTAAATTAAATTGATAATTATTTATTGACTTGTATTGATGTTTTGAAATCATTACAAAATTGTAAGCTGTGGAGTTCTTCGCCGGAGTCTTTCGCCATTTCTGCTCCATCTCAGCATAATAATTATTATTTCGTCCCGAAATGGTGGTAGGGCTTTTGACGATTTAAAAGTACTTAGCAAAGTCCATTTAATAAAGAGCTTTTTCATTTTCATATTTCGCCAATGTTAAGTGTAAATTTACTTATAGTAACAGACAGTTGTACGGAAGATTAAAACTAATTATTATGAATGTTAATTCTTTGTCATGGTAAACTCAAAAATATTTTAAACTTTGAGTACTAATTAATTTTATTAACTTAACGAAGTCCAAGATTGTCCGTAATTATTTTTTCTGCTATAGGCACCCTACTAGAAAGAGACAGAGCCTCTCTAGAAATGTCAAGAAATGTCAAGGGTTGTCAAAATTTTTGCCCTCACTTTTTTCATTTGACTAATGACTCCATTCTATAGGTAAAATATAAGCTCCTTGGGGCACAGTTATAAATATAACATCCATAATGCGTTTAAAATGCAAAAGAGAGCTATTAGAATAATGTTGCGTATTCCACCATGGGAATCTTGTCGAGAACATTTTAAGAATCTACGCATACTTACAGTACCGTGCCTTTATTTATTGGTTTTATTGGGTGACTTTAAGAAACAGTTGATAGAAACTGAAAGTGAAGTGAAAAAGATGTGTCGTGAAAACACCAGACGCAAAGCCTGCAAATTTGAATGCAAACCTAGACTTCAAATAGTCCGTCAATGTGCTCAGTTCCAGTCTATAAGATTGTTCAATATGCTACCAAATGACCTAAAATGTATTTGCAATTATAACCAATTTAGGAAAAAACTGAAAGCCTTCCTATCTGAAAAAAATTATTACAGTATTGATGACTATGTAAATGACATGAAGCACTTCCTGTTGACATAATGAACTAAAAAAAAAAAATATATTAGATAAAAGTTAGATATGTATGTAATTTATTAAATGCCAATGTATGATTTTTTAATTATTTTCAATTTGTAATTTATTATTTAGCATGATTTTATTTTTAATGTTATTAGCTAAAATTAAGTATTAATGTTTCAATCATCAAATTTCCGACACAATCAATATTGTTAAATGGAATAAATAAATAAATAAATAAATAAAAAAAAAAAAATTGTAGCTAAAAACCATCCCGACTATGTCAGCTTTCGAACAAAATAAACCGCATCAAAATCGGTCCATTTGTTTAGGAGCTACGATGCCACAGACAGACACACAGACCTACAGACCCACAGATACACAGATATGTCAAAAATATAACACCCTCTTTTTACGTCGGGCGTTAAAAAAGATACCTTGATATTGCTCATTCAATTATAACCAATATCACCAATATCTAAGAAACAAGCTACAGGTTAAACTGATCCTGACATTGGCTGGGATTGTAAATAAACTATGTAAATGTCAAAATTAGTCCAGTCAATTTTCAACCTCCACTTATTTGACATAAAGTACAAGATTGACCGTGAAAATTCGACAGCCCGTGGCAACCCAATGTGCCGCACATAAATATGTAATGCATAATATTTATTTACTACAGAGTAAAAGTCACGAGCTGTCAAATGTGGATAAATCTTATTGTTCGTGACTGTACTTACCTACTAACGTAATGCTATCAGTCAGTACCTGTACATATTGACTATTTTAAAAATATAATTTTGGTGAGCGAAGTTTCCTGTAGCAATTTTGAATTTTATTAAAGTTTTCCAAAATTGACTAATATTTAATTCTATTGATATTTATTGAAATTTAAAAATTACTGGTTACATAGTTTATTTACAATCCCAGCCAATGTCAGGATCAGTTTAACCTGTAGCTTGTTTCTTAGATATTGGTGATATTGGTTATAATTGAATGAGCAATATCAAGGTATCTTTTTTAACGCCCGACGTAAAAAGAGGGTGTTATATTTTTGACATATCTGTGTATCTGTGGGTCTGTAGGTCTGTGTGTCTGTCTGTGGCATCGTAGCTCCTAAACAAATGGACCGATTTTGATGCGGTTTATTTTGTTCGAAAGCTGACATAGTCGGGATGGTTTTTAGCTACAATACATGAAAATCTGTTCAGTCGTTACAAGGAATCTCTCTTGAATAATATTTAAGAAAAATTTAATTTAAGTACCTAGCTATTAATCGGAATTGGGGGCCGCGAATAATTTAAAAATAATAAAATCAAATTAAAAAAAACTAAAAGGAAAAACATATTTTTTTTTCCCGGCCTTTTAACTTCATTAAAAGAAGCTATTAATATTTTTAAGATGACGTCGCTGCGTTGGAGGGCCGCTGAGTGAATGAAAAGAAACCAAAATTCATATAAAATCAATATTGATAATGCTAAAGTAGGTATGGATTAGCGGTCCTCGACGCTATTATGACAAACGATATAGTAGACAACGAGTGCCCTAAATTTACATTAAATACAGGGTGTAAAAGACATGAGCAGTCAAACGAGTACCATGTATTCTGCTCACCGTCATAACATTTTTCTTCCTTTAGACTATGCCTGGGAAATTGATAGTTACGATTTTATTGAAGGTCAAAGTCATAATTTTTTTTTCCATTTTTTTATGAAAACGTATTCTATACGTTATTTCTTAATTACTGTCCAAAGACACATTATCATTTTTTTTAGTATTTCATAACAAAAAATGGCTTCAAAACGTTAGCGTTCAATGTAGCTCACTCGATGCGCACGGACACTAACGTACGGGGCCGCCGTCAAGCAAAATTATCGCGGTTTTGCGAGTTGCGTGCGAGTTGAGCCCTTTACATTGCGCGGTACAATTTGCAATTTTTTGTAACACCAAAAAATAAAAATCATTTCCCAGCAATATTTTTTTTGAAATATGTCTTATTTTGATGTATAGAATACGTGGTTTTCGTTTGACTGCTCATGTCTTTTACACCCAGTATAGTGTAGGTAATGAAGTATGCATAGAAATAGAAACTAGCAATTAGGTAACAGTAACTTAACAATAGCAGATTAGAGATTAGACCACCCAAATACCCTTGCCCTTGCAATTTCAAGTGCAATAAAGAGTATACAGGGTGTAAAAGACATGAGCAGTCAAACGAAAACCATGTATTCTGCTCACCGTCATAACATTTTTCTTCCTTTAGACTATACCTGGGAAATTGATAGTTACGATTTTATTGAAGGTCAAAGTCATAATTTTTTTTTTAATTTTTTTATGGAAACGTATTCTATACGTTATTTCTTAATTATTGTCCAAAGAAACATTATCCTTTTTTTTAGTATTTCATAACAAAAAATGGCTTCAAAACGTTAGCGTTCAATGTAGCTCACTCGATGCGCACGGACACTAACGAACGGGGCCGCCGTCAAGCAAAATTATCGCGGTTTTGCGAGTTGCGTGCGAGTTGAGCCCTTTACATTGCGCGGTACAATTTGCAATTTTTTTTAACACCATAAAATAAAAATCATTTCCCAGCAATATTTTTTTTGAAATATGTCTTATTTTGATGTATAGAATACGTGGTTTTCGTTTGACTGTTCATGTCTTTTACACCCAGTATAGAACTCATAAAAAAAACTCACCAGGGTGCCTTCGAAAGAATAGTTTCCGTACTTCCATTTTTATTTGCCTGTACCGTCGCCATCTTGAATTCTGAAACAATAAGATTTTTAATTTACCTTTCAATGCTTTCACAAAGTAAGTATTCACCGAATTTTCTATGTCTTTTTCTATTTTCTGTATATTTTTTATGAATGTATGTTAACGAATAAGAATGTGTTTATTAAACATATCCATATTTATCAGACTTCAAAAAAGTAAAGAGATTTATTACTACTTAACATTTTTATGGTCTGTAATTTACTTTTTTCTGAGAACAAATGAAGCAAACTCGAAAATTTGAATTGTGTGAATTCTCCCTTTTATAATGCGTTAATTCACTTCCATGCCTTAATTAATATTTTACAATTTGATATTGAGTTACTCTCCGTGATGTGTTAAATGGTTAAAACACTTAAGGAAGATTTAATTGGTTTAGTATATACTTTATAATCAACAAGAACATTGTCGAGTAAGAAAAGAAAAAATATATTTATTAAGAGGTTGCTTAACACTTGGTTGGCCACATAAAAATGTCTGTCGCGAGTCATATCTAGCAGAATCGTCAAGGCTTTAATCTTACATCCATAAATCATATTTCGCAAAGGCTACCTGAGCTGTACGTAGAGTAGGATACGCAATTGTACGCATTATTGACAAACTTAACTTGTTGATCTTTAGACTCGCCTATTCGCGCCATTCGACTCGACTCCTATAAGCGTGTAACACACATAGTTTCTCTGGGGGAGTGCTGCAGATATTAATACCATCTTTGTTCTGCTATCAACTAGGTCCGCGTGACTCCCTCAGAGAAAGGTTCAAGGAGATAAATATTCTAACTGTGTCAGCACAATATATACTGGAAAACTTACTGTATGTAAAGAAAAATATTATGCATTTTTCTCAGAAATGCCATACGCATAATGTAAATACTAGGAAGAAACACGATCTGGTTGTATATAAAACTCGTCTCCACAGACAACAATTCCTTTGTGGGCCAATGTATACGTTTTTACAATAAACTTCCGATGAATATTAGAGATTTGCCTATTCACAAATTTAAAAAAATTGTTAAATCTAAATTATATCAAAAAGCATATTACAAGATAAATGATTATTTAAATGATCCAAATGCGTGGGAGTAAAATCTGCCCAAAATTTACGCATTTAAAATTGTAATTTATTCATTGATATATCTATTGACTGTAATGATGTTTTGAATTCATTACGAAATTGTAAGCTGTGGAGTTTCTTTCGCCATTTCTTCTCCATGTCAGCATAATAATAATTATTTAAGTAAAATAATTATTTCGTCGAAATGGTGGTAGGGCTTTTGACGATTTAAAAGTACTTAGCAAAGTCCATTTAAATAAAGAGCTGTTTCATTTCATTCCATTTCGTTGTACAATATTTTAACTGAAGATAATTTGTTTTGAATTCATTACGAAATTGTAATAAAGAGCTTTTTCATTTCATTCCATTTCGTTGTACAATATTTTAACTGAAGATAAAATTTGGCTCAACACATAGTTTGTATGAACTATTGCAAAAGGCTAAAAAACTAAATTTTCATATTACAGTACCTAAAGTTATCGAACGATGAGGAATTTTTATGTTAAGGATGCCGAGCGATGCAAAAGTATCGTGCATGTCAAATTGAAAATCAAATTCACCATCTATACATAAGCTATACATAATAATAAGTCTAAATAGTAGTAATGCCTTTTTATTCATTTAGATTGTATATAAGAATTCGGACAAGAAGTATGTGTGAACCCTGGCAAGCCTTTGAGAGATGGTGAGGGTATAATTATCGTAAGATCTTATCTTACATTTATCTTAAGACACTATAATATTTTACAGCTTAATATAAAATATTATAGTAGATATCTTCGCCGTGTTTTACACGCTTAACACTTGCAAGCGGAACTTAATTCAATGACGTCATGCATCTTTTTCCTCCGAACATTGATGAATTTGCAAAAAGACACTACCTACTTCCTGGTCGTGAATATCTTCATCAAAACTTATTACTCGAACTCATTGTGTTGTGGACTGTATGCGAATGTTGTGAAGTGAAGCTAGGTTGTAGGAAGGTTCTTGTTCTTTTCTTTGGAAGTAAAAGTCTCATCGGTAGTTCACTTAATTTATTTTAAAACACATTGACTATATACATTTTATATCTATTGCACTTATCACTAGTCTCAACGATCGATTTCAATATTCAACCTTGAGTTTCAAAAACGGGAGGGTATATCGGACGGAGGTATTGCAGTTAGTGACTGGTAGACCGATCGCGGCGCGCTGTCCTCTACAGCTCTCCCCCCGGCGTAGACTCGTCGCAGCCATCTTTCACTGGGAGGACGGCGAGCTTGGTAGTTGGACGTCGCAGGATCCCTCCTCGTGTGCGGACGTCGGCGGAGCGCACTCGGCCGTCGGGGCCTGGGTGCACCTCGATGACCTCTCCTCGGGGCCATACGTTTCGTGGCAGGTTGGGGTCGGCGATCACGACTAAGTCGCCTCGTTGGAGTTGCTTCTCTCCAGGTGTGGCGGCAGCTTGACGGGGCACGAGTGTAGGAAGGTACTCGCGCACCCATCTCCGCCAAAATTCGTTGGCAAGCGCTTGACTCGCTCGCCAGACGCGTCGATCGGCTGGGTCGCAGGGTCCCGTGTGTGGTAGGCCCATGGAGGTTCCCAACAGGAAATGGTTCGGTGTCAGCGCCTCCGGATCATGAGGATCGACGGAAACGTGGGTGAGGGGCCGAGCGTTGATACTGTGCTCGGCCTCGGTCAGTAGTGTTGCCAGCACTTCTTCGGTCGGTGTCTTTTCGTGCAGGACGCTGGTCAGCGCGACCTTCACTGACCGCACCAGGCGCTCCCAGGCTCCCCCCATATTAGGAGCCCCAGGAGGGATGAACCGCCAACTTGTGCGGTGTCGCTGGCCAAGGTCCTCCAAGGCGGGCGCCCACTCGGCGTAGGCGGCGCGTAGCTCGTTGTCAGCACCTCGGAAGTTGGTTGCGTTGTCGCTCATCATTTCGCGTGGCCAACCGCGGCGCGCTGCCATACGACGCAGCGCCATCAGGGCGGAGTCGGTGGATAGCGAGCTCACTATCTCGATGTGTACGGCGCGTGTTGTCATACAGGTGAAGAGGGCGCCCCATCGCTTCTCGTGGCGCCGTCCGATCTTCACCATCATCGGCCCGAAGTAGTCTACGCCGCAGTACGTGAAAGGGCGGTAGTAGGCAGCTACTCGGGCTCGAGGTAGGTCCCCGAAGATAGGTGTTCGTGGTCTTGATTTTCTCAATTTGCACAGCCCGCATTCTCTTGCTATTGTGCGGACTGTGGGTCGCAGGCGTAGAATCCAGTAGCGCTGGCGGAGGTTGTTCACTACTGTTTCTCGATTGGCGTGGTGTGCTTGTCGGTGTTCCTTCATCACCAGCAGGCGCGTAAAAGGGTGCCTGCCGTCCAAGATCGTAGGCTCCTTCATGTCGCGAGGTACGTCAGCTACGTGTATGCGTCCGTTCAAGCGCAGCACGCCGTCCTGCAGGGTGGGGTCCAGCCTGTAAAGCGGGCTGGACCGGGTGATTCCCTTCCCGTCCTGTAGGCTTCGGATTTCCGCTTCGAAGCTGTCTCGCTGTGCCCTCTGGATCCACATCTTCTCGGCCCGTTCTAGGTGGTGAACTTGCAGCTTGTTTCCTCGCTTGCGGCAGCCATCGATGAATACCAGCACGAAGGCGGTCGCTCTTATAAGTCGTTCGTATGAAGAGAACCGCGCGACGTCCGGTAGGTAGGGCTCCGGGCTATCTGTTGTGTGCCCTACGAGTTCGCTGTCATCTTCTTCGACTTCCTCTTCTATTGGCCAAGCGTCCTCTGGTCCAAGCAGGAAGGCAGGCCCGTCGAACCACCTGTCGTTGGCGGCTATGGGCTTGCTAGATGTGCGCGTCGCGTCGTCGGCTACGTTGTGCAGGGTAGGCACCCATCGCCAGTGTTCGGGCTCGGTGCGTTCGGCTATCTCCCCCAGACGGTGCGCGACGAAAGGCGTGTAGCGTCGTGCGTTGCGTCGTATCCAGTGTAGCACCGTGCGGCTGTCAGTCCAGTAGACAGTGCGATCTGGTACCCACTCGTGCTCGGTGACGACAGCGTCGGCAAGGCGCGTTCCTATGACCGCCGCCTGTAGCTCTAGGCGGGGTATGCTTTGTGTTTTGATGGGGGCCACCTTGGCCTTGGCTGCGGCCAGGGTGACGTCGATGGTGCCGTCGATGCGTCGCGTCCTCCAGTATGCAGCGGCGGCGTAGGCTTGCTCGCTTGCATCGCAGAAGACGTGCAGCTCTCTCTGTTCGGCGGCTCCGTACCAGCGCGGCAGGCGTAATTGCGCGACGCTGCCTCGTAGCGTTCGCAACCAGCATGCGAGGTCGTCAGCTTCGGCGTCAGGCAGGGGCTCGTCCCATCCAAGTTTGTGTCTCCATAGATCCTGCAGTGTGATCTTGGCTCGTATCGTGAAGTGGCTCAGCAGGCCCAGCGGGTCGTATAGCGACATGACCGCACATAGGGCTTCGCGCTTTGTTGGTGTGCGCTGTCGCCCGATGACCTCCTCTGGAACTCTGTGTAGCGTCGTGTTGAAAGCCAGCTGATCTAGCTTAGCGTCCCACAACAGGCCGAGTGTCTTGTCTGGTGCCGGCGCCAAGCAGGTGGGGTTGTTCGATCGGAGCCCCGTTTCGATGTGTTCTCTGACTGCGCGTGCATTGGAGTTCCACCCGCGCAGCTTGAACCCTGCTTGTGCGTGCACGAAGTTCACCTCGTCGATCGTGCGTATCGCTGTCTCGGCGTCGTTGAAGGACTCGACGTGGTCATCCATGTAATGGTTGCGTGTGACTGACTTGTACGCAGCGGGATGGGTGACCGCGAAGTCTTTTGCGTTCCGATCTCGAACGCTGTGTGCCAGGAACGGTGAGCTGGAGGCGCCGAAAATCATCGCCGTCATTTTGTACTTTTGCGGCGGCCGGTGTCGGTCTTCTCTCCACAGAAACATTTGGGCTGGCTGGTCTTCTTCTCTGATGCCGACGCGCAGGAACATTTCCTCGATATCGGCGGTGACTGCTACTGGGCCCTCTCGGAACCGGAACATGATGCCTTGCAGCGATCGCAGCAGGTCCGGCCCCTCGAGCAGTAGGTCGTTCAAGCAGATTCCGTGCGACTTGGCGGCGGCGTCGAATACCAGGCGCAGCTTCCCCGGTTTGTTTGGATTGAAAACCGTGAAGTGCGGTAGGTACCACTGCCTCTTGTTGCCCTCTTCGGTCCCGTCGCATGGTTTCGCGTATCCCTTCGTTAGCAGTGCCTCAACTTCGCGTTTGTATTGCGAAGCGAAGCCTGGCTCTCGTTCGAACTTCTTTTCGATCGATTGCAATCGCCTGAGTGCGGCGTTGTAGCTCGGTGGCGTAGCGGTATCGTCCTGGCGCCACGGTAGTCCCACCTCGAAACGGCCGTTGACTCGTCGGGCGGTAGCTTCGAAGATCTCGACGGCTCGTCGTTCGGAGTCCGCGACCTTCTCGGCGAGTGATACCCCCAGCGCGTCGATCTTGAAGTGTTCTTCGACTAATCTTTCCAGTCGCTCATTTTCTTCGTCGCTGTGGTTCGGTGTGAACATGTGCAATATCGACGCGCAGTCTCTGCCATATAGAGACCGCGGTGCGGTGCCGTGGATTGTCCAACCGAGTTCGGTGAGAGAAGCGGCCGGTTCGTTCTTGCGGCCCATCTTCACTCGCCGTGATACGATGAGGTGCCAATTGTCGGCGCCTATCAGCAGTTGCGGCTTCGCCTTCCCGTAGCAGACTTCTTCTTTGTTCAAATCCTGGAGGTGCGCATGTTTCAGCAGCGTGGCCGGTACTGCTTGACTGTGCAGTACCAGTTGCTGTATGGTGCGCATCTTCACCCGGTGACTGTCGGCGCCTCTCTTGCTCTTGATCTCTGCCTCGATGAGCTGGCTGTTGACTTCTCGGCTGCTGGATGTCGCGCCGTGGATGTGAAGCGGTCGCGTCGGCCCCTTGAATCCCAGTCGTCTTGCCAGTTCCTCTTCCATCAGCGACACGGTAGAGCCTTCGTCCAGTAGCGCGTAGGTGTCCGCTTCCCCCTTCGGGCCTCCCACGGTGACTGGAACCACCTTCAGCAGCACCATGCTTCTGTCTTCGGCGGCGGCGACAGCTACTGACACGTTCTCTTCGGCGGCAGTGGCAGCGGCGTGTTCCGGCGTCCTGGACTCTTCTCTTCTTTCTTCGAAGTGTAGCAGGCGGTGGTGGGGGCGGCGGCACTCGTTCAGACCGCACGCTCCCCTGTTGCAGCGTTGACGTCGGTGGCGGCTCTCCAGACACTTGAAGCACACGCCGTTGTCCTTGACAATCTTCCATCTTTCGTCGACGCTGGCTGCTCGAAACTTCTTGCAGTTTGGCAGCAGATGTTCTTCGTTGCAGCTCGTACACTCGTATTTTCTTTCTTGCGGCGGTGCTGTGGCGTCCGTCTTCTTCACAGGAAATGCGGTGTCTGCAGTAGTCGTATATATGTTGACCTTCTTCTTCACGGCGCCCGTCGGAGCCGATGTTGCTAGTCGGGACGTCTTCGGTATCGCAGCCGCAACCGGGTGCGACGAGTACGTAAATTGTAGCGCCAGGTCCGCTTCCTCCATCAGGAACTGTGACAGCAAAACGAGTTGTGGGTCGCTGCTGCGCATGCGTTGTTTCGCGTAGTCGCACCACCGGGCGCGCAAGTAGGGGCTCAGCTTCTCCAGTACCTCCCTCGGCAGCATCGGGTAGTGTAAATAGTCACGGCGATCTATGTTTTGTAGCACACATACGATGTTTTGGAGTTTTACTGCGAACGTGTTGATTTCGTTGGCGGAGCTCCCCAGGCGCGGCAGGCGGCGCAAGTCTTCCATCGCCTTGTCTATGATGAACTCTGGTCGACCGAAGCATTGTTCCAGTGTGCGCATTACTTGTGCGGGGGTTGATACGGTACACAGGAGACCGGCGACTGCTTCGCGAGCTTCCCCTCGTAGACAGTTTCGAAGGCGGGCCATGTTCTCGGTAGGCGCGAAATTGTAAGTGGCGGTGGATTCTATCATCGCCGCTTTGAAGGGTAGCCACTCGTTGACGGCGCCGGAGAATGTTGGCAACTCGGTGGCCTGCCGGGGCGCGGGGCGCACCCGGGACATCCTCTCGAACGCTTCTGTGAGTTGCTCGATCCCCTTCTGTCGTCGTGTTGGCGTCGGTGATCGCGGTCGGCGAGCGTCGTTCTCATCGAAGTGCACCCGTTCGTGGTGCCGCTGGGTTGCGTATGTCGGTTGCTCCCCCCGTACGGTCAACGGGGTCCGCAGCGCCTGCGTAGGGACGGCGTCGTCGGTTGTAGGCGCCTTGTGTCCCGGAGTAATTTTCTCCCCCCGTCGCACGGAGGGTATTTCGACGTTTTGTTGCAGCCAGCTATCGATGCGCTCGTTGATGTCGGCGACGCACGAACCTTCTACGTCGACTTCTTCTTCTCGAATGTTCTCGATGTCGACGGCTAACCTCTTCCTGATGAGACTTGTTTCAATTGCGAGTTCTTTCTTCCTTATTTCTGTTTCAATTGCGAGTTCTTTCTTCCTTATTTCTGTTTCAAATGCGAATTCTTTCTTCCTTATTTCTGTTTCAAATGCGAGTTCTTTCTTCCTTATTTCTGCTAGTCGCTCTTCCGTTTCCAATTGTGCGTTCCGTATGCGGGCCACGGCGCTGCTCGTCGATCTTCGTGATGCTCTGGACCTCGAAGGTGATGGGCGACGTGGTGACTCAGCGCGTAGAGCTTCGCTCGGACGAGAGAGACGCGAAAGGTGCGCAGAGGTGTGCAGCGCTTCGGCGCTATAGCCCACCCCCTCGGCGCCCATGGCGACAGTCGCGTCTCTGTTGTAGTCCGCAGGTGCGTTGCTTGATGCCTCAAGTCGGTCGCGAAGAGTGGCGTCGATCAAACCACCCGAACGTGCCGCGCTTTGGCTTGCGTTTGCCGACGGAGAACGCGGAGGATCGGTAAACACTGTTTTTGGTACGCGTTCTTGAGAGCGTGTCCTCACCATTTTTTCTTGCATTAAATATGGTGAGCGATGAAACCAGGAAACTGTTGTGTCCTGGCGCGGGTTTCTTCAATTAAGTTCTTAAAATCCGGCAATCGATGGACCAGGAAACTGTTGTGTCCTGGTGAGAGTTCTTTAAATCCGGCAATCGATGGACCAGGAAACTGTTGTGTCCTGGTGCGAGTTCTTTAAATCCGGCTCGAAGGACCAGGAAACTGTTGTGGACTGTATGCGAATGTTGTGAAGTGAAGCTAGGTTGTAGGAAGGTTCTTGTTCTTTTCTTTGGAAGTAAAAGTCTCATCGGTAGTTCACTTAATTTATTTTAAAACACATTGACTATATACATTTTATATCTATTGCACTTATCACTAGTCTCAACGATCGATTTCAATATTCAACCTTGAGTTTCAAAAACGGGAGGGTATATCGGACGGAGGTATTGCAGTTAGTGACTGGTAGACCGATCGCGGCGCGCTGTCCTCTACACATTGTATTCCTTGATGGCTATCTAGTTTTTTTATTCCTGGTACGTTAGGGAAAATCTTCAATATGTTTTGAGCAGATTTATCGGAATTGCCGAGTAGCGTCGTGTAGCTAACTGATTTGGAATTCGAAAACAAAGCCATACACTGCAACCAAATAGGACACTGTTTGCTATCGGTAGGCAATCTTTTTTTTATTAGGGATAATAAAGTTGTCACAATTTGTCTTATTTACTAAATACTTAGTAATAAAATAAGCATTAGAGCTGTGAGCCACATTTTATCCACAAGTTATTTATGGAAGCGCTGCATAACTTTACAAATATCCAAAAATATTTAAAATAATAACATTTATCAAGAATATAATCCACGTGTCACCTAGTTATTGAGAAGGCATAGACCTTGGTAGGTGTCTAAGTTGGTAGGTCAGGTCGGAGGCGAATGTCCCAAGAGAATTTCTGGTCGACGATTCTCTCCCAGAAGAATTTTCTCCATTGACCAGAGTCTCTTAGGGCTTACGAGGCGGAAGGGTAATGTATAATAACGAGCTCTTCAATCAGTGCTTGGCTGTATCTTTCCACCTGTGCATAAATGTCCACTTAGCACTGTTATGGCCCTAAACTCGTCATATATTTCTCTTCCAGTAAACCTATTCCCAACGAATTGAGTCATAATTAAGAGTGATTACGATGTTATTATTGTACCTACATATCCACGTAGCTAAGAAATTCTTTTAGCCGGTCGAGAACAAGATACAGTTCAAAGATCTTAGAACTCAAAGGTCGTTTATCAGAGAAAATGAATGAAAGATATTGTCACACCACGGCGTCCTGTCGAGCGGGACGTCATATAGTTTCATATAGTCCCGTCTGCGGAGTGGTGACAGCTGAGAGTAATCAATTTGATGATATTTATCGAAATTATATTTGTCTATTATTGTAGGTACACTGATATTACATAAGTAGCTACTTCGTATTAGCTCCATCCTCTCCGTAAATCACGTTACGAAGTTGTGGTCAGATGTAATTACTGTTAATTAAGTTTTAAGCTTCCATTTCCTTCTTAAGGCGTAAGTATAAAAATATATCGAATTCCAATCGTAAATTAACCTTACCTAAATAGCATTTGGGTCAAGTGTAATCATTATCATAACAATATGTAACTATTTTATACGGCAAAGGTTAGAAACTAACGGCTTGTCTGAAGCTAAACACGTAGATGCCTGAAGTCGTAGCTGTAGAAAAGGAATTTTGGAAATATTACTACAGAATTATTTCCCACGAAGCCCATTTGGCTTTTGGCAGGTGTGCATGTATCTGCATGCATGCATCGACACCACCAAATTGCAGAGCATGTGGGCATAACCAGGAATCCATGGAATACCTATTATGTGACTGTGATTCCATAGCCAGGATTAGAATAAATATCCTGGGATTGGCTTATCCAAAGCCAGAAGACTACAGGCTCTTCAAGCCCATGGATATAGTTAGACTTGGTTAGACTCACAGAACATAGATATATCTATATGTTCTGTGGTTAGACTGGTGGCTTGCATATTCAAGCAGCGACAAGAGTGAACGAGACTGGGGAGACATAAAAGATCCCATTGGGTCGAAGTGCACCGTGGGGAAACTCACGGCCCCTACATAAGATAAGTTAAGATCTGCATGAATTACCCACATTAGAGTGCGTAACTCGGAGCGCTCACGTGCAAAAAATGTAGGTAGGTAAAGGTAACCCTAACAACTTCCTTTTCTAAGACTTAAGAGTCACGGTCACGAATTATGTAAGTATCTGAAATGTGTATTTATTACTACTCATGACGGAATCGGAGGAAATTGACTTCGTGACATGAAATATTGTAAGTATAATAGTATTATATTATTTGTAGTAAAACGAAACTATTTTGACGTCGCGTCGTAAGGTGCGTACACATCTGACGAATAAGTTATACGCACGCTTGTTACATCTGTGCTACGTTGCGGCAGTTACTCCTACAACTTAGTGCAACCCATACATGGTGCAAGCGAGCAGCGTGAGATCGTGCTATTCAATAAAGAACTCACTTTTCACTTGCATCTCACCTCGAAATTAACTGTTAAACGCTGTGAAATATACGTTACATTTCACACAATATTATAATATAATATAATGGTTTTAAATCAATATGATTCCTACATAATGTCGTTATGTAGAATACTACGGCTATTTTCGGTTCCAGTTTACCCGACAAAACTAGGGATTTTCCTTAAAATTTGACAGGCGAAATTCGATTTCGCCTGTCAGTGTGTGTAGTAAGATCTTTACAAAATAGCACGGCAGTTCACTCCTAAATTAAGACTTCCCGAACGTGACCTACGTGCAAGTAAACGCTACGTTCGCACTACACGAAACATGCTCGTGCTCGCCCTTGTATTATTAAATCTGTGTGCTCGCCTCTCTGGAACCTTTTGTAAAACGGCTGTAATCTTACCATGTGTCGATACTACCTACTTCTTCATAAGTGCGTTTAGTTAAACGTGAAACTCATTTACAATGATATGTGTGCAAAATAAGTTCAACCACGCAATGTCACGCTTTGCTGGGTATCTATTCTTTGGTGTATTCGTGGCGATGTGGATAGATCGGGATACACCCTTAGACTGCGTTCTAGTAAACAGTGGACGTGAGATTACACCTATGCCCTCACCATTTGTATTTTTTATTTATTTATTTTTAATTAACGATTGATTTTGATAATAATAAAAAAAATCAAGAAAACCAGTCCCCTTGTAATTATTCTATCTAATGTTTGTCGTATTTATAAATGTGAAAGTTTGTATGGATGGATTTATGTGTGTTTGTTACTATTTAACGCAAAAACTACTGAACGGATTTTCATGAAACTTTAATTTAACCGACATTGAGGCGAGCGAAACCGCGGTCGACCACTAGTAACAAATAAACAAAAAAGCACTTGTGATTAGGTCTCATCAAGTATTCAGATCTTTTTTTCAGCGATTAATTTGTATTTGCATATTATTATATCTTAACAAAACCAAGTGTTTCCCTTGAACTGTGCAAAATGCATGAAATAATTATACCTCATGAATATTTAAAACAACTATAAAGTTACTTATGAGGGTCAAATAACAATTATTTTAGGTTACAAATACAATGTTTGTGTATATTACCATTGGTGCGTAAGTCACAGTTTAATGAACTAATTAAATATTTTGTCGCTACTAAAATTAAATTAAAATAACTAACTCGTTTATGATTCTGGTAGCGTAAAGGTCATTGCATCAAATAGCTCATTGGTTGGTGGTTATATGAGAGAAGAAATTAAAATAACTCGTTTATGGATTATATTCGAACTGCTGCCGATTTTTTAAATTTTATTTGTTTGGTTGGCAGACAAGAATATGGTCTGCCTGCCTGATGGTAAGCAATCACTGTTTAATTTTAATTTTGAGAAGTCTGAAACGGTCACGGTCTTCTTAATTGCAAGTAAAATTTATTATAGGTAGTACGAGTAAATTATAATACATGTTTGATCTCATTATATTACCTGTTTTATTTTCTAATCAACCATATTTAATGACCATTACGCTCTTTCCATTCTCCTCTTTACCATTACGCATGAAAATTACGCTCTTTCACCACAAAAATATTTCTCTTATGTATGTGAAGTCATTATTAGAGACATCACAATTTTTCATTTATCCGTTTATTTTTAAAATGGGTTTTTGTCGATAAAGCCACTTTTATCTTAAACCCATTTAATAACCTTATGGAAGAACTCTATTCTATTCTATTCTTAATTAATGGCATCGCGTCGCATTAAGCGTACGCATTTTGCCAATGTCAAGTGGAAATATAACTAGTAACAAAAATTGTACGGTTGATTGAGGTTATTAAAAATGGAGTCTCTCAACACGTGTTTTTACGACAAGAACTCGGGAGAAACTCATGGAAGAACTCAAACGAGTGTACAGTCGTTCAATAAATACGACGTGTACCTAGAATAGAATAGAATAGAATAGAATATAACTTTATTGTACATCAACCAGTTAACATAAAGGTACATAAAATTAAAACAAAAACAGATTTGTACAAAGGGCGACCTTATCGCTAAGAGCGATCTCTTCCAGGTAACCTTAGGATGGACAGGATTTAAAAAAAATAGAACCCGAGGGAAGATGGCGATGTATTATTCGACAGATATACTAACTATACTAAATATATAGTAAGATATACTAAATATATAAATTTCATAAAATATACACAAATATTTATACATACTAATATATACAATAGATATATAAATACATATAGTATGGGTATACATATACATACATACTTAAATATACATACTTATTCATGAATGAGTTATTGCAGTGCCAAGTAGTACTCTTCCACCTGCTTTTTAAAACTGCTCAAGGACTGTGCTTGCCGTATGCGAATAGGCAAGGCGTTCCACAGAATAACAGCCTGAACAGTAAACGACTTATTATAGAACCTGGTGAAGTGTACCGGCGTTTCTAACCTAAGATTCTCTGACGATCTCAAAACTTGTGGGTGTGTGTTACGAAGGAATTTGAATTTATCTTTCAGGTAAAAGGGAGTGTTGGGATGAAATAGGACAGTATAAAGAAGTGAAACAATATGTGCATTCCGGCGAAGGCGAATGGGCAACCACTTGAGTTTAGTACGAAATTCAGAAACGTGGTCATATTTGCGCAAGCCAAATATGAACCGTATGCAGAAGTTTTGAAGTCGCTCAAGTTTATTCAGTTGTTCTTCAGTTATGTTGGTAAAACTGGAGTCAGCATAATCAAGGATTGGAAGAAGGAGAGATTGAGCAAGCGCAATTTTAGTAGTAGTAGGCAGGAAATTACGAAGTCTTCGAAGAGACCTCGCTGAAGCAAAAACCTTTCTGCTGAGCTCTTGCAGGTGTGAAGACCAAGACAAATTCACATCAAAATGTAGACCTAAATTCTTAACCGTATTACTAAAAGGTACGTGGGCATCATTGAAAACAACTTTAGGCGCTACAGACCAGTCTATTCTTGATGACATTCGAGGACTACCAACTACAATGACTTGTGTTTTAGTGGGGTTGACAAGGAGGCCGTAACGTTTACTCCACTGACAAATAAGAGCTAGATCTCTATTTAATTTCATGATTGCTTCCGAAAATTTATCCGGAGGCGCTTGACAATAAATTTGCAAATCATCTGCATAAAGGTGGTAGGAAGAAGAAAGTTGTTTAGAAATAGAATTTATAAAAATAGAGAAGAGTAAAGGGGATAAAACGCCACCCTGAGGAACCCCAGCGGACGTACAGCACCAAGAAGATACTGAGTCTTCGGTGAAAATTCTCTGCCGGCGTCCAAACAGGTAACTATGAGACCAGTCAATTGCCGTTGGAGATATGTTAATAGAGCGTAAAATACCCAGGAGCACATCAAAATCTACGGTATTGAAAGCATTGCTAAAATCAAGGAGAGCGAGTATTGTTAACAAGCCTTTCTCCATGCCCCATCTTATATCATCACTGATTTTGATGAGGGCAGTGGTAGTGCTGTGACCCGAACGGAAACCGGATTGGAAGGGATTGAGGAGGTGGTTACGGCATAGGAATGTGGTAAGTTGATCGTGGACTAACCGCTCTAGAACTTTTGACAGAAATGGAAGGATAGAAATAGGGCGGTAGTCGGAAAAGGAAACAGGATTAGATTTCTTAGGTAAGGGAGTAATTTGAGCATCTTTCCAAGCAGATGGAAAAACACCACTTTCTACGGAAAAATTAAGGACATGGGAAATAACAGGAAGGATGTCATCTAGGATGGGTATTATCATCTTTCGACTTACCGAGTCACAGCCCACTGCAGACGATGTGATGGACAATATGCTCTTTTTAACATCACAATCCGGGAATTGACTAAAGAAAAATGAAGAGTGAGTTGGGGTGGGAAGTGATAGCAAATAATTTAATGAAGCGGTTTTTGTAGATTTATCAAAATCAGATGTTGCAGTAAAATGTACATTTAAAGAATTAAAATCAAGGCCGCCAGGCGTTGCCGCTTGGCGAGACTTCCCAATACCCATAGAACGAAGAAATTTCCACACCTTGGCTGGATCTCCGTTCTCGACAGAACTGTGAAAGTATTGGCGTTGTGCGTTCCTACACACCTTATTGCAGTGATTACGGATTGTTACATATTTTTCCCAATTGGCGACAGTAGGTCGATGTTTATACCTAGTCTTTGAAACTGCTTTCTTTTCTATTAAATGCTTAATCTCTTCCGTTAGCCACGGTGACGGTGTGTGTTTTATTTTCACTTTCCGAACAGGAGCGTGTAAATCGTATAATTCGGTAATTTTCTTGGTAAGTTGGTCCACTTTATCATCAACTGACGCACAAGTAAGTAGCGAAGACCAATCAATGTTGATGGCATCCTCGCGAAGTCTATCGATGTCCATACTACTAAAATTGCGGAGCTGTAGGATTTTAGGCTTGATCTTAGGAGGACGGATCTTATAAGACATATATATCGCATCGTGATAAGAGAAGGAGTCTGCGGGACATTGACCATGGCTAACGACATGATCAAGAGAAGAGACAATAATTAAGTCAAGAAGAGAAGGAGAACAGTTAGGGAAATGATGGGTAGCGTTTAATGGGAGAAGAAATAGGTTTGTGGCATGGAGGATAGAGTGGAGAGATAAGGATCGGGAATCGTCTTTGAGAAGACAGGTATTGAAATCTCCCATGATTATAGTGTGACTGTAAGAAGGAATAAGGTTTTCTAGGATGGTTTCGAAAGAGGAAAAGAAATCTACACGGCAAGAAGGCGAGTAATACACACCAAGCAAAATTTTAGTGCAATGCAGTGAGATCTCCAGAAAGAGATGCTCGCCGGCATTTGACGGAGGCGGCTGTGTTGACATATCTACAATGGAAAACGGAAGATGAGCTCTAAGATATATAGCAACACCACCACCGCCACCAACCGAACGATCATTTCTAACCAGAACAAATCCAGGAAGGGAATAAGAAGTTGAGGGAAGGACAGGTTTAAACCAGGATTCGGAAATGAGAATGGCATGGATGTTCTTACAGTCAAAGGTAGACAACATATCAGAGTAATGTGCCGGAATGCTTTGGGCATTAATATGGACCACGTTAAAACTTTTGGAACCGTCAGAAAAATTTGCCGCGAGTGTATCCCTCAAAGTAGGAATACTAACGAAACTACCATCAGTACTAGTACTACTCCCACTAATTGATAAAAAATCGCTTAAGTTATCACTTTCACTCATAATAATAGATACGTAACAAATAATAAATAATACTTAAATAAACAAAAAACAATAATACTACTAAAATAGACTTAAATATAAATAGATAGCAATAAAATAAAATAAAAATAAAAACTTTTACAAAATAGATAAATAAAATTGAATTAAAACTACTACAGAACAACTGCCCACCCGCCAGTTGTTAAAACTAAACAAATAAATTAATATCACAAACCAAGTTCAATCACTAATGATAAAAGACACTAGAACAGTTTTTACTTAACAAAAAAAAAAAAAAAAAAAAAATTATTGAACCTTTAAAAATTTGCCTATACAATTACATTTCTGCTTAAAAGATGAACCTTAAACTAAATTTATATAATGCTCAATGGCTGAATGAATCAGTATGCCTTTGCCTTGACTTGGTAGAATTTAAAAGTTAAAATGTCATAAAATTTTGTTTTACATTTTTTGTTGGTAATTTTTTTGTCATAGAAAAATACAAATTGATTGAGGGTTATTAGAGATTAATAATAGGCAAACCGAGAACAAAAAAGCTACTGCCATAAATATGTTATGAGAAACTGCAATAGTGCTATAGAACTATATATCGTATGAAATAATTGCCCAGATGAAACACTATGCGCAATGACAGCTAAGAAATTAAATTACAACTATAGCAACCAAGTGACTAACAAATTAACCTGGAAGAGAAACCTACTTTTTAGTCGCTGCCAAACGTTTGGACTTAGCTTGCTTCGTCACTGCCGGTACAGAAATCTTCACAGGCTCGTGCGCAATCTTGTCGAGTTCGGCGATACTTGTTACTCGATGTCGAGTGCCGTCAGGGCCCAGAACATGAACGTTGCCCTCTCTTGACCAACATTTATCTACACCAAATCGATCACGGGCCGCCATAAATGCTTCATGCCTGCGTCGGGTTAGAAACTCGGACAGCGTAACACCAGACCCCTTCAGTTTGGTTTTGGAGAACCATGCCTTATCCCGAACAGACACATCGTGCAACTTGATGATTATTGGCCGCGGCTTATCTGGACCAGCAGTTCGCCCCATTCTGTGGCACCTTTTAATGTGACTAGGCGTGAAATCTGGCATTTTGAGATGTTCCGTGATAACAGAGGTGACAACTTTTGAAATGTCTTCGTTCTTGTTCTCCTGGACTCCATGCAATAGAAGAATTTTGCGACGGCTTTGTGTTTCCAACCGATCTATGTTCTTTGCTAGAATCTCTATTTGTTGTTGGAGGGACTTCAATGAGTCTAAGATGAGAGCCTTGAATGTAGTGAAATCACTCACCAGATCTGAGTTGGTGGTGCTAGATTCATCAGGACACTTAATTCCAGCCTCAAATTGAGCCATCCGTGATGTAAAAACTGCTGTCAAATTGGACAAGGACTCTTGAATGTGCTCCATAATAAAGTGAAGTGTTGTGATAACTGTGATAACTATTCAAAGGAGATAACAAGTGGGGGGTGAGCTAACTATGTCAGCATCTACTTTTTCTCATAAAATCTTATAAAATTACAATATAATTAAATAAAATACATTAAAAATTAAGAGCTAGTTTAAATTCGACTTTACTCTCCAACTACCCACGAAGAAAAAAGCTAGCTAACCTAGCTAACCTAGGTACTATGTGTTCGTTGCATTTTACATTTTTCAAAAAGAAGTTATGAAATTAAATGTATTGGCGGCGCTAGTTGGCTTGTTGTGTCAGACCCAGCATTCCGTGCCTTCAATAAGCTTATTTTTTCTTGTTGCTTCTTTCGTCTTCGTCAAGAAGTGTGAGAGCCATGAGAACCAATTCGCGATTTGCAAAATTAGACACGAGACATGTGTAGATTAATTGGCAATTCGTGGACCACTCGTTGTCTATTGACTGACAGGGTGGACCGCTAATCAACAAAGAATGGACATCGATCAAATATGCTGCGCTGATTGCCTGCTGATAGCTCTAACGAGCTAATTCCTTATTAATAATGTAAAAAAATGTTGATTTATTGCTTTTAAAAGCAAGTTGTTTTTTTAATTACATAACAGGCAGAGAGAGAGAGAAACCAGGGTTATGGAGGTGAGCATTAATGCTTAATGGGTCACAAATCCCAGGGACTGCTTCTATCTGGCTCCCAGGAACACTATAGACCCGACACCCGCACGGCGAATAGAATACAGAATAATAATACAGAATATCAGCGTTGCAGGTGTTGTGCGTGCTGCAACATATTATCACAGTGTAAAGACTTCTGTAGACTGTGATATGCTGATTGGCAGCCTTTTTGGTTTGACTCTTTCATAGGTAGACGTGTATTTTTTTATATATACCTATATATAATTGTGTGTGAAACTGAATTTTAATTGTATTTGATTTTAATTTGTTAAAATGGGATGGATTTTTCGTCTTCCAAGTAACCAGGATTAGGTATTATTATAATGTAATGTAATGTAATATATTTCTAACAATTAGTTACATACATTACCTATCTGGGTTTAGCTTTTTACGTTTTATAGCGTCACTGTCCAATGTGTAGGTAGATTTATTAATAAATATAAATTAGGTAAAGATCTTGCATAATTTGAAAATTCACTTCTCATTTTAGACTGTATCTTGTTTAGATGACGTCCAAATATAGCAATAAAACGTGCATAATGATTATCAACATTCTTAAGTAGTTTTTTTTTATATACACAGTGGATTTTTTCTCTAAAAAAGGCTTCATGATTGATGTTACTACAAGAGCTAGCTAGCTAGGTTTAGGGTTTCTACCATGTTCTGTAGTTGGAAGGATGACTCGGATAGCAGTGCTAGGTCATCCGCGAATCTCAGGTGGCTTATGTAGGTGTCCTTTATGTATAGTCCTCGTTTGCTCTAGTCTAGCTTGCTTATGATCGCCTCGAGGACAGCTTGTAACATGATTTGCATGTCACATGAGTTTTTCTGCCCAGTCACATGTGAATCATGATCCATAACTCCTCACCATGAGGCTCGGACAAATGGCTGTACGGCTTTATCCCCCTTTGCCTTCCCTATCAATGGGAAAATTAAAAAAAAAAAAGTGTCTTTGACAACTGTCACCTGTCAAACTTCACTTGACGACCTATCTTCAAACAGGAAGATGCACTTTTGGGAACGATAATTTAATCGGCCGGGATCTTAGGCCCTGAGCCCCTTTTAATAAAAAGGCATGAAGCCTACATTTATACTGTATTAACACAAACATTGGGTAAGCATATTTTTGTTAATTTTTGTTTTTTTGAGTCGATGCACACGTGACGAAACTTAGGTTAAACCTCCAATTTTGTTCCAGGAATATGCCACTTTTTTACATTTCCATACTTTACACTTTCTACGTTTATTTTCACATTTACTTTTATTACCACTGTAGCTACGGCTTCAGCACGTAATCTTTAGTCGTCTTGGGACGATATTGTTTGACTGACTGCATGTGAGATTTTGGGAGACAAATTTACACGCCACCCATGTGAGTGATGACAAAACAGAGGTAACAACATCTGCCCTTAACACCTTTCACACAATGGCCAGCCAGGTATCTGAATCCTCACTTATTTTCTAAAATTTTTATTCTCACAAGTTGCAACAACTTTTAAAATCATAGGTACTAAATTGTTAACAGCAAGTAAGATTATTTTAAGTTCATTTATAAATTGGTATTAAAAAGCATGTTGTAAACGCCCTTCAGGCTCTATTTGATAAAAATAATAAACACAACAAGAGTACATAGTTTTTTATTAAACATAAACCTGCCCTTATGATTAAAAGACTAATTATCTTTACCGTAGAATCCGTGCATTTCTAACAGGTGAGCCTGGCGCCCGAACTTAGATTTTTTTGTATAACAAACCCTTATTTTTGGCCCACCTGATCAAAGGTTACTCATCATTAACCTCACATTCCATTGCAATTTAAATTTTTTATATTTTAATTTTTTATTTTTTACATCACAATTGTCGCCTTAGAACAGGGACGTTGAATATTGTTTACCTATGTAACTTTGTTGTGTGGATTTTAAAGCTGTTGCATTTGACCTAATTTTTTGCTATAAATTTTCATTAAGCAAAACAATTGTTTGTTTTAATATTAGATTCAATTACTTGCATTATATAGTGGTATATTTCCCAATAAAAAAATGTTCTGTGTATACTTATTTATTTTTCCCATATTTTTGTGTAAGAATGACTTTCATTTTTTCCATGTGTTTTGATAATTAAACATTAACTGTATTTTGAGATATCATTTAGATATTGATGTGAAGAAGCTATTATTTAAGAATTTTCATATTCTGCCAAACATTTGAGAGTTTTTATTGAATTTTTTATGTAAACTTATAACAAGTTATTCAGTTAAAGTTTTGAGGTTGTTTTCAAGTTTAATTTTAACATATCATTTTGTTGTCAATAATAAATTTGACTTTTGCTTATTATAATATAACTTACAAAATATAACTTATAAAATATTGATTTTTGTATTTAGTAGTTAAATTTTTGAGAAATTTATTTTATATTGAAAGTTTTTTGTAATAACATTTTTTATAATAATGTTTTGGATATAAGAGGTACATTTGTGAAAAGTTGTTGCATTTGTTTGCTTTGCAAATTAATAGTAATACATTTACACATTAGATTTTGAATAGATTTCCGCTTACAACTATTTACTTTGATTAAATTGATATTGAAATAGCGTTATCATATCATACTATTAGTAAAACTATGTCACTATGGACATTGATAAGCCTGCTTCTGCTGGTCCATCACACAAATACATTACTGTTGCTACTGACACTTCTGACTTAATTTCTACTGTATTTCCGCGTGACTTGGAATCACAATTAATTACAATGTCTGAAGAACCTCCTCGCTTGGATCATACTCATAATGTTGCACAATCTTCTTTGCTGGATTCTTGCTTGCCTAGTGGATCACAGTTGCCTAATGATTTATTTGCTCGTAGTTCTGCTAAACATGGATATTTTAAGCGTCCTGATTTTTCTAAAAGTAAAATAACTTTTGACGGTAAGTCTTGTGTTAGAGAATTTATTTCAAACGTTGAAGAATATATAGTTTCAAGAGATGTTGATGAACACTTTGTTGTGACTTCTTTTTCAGATTTTCTTACAGATTTAGCTAAAAAATGGTATCGTGTTGTTCGTTCTCATGTTAAGTCACGGTTTGAAATTAAAGTAGCTTTGCTTAAACATTTTGATAAACTTGATTTTGATTACCAACTTGAATTCCTTTTACGTACTAGAAAACAAAAACTTATTCTGGTCATAAATTTATATTATCTATTGTAGATGTTTTTACTAAATATTGCTGGTTATTTCCTTTAGCCAATGCTACTACTAAATCAATTTGTAAATTTTTAGAGAAAGATGTTTTTCTTAAGTTTGGTTGTCCTAAAGTTTTGATTTGTGACAATGGTACACAATTTACTTCTAAAAATTTTGTAGAATTCCTTCAGGGATATAATATTAATAAAATATTTTATAATACACTTTATACCCCGCAGAATAATCCTGTGGAACGTTATAACAAGTCAATTGAGACTTGTATTTCTTGTTTTGTTCGTGATGATCACAGAACATGGTCAAAATTCTTACCTCATGTTCAATTAGCCTTGAATAGTAGTGTTAATTTAGCTACTGAATTTACTCCTAATTTTCTCATGTTTGGGAGAGAATTAATTTTTGATGCTTCTTTACACCGTTTTAGTAATTCTTTTGATAATTTAACACAGATCGATGTTGTAGATCGTTCTGGTTTTGCAAAATCTCTTTCTTCACTTGAAGAAATTTTTAAGAAAGTTGTTCTTTCTTTATTTAAAGCTTATAAGCGTAATGCTTCTTATTATAATAAAGGTCGTCTTGTCACTTCTTATGAGGTTAACGATGTGGTTTGGAGGCGAAATTTCGTTCAGTCTAATGCTGCTCATTATTTTTCAGCTAAATTTGCTCCAAAGTTTGTTAAATGTAGAATAATAGAGAAAATTTCCAATAATGTTTATTTACTTAAAGACTTAGATAAAAATAGTACAGGTAGATACCATATAAAAGACATTCTTAAAGTTTAAAACTTATTTTTTATTTGTTTTCTTGTAACTTGAGTTATAGGGCGCATGAAAGTTTTATGCAGAGAGATGAATGATAGGTTGGTGCGCCTATGAATGAGGATGAATGAAAGGTACTAATTCAATTTGCAAATAACAACAGCTAAAATTTATTTAGTTAAAATTAGTCACATTAAAAAAAAAAATATATGTAATTATTTAAAATTAAAGTCTAGTTTTTCCAAATTTTATAAAAGTATTATTGCCAATACATATTTTCTTAACATAAAAGTTATAATGTTTCAGCATAGCTATATTCTTAACTAATCTCCAAACTACATACTCAATTAACAGCATAAGATTTTATTTTTGTATATATTATTGTTGCCTTTTGTTGTAACAAATCTCTTGTACAAATTATTCTGTACATTTTTGTATAATTTGTTTTGTCTTTTTATTAGACATTAATTTTTGTGTTTTTTGTCCTTTTGTAGACATATTTTTGTTAGTCTTAGTTATTAGGTTAACTCGGATTGGACAATTTATTGCTTGAGCAAATACCGGATTTTCCTATTTTCACTTTTTCCTCAGACTTGTGTCTGGTGGTTCTTTTTGTATGGTCCCGAATTGTTGGATTCATACACATTTTTTCCCACATCATGTACGGAAAGTTGGTAGTGTTGTGCCGGCCATGATTGTGTTGTTTTTTGTTATGTGAGTGTTCCCGGATTGTTGGAACCCACATACATTTTTTTCTTTCCACATCATGTACGGAAAGTTGGTAGTGTTGCGCCGGCCATGATTGTGTTGCTTTTTGATGTGTGATCCCGTATTGTTGGATCATTCACATTCTTTTTCCACGTCATGTACGGAAAGTTGGTGGTGTTGTGCCGGCCGTGATTGTGTGTTTTTTGTTTTGTGTACCCGTATTGTTGGTCACATTACGCCTTTTTCGCTTCATGTTCGGAAAGTTGGTGGAGTTGTGCCGACCATGATAGTGCTTATGGAGTCTGTTAAACATTTTGTTTTCAGATCTCACCTTTAAAAAAAAAGACGAGTAGAGAGGATGAGTCAGTGACGAGGGTGTCCAACTGATCTCAACAAAAATAGAAGGATTGTTAGGAAGATGTTTAGAGTCAGTGACCAGGGTGTCCAACTGATCTCAACAAATGGAAGGACGGATAGATAGGATGTTGTTTTGAGTCAGTGACTAGGGTGTCCAACTGATCTCTATAAACAGGATTTAGTTTTTTATTGGTTTCATTATTTGTTTTTGTTGGTGTTGGTATTATCTAAGTTCTTTTACAAACTTAGGTTTGGGGTATTTTGGTTTTGGTGGTTTGTTTAGATATTTTGACCTTTTGTTGTGTTGGTTTTGTTTTTATTTTTTGTTTGTTTTGGGTTTCGAACGTCAGCCTCGATTCTCGATGCTTTTCGTGGGGAAGGGGGAAATGTAACATGATTTGCATGTCACATGAGTTTTTCTGCCCAGTCACATGTGAATCATGATCCATAACTCCTCACCATGAGGCTCGGACAAATGGCTGTACGGCTTTATCCCCCTTTGCCTTCCCTATCAATGGGAAAATTAAAAAAAAAAAAGTGTCTTTGACAACTGTCACCTGTCAAACTTCACTTGACGACCTATCTTCAAACAGGAAGATGCACTTTTGGGAACGATAATTTAATCGGCCGGGATCTTAGGCCCTGAGCCCCTTTTAATAAAAAGGCATGAAGCCTACATTTATACTGTATTAACACAAACATTGGGTAAGCATATTTTTGTTAATTTTTGTTTTTTTGAGTCGATGCACACGTGACGAAACTTAGGTTAAACCTCCAATTTTGTTCCAGGAATATGCCACTTTTTTACATTTCCATACTTTACACTTTCTACGTTTATTTTCACATTTACTTTTATTACCACTGTAGCTACGGCTTCAGCACGTAATCTTTAGTCGTCTTGGGACGATATTGTTTGACTGACTGCATGTGAGATTTTGGGAGACAAATTTACACGCCACCCATGTGAGTGATGACAAAACAGAGGTAACAACATCTGCCCTTAACACCTTTCACACAATGGCCAGCCAGGTATCTGAATCCTCACTTATTTTCTAAAATTTTTATTCTCACAAGTTGCAACAACTTTTAAAATCATAGGTACTAAATTGTTAACAGCAAGTAAGATTATTTTAAGTTCATTTATAAATTGGTATTAAAAAGCATGTTGTAAACGCCCTTCAGGCTCTATTTGATAAAAATAATAAACACAACAAGAGTACATAGTTTTTTATTAAACATAAACCTGCCCTTATGATTAAAAGACTAATTATCTTTACCGTAGAATCCGTGCATTTCTAACAGGTGAGCCTGGCGCCCGAACTTAGATTTTTTTGTATAACAAACCCTTATTTTTGGCCCACCTGATCAAAGGTTACTCATCATTAACCTCACATTCCATTGCAATTTAAATTTTTTTATTTTTTTATTTTTTACATCACAAGCTATAAATATTATTGGAGACAGCGGATCACCTCGTCTAACTCCTCTTTCTATTGGGAAGCTAGGGCCTATGTTTTCAAGCTTAATTTTACCCTTATTGCTTTTATATATGGATTTGATGATTTTAACGGTTCACCCTTGTTTGGTATAACAACAACGTTTAGTCGAAAATCACTCCTTCGAACAACGTTTAAGAAAATAATCACTTTGTATACTATCGATTAACATAATTTTCATTTCATCGAATGTTTATTTGCGATAACAACATTTGCGCTATTGATCAAAAAGTATTTATAATGTTCAATTGATGTATTGTTCAGGTGGTATAATTTTCATTTCATGGAATGCCCAATTGAACAATAGGTTAGCGAGGAGCGAAGCGACGAGCGCGTTAGTTTGACATGAAGCCAGAAGCGACTTTAGGGCGTTTTCACTGAATTATTACTGAACTGAATATTCGATACGATCTTTCGACTAAATCATTATTAGTCTAGTTAAGCATTAGGTTAAATAAAATTAGTGCATTTGGAAATTCGGTGAAATGACATTATGTCAAAGAAATAATTATGCTAAATAAAATTCTACCAATTAAATATTCGTTCAAATGAATAATTATGCGAAATGACTATTGTAACTAAAACTAGCCGAAACGATTTTCGACTAAACGTTGTTATACCAAACAAGGGTAAACCGATTTTCACATAACATATTATCTCCATTCCTTGTTCCTTCAGGCTTTCCCAGATACTTGTATGTCTTACCGTATCAAAGGCTTTCTGGTAGTCTTTGAACGTTATATAAAGTGTTCTTTGGTTTTCCTGGTACTTTTCCATTATCATTTCAAGGGTATGGATGTGGTCAACCGTTGAAGAACCCATTCTGAAGCCTGCTTACTCCACCGGTTGCTTTTTTTCCAAAGTGTCTCTAATCCTTATATTTATAATTGCGGAGAATAATTTGTATTGACTCGGTAGCAGGCTAGTTAGCCTGATTAGATTTAGATGAAATTAAATGTTTGTGATTTACTGTAAAATTTATACTTTATAAAGAAAAAAAGCTTTATTAAGTATTTATTTTCATAGCTAGGTAACAATCTCGATAAAAACATCTGCGTGCCTGTTTATCCCCATCTCTAGTACGACGCGTAGTTGCAATTTTTTGGCGGCATTATTTTAGAACAAAATAACTGACATTTTCATCCCCGCATCTCGGAAAGAGTAATTTTGCTATTCGATAACTGGGTGCAAAAGCCGTTTTTATCTACTAGTTAGACAAACAAGTCATGTCATCGATGATGTCATCGATGTCAATTAAATAATAGGTTGGGGAAAAAGTTTCTTCGCATTTTTTAAGAAAATTCAAAACATTTTTTAATATAGTTTATTTACATTTAACTAAAGTATGTAGGTACCATTTTGTTCGATAACTTTTTGCCATCTTGTAGGTAGGGACATGATCCCATTGCTATAGAAATTTTGGGACTACTGGTCAAAATACCGCGACAAGTGGTTTTGGCAGTCCTCTCGTGATGTTAACCTGACACTGCCTAAAGAATTCTGAAGAGACCGAAACCGGTGGAAATCTGAAGGTGCAAGGTCAGGACTATACGGCGGATGCATTAACACCTCCCAGCCAAACTCTCTTAATTTTTGCTGAGTGGCTAAAGATGTGTGAGGTCTAGCGTTATCATGATGAAAAACCACACCCCTTCTGTTGATTAATTCCGGCCGCTTTCTCTCAACTTCTTGCTTTAATCTCATCAGTTGTTCGCAGTAGAGTTCAGAATCGATGGTCCTGCCTGGTGGTAACAGCTCATAATGAATAATGCCCTTCCAATCCCACCACACACACAGCATCACCTTGTTGCGAGTTAACCCGGGTTTCGCCACAGTCTGTGAAGCCTGACCGGCCTTTGACCACGACCTTTTTCGCACGTTCTTGTCGTACGTGATCCACTTTTCATCACCAGTTATCAGCTTCTTAAAAAATGGTTCGGTTTCATTACGTCGTAATAAAGAATCACAAATGAGTACACGGTTCATTAGGTTTCTTTCAGTGAGCTCGTGAGGTACCCAAATGTCGAGCTTTTTTGTGTACCCAGTTTTTTTCAAATGCGCCAAAACTGTTTTGTGGTCAATTCCCAGTTCTTCAGCTACGTCGTAATTACTGACATGCCGATCTTGCTCCACTTTTTCAAAAATGGCATCCATTTTATCTGTAATAGGGCGACCAGAGCGACGTGCATCTTTGACATCAAAATTTCCGGATTGAAAACGCTTAAACCAAATTTGTGCTACTCTCACAGTCACTGCACTAGGTCCATAAACATCGCAAATTTTTTTCGCGGCTTGCGTTGCATTTTTACCTTTTTAACCGACTTCCCAACAGGAGGAGGTTCTGTATTCGTCTGTATGTATTTTTTTTTTATGTATGTTCACCGATATCTCCGTCATTTCTGGACCGATTTTCAAAATTCTTTTTCTATTCGATAGTGTTTACTCCTGAGGTGGTCCCATTGTCACCAAGTCAGGATCTGATGATGGGAAGCCTGGGAAATCGAGGGCAACCCTCAAATTTTATAGGCATGTACAATGTTTTTCATATTTTTTCTAAAGCTATACTAGTATTTGCGTCTGGTAGTCACCATCTCATGTTGATGAGCTGATGATGGAAGGTAAATGTATGTTCACCGATATCTCTGTCATTTATGGACTGATTTTCAAAATTCTTTTTTTATTCGATATTGTATACTCCTGAGGTGGTCCCAATGTCACCAAGTCATGATCTGATGATGCAAAGCTAGGAAAATCGAGGGCAACCCTCGAAAAACAACGGAATGGGAGGGTTATTCATATTTTTTATAAAGCAATTTTAGTATGATTGCGTGTGGTAGTCATCTCATGTTGATGAGCTGATGATGGATGGTAAAACTCCTTAATTGTTAGGAGTTCGTTGATGATTATTTAAATATTAAAGGTACCTAAAGACCGATAGTTGTGTTCTTTCAGGTAATTTAGGTGAGCTGATGATGAAACAAAAAACTCTTTAATGGTTAGGAGTTGGATGATATTTCTTTAAATATTGAAGGTACCCAAAGAGCGATAGTTGTATTCTTTCAAGTTATTCAGGTGAGCTGATCATGGAAGGAAAAACTCCTTAACGGTTAGGAGTTGGATGATAATACTTTAAAGATTATAGGCACGTAAAGACCGCTAGTTGTATTTTTTCAAGTTAATCAGGTGAGTCGATGATGGAAGGAATAACTCCTTAACTGTTAGGAATTGGTTGATGATTATTTAAATATATAAGGTACCTAAAGAACGATAGTTGTATTTTTTCAGGTTATTCAGGTGAGCTGATGATAGAAGGTAAAACTCCTTAATGGTTAGGAGTTGGACGATAATTCTTTAAATATTAAAGGTACCTAAAGAGCGATAGTTGTATTCTTTCAGGCTATTCAGGTGAGCTGAAGATGGAAGGAGATTAAGAATTGGATGATAATTTAAATATTAAAGGTAAGATACCTAAAGACCGAAAGTTGTATTCTTTCAGCTTGTTAGGTGAGCTGATGATGGAAGGCAAAGCACCGTAATACATAGTTAGTATTTGGATGTTAAACTTGTACAAAACTGTAACATTTTCTCACACATAAAACCACCTCTGGCAGTAAGGCAGTATAATAGTGAAAGTTTGCCAGCCTGTCGCCTACATAAAACGGGCACAAAACCCAAAAAGTAATCCGCCTAATGGCAACGCTCTTCTAATGTGTGATTTATGGTTAATATTGCAAGTGTCTATAAGCGACGGAACCACTTAACACCGAGTGGGTCGCAAGTTTGTTGGCCATCTCCTAATATATAAATAAAAAAACAACAATTATTCCACATAAAACACTAAAAATAGAAAAATAAACAACTTTTAAAAAAAAAGTCCAACCGACTTCAAAAAGTATAAAAATAACATATTATTGAAATGTGTGCTAGGTACCTGCTGTACTGTTTGAAGTCGGTGCCAAGCCAACTAGGTATTCTATAGGTCCGCCTGCCACATCACATTCATTGATCACACCATCCAACCGAACGCGCCAGCTTAGGTGATGAGGGGCTCGTGGTGCTGAACGACTGGCATGGCTTGGCACCAGGTTCAAACAGTACAGCAGGTACCTAGCACACATTTCAATAATATGTTATTTTTATACTTTTTGAAGTCGGTTGGACTTTTTTTTTTAAAAGTTGTTTATTTGTAGTAAAATTTTAAAATGTATCGAATTTCTTCATTAGATTCACTCATCTTGGCGGTACGAAAAACAAATGAAAATCACACATTTTCCTAATTTGAATTTGGAATTATGTTCTTTAAAATTTTAACTTTCAATGATACCAAAACCAGCTAGATACAAATAGTATAGCCAAAGAGATTTTATTACAAGTTTATACATACTATAATGCGAAAAGACTTTTTCCCCAACCTAATATATACGCATTATTAGAGATAACTCAAAAAGTACTCTTCAGATATCGATAAAATTTAAATGGGACCATATGACAAACACCAGCTTCCAAACGTTAAAAGAGCTGCTTACACATCAAGAAGCGTCGGTGGTGTAGTGCGTGAGAACGTCATCTCCCACCCGGGAGGCACTGGTTCGATCCCCGCCACGTACAGTGTTTTGAATTCATATGTACGTTTAATCAATTAATCGACGCTATTACGGTGAAGAAAAACATCGTGAGAAAACCTGCACACACCTATGAAGAAATTCTTAGGTTGTGTGTGAAGTCGACCAACCTGCACTTGGCCAGCGTGGTAGACTAAGGCCTAATCGCCCCTAATGTGGGGTAGGCTCGAGCCCCTCGGTGGGGACATTATATGACCTGTTGATGACACATCAAGCGGCAAATATATTTGTGATGAACACGAGTATTTGTTGACTAGTTATGGTTATTTGTAAGATTGTTTTGTATAACATAAAGGAACATCGAATGAAACCCAGGTAGCTTTTCAAAAACTAGTTATTTAAATTAAACTTGACAAAATTGTAAAGAGCGTGTGACCTTATCGCAAGTAAAGTTAGAAGAGGCCGTATAGTTATCGCCGGTACGTTGCGAATATTCGTTGACATAATTATTGTCGTTTATGAAGGTGGTGTTAAATATATTGATAGCAGTTTATGAACTCGTTTCGTAGGCGTATGGGCCTAAACAAAGATACTTATTAAACTTTATTTATAAAAATATCAAAAATAATAAGTTTCGTTACCGAGTATCCATAACATAAGTTCTTAATGATACTTCTTCTACTGAAGTTCTTAATGATAATTTGTTTCTACACCAGGAATAAATGTACTTATATTTTTTTGATCTATTTTATATTGAGTGCTATGTACCTACGCCGCTAATGTAATATGTAGCAGAACTGTTCTTTTTTATGTAATGTAAATTAAACTAAATAAATAAAAAAATACATAGATACTTACTTTGGGCTAGATAATTGGAATGTGCGTGAAAATATATCATATTATGTTATATTATTTATTAAGCCAGTGTCCTTGAATTACCATCAGTGAGCACAGGATCCTCTCCAGTGTAGAATAGAATATAACTTTATTGCACATACCTCAACCAATACAGAAATAAACATAGTAAAACGTACGTAATTATCGTACGTAAAAGTATGTACGTATCAGTGTATTGTTTCATAAGTACCTAATTACTGGTCAATACAGTCAAAACATATTCAATTCAATTCATTTATTGGTTCATAAACATAGGTATTACCGGGTGGTAAATAATAGTTTTGTACGTACAACCATGATTCGCCTTGACTTGAGGCATATGAACATATTAACGTTACAGTAAAAATTTCAAATATCATTAAGACCACATATTAATTATGTCAATTTAAATATAGAAAAACATGATAAAAATACAATTAATTACAAAATAAATATTACATAAAGTCAATTTCTACATGTCATTCATAACATAAGCGTTGATAGTGTTATCAAAAGCAGAGCCCACACGTTATCTCTCAAACAATTGTGACACAGGCCATCTTAATTTATCTTTCGTCAATGAACTACACTTACGTGCAATGAAATTGACTCACCCTCAGAACTCCCTAATCAAAATTTACAATTAGTAAATAATATTTTTTAACCCCGTGTGTTAAACAAGAACCTAAACTTACATTACACCAGTTTTTACTGTGATAGATCTTGGTTTATTGATTTTACACATTGAAAACCAAATACAGTTAAGAGAGCCAAAATTTTTGGGGATCAGCTGAATTTTAAGGGTCAATAAATCTGTAAGATTACTAAATTATTCAATAAACAATGATTCAATTAATTCTGAACACTCTGCATAGTAACGGAAATGGCGTATGACGTAAAAATGAGAAACCAGGGTTTCCGAAGAAATGAGTCTATTGTCACCAATACTTCGTTTATCGATGTTTAGAGTAGATTAAATAAAGCTTATGAAATATACATTCAATTTATATTTACAGGTTTTGTTTATCTAAACTTATTTTTATATACCGATATATTAAGAATCGAAACCTACGAGGTGAGTCGATTTCATTGCTCGTAAGTGTATTCAAATTGATGACATGACTTATTCAAATAATAAATATTTCTCACAAATCCGTCGCCAAGTAGGTAATGACGATAGCTCGAATGTCATTAAAATAATAAATGCGTGTAGGTAATATTTAATAAGTCGCGAAATCAAAACTTAAATTCCTCAACTAGGGGTGCAAACTTTTTTTTAACAAGATTATAAAGTATATTTAGGTCTGAGAAGGAAAATTAACAGCATCTTAGAAAAATTAACAGTATTTTATTTATGAATCTTGACATATGACTTGACTGAGACATATTTTTAATGCTTCTCGAGCAACTTATTAATTTAGTACTATTTTTAAAAGCCTCTAAGGTCTCGTCACAATCAATGCTGAAAACAGTATTTTGTACAGGTACTTTATTTTTGTTCAACAGTAAAAAGTATAAAGGAGTGAAAAACAGTTTAATGCTGTTTTAACAGTACAGTTGACAACCCTATTCTCTATAGTCTAAGATCCGAACCTAAATCGACCTTCACCGAGCTGATAATAGAATGAAACATATTTTATTATTAATTTAGTATATTAGAAAATATATTAAAAATGGGTCGTCTAAAAAAATCCTAGACAGACTATTTTTTATTGTTTTTTGAAAAATTATTTTTAATAAAATATTGCAACATCAAGATAATAAGAAAATTTTGTCGCGCGCTTATGATTATATAATTTTTTTTCTATTATCCAATCGAGTGAAAGTAACTGATATCGACATACCTGTTCATACCTGACAACCCAGTAGTTCGCGCAGGTAAATAATAGACAACCCAATGGCTGCACATTCTATATGGTTTCTACTATCAGTCAGGACAAAATTTTCTTATACAACCCATTTTTAATATATTTTCTAATATACTAAATTAATAATAAAATATGTTTCATTCTATTATCAGCTCGGTGAAGGTCGATTTAGGTTCGGATCTTCTACTACTACAGTCCTTTATTTTATCTTATTTCAAGTAAACGTAGATGGGTGCCTACTTAAAGGGAACAAAAAGAACTTGAACAATAAAAAGTTAATCATGCCAAACGTGTCTGATGCTCAACGAGTTAATTACTGTACTGTCAAAGTGTAAAATTATGAGTCGCAATTTCACTTTGCAAAGACCTAAATGGAATGTTATGAAAGCTGAAAAAATGTTGTCAAACAATACTCACGTTCGTTATGCAAATCCGAGAAGGAAATGAAAATCGAATAAACTCGCTATCGGGAACGCGATCTCGCGCGCGCACAGTACGCGGCCACTCGAGAGGCGACGACAAGCAAACTAAACAGTAAACAGTCACCGCATGACCCGGCGTCCTCTCGAGATTATTAATCTGCGTTTATAAAAATTGGATTAATTCAGGGACCTTGTGATATTCCACTGAACATTGGACTTTATTTTTTGTATTTTAAAATGACTGAACAATAAATAATGCTTTATTCAGCTAATAATATATCGTCACCTCTGAACAACCGCTTAGCGACCATTTTATAAGTTTTTTTTTGTTGTAATTTGACGCCGTCGTGGTGTAGTGGTCAGTAACGCTGCCTGCACATCAAGCGGTTCGGATTCGAGTCCTAGTAGTGGCAAATGTTTGTGTGATGAACACGAACATTTGTTCACGAGTTTTTTATGTGTTATTTAAGTTTATTTATCAAATATCTATGGTATTATGTACTTATATTAAATTTGTCCGTTATCTAGTATTCAAAACACAATTTCTTTATTAATTAATTTGGGCTAGATTATTGGTGTAAGTGTAAAAAAATTAATAGGTAAGTACTTGTCATAAATAATTATTACTTAAACGTAATACGTGTCATATTTGTTCTTAACATATCTATCTACTAAGAACTAAGACTAAAAATGATTGCATAAAGATTTAAACAAATATGGTTTTATTTCTTAAATGGCAAAGATGACACTGCCATAGAGCCTCATCAAGGTCGCGCGGTCGAAACACCTTAGGTATGCTTTCTAGTCCAAGGTCGGTGAATATTAAGCCGCGCTCTCACTACACGAGTTCACGTGTGTCAAACTTCTTGCGTGTACATTGATGCGTTTTTAAGTAGTACTTTAGAAAGACTTTAGACCGTGGTATACAATATCATCGATAATTTTTACACAATAACAACTTAGTTTCTTACGTGGCGCCAACAATTCCCATCTTCGACTAATTTGTCTCATGTGACCTTTTTTTGTTGAGGGGAGGTCAAATGCATTTACGCATCGATATAATATGTGGGATTCGAGGTAAAGGCGTTCCCTCCATACTCACTAAACATCCACCCCGGCCTGAACTGCAGTGCGTTATTACGGGACGGCTCGGGAACTGCGCACGTGAGCGCAACTACATCGACACCGTCCCAACGCTGCCCGTCTAGGCACTCCTTGCACCAATTGGTGGCCAGCAGCCACTCCTCCACCGACGGCTGCTCGACCTGGTGCGTCCTCCTGACGAGGACACCGGGAGCAGCCATCGGACCGCACCCGAAGGATTTCGCAGTCGTGGCCCTGATAAAGGTCGTCCGGAACTAACCGTGGTGGGAAAACAAAAGCAACTCGACGATGGCATATGACTTTGAATGCCAAGGGGACACACTTAACTTCAAGAGCCACACACCCACCAAGAAAGTTTCCCCACCACGTTACCAGGGTCCGCCACGAGATTTGCCTCGTGTGACCTAGAGAATCACTTACCTTGAGATGAGAATATCTACACGTTAATTAATTTTAGTGGAGTTTTGATAGGTAAAGGGTACCAAGGTAGGTTCTTTAAAACTATTACCCTTAAAAAATATTATCCTGTTGATAGAGTAGCGCCACCACGGGGAGTAGGTACTACTTTTTATTCCAACTTCTCGTTTCCATCTCAGAGCAACAACGTATTGGTGACCGTGGCCGCTGCACGACCAGCCAGTGAATTCTGTGATTTGCAAGCGATCACTTAAAGTGATATCAGACGGTTCACTCGAATGAATGTTCACTCCAGTGAATGCTTCATTTTTATTTCATTCCATGTTCACACGGTCGAACTGGAATGAAACAGAAAAGAATATTCATCTCCTGTTTTCTTTCAATTCGTCGTCGAAAGAAGACCATTTTGCCGCGACGTTTTCTTCTACAAGACTCGAAACAAAATGACCGAATCCCAGTGAACGTTCTCTCAGTGTTCAGACTGTTCATTTATCGTTCATTCCGAGTGGGAGTGAAAGATGCCGAATGCCAATATACAACATTGTTGGATCGGTTCATTGATGAATTCATTCAGCACTTGTGTTTCATTTTGGGTCTGAACCCACTGAAGACTTCATTTCGAGTGAAAGGTACCGAATGAAAGGCGTAAATGAACGAAAAATAAACCGTCTGATACCACCTTTAGCGACGCAGTGACCACGGCCGCACAGTGTATTGTTGCTCTAAGCGATTGCTTGCTGAAGCTTGAATTTACTGGTCACCGCGACCTGGCTGCCAGTACGTAAGAATCACTCAATTTTCAATGGAGTCAAAAAAGCGTTCCCTCTTTTTTGACTTCTTTGAAAATTGAGTGAAGAAGCACTTTGGCTCAAGAATTGACTATATTATAAGAGTCATAATTAACTATAACAATGTATTTCAGTTAATTAAGTACCTACAGATATTTCTTACTAGAAAAATGCACTGAAAACAATCGATTTGCCTCAGGCGGGACTCGAACGGGGGCTTTTCGCTGTCGAAATTTGTCAGTGCTTGGTGCTTATGTTTTTATGGTAAACATTGTTTCATCAAATCTTTAAAATTTGCACTTCTAAGACCCGACTGAAATATTTTTGCAAATATTTGACGCCCAGTTAAGATGAAACTACCATACATTATGGAATAATTTTATTTTTCCGTTTACAAACGCTTAAATATTAATACTTAATTTAAAAAAAAAACAACATAAAAAAAAACACAAAAAGTACCCAGGAAATATTGTACAACATTTTCTGGGTACTTTATGTTTTTTTTTTTTTTCAAAAATAATCGATTTTTTCAAAACAAAAATATTGAAATCAACTCGGAAGCCGATCCCAAACCACCTGTATTCAGAGTGTTGGTTATTTAGTTTACATGTTGTATAAACAATTTAAAACAATATCTAAAGCGGGTCTCGCGGAATCGTACCAAAAGTGGCTAGGCAAAAAGAGAAGTAAAGGTGACTGCCGATAATGCACCACACCATCAGGAAGCCTCCGTCACCCTACACCTTGCGGTCACATCTCCCAGGCACTTCTTCTCGCTCCCCTCTCTGATACGCGACGGAGAATCCGTGGAATGTTGTTTTCGTCTCATTTGACATGACTTCGAATGTTCATTAGTTATAATAGTAATGCTCATAAAATATATTACACTCCAGAATTTATTTCCAACAAGGTCATTTATACACTTCAATCGATTAATTATTGCTATCATGAACGACTTCATAGTTATTCATGACACGAAAACGGAAGAGAATAAATTTGTGGAATTAATTTTTTTACTGGCATTTTAATAAAAACCAGTTGAAACCTCTTCAACGTGTTTGTTATTTTTAACGCATTATACAAATTAATGACGGCTTATGTTTGTTCTATTTTTAAAGTAGAAGAGATTGGAGAAACAAGTAGAATGAGCGAAAAAGGAACTTAAAACTATCTATGTAAGTTATCAAATCAAATACATTTATTCAGATTTCCATCAATTTACACAATGAAAAATACAGGGTGTAAAAGACATGAACAGTCAAACGAGAACCATGTATTCTGCTCACCATCATAACGTTTTTCTTCCTTTAGACTATACCTGGGAAATTGATAGTTACGATTTTATTGAAGATCAAAGTCATAATTTTTTTTTTCATTTTTTTTATGAAAACGTATTCTATACGTTATTTCTTAGTTATTGTCCAAAGAAACATTATCATTTTTTTTAGTATTTCATAACAAAAAATGGCTTCAATACGTTAGCGTTCAATGTAGCTCACTCGATGCGCACGGACACTAACGAACGGGGCCGCCGTCAAGCAAAATTATCGCGGTTTTGCGAGTTGCGTGCGAGTTGAGCCCTTTACATTGCGCGGTACAATTTGCAATTTTTTTTAACACCAAAAAATAAAAATCATTTCCCAGCAATAATTTTTTTGAAATATGTCTTATTTTGATGTATAGATTACATAGTTCTCGTTTGACTGTTCATGTCTTTTACACCCAGTATAAATAATACTAACTTAATCTTACAAAAGATTGGAAAATACAATTAATATTGTTTTGAATAGAAAGAAGGTAAACTTACAAGACATCTCAATTGCATCCCAGGAGCTCAACTACGTGAATTGAAACAAATTGGTTGAACTCTTTACTGTGAGTAGGTTCATGGACAGCTTATATTATAGACTAGCAAAAGTAGAGTTGCCTTCTAAAAATATAAACACTATCACAGTATAATATTATCTATCCAATATATTTTTTAGGATTTTCAAGTTGGTAATTTTAAGGCAACTTATTCATTTTAAATGTAGTTTTGGTAGCGAAATGCCGGTGTCGGGATCGTGTTTTTCGTCGAGATGTATTTCGTAAAGGTCAGCCTTTCCTACCTAGTAAGTATTGAGGAAAAAGCACATTTTTAAAAGTGCAAAAACAGTAATCAAATACTGTTTTTGCATTTTTAAAAATGTGCTTCTAAAAATCATCAGCCATCATGCACACAATTCAGACTTACTCATAAATCAAAGATTGGATGAGATGACAAAGAAAGGACAAGTATGATTATGGTACAGTGGGAAAGGGAAACCCTCCATCCAAAATATAGGAAAGAAAACTGTTAATACTGAGATTACGAGTGATCGAGGATGAAGTATTGAAAAGGAAAACACATTATGCCGACCTCAAAATACATTAGGATCAGGGCAAGGAGATAGTAATGAAATCAAACATTTGGTGACTTTCAAAATATTAGAAGCTGTGATAATTTTCAACCAAACGTGTTAAATATATAAACGGCTTAAAGTGTCACGGATAAAGTGCGGCTATCACAGGTTTATAATTATTTTTTACAAGAGGTTTATATTTAACTAGGGTGAGATAAATAAAATGTACCAATTTGTGAGTAATGCGTATGTGTGCGTGAAAAGTAGTACTGCAGTCTGCCAGTTGCTGTTTTTTCTACGTGACTGACAGACCGACCTGTAGGCCTATTCCCTAACTTTTTTTGACAGTTGAAAGTGATGATCACCGAGTGAATTACACTTCCATTGCCGTTTTACACAACACGCTATTATGGAACTTGGCGCGTAAAACAGCAATGGATACGTAATTCACTCTGTGATCATCACTTTCAACTGTCAAAAAAAGATAGCGAATAGCCCCCGGAGACTCATTTTTGAATCACGAAATTAATTTCGATTGCTCTCAATTTTACGTATTTTTGAAACATTAGAAATGAGTGTTGCCCTAAAACTCGATTCTTATAAAATTTTTCATTTCATGCAGAAAACATAAAACCGGACAGCCGTAACTCGTTGATTTAAAACAAAAGTGAGTTACGAGGGAACAGAATGTAAATTAAGTTATAATGTCACTGTCTGTCATTTGATTTTCTACTGGTAGAATAACGGAAACGAGTGGGTCGGACTACTCGTTGCAAAATTCACGAGTATGAATATTCAAAAATAGCGTTTTTGGGGATTCGCATACGAATCTTGCGATTTGGAATTCTAATGAATTAAAAAATGCGTCTCCTGGGCTGCCTGCGTGTACGTGAAATGGTCTCATCTATCTATCTCGTTCTAATATACGTGTAATATGCTTTTTCTCTTTCACATTGCCCAATGCCCATCTACAGTTTTCTATATCTAATCTAATCTGGACCCCAACTTTTATACGTATGAACAATCACTACATAGTATAAAACAAAGTCGCTATCCGCCGTCTGTCTGTCCCTATGTATGCTTCGATCTTTAAAACTACGCAACGGATTTTGATGCGGTTTTTTTTAATAGATAGAGTGATTCTTAAGGAAGGTTTATATGTATAATACATGCATATTTACAAAAGCATTGCACCCGTGCGAAGCCGGGGCGGGTCGCTAGTAATAAGATATAGTACACATATATTGCAATAATTTCTTACCATCTGTAGGCGTCCAGTTCGTCCTTCCTCCGCTTTGAATTGCCAAATCCACAAATGCGCTTGCGCCACATAACAAGTGTATGGAGAAACACTATCACAACACACGCGGGAACCTGTCTATTGACCTTTAAGTATAAAAAAAGTAGTTAATTCTCCATGGAAGGAATTGTTGTCTCGTCGCAGGGTGCCTGCGTCAGCTGAATTGGTCATAGAAGTTAGTTCTTTAATAAATTTATTGTATCGTAGATATATGATCAATGTGCTAATTAAGTGTTTATTGCAACTCATATAATTTGATTGTAAACAAGTGTTTACTGCTGGTTGCTTATTTCCATAAAATTAGTTCTTAGAAAAATTCTTCGAATATAATTTTACAGACCACACACTAATAAAATTGAGTGATTGAATATCTTTACAAAATAAAATAAGGCGGTGTTATTTTTTTGTTATCAAAACTAAAAACGGAGAAATAAAAATTTTGTTTATAAAAATCTAAGTGCTTTTTTCGAGGTCGGTCCCAAATACAAGTTGACAACATTTATTCCAAATATCAAGGTTGATGACCTCAAAAAAACATTAAGATTTTTTAACAATATTTTTATTTCCTTGTTTTTAGATTTGAAGGCGGTTTTTATTTATATAAAAAAAATGTTTTTGCTTTTTAATGTTGTAAGTATAGAAATTTGCAGGAAACTATTTCGACATCTTTTAGACAAACAAGTTATGAAATGATTACGATATCATCGATGTCAATTAAATAGGCATTATTAGGGATAACTCAAAAACAACTCGTCAGACGTCGATCAAATTTAACTGGGACCACACGACAAGCACCAGCTTCCAAACGTTAAAAGAATTTTCAAAATCGGTACACCCAGTAAAGAGTTATGAGACACATAAAAAACATATAATCGAATTGAGAACCTCCTTCTTTTTTTGAAGTCAGGCAATAAAATTAATTTAAGGCACACTGCGTTGGCGGCTTCATTTGGCGAATGCATGCAAGGTTTTAATCACGGCAGGCAGGCGTGGGTAGTTTGTGTATTTGTTATGTCTACGTAATCATGGCGATCGTCAATCATGCTTCAAAACGTTTCAGTTTTGGACCACAAACATTTGAGTCTTGCAAGTCACTTGAGAAGAGATATACTGCCGCACGAATCGCATGACCAACGCATGCATGGCTATGTTCAGGCAAACGCGTCGTTGCTGCTCTGTGGACACAAATTTATTTGTTTCTACACAAGATGCAAGCATAGACGTGCGGTTTACGTGGACAGTAAGCTTAAAACATTCAATATAAAGATCGCTGCAGACTTATCAACCATAGAGCCTCTTTATACCGGGTGTAAAAGACATGAACAGTCAAACGAGAACCATGTATTCTACACATCAAAATACGACATATTTCAACAAAATTATTGCTGGGAAATGATTTTAATTTTTTGGTGTTAAAAAAAAATTGCAAATTGTAACGCGCAACGTAAAGGGCTCAACTCGCACGCAACTCGCAAAATCGCGATAATTTTGCCAAACGGCGGCCCCGTTCGTTAGTTTCAGTGCGCATCGAGTGAGCTACATTGAACGCTAACGTTTTGAAGCCATTTTTTGTTATGAAATACTAAAAAAATGTTATGTTTCTTTGGACAATAATTAAGAAATAATGTTTAGTATACGTTTTCATAAAAAAATTTAAAAAAAATTTTTGACTTTGACCTTCAATAAAATCGTAACTATCAATTTTCCAGGTATAGTCTAAAGGAAAAAAAATGTTGTGATGGTGAGCAGAATACATGGTTCTCGTTTGACTGTTCATGTCTTTTACACCCTGTATATACGTCGATATCCCTTCCCGAGTTGATAAGTGTGACTGAAAAATGACTAGGCAAAACCTCTATACTTTTTCGAAAAAGAAATCTCTAATATGAACATGTAGGTACTCTCTGAAATGTGTACACACAAATCAATGTTGTTTTCTGAATGTACGTAAATTATTATAAATGGCCCAAATATTAATATTAGCTGTGTAAAACAAGAAAAACATTGTGTTTATGCATTTTATTCTTTTTAGTGTTATTTCGGGATAATGCAGTCACCACCAAATGTTTAGAGGTCAGTGAATAAGTACAAATTCATGTGTCTGTCTGTGTATTATTGTTTGTTCTTTTTCTCTTAGCTGGTTCTGGTTATGGCAATATGATACAAGTATGAATGAGTTTAACTAAATATGTGGCCTTTAGACTAGACTAAAAACATGTTTCACTTGGCCTCCCTCAGTCTACACAAACTCAAATTGATAGCTCAATCTCAAAAATCCTTTATGTATAATAATAGGTTGGGGAAAAAGTTTCTTCGCATTTTTTAAGAAAATTCAAAACATTTTTTAATATAGTTTATTTACATTTAACTAAAGTATGTAGGTACCATTTTGTTCGATAACTTTTTGCCATCTTGTAGGTAGGGACATGATCCCATTGCTATAGAAATTTTGGGACTTCTGGTCAAAATACCGTGACAAGTGGTTTTAGCAGTCCTCTCGTGATGTTAACCTGACACTGCCTAAAGAATTCTGAAGAGACCGAAACAGGTGGAAATCTGAAGGTGCAAGGTCAGGACTATACGGCGGATGCATTAACACCTCCCAGCCAAACTCTCTTAATTTTTGCTGAGTGGCTAAAGATGTGTGAGGTCTAGCGTTATCATGATGAAAAACCACACCCCTTCTGTTGATTAATTCCGGCCGCTTTCTCTCAACTTCTTGCTTTAATCTCATCAGTTGTTCGCAGTAGAGCTCAGAATCGATGGTCCTGCCTGGTGGTAACAGCTCATAATGAATAATGCCCTTCCAATCCCACCACACACACAGCATCACCTTGTTGCGAGTTAACCCGGGTTTCGCCACAGTCTGTTAAGCCTGACCGGCCTTTGACCACGACCTTTTTCGCACGTTCTTGTCGTACGTGATCCACTTTTCATCACCAGTTATCAGCTTCTTCAAAAATGGTTCGGTTTCATTACGTCGTAATAAAGAATCACAAATGAGTACACGGTTCATTAGGTTTCTTTCAGTGAGCTCGTGAGGTACCCAAATGTCGAGCTTTTTTGTGTACCCAGTTTTTTTCAAATGCGCCAAAATTGTTTTGTGGTCAATTCCCAGTTCTTCAGCTACGTCGTAACTACTGACATGCCGATCTTGCTCCACTTTTTCAAAAATGGCATCCATTTTATCTGTAATAGGGCGACCAGAGCGACGTGCATCTTTGACATCAAAATTTGCGGATTGAAAACGCTTAAACCAAATTTGTGCTACTCTCACAGACACTGCACTAGGTCCATAAACATCGCAAATTTTTTTCGCGGCTTGCGTTGCATTTTTACCTTTTTTGTAGTAAAATTTTAAAATGTATCGAATTTCTTCATTAGATTCACTCATCTCGGCGGTACGAAAAACAAATGAAAATCACACATTTTCCTAATTTGAATTTGGAATTATGTTCTTTAAAATTTAAACTTTCAATGATACCAAAACCAGCCAGATACAAATAGTATAGCCAAAGAGATTTTATTACAAGTATATACATACTATAATGCGAAAAGACTTTTTCCAATTAAATAACCAACACCCTGAATACAGGGCCTCAAGTCTGCTAATTTAAAACTATCGCAATATAATAACAGTAGTGTCTCAATGGTACAATTTTTTTCATTTCGTATTCTGTTAATCAATAACGTTCCAATGGCTTACCATTGAATTACTACTCCACCGTTATTGAATCATTTGGTATTCTACTATATGTTAGTGGCCGATGTCTTGTCAGTGGCTTCATAGTAACGTATTCTACTATTAATTTAGACAGTTTGACATTTCTATCAATAACGTCGTGATGGTACTTTTACCATTCAACTACTATTGATACGCCATTGTACAGAGACACGTTTTTTGATACTTTTGCTTCATGAAAATTAATTATTATCCTGATTATTATGCTCTATATAGCAAAAAAAATATTAAACAAGTCAAATCAAATCAAGCCATGCTGTCACTGTCGGTGATTGAAGTCATTCCGGTGATTCCATGTGTTGTTTGTTTGTGTTGGTCATTTTTCGAATGCAATAGGTAGATAATATATGCATCAGTAACAATTTTCGATGACAAAAAAGTAGGTTTAAAATGTGTCATAAGATACATAGAAATGCTTTCACTGTTACGTTATGATTAAATAAGTAAATTAACGTATAGGTAGGTATTTACATGTGAAGAATTAAAAAATACCTTTCCAAAACTCGAAAGATGTTCATCAAAACTTTTCACAGCCAACCAAACTTTCCGCCGTTTTTTACTAGATTATTTTGGCTGTAGTTTTGTTAACTGACAGCGAAGCAAAGGAAACAATCATATATTCCTGTATATGATTGTTTCCTTTCACAACAATTTTTACAAATTTTTAAGCTTTTTATAATATTTCAACTATGTATTGTAATATTTGATTAAAAACAAAGAATTTAATGTCTCATTTGATTATTTTAGCCAATCAAAACAAATAAAGATGAAAATAGTAGGTTTTGACAGGCAACATTGATAACAGTACCATTGAGACGCCATTCTAACGCGATAGCCATCCCATAGCCATACTGACGAGACACTGTTGTTATTTTATTGAGACTGATACAATTTTTGTAGAATACCAATTTTGATAGGTGTCTCAATATAATAACAGTGGAATAACAATAGGATAGCGCTTTGCTTAAATTAAGAGAATTGGGGCCCAGGTGGTTTGGGATCGGCTTCGGAGTTGATTTCAATTTTATTTTTAAAACTATTTTTTTTTTCGAAAAAAAAAAATATTGAAATCAACTCAGAAGCCGATCCCAAACCACCTGTATTCAGGGCAACGAATTAGGATTCAGGGTGTTGGTTATTTAATTTACACGTTGTATGTGTATGTTAATAAGTACAATTTGTAGGTACGTTTATGAAGAATTTGGTTTAAAAAGCAAAATCGATTGTCTTTTGACATTATGTGGTAGCCCGTGTTCTGTGTTTTATTATCTTGACAACAGAGTTATGTATTTTTAAAAAGAAAGGAAAAGCAAAACATTGCCTCAAAAGTTACGGAATAACCCTGACGACTGCAAGGTGAGTGTAGGGCAAAGAAGTTTATTTGTTTATTTAATTAAGTTTATATGCAAAAAAATAAGATAAATCGACGGTACAGAAATAGTTTCGGAACTTGTTTTATTACGATGATAATTATCTGGAATAATGATCTTTCGAAAGGAGATAAGTTTGCCGAAATATGACCTCAAGTAGGTAATATAAAATTTCACAAGATAAAAACATTATAGAGAGAGAGAAATAACTATGTTTACCAATATTGTCGACACCTTTGTAAATAATTCAAACGGGTTACAAGTTTTGGGTTGATGTTTATACATCATCATCATCATCAACAGCTCATATAATGTCCCCACCGATGAGCTCGAGCCTACCCCACATCCTAATGTGGGCCCTAGGCGATTAGGCCTTAGTCAACCACGCTGGTCAAGTGCGGGTTGGTCGACTTCACACACAACCTTAAAATTTCTTCATAGGTGTGTGCAGGTTTCCTCACGATGTTTTCCTTCACCGTAAAAGCGTCGATTAAACGTACTCATATGAATTCAAAATTTGAAAACACATTGGTACGTGGCGGGGATCGAACCAGTGTCTCCCGGGTGGGAGACGACGTTTTTACGCACTACGCCATCGACGCTTTGTTTATTAACGATTTGTATACATTTACAATAAATTACAAAGAGAAAATATTTCTCACCGACACGCCTGCCGTGGTCACGGTAATATAACATTACCGTGCCGTGGTGCCCATAGCGGCCTGCCTTCTCCGACCCATACGTCTACGCCGGATGGGAGCGGCTAGAGGATCGGTTACAAGTTTAGGGTGGATGTTTATACATTTACAATAAATTATAAGGAGAAAATATTTCTCACCGACGCCTGTCGTGGTGCCCATAGCGGCTTGCCTTCTCCGACCCATCCGTCTACGCAGGATGGGAGCGGCTAGAGGATCGTCCTCTCGCTCCCTCGCCGCTGCCTCCTTCTGTGCTAACACAGATTCGCAAAAGGAGGCGGCAGCTTTCCAGACTCTCCCATCACCTACCAAGCATGGCTCTGACCATGTTTGGCAATAAGGAAGTCTCCTCCGCCGATATGTAAGTATACGTTTTATCTAGTATCCATAACACAAGTTCTTAAATGGTGTGAGCGCGGAGATCTATTATATTTATATTATTTCGGTGGTTGTAATAAATATAGGCTCAAAAATACTGGACCAATTTTAAAAATTCTTTCGCTGGTAGAATTCTACCATGATGCTGCCAAAGGAGTATGAATCCACAGTCTATTTATAGAGCTCTATTTACCTTTGACATTATAAGACTTGCCTTATTATTATTTTAAAGACCTCTAAACCTAATACAATTATTTAATACAAATTTTGTGAAAAGGTAGTGTTATCATCATTTATTTATTCATTTATATACAATAAAATATCAGTTAACTTAATTTTAAAACCTGTAATTCAGGTTGTCAATGTTGCGGCTGCGTTGTTTTATCATTTGGTTAGAATTCTGCCATAGCTGCCTTTATTCTTTTAATTTTAAGGTTACGCTTACCATGATAAAACCAAATATAAGAGATGTTAGAAGTCATGAGTCATGATTGTTTATAGCAGTCAAAGAAGTCAGTCCGTCCGAAACTCTAATACTCAAACATTAGCTCAGCTCGATCAAATCAGGAGCTATGCGACGTGCCATAGGGCCAATAATTTGTCAACAGGGGCGGTATTTGCTACTACATAAGGCTTTAACAAGAAATAATTTGACCCGAAACTCTTTCACACCCAATCATTAGCTCATCTAGATCAAAACAGGAACTTTGCGACGTGCCGTAGCGCAAATCATTAGACTACAGAGGCGGTATTAGCTACTACATAAGGCTTTATTTAACAAGAAATAATTTGACCCGAAACTCTTTTACACCCAATCATTAGCTCATCTAGATCAAATCAAGAACTCTGCGACGTGTCGTAGGGCATATCATTAGTCTACAGAGGCGGTATTTGCTACTACTTAAGGCTTCAAAATCATATAGGATCCCAAGAAAAGCTGCTAAAATGTCAAAACCTGTAGTAGTATGTGGATAGTGAAACATACTGAACTGACCCCAAAAAGATTGGAAGCAGAGAAGGAGAAAGACGAAGTCTTTATTTAGAATCTATTTAACTTCTATAATAGAGGTACGAATGTGTTCAAGTCAAATTATTACTAAGAGTGAATAGCCACCATAGCCGACACGCCAGCACCATGTGGTCAATACACATGACCTATGCCAATTCTGACTCTTCCATACTTCATGAACCCGTGAAATCTTCATTAAATTATAGCGTTATATCCCAGGGGCGTCGTGAGGCCAATCCATATAGAATGGCTGTATGTATATCGACGCTGAAAGGCAAAATTGACTAAGCGACATAGAGTTAATTGTTCAGGAGGACGACTTAAAGAAAATCATAAAACTTCTTGTAATCATCTTAGAGGCTTAATTCTTCAAGTAAAAACGTTTCATAATGTCAGGTTTATCATGATATATGCAACTGTTAAAAATAATTGATAGTTTAGGAGTTAGTGGCGCTTAGTAAAATATCACCTGAAACTAGAAACAGGAAAAAAGTACTAACCGACGTACGTTGGTCATTTAACTGTTCGGTAAAAATGTAATATAGAAAAAAATATCTAATTGTCATCGGAGAAAAAATGACCTAACCTAAATTAAAAAAGTTAGAAAATAGAGGCAAAACTGCTCATATGTCATTTTTAGATTGAAGTGTTTAAGTGAATGTTACTGAAGTGTCGTTAGTTTTAGAAAGTTGGATTATTCTTTTATTAGTAATTATTATAAAATTCACTTTAAAATGTATTGAGCTTTATTTATCAGTTGCACAATCAAATTAACAATTAAATCTTTAAAAAATCAACATAGTATTTGGAATAATAAGATCATAAGTAAATTTTATAAGTCTTATTAATCACAATCATTTTAAAAATGTGGAGACACAATCACAACAGTGATATTTTCAGCCAAAACCGATAGTATAAAATAAGACTGTGCAGTGACGGTCTATATAAGAATACCGTTGTCACTGCCCCCTCTCTTTCCCCTGGGTATCGTAGGAGGTGACTAAGGGATTTCTGAGCGACCATCCGGCCAACTGGTGGTAGGGCCCAACGTCCGCCTGGTTAGTTAACACCGTACGCGTGGTATAAGGCCCGTGAATTGCTCATTGAGCGCGTTTCGGGTTCAGCCAGCGTACAACCAGAGCTTGTGTGGGCCTTACCGCGACATACTTCCTTACCCTTCTGTCCGGCGGATCGACGAATATCTTCCTTAGGCAGTTCCACGGTGAGACCAGCCTCCACGCTTTGTCCGGAAATGTCGCAGTAGCGTTCACTTGATTCACGTCTCTTTTTCCTTTTCCCATGGCAGCCAACAAAAAACAATCAGGTTTTACAGCGGTGCACAATCCCACTCCCTCTACACCGTTTGAGGTTGAGTTCTGCAACATAGGCGGACTCCACAGTAACCTCAAAGCTGTCCACCGCAGAGTCAACAGTCAGCACGACCTGCATTCTTGTTTCTGATGGAAACGCAAATATTGCCGCCCGCTGACACAAGCTACTTGAATTATTCTGGCTACATGCTTGAAGAATCCTACAAAGCGAAAGCCGGAGTATACTTGTATGTTCGAGCGAATGTTTGTTGTCGCCTTTTGAGCTCCCTATAAGATCCATCCTTTTCTATGCTAGGGGTACACGTCGACTCTGTCCCTTTGGTCAGAGTCTACGTGTGTCTTTATAGATCCCACACCGGAGACGTTGAGACAACTCGACTTTCTGAACATCTGAGTCGGGTGGCAGATGACGCGCAGGAGCAGTACTGGTGTTTTTGGGGGACTTCAATGCTCACCACAGTTTGTGGTTAAGTTCCTTCAAAACTGACCATGCAGGAATCTCTGCTCATGCATTCGCTCTCACGCACGACTTGTCAAAACTAGTTGATCAGCCCTCTTCTGCTCACGACCCATCCGGAGGGATATCAGGTAGAGGTCCTAGCCCCTCTAGGCTCATCTGACCACTGCCTGATATCCTCCAAAGTGCCGCAGGCCAAGCTTCCGCAACCGGTGGTTGCTAAGCGCCGGCTCTGGCATTAAGGGTGTGCAGATTGGGATGGTATGCGCGACTACTTTGCATCTGTCCCTTGGAAGCAACTCTGCTTCAGTGAGAACGATACATCAGCTAGCGCCGCTGCCATTACTGAGGAGATGTATTGGGTATGGAATACTACATTCCACATTCCGATCTCATCAGTAAGGGCAGACGTAACCTCAGGTTTTACCGCGATTGTGCTGATGCTGTTTCATAGAAACAGACAGCGTATCGCGCTTGGCTCAGGGGTCGGGCTCTTAAAGCTCCTTATGTTGAATCACTGAAAGCAGCTTACAATAAGGCTTCCGAGTACTGTAAGAAGACTAACATAAAAGCGGATGCCCAGCGCGTCGCACGCATTGGCTACGAATTTGTGAACTCTGGCGTCTGGCCATGTACTTACTCGATGCTTTGGATAAGTTGCAGCATCGCTCGGCCCGCGTCATCGGCGACGAAGAGGTGACTAAAGATCTTGAGCCTCTCTCATTGCGTCGCAATGTTGCGTCGTTGAGCGCATTCAATTGTCTGTACCATAGCGAGCGCTCTGAGGAGCTTTTTTCCCTAATCCCACCATCTCCCTTCCTTTTAAGGACTACGCGTGCTCGTCTACGTTGTCACCGACAAACTGTGGCTAACATTCCAACGCGAACTAAGAAATTTGGCAACTCGTTTCTTTGTCCCACAATCAAGAAATGGAATTCACTGCAAGCGCACGTGTTCCCTCCTACCTAGAATCCTGGGTCATTCAAAAGAGGCGTGAAGAAGCACCTTGCAGGTCGGCAAGGCGAAGGTGGCTGGCGCGGCAGTTTATTTCTCGCACCAGTTATCTTCGCATTTGGTCTCCACTTCTGCTTACCATCAGGTGGAATGGAGTCATTTGCTTGACCTTTTTATATAAAAAAGTAGAAACTAAAATTGAACCTTTTAAAAAATTTCCACGTTCCCCATTTTAAGAGCACAGATTAGAAAGACTATGTCTAAAGATTTAAGAGTGCCTTTTTCAAAATACTGTGACCACGTTTTCTTGGATCCATTGGTCTGAAATATACCTCATGCTTTAATACTTTCAATAATGCAAAAAAAAACAATTAAAAATTAAATTGATTCGAATTATAGTTTTTAATTTCAATTGTCATGAGGTCAACCTATACGGAAGCGGTAGCACTACGCTAGACTATGCGCGCGTGTGCACTCTAATGCTGGGGCCGCACTTGCGCCTATCGTCCCGAAGTAATGCGTGGCGATACTTCGTACGATACACGCAAGTGCGGCCCGAGCAAAGTTATCGCGATAAAGCATGTGGCATTTCTTTATTTGCACGAACTATCGTGCAATAATCCAAGATGGCCGAAATCATTTCCAGACGTGTAAATTGCGTAGTATTATTATCCTTCTTTGCGTTTAACTATGCATAACTTTCTTTACTTCTAAATTGTGTGCTAATAATTACGTAATGCATTAATTAATTCATTATAAAAAATAACTCAGCTGTATCGTATACTTAGTCACCCGTACGCGTCTGAACTAATGGATAACAATCTTCGAAATGAACAACGCATGTCCTCAGACCAATCTGAGCGCATGTCTGACCACGCAGCGCGATAGGTTAGCGCGCTAAAACCTTGACGTACCGCCTCCCGGCCGATAACACACAAGCAACCCGAATATTCGTGACGATAGCCGATAACGGCCGGTCACATCTGCGTGTATCGTGTCCTAGCACGAAGCTTCGTGACGATAGGCGCAAGTGCGGCCCCAGCATAAGCGACATCCTGTCGCACACTGGTAGTTCCTATGTTACTGTGAATCTAATTTCACTGTATGCGCATACGACAGTGCTCTGGTCATTTGTAGGTGTAACCATCATTTTATAGATGTATTACTTTAGGTAAAAGCCGCTGGAACCCCAGTATGTGTGGTGCCAATGGGATACAACCAACATTTTGTTAATCGCATAAGTTCAAGTAAAAGTTACCTAATCAATAAATTTGTACTTTGAAGCGGCAGGTAAAAATTTACTAACCGACGAAAAGTTGTATTTCTGAAATAGGCGAATTTAACTAAACGCCATAATGGCAAAAATAACAATCGAGCCAAGATGACGGTAGTGAAAACAAGAATAAATCTTTACATGGAAAAAATATACCAAATTCAATACAATGTATTTTCAGATACAAGTAAAATAAGCTAAAGGGAGAAATTATTCTACCAACATATATGTAAAAATTTACCAAGGGCAAAACCATCGTCGCACAATTATCTCAACGACCAATTTTTTGAAAAAGGCCGAAATTTCTGTCGCTTAGTAACAAAAAAAAAGTGATAATTCCTAAAGTCCAAAATGCAGAAGCGACATTAAAAGTCGTCGTAGGAAGGCGTGAGTTAGACCAAACGACGCAGAAAAATTAGGCTTTTCAAACTGTATATATAACTCAATTTGGCCCAAAATGGCGCTTAGTCAACTTTTCCTTTCAAGCGTCGATATGAAGCAAGTGAGTCCAGCTACAACAAACGTAGAGAAAGAGATGAGAGTCTCGATTTCCAAACTTAAGCCCTGTTTTGAGAAGCTATGCTCAGAAAAGCAAGCTCATAAATAAATAAATACCTCGTATAATATTTATTGTTATGTTTTGTTTTTTTATTGTAGGTTCAAGAGCGTGAAACACGTTGATGCAATGAAACAACTGTAATAGCAATATTCTAAACTATGAACACTTTGCTACATGTTTTAAAGAAGGCTGGACAATATTATTAAGTTATAGAATAATTTTTTGCGTTTACAAACGCGTAAATATTTTTAATACTAGAAAAAATCGCCCTGCCTGTGGCGGGAATCGACCCCAGCATCTTCCGCAATCCCGGCGGCTGCTAACCACTACGCCACCAAGGCCTCGGTGCCACAGAACACAGAAAGAGGTCTCGGTGCGGTCGCCCGGATTGCGGAAGATTCTGGGTTTGATTCCCGCCTGAGGCAGGAGGCAGGTCGATTTTTTCAGTGTATTTTTTCTAATATTAGTAAGTTGTTACTCAAAAATAAAATACTCTTAAATCAAGCTTAGGTAGCCTAGCCTACGATGCTTGCGCTAAAAGCTCATTTAAGTAGGTACATATGTCCTAACTCTTACTAAATTAAGGCCACGATAAGGGCTGGCGACCTTGGCCATACTAAGTGGAGCTGCCGCCCGCGCCTTCGTAACACACTGAGAAGACAATCAGCAAAGGGGTTTAATTGATGACCTTATACTCCGTCCACCAATCCGCATTGGGCACGCGTGGTGGACTACTGCCTAAGCCTCCTTCGATGACAAAGAGAGGCCTCGTGAAGGCTGTTGTGACGATGACAAGATGAATAAATTTTACACGGACTACCGACATGATTTTGAGTGTAACATCTGTCCTAGTTGTGGGGGCTACAAGCCGTAAAATCCCATTTTTAACCACCGACGCAAAAAGAGGTGTTGTAATAAGTTGGACGTGTCTGTGTATCTTTTTTTGTCAGAAACTTGAAGTGATCGAAATGGTTCTTAGCTACAATTCATGAAAATCTGTAAAGGCGTTTCAAGGTCCTAAGCTCTCACTTGAATAATATTCAAGAAAAACTACAAAATTGTAAATTTTATGTAACCCCCGACATAAATTTATAGCTAGGAACCATCTCGATTACGCCAGATTTCAAACCAAAAAAACCGCATCAAAATTGGTCCATTCGCTTATGAGCTACGATGCCACAGACAGACACACAAACATACAGATACACAGACAGGTCAAACTTATAACACCCCTCTCTTAGCGTCGGGAGTTAAAAAATGGAATTTAAGTAGTTATCTATCGGAATTAGGGTTCGCGAGTAATTAAAAAGCATGAAATAAAAAGGAGGGACGGACCGTCACGGGTACTAAGTACAAAAGGGTGACAACGACACCACCAGAAGGGGTGACAAAGCGACAGTTACAGAAAGCACCCCCTCGCGCCCCGGGTTGCATTCTGCCCTACGCCGCTGGCCGCCACTGCCTCTTACCTATGTGCTTCTGCGATAAGCGCTCATCTGCTTTTTTTGACGTGACAATGATGCACTTTTGGATAAAGGTTTTTAAAGAAAATTAATTTTCCATACAAAAACTCTAACCTCTAATACAGGTTATTTTGGAAAATTAGCAGTAAATAGATTTTTGGCTTACTTTGTTTTAAAACATACACACTACAGATTTACAAAGATTTAATTTTTAATTATTTTAAATTACCACTTACATTTAATAGAACAATTCAGTTAGCAAAACAAAGAGATTTCAAGACAGTTTTTTTAATGTTAGAAATAAAAATAATAATTTTTACAATAGGTTGAAGAATATTATAATAATAATAATAACCCACCCCACCCAACACAGACACAATCAAATAATAGTAAATATTTCGCGCTTGGTACCAACCCGCGTAGAAATTAATTTAACCTCAGTAATGAGAGAAACAATAAATAATAATAATAATAATGTATTTATTTTCTCACCACAAACATCAAATAACACATGATCACATATATACATTAATCGGCACAGTTGAAGTTTGTGGCGGGTTAATACCTGAACTAGGAAGATTCCTGTGTCTCAAGTTATTAACCCTCCACCCAAAAAAAATGTTATATGTATAATAAAAAACAAAGACAGAACTATACGAAAATATTAAATAATATGGATGTGGGTAGTCTTACAATGTTTTTACTTACTACATTATATTCTATTTTACAATTACCTTATATTAATTCTGTAAAAGTATTACTAATGCTTAATTGTGTGGTACAATTCTTAAGAATAAGCGATTACTTTGTCTACTTCTTTATTTACATTTTATTGCAGACAGAATGCTCGCGCGCGCCCGCGCGGTTGTGTGTGTGTGTGCGTGCGTGTGTGTGTGTGTGTGTGTATGAGTGCGTGCGTGTATGTGTGTGTGTGTGTGTGTGCAGGTGATAAAATTTGGATAAATTAATATTATTTATTTATAGCCTCGTAGTATTTTTTCAGTTTCTTCATAATTTAGAGTTTTTAATTTATTATTTAGTGTTGATTTTAATGTAGTTCTATTCATTTTATATATATTGCATAGATCGTTAAAATGCCTGTATAGATAGGGTCCAGTATAAAACGTTTGTCGTCGCGCGAAAGTAGATTTAATAACAGGTACGAATGGACGAATTCTCCTTTTATTTTGGGGTAGTTGTGTAAGGTCAACTGTTTTGTGGTGGCGAAGGATAGCGTTCATCATAAATAATTGCCGAACTGTTAGCAAGTTTGCTTCTTTATACAGTTTTTCTGTTGGGTATTTCCTAGGTTTATGAAGCATTACTTTAATAATAGCTCTTTGTGCTCTTTCTAACTCTAAGATATGAGATGTGGCAGCCCCTCCCCAAACAGGAATACAATACGAGAGAAGAGATTGGCAAAGAGCCAAGTAAATTTGTACAAGAAGAGTAGGTTCTGCAGAATTGCGAAGGTTTTTAAAAACATGTAATAATCTTCGTATTTTTTTACTAAGTGATGTTAATTGTGGTTGCCAGTTCATACTCTTGTCCATAATGATACCTAAGTATTTGTGTGTATCTGTCTGCATTAAGGAAGGGCAACCACAATTAGAGAGGGTACTATTATTTTCGTTAAATTCGCAAGAGTGAGCTTTTAAATTAAGAGAAGAAGGTGGTTTTGTAGCGCTAGAGATTCTGAAGCATATATATTTTGTTTTCGAAAGATTTATAGTAAGAAGATTGTCATCTAGCCATTTTAACACTTTTTTGAGGCCACTTTCAGCAGATTTGTGTACCTGGGGCCATGATTTGCCTCGGAAAATAAGTGCAGTGTCATCAGCAAATGCGAGCGTACTACCGTTATTAATCCTCAGTTTGCAAAGGTTGTTCACGTAGACAAGGAATAGGGTAGGACCAAGCGTGCTACCCTGTGGTATGCCGTAGGTAAGAGATGAACTTGAACTGACCGTGTCAGCGACTTTGACAATTTGGTTTCTGTTCGTTAGATAATCTCGAAACCAGTCAAGCGCAATACCCCGAATTCCAAGATCTTCTAGCTTGAGCAATAGTAGGGGAATGGATACGGTATCAAACGCTTTCTTAAGGTCTAGAAATATGGCTAAACATTTTTCGCCTTTGTCAAGTGTTTGTGTAACTATATCAGAGAGTCTAACCACAGCATCCTCAGTACTCCGCCCAGTACGGAACCCATATTGATTATCCGCCAACAGTTTCCTACTTTCACAAAAGTTTGTTAGTCGAATATTGACCACCTTTTCGATAATTTTACTAATTGTGCTGAGTAAAGAAATTGGCCTGTAGTTCGACACTGCTCCTTCATCGCCACCCTTATAAACAGGAACAACTACGGCTTTTTTAAAAATACTTGGGAATACCCCAGATGAAATACTTAAGTTGCACAGGTGGGCTATCATAGTACACAATATTTTATGTGAATTTTTAAGGATGATAGTTGGGATAGAGTCTATACCAGGCGAACTATTCGTTTTGAGATTAAGAATAATTTTATCTATTTCAATATAGTCCGTAGGGTTCATGCATATTGAATGTAAATTGCTAGTATTTTTGACATTTTTTAACATCAGGGGCTCATTGGTATTTAGTTTTTTCATTATATCTGAAGCAAGTTCCCTACCAATTGATGTAAAATAAGTATTAACAGAGTCAAGAGAGTCTTTTGGAGAGGGTAACAGATTAAGCAATGCCACTGATTTGGTACGAAGGTTTTTAATGTTGCACAAATCCTTCACCAATTCCCAAGTTTGTTTGCTATTTTTGTGGTTTTCACTAAATCTTTTTCTGTAATAGTTCTCTTTTAATGATTTAGCCGTTTTATTGCAGATGTTACGGTACCTTATATACATAGTTTTTAGGTTGATATCGGTAGGAATTCTTTTGACAAACTGATGCAAGCGGTTTCTTTTTTCGAAACATTTGATAATCCCTACGGTGATCCATGGTTTCAGTGGTCTTCTTCTTTTGGCGAAGGAGACAGTATTAGTATTGAGAACTATAAGATTCTGAAGCGTTTCAATTAGTGTATTTTCAGCTAAGTTAGGGTCGGTAATAGCCAAGAAAGATGCCCAGTCATACGTTTGTATACTTTTATCCAACGATTCATAGTTTATTTTCGTTCTTGTCATACATGTCATACCTTCTGAATTTTGGGCAAGAGCTGTGCAAACCGATAAAAATACTGGATAATGGTCTGTTATGTCTGCTAGAAGTACATAAGTTTGAAAAGGACCTGATAACTTGCACATAAAATGATCAAGACAGGTATGTCCATGTGTGGCAATATCAATAGTATTTTGTAGTCCATGGCAACCAACAATCTTCAGATAATCTCTGACAGTGCTATTATATGTATCTAAAGTGTTAATGTTAATATCACCTGTTAGAACTATATTTCGATATCTAGAAGTAGTTAATAGTGTATCCAAGGAGTCAAGAAAAGCAGTGGGACTTTTAAAGCCGTAGGGACGGTAGATACCATATATGATCATATTGCCTATTTTAGCTGCAAGGCAATTGGCCTCAACCATCTCAACCTCCTGAACAGAAGCTGTAAGCGCATTGTGGATATACATGATAACACCATCGTTTTGGTTAAAGCTTCTTTTGCTAAAATATAGAGTGAACCCTTCAATTACCGGGGGGACCGAATTTTCATCACACCAACACTCAGATAGTACGATAATATGGATATTGACATTTAACCTCGTTATGTATATCAATAAGCTGTCAAGATTTTTGTTAACGCTTCTTATATTCATTGAAAATATATTGAGTTTAGTTTTAATACAGTCAGTATACCTATTTAGATCTAATCCAAGATGTTTAGGATCATCAATAAATTTAGAACAAGTAGTACATGCTTTGTCGATTTCGTCAAATAAATTTCGATTATTCATAATGGATTATAATTATGAGTTTGGTCCCAACAAAAGGTTCCATTCGTAAAATGGAATATACGAGTAGAAACTTCAAGTCCACGATAGTTGCTAAGTAAAACACAAATTAATAATGGACTACATTCTACAAGGCTAGCTGTTATTAGGTGGTAGTGTGTGGTAAATATAGATGTTTGATTGTAGTGTGTGTATGTTGTGTGTATATAGTGAAGCATTTCCTTTTGAAAATTAAGTTCATTTGTAATATTATGTTGCTTTGCATTAGATTTAAAATATGTATACAATTTTAGGTAGTTTCCTAGTCATAATCACTTTTAAACTTTCTCGTTGCATGATTAATTCCCGTTTTATCTCGTATTGAAGAATATAATTGAATTCTATTCAATTATATTAAGAATAATTGAATCTATTATTTAAATATTAATAAAAATTTACAGCTTTATAGGTAGACCTAATGTCACAAATTGTTCCTGTTCCTTTTTAGGGTTGCGTGCCTCAAAAGGAAAAAAAACAGAACCCTTATAGGATAATAAATAAAAATAAAATAACTAACATATGGAGTTGAAATTAAAACCATATACTTAAGTTTACAGTCCTTGAAGCTGTGAAAAAATTCAACTTCTAAGTTAAAGCAAAAAAAAAAGATACGGCCGTTTATGCCACAAAAAAAAACAAATTTGTACAGAACCCTTGGTGGGCGAGTCCGACTCGCACTTGTCCGGTTCTACCTATAATTTTAGAAGAACATAGAAGAATGGGAGACAAAATAACATTAAATATCGTGCATACACCAATACCATTCGAAACAAGGGAGTGCAATTTGCTAGCTTATTGCAATAGCACTAGAGATTTTTTTTTTAAGTAGTTGAAAAGAGCGTCATGGAAAACCAAGGAAAGCATTGATACACATTTATAATTCTTTATTTATAATTATCGCACAATAAAGAAAACGGTACAGTACTTTGACTCCATATACATTATAGTGAAGAAACGTCGCGCACGCACACATACAAACATCGTTTACACAGCCGTTTTGCCGGCTTTGCCGTTCAGAGCATGCTTAGCGGCCGTGTAAACGACGTTTGTATGTGTGCGTGCGCCGATTCGTCACTATATATGGAGTCAAAGTACTGTATTGTTCACTATGTTGTGATTATCGTATGGACCTGATTAGCTTGTATTTAGAGCATTAAACTGTATGATATAACTTCAGCTATAATATCTAGGCACTGATATCCGTCAGACTGCCTTGGAAATGAGATACCACAGTGAATCTGTTATAGATACCTATATATATGCAAACATACTTATCGGCTTTATCAACACAGCATAATAAAGACTAAATATTACATGGCTTGCGTGTATCAGTTCGTGCAATCTTCGCGAGTTATTAGCAGCATACTGTGGTGATAGATTTGCAGGATTGTGAATCTCATTTTTGCTAAGAATTCACAACCTTGAACTTATAATTGTACTTTGTTCAAATTTCGCTTTTATCACTTATGCTATAATCTGAAATCGTATTTTTATCTAGCTCTTATCTTATTACAAGCCGGTAATTATATTCGTTCATTTTGTGTCTGGCACCACTCCCTCGACGAGTTTTAGCGTCTATAGGTGAAGTTGGTGTAGCCTCTGAAGTTCCATCGGCTGGACCTGCACCCAAAATGTGAGTAAAATTATCAATTGATGAGTATTAACAATAACTGACGCTTCTTCTATAACACTTTTGCTTTGTGATATTCTAAAAATCAATCTGAAAATGGTTACACAGCTGAAAAGTTTTTAGTCAAGAGCGTTTTATGTCCATTAGGTAATCATCTTCTTAGTTGTATTTGTCTTGGGCTTGATAAAGGCTAAGGAGCTGCTCGATGTAAATGTCGCCGGATTTTAGATTTCCACAATTTTTGGTGATGATTGTTTTTGAATTACTTTCGAAAAGTAGGAATTTAGTCTTTTGTGCCTTCATCCTCACTCTAATCAGCTTCTTGTATTAATGTAGGTAATTATTAAAGACATTAATATCAGTCTTATCCTATCCTGCGGCTTGTCTTCTGACTTTCGTAATTTCCAGATGATTCTTTCATGCTGTAATCATCACAAAGCAGGTGTTCCATCACTTTCCGTTAATCTCCACAGTTATCCGTCAAACAGTCTCAAAGTTGGCGATATTAATCCCAGTCACTTCGATTTCACCTGTCAATGTTTGAAAACTTCTTTAGGATGTACTGACGCGATCTCTTTCCTATTCCTCCAACCCTGTTCCCAGTTCATTTGGAGTCGGTGCAATCTGTTATGATCGATTTTATGTCCAACCTGACCTGACCAACGGTCATTTGGAATGCTTAGGTGTTATTGTCGTTGATTTACTTGTCATCCCTCGAGTGAACACCGGGAGCGATGATCTGCGTAGGATTCAGAACTGATGCAATGATGATTATAAAATGACGTTTGTTGCCGTTTTTCCTGTAGTAACAATGTATACTATTAGTTAACCTAAATAAATTATATTGTAGACACAGTTGGAACAGTGCCAAGATCACATTCAGTCAACACGGCGAGTATAAACTGAATTCAGTGTATACGCTCATCCAAAACGTGCGTCTTTAAACTTTATCCATGAAAGTTGTTATTAACTTAAAATCTTAGGCTAATTTCGAGTATGTTATGTGTTTGTACGTGCCAGTTTTCGATGTAGAAAACAAGACTTGTTCTTGTATGTTTTGAATTGCAAGCTGAATTAAATAATTTTGGTCATGGAGCTTTCGAGATTCGTTCCTGATTGGTTTCACCAATATGTCAGGTTTGGATATGTTTATTCTAAGTAAATGTAAAGAAAAGCACAAACCCACCACCAACCCATGGTCCTTCCTGCCTCACGGCGTACAGACCGAATCGTCGGGAGAGTGCGGCGGTACTTGCATTGGGCTCTTTCCCCTCCGCACTGTCTTGACTCCCTACAAGTTATTTTTTACTCTTCGTCCTTTGTCCCTTGATACCAACTCTCCCCCTTCTGGGGCTGGAAACGATACGAACGACGCGAAGTCACGCACTGTACCCTTAGTGTAAGTTTTTTAGTACACAAAACGCACCGATTCTAGTTGCGTTAAGAGCTCAATTTGTATGGGAAACATGATTTGCGCTTCTTTTCGCTAGGAATAGCGTTTTTTATACTAAAAAACTTACACTACGGGTACAGTACGTGACTTCGCGTCGGGCATCTCTCAGTCTCTTTACCTTTGTCCTACTGGAAAGTTTGTCGAATGGTGTGCCAGGAAAAGCACAGTGGGTATATCATCGATTATGAAAAGTTTTGCCTCATCATCAACTGTGCTTTATCATCTGATAGTACTCCTCATTCGAATCGATAGCCGAATAAAGAATACATCTACTGTAATATTGTTATTGAGGTAAATTTTGAGTCAGTAGGTAAGTTCGTTTGTAGGAACTACTCAACCGATTTAAAATTCACTTGCAATATTTAAAATGCGATTTCAGGGTGGGCATTGAATCCTTTTAACCTTGTATTTCAACGGAATACACACGAGACACCGCGTTCGGGTCGCTAGTCATAAAATAGATACTAAGTATTAAATATAAATTAATGCCATGAAATGACTAGTCAAATAGAATAGAAAAGAACAGAAAAGATCTTCATTTGGTACAAATGAAAAACAATATACACACAAAACTTAACATAAAACAAATACCTACAACTTTTAAATTCCATTCCCTGTTATCAATAGAATTTTAATTGGGTAGTAATTGTATTTAAAACACTATGAAACGGAGGAATAGTAATTCAAAAAGGAGATTAGCTAAAAAAAACAGACAAGTGCGAGTCGGACTCGCCCACCGAGGGTTCCGTACAAATTTGTTTTTTTTTGGGGCGTAAACGGCCGTATCTTACGTAGGTTAACTAGGAAGTTTGATTTTATCACAGCATCAAGGGACCGTAGACCTGAGTATATGATTTTAATTTAAACTCGATACCTCCACTCGTTCCCGAGATAAAGGGTCTTGACAGACAGACGGACAGGCGGACAACAAAGTGATCTTATAAGGGTTCTGTTTTTTCCTTTTGAGGTAAGTCCGGAACCCTAAAAATAAATGTATTATGATTTTCATGATATTCCTTATTTTACAAAAAAAAAATGTTTGTGTCAGCTCCGACGCACGACTGGGTCGACTGGAGTTTACTCCGAGACAGGTGAGATGGCGCACCTGCTGTCATCCGTGTTTTGACAATTAAAAAGTTGCGCGACATAGGATGCGCACCAAAAACGTAACGAGGTCATTCAAGGTCATTCTTTTTCATTCAAAATTATTATTATATATTATTATTATTCATCTATAGATTTTACTCCTCACATTTTTCTCATACCGGGCCCCTTATATATGCAAATCGATTCTTAAGGAGTAAACTCCAAAAGCCTTTAAAAATCTCGTATTAAAATTTATTTATATACCCAGACTGTTGCGATGATTTTGAGTGTAAACTTAGCTTTTGTTTCTTTGTTTGTTTACTCAAGGTTTGTAACTTTTTGCGTTTGCTGCCGCTTTTATGGTGTATTTCTGTTCTCTCCGTAATTTGTGTCACGGTCGTGGGGGCAACAGAACGTCACAAAATTTCCTTGTGTTTGGGAGCACTCTATGTCCCGGACTGCTAGATGAATGTTTAAATATCTAACGTAATGTTAACTAAGACTGCGTGATCGTGTGTATGTATGTAAAATGTATTGCTGCAGGACTGAACCAGTAGTGATAACTGCCTTCCGGCTCATCTTCGAGTTCGTGTGGACGCTCCTGCGCATGGACTTTGAAATATTAAAAGCCCTTTACCATTGGATTATCCCGCAAGAGCCAAAAGATGTATCTGATGATATAATACTAGTAAGTTATTTAATTCATTATCAACTATACTCATATAATTAATATCCCCACCGAGAAGCTTGAGCCTTTTTTTATTGCCGGGGAGTTGAAATGAATTTACGCATCGTGCCTGCGGGGTGATGCCAACCGCAGGGGATATGTGGGACTCGAGGTAAAGGCGTTCCCTCCATACCCACTAAACATCCTTCCCGGCCTGACCTCCAGTGCGCTATTACGGGACGTCTCGGGATCTGCGCACGTGAGTGCAACTACACCGAGACCGTTCCAACGCTGCCCGTCTAGGCGCTCCTTGACACCAATTAGTGGCCAGCAGCCCACCCCACCTAACGCCAGCCCCTGTGGGCCGGTAGCCGACGCCGGCCGAGCCGACGGCTGATCGACCTGGCGCGTCCTCCTGTCGAGGACACCATCGGACCGCACCCAGGAGACTTCGGGCGCGGTCGTGTCCCTGAAAAGGGCCGTCCGGAACTAGTCGTGGTGGGAAAACAAAAACAACTCGATGATTGCATGTGACTTCGAATGCCAAGGGGACACACTTGACATCAAAAGTCACACACCCGCCGAGAAAGTTTCCCTACCACGTGGGGCTCCGCCACGAGGAGGCTTCCGGACGTGGACCTCACCGAGGAGCTCGAGCCTACCCCAAATTACGGGCGATTAGCCGCCTTAGTCAACCACGTTGGCCAAGTGCGGGTTGGTCGACTTCACACACAACCTAATAATTTCTTCATAGGTGTATTTCCTCAAGATGTTTTCCTTCACCGTAAAAGCGTCGATTAAACGTACTTAAGAAATAAAAATTTGAAAACACATTGGTACGGGAAACCAATGGAAAATGTTAAATTTTAATAAAATATTTCTTGTTCCACCTTGGTTGAAGCGATAATCAAAGCCATGATCATTAATTTATCAATCAATCCAATGATGCAGTTTTTGTTTTCATCAAAATCGGGCTCTCGACTCCTTTGAGCATTTTTCGATATTCCTTATAGTTTAGGATTTGGCCCTGAAGGCCGACTTGAAAAATATTTTAAATGTGACTAACCACCAACCAAGCCTGGTAGATACTAATTTGCACCACTTTGGGATTGAACTCAGAACCCTTGCATCTGAGAACGGGTAATACGATGGCTAATTTTAATCTGCGTCTAGTTCTCTGATTTTGAAGGAAGGATGGTAGAATAGGGAAAATACTTACGTACTTGGATTCAGCACTTGTACTTTGTACAATTATGTAATCTTAATTAACATTATCGATTATACCGTCTATTTAGGTATAGATATCTACAAATGCAATTGACGACCTATATTTGCTTAGATAACGGAGGTCCCAATTTACACCAATTATAAAATAACCCCACAATACTACAATATTATATAGAATTAGTTTACAATTATTTGTGTACCCTAAGTACCTACTCATTTTATTCAAAATCAACATCATGAAGCCAAAAGCAAAATAAGAAATACGATTTTTATGATATAGGTAGCACTTACTGATAAATTGGTTTATCAACTGATATCATGTTAATTTGCGACATTTTTAATTTGTTTATTTACTTTTGTTTTATTTTAACGGGCCATTTAATCCTCACAATAAGTTGTAGCAAAGATTACATCCAGCAGTGGATGGAGTATGTCCCTAAAGAAAATATGATCTTATGGAATAATTTTATTTTTGCGTTTACAAACGCGTAAATATAATACTAGAAAAATGCACTGAAAAAAATCGACTTGCCTCAGGCGGGACTCGAACCCGCACCGTCCACCCGGATTGTGGAAGGTGCGGGTTCGAGTCCCGCCTGAGGCAAGTCGATTTTTTTCAGTGCATTTTTCTAGTAAAATATGATCTTCCAAAATCTATAAAAAATATCTAATGAAATTAAAAAAATAAGAAACAACTCCTGTTAGAGTGAGTGTTATTGTAGCGTAAATGGTTTATTCTACATCTTCCCTTGAAATCCACACTGCAAATCTCGTATTTTTTCAGGAGTTATCTATTTTAACGAGTATCTGTTTTGTGTTTTAAACAAATTGTATGAATGAAATAAATATGAATCTCTAGACTCAAACTGTTCTAATAGCGATTGTGTGACTGTATTCGTAAAATGTGTATCTTATAATGGTAATACGATAGGTACCTACCTTTAAATATAAGAAAATGTTAAAATAACAAAGCAACATTTAACTGCTTCCTTGGTCTAGTGAAGCTCTATTTCAGATTGAAGGGAAAGGTAGCCAGTGTAATTACTGGGCATGGAAGGCATATCATCTTAGCCCCAGGATAGCAACGTACTTGCAGTGTTAAGTGATTTACCCTTAATATTACAAGTTGAACCACCAACCAATCCTGGCTACGGTAACCACTTTAAAACCAGGTGGGCCGCAAGCCTGTTTGTAACAAAAAAGTGGTTTACCCGTCGAATTAGATCCAGAGGCCACCGATTCGATCCCTGTAACCTTTGAATGTTTCCGATAACTACTTGTATCTTTCTAACTCTCGCCACAAGTAATATGATGACGTACGTACGTATGACGTATTAGACGGTCACGTGACACGTGCTCTAGTGGTTAGAAAGAGACAAATAGGAAATAAGAAGTTTCAAGGTCAATTTTTTGTCTTCAGTTTTTGTTCGAGGTGTGGCTTCCAGTTTAACCTGTAATTTTCTTGCCTAGGCCCAACCAAGTATGAACACAATGACAACATTCTTGTAAAGAAAAATGTCATATCAAAGAGTCTGCCAGCCAGTTGCTAACATGTTCAATTAAAATTTATCTATCTTACAGATAACTGGCGCTGGTCATGGAATGGGTCGGGAGGTGGCACTGCGGTTCGGAAGGTTGGGAGCTACGGTTCTATGCGTGGACATTAACCCCAAGACCTGCGAGGAAACCGCCAAAACTATCAAAAATGAAAATGGAAAAGCCTTCCATTACGTGTAAGTATATTACTGTTGTCCGATTCTGTTGATTGTTGCTATTTGCAAACTTTGAGAGGATCTGTTTACAAACGTAAAAAACGTAAGTATAAGTGTAGTGTTTACTATGGCTCAGGTCAAGAATAATTAAGGAACACTAAAGTCACAATATAGAGCACGATACAGTACTTTGACTCCATATATAGTGACGAAACGGCGCACGCACACATACAAACGTCATTTACACAGGTTCTAAGCATACTTTGGACGGCAAAAACGGCCGTGCAAACGACGTTTGTATGTGTGCGTGCACGCCGTTTCGTCACTATGTATGGAGTCAAATTACTGTATCGTTCTCTCTATTGTGCTAAAGAGCACCCTGTTGTATACTCGTTACCACTCTTAATACTGGCTCGACACCACACTCTGTGCTCAAGTATAAGTACGCTCTCGGCCACGGCTCTAGCGGTAGTAGCGGTACTGACTGACTCAGCGCGTCACCACAGAGTGAGCATGAGATAGAGTGTAAAAGCTACGCGGGTAGGCCTATTCACTACAATGGGCCCAAGTCCGGAAGCCTCCTCGTGGCGGACCCTGGTAACGTGGTGGGGAAACATTCTCGGCCGGTGTGTGACTTTTGATGTCAAGTGTGTTCCCTTGGCATTCGAAGTCACATGCCATCGTCGAGTTGTTTTTGTTTTCCCATCACGGCTAGCATCGGACGGGCCTTTTAGGGGCACGACCGCGCCCGAAGTGCGGTCCAATCCGAGCAGCCGTCGGTGGGGGAGTGGCTGCTGGCCACCAATTGGTGCAAGGAGTGCCTAGACGGGCAGCGTTGGGACGGTCTCGGTGTAGTTGCGCTCACGTGCGCAGATCCCGAGCCGTCCCGTAATAGCGCACTGAAGGTCAGGCCGGGGACGATGTTTAGTGGGTATAGAGGGAACGGCTTTACCTCGAGTCCCACATATATTATCTGCTGCGGTTGGCAACACCCCGCAGGGACGATGCGTAAATGAATTTGACCTCCCCGTCAGTAAAAAAAATGGCCTAGACACTTACGTAAATGAAAACGTATAATCCTATTTCTTATCCGATCTGTATACTGGGTGTAAAAGACATGAACAGTCAAACGAGAACCATGTATTCTATACATCAAAATAAGACATATTTCAAAAAAAATATTGCTGGGAAATGATTTTTATTTTTTGGTGTTAAAAAAAATTGCAAATTTTACCGCGCAATGTAAAGGGCTCAACTCGCACGCAATTCGCAAAACCGCGATATTTTTGCTTGACGGCGGCCCCGTTCGTTAGTGTCCGTGCCCATCGAGTGAGCTACATTGAACGCTAACGTTTTGAAGCCATTTTTTGTTATGAAATACTAAAAAAAATGATAATGTTTCTTTGGACAATAATTAAGAAATAACGTATAGAATACGTTTTCATAAAAAAATGAAAAAAAAAATTATGACTTTGACCTTCAATAAAATCGCAATTATCAATTTCCCAGGTATAGTCTAAAGGAAAAAAATTGTTATGATGGTGAGCAGAATACATGGTTTTCGTTTGACTGTTCATGTCTTTTACAACCTGTATATTATAATGTTTAACATAGTAAAAAACTTTCCGTAGGTTTTCCTTTTTTTCAAAATGTTAGCAAAACAACGTTGAATGTATGTCGAATTTTGAAAAAAGGACAATAAAACAAACGGTGATGCGAAATTTTATTTTTTTCTTATAAACGTAACATTTAAACTTTAAAAAATCGGACTGAGTAACGGAAAAACGCGCGTGATACTTTAGACATTCGGTAAGCAACAGCGAGAAGGGTCGGCGTCTTCGGATTACAGAGATGTTCGGATTACCTAATGAGTACTTACTTCTTTAAATATTCATTACTTCATAGTTTGTGATTCTTTATCGCATTAATCATTGTTTTCAATTACCTAATCAATTACTAAGATTACTAGAGTAGCTTAGCAACAAAAATAATTAGAGTGTACGTTATCACGTCTACAGGTAGGTACACACTTGTTTTTTAACACGCCTATATTAGTTTCACCTGTATGTTATGTTTGTTTGCTATATAACTGACTCGTTTGGATTTGATTTTGATCCACTTTAAACAATCAGATTTCATTTAAACTATAGACTTATCAAAGACCGATAACATTACAATAATTCTTTAAGAATATACCATTATCATGATCAGAATCGCCAGGACTAATAAATAAAACATTTGGATTGTTAGTTCAGCTATACGTCACTAGATGGCGTTGTCATTAAGTAAGTACTTTCATCGGCAGTTATAATTCGTACGAAAAAGTGGAAAATAAAATAATAGTAAACTAAAAAAACACGCTTTTATGTTAAATAGAAAAGTGAAAAACCACTTTTTAGTATAGAAACTAAATGATGAACGAAAAGTACCTATATTAGTATTTAGAGAAAAGCGTGGGGTGCTCAATTTAATTGTACCGATCGAATACTTTCAAGAACTAATGTAATAGGGCACCCCACGTTTTTCTCTAAAATGTAACTAAAAACGGAGAAATAATTTTGTCTCAAAAAATCCAAATGTTATTTTGAGGTCGGTACCAACCTCAGTATTTGAAATAAACGTAGTCATTTGTCTCTGGGGCTGACTTCAAAAAACATTTAGATTTTTAAACATATTTTTTTTGTTTCTCCGTTTTTCACTCATCCTATAGCCATTTGAGCATCTCTTCCTTCCTCTATTTTTGACTATAATTATTTTTCGCAACCAGAACCACTAAGTACCCTATTTATTTATAATACAACATTAATTCTGTTGTTATTACTGCATAGATGTGACATCACTGACCGGGCTGCAGTCTTCAATCTAGCGGCTAAGATACAGCTTGAAGTTGGTGATGTGACCATTCTGATGAACAATGCGGGTGTAATGCCTTGCAAGCCCATCTTGAGACAGACCGAAAATGAGATCAGAACTATGATGGACATCAACGTTCATGGTGTACTATGGGTGAGTAATACTTCACGGGACTACTTTTTTGGTATTTACAAAAACCTAGCTGATGTATCCACTCCACCCCGATTCAGGTTAAGTGGATTCCAACTGTGAAGATGCCAGTACTGATGCTTCTGAATTGAAAGTACTTAGCACAGTCCATTTAAATAAAGAGATTTTTCATTTCATTTCATTTCTTTTAAAAGACCCCAGGCTATAAGGCAGAGGGAACATTTGTGCAGAAACTTCCAAAAAAATTAAAGTTTCTATTAAAGTTACAAGAAAATGTTGGAGTACCTAATGCTCAGAATACAGAGTTTGTTCTGGATTCTGAGAAGTAATGAGATGTATGCACGGAAGACGTAGGTAATATTGATGATGATACTACTTACGCATTATTGCTACATCTATACTAATATTATAAAGAGAAAAGATCTGATTGTTTGTTTGTTTGCATTGAATAGGCTCCGAAACTACTGGAACGATTTAATGAAATTTGGTATGGAGATTGTTTGTCATCCTGGAAAGGACAGAATTAGGATACTTTTAGGCGCGATAATCGAAATAAACGCGAGCGAAGCCAGGGGCGACCGTTTAAAAAACTAGATACATTTTACTAACAAAAAAAGCAAATGTTTAGATATTTTCAAAGCAGATGATGTATTATGGACGTTTTGCGTTCATCAACGCGCAAATGTTTTTAAAATTCGACAATACACTGTAAAAAAACGAGTGTCCAGTGCGGGAATCGAAACCACTATCTTCCGCAATCAGGGCGGCTGCGTCAACCATTACGATACCGGGATAATGTACCCATATACGTCATCCCGGTAGCGTAAGCGTATAATATGTACTTATAACGAAGAATCCAGTGATGATTAGTTATAATGGTCTCACCAATGGTTGTTGTGCAATTCGAGATAATAAATACTTACTTAGTTTAGGCGTTTTTTCTTAAAACTAGTATTTTAGTCATAAAACTGTCTAGCTTCTTATCCGGTTTTGGTAATAGTATTTTTATCACTTTTATTCCTTTGCAGACAATTCAAGCGTTCCTTCCCAGTATGTTGGAAAATAACAAGGGCCATTTAGTGGCGATGTCTTCTATGGCTGGCCTTATGGGTTTGAGGAACATCGTGCCCTACTGTGGTTCTAAGTACGCTGTCAGGGGCATCATGGAAGGTCTGCACATGGAACTCCATGAGGACCCAAGAGACACCGATGGAGTAAGTATAGGTCTCATCCTCATCGATAAAACAAATGTTTTTGAAACATTGAATACCTAATTGGTTTATTTTATTTGGCTGATTAGAAAATGTCTGAATTTGTACCAATTTAATCTCAGCATTTGATCAGAAATGAGACATGACAGTTTTTTTTTTTCATTTTCGTTGTCTATTTCATTTAGTATAATCAATTAAAAATTTTAGAGTATAATTCTCAAACATTTTCAAAATGCTTTGTGTTTGATATATAGAACATTTGTGTTTTCATGTACAGTCAACAGCTCATCAGGTTACCACAAACTGTTAAATTTTCCCATTAGATTTTGCGCTATATAATACACATATTTAAGGTTGAAAATTAGTTGCATAAATTTGACAGTTGTGGGTAGTCTGATCTGCTGTACAAGCTAAATTTCTTTATCTAAAATCTGTATTTTTCTTTTCTTCCTTTTTTGTTTGTATTTAGAAATTTCCATAGCTCTTACTCCAGCTGATACCAGATTGAGCCCTATAATAATACAGTTCCTCATCTTTTAGATTAAGTTCACCACAATTTTCCCGACGATGGTGAACACAGGTCTCTGCCACAAACCAAACATCCGCTTCAAGCTTCTCACAAATATGGTGGAGAAGGAGTATGCTGCCGACCTCATTGTGGATGCCATTCGCCGCGAGTACCTGGAAATCACTATCCCGACTGATCTGCATTATGCTAATAGAGTAAGTATTTATTTATATTGCAGGGACACATGCGTCATGCGAATGTCGCTGACGCAACAAAATTCGCTGGAGAGCCGCAGTCGCAAGACCGCCTCACCAGTCGTCACTTAGGAGCCCGTAAGCTCACTCGCGCCGTGTTATCGCTCTGCTAGCTCTAAACATCTTTGTGATATTTCAAATTTTACACATTTATATACCGTTACTTTTTTATCACCTGCGATAATTAACGACGCTTCCTATATTACATACAAACAACTATTGGAACCACTTGGGTCCAACATTGCAATCACAAAAAGAAGTCAGTTGCTCCATACAAAAGTGCAACATCTGTGCAAAACGCACCCAAAATGTATGGAACAGATGTTTTGTTTTTCGCTATTTCCATTGGTTCCATAGCAATAGTTGTTTGTATGTAATTTAGGAAGCGTCTCTTAAATTATCGTGGGTGATAATTAAGTAACTGTGTATATATACCTAAACTATTGTTGTGTAATTATTTTATTTTCCCAGTGTCTTTAAATGTCTAACTTTATAATAATAAATATTTAAGGTTAATAGATTTGTCCCCAACAAAGTTCCTTGCAGAACTCCACATAAAGGTACTATGAAAAGCGTCGTATTCAATTTTCGCAACACATTGTGGTGTCATGTCTATTAGAAATACAAAGTACACGCAGTGCCAGATATTTTGGTTTGCATAAAATTCACTAGGTATTTATATTGATGTAGGATAAATAATTCCTACCGTCTCACGTACTCTTTCAGCATTACCATAAAACATTTATTATTATCTATTTTAGCTTGATTTATTGTTTAAATCAAATGCATTCCATTTTGTAAAGAACATCTTTCGTGAGTTTTATTTAACCACTCTGGTAAACAGCACGTAATGTGCTGAGACTGTTTATATTTATTTAATTATTTTACGTTCTTCTCTTATTATTTCCAGTTCATCTTCCGCATCTTGCCGTACAAAGCTGCTCTCTTGATGAATGATTTCTTCAGCACCGGTCTTGATCCTCATGATTAGGAGCTACCTATATATTGATATGAAAATAACAACAAATTTTTGTTATCTGATAGTTTAATAACTTATAAGTGTTAATTCTTTTACATTTCACTAAGCTTTTAATGATTTTCCTAATAGTAGGTAGATAATACTATGTTCGTCTAGGCGAAAACATGAAATATGTTTAAGTAATAATAAATTTTAGTGAAAAGTTTTACTTTATTGATATTAAAGATTATTTTTACATTTATAAAAACGGATGTTTTGGAATTATTTATATTTCTCGTAGTTTATTGCATGTTTTAATTCATAATTCAACCCAATTTAACTTAAAATTAGCATAGATACATTTATAGATAAATAATAACTGGACATTGACCTTGACACCTGCTTAAAAATAGTTTTACCTACTCATAAATGTGTTACTATTTGAAACCTAGTAGGTACACAATTATTCTTAATACCTACCTAATTATTTTTATCTAAAGAAGATAATCGAGTTGTTTTTGTATCTTTTTCAGTTTTATTTTAATTTTGAACATTTTAGATAAACAAAGACAAGATAATCACAACTTATCTACCACGGTTACCGATGCACTAGGCACCTAACAATAACATTATGGATTGTAACACCTAATCCTACATTAAACTCACATCGACATTAACGAATAAATTTATTAATTAACCTGGAATATCAGGGCTGGTATCTACTACTTATTTATAAAATATTGCTAATTTGAACTTAGGGTTTAGGATTTAGAGTTTTGAGGAAAGCAATCGCAGTTCTCCTGGATGGCAAACACTGTCCGAAAGCTTCTAGTAACAAAGGCTCTTGTTCCACAGCTATCCTGAAAGAAGATTGTTGAACTGTTAGCAAAGAGCTGACTCTTTGCCTCCTTAAGAGTTTATGTAAGGTGTGATCGCTCAGCCAATCTATGCTCTTAAGATGATAGAAAATAACCCAACTTAATATAACCAAGCATAAAAAATAGCAACAAGTACGCACTTATAATCCTCAGGAGACACTCTGCCGTCCTTGTCCACATCCAGTTTTCTTAAAACCAGTTCTACTAGTTCTCTTACTCCTTCGTCAGGGTCTTCATCGCCCGGCTGCTTCAGAAGAGAGTTCCTAGTGAAATATAATAGTAGAGTAGGTGTTTTATAAAACATAAGTTCCATTATTATTGAGATTATTAGCGACTTCGACTGTTTACTTATTTATACTTTATTGTACATACATCAACAAACAATAAAATTAGAAATATTTATGTCTTATATATAAAATTGATATAATGGGCGGCCTTAGCGCTGAGTACGATCTCTCAGGATACCTTAGGATGGTCAGCATCTGCATGGAATAGGCACGTTATTTGGAAGGAAGTTTTGAGACAAATTATCAGAAAGAAAAAACAAATACATCTACATTTTCAATAGTTTTCTAGATCACAATTTATTCACTAAAATGCAATCAATTCTTTATTAAAATGAAGCTAACCAACATTTGAATAGCTTCGACAAACCCTTAATAAATTAGTTATGAATATGGTTCTGATAAAATCCGTAAACCAATAGGACCTCTTCAATACAGCTTAATAAATATGATACCTAATAGCGCGATTTCGTGTAAAAGAACGGAGTATTGAAAATAACTATAAACCTTAACGAATAATACTGAAAAATTCTATGAGAATAAAGTATCGACTTTTTCAGGTGATTACGATTTTAGGGAGTTCTATGTTGTTGGTTCTGTAGCCTTATATGTTGTTAGTTCTATTCATTAAGTAGTCTTGTTACCTATAAAAAGGAAAACTGGTACAGACAACGGCAGATTAGGACAAACTATAATTTTTTTCTAATAGATTTTGAACTCTATAGCGACGTTAAGGCCCGATTATCTGCGGCTTGGACCAAATTGTGGGAGGTGACTGTGTCATTTGTGACCCCAAATGCCCAAAATTTTCTACACGGCTTGTACTAACCGCACGACTTGATTGAATTGAAAATTCTATACACTGATATATTTTAACTACGACAAATATTTTAAGGTGTGAAAGTGCCAGTCGATACAAATAACTTTTGCTATGGGACCAACATCGAAATCGTGAAGAAAAATCAGTTGGTTCATACATTATAGTTGCACTTTTGACACAGCTGTTTCTTTGCGATTTCAATGTTTGTCTCATAGCAAGAGTTGTTTGTATTGATAGGCACTTTCACGCCTTTAAATATTTGTCATGGTTAAAAATCGCGGTGTATAAGTGGAGGTTACAGTGTTAACATCATCTACGTCTTTCTGCTGGGTGCAGGCCTCCCTAAGGTAGAGTAAAAAACACAGTCATGAGGAATGCCTATAAATCCTGCAACACGATATACAGACTCTAGGAGATACAAATAGTTTTATTCCATACAAAAATACTCAGTAAGATACGCATTTTGCCAATGTCAGGTGAAAATTTATATACTTTTCTAAAGTAGGTACCAAATAAATTGTACAGTAAATTGATATAACAATAGAGTCTCATAACACGCGTTATCACAACAAGATCTCTGGAGAAACTCAAATACTCACTTAAGCAGCACAAACATCTCATCCTTAGTAATGAACCCGTCAGAATTAAGATCGTATACAGCAAAGCAGTGGTTCCTCCTTTCCTCGTCAGTTCCCCTGAGAAGCACACTCAGCCCTCGTATCCAGGCTTCGAACTTCAAAGCGCCTTCTCCGCCAGCCGCGCCTCGATCCCAAGTGATCCAAATACGCTCCAAGATGGCCTCCTCGGTGATCATGTCGAAGGTGTTGTGCATTACATCTCGGAACGTACTCTGGTCTATGCCCTGAAGGTAGAAGAAAATGCTGGTGATAAAATTTAATTTTATAAATCTTACGACAATATGGGCGGCAAAAACATGGCAGTCCACAGACGCTTGCGACACCAAAGTGTCATATGTGCACTGTTAAAGTTCGTAGCACACTTATAAATTTGGAAAGGATTCGTAGTATAAAGAGGCGATACGGTTACGTTAACCCTGATTTTATTATGACGGAAATAGTAGATTGTATGACAAGGAAGAAAAATAGTAAATTTTACGGCGAGGGCGCTACTTTGAACCACGAGTGAAGCGAAGGATTCTAACGTAGAATCCTGAGGGCAGCGAGGGATTCAAAGTACATCGCCCGAGGGAAAAATAATTTGCTCTCGAGTCATATACTCTACTTTTCATGCCCTTTCTATGAGGAATTATGTGATGTGTAACAAGAAATTTGTTTTTTTTGACCCGCGCTAACTAAAAAAAAACAAATACCGTTTCGTACCATTTGCGTTCGATTTCTATGAATGATATACCTACTTATGTTCCAAATTCAAATCTCAGTTACGCCTGCTAAAAAGTTCCTATCGGAAAAGAGCTATTTTGCTCCCACGAAAGGAACAAAGCGACACTTTTCGAATAGAAGGGATGAAAAGGATTTTTTACTACCCTGTTTGCGATAAGGTACCACACTACACTAGGGTGGGACTCGCCGAGACTCCAACTTATCCATAAAGTTAACTGTGCTCTTTTGTTAGATAGAGGCGGTCTTCAGGATGAACCATTCGAATGTAAGTGATCATTCCTTTATTATAGGAAAATTTACTTTCATATTGCTTTATTTTAGGCTAGAAAATTACTAAGGCACATAAATATTCGCATAGAACTGGTTAAATTATACAGAATATTAGCAGAGCAAAGAAAACTCGACCTAAATCAGTGTTCTACTCACATCTACTTTGGCCGGGGGTTGTCCTATAGCGCTGGTTGGTAAAATACTCTGAGCAGCCATCACCAGACGTCTATACATCACGAACAAAGCCTCCAACTCATGTCTGCCGAAAAAATTAAAGAGCATATTAGGAGGTTTTTTTATTATTATAATACTTAATTACTTCCACCCCCACCTCAATTACATGTCTAGTGCAAATTAACTATATAATTTTTCTAGTTTTGCCTACCAGGATTCGAACACGAACTTTGAAAAATTGTCAGTAATAGACAGTATTACTGACAATTACACCACATTATGATCCGGTTGGCTAGTTACCACTATCTTATCGTAATTGCGTAATAATAGGAGATTATTAATATAGTACTATAGTTGCCAACACAGATATCGGAAATGTGCTTCATGGTCGCCAACTTCCCTCTGAGTTACTATAGTTCTTGCAAATCCTGTCCATCCTAAGATTACCTGCAAGAGATCGCACTTTACGATAAGGACGCTCATTGCTACTTTGTCATAATAATCATTCATATAATATGGTAGTAACTCAGATCATATAAGTAGCTTTACTGCACAAGCGCTCACGTTGATATGGCATTGTTAAAAGTGTTAATGTATACTTCTGATGCTGACTATCATCATCATCATCATAACACCCATTATAACGACGATTAGGACACAAGGCCTCTCTTTGTCATCGAAGGAGGTTTAGGCAGTAGTCTACCACGCTTGCCCAATGCGGATTGGTGGACAGAGTATAAGGTGATCCGTTAGTCGCCTTCTACAACTCCCACTGGGGGATATGGGGTGATACTACTACGCGGGTGATGGGTGGGTCTACTCTGCCGGCATCACATGGCTTGCTGACTTTATCATTAACATAACTATATTTTTTGTATATTTTCATTTCTTGGTGTTATCATCATCATCCGAGCGTTAATCCCGGTTGTGTCTAGTGACGCTCAGGGTCTGCTTTCCTACACTTCCTCCTCCACTTCGCACGATCTTCGGCGTCCCGCTTAACGAGACCATTGGCACGCATATTCTCCCTTTCGTCAAGATAGCGCCTCTTGGTTCTTCCTCGCTTACTGGGGGCCGGCAGAGGCGGCATAGCCAGACATTACGAAAGAATAGTAAACTACTTTGGAAACACATTAAAGATGCCACTTTCACAGCAAAACAGCGTGAGTCGAACTCGAGTTTATTATCTATAAATAACTCTTCATTTTTATCAGCTAATTATGTAAATAACTATTTTGCTAACGTAGGGAAAACTCTTGCCGAACAAATTCCGAAACACACCCCTACACAGAGATCTGAGTCGCTCTGGAACTTAAACAATAGGGTTAACTCTTTTGTTTTGTTAGATACCGACGAAGAGGAAATAACTAAAATTATTACAGGGATGAAGGATGATTGTGCTTCTGGATGGGATAACATAAGCAGTAGTATCTTGAAACGATTTATATATATTCTGGTCACGCCCCTAACTCATATTTTCCGTATTTGCTTATCACAAGGAATTTTTCCAAAATATTTGAAAAAGGCTATAGTCATACCCATTTACAAAGGTGGGAAAAAAGACTCGGTGACCAACTATAGACCTATTTCACTTCTGCCTTCAATATCCAAAATACTGGAAAAGATAATAAACAATAGACTTGTAATTTTTCTAGAAAATCTTAACTTTTTTTCGCCGGCGCAATTTGGATTTAGGAAAAAATTATCCACTGCCGATGCAGTACACAGCTTAACTGAGTATGTTGCAGAGGAGCTGGGCAAAGGAAACCAGAGCCTAGGAGTATTCCTGGATTTGTCTAAAGCTTTTGATACAGTTTCTGTACCAGTGCTTTTGAAAAAACTAGAAGCGTTGGGGATAAGAGGTAGGCAGCTGAAACTTTTTACAGATTATTTAACAGATCGTTCTCAGTGTGTTAGAATAGGAAATGTTACCAGTGATGAACATAAAAGCTCTGGATTCGGTGTTCCTCAAGGAAGTATTCTAGGTCCGACACTTTTCTTGATTTACATTAACGACTTATGTAATCTCAAACTATCTAATGGCAAAATAATATCCTATGCGGATGATACGGCACTAGTTTTCTCTGCGAATAGCATGAAGGGCCTATATGAAATAGCGCAACTAGGATTTAATATTGTAAATAACTGGTTGCGTTGCAATCTACTAACAATTAATGCTGAAAAAACAAAATATATTTACTTTTCTATGCGCAGTTCCAATTGTAATGTCTTTAATCCACCTTTATATGTTCACCAATGCCAAACGTCTTTGACAACAAGCTTATGTAATTGTCCAACTATACAAAAAAGTAATACTCTCAAATATCTAGGGATTACAATTGACGAAAACCTCTCTTTTAGAACACATATTCAAAATTTAACAAATAGAGTTCGCAAACTCATCTATGTGTTTAAAAAACTACGGTCTTTTGCCGATGCAAAACTAACTAGGCAAGTTTATCTGGCCCTATGTCAATCATTATTACAGTACTGTATTACTTCTTGGGGTGGTGCATTAAAAACTTTCATTATGCCTCTTGAAAGGGCACAGAGAGCTATTTTAAAAGTAGCGCACTCTCTTCCATTTTTGTACCCTACCCACTCACTGTATAAAAACTGTAAAGTTTTGACTGTCCGACAACTATTTATATTAAATGTTACCCTTAAACAACATAGATTAGTGCCCTACAACCCCGATATTACTAAACGACGGAAAGATATTGTCTGCATTCTTTCATCGACCTCAAAGTTCATTTTTACAAATAGATTTTTTGACTTTTTAGGCCCATTATTGTATAATAGACTTAATAAAAAACTATGCATATATGAGCTGACCTATAATAAATGTAAGCTAGTACTAATTAATTATTTGAATAGTATGAGTTATAATCAGACAGAGGAATTACTAGCAATTTGTAAGTAAATAATAATTATATTAGATCAAAAAAGACAATAAAAATATTTATATACACACTGTAATTATCATACTAAATGAAAAACTGTTCTTTTTATTATTTAATTAAGTAGTCAGAATTTACTACACATAAAATACTTATTATAAATTTTACCTTTGTTAATATTTTTAATTTAATTAAGACAGCACTTTAGCCTACCTAAGATACAGGTTTTAAACCTAGTTTAGGTACCATCATTTTGTAATTTATTTTAATTTAAGGACTTCACTGTCAATATTTGAAGCAATGGTAAACAATAAACTTTATTTATTTATTTATTTTTATTTGTCCCCACGTAGCCAAGCGATTGCCGCAAAACGTGGCCGTACCAACGAAGGCGACACTCTTGCAACTTATCTGTAATGTCACAGACGCGAAAGCTACCGTGGATGCGAGAGTTCCTCCCGCAGTCCTTCCGCGTGACTCCACACATCTTCCGCAGCATATTCATCTGCGTGACACGCAGCTATTGCTTGTGTCTGTTTTCATTTATTGGTGTACGAGTACAGTAAAGTTTATTAAAAATAAAATAGCGTCAATAGCATCATTTTAATCACTTTTAAACCACGTTTTATGATTAACATGAGTAAAAACGGGAAACGCGATTAAAAAAGCAACATTTTATTCATACAGTATAAAGCCTCTCCCTCGGTGGTGAAAGGTGCTACCACCTTGTCATTATTTACGCTTATATGAAAGAATAATTCGCTTTCCCGTCATACATAAATTTAAACAACAAGCGTCGGTGGCGTAGTACGTAAGAACGTCGTCTCCCACCCGGGAGGTTCACATTGTTCCGCCACGTATCAATGTGTTTTCAAATTTTGAATTCATATGTACGTTTAATCGACGCTTTTACGGTGAAGGAAAACATCGTGAGGAAACCTGCACACACCTATGAAGAAATTCTTAGGTTGTGTGTGAAGCCGACCAACCCGCACTTGGCCAGCGTGGTTGACTAAGGCCTAATCGCCCTAATGTGGGGACTTACTTGTCTGATTTCGAAAAAGATGCGTGCACGTGATTGATCCGTCGACCTCATTTAAATGACAAACTTTGTTTAGCCCTCACATGAACTACAACTTTTATATCTTGGGCAGGAAACTTTCAGATTCGATTCTATCACGTAAGAGGTATGTTTGGTTGAATATACCCAATCCCATAATAATATGGTAATGTTATGGCCATCAGTATACATTGTCTACATAAACTTATTACGAAGTTTCCTACAAGCTTGTACAGTCAACGGGAGAATGTAATGATTAAATTATTATTATTCCAACTTGTTCAAATAATAAAACATAATCGTAGATCATACTGAACTGTTGTAAAGGTTGTAGAAACCGTCAAAAAGTTTATATTTTTATTTTAAATCATGAAATATACTTTTAATTATCCTTATCTATCATTTACAATGCAGTACAATTTAGTTATTGCTAATTAAAGGTAAAATTAATACAGACACAAATGTAATATGAAATTACAAACTATGGCGTAGTATAGCAGTAGCGTACCTTTTCATTAGAAAATCTTAATTTTTTTTCATATAACTGAAAGTAGTAGAGTACTGGAATCATTACATTTATTATTCGTTGCTATTTTTTTTTCTTTTTATAATTTTCAGCTAATTCGTAACTCACAATATTTTGTATCCCTGTATGAAACAATTAAAGTTACATCTCGTAATCCCTGAATACATATTAAATTAATTACCTTTGATTTACAAGGTGTTTGGTAAATGGGCACCCGGGAAAATGTTATCGGAAAGCCGGCACATACCCATGCTAACATAGTCATTATTAGTCATATAAATACTATGATGATATCAAAAAAAAATCTCCATACAAATAGTTCGACCAAAAAAACAAAATGTATGGAAAATTTAAAAAAAAAATTGCAATTTTGAATTTTTAATATCACCATAGTATTTATATGACTATGTTAGCATGGGTGGGTGCCGGCTTCATACCCCATGTACCAAACACCTTGTATGTTTTAATTAACGACTTCAAAAAGGAGGAGGGTCTCAATTCGACTGTATGTTTTTTTATGTGTGTTATAACACTCATAACTCTTTAGGTGTGCCGATTTTGAAGAGTCTAAGCTGGTGCTTATCATGTGGTCCCATTTTATGATCGACATCTGACTAGTAGTTTTTGAGTTATTCCTATTTGATTGACATCGATGATATTGTAATAATTTATTACTTGTTTGTCTAAAAGATCTCGAGATAGTTTCCTGAAAATTTCTTTACTTACAACACAAAAAAGCAAAAAATAAATTAGGTAAGTATTTAAGAATAAATAAAAAAAATGCCTTCAAAACTAAAAAAAATATGTTTCGAATAAGAATCTGTTCTACTAACAAGACAATATGGGCTATGCCTGAAATAAACGAATTTAATTTTATTTAAAAAAATATAAATGGTTTGAGATCGGTGCTAAACTCAATATTTGGAATATTTGTATTATTCCAAATATTGAGTTTAGCATCAAACCGACCTCAAAAAAACATTAAGATTTTTTTAAACACAATATTTTATATTTCTCCGTTTTCTGTTTTTTACGTACTTACTCATATCGATTATAAACGCTAAAAGACTTAGAAAATTTACACAAATATTCAATATCTATTAAAGATACTTTTCTCCCCTTCGGTTATATTGTTAAGAACTTTCTTTTCTGACACATTTATTCGACACTTTTTGAATCATCAAAGACTTAATGATTCGATATAGAAACAATGCTCACTCACTTGCTAAAGTGCGTGTTTCTGTACAATGTTTCTAACGTCTTTTCCTTGAGTTTTCGATTCGGCATTTCTCCTCAGCAAAACGAGCGCGCGGCGCCGCGACTTCGAACTACTGCGTTCAAGGGCGACATTGGGGATGATGTTCGGGGGCCGCATACACCTTCCGATAAACTATAGCAAAATAAACACTGGCTGTCTACGACCGATTTGGGAGTTGATTGCGAATGCGGAACATGGACAGGTATAAGTATCTATCATAGTCGACATCTGTCTATTAAACTAGACATTTGAGGAAATCTAGAATTACTTATGGAATAATTTTTACGCAAAATTTATTCCACACTTACCTACCGATACACACTATATAGCTGGGTATAAGACCATATAAAAAATATACCTAGGTATAGAACTACAGCCTATGTTTAAGATACTTATTGTTATGTGATACGCACTAAAGAAATTTGATTTGTTTAAGTAGATTACGTCTAAAATTAGATGAGCACTGCCGACTTTAGAAATTTTCACTGATATTTCCTTGTCCAGTGAGTTGTGCACTTGTAGATTTTTAGTTGTAGTTTTCTAGAAACCATTGGCGTTTGTTTTAATTTAAGTTTCAAAATATTATAATATATCCCCTCGACTTTATAAAATGTTATCTTAATAATTGAGAAGTTTTTTATTGTCTAGTCCGATTTCTAAACGACATAAATCGGAAGGTGTAACTTAGCATTTAATTGTGGTATAGCGATAGTTGTTAATTAAAAGAATTAATGACTATAGGGTTGGTTTTGCTATCAAAGGTAGGTTTACATTCGTGACTGCTTTCTATTTTGGATAAACGTTTTGTAATCATCGAAGAAGCAATTGGGTTTAGTTACTTCCTAATTGAATTCATGGAATTTTTCCATTAATTTGTTTCATCAACAAAATTTTTTTTTTGGTACCTACTACCTATGTACTAGCTTCCCGCCCCGGTTTCGCATGGGTGTCCATTTTTCGATAGGTACCTACTTTAATGAAGAAAATGAGACCATCTTTTTCCTTTACCAGTCGTAAAGGGAATACTTTGTCTTCTATTTAATTATTCATTTCAGTTTTAGTTAGCTTAGATAACAGTGTAAAAATCTCTCAGAAACTTCATTATGACAATGGATATATAATTCACTCATCACTTTCATCTGTCAAAAAAATATAGCGAATAGGCCTACTGGCACCGTCATTCTACCCTCAACTGTGACTACCCAATGTACGCATTGAGGCCAAGTCACCGTGGAACTGGCGAGGTAAAGAAGTCCATTGTCCTTCACTTTTAGTCGAGACAGGACTAGCCGCTCGAATCAGCAGCCGGAACTGGAGTAGTACCTTCAGAAGACCATGGAACTGGAGTACTTACACCAAGACCATAGTCAAATAACTGTATTTATGTTGTGTTATTCATGAGTAAGATCCATGGGGAAGGGGACTATGGTTGGCACGCGCGAGTCTCACGACAGTGTGCGAGCTTCTATGAGCTACAGAGACTGCTTACCACCAGGCAGGCCGTATGCTTGTCTGCCAAATAAATAACACAAAATTATTTGGCTACAAAAAAGATGGGATCTGGGAGCTACTTCACAACACACAATACTCATCCCCATTTGCCTACCTGTTGAACCTAGTAGTCTTATACAGCATATCGAAGACCTTTTGCGAAGGTCGCGCCCCCCGCACCTGCTTGGTGCGTCCACGACGAGACGGGGGCTCCGGAGGCGGCACCACCCTGCGCTCCGCGGCGCTCCTCCCCGCAGTTAAGAAGAGATGCACTCCTCGTAGGGCGATGGCGCTGGCTGCCATGCTGAGCTGCTTCTCTGTTGTCATCTCCTGAAGCATAATTTGTTTGCATCTTTTTGGTTATTCTAAGGCGCCGTTTATACATCAGAGACGTGGCACGGACGTGTGGCGGTGGCGGATAGTCAGAGAAACACAATATTAAATCTTTTTTTTATGGAAGAGGGGACAAACGAGCAGACGGAGCGGGAGAAATCTAATAGTATGTAATCTTAGCATAGAGTTGTTTTGGTCGTACCTAAAGAGAATTGCGCCCGCGCCTCTTGATGTCATGCTTTGGCAAAGAAATCCTACTTTATAATGCCGCCGCATCGCATCGCACGCCCTTTCAGTATAATATAGGTCGCAACATAACAAATGTTCGCGCCACGCCACATGTCTCTTCTGTATTTTGCTTAGTGTAAGCCAGTTACCCATCTTGATGATTCCGAGGATGGCGCTTCTACCTTTAGCCTTTAATTACCCGTGTTAGGCTCGTTTTATACAGAGCCTAACACGGGTAATTAAAGGCTAAAGGTAGAAGCGCCATCCTCGGAATCATCAAGATGGGTAACTGGCTTACACTAAGGGCTAACATAATTGCCAAAACACGATGGCCAAAACTGTTGTAATGGCGACAGACTCGGATGGTGGTAGCTAGAAGGACGGAAACCAAGTCCCACCATCAACTATATCTATATATAACTATGTATCTACCTACCTAATTTCCCTCAATATAAAAAAGTAATCTCAGACACGCTCAAAATCAGTATATGCTCTGCCTCAACTTCTTCTGGTTCGGTATCGTAATGGTTGGTTGTTTATTGTTATTCAATTATTATTTAATATATCAAATGTTATCTTTCATAAAATAATCTAATTGTTTCGTTACTTTTGTTTTTTTTTTATAGTTTTGTTTAGTTTAAGATTCTTATTCATCATATTTTGCCACATAATTTTAATTAACTCAGACACGCGCGTTATGATATATTAGTAAATCACGCTATGTGTACATTCATATTGGATTATTGTCTAGCGAAGATTGTTAATTTGCCTATATTTAATACTTTAGTGACTTTAATCTGTTAATGTACTTATTATAAATAAATAAATAAATACCTCCCGTCCTAATGATCGAACCCGAACTCTACTCATTTCTACATAACCTTACCTATCTACTAGATACATACATAATTCTAATATTCTCCATTGACTAAATTTCATTTTCCTTCTGGCTATGCTTAGATTGACTTAACAACTATAAAAATCAAGTCAATAAATATGCAATAAGTAGATACTAATTCACCAGTTCTACAGCCTTTCCAAGTTCGTCTTCACGTGCCCTCATACAACCTATAAAGTTTGAACCGATACAAACATTTCCGTACAATCTAAAACTTTCCACGTCCAAGTTGAACGCTACAGGCGGCCATTATTTCAGCAAAACTTGGCAATTAGCGAGTTAGATATGACTTGGTAATCGCTCAGGCGAAGTTGTGCTGTGCACGGCATGGGAGCCGATTTAATAGTTGATTTTTTATTAATGGTGTGGTTTCTGTAACGTTTGCTTCATCCATCGATCACTAACCGATTGTGAGGAGGTCTCTCAACTCAATTTTCGAATGTTTCGGAAAGTGTCCCGGCCTTCCCGGCTACTTCGCAACATGGCACGAACGTGCCAAAAATGGCATAACATGCCACAACGCTGTCTCTGTAAACTTTTGACACTGCTAACGTGTTCCTTTAACAACAAGCTCACAAGAAGTCAGCATCAACAACTTGGACAGGGTTTATAATGGATATCCAGGTGACAAAGTATTAATACAATCAAAAAATGCTTGAGTTTTAAAACGATGACAGTGATATTTACGCGTATTTAACACATTTTACATCGTATCAAGAATAGATTCAATCAAGTGATGCCGGCAGAGTAGAATAGCATCATCCCAGCCTCGAACGGGTGTCATAGAAGGCGACTAATGGATCAGCTTAGAGGTATTGATCATTCCGTCCACCAATCCGCATTGGGCAAGCGTGGTGAACTACTGGATAAATCTCCATCGATGACAAGGAGAGCCCTTATATCTCAGCAGTGGGTCGAATTATAAAGGCTGTTAAGACATAATAATACACATATTTTCCTCGCTCACACCAATTATCTAGCCCAAATTAAGTATCATTAAGAACTTATGTAAGGGATACTATAACGAATAGAATAGATAGAATAGGTTAGCCGTTCGAATATTTTGGATATGGCTATGATGAAAATTTTGAATGATATCTCCTATAAATGCAGGAATTAAGTCAAACTGACCTCACTCCTAAAGGTCGCGGGAAGCCGATGGATGCGAACACCGCAGGACCGATCGGATACTTGGGAAGGCCTATGTCAAACATTGGGCGCCTCTCGGCTGACATGATGATGATCAGGACCCGGGTGTCCTGTAGACCTTAAGTCGATTTTCCCGTTTTCAATTGGTATTTCCCGTGGAGGGGTCTCTGTCTTCTAGAGGCGCTGCAAGGTACGGATCGAAAGGGTCCAAAGGTTTGGACCTCGGATGTGTGCCGTGACGTGGATATTGCTTTTCTTTGAATAGTCAGGTCCTCATAAAATATCTACTGCTCTAATTTGTAGGCCCGAACGTCTAGACGAGATGGCAATTAGACCCATTCGATACGCTCTAAAGTCGAGGTATGAGAATAAGCGACAACCTTTAACCGCCTCCTTGGTGTAGGGTTAGTCCACCGAACTAGATCCATAGATCCCGGGTTCAATCCCCAGGAGAGTACAAATTTGTACTCGGTTTGGTTGATGGTAGGACTTTTTTCAGGTTCGCTTGGCTAGCTACCACAATCTTACCAAAATCTGTCGCCACAATAATAGCATCACTGTGTTCCGACAAATAATGATAAGATAGCCAGTCCCTCTACGATTGACGGTTTCAGCGGAAGCTTGATTCCATCCTCGGGCCTTTCCGTCACTTACCATCGAGTGAGATAAAGGCCAAGAGCTATATCAAGAGTTCAAAAAAAATAATACTCATAACCCTCCCTGAATTTAAATCCCTTAGGCCGCGGACCCGAAGTCAGCGACGGCGACGGTGCCGGTGGCGCGTGAGCGGTAGGATGCTATAAAATTTGTATACAATACGCTCCAGTCAAGCTGTGCCTGCGCGTCTGTCTTAACGTAGTGTTGTGTATTTTATTTATTACTTTTTATCGATCGAAGTTTCAAAACTACCGACCAAGACGTCGCTCGAGGAGCAAATTATTTCAATTACTAGCTGTCCCAGCCACGCGTTGCTGTGGTAATTTCATACTTTATTTATTTAAAGATTTATTGCAAAATTTACAGCATTTTTAAATCTATCAATACAAACTAAAAAGTACCAACGTGTATGGCCAATTATAAAGCATGAGATATTAATTTTTTTACACAACACACTCGTTATTCCAATTTTAAACTAATTTAATTTTAAAAAAATCAAGCTAAGCAAGATATTATGCTTCACTCAAACTACAAACTACTGACCTATAACATTGTATCTGCGGTAAAAAACAAATATGACTACTTATCAAGATAAAATCTATTCTATCTCTCAAGTTGGATCAAACTGCACACGGTGTACAAATTTGATTAAAATCGGTTAAATGAAAATGAAAAAGCTCTTTATTTAAATGGACTTTGCTAATTTATTTTAAATCGTCAAAAGCCCTACCACCGTTTCGGGACGAATAATTATTATTATGCTGAGATGGAGAAGAAATGGCGAAGATAGTATAGGCGTCCATCACCGATAAACAACGTGACACGTAATATAAATATATTAAGATTACTAGCTGTACCCTGCCACGCTTCGCAGTGGCACATTGTGATTGAATGGTTGAGAAATGAGAAACAAAACAAAGAATACATTTCATATAAGTTTAATTTTGCAATACTTGTGGATATACTTAAAAAACTGTTTTCTCGCGGTCGCAGATATGTGACTGATGCAAAAAATAGATAAAAACAATCCTTTATGCGGATTTTACATGTTGGCGACTGGCCACCACATTGTCTATAGTTTTTTGATTGACGTTGATGGCGGTTGCCTAGTTACGGTTGTTATTTTTTCATTACTATTGCGGTTGTCCGCTAGTGTTTTCCTCGCTTCTGGCAGATGGCGCGGTTACTGGTTCACAGCTGATCGTTAAAAAAACTGTTTTCTCGCGGTCGCAGATATGTGACTGATGCAAAAAATAGATAAAAACAATTCTTGATGCGGATTTTATATCATGTTAAAATTTCAACTCAATCGGTGCAGAACTTTTTGAGTGTTTAAAGCGTACACAAACCAACATAACATTTTTATATATATAGATTGATAAGACCCTAATTTGCCATAATACAACACTACGCCGCGCGATCAGCCCGCTGGCTTCGAGGCCGGGTCAGCGTCCGCCGCCGCTGCCCCGCTATCGCCCCCGTGTCCGCGGCAGGAGAGATTCAGTTCCTTGAGTATTTTCTACCGGTTTTATAACGAAGTGCACGCTGAGGAATTATTCCACATGTTACTCTTTCTTTTTTATCTTCTATTGTTTCCATCACATTTCCTATTCTTTATTGCCAGTCACTAAATCGCTGTTCAAATACAAATCAGCCGCGTTATATCGTCCGGGGCCTTGCAGTATCTACATGCACGGCACGCTCATTAGATTACTATCTATGCCCGTATACACCCATTACTTCGCATAGGAATTTAAATAACATTTGAAATTACACGCGATTTGCTTTACGGGTGTGAGATATTTTTGTCTTTTCATTTGCTAAAACTATCAAACTGAAACTCCGAAAGTTACTGGATTAAAACCTTTACATCCACACCCGAAAAACATTAGCATAAGTATTGTAAATAATACAACTTTTACGGACTTATCTCGCGTGTAATTAGATTTTACATTTTGTTATTTTTATTTACTGTGTGTACTGCTCGCGCTATTCTAAGTAGTAAATAAGTAGTAAATTTTCAAAACATAATTATTTTACTACATAAACCTAAGTTCGAACAATATTACTACTATTACTTACTAGGTGGTAGACCCATATGTAGGGTCGTCTGGGTAGGTACCACCGCCTTTCTTATTTCTGCCGTGAAGCAATTCGCTGTGTTTCGGATTGAAGGGAAAGGTAGCCAGTGTAATTACTGGGCATGGAGGGCATATCATCTTAGTCCCCAGGATGGCAAACGCACTTGCGGTGTTAAGTGATTTACACTTAATATTGCAAGTGTCTTTGCCATCTCGTAACATAAAAAAAGCTTGTTTGCCATCTCGTAACATAAAAAAAAAAAAATTTTTACTTAAATATACCATAGTGGTTAGGCCAGCAAAAATAAACTTTAATCTGAAAAACTGAAGTAATTTACCAACCTTGTTGAATATACGGGGTCTTTTATGCCGTTGATATTAGATTTATGACAAAAACCGCTGATATAAACTTTTTTTTATATAAAAAAGAGTACTAATGATTGACTAAACTCTGTTTGTTGGCTCGCTCTTTCCTATGACATTCATTACATAGGTCACACTAAAAGTTTCCGGAACTGGCTACTTACATAAACAATGTTTAAAAAGTAATTACAACATTTGAAAATGGAACTCTTTGGCTGTAGAATGCAGTTTGTTTCATCTGCGCCATTTTAAAAATTGCATGTCTACATTAACATGGATTTTTATTAACTCGGGAAAATTTTCGTAGTGTGATTTTTTTTACGATTTTAAGTGTAATTTGACAGCTCAACAGAGCATCGCTTGGCTTCAATCTGCTTTTGGCAATGAAGCACCATGCAAGAAGACTATTTATAGCTGATTTGCACAATTCGAGTGCGGTCGTGGTCATCTCAGTGACGAATCTCGCGATAGTCGCCCGTCCACCGCTGTGTACAACAAAAATATCGATGCTGCGCTCCGTATGATTGAAACAGACAGGCATATGACCTACCGTGAGATTGGCGCATCCTTACACATAGGCATGAGTCAAATACAATCAATCCTACACAAACATTTAAGTGTGTATTTGAGAAACAATAAATTCATTTTTGACCTTCTGGATACTTTTAGCGTGCCCCACGTATTAGGTACCACGAAGAAATTAAGTAAATAAAATAAAGTAACAATAATCACTATCATCCTTGCTTCCAGGTTGTGCCCTAACTAAACGCTTCCGATCCCTCGCCCGAAAGCGTTTAGGGCAAAACCGCGAAAACGGTAGGATGATGATGAATTAAAGTAACAATACCTAGATGCATTCATTAAAGTTGCAATATATCAATATACCTATTACACTTAACATTAAACTTATTAGTAAACTAACTGTCCCGGCCACGCTTTGCTGTGGTAATTTCATACTGCTGACCTATAACATTGTATCTGCAGTAAAAAAATATATGACTATTCATCAAGATAAAAACTATTCTTTCTCTCAAGTTGGATCAAACTGCACACGGTGTACAAAAATCGGTTAAGTAGTTTAGGAATCCATCGCGGACAAACAACGTGACACGTAATTTATATTAAATATTAAGATTAAATTAAGCAGCAATGTTTGGTTGCGATTAAACTACAAAGAATGCCCAAGATAAATAGAAATAGGTAGGCACTTATGTGAGAAAGAAAGTTAGAAGCATTAGAAACTATAATTGGTACTCTAAAGAAAGACTAAGAACGAAAAAAGAATACATAATATGTACGTACCTACATTAAGTTAATATACCTAGATGCGATAGGGCAGAATGTCACGAAAGAGACAATCATAAAAAGAAAAGAAAAACATGACGCGCCGATTAAATACGGTTCTATTCAGTCAGTAGCAAAGGTAACAATGTAAGGAAACAAATGGGTATCAGAATACCGGCAACTATAAAGCCTTCATTAAAATCTCTAGCGAATAGAAAAATCGTTCGCGAAGACAAATGATGTACATTATACGCCGCTCACTTTAGTCACAAGAAAACACGAAGAGGCCGCCTCTATGTGGCGGTTAGGGCCATATGGCTTGATAATTTGGGCTATTAGAACGAAACGACAACATCGTACTTACTGCTCGTGATTTATGGTCGAGTCCCGTGTCCCACTATGTATGTATTATGATCGAGCTTTGATTCATCGTATGCGTACCTCGTATCGACTGCAGTGTCGCGCCCGTTGCCTGGTTACCGAAATTCGTGGTATCGAACTTTTTTGGTAGCACCCTCCGACGTTTCGGGCGGCATGATTTATGGATGTGAGAACTCGATCAAGAGATCAAGTCTGTCTTAAGTATAAAACTGAAACTCTAATAGTGTTACCAGTGTTACAAGCGTCTATAGGCTACGGTGGCTGCTTACCATCAGGCAGGTCATAGACTTCTTTGGCAACCATTTAACATGAAAAAACAGTAATACTAAATCTCATGAAGGATTCGTCAGACAGAGGCAGGGCAGAGGCACTAGGCCTCGCATAAGATCGCAGCCATGCGATGAACGCGATGATCCAATCAAATTAACGATCTTAAGCATCAGTTAACAGGAACACAACGAACAGAGAAAGATCCAGAGATCCCAGGTTCAATCTAAGTGGGAGTACAAATTTGTGCTCGTTTTGGCTATTGGCAGGACTTGTTTTCAGTGATTTGCCACCATTAAAAGAAAATTAAAAGAACCAAAGTTAGTTATTGATCTCCACAAATAAAAGATCACCATATTTTACTAAAGATATTTAACCTTATCCCTTAAACTTTGTATCTCTGGCAACCTTATCCATGAATATGGATATAAGGTTGAAAAAGCGGCTGCGTGTTTGTTACCTTGGTTCGCTCTGCAAAACTGTGAGTACTGTGACAATTTGTGCTTGCTTATCGGACTTGGTTTTGCCTATCGATTTGGACTTGCTTATTTGGAAATGTTAATGTAGCACAATGTACACATTAAGCGAAAATGCGGAAATGCATTATTTCTACGGTGTTGTACAGAGCAACGCCGAGACGGACCGCAGCACGATCGATACCCAGAATATTTTTATCAATAAATAATACCTATAATAGGTAATACACTGATGAGTGGTCGTGTGTCGTATCATATTCCTGGCCGCCCGTAGCTCTGAATGTATTTCTGGAGCAGTTGCCAGGTCGAAGAGAAGTCGTATTAAGTGAAGACGTCGGGATCCGACGACAAGTACGAGAATGATGGCTCGTAGAACAAATATCTTGCAATTTAGGTACACGTGAGGAAAGATTAACGCACTTTTATATCCATCGTGTACATGGCTTACTAGCAGTTAAGAGTCGAGTTTTGCCAGACAACGTTACGGAAAGAGCGAGAAAACCCTGGATTTTTTAAAAAGATTTGGACTTATGAATCTCGTTTCGAGAGAATTGGAATTTTTAACATACACAATTCAACTACATCTGGGCAGTTGAAAATCCACACGCAGTAAGGCCTTCAACGTACCCCATCCAACATTGGTGCAGCGTCAATGTGTGATCTGGCATCCTCAATGGCGAACTAACTGGGCCGTTTGAACTGCCATCCAGACTTGACGGTGGGTGGACACCCTATTGTTATTTCTGTGGTGACACCAAAAATTTTTTAGAAATCAATCTAGAATAATATTTCAAAACGATGGCGCTCCATGCCAGTACGCAAAGCAGGTGCGTAATTATTTAGATGCAACGTTCCCGAATTGAGGGATCGGACGACGAGGACGAATAAACTATTCTATCCACCAAGTTCACTCTATCTTAGCCCCATAGACTTTTTTGTCTACGAGGAAGTTGTATACGCTCAAGAAAGACCACGACTAAAGAGGCACTGATAGAAAAAAATTGAGAAGCTGAACAGGACTGTATCATCTGTTGTTGTGTGATCTGTTTGTTTTTATTATTTTTAAAGTTTATTATCCATAGAAGATTTTAATAATACTTTGAAGCTTTATTTTTTTTATTATTAACAAAAGAAAAATACAATATATTTGTTTTTATTACAGTGCCACATAAACCTATTTAGGTTTTACCGGACACTGACATTCATCGTCTTAACTCTAAATACATAATTTTTTGCATAAGTATATTGAATGTATTTACAAAAATAGTAAAAAAAACCGTCTAGAAGGAGTCGGATGCGTGAACGAAGGGTTCCGTGCCATAGATTTTATCAAAACTGTCCGAAAATTATTTGAATTTAAAATTAAATATTTTGTTAATACAGTAGAACTCCAATTATCCGAACTCCGACTATCCGAATCGCCGATTATCCGAATCACAATCACAACGGTTGAAGACCGCAAAACAGCTTACATTGACGGAGATGTTTAAAAAACAATGATTTTTATTTCTAAACTTGTACATAAGTACATTTTATTTATATTTAAAACATGTGAAAATTTCATGTTTCTTTCATTTAATTCAATAAAAAATAGTGCAATATCAAAACGTAGCTTTTATTCTCTCCAATGGCAATTTTTTTTAAAAAAAAATCCGATTATCCGAATATTTGATTATCTGAATGGGTCCTGGTTGGTCCCCATTAATTCGGATAATTGGAGTTCTACTGTATTTCAAGTTTCTACCTGTTATCGTTATTGAGACCGAGAAATAAATCACGTTTGTTGTTGAGCCCACTTTAATATTATTTTTATTTAATTATTTTATTTATTTATTTATTTTATTTATTATAAATTCTAACCCATATTTAATGTTTTTATAAGGACTAATACTTTTATTTCTATTTGATTTGAACGATCATTTTGCTGTTTCAACTAAATTTTAGTTAATGCTCAGGTGATAAAATCTATTTGTCAAACAGTTTCCTTTTCGACATAAAACTAAAAGGTTCTCGCTTCAAGTAACCAAAGTATTTATCCCAGATACTGCGACGGGGCTTTTAAAAGGCCCGAAAAAAATATTTAAAATACTCTCAATTTTCGAGTAGTTAAAATTAAATCTCAAAGATATTTGCACTGTCAGGTTACTGAGTACCTATCCGTGTATTATTTAATGCGGCTACGTTTATAACTAGACACCTGTTTATTTAAAGTTTTTGTGTCTTTGAAGATTTAGGAGTATCTGTTTCATGATGTCTAGACAAAGGTAAGCTTTTCTCATTTATATATGTGGATGTTGTAGCTAATTCATTTCATTATTTAATTTTAGATATGTTATCTAAAATATCAGGTTATCAATTTGTTTTAGTGCAACAAAAACTTATTCCTTTTTCACGTTTCAAATTGATGGCCTTTTAAACGCCCCGTCGCAATATGGGGGTTGATAATATGATTGTTTTCTTTTTAGCACCCGACCTTTGAGAGCACTCAATCTCAACGAAATAGTTGATGAATTAGAGCAATATGAGGATTCTGATTGGTTGCCAACTCAAATTACAATTTTTCCACCTGAGAATGCTAATGCCGACGTCACAGATGAGGATTCTGGAGATGAAGAATTTGTGACATTGCAAAATTTACCAGGTAAATAATTGTTTTCTGGTTGATATAACTATGTATCAATGATTCTATCTTGTTCTGCTTATCTTTTTCTTTCTCCTGGCTTTCCCATTTTTATTTGGGGTCAGCCTTCCAAGTACTTCTGCGCCACACCGTACGGTTGTGTGTTGTCGTTTCATCTGCATTTGTGTATTTTATGTCATTCTGAACAGTCGCCAACCAGGTCATTGGTGGTCGTCCACGGCCTCTTCTTCACTCCTCTATCTTGTTTTGCTTATATGGATGCAATATTTAGATCTTTTTTATGCTCTCAACTAAGCCGAGGTTACGTTTCATCTGAGTTCCGACGAAGAAGACGATGTATCTTTGTCAAGTTTGTCAAAAAGAAGGCGCACGACGGATTTGACTTCAGGATACTGACGCCGTACCTTCTAGACCCACTGCATCTCCCACTACTTCAGGTGTGTCAACTAGTTCTACATTTGTTCAGCCGACAGTTCCCCGAAACCAACCACATATAATATAATACTATTTTTGTCTGTCCCAATTTACGGGTAAAAAAACCGGGCCCCGCCTTTTTGTTGCGGCCAGGCTGGAGAGTTGAAGAGGGAGAGAGAGTACTGGGCCACCTTCACCGACCCTAGCTGTTCCTGGCAGACTGCAAATCCTCCCGATCACCACCATCGATCCACCATCTCAAGGCAGTACTCAACCGACCTGACTAATTTGGAAGTAGTAGAGTGTAGTGCAACCGGCGGTAGACCTTGCGACCCTGAACACGTTCTTTTAAATAAATTTTGTGTACTGGGGTTGGTTATTTTACTTGAAGCAACCCCCTATCGTAGCATACTAGCCCCAACTAAGATGCAAAGTTTGCAAAGTTAAAAGTCCTTTTTGTGTTTGCCAAAAGTGTAAAATTCATTTACGTCCTAAGAACTGTTTCCTCAAATATCACACTAAAACTCAGCAATGTTCACCAAGTACTGTTGTTTTATTGTGATATCTTAACATTGTCTATAATTATTGTGTATAATTATTATTGGGTTTATTAATTAAAAACTGATATTAATACAATTTGTTTTATTATTTTTAGACCGACACATACATGTAAACAACCCCCATACTACGACGGGACTTTTAAAAGGCCACCTTTTCCAGGCTTTTCTGGAAACATGTAATTTTTTTTACTATTTTTCCCAGTTATTACGAGTAGTTTTAACTATCATATCCGAATATCACCAAGATCGGAAACAAAAAATAGTTTCAGTAACATCTGGGTTATGCAAGTTAGTACAGTACCTACAACGAATTAATAAACAATAACGAATCCTTAATTCGTACTAGTAAAATGGGACTATGGGAGTGACATCTGTACGGGCAACAAGCCCACAGATTAGAGAGTATATGTCTAAAGAACAAGCCTTCCACTTGCTTGCGGCAAACCTCATGTGAAAAGTACTCAATAGTGATCATAGATGTCGCTTCTTGAAAGGTAAGAGTAGATACTAAAAAATAACGTAGAGTCGTAATTTATTGATTAAAGTGGAGGATTTCTAATCTGTATGAATGAAATGATTTATACACACATTCTAATAATTGAACTTCTAAATTGTAACAAAACGCTCACTTTACTGTGAATATAGCTGCAAACAAAGGAAATAAAACATGCTTCTGTCAATTTTTCCCCGTCTATCGGGTGTTTGGCGGGTAATCATGGCGTCTGGTTGTCGATCTTTATTTCGATAATTCAAAATTGCTTCAGAGTGGATTGTGTGCAGTGAAAGTGGTGTCGTTTTGTTGCATAAGCATCCGTGTTGACGAACAGTTATGAGGAATCATTGAAATAAAGGTTTTGTGTATGTGGCGTTGAGAATTGTATAGTGGTTGGAAATCCCACTATACAATTCTCATCAGTCACAATCATGAGGTCTGTACCATGCATTTCTCGCCAAGCACTCCCTAGATGCATTAAAAAGTGTGGTACCCACATTTTAATGCCAAACTCAAGAAAGAAGATGAAACTAAAGACTTGGCTGTATGGGCTAGATCCCTTTGCCGTCCCGTAACAGGGAAAATTTTACAAAAAAAAATAAAAATTCCCCGTCTATCAACTGTCACTGTCATAGCAACTGTCAAGTCAACAAAAGGTTTTGGTTGTTCGTGGAGGCTTCTTTGTGTTTACGAATTGTAGTTTTGAGTGAAAATAATAGAATCAAACTGTGAATTGTGTGTATTAGAAAATTAAGCTGGTGAGCCGCACACCGCGGTCATTTTGCAGTTGGATTTGCTGTAATAATGTGAGTTTTTTGAGTCTTAATCAATTGCATTTATCAAACTGCTTTGGGTCTATAAAACCTTGCAACAAATAATAAATCGCACATCCTAAACTTGAAGATAGGCTCTATAGATCTGATATGAATATTGTTAATTATTTTTATGTGTAATATTGGTACTTATTAGTAGGTAGGTACTTAAAAATTAATTTTGATGTCTATGTAAAATTTTACAATAAGTACAATACTAGGTACTCCTCATAATTGCTTGCAATCGATTGATATTTTTGCGCTCTCCTATGGAAAAATATTATAACGAAAAAGGAAATTATCATGTCTTATCTGTGTTAGATAGTTTAGTTTTATCAACAACTAGCTTCCGCCCGCGACTTCGTCCGCGTGTACATTTTACCCCCTTATGGGTGGAATTTCCAAAAATCCTTTCTTAGCGAATGCCTATGTCATAAAATCTACCTGCATGCCAAATTTCAGCCCGATCCGTTCAGTGGTTTGGACTGTGCATTGATAGATCACTATGTCAGTCAGTCAGTCGCCTTTGAGTTATATATATTTAGATATAGCTAGCTTGAACTGCAATAAACTTAACTAAGTACATCATTAGGTAACAATCAAATTTAACTATCAATATTGTTGTATAAAGGTAAATATTTTGGGATAAGTAAATTTGAAAAAAATAATAACTAGCAGCTACCCCAACTTTATAACTTCTTTTGTTAAATGGCAATCAGTTGTTTTATTAGGGAAATAACCATTTCTGCCAGAATCAAGTTAGGAAAAACACTTGTTACTTGCGAGTGGAGATTATTTAATTGGAGGGTATGAAATTAACTTTGGGTTACCTATTACAAAGCGCAAGCACAGATAAAAAAAACAAGGTCGGAGTGTAGCCTTAGGGGCTCTATGGAAAAAAAGACTTAGAAAAATTTTGATGAAATTTTTTACTACTGATAATCCACCCTTTTTATAGTCGTTTTAGATTCACCTTAATGTATGACCTGGTGGTGTGCAATCTTTTTGGGAGAGTCTAGTGTTTTATGCTCCCACATGACTGATTGATGGGTAGGTTAGGGTTATTTTTTTTTATGACCAGGCGGAGTCTAGTCTAGTGTTTTATGGTGGGTTATCAGTAGTAAAAAAATTTCATCAAAATTTTTCTAAGTCTTTTTTTCCATAGAGCCCCTAAGGCTACACTCCGACCAAAAACAAAGTGAACGGAACTATGAAGCCATGCAGACCATAGTATAAAAAATATATATATTTATATATAAACTTGAATGTTGAAATGGTACTTGTAAATGTGATGTCTGCGTTTCAACCTTGTTCAGGCCTCTGACATATGTGACTCATATTTAAAACCAGTGACATGTACTCCATATGTAAATAATCAGTGTATAGTGCCTACTAAGCCTAGACAAATAAAATTCTCACTCAAAAGAGTTCAGCAGACTTAACATTTGGGTACATGGTACCTACATGTAAAGCCATATCTGTCAGTATCAGTCATCTTCTTCCTCTTAAATAAAAAGAAAATAAATTAAAAAAGCCTTTATTTCAGAAACATACCTAATTACAGTTGTGCTTACATTACTTAATCTATAGTATATCACGAGTCTCTGAGTGTAAAGCAAGGGCTCCTCCAATTCTTTCCATTGTTTTCTGTCGAGAGCTACTCTCGTTCAGAAGGGACCTAATGTGGCCCGCAATTCGTCTTCCCATCTGCTGAGTTGACAACCTCTCTTTCTCTTTCCATCTCTGGGGTACCAGTGAATTATTTGAATGGTCAGCAGACTAAAGCACATAAGTCAGTATGGGCTCCGTAATGACTTATGTGCTTTAGTCTGCCGACCATTCATTTGTCTCCTTCACTTGTTCATACTGTCTCTAAGAGTGACCAGACCAGTCCACCTCCATTTTAGCTGGACAATGCGAGTAAGTATGTCTGTCATTTTTGTTCTCGCTCTAATGTCTGTGGAACTTAACTTGTCTCTCAGTTGAATTCCTAGCATACTTCTCTCATTTTGAAAGTTTGTCTCATTGACATCTTGTAAAGGACCATGTTTCACATCCATATGTTACGCATGGAAGTACACAAGTGTTGTAGGTTTTAACTTTGATATGGATTCCTAGATCTTTACTTTTCATAATTTATTTTAAGGACCAGTACTTTTTCCATCGATTTCCCTCAATTGTTATATTTACCTGTTTAGAGTTCTGGAATATTTTTTGGGTGGGTCGCTAGTAGATAGAAAAATTAAAATCTAGTTACATCCTAATAGGAGTTGAACAGAGCTTATGGTAACATTTGGTTACACATAAAATAAAACCACATGTAGTCATGTAGTTATCATGATTTCAGTCAGGAGACACCCACTGTTCGACAAAGTTATTCCTCCCCCAAGGATCTACAACTCTATCGGTCCTGCGCTGCCCGCATCCAGCGGCTTCTTGGGACCTACACCAGATCGTCTCGGTCCACCTTGTGGGGAGCCATTTATTTTTTTGATGTCGGGGAGGTCAAATGCATTTACGAATCGACCCTGCGGGGTGGTGCCGACCGCAGGGGATATGTGGGACTCGAGGTAAAGGCGTTCCCTCCATACCCACTAAACATCCTTTCCGGCCTGACCTCCAGTGCGCTATTGCGGGACGGCTCGGGATCTGCGCACGTTAGCGCAACTACATCGAGGTGGTCCCAACGCTGCCCGTCTAGGCACTCCTTGTGCGCCAATTAGTGGCCAGCAGCCCACAGGGGCTACCGACTAACGCCAGCTCCTGTGGGCCGCTGGCCGACGCCGGCCTTATAGGCCGCCTCACCGACGGCTGCTCGACCTGGCGCGTCCTCCTGACGAGGACACCGAGAGCAGCCATCGGACCGCACCCGAGGTCATCGGGCGCAGTCGTGGCCCTGAAAAGGGCCGTCCGGAACTAGCCGTGGTGGGAAAACAAAAACAAGCTACACTCAAAAACACAGCGTGGATGTTTGCAACTTTCAGGGGGACATTAGCAGAATTTTAATTTACTAGAACCTTAATTATACTTCTAATGTAAAAGTGGCAAGAGCTGTTTTAAATTCGTGATAGATGGTAAGTTGAATTAAGATGGTCTAGACTAGATATACAACATAAGTAGGACTCTCAAAGTGGGCGGTGGGCAAAATAAGGTTAAGGATTAAGATGCTCTAGAAACAAAACGCTCTCAAATTAGACGTCAAAATATAAACTAAAACATCTCAACAGTGCGTATTAAATGTTATATATATATAAATAAATAACATAATTTACGAATTGGTATCCAGTTACAATATCGGACACGGCATGTTATAGTAAATTATGTGTTCAATATAATAATTTTCGATAAGTAAACCGAACCGCAATTATGGAGCTAATTTATTTCGATTGCCCCAAAATAGAACAGCTCGTTTTTCATTACAAAACTGTTCATAATGAAATGTTTATGAGATACAGACTTCGTAAACTGTACCTAATCGTGGACTAAATAAAGTGTCATGTAATTACGGAAAAAATAGATTACTGCATTGCTTTAATTTCATTGCTACTGAAAACGATGTCGAAGTTTGGAAATTCCGTCAGGAAAAAGCCTATAAAATCCGTGATACTATTTCTACTACTCGTGGATTTACAAATCGTAACGTTATCGTATCGAAAAACGATATAAAACTACAAAATATAGTTACAAACTACATAATAACTTCTCACACATTTTTATATTATTTTTATCCATAATTCAAAATTTACACATATATCCTTGCTTTGTCTGCGATTTCGTCGGCGTGAAATAGTTACCGCGGGAAGTATTTTTTGGACTTTGTTTGGACTTCCACTCGATCCCCATACGGACAAAAATTTCAAAAATGTTAATACGTATATTGCTTTCTTATCAAGTCCCTAAATACAAAGTTTCATGGTTTTATCTTCGATAATGACGAACGATACAAACCTTCATCCCTTATTATTATAATCCAACCCCTTCACGTCCTTTTATCCAGAACAAGGTAGCTTATGTCTTATCTTAGGGTTGAGTATATTTTGTACCAAATTTCACAAAAAATCAGAGGCGTGAATGGGTTTGGACTTCCATGCGGACTTACATCCCTATTTTATCCTCGCACATGTCAAAATTTCGAAAACGCTAGTATTAATATTTATTTATTTCTTATCAAGTGCCTAAATTCAGACGTTTTATCTTCACAAATAACGAACTTCCATACAAACTTTTATCCTTTATGTCAACAATTTCAAGCCCGTTTTCGCAATAAAAGGTAGCCTCCTCATGGCCTTTTCCAGCGACTAATCAATAATTGTACCAAATTTGATCAAAATCTGTACAGTCGTTTTTGAGTTTATTCGTTACAAACATACAAATCTTTCAGTTTTTATAATTGGCTTGAAGTGGTTGATGTAAGGAGTGAAAGTTTGTATGTACGTTCGTCATTTGTGAAGATCCATGAAACTTAGAATTTAGTCAGTTGATAAGAAATAAATAAATATTTTTTTTACCATTTATGAAATTTTGACCTGTGAAATTTATGAAAATTTTGACTTACTTATATGGTTTCTCAACATCTAATCTATATTTGTACAAAATGTCATGAAATCGGTTTCATAGTAATTAAGTTTATTCGTTACAACATATACAAATATTTCCTCTTTATAATAATTATCCAATAAGTAGATTAATTGGTTTATTATCGGTTATCATAATTTTTTCGAGACTAGATATCATTGTCAAAATCAAGAAGGCCAGGGAATGCGTTCGTAAACCAATAATAAACGCAAGAAATAATTATTTATTTGCATCGGCAATTAACGTTGATTTTTATGTTACGTAGATTATGTGTAATACTGTTAATATTATTTTAATGTAACTTCCCAAGATTTTTTTTAATAAAATCCTAATTTCAAATTAGAATAGTTTTTTTTTAGTTCAGAAAGTTCTCAAAATACGTTTACGTTACTATATTTGTGCTCGGGGCACAAAGCGCTTGGTTTTGTTTTGCCGAACTTTTCGATATGCTGAGTGCATTTGAAAATGGCAAATGCATCTCGGCCCTGACCGCTGTTCTCGGTTCTAGCAGTGGTTTAAACTAGGTCATATAGAGTCCCCACACACGATAGAGTTCGCTGGAACTTTATCAAGGAAACTAAAATTACTTATTTGATTCAGGAAACGATTTTGTGCTCCTAGAAATTGAGTAACGACTCATTCACGAGCAATCTCGGTGGGGCATTTATTTCCAACCTTTTTGACGTGACAACGTCTTATAATTCGATAGAGCCGGCTGCACGCACGAAAAAACATGACGCATGCGGCGTTACCTCGCTCTGAGGCGTTCCAAGTAAGGCCGGCAAAACAAATGAAATTAAATTTTTCTTTTGAAAAATGCTACCATTCTATCAGTATTTTCTTAAGACGTTGTCACGTTCAACTATCGTCAGTAAACCGACTTTTTTATAAGGCTGTTATGCTACAGCCACTCTTGGACGCGAAGATTCGTGTTCGCGATGTCACGAAAAAACTTCGTGTTCGATCTACGACGAAGTGCTTGGCCACATCAAGAAAAAACTTTGCTACTTCCGCGATTTTCGAACGTTGCGATAATTCATTTAAGGGATAAAAATGGAAGATCCGGTTGCGCTACATGAATAATGTCGGCAAATAATAATTCAAATTACATTGTGAATGGGATTTGTACCACGGTACCTCGGAGTTCATCCGTTACCATGGCGTATGCAACTGCGCCGAAATATTGGAATAAAAAACAAAACTGAGGTAGGTACGTGATGCAAATCCCGTTTTCCCACAGTTTAATGTACCCACAGTTGTATGTACAATAATTCAAATGTTTTTTTCTTGTGATTTGGCTCTTGTAAAATTGGATCAGATTCATAAATTTCTATTAGGTACCTCCAATATTCTCTCATTACTCTAATCCATTAATTAACAAGAATCAGCAGTCACTAAGCTCATGAACTTTGTCGCGATAAAATCCTTTGATGTGCGGCAATTTACCGACACCCACGCCATCCCACGCGAAAGGCATTCGTATTCGCTATAGGACGAATTTTTCAGTAGCGAGCCAAGCGGACTTAAAGCAAGCCCAAACAAAAAACTTTTAATGAATATTCTCACTACAATGTCATCTTCTGCAAGTCCCTTTTTACTTGTTGCGCAGTTTGTACAGGATGTAGCGCTAATGAGACATTTGTGTCGTTCTGCCAACAACGCTTCATATAGCTAATTCTCTAAGAGGATATGCTGAAGTTTCAATCGTGGTTGTTTTATTTTTTAAATACTGAACATTCGCTGTTTAGTATGCATTAAAATGAAAACAGCTTTTAAACTGGGGCGAGCGGGCACAGCGCATTGCTGCACCAGGGTTCAAGGACCGTCAGTGGCTATTACCTGTCTAACCAGTAGATCGCATAGGGCTAGCTAGACCTCCAGCTGCCGGAACTTGGGCAAGTTATTATAAGTACTTATTCAAACCACAGTAATCATGACCACTATAGAAATTGGCGTAGCAATTCCAGTTTGTGAAAATTTAATTACTTAGCTCCCTAGTCGGCAAGTCAGCTTCCTTCTGTTTTTCTATTTTATCGGACTAATTGCAAATGAAATCTATTACGTAAGTTTTTTGCCCTTTTTGGTAAAATTCAATCTGCCACAACATTATAGAGTAAATAATAGTAATGGAATGCTAAAAATGTAGATAAAACATAAAAAACCTTATTTTCTTACAGTATTTGTAACTAAAAATATCATTGATTTTTTGAAAATTTATTTAATAAACTTCATATGAATTTTACATTTCACTAAAGCATCATATTATGAACCTTATCACCACGAAACTCATGATGAGTAACAGAAATTATGATTTATCATTTTCCTGATACTGTATCAGTTGAAAATTAATTTGGAAATTTCGGTACTTATATTTAGAATTCCCTTAAACACTCTCGATAGTTTGACGTCATATTATTCATAAGGGCATGTTACCACGGTAAATATTACCGTGATGTTACTATCTAAATTGATTTTATTCAACCAAAACGACATCAGTATGTCAATTACTGGAAAAGCGCGCAGGAAATAATTTATAATTAGGCAAATTGGCTGACAGACGTTCTAGCTATGACTGTTTGTGGTCAGTGATATTGTCGGCGCTGCGGTCTCATTGTTATGATGGCCATTTGAGGTGCCATTGGGAATAGAGGATAATTTATCTTACTATAAGTTCAATTGAATTTAACCTGTGATATTGTGTGAATAAAGTGTATTTCAGAATGTTGTAGGGAAGTTCTATCTTTGACGGGTTTACTGGAATTATTACCTATTGTATTTGATATTCATGTGAAAAAATAATTTACCTATGTAGGTAATAAAGTAAACTCACATTGAAGGAAACTCTTAGTAATAAATAGGTATCCATTCATAAGGACGGCTCATCTAAGGCAAATTGTGGAGAATGTACAGTAGAGCTATTCGCTAACTTATATTGCAAATTAATGTATTACAAAACGGCGGGGCGCATTGTAGTGTGTAAGAATTTTTAACCAAATAAAATCGCTTGTTGATAAATCCGTAGCAGATTCTATCGACTAACTATACTAAATATTAGGTTGGGGAAAAAGTCTTTTCGCATTATAGTATGTATAAACTTGTAATAAAATCTCTTTGGCTATACTATTTGTATCTGGCTGGTTTTGGTATCATTGAAAGTTTAAATTTTAAAGAACATAATTCCAAATTCAAATTAGGAAAATGTGTGATTTTCATTTGTTTTTCGTACCGCCAAGATGAGTGAATCTAATGAAGAAATTCTACTAAAGAAATTTTACTACAAAAAATTGGTTGTCTGTAAAGTCGGTTTACTGACGATAGTAGAACGTGACAACGTCTTAAGAAAATACTGATGGAATGGTAGCATTTTTCAAAAGAAAAATTTAATTTCATTTGTTTAATAGATTTCGCATTATAGTATGAATAAACCTGTAATAAAATCTCTTTGGCTATACTATTTGTATCTGGCTGGTTTTGGTATCATTGAAAGTTTAAATTTTAAAGAACATAATTCCAAATTCAAATTAGAGAATTAGATTCAGAGCGAGGTAACGCCGCATGACGTCATGTTTTTTCGTGCGTGCAGCCGGCTCTATCGAATTATAAGACGTTGTCACGTCAAAAGGTAAAAATGCAACGCAAGCCGCGAAAAAAAATTGCGATGTTTATGGACCTATTGCAGTGTTTGTGAGAGTAGCACAAATTTGGTTTAAGCGTTTTCAATCCGGAAATTTTGATGTCAAAGATGCACGTCGCTCTGGTCGCCCTATTACAGATAAAATGGATGCTGTTTTTGAAAAAGTGGAGCAAGATCGGCATGTCAGTAATTACGACGTAGCTGAAGAACTGGGAATTGACCACAAAACAGTTTTGGCGCATTTGAAAAAAACTGGGTACACAAAAAAGCTCGACATTTGGGTACCTCACGAGCTCACTGAAAGAAACCTAATGAACCGTGTACTCATTTGTGATTCTTTATTACGACGTAATGAAACCGAACCATTTTTGAAAAAGCTGATAACTGGTGATGAAAAGTGGATCACGTACGACAAGAACGTGCGAAAAAGGTCGTGGTCAAAGGCCGGTCAGGCTTCACAGACTGTGGCGAAACCCGGGTTAACTCGCAACAAGGTGATGCTGTGTGTGTGGTGGGATTGGAAGGGCATTATTCATTATGAGCTGTTACCACCAGGCAGGACCATCGATTCTGAACTCTACTGCGAACAACTGATGAGATTAAAGCAAGAAGTTGAGAGAAAGCGGCCGGAATTAATCAACAGAAGGGGTGTGGTTTTTCATCATGATAACGCTAGACCTCACACATCTTTAGCCACTCAGCAAAAATTAAGAGAGTTTGGCTGGGAGGTGTTAATGCATCCGCCGTATAGTCCTGACCTTGCACCTTCAGATTTCCACCTGTTTCGGTCTCTTCAGAATTCTTTAGGCAGTGTCAGGTTAACATCACGAGAGGACTGCCAAAACCACTTGTCGCGGTATTTTGACCAGAAGTCCCAAAATTTCTATAGCAATGGGATCATGTCCCTACCTACAAGATGGCAAAAAGTTATCGAACAAAATGGTACCTACATACTTTAGTTAAATGTAAATAAACTATACTAAAAAATGTTTTGAATTTTCTTAAAAAATGCGAAGAAACTTTTTCCCCAACCTATTATTTAATTAAGTATGTATTGTACTCTAACATGTTTCTGTAACATACTATTGGAAAATATATTTATTATTTATTTATCAATATTAGTCTGTATACTCGAATGGAGATCGCTTATTATTGCTAGGTTCAGGTTATTTTCTTTGGATCTGACAGTGGAATCGTGCGTTCGTGAGATCAATACTGCAACACTATCTTCTGAGTTTCGTTGAACGACGAGTAAGGTTATTAGAACATAGGTACACACATTTTTTCCATAAAATCGCAGGAAGATGACTTAGCAAAAAGTGACCATGACAGTAAAGTTTCTGATTCTAAAGAAAACCAAAAATTAAAGTGATAAACATCGTTTTAACAGGAACAAAACACCTATTGTTCTTTTTAACTTTATACGTACAAAAACAAAGTTGATTGTCTTACTGTAGAACGCAACTGAAGATTACTGGTATTGTCCAAGTAACCTAGGACAATGGCTCATTACTCCGCCATTACGTAAATAAGTGTAATTTGGGAAAAAAAACGTTAAGAATTTCATAGTAAACGAATAGGGAAATTGGGTGATCTATAATAATAATAATAATAATAATAATATATTTCCACGCTCACACCAATTATCTAGCCCGAAGTAAGTATCATTAAGAACTTGTGTTACGGATACTAGATAACGGACATTTTTTTTTTTTTTTTTTTTTTTTTTTTTTTTTTTTTTTTATATATATATATATATATATTTTTTTTATATATATATATATTTTTATATCTATGAGTAGGTAGTATATTGCTGCATATGGTATATACGGCGCGGTGGATTGTAGTGTGTGAGAGTGATGAGTGACAGTAATTCCACTTCGCTTGGTAATAAAATAACCTGAACCTACCAATAATAATCTATCTCCATTCGATTACACAGACCAACATTGATTGAATCTACTTTGGATCTCTCAACATACGTTTTTATTTGGTTAACAATTCTCACACACTACAATCCGCCGCGCCGTTTCCACGGCGTGTTTGTACGATACGGTTCCGAAGGTACACACCCTGCACCATACCATACGCTGAGCCGACATTGATTTCAGGAGGTATCATTGATTGGAGTGCTTAATGTCTGTTAAATATTGTTAAGGTATTAATTATAGAGTACCTTAGCATTCGATAGATTCACCATGTGGATGCCGGGACCATAATTCAGGAGGTATCATTGATTGGAGTGCTTAATGTCTGTTAAATATTGTTAAGGTATTAATTATAGAGTACCTTAGCATTCGATATATTCACCATGTGGATGCCGGGACCATAATTCAGGAGGTATCATTGATTGGAGTGCTTAATGTCTGTTAAATATTGTTAAGGTATTAATTATAGAGTACCTTAGCATTCGATAGATTCACCATGTGGATGCTGGGACCATAATTCAGGAGGTATCATTGATTGGAGTGCTTAATGTCTGTTAAATATTGTTAAGGTATTAATTATAGAGTACCTTAGCATTCGATAGATTCACCATGTGGATGCCGGGACCATAATTCAGGAGGTGTCATTGATTGGAGTGCTTAATGTCTGTTAAATATTGTTAAGGTATTAATTATAGAGTACCTTACCATTCGATAGATTCACCATGTGGATGCCGAGACCATAATTCAGGAGGTATCATTGATTGGAGTGCTTAATGTCTGTTAAATATTGTTAAGGTATTAATTATAGAGTACCTTAGCATTCGATAGATTCACCATGTGGATGCCGGGACCATAATATTGTTCGCAGGTCGACAACGGACTGGAAAAGGAGGGGCTATGCCCAACTTCAGCCACGGTAGCGGGGGGCGCGATTGACGGAGTGGTGTTCCGTTTATTACGACAATGCTCCTTCTGTGAGACGTCTATCCTGTTTCGTCCCGTCTCTGTCGCACACAGAGATTGCGGCAAGTACCCTGTATGCGCTAAAGTCACACTTAGAGGAACACGTCAGTTTTTAGTGCGTATGCCCTGACTAGCAGGGTGAGTCCCACATAACTTTGGGGTAGCAGTACCTGTCCCTGAAGCATGCGTAAATAATTTTCTGACGTAAATAGGGTCCATAATGTTGTAGGAACCAGGAGCAGTGCCTCGAACTTGTGAATCAAGTGTAGGTTTAAGGGGCCTCTTTATCACGCGTCAACGCTCACCTCCACTCCCAGACATATTTCATAAGAGAGCAGTTATACGCGTTCCAGTACAACAGAACTGGCAGTTTTAGACAAGGCGAGATCTGTTAATAGTTTCTAGAGGAATTGGTAGCCATTTAATACCAGCAGAGTAGAATAGCATCATCCTATATCCTCCAATGGATGTCGTAGAAAGCGACTAATGGATCAGCAAAAGGGTATTGATCTTATACTCCGTCCAACAATCCGCAGCATTGGGCAAGCGTGGTGCACCACTGCCTAAGTGGTGCACTCCTTCGATGGCAAGGAGAGGCCTCGTGTCCCAGCAGTGGATCGAATTATAAACCCCTCGCGCATACCTCAGCTGCATACAAACTATCTTTGTCAATTAATAAATATTAACTCAAAGTATTGATTAGTTTTTAAGCGTAGTCTTTGGGGATGTGGCTATTGTGTTGTATTAGAAAACAAAGTTTACATTACAAGAACATCTTCAAAGTAATGGGCTTACTTATCAGGCTTATCTATCGTTTAGTGTAAGTAGCTATAAAAAACCACTTACGTTTATCGTACATCCAAAACTGCATGTTACTAATGCACCGTTGTACTCGTAATACGTTTGCGTGACGGCTCGTTGATGTGTTGCTTCAATAACTTGACATAAAAACCGATCGTTTTTATTAGGGTTCCTTGGGCGGTTGGTTCATAAGCGATCATGAAATTAATTGTACTCAAATCTCTATATCCTAGTATAAAACACAATTGCTCCGTCTGTCTGTACGCTTAGACACGCAACGTATTTTAATGTGGTTTATATCAATAGATAGTGATTCAAACGGAATCTCTAGTTGTAAGTTCGTAAAAGTTTCGAGTAAATTGGTGGAAATATGACGATGCTTGGTGAAGACTTTTGAAAATTCAACAAGTCGTATGAATGCCATGTGATGCCGGCAGGCAGAGTAGAATAGTATCACCTCATATCCTCCAATGGGTGTCGTAAAAGGCGACTGTTGAATCAGCAAAAGGTTATTGATCTCCTTATTACTCCGTCCACCAATCCGCATTGGGAAAGTGTGGTGGACTACTGCCTAAACCTCCTTTGATGACAAGGAGAGGCCTTGTGTCCCAGCAGTGGGTCGAATTATAAAGGCTGTTATAATGGTAAGTAATAGGTACTGTGGGATTGTTCTCTCTTATACGCCAATAGAGACCGCAATGGCATACAGACCTATGTCTATCTTATAAGGATAGCTTCATTAAAATACCTACCCATTTTAATGTTTAAAAAATTGTTAGTAACCCTGTTGCACGTGTGCGTGGCCAGGACGGGTTAGTAAGAATCTTGTCACTAAATTTTTCAAACCAAATCAAATATCTTTATTGCGTATCACATAACATTCACAGGGGTCTTATACATAGGCTGTAGTTCCTGTGATACCCCGTAGGGGCACTGCAAACATTAATTACTTAAAATGTATAATCATAATATTAAACTGTTGCTGTAAAGTATAAAATAACATAAATATATATTTTAACACTATTTTTAACAATTATTTCTATTTTTATAAAAACCTATTTTACACCAGCCATGCTTCTCAAGGTTCTCATTTCAATCGCTTTTATTCTGCTTTCATGCCTTTTCTTCCATACCCAATTTTCACTTCCATACATTAGTGCTGGGACCAGCACACCGTCATGCAGTCAGTCGTGCCTTTTCAGATACCTTCTGACCTCTCATAAAAGTGATATTATGTATGTGTTAATTGTAACAAATGAGGTTACGTAATATAGAGTTAAATGATATTGCTTTAATGTCATGTGAAATATCTGTGTATTAATTTCCAAATATTCTTTCTCAAATTCAGTGACGCAACTTAAGTTTTAAGTGATTTCACAATCACTCTTATGATCGATCAAGATGACCGTACCTTTGCAACATCGGTGCATTACTTTAAGATAATTATGTCGAAATTACCTGTTTAAACTTTGCAATTTTTTTTAGTGTTACTGTTAATATAAACCCATCTACATTTGCGCGAGAGCACTATACGTATTAATTAAAAAGTTCTTTTGCGAATTTAACTCGGTGTATATTTGGGTCTTCCTGTGATCACGAACACTGAAAAGTTACGAAACTTCGGGTTAAAATGAGAAAATGTAAATCCGTAATAGTAGTTTAGGTATGTAATTGTCCCATGACAGGGTTTATTAAAAAACGAGCCTTGGTGAGTTTTTTTTAATAGTACCCCCGCAATGTTTTAATCAATTATCTAGTTCAAACACAGATTTAATAATGCAAGGGAATAGGCCAAGCCGGCGTTTATCTTGCGACAAGTGTATGCCCAGTGAGCATAAATTTCAGCCACTTCGCCTTCCGATAAAGTCAAGTGTATACGTAACTCAGCGATTTGACCGATCTCCTTAGATTGATATATCTGTGAGTTCAAAGTATTAATTAAGTATCGTCATTATCTCATTTTGTGTTTAGATACTAAGTTAACGGACAAATATACTTATTTGCATTTCTTTAGTAAAATACATTTAAATAAATATATAACCAACCATGATTCGCGAAGAAATGTTCGTGTTCGTCACACAATTTGTCCCTACCAGGGGAATCCAGTCCAGGACCGCTTAATAGTATAGGCAGCGGTATTGACCACTCCACCACGCACGACTGCGTAATCCATAAGGTAATATCACAATATTTTGTTTACTACAGAGAATTAAATTATAATTTCAAACTCGATTTTAAGTAAATTGCGTTATTAAATCCCTAAACTTGCAAATTCCATGTAAACAATTCTTCGGAACTCATACATTAGCTTCAACTCGTTGTTCGGTTGATTACTACTTCGCTGTCTATAAAACATTTCCCTGTATACCACCAATTAACACTTACGTGTGTCTAGTTTTTGTTTACCATTAATTTGTAGGTGCACATGTTACACGTCCATGGAAATTTTCATTTCATTACGGTGTTACTTGCGTGATATTTGTGTTAATTTGTTATTATGTGTTTCAAAAAATGTATCAATAAGTTATGGACGGTTTTGCTAATTTCATAATTGCAAACCTAGTTCATCTATTCTTCTTATTTTTTTAGTTCTTTGATGGGGAAGGTTTTGGCCATCATTTCACCTGATGGTGCTAAGTTTTACTAGGTGGTAGAGCCATATATAGGGTCGTCTGGGTAGGTACCACCGCCTTTCTTATTTCTGCCGTGAAGCAGTTCGCTGTGTTTCGGATTGATGGCAAAGGTAGCCAGTGTAATTACTGGACATGGAGGGCATATAATCTTAGTCCCCATGATGGCAGTGCACTTGCAGTATCAAGTATTTACCCTTATATTGCTAGTTTCTATAGACGACGGTAACCACGTAACACCAGTGGTTTTATTCGCTAACTTTTTTTACAGTGGAAAGTGGTGATCACCGAGTGAATTAAATATCCATTGCTGTTTTACACGAAACGCTGATAAGGCACTTGTAGTGTAAAAACCACAGGTGGGGCACAAACCTTGTATATGCCCACAGGTGGGCCACAAACCTTGTTTGCCATCTCGTATTACAAAAAAAGTGATAAAAGACAAAAGGTGGAAGCGAACTTCACCCAAACCTAGAACACTCAACCACTGCTGGACTTTTTTACGAATTTGTTTATAATTTATTTTGGCTTGATTTTATTTGTAAAAAGAAAAAATATCCTGTCATAATCAAGGTACTGATACGAGATTTGTTCACGTTATCATTTCCTATTTATTTATTGGGTACAATTTCCCAACATTTCTCACAGAGACTCTAACCTGAGGGAACACATAATGCTGTAACACTACACTATCTCTATTCTCACTTCAAGTACATCATCGGCTCCCTGAAAATCAGCGTCTCACCCTATCCTCTGTGGTATTAAGCTGACTGGCAGTTCGCTTCGGCTGTTTTCTAGTGCATGTGTTTAATTATCTGTTTATATCTACTTATATCTATTATCTACATAAATGTATTATTCATAGAGAGGTATGAGAGAAAAACAGATCAAGCTTTGCAAGGCCATTGTAATTTTCAGCTGTGTCTGTTTGAGGTTTTAACTTTTCAGCTCGGGTTGACATGTTTAACGATCCCAAAAGTTATCAGGACTGATTGTGCGGTACTCGGGTGGTTTTTATCTAAATTTGCCTTTGTGCAAAATTCATGTCAGAGACTGGAGATAAGAATTCGTCGGTTTAATAACTTTAAACTTAGTCCATGATGAATAGAATCTTGAGCTCCTCGAATGTTGCGAAGGCCACATTGAGCTGGATCTTCCTCGGAAGGCCCACTGAAATTGGAGCTCATCTAGGTATTTATAGACTTAGTCGTTCTAAGATAAATAGATCTGCTGGATTTTCCTCCATGCCAAGGGCTCGTCAGAGACCTGACATTAGAATTAGAAGCATCGTCGTAACTTTAGCTTTGGTCTGTCGAAGATAAGTAGAATCTTTAACTCCTCCGGGCTTTGGACGACATGTCGAGCTGCTGGCCCCGGTTTGCTATAGCAACTGTTTCTATTTCTATCTATATTCATAGAATAATCTCTGTGTCATGCTGACCATAATGATTGAATTAAATCTATAAATATTTTACGAGTATAACAATTAAAAATATTCAGAGAGGGTTGATTCAAATTAATGAAATATTCGTTTCTTGATTAAAGGGTTTATCAGTGTCAACTGTAGGACTCAGTTTCATTTGCCAAATTCCATTCATTGACTTGTAAATATTAAATTCCAAAACTGTGTACCCGGCTCCTTAGATCCCGGTTACAATTTATTCATGACCACGACCATTTTTTACTTTAACTTGGTCCCTGAGTTTGCTAAAGTTCTTTACTAAAATTCTTTATTTCGCTTAAGCCCTCAATTCTCTTAAACCAACCTCCTAAGATAACCATCCTTGTTTCATTTTGCACGGGTTATGAATAAGAAATGACATTTGTATCAACTAGAATTCTTTTAATAGTGAACCATCGAGTTATGGATCCACATCCATCCAGGCAGGCGTCGATCCCCAGTGACATATAAGTTTATGCTAGGTTTGATTATGTGTCTGTCGCAGCCGTATCGTATAACACGCAGTACCTATTACAAAACAGCGCGGTGGATGGTAGGGTAGTGTGTAAGAATTGTTAACCAAATAAAACCGTTTGCTGATAAATTCTTTGTAGATTCTATCAATATTAATCTGTATAATCGAATGGGGATCGCTTATTATCGGTAGGTTTAGGTTATTTTTTTATGACCAACTGGAGTGGAATTATTGTCAATTATCACTCTTACACGCTTCAATCCACTGCACCGTTTTGTAATATGGTGTGCTATATGTACTGCGTGATCATATCAGAAATGATGAGATCCGCAGGAGAACCAAAGTCACCGATATAGCCCAAAGAATTGCGAACCTTAAGTGGCAGTGGGCAGGGCACATTGCGAGGAGGACTGACGGCCGTTGGGGCGGGAAGGTCCTCGAGTGGCGACTGCGTACCGGGAGACGCAGCATTGGTAGGCCCCCCAGCATTGGTAGGACGCAGCATTGGTGGACTGACAATCTGGTAGAGGTCGCGGGCCAGTGAATCCGGCAGCGCAGAACCGATCGGGTTGGAGAACCTTGGGGGAAGCCTATGTCCAACAGTGGACGTCTTTCGGCTGAAAGGATGATGATGGTATGATATGACTGCGACATATCCACATCCATCCATTTAGGATTCGATCATAAGATAAGACGAAAGTCAAGTGCTTCCCGCAATGAAAATAATAATGCCTGACTTGTATTGTATACTTCAATATCAATGTAGAAACAAAGTTCCCTTGACGTCTTGAATTGGAAAATATTGTTCCTATCATCACAATCTTAGATAATGCTGAAGTCTCTTAATCATCTCCACCTGTATTAGGTATATCTTTGTCTACTGATAAAGTAGTTATTGATATCGTTATAATAATGTCGAAGGTAATTGATATGTCTCCAATATGTGACGTCAGCTTAAGATAGAATTGTTCTAAGAAAAAGCCTTCGCAAGTCATTCTCTATTAATGGAATTCAATTTGTCGGAGACGGGTTTTTTACTCGGTTCTTAAATTATTATTGAAAGCAAAACGTTTTCTCTTTATTATTATGTTATTTTCTGCGCCTTTTGATATGTCCTATAGTTTTGTAATTATATGATATATTGTTAGGGTTAAGGTATTTATTCTTATTATTTCTAACCGACTTTAAAAAAGAAGGAGGTTCTCGATCATTTTTTTGTTTGTCTAAAAGATTTCGAGATATTTTCCTGAAAATTTATATAATGCAAAAAAATATTTTTAAATAAAAAAAACCGCCTTCTAATGAAAAACGTAAATAAAAATTTTGTTTAAAAAAAGTGCCAGTTGGGGACAAATTTCTCCGTTCCGTAGACATTTGTAGTTATAATATATTATAAATAGTTCAGGAATCGAGTCTCTATCTATTTGTCATATTTTTAGGAATACGCTGACCTTAAATTATTGAGAGCAGGGCAGGCAAATTATAATATTCTTCGAAATCTCAGATATATTTAATCAAATACATGATTAGGTAACATTTTTTTTTATTTTACGCTAATGTCACATCGCATTCTTGTTGTTCCATTCACGATATTGAATAACTTGACCTTATTGCTTCTAACCTCTGAACGGTAAAAGAAAAAACAACGTAACGAGCAGATAGTTCCCAGAACGATAAGGTTTTATCGGGGGCCATCGGTGATCCAGCCAATAGTCTCACGCGGCTTATGTCCGTGTGAGATCTGTCTACAATGTGTGGAATTGTGGATACGACTGAGAAGGAAATACTGCACTGAGAATGGGGACGTGAGCATAGATTGAATCAGACTTGGTTTTGATATGACCAGTTTGAGCTTAATTTCGTTGCAGTTAGGCTTTGTTCTAAGTTCGCCTGACTTGCTACCTTATCAAAATGTGTCGTCACAATCACAGTGTTATCAGTAATTGTGTTCCAACCGTGAATGAGATAGATAGCTAGTCTATGAGATAGAAGCTTATTCCACCGTCGTCCTTATCATCACGTAAGTATCCATCCATGAAGGCGAAGAGCATAACATACGTTCAAAGTCCTATATCTGACTTGACCCACTTTAACTTGAGATTAAACTAAAAAATCCATGAAATTCAAATTTTCATCTGTAAAGTCGAGCTTTCTACAGGTTATGTCATCACAACGGGGCACCCTTCGCTAATGATTATTCAAATTCATCTAAGGCTTTTTACCTTTTCCTGAATACTCTTGACGGCATAAAAGCCATCTGGGTCCCCGAAATTTTGTCCAATACATTTATCTTTTGGTAATGCTGATTTAATTTTCTGTTTATTCATAACTAGCGCTTCGCCCGCAACTTGTTCCTCGTGGATATTTTATAAATAAAATATACCTAGCTTATGTTACTCAGTGGCAATGTAAATTATGTTACTCGATGAAAGAAGTTTTAAAATCGGTCCAGCAGTTTTTGAGTCTATTCATCACAATCATGCCAATATTTTCTCTTTATAATATGTATTTGTGTAGAATATTTTAATCGTATCTGGGATGTATTGACTTGCGCATGGTTAACACATTTAGAGGTACAGGGTTTGACTAGGGTAGAAATTTTTGCTTGGTTGGGTTGTTCCACCTAGCTAGACTAGATAGACACACATCTTGCCAAAGTATGTATCAATAAGGTGATGTTTTGTAGATGTATAAGCGTACATTTTTATATTTTATTAGGGATTAATAATCTCCACAGAGTAGGAGATGGAATTAGAGTTGGTAGCGCGCGTGTGCGCCCGCCGTGGTGGTTTACCAAAACCTATAAAAAGAAGCGTAATAAATACAAAATTTATTCTGTGTTTATTCTAAGCAGTGTCCATCTTGCTCAGCAAATTCTTAGTATTTCCACCTTAGAAGTCTGCATACGCTGAATACAAACTGTCATTCGTGTCGCTAACAATCCAATTACGTGATGTTAATTGTTGCTACCAACCTGTTGTGTTGCGTAATGAGCAATTATACTGGTTATTTCTGTGCAACTGTTTTTGCCATGAGATGCTATTGCCCGTGTCATGCAAATGATTATACTATTGACATCTTGTCTTACGCCGGGCTTTAACTATATTTATTAGTATATTTTCTCTCTTTCTCTCTCTCTCTCTTAGCGCTATCAGCATATACCTTAATCTTCAGTCTATCTAGGCAAGTGTAAAAACAATAGAAGAGACAAGACGAACCTTCTATTAGTTATATGGCAATATTTTAGCCCAAGTCTTAATTGTTTGTCAGCTCATCAATGTCAAGTTTTAATTGAATTCTAATTATTTCATACTTAATTGGATTAAAACTTAAAGTTTTAAATCAAATTGTGTACCAGCAATTTAGTCCCACTCAACTTGACAACTTTGCTAAACTAGTTTACAGAATGTAATGAATTGGAACTTTACAAGTTAAAACTGTTAGGTACTAAATGAGAAGACCTAAAACATTGTACACCATCAGATGCTTTACAAAACTCACTCGTATTGCAAGGACACAAGTTTGTTCATAATTTAAAAGTAATTCGCCGGGTCTGTAGATTGTTGTAGATATCTACCACAGCGGTCCCCGAAGGGACTAAGCTTTTCGGTCTTATTACAGAAGAGCTTTTAAGTATTGATCTGGGCTTTTAACTTTAAGTGGAATTTACAGCATTCTAATTGAGGATCAAAAAAGCTAGATAAGGTTAAACGTGGTTGTGGTTCCTCCATCCACCTGTATCAGATCCAGATACCCCAGTGTTGCTCTGTTTGGTCGTTGATAGCGCTGGATTTTAAGTCCGCTTTTTACCTACCTGATGTTACCATCAGCGAAAGTGGAGTCTAAATGCGACGGTCACTATGCAGGAGAGAGAATATGCGCCGTTCTAGCAACCTCGCATTGCTCTATGCTCGTTTACGCCCATTTTGAAGGACCTATATAGGTTTGAAAAGAGAAAACAGGTGTCAATATCATTTCAGCGTAGAGATGCCCACTGTTGGATATAGACCCCCCCCCCCCCCCCCCCCAAGTAATTTACACGAGTGTTTGCAAAGAATTATATTTCTCAGTTGGTCGCGTTTGAATGGTAGCCATAGTTTGCGAAAACGTAAGCTAGCACGTGTGGTTCTATGAAGGAAGGTAGAAGGTGGGATTAGGGAGATAACCTCTTTAGAACACTTGCCGTGGTATAGACCATAGAACGTTCAACATCTTCACATAATTTTGTTGGTCACTCCTATACATCGTCGATGAAGCAGGTCGCGCGCCACCCAACCCATCCCAAAGATGCCTGTAATTAAATGAAATGAAAAATCTCTTTATTTAAATGGACTTTGCCAAGCTTTTTATAATTAGCTTTGCTGGCTAGCTTAGCTGCTATGTATGTACCATCTGATCAAAGTCTTTCGACTAACGATAGTGCTCAACAGTTTTTTTTTTGTTTAGACAGTGAATACAGCCAGCCTCTCAGTGGTTGAGAGTCTCGGGTGAAGCTTGCTTCTAACTTCGGCATTGTCATCACTTGCCAAAAGGCGTTTGGTTTATTTCGGTGTAAAGGGAACGTAGTACATTTTCAAGAAATAAAATACATTGGATCTATTGGTTCTTGGTTCATCATAGTGCAATAGATGTCCTTAGTATTGAAGAAAGATCGTGAATTTAGCTGAAACTAATGCAATATTTTTTTATATAAAACTTTCTAAACTGTCACGTATTTCGCAATAAGGGACCAACGTGACGTCTTTTTAACAGTTTTACGACCCCTTGTCTTCTCCAAAATGCCTAAAAAGAAAATGTAGCCGTCACAATATCAACGTCAGACATTTACGTGATAAAGTACTGCGTCTTATCTCCAACTGTCAACAATGTAAAATCGCATAATTAACAACTACCAGTACCTATTATGTTGAATATAAAAAGGTGTAGCTGTGAGATCCTGAGAGATCCTGAGAGTTGCAGCACTCACGCACTCACTCACTCACTCACGTCCGTTCGCAACCACACACACGAAGTAACAAAGTTTCATAATAGCTACATCCTTTATACTATAAAGCTATTCATCGGTTGTAATAAAAGTGTAGTAAATATTTAGTAGGTAAGTAAATAAGCAAGTAAAAAAACTTTTTGGACGTCACTATTTGTACCAACATGTAAGTAAACCTATACCTAAGTACAGTCAACAGCACGTCGGGCTATACAAAACTGTCAAATTTCTCCGAACGATTTTCAACCTAAGGCTTTTCAATATAAAGTGCATAATCGATTGGGAAAGTTTGACAGCTTGTGGTAACCCAACGTGCTGTTGTCTGTACCTTTTTTTTATCGGAGTGTAATCCAGTTATGGACGATACCCTAAACCGCTGGCTTAATGGACCAGCGGACCGTTAGCTATACGTGGGCCTGTGCAGGTGCGCACAGTACTTGATCACCACGGCACTGGGAATTCCTGCTAAACCACTCAGGTTTCCCCCATGACCTTACTGGAGACGACCCGGGGTTCGCCGAAGCATTTCACCGAGCCACCTCCGGGCATACCTAAGTACCTACCTAGTTTTTTTTACAAATCCAATGACATTGTTATCAACTTGTTTTTTGTTATTATTTTTATTTGGCATTGTGTGAATTGATATGCAATATACCAAATACAAAATTTACCGTCTCCGGTTTTTTTATTTACAAAATTACATTTAGATTTTTTTAAATATTTAATCCGGAATTTATTTATTTATTATTTCTAATTACAACAGACATAAGTAATCCAATTAAAGTAATTGGTAAAAAAGTAAAAAAAAAACAATACATATAACACAAATTATAAAAAAGTAACACTAAAGCAATATAACACAAACAAATTACAAACAAGTGGATTCACATTCATTCTTCTCGCAAAACATTACACAAAATTTCAAAAGTACCTTCCATCCATCCGCATATATATCAAGTTCAGGCTGGTTAGCCAGGAGTGCATTGATCTGTGCGGGTATGCGGTACAGAGGAGACTGTACACGCGCTGCAGTACGTGCACGTGGCACAACTAAGCTTTCGATTGGTACCTGCACAGGTTAGCAAATTTCAGGAGCTGGGCCTACCTTGATTTTGTATTGGTAGCGCAAAAATTAAAATACACAATTATTTCTCAAGCAAGTAACGGCACAAGTTTTAATTGTAATTTATAATACGTCACTTAGACATGTGAAAATACGCCGCCATTAGCACCGACCGCGAGAAAATTAATTAACTCAGGTATACGGAGAGCAGAAAATTTATTTTAATTAAAATTGTTACCCTTAACTTTTGCATTGCGAAAAAGAAAAACGGCACTGTGTGTATTTAATACTCAGACCACAGATAATATAATACTATACTAGCTCAGACCAATAAAATACTTTTTTATTGGGCTGAGGTTTAATATTACAATTTGTTAGTAGGAAAAAGGAGTTATAGTAAATTCGACCTCACTGCTAAAGATTGAAAAATTCTTTTTAAAATTTCCTTTAAATTTAGTATAAGCCTCTTTCAGGTGTGTATCTCTACATATATCAGCATGTCTGTCTGTGGTCAGCTCAGCTCCCAATGTAATGATTCGAATTTGATTTAGATTTTTAAGATTATTAAGATTATTCTTAGCTATGACGTAAGAATATCTGATAGGTCATTTGAATATTATCAGCTCTTTTATAGTTGATGAAGGGAACTGAGTAACTTCTACAGGATATGATTATTTCCAAATATGGTATATAATTTTTTTTAATGATAATATCGATACCGCAATGAAAATAGCTCTTATACAACATGTAAATGAAATAACCAACATCCTGAATACAGGTGGTAGGGGATCGGCTTCTGAGTTGATTTTAAGAATTTTTTTTTAAAAAAAACGATTTTTTTTGAAAAAAAAAAAAACAAAAGTACCCAGAAAATGTTGTACAACATTTTTGGGGTACTTTTTTTTTGTTTTTTTTTTTAAAAAAAAAATCGCTTTTTTTAGAAAAAAAAATATTTAAATCAACTCAGAAGCCGATCCCCAACCACCTGTATTCAGGATGTTGGTTATTTCATTTACATGTTGTATATGCATTTAGTTTTACAGATACAATATCTGCAATCCTGCATTCAGAATCTATTTGTCTGATAGTCGGCCTTGACCGGTTATCAAGCAGCCGAGCGCGGAAGAAACTTGCAACTCAGTTAATTAACTTGCATTAGTCACGGGTGTACTTGCTTCACTTTAGACATCGAAATATCTACAAGAATGTCTATTTGTAAAACAACAGTGGGAAATACAGCACTATCACAACTGGAGAAGTGTTAATTTTGAATAAATTCCACACTAGCTGGGTTTCCAAAACAACCCAAGTTTTCTGTACTGTCATCTTGAAGCTTAGTTTAGTTAGCGATGAACATTGACAACTAGAATTCTTGTATTTTTATTATAATTATATTCTCACAATTCTCTAAAGGGGTTTAATTAATTAATGATACTAGATAAAACCGATTAAACATAATAGTTAGGTGAGCCAAGTTCAGACCTCAGTTCAGGTATTTATACTATGCAGAGAAATAATATTCTTATTATTTATCTGATACTATGACATAGACTGGTTCAGGCAAGGAGGCGTGCTGAACCTAGGAAAGACTTAGCTTATTAACATTCTTTTCAGCATTCCTTCGTTAAGCGACAATCGCTAAAAATTTTACGATACGTCGGACTAAAGCACAAAAATAATAATAAAGAGGATTATTTCTGTGGAAAAAGTATCAAAATGTGACAACAAATACAGCTACTTAATGCGTATAAGTAGTTTTATAAGTAATACCGTAGTGCTCGCGCAAATCTAAGAAAACAATAATCGTCATCTCTATTATAAAAAAGCGTGGGAACAAATTTTCAATAACAAGTTCAAGGTTGTAAGATTTAACTAAATTTTAAGTGACGTCTTGAACCCGTTATGGGAGCGAAAAGGGGTAGCGTGCAATTTTCGAACTATACACGCGTTAACAATAAGAAAGTGTATAAAAAAACTTGAAAATAGGTCTTATAAGTACCAAAATGTGACATAGCTCGGAATCTACTAGAACTATTTTAATAAAACTTTATTCATCTTTTAGATAATTTGAATATTTAAATATTCATCTATACTCAATAATATTATAAAGCTGAAGAATTTGTTTGGTTGAACCCGCTAATCTCAGGAACTACTCAATGAAATTTATATGATAACTTGATGCTCCACTCGCCAAGGTCGTCAGTCCTTATCGTCGCCTTAATATCGATTCTTTTCGGCATTATTGTACACTTTAATATTAAGATGGCCAGTCACTCAGTGAAAAAGTATTTCGGGTGAATCTTCAGTCATATCATTACTTACCATCAAGTGAGCTTCCCAGTCAAGATAACAAAAGGAAAATAGAGGTTTATTAGATTTTTGTTAATTCCTATCGCAACTTGTATTCCGTTCTTCTGGAATACACTAAACAGATATTTGAGCACGCGACCAGTCAAGTCATATGAGATTATTTTTATAGGTAGGTATATAAACGTTCATGATCAACACCACATTTACAGAGATTAAAAAGTGGAAATACATGACTAGACAACTGGGAAATGTTTGCAGTGTATTAAAGCAAGTGTGGAACCCGTTCCAGACGGTTGCAATTTTCACAATAATCTCAAACGTGACAGAGCACGATCACACGAACTTTCGTGCGTGCAATATTCACATTGTTGAGATGGCTGTACCTTCATCTTACTTCTATTTTATCGCAAAAAGGCTTTCCGCGTAATATCTGCTTGAGTTTTTGTGATAAAATTAGTAAAACTGAAACCGAATGACGCGTGATGTTGCAGGTGTAATTCAAAGAATTGTCATTTCTCAAAAGATGTGATTATTAGTTAATCTTTCTTCTCATACATTTATTAATTGTTTCACTTTAAAATTGTGCTAATAGCTTAGTTGATGACTTTAATTTAAACTTTTTTTAAGTCATTTCTCTGCTTTTTACGTATTGGGTACTTAATAAAGTCAAATTACTAAAAATGTCAAAATGTTACAGTGGAAAATACAATTCTTCTAAAACAGCCAAAGTCGTTGGTATAATATCAATATGCTGATCAAATAAAGAATGCAATTTTTAACTTCGTTCTAATAAAATCCGCTTAAGCTTATGTATTTTACATTCGAAATTGACTGCTACACAAAAATCCTATCCGAATGAAAACTTCGCTACCGTCCACTTAGCCACGTATTCAATCAAGCCTGAATTGGAGATATTTTAGAAAAAGAATGAATGTCAAGTGACTCGCTGTATTTTTGACGAGACTCATTAATTTGTATGAATAAGATGTACTTGAATATTTTTTTTACAGTACCACTCCTCGGTATTTAAATAACCGACTTTATACGGTCAAAGCGAAAGCAATTCACAATTGTACTCATATCATTACAAGTATATTATAATAATACAGAATTGCGGAAGAGAAATGTTTTAAAATGTCTCGCGTACCTATCAATTATCGCCAGATCCGTTCCAAGGCTAACAATGAATAATGCTAAGGTTAATTCTTTGTCTCTAAATATTGAAACGAGGAATGTAAAATTAAATAATGTTTTACTTTCTAAAAGATTTATAATGTACGGTAAGAAATTAAAAAAAACAAACCTTTTATTCGTACCTATTAACTCTCGCAAAAGGTACAAGGTATTGTAAATGTACCTATTTAATAAATTCTTGCATTTAAAACGTTTTAGATACACGAATTGCTTTAAAACACCTGACACGCTGGGTGAGTGAAAAAGACATAATGATATTCACAATTAACATTTTTTTGTAACCTCTATATCTAACAGTGTCATGGACATCGCCCACCCTTCGTCCCTTGATATGTCCAGTTTTATCAGACCCTTCTCTTTCAACCAACGGCTTTCAGTTCATAATAAATATTTATGACGCAAATGGCTCTAACTTCGATTGTCGTAAATATCGTCTAACATTACAAAGATCGTCGGATCCGTCACTTTGAGGTCTTCGTTTTATCCCTTTATCTACTACTTAATATAATATTTAATTCCTTTTCAACGTTGTCAGTTTCATGTTTCTGTACCGAATCTCTCATTTTCTGGTTAGGTTAAAGATCTCATAAAATATCAATCAAGAACGCTATTTTCAGAAATAACACGATTCACGCTCAACTTAAAATAACAAGGCATGACAATAACATTGTGGATTCGTGATTCCAATCCCATGTCCGTAAGCAAAAGCGTGATGTTGCAGCAGTCTGTATCAATCTCTCAGTTTTTGATTTCCCATCTTGCGTCCTATTGAAACCGATAATTTAGTGAATTACATTCAATTGTTGTAATATTTTTTCTCTTTAGGTTTTTTTTTTTTTTTTTTTTTTTTTTTTTTTTTTTTTTTTTATAAAAAGATCAAGCAAATGACTCTATTCCACCTGATGGTAAGCAGAAGTAGAGTCCAAATGCGAAGATAGCTAGCGCGAGAGATAAACTGCCGCGCTAGCCACCCACGCCTTGCTGACCTGCAAGGTGCTTCTTCACGCCTCTTTTGAATGACCCAGGATTATAGGAAGGAGGGAACACGTGTGCTGGCAGTGAATTCCATTTCTTGATTGTGCGACAAAGAAACGAGTTGCCAAATTTCTTAGTTCGCGTTGGAATGGTAGCCACAGTTTGTCGGTGACAACGTAGACCAGCACGCGTAGTCCTCAAAAGGAAGGGAGATGGTGGGATTAGGGAAAAAAGTTCCTCAGAGCACTCGCCGTGGTACAGACGGTAGAAAGCGCTCAATGACGCAACATTGCGACGCAATTGGAGAGGCTCAAGGTGTTTAGTCACCTCTTCGTCGCCGATGATGCGGGCCGCGCGACGCTGCAACCTATCCAAAGCATCGAGTAAGTACTTGGCAGAGCCATCCCACAGGTGCGAGCAATACTCCACGCAGGACCGTACTTGCGTCTTGTATAGCAAGCAAAGTTGAATTGGCGTGAAGAAACGCCGCACCTTGTTCAGGACTCCGAGTTTCCGTGAAGCTGTTTTTATCACGCTTTCGATGTAGTCCTTCGGATTCAAGTCGCTGCGAACCTCCATACCGAGCAAGGTGATACTGCTCTGTAGCGTAAGTGTTGTGCTCTGGAGAGAGGGAAGGGAAAGGAATGGCGACGTTTTAGCCGTAAACGCGCACACCTGAGTTTTCTTGGCATTGAACTCAACCAGATTTGCTGTACCCCATTGAGAAACAAGGTCGAGCTCTCGGTTGAGTTCAATGACAAGATTCTCACGACTCTCCACGGTTTCTGCTCGTCCAGCCCTTGCGTGTCCGAAGTAGCCCGCATGCACTGTACTGTCGTCTGCATAGCAATGGATGTTCCCAAGAGGAATCATATCATTGATATGCAGAAGAAACAGTGTAGGGGATAAAACGGAACCCTGGGGAACACCGGCATTCACTGACATGAACCGCGAACTGCATCCGTCGGAGAGGACACGAATTCTTCGCTCATGCAGGAAGCCGGCCACCCAGGTACAGAGCTGAGCAGGCAGACCATACGTCGGAAGCTTGGAGAGAAGACTTTTGTGCCAGACCCTATCAAAAGCTTTGGCGATATCAAGGCTGACAGCCAATGACTCGCCACGTTTGTCCATGGCTTCACCCCAGACATGCGTCATGTACGCTAGAAGGTCACCCGTCGATCGTTTCGGCCTAAAGCCGTACTGTCGATCGTTGATCAGAGAGTGACCCTCTAGGTAACGGACCAGGTGGTTGTTGAGGATCCTTTCCATAACTTTGCAAAGTACCGAGGTGACTGCTATTGGCCGATAGTTGGCCGGGTCTGAGCGGTCCCCTTTTTTGGGAACAGGCTGCACATTAGCCTCTCTCCAAGCTTCCGGCACATGTCCAGAAGAGTAAGAGAGCTGGTATAGGCGCGTGAGTACGGGAGACAACTCCGCTGCACATTTCTTAAGTACAACGCCCGGGATGCCATCGGGTCCACTAGCTTTCCGGACATCGAGTGATTGCAGTTCCGCACGAACATCACGCTGCCTGATTTTAATGTCAGGCATCGTGGTGCCACAATGAGGTAGTGACGGTGGCTGTGCATTGCAATCATCGACTTGGGAATTAGCCGCAAAGAGTCTTGCCAGAAGATCGGCTTTCTCCTGCGGCTTATGAGCTAAAGACCCATCCGGACATCTCAGGGGTGGCAGCGAGGGCTGGCAGAAGTTGCTTTGCACGGCTTTGGCCAGACGCCAGTAACTACGGGAGCCCGTAGGATGCGTTACCAATTCGTGGCCAATGCGTGCGACGCGCTGGGCATCCGCTCTTATGTAAGCCTTCTTACAGGACTTGGAAGCATTGTTGTAGGCTGCTTTCAGTGACTCGATATCAGGAGCTTTAAGAGCCCGACCCCTGATCCAAGCGCGATACGCCGCCTGTTTCTGTGAAACAGCAACAGCACAATCGCGGTTGAACCAGAGGTTACGTCTGCCCCTACTGATGAGATCGGAATGTGGAATGTAATATTCCATACCCAATACAATCTCCTCAGTAATGGCAGCGGCGCAAGCTGATGTATCGTTATCACTGAAGCAGCGTTGCTTCCAAGGGATGGACGCAAAGTAGTCGCGCATACCATCCCAATCTGCAGACCCATAATGCCAGAGCCGGCGTTTAGCAACCGCCAGTTGCGGAAGCTTGGCCTGCGGCACTTTGGAAGATATCAGGCAGTGGTCAGATGAGCCTAGAGGGGCTCGGACCTCTACCTGATATCCCTCAGGATGGGTCGTGAGCAGAAGGTCCAGTAAAGAAGGCGCTTGACTTGCAATGTCTGGGATCCTGGTGGGCTGATCAACCAGTTGTGACAAGTCGTGCGTGAGAGCGAATGCATGAGCAGAGATCCCTGCATGGTCAGTTTTGGAGGAACTTAACCACAAACTGTGGTGAGCATTGAAGTCCCCCAAAAACACCAGTTCTGCATTGGGATACTGCTCCTGCGCGTCATCTGCCGCCCGACTCAGATGTTCAAAAAGTCGAGTTGTCTCAGCGTCTCCGGTGTGGGATCTGTAAAGACACACGTAGACTCTAGCCGAGGGGCCAGAGTCGACGTGTACCCCTAGCATGGAGAAGGATGGGTCTTCCAGGCAGCTCTAACGGCGACAGCAAACATCCGCCCGAACATACAAGCATACTCCGGCTTTCGCTTTGAAGGACTCTTCAAGCATGTAGCCGGGATAATTCAAGTAGCTTGTGTCAGCGGGCGGCAATATTTGCGTCTCCGTCAGAAACAACAATGCAGGTCGTGCTGACTCAAGGTGTTGGTGGACAGCATTGAGGTTACTGTGGAGTCCGCGTATGTTGCAGAACTCAACCTCAAACGGTGTAGAGGGAGTGGGGTTGTGCACCGCTGTAAAACCTGATTGTTTTTTGTTGGCTGCCATGGGAAAAGGAAAAAGAGACGTGAATCGAGTGGGCGTTACCGCGACAGTTCCGGACAAAGTGGGGAGGCTGGTTTCACCGTGGAACTGCCTAAAAAGGATATTCATCGATCCGCCGGACGGAAGGGCCCCCGTACCCCCCCGGGAGTGGCCGCCGGGACCCCACATCCCGGTCACCAACCGGCACGACGGTCCACCCCGAGATTATGCGTGGCATGATAGGGCAGCCTCGCGAGCTGGTTAGGCACGCTTGGGCCCCTGCACTGTGCCACGGGCGGCCAGCGGGATAACCGTTTCTACGGGTCTCCCTGGCCGGCGGATCGACGCATTCCCCCCGGCATCGGCTCGACCAATGTCGCCCCTGGACCGAACTTTGTCGCGGTAACGCCAACTCAAGCTCTGGTTGTACGCTGGCTGATCCCGAAACGCGCTCAATGAGCACTTCACGGGTTTTACACCACGCGTACGGTGGTAACTAACCAGGCGGGCGTCAGGCCCTACCACCAGTTGAGCGGATGGTCGCTAATAAATCCCTTAGTCGCCTCCTACGACACCCAGGGGAAAGAGAAGGGGCAGTGACAAAGGTATTCTTATAGACCGTCACTGCACGGTCAAAGACTTTAAACTCTTTCATGTGTAGTTTCTTCAGTTTTCTCTTTCATGTTTGTCATTCTTTAAACTCTTTCATGTGTAGTTTCTTCAGTTTTCTCAAATTCGAATTCTACTCTCGGTCGCGTAAAAATTTCTGTATAAGTCCTATTAAATTTGCCTTTTCATAAAGTTAACGCTCTGAAAGTATGTCAGCCCCCCAATTAACCTATAACTGACATGCACACATTTAACTGAAAGGATTTCGTAGAATAATTCTGAAGCTGCAAATTAAGCCCATGCCATTCCTAGTTTAAGAGCCATTTCACCGATCGTAAGCGCTCGACTTTAGGTTTTTTACGCGCTGTACGCTTGTGTGCGCGTACTTGGCAGCGTGAGTAGAACTATAAGTCTGCGAAATAATCTTGATCCTTAATGTTTTTTTTTTTGTATTGGTTAGTACATATTTAATGTGTTTTAAAGATATTTTTTTATAGATACCTATCTAATGTCCGTGTTTCATGATACTCATACTAAAGAACGTATTACAGCACAATAGTTTTTGATCAATGAGAGATGGGTGAAGGTGGTGTTGTTATAGCGGCCACAAAAGCATAAAGGTATTCTGTGAATATTTCAAGTGCCTACCTATTATGGTAAGAGATATAGCCATATGACAGAGAGACAGACACATAGCGGAGGCATATTAATCGGGTCCCGTTGGCACCCTATTTTATTCAGAGTTCCCTATGGGTAGGGAACTCTAAATAAAATATGAATAAATAAATATCATACAGCGTCACAAACATTGACACTCATTGAAGATGCCGTTGGTGGAGCGGTCAGTATAACTAACCATATTTTTTTTATATATTCCTCCGAAATTTTTTTTATTGGTTAAATGGCTATGGTAACTAATGTGAATTTTTTCATTCCATATTACATCCATGGATATCGGGGTGATCCCAAGATATTTTAATGACTTATCGCTCTATTCTTAAAGATATATTACAAACAAAAGTGAGATGATATGTATTTTTAAAATAACCACTTGCTTAAAAAAAAAGCCGTTACCCTTTAGTATTGAATGACGTTTGTGATTTCACGTATCTACATCCACGGATATCTACTGTAGATATTTTGGTGTTCTAAAGATTTAATCTTAAACAGATATTACGAAAGGCTTTGATATGGTGAATATTTTTGAAAAAGATGGTTGTCTGTAAAGTCTGTTTACGGACGATAATTTTACGTGTTAACGTAAATACCGATCGTGCTTCTCTATCGCCTATTCCGCGCTCTCGATTGCATACTCTCCTCAGGCGGAACGTGACAAAGAATCATGTCTTTTTGTGCAGTCGGCTTTCGTTGATTTATAAGACGTTATCACGTCAAACTACTTCAAAATACATCCACGTATATCCATGCAATCCTGTGATATTTTAGTGATTTTAAGAGTTCATTTTAATGACGAATTATCGTGGATTTCGGGATAGTACATATTTGTGTTTTATATGTGCAACAAATAAAGCAAATATCAGTGATTTAATATTCAAATCAGTTTGTTGTCGCGTTTTGTATCAAGGGAATTTTCACTAAATTTCGTTATCCATAATACATCCACGCATATCATTGCGATCCCGTGATATTTTAGTGGTTTTACGATTTAATTTAATAGACAAATTGTCAAGGATTTCGGGATTATATATATTTTTGAGTTACGTTCATTTATTAGTTTTAGTGCAAACATAACAAATACCAGTAAAATAAAATAATAATATAAAATCACAGTGTCATATAGCTTCGCTTTTTCTTCGTTCAATATTTTTGATTTCGATTGTAACAAGAAAACCACTTAGCAATTTCTACATACTTTCATCCCCTATTTCAACCCATTCAACCTTTTTTTCGAGATAAAAAGTAGCCTATGTCCTTTCCCGAGATCAAATCTATATTTGAACTAAATTTCATCAAAAACGGTTTAGTGGTTTAGACGTGAAAGCTTAACAGACAGACAGACAGAGTTACTTTCGCATTTATATTATTATAAGGAAGTAAGGATTGTGAATATTGCTTGCCTTACATTGTGCCCGGTGCATGGCAACAGGCTCGCCACCTATTACATGGGGACCTAATCATATCTGGCGAAATGTGGGTGTTAACACCTCTGCCTATGCCTTCGGGGATAAAAGCGTGATGATATGTTTATGTGTATGTTTATAACCAGCTTCCAGCTCCGTCATCAAATCAGCTTCAGGACATCATAATATTGCTCAAGTATATCGTTATTTCGGCCAAGTTGAAAAATAAATTATTTGCTTTTTTTAAGACTGCAGAATTATCGCGTTTCCTTTTTTTAACGCAACGGTAATAACTATCCTTGCGACCCATAGCTAAAAATAAATAAATAAAAAGAATGTTATTATTATACAAACTACTAGTATAATTCATACCAACATATTTAATAAGTAACAAAACTTAAATCCAAAAACAAAACTTGAAATAGATCAAAACTATTTGTCGCAGTATGATTATGACTACTCGATACGAGCGAACGAATATCGGGACGCGGGAAAAAATAGCACAGGTCCTACCTGGACAGACGCTCGCGTCAGACTAATCGGAGCACGCTTGTGCATCGTGATTTATACTAATTTATTTCACATTTCATATAAATATATTGACAAATTTATTGTTGATATTGACCAAATAACTTTAGAAATCTAAAGTCGAAGGAATATTGTTTATTTTGGGATAATTTTATTTTACTTATTACGATGTATTTTAACTAAAATTGGCGATGAAATTATTATGTTAATGTTAGAAATTTGCCAAATGATTTATTTTTTTACTCATAAATGGTAATGAAATTCAAGAATCTATTTCATTAAGTACCGACTGGAACATATGTCCGATGATTCCTATATTTTTTTACGTTTATTATTTTAACATTATTAATAGAATAAGGACTTTGAAATTGAGTCTGCGAATGTTTTTCAGCAAAACGGTTGTGGGAGATCGAACATTACAAATTAATCAAATAAGTTTTAGTAATTTTGTTTCATTAAACGTCAACAACATAGATTGGCCTATTTTTATCAATTATTAAATAATATCTGGGTATTCCTTAAGATTGTGATATAGGACTCCAAAATCTCCGAAATTCGTGCAAAAACGTGAAATGGCTCTTAAGTTCCCCGTTTAATGACTATCACTTTGGTGATGATATTTTTAGTTCTTGGATTTTTGGCACAAGTATTTGACATTGAATATAAGTTGCAACTGAGAGCACTTTTATTTAAGGGAGTTTTTATTAATTTTTATACTTGTCATACATTTAATATAGTCTCTCTTGAATTAGTTTTTCAAACGTGTTGTAAATATTTTGATAATATCATTAAAGTTAGGTCTTTCCATTTCTAGTCCATAGCTGGAGGGTGGGCAAGTCAGCCATTAAAATTTGTATTCAGTAGTACCTTAAATACAGACAATTTGTGGCATGTAATATATTCCCAGTCAAATAAATCTATAGCATTAACGAATATGTCGTATAAATAAACGGACAAAGCTTATAAATGAATGGACAAATAATAATTCAAAGAATAGAATTCTAGAACTAGAACATAAATCTATTTTATATTAAATTATTAAGAATCTGTACCTACACAAATGAGTCTATTTACGCAATAGAAAAGGTGAATAGAACCGTTGATTTGTTGCGCATGTTTTGGTTCGTAGTTTCCAATTATTCGCTATTGTGTCTCGCGAGCTGTCTTGATTTTACTGGTGTCATTAATGTCTACCAGCGTTTACCATACAATACAAAAAAAAGTTTTCTATAATTCTATTGCTATTTATAGTGATAAAAGAAAATTAAAAAATGTGTAATCATTTTACGTTAATTTACGTGACAACGTCTTTTGTTGCAGATTCTTCATATCGTGGCCATTTAAATAAAAGGTAAGCACACAATATATATTTTAGTTTTTAATCTCAAGGAATATTAAATTGAACGCAAATTCTTTTATAAATTCTGTCCCATCCACAATAATAGTAAACACTCTCTGCTACAAATTTTATTTTCTCCTCCTGTCCGCCTAGCAATACCACCGAAACTCGATATGATATAGCCATTTATCACTCTGAACTGTTAAAAATCATTGGATATAACCGCCAACTTGAAATTTTATCGAAACTGCGAACATGTATAAGGCTTATACATGTTCGCAGTTTCGATAAAAATCCAAGATATCGGTTATATCCAATGATTTTTGACAGTTCAAAGTGATAAAAGGCTATGTCATATCGTGTTTCGGTGGTCATGCTAGGCGGGCTGGTGGATCAAAAAGATAACAAAACTAAGATTTGTCACTTCTTCTTCTTTCTCCTACCCTGGTCCCAATTTATTTGTGATCGGTCCAGTAGATCGATATCGACAATACTGCTACCTATAGGTTATGTCATTAAATATGCCGGCCACCTGCCTTACACCAACCGTCTTTGCGAACGACTGCAATCTTTCAACAGCAGCCGGGACCATCAGCTTAACATCTGAAGCACGGAAGACCAAAAAAAAATGATCACCCATCCGAGTACCAACTCGGTAGTTTAGCTTTCGTTATCTTTACGAAAAACGCACCGTGGCGCTATTGCCCTCCTCTATAAACATAATAATAATTAAAATATCACGATTATTAGTAGATGTTGTAAATATGATAGGTATAGGTATAACAAAGAATGTACCATCCAAGACCAATGTTTTCAATAACAAGAGTAACTTGCCGACTCAACTCCCAATAGATACACATCGCAACGAATAAGTGATGATATTTGGCCATGATTTTCTTTGAGGTATACATACCTGGGATCACATACTAGAGAAGTATCCTACTAAAATGTCTGTACACATTATGCTGCAAGTCTGAAACCTCAAACGCTAATCTTCTGCTTACTGTATAGTTAACATGGGACTTACAGATTATCCTGATATTGACAAGAAACCATCTCAGACGTGAATTTGTTTTTTAGGACTGTCATCTTCCGGCAGCGACTGCCAATTTGAGTGCTTTCCCTAGCATGGAAAAAAAATAAGCTGAGGAATTATTTGTTCGAGTACCGTATTTTGCGTATTTTACGTGGAAAGCATCACCCCTGGCATTATCGGGTTCTTTGCTAAATTGTTCCCATAAAATTAGGATTAAATTATCCTAATTTTGGCACACTGTTCAACACCAAATGCCCCCGATTCACTAGGACTCATAAACACTAGCCCATTCTCCAGTCAATTAAGTTCGCCGCGCGTGTTACGCCACAATCCGTGACGTCACCGATCCACATTGACAATGCCCGGCACAGTTCCCACACATTACTTTCCATTTCTTGCTTTATTAAGCGTCCGGTAATTAGTGCGAGTTAAAACAAGCATCGGACGTTACACATACGTGACTACTCGATGAAAGTGCGATTAAGTTTCGGGTTAATGATCACTTTAACTTTTACTGGATATAGTAATTTGCGCTCTGTTTCGCTAACAATTTGGCTTATAGTGGGTGATAGAGAGAGATTTGGCTCCATTTGCAAATTATCACACCCAGCTTTTATCAGTTTAATTTTCAATGATAACTAAATGGTCCATTATAAATTGGAAAACATAATCATCAAATTGAATTGGCAAATTGATCTTATGAAATATTATTATATATCCTTTATATATTATTTCTTTCTTTAATAATGTTATCTTTCTTTCTTTCAAATAATTTTGCTGCGTAATATCAAATATGCTTTTCTATTTATTATAGCCTGCGAGGAACACCTCGCAACACATAGGCATAAAATATTAAGGATATTGAAATTAAGCCCATACAAAAGATGTAAATTTCTAAGATACTTTAGCAAAATCGTCTACATTGGTTAGAAATCTAAAACCCGACATGGTAACTAATAGAGAACTTATATCCTATTTCCTATTACAAATACAGTCCTAACTTATGAATGTTTGTTCGCATTATTATAAATTTTTATCTAGGACCTCTCCGGGACCTATACTTTGCTCAATTTCTCTTTGGATATTAGCGCCTTTCCGCGTTTGTCAGTTTTATAATCCTGCTTTTAGGTTTAATATCATATGATTTGACATTATCTTTCATATATTTTTAATTACTATTCTGTCGTAATAAATAATTTATTAAAATAAGTAGGAATACAACGTACTTTTGCAACTCCCAATTTCATTCCTTCACCTGTGTCAACTATGGCCTATTCTTTTCTATAACCATATTGCGCACCGCTGGCCATACTTCCGCGTTCTGGACGCCATTATATGTTAAAACAGTAGTAAAACTTTAAACACTTTCCAAAATACAGTCACAGTTGCAGTATGCAATAAACCGTAACGCATAATATTACACACACGGTTGAATAACTTATTGATAATGCATAATAAAAAAATATCTGTGTCAACGCACAAATGCGGTTCCAAACGGAAATGATTGTCGGTGTCTGCCACCAAAATAAAAAAAGTTTAGGTATACATAACATCGAAAGCACAAGTAGAAACAAAAAAATTGGAGTGTGTTTAATTAAGAATGGAACTGAATTTGGTATTGGATAATCCAATAAACAAATAACAAATAAATGAAGCACATTGTGACATAAATCGAATGATGGTAATCGTATTTTTCTTAATTATAATTCAACTTATAAAAACTAATGTGGTGCAAATATACAAAAAATATAACGTCTGAAAGTCCATTATTGATCAATAAAATACTTAAACTTTTCGTCACACTACTTTTACGTGCTACCTATGCTACTACGTTTGGCGTCAGAGGGATTTTTTCAGCTTCACTACAGTGAAGTGTGTCGTCACGGTAACAACTCTAGGGCATTTATAACTTTCTTAAGTTCCAAATACACGATAGCTAATAAAAGGCAATTTGCTAATTATCGTAATGGATACCACAAAGTAAGTTTAAATGTAATTAGACGAAAGAAACAAATACGCAGTAATTGGAGCAACTCGCGAACGGTACCGAATGCTTCCTACGATACGTTTAAGTATTGTAAATAGATATACTTTCAAATTTGATCGGTTTTTCTTGATTGTTTTGTGTAACAGCTTGAATCGAATAATTGAGTTTGAATTTAAATAAAGAACAACTGACACGTAAAGCTAGAACTGCTCCGTATCTAGCTCCATTAAGTGCATTAGGAAATCGAAACCATGAAATCTGTTCAGCATTTCTGATTTACCGTGTACATTTTTAACAAATATTAAATTGTAATCCTTTGATTTTATCTCAAGTATGATGCTACATGGATATAGGGAATTGAAATGCACGGTGTTCTGTTTTAGACCGTTTGATTTGACCTCTATAAGGTAATGTGGTATTTGGCAAAATCAACCCAAATCTGTCTGATTTACTTCAGACCTGACTACTTACTTTTATTTACAAAGTTTGTAACCTTAGTGTTGTAGGTTGTTGTTGGCATAACTTTGAAACCATCCAATCAAGATCACATTTTCTTATTCATATCACGATTTCTTGGGCTTTGATTGTACTTGTAAATTATATTGTCATTATTGCCTACAGGTAGGGCAATTTTCTTTATGACTCACTAGCTATTTGCCGGCATAATTTCCACGTGGAATGTAAATATGCGATTGGTAACGGCAAACTTCAACAACTCTAATTGTCCCAAGTGATGAATTTGCTATTTTGTACTGACAAGTTTAAGTATATGCTACAAATTGTTGTAGAACAGATTATCAAAACCAATGAAATTCTGTGATGATTTTTACTTTCTCGTATACGTAGTATAGAGGAAGTCTTGTACTCGTAAAAAAATTCGACCTCGAGATTTCGACGGATTTACACGTTTTGGACCTCCCTGAGTCCAAAAATACAGTTTTTGGAATTATGTCTGTGTGTCTGTGCGTTAGTACGATAACTCGAGTATGCTTTAACTTATTGCAACCAAATTCAACATGCATGTATGACATAAAAATATAAGGTTTCTATCAACTTTTGAGCCGTCGATCACGAAAGTCAAGCAGCCAAGTGCGCGGTCGGTACTCGGATGGGTGACCAAAATGTAACATGCATGAACGACATCAAAATATAAGGTTTCTATCCACTTTTGAGTCCTTTCCGGTATACGAGAAAGTCAAGGGGAGACACTCCTGATTTTTTTGTTTCATTCCATAGGTACTTCGTTACAGAGTTCCAGTCTATGAACAAAGACAGATTGTAGTAGCCGTACAACCGTCTGAGTCTTACAAGTATTCATATTCGTACATTTCTCTACTAATACAAGCTTAGTTTGAGTACCACATGAATGAATATAGCAGCTGTGGATAATCGATTGACAGAACTAATACCGCAATCACGTGGACACACATGTTTCAATACGCATGTGCTACACCACACTGTTTGACTGTACTGCCATTTTTATAGGTGTATTTTAATATGAATTACGTTTCCCTTTATGAATAGCTTGTAAAGTAAGGTCATAATATCTCCTTATGACCTTGTTGGCATCAAGGAGACTTGACCTTTTTGCCGACGCTTCTACATTTGTGCCTAGCATTCATTAAAATTTGCTTAGCTTGACTTAGATGCGTTATTTTATGCTGAGTTTAAAAATGACCAGTAAATTTTATAAAACAGCTTAATTTTTTTTACCAATTTTGTTAAAACGTTTAATATTTTTCGTTTCAAAAAGAATATGATATTTATTTGGCTCTTCTAATTAAAGTGACCTTATATTGCCTATTTTAATATCAGCAGTAATGGTAATCAATTTTGTCTTCAGTTGCCGCCTAATTTCGTGGTGAAAAGCAATTCTTATGGTTCTTTTCTTTTCTTTAAAATAAATAAATTAATTGAATTAAATTTTAAGATTTGAAATTTGCTTAAAAATATTAATCCATTTGTTTAGTTTTCTCCCACACTTTGCTTACAAATGTGTATAAAGGCTGGGGTGTCTTGTCTACCTTTTATATTTCTGTTAAAGTTTTATCGATTTTATAAACAATGCGACGACCATTCGCAAACGTAATTGGGGTTTTATGAATCCTTATAAGTATTGATTCGGGATTGTGTTACGTTCCATCCGTTTGCTATTTCAACAATTAGACGAATCAAGGACAATTTTGAATCAGCTTTAACAATTTAACTTAGATTGTAAATTATTTATTGCAATGTAAACTTTGCACTGATTCTGCTTTCCCTTTTATCACGCGAAATGTTTCGTTAAACGTAGCAAGACGATCTCTATAGGTTCGAAGTACACAAGAAGTGCCCATATGCGAGCAATGGTGGGTGTGTAATATAATAAGTTTACAAACCGCACTACAATATTATAAATTTTAATTTATATTTTTTATATTTACGTCCACTGTAAAACGAAGTTTTATAAATGGAGTTACCACTATATGTTCAATTCGTGCGCCCATGTTTTCGATTATTTCCTGCTTCTTTTGCCATTGCTCATATACCATAATGACTACAAATTTTAATTGATAATTTCTATTAGATAATCATTATTGTTTGTAGGCATTGAACTTTTAATAACAATGAAACTGTCGAAAACATAAGTACTTCAAAACTTTGACAGCAGTTTCTAATAACTCACTGGCGATACCGCAGTTAAATTAATGCTACGGTAATTAATAGGAAGGAACGAACGGTACGATTAACTGCGAAGTTTATGTTTAATTCATTATCCTGGAATTCAGCCATGTGTGAAGCAACAACTTTGCTAGCACCAAATGTCTCACTACGACGAGACTCGTGGAGCTCATCTGAAATTCTAGACTTATGCCAATTTCAAGAACATATGTCATCAACACAATTTTGCTTACTCGTAATTCGTAAGATTTCGACAGATATTTATAGACTATGTCTGATAATCTCTACGACAGACAGAACCGTCGATAAATGTTATTGAAACCCGATGTTATTGCTTAACCCAGATACTGCGACGGGGCTTTTAAAAGGCCCGAAAAAAGTATTTAAAATACCCTCAATTTTTGATTAGTTAAAATGAATTCTCAAAGATATTTGCACTGTCAGGTTACTAAGTACCTATCCGTGTATTATTTGATGCGGCTACGTTTACAACTAGACACTTGTTTATTTAAAGTTTTTGTGTTTTTGAAGATTTAGGAGTATCTCTTGCATGATGTCTGGACAAAGGTAAGCTTTTCTCATTTATATATGTGGATGTTGTAGCTAATTAATTTCAATATTTAATTTTAGATATGTTATCTAAAATATAAGGTTATCAATTTGTTTTAGTGCAACAAAAACTTATTCCCTTTTCACGTTTCAAATCGATGGCCTTTTAAACGCCCCGTCGCAATATGGGGGTTGATAATATGATTGTTTTCTTTTTAGCACCCGACCTTTGAGAGCACTCAATCTCAACGAAATAGTTGATGAATTAGAGCGATATGAGGATTCTGATTTGTTGTCAACTCAAATTACAATTTTTCCACCTGGAATGCTTATGCCGACGTCACAGATGAGGATTTTGGAGATGAAGAATTTGTGGCATTGCAAAATTTACTAGGTAAATAATTGTTTTCTGGTTGATATAACTATGTATCAATGATTCTATCTTGTTCTGCTTATCTTCTTCTTTCTCCTGGCTTTGGTCCCATTTTTATTTGGGGTCAGCCCTCCTAGTACTTCTGCGCCACACGGTACGGTTGTGTGTTGTCGTTTCATCTGCATTTGTGTATTTTATGTAATTCTGAACAGTCGCCAACCAGGTCATTGGTGGTCGTCCACGGCCTCTTCTTCACTCCTCTATCTTGTTTTGCTTATATAGATGCAATATTTAGATCTTTTTTTATGCTCTCAACTAAGCCGAGGTTACGTTTCATCTGAGATCCGACGAAGAAGACGATGTATCTTTGTCAAGTTTGTCAAAAAAAAGGCGCACGACGGATTTGACTTCAGACGATATTGACGCCGTACCTTCTAATCCCACTGCATCTCCCACTACTTCAGGTGTGTCAACTAGTTCTACGTTTCAGCCGACAGTTCCCGAAACCAACCACATATAATATAATACTATTTTTGTCTGTCGCAATTTACGGGTGAAAAAACCGGGCCCCTCCTTTTTGTCGCGGCCAGGCTGGAGAGTTGAAGAGGAGAGAGAGTACTGGGCCACCTTCACCAACCCTAGCTGTTCCTGACAGAATGCAGACCCTCCCGATCACCACCATTGATCCACCATCTCAGGGCAGTACTCAACCGACCTGACTAATTTGGAAGTAGTGGAGTGTAGTGCAACCGGCGGTAGACCTTGCGACCCCTGAACACGTTCTTTTAAATATTTTTTGTCTACTGGGGTTGGTTGTTTTACTTGAAGCAACCCCCTCTTGTAGCATACTAGCCCCAACTTAGTTAAAAGTCCTTTTTGTATTTGCCAAAAGTGTAAAATTCATTTACATCCTAAGAACTGTTTCCTCAAATATCACACTAAAACTCAGCAATGTTTACCAAGTACTGTTGTTTTATTGTGATATTATATCATTGTCTATAATTATTGTGTATAATTATTATTGGATTTATTAATTAAAAACTGATATTATAACAATTTGTTTTATTATTTTTAGACCGCCACATACATGTAAACAACCCCCATACTACGACGGGACTTTTAAAAGCCCACCTTTTCTAGGCTTTTCTGGAAACATGTTATTTTTTTTACTATTTTTCCCAGTTATTACGAGTAGTTTTAACTATCATATCCGAATATCACCAAGATCGGAAACAAAAAATAGTTTCAGTAACATCTGGGTTAAGCTTATTTAGAGATATTGTAAAATCCGAGTGCTTATTTATGATTTAAAAAGTTTTGACAAATCCAGATACGGTAACTTTCTAATTAGCTACACTGATGCATTTCCAACAAATATTTTCGCATCTTTTCTTATATTTTATCTATTCTCTCACGTTGAATAAAAATGCTGGATTTCTTAACAGTGTTACGTGTTAGCCTTTTATGCATTTCATTTTACCTTAATTTCTTTTTAATTTTCCTAAATTTCTAAAAAGTACTTTTGCTACCAACTAATCTCTTTTGTCATTAGGCTCACCCATGTGCAATTGTTGTGTTCTAAGCACGTCATGCCAAATTTGTGCGAGAAAACTTTCTCGTATTCATGTACATAAGTGGCATAACATTTTTTTTAAATAACTGGGTGCTATATTACTGCGTTTCATGTATTCAATGTTAATGATTCTTTTACTATGCAGAGCATGACAAACGACTCGACCTGATGTCAAGCAGAAAATGGAGACTATGCCCTACATAGGTATATTCATATTCATTGTTAAATGTATCTTGGAAACTTTTCACCTAATCTAGGAAACAATAATTGGAGTAGTCGACCACCTGGTAAAAATCTATTCGCACCGCATATTGTTCCTGAAAACCTTCTTTATGATATAGGTAGGATCAGACCATTTGAATATTCACATTTCAATATTCGATTTTTTAATGTATGATGTGGTATGATTCAGGAAGAAAATGTTAATTGTAATAGAAGGAAGGAATTCAATAAACATTTGTAATCTTTGCAGTAACTGGCTATTTTATAAAAACCTTTTTCAATTTAATTGGTTGTCTATTAAAAAAAGTTTCAAATCAAAATTATTTCCGCAACCGAATTCCAATGAGATATAATAACGAACAAATGAGTTGAAATCAACAATATCTCGTCAAATGTTACGTCGGATTCTGTTTCAAGCTTGACCAGTTTCAATTATTACGGTTTCAATTATCTTCTTTTGGATCCAATCTAAAAAAAAATCCAATATTATCCATCCCGTCTTTGAACTTTCCGGAAAACTTATAAGTTACTCCTTTTGCTCGGTTGTTATTGTAATTACTTTAAGTATAGCACATGCTGTTAGTAGCCCCGTTTTAGTAACACCAATGTTTAATGGAACTGACCCTTTTTTGTAATTATCATTCGCCCACCGTTTGTTTCAAAATATGCGCCGTAAAAGTTAACCCATTATTCATAAAAGAGCTTCTAATGTTTCCTCATCCACTCTAACGTAATAAGAGGGATGGTTTGAGATACGATATAATTAGATACAAAATACAATTGAAAAAGAGATGCTGAGATGGTTTGGTAACGAGGAAAAAATAAATGAAAGGAGATTGACAAAAAGTATATATGAATTGGAAGTGATCTAGATTGGAAGTGACTACGGGGCGCGGAGAAGACCTAGGCAAATTTTCAACAACCAAATATGAGAACTGTGTTAAAAGTAGATGCAGCGAATGAACTATGTGAGGATTATCGTAGCCAGTTGAAAGTGACGTTTTGAAGTGATTTTTTTGTCAAAAAATAATGACATAAATCTAAGACCCAACGCATAACGGTCGACTGTTAATTTCTTTGATTCAATCTGCGACATGATCTTATCTCAACTCGTATCGTTAAACTTGTTGTCCGCTTGCAAAAATTATCACAATCTCAGTCTCGTTGTAGTAAAATTCATCCCGCAGACTCGCACACTAAGTCCGTTGTCTGTTTTGGGCTTAAAGGTGTTGTTCACAAGATTATTTAAACCTCTTACTGAAACAATGTGCAAGTATACTTATGCACCACTAAAATGCAGGAAATCTGTAGATTTACAAAACTTTTACTCGTTTATTATAGAAGAGGAACAGATGAATAGGAAATAATATAAAAGAAAAGATACTCAGAAAATTTAAAGATAACAGCAAATGTAATGATCAGAAACAGGATATTTAAACTCATAAAAGCAGTCTTCGAAAAAATCATTAGTGCACTAGTTGATCATGGTCGTCTTTAGTGAACTACTTTGTCTGTCATCAAATCATTCTCACTTAGTTCGTGTTTTCGTTATTAAATCACATGAAATGAATAATACGAGCAACAAAAATACTACTCTCGAAAAATCAAACACTCGTTTTCCGTGTCCAGTTCACAGTTGGTATAATTTTAGGGAAAGTAACAAAATTATAAATGTAACATAAAAGCACCACTTACCTTTTAAGGCTTCGAGATGAAGCCGGAGTTGCTGGAGTGATTTTAAAACAAAGGACAATGGGCAATTTGTATGGAGCTTGGTAGCGAATTTTTTTTTTGCGGCCACTTTCAATTTATATATTTTTATAATCTATGTTAATACCCAATCTCTTTTTTGTATGGGCACTACTTTCTATTTTATTGTGTTCTAAAGTTATAGATGGTCAAAAATTGAAGCTTAATGTAAACATTTCCTCAATATAAAAAAGTTTTGGGAGCCTCGTCGTTTATACCTAGTTTTGGGAGCGTTCTCCCCCACTCCAAGTGCACGACACGTACCCCACCCCGCACCTGACCCCGCGGTACGCGGTTTCCCCTTTAACACCCTCAGTTGTTTGTCATTACTCATGGTGTTCAACTGCGTTCTATGGCTAATCTTTTATACTGCGACCTGGCGTGCCTTTGGATACCGACTATTGCATTTCGATTGGATTTTGTTTGACTTTGGTTTTTACGACTTGGCTTGTTTACGGACATTGTTATTATCTGCTAATCCCAATGCGGATGCCGAGGCAAGAAAGTGTATTTTTATTTTTGATGGAACTTACCTTTACATTCAGAAAAGTTCTAATTATTTATTTCAACGACAAACATAGTTTACATAAGCTTACGAATTTATTAAAACCATTTTTAATCACTTGTAGTGATGGTTATATTGTTGATGTATTAGGGCCATATGCCGCAACAACTTCTGATGTCTCGATCATGATCACAAATAATGTCTGAGGAATCACAGTTTCATTGGTTTTTTAAAAGAGGCGATGTATTTATATTGGACAGGGGCTTTATAGACTCTTTAGGAGTAATTGAATCATGTGGTTATGAAGCACAATGCCCAAAACTAAAGCAGCCAATGAAATTCAACTGTCGACTACCCAAGCAAATAAAACAAGGTTAGTCACAATATGTAGATGGATAGTCGAAGTTATAAATGGGCGATTCAAAAGAGACTTCAAGTTGTTGCGGCAGGACTTTTTTAATAGAGCTTTGCCACATGCTATACAGGACTTTAAAAATGCTGCAGCTCTTTTAAATACATTTAGGGCGAGCTTGGAAAATAATAGACACGCGGAAGAAATTCTCCAACTTATAAATCTAAACCAAAGTGTGTCTGCAGAAAACCAACTCGCTACCTTTGTCTTAGAAAATAATCTTAATAGGCAACGAGTTAGCTTTATTAAATATAAATATTGAAGATTTTCCACAATTAAATGAAAATGATATGATTCTATTTTCATTAGGTACTTACCAAGTAAAGCTAGCTCGTTCATATTGCAGCGAGCATGTCCGTAGGCAACTCCAATGACATTTATAACATAGAAGTTTATAGAGATAGGGGACGTATGGACTTCTTAAATGAAAATACATGGCTTTTAAGAGGTCGCATACAGTCCCGATACACAAGGGCACGTATTTATTATGTATATATTGCAATAAATAGACATCATTTAGCAAGACAAGCAATACAGCATTATTACTGTACATGCCTAAATGGAACTTTGGGGTGCTGTACCCACGTGATGTCTATTGTATGGTACTTTGGATGGGCACGGCACCAAGGCTTTAATCTATCTGCAGCTGTATTAGATAATGTAATATTACATGAATACAACAATGATTGAGTATTTAATTTGTTTTATTTTATCGATTTTCCTACAAGTTTATTCATTTTGTGTAATACTTTCACGCTGAAAATCTCGAAAACTACATACAACAAAACTTTGTGTTCATACAAACATTTGATAAGAATATAATATTCTTTCGAATGAAACTAGTTTTGGAAGTGGCCGCCACGGTCACATAGGCTACCAAATTGCCCATTCTCCTTTATTGTTGTGTTAAAACCGAACTTTTTAAATTGTGAAATTATACTTGTACCCATTGCCCAATCTTTCCTTTCAGGCTGAATAAACATCTCGTATGTCGAAACCATGAAAATGTTTTCTATACTTCGTGTACATACAGTAACTTTAGAAAGATGACATTACGAAATTTATCACCATCGTGTTGCCAATACTGGCTGCAAAGATGTAAATGTATTTCTTTGTTACTGTTAATCTGTTTATTATTCTAAGCTCGCAAACGTATTTAATCCACTTATGTAAAGTTAGGTGCGTCATGTTTGTTTGAAATTATCTTTTGTTTTTGAAAGTATATTTACTTGCTTATTTCTTCTTCGTTCTCGACTTCAATGTGACTATGAATGAGCCAAGTTGTAGAGACCTTCAATCTGTATACGTATTTACTTTCTTCCATAAGCAGATCGCCAAAATTCTCTTTGTTTGTTCAACATCATCAAAGTTTACAACGTTTCAAATATCAATGCGTAGAACTTGCTTAGGTCTTATCGGTAAACCGTTGATCGTAGGACAGTGTTTGAACTCTGAATGGTACACTCAAAATTGTATGGATGATTGCAGCTAAATAATTTTGCTTTTGTAGTGCTCTGCTCTTGATGAAAATAAACATACTTACTTATACCAGGAGATTCATACCGTTAATCTTCACCGCAGTATCAACATCGCAATATCAAATGTGTATCGCTTTGTAAAGAAGAAAGATATGTTTTTATGATACATAACATAACACGTAGACTTCGTCTTGCATAAATCTGTAGATTAAATTAGGCTTGAAATAGGATGCATTCCCTGTCATAACAATGTGTATGAACAGTACAGTCTACTGATTAAAGCATCACCTTCTTTTGAAACGAGGCCTGACTGTGACCATGGGGTCAAAACGTAAAAACGAACAGCACTCTCCATTTTACTATCTTTTCATATAGTTGTTATTGTTGGTGAGAAAGATCCTCTCTTCAGTACACGAAAATAGGCTAGCAGATTGCGATTTGGTTCCAGTAAGTGCTTACCGTGTGACAGGTACTATACTTCTTTAATTCGGTAGTATTTCTTTCGTTAGTATAGCTATTTCCTTAATTCCCTAGTTGTATGGTATAAAATAGACTCCATAACTGAGTTTTCGTGAAAACTACCGCTTCCGATCAGGGACTCCGTAGCACTAACAAGAATACAACATGTAATTAGTATGTTTGTTCTAGCATATCAGGAGAGTTTACTAAGTAATCGGATTTCGATATTAATGCACTAATCGCGTGAGAAGAGAAGCTTTTTACGTTGTGTTTTATATTACGAGCATTGAGTTAAACAAATACCTATGTATTTCAATGATTACGAGTGTCTAACTACAGAAAATGTATGAAATCTATTCGAGGCTTATTTAGAAAATTTGTGAAAAGACAATTATATCATTATTTAATACAACTGACGACGACGAAACAAATAGCAAATTACTGTATCATTTTAGTAACTAACGCTGCCGTAGGCGATCCAATTGTTCGACTCTCCAGTAGTGTTGCCCAAGTTCAGTCTTGGTCTTGCAGTCTTGGTCTTGGTCTTGCAAAAATGCAAGACCAAGACCAAGAACAAGACCGCGTATTTTTAGCAAGACCAAGACCAAGACTGACCGTGCAAGACTTGAGCAAGAACAAGACTAATCCCGCAAGACTCTTGCGTCTTGCAGCTAGGACTTCAGGGAGTAGTTAGGTATAACAGTTCGGTGTATAGGTACGCTTAGGTATCATTCAATCTCTTGCTCGATAAAATTGAATCCATGGTACAACAGTTAGATGAGAAACCTTATCGATCTGAAGTGGATGAAAGGCTCATTCTGGCTTTCCAAGCAGCTCGAGACAAAATGCTTAAACATTATAAGAAGAGCAACTGAATTTATTGTACTTCTTTAAATTTAGATCCAAGGCATAAAGCTCAGACTTTTGACCTGACAATATGGGGGAAGCAACTTAAAACAGAAAGCCTGCGGAAGTTCAATGAACTTTATGAAGAATATAAAAGTCACTCAACAACTCACTGTTGACTCAACTGAACTATTTTATTGTTCTTTAAAATACAGTCAATTTATTGTAATTAATTTGTTTTTTACATGTTTTAGCACATGTAAGCTTATAAAGCGTAAATGTTTATTAAGAAACAGTTACTCCCATGGAAAACGGCATATAGCTCAGTTGATAACCATGTGGCAGTTATCGAATTTCTTATCAAATCTTCAGACATTTAAATTAATCTGATTGGTCTTTACTATGGCTATGTTAATTCCTAAGATCTAAAGTAAACTTTAATAAATAGCAATTGTCTAATAGGTAATTGCAAGACTTGCAAGACTCTTGCTGCAAGACCAAGACCAAGACCAAGACTGGGAGCGCAAGACCAAGACCAAGACCGGGTGTATTGGCGCAAGACCAAGACCAAGACTGGCCAAGTCTCGTCTTGTTCTTGCATTTGGGCAACACTACTCTCCAGGGCCCGTAGACAAAGGAACAAATAGAAACGACAACGAAATTCGATTAGAACAAAATATATGCGATTGTAAGTCAATCCGCTCGTCGACGTCGTTAAATCACGTGGCCAATCGTAGCTCTAAGTAAGTTGGTAGCGAAAGCTGTAGATAACGTAGCAATATGGTCTGTGCTGACGAATTTCGATATCTTATCGTTATGAAAAGATTGCCACTTGTATAAGCCCCCAGGTCCTCTAGGTCATAAAAATATGACTATAAACCTACCGATGGTATAAATTATTTCATGGGTTTATTGCCAATTTTAGGAATTCGATAGATTTCTTACCAAGTACTATAGAAAATTACTAGCCATGCGATGCCGGCGGAGTAGAGTAGCATCACCCCATATCCTCCAATGGGTGTCGTAGAAGGCGACTAATGGATCAGCAAACGGGTACTGATAACCTTATGCTCCATCCACCAATCCGCATTGGGCAAGCGTGGTAGACTACTGCCTAAGCCTCCTTCGATGACAAGGAGAGGCCTTGTGTCCCAGCAGTGGGTCGAATTATAAAGGCTGTTATGATGATGATATAGGATTCCTACAATTTCGTACATTTCCTGTAATGTTTTGTTAGTGACTATAGGAAAGCATTTAACCACACTCTCACCAGATCTTAAGCGAAGATGTGGTCTACGATGTTACATGCTTACCTAGAAACAGCCTATTCACTCTCGCCTTAAATGCACCCAAGTTATAAGTATCAGAGAACACATCAGCAGGCAACAAGTTCCACTCCTTAGCTCTTCGCACTATAAAAGCAAATCGCTTTGTGCGAATGGTAGGGACATCAACCACATAAGGGTGGTATGGTAATTAAACCTGCGTCTTATGTCCCGGTAGTAAAATGGGGATGGTGGAATTAATTTATGTAATTCCATCGTACACTCTCCAAAGTGTATCCTATAAAATACCGATACTAGCTACTTTTCGACGATGATCGAGACTTGATAGCTTGGCGCTAGTTGTATGCACTAATATTTTCTTGTCTTTTTAAGGCAGCAGTTTTCATGGGTATTTCTCTAGAGAAAGATTTTTCCTAATTAGATATCTGCCGTAAAACGACACATACTTTATATCGGAGATGATACTATATCTCGGTGTTTATGGTGTGTAATTGTACCTACTTATAATTGATATGAAATGTTATAAATGATTTATTTTTACTTTTGCATTGTTCTGTTAAGGCTAAACTGGCAAATTCCTGAGTTGTTTGAGCATTCGCCGGTACCAGGCCAACATAAAACATCGAAGGCTGCAAGGAGGTCACGGACACCGCATAGAGTAAGCGCCAAATCTTCGCCCCACTGTCACCCAATTTTTTCCCTCAGTAATTTATTTACGGCACTGTTGAGCAATAATTTAATGTCAATAGTTAATTATATTTCTTAGACATATTAATTTTTGCTGTCTAACAATTTACTTTTATATGCTCTTTTTAATTATCAATTCATTGATAACTGACAATGGAAAAAAATGATCGTCAAGTAATAAATATTCATACAATTTCGCTTTCCGTCGGCTAGCGTTGTTCACAACAAAATGCATGCAATGCTTGTATACATTGACGAATCTGCTTGATTGTGGGAGATTGTTAGCATTAAGCATGAGGCAATGGAATTGTGGTAAAAAGTTTTGCTCGTGGAACACGATAGCGATGTCGTAAACCTGTCTGACGCAGCCAGTCGCGGTTTGGCGCGCAATTCTACCGCACGCGCCTCCTCTTCGATTTTATGTGTCCTTAGTAATTTATATCATGGTGTTGCATTGGATGAGCTATTGAAAAATAAAAGGCATTTTATTTGTTTCTTGTGGGAATATAGTGTTTAGGACTGTCTGACTTTATACTCTTCAAAGGAATATTTAATTTTAAGAACAGGTAATTGTTTATTTTATTTCTGTAAATAAAAAACTTATATTCTTTTCCGGACATGAACCTTATGGGCTTAAACATACATATCCTATTCCACTGAGTCACCCGCCACGATTGGAAAACCTAGGTTGACTTAGTGATTCAACTGCCGCGTAATGGAAATTAAGGCACATATAAACATATATGTTTATATATTAGGTACGGTCTTATTATTATTATGTTTTCAATTTTGAACAAGTATAGCTGTGCTGTCTTTTTTGGATTCTTAGATAATAAATGACAGATTTCCTATATTACAGAGCAGAGCAACTGCCGGATAGCGAAAGACGAGTTTGAATATCGTCTCAGGCTAACATACATTATTTTGAGGACTATATCTTAGTGTAGTAATACTAACCAGTATTGGTGTCTAAACACCGAGCGAGAAAATTTTTTTATTTATTACTGACACTTCAGTACTTATATCGTGATTTATCTCTTGTTTTCAATCTATTTTTAGTATTTTCCATTTACGAAGCAAAGAGAATTAATCTACGTCATGAAATTAAGACAGCCATTTTAACCTGTTGAGACCACTTTCCAACGTAAGCCGTTGTTTACGGAAGGAAACCAATATCCTAATACGATACAGGAGGTTATAAACAGACATACTGCTGTGTCTATCTATAAGTTATACAGCCATCGCAGCCTATAGATGCTTGATAAAGATGTCACTCGCAACCTGCCAGACAAATGAGACTTCGATTTTGGTTACCTATCGTAGTGCCGAAAGAGTTTGAGTTCCCCTAGTCTTTGCCCATACACAACAATCATTGAAGTAGTATTACGGAAGAAGCTTTTTCGACCACTTTACCAAATAGTGCGACGGGAGAGAAAATACCATTTACACTAGTAGTGCTATGCTGTGGTGCCATGGAGGACAATCGGTGATTTACACGAATATTTCTTGACTAGTCATGGTTCTTCCTTAACCTATTTATTTTTTCAATCAATTGGAGACTTAGGGTTGTCCACACATTTCCGTGTCAGGACTTTCCGAGTTCCGAGTTCCCGTCGGGGACGTGCCATCCCTCACTCGTGTTCACAGATATCCAGGAAATGGGTGTCAGTGTCGTTTGTTTCCTAAGCAATCGCTTTTTCTAAAAATAATTTTACTATTGCATATTAGTGGTATAAAAAACTACACAATTTGTACGCGTCTTCAAAGTTATATCTTCGCAGATGTATCAAAATTATCATAAAAACGGCACGACTATAGATATAAATCGGATAGCACTGACAGAGCGTCCGTGCATCCGAGCCTGTATATTTATCCGAGCGTGCTCCGGGACACTGACGATCCGGATTCCTCCTTATACAGAGATGTGTGAACGAGTTCCTACAAATCGTATATAACGGATTATTTCATCGTCACTGCAGTGTTCTGACAGTGACGGGAATTCGGATAATTGTGGACAAGGCCTTAGGGATTATCCATTATACAAATGCAGATTGTACCGGTGTTTTTATATGCCGCGTCCAATCTGAAATTCTCACGTAACTCCAATATCGTGACTATGTTTTTTATACACTACCCCAACTGGTACTGCTAGTCTAATTAGTTAACTGTTCAAACATGCTCTTACCATTATTAATCCATCGACGATTATTAATATCCAGACACAATTGATTTTAATTGTGTTCTCGCGCTCCTGAGCGCGAACGGGGCTTAACGAGTTAAGGCAACAGACTTTGATGAGCTGTTGGCTTACCATACACGTAAAACTAGTCCTGCCAATCAATTTTAGTACAATTATTTTGCACATCCGTAGAGGTCGAATTAAAAAAATCAGGACAGTCGGGTTTATAACACAATATCACGTTACTTAACAGCCTTATGAAAAACTCCCCTGATGTTTATATGACTTCCTCAAAGGAGTAAGGTTTCCCTGCCTTCATAGAACGCAGCAAAAGTACCTTTGATAAGTTATCTCCATTCGATTATTCAGACTTAATAGAACAGAACATTAACACGTCTCTGTAAAGGACTCACCTAAACCGCCGACAGTCGGCAACAAATGTTGGCATTTTGAATCCGTGAAAAAATTTCAAAACAAGTTGCTGATTTTGTACTGCCGACAAAATTTTCAAACATAAACAAGACATGAGACAGACGACGGTTTGTGTCGGCGGCAGCTATATTAAAGAAAAGATTCAATCAAAATGCTCTTGTTCAGTTCTTGTTGTTCATATCGTTTTGTGGTCAGTAATGAAAAGACTAGTAGAAGCTGGCTTCGCTCTGTACCCACTTCACAGAACTATGCCTAATTTTTCCCTGGAAACAAACCAATTGTCTCTAATTAAAATATAAGTTCGCAGACACAAACAACCTTGTTATGAATACCAACAATGTTGTGAATTTTTTACAGATAACAGACCTGTTTATAAATCATCCTATAAACATCTACATACCCTCTGTTTTCTTTGCATATAAAACATTTTGCGCAAAGGGTTGGTTGATTTATGTAGGTATGTTTTCAACATTTTGTAGCCTGTAGCGTTTATTAAGTTGGGTAAAGTTGCGTATTGTATAGAGATAATTTTGATTATTGTTACATTTCTCAAACGACATTTTTCAATACTAATATAATAATAGGGACATCAAGTCACTTGAAATACTTTTAATCATCACAACAGCCTTTTTAATTCGACCCACTGCTGGGACACAAGGCCTCTCCTTGTTATTGAAGGAGGTTTAGACAGTAGTCCACCATGCGTGCCCAATGCGGATTGGTGGACGGAGCATAATCATGCGTTGGTGTGGGTTTTTTTTATGTTACGAGATAGCAAACAAGCTTGCGGCCCACCTGATATTAAGTGGTCACCGCCGCCTATATACTTGCAATATTAAGTGTATATAACTTAACACCGCAAGTGCGTTTGCCATCCTGGGGACTAAGATGATATGTTCTCCATGCCCAGTAATTACACTGGCTACCTTTCCCTTCAATCCGAAACACAGCGAACTGCTTTACGGCAGAAATAAGCAAGATGGCGGTACCTACCCAGACGACCCTACATATAGGTCTACCACCTAGTAAATGGTGGCCACCAACCACCGAAAATAATTTGGGTTCATATAATTAAAAGAAACATTAATGGAGATGGACCCAAATTATTGTTGCTTTTGTGATCGTTATCCAAGTTACTTAAATGTAGATAATAATCAGTTCGACCTACACATATTCGATGTGGGTTGTTTTATTTTTGGTTATTCGAGCACTTTTCATACTTTTAACATTTTACACAAATAGCTAGAAGCATTACCAAGAAATATTAGTAAAGTTAAAATTCTCGGAAAATATATAACAGTAGTCCAAAGACTTAGTGACGTAAAATATTTGAATCTGCTTCTTGGATCCAGGTGACCAGTATAAGATACACCTGTTCGTTTCACGTTCAAGTGCACTGATAGTTCTTCTTAAAGTAGTCACGGAAAAAGCAATCATCCGTAGGTGTGGGTGGTTCTATTTCTTGGTTAATCTTCGCAGTCTTCAATTACTTTTACCAATGTTGGAAAATTGTGGTGCGCTTGGAAATGTGTCGGTTTTAAGTTCAGTTTTCTTAATCAATAAAATTACTTTTACGGATTGCATCCACGTGTGTTGTAGTATCACTTTGCTATTAAAAACTCGATGTTTCTTTTCACCAGAAGATTTCTTCCCGTAAAATTATTGAGAAGAATTATCCGTGACCGTGTGCTGAAATGATTAAGAAAAATCAGTCTTCACATACTTAACAATGTGAAACACGCGAATTAAATCTGAGATTCTTGGGTGAGACCTATGTTCAACAGTGGACCTTCGGCTGAAAGTTGATGATGTTTATTTAAACTCAAAGATCAAAAATGCTCATTGAGCAAAGCCAGTTCTCATAGCGAAATTCGTGTTATGAAAATGCTCAAGACACATTATGACAATGAAAAAAAGACCATAAAGCGAAATTCGTGTCGTGGCTAGGCTTTACCTACTACGACCAAAACGCGTTTCTTGGTTGCGATCTTCTATAAGGTAGAGCTACTGCCTCAGCTTAAAGGCGCTCTTTGAACAGCTTTTCCACCGTGCCCTATCTCTCATCCTTTTCGTTTTCTTTCTATTTCTCGACCATTAAGGTTATCTTTCTCACTCTAATACGTAACCAAACGTTCTGGTACATAATTATTATGAGAACCTTTGCGCCTTATCAACTCTACATTAAATACTGTTACGTTTTACACCTTCAACGAAACAAATGACAGTCGTGCAACAATCCCAAGTCTTGTGTCACGAGCCGCCTTGCGAAATATTTGTGATCTCCTAACGCAATCTTTCTCACGTTTTGCAAAATGTATTCGTATTATTTGTTCTTCTTCAAATCGTTCTGTGTCATTGAATTAGACACTTGGAATTAACTACTAATACAATATATAGTGGTGCATACGTAAATGATCGCCATAATTATGTTTATATCTTGAGTTCCATAGTCAAGTGTCCAATGTGTACTAAGGCTTTACGAAAAGAATAAAGTGACGTGTTACTGAGAAAACAACATGGCGACCGTCGTGTCAAATGTTAAAGTTGACTTTGTTATTCGCAGAAACGCTTTGTAGCGTTTAAGGCGAATTTTAAGTCGTTGTGGCTAACTACCAACATCTTACCACCAATATATTGGTAGCTAGCTTTATACCAGAGGGCCTAGACATGGCAGACATGGCAAACTATCGAACGAAATGACAATGATTGACTACTACTCATACATTTGACACGACGGTCGTTTTCTCAGTAATACGTTAGTTTCATAGAGCTTCCTCAGTAATACGTTATTTTCATACAATATATTCTTTTCGTTAAACGTTCTACGTCATCGATTGGCCACTTGGCTAGTTCCTCAGAGATGAAGGCCAAGCGGTTCCCCGTCTTAAAATATAAAAGAATTAACAGAAGTTTGCAATCCCGATTTGACCACTATGTTCGTCCACATGTGCACAGTGCTGAAATGGTTACGAAAAAGTGGTGCATTATACTACACCTGTGAGTAATTCTACGTTAGAATCCTAGAATGTTAATCTAGAATCCTTCGCTTCGCTCGTGGTTCAAAGTAGCGCCCTCGCCGTAAAAATACTCTTTTGCTCCCTTGTGATACAATATATACTACTATTTTAGCGTTGTATTTCTATTGGTGAACATGGTTGCAGCACGCGTGTGATACATCAGTGTAACTAGCGTCATAGGCTACGTTGACCGCTTCTCTAGACATGATGATACTTGTAACCTAAAAGCCTGCGCAGATGGACTTTTGTCCGCAGAAAAATAAAATCCCCGAACCATCAGCTAAATATCCGCCAAGACTTGTCTTTATCTTGACGCAGATTAAACGTGTTGTAATGAAACACACTCCATGTGCGGGTGGTGCTATGAAAACAAATATTCTAAAATACGTTGTACCTATTGTAATTTTATACTTGTCCCAAATTAGTCATTGAATAAATCTATGAAAGATGAGTTGAAGTTCTCCGTTGTTTGAGGGACTTTTTGTACGCGGTACTTTTAGACCCTCGTATGCGTTTTTTCATACGATTAGATGACAATCAAGCTAACAGTCCACCTGGTGATAAGTGAATACCATCGCCTATATAACTGCAATAACAAGGAAAAAATACCTTGGTATTGCAGGTGCGTTGTCATGCGGAGGAGGAAAGTCACTTGCTATTTTTCCCATCAAACCGAAACACATCCAACTGTTTCACGGTTGAAATAGGAAAAATATGAGAGGGGGTCGTACACCTACGCAGACGACCCTTCATACAGGCCTACCACCTAGTAAAATAATAGCACGTTAAGCATGCAGTTATATTTTAACGGACTAATATCTCCTCAGACAAAAGCTCCTCGTCTGCACGGGGCTTAAATAATAAAACGTAATTTAATTTTGACGCTTTCGTTTCCGGTATTTAATTGTTGACTAAAAACGTACATTCTGACGCCTATTATATTGTATCGTTCCAGTTGATCGCTTTCAATAGATAAAAAGACGATCTCCCTAGATACACTGGCCGGCTATCACGCTCAACCTCAATTTGCGAATAACGCTGTGTATAAAAAAAGTTGTGTTCTGCCAAGTTTTGGCTATTGACTTATATTTGGTGCTCTTATTTTTGTTATAGAGAGTGATCTGAACGAGGTGAATGGTCGGAGCACTGACATCGCTTTATAATCGAATTATAATTGTATGTGATTTTTGCTGCAAGTACTGAACACGATAATAATACGCTGCACGGTTAATAAATAACTAAATCTGTCTATATTTTCAATAATAGTAGAGTATCACTTCAATACAACATGTAAATTAAATAACCAACACCCTGAATACAGGTAGTTTGGGATCGGCTTCTGAGTTGATTTCAATAATTAAAAAAAAACGATTTATTATTAAAAAAACGATTTTTTTTTTGAAAAAAAAAAAAAAAAGTACCCAGAAAATATAAAATTAAAATCAACTCAGAAGCCGATCCCAAACCACCTGTATTCAGGGTGTTGGTTATTTAATTTACATGTTGTATATTACCTTTATACATTCAAATATTTCTGATGAGCTTTTATGTACTTGGATATTTTTCATATTTGTTGCTGTTGACGGTACTTGCAGGAATGTTGTTTATGCGTCAACTATCGCGGCATTATTTTCCTATAATTTCTATTTAACTTAAGAAAATAAAAGATATGTTGGGGAAATACCTAACTAATCCAACTTACTTGGCACTTTGTTAGACACGTTGATTGCAATCGTCTAGGCTACGGTGTTCGCTTACCATCAGGCGAGTTACATGTGCTTACCATAAGTTTGTATTCGAATACGACAATCGGTTTCTTTACACTTTAACTAGTTACAATTACGAGTAGGCACAAAGTCATTGTTATGATAATCACTCGCGTTTCTATAATTTGTCCATCGACGATTTGATTGCTAGACGTAAGATTTAAACAGAATTTGCATACGAATTCGACCCGTAGGTAATCCAATACGTCCATAGATAAAGTTCGGAAACCTCCTTGATTGAATACACAGAGAGCTTCACCCGGCGCTCGCCCACTGAGGGCCATATCTTATCATTAACTGCAATGACAGTTTTTGATACGATGATGGTAGCTATCCAACAAGGCATATCGCCAAGCAATGTTCGAACCCTGGACTTTTGGATCTAATACCGGTGGCGAATCTTAACCACCGGACTGTAAGACTATTCTTAAATTGATTTGCTATAAGTATAATCATTACATATTCTTATATTGCAAAATTTTCTCAAAATTATTTCGGGGCAGAAATACGGAGAAAATTGTATCTTAAGATTCGTAGTTATGTTGTCAGTGTCATTGGCACCCCAGATGTTTGTAAGTGCGTTGAACCGATGCCAAATGTAATGCTAAACTTCTGTGCCTACTATGTATTTCAGGTTCAAGAAACTCGCTTAGTGCTTTTCTTTTTCATTCTCTACTGTCGGAAATCACTGTGTGAAGACAATACAAACTAAATTAAGAATAGTATGGGTATCTACTTTTGGGTCTATTATTATAGGTACATCTGTCTAAACTTATAGTATACCGTTAAAGCCAAAGGGACAATGCGTTTCTAAAGTAAAAATATTTACATCATAAGCCTTAAATTTTGGGAACACAACATCGGATGCTTTTGTTGTTCTGGAATGAGATTTGTTGGACGCCTAAATTGTTAAAATGGTTCCATACTTTTGAATTGTGATTAAAATTAGGGAATACACATGACATTTAATCTCAACTGAACAGTTATTTACCGATCTATATTACATTGTTATTTATTTAATAATGTTAAAACGATAGGTAAATTAAGGCCTCGGAATTACAACAGCACATATTATTTTCTCAAATGTTACTTTATTCTTATTTGATTGGTTATGACTCAGTACTTTCAACAGACCCAACATTCCACACCCAAGATTCGTTCATAATGTCAGCCGAGAGATGCTCATTGTTGGACATGCCTTCCCCAAGGATCTCCAACCCAATCGATCCTGCGCTGCCCGCATCCATTTGCATTCCGCGATCTTTACTAGATCGTCGGTCCACATTGTGGGCGGCCTACCTAGATTAGTTCGATTTATTCTTTACCCTTCAAACCATAAAAAGAAAGTGTGTTGCACTAATATGTAAACAGTTAAAAAATTAACTACGTTGATAAAAATTATTTGCAATATCCGACAAAAATCGGAACCATCTTTTCAATAACCGGATATTACAATTTGGAATATTCCAATTTCGTGGCACGCTTTAAACTTATTTCTGTACTACAGATTCCATTAAATGTGAAGGTATCAATTCTGTGGCAGTTCATTTACTGTGTTAGAGTCCAAACAAAAACTTTGACTATCTCAAGGTTGTCCGACTTTTACTAGCAAAAGACAATGTTTGACATTGACCACCGCCAGACGCTATCAAAGGAAACCGTTGTAACCTTGAAGTTTTAAAAGGGCTATACGATTAACAACATTATTCTTGTTCTCAATTCTCACCTGCAATTTACAAAGACATGATCCTTGAATTGGTTTCTTTTAGTATTTGGAACACACTAAAAGGAGCCTTTAGAGACAATAGCAAAATCATGAAGCTATAGTAAACTCATTGATCAAGCCTGCTCGACCAGTGCTATACTGATTTGAAATACTTACGACAAGCTAGATAGATATATCAGTTGGAGGATTATGTGATTGTAAAATTGTAAAACTATTGTAAAATCAAATCCACCATAAAAAATAATTTATACTACTATACTAAATGACTCTAATGCTGGGGCCGCACTTGCGCCTATCGTCACGGAGCTTCGTGCTAGGACACGATACACGCAGATGTGACCGGCCGTTATCGGCTATCGTCACGAATATTCGGGTTGCTTGTGCGTTATCGGCCGGGAGGCGGTACGTCAGGGTTTTAGCGCGCTAACCTATCGCGCTGCGTGGTCAGACATGCGTTGTTCATTTCGAAGGTTGTTCTCCATTAGTTCAGACGCGTACGGGTGACTAAGTATACGATGCAGCTGAGTTATTTTTTATAATAAATGCATTACGTAATGATTTTCACTGTCACCCTGGTGCCGGGCGCTGGGTGTCGCGTATTACCTGCCCACCTGACGTAACAGCACTGCACAGCAGCCCTAGTAAACTGACAACACGCGCACATCTTACTGCGCCCTGTCGCCCTGGTGCCACGCGCTTGCAGCTTCGCCCTGTTTTGTCTGCCTGACGTCACAGCGGACCTCAACTTAACTAGCAGGTACCATCATTGCTGCCATTTCTTATCTCCTAGTATAAGAGATCTGGTCAGCTGTACTAAATCATCGCGACAGGCTCACTCTGTGGATTTTCTTCTTGTAAGTTCTGGTATCCTAATACTTTTCGCACTATTAACATGCCGCTTCGTCACTCCCCTCCCGGTTCGGCTTCCCTCAAGACTAAGGAAGACGTGCGGGCGCCTGCACATGAGACTGCTTCGGCGGTATCACGCGAAGGACTGTTTAAGGAACTATCTATACCGCAAGTTTCACAGTCCAGTATATCGGAATACGACCAACAATGTATGTCGGATGATACTTTGAACACTTCAAATAAAACTCAACGTCATAAACGAAAAAGAACAAGTACATCAGAGATGCAACTATCAAATTTTATGTCTGAAATGAGGAACATGTTTCTTGACCTCAAAAAACAGCAAGACGCTAGATTAGAAAATTTATGCACAATGGTGGGGGAAATACGTACCCAAAACTCGGAGATCAGAACATCGATTGAATTTTTGTCTGCTAAATATGATTCGCTTCTAGAACAAGTAAATGGTCTGAAGGAAGAAAACCTGCAACAACTTAGCTACATCCATTCGCTTGAAGTTAAGCTAGAAAATTTCGAAAGGAGTACTCGCTCGACTTGTATAGAAATAAAAAATATACCTCATAAAAAACCTGAGTCGAAGGAGAGCTTAATCGAAACAGTTACGAAACTTGGACATGTTTTGGATGCGAACATACAGGGTCAGGACATCAAGGATGTTTTCCGCATAAATACTAGAAACCCAGAAAATAAAACTATAATTGTGGATCTAAACAGTGTCATAAAAAAAGACACCATGTTGCGAGCATATAAAAAGTTCAACAAAGGACACAATAAACTCAATACGGAATGCATAAAGATAAGTGGCCCTGCCAAACCTATTTTCATCTCAGAAAATCTAACTGCAAGCATGAAACGACTATTCTATCATGCTCGTGTCTTTGCAAGTAGTAACGATTATAAATTCTGCTGGACAACAAATGGCAAAATATTTATACGTGAAAGGGATGGTTCTCCGTTGCACTCAATAAAGGATGAATCTGACTTGAAGAAATTAGTTAAAACAAAATGACTAGATTCTATGTGCGTCTTTAGTTTGATACTTCACATTTATTTAAGTTTTATATTTTTTTGTTTTAATTTTTGTCAGTATAATTTTGTTTTTCTTAATAATGTTAGATATTGTTCGCCTTTTGTAACAGATACACACATTCACACAACTTTGTACTTACCTCTTTATAATCAAACACAAATAATAACTCAACCTGTCACTCCTGTAGCCACTTTCAGTTTTACATTCTGTGAAATACTTACCTTCTTGTTTATTATCTTTTCAAACCCCAGTCACCAGTGCTATAGAGACTTTCTAACGGAGAGTAATAATCATAATTGCTCATGTATACTAGTAACTTTTACGGGCTATTCATGGATAATCACCTAAAATTAACCACGGAAATAGATAACGTATCTGTTAGTGATTCTTATATCTGCTCCCCAGAAAACGCTTCTGCATATGTTATGAACCCCTTACAGCACCTTAAGGTTCTCCATGTGAACATAAGGAGTATAGGCAACACAGTTAATTTCGAAAATCTTGTTATTCTCTTAAAAAGGATTGATCTTGATCTGGACTTCGTAATATTATCAGAGTGTTGGTTACAGAAGTGTTCTTATCTCCCGATGTTAACTGGTTTTCAAAATCATGCCACAAAGTACTCTAACCAAAACGACGGAGTCGTTGTATATGTAAGAGAAAGTATCGTAGCCAAAGTAACAGAACCTGATTTGGCCGATGCAAACTGTTTGATGATAGAACTCACAAATAATGTAGCGATCCTCGCCATATACCGTTCTCCGTCCTACACTAACATTGAAAATTTTTTAGATACTTTGGATTCTCTGTTGCTCTCATTGCGGTTTTTTAAAACAATTGTTATTATTGGTGACTTAAATATAAACATAATTCCCGATAACACCGATCAAAATTCTCATACGTATCTGAACTTGCTGGCATCACATTCCATGTTGCCAGCTCACCTGCTTCCAACTCGCATTAAAAATTGTATTGATCACGTGATACTTAAAAGCGATAAGCCTGCAACTACTTTGTTATTAGATTCATTAATCACGGATCACTCTCCGCTTTTATTGTTTTATCCACTTAGAAGAGATGTCTGTGACTCCACTGGTAATCGCACTTCAAAAAAGATTGATCATCAGGCATGTATTTTTGAAATCGAAAAAATGGATTTTTCTGATATTTTAAATAGTGTTGATGCGGAAAATGCGGCAAGTTCTTTGGTTGAAAAAATAATGTCTATAACCTTAGCCAATACGCGAAATGTTTGTGCCCCAAGTAGGAAACGCATCTATAAACCTTGGATTACGCCGGGATTACTGCGTTGCATACGAAACAGGGACAAACTTTACCGCAAAGCAAAAAAAAATATAGACAACAAAATTTTACATATTTCTTATATACGTTACAGAAATTTTTGTAATAACCTATTGAAGAAAATCAAAAAGGAATATGAATACTCAGAATTTCAAAAGTATAAGAAAAATCCAAAAGAACTCTGGAATCTAGTTAAAAAAGTTACCAATTTGAAACAGAAGGCTTCACCTTCTGAAGAACTTCTAAGCGCGTATTCTGATCCGCAAACCGCTGTTGATACAATGAATAAGTTTTTCGTTGATGTCGGAAAGAAATTAGCTTCTGATATTGTAAATTGCCCTTCATTTACGGTACTTCATAGTACAGTTAATGATGTATCAGTCCCGCATTCCATGGTTTTATTGGATACTGACGAGAACGAAATAAGCGAAATAATACTAGGACTTAAACAAAATTGTGCCAGTGGCTGGGATGGTATTCCAACCACCCTAATTAAAGAAACGAGACATGTATTATGTCCAATTCTAAAGCATGTGTTTAACCTCTGTTTGGCATCTGGCACCTTTCCGACCGTATTTAAGAAAGCCCTGGTTCATCCAATCTACAAGAGTGGAGACAGATGCAGTATCAATAATTATAGACCAATCTCTGTTTTACCCACCTTATCTAAAATATTTGAAAAAATTCTTAATAAAAGATTAAAAAATTACTTGGAGACTAAAAATTTGCTTGCGCCGAACCAATTCGGTTTTAGGTCAGGAAAGTCAACAGAGGATGCGGTTCTGGGTTTGACTAGTGCCATAATAAAAAACACGAATGATAAATTAAATTCATTGTGTATTTTTCTTGACCTCTCAAAGGCATTTGATACTGTGTCTGTCTCTATTCTGCTATGTAAACTACATCAAATTGGTATAAGAGGTATTGTACTCAAAATGTTTAGGAGCTATCTTAGCGATCGAAAACAGTGTGTTTCAATTGGCAGTGTCATAAGTCAAAGTGAATCTATTACGTATGGAGTGCCACAGGGCAGTGTTCTTGGACCGACACTATTTCAAATTTATCTAAATGACCTATGCCTACTGAAACTACCAAATAGCAAAATTATCGCTTATGCTGACGATACCGCGATTATTACTCACGGGCAAAATTGGGAAGTGGCACGGTCTCAAGCAGAATCGGCGTTGCGTATAGTCATGCTCTGGCTGACTAAAAACTTGCTTACAATAAACTTAAATAAAACTAAATTTATCACTTTTTCTCCTAAGCTATCGTCCCAGCCAAATTTTGAAATATTTGCCCATAAATGTGGTGTCGATGTCCACAGAGCATGCTCCTGTGTGGCCATATCACGAACACATAGCATAAAATATCTGGGTATAATGGTCGACAGTCTTATGTCTTGGAATGAACATATTAACGGTATTACAGCGCGTATTAGGAAACTCATATTCGTTTTTAGCAAATTAAGGGTTAGTGCTGATCTGGCTACCATAAGGACAGTCTACTTTGCACTGGTACAGTCCATTATAAACTATTGCATTACGGCTTGGGGTGCCGCTGGCAAAATCAAAATGCTGCAACTTGAAAGAGCTCAAAGAGCTGTATTAAAGGTAATGGCTTTTAAGCCTATTAGATATCCAACTAAAGTGATATTTGATTTCTGGGAAATTCTTTCTGTTCGGAAACTGTATGTCTTGAATGCTGTGTTACGCAAACACAGCACTCTTAAGTATGATCCTAATTTCTTAAAGGACAAGAGAAGAAAACATAAAGTATGTCCTACATTGAAATCTAGAATTCAGTTAGTAAAGCATCACTACGAATATTTGTCACCCTTACTTTACAATAAAGTAAATAAAATATTGAATATTTACCCTCTACCCATATATAAGTGTAGGTCCATCTTGAGTGACTGGCTACTGGGACTTGATTATGATGAGGTTGAAATGCTATTGAAATGAAGCAAACACACATACCTACATACACACACATCCATATATTAGGCACTTTTTAATACTTTTTAAATAGTTGTTTTTTTTTCTTTTCTCATTTATGTATAAGATTAATGTATTTATCTGAAACGCCTGTCAATGTGGAGGTGGGCGCTAACAGCTGCGACACAGTCCCTGACTACAGCAGTTGTTAACGTTTGACTGTACCGTAATTTAATAATGTTAATGGTTTCAAAATAAAGATTTATTATTATTATTATTATTATTATTAGCACACAATTTAGAAGTAAAGAAAGTGATTATGCATAGTTAAACGCAAAGAAGGATAATAATACTACGCAATTTACACGTCTGGAAATGATTTCGGCCATCTTGGATTATTGCACGATAGTTCGTGCAAATAAAGAAATGCCACATGCTTTATCGCGATAACTTTGCTCGGGCCGCACTTGCGTGTATCGTACGATGTATCGCCACGCATTACTTCGGGACGATAGGCGCAAGTGCGGCCCCAGCATAAAAAGAAAATCATTCTATTTAATACACCTACGAAAGTGTTAGCGGAGAAAAGAGAAATGATTGCTACTCTGTCATGGTTTGTAAGCAAACGACGTTGATTGCAAATAGAATTCCATATTATAAATTGTTTTATGTAAATTGATTTTTTTACCGATCAAAACGATTCTGATAAAAGCTATGCAGCTTTTGGGAGGTAATATTCCAAACATTTAACGAAGTATTTATGAGATATTATCTTCTCTTGGATTAATGCGTTTTCTAGCTCATCTCTCCAATGTAGTTTTATGCGTTAATTTGATTCTTGAAGTCGCCAGATATCGCTAAGATATCGAGATATTAAAATTGATGGATGTTTATTCAGTAGAGCGCGCAGATTAATGACTGATGGCGGATAAGGCACAATATTAATTACGTGCTAATTGATATATCACTTTTACTACAGATTAACAAAGAAATTTAATTAAGATTGTTCTTGTACGTCAGGAACACATCTCAGGAATTGATATTTAAGGGGTTTTAACGTTTAGTAAAAATTGCATGTGACCACATGCAATTTTTACCGATTTTTGAATGTTGTCACGCGTTAACAATAAGAGTGTAAATTAAAAAAAAAAAACTTGTGAAACTAAACTATTTACTTTAGACAATAAATCAGTATGATTGAAAAAGCGACTTCTTTTTATACCTATGTATAGATGAAAGAGATGCAGCTATAAATAGGGTCATGTGAAGCGCTAGCATTAAGTCTTTTATCGCAAGCAAATCCAAATCGCATCATTCATTACGCATTCTAGTAGCTTCCTACATCTACCTACAGCAAAGTCCTACTTTATTGTATTATCTGAACAAAACGTTAACGAGGTAACTGGAATACCTAGGTACTGTGCAGCTCGCTACCAACTCACTTTTGGAATATATTAAAGCGAGTGCAATACTTGCTAACGAGCCTGATTTCTACGCTGGTAGTACCTATCATTGTTTACTAAAACAATTTTGTGAGTTCTGTTATTGGCATTGACAATGGAATGACGTAATATAAAAAACTGATGAACATTGAATTTAGTTCAATGTCCTTATGCAGACTAAATATCTGTAATCTTTTTTGTGGTTTGTTTTAGTTGTTTGACAAGCATGTACGGCCTGCTTGGTGGTAAGAAGCCACGGTAGCCTATAGACGCTTACAACAAGTGACTGTTGGTTCACCAACAGAAACACAACACCACCAAAATGTAGTGTTATCTTCGAAAGCTTCGTGACCTTTTAGTTGAGCATATTCTTACTAGCATAAAATGAGCGGATGATTTTTTTACACTAAGACAAAAATTAACGGATTGTCCAATTTTCCCACCCTTTTTAGTACTTCTAAGAAGTGTATGAGATCATGAACGAAATTATCCATGTAACTTGTGGTCTAAATTTCCCCAAATATTATAAACTAACATATCTCCGCCCGCGACTTCTGCGTGGATTTTACTGAGTAGGTAATGGCTTATAGCCTTCCTCAATAAATGGATTATCCAACAAAAAAATATTTTTATCAATTTGAATCATGACTTCCTTGACGATGACTTCCTTGTATGAGTTTTAACCAATAAATAAACTCTTCAGGTTTAAATATATCCTGAACAACTATTATTTTAAAACATCAAATGCTATATCCAGTAAGTAGTTTGCCATTACTTGTTGCAGATGCTCATTCTCATGAGATCAATGACGTCGTTATATCTTATTTACGATTTTCATTATCTAGTGATTGCGTTTACAAAATTGCTAGTTCGTGCTTCCACGCTAGAGCTATTATTCACCTAATGATGATCCTTGTGAATTCATTTACATAACAAATTAACACATTAGTGCTTAGGTACCTTTATCTTCTGGAGTGTTGGTTTAGGGGCTATTTATACTAACTTGGCTAGGCTAAATATCAAGTTACTTAACATTGTAATGTATGTTTGTGTTCTATCTCGTTACACATAAAGGTCAATTTGGTAAAGGCCCTTGAATTGTATAGTAGTTATTGCAATTGCATTGCCTAGCCTCCAAATAAATATGATGACACACAATTAGGTTCCGGTTCCTACATATTATTCAAACGACATTATAGCAATCCCATTTTAATATATTTAATTATTATTTAATACATATTAATATTAAATATTTTTCAATACCAAATATTCAGCTTTTTAGTGTTGTAAGTATAGAAATTTTCCAGAAACTTTCTTGAGATCTTTTAGATAAACAAGCAATAAAAATAAGAACAATATCATCGAAGTCAATTAAGTACGCATTATTAGGGATAACTCAAAAACTACCCGTCAGATGTCGCTTAAATTTAAATGGGACCACATGACAAGCACCAGCTTTCATACATAAAAAGAATCATCAGAATCGGTACCTACACCCAGTAAACAGGTATGATATGAGGTTTTGAAGTCTGTTAAAATTATATGACGTCGGACATCAGCAATTCAGCATTATGATTACTTACAGTATTTGTAAAATAAAACCTCTACTTCTTCATTCTCAGTAATATGCTGATATAAACTTATCCTTAAGAATGTTCTTTACGTTAAAATAACTTAAAATTTGACGAAAGTTAAATACGTATTACTGTTCAAATAATTTTAAGCAATAATGACTAAGTAATTATCTTATCATTTAAAGGTTAACTATGTGCTTGGTCATACCTCATATTTGTCAACTTTTGTCCTTCAGACTGTCTACACAAGTGACAAACGATACAAAGCGTTCTACGATTATCAATGCTAAATAACATTTGATACAATTTTCGCCATGGTGTTTTCTTAGTAATATTATGTCCTTAGATTAAAGCAAAAAAGGGAATATTTCAGTTATTATTCTTATCTATACTAATATTATTAAGAGAAAAGATTTGTATATATTTGTGTGTAGATATAGAATTATGGATAAAAGTATATTTTGTAAGAAACAGATAAGTAGTTTGAAAAAACAAACTACTTAAGTCCTGCATAAAGATACATTATGACTATCCCAAAATGTAAAAGAAATAAAATTGTCCACCTGTGCGAAGCCGGGTCTCTTGCCGTAAGTAGGTACCTACCTACATACTTATATTATTTGCATTATGTGTTCGATATAATCTATCGGCCACATGTCTAGGCACTGGTATAGTCAAGTGCTTCGACATTATGTAAACCAACCATATTAAAAAATTGCTATATCAAATCAACGACGCCGCATTTTGTAAAGCCAATTGCTGCCAGAGATCCAATTGGTTTATTACGGTTTGTTATAGATTTATTTCGTGATCACTGCTGACCCGGAAAATTAGAGTATTTCCACATCTCGAATCATGATAATGTCCCATTAAATGTTTTTCTGCTGACGTCCTTGTGCGCAAGCAATTGTCGATTTGACCAGCAATTTTCATAGACCTTGAAGAAAAACGAACAAGTGTGAAGGTTTTATATTCAAACTAGCTTCTACCCGCAACTTCGTCTGCGCAGGATTAGTATAATAAATTATAGCCTATATAGTGTACTCTGATATATGAGCTATATTATTTTAAAGTTTCATTAAAATCCATTCAGTGGTTTTTGCGTGAAAGAGTAACAAGCACACATCCATCCATACAAACTTTCACGTTTTTAATATTAGTAGGATATTTCCTGGACAACTTTCTTTTTATGAATATAATAATTTCGGATCTGAGCATCAGATTCTCTTTATGCGTGTGCTAATTTCAAAAATTATACTGAATGACTAATAATCTGATATTCATCTGTAGATATATTTTCAAAATGCAATCTTTGTAGTCAGAACTGGCTTAAAACTCATACTCTTAAATCAATTTATCTCTATCAGCTTTTGGTAAACGTTTGCCGGTATTGTGGTGTAAAGAAACTCTAACAATTCAAAAATAGCCGTTACATGCATAAATATTTCCACTATTAGCGGTGATTTATGATGTGAATAATTAAATAAATTATAAAATTAAATACCCAAAGGAATCTGATACATCACGACTACATCATACGTCAGCTAATGGACCGGGCGAACTTTACACCCCGGATTCAGAGCCCAATGTTGATTACAATTTTCTATTCTCCTTAATACCAGTAGCAGTTTTTAATCGAAAGATTAAATATCGGATTAATATATGACGGTTATGCTAACGTCGAACTATTGCCTTGAACGTTGCATCACCATTGACATCGTAGGCGGGAAGACGTAACCAGAATCGGTATGGTTGTGTGCCTATTGCACCATTTATAGAGACCAGTTGCTTGTCCATTTCGCGATTTGGTATTGATGTGCCTTTTATTACTTTGGTCTTAAGGACTTGAGAGGTCAATGGCATAGCCCAAGTAACATTTTAGGTTTTAGAAAGGATTTGAAAAGGTTCTAGAACCTTTGTATGGAAATCGGATGGTAAGTCTTAATAGGCCGAAAAGCGCTATGTTAACCTTATAATAACCTCCTGTGTGCAAAAAGGGCCCACGTTTTAGAACCTTTTTGAGAGCTACAGAAAAACCTATTGCTCAAAGTCAGAACCTTTCGAACTACTTACATAGAACCCAAATATAACTTTCACCACTTTATATTAACGTTAATATAACCTTGCAAGACAGCTTCCAAGTTCTAAAGTAGTCTTGGATGTAACTCTATGACAACTTAAAACCTTTTTGATAGACGTGATTAAATGCTTTTCCAGGACTCTTGGGTTCTAAAATATTTCTGTGTAAGATTTATTTACACAGAAATACCAATCATGGACTTTATTTACTACCAAAATATAATGGCGCCATTGCCTGTCACTATACCAAGATTCAAAATGGCTGGATAACTATGTGCCGTATGAAAAATATAAGCAGGTTGCTAAATTCACGAAATGAAAAAAATAGTGCGATTGGCACTTTGTCGTGAAACTTAAGGATAATTTTTCTATATAATAAACGGGCCTTTCGTAGCTTTAAAATTTAGAAGATATTTTAGTAATTTGAAAATTATAATATTAGGGGGTTGGTGGTAAATCGCATTATTAATAAAAAAATAAATCATAGAAAAATCATTTATTTTAAATCGTATAGAACACGTTATTTAATTTTGCTTTATTTAGTTGAAATATTGTTTTTTATTTCTTTTTTTTTAATTTCTGTTAAAAAATATGGCGGCCGTTAGGAAATAACCAGAAAACATTAAAATTAACCTTTTCAGGACTGTCTCAGCTAAAAGCTCCTAATTTTTACCTAAATAAGAGCTAAAGGTCTTCTCGCGGAGGTATTTAAAACTAAAAAGTTGTTTCCGCAACTTAAAGGTTATCGCCAGGAGTAATTCAAGACTTGTCAGTCGCGAAAACAGCCTATTAGCACAAATAGTTACTTCTAAGTTTTGATTGTTTGATTGGATGTGCGTTCGACACAACTCGATGGTTCGACCAGAGTGCTTAACATCTACAGGCGGCTCTTATTAGTCTAAGTTAGTTCCTATTTCTTTTTTTTTAATTAAGTTTAAAACAATAATAATATATTTATTCCACACACACCTCACACATACATAATCATTTTTAGATACTTTTATAAATAAGCTGAAATAAATATATAAACAACCTTTACTCGTCAACAAATGTTCGTGTTCTTCAGACAAACATTTGCCGCTACCAGGACTTTCATAATTTATCTGTAACTAACTCATCTACTTATTATATAGCCACTTGAACATCCGAGTTGCCACAACAGCTCCAAAAAAATTTCCGTCGCCATCAAACGTCAGAGCTGTTAACGGTAGCAAACCTTAGCAAACACATAATAGCCTAAGCGCCAGTGGAAAGCTACCTGTATGTATTTGACCAGACTTGGGGTTTTGTACAGTGAGGCCCCTATACCTACCATATATGAGATGGGGGTTCACTAAGCTCCAAGCGGTGGACACGGCGCGCGCTCCGGTAAGAAAATTAAATAAATATTTGAATAATTATTTGTTATCTGCAATATACCTTAATATTTGAGATTCTTCCAAAATATATGAACTTTTTTATCATCAAACTTATCAATTTTAGTACATAGTTTACAAATTAAATTTTACATTTCTATGCATGCAGTGATAAAGTAAATCATATTGATGTAAAATAGGGAACGTAATACACATACATCTGACCGGATAGTAGCAAAGATTTTGTTGTCTGCTGATATGTGTACTCTATGAATTCGTCTGCCGTGATCAATATAAGTTTTCAAGACCCTAATAAATAAAATATATCAATGGCAGATCTCTTCAATTAAATTCAAAATTAAATTTTTTTCAGCACTTTCAAAACTGTATGCCACAATGCTAAACGCGCAATAATGGTCCGCCATTGTTGTTTTTAGATAATAATAATATATTATTATTAAATTTCAAAACAACAGACGTCGCCAAATGCATTAAAAATTCGCCAAAAATCGATACCTGTCTTACCTGAGCGCGCGCCGTGTCCACCGCTTGGAGCTTAGTGAACCCCCATCTCATATATGGTAGGTATAGGGGCCTCACTGTACAAAACCCCAAGTCTGGTCAAATACATACAGCTAGCTTTCCACTGGCTCTTAGGCTATAATCTCTCTAATCTGTGATGGCAGAGCATCGGACTTGTGCTCTTTATCATGTATAAAAGACAGTGGCCATTCCTCTGTATGCGAGGTATGCACCGCCAAACCAATCATGAACAACATTTTTTTTTTCTCAAACATGTTTGAAATTGTGAGCATTTTTTTGACAACCTGTGATTCCTCAGAAGTTTCTAATGACGTCGTGTCATCTTTGGTTAAAACAGAAGGGGTTTTGGGAGGTCGTGAATCTTCAACGGTATCAGTGATCTGTAAAATAGTTAAAGGCTAGTTGTCAAATTAAAACCCAATGTCAAGATGAGCTGTTTTTCCTGGGCAATTTCAGCAGTTATAAACTTAAGGGTAGGTATATACAAATATTTCCCGTTTTTGCATCATTTTTCATTGATGCTCAACTCCTTTCTATGGTAACATTTTTTCAGTCTACTTTCTAATTTTAAAATATTTGCGCATTCGTTAACGCCTAAATAATTCCAAAAAGTTTGTAGTAGTTTGTTTGTTTTTGTAGGTACTTAACTTGGCTGTTACTATAACGGGGGGGAGGGCTCGTAAAAATTGGAAAATTCCTAAGGGCGACACTAGGAAAATAACTTTGGGAAGCCCTGGCCTATAGTGTTCCTTGATAAATAGACAAACAAAGAATTTTTCAATTTGAATCAGTAGTTCCCCTTTTTAGAATTCTGTAGCCAAAGGGTAAAACGGGATCCTATTACTAAGACTCCGCTGTCCGTCCGTCCGTCTGTCCATCTGTAACCAGGCTGTATTTCATGAACCATGGTAGTAAACAATTGAAATTGTCTCAGATGATGTAGTTCTGGTGCCGCTATAACAACAGATACTAATAAATAGAATAAAAGAAATATTGCAGGGGCTCCCATAAAATAAACGTGACTTTTTTTTGGTCGATTTTCATAACGGCAACAGATAGACGCTTGAAATATTCACAGAATATTTAGTTACATTATTAACTTTAAAAAGAAATAATTAAATTATATTTAAGGGGGCTCAACAACAAACGTATTTCTCGGCCTTAATAACGATAACAGTTAGAAACTTGAAATATTAACAAAATATTTAATTTAAAATTAAATTTTCGGACAGGTTTGATAAAATCTATGGCACTTTTTTTTACTATTTTTGTAGGATGTCTCTGATGACCTTCTTTGAGTCAACAGGGCTTTTAGTAAAGGAGACGACCACGGTGGGTCCTCAAGCTTTAACGTCCAATCACTCCAGAGAGGATTCCTGACCGGTAAGCATCTCCCTCGGAGGAGTCTCTAAACCTATTAAGTCTCTAAGGCGTCCGAATCTGACGAGATCAGTAGTTCCTAAGATAGATAAGCGCGTTCAACCAAACAAAAAAACAACTTAGTATAGATGCGTGGGTAGTACTTGATCATTATGTAGCTGCGGCGTTATGTTAAAACTATAATATCTCTGAAGATATTCATTGAAATCTAATGACGTAAAGAACAATTTTGTACAAAATTAAATACTTGTGATGAATAACGTAATAATTTTGATAAGGAATAATATTATGTTTACAAAAATACCTTCGCATCTAATGCATTATTTTAGAACAAATTTTATTACCAAAAATAGGTTATAGCGAGTCAACCTTAAGAGATAGATAAATGCTGTCTTTAATTTGTTTTTAGAACTTTTAAAGGAGAATAATTCCGTCATACATGATTTTTGCGTCACGTCAACAGTTTACGCAGTGCATGTAACGAAAGCTCTGCAAATTATAATTTATTATTTTCCGTTTATTTCAAACTATGGTATCTCTTAAGATATTCATTGAAATCAAATGAAGTCATTAACAATTTTGTTCAAAATTAAATACTTATGATAAATAATGTATTTATTTTGATACGGAACAATATCATGCATACAAAAACACCATCGTAGATAATTCATTATTTTAAAACAAATTTGATTACCAAAAAGAAAGGTTATAGTGAGCCAACCTTAAAAGATAGACATATGCTTACACAGATTTTTCTTTAGAAATTTTAATGAAGAACAATTCCGTCATACATGACTTTTCCGTAACTTTAACCGTTTACGCAGCGCACGCAGTGAAAGCTTTGAAAAGAAATCTTTTTCTCCCGTTTTTGCAACATTCTTCATTGATGCTCAGCTCCTATTGGACGTACCGTGATGTCATATACCCTATAGCATTCCTTGATAAATGGACTATCCAACGCAAAAAGAATTTTTCGATGTGAGTCAGTAGTTGCTGAGATCTTAGGTATCTACCAAACAAACAAACTCTTCAGCTTTATTATTAGTATAGATACGTAAAAAAAAAATACGAACTTTACGTTTAAAATTTCCACTCCGTTTTTTTAACACCCTGTTACGGTTCATCATGCAAGACTGTTGTGATACTATGAAATCGCGGAGACAACTGACACTTGAGGATGCCTCTAAAGCTTTAAAATATTCTTGTAGGACTTTAATAATGCCATATGGTCATAAATACAACTTACTGGTTTGGGTTTTCATCACACAGTCCTAATTAGTTTGCCAAGATGACTCTAATATAGCATGAAGGTTTTACGTAGGTTTTAGAAAATACTTATAAGTTATTTCAATATTCCATAACTTTATGGTTCTACGAAAGTTAAAAATTAAACTTTTAGATCTCACTTTAGCATATTGCTAGCCTTTCCAAAACTAAATCAGGAGTCTACGACAACTATTAGATCCTAGGACTATATGCTCTTTAAGCACAAGTCAAAATAACGTTAATTTAAACTCCTGTCAGCGGTTTCAAGGTTGTAATAATAAACAATAAGTTTTAGGACTTATTAATCATTCTCAAGTACTCAATGTGACAATATAGCAAAGCTTTAACCTTTTTACGACGCTTGTAAAACCTAAAGGCATTTTTTACAACCTAGGCCCGAATAAAATGTTACTTGGGAGCGGTCTTCTTTGTGGTAATCGTAAAACTTAATCTATTAGTAGGCAGTTTCTAGTTGAGTAAGTAAATGTAATCTGTTTTCCCTGTTGCCTTGTACGTTGCGCTGGTTGGTAGACCGGGCTTGCAACCTTACGTCAGAGCCTGAATAATCGCCATACATAATGTTCTACTTCACGTCTATCATTATATTATCCAAAAAAAAAAATAAAAAGAAAGGTTTGACTACCTTAATACAGTGCAGTACCCGTCTTCTTGACGGTTCAGTGCGGAACAAGTCAGTTTTGTGTAACATTAGTCTCCTTCTGAAATAAACAGAAATACGAGACATTGCCTCTCGCTTGTGTTGATAAAATAAATGGACATATCATAAAACTATAAAGTGTTCCGTATACTGTCTCAGTGACACGTCAATGTCTACGGCACGGTTCCATGCCATTATATGTTGCCGTAGCGAACGTATTTAAACGTATCCATACTATTGTGTATTAAGATGCCCAGCGGCTGTGGAAGGAAACACCTTGAAACGTAAATAAAAAATCTTTTTCGTACGAGCAGTGTCGAGCCCATAAAAGGCAATTGAGCCTAGATGGTGTTTTTTTTAAAATTCTATTGCAGATTGTCTCTGATGACATTTTCTGCGTCACCGGGTTTTTAAGAAGGCGAAACCTTGGGGGGTCCTCAAGCCTGTAGGTCGAATGCTCCTAGGGGATTACTGGGTGACCGAGCATCTCCCCCGTGGGCTCTCTCGACCGCCTAGCGTCCCTAGGGCGTCCGTGTCAGAAGGGTCTAGATGGTGTACGAGACTTCTAAATTTTATATACCAATAGCCTTATGACAAAATTATCTCATATATTCTAAAGTGCATCCACTCTGATTGAGCAACTGCACATGAATAAAATATTACGACAAACAAAACATATCTCAACGTCATTCTTTTAGAAACAAAAGATGACCTTAATCTAGCGAATGCTCTTTTACGATTTATGGTTCAGTTTTTTTATACCTGCCAGTAAATAAGGTCGAAATTAGTGTGTCAGCTTTTGCTAATGATGTTGTACACCGGATTGTAGTCGAGTCGTCATGCGTTGGTAGTCGCAATGCAACAAGAGAACAATCGTCGCGACCGCACTCGACATTGTCCAAGCATATCTGTTACAGTCATCGAGCCGGGATAATCGTCTTTGTGGTAATCAGAACGTATAAGACATGTGAGGTCGAAGACATTGAAAGTATACAAATTACTATGTAAGAAGAAATAAAGGAAGCTCGTTCTGCTGACGATTTTATTTTTAGATAACGAAATATTTGGGAATCTAACGAAATATTTAAAGAAAGCATACCTTCTCAAAACTCTTATTGAACTACTTAAATAAAAAAAAACGTCTTCAAACCTAAAAACGCAGAAATAAAAATTTTGTTTATAAAAATCCAAAATGTGACTCCCAAATACAAGTGGCAACGTTTATTCGAGATATTGAGGTTGGCACCGACCTCAAAAAAACGTTTAGACTTTTATAAACAAAAATTTTTATTTCTAGGTTTTTAGTTTTAAATGCGTTTTTTTTTAATTTATATTTATAAATTTTATTTTTTGCTTTTTAGTGTTTTAAGTAACTATATGAAGTATTACCTAAGTAGAGTTATAAAAATCGGTTCACAACTCAAAGTTATCACTAATTAAAGTTAAGACAGGATTTTGCCGTTGTTTTACAGAATAACAAAAAAATCTCAGGGTGTAAACGCTATTACATTTTCAGAAAACCATTTCGAGACTTTGATCTTTAAGACAAAAAAGAATCATTGAAATTAGTTTACAACTTTCGAAGATATCGACGCATAAAGTTGGGACAGTTGGAAGAAAATAGTAAAAAGCTGTTGAAAAGTACTTGGACACGATTTAAAGGTACCACCCATAAAAAAGTGTTTTAAGTTTTTCATAATTTCTTAGGATTAACTTGAACAAAACACTAATATTCTACGTATTTACTGCGTATTTTCACGATTATAAAAAAAAACTACTAAACCGATTAATTAACAACAATTCCGCATCGAACAAAAAAAGAATCACTTTATCGGATCAGAAATCTCGGCGTAATCGGTGTACGTACAATGTACATACATAAAAAACATACCAACCGCATTGAGAACCTCCTTTTTGAAGTCGGTTAATGATATAAACATCAAACGTAACGGCGCTTATTAAATTTGTAATCGTGAACGATGGCATTACTAGTACTTAATGATTTCATCCATTTTAGAACCTCATTCAAATAAGGTACCGTCCCAAATATGAAATGGCATAATTCATCAAAGTTAAGTGCACCATTATTTGAGAGACAACCGCCAAAACAGAGAACAATTGAGACGTGAGCGAATAAATATTGCTTCATAGTCAAAATGCGGTGACCCGTCAGCCGGCTATGACTCGCGTCAAGTACCTACGAACTACCATTGAAGCGAGATGACGAACGACACATCAAACGGACAATAGTTACAAAAGTTCTTTATATTCGAATAATGGAATCTCGAAAATTGGCCGCATAGATGTGTTACTAATATTTTTAAGAGCAACTTTATCTATTTAGCGAGCTTCAAATAAGTCGGACTCGCCCACCGAGGGTTCCGTACAAATTTGTATTTTATTGCGGCATGAACGAAACGCCCTTATCTTTTTTGCGTTAATTTTAGAAGTTTGATTTTTTACAGCTTCAAGGGACTGTAGACTTAAGTAGGTACATACCTATACATGGTTTTAATTTGAACACAATACCTCCACGCGTTCTCGAGATAAAGGCAAACCTCGATGATTGATTACGTACTTTAAATAAAGATTATTTTTTTATGATTTAATTACAAATGTATAGTTTTCAGAGTTTTTCCTGTACCCTTTGAATTTTGATTCCCTTGAAAGTGTCGAAATATACGTTTTTGCGGCATAAACGGCCGAACCTTTTTTGTGTTAACTAAGAAGTATGATTATTTCACAGCTTCAAGGGACCGTAGACCTGCGTATAAGGTTTTAATTTTTCCTTTAGAGGTACAGAACCCTAAACCACGAGGAGCCTTTTTTCTGTGTTCTCTGTTTCATATTTATATCTATCGAATGGGGTCTTAAATATAGCACAAGTTGACTTTTCTCAAGCTACTGTTTTGACGATATTAAGTGATAAACCCACATAATCGGAATCAGCCAATTATGTTGCACTACTTCCACTATTACCTTGCAAAATGTAGAATTATTTTTAAAAAAATTCATTGACATAGTTCAGTTCTACTGTTCCCCTAAAAATGTTTCCTAATTACCTGTTCTAGAACATAATTTCTGAATAAAGAATGTTAGTTAACTTCTACAAATTTAAGTAAAAAGCTTTAAATATTTATTGATACTGGCGACAGTTAAAACAATTGATATTTCTTACCCAGCCTTGGGAAACTCGCAAAAATTACAAATCTCTTTAAAATCATAGTAACAAAACAAAAAAGTGTTTCCAAAGTTTTGATGAATCTAACAATGCCTAATTCTGTAACGAATTCCTCAACTATTGCTTCATTTTCGAATAATCGGCACATCTATATTTTTTAGATATTAAGTACCTATATCTTATTACGTTATTACGGTCTATTTCTGTATTCAGACCAAATTCAGCTATTACGAGTATAACACGATTCCTGAGAAGATATTTCTTCAACCTTCAAATATCCCAACAATAAAGATTCCTTTGCAATTGTTCACGGATTGACTTCGAAATAATCAAAATTATTCGCACAGAAATAGATTTTATCTGCTGAATAATTCTCGACCCAAAACATATTGTAAGCGAGGCGGAAAATTTTATAGTTGCTATACCCTATGTCGAAGTCTTATAGGTGTACTATCATAAGAAGGGCCCAACAAAAGTTAGGATTATAGATATATATCTATTTTCTGCCAAATAGAAAGCTACTGACATAAAGCTACACAGGTAAGGAAATATATGTGTCAAGGTACCTACTTATAACATTCAGATGTTACTACCATAACGAATATATTTCACATGTAATATACATTTCACTTTTCCTTATGTAATGAAATTGAATTATGTCCAGCTTACTATTTTCAATAATAAATAATTATGAATTATATTATACAAAGAGATTCGAGAATATTTATTGACGTGAATATGGACGTATTGTTTGAAAGGTATGTTTTATTTCTGGAATAACCAGTTTGATAAATACGTGTAGGTTATGTGAATAATCAATATAAATATTCATGTAGGTACACATATTTTTTTTCGGGGTACACAAGTGTCATAAATATAGTAGAAAATAAAATTTAGTATGTAAGATACATCTATTAGTCGCTCGATAAAATGATAAATCTATTTCGCATACATTAAATACTTAAACATATTGAAATACAAATGCCAAATGCAACGTTCGCAAAGGTGACTCAGTGTAGAGATCACCTCATTCGTGACTCACATTATCCCAAATAAGTTTTGTCTTAAAACTTGCAATTTTATTTACGTGTGTTTAAAGACAAAATCCTGTTCTGTGGTATAGTTTTCAACAAACCCATATATTGAATGATGAAACACCTAGTTTAATTATCCTATAGTAATAGGTATCTCAAAAAAGAGTTTCTTCTTAATTGTTAACGTTACGAACGTCGCTATTAATACAATAATGGTGCTTATAATAATTTTATACACCTCATCTGTCCTCTAGTACTAAAATAGAAATGTAGTTCTTTGGTACTAACCACGACCATAGTTCTCGTTAAACTTGTTATCGAGTTCCAACCAGGTGAAAATGAAAAGCAGTTTACTGGACCAGATAAGACATAAAATAGCTCATATTTTATTGTGTCGGTGAAACCGAATACATAAATCGAAAATAGACATACCAAATAAGAATACAATCAAATAAAAAGAGGCTGAAAGACCTTGCAAGTCGACAAGGTGAGGATGAATAGTGACGCATATACTCTGTCCTGCAATAGCTAACATTTTGATACTCTGCCGCTTACCCATCAGGCGAATTTGAGTTATTTGTTAGGAATATTTATAAATGCTAATGATATACCCATTCCGGAATAGAATGCTCTAATATAGGTACTTACGATAAACTGTCTATAAGATCGAAAACAATGTCAAGATCTTAGCCAATTAACAGATGCCATATCTATGTAATAACATTACGGCGTTCATGTCCTTTAAAACACTTGAGCACACATAACTAACCTTGGGGTCAATGCAAATTACGTCTCGGTAAAATAAATAATAAATAGTTCAACACATTTAAGTAAGTTTCATTACACGGCGCACGGTATAAAATAAGAAATATGACAAGACAAAACAAAGCGGATAATGCGTTCTTTCTTAATACGTTATCATCCACACATTCAGGAACTGGCTATCTTACTTCTTATTGCGGCAAATTTTAGCAAGATGATGGCGAAGATGGTGAACAACCAAACCGGATACAAGTGGACCAAGACCAAGACCCTTGGTCTGGTACCTATGGGTGTTTAAAGGTACACTAAACGTAGGTATATTAGGTTTGCTTAAAGTGGCTAAAAATCAAGTAAGAGGTCGTTTTATAAAAAGTACAATGGAAATAATACGGATGGAATAAGGTAATAATTTCACGGCTTAAACCAATGACCTCACATTCAAGGCACTGTTGCTGGTGTCAAGTGTAGACATAATGGGCTTGATCCCAAAACATTTCCTCGTTTGTGACCCTTTTTAAAGAAACTTTTCAATTAAATATTCATGCTATCCCGTACCCGTTTAATCACGTTTCATTGAAACGTGTACAAGGTTCGTCAACGTTGAAATGCAATTAGTTATAAATGATTTAGACCATGCAGAGGAAAATTGCGATGGGTATACATATACATACATACTTTGTAACTTGGCCGAGTACTAACACGAGGTCGAAGGAGCTTAAAGACATGAAAATGAAAATGAAAAAGCTCTTTATTTAAATGGACTTTGCTAAGTACTTTTAAATCGTCAAAACCCTACCACCATTTCGGGACGAATAATTATTATTATGCTGATATGGAGAAGAAATGGCGAAAGAAACTCCACAGCTTACAATTTCGTAATGATTTCAAAACATCAATACAAGTCAATAAATAATTATCAATATAATTTAAGTTACATTTTAACATGCGTAAAGTTTGGGTAGTCATTACTCCCACGCATTTGGATTATTTATCTTGTGAAAAGCTTTTCTATATAATTTAATTAATCATAATTATTATTGAACTAAGCAATTTAAATTTTGATACCCACCACCATTTTATGTTATTGTTAGTTAGGTACTTACAGATATTCCTTTCAATATAAGTGGTAAGCATACATTTAAGATCCGGTTAACAATGTTATAAGAATACAATGTCCACACATTGTACAAAAAAAAAACAATTATTACATATTATTATTGCATGTGTCATACAATTGTCCATCTAAAGATAACAACTAATTATAAGACCTACGTTTACATCAATCAAGAAAACATGAGATGACCAGGCCCCGCTGGCGGCACCTGTTCACAGGCATGACGCAAGAATCAGCCATCGCTTCGCTCAACCATATTTTAGGGAACGTAACGACCCGACGCAAGACGACACCGCCACAAGACCTTTTTAGTGAGAATGACATACACATGCTTCTTGATTATTAACTAAAACAAATTTAAACTAAAGTTATGCTTCCGAGTCAACTATAAGACACATTATAGATTATATGCATAATTAATAAACATATTTAAAATGCATGGACCTCGAGCAAATTCACCCCCATGCGTTAGAATCATTTATGTAATCAGACACCTTATAGTATGCTTTAGTATACAGTTTATTTTTAATAGCAGTTTTGAATTTATTAATAGGTAGGCTTCGAATATTATTTGGGACTTTGTTATAGAAGCGTATACATTGTCCCATAAAAGAATTGCTTATTCTGTGGAGACGAGTAGCATGTACCACAAGATTATGTTTGTTCCTCGTATTAACATTATGAATGTCACACTTTTCAGAAAAATTTGTTATGTTTTTTCGTACGTACATTAAATTTTCAAATATATATTGTGATGCCACTGTTAGAATATTTATTTCTTTGAACTTTTCCCTAAGTGAAACCCGAGGACCTAATTGGTAAATAGCTCGTACTGCTCGTTTTTGCAAAACAAATATGGTGTTAATATCCGCAGCATTACCCCAGAGAAGAATTCCATAAGACATAATACTATGGAAATAACTAAAGTACACAATTCTGGCTGTGTCTACATCGGTAAGTCGTCTGATAGTTTTAACTGCATATGCAGCTGAACTTAACTTACCAGATATTCTCTCAATGTGTGGACCCCATTGCAATTTAGCATCCAACACTATGCCCAAGAAAATAGTAGATTCAACAGGTTCCAATCCAATCCCATTTATTTGTACCATTGTTTCAACCCGTTTGACATTGGGTGTGCAAAACTTAATTAGTTTGGTTTTATTTTCATTTAATAGCAAATTATTAATGTTAAACATGGTTACCTAATATTAGCACAAGAGGTACCTTGCCCTATGATATTGATGCTAACGTAAAAAAAAATATTCACCCCAGCGTTGAAGGTGCATATGACACATCAGACCTCATCTAATTACATTTTTTAGCTTATCGCGTCGTTATAGTTTGTTTATTGGGAAATTAGAAACTAAGGAGTAATGGATATTATGTGGTCGGTCATCTAAAAGTATGAGTGGCTTCAGCATCTATTACCAGGTAACTTTCTCCTCTCAAATCATAATTTTAGTATAAATCTTAGATCCACCCCACTATTCTCGAACGTATAATTTGTTTAGACATCGATAATAACATCATCAATCCTAATAAGACTTGGTACCTAACCTACTATCACTACTGACCTTATTTATAAATACTAAATTACAATGGACGAATACAACTGGTTTTTTTGTAAACATTCGGTTGCAATCAATGACATTGAACTCAACTGGGAGCTGGACCTTGATTCTGAATGGGGTACAGCCAATTTGGTTGAGTTTAATGCCAAGAAAACTCAGGTATGCGAGGCTACGGCTAAAAAGTTAATTGGCCATTCCTTTCCATTCCCTCTCCTCATGGCACAACACTGACGCTTCAGAGCAGTATCACCTTGCTCGGTATGGAGGTTCGTAGTGACTTGAATCCGAAGGATTACAGCGAAAGCGTGATAAAAACAGCTTCACGGAAACTCGGAGTCCTGAACAACTGATCGACTGTGCTTGCTATACAAGATGCTAGTACGGTCCTGCGTGGGATATTGTTCGCACCTGTGCGATGGGTCCGTGAAGTACTTACTCGATGCTTTGAATAGGTTGTAGCGTCGCGCAACCCGCATCATCGGCGACAAGGAGGTGAAGTAACTTGCAGGTCGGCAAGGCGAGCGTGGCTAGCGCGGCAGTTTATCTCTCGCACCAGCTATCTTCGCACTTCTGCTTACCATCAGGTGGAACGGAGTCATTTGCTTGACCTTTATATAAAATTGCAAAAAAATGCAGATTGTCTGCCTATTGTTGAAAATACACGTACACAATTTATCGTCTATAACCTGTATCCCCTATAAATAATAGTTTACAGAAAGTTAATATCTATTATTGCACAATATCAAAAGCTAAAATCAAGAGACAAAAAAAAAGAATTTAAAGAGTACAAGGTCATCTAAAGCTTTGTCCATATTCGTATTTACAAGATCACCCTATACAAATAGTTTACTCTGAAATCTTCCAATATTTATTTTGTACACATCGTCCATTGAGATTCTCTTTGGGTTGTGTAAATGTCATTTGAAATGAAATAAAATATTTTCTTTCTTGATTTGAGCAAACGTAATCTGATTCTACAAATAAAGCAATTGCTTGTCTACTTACCAATTTCATAATTTTTATTTAATTAAAGAACTCCGCTTTACTATATCAAATCTACTTTTTCGTAAATATTTTCAACATGACACAGTATCTAATGAATAGATTTAATCTAAATCTGATCACATGGTGATTTATTTATGTAAGAAAAGACATAAAATATTCCTCAAGAGGATAGTACACCGAGCACCGTCTTCATACAAAATAACACGAATGAAGAAAACTGTTTTCCTGCCCCCAATTCCAATCCTATCTTTATGATATTTTAGAAAGATTTTAACATATGTAAGTATACCTACTAAAAAACTAAATCTGTACGTTTTCCATGTTTCAAAAAAATTTTTTTGCAAATTAACTTTAAATGTACTTATGTCGAATTTTGGAAAAGGGAAAACGTACAGACATTTATTTTTACATTTTTATTTAAAACATTCTTATACCTACATCATAAAAATCGGATAAGAAATTGGAATAGGAAAACGTTTTTCTCCGTTTGTATGGAGACCTGCGCGCCGTACTATCCTCATAACTAACAAGAGCAAATCTTTAATAAGTAATGTTATATAGTTAATTAGCGCTTTTTTGGAAATTTATTTCTACATTTATAAAAGTGGTGATTACATATTATTGGTTGGTTCAGGGCTATTTGCGTAAATAAATCCTACGAGTAAGTCCTATTGAGGCCTCACATTTGTACTCCCTTAGCTAGGCACTTTATGTTTGATAGAGAATTGTACTGTACGTCTTACGTCGTGTTCAACATTAGTTAGTTTTTCTATATAAATTCTATAATCATCTATTCTTAGTTACTTATCATCAATTTGCAAAAAAGCTACGCCAAAATTACAGTTATCAATCAGGGACTTTATTTTGTTATTAATAGCAATTTTTCTAACAGTAATGAAATGTCACCATAAATCAAATATAATAAACCCTCTCTTAGTGTTTGATTTCTATCCTCAGAAGCCACCTACGCTTTGGGCAGGTCTGTGTCAAATAAGGCAACTAATTTATTTGACAACACCAAAAACCATTACTAAATATTAGCATAAAAACAAATATTAGTATGAAAATTCACACAATCATTGTACAGTTTAAAAATACATTGTTTAATTGACAGTTTAGTGTCCAAATAAAGTAACATCTACTTTGACAACATAGCGCAAACAACAAAAACTACGCAGTAAAACTGAAGGTGAAAGATAAATATTGATCAATATTTTTTAACAAAAAAAAGGATTCTTGACCAACTTTTGTTAAATATTTATAAAAGAATTAGTTCCGTACGATATAATAAATTGATCGTCACTATTTTCATGGTCTAAAACATATGTTTTAGATTTCATAAACTTATTAAATCTACAAATGAAACGAAAGGAAATAAAACTGCATTGAATGCTTTATCCACAGTAAAAGTGCTAATGACGTAGAAAATAGATGAATCGAAGCCGGTTTGAAGGTCGCTGTTTAACGAACGTTGTACCCAACATTTGTATACATTACTAAGGTAGTTCTTTTAGTTTTTGTATTCATAGCTGAAATATGGTGCTATCTGTTGTTCTACATGTATAGGATTTATGATTTGTTTATTTATTATATTTCCACAAAAGTTAAACAGATCATGATAGAATTATGAAGCAACATCAGTTATCTGTCCATTTCTAAAAATACCGTGATTAGTATAACTAACATCAGTTTTCCTCGTTTACAGATATACGTGGACCGCATTATATCAGATGATTCAACGGTGAATACCTAGACCTATCTTATTTGGTAAGTTTTATAGCTTATTATTACAAATTAAATAAGTATTATGAAATATTTGTCCCGACATTTTAAGAATAATGTAGCTTCAAGTATTTCTTTAGTAACTTCGTGTCACCGGTTTAGTATTACAATAAACTTAACAATAGCTTTGCCAAATTCGTGTATCCATGCTATAGCCCAGCCACGACCTGCTCAGAATCGTGACTGCTCCATGCTATAGTGCAGATGTAATTGATGGAGTAACTTGGATGGACACGATCATTCTGAGGTCTTGTTGGACTTCAGCCAACGTATTCAATTTATTCCTTTACCGTTCGTTAACTGCCTTTAATGAATTGTTATTCTTAGAATGTATTAGGTAAATTGTGAGTGATGGTTCCGAGCAGTTTTAAAATTTTAGCAATCAACTCACCTGTGAGGTGGCAGAATTCAGTCAGAAAAAAAATATAGTATCATATGTGACACGCGTTATACTCTCACATGTGAAAGGACAGTCGAAGTACTCGTACTTCCACATTAGTTTTGCAGTTGTATTTTACAAACAGACGTTGAGCTATTAGAATACCATTTATACAGGATCACTGGATATCTTGTTATAGATGAGGTCAAAAGCAGCCATATTTTGTCATGTAATGTTATGCCCTAAAGTTATTCCAGATTTTGTTATTTATTACAAACCCAGTTTTGACCATATAAAATCGAAAGATCGTCACCTTACCAAAAAGATTTAAACTGCTGGAATAAAAATTATAGTTTAGTTTTTTTTTTCGATTTTACGTGGTCAAATCTGGATTATACCTGGACTGCTCAGATGATTTTGATTGTAACATCTGTCCTGGTCGTTGGTTTGTTTACTGAAGATGGTTAATTGTTGGGTTTGGTGCCCCTTTTGTGTAGGCGTCAGGCTGGCAACCTATCACTATTTTGAGGATACTGTATGGCCCATAAATCTGGTATGCCAGATGTGGCTTTGAGTGTAACTGAATGTTACCTGAAGCTCTGCTCGATCCCTTTTGGGATTGTGAGCGTGATTATATGAATGTAAATCTGGATTATTGTTAAAACTTTCAAATTCTAGAATAACTCATAAACTATGAAATTCCGGGCACAATATTACATGCTTTTGACCTCATCTATAACGTCTTTACAGTAATACGTCACATTTCCAGTGACGCTGTATATGACACTAGCATTATAAATAGTTTTTTAATGGAAGACCTTATGCTATGTCAATATCATAGAGAGCATTCATATATTTCTGTTTCTAAAAGCAGCCGCAATACATCTTGAGGAGGTTCTATTGTGAAAACACACAAACGGTAACTACAAACAATGGATCCCCGTACCAAGTGTCTTGTTATTCAGTGCGCGAGTCTCAAGACGGAAAACGGGCGGCTGCGTATTCGTGGGTGTCATTCAGAAGTTTTCTATTGTATAGTGAGATATTCTGGACTTTGTGCTAGCACCTTTTGAAAAATTTCCTCGTGTGTCCTAAAATAGAAGTTTGAAGGCTCACTTCTCTACCTTCAGTGTCTAATGAAGTCACTGGATGCTTAATAATGATTATAACTGGACATATGTAATCTTCCAATTACTTTTCTCCGTATGGACTAAATCAGCCTTGTTACTGCTTTATGATAGGCAGTCTAAACTTCAAGCGCAACTATCTCTGGACAATTTTTAATGGACATACATGCTCCAACTATATAGAGTGAATAACAATCCAATGCTGGTTTTGGAGTCAGTACGAACTTATTGTTCACTAATAGAGAGATTAGCCAACGACTTTGTATAACTATTTCTACTTGGGTGATTAATAAATCTTTACTGGCTAGCTACATATTATCCAGTAAATAAATAATGGAAACAGCATTTGGTATGACACCAAAATTAATAAAAGCTTGAAAATGAAAATGAAAACATTTCCGTAGGATTGAGGTATTGTCGACCGTTGCTTAGAACTGCCAACATGATATAGGTACAAATTTGTGTCGCGTGTCTCATTACTGGTGGAAATATTTAAATTTATATGGTTTATTCTAATTCCTGTGCATTTTCAGTTGTTAAGGTCACTCTTGGCTTAGAAATAAAAATATTTTACCCATTTTTTTTAATTAAGTGTCGGTTTTTTTTAAGCCGAAATTGAGAGAAGTTTTTTGTAGATAAATAATTGTAATTTTACATTTGGCTTTAGACCAATTATATTATAGATAGGTAAAAGTTAATTAAAGAATATCAAAATAGCTGGTCGCTATGTCGCAGACAAAATAATTTCAGTATTTCGCATCGAGAACCATTAGTTGCGTCTCCATTTATGAGTTGCGGTAACATCTGCGAACTCTATACCTTCATACGTCAAAGGAAAATGTCTAGCCCACGGACACAGTTTTGTACTAATTGTGTGTTGGTCTTCTTATCATATTTTATCACAACAATCCGTCTTCGGACAATCGACCATAAAGTCGGAATATGGACGATGGCCTAAGGATTACGGTAAGGCTTTTTCGTCGAAATTCCGAGCAGACCCAATTATTTTATCAACGGCATAGAAAGCAGAGCATGCTTTCATACAAAGGTTTTTTTGCTAAAAGCTCCTATTTTAAGAAGTCTCTGAAGCAGAACAATGCTGCTTAGGATCACGGCAGAACGCAAAACGGTGCCCTCTGAACCGTATCAGGACGCGCGTGCCCATTAAAGTCTTCAGTCTTCACGGTGTGCGAATACAATGGCTGTAATATATACCTACCGAATACGCTGTGAGCGGAAACAAGAACTATTTAAGAGGGACTAACTGGTAGATTTAAGTATGTAGTATCCATGATGCTCCCATTATCACTTATAGAGTGGTCAGTAACGTTGCATAAACAAGAGTAAGTTATAACTCTAATTTGACAAAGAACGTCGGAACTCAATGGCTAGGATGGGTTGCATACTCAAATCAGTCGACATTCCACAATGCTTGAAGACTCGCCTTCGTAATCAATCTGTCCCGCCCACTGTAACATAAGGTGCCGAGACAAGGATGCTCACGAATGTGCACAAGATCCATGTTGAGCGAGAGCCAGGAGCGATTCTCGACATCCAGTTCAAGATCATGTGAGGAATGTAATAGGCTGAAGATGACGACGAAGGCTCTAATACCGGTACCTAGATTTTATTTTATAGTAATAAATAACTGAGACCCTGGAGAACCGGCCACACTGCTGGATGATCTATGTAGTCTCCCAAGAAGTAGATATTAAAATGAACGTGGATAAAACGAAAATCATGTCAAATTACCATGTCGTACCAACTTCAGTGAAGGTTAGAAGCTACGCACTGGATGTTGCCAACTTCAGTATAAATAATATTAATATAGAAGTATCTATCATATCACTTATTTCGATGTTAATTAGGTATTCGTTTTAATTTCTGAACAAAAACATAATAATATTATAACATCGAGTTTCTTCTAATTAAATATTAGCTTAAGCTGAAAAATAAACGTTAGCTGGTTGATCATTATGTACTTATTTTAAATCTGTCTAGGTAGCTAGCAATATTTCGTCAGTCTCGTCATAATAATAGTGTTATGAGCATTATTGTTTCATTATTTGATTGTAAAATATACAGTTCTTCAAATATTGAGGTTGCCGAGTTCACTTGAGGTTTTTATTTAAGAATAATACGAGTAAAAACGGGAATAAACGCGATTTAAATTATCTTTAATGCCTGACGTTTCAACCGGGTTACACCGACTGTGGTCACAGGCGGACTGGAGAACAGGTGTGTGTGAGGATTGAGGGCCACTTTGTCATATTTTCTTAAAAATGTACCTATGATTTAGTGTGCGTTCTAAAAGAAATGTGAAAGCCTGAAACGACTTTGTGAAACCTTTGAAAGGCGAGTTATAGGCTGAAAGGTTGGGCCCTCAATCCTCTATGTGAGGATTGAGGGCCCACCTTGTTACCAAAAATAAACAAAATTGGTTTATTTTCAGATATTGTCTACTTATCCAATGCGTTAGTTAAAAAATGTGAAATTTTGTGGAACCGAGAGCTTGCTCCAACTCCTCCTGGTTTTATAGAAATGACCTTAATAATGTTTGGGCCCTCAATCCTCCATCTGTTTCTTGTTTTTCTTTATTATGTATTGTGTAGGCATAATTTGACAAAGCTAAGGTATTCTGTTTTTGTGAAAAAAAATGTGAAATAAATTGACACTAAGAGTAATTTGAAAGACTCATTTATTATTGCAGAAAACAATATTTTAATTTTTATTGTATAAATTTTTCACTAAGTAAGATTTGACAGCAGGGTGGCCACAAATTCTAATTATGTCAAAAACTACCGTTGTTGGCACAGACTAATTAGGATTTTCGAATAAATTTTTTTAAATTTTCCCTATTACGGGACGGCAAAGGCATCTAGCCCATACATCCATGGCTTAAGTTTTCTGTCTTCTTTTTGTTGATTTTCACATTAAAATGTGGGTGTCACACATCTTAATTCATCTCATCACCATCATCTAGGGAGTGCTTGGCGAGGAATGCATGGCAACAGACCTCATGATGACGACTCATGAGCTGGAAATCCCACTATAAAATACTCAACGTCATACACACCAGTCACACCACAAAACCCTTATATCAATGATTCCTCAAGTCAAGACCTGATCGTCAAGCTTATGCATCGAAACAACACCAATTTCACTGCACAAAATCCACACCGAAGCAATTTTGAATTATCAAAACAAAGATCGACATCCAGACGCCGTGGTTTCCTACTAAACACAACTGAATAAGTCGTAGTATAATAGTAATATATTTTAGGCTACAGTTTTTTTAAAATATGTTTTTTTTAAATTAAATTTTGCCTTGGGAAGGAAAAAGGATCTAGCCCATACAGCCTTGTTTTCAGTACTTTATTCTTGAAGTTTACATTCAAATGTAACTGTCACATATTTTCCACAACAACACCCGAACCTGACGCTACAACAGTGCGATAACTCAGCTGACTGTGTATTGAGCAGAGCTCATGAATAATATAGTGTTTTCAAAATACTGAGAGGACGGTAAATTTAATTTATTTTTATTTTGGCGAGAGTAGACTTTTATTAGCAAGATTGGCCTCTTTTAGGATGTCCAGTGATGTAAACACTATTTTATTGTTCTTTGCTCCTTGAAGTTATCATTTCTTTATAAAATCGCGATAACCTAATAAACAAATTACAATTTTCGTGCAAAAAGGTAAATATATTTTATTTCTAATCACGCCATTCCGCGCGTTAAAAAGTGTCAACGACTGCTGGTCCAGAGGCGACTTTACCTATGGTGCAGGGTGTGCACACGGCCGCAGTGGTCTTATGGACACCGAGCGCCACACGCCACGCGCCTTGGATCTGGCGAATCGGGCAACTTGGTCCTAACTTAAGGCCAACACGTTCACTCATCTAGACTGGACTTTTTCTATTGGGTTTGATTCAACTGCATCTAATAAAAACCATGGCAACATTAGATGAGCTTTGAGCTTCGTCAAAAATCACGTCAAAAAAGCACGTAGAATAAAAGGATATTTTTTAATGCGATGTTGTCCCTGTATGCCAGTGGCAAACAATTCGAACATTTACTGTAATATTAATAATGCAATAAAGAGAATAGATTTGTTTCTACATTTTTTTTTGTTTCATTCAGTATTTTTCAATGATAAAAACCACCTATTTTGAGCCCATGACAAAAATTAATGGCATCAAAAATTATAATTTATGAATTTTTTGTAGATAATTTTCCTAGAGTAAGTAGTATACAAGTTCTCAAACTTAGTGGCGCCAAGTTTTTTTACACCACGATGCGTGAAAGTGAAGACAAAGTAAAAATCTTTAAAAATTTTAGGGAAAATTTATAATCTTTATTAAGTTTTGTTTAAAAACGACAGATATTCTGGGATTTTAATGGTTTTAGTAACCAATAAAAAAATCAGAAATGTTAGAAAAAGTGTAGTAGCAGATAAAATCCCAAGGTGTGGCAGTTTTCGAAGCCTATGTCAATGTTTTTTTTTTATTAAAATGAAAGTGGAGTTATATTTTTTGCTTTTGGTGCCCGCTTATCGTTGAGTTTTGCACACGTTATTGTAGGTATAGACATTTTAACATGAGTACGTTTCGGCATTTTAGTTTGTTAGCGCGCTTACCAAACAAGAGAAAATAGAATTTTCTACAGTGATTGTGACTCTATTTAGAGTCAACAGAACAAAATAGTATCCTAAACTGTCATATTTCTTCAATCGATTTTCAATATAATGCCCTATCATTAGAGTTTATTATCCATTGGGGAAAGACAGTTGGTGGTAAATTAGTGTGCTGTCATTGAATCGTAAGGGTTTTGTGGTGTGACTGCATTTCCAGCTGATGCGGTCTGTTGCCATGCATTTCTCGCCAAACACTTCCTAAATGTATTACGATGTGTGACACCTACATTTTAATGTGAAAATCAACAAAAAGAAGACAGAAAACTTAAGCCATGGATGTATGGGCTAGATGCCTTTGCCGTCCCGTAATAGGGAAAATTTAAAAATGTTTATTCGGCAATCCTAACTAGTCTGTGACATAATTAGAATTTGTGGCCACCCTGCTGTCAAATCTTACTTAGTGAAAAATTATTTATACAATAAAAATTAAAATATTGTTTTCTGCAATAATAAATGAGTCTTTCAAATTACTCTTAATGTCAATTTATTTCACATTTTTTTTCACATAAACAGAATACATTAGCTTTGTCAAATTATGCCTACACAATACATAATAAAGAAAAACAAGAAACAGATGGAGGATTGAGGGCCCAAACATTATCAAGGTCATTTCTATAAAACCAGGAGGTGTTGGAGCAAGCTCTCGGTTCCACAAAATTTCACATTTTTTAACTAACGCATTGGATAAGCAGACAATGTCTGAAAGTAAACCAATTTTGTTTATTTTTGGTAACAAATTTTTGCAAGCGTGAGGATTGAGGGCCCACTTTGAATTGCAGTATACCAAATACTATAGCGTTATGCGCTGATATCTTTAACTTCACAGTTTTTTTTAACGTAGCGTTAGATTTTGATATAAAAAGTTTTTCTGTAGAGTGTTTAGTTTACCAGTTACAGGTGGGCCCTCAATCCTCACATAGAGGATTGAGGGCCCAACCTTTCAGCCTATAACTCGCCTTTCAAAGGTTTCACAAAGTCGTTTCAGGCTTTCACATTTCTTTTAGAACGCACACTAAATCATAGGTACATTTTTAAGAGAATATGACAAAGTGGCCCTCAATCCTCACACACACGAGAACAGCGATGGAGTTTCTCCCGAGTTCTTGTTGTAAAAACACGTGATTAGAGACTCCATTTTTAAACTCAATTTACCCGACAATTGTCTGTTATTTATAAGTACATTTTCACTTGACATTGGCGAAATGCGTAATCTTTATGTGTCGCGAACACCATTTATTTAAAGTAGAAGAACAGCGATGTCTTCACTTGAAGTGGAGTGTTAGTTGAGTGGAGCATTAATCCATGCAACGTGAAAGTTTAAAAGTGTTTATTGCCGAGTGAAGCTCTATATCATCGTCGTCATCATCGCTTACTATCAGATACAATTAGACCAAGAGCTGTCCTGTCAAAGATGAAATAAAAACAACTTCATAGTTTTTAGTCGGCGAATATAAGCTCTAGATATCCGCGCGTTTTCCGAAGCACGGAGGAAATCGAGTTGACAGCGTTTTAGTCAACCATCCGACCACCTCGCAGTTAGTTGCTTAATTTATTGCTATCGTTACGTAGCACGACCGCGGCGTTCTCGACCCTGTTATTAATTAAAACAGACTTGTAAGCATATCAAGAATACTGAAACAAGCTACAAGCAAACTGCTCTTATTTTTAGGAATTTTGGGGTTTACCCCAAAATTGTAACATCTCCGCGTAGATTTGTTACAGTAGTAAAATTATCCTCTGGTAAGATTGCCGAAAGAAATAAACCACTCAAGAGTTCTTTCGTACTAATTTAATATAAAACGGACCGAAGTTGGTACAATATTAATATTGGGAGCTGTTTTTGTTTTGTATTGTACATCTGATTCAAGTTCTTGCGTGTCTCTCGATCGTTGTTTTTGTTTCGCCCACAATGATGAGTTGTTGAGGCTGCTCTAATTGAATAAGGAAGTTTTTGTGTTTATTAATTCAGTATACGTATTTCTATTTAACTATCAGTAAATATTCGTAAGAGATTTAAGGAGCTTTTGGGAGCAGTTTGCTTTCAAAGATAGGTGATTATAGATTAAATAAGCCGATACTGTGCTTAACGGTTGGTTTAGAGTTATCGTGCGCTATTTTAATATAACAATAGCTTCGAGCCTTTGCATCCGATATTGTGGTCCAGTATATTTTACACACTGTAATTTGCTATTCAAAAGATAAACCACGTAGTCACGTACCCTGTTCATATTTGAAAGATGTTTCTAATAACTGATTTGAGGCTTTAGCTTATCTGTTTTGATAAAGCTTAAAAAAGAAACAAAAAAAATGAGATAAAAAGACTATTGCCAGTTTTACATGGGCACTTTGACTAATGCTGTAATTAAAATTTTAGATTCCTATTCCTTTCCCCACTTAATAAGACTGTCGATGATAATAATGAGTTTATCATCAATAATTTAGTAACAAACGTTTTTTTTATGCTATGTGGTTCCTAGCATCATCCACTACCCCGTGGAGCTTGGCAATCTTACTCATCAACAGAAGCACAACACTACGAAAATGTAGAGTTATTTGGCTGCAGTGTTCTGTACCGGCAAAGAGACAGTCAGATTCAGGAGTAGATTATCATTTTAGTACCTAGTCATAATCATAGATACATAAGGTGGCTGCAATTATAGATTATGGTGTTGCGATGACACGATACTAATTTCTGATGCTGACTGTACTGCTCCATTTCGAAACTCGAGCTGCTAATGAGCTGAGCCCTACCTCTCTTTACAGGTTCAAAGATAATACGAGTATTATACATAATATGAATAATGCTACAACAAAGGTGTAAAATCGTTAGTCATACGTCCTTGGAAGGTAAATATTACATACATAATGTGAGCAGATAAACCCCTAAGCTATCTAATGAGACATTTACTCAACATGTTTAAAGAATGTTGTAAGTAATGACTAATGAGTATTATTCATGGTTCAAATGCGAGGTTTAGGTGATTACTTATGCGGGTATACCTGTAACATATTGCTCTTCTTTCTTTTTTACTCTATTTATTTATTTTCTCACTTTTCCTCCTCTCTCCCCATCAGTATAGACTCCAATACCGATGGATTAAAATCGTTAGAGGAATACCAGTCTTAGTATGAGTTTTGATAGTTTTCGAGCTCGATCAAACGTATCGTCTCTTTTCATACATTATGCTCACTGTTTCTTATAGTTTACGCTAGAGGCGCTAGTGGGCAATGTATGAAAATAGCCGATACGTTTGATCGAGCTCGAAAATTAACAAACTCATACTAGGGCGTCACATAGTTTGAAATTTTTCTACCTTCTATACCGACAAACTGTGGCTACTATTCTAATGCGTATTAAGAAATTTGGTAACTCATTTCTAAGTCGCACAATCAAAAAGTAGAATTCGCTGATAGCACACGCATTTCTTCTTGCTATCCTGTAGGCTTATTCGCTAACTTTTTTTGACAGATGAAAGTGATGATCACTGAGTGATTTACATATCCATTGCCGTTTTGCACGATACGCTATTATGACACTTGTCGTGTAAAATCACTCTGGGCTGGGTTTTTTTAAATATGTCTTATTTTGATGTATAGAATACATGGTTCTCGTTTGACTGTTCATGTCTTTTACACCCTGTATATGTATATACCATACAATACCTATTTATGCACCTAGTCGCATACCATAGGTTTGAAAAGACTAACCATAACCAGACAAGGTTTCAGCATAAATGAATCTAATTCGTACTTGATCTTTGACCAGTGGTAAATCCTACATACATTTTGAATGCACGACAGAGTATTAACGCCGTTTGAATAAAATTAAAAATTCTCATATGTTACGTCCTTGAATCAAGAAATCCACAACTGGTTATTTACGAAGCAACACGTTATTAACCTTTAATCATGTCAAGTTTGTGCTCGTAACTCGTGTCGTGACACTCGGCCACCGTCTCCGCGGCGCGGGGACAACGGAGTCTCTTCTGCAATTTTCTCCTAAATTAACCCCGCCTCGAGAGGTGACGGAGTGAAATGAGTGTGAAGCACTCAGGGTTGTCAGTTTGCTTTAAAAGTTTTATGGCATAAATAAGATTGTGTGAGTAAGTTTCTTTTTTAAAGGACGCCTGGTTGGAATTCAGAATTCACAAAATCTTTTTGTATGGTAGTAGTTCGTTTTATTTCACCATAGCTGCTGCATTGTTCAGCTTTGGGTAAGTATTGCACCAATTACACAAAAATGAATAATTGATTTGAGTATATGCAAAGTCATCAACTTCAAATTTGTTTTTGCTATTTACTTTGAAATTTAGTGTCCCCTCCAAATTCTCTATTGCACGACGTAAGTAAAACCTTATGTTTTACTATACAATTTAAAAATTGCACTGCAAAACAAGGTTTCGATTTAAATTTCCTCTATTTGCATTTCGGATGTAAGTTCATAAATTAATATAAGTACTTACGTGTGTAAGTTATTATTCATTATAAGTGGAAGGGGCGTGGTTGTCTTCCGAAGTGCCTATTTTTTTCTTTAAGTATATTAACGCACTCAAGGTTGGAATTCACGGTTTCCTACCCAATGATTTTGTAGTATAATTATTATTGAACAATGAATCTAGGTTTCTAGTGTACAAGCTTGTCCAATTTTTACAAACTGGCAAATGTCTTTATTAGGTCTTGAACCATCTGTACGATCGAGAAAATAGTGTTTTGAGTCCTGGGGCGCAATTCTAGTTTCGTTCGAAATAATCTCGAATTCGAGTTTACTCTTCGAATCCTTTTTGGACAACAAAATCTCGTAAATGTGTATTAGTATGTAATATGTATGTAGTAGGTCTACTATCTACTATCAATAAACACTCATCACTCACTCATTTTTATTGATCTAGCTAGGTAACCAAATGATGTGTACAAAAAGCTTTGTAAATCAATAAAATTGAACAAATAAACTAAAGATTACAATAAAATCACAAAATAACTCTGTGTATGTTATTTATATTTTTAATTTATTTTAATTCTCTTAATCTGGCCAATTGCCTATACAATCGGGCAACGACATTATGCAATAAAGTTAAAAGTTAACTGTAGAAAATTTATAGCTTCGCACAATGGAGCGGTCCAATCTCAGTTTTTAAATCAATCATAAAATGCAAATAAACGCCTATTAATTAAACTATAAATACTACTTAGCAAAGTCCATTTAAATAAAGAGCTTTTTCATTCATTACAAACATTCTCCGACTGCCAAAACTATGTTCCAGTCGTATTAGGGATAGCATCAAAGAACCCTCTGAAATACGTATTGTATCTCTCTCTAGAATATTTTAATGCCGTGTCTCCGTTTTTATCCGCATGGAATAATTTTCTGTATACACATTTGCACTCCATTTTGTACCCTCGAGGCCTAGCCCCTGAAACATAAATTCAATATTAGTACAGTCAAGGATTTTCAACGTGACGTCGTCGCCGGTTAGTCACACAACTATTCTATTTACACATATAATATTGTGAAAAAGTGTAAATTTTAATTTCTGTTATCAGAAATCCGATAATAATTTAAAGCTTTTTTTAAAGCCGTACGTCGTGGTAGGATTTTTTCGATCCTAACACGATTTTCTGCAGTTTCACAGCTTTACCCGTATCGTCATCATTTCAGCCGAGAGACGCCCACTGTTGGACATAGGCCTCCCTGAAGTATCTCCAACCCGAACGGTCCCGTACTCCTCGCCCCCAGCGGCTTCTCGCGATCTTTACCAGATCGTCGCTCAACCTTCGCAAACGTTACGACTCCAAGTACCTACGCAGTCCCCGCTCGCGGACCTTTCCGCCGCAACAGCCACCAGTCACAGTATAGAAATGTAACAGTATGGAAACTAAGCCTAGTTGATAAAATAATTACCTACACTCCAATGAAGCAATAGGGTTGTCCCCTTTAATGTTTTTGATATTGTTTTTTTTTTATGAATATGTTATGTAGTGGTCAATCAATCGTTTTGAAATAATTAGCTTACAAATAAAATTTAAATAGGTAATCTCATGGCGTCGGTTAATCTCAGCAAAAGACGATAGTTTAAAATACGGGAAACAGTTTAATATTGACACAACAACTTGTAGATCTTTAACTTGTCATCACGGCGTAACCTTTTACAAGTTTTGGCGGGAACGTACGCGAATTTCGGTTGGACGAAAACGTATCGTGCGCTTTTCGGAGCAGTTGGGTTCATCAGCTGTTGTTTTCGGGTGTTTGTCACGGATTTTCGGATTGAACCCGAAAATGTGTGTGGTACCTAGTAATTAAAAAACCATTAGGTACATAAAAAATTGTCTCGATAAAAAGTTGATAATTTCTTGCAGCCGCCATATCGGATTTACATTTCGACAGCACTATCGACTTTAACTCCCTCGAAAACCATGAAAACGACACCCATGACGAAAAAGTTGATAATTTCTGGCAGCCGCCATCTTGGATTTACATTTTGACAGCATTATCGACCTTAACTCGCTCGAAAACCACGAAAACGACACCCATGACGAAAAAGTTGATAATTTCTTGCAGCCGCCATCTTGGATTTACATTTTGACAGTACTATCGGCTTTAACTGCCTCGAAAACCATGAAAACGACACCCATGACGAAAAAGTTTATAATTTCTGGCAGCCGCCATCTTGGATTTACATTTTGACAGCACTATCGGTTTCAACTCCCTCAAAAACCATGAAAATGCCACCCTTAACGAAAAAGTTACTAATTAATTGCAGCCGCCATCTTGGAATTTAATTTTGACAGCAATATCGACTTTGTTTTAACTCCCTCGAAAACCATGAAAACGACATCCATGACGAAAAAGTTGGTAATCTATTGCAGCCGCCATCTTAGATTCATGAATTTATTATGATCGGTCACTCGAACAATTTTTTTCGAAAACATTAAATCATTTTTACCGTTCAAAATCAGCAGGAAAAAAAATGATAACTCCGGTTTTGATGAAGCTGAGTTCAAGCAGCCGTATACTACGCAATACGCTCGAGACATTTTCAAAAAGATCGCGTAAATTAACTTAGACGTGAGCACTCGTCTTGACGTGGCACGCACTACTGACAGCACCGCGACAATCGCTTAGGGGGCTCGTCGATGCACACGTTTGTGTGAGTGTGCCGTTTCGAACATTTGTAGGTAGTTTCCTTACTGTTCCACATCTATATACTGTGCACCAGTCCTCCGCGCAATGTTCTCTGCCCACTGCCACTTAAGGTTCGCAATTCTTTGGGCTATATATGTGACCTTAGTTGTTTTTTGCAGCCTAACGGAGTACATTTTTGCTATTTATTGTTGTAGTTATGCAATCACTAGGAACATCAAACATATTATCTAAAATTACGTGGAATAAAATACGAATATACAGGTGAAATGTATTAACTTATCCTTAGTCAAGAATCAAGATGAATGCAAACTGTTCTAGAGATACATGCGTATAAAATATTTTGTGACAGTTTTGTAGTATTTCTAGCAATATTTCTTTTCCCTTGTAGCAGTCTTCCTCCACATCGCTGAAATATTTGTAATGTTAATTGGTAGTAAAACTGGCTCTTCTTTACCTTGGGAAATAGTTACAAAAAAAAGGCGCATGTCGGAGAGGAAGGCCAAAGAAAAGATAGACTGTGTGAAAGATGATATTGCAAAGAAGGGTGGTAAAGTTGACATGACAGCTGATCGAGGAGAGTTGAAGAAGAGAACATATTACGCCGACCACAAATAAAATTAGGAGCAGGGCAGGGCAATGATCATGACACAAAATAAAGAAAATTCTATTTTCTCAAACATGCATGGAAATATTGTCATTATTTTCAAAAAAGAACACGCAAAGTATCGAATTTTGCGGACAAAGAAAATCAACTACATTGCTGGAGCGGTTTTTTTTCTATTTGGAACATTACAACTAAAATATAAGCTTCTTGATTACAACCCTCCAGCAATGTTGTATGAAACGGCGTGCTGGAGTTATTAAATACTCTTTGTGGATCTCTTTTATCAATCTTGCTTGGCATACCAGTTCCTTAACATCGGTAACCTAATATATTTATCTAACATTATTATATTATGATCACAGCTCCGTGTTACATTATGTTACGTGACTGGTGTACAAAGGCACAAATTATCTTCCTTATTGTTTTATCTTCGTGCGTAATCGCATTGAATTGATCCAAACGTGTCAATAAAGACTACCAACTTACTTGGAATTAGGAGGTCTTCATTGACGTTAGATTTGGTTCGTGATATATATGCAATATTAGAGATTAAAATAAAAATAGTATTACCACATGAAAAAATATCTACTGGTGGTATTGCTAGTAACTCAATAGTTACTAGCAATCGTTGATTATGTATATCAATGCTAGCCATACTCAAAGCTACTGCCAAAGTATTAAAAGCTGCGGATATTTGTATTTGATACACAAAATTTAGCTAGGTTACAATAATCAAAATTTAAGCGTCGATTGCCCAACGCGCAGGCGGAGGACTCAGTTCCTGTGTGAACGAAGATCGCCGCCCATTTGACTACCTATGTGAACCCACTGCTAGTACAAGCGAATTATCTTAACTGGATGGGTTAACAGGATTAATATTAATGTTTTAACAGCACTTTAATATTATTACTAGGTGTTTGACCCATATGTAGGGTCGTCTGGGTAGGTGCCACCGCCTATCTTATTTCTGCCGTGAAGCAGTTCGCTGTGTTTCGGATTGAAGGGAAAGGTAGCCAGTGTAATTACTGGGCAGAGCAGGCATATCATCTTAGTCCTCAGGATGGCAACGCACATGTAGTATTAAGTGATTTATCCTTAATGTTGCAAGTGTCTATAGGCGACGAAACCACTTAACACCAGGTGGGCCGCAAGCTTGTTTGCAATGTAAAATAAAATGTTTTTTACTCTAATTCAGCAGAAACAATTAGGATCGATTGCTATTAAGCCTCAAGAAATGAAGTACAATAATGATGCAGTACAGTTTATAGACGCATCTTTATCAAACCTTACAATCTAGATATCCTATAGTTAGTCTCATCAATTTATCTGTTTTGAATACAATGCATTGCAAACTCTCGAAATGTTTCCTATTCTTTATACTATTTTGAATATTACATGGGATATCTATTCATTTATCTAAGAATTTGGTGATATTAAAACTTTTCGATTCGATTGGAAAGTATTGATAATTAAATATCTATGAATTGTGTACTTCGCGTAGCTTGTTTATTGCACATTTGATGTTTAAACTATTGTTTATCGTCTAAAACTTGATTATTACTCGTACTATCGTATAATGGAACACTTTATTAACTTTCAATTTTGTTTGCAGATCATCTACAACAGAAATCGTGATACTGGCATCATGACGTTGCACTGGTGGATGCACTGGTTCTGGGTGACGACGCTGCTCATCTTGTCTGGTAAGTACATTTAATACATCACTAAAACAGATCATTATCAGCGCCGAGCGACGCCGACTGTTTGACATAGGCCTCTCCCAAGGATCTCCAAACCGGTCGGAAAAGCATAAATTAATTAAATCTAAATGTATTCATTGAAAATGTTCCTGCTAAAGTACATAAGTAATTAAATACTAGTGTCAAAAATTGTGGATCATATACCTTTAATGACAAATTTTCAAGAATAGTTTCGTTTGAATCAAATTGTTATTAAACATGAATACATTTAAAATGGTATTTGATACCTAAAGCTCTGCTCGACCTTATGGAATTATAAGCGTAGTTATAAATATAAATTATAAATGATACACTTTATTGCCTTTGACAAAGAAGTAGCTAAATAATAATTATAATTTACATTGTTCACGAAAAATTTAACAGTATACAAATACATATATTCCCAAATCCCAACAAAATGCCGGGCGTAGCTATGGTTGTATGTGTATGTAAAAGTAAATTTGTGAATTTAAAAAAAAATGCTTTATCATCAAAACCATTCTAAATATTTTTAAACTAGTAACGTCTGCTGTCAAAGCATAATTAATGTAATGACACATCAATTTAATTTTGTATGTATCTTTATTTATATTATTACACAAAATCAAACACATCAACAGTCATGCATTCACAGAGGATCAAACGCCTTTTTACAAATTAATAAGGATGTATTATAAATACATTAAAATCAGTCGCTACATATAAAATGTGTTGGTTTCATAACGTGATTGTTAGCTCATAAATTTGCTGATTGGTATTACGCGGTGTTAAAGAATACTTTCGTAACATAAATATGTAACAAGAAGAAATAATAATTGTTGTACCCACTTCCGTAGCAATCTCTGAATGACTATACAAATACTTTGGGATGCATTGATGAATGATCCTAGTACCTATACGTAACGTGCAGTCTGGATGTTCCAAAATGGACTTTTTACATAATCTTCTGGTTCATCATCTATATTATTCTTCTCAAGTGAATAATTTAATGAGAATGTTAGTGTCAAATGTTGTCAGTATCACAACGACGTTTTTAAAGGGTTAATCTACTCTGATACTGACTGTATCACGCACGCACGATACACCGCTAGCGTAAATCTTCATCATCATCATCAACAGCTCATATAATGTCCCCACCGACGGGCTCGAGCCTACCCCATATATTAGGGGCGATTAGGCCTTAGTCAACCACGCTGGCCAAGTGCGGGTTGGTCGACTTCACACACAACCTAAGAATTTCTTCATTGGTTTGTGCCGGTTTCCTCAAGATGTTTTCCTTCACCATAAAAGCGTCGATTAAACGTACATTTGAATTCAAAATTTGAAAACACATTGGTACGCGGACGGATCGAACCGGGGCCTCCCGAGTGGGAGACAACGCCCTTACGCACTACGCCACCAACACTTCATTTCGCTACGTAAATCTTACTCTATATTAAAATTATAGGTTCGTTTGGAATTACTAAACAAAATCGTCTACATCTTCTTTATGGGAAGGATATATTTTTAGTAATTCACTGGTACTCGCAAATTCAAAGTTACTGACATTTACTACATATCTGTGTCTATCATCGTATTCTAGTAAGCTTATGCTGGTACAGTAGAACTCCAATTATCCGAATTAATGGGGACCGGGACCCATTCGGATAATCAAATATTCGGATAATCGGATTTAAAAAAAAAATTGCCATTGGAGAGAATAAAAGCTACGTTTTGATATTGCACTATTTTTTTATTGAATTAAATGAAAGAAACATGAAATTTTCACATGTTTTAAATATAAATAAAATGTACTTATGTACAAGTTTAGAAATAAAATATAATAAAATATAATCATATGGACTTCACTTAAATCCTTTGAAATCCAAAGCTATAATATTGGGAAGTGGCTATATGACCAAGCAATTGGACCTGAAGATGCTACCGCCTGTAATCCTAAACAGCTCGGTAATACCTTTCTCTCTCACTGCGAAGAATTTAGGAATCACCTTTGACTGCAACCTGAATTGGAAAGCTCATGTGAACGAAGTGAGTCGCAAAGTCTTTTCCTCCTTCCACACGCTTAAATCTTTGCAACACTTCTTACCGACACAAACTAGAATTTCTTTGGCCCAGTCGTTGATTCTTCCCATCTTGGACTATGCAGATGCTTGTTACCTGGATATCACGGAGGAACTATTAAATAAGCTTGAGCGACTGCAGAATTTATGCATACGTTTTATCTTTGGGTTACGTAAATATGATCACGTCTCTCATTTCCGATCTCAGCTAAAGTGGCTCCCCATCCGACTTCGAAGAAACTCACACATACTTTTTCTTCTTTTTAATATCTTACATAACCCAACATGTCCAAATTACCTTCGTGAGCGTTTTGATTTTGCGCGTCCTCCTGGCATACTCTGCAGATCGCATCTCCGCACACTTCTTAAGCTTCCTTCCAATCCTTACCGAACTGATTTCTTCATTGACTCTTTCACTGTTCATGCAGTTAAGCTATGGAATGCACTACCGCCCGCAATACGAGAAATCTCGTCACTTCCACTTTTTAAGAAGAGAGTTAAAGAACACTACCTTTCTTTGAGCTAAATTCCTTTCTTAATTTTAGACTTATTTTATATTAGGATTCCTTGTATGTTCATGTCATATATGTATATATTGTATTGTATAATTATATAGTTAATATGTATTATATTGTATTTATTTTTATTGTATTGTTTTGATATTGTATTTATTTTTAACTTATGCTTTATGTATTTAATATACCTATAGGTTAGGTACACACGACATTGACGTCTCGCAGCACATCTCCTATTCTAGGTGGGTTGGAAGAGATTTCTTTTAGAAATAAGCCACACCTTTTGTACATTGTTATTATTGTGTTTTCCATTATTGTTTCTATGTGTACAATAAATTATTAAATAAATAAATAAATAAATAAAAATCATTGTTTTTTAAACATCTCCGTCAATGTAAGCTGTTTTGCGGTCTTCAACCGTTGTGATTGTGATTCGGATAATCGGCGATTCGGATAGTCGGAGTTCGGATAATTGGAGTTCTACTGTAGCATGAAAACCCTTAAGTAGTCCCGTCAAACAGGAGCTGACGTTATAATTAGCGCGCCTAATGAAGACACTCGTGTGATCTCGTAATTACATTCTCAAGCCACTGTTATTTATTTAGCACACAAGGAATAATGGTATTTAGCAAGAACATGCAATTTTCCACTTACATGGCAAATATAGAACTTTGGCTATTGTAGCAACTGTTGACAGCAATAAGAGTAGTTTTGCTATGGTCTTGTAATTTCTGAGATGTGAAGATACTTACCACATCTTGATCAGGATTATACCTTCTGAGACTACCTAAGTATCGAGACACAATAATACTTTTAACGCTATTATCGTGGCAACAAGATTGTAGGAGCAACCAAACCAACTACAAATTTGCACTTTGAAAATTGCCAGGATATAGATCTAATTCCGATGGCGGGTATCAAATAAGCACACGGCCCTCCATAGTAAGCAATCGCCGAAGTTTATAAACACTAGCAACATCAAAATCCAACCAAAATATTACCGTTAACTTATAAACAGTGGGACTTATACTATAATACTTATAAACAGCCCTAAGGATACTGATTTGGACTGAAATTTTGATGATCGTAGAGGATATAAATATTTTCACTTTGGCATTGGCCTTTGCTATCTATTCTCCGATATATTATGTAGCGAGAATTCTTTTTTTCAGTTAAATGAATATAAAATAAATACTTAAACGAGCGAAGTTACATTACAATTATGAAAACGATATGTTACGCACATCGTTAATTGTAAAGTAAAAGTATTACGACATGATGGTAATATTACTTTATTTTATATAGCTATTATTGTATTAATTTGGTATGTAAGTTAATTCCTCTTTACGAGCAGACTCGAAAACTCAATAAATATTATATGTAAGTATTTACCACGCAATAAACGTTCACATAAGTGCCAGGCTGTAAATAAACGATATTAAGAGAAAGAACACAATAAAATATTATGGTCTCCAGAGAATAATTAAAAAAAATATGGTCTTGGATTATTGTTATTTTATTACGTATGTAACTGTTCAATTTACTGTTTTTGAAATATCTATTGACCTATAATTATCACCATCATCATGTCAGCCGAGGGACACCCACTGTTGGACATAGGCCTACTCCACGGCTCTCCAACCCGACCGGTCGCGGGAAGCCGATCGATGTGGGCAGCATACAGCAGCTTCCCTCGAGATTTTTAGGAGTGGCTATGACAAGAAAATGACGAGTATTTGACTTACACTCAAGCCAAGCGGCGCCTGAAATTGTGACCACTGGCGTAGGGAATTTGAGAGCGTTACCCTTACAGTCTATTATGTTGTAAGCATCAATAAGCTCTTGGACTCAGCAATCCTCGGATCAAAGACCTCGTAGTCAAATCTTAAACAAAATAAAATTCAAATGCGTGCCTCTACTTTTGACCATCGTTCAAATCAGATAGATCTTATCGAATAATATTGTGCATATCTGTAATTAATATAAGCACTAGATTTAGATAAATGTACAAAACGTGAAATTTTTGTGATTATATTGTAGATGTGCTTAAAAAATATAAAATATAGTCGGTAGGATTGGATCTTGGTTAGTTTTTTATCAAGTAGACAAGTATTATTAGTGTCAAATAATATAACATGAAATCGGTTCAACTTGAAAAGATTTGCCAAACCAAATCATAACATTGCAAATATTAATGTAATATTCACTTCGTTAGCCTTGCCCAAGTATGATTCTAATTAAGTGCTAAAATGCATTTCGATCAAACTAATTAGTATGTCCGTTCGTATAAACTATTATAACTACTAATTGACTAACAAATGAATGTCTTCTGATGTCGCTTGCTAAAACGCTTTGAGTTTTAGGCATGTTTATACCATTAGGTAAATTGTATCATTCTTAGAATCGCTATGATCGTAGCCAACACTCGGCGGATATCTAAGAATATTGTTCTTCACTTGAGGCTATCCTGCTATTGATGGATTACAATGAACCAACGCTAGTATAAAATGCTAATATTATAAGGAGAACAGATTTGTTTGTTGGACCGATTTTAAAATTATTTCATCGGTAGAATGCTACATATTCACTGAGTAAAATGAAGCGACAACGAAGTAGCGGACGTTGTGCTAGTGTATGATAAATTATTAATATTATTATTAAGGCAAACTTCAAAAAGGTTGATTGCTTATTTCAATGGGAATAAGAAATAAAAAAAATGCCGAAGTGTGTCTTTCTTAATTTTGGATTATAGAGTAACATTGGCCAAGATGTAAAACTTAAACTGTTTGTTTTAATTCTGCTTATACTTAGCAATCAGCATTGTACTAGAAGGTGCAGGTTGTTAAGCTTAACATAACAGCTGATTCTACCGTGATGCTGCGGTATATTAAGAGAAAATTTTGCGTTCGCTTCTTATTTGTAGGAGAGGCCTATATTTAGTCGCTTGACTTTGGAGAGCCCGAACTGCAGGGCAATTAACAAACCTTCGCCTTACAGAATACACAGTCAAATAACTCTACAATTACGGTTGTTGTGTTTCCGTCGCGTCGATGAGTAAAGTTGCTAGAGCTAAGGTTGTATATGTATGTATATGGTAGCGGATGGGGCTTAGAGATGGAACCGCGCAAGACACCGCAGTCTTGTAACTGTCTATAGGACCAGACGAGAAGAGAGGAGCTTAAACAATCAATAGGAATTCGTTATTCGCAATCTCGTCTCCGCTCAGCTTCAGTGAATACCACCGACCGAGCCGATAGCACCGATCGAGCTAGCGGAGATGTGAACTATGTCTCGATAGCTACCGCCGGCCGACTGAACGCAGCGGAGACGAGAAGAGATGTGAGCGGCGTGTAGTGAGCGGCGGCTTTCGTGTCAGATCGAACTAAACTTCAATCTTAACAAACACCGCACATATCTTCGCTACAGTCTAGTCAGTACGCATCTCCGCTCAGCTTTGGTGGATACACCTTTGTTGAAAATCATCTCTTCTCGTCTCCACTTCGAAAATCTCCGCTTTGGTGGAGTCCGGGCCTTTGTTTACCATCAGGTGGACCGTATGCTTGGCTGCTAGCCACATAGTGTTTAAATTGAGACTAAGTTTATTTGAATGAAATACCTTATCTACTATATAAAAATAAGTCGGGTTTTCCTTCCTGACGCTATAGCTCCAGAACGCACGAACCGATTTCCACGGTTTTGCATTCGTTGGAAAGGTCTCGGGCTCCGTGAGGTTTATAGCAAAGAAAATTCAGGAAAAAATTCAACAGAAAAGAAAATAGGCGGTACGAAGTTCGCCGGGTCAGCTAGTAATATATATTATATATGTATAACATTATTGAGCCAAATCTAACATACTTTGCTTAGCAGTCAAATTACTCAACAGGCAACTTACCTTTAAATAAATGATAAAACAGAAGTGTTATCAATATCCTTTTAAGTGGTATGTAATTTCACAATTTCAGCCATCCATTGTTCCCATTCCACTCAAGTACTTATGGGTACTCTGCGCTGACATTTACAAAGACCGCTGCTCTCTCGAAAATATACCCCAAAATGTCATACCAAATATATTGGGTATATTTCTCATTCAAGTAGAACGCTCTTAGTAAATGGACTTGGACAATTGTAAGCCTTAAGCAATTGGTATTCTTATTAATATTTATGGTTAACTATTAACGTCAGTCAATTTACATGATGGATTTCTGTGAGGACACAAAAGCATTGCATATAATAATCCAACAATGTATAAAATACTTTATTGAAAATGTATTTATAAAGTTTTTTCTACCGCAATAAAAGACTTCTTCCGAAATTTCCGTTACACGTGATTTGTAAACGACATTCGGATTGTCGTCATTGTCCCGTCACAACACACCTGAGCCGAGGTCCGAGCCTTTGCAGGCACCCTCAGGTCGCTCTCCTTCGATCCTAACCCTCCAGACACTACAGGATAATGAGACTCCCAGGAGGGAGATACATGTCGACTCGATACCCTGTACTAGAACTTCGCTCTACAGTACAGGCTGAAGAACCCACCACGATCTTCGCCATCTTAAAAATATTAGCCGACACAGTAATTGTACAAGTTTACAATGTTTGTGTGAGACTGATGCCAATGCTAGGTACGAGTGTACCTGTATTACAGGTCATCAGGTTCGCACTCCTTGGGCCGCCAGGTGTCCAGTACAACACTAATTGTTGTGACAATTAACAAAGAATATTAATTTATGTTTTTATCAACATTAGGATTGCGCTAATACAAAAGAGCGAAAAAGGAGATATCTCCGGCGAAAAAGAATCACTGAAAAAAAATCTCATCATCAAAGTCAACAATATCCAACATCAACAGAATGTACTTAAGTCTTAGGTATTTATAAACGCGTTAGCATACGAGATATTAAACACATTGTCAGACTTATTTAGTTTTAAGTTTTTATATTAATTAAATGTAAGTTTCCAGTAATATTATGATGACAACCAACGAGATATCTCTTAGAAAAGTCATTAACATGATCCTAATCAAACTTAACGTTAAGCTTTCGCTCTGTATTACAACAATTAGATTCTTAATTTAATGTATCTTTGAAGACCGTCGAACGTAAAAGCTTTGGAAGTTTTTATTAATTCGTTATAATTAACTTTTTATGCCAATAAAGGACACAAAACTCCACGGGCATTACAACACGTTTCGTCGTCTATATTATCAATAGACTTCAATCAATGAATCGATACCTACCTCTGAAAAATAAATAAGTAAGTAGTACTTTCTTATCTGGTCTGAGGTTGATACGATGATATTCCTTAGCTTATCCAGGCTAACCACATTGCTAGTCGACTAGCAAGGTCATTTCATTCGTGTCCGTGGGTTGTAGTGGATGTTATCACTACCATTTTCATACAAAGCGAAGCTTGACACCGTGCGTAGACTCTCCGTGGAGCAGCGGCTTTAGTCCTATTATCGGTTTTCCCTGGTGGTTACAGAAGCATTTAGATGTCTACAGATGGTATTAATACAAATTGTAATATGTTAAACTTATTAGCTCATAAATAAATATTACAAATACTAGTCTTACAAAGAGCTGGCAAAATTAAAACTATACCTCTATCTATCTTAGTAGGGTTATCATAAGAAGCTTTATATTCTTGCGATGAAACGCCTGCGTCTGCCAAAACATTTTATTAGCTGTAGTAGTCCATGAAATATAGGTGCTTTTCTAGAATAACCGCTAAGTAAAAATAATTACTAGTAATTAGATTAGAAGTTAATGACGTAAGCGTTATGATTTACGAGAATGTTCCGTGCTAATGCTTGCTACAAATTTTATGACGTATTGATGTTTAACATACACAGGAAACTGCGTGGGTGTCCGGCGTCGTAACGCCTCGCACTTGGAGTTACAGCTATTGTTACGTTATAATATATAATTCATATTTCACAGTAGCTATTCACTAATAATATTTGCAATACTCTTTTATTAGGTACTAATGTTATTTCTATGTAGAAAGCCATTTTTTCCATATACAGAATGGTCCAAATAGTAACGTCCAAATATTTACTTTTAAACTTTCGCGTTGCATGATTTATACGAGTAAAAACGGGAATTAACGCGATAAAATTACCTTTTAAATGCCTGACGTTTCAGCCGGGTTGCACCGACCGTGGTCACAGGCGGACTGGAGAACTGCGATTCACTCCGTATGTGAGGTAGATTCACACTCGTCTACCCACAGGATGTTTCTTCTGCTACCGTCACACACCACACTTACTGTGTCCCTATTCTGTAAACTGACCGACGCGTCCGTATTCTGGCGAGTTCTCGTCTGCATAATGTTTATCACTGGATTCCACGTCGCTGATAATTTGAAACCGTCTTCCCGATTGAAATTATCGTGTTTCTTGATTTCAATCGCTTCACGCACGACTCTTGAATAAAAGTGGCGATCTGTGGAGAGGACTTGCGTATTGTGGAATTCAATCCAGTGATTAGTGCCTGCTTCGAGAAGATGTTCTGCAATGGCCGATTTGGTTATTTGTCGGTTTTTCACAGCGGCGATGTGTTCTTTGACCCTTTCAGCAATAGTCCGCTTCGTCTGGCCTATATACGAACTACCGCAGCTGCAGCCGACTTTGTAAACGCCCGGAGTTGCCCCTACAAACTCAAGTTTCAAATTATCAGCGACGTGGAATCCAGTGATAAACATTATGCAGACGAGAAGCTAGTTGGCTTACACCTTCGGCCTCATGAAATGAAATGAAAATGAAAATGAAATGAAAAAGCTCTTTATTTAAATGGACTTTGCTAAGTACTTTTAAATCGTCAAAAGCCCTACCACCATTTCGACGAAATAATTATTTTACTTAAATAATTATTATTATGCTGAGACGGAGAAGAAATGGCGAAAGAAACTCCGCAGCTTACAATTTCGTAATGATTTCAAAACATCATTACATGTCCATAGATATATCAATATGAATAAATTACAATTTTAAATGCGTAAATTTGGGCAGATTTTACTCCCACGCATTTGGATCATTTAAATAATCATTTAACTTGTAATAAGCTTTATAACTTATCATCGATTGCATTTAGTATAGTAAGCATAACATAGTAACGGTGCTAAAGTCGGTGCCAGACATGTGTTGAAATACGCAAATACAAAGTCACCAAATGTGGCACTGGCATTTATTTATTGAAAGTTTGAAGTTCGAACACACGTTTGAAGTCAAAAAGACATTCAAATGTTTCATAATGTTACAGACAGGTGTTCATCTCCTACCTACCACCAATTAGATTTGAAATATTGTACGCTTGTACCAATTTTATGTTTGGTAAAGATGAAAGAAGGATATAAAACAGAAACATATCCGATTTCAAGTGGCTGCAATATACATAATATTTTACGACCGTCATAAACTCGGCTCTCAATCATTGTGATATATCTAAATATAATATTCTTACACAATGCGTTTTACATGTATAGAACACCTTATAGTAATAAAAATAGGGCATTAACCGAGCAGCGCCCGGTCTGGGGATATATCTACCTTACAATAGACAGACAGAGACACGACAGCCAGGTAGCCACGGTCAAATAGCACTACCCCAGCGTATTGTGGTGGATAAAGAAAACTGCTTATCGGCGATCGTTTTCGGTACCTGCCATCGCTTTTCGGTACCTGTCCTCTCTTGTAGTCAGCCCATTATCTGTACCTACATTTGTGGAGAACGTGCCAATAAGTTTCAAATGTCGCTGGAAAGTTCCAACCTGCTCCTACCAGCGCTGTTTTTTCAGTCTTCTTTAGACAGGCAGTCCCTGTCTATATCAGCTTGCTTGATGTAGGCGGTTAACAGTACCAATAAGCGCTGTTGGATCGACGCCTTTCTACATGTATACGTGAGTAAAAAAAATCCCGAACGCCATATTAGGCCATGTGATAGAGATGGTGTTTATGTTGGCAGAGCGCAAGTGACACGTTCGTGTTGCAAACGTCTGTAGAATGCTTGCGTGTATATTTTATTTAAGATGTTGTCATGATATATCGCTACCTTAATTAAATTTTTAACTGATTCTGAAATCTAACGGTTCGTTCCATAGTCTCCGATTCAGATGTGCCGTCCAAATATATCATTATTATTTTAGTTTAGCATTATGTGTTCCATCAATTAATGAATAATAAAACCCTCAGTGATTGAGGGTTCTGGTGAAGCACACTTTCATCTTCGGCTTTATCATCACTAACCATCCCGTGAGATAAAGGCTATAAAATTTAGTGTTATGGTTTTAAACCAAGAGAAATCATATCCAATTGCATTGCCAGCGTTTTGTTCGATCCATTTGTTGACCAATACAATATATAGCATCGAATTCATATCACGCAAGTGAGGGACCGATCGCAATATTTACCCAACGCAGGCTTTTGCCTAAATTGGCACGTTCCTGAACAAGTACGTGAAAATTTTAACTTTGATATGCCGTCATTTTCATAGAGTTTCGCGTAAACAAGATCGTATATATGTTTTTCACTAATTATTAATTTTTTACTTAAAGATCATATACATATTTAAAATAAAGTTTTTGAGCTGACTAGATAGTAAAGTCAGCATCAGGAGCAGACTTAACACTTTAGTACTATGTAATAGCAACGCGAGGGCTTATGCAGTAATAGCTTAGATCATATATATCACCTGAGAGTAATAGTTACTTACCTCCATTTTCTTTGAATGATTATTGTAACAAGGTACTCTAGGCTCAAACCTTGAGCTACATCAAAGGTCTTAGAAGATAAATTTGTTCGCAGGATAATACCAATAATACGCCGTGGATCATGAACCAGACTCTTCTGCCTCGATCGCCTTAGAGACTCCCAGTTAACAGAATCCCGTGCTGGAGAGATTGAGTCTCTCCATTAGCCACCAAACTCTTCTATGTCTCAATTACTATAAAGGGCATCTACGGCCAAGTACAATAGTTGTCAGAAAACAAAAGATGGGTGAAACGAATTTTAATACATTGCAATGTGGGGAATTATAAGATACAACAGGGTCATACATTTGATGATTAAATAATCCTTCAGAATGTGATCCTTTGGATGCTTCCTTGTAACGCTATAAGTAGACTTAGAAGGCCTTATGCGGATTACCGAAAACAATTTCGATTCCAAACCGAAACCAACGGATTACCGTACCTTCCGAAGCATTAAACAGTGTAATAGTTTTGGTTACTAATCCGGGACCAACCATGGCGAAAGATTCATTTATTGAAACCCAAACAACTGCATGACTTGGTAGGCCCAATCTTCCAACAAAAGATTTTTACGCAATTCGCGAATCGCAAGATATCTACTCGTATTTGGTTTTCGTTATTCCGTCTAGTAGTGATATTCTTACAAGTGAAGCATACCAAAAAGAAGTACTTAAATAAATTCTGTTTATTGTGTTTTATTTATGATCTTTAACTCCTAAAAAAATAACGATGACCCTTTAGCATAATGGATATCGTCTATTTTACTTTTCTTTGATTTTTTTCTGAATTTAGTAATGTGATAATCCTCAATTATTTAGAAATTTGTGTTTGGAAGTTCTGAGTTCCTCTGAACTCAGAACTTCCGAACCGGCCTAGCCAAGTAGCCAATCGATTGCACCGAACGTTTAACGAAAATAATATAATGTATGAAACTGACGTATTACTGAGAAAGATCTATGGTGACAAATGCATGGCTCAAATGTATGAGCAGTAGTCAAAAATTGACATTTCGTTCGATAGAAAAATTGTATAGTTTGCCATTTGTCTAGGGCCTCTGAATAGCATATATCACGAAGTTATCTTTTGAAATTAACCATAAAATGTAAAAAGAAGCTAGAACAGCTATATTACAAAAAAGCATAGTAGAATTTATTAGTACAACAAAAATAAAATATTTTGTCAAAAATAATAACTTAATTAGTTTAGTAGTTGTAGCTTGGGAGATCTGATATCTTATCAGTATCTTCTAGGCTATAATTTGCAACACTGGTTTTTTTTTTATTTATTACTATAGATGTTTAATTAGCAACACCTAACCTACATTTGTTTAAATATTGTCGTGGTTAATAATGTGGGTGACACAATGAAATATTTGTATACATTTTCTTTAAATTTTATGTATTATTGTGTACACTGTTTTTTAACCCCAATAAATGAAAAAAAAAAAAAAAAAAAATTACTCCACCAGAGGACTTATAAAAAATGCATCTTCTTTGAAACAAAAGCATCGTAGTGAATGTAATATTTGCCTGTTTCGCAAATGTCTTGGGAATGTCAGTGGGTCAACGACACGTTGATGTTAAGAAAGGGCCTAGTCTATTACTCTGAACTTTGGGCCGTTTTAAGCCTCAAGTTTTATTGCCTATTCTAAAGGCCGTTTTACATAAATATTACCAAGAACACTCTATGCGCACTTTGATGGCGACTCGTTTCATTTAACTTTAATTTGCCGCTGTTTTATTGACAATTCATTGAAACAAAATCTTTATGTTCTATCGGTACAAAGACAATCTTCTTCCTTGTACCCTACACCTGATTTATTTGGGGTCAGTACAGTACATATTGTCTTCTTATCGTCGTACTGCTATAGGCATTGGATTTTATGTCTCTACCAAAGTTATTATAGTTATTATTCATACAATGGGTATAATACCAACAATTTACGTTTACGTTAAAAACCTGATAATAATTTTTCATTTCTCATACTCGGAAAGTAGTGTTTGGTTGTTCTGCGTATTGGGTGGAATACGTTAATTCCCACCACTAGCCGGAAAAAACTCATAGTAATTGCTTCCTGTCCTAGAGCGGAAATGAATTTTAAAAATATAACTGTATTTGTTTAATGAGTATTCTCTCAAATTCAGCGGGATGGATAGCGGCGGTGACACGGTGTGTTCCAAATTAAAAAAGATTCTTTATACATTAGGGTTGTTGACACAATTCAGAAATAATAACAATGTGTTAAATGTTAAATTGGTAAAAGGTGATGTCATTTTCTGCCATAAAATCTCCATAGTTTCAAATTATATCTAGAATTTGATTTTTAGGCATATGAAAATCATTTAATATTCAGTCAGTTGAGTATAAGAATTTGATGACGTCACATACCATGACGTAATGCTATACAAAATCTATCAAAGAATAATTATTTTGACACCTAATAAAAAGTATTTCAACTAACTTGACAGGCAAAACCCCTAGTCAGCGTCCGTGACTGTGTTCCAAATTTTAAAAGATTCTATAAACATCATCATCAACAGCTCATATAATGTCCCCACCGAGGGGCTCGAGCCTACCCCACATTAGGGGCGATTAGGCCTTAGTCAACCACGCTGGCCAAGTGCGGGTTGGTCGACTTCACACACAACCTAAGAATTTCATCATAGGTGTGTGCAGGTTTCCTCACGATGTTTCCTTCACCGTATAAACGTACATATGAATTCAAATTTTGAAAACACATTGGTACGTGGCGGGGATCGAACCGTTGCCTCCCGGGTGGAAGACGACGCTCTTACACACTACGCCACCGACGCTTATATACATATAAAAACTTAACTATAAACATACTTACTCTCTAATCTGTGAAAAATACTATTTTTTACGAGTATTTTTATCAATAAATATTTTATTTAAAAAAACTACTTTTTAATTTCTTTGTATTCGAAATGAAATGTAGAGTGCTTAACACGGGTAAAAGGAATCAATTCCTACTCGGACATTACCGCCCTCGCTGCGCTTGGGCGTCTAACTACTACGTCTTCATATGGGAATTGATTCCATTCCACCCTTGTCAAGCAATCTACTATTACTTTACTTTTTTCTTTTCATGATTTTGTGAGATTTTTCCACGAATTATGTATTGCGTCGCGTTTACTAGAATAGAAACCCCGTTTTCTCCTCATGACATTATCCGTTTTTTCCAACGAATTGTGTATTGCGTTGCGACTTTTCATCACTAATAGTATTAACCTTGGCATATTTATAGCATGTCATTATACGGGCTGCGTAGACGTGACTTTACCTGATTATGAAAGGCTTCCACGGCTTAACCCGGCGAGTGTCAGTAATATATATTTCATCTTTAACTCGCTCACGTAATACTCTCTAGAATTATTTACATACAAACGCAACACAGTTAGGAGAATTTGCTCGCGATGAGGATGATGGGGAAATAACAGATTCAGTTTCAACATTATTCATTCAAGAGATGGTCAAATTTTCCTTCAATGTTCATACAAAAAATAGCCGTATCTAAGCGACTCAACGTTTATCAGCTAATTGAAGTAGACCGTAAACATCAGTACCAAATGCCGAAGATTCGGCAAAATAATAATGGGCAGCTAGTGAATGTACATAAATTTGAAAACCAGTGTAATTGGTGTCAATGTCAATTAAGCAGACTACTGAAATGATTAAAGAATTTTATTGAGCAGTAAAAGAATGATTGCCTAGCAATGGGATCTACTTTTGTTTTACCCGCCCAATATAATTTTATGGCAATGTCGTCAGTAAACCAATATATTTTTTCGGTCGAAAAATATGGCTGTAGTTGACATGAAATACTAGCGGAATCCTAGTCCATTGATTTATATCTGCAGTTTTAATAGTTAGCAGTCTTATAAGGCTGATCAACCACGAAGTGTAGGAACTAGTAATACAAAACACATCACGTATCTTCCTACATTCGAAAAAGCTAAAAATCCCTGCGACGTCATGTGGGACTCTCCCTGCAATTGCATTGTCTATCGCTTTAAAAACCGACTCATATTCATTTGGCGCGCATTACAGGGAAAGAACAAAATTATAATAGTACCTATATTTACTCGTTCATTTTCTATTTTGTTGGCATTCTTCACCTGACCCAGCAGCTATTGACGACGATGGACGGATGCTTCATCACCTTCATCTTGATTTAGCCGAAACGTAATACGTGCTACTCTAATCCTACATCCTAGAATTGAGTATAGCTTAAGGCTGCATGTCCATTGGAGACGAACTGTGCCAATATTAACCAGTTTAAAATTTCCGCTCCGCTCCAGGAAAGCAATCCTATTGGTTAATATAGGCATAGAATGTCTCCGCTCCAGTGGATAGCCTAACTATCCCTACACTCTTTATAGAGCCAGTTCTATAGTGAAGATGAATTCCACTACTGTATATCTCGAAGACTCAGAGAATTGAAGGTATCCAAACAGCCTTTACTCGCCACCTGGCTTTCATCTTTAGCGTATTGTCACACAGACAATGATATGATTAGCAACTTCGAAAATTAAACAAGGTCAGCCTTTTTAATCGTAGGATCTAAGATACGAGTTTCTTACACAAAATTATTAATGGAAGCTGACAGGGCAGTCCTTTGCGGGAGAGTGTTTTGTTGTCAGTACCTCAGAGATATACAAGGAAACCAATAACAAAGTTATTTTTTACACCTTTTGCCAATATTAATCTTGGTCATCAGACACTTTTGACACGAATTTACAATGAATATAACAATTTGGTGGGGAAAGGTTTAGATCTGGACTATAACAAACATGTTTAAAATCAATTATATTGTCATTTTAACTGTTAATCGTATATACTCTTAAAGGTATTGTAAGTGATATGTACGCCGTTATTGTGTTACATATCAGATAGTGTGTTATATAAGTTATTATTACGATTTAAGTACACAATATGTATCATGTAGCTGTACTTAATAATTAACAAATATGTAAAAGACTTGTCAACAATATGCTTTTTTTGTTCATTCTATTTTTTTATTTGTTGACTAATATTGAATTTTTCCTGTTGCATAGTTAGTTTATCCCACGGCATGAGTAGGCCTATTTCGTAAATTTTAATCTACTTTGGGAAAGGAAATTTGTTCTGATAATATCAAAGGCCTCACTTTTTTTCATAATTGTGTAAATATTTTACAAAATGGCTTGAAATTACGTATCCTTTGTTATCTTGGTGAGATGTTGTACTGACTTTGTTAAGAAAAACAGGCACGTATTTTCCTGGTGCAAAGAATAAATGGGCTTGGTACCTGAAGGCCAAGGTTTACTATGTCCTGAAAAAGGTCATATTACAACAATCCTATTTAATAAACGTGGTAATCCGACAAATTTGTCACTTTTTAATAAATAAACCGATCTGTCGCAACAAGTGCCGTTTAATACTTATATTACAATTTAGTCCAATACGACAAGCTTAAACTTGTCAGACTTTCTTCCACCATAACAAAAAAAGTGATAATCTTTATTAACTAGGTACATAACTGTCGAATTATGGGATTGTCACCTATGATGGTCGCGTTTATTAAATAGCCCCCAGCCAGATACGGTGCAAGTAGCCCTTTTTCTCTTTAGTGGTCCTGTTAGCACAGTATACCAAGTACAGTAGTTTATCTGCGGGCTGTCGGCGAGTTATTAGCCTACTCTGCGTTGACGCTGGGGCTATCGTAAATGTGCCGGGCTGGAACGAGCGGCGAGCGAATGTGCAATGACATAAAAACGCGCGATCACACCGAGACGGCGAGACCACCTTATGCCCCCATATTTTTATGTCAATGTGTGCGTCACAGTGCGTGCGTACACGGCGCCGATTACGCACGCACACATTCTAATGGATAGCGGCCCGGCCAGTTTGTATGAAGACATATTACTGTTCTTGGTATACTATGCTGTTAGTGAGTCTTTGAATACAAGTCTTCAAAGACCGTCTGATAGTAGTACGTTAACAGTCATGAAGAGAAAAAAAGATTCTAATGCCCTGTAAATACAAGCGAGTTTCTCTTTTCACTGAAACACCAAACAGCTTCACAGCCAAAGTAATAAAGGGGGCGCATTTTCTTACATAACTTTTCAATTCCTATCATTGGAGGTCCGAAAATATTTCTCATACCATTTAAAACCATAATGATCATTCTTCATAAAGATTTTAAAAACTACATATTTAAAAACATAATCATTGAAATTCATAATATCTATAAATTCATACATTTTTGGCGAGTCTAGTGTTTTATGCACCTACATGGCTGGGTGATAGGTAGGTAAGGGTTATTTGTTTATGACCAGGCGGAGTGCACTGTTTTTGTAAGCAACAAGGTAGTAACAGAATTAATAAAAAAATTATGATCACTAACTGTAATGAGCTGCGATGGTACCAATAAAAATGTATGAATAAAAAAAGTATGAAAAATAAAATTAATATGAAGAGTGATTATTATGAACACAAATCGGCAGTAAGACAAAGAATAGGATTTAGAATATTATGTGAGCCAATATGGACCCGTAATAAAGATGTCTACTGTCCATAGGAACAGTTTATCAGTGATTCAATACAGTTTTACAGTCAACAGTTACCCCATTAAATATTGCAATTTCAATCAATGTGTTTTACGTGTACCTCATTCTTGCGTTAGTTTATTGAACTATATTACATGAATGAAACTAGTTCACGGACATAATAAAACTAATCGAAACACGCAATAGGAAGGGGAACTCTTGGCTGGAAGTAGTGTTACACATACAATTGTGGTGTTTTTGTATAATTGTCACGGTAACATTAAAATAATTACGGCATTGGAACTTCGTTTGGATAATTATACCAAAGTATTTTTAATCTTTATAAATGGATGTTTGTTAGTCAATCACACTTAAATCAAAATGCACGAAATTTTAATAAAACTTCCATTAAACGGTAATTTTAAAGTTTGGTAAGCTAAATCTCGAAATCGATTTCGGTGACGTTTGCATGATTGCTACTCAAATATGGTTACAATGGTACATCGAGATCTGGGATACTCCCTAGTTTGATGAGTAATAACGCTAAACAGACTCTCCCTTATATTCTGTACTAAGTTCTTCTATGCAAATAAGACACCTCCATCACATTTGCGTAGACATGAAATTGTGTCTTGTGATAAATGAGCTATATAATTGACAGAGAAAAACTGTGCTTTTGTGAACTTCTCATTCACAAAAGAAACCACCATTTAGTGAGACACATTATGGACTCAGATCATATGAAAAAATCAATCTAAATGGGAATATCTTATCATTTTTAGACAGTGCCCAGCTGAAGGAGTACATTTAAGACCTCAATAGGACTTACTGGAGTCTAGTCACTATAGATCTTTATAGGTCGCAGTGACGTAATTATATTATATTATTATTATTAGCCCCATATAAATTTCAGTTGCATTGGTTATTTTTATGAAAAGAGTTCTCTACAGTTCCCTCTAATTTACTTGCCAACTAACTAAGCTGATTAGTTCATATAGGGCAAACTCCGATCATTTAAGTGTCCGTCTAGCCCTGAAGGTTGTTTGCCGCGGCCATAATTGAGTTTGCTCTCAATTTAAGGGCTCACGCTATTCATACACACAAAGGTTTGAGTTTGAATCTATCCGTTACTATGTAGTTCGCTATATGATTCGCGCAGCTCTTAAAGTTGTAATTTGATTCCGAGATTTCGTGTAAATGCTTAGCGTTGAATTTGTAGTTTAGTGTATACATGTGTATCTTAACCTTGATGAGTCGTTCAGAGCTGTAATTGAAATCTAAATCTCGTGATGAATTCCACGAGTTTATTTGCAAATGTATTTCATTCCAACCATCTCGTCTGGATGTATTTGGAATGGCGACAATATTTTCTTCTTCAGTACCGGTAGTGTATGTTTTTTCGTTTGAAATACGTAACTATTTGTAGCTGCGTTAAGAGCCCAATTTGTATGGGAAACACAATTCACGCTTCTTTTCGCTAGGGGCGCTATTCACGTTTCCTATACAAATCGAGCTCTTATCGCAACTACAATAGTTACGTATTTTCAACGAAAAAAATCGGGAGTGGTCTCCCCTTGAGTTTCTCGTATACCGGAAACGACTGAAAAGTTGATAGAAACCTTATATTTTGATGTCATACATGTTAAATTTTGGTCACCCATCCGAGTACCGACCGCGCACTTGGTTGCTTAACTTTCGTGATCGACGTCTCAAAAGTTGATAGAAACTTTATATTTTGATGTCATACATGCATGTTAAATTTGGTTGCAATAAGTTAAAGCATACTCGAGTTATCGTGCTAACGCACAGACACACACAGAGACATAATTCCAAAAAATATATTTTTGGACTCAGGGAGGTCCAAAACGTGTAAAGCCGTCAAAATCTAGAAGTCAAATTTTTTGACGATTACAAGACTTCCTCTATACTACGTATACGAGAAAGTAAAAACTTACACTACGGGTACAAAAATAGTACTAAATTAAACGTAAACTTTCTTACATCAATTCTCATTGGTTCAGTTATTGTCGGTTGTCAGGATATCATTCAAAACTAAATCATTCACTCTCACCACACTTCCATGTCTGTTTGCTAATTTAGTTAGCTAAGTATTTGAATTTAATGAACTCCAAATCCATGGCTAACGTAGTTTTGCTTTATTACAAAGCTGTTATGCCACAGGATGTCGTTCTTGCTTTAATTGGTGACACATCAAACTGTCTACTTAAATAATAAAAAAATGCAATCGTTAAAGGTTAATGTCGCCCACGCGATGTACAAATTTACAAAAACTAATTAAGACGACTGATCAAAGAATTGTAAATAAAAACAACGACTGGTCCACTCGACTTTGTTAAATGTCGGTAATTAAAATCAGTTCAATAGAGGCGAATGCTTCACTCATTTTTATATTCAAACATTGTTTTATTGTGAAATAGATCTTCCTTACCTACTTCACCATGATAATTTTTTGTCAGTATTATTATACTTTGTCGAAGGACGAACTTAACCTTAAAGCCAGCATTAGCTCAATGTCAACTAAGACGTAAAATTGTGATGGAACAGCATCCTTGACTTGGAAGAGAACAACACCGTAATCTAGTTTTGATGTGGCCGTCCCTCGGCCTAATATCCGATACTTTCTCGTCACAGCGAAACAAACGACCTCGTGAAGTAAATCTTATTATTGAAGATGGTTCTTTGTGAACAAGATTTCCATAGCGTTCTAATGAAAGACGAATAGATGTTTATAAAAAAAATGCTGAGAAAGTTCGCGCAAGTTGTTCCTTGCTCTACTTCAATAAGATTTCTTTCAAAGTAAACGGAATTAGTGAAATTAGTACTAAGTTAAGAAAGTAATAAAACTAGAAAAGTTACTTAACAGGATCCAACTACACCCAGAACTTAGGAGATTCCGATATTTTTGTCCCCGTCTACCGTTTCTTACTCGTCATAAGATATTCGTAATTGTAAAAGTACCTACTCGTAATCTCGGAAAGCGTAATAAGCACTGTAATGCGAGTAAATGAAGCGAAAGAAATCTAGATATATATAACGCAAATGTGACTGACTGACTGACTGACATAGTGACCTATCAACGTACAGCCCAAACACTGGACGGATCGGGCTGAAATTTGGCATGCAGGTAGATGTTATGACGTAGGCATCCGCTAAGAAAGGATTTTTGGAAATTCCACCCCTAAGGGGATAAAATGTCCACGCGGACGCTAGTGTAATTATAAGAGTGATCCCTGCCTACCCCTAGGGTGTTGTAAGGTGTGACTTTATATTATATGTATGTAGTATTTTACTACATAGTATTTTTAAACTAACATTACGCCGCACCTCTCCCACACAACAAAAAATCAGCATTCAAAAAGCCCAATTAAAATTACAGATTTCAGATCATAAACTACCTAGTTACCAATTGCAATTGCTAATAATAACATGATGTCGCCTCTAAAGTGAGATCCAATAATGCTGAAACAAATTATATCACTGGATTATGGAAACAACAAACACGCGACAGAATTTCAAATGTTGCATGATACAGTCGAGTCGATGAACTTGTTTTAATTCCACGGAATACCACTAAAACTCGTGTTTTATTCAATACTGTGTAAATAGCACAACTAATATTACTACAATCCATTGAGTTTATGTAAATTCTAAAGCGATTTCATGGTTCAATAGAATGTGCTATATGCAGTATTGAACCAAACAGTTTCCTCTCGAATCTAGTTACTTAATATTGTTTTAAGTGCATACGTATAGTGTTTCCTAAACATTACGAACTCTAAACTTTTTACGGTTGAACAATATGGACTTTGGTTTGACTTTCAAAACACTGATGTGTTATCACTATACTCGTATAACGTTTTCATTAATATTTCAATGGGTTGTGTAATAACTTTGCTGTTTTACATATTTTCAGGAAGCAGCGACCGATCCCTAGCTGCGCCTCAATCAGAAGAACTGCAACATATAACAACAGATTTAGACATCGAACACAGACAACCGGAACGACAAGCTAGAGCCATGTATTTCACAAAGTCTCCAGCCACCACAACAATAAGAACCCCAATCAATGTAACTGCAAACCTGACTAACAGAGAGGACAAAGCTAATGTCAGTAAAGCAAATGACAATGTTACGATGGAAATTGTTCATCCATCCATACAATGGGTAGCAGCCAACACAACAGACATCATGAACACAACAATACCAAATAAGCCTATTAATGTCACTGTTACTAATACGACAGTCGCGCCATATAGTAATGTATCCGAGTCCCAAAATTCAACGTTTGCGTCTAAAAAACGCAACTTGACGAGACCGGACTTTGTTAAAGATGATACGAGTGTGGATGGAGTATCAGAAAGCAGAATTGTAACTGAAAAACCTTTGTCTCTGGAAACATCGTTCCTGCAGACAAGGATACCGCCTAATGTGGAATCTTCTAGAAGAGTTATCGACCCTGGAGACGGGGATATGGATATGGGAGCAATAGCTGGTATATCTTTCGCCGCGTTGGTGTTAGCTGCTCTTGCCGGGAGTACAGCCTTTGTGCTGTACAGAAGAAGATACTTAAACAAGCCCCAGACCTTGAACGATAAATGTTCTAATCCAGACTCCAGTGGGTACCTCGATGATAGCACTATAAGGGTAGGTAGTTTTGTTTCATTTTTATCTACAAATGTGGCTAAAAGATATAATTGTTCCTCTTTTACGTTAATCATAGGCAATTACAGTCAAATTTTATGCTGGTGAAAAGACATATTTCACTCATTCCATTTATGCCATTAATGTTTCTTGTTCTGCCCTTGACTCAAAAATGCTACATTTATTTTATATGAACGTAAAAAAACTGCATTTAACATGATTTTGGGCCATTGTGTTAATGCATTGTCACTGTCCCATGCATAGATTTATAATTACTGTCGTTTAACGATTGGCAATAAATCGACTAGGGCGAGACCAAAAAAATGCATCAATGTTTGAATAATGCCCATGTGTGCGTGAAAAATAGTACTGCAGTCTGACAGTTCCTGTCTTTTCTACATGACTGACAGACCGACTCAGGCCGCCTGCGTGTACGTGAAATGGGCTAGTCTATATATCTCGCTCTAATATCGGCGTTAGTATGCTCTTTCTCTTTTACATTGTCTATCTACAGTTTCCTATATCTATGGTCCCATGTGTTGTCCGCCGTAAATAAAGATCAGTGTAGCCGAATTAAAAATGTGTAATTTTTAATCAATAAACAAGAAAACTTAGAAAAGTAGCGAGAGTATATTTAAACAACAACGGTGACAAACAAGGATGTCACGCGCCTGTTAGTAAGAAATAACCGCAGCCCAAAAAAGCTTGCGACATCAAACTGTAACCCGTGCCCTAATCCATAGAACTTTAATACAACGCCAATGAAATGAACAGTCATCTGCAAGGTAGAGATTACGTAAGATAATATGGGACCATGAGTTTTATTACGATGCACTTCAGGATCTTTTGTGCCTATCCCAAAGGTCACTTGCATCTTAAACGGATCGAACTACAAGTTAGACGACCACCAAAGTCCATTCTAAAAAACCCAATGACGCTGAGAGAGCCATCTGCGGTCACCAGCCAAAAAATATACTTTTAAAATATTATTTACGTTACAGGACAATTCCGAAGAAATGTACAGTCTGGACAACGACTCGTTCCTCAACTCGCTGGAGGCGATGACCATACAGAACTACTGGACCGACACGGTGAAGCATACTAAGCTGTGAACGCAGGACGTGCGGGATTAAATGGGACACTTCCTTATATTGTGTAATCGGTGTTAGAAAGGTAGGCTGTAGAACGACTTTGAAGGAAAATGGGATAAGTTACAGTAATTAAAATGCGAAGACTGTAATTAGGAGTCATAGATATTCTTAGGTTGAAGACTTTGAAATAACGTAAATATAACCTGAATTTGAGATTCAGGTTGGATTTGATTGCGTTATTATTGCGCCAAGTGCCAATTTCTTTGATATGTAGTTGCTTGTTTTTAGTTTTTGTATATCTTTGCAGTACTCTATTCATTCTTCTTCTATTCTTACCTGGTGTTAGAAATACACACCTCTTTTGTATTCAAGTAACTAACCGACCAACATATTAGCAAATAATTATTCTTCTGGTCATAATTTTTTATTCACACAAGCATTGCTTACTTACATTTTTGACAAATGTAATGTTTACAATGTTAAATAAGGTGTGAATATTTATTTCTTTAGCAACAATTAAGAATGTATTACTTGCTAATGTAAACAAAACCGTACGCATATTATGTTAAAGTTGAAAATGACATGGCGTGTTTTAATTATTGTAACTACCCCCTTTAAAACTATTATAACAAGTGACTGGTAGAGATGAACTTTCAAAGACTCTGTGTTGATATTTAGATTATAGTAAAGAATGTAATTGACTTACCTAAAATTATTCATTAATGTCTGCAAATAATTAAATAAGTATATGATATGTCTGACTATAGACAATTGTTGTAATTTTATAATTTATTTAATGTGTCGTACTTATTGTATATGAATTACCGATGATATTATTTTATAGTGTATTTCACCAGTGATCTGAAATTGGTTGTATAGTTAATTAGTTTTATATTGGAAGAAAATATCAGTAGAATATTTTTTTATTCTGCGGTAATTTCTGTTTTGTGTTAAATTTTTTCTAGGGTTTTGTTTTCAAAACTATATAATATTATTTTTGGATCACAATACGAAACCTCAAATCTAACCAAGACCTATCTAAAAGTGCTTTAATAAAATTTATTTCTGTATTTAACAACCAAAACATGATGGAATAATTTTATTTTTGCGTTTACAAACGCGTAAATATAATACTAGAAAAATGCACTGAAAAAAATCGACTTGCCTCAGGCGGGACTTTTTTCAGTGCATTTTTCTAGTATTATATTTACGCGTTTGTAAACGCAAAAATAAAATTATTCCATAATGTAAGGTAGTTTCATCTTAGCTGGGCGTCAAATATTTGCAAAAATATTTCGTTCGGGTCTTGGAAGTGCAAATTTCAAAGATTTGATGAAACGATGTTTACCATAAAAACATAAGCACCAAGCACTGACAAATTTCGACAGCGAAAAGCAGTGCTTCGGTGGCGAAATTGGTTAACGCGTCCACCCGGATTGTGGAAGGTGCGGGTTCGAGTCCCGCCTGAGGCAAGTCGATTTTTTTCAGTGCATTTTTCTAGTATTATAACCAAAACATGAGTTATCAGCTCCTCAGGAGCATACGTAAAATGGCTTACATCTTTTATTTAACTTAGAGGTATCGAAAGATTTTTAATTAATCCTATATTGCAGACGAATGCATAAGACCGTGTTTAATGTTACAGTAACAGTGTGGCCAGTTGGAACAATGATGACGGTAGCTTAAACTCATTTACATTTAGTTCACTTGACTTAGCTTGCACAACGAAGACGCCTTCTAATCTGCTGTAAACTACTTCTAATCATTGGACCATTGGTTCAAACTTTATTTTGCGCACCGCCCATTTTCAGAATATGTTTCTTTCTAGAGTCCCTCATCTTAATTTTATCTACCATCTTTCGCGAAAAACAACTAATGCCAAGATTACGTGGCATCTCAAACCCCCTAATATCTGGGTTTTCGCTACACTACACTCACTGCCATCTCATGCATACAAACAGTATCTACGAGATCCCCACTAGAATAAATAGCTCAGGCGCAGAGTTTGCGTCGCAAAATGTCCACTGGTCGCAAAAGCTGCCTTTCGCAGAATGTCTCTTTTGCAAAACGTCCCTCCGCAGAATGTGCTGCGGATCATCTCTATAATGTTTATTATACATTACCTACGATTCTATTTAAAGCCATGGCCTACCAGTCTATAGCACCCATCCACTAGCGTTCATTCTGTATGACTTGTCCTCATGGATAAACTGTAGAGAATCATCGTAGGGATAAAGAAAACCGTTGACGCCACTAACTAATGTCATCTCTACATAGTTTCCTGTGACTTTCTATGTAACTAAGTCAAGACAGGCGCGACGGAAGGGACAAAAAGATTTTGACACTGTCGTTCTTTCGCGCTTTGCCCCTCCACTATAATTCTTTCCTTATAGATTGGACATTCCGGCAGGAATATGCGTTCGTGGATGGGGCGCTTATGTTTCACTAAACACTGTCTAAATAAGATACGTAGCATAATATTTTGATGTAATTACTAAATTGTATAATAACGTATTGACATTTTAACACTAACTTGTAAATACACTATTGTTGTGATAATTAATTTCGATAGGTAGATTTTTTTGCTTTAATTTGCACTTATTGTTTGTCTGACTTATTTGAGGATACAGGTCCAGTTATTTTACTTCTGGCAACATTATAACTTGGCAACAAATATGCAATATTTAGTATATTTGTCGCCAAACTAGATGTCTCATTTTCGATTCACATTTACGGTGCTTAAGATTTTAATTTTGATTTATTTTTAATTTCTTTTGAATTTTGATTATTTATTTTATAATTGATGTAGTGGATACCTCACCAATGCCAGCTCACCACACTCATTATGTATATATGTTCATTATCCATTACCCACAACACAACTTCTTAATGATACTTTGGGCTAGATAAATGGTGTGAGTGCAGTGTGGTAGGTAATTATTATGTTAATATAATATAATATGGTCCTAATAAAATCTTTTTTTTTTGTTAAACTATTTATGTAAGGTGAATGTGGCAAAGTGCGCCTAGCGGGCAAGTGCACCTCCCACAAATATCTCGAAAACTACCGATTGTATACTAATTGTGACACCTTTTGTCGATGCTACAAACTAAATCATAGTTCTTGGTAATAGTCACAGATGGCTCTAGACATTCGAGTTGGAGACACGTGACATTTTAATTTCACTGATATTCAAAGTGGTGAAGCGAGTTGACTATGGGGCGATCATCGTCGTAAATCTCAAGAATTCGAGTTTTTACAGATAAACGAGTGAGGTAAGTGCACAATTTAAATAATTTGCTTTAAGATTCTGACTTTATATCACTCCTATCTAGTAAAATTTATATATTTTTTGCAAGTTAAATATTCCTACCTCAAATTTGTATAGTTGGGGAAGTGCGCCATACTGACTTTTATATGGCGCACTTCGCCGAAATCCAGAGGTTACAAACCTTTTAAAATATGTCTTTTTTACATGCTTTTTATTTAACTTGCAATGTATGTTTGCTTGTTTGTATGGTCAGGTCAAATCTTGCAAATGAATTGTAAAGTAGGTCATCTTCAACCAATTTAGATATAATTTGCATATATACGTTTATTAGTGAAATATATCTACACAATTTTCATATCGCGATTTTGATAGGTAGGTACTTTTTTTTATTACATTGGTGGTTTTGATTTGATATAAAGTTTATTCTTTTTAAAAGCAAATGCTTAGTGAGATACATTTTTAAAAACAAATAAAAGTTTGTTTTTGAAAATGTATCTCACTAAGCATTTGTTTATTTTTTGTACGTGACTAGTTCGTGTATGTATTTTTGTTTCTATAATCCACTGTAATTTTTCAATTCTTGAAAGAAGTGTTTGATATTGTTGGAATTACTTCGTATCTTAATGTCATCCGAGTGTCATAGAAACCTTAACTGCCAAAATATTAGTACTTAATTGTGTTATGAGGCTGCCCTACATACATACACACTCAACACACAAACACAATAGACCAGTAAAAGTCGTAATTATTTAATTGGTTATGATTTTTGTTTAAGATGGGGCGCTATGAAAGAAAAACTGAAGGTCCTTCCTGGTCCAGAGAGTTCAGTGGAAGCTGTTCAATCGGGTAGGATGTCTGGGTATGCAGCCGCATCAACATTTGCTATAAGTACCAAAAAGACTATTATGGACCACGTCACAGGTCGAAGGGGCCAAAAGTCATCAAGTCTAGGCAGACCACCAGTATTTTAATTAAGAGAGACCAAAGGATGGCAAAATGGTTGTATATAATGGAAAAAATGGTTTCTGTAGTATTTACCTATACTTAATAAATAACTAATTTCAATGACTAACTTTTTATTTCTTATATTATTGATATCAAATAAGTAGTCTTATACCATGATGGTATTCCCATCGTAAGTAAAAGAAAAATTCAACTTTACACTCTATTATCTATATTTAGAAAAAAGGTTCACAGCCTCTGACTTGAGAATGTATGGCGCATTTAGCCGAAATTTGGTTTTCATTAAAAAGATTCTTCTAGAATGTAGCTATGAAAAAAATTTAAATATCATGAGTTTTGTTGCTTGTTTTTTTATAATAATATGGGGCTGTTTTTATTCTAATGCTTTATTATTGCGTTTTATTAATATAAGGCGCACTTCCCCGATTTGTCGGCAAAGTGCGCCTGGTAAATACAAATTCAAATTTTATGCTAAAATTCATTAATTTATTGTCAGATTCTCATGACACGACATTGATTGTTGTTGCAAAACATCACAGATACTTAGGGAACCACGACTAGTGTCATTCGTGAACTTAAACACAAGTAATATAGCACCAAAGTCAACTATGCAAAAAATATGGCGCACTTTGCCCCCCTCACCTTATTGTTCAACTATCGGAATTAAAGTAACTATGACCGGTCTTAGTACTTTAAACTACCTACTTATTTTAGAACTAGTAATGTGATCTCAGTAATGATTCTGGAAGATAAATAAGGTTGTACTTACTTCGTATCGAAACTATGCAATGCAGTGAAAAAGAGGGGTTATGTCACTACGTTTACGGCTTCTTTTGCATTTGTTAAAGATGTCATTTAATTAGATATAGCCTATTTAAACAGGGTTGTCAAAAATAGCTTCAGTAGAGTTTTTCGAATTATTCATAAATCAATTGTAATGCACCGTGCTGTGTTTGCTTGCTTAACAAAAATGCTTGGTTATTTTCAATTATTATGCGATATGACAATTTTAATTATGACAACCTTATTTCCTAGTTGAAAACAGTATTTTAAGGTGTAATTGTTATGATTTTATTAATGAACATTATTTTAATGCGGTCAAATAAAATATGGCTTCTGAGTTCTGACTCAATTAAATACCTTTTTTGTCTCACTTTAACACTTTGCAATGAAAGGGACATGTAATAACAACTTTGCAATAGCTGATGCTCCTGAAGTTGCAAGAGCTATAATTTGGACACTATATCTTAATGATAATAACGTTTAAGGTATAGTTTTAATGTGCCTGGAATTACATAGCTTGAAATCAAATGTATTAATTTTTTAAATTTAAAAAAGAGGTTTTTACTTTTTTATTTTCATAGTCTATGCCATTTTTATTCGATCGCATTTTATAGTTTAATATTCGATCATTAGACGTTTTTGTGATTTCTACTTCCGTCCAATGACACATAAAAAAGATTTTGTTGCATTTATAACTCGGTGATTTATTTGAAAATATTGAACTGAGTTCCATTAATTTTATACCTATTATTGTGAATAATGTATTACAATTCCGTTCTACATCTATGGACGAATTACTTTTATCAAATGGAAATATATATTTAATTATGTTTTTAAATAATTTTAATCACCTACTTATTTAAAATTGAATTCCTTGTTAATAAAAAATATAAGTACTTATCTTTGAATTTTAAACACATTATTTGTCAATATTTTAAAAATATAAGATCTCAGTTGTTATAAATATCAAACTGTTTGTATTAAATAAAATAATACACTGTGACTTAGTTATTAAAATTTTGAGTTCGAATTATGAAATTGTCCAATGGTCCGTAACCTGAATTATAATTAATAACCTTTTCGAAGAGGTTCTTTTCGATTTATTACTTGTTGTAAAAAAAAGAAAATTAACAATAGTTACCTAATTGGAAGGTTAGTCCGCACATAAATGCAATGCGTCAACATTTTAATAAGTTTCCATTAAGAGCCAATATTGAATTCTCAAATGCTGTGCGATTAACCATGACATTTTGATTTGTGCGCCTACAAATATCTGTAAGGTATTGGTAGATATTTATAGGCAACAGTAGGAGTAATTCTTCAATATTTAATATAACTATCATATCATGTAGATAGAGATGTATGTACTGTTTATCGATATCGACAAAATAATATCTAAGTAATATCTAATACCTACCTAATATGTTAAAGATGCTGCTTTCATCAGCATCGGTAAAGTTTTGTTCAGTGCTTCTCATTTATTATAATTAAGATAAATATACAAAACAGAGGTGTTAAATATATATTATACTTAGATATAACTTTATTACATAATAAATGATGATCGGACTACTGCAAACTGTCAAATTCCTCAATAGACTCTAAATCTTATGTGCATATAAGTCCTTACTTTTAGGCACAAAAAACGTAAACAAAGGTTTTGTGATGACATATATTAGGAAAATGCAAATTCTTGAATGTAAAACATTATATCCACCTGATGTTGTAAAAAGTCCTAAATAAAAATCAAGCACTGAAATTAACTGAACCTTGTAACAAGAATATCGCGGATTTAAAGTCGATTATGAAACACTAAAGTTTTTTTTACACAAAAAAATAATTTTAAAGGGATACTTTAAGAGATTTTAGTAAGAGCTCCTCTTAGATTAGTTTCAACCCATTACGGGTCTCACAATCGATGTATCATTGATATACTTAAGTATCGAAATAACTTGATAAGTAAAATGAACGTTTTGAATCCACGTTAAATCAATTCATACCGCGGTCTAGAATGGTCATTTAACACTGTCTTCGACTGTACCTTCTATCGATTTTCCGTTATTCGGAATTAATTGGTTATACGTAAGTAGACTGCTTATTGAAGTTTACTTTTAAAAATGTTCATGTATTTTTGTAGGTACTTAACTGTAACTTATTTTTATTTTGTGATATTACAGATAGTTTCCAATCAGTACATACAACACCCAATCGTTATTTTTATATAAACATTTAGATTCAAATATGGTACTTGAAATTAAGAGAAGTTGCCATAATTCCATGTAGTGTTAAATATCAATTGATAATATTTTTCCAATAAAACAGTTTCCGCAAATTTCCCGGTGCTAGGAAAATATATTTTATGTAGATCTGTAGAATAATAAAGAAATGAAACACCCCATTATTCTACGTAAGTCAAAAATTTATGTATTTTGATTTGTGAGACAGATTAGTATTGTAATACCTTAGAATTAATAACGGTATTAAATCTATTTTTACTTGCATATGTGTTTTTTCCTTTATGTTCCCTTTTGAGGTCAATACCTTTTAATGCATTTACGCCTTAGCCTGCAGAACAATGCATGCAGCAGTTTAGGGGTAAGTGGAATTCAGAGGTAAAAGTTTTCCCCCACTACCCAATTCAGGTTTTAGATAAACCAGATGGAACTAGATGGCACCACTGTGACAAGAGGTCTGGTGTCAAAACACTAAGGAAATTCCCGCTCTAACAACGTCATGTGGATCTTCCTGGTTAATGGCTTCGCTTATGCCAATTTCGAGTGAAAATATATCCAACGGTAGACTGAGTTAAAAATGGAGTATCTCAACACGTGTTATTACAGCAAGGACTCTCTCTGATGAAATCTTGGACAGGTGGACCTCATTTCATATTGCTGCCACCCGTCGAATATCTACTATATTATAAAAATAAGTAGGGTTTTCCTTCCTGACGCTATAACTCGAGAACGGCTGAACGGATTTATCTTATCTTGGTCTTGAAATGTTTGTCGTAGTCCAGGGAAGGTTTAAAAGGTGAGAAAATATGGAAAAATTGCGAGGAAGATAGTAAAAACAACAATTTTATTTTCCCATATAAACTGTTCTGCCTACTTTCCTGTCAAACATTTGACGTTTCGCCATTTTCATGTCGTTAGGCTATCCTAACGACATGAAAATTTGTTTTATTAAACACTAAATTGCCATGACAGGTGGACATATTTGTCGAATTGTCAGAAATTTGCGACAGGCACCCATACCCAATGTCAAGGAAATTCGACAGTGACCTAATAATTTGAAAAAATGGTTTTAACATCATCGACGGATAGTAGTAGTAGTGATGTTACATATTTGATGCAAACGACATACATTTAAACTAAGAATTAACTTTTCTTTAGATGTAATGATAGCATATTTCTAGAACGGTTTCGAGTATTTAAAACTCCCGTTAAATACTTAATAAACAAAATTGGACAGCACACACAAAAGCAAGATTATTATATTTATAAAATTACCCTGATATTCATCATACGCATAATTCGAAATCATGATATGACAAATATGTCAAAAGTGACAATCTTGTCAATTGCCGCGACAATTATGTCAAAGAATATGACATTTGTTCGTTTAATAAAACTGACAATTATGTCAAAATGCGACATAATAGTCTTTGCACCTATCTAGCACCTATGTGCTAGATAGGTGCAAAGACGTTTAGTACTCCGTGAATAGGTGATACGAAGTACACCGGGTCATCTAGTTATTTATAAGAAAACTCTCATTGAACATCTGCACCTCCGGACATCCTGCCAAGTACGAAACCCGTATGAACTTTCACCGGGTAGCCATCTGTGCCTACCACTGTCCAACCGGTGCAACCTACGGTGGTACCTAGTTCAATCGCGTCAGATGTAGGTATATTGGTGCACCAGATGGAACGTGCGTAAAATTATATAACTCGGTAAATACTTATTAACTATAAGACACCTGACTGAACCTTCTCAATATTCAGGTTCGTCACACAAATATTGCCACTACCAGAACTTGAACTCGGACCGCTTGATGTGTAGGCAGCTAGAGTGACCACTCCACCAAAACAGCGTCAAATAATGTTTAGTTGTTAATCCTAAAGGAAAACAATAATAAAAATCCTATGCCTAAAATAAGTAATAATCTTACATTTTGTCGGTACCAACCAACCCTAGCGCCCAGTTCAGTTTTAGATATTTTCAAGGACACGCCTGAGTCGGGCTACTGTTCGTTCTCTATATTGTGTCGGTAGCGTACATAATAACCCGTCCCTGCGGGGTGGTGCCAACCGCAGGGGATATGTGGGACTCGAGGTTTGTTCCCTCCATACCCACTAAACATCCTCCCCGGCCTGACCTCCAGAGCGCTATTACGGGACGGCTCGGGATCTGCGCACGTGAGCGCAACTACACCGAGACCGTCCCAACGCTGCCCGTCTAGGCACTTCTAGTGCACCAATTGGTGGCCAGCAGTCCACAGGGGCTACCGACTGACGCCAGCCCCTGTGGGCTGCTGGCCGACGCCGGCCTTATAGGCCGCCTCCTCACCGACGGCTGCTCGACCTGGCGCGTCCTCCTGACGAGGACACCGGGAGCAGCCATCGGACCGCACCCGGGAACATCTGGCGCGGTCGTGGCCCTGAAAAGGGCCGTCCGGAACTAGCCGTGGTGGGAAAACAAAAAAACAACTTGACGATGGCATGTGACTTCGAATGCCAAGGCGACACACTTGACATCAAAAGCCACACAGCCGCCGAGAATGTTTCCCCACCACGTTACCAGGGTCCGCCACGAGGAGGCTTCCGGACGTGGACCCCAGCGTACATAGTACCTAAGTAGTTACTTTTTGATGTAGCCGCCCGGATTGCGGAAGATGCTTGGTTTGATTCCCGCCCTGGACAGTCGATTTTTTTCAGTGTATTTTCTAATTTTAAATATACCAGATCTTAACAGTCCGACAACTGTACATTCTTTTATGTATTTTGGCCAGGGCCGTCTTTACCCGGGGGGGCAAGGGGTGCGGTGCACCCGGGCGCGGAGCGTCTGCCGAGCGCTGAATATTTGGATATTTCATTGAACTTAACGCCATCACACAGTTTTATATACTTGTTACGACAAATACGTATGCGCAAAATAAAAAAATAGTCATCAACAATGATCATTGTTTTTCTTTTAATATTGGCGATCCTTGGGGGAGGCTTATGTGCAACAGTGGACGTCTCTCGGCTGATATGATGATACATGCCATGCATTTCTCGCCAAACACTCTCTAAATGCATTTAAATGAGTAACACCCACATTTTAATGCTAACATTAAGAGAGAAGACAGAAAACCAAGAAAACTGAAGACAGAGCTGTATGGGCTAGATTCCTTTGCAATCCCGTAATAGGGAAAATAAAAAAGAGTGTTTGGCGGGTAATCATGGCGTCTGGATGTCGATCTTTATTTCGATAATTCAAAATTGCTTCGGAGTGGATTTTGTGCAGTGAAAGTGGTGTCGTTTTGTTGCATAAGCATCCGTGTTGACGAACAATTATGAGGAATCATTGAAATAAAGGTTTTGTGTATGTGGCGTTGAGAATTGTATAGTGGTTGGAAATCCCACTATACAATTCTCATCAGTCACCATCATGAGGTCTGTACAATGCATTTCTCGCCAAGCACTCCCTAGATGCATTAAAAAGTGTGGCACCCACATTTTAATGCAAAAATCAAGAAAGAAGATGAAAATAAAGACTTGGCTGTATGGGCTAGATCCCTTTGCCGTCCCGTAACAGGGAAAATAAACCAAAAAAAAAAAAAAAAAAAAAGAAAATAAAAAAAAGTGATTCAGTCAGTTGTCAGACTGACATTATCACTGTCAGTGTCACAATCGTGATTGATTGCTAAATAAATTCCATTGCCATTCATTTTGTTTTTGTTTGTGAATCCATAAACCATTTTGATAATTTCGTGATAGCGCGCTTTCCGATCGCTTTTTTGTTGTTCATTTATTTTATAAACTGATTATTTGTTACTTCGACAATGGTCAAAGCATGGTATATGGACAATGATTTTCATATTGATCAACGACTGGAGCATCACAAAAGCCCACCAGAGTTTATAAATCTTGAAGAATTGTTCAACAAAACTGGCGTAGAATACTTTTCCGTAAGTTCTATTATCTTGGGTAATGACCTCCTGACACATAAAGATTACGCATTTTGCCAAAGTCAAATGAAAATGTGTACCTACTTATAAATAAAGTAACAATAAATTCTATGTTATATTGAGTTAAAAATTGAGTCTCTCGATACTTGTTATTACAACTAGAACTCGGGTGAAACTCTTTCCGTAAATTTTCATTAGGTTTTCAATGACGTTATTTCTACTTTTGGTTTATTTATTTAGTATAGAATAGTATACACAACAGATTACATACAGCAATAACACTACGTACAATTATAATCATTTTCATACTAGAATGTAACCCCAAAACGTGTAGACAAAACGAATACAAAAAACCAGCACCTAAATGTTCCAGTGGTTCGATAAATAGTTACATTAATAAATTATCTTGAAACGAATTTTGTTTTTTTCTATGTTGGCTGGTAGACAAACATATGGCCTACCTTGTGGTAACTATTGTATTGGATATCAAAACTGTGTGATTTTTCTGTAAATGAAATCAGCTGACCTTCGAGACCTTTTACACTATCTCAAGTGTTTGGTATGATTTCTATTTATAGAATATTCAATAGAAAAAAATGCTTCTTGGGGCAATTCTAGTAAACTACTGGGACTTATATGAATTTTATATCTCAATTTTTTTTACTATGCATTGTGAAATATTTGTAATCTGTTGATAGATTGACTTGAATGACAATGAAATCAGATGACCTTCGAGACCTTTTACACTATCTCAAGTGTTTGGTATGATTTCTATTTATAGAATATTTAATAGAAAGAAATGCTTTTTGGGACAATTTTAGTAACCTACTAGGAAATTATATGAATTTAACATAATTTTTTACTATGCATTGCGAAATATTTGTAATCTGTTGATAGATTGACAGGAAAAACATGTAAACTACACATAACAATGATTCAATTATGTATATTTAGGTAATTGAAACATAACACCAAATCTGCTCATAGTCCCTGAGACTGATCACATGATAAAAAAAAGGTTTTTTAGAAGTGCAATATGGATAAATTAAAGATTTGTATTATCTTTTATATTCTCGAAATTTTCATCTATGAAATGTACCTAAAATTATGTAACTAAAAAAATTTATAAATATTTAAAGAAAGTAGATGGCCCACTCTCCATACAATGTTTGCCCCACAAGCAAAAATGTATTATTAAGACCAAAAGTAGCTCATAAACTTTATCAACTAAACAGTGTCCTTTACTTCAATATTTCAGCCGAGAGACTCCCACTGTTGGACATGCCCTATGTCCAACAGTGGGAGTCTCTCGTCCCCCAAGGATCTCCAAAGTGGTTGGTCCTTTGTTTATTTTATTATAATAAATATTTAAATTTCCAGCTCAATGTTGACACTTACAACACAGATGGTGTGCTGGATAAATTGAAGAAAGATCGTGGCTACACATATGAAGATGAAATGGTATGCTCCAAGGAATGCCTGCCTAATTATGAGGAGAAAATAAAATCATTCTTTACAGAACATCTTCACACTGACGAAGAGATTAGGTGAGACTATTAATTATAACATTGACTTATGTATGGGATATACATATGACTATATTACGGAGATTTTTTTTTTTTTAAATAGCTGTGATCTTATTTTATAAATTCCTTACTTCTTATTCTTGAAATGGTTAATTTTGTTATTATTTAGTCTTATTTCGAGATGTTTACTATTTGCTTAGAATAACATAACAGTTCAACAAAATATTTGTAGTACAAAAAGTAATAGGTAATTTTATCTCTTATGAGTAAGCGAGGAAGGCTATATGTTTAAAAAATACTCCACACGGACGAATCATTCATATGTGGTGATTGTTAAAATCAACTAGACTATGAAATTAGTAATAATTTTTTATTTGTTAAAAAATTTCAGGTTTGTATTGGATGGTTCTGGATACTTTGATGTGAGGGACGGAGGTGACATGTGGATACGCATTGCAGTGTCTGCTGGAGATATGATTGTGATACCAGCTGGCATCTATCACCGATTCACACTTGACATTAATGTTAGTATATTTACTAATAATTAATAATATATTTCTAAAGTTACACTTACCATTATCACACAGCACCAGAAATATTCATGAAACCGAACAAGATCAAACAAAACAGTGCTGGTATTCCAGCATAGATCGGTGCAGTTAATCATAGACCAACACTTAGGAAGACAAGACAATAACTTACCAATTTATGCATTCACCGTGCGGGTCCGTTGCGTTGGTAAGAGGGGAGCCATTAATAATGTGTAAAGGAATTTTACTGCTATTTTATAATTTCATTGTTTCGGGACTATTTACGTCACTGTGACCTGTAAAGATCATAGATCCGGGCACTGCTTCAAGCTCTCCTCTACAATGTGATGGGCCCGTCAACCTGAAAGGTCAATCCATGGAATGCTAAGAGCTTTTGTCTCGTCTGTGACTAGCCTCTAAGTAAGTCCTATTGAGGCCTTACATGTACTCCTTTAGCTGGGCACTATTTAAAAATGATAACATATTTTCAGTTTGGTTTTTCATGTACTCCTCGTACTTATGTCAGACACATTCGGCAATGAATGATCGTTTTCGATCATGTAATCAGTGAACGAATATAAAACATGCAAGCAGCCCTTTCACACGAGCTTCGATGAAAAATCGACGCCACATGTCACACAAGTATGAAATACACACATAGCAGATAAATAACAATATGTGATATAATCTCAACGTAAAAAACGACTTTAATTAAGAAATTTTTAAGTTTATAATAGACAGCGCTTCGCTAGTTACGCCATTTTAGATATAAGATTAATGTTCGACGACAGTGACACATAACATTACATTGACACGGAGTTGCGCGTTGGTCACATGGCAACAACCAAACTAAACCGAGTTTTGGCGTACTTTTGAAGTCCCGCCCACTTTGGTGGACTTTTTCGTGGGACAATTTCAAAGTGTCAGAAATACTTCTATGTTTTAAATGTGTTCACTGCATGTAATGCTACCAACGTGCTACCACGTGAACTTAATCGTATGCAAAAGTTCAAGGTTTTTATATATTACGCTAGATGCTTTAATATTGTAATAATAGTTTTAGTTTAATTTTTATTTAGTATAAAACAAATCGCTCATATTTTATAGTCTAGCATAAGTTCTTATATCCGTGGGGTTTTATGGTGCTGAAAGCTGAATTACAGGGCTTTACCTAGTTCGGCAGCAGAGGCTAATAAATATTTATGTTGTATCTACCTATAATCCTAAGATGGTGCATTTTTTTAGGCTTTATTTTTTAGTCAATAAACAAATTCTCATTATTTTTCTTACGGTTAAATTAAACCACCAGGTTGGAACTAGTATAGGTACTTGGGTACACTAAAATTGCTTGCATCCAAGGTTTTTAAATATATTATGAATTAAAATTAATCTATTTTTAATATACACTTACGTGCAATGAAATCGACTCACCAGTACACTTTGGTTCAGAATTCCCTAATCAAAATCTACACTTAATAAATAATAATTTTAACCCCGTGTGTTAAACAAGAACCTAAACTTACATTAGACCAGTTTTTACTGTGATAGATTTTGGTTTATTAATTTTAAAATTTAAAACCAATTACAGTTGATAGAGCTAAAATTTTTGGGGAAATCAGCTGAATTTTAAGGGTCAATAAATCTGTAAGATTAATCAATTATTCAATATACAATGATTTAATTAACTCTGAACACTCTGCATAGTCACAAAAATGGCGTATGGCGTAAAAATGTGAAACCAGGGATTTCGAAGAAATGAGTCTATTGTCAACAATACTTCGTTTATCGATGTTTAGAGGAAAGCTTATGAAATATACATTCAAATTATATTTACAGGTTTTGTTTATCTAATCTCATTTTTATATACCGATATATTCAGAATCGACACCTACCAGGTGAGTCGATTTTGTTACACGTAAGTGTATTAATTTAGAGCGTAACTGCTCTAGTTGTTGGGTTTTGTTTGTTCACTATTAGATTTGTTAGTTTTTTTGGATGTGATGACTTTTATGTAAGCGTCAGCATTAGTCCATTGCTGACATTTGTCCTTCCAATATTCATGTTGTTATACCCAAGATGTGTTTAATTCCGTCAATTATTATTCCAGAACTATATAAAGGCGAAACGCTTTTTCATCGGCGAGCCAGTGTGGCAGCCACACAACCGGCCCGCTGACAACATGCCGTGCCGCCAAGACTACCTAGATAAGCTCAACAAAGGCTTTGTAGCTGCCCACTGACCAAATTCAGTTTACCCGTAGGTAGTAAGTTACATAATGCTGACTTTCAACCTACTTATCTAAGAATTCACGGTGCGATTTTCTTCCGCGTCCACCACGGCTAGTGATGAAAGGAGTCGAGGTTTTTAAACCAAAACTCGCCTCAATTGTTAGGACTCGACTCAAAAAATACGACTTGAGGCTTTTTACTAATGTAAGATGACTTCAGTCATTAGAGTTCAACTCTGAAATAAAACGACGTGCGTCTTTTAATAAGAGTTTAACCCATTAACGCCCTCTGTACTCGCGCGAGTACAACTACAAATAGTATTATTTTGTTTTTATAATCTATCGTTATCATTCAAATAATTCATTATTTCATAACCAGATAGTTAACCCATCTGATAAAATAAAAAAGTTTAGTGTAGCGCGAAAATAAATGTCACCTTTGCCACTGTCAAATACGGATTGCAAAGAAAGTTTATATGGTAAGTTTCAACAATGTTTTGTTATTACAAAATAGAACTTTTTTTAACAGAAATTTCATACAAATAGTTTGTTACTCTTTATTTTGTTATTATCTCTTGTTTTTTATGAATTTAATTTCGATATTTTTACGTTTTGATTCACTTTATTCCACTGTACTCGGCTGAGTACAATGGTCACATATGTATAACAAAATTATATTTTTATCAGCTATTTTCATTATTCAACAATGGCGAACCGTCGTGTCTTCACAAGCCAAAATAGCTATGCTAAGCTGGAGGAAGCCATCGAATCTATATTTGCAGATGAAAATGATGATTCGGAATATGATGTCCTACTGGGGCCTCCGGAACCTGCTATTGTAAGTGACGAAGAAGAAGGGAACGATGATGATTAGGTTTCTTCTAATCTTCCTAGAGAAGTTCCACGAACTGTAGAAGTCATACCACGCTGTCCCAATCATGATGTTTCAGACTGGTCCGATAGTGACGATGAGCCTTTTTCAAATTATGTAAGGCCTTCGAAACGATCCAGAAATATTCAATCAAATAAACCTATGTGGAGGAAGATGAAGCAAGTATATCCTGCTAATATATCCGGCAAAGAAAGGTCGTAGAAAAATTGAAAGCCTGCACTCCTGTACTACCAACTGAATGTGCTTATTGGAGTTTGGATGAAGACCTTGGAGTCCCTATAGTATCAAATTGCATGTCACGGAATCGATTCTTGGAGATAAAACGTAATCTTCATTTCGTAGATAACTCATTAGCTGAAGGTTCCACCGATAAGCTTTATGTGAAGAAATACACAAAACTCTTGCCAATCCGGAATTTTTATGAGAATATATCTATAGAACTTTATACAGTATAGATGAATCCATGATAAAATATATCGGCCGTCACCCCGAAAAACAATTTATAATGGGTAAACCTGTACGATTCGGATATCGGAATTGCGCAGCCACAAGTTCAGATGGATACTGTTATGCGTTCGATGTGTATTGTGGCAAGACTAACGAAGTAGCTGATAATCCTATAGGCACAAGAGTTGTGAAATCTCTTCTGGACAAAATGACCGTAATTCCTAGTGAACATATCGTTTATTTTGGCATTTTTTTTTCACAAAATATCAGTTATTCGTTGACCTCCGGTCCTTAGGCTTCAGAGCTACAGGCAAAATAAGAGTAAATAGAACTAAAAAATGTGTCAAAACATTATGTGTAGAAAGACCTTGCTTCGGACAATTTCACTATTAATCCGCCCAGTGTACCCGGCCGAGTACATACCTATATTTCAATACATATTTCTTTTTTGTTCTATTTTTCTTTAAATACCTTTTCTTTTGTCCCTAATAATACAACAAATATCATTAAAACAAAAAAAATACAGGTAGTTTTCATTTGGGCGTTAATGGGTTAATTTTAGTAAAGAACTCGAGTCGCTTAACATAGATGAGTTGTTTAACATGAGATATAAAATAATAAACTTCAGTACAAGGCCATTGCATTATTATTGAGTATTCTAATTATGCATCACTTGAAATTGTTAACATTACAATTTAAAGAAAATTATCGTAATTTTAAATTATTACAAAATAATTTTTCAAAAGAAATTGAAAAGTTAAAACGCCGACCAGTTTTTCAATTTATTCAAGATTATAACATAGTATAATCGCAATAACAATCTTATAAATTATTACTATTTTTTAAGTTATAGTATACGAGTATGAGTGTGCCTCACGACTTAAGACTGCCGCGAACCGAGTCCTTTTAAAAGGGTTCGAACCTTTTCGTTGCACCTGAGTCGTTTAAAATTCGGAGTCATTTCAAAATGACCCAGTCTTAGAATAGGCCTCGAGTCCCAGGCTTCGACTCGAATAAAGCTTAGGGTTCAGGGTTTAAAGACTTATTGAGTTGTTAACCGTATGAGTTGAGTCCAGTTCCTTTTAAAGAGCTTAAAGACCTCGAGTCCTTTCATCACTAACCACGGCTTAGCATGCATGTTGGCGGACAATTTTCTTTGGGGATTTTAGTTCACCGCGGGCAAAAGTCCTCTACCCTGGCAGGGATCTTGAAGATTTAAAAGTACATAGCAAAGTCCATTTAAATAAAGAGCTATTTCATTTCATTTCTGGCTCTGTCGTTCGTTTGGTAACAAAAGTAAAGGGTAAACGGAGGAAATGACTCCGTGATTTCTTAGCCTAGCACTGTTTCTTTCAATAATCTACAAGTACTATCACGGTCTCCCTAATCTTCCACCTTAAGGTCGTTTTTGTATTACACTGTCGACGACTACCCTTAGCCTATTGACCAATAGAATTCTAAGTGAAGATCCCAGAGTGATGCAGTACAATTGCCTTAGCAAACATTGCCGTAAAGACATCTGGTTCAAATGGCAACCAGATATCTTACAGAACAAAATTGGGTCTTCCATTGGTCAACTGTAATGAATACAAAACAGGCAGGGTCAACAAAAAGGGCTCGCTACAAACGAAAAAAAAACTAAAGATTAGAAAGACCCTGATGGTACCGTTGGGGTCCTCGAAGATAAGAGGAGAACCATACAACTGAGATCTATTAGACCGTGTGTCGATTATATAATACTACTTAGTCGCCTGGCAATCATTTTGTACCTACAGTCACGACATTAATATGGTACCACATTTGACAGCTGTGCTTTTATGTATTATGTATTTTTATTCTGTGGCTTTTTTATAATCAGTAGATATATGTATATTACAAAAACCATTCCATATGTTATGGGCAAACCTGGCTGTTTACATATTTATTGATAAAGGTGGTACAGATCGCTTATTATGTAAGTCCTATCTTTATTACGATTAAATAAGCAGTTATTAGTAGTAGTTTTCTATCAAAATCTAATGGCTAAATCGTTTGTTTGAAACCCTTAAATAACAAAACCATTTCTTAATCAATTTCAAAACTATATTTTAACTTAATCTGTTATAGTCGACACGAACAACAGCAATCAACAAACACACAGTACCTCACACTAAGGTGAGTTTTGTTAGTTTTCGAGCTCGATCAAACGTATCGTCTCTTTTCATACATTCCCCACTGTTTCTGATAGTTTACGCTAAAGGCGCTAGTGCAGGCAATGTATGAAAAGAGACGATACATTTGAACGAGCTCGAAAACTAACAAACTCATACTAGGGGTACAGGTAAAGTGCAAATAGCGATCGATTTTTTTTTTGTTAAATAAATAGTTAATTCACTTTTTTATAACTCAAATACTTAGATTTTTATAAGAACACGTCTATATCATAATTATTTCACTTTATACGAAAAATGCCGAGCGTTAATGGGATATTTTTAGGTCGACGAAAGTGTGATTAATTTAAAAAAAATCATATGTCACTATTTGGACTTTACTGTATTTAATCAGAATATTAAAACCTACCGTTAAAGTATTTCACTAACACACTTGAAAATGTAAAGTTTGCTCAACAAACTGAAAGCCCTATCTTTGTATAACATGTATTTTATTATTTAGAAACAAGGTGCAATATTGTTATTATATTTTGTATAAAATTGTATATAGCATGTAATATAATGTATTGTTGAACTATTGTTGTATTATTGAATTAATCTGTTCGCTCTTAGATGATATAAAATTATTTAAACAGTATGTGTTAGCAAAAATACTACCTCAATACTAAAAATGCTAATATTACCTGATTCGTAAATAAATGTAAAAATAAAACTAAACAGGCGTGGTATAAAAATAAAATGGAAAATATTCAATTTATAAAAAAAAAAATCCTTATTAGAAACGAAGCTTACTTGGGAAATTAGGTATTTTTTAAAATATTGCCGATGGCTACAATAAAAATAATCCATGTTAAGCTTAGTTAAAGGAGTTTTTATTTCATTCAAGGTTTTTGAGTAATGAGTTTTGTAATATACAAAAAAAAACGAAACTCAACTAGACCACGTAGATTTAGTCCAGTCATCTAATACATAAATTATTTATAGTTAGGTAAGTGTTTTTTGAGTTCCTAAATCGATAGAAAGGGCAGAATTCAGGGGCTAACCAAACTTTTCAGGTTTTCTCCAATTTTTCTCCATAGAAAACAACGTATAGAGAGATACGTACGCATCCGTTCAGCTTTTGGCAGCTGTATGGAAGCGTACGCGTTCCATACAAAATCGAAAATCGTTGTGTTCTATGGAGGAAAGCTGAACAGAGCTCAGTAAATGTGGTTAGTCCCTTATTCTATTTCCTTAACTTCTCTCGATCTTCTTCTATTCTTAATTAATGGCATCGCGACACTTAGGCCCTGTCCGCACAGCGATATTTCACCGCGCGTTTTTTTCTCGCAAAAATTCTGTGACACATAGGATCTTATAGGACTATCTGCACAAGCTAAAAAAATCGCGCGAATAAATCTGTGGTTTGATGCAAATTGAACGCGATATTATTTCGGCGCGAATATTTTAGCGCTGTGCGGACAGGGCCTTAGTGAATTATCTAACAATAAATTGTGCGGTAGATAGAGTTAGAAAATGGAGTCTTTCAACACGTTATTAAGAAGATCAAGGGAGTTTCCCGAGTTTTTGTTGAAACTGCCTTGATCTTCTTCTTCGAGTGGTAAACCTGGTACAGGTTAGCTTGGCGTCAGAGTTTTACAAACGACATTTCTGGCCCCTGACGTGACTTGTTTTGGCTGACACCAATCTTCCTTGGAAACGACTTCTATCAATCGACAGCACCCGGGACCACCAACTAAACGTGCCATCCGGAACACGGAGGAAAATAGAGTTGCAAAATTTTCGGTCACCCATCCGAGTATCGACCTCGCACTTGTTAGTTTAGCTTTTGTGATCGTTATGGATAAACGCACCATCAACCTCCTCTCTTGATAGTAAGTGAATCCTCACACAGGCCAATGGTGGAAGCTTTACCCGCAACCCTCGAGTTCTGAACTAAAGGACTGGCTGTATGTTCTAATGGTGGATGTACATTTAGCCGAGCCGAACGCGCCGAACGTAACGAATTTTAGAATTCTTTATACCCCTTAAATTTGGATGATATCAACAGATTCGGCGCGGGTGATGCGGACGACTTGGTTGATATTCATATTGTTCATATTCATTCTATTCATATATGACATACAATGCAACAATTTCTTCAGCGCGTTCGATTTCGATTCGATTCGTTTTGCACGTTCGGCTCACCTAAGTGTGCGTCCATCTTAAATCGTCAATACCATTCAGTACTTATAAATCTATGGCCAACACTAAGAGTGGTTAAAATTATGCTACCACACTTATTACATGAGCTATTGCGCTTTAAGCGGCAACTTAAATAAGAATTAATTTATTGATTATATTCGTCCATAAGGCTGAATTGTTAATGTTAAAAATGGCTAATTTAATGAATTTATAATGAAACTTTTTTGGAGACTGACCAAATGAAAACCAGTGAAAATCCATAAGTGACGACGTCAAAGTTACAATCACAATGAAAGGTCCGCAGCCTATCACAAAATTGATCACAAACTAATGTCTTGGCTGTCGTTGTCGTAGAAAATGTTAGCAAATTCCAAACGTAAATAAATAGACAAAATGCGCCTGAAACTATTTTACTCTTTATCAGGCGCAAGTGTAAAACGTGTTCTTGACATTTCTGACGCTCAATAAAATGAATCATAGGCCGTAAGTTTTGCACTCTTGTGTAGGTCTCAGGTGAAGGTCACGGATTGTTCTTGGCATCATCTCATCTGATCACACCGTCGGCTAGCAAGCGACCCAGGCAACCGTCGTTTCAAATCTTTTCATACTTCGGTTCACACCAAGAACTTTAGAGAAAAGCTATTGTTAAAGTTATTGAAAGAATTTACGTACAACATGTCATTTCACAATTACATTAACGACGCAGTCTTGGTGGAGTGGTTGGTATAGCTGCCTACACATCAAGCGGTCCGGGTTCGAGTCCTGGTAGCGACAAATGTTTGTGTGACGAACACGAATATTTGTTGACGAGTCATGGTTGTTTCTACATTTATTTATAAAAATATCTAAAAAAAATATTATCTAAGTATATAAAAAAAATGTCCGTTATCTAGTATCCATAACACAAGTTCTTAATGATACTTAATTTTGGCTGCATAATTGGTGTGAGCGTAGAAATATATTATTATTATGATTAACATACAAAATTACATAGCTTAAAGAATATGCGTCGACTGATATCTTTGTAGTTCACGGTGTGAATCGAAGTATGAAAAGTGGAGAAACGAGGCTCTCCCGGCTCGCTCGCTCGTTAGTTAACGATGATGTGCCATGGCCGGTGCCTTAGATATGAAAAGGTCTGAACTTTCAGCTACTTAATATCTAGTCTTAAATCTACTCGTGTAACATACCAATGCTGTTACTAAGTCACAGTATATACTGTTATAACCTACCATTAGAGCACTGTGCCCCTCTTGGGAGCGAACCTCAGAACCTTTGAATCTGTTACCGGCTGAATAACGGAACGTCTGCTATTCTGTGGATGTATTATAGCAATGGCCGTGGAATTGTTTGGCAATGGCAGTTTCTCTACATTGCTGAAGACAAGGTTGTAGGCGCTAAAATCAAAGATTATTTTATTTTATTTATTTATTTAAAAAGATTCACCAGCCAGTGAGATGCCATGTGAGATATGACATATCAAGTAATATTAAGTGTTAATAATTATGCTAAATGTAACAATCATTGAAGCTGAATACAGCATGCAGAAATCATGACTTATTACTAAACTAAGTATAGGTAGATACCTAATATTTCCCATATCTACTATTTTCGTGAGCTTTTTTATTCATTTTTATCCAGAAAAAATATAGACATTTATTTAATTTAAAAAAATCTTTTATAAAGCTTGAATTATTCTTGTTAAAGGTCAACAGCATGTTCATATTCGTGTTATGGTACGCAGCGATAGCTTACAGCTACTACATGTGAGTATCTACTTGTTCATATTTCTATTTTAAACCTAAAAGCTTTAATTCTAAGATCCATTGTAGAGTTTGTGGATTTTATGATCTAAGTATTTCTACCATACATTCTAGGCACCCTGTTTAAGTACTTAGATATTCACTTTTTAAAAACCTTACAAAATAATTCTAATAAGTAGGTACCTGTGGTAGGTACCTATCTCATCATCATAGATAATATTACCGTAATGTTACCGTTTATAATTCGACCCACTGCTGGAACACAAGGCATCTCCTTAGGAGGAGGTTTAGGCTACTGCCTAAACTACTGCCCAATTGGTGCACGGAGTATAAGGTGATCAATACCCCTTTGCTGATCTATTAGTCGCCTTCTACGACACCCATTAGAAGCAATTATACTCTGCCAGCAAAATCCGGCTTCGTAGTTAGTATAATCTACATGAAATAAAGGATTTTTTTTCACTAGCACAAGGTTTTAAATACAATATTTACCTACCTACTATCAAGTTTATCTAGATTTTTCTCTATTATCATTTGAGTGAAAATATTACATAAAAAAAAAGCAAAATCCCAAATGTCTGAGATGCACATTCTGCTCTCATTCGCGAATTCACCCGAGGCTTTTCTTCTTGAGAACCCTCATCTGCACACAAATAGAGTAGACAGCTCCCAAGTAGCAGGGTTGTCAACCTATAAATAAAAAATTAAAGTTACCTTTATGTTATGTAATTTTATGCATTTCTTTGCACTTCACAATAATTTAATCTAAATTATACATTTACTAGTACGCTCCCAGCGATTTCGTCTGCGTAGAGGTATTTTTCAAATCAAATATTATAGCCCGTCTCAATCCAGGAATAAGCAGTTTAATGGTGAAAGAATTTTTAAGATCGGTCCAGTATCTAGTTTTTGAGTTTACTTATTCGTTAAAAAACACACTTTTCCTCTTATTAGTATAGATAATAATATATTCCACGCTCACACCAATTATCTAGCCCAAATTAAGTATCGTTAAAAACTTGTGTTATGGATACCTACTAGATAACGGACTTTAATATACTTAATAGTATACATACTATAATAAATAAACATAAATAAATACATAAACAACCACCACTCGTGAACACATGTTCGTGTTCATCACACAAATATTTACTCCTACCAGGACTCGAACCCGGACCGCTTGATTTGTAGGCAGCGTTACCGACCACTCCACCACGACGTCTTCATAATACAATCACCCACTGTGTATTCCCAAAAGGGTTGAGCAGAGCTTGAGTTAACACTTGGTTACACTTAAAGCCACATCGGGCAGTATGGCCCATGCAGTGCCACAAAATAGTGACAGGTTGCTAGCCGGTGCATTGTCTTAAATCTGAACAATGATATCTAAACTGTACTAAACAGTCCTTTGAATGTTAAATAAAAAGTTTCATACTCATACAGCTGCCATTCTGACGTCAGGATGGCCGATGCATTGCCATATCATGTTTATTTATAGCCAAGCTATAACTAAATTCTGAAATCAATATGCGAATTACTGTAATCGAAATAGAAGTTACCTTAATAGAAGCTCAGAGACAAGCATGATTCGGCCCGTCAAAAAAAAAGTTTTAGGAAGTTCAAAACTGAACGTAGTCAGCCCTACTCTATCATTTAGGTCTCACTCAGAATCTAGGTCGTGTCGGTTACGTAAGGGGAGGTCCCCCCATCGGGGGGTTGGAAGCCGGCATGCGCATATTTTCCTCGGCTGACAATATTGCGACCTTGCTTCAATTTTAACGGTACCGGAAATTCGGAATTCCTAATAATCCTCTTTGAATTTTCAGTAGTTTCAATAAACTTAACTGAAATATCGTTGTACTTATGTTATAGTGAAAGCTGCACAGAGTTTAAATTAACCAAAATAGGTACTTCTTATTGTTGATTCATAGAAATGGAAAAACCTATAGGTTTCCACTATCCAGACATATAAAAAATTTGTTGAAGAGTAGGTACTTTATTCACACAAAATAATTTCTAATGATTTCGCATTAGACAGTATTTTTTGCAACTCTGTCACTGTAGAAGAAAATTGGGTACTGGGGATTTAATAATAAATACGCATTTGCAGTTCTCGCAAAGTTGAGACCTACCATTTGGTCTTAGCTGCCTACTGATTTTGAAATACAATACGTAGATGGGACAGAACAATTATATTAGGGGTTTAAGTATGAAATTGCCGTTTTGTATGGAGAATTTAACGAAAATTAATTTTTCCATACAAATATATTTGCGATTTTTTAAGGAACCACAAATCTAAATTTTGTGTAATTTTGTGGATATATTTAGACAACATTAAGTTATAGGATACATAGAAAAAAAAATTGAGGATTGATATCTGTAAAAAAAAATCATATTTTTATAACGGAGACGGGCACCTCTTAGGACGGGCTGTTTTTGAAGATGTAGGTATTTCTAGTAAAAAAAATAAAAATAAGAATAAAAATTAATACATAAATATAAGTCATTGTAATGAAGTTTTAAATAAAAAAAGAATAATGGACATAGCTATTGTATTATAGGAATTATACACTTATGAATAATGAGGAAAAAATCGGCAATTTCATTCTTTAACCCCTATTAAAAACTACATTTTAATACACAGCTATAACTCTTCTTTTTTATTTCTTGACGGCGTTTTTTTTATTTAAAAATAATAATTTTATTTGCTTTTTAGTAGTTTTTAGTTTTTTTTAGAAATTTTCACGAAACTTTAATGGAGATCTTTTAGACAAACAAGGAATAGAACTAATAAGATTTCATCGACGTCAATTAAATAGACATTATTAGGGACAATTCAAAAACTACTCGTCACATGTCGATCAAATTTAAATTGGACCATATGACAAGTACCAGCTCCCAAAGGTTGAAAGAATCTTCAAAATCGGTACACCCAGTAAAGAGTTTTAAGGTAACAAACGGTTTAAAGTAAAAAATACAGTTGAATTGAGAACCTCCTCCTTTTTTAAACTCCGTTAAAAACTTTATTCTTAAACAATGACTTTGTATAGCGAGACGAGAAAACTTTTCGGTTTACGTGATAAAAACTTCCAACCCTCTCTGTTATGTCACCCACCACGTGACCTTGACGAGGAGAAGGCTGCGTAACACCGGTCGATGCTGACCTTCCGTCAGCTGACAATTTCAGCACATTCAAGACTTGCTTGTTGGTCAAGAAAGGTCAGATAGATAGCTTAGAACTGATGTTCGCTCATGGAGTATGTTTCAAGTCAAAATCTTGACGCGGACTAAAAGTCTAGATCTTGGCGGGCATTTTTATATGGTTCCGGAATTTTAGTTCTCTGCGGACAAAAATCTTTCGTCTGTGAAGGACCTTATTGTGAATGAACAACTTATATGTATGTATGTACCATCTGGAATTAGGCTAAAAATTACCCCCTATTACAGAGATGGCATTTACGCCGACACCAAATAAAACAAAATGCCAGCAGGACGATACTTTATGTATTTAGTTCGTCTTGAATGAGTTTTGTCTTAAATATTTTTGCTTTCTCCCAGTCCTATTTTGATCGCAACCACGAGAATGCTTTCACCTCGCCTGTTGTCAAATTATCAAAGCACATAACTCCCCGGAATCTTGAATAGAATGAGGAACAGGCTATCTTAACTCTAAAAGGCACACATCGTCATCATATCAGCCGAAATACGCCCAGTGTTAGAAATAGGCCTCCCACGAGGATCTCCGATGAGATCGGTCCTGGGCTACGCGCATCCAGCGTGTTCTCGCGACCGGTCCATCTTTTGAGGTCTGCCAATCTGCGATTCCTTCCGGTACGCGACCAGTCACTCGATGATGTTTGGGATCAACGGTGACGGCCATCCTCCTTCCAATGAGCCTTGTGAAAAACCTTATCTCCAACCAAACCACCAAAGTAGCCATGCCCCTGACATAGACTATATGCCCCTGAGGACCGAACGAGAAACCTCGATATGGTACCGGTAGACAAACCACCAACCCCATAATCCGTAGCTGTAACAGTAGGAGAGAGAGAGGCCATGACACTAACAGATAAGCTTTTTTATGCTACCCTCATAGAGCCAAAGGTGTAGTAAAACCACAAACCGAATATGCAAACCCATTTCAACGCAGCTAATCCTCGTTGCCCTACTCAATAAGATCGACCGTTGAAGTAATTTTCACCATATAGTAGACCGTAGTCAATTTCCAGTTTCGTCACCCATCCAAAGAAATGTAGCACCATTGCCATTAGCTAACACAGTTTTAATTGCCACGGCATATTTAGTGAATGGACGAAATGCCCTGAGCTCGGTGTTCGGTAACGTCGCCCTGCTGTTATGCAACGGCAGCCACGGTCGATAGCGCCTTCCGCAGTCAGATATACTGAGTCACTAGGTTTATACATCAGTAGCTTGGCTTTTGCGCATTGGCCCAGGGTAGAAACTATGTTCACGGAAAAAACGACTGAAGTTTTATGAAAGAAGTGCATGCTGGCGTTGTGTCCTGCAACTGCTGCACAACTAGTTTCGATTTTGATGAAATATTTTCTTATTTGTTCCGAAATGTTTCACCACAAAATGTTACTCGGGTTCTAAGAAAACAAGAAAGAAATTACATTTATTAACTACAAAGACTATTGTTTAGCAAGTACGTCCTCCGTGATTAACTAGTACAGAGGAACAAAGAATACAACACGACTTTTTAAGCCAAGTGGTATGTCTACATTGTTTGTGGCTGTCAGGCTTGGTAAACCATTTTCGGTATTATTATACTTTGAAATATTCACCGTTGTTGCTTTTATCACCAATAAATTAGGTTTTCTATAACTTATTGAATATACGACGACTTACCATTAAACCATTAATCTATGTCAATAGCCTTCAACAAATGTCCAGTGCGTGGTTTCATGTTAATAATGTATATTAAATCAACCCAGATCAGGCCAGAAGTTTAAAAGCGTGATAAAATTTATGCATCAATAAAAAGACTTGAAGTTCAAGGAAGCATTATATATAGCTTACAAAAATATATCAAATATTTTGCTCAGACCAATATGAGATATTTTCACTACATTATAAAAATCTCCATAACAGTTTCCAATGCTTTTATCAAATAAATGTTTCTTTGTTTTTTAATGCATGATTTATGAAGCGTCGGTGGCGTAGTGCGTAAGAGCGTTGTCTTCCACCCGGGAGGCACCGGTTCAAATCCCGCCACGTACCGATGTGTTTTCAAATTTTGAATTCATATGTACCTACGTTTAATCGACGCTTTTACGGTGAAGGAAAACATCGTGAGGAAACTTGCACACACCTATGAAGTAATTATTAGGGGATGTGTGTGAAGTCGACCAACCCGCACTTGGCCAGCGTGGTTATTGAATATGTGATGCTACTCATGAAAAAAAAGTACCTATAAAGGATTTTTGATAGACGTTACTTAAAGGTGCATTGATGTTTCACGCACCTGTCCGCAGAATCTGCAAGCATCAGTCTCTTTAGGTAAGATATTCCTATTCCTCTTGCAGCGATCGGTCAGTGCTCTAATTCATCATCATAACTGCCTTTATAATGCTGGGCCACAAGACCTCTTCTTGTCATCGAAGGAAGTCTAGGCAGTAGTCCACCACGCTTGCCTAATACGGATTGGTGGACATAGTATAAGGTGATCGATACCCTTTAGCTGTTCCATTACTCTACCGGCATCACATGACATCTAATTATTGCACTCAAATTGTCTCAATTATAACCACTACGGTGGCTTTATGAAACGTGGCTTAGCGACATATGAAAAAAAAGTTTGAACAATTTCATTGTTATCCGATGTCGTTGCATAACAGTTGGTATTACTGTATCTTTTATTGCCCAAGATGTTTTATGCTTGGACTATTCGAGAACTCCCGGTATTCTAGGGGCACGATAATCGGTTGGCTTACATCCAGCGGAGATCTACTTTCCTACCGCGCCGGCCGCCGTGCCAATGTTTACCACGACGCACAACGACGCGTCTACTAAATAAAGAACACCAGTACCTAGGATCCCTCTCGTATAGATTAGAAATGAGAGATTTTATAATTATTAACTGTTGTTTATTATAAATGATATTTTATTTTATTATATTCGTTGTCTTGCAAAACCTAGCTACTATGTTAATATTATGTTCATACCCTGCTACTAATTTTATTTGGAGTCTGCGTATTATGTTTTGCTCTTCCTGACATAATACCCTTCTTCGCTACATCAAATTTCACACAATAAGTATATTCATATTTTAACATGGTCATCATCTCTTCTCATTAAGTACATGCCGAATTGCTGATACCATGCCAATCTGTTATACCTCTCTCACTGCCACTGGCGCTACTTTCAAATTGTAATTTGTAATGAAATTTACCTTTACCTAATGTACTTATTCCTCACTTTGTCCATTCTTGTTACTGACATTAAAATAGCCATTTCTTGTGAATTGAGAATCAAACATTGTAGGTCGCTTCGTAAAATAATAAAAACATTACGCTGTCTTTTGGCAACTTGTTTATGTCCATTACACAATTTTCGTGTTTCAATTTTCCCATAGGAAAACACTAATTTTTCAGCCCTTTCTTGTTTTTGGTTGACTATACTTTATAAGATCTGCTCATGAATTAATTTTGCATTAATCTGTGTAATGTAACAGCTGCTAGTCAATTGAACATAACAGTCAGATCAGTGAAATAACCAGTAGTAGATCAGATATACCTTCTCGATGTCTTCATATTTCATGGCATAGCTATACAATGCGCGCGCGCACGATTTACAACGGCGCGATACGGCGAATTCTTGGTGAGATTTCAGTGTTAAATAATGATATAATGTGTTGTCGAATAAATTAAAATCGACTTTAACAGTACTAAACGATGGCTATAAAGTACAGAGTTTTAGGTAACATGCCATTTCAACAGTTTTTAACGAGAGGACCAGTTGACTGTTTATGAAACTTATAGATAATTCAAGGAACATTATACCAGTTTTGAATGAAACTTGCTAGATTATTCACTGATTTAAACCAATCCCGATACAAATCTTTCCACTTGCTGGAATTTCGCTCCTTAAATATTCGCAGTGAAGTGGAAAAAGTGATTAGGTTATCCCTGTCACACGGCAGAACTTGTGTTGCATCGCATGTGCCGTCTGCCGATCGAAGATATAGTTGGGCAGATGGTGATATGCTCGGGCACATCGTGACCGCCGCAATTATGTCTCAAGCCATAGATGCTCCCACAAAACCAGTCCACTCCGCTTGGTCATAAAAAAAATAACTGAATCTACTGATCACTCCTGACCACTACCATTCTTTTAAAATGTGTTTCTGGACCAGTAGTCGAGCTTTTTATGGTCCAGTACTTCACGATCTGTCGAACTATACGATCGTCCCACGCACGCACGACACATGTAAGGACTAAAAAGCCGCAAGTATATCGCAGTGTGTCTCCCCTCTCCTCGATGATGACTGATGAAAGGAAGATGCTGGCGCAAGATTGCTTCTCTTTCAAGGACGTTCACTGATTGAGAATTCTTCAGAAATTACCACTAAATAGTCTAATATGTTATGTTATGGAGTAGGCAGTGCAGCTCTGAAACCCGGCAGCGCCTGTGTGCGAAACCTATGAAGTCCTAAGTTTAACTATTTGTCAAAATTTCTCTATCGTCAATTTACGCACCGATTTTAGCACTGATAATAATAATATCTGTAGTTGATATTTGTAATGAAGCTATACGTGAGGATGGCGCTCCTCGTATATGCGGGCTGTCTTAATTAGCTCTAATGACTTATGAATGTAGATAGCAATATGGTTTATTAAGCCAATACGGGTTCGTTACAAACATTGTTTATTTAGGATAGGAATCTTGATGTTAAAATGTAGGTAGGTAAGGTGCCTATTTAGACATTGTAGAAAAAGATAACTTTCTGCGGTGTTTTTCAATGTATTTTTGTTTCAAGTATTAGCCTATTTTGAAAGTGTTATGTGGATATTAATAAAGCTTGTATTTAAATCAACACCATACAATAGTCCTTGAAGAAATGTATCCAAAAGTCAAAAATCTGTTATTTAAGGTATCCCGTGAAAGAATGTTCTCTTCTTCGTGAGAATTATGAGTCTTCCTTATGAGAATTTCAAAATAGAAAACTAAGACCAGGCTTACTACTGGATCAGTAAACACTAACATCCACACCTTTTCAATCAAAAAGTCACATTTCTGCGTCAAATTTCATCTGTTCTACGAATACAGGAAAAGAAATTGTCTATCTTCCCATCTTCATACTCATACATACGTACAGGAAACTTGTAGTTACGCCTATTAGCACAAGATCCGTTGGTTCCACCAAGGCCAAGTTTGGTGGATGCTATAGTGTGGCGTATCGGTTGATCCAGTAAAGCCGTAATTAATGTTAGATACTCATCCAATTCAATACAGTCAGTAGTATTATCCGATTTGTCCGTTGCCAGAGATGCTAGTTCAGTGGTTTGAGATAATTCGTAGCTGTAAGTATAGAACTACTGCTGAAATTACAAAAAATAAACTTTTACACAATTTGAAGCTTAGATTAAACCCTTTTTTCTTTAATCTAAGATTTGATGATTATGTTACGCTCAAAGACCGATAACGCTCATTGAGCGAAAAAATAGCTCGTGTTGTTGTCACAGTAAAACATCCACATAAAAGTACACTCCGCTTGGTCATAAAAAAATAACCCTAACCTACCCATCGCTCAGCCATGTAGGTGCATAAAACATTACTCTCGCACTCTGCCTGGTCATTAAAAAAATAACCCTAACCATCACACAGCCACAGGGTTTGAAAGGATAATTGTCAATAACAGATGTGGATGTTATACTGTGACCACAATGCGTTGTGAGCGTTATCGGTCTTTGAGCGTATGATGATGATGACAGTCACACTATTAATCCCTAAAGGGGTTGAGCAGATGCTTAGGTGACATTTGGTTACATATAAAGCCACATCTAGCAATATGGGCTGTGCATTGCCTCCAAATAGTGACGGGTTGCCAGCTAGTCGCCTACATAAAGCCCAAAAACGAAATAAACGTTCCAGTAAACTAGCAAACAAAAACCGACAACTCTGACAAATGTTACACTGCATTTTATCTTAGTAACTAGTGGTCGTCCGCGGCTTTGCTAGTATTATATAGCCTTCCTCGATAAATTTGAATCAGTAGTTCCTGAGATTATACGTTCAACCGAACAAACAAACTCGTCAGCTTTATAATACAGATTATCTAATTAAACGGCGAGAATCGTGATTATGTCTCAAATTTCATTACAACATTTTTCGTATACTCTCACCGTGATAGAAAATATATTGCTTATCATGGCATAACTATTTTTTAATTTTCTCCAGGATACAAGATGGATATAAAACAGATATAACCTTTCACACAAACATTTGCAACTTTTTATGGTATTGTATTCCTGCAAAACTAAGGTTTTAAAAGGTGCATCAGAAAGTGCACAAGGTTGGCAGCGCATAGATAATTATATGTATGATTTGATTGCTTACGTCATGACTTACATATTATATATATTTTAACTGTGAACAAATTTTTAGACAAACTGAATTTCTTTGACGGTTTCGTATTAAACAGATAACGTAATCTTTGGATTATCACTGCATTAGACATGTCCTTGATGCTTGACAAACCAATTTTCGCGTCGGACAATGTGACTCAGTTTGGTTAGCTGGCATTGTTGTATCATGATTCATAATCTGGAAACATCTTTAGGATCTCGAGTTAGGTACTTGTTTATTTGACAGTTCAAATCTTGAGTACCAAAAAAGTGTCGCAATAAAGATTATTTTGATAATCATTGCTGCTCTCACAGTTTTTGTTTTCAACTAAATGAGCTAAGAGTCGTGAATAATACTGTTACTATTACGGGTACTTATGTTATAGTAACATTTCTTACCAATTCAAATTAAGGTTAACCAACGGTACCTATTGAAAGCATAAAGATTTAGAAAAATCACATAACGAATGAACACAAGAACATAATAACGAACAATTATATCCACTTAGTACTTAAAGGTCCCCTTCTATTCTCTTTAGTGGTGACTACACTACAATATAACTACTACATTCAATGTTTTTTATACTACTATATAGATGACAGACAAGCTGACGGCCCACCTGGTGGCAAGTGGGTACCGTCGCCTATAACCACCAATAACACCTGCAATAACAAAGAAAAAAACACTTGGTAATCTTGGTATTGCAAGTGCGTTGTCATCCTTGGGTGCTATGTTCCGAAACCTCCCCGCGGAGCACCCTGGGCAACGTCTGGTGCCTCCACAGACGGCTGACGTCGGAATTTTTGGCTTTTGGGTCATGGGTTGACCGGCCGATAGACTGGGTGGGCTGCCTTGAGCGGAACGGGGAGGTCGGTCGGTCCTGTCACGCCTCTGCTCTCAGAGGTGGCGGGTGTATGCGACCTCTGCTTTAGTTTTCCGCGCTGGTGTCATGAGAGGCAGCTCCGCCCTGCCGAAGCCAGCGCCTCGGGCCTACACGACACAACCGGACCCAATCAAGCCTGCTCCCTCGTGTGGGACTGGTATGACGGTGGCTGCGGCCTTAGGTAGGCGGTCAGATGGCGTAGACATCGGCCTTAAGCTAGGCTGAGGGTGGACACAGATGGCTTCCCGGTGAAAAGCTTACTGTCGTGATCCTGGGGTGCTGTCGTAGTGTGCCTTGGCAGGGGGGGGGGGGGGGGGGAAAGGGGGGCGGAAGTGAAAAATATATAATTTATTGAGTATGTTTAACCATCATCTAGGATTTACAGCACAATCTCTTAATGTTAATTTGTGCTTGATAGCTGAGCTTATGTGGGCGGGACTTAAAAAAAAATGGAATTTTTGCAGCGTAGATCCCAGCGTAAAGCTGCAAAGGATCCTATTTTTAAGATAATAAAAAACAAAGCCAAAACTAACTGAATTGCTATTCTTCTATAAATGACGAACATTCGATATGAAAATTATGGTTATTCGATCAAAAATAAGATCGCCTGTCGACCTCCCGTCAGCATGCTGAAGTAAAACACGGCGCAGCAATCCAGACACCGGAAGCGCATTATGCCTGACTCACACGAGGCATTCAAGGTTGCCATCCTCATTCTTAAACATTTATTACGCTATCCCTAAAACATGGCCATAAATAGCATATGGAAAATGTATCGGCACAACTGAATTTCCTATTGACACTGAGTGGGATTTATGTAATCAATCAGGTCGTAGGGTTTTGTACAGCCTTAGTTTATTTTCCTCCTGAATTTCACTTAAATAGGTTTCATAATAGAATAAAGAAGAATCAATTTAATAGACATTCTATCGATAATGTAGAAGTTTTCTGTCTTGTACGCCGTTTTTCATGTTTATTTTCGGGTAACGCTATTATAAATATTATTTTGATCACAGATTATTTTGATAGTGATGCTAGGTGGTGCTACTAATTAGTAAATAATAATTTAGACGTATATACCCATTTGGATTATAATGAAATAGACTAACATTATCATAACAAACTGTTAAACATTATGATTAATTTTAAGATTAAGTAAGAATGTACCAGCCCTTACATACAACGGATGCGGCTGAAGCTAATCATTGAGTGAGACAGACATGCAGAGTATTGTATTAAGTATAAAAGATCCCAAGTTGTACGGTTGTTCTTAATTGCATGTATTCAAAACTAATTTGAAGACAAACCAGATAAAATTACAATTATTGCGGTTCTATAGTAGAATAATAATGTTCTGGCTAGTGCGGCGGTTTATCTTTCGTACTGGCTATCTTCGCATTAAGACTTTACTTCTATTTAACGCTAAACCTTTTTATATAAACAAATAATATAGTAATTCTTATCTAAATAGAAATAATAATTGGAATAGCATCAGTCTTCTATGACATAGGTAAACTGAACTATCTACCGTGTTATTAAATTTTATTGGGTGATATTTCATTTAATCGATAAGGGACAGAATTGTTCTAATTCCAGTAATGGTTTATTCAGCAGTGGTGGATATAATTTTTCAGTGGTAGGGTTTTGACGATTTAAAAGTACTTAGCAAAGTCCATTCAAATAAAGAGCTTTTTTATTTCATTAAAGTATTTATTGTGAACATCTTGGTACTTTAAAAATTAAGAATTGTGTTTTACTTGAGTTTATACTAGATATGTTCTAGTATAAACTCAAGTAAAACATAATTAAAAGTAAAACAGACTACTTATTCATATAAATTTTTGGGATAATTTGTGACGTGATCAAATTAGAACGAATTAAAAAAATATTATTAAATTTACCACTAGCTACAACTACACATCTGCATAGGTGCTGATTATGTTATTATGTACTGATTATTCGGTTTATTGATACACATACGTCCATATTTCGCCAGACACTTCCAAAATAGTATATTTCTAATAAAAGCATTAAAAGTCGCCTACTAAATTCTCTGAAGAACTTTTGCTTAATCGTTGTTAATGGAAATATAAGTATCTGATCTGTCGCTATTTTTGTCCACAATTGGATGAACACGACTGATTGTATGTTGTGTTGCTTAGTTGTGTAATAAAGATTAGGGACTTGTTATGACTGTCGATGCCATTACGTTATGACTCATAAATTGTTTTTTTATTATGGAAGATACAACTAGGCCTTTTAGTAGCACATTCGACCTTTGCAATCTATTCATGTGAATTATTCTTTATCTTTGAACTTGACTTCGTGTTTGGTAGTTTTATTAATTTTAAATTAATGTAGTTCAATAAGATGAAATTTTATGTTTGAAAGTATTTCTGTAGTTTAGCGAATCGCATTCTAATGATTCCCACATGGGTACATACATACTTTAGTTATATATTTGCTGTCGGTTTTCTAATGAATTAATTGTTCCAATAATAGTAGGAACATGCTACTTTACACAACAAATAAATTTCAGATACCTGACGTTTGTTTTGATTTTTGTTGCTATTTAAAACTCATCACTTCGTTCGTACCATTTCATTGCTTTCGTGCTCACGAGAATACGAGTTATTGAGTTTAAATAAAATAAAAGTTACAACACCAAAGGTATTATATCTCTTGAAGTAATTTCAATAAAATGTGTAGTACTTTTGCATAAACGATTTAATTCATTGGATAACCAAACATATTATACCTCATAATTATGACGATTACGACTCATTAGTTCAAAGGAGTTTACTCAAACTCGATGTGAGTAAATAACGTTCGTTTTATAAACAGGAGAACCGATTCCTGAAATTTGTTTATGAATCCCTATGCAAATTCTGAATGAATGTAAACTCTAATTCTATTGACGCATTGTTGATTTTTCTGGCGATTAGTAAACTGCTTAAACTGCTTTAGTTGTATCTAGTAAATCTTCAATTGTTGCAATAAAGCGTCTTTACGTTTTAAAGCGTATTAATTTTGTTTTTGCAAGTTTGTATTAACGCAGTAACGAACAAAGTATGGTCTGGTTTATGTTTCATAAACAAGATTAGAGAAAGCCTGCTGTACGTAGTCGAGACTAAGAATGCACATTATTACACTTACTGTTTTATATAAATGTCTGGTATAGTTTTTTAAATAAATGAAAGTAGCCAATAAAATAAAGAAAAGAATTTATAAACTTGGCAGTCTTGGCACAGAATAAGCACAATCCAAATAACTGGCAGTAAACGATTTGATAATGTTCAACTTTCGGCTTCATATCAAGAGGTTTGCAAATATCGAAGTGGTCCTCTAGCCAAGTGTCGTTAGAAAGTTCAAAATAAAAAATAAATAACTATATATTACTATGTAAATAATGTTTTACCCAACATAATAGTTTAGGTTAGTTTAGGGTGAAGAACTGGGCGTTAAAATCTAGGTTTCCTTCCTCCTTCCTTTTTTATTAGTCTCCGGAGCTGAAGAGATGCTTAGGTAGTTTAGCGTCTTCTTCATATCCACTGACTTCTATATTTATTCTTCTAGCTTCTTTCTCTTAAAAGTGAGTAGATAGGACTATAGTTTAAGGTCTAAATGGTTATAGGTAATTAAAGGAATTACTTGATGACTCTTAATTACTTCGACGATTATGAAATGAGTTCAATTGCTGAGTACGATATATTATATGTGAACAACACTCCCTTTAACCTTCGCTCGTGGGAAACGCGCAGGGCGTGACGATGTCTGCATTTTGGTCTGATTAGGGTCCTGACTTCGATGATATAATTCAGGGCTTGAACTACCGAAAAAAAATCGGTTAAAACGGTTAGCGGTATGACGTCATACCTTTAATTTACGATATCTTAAAATAACGGTACCGATATTTTTCGATAGCAAAAAACAAATGTACCGAATTTTTTCAATATTTTAAAATAACGGTACCATTATTTTTTACGGTACCTGAATAAATTTAAAACGGTTTTCAAAAGGTTTTCTTTATATCCCATACCGCGCGCCTCCCGCAGTCGTTGCGGGCGGGCACGGCAGCTAAGTATTTATTAGGCTTCTGCACAGCAACGCTCTTGCATGCATAATAGTCGCACGCGGTTTTATTTTGTGAAATTTCCATTTTTATTTAATTCTCTAATTTTATTAAATTTGTGAAAAATGTAGATTTTTACATACCTACAATGTAGGAACATATCTACAATAGATATATCAATATGAATAAATTACAATTTAAATGTGTCAATTTTGGGCAGTTTTTACTCCGTGTGTCCCGTTGCTTGCCTACCGGGCGTTCTTTCCGTGTCACAACGGTAGGTGTGTGATGCGTAGTTAATTTTGTATTGCATTCTTGCCTTCCGGGTTTATGGTCTTTTCTAGGTAGCAAAGAACGACCGGCTAGTGTGGGGCCACGCTTAGTCAGACAATCGCGAACGCGAATGACCGCAAGTCGGTGTAAAATAGTTTCTAAGCACTTATATAAAAGGTGTATAATCAAGTAGGTGAGCACGACAGCCGGCTGTCGCTCGGGGGCAAGAACCTCGAAGGTATAGATGTGTTTGAGAAGTTATCATGTACTAAAATGGTGTGACGACCAACATTGAAGTGGTTGAGTATGTAATGATTATTTCAAAGGGGAATCTGAAAAAAATTACTCCATTCCACCTGATGGTCAGCAGAAAAGTGTCTAAATGCGAAGATACCTAGTGTGAGAGGTAAACCGTTGCGCTAGCACCCTCGCCTTACCGACCTGCAAGGTCCTTCATCACGCCTCTTTTGAATGACTCAGGATTATAGGAAGGAGGGAACACGTGTGCTGGCAGTGTATTCCATTTCTTGATTGTGCGATAGAGAAACGAGTTGCCAAATTTCTTAGTTCGCGTTAGAATGATGGCAACAGTTTGTTGTTGACGGAAACCAGCACGCGTAGTCCTTAAAAGGAAGGGAGATGGTGGGATTAGGGGAAAAAGCTCTTCAGAACCCTGCCGTGGTATAGGCGGTAGAACGCGCTCAATGACGCATTATCGCGACGCAATTGCAGATGCTCAAGATGTTTGGTTACCTCTTCGTCGCCGATGATGCGAATCGCGCGACGCTGCAACCTATCCAAAGCATCAAATAGGTGCGAGCAATACTCCACACAGGACCATACTTGCGTCTTGTATAGCAAGCACAGTTGATCAGGTGCAAAGAATCGCCGCACCTTGTTCAGGACTCCGAGTTTCCGAGAAGATGTTTTTATCACACTTTCTATGTAATCTGAAAAGAGGGAAGTGAAAAGAATGGCGACGTTTTAGCCGTAAACGCACACACTGAGCTTTCTTGTATAACTGATTTGTCTTGTAAATTTGCTGTACCCCAAATAGAAACAAGGTCCAGATCTCGGTTGAGTTCAGTGACAAGATTTTCACGACTCTCCACGGTTTCCGCCTGTTCAGCCGCTGCGTGTCCGAAATAGCCCGCATGCACTGTACTGTCGTTTGCATAGCAATGGATGTTCCCAAGAGGAATCATATCATTGATATATACATAAGAAACAGTTTAGGGGATAAAACGGAGCCCTGGGGAACATCGGCATTCACTGACATTAACCGCGAACTGCATCCGTCAGAGAAGACACGAATTCTACGCTCATGGAGGAAGTCCTGCCACCCAGGTACACAGGCTGAACAGGCAGACCATATGCCGGAAGCTTGGAGAGAAGACTTTTGTGCCAGACCCTATCAAAAGCTTTGGCGATATCAAGGCTGACAGCCACTGAATCGCCACACTTGTCCATAGTTTCACCCCGGATATGCGTAATTCGTCGGATATTTAGGCCGAACTGTCGATCGTTGATCAGAGAGTGACCCTCTAGGTAACGGATCAGGTGGTTGTTGAGGATCCTTTCCATAACTTTGTAAAGTACTGAAGTGACTGTTAAAGCGTCAGTTGTGTAGTGCGTAAGAGCGTCGTCTTCCGCCCGGGAGGCACTAGTTCAAACCCCGCCACGAACAAAGGTGTTTTCAAATTTTGTATTCATATGTACGTTTAATCGACGCTTTTATGGTGAATGAAAACATCGTGAGGAAACCTGCACACACCTATGAAAAAATTCTTAGGTTGTGTGTGAAGTCGACCAACCCGCACTTGACCAGCTTGGTTGACCAAGGCCTAATCGCCCCTAATGTGGGGTAGGCTCGAGCCCTTCGGTGGGGAAATTATATGAGCTGTTGATGATGAGGTGGTTGTTATTAGCCGATAGTTGGCCAGCCTGGTCTGAGCGGTCCCCTTTTTTGGGTACAGGCTGCACATCAGCCTCTCTCCAAGCCTCCGGCACATGCTCAGAAGAGTATGAGAGCTGGTCTATACCAGTACAGACTATACAGGCTACTAGACAACTCGGCTGCACATTTTTTAAGTACAACCCCCGGGATTGCATCGGGTCCACTAGCTTTCCGGACGTCGAGTGATTGCAGTTCCGTGCGAACTTCACGCTGCCTAATTTTAATATCAGGCATCGTGGAGCCACAATGAGGTACTGACAGTGTCTGCGCATTGCAATCATCGACTTGGGAATTAGCCACAAAGAGTATTGCCAGAAGATCGGTTTTCTCCTGTGACTAGTGAGCTAGGGGTCCATCTGGACATCTCAGGGGTGGCAGCGAGGGCTGGCAGAAGTTGCTTTGCACGGCTTTGGCCAGACGCCAGTACCTACGGGAGCCCGTAGGATGCGTTACCAATTGGGGTTTCAGTGGTGGAGCTATGCTCCGAGACCTCCCCGCGGTGCACCCTGGGCAACGTCTGGCGCCTCCACAGAGGGCTGACATCGGAACACGGAAGGGCCCTTTTCAGGCCCAGCGGGCCTTCGGTCGTGGGTTGACCGGCTGATAGGCTAGAGCCTTGAGAGGAAATCGGAGGTCGGTAGCTTCTGACACGCTTCTGCTCTCAGAGGTGGCGGATGGATGTGACCTCTCGTTGAGGTTTCCGCGGTAACATCATGGGAGGCAGCTCCGCCCCGTCGAAGCCAGCGCCTAGTGCTTACACGACACAGCCAGATCCAATCGAGCCGCCTCCTCGTGCGGGACGGTATGACGGATGACTGCGGCTTTAGGTAGGGAGACTGATGGCGTAGACATCGGGCTTAAAGCGCGCTGAGTTCATCCGAGACACAATTGGCACTATGGGGGACGGCCTTTTCAGGGCTGGTTGAGCCTTGTGCTCGGTGGCAGCTGGTCTGCAAGACTGGCGGTCTGTTGTCCCACTAGACAGCGGACACGATTGAACGGTGCACCGGTTGGGCCCGAAAGGGCGGGAACAGATGGCTTTTCCCGGTGAAACAAGAACTGTCGTGATCCCGGGGTGCCTTGTCAGTATGCCCGGAGAGAACGGTTAGTGGGTAGGGGCGAACGCCTTTACCTCGAGTCCCACATACCTCTGCAGTTGCGTCGCACTGGAGGGATGATGCGTAAATGCATTTGACCTCGAGAAAAAGAAAGGGTGCTTTCAGTGACTCGATATTAGGAGTTTCAAGAACTCGACCCCTTTTTTTTTTTTTTTTTTTTTTTTGCGACGGAAAAGATTTTATATCTACCCTAGCTGCGATAAGGGGCCGCACTGGGGTTATGTGGGACTCTCTGGGACCCCAGCATACCCACTAAAAACCGTCGACGTTCTCTACGCTCCGCTTGTCGGTGTGCCTCACGAGGAACATTGTATACGTCCGCGAGGTCACCTGCGGCTGGCTCCATCAGGCCCCTACGGTGGTCAAAGAACATCCCGAGAACGCTTGGGATGTTCTATCAGCTTTGAGACTTGTAATGCGAGCGACGGGGCCCTATCCCATCACTCGCTTGTCTCTATTCAGGCGGGTGGAGGGCGAATATTCGCCTCCTCCTGCCAGTACGCCTCCTGCGGATGGGCTCTGCTAGGGGATCGTTCTCCCTAGCTCGTTCCGCAGTCTCCTTTTGGTGCATTATTTGCTCGCAAAAGGAGACCATTGCTTCCCAGCATGTCGCACTGCCAACCATAGCCTTAACTATGGTCGACAGCGAGAGGTCTGCACCTACTGATGCGACGAGGACACTGCGCTCTGCGGCCCAGGACGGGCACGCTTGTAACGTATGCTGCGCTGTGTCATCGTCACTACCACATTCATGGCACCGGGTAGACGGCTCCCTCCTGGCGATCTTGTGCAGGTAATGACCAAAGCAACCGTGGCCTGACATTACCTGCACAAGTCGGAATGAGAGGGAGCCGTGTCGCCGGCCCACCCACTCGGCCAGACTTGGCCGTATTCCTTCAATAGTCCAGTGGCCTGCCGTTGGCACTTCCAGTCTCCGCCTCCACTCGGACATAACAAGCCGCTGAGCTTTGTCCCGCCATCGTTGTATAAACTCTGGCGACGGACGGATACCTTCAAGTCGGACTCGTGCACATCGGTTGTAGACCTGTGCCAACCCCAGTGCATCTAGATCCCAAGGTGGGGTCCCTGCAAGTACGCATGCAGCCTCGTAAGAAATGGTGTGATATCCGCGTATGATCCTGTTCGCCATGACCCGCTGCGGTCTCCGAAGCAGAGCCCGAGCATGAGACGACAGGGTCTCCGCCCACACCGGGGAGCCGTACAGGGCCATAGACCGCACCACCCCTGTATAGAGCCGACGGCAGGTGGAGTCTGGTCCACCCACGTTAGGAAGGAGCCGACCAAGGGCTCCAGCGCATGCCACTAATTTTGGTCCGAGGCGCAGAAAGTGCTCTCTGAATGACCAACGATCGTCGAGAATCAGCCCAAGGTAGCGCATATGCGCAGAAACTGGAATGCGGATATTACGGACCATAACATGCGCATCCGCTGGTGGTTTTCGACGGGGTCCATGAAATAAGAGGGCCTCCGTCTTCTCCACCGCACATTTCAATCCGAGGGCCTCTATTCGCCCTACCATGACCTCGAGACCAATGGTGGCCAGGCGCGCCGCTGACTCAAAATCATCGGCCCTGGCTAAGAGGAGGGTGTCATCCGCGTAGCAGACGACAGTCAGTCCTCTAGGCAGGGTTCCTCTTAGCGACCAATCATACCCGATGTTCCAAAGGGAGGGTCCTAACACGGAACCCTGTGGAACACCGCACGACATAGACCTCTCCAACAAGCGCCCGTCACGGTCCACACACTTTATAGTTCGGCCGCGCAGATACGAGCTAATAAATTTTTGCAAGTACCCGGGCACGCGGTGGAACCGTAGCGCCTCTTCAATACAGCTAAAAGGCAGGGGATTGAACGCATTCGCTATATCCAACGATATTGCGAGCAACACCCTGCCTCTAGCTACCTCCTCTTCCGCGATGACTCTCACCGAAAGTATGGCATCAATTGTGGAGCGGTTTTCGCGGAAGCCATACTGCCACTCCACAAGATTAGGCCCTGTTTGACTCAAGTACCGCGTGAGCCTTGTCGCTACTATCCTCTCAAGAAGTTTACCAGCCTCGTCCAGCAGCACGATTGGCCTGTATGCCGAAGGTAGGTGTGCCGGTTTCCCAGGTTTCTGGAGTAGGACAAGACGCCCCACTTTCCATCTGCAGGGGAATCTGCCTGCAGCAAGACAGTTGTCAAAAAGGCCCCTGAGTCGGCCTTCCAGAGACCCGAGAGCAAGGGCCAGTACTCGGCCTGGTACTCCATCGGGACCTGGAGCCGTGAAGAACTCGACCCCTGATCCAATCGCGATACGCCGCCTGTTTCTGTGAAACAGCATCAGCACAATCGCGATTGAACCAGATGAAGGATACGTCTGCCCTTACTGATGAGATCGGAATGTGGAATGTAATATTCCATACCCAATAGAATCACCTCTCTGACTCATAATGCCATACCCGGCGTTTATCTACCGCCGGTTACGAAAGCTTGGCCTGTGGCACTTTGGAAAATATCAGGCAGTGGTCAGATGAGCTTAGAGGGGCTCGGTCCTCGACCTCATATTCCTCCGGATGGGTCATAAGCAGAAGGTCCAGTAAAGGAGGCGCTTGACTTGCAATGTCTGGGATTCTGGTGGTCTGATCAACCAGTTGTAACAAGTCGTGCGTGAGTGCTACTTATTTACTATTCCAATAATACCAACAACAACATATTGAACAGAATAGGGTTAAATAAATAAATAAGGCAAATACATTACTAAACAGAATAGGGTAAAATAAATAAAAGTAGGCAAGAAGCAGGCTTGCAACAAAGATTTTAAACACCAACTAAGCAATTGTATTAAAAGTAAGAATACGCGAAGATTTTGTATTAAAAGTAAGAATACGCGGCATTCTTACGACTTCTTCCATTGTTTAAAGTAGTTTATGAACAAGAAAACAGACTAATCACTATAATTTTATTCGCCAAGCTTTTCATGCAGTAGATGTAGCGAGATCTTTGTGTTATGCTAGGTAGTGCCAATCGACACGACAAGTGACGGACGGGACGACTTGATCGAATTGGCAACGTAGCGCGTTTTTATCGGTACCCAAATCATTTCGGTTCAGGTACAAGTAATATAAAGGTATAACGATAGCGAAAAAAAATATTGGTATAATGGGTTTTATACCGGTAGTTTAACCGTTATTGTCAACCGTTTTGGCTCTACCTTTAAATCAAAACTGTATCGTAATTTTATACCTGTAGCTTAACCTTATACCTTAACCGCATTCAAGCCCTGAATAATTACGTATACAGACTAATGTTTGGTGTATCAAAAACTGTTTCGTTCTTGCTTTGCTGTATCGTTCTTGTTCAAAGTGCATTCAGTTAGGCCTGACGAGCCCCGTATACATACCGACCTTTTTTGTGGGTGTTAGAATGCCGGAGAATCCTACAAAACCCCGATACTGTTCCTTTTCTTAATTTTATTGCAAACGTTGTTAAGCCTTTGCCATATATATATATTTTTTCTTTTTAGCGGTATGAAATAAACATAACGGACCTATTCGCATACCTACAAAATACACAAAAAAAAAACATAAAAATCGATCGAGTCGCTTCGGTGGAGTTCGATCACAAACACATTGACACGATATTTTTATATATTAGGTTTCTCGTCGCTAAAAAAGAGATACTTACAAAATCGTATGAAAATAATTTAACTAACCTTAATCTGCCAAGCAGAAACACATCACTTTTCGAACCCAGCTTTGAATGAACACTTTGTTTGAGCAAGTTTCAGGAGGAGATGTACTTAGATGTTTAGACAGTCCTGTACCCTTAGTATGAGTTTTGTTAGTTTTCGAGCTCGATCAAACCAAACGTATCGTATCTTTCATACATTGTCCACTAGCGCCTCTAGCGTAAACTATCAGAAACAGTGGGCAATGTATGAAAAGAGACGATACATTTGATCGGGCTTTAGACATTTTACAAGCTTCTATTTATCTACCAGACTGAAATGTCCGATTGGATTTTTGCGTTATTCGACTATTTTTTAAAGCATGTACGCTAATCTTAGCCAGTTTTATAAGCAGTTACAAGACCAATTAAGTAAAACGCCTCATTTTGCAAAATCAACTGTAGAATAGTATCTCTTTAAAAGTTAGCAACGATCATACAGCGAAAAGATATTATAATTGGAACTGCAGAGATGTTCAACTGATTTGAATGGAAAAGAACTCGAAATAAATTGAACAAGAAGATAATAAGTACTATTTTTTTTTATTTCTTTCACCATTATTATTTTATTAGTTCAATTTAATGGACAACTTCGGTATAAGTAAGTGACAATTGCAATTTGCACGAGTCAATAACAATAGGATTTTTCCTTCTAATCAGTTCGGCCTTGTATATAATAAGCAACTATTCGCGTCATTCGCCGATTCTATTTTTGTATGCAAATCGTTTCACTTGCTTGTTTTGATGGGACCCGTAACATATGTTGCTCTTCAATCTATTGAAGTAGAATACAGCTATAATTTTGCACCACTAATCCTGTTTGATTGATAGAGTGTAAGCCTTGAGGTCGATCGATTTTACCCTTTCTGTGAATTACTAGTGTTGTGAATGGGCACCTGATATTTAATGAGTTTAGTTTAGCTTAACATACTTCTAAAGGCCCAATTTAGACTTGTCATGCGATTTGATAATAAAATAGCAATGGTTTGACTGAAACTTACAATTTCCTGCCAAGGAAGTAGGAAAGCCATCTTCTTAAACTGAATATTGTAAGTCGAAGGTCGACAATTAATTGACTCGTGCCACAATAATTAGGTAAATAGTTTCAATTGAAATATTCTCGACTTAATTAGTATTTCTGCTTTAGAGAGGCTTACTTCCAGAAGGAGGGGAAGTTCAAGTCTGACCCTCTAATCTAGATGAATACGAAAAAAAAACAGCTTTTATTTTACCCTTATGTCTTTTTAAAGACAAAAATGCCATTTTCTCAAATAGAAGGCGCTTCATCTAATCGTAGATACTACAATTGCTCTGACCATCAGAAAAGTATTTATATATATTTGTCACCACGTGGATGAATCCGCGTAGCAACGGGTGCATTTAACCGAACTCCGAAGCACTGATCTAAAATTGTCGCACGCTGCGCCCGCGTCGATTGGGACTCGGGAGCGACGACGCGGTGGCCGGCTTTACTTTATTTGCATTAGTTATGGTGCATCAGGGTTGGCTCATGGAGAAAGTACACACTATAAATTTGCATTAAGATTATTAAATAGGTATCTACTTATCGCTTTCTATTTCAATCGGCATCGTTCATTCATTTGCCTATCCTGCTCCAAATTGTATTTAGGGTCAGCGTCATATGTTTTTCTCATTCATACATTTCGGTCAGCCGTCATCTCAGTATTAATTAATATAATCTCTCACACAATCTATCCATCTTTTCTTCGGTCTTCCTCTCCCTCTATAGTCGTCCACATTCATGTTCATCACCTTCCTTATCACATGATCATCATCTCTTCTCATTACGTCCTCAAATACTAGGTACCTCTCAATTTTTCTGCCCCTGCGCTGCTTTCAGACTGTCTCTAATATATTTATTCGTCACTTTGTCCATTCTTGTAACTCCACATATCCATCTTAGCACACGCTTCTCTCGTGCAACCGACTCTCATCCGTCCGCTTTACCGCCCAACTTTCTGATCCGTATAAGGCAACAGGTCTGATAATATTTTCCCTTTTAATTTAAGGGAAATTCTTAGGTCGCATATCGGCACACGGTGAAGGAAAACATACGGTGAAGGAAAACATCGTGAGGAAACCTGCACACACCTATGAAGAAATTCTTAGGTTGTGTGTGAAGTCGACCAACCCGCACTTGGCCAGCGTGGTTGACTAAGGCCTAATCGCCCCTAATGTGGTGTAGGCTCGAGTCCCTCGGTGGGAACATTATAATATATGAGCTGTTGATGATATCGGCATCATTATAATAACCTAAATAACAAAAGAGACGTAAATCCTCATCTCATAAACGTAGATTTTCAGCAAAAGTTATATCTTTTTTGATTTCTCGTCTATTCTCAGAACAAGAGTAGCTCTCAGTAGAATTAACAATTCAGAAGTTTATTTTTCATTTAGTAGTTCCTTGAAATTATTATTTGGACTTAATTTATTCCAAGGAGATCTAGCCAACGCAAACGTATCCAGTGTAGGTACTCGAATCTTTTCTTCTACCTTCTGTTTTCATTGCATTGATGCTATTCAATAGCTATTGGTTTTCATATATTAATGTCATTTATAAAAAGACCTATAATTATAGCTACTAATGAGAATCCTAAAAAAATCTTAGTCACCTTTTACAAAAAAAGTATGAGTAGTAATCAGCCAATTTTTGTAAAAAACACTGACAAAATTTTTGCTTTAAATAAAAAAAAGCCTAGCTGCATTGCAAAGCGTGCCAAGCCCTGTCTTTAAATTAAAGATGATAAATAAGTCTAACCTATGCATATGTGGTGTTTTCTTATTATTCTTGCTCATGTTTTTCGAAAAAAATGTATCTGTGTGTGACACATGTGTATTGCTGGCGACCAGTCCAACATGTGACTGCTAAAATATGCTAAAATAATTTCTAACTTACCCATGCAATTTAACCATTTAGTTGCTTATTCTCGTTAAAATGTTCTATAACATGTTCACTCATACCAACTATTCTAGCCCAAATTACGTATTTGCCTATTATTATAGAAATTGTGCAATGGATGCTAGATAATGGATGAAGACGCCTGATCAACTGTGCTTGCTATACACTACTAACTACGGTCCTGCGTGGAATATTGTTGGCACCTGTGGGTTAGCTCCGCCAAGTGCTTACTCGATGCTTTGGATAGGTTGCAGCGTCACGCAACCCGCATCATCGGCGACGAAGAGGTGTCCAACCATGTTGAACCTTTCCAATTGCATCGCGATGTTGCGTCATTGAGCGCGTTCTACCGTCTGTATCACAGCGAGTGCTCTGAGAAGCATTTTTCCCTAGTCCCACCATCTGCCTTCCTTTTAAGGACCACGAGTGCTGGTTCACGGTGTCACCGACAAACTGTGGCTACCAATGGCATTCACTGCTAGCACACGTGTTCGCTCCTTCCTACAATCCTGGGTCATTCAAAAGAGGCGTGAAGAAGCATCTAGCAGGTCGGCAAGGTGAGGATGGCTAGCGCGACGGTTTATCTCTCGCACTAGCTTTCGCCTTGGATTTGGACCTTCGCTTTGGACTCCACTTCTACTTACCATCAGGTTTACTTGACCTTATTACAACATGTAAACTAAATAACCAATACCCTGAATACAGGTGGTTTGGAAACCACCTGTATTCAGGGTGTTGGTTATTTAGTTTACATGTTGTAAGACACATATAAATAAATTTCTTTTTATATAAGCCAATGTACCTACGTACATAGTGTGGTATTCGTGACTCCTGAACAGATTTGAGTTCTTTACATAAACATTTCCTATCTGTAATCAAACTTCTTGAAAAAAGTCCCACATCTTCATATACTGCATTGCTGGCTGCACCACTAAAATGTTAATTGAGTTCACATATCATAAGGAAATCTTCATAAGCATGCCGCTCTTAGCTGTTATTATCAGTTCCATTGTCAACCTTTTTATTTGCAACTGATACGTTTTTTTCGCAAATTACGTAACATTTCAGCTTCTAATATTGGTACCATTTATACCTGAATTTGGTAGCCCTGGTAGGACTCGAGTATCCCTAGCAGCGCAGATCCCTGTCGCTCCTTATATGGGTTCTCCCGATATAGCCAAAGACTCCCTGGCTCCAGATAAAATTAACGCAGCGTCTCAGCAGGAATAGATAGAGATGTTTCCTTATGGTTGTTAGGGCGTTGCACTTTTAACTCTAGCGATGGATGCTTCGTCGTTACCTCTAGTACAATGAATGCTTCAGCGACTGACGCTGCAATATTCATGTTGAAGTAAGGTTGCAGTTTAGTGGCAATCACATTACATTACTAATTCATAATGTGCTAACAAAAACGCGTAAGTTTTACGTAAGTCCATAGGAATCCCCTAATCTAAGAAATTCGTGTAAATATATTGAAACACTTGTCACAGTCAATTATAATACCTTATTTACTTGATATTTTATTTTGATGGTTACAATGTATTCACCGTGTGTAATGATTTAAGAGTATTGGAGTTGTATTGAAAATTTAAGTAGTTGCACACAAATTATACAAACGTGTTACGCCGACCTTAAATAAAATTGTGAATCGGGCGGGCAGAAGAACAAAAAAAAAGATAATTTTTACCGTTTTACCAGCCGTATGGGCCGCATACACATTTACCAATAAAAAACCAATTGGAAATATCTCTCTCGAACTGAATTCGTCGATACACGTAAAATGAGGTGACAAGCGCCAACTTCCTGGCATAAATTGGGCACGAAAATATCGAATGATGGACAGCGAGGCAGCTTAGTACTTTAATTAACCAAAATATCTTTTACATAAACAAAATAAAAAAAGTTGTGCCTGAGCTGAAAAACATAATGCATGTGATTAATATACTATACATAGCACAAGAGGCGTCGGTGGCGTAAGTAGTGCGTAAGAGCGTCGTCTCCCACTCGGGAGGCACTGGTTCTATCCCCGCCACGTACCAATGTGTTTTCAAATTTTGAACTCATATGTACGTTTAATTGGCGCTGTTACGGTGAAGGAAAACATCGTGAGGAAACCTGCGCACACCTATGAAGAAATTCTTAGGTTGTGTGTGAAGTCGACCAACGGTACCCGCACTTGGGCAGCGTGGTTGACTAAGGCCTAATCGCCCCTAATGTGGGGTAGGCTCGAGTCCCTCGGTGGGAACATTACATGAGCTGTTGATGATGATGCACCCCCGTGCCTTGTGCTAACAAGGCACGGGGGTCAAGTCTGGAATAGGGATCGAGAAACTTGTCTCTTGTTTAATAGCCTTGTCGATTCGACTGGGTTTTCTCGACGTCGAGAAAGACAATTATGTTCTCTGCAGCTCAAGGAATAACAGAGAAACATGTGGGTTCAACTGTTCACTTATCTCTCAACCGTAGAGAACAGCGGTCCTCGTGCTAGGGAGTTCAGAGTTTTATCGGCTCTTGCTTGACAGTATTTCAGGCATTTTATTCGTTGTCGAGATCTTCATCTCGTATTTATGTCATCTTGATCTCTAGAAATACTACCACCCTAAGACTACTCATGGGTGTCTTAAAAGGTTACTAAGATATTTTGTAGCTAACGTAACACCATCTGTCGAAACTTATTTCAATTCATGTGGATCTTTCATATGTCACGTATTTTATTCTTTAAAAGAAAAAGAAGAGGGAAATCTTAAGTCTACGAATTTGCAAAATGTATTTCACGCTCTTTAATTGGCTTATCAAGCCCCAGATACAATGTACGAACCAATTTATCGCAGACGCCTCCATAGAAACACACTGAACATATGTAACCAGTCAGACGACGTCATTTCAATCAATCTATCTGCGATAACAATGCGTACAAACAACTAATGCAGCCAGTTTATCGTGTTACAAGCGCGTAATTGTTTAGTTTCATGTTGCAGTATACATACATGTACTAATAATGCTGGTATTAGTTTGTTGAACTATAATAGTCATATGACTATCATCTGTTTCATTACCTTCGTTGTCTTAAGATCGATAAGTTTAGTTGAGTACTTAGGCAATTCCTCTGTCTAATGTTATTATTAGCATGTGTATGAATTTGTAACTATTCGGTTTATTCGCAAAACCATTCAACACTGCTATCTTTCGATAGCAGCCGGAACCAGTTTAGGTGCCTTTCGGAGCACCGAGGAATATCGAGTGATTTTTTTCGGTAATCCATCCGAGTAACGACCGTCCATGCACTTAGCTTAATTCGTTAATCTTGCTCCTGACTTCATTCTGCTCTGCATAATCATACCTATTCTGTTCCAAATTCTATTCTGACTTCTATTAGTATACTTATTAGGTAAGACCGATGCATCCGCAAGAACATTTCCAGAAATACACGATAGTTTTTTCATTTACAACTCTTTAAAACATTCTGCTGTTATTTCAAATACATATTATCAAAATTAAAAGTAAGTAGGTATCATTTCCTTATATTATTTTAAAGTTAATAATCCACCAAATCAGAAATCAATCAAGCAACCATCTCAGCAATTAATCATGACCGCATTTTTTTCTTGTTTTTAGTTTTTTTTTAATTTGCTATAATTTTCGAATTAAATCGTGCCAAATAAAATTATAAACAAACAACAGCCATTTAAAATTAGAATGTCCTAAGAATCATCCAAGAATCTAATTCTGGCATTTACTTCGTTAAAAACAACTTTAGAATTGATGTGACTTGCAAAGATATCGTAAATCGCATTTAAAGGGTTCGCGAAGGAAGCGTGCGCAGACTTCCTATAATTCTAGACGCGGCTGCAGACACAGGACTTAGATTAATATTGACGCGACTCTTAAACTAAACTGGACTTTAGTCCGTTGATATAAGGTCCGTTAGAAATCATGTCGTAGCTACTATCTAACTAGATCAATCTCTCGTTTCCTCACACGCCACTTCCTCGACGTTCTTTGCAGGATCTGCTCAATTAAAATGAATTTTATCACCTGAAGAACACATTAGCCGGGAGCTTGGATACATAGATAATCACAATGATATTGTTAAGGGTTTTAAGCGGACTGTATTTTAATGTTGTAATGAAATGTCTATGAAAATAATAATAAAGTGAGTTTATGACGAAACGACTTTGCGCTTGAAGAAAATCAATTGTAACACAATGCTCACCTTCTGTGCTGACCCTCTGGTGAAGAAAAACAGCTATGTGATGCCTCCAAAAGGCTCCTCAACCCTCAGTTCGTCGACTTACCTCAAGTATGAGTTACCAAATATCGACACCACTTCGCTGCTATTACCCAGTAATTCCGAGAGCACTCACTACAATTGTCCTCCACAAGCGCGACGAGATAGTTAATGCTAATTTTCAAATTATGACAAAATTATAACGACACGACACGATATCACCTCAAGTTCCGATCGAGCGAAATCGAGAGAACAAAAACTTTTTTTTTTTTTTAAAAACTAACGAGCCATAGTGTTGCAAGGCGAAATAACCATTTTGAACATTTCCGCCCACCAAAATACAACGTATTTTAGAAAAAAGCGATATTTAAACAAACTAAAATTACTCTAAAACCATAACACTGGCTCCTCTGACTTTGGTTTTCTTATAAACTAACAACTTTACTAATATAAGCTACTTAACTGCTAACTTACAACTTAACTGCAGCTAGTTTGCCATAGGTAGAGGGCACAGTTTAACAACTGGCCTCCTGTATTCACCACCATCAGTACGTACAGTCACTACTCTACAAACTCCGTCCGTGCCGGGGTGTAGTTGAGTCACACGACCAATTTTCCATTTCATAGGACTACTTTGTTCTTTAACAATCAAGACAAGCGTGCCTAAAGAAATTTCCTTCTGGTTAGTAAACCATTTGTGACGCTGCTGTAGTGTGTGTAAGTACTCTACATTCCACTTACGCCAAAAATCTTGGTGAATCTTTTGTAAAAGACTCCACCTCTGCATTACTCCGATCTTTACATTTTCTAGATTATTCTCTGGTAGAATACTAAGAGGTTCCATAGTCAAAAAATGGCCTGGGGTTAGTACCGAAAAATCATTAGGATCCGAACTCATGGGTGATAAAGGTCTCGAATTTAACATGGCCTCTATCTGGGTTAACACTGTGTAGAATTCTTCGAACGTCAATCGCTGGGAGCCTATCACACGCGACAAATGAGTCTTCACCGACTTCACATTGGCTTCTGCTAAGCCAGAAAAATGTGGACTTCCAGGCGGATTGAATACGAATTCAATTTGCTCAGAACGAGAAGCATCAGCCATCAAATTATATAATAAGTTACGAGCACCAACGAAATTCCGACCCTGATCGGATACCAATCTCGAACAGCGACCCCGACGTGCGATAAATCGCCTAAGCGCAGCGATATACGCTTCAGAAGTCAATTCTGAAACAAGTTCAAAATGTACGGCTTTTGTAGCAGTACACACGAAAACACAAATATATGATTTGAAGGTTCGTAAACCTCGACCTCGACCCATGCTAGTATCGAAAGGACCAGCATAGTCAACAGCACAAGACGAAAAAGGTTTGATCTGGTTTATTCGAAAAGCTGGTAGGTTACCCATAAGAGGAGGTGCAGCAACCTTCGGATGGGCACGAAAGCATTTCATGCAAGACGAAACCACAGACGAAATAGCTCTTTTCGACGACAATATCCAGAACTCTTGTGCTAATAAATTTTGCAAAGTTTGTGGACCAGGATGTGCAAAGCGTTGATGATAATCTTCGATAATCAACGCAGTCAACCTATGATCTCGAGGTAACAACAATGGATGTTTAACATCGTATGACAATTCACCTTTCGAAAGACGACCGCCCACCCTCAATAAACCATGCTCATCAAGAAAAAGCGACAGTTTCCTGAGGGGTTTGGGGAGCAAACGTGGTGAATTGTCTTTCGATAAACAACGAATTTCAGAAGCGAAGGCGCATTCTTGAACATGTTTGACAAGAAAATGTAAAACCTTTCTAATTTCCTCATTGGTTAAAGTAGGATTCACATTTTTCGACGAAGGTTTTCTTAAGTTGTGAACCAAACGAAAACAATATGCCAAAACGTTCAAAATGCGTTTCAAAGAAGAGTATTTGTTTAAAATCTCATTGACGAACGACAAGTTTGAAGCAGTAAAAAGACTGTAAATCTTTTGCTCATCTGATGCAATATTATCAAATCGTATCTCTGAATGTGGCCATGTCTCCCTAAGGTTGGGCAACCAGTGAGGCCCCGTCCACCATAAGACATGTTGGATTAGGTCATTAGGTAGTAGCCCACGAGAGCCACAGTCAGCAGGATTGTCGACACCCGACACATGATGCCAGTGTTGCGGAGGGATTTTTTCCTGAATATGAGCAACCCTATTGGCCACGAAAGTTTTCCATTTCGATGGACATGAGCGAATCCATGTCAGGGCTACGGTAGAGTCTGACCAGGCAAAGATATTATCTATTGTGTACAACTCTTTCAAGGCTTCAGTAAACGAAATAAGTAAATCGGCTAACAAGACAGCAGCTAGCAATTCCAATCGTGGTATTGAACATCGCCGTAAAGGAGCCACCTTTGATTTAGCGCAACAAAGGCGCACGAAAACAGTACCGTCATGCTGGACTACCCGAAAATAAATAACGGCACAGTAACCCTTCTCTGAGGCGTCACAGAATCCGTGAAGCTGTAACGACTCGAAGGATTCAATCATTCTGCGAGGAATAGACAGTGAACTCAAGGAAGGTAGTTGAAACTTGAACATATGCCACTCCTGACCAATAAAAGAAGGAACCTCACTGTCCCAATCTACGCCCGACAACCACAAACGCTGTATTAAATATTTAGCGAAAAAGACGACAGGTGATAACAAACCCAACGGATCAAAAATCCTTGCTATATCCGAAAGAATCGACCGCTTGGTACAACGATAATCATTTGAGGATGCTTTGAAAAAGAACTTATCCTGTTTAGGAAGCCACGACAGGCCCAAGATTTTTAAAGAAAGATCGTTAAAATCTTCAAAACATCGAAGCTGTTCCGAATATAAGTCGGAGTCCGATATACTTCCAAGGAACTCTGAGCTACTAGATGTCCATTTTCGCAAATGGAGACGAGCCGACGACAAAATATCTAACAATTCCTTGCGTATTAATAATGCATTCTCTACAGAATCTGCCCCTGAAACTACATCATCGACATATGTATCTCTAGCTAAGACTGCAGCACCATGAGGAGCACGAGATGAAAACTCTTTGGCCAATTTCGAAATGCACCAAAGCGCCTGATAGGGAGCACAAGAGACACCATACGTAACCGTGAGTAAGCGGAAGTCCTTTACAGGTTCATCAAACGATGGTCGCCACAAGATGCGTTGATATTCGCAGTCTTGTAAGTCAACGAGAAACTGACGATACATTTGTTTAATGTCACCCGTAAACACAATGGCATGCCAGCGAAACCTAACCAAGATTTCGAATATATTTGTCTGTAGTTTAGGGCCTGGCAGCAACGAATCATTTAAAGAAACTCCACCTGCATCCTTGGCACTGGCGTCAAACACAGTACGCAAAGGGGTAGTGACAGAATCAGGGCGTAAAATCCCAAAATGTGGGATATAGTAGAAGCATCCACTCGACGACAAAGGAGGATCGACTTCCTCCATATGACCGCATTTCAAATATTCATCCATAAATTGGACATATGCACTATGAAATTGAGAATTAATTTTAAATTTCCTCTCCAAAGTGTTGAGACGCTTGAGGGCAATCTCACGAGACTGTGAAAACCGAGGCTTCTGTGGATCTACCAAAGTTAATGGTACTACCATTCTACCTTCAGGATTACGATAATGTGAAGCTTCCATGTGGTTTTCACACGACAATTCCGAATTCGAAAGTACAACATGTTTTGGAGGATCTACACTTTCCACTTCCCAGAACCGCTTAATACTGTTGTCTAAAGACAAACTCGACACAAGAAGGCAGTCCGTGGTTACAACATTGGAACCAAAACGAAAACGAGAACGAGAATTGCCAATGTCAGTTGCGCATTCACCCATAACTATCCAGCCAAAAATAGTGCGAATAGCAATAGGCTGACCTGCCTCACCCTTGACGAGACCAGGTTCAAGCGCCGAAGCGAGAAAATTGACATTGACCAACATATCAATTGGCCCAGGTTTGTAATAGGATGGGTCAGCGAGATCTAAATCATTAATATGTCTCCATGAGGAGACGTCTATATGCCCAGATGGCATATCAGAGCAAATCTGCGACAAAACTAAAGCTTCTAACGAAAAATTTAAAGATAAATCACCACTAGAGGGCACTATCTCACAAACGACAGAACCGAGAGTGTCGGCTGACACCTGACCGATACCATTAACCCTTGGTCCATTGTCCTTGATCGAAAGCCCCAGTCGTCTTGCACAAGTCAAGGTTATAAAATTGCAGGCACTAGCACTGTCCAACAATATACGAATGGGAACCAGTCTATTAAATTTGTTTTTAACCAATACAATAGCAGTCGAAAATAAAACCTGTGAATCACAACCCGGAACAGTTAAAGATGTTGGAGAAAGCAACTGCTCTGTAGAATGCTCTGTATTGCATGTCTGTTTATTATCTGTTTTACCGAAATGAAGCAATGTGTTATGTTTATGTTTGCATAAACTACAAGAAATATTTGATCTACAATTCTTCATAGTGTGAGAAGAATTAAAACAAACAATACAAAGTCTCTTTTCTTTAACTTTATCAAAACGCTCGAGAGGACTAAGTTTCAAAAAAGTAGGGCACTTATCCACACTATGACCGGTCAATGAGCATACTGTACAGCAATTCACAGATGGCACAATAAAAGAAGATTTATTTTTAACTGGTTGTTTGTGAGTTGTTTTGACTTGGCTTGAATTCTCCAAAGCACGACTTCTTTTTTCAACAAAACTACTCAAGTCGTCATACTTGGGAATATCAACACTGGACGATAACTGTAACTCAAAAGCTTCCTTAGTTGCTGTATCTAGTTTGGACCACAACAGATGGAACAGCATAAAATTTTTGTCAGGTAAACCATACTTTGAAAGAATTTCCAAATTTTCTTTAAAAGTGAAAAATATTCTATTTAATTCAGATCCACTCCTTGAACTCATTGATTCACACCTCAATAACTTTTCATAGAACGTAGAAGCAATCACCCTTTTCTTATCAAAATAATCTTTTAGGGTTTTATACGCCAACAAATAATTTGCCTCGGAAATAGGATAATTTTTTATTAAATCATAGGCCTTGCCCTGCACATTAGTTATCAAGTAATGAAGTTTTTCAACACCCGGAATGTCCCTACTATGAATCAATGAATCAAAAAGTTGGATAAAGGACACCCAATTTTCAATTTTCCCATCAAAAGGTTTAATATTTATTTTTGGGAGCTTGACACTTGTACTACTACGGTTCATGGCAGATTTTTGATCATTACTTTGATCTAACAAACGACTCTTAATACTACGAACTTGATCCTCAAATTTCACTGTTGTAGATAGCTCAGCTTGGCGGTCATGGGGAGAAAGCGTTGATAATAACTCTATTTGAGCCTTGTGAAAATCGTCAACAATTTCATTCACATCCTGCATACAATAACCCAGTAAATCCGAACTCTGCATCATTTCTATGCGAGCAAACGCATAGTCACGCGCGATTCTATTTTTATCACAAGTTTCCTCTTTCTTTTTCGACATATTATTATGTTATAAACAAAACAACGAAATAAGAAATGATACAAAGCAAGGTTATTTACGACACTGACAGATGTGACGTTTATTTGACGTTGACGTTTACTGAAACGGAACGTATTATTCTACCACATTAATTACCAAACTACCACAATCTACTAAACTACTATTTATTCCTACCAAATAAGAAAACCAAAGTCACTGGCGTAACCGGTAGTACGGTGTTCAAATAAAATTCAAGTTTACCCACACACTATTATAAAATGATCGTGGGTGACGAGAAAAAATATGTAAATACACGAAATTTACCGAAAAATAACGTCGAAATTTACCGAAAAGATCCAATAGATCGCCTTACAAAACGATCTGGCCGAAGTACCATAAATGTTAAGGGTTTTAAGCGGACTGTATTTTAATGTTGTAATGAAATGTCTATGAAAATAATAATAAAGTGAGTTTATGACGAAACGACTTTGCGCTTGAAGAAAATCAATTGTAACACAATGCTCACCTTCTGTGCTGACCCTCTGGTGAAGAAAAACAGCTATGTGATGCCTCCAAAAGGCTCCTCAACCCTCAGTTCGTCGACTTACCTCAAGTATGAGTTACCAAATATCGACACCACTTCGCTGCTATTACCCAGTAATTCCGAGAGCACTCACTACAATTGTCCTCCACAAGCGCGACGAGATAGTTAATGCTAATTTTCAAATTATGACAAAATTATAACGACACGACACGATATCACCTCAAGTTCCGATCGAGCGAAATCGAGAGAACAAAAACTTTTTTTTTTTTTTAAAAACTAACGAGCCATAGTGTTGCAAGGCGAAATAACCATTTTGAACAGATATTATAAGTTCTGATGCCTTTTTTATGTGCCTCGGAGCGCTTGAAAGATCCCTTATAGCTTACGATGTTTTAAATATAAAAAACCGTGACATTATAATAAATTCGCGAGAAAATTTGAACTGACGGCTTGGCTTGACAATCATTCTAGAAGGTCATAAACCTATCAAACAACAACCGTGTGGACCCCAGTCATAATATTTGCTTTCAATTATAGTCATTCAAGAGTAAATTTCGTTATTTTAGGGTGCTATAATGAGTCAATCAGAAGTACCTCCACCTCTCAGAAGACCAAATATTCAAATAACACTAAATTTGCGGTTTTATATTTTTATCGGTAACCATAACCATAACTCCTCTGAACAGGAACCTACCTATGGTTCCCAAAGCGCGAATGAGTCTTCAATGTCGCCCATACCTTACGGTTTTTACAATTTACTTGTAACTTAGGTATGATAGGATACGAAATATGTATTTGTACCTAAAATAAGCTGTATATTACGTACTTACTTACGTATAAATAACGTAAACTTCTTTTAAAAACTTCTGGACTTGACCAAATGAGACAAACGGCACTAAATAATGCCAATGTGTGTATTTGAATTTAAATCCCAATATGCATAATTCTCCATTGGAAGACAAAACGCCAATTGCAAAGTCTGTAGGCGGATGTGGGCTTGCCTGCACCGGAGTGCAGTTATATTCGTTAGCCCTGTCTCCCGCTGATTTAGTAGCGCAACGTGGGCGCGAGTGGGCCCCTGAAGTGTACCATCTGTCATCGACCGATGGAAATTGGTTTGGTTTCATTGGCTTAGCGAGTTATGCAGTCGGGACACGTTGCTATGCTATCCACTTTACGATAAGTTAGATGGTATTAATCCCGACGTTGGAAAATTCTAAGCCAATCAAAGAGTGGATGCGTTTTCAGCTTTTTAAACACCTTTAACTACTGATTGATAATTTGAATCTAAAATTAATCTACATCATGCCAATTAACAAGACAGAAATATCTACCTAATCTCTGCATCTAATTCCAGTAAACCTTAATCTCCGGTATGTAATAATTACATCAATAATGTTACAGTTTCAAAAACCCTTGTAAATTATTACATAGTCCCTGATATAATCAGAGTACATTGCAGTGCACTTGCATAGATCTGTCTAGTGTAATGTCAGGGATGCAGGGTTGATGCACTGCCAACGCAAATAGAGTTCGCGGCTGGTAGACTTGTGCATGTGCATATTGTGATGCTGCGCGGGAGGTCTGCGGAGATATTACTGTGCATAATCATTTGTTTATGCTGACAATGTTACGCGACAGATCTGGATATTGTGCCAGCTGATATATTTATTATATCATCGTCGGTGGTTGTTTCTTTTCTACTTTTAAATAAGGACCTAGTACCAACTAATTCTACGATAATTTGTTCTTAGTGTTCGTCTTACAGGCCATTTTTATAAGTAGCTGAAATTTCAATCTTTATATTTTCTATGTGATACATAGAAAATATAGATTTGCAAGTCAAGGCTCCTAGGCACAGGCACGTAACTTCATTGAAAGACAAATTCTACTCTTTGACACTCTAAATGAGTTACTATCCTGATTATTTTATTTATTAAATTATTTTTAATATTACCTAATTTAAATATTTCAAATTACAGACAAGAATTGTTCTAGATTTCGCGGGTGTTAATTTATTAAAAATACCTTATATTCCGAGCCCTTTACTAGCGTGCCTCAGACAATTATTTTTAAAGCAAATTACTCTTTTTTACGTTTTGGTAGCACAGAACAATGCTTGATCAACGACCGAGCAGCTATGAAACAGTTTCAGAAAAAAAACGACCGATATCAATTTAGACACTGACATCAATAAAGGGTACAAATAGGGGCAGCACCTGGAGCTGGGCCAAGCTCGCGAGTGCCTAGACAAACATTTGCAGACGAAGGTACAATGACGTTGCACACTTGACGATTCTGTAGATAGGTACGTTCAAAGTAAAACACAATGTCATAAGTATTAATTTAACAGGGTCTAATAGTGAAAAATGCGGTTTAGGAAAAAAGTTTTTTGCGAGAGGTTTATAACGTTTTCACTTTGAGGAAAGTCATCAATTGTGTACCTAATCTATCTCTAATTATGTACCTATATCTTGCCCTAAAACATCATACTAACTTTTCGTTTTCAAATCAATGCATAAAGTTTATAAGTAGTGAGACACATCAATTTGCAATTTGCTATTTGGTTATGACTGCAAAGGGTTGCAGTCATAACCAAATTAATAAGAATGATTATCAATATTCTCAATACCTTTATTGTTTCATGTGGTTTTTAACGATCATAAATTATCTAGAGAGTCTCCCATTGATTTCCAACATTCCTCTATTTATTTTCTACACAGATTTTTATTTATTTAGCTACGAAATTGTCTTTAAGAGTGAGTTCGCACCGCAAGGGAGCGGCATACATGAGAACACATATAAGGCCTGACCACAAGGAAAGCCGTCAGAGAAGGCGGATAAAGGTTCAGATCTTGGTTCAGGTGACAAATTGTAGATTCGTGGCGAAATAGGAGAAAAGTGCCGGGTATATTATGTTTGCACCTTTTACAGCGCAAATTGTATAGACATTCAAATATGTTTATTATTACAATATTTGAAAAGAGGACAGTTTTCTTTTTTTAAAAAAATGTTTAGTAATGTTTCTTATCCAAAAATACACTTAAAAGAAAATGGTGTTAGACACCCCAGCTTCATTTGAATATGTGCTGAAAACACCAAATTTTAATGAAAAAAAAAACGTTTACCTACTATAAATTAATAAGTAGTACCTAACTTATTAATTTATAGTAGGTAAACGTTTTTTTTATAAAACCTATTTTAGTGCTAACAAATTGGAACGCAGCTAACAAATAAGACTTCGCTAATAATATCAACAGTTTGCATAGGTTTGTAAACCTTCAAAAAGACGTCAAACGATTGTTTAGACGTGCTCGTGCTTCTGTAAATAGACCTTACGATTTACAAAGTTCATTATTACTTTGTACCCTTAATAATATAATGTTTTATTTCTTCTAGCTAGAATGATAGGAATAATCTTATGTGGGCGAGGATCTCGGGGAGTTTAACTATTATGGCAATTTTGCTTTTAGATAGAATTATAAGATAGGTTGGACGCGACCTTCGCTAGTTCTGAGGAAATTGTTTGAAGTATTGCTGACAGGTTTAGGTAGCTTATAATCTTCTGACTAGGCACAAAGCTTCCTGAGTCTAGACGCAGTGGATAGGGTTTTTGACGATTCAAAATTACTTTGAAAAATATTTTAAAATTTTCAATAAAGACCTTTTTGATTAAGCCTTTTTGAAAACAATTGATGCACTAGGTATCAGTATAAAATTTTCAGCAACGACATCGTTAATATGAAATCATACAAAATTTGCGAAATTACTTAAAATTTTTAAAACTGCTTGAGTTTTATTTGACAAGAATATTCAAAATAATAAAGCAATATTTCATACTCAAGTTTCAAAGAATAATTATGTATGATGACTTCCATTAGCACATAACTCATGCGGCGTTATTGGAACTAATAGCGTTGTTGACGGTTAAGTTGAATGTCACAGCTCCGTCTAATTGGCTCATATCAGTCTATGCTATGGTTTCCAAAGTAATATATTCACATTGGACAATATCCAAATGTAACAGTTCAAATAGCGAACCAGTAGTTGCTATCCCAGCACTCCGAAGTCGTGGATTACTCCATTATGCCATCTGCCAATGCCATTTGGCATTATAAAATACCTTTTCACATTGTAAACAACATATTTTTATCGCGTCTCCACGTTTCGGCAACCAGATGAAACTGAAACGTAATCCAATACTTTACGGTATGTTTTTGTTTATCTTTTTGTTACGTATTTTTTGTGATTCTTGAAAAGATTTGTAACTCCCAAATCTGAAAGTTACGAAACACGATTAGATAACTAATTGTTTGTACTTCTTCCACAGAGAGAAGAAATGTAAGCGCGATGAAGGAAGCACACAAACTTCTGATGCTACGTATAATTTAACAGAAACAACAGATAGTCTTCATAAAGGGGAGGTTGAAGATGGAATCGTGATGTTAGAATCGGCCACGCCGAATATGGGTCACGATGAATCGAATTCAAGTCTGGTCGAACCAAATCTTGTTGAAGACCTGGTTGATAAAAATCCAGAACTAGTCGAACATACGTTACAATCATCACCAGACCCGGAACATGAAGTGTTTTTTGAAGAAACAGACACTGTTATTGAAGAATATGACTGAATGTTTGCATTTTTAATAATAGATTTTCTTTGCAGTTTTATTTTAGAAAAGAAATGTTTAAATCATACTTTTTATGGTTATTAAATTTTTATAGCTGTTATGTTATGGCAGAAACAAATCTCTGAACTGATTTTCTGCATAATTATCAAAGTATAATATTATAACCCATAAATAATCCACTGTGTCTTTTATCGGCATTTAAAAACTTTTTGATATGTATATGTAGATCTATAATAAACTAAAATAATTTTGTATTTTTTATATATTTTTAAATTATTTGTCTAACTGTGTTAATTTAATAACAATAAATCTAATTTTACACATGAAAACATTTCAGTCTTGTGTTTTATGCATGGAAATTTATCGTATTTGTCACGGTACACACACATGTTATTGATCATCACAGCAAAAGCTACACAGCAGAAAATAAGTATTGTGAACACGTTACTGCGATATTTTTATGGATGTGTATGATGTATCTGTGTTGGAGAATGGACTGAAAGATGGAACGAATGGAAAGGACGTAAATTTAAAGTGTTACTTTAAATTATTTTGCAATTTAAGGTGCCTTCCTTATTCTTTCTGCAAATAACTCACATCACTTTTCGACATTCACTTCTATTTTTCTCTGTCAAATTTTAGGGTACATCCTAGTTTTATCGGGTAAATAAAGTTGCCATAATCTATCATACTACAACATTTAATATTTATTTTCTGTGCAATATTTTGTTTTCGTTTGACAGCTAAATTCAAAGTGATCATCGAGGTGAGAAGTGAGCTATTTACAGAATAGCACGTCTGCACAAGTCAGTTGAAATTGATGGAAAAATATTTTTAGTTTCACAACAGGAATCGTAAGCAAATATTGTCCGTTTGATGATAAGCTATAACCAGAAGAGCTATAATAGCTCTGTAAAGAACTCATTTCTTACTTCTACCCTATCTTCCTTTAAACCTCTGAAACTTTATGAAAATCTATTAGTTTTTGTCAGGTTACTAAACCTGATATTATACTAACATATGCGTGGATCCATAAAAGCAAAAAGAAAGTATTTAAAAATACAATTTAGTTATTAATGGAATATGGGTTACTTCGAAGTGGAACTGGATTCTTTACTTCATCTATTTACTTGTGCGATGGACAGAAATAGGTAGGTATATTGAATAATAAGTTATCCGGCTTTGTGCTCCAGTGGTGCATCCACCAGTATCATATCCAAATGGATACGGATTTTATTCCCAGGGGGCACAACATTTTAATTTTATTAAGCGAGTCCCGCTGTGGTTAATGGTTACGGGTGGAGTTCGCTTCCTTCGGTTTTATGAACCACCATGTTGAATTTGCAAAATGTTGGATTCATATGATATTGAATTCGCAAAATATTGAATATGATATCTAATAGATTTTATCGCTGTTTATCTACACAACTAAATCTCGCGACAAGCTTTTTTAATATTCAAATTGTGTTATTTTATTTTCTTCTTTTTAGTGCATTTAAATTAAAGCTTGTTTTTAAAAAAGTTTTTTTCATTATAGATTTTTTTAGTCGGTTTAAATGTACTCTTGTCAGCAAACCTTTTCATTTGATGGGAGTGCGTAAAAAATAACTAGTCCGCTGTCTTGCGCCGTCCGCTATATCGGCTATATTGGATTTAGAATGACGTCACTTAGCTAAACATGCATTGTCAGTCAAACTAAACGTGTAGCTGTATGCCAAATTTCATCTTCAATGGAATACTAACAAATTGTTGAGAAATGGTTTGCAATTTTTTATGGACAACTTACATACTTCACATGTAGCTTGTAATGATTCCGTGCCGCTCTGAAAATCTTATTTGCTCAAAGAAAAACATATTCATCCGTATATCAAGATGTTTCTATGAGTCTATTAGCACATGTCTGCCGGTCGTGCACTGGCCTTCAATTTGCACCGGCGATTCTGAGACATGTTTTTATGCTATTTGAATGTACTCAGTATGTTTGTCCATTTTGTCTTTTTACAAAATAATGTTGGTTTGAGGTGGATTTGCAGCATCGAATAGGGAGTCATATGATAATATGGCCCAAACATTTTGTTCAGATTCTTCTATGCAATGCAACTAAGTTGGTTATTGGCAGGGATCATATCCATGCTGATGTCGTATTTCGGTCAGTTAAGTAGACCGAGCTCAGTATTTTTTACTTGTCAAAAGGAATGGAAAAAAATAACCTGAACCTACCAACAAAAAGTCATTTCCATTCGATCATTCCGACTTCTTCTTTCGAGTGGTTAAGTTGGTATAGGTTAGCTTTGTGTAAAAAATTTTACAAGTCGCAATTTGTCGCCTCTGTCGTGACTTGTTTTTTGATCCCCTACGCAAAAAAAGGGGTGTTGTAAGTTTGTCGGATCTATATATGTCTCTCTGTGGCAGCGTAGCTCCTAAACGAATGAAACTATTATGATGCAGTTTTTTTTGTTTATGTTCTCCTAACTACTAAAATTTTTTGTGTTATTTTTTTACGACTAGCAGCCAGTTATTTGTTGGATTTGCCCAAAACGATAATTGCCCCGCCTCTCTTATTAACGTTATTGATAATTTTTTTTTTTGTGGCAGGGGTTGGCTGCCGGCGGGGTCTAGAGTAGGGAGAGGGACGGATGCGAGCACTCAGACTCTGACCAAGATGACCATCGGCCCAGACAACCCCACGCTCGATATGGTTGTAAACCCAAGATAATAGGTACTTGTTGCTTTCTCAATGAGTAAAATTTTCATAGGAGTTAATTTACCTTGCAATACAGTCAATATTGACTATGCCAATAAATATTGACACAGATATACCTACGTACACCGTTGTTTTTGTGACAAACACACACGAGTTAGAGCATTATAAACGTAATCTTTCCTGTAGCAAACTTTGTAATAAGATAGTTTTCAAAGTCGATTCACTATCTGAACTAGGTATTTCAACTAACGCACCTCACATCAATAGACTGTCCAGCTAGAATTTTCTAAACATGTTGTTAATCATAATAATGTCTCCTTTCAAAGCATTCTTTGTCAATAAAATTCTAAATGAATTGAAGTAATCTTTAAGACCAGATCTGTCTCATGAAATCGTCTCATGACCGTGAGGAAATTAAGATTATGTAGGTAGCTACAGACGACACCAGATCCGGCTATCCTAAACTGTCAAATTTCTTCAATAGATATTCAACCTTATCATACACAGGGTAATAGTAACTGAGTCACAATAAAATTATTCGAAGAAAGTCATGTTGAATCGTTACCGACCTATTGATTTGGAGTCTGTATCATATACCTACGGAGGTGTCGCGTCAATGCTGCTGCGGACTTCAATATTCTCGCTTATTGACTGCACGAACCTAAACAGTGTGGCCAGTTCTCGGCGCCAGCACTAACAGCTGTTACTTACCCCGTGTAAATCAGCCTTATTTTCATTTCATAGTTGAATCTTTTCTGTAAGCCGTCGCTAGACAGTCCTCATCATTTCTCGGCTGAAATAATGAGGACCGTCTAGCGACGACTGTACTGCGATAAATAGGGCTCGCAATTCTTGGGTAGGCTGCTTAGCATAGATTTTACTTATACAAAAAGGTCTAGGTACCCCATTTCACCTGATGGTAAGCATAAGTGCGAAGATAGCTAGAGCGAGAGATAAGCTAAGCCCTACGCTAGCCACCTTCGCCTTGCCAACCTGCAAGGTGCATCTTCACGCTTCTTTTAAATGGCCCAATATCGTAAAAACAAGGACGCAAGTGTGCTGGCACGTGTAATTCCTAAGAGCAAGGGAGAAGGTGGGATTAGTGAAAAAAGATCCTCAGAACCACAGAACACACCACTGTGACACATAACCGACCGCCATAATGGTAATTTCACTGAATTATTATACCAAGTCCCCGTATTTTTCAAGTCAGTAAGTGCCAACTCCACGGGACAAGAGATAGGATCAGGGTTAATCAGGGAGCCATGTTCTGGTATTTCGATTCCAACCACTAAGCACACAAACAATTAGAATGATTGCAATAGTCTAAGCTAAGATGGTATCGAACTCGGAAGCTCGAGATTTGAGGACGAACTATTACAATATAAGAAATCTTAAATAAGTTTGATAAATAGCATGATTAACTAATTCATTAAAATAGACTTTCTAGCAAATATTTCTTGTTTGAAATTCCTAGAACTCTCAATCGAACATTTTGTAAACATTATGAATAAGCGTAATCTTTTACCTGTTGACGGTCACGTTCACGTACCTACTTATACTATTTTAACCATACTCGGTAACTTTATAACCAATATCACTTTCCTCGTGAGTGTTTTCATTATACTAAGCAAGGTCCCATATTTCATTAAACCTTAAATTTAATTTAAGTAAAATTACTTATAGCAATAAATACTCTAATAAATTTTTTATCACCTTATACTCCGTCCACTAATCCGCATTGGGCAAGCGTGTGGACTACTGCCTAAACTGGCAATGACAAGGAGAGTCCTTGTGTCCCAGCAGTGGGTCAAATTATAAAGGTTGTTTTGATATGATGATGACTTTGCTCTCCGCGATGATGCCTGTCCTTCGAAACAGTCTCGAATTCTAGATAAATGTCGAATTCGAACTTTATTCGAGTTTTAATGACGTTGAGATATTCTGAAAAAAAAAACAATCTCGATTTACGAGATTTTATGGCCGAAAACGGATTCGAAGAGTAAACTCGAATTCAAGATTATTTCGAAGCAAATGAGAATTGTGTCGATGAATTTAAATTGTGCAGGATTTTTAACAAATTGTGTCGCTATTGAAATGTACATAGAGAGTTCAATTCGGCAGGGGTTTGCTGCCGGACCCGCAGTATCAAGCGCTGGCTGCAGACGTAGCGAAAACATCGCCGACCGCTGCACCATCAACACCACCGCCTCCGCCTCCTCCAAAATGAAGACCTCCAGACAAGACTTCAACTTTATAGTGTACGTAAGTAGTTTGACAATGACGCTGCTGGATACTTTTCCGAGAATTTGTAGTGTCAGCGCTGACGTAGTCCCCGTCTCCTGTCTAGATCTTTTGACTCTTCTTCTTTTTCCTACTCTGCTTCCAATTTCATTTGGGGTCGGTGCAGTACCTATGTCTTCATATCGGCAATACTGGCGTGGGTTTTGGCATTAGATATTTACGGCCGTCCGTGTGCCTGTCTGACACGAACCCTCCTTGGGAACGACTGACAGCACACGGAACCAGCAGCTTAACATGCCGTCCGAAGTTCGGAGCAAAATCAAAGCAGCTTCCGTGATCGTTACCGCGGTGCCATCGACCACCTCTTTGTACTCTTGGCAACTTCAACTTCTGGCAACTTCAACTTCGTCTTTGTAAGCTTCACTCGAGTCGCTGAAGGCAATGTGGAAGTGAGATAGATGACAAGTGATAAAGCCGAACGTGGCACCCAGCTTCACCGGAACCCTCAACTGGCCAAGATATCTTATTGATAAATATCGTGACACAATAAAGAGACAACCGACTTTGATAAGGTGGTGGCGGACTTAAAATAAATCCTAGCGCCAACCAAGCGAACTACTTTGTAGGTACTCCTTGGGAGATCGATCCTGGCACCTCTGGATCCAGTGTTACAGGACCACGAAGTTGACTTTGAATGCAACGCGTTGCCGGTTACCGGGTCTTTGATAAATAAATTAATAGCTATATATTAACAACTATAGAGACATTACGTAATTTATTTTGCAATAGTTATCAAATCTACCTATAATAACGATAGATCTACTGCAGCACGGTTGATTTCTTTTAACAAATCACGTACACAATTTATATCGGTTCAATATCTAATCTAGGACCTAACTGTTGTCAAAAGTTTTTAACTGGCTTCAAAATATAGAGGACACTGTCAATTCGTTCCGTGGTATAAACGATTATGTTTTTTGCCCGCTGTTTACACGAAGATGGCTCAAGTGCTTGAGATGATTCATGCTTTGTTTCAATTGGTCCCATGATTTTAAATTGGATTTTCGAGTAGGTACCTACATTTTACTACCTAATAGGAACCTATTTAGGTATGTACCTAAAAAGGTTCTCAACTTTACAAAATTGTTAAATTGTAAAAATTTTAGAAGTTACTGGCCGACTTTTTTGATATTTTTTTTTTTCGATATAAAAACTTGTATCGTTCGTATTGATAAAACCTAAACAAACTAATGAATGACACATTGATTGGATTTCAACGATGACCATTATAAAAGTTTCCTTTTAAATGTATGAATAATTCGGAGGTAATATTTGCCTCAAGTTTTACGTTCTAGGCACTTCCCTATAGTACGTAATTCCGTATCATTGCGTTTTGCACCACTTTTTGTATTGCTTTCATCTGTAATGGCTACACGTTGCTATGTATAAGGTCGTTTGTAAGTGACGCACGCGCACTGGCCTGCGACCAAGAGGCGCGGCATACTGTGAAAATAAACTATCAAAATAATAATGATTTACGCTTAAATCTGGTAAATGAGCCCAGGCAGCAGAACAGCAAAAAAAACTGGAACGCAACTGAAGCGCAAAAGAAAGTAAAAGGAATTGTTTAGGTTGGTATTGATGGATACGTTCTGAGAAGGAATGAAACGCATGTTACTAGGAGAATAATGGACGTGAATATTGAGGGTTGGGGAGAAGGGGAAGGGTGCAGTGGAAGTGGATAGATTATGTGACAAATGAAATGAAAGAAATAGGAGTTTGTATGAAGAGTACCTACAGACATAGATTATCATATTCAAACTTTATTGCACACACAGTCCATTTTTCTGTTAAGTTTATTTTTCCGTCAATGCAGCCCTTTCTATTTATATCCAGAACTGTGAATTACATCAAAGAGGCTGGATTTACAAACCCAGCTTTTCTTGTCCAAGTCACATGATTGATTGACGAGCTCCGGTATAAATATACTCCGGCATTCTTACAGATTAACCTTGATTATACTATACCACAATGTCGGTAAACAATATTACATGACGATATACGAAATTTCGGATGGGCTTCCGATAAAATTGTTATTTATAGATTCTGGAAAATGAATTAGGAACTCGAGCAAAAATCGACAACGAATGCCAACAAGGCGCGTAAAAGCATACCAAAAAATCGGGAGTGGTCTCCCCTTGACTTTCACGTATACCAGAAACGACTCAAAAGTTGATAGAAAGCTCATATTTTGATGTCATACATGCATGTTAAATTTTGGACACCCATCCGAGTACCGACCGCGCACTTAGTTGCTTAACTTTCGTGATCGACGACTCAAAAGTTGATAGAAACCTTATATTTTGGTGTTATACATGCATGTTAAATTTGGTTGCAATAAGTTAAAGTATACTCGAGTTATCGTGCTAACTCACAGACACACAGACATACAGACACACAGAGACACAAACACACAGACATAATTCCAAAAAGAGTGTTTTTGGACTCGGGGAGGTCCAAAACGAGTAAATCCGTCAAAATCTCGAGGTCGAAGTTTTGGACGATTACAAGACTTCCTCTATACTTATACTACGTACTTATACGAGAAAGTAAAAATTTACAAAATAAATACCTACTGCAAATTATGTTTAGAATGAGATGTGGAATGAATTCTGGGTACTGTATTGATTGAAACTCTGTACTTATACAGAATGTTTGGTACGTACAAAAGCGAGCACCTAGACCTACCCATGCTAACATAGTCTAAAATAGTACGGTGCTATAAAAAATCTAAATAGTAACATTGATTGACGCCGTCGTGATGGAGTAGTAACGCTGCCTACACATCAAGCGGTCCGGGTTCGAATCCCGGTAGAGACAAATGTTTATGTGATGAACATGAACATTTGTTCACGACACGACGACAAACAACAATTGTTTGTATATTTATTTCAGTTTATCATCATCATCATCGTTATTTCAGCCAGAAACGCCCACTGTTGGACATAGGCCATATACATTTAAATTTATAAAATATCTAATTTATTATACGTCCACTTGTCCGTGTCCGTCATCTAGTATCCATAACAGAGTTTTTAATCTATCTAACTTCTGAATACTGATTGACTGATATATCAACGCACAGCCCAAACCGCTGCGTCTAGAGGTTCCAAATTTGATACGTAGGTTCCGGGTCGGGTATGAGGTCTAGGGGTGCACTAAGAAAGGATTTTTGGAAATTCACCCTCTAAGGTGGTGAAAAGGGGGTGAAAAGTTTGTATGGAAATCCGTCAGTTTTGAACCTAAATCGATAAAAATTGGTATTTAGCTACTTAGTTTGAAATTAAGAATGACGTATTTCAGGATTTTTGAAAATTTAATCCCTAAGGGGATAAAATAAGGGATGGAAGTTTGTATGGAAATCCGTCATTTTTTAAAGTAAAATCCATAAAAATCGGTATAAGGCGCTTGGGTTAGAAGAAATAATAAGAAAATTTAAATGCTGCCCAAAGTAACTTTTCTACGCGGACGAAGTCGCGGACAAAAGCTATTATAGATATAGGTATATTAGGAGCTACTTATTAGGAGTAATTTTTGACTAAATTGGTGTTAGCGTGAAAATATATTATTTTGAATTTTCCCATAGATTTAATTTAGACCCATTTTTTTATAGAGAAATTTAAAATTTATTTTATAATTTGAATTTTCTGATAACTCTTATTTTAGCGCGGGTAGGAGCGTGTTTGGGTATACCATAAACCAAACAACCTGTATAGTCCCAGACATAGATTACCTCCTCCCAGATTTATAATTATTAATAGTGATTCAGAAGCTAGCTACTATAAATCAAACATGAGTACGAAATTATGAGTATATATGTACTTCTTCTTGAATACAATTCAACGTTGACCAATAAATAATATAACCACCTTCCGTAACTGATTGGGCATGCAGTATAAAAGCATTCAACCGGAAAAAGCGAACAATTGTCATCGGCGTCATCTTTGACATGGTTTCGACCTTCAGTGAATGTAATAAGAACGGAATCATTATTGTTGAAGGGATATCGGTGGCTTTTCGATCTGGAAAATCGTGGATATAATAAAGTATCCACATTTTCTGCTCGTGACTCTTATTGTGTAAGTAATAATGGTGCTGAACTGTCAACAGTGCACATTTATTACTCGTGACAGTACCTCTGTTTAATTTCCCTTAAACCACATTATATCCCTCCTGATATTGTCTCCACTGGACTGGTTTGGTACCTTTTTCATGAGCAGCATCAGTAGGTTTACGATTCATCATAACAGTCTTTATAATTCGACCCACTGCTGGTACACAAGGCCACTCCTTGTCATCGAAGGAGGTTTAGGCAGTAGTCCACCACGCTTGCCCAATGTGGATTGGTGGACGGAGTATTTAAGGTGATCAATACCTCTTTGCTGATCCATTAGTCGCATTCTACGACACCCATTGGAGGATATGGGGTGATGCTTTTCTACTCTGCTGGCATCACAAGGCCAATTTGGTTTTGATTAAATCTAGGCAATTGACATATTTATTTAGCTCTCCGCTTGGTTATGAAAAAAAACTATTAACTTATTGTATGCTACTGATGGTACTCATGATAAACTTACTTAAATAAAAGTCTGGTGGAGATAATATCAGTAAGGATATTTTAAGAAATAGGTTTTTAATTTATCTTAATTTATTTTTTAAAATTTGAGTTACATATGAAAACATCAGTAATACTTGTCTGGTAGGGCCAAAGTGGAACTATCTCTCATGTCGCACATCAGCACTTACTCATTTATTTATAAAACGGACGGATATTTTAAAAAACAGCCTTTTAATATCACTTTAGTTATTTTTTAGAATTTGAGTTACACATGAAAACAGAACTTAATACTTGTCTGGTAGGACCAAAGTGGAACTATATCTCATGTCGCGCATCAGCACTTAATCAACATTTATAAAACAGACTGGGAACAATAATACAGTAAACCATAATAAGACCGGGAAGTTCACCCTACAGGCTAGACATAGACAGGTTGGACTTCTGTCCAACCAAGGTCCTCACCTGTGGTTCTCATTCACCTTTGTAAAACTTCTCCGGTGATGCTGCAAAAGACATCTGCAGCTACATCAAAAGTGAATCAAATCGATAAACGTTCCCATTTTTGAATTAAAATAGTTCAACGACAAGAACCGTGAACCGCAAATTTTACAATTGGCTTATATTTGTTGGCTGTTTTTAACAGATAGGTCTTAAAGTTAGCATAGTTAACCCTGTACAAACACGTTACGTATAAATATGGGCGTAATCGATCTATCAATAACATGTTGTTTATTTATAAAAAAACATCATGACATGAGTGAATGTAGACAATTCCATTTGACATAATCTCAATCAGATAGTAACACTAATCTTGAGATTCAAAAATATTTTGTTACTTTGTCAGATATTGATAAAAGAACCACACGCTATGTCTATGTCATTATCAGTATCATTGATATAGTTAAAACACGGTAACACCCTTCTTCGTTGTCATGAGTTGTAGGAAAAAACGTGATAGTACTTAGATTCTGGTTTTTCGTAAATCCGCGTACGTTTGTTGTGAGCTATTTCTCGTATGAAACTATTTCCTTTTTATTGACAAATAAATACGTATCGGCGATATAGTAATATGTATAATCATTTTAATCAATCTCTCTCCTTAAAACTACAAACGAAGATTGGATATAGTTGTACAAGGACTAGTATATCTTAAGCAGTTTAAAAATCAGGATGCTAATTAACTATAACATTCCGTAAACAATTTTCTTTTTGTCTAAGTATGTGTCCATGGACCTAACCTGTAGACGCGTGAGTTCTGTTGTAAAATAATAAAAAAGGGATAGGAAATATTATTGATCTACTTGTTATGATTCTTACATATTGCTTCTGCTTTCTCCACTCCAAATTCTCACTAGTCCTATTACATACCATAAAGACCTTTCGATGTGGTTGATAAAGGTTCGTCTATATCTTCCTCATCCCGTGGCAAGCGGTCGCCTCCTTCTGTAAGGAGATTGTCTCCAAGAAGGGGGCTGCGGAATGGGTTTGCAAGAATGACCTTGCCAACCCAAACCGCCGAAGAAGACCCGACAGGAGAAGGGGCTGCAGCAGAATCCGCCGTAGTCAGGGGCGTGGGGAATGAGTAGGGTCCATCTCCAATTATGCACGCCCCTAAGTCGAGAGGGTGCCTTCCTTCCCGCGGGCACCCTCAGCCAGTAAGAGGAGACTCTTAGATAGGTTGTTGGACGCGGCTCATGATGTTGAGCCACAAGCTGCCCTTACCGCGTCTACCAAAAGGCATCCAAGTGGGTTGGTTTTAGAGGGTATTCCCTGCATTCTCGCGAGGGTGAGTCCCACATACCGACATGGGGGGTCCCTACGCCGCCCCATGTGTATCCGCAAATGGATTTCCAGACGAAATAAAAAGAAAAAAATATCTTCCTCATCCCACATATCCATCACTTCTTTTTTCAGCATTCAGTATGTTATAAATTGATTTACAATGAAAACCCCTCCTTCCTATATTTTCAGCTTTGGTCATCATTTCATTCGATGTCTTTACAGTTAAAGGAACTGCTCCAAAAACCCATTCGTTAGGGAACAATTTTTTTTTACGACGTTATTGAATGTCAGATTACAGCAGTGACCGTGTCTATCGAGGCGTTAAATACCGAAACCCTAAAAGGTTAATCTATAGCTCAACGCGACAGCCCACTTACATGGCTCGCTTATTTTTGTATTTTATAGCCATTTACCGCAACACCGGCAATGTGGAACATAGATTTATCGCGTCTTGTAAGCCATGAACATTCTGAGATTAGTCCTTCCACGCTCTGAAAATGAGAAAATGAAAAAAAAACTAAGAAAATCTACAAAATTAGCTCAAAGATAAAATTTATTGTAATGGAACGCATCTCAAACATCGAAGCTAAAATTTAGCATAAATCTTACAGGCCGACAGGAAAAACTTGGAAATCACCTGTCTTTAACAATCCAAAAACCTGATGAGAGAAGTTCTAATTCTCTAAAGTTGCGTGAGTTTTGTCCATTGCAACTCGATTGACTACAAATTTTAACTGGGTTTTAAGAATTCCCTTCTCCCTGTAAAGCTATACGTGGTTTGAGTTTTCATCTTTATTACGTCGTTGATGTTCTCAACCGTTTGCCTGCTAAATATATTTTATTGTGAATAGACACTTATTAAGTTCCAACTTACGCAATACTTCTTTCTGATGATACATTTTACTCAAATTTTCCACTATCGGAATTCCCGAAGTGGATAAATCATTAAATCGCTCATTTAAGTTAATCTATAAGTTGTTACAGCTCAAATATCAAGTTTCTATTGTAGTAAGTTAACTTTCCTAAACTTTCAATAAGTGATTTTTTCAATCTATATTGCCTACTTGCTTTATTTACTATATAAACTTGAAAAGAAACTGCAATGTCATTCACAGTTGAACAAGAATAGCCAATATTCTGGGACACAATTAAATAGATTGGAAATTCCAAGAAATATGAGCACAATCGAGCGGTTAACTTTCGCTGTCGAGGAGAATGCGGTTTTGGATTGAGACAATAAGTAATTCATTTCCATTGCACTTGGAGATATGCAAACAATTGTCACATCCATCTAATGGCGGCACTTCACCTTCACTTCACGCTTCGTATATCGCTGTACATAACTGTCCATATTTCCCCAATACGGCTAACGTGTGATCCCACAAATGGGCTGAGCCCAAACAATTTGAATATAATTATGTCGAAATCACAAACTGATAAACACAGCAGCGATGGACGTGTCAGTGGCAGCAAGGACGGTCACCGTAAACATTTGATATCGACCAGTGGACGTAAACGCGAGTTAGTTATTTTCGTTATGTAAGTTTAATCAACCATATAAACTAAGCATTGCCCTATTTGGAAAAATGCAATTATTCTAATACGAATGGCCAAGTGAAGAGCCGCTATAAAAGTCTAATGTTGCCTACAAATATGGGTAGGTAAATACTATCGTTGGTTTCGGTACGTCTGCTATGTTTCTGGAGTTTTCATAACACCATCGGGTGTTCATCAAGGGTCACTTCTGGGCCCCTTACTTTTAACATGTGATGATATGGTTAAAGTTCTTATTTATATCAGTTCAATGAAGGATCTGACAATTTTTGGTAACTTGACATGCTATTGATATTGATTGATTGTATAGGTAAGCGTGAATACATTCATACCAAAATTAAGTCCATTCTCATCTACTCTATCATGGACAGTGGTATTCCCTTTCCATACCTATATTAAGGGCTTTAAAAAATAATCCTAATCGTATCAATAAGTCAACATTCCATTCCGTGGTGTTATGGACACTGGGTGCGCACGCGCAGGTCGACGGCCGCCGGTAGTGAGTCACGCGGCTCCTATTACGGCAGACGGTGCTGGCAACCGGTGCATACGAAACACGCTTGCTGTGATTAAACTTAAAGATGTTTCAACTAGTCACTTTCTTAAATAGCGTTGTTTAGTGACAATTGTTAAGCTAAACAAGCATTGGGATAAATTAAGACCCTGAAATGGAATCTTACTTTTACGTTGGCTCGGTTGGTTGAACACGTCGACCGCGGATGTGTCGCTGCCAGACGGAACCATGGGAACCATTTCGGAAACTTCCATAAGCATAGCAACCCTGTTAGGACCCTACATCTCTATATCTATATATATCTATATCTCTATTATCTACACAAATTGAATTTGTGTAGATAATAGAGATTATGATGTACACCAATTCTGTGACCTAGTGGTTCCCCACCAGTATAAGAACATACATAGATTCTCCTATCCTTTCTATCTAGCAGTAGCAATGCTTTGCTTGCGAATATGCTAATTTGTTAACGAGGTCCTAACCTAAGTATCTCAACTGTTTTGAGACAAATTACGTAAATCCCTTCATCCATGCAGCTACTCTCGACTGTATTACCTACGCTTTGAATACATAAAACAATCATGTATTATCTCTAAGGGATTAATAGAACGGAATATATTCAGCAAGAAAGTTTTCCTTTGTAATTTGAAAGAATACGTGTAGAAAATGTAGAAAAAGCAGTTCATAGCTTAACACTAGCTATCCATCTTAGCAAAGACTGTCGCCAAAACACTTTGTTGGCAGTATTTGTTACATACTAAGCGGATTGCTACACGTCAATGTTTTTACTTTTTCGTACGTAGTAAGTATAGAGGAAGTCTTGTAATCGTCAAAACATTCGACCTCGAGATTTTGACGGATTTACACGTTTTGGACCTATTGGGCTCGGTTATTGTAAATTATTAATTTTAAAATAAAAATATGCTTTTTGCTTTCGACAACTCAAATCTTTTATTTTCCTCTAATCAAAATTGACAAGTCAAATTTATAAAAGACAATAATTTTAAAATATCAAAAGTACCAAAGAGTTTGTATATCTATGCTATCTACTACATTACCCCCTTTCCAGTTACTGCGTTACGATACTATTATAAACTACAGTTAACAAGAATTACAAACAATAACATTAATCTAAACGTAAATTTTCAAACATAAAATTGTGAAAAAAAAAATACAAAATATAAATCACTTAAAATATTTTTCGGGTATCTTAACTCTCCTTCCTATTCTAGTTCTAATTTCTTTAGGGGTTTGCGTATCATTATTAACAATGTCTTTAGGTTTAGTCTGTGTAAAATTGCTGTTATCAAAATCTAATAAATAAGCAGGTTTTAATCTATCTACAGAAATATTTACATTTTTATTTTTAATATTAATGGTAAAATATTTACAATCACGTTTAACAACTAAAAATGGTCCTTCATAAAATGACTCTAAAGGTTTTCTAACTCTATCGGTCCTTAAAAATACATGAGAACAAGTTAATAGATCTTTAGGTACAAAAATGTTGTCATTACTTAAATTTAAATTTCTTTTGCGTGGTTTCAACTTGTCCATTATTTTCATTAAATCAGACACAAACGTATCAGTATCGGTTTGAGCATGAGATTTCTCAAAAAATTCTCCGGGTACTTTGATAGTAGTGCCATATACCATTTGACTAATTGTGTGATTTTCATCTTCTCTAAGAGCAGTACGCATTCCTAACAATACTGTTGGTAGTGCGTCTGTCCATTTTATAGGTTTATGTGCTTTAAGAGCAGTTTTAAGAGTCCTATGCATTCTTTCTACTTTACCATTACATTGTGGATGGTAAGCAGTAGTATATTTGATTTTGGAACCACAAATTTTAGCAAAATTTCTAAATAATTGACTTTGGAATTGGGCGCCTCTATCAGAAATTATAGTATGAGGAATACCAAACCTAGCTATCCAATTTGAATTAAATGCTTTAATTACAGTTTCTGTTGTACTGTTGGGTATTGGAATAACTTCCATCCAATCCGTAACGCGATCGATACAAGTGAGACAATAGACATTACCATCTGCAGGAGGTAAAGGGCCTATTAAATCTATATGAACCACTTCAAAACGTTCATCTGGGTCGGGAAAAGCTATTATTGCTGATTTAGTATGCCGAATGATTTTATTTTTCTGGCAGTCTAAACAAGTTTGAGCCCAATGTTTAACATCTTTATTAATGTTTGTCCAAATAAATTTTGATGTTATTTGTTTGGTCGTGGATTTAATACCAGGATGTGAAAGATTATGTATTGTGTTAAAAATAGATTTTCGGAAAATTTGCGGAATATAGGGTCGAATATTGTTCGTAGAAATATCACACCATAAAATATCACCTGTGCTAAGTTCACATGGTTTGAATTTCAATGAATTTGACAACTTTAGTTGCTGAAGTTCATTGTCATTTACCTGTGCTTTGGCTATCAAGTTATAATCAATAACATCTATGGTGTTGATTCGAGACAGTGTATCTGCTATAATATTTTCATGACCACTAATGTGCCGTATATCTGTAGAAAATTCCGAAATATATTGTAACTGTCTAAGTTGTCGTGGAGATGCTTTTTCGTTCTTTTGACGATAGGCAAAGGTTAAAGGTTTATGGTCAGTGAATATTATAAAATTACGACCTTCTAAGTAATGTTTAAATTGTTTTATAGACATATATATACTCAGCAATTCTCTATCATAAGTGCTATACGACTTTTGAGCATTGTTGAGTTTCTTTGAGAAAAATGCTATTGGTTTCCAACTATCGTTTTCAAATTGTTGTAAAACTGAACCTAAGGCTAACTCTGATGCGTCTGTAAATAATGCTAGTGTAAATTTATCATTAGGAAAAGTTAATAAAGCTGCATTTGCTAAATCGGCTTTGCATTTTTCGAACATTTGTTTAGCATTTTCTGTCCAAGCTATTTTTGATTTATCACGTTTTTTTGAACCTTTCAAATAATCGTGTAAAATCGCTTGTGTTTTAGCAGCATCCTTAAGGTAACGTCTATAAAAATTAAGTAAACCTAGGAAAGTGCGTAAATCATGGACAGTATCTGGCAATTCATAGTCTAATATAGCTTGTACCTTGTCAGGTAGAGGTTTAGTACCTTCTTTAGTAATAAGGAAACCTAAAAACTCTACTTCTTCGAGGCCAAATTTTGATTTTGACACATTGATTCTTAACCCATATTGATTAAGTCTTTCAAAAACTAATGTCAGGTGCTGTCTATGTTCATCAGGTGTGCTAGACGCTATCAAAATGTCATCTAAATAAGCAAATACAAAATTAAAATCTCTAAAAACTGAATTAATAAATCTTTGAAATGTAGCTGGTGCATTACAAAGTCCAAAGCTCATTACATTGAATTCAAATAAACCAAAAGGTGTTATTATAGCAGTTTTGCATTTGTCTTCTTCATTCATTGGAATTTGGTAATACGCCTTAAAAAGATCAAGTTTAGAAAAAATAGTCTTACCAGGTAAAATTGTAAAAAAATCATCAACTCGGGGAATTGGGTACCTATCAGGAACTGTTTGTGCATTTAACCTTCGGTAGTCTCCGCATGGACGAAGTGAACCATCTCCTTTTCTCACAACATGCAGTGGACTTGACCATTGTGAACTTGAGGGTCTGATTATGCCATTGTTAAGCATGAATTGGAATTCTTCTTTAACCACTTGCAGTGTTTTAGGGTCTAATTGTCTGGCTTTGCAATAAACAGGTTCATCTTTTGTTATAATATGATGTCGTACGTCATGCTTGACAGATGTGGGTAAAATATTGGGTTTCGTGATATCAGGGAATTTTATTAGTAAATCGTAGTAGTTGTGACTTTTGTGCATTGTGCTAATTACGTCTCCTTCTGAGATCGGTGCAATATTTCCAGAAATTGTTAATTTTGTAACAGTATCAACCAAACGTTTGTTGCGTAAATCAATAAGTAAGCCAAAATGTTTTATAAAATCTGCTCCTAGTATGCCTTTGTTAATTTTGGCAATGACGAATGGCCATTGAAATTGTCTACGAAGTCCCAAGTCGACAGTTAAGATTTTAACGCCATATGTTGCAATCTCGGTTCCATTTGCTGCAAACAATTTTATGGAATTGTCCAATTTGTCTTTTGAAGTCGCAGGTATTATCGAGACATCGGCTCCACTGTCTACCAGTAATCGTAATCCAGATTTTTGTTCGGTTATAAAAAGGCGAGATGTGCGACATACATTAATTTTCACAGTCGAGTTTGACGCTAATTCTGCTGTGTGTTGTAGTTTTTGTTTATGTATAAAAGTACATGGAGGTTCGCATTTTTCAATTTTGCATTTTTTGCCAAAAAGAAAGTGGTAATAACAGTATTTGCCATTGGGGTTGAATTGTTTGCGAAACTGATTTGATTTGTTACTTCTGTTCGATTCGCGACTTGACGAACGAGTTATATGCGTCGAAGAAGACATGGTCGCAATTCGGTTTTCCAAGTTGGTAATTTTTTGTAAAAGTATCTTTTGCAATTCAATTTTAGTATTTTCGTTTGTGGTGCACATTTTGTTGATAGGGTTAATTTCTACGGTTTTGTTTGTCCAAAATAGGTAATTTTAAACTTACTTTGTGTGCTCCAAATTATATTATTTTTCTGCCGTATTGCATATAATTACTCACTGATTCAGTCAGTCGGTCGGGTCACCAATTATTGGGCTCGGTTATTATGAATTATTAATTTTAAAATAAAAATATGCTTTTTGCTTTCGACAACTCAAATCTTTTATTTTCCTCTAATCAAAATTGACAAGTCAAATTTATAAAAGACAATAATTTTAAAATATCAAAAGTACCAAAGAGTTTGTATATCTATGCTATCTACTACAGACCTCCCTGAGGCCAAAAATATTTTTTTTGGAATTATGTCTGTGTGTGCACGATAACTCGATGCTTTAACTTATTGCAACCAAATATACATACATTTATAGCCGTCGATCACGAAAGTTAAGCAACCAAGTGCGCGGTCGGTACTCGGATGGGTGACCAAAATTTAACATGCATATATGACATCAAAATATAAGGTTTCTATCAACCTTTGAGTCGTTTACGGTATACGAGAAAGACAAGGGGAGACCACTCCCGATTTTTTAATTTTGAATACACAAGATATTCAAAAGATTGTTTGAGCGAAGAGTCAGAAAGCTTCTCCCTTCTCATCTAGATTCTTATCTGCGTGTGATTCTCAAGCTTCGCTGAGTTGGCATGATAAAACAGTTATCTGACCTTGAAACTAAGACCAATGACTTAACTGCCACGTCACCTCTAAAGACCACCAATCAATATATGTAGACTCACGTCACGTAGGATGATGAAATATTTACTTATATTAATTTTAGTTCGCTTCATAGCTAGATAGACGACAGTTTTGTCTCTGCTTTCCTCAATTATAATTCAAAATTAAAATCAATGTCAAAATTAAAAGGAATATTTCTTCAGTTTAGATACAGTAGATCGTAGACTAGAACAAATTCGATGGCGAATCCATAAATTGTTCTAATCTACGACCTACTCACTCAAGATTTATTTATTAGGTTTGTTCACTACCTACCATCCTTGTTTTAATTCTACAACACTGCCTCAAGTGTTGGTGGTGAGCGCAACATTATAGTGGGTGTGGCATGTCGATGCGCAGGCGCATGCGCATTCCTCGGATCTTGTTCAATTTGTTTGCGAAATCTGTCTCGATTCATTCAATTGCAGAATGTAAAGAATACACATGGCCATCGAACTGACTGTAGTCACTACAGTAAGTTCGATGGCCATGTGTGAAATCAAATCAAATCAAATGAAAATGAAATGAAATGAAAAAGCTCTTTATTTAAATGGACTTTGCTAAGTACTTTTAAATAGTCAAAAGCCCTACCACCATTTCGACGACATAATTATTTTACTTAAATAATTATTATTATTATAAATAAAACAAATTTTAAGTATTTCACTCGCGTGTAATTAGATTTTACATGATGTTATTATTGCCCGACGTTTCGCAACACTTTTCAGCGTTCGTGGTCACGGGATGACTGAGTAAGTCATCCCGTGACCACGAACGCTGAAAAGTGTTGTGGTGCGTCGGGCAATAATAACATCATGTAAAATCTAATTACACGCGAGTTAAATCCGTAAAAGTTGTTTTATTTATAATGTGTAGTGCTCGCGCAAATCTAAGAGAACATTATAATTATTATTATGCTGACATGGAGAAGAAATGGCGTAAGAAACTCCACAGCTTACAATTTCGTAATGAATTCAAAACATCATTACAGTCAATAGATATATCAATGATTAAATACTTTTAAATGCGTTAAGTTTGGGCAGATTTTACTACACGCATTTGGATCATTTAAATAATCATTTATCTTGTAATATGCTTTTTTATATAATTTAGATTTAACATTTTTTTTAAATTTGTTAATAGGCAAATCTCTAATATTAAATATATTCTTTAAATCAATTTAAGAACTGCTATTATTCACACGCTGTGAAAAAGCAGATCTTTCGCATTTCATTCCATTTTGTTAAAGTTCGTTGTTTTAAAAAAGATACAACATCTGAGTAGGTATACAACACATATCACATGTACATAAATCGAAAATTTAACGACTAATATGTATGTTACATTTCATATCATACGTCATAATTCATTACTAAAAGCAAACACACGCAAATGTGACATTAGGCCTTCAGACCAATAAAAAAGACCAATAAAAAAGTCTTTATTGGTCTGAGATTAGTAGGCCACTGCGAAATGAAATCATTAATTGCCTGTGTTTCACATGTGAAATACTTTGAAAAAAAATCGGGAGTGGTCTCCCCTTGACTTTCTCGTATACCGGAAACGACTCAAAGGTTGATAGAAACCTTCTATTTTGATGTCATACAAGCTTGTTAAATTTTGGTCACCCATCCGGGTACCGACCGCACTTGGTTGCTTAACTTTCGTGATCGATCAGTTTTTTGTTTTTTTTTTAAAATCACTTGATTTGCCTCATTTTTGAGGTAAGCATTATAATCATGAATAGACTCTGTAGGTATATGTATGTGTAATTAAGTAGGTAACATGGATACAATTTTTAATCGCAGGAAATCGACTGGGAGAGCATCCGGTGGCTATATAATCGAGTCGTCTCCGTCGCTGGCTTAAAAAAATATATGAAAATTCGCACGTGGAAATTGGATGGTTTCAATAAAATAAATAATGTAGTACTTACCGTAATTATATTTTTTTTATTTATAGATTATTTAATGGAGAAAATTCACCTAAGGTTGCTACCACAGAAATAATAATATCTAAATCACCAACGTCACGCGACTAGGGCACTTCTATCTATCCTCTTTATTATTATTTCTGTGGTTGCAACAGTCCAGAAAAAAATTTAGAGCAGTCGTAATTTTCCTACAAAATTTATTTATTCAAAAATAACTCTAAATGCCACTATCTACAGCTGTTTTTGAACTTTTTTCGGGTAATATTTATGGTAAATTTGTAATGTTTATGTATGATTATGAAAAACCATCGTAATAGATTGTAATCATTTCGACATCTTGCAATTTAGAAAAAGTTGTGTGTGATAAATTTACGCTCGATGAACGCGTCTCGTCCAATGATATCTCGCTATTGCATCTCGTCTAGTTGTTTGACTAAATGCGAACTTATGAAGTTTCATTTCAAAAATTGTATCGATCGCGCACATAAATTTTTATACTAGGTATCTATACGAATTTTTTATTTGGGCGGCTGTTGGTCAGAAAATATTAGGATATTTTCACGTCAAAATAAAAAATAAATAAATAATTCTAAAATGCGTACCTACTTACATAGCTCTTTTTACAATCGTGTATAATCTTATACCCTCTATTGGAGTAACAAATGAATCATAATGGAAAGAATAATGTGATAAGTGCAGCCGTATGGGTACTTTACGTCGCAGTCACATGTGGGAAAAATAAATACCACCATATTTGCCATAAACAAATTATTTAGTTAGTTTCGAGTTATTTACAGTTGGAGGGACACTACGAAAATCATGTCAAATTCCCATGTCTTACCTACTCACTGAATGTTAGAAGCTCTACGCTGGAAGTCGTATGTGTGTCGACGATTATGTTCACATGGGGCAAACGGTAAACTTGGTAAGTCCAACTTCCAGAAATTGACGAATCCAACACTATAGCGTATAACCGATCGGGTTGGAGATCCTTGGAGGATCCTCCCAAAAGAGGGCATCTCTCGGCTGACACGATGACCGTACGATGCAATAAAAATACCATAGATGTATCATTACTGACAGTTTATCCTATATATATGAAAAATACTGACTGCCAATGTCATACGTGTGAATACAAAGGGAGCGATCCTTCTTACAAGAAAGAAGCCCTGAAGCGTAAAGAAGCATCTTGTGGCGTAGCTATACATATACTTGCATATTCTTCTCATTTGGACTTCACTGCCGCTGAATGGATTTTCTACGTCTATATATATAACTCAAAGGTAACTATATAACTCAAGACTGACATAGTGATCTATCAACGCACAGCGATATACATAGTATAACTCAAGACTGACATAGTGATCTATCAACGCACAGCCCAAACTACTGGATGGATCGGGCTGAAATTTGGCATGCAGGTAGATGTTATGACGTAGGCATCCGCTAAGAAAAGATTTTTGGAAATTCCACCCCTAAGGGGGTAAAATGTCCACGCGGACGAAGTCGCGGGCGGAAGCTAGTCTTTTTATATAAAAAACAATAATCACCAACTAAACACTAGTATGCAATGTGCTTTAGCTCTAACGATGATCGTGAAAACAAAATACCGGGAAACAAATTAAATTATAACCGTTCATTAAAATATCTGATTAAAATCATCGCAGTAATTGCAAGTGCCTTGACAACGGCGACGGCACAACCTGTTACCGATACTGTAGCTGTAGTATCAATAGGTTGGTATCATACAAAAGCAGGAACGAATTTTCATAGTAATGGGGATATCATCAACACGCATTATAGTAAGAGCCCCTTGTATCTGCTAACAAAAACATTTACTTGTGCGAACACACCTGTACTGTACAGGTCCCTTTACCTATGGAAGTACCTAGAAGGTGTCACGAAGTGTTCTAACTGTTGGCCAAAAAGCGCAAAGAGATTCTCGATTTGAACAAAGAAATAAACAAATCTGCAACGTTTTAACACTTTGACTTGAAGTAAATTATTTTGTAAACAAGCTTAATTGGATTATTTTTTGTTAGTTTTTGCAAAACTGATGCAGATTTATCTAAGTCTATGAAATAATAATTGGAATGTTGGCGGAAAGTCGGATTTATCGGAGGCTGGGTAACCGCGATGTATGGCGGGCGCGGCCGGATGCGTTGCTCCGCTGATTGCCGGCCCCTCCCGAGCGGTTCATGGGCCCATTTGCGAACTACACGATGCAATAACAAGGAATCAAATTACATTATCAAACCAAACAGGGGAAATTGCTTGAGCACTGCTTCTGACTTCGAAGTACGAAGTACCTACATACCTTTTTTTTCGGAGGAATAGATATTCATTTACGGACCTACCGCACCGTGGACCAGACGATGTGGCGTGCTACTAGAAACCACTGGTACCATCGAGCGCCATTACCTATAGGGATGTTTAGGGAACGGCGTACATCGTATGCTTCGTCTCTATAACGTCCCCGGGCTGCCCAAGTCAACAAGAAGGCTAATGCATTATCTGTAATTTTATTGTCAATATCAAGACATTGGCCGCATGATTCCGGTATAGCCGTGTGATGCCGGCAGAGTAGAATACCATCACCCCATATCCATCCATCCTCCAATGGGTGTCTTAGAAGGCGACTAACGGACCAGCAAAGGGGTATTGATCACCATGATACTCCGTCCACCAATCCGCATTGGGCAAGCGTGGTGGTCTACTGCCTAAACCTCCTATCGATAACATGGAGCGGCTTTGTGTCCCAGCAGTGGGTCGAATTATAAAGGCTGTTTTGGTGATTCAAGACATACTGCACCGACCTCAAATAAATGGGGAGCCGGGTAGAAGAAAGAAGGCAATTTAAATCTATTGTTGTGTTTGTTCTTACCTTTCGCGAAGTAGCTTTGATAGAACCTTCTTTTGATGTCGATGTCGGTTAAAAAGGATACTAGAAAAAATGCACTGAAAAAAATCGACTTGCCTCAGGCGGGAATCGAACCCGCATCTTCCGCAATCCGGGCGGCTGCGTTGACCATTACGCCACCGAAACCTGCTTTCCCTGTCGAAATTTGTCAGTGCTTGGTGCTTATGTTTTTATGGTAAACATTGTTTCATCAAATCTTTGAAATTTGCACTTCTAAGATCCGAACGAAATATTTTTGCCTTAGACCATTTATTAACACATTTTTGCAAATATTTAACGCCCAGTTAAGATGAAACTACCTTAAATTATGGAATAATTTTATTTTTGTGTTTACCAACGCGTAAATATTTTTAATACCTACTAGAAAAAAAAAGATTTGATGAAACAATGTTTACCATAAAAACATAAGCACCAAACACTGACAAATTTCGACAGCGAAAGCAGTGTCTCGGTGGCGTAATGGTCAACGCAGCCGCCCGGATTGCGGAAGATGCGGGTTCCATTCCCGCCTGAGGCAAGTCGATTTTTTTCAGTGCATTTTTTCTAGTATTTATAACGCAAAAATAAAATTATTCCATAGATTGAAAGAAGTTATATTTATTGCTTTTTGATTCTAGGACCTGGAACGATTATCCCGAGATGGCATATCCAGGGTCAGAATAGTACAGGCTCTTAAAGCCCATTATGGCTTCTATATTCAAGGAGCGTCAGGAGCAACAAGGAAAGGGAGAATATTCCGGTGGGTCAACTGCACCGTAAGGGGACTCCTTGTTCCACGTTGAGATAAGATGCGTATAGGTAATTTTTTTGCTCCCGCGTATTACATTTTGGTTTGTTGTAACAGTTAATGCTTCTACGTTAAAAAACTGTTTAAATTATAAGGACCACTCATCTCAGAAGTGTTTAAATAATTGACTTTTTTTGATGCTTCGTTCTCATTATATATTTTATAATCGGAGATATTATTTAATTGCAAAATTAAATTTATAGCGCAGCATAAACCGCAAATAGCTTTTGCTAGTACTGAAAATATCAGTGAATGCATTAAATTTCACGAATCAGTCATTTTAGTTATTTTGATGATCGTGTACAATTTTATTGATTACATAAACAGCTCTAAAATTTGACACCTAACTTACTAGTTATCCTTTGTCTAAATAGGTATAGTTATTCTATTCATTATTAATGGCACTCGCGATACATAAAGATTACGCATTTGGCCAATTTCAAGTGAAAATGTAATTGTTGTTACAAAAACTCGTACGGTAGATTGAGTTAAAAATCTAACTAGGTAGTTATATAAGATTAGGTGTGCTTGCGTAACCTGTCAATAAAAAGTCGACAGATAAAGAAGTTATCGGCGATCGAGCCCTCCTTATCAGACAGATAAAATCGCACGACAAATGTTGAGTGTTTCGCGAATTTTCCACGATGATTATTTCGATTTTGAAAGTTTTCTCAAGAAAATGGATACGATTGTACTGTACTGTGCTAGTTGTGTTCGGTGTAGTGGTATACTTAGCCGAAGAACGAACGAGTGATTTGTAAGTGGAATGTATTCTTTCTCTTTAATTACAAGTCTGATAGAAAAGGGTAGATTGAAGATGCTACATAACTTGCTCGAGTGCCAACTGACCAAACATAATTTCGTTTGCCTAATAAATTATCATTTTATTAAACTCCACGTTTTAGTCTATTTGACTTGAGCCTTTCAGACTCTGAACTATGAGACGTGTATTCAGTCACACACTTTTACTGATACGTATACTATCGTGTATAATATCGTCGATAACAAACGCCCGATGGCCAACGAGCAGCGCCAGCGACGACCGAACGTTGAAGCTAAAGAAAAAGTAAATTAAACTTGTTGATTTTTGTTTATTATTATTTTTTTATTAGGAAAGCTTACAGCATTATTCACAATGTAAATACAAACAATGGTTTACTGTGAGCTAATTACAAGCCTCCACATATAGCAAAAATTTACTTTGATTTGATAGTTATCTTTGTTATTGCTATTAAATAAATAATGAAGGAACAAAAGAGGCGCCATCGACACTGCGCTAATTTTCTGTGAAACAACACGTGATAAGAAGCACTTATTAGGTCATGGTAATCTACAAATATTGATACATGAATTTGCATAAATACAGAAAGATTGGAATATTGCATAGGATTTACTGTAAATTAGGTAAATAATAACCTAGCCCTATAAAACACAAGTATCGTAGGCAGGCAAAGACTACATAAAAAAAATATTTCTAATTTTTTTCGCAACATGGCGAGGTTTTTATTTTCTTGGTCAGGCTTTAACATCGGTCCTGATTGTTGAGTTTAGTGTGTTGTGGCTCAATGAGTTCCGAGTTGAGCCAGTCCATAACTGGCTGAGGGTTGTGCCTGAAGCTCGCTTTTTCGTCCGCCTTATTATCACATAACGCATCGTGTAAAATGAAAGATAAGGGTAATAAGCACACCTAGCTCGGCAAGGGAAAGTCTCTTTTTCAACCGACTTCAAAAAGGAGGAGATTATTAATTCGACTGTATGTTTACTTTTATGTTTGTTACCTCATAACTCTTTACTGGGTGTACCGATTTTGAAGATTCCTTGGAGCTTTGGAAGCTGGTGCTTGTCATATGGTCCCATTTAAATTTGAGCGACATCTGATGAGTAGCTTTTGAGTTATCCCTAATAATGCCTATTTAATTGACGTCGATGCTATCGTTATATTTCTATTCCTTGCTAGTCTAAAAGATCTCGAGATAATTTCCTGAAAATTTCTATACTTAAAATACAAAAAAGCAAAAATAAAACCGCTTTCAAAATAAAACGCAGAATAAAAATAAAAATTTTGCTTATAAAAGCCTAAATGTTTTTTGAGGTCCGTGCCAACCTCAACATTTGGAATACACGTTGTCACTTGTACTTGGGAACGACCTCAATAAACATTTAGATTGATTAAACAGCATATAAATGGTATCTACAATTTTTTATACTATTAATAATATCAGCAGTGTAAAGAATGAAAAGTATGGGTCCTAAAATTGAACCCTGAGGCACACCTTGATCTACTGAAGATAGAGCAGAAGTATTGGAACCGGTGCTGTGTTTAAGTTCAACATATTGATAACGATTACTTAAATAACTATTGAACCATTTTATAGTAGGAGTATCAAAACCGTAAAAAGCCATTTTGGAAAGAAGTAAAGTTGCATTAATAGTGTCAAAAGCTCTGGAAAAGTCCAAGAGAACCAGAATAGTACCCATTCCAGCATCTTGTGACTCTAAAATATTGTTAGTAATATCCAACAGAGCAGTAGTAGTGCTTCTATTTTTACGAAAACCGGACTGAACTTGAGGTAAAATATTATTATCATTAAGATATTTAACTAGTTGCGTTTGTACTACTCTTTCCAGCACTTTTGATAAACAAGGAAGAATACTAATCGATCGAAGATCTTGAAACGTAGAAGGGTGGTTAGTTTTTGGAAGCGGCTGGATTTTAGAAATTTTCCATTCATCAGGAAAGGTGCAAGTTATGATAGATCTATTAATTATAGAGGTGATGGTATCTAGCGAATTGGGTAAAGTAAGTAAAAGCATATCCAGAGATAAGGCATCCGTGCCTTGTGCATTGGACTTAAGAGAATAAATTATTCTTCCTACGTCTTCTTGAGTAACACATTTTAAATGGAAAGATGACGAATTAAATTTATTAAATTCAAAATATGTTAGGTCAGATAGTTTGGCATCACTAGTGCCAGGTATGCTTAGGAAATGCCTATTGATTTGCTCTGCTGAACACAGATGAGTAGGAAGTTCTTTATGAGTGTTAGATGGTAGCACATTTGATTTAAGATTTTTCCACAATAGTTTAGAATCCTTTATATTTTGGTTAATATTAAAATTAAAATAAGCTCGTTTATCGTGTAGCTGTACGGTAGAATGAGTTTAAAATGGAGTCTCTCAACACGTGTTTTTGCAACAACAACTCGGGAGAAACTCCTAAGAGCTTCTCAATCAAGTGTAAAAAGAAGCAGATATGTGACAGGCTTTTTCTCTTATCACTTCACTACAGCTATCCATGCTATTCTATAAAAATCTCACTTCACATTTCACCTGGAATTTAACTGTTAAACGCTAACGAATATTTCAGAAAAAATCGGGAGTGGTCTGCCCTTGACTTTCTCGTATATTAGAAACCTTATATTTTGATGTCATACTTGCATGTTAAATTTTGGTCACCCATCCGAGTACCGACCGCGCACTTGGTTGCTTAACTTTCGTGATCGACAGCTCAAAATTTGATAGAAACCTTATATTTTGATATCATACACGTATGTTAAATTTGGTTGCAATAAGTTAAAGCATGCTCGAGTTATCGTGCTAACGCACAGACACACACACAGACACAATTCCAAAAAAAAATATTTTTGGACTCGGGGAGACCTCCCTGTAAAATCCGTCAAAATCTCGAGGTCGAATTTTTTCCGATTACAAGACTTCCTCTATACTACGTAGGTATGCGAGAAAGTAAAAAAAAGAACGAATAGAACGACTGGCAGGTGATTAATTATTGTTTGTGTTTTGCCTCAACAAAGGACCAGTCATTTATTATTCTGTATGTTATTCACACTTACTTTAGTAATTCAGCAGCTGTCTACCAAGCTTTTAAGGATAAAACAATATTAAATATTAATTATCCTTCCGTTTAGGCCAACTCAAAAATAAGATGTTACAATGACAATACATAAAGCCTTAGAATTATTTTTATTTATTTGCACTCAGTTTATTCTTTATCAAAGAAATTTGTGTTGTGGGGTGTGAAACCCGTTACAAACTAAGGACAAAATCTATATACCTACAACATGTAAATTCAATAACCAACATCCTGAATACAGGTGGGTTGGGATCGGCTTCTGAGTTGATATAAAACATTGTAATATTTTATATTTATTTTTAAAAAAAATTTTTTTTTTTTTTAAATCAACTGAGTGGTCCGTACCGCTGCCTACACCTCAGTAGGCAGCGTTACTGACCACTCAACAACAGCTCACAGAACACAGGAGTGTTCTGTGAGCTACACATCGGGCGGTCCCGGTTCGAATCCTGGTTTAACAAATGTTTTTGTGAGCAATTACCAATTTTGTTCATGAATCAAGGTTGTTTTTAGTTTGTTATTATTTTGTTAGTTATGTTTATTTATAGAATACCTATTTATATTTGTCCGTTGTGTAAGACAAGTTCTTAATTATACTTAATTTGGGCTTAATAATGTGTGTGTTTTTATGTGGAGATATAATTTTTGTTTGAATTCTAATTTTAGTATTTTGATTATTTTCATAACTCGCGCTTATCATCGGTGTTCATATACAGGCCCATTCATCGGAAAATCGGCTAAAAATATATTGTCTACTCTATCTTCGTAAACTTTTGGGACGGAAAAGCCAAATCCTAGAGTCGGAATTGCGTAAAACTTTTTTTTTTCATGAAAGAACGTCAGAGTGAAATAATCGCTTGCCAAAGGCTGCCCTTGCTGCGGCACTGAGTGTGGTCGGTCACCCGCGAACCGAGGCCATGGAATTATTACTTCTATCGATAGTAGCTAAAGAGTAATCCAATATTTGGAGTATTTTAAAGCTTTCGCATATAATAGTCAGATATATTGACATATTGATGAGACATAGGTACGTTTATTGAACTGAAGAGTGTAGGTATAGACTGTAGTTGTTAAATAAATTCAATAATCACTATAGATTCCTACATTATAAAATTTTCTTGCAAAATTAGGTTTATTAAAATTTGTTTGATTTGTAAAATCTAGGTACCTACCTACTTACCTACTACCTACCTATAAGTAATTAAAATTAAAATAAAAATTATTCAAATGCTGCTTAATATTTTTACTTAGGTACCTACTTACTTACCTATATTAACTTTTCAAATATGACTAATTTCCTTCTAAAATGTAGGTAGCTTTAAATTCTATTATTTTTTTCTACATATATTTTATCTTACAAATTACCTTAATACTTAAGTACTTATATCTCATTGTGCAACTTGATAAAATTAAATTCCTATTGTTAGTAGGTAGTAACAAATTAGTTAAAAAGTAATAAACATACAGCAGCCACATAGTACCTACCTACTGACGTATTTTTTCGTGTAACTAATTATGACAACAGACAGACTCTTTGCACGACCCGATTAGTACTGAAAAAATAATTAACTCTTTATTCTCAGCGAACAGTGAAACTTGTTTTTTTGTGATCTGTGAGTGAAACATTATTGTAAGCTTTTGGACCAACCCATGGGTTTTGTTTGTTATAGTGCAGATAAAGAGTCAATTAAGTATAATAAAGTAGCTGCATAAGTATGTTTATGAAACTAACACCCAAACTGCCCAAACGCTGCGATAGACCTATGAATGCTTATTACCTACCTACCATATAATAGATACTTGCTCCCGAAGCTTATAAATCTTGAAAAAAACCCTGCCACCGCTTTTCACGATTTATAAAGAAAGAAAAACATTTATTGATCACAAGATAACAAAAAAGATATACCTACAAAATTATGCACATTAAATCTTGCTTGACACAGGTAACATAGAACTACAGAACATGGATATGTCATCGCCAGATCGTATAGTTGGTCAGATCATGATATGCCTAGGTACATCGTGAAACGCCGCAATTATGTCGTAGACCAATAAACTCTCCCACAAACAGTCCACTCCGCTTGGTCACGGTAATATTAAATATTACCGTGGCTTGGTCATAAAAAACTGATCACTCATGACCACTAGCATTTCTAGAAAATGGGTTAGTCGGTCCAGTAGCATTTCACGATCTGCCCAAATATACGACCGGCCCACGACACATACAACATCATCATCAGCTCATATAATGTCCCCACTGAGGGGTTCGAGCCTGCCCCACATTAGGGGCGATTAGGCCTTAGTCGACCACGCTGGTCAAGTGCGGGTTGGTCTGCTTCACACACAACCTAAGAATTTCTTCATAGGTGTGTGCAGGTTTCCTCACGATGTTTTCCTTCACCGTAAAAGCGTCGATTAAACGTACTTAAGAATTCAAAATTTGGTAGGTAGGTACTTGGCGGGGATCGCACCAGTGTCCCGGGTGGGAGACGACGTTTTTATGCACTCTTCGATCATCGTATGCACTACGCCACCGATGCTTTTTCCATTTCACATACAACCTCAGACCAATAAAAAAGTTTTTATTGGTCTGAGCATAGGCAACATGCAAAAAAGAAATTTTGACGAAGACAAGTCTTGTTCTAAACCAAAAGGTTCCTGCTTCAGCATTTACTTAGCAAACTCCATAATTTAATTTTATAACAGAGCTAATCTGATTTTGATGGTGAAGATGATGGGGAAGCTCTTGGCGTTTATCTCACCGGAACGTAAGTGACCGAAAGGAAAAACGAGGCTCATTCGGAATCCTCAATGGTCTTAGGTACTTCTTCCGATAGTAGTACCTACCTAGCCAGGCAGACTCAGAGCGCCTTTAATTTCAAAATACCGCGTGGACGCAGCTGATGACAATCATATCATCAAAATCAAAATCAGACTATCCAAAACTAAACTCCAATTGATTTTCAGCTTTAAACGCGCAAAATCTGCTAAGTTTAACAGTTTGCGCAAACCTGACGTAGGTACCTACCTACCTACTGTTAACTGCACACAAAAAAGTGAAAGGAGGTACTTTCACCATGGACAGTGACGATGAAACGGAGAACTTCAAAATTTATATAAACAAAACTATAGGTAAAATATAAGCTCCTTGAAACAAAATTATTTGCAGCAATGTAAAATTATCATATTATGTCACACCTTATCGATATTCTTAATCGGTTGACTATTAATGCATTTACAGTCAGTAGTATAGTAGTTATTCATCTCTTGTCCTTGCGTCGTAGGTACCTATTCTCAAATCCTCACCCTCGGTGTTGAGGGTCGTGCCATTAGAGCCCTGCCTTTTTCATTATTACATATTATAAAACACTAAAATTACTATAAATAACTAAGTAGTTAAGTACCTACTTCTTGCATTGTCATATCAAATAACATTTTAATCATCATCATATCAGTCAAGAGACGCCCACTGTTGGACATAGGTCTCCCCCACGGATCTTCAACCCGATCGGTCCTGCGCTGCTCGCATCCAGCGGCTTCCCGCATCAGTTCTCCTCGTAATGTGCCCTGCGCACTGGCACTTCGCAATCGAAGGTTCGCAATTCTTTTGACTATTACCAGATCGTCGGTCCAATCCCTGCATAAAACCTATTAGGTACGTATGGTATGGTGGTCGCAATGTATGTTATGGTTACAAAAATACTGTAAATGATGATGCGGACTGCTGAGATGATGATTGGAATTTACCCTCTGAAAACTTGGTCTGACTGCAGTCCGACCAATCGGACGAGCTGAACTTTTTTTCCTAATGGTCTGATTAGTCGGAGAATCATCTTTTTACGTGTTACAGCCAGTAATGACAAAAGGTTATCAAACCTTGTTAAAAAAAGCTACGGATTATAAAATAACTAGACCACAAAGCAACAAAGGAATTTATTGTAGTTTTGACTACAAATTTACCATTTTTGCCATCTACTTATTATAATCAAAGACGGTTGAGCATACATCAGATGATATTCCAGGCATGGCAACATTTAAGATCTACATAGGGCGACAATGGTTGAAGAATGAGGATTTTATGACAAAATGGTCCATAAAATGAGTACTTACCTACGTGCGTCGTGTGATCGTGTCACATACCTACCTATAACTATATTTATCGTTCCCCACTAAATACCTACTATGTAAAGACCTTGCAGGAGACATCGCTCCCCAGACATTTTTATTTCAAGATCTACCGTTATCCGAGGTCGCGCCGCAATGCCAAGGTCCTCCAGCCAGATGCTTCCCACGACGTTTGATCCACTGCCCAACAATACAAGAAGATACAATGGCATCCATCACGGATAATTTCCATTTGATTTCCCGTGCATTTTGCATTTTGATTCAGAAAAAGGCTTGGAAAACATCATTTGGTTGGCTGTTATTAGGTACTGAGTTATTAAATGAAATGAAAATTTTAAGCATTCCATGAATTCACTGTGTGTCTTATAATGCAAGTGAGAAGTCAGGGTCTATAATAGGTCAAATAGGTATCTTTCGAGAGCGAAAAGTTTCCGCAATTCAACAACTTTTGTCCCTGTTTTGCATCGGAGTCCTTTGTGATTGGCGATGGCGAGTGAGCAGCGAAACTATTCTAACTCCGCGTAGCCAGCCCATCGATTACGCCGCGGTCGTTTCTCGTAACGATCACGAAACTAGCGCTAGCACTAGGTGCTAGGTGATAAACCCATATGTAGGGTCGCCTGGGTAGGTACCACCTTTCTTATTTCTGCCGGGAAGCAGTTCGCTGTGTTTCGGATTGAAGGGAAAAATAGCCAGTGTAATTACTGGGCATGGAAGGCATATATCTTAGTCCCACTTGCAGTGTTATGTGATTTACCCTTAATATTGCAAGTGTCTATAGGCGACGGTCCCACTTAACACCAGGTGGGCTGTTTGCCATTTGTTCAAATAAAAAAAAGCTGAGCTACCAAGTGCGCGGTCGGTAGGTACTCGGATGGGTGACCGAAAATATTCCAGATTTTCCTCCGTGCTTCGTCGGCACGTTAAGCTGGTGGTCCCGGGTGCTGTCGTATGATAGCAGTCGTTCCCAAGGTGGGATGGTGTCAGGCAGGCACACGGCCGTAAATAGGTATCTAATGCCAAAACCTTTAGCAGTAGCTACCTACATAAAATCGATATCAGGACATATTGCACCGACTCCAAATAAATTGGGAGCAGAAGTAAAAAAGATTGCTGATGTCCTTTGCAGCCTTTACACGCGTCATCGGGTTATAAAGAAAGTGAAAGCCTTACCTTAGTAGGTCTTCACGCCTTAGAGGACTTCTAGTCAACAAGTCGCTCATGTGTAGCAATAAACTCTGTCGTCGACTAGAAGCATAAGGTTGTCTGTTTGTATTAGGTTGTTCTACCTTCCTACCTACCTTAGGTAGGTACTCACGTATTATAATATTTACCTATGTAGGCTAGGTACCGAAGTGAAAATGTGCATTAAGTAGGAAGGTAGGTACTACCTACTAAAATTTCCATGACCAGTTAGTGCGGTATCATAAAGCGTACAGGTCGTGAATTTTCAACAATATTTTTTTTAAGTAATACTTAAGTACCCACCTACCTACTAGGTTTTTATTTTTAAAAAGTTTTACCTAAGTAGCATAAGCCTTTTTTTTAAGATTTTTTAACCATCATCATCATACGCATAATTTTATAAAGTTATTTCATAAAGCTCTCGCTAATCATCTTGCAAGGTTAAGTTCAAGTTCAGCCCGAGTAGGTCATTAAACCTGTGTAGTGCCAACCTCCGCGGAGCCCGAGGCGTTTTTATGGTTTCTCGGCCGAGTAGAGTGTACGGCAACCCTGTGGGGTCAACAGGTCAAGGACGCACCAATTTAGTCGAAAACTCTAAACATTGAAACATGTTAACCTTTTCAAAATTTTATGAAGTAACAATGGTAGGACTTTTTTATTGGTCTGAGTGGTAGTTTAAAATAAAAAGGATTTGAAACCTCAGCCAATCAAAAAAAAGTTTATTTTTAATTTCTATGATAATTTTACTCTCACTGTGTGAACTTTTACCTTTCTGTCATCTTTAACACTAGTTAGGTGTAACCTAGTAGGTACTTACTAACAGAGTTAAACATAATTGGAATTCATCATGACGTGTCATAACAGTCTATATGATTCATGATTCATTCGACCCACTTCTGGGACACAAGGACTCTCCTTGTCATCTAAGGGTGGGAAGTAGACCACCATGCTTGCCCAGCCCAATGCGGATTGGTGGATGGAGTAGGTACCTAGGTATAAGGTGATCAATACCAATACCCCTTTGCTGATCCATTAGTCGCCTTCTACGAAACCTATTGGAGGATATGGGGTGATGCTATTCTACTCTGCCGGCATCACATGGCTAAAAAACCTCAATTAAGTAAATACTAACAATTCGAATTGATCAGTGACAATGATTTACATTGATTCAGTGTCTGATGACAGCTCTGACCGCCATAGGGCTATAAACATTTCTGCTCCCTATCCTTCAACGAGTCACCGAGTAGGATCAGAATTTTTCAAATTCAACTACCTACCTATATCTATTTTTGTTAAATTGGAAATAAGTCTCAGCGCCCCCTCAGGCCTTGCGGTCAGGTCTAGGCTTCAGCCTAATTAGCCTATGGGTAATTCAGGCCCTGGAATTGATCTTAAAGGCAGGTACCTAATTTGATATTCGCTACCTAATCTAATTTTTAACCGCTTCCGCGGTGTAGTGGTATTATTGCCCACCAGAATTAGATCCTAGATCCCGTCCCCAGGGGAGTACAAATTTGTGCTCGGTTTGTTTCCTGGTAGGATTTGTTTTAAGTCCGCTTGGCTAGTTACCACCATCTTATCAAGGTCTACACTCAGACCAATAAAATTGGTCTGAGGGTCTACACCATATTAATAGTGTTAGTTGCATTATTGTTTTCTGGCAGTTAATGATAAGATATTCATACCTTCAGTGATTGAGGAAAAAGCTTGATTTCATTTTCGGCCATTCCATCATTTACCATCATCTGAGACGACGGCTACGAGTTTCCTCGTCAAATATTAAACAAAAATATACCTAGATGCAGGCAGGTTATTGTGGAGTTTGGCGCGCTGTGTGGCATCAAAAATTTTTTTTTCATAATTGAAAAAAATATTTTACGAATGGATTTTGTGCAGTGAATGTGTTATTTTGATGCACAAGCTTCCGTGTTGACGAGCAGCCGGCCTATTCGCTAACTTTTTTGACAGATGAAAGTGATAATCACCAAGTGAATTACTGATCCACTACTACTTTACTATATAAGACACTTGTCGTGTAAAAACAGTAATGGATATGTAATTCACTTGGTGATTATCACTTTCATTTGTCAAAAAAGTTAGCGAATAAGCCGGCCCGCGGTAATGAAGAATTATTGAAATATAAGGCTTTTGTGATGTTTATGACGTTATAATTTTTGAATTTTTCATACATTTTGTTGTTGTAACCGATTCTGGGTATTTGTATGGAGAAATAGCTAAGTATATATATTTTTTTTTACACTTTCAAAATTTGGATTTATTCATAGTAGTAGGTGTTTCTGTGACTATGATAGCATGGGTAGGTGCCCACTTGATACCCATGTACATCAAACACGCTGAATAGGTACCTATAATATCGTAAGGAATTATTAATAATAGACAATACAACTACAGCAATATTATCAAGAATTGGTTCAGGGCAACGTTATTCGAGTTATGCAATGAAAGTGAAAAATAACAAACTTGACATTGGCATCGACGTGATGCTGACTTGGACATGATCCAGACGCTACAAAAAAAGAGACGGCAACACTCTAAATTTAATTTTTTTATAATTTCCCCGCCTAAATATTTAAGTATAGGGTTTTGAGGGCTGTGATATAATCGATCGATTATGAACAACGAATAATCATGTTTACAATAATTTTTCAGATTTCTCATGTTTCTTCAATATTTATTTACTTGAAAAGATTCACCAGCGAGATGTATACCTATATTAGAACATCAAGTAATTTAATTTACTTGTGCGTTTATAATAAATAAAGTGTTAACAATCATTGAAGGTGAATACAGCATATAGAAATAAAGACTAATTTGTAAACTATACCTACCTACTTATCTACCTAAAATACCATATACTTACCTACTTTGCTTAATTCTTGGACAAGGACATAACAAAAAAAAATACTTAATATACGAATAAAAATAAAATATTATATTATTTCGCCTTCATTTTTTTTTATTTGGCGAATGAATCGGCTTAGGCTATCTAAATATCGACCAAATCACATATATTTTAACCATTCAGCACTTAACACGTTATGTAAAAATGGGAAAAAAATTAAAAAATGTTGGAGATCCTTGAGGGAGGCCTATATCCAAAAATAGACCGCCGCTCGGTTGACATAATGATGATGTTGATGATGTAAAAATAATACTCTTGCTTCAATTTCATTATTTACCATCGGAGTGATTAATTTGGTTAAGAATAACCAATAAGTATATTTTATTTAATTTACCTCAGAATAAAAAAAGTCATTTACGTACCTACCTAATTTAATTGTTTAGTAGGTATTAATTTGAGATTGAGCCCATCTGCTATTAAATTGTGCAATTAATTACCTATGTCGGCATTGATATACTTATTAGTATAAACATTATTGATATACTCTTAGGAGGTACCTATTTGAGTGAGATATATCTTATCAATTCGTGCCAGCGTGCATATTAATTGACACCAAAGCAATAATCCTTGGATGGGCTTCATTTGAAATAGCACATTTAATGATAGTCAAAACTTCAACTCTGTGTTAATGCCGGTGGGCATTCTGCCGGCCAGGCGAGCATCACAGCAAGGCCAAGGTTGTCAGAGGAAGGGCTGCGGTGCGGGCGCGGGGCACCTCGGGCTTAACGTTCCGCGCGCTCCCGCAGAGACCATTCTGCACCTCGCAGTCGACTCTAACGGTTGTACAAGCGCCAGGTAAGCGGTGCCCACTTAAAATTTTAATCTTCCGGTGAATTGCGAACATCTATCGTGAACGTGACATTATCTTTTATCCCGTTTGATCGGAATTATTTCTTTGTGTGATATCTTAAATCCTTTCGAGATGTGCATAAGATAACGTCAAGTGTCTCATTTCACTTATCAGTGACATAGTGGAAGAAAGAGGTGCTGCATTTGAAAATCATACGTTAAGGTAACCGGTAGTTCAACCCCAGGAAGTTTCCCTCCGAAAACTTTTGAAGCTATTCCCGAAGGGCGGGAAGCGTAAAGCCGCGTGCGTACTGCGTGTCGCGCATCGATCGGGTCGACCCTCACCCTTACCACTCCCGCCTCCGATACATTCATTTAGACAAAATATCATTCCATCATTGCATTTAGTATTCTACATTCCTTTTATTTATTTGCCCTAGTTTATCGTGATTTAGTGTATGTTTAGAAGCTAGTATTATATATAAAGTACCAAATTGTGAAAATGGGTGGCTGTGCAACGAAAGAAAACAAGGAAAACAAACCGGCAGACGATGCCGACGGGTGCGTATGTCTCCGGCCGGTGTTCATCTCCGGTGCCAAATTATCAATCCGCCTGTCAATAAATCTTCATTATGTGTCGTTAAGTTGTTATAACATTTTCTATTAATATTCAGATTTAATTTCATGTGTAACAATGTTATCTATCACTATGCGATTGGATCAACTGATCCTGTAGTACTTATATTATATTCTCGCGATAATATTCTAAAAACTTAATGAATTGTAGAACACAATAATCCTAATAGAAATAGGTACGCGATATATCTTTGCATACAATTTGTAAAGACTTCAATTCATAATAATATTTGCTTCCTACCTACATCATAAATTATCAATGTGCATTTTATAAAGTTCAGTGATGGTGGTACCTACCCTTAGTGGTAACGATCAAAGTAGAATTGTGTGTATTGAACAAAGTAGTTAATGTTTCCAATTGTGTAATCCGATTCTAACTCGAAAATAATTACATTAAGCGATCGTTGTTATTCGATTCAATAAATACTAATTTCTCATCAACTTGAAATCTTATCTATCATACTCGATATCGTTCATGGAACGATAAGCCAACTAGTAATTCGACGATACTTAATTACAGCCTTCTCGAATAGAAATTATTGCAATTAAGTAACAAGAAACTCGCGATAACACGTTTGTTCTTTTGTCGCGAGTGGGAGGTACGGCTGCGCACAGTGAAACAGTACCGGTGCGCAGTGAGCTGACACATCCGTTCGACTTGCGCGTGTCGGTCAAGGCGACCTCTGGCTAAATTACGTAATTCCACCACAAAACCAAGTGGATTCTTGGGTGTGTTCTAAAAACAATCTCAAGCCCGGCAGTCCGCGTAATACCTTCCCTGAACGTCTGTTCTTACAGGACCGTCTATAATAATTTGGTGTAATTTATCTACCATGAATTATAAACTCAAAGTTACAATCCCAGTGGTCGTTTGCGGTGGTGCAGTACTTGCATATTACCTCATCAGGAGGTTTGTAATTTTGTGAAAGAGTATTAAAGTTGTTTTTACGTTTGTTTACTAAAATCTATAAATAAATTAATTATTTAGTTTTATGTAATCATATTTTTACTTTTTTTGTGTTATTAAGACTTTAATTCATAATGATTATACTTTGTTTATTTCGTTAGTTCGTGTCTTACACATCTCTATTCAGGATTTAATCGGTACGTCACTTCACTATTTTTTTTAAATTTAAAAAGATTATTTGACATAACCGAACGGATCCGGCCGAATGAAAAAGTGGAGTCGAATAACCGCCATTAGTCAATCAATTTGAAAATTTGTGCTTTCTTTGGTTTACAAATTATTTAACAAAAATGTGCACTCGAGCAACGTGCGCGGCATTAAAATCGTTAGATACTGCACTGCAATTGTACAGTATTTTCCTACCAATAAATAAATGTTTTTCAATTTGTTATTTTTTGAATTGCAGAAAAGCCGCAGCAATGGTGGACGCCGCAACTATTGAGAAATTGGAGGCTGGATTCAGCAAACTCCAGGGCTCCGACTCCAAGTCGCTGCTGAAGAAGTACCTCACCAGGGAGGTGTTCGACGCTCTCAAGAACAAGAAGACCTCCTTTGGCTCCACACTCTTAGACTGCATTCAGTCAGGTAAATTTTTAAACTCCTATTTAATTACTACCATAACTTTGACGATTTTAAAGTACTTTTTGATCAAATTATCAGCTTATCTTGAGACTTGTGGAGTAGTTATCAAATAAATCTTGATATCATAATCTCTTTTTAAAAGTTTGGGTCATTTTATTACTTCAAAGGTTAATTTTATTATTATGTAATTCTTAAACTTTGTAGAGTAGGTACCTACCTATATTTCTTTTTCTTAGGGATTTACCTAACATTATTTTAATATTTCATACATTTGTTTTCAGGTGTTGAGAACTTGGACTCCGGTGTTGGAATCTATGCCCCAGATGCTGAGGCATATGTAGTCTTCGCTGACTTGTTCGACCCTATCATCGAGGACTACCACAATGGTTTCAAGAAAACTGACAAACACCCCGCTAAGAACTGGGGTGATGTTGAGACTCTTGGAAACTTGGACCCTGCTGGCGAGTTTGTTGTCTCTACCCGTGTACGCTGTGGCCGCTCCATGGAAGGATACCCCTTCAACCCCTGCTTGACCGAGGCCCAGTACAAAGAAATGGAAGAGAAGGTTTCTACCACTCTCTCTGGTCTTGAGGGAGAACTCAAAGGCACATTCTACCCCCTAACTGGAATGTCAAAGGACACCCAGCAGCAGTTGATCGATGACCACTTCCTCTTCAAGGAGGGTGACCGTTTCCTCCAGGCTGCTAATGCTTGCCGCTTCTGGCCCTCTGGCCGTGGTATCTACCACAATGAGAACAAGACCTTCCTTGTTTGGTGCAATGAGGAGGACCACCTCCGCCTCATCTCCATGCAGATGGGTGGTGACTTGAAGCAGGTGTACAAGAGGCTGGTGACGGCTGTGAACGACATTGAAAAGAGGATTCCATTCTCACACAACGACAGGCTCGGCTTCCTCACATTCTGCCCAACCAACTTGGGAACAACTGTGCGCGCGTCTGTACACATCAAGCTGCCCAAGCTGGCTGCTGACAAGGCCAAGCTGGAGGAGATCGCGTCTAAATACCACTTGCAGGTGCGCGGCACTCGCGGCGAACACACTGAGGCTGAGGGCGGCGTCTATGACATCTCCAACAAGAGGCGCATGGGTCTCACAGAGTACGACGCCGTCAAGGAGATGTACGATGGCATCGCTGAACTGATCAAAATCGAGAAGTCCTTGTAAGAAGTTATCGATCTCGCGATATCAGTATTTTTTGTATTATTTATCGTTTCATGTAAGTATTGGATATGAGCGGGTCGGCGAGCGAGACTAGTCAGCAGCGCCCGACCGGGCGTTTGGGGACGCAGGCGGCCCTGTATACTGTTTTTCGTAAAAGTATTTTCTATAAGGAAATGGAAAATAAAGACAGCTAGCATTAAGACCAATACAGTTTTTTATTTTCCCCCACTATTCATTAACTTGATAGATTGACATTGAAAATTGTTTCGATGCTAAAATATCAGAGTGCTTAAAAAATCTTAGGCAATAATGAATACACACCACAGTAGATATACACACTATTTAGAAAAGCGAACCGTGGTTGTTGTATTATATAAACGTCAGTAATAATAATAAATCTATGATTATAACTGACGTTTATTTAGAAATGGATATAATTTTTCTGTCTAACATTCATTATTTTGGGAATTTAAATATAACTAAAACACATAGCTAACTACCCATAAACTTGCCTTCCCAATTTCATAAATAAATAAAAAACGCTTTCAAAACTAAAAACTGCCCCCCTAGCACGGGACGTGGACAAATTCTCCTCGGGGAAAACAAAATATTTTCCTCTCGCTCTAACTCTCACTAAATCCTGAGAAGAAATAGTGTCAAGTAGTGGAGAGAGATTTTGTCCACGTCCCGTGCTACGGGGGCTGAGAAACTCAGACCAATAAAAAAGTGAGAAATAAAAATTTTGTTTAAAATCTAAAATGTTTTTTTGGGGTCGGTTCGAAATACAAGTGACAACATTTATTCCAATATTGAGGTTGCACCGATCTCAAAAACATTAGATTTTTATAAACAAAATTTTTCCGCTTTAAGCTTTTAAAGGCGGTTTTTTTATTTAAAAATTTTTTTTTTTTCTTTTTAGTGTTTTATGTAGAGTTGGATTGTTATAAAAATCGGTTCACAACTCAAAGTTATCATTAATTAATGTTAAGACTCAGACCAATAAAAAACTTTTTTATTGGTCTGAGTGTTAAGACAAGATTTTTGCCGTTATTTTTACAGAATAACAAAAATACCTACCTCTGTCTAACGCTCAGACCAATAAAATAGTCGTCTGAGGTCTACTTAACGCTATAAAATTTTCAGGAAACTAGGTAAGTACTTATTTCGAGATTTTAATCTTTAATACAAAAAAAACATTAGTATTGGATACCAATTTTCGAAAATATTTGACGCTTAAAGTTGGAACAGTTGGAAAAAAATCATATTGTGACTGCGTATTTTCACGATTCTAAAAAAACTACTGAACCAAATGGCAACTATTCCACATCGAACAAAAAAGAATCACTTAAATCGGATCAGAAATATCAGCTTACTCCTAGCCGTACTGGCTACGTTCCCACTGGTGACGAACGAGAAAAAATCCCATTTATAGCTAGTGGTGACGGATGGGCCATTAAAATCCTAGTTCTTGCTACTGCACTGGCGAGAGTTTGATCTTTCCCTATACTTATAATGCTCTTTGGTTTGATCTTTTTTCAAATCCCAATTGTTGCTACTGGTAAGGCCTCAGACCAATGATTATAATCATTGGTCTGAGGGTAAGGCCCTGTCCGCACAACGATATTTCACCGCACGTTTTTTTCTTACAAAATTCTGTGACACATAGCGCGAGCCGCGGTAGCGGCCGGCGAAGCGCCAGAAAGGTTGTTACATTTTACTAAAGGACTCTTTTTATGTCTTTTGGGTTTTTATGATGCAATTAGGAATTTTCCTCTGATGATAATTGGGAATTTTTAATCTCAGACGTGACCACTAGCAACGATTGGGAATTTTCTTTATCTAATTGTCACCACTAGTGATATCTGGGATTTCATTTTCCCTTTCGTCACCACTGGCAAAAAATGGGATTTATTTTTCTCATTTGTCGCCAGTTGGAACGTTGGAACGAAGTTGGTTTATGAAAGCTACGGATTGAATGCATTGCATATTGCATGAATTTAAAGCACAAATCGGACTAGCACAGACTAGTTAGAGATATGCGGACTATATAGTAAGCGCATCAAAACAAAGCTCACCCAACTGAAGTCCCAATCCGAACTTTAAAACTCACACTATTTCATAGCGCGCGGTTGATGCTGCAAACGCTGCTTAAAACACGTGCTGGAAGTGCCATTCTTTTTTAGGGTTCCGTAACCAAAGGGTAAAACGGGACTCTATTACTTTAGACCCCGCTGTCCGTCCGTCCTTTCGTCAGTCTGTCTGAGGCTTTAGACAACATGCATTTCGACAATCGCTCTCGCTATCGCTAAGTCAAAAAATTTATGGGATTGACATAAGCAATCGATCACTTTTCGATTGCTTATGTCAATCCCATACATTTTTTTACTTAGCGATAGCGAGAGCGATTGTCGAAATGCATGTTGTCTAAAGCCTCTGATGTATCTCATGGACCGTGATAGTTAGACAGTCGAAATTTTCACAGATGATGTATTTTTGTTTTCGCTATAACAACATCATCATCATCATCAACAGCTCATATAATATCCCCACCGAGGGCCTCGAGCCTACCCCACATTAGGGGCGATTAGGCCTTAGTCAACCACGCTGGCCAAGTGCGGGTTGGTCGACTTCACTTCACACACAACCTAAGAATTTCATAGGTGTGTGCAGGTTTCCTCACGATGTTTTCCTTCACCGTAAAAGCTTCGGACAAACTTAAGTAATATGAATTCTAAATTTGAAAACACATTGGTACTTGGCGGGGTTCGTACCGGTGCCTCCTGGGTGGGAGACGACACTCTTACGCACTACGCCACCGAAGCTTCTTTAACAATAAATACTAATATACAGAATAAAATCAATATTTAATGGGGCATCCCATGCAAGAGACATGCCGTTTTTCGCGGGGGTGAGGCCAACACGTTTAGCACACATTTACTCACTCGTGCACACTGTTGCAAAAATTTTAATCGCTATTATGAGCGCAAATTCGCGGGCTCGCGTACCACCATATTGCCTAACGTTGTTATATCGTTGTCTCTGTAGCAAAATTTTTAGATGAAAAATTGTATTGTTATGTGAAACAGTACCTAGTTTATTTGAATAGAAAATTACTTCCGTGTGATAAGCAACTCCGTTTTAGGATAACTTTAATTTTTCTGGTCGTCGTTTACAAGAAAACGCTCCGCAACCAATAATTTTTACGAGGTCCGCTTAGTGTCAGATACGAATTCAAAATGGCGGTCAATCGTCGTGGCGAACTAGTTTTTATAAACTAACATGAACGTTTATTCATGTACTTTGGCAGAGGGGAACGCGTTCGCTTGCCACGTCCCGTGTTAAATTGTCTAAGCCATGTGACTATGACGTCACGAGCGTTTAAATCCCCTTTGCGGCGTGCCTATTTTTAAAAATTTTTTAAACACATTATAGGCACCCACTATTTTTTTGACGTTGAATATTTTATACTATGATGGAGGGATGTGAAGTAAAAATAAAGATAAAAAATGCATTATGATCAGAATATTCAGTAAGCGCAAGAAGCTTCAGCGCGATTCAGAATTACTCCGGTCCATATTGCGCTTATGGGCGCTATCGCGCGCACACATAGTGAATCAAATTCAACGTATTCGCACCAACGAAATAACGTGACGTCACGAGAGACGTCATTAAGCCGTGATAACGGTGCTCACGAAAAAAAGGGAGTGCGGTGTGTGCGCAAATGTCAAATTCAAATTAGACGTTTAAGTCTGTGATTTTTTAGAGTAAACATTAGTGTTTTTACAATCACGGGGGTCATGAATTAAGGGGAGTAACATCATCATTTCAGCCGAGAGACACCCACTGTATCTATTATTATCAAAATATTCTAACTTGTCCACGACTATGTGTTCATAAAGTATAAAAATAAAATATTATTATAGTGTGTGTTAGGTACCTACTGTACTGCTTGAACTCGGTGCCAAGCCAAGTAGGTATTTTGACTTATTGTAAAAGTTGATTATTTTTCTAATTTAAGTATAAAATTAGTTCTTTTATTTAAATTACGAGATGACAAAAAAGCTTGCGGTCCGCCTAGTGTTAAGTGGTTACCGTCGCCTATAGGCACTTGCAATACATATTAAGGGTAAATCACTTAATATGGCAAGTGCGTTGCCATTCTAGAAATTAAGATGATATGCCTTCAATGCCCAGTAATTACACTGGCTCCCTTTCCCTTCAATCCGAAACACAGCGAACTCCTTCACGGCAGAAATAAGAAAGGCAGTAGCCAGACGACCCTACATATGGGTCTACCATCTAATAAATAGGGTGGTATAAAGGTACGTAGTAAGTTGAACTCGATGACACCAACCAACCGCAACTGCAACCTTAAAAAACATTGAAGATTTTACCTTCCATCATCAGCTCACCGGAATAGCCTTAAAATACAACTATCGCTCTATACGTTCATAAAACATTTAAAGTTTTAACATCCAACTCCTAACCGTTAGAGTGCTTTGCCTTCCATCGTGAGATCACCTAATAAGCTAAAAGAATATAACCATCGGTCTATACATAAGTACCGAGTACCGTAAAGAATTATCATCCAACTCTTAATCGTTAAGGAGTTTTTCCTTCCATCAACAGCTCACTCAAAATACTAAAAGAATACAACTATCGCTTTAAATCCTTTAATATTTAAAGAATTATCATCCAACTCCTAACCGCTAAGGACGTTTTCCTTCCATCATCATCTCACCTGAATAACTTGAAAGAATACAACTACCAGTCTTTATGTACATTTAATATTTAAATAATCATCAACTAACTCCTAACAGTTAAGGAGTTTTACCTTCCATTCATCAGCTCATCAACATGAGATGACTACTAAATACAAATACTAGAATAGCTTTATAAAAAATATGAAAAACGATATACATGCCTACAAAATTTGAGAGTTGCACTTCCCTGGCTTCCCATCATCAGATCCTGACTTGGTGACAATGGGACCACCTAAGCAGTCGGAGTATACATACACTATTGAATAGAAAAAGAATTTTCAAAATCGGTCCTCAACTGATAGAGATATCGGTGAACATACTTACATTAAAAAAATATGTATATACAAACGAACATAGAACTTTCTCCTTATTGGAAGTCGGTTAAAGAGTTAATTATCCTTTAAAAACTCACCTTAAATCTTCGAAATGATCGTCACAGCAATGACGTATACTAATGTTGGATAAAGGTTTTGATAATACTGTCTGGTCTATAGGTAATAAGCGCGCGACAAGTCCTTCCCGAACGACGACGCTCAAGCGACAGAATTCTATGACGTCACGCCAGCCGCATGCAGCTTAAAGGAAAAATTAGCGCGTGGCTATTTTTACGAATCTTTAAAAAATTACCGTGAAGCCATTTGAAGTGCTACAGAAATAATTTAAGTGCCATATTTTAAGTTGAAACGTATACGTATACGTACGTAATAAAGTTTACGTAAAACGTAAACTTTATTTAGATTTTTTTTTTAAATACCGTTCCAACCCTCATTCAGTCTAAGGTGTTTGCACTGTTGGTAACGTTCGTAGTATTTGCGCATATCGGACCGCAGGGAATGTAGTCGACACAATGACGTAGGAATTCTCATGAAGGTATAGGTAAAAATACCTTCATGGGAATTCTAGTCGACAGTTGACTAATGTGTCTAACACGTATCTATCTCTAACTAGTCTGTGGTTTCTAAGCAACGAACGGAACGCAAGCAAGCAAGTTTTGCAACAAGCTTCGTGAAGTTTTGTTTGAAGGTTTTTGATCTCAGTTTTGATATTCAGTCCCAATGACATAGATTCTATGTCATTGAATAATCCAGGACTTAGATCCAGGATAATTGAGGACAATCCTAATCTGTGACCTGTGTCTATCAGCCGAACGTCAAATCTTGTAAACAAAACTCAAACATGTCAACACCGAAAACTGAGAAAGATTTGCATTTACCGCTATCTAGAGTTAAAACAATTATGAAAAGTTCGCCGGATGTTGAAGCGGTTGGACCTGAACCATTATATTTAGTCACAAAAGTTACAGTAAGTATTTATTAGATATAACCTCAAAATGAATCGGCATAAAAAAAGAATATAAATCATTTATATATATTTTAACATAAATATGTCGCAAGCGGATCGTATAACTCGCCGTATTACGAAACGGCGGATAGTAGTGTGTGAGAATTGTTAACCAAATAAAACTATTTGTTGATAAATCTGTAGCAGATTCTATGAATTGTATTAGTCTGTATAATCGAATGAAGATCGCTTATTATTGGTAGGTTCAGGTTATTTTTTTTTTGTCGAAGTGGAGTAGAATTATTGTCACATGTATACGGCGTGTTGTACGATCTGCCTGCGATACATACATACACTGAGTCTAAATATTTGCCTTATTCTTAAACAAAAAACTTGGGCATTTCAATAGCTTTCACTAATCTATTGTTTTTTACAATAATAAGATATTCATCATTTTAGGAACTGTTTGTTATGGATCTGGCCAAACGAGCATACAAAAATGGCAAAGCCAGTATGTTGGAGTACAAACATATAGCTGATATTGTGCAAGAAGATGATACACTAGATTTTCTAAGAGAGATTATGCCAAGAAAGATAACAGTGAGACAGTTTAAAGAAATGATGGCTAAGAAGGCAGCAAGGGGTGACCGGTCTGATGATGAATCTAGTGAAGAATCAAGTGATGAAACTAGTACTGATGAAAGCTCTAGTGAAGAGGAAACCAATGAATAAGACTGATAAATAATCTAGGAATTAGCATTACTTGATAAAATATATTTAAGTAACAATAATCTTAGTGTCTATCTGAAATAAAGTTTATTCTATTCTATTAATGTTGCAAGACAAAACATAAAATAGGTATGCAATGCAAGTATTTTATGACTAATTGTTAGTATTCAACGTCTCAGTCAAGAATATCTGTCATTAAGTTTCCGTCAAAATCATGTTTATGGTTATAAATTTTATTAGAAATATTATGCTATGACATAGACCAGCATTACTCAACCTGCAGGTTGCATTCTAGCCCTTTCTATGCGACCTGAAGCCTATTACAGTATTTTTAATTTAGCAGTAGTATTTTATGGATAATGGTGGTAAAGTGTTTGTTTTATTGTAGTTAAATATAATTGTTATAATTACATTGTAGCTCAGATTACTGCGGCTCGCTAGGTGTATGTCGCAGCTGTGATTATGTGACGCAGGGGATAAATAGGTTGAATAGGGCTTACATAGAGCAATCTTTTAAAATCTCAATCTAAGGACATTTTAGTTAGTCAATTTAGTTTTAAATGACAGATGAGGTGAGGAACTTCTGTATCATTCTGCAATGAATGCTCATCTGCACTGTTAACATAGAGTGTTTCTTATATGGTACTTGTTTACATAGAGTGTTGCATACCAATATTAACATAGTCATATAAATACTTACTATGTTGCTATCAAAAATTCTGAATTTAAAAATTAAAAATATGTTAGTAAGACTACGTACGTAAGTATAAGAATGGGTTTCAAAATAAAGTTTTAAATCCATAAGTAGTATTTCTATGATTATGTTAGCATGGGTTGGTTCTTGCTTGTATCATGTATCAAACACCTGTATATGGTTAATTTATCACTTTAAAACTAAGTGTAAAGTCCATTCCAATATTATTGTATTGTAGAACCATCCAATCATTTGATGCCAAATGGGACACTATAGAATTGTGTAAGGTACAAGCGTAGTAACTATTATAAATTTCCAATGAATGAAATTTCCTTTTCAAGTTTTAAATCATATTTAATTTAAAAACAATTAAGTACTAATGTATACAGTTTTCTAGTAGCAATCATCTTTCATTACTTTTATTAAAGCCTTCTTTGTTTTTAAAAATGTTTTTTTTTACCCTTTCCCAGCCAAAGCCTTCTCCAATCTCTATTCCTACCCAACATTCAGCTGAACACTTTGTCTCAATGATAATAATTGGAAATTGATTGTAATAGGTACACTGACTATACATATTATAACCAAGTAGGTACCTAATTTTTATAAAATAAATTTTGTTCCTTTATTCCCATTTGTTCTGTGGAGTAATTCTGTTGACAGTGAACTAAAGCAATTTATTCTCAATATATCTGCAAGTTGTAAGCCTATGCTTGACACCTGAATTTTGTTATGGTTTTTCTTGAATAATTCTACTATGCAACTATTTCACTCTTGGTTTATTGCCTGATGGTAAGCCCTAATAAGCAGTATTTCAACCCGCATAGTGTACCAAGTAAAAAACTAACACAGTGCTGCGGAGAACGCACTGAGGCTCGTTTACAGATGTGTCTGTGACCACTACATATCCGTAAACCAGCCTCAGTGTTAAGAGATATGGTAGTGGTAACGTCGCCGGCTCACGGCCGTAGTTTTTAACCGACTTCAAAAAAGGAGGAGGTTCTCTATTCGATTGTATGTTTTTTTTGTATGTATGTTCCGCGATTACTCCGTCAATTATGAATCGATTTTGATGATTCTTTTATTGTTAGTAAGGTCATACTACAGAAGTGGTCCCGTATAAATTATACCGAAATTGGTTCAGTACTTTTTATTTATAAGGCAAGGCATAGTTTCGTTATATGTGGCTGCGTGTAGTAACTGTGTACGGTCAGCATCGGAAGTAGTTTACAACAATCATTCATACGCGGCGTTGTTACGACATACTAAAGCGTTAATCTATTAACATTTTAGTACCATGTCTTGTCATAGAAACTAGTTCTAATGCTGACTGAAAACGGGTGACGTAGTTTTATTTTATGGCCGGTCCGACTTCACTTTATTATTTGGGCTAAGGTTCAGTCAATGAGGTACACCTACTTGCGTAGGTAGGTATTTCTTATGGCTCTCGGCCAGCGGCCCACAGGGGCTGGCGTCAGTCGGTAGCCCTGTGGGCTGCTGACCATCAATTGGTGTAAGGAGTGCCTAGACGGCGGCGTTAGGGCGGTCTCGGTGCTATTTGTGCTTGCACAGATCCCGAGCTGCCCCGTAAAAGCGCGAAGAAGGTCAGGCCGGGGAGGATGTTTAGTGAGTAGTGAGGAAACGCCTTTACCTCAAGCCCCACATACCCCCTGCGGTTGGCACCACAGGGACGATGCAGAAATGCATTTGACCTCTCCCCGTCACAAAAAAATAAAAGGTATTTCTTAAGGCTAATTCTTAGAACCAAAGTGTCCTAGGAATCAAACCAGGCTCATAAAGATGCGAAGACCAATGTGCGAGACACTATTTCCCGGCAGAAGCTGATTATACCATTTTATTACCTATTTATTGAAAATAACAATAATTAAATTAGGTATAGTCTTGTGTTTGCTGTATGGTATTTCATCTCACGAATGCGATGAAATATTATACCACAGATAATATAAAACCTTATATTATTGGAATAATTTTATTTTCGCGTTTACAAACGCGTAAATATTAATACTAGAAAAATGCACTGAAAAAAATCGACTTGAAATCGATAATATAGACTTTTTGTGTAGATAGCATGCATAAATATTTTCTCTATATACCTACTGCACTAGCGCTCCGCCCGCGACTTTGTCCGTATATATTCTTTGCAATAAAATAAAGCCTATTTTAATCAGTGTAGCGCGTAGCATTCTTGCGATGAAAGAATGTTTAATATTGGTCCAGTAATTTTTGAGCTCATTGATTGCAAGCAAACACACAAATCTATAGTGTAAGTACCTCTAAATGTTATCTACAAAGTCATGGGTTAGCCGCGTTCAATTCAACTGTTGTTCGTTTATTCATTATTCATTTTTCATTTCGTTACCCATCTTAAAACGATAAAGACGAAAGTTTATTTGCTATTCAAGAAGAATTTGTAAGTTTTATTACGGAACGACGGCGGCAGCGTGCTCCTTGAGTGTAATTTTTTTACGTATATCAATTCTTGTTCTAGCAACATTGCTATTATACTTTAGTAGGCGCTCTATTCTGGCTGCAAGAATATAATTCGTGGCCACTCACTTTGTCTCATGATTTTCTTTATAGTTATTTGTACATTATTTATTTACATTTGTTGTACAGCAATACAAATATGTGTTGTACAACAAATTATATTTACCGGTGCCACTCGAGCTAAAAAAACAATGCTTTATTTGTTCAATGATTCACGAGTTATTAAGGTCCAAAGCAGAAAGTAATTCAATAGTTTTAATGGAAATTACGATACAAAACGATTACGATTAAATTAACTACCAGTAATCTAAGTTTTTTTATTACTATAAATAACGTAGGTACTTACCTAATTATTTTACTTGCGTGTTGCGTAGAGTTTTATTAATTTGTATACGAAACGTGAATAGCGCCTCTAGCGGAAAGATTTGAAAACCAGTTTCTCACGCTTATTATTAGTTTCACTTGTTTGTTTGTAAGTATGTAACTGACTCGTTTGGGCTCGATTTTGACCCACTTTAAACGGTCAGATTTCATTTAAACTTTATAGACTTATCAAAGACCGATGACATTACAATAATTCGATACTAAAAGTGAAAAATAAGTGCGAATTATAACCACCGATGAAAATACTTATATTATTAATAAAATCTTAACAGCAAACGCCCGCCAACTTAACAATGACAACGCCATCTAGTGACGTATAGCTGAACTAACACTCCAAACGTTTAATTTATTAGTTCGGCGATTCTAATCAGGATAATGGGACATTCTTATCGAATTATTGTAATGTCATCGGTCTTTGATAAGTCTATAAAGTTTCAATGAAATCTGACCGTTTAAAGTGGGTCAAAATCGAGCCCTAATATATAAGCATATGTTAAAGAAAAGGGGTGCTGTGTAAACTAAGAAAAGATTTGTATTTTTTATCAAAGGTTTAGCAATTCACGTTGTTTTGTTGCTAACAATTTCTCAATTTGCGGTCGAGATTGTCGTGATATCTCTCTCGTAACTCTTTATTATCCTTCGCGTGACTTCGGCAACAGTGTTAATTACATAAAGTGGTACTTAGGCCTCCAAAGGATATTGGTCAACTGAAACTATCTCAGGTGGCTTGAAATTGTTTGCATTCCTAACGATATAATAATGATTCGTCAAAGCTGTTTAAGAAACAGCGGTTTAAAAGCAGAACAACGGTTATGCGAATTCATTACAAACATACAAATGAAATTTTGTATGGAAGTTCATCATGTCTGAAGATAAAATGAATAAATGAATAAATAAATGAATAAATGAATAAATGAATAAAACCACGAAACTTAAACGAAATAAATAAATATTTGTTCTAGCGTTTTTGGATGACCTGCGTGGGGATGAAAGTTAGTCTATATGGTTTCGTAACATCTAAGTAGGTTATCTATATTGTACCAAATTTCATTAAAATTTGCCTAGTAGTTATTGACTTTATTCGTTACAAACACTAATATTTCCTTTTTATAATATGGATATCAGTACCCGTAGTGTAAGTTTTTTCGTATATAAAACGTAGGTACCTATTGTAGTTGCGTTAAGAGCTCATTTGGTATGGGAAACGCGAACAGCGCCCCTAGCGAAAAGAAGCGCAAATCATATTTCCCATACAAACCGACTTACGTTTTTTATACTTAAAAACTTACACTACGGATACAGTAATATTATTATATTAGTATAAGAAGTGTAGATTAGTACTTATAAATAGATATAGATTAACCTTTTATAAGGCAGAAGTTCTTTGGTTTTCGTTCGTTTTACTTTCTTGTACGTAGTATAGAGGAAGTCTTGTAATCATAAAAAAATTCGACCTCGAGATTTTGACGGATTTACGGGTTTTGGACCGCCCTGAGTCCAAAAATATTTTTTTTGGAATTATGTCTGTGTGCGTGTGTCTGTGCGTTAGCACGATAACTCGAGCATGCTTTAACTTATTGCAACCAAATTCCACATACGTGTCAACGAATTACGTTGATACGAGTATGACATCAAATCACGATCACGAAAGTTAAGCAACCAAGTGCGCGGTCGGTACTTGGATGGGTGACCAAAATTTAACATGCATGTATGAAATCAAAATATAAGGTTTTTATCAACCTTTGAGTCGTTTCCGGTATACGAGAAAGTCAAGGGGAGACCACTCCCGATTTTTTTAATTTAAAGTTATTATAAGTACCTAACCTACCTATATCTGTTGCTGTTCTGACAGAGTGCACGTCGGCGGTCGCGATCTCAGACCAATAAAAAAGTCTATTGGTCTAAGGTCGCGATCGTAACTTTAATAATTAACATCTTGTAAACCAGTCATGTTATGCAAGAATTTGAATTTATTTCGAAATAGGTACATAGGATTCAAATAGGTGGGAATTATATTTATCACAGGAGTTTCTCCCGAGTTCTTGTTGTAGAAATGTGTTGCAAGACTCCATTAGTTAAATTTCGTTATTATTTTCTCTCAGTACAAACAACCGTAACTGTACCTATTTAACTTTGTCTTCGTCTTGCAACGCCAACACCCATATTTACTCAATTACCGACAATGTCACATGTCCCCAAATTCACTGCATATTGCGAAATTATTTACGTTTTACCATACACAAGAAAACATTGTGTCATTGTAACTTAGGAACAAACTTCGATTTTTAAAATGAAGGCAAGTATGCGACCCGCAATGAGGTCAAGAATATTGCTATTGACATGACATGCGAAGTCGTTAAAAGGATGTAAATACTATGATGTGTGAACTCCTTTGCTTCAACCTCGTGCTGTGCATGGCTACCTCAAATTCTATTGTCAGTAGATTTGGACTTAACTGCTGCAATGTAAGGTTGAATATTGAAATAAATGGTTAGGGCAGCCATTCACGCGGGTCGCAAAAACCCGATAAGGTTCATTGTCGTATTAGAAGTTTGTAAAATACGTGTGTAAAACACTTTAAGTTATAGCTAAAAGTGTAATTAACAGTAATTACCCTTAAATCATCTTTTCTGGCAATGGCATTTAGGGAAAAATCCTTGGGATTTGTTAAAGCTTAATTGTTTTAATCGCACGTCAAAAGATACCGATGTTGTCATGTCATACAGTCTGTCCCAGGGTAAAGTGCAATCCTGCAAGGGGGTGAAACTCGATCATAAATTATCGACAAAAAAAAGTAGAAAAATTTTACATATTTTTTTAATTTATTAAGATATTTATTACTTTATGTGGACTCTATGTACAAAAAACTCGATTCTTAAAAAAGTAGTGGTTCTATTTCTGTAAATGAAAACAATATTTATGTCAAATACTTTGTGTTCACGAAAAAATAACAAATAACCCACAAAACACTGGATATCGGGTCATAAATTTTATTGTTTGTACAAATAAAAACAGTTTTTAAGCTGTTTTTTTTTTCAATCAAACTAAAATTTCTTAAAATTATGCTGCTATTACCATTAAATTTTATTACTTATTATTATTTTCTATCATATTAGACATTAAAAATCTAAATTCTTACTTTAAAAACGGACTAGCTAAGAGCTTTCAAAGTTAACTACTAATTTGGTGACAAAGTTCTACTAACTTTAAAAATGTGCATCAGTTTCTATGTAAATTAAGAGTCTAGATTTTTTTTATTTGAAAGCTAATGTGATAGAAAATAATAATGACTCATAAAATTTTATGGTAATAGAGGTTTAATTCTAAGAAATTTAAGTGTTATTGAAAAAAATAACTTAATAAGTGCATTTTTTGTACAATAAATAAAATTTATGACCTGACATCCAGTGTTTTGTGACCTATTTGTTATTTTATTATGTACACAAGGTATTTTACATTATTATTGTTTTTATTTTATATAAATAAAGCCACTATTTTTTAAGAATCGAGTTTTTTGTACATAGAGTCTACAGAAAGTAATAAATATCTGAATAAATTAATAAAAAATTGCAATTAATTTTTCTAAATTTTGTCTATGTTTTTTGTCGATAATTTATATTTATCTAGTTTCACCCCCTTCCAGGATTGCTCTTTACCCAGGGATACACTGTAGGTACATATACGTCGAGCACGTCTCCATACAAACGGAGAAAACTCCTACCCCTATTTCTTATCTGATCTTTATGATAATATCATTGATTTGTTAATACATTTTCATTTTTTCAAAAATCGAATATATATATTCTACGTTATAATTATTACCTATATGTAGGTATATGGACTTTTGAAAAAAGGAAAAGACATAGTTTTTTTGCTATATTAAAAACGTCCAATATACTTACGTATCATAAAAGCGGGGACATTTGGCCTAAAAACTATTTGTGTACTTATTTTTTTTTTTTTGTTACTTTGGGTGTTGTATTTTTGTGCCAAATAAACGTCTATTTAAGATCGGATATTAATTAGGGGTAGCTAACCGTTTTTTCCAATTGTATGCAGACTGTGCTCGCCGTACCAACAGCAATAATAATAAGTATCAAAAACAAACACCCATAACCGCCAGAGTCCTGAGCGCAGTGAGGGGTTCAAGCGCGCCCAAGACAAAAACAGCTTTATCCCCGAGGAGTGTACTCTACTTTTCTCACTTTTTGCGAGGCAATAAAAAAGCAAGGCTACTAAAAACGGCGTTTTATTATAGTAAATACTTTTGGCTTCTTTGCTCTATGACCATCCAGTTTCCTCTTTAAAAATGCCAATAACTTGATATATGTATTAATCTAGATGTCGTGTTTATTGCTTATTGTCGACCTAATCATAGAATAGATGCACCACAGGCTGCTTGACTTCTTTGTGGATGATAAATGCTAGAAATAGACCAGAAGCACTGATTCAGACACAGACTGCACCTTTTGCAGTTTTCCATTTGTCGAAATCGTTGTGGGCTTTCTGGTATTTTTCCTTTGACTTCTCTGGGAGTAGATTATGAACAAAATGCCTAAGGCATCCAATTTAATGGACTCTGGAGTTAAATAATTTTCGTCACTCCTCATTCGACATTTTAACAGAACTTTTCTTATATTTTGATATATTTTTATAAAATCTTTGCAATTAGTACGATATTATTGCAGCTTCAAATGTGTTCCATTCAGCTTGCCGTGGACAGCTTGGTTTTTGGAAAAAAATCGATTTTCAAATAAGTTCGACGTGGCGCCCCGGACCCGGTCTACGAGTACCTATTATTTGATCTATTATCACGAAATTTAAATTTAGACTAAATTAAATTAGAATTAGACTTTAAGGCTATTGCAATAAGAACTATGAAAAGTGAAAATATTACAACCCAGCGGGTTATAATAAGATTCAGTCCAACATTACACCCCGGCTTAAGCCAAGGACTTTAATGACTTGTTTTGCTTTACGTAAGGTTTGCATGATATGTGTAATCTGGCATTGTCGAGCAGGTGGTGTGAAATAGTAGATTACTTGACAAGGGTGGAATGGAATCAATTCCTATATGAGTACGTAGACGTCCGAGCGGCTATAGTCCGAGTAGGAATTGATTCCTTTTACCCGGTTATGTTAAGCACTCTACTTTTCATTTCGAATACAAGGAAAATAAAAAGTAATTTTTTTCAAAAATTTTTATTGATAAAAATACTCATAAAAATTGTCTTTTTACAGATTAGAGAGAGAATATTTGGTTTCACGAACATTATGCTTCCACTTTCAACCTAATCCTAATTTGAATTAAGCACTTTACAAGTGTAGGATAAAAAAAAATACAAAGTCAACAAAATACTACTGCTCGTTAAAGCGTAGCATTGACCTTTTAACTGTATTGCTGAACGTGTATCTGATTTTCTCCTAATGAGAATTTTATAAATAAACTCTAATGATGTCCGGCAGAAGAGTTCGGAATGAGGTCCCGTAATGGTATGGCTTTTCCTAATACAACATACATAGTAACATTCCTTTTTGTACCACAATAAAGATGTTTTTTAAATCATCAAAATCGGTCCATCCGTTGCAAAGTTATAAAGCAATTTGCGTCAACTGATTTTATTTAATCCGCTGCGTTCTACGGCATGGCTGTGACGTCACCCGGCACTATCCGCGCGCTCCGAGTCGCCGCACACTAGGAACTTGACTTATTTTCATCTCATATAACTATAACTTCCGTGTTAATGAAAATATTTACATGATTTTTTTTACTTGATAATCTTGAATAAATATGCTTTTAATAATGTATATTCCATAAGTAATAGTTTATTTCTAATTGTTAGAAAAAATAGAGGAATAAGTAGGTAGAATATTTTTTCTCACCTTGACATCATAAAACCTTTACTCATCATCATCTCATAAAGCTATACTTCCGTGTTAATAAAGATATTTACATGTTTTATTCCTGATAATGTTAAATATATTATATACTTTTAAATAATGTATAATTCGTGAGTAAAATTTAATTTTAAATAGTTTTAAAAATCGAGGAATACTTAGAATTTTTTTTTTTATCATTTCTGCCGAGAGACATCCACTATTGGACATAGGCCTAGACATTTTTTCGCACTTTGACATAATATATTTAAATGTGTTATGCAGTGAAACCCCAAAAAACAGATATTTATCCGTCAAATTATATTGTTATTTCCTAATAAATAAAACTATAACCAGAAATTCAGCAAACGTCGGCAAAATCTCTAACAGAAAATTTGTGAAAAAAAAATAGTAGGTTATACATTATGATTGCAAATTGTTATGTATATTTGGATAAGTAATATTTGACTAAACAACGGTAATGATAGAAGATAAACATTGTAAACTAAACTAAACTAAGTAAAAAAATATATTTTTGTTCAGCAAAGTACCTACACATTCCAAGATTTTGAAAATTGTATGTCTATACATACAATTTTCATAATATAAAATCATTGTTTGATAATATAAAATCATTCATCATACAATCGCCATCATATAATCGAAATTACACTTAATTATTTTAGTAAGCTACTATCTATATCTAGCTGTAGTACTAGCTTTTGCCCGCGACTTCGTCCGCATGGAATAGTTATTTTGGGCTGCATTTTTGGGACTTTGGATTTCCATACGACCTTTCATCACCCATTTCATCATTGTGAAGATAAAAGGTCAAGATTTCACCTATTAGGAAAAAATACAATGCCTAAATTATAATTTTGACGAACTTCCATGCAAACTACTTTCATATCTCATATCAATCCTTACAATCCTTTTTTCGAAATAAAAGGTAACCTACGTCCTTTCCCAGCGTCTAGTCAATATTTGTACCAAATTTCATCAAAATCGAAGCCGCGTAAGCGTGACTTTGCTTAGTCTTACATACAACCTTTAATCCCCAAACGAGTCAAACTTTAAAAAACACGAACAAAATATTTATTTATTACTTGTCAAGGGCCTAAATTCAAAGTTTCATGTTTTAATCTTCAATAATGTCGATCTCCCATACAAACTTTTGACCCTTATTTTAACCCCTTCATGCCCTTTTTTATAAATAAAAGTAGCTTATATCCTATATAGACCTAAGGTCTAGTATATTTTTGTATGTACCTAATTTAAATAAAATCGAAGGCGTGAAAGCGTGACTTTTGGACTTCGATACGAACTTTCATCCCCTACTTCATCCCCACTAAGATCAAAATTTTTTAAAAACGCTAAAACAAATATTTCTTTCTTTTTTTAGTGCTCAAGTTCAAGTTTCATGGCTTTTCTTTAAAAATCAAGAACTTCCATACAAAATTTCATCCCTTATTTCAACCCCTTCGAGCCCTTTTTCGCAATAAAAGGTAGCCTATCTATATGTTATTCTGATGTATGAGCTATATTATTACAAATTTTAATTAAAATCCATTCCGTAGGTTTTGCGTTAAAGACATAGAGACGTATCTCGCATACTTCTTTTACCATCCGATCTATACAAACTTTCGTGTTTAAAAAATATATAAATAATATATTTTTATGCACAAAATTGGCACTAAACCTCTTGAATAGGCTTTGTCCACCACTATAACATCAAAAAAACAGTATGTATAGTATTTAATACGATATGATCGCAAGAAACGCTGCGCGCTGGTACAGTCGGCAGTGATGTAGTGCCGAGTGACGTCACACGCCTGCCAGGCGGCCGCTTGGCGGAACGATCCGATTTTTCGTCATAACTTCGTAAATTTTCATCGTAGAAAAAAAATTTTGGTACCATTTATTTTGTTTTTTAATTGTCTAAAACGCTACATTTATAGTTAAAATCGTTACGGATCCTCATTGTGCAAGTGCAAATCAAGTTAAGGCTATTCGACATTAAGTCCTATCGCTTGGGCATAAGACGTTATAAGATAGGTGCGCACCGTAACTAGTGTTAACAACTGTAAAATACAATATTGTTGAGTAAGTACCTATTTATTACAATATCAATAGAAGAGGTTTTATTTTCTTTGCTGTGTACATACTTAACGCAAAGTTCGCGTTGTGTTTGAGAATGCACGCGATTTTATGTCATCATTAGCATGCGAGCGTCAACAATAATATAACTTACTATAACGTCTAATAAAATTGCGACTGTGGTGATGTTTTCGCAACTGGAGTCGAAGCCAAAGTTTTTAATTTTAATTTATCGGAATCGAATCCGAAGTTGTGCATCTAAATAATGATGACATTTTCCTTGGTGAATTACCGAAATAAACGCCATGAAAGCGCACCGAAAACTCGTATAATAGTAATAGGGTTAAAATATAATAAATCTATTAAATCCGTCAGATAGATTCCCAAAAACATTAGACACATAAATTTCGAATCAGTAAAAATGTTTAAAAGAGATCTAAAGCTTATTCTAACTTCCCGCGAGATTGTAACGTCAAACTTTCGCAAAATTGTATGAAAGCTTGACGTCACACGACATTTCAACGCACTGTATCACCATCATTATTTGTTTAAAATACTTAATCGTATATTTTTCGTGTTCTATGTTCTATTTGACGGACGAAACAGAATTTTTCGTCATCATCCCTACCTATAAATTCTAGTAATCTATTTTAACGTTTGATAGCAATCGTTAAATCGTCGGTTGGTAAGTAGTACCAATTTAGCTATAAGCTAAGGGAAGTGAAATAAACAGTTAAGATTTCACATTGAGAGGATTGCATTATTTGTAGCATGTTGCGAATACAGTTTCAACAGCGGCACAGGCGCCTTCATGCACCAATGGCTTGGCTTCACTTAAATTTTTAATTAGGTAATTATTGCATTACTGCTGTTTCGGGGAAAAATAACCTTCGGAACACATCAAAATGAAACTAAGGTACTTACGCACGTGATAATTTGTCAAATTTAAAAATCATAAACGTGTCGCCTAAGTTTGAAAAGTGTTGTAATGGTAACCAAATAAGCAATAGGGATATTGCCTTGCTTTGCAAGTTAGTTGAAATACTTTTATTAGCTGTCAAAACTTAATTCTTCTTCCTTTGTAAAGTATTATGAACCCTTGACGTCATAAGCTGCTTTCAGTTTCCTTAAAATTGAAACTGTAGAGATAATTTGAACCGAAGGAAATTTTCTTATTTTTTATATATAAAAAGGTCTAACAAATGAGTCCATTGATGTCTCTCAACATGTGTTTTTGCAACAAGAACTCGGGAGAAACTCCGGTAATTTCCAAAACCAAATCGATATGTAACGCATTTCGCCAATGTCATGTGAAAATGTACTTTTAAGTAGCAGACAATTGTACGGTAGATTGAGGTTAAAAATGGAGTCTCTCAACACGTGTTTTTACAGCAAGAACTCGGGAGAAACTCCAAAACCAAATCGTTATCGTTTTCATACATTTTGACAACAGTTTGACAGCTGTCAGCTGTCAAAACGTATGAAATCTGAGATGAAAACGAACGATTTGGTTTTGGTAAAGACGTTGTAAATAGCGCGATCGGGGGGCTGTACACTGATTGTGCATGAAAGAATAAGTCAATGCAGCGGCGTTCAGTTTTAGATTAGACGATCTATACTCCCCGGGGATCAAACCTTTGACCACAGGATGTAATTCCGATGGGCGAACCTATTTTAAAATATTGTGATAATATTATGAGAATAACAATTGCTCCCGCGTGTAACCTTTCTCTACTAGGTTCAAGGACTTCGGTTCTGTGTATCATACTTAAAAACAATGTTTTATCTCTCAAACATTATCTCTTAAAACAAATGGAATCGCTTATTTTAAACAAAATGAGAAATTTACGACTCCTTACGAAGCGTAGAGGTCGGGGCGACAAACTTTTATGACAATCAAGGAATGAAGTTGCAGTGGTTTTGTTTTTCGAAATTGATATCTGCCAAGTCTACCGTGCTATTCTGTATAGAACTCATTTCTCACTTCACATCATTTAGCTGTTAAACCCTTTTTTTGTTGACGAGGAGGTCAAATGTATTTGTGCACCCCGCAGGGCGGGGTGGTGCCAACCGCAGGGGATATGTGAGACTCGAGGTAAAGGCGTTCCCTCCATACCCACTAAATATCCTCCCCTGCCTGACCTCCAGTGCGCTATTGCGGTACGGCTCGGAAACTGCGCACGTGAGCGCAACTACACCGAGACCGTCCCAAGCTGCCCGTCTAGGCACTCCTTGTGCACCAATTGGTTGCCAGCAGCCAACAGGGGCTACCGACTGCGCCAGCCCCTGTGGGCTGCTGGCCGACGCCGGCCTTATAGGCCGCCTCCTCACCGACGGCTGCTCGATCTGGCGCGTCCTCCTGACGAAGACACCGGGAGCAGCCATCGGACCGCACCCGGGGGACTACGGGCGTGGTTGTGGCCCTGAAAATGGTCGTCCGGAACTAGCCGTGGTGGGAAAACAAAAACAACTCGACGATGGCATGTGACTTCGAATGCCAAGGGGACACACTTGACATCAAAAGCCACACACCCGCCGGGAAAGTTTCCCCTAGTTACCAGGGTCCGCCACGAGGAGGCTTCCGGACGTGGACCCCAGCTGTCAAACCACACGAGGAGAGACCTAACGAGGTTTTCACAAAAAGGAAAAGGATAATTTTAAACTACCTACATTTAATATCGTTATAGAATAAATCATGGCTAACTTCGTTTCTAGTTCACACAACAAAACTAAGGATTTTTTTCTCTCTAAAGTTTGACTGCTGAAATCGAAGTGAGATCTTTACAGAATAGGACTGCAGAACGCGCTAATATCACAACCCAATTTTATATATATACAGCGATAAAAAGAAGAAACATGGCACTCAAAAGATATCGCAAAAAGGGTTCGCGATGTCGCAAAAAGTTAGCCACAACTTTTTTTTATTATTTAGTTATAGTCCCTATACCGTTCTGGTTGTTGGTTTTTGTTTGATAAATCACTGAAGGTTTTGTTATATTCTGGGTTTGATGGCCTTTTATGTATGGCAGGCAACCTGTCAGTATGGCCTATACCGCCCGATGTGGCTTTATTTGCGGCGGAGTGGGCCATCAGTTACTTAAAGCTTTGACTTCAAACTCCCTGTTCGTATCGCGGTTAGTACCCGTAGTGTAAGTTTTTTTGGTATTAAAAACGTAACTATTGTCGTTGCGTTAAGAGCAACATAATTTACGCTTGTTTCCGCTAGGGTGTAGGCGCTATTCGCGTTTCCTATACAATTTGAGCTCTTAACGCAACTACAATAGTTAGGTGCGTTTTTTATACGAAAAAACTTACTCTAAGCTGATCTATTGTAGTTTTGTGTACAACAGACGATTAGCGTGTAGGTACCAGTTACAGTGGAGTATGTACTTGCGGTAATTTTCAAGAAAATGAGCATTTTCTATATAGGGCGCTGCTAGGTGTCTATAATAATAATAATAATAATTTTATTTTCAAAAATCATACAATTCATAAACTATTTTGCGTTAACAACTGTAATAGTCAAAGACTGTGTCACAGTAAAGGAAAGGAAGGAAGGACAGGATAAAGGACATAATAATAATAATTTTATTTTCAAAAATCATACAATTCATAAACTATTTTGCGTTAACAACTGTAATAGTCAAAGACTGTGTCACAGTTCTGCACAACGGGATGAATTAATCACTGGAGGATGTTAAAATAAAAAGACCATCCATTTAGTCGATTCTATCAACATTAGTGGGAATATTCGAATGGAGATTATTTATTATTGGCAGGTTCAGATTATTTTTTTATGACCAAGAGGAGTAGATTCTTTTTTAACAGTATAATTGCATTGTGACAAATTACTTCGGGATTTTATGAATTCTCTGTCATATCCCCACGACATATCATATTATATGCCTATGCCTAATAGAAGTATGTGTATAAAAAAAACAAAAGACTGCGCAGACAAAAAAGACCGCGAATTCTAATCTGCGAATTCGAAATGTTTAAATAGACGTTAAGACTGCTCCATTGTGTCTTTAGCCTTAGTGTTGCAACACGTCTTTTACAATCACTTCGCACAGTAAGTAAATAAATAATCATAGTGTCCGCTCTCGTTCATTGACACTTAGTTTTTTTACTATTATAAAGCAATCATCGCATTGCATTAACACTACATTAGTTATTGGCAAAGGCGTTGAAATTTCATCGAATCGTATGTGAATATCTATCCCGTAAATAAATATCTCGTCCCGTTGTCGATTAACCCTGATCAACTAATATTAATTGAACCGTTTGACGTTAAGTCTATAGTGGATTCTATCAATGACGACGCTGTCTTGGTGTAGTGGTCAGTATAGCTACCTACACATCAAGTGGTCCGGGTTCGAGTCCTGGTGGCGGCAAATGTTTGTGTGACGAACATGAATATTTGTTGACGAGTCCTGGTTATTTATATATTTATTTATGTTTATTTATAAAAAAGTCGAAAAAAATATTATGTAATACCGTTAACTAGTATCCATGACACAAGTTCTTAATGATACTTAATTTGGTTAAAAACTAGATAGGTACTTAATTGGCGTGAGCGTAGAAATATATTATATTATTATTATAATATTAGTCTGTAGGTATATTCAAATAGAGACTGCTTGTTATTGGTAGGTTCAAGTAATTTTTTATGACCAACACCTGTTATCACACACACTACAATCCGGCGCGGCTTATTGTGATACATCTCTGCGACATCTATACGGCGTTGAAAATCTCGCCAAATCGGTTTTTAAAGTGTATATCCACGGAATGAGAAGGCCGTGGTCCCATTCGTAACCAGCATCTACTACACCGATAACTACAAACTTCGAAATCCCTAAAATATATAATAGCTGCTAACCTAACCTATAGTTTTATAACCCAATATTCTTATACAGGGTGGAATTTTGTAATGCCACCTGAAGGGAAAGTATTTTTAATACTGTAGACAGAAAAAAAAATGTGTGACTACAAATGACAATCTATTTTCAAATGTAACATTCCAAATTCATACACGCAGTTATGTCGCATCTAAGAAAGGAGTCTGCATTACAAACACTAAAAAATTGCAATCGTGTTATCTAAATAATACCTAATTCGTCATTTTAATGTACTTATAAATGACGTCAATGATAATTATTAACTACGAACATGGATAGCAGATGAATCTTTGAGTAAAAGTGCTTTAACTTGACCCATTGAATATAGAAGTCCTTTTTCATGGCTTTCCTTTCATTTCAAATATCAAGTTTATACAGAGATTTCGTCTTAATAATTGACCCTAACGATCGATGCAATAAAAGTACAGGTGTAATTTTTACAGATTTTAGTTGGTTCGACTCCCGGGTGTGGCAAGCGAATTTTCGAAAACTTTTGAAAGCAGTTTTCTTTCTTTTCAAAAATAAAGGAATGTTTCCTTTGAGTAAAATTTTCTATCTACAGTATTGAGAGTACTTTCCCTTCAGGTAGCGTTACGAAATTCCATCCTGTATATCGTATCGATTAATCTACCATACCATAGGTTTTTCTATGAACTTATCAAAGATTTTTCTGTAGTTTAAAATATATTAGGTAAAATCATGTAAAAAAATTTCGACAGCTCTTATCACCCTTTTTTTTGACGAAGAGGTCAAATGCATCTACGCACCGTCTCAGTCCCTGCGGGGTGGTGCCAACCGCAGGGGATATGTGGAACTAGAGATAAAGACGTCCCTCCATACCCACTAAACATCCTCCCGGCCTCTCCTTCAGTGTGCTATTACGGGACAGCTCGGGATCTGCGCACGTCAGCGCAACTACACGAGACCGTCCCAACGCTGCCCGTCTAGGTACTCCATGCATCAATTGTGGCCAGCAGCCACTCCTCCACCAACGGCTGCTCGATCTGGCGCCTCCTGACGAGGACACCGGGAGCAGCCATCGGACCGCACCCGGGCGACGGAGGCTTCCGGACGTGGACCCCAGCTCTTGGCACCCTAGCAACTGTTACAAAGTTTTTAAAATTTTCTCTATATCTACTACTAATTATTAAATTATAAATTCTTAAATCATGGATGTCTACGAATCCGGCTATAATAATCAAAACTTATGACTCTGGTGATCGTTAAAATTGTTTAGTAAACAAGTTTTTTAATGGTGCTAGAAAATACTAATAGGAATCTATTTCTAAGTATTTGAAAGAGCTTTCGTAGGTATATAAATCACCATTCCCCTTTCCACAATTTCTCCATAGGCTTGGACAATCCATTGGCTGATATACTTAAATCAATCAACAATAATTATACGTAGATATCATCTTTAAAGCAAAAAACCTAAATAACATATTATTATGTTAAAGACCTAACAAATTACATGGAAACCTGATCGTACGCTATCATTCTAGCAATATCCTCTACTAGTAAATGGGTATTTGTAAGGGGCTTGCCCAACGGTATCAGGTCCTGCGTTACGTAACGCGGCGTAACTTGCGTTCCTGACTACACGTAATACCTGCTTGGAGGCTGACCAGTGCACTAAAACAGGGGTGCGCAACTCACGGTCCTATTAATAGTTTAACAAGTATAGAAACAACACAACGTTTTATCAGCACAAATTATCTATATATACATACACGCTCATGACCCCAAAAGGGATTGAGCAGAGCCTTAGGATGTCATGATCAACAGCTCATATAATGTCCCCACCGAGGGGCTCGAGCCTGCCCCACATTAGGGGCGATTAGGCCTTAGTCAACCACGCTGGCCAAGTGCGGATTGGTAACAGTATAAATAACTAAATAAGTTTATGGGTAATCACCCATAAACTTATTTAGTTATTTGGGATAATAAACAGCATTCACAATACATCTTAATATCTCGGTGTTATGAAAAGAAATTGCTTATTGCGAAGCTCACACCATTATCCTCGACTTAATATTTGTGTTACTCGTTACTTTAAGTACTTATGTCAATTATAAAGCCACTCATAAAAAAACTGGCAGTATGAGCAAAGTACTTGTTGAGAAATGAAACAAAATAAATAAAATTAAAGTGAAATATTTTAAATTAAACGATATAACAAGCTAGACAACAACGTACCAAAATTCAAAGGTAAAAAAGAATACAAAATAAAAAATAACATAACAGTCTATCGCTTAAAAGGTAATGATCAAGATGACTAATATGGGAGATCTTTATTAGAGCAACAGAACCAAAACAAGTTATTAGAATTTTTGTCCGTCTGACTGTATGTTTTTAAAAACATCACGCCAAAACTACAACATTGAATGCGGTTTTCTTAGTCATAAGGCTGGAGGTCTGACTTAAAATCTGGTGTATGATTCATCATGATTTTTGAAATTCCTATAGTCTCGCGGACGAAACCGCTATGTCACCGTTATGAGCTATTTCGTTTTACCTTTAATTTATGAGCTAAACAAAATATATTATACACTGTACATTTTAATTACTTGCAAAATTTAAAAAGAAATTATAAAAAAGGTTACTAACTAGACATAGGTAACCAATTTCGTAATTAGGTCATAATGATCCCATCTTTCCTCTTAGTTCTGTTGCAGATATTCTACTTCTCAAAGTCCGTTTGACTCTGGTTGTATCTGACCTGAACTGAGAAACTTGCGGGTGTGACGTCGTCATCCTTTAACTGCTTCATCAGATTGTAATAAGGCTGAAGGAGGGATCAGAAAGATCCCACCTTCATCTGGAACCCTCAACCATGCGGAACCCTCAAGCTCATCATTAACTGTCGAAACACGACGAACTTTAATAAGACGGGTTACTAAATATCTAAGGGCCGAAATTGCGTTACGCGGACGCCTGAGAGATTCCATACAAAAGTAGCATGTATGCTACCGCGCGGGCGTCCGCTTAACGCAGTTTCAGCCCTAATAGTTAGTCAGGCGAACTTAAAATAAGCCCTAACACCTACAAAACCGAGCACTCACTTCCCTGGGTATCGAACGCAGGACCCTGAATTTAAATCCAGTGGGCGAACCAGTAGACCACGTACAAGTGATTATTTTTTTATTGTTTAGGAAACAAACAATTATTATAGGTACAATTTAAACAATTACCTAAGTATTACAGAAATCGGTAAGGTTTCCGTTAACACTTAATAAGTAGATACATAATAGACACAAAAAGAATACCTATCATCATTATTGATACATATTTCCACGCAATAAGTATCATTAAGACCCTGTGTTATGGAGAATTTTTAATAAACTTTATGATTTTCGATATTTCTATAAATAAACTTATTTAGATTAAACAACCAGGACTCGTCAACAAATATTCATGTTCATCACACAAGCATTTGCTGCTACCAGCATTCTAACTCGGTGACTATATAAATCGACATTATATACTATTCTCTTGCTTCTTGAAAGCAGTGGAATGTACAATGTCTATTGAATAAAATCTCTTATGGAATACTAGCAACTTCCTGTTTATATCGTGCGGCTCTAGAGTTTAGATGTTTAGTCATTTTCCTGTTTGTTTTTTCAAATAAGTCAATGTAAATGTTGTATTGGAGGTTTCAGGAAGTTGACGCATACTCCATATAGATCTGGCAAGCGAGAAATATATAACAATCGAAGAATAGTTTATGTATAACTAATAGTCACCCGTCTCGGTTTCACACGAATGCTATAATATGTAGATACTTCAACGAATTTCAATTTAATCTTTCTCTTGAATCACTCCATCTACTGATGAAGACCGGACTAAAATCCGTTGCGTAGTTTATTTACTTGTTAGTTACAGCCTGTGGTTACAGCCGTAGAAAAAAAGATAAAAATAAGCAGTGAGCGCGAACTTTGAAAAATGTAACTATAGTTACAGTGGACGTTTGAGTGGTTATAAGACAGACGGAACGACTTTTTCTTATGCCTATGTAGAGATTTCTAGCTGTACCACGGGATTTTTTATCACTAACCTACCAATAATTAATTAGGTATTACTATAGGTAATCAGCTCCGCGTTCAAAGGTTGCGAACCCCTGTAGGAAATATAAGCAATGCATAATTAAATCTCTAATAAGGTAAAGTCGATAGGCTGTCTTTACACAACTCTTAGTGGAGCCAGAAGTACTGAATTGATGAATTGAAGCTTTATGATCATAATGTATAGTAACACCACGTAACACTAATTTAATATCCTATTTCTACATGTGTGTAATAAGTAATCGTGTCATATATTTATTATACCACAAAAAGTCGGTTTACTGACGATAGTTGAACGTGACAACGTCTTAAGAAAATACTGATGGAATGGTAGCATTTTTCAAAAGAAAAATTTAATTTCATTTGTTTTGCCGGCCTTACATGGAACGCCTCAGAGCGAGGTAACGCCGCATGCGTCATGTTTTTTCGTGCGTGCAGCCGGCTCTATCGAATTATAAGACGTTGTCACGTCAAAAAAGACATGATTCGTATTTTATTCTTGGCTACGAGAAGTAATATAAAACTTTATGTATTATAAGGCGATGGCAAAAATATCTTGGCTAGCACAATCGTGAAGTCTAAAATTTCCAAACTAAACCAAATCACAATAAAACCGCTATAAGAAAATTACTTTAATAAAAAAAAAACCGCCTTCGAAACTAAAAAGGAAGAAATAAAAGATTTATGTTTCAAAATCTAAAAGTATACAATTATGTAAACTATGTTTTTTTCAGGGCAGTGTTAGGCAACGTTTCTTCCAAAAATTGAGGGTGGCAGCGACCTCAAAAAAACATAATTGACTTATGGCATATATACTTCTAGACTTTTTTTTGAAAAATAAAACTTTTTTTTGAAAAATAAAACTTTTTTTTCTCCCTTTTTAGTTTTGAACGCGGTTTTTTTATTCAAAAATAAATTATTTTTGCTTTTTAGTGGTATAAGTAGTTGGATAGTTATCAAAATTGGTTTACAGCTCAAAGTTACCGATGATTAAAGTTTAGACAAGGTTTTGTCTGTTATTTTTCAGAATAATAAAATTACTACAGTTCTTATACTGCAAAATTTTCAGAAAACTATTTCGAAACATTGGTCTTTAACACAAAAAAAAGAATCATCGGAATTGGTTAACAACTTTCGAGGATATCGATGCATAAAGTTGAAAAAGATGGAAAAATCCATATTGTGATTGCGTATTATAATGATTACTTATAAAAAAAGTATTAAACCGATTCATGAAAATTTTTTATGGGACCATTTGCAAAGTAAACTCTTTCAAATAAAAAAAGTTTTTCCAAATAGGTCAGGCATCTTTGAGTAATTGGGGAACATAGGTACCGAAAAAAAGATGAAAACGAATTGAGAACTTTCCTCCTTTTTTGAAATCGGTTAAAAAGAATATATTAGATTGATGTAAATAAGGAAGTTCTCCTACATGCTAGAGGACTACTAAGGTACTTTTTATCTTTTAAATTATCTGGCTACGTTGTAAGGTCATTTGCGGCGGCCATTCATAAAATTTATTAATAAGTGAAGGGATAAGTGGACAAAAGTAGCTTATTTTACTAGACGAAAAAGAGGTGAGAGAGCACGTTTCGTAGCCGCCTTTCCGTAGTGTTCATAATAAAAAAAGAAGCGTTATCCCTTTCGGAGTTGATAAGTGTGTTACGACTTTTAAGCACGCAGTATATTTGTTGCAAAGTTATTTTTATGAGTTTATACATTACTTGAAACGATGTACTTATATGTTTCACAACAATAGTAGGTACGTACGTTCAATAATTTGCGAATGGTCGATATTTTTTCCTACAGCAGCGGTGACTCTATTGAGTCTATTGAAAAGACATCAACGCGTGACCAAAAATATAATTAGTACAAAATAAAGAGCTAACAGTAATGTTCCAGAATTATTTGACTTTTAATTTATATTTTGGTGACTATTAAGTCAATTAAAAACAAGTTTTGTCCTTAGAATCTAACTTAGTCTTCCTCCTTTCTTATTCTAAGATTTTTTCTGTTTACTTTTTATTATAAAAAAAGATCATCACAACAGCCTTTATAATTCGACCCACTGCTGGGACAATATTCTCCTTGCTATCAAAGGAGGTTTAGGCAATAGTCCACCACACTTGCCCAATGCGGATAGGCGGACGGAGTATAAGGTGATCAATGCCCCTTTGCTGATCCATTAGTCGCCTTCTATGACACCCATTGGAGGATATGGGGTGATGCTATTCTACTTTGCCGGCATCCCGCGGCCACTTACAAAAAAGATAATATTTTAATAATATTTACCTACATTCTATAGTTTTTATCTAAGTACCAACTCGAAATTTTAAGCTTAATATCTGGGTAGATATATTGGCACTGAAAGAAGCTTAAAAATATGTGTTAAAAAAATGCCGTTTTATATTGTTAAGCATAAAAATTGGGTTGCATTATATTTTGTTATTTTTATTTCAAGATCTTTTAGTACAAGAAAACAAATTGAATCCCCTTTGAGCATTAAAATAATCGATAACGAAAAACTTGCATTGGTTTATATCGATTAATAACTATTACCTAGATTATACAACTGCATGTATAAATTCGCAAATATCTAATTGACCCAAATTTTGTCTGGAAAATCAAGGTGACTAGCCGCATGCAGTCGTCAATGAAAAGAAAATGTTGTTCAGCGCGCTCGCGAGTAGCTTAAGCGACGCGGTTACGAACGAACGCCGCGGATACAATATTTTCTCTGTGGTATTTCGCGCCAAAATATTGTTTAAATTTCGAACGCTGTGAGAAACAGTTGACTGTATCGTGATATTTTATTTGAAATCAGTTTCGTTTGAAGTGAAACAGGAAAAATGACGATCTACAGCAAAATTGTGCAAATTATTTTAGTTAGTGTTTAAAATGATGATTGGATTCATTGAACAAACTTAATAAAGGTTAGTGTGTTTTGGGTCCTTTATAATTATTTATAAGATAAGTACTTCAGTACATAAAATTGTAACAATTATGTAGGTTAAAAATTGTTGTTAATTAATCTGAAATTTTAATTCAGGTCATCTTACTAATACATACTTAGTTTAAAACTATGTTTCTAGTTTAAACAATGTTTACCATAAAAACATAAGCACCAAGCATTGATAAATTTCGACAGCGAAAGCAGTGCCCTGGTAGCGTAGTGGTTGACGCAGCCGCCCGGATTGCGGAGGATGCTGGGTTCGTTGTATTTTTTCTAATAATAGGGGTTAAAGAATGAAATTGCCGATTTTTTCCTCATTATTCATTAGTGTATAATTCCTTTAATACAATAGCTATGCCCATTATTCTTTTTTTATTTTAAACTTCATTATAAGGACTTATATTTATGTATAAAATTTTATTCTTATTTTTATTTTTTTCACTAGAAATACATCTTCAAAAACAGCTTGTCCTAAGAGGTGCCCGTCTCCGTTATAAAAATATGAATATTTTTTTACGGATATCAATTCGCAATTTTTTTCTCTATGTATCCTATAGCTTAATGTTGTCTTAATATATCCACAAAAATCCATAAAATTTAGATTTGTGGTTCCTTAAAAAATCGCAAATATATTTGTATTGAAAAATGAATTTTCGTTAAATTCTCCATACAAAACGGCAATTTCATACTTAAACCCCCAATAATATAGCTCTCATACATCAGAATAACATAGAGGCTATAATTTAACTGACATTGACGCGAGCGAAGCCGCGGCTATCACTAGTGTTTTAAAATTTAAAAATACGCAAAACGTCCACTGAAGAATAAAAACAAGTTTTTCAGCAAAATATTTGTTAATTCTTGTTCTGTCTACATAATGGTCATGAACTCATTATCCTTATGTAAATACTTATCTTTATTAGGTACACGAGGTAAATTTTGCTCCATTTTATTTTTAAATTGCAGTCTTGCACTAAAATATTTTATTCTTGAATCTCTTTAGACACTGAAATGTGCCACTGCTGATCTCGTCCTCTTCGATGGCCTCAGTGGCCTAGTGGTATTTCCAACAACGGCATAAGATCCAGCGATCCTCAGTCCCATTCCCAGGGAGTATGTATTTGTGCTCTGTTTGGTTCGTAATATAGCTTATAACTTTACCTGGCTAGGGATCGTCCATTATTCACGTGAGGCTCGAAAGGGGTGGAGGGAGGTTCAGATAAAATCACGAAATATCACAAGGGAGGGAGGGTGTAGTGAAACATCACGTATGCGCGCAATTTCTAAACTAATAACAGCGCGTGACCTTAATTCGTCGTGACTTAATGTCTTTCTGGACTGGTCGTGAGATTAACCTGGTTCACGTTAGTTTGGTGTCAGAGTTTTAGAAGACGCAGTTTCTGGCTTATTCTGACGCGACTCGTTTTTACGACCCTTCAGAAGCGCAGAAGCAAATCCAGTTGAAGCATTGTTTCGATTATTCCCGATATCTGGATTATGCAAAGACCAACACGACCATTAGATCAAGAGTAGAGGTTGTTTTTTAACTTTATTTAATAATAACCATCATTTATCAAAATCTGCCGCCATAATCTAAAGTTTACTATACAATACAATTGTTTCTGACAGCTTGTGATGAAATATCTATCGAGTGAACTTGGCTTCTACGTGCTTTCACCTTTCCCAGACGAGAGAAATGCTAAGATTTTTTGTTAATTTACATACATGCCATCACGCAGATAATTCCTAAAAGTCTTCAGCGAGCAGAGCGTAAGAAAGCATTTGGTTACACACTCAGATCATATATCTGAGGTAACACATAAGGGCGATGTAGTTTAGTGCCTCAAAAGGTTGTATGTATTTAACGAAAACTAAAAAACTTTCAGTGAACGATTTTTTATGACGATGGAAAATCCATTGACAAACCACACTCTGGCTAAGCGTACGGCGTGTGTCGGCGGTCCTACCCACTGAAAACTACCGGTACCCTCCTAAGCCCTTCTGGGGGTGTTTTGAGGTCCAACGGCCCAACAGCCGGGTGACACTGGGGGATTACGCTAGGCTACTAGGCAATCCCCAGATACCTGGTGTACTGCACCAAGGTACTATGACCTGACCGACCCTAAAGTGGCCTGTACTGTACGTGCAGGCCAGCTTACGGTCGGTCATAGCCGCCTGCCTTATTCGGCCCGTAAACCTTCAGTAAACCAACTATCAAAAACCAACAACGGACTTAGGTACGTTGCAAACGAAATCATCTCTGCACTGCAGGTTTATTAAGTCTCAATTTCTGATCTATGAGATTTGAAACCCCCAATAAATTGAATTTCTGAGTTAGTCAAGAACTTCTAAACCACGTTAGTAGGTAATTTAGTAACTAAGCATTACCTACTTCCATTGCTGTAATCATGCAGTTAACTTACGCATCGCTGGCTCTCTTATTATTATTATGCTGCTGTAATGATTCAACCTTTGTCACATCCTCTTTAGGAGTACTGACGTGGAAAACTGTGTGTAACCATATGCCATTATCATGTTCGTAGAATAATACTGGCCATTCTCATTCAATTTCCTATAAAGTACCTACCTACTTACAAATCAAAATCGTAGCATTTTATAGACTTTCTTGAGATTTGTGAGATTTTTAATCCTGCAATAGACAATAACAATATAATTAAAATTACAGTTTTACATATGTAAATTTTGGGCAGTTATCACTCCGACGCATTTGGATCATTTATATAATAATTTATCTTGTAAAAGCTTTTCTAAATAATTCAATTAATCACATTAATGAACTAAGTAATTTAATTATACCCACCACCATTTTGTGTTAATGTCAGATAGATTCCTTTCCATTTAGGTGCTAAGCATACATTTATGATCCTCTGGTTAACAAATACATAAGAATACAATGTGTGGTTTACCAAAAATAAATCCAATAATACATTAGTTATTACAATATAAGACACAAACAAAATTATCCTATTAATTGCATGTGTCAACAATTAATTACATGTGTCATACAATTATCCATCTAAGAATAACCAACTACATTGCCTACATTAACATAAAATAAAAATAAAAAGTTCAAGAAAACAAGATGACCAGGCCCCGTTGCCGGCACCTGTTCACAGGCATGACGCAAGAATCAGCCATCGCTTCATTCATTCATATTTTAAGGAACATAACGAAATGATTTTTTTCTCTTAAAAGTTTAACAAAATATTTTATGTTTTCATCTATTTATTGCCCATACTAAATGCGGGACCCCGCTTGCGTAAAACACACAAAAAACTAATTAAACTGTTAATTTTTCATAACAAGATGCTACTTTTCTTAAATATGAATATGTAGATGATCAGTTAATCTTCAAAATGAAGTTTTATGAAAAAAAAAATCCAGTATTTTCCGAGTGGTGTCACTTTTTTATATTAGTAAAAGTTTTCAAGATTTTCAATACACTAATCTACAAATTTTAAAATGTGTATAAAAAAAAAATTTGAAAGAAAAAAACATAATTTGTTGTGTAAGTAGACTAGTTTCATAATTATATATATTTTTTTATTTACGCTCTTATTATTATCGCGTGATGCTGATGATCATTCGAAAATTGTATTTAACCCCCAGTCATCAATTTAAATAAAATATCTACAATATGACTATCTTTAATTATTTTCCGTTTCAAGCTTCAATAACGCTAGCCCATTACGAGCACAAATCTCGCCCGTATTGCAACAATCTACGGCTTGTAGCAAATTCGTATCGAAATGAAAGGTTCGCAATAACTTACATTTGCCATAAAGATCTGATAAATGTCCTATTTATGTTGTGTTGTGCTATTACAGTATTAGAACATGATTCAGAAAATTACTGTTCAAATACTTGTGTTCCTAACGCTGGTTTCTTTGAAGTTTTTTTTTATCTTGTAAACGTAATATTAGTACAGTGCTTCCTTTGACATAAATGGAGTGGAAGGATGTAGATGTTTACAAAAATGCCAGGTAAGATTTCAGTCTAAACATACAAAGTAGGTAATTGGATACTGCTAAAGTTAATGCCTAACTGGGATTGTTAAACATTCGGCTATGTATGATTCAATATCCCGTACATCGGAATACCAAAAACCGCCTTCAAAACTAAAAAGGAGAAATGAAAATTTATGTTTAAAAATCTAAATCTTTTTTTGAGGTCGATCCCATAGAACGTAGTCACTTGTCTTTGGGACCGACCTAAGAGATATTGAGGTTAGCACCGACCTCAAAAAATCATTTAAAAAAGTAGTTAGATTTTTTAAACATGTTTTAAATTTCTCCGTTCTTAGTTTTGAAGACGTTTTTTTATTTAATTGTTTTTTTTTTGCTTTTGTGTAATAGTGTTGTTAGTATAGAAATTTTCAGGTACCTAACTATCTCGAGAGTTTAGACAAATAAGTACTTCATCATCATCAACAGCTCAAATAATGTCCCCACCGTGGGGCTCGAGCCTACCCCACATTAGAGGCGATTAGGCCTTAAATACGCATTATTAGGAATAACTCAAAAACTACTCGTGAGAGGTCGCTCAAATTTAAGTAAAATCACATGACTAGCATTTTTCTGAATGAAAGAAGAATCATCACAATCGGTAGAAGTTATGAGGTAACAACAACAGCACATAAAAATACATACAGTCGAATTGAGAACCTCCACCTTTTTTTGAAGTCAGTTAAAAATGGGCCTATGCTAACACTTCGAATTCCAAATATACTAATATAACGATAGTGGATTCGCAGCGCATTGTCTGTCAGTTCTTGGTCCCTTAATCTTAATACAAAAAATCACGTCAAATCGCCGTGCAATATATGGCTTGCGAGTTTTTTTCTTGGCTAATAACGCAAAAACCTACTTTTGGGATTGACAATAACAATATAGCGTCATACAGTGACATCTCAATTGAACAATGGAGGAAAACCTGCCTAGGCTGAACTTGACTCGTGTGTCATTAATTTAAATTATTCCGGTTACTTAGTTATTATATATGACGCTACAAAAAGTCTCTGTTATGTTCGCATTGAAGTCATAAATGTAATCAGATGATAAATAAACCTAAACTGCTAATAATATTAAAACTTATTCTGTATCCATGACTAATGAGAAAATTAGATTAACTGATTTAAAATTCAAACGGTTTATTGCATTCCATAAGTACAAAAGGTGTTACATAAATTGTTGGTCCTTTATGGGCCTTATTTGGTAACCTTACGTGCATTTGTATGTACAACCAAGATTATTCAATCATCCAAATAGGTATTTAGATTTTATTGGAGAGAAGTTCAGCCAACGTAGTTATCACGATATAGAGAACACAGTACTTTGACTCCATATTATATATAGTGACGAATCGGCGCACGCACATATACAAACGTCGTTTGCACGGCCGATAAGCATGCTCTGAACGGCAAAACGGCCGTGTAAACGTCGTTTGTATGTGTGCGTGTGCGGCGATTTGTCACTACATGTGGAGTCAAAGTACTGGTGTTCTCTATATGGTATGTGCCGTTATAGTTACTCAGTTGCGTTTTTATTTTTATTTTTTATCGTTTTGACAGGGACGCTCATATTATCTGTTGGTAAGTGACGAAGGTCGTAGCACACTTATCATCTCGAAAAAGAAACGCCTATTTAAGGCCCCTGTCTCGAATCTTGCGGACAGCGGGGCGGCGGCGCGGGAGCGGCAGGACCTTATGCGTAGAATCAAGTGGATCTACTCTAGAAAACAGCGGCGCGGGAGCGGGCGACGAGCGGTGCACTCAAGTCAAGCGGTGACGCTCCCGCGCCCACCGCACCACTGCCCTCAAGATTCGAGGCAGAGGTCTAAGGCGCAACGCAAACAGAAGGCGGCAAGGCGAAGGTACGGCGCGGGCATCATTTATTTTCATTCAAATAGCGTCCCAAACACACGGCAATAAGGTAATTAATTGAATTTAAATAATAAATTCAACGACGAAATGTGCGCGTCCGATGAGGGCCGTTGAATTTGTTCAATGAATGACCTTATTGCCGTGTGTTTGGGACGCTATTTGAATGAAAATAAATGATGTCCGCGGCGTACCTTCGCCTTGCCGCCTTCTGTTTGCGTTGCGCCTAAGGCCTCTATGAATGAATGCTACGGAAAGGCGGCTACGGAACGGCTACGGCTTTTGTCGCGTCTTTATCATAGTAAAATCTAACGAAGCTAACTATCTAACGGGGTTGAGTGTTTGGCTGGAAACCATGGCGTCTGGACGTCGATCTTTATTTCGATATCAAAATTGCTTCGGAGTGGATTTAGTGCAGTGGTGTCGTTTCGTTGCATAAGCATCTTTGTTGACGAACAGTTATGAGGAATCATTGAAATAAAGGTTTTGTGGTCTGTTGCCATGCATTTCTTTCCAAGCACTCCCTAGATGCATTAAAATGTGTGACGCCCATATTTTAATTAAAACATAAAGAAATAAAACAATACTAAATAAATAGGTTTTCTTCCTAACTTGAGATGGGCAGAAATAGTTGTTACCCTAATAAAATACTAATTTCCATTGGATAAATAAAAGAAGAAGAAAGACAGGGTTAAAATTTAAATAAATAATGGGGAAATATGGCAATAATGGTTAAAATGTTGGTTTAATGGTTGTGTGTTATATCGCTATATCAATCGAGTGTCACTAGATCGAAAATCAAATAATGGTCACATTTAGCCTTGTCAACAAATTGTTATTTTTATTGTGCATTCATTTATCGGATTCATTGATTTATTTAATTCTGTCTGATAATAAATTGGAAAGTTAAATATTTTACATTTTATTACCAAACGACGAAAGCAGTCTAATAAAAACTACTAAGTTGCGTTTTTTGCGTAGTATTTTGTGGTATTTACTTTTGTGTTTATTGCACATTACCAACAAATGTTTGATGCAACTTTTTCACATTTTATTCGTCAACGCAGACACAATGGTATAAACATTACTACTTTATTTAGCATTAAGTGTCTGCGTTGACGAATAAAATGTGAAAAAATTGCATCAAACATTTGTAGGTAAAGTGCAAAAATATAGAATGTTTAAAATGCATATAATAATCTATAGCAAGTTACTACCGACATGACTTAAAATTAAAGGTTTCGCTTTTTGAGTAGGAAAAATCTAGACCCTATTCATAAAATATAATCATCTCAATTTTATGATTATTACAAATCAAATCGCCATAAAATTAGTCTTTCTAACCACTTTAACTACTTAAACCCATTGGTCGATTTTTCTCAGTGCATTTTTCTAGTACATATATGCGTATAATAAATGCAGATGTTGGAAATTGTGAAAAGCTGAAAAATAAAACTTTCTTCTTCTTTGCTCTCAGTGACAATGTAATAAGAAAAAGTAACAAAATACAATCGTAAAAAACCATAGAAAACAGATATCAAAAAATACTCATAAACAATATAAAAAGGTTGACTTAGCGTAGTCAACAGCAGAAGTGAGTTTGTTTATTACGCTATCGCGCCTAAACTACAGAACGATTCTGATGAAATTTTGTGTTGAGATATTGAGAGGATTTGAGCACATGAAAACAATGGTTTGAGACCATGGGAAGGATACTTTTTGGCGCGATAGCCGACATTGACGCGAGCGAAGCCGCGTGTGATACTAATAATATAAATATGGCGCCTGTTTTGTGATCGGAGGGTGAAAGACGGGTTCATTCTAGTCAGCCCAACTAAACGGCTGTCCTTTGCACCTCATAAACTCTTACAGTAAGCCCGAAATAGTCTCTTTAATTTTAAGATGGCTCTAACATCTCTTAGGAAGGAAGAGAAGAATGTCTCAGAGAAATGTGATGAGCCTCGTCTGAGTTCGTCACTAAAAACCATTGGCAGTATTATTCGCCCACGCGAAAGTTGTTCAGAAGTTTGTAGTGACCTGTCTCAAATCAGTAGCACAAATCAAATCCATGCACCTCTATTATCTTTAATGCATTCGAGATGGATTAAGTGGTACCTTCTGAATGTAAGGCCAACACCTCATTCGGTTGCTAAACCTGTTATTTAGGCTTAATCTGTACAAAATTGAACGTAGGGTCCGAGCATTAGGACTGTGTAGGACTAATGGAACATTCGAATTGATGCATTATGAAGACTGCAAATCCACCAAATTATGATTGCATTTTTCTTAGTCATGTGGAGCTAACTTATCCCAGCTTCAGATATTAACAAGTTTATATGGCACTGTAAGCATATACTGTAAGTATACATTTAAAATACTGACGTTAAAAAATAAAACTTTGAGATAATTGCATTGAAAATGAAAAAAATGAATGGAAAAATGAAAATGGATAAGTTTATTTAAATGGACTTTGCTTAGTACTTTTAAAACGACAAAAGCCCTACCACCATTTCGACGAAATAATTATTTTACTTAAATAATTATTATTATGCTGAGATGGAGAAGAAATTGCGAAAGAAACTCCCAAGGGTACAATTTCGTAATGAATTCAAAACATCATCATTACAGTCAATAGATATATCAATATGAACAAATTACAATTTTAAATGCGTAAACTTTGGGCAGATTTTACTCCCACGCATTTGGATCATTTAAATAATCATTTATCTTGTAAGTTTTTTTATATAATTTAGATTTTACATTTTTTTAATTTGTTAATAGGCAAATCTCTAATATTCTTCGGAAGCTTATTGTAAAAACGTATACATTGGCAACATCAAGATATCACCCTCATGTAGCGGAGGAGTGCTTAGCGCGTATTCTGAGCATAAATATTTATTTATTTCATAGTATAGATATAACACTAGCCCTCCCTTATAAAATTATATGTGTCTATTTTAGTAGCGTTATATGTGAGCTCAAGCAATTTTTATGTGAAACGTGATTAGCGCCCCTAGCGGAAAAGATGCGCAAATAAAACAGTTACGTATTTTACACTAAATAATTTACAATAAGGTTTTGGTCTCGTCAATCGCATATTTATTTCAAAAATTATTTCTTAGTGGCTTTCGTGTAGTGAAAATGGTGTTATTTCGACGAACAACCATCCTGCTGGGTGCTGGCAATCAATAAAAGCCTCATAAAAATCTTTGTCAACGTTGACGTTATAGTTAGGTAGGTACCCCGTGAACCGGAGCTCCGAAAATCTTACTCACATCAAATCCACAAGAATAACACAGCACTTATATACCCGCTTTTAACAAACACAACATTAAGCAGCTAATTTAACCAAGATGCGTTTAAGTATTGGGCCGTGTAAATGTTATTTTAATGGCAGATATGGCAATTTTAAAAAGTACGGAATCGGAGTAAAATTGACATGAAATAATGGAGACTTATTCAAGAGCAAATCATGACCTTGAAATTTGTTTCTAAATTTATTTGGCATGATTATGAACAGTTCAATGTTTTAAATTTATACCAAACTGGCAACTCACCCCGACTTTGCACAGAAAATCTCTACTTTTATGCATGTATTTGGTATAAGTACAAATTAACCTTCCTTTTGAAGCGCTCTATCTATTGCTGAAAATCGCATTGAAATCCGTCAGATGTCTCGTCTCAGATAATTTTATTACCATGACAGGACTTTTATCTTGTCTTCTTTTCTATTTAATTTGGAAGGTATAAATATCAAAATCTTCAGATCATTGAGTTGAACCATTGACTTCAATTCAAACCACCTTGAAACGCAAGACCTTCTCAGTACCTTGGGTACCAGCGAAATGTTGTGCATTCAATTAATATTTAATTAAAATGATATTGTTACTATTGAAATGAAACTATGTAACATTGGTTTTGTTATTAAGTTCATTCAATACTTGAACAATAAAATAAAATTGTTTTTTACTGACAATTGCGCAGGCCTTTACTGCACAGCGGAATGCTACCAAGCATTCGGTGGGTGCCATATTTTTTTCTACCTTTAAAAGGCTGTATGGTCTGCTAGGAAAAGTATCTCTGGTAGAAGAATGATTATTTATCATTGCTCATAAGCGTTCGTAAATAAAAATAATACTGAAGAGATCGAATAGGTATGCTCGATGATTGTAGATAATACACGTGCGGTACACATGACACATAGGTAGACTTTCGCTTTTCGACCGCGATGCGAGCTGCTAATATTTCCACCATTGATCCCAACCACGTCTAGATCACGTATGGTGGTCTTTATCCTATATTCTGTAGAGGACCTACAGAATATAGCTTATAATAAAAAAATCCTCTCTAGTACTCTAAGTCCTCTTGGCTCAGACTGGACCGGTCCAATACCAAGCCGTTTTCTCGCGCAGGTTGGTATAAAAACGTAAATATTTTAGCTGCCCTATTTGCATGGGAAGGGAAACGCAAATAGCGCACCTAGCGGAAAAAAGCGCAATTCTCATTCCCCATACAAATTGAGCTCATAACAACTAATATAAATAGTTAAGTAGTTACGTTTCTTTATACTAAAAACACACTAAGGCATCAGGGCATTGCGGCCGTTTTCTACCTGATAACATAGAAGGTATCTCGCAAAAACGTGTCTATAAAACATCCTGAGCAGCAAAGAGAGCTTTATTTACTGTTTGCGCATTACATAACCACATTCTGAAAATATTATGGTATCCGGTATATCCGTAAAATACCAGTTTCTGTCGAAGCCCTTTGTGCCTCGGCATAGGCTGAGATTATTTGACGTAAAATCTATCCCATTTTTGTATTGTATTTTTGAGCCAAATAAAGTTATTTATTCATTTATAGGTACTTAAATCACTTAGATACCCTGGTTGCACAATTCCATTTATTTTTAATCAGTTACCTACATCCACCACACGAAATTTAGGCATGCCATCAGTGAAAGTACCTTTGTATGTAATATGAAATATTTTCTTATGTTTTTAAAATTGAGGTTACCAGGCAATGTGTTACCATATTTGGAAAGACTCTTAAAATTTGTTACAGTTACAGACAGTTCAATGACATCCAATTTAATATAGGTCAATCGGTCAGCTTTTGGTTACTTCACAATTACCTAAATTGGTAACTGTTTGAATGCAAGAAAAACAAATTAAAATTCAATTTGTTTATTTTGTAACTGATAAATTAAACATACAGGGCTTGGTGCCTTTTAAGCAAATTATATGCTTGTGTTCGGAGATACCTGCTTAGGTACTACTCGTCTATAGGCAGCCATTGTTGTAAAATAACGGCTATGATACGAAATATCTTTATTCAAGGTCGCCATAGAGCTCCATGGGGCAGGGATGGGGGACTAGGTTTGAAAGCGCGGGAGTGTCACGTCAGTGGCTGCTTACCATCAGGAAGACCGTATACTTGTCTGCGAACATCTTAACATAAAAAATATTTTTATTTTTATTTAAATGTATTTTTGAGGTCGGTCCCAAATACAAGTGACAACGTTTATTCCAAATATTGAGGTTGGCACCGACCCCAAAACAGCATTTCGATTTTTATAAACAGAATTTTTATTTCTCCGTTTTTAGTTTTTAAGGCGGTTTTTTTATTTAAAAATAATTTATTATTTGCTTTTTAGTGTTTTAAGTACCTACATAAATTTTCAGGAAACTATCTCGAGATCTTTTCGACACACAAGTGATAAGATTACGATATCATCGATGTCAACTAAATAGGCATTATTAGGGATAACTCAAAAACTGCTCGTCAGATGTCGATAAAATTTAAACACGAGCTTCCAAAGGTCGAAAGAATCTTTAAAATCGGTACCTACACCCAGAAAAGAGTTATAAGGTAACAAACAAAAAAAAATTGGTTGTCTGTAAAGTCGGTTTACTGACGATAGTTGAACGTGACAACGTCTTAAGAAAATACTGATGGAATGGTAGCATTTTTCAAAAGAAAAATTTAATTTCATTTGTTTAATAGATTTCGCATTATAGTATGTATAAACTTGTAATAAAATCTCTTTGGCTATACTATTTGTATCTGGCTGGTTTTGGTATCATTGAAAGTTTAAATTTTAAAGAACATAATTCCAAATTCAAATTAGAGAATTAGATTCAGAGCGAGGTAACGCCGCATGACGTCATGTTTTTTCGTGCGTGCAGCCGGCTCTATCGAATTATAAGACGTTGTCACGTCAAAAATTATAACCTGCTCCTTTTTGAAGTCGGTTGAAAACAGTAGATTGTTTAGTAAGGGAGCAAAGAACTATTTTAAAGGGCAGATCGTTTTTTGTATCCAGAGTGGAGCGAAGGATTCTTAAATAGAATCCTGAGCGCAGCGCGAGATTCAAAGTACTTCGCTCGAACTTTAAAATAGTGTTGCTCCCGAGGTGGACACTCTAATTTTAATATCACCCTCTATGAGAAAATACCTAATAAGTAAATGAAACTATGAATACGAAAAGTACATAGTAACCAAGGAGTACTAAACCATCTTTGATAGTAGCGTTTCATTCTCACTACTTGACGAAGACACACAATTTTTATACAACTTAACAAAATCTGAATTTGAGTTATAAACAATTATGTACGAAGGCGACTTTTTTCCACAAACTTTTCATTTTGGCAAGCGACAGCCGACAGCAAGCGACAGCAGACAAAATGTTCGTGATTGATCTTTTTGCTGATTGGAACTTTTACTAACAATATCCACATTCCTAATTCAAATCAAGTCCCTTAGTCCCTGTTGACGTAGAACAAACTAGCTCTTTTCGAATAGATGTGATAAAAAAGTCATTAAGTTACCTACTTACTTACTATTTGTATGATGAGTTGAAAGCTAAAGCTACTTATCGGTACGTAAACCTACCAAAAGACCTTGTGAAAAGATTATTTTTAAATAAAAAAAAAACTGCCTTCAAAACTAAAAACGAAGAAATAAAAATTCTGTTTATAAAAATCTAAATGTTTTTTTGAGGTCGGTCCCAAATACAAGTAACAACGTTTAATCCAAATATTGAGGTTGGCACCGACCTCAAAAAAACATTTAGATTTTTATAAACAGAATTTTTATTTCTTCGTTTTTAGTTTTGAAGGCGGTTTTTTTTTTATTTAAAAATAATTTTATTTTTTGCTTTTTAGTGTTTTAAGTATGTAAATTTGCAGGAAACGATCTCGAGATCTTTTAGACACACAAGTGATAAGATTACGATATCATCGATGTCAATTAAATAGGCATTATTTGGGATAATTTTAAAACTACTCGTCAGATGACGATTAAATTTGAATGGGACCAAATGACAAGTACCTGCTTCCAAAGGTCGAAAGAATCTTCAAAATCGGTACACCCAGTAAAGAGTTATGAGGTAACAAACATTAAAAAAAAAAAACATACAGTCGAATTGATAACCTCCTCCTTTTTGAAGTCGGTAGAAAATAGGCAAGAAATTCAAAAACTTTTGTGCCGCCCTTTAGATTTTTCATAATAGGTAATGAATAAAAATTAAAGTCGTTCATATAAACAACTCACAATATATAGATGGTCTCCAGGGGATATCCTATCACAAAAATCCATCCCGTACAATAAATTTATTTTACTACACCAACAAAGTAGGTATTTGACTACACCGATTTATGGAATAATTTTATTTTTGCGTTTACAAACGCGTAAATATAATACTAGAAAAATGCACTGAAAAAAAAATCGTCCCGCCTGAGGCAAGTCGATTTTTTTCAGTGCATTTTTCTACACCGATTTAACTCACAAGTTTGATGACAATGGCGGCCAATGGCTGAACATAAAAATTTTATTTACACTTTTGGTTTATTTCACCGAGGTACGTTGTTTCGAGGTATCTCGGCTAATGTGCTAAGCTGTATGTCAAATAACCTTAAGGTCTCATTCCAACCTTAAGGCTGCATGCAGGGCCTTTACTCGACCCTGAACAATCTCTTCCAAGTGTAATAGTTATTTTATTATGGACGATAAATGTAATTTTTCTATAATAATCCCAAGGTAAACTGGCTGAGGACTCATAACGGGAAGTGATTTCGATTCACGCTTATTCTAATTTTTGACCTCATTAAAGGTTTGACTTAATAATAATAAATTAATATTTTTTATTTGAAATGACAGCCCTTGACGCCACTAAACGGAAGTGTAGTTACAAAGCTAAGACATGGTGCTCCAATAAGGGAATAGGTAGATATCTTTATAATTAGCTTAGGACGATCATTCCAATGTGAATACATATTATTAAAATTAATAATTTAAACATTCATATTACGAGAATTCACGTTCAGTAGAGAATATAAATATGCTGAATTAAATAACTGTATTGATGAATGAATGAATAAGCTTTATTGAAAATTAAAGTACAAATACAGACATAGTTCATTGAATTTTGACAATAGATAAGAATATCTTTATTTGCACTTGACTGGTACATACATATTACAGTTATTGTTTTTCAATAAAGCTCCTCTCAATCAGCCTACAACAGTGGCATGTAAATTATAATTACAAATTTTTAATTTAATTAAAAAAAAAGATCAATAATATAAAACAAATTAAATTTATCTGTGCACCGACTATTTAAAATCTGTTACAGTCATAGTACATAACAAAAATATGGAATGAAATAGATTTATTTTACGATTTTAATCCATTATTTAAATAAATTGTTTTTTTAATTCATAAAATGTTAAAATGTCTAAAAATTTTTGATATAAGCCCGGAACTAGCCGTGGTGGGAAAACAACTCGACGATGGCATGTGACTTCGAATGTCAAGGGAACACACTTGACATCAAAAGCCATACTCCCGCCGAGAAAGTTTCCCCACCACGTTACCAGGGTCCGCCACGAGGAGGCTTCCGGACGTGGACCCTACGTGGACGATCGCCTACAGCCTCGAAATCCGAAGGGCCTCGCGCTCCACTCGAGAGACTGATCCAACTTAATTTTCAGCCTCTTGCCGCACATCTCGCCCACGTCAAATTTAAGCCTTAGGGCCTCGCGCCGAGTACCTTGCCCATGTGCGAATTTTCTAACGAAATTTCTCTTTTCGTTGAATTAGAGTAGATCTCCTAGCAAGGTCTTGCTCCGCCACTGACAAAAGCCTACCATACCATCATATGGCCTTCGGACTTTTCAATCTAAATTTAAATAAGAGTAAAGATTTAATCATTTAAATATTCTTATCAAAGTATAATTGAATTAGCGCTTCTAAACGTTCCACTTATTGAGAAATTTTATATGTATTAGGTAATGAGGGACAAGGTCAAAAGGCACACAGACATCTCGCTTTATTGTCGTTAAAAGGATTGACAATTTAAAAACAGCTAAAAACTTTGGAATTTAAAAGGAACAAGTCATCCGAACTAATAATATTTAAAACGAGTTTTTTTGTTTGTTGTGCTTTCCCGCCTAAACTGTTTAACCGGTTTTGAAAAGGTATTAAACTAGTTGAAATTTTTATGATAAATTTCCGCAAAATATTGCCCGCAACTTCGTATGAGCGGATTTTAGAATCAAGTTAGTATAAGTAAGTAATACCTATTTAGATATATTTTTATTTTTGCGGAAATAAGTAGATAGCCATTTCCGAAATTAGCCCGGAGGAACAAAAAGGCAAAAAAAATTAAGGTACATACGAGACGAGAAGCATTGCTGCCGAGCCGAACACACAATTTTTCACTTCAATGTACAGCGAGGATTAGACGCAAAAAGAACAGCAATTTGTGTTTATCTATACCTCTTTTAAAATAATCTATACTAATAATAAAGCTGAAGAGTTTGTTTGTTTGTTTGTTTGTTTGTTTGGTTGAACCCTAAGATCTCAGCAACTACTGACTCAAATTGGAAAAATCTTTTTTCGTTGGATAGTCCATTGATTTAGGAAGGCTATAGGCTATATAACATCACGATACGTCCAATAGGAGCTGAGCATCAATGAAGAATGTTGCAAAAACGGGAGAAAATATTTCTTTTCAAAGCTTTCACTGCGTGCGCTGCGTAAACGGTTAAAGTTACGTAAAAATCATGTAAGACAGAATTGTTCTCCATTAAATTTTCTAAAATAAAGTCCGCGATAGCATATGTCCATCTTTTATGGTTGGCTCACTATAACCTTTCTTTTTGGTAATCAAATTTGTTTTAAAATAATGCATTATCTGCGATGGTGTTTTTGTATGCATGATATTATTCCTTATCAAAATAAATACATTATTTATCACAAGTATTTAATTTTGCACAAAATTGTTCATGGCTTCATTTGATTTCAATGAATATCTTAAGAAATATCATAGTTTGAAATAAACAGAAAATAATAAATTTTGATTTTCAGAGATTTCTTTGCGTGCGCTGCGTAAACGGTTAAAGTTACACAAAAATTATGTATGACGGAATTATTCTCCTTTAAAAGTTCTATAAACAAGTTACAGACAGCATTTATCTATCTCTTAAGGTTGACTCGCTATAACCTATTTTTGTTAATAAGTTTTGTTCTAAAATAATGCTTTAGACTCGAAGGTGTTTTTGTAAACATAATATTATTCCTTATCAAAATGAATACATTATTCATCACAAGTATTTAATTTTGTACAAAATTGGACTTTACATCATTAGATTTCAATGAATATCTTCAGAGATATCATAGTTTTAACATAACTCCGCAGCTAAATAATGATCAAGTACTACGCACGCATCATACTTTGTTTTTTTTTTGGTTGATCGCGCTTATCTCAGGAACTACTGATCCCGTCAGATTCAGACGCCTTAGAGACTCTAATAGGTTCAGAGACTCCTCCGAGGAAGATGCTCACCGGTCAGGAATCCACTCTGGAGTGATTCGACCTGACCCGCCGAGGTCCTCTCCTTTACTAAAACCCCTGGTGACTCAAAGAAGGTCATCAGAGACATCCTGTAAAAATAGTAAAAAAACCGCCTAGAAAGAGTCGGACGCTTGAACGAAGGGTTCCGTGCCATAGATTTTATCAAAACTGTCCGAAAATTATTTGAATTTTAAATTAAATATTTTGTTAATATTTCAAGTTTCTACCTGTTATCGTTATTGACACCGAGAAATAAATCACGTTTGTTGTTGAGCCCCCTTAAATATTAATTTTATTTTAATTCAATTATTTATTTTTAAAGTGAATAATATAACTAAATATTCTGTGAATATTTTAAGCGTCTATCTGTTGCCGTTATCAAAATCGACCAAAAAAGTCACGTTTATTTTATGGGAGCAGCTTCAATATTTATTTTATTCTATTTATTAGTATTTGTTGTTATAGCGGCACCAGAACTACGTCATCTGAGAAATTTCAACTGTCAAACTATAATGGTTAATGATATACAGCCTGGTGACAGATGGACAGACGGACGGCGGAGTCTTAGTAATAGGATCCCGTTTACCCTTTGGGTACATAACCCTACAAAGGGGAACTACTGATTCAAATTGAAAAATTCTTTGATTGTCTATTTATCGAGGATGACTATAGGCCAGGACTTCCCAAACTTATTTTCATAGTGACGCCCTTAGGAATTTTCCAATTTTTAAGAGCCCTCCCCCCGTCATAGTAACAGCAAAGTTAATTACATACCTACGAAAACAAAAAAAAACGGACGCAGCCGCCCGGATTGAGAAAGATGCTGTGTTCGATTTTTTCGCCCGCCCTAGACAGTCGATCCGGGCTCAAGTTTTGAAATCGCGACTTTCATTTCTTTCTCTACATTTATTTTCGTTCTACTAGCTCGCATAGCAGCTAGACAGCCATTCTATGTGGATCGTCTCACTACGCCCGCCCCCGGGATAGAACCGCGAACCCTGGGATGCCAGGGCATCGCGACGCGCTGTATGGGAAACCCTGATATAGGCCTATATACCTCCATAGCATCACTCTAAGACTAATAGGAATTGAGCATCAATGAAAAATGTTGCAAAAATGGGAAATCCACGCGGACGAAGTCGCGGGCACAGCTAGTGTATTATATAGATGTGACACGTGTCATTGGCTTATTCCCAGCCGCTCCCTAATTTTATCACCATCGGTTGCAAATTAAAAAATAATAAAGAAAATCTTTCCCATAACCTCCAAAAATTTCAAAGCGTTTAAATCGCACATTAAAATATCTATAGTCGTCGTATAATAAAGCTAAAAACTTAACTTAACGTAAGTATATTTTGTAAAAGTTGATAGAAACCTTATATTTTGATGTCATACACGCATGTTAAATTTGGTTGCAATAAGTTAAAGCATGCTCGAGTTATCGTGCTAACGCACAGACACACACATAGACAAAATGCCAAAAAAAAATTTTTGGACTCAGGGAGGTCCAAAACGTGTAAATCGGTCAAATTCTCGAAATCTTCGAATTTTTTGACGATTACAAGACTTCCTCTATCCTCTAGACTTTCTTCTTCCTCTAGACGTACGAAAAAGTAAAAAATTGTAAAAATATTCATTTAAATTTACCAATTTATAATTCTTTTTAGTATCCCTTTTTAATATGTTATCTCAATTTTTTACTTATTTAGGCTCTATAGCGGTTTATAATACCTAGTATATTTTCTAAAGCTTGTATTTCATCTGAAAGATAGCTCCAAACTCCATTTGCGTAAAGCTGCGCCATAAGATTCTCCTAGCTTTACAAAACAGTTTTAATCAAGAAATAATGTTCCTATAATAAATAATTTCTTTGAAAAATCTCTTTCTCGCTCTCTTCATCGCTTCAAAATTAGGTTGGAAATATCCACAAAATGTGAAAATAATTTTTAATGACCTAGACCTCATTCAGACCTTAACCTAGGAACGGCTTCCTTGGTGTTAATAATATAAGATCTTCTCACAAGGTTATACGATTCTATAATATTACTAGAACATCAACAAGAAGTCGTCATACTTACATAACACTTAGCAACTTCCGAGGTCGAAAGCCTTTTATTTCACTGCCATCTCTGTAATTCATTTTCATTTTTACCGTTATTACGTAAATTTGTTATGACAGCGTCAGCTCTGTCCAAGGTCCACACATTTCGCACTTCGTACTGTGTGGTGCCCTGGTGTCGGTTATGTAAATGGATATCGTCCATCTGATTTGAAGCAAACATCGTTACCTATAGGCGACTGTAAAGCCGAGGTGTCCCTACCACGCTGCCAACCCTAACCACACTATACCCCGTTGAAGAGCTTTAAAATACGTATATATTTTTTAGCTGCGTTAAGACGCTAATGTTAAAAAATGTATACATATTTTAGTTGCGTTAATAACTCAATTAGTATAGAAAATGTGATTTGCGTTTCTATTCGCTAGTAGCGCTATTCACGTTTCCCATGTATGAAATTAGCTCTTAAAACGAGTCTTACCGCAGCAACGGTAAGTGCCGCAGCTAAAATAGTTACGTTTTTATACTAAAAACATTAACTTACTGGTAACTTTACTCATTGACAGAGAAACATAACTCTACGAAAATGTAGAGTTATTTGACTGCAGTCGTCTAAGGACTCGGGGAGGCGTGATTTTTTGCATAAGTATTCCTATAAAATTTGGGCGCTTTTATATCATGTCACTTAAAGTTTCAACAAGACAGACACTTGAATTGTATTTTGAGAATCAAAATAAAAGTTTTCAATTCATATCTATCTATAAAATTATTTTAAATTGATTTTCATTGAATTTATTAACTTATTTTATTAACTTATTGTGATAATAAAACATTATTATGAAACATTATTATTTTTGGAAATGAATCCATTATTTATACATTCTTTATTCAACAAGACAGACACTTGAATTATATTTTGAGAATCAAAATAAAAGTTTTCAATTCATATCTATCTATAAAATTATTTTAAATTGATTTTCATTGAATTTATTAACTTATTTTATTAACTTATTGTGATAATAAAACATTATTATGAAACATTATTATTTTTGGAAATGAATCCATTATTTATACATTCTTTATTCAAATTATATACAGACAATAAAATTAAATACAGACAACAATACCATACAGGTAAATATGGTCCTATTTCTAGCAATGAAGCTAAGTATATCTAGTAATTACTTATGTGCTAGCGCAATAATGCTTGGAGCAAAAATTTTCTTCCATTGTCTATTGAATTTTTTACCTACTGTCTTAATTGCTACAAGGAAAACGCATACACAAGCTACTTAATTAGGTATGCATGATATGAATGCAAAACTACCATTACTGGTGATGACTTGCTCTTTAATTAAGAAACTTTTCAAACAGATGTAGGTTGGTGTTGGTGTGTATAATTTTCTACAAAAGCTCGGAAAATATTGCTGGCTGGAAGAGGGAAAAGTCAGCTAGATGATGACTCATTTTAAACATTTGTTAAAGTAAAGTATCAAGTTTATGGGATAGACTACTCGCATTCTATATGATCCTATTTAATTTGAACTCGATGAGAAGTTTCCCAGAATGATTTTCAATAGCTTTGAACCAGGCTGATCTCTTATCCAGATATTTTTATTACCTATTTTACGACTAGAATACGATTAATCTTACCAAGAGCGACAATTGCAGCATTTGCAGTCCGTGCTGGAAATATCTTAAACAATCGTATTATTTATTATCAGACGTGCTACTCTGTAAATTTCTCGCTTCCGCGCACACTCACCTGCTAAATTAGTTTTAGGGAAAATCCTTAGATTTGACGGATAAATAGCAAACGAAGTTAGCCATGATATATTATTAGATCTCCACTAATCCGCATTGGGTGAGCGTGGTGAATTACTGCCTAAACCTCCTTCGATGACATGGAGAGGCCTTGTGTCCCAGCAGTTGGTCGAACTATTAAGGCTGTTATGATGATGATGATTCGATCTAATTCAGAAAATCATATTGATTAAAAATATTACTCTGGACAGTACCCGGGACCACCAGCTTAACGGGCCTTCCGAAACACGGTTACCTACGATTAGAAACATACTATTTCTATTCTATTCTTAATTAATGGCCTCGCGTCGCATTAAGCGTACGCATTTTGCCAATGTCAAGTGAAAATGTAACTAAAGTAACAAAAGTAATTGTTCGGTTGATTGAGGTTAAAAATCAACACGTGTTTTTACGACAAGAACTCGGGAGAAACTCGATATTACTATTTTGTGAAATATACGTTCGCGTTTGACAGCAAAATTCGAAGTGACATGCGAAGTGAGAAGTTAGTTCCTTATAGAATACGAGAACCTTACTTGTATATGAGAGGAGAACATGTACCCTTACAAAATCTGTGATATGTTAAAAGTGTATATGTAAATATTATTGAGAACATGTAGATAATCGTAAAATATATTCGAAATCCTGCTAAAGACTTATTTCTCATCTATCTTAATGATATATTTGTACATAGGTTTTCTTACCTCACTATGATGGATTACAGCTTTACTCACCGTGCCTTACGTAACTTATTGGAATATAATTGACTTCTCAACTAAGTATAAATAAATATTTCATTCAGCATTTATAATAAATATAATGACTACTTACTACGACATATACATAAAATCATAATTTATAATAATAATTTATAATAATTTATTTACCATAAAAAGTTTTACATTTTATGCACAGTGATTGAAGTCACCTTTTAAGCAAATAATGCCTGTGCCAGGTGACCTCGCTCTTCCATAGCCACTAGTAGTAAATATTAATGTACTTAAGTTATAGGTAATAGTAAATTACATTTTTACATAATATTTTTACATTGTTAACTTTTATATCACTTTGACACTAAGTACTAACGTATTCCTGTACTACATGAAAAGGGTTACATAATGATTTCATGGTGATTAAGTAAGTGTATGTGTGCGTGTGTATGTGTATGTGTGTGTGTGTGTGTGTGTATGTGTGTGTATGTGTGTGTGCGTGTGTGTATATGTGTGTTCTATGCGTATGAATGTTTGTATGTATTTCATTTTTTATGTATTATAATAGACTCCGTTTCATCATAATCTAGCGGCATTAGAAAATTTGTAACAAGAGACTTGCATTCATATACAGTTTTATCATAAATATCTATGACTTTATTAATATCATTATACAAAGAGGCTGAGCGAATAAAGAATTGTTTGCGTGCGAAAAAAGTTTTAGTTCGGGCAAGGGAAATAACATTTTTTCTCCTAGCACGCATTGTTGTAGGAGAGTAGGGAGTGTTTTTATGTTTTTTTAAAATTGCGGAGAGAATGTACAACTTTCGCACTGATAGGACGTTGCTGAGCATGTATAGAGCATCTGTTGGGAATCTCCTACGTTTAAAATACATACATTTTTAACAAAGCTCGCTGTGCACGTTCCACCTCAATCATTTTGGTTTTACTAGCTCCACCCCACACATGAATGCAATAGGTTAAAATTGATTGCGCCAAGGCCATATAAATTTCCTTAAGAATATTTCTCGAGGAGTCATGATCACAAGACTTCCCCCCAGGCAACACATGCCTTAAGTTCTTGAATATCCATATTAGTTTTCGTACTCTAGCAGAGACTAGTTCAATATGTGAATGCCATGAGAGCCGCTGATCAACCATGACTCCCAAGTATTTTAATTTCTCAATTTTATTCATAACAGGGCAGTCACAGTCGTCAGACTGTATATGGAAATTGCAACAGTGAATTCGGAGTTCAAAGTCCGTATTAGGTTGTGAATTATTTTGGATACTATGGCAGATGTAGTTCGTTTTAGCGGTGTTTAATGTTAGTAAATTACTTTTTAACCAGTTTGTTATTACATACATGCCACGCTCTGCATTTTTCTTTGTAGTAGCCCAACTCTTTCCAGCGAAGACAACAGCAGTGTCATCGGCGTACGAAAATATTTGCGCATTGTCAATTTTTAGGTTACACAGTTCATTTATGTATATCAGAAAAAGTGTAGGTCCTAATACACTTCCTTGAGGTACACCATAAGACACACTGACGTCCTCGCTAGTGTACTGACCCAGTCTCACCCTCTGCGTCCTTTCAGAAAGATAATTTTCAAAAAGGGAGAGTGCAGAACCCCTTATTCCGTATAACTCCAATTTTTTAACAAGAATAGGGACAGACACGGTGTCGAATGCTTTTTTGAGGTCAAGGAATACCGATAAACACTTAAATCCCTTATCAAGTTTTTCAGTCACAAGCTGACTAAGAGCAACTACTGCGTCTTCAGTTGATTTGCCCTGTCTAAAACCGAACTGTGACTGGGATAGTATTTTATATTTATTCAGGTAATTTATTAATCTAGAGTTTAGGAGCCTCTCAAGTATCTTTGAAATGGAAGGAAGAACAGAAATTGGCCTATAATTACCGACCTCGTCTCTGTCCCCACTCTTGTACACTGGTGTAACGATAGACTTTTTTAGCGGTACTGGAAATACTCCTTGTTCAAAACAAAGGTTGGCGAGGTGAGCAATCACAGGAACAACCACATTCCTCGCAAGTTTCAAAAAAGTAACGGGAATGTAATCCCAGCCCGGGGCGCTATCAGATCTTAGGCTCATGAGAGTAGTTTCGACTTCCTCTGTATCAGTATCCAATAGAACGAAAGAATTGGCGTGAGCAAATATATGATTGGTTGTCTGATTGGAGACAGCGCCTTGATGTATACTTTTAGCTAGATGTTCTCCTATATTCGAGAAGTAGCTATTAATAAAATTCGCGGATTCCGTAGGATTCTCCTTAAGGTTGATTAATGCTTTATTATCATCATGTGCCTTATTACTATAAGTGAGGCTTTTTATATTTTTCCACAATAGCTTGTTATTGTTTAGTGAATTAGTAATTAACTCCCTTTCGTATTTCCGTTTTAATTTTTTAATTAGATTATTACAGTAATTTCTGTATCTATTATAAGTTATTTTTAAGATATCATTTTGACCATCTTTACGTAGTTCTTTTTGCAATTTGTTTCGATGTTTAATACATCGCAAAATTCCGGGGGTTATCCATGGTTTGAGGGTGCGTTGGCTTTTAGGAATTTTTATGTTCACAGTATTAAATTTAATAGATTCAGTGATTTCATCTATTAGACGGTAAGCTATAAAATTGGGGTCACTGCTAAACAGTAGTTCATTAAGATTTTTTTGCTGCAGATGTTCAAGAGCCTTTGTATAATCAATTTTATTTTTTGATATAGTGAATGACCTTTTATATTTAGTTTTAGTTAATGAAAGGAAAGTTGTAAAATGATCAGTGATGGTAGTATGAAGCACTGCTATAAAAGCAGAACATTTATTTTTGTTGACCTTTAACATAAAATGGTCCAAGTGGTCCAAACAGCTTTTATCTCTAGTAGGTAGAGTATGACCCGCAAGAATACCATATCCAGAAAGTGAGTTTAAATAGTTTATTCTATTGTTATATTCGTAAGTAGATTCTATTGGCTTGGGTAAGATATTAATGTTGATATCTCCTGTGATTATGACATTATTTTGTTTAGTTAAAGTATCTAAATGTGAACACAGTGAATCTATGAAACCATCAGCGTTTGTGTTAGATGGGGAGCGGTATATACCAAGTATTGTGTTGCCAAGTATATCGAGCTGCAAAGAAGAGGCATTAGTGAGAGTAATTTCCCTAACTTTATGCGCCAAGGATTCCTTAATATAGACAACCACTCCGTCATTTTGGTTCAGTTGGCATGTAGTGGAATATAAACTATAATTATCAATCTGTGGTATAGGTTTGTTTGGATTTAGTCTACATTCAGTTAGGACCAGGACATCGGGTTCAAATGAGAGACTGGACAACAACACCAAGAAATCGTCAAAATTTCTATACTGGGTGTAAAAGACATGAGCAGTCAAACGAAAACCACGTATTCTATACATCAAAATAAGACATATTTCAAAAAAAATATTGCTGGGAAATGATTTTTATTTTTTGGTGTTACAAAAAATTGCAAATTGTACCGCGCAATGTAAAGGGCTCAACTCGCACGCAACTCGCAAAACCGCGATAATTTTGCTTGACGGCGGCCCCGTTCGTTAGTGTCCGTGCGCATCGAGTGAGCTACATTGAACGCTAACGTTTTGAAGCCATTTTTTGTTATAAAATACTAAAAAAAATGATAATGTTTCTTTGGACAATAATTAAGAAATAACATATAGAATACGTTTTCATAAAAAAATTAAAAAAAAAATTATGACTTTGACCTTCAATAAAATCGTAACTATCAATTTCCCAGGTATAGTCTAAAGGAAGAAAAATGTAATGACGGTGAGCAGAATACATGGTTCTCGTTTGACTGCTCATGTCTTTTACACCCTGTATATACTGCGTATGTTTTGGGATATTATAGTGAGGTCATTTTTTTGGATTGTCTTATAAGAAGAAAAATAGGAGCAGTCGCACTCTACCGCATGCGCAATTTCAGAACCGTCTATCATGTTCAAGTTGTAAAGTGTATCAGCCATATTGAGTAGATAACGGTATGCACGTGATAACATGTTTAGTGCTCAATATAAATATTCTATTAAAATGTCGCTTCAGCTCCGCATTACAGTTAATTCCGAAGGTAAGTTTAGTGTAATAATTAATAAGTAAATTTAGTGTAAACATTCGTAGAAATTTAGGAAACAATATGTAAGATAGAAACTGTTCTGTGAGTCTATGTGGTTTTGTTTGTGGTTGTGATAGATACGTATAGATGTGTGCGTGTGTGTGTTTGAAATAGTTAGTGGTTTTTACAATGCTACAAGTAGTTATAAAACAGAAAACAATTCGAGACATCGAGAAAATATATAAGATATTCAGTATTAGGTAAAACAAAATAAGTAAACAATTAAATAGAAAATTAAACTTCATGAAAGAACCATTCCAGATGGCATCTGCTAGTCAGATCACTTGAGCTTCCACACGGTGCTGGCCAACTAAAAGCTGTTGTATTTGATTTTCGTTTCTTATCAAAATTATCGCAGAATGTTCGTTTTCTCTTACATAAACTTTTCCGTATGCGGTCCAGGCAAATTTATAGCGGTTTGACCTAGCCAGGTCACGTGCTAAAAAGTACAAGCGCGCCCCTTTAGGGGTTAAGTGCTCGGACAAGTATATGGGAGTATCCTCCTGGGTTTTGAAACCTAAATTTTTGGCACACAGTTTACTTTTGTGCTTGACATTAAATGCTTTCGCTGCTTTTAGGATATTATTCTTCAGCAACGTTGACTTAGTTTCAACAACAATCGGTGATTTTTAAGCGCCGGGTGTTTTAGGTCTCACTCTGTAAATGTCTTTGACGTCTGCAATAGAAATATTACAGTCAATCGACTTTGAGAGGTTAACAACCATCTCAATTAGGTCCTCTTTGTTTTCCGTGGGTTTTTTAGGGACATTTTTAATTTCAAAGCTGGATTTTTATTCTGGATAATTATTCTTCTTACCATTGATATTTTCTGCGGTGTACTTAGTATTATCCTGGAGTTTCTCCCGAGTTTTTGTTGCAAAAACACGTATTGAGAGACTGAATCTACCGTACAATTTGTCGGTTACTTATTAGTAATCATTTTCACTTGATATTGGCGCAATTCGTAATCTTTATGTGTCGCGACCGCCATTAATTTAACCGAAGAAGAAGAAGCAGTATTATCCTCTTTTATTGTCTTTATTTTATAAATATTTAAATTATAAAGCAAATTAGTCACAGCGACTTATATATGTTACGTCATTGCGTAATGTAAACCAAGTTATTGGTCGACAACCTCTGCGGCTTAGATAGAAAAAATAATTTAAATAAATTAGTCCGAATAATCTTTATTGAATTGGTGATTTAAATTTTTATCGTCTTCTTTATGAGTTTATTATACTTACTACATACTATCACTACTACGGTGAATTTCTAAAAAAAACATAATATAATCTACGTAAAATTTTGGACCTTAGTATGCTTAATTTACATACATACAATAAGTACAGTACCTAAGTACATACACGCTCATAATCCCAAAAGGGCTTGAGAAGAGCTTTAGGTAATATTTGGTTACATATAAAGCCAAATCTGGCAGCATAGGCCTCAATAGTGACAGGTTGCAAATCTATCGTCTAAATTCTTAATTTAAATATTATATAATGCTATAATTGTATATAAATTTATGTATTATACTAATCAAGTTGAGATTATTATCTTAATTACCATCCAATATATTAATAATAAGCAAAGATTGAAATAGGCTAGTTTTATTTTCTTTTAAATTATGTATTTTATGTGATTTTATGTTACCAGTCGAACTAGTTTTCAAAACCTAATTTAAGGGGACGATAAGAGGTAACTTGAATTTTTTTACCGATTTTCGAATTATCGTTAAAAAAATACCTACGTATAAACCACGTAACACAGACATTTCAAAAGTACATTTTTGTGTACCAATAAAACTATTGAAAATAGGTTTTAACAAAATAAATACAAATTATTAATTCTAAAATGACTTGTTAGGCTATTTTCATAAAATTCTATTCACCTTGTAGATAATTCCATTACTTAAATATTCACATGAGAAAAAGTAGCATGTTATTGAGAAACTCAATAGTGTTCTCGTTTTCTACGTGTGCTATGTAGACACGGGAGGTTCCGTTTGCTATGTTCAGAGATGCACCCTTGGCAACGTCTGGTGCCCGACAGACAGCTAGTGTCCTAACACGGGAGGTCCCTTTTCAGGGTTAGCCGGCCCATAGGCTGATAGGTCGTCTTAAGCGGAACTGGATGGTCAGCCGCTCCTAACACGCCTCTACACTCAGAGGTGGCGGATGGATCCAATCGAACTGCTCCCTCGTGCGGAACCGGTATATCGGATGGATGAGGCCTTACATAGGGTGACAGACGATTAGACACCGGCCTTAAACTTCGCTGAGTTTCATCCAAGCCCCCTTGGCACCACTACGGAGGAGCTGGAAAATTGCTCTTTTCAGAGCAAACGGAACTTTGAGCTCGGTGGGCACCAGTCTCCAGGACCGACTGTCTGCTATTTATGTCGGACACGACTAAATGATACCCGGTTGGGCCCGAAATGGCGGGTATAGATGGCTTCACGGTAAAAAGCGAAAGCTTCGTGATCCCGGCTCGCTCCGTCGTAGTGAGCCTGGGCAGGGTGTCCAGAGAGTATGTTTAGTGGGGTAGCAGGGGGAACGCCCTTATTTCCGAGTCTCACATACTCCTGCATACATCTTCCTAGTTGCATCGTACGTCGCCTTAAGTAGTTTGTGGGCTTAAAAGCACATAGACCCCTATTGAAATAAAGAATTTTTTTATACGATATTTGATACGAACATGTATAAACATTAAAGTATTCGTAAATATTTATCTGCATTAGGACTAGATCAAAGCCGGTTCTGCTTGGGCATAAAATACCTGTTCATAATCGGTAATAAAATAAATTAGATAATATTTTGGTCTAAAAATTATAAATCTAATCTACGGTCTAAAACGTCTAATTTAATCAAAGGCGCAAATAGTGTATTTTATTAGATCGTAGCACCTGACTCTACCAAAGCGGATATATCACGAGAGTAGAGACGTGTTTTACTGTTTTATGATATAGAAACATATTTTTTTACTGACTTGACTTGACAGCGTCACTGTGGTTTTTTAAGAAAGCAAGGACTTTGGTGGGTGCTCAAGTCTGTAATGAACAAGTCCATATAGGGAAGGGAGTGTTTGTTGTCATGACCACTTCCAGAATTTAAAATACTGCACAGACCCCTAAAAAATTTTTAGGAAAAGAAAACGACGAACGAACGTCTCGTGAATTGCATTTCCTAATACATTTTAACTGCTACGTCTTACGGACGTCTACGGACCCTTGCTACGTCTATGGGGTCCCTGGACCGCATTTTAAGAAACCCTCCTTTAGGACGATCGAGATGAAAGAGTGCCTGAGGGCTCGGTTCTTGGCTCAAGTATGCCGTATCGTGGAGAGATAGAAGACAAGCGCTCCGAGTACGATCAGCATCAGAAGTAGATTAACACTTTAGTACCTTAATTAACGTAGTAGCGCCAGCGCTAGTGCATGAATAGCCATTACGTGTGAATAGTTATTAGTAGGTACATGGTAAAGCTTGCGCCAAACTTCTAGTTCGCTCTGAAGTTGCTTCCGCTTCGTTCGCACAGCTTAGCCGTACCACCTACCAACAAGGTGCAACAGTAAAGACAACTTTTTTGACCCCAAGTAACCTTTGAATATTTTCGTTTCCAACCTGTCTCCTATAAATTTCTTGGCGCGAGCTCTACTAAAGTGTTAATCTGCTTCTGATGATGACTGTATCTACATGTCTGTACTGGGAACAGCGCGACGAATGTAGACTGGATCTTCATCATCATTTCAGAAGAGAGACGCCCATTGTTGGATATAGGCCTCTACAACCCGATTTGTCTTGCGCTACCCGCATCCAGCAGCTTCCCGCGATCTTTTCCAGATTAAATGTCGGTTCATCTTGTGGTCAGGTACACCAACACCTGGGTCAAATTATAAGTCTCCAACACTGTTTCTAGCTCCCCTCTCTGCAACGCGATGCAGCCGGTGCACACCAAAGAATCACAGACTGGTTATGAGTAAACACGCATTTCCGATCCTTTTCTTAAAGGAAAAATATTTAAAAAATAAATATAAAACACCGTCTTGTGCTATTTTAACTGGCAGATAGCAAAGTGAGACTCATAATCTTACTAATGGAGAATTGGAGACATTTCTTTTCACCGGTAAGTACAAATATACCTACTGTTAAATTGAAAACATAGGTATTATGTCGCGTGTGGCGACACTGGCTCTGGTATTAACATCGCTTGATACGACTTCTAACCTCTTTTATCTGTTCTGTGCATAGAATGATAGAATGCGAGGTTTGGTCTCTAACCACGACTACCAATAAAGGAAGCTATATACTTACCTACAAGGAGATGTTAGAGATTTCGACCATATGCCAATCACTTTTAATGTGTGGCGAAATGGTGAAACCAAAGACGTGGGTGAAACCCTTTTATACAATGATAATGTTCGTAGGTATTACATAATAATAAATGTATTATTTATTATTTTACTGCAGTGTATGGGGACATGTTACGCACGCCTACTTTTATGCAAATTTTGTTTACAATCACAGAACTTATTAGATGCATAAATGATACTTACTTAGTCTTCAAGTAATAGATAATGGTATTATGTATAAATTCCATTTATATAAACGGTTTAGGTACATTTTTTCTGTAAAAAAAATTAAGTTAGTTACATTGAATAAAAAAAAGTAAGTAGGTAGGGTAGGTAATTTTGATCCTGATAAGGTTTTCGGCCATAGTCACAAAATACGAAAGCGTACCTAATGTAAAAATATAAAATAAAATGTTAGGGCATCATAGAGACATATAGCATTCTTTAACTTTAGTATTTAAGTATCATGGTACAAAATTATGTAAATGCATAAATACCTACATACACTTACGTGCAATGAAATCGACCCACTGCACCGGTACGCTTTGGTTCAAACTCGATAAATCAAAATCTTCAATTAATAAATAATAACTTTTAACGCCATGTGTTAAACAAGAACCTAAACTTACATTAGACCATTTTTACTGTGATGGATTTTTATTTATTGATTTTACAAATTGAAAACCAAATACAATTAAAAGAGCTAAAATTTTTGGGAAAATCAGCTGAATTTTAAGGGTCAATAAATCTGTAGGATTAATCAATTTATTGAATAAACTTTTAACACTCTGAATAGTCACAGAAATGGCGTATGACGTAAAAATAAGAAACCAAGGTTTCCGAAGAAATGAGTCTACTGTCACCAACACTTCGTTTTATCCATGTTTAGAGTAGATTAAATAAAGCTTATGAAATATACATTCAAATTATATTTACAGGTTTTGTTTATCTAATCTTCTTTTTATATACCGATATATTTCGAATCGAAACCTACGAGGCGGGTCGATTTTATTGCACTTAAGTGTAGTTTTATGTATTATGCTTGAATTCAGACCTAACATTAAGCGGGATAATACTACAACCTTGACATCTGCCGGTCCATTGCGGTCAGGCAGGCTCATTCATAGACGCAGAGATGTGCAAAAGGTATCCATAGCCCCTCAACACAAAATACAGAGTTATTTGTGGCCCCAAGTGTAGGCGAGCTACCTCGAGGTAATAATATAATCATATAACGGTTTATAGCTGGGGTTTATATGGGAAAATTGTTTAATAGAAAGGAGAATACCTAGACTAGATAATAAAAGATGGTTATCGAACATTGTTAAAATGGGAAAGTAAAAATGTTGTTCTTACTGAAAAAAAAATCTGTATTTTCTCTACATTTAAGCTTTCCCTGGACTTCCACAAATATTTTTAAACCAAAATTAGCCAACTCGTTTCAGCCGTTCTCGAGTTTAAGCGAGACCACAGATATATCACTTCACTAAATAGTATAAAACGAAGTCGCTTCCGTCGTCTGTCTGTCCCTATGTATGCTTAGATCTTTAAAACTATGCAACAGATTTTGATGCTGTTTTTTTTAATAGATAGAGTGATTCTTAAGGAAGGTTTATATGTATAATACATGCATATTTACATAAGCATTGCACTCGTGCGAAGCCGGGGCGGGTCAATTAATTTTTATTTACCCTAGAAAAAGATTATTTCGATTCGAACATTGTTATGTATTTCTTTTAAATTGATATTATAAATAGTCATAATGCGGTTCTGTGATGATCTCACTAAAATGTGTCATTGATAATTTCATAGCGTATTTCATAGGCTTAATAAATATGTAGGGACATACATTCAAGCATTCAAATGCTTGCAGGTAGACATTTTATATGATTAATCTCTGCATGTTTGCAAGTTAAAAGCCTGCTGCCAGTAGGTACCTACATTTATAAAAATTCTTTTGCAAAAATAAAATCTAGTTTTACTTTAGTCGATTATTGCTCAGTTATTGTTTGTTTATTTGATTCTAAGCATAAATTAGCGAAGTTAAATGACTCAACTCAAATTTCGATACGAAGTAGGAATCATTTACCGTTGAGTGACTAGGTACTTAAGTTCACATAACGGTGTAATGGAATATTGTCTTGTTTTACAAAACAAAGCCTCAAATGCAACGGTGCAGTATTGCATTTGTTACAAACAGCAGCTGTTAATGACTGCTTGACGATCGAAGGTGATCATTAATTGCTCCCAGTCACCTTGACGTCAGGCTAACTGGGTTCCACGTTTATTGCCCGCACTTGCGTATAGCAATTACACGTAATTTGCCCTTGTAAGCATAGTGTTAAGGTCTATAATTGTAGGCACTTAGATCGATTATTGACGATTGTTGCGTAAATCACTGTGATTCATAGATAAACTTTTTTAAAGAAGCTACCAATTAATTAGGAATGACGGATTAAATATAGAGAACATTCCTTATTTAACATCAATGCTTTAAACTTGTAACTAACTAGCTTTTGCCCGCGATTTGAGCACCACCACGTGATTTGAACACTCGCGACTTGAGCACCACCACATTATCCCATACTTCATCACCACGTCAAGATTTCAAAAACGCTAAAACATACTATTTATTTATCGTCAAGTGCCTTTATGCCCTTTTTTACAAAAAAAAAGTAACAATGTCCTATCTAGAACCCACACTTGGGGCGCAGGAAGGTGCACCTCACAGCGTTTTCAATTTGTTATTTTGTCGTGAGTTATGTAGTTCATACAAGTCTGTACGTCTGTGTATTTTACTTTGCAGCTGAATAACTCTTGATTGGTTTGTACTTATCATGGCGACTTCCTACTTATGTTGACTTGTGTACATGGGTGGTGGGGTACTCATGCACACCAGTGTAGGAAAATCGTAAGTACTTTATTATATGACTAGCTTTTGTCCGCGACTTCGTCTGCGTGGAATAGTAACTTTGGGTAACATTTTTATTTTTTAAAGTACTTATTTTGCGAATAATACACATACAAACTGCTGTGCGATTACTGTAAATGGCTTATTTTAATACCTTTTTATAAACAAGGTTTTTTTTCAATTCTTTGCTAACTGACGACCTTTCATTCCCTATTCCATCCCCACACGTGTCAAAATTTTTAAAATGCTAATATTTTTTTACTTATCACGTGCTTAAATACTGAGTTTCAAGGTTTATCTTTGATAATGAGGAATCCCATACAATCTTTCATCCCTTAATTCAACTCCTTCATGCCCTTTTTACAACATTTAGCTTATATTCTATCTCAAGGTCTAGCTAGCCTATTTTGTACCAAATTTCATCAAAATCAGTTCACACTTGAACTGATTTTAATTAGGCGCGAAAGCTTGACTTTGTTTGTATTTTCTTACGAACATTCATCCCCTATTTCATCCCCACATGGGTAAATATATTAAAAACTCTAGAACAAATATTTATTTATTTCTTATCAAGTACCTATACCTACATTCAAAGTTTCATGATTTCATCTTTGACAATGACGAATTCCATACGAACTTTCATCCCCTATTTCACTCCCAGTCCCAAACAGGTCAAAATTTCTAAATGAAATATTTATGTATTTCTTGTTTAGTGCCTAAAATCAAAATTTCATGATTTTATATCCAAAAATGAAGAACTTCCATACAATATTTCACCTCATCCAGTATTTTTTCGCAATTAAAAGTAGCCTATGTCCTTCCACGAGCTTTGGTTTATATTTGAACCAGCAGTTTAGGCGTGAAAGCGTAACAAACAGACATACATAGTAATAATCGCATTTACAGTATTAGTATCTAGGGAGAGGGGATGAGGAGAGAATAAGAAACTACATTTACGTGAATACATAATGTTATTTGAGCGACAAATTAATTGAAAATGAAGTTTTTATCACATTACCAAAAATGCTCCAAATAGATGCTAAGCTAACAAAGTAAGTACTTAATTTGTTGTTGTTTACCAAAAGAAATGCTGTTTATTTTTGGACAACAGGGTGGCCTTTTAACAAAAAGTTGCTTAACTTAAAAAATATTGTCGTGGTCGTGGCAGATCCGTAACTTAATATTGGGCAACACCGGTTGCATTTAGTTGTTTATTTTGTTGTGCACTTTGAACAGTGCATTACTTCCAAGGAAACTTAAGTGAAAGGGAGCACTTATTTAAGTGTCTGTTTTTATTTGTCGCTCTCTTAGTCAACGAGGAAGCGGGTTCAATGGTATCAGAATATTTTTAGCTCTACTTACCTCAACTTGTTATTGTTTTTATTGGGTACAAGAGAATGTCGTTCATATTTATGTTGCCCGATTCATAAAAGTTATTTTAAACGATTGACGCAGTTACTCGACAATACGACGTGTATTTTTTGGATAGTTATTGATTGTTCTTTTTTTATTTCACTGTTTGAATAAAGAATTTTCCTGAAATTTTTGTTAAACTAGATATATCGTTTCCTATAAAAGTGTGTAATAGCGTTATAGATAAAAATGTACTTGATCCCTAGACACTTTTTATGCGTGTATGCTCTTATTAGTTTTCGTAATAGCACCTTTCCTAGATCAGGTTAAGAAGAGTCACCAAAAAGAAACTAATATAGAAAAGAACGAGCTGTTGGTTAGGTAGTTACTGCAACTATAATGATGAGTTTGAAAAATGTAACAAATTATTGAAAGCGAAAGGTCGCGGGTTCATTCCCCGTCGCAGCATTTGAAGACGAAAGGAATTTTATCAATGTTTTTCAACGTTTTATTTAAAATTTATTATTAGACTAGCTTTTGCTCGCGACTTCGTCCCCGTGGAAAAGTTACTTTGAGCAGGGTTAAAATTTTTGGTACTTATTTTTTACTAATCATAGGTACACACATTTCCAATATACGTATCGTAAACATAGATAGATTTGTTTAGACTTTCTCCTATTTCATTATCGTGTCGGGCGGTATTACAAAAAATCTAGAATAAATATTAATTTATTTCATATGAAGTCCTAAATTCAAGGTTTCCTGGATTCTTCTTCGAAAATTACGAAAAAATACTCATGTTGACTTTTACACTTTGACACCCCATTCTCCCTTAGGAGTCGAATTTGGAATACCACGTTTACTCATTTATCTATATGTAAAATTATGTCAGAAATTTTGAATAAAATAGTCTACTAATCTTGTTTCCCCATACAAACTTTCATCCCCTATTATATATCCCTTTAGGGGTTGAATTTAGAGAAATCCTAAAATACGTCTTTCTTGTTTTTTTTTTTACCAAAAAGCCATATACCAATTTTTATGTATTTACAATAAAAAGAACGGATTTCCCATTTCAAACTTTCATCCCCTATTTTATCCCCTTAGGGGTTGAATTTCAAGAAACCCTACAATACATCATTCTTTAAGTTTGAACCGAAAAGCCATATACCAATTTTTATGAATTTTACTATAAAAATGACGGATTTCCTATACAAACTTTCATCCCCTATTTCATGTCCTTAGGGGTTGAATTTTGAGAAATTCTAAAATATATCTGTCTTAATTTTTAACCGAAAGGCCATATACCAATTGTTATTGATCTCACTACAAAAATGACGGGATTTCCCATACAAACTTTCATCCCCTATTTTATCCCCTTAGGGGTTGAATTTTGAGAAATACTAAAATATCTCTGTCTTAATTTTTAACCGAAAGGCCATATACCAATTGTAATTGATCTCACTACAAAAATGACGGGATTTCCCATACAAACTTTCATCCCCTATTTTATCCCCTTATATGATTTTTAATATAAAAATGACGGATTTTCCATACAAACTTTCATCCCCCTCCCCTGAATTGTTAAAAGTCCAGCCTTATCCCTTGCCTACATCATAAAAGAAAACTGTGCAAAATTTCAGCTATCAAGGTCCAAAGGTGTGGGCTGGGCGTTGATCAGTCAAGACAGTCAGGACTTTCCCTTACATATACATGGATTACAACTAAGTGAATTAGGCGACAGGCTGGCAACCTGTCACTGTTTAGAGGCACTGCATGGCCCATAATGCCAGATGTGGCTTTATGTGTAACAAAATGTTACCTAAGGCTCTGTTCTACCCCTCATGGGATTAAGAGCGTGATCTTATGTATGTAATTAAGTGAACATGAATTCAGAATATGAATCTTACCTACCTATAAAATAAAACATAAACTCCGACTTTACAATTTGTAAACTAAAAATTAGTTTACCTACTCTAGTTGAAATAATTGTATGTATTGTATTTTTATAGAACCACTTCCATACTTTCCTAATACAGCTTCTGGCAACTACTTTCAAAACCTACTTTAAATTTATATTCAGAGATGTAAAAATCGAACAAAATCAACGAATTAGGTCATTCCTAATTCGTTGAATAAAATGTTATAAGTATTTAATAATAATTGTTGGATGATCGCCCCTACTGAATCGAGTCAATCAAGTTGATGTATTTCTTCAACAATAATTGAAATTGCGACTTTAGAATATGATTTCGACAACATAATGAAAGTTGCTGCAAGAAAATGAGGCCAGATCGAATAGAAATATGAAATAATAATATACTTAAACAAAAAGAAAGGAAAGTCATTCCATTTGAGTTTTCGTAGCTCAGACGACTCAAACGTTACCTAATAAAGTCAATTTTGTCAGTCCTTGTATCAATTTGTTCTTTAAGTATAAATATTCGATTCTCCATTCGACTAGGCTCAGTTTTGTTGCTGGGGCCTGTTTTAAGTTCAATTGGCTAGCTATACCTGCATTCTTCTGTCGCTATTGCAGTGTTGTGAACAGCATTGTAGTGTTGTGACAGAGTCGCCGCATACCGAACGCGGTGCGGCGCCGTTTATCAGCAATGCTTGGTGGCGCTTCGTGTCAACGTTAGTACAGCTTGCGCCAAACTTCTAGTTCGCTGTGAAATGGTTTCTTCATATTTCGCACAGCTGTACCACCTGCCAACAAGGCGCGAGCTGAGTGGTTAGTGTAAGTTTTTTAGTATACAAAACACACCGATTCTAGTTGCGTTAAGAGCTTAATTTGTATGGGAAACATGATTTGCGCTTCTCTCCGCTAGGGGCGCTGTTCGCGTTTCCTATACAAATTGAGCTCTTAACGCAACTAAAATCGGTGTGTTTTGTATACTAAAAAACTTACACTAACCACTCTGTATACTTTACTGGTACTACCGACGCGGCGCGCGCTTGACAACCGCACCGCGCCGCTTTCGGTGTGTGGTGATCCATATACATGCATACAAAATTAGCCAGCCGCGGTCGCCACACCGCGAGCGGTGTGCAGAGCTCCTAGTGTAACGAGCACCGCACATCGCACGCGTACTATGTGCGTTGCTCTGCAGAGACGCAGTGCGGCGCTGTTTATCGGCAATGCTTGGTGGCACTTTGTGTTGACGTTAGTACTACTGACGCGTTCGATGTGTGTTGCTCCATGTACCTGCAACAAAATTCGACAGCCGCGGTCACCGCGCCGCACTGCGTGTGATGTGCGGTGCTATATATGGATAGTCCTTCTGTGTTTGAGGTTGAGAGTTTCGAATAAAGATCGATTCCATGTTCGGTTGTTATAATCGCCAACCAACATTCTATACTAATCACCAATTAAAAATAGGTACCTACCTATCGTACGTATTTCATTCCAAATAAAGCGGCCTAACTCTCTTGTCTAGCCTGTAAAAGTTGTTTTACCTTCACAGATGAATATGACGGAAGCGGCAGAAGGTGGTGCTGTGCTGGCGTGGCGCCTCCTGGCCACTCTAGAGGGAGGCTCGCTCCTCCTAGCCACGTCTGCTCTGCTCGCGTACTCCGCCAGGAAGAAACTAGCCAGAATAAAGCACAAACGACGCCCCATCAACAGCGTTTTGGTAATTTCTTGACATGTACAAGTTTTAAACTTAGCACAGATAAAAAAGTATTCGATAACCGTGTTGCAGTCATTAATGCCCATCCCTAGGTGCAAAAGTAGATGTCAGCGTTGCAAAACATTACATAAAAGAAAGATTATAAAGAAAAAAAATGTAACAAGCGAGGTAGCAACTCAAATCCAAACGCCGGTTTTGAAAAGCGTAAATTTATAAAACTTTGCAGTCAAATAATCTACCTATTAGATTTTTTTATCGAATTACTAAGGTCTGAGACCCTTAGTTGTTACCATACCTTTCACATCGCAAGTCCTAGAGACTATAGTCTGCAGTAGGTAAGACTACACCCCAATACTCATTTGGCTAAACTGCTTTATTAGCGAGATGCGCTTGTAAGGCTTTATGACCTAACGAGGACTTACTAGGTGGTAGACCCATGGGGTCCACGTCCGGAAGCCTCCTCGTGGCGGACCCTGGTAACGTGGTGGAGAAACTTTCTCGGCGGGTGTGTGGCTTTTGATCTCAAGTGTGTCCCCTTGGCATTCGAAGTCACATGCCATCATCGTCGAGTTGTATTTGTTTTCCCACCACAGGTAGTTCCGGACGGCCCTTTTCAGGGCCACAACCGCGCCCGAAGTGCCCCGGGTGCGGTCTGATGGCTGCTCCCGTTGTCCTCGTCAGGAGGACACTCCAGGTCGAGCAGCTGTCGGTGGAGGAGTGGCTGCTGGCCACCAATTGGTGCAAGGAGTGCCTAGACGGGCAGCGTTGGGACGGTCTCAGTGTAGTTGCGCTCACGTGCGCAGATCCCGAGCCGTAATAGCGCACTGAATGTCAGGCCGGGGAGGATGTTTAGTGGGTATGGAGGGAACGCCTTTACCTCGAGTCCCACATATCCCCTGCGGTTGGCACCACCCCGCAGGGACGATGCGTAAATGCATTTGACCTCCCCATAAAAAAAAGAAAAAAAAAGTACTTGTTTGTGTTATTTTTTAAACTTATTCCTTTGAAAAACACAAATTTCGATCCCACTCCGGTGACGGTTTCGCAAGGTCCTTGCAAATTGGGGACAGGGGAGCGGGGTTGTTTTGACATCTATCACACGTGAGGCACGAAATGGCATCGTCACATTTACGAAAAATAAGGCTGGTTAATTGTGTATTACTGGTTAACTGGACAGATGACCCTAATTTTAGTGTAAATCACAAATAGTTAATGCATCATTTAAACTGCTTACTCAGCGAAAATTCGTGGAGTCAAAACTATTATGCAATGCAATTATGTTTCACAGTTGATAATGGAACGAGTGTAACTTACCTAACTTAGAGCGTATTTCTGTTATTAGGTAGGTACCGTTCAATGTCGAATTCTGTAATACTTATTTATTTTCAGATAAGTAAATCGATTGCATAGGTTCCACTACTGTGCTAATCGAAAATGTAGTAATGTCTAATTAAAGAGCATAAAATTGGTCTAAGTATGTACCAATTACGTATTTGTATTCTTACTATTATTATAGTTCTAATAATTACCTGACATGATAATTTTCTGCTTTTAGTATTACCACAGTATTACATTATAGTCCAGTCAACAGGGCTTATGTAACCGGAAAAAAACGGGAGTGGTCTCCCCTTGACTTTCTAGTATGCTGGAAACGACTCAAAGGTTGATAGAAACCTATATTTTGATGTCATAAACGCATGTTAAATTTTGGTCACCCATCCGAGTACCGACCGCGCGCTTGAATACTTTCGTGATCGACGGCTCAAAAGTTAATAGAAACCTTATATTTTGATGTCATACACGCATGTTAAATTTGGTTGAAATAAGTTAAGCATGCTCGAGTTATCGTGCTAACGCACAGACACACACAGACTTATCAAAAAAAAAAAAAAAATTGTACTCAGGGAGGTCCAAAACGTGTAAATCCAAGGTCGAATTTTTTGACGATTACAAGACTTCCTCTATACTACCTACGAGAAAGTAAAAATCATCACGTGCCAAATTTCAGTGACGGAGGAAAAGAAGAATTTTTTGGAAGTCTATATCTATACAACAAAATATCTCCCTTAATTTTACTATTCTGTCAAGATACGGTTCACCCGTACGAGGCTCGCTACGCAGTCAGCGTAGCTAGCAACACAAGGAATTGAAGGAGTCCTCTCTCACTCTACCACATAATATCCTCCAATCTCTCGATTTGTCGAGGGACCAGGATTATATATGACTAGCTTATGCCCGCGACTTCGTCCGCGTAGAATAATTACTTTGGGCAGCATTTAAATTTTCTTCTTATTTCTTCTAACCCAAGCGGTAAACCAAGGCGGCAAAAATGACGGATTTTCATACAAACTTTCATCCCCTATTTTACCCCTTACGGATTGAATTTCTAAAAATCTTAAAATACGTCTTTCTTAATTTGTAACTGAAAGGGCATACACCAATTTTTATGGATTTTACTTTAAAAATGACGGATTTCCATACTAACTTTTCACCACCTTTGAGGGTGAATTTTCAAAAATCCTTTCGTAGTGCACCCCTGGACCTCATAAGGAACCTACGTACCAAATTTGGAATCTCTAGACCCAGCGGTTTGGGCTGTGTGTTGATATGTCAGTCAGTCACTCAGTCAGTATTCATTTTTATATAAGTAGGTATATAGATAGATTTATAATACTCGTAATAATAACTAGTCTATGTGCCTTGATCACAAGCTGAAAAAATATAAATGCCTACCTACTCACGTTTTCTTTACTTGATAATTTTTCATTTTCAGTTAACTAATTCGACGGATACTGTAGGAAAAGAATTAAAAATGCGACTGGAATCTCGCGGCTGCGTCGTTCGGACCGCGACTGTGAACTCCGACGCGTTTAGCGGGGCGGTCGGCGGGGCGGGCCGCGTAGACGAAGTGGACGCACTCGTTATAGTGGGTGCGCATGCGACTACGAAGCCTGCCAGCTTACAGACGATGGCTGACTTAGTCTCTGAAGATGTGTATACTAATTTAAGGGTAAGCCTAATTTTTATTTTTTTCCCCTTTCAGTTAATTTCCCTTTCTTTCCCACATAGGGAGAAGGGAATTACAAAACCTTTCGGACCTGGGGTTCCAGAAGGTCTACTTTGCCTCGGGAGAAGGAGGCCGTATTATCCTCATGGACACCTATAGGGGAACCTATAGGTTATCTTCGAAGAACCATCGTTATTTTCGAAACTAGTTAACTTCAATGATTATTTATTTAAGTCTCGAGATAATTTCCTGAAAATTTTACAGAGATTTTTTAGGACCCGTAGTTTTTATTATTTTGAATAAAAAAAACTACAGTTCCTAACACTAAATTTTTTTTGTGTGGAAACTTTTAGGGACATATTATAATACCTATATCATTATGGATGTTGTGGCACCTTATAAGATACAATTTACGAACAATTTATTTATAAGGACAAATTCTTCCGCATACTTACAGTGGAATTTTTAAAGGAATACCCAAGTTAAGTAGATATACGGTTAGTTACAAAATTATGATTGAACTTTGAAACACCATTCGCAGACTTAGACAATTTTACAACTAAAATTGAGTTTTACTATGCACTGTGTTAGTAACGAACTTCTTTCAGGGTGTGCCTTATTTCTGTTACACTGTACTGGACGAAATTCATTGCCATCTACCACACATATTCAAATATGTAAAGGTAATTCAAATATGTAAATGAAACAATTAAAGGTTGCCAGACTCCAATTCTCACAAACCTTTGGTAGTAACAAATTTCTTGAAAATGATAATCTGTCACGCATTATTGAACTTTGGTACGTGTCCTTCTCAATAGATACCATTTGTTGATGTAGGATAATTAATATTAAAATCGTCTTAACAATACAGTAGTCTCTTCTATTATAAACTGCATGGTAAATGCATTACACACACACACAAGGTCCCGCGCGTGCGTCACACTCAAAAAGGCACAAAAAAAATTTGGATTTTCTACGTTTCTCATGTGAATATGTATAGATAATATTATCTAGAAGTTGAAAAATACCTCAGTAGTTTCCGAGCATTGACACTTAGGTATTTATTTTATCAAGACTTATTTTCAAATTGTAATAAGTACAAATTTTAAAATGTTCTCATAGGTACTAATTTGTTGTGTACCTACTTAAGTAGTCTAGTTTCGAAAGTACATTTTTTCACATTATTTAGATAGGTACGGTCTTTGTTAACGAAAAGGGGTGATACATAGGTATCACCCTGTGGTATCACCCCTTTTCGTAAATCTTGGCGCTGCGACAACTGCGAGTTGATTTCAGTAGAATTGTACGCAAGAAATTTATACGTCTCTAACCCATGTGGCGCCCGGGTGCAATCATTACACGAGCGCCCTCCTTGGGAAACATATTTTTAGCAACCCCCCAAAAATTTCAAAAATAATGGTTCAAAATTCGCTCCGTACGGAGCGTTACAATGGAGATGCAGTGGAGGCTCTATGTATCGCGAGCGCCTCTCGACTGGCTCTCGGAGCCCGGGTGCACTGCACCCCTTGCACCCCCGGGTAAAGACGGCCCAGTATTACCTAAGAAAAATTTTGTTATAAAACTATAAATAAGAATTTTTGTCACTAAAATCGTTATCTATAAAATAAGCTAACCGAATATAATGTAATTAGTACCTACAATTATATTTTCAAATAATAATCATCATCATTTTTACCATCGGGAAACAGTGGGGGACCGACCTCCAGAAGGCCGGCAGACTCACAGGGTACTATTCCAGGTACAAATACTTATTTGCATAATTTTTTTTACTTGGCCAACAGTTGCTCGAGTCTCTGTCGGTGCACGTGAAACGCGGCGGGTGCATCGCGTGGGCGTGCGCGGGCGCAGCGGACGGCAACTTCCAGCGCGCTGGAGACGCCTTCGACACCGTGCTCCGGACAAACCTACAGCGAGTCGCTAAATTGTATGACTAATTATTTTTAAACTTACTTAGTTATAAGGAGATAAAACTATGCTGTGAATTGCTCCATTTTGTTGAATCTCTTCTCTTAGATTTTAATGAAGAAACAATCAAACCTTGTTGGGCTGCGCTTTGTGTGCGCTTTGTTTTAAATATAAAACTTAGCTGATCACAGCACAGCATAGCTGAATATTGATAGTTCATCCCTGCACTCCAGACTAAGTTGTTTCAAGTAGGCCCATAGAAGCTGCAGTAGACAGCGGACTTTCTGTGCGATCTAGTCTGCAACATGATCTTTATCAGTAAAATAAATAAAAAATTATAAGATATGGGTTTTATTTCAAACGACTAATTTGTTGGTCCATAGATGTTAGTACAAATACAAAGAAAAAATTAAACTATGTTTGTTGTACCTATAGGGCTTAATAAAATTAAAAGAAAATAAAAAGATGAAAATAGGTACCGAGGCCGACTATAGAGGTATCCGTGTTTCTACAATCGCCCTCCGCACCAGACACCATCATCCGCGATAGGCTGTAGGACACATAAAGTATAAGAGCACGCGATCAACCCCGCGCTACCTTATTAACTCAGATCAATGTTCATCAATTCATGCTAAAGTCGGTAGGGATAGTATAGTATATTCCTCGTTCAGAATAAAACCAGCCAAGTGATCGCACTCGCGCACGAAGGGTTCCGTAACATTATCTATCTATAAAAAATTGGTTGTCTGTAAAGTCGGTTTACTGACGATAATTGAACGTGACAACGTCTTAAGAAAATACTGATGGAATGGTAGCATTTTTCAAAAGAAAAATTTAATTTCATTTGTTTTGCCGGCCTTACATGGAACGCCTCAGAGCGAGGTAACGCCGCATGCGTCATGTTTTTTCGTGCGTGCAGCCGGCTCTATCGAATTATAAGACGTTGTCACGTCAAAAAAACCGGACAAGGCGAGTCGGACTCGCCCACCGAGGGTTCCGTAGTTTGTAGTTAGAACATATTATAAATAGTTCAGGAATCAGGTCTAGCAGTTTTTTCTGAGATTTTCCCAAGATTCAGTTTCTAAAACCTTATTGTGTTTTATAAATGTGGTTATACTAACAGTTCATACCTAAATTAGTTAAGTAACATAATTAAAGTTGTTTTTTACTTAAATCTCAAATCCAGATTTGTAAGTGGTGACTGCAAAAATACTGAATAGTATTGCATTGTACATCAAACCCTACGCCGCCACTGTACCTATCCTATTACGTACCTCGGACCTCAGTTCATAAACAGACCAATAAAAATACCTATTTTTGGGTGTCGTGTCGTGTGTCGGGTAAAATAAGTCTCTGCTCATGATTCTACCCCAAATATGAGACAAATCAATTGACCTACAAATCAGCTGTTCCATACAAAACTTTTTTTTTCAGTATATCTTGGAAGTACAAATTTCAAAGATTTGATGAAACAATGTTTACCATAAAAACATAAGCACCAAGCACTGGCAAATTTCGACGGCGAAAGAAGTGCCCTGGTAGCGTAGTGGTTAACGCAGCCGCTTGGATCGCGGCGAATGCTGGGTTTTATTCCTGCCTGGGGCAGGTTGATTTATTTCAGTGTATTTTTTTAACACTTTTGCAATCAAAAATGTATGGTAGCTACTGGTAGCTACAGTTGATTTTTTAGGTCTATTCTGCGTCATATTTGCGCTAACTAATAGGCACAAGCTCCCAGTCATCCTGTACGTATAAGCATGTATTATTGTCAGGTCTGAGTGCGAGGCGGTTTGGGTGGGCCGCAGCGCGGACGCCCGCAGCGCGGCGCAACACATCACTGACGCGTTGCTCGCTCTCAACCACGATGTTCCTTCTGGCTTCTCGATAAGGCACGTCTGTAACTGTTTACAATTTATAATCGAAGACTGCAATATTTAGAAAACGTAGTTACCTATTACTACCATCTAGGTTGTAAGGTAGCTACTCAAACACATTAGAGCTCCCTATGGTCGGCTACGCTTGGTTTTAAAAAATAGCCCTAAGCCTACCGATGACTCCCTTCCGACACGGACGCCCTAGGGACGCTACGCCACGGTAATATTACCGTGGCTAGGCGGTCGAGAGACTCACCATGGGGGAGATGCTCGATCACCCAGTAATCGCCTAGGAACGTTCGACTTACAGGCTTGAGGATTCCCCAAGGTCTTCGCCTTCTTAAAAACCCGCTGATGCAGAAAATGTCATCAGAGACAATCTGCAATAGAATATATAAAAAAAAAACTACCGATCACACAGACTGTTTAGCACTGAATGGGGATTTGTGGTAGTAGCGTAGTGATGGTGGCAGAGTATAATAGCATCACCCCATTCTCCAATGGGTGTCGTAGAAGGCAACTAATGGACCAGCAAAGGGGTATTGATCACTAGACTGCGTTCACCAATCCGCATTGGGCCAGCGTGGTGGACTAGTGCCTAAACCTCCTTCGATGACAAGGATAGGCCTTGTGTCCCAGCAGTGGGTCGAATTATAAATGCTGTTATGATAATGATGGGGATTTGTGGAAGACAAGTTCACAATCCCCCATTGATGGGGCAAGCCGATGGGGACTAATTCCGCTCATCAATCCGCCAGGAATAACTCTAAGCTCAGAAATGGCAACTTGTAATGACACCAGGACCCCTTAGTATGAGTTATGATAGTTTTCGAGCTCGATCAAACGTATCGTCTCTTTTCATACATTGGCCACTGTTTCTGATAGTTTACGCTAGAGGCGCTGGTGGGCAATACCTATGAAAAGAGACGATACGTTTGACCGAGCTCGAAAACTAACAAACTCATACTAGGGGTACAGGTTAACCTGTGGACCCGTCGGTCGGTCGGTGCAATACGCTATAAATGGTTTTTGACCTAAGTAGTTTATTTTTATCCCAACTAATATTATAAATGCGAAAGCGAGTTTGTTTGTTTGTTACGCTTTCACGCCTAAACCACTATGACCACCGAAATACGATATGAAATAGCCATTTATCGCTTTGAACTGTCAAAAATCATTGGATAAAACCGCCATCTTTGAAATTTTATCGAAACTGCGAACAGGTATAGGAACCTTAGAGCATTTATCCTATGCTCTAAGGTATCAGCGTAGGCATGTTCGCAGTTTCGATAAAATTTCAGGATGGCGGTTTTATATAATGATTTTTGACAGTTCAAAGCGATAAATGGCTATATCATATCGTGTTTCGGTGGTCATGCTAGGCAAGCTGGAAAGGACATAAGATACTTTTTGGCGCGATAAACGATATTGAAGAACTGCGGGCGATCGCTAGTTATTATTTATAAAGGACGATAGCTTTCCAGGCTTCCCCTTCACACTCTACCACCAACCAACAAGTAGGTACTAATGATTTAACACTATCTACTTTCTTTTTCAGACAAACTGTACACAAGGTAGGAGAGTGTATCGGTAGATGGCTGAAGATAGTCACGTGACCAAATTTTAGTTTATATCCCAACGAATGTGGTTCGCAGCCGACTCGTTTGGCCAGAACAGGGTTTAAGGAGAGTTCACGTAAATTAACACTTTAATACCGTGTCATAGCAACGCTAGCGCTTGTGCAGTAATAGTTGCTACCATTATGTATGAAGGTTTATTATGACAAGGTATTAAAGTTTTAATTTACTTCCAATACTGACCGTACGTGTGAACACTCGGATTGTATATGATTTGCATTAGCTTAGCCAATTATATCTAATTAACACAGAATGGTTTAGTTTTACATAGTATTGTTAACTGTAGACTAATATAATAATTGAATATTTTTTTGTAAATAAATTTGTTAAGATACTTTGTCTTTGTTTTATTGCTACCTATTTTTTTTTATACCTATTTATGTTTTATTGCTACCTATATTTTAAAGATAACGTGGTACCTAAGTTATAAATTTAAGAGATGTAATAAAATATTCTATGATGACTGCACAAACCTAAGGCTACTACAAACTGGTTAAATTTAGTAAGAACTCAATAGATTTATTGAAAATTTGATATCAATATCAATCAATAGATTTGTTGAAAATTAATTGAAGAAATTAGCCATTTTGGGTAGACAAACTATCCTTGACCTGCAGCCGTGTAAAAGATAAAACGTAATAATCTACAATAGGTCGACGAGCGATTTGGAATGAATATAATAATTTATAATCACTATCGATCTATAGCGTCGGTGGCGTAGTGCGTAAGAGCGTCGTCTCCCATCCGGGAGGCACTGGTTCGATCCCCGCCACGTACCAATGTGTTTTCAAATTTTGAATTCATATGTACGTTTAATCGACGCTTCTACGGTGAAGGAAAACATCGTGAGGAAACCTGCACACACCTATGAAGAAATTCTTAGGTTGTGTGTGAAGTCGACCAACCCGCACTTGGCCAGCGTGGTTGACTAAGGCCTAATCGCCCCTAATCTGGGGTAGGCTCGAGCCCCTCGGTGGGGACATTATATGAGCTGATGATGATGATGATGATCGATCTATACTGTCGACTCAAAAGTTTATTAGTATTTTACTTATCGATACCAAGCACAAGCTCATATTGATCCGGTTCAAAGGACCAATGAATAGCTCAATGGTCCTTCGAACCGGAGAGAACTTAAATTAATTAAGGAGGAAGATTCTTAGTTCTCGAAATTTTCTCCACCAGATTCCTCAAGCACGACCATATCCAAGATTAGTATTTTTTTTTTTAATATTCAATTCTATGTAATAATTCCTTATGTATTTTCGAAGGCATATACGTAAGAATGGGACGTCAATATGAGGATATTTTGGTGATAAATGGCTGTTGGAGAATGAACTGTGTGGAGCGTGAAATAAAACGGAGTTTTTGATGCTTTACACTAAGAAGTTTATTTAATTCACATGCACAATGAAGTGCTATTACACATTGCCGGCAAGTCGGTAAAAGTTAAAACTGCCCCAAGCGGCATGACTCGCCGGAGACCGCGGCGTCTCTGCGCCCGCGGTTGCATCACCCTAACATTATTTTACACATTACTCAAGAACATCTGCGCCTGTTCTTGTATCTTCTTCATTTTCTTTATAGATTTTGAAGACATTCGCTCATTCTTGTGCAGCGATGTTATCTGCACGTGCAGTTTTCTGAGCAGATCCATCCTCGTTTTTTTGAGAGCGCTCACCGTCGGATGGGTTAGCATGATCCGACGGCGGTAGAACGTCAGTTTCGCTATGTTTATCGACAGAGCTCTGTTGGAATGAGAAGTTTGGTTCGAAGTTTTCGCCATAACATCAATGGTCTGCATCTCTGCCCGAGGCATAATTTCAGCTTGGCCCGTAGCCACAACTACCGGTTCACTCTGATGCTCTGGTAAGCTTATACCCCTCTTGCGGGCCTTTTTCTTTTTCCCGGTATCGACCGGAGTCGCCTGAAACGTCTTTTTCAATGACTTATTGGAAACACTGTATGTTAGCAACAAATCCACGTAGTCATTCCGAGGTTCAGTTGTGAATATAGTGTGGTAGTGCTGCCCGATTTCCTTGCGCATGTGCGTCGGAATATTCTTAAATTTGAAATTCGCGACTCTCTTTCGCAACAGGAACAGTTTACTCAAGTGCACATGTCCATTCGCCAGACCAGCTTGACCGAGAAGTATCATATTTAACTTCTTAAGGACTTTGCCTATATTGCTTCTGTTATTAGCTAACGACTTAGGAGAAATCACTTTCTGTTTGAGAAGTTGCTCATGCTTCTTCTGTAAGAAGCTCAATTCCTTGTACATAGAGTCGGGATCCCCCAAGTCGAATTTCAAGGAATCGAGAGCATCGCTTATTTTACGCAAAACGTCGCCTTTCTTTTTAGGTATATCAATGTGAAACTGATCGGTGTCCAATGTTTGGATACCATCACCGTCGCCACTCACTCTCGAAACTTCCTTGCAAGAGTTTTCTTCCGACCATTCTCGAAGCGCCATCTGGAACGCCTCCTGGTCGGCGAGTTTCCCTTTAATAGTCAAGAATGACTTCACGTCCGAGATTTGTACGACAACATTGTGTTTCTCCATTGTATTTTCCAACCACGCCCCCCCTTCCTCCTTCTTAAGTTCCTCGATAATTTCGTTGGTAACATAAATCATTGCTGAAGTGATGACATCGCTTGTATCGGACACTTCGTTATCCTGGATCATGTGTCCCTTTTTATCGTGATTCGCTGACGAGATAGGAATAAACTCAGGTGCTTTCTCCACGACAGCATGTTTGGGAGTGTCTTGGTTATTCTTGACAGCCTTGCCGTCTTCATTCTGAGTTTTTCCTTGGGAGTTTTTCCTCTGTCGCGAGTCGTTTTTACTTTTCTCATTGAGATCAACTGTATCAGTCATAGAAATGTTCCGCTTCTTGTTGACGTGGGTTTCATGCGCGGTCGGCGACTTTGATTGCCTCTTGTTTCTATCCCGCATGGGAGTGGCAGAAGATAAGGTGTTGTCCTCGAAGTGCCTGCCGTGGACAGGTTCTGTCGTTGGTAAGTAGACAGGGCGGTAGAGCGCGACGTATGGCGAGTTGATGGGCAGCCCAGAGAAGGGAAGCGAGAGACGGCAAGTATGCACGAGGTGACCGCGCCTCGTGCAGCCGCTGCAGTACATCTGGTGGCCCTTCTTTGTCTGACGATTCTCTGCCAGTGGCGCGTTGCTATCGATCTGCAACACAAAGAAAAAACGTAATAAGTTATGGTGAATTAATCTTTCACAAAAAGATATCTTCATGTGATAAACAGATTGTTTTCTAGATTCACTAATCATGATTGATCTCAAATCAAGTCATTATGGAATGGGATGGAACAGAATTTTTTTACATAGCACAATGAACTTTATATCCATTGCATGAAGTAGAAAATGAGTCGATATAAAACTAGAACTAGTTAGTTAGCGTTTCTATTCTAAGAAACGCTTTAGAACGTTTGCCACTTAATTGTCACACCCGTATTCACAAAAAATACTTGTCCGAATGAAATAACAATACTTTGCGAAGTAAGACATTTCTCAGTGCGTTTCATATGGAAAGCCTTTTCGTAGCCAAACGTGGCTACGTTTGCGTTGAAAATGTCTATGCGTTTTTTGTAATATGTTTATAATGCCAATATTCATTTAATATAACTTTTACACTACACCTGGTCGGAACAGTAGCTATTATTCCCCCAAATTGAAAAGAGAAAGTTGATCTTTTCTTTGACCTAAATATGCGGGAGGAAAAGTTGTATGAAAATCCATTTCTAAAGTGTATTAGCGGGAGTAAAAGTTTTTTTACCACTCCAGCACCAAAAGAACTCTTTTGCTTCGTAAAATTTCGAAAGAAAAATGCTTTTTGCTGCGAGCTCTGAACAAGACACTGAACTTTCAATCTAAGTTATTTTAGTAATGTTACTTATAATTTTCAATAGTTATTTTTAAGATAATACACATGTATTACCTTTGTTTTTCTCACCTATAACAATTTTCTCGCTGGAGAGGTGAATTAAAGAAGCTGATTACGTTATTTGCTCACTTGTTGAACAAATAACTATAACTCTAGTGTAGCCAACGACTCACCGTGTTGTGGTAGCGGCGCCAGAGGTCCGGGCAGTGGCTGGCGGGGTGGCCGGGCTGGCCGCACTCGACGCACGTGACGCGCGGCCACGCCGAGCAGTTGCGGCACATCGTCGAGTACATGTGGTTGGGGGACCCGCACTGGACAGACACACATCGTTAATGTCACCTTCTTATTTATTTATTTAACATTTAATGTACGCACAAAGATAATTACAAAAGAAGACATTATATAACACAGAGAATTGTACAAAGGTACTGTTTTTGATTTTGATAGGTAGACGTGTGTGCCCGTTTCATATATAATATTATAAAATACATAGGTAAGTATTACAATATATACTTCTTCTTCTTTTATTTAATGGCAATCAGTCGTTTTATTAGGGGAATAACATTTCTGCCAATCTCAAGTTGCATATATTTTCCCGCTGTCACTCAAGTTCTTGTTGTTTGCATTAAAATATGGGCGTCACACATTTTAATGCATCTAGGAAGTGCTTGGAAAGAAATGAATGGCAACAGACCACAAAACATTTATTTCAATGATTCCTCGTGACTGATCGTCAACACGGATGCTTATGCAACGAGACGACACCACTTTCACTGCACAAAATTCACTTCGAAACAATTTTGAATTATCGAAACAAAGATCGACATCCAGACCCCATGGTTTCCCGTCAAACACCCCCAATGTCAGCTTTTTACAGGGTCACTTGGAGCACATTAGCCCCCCATCCACTAGCGTTTATTTCTACCGGAATGTCCAATCTATAAGGAATGAATTCTAGTATGACGGTGCACGACGAGACAACCTTGACTGAAATATACTGAAATTAGTTAGTGGCCTCAACGGTTTTATTTATCGCTACGATGATTCTCTACAGTTCATTCATGAAGACAAGTCATATGGAATAAACGCTAGTGGATGGGCGACTATTGGCTTCCTTCTACACGGTGGAATATCAGTAGCTCTCGAGCCGAAACCATTTACAGATAGTTAATACAAACACCCTTGCTACAGAACCATCATCGAAATTGAGAAATAGAAAATCAGCTGTTTCATACATTTCCGTTGCTGTTTTTTCTGCGATTTCGATGTTGATCTCATAGCAAGAGTTGTTTGTATTGATCTACCCATTACAATGGCTTAGGCTCGAAAGCCATTAAAATTTCATCGAGTATATCTCGCAGGCGGATCGTATAACACGCCGTATTACAAAATGGCGCGGCGGATTGTAGTGTGTGAGAGTGATGAGTGACACTATTTTGTTGATAGAATCTACTACGGATTTATCAGCAAACGGTTTTATTTGATTAACAATTCTCACACACTCCAATACGCCGCGCCGTTTTCTAATACGGCGTTGTTCGGCAATTCGGCAATGCCAAGTTAAAATGTAATACCTAATATTAACAAACAATAATTGTTTGTTAATATTATTACATTTTCACTTGACATTTGCAAAATGCGTAATCTTTAAGTCAAAACGCGTGTTGAGAGACTATATTTTTATCTCAAATCTACCGACAATTATTGTACGCTATTTGACATAAAAATGGAGTCGCTCAACACGTGTTTTTACAACAATAATTCGGGAGAAACTCCTGTTGTTACCTATTCTATTCTTAATTAATGGCGTCGCGTCGCACTATAACGAATTTTGGGATTATAAACCAAAACAATAATAATAAGATAGCTAGCCAGTTTCTTAGTGGATGAGGATTCTGAGTGAAGCTCGCTTTGACCTTCAGCGTTACAACCACTTCAGGCCACCAATCAAGGCTAAGAGCTTCCGTCAAGTTAGGTTCCGGTACTTACGTTAACACAGATCTTGCTGGGGCAGCGCGGCTCAAAGTGGCCGGTGGAGCCGCACATGTAGCACACGGGCGGCTTCATGCGGCAAGTATCGTCGCGGTGCCCCGGCCGGTTGCAGTAGTTGCATCTGAAAATAACATTTGCTAATTAATATTAGGACAATCAAGAAAAGAGAGGAAGAACCGGGTGGAACGCCATGACGGACATCGTGTCTGCAAGCATACTTTCCTCCGGGGCCATACCTAACAGTAAATAAAGAAACGTCCAAAAATCGTCGGGGTGTTTTATTGCAAATATTTTGTCGGAGTGTTGTATTGCAAATATTTTGTCGGGGTGTTTTATTGCAAATATTTGTCGGGGTGTTTTATTGCAAATATTTTTCAGGCTGTTTTATTGCAAATATTTTGTCGGGGTGTTTTATTGCAAATATTTTGTCGGGGTGTTGTATTGCAAAAAATACTCAACTCTGTCTCTCATACATAAGGTTCATAATTGATTGTAAGCAAATATATTAGTATGGTGACGTGATTGGGTAGTACGGTTTCGTTCTTTTGCATTATTAGTAAGTAGAGGGGATGAAGCGTCAACACTGGTTCCGGTAGTAAATGCGAACCAAAGCATTTCTATCTTCTTTATCTATTTCCGTGGTCCTCATACATGCTCGACGGTTTCGAGTATATGTGACCAGGGCCCCGATCGCGGTAAATCATTTCAAGATGAAGCGCAAATGGAACGCAGCATGCAACTTTTCGATGTTTTCGTATTGCGACGTTGATTTGACAGATGCTGCGAACGCATGTCGAACGCAGATGAAACACAAACGCTGTCAAAATTACGTTTCTGTTACATTTCAAAAGACGCTACTTTTTCTCAAACGTTACACTTTGACAGCGTTTGTGTTTCATCTGCGTTTGACATGCGTTCGCTCCTACGTCATTGGTTCGCAGCAGGCTAAGGTTCGCAGCATCTGTCAAATCAACGTCGCGATACGAAAACATCGAAAAGTTGCATGCCTCTCATTGGTCTGAGTTGCATGCTGTGTTCCATTTGCGCTTCACCTTGAAATGATTTACCGCGATCGGGGCCCAGGCCCTTGTCAAGAAGTCTCCGATTTGATCGATAAACGTTCGCCTAGCTAGGTCTTCCTCGTCCCACATCTCCGTTCACTTCAGATTCATTACGGGTGTAGAAGACATGAACAGTCAAACGAAAACCATGTATTCTGCTCACCATCATAACATTTTTCGTCCTTCATACTATAACCTGAGAAATTGATAATTCGATTTTATTTAAGGTCAAAGTCATAATTTTTTTTTTCATATTTTTATGAAAACGTGTTCTGAACATTATTTCTTAATTATTGTCCAAAGAAACATTATCATTTTTTTAGTATTTCATAACAAAAATGGCTTCAAAACGTTAGCGTTCAATGTAGCTCACTCGATGCGCACGGACACAAACGAACGGGGCCGCCGTCTGGCAAAAATATCACGGTTTTTCGAGTTGCGTGCGAGTTGAGCGCTTTACGTTGCGCAGTACAATTTGCAATATTTTTTAACACTAAAAAATAAAAATCATTTCCCAGCAATTATTTTTTGAAATGTGTCTTATTTTGATGTATAGAATACATGGTTCTCGTTTGACTGTTCATATCTTTTACACCCCGTATATACTTTTCGTCAATCTACTTTCACACATCCTTCCTACACGATCAAACCATTTGAGCATCCTATTTTCAATTATTATCACTATATCTACTTTTAAACCATATACAAACTCATATCACGCGATTGTATAACCAGTCACTCAATTTTACACCAGCCATACTCAAGGCTCTCATTTGAAGCGCATTTATTCTGCTTTCATGCCTTTTCTCCCATACGCAACTTTCACTTCAATACATCAGTATTGGGACCAGCCGCAGCAGGTTTAGGATAGTTAGTAGGTGGTAGACCCATATGTAGGGTTGTCTGGGTAAGTACCACCGCCTTTCTTATTTCTGCCGTGAAGCAGTTCGCTGTGTTTAGGATAGAAGGGAAAGGTAGCCAGTGTAATTACCGGGCATGGAGGCCATATCATCTTAGTCCCCAGGATGGCAAACGCACTTGCGGTGTTAAGTGTTTTACACTTAATATTGCAAGTGTCTATAAGCGGCGGTGACCACTTAACATCAGGTGGGCCGCAAGCTTGTTTGCCATCTCGTAACATAAAAAAAAGTTAGATGTTTCGATACTTAGATATATCGATGGAAAAGTTTACCAATGGTAAGTATACCATGAGCAGGAATATTATGAAATAACAGAGATGTTTACAATTGTAGCATTGAAAGCTTAAGTACTCGTATAATATCAAAAGATATTATCTTCAATAGTAGTACTTTTTAACGCTTGTTATCAGATATTCTTCGAATTTTGATGTGTGTACACATTGTGTAAAAGAAAAAGCTTTGTTAAAGTGAACATTATTAGCCATCTCAAACAATATTCTTTTGTATATTTAAGCATATACGTAATTAAATTGTACAACAAACTCTTGAGTGAACATCATTTTCTAAAAATTCTTTTTGACTGACAATATTATTCTCAATACAATGTTTCCTGTAAATAATTTTAAGAAATACTACACATATTAACACACTACTACACATATTAAATACTTTCAAACTGTTTTATGTTATTCTTTATTATTTTGTAACAGTAATATTGTCTCTAATATTAACAATAATATTAAATACAAGTCTCAGGAAGGTAAAATTTTATTTTTTTATTTATTTTTCCTACACTGGTTCCAATTTATTTGAGGTTGGTTCATTTACGTGAGAGTGATAAAAATAGGTTTATGTAAATGGTGTACCATTACTAGGTAGCTATATAATTGCAGTACTGAAGAGGTCTCTTCAGTACTGCAATTATATAGCTAGGAATGAGAAAATTAATCGAATACCGTTATTTAAATGGACATAATGTCGAACGTGTGGATGAGACAAGAAATTTGGGTGTTGTTATACAATGGACTACGGGTTGAGAATCACGTAGCTAATTTAGTTAGAGCCTGTTTTTACCGCCTGATAATATTACATAGGATTCGTAACTTGCTCAATAAAAATATGCGTGTATCATTGTGTGAGTCATTGATTCTCTCCAAACTGAACTACGCCGATTTTGTTTACGGTCCACGTTTATTGAAAAAAAAAACTATGTGTTTAATTAAATGAGTGCTAATGCATGTTGTCGCCGTCATCGTCATATCACACTCTACTTAAATAGGTCCTCTGTGTTACATATGAAATCCAGGAGACAACTGCATCTAGCATGCTTGTTATTTGACATTTTGAAATATAAGGAATCACATTATTTGTTTTAGAAGCTTAAGGTTAGATCATTCTATCATAGATATAGGATTAGAATAAACAGATATATGATACTGATGCGTCAACGTCATAAAACTACTGCTTTTGCCGGCAGCTGCCGTTACCTGGCAACCTAATGTTGGAATAACATACCACCACCTGTCAGAATATTGAAAAGTATGCTCTCATTCAAAACGCATTGCAAGAGTTTCTTACTAAGAGTGCGTTCCAAAACCAGATGAAGCCAAGTAGACAGCGTAAGATAGCTTTCTAATTGGTGTAAATTAACTATAGTTTAACAAAACTAACCAATGGTGAAAGCGCTTCTTAATAACGACCAATAGTGAGCTACCATTTACTCTACCCCGAGTAAATTGAGATCGTTTTGGAACGCACCCTAAATAAACAAAAAATAACAGAGTAACAGATTTTTCTGTGTGATCTCTTCCATCTTTCTTAACACGCACACTATCGTACCACATACATATTGTAAAACATACATACACATTATCTTTTTGTAGTTAAATACTATAGGTATCGGTTTATAATATTGTATATGTTCATCATCATTTCAGCCAAGAAACACTAACTGTTGGACATAGGCCTGCCCCAAGGATCTCCAAACTGGCCGGTCCTCCACTGCCCGCATCCCGCGGCTTCCCGCGACCTAGTATCGTCAGTCCACCTTGTGGGGGTCTACTAACGCTACGTTTCCTCATACGTGGTCCGTCACCGCTGGCATGGCTTCCGGTACCGCATTCAATTTAAATTGCACCATTAAACATGTTTGAGCATCGTGTTTTGCTGTGTCATGGCAGAATACCAGTGTTTGCTCACGAGAGCAAAGTTTGTGCTGAGTCTTGGGCCCTTTTGTACTACTGCAGCTCACTTCATTTTAGATTAGAAATACACATAAAAAATTTAAAAAAAAACTTGTTTTTCTTAAAAAAAAAATATAATGTATTATTGTGTAAATAAAAGTAGTGTGTATGTTATTAGTACAAATAAACGATTATCTATCAACTATTTATCTATCATGATAAATACGAAAATCACTAATGCTGATTGTTCTAAAACACATAAGTAATTAAGTAATGATACCATGATGTTTTTAAATTTACATTATGGTAATGACCTTTTTAACATTAGATTTGAATTGAATTTAACTACACATAAATGTATTTTGAAAATGATAATGGCCAACAAATTACTATACTAAATGAAAAAATACTTAGTATGAACAAGGAAAAATTACTTACGTTACTTTCCTCTTTGTCATAGCTGGCATTCTATCTTTAGCATCTATCACCCACAAACTCTTGTCACCTGAAATCAAACAAAAATTATGACTGAGCTGTTTCTATGAATGACAATATTATAGAAACTAAGCTTTATGCTGGATTAACAATGGCTTATTACTTACGAGACATGTATTTCTGGATCTCACGATGGTTAAAGTCCTCACCTCCCCAACTCTCATTGTAGAACTTTTCCATTTCAGCTCGAAGGGTTGTTAAAGAATACCGTCTCCTTTTACATACTTTGTCATTGCCTTTAAGGTTATCAAAATCCAGATTCTCAAATAATATTTGAGGAACTTTAGTGGAGCCTAACTTCGGAGTATCAGATAGTAGTATGGGCTCGTCACCATAATCATTAGATTCCTGAAATCCACTTACATTGCCCAAAACAGTACTTTCAGTAATGTCTGTGGTGTCTAGTGTAATATAATTGTCACTGTCAGTGAGGTCCACAACTGTGCTAATGGTGTTGTTAGCCTGATTTCCATTATTAGATTTTTCCTCTGAATTATCTGAACTATTGCCATCAGAACTGTCTACAATAGTCAAATCCTGTACAGTAATGGTTTTATTAAGGTTCGTCTCTGGTTGGCTTGAATCAGATTCATAAACATCAGTACTAGGTATGCTCTTTTCTGTAACAGCATGAGCTTTTTGTGATTTATTTATATCAATTTGAGATTGATTGCTGTCTGAATCATAGATGTCTGCACTTGGAAAACTTTTCTCAGATACTGCATATGATTTGGTTTTCTGTTTTTTATTTTTTGCTTTACTTTTTGGTGTTGCAAAACATGTTTCAGATACAGCATTTGATTGTTTTTCTGGAGTAGAAGCAACAGGAGTAGATGTTACAGGATCTTTTGTTTTTTTCTTTTTCTTTTTCTTAGATGGGGTTGCTTGCCCAAGTAAGTCAGATCCATGAAGACTAAAGTCAAAGCTGTGATTGTCAGGTCGTCTTGATGAGATATTCAAAGCAATGCAATCACTGCGGATAAAATCATCAGAAGCAGATGATACAACTGATGGAACAGGGCTTGCAGAAACATCTCTATCTCCATTTACCACAGCAATATTTTCAGCATTTGTAGCAGGTTGGTTCTGGGCTTTTGAAAGAAAAAGTGGTTTGGAAACAATGGAAACTTCATCTTCATCAGAGCTTTCAATAGTGATGGTTGGTTTAGGCGGGAGCTCTACTTCAATAACTTCATCTTCGTCACTTGATTCGAGAAGCACGTTGTTGGTATTTTCATGATCCAGTATCTCTATAGTTTTTGTTACAATATTTGGTGGTGATTGAAACAAAGATAGATCCACATTCGGCACTACAGGTGTGTCGGATTTTTCTTCTTTCGGTTTAGAATTTGTGTTGTTTGTATTTGGTGTAGTTGTTGAATTTTTGATGGTTGGGACAGGAGCATTAATTTTGGGTGTGTTTACTTTATGGTACGAATCAGGCTGGTCGCCACCGGAGTGCCAGTAGCGACGGATAATGCTCCGAGGTGCATTTTCCAAAATATTTAGTATGTTGTTTTGAATGTCCTTATTAACGTTTGTTTGGGTATGGTCTACATGATGTATCATAGCATACAGCCTCTCTTCCAGCTCATGTTCGTTAGGCTCCTGTAAAATACCATATGATTGCAAAATTAGCACGCTTACTTACCCCTTATTGTGACACAACAATAACGCACGTTAACCTAATGCTTACCTCGTCCATGTTTCCGTAGTAAATTTAAAGCAAGCAAAATGTTACACGAAATAAACATAATCGTAACTGGTGTCGGGAGCCAATATTACAGTGCTGAGAACATTACTAGTAAATAAAAGGATTTGTTATTTTACGGTACACGTCCAACACTCCATATCGAAACTGACAGTGACATTGGTGGCTGACTGTCAATTTTACTTTTTTTTTTTTTTTTTTTTTAGTTACATTTTCCCTGTTACGGGACGGCAAAGGGATCTAGCCCATACAGCCAAGTCTTCAGTTTCATCTTCTTTCTTGATTTTTGCATTAAAATGTGGGTGCCACACATTTTAATGCATCTAGGGAGTGCTTGGCGAGAAATGCATGGTACAGACCTCATGATGGTGACTGATGAGAATTGTATAGTGGGATTTCCAACCACTATACAATTCTCAACGCCACATACACAAAACCTTTATTTCAATGATTCCTTATAACTGTTCGTCAACACGGATGCTTATGCAACAAAACGACACCACTTTCACTGCACAAAATCCACTCCGAAGCAATTTTGAATTATCGAAATAAAGATTGATATCCAGACGCCATGATTTCCCGCCAAACACCTCAATTTTACTTTTAATTCAATTCTACCAACATTCAGAGAAATATTTAGGCTTTATATACACATACAACACCATGAGAATAAATTGATTGAGTAATTGAATTGAATTGATTTATCACTAAACATAATAAGAACATTTATTATATATTAATAAGGTAAATAAAATATTTATATATATTATAAAATAAAAACCGAGAAATATAGTAAGAAATATTTCAATCGAATTGAAAAGTTAAGTGAACTCCTTAACTCCCATTAACGTCATCAGTCATACGTCATTCGTCTGATAAAATTGATAAGCGTGGACTAAACTTGTTGATTTTTCAATCAATCATTTATTGTTGTTGCCGTTGTGTTGTTACTGTATGTTAATGCTGAAATATAGAAATAATGAAATACCCGTGCAGTGTAATAGATATATTTCGGATACTGACCGTATTTTTAAGTTTTATACATACTATTTGTGGGCGCAGAGTAAGTATTTTCATCATTCTCATTTATTTTATTTTTCATTTTGTAACCCATTTAATTTAACATTAATTTAATTAACTGTTTTAGGTACAATATCCTGAAGGCGGATATTTTGGAAATAATTATTACAGGGATGTTGCTTTGGAGTCAAAAATTAATAACGCTTTAGGAAGACTAGATCACTGTAAGTAATTATTAAATGTAATTAGGTAACGAAACAAGTAAATATAAGTCATAATAACATAATATAAAGTATACATAACATAAGTATACTTAAACTACTGAATAGTTTCTTATAGTTCTAAGTATTAGGAAAGTAAAGTATTTTAACTATAGTAACAAAATTTACATACATAACATTTGCTTACACACAAAGCCACATCTGGCAGTATGGGCCAGTATAACATAAATAACTATGTAAAAAAAAATATTAATTAAACAATAAAGTTAATGTTTGAATACACACATACCTAATAATCAGATAGGAGCTATAAATTTAAACAGTGCCTAAAAATTTTAACAAATACTGATAAAAAAATTATTGTGGCTATGTACCAAAGTTGGACTGTTCCAACCAACAAACTTTTCAAATTTAGTTGGTTGGAACATTCCAAAAAGGCGACTAAAGTCTACTTTTTTAAAGTTTTTTGTTTATGTAGAGACTTTTTTCTTGTGGAGGAACTGCTCATCCAACTGAGCTGCACAGGACTGTGAATCATGTCAAATTTATCCATGTGTTTCGTCTCCGATTAGGTCACAATTTAAATCATATCGGTATAAATTTCAATCATATCTAAACATGCCAAATAAAAATTACAAACAAAATTATATGACAAAGCCAAATACATTTATGTCGCTGAGTTAATAACTAATATAATTCTTACTATTTAATTAGCTTTGCAGTGGGTGAAAGATTGGCCAGATCCTGTGCAGTTAGGGCAGGTGTCAGGAGTAGCCCTAGACAAGGATGGCCATGTCTTGGTCTTCCACCGAACCACTAATGTCTGGGATGCAACAACCTTTTCAGAAAGAAATGTTTATCAATCTATTGGGGAACCACCAATATCACAACCCACCATCTTAGTTTTTAATGACACTGGAGAGATCATTGATATGTGGGGGAAGAATTTGTGAGTATTATCATGTTTAAGAATTTTAATTTCTTTTCATAACTAAATAGATTTATTTTACTTTAAACAAATGAAAATTAACAGAATTACAAAATTAGAAATTGTATAAAAGTTGTACAGACTATGCAGAGCTAAATAGTTAGATATTTTTTTTAAAAGAAGTACATAGCTTACATTTTCACAAAAGAAACAAGTGCTTTCTAGACATGCTAATGATTTATGCTTACATACCCCAAGAAGTAACTATGGCAAAAAGAACAAAATTATTTAACAAACTCCCCAAAAATATTAAAAATGCTAAACTAATATTCACTTTTAAAAGACTCTTAAAACAACATATGTATAGGTACTTAATAAATATGATATTTGAATAAAAATATAGGACTTTTCTCAGATATCTATGTTTATTTTGTAAAGTTATGTATGTATTTGTCATAATATTATTTATTTATGTTTATATTATAGGTAAGTATATTATGTAAAATATGTATTACTTATACACTTTTTTTATATATATTTTTAGTATTAGGTATTTATTAGTTTCATTTGTTTTTAAACACTTATTTTGCATTTGTGTTATGTGTGCCTTAACATTATTAGAACACACATTTATGGGTTGACTGGAAGAAATCTCTTATAGAGATAAGTTCGCCCTTTTAAACTATGTATTTAACAATTTTATTATGTGTATGGGAGTCATGAAATGTATTTATGTGAAGGAGAGAGCGAGACGACGGACAACATGTTTCATTCCCGCGCAGCTGCAGAGCATCGTGGCCGCCGGGCGTGCGCGCCGACAGAACGCCGGCTAAGCAACTGAGGCATCGCGCTCCAACGCGGAGTATATTTATAGTGTGCGACCGCGACAACTGATATGTTTGCTCTGTCCAACACCCCTATAAATATGAAGCGTCGCTAAGAATAAATGTTCATTGATCAGCTGACTTTTATTACTATCTCTTGAACACCTACACTGCCCAAGCCTCCACATTTGGTGACCCCGACGTGATCTTCTCATCGAGGGAAATAAGTGTAGCCTTTTACAAATGGCTGAAGAACAGCAAGCAAGGCTCCATTCCGAGACATATTACGATGTCAGCGCTGTCTCGGTGCAATCGCGCCTTTTACCATTCTGGCGAGAAATCCCCCGTGCCTGGTTTATCCAGTTCGAGGCCGTGATCGACCCATTGAAGACCTCAGACGACCAGAAGTTTCGATACCTTCTTCAGCAGCTACAAACGATCGATCTACAGCATTTGACGGATATTCTACACAACCCTCCACCCACTGGAAAATACGAGAAGGTGAAGCAGCGTCTGCTCGAGGCTTACGACAAGTCAGATGTGAAGAATTTCCAGAAGCTAATCAGTGGTCTGGATCTGGGCGACCAAAAGCCTTCCCAGCTTTTGAGGAAGATGCGCGAGCTAGCCAGTGGCATGATCACCGAGGAAGGTCTCAGGATCGAGTGGTTAAACCACTTACCCACACAAGTCAGAGTTGTGCTTTCGGTGAACAAGGAGTCATCGCTAGACACCCTCGCCGCGATGGCCGACAAAATGGTGGAGTATGCAGAAGGCCCCACTGTCGCCGCAGTGACAGCGTCAAACTCGTCGTCAACGCCTGCGACAGATTTAGAAGCCCTGGCTAGACAGGTTGAGAAGCTGACCCTGGAGATCGCCGAACTTCGACGTGGCCGGCCGCACCAACGACATCGTCGGCGTCCGTTTAATTCTCGTTCCCGATCGCGCTCGCAGTCACGACTGCGTGCGTCCGCACCGAAGCCGGGAGATGCCAACTGGGAGTGCCGTTACCACTTCCGCTATGGAGATAAGGCAAGGCGATGCGAGTCACCTTGCTGCAGAAGGAAGCCTGCGGAAAACTAAAATCGACATCGACCGTGGCGGACGTCGATGTCATCCATGCAAGTCATCGTCTATGTGTCTTCGATCGCAACACCAGAGAACGTTTCCTCGTCGACACAGGCGCCGACATCTCAGTATTAGCCGCCACACATAGAAAAAACAGAAGCAACATTTCAAGTGCCTACAAGTTATACGCAGCAAATAATTCAAAAATCAACACGTACGGTGATAAAACTGTAAGGCTAGATCTTGGACTCCGCCGCAGTTTCTTATGGACGTTCGTGGTAGCTGACGTGAAGACCTCAATTTTGGGTGCCGATTTCCTGCGACATTTCAAGCTGCTTGTGGATTTGGACAAAAGGAAGCTAGTGGACAAAGTAACCGAATTATCCATCGACGCGCTTGAAATTGCAACAAACATCGAGTCAGTGCACGTCATCAGTAGCCAGCAAGCCTACCACAAGATCCTCATGCAGTACCCTGATGTTCTCCGGCCAATGACACTGAAGCAGCCAAGCAAGCATGAGGTCGTTCACCACATAGAAACGACGGGCCCTCCCCTCTCCGCTCGCCCGCGCCCCTTGCCGCCGGACAAGTATCAAGCCGCGAAACAAGAATTTGAACGCATGCTGGAGATGGGGATCTGCAAGCCATCCAAGAGTCCCTGGGCAAGCCCCTTGCACGTCGTGAAGAAGAAAGATGGTGGCCTACGAGTGTGCGGTGATTACAGACGGCTGAATGCGGTCACGCAACCTGACCGCTACCCCATACCACGCGTGCAAGAATTTACGTACCAGCTCCATAAGAAGAAGATCTTCTCAAAACTTGACTTGAAGATGGCCTACTATTGGATACCCATAGCCAAGGAAGATGCACAGAAGACTGCCATTATTACACCTTTCGGGCTCTTCGAATTTAACTGCATGACGTTTGGCCTTCGCAATGCCAGCCAAACCTTCCAAAGATTCATGCATCAAGTGCTAAGAGGGATAGATGGATGTTTTTGCTTTGTGGATGACATCCTGTTGTGTGGGGAGAATGAGGAGCAGCACCAACAGCTTTTACACCAAGTTCTGCAACGGCTGGACCAATATGGCGTCACACTTAACACAGAAAAGTGCGAATTTGGAAAGTCATCCATCAACTTCTTAGGCTACGAGGTGTCAGCAGACGGCATCAGGCCAACTGAAGATCGCATCAAGGCAATCGCTTCGTACCCCAAACCGAAGACAGTCATCGAGCTACGACGTTTTCTCGGCATGATAAACTTTTACCGAGACTGCCTACCGCGTCAAGCCGAGCTACAAGCGGAACTAAACAAGTACCTTCACAACACAAAGAAAAACGACAAGACGTTAATTAACTGGACACCACAGGCAGAGGAAGCTTTTGAAAAATGCCGCCAAAGCATCTTGGAAGCGACCATTCTTAGCCATCTAGTCGTCGGCAGCACCCTGGCCATCATGACCGACGCCTCAGACCGTAGCCTCGGCGCTGTCATCCAGCAGAAAGTAGACGGCGCATGGAAGCCCCTCGCCTTCTTCTCGAAATCGATGAGCGAAACTCAACGGCGCTACAGTGTGTACGATCGCGAACTACTTGCAATGTACACAGCTGTAAAACACTTTAGAAGACTTATCGAAGGCTGCGACGTCGTCATCTACACGGACCATAAGCCGCTTGCTTACGCCCTTACAAAACCAGCGAGCAACAACGACACACCAAGGCGAGAACGACAGCTACACTTCATCAGTCAATTTTGTTCGAGGATCGCATACATCAAGGGTGAAGAGAATACAGCCGCCGACGCACTATCACGCGTAGAAGAGATTCAGTGCCCCACCACTATTGACTACAGACAGCTTAGCATCGATCAAAACAACGACGAAGACTTACAAAAATTGAAGACGCAGACCAACTTGAAGTTTGGAGAGATAACGCTGCCTGGTCTAGATCGACCTATAACATGCGAGCTGTCAACTGCAGTACCACGACCCTATCTTCCTGCGACATACCGTTATGCAGCCTACAAAGCACAACACGAATTATGTCACCCAGGCGTCAGAACAACAAGAAAGTTGATGTCAAGCAAATTTTTCTGGCCGTGTATGAACAAAGAAGTGGGGCAGTGGACTAAAGCCTGCATAAGCTGCCAGCGTGCGAAGGTACATCGGCACATAACTACGCCGATAGAAAGATTTCCGCCGTCACAGCGCTTCGAGCACATTCACATCGACATAGTTGGCCCGCTTCGACTATCAAACGACTACCGGTACTGCGTCACAATCATCGACCGTTGCACAAAGTGGCCCGAGGCAATTCCAGTGCGTGACATCACCGCGGAGATCGTCGCACAAGCCCTATACGACAGTTGGATAGTGAGATTCGGCTGCCCGCTGCGCATCACCACAGACCAGGGACGTCAATTTGAGTCCTCTCTGTTTAACGCGCTAATGAAGAAATTCGGCGTCACAAGACTGCGAACTACAGCCTACCATCCACAGTCAAACGGTCAAGTCGAACGGTGGCATAGAACAATGAAGGCCGCACTTATGGCTCGCGGCGCAACTACGAAGTGGACAGAAGAACTTCCCACCGTTTTACTAGGGCTACGGAACGCGTTACGGCAAGACAACAACCTCAGTCCAGCCCTCATGACTTACGGCACAACCCTACGCATGCCTTCAGATTTCTTTGCGCCTCAAGAAACGAAGATCGAAGACGCCGAACTAGTGCGCCGTCTCACTCGCACGATGTCGTCACTCACACCCGCTCCGCCCCGCTCACCGTCGATGACGCAACGGCCGTTTATCTACAACGACATGGAAACATGCACTCACGTCTTCATACGCAACGATACAGTCAGAGCACCGCTAACACCACCCTACGATGGCCCGTATGAAGTACTCAAGCGGTATGACAAATATTACAAGATCCGGTTACCACTACGTACTGCAGTTGTGTCACTGGATCGACTGAAACCGGCCTACATTGTGCAAGAAGATACGCACACCGATACCTGGGAGCCGACCACACTAACATCGACGGCAACCGCTCAGGCGACAACCCATCATGACTCGACCACTACACGGCAACCCTACATTACGAAAAGCGGCCGTGTTGTGAAGAGAATCGTACGCTTCTCTTGAGGGGGAGTGATATGGGAGTCATGAAATGTATTTATGTGAAGGAGAGAGCGAGACGACGGACAACATGTTTCATTCCCGCGCAGCTGCAGAGCATCGTGGCCGCCGGGCGTGCGCGCCGACAGAACGCCGGCTAAGCAACTGAGGCATCGCGCTCCAACGCGGAGTATATTTATAGTGTGCGACCGCGACAACTGATATGTTTGCTCTGTCCAACACCCCTATAAATATGAAGCGTCGCTAAGAATAAATGTTCATTGATCAGCTGACTTTTATTACTATCTCTTGAACACCTACACTGCCCAAGCCTCCACATGTGCAATTTATAATACTCTTAATTGCACATAATTCTAATAATAATCTTATTTTATAGACAGAGAATTCAAGTCAGTTGAGGAAATATATATTACAATTTGTGGTACCTCATGAGCAGTTAGCTGTACAAGAAATACACAAGTTCCATTAAAAATACAATTTAATTTTAATTAGAATGGGTACACTTTACTTACATATAAAAAAGAATTAATTATAGCAATCTAAAGTGATAACGTATAACTACACATTGTTTGAACTACTAATCTCTAGCTAGGGGACTTTCTGGCAAATATGACTAATTTCTTAAGATAGTATTGTCTTCTTAAAATATAAAAAGTTAGCTTGTAAATCAATCGCCAGTTTTACATTCTACCAAGAATTGTTATAAATGTATGTTTTTTCATACATATTATTTTTAAATTTTTATATTTTTTTTTAAGTAAAATATTTATAAAAAGCTATTGTAACCATGCTATGGAAGAGGAGGGCTGCCTACCCTAACACAAGTAAAACTCTTGCTCTAAAGCCGGCTCCAATCAATTATCATTGTATGTGACTAGATTACTGAAATAAATATTTTGTATTTTATTTTAGATTCTACATGCCTCACGGCATCACAGTAGATCACGAGGGCAATGTGTGGGTAACAGATGTTGCACTTCACCAAGTATTCAAATTCAACCCTGACCAAAGAGAAAAGCCTGCATTGGTGCTTGGCGAGAAGTAAGTATAACTTTTTTTTATTTTGTATATAGGTAATTATAAAGGTATATCCTCATTAAGCCCACAGTGAGCGACTAACTGTTTGCCTCTAGTTCGCCTGCCTATATATTTTAAATGGAGTGTCCATACAGAAAGTACTGCATGGAACACAGTTTGATACGCTGCTGAGAGTCAGTCAGTGGACAATCAGCCGCTCATTGCCTAAAGGGGGCATTGCCTTAAAGAAAAGAAACCAGAAGAACAAAGGAAATTGTCCAAATCCAGACACACTTTATTTTGTGCTGCACTGCACCAGCACAAAATAAAGTGGGCCTGGATTTGATTAATGAAATTTTATTTTAATGATATTTTATCAAAAAATATTGTGGTATATATTTTTAATTATTTTGATGCATTAAAATACAGTTTGTGAACCCGATGATTGAAAATACATTTAGGGACCATTTTAGACTTTAAATTCTGCCGACACCATTTTAAAAATGATTATTATTATTTATTTGAAATGATACACACATATTCACACACACGCAAATACACACATTCATACACACTATCATACACACATTCACACACACATTCACACACACATACACACACACACGCATATAAACACAAGCACACACACACGCGAATTGGAATACGTACCTATTGTCTACTATCTATAGTCAGTTCTTCAGTGGTTAGTAATGTTTATTAATTAGTTGTATGAATGAATGAAAAAGCTCTTTATTTAAATGGACTTTGCTAAGTACTTTTAAATCGTCAAAACCCTACCACCATTTCGTTCTACAGATTTGTTCCCGGCAACGACGATCAACACTTCTGCAAACCGAGCGCGGTTGCCGTCATGTCCACCGGAGACTTTTTCGTATCGGACGGATATTGCAACCACAGGATACTCAAGTTCTCGCCACAGGGGGACATAATACTGCAATGGGGTAAAGGTCGGTATCATTAATCATTTTTAATTTCAGTAATCATTGCGATTATTGTTTGTTTCCCAAGAATTGTACTAAACTAACGAACCAAGCAAAAGAGTTGCTTCAACGAAAATCTAAAGGTTTGTTGCAAGTAATTGCACTGTTAAGGTCGTAGCACACTTATCAGCTCGGAACCGTATCGCCTATTTAAAAAAAGGCAATGCGCTACCCCTTTGTCTGGTAGTGGCAGATATATTGCAATCATATTTTGAGCTTTATATCTATATGATAAGGTTGAAAAACAATGAGAAATATTTTTTTCTTTACCAGTCAAAGGGCTACGGTCCTTTGCCGTTTCGCAGCCGCTACTCCGTAGCGTTTATAGTAAAATTTATGTGAATTGAAAGGAGCCCGTTATATATAAACCGTGTGTTCACAAGTCTCATCCTCTCTCTGACAAATAATAGTCGATCACCATCAAGTAAAACTTATATACCGCTAATCTCACTTACCTATTGGTTGTTTACTATGTTATCGTGTCATAGTAGTAACAATAATTGAGACCCGAAAATACATTCATTATTTGATAATCACAGATGCAATTTTACCTTACCTTATGTTGGAGTCCTGAGGTTTCTCACGGTGCACTTCGACTCAACGGTATCTTTGTCTTCCCCTTCCTTTTACTCTTGTCGCTCCTTAAATATGTTGTCTATGTCCATGGGTTTGGAGAGCCTTGGATAGGCCAATCCCAGGATATTCATTCTAATCCTGGCTTTGGAATGTTAAGTTTAAATGGGTAGAAATAATCGCGGAAGATTTACATAGATAAGGTCATGGGTTTCTTCCATATAGGTGTAAGCGAGATCACTTCTTTCCACTTGATCATCTCAGTTCCCATAAAAGCTCGACGATTTCGAGCCCTTTCAAGATTTGAGCATACCTTTCTCAATGCTTGTCACTATAACTTCTTTCAAACTACACCTCTCTTATCGTGACGTTGAATAACGTGTCACTCATTTTTCCCCATCCATTCCTCGAGACTCTCATTGCAAAGACTTCATTGGATGTAGAGTTTGAGCTCTATTTCTTTTTGTCGATAGCTCACGGTCGCGACCCGTTTGTTTTCAACGTCCCCCACGCGCTGACACTAGCCGAAGACCGCGGGCTAGTTTGCGTCGCGGACCGGGAGCGTGGGCGAGTAGCGTGCTTCCGCGCTGACAATGGCACCTTCGACCACTCGTACGCGCATGAACTCATCGGCTCTAGACTCTTCAGCGTCGCGTATTCGCCTGTGCAGGGTAAGTTGGTCTTTATCTTTATAAGTACTCTTTTAGTAGTCCAAGATCCCTGAGCTGCCAGACGTAACTTATTACCTGAAAGGCGAACTGTGTCGAATAGAGTAGTGTTTGTATATACAATCTACGATCGCTCGATGATCTGTGTAGTCTTCCAACAAGTGGGTCTTAAAATGAATATGGATAATACGAAAATCATGTTGTAGGTTGTCAACCTGTAGGTTGGAAGCTTTACACTTTTAAGTTGTCGACGATTATGTTTACCTGAGAGAAACAGTGCAACTGGGTAAGTCCAACTTCCAGAAAGAAGTCCATCAACTAATCCAACTTGGCTAGACAGCGTTCGGGAAGCTACGCAGCATATTCTCGACCCATCTTCCACAGTGTCTCAAGAGGAAAGTCTAATACGTGTGTGTTGCCAGTGATGACCTACGGAACCGAAACGTGGCCGCTTACAATGGTCTCATAAGAAGGCTCAAGGTCACTCAAAGGGCAATGGAGAGGTCTCTGCTCAGAATTTCTCCGTGATCATTATCAGAAATGATGAAATCCGCAGGACAACTAAGGTCACTGGGTTCAACTCAAAGAATTGCGAATTCAAAGTGGCAGTGGGCAGGCAGGACACCTTGCGAGGAGGACTAATACCGCGCACCGGGAGATGCAGCGTTGGTAGGCCCCCACAAGGTGGTCCGACAATCTGGTAAAGGTTGCGGGCAGGATAGCCGTTTAAACGATTCTGTTTGCTAAATGGAATACCGGTAACTTGTTGACTTCGTTAAACGCACGCATACTTGCTAAGTTGGTTAGAAAACAGGTAGGTATCTTGTGCTAAAGGTGAGTAGAAAGAAATCGAACTCACGATTCCACACATTTCGTCTTTCGGAAAATAAGTTACGTCTGGCAGCTCTGGAATCTTACTCTATGCAAGCATGTGATAAATTTCACCTTTTTTTTTAATTGGGTTTTATTATTTTACTTCATGCATTGGATTGGACCTAAGATTGAAAATAGAACAGGAAATAGTACATTGTTCACCGGGGGAAGAAAGAGACAGATTACCAACGAGGGAGCACGAGCCGAGGGCCACAACACTCCCGAGTTGAGAATCAAACTTTCTCCCAATTGTTACATAGTGCTTTATACTACACCTGTGAGGAACATTCAAAGACTTGTTTAATTTAAATTAGCAGAATAAAAAATTTATAAAGAGATTATTACATTTGTATGGGACTAATGGAAAAATTGAAGACGCCGCATTGTTGGAGCAAGTTATGAGTAAATTAATTAAAGATTATGTAACAATTTGGATAGTTTCCTTAAATTAAATGATACAGTTTTGTTAGGAAGATTTATATTAGTATTCCACATTTGAGACAATACAGGAAAAGAAGGCAGTGGCGCACTCGTGCTAGGTTGTTCTAACACTTCTGGTTTTCGTGGTGGGACCATAGATTTATAATTACTGGTGGGACAGAGCCCATAACCGCCGCGCTCGCAGAAAGTTGAGGGTCTTGATAATTAATTGACCCTGTTATTTGGTCACATATGCGTCTCGTGTTCTCAATGGAATCCTCAATATAACCTTCCGCGACGATGCACGATTTCCAACCACCGTGGCGTTTGATTGGTGTTAAGTCTGCAAGACTAGTTGCACATCTTCTGCGAAAGCAATGGCTTGTATTTTCGCCGCTTTACTAATAGATTTTCATACAACTTTTCCTCCCGCTAAAACACGTTAGAAATGGTTTTTCATACAACTTTTCCTCCCGCATATTTAGGTCAAAGATAAGATCAACTTTCTCTTTTCAATTTGAGGGAATAATAGCTACTGTTCCGATCAGGTGTAGTACAAAAATCACTTATTACTGAAACTTCAAAAGATTGTTTGGTTACTGTTAAAGAAAACCTTACCTCACACCAAACGCCACTTTGATCGGTAAGTCATTGTATGGTCATTGTCTTCCAGGCGGGCGACTGTACGTAGTCAACGGGCCCTACAGTACAGTACCCGTACCGGTACGCGGGTACATAATAGACATTACATCCGGCCGCCTGACCGGCACGTTCGCGCCGGACGGCGGGCTCCACAACCCTCACGACGTGGTCGTCTCGCCGGACGGCTCTACGGTGTACGTGGTGGAACTGGACCCTTACAAGGTCCATAAGTTCGTCGACGAGTCGCTGAAGGCGGTGGATGCGAAGCAAAACGTCAGCGTGCCTGCCAAACCGACGGCCACCGTTGGTTAGTAATGTAGTTTATTTCATTAAAACAGTAGCCCTGCGGTGTCGCCGCCATCTTATGACGTTTCGCGCGTGTGTTGATGACTTCCGGACCGTGTTAATAAAAATGTAAAATCTTTAAATTTTTGTAAGAAATCCATATACAGGGTGTAAAAGACATGAACAGTCAAACGAGAACCATATATTCTGTTCACCATCATAACGGTTTTCTTCCTTAAACTATACCTGGGAAATTGATAGTTACGATTTTATTGAAGGTCAAAGTCATAATTTTTTTTTTCATTTTTTTATGAATACGTATTCTATACGTTATTTCTTAATTATTGTCCAAAGAAACATTATCATTTTTTTTAGTATTTCATAACAAAAAATGGCTTCAAAACGTTAGCGTTCAATGTAGCTCACTCGATGCGCACGGACACTAACGAACGGCGCCGCCCGCCGTCTGTCAAAATTATCGCGGTTTTGCGAGTTGCGTGCAAGTTGAGCCCTTTACATTGCGCGGTACAATTTGCAATTTTTTTTAACACCAAAAAATAAAAATTATTTCCCAGCAATATTTTATTTGAAATATGTTATTTTGATGTATAGAATACGCGGTTCTCGTTTGACTGTTCATGTCTTTTACGTATTTGTCCCTAAAATCGTTATAAAATAATCTAACAGAATATGAATATAATTAGTTAGTATAGTTATATTTTGAAATAATGATAATCATCATCATCACTTATTTTTTTCCCGTTCTCGCGCTCGCCTGTTCTCCGCTCGATGACAGCTTTTGCCCGCTTCAAAGGGTTTCTCGCGCGAGAAAAGAGAACCGTTTCACTTTCTCATTCGGTCTCACTGCGACGTGTGAAGTGGTTTGAAATAAGATTCACAAACCTTGTTCTATTTCGATGAATTTGTCATCACAGTGAAAGTCGTCCATTTCGCATAACGATCGAGAACGCAAGTGAGAAGGTCGCGTGAGTGTAAATACCATTTCGTTTCTCGGGCCAAGTCTCAGTGAGAAGTCTCGCCGAGACGTGTCGCGTGAGTCTGTATCTCCTTTATAAACTGGGAACTTAATAGTTCATTTGCAAAGGCTGCGAAATAGGCAATTGCCATTTCCGTCGAGGCATATATAGGTAGTGCTTTTCTCAAAAGAATGCAGGAAAATAAAACATACTTTACCTTTGTCGCTAAATATATATCATTTGTGGCTTTAATTAAAAGTTGCTTTATGTTTTTGCCTTTGAATCCGGTCGATTGTCGTTTAAATGTGGTCGAGTACAATCAATCTCTATTTCACTCTCTGCACCGTCGGAACTCATTTTTATTATTAAATTTATAAATGTATTATGTATGTAAATAACAAATTAAGACGAATTTTCAGCTTTGCCGGCAATTTTCTATTTATCACCTGTTCTGAAAGACCTGTACGGCTATACAGCCACGTGAACGTAATTTGTTCTAAGCAAAGAGAGTTTAAAAAGATTCTTAGGTTGTGTGTGAAGTCAACCAACCCGCACTTGGCCAGCGTGGTTGACTAAGGCCTAATCGCCCCTAATTCGGGGTAGGCTCGAGCCCCTCGGTGGGGACATTATATGAGCTGTTGATGATGATGATGATGATGAAAGAGACTTTGGTATGCCAAGATTGATAAAATAGATCCAATCAAAGAGTATTTAATAACTCCAGCACGCCGTTTCATACAACATTGCTGGGGCTTTGCAATGTTCCAAATTTAAAAAACGCTCCAGCAATGGATTTGATTTTCTTTGTCCGTAAATTTCGATACTTCCCCTGCGGTCCGATATGCGAAAACATTACGAACGTTACCAATAGTGCAAACGCCTTGGACCGAATTGAATACGGTGCTATGTGCACTATTTGCGTGCAATCAATTTGATCCACGCTTTGTGTGTAAATGTCAAACGTCGAAGAAGAGGTTATGTAAAAACTATTTAAACACTAAAATAGCACTCTAGGATTATTAATATAGTAAAATATAGTTATTGTAGTAAATAAAGTAGCTAAAACGAGTCTTTAATAATTCAAAGTTTTAAACGTTAAATTTGAGTTTGATTTACGCACTCACTGCACTACCTCTTTTTCGTGTGCACCGGTAGCACGATTAATGACGTCATATTATTTTCGTTGGTGCGAATACGTTCAATTTGATTCACTCCGTGTGCGCGCTATCGCTGCATATAGCGCACATAAGCGCAAATTGGACCGCGGGATTCGTGTCTCGCGTGTTCTTTTTGTGACAATATTTCCATGCATGTTTGTGAAAATATTGTTACGGCTGGGTTGCAGAAGTGGGTCGTCAGGCCGTGTCGGGTAGTACGGCGGGGGCGGGTGTGGGCGTGAGCGGGGCGTGGTGGTGGGGCGCGGGGGGCGCGGGGGCGGCGGCGGGCGGCGCGCTGCTGGTGCTGGCGGCCGGCGCGCTGCTGCGGGCGCGCAACCACGGTAAGGGCCGCGGGACCACGCCGCTGCTGAGGGCCAGGCGATAGTACACCACCACCCGCGTGTTGCACCATAAGGCTGATTTACTTGTATACAACATGTAAATTAAATAACCAACACCCTGAATACAGGTGGTTTGGGATCGGCTTCTGAGTTGATTTCAATATTTTTTTTGAAAAAAAAAAACAAAGTACCCAGAAAATGTACAATATTTTCTGAGTACTTTTTGTTTTTTTTTTTTCAAAAAAAAAACTTTTTTTTTTAAATATTGAAATTAGCTCAGATGCCCATCCCAAACCACCTGTATTCAGGATGTTGGTTATTTAATTTACTGTTGTATGTCACCGGAAACTAACAATAACCGCAAAATAAAAGTCGCGGCGCGGTTTAACCTACCGATTAAACCACAGTCGACGAGTGTCTTTTCCATCACTTGATATTGGCAGTAGTGGTTGTTAACTCGACCGATTGCCATGAAACACAAAAAAAACGCAAAATTATAAATTTTCTAGGATAAATTTATAAATTTTCGTAGGATTCTAAACGAGAGATAAATTGTGTTATTTTACGCCCACATTTTCGCAAATTGATAAACTTACTGGACTCACGCGTAAAATAATAAGTAAACAATAACCAAACGTCATGTGCGCTCTGATTGGTTGAATAAATCAAGTGTTCCTTCTCCTTCCTCTCCGCCGCCATTGTTCGCCGCGGAACATAAACAAACCGGTTGCTCGTGTGTTTTTGTAAAGTTTTTAATGTTGTAACTGTTAATAGTTTTATCGCATTTACAACTGTGAAAATAGTTTTTTTTTTTTTTGCAAATCTGGATTTTCCTAAGTCTCTGGACACAAGCTTTGCCACTGTCAACATCGACCAATCAGAGAGCAGTGAGTTATTTATTTGCCGTATTTAAAAAAAGTTTAGATTCTTACGAATGGATACCCGTTAGTTTATAAATTTACAACGAGACGTCGCAAATTAATAAATTTGCGAAAATGCGGGCGTAAAATAACACAATTTATCTCTCGTTTAGAATCATACGAAAGTTTATAAATTTCCTAGGAAATTTATAAACTTGCGGATCTTGTTATCTTCCGGTGATATATACAAGCTTTCCTTGAATTTGCGAAATTACTTACCCTGTGTAAATCTTTACACGAACATATTAAAGTGTCTACATGCTAAAACCGCTGGCCTGGTGATTCAATGACACCCGTATTCGCAAACATTACTATGAGATCACTCGACACTTTGATAAGAAACGAACCAATCACAGAGCTCTATTCAAGGCCATTGTGTTGAATAGAGCTCTGTGATTGATTAGTTTCTTATACAAGTGTCGAGTGATCTCATAGTAATGTTTGTGAATACGGGTGAGTCTATCAGAAAATTAGATTAGTTTAAACTTAAAAATGTTTCTTGATTTAAATATAGAAAATCAGACATTAATATTCACCGTGACGCAAAGTAACCCAATAGCCTTTCAGTTGTTTATGCGCGAGCTGAGTAACAGCCTTATTAAAAAATTTCACGTGAGATAGGGGTCGACCCAAATATTGAAACATCTCACCAGAGGGGTCAGAAAATCTGCAAAACACCTCATGTAATTAGTAAAATTACATGACGTAAATGTGTGTAAATTATGTACAAGCATGAAGTGTCAATAAATAATTAATAATTACAAATTGACACATAAATAAGATGTTTGGATGCTGAACCGTCCGGGATACTATTTCACGCGGTTTTGACGTTAGTATTGTAATAGACTTTTAATTTCGAGATTGTAGCTTTTCATGACTTGGCACGACTTGGCACTACTATTCTCAGTGAGTGAGTCTTGAGTTCTTAAGTGAAAACAATGCAAATGTGAAAACATATAATTGGTGTTTAGATATTTAAGAAGTTTTGTAAAAGTAGTACATCACTGTTTGTTTTCCGAATAAAATAAAATAAAAATAAAATAAGTTTTTTTAACTATAATCCGTGAGCTTTAAAATGACTACCATAATATTATTACAACACCATTTGCCGCCACGCCTGTGGTTTTGATCTGTAGACACCTTTAAGTACCTACAATTAGTATACGTTAACATTAAACGGAAATTAAAGTTTTCTTGGTCTCGCTAAGCGGACACTTTTTTATTTAAAGTCAATGAAAGTCCTCGAAAAAGTATTGATTTTTTGCCAAAATTACCTACAACTTATTGTACCAAAAACTCATAAACAATGAGAAATGTTTTGACTATTCAGTTACCAAAGTTAATGAACTTATCTGAACATTTTCAAGCGACGAAATACGGAGGGTAATTAATGTGTCTAAAAAGTTTTGGCGTGGCTAATAATACTTTAATTTCTGAAAGTAAGTATAGTAAAACTAAACTATTTTCATTAATTTATTTATTTATTTGCAAATAGTAAAATCGATAATTTTAAAAGGACTACTTCCTATTATAGAAAGTATAATTACAAATATGAAATTCAACCTCTAATATGTGCTTAAGAACCAAATGACTTGCTTTTTAATTTATGGACGTTAAGGGATTTTGCAATGTTATGTTTTGGTTGTCATCGCACAGCGCATCGATGTTCCACAGTGGTTATGTACAAATTAAAATTATTAGAATTATACATTATTTAATATTAATTGTAGGAAAATTAGAAAATATATTATCCAGTTCATACAGTACTTATTTTAAATAACTGCAATGCTGGTGAAGTTCTTTAGGATTTTTTTAACACATATTATTTAAAATAACCTTTTATCATGTTTAGGAACTAAATGTAGTTACTGTCTTATTAGAACATTTTATAGTCAATAAAGTACGACTATGCATGGAACATGACCTGTTATTTTTTTACTTATTCCTTTAATTGTTTTATGCATGAAAATTAGTAATTGACAACACTTCATTTTTATATCATGTAATTTATAGCCATAGACTACAATACAAGTAATTACATTATGGTTAGAAGTCGCACATTTGAACTTGCATTTTTTTAGTATTGCAACATTATTAAAACTGTAGTGTTGCCAAATTTATATCGTCAAATGTACCTTATTTATAATAGTGATCTCAAATTGATCTGACTTCATACTATACACTGCATTTTTTGCACTTTATTGTAGTTATTAGATCTGCACCTTTTATGTAAACATCACACATTAGTTTTTATTGATATTTATGATTACGCCTTAAAATAATATAAATTAAATAAATGGAGATTGAAATGAAATATCAAACTCAATTACCATTGAGATTATAATAATGAATGATGTACTTAATTAAGGCTGTTAAGTATTTAAATGAGTTAATGTAAGAATTGATACTTTATTATTATTCATTCCAATGCTATTATTAATCAGTTTAGAGCATTTTTTGCAAATTGTTTTATCGAATACCTATCGTAGAAAATAATGACAATTATTTTGTTTTTGCTTCTATTTTATTATTGTGATTGTGAGTAGCGATTGTGATCCGACTATATTTTGTAATTGTCTATATAAATATATTTATTGGAAGCAGCTTTGTGTATTTTTATTTTTTGCACCTTTTGCATGGTTCCTTTGCACATTATTGAATTTTAATTAAAATACTTCGTTGAGTTCCATTATTATGTTAATTGAAAAGATTATCAGAAGATTGATTAAATTAATGTCTATTTGGTCACGGTAAAAATATTCATTTTGTATTCAAAATAATGATATAATGGCAATTGTGTTCATAGTAAGTCATCACTATTTTTAGTCCTTCGAGCCGGATATTTGTATTTTGAATTTTACGATACCTTCAGCTCAAGCTCATTATTTGGTTTACTGACTTTATGAGGTTGTACAGTCAACAGCACATCAGGCTATATACAAAACTGAAAAATTTCTCCAATCGATATACAACCGATGTGGTAGCCCGGTGTGCTGTTGTCTGTACAACGATAATCATCGGACTCCCTAAGGTAAATCCGATTTATTTATTTTTCTACGTTGAATCTATTTCTGTTTCTCACAAAAATTAACTCAAACTACAAGTATATAAAGGTAAGTAGACATCAACAAGTAGACAAACGGCGTAACGTTACAGGACGTAAAAGCGTGACACGACGCCGATGGGAGTACGGCCACGGGGAATTCAAGCTGCGTCGCTTGCTGGAGCGGCGGCGGTTTACGCGCGTCCAGTCTGAGGACTCTGACGAGGAGCCGGCGCCCATGCTGCCACATCCGCCAGCCACCGCCTGATGCCACCACATATGAACCTTGCACCTTAAGTTTACACAAATAACTAACGTTTTACATCCAAACGCGCAAATCTGCTAGCGAATTTAACTTCAAGACTTTCCTATTTAGCACTTGTGATTTCATATTTATTATACCTACTTACGGATAAGTGATTTCCGCGTGTAAGAAGACTAGTTAGCTACAAGTATTACTTTATTCATCCTATTTTTCTTTATAGGCATTTTTATTCTAAAAAACTGAAGAGACTAGTCTTTTTCAGTTTTTTCGCAATATTACTTGATTTACTATATTAATTTTATGAAATAATATCTTTATATTTTTATAGATGAAACGTATGTTAATTTGTTTCTTAACCTTCTTAGAAATCAAAGAACCAATTTATGGAACACATTACTGCGTGAAAATTCGACGGCTCAGACATTTGGAAAAGGGAATGAATTTATAGATACTATTGCAATTAGCTTAGTGTGAATAAAAATGTGGCGATGCTTTAGTATGATGAAAAAGAATAAAGGATTTTGAGAGAGATTAATCACTTTGATAGTTAGTACAGATCACAAATATCCTCAGTAAACTTTGAACTCTATGACTATGGAATAAGGTAGAAACTCTACTGAAGACTTTTTACAGGTATGGGTAGTCTGACTTGTAACCATCTCTGCATGGTATGATTTAGTGTAAAACACTGGCCTATTCGCGTGAAGAACAATTATATTCTAATACTACTATTCTCTAGTCTAGTCAAACATTCCAATGTAAATAGATATAGACTAAGATATTCTGTAAAATAAAACATTAAATTTTTAAAATGCCTAACCAACACATTTTATCTAGTCCCTTCAAATTATGTAAAATACCAAAGTTTTTAGTTATAAAAAATCATAGTAGAAAAAATGCACTGAAAAAAATCGACTTGCCTCAGGCGGGAATCGAACCCGCATCTTCCGCAATCGGGCGGGATGCGGGTTCGATTCCCGCCTGAGGCAAATCGATTTTTTTCAGTGCATTTTTTCTAGTATTAAAATATTTACGCGTTTGTAAACGCAAAAATAAAATAATTCCATAAAAAATCATATTTACAGGGTGTAAAAGACATGAACAGTCAAACGAGAACCATGTATTCTGCTCACCATCATAACATTTTTCTTCCTTTAGACTACACCTGGGAAATTGATAGTTACGATTTTATTGAAGGCCAAAGTCATAATTTTTTTTTTAATTTTTTTATGAAAACGTATTCTATACATTATTGCTTAATTATTGTTTAAAGAAACATTATCATTTTTTTAGTATTTCCTAACAAAAAATGGCTTCAAAACGTTAGCGTTCAATGTAGCTCACTCGATGCGCACGGACACTAACGAACGGGGCCACCGCCGTCTGGCAAAATTATCACGGTTTTGCGAGTTGCATGCGAGTTGAGCCCTTTACATTGCGCGGTACAATTTGCAATTTTTTTTAACACCAAAAAATAAAAATCATTTCCCAGCAATATTTTTTTTGATGTATAGAATACGTGGTTCTCGTTTGACTGTTCATGTCTTTTACACCCAGTATATATTTTTAAAATTATAGTTTGTGTACAATCGTCTCAATTAGATTTGTGTATTAGAAATAAGTCAATTGTTTTAATGAACCAATGTATTTATTGCAATAGTAATAATAATACATAAAGTTTGTCATAAAACTAATTATGCTATATTAATTTCTTCTTGCGATCATAATATGATTCCGAGGAGATATTTTCGGATCGAACACTGGCTGAATATCACATGACAAACCTGAAAGAAAGAAAGAAAAAAAAGTAATGAAAAGTTAAAATCTGAGATTTAAATCGTTAGTCGTGACTCGTAGTATAATAAGACCTCCGCAGTATGCATCAAACATTATTTCCTCCGAGCAGAAAAACTATTGATAAACAAAATTTGACTGTAAAATTCGACAAAATTAGACCTTTCCGACATATTATTATATTTTTAAACTAGTGGTCGGCCGCGTCTTCATATACACGCATATAAAATTTGCCAGCCGCGGTCGCAACACCGCTCCGCACCGCGTGAGATGCACGGTGCTTCTTAATGTCGGTTATATATAGCCTTCCTCGATTAATAGACTATCCAGCACAAAAAAAAAAACAATTTCAATTAGTAGTTCCTGAGTTAACACGCTCAACCAAACAAACTCTTCCGCTTTATAAGATTGGTACCTATATAGATAGAGAAAAGAACAGAATCAGATGCGTTGCTCGATCGATATCAGTATTATACCTATATCGTTCAAAAATTTTATGCTTGCACTGCAGGTTTACACAAGGGATAGTCACTAAGACCGTTCATTGCATCCAGCAGTTTTGCACTACAAATGTAGGTGTAGATCGTTAATATACACATTGGGTTGGTAATTTGGTAAATATTAATCCATCGTGGATTGAGGACCTGAAAAATGTGAGACAAGGTACAAATGGGCCTTTAGAATTATTCGAGAAATAACGAAATGCCAGTTGTTCTTATTATATCGGGTATTGGGTACTATGTGTATTTCTCAGATTTGATTATCGAAACCACAGACATTATGCACTGTCAACTAGTCGCCAGAGAGTCGGACGACGGCGAATGACTTTCTATAGTTTTGGTCGCCGAGATACCAAGTCGCCGGCGAGCAGTCGACAGTGCATAGCCTGGCCTATCTTTGGCAACTACAGTGATAACTGCAGCTGTCGTCACCTGCCAGAAGCCGAGCTATCGACGTTAGTGATAAGCATCGACCTAACTGACGATTTAAATCTCTGATTTCAAAGAGATTTAAAGTTATGTGTTCATTAGAGACACGAATCGTGGAATCTTGCATTTTGAGTGTCATTTGCAATTTTGAAACTGTCGGTTTCTCCTAGCTACTTTATGTGAATGTTTTGCACATTGTATGAGTTATCCCAATTTTAATGCATGCATATAGTAAACTGTTATTTTATAACCGGCTAAAAAAGGAGGAGGTTCTCTATTTAACTGTATATTTATTTACTATTGACATTATCATATACCTAGGTACAAATTTTACTGATCATTCATTCTTGGGAAGGACAAATATTACGCGTTTGTACGCGTATATTTTTCTAGTATTATATTTACGCGTTTGTAAACGCAAAAATAAAATTATTCCATAATGTAAGGTAGTTTCATCTTAGCTGGGCGGCAAATATTTGCAAAAATATTTCGTTCGGGTCTTGGAAGTGCAAATTTCAAAGATTTGATGAAACGATGTTTACCATAAAAACATAAGCACCAAGCACTGACAAATTTCGACAGCGAAAAGCAGTGCCTCGGTGGCGAAATTGGTTAACGCGTCCACCCGGATTGTGGAAGGTGCGGGTTCGAGTCCCGCCTGAGGCAAGTCGATTTTTTTTCAGTGCATTTTTCTAGTATTATATTTACGCGTTTGTAAACGCAAAAATAAAATTATTCCATAAGGACAAATATTGATAATAATAAGGTCTGTCCCAAGTTTTTATACTTCAAAATCAAGATACCTACCTGGATCCGAACGTATCTAAAGTGAGGATCTCACGATCACACCATTTCCATCAGTCGGCGCGATGTAGATGTCATCCAAAAATTGATCAAACACGCGATAGCTCCATTTGCGTCACTCCAATTTACTTTCATTCTACGCAGCAACTTCTGACACGTCACGAAATGGACATGGGATCGGCAACACACGAGCGGGCGGATTTCGAATTTGTATTTCAATATCCAAATATTTTCGTCACTCCACATGAGATTCCGAACACACAGAACGATTTTGGCTTATTTTGTGGTGGCTTGGCGTGATGTGGCTTGGATTGGAGCGACCGTGAGTTTCCCACTTAATATGATCGCAAGTTCTATTTAGTAAAACACAAGCAATAACTCTGTAGTATTGTGAGTAAAATAGATTTTTTAATACAGGATCTTAATTAAAGTAAGACTTATACAGGCTTGACTACATGCTTGATGTGATATTGATTTGCGGTGTGTTGTAAAAGTTCAATTTTATTTTTATATTGACAAGGAAGAAATAATGCAAGTGAGGGCTGGTTCACATTAGATCTGGCCGACAGTTTTACCGCTTTCAAACATTAACTACGGCGACAACGCAGAGAGGACTTGTTTATACATAAAGAGCGAAGTAAATATATAAGCCAACTTACGAACGACGGTGGTGTTCACATTAGGTGAACTAGGATGGACAGAGACCCGTCGGCCGTCAAGCTCTCCGAAATATACACTAAACACAACATTGTATAAGAATGAAACATAGCTGCGGGATATAAGTATGTAGGTATATGGGACCTAATTATTAACTTATGTAGGTATTGTTGTTTGAAGTTAATGTTATAATTTCTTCAGTCTTATAATAGAAGGTTACACAGTTCTAACAATGTCTTCATCAAGCGTGTAGTTAGACCTTAATAATCATGTTTCAATTATAATCATAAAAATAAAAGTGCCAAAGCAAATCTAGTCCTCTCAATGTAAGTGTTATCTACAACATAAATATATGTCTGAAAAAATGTAAATCATATGAATGTGTATAAATGTGTATTTTTTTTCTTTTTATTACAGGTATTGAAACTGTTATGGTCGTTTTATTTTTATAATATGCAATGTAAGGTATTTATGCAATTAGAACTCTTTCTTGACGTTGAAAGAAAAACTAAAACTAGAAGACGAAAAATTCTGCTTCGGAGCGCACGTTAAGCTGGCGGTCCCGGCTGCTGTTGAAAGATAACAATCGTTCCTAAGGAGAGTCAAGGCAAGCAAGCGGCTGGCCGTTAAAATGAAATGCCAAATCCTATCGACCTATCAGTCAACAATAGCAGACATACTGCACCGACCCGAATAGGATAAAAATTATTGTACTTAAAAATGAATAATATAACAGGTGTAAAAATACCTAGGACTACTACGTATACGGACGAACTACGTATTCCGTTCATCATTAGGACCATTTTTTCTTCTAGACAATACCGGAAATATTAATTTTCCGGTATTGAAGCTAGAAACTTTTTTTCAAGATTTTTATGAAAACATTATATCTTAATATAATCAAAATTTTAAGTATTTCATACTTCGATCATCTACAACCGTGGATACAGCACGTCATACAATAACAAAGCTGAAACTTGGCACATGTGAAAAATTCACCATATTATGCTTCTACTGGCTTTGTCCATACATTGCCGCAGACACCTCAGTCCTTTAAAATGTCTTCAGTCATTACACAGTAATGTAAAAAAACAGTCACTTGAAGCTACCTAAGGTAATTTTTGACTCTGAAACGAACAAAAAGTGCAGAGGAGTAGCAACGAGCTGTTATTTTTTATTTATCTAAAAAATATATTTAGTTTTCTTCGTATTTATTTTCTACTCTTTAGATATTATGCATTCTAATTAAATTCATTATTATTTGTAGATAAAAGTCGATGACTTTTAATCAAGCAGAGTCGTCATGTGAACGACGTATAGTTTTGAATACTTGATAAAGATAATTTATTTAAACAAAACTTGAAAAAATATTAGGTTGAATAAGTAGCTGTGTGTATAAAGTATTTTTACTGAGGTCTGCGGTATTTATTTCAGTCTTAATTACTTGCCCTGAAATAAATTAATCTTGTTTCAAACTTGCCTTTTGGAGTTACGGTTCCTTTCAAAATTTTAGTGTTGTGAAGTGTGTGATTTTATCATGATAAAAAAACAAGTAAGATTTTTAACTGACTTATTATTATTTAAATAAGATAACCCAATACTAGGGTCTGCACTATTTATTTTATTGAAGATTACGTGCCCTGAAATAAATTTATCTTGTTCCAAACTTGTCTTTTAGATTTACGTTTTTTTTCAAAATTTTCTTGCCTGGAAATATAGTGAAGTCTTAAATCGACATATTTTTCGATAATGAACATGATGAAATTGATTGAAAGCTGAAAATAGATCATTTTAATTTACTACACTAATTTAATATATATGAATGGCTATACGAATATATAGGAACTCCATTCCTAAAAACTTGACTATGTTCCGATTTTATTATGTATTTTGTCTCACTTTGGCTATGAGTGTGAAAGGGATGGCTAAGGGCCGTTGTTTTATGAAATTATTTTATAATTTTCAATAACCAAAGCGTATTTCAAGCTAGTTTTAGCATAAGTTCAGTCTCAAATTTTATTAAAAATACTAACTTACTGGTGGTAAGTCACACCATGTTTTTTAACTAGAATTTAGGAGTGATTTTTACAATCTTTTACGGAGCATTTTGACATGTTTACCGTTTGACAAATCATGCATCACTGAATGCGAAGTCCGCTACGGCTGCGTTTTAGCGGAGTTTGAAGTGTGCCACCGACGCTATTGCCGTGCATTATCCACGGTTGTAGATGATCGAAGATTTCATACTAAAAAATTGCTTTAAAACGTCAGTGCTCAACGTCAACCACTCGATATCGGTAAAACGTATCTCTTTGCCAGGGCCATTCAACTCAGCCGACCGAACGTCGCGCACGTCTCCAAGTTGCAAAGCGCCGCGCGACTTGCGCGCTGTAGGTATATTGCGCGGTATTTTGTGTTTTTTTAACACCAAAAAATTATAATCGTTTCCCAGCAATATTTTTTTTATATGTATCTTGTTTTGATGTATAGTAAGCGTAGACGTCAGCTTTGTCTGTCTTTTTACACACTGTATACGCAATTACGCACCATGCTCTAACACGTAAAGTATCCGGTCTAGAAGGATCACAGTTTCCACAAGCGGTGCCAGCATGAGCCGAAGTGTGTAAACGATGACAACTCGACGCCATTGTCCGATGTCTTCTCGTGCTTGCAGCCATAGTTCTGGCTGTGTAGGCAGAGGCATGTCTAGTCTTTCAAAGGCTAAATCACAATATCTGTAACGGACATTGTTAAGTTAGTAATGAACTTGAAAATATGAAAGATAGTACCTTCATAAATAATAATAATAAAGCCGCTTATTTCCATATCACTTATTTGTACAAAAGTATTTCTTATTTATAATTTAGTTACCTAGTGTGATAAGTTATGATTTATTCTATGTTATTATTGTTAGTTAGATGTAACGATATTTCGGGAAAAGGCCTCCTCCAATCTATCTCCTCTATTGTTCCCTGTCCTGAGCTTTGTCCATCCATTTTTTACCAGCAACAGTGAGTATATCGTTAGCCCATTTTTCTAGGTTTCCCAACGTTGCGTTTGCCTGTGGGTCCTGGCCATTTTGTTGTCTTTAGTCTAAGTGTTCACCTGTTGTCCTTAAAACTTGCGACATGGCCTGCCCACTTCCATTTCGATTTTAGGGCATGTTGCAAAGCATCTACAACCTTTGTTTTTCTCCTAATGTCTTCGTTTCTTACTTTATGTACCTATTTTCCTAAGCCTCATTACACTTCTTTCCATAGCACGTTGGCACCTTACAATTTTATTTGTGAAGACCCAGGTTATGCTGCCATATGTAACAATTTTCTTTAGATGTAAGTTTTAATTCCCCTTTAAAATCTCTTTCGATCCCCAGAATTTCTTCAGTGTTATTTTTCGTCTATCGACTTCTTCTTCATTGCTTTTCATATTGAAAGAATCTTTTTTGCCTTGGTATATATATTCTGTCACATACTCTATCAGATCTTACAACCATTTGTCATAACTTTTGTTTTGCTTGTGTTCATATTTAAGCTCACTTTTTTACTCTCTTCATTCATCCAGTAGTTAATCATTTTTTGAAGGGTGTTTGGTTTCTCAGCAAAAAGTACAACAGCGTCTGCAAACCTTAGGTGACTAATTTTCTGGTTCAGGATCTCTAGACCTTTGTTCTCCCAATTTAATTAAATATCATTTCTAGTACAGTAATAAGAGTTATGGGGATAGTGAGTCTCCCTGTCTCACCCCCTCCCCTTCCTAGTTTGATCTCTTCGCCTCGACATTCCAGTTTTACTCTACTTACACATTTAGCATATATTTTTCAAAATATTGATGTATTCCTTCTGTATATAGCAAGCTCCCAATGCTCTCCAGATTGCACTGTGTGTTATGCTATCAAACGCTTTAGAGTAGTCCACGAATGCCACATAAAGTCTTATTAAATTCCCTGTATTTTTCTTTTATGTATTGTTCTATTATGTATAAATGGTGATTTGTGGAAAATCCCGTACGGAATCCTGCTTGTTCTATGGGCTGACTGGTATTTATTTGGGGGTTTTACTTATTACTTTGGGGTATTTACTTGATATTTATTCTGCTTAGTAGCACAGAAGCGAAAAGTTTATATGTGCTTGACAGTAAACTGATGGGTCTGTAGTTCTCAATGCTTAGTGGGTTTTTTATATAACAAAATTATATCTGAATTGCACCATTGATTTGGCACTATCTGCGAGTGAGTTTAGCACTAGGTTGAATAATGTTGTCATTGGTGAAGCTATAATAGGTACTGCGGTTTTCAGCATCTCATTGCAAATGTTGTCTGGTCCTGGGCTCTTATCTGGTTTTAATTTCTTTCTATGTTTTAGTATTACATTTTCTTCAAATGGACTAATTAATTAATATAGCTATGTCTTCGTTTTCATCTCTACGATTTTCACAAGGATTTTGATTGAGTGTTGGGTAAAATCTATGATGTTTTTCCTTGTTTTCACTCAATTTTTATCATCTTTCAAAGTTGATATCCAGTTTTTGCCCGTTGTCAGTTCTTTGAAAGCTCGTTTAGAACTTCTGTAGTTCATAAGGTTCTTTTCTATAGTGTTCCTTCTATGATTTTCATAATCTTCTTTTAGTGATTTGTTGGTATGTTTAAATAAATTTTTGAGTTCTTCTTTTTGAGCTTTTGTTCTGTTTTATACTGTTAGTAATTCTGTGCGTCTTCTTATAAGTATTTTAGTTTTCTTTGTTTTACTATATTCTTCGATTTTTGTATCTATCTCTATCTATCTTTACAATTATTGTTTAAAGTTTGTCATAGAAAAATTTAACTTCTCTTACCTCTTGTGATTGTTTGTGCATGATGTTTTCTTTTAGGCTGTCAATGTAAGCAGTAATTTCGTTTTCGGTCTTTGGTAGATTTTTATATTTTCTTCTGCTCTTTCGCTGATTTTTTATCAAAAAAGAAGCTCTATATATTCTATGGTCTGATGGGAGGTTTGTTTTATTACTTCACGTGGCTAAAGTTACCTACTTACCTTTTAAATGTCATGGATGCAGAATGCTTAATGCTTCTCACAGGTGCATGTTTTAATTTTGGATCAATACTAACAAGTATTCTCTCTAACGCTGCTCTGTATGCATGAATCTGTAAAAATAAAAAACTTTCCTGTTAAAAAAAATAATAATACTTTAATGAAAAATGGAAAGGAGATCAAAGTCTCCATGGGAAATAGAAAAGTAAGATTTATGTGGGTATCTACGAACGCCAGGGACGCCTCTAGCTCAAGTAGTGCTAGTGTAATTATACACAAGGGGCGTGTTGCCAAAGTTAATTGCATCCGTCGACATGTTGATAGCAAACATCGTCGTATTCGTGGATTGTAGGGATATAGGGATGTTGACACCGTTCACAAGTAATTACAAGGTGTTAAATTCTTAAAAGGTGATAACAGTTTATGCCTAGAATTTGATTTTTAAGCGTATCGAAATCGTTTAACTAATTGGTACGCAATTACAACACTTACAATTTAATTATTAGTGTGCATTAGAAGAATATTGCTTTTGATTGCACAGAGGTTCCCAAACCTTCGTGTGAAAACACGAAATAATAAACAATTAATATTACTTAGTTAAGGTAGTGCAGTCAATCGAAATATTACCAAAAGAGAATAATAAAAAATTAAAATACAGAAGAGCACTTACGCTAAGCCGGCACTGAAAAGTGCGGGTGACTAAAAATATTTTTGATCTTTTTACAGTGTGATTATCCAAATACAGGTTAACCAAAAGTAAATTATATAAGTCACCATTTCAAGTCTCCCAACTGCCATCTTGCAACAGTAGCTTGGACCAATATGTGCACTTTTATGATAGTTGTGCTCGCTCACAGAAATAATAATAAAGAGGATAGAAGTGCCTTAGTCGCGTGAGCTTGGTACCGCACTTGTGTCCTTTTAGAATACAAGCGCGCGACTTGCGGCTCAGTGCTGCTCGGACCGTCTCGGTATAATAAAATGCCTTAAACTGGTGTTTTGAGGCATTGATAATTGCGGAAACTCATCCAGTGTGTAATTACACTTATAAGGGGATCACATTTCAGTCGAATGTATTATTTTAATGTAATAATGCTGTTTTTGACAAAATACACCTTGAGAAAATCTTTCACTATGAAGTATTGGTCTATACGTTATTAAAATAAAACTTCATAACCATTGCTACGCATGCCTTTAAAAACGCAGAGCATTTAAAAGTATACCCTTCTCTCTAGCACAAAAGTTCATGGTACAGACACGAAATGGATGGACATGATAACAGCCATCCATAATGCCGACGCGACCAATGAAGAGCGACGTTGTGTAAGTGTGAGTGTGACTTATAGTGAGTTATTAATACTAGATAAAATACACTGAAAAAAATCGACCTGCCTCAGGCGGGAATCGAACCCTCATCTTCCAAATCCAGCAAGGCTGCGTTAACTAATACACCACAGAGGCACTGCTTTCGCTGTCGAAATTTGTCGGTGCTTGATGCTTAAGTTTTTATGGTAGGTATAAATTTCCACTTCTTAAATCCGGGCGTCAAATATTTGTATGGAAATAAATTATTATATAAAGCTCAAAGTAAGAGTATACTGATTAATTTTATGGGTGAAATAGCAAGGCATCTGATAAATGCTATTGGCACTTGCCTTTAAGTCTTCATAATCTCCTTTCTTCAGTCTTTCACAATAAACTTCAATAGCATGGCAAGCTATTTCTCTACTGGGGTAGGATAAATCACTATTCAAAGTCCTCGCATACTTGCTCATAGGGTAGCCATAGTTGGTCAACTTCATATAACAACATCCAACTAGACATATGAACTTTACTTTGTCGTTGCTGGTGAAATGTTTCAAAAGCATTGCAGCTAGATCTCCACAAGGATGCAAACCAACCAGTCCGTATGCAGCCAGAGCTTCAGGCAGCTGTATAGTTTGCAGCTGCTGGTGATTGGACAATGTCATATTTATGTGTGTCGGCCTGTGCAGATAGCTCTTACCTTCTTGGGATAAGTGTTTACTCACTGTGTATTCCAGTTCAAGATCAAGTTTCCTGAAATAAAGAAATGATTTTGTAAGAATATTAATTTGTACTTAAATATTAGTCATTTCTACCTATAGTATTAAGTAGCAATGGATATAAAAAACTATAATAAGAAACAACAATGGTAATTTAAAACTAAATGTCTGTTATTAAAAAGATGATTAAAATTGTAACTGGTTGATTTAACTTGATAAAAATTAAATAGGACTTCATCTTTGATGTTTATGACTTAACTTAATATCAATATTCTTTCCCCAAAACCACTTTTTAAAAATTACCACTCGCTTGATTTTATTTTGCGAGTAAAATAATAATTCATAGTACTTTAAAATACTTTTGTTGCTAAATGTGTCTTTGTATGAACAAGACTATTAATGTCATTAAATTATACAATAACTAATATACCTACTCATACTTGCGATTTAATTATTAAAAACATTTAAAAGACATGATATGTATATGTTGTACATACCAATAGTACAGACCTAGCCTCTTCAGCCAATTGTGCCTGGCATTCAATACCAGCAGCATGAAGTTCATTTTTATATGCCAACATCCTAACTAAGTGACCCAAACCTGAACCAAAGTCTAAAACAGCATTACAGCTAGTCATAGCTGCTACGTCAGTCACAACTTGTGCCATTAGACTAATTTCATGTCTTTTCTTTAATTTTACATGTTTAAGAAACAAATTCTTTAAATTTGGATGACCACCACATGAGTCTTTATGATGTCCCTTGTATACATTATTTTTCCTAAGGTTTCCTTTTCTTGATATGCTTAGGTACTGTACAGACTTTGTTAAACATAAAAATGAGAGTGGCACAACAGTTTTCACTGACTCTCCATTGAGGATACTACCCAGAGCTTGAAGATCAATTTTACTGAAACAATCACGCCATAATAAGGGTAACTTTTTCCAATGGTCATCCACAAAAAAATCCTGAAAAGAGAAAATAATTCAGCCAAAGTAGGTAGTTGTGGCATAAAACTTCGAGGAGTGTCTTTGTTACTTACCAAAACATATAAATCTAAAAGCCACTGGTATGTTTTTAAAACATTTAGAGACATTTTTAAAACTGTCCTGAATGAATACTCTTGTGAAGTTTCCATGGTATCTGGAATAATGTAAATGAGTCAATTACTATTTTTAGGAATCAGGAATGGAATAAAATAAAGAATTATCATCGTAACTTAAAACAATTTTACTTTCAATTAGATTTTCACAACAAGTAACAAGCGATTGCACAGAAAACAACTCTTTACACAATAACCGAATAATAAGGATGAAACAAATGACTAACGGCAAATCACATCGATTACCACTTCAACCGACCTCACTCTACAACGTCCGACAAGCAAATGGGCTGAGATTTTTTTTTTTTTTTTTTTTTTTTTTTTTTTGAATGACTACTGCAGTTTGCCGCTGATGGCATTCACTGCTCCACCGGATTTTTTGAGAAGGCGAAAACCTTGGGGGGTCCTCAAGCCTGTAGGGCGGACGTTCCTAGGGGATTACTGGGCGACCGAGCATCTCCCCCATGGGGAGTCTCTCGACCGCCTAGCGTCCCTAGGTCGACCGGATCGGAAGGGAGCGACACGCCCGAGGGTGCCTCTAAAGGCTCGGACCTCGGCTCGGGCGCATCGGGTTGTGGGGGACACGGCGAGAAGCGCCCCGGCACATATCTGTACCGGGTATAGCGCGTCGTGTGTAGACCGGGTCGACGCACCCTTGTTCGACGAGTGCGGTGATTAAAAGGTGTGACACTAGTGCGTGAGTGTGAAGTGTTGTTGTGAGGCGGTAACGAGGCATTTGCGCTCGTGATTGAGTCGTCGGCGTCCAGTAGGACGTTTTTTGGACGGCGCGAGGCGCGCGCGGCATCTCTATTAGCACAGTAGCTAGAGGATTTGACTACGAGTGGGTTTGGATGGTGTGGAGCTTTGTCGAAGTAGCGCCTAGACGCTTCCTTCATGAAAGAGGATATGGTTGGGAGATCGAAATCTCTATGGAGATCGACATTGCGTATGTACCAGGGGCAGCCTGATGCCATGCGCAGAAAACGGTTCTGAATGACCTGCAGTTTTTTGATATTTGTGGGAGCCGCGTGTGCAAAGACAACGCTAGCATATGTCATGATAGGTCGTACACAAGCTTTGTAAAGCGTCCTCTTATTTCTAAGAGACATTCTACTCCGCTTGCCTATAAGGTGGTATAGGCGACCTAGGACGAAGTAGGCCCTATCTCGGACTTCCTTGATGTGGGGTGCAAACGTTAGTTGTCGGTCAAGGGTGACCCCCAAGTATTTGGTCTTTTTGACTAGGGGTACCGGTCGGTCGAAGACGGATATGGTGGGCAGTGTGTGGCCTAGGAATGAACCCCTACTAAAGTACATGGCAGCACTTTTGTCCGGGTTCACTTCTATGCGCCACTTGCGAAACCACTCTGATAGGGAGTTGGCCGCGGCTTGCAGCATGCGTGCTACATGCGGGCGGTTCCTATGCGAGTAATAGATGGCCGTGTCGTCTGCGAAGAGCGCGAGCTCGGTACCTTCGGTTTTTGGGATGTCGTTCACATAGAGTGAGAAAAGTAGCGGCGAGAGCACGGATCCCTGTGGAACTCCGGCTCGTATCGGTCGGGGAGTGGAGCGCGCTCCCTCGACGCGGTAACGGAAGGAACGGTTCGACAAGTAGTCTCGTAAGATGAGTACGAGTCTGTCCGGCACATTGAGTTTGTATAGCTTGTAAATTAAGCCATTGTGCCAGACCTTGTCGAACGCCTTCGCCACGTCGAAGAAGAGCGCTCCAGTACCTATCGGACGTCGGGCGCTGAGGCCCTCGAGAATGTGCTCCGTTAGGCGGTGCACTTGGTTGATGCAGGAGTGTCGAGCTCGGAAGCCGAACTGCTCGTCGATAAGGGTGCTAGTTGCAGAAGTGAACTCTATTAGTCTAGCCAGTAGTACTCGCTCGTAGAGCTTTCCTATGGAACTGAGTAGACTAATAGGCCTGTAACTAGAAGGGACCGCGGGGTCCTTACGGGGCTTACGGATGCCGATAACGTCGGCGTCCTTCCACATAGCGGGGAAGGCGCCGCTCGTCATGGCTGCGTTAAAGATGGTGACTAGCAACATTAAAAGTTGAGCAGGAAGAATTTTGAGCACCCTGTTCGAGAGGCCGTCTAGGCCAGGGGCTTTGCGGGGACGGAGATCCTTGACTAACGTTTGCACCTCATCGAGGGTAACCGGTCTAAGTGGAGGCGATGCGAGCGGTAGTGAGGAGAGTCTTTCGACCTCTTCGTCTACGTGCTGAACATGGGCCGGATCCGCGGGTTGGGTACTTGGAGAGCACTGGGCTTCCAGACTGTCGGCTAGACACTCGGCCTTCTCGTCGTCGTCAAAGGCAACGGTGAGGTCGGGACGGCGGAGCGGAGGTAGGGTCGACTCTTTGTCCGACTTGAAGGTTCGAGCCAGGCGCCAGTAGGCCTGGTGCGATGGCTCGATGTCCTTAAGCAGGTCGTCCCATCGACGGTTCCGTAAGTCCTGCATGCGTTGCTTTACAGTGCGCTGTAAGGCCCGCATGCGAGACCGGTTGCCGTCGGTGGGGTAAGAATCGTAGGCACGGGTTGCCGCGTTCTTGGCCCTCAACAGCCCCCTTATGTCGTCAGGAAGCCTCCACCGGTGGTTGTCCATCGATGGAACCTCCCTAGACGCCGCGCTGACGGCGGACTGAAGGTGGTTGGTGAGGGCCCCGACCGCGTTCTCCGTGTCGAAGGAAGAGGTAAGGTGATCGGGAATCGAGTCTAGCGCCGGGCTGTTCGGACTCTCGAGCAGCTCGCTGAGTTTGTCCCAGTCGGTCACTGTTCTCGTGGAGGGGGTCTGGTCCGTGGGGGACCCTAGGTGGAGGACGACCGGGCGGTGATCCGAGCTCAAAGCATGAATCGTTTCTATTGAACGCAGCGGTAAGACTACATTCCGTAGAAGCGCCATGTCTAGGAAGCTCGGGGCATGCCGGGGGTCGGGCGGGAAGTGGGTAGGAGTGAGGGGGGTGATGATCTCGAAGAGCAGCCTGTCGGAGAGGCTGCACATCGCCGTACCATTAGGGTTCGTCGATGTGCAGCTCCACCGCGTGTGTCTACTATTGAAATCGCCGCCCAAAATGACGGCGTCCCCAATAGCGTACAGCGCTTCGAGATCGCCCCTGACAAGGGTCTTGGAGGGTGAGAGGTATGCCGAGCCTATAACTATAGACTGGTGACCGGTCATGGCTAGCCGACAGAGAGAGACTTCTAAGTTCTCGAGCGGGGGAGGGTCTAGCGGGACACAATGGAGCGACCGCTTGTAATAGATGAGGGTGCCGCCTAGGCGGCTAGCCCTATCGTTACGTACGTTGTTGTAGCCACTTATGCGCGGCGTGCGCAATGAGGGCTTTAGGAAAGTTTCCTGTACTAATAGGATGTCGATCGCGTGCTCGACCAGGAAGTCTGCGATTTCGTCGCGTTGGGAACGGAGGCCGTTAGCATTGAAAAAAGCTAACGTTAGGGATCGCGGTTTTATCCTATTTGACGCTGTGAATTTAAATGTTTAAATTTAGGGCGCGGAGAGAGTCTAGTAAAGTCTTATACTTTACAATTATTGACAGGGTCGCGGCAGGCCCGCGAGCGACCCGGAGTTCTGAGGCCAGTGATAGGACCTCGTCGGTGTTAATCGCCGAGAGACCCATCGCCAGCACCAGAGCCCCTTCTAGGTCGGGCACGGGCTGCGGGGTGGATGGGGGGGCCCTGGCCGTTGGGGCGGCTACCTGAGGGGCGGCCACCTTGGGGCGGGGTGTTTGGGTCGGGGGTGCGGGCGGGGGCGCGGTGGGGGTCCTGACGACCTGTGCCCAGCCAGTCCTTCGGGCGGGTGGTGGGTTCCCAGAGGGAGCCCCTGAAGGGGGCATGTACTCCTCTGGGGCGCGCGCCTCGGGCCTTTCCGGCATGCGCGGCGCCTTGGGGCACCCGCGGAAGTTCGCGGGGTGCCCCACGGTGCCGCACAGTACGCAGGCTGGAGGGTCCGAAGGCACGGGGTCTTTTGGCCGGGGACAATCGACGGTGCCATGGTCCCCCTGGCACTTGACGCACCTGGGGCGGGCATAGCAGTGCCGCTTGGAGTGTCCCCAGTTCTGGCAGTTGTGACACTGCGCTATATTGTAGTCGCGCCTGTGGGGGGGCTCGACTCTGAGGCCCGAGATGCGGCATATGTGCCGCAAGTTGAATATTCGCTTACCCTCGGGGGTGAAGTCGAGGACAATTTTGTACAGCGATGTACGGGACTTTCGGTGTCCTAAGACGGGGTGCACCTCGTGTGCGGGGAAGCCTTGCGCCTTTAGGTCGGCAAGGATGTCGGATGGGGTAAGTTGGTTTTTGGGAAGTCCGCGAACCACTACCCGGAGGAGACGCTCCTCGGGAAGCGTATAGGTGTGGTAACCTATGTGCTTCTCGCGGAGAAAGGTGGATAGGCGCCTGTGGCACTCCGAGGTCTGTACGTAAACCTTGACGCCTTGAGCGCAAGTTTTAGCGCGCAGAAAGTTAATGTGTGCCGCGTCTAGTTGAGCTGACACACAGGACCAGGTGTTGTCGTCCTGGATGACTATCGGAGGTGGCATCTTTCCGGTGGATTGGCTGGGCGCGGGCGCGGGGCGCGGCGACTTCGGGCGCCGGGGCGCGGAGGCGGGTGGAGAGGGGGCCGTTTTGGCGGCCTTCGCCGGTGTGGCTGCGGCCGGAGGGGCTGCAGAGGCCTTGCGCTGCCGCTTCTTCTTCCCCGTTACCAGCGTGAACTCATCCGAGTCGTCGCTGTCTGACGGGGAAGGAGGAGACGGTGGCGAGGGTGTGGGCGCGATCCCGCAATCCATAGGATCGGCAGGGCTGAGTGGGCTGTCCCGGTCCAATGGATCACGGTTAAGCGAGTCGGCGGACCCGTAAATTGATGAAGGACGCGATAACAGGATGGGAGACCTGTCGCGAGTGGAGGGCGCTGAGGGCGCGAGCGGGCGCGCGGATGGACGCGCGGAGGGCGCGGGTTTACGCGCAGATGGCGCGGGTTGACGCGCGGTTGGCGCGGAAGGCGCGGGTGGACGCGCGGATGGTACGGATGACGCGGGTCGCGCTGAAGGCGCTGGTGGACGCGCTGAAGGCGCGGGCGCGGAAGGCGCGGGCGGCCGGGTTTCCCCTTGAGGAGGGGCCGGCGGGGCTTGCGCGGCTTGGAAGGCCGCGAAGTGGGATTCAAAGTCGGGGATGTTCGCCGATAAGTAGGCGAACAGTGCCCCGAGGTCAATTTTGGAGTCCATATCGGCGAGCGTTAGTCGCCCGCCGATAGGGTGTGTGACCACCCTCCCCGTCGGTGGCGACAGGGAGGCGTGTGTACCTTATGTGGTGTGTACCTCGACGCAGAGCGTATGTAGGATTGGGCCTCCGAGGAAACTTAATTCCTCGTAGGAGTGTACCTATGCGACCACTAGGGCCGGAGGACGTCTTTTTGACGGCTCTTGGGCAACGTCAGCGGGACTGGAGTGGGGCGTGGCGAGGGGAGCCCCCAAGGCCAAGGTTCCCAAACCCTTCCGAAATTTGCTTCCCCAGAAGGGTGGACAGCGGGCAGTCGGGTCAGTGCCCCGTTCACTGGCGTTGTATCTTAATCGTTTCCAGCAGTGCACGGCTTTCCAATGAAAGTCTTGTCAAAGGACAATGCGAACGAAACGTCAACGGCGCAATGAAAATTGCACCGAAAACTACGAACGCGGCGAGCTGACAAGCGGATGTCGGCAGTTCGTCAGAGCGGGGGGCGGACAGACGTCCACACGCGCGCGCGGCTCCGAAGCGAATGAAAAATGGGCTGAGAGCGAACTAACGATTGCTTTTATAGCTGCGGTTGTGGTGACGTCATGATTCGCAACGATTCATTCTTCCTTTTTCCTAATACGGCCTATCCTGATCATGCGCCGTCCTCGGCCGCATTTCACAAGATATCTTCATTGGAGACCTCAACAGGGTCAACCTGAGCAGACCAGGGCTCAGCACCGGTGTCATCATTGTCTTCAGCTTCGGAATCTGTCGATGAGAAACAACATGAACACAAAACTTTTTTGTAAAGTTGCCTATTCTTTCATTCCTCACACAATCAAGGCCCTCTTTCAATGATACACACGATGTTATTTCTTAACTTCTTATACTTCACTAACAATCATCGTATTACAAGCTTCATCGACCACACACATCGCTTATTCTTACAATTCTACGTACAAGGCTAAGCCATACGAGATTGCAGGACCAAAGTCCAACACATATCAATGGATATGGATACAAATTCGCATGCAGGGCGCGCAGGTAGGGCGCGCAAGCAGGGCGCGCAGGCAGGGCGCGCAGGCAGAGGCACGCACGTGGATGGTGCGCGACTGCCGGGTAGGCAGCATGCAGACTGCGACGGACCCGGCCACGCAGCTCAGGAACTGGCGCAACCGCTCGGCGCCTCCATCTGTCAGACGCTCGGCCTGGCTCGGCCCTACATCGGTAATTAAGAAGGTACTGCAAGGCTGGAGCCCAACACACATCGTAAGATATGTCTGCCGGTTCGAAGAAGCGAGACCACGCATCGAATGATACGTCTGCCGGTTCGCAAGAGCGAGACCACGCATCGAATGATACGTCTGCTGGTTCGCAAGAGCAAGATCACGCATCGAATGATACGTCTGCCGGTTCGCAAGAGCGAGACCACGCATCGAATGATACGTCTGCCGGTTCGCAAAGCGAGACCACGCATCGAATGATACGTCTGCCGGTTCGCAAAAGCGAGACCATGCATCGAATGATACGTCTGCCGGTTCGCAAAAGCGAGACCACGCATCGAATAATACGTCTGCCGGTTCGCCGAAGCGAGACCACGCATGTCATAAGACATGCAACCCAGTGCCGCTCGTCCATCCCACTACATAGGTATGCCACCTACTAGTCCGCCAACATCTCTGCACGGCACCTCTCGCTCGCGCCTGGGCAAACGCTCCTTTGATCCACGCCAGAGCGCCACGTGACTTGCAAACATACACACGCACACATAGACGTTCGCAAGTAAGAACTGTAACATAAGAGCGTTAGGTAAACCACAAACTTATTTTCGAAAAATTCTGCACAACTCTCGGGACACCATTCCCCTTTCTATATTCGATTTTAAAATTAAAATCCCGTAGGCAAACCATCGAGCGTGCAACCCTTGGCAGAAGATCTCTCTTGCCCTCGGCGACCTTCAGAGCTTTGCAATCGGTTACGATTTTGAAAGTTAACCCTGTCAAATAATGCCTAACATTTTGTAATGCTATGATGACTGCCAGCGTCTCCAACTCATATGAGTGGTATCGGCTCTCTACGCCTTGACCTTACTAAAATAAGCACCAACACGTTTGTTACCATCAGCGTGTTTCTGCATCAATACAGCACCGTAGCCTGCGCCACAGGCGTCCATGTGCAGTTCGGTTGGCCAGCGAAGATCGAAAATTGCAAGTATGGGGGCACTCAATTGTTGTCAATTGCTCGACAACGCACCAACGGTCCCCGTCCTGTCCAAGTCCCAACTCAAACCTCACGCCCCTCAAACCCCCTTAACAAGCCCTGAGACACCCGCTCGGTGAGTCGTGCAGGTAGGGCGCGCAGGTAGGGCGCGCACGTCAAGGCACGCAAGTAAAGGCACGCACGTGGAGGGTGCGCGACTGCCGGGTAGGTCAGCACGCAGACTGCGAACGAACCCGGCCACGCAGCTCAGGAACTAGCGCACCCGCTCTGCCAGACGCTCGGCCTAACCTGTCACTCTGCCTAACTCGGCCCAGGTACTCTACCTCAGTAGTTAGAAAGGTACACTTTCGAAGATTTATTGAGACTCCCGCCTCAGATAATGTTTTCAATACATTGCATTACACCATTTCTATTGAGAACGTCAGTTATGATAATAATCGGGGTATGAATACCCTGATTGCGACAACTTGCGGGTACAACCATAAAATCAATATCGAGAGCAATGTTACTGAACTCCACTGTAAGTTTGACATATTCGAGCGCTAATGGTTTGTACTAATTCCTTTCAAAAAGCAATGAGTTTGATTACGCGGACAAGAAAAGTGTTGGAGTTTCTCCAGAGTTCTCGTGCAAAAACACGAGTTGAGAGACTCCATTACCAACTCAAATCTACCGTATAATTTTTAGTCACTCAATCACTCCTTCACCCGATACTGGCAAAACGCGCAACACAAATGCATCGCGACGCCATCAATCAAGAACAGAACAGAATAGAAGAAAAGTGAGAGCCGAATCGCATATCAGGGAAATTGTGCTCGCCACTACTATCTATCAAAACGTCCACAGGTGGACCCTGAATCACTGCGGTGGTTGTGTCAATATTTTTGAAGAATTATTTAACTCATTACACAAACTAACTGTGCGTTGATTAGTATTACGCCCCTGTGAGCGAGCCTTGGCAACACAATCACTTTCCTTGTAACCTGTCTTTTTACACAAAGAACAAGTACCTAATTTTTGAGCTACCTGTATCCTTGGTCGAAATGGTGGCAGGGCTTTTGACAATTTAAAAGTACTTAGCAAAGTCCATTTAAATAAAAAGCTTTTTCATTTCATTTCCTTAATATTTTTTTTGGTACACTTGACACTCTAATGTTTAGTCCGATCGCAGTTGCACTCGAAATCTAGTGGCATAGTGTGGCGCTTCCCAAAAGCACTAGCATGGTGGTGCATGGCCGGCGAATTTACTGCGGTTAGGCTTGACATAAATGGCCAGAAACGAACTACCTCCTCGCACCAAAATTATTGATAGACGATAGATCAAAATTAGATACAAAGTTACTGTGTCACCTTGCTTTATTTAATGATAGCATCGGCAAGCACCTGCGCTGAGATTAGGTTGCTGTCCTCGCATCGGGGGTAGGACTAACACTAACATGATCAGACGAGTTTGGCGTTACATTCTTAGTATTTCTAACACGAACACGTGCAGACGTGTTTAGCGGTACACTCACAGTATTTCTAACCCGAACACGGTCAGATGGGTTTGGCGTTACACTCGCAATATTTCTAACACGAACCCGTGCAGACGGGTTTAGCGGTACACTCGCAGTACTTCTAACCCGAACACGATCAGACGGGTTTGGCGGTACACTCGCAATATTTCTAAAACGAGCACGGTCACGGTCAGCGAGTTTGGCGGTACACTCGCAATATTTCTAAAACGAGCACGGTCACGGTCAGCGGGTTTGGCGGTACACTCGCAATATTTCTAACACGAGCATGGTCAGACTGGGTTGACGTTACACTCGCCGTATTTTCCCCAATGGCATTTAGTGTAGACACTATCGCGCTTAACGTCTCCGCCATCGAATCGTTACACGTGACCCGCGACGGTCACTATGATGATGTAAATCGGTTCTGTTGTGACGAAGTCGCGAATGAGTAGGTACGGAATCTACTGTATCGAGACGCGCTACGTTGAGACCGCGAACTACATTCTACGTGCCGAGTAGACACACGAGTATATCACTCCTACGGAACCGTGAAAGATTTTCACTCTTAGACAACCGTGAGCGCCACCCACGACTACAAGAACGAGATCTATGATGGTGTCGATGTGATTTGCTTGTACATACCACGCTTAATCTCATGGCGCGGTGGCGTATTATTTTCCGATTTTGTGACGGTAGCGGCATAATAAATCGAATCCCTGCAACCGCTTGTTATTTTCTCTTTTAAACTTAAAAAACCTCTAATGTAGGCGTAGGAAGTATTATCCCACTTCTGATTTTAGGAATCAGGAATGGAATAAAATAAAGAATTATCATCGTAACTTAAAACAATTTTACTTTCAATTAGATTTTCACAACAAGTAACAAGCGATTGCACAGAAAACAACTCTTTACACAATAACCGAATAATAAGGATGAAACAAATGACTAACGGCAAATCACATCGATTACCACTTCAACCGACCTCACTCTACAACGTCCGACAAGCAAATGGGCTGAGAGCGAACTAACGATTGCTTTTATAGCTGCGGTTGTGGTGACGTCATGATTCGCAACGATTCATTCTTCCTTTTTCCTAATACTATATTATTTTTACAAATCTATTGAAAATAATAATTGAGTTATTTAATTTTATAGCCTAAATCCTATTCATATTATAAACTTTGCGAGTTTGTATGAATGTTTGTTACTTTTTCACCCAAAAACTACTGAATAGATTTTAATGAAACTTTACCATGATATAGCCTATAGGTACATCAGAATAAAATGTAGGCTTTAAATAAAATAAGTTGGTTTACTAAAATTAATCCTGCGCGGACAATGTCGCGGGCAGAAGCTAGCCTAAGTCATCCACATAGCACATACACATAACAATTTTCTACTTTCTTACCTTGTGTAAATAATCTATGTTTCTTACGGTATGGTACGGTAGCACGATATGTAGAGAAATGTAGTTGTTAAAAGTATTTTTTCTATAGTACATAAAATAAAAGAAACCACGACTATTGAAAATTTGAAATGGCAATTTGACAAACCTGCCAGAAACAGCTGAGCTGTAGGCCTACACCGCGGTCCAAATTGCGCATATAGCTACTCTATTTGCTACAATAATTTTATTTTACTCTATTAATAATCCTTGAGTGCTATTTTAGTGTTTAAATGGTTTTTACATAACCTCTTTTTAGACGTTTTGACATTTACACACAAAGCGTGGATCAAATTGATTTCACGCAAATAGTGCACATAGCACCGTATTCAATTCGGTCCAAGGCGTTTGCACTGTTGGTAACGTTCGTAATGTTTGCGCATTATGGACCGCAGGGAGTGTGAATCAAATTGAACGTATTCGCACCAACAAAGATAATGTGACGTCATTAAGCAGTGCTAACGGTGCACACGAAAAACAGGTACCCGCGCACATAAGCGCAATTTGGACCGTGGTGATAGTTTGCGCATATCGGACCACAGGGAATGACAATTCACAATTTCACAAACAAACCGAAAATGTATTGGGCTATTGGGTGTCTTGGGTGGGAGAAACCCTGCGGTCCAATATGCGCAAACACTACGAACGTTACCAACAGTGCAAACGCCTTGGACCGAATTGAATACGGTGCTATGTGCACCATTTGCGTGCAATCAATTTGATCCACGCTTTGTGTGTAAATGTCAAAATGTCAAACGTCCAATAAGAGGTTATGTAAAACTATTATTTAAACACTACAATAGCACTCCAGGGTTATTAAAAGAGTAAAAGAAAATTATTGTAGTAAATAAAGTAGCTATAATGAGTCTTTATTAATTCAAAACTCAAATGTTTACTCTAATGATTCACACACTTAAACGTCAAATTCGAGTTTGACATTTGCGCACACACTGCACTACCTCTTTTTCGTGTGCACCGTTAGCACTGCTTAATGACGTCACTCATGACGTCACATATTTTCGTTAGTGCGAATACGTTCAATTTGATTCATTCCGTGTGCGCGCAATCGGTGCCAATAGCGCACATATGCGCAATTCGGACCGCGGTGAAAGTGATTGATAAAGATTACATTTATCATTATCAGTAGACCAAGAAAATCTGTTTGAATCAATAGAGGCGCTGAGATAACATGTTTTTGAAAACTGAAATTTTAAAAGCTATATCTTTTAGAAATCCCGTTAAATTACCATTATCGTATTGGTCGTTAGTGTTTCTAAGATTTGCGGTTACTTTGGTGCCTCAGCGAGGATATATACACCCTGATGAGTTTTTCCAGAATGTCGAAGTTATTGCAGGTAATGTATATTTTAGTTCTAACATTTAATAAATTAGTTTTTCAGTAGGTAAGAAGTACAAACAACAATAAAGACGTGCATTTGTTTTAATACTTCACCTTGTTTGTAGTACTAAAGTTAAGTATCATCTACTATATAAAAATAAGTCAGGTTTTCCTTCCTGAAGCTATAACTCCAGAACGCACGAACCGATTTCCACGGTTTTGCATTCGTTGGAAAGGTCTCGGGCTCCGTGAGGTTTATAGCAAAGAAAATTCAGGAAAAATTTCAACAGAAAAGAAAATAGGCGGTACGAAGTTCGCCGGGTCAGGTAGTTATTTATAAAAGTTATGGTTTAGACTTATATTAAATAACTATAAACTATATGCTGTACATGTATGTACATGCTGCATAATTCAAGTATTAAATATTTTTATTATAATAACAAATATTGCTAATAAATGTTTAGTTAGAATATATAAAATAATGTTTAATTTATTTTTTCTTTTTAGTGTTTTAAGTTCTTCTATGAAGTATTAAGTAGAGTTGGATAGTTATAAAAATTGGTTCACAACTCAAAGTTATCATGAAATAAAGTTAAGACAGGATACTATTATTAGCTGTTATTTTTCAGAATAAAAAAAACCTCAAGGTCTAATGCTATAAAATTTTCAGGAAACTATTTCGAGACTTTGATTTTAATGACAGAGTTTTCTTCCGAGTTCTTGTCGTAAAAATACATGTTGAGAGACTCCATTTTTAACCTCAATCAACTGTACAATTTTTGTTACCTACTTTAGTTACATTTTCCCTTCGACATTGGCAAAATGCGTGTACGCTTAATGCAACGCGAGGCCCTTAATTAAGAATAGATTTTAATGACGAAAAAAGAATCATTGCAATTGGTTTACAACTTTCCAAGATATCGGCGCATAAAGTCTGAACTGCATATTTTCACAATTCTAAAAAACTACTAAACCGATTCATAAATAAGTTTTTGGGACCAAATAGCATTGAACAAAAAAAAATCACTTAAAATTGGATCAGAAACTTGACGCAATTGGTATACACACATAAAAAAAACATACCAACCAAATCGAGAACCTCCTCCTTTTTGAAGTCGGTTAAAAAAGGAAGGATGGAACTGCATTTATTGAGTGTTGAGTGAGAAATTCCAATGGTGATGACAGACTTGAGCATTTACTTTAAATCGACATCAAGATGTTTTTAAATTTGCCATACTTACTGAATGACGAACCGAGCCAGGCATAGACCCAACCATCGCTACGAACATTTGAACGATCAATTTACTAAATGATTGTCACCTCTTTTTATCTCTTAAATTATTTCGCTAGAATGCTGGCTAAAACACTCTTGATGATTTTGTGAGCTTTTATCTTATGTGATGAAGCTAGCCAAAAATAGGGAAAAATGGAAGTCCAGGCTTTTACCCTAATGGGATCCACTGAATAAATAATCAACTAACTCTTAGCATAAGTAATATGTATCTACTAAAAAAAAAAAACATAGTGGATCAATAAAGCTTTTTTTTTTTTTATTATTATCTTAATGTAAAATTCGGTAAAATGCTTATTACAAGTGAATGCTCATTGCTCAAGTCTATCAGCATCTTAACGAGGAAGATATCTAGAATAGAGGGAGCTGTTAGAGAAGCAATAGTTTGGGACACATTAATTACTTACTATGAGATGAACAGTATGACTGTTTATTTTCAAAAACTTGTATTAGTTACTCGTAAATACGTAAGATATAATAGTATTAGGAAACTTCTAATGATAACCGTATTTTAAATATGAAAAACGTTATTAATTTCAGGGGATATTCTCAGTGTGGATGTCGCAAGAACATGGGAGTTCAACCCAAAATTCCCAATTAGAAACATTTTTATACCCAAAATGATATTAGGCCCCCCACTGCAGTTCATTGGTGCAGCTACACCATATTTTAAAGAGTATTTCAATATCGATTTGAGGACTCCTTATTATCTTTTAGTGATACCTAGATTATTTATATGTTTACTCTCTCTCATCAATGATTACTGTTTGTACCGTATCTGTGTTCTGTACGGACAAAATTTTAGAAGCAGGCTTAAAATATTTGCTAGCTCATACGTAGTTTTTGTGTATTGCTGTAGAAGCTTCTCAAACACATTTGAGATGATATTCTTCTCCGTTCTGTTACTTTTAGTCGCGGAGTGTATGTTGAAATCAGACAAAATAATATATCACAATGAATTTTTAAGAGAGAAGTACAAAGAAGCCAAAACAGCTGTGGAAAAAGTGAAACTGTTTAAACTGTCCACTCATCTACCTGAGCATTCTTTGAATCGTGTTTTAATGCTATCGACGTTAGTAATTATCGGCATTTTCAATCGTCCCACGTTTGTGGGCTTCGCATTTCCACCCATATTTTTCTGGCTCCACAGAGGACTAGGATCTAAGGTTGTAGGTTTCAAAGATTTTCACTGTAGGATTTTAGTATTCATACTGTGTAGTATACCAACAGTTTTATTCTTAATATTGATTGATTCTGGGTACTATGGGTATATCACAATGGCTGATATAGAATCTTTTAAGTTATCATGGGATAATTGGGTTGTGACTCCATTGAATTTTCTAAGATATAACTCTGATATGCGGAAACTAACGCAGCATGGCCTCCATCCTCGTTGGCTGCATGTGGCTGTCAATGTTCCCCTGCTGTTCAACGTGCTGGGACTGTTAGCAGTATTCACATTGTCTGGACATATTTATAGGTATGTATTTTGCGAAACTCATTATGGTCAATATCACAAATAATTTAAGTCATCTTCATTTAAGTATTCACCTAATTTCATTACGTGACTTCGAGATTTGACAATTCATCTAAGTCGCACAACCAAGAAATGGAATTCTTGCCAGCACACGTCCCCTCCGTTCCATCCTTCTTACAGCCCTGGATCCCTCAAAATGACCGCGAAGAAACAACTTGCAGATCGCAAGGCGAGGATGCTTAGTTCGGCACTCATTCTCTATATTTCTCTTGCATTAGCTATTTGACTTCGCATTTGGAATTCACTTCCGCATACCATCAGAAGTCATTGGCGAGACCGTCTTATGAAGTAAAAAATGTATATTTTTCATTATGTATGATACAAATGTTATATGTTATACGTACACTTAATAGGCGTAGGTAAAACTAATAGGCAAAGAAGCATACGGCCACGATGTTACGCCGTCAAAATAGCCTTTAGATTTAGACACACCACCAGGGTTCTCTCGTTCACTGTTAATCCTTACCCTGTCTGTACCCTACTACCTTATGTGAGTGGGTTGTTTCTGTAACACGAACTATTATTAAAGTGAAAGTACCTACTTTACCTGGAAGATCGCTCTAAATTCTAGTGGCATAACTGCGCCTTACCTCATAAAGTGATTATTCCGATCTTATTTAACCAATTAAAAGTCGTTGAAGAGAGGATGTGCGAGTCTAAAATCTCGGTTAGGCAATTGCTTGATGAATATAGTGGGTGGTGAATGTATCTACGTTTTTTTTTAACAGCTAATGGGGGCTGCCAGTACCTATTGTTAAGTTGACAAGCAAAAAGTTAAAACGCACATGCATATGCGCGTACTTAGGTGAACAATAGCTAAGTTGCATCACATTAATAATTGGGATTTTTTTTGTCTTGAATTGGTGTACTTGTGGACTTAGTATAGTAGGTATAGACGTCAAGCTTTACTTACGTGTCTGCTTCAAAATTAACCAGAACACTCGAAACTGAACTCACTTTTGAGATGATCTAAGGAGCTCTGTTCGTCAGATTCCAATTGAGCCAGCGTAGACGTTCCTGGATGTGTGATGGTCCTAAGCATAATATCTCATGATACTTAATGATGAAGAGGGTACCTATGGTCATTTGGTACACATACAATAGAAGATAGAAGCTAGGTAATCAAAGCTGTAACAGCATTTTCTTAATAATTTATTGACTGGAGGACTTAAATATGACTGGAGAAAGTTTCCAAAATTTATCTGCTGGACTGGATAGTGCTATATAAACGATATGCAATTTCCCTTTATTTTTTCAGGTTTATACGCGGTCAATATAGCAAGCTACCGAGAATCCAAAGCATAACAGGCCTCATGACATTCTCATTGGTAACACCTGTGTCTCTACTTTCTCTGTTTCCGCACCAAGAGGCACGGTTTATCATCCCAGTTCTCGTGCCCATGGTATATCTTTTCGGCAACTATTTGTTTGTCAACGAAAGTGATGCAGTATATCGTAGGAAGCTCAAGAATTTTCTTCGGTACAGCTGGTATATTTTGAATATCGTTCTCGTAGTGTTTTTTGGGTTCGTGCACCAGGGCGGGGTGTATCCGTTCGCGAACAGTCTCCACAGTGAAATAAGGGCCACATATGGAGTCCATACGCATGTGATTACTACACACAGTTACAGCATACCGACGTTTCTGCTGCAATTAGAAAGCACGGCGAAAGTTTACAAAGACAAAAAGACTGGTCATAAATACAGGCTAGCTCCAACGACGTTTCTGTACAAGTATGGCTCTATGCCCATGGACGATTTGTTCACAAAGATAGACGAAGTGCTCACGGATGCCGAAATGCTTCTACATAAATATAAAAAGCAGTATAGATTCTATGTGGCGTCGCCCTGTTCGTTAGAGCGGCAGATATTGGATACGGCCAACAAGTATTACTACTTTGAACTAAATGAAGATTTTTCTTACTACCCACATTTTTGTACTGAAGCCCTGCCGTCTTTCCCCAGCAGTAGAGATCAGTCGTGTTTAGAATACAATCTTATTCGCAAAAACGAATCTCGCGCAGTAGATCTGAATATATTCCAAAGAATCTCTTGTTATCTGAAAAAGTTTTGCCTGAGGGTGTATAGAGTAAAACTCGTAACAAATCATCCTAAATAAGATTAATTAATTTATGTATACCTAAATACGATATTATTTTGTCAATTTGAATTCGATAAGCAATACCTTAATGACATATGATTTACAAAGTCCACATTTAAATGTATATAAAACTTATTTACAAATGTGTCATATTGACTTGATGGTTAATTAGATTGTAAATGGTTTATATTGTTAGTTCTTAATTCCAGTTAACTCTGATACTCTCAATGTATCCGTCTATGTCATATAATATAAGTGTACTAAATTAGTTCTTTTGAATAAGTGCAATAGGTATTCATCAAATAGTTAATATGATCGAAGACTACAGCTGAATTTTTTTTATATATTTTAACAGTTAAGCTCGTTCTAAATTTCTAATGCCCAACAGCGCTAGCTTTTAAGTCATACTGTTTTAATATAGCTAACGCTGTAGGTATTACAGGTATCTTACATAAAGGGCAGCTTTACATATATATAAAAAAAACTTTAACAGCTATATTTTGTGTGCAGCTCGGTAACTCCTCTAAACAGATCAGTTTACTTATGTGTGTGTAAAGTAATGACAGTGAAGGTATGATGTTAAGATTGTGATTGTTTGTATACCAACCATTAGGTACGAAGTGCAACCCAAGCTTTGCACACTGTACTTTGTTTAGTCTTTATGCTCACGCAATATGATTGAATGTCAATGTAAAGCTTGTTTACACTTCCACTGTAGGTACAGAGTAGAAATAGAAACTATAGCTGTCCTATTTGCTTGTAATAGATCGATTGTCGAAGTTAGTTCTCGTTACAAATCTTTGTGAAACAGTGTACAGTAGTAAGACCTAAAGAGATAAAACAAAATTTCTTCATTTAAATGGACTTTATACTTATGTTGAGGATTTAATAAGTAGTTAACCGTATTATTAAAAAACTCCACAGCTTATCATTTCGTAATGATTTCAAAACATTACCGGTCAATAGGTACTTACATCAATATATTAAAATTCCATTTTACATGCGTAAATTTTGGGCAGCGTTTACTCCCACGCATGGAGATGTTACTAGTCATGATTTTAATCTCCATTAGTATCGTCCCCATTATTACGACCAATAATACCTAATACTGTTTAACTAGTGAATTTAAAACCTTATCAATAATGGAGAAGTCAACTAATTAGTCGCTTTATAGGTAGTGAAACTAATGGGCTAAAAAATATGCACGAATTAATTGGTTGTGCAAGTGGGAATGATTAGTTTGATCATCACGACTTCAATACGTTTCCTAGTACCTAATACAATTAATACGGAAAATATTATGAAACTATCAATTATTCAACTATATTCTCTCTAGTTCTCCGAAACTAAAAGTTAAAAATGTAAAAACTTTAAGTTGCTTATTGTTTTTTTCTGTTGATGATAGCAGCTAAAACTTTGTGCCTAATCCTAGGTACCTAGTCCTCAATTGTATGGTTGTGTCAAATTAGTATAAAATCATTGTCATACATTGAACATTTCGAATTACTTTCGTAAATAATAAAATGCGCAAGTTCAGTGATCCCAGTGTGAACGACGGTTTACAAATATTAATCTGTGAACCCATAGGGTTCATAATCATAATTGTAATTTTCGTAGGGATATCTAATTAAATATAATTAAATACAGCCTACGCTACTCCCTGATAATGTAGCTTTATTTTAGTGAAATAATTTTTAAAATTGGTTTAGTGGTCGGTTATCAATTTGTATTTTGCTGATATAAATGTGTAACAGAAGTAACACCTATGGAATAATTTTATTTTTGCGTTTACAAACGCGTACATATTAATACTAGAAAAATGAACTGAAAAAAATCGACTTGCCTCAGGCGGGACCCGCCTCGATGTTTTTTAGTTCATTTTTCTAGTAGAAGTAACACCTTTCCTGAAAATAGTTTTCTTGTAATCGGGCCGGCCCGCGCGGTGCGTAAACTGCCCATTGTGTGCATTTGTAATGAGGATAATTAGTTTTTAAAGTATCATTGTTAAGAATTATTAAAAAAAAATGTGATTTGCATAATTAGTAACAGAATTTTTTTCGGGCTGCGAGTCAAAAAAAAATGTGATTTGCATAATTAGTAACAGAATTTGTTTCGGGCTGCGAGTCTTTGCAATTGCATAAATAAAATATATGTAATTAGGTACATAATACATTTTTTTAACGAACGTGTGGGTGATATTATTTTATATAGTGACTGAACGTTGCAAATATTTTATTAGTTTATAATTATAAAAGTCAAAATAGAACACAAGTGTATTTTTTTATTTTATTGTAATAATATTTTAATCAATTTTATTTTTAATCTACATGACATTGTATTGTGAGCTCAATTTATAAGCAGGTACTTATTTTTCATTTTATACTACATAAGTATTACATTCCTTGTTTACAGTAGACGTCTCTCAACTGAAATAATATTGATGATTACTTTTTTATTATTGTTAATTTAATATTTATTATGTATACCTACGTTCGGAAGCTTTAATTTTGATATTTTCTAATATTGTCGAATATAGAATAGGTAGCTTTTTTGGCGGTCTACTTATTGATGTTTCAGATGTGGAAAATTAGAATTTCTATTTAGGAATTTTAATTATGTTTTATAAATTAAAAATATTTTTTTACATTTATCATGAGCAGCTTTGTCAAACTATATCCTTGTGCAGACAGATAAGACAAATGGCGACGGTAATGTTACAAGATGGCAGCTGATTATAAAAACAAAGTATAATTTTTGTTAATTTATTATGCAAAAAGCTTTATTGCTTAAAGCAATAAAGATTTTTGCATAATCTGATGGCTCTAAACAAGAGGTGTTGAACAAAGTCAAAGTCAAAAGTCAAAATTACTTTATTCATTTAGGTACAATTTGTACACTTATGAAAGTCAATTTTGATGCCATCGGTTCGAGAGTCTACCAGGAGGCCTTGTTCTGAGAAGAACCGGCAAGAAACTCAACAAGTTTTATCCTCCCTTTACAGTTTTCATAGTATTGATTTGGAAAAGTCATAATTCACATTGTCAAGTCTTTAATAATTAATCATAATAATATAATAAAATAAAGACTCATAATTAAACTTACAATAAATAAATATATATAAAAAATGTGATTTAAGACATCCTTCCTTACAATATTGTCAATTAGAGAATTGAAATTTTACACATTGATATCTCACTAGATTAAAATGGAGAATCGAGCACATTTGGATGTGTCCACACATTTTTGTCGTCTATATATTCCTGAACATTATAATACGCTTTCTTCATTAAAATTTGTTTAATGTGAAGCTTAAATTTATGTGACGGAAGTTCAGTTACATGATGTGGGAGTTTATTATATATTTGTATACATTTCCCCATGAATGAGTGACTAGTTTTATGAAGTCTGAAACTTGGTACAGAAAGTTTATTTCTATATCTTGTGTTTAAATTGTGATAATCACTTTTCTTCAAAAATGTATGTAAATTTTTATGAACATACATAATGTTGTCATATATATATTGGGAAGCAACCGTCAATATATTGATTTCTTTAAATAACTCTCTAAGCGAGTCACGAGGTCTTAGTTTATAAATGGCGCGTACGGCTCTCTTTTGTAATACAAAAATGTCTTGAATATCAGCTGCTGATCCCCACAGCAATATAACATATGACATAACACTATGGAAGTAACTGAAATATACAAGTCTTGCCGTCTCAACATCAGACAGTAATCTAATCTTTTTAACAGCAAAAGCAGCAGAGCTAAGTCTTCCTGATAGGGTAGTAATATGAGGATTCCATTGTAGACGTGAATCTAAAGTTATTCCTAAAAATACTGTTGAGTCAACACATTGTATAATTGCTTCGTTAATTTTAATATTTGTACTGACCTGCTTGACATTTGGTAACGAAAATTTGATACATTTAGTTTTATTTGAATTTAGTAACAAGTTATTATTAGTAAACCAACACATTACTTTGGAAAGGGCATTATTCACATCGTCAACATTTTCTGTTTGTCTATTTAGTTTGAAAATAAGGGAAGTATCATCTGCAAATAATACCGTCTCACATAAGTTGCTTACATAGTAAGGCAGGTCATTTACATAAATCAAAAAAAGTAACGGACCTAATATCGAACCCTGCGGCACGCCCATGAGCATAGGGGCCCCTGAAGACTTCGCTTTATTTATAACTACTGTTTGTAATCGGTCACTCAGGTATGATTCAATTATTTTTATTGAGTTCATTGAGACGCCATAATGTTGTAATTTGGCCAATAAGGTTTTATGTTCTACACAGTCGAAGGCTTTGGACAAGTCACAAAAGACACCTAGAGCATCTTGTTTGTTTTCCCAAGCATCAAATATATGTTTCATTAACGCAACACCTGCATCTGTCGTATTTCTACCCTTAGTAAAACCAAATTGTCTGTCATGAAACAGTTTATTCAATGTAAAATGAGAAAGCAATTGATTGTAAATAACTTTCTCAAATATTTTACTTAACGCTGGTAAAATGGATATGGGACGAAAATTAGTGGGATCACATTTATCCCCAGACTTAAACAAAGGTATAATTTTACTACATTTCATTAAATCGGGAAAAAACCCATCTTCAATGCATTTATTAAAAATAATCGTTAAATATGGGGAAATTACTTTAATTATTGCTGTTATAACTGTAACCGATAAACCCCATAGATCTTCCGTCTTTTTCTTATTTAAAGATTTAAACGTTTTTATAATGTAATCGTCATTAATTTCATGAAAGTTAAAAGAAATATCACATTTATCAACACTAGATTCTAAAAAGGAAACCGCAAATTCAGTAGATGAATTCAGTTTACTAGTGATTTTCATGGGAATGTCTGAGAAAAAGGCCTCCATAGCATTTGCCACTGCTTCATCCGTTTTTACCATTTTACCATTAATATTAATTTCAAAAGACCTATCTTTAAATGATGTTTTACCAGTTTCTTGGTTTATAATTTTCCAGGTGGTCTTAATTTTATTAGCAGAATTTTTAATTTTATTACTAAGGAAGTTTGCTTTTGCAACATTACAAACCCTTTTAAATATTTTAGAATAATTTCTGACATAATTTATAAATGACTGGTCTGTGGACATAGACTTTTCATAATATAAATCATATAATTTTCTTCTACTAACATATATGCCTGGGGTAGCCCAATCACTAAATTTCTTTTTTGAGTTAAGTGAAACAGTTTTTTGTTTAAATATGCTATTAAATTCTAAATTTATTTGATTAAATAAATTTTTATACATTTTATTTGAATCATCACAATATTGTAAGAAATGAAGTCTATGTTCAATATTATTTTCGAAAATCTTCATGCGACTGTCCGTTATTGGTCTAAAAGTAATTTTTGTTACTAGATTAACATTACGGCGCTCAATAGTGATTTTCTGTCCACTATGATCTGAGTTTACACAGTTGAGTATAGATTTTTCAAGTATATTACAATTACAGAAAATGTTATCCAAGCAAGTAGCTGTAGTAGGGGTGATTCTGGTAGGTTCAAAGAAAGCATAATAAAGATTAAAAGATCTAAATAAATTAATGAACCTATTTGTGTATGGACTTGGTACTAGAATATTTAAATTGAAGTCCCCACAGACAACTATCTTCTTGTTATTGCTACAAATAATATTTAGAACATTTTCCATTGTAGTTTCAAACAGATCATAGTTTCCAGAAGGGGGTCTGTATACACATACAATTATAAATTGCTCAAATTCCACACATGAAATTTCAATAATTCGTTCAATTGAGTGCTTAATCACATCTGAACACATGAAATTATCGCCCCACAAAGACAAATAAGGATTTGTTGATTAAAACTTGATAGTAACGTTATAGTATAAAGTTGCTAATGACCCCTCGCGCCACCATGCTGCCATCTGGCGGGTAGTTTAGAAAGCCTTAATATGTCTACTTAGCGATGAATCGCTCTTTGTTTATATTATAGTCTAGAGAGATAGAACCATACCTATTTATTATTACTGACGTTTACATATTGGCAATGAGTCGACTAGGGTGAGACCAAAAACTATGCATAGAAGTGAGTAAAAATGATGGCATTTTTAATTTATGACTGAGATATGTAGCCTTATGGGCCACAAACGTTGGTCTGAGGGCCGCAATGTATCGCAAAAACTTTTTCGCGGTGTCTACTCTTAATTTAACATAATATCTCAAATTACGTCCAAAATACTTACTTAATTCCTTAACTACACAGCTGAATTGATATCTTAAAATAAAATGTATATCGACCGTTATCTAAAACGTTATGGTTTAATTTAACGCAAACCCGTAGTTTTAAATTTTAAATCATAATTTATAGTTATAGAAATAGACAGAATCATCACTAGAATTGATTAGAAACATCACTAAATTTTTTATTGTGCTATTATAGATATTTGTTACAATTTGTTATCAGGCTATCTTATGGTTTTAAAACTTCTTAAAATTTCAATCTAAGCATAGAACCGATATTTGTTACATTGGGATGTTAAGATATACCTAAATATTTTATCAAAAGTTCTGTTTGTACCTGTGATTGTTATATAAGTATATGAGTAAAAGATTTGGAAGTTTTTGTATTTGATCGATCATCACTAGCTTTATTAAGGCAGTTGTACAGCTTAATAAACGAAATGTCGAAGTATTGTTGTTGTTTTACTATAATTTAAATATTTCCACCGGAATTAAGTCCAGAGGTCAAGATTTTGATTCACAGGGGAGTGCAAGTCCTTAAATAAATAGTCGAGTAAAATACATGCGCGCGATGCTCGAAATTGTAAAGAATATAAGTTGCCTTTGTACTCTATTTTGTGGCGTCATTGCCTTAATAAAGTAGGCGACAGGATATAAGCTCCTTGGCGACAGGCTGGCAATCTTTCACTATCATCCATCATTTGGAGCCGCTGTATGAACCAAACTGTAGCTTTACCATTCCAACGGGAACTAAGAAATTTGGCAACTCGTTTGTTTGTCGCACAATCAAGAAATGGAATTCACTGCCAGTACACGTTTTTCTTCCTACAATCCTTTTATTTTGTCGGGGAGGTCAAGTGCATTTACGCATCGTCCCTGCGGCATGGTGCCAACCGCGGGGGATATGTGGGGCTCGAGGTAAAGGCGTTCCCTCCATCCATACCCACTAAACATACTCCCCGGCGGCCTGTCCTCCAGTGCGCTATTATGCGCAGATCACGAGCCCTCCGGCTCGGGATCGCAACACAGCGAGACTACACCGAGACCGTCCCAACGCTGCCTGCTGTCTAGGCACTCCTTGTGCACCAATTGGTGGCCAGCAGCCCACAGGGGCTACCGACTAACGCCAGCCCCTGTGGGCCGCTGGCAAATGCCGGCCTTATAGGCCGCCTCCTCACCGACGGCTGCTCGACGTGGCGCGTCCTCCTGACGAGGACACCGGGAGCAACCATCGGACCGCACCTGGGGGACTTCAGGCGCGATCGTGGCCCTAAAAAGGGCCGTCCGGAACTAGCCGTGGTAGGAAAACAAAAACAACTTGACGATAGCATGTGACTTCGAATGCCAAGGCGACACACTTGACATCAAAAGCCACACACCCGCCGAAAAAGTTTCCGCACCACGTTAGCAGGGTCCGCCACGAGGAGGCCTCCGGACGTGGACCCCTTCTTCCTACAATCCTGGGTAATTCAAATGAGGCGTGATGAAGCACCTTGCAGGTCGGTAAGTCGAGAATGGCTAGCGCGATGGTTTATCTCTCGCACCAGCTATCTTCGCATTTGGACTCCACTTTTGCTTACCATCAGGTGGAATGGAGTCATTTGTTTGACCTTTTTAAACTTAAAAATCGGGAGTGGTCTCCCCTTGACTTTCTCGTATACCGGAAAAGACTCAAAGGTTGATAGAAACCTTATATTTTGGTCACCCATCCGAGTACCGACCGCACACTTGGTAGCTTAACTTTCGTGATCGACGGCTCAAAAGTTGATACAAACCTTATATTTTGATGTCATACACGCATGTTAAATTTGGTTGTAATAAGTTAAAGCATGCTCGAGTTATCGTGCTAACGCACAGACAATTCCAAAAACGGTATTTTTGGACTCAGGGACGCCCAAAACGTGTAAAGCCGTCAAAATCTCGAGATTGGATTTTATGACGATTAAAAGACTTCCTCTATATTACGTATACGAGTAAGTAAAAAGGTAGGTAGGTTCTTAAAAAGTAAAACAGACATAGTTGATATGGTATTTATTATGGTGTTAACATATTATTTTATAATGATTATTAGATGAGGATATGTTTGGCACATAATAATAACTGCCAATTTCCAAAACAAACCAAAGAACATGTGTACAACGTTTTATCAATTTTGAGCATTACATAAATACTGTTAAGTTGTAGTTTAGAGTTAAGCGATTTTTATAATTTAGATGATGAAAAATACCTAGTCCGCCTCCAGAATACAAAAAAAAAAGATATTAACTCGAAAGTAATATAAAAATAAATACAAACGATGTAAAATTAAATACTATTTACAAAATAAAATATACAATTAGTAAATAAAGTAGGTATACACAAATTGTAATTAATCTATTGTACATACTTAATTTCACTGGTTTTCACAAAAAATGTGTAATAGTCTTTTGCATATGACACATACATTTTAGTAACGTCCTCATAACATGATGATGGTATCACAGTGTATGAACTTCTATAGTCTTGTGATGCTATTATGAAAATAAGTAGTTATTATAGTGAAACATTAAAACTTGAATTTATTTATCTATTCCGTGCTTGAATTAAACCAAAAGCCACAAAAGTGTTGTCAAATGATTATTTGGTATCTTTACACACAGTTTGTTCTAGTTCTAATGCATTGCAGATATCTTCAACTTTTATTTCACCATCAATATATTTTATTGATGATGAAAAATACCGAATACTTTATTCTAATAAAGTTTTGTAATATTCACATCAGTTTCATTAGGACTTATTATAATTATTGAGCACTTATCTGCGATTGGTTGAATCAAGTTTGCATTTGACATACACACCAAAAGAAAAGTTAAGCTAAAAAGTTTAAGTTGTTGAACGAAAATGTTTAAAGTAATAACCATGATTTTATAGTTTTGTACTTTTCAAATGACATAAGTATGGTATCATTTATTTTAATTTTACATACGACAGCAAATCAGTCTACCCAAAACTGTTACTCCAATTCATAACCAACCTTATACTTGTGTATCATAAAGCGCAAAATCGATTAAGAAATTTTCAGTTTGTGGTAACCTGATGTGCTGTTTGACTGTAGACATAATATTACAATAAATAATTTGTCGTATTTAATATATAAAAATATACAACCTCTTAAGCTTACAAGCTAAAGAGACTATTATTTAGTCTACAAAATAAGGAAAATAATTGTTAATAATAACAAGTATATATATTTTCCTACTAAATTAACTAATATAAGGCGCATACATATGAATGTCGCTATCGATGTGTCATCAACAGCTCATATAATGCCCACCGAGGGGATCGAGCCTACCCCATATTAGGGCGATTAGGCCTTAGTCAACCACGCTGGCCAAGTGCGGTTTGGTCGACTTCACACACAACCTAAGAATTTCTTCATAGGTATGTGCAGGTTTCCTCACGATGCTTTCCTTCACCGTAAAAGCGTCGATTAAACGTACATATGATTTCAAAATTTGAAAACACATTGGTACGTGGCGGGGATCGAACCAGTGCCTCCCGGGTGTAAGACGACGCTCTTACGCACTACGCCACCGACGCTTCATGATTCTATCGATGTTTATTCAAACATTTAAGAAGTTTCAAGTACACTGAAACAGATATTTTGTACTTAGAGTGCAAAATATCTGTCTAGCTCCCACATTGTATTGAGTTGAGATAGCATACATAATGAATTCGAGTGAGATTTATATAATACTAGCGGTCTACCGCGGCTTCGCTCGCGTTAATGTCGGTTATCGCGCAAAAAGTATCCTATGTCCTTCCCAGGATCTCAAAATCTTTCGATACCAAATTTCATCAAAATCGGTCCAGTAATTTCGTAGCCTATTCAATGCAAACAAACAATCAAATCTTTACTCTTTATAATATTAAAGGTATATTAATACGGACCTTAGTAATGTTGATAAGTAGATAGTATTCTTAATTTATTGCCTCTGATGTGATGCTAATTTTATAATATGCGTAGGTTGCCATAGAAAGTAGGATTATGTGCATTTATAATAATTAACAATTGACCCTAATCGTTCCAATCACAGATATATCAATCTAAGGAGATCGGTCGAATCGCCGCCTTTATAGGACGACAGAGTGTCGCGATCAGCGGCCGTACTACATAACATGGTTCTAGTTGAGCATGCCGTAATATATACTAGTCATTGCGCGCCTCTTAAGGACTGCGAAGCGATGAAAGTTAAGCACAGCCGCAAAGGAGATCGGTCAAATCGCTGAGTTACGTATTCACTTGACTTTATCAGAAGGCGAAGTGGCGGAAATGTATGCCCACAGGGCATATACTTGTCACAAGTTAAACGCCGGCTTGGTCTATCTCCTTGTATTATTAAATCTGTGGTTCCAATAAATTTCCACCCGACACAGACTTGAAAAAGCAATGTGAATTGTCACGCGAATAACGGGGACGGCACTTATAAGGCGGTGAGAATGACGAAATAAGTGTTACAATGTTACATATATTAATACTGCTCGCAGTCTACACAGAATACGCGTAAAGGGCCCCATATACTTGCGATTCATCGTTACGATCAATGTGACGATCGATCGCAAAAATCGATCGCAAAAAGTCATACACTGTCCATTCATTGTTACGATCAATAGCACCATATATGAGACAGAGATTTTAACAAAATATACTTAGCACAATTTCCTAGAATATAATTTGGTAATCCTTTTTCTCTTCACAATAAGAACCATAAACACAATACGAACATTGTCAGTTTTTACTTTGTTTAAATGTTCAAAATGAAATATATTAGACAAGCTGTGACTGTTTTGATTATATGAAATGAATTAATACAACTTTGACCTAAATATTATTTTAATACGGTGTTAATAACTATGTATAATTTTAAATAGATGCTCATCTCATAAGTTGCCACATTAACTTTATTCACATCTCAGCGAAAGTACATAAATGTTAATTTTTATGTTTCCTAAACGTAATGAAAATCGTTTTTTGTTGTTGTAATTAGTACAAAATTGTCTTTAAGATTAGTCACCTAAAACTAAGATCCTACCTAATTGGAAAACGGAGACTCTTAATTTTTTTTTATACGTAATAGACAAATTTTTTGTATAATACGTAGTCTACAAATGTAAGAAAGTAATCGATTGGCATAATTATCTATATCTTAATCGGAGTACTCAAAATTGTAATGAAATAGTAGTTTTAACTACAATACGGAAACTGAATAAGACAGCCTACATTTTTAGTCTTCCGGTGATCACAAACCCTGAAAAGTGTTTATGACACATCGACCTAAAATAACGAAATGTGAAATGTTATAAGAACTATTGCATTATTAATTCGCGATTATCCGGATTGCCAAACGCAATCAAATAACTTACATATTTGTTATTACAAATAAGAGCGTTAAATTTTACCAAAGAACTTTGAACTCCATGATAATGTCATAAGGTTGAAAATTCAATGACAGTTTTGGGATACCTGATGGAGTCATTTGTGCACTATATTATAAGTATCACAATTTACAATTATAATCATATAAGTTTGTATATTTTATGTGATTAGTAAATGTAAACTTTTTGTTGATAATTGTGAAGAGCATATTTAGATAATTAACACAGACATTTTGCACAGTAAATGCTGTTTTATGTTGTCATATAAGTTAACTAAATAAATTGTCAGTATCTTATGTTTAACATTCGGAGATTGATGATATTTTATAATATCTTTCAATATCTTCCCTATCTATACTTTATAATTGTACTATTAAATAGGTACTAATTTTTAACGAAGGTATTTCGAAAATTAGTTTATAGTTATGTAACAGAAATCATGCACACCCAGAAAGTAGTTTGGTTCGAACGTAGCTCTAAATCATCACAAAAAAAATTTGGACCAAAAACTTAAATATCCTTAAGTAATTTTACAACTAAAATTGAGTTTTATGTAATGGTAATAAAGTTTAGTTTACAAAAACGGTATGAAATAAAAATTCACATGAGTTATTTGTTAGAATTATAAAATTTACATATTAGCTACTAACTTTTAGGGTTTTCGTTATTTTTGTTAAACGTTAGAAGAGGGTAGTTGTAAAAAGTCCACTAACTCAAGTGTAGAGTGTCAGTTTTGTAGCACCAGGGCATGTCTTCGTTGAACTTGCAACGGTGGGCGTTGTTCTTAGCGTCGTAAAGTAACTCGTGATCTACATAGGCATCGCAGACATTGCACCAGACGGAGAGGTCCAATAGAGATAGCACGAGGGGGTGGGGCGACGACTGGTAGTGAGATTGCATATGCCCGTTGATGCTACGCCCGCAAGCGCGCTGCAGAATAGTACATTTATTATTAACTAGGGCAGCAAAACAAAGAATGTCTCATATCGTAGGTATTTGCGATTAATATGCGATCTGAGGCTTTCTTTTTTACCATCTGACGTAAGTACAAAATTTTATGCTACCCCCTGACCAGGAAGTAGGCTTTTCCGTACGCGTAGCGGGCGGGAAATACCACTTTCTGTTCAGGTGTGGCATAAACAAATTATCGGGTAAGCTATTGAAAATTTGTACAGACAACTTTTGACTCATAAAATTAGTTAATAGTAACTAATTTTATGAGTCAAAATAAAATAATTAACATTAGTTACTATTAAGAATTTTGTTAATAGTAACTAAAAAAGAAGTGCAGTTGTCAATCGGATAAATGAGTCCCCAAAATTTCTTTCCGTAGCTCTTAGTAACGAAAGTTAAACTAGTTTAGATTATTTGAATACATTTTTTTTATAGAAAGAGTTCCAAAAATGTTGACAAAGTAAGTAGCTATGCTACAGGGTAATGCAATATGCATAATGCAATAACCAGACTTGAAATTTATTACTATAAAATCATATAACAGCCTTGTCCTTGTCCTCGAAGGAGTTTAAGCAGTAGTCTACTATGCTTGCCCAATATGGATTGGTAGACGAAGTATAAGGTGATCAATACCTCTTCGCTGATCCATTAGTCCCCTTCTATGACACCCATTGGAGGATATGGGGTGATGCTATAACTTATCTTGTAGTAGGGGGGCCCAAGAGGGGATTTTGGGATTGGTTCAAGCGTGGCAGTTTAATAGTAAGGGAGAATCCTTGTACCTTGTTAGGTACTTTCAGCAGGTATGAGCCCTCAATATAGTGTCGTATGTTCTGAGCCATTGATCAGATTAGTAAAAAAAAATCGAACCTCAGAACTGCTCGAGCGCGTCAGATTAAAACAATTTAGGTTTATAATATACAGAAAATGATATTATTATAAAAATCTGACGATTTGACTGTGACGGAAGTGATCGAGAGAATTTCAAAGTTGCAAAAAAAAATCGTAACCTTGAAATACTAGAAAAATGCACTGAAAAAAATCGACTTGCCTCAGGCAAGTCGATTTTTTTTTCAGTGCATTTTTCTAGTATTATATTTACGCGTTTGTAAACGCAAAAATAAAATTATTCCGTAACCTTGAAATGTTCGAGCGCGGTTCTTTTTTTTTTTTAAGGAGATTACTTAAAAATTATAAAAATATTATAATCTGACGATTTCGACAAGCCGAAACATCGAAAATAATAAATAAAGTGTTGTCTATTCTATACACTACTCTCGGCCGCCATGATGCCTTTTTGGAGAAATTTCAGATTCAGGTATGTTTTTATTGCTGTACAAACGGCAGGAAATAAATAAAAATTGTTATTAAATATCATTATTGTTTCCAGCCGCAGATTCCCAAAATTTTGATGAAAACGATGTGTCGGACTTGAATTTACAGGTCGAAGAGGAATCCTCTGACGAAGACGAATAAATTTTAATATTCTTTTATAACTATTTTTTTTTTCACTGTTTGTAATTTGAATAAATAAAGAAACTAATTATAAAAATAAAAAAAACCTAAAATTTTATTGAAAATTTGTATGAAATTTTGAATCTGATCACATAGTATTCTCAATATGCTCTATACAACTCAAAAAACATCAATTACCGTCAACTGCGTGAAAATCTGTTGATTTATTCAAAAGTTATGACAGTTTAAAATTTCAATAAATTGTGTTTTATCCAACTTGTATTGAGCTTTTTTGCTCAATAAACACATAAGTATAGACTAGCTTTCTTTTTGAGCTTAAAAAAGCTCAATAATAGTGTAATAAGCAAAATTTAGAGCGTTCGGAATTTGCAGAAAATTACAGCAATGGCCTGTGCTATGAACTTTTTTTTAATTCTTTCAAATTGTCAGATTTAACAAATCCCTTCACAAAATAGTCAGATTAAGGCTGGGTACTACTAGTTTGTCGAGTTGAACCATCTGTATGAAAATCTGACACGCGCGAGTATTGCAAAGTCACAATTTTTTTTTGCATTTGCAAAAAATTGATTAGGGACTTTTAGTCACGTCCAAATCGTCAGATTAAGTAAGAGGACACTTGTGACGGCTTAAATAATAAGTCCCTATAATTACTGACACGCTGGAGAAAATACATTTTTTTTTGTTTTGTTTTTTTGCTTATATCACTATTCGTTACGAGCGATCCGGCAGATTAATATTTCTCCGTGGACACAAGTTTGTGGGCTATCTACACTTCCAAAATCTGACGCGCTCAAGCATTTTTTTTTCATCACTTTTTTTTACATTTTTGAAAATTCATACACGCTCTCCCCACCACTAAAATGGTTAACTTCATAGGAGCTTTTTTATTATTTAGCATCTAATCTTTGCAATCCAATAGATCTTCTAACCGCTGGAGACACTACAAATTTAGCACTCTGGGCTCCCCTACTATTGTGGACAGCTCAAATCGAATTAAATTGAAAATCTTAAAACTAATTAAGTAGCTAATTTGATGTTACTACATGAATTAGTCTTCTTTTTCATACATATTAATGGACTTAATTTGATCTTTAGTCTATTTATAACATATTCAATGTAATTCCTGAGCTGATTCTCGCTTTTTTTTATACTATTCAACGTTATTGGTTACATAATAAGTAATAATTATGAAGATTTGTTAAAAATTTAAGCATTATTATGTAATTGTTTGTTATTCCAATAAAAAGAGAAAAAAAAGCTATTGTACTATGCTGGCATCACATGGCTAACTAATGTACTATACAATTTCAACTATTTATCTACTACTGAACACAACATTTACTAATATATTATTTATTAAAATACTCACCGTAAAACAAGTCAAGCACACCCAATTCTCAACGGTCTCTTCGCAGTCAACACATTTCTCTCCCTGCGTGAACTGAACAGACGGTGGTATCACGAACAATGACTCCAGGTGCGGGCACCAAGGCAACGGTATCACAGCGAACATCTCCCCATCAACTAGCGCTTGCATATTGTCTGCTAAGTAATCTACTAATGTTGTCTTTTCACTTGAACTATTCACTACACTAGAACTGGCTTGATCACTCTTACTAGGCTTTTCTACACTTTGTGAACACTCTTTGGAAGACGTTGGTTTATCCTCTTCATCATCAGTACCACAATGGATGCCGTCTTCACATTTAGGCTTCTCCAAGCTAAGATTGTTCATCTGGCTTTCTAGAGAACCGTCTAACTGGCTACTATTTTTTGAAGATTCCGAAGCATCTAACGATAACTCTGCTAGCTTCTCCGATTCCCAAGTTGCATTATGGTCTTCGGATACTACTAGCCCTCTAGAAGGCAACGGTTCTTCCAAAACATTCTCAATGGGCAATGCCAGTTGGAATTTAAGATTTTTCCAGTATTTTTGATGTGTTTTGATTACATTGTTGATGGATTCCACAGCTGACCAGTTGCAGGTGGGTTTGTGGTCATAGTGGTGCGTCAGTGGGTCTCCTAACAAGGCTTTGGTGCACATCGTCATGGAGTACGAAATGCTTGTTACGTTGTAGCCTCCTTCGAGGCAGAGGATGACCCGACCGCCAGCTAGGCTCCGTAGGAAATGTGTCATTCGCCCGTAACATTCTGGAGTCACTTTGCAACCTGAAATAATAAAGATGGTTTGAACAAACTTCATACAGTACTTGTTTTAGATTAAACCTTTTTTGGGAAATATCTCTTTTTGAATTTTGTTTATAATTTTCTTTCGCATGATTTAAAGTGTTTGAAATTTATACCAAATTAAATAGAAAGCGAAAGATAAGAAAAAATGCCTCATCCCAGCTTTATGATAGAATTTTGTCTTGCCTTAGGTTTTCTATACTATTGCGTCATATTTTCTTACAAGTTATAGTTTTTTTGTGCTTTGCTAATAAGTACTATTCACATGGAAATAAGGTTAAATATTACCTCCGAGGGGATCCCCGATAGCAGCGTCAAAGCCAGCCGACACGATGACGAGTTGCGGCCGATACTGAGACGCGACTGGCAGGATCACTTGTGTGAATGCGCTCAAGTATTCCGCGTCACCCATTCCGCGCTGCAGAACAAGATTATACATAATATTAATTCACTTTTTACTTTCTCGTATACGTAGTATAGAGGAAGTCTTGTATTCGTTTAAAAATTCGTCCTCGAGATTTTTACGGATTTACACGATTTGGACCTCCCTGAGTCCATTTTGGAATTGAACGTTAAGTACAAGAATTAAAAAAAACATTGAGAGACAAGTCTCCATTTATGATTTGGCATTAGATGTTTACGGCCTTCTGTCTGACACCAACCCTCATTGGGAACGGTTGCTATCATTCCACAGCTCCGGGACCACCAGCTTGAGCGTAGAAGAAAATAGTTTTCGGTCACTCATCCAAGTACCGACCGCGTACTTGGTTGCTTAGCTTTCGTGATCGTTACGAAGAACGCACGACCGCAGCGCCATCGGGCTCCTCTATATAGAAGCTGACCTTTTCATATAAAGAAATACCTTATTCCAAGGCACGTTCAGGTTGTACCCCAAGCCGCGTCCCTCTCCAACTGCCGAGTAGTCGGCATCGCTCGAGTGCGGGAAGAACGTGCCGTTGTCGTATCGGTGCAGCGACATGTACATTATCTGGATAACAAACGGAAGATACCATTTAATTTTCATCCATTAATTTTCATTTCATTCATTAATTTTCATTTCATACATTTATTTTTATTCCATTCATTCATTTTTATTCCATTCATTCATTTATTTTCATTTCATTCATTCATCTTTATTTCATTCATTCATTTTCATTTCTTTCATACATTAATTTTCATTACATTCATTCATTTAAAAAGTGGTTGGTGGGAAACCATGGCATTTTTTCGATAATTCAAAATTGTTTCTGAATCAATTTTGTGCCCTGAAAGTGGTTTTTATTATGTTGCAAAAGCACCCGTGTTGATGAGTAGTTATGGAGAATCATTGAAATAAAGGTTTTGTGGTGTGTATAACGTTGAGAATTTAATAGTGAGATAGTCACCAAATCAATAACATGTGACCCCCCAAAAATCTTGTTAAAAATAAAACAATTATAAATTTAACTCTTGCGACGAAGTAGAGCTACAATTACGCGCTTGCTGACACGTTTGCGAGTTCTTTATTGTGTTCCAAATAGGCAAGCATGGCAAAAGTGGACGTCGAAATTTTCGATCTGTAGTGGCTATGTCACAGCGCTACATAGGCAGTATCAAGTAACCAATAAATGGTTGATCAGCCAAAAGTACAAATGTAAACACGGAGCCAAGATACGACACAGAAACGTCACAATACGTAATGGAAGCCTTAATCGCGCTTACGAAGTTTCCGAGGGACATCAGTATATATACAACTTCCAAGGATGTACAGTCGAACCGCGGTCCCCGAGCGAACACCTAGCTCGCCGGAAGATCTTCCCTTTTCGCTAAAGATGTGGCGAATCCAGTCACATCCTACAGATCATTGCGTTTGGTTTGAAATTTTTTATTTAAAATATAAACAAAAACAATTGAATCTGAAATGACGACAGAGAAGGTGATGGATATTACAAATCCATAGAAAACATACCAAGTAACTACTAAACTGCATCTTTTGTGGTTATGAACGCGACAGCGTGTAAACGTCGCAAGTGCTTGCCTATGCAATGTACCATATTTAAGACAAATAAAAACTGATTTGATTTAATCCCATAATGGAGATGTTGTCTTACCTTATTGTCCCTGTAAGTGATAGCTTGAGTGCCATTCCCGTGGTGAACATCCCAGTCCAAGAGCAGGACGCGGTCCAGGCCGTGGGCAGTGACGGCGTGGGCAGCGGCCACCGCGGCAGAGTTGATGAGGCAGAACCCGCTCGGGGTCGAGCAATCCGCGTGGTGACCGGGCGGACGGACCACGCATACCCCGCTGCCGCATGTACCAGATAACACTGCGTCTACCATCTGACAATTACCAGTTTCAAATGGTCAAATCATTTATGGACTTGCTCAAGTGAGGCCAGCGAAACGACATAATGAGCTTGGGAATAAAAATATATTTTTTATTTCATAAAATTATAGATCTCATTACTAAATAATCAACAGTTTTTATTTCACTTCGATACGATACGTATTTACAAAGCTATAATACATTTTAGTTTAACGCTGGCGCCAGGCTTATCGCCGTGTGAAGTCAGAGAACTCAATAGCGGATGCTGCCCGCTTGCACAACTCTAATACCTAATCCATACTTAATCATTATATTTTTGTTTAATGAATGAATGAATGAATGAATAAGCTTTATTGTACACCAAAATTAAAGTAAATAATACAGACATAGTTCGATAAAATAAATTGTACAATGGGCGGCCTTATCACTAAAAAGCGATTTCTTCCAGGCAACCTTTGGATGGAAAGAAATAGCAAGAAGAACAAAAAAGGGGTTGATGGTGCATCAATTAATTAATTATACCGTTATAAATGATATGACAAAATGACATTACTTACTTACTAAAAATATCCTACATAATATAACTTAAGTATAAACATATACAAATAAAACAGAAATACAACATATACCTACATATATACAAATATACACATAAATACAACATAAACATACATATATACAAATAATATATACTATGAATAAATATATAAATACATATAAAAGAACAGACTAACATATACATGGATTTACATCACAATGAGAGATAGTAATCCTTAACTAATCCTTTAAATGTATGCAAGGATTGCGCTTTCCTTATTGTTAATGGCAAAGCATTCCATAAACGTGCCGACTGCACCGAAAAAGATTTGCCAAGAAAAGCAGTGTAATGTTTTGGGATCACCAAACTCAAGTTCTCCGAAGATCTCAACAACCGGGGATGAGATTCATGAAGGAATTGGAACCGATCTTTGAGGTAGGATGGATAAGTGGGATTAAAGAGGATATTATACAGGAGGGACACAATATGAGCATTCCGGCGAAGGCGAATTGGCAACCATTTGAGTTTAAGGCGAAATTCAGATACATTTAATTTCATTTATTAGCTGACCCCGACGCGACGACGCACAATTTAAATATATTTATTTTTTAAGTTTAGTTATAAATATTATCCAAAATTATTATGTTATTAAAATTGTCCGTTAAATTGTTATCATCGACTCTATTTTTAACTCTAATCTATCGTAATTTTAAGTTTACTATTATAAATCCTTTCAAATGGCTTATTCCCAGCCGTCACCACTGGCTACGTTCCCACTGGCGACAAACGAGAAATAAAATCCCATTTATTGCCAGTGGTGACGGGTGGGCTATTAAAATCCCAGTTGTTGCCACTGGCGAGAGTTGGGTCTTTGTCAAATCTCAATGGTTGCTACTGGTAACAGTTAGGATATAAAAAAAAAACCCAATTGTTGTCAGTGATGAAATATTAATTTTTGGTGGCAATATTCCAATAATACATATAAATACACTTCGAAAATATTTTATCAAATAATTTGACAGCTGTTGTTGTTTTAAAATTTTATCGATAATGGTAAAGCAAAGGAGGTTATTTCATTCAGCAACAACCAAGCAATAATTAGGTAGGTATAACATTGGTTTAGGTTAGGTTAGACATGCGACCTATACGCGCGAGCCGAGCGACAGTGCCGCGGTAGCGGCCGGCGACGCGCCAGAAACGTTTTTCACATTTTACTAAAGGAACATGTCTTTTGGGTTTTTATGATGCAATTAGGAATTTTCCTCTACTAGCAACGACTGCGAAGTTTCTTTATCTAATTGTCACCACTGGTGATATCCGGGATTTCATTTTTCCTTTCATTACCACTGTCTTGTCGCTAGTGGGAACGTAACCAGTGGTGACGGCTGGGAATAACCGTTTCAAATTACATTGAAATATAACAGTAGAAACGAACTGACAAGCAAATACAACCGCAATCGGTCAAAATACAATAAAAAAATATATTATATTTTGTATCTTTATTTCAAGGTTCTGTCAGCTAGGGCGCCAATACTGTATTTACCTGTAGTACGCAGCCGGCCGCCATAGATGCACTCTCCAATGAATCAGGATGAAAATATACAGAATCAAATGCATCCTTCTGGCTGTGCAAATCTCTCAATTTGCTTGATGATAATTCTTTTAGTCTGAAATAATCATAATTATTGATATCTTATGACTTATGATATTTTTTGAATTATCTATTTGTAATAAAACAAAATACTTGAAAAAATAGTATTTTGTTAGATTCATTGATCCCATGGTATGTTAGACGACTCTGTGTTCTTTTTTCATAACAGATATCGCAATGGTTCATTTAGAATGCGTTACCTAAAATTATAATCTTGATCTCCTCAAAGCGTCGGAAGAAACGTTAAGTACATAATAATATAACTCAAAATCATTCGCTATCTCAAAGCAAAGTAGGAGCATATCCTAGTGGCGGTCAGAAATTGACACCAAACCTGCGTAGTCGACAAAGTTGCCGGTGTACCACTAACAGGCAACCAGTTTGAGCTAATAAGAGCAGACATATGTCGTACGTCGGCCAAGCTAGAGCGCGTGCGCGGAATGGAGGTAAACTGCGGAAGCGGAGTGAAGACGCTGCGCGTGATTGGCTGCGCCATAAAACTTTAATATTCTATTGGTCGGAATAAAAGTAGGCGGGGCTTGGGGCAGGACAGCCGTTTAAAGGATTCTGATTGCTAAATAGAACACACCACTACACATTCGACGAACATTTAGAGTAGGACATAGGTAAAGAGACTGAGAGGCGCCCGACGCGAAGTCACGTATTGTATCGTTTCCAGCCCCAAAAGGTGGAGAGTTGGTAACAAATCAAATCAACTCAAAATAACTTTATTTGGCTTCAACAAACAATTAATACATATAGATAGTTAAAAAACGCCGCCCGGATTGCGGAAGATGCGGGTCCGAGTCCCGCCTGAGGCAAGTCGATTTTTTTTCTGTGCATTTTTCTAGTATGTGTGTAGTGTATTTACGCGTTTGTAAACGCAAAAATAAAATTATTCCCAAAAAAAAAAATACACAAGAAAAATTGAAACCAAAAAGGCCGCCACTCAGCATTATGTTGCAGCATGCACAACACCTGCAACGCTGGTATTCTGTGAGAGCCTATGTATAATGTATGTGTGCTGGCCAACAAACTACATCGATACAAATTTAACAAAGGGACAAAGGACGAAGAGTAATAAACATTTGTAGGGAGTCAAGAAAGTGCAGATGGGAAATAGTCAATGCAAGTACCACCGCACTCTCCCAACGATTTCGGTCCGTACGCCGTGAGGCAGGAAGGACCATGGGTTGGTTGTGGGTATGCTAAATAGAACACCGGGAAGTTTGCCGACTGTACCTACATTTAAAGTAGCCATTATTGTCTGTATAATAAATATAATATTAGCATACCTATTTAAATGTTCACCGGTGTGTACGGCCAGTATTTCTTGATCGGTAGCCATCCTCGGCGTAACCATATGTAGGCGGTCTAGGAGACCGAAGTCTCTGTGTCGTTCGTGGATCCGCATTATCCGTTCAGGACACTCCACGTGTCCGCTGAAATTACACTCTACGTTACATAAAAATACGATTTGATTACGTATAAATTGTATAAAAATCTGTTTCTCATTGAATTATTACAAAAACAGTTTCATACTCACGGCTCACAAATATTTTTGTGTTTCAACATAGCTGTGTCGTAAATATATCCTACCGCGTGCTGTGGTAGTGATAAGTCCGTAACTGAAATGAAAAATAAGAATCACCTTCTAATCTCATAGCTTACTAACCTTAACTGTGAGGAATGTCTTGCAACATATCTACAAGAAGATTGCAAATACAAGACACTAAAAAGTTCAATGTGCAGTTTTTCGAGACGGATTGTTCGAGAAAGTAGAGTGATATGTTCCAAATCTAAGAATTAGGCTAAAGGACACTACGTCTATATACTTCTGTATAGAAGGGGGATTTCCGTCTATAACACTATAATAAACAAGACTCCACTTATAATGGATGTGAAATAAAGTAAGTCTGTAACGGACGAACATAACATCCAATTATTTAAAAAATAGTGCTCAACCGAGACTTAGACTGCGATGATGACGGTTATCTCGCTAAATAATATTCTATGTCCTTCCCAGGATGTCAAACTATCTCCAAACTAAATTGCATCTGAATTGGTGGAGCGGTTTAAATTTGAAAAGTATATATTATATTTATTAATTATAAACCTTATATATTTGTATGCAGATATTTAGTGTATGTATTATTTTTATTATTTGTACCTATTTTAAATTAAGTACTAGCTATTTATTTAGTTGTTGCATCGCCATCTTCCCTTTGTTTTTATTTTAAACCCGTCCATCCAAAGGTTGCCTGGAAGAGATCGCTCTTAGCGATAAGGCCGCCCGTTGTGCATTACAATGGAAATTATTCTATAATTATGTAATCTTTGATATTTGTGTCGATGTGCAATGGTTAATTATATTCTATACTAATTCTTGTTTTTACTCATGTTACATAGATACTTTCGATTTATAATATTAGTGTGGATTGCTTCACTTACCTATCCTTAAATGATTTAGTCTCTCCATTATTTTCCTTTTAGCTTCATTACTCTGTAAGGGATAGCAGTCTCTAGTGAGAAATTTCTCTGGTCTCGTCTCGTCTCCCTCCCACCTTATTGCAACTACATGTTTCTGTTTCTGTCCATCGCAAACATTTTTGATTGACTCGTCTGTACTGTAAGTTAGTTGGAAATTGTAGCAGTTCCAATACGGTTTGTGTGCGTAGATGCAGTTAAGTATAGTCTCACGAATTCTGTAAATAAAGTAATTTTTATTTATTTTTGGTTTGCGATATGTCATCTAGGAGGCTTGGCAATTTACAAGTTGGCATTATAAACAATCTCATTAGTCAATAATAAATAAAAGTTAAAAAGTGATTTTGTTCTTTAATTACCGTAATTTTTTTACACATAGGTACAGCTGCTATTGCCAGATAGAGAAGAATTGAAGGAAGACATATTGCACCAACACCAAATAAATTGGGATCATGTTACAGGAAGAACAAATCTTTAATGTAACATTTAGATACTCGCAGAGTACAGACGAATAGACACAAAACCAGTTATAATCATCTTATTCGGGTAGTATTAAAAATATTTACGCGTTTGTAAGCGCAAAAATAAAATTATTTCATAATGTAATGTAGTTTCATCGCAAATTTCAAAGATTTGATGAAACAATGTTTACCATAAAAACATAAGCACCAAGCACTGACAAATTTCGATAGCGAAAAGCAGTGTCTCGGTGGCGTAATGGTCAACGCAGCCGCCCAGATTGCGGAAGATACGGGTTCGATTACCGCCTGAGGCAAGTCGATTTTTTCAGTGCATTTTTTCTAGTATTAAAGTATTGTTAGTGAATACGGGCGTACGTGTCGCGACCGGCTCTCGGCGCCCTCTAGCGAACTATACGTAAAGCCGCCCCGGTAGGCGATAATCTAGGCGGGTCCAGATATGATCATTTGCCCGATCCGATCAGCGTATCTGTAAGAGCGTATCACATATCAATACCAGTATCAAGTTGTGGACCTCGATTTGCTCCGTATCCATATGCATTATTGATTTTTTTTTTGTATACCACACATTGTATTCTTATAACATTGTTAACCGGAGGATCTTAAATGTATGCTTAGCACTTAAATTGAAAGGAATATCTGTAAGTACCTATCTAACAATAACATAAAATGGTGGAGGTATCAAAATTTAAATTGCTTAGTTCAATAATATGATTAATTGAATTACATAGAAAAGCTTTTCACAAGATAAATAATCTAAATGCGTCGGAGTTATTTATTAACTACCCAAAATTTACGCATCTTAAAATGTAACTTAAATTATATTGATAATTATTTATTGACTTGTATTGATGTTTTGATTCATTACGAAATTGTAAGCTGTGGAGTTTCTTTCGACATTTCTTCTCCATTTCAGCATAACAATAATTATTCGTCCCGAAATGGTGGAAGGGCTTTTGATGATTTAAAAGTACTTAGCAAAGTCCATTTAAACAAAGAGCATTTTCATTTTCATCCGTATCTTTACAATAGTCCTTTATGATCAGACAAAAACCGATATGACATGGGACGGGCCGTATCATAACGGCGGGCGTATCTAGATCGCGTATCATGTTACGCGTCGGCGATACGGATACGCTGAACAGATCGAGCAAATAATACATATCTTGACCCGGCTTAAATGAGCTATGCTATTACTCACGAGTCGCTCGGCTCGACGAGTGCTTCAATGGCCGGCGGGGCATGCCCGAGTAGGGTCCTCAGTGTGAGCGCCGCCCCTTCGGCCAACGAAGGGACGCAGTACCCGCCCTCTAACACCACGCATACCGACGGCGTCACTGACATCAACAGGTGAGTGAGTGTTGCGTAGCAGGCGGGGGTCACTTCCATTTCACCCTGATTTCGTAATTGGCAACATTACATCAAGAAATTTATTGGTAAAACTGGAAGGAATACTACCAATAAAAAAGCGAAGGCAAAAGATTTGTCCTTGAAACAGCTTACTTCCTATTTGTCCCTTTCTAACCGATAGAGCATACGTATTAAACGGTAACGTGACCGTCTAATACATCATACGTACTCTAGAAGTTAGAATGGGACAAATAGGAAGGAGAGATGAAACGGATAATTGTTTGGCCGGATACCGGATATCCGGCAAGCTGCGAGGCCGGATGTTCGGCCCATTGTCTCGTTGCATGTTGTGACGAGTTTAGCGCCGGACACAGGTTAGTTTAGATATTTACTATTTATGTATTTATCATTAGAGTGACTAGAAAAAAGTTTTAGTTTTTTGGAAGGCCTTTATTGTAACTTTTTGACTTTAAATAAAAGCCGTCATAATTATAAGTCATTTTATTGATATTTACCTCACAAAGATTATGTTTTAAAATTTATTATAGGAAATAGTCGTAGTTTTTGAATATCCAGTATCCGGCCGGATAGTAAATTTAGGCTGGATACCGGATATCCGTTTCATCTTTAATAGGAAATTAGCTGTTTCAAGGACAATTTTTTTTACTTCACTTTTTTTATTGGTAGTGTTCCTTCCAGTTTTACCTATAAATTTCTTATTTTTAATAGTATTGTTTTATTATATGGATGTAAAATAAATATACATTAAAATACTCAACACGTATTTTTTCATCATCTTTACTTTTGATTCGAAGTATTTTAATTTAAAATTTCAAAACTTACTCATAGTACGAGAGCCCACGACCAAAACCATGTCTCATAGCAATACGGCAAAAACCCTATAAAATCGTTAGATTGTATGATTCTGAACCCGACTAGGTGTGTAGTAACGGTCGAAAGTGTAGCAACTGCGTGGGAGGCCATTTCTGCTGTGTCAAAAAAAAAAGACAGTCGGTATTATAGCAATACGTCTGATAGTGAAAATGTACATAGATTTTATAATTGTATTACGAAAAAGTTTGTTTTCAGACATTTTGCGCGTAGCATATAGCCTGAGCGCATTTTTGAAAATGTCAACAAATTTAGCCGACCTGTATCATAGCAATACGGATAATTTTTTTTTTCAACTTTTCGTATTGCTGCCATGATTACCAAAAACCTGTTTTCAGACACTTTAAGTGTAGCATATACTCCCAAAAACGAAAATTAATAACGTCGATTTAGCTCGACTCAACATTTTTTCGAAGACATAAAATTAAAAACGACGAGGCTTCGACAACTCTGAATCTCCAGTTATCCAATTACGACGCCTGCAATCTGCCACCATGCAAAACGGAATTGGAGAAACATTTATTACGAACAAAATATATTGCACAAGTCTGGAGCAACGCTCATACCAAAACGCCAACCGAACTGAACCCTGCAGATTGCGGATGGTATGAAGACAAGGGACGATTTCAGTTTTCGTGGTTCTCTGGCAACCAACTACCTGAGTTGAGCAACGTTATTTTGGACGACAAATCATCATCCACAACAGGTACAGTTTACATGGCTTTTGCTGTTAATTTCATAAATAAGTTCGTGATTTTCACTAACGATGTTTATTTTACAGAAGAGGACGTTGAAGATCTCCCGAGCGACGTCGAGAGTGATTTCGAAGACGACGATTCCGAATCCGACAGCGATTGAATACGAGAATATTTTGTAACTTTGAATAAACCGTTTTTTTTTTTCAACTTCATCCCAGTTTCATTTTGTGAGATTTATTTCAGTCCTTCAACTTCAATGTTACGGTTTCGGGTAAATTCTTTGTTAATTATCATCTAATAAATTCAGGGTCGCAACGTATTCATTGGTTTGTAACAGAAAATTCAAGATGCCTCAATACGATTTTTAAATGATATCTGAGTATCGAAAAGTTGTCTGATAGAGAAGGTGCTACACTTAATTTGTCTGATATAAATTTTTTGCACATGTGGACAACTTATTTTATCATGTCCAACAATTTTCAGACATATTGCTATGATACCGATCGGTAAAATTTGTTAACATTTTCAAAACGGTCTCAAAATTTAATGCGTTCACATTTCCGTCTGAAAATTGTTTTGTTCGCATCAAATAACCAAAATTTACTAATAAAAAAGATTTTCAGACGTATTGCTATGAGACATTTTTTTTGTCTCATTTTTAATTTTTTAAAGTGATTTTACGGGTTTGCGCTACACCACTAACGTCTGAAAATTATGTTTCCGGTATCTCAGAACTATCATTCAACTACAGTCTTCAAATCAGACATATTGCTATGATGCAGTTCGGTAAAATTCTTTGACAATTTTGAAAATTCGGTCAGGTCAAACGCTACGCGGAAAATGTCTGATATTGGTATTTTCGAGTTCAGGATAATCGTATCTATCGATTTGATGCGGTTTTGGCCGTATTGCTATGAGACAAAAATTTTGGTCGTGGGCTCTCTAACTATCATTCTAAAACGACGAAAGTGCAACTGTTGGAATTTGGTGGGTTTAGGTGGGTTATGGGCTCTACAAAAAAGATGACACAACTGTCAAATCTTTGAGGTTAAGTTTGCTTATGTTGGCCATAAATAAAAAAAGATTAATGGCAAAGAAAAATGGCAAATTTCTCTTAGTAATCTTACGCTGTCCATTTTTGTTACGTTTTACGATAGAAACCTTATATTTTGATGTCATACATGCATTTTAAATTTTGGTCACCCATCTGAGTAAAGACCGTGCACTTGGTTGCTTAACTTTCGTTATTGACGACTCAAAACTTGATAGAAACCTTATATTTTGATGTTATAGATGCATGTGAAATTTGGTTGCAATATGTTAAAGCATACTCAAGGTATTGTGCTAACGCACAGACACACACACACACAGACATAATTCCAAAAACGGGTTTGGACTCAGGGAGGTCCAAAACATGTAAATCCGTCTAAATCTCGAAGTCGAATTTTTTGACGATTACAAGACTTCCTCTATACGAGAAAGTAAAAATGTTAATGTAATTTAATCCTTACTAATATTATAAATGCGAAAGTAACTCTGTCTGTCTGTCTGTCTGTCTGTCTGTCTGTCTGTCTGTTAAGCTTTCACGTCTAAACCACTGAACCGATTTTGATGAAAATTGGTACAAATATAGATTAAATCTCGGGGAAGGACATAGGCTACTTTTTATTGCGAAAAAAAGGTTGAATGGGTTGAAATAGAGGATGAAAGTATGTATGGAAGTTCGTCATTTTTGAAGATAGAACCATGAAACTTTGAATTTAGGCACTTAATAAGACAGAAAGAAATATTTGTTCTAAGATTTTTGAAATTTTGACCTGTATGGGGGTGAAATAGTGGATGAAAGTTTGTATGGGAGTTCGTCATTGTTAAAGATAAAACCATAATACTTTGAAATTAGGGACTTAATAAGAAGAAAGAAAGAAATATTAGTTCTAGGATTTTTGAAATTTAGCCCCGTGTGGGGATGAAATTGGGAATGAAAATTTGTATGGAAGTTCGTCATTGTTAAAGATAAAAGCATGAAACTTTTAATTAAGACACTTGATAAGAAATAAAGATCCAATCCAAGATGGCGGTTGTGACTTTTTAATATAATATCGATACGGGTATCATTTTCGTGGTTTTCGGAGGTCCCGATTCCTAAAACACCATCCATTTTGAAATCCAAGATGGCGGACGCGACTTTTTAACATAATGTCAATATGGGTATCGTTTTCGTGGTTTTTGGGGGTCCAGATTACGAATAAAACATCTATTTCGAGATCCAAGATGGCGGACGCGACTTTTTGACAAAATGTCAATATGGGTGTCATTTTCGTGGTTTTCGGAGGTCTCGATTCCTAAAACACCATCCATTTTGAAATCCAAGATGGCGGACGCGACTTTTTAGCATAATGTCAATATGAGTATCGTTTTCGTGGTTTTTAGGGGTCCGGATTACGAATAAAACATCTATTTCGAGATCCAAGATGGCGGACGCGACTTTTTAATATAATATCGATACGGGTATCATTTTCGTGGTTTTCGGAGGTCCCGATTCCTAAAACACCATCCATTTTGAAATCCAAGATGGCGGACGCGACTTTTTGACAAAATGTCAATATGGGTGTCATTTTCGTGGTTTTAGGGGATCCCGATTCGTAATACACCATTCATTTTGAGATCCAAGATGGCGGACGCGAATTTTTAACATAATGTCAATATGGGTATCGTTTTCGTGGTTTTTGGGGGTCCGGATTACGAATAAAACATCTATTTCGAGATCCAAGATGGCGGACGCGACTTTTTGACAAAATGTCAATATGGGTGTCATTTTCGTGGTTTTAGGGGGTCCCGATTCCGAATACGACATCTATTTCGAGACCCAAGATGGCGGTTGCGACTTTTGAATGTAAAATCGATATGGGTATCATTTTCGAGATTTTTGGGTATTCTGACTCCGAATAAAACATCGATTTTGAGATCCAAGATGGCGGACGTGACATTTTAACTAAATAGGAATATGGGTATCATTTTCGAGGTTTTAAAATTCCAAATACATCATCTACGTCGAGATCCAAGATAGCAAATGGGACTTTTTAACATTAAAGCGATTTGGGTATTTCGTAGTTTTCTGGGGTCGCGATTCCAAATACGTCATCAATTTCTGGATCCAAGATGGCGAACGCTACTTAACTTATTATTAATATGGATATAATTTTCGTGGTTTACAGGGTTCCATTTTGAGATCCAAGATGGCGGACGTGAATTTTAAACTTGATATGGGTATCAGTTTTTTAGTTTTCGGAGGTCTCAAAATGGATGCTGTATTCGGAGTCAGGATTCAGAATACGGCATCCATTTTGAAATCCAAGATGGTGGACGTGACTTTTTAGCTTAATCGCTTTCACGCCTAACACCTGAACCGAATTTAATGAAATTTGGTACAAAAATAGACTAAACTACCTTTTTTGTGATAAAGGGAATGAAGGGGTTGAAATATGAGATGAAAATTTTTATGCTATTTCTCATTACCGAAGATAAAACCATGAAACGCAAATATTGTTCTAGAGTTTTTGAAATATTGACCCATGTGGGGATGAAAGGTTGCGTGTAAGTAGCAAAGGATGGAAAAACATAAAATGGTAGATTGTAAAAATGCCATTTACTGTAGTGCACGGCAGTTTGTATGTGTGTTTTTTGCATAATAAGTACCTACACAAAAAAATGTTGCCTAAAGTAACTATTCCACGCGTACGAAGTCGCGGGCAAAAGCTAGTGTTGAATAAATCTGACAAATCACATGCCATGTTCTCAAAATTGGAATGTACAGATAAAAGCAGATCAGGCTGCCAAAAACTGTCAAAAAACTTCAATAAATTTTCAACCTTATTCTATGATCGTAAAATTCAAAGTTTATTAAAGTTTCACAATATGTGGTAGCCTGATCTGCCGTCGTCTGTACTATGAGATTTATGAACCCTTACCCCCTTATTCATAAAAACAAGTGAATTTATGAAAGATTTACAAATTGTTTGTCACTGTCACTCTGGCACGAGATGAATGAGACAAAACACTTTTTAACAAGGTAATAACTAAAATAGGTTTATTGAGTGTTTATGAATAAGGCTGTTAGTTTTTAAAAAGCTAACATTTAATTGCCTGTGCAAATTGTATAATTAACACAAAAACAGCCATAATCGGTCATGCAATAGTCAAATAATAATTTAATATTCAACTGAAGTTAAATCAATTTTTTATTATTATGATATGAAACATAATTAATTGAATTATGATTTTAATATATTTAGTTAGATACCAAGTCTGTATACGATAAATTAATCGCACCTTTTCGTCTCCTAACGCGGAGTCATACCCGGCCGATATAATAACCAGCTGGGGCGAGAACTGAAAGAGACAACACTATAAATAGTATAAAACAAAAAAGGATAGAATACCTCGGGACAGCCAATTGCAGCGTCGTAGCCGGCGGATATTATTATCAGCTCCGGTTGGTACTGGAGCAAAGAAATACATTTGTAAACAACTAATATCTTATTTTCTTCGTGTTTAAAATTTAGAGATAGAACAGAAAATGTGGCCGCCATCGGTGGTCGCCACCGGTAGCGGACGTTTTTTCATACATTTCGTATAGACGCTGTGCACACGTGTGGCGAGTGGCGGCCACGCGCTTCAGAAGTGTGGTGGCGGTCACTGACCACCTTCTTTTGCACGGCACGAAAGTACGAAGAGCGCGTCAGCCACCGGTAGCGACCATCGACCACCTTCGTTTGCGAGAAGGAATTGGCACGTTTTTGCATGGAGCCTAAGGGATTTTAGGATATTATTTTATACTAGTGCCTAAGGGATTTTGGGATATTATTTCATACTCGTGGTCGCTTGCAGCTTCGTTCTCGTCAAAGTCGGTTATCGCGCCAAAACGTATCCTAGTCCTTCCCAGGATTTATCTATCTCTATTAAAAAATTCATCAAAATCAGTTCAGTGGTGTAGGCGTGAAAGAGTAACAGACAGACAGTTACTTTGACATTTATTATGACATTAATAAGGATGTCAGAAATAACACAAATTGAAGTCTACCACCACCGTGGTTTACTTGTATGTCCCACCGAAATCGGATCCAGTGGTCCCGGGTTCCATCCCAGGAGAGTACAAATCTGCATCAAAACATTATAAAATTGCGATAAAATTGGGTTAAATTAAAGTTAAAAAAGTTCTTGATTAATAAAATACTTTATTACTAAACTAAAATAAATAAATAAAAAAGTGAAATAAATTTTTAATTTTATTTTTATCACTGTGATTCTAGATTACGATATCTGGATACTAGTTTTGCATAAAAAAGAGGTAAATTGTGTTTGGTCTATACTATTTTTTACCAATTCGATTTTTATGACATTTTGTATGGAGATATTTTGAGACCCTGGAAAGGACATAGGATACTTTTTGGCGCAATAACCGTCATTAACGCGAGCGAAGCCGCGAGCGACCGCTAGTGAAATAATAAATCCAACGCATTTACCATATAAATACAAATTTTGAAAAATCTCACGTGAGATAAGGGGACGGCGGAGGGCGTCGAACCAAATCTCACGACATCCCACCACGGGGAAGGGAGTCAGAAAATCGTCAAAAACACCTCATGCTTTGTCACAAATATTCAAATTTTAAATAGTTTAAATAGTTACACACTTGTTTCATAAAATACTCTTTCTCTTACCTCGAGAGCCATGGGCAGTAAGAGTTGATGCCATATCGCAAGATAGTCCGCGTCAGTCATGCCTGTCTTATTGAGTGGCACGTTGAAGTTGTATCCTTTGCCGCGCCCACAGCCGACGTAGTGGAAGTCCGACTGCCGCAGGTTAGGCCAGAACGAGCCGTGCTCATAACGATGTATGGAGAAGTATACCACCCTGCGTGTATTTAGGAAAGATATGGCAGTGGTTCATTTATTTACAAAAAGAACAATTATTTTTCCTTTTTTGTGTGTATAGAAATAACTCAAACCCTGTGTGGCGGCCGCATAACTCTGCCCCCTACGCACAGATGGCGCTAAGCGACAACGTTTATAGAAGCGCGACAGTTAATATGGAAACCTGAATCGCGCCAACGAAGTTTCGGCAAAAGCTAGACATATAATGGATGTAAAAAGACCGATGACGAAGCCGAGAACTACGTATTCCGATCATAATTAGGACCATTTTTTTCTTCTAGACTATACCTGGGAAATGAATAATTATGAAGTTATTGAAGGTCAAAGTTAGACTTTTATGAGAATTCCGTCTTGAGACACTACGGTAGATAGGCCGAGAATATACTGCCTAGCTTCAAAAACACAGCAGCCCAACCGAGTTGGATTCGTCTATTGACGTATTTCTGGAAGTTGAATTTACCAAGTTGTAAAATTTTTGCCAAAATTATTTTTTCATTCCAAAAAAGTACATTCAGGGTTTGCATTATTTCTGTTACAGTTGTATATAGTTGTGACTAAAAACGAGTAAAGATTTATTGTTTTCTTCTATTATCTATGACGCGCGTAATGCTTGTCGTTTGTATCCTGTTAAATTAGTTTATACAACATTTTTATTTAGTTAGGACTTAAGATTGCTAAATGTCTTCGAATGGATGCATATAAATTACTAGCAGGTATTATCTCAGAAGATATTTGATACTACTGCAAAGCGAAGCACTTTGCCTCTAGGTAAACTAAACATATGAATGTATGAGCGCACAAACGTTCTTGCAGCGGTTTTGGAACCTTAAAAAAATAGTCAAAGATTCATATTTACATATTATGAATTCTATTTTACAATAGTATCAGAAAACTTCCTTTCATTTGTTGATTGGAAACTTTATTACCTTGGGTCATCATAGAACATTTGTTGCGTTGCTTGCCCATGATGAACGTCCCAATCAACTATCAGTATCCTGAAACATATAACAATCTATACTAAAATTGATTTACGACACTTGATACCTATTTGAAATCAGTAAAATGATAAGAAGATTGCGCGTTATATTTATTGTAATTAAATTGGAGTGTGGTTTTCAATTCGAAAAACAGTCATTACAAGCTTTTTATCAACTTGTTTTGAATATTGGCAACAATTAACTTTTTATAATATTGGTATTACTGTATCGAGTCATACAAAATTGTAATGTTGGCATCCCTCTCTCTCTTCGTCTCGCTGTGATGTGAAGTTGTGAAGTAGTTTGTGCGCTCCTGTATTATTTCAATAATAAAGTTAATCAACCTAAATTCTGTCTTGTTTCCTTATCACCACTAATAACCAAAAGGTTATGGGCCCAGTGGTGACTTTGAAAGACAGATTCGGTTGGCTGCGGTAAAGTGGCAAGTAAGAAAACTGTGGTAAAGCAGAGGTTAGAGGTTATAAATTTACAACATGGAGGACTACTTCGAAGTGCCGGCAATACCAATGTCGTCAGGTAATATAAAATTAGAAAGTGCACAGAATTGGCACTTATGGAAATTTCAGATGAAAGTCATATTGAAAGCAATTAACGCTTATAGCGTGGTGGATGGTTCTTACACATGTCCCGGTAACAAAGAGGACAAAGAAAAAATAGAGAAGTGGAAGCGTCTAGATGCAAAAGCACAAGGTGTGCTTGTTACAAGGCTATCTACGGGGGCAATGCTACATGTCCAGAATTGTGAAACTGCGAACGAAATTTGGCAAAAATTATGTACAGTTTATGAACAGAAGTCGGACATATCTTTGCACATTTTACAACAAAAGTTTTTCGATCTAAAGTGTATGCCAAACGAAGACGTAAATATATTTATCGCAAAAGTGGAAAATACAGTTTCTCAAATTCGCCAGGCAAAAGGCGAGATTCATGATAACATGATAATTACTAAAATTGTTAGTTCATTAGGCGAAAAATTCCGCCATTTTGTATCGGCATGGGACTCGGTGCCTATTGAAAAACGCACGTTGTCAGAGCTGACAGCTCGTTTGCTGATAGAGGAACAAAGGAATAAAGGTTATGAGGAAGAGCACAATGCTAATCAAGCCTTCAAAACACATGTAAATGTAAAACAAATAAGAAAATGTTTTCAGTGTGGTAAATTAGGACACTTCAAAAAGGACTGTCGACAAAAACAAAATAGTGATAATGTTGAACAATCGGTTTGTAAAATATGTAAAAAGAGTGGACATTCAGTGAAACAGTGTTGGTTCAATAAAGACAATAAAAATAAAACAGTGTTTAAAAACAATAACAAACAAAATGCATTTATAATGTCAATATGTGCACAAGCATCAAATTGTAATAATGACTGGTATTTAGATAGTGGTGCCTCAGAACATATGTGTCGTGAAATTGACTGTTTCATAAGCTATACAAAACTTTTAGTCCCAAAAGATGTAATTATTGGTGACGGTACTACAATAAAGGCCATAGGTTGTGGTAATGTGAAGCTTCTAGCTTATGATGGACAAAATTGGATTACCACTTTAATTTCAGGTGTGTTATACATACCTGACCTGAAAGTAAACCTTTTTTCGATGAGTGCGGCCTTGGATAAAGGATATAAATTGAGTTCTACATCTTCACAATGTACATTTATCAAAAACAACAGTGTTCATGCAATAGCACAGCGCTATGGAAAAATGTATGTGATGGTATTTAAGAAACAAAATGAAGTGGCCATGGTTGGCAAAGTAATACCTAGTCTACGAGAGTGGCACGCAAAACTTGGACATCAAAACATTGAACAAGTGAAGAGTATTTTAGTGAGAAATAATATTGCATATGAAAATGGTGATAAGGATGAAACCTGTGTCTCCTGCTTGCAAGGTAAACAACATAGATTTCCTTTTTTGTCAAGTGAACACAGAGCAAGTGTACCTGGTGAAATTATACACATAGATATTGGAGGTCCAATAGAGGAAACCTCTCTTGGAGGCTCTAAATATTTCTTCTTACTAAAAGATGACTTTACAAAGTTTAGAAAGGTCTATTTTTTAAAACACAAAAATGAGTCCGTTGATTTTTTAAAACAATTTTTACAAGAAACTCAAGTAAACCCAGGTCACATAATAAAATATATCAGAAGCGATAATGCAAAAGAATTAATTGGTAAGGAAATGCAGAATCTCTTGAAATCTCATGGCATACAGCATCAAAAGAGTGTTGTCTACACTCCACAACAAAACGGGTGTGTGGAGAGAGAAATGCGTACGGTGGTCGAGTCAGCCAGAACTATGCTTATAGAAAGTGGACTAAACAAGAATATGTGGGCGGAAGCCATAAACACTGCTGTACATGTGTTGAATGTGAGTGGACCAAGTCGAGTAAAAGATAAATCCCCGTTTGAATTATGGTGGAACAAAAATTATGATATAACTAATCTACATATATTTGGAAGCAAAGTATCAATACATATCCCAGAACAAAAAAGATTGAAATTTGATAGCAAGTCAGAAATAGGTTACTTTCTTGGATATGGAGAAAATATAAAAGGCTTTAGAGTATACATACCTGAGAGAAATGAAGTTGAAATCAAAAGGGATATAGTTTTTGTAAAAGGACCTGATAGTAAAGAAACAAAAGAGAAAAGAAATCAATGTAGAGAAAATGAAGTACTTACCGGATCAGACATAAGATTTGACACAGATTGTGAAAATGAAATAACAAATGAAGAAGAATGTATGAATGAAGAATACTTAGATACTGAAATGGAAGAAATATTTACAAGTGATAATGATTCGGTGCATTCATTTTATGATCAACCTCAACTGGAAGAATCAGTACCAGAAAAGGAAGCGACATGCGAGAATACAAGCAACAGAGAAGAAGAAGAAGTAATACACTTAGATAAACAGACAAGAAACCGGAAAAAGCCTACTTGGTTGAAGGACTACGCATGTGAGGAAGAGTTAGATGAGTGTACTTACCTTAGCTACTGCTGTGATGAACCCATGACTTATGAAGAAGTTATGATAAGACCAGATCGAAATATGTGGGAAGAAGCTATAAGTAAAGAGCTTAAGACATTAGAGGAAAATGAAACATGGGAAGAGGTTACAGAAGTACCTGTTGGAGAAGACATAGTAAGCAGTAAATGGGTTTTCAAAATTAAGGAAACGGAAGGGAGCTCAATTTACAAAGCTCGCCTAGTAGCTCGAGGCTTTCAGCAGAAGAATTGTGATGATGAGACGTACTCACCTGTTGCGAGCTTGACAACCTTCAGAACCCTGATGGCTGTAGCTACACAAAAAAGGCAACTAGTATATCAAATGGATGTCACTGGAGCTTTCCTTTATGGTGATATATGTGAAAGTGTGTATATGAGGTTACCTTGTAATAAACTATGTAAACTTAAAAAATCTATTTACGGTCTAAAAAAATCACCTAGATATTGGAATACCAAATTTAATGATTTTATGTTAAAAGAACATTTTACTAGATCTAAAAATGACCCATGTTTATATTTTCAAAAATTAGATGACAATAATTTTATATATGTATTGTTATTTGTTGACGATCTGTTGTATTTTGGTAGTAGTAAAAATATTGTTAATAGATATAAAAATAAATTGTATGAAAACTTTAAGATGAAAGATTTAGGTATTGCAAGAAACTATTTGGGTATAAACATAGAACAAAACATATCTAACTTTGTAACTGTAATTAATCAAAAGAAATATTTAAAAAGGCTATTGGATAAATATCAAATGTCTAACTGTAAAACTGTTTCTACTCCAATAGAAAATAACTTTAACTTTGATTTGTTGTTTAGGGAAAATTCAGAAAATTTGGAAATTGAGAAAAAATGTAGGAGTCTGATAGGCAGTCTATTGTATGCAACTTGTACTAGGCCAGATTTGTCAACTTCTGTTAGTTTTCCGAGTCGATATACTCATTGTGCAAGTATGGATTTGTATAAATGTTTAAAAAGAATATTAAGATATATTAATGGAACACTTGATTTGTCTCTAGTTTATAAATATGATACTGAGTGTAAATTACAAGGATACAGTGATGCAGACTGGGCTGGAGATGTTAAAGACCGGAAATCAACATCGGGTCAAATATTTTATGTTTTTAACTGTCCAATTTCATGGAACTCTAAAAAACAGTCTTGTGTAACACTGTCTTCTTGCGAAGCCGAGTATGTGGCTCTCAGCATAGCTATTACAGAAGGGTTGTATCTTAAAAAAATATTATTTGATTTTGGTTATAAAGTAAATTTTGAAATTTTGGAAGACAATCAAAGTGTAATTAAAATTGCAAAAAATAATGATAGTAACAAGAGATTGAAACATGTAGATATCAAGTATCAATATATTGTTGAAAAGGTGTCGAATGGCTTTGTTAAGATAGTATATGTTAGGTCAAATGATAATATTGCAGATCTGTTTACAAAACCACTAGGTAAACAAATGTTTACTAAGTTAAGAAATAAAATACTGTCATAAGAAATAATGTAAACTTTATAAGATAGAAGGCTAAGTTGGCACATACATTAATGTTTTTTTTATAATACTTTTTGGATTGTATAAGTATAAAAATTTAACTGTTGAGGGGGTGTTTTGAATATTGGCAACAATTAACTTTTTATAATATTGGTATTACTGTATCGAGTCATACAAAATTGTAATGTTGGCATCCCTCTCTCTCTTCGTCTCGCTGTGATGTGAAGTTGTGAAGTAGTTTGTGCGCTCCTGTATTATTTCAATAATAAAGTTAATCAACCTAAATTCTGTCTTGTTTCCTTATCACCACTAATAACCAAAAACTTGCAATGTTTGTATGTATGTTCGAGTCAAATTTTGCAACTGAATTTTAAAGTAGTTATTTTGTAACCAATTTAATTCGACAACAGTTTTTTTGATAACAGTCAATTGGAAATAATAAGTTATGACGGTTTTGATTGATATTTTAGAGGTTTTATAGTAATAAATGTGTAATGAAGTGAATCTGGAGTGCTTCATTACACTATCTAGTTAATCAATAATCTTCAGATCGCTGTGTTAATATGATCTCCGTATTTTTTGTTTACCTTTTTATCTCCTTTGTTTACAATTGTAGTTTACTCTGCAAACAGAGCATATTAACAGACTTAAATAGATGACTAATAGATTACAGAAAAATCAAATTCATTATTATCAAATGATGATTTGTAACTTTCTTAAATCCTTTACTTTTCATAGTACAAGTTTAAAGTATAGTTACTTTGAGATAGATAATTGGTATTATCGTGAAAATATTTTATTGTCAATTGTCGCTGATTGTATGTTTTTTATGAAAAGGTATGCAAATGACTCCTTTCCACGTGATAGTAAGCAGAAGTGGAGCCCGAATGCAAAGAAAAAGAGTCCAAGAGATAAACCGCGCTAGCCACCATCCCCTTGCTGACCTGCAAGGTGCTTCTTCATGCTTCTTTTGAATTACCCAGAATTGTAAGGAAGGAACACGTGTGCTGGCAGTGAATTCCATTTCTTGATTGTGCGACAAAGAAACGAGTTGCCAAATGTTTAGTTCGCGTTGAAATTGTAGTCACAGTTTATCGGTGACACCGTAAATCAGCACGAGTAGTCCTTAAAGGGAAGGAAGATGGTGGGATCAGTGAAAAATCGGGTGGTCTCCCCTTGACTTTCTCGTATACCGGAAAGGACTAAAAAGTTGATATCTTATATTTTGATGTCATACATGCATGTTAAATTTTGGTCACCCATCCGAGTACTGACCGCGCACTTGGTTGCTTAGCTTTCGTGATCGACGGCTCAAAAGTTGATAGAAACCTTATATTTTGATGTCATACATGCATATTAAATTTGGTTGCAATAAGTTAAAGCATACTCGAGTTATCGTGCTAACACACAGACACACACACAGACATAATTCCAAAAACGGTGTTTTTGGACTCAGGGAGGTCCAAAACGTGTAAATCCGTCAAAATCTCGAGGTCGAATTTTTTTACGATTACAAGACTCCATATCTATACCAGGGATGTAACGGAGGTAGTTTTATCGGAACCGAAGTCGGAGTCGGAGTTTTTAAATTTGATTTATCGGAATCGGAATCGGAGTCGGAATCGGAGTCGGAGGCAGGGTCAGAAGTGGTGGCATGAGAAAGAATTTTTATTTACAGACAAATAAAACATTCTTAAATCATTTTTATTAAATTATAAAATAAAACACAAACAATGAAAAAAAATTGGTTGTCTGTAAAGTCGGTTTACTGACGATAGTTGAACGTGACAACGTCTTAAGAAAATACTGATGGAATGGTAGCATTTTTCAAAAGAAAAATTTAATTTCATTCGTTCCGCGCTCTCGCTTGCACTTCAAGCCTTACATGGAACGCCTCAGAGCGAGGTAACGCCGCATGCGTCATGTTTTTTCGTGCGTGCAGCCGGCTCTATCGAATTATAAGACGTTGTCACGTCAAAAACCTTTCATAACAGTCGACACAGGCCGCCGTCGCCGCTATGTTATGCTTCGACCTCCGATTAAAACCTCCGATTTAAAAGTGTCGGAGCCGAAGTCGGAACCGAAGGTGTAATAATAATCGGAAGTTCCGACTTAACGGAACCGGAGTCGAAGCTCCGTAACATCCCTGATCTATACTACGTATACGAGAAAGTAAAAAAGCTCCTCAGGACAATAGTACATCATCAGACAACATCGCGACGCAATTGGAGAGGCTCAAGATTTGAATGACCCAGAATTGTAAGGAGAACATGTGTGTTGGTAGTGAATTCCATTTTCAGACTGTGGGAATTAAAGGTGAAATATACTGAGCCCATGAAAATGAAATGAAATGAAATGAAAATGAAATGAAAAGCTCTTTATTTAAATGGACTTTGCTAAGTACTTTTAAATCGTCAAAACCCTACCACCATTTCGGGACGATAATATTATTATGCTGAGATGGAGAAGAAATGGCGAAAGAAACTCCACAGCTTACAATTTGGTAATGATTTCAAAACATCATTACAGGTCAATAGATAATAATAATATAATTAAAATTACAGTTTTACATGCGTAAATTTTGGGCAGTTATTACTCCCACGCATTTGGTTCATTTATAATAATAATTTATGTTGTAAAAGCTTTTCTATACAATTCAACTAATCACATTAATGAACTAATTAATTTAAGTCTTATACCCACCACCATTTTTTGTTATTGTTAGATAGATTTTGCTCAATTTAGGTGCTAAGCATACATTTATGATCCTTTGGTTAATAAATATATCTATAAGAATACAATGTGTGCATACCAAAATAAAAAAAAAAACAATACCTAATACATTAGTTATATAAACAATATCATAACACAAACAAAATTATCCTATTAATGGCATGTGTCATACAATTATCCATCTAAGAATAAACAACTACATTGTCTAACATTTACATCAAATAAAAATAAAAAGTTCAAGAAAACATGAGATGACCAGGTCTCATTGGCGGCACCTGTTCACAGGCATGACGCAAGAATCAGCCATCGCTTCGCTCAACCATATTTTAGGGAACGTAACGACCCGACGCAAGACGACACCGCCACAAGACCTTTTTAGTGAGAATGACATACACATGCTTCTTGATTATAATCTAGAACAAATTTAAATTATGTTTCTTAGTTAACTATAAGACACAAGGTTGATAATCTGTGTAATTAATATATTATATTTTGGATGCATAGATCATGAACAAATTCACCCCCAAGCGTTAGAATCATTTATGTAATCAGTTATTTTATAGTAAGCTTTATTATACAGTTTAGATTTAATAGCAGTTTTGAACTTATTAACAGGTAGATCTCGAATATTATTTGGGAGTTTGTTATAAAAGCGTATACATTGCCCCATAAAAGAATTGCTTATTCTGTGGAGACGAGTAGCATGTACCACTAGATTATGTTTTTTTCTAGTATTAATATTATGAGTGTCACACTTTTCAGAAAAGTTTTTTATGTTTTTCCTTACGTAAATTAGATTTTCAAATATGTATTGTGATGCCACTGTTAGAATATTTATTTCTTTAAACTTTTCCCTGAGTGAAACCCGAGGTCCTAATTGATAAATAGCTCTTACTGCTCGTTTTTGTAAGACAAATATGGTGTTAATGTCCGCAGCATTCCCCCAGAGAAGAATTCCATATGACATAATGCTATGGAAATAACTAAAGTATACAATTCTGGCTGTGTCTACATCAGTAAGTCGTCTGATAGTTTTAACTGCATACGCAGCTGAACTAAGTTTACCAGACATTCGTTCAATATGTGGACCCCATTGCAATTTAGCATCTAACATTATGCCCAAGAAAATAGTCGATTCAACAGGTTCTAATCCTATACCATTTATTTGTATATTTGTTTCAACCCGTTTCACATTGGGTGTGCAAAACTTAACTAATTTGGTTTTATTTTCGTTTAAAAGCAAATTGTTAATGTTAAACCAATCTACTACTTTAGATAGTGCGTTGTTTACTTCGTCATAATTAGTCATTCGTCTGTTTATTTTAAATATCAGAGATGTATCATCTGCAAACAACACTATATCATGACTTTTATTTACACAGTAAGGTAGATCATTAATATATATCAAGAACAGAAAAGGACCAAGAATTGAACCCTGTGGAACTCCTATTGTAACCGCAGCTCCAGAAGATCTTTGACCATTTATATCGACCCTTTGAATTCTATTACTCAAGTAAGATGTCAAAAGGTCGAGAGCCCTATTTCTAACGCCATAGTGATGTAATTTCCTGACAAGAGTATCATGATTTACACAGTCGAAAGCCTTGGATAAATCACAGAATACTCCCAAAGCATCCTGTGAATCCTCCCAAGCTGAATATATGTTTTTCAATAATTCAACTCCTGCATCAATAGTTGACCGACCCCTCGTAAAGCCGAATTGGTTTTTATGTAGCAAACTGTATTTTACGAAATGATTGAGGAGTTGATTAAGCATTACATACCTGCTAAGTCCGCGTTTATCCACGGCATGTCTTGCAGCCAATGCGACGTTATTATAAAAGCAGTATCCGCATGGCTCTGCCCGCATAGCGTGGTGACCTGGAGGACGGACTAGGGCGGCGCCGTTCTGTACCTCGCCGCTGACAATCTTGTCCACGAGAGAGATGGTAGATCCAGCTGAGATTAGGGCCAGCTCATGGGTGCTCTGTTGATGATACCGAAACCATTTTCATATTCGAAACCCAAGTTCAAACCGTTAGATTAAGGAATCTACTCCTAGTACAAAAGCGGAATATTATCAATACAAAATACTAGATGTGTTAGATAGAAGACATAAAACTATTCGTCCCGATACAGCTGCTAGTCCACCGGCGAGGTGACGCGAGACGAGGAGAGACGAGAATTGTAATCGCAACTGCTCGTTTCCACCATTGATATTACTCTCCATCGCAAGCTCGCGCAATAGCGCTCTGAGCATGTAGGCGCGTATAGTAAAGATTCAGTACTATTCAGTTAGTCTTGCAATAAACATTAGTCTGCTGTAACATGTCCCATGTATTAATAAAAGTGAAAAGAAGAATTAATAAAGTATAGTTGGTTAAAAGTGGACCTGCAATTACCCAAAAACGTGCTCGCGAGCGTGAGGTACACGACCCATTACGAGTACAATGTTTTCGTTGCAAAATTTTGTGTGTCTGTGATTTAAAGGTACTTTAGATCACATCCATAGTAGATATCAGTGATGGACTACTTTTTATCTGTGCATTTACGTGGAATTATATACTATATCAAATTGGATTAATAACAAAATATGCCTAAAATTCTATTTAGAACACCAAATGTAAAAACTTTTAAGATATGTCCACGACTTCAATATATTATAATCATTTAAAAGTTGGTTTTGATTATTCAGGATATTTGACCACCTGTAACTCTGATCAATGGTTTACCAGTGTGTAGTATAGTAAAAACATGCAAACCTTCACATTTATAATTTTATAATATTACATAAAGCGACTTAGAAAATTAAGTTACATAATTATGTCATTGTAATTAAAAAAAAATCATTGTTTTTCAACTTTATCACAAAGTAGTAAAATTCAAAATTACGTCGCATCTTTGTTTCTTGTAAAGAATGCTAATGTAGCAAGTCAATAATACTTACAGGATGTATATAAATAGCGTCATACTTTGATGACAACTCCTCCAGATAAACTAGATCATTGTTTTGGTGGGTGGCTTCTAGCATTTCATATATTGAAGGCGAGTGAAGCACTGACAACTCTTCTTTGGTGGCAGATCGAGGTGGAAAACTTTTACATTGCTCTAATAGGTTTAATTCCCGACACCTGAAAACAAGGGTTACTCTTACTCAAAACGTTTTTTGTACAAATTATGATTTTTTTAGCCTAGGGTTGGTATTTGAAGTATAAAGAAGCTAAAAATTAAATAAATAATGAAACTTTTAAATGAAAATATGACAAAACCCTCCAGCAATGATCAAATAGGTACTGAGTAGGGGATCGAACCCATGTCCTTTCACGATGCTGGTGCCCTTCGAATTGAGTGAGATTTTTAATAATCTTTTAGTATAATAATTTTTATTTTAATTTACAGTAATAGTGTCCATTATTCTAAAGATTTTATTAGACATGAATACATGAATAGACCACACATGTTTACACTTGAATATTTGACATGTGTTTGACATATTTATATTTGGTGCAATCCTTAGACAAAGAATCCCTCAGGTATATAATCTAAGGTGCAATAGTAACTTTTGAATGATGGATATGCTGTATTACTAGATTACTAGAAAAGTAATATTAGTAAATTACTTTATTACACTGACCAAAATATTTCACTGTAGAGCTGTTTTAGAAAGACCATTGTCTAGTATTTAACAAAAATTATCTCCCTACAAAAAGAATAAAACTAGTCATCCTACCTGTCAAGAACCCCAATTAATCTCTCAGGGCATTCAGGGTATTTTTCGTCCCAAAGACACCGGTGTTCTGTCATACGAGGTTCAGTCACCAGGCCTGTGGGACCCTTGACTTTAGGTTTGGACTCCATAGCCTGTATAACAGATTAAAATATATATTAAAACAATGATTTCATTAAATCTTTTTTTCAAAATTCTCATTTCAGTAACTGAAATTTGATCTCTTGTTAAAAATAACTCATTAATTATGAATGTTTTTTTTTTCGACTCCATACAGTTAAAAGATTTAAATATCAAACACATTTAGAATGTAAAATTGTAGGAAGTATAAATTAAAACAAAATTTCATCCTTATACTAAAGAGTAGAAATAAGAATAAAATAAAATAAAAATATATATATTAATAATCTTACTATTTGAAAGTGGTCCCTAAGAACAGTGTCAAAAGCCTGTTTCTTCTTCAGCTGGGCTTTCTTTTTTGATGCAAGTAGCACTGCTGATGGCTATGGAGTAATAAAAATTTAATAACAACATGTCCTAATCTTGACAAAGATAAGGCGCAGCAAATATTATAAAGATAGCACTCTATAAAGCTGTATACATATGAAGCAAAATGTCGATAACAGTTAACTATGCCAAATAACCACGTGCTGACATTATATCATTTAAATTTATAGTCATAGCTGATAAAACACTAGGGCCTATTTCACAACTTCTAAGCAAATATTAGCCATTCCTTTGCTAAGGAATGCAATTTCTTAGAACATACTCAATCCCGGTATTTGTGGGCCTGGACATTTTAGATACCGCGGAATCCAGTTATTTGTGGGATAATGCACAATTAATAAAATTTCGCAAATAGAAAACTAAATTTGAATGTACACAATACAATACTTCGTATGGGTGTCTCTCTCTCATGTGCCGCCCTTGCGCGGTACGTGTTTCCGAGTGCCAGCAAACAAATCTTCAGTTTTCATACAGCCTTGCGCTATGCTGATACATGAATTTCGCTACTCTTCACTCCCCCTATTCCCAAATAGGGATCCCGTTTATTATGACGACAATTAGTCCTGCACATGGCATGCGGGATCCCAGTATCCTGGTATTGAATTTTCTACTCTTGACAGATAGATCGCACGAAAAAGTCAAAAAGTACCTCCTAATCAGAACTTGTGAAATAGACCCTTAGGCTTGTATTAATAAAGCTTACTTAATTAGCGCCATCATCTACAGAGTGGAAAGAAAAAGCAGCTATACTGTTTTGGTAGGTATAGAAAATAGTATATAGAATGTATAACAGAAATATTGCAAACCCTGAAAGTAGTTTGTCTGGAATCTGGTTTGTTACAATGAAAAAAATATATATATTGACAAAAAATAAATTGAGTTTCACTGTAGTAAAGTTTACAAAATGATGATGTAAACAAAAATCTACACAAGGACATCGCACAACAACTTATTTAAAAAAAATGACAGAAATTGACTAATTTGCATTATTATTGTATATCACTCTCTGAGATAGGGATTGATTTGAGTTACGATTATGAAACATAGACTTAATAAAATTCATTATTAAATCTTTTTATTTAAAGAAACTTCAAAGGCAATAAAAATCTTAGACAAGTTTTTTTAGGTTAATAACATTGTTTTTTAGAAAATTATCGTTAAAATATTAATAAAATTAATTTTTTAAATAAGCTGGAGTATTTATTCACCTTCCACTTTGATGGTTTGTTGGTTGTGAAAGTAAAAACTTTATAATTTGAGAGTTGATTAGATCAGATTTTGAATGGCTCTGAACCTCAACAATTCGACATTAGATTTTAGTCATTACAATTATCAATATACTATGCTATTTTACGTGGCCTCAAAGAACTTCTAAAACTATATGAAAAACTATAATAAATTATTTTATTGCCATTAGCTAAAATGTGATCTAGGGACACTTAAAAATTTTAGATATCATTTTAGCCATTGTTCTTTCATACATGCGCTTAACTTGATTATGTAGCTCAGTAATTTTAAATTGTGGAAATTAATATTTCCAAAACTAAATAGACTAATATTAATTTAAATTTGTTGAATTATTAATATTTCTGATATTTAAGCACTGTTTTACATGCTGGACCTAAGCACTTTTGACCAATGTTTAATATTTGAAATTGCAGAAAAGTTTGTTTTTCTTGTTTGTTTTTTCTTGAATATTATAGCTGTTGTAACCTCAAGTCGAACTTCGTTAAAGTAGTAGGCGTAGACGACCACGCAATATTTTTTTGGACTTCATAGTTTAATTTTCTATCTTTAGCACTTTTCGTGGGGTTCTTTGACATATTAATATGGAGGAAAAGCTTTTCGTGGGGTTCTTTGACATATTAATATGGAGGAAAAGTCTAGCAGTTTAGAGAAGTAAGTTTAGAAATAAACTTAAAAAATTACTTTAGCACCAGCTGACATAGCGCGTGTTTGTATTTTAGCCTTGCGAGCTCCATTTCGGGTTAAAATACTAGAAGGCGGTGGAGTAATCTTCTTTGTCTCGCCAGCAGACCTTCGGGATTGTGACGGCGGCGGGGTAGACTATTTGAAACATAAAACAATAACAAATAACTACCCTCATGAGAGTAAGCGCGCCAAATCAAAACAATCCTTGTTGTTCAACAATAACTCACCATCGTTAAGTTAAAGTATGTTACAGGGGCTCAAGACTTCTCAATAGCACTACATGACCAGTGATTATAGAGTTCTAAACAAAATTTAAAAGCTAAAATAAAATTGCAACTTCACGAATTCACACAAAAAGCAGTTTTGGTTTTGACTTTTTGTTTGACGTTTGCGTTCCGTTTTGTTTCTTTTTCTTAATTTTTCCCTATTACGGGACGGCAAAGGGATCTAGCCCATACAGCCACGTCTTCAGTTTCTCTTTCTACGGTTTATTGTCTTCTTTCTTGATTTTCGTATTATAATGTGGGTGTCACATATTTTAGTCCGATATTCAATCCAATTATTCAAAAATTGCTTTTGACTTTTGAGTATCTAGATTTTGTGCAGTTGAAGTAGGATTGTGATTGTGATGCATTATTATATATCGACTTTAGCTCCCCTTTCCTTTCTTCTTCCTAAATATGGCTTCCCATAAGCATTAACCAAAATCGTATGAAAAAGTATCTAAAGTATAAATGTATCTAATAATAAATTGTACGGTTAGACCGAGTTAAAAATGGAGTCTCTCAACTAGTGTTATTACAACAAGAACTCGGGAGAAAATTCCCTTTGCTTTCGTCATCTTCTCTTAATTATTGGTTATGTGCTCGATGATTATGGCTTTGCGCCTAAGCGTTGCAATTATCTCAGCTTTGCGGTAAGCATTTAGTCAATGTCTAGTGAAAGTAGATTGAGTTAAAAATGGAATCATACAACGTGTTTTTAAACCTTTGCTTTCCTACATATAAAAATTAAAAATGTCAGTCAGTTGTCATTATCAATGTCATGTCAGTCAGTTGTCAAATTTTGAGAAAAATAATTTCGTGGTTATTTGCCATAAATGAAGATTTTCAATAATTTAAACTATTAGCCATAATTTGTTTAATTTTTGTATATTTTCTTGTCCTATTATCTATAACAAAACTAGTGTTATTCAATTTATATATGTCTATTCTTGTTTATATTTTTAAAATATTTGTCAAAAAAGGGCATACCTCAAATCCAATAAATCATTGTTTGTTATTAAATATCAAACCGTAATTTATTTAAGATATAGATTCTCAAATCTAAATGTAAATGAATTGTTAACATCCTATAAATTAGGTGTTTTTTAATGCTTGCATACAATATCATTGCTTGCATAGCATAATAGTCAACAAAATGAAAATGTTTAAACCATTGTGGGTTTTACGGCATACTCGCAGAAGGAGGCCAGGTCATAATGTTAGTACCTGGTCTCCCCTAGCTACAGCATTTAACACCCGTCCAACATCTAGACCTATTTTTGAGTCCCTGAGAGAGAGAACAGTAAGAGTTTTATTATGTTTTGGATTTGCTTCATACAAAAATGTATTTTGCTACTTTAAAGAATGGTTAAAGTAACTATATAACAGACTAGAAAAGAATCGGAAACATTTATTTAACAAAGTTTATATTTTTTAATTTTTTTACGATTTATTGTAAAATAGTTTTTCCTGTTTATACAATATTTAATTTTGATGAAGATTGAAAGAAGACAACTTAAAAGAACTTTTCTATTTTAGGGCCTTTTTAACAAGCCTGAACTAACAAGCTTTGAAGGTTTCTACACACTTAAAGACCAAGCTATAGCAGCCACGGATCGGCTCATTGAGGAAGCTACTAATGATCCAAAAAGGCCCATGGTGGAAATATTTGATGAGTTATCTGACACATTGTGTAAAGTGGCAGATTTGGCAGAGTTTGTCAGAATTGCTCACCCTCAACCACATTTTGCTGCAGCAGCTGAGGAAGCCTGCATCAGTGTTAGTGGTGTTGTGGAAAAGTAAGTAATATTTAATATAATCTTAATTAATGACTATATTAGTTTACATTTTATATCAGCTATGCATTAAGCAAATGTCAAGTGAAGTATATTATATGTAGTGAACTTAGTTTGTACAGTAGGTTGAGTTAAATGGAGCCTCACAACACATAAGAATTAGGGTAAAACTCATAAGTCTTATTAATTGAACTGTACTCTTCTTCACAAAACAAGGCCTCTTGGTAGAGTTATGAACCGATGGTATCAAATCTGACTTTCATAAGTATACAAATTTTATCTATATTAATAAAGAAATTTTGACTGTATGTAAATAGTTAATTGCTTAATTTTTGTGTTTTGACACAAATGTAGTCTTTATGGCTAGTTAGTTTTTTATTTCCAATTTACAAGAGTGTTTTGAGAATAAAGCAAAAAAAATTTGCATTGCTTTTTCTTAATAGATAAGATAGAAATTTTGTCTATTTTTGCTAACATTTCTATTAGAAATTCTATATTAATACTGTTTTGTGGTAATATAACATAACTTTTATTTTCTATAAAATTACACCATTTACAGTTTTATTATATGCACTATCTATTGCTGTCTTAGGGGTCATTCATTTATTACATAAGGAAATTATTGCAAGTTTTTGATCCCCTCCCCTCCCCTCCCTATAGTAAGAAAAATTGTATAAGAAAAAAACCCTTTAATAAGAAAAAGTAATATGTTAAAAATAGTGTTAAAATATTGATTTATGTTATTTTATAGTTTATAGCAAAAGTTTAATATGATTATAGATTTTAAGTAATTAATGTTTGCAGTGCCCTTACGGGGTATCACAGGAACTACAGCCTATGTATAAGACCCTTATTGTTATGTGATACACAATAAAGATATTTGATTTGATTAAGACATGGGTGACCACCCTCCCCCTCTTAATCGTCTTACTTAATAAATGAATAGCCCCATATAGATTTCTAATCTATCTTCTGATATTAATCATACGAATTTCGCTCTAGGTTAAACACACACAAAGGTCTCTATGAGGCTTTGCGTGATTCCGTTAAACGAGGCACATCAGGAGACCAGCATTTGGCAGAACTTTTCCTCTTTGACTTTGAACAAAGTGGTATACAATTGGAAGATGGCCCTAGGAAGAGAGTAGTAGCTCTTAATGACTTGATTCTGCAGACCGGTCAGCGTTTTATGGCAGGTGCTGCAAAACCTCGGAAAGTACCCAGGAAAGTGGTACCAGCTAATATAAGGCAATTGTGAGTAAATAGCAAGTACTATCTTCTCATATTTTTGACTTAGAACTTCTGCTGTAGTGTAATGACATATTTTGTACCTTATACCATAATGATTATATTAATAATTGAATCATTGGTTGGTTGCCAAGTAGTAAATGATCTTCAAAAATGTCACAAATAGTTTTGTATATTGCTTCTGCTTTTCTGATACAGTTTATATGAAGTAACTGCTGCACTGTTTCTTTCTGTATTTATTATATTATAAACAATAAAGTCCAAATATTCTGCACTGTCTTTGGTAGTACGTACTCTTAACTGGCCCGGTTCATCTCAATGCATAAGGGCCTTTTGTTTAGAACTCCGAAAAACGAATTCTCAATGACAAATTCTGTTTCCAGCTTTAGCACAGAGGGTGATAACATAGTAGTGAGTGGCGTTTACGCAGAATGTGGCGAGGCGGCCGCGCGGGAGGCGGCGTACCGGCTGTACCTCGCGCCGGACAAACACCAGGAGAGACTGCTCACTACCACACTGGGCGCCAGGCAGGAGATGGCTTCTATATGCGGCTTCCACAGTTATGCCGATAGGTAAAACTTTGCATAGTAATATTGTGCTTATAGGTACCTAAAAGGAAGAAAGAAAATTATATTTTAGGAAGCAAAAAGAAGCTGAAGGTAAGATTACCCCTCTGGAAAGTTACCTTTTCTGCTTTGCAAAAATATTTACTTTAACTTTTAAGAGTGTTTACACACTAACTGCATTTAAAGCTCTTTTAAAAGTTATCTTATAATACTTGTTTGAAGAAATATAACAAGTAAAAAGTTATGGAATAATTTAATTTTTGCGTTTACAAACGCGTAAATATTAATACTAGAAAAATGCACTGAAAAAAATCGACTTGCCTCAGGCGGGACTCGAACCCGCATCGTCCACAATCCGGGCGGCTGCTTTGACCAATTTAAGTCTCGGTGGCGTAATTGGTCAACGCAGCCGCCCGGATTGTGGAAGATGCGGGTTCGAGTCCCGCCTGAGGCAAGTCGATTGTTTTCAGTGCATTTTTTTTCAAGTAATTAGTTTAAAAAACTGTAAATCGACTACAGAAAAAGGGAATGGAATGAAATCGGTAAAAATTGGGGCTTACAAGGTAAAATCGACTCCTATTGTTAAATTTGGTTAAAATGTAGCCTTTAATAACGAATCGATTGACACCTTATTAATCAAAAACGTATGAATACTTTAGGCACTACGGAGGAACATACGTACATACAAACATACATACCTATATGCTATAAATTACGCTCACTATAGTATACGCTGAGTGCGTTATTCATCTGGTAAATTTATAAACTAAGGGATATCCATTCGTAATATTCTAAACGGTTCGATCAATCACAGAAGAGCTTTTAATTTTACGCTTTTTTAAAATACGGCATATAACACACTGGTCCCTGATTGGTCGATTGACAGTGGCAATGCTTGTCCAGAAACTTAGGTACAATCAGATTTGCAAAAAAACTATTTTCACAGTTTGTTATACCTGTGTTACAGCTATTAACACAGTTACAACAGTAAAAACTTTACAAAAACACACGAGCAACCGGTTTGTTTATGTTCCGTGGCGAACAATGGCGGTGGAGAGGAAGGAGAAGGAACAAGTGACTTATTCAACTAATCAGAGCGCACATGACGTTTGGTTATTGTTTACTTACTATTTTACGCGTGAGTTTGATAAGTTTATCAATTTCCAAAAATGGGGGCGTAAAATAATACAATTCATCTCTCGTTTAGAATCCTACGAAAGTTTATAAATTTCCTAGATAATTTATAATTTTACGGTTCTTATTATTTTCCGGTGACATATATAGAATAGATTGTATTTGCAGTGAGAGATAGGTACTTGTTTGTATGAGTATTATTTCATTTCTGCAGAGCAATAAAAGCCAGTACAATGGAGACTGCCGCTAACGTGCGACAGTTTTTGGACATTTTGTCGGACAATCTGTACGACCGCGCGAAGTCAGACTTTGATGCAATGAGGGAGATGAAGCGGACGGAGGTGCCACATCAGGACGCGCTCATGTGCTGGGACACGCCGTACTTCACACATCAGGCTAAGACTCAGCTCCTCAACGTGGCCAATTCAGACTTCAGCCCGTACTTCTCGCTGGGTGGCTGCATGGAGGGCTTGAACATGCTCTGTCAAGAGTTGTACGGAATCAGCTTGAAGTCCGAAGAAATGTTGCCAGGTTTGTGCCATTTGCTGACTATAGTCTTCATTATTTGTCTGCCCTGAATTTTATATTAGTTGCTGTGATATATTGTCTTTTTCTAAGCTCTAGAATATTTTGAATCCGGAATAGTACATTTATGTACAGACAACAGCACGTTGGGTTACCACGAACTATCAAATTTTCCCAATCGCTTATGCACTTTATATTGAATAGCCTTAGGTTGAAAATGGTTTGGAGAAATTTGACAGTTTTGTAAAGCCCGACGTGCTGTTGACTGTACTAAGGCAGTAAAATAAAAAAAGGTCTCAGGTCGCAGAGCGAGGGCGATTAATTTGCGATCTCAGCCTTTCTTTTTTACCACTTTCTGGTCAGATGTGGCATAAAATTTATATCATTTATTTTAAGTTTATAAGCATACACTAGCTATTCATCATCATCAGCATTATTTCAGCCAATAGACTTCCTGTTGGACATAGGTCTCCCCCAAGGATTTACAACCAGATCGATCGATCCTGCGTTGCCCGCATCCAGCGGCTTCCCGCGAATTTTACCAGATATAGTCAGTACACCTTGTGGGACGCTACTACCAACGCTGCGTCTCCCGGTACGTGGCCGCCATTCGAGGATCTTTCCGCCCCAACGGCCTTTAGTTCCTCGCAATGTGCCCTGCCCAACGCCCTCTAAGGTTCGCAATTCTTTGGGCTATGTCGGTGACCTTGGTTCCCCTGCGGATACACTATTACCTGTAACTATACCTTAACTATTTAATTTTTATAATAAGGTCTAGTAAATGACTCCATCCCACTTGATGAGTGGAAATGAAAATTCAAATATAGTTAATGCAATTAATATGCGCTCCCTAGCCTAGCCGAAATGCAAGGTGCTTCTTCATAGCTCTTTTACTTGCAGGAGAGTCGTGGTCCCCAGACGTGTATAAGCTGGCCGTGGTACACGAGACTGAAGGTCTGCTAGGCCACATATACTGTGACTTGTACGAGCGGCCTGGTAAGCCGCACCAGGATTGCCACTTCACTATACAAGGCGGCAAGCTGTTGCCAGACGGCACTTACCAGGTTAGTGACAACATAGCTCAGCTCACTCAGCTCATTAATAATTATTTAAGGAAAATAATTATTTTTTACGCTTTTCTTGAAGCAAATTCATGTTACAGTCCTGAGGGGCTCGACAGGTAGTTCATTCCACAACCGAAGCGTACGCGATGAAAATTTTCTTCTAAAACGCACAGTAACTATGTGACCAACTCAGTTCCAGTGTGTGGGGATGAATAGCTTGTCGATAGCGGGAGGTGCGGTGATAGAAAGAAGCTCCATGTTAAATAATTCCTCAGAACACATTCCATTATACAACCGGTAGAAAACGCATAAAGGTGAGTCCAGATTAAGTAACATGTGGTATAACTTATGCTATATAACACGTCCACATCATTGAACATCACTGTATAACATTGCAATATAAAACAAGACACATATAGACAATATCGTCCACACCAATAAAACATGTTAAATAACTATGTTTTATAACACATTTTGTTATGTAGTCTGGACTCACCTTTATGGGCTGTCCACAAATTTCATGGTCAAGGATATCCGAGTTCCGAGTTCCCGTCAGAGACGTGCCATCCATCACCCGTGTTCACACATATCCGGGAAATCGGTGTCAGTGTCGTCCGTTTCCTAAGTAATCGCCTTCATTATATATTATTACTAATGCATATTAGTGAAATAAAAAGCTTCGCAATTTGTACGTCTTTTAAAAGTTATATCTTCGCAGATGTGTCAAAATTATCATAAAAACGATCTGACTGTAGATAATAGTAATTCCATTGAAAGCGTTCGGTTAATTTAAGCTTGCAATGAGACTGGGCAATGGCATTGATATGTATTTATACGTCTCAATGGCATTGAAGCAATGTAATTGAAAGCAATATTGAACCGAAATTGAACCATGTAATTTCAGCTTTGAAGGTGATATCAGACGCTTTACTCGAATGAATGTTAACTCCAGTGAATGCTTCATTTTTATACAGAAAAGAACATTCATCTCCCCTTTTCTTTCAGTACGTCGACGAAAGAAGACCCTTTACTTCTACAAGGCTCGAAAGAAAATGACCGAATCTGAGTGAACATTCTCTCTCAGACTGTTCATTTATCGTTCATTCCGAGTGGGAGTGAAAGATGCCGAATGCCAATATCCAACACTGTTGGTTCGGTTCATTAATGAATTCATTCAGCATTTGTGTTTCATTTTAGGTTCAGACACTTCATTTTAAGTGAAAGGTACAAATGAAAGGCAAAAATGAACCGTCTGATACCACCTTAACCGATTATTTCATCGTCCCTGCTGTGTTCCGTCGGTGATGAGAACTCGGATATCATCAACAGCCCATATAATGCCCCACCGAGGGGCTCGAGCCTACCCCATATTAGGCCTTAATCAACCACGCTGGCCAAGTGCGGGTTGGTTGACTTCACACAAAACCCAAGAATATCTTCATAGGTGTGTGTAAGATTCCTCACGATGTTTTTCTTCACCGTAAAAGCGCCGATTAAATTCTATATGAATTCAAAATTTGAAAACACATTGGTTATTCCCGGGTGGAAGACGACGCCCTTACGCACTACGCCACCGACGCTTCGGATATGTGTGGACAGTTATAGCAGGCAAAATGTTGTTGCATCAGAACCCAATCGTGGTGGTGATGTTATCGCTGAGCGGCGGCCACCGGTCCGGTCCGGCGCTGCTACCGGCGGCGGGTGTGGACAACCTGTTCCACGAGGCGGGCCACGCGCTGCACTCGATGCTGGGCCGCGCGCGCCACCAGCACGTGGCCGGCACTCGCTGCCCCACAGACCTCGCCGAGCTGCCCTCCGTGCTTATGGAGTACTTCGCCGGCAGCCCGCAGGTCACTACCACATGTTAAGCCAGGTCCACATATGATCATTTGCCCGATCCGATCAGCGTATCACGTATCAAGCCCCGTATCAAGTCGTATACGCCTCGATTTGCTCCGTATGAAACCGACATGCTTAGACAATTTAACACGGAACGTGGCATAGCGCAGATTTAGTACTGTAAACATTCTGCCCTTTTTCGCGGGGGGTGAGGCAAACACGCATAGCACACATTTACTCACTCGTGCACACTGTTGCAAAAAATTTAATTGCTATTATGAGCGCACACTTGCGCTGTCGGCTAACCCGCGTACCACCATATCGCCTAACGTTGTTATAGCGTCGTTTCTGTCGCAAAATTTGTAGATGAAAAATTGTATTGTTATGTGAAACAGTAGTTTATTTGAATAGAAAATTACTTCCGCGTGATAAGCAACTCCGTTTTAGGATAACTTTAATGTTTCTGGTCGTCGGAAAACACTCCGCAACCAATAATTTTTACGAGGTCCGCTTAGCGACAGATACGAATTCAAAATGGCGGTCGATCGTCGCCGCGAACTAGTTTTTATGAACTGACATGAACGTTTGTTCATGTACTTTGGTAGAGGGGAACGCGTTCGCTTGCCACGCCCCGTGTTAAATGGTCTAAGCCGACATGACATGGGAAGGCCGTATCTTAACGGCGTATCAAGTTCGTGTATCATGATACGCCGTTATGATCGGGCAAATGATACATATCTCGACCCGGCTTTATTATTATGCTACGGCCGCATACATTGTGATAACATTCGGCCGATATACTTCGTCTTCGGCTAATGCCGTAGTGCATGTCCACATATTGCGCTTTGTACAACCTATAGCGATGTGATCGCGATTTACTATCAGGGTCTTCATAATTCTTTACAGTTTAAAATTTTTTCGTTTGAAGCGAGCCCTTTTTGTTGACCCCGCCTTCTATTACTACTGACCAATAGTAGACCCTATTTTGTTTTGTAAGGCATCAGGTTGCAATTTATTAATAAAGACCATTGTTTTAATAAATTGCAACCAGATGTTTTTACGGCAATGTTTGCTAAAACAATTGTATTGCATCACTCTGGGATCTTCGCTCAGAATTCTATTGATCAACAGGCTAAGGGTAGTCGTCGACAGTGTAATACAAAAACGACCCTTAAGGTGGAAGGTTAGGGAGACCGCGATAGTACATACACACGCAAAAACAAAATGGACGCCGCGGTTGGTCTATATTGTATGGCAGACAATAATTCTTTTTTGTGTCCGGCATTATTGTATAAGAAAAAGGAAAGGCTAAATAATATCGTCACACACTCCTCATCATCATAATAGCCTTCAGAATTCGACCCATTCCTGGGAAACAAGACCTCTCCTTGTCATCGCAGGAGGTTTAGGCAGTAGTCCACCACGCTTGCCAAATGCGGATTGGTGGACGGAGTATAAGGTGATCAATACCACTTTGCTGATCCATTAGCGCCTTCTACGACACCCATTGGATGATATGAGGTGATGCTATTCTACTCTGCTGGCATCAGATGGCTTTACATCATTGCTAAAAAATTCTAAAATCTTGTCATTATTCCAATACATAGTCGAAAAAGCTCTTCACGATAAAAACGCTTTGACGTGCGCTAGTTCACCGATAACGGTGCGATGTTTTCGCACGAAGTATTCGCAAATATTTGCGACATCGCGATGTATGCGGCCGTAGCAGTATAAATACGAAAGTTTAGATGTGTGTTTGCTAGTCAATCACGCCAGAACGGCTGAATGAGAATTTAGCCCATAGACCGCCTTTTGTTGACTTTGTGATATAATCTTATATATAAAATTCTCGTGTCACAATGTTCGTTCCCGTACTCCTCCGAAACGGCTTGACCGATTCTCATGAAATTTTGTGAGCATATTGAGTAGGTCTGAGAATCGGCTAACATCTATTTTTCATACCCCTTAGTGATAAGGGTTGTCCACCCTTAATTTTTTTTTTAATTTATAAGGCAAAACAACGTTTGCGGGGTCAGCTAGTAATATGTTATTATTAGGTTTATATTGTGTTTTTTTGACTATCCGCCCCCGCCCAACGTACGTGCCACGTCTCTTCTGTCTGAACCGCGCCTAATACATGTGTCGAATTGTAGGTAGTGAGAAAGTTCGCGCGTCACTTCCAAACGCGCGAACCCATGCCCGAGGACATGCTGCACAGGCTCTGTGCCTCCAAATACTTGTTCGGAGCCAGCGAGATGCAATTACAGGTAAGTACATCGTGTCGTTGCAACTTAGTTGACAACCACGCTAATACAAAACGTTTTTTTTTCTTTAACAAAAATAAAAATAGAAGAGAATCTATCGAAAAAAAGCTTATATCATAATTGGGCGGCTATCTCTTATCATCGACACGAGAATTTAAAAAAATATCAATAGTGGATACCTATTTGTATCTATTTATTCTATCTTAACGATGCATTTTTAATGATTGTTATTGGGAACATTTTACCATGAATAGCGCCAAAATCATGTTTCGTGAATGAGATTTGACATCAATTTACCAAGAGGTCTTTGCGTCGAGACACATTTAAAATTCCCGCTTCACACGCGCCATATAATTTGAGAAATGAGAATTTATGTCACAGTGCTGCCACCTGGCGAGTACTGTATATATTTTAGAAAACATTCATTTTTGAGTCAGTCCTTACTAATTGAGATGTTTAAAGTATGTTTCCAATGCCTATTTTCAGGTATTCTATTCAGCGTTAGACCAGCAGTACCATGGGTCCCGTGCGCCTGACGATACCACAGCAGTGCTCAAAGAGGTGCAGCAACAGTACTACGGCTTGCCGTATGTGGAGAATACGGTAAGTAACTATAGACGCCGAAAACGCAACAGTACCGGAAAATTACTTGGTATCTTATTTACAATATAGAGAGGTAAAGTTTATGAATATCTTTGGACTACTGAGCCGATTTTGAAAATACTTTCAGCAAAATTTAAAATGGACTTTCAGGATGGACAGGATACTTTATATCCGCTATCCGGTCAAATCGCAAACGTCTTGCAAAAGAGCCAGGTCAAAAATTCTCTAAACCGCCGAGCTTGTCTGACTGTGATTGAAGTGGATCATTATATCAGCCGAGAGACGTCCACTGTTGGACATAAGCCTCCCCCAAGGATCTCCAACCTGGTCGATCCTGCGCTTCCCGCATCCAGCGGCTTCCACTTGTGGGACGCTACTACCCAACGCTGCGTCTCCCTGTACGCGGCCTTAATTCGAGGACCTTTCCGCCCCAACGGCCGTCAGTCCTCATCGCAATGTGCCCTGCCCACTGCCACTTAAGGTTCGCAAATTCTTTGGGCTATGTCGGTGACCTTGATTCTCCTGCGGATCTCATCATAATTTCTGATCTGATCACGCAGAAAAACTCCGAGCATAGCCCTTTGAGTGACCTTGAGGCTCCTTATGAGGCCTGAAGGATTGAAGTGGATGAAGCGATAGAAATTTGTAAGGATCGTAGCGAAGAAGTGGAAACAAGTGGTTTCTGCTTACCCCTGTGGGAAAAGGCGTGAATTATGTATGTAATTTTTATTAGTTAGAATTTGGAAAATAAATCTTAAACAACTTGGTTAAAAAGCCATGTGATGCCGGCAGAGTAGCATAGCATCACCCCATATCCTCCAATGGGTGTCGTAGAAGACGATTATTGGCTCAGCAAAAGTGTATTGATCATCTTATACTCCGTCCACCAATCCGCATTGCGCAAGCGTGGTGGACTACTGCCTAAACCCCCTTGACAAGGGGAGGCCTTGTGTCCCAGCAGTGGGTCGAATTATAAAGGCTGTTATGATGATGATGCACTTGGTTAAATAAGGAACTTGTTTCTAGGCGTGGCAGCACCGCTTCAGCCACCTGGTGGGGTACGGGGCTAAATACTACTCGTACCTGATCTCTCGCGCCACGGCCTGGACCGTGTGGAAGAGGAACTTCGAGCCTCAGCCACTGTCGCGTACCTCCGGCGACCATTTGCGACACGCCGTGCTCAGTCACGGGGGCGCCGTGCCGCCGAAGGTGAGAGGACGTGGAACTTTCTAGAGTTAAGAGGATATTTCTCGTGCTAGGTACCACTGCCCGATCTTAAAAATAATTTCAAAGTATTTATTTATTTATTCAGTTCAGTTTCACATGCTGGTTTATAGAGCAAGTCCAACACACTAGCAAGTCAATGAAAATACGTACAGAATAATCATTCATAAATCTAGATCATAGCATTACATGTCAATCAAAAGACAAAATATTCATCAAAGTCAAAGAAATTAAAAAATCAATGTCAGTTATAAAATAAATAAAATTAAATAATAAAAGAAAAGGGGATACATGTTAAAATGTCAAATTATAAATTAAAAACTAAAATAAATAGATACAATGTCAAATAGATTATTGCTCATGTCAAGTGTACATAAAAAATAAATTAAAAATACAATATCACAATTACAATAAAATTATATCATCATAAAAAATCAAAAGCTACGTATACCCTGCGTACCAAGTTTTTGTCGTTGTGTGCGTACGACGGTGCGTGTGCATTAGCGCGTACACATGCGAGTCGCGAGTCGTACGTTCTGTGAAGATGGCGTACTATTCTGGTTATACTATAGTCAGGGTGTCACACCGGCCGGTTCTGAAACGCAACGCGCCGCACTGCGACACTCGCCATTTTGTTTTAAAAGGTGGAAAATAGCGAACATATCATTACATCTGAGTTTTTACTGCGTTATGAACAGAACATTCTAATGCTTATCTTATTAGATATTTAAATATTAAAATTTTCGATGTTTTGAACATCGATAGATATAATTTTCGATATTCAAATTACCTACCCTATCAAATAAAAATAATTACCTATGTTGTGGGTGACTTACTTAACTGCTGTCCAATATTTTTCCACAATATAGCTTTGTAATGCACATTTTTGTAGTTTTTGTCTTTTGGTTCATGTTTAGTTATAACCATATAACCAATTATGTCTTCTCACTAAATCTATTATTTTTCCCGCATTTTTGTAATTTATTTATTATTTATTTACAACTCATAGAAAGCCATATAATAACAACGATAGCGTAGCGTGGCTCTCGCGCGCTCGGTTGTCTTGCGTGGCCTGCTGCGCATCGAAGTGCGTTCGGTGCAATAAATTTGTAGGTAAAACTACCAATAATAAAATGACAACTTTTTTGACCCCAAGTAACCGTTTCCGTAACTGTTTCCGTTTCCTACCTGTCTCTTTCTAACACAATTATTCTATTCTATTCTTAATTAATGGCGTCGCGATACATGAACGTTACGCATTTTGCCAATGTCAAGTGAAATTGTAATTATAGTAACAAAAATTGTACGGTAGATTTGAGTTAATAATGGAGTCTCTCAACACGTGTTTTTACAACAAAAACTCGGAAGAAACTCCTCCCCACAAGTAATATGATGACGTACGTTCGTACGACATATTAGACGGTCACATGCCACGTACTCCAGTGATTAGAAAGAGACAAATGGATACTAAGAAGTTTCAACGTAAAAAATGTTGTCTTCACTTTTTGTTCGAGTTCTGGCTTCAAGTTTAACCTAAAAATTTCTTGGTTCGGTTTGTTATCTTCCATATTGTTTCATACATTATAACGTCATACGTTGTGTCGCTTGTTACGTACTGCAGGCGGTGTGGCCCGCGCTTTATGGTTTACTAGCTTCCGCCTGCGACTTTGTCCGCGTGGACATTTTACCCCCTTAGGGGTGGAATTTCCAAAAATCCTTTCTTAGCGGATGCCTACGTCATAACATCTACCTGTATGCCAAATTTCAGCCCGATCCGTCCAGTGGTTTGGGCTGTTCGTTGATAGATCACTATGTCAGTCAGTCACCTTTGAGTTATATATATTTAGAAGTCTGTAGATGGGGTGAAAATTGTTATTTTGATGTTCACAGGTTCTGCTCCGCGATTACCTCGAATCGGATATCACTCCCAATGCGCTAGCGATGGCCCTCGCAGAAGAATTGGACTACCATAAGGACCACCTTGGTACAGTACTGAAAATGATCAACAAATAAACACCTAGCTTAGAAAGAAGATGTAAATTAGTAGACTATTGTACGAGGTAGGTATTATTCATGGTTGTTGATAGGAGGATAAGTGCGACGTAAGGTGCTTCATTATAGAATTTAATAAATCTTTACAAAAACGAGTGTGTGTAAATTGGTCCTAAAAATCTTTATAGGGCTTTCTTTTAACATAATTATTTTGCTGTGTCTAAGATTCTGTACTTTGTATGAAAGTCTTGTTTACCAAAAGAGTTTCCTATCATCATTTATATTGTGTCGTAACGGGCAAAGAAACCGTGACACATAGAATAAAGAAATAATGAGAGAAAACGTAATTTCAATTTATCTAAGTACCTGATCAGTGCATTATTATAACATCATTTTTATCTGGATTTTAGAAATTCCAGTTTAGTGTAGAGTTTAACTCAATCACATCAACAGCTCATATAATGTCCCCACCGAGGGGCTCGAGCCTACCCCACATTAGGGGCGATTAGGCCTTAGTCAACCACGCTGGCCAAGTGCGGGTTGGTCGACTTCACACACAACCTAAGAATTACTTCATAGGTGTGTGCAGGTTTCGTCATATTTTCCTTCACCGTTTAGCTCAATATAACGGTATAATAGGCAATGGACCATGTATTGAAAAACCCTTTGTTTTTTTCACATTTGTGCGACCATCGAACTTAAGAGAATTAAAAGACACTGCTTCTAAATGTTTTACAACCTTTGGAATGAAAGGAAATAATTGTCTAATTTGTATGATTGTAGGCTTATTTTTTATGATCACGTCGGGCCAACCTTTGAGGGAGAGTCTAGTGGGCGATACATTTTTTTTTATTTCTCTGCCGGTCGACGGTCGAACAAATGAGACAAAAAATAGGTTTTTTTCAATATTGGTCACAGCAATCATGGGAAATGGAGGTTATTATTCGTATTTCCACTCCTATAATTTTTATGAGTATTGGGTTATTGCTCCCTTTGTGTCGCTTATTTCTATTCGACATATCTTTAGGGCTGCGGACTCTAAGTCCGTGATGAGCGGGGCGACAGCGGGCAGACCGCGCGGCGCTAGAGCGGCGTAGTGTTGTGTTATGAGAAAATAGTGTCATATTCCTATCAAAAATAATTGAAATAATTTGCTCCTTGTAGTCGATGGAGGGAATTTTTAAACATCGGTCGATAAAAAGCAATAAATAAAATGCACAACATTACTTTAATCCTTAACCTAATGACACTTAAGACTAATGTTACTGGAATCGTGGGTCAATTTGGACCCTATATATTTTCTGAATTTCTGCAGATTTCAAACTAAATATAATAAACAATAAAGAAATAAAATAGGTTTTTCAAAGATTCTAAATCATATTTTATCAACTATAATCTTAAAATTAACAAAATTAAACATAAGTTTTAAAAGCTAGAAAAACCATACAAATCATCAGTCTATTTAAAAAAATATTCTTCTAGTAAGTGATACACTTCATATTTTAAATACGAAACTTTACATACAAAAATAAATACTACTTAATAAAAACTAATCAAATCTACGTTATAAAAGGGATACTAAGTTTTAATGTATTTTCAAGTGCAATAAAGAGTATATATAGATTTTAAAATAAACCCATAAGCCGTATATTTGGTAGGTCATTTCACTTTGGCAAGAACTTAAACTAAAATAAAATAATATGTACTATTAAAAAACACTCTAAAAGGTTATATTTACCATACCCTTAGCCAAACCATATGTTTTTTGAGTAATTAGAGTATAACAAAAATAATTAAATCTGTTCCAAAAATTACAAAAGTATCGTCCATTTCCTTAAACTTTAGGTATGGCACTTAAGGCGTAATATTTGTTCTGTACATGATTTTTGCAGATGTATTAAGAATATCTGTCACACTATTATGATTGTTTATATCTTTAGGACCACATAAATAGAATTTCAGGTAGTAGATTTTCGTTGCCACTTATGTTTTCATCTTTACCAGGTTTAAAATCGCTACAATATTCTGATTCAGAATCAGTTTTGTATAATAATAATTCCCTAGTATCGTTATCGGTAAAATGTCGCGTAGTTATTCTTGGAAAATACATGAAACGATGTAAAAGAAAAAGTACATCATCAGATAAAAACTTACGTAACAGTAATCGTGGGTCCAAATGTACCCCTGCGGAAGCATAAACCACCACTTCCTGTAAACTTTAAGCGCTGAACTTCCGTCCCTAGTCGTATCTTGCGACATAAGGAGATTACATAGAAGGACCCATACCTTCTATGCTTAGCGCGTTTAAAAAATTCACATTTTTTATTGTCGCTGGGTCCAAATGGACCCACGATTCCAGTTAAGGGTTAATACAGACGCTCTGGCGCCGCTTGGCTCGAGCGCATCGCAATTCCTATGGACTTTAATTATTATATATGGATATTTTACTGTTATCGACTGAGATAATATTTTCCTATTGCTTGATTAATATTATGTAAACTTGTTGAAATATTTTTTATGCCACACTTGACCAGAAAGCACTTCCTGGCGAGGGGTGACAAAATTTTGTACTTTTACCTTGGCGGTAAAAAAGAAAGCATTATAATAAGTCTGCGATCTGAGTCATTCTTTGTTTTACCGGCCTAGTTAATAAATGTACTATTGTATTATGAATGAACTGTATTCCGATTAAAATACCAACATTCAAATGTAATACAAGTCATGTCTGTGCTTTTGTGTACCTCTCATTCACAAAAAAAATTGACAATTGGGGAGACACTTTCTCGACCCAGCTGATATCAAAACAATCCATGCTAAATATAATTTATACAGTGCCCAGCTAAAGGAGTATATGTAAGGTCTCACTCAATAGGACTTATTTGGAGGCTAGCCACAATAGATCTTTATAGATCGCAGTGGCGTAAATAACGCCTAAACAATAAATGCGATGCTGACAAATGTGCATATTCACCTTCACATATCCCCTTGTGTGTCGCGCGGCCTCCTGGAGGTCGCTGTCAAAAATGCCTGTGTGTCGGCCGACCTCCTAGAGGTCGATCCCCCCCTCCACAGTTTTCCGATTGTGAAAATGGTGATATTATTATTATTATTTGAAAATATAACTGTACTAATTATATTATATTCTGTTAGCTTATTTTATAACGATTTTAGTGACAAAACCTCATATTTATAGTTTTATTACAAAATTTCTATTATTATTTTTTAACACCCGGAAAATTCGCGACGGAAAGTCCGGAAGTAACTGACACATGCGCGAAATTTTACAAAATGGCGGCGACACAATAGGGGATATAAAGAAAGTAGAAAAGCAAAACTAAATCGTTTTGACATCTGTCAAACTCTTGTCAAAATCTATGACAGCGGAAGCGTTTTGGAATACGCGAAATTGTCTCTGGTTTACTACAAACGTGCAAATTCTAACCTAATTTTTTTAAGAGTCCCTAGGAATAATTATTCTGTTTCCATATGTGAAGGGTAATTCATGTGAATGATGTCTATTATATTTCCATGTAAGGCTCGATTTTTCTTACCTTGAAACGGAAGCGCTGAGTTTGCCTCGCTGCTCGAAAATCGCGCGAATTGTTGTGACTGAGGTTACACGTTTCGTAGAGATACTTGACGCTGTCTTGCGACTTATTTTTTGGCTCGCATCTAGTTTGTTCCTTACACAATTGACATAAAACTCATTATACAACTTCCATTTAAGTGATATTATAAATCGATCCTAAATCTCAAAATGTTTGTGTTCATTTTAAGGTTATCTATAATGGCTGTGTTTGTTAAATATTTAGGCTGCCTCTGTTTCATTCTGTATACAGTATGTTTACGCCTTCACTGGCGTAATGGAATTCACTTTTTGGAAAGTTAACTCGAGGTAACTTTGAAGATATTTAATATTTAAAGATGTACAATAATTTCGATGTTAACTCAACTGACGTCAAGAGTGCAATGTCAAAGTAAATATTCCGCACAAGAAAAAATAGTCCACGGTCGATCGTAGTGCCTTTGCTGTGCTAAACCTCGCAGGAGTAGATAAATGGCGTAAACACAGTATGATAAGGATGCAGCAGAAATATTTGAGAAATATTTTACAAAGCTGTCATTTTGTGTTTAGATCATGACAACAGGGCCCCGATCGCGGTAAATAATTTCAAGTCGAACGCAGATGAAACACAGACGCTGTCAAAGTTACGTTTCTGTTAAGCCCTGTCAGTAAGCCCTGTCTGCACAGCGATAAATAATATCGCGTTCAAATTGAACGCGATATTATTTCCGCGCGAATATTTTATTGCTGTGCGGACAGGGCTTAACAGAAACGTAACTTTGACAGCGTCTGTGTTTCATCTGCGTTCGACTTGAAATTATTTACCGCGATCGGGGCCCTGATCTTTGTATATAGAAGCGTTTTAGTAGGTATTTATTTTCCTGTTATATTTGAAATAAAACTACAGCAAAAAATTATAAATAGAGTTTTAATTAGTGACCCTCCAGCAGCGGCTTACAGACCAAATACATGTGTTACATTCAAAGAATTTTGGTAATTGGGGCGATACATCATGGAGAAGGAGTAAAACGAAGCCAATGGCATCCTACATGCAAAGATGAACTTAATTTTGTTTGTATAATGGTTGCTGCGATATGTGTCACCGTAAAATTATAGGTACATTGCGAGATAAGAAACAGGCGAAAAATTGTAAACAAATAATTTTTGGATCGGCAGATTAAAACACGTAAGTCAATGTTATGGGCTCCATATTGACTTACGTGCTATATTCTGCCGACCCAAGAATTTATCTTACAAGGACGCACGCACAAGGTTCAATCACTGCTCAGCTGTACAATCTATGCGATATTCTGCATTACTATTGGCCAGTGAAATTATGAACTGACCCCTGATTGGATAACGACCCTGACAACTATTATTAAATCGAAAATACGTTTGCAAATCTTACCGTTATTTTTATAAGCCAGTTTATAATATCGGGCATATTCGCTACGCTACGGAGACGTAAACAGTTAATGAATGTTATCATGAGTTCGTGACAGAGATTCGAATTACCTTCCTAACAAGCCCTATAGGGTTCATTTTTGTTTCCAACTCAATGATGTATCACCGTCACTTTTCTCTTACTATTTGCTTTTAAAGCAAATATAAACACTCGGTATTCTTCCTCTCAATTACAATTAGATAATTATGGGAATTTGATATAAAATATAAGTATAATTTTCATTAGGAAAACAGCAGCCATATGGAATTCCACACAAGTCAGGCATTAGCATATGTACTGTCGTGTGGCAATTGCATATATCTGTACAGTTATGTATTTGTGTATTATTTTATTTAATAAAATAATAAACTTAATATAACAAGTAAAGAAAACCGTATTTGGTATATAAAAAAAAATAAGAATATTATTTGTTTTGAGCAAAAAACATCGTATTTGAGATTGAGTAAGAGTTTTGACATTTATAACAATAACTTTAGGATAACTTCATTCTATACTATCAGTATTAGCAATCATACGAGTATATTTTTTAATATACAATATTATGCAAATCATCTGAACTGTTCAACCGCCGCTGACTGCATGAAGATCGATTCTCTAATATCACACGTTATGTATCTAGGGCGTAACTATAATTAATAACTATGTCAAAGATCATATCCCGCGTCCTTTGTATAGTACGAACTTATTTCACAAGCGGCAAACTTCTAAACGACTACACTGTATAGGTATTCATTTTGTGTGGATATGCTATTCATTGATATTTCTAAATGAACAGTATATAAGTACTTGTATTCTCAAATTATCATTCAGTACATAAGGGACTGGATAATAAACGTACTTACTTCGAAAATAAAGTTCATAATGCGATATTCTACTCTTTAACATAAAGGTTTATATACTTTTGACGTGACAACGTCTTATAATTCGATAGAGCCGGCTGCACGCACGAAAAAAAATTGGTTGTCTGTAAAGTCGGTTTACTGACGATAGTTGAACGTGACAACGTCTTAAGAAAATACTGATGGAATGGTAGCATTTTTCAAAAGAAAAATTAAATTTCATTTGTTTAATAGATTTCGCATTATAGTATGTATAAACTTGTAATAAAATCTCTTTGGCTATACTATTTGTATCTGGCTGGTTTTTGTATCATTGAAAGTTTAAATTTTAAAGAACATAATTCCAAATTCAAATTAGAGAATTAGATTCAGAGCGAGGTAACGCCGCATGACTTAGACAAAGAATCCTGTAGACTTGGCATGAGTTTTGACAGCTAAGTGTAAGAAGGATAGGTGTATACAGATAGCCATAAGAGTGAAAGAGTACTCATTATAATTTTTGTCCTTGTCAGAGTTTCACTTTTCGCTTATTTGACACAAAATTTTGGTGTCAAAGAAACGAAACAACAAACTGTTGGTGATAGTAAATATTCAAAATATTTGTGTTTACAAAGTGTTGTTATCAGTGTGTAAAACGTACAAGTGTTGGAAACTATATTCTGCTTGTGATTGTTACAATGCATTGTTGTATAATCGGCTGTAAAAGCCGTAGCTACCGAAATTGCGAGAAAATAAGTTATTACTCGTAAGTACGAAAACTACTTTAAATTAGTATTTTATTGGCATTATACAATAAAGTTTAGATTACAATCGTATAATATAGCATCTCAAACTTGATAGAAAACTAAAAAAATCGTGAAAATTTGCTTACGAAAATATTGTTATTGTCCAATAATTGTCATAGAAATCCGACCAAATTTAGTAGTTTAGTTGTAGTTGTCAATTGCTGTATAATTTGACTGTCGGAGCGTCATTTTGTAGATTTCTTATTTTTCTGGATTATACTGCATTTTAGGGATACCAGTAATATAATTTGAAGCTGTCCTTGTTGTTGGGTAAATACAAAGATATAAGTTATCTTAATGTTTCAGATTTTCAGGACATAATATTCATGGATATTCAAGCACGTACTGCTGGTCAATCTGTAAATACCATGAAAAGGACATCGCCAAAAACGTATCACACTAGGTATTTACGTTTTACCGCGCTATAAAAACCAATAAATTCTTGGAATTAACGTTGTCGTTATTTATTTATATTCACGGATATTCAAGCACGCACTGCTGTTCGAGCTGTAAATACATACCATGAAAAGGATTACCACCAAAATCGTATTATACTTTGTATTTACGTTTTACCATGCTATAAACCAATAAATACTTTAAATTGGGATACCATGGCGGCTGGACGTCAATCATTTGGTTTAAAAAAAAAATGTTATCTTTTTATGATTGTTTATTTTTTTTATTATAAAAGTGTGTGTGTGTGTGTGTGTGTGTGTGTGTGTGTGTGTGTGTGTGTGTGTGTGTGTGTGTATGTATGTGTGTGGGTGCGTGTGTGCGTGCGTGGGTGCTTGCAAAAAATCCTATTGTCGTCCATCCAGTCATGAGAAGGGAGATGAACTCGAGAGTACACACATTTTTCAAACATTTCAAAATAAGGCAAATCAAAATATTTTAAACATTTAATGGGGTAATATTTTAAAAACCTGGCCTCTTCTGTTGACTTCAGTCACTTCTGTCACTGTCATGTCAACTCTCAGTCTATCCCTTACAGGGTGTACGCGGATGCCCAGTCTACAGGATTCTTTGTCTAAGCCGCATGACGTCATGTTTTTTCGTGCGTGCAGCCGGCTCTATCGAATTATAAGACGTTGTCACGTCAAAACATGACGTCATGCGGCGTTACCTCGCTCTGAATCTAATTCTCTAATTTGAATTTGGAATTATGTTCTTTAAAATTTAAACTTTCAATGATACCAAAACCAGCCAGATACAAATAGTATAGCCAAAGAGATTTTATTACAAGTTTATACATACTATAATGCGAAATCTATTAAACAAATGAAATTAAATTTTTCTTTTGAAAAATGCTACCATTCCATCAGTATTTTCTTAAGACGTTGTCACGTTCAACTATCGTCAGTAAACCGACTTTACAGACAACCAATTTTTTTGATCTTAAATATATGTACCCAAAGATCGAAAATGCTCATTGGCTGAAAAAAATATCTCACATTCACAACTTAATGTAGTTATTGCTATATAACCATTTCGTTTGCGAAATTATTACGGCTCACGATACGTTGTGGCAAACTCAGAAAGACCACAACGAAAATCACGTGAAATTATTTTAGAGTTGTCTTAACTCATAAGGCCCTGTCCCCATAGCGATATTTCACCGCACGTTTTTTTCTCGCAAAATTCTGTGACACATGGGATCTTATAGGACTATCCGCACATGCAGTAAAAAAATCGCGCGAAAAAAATCTGTGGTTTGATGCAAATTGACGCGACGGTGCGGGATTATTTCCGCGCGAATGTTTTATCGCTGTGCGGACAGGCCCTAAGTGTTTCGTTTTTATATTAAATTATTACACATATTTATATAGAGATAATAAAAGAATTCGAATAATGTTTTTAAGCGACCAGCGCTGATTTGTTAACGTTGATTTTAGAACTTCCGCTAGTGTGTATCGACCCTTATATGCAAATGGATTCAACAGCTTTTTTGGTTCTTGATTTAAGGTGAACGCGCATTGTCATCAATTATTATATCCGTACGTACCGTACGCGCTGTAAGTAAATCTTTAATATTGCCTTTGTAGCGTTTTAAATCAGCGCCATATTATATGACGTCATCAGCAGGCGTGTACAATATTCGGACACTTACGGTGCGGGTCAAAGTTTTATACAACCAATTGCAAAATGCGGCTCGTACAATGCTGACAAATGTGCGTTCACCTTTATGCGGTAAGTAAACTTAAATTGAACATATTGACTTTACACTAAAAACGTCTAGTTTTGTCTATACTCAGTCCTTGTACTGAATATTAAATACCTTCATAAGGTAGCTGCCACCACAAGACCTTACTGTATTGAGATAACGTAATAAAGCAGCAATTTTTCTGCTGTACAACGGAACGTGTATTCCCACTAGTCCCCGTGGAGTACTCCCATGATGGGATTACTGATATTTTTTTCCCAGAGGTCCCACTGACCGGACTATTGGGAATTCAATTCCCAGTAGTTCCGTGTGATACTCAGACGTATAAAACGCATATTTTATATATGGTTATTTATAATATAGTTTCATTAATAAAAACTTCATGGTAACTTTAGTTGAACAAATATACTTAAAGCTAAGCTTTTGTAACATCTAGTCCAGATATGCATGCCGTGGCAACCTATAATTATGCCTGCATTTAGAAGGATTGTTAAGCACTTAGTTTTATGCTGTAATAATGTAAGATTTATAGTTGTCCTAAAATAAATAAACTAGTCACACTATTATAACTAACTCAACAAAACATCAAATAATAGACAACAGAACATGAAACATTAAAAATTGTGTTGTAATAATATTTGTGTTGTAATTATTAGTAGATACCTATGTGTTTAATTTCATAGTCCGTAAGTAGATAATATATAAATATGTTTTTAAGATTTTTAAAAATAAACAAAGCCGGGTCGACGATGTAGGTCAAATTGTTCCTGAACCTTTGGGAAAAAAAATATCAGTAGTCCCATGATGGGACTACTCCACTGGGACTACTGGGAATACACACAATGGCATCAGATTATCAATAAATTAACACTGATTCAGCTGCTTTACTTACATTAGCTGCTTTTCATTGCGATTTTAAATAATAGAAAGTTATGTTGTCAACCGTTTATTGTAGAAGGTAGGGCGCGGGCGGGGATGGGGTCATTACGCGACGTAGTTGTACTGGTGAGGGTTGTCGCGGTCCCGCTCCATGTAGTCGCGGTCCATTAGAGACTCGATGCGCTTCTTCAGGTCGGTCGGCTGTGGACCGTTTCAAATATTAATAAAGTTTGTAGATAGCGAGCATACGGTCCGTCTAATCCTACGGCCCCACACAACGCGATAACATTCATGCGATAATCTTCGCCTTCACTCACACATTGCGCGATGTAAAGTCTGTCGCGATGTCACGTACGAAACAAAATGGACGACGCGGTCAGTCTATATTTTATGGCAATAAATAATTATTGAAGTGAAACTTCTTTATCGGCGTTGGAAAAAAAATTACCGTCACATTTTTCGGTTACGCGTCACATTTTTCCGTTACGCGCCATCTTTTTTGTATTCATGTCTATGTAAGGCCATAAAGAAGTTTCACTTCTTACGTGTGTACACTAGTACACGCACACATTTTTTTTTATTGTGTCAGGGGAATTATTGTATAAGAAAAAAGCAAGGCTAAACAATATCGACTCGCAGTCCCTAACTGCTAATAAGTTCTAAAATCCTGTCTTTATTCCAATCCATGGTAGAAATTTAAACCAACACATCCGCTGCGCACGATGTCTGTGTGCCGACTCAAGACCACAAAGGGTGGCCACACAAGCGACGGACACGCGATAAAAACGCTTTGAAGTGCGCCAATTAACCGACAACGGCACAATGTCCTTGCGACTTCACACGAATTGCCGAAGTATTCGCGAATACTTGGCTACACACATCGCGATAACGCGAATATTCGCGACATCGCAATAAATCTATAAACGTCAGTAATAATAAATCTATTCTTTAGACATACCTCTCGGCTCGAACGCCCTAGGACCCTTATGTTCGTATTATAGAATAACTTTCAAGAATGAACGTCGACTTGCGTCCTACGTCTCTATCACATTGTGCGTGATGGAAAGTGAGAGACGATTCTCAAGACATGTTTGACTTCTGAGTGTCATTCTGTAATACGGGCCTAGGAGACCCCCTCGAGGGAGAAGCTTGATCGTTCGGTAGCGAGGTTCACCTTACGGGCTTGAGGCCCTAAGGCCTTCTGAAAAACCGCGGCGACACCGGGAAGGTCATCTACGACTACCAGTAATTGAAAAGAAAAAACCTACCTTGACGGGGAACTTGAGCTGATTGTAAAGCTCGGTGATGAGCAGGTTGTGTGATAGCGTCTTTCGCATCTTCATGACGCGGACGATGGCGGCGTCGATCTGGTACTGCCGGTCCTGGAACACGCGCTCTTCCGTCGCCTTCTGCTCCTCGCTCTGTACAAACAAACCACGTTAATAAACTTGATATATTCTGCTTAATTAATAACTATAGCGGTGCTGGCGTTGTCTTCCACGCGGGAGGCATAGGTTCGAACCCCGCCACGTACCGTTTTAAAATTTTTAATACACATTTAGGTACAGTCAACATAACGTCGGGCTATACAAAACTGTCAAATTGCTCCAAACGATTTTTAACCTAAGGCTATTCAATATAAAGTGCATAATCGATTGGGAAAATTTTACAGTTTGTGGTAACCCAACGTGCTGTTGTCTGTAAGAAAACCTGCACACGTCTATGAAGAAATTCTTAGGTTGTGTGTGAAGTCGACCAACCCGCACTTGGTCAGCGTGGTTGAATAAGGCCTAATCGCCCCTAATGTGGGGTAGGCTCGAGCCCCTCGGTGGGGACATTATATGAGCTGTTGATGATTGATGAATCTTGACTTAAATTTAGATTATAGGTTCTCAACGTGGGCGATAACGCCCCCTTCTGGGCGTTCGACAATTTCAAGAAGACAGTAGAAGCACGGTAATATTATCTATACAGTATTCTATCTTCATACAAACGGTCGGAAAGCGCGTCATGCTACGCGCCTCGAGTTCGCGGGGCACCCGGTGGGCATCCAGTCGCGAATGCGCCGCAGCGACTACCGAACGGTGTGAATTGTTTTTTAAGCAGTTAGCCGTGCTTAGACGTGCGATTTGTATTGTGAATATTTGATTGAATTAAGTAGATACCTACATAATTCAAAATGGCAAAGAGCAATATTTTTTATGTACCTATCTACTAGTACGTAATTTGTTTTTAATATTTCGGTATTTAAATTTTTCCATCGGGCATAATCTGGAATAATATATAAATAAGTGGATAGGGTGAAAAAAGACACAAACAAGTAACCTACCTACGCTCGCGTTAAAAACAAAACTACATAATACGTAGGTAGGTAGTTTCCTAGACTAGGCTATCTACTTACTTATGTACCAACATATAACTTAACTACATATATTATATTATTAAATATGATGAAATATCATTATGAAATAATTTACGAGAGTAATAAATGGTAGGTATTGTAGTGATCGGATTTTTTTGGTGTATACTGGCAGGTTGTTAGGTAATTTGGAAAAGAGACGGATTGTTGACAGGAATTGATAGATGGAAAATTATAAAATAGGGATATTTGTGCGGAGTTTAAAAAACAATATTTTGTTTGTTGATAATAATATGTAATTTCTTGAAAATAAAAGTGTTTCAGTGACAATATAGTACCTACGTCTCAGTCAAGGCGTAAATATTTTTGTCTCAAATCTATAACTTTTTTTTTTAAATATTACCTAAAAAAACATGTATTTTATTGAACACTTCCTATTTCATTCACAACATATTTTTTTTACATATAAGTAAAATAAAATATTTACAATCATAGAACAAGAAATGTAGAAATTAAATATAAAGTAAATAGTAGGTATTTAATGTGTGTATGTTAGTTTTTGTTAACGTTTCTTTTCTTTATGTATGTGTTGTTATAGTTTATTAATAATTAGGTAATATCGTGCTCTGTGAAGGCCAATAAATTTATTTTCTTTCTTTCAAATTAAAATACTGTAGGCGGGCAGCCCTTCCGCGTGTTTACGCCCCGCTCGGCCGTAGCCAGTTATTTCAAGGACAGGGCCGAGACACAATACTGCATAGATAATATTACCGTGGTAGAAGGCTCAGAGACCCAGAGAAAATTCGTGGGTATTGAGATAGCATATAACCGTGGCAATATTTTAAATTCGCGACAGATGGTAAGTAAAATTAAAATGTTAATTTTTCATAAGTGCAGCAACAAAAATAAAAAAATCAAATAAAGTTTCTTTGCCGTGTACAAAAAAGTGTAACTTCTCACGCGCGTACATAAGTACACGCGCCCATTTTTACTTTCTCGTATACGTAGTATAGAGGAAGTCTTGTAATCGTCAAAAAATTCGACCTCGAGATTTTGACGGATTTACATGTCTTGGACCTCCCCGAGTCCAATAAACCCAATTTTAGAATTATGTGTGTCTGTAGTATGTTTGTGTGTCTATGCGTTAGCACGATAACTCGAGTATGCTTTAACTTATTGCAACCAAATTTAACATGCATGTATAACACCAAAATATAAGGTTTCTATCAACTTTTGAGTCGTCCATCACGAAAGTTAAGCAACCAAGTGCGCGGTCTCGCCTTGCTGACCTGAAAGGTGGTTTAACGTCTCTTTTGAATGACCAAGGATCTTTAGATAGATGGAAGACGTGAGCTGGCAGTGAATTCCATTTCTTGATTGTACGACGTAGAAATGAGTTGTCAAATTTGTTAGTTCGCGTTGGAATGGTAGCCACAGTTTGTCAGTGACACCGTAAGCACGCGTAGTCCTTAAAAGGAAGGGAGATGGTGGGTGTTGATAACACCAACAAACCATAAATTGGTAATTTAAGTTACATATGTGACAACACTGATTTAGCTCTCTTCTCGTTTTGCCATTGTGTGGTACGGATAGGTTCAGCCCATTTGCAATTAAATATATTAAGCCTGACCAGAAAAATAAAAAACCTACTCTGGTGGCACCACATTCGCCTTTTCATTGTTCTTATGTCAAGATCACGTCAGACGTCAGTTTGAGTAGAAAAAATTAGTTCTAAATTTTTCCGCATCATGGCGAGATTTTTTATGTTCTTGGTCAGGCTTTAGTTTGTGCAAGTAAAGTGCATTTTTCTACGTCGCCCTCACTCCACCAGACCTACACAACATACAGTCCACTGAATATCCTACAGCGGGATTAGGGAAAAATGTTGCGGGATTAAGGAAAAAAATTGCTATGCAGACGACAGTACAGTGCATGCGGGCTATTTCGGACACGCAAGGGCTGGGGGAGCAGAAACCGTGGAGAGTCGTGAGAATCTTGTCATTGAGCTCAACCGAGAGCTCGACTTTGTTTCAAAATGGGGTTCAGCAAATCTGGTTGAGTTCAATGCCAAGAAAACTCAGGTGTGCGCGTTTACGGCTAAAACGTCGCCATTCCTTTCCCTTCCCTCTCTCCAGGGCACAACACTAACGCTACAGAGTAGTATCACCTTGCTCGGTATGGAGGTTCGCTGTGACTTGAATCCGAAGGACTACGTCGAAAGCGTGATAAAAACAGCTTCACGAAAACTTGGAGTCCTGAACAAGGTGCGGCGTTTTTTCACGCCAAATCAACTGTGCTTGCTTTACAAGACGCAAGTACGGTCCTGCGTGGAGTATTGCTCGCACCTGTGGGATGGCTCTGCAAAGTACTTACTCGATGCTTTGGATAGGTTGCAGCGTCGCGCGGCCCGCATCATCGGCGACGAAGAGGTGACCAAACACCTTGAGCCTCTCCAATTGCGTCGCAATGTTGCGTCATTGAGCGCCTTCTACCGTCTGTACCACGGCGAGTGCTCTGAGGAGATTTTTTCCCTAATCCCACCATCTCCTTTCCTTCTAAGGATTACGCGTGCTGGCCTACGTTGTCACCGACAAACTGTGGCTACCATTCCAACGCGTACTAAGAAATTTGGCAACTCGTTTCTTTGTCGCACAATCAAGAAATGGAATTCACTGCCAGCACATGTGTTCCCTCCTTCCTACAATCCTGGGTCATTCAAACGAGACGTGAAGAAGCACCTTGCAGGTCGGCAAGGCGAAGGTGGCTAGCGCGGCGGTTTATCTTTCGCACCAGCTATCTTCGCATGTGGACTCCACTTCTGCTTAACATCAGGTGGAATGGAGTCATTTGCTTGACTTTTTATAAAAAAAAAAAATGTAAATATAGGCGTAACATACCGTCTCCTTCATCTGTATCTGGTTGATCTTGATCCTGAACAGCTTGTTGGTGAAGTCCGTGTTGAAGGCGAACACGTCGGTGTCTGCCACCTCCCGGCCGCGGGGGCTCTTGCTGAGCACGCGCGCCTTGCCGCACGCTAGCGATTGTAGCGTGCGCCTTAGCTCTCCCGCCTGACATAACAAGTTTTCATATTGGCTTTATAACATCAATAATTAAATACTATACATAGGCTTGCCATACGTCCGGATTTGATAACTATGTCCTGACTGAGGGGGGGCTAGAAATTTCGCTAAATCATAAATTTTTCGCGTCTTCCTTTTATACATCCGGACTCCACTTTAAAATATTATGGCAAGCCTAACTATACATTTATTTTTAGCATGTAGATATTTAACGCAGCGACAATTTAATCTGAATTTGGAATTAAAAAAAAATATAAAAGGGTAGCAGATATAGTGAGTATAAGTATTACAAGGGTCTTCCTAATCTTTACAGTTTAAAATTTTTACTTTCTTGTACGTAGTATAGAGGAAGTCTTGTAATCGTCAAAAATCCGACCTCGAGATTTTGACGGATTTATACGTTTTGGACTTCTCCGAGTCTAAAAATTTTTTTTTGGGCGAATAATCACATGAGCTTAGAAAGAAGCATTTATTTCGAAATTACAAACAGACACTTAATTTTATTTATATGTTAAGATTAGAGACAGGCTGGATAGTCGTCGACTAGCTGCCCTGCTGCTAATAAACGAAGCGTCAAAAACAACAGCGATGTCGCAGAGAAATAATGAACAGTGAATTATTTTAGTAATTGTTCTAACTAAGAAAATTTACTATACTCTTATTATTTTACCTCAATATTAGTGTTAGCTTTGATGTCTTCAAATGGAAGATTGTCTCCATCGTTGAACAACAATAGGACGAGCGCTTGAAATAGCGAGACCTGTAATTCTTTGTTACCCTGCAAAAGAAAATTATAAGGATTGGATTATTCAGATTTATGACATTAAATTTATGAAGTTCAGAATAAGAAGGTCCGTTCCCCCTGTTAGCTAGAAGGGAACAGTTCAAACTTTAATCATTCTTTTACAGTTTCACCTGTCCGCTTATCACAAACGGGGGACAGATTAAACCTTTTCATTCCGGTTTGTTCCACAAAATATTAATACATAAATTATATTGAATAAATAGTTCTTTTTTTTTATTAAAAAGTATAAGTATACACGATGACTTTTACTATACCTGTATAGTAAGAGTCATCGTGTATAGTTTTTGTTTTGATCAAAATTCGGCTCGCGTCTCCTTTGAGCATTTTTCGATATTCCTTATAGTTTAGAATTTGGCCCTGAAGGCCCACTTGAAAAATTCACCTGTAAAGTTAATATTTATTAACACAAGCGATTTAGGTAACACAGGAAATAGGATACAAAGGGGTTTATTGATCCAGAACAAATAGTAATGCTTCGAGTTAAGTCGCACATCTCCGTGACCACGAGATAAACTTCGCGTGCCAGGCAGCGAGCTCGCTCTCGCCTATGGTCACTTAATTATTTACACTATTTAATGGGGTTCTACTAACTCTTAATGTGCAGAGGACTTTTCTCCAAAGCCAATAAACAATCACCAATGAGCAATTCCACTAATCCCCATCGACTTGCCTCATCAATGGGGGATTGTGAACTTTTCTTCCACAAATGGACATTCAATACTAGTAAAGTTGATAATGGGGATGATCACACAGACATCTAGGTATTTAGACACATTAGAATCTCTCGCTTAAGTCGGCTACGCTTGGTCATAAAAATCTATAAATCTAATTTAAAAAAAAAAAACAAGCTTTCATTTTAAATGCTCTAAGAAAAGAAAATAAAATAAACTTTAAAATTTAATGATAAAAAAGCTTGTTGCGAGATTTATTTCGATTATCGTTATTTACTATCTAACTCTTTGCCGATTATATCACTGTTTATCTACATACGTAAATATCGCTACAAGCTTTTATAGAATTTAAATTGAATGTTTAGTTTATTGGAGCATTTAAATAAAAGCTTGTTATTTAAAAACTATTTTCTTACAGATATTTTTTTGTCAGTTTATTCGTATTCTCAGCAAACCTTTTGATTTGATCACCCGACGATTCAGTGGTGGAGGTAGTGTGGCGGAGTCGATACTCTTTAGCCACAAGCACCTTGAGTTTGCCAATTATAAGTAATAAATAGATATACATATTTGATTTGGGAACGCGACCCGCGGGGTGACGTCAGAGAATAGGATTTGACACATTCACATTAGATGCATAACCGCCGCGCTGTACCGTTGTTAAATGTAGTGATTTGCGATAAAATAATATAAGTCTAATGCCCCATCCAGACACTCCACGAAGCGACGCGAGTTCGAGAGTGTGGACGATGCGCTCGCGTCCTCTCGTCTTCCCTCGCTTCGCCTTGCTGTCGCTCCTCGGTTATTTAGACGCGAGATAAAGATCGGAGAAGCAAAGAATTAAATATACCGGAGTTAAAAACTAAACAAATATAATTAATGGCAACTTTCTTTTTTTATTTGAGTCTTAGACGAAAGATATTATAATATTGATGGGTACATAATGTTGCTGACGCAGTCATGTGGATGGCTAGCACTGGTGCCGCCCCCCGCTGGCCAAGACTCGTGCCGAGAGCCTCTAGGAGGCGCCTCGCAAGAGTATGCCCGCCTAGAATGACCACCGAAACACGATATGATAAAGCCATTTATCGCTTTGAACTGTCAAAAATCATTAGATAAAACCGCCATCTTGAAATTTTATCGTAACTGCGAACATCAATAAGCTGATACAAGTTCACTAGATAACATTTCAAAATGGCGTGTTTATCTAATGATTTTTGACAGTTCAAAGCGATAAATAGCTATATCATATCGTGTTTCGGTGGTCATGCTAGGCGGGCTGGCTGGGGCATAATAGTAATCCAGTATTTCATTAAGCTACGCCTTAGCTAGACGATCCCGGCGGTAGTCCCAGTAGCGAGGTAGAACTTGTGTACCTGTGTGAAGTGCGCCCGCAGCACGCAGTGTCCCAGCGTGGGCTGCCAGTGCAGCTTGCGGCCGGAGTGCTTGGCGAGGTAGAACTTGGCGAAGTGGTCCTGGTGGCGGGCCAGCGCGGCCGGCAGCCGCACCTCGGCGGCCGCGTACGTGGGCCAGAACCCAGCCGTCAGCACGTGCACGGACAGCTCCAGCCCGCCAGACCCGCCGCCCATCTGACGGACCAACCACACTCAGCCCACACAACAAATACACACAGAGAAGGACCGCTATCTATTTCTTTTGTGCTTGGGCCTTTCTCCCACGGAGTTATTCACAAACTACGCGACTGAGACGCGAACCATAGGTCGCCTACGGGGATGCTACTCTATCAATTGGGCTTCCGTACACGGCACTACCCAAAATTGACTATACATAACTACCTTTGCTACTTTATAATTCTTTCTTGAGCCGTCAAGTACGATGTCGAGTAACTCTAGCGATGAAGATGTGCTACTTTATACTTATTACAAAAATAGACGAAACAGAAGATTTTGTTTAGACCCGTATCTTGAAAGAAATATTAAATGCAGAGCATTTTTCGTTGTCAGGACAGTATAAGAAAAAGATGATAATTTATTATAATTATATATATTTTTAAATTAATTACCTATTTAACATACAAGGATATTTTTCATCTTAAAGTAAAAATTATATGTTTACTTCTTGTTCAGCCGCCATTATTATGCAACGAGTATTGAACCAGTACAAACAACACTGACGTCAAACGCTTTGTCGACGCGTCGCATCGCCTGCGGAACATAGCGAAATTGTAAGACGGCTACTTACGTGAGACTGGTAGGCTATGCGTACCAAACACGAGTCGCTTGTGAATAGCGTCATGGGAGAAAGGCCTTAGGCCTTGCCCACCAAGCGCCGCGTATTAGTACGCGGTCAGCGGAAAAAATAACGATACAATATGAACGGGCGGCGCAACGTTGGCGCGTGTCAGACGACCGCAACCAGCGGAGGACATAGTAGGTGGTTAGTATTTATTAAACCGTGTTGATTTTCCCGCGCTTTCCGCACGTCAAGTAACTGCTTTCATAACATTCTACAGCGGCAAGGCACAACGTCTTCACTCTGCTTCCGCAGGTCACCTTCGCTCTCCGCAGTCGCTTTAGCGTGGCCAACGACTTACAGCCCGCTACACCTTATCATACCATCACCAAAACCGTACCGGCAGATCGAAAAGTAGTAGTTTATGTAATTTTTAACGCGAGTGTTTCAATGCCAAGTTATGTGCAGTTACATACACTACTTTATCTACAGTCGTACATAAATTCAAATTAATAAAAAATAGACCAATATTATGTTTTCCGAAAGAGTGCTTCAATTTCTGAATATTTGTACCAAATTTCATAAAAATCGTTTCAGTGGTTTAGGCATAACAGACAGAGTTACTTTCTAATCTATATATATAAAAATAAATTGCTGTTCGTTAGTCTCGCTAAAACTCGAGAACGGCTGAACGGATTTATCTTATCTTGGTCTTGAAATGTTTGTCGTAGTCCAGGGAAGGTTTAAAAGGTGAGAAAATATGGAAAAATTGCGAGGAAGAAAGTAAAAACAACAATTTAATTTTCCCATATAAACTGTTCTGCCTACTTTCCTGTCAAACATTTGACGTTCCGCCATTTTAGCGAAGGAAGAGTTTTAATGTCGTTAGCATAGGTGCAAAGACGTTTAGTACTCCGTGAATAGGTGATACGAAGTACACCGGGTCATCTAGTTTATAATATTAATAGTAGGGATGTGTAGTGCTCGCGCTAGTCTTAGAGAATATTAAATGTATGTATTATTGTCCTCCACCTTTTGCTTTTGCTTTAACTAAATTTGTTTTCGTCGTTCATTCATCTTGATATATTTTAACGACAAATTAAATAACAGCAAACCATGTATACTAACTTGTTTATATGTAATATTAATATCCTTTGACAGTTCCATATCCTTGAACATGCCTTCTAGCTTGCACGTGAAGCCACCTCCACACTCCTGTTTCAGTTTGCTCAGCATAGACTTCTCAGCGTCCACTGAAGCAGATTTGCCCACTAGCAACCTCTTCGCTAAGTCCTTCTTGTAGAAAGCCTCGAAGACATCTTTGCCGTGAATAAACCGGAACAGGACCATTATCTTGTCTAATAAACGTTCCAATTCTTCTTCAGTGGCCTCTTTGTTGCCAGCGCGTAGTTTAACATCAACAAATTTAGCTAGAAAAAAGAAAAATATTGGTTATGAAATGTGCATGTGAAAAGTAATGTAAATTATTTTATATAAACGGGTACCAGACATTTTAAAAGTGATATATCAACGTAACATGAATATAGGATAGGATTCGAAAATACAAAGACGTTGGGATTCCCTTCCAGTTTTCAGAGTTCTAATTTTGAAAGACTTCTTAGCCTGCTTGTCCATTGGAACGGAGAGAGTGGAGCTGTGCCTATATTAAACAATAGGATGTTTAAAATCTCCGCTCCAGGATCCCATATATATACAGCTCCGCTCTCCCCGCTCCAGTCGACAGGTAACCTTGGGCTGACACTTAAAATACAGAATAAAATAGATGCACTAATATTTGACAAATACAGCCATGTATTTCGAAGTCCTGCCATTAAAAACGTTAATATTAGACTGGTCTCCACAAAGATAGAGGTTACTTCCACAGAGCCTTTGAAGAATGAACTAAGGGTCGATCGAGATCTCGGTCTCGGCATCATCGGCTACAAATTCTACCGAGAACTCTGTCTCTGTTGTCGACGAAAAATTGCCGAGATTCTGAGCCATAACCGAGACCGTTGTAAGTAGGTACGGTATAGGATAATGGGAGTCAAATCTACCGCGCGCGTCCACAAACGTAGAAAAATTGCTTTTTATGTGCTACAACATCATGTTGTTCAATTTAGATTAGAGATGAAACGGATAGTTGTTTAGCCGGATACCGGATATCCGGCAAGCTGTCAGGCCGAAAGGCCGGATATTCGGCCCATGGTCTCGTTGCATGTCGTGACGAGTTTAGAGCCGCACGGCGAACGCGATCAGAACAATTCGGGCGGCTTCGCTAAGTTTTTACTAAAAAAAATTGTTTCGATATTTACTATTTATGAAAAAAAAAAATAGTTTCTCTCAGAATAAAAAATAGTTTTTAGGAAGGTCTTATGGCTTTTTGTAACTTTTTCGACTTTAAATAAAAGCAGTCTTAATTAAAAGCCATTTTATTGTTATTTACCTCACCAAGATTAATGTATTGCATTTTATTATAGAAAATTGTCGTAGATATTTAATATCCAGTATCCGTCCGCATATTGAGTTACTATACCGGATAGTAACCGGATATCCGTTATATCTCTAATTTACATTATTAAAATTATTTTAAACAAATTATTATTACACACTTGAATATACTATATTATGCAAGAACAGCGCATTTGAATTTTATTTTCTCAATTTATCTATTTTCGGTCTCGGCTAAGAACGAAAAACTGCCTCTCTCTTTTGGTTGTCACCTGCCATGGCCTCAAGGACCTTTGTTTGGTAGCTTAATTTAAGAAGTATTCACATAATTGATGATGCTCACCAATAAGTTCCGCTGGTTTGTTCTGGCGTTGGTTGATGAAGTGCTCAAAGGCCTCACGTACAGAATACATGAACTTCTCATTACGCTGGAAGCAAGTGGTCACTACATGGTCCAGTTGTTCCTTGAAGTCTAGCAATTCTGCCACCATCGTCTTGTCACGCTCTGGTTCTATTACTATCGTACGACCCTTTTTCTGTAGACAAAAAATAGCTTTAAGAGACATTGGTATTTGTAGGAATTTGACAACTTCTGTTAGGATATATTTCTCATATTATTTTATGCTGTGTTAAAGACTGTACTGACCTTAATATAAGCATTAAATTGATTGCAGAGCTCATTCAGACCCTCCTTGACTCTGCTAAACAGATTGTAGAGAACTGTGAGGTCGGCTAGTCGAGGGCCATCCATCAGAGACTCAAGCCCCTTACTGAGAATGCTTGACAAATGCTCACTTAGGAGCTGCCGCTCAATCGTATGAATAAGCTGCCATCTACAAAATAAGAATAAATTTATAATGAAAACACAAATAAAAATCGGGAGTGGTCTCCCCTTGACTTTCTCGTATACCGGAAACGACGCAAAAGTTGACAGAAACTTTATATTTTGATGTCGTACATGCATGTTAAATTTTCATAATATCACTACACTTCAGATTTCAGAATAGATATGAATAGAATTTTCTTACTTAGTAGAGTGGTCTAAATAATGTAGCAATCGCACATTTTCTTCTCGCAATCGTTTTTCAACATGCGCTAGATATTGCGGCACTGGCAGCTCTCGTGTCAAACGTTGTCCCTCCGCAGCATATAAACGTTCCGTGGCTAAGAGGAACCTGGAATATTTTAACGCTTTGGTACAATGGCATGATTATAAGGATTAAAACAATAGACTGTATAACTCTTTTAAATTAATAATATAAGTTTGTGATAATAGCCTGAGAATGTCAAATGAATGTGAGCTAAGAGGATATGTATGTAGTGAAATATTGACTAGTGACAAATTTATTCATGTTTCATGGATATGGTTAGAACTCAATTTTAAATTACTCAATATCCAAGCAATATGAATTCAATTTAGAAGCTAGTTTTTTAATTCAAGAGTACAGAGTGAAAAGAAAAACACAGTTAAAAAAAAATTAACACGGAAATTCCTGTACTCACTTTTGTTCAAATGCATCTTGATATATTTGTAGGTCAGAAAGCATTCTAAGTAGGCTTTTGAGCAATGAGATATCTACAGCATCACCACCACGCTCCTTCTCAATTAACAACAGTAGGCCGTCTACAGTGCGAGTCTGGACTAAAGTATTCATAGCTATGTGATGTCGGAACAGATCTAGGCCCATATCCCTAAAACATAAAATTAATTCAAGATTTCTAATCATTACCATTCAAAATCAATAGATATAAAAGTATATTCTTTTCACCTCTCCAGCACCAAAATAGCTCTTTTGCGTTGTAAAATCTCGAAGAAAAAACAATTTTTGCTGCAGGCTCCAAAGAAGACTGTAGTGTTCTTTGAAATAAAAAGTAAAATTACTGCCAATGAGTATTGACAGTAATTTTACTTTTTATTTTTAACACTATATTTAGGGTAATAAACAAATATAGATTTATATTGTCTTGTTTTTCTCGTCAATGACAATTTTATCGCTGAAGAGGTGAAAAGTTGTATGTTTCACACAAGAGTATTTTTTTTTGTCTTGTGCCTTAAAATCACTCACTGTGCTCAGTACCTTATTTATGAAAAACTCGTTATTACTTTGCTGGTTCGTGATGTAAAGTCAGCACTCGGCAAAAAATAACTTTGGTCCCTTGTTGAACAAATAACTATTATTGGCATCAATTTCTTTACACCCATAACAAATTTAAAAATGGAAACCGGCAGAATTCAAATGTTGAGTACCTATATACTATTATTACAAAAAGGTGGTAGGGCTTTTGACAATTTGAAAGTACTTAGCAAAGTCCATTTAAATAAAGAGATTTTTCATTTAATTTCATGTTATATTGTCTGAATGGATGCAGAAGTCTTGGTACTGTTTGAATGAAATTGTTACTAATATTATTCTAATATTTAATATTATTCCATCTTAACTATGCTTAGTTAATAAAAGAAAATTAGGATTTCTTTTTAGTAATCAGTTACAAATATGCAAAACACAGGAGGAAGTAATTGTGTTAAAGTTCAGACCTTGAATTCAGAATATACCAACCCAATACAATATATATAGTACCAAGGTCGAGATTCAATAATTATTGGCAACAAGTAGTAAAAGACAATCTTTATCTCAGCTTGCATAAAATTAAAACACAACACAATACTGAATTAGTAATTGTACTATACCATATAGAATGTATGCTTGGATTCTGCAGAACATAAGTGCGATCAAGGTATAGAAAAATACTCCTTATCATTATCATCTGACGGCAGTGTGCCCTCCAGCAGTCGTCCATTCGCTTGAGAAACACTTGTCGGTCCATACTTTCTGATAGAAACTGATCTATGTTTGCTTTCACATGAGCTTCTACCAAGTTTGTTAGATTTACATAAAGTTGAGAAGCCATCTGAAAAATACAATTGTACATTTAAGAACTCAAAATTTTATACATAATAAATATCCAAAACATTTATGTCACCTTCATGTTAACACTACCGCGCATGCGCTCTTTGGTACACGAGTGCTCGTGTGGGAGACATATGACCACAATCTCAAAAATCAATTTAAGTAGATATTTGATGTGGTAAATAAAACAATAGCAATAAATATAAACCAGGAACTTTTTAATTATCATATATCATAAAGAATTTTTACTTATATTATGTTTATAATTACGAAACAAACACAAAACATAAATCAACAAAATTTTAAATAACTTTTATCTTTTTTTGATTTTTAATCAGGAATATGTAAACAAAAGCAATTAAGTTTAAATTTAAATTATTTGGACGGCAGTCTGGACATTATAATCACTTAATCTCTCCAGTAAATGAGCCCTGTGCTTCTCTACTACCAATATTGCTATTATAATTTCTTACTAATGCTAAAGGAGAGAATAAGTGCATTCCGGTGAAGGTGAATTGGCAACCACTTGAGCTTATGACGACATTATGAAATGTAGTCATATTTACCAGCTATGTTTAATAATAATATATTTCCACACTCACACCACTTATCTAGCACAAAGTAAGCAGAACTTGTGCTATGGATACTAGAAAACGATCATTCTTAATATGCATAATAATTTTAGATATTTTATATACAAACAACCAAGACTCACAAACAAATATTCGTGTTCGTCACACAAATAATTGCCATTACCAGGATTCGAACCTGGACCGCTTGATGTGTAGGCAGCTATATTAACCACTCCACCAAGACGGCGCCAATGTTTACCTTGTGACTGCACATATTTTCAACTGCTTGATAAAGTTCTTCTAATGAATAGACAATAGCCTTCGAGGTTTGTATGGCGATTACTGCTTCTCGTAATTTGCTCCATGTCGTTTCCTGATAGTTTTCAGGAAGATTTGGTTTACCTGAAAAAATATGTCTTTTACCTTCTAGATGACACTTAGGTTATAAAATGACATGACGAATAATCGTAAACATACTTTTAAAATTCTTTATAACTAGCTTTTTCGTAGTAGCCCCGGGTTTACTCATCATCATAACCGTCCCATTGGAGTTCGGGGCTATCATTGAAAAGTTGGATTTCTTCTCGTTGGAACTCATATCTTCGGATTTCGATCTTTTATTATTGCACTGTTCGTGGGTATGAAGGGAACGTTTTCTACACTGATTACCACTGTCCTCCACTAACACTGGCGTTTTAGCTAACCCCGACATAAGATAGCATATTACGGCCGCAGCCACTGCATTTAATATTTAATTATCACTAAGTAAGTATAAAATACAAATAAAAATAGAGTCAATCAGTCAATGTTCGGTAGTAATCATGAAACCACCATTATTTTAATGAATTGAAGTTTAGAAAATTCTAGGGCAGATGTCGTGAGTGTCAACATATCTGTCAAAATAGAGTGCAATAACCAGATAAAGCGTGTCGTAATATCTAATATCACTGATATTCGTGAATATTTTAATTGATATAGGAAATATTTTATATAGCTATAATGTATAAATAGAGTGGTGTAAGTTATTAAAACTATTAACTTTTACACTCAACTACGCAAAATATCATCTTTCTTATAATTAAAACATTGTTCATTGGAACAGTTTTATTTGTATCTGAGCATACTAGTATTTGTACATATTTTCCAGATATTTCCATTGTTGCTCAATAGATGGCACTACCTGTCACGTTTTTTGCGTTTTATCAAGAAGCTTATATCTAGAGTTGTAAAAGTAACGAAAAAAAGCGTACCCGTATGTATTCGTTACTATAACAAGGAATACTCGTTACTATCGTATCGTTACGTTACTCGTTACTTCTGATGCCGCATATCATATGAGCAGCGAATCAATTCGTATGCGTACAGTACACGTAAAAGCAACGAATCGGTGTCAAAAATTATTTATTAACAATAAAATTTAAAATAACACTTTAACGATAAATCAGCATAGAAATTGTTTGCTTAGAATAAAATTAAACATAAAATTTTTTACGAATGTGAACTTTTTTCGAATGCACGAGAATTGGGCCCCTGAAACAGTTTCGGTACCCATAATACGAAAAATGCGAGTAACGAAATGCTTTCGTGAGTAACGTTTCGTTACTCGGTACTAGATGGCGCACCCGTTACTCAGTACCGAATACATACGGTTTGCTACAGCTCTACTTATATCTTACTAAATCTATCTTCGTGCGTTTTTTAAAGACTCTGTGTGTAGGTTTTTTTTTTGTATTTGATTGTGCTCCGTTTTTGGAATCGTATTCATCAAGTATGACTATTATTACCCTATTCGGGACTGGGGAAGCCCAAACCTCGCATTGCACAGATCACCGCCAGTCGGCGATATCCAGGATGTCATGGGGCATCGTCGGCCTCCCCCACCTTTTAGGGAGGTGAGAGGGGCTTGCCGTAGGCGAGTAGGTTCCGACGGGGTCGTGGAAGTTTCCACAAGAGTGCAAAGAGCCAATGCGTTCACCTCGTCCAAAGATGGCGCGGTTAGCAACTGCCGCGCCGCGTCTGATGATGTGCGTTGCTTGCTCTGCAGAGACGCGGTGCGGCGCGGTTTATCGGCATGCTTGCTGACGCTTCGTGTTGACGTTAATAGTAGGTACTACAGACGCGGCGCGGTGAGGGTGGCAACCGCCCCACACCGGACCCGTCTGGCAACCACACCGCGCCGCGTCCGATGTGTGGTGGGTGCTTCATAACACACATACAAAATTCGCCAGCCACGGTCCCCGCCTGCGCCGCGTCTCGTGCGATGTGCGGTGCTCCTTATTACCATGCTATTAAGGCCATACTTCTCGTGCAAAAACAGCAATGTAGGTACTAAATGTAATTCACTTGGTGATTATCACTTTCGTCTGAACGTCTTGACTTCACAACAACAAGAAGAAGACAAAGAATATTTTTTTGCATGTGCCGGTACCGGTACGTTCATGGTATGATACCACAGTGTAAATACAAGATCTATAGTCTGTGATGATCCTATAAAAGGATTATAGGTAGGTACTTGGTATATTTGCTCTTAGGTAGGTACTTACGGTGTAGTGGGCAACCACTACGAAGATAGATTTAAGATATAAGCTTCTTGCTCTGCGCAAATGGGCCAACTACCGGTGGCCGGCTTTTTCATACAATTTTTATGAACCACAGACTACCTATTAAGATATTATACCTACTACGTTGTATAGACGCTGTGCATACGTGTGGTCGGTGGCGGCAACGCGCTTCAACAGTGTCCAGTCCGCAGTCGCCGCCACCGGTGGCGACCACCGGTCGGACTACCAGTGTCAGTAAGTGTAATTATTAACTATGGGTCGGACCGACCGACGGCCGACGACTGTCTGACCACCGCTACCGGGGCGGGCTACACGCGTAACTAACTAACTTTGGTATCGCCACAGAGTAATAATAAACCCTATTGTGGTGTGGCACAAACGAAGGTGGTCATAGTGGCCACCACGAGTGTGCAGTGGAGTGGTTGGGCCTTCTGCTTTGACTGGCACAGCAAGACATTCATTTTGTTTTCATAGGTATTCGGGCATTTTCGGCCATCTCAGAACGTGACCGTAGAGGAAAGTAGCCAATTATGGAATAGTATCCTAATGTGGAATACCTATTTCTCGTAAATGAATACCCCTAGTCGCAAAAGCTCTTTTAGATCTTTTATCTCAATTCATATCGCTATACATAATCGAATACAGTTATCAATTTGTCAGTCGCATGAGTACCGAATAAAGCACGATGCAACATTGTTCGATGAAGGCCACCGCGACTTAAAGTTATAATATCTACCTATGGACAAAAGGCTTAATTTTAAAATATTACCTAACCGTTGTTAGACCTAAGTACCTATGCAATGCCTAAGTTACAAAACCTAACGAACGAAAGGCCTAATTTTTGGTAGGCAAACGCTGGGGCCGTTCCGAAATTGTCGTTGAAGTTTGTTTACGTCGAACCGTTCTATCGCCGAAGGATTCATTAGGACTTCAAACCGTCGATGAATAATATTTTTGCGAACCGTTCCATCGGCCAAGTATTTTTTTAGATCAACTAACCATCAGAGTGAGTACAGTTTTATCGGAAAACTATCCTATTCGGTGAAGGTATTTCTATACGGAGCACATTCATTCATTCTTTTATTATCCACAGAATCAGATTTTTTTTTCAGAACCACTAAGAGGTCCTTGTTTGATAGTAGTGACAGATTTATTGATATAATTTATAGAATAATTTCAGGCGCCACCCCCAGTTACGAGCCTGGAGCATCATCGTGTCTGAAAAGACAGATGAGACTTGTCACAAATTACACCACAAATAAAATTAACAAATAATAACAGCTGCACGCAAGGCTCTGGCTTCTTATTTTATTTTTAACTAGCTGTGCCCGCGACTTCGTCCGCGTGTATTTCCCGTTTTTGCATTAGTCGATATAGAGTGATGTTATGGAGGTATATAGGCCTATATCAGGGTTTCTCAAACTGCGCGTCGCGACGACCTGGGGTGTCGCGGTTCTATCCCGGGGGCGGGCGTTGTGAGACGATCCACATAGAATGGCTGTCTAGCTAGCTATGCGAGCTAGTCGAAAGAAAATAAATGTAGACAAAGAAATAAAAGTCGCAATTTCAAAACTTGAGCCTGGTTTTGAGGGCTCGTAAAAATTGGAAAATTCCTAAGGGTGACACTATGAAAATAAGTTTGGGAAGCCCTGGCCTATAGTGTTCCTCGATAAATAGACAATCAAAGAATTTTTCTATTTGAATCAGTAGTTCCCCTTTTTAGAATTCTGTACCCAAAGGGTAAAACGGGATCCATTACTAAGACTCCGCTGTCCGCCCGTACGGCCGTCTGTCCATCTGTCACCAGGCTGTATATCATGAACCATGATAGTTAGACAGTTGAAATTTTCTCAGATGACGTAGTTCTGGTGCCTCTATAACAACAAATAGGTACTAATAAATAGAGTAAAATAAATATTGAAGGGGCTCCCATAAAATAAACGTTACTTTTTTTTTTTGGTCGATTTTCATAACGGCAACAGATAGAAGTTTGAAATATTCACAGAATATTTAGTTATATTATTCAATTTAAAAATAAATAATTAAAATAAAATAAAATCAATATTTATGGGGGCTCAACAACAAACGAATTTCTCGGTCTTAATAACGATAACAGGTAGAAACTTGATATATTAACAATATATTTAATTTAAAATACAAATAGTTTTCGGACAGGTTTGATAAAATCTATGGCACTTTTTTTTACTATTTTTGTAGGATGTCTCTGATGACCTTCTTTGAGTCACCAGGGCTTTTAGTAAAGGAGAGGATATCAGTGGGTCCTTAAGCTTTAAGGTCCAATCACTCCAGAGAGGATTTCTGACCGGTGAGCATCTCCCTCGGAGGAATCTCTGAACCTATTAGAGTCTCAAAGGCGTCCGAATCTGACGGGATCAGTAGTTCCTAAGATAGATAAGCGCGTTCAACCAAACAAAAAAACTACTCAGTATACAACATGTAAACTAAATAACCAACACCCTGAATACAGAAAGCCGATCCCCAACCACCTGTATTCAGGGTGTTGGTTATTTAGTTTACATGTTGTAGATGCGTGCTTAGTACTTGATCATTATGTAGCTGCGGTGTTATGTTCAAACTATGATATCTCTGAAGATATTCATTGAAATCTAAATCTAATCAAAATTAAATACTTGTGATGAATAGCGTATTAATTTTGATAAGGAATAATATTATGTTTACATAAATACCTTCTCATCTAATGCATTATTTTAGAACAAATTTTATTAACAAAAATAGGTTATAGCGAGTCAACCTTAAGAGATAGATAAATGCTGTCTGTAACTTGTTTTTAGAACTTTTAAAGGAGAATAATTCCGTCAAACATGATTTTTGCGTAACTTTAACCGTTTACGCAGCGCACGCAACGAAAGCTCAATAGCGCAGCGCAAATCAAAATTTATTATTTTCCGTTTATTTCAAACTATGATATCTCTTAAGATATTCATTGAAAACAAATGAAGCCATGAACAATTTTGTTCAAAATTAAATACTTGTGATAAATAATGTATTTATTTTGATAAGGAATATTATCATGCATACAAAAACACCATCGCAGATAATGCATTATTTTAAAACAAATTTGATTACCAAAAAGAAAGGTTATAGTGAGCCAACCTTAAAAGATAGACATATGCTGTCGCGTACTTTTCTTTAGAAATTTTAATGGAGAACAATTCCGTCATACATGACTTTTCCGTAACTTTAGCCCTTTACGCAACGCACGCAGTGAAAGCTTTGAAAAGAAATATTTTTGTCCCGTTTTTGCAACATTCTTCATTGATGCTTTGCTCCTATTGGTCGTAGCGTGATGTTATATAGCCTATAGCTTTCCTCGATAAATGAACTATCCAACACAAAAATAATTTTTGAATTTGAGTCAGTAGTTGCTGAGATCTTAGGTATCAACCAACCAACCAAACAAACAATCTCTTCAGCTTTATTATTAGTAGTATAGATATACAACATGTAAACTAAATAACCAACACCCTGAGTACAGGTGGTTTGGGATCGGCTTCCGAGTTATTTCAATTTTTTTTTTTTTTAAATCGATTTTCTTTTTGTAAAAAAAACTAAAAGTACCCAGAAAATGTTGTACAATATTTTCTGGGTACTTTTTGTTTTTTTTTTTGTGTTTTTTTTAAATCAACTCTGAAGCCGATCCCAAACCACCTGTATTCAGGGTGTTGGTTATTTAGTTTACATGTTGTAGATGGCGTATTAAATTGAGCGCTGACGTTTTAAAGTCATTTTTTGTTATGAAATACCTAAAATTTTGATAATGTTTCTTAGGACAATAATTAAGAAATAATGTATACAATTTGTTTTCATAAAAATTTTGAAACAAAAAATTGTAACTTTGACCTTCAATAACTTCATAACTACTAATTTCCCAATATCTTAGAATTTTTTAAAGAAATTTTGTATACTTATGTGTTCTTAAATTGGGTAAATAAATTAAAGTCTTTAGTAGGCAAACTCTTTTCTGACGACCAGCTGCACCAAGTATTACTACGTTTCGCAATTTTGCAAAAAGTACCATAAAAGCTCAGTCCCCTTACGTGTATGCTCCTTTATTAAAGAAATTGTAAAAAGTATAACTTGGTGCATCCCTTTACTTGCAAAACAAACAGAATTGTGGATAGTAATTGTTGTAGTAAGATATCCCGTGTATTTACATATTTCAAACGCGTGATTTTTAAACCGAAAAGCGTCTTGTTAATCTGTGGCCCGAATACAATATGTATTCATGTATGTTACGCGAAGAAGGAAGGGAAGCGTCGGTGGCGTAGTGCGCAAGAGCGTCGTCCCCCACCCGGGAGGCACTGGTTCGTTCGATCCCCACCACGTACCAATGTGTTTTCAAATTTTGAATTCATATGTACGTTTAATCGACGCTTTTACGGTGAAGGAAAACATCGTGAGGAAACCTGCACTGCACACACCTCTGGAGAAATTCTTAGGTTGGTGTGAAGTCGACCAACCCGCACTTGGCCAGCGTGGTTGACTAAGGCCTAATCGCCCCTAATGTGGGGCAGGTTCGAGCCCCTCGGTGGGGACATTATATGAGCTGTTGATGTTGATGTTACGCATGTTTTTGGCATGATGACACCATTTCTTTAATATTATTATTATTAAACAACCTTAATTTTCTACGAATAAAATTAGATAATACTTTTTTAACTGTATTTCCTGAATTATCATTAAATTTTAAGATTCTTTGTAGGTACTAAAAATACACGTGATTTTAGGGATGGACGTGCCCATTTATGACCTGAGGTGCATCATAATTTATTTAAGCTCCTAGGTAAACTTTAGCATAATTAGCCTAAGTTGGCCGATATTCTAAATTGCCCCAAATACTTACTGAATCATTTTAACCGACTGACAGATGCAACGAGCAGACGCCGGCTGCCAAAAGATTTTTAACGACACAAAAATGCGAAGCGATAATGTTTATCTAATTAAGTTCTATTGTGGTGGTGAGTTGGTGAATTGATTACACCCTCTCCGAGTGCAGGTCCCAGGGGCGGGTGTAACAAGTGTCGGGACGGGAGTCGGTCGCCCCCGCTGCCATTCAGGCCCGTTCATTCACGACGCACGCCGGCTCACTGCGAACCCGCTCGTTGGCCCGCGTGCCCGCCTGCCGGACCTTTCCGAACGCACTTCGTAATTCGCGCGTGCTTACGACGTAAAATGTTTATGGTGTTTAGTTTTTAAAGTTTGTTTTTTTTTTAATTTTATTTACAAACATGGGTGAACACGCACTCACCATGTCAGACGACAGTTTGGAACAGCACATAGTCACTTTGTTCGAAAAGTTAGAGTGTTTACGTAGTAATTCGCACGGGGATGGGGCGATGCCCGTGTCTGGGAAGATGCCCGCGAGGATGGAAGTGAGGACTTTGTCGTTGTGGAAGGCAGTGATGGCGGAGTGTGTGGCGTCGTTCCTGTATGTTTTCATAGTGTGCGGGGCGGCGGGCGGGGCGGGGGTGGGCGCTTCCGCCTCCGCTCTGGTCTTCGCCACAGCCATAGCCTCGGGCTGTGCAATCGCGACCTTGACGTTGTGTTTTGCCAAAATTTCCGGTGAGTACCTAGATGAATTTTAACACAATTTACATTTATTTTTATTACATACGATTAAAGGGCGATAAGGGATAACGTAGAATCATCGCGCTAGCAATAAGACGGTATATTTTGAAAAAAAAATAGGTTTTAGCACAGTAAAATAAAAAGTGACATTGCTCGGAAAGTGGAGCATTCATAAAACTTTATTCATCTTGTGGATGTGGGTAATTTGATTATGTAAATATTCAAATGAGAAAAAGTAGCATCTTGTTAAGAAAAGTCAATAGTTTTTCGTTTCTGTGTGTTTTCTGACGCCCCTATTCACAAACAGTGCTTATCATAGTAAAAAAACAATGCTATGCAAAATAAGGCAATTCTCAGTGCGTGCCATATGGCAAGGATTTTGACGTCTCATAGTGCGCGTGGACGCACAGGGTCGTAAAAACCTATTCATAGACAATACTTCAGTGGGGGTACTTTAAAATGAACGCACAGCTTAGGTAGCTAGCTACACAGTATACTGTGCTAGTTGTGCTAGCTAGCTATATTACACAACGCACAGGTCGAGATGTCAAATGCAACTTCCAGATGTCAAAAGTTTAAAGTTTGAAGGAGATTTGAAGTAATAGTATCAGTATATTCAAAATGGGAACTACACAACAGAATCGAACCAATCACAGAGCGCTATTCAAAGCAATGCGTTTACATATCCAAGAGTCGAGGAACCTCATAGTAATGTTTGTGAATACTGGTGTAAGTGTGTTATACTGGGGCGGGATGCTCCACTCAGTATGGTCAAGGTCGACAGCCCTCAACGTCGCCTTAACACAACATAGTATTATAGTAATTATGTGCAGTATGAATGTTTAGTATGTAAATAGAGCGTCCCGCGCGTGCGTAAAATACTCAGACAACTATTAAACTGTTGATTTTTCTTAACAAAATGCTACTTATCTCATTTATATATTTAGTTATAAACAATTTATCTACAAGATTAATAAAGTATTATGAAAATAGCTCTAGCAGTTTTCGAGAGATTTCACTTTTTATTTTTTTTAAGACCTATTTCAAGTTTTTTATAGACAGTTCGGATTTATGAGAGTGCCTCCGTAATTCGCTGGGACACAAGGCCTCTCCTTGTAATCGAAGGAGGTTTGGGCAGTAGTCCACCACGCTTGCCAAATGCGGATTGGTGGACGGAGTATAAGGTGATCAATACCCCTTTGCTGATCCATTAGTCGCCCTCTACGATACCCATTGGAGGATACGGGGTGATGCTATTCTACTCTGTCGGCAAATGTAAATCTTACTAATAGATAAGTATGTATTATAAACGCGAAAATTTGTATGGGTGTGTGTTTGTTACACACATAAATCCATACAAACTCACGTTATACGCTAAAACTACTGAATGGATTTTACAATAATTAAGCTCATACATCATAATAACATATAGGCAAATATAATAATAACATATAATTATTATACTATCCCTGCGGAGGCGAAGTCGCGGGCAGAAGCTAGTTTATACTAATTCTGCGCAGACGAAGTCGAAGGCAGATAGTAAATGAATAATAATAGAAAAAAATAACGTAAACTAGTTTGTACTTAGGATGTATCTAATTAAAGACACAATTTACAGTGTCGATAAATCTTACTAATACTTATCTATAGACTTTGCTAATACATATTATAAACGCGAAAGTTTGTATGGATGTGGATGGATGTCTGGATGTGGCTGGCAGAAGCTAGTATATAATAATACTATCTTCTATCCGCGACTTCGTCTGCGTAGTATCAGTATAAATTATAGCCTATATGTTATTCTGATGTATGAGCTATATTATTGTTAAGTTTCATTAAAATCCATTCAGTAGTTTTTGCGTGAAAGAGTTCTACATCCATACGAAATTTCACGTTTACACTATTAGTAGGAAGTTTTCACGTATACATAATCTAAAGTTATTATTATCGTATGCAGGTACGTACATATTGCACAAATATTTAAATTAAACAAGCCTGGTCTACGCTCGCTATAACAAATAAACATCGTTCAACAAGACGGGAATTGAAATATTCCCACGCCTTCGGGTGACTGGTTTCTGATATTGAATTTTATATGGACAGATAAAATATTAAGCAACCATAAATAGGTGCCATTATAATACTGATAAAAATAAGATTACCATGCTGGACTGTTTGATATTCAATTACGTCATAATCATAAATACTTTTAGGGCCGTATTACAGAATGAAACTCAGAAATCAATCATGTCTTGAGAATCGTTTGTCACTTTCTATCAAACACAAAGTGATAGAGACGTACGACGCTCAGTACGGCGTATGATTCTTGAGACTCGTTCTGTAATATGTGCCTTAGATTTGTCGAAAGTGTCTCGTAAGCCTTTATTGGTAAATTAACATGTCAAAGGTTTAGGCTTGGCAAAGGCTTAGCAGCCTATGTAATCTTAATTTTGTAGTTCTGTCTTGTTACGCTCGTAAATCAAAGCCCGTCGCCATTTTAATAGCACATGTGTTAACAGCATTGTTGTGTTGCGGCAGTTAATGGTAAGATAGCTGCCCTTTTCGTCACTTAGCATCAGTTGAGATGAAGTCCAAGAGTCAATCGTCATGAAAATTTGTTCAGACATCGTCAGGAGAATAAAAAACTACATAGTACCTTTCATCATTATATTAAAAAAAATCGGGAGTGGTCTCCCCTAGACTTTCTCGTGTATAGGAAACGACTCAAAAGTTGTTAGAAACCTTATATTTGTCACCCATCCGAGTACCGACCACGCACTTGGTTGCTTAACTTTCGTGATCGACGACTCAAAAGTTGATAGAAACCTTATATTTTGATATCATACATGCATGCTAAATTTGGTTGCAATAAGTTAAAGCATACTCGAGTTATCTCTATACTACGTATACGAGAAAGTAATTAAGAAAATCGATTAAATTAGAAAATGATTTGTACGTTTATGCAAATAAAATTCTAAGCCACCCGTTCGTAAATTACTCGGAGGAATTTTCTGAGAAGAACAGGCAAGAATTTCAGGAAAATTGTTCCTCCACTTATATTCATAATAAATAATTGTTATTTTTCGCCAGTATAAGTTCGGGGAAGAAGCTTGCGTTAAGAGAAGTTGTTATTGGCTTGTAAGTTTAAAATTAGAACACTATTAGGTCATGTTATGTCTTTATGCAAATTAGCCCACTGACAGCGAATGTGCATTCACTGCCCACTGATACTTTATAGAGGTACTAGGTGTCCCGGTCACGCGTTGCTGTGGTAATTTCATACTACTTTCCTGTACCATTGAATTTGCAGTAAAAAACATGAGGACTATCTTATCAAGATAAAAACTATCCTATATCTCAAGTTGGAACAAAACACTCATTTAGGAAAAAGTTATAATCCGATTGTTAGTTTCGGAGTTCATCCGGACAAACGTCGTGACACGGGAATTATTACTTTTAATAGACAGACAAATTTAACAAAATACCGGAGCAAGTCACTGAATTTGCAATCAACCAGATGGAGAGGCCTCTGTTAAGTTCCCTAATTATTACTGAAAATTTAAGGATTGTGCGTTCTTATTAAAGTTGGAGACAGAAATTATTTAACCAAATCCGAAGTTGGATCTTTGATTTGTTACCAACTTTTTTCAATAAATTTTCATTATGACAATAAATTGTCACATCGGAGTGCGACTTGTCTTTGTATTTTTTCCTCGTTTAATTAAACTGCTTAATGTAATTTGTTTATTCCAAAAAAGAGGTACATAAAATTTTTTGTACTTACATAACATTCTTTTTTGGACATGCCACTGTTGCTTTGTACACCTATGCGATTATGTTAAGTAAAAGCAAAAAAGAATCCTACACAGAATTCTAACTGTGTACAATCTGGTCACCATGCAGGGGTTTAAAGGACGCTAACACGTACGAGTAACCCATATTTAAGAGAACCAGCTTAACCTTTCCAAAACAATTCCAGAACAACCCAAATAAACACTTTTTGAACAGCGGCCGATGCTCGGAACAAATTACATTTGGTTGAAATGGTTATGTAGAGTGTTGTTTAAAGAAGAGCTACGCATTAATGCAAATGATATTTCGTCTATTTTCGCATTCGAATGACTTTTTGATGCCCTGAATTTTGACCTTATCTTATCTTTTAATGGGGCCATGAGTTTCCTCACGGTAAACTTCGACACAATGGTATCTGTTGTGTCTCTCCATTCCTTTTACTCTTGTCTCTCTTTGAATATGTAGACCATCAGTCTATGTCTATGGGCTTAAACAGCCTGTAGTGCTTTGTCTTTGCGAAGTGTGCGGCTCACACAGTCGCCAAGGGAATAGGGGCGCCAGATGAAATGCCATCGCCAATTTGGCAGGTTTAAAAAGAGGTGCTTCATAGGTTTAGCACACAGCTACCCGGCAGGTTCGGCGCGGCACTGGGTCTTTCCAGGGATATTCATTCTAACCCTGGGGGTTGAGCCAGCTATTGGAATCGCAGTCACACAGCAAGGGTTCCATGGATTCCCGGTCAAAGTTGACCTTAGATTAGTGAAGTAGCTTTTGTTAAGCTTTAATCTTGGGTCGGCAGACTAAAGCACATAAGTCAATATGGGATTTTCCCTATTCACTTATGCACGCTATCACAATCAAACACAATAAACACCACAAAAAGAGTTTACCTTACAAAAAAAGTTGTCTACTAGAGATCGTTCTTAAGGATAAAATCGCCTATTATAAACCATTAAACAGCATGTCATATATCACTTTTAACCTTTCACGTTGCACTTTACGGGTACTATGATTAACATAACTAAAACGATTATGCCTAGTAATTGCGTGACGTTTCACCTGTCCGCCTCCAGTGCAGTGGTCGGGGTAACCCGGCTAAAACTGAAACGTCAGGCTATGACAAGGTACCTAATCTAATCACGTAAATTCCTATTTAACTTATTTTAAGTATTTCATTAGTTACAACTCCAATATGTTGATCTACATACTTATAACCAGACAACATGTCAGGTATTTAAGAATTGTACAAATTAGAATTACAAAGGAGTTTCTCCCGAGTTCTTGTTGTAAAAACTCGTGTTGAGAGACTCCATTTTTAACACAAAACAACCGTACAATTTTTGTTACTTTAGTTACATTTTCACTTGACATTGGCAAAATGCGTACATTTAATGCGACGTTGCGCCATTAATTATGAATAGAATAGAATTACATAACACATAACAATACTGTACAAGAGGTCTTCTGTTCCCTCTTTATATTGTGGCATAAGGTAAGTAACAAACGGCCGTCTCATATTTATTATTGTTATCAAGAAACGTGAAGTATAAATTAGATGATAGTCCATCTCTTCTTTGAACGTATAAAGGTATTGTCACCGCGTCAACTTCTCCAAAGTTTAACAAAAGTGTGCGTTTCTCCGTAGCGTGGGAACAAAGTACAACAGGAATTTGTGTAGGACTAGGTACACGGTATAAATAAAAGGTGTCTACGTTATTCATTATTGATTTACGGCAAAGATACGAGTATGTTTGGCGCGTTAAGAATCCGAATTCCTGTGTTGGAATTGTTAATGTCTAACCTTATTACATATAATAGTGTTTTATAATGTTTGAAAACATTTACTAAATGATAAAACATTTTTAAAAGGAAATAACGAGAAGACTTTTCGAAAAGAAATAACGAGATGTGATTAAGTGAGCTGGGATTTGAACCAGGGACGTTTCACGATCTGGGAGACTGTTCTTTAGTTGAGTAAACAGGACCTTGAGATTGGGAACATGAGTCTCTTTTCTTATTAAGTCACAAGCTGACATGTGCCTAATATTGTGGAAAAAATTACATTAGAAGATATAAAATATATAAAAAATAAGCTATTGGATTTTAAAACATTATTTTTGTTTTTTTTCGTGATTTCATTTGATTTTTCTAGTTTGTTCGCTTCATAAACTATCATGCAAATTTATTTCTATAAAAACTTAATCTAATTAACATGGTTAAAATCTAAGTAATTTACAAAAATATAGTGACTCGGAATATAATAAGACGCATTAGTGCTAACTATGATAAAAATACATATAGTTGTTTGTTGTTTGATTGTAGTAATTTCCTTTATTACCTTTAAAATACTACGTACAAAATTATATTACTAAATATTAAATTTTTTACAATGTATAACACTAAAAATGCAGTTCCACATCGGTAGCAAGATCAGGGTCCTGGCTACCGGTGGTCTAGAAGTAGTACCTTCTGCATCTGACTCATGATCCAACTGCCTCGCGAGTCGGTGATTATCGAGGCTCTTGGCTATCAAACCATGGGCAGATATGAGTTCCGGAACAATAATACATAGGTACGTGACATTCAAACAAAAGAAACACGAAAAAATTTAATACTTATATAATTCACACTACTTTTCAACCGACTTCAAAAAAGGAGGAGGTTCTTGATTTCCGACCGAACCGACACCGACTCCTAATATATCGGAGTATGAATTATAAATAAAGAATTATAAATGTGTATCAATACTTACCTTGGTTTTCTATGACGCTCTTTTCAACTACTTCATAAAAATATTATTTATTTCTTACTTTTTACTAGAAAAATGCACTGAAAAAATCTTACTTTTTAGTTTAAAATATGTACGCATTGAAGTCGGTTGTCCTATTTTTTTGCTAAAAATATTTTATTATTCAGTTAATTTCCTTATACTTAAGCGTTCAAAAAACAATAATCAATCTACAAAAATAATTAAGAGATTATGTAGACTCCATTTATGTCTCGTAATAACTGTAAATAAAAATGTTTATGAATACGAGACGGAGAATTAAAGAAGCAAAACAAAAAACAACAAGGCAGCGGTGCAGCAGCCCGCGTGCAGGCGATTGCATACCTGTTTTTTTTTTAATTTACCGCAAGGTGCGTGCGGTATTCGGCCGCTAGCCTACGCCGCCTAGCCCAATTAACCCCTAGCGTCATTCCGTAATTTATTTCCACTTGGCGTCCCCGGATGAGTTACAAACGCAGGCAGATGTTCACAATTATCCGCTCTTTTTTTAACAAGGGTCGACGGCTGAGCGGCGAAAGTGTGCGTTTTTTCAAAGTTTCAAGTACTTGCTGCGGTTGCTGTGATGCACGCGGCTTGATTTAGTGGAATCTGCATACGAGATAGTTTTTTGAACCTTTTTATTTGTACTTAAGTAGTAGGTACTGAATTTGTTCTTGTGATTGTTTATTGTTGTAGGTGCGATAGTAAAGAGACTAAAACTGGCTTTATGTTATTTTTTTGTTTACAGCTTTTACCCGCGGCTTCGCTCACGTTCATGTAAATTTAAGTTTCGTTTTCGTAAGCAAAATTGTTAACCTATTTATGTCATCTCTACAAAATTCGTCAAATTCAACCCTTTTAATATTATTGATATAGTTAGTTCAACAGGTTTTGCCAAATTTATGCATGTAAAAAAATAAAGAAACTATGGGCTGGTTTGACAAGTTCTGATTATGAGATATCTGACATTCAAATCGACAGTTTTTATGGACTGTTTGTCAAACAAACGCTAATGGCAACTTACATGTAGGAGTTTCTCCCGAGTTCTTCTTGTAAAACACGTGTTGGAAGACTCCTTTATTAACTCAATCTATCATACATTGACTGTTACTTTAGTTACATTTTCATTTAATATTGGCAAAATGCATAATGTGTCTCGATCGCCATTAATTTAAAAGAAGAAGAAATTTAATGTAACTTTAGCATGTAACCTGTAAAACCGGCGCTAAAAGTTAGTAACTATTTTAACTGAGAAACATGTATGAACTCGGATAAAGCAACATAAGCCAATAGTTACATCTCTTCCTGAATAAAGATAATAATGTTAATGTCCGTGCGCATTAAACCGCATCATAATAATATAATAATGGGTGCACGTGCTACCCCTTCCCGTGGCGGTCATGGGATCCGACAATGACATTTTAAATTGTCGCGTATTAAAAATGACACGGAGGTGTTGGCTCGCCTCTTGACACAATTGAACTAATTTGTAGGACGCAGTAAAGGGTCGTTACTTTGAGATTATTCACTGTGAAATTAATATTATGAAGAAAAAATAACGGTAATATTAGATACTAACAAAAATGTTTTTAAATAATTAACCGACTCCAAAAAAGGAGGAGGTTATCAATTAAATAGTCTGTTTTTTTATGTTTTTTACCTCTCAACTCGTTACTGGACCGATTTTGAAGATTCTTTCGACCTTTGGAAGCTAGTGCTTGTCATGATCCATAGGTATCTGTCGAGTAGTTTTTGAGTTATCCCTAATAATGCCTATTTAATTGACATCGATGATATCTTAATCTTGTGGTATTTGTGTGTCTAAAAGATCTCGAGGAAGTTTCCTGAAAATTTCTGTGCTTAAAACATTAAAAAGCAAAAAATAAATTATTTTTTAATAAAAAAAAACCGACTTCAAAACTAAAAACGGAGAAATAAAAATTTTGTTTATAAAAATCTAAAAGTTTCATTGAGGTCGGTGCCAACCTCAATATTTGGAATAAACGCGCGTTGTCACTTGTATTTGGGACCTACCCCAAAAAACATTTAGATTTTCATAAGCAAAATTTTAAAATAAAATATTATATTTTATTTATGCAACATAAAGGATCATAGTGTGTTAGTACAATTGCCTATATAAAAAGGGCACCAAACCAAAGGGTAACAATCCTTCAGTAAACACTCTACGCAAAGTCAACAATCAGAGATGTTACATTCAAAATCACCTCAGCAGTCCAGGTAAAATCGAAACTAATTATAGTTAATTGTCAAGTAAATTAAAACCTTTACACTTTCATTAAGTGTAAGTAATATTCCCTATATTCTATTTCAGTCACTATATCACCATAGAACTCGTAAAAAGCCCCTCGTTTGTTACCAGTATCGCAATAACAATTTCGTACACTCCTTAAGAAAACCCTTGCTACCTATATTGTTTTGGAGCCGATTTATTGACGCTACTAATGGTGTATCGGTATACCATGAAGGTGGTCATTATATTTTATGAAAGGTTGCAATAATTTAGAGCGTCCGTCAGGTGCACAGATATATCAATCTAAGGAGATCGGTCGAATCGCCGAGTTCATATGAAGACCGAGTGTCGCGATCAGCCTCTGTACTACATAACATGGTTCTAGTTGAGCATGCCGTAATTTACACTATTCATTGCGAGTGTCATAAGGACTGCGAAGCAAGAAAGTTAAGCACAGCCGCAAAGGTGACACAGTCGCCAGAGCTCCACGGGGTAGGGAAGGGCACTAGGGTTGGCAGCGCGCGAGTGTCACGTCAGTGTTGCAACTGTCTATAGGCTACGGTGGTCGCTTTCCACCAGACAGGTCGTATGCTTGTCTACCAACTATTTAACGACGGATAGTAAATACAAAACTGTCAATTTAATTGCCAGTTAACTATCTCCTAATCAGAACCTACGAAACCGGCCCTGAGAGAAGTAGAGTATAGTGGCCGCACGGTGACGCTGAGAAAATCGTCTTCGGCAACCATAGCATATTTAGCCAAGACAAATGGATTATCTTTCGATACTAAACTTCACTTGGCCATGTGATGCCGGCAGAGTAGAATAACATAACGGGGTCGTAGAAGGCGTCTAATGGATCAGCAAAGGGGTATTGATCACCTTGTACTCTCCACCAATCCGCATTGGACAAGCGTGGTAGACTACTGCCTAAGCCTCCTTCGATGACAAGGAGGGGTATCGTGTCCTAGCAGTAGGTCGAATTATAAAGACTGATGTGATGATGATGATTCTTTCACTTCTCATGCTTATTAGATGTGTTTCTACATTATTGATTTATTTATATCTAAGCATATCTGTAAAATACTGCCAAAAGTGTAGGCCAATTTACATTTGTTGAAAAGGCTCAAAAATTACTCAACAGATTTTTATAATTCTTTCACTGGTAGGATGCTTCATTTTCGTTGTGAACGGTAGGCTATATTTTATTTAAAAAAAATCGTCTAAGTTACTGGCGCATGGCGCGGGGTGCTATTATTTAAATCAAGTTAACACATCTGCAGAACATGAAGTATATTTGGGTCGGCCTTAATAATTTATTCCAGTGTCCATGCAAGAATAGTAACAGTCCGCTAATGTGGCGCTATTGTGGTAACTCTCGGTGATAAATTTTAGAAATTTACACCAGCCCGCCTCGTCGACTGGCGCGCGCCCTCATTTTCACTAATGACTGGTCACCCTATTTTAGATGACGCTTAATGTAAGCCGATGTTTTAATCGATGCATGTGTACCTAATAGTTCATTATACTTTTAATATTATAAATTAAAATGTGTCTTTTATAATTGTTTGAAAAAAGCAATGGTGATTGGTATCACTCGAAGTCTCGAAATACATTTTTGGTGAACGTTTGCTTAGACGTTAAGGGCTGACTTTGCCCTTATTGTGCCCGGTTTAGATGCTAGTAGGCGCATAACACAGAAAGAGGTCTCTGTTGTCTGTGCTAGAGGGGCTCGTTTTAAGTTCGAATGGCGTCTATAACTTAGATTCATTTTTATATTCCGGAATTTAGAAGTACCATCATTCTAGTACTCCAATCTGTTGAGAAGCGTTTTCACTCTCAGCTGCATTTTCAAGAAGATGTAATTCAATCGGACTGCACGGTTGGTTAGTTGTTTCATTGCAGTCCTAACTGTGTTTAAACTCCAATTTCCAAACAGCCAGAGAGTAGTTGAAATGCAGTCAAACTACATTGCAATTTCATCTCAAGAACATTGTTTAGAGCAGAGATTATCAAACTTATTTCTTTTACCGCCCCCTTTGAAAATAAATAATTTTTCAGCGCCCCCTAGTTTTTATACACTCCTAAAACTTAAAAACCACCATTTCATTACTTTAATTAATTTAGTTATAGTGTTATATTATTCAGTCCTGATGTTTAAATTCTAAATTAGACATTTTTACCAGTGAGAACAATTAAAACGCAACTTTATAATATTAAGAATATATTTAAAAATCAAATTAAAAGAAACAATGTAGATAGGTAATCAATTTTAATTTTATAACGAATCTAATGAGATGGATGAATTTGATGATTTTTAACAAGTTTGTTGATATCAGGTTCGATTTTACTCAAAAACAGTCTTAAGTCGCCGCGTTCGGTAACATGCAAACGATTTCTCTTTTTAGTAAGCAGCGTTGTCACAGCGCTAAATCCACGTTCACACAAATATGACGATGGGAATGCTATTAAAAATCGTTGAACGATCGACCACAATCCAGGATATAACTGCGAGATTGATTTTTGTAGCCAAAATTCGTGGTAACCACTTTTGAATTTGATTTTTAATTCATCATTCGTTGTCAGTTCTATAAGTTCTTCTTCCAGTTGGGGTGATATACCTATGTTGACATTTGAAAAAGGATCTAACACCCAGTCTGGTATTTCCAATTTCAAAATATCCTGGAATCTTTCAATGAAATCGCTGTGAAGATTTTCCAAATGTTGGCAGTAGACAAGCAAGTCGTCGCTGTTGCAGGATACTGATAAATTGGGAAAATTATGGAACTCACGTCTGCCGATATTCTTCTTGTGTAAGAGCAACTTGGCTACGAAAGCAGCGACGACATTTTTTGTTTTTATTAAGTTCAAGTCATCGCCTTGAAGTTGGAGATTCATATCATTAAGCAATTTATAAAGGTCTGTCAGGTATGCGATATCATTCTTTGATGTGATGAGTTTGTCGCGCAATTCTGTGTCTTTGTTTTCCAAAAACTCAATGACAGAGTCAAACAGATTGTAAAATCGAGTCAGACAATTTCCTTTTGATAGCCAACGCACTTCTGTGTGAAAAATCAATCTGTTGAAATCTTCATCATTAGCAACACAAAGCTGATTAAATAATCTGTCATTTAAAGAATTGTTTCGGATTTTATTGACTGCTCTGATGACATATTGCAATGATTGAAACAGTCGTTCACTTAAATTTCTAGCAACTAAATGTTGTCGATGTATAACGCAATGTACAGCAAGCACATCTGGAATTTCGTTTTTTAAGTACGCTATGAAACCTTTTTGACTCCCCGTCATAGCTGGAGCACCATCTGTAGCAGCTGATATAATATTCTTCAAGGGAATTCCTTTTTCATCACAAAACTTTTCCAGTGTTTTAAATATGGTTTCTCCTTTTGTGTCTGTCTCTAAATTTCTAGCAAATAATAGTTCTTGACATATTTTTTCATCTTTAATAAACCTCACGTAAGACAGCAACAAAGCTTCATTAGTTGGTAAAGTGGACTCATCCAACTGAATTGAAAATTGACTAGTCTTCAGATTGCACAATGACTCTTCAATGTTATCAGCCATTTCATCAATTCGTCTTTGCACAGAACTATTGCTCAAAGGAATTTTTCGAATTATATCTGCAGCAGGTTTATGAAGCACAGTAGTTATAACTTCTTTTATTGCCGGCAAAATTAACGTTTCTCCTATGGTGTGTGGTTTACCTGTTTGAGCAATTAACAAAGAGATATTGTATGAAGCTCGAAGTCCGTCATCGTCTTGCTTAGTAGCCACCGAAAAAAGTTTCGATACACTTGGCTGAGCATTATGCTTCTTTTCCAGGTCTTGAAAATAGGCTACATTTTTGTCCTTCTTATCTGGATGCATTTTATTCAAATGATCTTGAAGTCTTGAAGGCTTCATCGCTTCGTTTGAAAATGTTTTTGAACAAAGAAGGCACATAGGCAAAGATGAATTTGTCGGATTTTCTATGAATCCATATTTAATATATTCTGCACTGTATTGCCGTTTCTTCTTTTTTGCTTCCGACATGACTTTGTTTTTACAAATATGTAAATAAAGTGTTGACCTTTTTAGGAAGTGTAGGTTGAAGATTACCACAGTCTTTCTTTATTGCGATCCACTCGGAGCTCCGTGCACTCGACGAGGTACTCTGTTTCAGAAGATCAATTAAAGATTGCGCACGAAACTACTAATGAAAATTTAAGAGATATTCCGAGCTTTTATATAGGATTTAAATACGGCACGCACCGACAGGAATAAAACAAACGCGCACAAACTCGTTTATCTCTTTCCACGCTTAATAGTACTGAGCAAGTTAGGACAAGTATCGATGCACCAGACGATTACTACCGGATTGCACCAATAGCGTTATTTAACAAAAACTTGTTACAACTTGATTGCGTACGGCATACGGGCTATTCTACGAAATCTATAATAAATATTTTTTAGTTTTTATACCATCATACAAGGCAAATATATAAACTAATTATTTGATATTGAGTAGTAGGTAGGTTTTAATTTTAGTGAATTATAAAGTAAATGAAATTACAAATTAATCATCTGATAACCCTAAACCACGCCTGATATTGAGTAGTAGGTAGGTTTTAAGTTTAGTGAAATTTAAAATGTTAAGTAAATAAAATTACAAATCCACCATCGCCCCCCTGAACCACGCCAACGCCCCCCTTTTTTTTCTGGGTCCCTTAACGCCCCCCTCTAGGCCTCCAACGCCCACAGGGGGGCGTTATCGCCCACTTTGAGAAAGACTGGTTTAGAGCCTTATTCTGTTCAATGTTCTTGAGATTAATCCGCTCGTATTGGAAGATAGTGGGCGCAGGTGACTTTTTACTTTCTCGTATACGTAGTATCTATAGAGGAAGTCTTACTGTAATCGTCAAAAAATTCAAGATCGAGATTTTGACGGATTTACACGTTTTGGACCTCCCTAGTACAAAAATACTGTTTTTGGAATTATGTCTGTGTGTAACCAAATTTAACATGCATGTATAATATCAAAATATAAGGTTTCTATCAACTTTTGAGTCGTTTCCGGTATACGAGAAAGTCAAGGGGAGACCACTCCCGATTTTTTGTTATGCTATTTGTTGTCAGACAAGCATACGGCTTATCTGGTGGTAAGCAGCTACCGGTAGCCTATAGACGCTACAACACTGACGTGACACTCGCGCGCTGCAAACCCCTAATTCCCTTCCCTTACCCATGGTGCTCTGGCGACCTTACCCACCAACAGAAACACACCACAAAAATGTAGTGTTATTTGACTGTGGTCTTCTGTAAGGTGGAGGTAGTACTCCAGTTCAGGCTGCTCCATATTCCAGCGGCTAGTCCGCTGTACCCTACCTCAACTACTTACTGTGACTTCATCATCATCATCACAGCCTTTATAATTCGACCCACTGCTGGGGCTCAAGGCCTCTCCTTTTCAACCAATGCGGAGTGGTGGACGGAGTACAAGGTGATCAATATCCCTTTGCTGATCCATTAGTCGCCTTCTACGACACCCATTGGAGGATATGGAGTGATGCTATTCTACTCTGCCGGCTTCTAGCGGCCATACTGTGACTTACTCTGTGCTATTTATTCTTTTTGAATGTGATCAGTTAACATACTGTCTTTCCTTTAACTTTTTAAGTCAGCGAACTATTTATTTAAAAGAAATGCAGTCTCTGCAAGCTGTAAGCTTATGTTCGTATTATAAAAGGAGTTCCAAGAATGAACGCTGACTTGAGCGTCCTACGTCTCTATCACATTGTGCGTGATGGAAAGTGACAAAAGATTCTCAAGACATAGTTGACTTCTGAGTGTCATTCTGTAATACGGGCCTTAGTGTTGTAGACTAATTCCAGAATTAATCTTAAATCAAGTTTATTCTTTCAATAATCAATTCCGTTCAAGTTGATACTTTACTAACACAACAGTATCGTGAAAATATGTCACAAAGCTAAAACTTCAGTCTAAGACATTTCATTCGGAAGCCAATTCTTATTTCACACCCGAAAATGTTTCATTGTTTCCAGTGACAACTGAGAGAAACTTCACCGACGCATTCTGAATTGAAAGAAATTCCACTACGGATTTTTCGTTGTTCATTTTCGCGAAGTTGAAAATTGCAGAATATGACATATTTACCTCCTTATAATTTGGTTTGTAGAATTATTCTCCTTTTGTTTCCATAATTAAGTAGTTTGTTAATTGATTGATAGGAGGCAATGTGCCAATGAGAGGACAGAAAGGTGGTGACGGCAGTTGCGTACCAGGGAACGCTGCATTGGTAAGGTATCTCTTAAGATGGACCGACGATCTGTTTTGGAGATCCTTGGGGGAGGCTTATTTCCAACAGTTTATTTCCTATTTCTCGGATGAAATGATGAAGGTGACCAATTCATCGATATCCGAATCCATCATCATCATTCTAGCCGGGACCGCTTTACGAAGCAAGGAGGTAAATCAGAGATGAAGCATTTTTAGTCTCCCATCCGAATACTAACCGCACTCTTAGTAACTTAACTTCTGCGATCTTAAGAACGTACGACTGCGGTGTAATTGACCTTTGGATTTAGCATATGTAGTGTATTGTTTAAAAAAAAATGTGTGCGTGTACTAGTGTACACACGTAAGAAGTGAAACTTCTTTATGGCCTTACATAGACATGAATACAAAAAAGATGGCGCGTAACCGAAAAATGTGACGGTAAATTTTTTTCCAACGCCGATAAAGAAGTTTCACTTCAAAAAAATGTTAAAATGAGTATGTTTCTTATGCTTTCACCCCTAAACCACTCAACAGATTCTCATAAATTTTATCATACCTATAGTTAGAATAAGCGATTATTGGTATATTCTTGTGGAAATATAAAATTTAAATATCTACAACGCAATCGGTGCTGCGAACAAAAACTAGCTGAAAAACAGACATGGACACTTCGTAAAAAAATACAAATACGAGGAAGTTATAAAATCTGATCTGTAAAGGCGAGGATAATGGCTGGCGACCTTTTTATAGTGTGGGGAGTATCCTGCGAGTGCGTAACACACTTAGAAAACACACAGAAAGCGAAAAAGCTATGGAATTTTCTTGACAAGATGCTACTTTTCCTGGCATGAATATTTAAATAAATAATCAAATTACCTACAAGATGAATAATGTGTATGTAACACAGTTCACGATGTAGGGTTATACATTTCGTCCCGTTTTCACACCCCGAGCCGTGTTCATTTGTCAAATGCCTCGCGAGCAGCCTTCCTCAACTAAATGCTGTGAAATAAGATGTCTTTTAAATTAAATGGCGAAGACGCTTCTCGTTTTAAGAAAAGCTCGGCAAATGGTTTTAATTGTTAATCCAGATGATGCTGTTATTACTTTTGTGAAAGGATTTTCTTTTTGAAATGGATGCATATTGTTATTTATTTTAATGGTGTTGTATTTATAAGGTTAAGCTTGATAAGCTCTTTATAGAAGCAAATCTAAGATTTTTAAAGATAAATTGATATCTTTATTGGATTTATTATTATTGTCACATACTTTTTGAGTATTTTCTTAGTTTTCTAATCTGCCTTTTCAAATAAGTAATATTTCATTCATTATGTTAAAAAAAAAATTTAGATGATTGAATTGGGTAGGTGCTTCAATAATGAAAAATGTGGTTAAATAGTGCATTACTGTAGCGGCCTTAGACAATTTAAGGCAGCGGCCAGCAAAAGAGGGATTGATGGACGAACGTGTGTGTTTCGGGGCGAAGCCTAGGCATACATACGAGCACACATAAGTCCATCAATGCCTAGATTTTTTTTTATTTTCTAATATTTTATTTGCCATCAGTCTTCAGACTTTTATCAAATTTGTTGAGTGGGAATGGCGTTTTATGGAAAGCAGAGCCATCACTCTGCCTCACTGAATGCCTAGTTGTGGCCAGGGCTTGTAAAGTTACTTTTCTCAAATATTGCGCGGAAATTAAAAACTAAACTAAGTAGTATATACGTATATGCAAAACATTTTATTTAAAAATACAATTACTTTTCAAAATCAATGACGAGCAACGAACGACAATAATGTTTCACGCACGCGCCAAAGTGTTCCATTTGTTTTTTTTTCTTTCAATAAACAGCTTTCTATTTGCAAGTCAGTTCGAAATTTAAATAAAACCTTTGATTAATTAGGTTACCTCCTTGGTTGTCATGTCTCGAAGTAAAAGATCAGATCCTCAGACCAAAAAAGATCTTTTCATTTTTAATTAAATTATACGGCAGATATGAGTTTACCATACCTCCATGGAGTTTACATACCTACACCTATAGGTGCACTAAATGAATAAATAAATTACTATAGTAATTTATTTAATTACTATAGTAATTTATTTGGCCCTTCGATCATCAACATTTGGCCGCTAAAACACGACAGATATGGATTTTCATACAACTTTTGCCGGCCGCTGCTGGCATTTATTTGGCCAATACAGCAATTTCGATTTATCTCGAAGGAGGTCGTCAAAACAATACTCAAATTTCCAAGCATATTTGAGAAAATAACAATATAATTTGGTGATTTACCTACCTAGTTTTTTTCTCGGCGTGTCTTGTTATCTACAGCTATAAAATTGACTCTTTGTAAAGTTAAGAAGTTAAAAGGACTTTCAACTATTAATTCTTAGATAACAACTAGTTGTGCGTGTCTTTAACTTCTTTATTAGGCTTTATCCTCACTGAAAATACGGTCTAAAGATAGTGTTGGTAATATTACTACTTTTTTAGTGAAGTTGGAAGAAATCCGGAGCGAAAACGGCCCGAACATTTCCACACATTAAAGAGATAAAGTTCTTTATTAGATGACTGTTGGAGATGTTCCTTATCACTAGCAGGTAGGGCTCGTTTTGCAAAAGCAGCTTATATGGTGTGTAGTTGGCTATTTTTCGCTTGTGACATTTGGCGTATAAATAATTCAGGCTCTTTGATTAGGTCACTGGAAATGTTAGAACTAAACCACACTAAACCGAGCAAGATGAACTTTAGGTCTAAGACCGGGCGAATTGCTAATTCTTTCCCATCTAAATACTCTCTGCGTTTACACTACACACTACCACTACGTTATGATGTGTGAGGGCCTCATGATTGAATCCTGCAACCGGTTAAGCCTTCGTTAAAAATGAAACTCAAATTAAAGTTATCAGGAAAAAAAAATTGCGCTAAAATCAATTGAAACTTTGTACAATTCTCGTCACGGTACTATTACCCGCTTCGAATACTAAACCCTGACGATTTTGGCTTTAAAACATTTGCTATTCTGATCGTTGCACGCCGCCCTATTGTAAGAGCTCGCTACCTGATTTTTATGGAAAAAATATCCCTCTTGTAGCTTAACAAAGGACCGGTGTAATGTAAGAATGATTGAGAAACCGCTATGTAAAATGTTATGAAACGAACCGAGTTACTTTGATGAGATCTTATTGGTCGGGAAAATTACTTTTATTCATGTTTGAAATAAGTATTTACATAGGACATTACGAGTTTACGGAGGGAATCGAAGATTCGTTGAGGTTATTCGTGTGCGGAAAGGTTTTCAGGGGCTTTTGTTACAGTTAATTTCTTTATTTATATCTTTTTTTATAGGGTGGCAAACATCTTTGGCTTGTGTGATAGTAAATAGACTAAGTAGTACCTACCTTTAGACTATAGAAGCGATATAACAACAAAAGCAGTGGTATAATTGAATCAGAGAAGAGCACATAGATTAACAACTCGAAGTTTGAGTGTTTTCTGGAATTATTTTCTTACCTGAATATTACAGATAAAATAAATAAGATAAATGAAATCTAAAATGAAACAAAACACAGAAATAAGTTATGTGTAGAGTCATCGTCAGTAATACAAGATGTAACAGAAATAACGCACACCCTGACGGTTTTTTACTAATATGAAGCCTACATTTTGATTTATCATTTTTAACAAACAAAAACGAATCATCCTCATTACAAACGCGTAGCATGGGCAGTCTACGCAACGCGTGGGCCGGCCCCCAAAACAATTTTCATGGTGTATGCACAATATAGAGAACGAGTAGGTAGTTAGTAGGTACTTTGACTCCATATATATAGTGACGAATCGGCGCACGCGCACATACAAACGTCATCTACACGGCCGCTAAACATGCTCTTCCTGCCTAGCATGACTACCGAAACACGATATGACATAGCCATTTATCGCTTTGAACTGTCAAAAACAATTGGATATAACCACCGACTTAAAATTTTATCGAAACTGCGAACTTATTTAAGGCTTATACATATTCGGAGTATCGACGAAATTTCAAGATTGCGGCTTTATCTAATGATTTTTGACAGTTCAGAGCGATAAATAGCTATATCATATCGTGTTTCGGTGGTCATGCTAGGCGGGCTGAACGGCAAAACCGGCAAAAACGGCCGTGTAAACGACGTTTGTATGTGTGCGTGGTGATCTGGGTTCTCCTCCTTTACCTTTCTTGCCCACTTCGCTCGGTCTTCAGCATCCTTTGTGGAGAGACCGTTGGCACATAAGTCCTCTTTCGCGACATCTAGCCAGCGTTTATTGGGCCTGCCACTTTTAATGGCACCTGGCGGAGGTGGCATGGCAAGACACTTGTTGCCAACGTAGGTTGTCGGCCTTCTCAAAACTTGACCGTACCAGCTCAGGCGACATTTCTGCAACTTATCTTAGATGTCACGGACACAAACAAATCCCTATCGAGATTTTAACTATCTAATTTTTCGTTGTTCAAACCTCATGTACTGAACTGAAAAATGTTCTTAGAGCTTTTCTCACTTGCTTGAGAGCTTGCTTCTAGCCTTCCGCCATCACCCATCGTTCAGGTGATGTGAAACCTGGCGGTAAATGATGGCCAAGAGCTGGCCTTTTAATAATAAAAATTGGCTATAGGAATAATTTTCTTTTAATATTTCAGGCGCGCACGTGAGCCCCGGAGTGACGGTGGCGATGTGCGTGCGCAGGCGTGTCACGCCGCTACGCACTGCGCTGTACATGGCTGCACAGTGCGGTGGAGCCATCGCCGGCGCCGCTGCTGTCTGTGGGTAAGTACTTTCGTTATAAAATCTACGATATACTTATAACAAACTCACCTACTTTTCAGGACCGTGATCGTAAAAATTGTTTAACGTCTATAAAAAATTCTATAGAAAGAGTAATTGTTGTCGTATTTATTTCATTACTATTTATAGCGATGAACAAATATTGTTTAATCCGAGACAAGACGGCTGCATGTCAGGCTATCCTCGCCAAATTTCCTGAATTGACCTTTAACTTTATGACTACAGTATAAAGTCGAAAATTAATGGGAGTTTTGACAGCTTGTAGTAGTCTTTGTGTGTTATCCATTAAGTAATTATTATTATATAACAAAAAGTACGCATTGCCTTAATTACAATACCAACACAGTTTAAATCGAGCATAGTTCATAGAGAGATCTTACCAAGAAAACTTCGTTCTAAATATATACTCGAACAAGCTTAATTTCGTAAGCTTTTTATCAGATATAAATGTTGTATAATTCAATAAAATGTTACATAGACATGCGTACATATGTGAGCGTGGGTGTTTCGTAGAAGGCTTTTCCGTTCTGGAGAGTTAAAATAAGAAACATTAAATCCCCGGTAGTATAAAATGAAGGGAAGAAATAAACACCTATGATACGGTGCTAATCCAGCGGCCTCCCAATAGCGACCGAACAAGAAAGGAGGTCTCACTCACTTCTTTTCACTATAGGCGGGTTTTACAAAGCTCTATAATCTGGCAGGGCTTATCAGGCTGACGAGTAAATAAACTTTCCTTTCTTTTTTTTGTAAATATTTAACAGGATAGTCGAGAAAAGAAATCACATTCAATATACTATTTCAGTACCCTTAGTATGAGTTTTGTTAGTTTTCGAGCTCGATCAAACGTATCGTTTCTTTCATGCATTGCCCACTAGCGCCTCTAGCGTAAACTATCAGAAACAGTTACAGAAACAGTAGTAAACAATAGCTCGAAAACTATCAAAACTCATACTAAGGGTGCAAATACTACGACCATTTTCGTGTGACGTTTTGTAAATCACAAATATTTTAAAATTCCAAAGTTTGGATACTTTAATTTTTTTTTGAAATATTTATACAATATAATGAAAAATGGACCTGGTACCTAATGTACTTTTTAGGTAATTAAGTACCTACGTAAAGTATAAAATTCAGGAAAAATTACTTTATTAGTTAAAAAAATTGTGGACTACCCACAATTCTGTTTGTTTTGCATGGCGTGAGGTAATATTGGACGCCTTTTTTTGCGATATTTAATTTTTTTAACTAATAAAGTCATTTTTCTGTATTTTATACGTAACGCTGAAAATACGCCATACAACGTTAACTAATAAAATTTGTCAACTGCGTATTCTTATCTACCTTTGTAGAGGTAATCTTTTTATGATAGAGACCTACCTATGTGTGGGTTTGATAATTTCCTACCCCTAAAACCATTATCCCGCAGGTGCGAGTTACGAGACAATTATAAAGCGATCGACGCTAAAATCTCATTGGATTGGGACTAAATTTTTCGTAAAACGATCAATTTCGCCTCAGGTGGCTCCTTTTTTTATTACCTATCGATCCGATCGCCTTTTGGCTGATGTTTAACTTACTACCATTTTTTTTGTATTAATTGAGGGAAACACGCAGCAATACAATTGTACATACGGATTAAACATACTAAACATTACAGATTGCCAACAAAGTTTACACTAATAAGGTTTTACATATATCGAAGGAATACAATGAATAAATAAACTAAAGCGATAATCAATCATTAACAAGATTAGGAAAATCAAGAAATCCAAAAGAAAAAAAAAAACACTTATAACTATGGAATAATTTTATTTTTGCGTTTACAAACGCGTAAATATTAATACTAGAAAAATGCACATAAGCACCATTAGCGTAATTGGTCAACGCAGCCGCCCGGATTGCGGAAGATGCGGGTTCGAGTCCCACCTGAGGCAAGTAGATTTTTTTCAGTGCATTTTTCTAGTACAACTTATAACTATTAGACAGACACAAAAATAAATTAATTATAGGTACATCTTCTGCTTGATTGCCGAGACAAAACCTTTGGAATTTTGGTGGAATATATCGATATCTAGATATTTTATTATTATAAGTTCAACAAGCACGGACTACATTTATAGTAAAAGTGCTGCTGTTAACTCAAAAATAGAAATTATCCCCAAAATGAGTAATTGATTCACTAATAATATCATACTCTAATATAGATAGCTATTTACAAAAGCATTTACTTTGAGTTAGTTTGTGCGATAACGCGTGCATTTCCCATCGTCTCCTAAAGCAGACATTTTTAAGAATACGCTCGCTTCGCTCAGTCGGCTCGCGCTTTGTTTTGTTCGCAGTTCTAACCAAACATGATTTGGTGATCATTTACTAAAAATGGTCTTTGAACACTTTTTTTGGTGGCCAAAATATTTGTGCCCTTTTGATTGTGATATATCTGACTGTTTTATAGGCTATGATAGAATTCAGCTTCAATTATGTTTTAATTATGTTAAAAAAGATTATGTTTTTCATTTGTACGGTCTGTACCAAAAATCATAATGCTGATATCACTGCAATAAGTAGGTATGTATTATATTGACCTAGAGCTCAGGTTCTTTGAGTATCACATATATTATTTAACCATTATCTAATATCCATAATACAATCTTTGATAGTGCTTCTTAAGGTCTCAGAATCACTATAGACGTTATAAATGATTCCTGTTTTTGTTATTGATTCACATACGATATAATATCAGCGTATTCAGATAATCACGTGAAGCTTTTGAAGACGGCAACACAAACCTATCTAATATAGATAAACGTTGAAGTTTTTTTGTCGAGGAAACTTTAATTTAAAAACTTTTCTTTAATTCAAAGGCACTCAGTTAAGCAAATTCGCTTTAAACACAAAAGAATATAGGTACCTATTTATATTTAAATTGTTTTAGAACAAATTCTTATCTCGTTAAAAAAGATTGCGCAACTCTCTGACGACCTCTAAAGTAGGACGAATTCATGAAAACGAGGACTGCAGTGCAAAAAAGCACACAAATTAAGTGCCACGTTGACTAGTCGAGTTGAAAAAGACCTTGTTTTTTATGTGTGCAGTGCAGCAGTGCGCCGTCGTAGTGGTCAGTAACGAAGCCTGCACATTAAGCGGTCTGGATTCGAATCCTGGTTTACAACTATCAGGATTCAAACCTTTGTGATGAACATTTGTTGACGAGTCGTGGTTGTTCATATATTTAAGTTTATTTATAAAAATATCTATGAAGCGTCGATGGCGTAGTGCGGAAGAGCGTCGTCTCCCACCCGGGAGGCACTGGTTCGATCCCCGCCACGTACCAATGTGTTTTCAAATTTTGAATTCATGTGTACGTTTAATCGACGCTTTTACGGTGAAGGAAAACATCGTGAGGAAACCTGCACACACCTATGAAAAAATTCTTAGGTTGCGTGTGAAGTCGACCAACCCGCACTTGGCCAGCGTGGTTGACTAAGGCCTAATCTCCCCTAATGTGGGGTAGGCTCGAACCCCTCGGTGGGGACATTATATGAGCTGTGTTGATGATGATGATAAAAATATCTAGATTGTTATATATTTGTCCGTTATCTAATATCCACAACACAAGTTCTTAATGATACTCAATTTGGATCAGATAATTATATTGGTTTGAGCGTGGAAAATATTATTAGAGAGCATAATATTATCTTAATAATCTTTACGGGCGAATACTCGAGCGTTTATTAGTGAGTGCTTAATCTTCACACCATCTCGCTCTCCGTACGAGTGAGATGACATAACACTTAATTGCACACTTACCTAACTAAGAAATTTTTGGTATATTCCGGTCAAAAAATATGTCATAAATTATCTTTTGTAAATGATCTTGTTCTTCACTCAGACCAATAAAAAAGTCTTTTATTGGTCTGAGGTTCTTCACTGCCCAATGATACGTAGCAAGCTTTAACCCAATCACAATGTTTTTTGAACTCGGTGTAGCGAACATGGGACGCTTCATAACGCTAATTTGACATAAAATTTTGTCAAAATGGTGATTTATTGAAACCAATACTACAGATTCTTTCTCATAACATTGTTCATTAAGCTTAGGGAATTGCTCGAAAATTCATGATAAAATTTTCTTTGATTTTGACTGGTAATCTTCATCATTCGTCTGCTGAAAATTGGGAGAAACCCAATTTAATGATTTTGATAGTAACGTTCTTGTTTAATTAACCGATTTCAAAAAAAGGAGGAAGTTCTCTATTCGACTGTATGTTTTTTTAAGGAGACTACTTAGAGTAGTAAATAATCGATAGACAAAATTTATTAATCGACTATTCTACGTTGATAGTGTACGTCGATCAATCCACGCACCACACCTTTCAATTTCGAAAAAATAATTATTACTATTTTTTTTATAAATTAATATTTTTTATTATGTATGAAAAAATTATACCCAAATTAACTGCTGTGACCTTCTCATCTCATGACTTGAATCACGGTTTCTAAATTAAGTAAAATTTCACTTGATTCTCATTCCAAACATTTCCTAAAATTTTATGTAAGAAATACAGATTAAATATCATCATATTATTGTTAGCTCGGGTCCGCTATCAATTCACTCGAGCGCGATTGTTTTGTTTGTACCGTCTGAATGTACCACAAACATTTAATTTGGAGAATTATGAAATACTGCTGCATAATAAATGTGCACATATTCTAATATTAATCATATCGTAATACTTGTTTTGTCTTATGAAACTAAATTATATTTGTTATTGCTGAAAATTGTTACAAAAATATGAGAGAGTTTTATTTTGAAGATTCTTATCCTGAGTCAGCTCCATTCCTACCTACAGTCAGAAGGAATTTTTTATGCTTTTTTCGTTTTAAATTAAAGTAAATATATTAATTTTGTAGATGTTTGGTCATAATATTTAGACTATTTTATCTCAACGTGGATACTTACTCTTATATTTTTTGTGTAGGTATACTTCTTTTCTTTACTCATTCTAACTCATTGAACATTGATGCCATTATGTTAGGAGCCCATGTAGTCTGGCTTCAGATTAGCATTCTGAACCTTGCTATAATTCAAACTCATCATTGGTTAATTGATCTGGTAATAGAAGTACTGTGAGCATCATCTTCTAGTTATTTAGTTTTTTGTTTGTCGTTTCTTTCCCGTAGTCTACACAATTTGTTTCAGCCAAATGTGTTCCATTCATACTTTGAAATCCATTTATCCCCTACTTAGGAGTGAAACATCTAGAAATCCCTTCTTAAAAGGCACCTATATAATAAAAACAACATACATACTTTCGAAATTTCACGGTTCCATTTGCTTTAGTGGTTTAGGGTGCGATGGATTGCGAGTCAGTGAGGCGGGACTCCGTTATGTAAGAATAGTGTGTCAGGCTCTAAAGCCTGGTAAGTAATAAAATAAGAACCATGGAAAAATATATTACGCAAGAAAGGCGCGAATGGTACGTATTAGAAATGGAGACTTGTAAAACCAAACAAAATTAAACTGCAATCATTTCACGGAATGACTTCAAAGCCTTGCTATGGATCTGTAGCAGTAAAAAACGTATAACAGTATGACAATAACAAGCCATATAACACAGACCTAAAATAAATTAGTAGAAGGAAAAAGAAGAGAAAGAGATAACAGGACATTTCTCTGTACTCTCGGTAAGCCGTTGACAGATAAACATCCATATTTCTTCTTCGTTTCGCTCTTGACAGAGCGGTCTTGGTCATCATGAGGAAATGCCATGGGCTGTTGTCACTCGCCTCACTATATTTCGCCAACGTGTCCGATTTGTAGCGCTTCTTGTGCGTTCATGCAACGGTCCGCCCACGGCAGATTTTATCTGGTCGGTCCATCGCATGGGTGATCTGCCTCTCGGTCTAGTACCATCCACTCTACCCTGAACAACCAATCGGTCAATCGACCGCGGTTTTCCCGTCTCGAGACATGACCGAAGAACTTCAGTATACGTGTTTGCACGAGAGTAGACAGACGCTGCTTGATGCCGAGTTCCTGGAGTATAGATAGATTTGTACGGAATTCGGTCCATGAAACTCCCAGCATTCGTGTCGAGCACCACATCTCTAAGGCATCTATCTTCTTTTTTTCTATTTCTCGCAGCGTCCACGTTTCCGCACCATATAAAAAGACAGGGAAAACAAGTGATCCAACCAGCCGGGTCTTAGTGGCTTTGGTGATGTCCCTATTCCTCCATATTTTCTTCAGCCTCCCCATTGTGCTTCTAGCCATCGCCATACGCCTTTTCACCTCATCCACGCAACTACCGCTGTTTGACACTAGAGAGCCAAGGTGCACATAGGATTGAACCACTTCACAGTGCGCGATCTGAGTCGCTTCTGGTAAGTTGTTATTAGCGCGATCGACAAACATCCATACTACTATCACATTTATAGCACAATATAGAGAACCGTACAGTACTTTTAATCTGCGCGCACGCACACATACAAACGTCGTTCACAGGGCCGTTTTTGCAGTTTTGCCGGCTTTGCCGTTCAGAGTATGCTTAGTGTGCGTGCGCCGATCGTCACATTATGGAGTCAAAGTAATGTATCGTTCTCTATATTGTGTTTATAATATACTAGCGGCACGTTCCGGCTTCGTACTGGTGGACAATTATATTTTTTATAATTTAAAAGATTTGTATGTTTGTGTCGAATAAACTCCAAAAGTACTGAACCGACTTTGATCAAATTTGGAACAAATATCTATTAAACGTTATAAAAGGACATAGGCTAACTTTTATTGAGAATAAAGGCTTTAAGTGGTTTAAATGAGGGATCAGTTTGTATGGAAGTTAGTCATTTGTGAAGATAAAACGACGAAACTTAGAATTTAGACACTTAACACTTAATAAGAGATAAATAAATATTTTTTCTAGCCTTTTTGAAATTTTGACCTGTGTGGGCATATGGTTTATGGTTTCTCAACATCTAGTCTATATTTGTACCATACTTTATCAAAATTGGTCTAGTAGTTTTTGAGTTTATTCGTTACAAACATACAAATCTTTCCTCTTTATAATATTATAGTATAGATATAGATTAGTCGGTATTTATTATTATTTATAATATTGTAAACACATTATTGTCTAAAGTTTAGCGTCTAGAGCAGTAATTATTATCGTTTCGAAATTCGAATTGATGCACGCTTTGCCCGCTCAAACTGCTCGGGGCGAGAGAACTTAGTTCCCACAGAGTTAAGTCCACCATGAAACCTCTGAAACGAGCCAAATGTTATTTTCGAAAGCTACGAGAGTTATGACTAAATATATCAAGCTACAGATTTCAATTAATTTAAATTTAATATTTCAAGCAGTTTTGAAATGAGTTCAGAGTTAGACTAAATCAATAATATGTAATCTAATCCTATCTAATTTAAAAATGGTATTTTACTTTCACGAGATTCTTAACGATTTATAACATTTAAAATGAATCTGTTTATTTTTAACATTTGAAATGAATGTGAATATAAGCAAGAATTTACTTAATTACGAAACAAAAAAATAGGTACATCCATAAAATTCCATCAAAATCGATCTAACTGATAAGGAGGAGTGACACAGGGACAGAAGAATGATGTATATAAAGATTATAGTTAATATTAATAACATATCTAAATATATATAACTCAAAGGTGACTGACTGACTGACATAGTGATCTATCAACGCACAACCCAAACCACCAGGTAGATGTTATGACGTAGGCATCCGCTAAAAAAGGATTTTTGGAAATTCCACCCCTAAGGGCGTAAAATGTCCACGCGGACGAAGTCGCGGGCGGAAGCTAGTTAGATATAAATATTGTCTGTTCATGTTGATACCATCAGTGCTGAAGTATAATAAAAACCAACTATAAACAGTCTAGATTGCAATAAAGAATTGAGTGTAATTGTATAGTACTAGCGACCCGCCCCGGCTTCGCGTGGAATTTCTCGGCTTTTCTCTACAATATGCATGTATAGTACATATTAACCTTCCTCGTGAAGCACTCTATCTATAGCTGAAAACCGCATTGAAATCCGTTGCGAAGTTTAAAAGCTATTCAAAGAGCCAACTACATTTAAAAACAGATCTCATAAACAGACATCAAATGTGGATACATAATATTGCTTGCGATTGTACAGTTGATTACCTTAACAAATATCAAATACTGTAACAATCCAAGCGATATCCTATTTCACCTTTAATTAACGAAACGATGCCCAGTAATGTATTTATCTTTTGTGGCAGATATAACCTCGTTCTTTCTAAATCGTTGTTATTATCCACCTTCGCTTCTGTCACTCAGCGTCATCTACTTTCTTTTTCCTATAATCAAAGGATACCAGTTTAAGTTGTAGACTATTTATGTTCATTTTATTTTCAGTGTGTTTTCACTATTCATTTTGGTCTATAGCGCAAATTACCATTTCCGAGACCGACTATCCTGTAGTCGTCTCAATGAAATGAAAGACATTGAAATTGTTTCCCAAATTTATTAAGAGCAGTTTGAAACCGTATTTCAAGGTGCTTTAATGAAGGGCATCACTGTTTAACAAAGAAATACAAACAGACTTTTTAATTAATCTCTGCGACGTAGCGTATTAATTAAATAGTGAAAAAAGAGAAAACTTAAGGCTCTCGGCACGCGCAGCGAAATTATCACTTAAGCAAGTAATGTTGAATTTCAACAAAATTGGATCTCGAATTGGAAAATAAAGGAACAATTAGTTCAGAGGTTCAGACGAATGTCAAATTTTATTTGTCGTTTTTATGCGAAGAATCTATTGAATTAGACAGGTAAATTCGAAGAGCGAGTTCTTTACATAAGGCCGCGTCCACATTAGGCTCAGTGAGCGGCTGATTGTTAGTCTCTCTCTAGTACGACTCCACAAATATTTTAAACGGAGTGTCCATTTAGCGCTTACTGTACGCGCAATTTGCGACGTTTCGCTTACCGAGTCATTGAGTGAGCGGCTGAGTCGCAGCAAACGATGCTTACGGTTGGCCGCTCAGTTCGCTCACTATGCTGACGTGCGGCGCGGCGTAGTGTGTTTTTTTTTAATTTATCGTCATATTATAATGCTTCCAAAACAGCTATCTAGCACTTCGAGAATGTCCATGGTGTCAAACACACCCTCACAGAACACTGATATATGTATATACTCACCGTACCTTCCTTCCCAAGAGTTCGCAAACGCTTCGCGACTTATTACGCTACAGCTCGCCGCTCACTCAACGTTGAGTTAACGACCGATACGCCGCCGCCCGCTCAGAGTCAGTCAGCCGCTCACTGTGACCCTAATGGGGACACGGCCCTAGTTTAGTTCACGTCAGTCGGATTTTGAAATTCCGGCTATCCCATTATTGTTAACAGTCAAAGTCAGTGTCTTAGAAGTACCGTCAGGATCAGAAGTAGATTAACACTTTAGTACCATGTCACATTAACGCCAGCGCTTGTGCAGTAGATGCCGATGCCGACGCACAGTATTTTATTTCACCTCAAAATGACCACCCCCTTGATTATACCTGATTCAGATAAAGCTCTTTATTAATAACACGAGACTAAAACTCCCACGAATCTAAATAGAATAGTTTTGAAGAAATCCTGTATTACATTTTTGTCCCGTATTTGGGTAAAAAATAAAAAAATAATAATTGTGTCTAAACTATTAAAGAAGTTTTATTTTTTATATTGCCTATTAAAAGGTCTTATTGTTAACCATATTATGTGTCCTCAATGGCTGCACTAAAGCTCATAGAAACCGAAATAATGGCCATTTAGTGATAATCGTTTTAATTTTTTTGTGCTCACATTATGCAATATTAAAGCGTCTAATGTGCTTTAAAATCTAGTTGATAATGTTGACTACCAACACAAAAAAATACAAGCTTTAGTTCAGTGGAATCTCGAATATATTAAGAATTGAAATTTGCGGGACAATTTGTCCCGCAACTTTTTGAAGACTTGTAATTTTGCTATTTTAATTCTCAATAATAACATGAAATAATTTATTTTGTAGCCATTAATTCGGAATTACCAATAAACGCCAAAAAATTTGGTGCTAGTTGTAGGTTTCAACGTATTTATGTGCCAGATTTTTACAAAAAGTACCAAATTTTTTGGCTTTCACCACATAATTTCAAAATTGTCGAAAAAACTTGCCTTGTAGTTCGTTGAATAGAATACAGTCCGTAGCAAGCATCTACGTAGCATACATTAAACAGTACTACGATAAATGTAGCGATTGGAAATGAGAAATCGGTAGTACGAGGAATCACGCTGGAATTGAATTTACTGTTGCGAAACTAAAAATAATGGGGAAAACGCCGGGAGAAGATGTATTGAGAAGATATGAAACATTTATTGATTTATACTTTTTAAAGTTAGTTCTTAAATTTGTGAGTAGGTAACTTAGTGGAATTCGCTCAATCGTCTGGCAATTTTTTAAAGTCATTACATATTGAATAATCAATTTTTGTAATACAAAATCAATCTTCTTATTTTATTATCATTTCACAGAGAAAATACAAGCTACACTAGGCTATAAATGGTCCTAGTTTTTTCACACACAGCATTCCAGCTCGCCAATTGTTCAAAAAAATATCTAAAAGCATAAAAGGCATTTCTAACGAACTATAATTAAAAAAGCAAATATTTATTATATTATACATTTCTAAAAATAATAATGGGATCTTGTTAGACAAAGCGGATGACCAAGAGTAGTTTACGAGCTTGTGTATTCGGTCATGACTTATTTAAAACAAAATACAAATACATAATTATGATCAAACTTCTAATCGTAAATATCTCAAAAAATATTTATTGTGTGCTGTGATATTACACAAGTAATCCATATTTATAAATGTTACCTACATAAATAAAAATAATCAAAGTTCATATAATGTCCGTCCCCCCCCAGAGGGGCTCGAGCCTACCATTAGGGGCGATTAGGCCTTTAGTCAACTACGCTGGCCAAGTGCGAGTTGGTCGACTTCACACACAACCTAAGGATTTCTTCATAGGTGTGTGCAGGTTTCCTCACGATGTTTTCCTTCACCGTAAAAGCGTCGATTAAACGTACATATGAATTAAAAATTTGAAAACACATTGGTACGTGTACGAGAAAACGCTCTTACGCACTACGCCACCGACGCTTCTTAAACGATGTTTAAGAGACGGAAACAAAACAAAAACATTGAAATACAGTACAAATAAAAATATGGATTGATACCTGTGTCTAGCGGTGGTGATGTTGTGATAGATAGCATCGATAAATAAATAATATTTAGATATACATGCTGATTGAATATACTCGATACAAATCATTAAGTAAGTAAAACATTGAGAATTTGCGATACAGAGATAAGAGCAAACATTGATGCCATTTTAAAAACAAATATGGTGCGACTGAAAAATACTCGTGAATAGTTAAAAAAAATTTGTAATTCATTTTAAATGAACAAAATAAAGCACAGAACTATGTTTTTGTGTGGTCTACAACTGTGTCATACTACAGTGAACAGACGGCGAGAGGCGGTGAACAATCAATACCATATTCCCAGTTACACCATACAACTGTGGCCGTTCCAATTCGACTTGTATACAATGTAATAGAAATGACGCACACCCTGAATGTAGTTTGTTACTAATATTAAGCCAATCATATTAACAATGATACTTTATACACTAATTAACCTCATTACAAACCCATAGCATAAACAGTCTATGCACCGCGATGACCGGGCTGATTTCAAGCAAACTACTTTTAGGGTGTGTTTTGCTCCTGTTATCTATACTTTGTGTAATGTGGGTGGCACACCTCTTAACAGTAGGTACAATAAATTAATATATTTTTATAAAACTTAAAATTAAATATCAATAAGCTATGGAGATAACGGATATAGAAACATATATTTTACAAGTATACTAAACTAATGGTCGCCCGCGGTTTCGCTGGTTTATACGCAAAATGTCAAGTAAACCAAGCACACACACTACCATTAAATTATTCCACTTTCGCGATAAGGTCTTCTCCGCTAGGTCATAAAAAAATAACCTTGAACCTACCAACTACCAAGCACCTACACTACTATTCAAAATAGGTTTGACCTTTTGCAAATCTGACATTCAGCGTACTTCGAAATCAGATCGCAATTTCAATGATTTGATCATTGTTTAATTTTTTTAAAGCAGATATATTTATTTCGAATATTCTCTGTTGAAAAAAAAAAATATTATGAAGTAGCTACTGCCTGCTACTTGCGCACGATTAGTACTATATAGCCTATATGCTGTTCTTATGTATGTGCTATATGGAACCTGAAAATGGTTACGTACTATCATTATTTTTAGAGAATTAACTTAGGTTTAAGAGAATTATACGTTTCGCTTTAAATCACATAAATTTTCTTCCTCATACCTTTGGATTAAAATAAAAACATTTTGTGAAATGATAACCCTAAACCTTGAACATAAGCCACAAATTAACTAATGGACGCGAACTTCGAGTTACTGGCTCAAAAATGGCCAATGACCTTTGCTAAAGACAGTAATTTGCAACGTCGTCGTATAGGTAGGTATATAAGTGAATAATTTAGCAATAATTGCTATTACTACCAATTCCTGAATGTTAATCACTTTCAAGAGTCCCGTTAATTGATAAAATATTCAATATTCGGGCTCGATTAAGTTGATTAATAGCCTTCAGTTGCGACGCGATATTTCAGCGTTTTCATGTTCTCGATCACTGTAAATCTGTCACGTTTTTGCTTTCAAATAAAAACCAGCCAGTATTTTACTATTATTGGATAAATCGTTAAACACAGAATACAGATATACAGATGGACTTATTGAAACAAAAAAATAGTAAACAACCTTTGAATTTTAAAAATAAACAGATGGTAAAGAAGTATTGTTACATAAATATTATGTAGACACATTGTCCACAATTTTTTTTAAAAATTAGGTAAATTTTTAGGTCTTGTACCAAAAAAAGTATTTTTAAGACGGGTTGACGTCAGGTAGGTGGCTTGTCGTGAAACATCTCTGCAAAATTATTTTTGGAATATTTTCATATTTTATAACTTATTCATAGCACAACAGGGCAGACAGATGTTAATTATGGTAATAAGCGACATGGCTACATACATATTCAACAATAAAGTGAAATAATAGTCGTTGATTTAAAAACAATAGATAAGATTATATATCCATTGTATCCTGACCTGATTTAATGACTTATAATTTATAACGTCTGTTTAGGTTATTGCTATAAAAAGGCTTTAAATTGCTCATTTCAAAATAAAATATTTAGTCTAACGAACGCTTTAAAATAAAGTTTTTTTTTTATTATTCTGTACCTTTCTTATTTCACATTATGACACAACTTTAAGAAAGTTTTTTTATTGAAACTGGCTGAACATACCTGACGTAGTTTTGAACAAGAGGATTTGAAAATGCATGATTTATTGAACACCCCATCTGCCTGCCAGCTTTCTGGGCCGATTCCAACAAAAGCTTATCTTTCGAACAATTCGGGTACAATTATTTTGTCCTGCGTATAAAGTGCCATTATTTATTTGTGGTGATGCTACTGTATTGATCATAATTAATGAGGAATATTTTAATAACAAATGTGAGGAGAAAACAAAAGTTAGCAGCTACACCGCTTTCATTCTTCTAGTCCCAATATATTTTGGGCCAGTGCAATATTGTCTTGATACCTATCGACAATCAATATCTGCTATAGGATTTGGTATTAGATTTTTAAGACAGCAGTCAATATGCCTTCTTGTGCGGAGGAAAATGGAGTTGAAAATTTTTCGGTCACCCATTCAAGTACCGACCGCCTACTTGGTAGCTTAACTTCCGTTATCGTTACGAAGAACGTTCGACCGACTAGTGGTCGACCCATGTGTAGGTAAGTACCACCGCCTTTCTTATTTCTGCCGTGAAGCAGGTTGCTGCGTCTCAGAAAAAGGTAGCCAGTGTAATTACTGGGCATGGAAGGCATATCATCTTAGTCCCCAGGATGGCAACGTAATTAAAGTGTGTGATTTACCCTTAATGTTGCAAGTGTCTATATGAGACGGTAACCACTTAACACTAGGTGGGCCGGAAGCTGTTTGCCATCTCTTAAAATAAAATAAAAATATACATTTTAAAAGCAAGTACTGGTATGTATTGTGGCGGACAAGTTTACCATTAGTAATAGCACAAATAATAGATAATACCTACTATGAAAAAGATTCCATCTTTTAAAAATTAGATTCAGGTATCTAATCTAAGTTTAAAAAGCTTTGATGACAGCATAGTTTGTACGAAACATTGCAGAATTTTACCTTAATTACCTACACGAAATGGAGATAGGTAATGTACATTTTTTTATTATTTGGTTGGCAGACAAGCCACAGTAGCTTATAGACGCTTTCAACACTGATATGACACTCTCGCGCTGACGACCGTAGTCCCCTTAATTCCTTTCCCCGTCAAGCCTTACACATATACGATAATAATTAATTTATAGCTTCAGTCAGGTTTTAATACTCATCATCATCATCAACAGCTCATATAATGTCCCCACCGAGGGGCTCGAGCCTACCCCACATTAGGGGCGATTAGGCCTTAGCCAACCACGCTGGCCAAGTGCAGGTTGGTCGACTTCACACACAACCTAAGAATTTCTTCATAGGTGTGTGCAGGTTTCCTCACGATGTTTTCCTTCACCGTAAAAGAGTCGATTAAACGTACATATGAATTCAAAATTTGAAAACACATTGGTACGTGGCGGGGATCGAACCGGTGCCTCCCGAGTAGGAGACGACGCTCTTACGCACTACGCCACCGACGCTTCTTTTTCGCGGTTTCAATACTGTCTATCTTGAAATCAATTTTTTTTATTGTGGCTGTTACTTACTTGTAATAGCGACGTGTAGGTACTACGGAAACGTCATTTACGGTGGAATACAGGTAATTTAGAAAAGACTGAGTAGATATGCAAAGTTATTTCATAGACCTTTAAAAAAATGAGTTCTATTTAAATCTTCTGTTGTACAAATTATCTCGTCTTCATAAATGATCCCTTAGAGACTCTATCGTTCTCAGCAAGATTACTCACCTAATACTATAAACTCAAATGAGATATTCTTGCAAATTATAATTAGTTGGTCGTAGATTTAATGCTGACAGTTTTATGGGATCCCGGGTGAATATTAAGAGAGTGATTTACATTTTTGAACTTATTTAATACTAACTGTTATTACAAGACGAAACCGCTAAGCCGTAACAGTAACTTCAGCGGTTTCAGAGCTGGATTAATAAATGTATTCTCGGCTCCTGTTAAATTTTTCATGAATTTATTTATCTACCTCCATGTTCTAGTTGTAACTAGATTCAGAGTTCCCAGGTTCGGTGAGTTTAGTTGATACAGTCAGCATCAGAAGCACTCGTAGATTAACACTTTAGTGCACAGAGTACAATAGTCTTTGGTTTAGTAAAATGTCATTTCAGCGCCAATGTTTGTGCTGTAATAGTTGCCGCCAGGTTATATACCTGATATTTTATTATGACAAGGTAGACACTGATCGTACTAGGACTTGTTGTGAGTCTAGGCTAGCTGCGCCAGGTGCACCAGGCAGTAAGCGATTAAGTATTTAAAAATGTTTAAATCCTATATAATTTCCAATCCACGATATTTAAGATCATTATTGGTATCATCTCTCGGCATAGCGGTGGGGTGCCCAGCATATTTATACGTCTTGCAATTAGTTTTGTTGTTAGATCAATATTTTAATCGTATCCCTAAAACTTATTATTTGCAAATGTAAAGATATAGCGAACTTTCATACATTGTTTTATGTCAGTGTAATGAATGCGCCATTATAAAAACGAATATAGAACTATTGTCAGAATCTGAAAGAACTTTTGCTACATATGGCCTCGGCCCTCATATATTCTCTAATCTGTGCCCAAACTCGACTTTATTATTTACCCAACACAATTGCTCAGTAATGTTAGCTATTTTTTGCGGCCTAAAAGGTCTTATTATATGAAAAAGAATATTATATTATTTAATTGCCAGACGCTTTAAAAATTTCTTCATAACATTTTGCTATTGTTCTTCCTACATTGTCATGTAATGCCTATTATATTACCAAGTTAGAAATTTTGGGAGATATGCCGCAAACAGATAGGTAATTATGTTTTTGAACAAATTGAATAGGACTGTGATGAAAACGTAATTAGTATTACGACGCAGCCTTGCCGAAGAGCTTCTTGTGTGTGGAATGAGAATTTGCGAACGAAACTTTTCAGTTCAAAAGGAAAATTTCAGTGCTCTTGAAAATAAACACTGAAACCGCCCCCAGCCAAACATTGTTTTGTTTACTCCGCAAGAGATATAGGCTTTATCATCGCTGCAGATTGTTAAACGCCCACCGTTCTTTATTACATTTTAATGAAAAGAATACAGAAATATAATCTTTACCAATAATGATTTTTTCAAAACGTAGGCTTTTACTGCTTGGTTCGTCTATTTCAGGGATCACCAATAAGTTTCTTGGGGGTCCGTTTTCCAAAATTATTAAAAGTGCGGAAAGGGAACATCTCTTTTTTTACTATGAACGATACGGAACAGCGGCTATAAACAAATTATACATTTTTCATATATCTAATATCAATTTATATGACGTTACATAGGTTAATTTGAATTAAATATCTAACATGTCAGTCAATAAAATTTAATTCATAATAATTCATAATTCATTTATTCATTCATAAGCATGGGTATTACATTGGTTTTGTATATTAGAAAATATCAGTACAGCCATGATTCGCCATATAGGCATATGAACATATTAAAATTAAAATAAAATAACAAACAATAATAATTAATCATTATGTAGGTATGTATGTAATAAAATTAAAATTAATGTCAAATTCTGTAATCGTCAAATAAAATATTTTAATGTCAAAATTATATTATTTGTTATTATACACAAATTATCCATCACTAGTTAATATTGTCTTATCATTTAAAAATATTTTTATGTCATAATATACTTTTTCAGCAAGGAAGCCATTGAGAGCAGATTTAAATCTTTTGTTGTCATTAATATTTCTAATATCTAGTGGAATCCTATTGTAAATGGTAGGTGCCATACAATTTACACTAATTTTTCGGAGAAGAGCTTTACATCCCTGAGTCACTTTCAAATTACCCTCACGACGACTTCCAATGGGACATGACTCAAAGTAGTGCGGATAGTTTTTAACAAAATTTGCGATTTCACTAATATATATTGATGGCAGAGTTAAAATTTTATGCTTCAGAAAATATGGTTTACATGAGTCGTCTTGTTTTAAACCGAACATTGATCTCAAACACCTCTTTTGGGCTTTAAAGACATTCTCTTTATCAGTAGTGTTACCCCAAAACAATATACCATATCTTAGTGTTGATGCTACATACCCATGATAGGCTGTTAGAATAGTTTTAATGTTGGCAACTTTTCTCAATTTATGCAGTGCATAAGAAAACTGGTTTAACTTACTCACTAAACTACTAATGTGAGGTTTCCATGTCAACTTGTTGTCAATAGTCAGGCCTAGAAATTTTGTAGAATCTACTTCTTTTACTGAATTGCCCATATAATTAATGTCAACGTGTAATGGAATGTTATTTCTTTGCTTAAAATTCATCAAAAAGGTTTTGCTCAAATTAATTGTCAAATTATTTAAAGTCAACCACTTAATCAAGCATGTCAATGTATTATTTATGTCAATTTCTATGTTGTTTAAATTGTCATATGTAAATAAAATAGTACTGTCGTCGGCAAAGATAGTTATATAATGATTAGTAACAACATTAGGTAGGTCATTTATATAAATAATAAATAGCAGAGGGCCTAAAACACTGCCTTGGGGTACCCCACAAAAAACTGGCCTTTCTTGTGAAGCATGAGTAGTGTTAATGCCAGTTTTAAGGTCAGTCCTATTTAAATGCGTAATTTGACGCCTATTACTTAAATATGATTCAATGAGTTTATTGACATTGCCTCTTACACCGTATGATTCAAGTTTGTTGAGTAATGTTTTATGATCAACACTGTCAAATGCTTTAGACATATCCATAAACATACCTATTGTTGGTTTCTGTTTGTCTACATTATTGATGACCTTTTCGAAGAAATCATATATTGCTATGTTTATCGACTTGTTCTTACGAAAACCATATTGGTGACTTGTAAATATATTATTAATTTCAAAAAAATGGTTTAATTTTCCATATATAACATTTTCTATAACCTTGGAGAAAATAGAGTTCAATGCTATAGGACGATAGTTCTTTATGAGCTTTTTCTCGCCTTTTTTAAATAATGGAATAACAATTGTCAATTTCAATCTATCTGGAAATGTTCCTTGTTCCATACATAAGTTTGTAATGTGGCATAGGATCGGTGATATTATATTTGCTACATATTTAATTACACGAGTAGAGATATCATCATGACCTACACTATGCGTATTTTTTAGAGATACAATAATTCTAGTTATGTCAAATGTCGAAGTCGGTGAAAGATATATTGATTTTAATTGATTATTTCGAATTGAATTAAATTTGATGTCATTGTTATTATAATTTTTTACAGAATCAATAAAAAAGTTATTAAATGCATTTGCTATTTCTCTCGGGTCAGTTATTTCTATGTTATTATTCAATATACTTGCGATGTTTTCCCTTGGTAAGGTATTATTGTATTTGTTAATCACTTTCCACGTTGCCTGAGATTTGTTTTTAGATTGGTTTATAAAGTATTCATTCTGTGCCTTTTGGGTAAGATTAATAATTTTTTTATATCGACTTGTATAATTTTCAAACACAGATTTATTTGTTGTTGTAGGTGATTTACGGTATTTCCACAAAAGATTACGTCTTTTCCTACTACAAAATTTGATACCTTTAGAGATCCATGTGGGTTTTATTGTAGTAAATATTTTTATTCTTATTTTCGGGAAACACAGATCATAAAAGAGTGTAAAAAGGTCATGAAAGTTGTTAAACGCAACATTTGGATCTCTTGTTTCGTAAACTTCATTAAAACTCAGGTTCGCAATGCAATTGCTAAATTTTCTAATATTATCCACGCACAAATCTCGCCGATAAGTGTACCAGTATTTTAACTTGCACGTTCTTTTGACAGGTACCTTAAGAACTTGTGCCATGTGATCCGATAAAGTTAACTCTTTAAGTATTCCCTTTGCGCCGCGTATATTGTGTATAATATTATCTAAGCAAGTATTACTGCGCAATCGAGTTGGCTCAGAAAACTGAAATTTCACATTATATGTGGATAAGACATGGTTAAAATCTCTAGTGTTTTTGTTATTTTTCAAAATGTCAATATTGAAGTCACCGCAAATAATTAATTTATAGTTGTTTACTTCAGTTAAATATTTTAAGATATGGTCAAGTTTACTTAAAAATAAATTAACTAGATCTACTCTAGACCGAGGAGGTCGGTACATACACACGACAAACATTTTATGCTGCTTCAGTTTTATTGCCGAACATTCAATAACATCACAAATTGATTGTTTCACTATGTACGTAACATTTTCATATTCATGGCAGTTTTCAATTAGAATACAAGAGCCACCTCTATGTTGTTTCCTGCAAAAGTAGGATGCCAATTTATAATTTGTTATATTGAGACGATGTAAGTCTATTTCCATCATGTTGTGTTCCGTTATGCATATAATATCTATTGGATTTCCTGTATCCTTTAAACTTTCTATGTTCACCATAAAAGAATTTGATTTATTAATTAGACCATTTATGTTTTGATGAAGTATATATAAGCAATTAAACACGAAATAAATGGTTCGTTAAACTTAAACTTGATTCAGCACTACATTCAATGGCCTTATTGCAATCAATATTAGCAGGAAATATCGCAAAGTCAAATCTTATATTTTCCATTATAGTCCAAAAAATATTCAAAATTCCTAAATTATTAATTCTTCCTGTCAAATGTGAGAACATTTCATACGTAAGAGTTCTGTTTGAGTCAAAGATATGTGCGTATTGATTGCTTTGTAGCTCCAGGTACAAGAAATGATTAAACAACTCAACTTTATAATTGTAAATAGGTGCCCCTAGTATATATGTAGGTGCACATATTATTATGTTTGTGTTGTTTATAAATTTAAGTGAGTCCTTAATTGTATTTATTAATTCAATATAATTGCAATCGAACTTAAAATCTGCTTCTCCTAATATCACAATACAATAATCATTCATAGTGAATTCAAACAATTTTTCTTTTAGGTTAGTAAAGAGTTGCTTAATTCTACTGTTAGGCGATAGATACCGACACAATTTAAAATCTTCCGAAAAAATGTCTTCTATAGATTTGAGAGAACCTGAGTAATTAATTGAATTTATAGTTAAAAAAGTCATTCAAGTCATAAAATCTTCTGTCATATAAAGCCATTATTTTTATTTTATTTTAAAATATTTTAGGGGTAATTTTTTTTTGGAGTATGCACTTGACCCGATATAAAGAAATCACAAACTATCTGCTTATAGTAGAGTACTGTTTGTAGATTAGCACAGAAAAAAAATATATACACAACGTCATTCATTTGTGAACTCATTTATTTGATGGCGAGACTAGCTCCTAATAATCCTACCTGGATTATTGAGCTAGTCTCTCTCTCTCAATTTTAATGTACCATTAAAATTTATTACTTATCAACGTAATGGTTTACTCGGGCGTAGAGATGTGTAAGCAAGTCTGTGGCGATCTCCCTCGGGAGAATCTGCCCCGGCGGAGGGTCGTTCCCACGCTCACAAAGCATAATAATAAACTGCTTTAAGCCGCTTCATTGTTCCGCAGATTAATACTCAATAGTATGTTTACGACCGCCAATACTCGGCGATTTTTCGGAAAGTTGTTGAATAACAACGAAAGTACCTACCTGTTACTTTTCTGTTAGTTCCATTAAAAAAAGGCAATAAGCGAGGATAGAACGGTGAGCAAACTAACTTTGAATATACTTATGTCGAATTTTGATATGAGAACAGTCATGTTTTCATTATTAAAAGCCTAAACCTTTTAGCTAGCCTTTTACAAAATACCTACCTACATGAGTAGTATTTGATTCATAAAGTACATGTAGACATTAGTTGTATATTTAAATTAATGTTAATAATTGTTAGAATACAATAGAAATTATCTATTTAAAAACAAAAACCTACTCTCTCTCTCTCTCTCTCTCTCTATCTCTGTTAAAATTTAATGTCGCCTCGCTGTATTGGGTAGGTAGTGACAATGAACGAGAATACGAATAAATGACAATTGTTAAGGAGTTTCTCCCGAGTTCTTGTTGTAATGCGTGTTGAGAGACTCCATTTTTAACAGGTTTCCTCAAAATGTTTTCCTTCACCGTAAAAGCGTCGAATAAACATAGGTACATATGAATTCAAAATTTGAAAACAAATTGGTAGATGGCGGGGTTCGAAACTGTGCCTCCCGAGTGGGAGATATAACGCCCTTACGCACTGCGCCACCGACGCACCAAGGTGTGGTGACAGAGTTTTAACAAGTCACCATTACCATAGAATTACCGTACGAGATAAAATTATATTTTCTGACGAGTTATAGCGGTTTTATACTTAGTGCAAATATTTATGATTTTATTTGTCACTTAATCTAACTTTGGTCCAGATAATATACACGAGGCTGTTAGAGGAGAGATTATCTACTTAACATCGCCAAGATACAAATAGTATAAATAGACGGTTTTGTTGTATTATGAAAAATAAAAAAAGCTCTCTTTGAATCTTTACAATTTCTAAAAGTGAAAAGAAAAGAAGACTTTCTAGTAGACATTGCAAGGAAAACAGTAAAAACGACGACTTTTGATCTTCCAAATAAATTTATCCAAGCCTTAAGTAAATAAAACACAAAGAAAAGTTAAAGTATATTCTTTCAGAAAGTTTCGACTCTGCGCCCGTATTTCGCCAGATTGACCTAAATGAAATGAGAAAAACATACTCGGCTTAATTTTTCGTAGACGAAAAAAACCGGGCAGAGTCACGTACCGACTAATAGCAATAATTCTGCGTTAAAGACCCCTAATACCGGGGTAACGGGTCGCAAGTCAGATTAACAAAACATAATGTTTTAATCGAGAAATATTCAAAGTAAGCTAAACCGCTATTCTTAGGGCATTGTCTTCATTAAAGAGTGAAGAGCACGTTAGGTATATTTATCTTTGTATATCTACTGCTACCTATTGGAATTCAACGGCAAATAAAAATGGTTCTGCCCACCTGCCTTAGACCACTTTTCACTTAATTGACATTGAAGTTATATAATACTTCTTAAAAAATGATCAGTGAAATTTTAAAGTCAAAGTCTCGAAATAAATATATATGACATAATTGGGTACTAAATATTATAAGATTCTTAATTTAAATATTAATTATTGTTTATTTAACATTTAAAAGTAAAGTAAAATAAAATAATAAATAAAAAAAAAACAAAAAAAAAACTTTGCTGTGTGCAAAGAAGTACAACTTCTAACGCGCGTACATACGTACACGCACCCATTTTTTATTATGATTTATTGTGAATTTTTAGTTTTCGATAGATAGTATTAGACTCGTTTCCGGATGACATAAAAATTTACTTTCTTATTCGTACAAATTGTTCCTAAATGAATAAAGAAGTTTTGAGTTTAGATTTGTTTCTGGCATTTGATTGGAATTTGTCCATGTAACGCGGACTGTTGAGATGTCGTCTGACCTGGTGTTGTGTTGTCCCTTTTATGTCGGCGACTGGCTGGCAACCCATCACTATTTAGCAGTGCAGGGCCCGTACTGCCAGACGTGGCTTTGTGAGTAACCAAATGAAGTATATAAAACTCAACTCAGTACGTTCGGATTATGAGTTTGATTGTCCATGAAAATATACAAATCAACGCTGATATAGCAATTTCTTGTTCGAAATGGTTATTGAGCTTTTCTGCTTCATTGCTTTTACTTTCAATTAACTATTTTTACCGCAACTTTTTCGACGTTCGTAGATTGTGTTTGAAAACAGCATTGCCTGATAGGTTTTAATAGTTTGTTCGAATCGAAGTTCTGTTCAGAATCAAACTCAGTCACCCAGGGAAGCGTGCGAAAACAAATAATTGAGAGAGTTTTTCTGTTTAACTTTCGTGAATGCCGAGCGCGTCACGTCATTATTTTCACCACAGGACGCGTGTATGAAGTGGGGAAATAAAGCATACATGTGGCAACGTTGTGAATAATTGTGTGCAAGATTTATGAGTCAATTTCATATTTTAATAATGTGAAAAAGGTACTTCAATTTTCACAACGGCCGTTTTTAATTTTGCTGACGCTGATTGTTCCGGTTAAAGTGCGCCGTGCGTGTGGAAAATCTCAGGATGGTTTAATGTAATTATTTATTAATAGGAAAACCCCGAACATTAAAAAATATAGACGATTATTACTGTCAAGTAAACTTAAGCTGAGTTAGACTTATCGATGACACCATAGACCCAAACTGTTCCTGAAATACCTTTTGCGACGAGTTTCTCCCGAGTTCTTGTTGTAATAACACGTGTTGAGAGACTCCATTTTTAACCTCAATCAACCGTACAATTTTTATTACTTTAGTTACATTTTACTAGGTGGTAGACCCATATGTAGGGTCGTCTGGGTAGGTACCACCGCCTTTCTTATTTCTGCCGTGAAGCAGTTCGCTGTGTTTCGGATTGAAGGGAAAGGTAGCCAGTGTAATTACGGGGCATGGAGGGCATATCATCTTAGTCCCCAGGATGGCAAACGCACTTGCGGTGTTAAGTAATTTACACTTAATATTGCAAGTGTCTATAGGCGGCGGTGACCACTTAACATCAGGTGGGCCGCAAGCTTCTTAGCCATCTCGTAACATAAAAAAAAAAAAAAAAAAATTCACTTGTCATTGCCAAAATGTGTACGCTTAATGCGACGCGATGCCATTAATTAGGAATAGAATAGAATAGACCTTTTGCGACGGAAAAGAGTACAAGATTTAAAAATTGTCATTTACCGCATAAAAAAAAGTCAGAACAGTTTTTGCCGAGACGAGGATCTTGATCTTTGTATGCGAAATTTCAGTGGAGGATAAAGATGGTGGTTCGCAATAAAGGAGAGTTCGAGTGCCGGAAAAATGTAACGTATGTTAAGTTTATAGTAGGTGTGCCAGAGGCCTAGCTGACTAGACGTTTTGTAGAACTTTAATAGCAGGCTAGCCTGTAGGTTTAATAGCTACCTCGACTCAGTTTTGCTACCTTACCTTGAGGTAGGAAGATTATCGTCAAGGAAAGGCGTGCAGGGCCAGCCGCGCAGGTGGGCAATCGCTGATGGGGGACTGGAAACTGGAAGTAAAGACTACCGGTTTCCTAGTCCCCCGCCACGTAAGGCGATGTGGCAATGCTACTGGGTTGCTTTAGTGGGTATACCCAGGAATCGTTATTCCAGGGGAGTCCCACATAGTCTCGTACCCCGGCGGGATGGCATGAGTAAGGCGTTTTTTCCCAGCGATAAAAAAGGGAGACAAACGCTGGATAACATATTTTAGACTATAAGGTCCTGTATAATTTCTTAACTCAAAAGTTTTCAACGCCATCTATCGAAGAAAAAGTGTACTAAATGAGCGCATCTTTCGGCAAAGTAAAAGGGCTTACGTAACAACGGTCTCCCACGGGCGCGGCGGGATGTTTGCGCCCGTAACCGGTAACCAAAACAAATTCGGCTAGTGCTCCCTTTCTCGGCGTGGGAACGAGTGCCCGCCACCTACGCCTACTTGTTTTCCCATGTATCACGAATTTCAAACGCCATTATGTGATTATTAACAGTCGACTTTGGACAGATAAGATAAACAGCGTCGTGCACTCACGCCAATTGAAGTTCAAATTCGGTAAATTGAATAAAAAGTTCAGTTGCATGGGTCGATTCGAAATGTTGATTAACACTTTAGCACCTTTCCACTTTAATCAATGACGTTTACCACTTTACGGTTTCCATAAAAACTGTCACTTTAGTAACGGTGACATGGTACTAAAGTATCAAACAACTGGACTGACCGTACTTAATTTTTATGTCCTCGAAAAGCTTATACCTCGCCGTAACTTACAATTACAGAGAAAGAAAATTAAAAAGTGCATTGTTCACTATCTGTCTTTGTTTCGTCGTTGTTATGCATGTTCTTTGTAATTGTTTTTAAAAAACTTGTAATATACATAATTGATATTACACTTAAAATCTCAAAAGAGCTAAGCATAGCTTTAACATTTGCTTACATATAAAGCCACTCCTGACAGTGTAGTGCCAAAATAGTGATAGGTTTTTAGCCTGCCGCCTACATAAAATCCATAAAGTGACTAAAACTTAAATAAACCAACAAAAAAAATCGAAAAGCAAGTCAAGTGTAGGATAGAGATGTATCCGAGATGTCTCAGAGTAGTAGATACTCTAAAACATCTCAGAATACATAAAACAACTCTACATTCGTAAAATATGTAATGACAATATTTGGTGTATAAAAAAATAGATTCTAAAATCGCCAAATTAGATAAAATTCAAGCAAATGCGGTGTCACTGTGGCTACCATTCCAACGCGAACTAAGTTGTTCACTGCCCTGCACACTTCCTACAATCCTGGTACATTCGAAAGAGCCGTGAAGAAGCACCTTGCAGGTCGGCAAGGCGAGGGTGGCTAGCACGGCAGTTTATCTCTCGCGCCAGCTATCTTCGCATTTGGACTCTACTTCTGCTTACTATCAGGTGGAATGGAGACATTTGCTTGGCCTTTTTATAAAAATCAATAATTAAAACATCACACGCCACTACATATTAACGTCACATAGTGTATGTAATATAATGACTAGATTTCGATAGCTTAACGTTCTAGAAACGACACCGACACATCATAGATTCTTCCAAATTCATTGTTTCGTTGTATAAAAATCTTATTTTCAACAACTGATCTTTTCTCTGACAGCTGAGAATCTGACAGTGTATGGGGAGACAAGATCAGTTTCCATGCACTGTCAGATTCAATCAAGCAAAATCGCACTGGAACCGCTTGTGCATTCTTATTGGTGCTGACTAAGTATTATCGAAGATTTTCGAGGTAGCAGACTTTTCCGGGGTTTTTATTGGCCCATATAGGTACAGTCGACCAAATTGAATCATGACCCACCTTAAGATCATTTTCCTACAGTCACTCTATACAAAGTAGGATGAAATTCGCTTGAACGTACATTTCTAAGTAACGAACCAGTTATCAATTTGTTAGACACTGACAGTGTCAAATAAATATGGCTTTTTAAAATTTGTTCAGACTACTACTTGACATCTGACACATAACGTCATTTTATTTTTAAAAATATAATAGTTATTATTATATTTTCTCAGTAGTGAAAAGAGTTTAGATTATGAACATCTTATTTAAAATTCCAATTGAGACTTTAGTGCAGTGATAAGAAAGATTAAAATTGCATAGATCTCTGACCCATAATGACGCATTTTTATTCATATTTAAAATGTACTAAGTGCAACACGCATGATAGAGAAGAAAACCTAACTAAATTTATGATTCTAAAGGAATGATCGGCCAAGTGGGTCATGATTCAGTTGGTTCGACTGTACATTAAAGTAAACTGCCTGACCTGTAAAACCAATCACGATGTACGTGGGCACGAGAACAGTGTGTTTACTTGACAATTACCGTCATAACGATGGAGGTTTGCACAAGATTATCTTGGTGCCTTTAGATTGGAGCTTTGCTTAATAATACTCAATTTAGTTCAGATATCAAAGCAGAAGATGCACCATAGTATATGTACAGTACATACATACAATCATGCTTGTAAACTCAAAGGTGTTGAACAGAGCTTTAGGTAACATTTAGATACACATAAAGCCACATTTGGCAGTATGGGTCATGCAGTGCCTCCAATAGTGACAGCCCGTAGCCCACACAAATGGGAAACCTACCCCTCGTAATTCAATAGCATACATTAACCACTTTGGACTACTCTCTCTTACCCGTTAACGACATGCTTAGACGATGTCGTCACTGGCGGAGCAAGACCTAGGTTCACGGCGGGAGGCTCTTTCTAGCGTTCTCGATACAGCAAACGCCGATGTTGTGAACAAGACCCCGGTCTTTCATTAGCTATCTTCGCATTGGAACGTCAGTTCCGCTTACCGTCATGTAGAGCCATTTTTTAGATGTTTTATTTTAAAAAATGAACACGGTCGCTCCAGGTCGGACCTCCTTCACGCACCCTAGAAGCATTGAAAAACAAAAGCACGTCCTGGAACGTGGTGTAATCTTTTTGCGTCTGCCCATTATCTGACACAAAGTGCCCATGAAATAGTGATTTGTTCAACAAGTGAGCAAAGTTATTTTTTGCTTGGAGTGCTAATATTAAGTCACGAACCAGCGAAGTAGTCTAGAATTGATAAATAGACTACTGAGCGCAGTGGGTGATTTAAAGGTGTGAGCTCCGACGCACGACTGGAGTTTACTCCGAGACAGGTGAGATGGCGCACCTGCTGTCATCCGTGTTTTGACAATTAGAAAGTTGCGCGACATAGGATGCGCACCAAAAACGTAACGAGGTCATTCGAGGTCATTCATCGATAGATTTTACTCCTCACATTTTTCTCATACCGGGCCCCTTATATATGCAAATCCATTCTTAAGGAGTAAACTCCAAAAAAATGCTCTCGTGTGAAACACACAACTTTTCACCTCTCCAGAGAGAAAATTGTTATAGGCGAGAAAAAAAAGGCAATACTTTAATACATGTTTATTATCTTAAAAATAACCATTGAAAATAAAAAATAAGATTAATAAAATAATTTAGATTGAACGTTACAGTCGTGTTCAAAGCTCGCAGCAAAATTTTCTTTTGAGATTTCACGAAGCAAAAGAGGTCTTTTGGTGCTGGAGAGGTGAAAAATAGTTTTGACACTCAACGAGTCACTTTATCAAAGGGTTACAGTGTCTGCCCGTGAACCGACAGCGATGGAAGCAGTAGGATTAGAAATGGAAAGGGAAAATATCGAGAGGAACTTCTTTAGCTTTTCTATGTAATAGTGCAAAATAAAATGCTTCTCATATATACACGCACTGCCATTATGTACTTTTGAAACCTCCTCTTATAAGCAGTTTCGGTGGATAACCGTACAATTTAGTCGACCGGCCTTCCTATACTTCTATTTTGTTATTATCGTTACTGTACTAATTTACCCTCACAAAAGTTTTAATAAAAAGAACCCGAGCTAATCCCAAAATTCGAAACTTTTGAAGTCATAATAAATTTCTTCTGTAACTTACTTCTGTAGGTCAGGTATGTACATAAACATTCAATATTAAATTTTGCCCGAAATCAATACTGCTGATGCTAAGACTTCTAAGTTTCACACACATAAGCCGAAGGTTTCGAACTCAAGAGAATCTAATATTCAACAAAATGTTCAATATTTTACGCTAAGTCGGTAACCGTAATGTCATAAATATTTATTACAGACGGGAGAAAAAATTAGGCGGTATTAAAATAATTAAACTATATTTGCTACGTGATGACGTAGGTACTTATTTTTGAATTTATACTCTGGGATCGGCGGCGGTTTTCACCAGTAGTTCATGACCAAGCGGAGTGGAATTATTGTCACTCATCACTTTCACAGACTATAATCCACCGCGTCGTTTTGTAATACGGCTTGTATGCTCGCTCGCATATCTATGGGACTTGATATAGAAAGCGTCCCGCGCGGGCACGTAGGCACCCGACCGCGACGCTAAGTATATTTCGTTCATTGGGCGGCCATAGGTACATTTATCTTCATGATGCCCTGGCCGCGTGTCTGGGGTGCTTTCTATATCATATCCCTAAGAGAACATAATTTCAATAGTCGCTAACACGTCGGTTGTAAATAATAAAACAGATTTATTTAAACAGAATATTACACAAACATCATAGCCATAGAAGTTAATAAAACTTCAAACATCAGTTTTCCAAAATAAAAGCGCCAACTGTCTGTGTACTTCATTCTATCTTTGTCGTCGTTTAGAAAGTTTCTCCAGTTTGGACGGGAAATTTTATACAGCACTCCGTGAATAACTGGCGCGGTTTATTTTTCACTAGTTTATACAAATAAAACGGAATAACATGACGCAGTTCTAACTTTTTCATAAAAAATAAATACTTTAATATGGGCCTCGTACGAAAGCATTTCTCTGGATAATCATATCAGAAATAATGAGATCAATAGGAGAACTAAGGTCACTGACATAGCCCAATGAATTGCGTACTATAGGTGGTAGTTGGCAGGGTACATTATGCAATGAGGACTGACGGCCGTTGGGGTAGAAAGGTTGTCGAGTGGTCGTATTGGTAGACGCAGCGTTGTTACTTGTAAGGCCCCCCACAAGGTGGACCGATGATCTGGTAAAGGTCGCGGGAAGCCGCTGGATGCGATGACTAATGTAATGCAGCGCAGGTTTTGAAATCTTTAGGGGAGTCATATGTCCACCTGTGGACGTCTCTCGGCTGAAATGATGATGATGATGATGGATAGTCCATTTATATAGAAAGACTATAGGCTATACCTACGTCTATAACATTACGCTGCGACCAATAGGAGATGTGCATTAATGAAAAATGTTGCAAAAATGGGAAACGAAATCGCGGGCACAGTTAGTCAGTAATATGAAGATGATAGTACGAAATAATACGATTCAGTTTACGAACCTATACTCAACCGTGTGGAATTTGAATCGCTTTTATAAAGATCCGCTTATAAAGATAAAGATCGCTTTTATAAGGCCCCTGACTCGCGTTTGCGCGGTCGTGACATATAAATACTGTAGCGTAGCGAAATATGTTTTACAATGCAAAATAGCCTATATCACCAACACGTATAGTCCACACAATCAGCTGGTTTAATAAAACAATTTCGAGTAATGGCACGCCGCGGCCAGCCTCCAGCAGGTGCATATAACACTCTGCATTTATAAAAATAGCATTGGCAGGTTTACCTCTTAATGACGTCACGCCTACAGATATACAGGCAAACGTGTTTTGAGGAGATATTTAATACATTCCGTTACGGCAAGTCGTTGCCATCTGCAGTATAATTAAAAAAAAAACTAAAATAAAAACACGCTTTAACGATAAATCGGACTAGAAAGTGAAAAATATATTTTTAGTGTAGAAGCTAAATGATGTACGAAAAATATAATTATTATTTAGAGAAAAGCGTGGGGTGCTCAATAGCATCAGTTCTTGAAAATATTCGATCGGTATAATTAATACGAAAATAGTTGGGAAAAATATAGCACTGAGCACCTTGTTTGTAATAAATTTTGAAGCGTCGGTAGCCGAACGCGCAGGTAAGTGGACTCGGTTTATCTGTGAACGGAGATCGATCCCCGGCCGCTGTTAGACTACCGACGTGAACACACTCCTAGCACAAGCGGATTAGCTTAGTTGGAGGTTAACGGGATTAATATTATGTGCTAGAAGCATAGAAAAAATAAGCTCGATCAAAAACTACTGGACCGAAAGTTTTTCACGGTATAATGTCGTGCTGCGCCGAGTGCCTGAGCCTGAGGCCCGAGCCAAAGAGAGTCCTAAAATGCACGCATGCGCAGATCGTGCAGCTCCATCTCTCTTACTCTCATATAGAGGATCCCTAAGGAAATTTATGAGTCCTGGCGATTCTAATCAGCATAAAGGGATATTCTTGTCGAATTATTGTAACCTTTATAACTCTATAAAGTTTAAATGAAATCTGACCGTTTAAAGTGTTTCAAAATTGCGTACAAAGGAGTCGTTTACAAACATACAAGGAAGCAAGCAAACATACAGGTGAAGCTTATAAAACCGTGTTAAAAAAAACAGGATCATTGACGAAATTATAGATAGGGTAGTCTTTCGGATTGAAAGGAAAAGTAGCCGGTGAAAGCGAAATCCGAAGCCGAAAATTTTCCGATTTTCCACTGTGCTTCGGAAGTCACGCTTAGCTGGTGGTCCCGGCTGCTGTGGAAAGATAGCAATCGTTCCCAAGGAGGGTTGGTAATATGCAAGCGGGCGGCCGTAAAATTCTAACATTGTTTAAATTCTAATGCCTAAAACCTATAGCAGTATTGTCGATATGTCAAGACATACATGGCATAAACCGCATTTGTAAGTTTTATAATTGAATGCGTATTGATTTTGACATATTTAACGGTTCTCTCGTCTCCGCCAAGTGTCTTATTCTAAAAGCTCTTTTGGAATATTAAAAAAAAATAGAATAGGAAAAATTAGTGAATGTTTAAGAAAAATCTTGTTAGTAGAGTCTGCTCTAATCTTAGGTAGGTAGTAATAAATAGTACATTAGTATTATATTATCTGTGATATAAGCATGCTGTGCTTACATCTAGGAGGTATAATCACTGTAAGATGTGTTTTAATTTTTTAAGTATAAGCTAGTTGAGGCAAGTCGATTTTTTTCAGTGCATTTTTCTAGTTGATTAGATTGTTTTGTAAGCTAAATAAAAAAAATAAAAAAAAATACATGAAGTAGAATGAAAGTAAATAAAACTATTTTATAATATTTTATAAAATAAGTAATGAGACCAGATTCAAATACCAAAGCACGGACTTACTTAGTGAAGTCACGTAAATCGAGAATATTACAAAAGCTCTCGATTATACTTCTTGTGAAGTTTCTTTAACGAGGTGAGCTATTCGGAATCAGTGGCCTGATATTTCTACTTTGATTAAGGAAGTTTAAGGGCTCGTTTTTATAGTAACTTTTTTCCAATATTTCTCTTATGACCGCGGTATTTATTTGACCAGCGACAGTTTGTGAGATAAAGGAGGCCTAAGTTTATAATAATTTGAATAGGTAAAAGTTGAATGAAATAGGTATTTTGCGTAAATAGTAGAAAGAAAAAATATTTATTCAGTGTCACAATATCTAGATAAAATGTTGATATACATTATACAAGTGCGTACAATACTGAAGACACCGAAAAGGCATTTACTCGACATAAAAATGTCAAGCATGCAGGATAGACACTCGACGCTGGTCTTCCGTAAATACCCTAGTGGGGCATTTACGGAAGACCAGCTATGATAGTAGAATATATTGTATGTAAAGAAATATACCTCTGATTCCACACTTTAGCAGTGTATCGGCGCTTTTTTCAGACGGGAAATAAATTTACGAATCAACCGCACCGCCGACTAAGCACTGCCTATGTAAAACTATAGGCTCGCCTGTAAAAGTATTTTTGGCCAAGTACCTACTTGGCAAAAGTATTTATATTAAGTCTTACCTACAGGCGAAAATACTTTTATAGGCGAATTTTAGTAGGTAAACCTGTACCTACCTACTTAAATTTCGCGGTATTACAAGCCACCTCCATGGTCTAATTGCTAGTCCACTGGTAATAGATTTTTTATTAGCCTAGCTCTATTTTATTTTCTTTCGAGACGATTCTACGTTTAGTTAGTCGTTTGGTCGTTGACGAATTTGGAAAGGCTTACAAAATTTCGCGAGGTAGCTTTAGAGCTTATAAAGGTCTAGAATTGTGATCACCTTCGGGCGGCGTAGAATGGTATATCTTCGAGGTTCGCTTACTTCATGGGGATCAATACTCGGGAGCTTCTTTACCCCTGCTGGTGTTTTTACTGTTAGGTAAACCGTTAGCTTAACTACCCATTATTGGAACAAAGCTTCTATCAAAATCCTATTAATGTGTAAGGAAAGGATTGCCTAACTAAACGATGAAGAAGATTGCAATTAAATTGCCCTGTGTAAATTAAAATATCTTTGCTAATATAAAATACAAATTCAACCTTAACTAGCTTTGCCAGAATAGAATACAACTTTATTGCACATCAACAATGATATAATATCATTGTACATCAAGCATACTTTCTGCAATTCCACATTTAGTGGTCCTGTAAATTTAGGTTTGTACTTGTTGAACTCGATTACAGCGTTCGGGCGCCGACGTGCTGTGCATACCCAATTCAGTGTTGGTTGATACACTTCCTAACCCACACGCCATGTCGAGGATTTAACGACGGTAAATGTGTACCTACTATATTGAATTTCATTAACCTACATTTTGCAATTTAATTAAAACTAAGTACCATTAATATTTTTTTTTTGTTACGAGATGGCAAACAAGCTTGCGGCCCACCTGATGTTAAGTGGTCACCGCCGCCTATAGACACTTGTAATATTAAGTGTAAATCACTTAACACCGCAAGTTCGTTTGCCATCCTGGGGACTAAGATGATATGCCCTCCATGCCCAGTAATTACACTGGCTACCTTTCCCTTCAATCCGAAACACAGCGAACTGCTTCACGGCAGAAATAAGAAAGGCGGTGGTACCTACCCAGATGACCCTACATATGGGTCTACCACCTAGTAAATTTTGTGATATTGAACATATCACAAAATATGTAAATATAAAAGAAATTCTATCTATATTTTTCTTATATTTATTATAGCTTAATGATCCTAGATTCGTATTTTACACAGCTATTAACTCATTATGTTTTCTTTATTTATCATGGAATTGATAAAGTCTCCAATTCTGCTTACCATCAAGTGGGATGGGATCATTTGTTAGACCTTTTTATGAAAAAAAAAATATCTCGACATTTCATAACATTTTTCAGCAACGTGGTTACTTATTTCTTCAATAATTTCAAATGTTTGTAATTACCAAACTAGCTTTTGCCTGCTTCTAAACTATGAAATATCCATTTTTTCTATTTAACCCTAATTAAAAAACAAAAAAAATCCCATACCCTTGTACCTAGACAGCTGAAATTTTATTCAGAGGTTCTTTTTATGATGTAGACGGGATAACACCGGATTTTTCGAAATTCAACCCCTAAGGTAAAATAGGGGATGGAAGTTTTTATAGGGAAACTAGATTAGTTAGACTACTTTATTCAAAACTTCACATGATTACTCCTATCGATAAATGAGTCAACACGTGTTTCAGGTTATTTCAAATTTTTACCTCAAAAAGAGGAAAAAGGGGTGACAAAGTCTAATCAACATGAGTATTTTTTTGTCTTAGTATGAAATATATAACATAAACATGTGAGTGATTAGTAAGAAATTAAGTACCTTATAAAAGTTAAAATGCTGGCCAAAGTAGGTACCTATTTCACGCTGACGAAGTTGTGGACAAAAGTAACACAAATCCAACGTTTCAATAATTTCCCTCGTTTTTATGAAAAGCGTTTAACTTAATAACTTAATTTACCCTTTCAGACCTTTTCCCAATTCTTTGTTTGTTAACTCTGCAAACGAACTACTAACGATTGTTAGGGCGTGTTAGTTTGAAATTGTTTAGGACCTGCGTGTAGGGTACAATTAATTCCTATTAATTATTTGAGCGTCATACTTGGTTTTGAGAACAACATCAAAGTGATATTAATGAGAAGGCGCGTGACTCGTTTAATTACCGAAGAACAAAAGGCGAGTCTTGTTGCAAATAAGAACAATGTTTTTGAAAATACTTAGGTCATTGTAATAAATAATCGCTTATTTGCGAGATATTTTTTTAAATTACTTTTTGGAGTTTACTCCTTAATCGATTTGCATATATAAGGGGCCCGGTATGAGAAAAATGTGAGGAGTAAAATCTATCGATGAATGACCTCGTTACGTTTTTGAAGGTCAAAGTCATAATTGGTGCGCATCCTATGTCGCGCAACTTTCTAAATCTCGTCAAGCACTCCCTAGGTGCATTAAAATGTGAGACACCTACATTTTAATGAAAACTGGAAGAAAGAAGAAAATTACTGAAGAAATAACGGTATGGGCATGCTGTTGGCTAAAGCAACCACATTGAAATTGTTTAAAATTGTTTGTTTTAAATTCTCATTTATTATAATGTTATTAATATTAAAAGTCATTCTTGCTGGTTTGCTGTGTTTATGCATTGCAAAATGTATACTTACGTATGTTTGATGTTAATAAAAAGCTATTTTGCGTTTTCAACTTGTTCCCTCTGGCTACGTGAGAAGCGGAAAACCGTAGAATATTCCGTTTGATGTTCAGAACCAATTCTTCGACGGGATTCTGTTTAGCTACAGGCGTTGATCGTAAAAGATCAGTTTGGATAGCCTCCTGTTTATTTTAATGGATATATATAAATATTTACTGACTAGAGTAGCAAATAATGAATTCAGATAAAAAATTTCGTTCATACGTCTACTTCTTAATATATAATTACATACTTACGATCACGCTTGTAGTCCCAATAAGGGGTTGAGTAGAGCCTTTATAACATTTTGTTACATCTGGCGGTATGGGCCATGCAGTTCTTCCAAATAGTGGCAGGTTGCCAGCCTGTCGCCTACATAAAAGTGGCCCTTTTATGTAACTTAACTCAAACCCAATGAAATCTGACCGTTTAAAGTGGGTTAAAATTGCGTATAAAGGAGTCTGTTACAAACATACGAGCAAGCAAGCAAGACATACTGAAGCTTATAAAAGCGTGTAAAAAAGTAGCAATCCTTTAGTAAATGATTAATTTACTAAAGGATTGCTACTTTTTTACACGCTCAAAAGACACCAGACAACTAGAACAGATCTTACACTCAAAATCATCTCAAAAGTCCGCGTAATCCAAAGGCGGTATTCCGTCTCATGTTTTTAATAGGAAGTCCAGATGTGATGACATCAGTGTACTTATCAATACGTGCCATATTAAGACTCTCAACTTGCCTCTTGCAAGTAGCGTTGACGCGTCTCTCTTTCAGGGTATTTGTATTTCAGTCATTTCTATTTCAACATTCTTAATAGATCTATACGTACTCAAAATCTTCAAGAAAACGTTCTTCGAACGAAACCCATGGTCTTTTATATTTTGTAAGTAATAAATAACGAACTCGTAATATTAGCATAAAAAATATTATTGAAATATGTCTACATATTTATTTTCTTACGGTTTTCAAAAGCTACATTTCTTGTTTCACCGCGCGAAAGCCTGGTACTTCAACTTACTTACTTGAAGATATTTATGATAACCTTCTTTCCGAAGTCTCAAATCAAAAGAAATCACATGTTTTGTACATACACGTTACGGCTAAAGACTTATAACAATAAACCTAGGCTTATCCGGATAATTCTGAATAATAAACTTACGTAACTTATTGAGTATATTTCAACCAAGTAAACTGAGGTTTATACGCTGTTCATATATATTTCATTTATAGGGTACATATATAAGTCAGTGTTATTACGAGAGCAGTACGTAAACACGCTTGTTTCGCAGTGAATCTAGGCCAGGAAGCGTCACGGGTCCTGGGAGTGTCTTTTCACATTTTCTTCGTATTCATGATTCCTCCTTTCACAGACTAACGGACAAATATTTTTGTAAGCGTGGCCTATAATTTCATAGTAGCAACTTTTAAAAATACTTTAATAATTATCGTACGTTGGTAACTTTAACAGCTCTCAAACATTGTTAAAGCAACGTAATAATTATTAATATAATTTTCAAGTAGGTTTATACGTAATATATTCAAAGCTTGTAAAAAAAACAAAATATGTATTATGTATATAAAAAATAAAAAAAATGTCCGTTATCTAGTATCCGTAACACAAGTTCCTAATGATACTTACTTCGGGCTAGATAATTGGTGTGAGCGTGAAAATATATTTATTTATTTATTTAATATTTATTTATATTTAGATAATTGAATTTAGTACATCTATACGTTATTCATAATGAAATTAATTTGAAAATTGACATACATTTTCAGATCTCGACACCAGATAAATTTGTTAAATATAACTTCAGCTTGCAACTAAATCTTTGGGACTTGTCGAGTTTCTCAAGCATGAGTATATTACAACACCTTAAATCTTAAAATTTACATCTCGCAAGACGAAATTTAAGTTGTTTTTTAACTAAAACTCAGTGAGTATACCGCCCGTGTAGTGTTCTGGTTATAAATCTATTATAAGAAACCCTCCAAACACTATCAACGGTATGACAGCTACACGGAAAAAGTGTTACATGCTGACAGGCTACTTATTTCCGATCACTAGTCTATTCAAGATTCGCAATTCGTGGCGCGAAAACTGTCGTTTTCTACGTCCCCGTGTAGTGTTGTCACCCGGTTGTCACAGAAGGGTTGAATGGGGAAAATTGGGTGGATATAATGCTCGTACGTTCTACAAAATAAATAAATTGTAAAACGTCTTAAAATAGTAGTAAAATATAATTTCAAGAGTCTCAACCCATCTCTGCGCTTCATCATCATTAACAGTTTGATTGCATAAAAACTAGTTACCTACAAGCTAGCACACGCAGGACTCATTGTATCTTACTCTTAGTTCTGCACGCATTCACATTTCGAAAGCTTGGAAAAGTATTTTGAGTGACTAAATAGGAGAAGTCCTCCTAATTCCAATACACTGATTTTTACTATTACGACGAGGCTTTTGAGCTATGGAGACCTACTAGAAATACAAAAGCAAGAATTTTGGAAAAATGTACGAGCTTATCACACTTCCGTCCCTTCCGGCAATCCAAGCCGAGATTTGTGAATGTTTCTTTTGTTAAACCTTTATTTTATTAAAAAGTTAATTACACTCCTACGGTGAGCATTAGAAGGACGATATTTTAATAAATAGCACCGTTTTTCTTAACGGTGACGCAAATATGTGCGCAGTTTAACTCAAAAGTGTGATGAAAATACATATCGTCATGTCCATTATCACTCGAGCTTAGGAAGGCACTTAAACTGGTGGTTTCGGATGCTGTCAAGGAAATATACACAGAGGCTGAGAATGCCGACTTACAATAAAACCATAACTCTTTCCTTACAGTCGGGAAAAATATGGTTCGAGTAGTTCGAACCTTCCTAATTATTTCTGCTAAAGACAATGACATCTGTGTTGTAGGAAACAAAAAACTCACGAATGAAAATAGGTTCGGGTAAATATTATATTATCTAATTATTTATCTAGGTACTTACCAATCCTACCAAAATTAACCATAGAACTGGGCGTACTTACGAAAGGTCTCCTGCCTAATTTACGACGTCGACATTTTTTCCCCGGAAAAGCTTGCTAAGTCGCGTTTATTACATTTTTGCTCGATTTACACCGTTAATATAAGTTGAGCAGCACCATTTGTCCCCCCGGGAACATAAGTTATGCATAAATGGATCTACTGTTCTCAGGGCGCCGTCTGTCTCTTAGTAAGTATTTCTATTACATTGAATTTGAATAAATCAGGAGCCAGCATTTATTACATCGCAAGAGGAGGCTGTGCTGTGAGTGGATAAGGATTAATGAAACTGGATAGGTTCTACATCGCATGTCGTCTTGCACATCCGATACTATGTAAGTATCTAAAAGATAGGAGATAAAATAAAAAGTTTGACGCCGAGCCGTGGTGGAGTGGTCAGTAACGCTGCCTACACACCGGGTGGTCCTGGTTCGAATCCTAGTAGTGGCGAATATTATGATGTATTATATTATCTGTGATGATACATAATTTAGGCTAGATAATTGGTGTGAGCGTAGCTAAGAAAAAAAAGTTTTTGAATTATAAGCTGCAAGCATTTACACTAAAAATAATGGTCTGTAATGAATTCGGCACAGCAAAAAATACTGACCAATTTAAAATTTTCTGATGTATTTTGGCAATTTTCAGGGGGAATACTATACACCGTGACTTTATCCATGACAAATATTTCAAGGTGTGAAAGTGCCAGTCAATACAAATAACTCTTGCTATGGGACCATCATCGAAATCGCGAAAAACAATTATTCAGTTCCATTCAAAAATGCAACACCTACGCAATCAAAATGTATGGAACAGCTGATTTTTTTTATTACAATATAAATACTTCAAAAATTTAAAACCTATAAAATAGGAATTTACCTGAGTTATTTAAAATTAACTTCATTTTTAACTCTTAGAAATACAATATCAGAAGATTATGTTTCCTATCACTTTAAAATAATGCAGTAGTATAAAACTTTTTATCTTTTGCAAAGAGAACTATTCTTTAACGCTTCTGTATATAGTCTGTATCGTTAAAACGACAGCAGCAGAGGACCGACACGTGACACGCAAGATACAGTTCTTGTCAGCCCGCATCGGATATCTAACAATTAATTTAAAACCCCATCCCTTTGATTAACTTTATCTTTAACCTAAATAGGTTATCGTCGTCCTCATTCAACATAATTTAAAAACAAAAAATATTTTTACTTAGTCATAAGAAGGCTAGACAGATTGAAAATCGAGCACGCGAGCTATGCTCTTGATTGAATTAGACAAAATGCGAAATAAGTCGTCCTTTCCTAAAATTTTGACTTTAACGTGGCTCTTTTGTTTTATAAAGTAGAAAAATAAATTGTGAATTACATATTATGTAAGTTTAATTAGACTTTCGTATTCGTCACTCCCGCCAAGCCAACCTTGTGATTTCGTAAAATTTTATTAAAAAGTTTTTAATGCCCCCAGGATTACAATTAGAATGTGGAGGTCTCAATGGTCGATTATTGTTTAAAACTCATAATAGGTATTCCGCAAATTATACATGAGTATGTATTATTTCTAATTTATAAACTAATTTACACGCTTGCTTAAAAATATAAAAATTTAAGCGCTGTGTACCGTAATTTCCGTTGTTTGCGGCGAACAAAATGGCTCCCCTTCCGCCGAACGCACGGGTTTAAATCAAGCCACATTAACGTTTTTTGCTGTTCTCTCCAAAATTAGTAGTACTTTGGAATCCCAAAAAATGCCAGCTGCAACCGGTGCCACCAAAAAAACGAGGGTGATACACATAATTATCTCCTAGTTCGGATTTATTAAAGGTAGACAATAAAATGTCTTCGAAATAATGAGCACATTATAGTACAGTTACATAAAAATATCAGCATTAACTGGAATTTTGAAGTCCCTTGCTGATATTCCCGATTTAGCCTTAATTCCAATGAATTTAATCCTATATGTTGGTAACTCAAAATGAAAGGGAGATTTGTAAAACATAGCCACAAATAATACCCGTAGTACAATGAGCTATTATTATGCCGTAGTACGAACTTATTTTAGTTTGAAAGAAAAATAAACTTTCATATTGATAGGTTATGACCAAAATTTACGGTTCTAGTTCCTCGTGAGCTTTTACTATAATAAGGAAGACTCTCTCACTAGTGGGACTAAATAAGCTGACCGTGATACTAACACATCCAAATTAGGAGAGATGGCGACGACTTCAAGGATACCTTATCGATTGTAGGTACGTTGGACTATAACAAACAAAGAGATCAATTAAAATTCTTGGGGATGGGTAGGCAAATTAGTCTAATGTGCACAACTATTCAAGCATAATGCTATTATTTTGTTCGGACTTAGTGATAATATTATCACCAGGAACAATCGGAAGATTCCTGGTGAAGTTCACGTCGATCTTTATTCTTTAACTTATCATTGCTTACCATCAGGTAAGCTGAATCAAATCAAATCAACTAGGATTCAAGAATTGCGCTTATGACTTTTCAAAAAATGTACTCTGATGAATGAGAACTTTTACGAACAAACCTACAATAATGAAGACTCATTTTTTATATATTTATCTAGAAAGGTAGGTACGTTGGATATTACTTTTTAGGGCCTCATAAAAACGACATAAAATATTTTTATGCTGCAGTTTTATGAGTAGTAAGTTTCTATGGAGCTCCATTAGCAACACGTCGCAGAATCGTAATTTTAACTTTTTCTTTTACTAATAATGCATAGGTAAAAAAGCAAAAGAATTTTCTTAATTTTGAAAACTTGAAACTGTCTACTAAGAAAATTAAATATTTTCATTTTCTTATTTTCTCTAAGGACACATTGCTTGGGGAAGTTTGGAGCTGCAATTTCGGAAGACTTAAGCACAGTCTTAATGTAAAAACTTGGCATCCAGGTGGTTGTAAAATATGGGGGTAGTTAAGAAAAAGTTTTTATCGCGCCGCTGCTGCCGCCGCGTGTCCCTTTCGATACGTTTTGTTGACAGAAAAAGGTATAACTCCTCGTTTGCTGGTGTATACATTCTTTAGAGAAGGAAACAAGGGATTGACCCCTTGATACTACAGAGCTTAGGTACACACATAAGAATAGTAATAAATTTCCACACTCAAATTAATTAGCCCAAATTAAGTAGATTATCTTTATGAATTTGTGCTTTGGAAGGCGAAAAATATACATAATAATTAGAACTTAAAAACATACATAATTGACCATGGATCATGAACAAATCTTCGTGTTCATCACATAAACATTTGCTCCTACAAGGATTCGAATCCTGGCCGCTTAATGTGTATGCAGCGTTACTGACCACTCCATCACGTCGGCGTCATAAGCAAAATATTTGAGTTTGAGTTTGTACTACTGACATGAACCCGCTCCTTGCTTAAGCGATTTAATAATAATATATAATAAAGAAAAATCCCGGGCCGTTTTATTAGTAATTTGATATCTATTATAAGTACTAAACACAAAGGGTAGTAAGTCAGTAACGATAAATTAATTCTGCAAACTCATTGCAAGTCATCGCAAAGCAAAGCAAAGGCGTTATTCTAACTGCACGTAGTTTACCCTCAAACCTTATTAGTAAGGCCGCTCTCTTCAACAACGTTAAACTTATAACTAGTTGAGCGAGTGTGAAAAGCAATTAAAATGTATAAAACACTGCCTTAACTTTTTTAATAATGGTACGAGAGCCCACGACCAAAATTTTTGTCTCATAGCAATACGGCCAAAACCGCATCAAATCGATAGATACGATTATCCTGAACTCGATAATACCAATATCAGACATTTTCCGCGTAGCGTTTGATCTGACCGAATTTTCAAAATTGTCAAAGAATTTTACCGAACTGCATCATAGCAATATGTCTGATTTGCAGACTGTAGTTGAATGATAGTTCTGAGATACCGGAAACATATTTTTCAGACGTTAGTGGTGTAGCGCAAACCCGTAAAATCACTTTAAAAAAATTAAAAATGAGACAAAAAAAATGTCTCATAGCAATACGTCTGAAAATCTTTTTTATTAGTAAATTTTGGTTAATTGATACGAACAAAACAATTTTCAGACGGAAATGTGAACGCATTAAATTTTGAGACCGTTTTGAAAATGTTAACAAATTTTACCGATCGGTATCATAGCAATATGTCTGAAAATTGTTGGACATGATAAAATAAGTTGTCCACATGTGCAAAAAATTTATATCAGACAAATTAAGTGTAGCACCTTCTCTATCAGACAACTTTTCGATACTCAGATATCATTTAAAAATCGTATTGAGGCATCTTGAATTTTCTGTTACAAACCAATGAATACGTTGCGACCCTGAATTTATTAGATGATAATTAACAAAGAATTTACCCGAAACCGTAACATTGAAGTTGAAGGACTGAAATAAATCGCACAAAAGGAAACTGGGATGAAGTTGAAGTTGGGAGTATATGCTACACTTAAAGTGTCTGAAAACAGGTTTTTGGTAATCATGGTAGCAATACGAAAGGTTGAAAAAAAAAATTATCCGTATTGCTATGATACAGGTCGGCTAAATTTGTTGACATTTTCAAAAATGCGCTCAGGCTATATGCTACGCGCAAAATGTCTGAAAACAAACTTTTTCGTAATACAATTATAAAATCTATGTACATTTTCACTATCAGACGTATTGCTATAATACCGACTGTCTTTTTTTTTTGACACAGCAGAAATGGCCTCCCACGCAGTTGCTACACTTTCGACCGTTACTATACACCTAGTCGGGTTCAGAATCATACAATCTAACGATTTTATAGGGTTTTTGCCGTATTGCTATGAGACATGGTTTTGGTCGTGGGCTCTCGTACTATAAGCAGTAATGTAATACAAACAGCACGTACACAGAAGTTACGAACTCTAACTATGTTAGCATCAACTCCGAATATACGCCTCACATACACGTCAGTCGGCAAACAAAACCGGGTCAAATTAGCTAGCTGCCAGAACAAAAGATCCGTTGCCGAACTGCATTAAAGATGAATATAAAGTTGTCCTGCGATTTATGGTTGAAGTTGTTCCAAACTTAAGCTGTTTTGAGCGCAGATTTTGGAAAGAGATGCTGTACACAGTTGTACATAGTTACAGACAACTTCATATATATATAAATAAAACTTTAGTTGTCATCCAGCTGGTTTCTGGTTTGGAAACGATAGATTTGTTGATAAATACCTACCTATAGCAGAAACTTGACTTTACAGGATTCGCAATGCTTAAGGAACAAGGTACTGTATCTACAATGTTCTGTAAGAGGAAAATATTAAGGCTCATGTTTACAATTAAACATGAGCCTTAATATTTTCCTCTTATATGTTTCTTTACCGTAATAAATATGAGTAAAATCTATGCTCTATAAAATTAAACCCTATAAACCCATAGCCAAGAGCAGTTTTGTAGATTATTAAACGATCAATAATGGGTTAATTACCTATCTGCTTATTTAACTACAAGTCTTTGTAAAGTTTGACAGAAATCTAGTAATTTTGATCTCAAGATCGCCCAGCCTTTGTGTATTACATTTTTACTTATTTATTTATTTTACTAAACTATAGCTAATTCAAACCAGATAAAAGAAGCATAGGAATGGGTAACAAATCGATAAAAAAATTAAATTAATTGACGTAGCCCAAACAATGAAATTATACATTTTTAAGTGTCTTAAATGTACATATTTGTAGGCACGTGTATAACACGTTAGCACTACTTATATCTCATTATCTTGTTCTTTGTTCAATGCTGACTAGTAGAGAATATTATACAGAATTAAGTTCAATATAAAGTTCTTAGATTAATATAATGAATAATTCTGTCCAAAAACATAATACAATTGTTTCTTTTTGTAATCGTCATTTTAAACAATTGTATTATGTTTTTTGAATGAATTATTGTTTTGAAACAAAAGGCAACTGTGTTCATATTAAGATTGCTTGCCTCACAAAATATAAGCAGTAAAAGATTTTCTAAGATTGAACATTAATCTTGCAGCTGTCATCTGCAAGCACGCCGCTTTGCTTTCGGAATAATAAAATACCCAACATGATAGAAGGATCGACACGATCATGATGTAGGTATTCTTAGAAGAGTTTTGATGCATTTATATAAAACTAGTGGCCGCTCACGACTGCGCTCGCAGTATCGCCCGCGTGCAGGCGGGTTATCGATCCTGCTTTACTTGATAAATGTGGAATTAATATCCCCATACAAATTTCCATCCTTTTTTCCCCCTAAAGTATGATTTTCGAAGTAAAAACTATCCTATTTCCTTCCCTGCCCGCCTAGAATGACCACCGAAACACGATATGATATAGCCATTTATCGCTTTGAACTGTCGAAAATCATTGGATATAACCGCCATCTCGTAATTTTATCTAAACTGCGAACATGTATAAGCTTTATACATATTCGCAGTTTCGATAAAAAATCAAATTGGCGATTATATCCAATAATTTTTGGATATAATCGCAGGGCAGGGCCTCATTTACAATATCTCTTACATTAGCCTTAGCAGTATTACTTGTATTATTTGCTTTCCTATAATATTCTAATTTAATGTGCTATTATTTGATGCTTTCACTGTGGGCATCATTATTACAAAACTTTTTGGGATAATTACACTTATCAACTTCTACTGTTAAATATTTTATTTATCCCAGACATCCCAGATTGAATTGATGCCTCAAAATATTAAAAACGATGTGTAGGAAGTTGTCAATTGTTCTTAATGATATTTTAAAAGAACTTCATGTAATGATAACTATCGGTGCTTCTAATTTTTGCAGTAACTAACTCATTATTTGCCTTCATTTACCACCAATTCTACTTTGATAACAGACAACAAAGTAACAGTTTGGATGAAACATACAAAGTGATTTGTTTTTTGTGCCGCGGCCGTTTTTGTGTATTCGCGTAGCGTAGGCGATTTTCCGCTTTGTTTATTATTTTTCTTTTGCGGTAGTGTTTGTTAATTTCTGCTAGATATTCGAATGGCCTCGAATTGTTTGGGTAATCTGGGGTAACGACTAAAATTGGCAATTTCGTTATTATATATATGTATACACCTACGCAATGAAAATAGGTGAATAATGAATTCTTCCCTTGACTTTATAAAAATGGAATAAAGTTGAAAATTTGCTGAAGAACTTTGATAGTTTTGGGTACCTTGAGCTGTGGGTAGTTTTAGCCGCAAAGGGCGTAGAATTTTTTTTTTTATGTTACGAGATGGCAAACAAGCTTGCGGCCCACCTGATGTTAAGTGGTCACTGCCGCCTATAGACACTTGCAATATTAAATGTAAATCACTTAACACCGCAAGTGCCATTGCCATCCTGGGGACTAAGATGATATGCCCTCCATGCCCAGTAATTACACTGGCTACCTTTCCCTTCAATCCGAAACATAGCGAACTGCTTCACGGCAGAAATAAGAAAGGCGGTGGTACCTACCCAGACGACCCTACATATGGGTCTACCACCTAGTAATAATAAAATAATTAATAATATAGTAGTATAAAAACAATGGGCGATTCTCAGCTAAGTATATATAATATAAATATATAAGTAATAAAAAATATATCAGTATTTATCGCCTAATACCATGTTTTTTTGGATAAAATAGATAACCCAAAAGGAAGTCACGGTGTGCCCCTATGCTGATCTTTCCTTTCTTGTATATACCTACTCGTATCAACGTACATTTGTAGGATAGAAGTATCATAAAAGATCTAATCAACAATGGAAAGGCCAACGCCATAATGCATGAAATATTTACTAAATATACTTACTTTATACAAAGCTCTTGCCTTTGAATGAAGTACTTTTGTTATTCAACAAAAGAAAATTCTCTACATAATGTGGAATATAAAAAAACAATGTACAAAATGAACTACAAAGTAACCACAGAAAAGGTTTAGCTGTATAAATAAATCCTCAACGCATCTGTGTTTCGTAAATTAAAATATGATTTTGACCTAATATAAGCTCTTTTAATGAAACTTTTTTCATATTAATCCAACGTCGTAATAAAGCTTATAAACTTTTTAGACAGGTATCGTTTTTTTTTATTTCATGGTTGTCATGGAAGAGTTCATGTTGTTGTGTTTTTTTTTTTATTCCCTACTTTATGTGCCACAGCCATAATCACACATATGGGCAGTTATAGCTACTTATGTGGCACAATTGTACAATAAAAATGCATCTTGAGTTAGTTTTAAAATGGAAATCTTTCAAGAGATTTTAGTATAAAACATCTTCGATCACAAAAAAAAAATATAAAATTTTGGCCAAACTTTATTCTATCTTTATACGATAGCGGTTCAAATTTTTATTTTGCAAGCGCTGTATAATAGAGAACATTACATTTTATTTATGAAAAAAGAGTGGCTCCAATTCACAAGCTGCTTAACCGCCCAAGTTTGGATAACATTTCTTTGAGACATCAATTATTTGCGGGTAAACTTCGCTATAAGTAGCTAACTTTGTTTCCTGGAGCGTCGCGAAGTCGACTCGACGACCGCAGCTTGAGAAGGAAAGTAAATCAAAATGAACTATGAAATGGTTTACAATGAAATGCCAAGCAACAAAGCTGTTGGTTTTCTATTTACCTATTTTGACAATGAGTAACGAGTAGCGCAGCACATGAAATGACCTCTAATTTAAATACATAGTACGGTCTTGTGCGTGTCTGCTAATAAAACCACTTCCTCTTGCGTAAATAATCAGCTTTTTATTTTCCCAATCCAGAGTACCGTCATTTTCGGGTCAGGTCGCCGAATGTCATATTATGTATTCAAAGATCTCAGTATTATCAAGCTTTAGTCCATAGTCATGTTTAACTCGCAAGGAGGCTGGACACCGCAACAATAGTTATACATGTACTTATAATTCATTAGCTTATGCCTGAAGTTTAGATTGAGTTAATGTAGCTTGATTTAATTTCGCGAGCAAAAATAGCCTCCAGGCATCAGAAGAACCCCATCTACTCTCTCATCTCTTACTAAGTGGTAAATTATCGAAACAATCGACTTTTCGATGTTTTGGTTTCCCGCCAAACACTCAGTCAACTTAAACCAAACCAAATAAAATATCTTTATTGTGTATCACATAACATTCACAAGGGTCTTATACATAGGCTGTAGTTCCTGTGATACCCCGTAGGGGCACTGTAAACATTAATTAAGTACTTAAAATCTATAAACATTAATTAAATACTTAAAATCTATAAACATTAATTAAGTACTTAAAATCTATAATCAGTCCGGTTGAAGCATTTCATTCAAAGGAGACATTAAACCTCAATTTTGAAACCATTAAAGTCATTAAGCAGTGTCCTTTTGCAAAAGATTTTAGGCTAGCGTTAATTATTTCAGTTGTTTACTTTACTGGCTGTGCTCGCGACTTCGTTAGCGTGGGTGTCCAATTTTTCATTGATGCTTTAGTTGTAGCGTGATGTTACATATAAACTATAGCTTTCCTCAATAAATAGAATATCCAACACAAAAATATTTTTTCCATATAAATCAGTAGTTCCTGAGATTACAGGGTTCAATCGAACAAACACACAAACAAACTCTTCAGCTTTATAATATTACAAACTCTTCAACTTTATAATATATATTATTATATATAATGTAAAAATTATTACCGTCATTCCGTATGACCAATCCGGCACAATTAATCTTCCTTGCAAAAGCATACCGATACGTTTTATAGCGCTATTAATAACGTACATTGAAGTATAATTCTTCCTGTTTAAGAATAAATACTTTGGAATTGAGCGTCTCTGAAAACAAACCAAACTTATGACCCGTAATATTTATTCAATGTTGTTCTGACGGGGCCCAAGTACTTACATTGCAAAGCTTTTACCGCCGAAATACCGCTAGGGAAAGCTCGCCATATCGAAAGCACTTTGCTAATATTATTTATCAATGCTGGAGATCCTTCTATATGATAATATAAACTAAATATTTTGAAGGTTTAGTTGTAAAGGCCTGAAAAGGGTGCAGTGTTTTTTAATGGGTTTCCCGTGAATAATTTGCTGTGGATTCTCATAATTAAAAATAAAAATAATGATGAAGAACGTATAATTAGAAACTATCCCAGATTAAACATCATTAAAAAGTTGTGTTCTAGATAGGTACGAGATAAAATATCATCACACCAACATTTATCCCTACCAGGATTCAAACCCGAACCGCTTGATGTGTAGGTAGAGAGAGACCCAATGATCACCACGATGGCCGCAAATGTTAAACATAAAATTTTAGCAAAATGTAATAGAAAAATATAGAAATAACCATCTCCAGCAAGACCATCAATATGTACGGTCACCATCAAAAGTAGATGATCATTTTAGTACCTTGTCATAATAATAATTCATACATAATTGTCGCAACTATTACTGCACAAACGCTGGCGTTGCTATGACATGGTACTAAAGTGATCATCTACTTCTGATGCTGACTGTACTCATAACAACGGTAACCTATAGATACGTAACAGTTGTGTGCCAATAGCGCACTCGAAATGTAGTTGTCAAATATTTTTGCGACATTAATCTAGCATAACATGTTCTACCGCAAAAACTGCAGTTAGATAACAGCGGGTGGCCGCGCGAATTCATGCCCTTTGCCCTTTGTTCTGTGCTCATAAAGAAAAACACGACCAACCCGCGGTTAACCCTTTGCGACACATGTCATCGATGGGGTTGAGGTCGAGCTACCAATAAACAAACTGTTAGGGCTAAGGCACACTCGGTGCGTCAATAAAACGTATGCGTATTTCCTACAAAATTGCTTAGCCGTCATTTTCTTGCGGAATCCACAGGGAATATTTACAAAATCTATTTTCGTTACCTATAAAAAATTATAATTTATTTAGAGGTAATTAATATAATTTTTTAAACTTATTGAAACAATTAACTTTTCGATCTTTGATTGCTTGCTTCATCAGAATTGAGAATACTGTCTTTTATATGCATAGGCGAGTAATAAGCATTGATATCTCCACGTTTTTCACGAGAGAATAAAACCATCTACACATTTGTATTAAGTATTAGTATCAATTTATTTATTTAAAATGCTTTATAATTGTTTTATCCACGTCACTTTTGTGCTAAAGAAAGAAGATATATTATGATTAGCTAATATATGGTTATAGACTGTTTTCGACTAAGGCCGTTAATGTAGGTACCAAATAATCTATTTTACAATCGACTTTGGTACACTCGATGAATAATGATATATGAACACCTTTAGGGATTATAAATTTTATATTAACATTTTCTTATTTAATGTTGAACGGCGATACGTCGTCATTATACCACATAACAAAGTGTTTATTCATTGCATTACAAATTGCCTAAATGTAAAATATTTTATTTATCGTATTAATAGGTTGAACTTTTACAAAAATCACAACAAAATTTATAACTACCTATATAAATGAATTATTACAAATCCTGTTGTACCCACAACCTAACTGCTATGTCCGTGTTCCTTTTAACTGAAAACTAGACTGTATGTCCTCGCAATATGGGGGATATTATATTTTTGTCTGCCTTTTTGCAGCTATTGTGTGTGAAATGATATTTTTATGAGGAATGCTTCACCTACGTTCCCTTAGTTGTGGGTTCATTGAGTGTTGTGAGCATATGGAGTTATTTGGGTAGCTTTATTTCTCGGTGGGCGTGCTTACGTTGCGAGGGGATCTTATTATTTCAGAATGTCTATATAAGACAGATCCTACTCTACATTACCGTGTGAATCGTAAAAAGTATTTTAAGGTAAAATCTGAACAGTAGATAAGATTATCCTTTTCTTTGTCTTGTTTTAACAAGGTTATTCTGATTCTTTAGCTTGATATACCTTAATTACTATATTGTTATAGCACCCGGAGTCAATATCATAATGTACCTTCAAATACTGAAATTAAATCGATATTAATCTTTGATGAGCGTAATAAATTGCTTAACTTTTACCATCATTACATAGTACACTACTCACTAGTGATACATTATAAAAAATTAAACATTATAGGTATTAATTAATTCAATACAATAAAAATGTATACTTACCTATTTACCACAGTCTACGAGTATATAAAGTTACTATGAACGTTTACGGGTCGTAGCAACTTCGTAGTGACTACGTCGTAGTAGTCGTAGCATAGATATTTTCTATTTCAAACATGTTTATCTCAATTTTTTTAACAAAAGCTTGTGAATTGTTGTAGTTTAAGCGTAAAAGTCGCTTAAGGCGTATAAGATTCTTAATTGTCTTTCAGGGAATAAACGAAAATATTAGTTTATAAAATTATATTGATAGTGGATAGATTTTAAGTGAGAGGTAAGTTCAATAATAACAGACAAAATTTATAACTTTACCTTTAATAATAACGGACTAAATTTATTACTTATATAATAAATCATCATCATCATCAATCATCATAACAGCCTTTATAATTCGACCCACTGATGGGACACAAGGCCTCTCCTTGTTTATAGAGGAGGTTTAGGCAGTAGTCCACCACGCTTGCCCAATGCGGATTGATGGACGGAGTACTTATAAGGTGAATACCCCTTTGCTGATCCATTAGTTGCCTTCTACGACACCCATTGGGGATATGGGGTGATGCTATGATACTCTGCCAGTATCACATGGCAAATATGAAATAATACGTAGTAAAACATAATTTATCATCTGTCTTTTACCGTAATACTTGCTTTTGTATTGACAGTGAGAATGTTTTTTCAAAAACAATTTTGTAATTTAATAATTGTTGAGCTATTAATGCGATAAATATTAGTCAAATATGTTTTTATTTATGACTGTGCCTTGGGTTATTGTTATTACTATAATGTTTTCTAATCCATTTTTATAGCTTTCCACTTGTTAGCATTTATTCGTGTTCATCACATAAACATTCATGTTCGCCAGGATTCGAATCCGGACCTCTTTATTTGTAGGCAGAGTTAATAACTATTCCACTACAACGGCGTCCATTATAATCAGTTAAGAATTTACTCTTTTCTAATCAATCTCAACTAACCCATGACGCAATTTGTAGTTACATTGTAAAATAGCGTACCTAATATTTTTTGTTGAGTAATATGGAAGAAACTCGACGTCTAATCCTCTTACGATATATGATGTTATAAGCTCTTTCCATATTTTTCCACGGCATTATATCAGTCGATTATGTTACCTGTTTTAATAAAGAAGGCAAAATTCTTACTAAAAATCTAAAAGTTACTTTTATGTTTGTCAAATATAATCTGAGGACAATTCAATACGTATGTCAATTACGATCGTAGAACTAAAGCCTTAGTCTTCTTTTAATGGCGTTCGCGACACCTAAAGATTATGCATTTTGCCAATGTCGAGTGAAAAATAATGTACCTAACAAAAAATTGTACGGTAGATTAAGGTAAAAATGGAGTCTCTCAATACGTGTTTTTAACAAGAACTCGGGAGAAAGTCCTAGAGAAGCCTAGACTAACTAAAACTAAATCGTTACCGTTAATGTTTTAACATCTAACAGCTGCCAATCTGTTGTCAAAATGTTTGAAAACGGAAGCGGATTGGATTTATATATTTCTGGATCAATATAATTATATTGATCCAGGAAGTCGTACATGAATTATTTGGAATACGAGTAAAAAGAATGCAATTTATATTTGTGATTTAATTATATTTAGTTATATTTATATAATTCAGAGTGCTATTACCGCTTATAACTATCACATTCTTAGTTCTTTGATTTTCACTTAAGTAAGTAGTAGGTAGATAAATCTATTCGAGTAACTTTACAACACACACACGCACACAAAGACGAACAAATACGTATTTTTCAATGGTACATTATTATAAATTAATTCTTTAACTACTTCAGTTTAATAGAATAATTCCAGATTATTAAAGTCACAAATAATATTGTTGAAGGATTCTCAATCTTATTCTCAGATCTTATTTTGGTTTCTCGTATTTTAAATCGAAAAGTTAACTCCTCTTAAATCGCCTTTAATTTTCACAAAATCTTGATACTCTCTAATCTGTACAAAACTTTTGAACACGATTTTCAGTTCTATAAATGTATAGCTATGTTAAATCGGTTTCGATATATATCAAACGTTGATAAAGGGTTAGAAAAGACGTCGGGTTTGATGGATCGGTCGTAAATCATTCCAATTTGACACGATTCAATATACAGCTATTGATGGGTACAACCTCGGTACAACACTGAGGACAACTTCCCGCTGTTGTCCGATTAGACATTTTAAACCCTTAAAAAGTAATATATTATTATGAACATCATTTAATATAAACATTTAAGAATGTGTGAGTAATAATTTATGTGTGTTTTTAATACCTATTATATTTAGTTTCTATTATGTCGTAATATGTGAAATAAATATGTTCTGTATACAAATTGTTTAGTTAATGCTCCGTAATTAGTGCTCCGTGACAAATTGTAATGTAAGACATGGAGGAGTGGAGTATCTACTCTGGCACAGGTATATCAAAGAATGCTTCAATAACTTGATAAAGTTGATGTGATTGGTCAAATATTTTTTCTTTGGGTTGGTGTCAGGCTGGTGACTGGCCATAAAATCTAAAGTCAAAACCTGTAATAGTTTGTTGGTAGAAAGACATACTGCACCGACCCCAAAACAATAGGGAGCAGGGTAGGAGAAAAAATAATCGTAATATAATTATGCAAAGAAATGTCCAAGTCTATATCGCACAATCATGAAATGGATTCCTCTGCCAGGTGTGTTCTCCTTCTAACAATCCTGGGTCATTCAAAAGAGGCGTGAGGAAACACATTCTTCATTACATTCTCTCGCACTAGCGATTTTAGCACTAGGGTTCCAATTTTTACTTACCGTATAGAGCGATGGAATCACTAAAAAAGTAACTAAATTGGCTAAATCACCGTGTGCTGATTTTACCTAAAATTTTTTTTTTGAGAAATTATAAATATTATTTACTTTCATTTCTATTGAATGAAATACCTAAATAACAATATAATCAAACAAAATTACCACAACAGGAAATATTTCCAAATGCATGAAGATAATAACGCTCCATTAAATTATAATATTGCGGTTTTAAGACCGCAATGCTATAATAATTCTATTAAATAAATCCATAGATTGTCAAAAGATATTAGACACGTATTTTTTGCTTAATCAAATCTGTAAATATATTAAATGATAAATGAGCTCCTAAGTTTAGTTGTCGGGGCTGCGACGTCACTTCTAATGCTTACATAAGTGTACCGTCACGACATTTCAACGCACTATATCGTCATCATTAATTTTGTTTACGAGATTTAAAAAAAATACACAGTAAATATTTTTTATGTGTTCTATCTGACAGACCAACCAGAATTTTTCAGTCATTATCTCTGTTATAGAAATCTGTGCGCCCGCAAATGAAATGACAAAACATATTAGCTGAAATAAATTGCCGTGGGATTTCACAGTTATTACCAAGATTTGTCTGCTTCCAGCTGGACATAGGGGATTAAGTAATATTGATTGATGCCGAGTCAAGCGGATATTTCAATTAGGAATGTTTTAATGTCTGAACGGTCATTAGTCCATGCGGGTTAGCGGTTGAAGGGCTTGGGAATTAAATTGGATTACTTCGCACAAGTTTAGAATAAAGAAGAAAGTTTAACAAAGAGAATTTCTTTTTTTCTGGGTCTCTCTAATTATAACATTCACATTAACATAATATTATAGATATAATAGTTGTCAGAATCCGTAGTTAACATTACATATTAATTCTTGATTATATTACCTTATCAAGAAATAAATTAATTTAATTTAATATACTGTAACAGTTTACCTACAACATTTTGTAAGACTTACAATGTTAGTAACTTTAATTACATTATTATTAATGTGGATAATTATCATAACATTTATATTATTGTTCGCGTTAATATGGCGTTTATGGAATAAAAAACATGAACAGGGGACCTGCCATTGCAGTTTCAATATTTTCAGGTTCACATCCATTCACTACACGTGAAAGTTTCCTTTCGATACTTAGCAGTATCGATGTTCAAATCGATATGGAAGAGCATTCAATTACAGCAGTAACAGTTTGAAAGTTATTGCGAGTGGAGCAAACAAACTTTAATTAAACTACCGCCTGCATTTCAATGGTAAGAGATCACTTTTGTGAATAATGCAATTCCGTATAAGTTCAGGAAAGTTGTGGAAAGGAGCGCGATCATTCATAGAATAATTTCGACTTTTATTCAACAAGTATATTAAAAAGCAAGCTAGTGGAGCTCTGTTTGCCAAAAATCCATAGTCAGTTCTTCAAATACCGGCCATGATTTCTTAACTCCGTTTGGTAACATAAAACCCATGAACTTATCAACATTTAAAAAAAAAAAATTACGTGTGGCACTCGGGGACTGCCGCGGTAAAGCTATTGCATGGCATAAAAATTGCATTTTTGTACAAAATTAAATACTTGTGATGAATAATGTATTGATTTTGATGAGGAATAATAACATGTTTACAAAAATACCTTCGCATCTAAAGCATTATTTTAGAACAAAATTTATTAACAAAAATAGGTTATAGCGATTCAACCTTAAGAGATAGATAAATGCGGTCTGTAACTTGTTTTTATAACTTTTAAAGGAGAATAATTCCGTCCTACATAATTTTTGTGTAACTTTAACCGTTTACGCAGCGCACGCAAAGAAATCTCTGAAAAGCAAAATTTATTATTTTCCGTTTATTTTAAACTATGATATTTCTTAAGATATTCATTGAAATCAAAAGAAGTCATGAACAATTTTGTGCAAAATTAAATACTTGTGATAAATAATGTATTTATTTTGATAAGGAATAATATCATGCATACAAAAACACCATCGCAGATAATACATTATTTTAAAACAAATTTGATTACCAAAAAGAAAGGATATAGTGAGCCAACCATAAAAGATAGACATATGCTGTCGCGAACTTTTTTTTAGATAATTTAATGGAGACCAATTCCGTCATACATGATTTTTACGTAACTTTAACCGTTTACGCAGCGCACGCAGTGAAAGCTTTGAAAAGAAATATTTTTCTCCCGTTTTTGCAACATTATTCATTGATGCTCAGCTCCTATTGGACGTATCGTGATGTTATATAGCCTATAGCCTTCCTAGATAAATGGACTATCCAACGAAAAAATAATTTTTCAATTTGAGTCAGTAGTTGCTGAGATCTTAGGGTTCAACCAAACAAACAAACAAAGAGTGGGGAGCATAAGGTTTTTTCGTTACGGAATTTCTGGATTCGGTCCCCGCGCTCAAGGCCCGCGATAGAAGCTATGCAATAGCTTAAAAGGTCTGGGAAATTACTCCATCTTTGGTGATGGTAGAGAGATGATAATGAGTCCAAATGCTGAGATCTACAGCGCGACATATGTATGTAAGCCGCACTAGCCACCCTCGCATTGTCGATCTGAAAAAAGCTTGCTCATGCATTTTTTTTAATCCCAAGCCAGGATTGTAGAAGGAGGGAACACGTGTGCTCCTTCCTAGTTCTGACAGAGAATTCCATTTCTCGATCGTCATAATAATCATCATCATAACAGCCTTTATAATTCGATCCACTGCTGAGACACAAGGTCTCTCCCTGTTATCGAAGGAGGCTTCAACTACTGTTTAAACCTCCTTCGATGACAGGTACAGGTCCACCACGCTTGCCCAATGTGGATTGGTGGACGGAAAATAAGGTGATGAATACCCCTTTTGCTGATCCATCAGTCGCCTTCTACGACACCCATTTGGAGGATATGGGGTGATGCTATTCTACTTTGCCGGCATCACATGGCTATTTCTCGATTCTGTAACGTAGAAAAGTTACAAAATTTCATTGTCCGTGTTGGGATCGACAATCGATAGTAAATAACCACCGAACGTCAAGATATAAAGAATAACTGTGTGCTGAGAGAATTATCGAAACTAGTCAAATTAGTAACGTACAAAACTCATAATAAAAGCAATTTTCTACAAATTTCGTTCAGGCACTTCCAAATGTAAATTAAATATACGTTAAAGCGTAAAGCACTTATCGCTGAATAGAGAATCAAACGAACATTAAATTTTAATGCGGCACTTGTTTCCCTCACCACCGTCCACGAAATTCACCACTAAATTAAACTCTAAATCGGACACAATAAGACTCACTAGTTTAATCAAATATTAAAATGTACAGACAAGTGGCACTCTAACACAATTGGATTTTTAGAAACAGTCATTGATACCCTCTCGTTCGGTTTTTTAACAAATGTCGCGGTAGTTTTGTGTATTGAAAAGATACGAGCTTGATCTAGTGGGGTGGGAGCGGGCCATATTGGAACACTTTAAAAAACGCATCCGTAAATTAAATGTAATTGTTCGCTTGTTAACAAAAGAGGGGACGATGATCGACCACATAAATTAGCTTTTTTTTATGAGAAACTATCAAAATTATTCAAAACAATCTGAAAGATTATGAGATATTTCTGCCACCACTCCTTTTTACGTCTTTAAGGTCTCCCGCACATATTAGAAAGAATATGTCTAAACAGTCTGCCTCGGTAACTAAGTACCTACGTAATATATATTCCGTTCAATTTTATTATTCTATTTAACATAGGTATCTGAAAAGCTATTAAAGACAAAAAGCACAGTGTTCACACGATTATAAAATACTCTAATTTCATATTAACAAACCATGGAAGTGTATTAACCCAAAATCTTACGTAACTTCTTTAACAGGTCCATCCTGTAATTATCAGTGAATCCTTATGCGTTCCTAGTACGTTGATAGTTTTAAATTGAAGTATGTATGTGGTATTTCTAGCACTATTTCTTTATCACCAGCATATAAAAATAATAATTTAAATATAATCATCTTTATCATAAGAACGAATGCAACAAACAAATCTCCAGAAAAGATTTCGACTGTATCTCATCAAAATCATGATAACCAAATAAACGACTTTTATTATAGCCAATAATATTTGATCCACATTTTTCCCGTCCATATAACAAACACGCTACGTTGAGCCCCGCACTAATACGCCTATTGTCCTCTCGTGATAAGCAAATATCGCTAATCTGACAATGGCCACAAAAAACTTCGGTCATCTCGCCATAAGGTGCGAATGTAACCAATTTGGACACCATTCAGAGCGGTGCATGTTCGCGGGGTGACCCAACCGCGCCCACTTGACCCCAGACTAGCGCGCATAAATTATGCATAATCATTGGCCGATGCGGGATATTGAAGGGGATGTAATCTATATGCAGATTTTTACTAAATCTTCCGCTGTGTCATCTCTTTATTATAGTATCGCTCTATGTCGGTTATCGCACCAAAAAGTCCTACGTTCTCTATGATCTCCATACCAAACATCAAAATCGGTTCCGTGGTTTAGCGTAATGCCTAATTCACACTTGTCTCGAAATTGCGTGCAATTTAAAATACACTGAAAAGTAACTGTGTGATCAGGTAATTTGGAGAACTATACCCGCATCGATGTATGTCAAACTGCATGCAATTGTTGATTTTTGCTGCTTAACAGACAGAAACGGTTTAAAGAAATTTGGGCATAAAGTGTAAAATTTTATTTGTCAATTTGTGGTCTTTAGGTACCTTTGATCTATAAAAACTATATTATTTTTTCTTTTTAGTTAAACATGGAACTGTTACAAATACATTAGATAGCTTTTACACTCTTTTTTAATAGCATAAAACATATAGGCACAGTACCCAATGAAAACTTTCAACATTTTTTTTCTAGTATTTAAAACTTTCATTTTTACTATTTACTTTGTGATTTATTTTGATTATGAGTTTCTCCCGAGATCTTGTTGTAATAACAGTGTTGAGAGACTACTTTTTTAACGCAAGCTACCGTACAATCTCGGACACCATTAATCTAAAGGAAAAAAAAACCCTTTCATTACATTTAAGTACATAAACAATAAAAAAAAATCACTATCCCATATAAGAACTATTAATATTATTTTATTTTAAAGTTGATTGTATTTGTAAATTAATATTATTGGCTAGACTTTTTTTGCCATTTATAAATACTTTATTTATGCGTCCGTTTACCCAAACAAATTTAATGTAACGGCAAATCCTTTGAGCTTTTTATCAAGCATTAGAATCTTTCACTTTGTATATTTCCCCAAATCACAAAAAAGTCTCTTTGGTAAGGTTATCTTCTAATCTAAATTTGGGTACGAGCGGATTTTAATAGCAAATAGGGGCTGTAATCGTTAGAGAGTATTAGGAGTAACGTTAGATTTAATTTAAATGTTATTTGCATTACACAGGTGCACCACTGCGATAGGGCAATAGATGGTTGGGTCATTGCAGCTTGCCATTAGAAAGAAGCGTATATGACAAAATAATAATCATGTCTATACCATCAGATTAAACCGAGCTTAGTATAAAATTTTAATAGCCCAATTATTACCTTTATTAGCATATCAACAAAATATCGTGAAGTTTATAATAACTGACCGTATAGATTGGAGACTACTTTTATTCCTAATGTGGTATTGGTATTACCTATATTATTTTATTTCAAATATTGCAGTAGGTAGTAGCTTTTCAAACCGCACAGACAAATTGGGTCTTTACTGAAGTAGAGATAAGATATTTCGTGGCTTAAAGAATTGAACCGCAAACAAATTGGAGCACAATTTAATTAACTATTTTATTAGCAATAAATTAACAATTACTGTTCTGTTAAAACATATTTAACATTTTGGTAAAAATTGTGGTAACCTAATTATTAATAAATTAACCAGCCTGTTTTGGCTTGGTTACTAGCTTAATAAACTACCTCTCTATGCCATATTTCACACACGAAAATTATATTTCGAAGATACCTAAGCTATGATAATATAATATTAATATAATATATTTCTACGCTCACACCAATTATCTAGCCCAATTTAAGTATCTTTAAGAACTTGTGTTATGTATACTATAACGGACAAATATACTTAATAATCTAGATATTTTTATAAATAAACTTAAATAAATATATAAACAGCCATGACTCATGAACACATGCTCGTGTTCACCACACTAACATTTGCCACTACCAGGACTCTAACCCGGACCGCCTGATGTATTGGCAGCGTTACTGACCACTCCACCACGGCAACGTAAATATAAATAGGACTAATACGACTAATAGACGAATATAAATGTGTGCAAAGGCGACTAGGTGGTAGACCCATATGTAGGATCGTCTGGGTACGTACCGCCGCCTTTCTTATTTCTGCCGTGAAGCAGTCCGCTGTGTTTCGGATTGAAGGGAAAGGTAGTCAGTGTAATTACTGGGCATGGAAGGTATATCGTCTTAATCGCTAGGATGGCAACGCACTTGCAGTGATAGTGATTCACCCTTAACATTGCAAGTGTCTATAGGCAACGGTAACCTTAACACCAGGTGGACCGCAAGCTTCTTTGTCATCTTCACTACATAGTATAATTGAACAAAATGAAGGATTTTGATGCGGTTTTTTTTAATAGATAGAGTGATTCTTAAGGAAGGTTTATATGTATAATACATGCATATTTACATGAGGATTGCACCCGTGCGAAGCCGGGGCGGGTCGCTATTGTATTATAAAAAAAACACCAATAGTTCTATGATAGCGCCCGCCGTAAGGAAAATACACGAGAAACAGAAATAAATTGTACGTGTCTTAACGTAATTCAAACAACAAAAGATTTTTGTCGCAATGTTGCGTATAATATTTGTGTCATCACATAAATCTCTTCTTCCTGACAAACTACAGATAAAACCCAACAAATCACTAATTGAATCCCGTTCTTTATTCAACCCCTTAATTGTCCGAACTCAAAACGAAGATGCAAACTTATAATATTCGTGAAGTATTTGTTTTGTTCAAACAAAATAAGTTCGTCTTTCAACCGTATAATCAGTAGGAAACGCTTTGTGCGAGTTTGGTATGAATGGTGGCCGCTTCGCGCGGGCACCAGCCACAACTCAATAGCGGTTGTGAACTGGGACACTTGGTTCCTCCGTTCGCTCTAATGGGTCGTACACATCTCAATGGAACTTCAGATAGTCAACTTTACTACCTATAATGTGATCGCATAACTTTTGGATTACAACTATAAAATTAAAAAAGTCCGCTCGCCACGGCCTCCATATTGCGACCGAAAGAAAATAGTTGATACGGCAAGCACCATCTCCTTACAAGGTAACACAAAATTTGAGAATACCTTTTCCTAGCCCTAAATCTTATTCAATCTTTATGAAATTTTAGTTAGTTTAGTTGGGTTAACCCCGTGTAATTATGTTAAATAAATAAATAATTTTTAGAATGTTTTAACATACTAAAAACTAGGTCTGTACGTTATCTTTTTTACAAAATTCATTTTCTTTTTTAATTAACTTGAATGTAGGAATGTAGAATTTTGTAAAAAGGAAACGTACATATATAGATTTTTTCTTTTTATTTCATTCTAATACATCATAAAGATCGAATAAAAATAGTAGTAGGAAAAAGTTTTCTCCATTTGTATGGAGACGTGCGCGATACAGTGCGAGTCTATAGACCCGAAACAATTGAAAACATTCCATTTTTTTTATTAAGTATACTGGGTGTAAAAGACATGAGCAGTCAAACGAAAACCACGTATTCTATACATCAAAATAAGACATATTTCAAAAAAATATTGCTGGGAAATGATTTTATTTTTTGGTGTTACAAAAAATTGCAAATTGTACCGCGCAATGTAAAGTGCTCAACTCGCACGCAACTCGCAAAACCGCGTTAATTTTTCTTGACGGCGGCCCCGTTCGTTAGTGTCCGTGCGCATCGAGTGAGATACATTGAACGCTAAAGTTTTGAAGCAATTTTTTGTTATGAAATACTAAAAAAAATGATGATGTTTCTTTGGACAATAATAAAAATATAACGCATAGAATACGTTTTCATAAAAAAATGAGAAAAAAAATTATGACTTTGACCTTCAATAAAATCGTAACTATCAATTTCCCAGGTATACTCTAAAGGAAGAAAAATGTTATGACGGTGAGCAGAATACATGGTTCTCGTTTGACTGCTCATGTCTTTTACACCCTGAATGTATCGAAAATAGACATTAAAAGACTAACTCGTATTTTATTTTGAATCTAATCATTTTATTTTAAAGTTCTCATTCTAAATTTTTTGAAATGTTGTCAATTATCAGTGGTGAATAATGCAAAATAAAACTTCCGTTTCTACTCATACAAGGTATTTCAAACCTCTATAATAGGGTTGTAAGTATGGAAAACTTGTGCAGAACATTCCATTTCTTCCATTCCTAGTCGCGCGACCAAACAATGTCTCTTTGGTCGCGTTTGATGATAAAATAAATATAGTTCTGTATCGACATTTAGATGTTCATTACTTATTCCGAGTGTAAACGGTCCATTAGATTAAAACTATAACACGTGCGTAGGTATGTCAGGGGAGACAGGTATAGAATTTGATTAAATGCTCGCTCACAGCTGTCAATTGCTTTATCTTTGAACTAGATTCCTCCCGCGACTTAGTCGGCGTATTATTGAAACTTACGTACATAAGCATAGTATGGTCATTAAAAACAATATAATCATGTGATAAAGAAGATGATGGACATAAATTTGGACGGGTATAGAGGGTGAGGAAGAAGGAGAAAAGATGCATAGATTGTGTGAGAGATGATATGGAGAAGAAAGGAGTTAATATTGAGATGACGGCTGACAGGGATGTATGGAAGAGAAAAACGTATTACGCCGACACCAAAGAAAATTGGGAGCAGGGCAGGCAAACGATGATGATGGTCTTTAAACACGTTGAACAAATTATTTTCACACGTGTGAATTAAAGTTTACATAATAATTATTGTTTACAAAGATGGCAGAAAAGAAGTTAACGGTCCCAATAGGGTGTTTTACACCATGAAAAGAATGCATTTTAAAAGCTTTTTTTAACTTGCAATGTATGTTTATGATAGATATTGCAAAAAATAAACGAGAAACATCGATATCATTCATAAATATGCAATTTAAATTTTATAATTCAATTATTATTTAATATTTAAAAATCGACTTTTTTAATCTGTCCCTAAAATCTTTAAAACGCCGTTATCCATATTGGAATGTGACGTGACGTCACTCCGTTAGTAAACAAACTAGATTTGTATCGTGCTTCGTATTGATTTATAATCGCAGTTGTTTTGTTTAAAATAAAAATTCTACTGGTTAATTACGACCTCACGATTGTTTTAAAACATTTTTCAAAAAATGGTGTACCTAATACCCTATTGTATAGTATTTTTAGTCGGCACCAAAAGATAATTTAGGCTTTAATATCTTTACGTAATATGTAAGTAGGTAGGTGTAAAAAATAAAAACCTTAAGTACATAATTATTGGAAAAGTTACAACAAAGATATTTTCTTAAGACAAAACTTATTTCTATGTGATAATTAGGCCTCTATATAGGTACTTGCATTCCAGATTAGCTGGTGTTAAAACAAGAATATTAAAAACTTTTCGTTATGACCTCAGGTTATGACGTTGTGCCTCCCCTCGTAATTAGTCACGTGGACACAGGCTGTAAGATATCGACCGCGCCACAAATATCCTTATGGACCGTATGTCCCTCCAAAAATAGTCAAACGATTAGAAAAGCGTCCAAGCTTACATTGTACCTTAAATGGAGGTACTCAAATTCAATTTATTTACGTCACTTTTTTTTGCTCGGTTATCATCATCATCTTAACAGCCTTTATAGATCGACCCACTGCTGGGACACAAGCCCTCTCCTTGTTGTAGGAGCCTTAGACAGTGGCCCACCACGCTTGCCCAGTGCAGATTGGTGGACGGAGTATAAGGTGATCAATACCCCTTTGCTGATCCATTAGTCGTCTTCTATCTTATACTTTAAAACGCTCTGCGTGTTTAAAGGCATGAGCAGCAATGGACATGAAGTTTTATGTTAATAACGTATAAGCCAATACTTCATAATGTAAGATTTTCTTAAGGTGTATTTTGATAGAAACAGCATTATAACATTATAATAATACATTCCAATGAAATATGATCCTCTTATTAGTGTAATTACACACTTTGGATGCGTTTCCGCAATTACCAATACTGCAAAACGCCATTTTAAGGCATTTTTATCACAACGATGGTTCGAGCAGCACTGAGCCACAAGTGAGCCATATACCTATAGTCGCGTAACTTTAAGGCACTTCTATTCACTTGAAGCTGTAAAAAAATCAAACTTTTTAGTTAACGCAAACAAAAAGACACGGCCGTTTGTGCTGCAAAAAAAAACGTATATTTGACACTCTCAAGGGAATCAAAGTTCATAGGTTCATACCTACTTCCCGTTGACCTAGAACTATGTTTGGCAAGTAATATCGTCTTATACCACAGGGACAGGAAAAACTCTGAAAACTATACATTTGTAATTAAATCATAAAAAATATAGTCTTTATTTAAAGTTCGTGATCAATCATCAAGGTTTGCATTTATCTCGGGAACTCGTGGAGGCGACGCGTCCAAATTAAAACCATACACTCAAGTCTATAGTACCTTGAAGCTTAGAAAAAATCAAATTTCTATGTTAACACAAAAAAAGATTTATGCCGCAAAAAAATACTAATTTGTACGGAACCCTCGGTGGGCGAGTCCGACTCGCACTTGTCCGGATTTTATTTTGCTATGAACGCTACGAAATGCGGGTAGGATCAGCAGTCTAGGAGAAGCTAATGGAGCTTTTACATGAAGCCAATAGCAGAGACAATCCAATGAGCCAAGACATTATGCCTGTCCAATAAAAACTGTTTACAATATCTTGAGCATAATCAGTGGATTCTGTGTTATTGGCCTCGCGTAAATGATCTATAATGTAACACGGTGTTCATTGTTCCAGAGTTGGAGTGCCAGGGTACTCCGGGAGTCTGTCAGCAGCGCTGCCGGTGGGCGGCGCGGCGTGGGAGCGGCTGGGCGCGGAGCTGGTGCTGTCGGCAATGATCACGGCTGCGTACTGCGCCGCCATGGACCGCCGGTACTCGGGCGCGGCCCCCGCGCTGCTGGGAGCAGCTTACTGTGGAGCCAGCCTCGTCTCCGTAAGCATATTTCATTACATAACCAATCATAACGCCAATTTTTAGTTTTTTTTTACAAATGGTTTGGCAAATGCAGGTAGCTGTGCGAGAGACAATGTAAGAGACCTTCTCTACGAGCGAAAGAATCGCGACGATTTAAATGAAAAAACTTCGCGATAATATCGCCGTGTGTTGACGTGGTTGACACTCACATATATTTAGTATCACGACGATTATATCGCAGTGATTCCCTCGCTCGTGGAGACGGCGTCTAAACGACGCACTAGCCACCTACGCCTTGCCGACCTGCAAGGCTTCTTCGCGCCTCTGAAAAAACTTCAAAAATATATAAAGGATCATGAAAAAATGTTCGTGTTCAATTCATCACACAAACATTTGAACCGCAGACCGCTTGACACCTATGTAGGCAAAGTTACTGACCACTCCACCATGATGGCGTAAAATAAACTTTTTTTATTACAGTTTCATTATGTTCAATGCCATTAATATACATATATCAATTTTAAATAATTGCAACTATTCTACCAATATCAATCTAAATCTATACTAATATTATAAAGGGGAAAGATTGTATGTACCTATGTTTGCAACGAATAGGTAAACTCCTTTATTCCTGAGTGACATAGGTTATATTTGAAAGAGAAAACTCCACGCAGACGAAGTCGCGGGCAGAGCGCTAGTCATTTTATAAATGTGTTTTCGCCATTTAGGGATGTCTTTGCCAACCTTTGGAACTTTATAGATCATGATGAAAACAAGGTATTCATATTCATATTCATTTATTCATTGCATCACATAATTGTTTTACAAAAGTTCTTAATCTATAAGTTAGTACTATTATGGAACCTTGTCAGGTACTGCAACATATTTATATAGGTAATTTGTAGGCAACATCGTTATTATTAAATTATTCAAGACTATACATTAAAATACAATAAATTTAAATATCTAATAACAATTCATTAAATTATAATTACACATTAAATATAAAAAGGACCTACACAACAACACAACACTTAAGTACACAGAAAACAATAAATTAAATAATAAAATTAAAATTTCAATGTCAAATAATTTATATAGTTTTATAATGTTAATTTTTCGTCAAAATATTCCTTTAAAGAATGATAAGCCTTGCTGACGAGTAATTTCCTTAATGCATTCTCAAATCTACGTTCTTGAAGGGCTTTTAGTGTAACTGGTAAGTGATTATAAATTTTAATAGCCATACAATAGATTAGGTATCTACCTAATGGGGAAAATTATTTTACTTTACCTATAGCCACTTTCAAATTTGAGATACATAGATATTGTTTATGATAATAAATCCTGTAAAAAATACTAAAAATAGGATGCAAAATCAAAGGATCAATACATTGTACACGCACAAAAAGCGCTAGCCGTATCGAAGAAGCTACCTGCCTTTTGTGTCACGTAACTATGGGCAGCTGGCGAGTTTTTGTATGTAAACATCTGTCCTGGCGGACAAAAGTGAGAATCGCAACAATGGCAACAGCACCAAAAGGATTCCTACCTATCTCTTGATTCGAGCTTCAAAACACGACAATCTATATAAAATCGCAACAATGTTTCTTTGATTTAACTTTGTTGCTCTCTCAGGCCAAATAAAAAGTATGTAGATAAGTACTTTATTATTCGGTCTGAGGTTGCTCTATCTATATAGAAAATAATACAATGTTTGAATGATTCCAAGGTTGACAACTGACTTCATCAGCAAGCTACCTATATGAAGTAAATATTTTAGGATTCAGAGGGATCTTTTTTTGCAAGCTTTGCTCAAGTTGCAATAGTTAAAGTTTGATTAAAGTTTACGTTACTATCTCACACAATCAAATTGCGATTATTCCGAATATGACCCGTCATACCCAGTCGCGGGTTAGGTTAGAAACTTTAAAAGATTGATAATATTTGTTCCGAACGTAACCCTCTTTCTAACATTACTTGACGTACCTATTTCTGCCTAAAAGGTTGCCGATTTTAAAAAATAACAACTACATATTATACTAAGTACCTACTTACCTGTAGGTACCATAGAAAACCTTTTGCAAACTTACAAAAATTGTTGTAGTTAGAGCTTTTATTGTGATTCTTAGTTAGTTTAGGTAGATGTTTTCGAGTCAGATCGGACGCCAGTGACAGACCAAGGTTACGATCAAGATAGGTCACGTCTTTTTCTTTAGGGAATAGTTTGTCACTGATCTTCTCTTTGTCGCCTTTTAATTGAAACTTACATTCCACTACTTGACGATAGCCACATGCCACTGAACACCAGTCCAATATCCTTATCAAGTTTTAATACTGTCCATTGAACTCTTAACTTATTCGCAATCATTATCTTATTTTCATTAAAAGGCGTTTGCACGGAGAAATATTGTCAGCAACGTACGAAAGGCCCCTAGTCCCAGAATCACACCACACAAATCTTCAAAGCCAATTTGAAGAATGACATCGATAACACTTAAATGCTATCGGACTGGTGTGACTCTGCAAATGAGGTTGTTACTACGCAACCCTCTGGAAACGTCACTTTATGCTATGCAATAATCTTCATAAAGGTGACGCCACACTGCGGACGGGACCGGACGTCTAAGTCCACGTCTGCGTGACGCTGAGTGATGTAGTACCTACCAGAGGGCCTAGACAACATACATTTCGACACTCGCTCTCGCTATCGTTAAATTGCTTATGTCAATCCCATATTTTTTTTGATTTAGCGATAGCGAGAGCGAGTGTCGACATGAAAGTTGTCTAGGCCCTTTGAGACGTCAAAGACGTCACACTGCGACGTCCCGCTCGACAGGACGTCGCGGTACATATTACGCTCAGTGTCACGCCGATGTTCCGTCGACGTCCCCTGTGTGGTATCTGCTTAAAACTACATTTTATTAGTTATATTTGAATACCTACGGTTTCAAACTGAATGAGGGTAACCGGAGAGCGGGCTACGATGGATGAGAGTTCCAAAAATCAACGTGCAAAATTATCAGTTGCTTGCTTTGCTCATTCTTCTTATTATGCAGGTTAACCTGTACTTTTACTATAACACCGCCTGTATCTTTATTGGAGTTGCTGTTAAAGAGGATTACTTACAGCAATGGACTGTTATGGGTTACCGATAAGGGTGATTATGATAAATAATATTTTTTAATACTAGAAAAATGCACTGAAAAAAATCGACTTGCCTCAGACGGGAATCGAACCTGCATCTTCCGCAATCCGGGCGGCTGCGTTGACCATTACGCCACCCAGACACTGCAGTGTCGAAAGCATGCTTTCGGTGTCGAAATTTGTCAGTGCTTGGTGCTTATGTTTTTATGGTAAACATTGTTTCATCAAATCTTTGAAATTTGCTCTTCTAAGACCCGAACGAAATAAGATTTTTGCAAATATTTGACGCCCAGTGAGTTAAGATTTTTTTTCAGTGCATTTTCTAGTATTAAAAATATTTACGCGTTTATAATCGCAAAATAAAATTATTCTATAAATAATACTTTGACACGTCCCCTTCCACTCTTTGCGCTGGTGGTGATCAGTTATTTTGGAATTCTCCTAATATCAGGACCAATTGGTCCGGCAACAACAAGTAAAGATGGAGTAGGTAGCGGCGACACCCGCGGCCGAGGTATTGTGCCCTAATTGCACGACCCGCGATTCAATGGCGGTTTTTGTAGTGCATCTCGTTTCCGTTCTCCGGGAATTATGCGCCTTGAATGGGAATTGTACAAAATACGCCTCACGCATTTAAAAAAAACATTTTTTTTTTGGAACGTCAGCGTGGAACGTGTGACAAGGAGAAGCGATTTTAATTAATTTTCTATCTTATACATAGTAATAGCACAGTTCTTACGCTAGGATAATAGTACTTAATGTAGGTAGGTACCTATGTATCTAATAGCATATTGCACATAGTCGTGGTGAAATAGTCAAAAGCACGGCCGCAGTGCGGGTTGAATTCCTGGTAGGAACAAAATATGTATGTTTGTGTGATGAGCATGAACAGTTTTTTGTTCTTGAGTCTTGTTTTTTTATGTTGTTGTTTTGTTTACTTATTTATGTTGGAAATTATTTTATCTACTCTTTACACCCACACATATTCGTCACAGAATTTTGATCTCTGTTACAAGCAATCTTTTTCATCCGCCTTCATTCCGATCCGTAGGTACATCACAACAGATCTTATCGGTTTTGTATATATCTTGCCCTTGAGAGGCATTCGTGGGTCACGTGTCACTCCTGTGACCTGTCACCAATTCATTCAACTTAGGTTGATCTGACTAGTCTCCCGAACGTCCCGGTCTATTTCACCATCCGCTTGCGCTTGTTATTATCTTATCTACATGTTAAATTATAAGCGTGATCTCCACATTTCAGATGCCGTCACTAAACCCAGCGCGGGCCCTGGGGCCGTCATTCGTGCTATCGCGGTGGGACAGCCACTGGGTGTACTGGGTGGGAGGCCTTGGCGGGGGAGTGGCGTGCGCGTTGCTGCTAGAGTGGGGGACACGACGGCCTCGCCCTGACTTATCCCGAGCCTCGTCGCCGCGTGACCTCGACCACATAGACCGGCTAGACAAGCCGTTCCACTACCGGCACGCGCCCACCTACTGTGCAGCTTCAGCCCCGCGGCCGGATAATACCGAGCCTCTGTACTCCGGCACCAAGTCGCTGTACTGTCGCTCGCCGCCACCTGCGAGGCACACGCTCCACAGGTCAGCTGGAACTTGCATGTAATTATACCGACCGTTCATCCTTATTTAAGGCTGGCACCCGCTCACTGGCGCCACTTAAGTTTATAACTTCAAAACTGTGATTTAAACGAAATGTGAAACGGCCACAACCACATAGAACACGTCTAATATTTATTGAAAGATTGATTGAGTCACTTTTCTTTCGATAAGTGAAACTTATAGGGTTTAATCTAATTAATAGCTGATATTTAATCATTTTTAAACTAAATGGAAGAATGAAAAGTTGTTGAATGTTATTCAATAAATTACCTTATATAACCTAGCTACTACCCGTTATTATAACCTAGCTACTACCCGTAATCAGTTTAATTAAATATCTTCTTTTTATATATTTACCTACTACATTAGTGACCATCAAGCATACGGTCCACCTGATGGTGTGTGGTGACCGCAACCTATAGACAGCAATACCAGGGACCATTTAGCGTACATTAGTTTTTATCTATTGAACTGTATTAATAAATGTCGTGGTTGATTGCAGGTCTCAATCTGTGTACAGCAAAGGGAGCTCCGCGACGGGCGCCGCTGCGGGCGGGTCGCTGGTAGCTGCGCAGTCGCTGCTACTGCGGCCGCACGCCGCGCCGCTCACCGCGCACGCCGTGCTCAACGCACATAACGCGCACACCGCACACAACACGCACAACGTGCATCACGCGCAGAACCAGAACACGCACAATGCACAGCGGGAACCGGCTTACGGAACTGCGAGCAACGGAGTCAGACCGGGGCCGACAGGTGCGTATTGCCGTACACAGGGCACAGCGGATAACCGCTCTAATTAGGAACGCCCGAACTGGGGTTTAGTACTTATACCTTACGGAAGACCAAAGTACCACTACCTACTTTTAGTGGTGTTGTATTTCTGTTGGTTAATAAAGTTTCCAGAGCTTCACGGGTAGAGAAATGGACTAGAGTAGGCAGTGGGCAGCGTTGCAAGCGTCTATAGGCTACGGTGACTGCTTACCACCAGGCAGGTCTGTTTCAAGTGGAGTAACATAATATCCCCCATTGAAACTTGGGCCGACGAGGGATTTTGTCCGATAAAAAACTACAGAACTTCAGAAAAATGTCCAGCGAGAACTTAACAAACTAAACACACACTGTGCCATTATTCACTCGTCGGAATTCTAGTGAAGCCGTTCAGTCTTTCATCATCATTTTCCTACCCTGATTCCACTTTATTTGGATTCGGTTCAGTATGCCTTGATATTGACAATACTAATTAAGGATTTGGCATTACATTTTTACAGCCGTGTGAATGCCTGACACCAACCCTCCTTGGGTTCACCCTTGTTTGGTATAACAACGTTTAGTCGAAAATCATTTCTTCGAACAACGTTTAAGAAAATAATCACTTTGTATAATATCGATTGACATAATTTTCATTTCATCGAATGTTCATTTGCGATAACAACATTTGCGCTATTGATCAAAAAGTATAATGTTCATTTGATGTATTGTTCAGGTGGTATAATTTTCATTTCATCGAATGTTCATTTGCGATAACAACATTTGCGCTATTGATCAAAAAGTATAATGTTCATTTGATGTATTATTCAGGTGGTATAATTTTCATTTCATCGAATGTTCAATTGAACAATAGGTTAGCGAGGAGCGAGTTAGGTTGACATGAACAAAGCGCACGAGCCGAGCGAGCGAAGCGAGCGTGCCGCGGTAGCGGCCGGCGAGTGCCAGAAGCGACTTTAGGGCGTTTTCACTGAATTATTACTGAACTGAATATTCGATACGATCTTTCGACCAAATCATTATTAGTCTAGTTAAACATTAGGTTAAATAAAATTAGTGCATTTGAAAATTCGGTGAAATGACATTATGTCAAATAAATAATTATGCTAAATAAAATTCTACCAATTAAACATTAGGTTAAATAAAATTAGTGCAAATGAAAATTCGGTGAAATGACATTATGTCAAATAAATAATTATGCTAAATAAAATTCTACCAATTAAATATTCGGTCAAATGAATAATTATGCGAAATGACTTTATTGCAACTAAAATTAGACGAAACGATTTTCGAGCAAACGTTGTTATACCAAACAAGGGTAAACCCCCTCCTTGGGACCGACTACTATCTTCCGACAGCAACCGGGACCAACGTGCCTTCCGAAGCATGGAGGAAAATCGATTTGAAAATTTTCGGTCACCCATCAAAGTAGCGACCGTGCACTTGGTTGCTTAACTTTCGTGATCGTTACTTAGAACGCATGACCGCGGCGGCATTGACCTCCTCCTCCTTTAGTGAAGCGGTCGTTACGGAATAAAATATTCTAAGATTAAATACTTTATATTGTTTTAAGTCTAGTGATTTCCTCGGTAGTCATTTTGCAGTTCTAAGCGATCCATTTTGACGGACTAAAAAGCACCACGTGAACCTTACCCTCTTCTGTGCATGCCCTTCGACGAATAAAACGTACCCTGAGGATAAATCTTCAGGGTGTAGGTGCTTTTCTACAAAAAAAAATGCGTAGACCTTTACATTGATGATATAATTGTTGCATCTTGTGGGTAGGCGCGGCAGTGAGTGAGCGGCGCGAGTCAGTGTACAGCACTAGCGGCGCGGGCTCGCTGACGGCGGGCTCAGTGACTGGTTCGACGGCGCGGCGCGGCCCGCTGCCCTCCGACGACAGTGCCTATGGCAGCGGCACCTACCGCGCCTACCGGCACCCGCACACGCCGCCCGACCATTACTAGCGACGCGCCTCGCAGCACAACATCGCGCTGCTCTTCGACGTCTAAGGCACGTCGACCACCACGGTCACTAATAGTAGTGGCTCCCATCCCACTGATCGCTATTTAACAAGTGCGCTTGATCGAATGTCTATTAAAATGACAGTTTTTCTGTGCCGATTCAAAGCGCCCCACTATTGAAATATACATTGAAATGAAATCTCTAATCTGTGGTCCCATTAATTCCGTGGACGTTCACTACTTGCCGCCAGCGCCAAAATGGCGATAATCAAATGGCTTCTTTTTTAAACGTCGACATTCAGTCCAGTGTACTTGTATAATAGAGATCAGAGCCCGTAGGTCATTGGACACATTCCTTCACGTGGAAGTTACTTCGGGAAGTCTACAACTGGCCCAAAGTGCCGTGCAGTGATAAAGTGACATTTGACGTTTCAACGTAGATAGATTTTCAATGTAAGCTTTAAAGTTTGGGTAACGGTGTCGATGCCAAATAACCACTGTTTTTCGTTAATAATCAATTTTGAATTAGCTAGGTGGTAGATAGGATTTTGGAGATTTAAATGTAGGGAAGTTTCTAAATGTAGATAATTAGGATTAAAATCGTGTTATTTACATAGCGTGCTGAAACTTTTGTATATTATAAAAGTTGGAATTTATGTGACACAGCTGACTTGTATGATAAGTATTGTGTTATTAAGGTTAACTAATAAAAATATTTTATAGGACCCTGACTCTGCTAACTACAAGGTACTCAATATTCTTTAGACTACGACTAGACTCTTATTTCTAGCTATTATAAAGGATGTAGGTATTGAAATAAAAAAAAATCTAATGGTTGGTGAATAAAAATTCATGAATACAAAAACACTCAATTTAAGATAGACATATAAAAAATATTGTAAGGAAAAAAATTGAGTAGTTAATTAGATTTAGTAGTTAGCATGTTAAGTGGGAAACTCACGATTCTCCAAGCTACATCACGCCATCCATCACTCCAAAATAAGCCAAAATCGTTCCGTGTGTTTGGAATCTCACGTGGCTTGAATGGAGTGAGGAAAAATTTTGGATATCCAAATACTCCATCACTCCAAACTCCGAATACGCGCGGTCGTGTGTTGCCGATCCCAAGTCCGTTTTAAAGTAACTGCGTGGAATGAAACTAAATTGGAATGATACGAATGGAGCAATTGATTGGGATGACATCCCCATCGCGCCGACTAATGGAGTCATCGTGAGTTCCCCACTTCTCATCTCATTTCAAAAGACTTTTGTAAATACCCTAGGTAGAATAAGAACGTTGTCACGGAGTATTTCTATAGATTATTGTCATAAATAAGCGCTTATAAATTTCTTCTAAGTGGACCAAATAATTGTTTAACCAAAACATAGGTAATCGAAATAATTGTACCTGTTATTGCGACGAGATCGTTGGTTAAGTTGTTAATTTTGTGGCTGGTTTATATTCTACCTGCTGATGTAGATACATCTACTCCAGTTAGGTACTAGGTGTTTCGGAACACTTTGCGACCATAGTTTTTTTAGCTAGTGTTATTTAATTAATAGAAACTAACATGAGCAAACTCATTTGTCTAATACTTTTTTTTCTTAAACTATTCCTTCTATTGTAACCCGGACAAAGAGTAGGGAGTAGAAGCTAAGATTAATAATAGTGCCATATTGGGGTTCAGATTCAGAACCTATAACTACCTTCTAAAGTACCTAAGCTAATGTTTAAAGACTTTCGATTTTATATTGATGGCCGTCGTTGACCACTTTATGCCAACTATATCTAATTGTTTACTTGCTAGATGATATTGTTATTAAACTTGTCGCAGAACATCTAATTATTTGTAACATTATCTGAGCCAATGCCTTATCGTGCTAATCGCGTAGGTATTAACCAAATCCAAAACGTTTCAAAGCAAATTTCAAATATTTTTATGATTGACATTTTTAACTTGGATAATTGTATAGGTATAACGCGCACAATATTAATATAGTAACTGTCAAAATGCTATGTACAGACAACAGCACGTTGGGTTAGCACAAACTGTCAAATTTTCCCAATCGATTATGGACTTTATATTGAATAGTCTTAGGTTGAAAATCGTTTGGAGAAATTTGACAGTTTTGTATAGCCCGACGTGCTGTTGACTGTACCTACCTTGACTCGACGTTTCGGCTGCCTTGTAGCTGCCGTGGTCATACGACCGAACTGGTGCCTCACGCCGTCGTCTGCTAAAAGAGCCGTTGTTTTTCTCTTCTACCCTCGCACTTTAATTATTGTTCTCAATCCTACCGTCGCTTCGACTCACAGCACTGACACACACAAAGAAAACTACCGAAATAATCGAAACGTCTAGTCAAGCTATAAAGTTTTCGACAATTACGATAATATTGTGCGCGTTTAGACCCTACATATTTATCCATGGATCTGATTTGTAATGAATTAAAAGTTAAGTAAAACTCCAGTAACTTACAAATATGTGAACACAATCCATAACTGACAATTTTTAAGTTTTTATTCATTGACATCAAACATGAACGATACAAATAAATCTAATACGTAACGTCACATGGCTTTTATTTAAAACTTAAAATTTTGTTAAGTGTAATAAATATGCTTTTATTTTTTAGCAAATACCACGACGGCTCATTTAAAAAAAAAATAGGATAATCTGTCCACCGTTTAGGTAGGTAGTCATCGTTTTATTTTAAAGCACTGGCCAACCATTACTAAAACGAAATGTGTAAATAGTTATTTAAGTTTTAACTTTCTATTTTAAGAAATATGAAACTGGCACGAAAAATTTAAGGATCACTTTATTAAAAACTAATAAGTTTTATCTCAGTAATTGAATTACCTTGTAAGCCTTTTGAATGGAAAATATGGAAATTAATCTTAATCTATAAAAATGGCATGTAACTGAAACCTTTTATTAGTGTGTAATAAAATAACCTGCTGAAAATAAACACAACCCTTCTTGTAAATACCAATCTATTTAAATTGTAGGTATAACTAAGAAATAAGATTAACAAGGAACATTACGTAGGTAGGTACCTACCACAACACAATGCTAAATAATACCTAAATATCTACTGTGTTGAGTTACTAATATACCTAATTGCTTACTTGCCTCAAAAAAAAGAAGCATGAAGATGGAAATTTATAAGTAATAAACATTCTACAGTTATTTCTTCTTCTAATTTTTCCAGTTTAAAATATAATTGAAAGGTAAAAAACGTTCTAAGTATGTAAACTTCTAATAAACTCATAAATTTAGGAATAGGACGTCTATTATTTCTCAATAACAATGTTATTAATTAAGTTATAATAAGCTTTAAGACAAATTAATATCGACACTTCAACGTAGTGACCAATGAATTCAAGAGATTTTTATAAAATCAATAGGTAGGCAAATAATGTGATTGTGACCTAACAGTAAATTAACTAAATGTTGCATTTAAACTAATGAGTGACTATTGCATGAGTCACGAAACCAATTCTATCTATAACATGTTTACTTGTATAGTTGAAGTTCTACGCAGCGATGATCCTGTATTATATTACAACTTGAAACAGACTATAACAGACGGCTTGTAGATTTACCTACATTGTAATGTAATAGTTTAATAAAAATACAGATTGTTAAACATAAGTATGGTTATTTTATTTTTTATAAGATAATTTCTTGGCGTTTTTGACGTGACAACGTCTTATAATTCGATAGAGCCGGCTGCACGCACGAAAAAACATGACGTCATGCGGCGTTACCTCGCTCTGAATCTAATTCTCTAATTTGAATTTGGAATTGTGTTCTTTAAAATTTAAACTTTCAATGATACCAAAACCAGCCAGATACAAATAGTATAGCCAAAGAGATTTTATTACAATTTTATTCATACTATAATGCGAAATCTATTAAACAAATGAAATTAAATTTTTCTTTTGAAAAATGCTACCATTCCATCAGTATTTTCTTAAGACGTTGTCACGTTCAACTATCGTCAGTAAACCGACTTTACAGACAACCCATTTTTGTCCCTGAAAATGCAATAGGTTTTTACGTAGGACCATATATCAAAAATGATGAGATCCTCAGGAGAACTATGGTCTTCGACATAGCCCAAAGAATTGCAAACCTTAAAGTTTCGAGTACTCAGGGTACCTACAATTGAAGGACTGACGGCCATTATCCTCGAGTAGTGATATACGCAGCGATCGTAGACCCGTCACAAGGTGGACTGATAATCTGATACTAAGAGCACAGTATACCAAAAACAGTAGTTTATCTGCGGGCTGTCTGCGAGTTATTAGTCTACTCTGCGTTGACGCTAGGGCTATCGTAAATGTGCCGGGCGGGAACGAGCAGCGAGCGAATGTGCAATGTCATAAAAACGCGCGATCACACCGAGACGGTGAGACCTACCATATTTTTATGTCAATATGTGCGTCACAGTGCGTGCGTACACGGCGCCGAGTACACACGCACACATTCTAATGGATATTAGCGGCCAGTTTTTATGAAGACGTAGGTATTACTGTTCTTGGTATACTGTGCCGTTCGCCATTACTACCTATATCATCAAAAGTGGCTGATATTAATTTGCTGTGCAAATTATCGCATTTTCTAAACATTAGAATGAAAATCTAAAGTTGATTAAAATTCCCATTTCCTGATTTTGGCTTAGCCCAATTGGAATGCCTACTACGATAGGCTCACCGGTGGGCTGCATGGCGTTCAACGTGGTAAAACTCTCAAGGCACTCGCCGTTGTATAGACGCGTAGTACCTCTAACTATAGGCCTTCTCCCTCATCGATTTCTATGACGGCGACACTACATATATTCCTTTTATGAGCCCTGATATGGCTGGCAAAGCCGAACTTGGTTTTAAATTTCCTGTAGCACTCGTGACAGAAAAGGGTCCGGCATTATAAGTGTAGTTGTAAAAGAGCTTGAAGTCGATTAAAAATTTCATTTTGAATAAGAAATTAGTTATTGAAAAGTGTGAAAAACCTGTGGGAAATAGTTGGCTTTGTTATTCGTAGAAACGCTTTGTAGCGTCTGCCACTCTGTTGTTTTCTAGGACTTTTTTCGTGGTAAACCCGTCAGGAATAGGTACGTCAATAAAAACCATCAGGTATTTCAGTTTCTTTATTTAAATCAAACAAACTTTCAACTATTGCTAGCTTTCGTAGGATAAAATTAAAACAAAGCACATGGCTCATAACGTTACACATAGGTAATGTCAGAAGCCTTAACGTGTTATTTATGATCGTAGAAACCAAAACTAAATCGTTACCGTTCCCAATGTTTTGACATCTGATCTGACAACTGTCAAGCTGTTGTCAAAATGTATAAAAACGGAAGCGTTTTGGATTTGGCTAATACCGCAGATTATGTTGATATTTGATACGCGATAAATAGCGCAATGCAGGTGAATTAATTTCACCGTTTTAAAATACTGTGCGGGGTTGCGTAAGAATACTTTTTTAACAGCAAAGTCTTATGCCGTTTGCGCTTGTCACACGGCACGATCGCAGTCTCAGCTTTTAATACTAATAAACTAATATGTATAAATAATAATTAACATTATAATTAAGTAATATTACATTTAATACATAGTCCATCCCTCTCACACTTCCTAGCCTGCTCATTTTTTATTCCATCGTACAGTTTCCGAGTAGAACTTTTGGTAACAAGCAATGAAAGTATAACACAATAAAGTTGACTTATTTTATTACTGAAATAAATTATAAAAAATAAAATTTTCACTGAAACATAGGTGCTAAGTAATTGTCCTATAGATCAATATTTGTTTATAAAATTAGACAATATAGAGATTAATCCGCACGCACATGAAGGCATTATAATTTGACAAGTTCCCCTCTTCACCAATATAAAGTTTCTCAAATAGACATTTAAATTCTTTGGCCTTTCAAATTTCCAAACTATATTAATACGAAAACACTTTACAAAATATAATTTTAGTGAATTATTTTAAAATATAAAATTTAGCTTAACATTTCCTGTGTTCGAAAAAAGTGATGTATACAACCTCGCGCTCCCACCCGCACCGATGTCGCCGCAGTACTTACCTGACGGCAGAACTCCCCAAGCGGCAGCTGATGACGTCACCAACGCAGGCCCGCCCGCAAAGGACGCTGCGGCCGAACGCGGCGCGGGTGACTTATCCACATGCCGGTGGGACCCGAAAGAAAACAAATGCGATGCTTGCTTCGACTGCGGTCCCGGTGTGCAAGGCCATTAACAAAATCCATGACTGCGTGGACTGCGGTGCGGCCAGGTCTGACCAAAATTACTTTTATTGACGTGAGAAAGACAGCATCTATCTCATTTCGTTTACTGTGATTCTATGTGTCAGTATTTGCTCGATAGTAGGTACCTATGGGTTGATACCCAGCACCGTGTAATCTCAACCTAATCCTTCGTTATCTATCTATACATTATTCCTAGACGATGAGCTGTATGAAGTTTTAACAGATCAAGTCACACACCATAAGAGGGAATCCACAATTCATTAAACATGAACTCGATTAAGGCTGATCTCATTATGAAAGCTCAATTAAACTCAAAACTTGCTGCAATAAAAGCGCTTTCCATTTCATCTATCTTCCGTCGACATTCACTGGTCAGTATACCATCCTTAAACACAATAGCGGACCAGAGGCCTTAGTACGAGTTTTGATAGTTTTCGAGCTCGATCAAACGTATCGTCTTTCTTCATACATTGGCCACTGTTTCTGATAGTTTACGCTAGGGGCGCTAGTGGGCAATGTATGAAAAGAGACGATACGTTTGATCGAGCTCGAAAACTAACAAACTCGTACTAAGGCCTCAGATCACAAAGCTTACCTACATGCTTTAGATGTAGATAACTTTAACTGTGGTTTTAATAAGTATAATTATGTATAAATATTATAAAGTAAAAAATAGAGACTTAAGATACAGAGGTAGCGCTTTGAGATCCACTTTTAAGAAAAGACTTTCCGGAATAATTTTATTTTTGCGTTTACAAACGCGTAAATATAATACTAGAAAAATGCACTGAAAAAAATCGATTTGACGACGTCCCGCCTGAGGCAAGTCGATTTTTTTTCAGTGCATTTTTCTAAAGACTTTCCGATTTCTCATTTCTCTTCATAAACAAAAATAGCAGTTTTATAGCCGCGGTTCGTTGTTGGTTTCGTGAAATTCGATGTATTGTGCGTGGTTCATTAAGGGCCCCGCGTTAGTTTCATCGGTGGTTTAAGGTTTTTCCTCTTATAACACGCTTATGATTTCAACATCGCTTACCCCTACAATAAATTGCACAATAAGCGTTAACCTCGACTTTTAACTTGGTGTAAAAATTCAAGCCGGCACCTACTACCGGCATGGCACGACACGGCGTGGCAAAGAATAAATTTTCGTGGACAAATTATTTTCGATCTTATTTCAATGAATTTGGCACTAACATTCTTTTAATTTAACACGAATAGGTTGAAACGTCATAGGTCAATTTATGTTTTTAAAGGAAAGCCAGTGCTAAGATAAATACAACTACGGTTGAATTTAGTATAGATTATTGATGTGGTATGCCACATAATTCAGTATGCCTAAGGGTGAAGTGCCGTGCCGTCAGTGGGGCGCCCACTATCTACGTTTCATATAAAATGTCGCCCTTGACAAGAGATGGTAAAATTCTGGGCAAACTTAAAATCAGACGCAAAAAATATAAAAATAATAATAGGAAAGTAGGTATTTTACAAAACTTTTAATTTACCACTAAGAAAAAAAAATGTTATGGCAATGGCAAACTAATGGCAGCTCTACAACGCCATTTTTTTACAAATAAAATTATTTTGTCGTTTACGCCCACGATAGAGGTTTATTAAAATGGCTTCGTCTATTTGATATTTTATATTATATCTACTGATTTTAGGTCTTGACATTTTTATATTAAACTGATGAAAGACTTTCCCAAATATTTTACCATCTCGTAATCAATGACACGTACATTCATACCAGATTCAATACCGACACTGACACAACCCTGATGCAGCCAACATCAATACCTATATATTTCTGTCGGAATGTCTGTATTTTTAACTATCAAATTAAAGTCTCATCTCATCCCAATACCAAATTCGTAGTTTCATTTTTGAGACTACTACTAGGACTTAGTTCGCACTTATTAGCTCGGAAAGGGAACGGAACCGTATATATTGACTCTTTTTACTATGGAAAGGAAGTGCGCTACGATCCGTAACTCCGTAGTCGTTCTTAGTAAAAAAAAAGAGGGATTACTGGAAGCAAAACTCGAACAAAAAAAAGATAATAGTTATTTATTATACAAGAGTGGAAAGTTCCTTTTTAACCGCGTGCTCGATTTGGATGACCGAGCAAGCGAAGGATTCTAAAGTTGAATCACGAGCGCAGCGAGTGATTCTAAATTAGAATCCTGAGCGTCAGCGAGGGAAACAAACGAGCACAAGGTGAAAAATCTTTCCACTCGAGTGCAATACGTAACTTTTCATCCCACCTCAGCGAGGAAATGACAAAATAATCTTCATTCTAATCATAAATTTGGCACCATAGAGGTTACATTAAATAGGTTTAATGACGTTTTGAATTTACAATTATATTGAGTACTCATTATATGTGATGTTCTAAATTCAAATCTACTTTGCCGCTCAAGCGAATAAAATAGAATTTTCCAGCCAGATTTCGAAGCGCAAAATTACACTTTCCGAGGTGGTGGGATGAAAAGAAATATGTCATTGAAACTTCTTGGCGTTCGCGTTATTTATCGCATTTCGCCAATGTCAAGTAAAAATGTGCTTTTAAAGTAACAGACAATTGTACGGTAGATTGAGGTTAAAAATGGAGTCTCTCAACACGTGTTTTTACAACAAGAACTCGGGAGAAACTCCTGTCATTGAAACTTCTTCTTCTTCTCCTTAATTAAATGGCGTTCGCGACACATAAAGATTACGCATTTCGCCAATGTCTAGTGAAAATGAAGGTACTTAGGTATAGTTACAGACAATTGTACGGTAGACATGCGAGTCTCTCAACACGTGTTTTTACAACAAGAACTGGGGAGAAACGGTCATCGAAACTTTTTACTTCCTTTCTGTCTCTTTATAACTAATAGAGCACGTGTCAAGTGACCGTCTAATGTCATACGTACGTACGTCATGATATTACTTGTGCGGAGAGTTAGAGAGAGACAGGTAGGAAACGGAAACATTCAAATGTTACTTGGGGTCAAAAAAGTATCCTTCACTTTTTTATTGGTAATATTTCTTGGGCGTTCCCTTTACGAACTGCGAAGTGTGCTACGACCTTAACAAAGACGAAGACCATCATTTACCTAATCTTCAATCACATAGTATGCACGTGTCTATTTCCGCAAGACACATCATTTCTTAGACATCGCTAACGATCCGCCAGATGTTCTTTATCTAATAACGTCGCAATCCCTCGAGCTGAATATTCTCTACGTTTGCGAACCAACTGTTCCGTGCGTCTTCAACAGTTCAATTGGAGCGCCCCTCTGGGAAGACCGCAATTACTCTGTTACATGTTTCTTTTCAAACCGTGATGCACTACAGATTTTGACACTTTTTGCACACCATTGCGCTACACACCTGAAGCGCAGAACGAAGCACAGTTACTGCGCTAACGTACAGCATACCCAACTAGATATATAAAATATAAAAAAATGGTAAAAATAAATTATACTTATAAATAACACAGGTAATAGGATGAATATTGCTAGTTACGAAGTGTGTTGCGAATGCTTCGGTAGGGTGTGTCGAAGCGTGCGTCGAAGCGTGCGTGCGTGCTCAGCACACGCAGCCGCCTTCGCTGCCTTCCTGCTCGCCGCCCATCGGCGACTGCGTCTGCAGGTCCACCGCTGTGTCACTGAGTTAAGGAACTCAAATGTATACCGCGCAACGTACGAAAGAACAGCAGGAATTAACCTAACATTACTACCTACTACTGAAATAAGGATTAAACACAGTAGCTTCGTTGCATCCATAGGTTCTCACGAGGACGGTACCGCCCCCAAGGCGTTGGCACTTTTCAGGGGGAAGGTAGCGGGTCCAAAGGCAAATTTTAATGGGCGGGCATTTGATTACCTATTAGTAGATAGGTAATAGACAAGATACATACCTAAAATTGGTGTGGGTAATTAACTCTTATGTGAAAGTGGCCTTGGATTATTTTTCTTGTAAAAGGCGGTAGTACATAAAATGCTGGGAACCTCGTAAATAATTTGGATCTCGCTTTGTAAAAGTAGATTATATTCTATATAATGGCTTAGCGACAACTAAGCCTAATGGTTAAGCCGGCTAATAGTGAAAGTGCATTTAAAGCAACAGTAAATTGTACAGTAAGCTAAAAATACAATCTCACTCAACACGTGTTATTCCAACAAGAACTCGGGCGAGGCTCCGTAAAAGTAAAGTTTTTTGTGTTGTACAGACGACAGCATGTCAGGTTGACAATCTTTTCCAGTCAATTCTCCCTAAATTTAGATAATAAAGCACCTAACGGCGAGATATCATATCACATTCACACCATATTTTAATAAGGTAACACCTACACGGTGAATTTTTAGTGGTGGTGATCCGAATCCCTCTTCATAGCGTTAATTAAAAACCAATTAGTAAAAAAAAGTAAGGCTAACATTACAAACAAATAATAATTCAGAAATGACAGGACATATGGTAGGGGACATTAGGTACCTACTGTCTACGTAGCAGGCGATCTTCAAAGTCAAAATGGGCGATACACATCGTACCTATAGGTATACACTCCCGATTTTTTTCGACGAATGCTAGCCGATAATGCCCGATTACATCTGCGTCTAAGTACATATTTACCAAGGTCTGTCGAGTAGCTGAAATCAGTCAGCCACTCTGATCGCGCTACTTAGGTACGTTTGTACCAAAACCAAATCGTTATCTTTTTCATACGGTTTGACAGCTGACAGCTATTAAACTGTTACCCAAAATGTATGAAAACGATAACGATTTGGTTTTAAGTAAAAACGTTGTAAATAGCGCGATAAGGCCCCAAATCCTAGTAACGGTATAGCGATTAGGTATTACCATATGATGTTCTCGATATAAACTCACTTTTGCGACTTCGTCATTTTTCTTAAAACGAGATTAAATTGGATAGAAGATAGCCTACCTATTAAAATGGCTTCGGTTCGACAACCATTAAAAAATCACCGTGTATAAGGTAGGTATACCTTTAAATACATATTATGCAAGACCCAGACTTCTTTTAAAAACTGTTATCCCCTGTGTTGACGCAGTACTAATAGTGCTTTTGTTGTTGTGGCATTTGGTAGGCGTTACCTAGGATGTAACATTAGATAATATCTGTTCAATGAAGTTTTATGCTAAAATTTTCCACTTTTCTAGGATTTGATATTCTATCTCTCATTCTTTATGACAGAAACAGACAAAATAGTGGTTATAGATCATCTGCAGCCAGGGCCTCCTACTTTTTAATTGACAAAGCTTTCGAGAAGACTATGATAAAAGTGACGATAAAAGCTAACTTCCTTTGTCATTGAACAAAATGAACTAAGTACAGAGAAAGAAATCAAACGCACAAAATTAGTGTTTTAAGTTTTATTCCAAATGATACCAGCGTGATATTTACAAATCATAGAAAGGTCGCAAAAATAATATACATATATAATCTACGGCCTTCAGTTCAACATTGCATATAAATAAAGGCACCGATGGAAATAAATTATTTATGACACGTCTAATCTAACTCATGTCGAATGAGTCCACTTGGACTATGTTCACACTAGAATTGCTGTTCGCACTGTTAAGTACTTGATTAAGCTAAGCCAAGTTTATTAAATTCGAATCATTGAGCACTCGGTATCGAAGAATAAGTTTGTACCCGCAACTAATTGCAGCAATTGCCAAGTTATTATGTAACCGATATTTGCAATAAACACTGCAATACAATTGGTAAAGTTGTTATTTGCCGCAAATATGCTGAAAAGTCAAAAAATAATATGTGTAAGAAATATTTCGCCCAAGATTAGAAGCCATTTGGAAATTCTAAATGGATTCGCTGAATCTGGCGGAGGGGTGGAGGACGCGAGAGCGGGTTCTAGCATGAAGATGTGCATTACTAGTTAAAGTTTGTAGTTCGTGCAAAGATCCTAATGTGAACATAGCTTTAAACCGCATCTAGCGAGGCGCAACACAGTTAAAATAATGTCGAAATTCAATAACATATTTTTTTCTAATCTCTTTTGAGTCGGGTTTGTGTTCTTTGATATTCGACCATGTGTTCATGATTGCAAAATAGATATTAGTTTGGCAGAGGAGAAACGCCGCATGCTGCCACTCGCTAGAGTCCATAGACTACTATTTAACTGGAAAGGCTAGCTTGTGCTACCTTTAACTCAATATAAGACATGTCCCTTTAAGAAATGTGGACTTATCTCACTCGACTTAATTTGAACGTCACTGCGTGTCCACTGCTGGGTCACTGTAGGCAATTTTGACGTAACCCGTTACACCGCATCAATGTATATGCAAGGCCCTTCAGATTGCACTGTCCACAACAAATGCAACTATATTGAATCTGTACCTACATTACATACAGTGATAATATCTATAATAAACAAATTTTTCTTAGAAAAGACAAGCTGCTAATGTAGGTATCCCAATCACTAGGAATTTCATTTCATGGAATAAAATATTTATAATCTTAAATTTTATAAAAATAATTTATTTAAATAAGCATTATTATAATTTATCGATATTACTCAAAAGTTTAACATGATGCTGTCATTTATATTAAAATAAATCTTCCTCATTATCATACCAATTGAATCGAAGATTAAGGAATGATTGTACCTACTTGTGTATAGAAATAGAATATGCTCATATAAAACAGCACTATGCCACATCAGAAATACAATATTAAGTGCAAAGAGTTTCTTATCATAATTTATTTTTTCATCGCAAAAACAGTAGTTCGCGTACAAAATACCGCGAAAAAAGCTTCTGGTTCTGACTGCATATTACACGGAGATTTCAACATTTATAAAAAGTAAAATTGCACAAATTCTATATCATAAAAACTGTAATCTTCGTACAAAAACGAACACCTAAATATTCACTTGTACTCTGACAAACCTCTATTGTAAAGCCGTTGGACCATGAAGCCGGCAGTGAAATCTCACTAAAATCTGTATCATAAGTAACAACATTTCACACTTAAGCACTAAGGTAAATAAATAATACTAATGTACAGAGACCACGAGGCTCACAGGGCGCGGACCGGCGCAGACAAAGGCAACATAATCGTATCGCCACTTTTTCAATACGGTTACGGTCCCTTTCAGAGCTGATAAATGTGCTTAGACCTTTATCGTCGTATAGTCCTCATAAGCAAACATACTTCTTCCGTATGAAAAGAAACTAATTTTACCGATTCAGTTCGGATTTATTAAGGCTCAAGCAAACCACCACATAAGATACTGAGCTTTAAAGATCGAAGAAAATACACACGACTTTTATAATGGAGCTGAATAAGAAATAGATGCTCGTTTTGAATAGGCCCTTAGATAGAATAATAGTTTATGTCCACTACCGCGCTGAGAAGATGTAAAAATAACCCAAAAACACGTTCATTAAATCGGCAAAATTAGTTTTATTTTCTACGGCTGGTGCTCACTCAAATCTTCAATGCCATTATAACATGTCCATTTTATTAATGACTGTCAGCCTTCTTCGTACTTCCGTATACTTTCGGGTGTAACAAACAGTTGCAACACCAACGCTTAACCAAAGAAGTCTACTTTACTAGTGAATGTTTTTGGACCGACCAGCAATCCAAGGCGTAAACACTTCGCCACAGAACGAGACCCTCAAGGTGATAAAATACGTTGGTACTGTACCTATACTCAACCAACGAAGATTGCGGACAGCCTTCAATAAAATAAAAGCACTACATATTACATTGTTACAATATTGTTAATTTATCATTAGCATTGTAAGTATAAGTTTAATCATGAAATGTCATGTCAATACGCCGATTTCGACTTCAAAACAATAGCAGAACAAAGTCTATTTTAAACATGGATTTGAAAGTGAAAGTGAATTTGAAATAATTTTACAAGTAAAAAATTCGTAATTAATCTCATTAGATAAAGTATTTTTTTATCAATGTAAAAATAGATTTTGCTCTGCCAGTAAGAGCATATGCTCTTCAAATCCTCTTCTAATATCAACTAAGACGCGCCATTGATGCGTGCTATATAGGAAATAGGGTGGTTGATAATGGTTAGCAAAGTTGACAAATCCACAGGTTAATAGACAAAATCCAGACTAAGAACTGTGGAAAAAAGATCTCCCACTTATTACACCCACCCATTTTAACATAATAAAATGCTTCAGAAACGAAACCCACGTGCATACCCCATCTAATAGGAGCCGATAATCATAACCCAGAAACAGTTTAAAATGAGAATAAATAGTTAGCATGTTATACTAACAGTTACACAAAATAATATATGGCCATTATAATTGGCAAACGTACCTTCTAAATTAGAGCTACCTTGCCACCATCTTTTATCGCGCCACCAATTTAAGACCTAAACTGAATCGTTAATTCCTACTATGACGCCATCTAGTTTTGGCGCTATTTTCGACAGCGATTCAGTTCAGAGTTGTAGGTAGACTGAGACAACCATAACTCATATTTATATAGCGCTCTCTCTTTCAGTCCATAACAGACTAGCGACAAATTTCATTAATACTTTCGTAAATTTTAAGCTTCTTGATTCTTTCGATGCAAACGCGAATCAGTAATATGAAGATGTTGGTACGAAATAATACGATTCACTTTACGAACCAATAATCAAACGTGTAATTTGAATCGCTTTTATGAAGATGGTGGTTAGGCCTCAGGGCACAATCGGAGTCGTAACCAAGCGTGGTTCTTGTGTTGCCAGTTGCAAAAAGTAGCCGATTTGAGCGAGAATCCCAAACAAGCAATTTAACAATTCAAAATTGTTAACATTGTAACTCCAGAGGGTGTCACATGAAGTTTCAGTCTTGATCGACTTAAAGATACGCTTTGATTACTTTATTATGTCTTATCCTCGTTCGTAATCCTAACTGGTTCCCGCAAGCGAATGTAATCGTGCTTTTGTGTAGAATACGCGCAATAATGAGCTGAAATGCGACTATTTTACCACCTCCGAGATGCCAGCCGTTATTATTAATATTGTGGATTTTAAACACGGCTTTCTAATTTCTCAAAACAGTCGATAATCCGTTAGATTCTGGTTACCTTATTTAATGGCCAATTCAATATTCCATTCACAGTTAAAGACAAATGAACTGTAATTTAATTGTAAATTTGCACCTGTTATTAATTAATAATAACAGAAGCATCTCATAATTAAACCTTGGTAACGCTATCCTTAACTTTAAAAGCCATTGAAACGCGCCGCGAACAAATATAACGGAAGCTGTGTTGATTTTTGAACTGAAACCTTAATTGATAGATGAAGTATGACTTACTTATTATAAAATAAGGACCAAAGTTGTCATGGTTCAAAACAGATTTACGAAAGTAGAAAATTTCGAACATTAATAATAAATCGGTCCTAATCTCGGAAATAAAGTAAATAGTCACTTTGTTAAACTTAATAGTAAAACTAACGGACTACGCAGACTCACATTATATCTAATATCACTATAAACACAAAAGCAGATGGAAAGTTTAATTGCTCGCAGCCAACCGGGAATTACAACCTAGTGTTACAAAAAATAAGACTTAAAATTGCGTGCCATATTCAAAGGCAATTCGTTCCCAGATTTCTTTTACATATTAAACTACATTTTTAATGTATTGCTCTGCTTTATAGGGTAAGTGCGATAGGCGTAGAAGAAACGCCATTTTCAGTCCTATTCTTTAATTGACCAGGTAATGCCTTAGACGAAAAGACATACCTCATACGAGACCACAGAAATCCCTTCCCACGGATGACGCCATGACGCATTACATGATAATACGCGTACAACACCACACAATCTTAGACTTTCGAGTCTCAGATAGTTTAGTCAACACTTCTAAACTTCAGCTCTCAATCTACACTCTTCGACTTTCGAGACAATGTATAACTGTAAAATGGCAACGCATTCACATTATGAAGTGCAAATGCCACCCTAACTCTAAACTACATCATCAAGAGAAGCAAACATAACACGACGCCCAGTCTCATTTTGAAAGGCGTTTAAAATTGTATTGCACTGGAGATGACTATGGTCTTCGCGCTTGAGCTGCGGTGCTTTGCTCCTTAAGTCGCTTGTAGTGTGGCGTGGCGTGGCATGGCATGGCGTAGCGTGGCGTGGCGTGGCAAGGCCTAGCAGGCGCAGCCAGCGTCAGGCTCCTTGTTGTCGCCGGGCGCTTGACGCAGGATCACCTCGTGCACTGAACGCACGACATTAAGGAAACAAAAGGAACAATGCTGGAAACACGCCACAAACCCACCATTAAACTAGCACGAACACGCAAAATAAAGTTAACTTTCAAATTGCTTCAATAGACATATACATTTCTTTAGTGTGCATTGACCTTCGAAGCAACAAATAAACTTGATTTTTAAACATTTTGCTTGCTTATATCAGTAAATTATGCAAAACTTCAGATATATGCTATGTAGTGCTGACAGGTTGTCAGCCTGTCGAATTGGTTTTATAATTATTTTGAATTCAATTTTTTCCATATTTCTTCAATATGTTATCGTGCGAAAGGGCATCTTTATATTTGTGCAATAATTTGATTGTTTTAGATATGGATTCCGTTAGAGAACGCCTGTATTGGGTAATTTTTTGTTATGTTAACTTTTAATAAAATTTAACATAAACCCCCTTATTACAAATGTTAGTCAAGGTCTAAAACTGATGCTGTCACCTTTATTTGCTGATTGACAGAGATTAGAGAGACAGAGTTAGCATGAGTTTTAAATCACGACAAACTTTAGTCCACGTTTTGTAATAAGGAAGGAAGCGCACGTGTTTATGCAGTTTAAAATCTTAATAAGGAGTGTATATGTCCATTGAAGAGAAATATTCAAGCAAAATTGAGACGAGCTACCTCCATGTGATTGTTATTTTTACAAAAAGGTTAAAAGAATAAATTTAAAGCTTTCAATGTTTCAAAAACACTTTTAAGCCCAAACATAAAAGCTAGCTCGATTCAGTTGTCAGCAGTCAATAGTCTCATTTCTATGAGAGAATTGTATTATGTTAGTAAAACTTTACAGCCCCATTTGATTAATAACATTGCAATGAAAGGACTTCAGTAGGACCTCAATGTCCTATCCAGCAGAAATTTGACTTTCTTGAAAACTAATGTATTAGTAAAACTCACTAAAATGCGCACACCATCTACACCATTTTAAGAGTAGAAAGAGCAAGACAAATACTGTTTCGGTAGGTATAGACAATTATACATCTTTCACTCTCTAGTTGTCTTGAGATAGCGAATGAGTTGAGTGATTCATTAATAGGAACCTATGTTTGTCACGTTTTCTAACAATGCGCAAGAAACAAGTACGACTTTTGCAAGGAAATTGAACAAAGACTTCTTTCAAACAGGGCAAAAAGTTTTGTTAAAACACAATACATAAATATATATTTAATAAGTAGTCGAAGCATAATATAAAGCCTTTCCTACTGGACGGACACTTGCAATTCAGACTATACAACATTGTCAAGTTTTTTCATAAATCAACCTTGCACCATAGAACGAACTTTCAAAGTCCATTAAATGACATTTCAAAAAAAACGACTTATGACATTATTTAACCATTTGGAACTTTCGTCATCTCGAACTCGCTATACTTATATTTTTTCATAATATAACTTGCTAAATTATGAGATATTAAAAAAGCAATAAACAAAATGTACCCAAAAATGGACAACGTAGGATTACTAACAGATTTTTTTTTTTATTTATGATCAAAACTCAAATATTTGACAGTTGTGTCATTTTTTTACTTTTGTAGAGCTCATGACATGACATTACCCACAAAAATTCTACAGTTGCACTTACGTCGTCTTAGAATGAGTAAGTTTTGAAATTTTTAAGTAACATACTTAGAATCAAAATTAAAGAAAATTAATAAATACGTGTCGAGTCTTTTAAAGTATTTTTTCCATCCATATAATAATTAATACAATATAACTTCGTCATTTCAACCTTTTGTTATAGTCTCAAGTGCAGGCAGGTGAGTGTACAATATTGACGTGAATATTTGACAAGCAAGTGAGCATTTACGAAAACAGTAGCTGTTAAATAATTAACGCAAAATTACATTTCTGTGTAATGAAAGCAATAATCACAGGGACTGTGAACGATTAATGACAGCAATGCAGACTGCTCACAGCAAAAAAGGTAATGTTCGGACACGAATAAAATTATCTTTAAAAAATATGGAACTTAATACCTTTCAATGTGGAAACAAAATGCAAGCTGTCATTGCAACTACAATTCAAGCGTTCGCGACGCAGCAGATAGGATCATTCGCCTACAAATATAAAATAAATAGGTTTTGCTGTCGGAGACACATCCAAAATATAAATTCAACTAAATTACTTCGTCTGTAACCTGTAACCCTAGCAGAATAATACGTAAATTGCAAAAAAAAAAACATAAAATAAAGTGTTGAAAATAATGTAAAAGAATTGAAAGTTTTAATTATTATATTTCCACTTATTGATTTTCGAATCAAACATTAAAATGAAAATAGCGCCACCTATCTGCTGCTTATCGCACCAGCAAACGGTTGGGGGTAAAGCGCGTACAATTAGTAAGGATAATGTTACTTACAACACGAGTTAGCCGATACTAACCGCCACCAAACACGACTCCGACATACACTGAGTTGATAGAGACATTAACTACATCACCTAACTAATACATGAAGTTTCAACCTAAAATTTTAGTATTAGAAATTAAAGTGTTATAACCATAGACGTAAGACACTGTCGATAGGCAATGTGAAAGAGAAAGAGCACACTAACGAGTATATTAGAGCGAAATAGATATAGAGAGCGGCCTAGGTCGGCCTGTCAGTCATGTATAAAAGACAGCAACTGTCAGACTGCATTACTATTTTTCACGCATAAATGCGCATTATTCACATAGTGGTGCAATTTTTTGGTCTCTCTCTAGTCGATTCATTGCCAATCTATATATGTACGTCACTAATAATAAGTCTATGGTTATAACTTAAAAACCTACACTAGGTATTCTCCTTATAAATATAGTAAATAACCAATATTTGAACTTGAAAGGACTCCTAAATTGCATCACACAAATTTAATAGTTTTAATAAACTTTTGGTTTTATGGTGCCAGCGTAAAATTATATTGTAATTTAATAGGAAATACAAAGATACAATTTAGAAGCTGATCTATTATATTTTAAACTCTCCTAATAAATTGTAAATACTTAAGAAAGAGCGCACCGCCACACGGATGAGAAGTCTAATAGTTATCAACTCAATCAATATGCTGTCTAAATTCACATAACATAAAAAATTATTAAAAGCAGAAGGTAATTTAAACATTTCTAAACCGTAATAAAATTAAAGCTTATACAATGTTTTTTATAAACTTTTTTATATAATTTTTTTTTTTGACCTATATTAAAAAATCCCAAACCGCAAAATCAATATACTCATTACTATTATAATTTTTTAAAATTCGTTTTAACAAATTTGTAATGTAGTTAATGTCCCAGTGAGAAAACGACATAAACAACAAAGTGACGTCACAAACAAATGTTATTGGAGTGTGCGTTACTCCAGCAAAATGTTAGCTCTTTTCAAAGATTGAATAATGCAGATAATTAGAGCCCTATCTGGTGTAAATGAGCCCGAAATTTTAAATTTGAGCCCTCAGCCGTTTTGGCAGTATTTAAGAAAAACTGATTCTGCTGGAGTAACGTTACTCCAGCAAATTTTTTTTTATTTTTTAGGTCTATCTAAAAAAAAAGTATGCAGTAAAGTGGCTCGAATTCGAGCATAAATGAGCCCTATAAAATAAAATTTGAGCCCCTCGTGATTTCATAGTTATTTCAGTTTTTGCTGGAGTAACGTTTGGCCGATTGCTGGATATCGGAAACTGTTGGACATACAATCACGATTTTTTGTATATATGCAGGAGTGAATTCGAGCCTTCTGTGCCCGAAATTTTGTTAAAATAACTAGAATGGTTTCGGAGCTATAAAATATTTTCTAAAAAACAAAAATATGCTCTAGCTCTTGAACGAAGACACCTAGAAACTTCGCAACAGTACCAGCTTGTACCTCATGTCTAACCACATAATCAAGTAAAATTTCGACATCCTACTGTAAGTGATTGGCGAGTAATTACGAAATTTTGATTTCTTGAAGATGAATTATTTCCAGCACCGAAAAAACTACTTTCTCGAAGAGCTGGCTTACAACAATGTTTTAACAATAATTAGAGCCCTATATCAAAAGTACGTATACAAAATCACAGCTAGGTACATCGACTAATTTATATAATATTTATAAAAAACCATTCCGACAATTTTTGGTCGATTACCCGACCAAATTCGAATGTGTATTATAAGGCGGCCGCACCGTACTTCGAGTCATACTTTATCACTTGGCGGTGTTATAATTTAGTTTGGTTAGTACAGACGCGTAAAAAAGAGTTTGATATGAAAATATTTATTATTGTGGAAGTTAAATAAAAAAAGGAAATAATATTTTATATACTTTTATTATTGATATTCTACTAATAAAAATAATAAAAAATCTCACAAAATTAAATCAAACGCAATATAACACTTAAATTTAAAAACATGGCTTAATAATCACAGCTTGAGTTTCAATTTTTATGATAAAGTTAAATTACACACTTTGCGATGTAGTAGGTACCTACCTACTTGCGTAAATAATTTCTCGTTTCGTAATGATTCAAATAATCAGTATTGTTAAAAGACTGCTCTTAAAAATAGTTATTATGAGCTGGCTTATAACAAATAATTGTTAATAACAATGCTTTTACAAAATTAGGGGCTACATAGGTACATATAAAATTTAAGTACCTAAATTTTAAAATTCTCTTTTTATCTAACTACATACCTACTAGGTACAACAAAAAATGAGATTGACTTCATCATGTCGACTAAGACTCGGATATTCAATGATGTCTCTGTGATCAATTCGTTTAACACGGGAAGCGATCACCGAATGGTAAGAGGCACATTGAATCTCAACGTCAAATCCGAACGGTATCGACTGATGAAGTCTACGCTCCGCCCTGAAGCCATCCAGATCCAAAACCCCGAGCGCTTTCAACTCGAACTGCAAAATCGCTTCGAATGCCTGGAGGACTGCATAGATGTGGACACTTACAATGACAGGTTCGTGGAAGCTGTTCTTACGGTGGGTTCAAAACTTTTCAAACCCAGCCGTACAAAAAAAGCGAAGAAAATCTCAGAGCCCACATTAAAGCTGATGGAGGAAAGACGAGGGATGGTTCTGCAGTCTTCTGAAGATGCTCGTAGGCGTCGGCAGCTCAACAAACATATCTCCAAGTGCTTAACTCGCGACATACGCCAATTTAATACAGAACGTATTAAAGAGGCCATCGAGCGGAACAAAGGCTCCAAAGTGTTCGCTAGAGATTTGTCGCTTGGAGAGAGCTTGCTGACGAAGCTGAAGACAGAGGACGGCAGAACCATCACATCACGACCTGAGCTTTTGGCCGAGATTGAAAACTTTTATGGACAGCTTTACGCGACATCACACCCACCTGTCATTCAGGCCACCGATCCAAGAGCCAAATTAACCCGACACTATACCGAAGATATCCCGGACGTCAGCCTGTACGAGATTAGTGTAGCTCTTAAACAGCTTAAGAACAACAAGGCGCCGGGTGATGACGGAGTGACAGCGGAGCTTCTGAAAGCAGGTGGACGACCGGTCCTGAAAGCTCTTCAGAGGCTATTTAACTCCGTTATACTCGAGGGCAAAACGCCAGAGGCATGGCATGGCGGCGTGGTGAGACTCTTCTTCAAAAAGGGCGACAGGGCCCAATTGAAGAACTATAGACCCATCACGCTGCTGAGTCATGTTTACAAGCTGTTTTCAAGAGTTATAACGAATCGTCTCGCGCGCAGGTTTGACGACTTCCAGCCTCCCGAACAAGCCGGATTCCGAAAAGGCTTCAGTACCATAGATCACATACATACGCTGCGGCAGGTTATACAGAAGACCGAAGAGTATAACCTGCCATTATGCTTAGCGTTCGTAGACTATGAGAAAGCCTTCGATTCTGTCGAGACCTGGGCAGTGCTCCAGTCACTCCAGAGGTGCCACATAGACTACCGATACATCCAAGTGTTGCGGTCACTGTACGAAAACGCCACTATGTCAGTTCGCCTTCAGGACCAGAATTCAAAACCCATACAGCTCCAGCGAGGCGTGAGACAGGGTGATGTTATATCGCCGAAACTGTTCACAGCTGCGTTGGAGGACGCGTTTAAGCTTCTGGACTGGAGAGGGCTTGGCATCAACATAAATGGCGAGTACATGACTCACCTTCGCTTTGCAGATGATATCGTGGTTATGGCTGAGACCTTGGAAGACCTGGGCGCAATGCTCGACGATCTCTGTAGAGTCTCCCAACAAGTGGGTCTTAAAATGAACATGGATAAGACGAAAATCATGTCTAATATCCATGTTGCACCCACTCCTGTAAAGGTTGGAAGCTCTACACTGGAAGTTGTCGACGATTATGTTTACCTGGGACAAACAGTCCAACTGGGTAAGTCCAACTTCCAGAAAGAGGTCAATCGACGAATCCAACTCGGCTGGGCAGCGTTCGGGAAGCTACGCGGCATATTCTCGGCCCATCTACCGCAGTGTCTCAAGACGAAAGTCTTTAATTCGTGTGTGTTGCCAGTGATGACTTACGGAACCGAAACGTGGCCGCTTACAATGGGCCTCATAAGAAGGCTCAAGGTCACCCAAAGGGCAATGGAGAGGGCTATGCTCGGAGTTTCTCTGCGTGATCATATCAGAAATGATGAGATCCGCAGGAGAACCAAGGTCACCGACATAGGCCAAAGAATTGCGAACCTCAAGTGGCAGTGGGCAGGGCACATTGCGAGAAGGACTGACGGCCGTTGGGGCGGAAAGGTCCTCGAGTGGCGACCACGTACCGGGAAACGCAGCGTTGGTAGGCCCCCCACAAGGTGGACTGACGATCTAGTTAAGGTCGCGGGAAGCCGCTGGATGCGGGCAGCGCAGGACCGACCGGTTTGGAGATCCTTGGGGGAGGCCTATGTCCAACAGTGGGCGTCTCTCGGCTGAAATGATGATGACATACCTACTTTAGACTACTAATATTAACAAGGGTAAATTGTCTACATAAAATTAGAATAGGATACAACAAATCGTATTATAAATACAACTGTGATTCATTAGTTGTATGTTTTTTTAAGTAGTACCTATATTTTTAAACAAAAAAAAGTTTAAATGTACCTTCTACTTTTGAAGGGTTATTTCCTTAGTACTTACACGATCACCGAGACCCCCACCTCGGAGGATCCTGATTTATGTTTAATTGTGTTTGTCAAAATAAATATAAATCGGAGTCCTCCGGGACGACCTCGGCCTCGGGGATCGCGGTACTCAGAGATTAACCCCTTTTAAAGTGTGTGATTATACGTTACCAATAAATAAATAATATATATTGCTAATAATTGTATGTGATTATTAAGTGAGGTTTTTAGATTTATGTGTTAAAAGACTGACTGTATTTTAATTTTATACGATTTGTTGTATCCTATTCTAATTTTATGTAGACAATTTACCCTTGTTAATATTAGTAGTGTAAAGTAGGTATGTAGTTAGATAAAAAGACAATTTTAAAATTTAGGTACTTAAATTTTATATGTACCTATGTAGCCCCTAATTTTGTAAAAGCATTGTTATTAACAATTATTTGTTATAAGCCAGCTCATAATAACTATTTTTAAGAGCAGTCTTTTAACAATACTGATTATTTGAATTATTACGAAACGAGAAATTATTTATGCAAGTAGGTAGGTACCTACTACATCGCAAAGTGTGTAATTTAACTTTATCATAAAAATTGAAACACAAGCTGTGATTATTAAGCCATGTTTTTAAATTTAAGTGTTATATTGCGTTTGATTTAATTTTGTGAGATTTTTTATTATTTTTATTAGTAGAATATCAATAATAAAAGTATATAAAATATTATTTCCTTTTTTTATTTAACTTCCACAATAATAAATATTTTCATATCAAACTCTTTTTTACGCGTCTGTACTAACCAAACTAAATTATAACACCGCCAAGTGATAAAGTATGACTCGAAGTACGGTGCGGCCGCCTTATAATATACATTCGAATTTGGTCGGGTATTCGACCAAAAATTGTCGGAATGGTTTTTTATAAATATTATATAAATTAGTCGATGTACCTAGCTGTGATTTTGTATACATACTTTTGATATAGGGCTCTAATTATTGTTAAAACATTGTTGTAAGCCAGCTCTTCGAGAAAGTAGTTTTTTCGGTGCTGGAAATAATTCATCTTCAAGAAATCAAAATTTCGTAATTACTCGCCAATCACTTACAGTAGGATGTCGAAATTTTACTTGATTATGTGGTTACCTCAGTACAAGCTGGTACTGTTGCGAAGTTTCTAGGTGTCTTCGTTCAAGAGCTAGAGCATATTTTTGTTTCTTAGAAAATATTTTATAGCTCCGAAACCATTCTAGTTATTTTAACAAAATTTCGGGCACAGAAGGCTCGAATTCACTCCTGCATATATACAAAAAATCGTGATTGTATGTCCAACAGTTTCCGATATCCAGCAATCGGCCAAACGTTACTCCAGCAAAAACTTAAATAACTATGGAATCACGAGGGGCTCAAATTTTATTTTATAGGGCTCATTTATACTCGAATTCGAGCCACTTTACTGCATACTTTTTTTTCAGATAGACCTAAAAAATAAAAATTTTTTTGCTGGAGTAACGTTACTCCAGCAGAATCAGTTTTTCTTAAATACTGCCAAAACGGCTGAGGGCTCAAATTTAAAATTTCGGGCTCATTTACACCAGATAGGGCTCTAATTATCTGCATTATTCAATCTTTGAAAAGAGCTAACATTTTGCTGGAGTAACGCACACGTTATTGGACACTCCGATAACCGTTAAATGAAATATGTCAACCAAATTAGCACTATTGAGCATTTTATAAAACACATCTAATAAAACATTTTGAAATGTGTTTAAAACACGTAAATCGTTGTGTCGTTGCCCGTGCACGGCTGGATGCGTGTGACAAAACCGTATCCATCTTATAAAAATGTTTAATCGCTAATGAAAGCAAATGTCATGTGCCGAAGATATATTTTTGTGACACACGGAGTTATCACGTTTACGGGAAATTTCGGTAAGCGGTGGCAAATGGTTATGAAATGTGCCACTATCGATCCTTTGAACGTGATAAGCTTTTTGTATATCCCGTAGTATGAACCCACCATAACACGTGACAAATTTATTAGTGTGCAATGTTTCATTAGCTATACATATATAAACGTAAATATTTATTCATTAAAATAAAAATATGAAATAATAACCATTATTATATTGCAATTTCAAGTGAAAATAATCTAGGCGTCCCTTTAAACCATTGTGTGGCTGAATAAGAAAACGGGAACCGCTATTACGTGAAGCTAGGAGATGTATAATAATATAAGAAATATCCCAATTGTGGTTCACCGCCAAGAACTCCAGTAAAGCTGTTAGGACCATCTGTGGTCATCAGTAAAACAAACTGTCTTTAATTCAATAAAACTTGAGATCAACAGACTTTTTCGGAGTGTCGGAACTTCACAATAAAATAACACACATAATACAATGTTAAATACTTGCATTAATTAAATGTGTAAGATTGGTTATTGTAAATAAATGTTAGTAAATAATATAAGATGCAGTTATGTGTTATGAGATCTAGCAAACGCGAGCTTACTACTATTCGCTACCGCTTGTGTATCTTGATGTAAATTGAATTGTGTTTTAGCCAGTCGCAAAATACAACACTTGGGTCCATACTGCTTTGTCGATATTTTGTGGTATTTGTAATATAAAAAAGGATACTGTCTTCGGGGGGCTTGCTCTCAGCTGAGTCCATGCCAGGTAGCGCGGCCGCCACTCGCCGGAACAACTGAAAGTGTTTTTATCTTAATTAATTATTGCCTACTAATATAGACTGATATCAGAATTATCATTTCAATATAATGAAGTCAGTGCCCTAAAACGACTTTTAAAATTTACATTTTAATTAAGCTATACGCCCGCTGAGGAGATACTCTGGTCTCTCATGACATGACTCTAAGAAGTACTCTACTGGCATCGTTCGGCTGCAATTCTTTAAATGTTGTATTGTTGTACACAATATAGGTACAGTACAATCGACCAAGTTGCCGGTATACCACTTGAAGGCGATACGCGTAGCACTGACGTGTCGGATTACCATCCCGCCTCCCAAACCGATTTGAACCAATAAAAGCAGACTGTCATCGGCCACGGGGAGGGGACGCCGCCTATTGGCTGGTCCATATTAGGTTAATATTCTATTGGCCGGAGTAAAAAGTAGGCGAGACTTAGTGTAGGGCAGCTGTTTAAAGGATCTTACGGTGCGCTTCATCGTTTCAGTCAATCTGACGAAAATCGTAACGATCGATCGCAAGGACCCATACACTGTCGATTCATCGTTTCGATATTCATGATTTTTAGGATTTTCCGAGTCTTCGATTAAGTAAATCGTTAACGATCTTGACATACACTAGCAATTCGTCAATACCATCGTTCTGAAACGACGGATCGTACATATTAATCCCACCGTATATGACTTAAAGGATTTTTTTGCTAAATGGAATACCAGAATACAAGGAAAATTTAAAAAGCCTATACGAAAAGATCAAAAGTAGACTAGATTTAGATATTAGATCCGAGCCTTTTATAGGCACCCTCAGGTCTGTCGATTCGTTTCGACTGAAACGCTACAGAGACTACACGACAGTGAGTCTCCCTTACGTTCATGTGATAAAAATACTGTACCTTGGTAATATCTAATGTATTTCAGTAAATCATTACGCTGAAATAATAAAGGCGTCATCCAGGCGACGTCTACGTTCTAAAAAACAAACACTTCAATTCATACATACGATGACGCTCGTAATCCCATTAGGGATTGAGCAGAACCTTAGGTCACATTTTGCTACACAAAGTCACATCCAGCAGATCTTTAGGTAACGCTTTACAAAGCCAGCAGTATAGGCCACGCAGCGCCTTTAAATAGAGACAGGTTGCCAGCCTCTCGCCTACATAAAAGGGGCACCAACATCAAAAAGTAGCAATCCTCCAGTAAACAATCAAATGCCAAAGACCAGGACAAATTTTACACTCAAACTCATCTCCTTTCGTAGTCCGGATATTGTCAATTCATGCCAAATAAAAATATATACGAAAACCAAATAGCTTGTAAGAAAAGCTACTAACCTGTTTGACGTTGTAACCGGCCTTGGCGCTAGTTTCTATAAACATTACATTGAGCTCCTTTGCCTTCCGGTCGCCATCCTCGGTGGACACCTGCCGCTTATCTGAGAGATCCGTCTTATTGCCCACCAGCATTATGATCACGTCCGACCCACGTTCCGTGCGGACGTCGTCGATCCACTTTGACGTCTGATGGAACGAGTTTGCGTCTGCGAATAGCAAAAAAAAAACAATACTTGTAGATGTCAATATTGAAACATGCTTCTTGTACCTCTGAGTATGACCATCTAATTAGTTTAGGGAATTTGGTTTTATTGTCAGAAGTCGCAGAGTACAAATCGCTGCGTCACGCTGCTGTATGTATAAACCGGGCGATTATTCCGCGTGCTCTGTATATCCTGTTTGTAGTATCCTGTGTGTTGCTGAACAAACCTCTTTTTAATAATTTATATTTTTTTATTGTATTTGACTTTTTGATGTATTTATGTTTCTATGGGGATTATTGGCTTTCCTTTCAAAATTATAGTGTCTTTAAAATCTTTTCTTTAAATATTTATTTTATTTTCAAAATGTGGTGTCAGAATCGGGATAAAGAATTCACAGTATTTAAGAATAAAAGAATTCCAATATTTTATTGCGATTTGAAGTGGTGGTATAGGCAGTAACTACTCAGGGCGAACATTACGTCCGTGCCTCGGCCAAAGGCCATTTTCTTACCTTGCCGAGATCTCATGCTCCCCGCCGGCGACGCTGCCAGCAGTGGGACGCCCCAAAGGCGGTGAGGATGCATCCAGACGTCGTGGCCACTGCAGATACAGGAGTCGTCCCTAACGGCCGTACCTCGGCCCAAGGAGGACTGTTTCCTACCTTGCTAAGGTGTCGTGCTCCCCGCCGGCGACGCTGCCGTTCAGCGGGACGCCCCAAAGGCGGAGAGGACCTACTCGGACGTTGGGACCACGGCTCATGTATGCCTTTTAACGAAGCCGCGACAATTGAGCAAGGAGAATGGTGCGAGAAGAACGCGTGTACCATGACCGTACCCAGACTGTTGCCGTATCAAAAAAGGGGAGCATGTTGCTGAACAAACCTCTTTTTAATAATTTATATTTTTTTATTGTATTTGACTTTTTGATGTATTTATGTTTCTATGGGGATTATTGGCTTTCCTTTCAAAATTATAGTGTCTTTAAAATCTTTTCTTTAAATATTTATTTTATTTTCAAAACTGTGATTCCATATATGGATATGCCTTTGTTTTGACAGCAACATCATTTTTTGTGTTGCTTGTCACCTGTACCAGCAAAGAAGCGTCTTATGAATCTTACGATCTTTTAATTGTCAACAGGGATTGTTTAGTTGTTTTACTCTACTGGTGTAAGACATGCAAGTGAGAAGGTTACGAAGAACATTTATCATCAGATCAGTTAACTGAGGACTTCACCGTATCTTCGAAAATTACTAGCCCCACAGAATTACGGACTCTTGTGGGAACGCCGCAATGAAACCTTGGTCGACTAGGAAATTTATGCATCGCACGCAATCTCCGAAGAGATTCTGATCGAAGCCAGCGCTAGGCTGGAATACGCAAGGTAGGCTCAAAGCTGGCAATTAGATATCCTCGTCGAAGAGATTCTGACTGAGACCAGTAATAGATTGGAATACCTAAGAAAGGAGCAAACATGGGTGTCCACTGTAGTGGTGGCGACTAGACACACTTTCCGAATAGATTCTTAGCGAGGTCAGCGCTAAGCTGAATCAACCAAGGAAGGCGCACGCATGTTAGTTGTCCGGGCAGAGCTGGCGATAAGTGATACTTACCGAGGTCAGCGCTAGACTGGAAAATCAAAGAAATGCGCAAACTTAAACAGCAGGCAGGGCTGACGATGTCAAGAAGCAAAGACTATTTGTGAAGTAAAAAAACAAAAGGCGTCGACTATGCCCCGTGAATGCTCCTGCCTTATCTAAAGACGCAGGAAATGAAGACAAGATAAAAATTAAATTCTTGATTCCACGATTGATCGATTTCTTGAATTTTAATAAAATATTACTAAAATTAATAACATAAAGTCTGGCTGGACGACGTGGAATGACATTATTTTTCGATAAATTAATGATTACTCCTGAAACACGAGTATTATACCTACCTTTCGATAACCGCCGAAAGAAATATTATGACAGTCCGGCCGTAAATACTCCTTACATGGAGAGAGAGGCGCTAAGGAGTTATTCACGAAAAAAAAAAATACTCGTTTCTGTTTTTCTTAATAAGTAATGAAGATAACGAAATGTTTATGACCAACATTTTCTAGGTAAGAAATCGAAAAAAGTTTTAAATGGGTAGGTTACAATAAGTACAAATAGTATATTAAAAATATCTACATATAATCTCGTTGGTTGGTATGTAATCTATGTTTGGTAGTTTACGACTTTTATCACATTATCTTTTGATAGTCTAAAGTTATTAGTGTTTATTGTTTTGATACGAATTATAATAACAATAGGCTAATCGAGCAACCAATTTCAGAAACTGTATCCAACCAAGTAGTCTTACACGTGTTCATAAATTACGAAGCATAGATATTTTTTCTGAGCCAATGAACATCGGTTTCTGTTTCATTGATAGCATATTTATTAGACAACAATTAGGAGCAACTTGTATTTCTATTAAAACACGAACGAATTAAAGCACAAGTTAAACGAACTTAGTGTATTGAACAGTTAGGTAGGTACCTACGTCCTGGATTTGAATTATGGTGGGGGCAAATGTTTGTGTAATGATCTCGACAATTTCTACATATATATTATACTAACTTGCTCATAAGTCGAAAAGGGTTGAGAAGAGCTTTAGGTTACATTTGGTTCGCCTAGTCACATCTGGCAATATGGGCCATGCAGTGTGTCAAGTAGGGCTTCCAATCCCGCAATACCAAGCTCTCGGTATTACGGGATCCCGCACTATTTTCTAATCCCGCGTTATGCGGGATTATGGGCACGGGATCCGCGGGATTTGCGGGACTTACTGGCGAAGGAGAAGGAACTGAGCGCTCGCGTCGCGCGGCATGGCCCGTGGCGAGGATAGCGCGAGCGAGTTTCATTCGTCAGGTTCAGTCGAAGTAAACAAAAATCGTTTAATCTGCGTGAAATATTCTTAATAACTCAAGTTATTAACTGTTTCGTATTTTCGTGAAGTTTATTGAATGAAATTAGGTTTGCTTTTCCCCTGAGAAAGAGTTCGGGAGTATTGATTTCCACCGCCAAAGAGGAATGAGCGAAAGAAAAGAGCCGAGAGAGAGCTGAGCGAGCTGAACTGAAAATGAGGAATGAAAAATAATTTTGATTTCCACAGCGTGAGAGCTCACGGGCCGGGTTGCGCGGGGCGGCTACCGAGCGAGCATTTTTAAACTAGTTGGCGAGACTGCGACGCAGCGGACACATTTTTAATCGTCATTTTCACTCATCTCTTTCTTGATGGAATCGCTAGCGCTACTATGTAAAATTCAATTGCGAGTTGAACGGACTCATTAATGAGTTCACTGCGCTCTCTACAGATGAGTTAGCTCATTTTTACTCTTTTTGCCCTCTTTGTCATTTTCACTCGACTCTTTGTTGGCGGAGACAGATGTATGCATTTTTGTATTGCGAGGTAAACGGAAGTCATTAATGGACTCGCTTCGCTCGCGGTGGAAAACCCGCTTCAGATTCAGATTGCAAGTCTGTCTCTCACGTCAAATCCAAAAACTAACTAAACCTCAGTGAACCAACAAACAAAATCCGATAATCAGGACAGATGTAACACTGAAAAACATTTCAGCAGTCCTGAAACACTCATCCTTTAATTGCTTAGCCGTAGCGATTGTTACTCACTCATCAATTGCGTGCTCTAAACGTTGAAATACAATCAAGAATGTTCGATTTATCTAGCAGTAAATTTAATTAATCGCGCTTACAACAAGGGCAAGAACGAACGCTAGAATATAAAACTTAATAGGCGGGGTGACGGCGTTTGGAACAAATATTTGTCTGCCTGCAATAGGAGGCCATTGGGTAACACAAACAGATCTAAACTGTATGGCTTAAGGGCCGTCTGGAACAAAGCTCAATTTTAGATCATTATTGATTCACGTAGAACTGAAGCATCATTCATCATTAGAAATTGAGACGTAAAAATATTTACGTGATCAAATAGAGCGTGCAAGGTGCGCGGCAGCAACACACGGCATTCGTAGGACAAAATTTACAAAACTCATACATTGGTTATCCATGTCACATCCGCGAAAAACGCGGCAGTCACATGCAAACAAAAATACCGCGCAACGTTAAGAGCACGGAGTTTGGTTATACAGTTTTTGGTTAAGAGCCTTGATGATAAGTGTTAAGTAAGGCTTCAAGCTAGAAGCAAGCTTCAATAGGAACTCTTAACCACTTACTTTCTGACCATCTCATCTCATCACTAACTGTTGGAATACAGCAATGTTGGTAACACTTATAATAATGGCGGCAAGCTTTGATAAACTTAATAAAAGTCCTACTACCAACCGTACCTACCAAACTTGTAGCTCCCTGGCGATCTAGAGGACCTCTGGATTTGATAATAGTGGACCAAAAAAATCAATAATATCTTTATTTACATGGACTCAAATTACTTTTAAGTGGTCAAACCTTTTTTCTCTTTCCTGTGATATAAGCGATAGGGACTCACAAAAAGGATTACTCCTTCTCACACCGTGGGTGCCAACTGGAGGAATTTGTGCTGACCATCGCAACAAGAGGTCACTCGCGAGATGACGAGTAAACCAACTGAAGGAGCATTGCTTGTAACGTAGATGAAGTAAACCCAACCTTAAGGTTGTAGGAAACATCATCATCATCATAACAGCTTTTATAATTCGACCCACTGCTAGGACACAAGGCCTCTACATGTCACCGAAGGAGGTTCAGACTACTGACTATTTGACTGCCTGCCTATTTTAAATTTTTGGGCAAGCGTGGTGGACTACTTGCCCAATGCGGATTGGTGGACGGGGTTCACCTTTTACCCCGTCCAATATCCCTTTGCTGATCCATTAGTCGCCTTTTACAAAACCTATTGGAGGATATGGGGTGCTATTCTACTCTGCCGTCATCAGATGGCTAACATGGTAGGAAACAAACATACGTGAAATACTGCCTTTTATACCTACTTGTCAGGTTAGTCATAATAATGATTTGCAGGAAATCAATATTATCACTCTTATCCATCTACCACAAATGAAATCCATTTATTGCAGTTAATTAGATAATATAACGAGTAAAATCGTAGGTGAGGAGCAAAGACTATAAAAAGGAGTAATATCATTGTTGGCAGTTATCTATTTTCCTCCCGATATGGAAAATATAGATAGGGCTGTTCAAAAGCGCTTTATAGCTTAAGTATAACGTAAGTACTATGTTTATCTTTTCATTATTATGTAAAAATAATAATTATTGCATTGTGATAAGCCTATGAAATACACCGTAACCATACGAATGGTTTCTGATCTATCTGATGATGGATTCTAACAAAGCAACACCTATAAAATGTGATGAAAATCACGGTCTGAAGGTTAATTCCGTCGTTGAGCAAATCAAACAAACCTAGCCCAAAGGCACAATTCCAGGGACAAATTGTTCGACTTTTTAGATCCATGCTCTAGATTTAGATACACGAGCACAATACTTCAAACTTGGCGTTCAATTGCTTAGTAATTGGTTTTCTTTTAAGTTAATTGAATACAGCTCATTTTTAATAACTACCTACTTAAATAAAAATATGCAAATGATATCGGACAAAAATTGACGTACACCGAGATATTTCCTACTAGCGACCCGCCCCGGCTTCGCACGGAATCCTCTACTAAAATATGCATGTATTATACTTATTAAACTTCCTTTTGAAGCACTCTATTTGCTAAAAACCTCACTAAAATCCGTTGCGTACATAGAAAAAGAGCGACTTAAATATAAATAAATAATAAAAAAAAATTTTTTTACTATATATAGATTTTACAAAGGGCTACTCTACTTACGGTATGAATGATGAAAATTATTTTAAAGTTCCTATGTTTACGAAAGGAGCATACTTATGTTTCCTGTACCTAAAGCAGTTGATGTGAATTTTGATTAATGTTTAATTTAACATATTTATTCAGTATGAGATGGCATGCCGCCTAAGAACAATGTATTACCTATCATGTTACGATTAGCATCAAGTATAAAGTTACTAGTTGCTGGTGTGCGACCTTGCTGGCCGGCGCTAGGCCATTGGCACACTTTCAGCTTTTCAGGCCTTTGCAAGCAATCTTGCAACCATTTGCCTGTCTAGACATATTATCCTAATCACTTAAACGACTTACCAAATCATTTTTCATTTCAATCAGTATTTTCGCAATACCGAAAAGAATTTTTAGCGAGACTGTCGCCAAAGCTAACCGGTCTGTTAATCCTCTGCACTTTTTGCATTAAATCATTCTCATCAAGAATAGCAATAAAGTTGTGGCTAATGCAGTCGTAAAATAGTCATTACAATCAATGATTTTTGTAAACATACTGTTAGGTTTTATTGTATTAAAATATTGAAAGGTATATTCCTTAAGTGATAACTTATTTTATAACAAACGATCCCATCGGACTTCGGTCAGTTAAAAGCTAGGAACGTATAATTATGGTTCTGGATGGAAACAGTGATTTAACGACTACGTTAAAGTGTACAGAGTTTTATCATCATCATCATATCAGCCGAAAGCCGCCCACTGTTAAACATAGGCGTCTCCCAAGGATCTCCAACCCAATATATATATCGTTCCTACGCTACCTGCATACAGCGGCTTCCCCCAACTTTTAACAGATCATGCCAACTGATCATGCATACCAACGCTGCGTCTCCCGGTACGCCGCCACTCGAGGACTTTTCCTCCGCCGAATACAGAGGTTACTAGCATTGAATTAATAAATAGAAACTCACTCGTTATATCATAAACGACCACGGCAACCGTTGAATCTCGGATGTAAGACGGGATGAGGGATCGGAACCTTTCCTGACCCGCGGTGTCCCAAAGCTGCAGCCGCACCGTACGATCCTCCAAGTACATTGTCTTCGACAAGAAATCGATACCAATCGTAGCCTGTGGGAACAAAAAAACGTATCAAACTACTGCCATTTAATATTCAAACGGGTACATTTAAAACCAAGTATCGCAAAAATTAAGAGACTTAATTATGCTTAGTCTATCGGCTTTGTTCTTAGAACAACGGACAAGATATTCATCAAGGTTGGATTACTAATACAAATGTTTATATCGGTAGTAGGTAGGTATACAGCTGATCAAGTAGTAAATTACATATGGCGATTGCAATGCTTGTATGAAAAAAAATGCGTATGTGACAACAGCTATTTCATATGAATTAGCGATTCTATAGCAGTACAATTATGTCCAATAGAAAGATATTGGTACTGCACCGACCCCAAATAAATAGGGAGCAAGCCAGGAGGAAAAAGAGAAAGAATATTAGTCTAGTTGACCTTTTGTTTAATAATAAGGCTCTTATAAAATAGGTATCCCTTTTGTTGTTTTATCCCGACGTTTCGTAATACTTTTCAGCGTCCACGGACAGACGGGGTCGTCGGTCTAAAATAACAAAGGGTGAAATCTATAATACATACAAGTTAATCCGTAAAATTAGTTTTATTTAATATACTACTATGTCAAGAAAGTACCGGGAAAAGATCTATATTACACAAAATGTTAGTTATTCAACCAAATTTATTTTATCACGTTCAAAGTATGCTCCTTCAGAAACGATACACTTACGCCAACGAATAATCCAATCATCAAAAAAAATTTTAAGCGCTGTTTCCGGAATTGAGTTCAGTTCTCGCCGCGAATTCTCCTTTGTCTTCTACCGATTGAAAACGGGTGCCACGAAGTGGTAATTTGAGATTAGGAAAAAGAAAGAAGTCGGCTGGAGCCATATCTGATGAATATGGTGGTTGCTCGATTGTATTGTTGAGTGTTTGGTCAAAAAATCACAATGATGGCCTTGTGCGAAGGCGCATTATCGTGGTGCAAAATCCAAGAATTTTATTTTCACAAATCTGGCCTTTTTCGCCGAATTTGCTCTCTTAAACGCCGCATAATGCTCAAATACTATTCTTTATTTACCGTATGACCTTCCGGCAAGAATTCCGAGTGCACAACACCGCGAGAGTCAAAGAAAACAGTCAACATGTCTTTGACTTTTGATCGACTTTGGCGTGGTTTTTTCGGTTTCGGTTCAGTTGAAGGCGCCACTCCGAAGCTTGTTGACTAAGTTTGCATGTCAGACTCGTAAACCCACGTCTCGTCACCAGTAACAAAGCGTTTCTTAATGTTGGGTTGGAATTGACTAATTCTAGCATGTCCTCAGCGACTCTCATGCGATTGAGTTTTTGGAGAAAATTCAGGTTTTTTGGGACTGTTTCATATCCAAGTGATTATTTAAAATGGTACAGATACAGAAAGTTCGGTAGCTATCTCTCTCTTACAGTTGAATGAGGATATTCAGTCACTATTTCCTTCCCTTTTGCGACGTTAACTTCAGTTGCAGACGTTGTTGGCCTACCAGAGCGAGGCAAATCTTCCATCACATTCGACCGCTTTTGAACACTGTACCACTCATAAGCACGTGTTTTTGATAAAGTCGATTCAACTCAAAATTCGCGCCAAAATGGAAATCAGTTGTGCCAATCTAACAACAACAAATAGTAGTAGTAGTAGTTTGTATTCGTCCTTTGGGACAAGCGAAGGTCTAAGCCATACTGCTAATTCTTGCGTTTGTTTATCTTCTTCTAACCACAACAAAAAATTAAAAAAATTAATTTGGAACCTTAAACAAATCATCCATTCCCGATACTTTTTTGTCTAATGTATATGTATTTACCTGTGTAGCGCTCACTACTACTACCTATTAGGTTGGCGAAATAGTACCTCTACATTTATTAACTAGGGCGGTAAAAAAGAAAGGGCGTCAAATACCTGCGATTTCAGAAATTCTTTCTTTTACCGGCCTAGTTAATAAATGTACTATTTCGTATTTTGTATGTATCAAGATGTAATAAAATCTCTTTGGTTGTACTGTTTATTATCTAATTGGTTAGGCTGCTGACGTTGCTAAAACTGGGAATTTGGCACAAAACAGTTTTCTTTGACCCATTTGAAAAAGTATGGGTATACAAAATAGCTTAGATTCAAAAAAGCTTGATATTTAGTTATCACATGAGCTTACAGAAAGAAACTTCATGAAATATATACTCATTTGTGATTCTCTGATTTTGATTACTGGTTATGAGTGGATTGCCTATGATAAGAACATGCAAAATAGATCATGGTAAGAGTACAAGCCGGATCTGACAGACCTTTTCCATTTAGTATGACAAAAGGAGTGCTCTTATTTATTTATTTATTCAATTTGTCTTAAAAGCTAACAGCTAACACTTATGAATCTCACATTCACAAAAGAAGTCAACATTTGGGGAGACATATTCTCAACCCAGACGATATCAAAACAATCCAAGCTATGAATATCTTATCATTTTTAGATTCCCAAAGTCCTCAATAGGACTTACTTGGAGGCTAGTCACAATAGATCTTTATATGTCGCAGTGATGCAAAAAGCCCCATTGTCGAAATAATAAAAAGGTGACAAACAATCATATTATATTATGGTAAGTGGTCACTGAGACCTATAACACTTCCAACATGAGGGTGTTAGTCTTGAATCTTGATTGTTTTATATAAAAAAACATCATGTGAAATCACCAAAAAGACAATTACATCATCATTTTCCTTGCTCCCAATTAATTTGGGGTCAAAAAGACAATTACATAATAATTAAAAATATTTAATTGACTGTACCATTCTAATGTTTAAGTGTGTAATTCACAGATAAAGATATAATGGAATTGTATGCCATGACTATGATTTTCTTACTTTAGAAACTACAATTTATTAATAAAATTACAGCCGAGTTATCCGGTTGGATCATTCCCAGTAGCTATGAGTTTTTCATCTCCTGGTTTTAATTATTAATATTGTCTGTTTAATTATAATATTCAAACCTTTTCAAAATATCTTGCCCAGACTCACATAATTACATAGAGGATCTTATATTTTATCATAATTACTATTAAAATTTACTTTCTACTAACTTTACAAATATTTTATCATTATCAGATACTGAAATTATTATGAATAGCATTATTACATACATATTATCAGTCACAATTCCAAAAGAGATTGAGCAGAGCTTCAGATAACACTCAGTTACACACTAAGCCCTATCTGGCAGTATGGGCCATATAGTAGGTACCCCAAACTAGTGACAGGTTGCCAGCCTATCGCCTACACTAAAGGGGCATTAAACCCAAAAATTTGCAATCCTTCAGTGAACAAAACAACAAAAGCCATTGACCAGGACAGATGTTACACTCAAAATCATCTCAGCAATCCAGGGCTCCGATCGCGGTAAATAATTTCAAGTCGAACGCAGATGAAACACAAACGCTGTCAAAGTTACGTTTCTGTTAAGCCCTGTCCGCACAGCGATAAATAATATCCCGTTCAAATTGAACGCGATATTATTTCCGCACGAATATTTTATTGCTGTGCGGACAGGGCTTAACAGAAACGTAACTTTGACAGCGTCTGTGTTTCATCTGCGTTCGACTTGAAATTATTTACCGCGATCGGGGCCCAGGTATAGTATTATAGACATAAATTAACAAGAATGTTGTTCTTGTAGCTTTCATAATAAAAAACAAACAATATTCAGCTATTAATGTCGACTGACATCTAGTAAATCTTAATCTGCTTACTAATTCAAACTGGATCAGCATGGGTTTTAATGATTGAGAAATGTCTGCACTCAACAGAAAATTAACCCTAGGTAAAATTATTTAAGTTGAAGTAACACATTTCATGAAAATAATTAATATGGTTGAAATTTATACCAAATTAAATAGAAAACGAAAAACAAGAAAAAAGTGTCATGATAAGAGGTGAGATGGGACCTGAATCCGCGACCTTTCGCAATCCCGGGCGACTGCTCTTCCAACTGAGCTTTCACACAGGACTTTTTAATCACGACAAATTTATCCATGTCTTTCATGGTTTTCTATTTAATTTGGTATATAAATGACAATCATATCTAAACATGCCAAATAAAAATTAGAAACAAAATCAATAATTGATATGATAAAAGAAGTAATCAAAATTAGTAGCAACATCACCACAAGCATAGTAATGACCCCTGCTGACTAATAGTGATGTCATGATGTCAGTGTTATGGTTAAATTCCAATAAGATAGGTAGATCTATTAGATTAAATTATTATTAAATAAAACTTACCTGATAAGTATTGTCAAAACTATCGTACATGAACCTAGTGATGAGTGAAGTCTTTCCCACTGAAAAAAAAACATAGTGCTCATGTCATGTCAGTGAACTCTACAAGAATAATGAATGGCCAATCAAAAAACAAGATTGATAACGGGCATAGTACTGTATGATGCGTGAATACAGTTTAGAGACGGTTCACCGCTCATATTGTGCTTAGAGAACGTAACCTACATCACAATATAATTTTAAGTCTCACTTAACGACCAGAGGGGAATGAGTTGTAGCCCAATAATAAATCGACAAGTTACGACCCCTAGGTACATGTAGGTCAGTAATTCGATAAAGTCTAGACGAATCTATACTTACATATCGTAAATTCGAAACTATATATTAAAAATGTACGACGGAACACCAATAATTCGCGTGAACTTACCGCTCTGTTCACCGAGGAAAACGAGCTTGAATTTCCGTAAAGGGTTACCAAATTCTCCAGACGCAGACATTGTGAATTTGTAAATTAATTCGCTAAACTATAATTTCACAGTAAAAATCCTTATCACAGAAAACTACATGAACAATGACAGCTGAAAGCCACTCCTGCGGCACACACACGAGCGCAGCGCCGCCACGTTACGGCAGACTGACGGCGCGACGCACTAGCCAACTCAGCAAAAAATACTTAAGATATATAAATCTTACATTGAAGCCATTAAATTAACCTGCTTTAAATCATAAAAAAGATCATCGATATATTCATCTAATTACAAAAAAACAAAACATTGATAATATTAATGGAGTTTTTATCTTGACATATAGTGCAATTTCTGAACGTGGTCCAATTCAGTGTTGCAAGTTAACGAATATTATTATTGTCCTATGGTAGGAATCAAAAGCTTCTTGGTAGGAATTACTCCGACAAAAAATATTAGAAGAAAATATCTAAGAGCAAATATACCAATTTGCTCTTAGGAAAATATATTTTCTATGGCTAATAAACATGATATATATCCTACCTTACTCGTAGTGCAGATCAAAAATCCAATGATGCACTTTCTGTTTTCATCAAAATCGGGCTAGCAACTCCTTTGAGCATTTTTTGATATTCCTTATGGTTTAGGATTTGGCCCTGAAGGCCCACTTGAAAAATTCACCCTGTATATACGAGATGGCAAACAAGCTTTAAAACAAAGCTGTTAAGTGGTTACCGTCGCCTAAAGACACTTGCGAAATAAAGCATCACTTAATACTGCAAGTACGTTGCCATCCTGGGGACTAAGGTGATATGCCTTCCATGCCCAGTATTTACACTGGCTACCTTACCCTTCAATCCGAAACATAGCCAACTGCTTCACGGCAGTCGTTCAAGTCTTATTATGTGATAACAGCATTATTTTTATTCAACAGGCAAGCTAGCCGAAGTGGTGGTGTCTACATCCAGGTACCTTCAGCCTTATCATCACATACCAATCCTTAGCATCGGGTATGATGCAAACCAAGAGATTCCCTGTCAAATGTTAAAAAACGAAACACATAGTAACAATTTCCCTCCTTTTCGTGATATAAATTTAACTTCGGTATCACTTGTTTCGCTCATTGTAAAATAACAGTAAAATATTTTGCCTATAATTTTTGCTTGTTCAAGTTAGATAAACAAAATGACTCTTGTTATTTTCCTCAAGTTATGTAAGATGACAATAAAGGTTTAACATAGGAGTTACATTCTTTTTAATATACTTAGTAAATACTAAGAAGAATGTAATATCTACATTGAAACTTTTTGACGTGACAACGTCTTATAATTGGATAGAGCCGGCTGCACGCACGAAAAAACATACGCATGCGGCGTTACCTCGCTCTGAGGCGTTCCATGTAAGGCCGGCAAAACAAATGAAATTAAATTTTTCTTTTGAAAAATGCTACCATTCCATCAGTATTTTCTTAAGACGTTGTCACGTTCAACTATCGTCAGTAAACCGACTTTACAGACAACCAATTTTTTATCAAATAACAGAATTTATTATTTTGCTTTAGTAATTATTCCTTTGAATTATCTTTATTCATTAATTTTATTAAGCTCATACATACCTAATGGCAAGGTTAAATAATAAAATTCGTTTTATGTCTTGGATCTTCTATATTTTTAACGCCCACAAGACCAAACGTTTGTGCATTTTGTTAAAAATACAAATTCTCTATATTTTGTTTGTTTTTGTAATTAAAATTAAACGGTAGTAACATGAGCAATATTTTATTGCTGTTCTAACAACTTCAACTACAGTAGCAAGACAGGTTAACACTTTACCGGTATTAGGTACTACTGGTATTAAGAATGGTAGTAACACGGGCAATAAACGGTTTAAGTCTAATTTTTTTGAAATAAAAGAAGTTCATAATATTATAGATTTTATTGAAATAATTATAATAAAAAAAAACAAAATATATTAGGTATCAATATCACAAGGCTCTTTTCATTAGGTAGGTACTTAAAATATAGGCATGTAGGTACACATCCAAAAATATTTTCGGTTCACACATGACATTGTTTACAAAAATAATATTAATATATGCAATAATTAAAAAAATTAATGCCTGTCTTACAACCTTTTTATACACACTTTTAAAATAAAAATATATCTACTCTGGATAGAAACCACAAAAACATGCGACCGATAATTAGGAATCTTGAAATTACAGAAACCTATTTAATTTAGGAACAATTTCGCTGGAAACAAATTATTGTACGCGGCTGATAGCCGTAACTATCTGGAAAATTAACGTACACTGAACAGTGCAAGCTATTGGACCTAACTCGTGGACGTAACCTTGGACCGTCCTTGAGCCCGTCTGTCTGTTTGTATTCTGGCATGTTGGATGTAAAGTGACTTGCATACTTATCAGCCGCGTCCGTCAGCCATAACTACGGTTGCCATTTCTAAGATCTATTAATCCGGACAAGAAATTCGAAAACTCGGGATTTTGGAGCTTACAACCCGGACATTTCAAAGGCGTTTAATTTTCAAGTTACTCAGTAAAATATAAATAGTTTTAGTTGTTAATATCAACTTTTTATCTAGTCTAATACAATTTAAGACATTTTTTAAAATAATGTAGGTATTGTAAAGAAAACAAAACAGGAACTATTATATATTATACGTGTTTTACATTTTTTGTTTCATTACATGAAACTACTTGCAAATTTTAAGACCCGGACTACAAACGGATCCCAGGCCGGCCGCTCCCCGGAAGGCCAGTAAAGTAGGACAAATCCGGGGAAACCCCGACGGATGGCAACCCTAGCCATATCCAGCTTTTCAAATTCCTACGAACGAAATGTCGAAACCCTAAGGAGTATAATAATCTTGCAGCCGTGTGCTTTCAGACATTCCACAAAAAAGTATTAAAAACGTATGAATAACCAGAGAAGGCAGTCTGGTTATATTTGTACTTTTTTTTAATTTGTATTAAAGACAAGAAATATTTATTGAAACTTAAATGTTTAAAAATAATAATTAACAATTATTTACATGTTCAGTTTACCAAGAAATACAGTTTAAATAAGTCACCACTCTCTTACAACGATAGGACGCGGCACATAAAGGTAGGTCTTTAATTATGCTGCACTTTGAGAGATTGTATGTCTACAAGTGTAAATCAACATTTGAGTTGTAGTATCATTCGCAGAAACCAAAACCAAATCGATAACGTTCCCATAAATGTTTTGACATCTGACAGCTGTCAAGACGTTGCCAAAATTGTATGAAAACGGAAACGTTTTTAATGTGGTTATTACGCGATACCAGCCCCCCGATAGCGCTATTTACAACATTTTTTCTAAAATCAAATCGTTATCGACAGTTGTCAAACTGTTGACAAAATGTATGAAAAGGGTAATGATTTCGTTTTGGTAAAAACGTTGTAAATAGCGCGATAAGGCCCCAGGTAAATTGTCTAAGCGTGATACATATGGACCCATGCGCTTAGACAAGTGACAATCGTTTCATAAAGATAACGTATCGGAATTCGTCATCATAGGCTATATTACTTTGTTATCCACAGCGTCTTAGTTTTAGCTACCAACTTATTTAGAGATGTCGATTATTCACGTGACTTAACGACGGCTTAAGTCAAACATTTTGTTTTCATCAAAATTCGTTATCCGCGGAGGGATGAATGAATGAGAAGTCTGATCTCAATCCTCTATAGAACACAGCATGCTATTTGCTGACATTTTTCATTGGTTTTTGACCACATGCTAAGTAAATAAGATCCAAAATATGATATCCAATCCAATCTAATATATAGATAGAACGCTATAGGGGTTTCCCGGAATTACGCATTTTGTCAATGTCAATTGTCAAGTGAAAGTATAGATATTAATCTGTGGATCATTAATAAAATCCAGACACAATTGTGTTTAATTGTCTCGCGGTAGATATCTACCGAACAGGGACCAAAAGGTTAAATAAAATTGTACCCACATCAAATAGAGTTAAAAGTCCCACAATACGTATTATTACAATATTGGGTAAAACTCCACATTATATGCACACACGTCAATTCAAAAAATCAGGCGAGTTCGAGTCCTTTCTTTTTTTACAATATTTTTACTTAAATGATTTATTACAAAAACATTTTCATACAGTTTTTGTTATGTATGATACTGCTGCAATAAAAGTACACTTAGCGACATTACACACTTGAAAAAATATTAGGTTACAAATTATTAAGATCTCAGTGATTGCAATAAACCAGAGATTATCAAACTTATTTATTTTACCGCCCCCTTTGAAAATCAATTAATTTTCAGCGCCCCCAATTTTTTATACACTCCTAAAACTTAAAAACCACAATTTCATTCCTTTAATTACACAAACACGCACAAACTTGTTTATCTCTTTCGAGGGTCAATCGTACTGTACCTCTAGTATGAGTTTTGTTAATTTTCGAGCTCGATCAAACGTATCGTATGGTTCATACATTGCCCACTAACGCCTGCAGCGTAAACTATCAGAAACAGTGTGCAATTTATCAAAGAGACGATACGTTTGATCGAGCTCGAAAACTATCAAAACTCATAGTAAGGGTAGGTACTGAGCAAGTTAGGACAGTAGGTATCGATGAACCAGCCGATTGCTTCCGGATTGCACTAATAGCGCCATTTAACAAAATCTTGTTCCAACTTGATTGCGTACGGCGTACGTATCCTACGAAATCTGTGTTAAGTATTTTTAGTTTTAATACCATCATACAGGGCGGAAATATAATTGTAATAATTCGATATTAAGTAGTAGGTATAGTGATTTTAGTGAATTTTAAATTTAAAGTACTTAAATGAAATTACAAATCAACCATCGCCCCCCTAAACTACGCTAACGCCCCCCATTTTTTTCTGGGCCCCTTAACGCCCCCCTCTAGGTCTCCAACGCCCACAAGGGGGCGTTATCGCCCACTTTGAGAAAGACTGCAATAAACGCACAACATTGCCGTTTACATAAAGTCATCTTACAAATGTTTATTTGTAACATTTTAATAAATCTTCCGAAATTAGAAACTGGCAGACGTTGTGAACAGCATGTTTGAGTCAAAATTCAAAATGGTCGCTAATCGGTTTATTAAAACTGTCTCCTCACCCGTTTCACATTGTAAGTCTTGAAACCACTCTCATTACTTATTGCTTGTATCATTTCAATTTCAACTATTATACATTTTTACTAATATATTCTTTTTATGTGGTAAAAATATAACCTAAACTTACCACCCGAAAGCAAACATTTATCAACGAACGTAACACCAACACAGACCAATCAAGACCAATTTTTTTTTTGTTGAATTAATTATAAAACTGAGCAGTCATTGTTCCTATCTTAGTGCAAGTCAAATTGTAAGACAAACTGTGTTCAAAATTTTTGCCAGTTAAAAGTGACAGCCACTGCCAGCTATAACCTCGCAAGACTCGAAACAGTTTTCATATTTTTACAGTGGCATAAGTCGGACGGACTACTGCAGGTCAAGCTACTAACCTATGACAAATTTCTTCAATTCATTTTCAAATTTATTCAATAATAGTATTCATAGTCCATTGAAAAAATTTAAAAGTTTGTGGTTGAATGACTTGGTCTTTCTTCCACATATTCTGAAATTATTCAATACATTTTTACCCTTTACATGGCATTCAAATTTTATTGGTAAATTAAAGACTTTGTAGTAACTTGATGTGCAGGTGTCTGTCTATAGGAATATACGAATATATTACAACCTGTCGACGACCACAATCTCAAAATCTACTTTCGCATTTAGACTAAATTATTCGCAATCGTTTTTTTTTTGTTACTGTTTTACATATGGAATACTGACACAATTTGATGAAATGAATATTGTACTTTATACCGATACGGTTATGGTCTAGAATTGATTTAATCATATTAAAAGGCAAAAAATACGAGCAACAACAACAAAAATGGGGTGTCTTTTTCTGTATGGTCACATCAGTAGAAAGAGACACCATCCATTTATGTAGCATTATCTTCGGAACGATTTTGAGGTTACCGTCAGCATTCCAGTTAGGGACATAAATTCCTTGTATAACACTTAGCAAATATAGCTTCATCCAATACAAAAACAAAGTACAGAGAAGACTAGGGAGCGTGTCTTCTTGGTGGGTACATATTTTCCTCCACAACAATAACCCCACACAGCAAATCATAACCCGTACGATTATGTCGGAAAACAAAGAGTACGACGCATAAAGGAAATAAAAGTGAGATTAGGAAATTCTTCATGAGAGATCGGGCCAGTGCTAGAGCAAAACTCAATGGGCGGCCTGGGTATAACAACACAGTTTCCTTGGGTCTGTTTTCCACAGGAATTACAGAAGAAGCAGTGACGACGCGAAGGCCTAGGAGTGCTTTTCCTGGAGTAGCACCCCCTGTCCGTCCTACACTTCCACTCAAGCAGAATGCCTTGAAATTAAAAATAATAAAAATGCAATTAACATTGTATTGTTTGAAACTTACGTGGTCACTATCAATTAAATGTGAGAAAACGGGATTTATACCATATACCTTTGTTTTGTGAATTATCCGATATTGCGGCGCAGTTTCATGCGTTTCTTAATGTAATATGCTTTGAAACGATACTAGGAGTCAGGCAGACACCTGCCGGCCAGGCAGTGGAGTGTAAGGTGCAAATCAGCTCGAAATGATCAGTTGATCTTCTTAGAATTTTAAGAAACCGCTATCTCACTGGAGTTTAAATCTACCAGTGGCTCCAAAACACGTGAGGTGTGAATGTCAGCGAGCGTATGATAAGAAGAAGAATGGAGGAGCTAAAGGCAAGTCAGCTTACGGTTCAGATCAGATCACAGATCAGTTCATCCATGACCATGGCGCATGAAACTGCGCCGAAATATCAGATAATTCACAAAACAGAGGTATTACGTGGTATAAATCCCGTTTTCTCACATTTAATGCAACATAAATATTACGAGTGCAATTACTGTAATTAATCTTTTCTGTACGGGATGCACCATTGATGTCATAACCAAAGTCACTTCTCAATACGGGAGGCATCTATTGGTGTTCGATTGCATGATGAACATACAAAAAAAAACCAGTAAGTAATAAAATTGGACACAATGGGAATGATTGGATTTGTACTTTAGTTGTGTGAGAAATATCATATATTTCATTGCTTTAGCTTAGTTAATTAATTCTTAAAGTTTTGATTAAGCAACTTACCTCAAATAGGCAGACAAGAGCCCTATATATGATTTCTAATAATAAAATTTCAGATGTTAGTTCCATAGCATACTTGTAGTCATCATAATGTTCACTGAACTTGTAAAAGTCAAACTTCTCCAAATCACTGAAAATGAAAAGAAATGTTTTTCAAATACATACTTCTATTTTTTTACATGTGTTTTTTAATTTAACACATTTATATTAATATTTTGGAAATCATACCAATTATATAGATCAATTAAAAGGTTAACTTCTGTGCATCGCGGCCGATGATGCCATTAATCGCGCGCGGTTGATGCAACAATTGTCAGTGTCAAAATGTATAGGGCCAGTCGCGTGCGACAGACGCGCGCGACTGACCCTATACATTTTAGGGACGGAAGCGGCGCGCGTCACTTGTACGTTGTCAAAAGCTGCGATCAGCCGCGATGCACAGAAGTGAACCTTTAGTATCACCACAGATTTAATAATACAAAGAGATAGGCCAAGCCGTCGTTTAACTTGCGACAAGTGCGACTATGCCCTGTGGATATACATTTCCGCCACTTCGCCTTCCAATAAAGTCAAGTGAATACGTGAATACGAACAAAATGTCCCCGGGCAGAAGGGCTTAGGAGGGTACCGGTGTTTTTAGTGGGTAGGGCCGGCCTTGTTCAGCGCCGGATGAGTCCGACACACGCCGTACGCCGAGCCAGCGTGCGGTGTGGTCCGTCAATGGACTTTCCATGGTAAAAAAAAAAGTTCGAACAAATCAAGCAAATTAAAAAAAAATCCATCAAAATATGTTGAATAATTTCAGGGTTCATCGACTTCAAACTAGGACATGCACAAACTGGATGGTTTTGAAAAACCGGTTTTCCGATTTTCATAAAAAAACAGCTAAATCTGTTTTTTTCAGGTTTGTGTCAAAATAAAATCAATTAAAATTGTACAAAAAATAAGAATAATTTTTATTCTTTTGTTTTACAATTCTAGATTAAATCTCTGATTTCTTTACACCAAAAAGTGTTGGAATGTCCACCACTCTCAATGGCATCAGATGTCTTGCTTCCAGAGTTTACTTGCACAAGAAGTACCGTGGAACTGATTAAAAGGGAAGACTGGGCACAACGCTGTAATAGTGATCCCTTGGACATTGGGTCATCAATAATGTAAACGCCGATGAGCTAGCAAGGGCTCAAGCTCAAGGACTACAATTTAGCTTACAGCTTTTCTGTCACATCTCAAAAAACCGGGCTATGAAATACATAAAAACGCACCTTCTTTGAGAGGCAAAAGCGGACTGGCAAAAAACCCCTGGTGAATAACTAATTAATCCATACTTCTGTAAGCACACTGAATGACAGTGACCTAAATAGCACCAAAACAACGAAATAATAAAATTGGTGTCATGGCCTGGAGAATGAAGGCTTGAAAATAAGTAGAACCACTGGTGGTCTCTACCACCCTGAACTGGTCGAGTTAGTTAGTCAAGTTAGGTACCTCTTTCCTGAAATGTTTAAATACCATAAACTATTTACATGACAGTCATGTAATTTTAGTATTTATTTATTTATATTCCATTTATGAGTAAAAAAGAATGTGTTTGTGTCAAAAAGTAAAAATGCCAAATAACCCCAATTTATGATCTAAAAAGTTCTAAAATCTATCAGTTAACCGGTTAACTGGTTGCATGCCCCAGTTCAAACACTGTAACACATATTTAAGACTATTAAGTTATTCTAAGTTACATATAATTTCACATTTTCATGCAACAAATATAGTGGATGTTTGGTCTTGTTATAATCTAAATACTTACATAAATTCAAATATATCAACTGCTACAAATGTTACTAGGAGTTTTAGGATGAATAACAGGACAAAGTCAATAAATTCAGCAGCAAGTCTTTTGTAGAGTGGAGGTATTAGATATTCATATCCACCATGACGAGTTATTACTGAAAAACAAAGGCACAAACTATGTAAGTCAGTCTAAGTAGAATTTTGAATTTTAGTCAATATAAAATGCAATAATAAGCTTATACCTTCAGCTGGTGTTAGTTGTTCTGTTGGTATCTGTGGATCTGGTACATTTCTAGCAGGTTGAGGCAATTGAAATGGAAAATGTTGCCCTTGGAACTGATAGTTATTATTTATGAGCGGTACATTAGTTGAATTGTTTTGTAGCCCTTGAAAGGTCATCATATAATAAGGAAAGCAGGTAGAAAAATTCTGGTACATTTGGGCTTGTTGGATCCATAATCGTAAAGCTTGAAAATACGCTTCACGTTCCGATGTTGCTGGAGGCAAATCACCCACTCCTCTAGGTATTGTTCCTTCTCCAGAAGGACCGTTGTTATTAAGTGGTCTCTCAGTTTCAGACATGTTCCGATTACAACTTTGAGAACACAAGTATTTAAAGATCTTATTACTTTATTTATATTATTTTACTAAGATTAATTATAACACGTCAGTTTTGAACTACACAGATATAGTTTTGTTTTGACAGTTACTATTTCAACGTTTCGTAGATCGTTTTTATCACGGTAATAGACACAGACTAGTTAGAGATACTACGTTTACGTACGTACGTAATAGACTAAAAATCATAATCATAAATCATAGTCATCATAAAAAATTACAGTTGTGTAGCATTTATATTATTACATAATAATGAGTAAAATAAAGGACGTATTCAATTTTTATGACTGAGATTATGATAAATAACACAGCGCTATTTGAACGATTAAGTTACAATATTTATTCGTAGTAGAAAATGTGACAGTAAAATGGCAACATCCAAAAACATCTGTCAAGTTGTGACGACCGGATGCTAGGCTAGGTAGGTAAATGCGTGCGCAATAATGGTGGTGTGACCTGTGTGATTGAGCACTGTGGACTCTAGTTGAAATGAAATTGTAGACTGTCGTCCTATTAGTTTGGTTTTTAAAAGTGACTATTGCTGTGTTTTATTTGCAACAAAATTATTAGTGTTGTGTGTAATCTCTTAGTCGAAAATACACTTTGTTACCGTCTTTGGTAGCTCATAGTAATTTACTGGATTTTGCTGATTGAAATGGTATGTGCTCAATGGTGGATTTGTAGTGATAAATAAATGGAATAAGACGCCTGTTTATAACGTGAATTCTACAGTAAGTACTTTCGAACGCGTACCTACATAGCATTACATTACATTTATTATTGTATTCAACTTGTTCTCGTCTCCGGTTTGTTTACAGTACCGATTTTTACCTGGAACTCAATCTTCGCAGAATAGTAAAAAAGTCTGGTTTGTTAGAACCGATTGGACTATGTATTTTGTCATACTTTTTGCTACCTGCCACTAAATTTATGTTTAAAATTTTAAGTAAGTTTAATCAATTTAATACCTATTTTATACTATTTACGTTTGGAGACTTATGTCACATAAATCTTCGCAGCTTATCATTATTGTATAAAAACTTTTGAAACTGAAACCATGTACAGATTAACTTTTGTAGTGGGTAATACTGATAAGGCTATATCAGATAAACATAAAAGTAAATACTCTATTTTTTATAAAAGCATTTTTATAAAAGCACTATAACATCAAAGGTTCATACTATCCGTGTAGGGTAAAAAAAGTAAAGCTTAATAGAGGAATCACTGTAGTGATTAAGTTCGATAATGGTCCATACTAATATTATGAAAGTAAAGATTTGTATGTTTGTAACGAATAAACTCAAAAACTACTGAACCGATATTGGAAAGCAGAAGCTATTCTAAATTAGAATAGCTTCTGCCTGCTACTTCATCTACGCAGGATTTGAATAGATAGATTATATGTTATTCAGATGTATGAGCTATATTATTGTAAAGTTTCATAAACCCTTTTCATGCCAGATATGATTATTTCATATCTGGCATGAAAAGGGTTTATCACAGTACCACGCTTGTAGTGTGGTACTGTGACATTGTGCCTGCCGCTAACATATTAGTAGGTTATTTGAAGGAATAATTCTGTCTTTTTTTCTTTGGAAATACAAAATTTTACTGTGTTAAGTTTTAAAATGACAACAAACAGCACTGGAGTTTTTGGTAATAAAGGGCAAAATTTTCTTGCTACTTTGCCACCATAGTATATTTGATTTGCTTATAATATTAGTACGATAAACTTTCAGGGTGGATGTTGCAGGAGGGATATATGCAACATCCGCCCTGAAAGCCTATATACAAGAAAGTAAAATTTTATTTTGTGTAGTAGCCAAGTGTTAATCCGCCAAATAAAAACTTTAAAATATGGGTACTTTCCTAACCATTAAATACATTTTCTTGCCCTGAAATAAAGAACATAATCAATCTATGAGGTGTATCAAATACATCCTGAATTAAAAAGGCTGTTATGATGATGATTATTTTATTATATTCATTTTGTATTAGAACTATTTTATTTATGTACTAGCTTTTGCTCGCGATTTTGCCCCGTGGAATATAGTTACTAAGGGTAAAGTTACAGCATTTAAATTATTGGTACTTATGTTTATGGTAGTTTTTGTTTACTAATCATACACATATTTCCAATATATGATAGTATTGTTCAGGGGAACCCATCACTTTATCGCAATTAACTTCAACAATTTTCATTCCCCATAAAACTATTTGCAGGTCTTTTTATACAATATTTAACAACTCCTAGAATCAGGTGACATTGCAATAACATTAACTTCGAATAGTTATCTGTAATATAAAAAATAATAGTTTAAAAAAACAAGGTGTATTAAGATGAAAACAGCAATATTATATTAAAATCATACATATGTGGGGTGCACTAAAAGTTTCCGGAATGAATAAGAAAATAATACTATTAAAGGTCAAAAATTAATTTATTGTTTCTCAAAATATTCTCCCTTTGCGTAAATGCACTTTTTCATTTGATCAAACCAATTTTGAAAACTTTTGTGCCACTCTTCCATGGAAACCTCAGAAATGTGTTTTTATACTCTTCGACAGTATTGATTGTTTATGACCTCTTCTTGTTGACCGCGTAATTGGTTCTTAATTTTTGGGAACAGAAAAAAGTCACAAGGTTCCATGTCAGACTGTATCCAGGATGGCTCATAACTTCTACGTTTTTCACCCTCAAAAATTATGCCTGGCCATGTGGGAACTAGCATTGTCGTGGTGCAAGATCATTTTATTTGTATTTTATTTTATTTGGGATAACAAACAGTTATACAATTTAGCTTACAATGATATGACTTAAAACTAACTTATTTACTTATTATAACGTTGCTGGTTATATACTTGTTATAACCAGCAACGTTATCCTCAGATGATACGGCATTTAGAAAGAAAGAAGAAATGTTTATTTGATACACACACTACAAAACATAAGGTAAACTATAATTTAAAAAATCAGGTTGGGACAGTAAGTGAGCTGTATCAAAAAGGTCTCCGCTCAGCATTTGTCGCAGCAGGAGGCCAGGTATTCTGCGGATGCCTGATGTGAGAGTAAGGCAAATACCTACTATTCCTAAAATTAGTAATTATTAATTTACGGTTATTTTTACGGAGTTCGTCAATAGTTTCTGGCACACAAATGGTCGTGTGCCAGTCACTATTAACGGTACGACGATTCGCTAAAGCAACAGTTGCCACGTGTCCAGTTTTATAAAAAAAAGAAGCAATCATCCGCACCGTACCGTTAAGACCCATACACTCGATTGCTGCTTTGTTTTGGAGTCGCAGCAATAAATCCATGTTTCGTCACCTGTTACTATGTCCCACACCAAATTTGACTCACCTTCGTTGAATCTGGTAAGCATGGCACTGCACCAAGTGACGCGGTCTGTTTTTTGAGCCTCAGTCAAATTGTGTGCGATCCACCTTTCTCACACCCAAATGTTTGTGTAAGATTGATTGTATTTGACTCATGTCTATGTCTAAGAATGCGCGAATCTCATGGTAGGTCACATGCCTGTCTGTTTCAATCATACGGCGCACAGCATCGATGTTTTTGTTGTTCACAGCGCTTGACGAGCGACTTTCGCTGAGATTGACATGACCGCGCTTGAATTCTGCAAACCAGCTATAAATAGTCGTCTTGCACGGTGCTTCATCGCCAAAAGCAGATTGAAGCCGACCGATGCTCTGTTGAGCTGCCACATTACACACTTAAAATCGTAGAAAATCATACTACGAAAATTTTCCCGAGTTAAATCCATGTTTATGTAGACACGCAATTTTTTAAATAGCGCCACAATGTAAAAACAATTGACAGTCAGATGAAACAAACTGCGTTCTACAGCCAAAGAGTTCTAATTACAAAATGTGCTGTGATTACACACTTTGGATGAGTTTCCGCAAAATAATTACCAATGCTGCAAAACACCATTTTAAGGCAATTCTATCACACCAACGGTTCGAGCAGCACTGAGCCACATGGAGCCACAAATCGCGCGCTTGTGTACTACGAAACACAAGTGCGGCACCAAGGTCACGCGACAGGCACTTCTATCCTCTTTATTATTATTTCTGTGCCTATGTCGCTCAGGAATTATAAAGAATTTTGCTCATCTGCGTTTCTCGACACCCAGCAAGCTTTTGATAAGGTCTGGCACAATGGACTACTGCATAAATTTAAATGTAACATTCACCAAAGCTACTATTTATTATTAGTTACATACCTGTCAAATAGATAATTTCAAGTCAAAGAAGGTAATGCTTGCACTACACAATCAAATGTAAACCTTTTACGGTTTCTCTTGCTGCAAATCAAGTGCATGTATTGTATTTGAGATGTATAAGGTCTTTCAAATTAATAAATTAATATTTTTAGTTATGTTAACGTGCAACAGATTTTCGTCTTTTAAAAATAGATCGTAGTTTCTGAATATCTGTTACCTGTGTGGCAACCCATTGTGCTTCACATTGGCGACGCCCATTGGCGGCAGAAATTAATATTGACATCGCATTCAATGTCCCTCCATTGCATTACGAGTCATCGACTGTTCGTGTCGAGAATAATAAAGGCGTACGTTGGGTACCAATCCCGGAGCAAAATGTACTTTTAAAATATCAGTATTTACTGTGATTTATATCGATGTTTCTTCCTTCGATGTGACGAAAACTCTTAGTATTCCATTGATTCACCGACGCCGGATCCCACGCGTTGTAGAGAGAGGAGCGAGAAGCAGTGTAGGGTTAAGGTTGGTGTGATGGTGCACCGGCGCTCCCCTTCACTACCCTGACTTCTCTCTCTGCCTAGCCATATTTGCTACGATTCCACGAGTCACGACTTTTCCCATAGGGGTAGGCAGAGATCACTGCTTTCCACTTGCTACGATCCTTAAAGCCTAGTTCGCATTAGGCCAGTATTTTAGTCGAGTGACTCGCTTTCAGCTCGCTACTAACCGGAAAATCATTCGCACTTCGTTCAAATCGTTCGAGTACAGTTCACAAGTGAGTGGTGTGTATTGCAAGAACTCGACTACGTGAACTCGACTAAATAGACAGGTACGGACTTGTTTAGCCGGTAAGCCAGTGTGCAGGGACGTGTGGTAGGAGGTGCTACAAGCCCGTGAAAAATAGATTGGCTCGACTGAATTACTCACTAACCTAATTAGAAAAAAACGCCAAATTATTTTCAGGCAAACTTGTTAACATCATGATAACTCACAGCAAACTATAAATACCAAGCTTCGAATTGATGATCCTAAAAATCATAAATAAAACTGATTCACGTCTTAATTCTCCTCAATTTTTATCTGATAATGTTTAATCGGACAAGTTTAATTTCGGCTTACTCAGATCAGAAACGGATACGATATTAAGGAAAGTAATACTTTATACATTTTTGACGCCCAAAATGAATATCATGTATCCTAATATAATAACACAGGACGTGTCTGAAATCATATCCAACCTACCTACCCTTTTCAAACATAAAAAATTGAGCTTATATGTACTGACATCGCAATGAGGTCCCGTAATGGTATGGCTTTTCCTAATACAACATACATAGTAACATTCCTTTTTGTACCACAATAAAGATGTTTTTTAAATCATCAAAATCGGTCCATCCGTTGCAAAGTTATAAAGCAATTTGCGTCAACTGATTTTATTTAATCCGCTGCGCTCTACGGCATGGCTGTGACGTCACCCGGCACTATCGCCCGCTCCGAGTCGCCGCACACTAGGAACTTTGACTCATTTTCATCTCATATAACTATAACTTTCGTGTTAATAAAGATATTTTTTACTTGATAATCTTGAATAAATATGCTTTTAAATAAAGTTTATTCCGTGAGTAATAGTTTATTTCTAATAGTTAGAAAAATTAGAGGAATAAGTAGGTAGGTACTTAAAATAATATTTTTTCTCACCTTGACATCATAAAACTTTACTCATCATCATCTCATAAAGTTATAACTTCCGTGTTAATAAAGATATTTACATGATTTTATTCCTGATAATTTTAAATATACATATTATATACTTTTAAATAGTGTATAATTCGTGAGTAAAATTTTATCATCATCTCATAAAGTTATAACTTCCGTGTTAATAAAGATATTTACATGATTTTTTTCCTGATAATTTTAAATATACATATTATATACTTTTAAATAGTGTATAATTCGTGAGTAAAATTTTATTTACAATAGTTACAAAAGTCGAGGAATACTTAGAATTATTTTTCATCATTTCAGTCGAGAGACACCCACTGTTGGACATAAGCCTGGACATTTTTTCTCACTTTGACATAATATATTTAAATGTGTTACGCAGTAAAACCCCAAAAAACATATATTTATCCGTCAAAATATATTGTTATTTCCTAATAAATAAAACTATAACCAGAAATTCAGCAAACGTCGGCAAAATCTCGAACAGAAAATTTAAGAAAAGAAAATAGTAGGTATACATTATGATTGCAAATTATTATGTATATTTGGATAAGTAATATTTGACTAGACCACGGTAATAATAGAAGATAAACATTGTAAACTAAACTAAACTGAGTAAAAAATTCTATTTTTGTTCAGCAAAGTACCTACACATTCCAAGATTTTGAAAATTGTATGTATAGTTTTGATAATATAAAATCATATATCATACAATCGCCATCATATTATATAATCGAAATTAAACTTAATTATTTTAGTAAGCTTAATTAGTATAGATAGTCTATATCTAGCTGTAGTACTAGCTTTTGTCCGCGACTTCGTCCGCGTGGAATAGTTATTTTGGGCTGCATTTTTGAGATTTTGGATTTCCATACTACCTCTCATCACTCATTTCATCCTTGTGAGGATAAAAGCTCAAGATTTCACCTATTAGGGAAAAAAAACAGTGCCTAAATTATAATTTTAACGAACGTCCATGCAAACTTTCATCTCTCATATCAACCCTTTCAAGTCTTTTTTCGAAATAAAAGGTAGCCTATGTCCTTTCCCAGCGTCTAGTCAATATTTGTACCAAATTTCATCAAAATCGAAGCCGCGAAAGCGTTACTTTGCTTAGTCTTACATATAACCTCTCATCCCCAAACGAGTCAAACTTTAAAAAACATGAACAAAATATTTATTTATTACTTGTCGAGAGCCTAAATTCAAAGTTTCATGCTTTAATCTTCAATAATGACAAACTCCCAAACAAACCTTCGACCCTTATTTCAACCCCTTTATGCCCTTTTTTTTACAAATAATGGTAGCTTATGTACCTAATTTTAATAAAATCGAAGGCGTGAAAGCGTGACTTTTGGACTTCTGATCAAAATTTTTCAAAAATGCTAAAACAAATATTTATTTCATTTTTATCAAGTGCCTAAATTCAAGTTTCATGGCTTTTCTTTAAAAATGAAGAACTTCCATACAAAATTTCATCCTTTATTTCAACCCCTTCGAGCCCTTTTTCGCAATAAAAGGTAGCCTATCTTTATGTTATTCTGATGTATGAGCTATATTATTACAAATTTTAATTAAAATCCATTCCGTAGATTTTGCGTTAAAGACATAGAGACGTATATACGCCCGCATACTTCTTTCACCATCCTTTCGTGTTTATAAATTAGTAGGATTGCTCAAACTTCACTAAATTGGCACTAAACCTCTTGAATAGGCTTTCACTATAACATCAAAAAAACAATATGTATAGTATTTAATACGATATGTTCGCAAGAAACGCTGCGCGCGGGTACAGTCGGCAGTGATGTAGTGCCGAGTGACGTCACACGCCTGCCAGGCGGCCGCTTGGCGGAACGATCCGTTTTTTCGTCATAACTTCGTCAATTTTCATCGTAGAAAAAAAAATTTGGTACCATTTATTTTGTTTTTTAATTGTTTACAAAGCTACATTCATAGTTAAAATCGTTACGGATCCTCATTTCAAGTATGATATCCTAATTTCCATAATGCCGAATTCATACACTCCATATCAAAGACATTTGAATAAGCGTAAAACTTTTGATACCTACCCAGTAAGTCAGCGTACGTCACAGAGTTACTGAACATCAGACAGGACTTACGAATTTTCAAGTGATAAGGCCGAAAAATCAACGATAATTTCACTCTTGATACGCCTACCGTAAAGAGACCTTATTATTGTGAATAGTTTTAAGAAAAACCACGGTAATATAGATAATATTACCGTGGAAAAACGTTGAAGACGACCGAAATCTGGCGGTAGGTAGGTAATAGGGCATGCAACCGGTTAACCGGATAATCGATAGATTTTGGAACTCGGTTTTTTTCTAATGAAAAATCCGTTTTTTTTCGCGTCTTTTATTTCTTGACACAAACACAATTCTTCTTTGCTTATAAATGAACTCAAAATAAATAAATACACGTTTATAATGCAAATAGTTCCTGGTATTGGTATTTAACTTGTAGAATATTTGGAGTCGGCGTAATATGATTTCTTCCACTCTCCTCGATCAGTCGTCATCTCAACATTGGAACCCTTCTTTAACATATCTAATCTAGCTCTATAATCACCTTTCACAAAGTCTATCCAACTTCCCATATCTATCTACTATTATGATCTTGGTTTTGGACCAGTTTATGGAAAGTCTAATCAGAAGGATCCAAACTTCTGGGCTGACGTCTAGGCGCCTTTAAACGCAGCATAAAATTGGCTACGAGTAGTTTATGGTCAGAACCGCAGTCTGCGCCTGGAAAAGTATTTACATTAGATACTGAGGGTCTCCAGTAGGTAACTAGAGTGATGTAGTCGATTTAGTTTCTTTGCCTATCGCCTGGAGATCTCCATGTGTATATAAACCCTTCCCCTTTAAATTAAGGTGAATCCGGGAGTCGCATATTGTCCCCATAGCCTACCGCCATTTCATTCATCCTAAGCTAATTCGATGATTGACATCTCGGTCTATCTATTGTGCTGTTGAACCCAGATATCAGAATTCAGAGCAGATTTGTCCATTCGACCGAGTCCGCTTTTGCCTCTCAGAGGAAGTGGGTTTTTGAGTATTGCCTAGCCTGATTCTTTGAGATACGAGAGAAAGGCTCTGGGCCAAATTGTAGTCCTTGAGCCCCAGCCCTTGTTAGCTCATCGGCCTTTTCGTTACCGATGACCCAAGGTCCAAGGGATCGCTATTACAACGTTGGGCCCAGTCCTCAGTTCCATGGTACTTCTTGTGGAAGTTAAACTCGGGAAGCAAGACATTTGATGTCATAGCGAGTGGTGGACATTTAAACACTTTTTGGTGTAAAGAAAAGAGATTTAATCTAGACTTTTAATACAATAGAATAAAAATTATTCATTTTTTTTACAATTTTTATTGTATAATAATTTTATTAATGTATAACAATTTATATAATAATTTTATTTTTGCGTTTACAAACGCGTAAATATTAACACTAGAAAAATGCACTGAAAAAAGTCGACTTCCCGCCTGAGGCAAGTCGATATTTTTCAGTGCATTTTTCTAATTTTTATTGTCTTTAACACACCCAAAAAAAAACGAAAAAACCGGTTTTCCAAAACCATTCGTTTTTTTGCATGCCCTAGTAGAGGTACCATAGATATGGTATGTTTGTGCAATATGATTGGTCCGATGGTATATTATATAAATACTAGCTCTCCCGGCCACGCGTTGCTGTGGTAATTTCACACTAGGTACTGTCCTAAAGAAAAGCGTCGGTGGCGTAGTGCGCAAGGGCGTTGTCTTTCACCCGGGAGGCAACGGTTCAAACCCCGCCACGTACCAATGTGTTTTCAAATTTTGAATTAATATGTACGTTTAATCGACGCTTTTACGGTGAAGGAAAACATCGTGAGGAAAACTGCACACACCCATGAAGAAATTCTTAGGTTGTGTGTGAAGTCGTCTAACCCGTACTAGGCCAGCGTGGTTGACTAAGGCCTAATCGCCCCTAATGTGGGGTAGGCTCGAGCCCCTCGATGGGGACATTATATGAGCTGTTGATCATGACTGTCCTGTGACATTGAATTTGCTGTAAAAAAATGAGGAATACTTATCTAGATAAAAACTATCCTATCTCTCAAATTGGAGCTAAACATACATTTAAAATAAAAATAAAAAATTGTTAGTTTCAGAGTTCATCCCGGACAAACATGGTGACACGGGAATTGTAGATGTAAATATGAAATCTATGTCTCACGCTCTAGCTAGGGACTCTGTTACAGTGAATTAAGGAGGCCGCATATTTTCGTCTATTATGTCATAACATCTCTAGTTCGTTTCATTCGACGGTACCTAGCTGCTGCGAGCAAAGGTCCTTTCCAGCAGATTCCGGGATCTACTCCGCTGAAAATACCTAATTTTTGCCATCTTAACATCCGTATTGTCTCTCCAATAAGAATTATAAATCGTTAACAGTGGTGACGTAAATAAAATCAGCTTATTAATAATAAAAATCTTTAGAATTTAAACATCTTAGTTCCGAATCGTCGTGTACGGCTCGTAACTCGTAACTACATGACACGATTATCTTCAATGCACGAGGTAAGGTACCTACCTATCTCCTAATTCCAAAGTCTTGTGTTTGCCTATCTAATGTGTGAGTGTGACTCACTGGCTATTTAAGTTCCTTGAGATTGCATCCTTGGATGATTAGTCATAGGCCACAGGGCCTCTGTGGGACCGGACCTACGCGGATTTGAATATTTTTTCCTTGAACACGTCCTTTCACTTGCTTTGTGAACTTCAACCAAATATTTACTACTGGATTACTATGCTCCGAAATTCTTGTAGTCTTATGCCGCGTTCAGTGAACCTCAACCAAAATGCTGTAATGTTTTGTTATTGTAAATTGGAGCTCGGCTTATTTATGCTGCTGCTATGAAATATTTTAACGTGAAATGAAATGAAATGAAAAAGCTCTTTATTTAAATGGACTTTGCTAAGTACTTTTAAATCGTCAAAAGCCCTACCAAGTGAAGATCAAGCTATAATGTAGCTAGTCTCGAATTTGGAGCGCCTGGATTGCGACAGGCATTCACTATGTCCACGGTCTGCGTTTTCTATTTCCTTTGAAGCTAGACAGACTAAAAAATATTCTATACAAGTGGTCGCCTTCCTCGCGTCAATGTCGGTTATCGCGCCAAAAAGTCCTACTATCCTATGTCCTACTCAGACTTCCATACTATCTCCATAACAAATTTCTTAATAATCGGTTCAGTGGTTTAAAATAATACATGATGTACCTACTTCGATTTTGTCACAAATCTTTAGGTGTTTATTCCATCCTCAAAACGTATTTACCTCTTACAAAATCTAACAGGATAGACAATAGGTTTCATTCGTTTAGAAGCGATCAAATACTTCGGCGGAACGGAAAACGTCGCTCACGCACATTTGATGCGCTCCCCTCTTCCGATAGTCGAGCTCTGCGTTCCCGAGTTAGACGAACGAATCAATAGGTACCTACTACCTTATTTTGGTATCGAATCGCTCCATCTTAATTAGAGACTGTTCAGATGAAATAAACCCCAATTTAAAGGACTTGAAAGTGAACAGGAGTGGCTACCTGATTGTAACGAGCGATTTAACTTTCTCCATCGCCAATTTACCTAATTGCCGTTTAGCCGAATTGAAGTTTCAATTTAGAAACTGTCATTTCTACTGATTTGCGAATATTTAATAAGGAATTTTAGTCACTGTATTTATGGATCAGTCTTCTGAACATAATGTATACATAAAAATATCTCATCTTCATCTTAAAACAGCCTTTATAATTCGACCCACTGCTGGGACACAAGGCCTCTTGTCATCGAAGGAGGTTTAGGCAGTAGTCCACCACGCTTGCCCAATGCGGATTGGTGGACAATACCCCTTTGCTGATCCATTAGTCGCCTTTTACGACACCCACTGGAGAATACAGGTTGATGCTATTCTACTCTGCCGGCATCACATAATATACTATTACTTTTCGTAACCATAAACGCTGCAAAGTGTTACGGTACGTTCGGCCCAACAAAATATGAAGCCCCAATATATAAAAATATATATTAGGTCAAAAAGTGTGTGGAAGGAATAATAAGGAAAATTGCATGACTTTTGTGGTGTAATTTTAAGTCAATCAGATGTTTTCCCCTTCGTTACTGTTATATAATATGAACTTTTACTCATCATCATCATCAACCCGTGTTCGTCCACTGCTGGACATAGGTCTCCCCCAATGCACGCCACTGCTCTCGATTTTCGGCCACTCTCATCCAGCTCATTCCAGCCAGCCTACGCATATCATCATTTTTACTACATTCGAGTATTTAAGCTGGTACTCGTTAAAAGTACTTTTGGTACAAGTTATTATTTTAACCTAAATAAAATTGCTAGTTCGTAGGACAGTTACTGCCATCGTGAAATAAATATGACATTTACTTAGGTGCAACACACAAAACATACAGAAGAGACAGGGCGCGGACGAAATTAAAAGACGTCATACCCCACACAAAACACAAGAGAGAAGCGTCGCAGACGCTCCGCGGACGCGACGGGATGAAGACGGGAGCAGGGGCGAGGACACGAGCGGATTGCAATGCCTACCGAACGCGTCTCTTCTATATAATTTCAAAATTCTCGTCTGCTCTGGACTAAATTGAATTAAGGATGATAATCTTTTGAAATCATCATCATCATCAACAGCTCATATAATCGTCCGGGTCGATTAGGCCCTAGTCAACCACGCTGGCCAAGTGCGGGTTGGTCAACTTCATACACAACCTAAGAATTTCTTCATACGTGTGTGCAGGTTTCCTCGCGATGTTTTCCATCACCGTAAAAAGCGTCGAATAAACGTACATATGAATTCGAAATTTGAAAACATATTGGTACGTGGCGGGGTTCGAACAGGTGTCTCCTGGGTGGGAGACAACACCCTTACGCCCGACGCATTTCTGAAATCTTCTGAAATACCTAAATAAATTCAGAAGGGACAGGTTAATACTAAACAACTTTTAGTTGTTCAGTATGTTAACCTATCAATGAAATACAAATTACCTATCATAATAAAGTAATACCTACTTATTATACCATGGTATTATGCCTGTGACAATTCTGCTCACTACAAAAGTACTTACTAGGCGAACTGTCGCGTTTTACCTGGAAGGGCGGAAACGGATTCTATGGTTCTGAGTTCATAACAAGGAAATTTACTATTATAGACCACTAATTGAACAACTATACTAAATATTGTATCGGACAATTAATTAAAGTGGTTTTCATAAAATTATAGCATTGGCTGGTTACGTACCTACCACTTTTTGTGTTAGGATAATGCCAGGGAGTATTGCGGACTACTAAATCTTTGGATAAAGCCAGATAAAGCTGATATAGGACTATGAGATAAGTAATTTGATCAGATCTCGGGAGAGCTCAAACGGAGTCCTGGAGGATGGAAAGACAAACTTGACTGTCTCCTTCGTATGCATTGGACTACGGTGCATATGGGCGGAACAGTCAAGATTTTAAATTAATTATGTATTCTTTTTTTTCTGTGCCATCCTGTATTATAAATTTATATGGATTTTGTGAGTCTGAAATAAAATTTATTATTATTGTTACATAATTCAAACATTGTCTAACTGTACGACATTGGGTGTCTCTCGGCTGAAATGATGATGATTGTCTTTATTTGTAGTATGGTACGTATTTAGATTTGTAATTTGTCGCGTGCAATCTCCATGCTCCATTCCTTATCGCTTAATGTCACCCACTTTAAATTATAAGCCCCGGTCTTGGAACCTATAGTTTAATTGCTAAAACGTATCAACTATTAACGTCAAATATTGGATGGACATTGCGGACTGAGAAAATATATAGACAACGCAATCGAGCGATTTGTCGAAGTCTTGATTACACATAGATCTGCTTGCTCGACCCGCGTGTGATGTGATGTGTACTTAAAGTATCTAATTAAACGTTTCCTAGGTGACTTTTTTTTTATAAAAACTACTAGACGTTGACGATCAAAATACCTTTCGATGTTTTATTTTAATCTAGTTTTGCATCTTAATTCTCTGAAGTATCTCTAGTAGGCTCATCATAATCTTCTTGCCATTCTCTCCTAAAACTTTGGAGCCATTTTTTGATCGTGCGGTTCTTGCATCAAATTCGATCCGGCCACCTTCTTACATCTTCCTTCCACCGCATCTATGTCGTTTTTCACCCAAAGGCACCATTCTAAGACCACCCTATCACCACCAATTAAGGTTTGCCACGCACTTATTACAGCTGCAACCTCCTTTTCTCCCTAAGCCACGTGTGTGAATTTCTGCCGGTCTCCTCAATGTAACTCCTTCCAATTTCCTTACTAATACCGCTGATCTGAGGTACTTGTATTTTGGTGATCCTCCATCCTCTGGGTAGGACCTAGATTTCTGCTCCGTAAGTTAACTGGGCTTATGACCCAGTTCTAATTAGGTGCTTCTAAAATACATAAGGCCTGGCTACATATTTGGATCTCGCTTGTTACATTATTATGCAATACAGATTTTAATAAAGGGCTCTGAAACAATATCTTCTTCTTAGAAATATACAGTGTCTCAAGAGACAGAATCCATTTCTCCGTGAATTATGCCGTACACGCGTTACACATCTTTGCTGTAATACCGTTCTAAGTACATATTATATTTACGCATTTTGATATTTCCCTTCATAATATTATTCATATCATCGTTGCCAATTATTTTGTTTAAACTGAAGTTAAAACCTTAAAACCGTAAACCAGGGCTAAAGTATTTATTTAACTTTGTTGGCTGGCTACTAATGAGAAATATGAGCTTGCTTTTCTGAGCATAGCTTCTCAAAACCGGGCTCAAGTTTGGAAATCGCCACTCTCATCTCTTTCTTTACATTTATTTCCGCTCGACTCGCTTGCATCACAGCATCACACAGACGATAGCCAATATGTGGATCGTCTCACGACGCCCCTGGGTTAATGCCGCGACGCATAGTTTGGGAAACCCTGCCGTAGACAATATGTTCCGTATAAAATACGCTTCTACTCAGTGTGTAGGTGCGAAATTAATTTAGTAGCATTACCATCCGAACACGACAAGCAGGACCTACTTTTCGAAAACTACGTTAAGACTTGGCGGATTCACATACTAAGATCATATGTAACTTTTTATGAATCGAATATAGATGTGTGCTGATTGTTGAAGCATAGATATTCTTTGATCATACTTGTTTGTAAGTTTAATAGAAAATATCCTAAATCTCTACATAGTATAATGTAAAGTTGCTCTGTTCGGTCTTCATCGCTAGCTCTGTAGTGATTCAAGAGGAAGGTTTAGATAATTTCGTTGACGTATCTACATTGCACACATGCGAATCCGGGGCGGCTAAACAATATATCACTGTATGTATACTAACTGAATCTATCAAAATCACTACAGATTTCACGTAGTGAGTATAGTACAGACAAGTAAAAGTTAGATTCAGTAGTAAAATGTTAAGAGTACCGTACTTGCGCGTGTTCCGTTTACGTCACGATGAGCAGGCTATAATTAAAATAGGGGGAAGTGTTAAGAGTGCTCTCCGACCAAAACCAGATAAACGCCTTCAATTAACAAGTGAACAGTGACGCACGCTAGCGGTCGGGATTACGCACTTAAAAACGTAGATTTCCGTAAACTCTCGAAGCGATTGGTATTGCGCGCGAGATCTCTCAACAATAATACCGTATGCGGAAAAAGAATTGTTGCTATTCTTATTTTAATAAGTTATTTTTAGCAGGCGTCTGTTTTTAACATTAGAATTCCTTTTCGTATATTTGCTAGTTAGATTTTATAGAATGCTGCGCAACATTTCGTATTCTAAAATGACTTGCAGCATTGTTAAATATATTTTACTGTACTAAGGGCCGATTTTTCAATGGTCAGTTAAACAACCAGTTATGATTTACTCCACAGTTAACGAGATTCTGAATTTTTCAATTGACAGATAGGCTATAACAGCTAGTTAAACTCTCTACCTGGCGAATAAACTTAACTGCTCCTTCAGACCCCAGTTAGGTCGTTAACTGTAGAGTTATTTAGCTGTCATTGCGGGCAACTGTCTTTGTGCAAGTGTTTGTAGGTTAAATTCGCTTTTGGTTTTGTTTAAAAAGTGTAAAAACAATGGATATTTTTCATTCACTTGATGATGAAATCGGAGAAGATTATGCAGTGCTAAATTATTTAAGTCCAGACAGAAGACAGAGAATCGTAAGAGAGAGACCTGATAATATGTCTGAATGGGATGATAAGAAATTTCACCAGAGATTTCGTCTAGAAAAAAGAACTGTTGAATTTTTATTCACACTTATTGAAAGTAAAATCGCTAATACAACAAACAGGTAAGAATCGTTTTCTGGTTGTCTCCGATCTATAGGTACATTCATAGATAGGTAAAACAAAACAATAAAAATAAAATAACACGGCGTAAGCTAACAACACAACACAATACAAGAAAGATTGTTGTGCCGCACTGACAGCTGCTGCCATTACGAGAGGTTGTCTCTTTCTAAAGTCTGTGAACGAATATAAGCGCGTCTCGCTTTTGCAGGTATAGTGTGAAGATAGTAACAAAAATCGGCTAGTTAACTAACTGAGTGTTAACTGAGCTTTGAAAAATAGAAACTTTTTACTCTTTCGTTAAAATTCCAGTTAAAGTTATTGACTAGTTAACTATCTGACATTTTAACTGGCTATGGAAAAATCGGCCCTAAGTTACGTCGGTGGGTAAAGGTTTATGTTAAAATACAAGATGGGATTTCTAAACGTTTCTTTTTTGTATTGTTTGAAGTAATGCAGCTTTTATGACGTAAAACAATGTACCGAACTTGACGTTGGGCAGTTTAACTATTATGAGTCACAATGTTAAAATTGTTGTGCAATGTTAAAATTGAGTTAATAATAAAATTTTGGAGTGAATAAATATCCTGTAAATTATATTAAAATCGCGAAACTTTGTAAACTGTAAAGGTATTTCGGTATTAACGATAGTCTAAATTGAGAGCAATATAATACCATGCTTCGACCTTTTGCGTTACGTTAGTTATGTCTCAACCATTACCCATTTGTTCGGTCTTTTTATTTACGGTTATTTCTTTTTATGACCAAGCGAGACTAAGCATTGTTTCTGAGAGTCGAATAATTTAAGTAGATCATAGTAAATCCCCAGGGATCCCGTGTTACCATACCACTATCACGTGTTGCAATATCCTAAGATAGTAGGGTGAATGGCACCAGTCCATCTGTGTGAAAAATAACTAACGAATTTCTTGTATTACCTATATAAACGACTTTGATAATTATTTCTATAAAGTCGTTACAAGTAATACACTGTAATAAAAGCAGAAAGGGCTCAATACAACCAGTAAAGCCTGAAGCAACCTGTCCTCACATCACCTCTACACGTGAGGTCTTCAGTACCTAGGTATAAAATTGTGGTAAAAAAGTTCGAATTGTGGTATATTAACCTTTAAGTATTAAGACACATTAGTGATGATATGCTAACAGCATTCTTGTGTTAGAGTAGCGAAGTGATAATATAGCCTGTAGCTGAGTGGTTAATGGTTTGGGGTGAACCTCGCTTCCAATTTCGCTCTTATCACTTACTATCAGGTGAAAAGCCCATGAAGTTAAAAAAAATAGTATAAACCAATAACTCCGCGATTTAGCTGCTACCTACCTGAAAAGATTATACGAGCAAAGCCGTGGGCAGTAACCTAGTTTTCACGTGTTGTCGTTGACCCCAGCACGATGATTCGTGGCGGTTTCTCCGAAAGGACACATTTATTACATTAGTTGGTCGGCATAGTTCGCTGGAAGCTATTTATTATTCATCTCCTCGCGCGGCTCTGCGCGGAACATGAAGGACGGCTGGGGACGACAGTGACTCGACCTGCCTACCCATCGGTAAAAGCTTTGAACAATATTTATCAAAATATTGACGTTAATTTAAGTGGACGCTGCGTATTTAATTTTAATTAGTAATTTAGACAGGGACTGGCACCTACATAAATGTTTGTGACAAATATTTATCAACATTCTACTTACTACAGCGACAGGATAGCAACCTGTTACTGTTTTGAGCCGCATGGCCCATACTGCTGGATGTGGTTTTATGTGTAACCAACTGATACTAAGACTATGCTTAAACCCTTTTTGGGCTATGAACGCGATTGTATGTATGTATTCTACAGTTATTTCTAATTTAACGATTCTACGATGGATAAACGGAAATCTGAGCGAAGATTGGTTTGGTTTTGCCTTTGAAAAGCTTGAAGTTATCTATAATAATTGTTGACTACGCTAAGTTGACCTTTTTTATATTGCGTTTTTTTTATATCTGTTTTTCCATGGTTTTTACTTTCTCGTATACGTAGTATAGATGAATTCTTGTAATCGTAAAAAAATTCGCCCTCGAGATTTTGAGGGATTTACACGTTTTGGACCTTCCCGAGTCCAAAAATTTTTTTTTTTGGAATTATGTCTGTGTGTGTCTGTGCGTTAGCACGATAACTCGAGTATGCTTTAACTTATTGCAACCAAATTTAACATGCATGTATAACATCAAAATATAAGGTTTCTATTAACTTGAGTCTTTGATCACGAAAGTTAAGCAGCTAAGTGCGCGGTCGGTACTCGGATGGGTGACCAAAATTTAACATGCATGTATGACATCAAAATATAAGGTTTCTATCAACTTTTGAGTCGTTTCCGGTAGGTATACGAGAAAGTCGAGGGGAGACCACTCCCGATTTTTTACGATTGTATGTTGCTAGCTTAGCATAGTCCACATGGTCCCTCCGGTGTGGCAACACAAAAGCTTAGGGTTGACTATGATAAGTTGGTAGGGAGAACTAAACGGAGAAGAGGTAGAGTGTTTTATTTTAGAGCTTTTTTCACATTTACGACACTCATATTGTAAAGAGGAAAGATTTGAGAGTTTGTAACAAAAAACTCAAAAACTAGACATATATCTAAAATTCTTTCACCATCAGAATGATACAAACTATATTTTATTCAAATACTAGCCACCCGCCCCGGCTTCGCACGGGTGCAATGCTTATGTAAAAATGCATGTATTATACATATAAACCATCCTTAAGAATCACTCTATCTATTAAGAAAGAACCGCATCAAAATCCGTTGCGTAGTTTTAAAGATCTAAGCATACATAGGGACAGACAGACGGTGGATAGCGACTTTGTTTTATAATATGTAGTGATTTACAAAGGAAAAACAAAACTACCACCGAGTATATTGAAAATCAACCATGAAACAACGAAACAATAGTGAAAGTTGTAATCGATTCTACAAATATCACTTTGAATAATCGAATACAGGTAATACGATGGATGGAAGGCTCGTATTACTTTTTTATTACCATGCGGCAACACGAAGTCTGATATTTGTCGAATTTATTAAAGGCTTTTCGGCGAACCGTTCATCGTTGGAAGACAATTCAATTGTGCCTACTTGTATTCAGTTATAATAAAATATTATTGCATCATTCTTTATGCACTCATCACACAACCAGTACAAACTACCATATACCAAATATTTAGAACATATTAATCATGTAATAATTTTCCATTGTGATGTGCACTCTGCACCAATCCCTAATTTGTAATATTTTATCATAATAACTTCGTTTTATATTCAATTAATTATTACTTAACTCTTTGTACCACTGTTGCACGAACAATTTCAAATATATTAATCAATAATTGTCTGGAGTTTATCCTACGTATCTCCTGAGTAAGAAACCCTCAACTACAAAAACCACAAACTCCAACTCTTCACACAATATTGACGACTGGAGTCATTATTTTGTAATAAATTACTGTAAATAAATTTCTATGCGCAACAAAGTATGTATCAATGATTGTATTATAAATACAGTTAATAAAAAGCCCATGTGGCTGAGCACCTTGAGCGCACGGGCCTTGACACGGCCGGCACATGCGCACCTGCGACTCCACCATCTGCTTTTCTCGTTAAACACTAATGGCACTATACGCACAAACAACACATTACTTAGACCTTGTCCAGAACAGCGAATTCGTCGCGAATCTTTACGCGCGTACTGATTCTCAACGCGCGAATAAGATACTCGCGCGAAGCTTGTGGACGCAATGTACTGAGCCCCAGTACCTCGCCAACGCGCGGTCTGGGGCTCATCGCCTGTGTTCGCGCATAGAGATTCGCGGCGAATTCGCTCTTGTGGACAAGGTCTTAATGGCAGGTCGTATGTTGTCTGCCAACTTGCTGCCAACCAAATAACATAAACAAGACTTCCTCTATACTACGTATACGAGAAAGTAAAAACACAACTTGTTGAGGATACCGTCTTTACCTACTGCTGATTTGGTCTTGTTCAGTTTATGCATATCTATATTAATATTATAAAGCGGAAAGATTTGCATATTTGCAACGAATTAATTCAAAAACTTTGGAACTAATTTCAAAAATTCTTTGACCATTAGAGTGCTACAATATGATTGAGAGTCATAGACTACTTATTTGATTAAAAAAACACGCGGACGATATCACGGGCGAAGTGCTAGTTCATTATACATACTTGCGTACAACCACGCTCAGAATCCCAAAACGGGTTAAGCAGGTAACATCTGGCTACACATATGGTCGCATCTGGCAGTATGGGCCTTGTATTGCCTCAAAACAGTGACAGGTTGCCAGATTTCCACCTACATAAAAGGGGCACCGAACTCGAAAAAGTAACAAAACCTTCAGATTGACAGATGAAAGTGATAATCACCGAGTGAATTACATAACCATTGCTGTTTTACACGACACGTGGCATAATAGCGTGTCGTGTAAAACAGCAATGGATATGAAATTATCGTATGTACTGTTACATGAAGGTAGAAGCTGAACCGGCAAACGTTGTTCTGCCAAATACTTATACCTAAACAAAAAATCGGGAGTGGTCTCCCCGTGACTTGCTCGTATACCGGAAACGACTCAAAAGTTGCGTGTATGCTTTAAGTTATTGCACAGACACACACACAGACATAATTCCAAAAAAAAATATTTTTAGACTCCAGGAGGTTCAAAACGTGTAAATCCGTCAAAATCTCGAGGTCGAAAATTTTGACGACTACAAGACTTCCTCTACATAAACTACGTATAAGTACGAGAATGTATGAATTCATAATCGGTCGAGACTGTTGTTTTTTACTATATAAAGTTTGCATTGTCTTATATTTTTAAGAGACACCTGGCGAGATAGCGATCAAAATGTTTGCGCGTGTTACTACGCTACAATTCGGGCATGGTTTTAAACCGTTATCGTATTACAAATAGGCCTGCAATGAAAATGATATCTATCTGTTTTGCGGCTGATTTCATTGTTCTAGATACTTGTATCAGGCTTGTTGGATCTTATTAGATCTAGGTACTGTATATAGTGCTTAAAATGTTTATAAGCACAATAAATATTAAAAGTCGATCAGTACTCGGACGGGCAGCCGAAAAATTTTCAATTAAGCGTGGGGCCACACTAGCCGGTCGTTCTTTGCTACCTAGAAAAGATCATAAAAATGGGTTCATCGCACGTTGATCGCACGACGCTCACCCGTGGCCGGTCATTCTTAATCGGCGCTCAGTCGTAGTCTAGCGCTTGCCGAGGGAGGTACTCGTGTACCTTTGTAATAATACGTAAAAAATCGTAATGGACGATGACGAACTCATGCCCAAATTGTGTAATATTTTTTGGATATGTTAAATAAGAGATTCTATCGATCCCGCCATTTTTCGCAACTCTGCAACGAGTCCACGCAGGAGCACAGCTACCGGCGTACTGAAAGAAGCAAATCGTGGCATAATTTGTACATCTCTTTTCCTTAATATGACTAGAATAAGCATCTTGAGAGTGTCATATCCCAGGCCAAAACACTAGACTGGACTTTCATCTCTTAGATACTCAACTTAGATATCAAAGTCTTCAAGCCCATAGGCATAGGCGTATGATGGCCTATATATTTATTCAATGAACAACAGGAGGAATAAGGAAAGGAAAGAGACAAAGGTGTGGTTGAATTGCACCGTGACGGGAACTCCCGGCCCCGTGATATTTTTGATAATACATACCACTCTGGTGATTCGAGACCTCTGGTTTCGATACTAATGGATAAACCACTATATAGTTTCGTGGTATTTGTTACTTATTTATATATTTAGAATATAGTTTATCCCATGCACAATAACTGAATGGATTTGAGCTGGCGCACGGTAATGCTCTCTTACTTATTTACTTTTTTTTCTGGTGTTCACGGAAGATCAGCGTCGAGGCGTTTTACGGTCGTCCCGATGTTGTTTAATACTAATAATGCTAGATTTAAGTGGTGTGAATAAATGTTTTCGAATAGAAAACACTTTATTCTATTCTATAATATATACTACAGAGGCGATTAAACATTACCGTGGCGATTACATAATTATCTATAAATAAGTACTTATAGGTGTTTGTAATAACAATATATGTACTTTAATTATTATTGTCATTTCCACTAGGTACCTACGTAAATAAGATAAAAAAAAAGTATATTACCATTATGTCACTATTCGGACAGTAATATCTATGAGTATGACGCAAATATTGTTATTTAAAAGTGTTGCTCTTTTAACTAAAGTAGAATTTTATGCACGCTTTTTATGCACGTCATTCGAAAGTGGACGTAATTCCATTTAAAAGCACTCGCAGTTATCAAAAATATACTGCAGCAAGGTTTTTTTATAGAACAATCTAGAACTAGCCGAATGTTTATTTGAAGTATTGTTTTATGAGCAGCTTGGCGTGGGTTGTAAAGCTTTCCGTATATGTTGAGAATGGTGAGTCAGGTTGAAAACCTGGACTGTGAAAAACGTGTCTTATAAGTTTATAACATAAGTGTACCTGAAATTCTGACGGACGAATGTAGCTTCTTTTCGGTAAATTATAGACTTCTTCTTCTTCGAGTGGTTCAGCTACTTCAAGTTAGCCTGGTGTCAGAGTTTAACAAGTTGCCCTTTCGGGCCTCTGACATGACTTAATTATACTTAGGCTTACACCAATGTTATACCCAAGATGCTTTTTAATTAAGTGGCGGCTTTGCACCTCGCATAAACAAAATAGCAGTCGAGATAACTTTAAGTTATGAGCTTTAAGAAGCCGCTTACGCAAGAAGTGCGGTGGGGTGGCTGCGAAAGATGATGGCTACTTCAATCTACGAACAAATTAGTTCTAACTTTGAGTGATCCACACAAAAACTTTCTTCTAATCTTTAATCCAAATATTAAAATAAATTTTCTTTTCATTTAAGAAGAGAGATATTCTTAGTGATATACTACGTATATTTTGATAGTAGGCACTACTCTATAAAGATCACATTCGCAAAAATTACGTAGCCAATTAGGACCTAAAGGAACTGTATTTTTTTTCGATCTTCATCTATAACATGACTCTGGCTTGGGATTGTGTATTTCGGCGAGACTGAATATCACCTTACCTTACACATTGCCGATGAACTGTGTGTGACCAAAACCAATAAATTGTGTGACAGGTAACTGTGGAGGGAGATTTCAAAACTCGTTACCTTAACTAAATATCCCAATATTCTGGCACTGGGGCAGCTTTATTCCATGTCTATATGTAATGAACATTACTTATTATTGCTGTTATTTCTTATTCAAATATATATACCGAGTTTTAGTTACATATCTCTGGAAGAAAATTGTATAAAACTATTTTCCTCACATTTCACGTAAAACATTTTGATATCAGCATGCCTCCTATATTGTAATAACGGACGACGGTTCGTATAACTTAATTGTGCTCGTCTCCGTCGCTTTCCCACTCGGGTACACTTCCCGAACAATCTGCAAGTAAACCAAAGGCTCAAGTTTACTCGAGATAATGATTTTCGTGTCACAGAATTTCAGTTCAGTGTCCCTGAAATAGAAATCGTGAAAGCGCAATTTAGTGACCATTAAAAGTTAGATAACTGACACGGAAACATTTGTTTAACGAGGTGGTGTTCATCATTTGCCTGCCCTGCTCCTAATTTTATTTGGGGTCGGCGTAATACGTTTTGCTCTTCCATATACATCCTTGTCAGCCGTCATCTCAGCATTAAGTTCTTTCTTTGCCATATCATCTCACACACAATCTATCCATCTTTTCTTCGGTCTTCCTCTCCCTCTATAATCGTACACATTCATGTTCATCACCTACTTTATCACAAGATTATCATACCTTCTCATTACATGCCCATACCATGCTAATTTTGCCAGTCTATGGTAGACTAGATCTGTCGTTCGTCTGTTATACTGTTATTATTATGCAGTAAACGAAAGAGTCCGCCGAATATGACTTTCATATGACAAAAACATGAAAATAATTATTAGTTATTCTTTCCCGAAATCCTTTTAGAAAACTTTAACTGAACTGTTTAAAGTTGAGCTCAATGAAATTGGAATGATGCATCGTCGCTATTGTTTTGCGATCTCTATCTGATCCTCTGAAATGGAATTCAAAACCATGAACTTTTGCGAGCGAATGTTTGTTTTATGAATTAAACAGTAGTCATTTTATTGTGCGGCTTGTTCTGTTTACTAACTTTACTAAACTTAAATATATTGTTTTATTTTCTCGAATCACAATATTTGCTTTGTACAGAACAACAACGTTAGCTTGAAAATATTTGCTATTATTGTTTATACTTAGAAAAGTAAATTTTACACTTCGTGTAACTTACGGTAAAAAGTTTTAAATGATTCAGCAGGTTTTTTTCCATTTATTTTTTGAACAAAAACTGTTAAACTTTTGGTAGGCACCTATTTCTTTATTTTTACTACTGATGACATGACGAAGAACCAATGCTGGTAGTGGCTGGATTTGGGAAGCTCAGTGTCGAGAATTGTCACAGAAAATAGAGTATACATTAAGCCAGCGTTTTCCAAACTGGGAGGCGCGAACTAGTCTAAAGGGAGCCGCGAAAATTGTGACGCGTTAAAAAAATGTTATCATACATTTTATGAAATCTTCAGGGAGGGCGCCCAGGGCCTGATATATGTGGGGGCAGCCGAACATTATGTCCAGAGCGGCAAAAACGAAGGGCGGCGTAGTAACATCAAGTTTGGAAACCACTGCATTAAGCAGTGGACAATAAGGTACAAAATGTTAACATACCTGGCCATGCTTTGGCAAATTGGCAGTTTAGATAATATGAAACACCATCAAAAAGTTCTAGATATTCCTACATCGCATTTAGAGGTATGCAGTCACTTCCTTCACTAATTGGGTTTAGAATATTACTATTTTATTATCAAGCTATTAACGAGTAGGTAATTATACTGTTCATTAACATTTTTTAGTAATATTAAGTACAGACGACAGCAGACCAGACTACCCAAAAATGTTAATTTGATTTTCAATTAGATTGAAAAAAATGTGACAGTTTTTTGGTGACTGGTGTGCTGTTTACTGTACCTCCTTTTCACGAATTATATTTTTTTTTCATTTCACGATTAAAAGAAACAATTTTTTATCTAGTCAACCTTCATACGTTTTTATAAATGTAGAGATAAGTAAATAAAAAAAATCTCAATATCAAAAATTGACAAAATAATAAAATGACATGTAAGTAGTATGTTTGTTAGAATGTATCGGTATTTTAAAGTATGGATACTTGATTCTTACAAAATCATAAGAGACTGACCATTTATGTTAAGTCGCGTTCGTGGGAGCTCCAGTTGTAGCTGAACGAATGGACTGTCCATATATCTGCACTGACTGCACGTCCTCTAAATTTAAAATTTTGTTTATTTTTATTTGTAATTAATAGTTTGTATTGTTTTGTAAAAAATAATTTGTGTTAAGGTGCTGACTAATTGTACCTACCTATCTCTTCACTGTATGGACTTAACCTATAATGGTCTAAAATAAATGTTTATTATTATTATTTATGTATGGAAGCTAGACTAAGGAAGCTGCCCAACATTGTTCATGATGTTCTGACTAATACTAGTCTATAACCCACAAAAAAATCTATTCGTGGAGTATGGATTTAAAAAAAACTGTAGGGCTTTTTACTGACCGAAAATTGTTTATTCGGATTTTTTTTTAAATTAAAACTTTAATTATCTTGAACAAAGGGTTACCTATTTATCACAGATAATAAAATTACTAAAATCACATATTTTTTGAAAACAGCATCAAAATCGGTCATCAAACCTAAAAATAAGACTTAACTCCGCGAGCGTACTTATATTTTTTATGTTTTTTTTTTAGTAGATACCTATCTATTACTTTAAAGAAAAAATTAAAAGTACATATTCCCATGTCTGGGCAACATTTGATCCAGACCCGGTCAATCGCCTTTTAAAGTCACTTGATATTTAACTATTTAGGGATGCTTTTGCTACATGAATTCGAACTAAAATGCGATTTCGTTACAATATAACAGTGCTGAAATGACGTTTGTAAAATTGACACCAGGTCGCCTAGTGGTTAACCACACGGTGAGACGATTAATTAGGTAATGTGATGCACTGACAGATGCAAGCGATTGTATCACACAACCCGCGTGGCTAGCGGTCGGGTCGCAGTCCCTTAAGAACCGAGTGTTGCCTTGCCTTAAGGTCATAATAATAAGGTTTTTCTTTCAATAATAACAGACACGCAGTGTTAACAAAGTCTTACAAATTAGAATATAACTCTCATAATTGGATTTATAATCTCTTAATTCCTAAGCGCTTCGATTAGAAATTCTATTAAACGAAGTAGGGTACATCGGATTAACCGCTGAACATTGGAGCGACCATCTTGGTGAAAAATCACCTTACAGGTGACTTACTTAATAGGTTGGGGAAAAAGTTTCTTCGCATTTTTTAAGAAAATTTAAAACATTTTTTAATAGAGTTTATTTACATTTAACTAAAGTATGTAGGTACCATTTTGTTCGATAACTTTTTGCCATCTTGTAGGTAGGGACATGATCCCATTGCTATAGAAATTTTGGGACTTCTGGTCAAAACACCGCGACAAGTGGTTTTGGCAGTCCTCTCGTGATGTTAACCTGACACTGCCTAAAGAATTCTGAAGAGACCGAAACAGGTGGAAATCTGAAGGTGCAAGGTCAGGACTATACGGCGGATGCATTAACACCTCCCAGCCAAACTCTCTTAATTTTTGCTGAGTGGCTAAAGATGTGTGAGGTCTAGCGTTATCATGATGAAAAACCACACCCCTTTTGTTGATTAATTCCGGCCGCTTTCTCTCAACTTCTTGCTTTAATCTCATCAGTTGTTCGCAGTAGAGTTCAGAATCGATGGTCCTGCCTGGTGGTAACAGCTCATAATGAATAATGCCCTTCCAATCCAGCCACACACACAGCATCACCTTGTTGCGAGTTAACCCGGGTTTCGCCACAGTCTGTGAAGCCTGACCGGCCTTTGACCACGACCTTTTTCGCACGTTCTTGTCGTAAGTGATCCACTTTTCATCACCAGTTATCAGCTTCTTCAAAAATGGTTCGGTTTCATTACGTCGTAATAAAGAATCACAAATGAGTACACGGTTCATTAGGTTTCTTTCAGTGAGCTCGTGAGGTACCCAAATATCGAGCTTTTACGTGTACCCAGTTTTTTTCAAATGCGCCAAAACTGTTTTGTGGTCAATTCCCAGTTCTTCAGCTACGTCGTAACTACTGACATGCCGATCTTGCTCCACTTTTTCAAAAATGGTATCCATTTTATCTGGGCGACCAGAGCGACGTGCATCTTTGACATAAAAATTTCCGGATTGAAAACGCTTAAACCAAATTTGTGCTACTCTCACAGACACTGCACTAGGTCCATAAACATCGCAAATTTTTTTCGCGGCTTGCGTTGCATTTTTACCTTTTTTGTAGTAAAATTTTAAAATGTATCGAATTTTTTTCATTAGATTCACTCATCTTGGCGGTACGAAAAACAAATGAAAATCACACATTTTCCTAATTTGAATTTGGAATTATGTTCTTTAAAATTTAAACTTTCAATGATACCAAAACCAGCCAGATACAAATAGTATTATATAGCCAAAGACATTTTATTACAAGTTTATACATACTATAATGCGAAAAGACTTTTTCCCCAACCTAATATAACACTTTTTGGTGGTGTTAAATTTCTGATTCGAGTGTTTATTCGAAAAGTTCACTATTAGTATCCAAGTAGGGCACATGTTAACTTAACAGGTATTCCACATACCCTTTTTTACTGACCGAAGTGTTTTTGGTACTCATAATTTAAACTTAGATATTTGTTCTAGGAGTGTTCACTTTTGTTGGTATTAAGCGGGAGTCTCGAACCATTTTCAACCACAGATTTCTCCTGTAAAGCCACCCACTCCTCCCCGCAAGTTCCTGACTACGACACCGATATCTAAGTTTTATATAGTTATAAATAAAGAATATGGATTATTCTTTTAATTACCAATCAATCCGTAAAGGTACCTTCACTTCACGCCGAAGTCAGCGGCATATTCCAGTAAACCTACAGTTAAGCGCAATATATGTCAGATCCGAAAAAGTATGTAGAAAAAGGAAGAATGCGAGATAGAAACTGTTAAACGTGATTACCTAAAAATCAACCGGCTTTAATAATCCCGGGCTATGCCACTGAGGCTTTATAGTGTTCCTTACTCCTTAAAAGTTTGATCTCACGACAGTAGTGACGGCCTCTATCGTAGGCGGTCCGAATATATAACCTGCTATTAGCACTGTTCTCAGATCACGTCGCCCATTATCAGTTAAATGCCTAATTACCACCACGCTGTAATTAATTTATTCAAAGCGATATCTAAAAGTGCCAATTACAAAGTGTTAATGATCCATTAATAGCTGTAAGTGGACACCGAGTGTGGCGGACGTTTAGTTATCAAGCAGTGTAATCGTCATCCGCTGCACATGATAATTATCGCGCCAGAGATGTATGCAATACGATATGCTCTCCGGTGACGCAGTACACGTACGATATTTACTATCAGTACATTATTAATGCTGCAATGGAGACGGCACGAGTTTTGTCACGTCACCGCATTGTCTGTATAATATACCGCTTAAATAAAATCACATGCACCGCAATGTCATAACAGTTGTCACACAATTTTATTTTTGCGTTTACAAACGCGTAAATATAATACTAGAAAAATGCACTGAAAAAAATCGACTTGCCTCAGGCGGGACTCGAACGGGGACCTTTCCACCCGGATTGTGGAAGGTGCGGGTTCGAGTCCCGCCTGAGGCAAGTCGATTTTTTTCAGTGCATTTTTCTAGTTTAGATAGTATTAACTTTACAACATAGAAATATATAATTTTATTTTAACCACCTCTCTGTGGTTAACACTAGGAAGACCGAAATTTTGAACTACCTATAAAGACCAAGTGGGGTCAAATGACTCATTCATGAGTTGTAATGTTTTATTCGTGTATTATGGTTTTATATTTATATTTCATTAATTGATAAATTTAATACTAAATAAAACAACTTAATAATTATTTAAAAAAATTAATTAAGTGACAAAAACGAAAATATTAGGCACAATGTTGACATTTGACCTCCTTGTTGACATTACAAGAACCACACAAAGGCTTTATACAAGTGTTGCAAGAATTATTGGTTTTGTTCCTGCACTTCTGCACGAAACACCGTTTTCTCTTTCTGCTACGTTCTTCTTCAGGCTCTGGGGGTATGCTACTGGGCTGTGAAGTGGATGGTACCAGCAGGGAGTGAGTATCTTGACTGACTAACTCTCTTGCCAAGTCAAGAATAAACTTCCTTCTACTGATTTTTTTCACGGTTAATTTTTTGTACAAAATCCAGGAATGAATTACTGCCAAATCCAAAATATTATAAAAAACTTGCACAGGCCAGCGACGAGAAGGTGCTTTGACACTATATTTTTTGGCCATTTGATCAAGAACGTCTACACCAAATTTCGTAGAATTTTAAAACTTCACGGTGTTCGGCTTCTTTTTTGCTTCTTCTGTGTCAACAAATACATTAGAGTGAAGTGAACTTAGAATCATATCTGATTTTGAAGGTTTACCTTGATAAACTGTAAGTGTGCAGGTTTCAGAGTTGTGCATACGTGTTTCATATAAACTAAGAGATGCAGCTGGAACATCTCGTCGTGTTTTGTTTACCGTACCAACTATTGATGTACGTTTTTCGATTAGCATTTTAGCTAAACTTACACTGGTGAAAAAATTATCAGTTGTCACATTTCGACCAGTATTCAAGTATGGATCCATTAGCCGCAACACAACGCATTCGCCTAAACTTTGATTTTGTGGGCGGCTTTCATCTCTTCCTAAATATGGGAAACCATTACACAAGTACTTCAAATCAACATCAACACAGAGCCAAAATTTGATGCCAAGCTTGTCTGGTTTGTTACCCATAAACTGCAAAAATCTACACCGAACTTTTGTGGAAAAAAGCTGTTCATCAACAGTGAGATTTGCAAACGTTCAGCCCTTTCTGATCGCACATCAAAACGCAGAAATCGCATTATTTCTTTGAAACGATTCCGAGCCATGTTTTGTGAACAAAACTGAATACCCCAATTTTTGTCCCATAGGTCTCTCACAGCAATATTTTTAGCCCCACAGGCCCCTCGAGCGTAGATAATTACAATAAAAGTATCTAATTTATTCAATTGGAGTGACCAAGTACTATCTCCAAGTTGACGGCGGGCTTCGGTTTCAGTACACTTCTGAATATGCCTATAATATAAATTTTTATTTTATTTACATCAATAATTAGAATAATGTACACCTACCATCAGAATCGCTATGAGTGTTATCATCATCACTAGAAGAATCAAATGTAAATAGGATAGCAGTGGTCAAATGACCATTGCGGTCTTTCTAGGAAGGTAATTATTTTAATAAATATTTAACTTGCTATCGGTATACACATATTAAAATAATGTAAACAATGACGAAATATTAAAAGTCACAAAACGACAATGACTACAATTCAATGGTTTTAATAATATGATTGATGAAAAACTTCATTGGGGTCATTTGACCACTCTGGTCTTTCTAGTGTTAAGTCGTTACTATTTTGTCGTGTTTGGTTTTGGTTAGGATTTGTTTTGAGAACAGATTGCTAAAATGACTTAGGCTGGTATCATAGAATGAGTCTCAAGAATCAACGCCGTACTGACGTTGTACGTCTTTTTCACTTTGTGCTTGATAGAAAGTGACAAACGATTCTCAAGACATGATTGATTTCTGAGTGTCATTCTGTGTTTTTTAATTCATTGATGGTTGGTTACTTTTTAAGGGTTTGATGCAGACACAATATGGCCACTTTTATGCAGGCACAATATGGCCCATAATGCTGGATGTGACTTTATCTGTCACCAAGTTACCTAAGGTTCTGCGCAACCGCTTTTGGGATGATCGTATATAAGTTGTTTTATGCTAGTTAGCTTATCAAAGTCTGCCGGCATTACAACAATGATAATGTTAACGACGGTTAGTCATAAGATTCCAGTCTGCATCCAGTCTCTCAGTGGTCGAAAGTGAAGTTCTCCTTCAACTTCGTTGCTATTTGGTAAGATAAAAAGGTCATATTTCCGCGACAAAATAGGAAAAAAACCTCTAGTAACTATGAAGCAAGTCTAGTTTTGTGGTCTACGAGTTAGAATTCCAATGGAGTCTTTTCGAGTTGCATTCCTCTTTTGGCTTCAAATTTTTTATCGCGACCAGGCTCTGCTTAGCCTAGGTATTTTTTTTTCACACAAATCTTTTTATGATGATATCTCTAATGCTCTAGGTATCTATGTATGGCCGTGATACACCAGATATACAACATAGATTCTATGCTGTATGTACCTGACCTGTGTGTACCCCTATAAGAGAATGGCGTTTTACCATCTATAATAGGGTTTACCATACATTTGAATTCCTAAGTAGTTAAGTACGCAAAATAGATCTTCATTAAAAATTACTTATTGTTACTAGGTATATAAAATTGTATAAAAAAATCAAATGATTTCCATAAAAAATATGTATGCTTATTATATAATTTGTTTATTTTTAAAATAGTTTGTGAGCAATGAAACCGCGACCAGGTAAATGCAATTTGAAGAAAGCTAACTTAATATTGTAGCATAAGGAGCGTCGGCAAATACATTAGGCGGGACAGAGACGTGCCTCCGTGAATACAATATGAGAATAACCTAATTATAGGCACAGCTGTGTTTGCACACCCTATTCCGGTAGATGTATCGAGTTCAGGGAGTCTAATAAAGAATTATAATAATATAATAAATCTTTATTTCAGGGAACTAACTAAGACAAGAATACCGAATTACTTAGAAGTAGCTTTAAATTACTTATCTCTCTACCTTTTGTCCGGCGCTACCGTTTAACCGGCTCAGGAAAGTTAACTGCATTTCCATTAATTTTTCTGGAATAACTATCAACTACCTAACTTTGCGAAAAATAGGGTTTCAATACTTCCAACAGATATTTAGTTTTTTTTTTTTCAAAATAATGCTTAAGTACTACTAGTAAGCAGAAGGGGTGACAGTGGCACCAAAAGATGAATTCACTGTTTTAGAATTTACCATCCACGTCATGACACAATTGAGCTCAGGTCCGAGACCTTACGGGCATCCTCAGGTCAGCCGCTCCCTTTTCACTTGAATGTCCTATCTCCTTTAAAGTCCCTCAGACACCTATCAACTAGAAACCCTCGAAGGAAAGTTCGCCCAACAGGCAAGAGAACTAATAACGGTCCTCGTCTTCTTAAAAAGTCTCCGTAACGTGGCCTTCTGCTTCTGCTGTCTTATAAATGGAAAGTGTTATAAAATTTAACATTTGGACTTCACTTCTGCTTACCATCAGGTGGAATGGAGTCATTTGCTTGACCTTTTTATGTAAAAAAAAAAACATATGAATGTGTAAATCGCTCACCATTAGGGTAATACGATTTTAATTGCCTTTTCCAACAGTATGTCATCGTCAGTAAAAGTGTACCTACAAAGAAAATGCGTATTTTTTAACGTGCGGCCATGACCCACTTCGACTTAATTCAGTTAATATTAAATAACAAAAATAAGAATAAGTACGACGCCTATTTGCCTGTCAATTCGTGAAGTGAAATGGTGAAATTACAGACATTTCTGTGAATTACTTAAATGAATGGCACTTGATAAATATGGAATCTTTGTACATTATATATTTGCTTTTTTACTCTTCTGATTGTGTATGATTAAGTGGTTGTGAGTAAAACAATGATAGCAAGGTTTTATGTAAATACACAGCACGAGCGCAAGTTTATCTTTATTGTATTGTATTACGTACGTAGTTGTCGGTGGATGACCTCATGGGGAATAATTTGGACGCAATAGTTTTAAAAGTATTTAGGTAGACTGTGGGAGCAAAAAAGTCTTACTTAGAATTATAGGTATAGGTTTCTACGTTAATTAATTTTTGAATGCTTAAAATTGTAGTCGACACGCTGGAATAAAATCCCTCGGAATAAATTAGATAAAAAAATGTATGCTTCATTATGTACCTAGGTGATTCCGCTTTCATGCGGTCAGTGTATGAACGCTTGCATCGATTTGTCGCTCGCTCTGCATTCAAAGTGGAAATGCTTTTTCTAAATCTCGGACTTGAAAAAAGCATTTCTGCATATACCGTCAGGACATGTTGAATGGTGGTAGCACAATCCTATCAATTGCTCCTAACAGCATTGTTGTGTTCCGACATTTATTGATAAGATATCGAGTTCCTTATTGGTCGAGTGGTCCGGGTGAAGCTCGATTTCGGCTCCGGCCTTATCATCACTTACCTACAGTGAAGTGTTCTGAAAGCCAAGGCAAATACACCAGTAACGTATAATGCATTGGAAAAGACAACATGTAGATAGGTATAAGAGTTATGATTAGCAAAACTTGGAAGCAATCTTTTTTCGGATCTACCGGAAACATGCTGCCTAGACAACGATCTAGGCCAGGCATACATCGTAAATTCCACTCCACTTGGTCTTAAAAATACCTGAACCTACCGATATTAAGTGATCTCCATTCCATTATTCAAACTAATAATGATAGTTTTTAGCGAACTGGTGTAATTCGGTTAACCTATCGGGGCGTTGCTGTGCTTGACGTCGCCTGTTAAAGTATCAAGTACCAAGAAGTACTTTTTTATTTTAAGTGGTTGGCAGACAAGCATAATGCGGCCTGCCTGATGGTGAGTAGCCACCGTAGCCTATAGACGCTTGCAACACTGACGTGACACTCACGCGCTGCCCCCTAGTGCCCTTCCCTTCCCCGTGGACCTCGGGCGACCTTACTCACCAACAGAAACGCAGCACCAAAAAAATGTAGTGTTATTTGACTGTGGTCTTCTGTAAGGTCTACTGTAAGGTAATACTACCTCAGTTCGGGCTGCTTCAAATCCGTATACAAACTTTCATCCTCTGTTTCATTCCCTTAGAGGTTGAATTTCAAGAAATCATAAAATAAATCTTTCTTAATTTTCAACCGAGAGGCAATAGACCAATTTTACTTTAAAAATGACGGATTTCCTATACTAACTTTCATCCCCTCCTTAGGGGTTGAATTTCGAAAAATCCGGCCTTATCCCTTGCCTAAGTCATAAAAGGAAGCTCTGCAAATTTTCAGCTATCCAGGTCCAAGGGTATGGGCTAGGCATTGATCAGTTAGACAGTGAGTCAGGACTTTGCCTTTTATATTATAAATTACCAATATCACCTATATATTAATATTACATATGCACGGAAATAGACCACATACATACGCTGCGGCAGGTTATACAGAAGACCGAGGAATATAACCTGCCATTATGCTTGGCGTTTGTGGACTATGAGAAGGCCTTCGATTCTGTCGAAACTTGGGCCGTGCTCCAGTGACTCCAGAGGTGCTTAATAGACTATCGGTACATCAAAGTGTTGCAGTCACTGTACGAAAACGCCACTATGTCAGTCCGCCTCCAGGACCAAAAGTCAAACCCATACAGCTCCAGCGAAGTGTGAGACAGGGCGATGTGATATCGCCGAAACTGCGCTGGAGGACGTGTTTAAGCTTCTGGACTAGAGAGTATCAACATAAATGGCGAGTACATGACTCACCTTCGCTTTGCAGATGATATCGTAGTCATAGCCTTTAATAATATATACCTTTAAAGGTAGAAGGTTTTATTTGATTGTTTTCAGTCATCGCTGTACAAATACAAAAACCTATTATTTAAGTTATTTATTAAGTTAGTTTCTCCTAAATAGTTTTTTCCCTCCCTAATTACTGTCATTAACCTTTAATCATAAGCATGTTGTGGCTGCCTTCAAAGGTAATACTTTTAATTTTGTTTTTATAGTGGTTTTTTTATATATTTTTTAAAGCTTATTGTATGTACCATTGGCTGTCCTAATTTAATAAAATAAAATAAAATAAAAATAGCTGAGACCTTGGAAGACCTGGGCACTATGCTCGACGATCTCTGTAGTCTCCCAACAAGTGGGTCTTAAAATGAACATGGATAAGAGAAAATTATGTCGAATTCCCATGTCGTACCCACTCCTGTGAAGGTTGGAAGCTCTACACTGGAAATTGTCGACGATTAAGTTTACCTAGAACAAACAGTCCCAACTTGATAAGTCCAATTTCCAAAAAGAGGTCAATCGATGAATCCACCTCGGCTGGGCAGCGTTCGGGAAGCTAAGTGGCATATTCTCGGCCCATCTACCGCAGTGTCTCGAGACGAAAGTATTTAATTCGTGTGTGTTGCCAGTGATGCCTACGGAACCGAAACGTGGCCGCTTACAATGGGCCTCATATAAGAAGGCTCAAGGTCACTCAAAGGGCCATGGAGAGGGCTATGCTCGGAGTTTCTCGACGTGTTCATATCAGAAATGATGAGATCCGCAGGAGTACCAATGTCACCGACATAGCCCAAAGAATTGCGAACCTTAAGTGCCAATGGGCAGGGCACATTGCTAGGAGAACTGACTACCGCTGGGGCAGAAAGTTCTTGAATAGCGGCCGCGTACCGGGAGACGCAGTATTGGTAGGCTTCCACAAAGTGGACCGACGATCTGGTAAAGGTCGCGGGAAGCCACTGGTTGCGGGCAGCGCAGGACCGATCGGGTAGGAGATCCTTGAGGGAGGCATAATATCCAACAGTGGACGTCTCTCGGCTGATGTGATGATGATGATGCACAGAAAATAATTTTCCCCGTTATATTATTATTATCAACGTCATTGTCAGTTGATTGTAATTATGCCTAAAATAGAATTTGAGTAATTTAATTAATTAATTTTAGAATTGTTTCGCCTCGCCTTTATTAACTGTGCATTCACACGAGCTGTTATTAGTCCATTTCAATAATGGATCTAATTATAGTCGAGCTCAGAATCTATTTATAACTAAGATGAAATGGTTTTATTTAAAGGTACTATTTATTTTTAATGATACCTACTTGTATTACCTTAATGTGGTTCAAAATTAAGCTGTGTAGGACTTTAACAAATGGAATGATGTTAATTTGTGATACCTTAAATTAAGAAAGGCTACGACGATAACACATCGTAAATATGGATAGAGTTTAACTAAGTAATTAGGGAAAGAGTTCATAAACGTAAATAAAACTAAGCGCCGCTGGTGTCTTGAATTTCGAAAATCAATCATAATCTTGAGCATAGCATAAATTTCTATTTTATTAGAAACGATCCTATAACATTTTAGAACTTATGCACATTGTAGTAATTTATAAAATATTCATGAAAACACGATATTTTTTTACTATGCAATAAATTATATCTATAAGTACCTACCTATTATGATTTTTCACCAACTTCTATCGACTGAGCTGGTCTATTTGTGATTGAAGAAAAGGGCATTAAAATTTTGGTTTTTAAGTTATACATGTACCTTACCTACTGTTAAACATGTGTCTGTGCACAATTGCATACCTAACCTAGCCACGAGCAAAAATGATACATATTCACATTATATTTATGTATATTATTGGTCGTGATTACAACAAAGCTATATCTATGTAATATACTTAGCTAGTACGTACTTGTTTGTGATTGAAGTTGTATTTGACTGAATGTGACGCGTGTTGTCAACAGGTGGATGTGCCGGCCGCGCGCCATTTCCAGGCAACAACCCCACCCTCATTAATCGCCTGCTAACAACGTAAGTTATGTAAACACAAATAAATAGTATAAGTATTTTTTTTATTTTCTACGGCCTCTAATGTTAGTGGTCCGTCCACATTGTCTCAAATGCAGAGGTCCCATCTCCGTGGCATTTTCGAATTCGTTGTTTAGTAACTTAAATGTACGAGTATCTTACAGTTAAGTGTGTCAGGGTTTTTTTTTTGCAAACGATGCATGTGTTTGGTAGTACCTACCGCACTTTTAAACCTTTTTTTAAATACATAAGTAGATATTACATCATAAAAAGTTTTACAATAGCATTTTAATAATAATATATCTGTTACCACGCACACATCACTGATGTATTTTTTGTAAATATATCTGCGATCAGTCCGAGAACTTTGAGCAGATGTTTTGATTGTAAGGTATATGTTGCGGTTGTCCAGTTACCAGTTGTCCATTGACATCTTCTCCCTCTTTTTCAAATCCAGTTTAACTCGTTAAGCCCCGTTCGCGCTCAGGAGCGCGAGAACACAATTAAAATCAATTGTGTCTGGATATTAATAATCGTCCAGGGATTAACAATGTTTTTGCGTTTGAGACTTTTGGGTGCAAATGTCGCTATTACAACATCTGGAGTTTCCGTCAGCTCGCAAGTGTATATAGTAAACAGGACTGGGCCAAGTACCGACCCCTGGGGTACTCCCGCCTTAATGACATAGAACTTAGTTGAATATTCACCGTCCTTGACTTGGAATATTCTTTCTAAGATTTATTCTTTATGATATTTAAGCAGGCCAAAGAAGGTATGTGTTAGTAGGATTTTAATTTTGTAGTGCAGACCTTTGTGCCATACTTTGTCAAACGCCTGCTGTATATCTAGGATTGCTGCCGAGCAGTATTCTTTACTCTCTAATGTTTTCCTTATTTGGTCAACAACTCTATGTTTCCCAACGACCTTCCCTGTATATAAGCAGTATATAAAAAGAATAAAAATATAGTAAATTAAGACATGAAATCGTACTAACACTTCACATCAGTTTCCTCAAACTCTGCCATATTATAGTAAATTACTAGTACGTGCTATTCTCACACTAGCTTTCGTAGATGATTTGATTTAATAAGTCAACTGTCGTACATTCAGCCGGGCCCCATTAGCAGCCGCCCGGGAAATTAACCTAATTAGTTGTTGAGGTATATGAAAACACAATTACTGAAACATGTTGAACGCCAGAGGGTGAGCGCGCCTTTATGTTGTTATTAATAAAGTTCGACAGTAGTTTCACATTGTCAATCTAAGTTGACTGAATTAAAAAAAATATATCGGACAAGTGCGAGTCGGGCTCGCTTACGTTTCACGTTGCTAATCTAATTTGACTGAATAAAAAACAAAATATCGGACAAGTGCGAGTCGGACTCGCCTAAGGTTCCGTACAAAGTTTTAGGTATATTATAAATAATTCTGCACATTTTCCCGAGCTTTTCACGAAATTCTGTTTCCAAAACCAATAATTACTCATAGGAAATTGTGGTTATATTAACAATAGTATGTAATGGAATAGAGTCACGCCTTTCTCCCACAGGGGTAGGCAGAGATTACTTGTTTCCACTTGCTACGATCCTTGCATACCTCTTTCGCTTCATCTACTTTCATCACATTCTTCATGCATGCTCGGCGGTTACGCGTACTTCTAACCTGGCCCTTTTTCAAAACGTCTTCGATTTGATCGTTAAACGTTCGCCTAGGTCTACCTCGCCCCGCCTCTCCATTCACTTCTGATTCATAAATCCTTTTAGTCAATCTACTTTCATTCATCCTCTCCACGTGTCCGAACCATATGAGCATCCCTTTTTCAATTCTTGTCACTATGTCTTCTTTCACACCACACATCTCTCTTATCACGCTATTATACAACCTGTCACTCAATTTTACACCTGCCATGCTCCTCAAGGCTCTCATTTCTACTGCATTTATTCTACTTTCATGCCTTTTCTCCCATACCCAACTTTCACTTCCATACATTAGTGTTGGAACCAGCACACCGTTATGTACTGCCAGTCGTGCCTTGTCAGACAGCGTCTGACTGCTCATAAAAGCGTGCAAAGCTCCATTAACTGCGTTTCCCGCTTTCACTCGTTTTTCTATATCACTTTCACACTTCCCATCTCTCGTGAATACAGATCCCAAATATACAAACTCACGTACTTGCTCCAATTTTTCGCTCCCTATCATAATATCACACTCAGTCATGTCCTCGTCTCTTTCAAAAACCATTATCTTGGTAATGTATCTTGGTAGTGTAATGGAATAGAATAGAATAAAATAAAACAAAATACCTAATGCAATGAATAGAACAGAATAAAGCTTTATTGTGCTTACATCAACCAATTTTGTATACTTATTCTCATATGAATATTAATTTAGATTAGTTTAATTAATATATGTATTTTCACATTATTAATATAATATAGTAATGTATAGTTATAGTCTTATAGTTCACAGAATTGACAAATATGTACCCTACTGTGTTATAGGAGAGCGGCTGCTCCTGGCACAATTGTCTTTACACTTAATAGGAGTAAGTCAACTTTATTTATGCTAGGGGATAATGAAGCCCAAGATTAGTTCGGTGTGGGGGCAAAGTAAATTTTTTTGTAAGTGCTTTTATTGAATATTTACGGGGAATTAGCCATGTTGTTTAAGACAATAAACATTTTTTCATTCATAACGGTTCATACCTAAATTAGTTAGGTAACCTAATCAAATATGTTTTAGTTACAAATATATAGTTTTTAATATAAGTAAAACGGTATATATTACTTGTGAAATTTCACAGTTCTAGGTCAACGAGAAATACCCTATAAATTTTGATTCCCTTATGATTGTCAAAATATACGTATTTTTGCGTCATAAACGGCCGTATCTTTTTTTTACTTTAACTTAGAAGTTTGATTTTTTCACAGGTTCAAGGGACTATAGACCTGAGTATATGGTATTAATTCCAAATTGATACCCAAACGCTTTCCCGAGATGAAGGGTTTTGACCACAGAAATAATAATAATAAAGAGGATAAAGCACGGTCGCCGAGCAGGAAGAATTTCGTACATTGACCTGGTTCTACCTGTCTCCCTCTCTCACGCGTGAATAAGTTGCATCCCGCTCACACGGTAGCGTCGACCGCGGGCATCAGGAGTTACAAACCTTTTGTGTGCTTACGTAAGGTGTATATTTGTATGCTAGCATTTTTTTGACCTTGAGTCAAGCCTATAACGCCCACTCGACGCTTTATCGCTTGTTCAAAAATCAAAATTTAACGGACGACATTAATAGGTCAATGTACGAAATTCTTCCTGCTCGGCGACCGTGCTTTAGAAGTGCCTTAGTCGCGTGACCTTCGTGCCGCACTTGTGTCTCTTTAGGACACAAGTGCGGGACTTGCGGCTCAGTGCTGCTCGAACCGTCGGTGTGATAAAAATGCATTAAAATGGTGTTTTGAGGCATTGGTAATTGCGGCAACTCATCCAGAGTGTGTATTTAGACTAATAAGAAGATCTCATTTCATTTGGATGATTATTTTAATGTAATATTGCTGTTTTTATCAAAGTACACCTTGAGAAAATATTTCACTATGAAATATTAGTCTATACGTTATTAAAATAAAACTTCATAACCATTGCTGCTCATGGCTTTAAAAACACTGAGCGTTTTAAAGTATACGCAGCAATGTATTTTCGATATTCTTTCTCTCTAACACAAAAGTTCATGGTACAGACACGATACGGACGGACATGACAACAGCCATAATGCCGACGCGACCAATGAAGAGCGACGTTGTGTAAGTGTGAGTGTGACTTATGGTGAGTGTTACTCAACGCTGTCTCTTCAATGTAAGGTGCATAATTGTAAATTGTGGGCGTGATTGCGTAGTACGGTTTCGTTTTTTTGAGTGCGTGCATTAATAGTAAGTGAGGGGATAAAGCGGTGACACTGGTTCCGGTAGTACATGCGAACCGAAGCAATTATATCCTCTTTATTATTATTTCTGTGGTTTTGACAGACAGACGTACGGATGGTCAACGAAGTGATTCTATAACTAAGGGTTCCTTTTTGTCCTTTTGTGGTAATACGGAACCCTATTTAACTGCGATAATGTCTCTTATTAACTACGTGAAATGAGCGCAAGGAAGCGACTGATTTTTTGCTTTTAGAGTGGAATTTGGATTTGGTCTCTCGAAATTGTAGTGCCAATGCTGGAGAAGAGGCGTTCAAAAGTTACTCACTCAATCTCATGTCGGCATTTCTGCATTCAAGTCAAATAGTCACGCGTAAATTAAGGAATTTCGGAAACTTACCGCCATTAATTCTATCTCAATCACGTAAACTGACCAAGACATCTCATTTTTTCAAATTTTAAACAAATTTTACATCCGTTATTTCCTCGCTACGGTTGACCCACCTTTTGCCTTTTGGAATTGCACTTTGACAAACACTATACCTGGTATTTAGGTACTTATACTTAATAAGACCACGCTCGGCTTCTCTAGATACTTGTTGACACTTTTATTCAATGAAGAATGTATCGACAATTGAACATGCAGTAGGTACCAAAAATTACCTATGTACAATATGAAACGTGCTTGACATTCATAATCTCACTGGCCGACATCGTTTTCTTACATTTACCAATTGATTATTAATTACTACGTACCTACGCACGTATGCGCTTGTTCTTTCGTACTCGACATTTAATAACCCTATAAACAATACACAAACGATTATTATTTATGATTATCGTTTCGGATCGGTGAAGCTGCGAGAAATAACTATCACTTTGGAATAATAAGTGGGTAGTAACGAGAAAAGTTCCAAGGTTGGCTCAATTCGTGGAGTTGCTCAAGCAAGAAAATTATAAGCACCTTAGAAACACCCCAAATAAGAAAATAGAAACCCGCAAACATATATTTAAACGTAAATGATTTGCGTTATTAAAGGTCTTTTGTTTGAACGAAACTCCTGTTTCTTGCCTTAAATAAACGATAAATAAACATTCATTAAGTGTGCGACACACATATAAGTTGATAAATGTTTATTAAACGATTTCCCTGTTGCAGGGAGGGAAGTAGAGAAAATTGCTTTTTGAAATTTGTAATTTACATAGCCGCGACATGGTTATTAATTCTTTGGCTCGAATACCCTTGTATACTCTTAAAGACGTAAGACGACAAGGACGCGACGGGGCGTAGACGTGGCGCTCCCTCATTTTACTTTCATAGTACATAAATACAAAGGCGCTTCTCAAAACATACAATAACACGGGGCGCAGGCGGCCTTAAATGCAACGCATTCTCACTCAGCGCTTTATTGCTAAACATAGCGCTACTTATTTGGAAACTATCTTGAGCTAACAAAACTAAATCATAAAAATATAATTCAGTGCAGCTACATTAAACATCAGGTCGCCGCGCGTGGCGTCGATCGTCCTCTTTTCATGGGGTTATAGTCGCATGCACGCCACGCTTCTTTTGTATGAGTTAAAATATCATCCCTTATATTTGTAGCTATAACAGACACTTAAGATAATATTGTAATTAAGTACAGTAAACCACCAACGGAATAGAAAATAACTTTGGTATTTCGAACACTTAATTTCTCTATTTGTATAGTTACTTATATTTCATTAAGCCCTTAGTGAGATGGGAAGACATTTAACTCCGGTGGGACTGTGAAAGTTACTTATTACTTTGTTTTCGCTTTGGATAGGAAAATACTCGAGGTTAAATACACCAAACCAAAACCGCGGACTAGAAAAGCAATATCAAGTAAGATAAGTATTTATTAGTTTTGTTCGATCTGAAATTGTTTTTTTATGTACAAACCATACCGAAATAAGTTATAAATATAAATGAAGACCGCATTTCCTTCCTGTAAATATAATATGGAGTAATTAAAATTGCACATTAAATAATTGTAACACACTCATTTAAATATAATACAAATTGTATGACGTAAATTCTGTCCAAAAAGGATGTTTATTTTGCATATTATAACGTCATTCAATTACTTTTTCATTATCTTTGTTGTTGCATAATAACAGGCTCATAATATTTTAACCGCCTCAGTGCTTAATTTTAGATTATTAAAATTTCTCGAACAGTGATGGCGGGCTCACTCGATTTGCCATCGATATTCAAATCGGCTAATTAGGGCAATCCTTCTGATCGAACGAAATATGCCGACGTCACACTCAGATCTTCCATCAGTACTATATGGCCGAGTTAGAGGATGTGTTAGGATTTGACTTGTTAGAAACATAGGGTAGAGGTACGTGTCTTGAATGAACGTTGTTTTCTGACTTAGTTGTGAGATTAATTTTCCCTCTAATTACTTCGAATTATGCACTGCGTCTACGTTGATATGATTTAGCGTCACTAATTCGACGCTGTCGACGAAGTGTAGAGAAGCGGAATAATTAACAGAAATATATTACTAGCCTTATAATTGAAAGCTCTATGCGCATATTTAAGTTATGATACTTATGTTTTTAGTACTAGGACTTTTAATAAAACACCTGAACTTGCGATCCATCTGATAGGGAATAGAAAAGGAGGAAATTCTCACGTTGTTAATTCATGAAAATCAATAATCGTTTGCTGACAATATGAGATAACCAGAATACAGACAGTGAATACAAAGACCACCATCTCCAAAGGATAACTTATGGAACAAGAAACAGAGCGACAGGTCAATATATTGACAGCAAAACTCTGACGATCGCACTCGCGAATCCGAAATATTCATTAATTATTGAGTAATTAACTACTAATTATTGATTATGACGACGCTCGCGTATATATTTATCGTGTATTACATTTAAATGCATTAAAAAAAATGTCGGTACCATCTTTCTATGTATTTTAACTTTAGATTAACGTTATTTATTGCGTTTCCGTTCTTTTGAATTACTGATCAAACGACGAGTTTATAACTAATGTAAATTTTATTTCTCGGAGCAGTAAAAGTGTATCGGCTTGAACGACATGATTTGAATGCCTTCTCTAGTGTAATAGCTCTCTAATCTCTACCAACGTTAGTGAAGGTGGACCGACGATCTGGTAAAGGTCGCGGGAAGCCACTGGATGCAGGTACTGGATGCTGGAACGTGCAGTGTAGAACCAATCTGGTTGGAGATCCTTAGCGTTGGCCTCTCGGCTGAAACGATAGTAAACCCTGTTAACCATCACGTTTGCCTTGTAATACCTTGGATCATGTATCTTAATGTTTCTTACATATACACCAAAATGGTATGTTTATTGTAATCCAGTAGTAAGGTTTTTATGCAATCTGATAGGCAATCAGGTATACGTCCCGCCCGCCTGGTGACATGCAGTAACATTAGCATATAGATAGTTGCTTGCAACACTGTCGTGTCACTTGTGTGTTGTTTACTGTAACCACATCCCCTATCCCCTTGAGCTCCATCAATAGAACCATCCATACCACTACGAAGATGTAGGCAGGTCCGTACGTAGAAGTAGTGACTGCCCCAACTCAAATTTAGAGTGACTGCCCCATGGGCCCGGGCACTCTAAATTTGAGCGGCTAATCCTCTGTGTTTTATCTCTCTATGATACAACTATGATAATAATGTAGAGGTAAGGCTTCCATTTCAACCAAAATACTTTTATGCTAAAATAACTCTAAACCTTCCTTTACGTAGGTTCAAGTTCAGTTATCCGCGTTCATTTAATTGCTCTTCCTTTTCTAAGAGGTCAATAATTTCGGTGATAAAGCTATCAAGTTGTCGTAGGAAGTGTCTATTTTTATTTCCTAACATCCAATGCTCGGAGATAAATGGCCACGATAAAACCGCTCTGTGCATTTTATGTTAGTCTCCGGTTACGTCGTAGCAGTGCTACGGATTTCATTGATTTAATGACACGCTGGCTAATTGATATTGCCATTTACTACGGCAAAGAGGAGTCGTTATTAATAAGTTATTGTTTATGTAATAATATAGGTACTTATAGGTATAGCAACAGAACTCTAGCATTGCAATTGCAGTCTTGTGTTTGATATATGCGCATAGGTACTAATTATGATGATGATTACATCGTTGACAAGTGTATATCGTTTATAGATTGTTAATGTTTCTAAGAGCAAACTACCTATGACCCTACAACAACATGCCTATGAATGCATGTTGACTGATTCCGGCTTGATGAATAGATCGGATACAATATACCCAAAAACATTAAGTTGCATAACGTAAAATGGAACGTCCTATTGGGAATTACTTACTAAAAGTTCATGAACTGAATATATAAATACTGCAAAGAAACAAGGGAGATGGGCCAGACACAATTATGCCTCAGAAATTATTTATCAGAAAATAATTAGGAGGGTTGAACTCTAATGTTGATGAAATGAAATGATTAGTTTGTTACCTAAGTTACAATTTTATTATGGCTGTAGCCAATTTAAAAGCGTTTCTCCTCATTACAGTAAAAGTTTAAATTTATTATCTAAATGTAAAACATTGCACTCGTACAGCAACCAGACAAGAAAATCGTGCAAATTAACAATGCACTTCCATAAATTATCATGTAGACAGCACAACAAAATAAATAAATTATTCTGGACACTATGGAACGAGAAAGTGGATATTTGCCAAATAAGTTCAGTACAAAGATTTGTCAGTGTCCAATTATTATAAGATCAGGGTTCTTTTTAAAATCCGTTTGCTAAGGACAAGTTATTTTCAATACACTATCATCTAATTTTTAATTCAAAATTTGCAATACATGAAATTAACGAAATCCTCTATCACTCACTTATTCGTAAAAGTGGATTGAGCTCGAGGTACATTTTTCCGATATGAACTGAAATACATAATGCTGAAAATGATTACAGTGCAAATTCTACAATAAGAATCTTAGTCTTGCCATCCATAAATTCTGTACCAACTTATATGAGGATATTTCAAAATAAATAATATCACAGTAGTTCTATATTTTGATGTCATTATATCAAATAAGTTTTGTACTATTAATTTCGATCCAACACATAGCTGTGTAAACATGGAGTGGGGTATTACCACAGAGAATAGAATCGCAGTGATTGCGTTACAGAAATGTAATATAACACCAGTTGAGGTTTGCCACTTGCTAAAAGTATTAAGAATAACGCAGAAATTTGTTTACCGTACCTCAAGCTTTACAATGAGTTGTCTTATATCAATGATAGGCCAAGGGCCGGTTGATCTGAACCACCAGGACACCCAGCAGCTATCAAAGCCGTCAGAGTGAGAATCGAAAGAAATCCGATCCGTAAGCAGAAATCATGATGGCTAAGGAAATGAAAATTACCCCTAGGCCTATGTGTCGTATCATAAAAGAAGGCTTTAGAGCTTAGGGCTTATCGAAGAGGGACAGCTCAACTTTTGTCTGCAGTTCTTCGTCGTAATTGAACCGTCGTAATTGCATCTGTAATGCAACATTTGTAGTTGAGCCACATATAACACTGTTCGCTGGTTGACAATGGATATTTCAATAAGACTCGGCACCAGCACAAAGCGAAACCAACCCAGCGTTGGTTCGACGTGAATTTAACGACTTTCATCGCCTCCGAAGATTGGCTCTCTGTAGGTCCTGATCTTAATCCTTAGGATATTGCTTATGAAAATATCGAATCGCAACGTAGACATAGTGAAGACAGCTGCCTCGATACCACTAGATGTGGTGCGTGCGGCCATAGATGAATGGACAGCACATTTGGAGAAATGTGTAAAAGCTTAAAGTTGTTATTTTGAGTAGTTTTAACATTTGTAGTAATCTACATAGTCAAACGAATAAAATACATGCTTTTATAATTTCACTTAATTTATTTAAATACTGCCCAAAGCAACTATTCCATGGGGACGAAGTCGCGAGCTAAAGCTAGTAACTGCTAGTATAGATAAATGTGTTTTTTTGTCTAAAGACGAGAGCTTCTGAAAGAAGACTGTTGGCGTTTGATTTTGTATCAATGCTTTTTGATATGTATTCTGTTTACATATTTTTAATGTAGGTACTTACATTTTTTTTTGTACTTATGTGTCATTGTATTTTTTTCGGTTAAGAAATACGCTCGATAAAGCGTTAGGTGGTGAAGTTTCCTTTTAACATTTTGCCACCAACTCGTCCTCGTTGTCGTCTACAAATGCAATTTTGAAACTGACTAAGTTAGTTATGATATAACCCTAATCTTATCATGAGTTTGTTTGCAGATAAAAATAACTTAAATGAAGCTACTGTACTGTACAACACTGGGATCGTTGACAGCAAGAGCAAGTATTAGAAGCACTATGAAAAGCTGAACCTAATATATATTTCAGCGGCCCACTTACAGTCGTGGGAGCGCAAGGCCAAACAAAACGAGCCCTGTTGTAAACTAACCTCGTTCTATGTATTTGTTGGGTATTAAGAAAAATAATAATTATACCGAAGAGTTGCTCTGGACGGCGGCGCTACCCTGGCTACACTGTGTTTTGTTTTCTTTCAGTAAGCCCGGCTTCATATTGAGTTAATTTCTATTGTTTATTTCCCTCTGAGAATAGAAAGATTTCTTCGTCTTTAATTAATATGAGACTGTGCGAAGTCATTACGCGTGTTAATGAAATTACGCGGTTGAAACAAACATATTATAGGGTAATTTCTATGTTACAAATTAATTACTAATTTGCGATACGAATGAAATATCTATAAATAAAAGAGTTAAATCCGTAAAAGTTGTTTTATTTATAATGTGTAGTGCTCGCGCAAATCTAAGAGAACGTTATGAAATATCTAGTTCAATAAATCTTAACTACTTTTCTATGTTCACAGAAGTCACAAACTGTTTCTTTTTATTAACACTTTCACTAAACATTTTGTTCAATATTTTACACATGCGATATTTTAGTAAGAATTCAGTTACGGGACAATTCCCACAGTATTCAACGTTGTATAGTAATTTGTATTACATATGATCAAACAAATAATATAGACGTGGTCCTAATAGGAATTCAAAAATGAACAGAACTTATCTTTACAATTTGATAAGGCTTCAATTCCATTTTAATACACTCTTTGTATATCGCAAAGAAATATATTTACTTCAGTAAATATATTTCTTTGCGAGTTGGCGTGTCAAAATGTTGTAAGGCTTGTCAACCTTTTACAAATACGTTGAAACACAATATTCTTAAAAGCAGTTCTTTGCTTAAGAACCAGTAAACATTTATCACTTCAGCTATCGTGCAAGTGGTTGTGTCCGAATCGTCTATGGACGGAAGTTCAATCTTCTATCTTGAAGGTTTTTGATTCCATTTCAGATTCGTTTTCATTGAATCGGTCTTAGTCGGGAAAGTAACTATGTATTGTCAATCTGGCTATACCAATGGCATGAAGAGTGAATTGAACACTGAGGCTCACGGATTCTGCCGGCAGCATCGAACAAAAGAACGGATACGTGCGAAGGTGGCGACGACGTCGATCTATTATGTCGTTTCCGAGCCCGCCAGACGACCAACAGGCCTGACTAATTCGCGCGTCCGGTACCGCTGTCTCCTACTATCGAACCCATTTAGTGCGTATCGATCTAAGAAGAAGCTGATCGATGTCAAGTGCAGTAGAGTAAGATCCCAGAGCTCCAAGACGTTACTTATTTTCTCAAAGATGAAATGTGCGTAAGAGAGTAGTGTTTATATGTGTCATGAACACACGCATACTTGCTAAATAGGTCAGACGGCCAATCGACAGATTCAGGTGCTAAAGGCGAGTAAAAATCGGACTCACTTCACTTAATACTAGACTATTTCAAAACTATGTACAATTAGCCAAATAAATGCTAAGTATCAAACATCCTCCCTGAAACATAAAATATTGTTAACTCATAACTTCTGCACGAATCAGACTAGCAATGTCGTTTAAAAACAGCAGTTTGCGTATAGAATATTAGATATTATTTGTGTCATTTATTAATATTGTGCCTGGGAGGATTTGTCTATAATATCATTGTATATTGTTTTGAAATAGCCCCCTGAATAACATATATAAAAATCAGCCTTTAGATTTTAAGTAAAGTGAGTCCGATTTTTACTGACATTTAGCTCTTGATATTTGTCAATTGGCCGTCTGGCCAACTTAACAAGTATGCGTGCGTTCTACACACATTCTTTTTGAGAAAATAAGCAACGACTGGCAGCTCTGGGATGTTGGACTAGAGTATATTATTGTCAGCTTCGTTTCAGTTGACCCAGAATTTTTCGAGTTTTGCCGCACATAAAATAAATACGAAGATTGAACATCCCTCCCTAAGTCTTGTGAGCGGGACCTTACTACAACGCAAAACATGCAAGCATAACCATGTTGAGAATTGCCCGAGACGAACGATAAAGCAATATGATATTCAAGGCAGGTACTTTAACCGTCATCCGTCATGACATGATGAGCGTTGCTCGTGACGTCACCTTCGACCGTGAGATTTATCGCTCCGAAATGGAATCCGTGGCGTTCAGGGAACTCTACTGGTGTGATGCCTAAAATGTGATTTATGTAAACAGATTTCGCTCCAACAGATGCCGATGTTTTGATAACGCCTGTTTGTAAATCTAGGTGATGTTGTTTCAAGTGATCCACTAAATTTAGCCTGATAATTGTTTGGCTATTATGGCGCAATTGTTGCCTTGGTCAAACTTGTTGTTGTTGCGATAATCCGTGTTAACTAATCAAGTTAGCTCGAGTGTTGACAACCAGCACAAGTAGCTACAATACTGTTTAGAGTAGTAATAGGAATTATGAGAGATAATACCTGAACAGAATGTACCTAAGAGGATTTTTATTTAATTTCAAACCCACCGGGGGATGTTGTCTCTGTTACAGGCGCGATATACGAGTATTTCCCCCCTTATTCTATTCGAGTACAAAGTATATTAAGTGCAAGACCGGAGTATGAATTCACTTAGCGTTATTACGGTTTTTATAGAAGCAGCAATATTATTATGGTATCACAAGTGTATAGAATGGAATCATGAAAAGGAAATATGATTGAAGCTGGAATTCAGAGCGCTTCTCACAGTTACCGTTATTATATATTGAAATAAGCATGTACTTCGCTTTCAAATAAGAACGTGCGAGAAAAAATTTCATAAGCGAACGTAAAATATCTATGAATGATTTTTGATCTCAGTATGAAGTAGTTGTGAATTATGTATTATAATAAAATTAATAGAATCAATGCTATTTATATGGGTTTGAATCTACATAATACGATTTATATCCAACTTTTCAGTAAGTATTACTTTTATTCTGAACACTAGCTAATGATAGCAGCATGTAGACATGATGGACAATAACTGAGCCTATGTAAATCTGCAGCTTCACAAATTACGTATTTATTATCTATTGATCTGTAGCTTTGGATTACGTATCAAAATGACACCCACGCCTATTTTCTTCTTATTCACATTTTCACATCATTCAATTACAACCGTAGTAACCAATACTTCGTCCACCTTGTTTACTAAGAAATCGCGACAAACGTGGAAGCTTATAGCTTAGCAAGGGCTGGTCAAGTTATTATACTTATTTACTTCTCCACAACAAAGTGGAGTACTGAATTTCATTACGCCTATGAGAGTAAATCTGTTTTATGCTGTAAAAAATCCAATCTTTAATACATATCATGATTTGTTATACTTCAGTAAGTGGTTATACCATACCTTAATTAATGTATTAAATTTTCATCAGCAATTCGGCACTATAACCAGGATTCGTATGGAAATTGTCATGTTCACACAAGAAGCTGTTCTCTTCCTTTCGACCTCTCGGCAGTGAATACTAAATATCAAGTACTTACATATTACTTATGTTTTATTATAATATTATTTCTTTTATATTATATCTACTTTTACAATAAATTGTTTGTTTTGTCTATCAAATAAAAAGCAGTATTTTATATTCTGGAACTCGTATTGATGTCCGCGATACGGGCTTGCCTATATTGTGGATTTCACAAGAAATGTAATTGTATTTTTGTGTTCTGGAAATAAAGTATTTTCACGTTCATTTTAATTTAGCGTTATTGAAGTATTAATGTATTCAATATATATATTTTTTTGATGTTTAGCAATTCTTTAAATCTCTCAACCAGGAATCGGAAATCTCATTGTCGTTTGATCTCCAGCGGGCCTAGCCAACTGGCCAATCGATTGCACCGAACATTTAACGAAAATAATATGATTTACCTTAGTATTGGATTATCTGTGTGGTAGTACTGACAAAGCTCCATAGCCACCGTCACGTCAAATGTGTGAGTTGTAGTCAAAAATTATCATTTCTCTGCCCTCAGACCGCTTAATTGGCTTAAGAAATTAAATCGCAAAAATGGAACCCATTTAACATTACCTACAGCTATGTACAATCCCAAACCAAACTCTGACCAAATTACCTACCTGGAAAATAAAAAAATAATTACGCATTTCATTTCGATGGACTCTCAGTCTCAGTTAATTTTGAAATGGCACGTCCATCATGTATATTTTTATCTTTTATTCTGATTGAAGTTCGCAGAAAATGTCCGGTTGATTTCTATTACAAAATGTTTTTTTATCCTCCTTTATAGATAGGTACTTTTTTGTAAATATTTTCGTCCCACGCTCTGTTGCTATTGGAAGAGGATTATTGTAACAAACAATTTCTGGCTTGTTTATGGAAAGAGCGAATTAAATATTGAGACCATCAATATCTTATTCATCACATTAATTTGGACTTTATTTTAGTTATTCGGACTATTATGTTACCTTAAGCTCTACTCAACCCTTTTGAGACTATGAGCGTGATTGTACGTATGTACCTATAATAGAATATGCAAACAAAAAGAACATTTGGTTCCAAATCAAACTACTACGGTCGCCTCAAGAACCTTATCACACTGGACTAAGGTTCATCCTAATTGCAAAACCTGTAATAATAAAAAAGCTGTAGATTAGAATTCATAAACGACGCGATGACCGGTCGGGGATTTGTTAATGAAAAACTAACATTAATAATTATTGTAACAGTTTTCACGTAGGTTTAATTATAATTGCTTAATCACTTAGGTAAGCATTCTCTTTGTGAGCCAAATTCCATTACTTAGGAATTTACATAATTTAATAACTTTGTACGTAAATATCCGGTTTACACTCGGGAACGAAATCGATGTTTGATTCAAATTAAATTCCTTGCAAATTGTTTGTGAAATTTAATTGTACAAAACTGACGGAAGATAAGTATTCGACTCGCTTGAAGGTACACGTTATAGGACCTCACAGTAGCTTATAGTACCAATTGCAAAATTGCCTCGTTGCTAAGTCTTTTAAAAAACTAGAAAATATTTATCATGTTGAAAACATCCGAGATAAGTTCAAGTTCCCAGCCTATCCTTGAGTCTAATTACCGATGCCTTCCATAACGTCCTGTTTCTGTTAATTTAAAATTAATCGAGGAATGTTATATGCAGTTTCTGTAATAAATGGAAGACCTTCATGACCTAACCCAGTTCAGCATCGCTATTCACTTTGCAAATTCTTTTAACTTAATAATGTTTCCGTTATTCAATGGGACAGAGAGCTATTCAGAGCAGCAAACGAATACGATAAGCTTCCGCCCAAGTCGCGAGTATTGCCATGCCAGCACAGGTATATAAAATTTTATATTCAGACATTTAATTTCCTAGTCATCGCAACCTACATATTTCAGACAGCAAGGGCGTCGCAAGTGTCGCGACACCTGACCTCACACTCGCCGTGCACTTTGCATTATAAAGCATAACATAAATAAATAAATAAAAAAAAATAACATGAAGACCATCGGATGTTACTGATCCTTTGCAAATACAATCCTTATTATCTCTGCGCAAGGTGGAATAATCATGGCATATTGTTAAAATTGTGCGAACGGCGGTACTGAGACAAGTGAAGTTTCATCTGCGTAGTTTTATTTCTTGATTACGGTATCATCATTACTGGCGTGCGCAATAAAATAGGCAACAAACATAGCAGTATTCGACCAAGCAGTAGTTCATAATACCTAATAATATTTAACTAAGCCTGCGGGCTTTCTTTGGATATACAATTACATACGTGGGAAGGTAGAAGGCTTTTTATATAATGTTTCCTTTATCATATATCCTCTAATTTTTTTATGACTGCTATAATAATACAATGAGTAGGTACTATAATATATAGTGCCATCACTCCTGAGTGAAACAAGATTAAGATACATTTTGAGAGCCTCTTCTGACGGCACTGTGTTCCCTTATTACTCTCGAACAACACTCTTACGAGGGTCAATATTCTGCTGTTCCATCGTTCAATCGCTCAATAAAGACTTAAACAATATCTTCTAATGTTTTATTAGAAACAAAAAGTAATATTTTCATTTCATGTAGTGTTAGATTCCGTAAGTGGAGATATCCATTAAATATAGAATACCTTTACGTTGGAAACAATGTTATTCAATAATATAAAATTGATCGGGATAGTTGCTGTTTATTCTTTTATTTGGACACACCGAAAATAACGTTAAATTCCTACACAAAGACTTCTTTGATCCTTTGTAGAATCTAACAATACGTATCTATTGTCGAACTTTATGTTAGTTGTAGACTCTCTTAGGATCGTTATTTAACTCCGTAGTGTCTCTAGATGTGTACCTACTGTTTACTATGAACTCAAGAGTATCTTTTATATACACTCAGGAAATTGGGATAGATAAATCTCTTTACAGGAACGCCTGTGGAATTCTTTTGGGGTTCATGTGAGATTCGAACCAATCACCCTTAAATTATCAACACATTTATAAGTAAATATTCGTGCCGATTATTGGCATTGACATATTAGGCGCCAATTAAGTTTTGTTTGCTGTCACGAAGCGGAGGAAGTGTTTATAGAAAATACCCCTCGGTTGTTCTTCCCGCCTTTCCCCCTGTCGCCCACGCTGATTGGCTGATGGATGACTCTCGCTAATATTATTTCTTAGGATCCATTAAAAATTGAGTCAAAGTAGACACTTTTCTTTTATTTGTCTTTTACCTTTGGTTTACATTCTGTGATCCCTATTTCGTACAATTTAATCGTATAAGGCTAAAAACTCATGGAGCGGTTTCTACCCGCGCCCGCAGTGATTATTATTAGTTGAGTTCCAGTGTGCCATGGACACATACATGAAACGAGCTGTTGCGCTTTACTTAATTGAGAGAAGAATTAAAAAAAAACTGTGAAAAAAAAAGGTTCTGGATGCATCCGCTGATTCAAGAAAGCGGCGTTGTGAAAACCGTAGCCCGCGTGATTTCACGAGTTCCCGGCGCCGTCGCGCCCGTGCAGCAGGAGCTGCAAACAACCGCGCCCGCCGCGGTCTTAAATCGCATCGTGAAATTTGCTATCTGCATTTCCATATTATACTACGTGATCCTACAAGTGTTGCGGTCTCGCAACCGCTGCGGGCGCGGGTAAAAATCGCTCCGTGAGTTCTTAGCCTAACTCGATATTGTTATGTTCCTATCCTACTATGTTATATTGTCCAAACAGACGGTCTCTGTGCTGTGACAAATATTTACCGTTTCTTTCTGATTAGTTGTATAATAAAACACACCAAGTTACCTTTAGAAATACATTATTTATTTTAGATTAGTCACATTACATTTACCAGCGTTATAGATTTGAACATAAAATAAGTAATTACCTTAACAAAGGTTCGTGCACTGTCGAAGTATAGCAACGTCCGTTCCCGACGGTGGTTGGAGTAGAAAAGAGGCCTTGACAGACGGTGCGGTGACTTTTATACCCGCTCGTGACGAGCGTTGGCAGCAGATTTATTGTTGCCAGTAAACTAATTGCGTTGGAAAATAATTAATTGTGATAAATATTATTTACAATATCATTTATAAATATAATTTATCACAATTAATATTATTTAAGAGATGAAACCTAACATTCGACCATCCTGACCTCGTGCATGTCCCTATGCACACGAGTCATTGGTCTCTAGAACCTAACATCCGGCCTGTCAAGTCCCTTTCTGCACACTAACTACGAGTCATCCATTACTTACAAGTAAAATATGTACAGTTAACAAATTCAATAAGAAAACATTGTCGGAGAGTTCCTAATGTTCCATATCTTACCACTGAAAGCACAGTCGCATGTTGCACATAAAATACGTATCATCCATTTATTACATAATAACGAAAACATTGTAAAATCAAAAATTATCAAGAAAATACATTCTTGGACTGATTTCCTAGTGTTCCAATCTTTACCACTGAAAGCACAGTCCATCTTTACTTGTTACATATTGATTACATAATAGTCGCAATACTCTTGGACTGGGTTCCTAGTGTTCCAATCTTTACCACTGAAAGCACAGTCCATCTATACTTGTTACATATTGATTACATAATAGTCACAATACTCTTGGACTGGGTTCCTAGCGTTCCAATCTTTACCACTGAGAGCACAGTCCATCTATACTTGTTACATATTGATTACATAATAGTCACAATACTCTTGGACTGGGTTCCTAGTGTTCCAATCTTTACCACTGAAAGCACAGCCCATCTATACTTGTTACATATTGATTACATAATAGTCACAATACTCTTGGACTGGGTTCCTAGTGTTCCAATCTTTACCACTGAAAGCACAGTCCATCTATACTTGTTACATATTGATTACATAATAGTCACAATACTCTTGGACTGGGTTCCTAGTGTTCCAATCTTTACCACTGATAGCACAGTCCATCTATACTTGTTACATATTGATTACATAATAGTCACAATACTCTTGGACTGGGTTCCTAGCGTTCCAATCTTTACCACTGAAAGCACAGTCCATCTATACTTGTTACAGATTGATTACATAATAGTCACAATACTCTTGGACTGAGTTCCAAGTGTTCCAATCTTTACCACTGAAAGCACAGTCAATCTATACTTGTTACACATTGATTACATAATAGTCAAAACATTAATAACATAACATCAAAACATCTTGGACCGAGTTCCTAGTGTTCCATTCTTACCACTAAAACACAGTCCATATACACTTGTACCATATATACACACATTACATAATAGTCAAAACATTCTTGGACTGAGTTCCACGTGTTCCATTCTTATACCACCGAAGAACATTACAGTCCATATATAGGTACTTGTTGGGCATTAATTACATAATATTCTAAACCATTCTTGGACTGTGTTCCTAGTGTTCCATTCTTACCACTGAAGCACAGTCCGTATATACCTACTTGTTACACAGTAATTACATAATATTCAAAACATTCTTGGACTGGTCTCCTTGTATTCCATTTTTACCACTGAAGAACAGTCTATATACATTAATTACATAATAATCAAAACATTCTTGGAATGGGTTCCTCGTGTTCCATTTTTACCACTGAAGAACAGTCCATATATAGGGTAACTACTCGTCACATATTAATTACATAATAATCAAAACATTCTTGGACTGGGATCGTAGTGTTCCATTCTTACCACCGACACACAGTCCATAAATACTTGTTGAAAGTAGTTATGATACTTTGTAACCCTTCCTTTGTAAAAACTATCAGAACCGCCGACTTGTGAGCCTTCACCTCTCACAAGACTGACATATCCTTTTTCGTGTCTCAACATTGACAAAATTACAGTTTATCATTCCTGTTACTCATAAAAAATTAAAAGATATGATTGAATGAATTCATATAAGTTCTGAAATTCTTATCAAATATTTGTTATTCTTTTATACCAATAAATGAATAGACTTAATGTTAACCTACACATACATTCCATTTACACAAAACATATTTAATGTAATCATTATTATTCTTATTACCTGGCTATTTTACTAATAATTATGAGACTAACAGAAAATGTAATTGCCAGATCTTAGATTAATTAAAATATAATACTTTATTTCATTATCACAATTAGAGCCACCGATAGGGCGGTCTGATGAACCCATGGTGACATTCGATAGGAAGTCGCGGCGGTTTTGCTCTTATAATGATGATACAAACCGGCCTGATAACTATGAATTATTGTGTAAAGCATACACTATTACGAGAAAGTAAGAATTTCCTCTCTTTGAATGCACAAGATAAGTAGATAGAGCACTAAGATAGTCGATGTGTAGAGTATGGAAAACACCTCAACATTCTTTGGGATTACGAGTGTAATAGAAGGTGTACCTACGTAACTGATAGTTCATAGTAGTCAGTATGGTAACAATACTGTTAGTACTAGAATCATGTACGAATACAACACTGTGTAGTAGTGTTGATCCTTTTAACACAAGAATCGTTTTCTTGATAAATATAAAAACATATATATTATATTGGATAGATTACCATTTGTTAAGTATTGCTTTTAAATTACAATATCTAATCGATTGAAACTAAATTGAAACACAAATGTAGTATTAAAAGGTTGTCGTTATCCGAAATATGTATAAAGAAATAAGTAAATAATTATGAGCGTAATTAGAATGTAGGTATGCACGTAAATAAATAAATTAACAATTATGCTTTGTGTAATCCGTCGAGACTCCGTGTACCAGTTTGTTAATGATACGGCACCAGCGCATAGATGTCGTGCAGCATACAATTCAGCACGAATTTGATATACTATGTAAATGGGCACATGATGTGGGTCTATATAATAATTTTTAGAAAACTAAACTCCTACATACATTCACCATATCTCAAATGCACTCAGAATGCAGCCAGACATGCATAGTTACTCATGATCATAAGTGCCTGCTGCACTTCCAACTTAGGGAATGCGATTGTAGACCTATGGAAACAGCAAAAGAACATACCTACCATGGATTAAAGGTTGACTGTAAATTTAACTGGGTCCCCACATAGAACATGTTTGTAAGGGCAATACATGCAAATCTATGTATCCTTAAATATAAACTCTCGTAAAATACATTAAGGATGCTATAAAGAGTATTAGCAGACTTAGTTATGGTATTTCAAGCTATCATAAACCATAAAACATGTTTGCAAAACTTTTATAAACTGTAAATTAGATTGCTTAAAACCATTGTTCCATTAAAAATTAAATACAAATGTAAAGATAATTATGACCAACTAATCCAATATTGTAATGTATTAAATGTGATAAGACCAATGATAACACTTATAAAAGCAAATTGTGAATAAGTATATTAAAATTCTAAAAAAAAATTAAAAAAAAAGTCAAATATGTTGAGTTATTTGTCATATCTCCGAATGTACGATATTCCTAAATATAATAATGAATATGGTAAAAGAAAAAGTTTGGATATGCAACCCCTACCTCAGATAATAGACAAATTGCTTACCAAATTACCAAACATATTATAGAAAATACGAAAAACAGATATCCCGTTCAACTAAAAATATATTAAAGGAATACTTCATCGAGGATCTGTGTTATACCAAGTGTTAAGGTTAACTAATAATCTTTAATTATAAGTTAATGTAGATTTTTTTTTAAAAAAACAGTTTAAATTTTAATTTTAAGCTATGCGTATCTTATCAAAGATGTCGTAAAATTATGTTTTCTTTTTGATGATGTATTATTAATTACCTGCTATGTGTGGGATTTCATATATGTGTGACCTATGGCATCGATAATAATAACTAAGCGAAGCTAGGAACAATGATCCCATGTCCTAGGTTCTTGGAATGCTACCATTCCTGTTATAAGTTTCGGACTTCGCGTTACGATAATCTCTACTGGACGGACCTATAGCACTTTATGCATTTAAGTAAAGGTTTAGGGTACCTAAAAACTGGTGACTTTTCTCTCTCTACACTTATAGCAATAAAATTAGATGTTCAGAGTATTCGAATTTCTAACTAATATATTGCTTTCGTTACTGTTAGAATTAAATTCTATGTTCTGACTATTCGGATTTCTAACTAGCTTACTGATTTCGTTACTGTTAGTGACAGACACATGAACTGATGGCATATTTTGGCCCGGCGTCGGTATCATAGAAAAATGGAACGAGGATTGTAAGGTGAGTCAATATGACCCGGATATTGAATCGTGTCTGGTTTCTACTGTTGAAATAAAAATTAAGAAAATATTTTATGATCAAGACTATAATTGACTTTTGCTATTGTAGTGAAAAACAACAATAATTCAAGTAGCATTAATAGGTTATAATTTTTTTATTTATGAAAACACTATAAAATCAATCACAAAAATATCAACTTCTGAAATAGATTGAGATATTAAATAAAAGTGAAACTTTTTACGATTATTCCTAAATTTTACAAGTGATTAATAAAGGATCTTTTCAAACAAAACGTCAAAATAAATTTCTTAGAATTAATTACTATCAGTGGATGCGTCTACACATCTTCGACAATACCCGTGTGCTCTATTCATATGAAATTGTGGCGTACTTCATTATGTTTGATATTTAATTAAAGTACTATGCAATTCCATAAGAAGTGTAAAAACCAAATAACCAATAGTGACGTAGACTGTAAGGTTGAGTAAGCGCAATGCATTAGCGCTAGACCTCGTGGTTTTATCGGTTAACCTGTGAATAATGCAATCCACCGCGCGCTTCCCTTCGATGTCACACTGATTTAATAATGCTACCGTTCTCATAATGAACCTCAAGAGGTTCATGAAATCTACTTCTTCTCAATAACATATCTTCCTAGGACTGACCATGGTTTTGTTCGAAAATAAACAGACTAAACAAAATCGAATTCAAACTTTCGTACCAAAGTTTGGCCAATCCCTGGAATTTCTGCATAGCAAAATGTATGATAGTTTTCTCATCCCCGCCATAGACAGTGGCGCACTCGTTCACCTTTCTTATCCACATATTCATTCGTAGACTCTTTGATGAAGAGTTAAAATCAGGAAGTATGTTTTTATGAATTACATTACTATTAAAATATGACGAGTTAGTCACTGGCAACGGCTGAGAGTGGGATTTAAAACTATTCATTGAATTTAGTAATATTAGCAACTGGCTTAGCTTATGCAAAAGCTTGACTAGCTGACCTGTCACTCCTTTTGACTGCAGACTCGTGTTCCTCGTAGAGACTCACTGACGTGCGACTTTAACTGCGCTCCTTGCGAAGCGTATCTTCGAGCGCACGCAAATTCTCTCGCCGTCGAAGCACTTCTTTTGTTCGGTTTCCCTGACATCCAGACGTGCAAGACTTCCATCATGGCTGTGAAGATGGTTGCGACTTCGACAACTGTGGTGCTGTCCCGGCGTGTGCGGCTTTTACTTCGTCTTGTCGATTCTTGGCAACAACCTGCCAATTGTTGCGGTATCTCCAATCGTCTGCGTGTTGTCTGAAACTCGAAAACGTATATCATGTAAATGTGTCTTTTTTTCACTTTATAACGCTTACTCCTTCAACCCTTTACACCCCCAATTTTTCTCCTAACATTTTAGTGCAGTTTATTTCATGATACAAAAAGAGGGTGGAACGAGAAAAACAATTACTTTTATAAAATCATGGCGTATTATTTTTTTTTAAAAGTAATTATGGTAACGAGTTGAAAGAAAACCTTTTAGTGTATTTTGTTTCATGAAATAAAAAGGAGGGTAGAACGAGAAAAGATAAGAAGATTTATGGCATATTTATTTTTAAATGAAATTATGGTAACCGGTTAAACTTAAAAGAAACCATTCCTGGCTGATAAAACACCGGTATTTCCTTGTGTTTTTCAAATCGAAATATCTCGAAAACGGTGCGTCGGAGCTCAAAAATAACGAAAAATTGGCCCCCGTAGACCCAGACGGGTGCCGGGCATACCAACAAGAATATCAAAAGTGGGCAACATTTAAAAAAAATAATAATGGCGGCAATTATTTTTACATACAAGTTGGCTCATCCCACTTCTGAATTATAATAAAACACACCAAGTTACCTTTAGAAATACATTATTTATTTTAGATTAGTCACATTACATTTACCAGCGTTATAGATTTGAACATAAAATAAGTAATTACCTTAACAAAGGTTCGTGCACTGTCGAAGTATAGCAACGTCCGTTCCCGACGGTGGTTGGAGTAGAAAAGAGGCCTTGACAGACGGTGCGGTGACTTTTATACCCGCTCGTGACGAGCGTTGGCAGCAGATTTATTGTTGCCAGTAAACTAATTGCGTTGGAAAATAATTAATTGTGATAAATATTATTTACAATATCATTTATAAATATAATTTATCACAATTAATATTATTTAAGAGATGAAACCTAACAGTTGACATGGAATATAATCATTTTATCATTATCGTGTCCTGATTAGATACCTATATTATGGTAATCATCGGCCCTTAATCACTGTAAACTGTAAACCAATCAGTCGTAGCGTATAATGACTGTTCAAGTACTTAGTAATGACGCTTCTTTGGGCCTAATTAGAAGTCCTTTCCTCGAGTAATAACGTCCATAACCAAATGGTTGAATTGGGAGGCAACAGACTGCTTCCTGAATCACAGATAATTTTAAATATATTATTGTGTGTCTAATCCACGAAATACGGGTTTTGGAAACCCATAAAATGAATTAACATTCTCCGTTCGATGTTTAACTACGTTTTTCTCCACGCATCCCAGTAGGCTGGGCCCAGTTTACCGGTCGTTCGGTTTCGGCCACGCAGCAATAATTTGCGCGTTATGCTCGTAAACCAACGTAATGAACGTCAAACATCGTAAACACTGTTCTGTTTACACCACGACCGCATTCTCAGTATAAATTTTACTAATTCGCCCGTGTAGGTTTCTAAATGTGATTTCAGTGTTATTTCAAATGAGCTTTATATCTCACGCGAGCCGGCAATAAGGCGTTCGTGTCTTTTAGAGTAGTGCAACCGAGCACTATATATATTGTTCCTTAATGTGGAAAATGAAGGAATTCATTTTCCTGGCTTAATTTTGATATGTTTCAGTTTGAAATATCGTTATAAGCTTTTATTAACTCTTGTCATACAGGTCATCTAGTGACTGTAACAACTTCTGTAAGGACAGAAAATTAAGAACAAGAGGAAGTTCAAACAAACGCTTGTACAAAATATTTTATGAAAAGCAGGGCATATAAGCGTAAACAACGTTACGAGCCCTTACGAAATTCTTTAAAACTTTGAGGTTTTTATTTTGTTCAGTTTATGTCCGCATGGACGACTTACCTTAGCTTGAAGCCGTAGATATTGTTTTTTCGTTGACATTTACGTTTGTTTCAACTTGTGCCCAAACTTGAGACGAAGTACCGGTCTATATTTTTAATACGAAGTACCTTTATATAGGTGGGCGGCACACTAAACCGTTGCTTCGGTGGACGAGATCAGACAACACGAAGGTCATGATTGGATGAGACTGGTTCAATATCGCCGGCAATGAAGAGGAAGGGAAGATTCCTATATCCCAGAATCGATTACGAGGAGGCCGACGTGATAATGATGATGATGACATTTATGTTAATTATTCTAAAATACAGACTTCCTATTGAAAAGGTGGTTCAGATCCAGTTTGGGTAGCGTGTATAGATAGAGTAAAGCAAGCGAAGTTTCTAGTTAGGTACTTTCCTACAGCAGGTAAACCATATGCCACGGATAGGTATACTTTTCCCACACAAAATAACAATTATCCTATGAACGTCTTGTTATTCTCAGTCACGTCTTAACTCTGTCGGTAGTATAATGTCTAAGACTTTGATAGTTTCAAGAGCAAGACATACTGTTTCCATTAGTATATAAAATAAAATATCTTCCCGCGTTGTTTTAAGGTAACGATTAAGTTATCCTGCTTTATTATGATCATTGCTTAGTTTAATATTTTAATTTTTTTTTTTGGAGGAACACTTGGGGAACTAGACTGAAGATCAATGGTTTGTTCTAATATTCACTTCTATTTCGTTTCCCACACTCCATGATTGGAATCAAGAAAATTTACTATAGAATATTATTTTAGCGTCGTCCATGAAACACATTTTTTTAAAACTAACAAACAATGCGCAGATACTAAAGTATTATGTATACAGAAGGAATATAGAATCGATGTAGGCAATATTTGTGCAGTTAATGTTTCAAATTGGAACGTCTCATCTCAACCTCATTTCCACGGCAATCTCCACGGTTTCCACTTCCGTAACTAGGCAATGATTCGAAATGTATTCAATATTGACGGGAAATGTGTAAAATTGCCCTCGAATATATTTACCATAAGACGGTTACCTACGAACGTGGTGTTTGTATAAGACATGTATTTTCAACGAATTAAATTCGTTAATTTATGTTATTCGCTTTTATTTTTTAATGAATATCTTTATATGTATAAGTCATAGAGTATTTAAAAAGTTTCCATATTATACATATAGATCGAGGAAGAATGAGGAGTTCTTCTTCTTATCAAATGGTCAAACTCTAGTTTAATAAAGCGCCATTTCTGGCTTTTGGCGTGAATTGTTTACGACTGCAGACTAGGAATTCAGAATCCCATAGGGATTGAACACCCTATTAACCCCCCATCCACTAGCGTTTATTTCGTATAACTTGTCCTCGTGGATAAACTGTAGAGAATCTTCCTAGGGATAAATGAAACCGTTGAGACCACTAACTACTGTCATTGTCATCTCTACATGCTTTCCAGCGACTTTCTAAGTCAAAATTTTACCGCCATTCTTTTGCCCATTCACTAGAATTAATTCCTTATAGATTGGAAATTCCGGCAGGAATAAACGCTAGTGGATGGGGGGCTATTGTGGCAAGCTTCTGTAGGTTAGCAAGTCGACCGTATGCTTGTATACCAACTGTGGTCTAAAAATGTCGCGTAACAACTTTCCAATAGTCCTATTATCCGGCACCCATAAACCTCTATGTAAACAAGTGTAGCACTATCGATTACTAATAAGTGACGTTGATTCGCTAAAATATGATGGAGTGAGACATAAATGGTAAACTAAACAAGCTGCCCGTCGCCCTATGCGAATAATGGACTGCTCATGTAACTTTGGCTTGCTTAAATAGTTCAGTCAAATTTTATTTCAATAATCCATAAATTAATTAGATTTTGGTATTTTAATGCATCTGACTGTCGATATTATGCGGAATGTGCGGAATCATGGCAATGAAGATTTTTAGATATTAATAATGTATAATATTGCCGCCGTGAAATCTGGTGCTTACTTTTCTAAAAAAAAGGAACGAGCTAACAGTTATTACTCGTAATCAGTTTACAAAAATCCGTAATAGCTAATACATAGTATGTAATTGTTCCTCTTCTTTAGTTTCAAAAACCAGAAAATGTCAGAAATCTCATGGCGATTATTTGAAAAAAATACACCAGAAATTGTTGTGGCTTTTGTTCATCGAGTTTTATTTTATATTATTTTATTAGGTTAGGCAGGTGTTGACTGGTAGAGAATGCTTTATGGCATTAAGTCCGCCATTTGTATATTATTTTGTTTACTTACAATGAAGCTTAAATAAATAAATATATCATAAGTGTGCCTATTTGTATTTTCCTAAATTGGAATCTTTGGAATATAGGTATTTGACCTTGTCTTTTATTAAAATTGTAGTTGTAGAATAGATGTACTTAATATGGTGGATTTTACTTTATCTTCCAGGGGCCTTATCGCGGATCACCCAAATCCAAAACGCTTCTGCTTCCTTCCATACATTTTGACAGATGATATATGTCAAAACATATGGGACCGTTAACTATCTCGTTTGCGTTTCTTTCCAGTTTTTGTTGTAATAACACGTGTCGAGAGACTCCATTGTTAACTCATTCGACCTTACAATTTACTGTTACTTTAAATTTAGTTAGATATGTACATTCTCACTTGACATGGCAAAATGCGTAATCTATGTGTCGCAACGCCATTAATTAAGAATAGGATAAAAATAAGGATATAATTATTTGTTTTTAGTTTTTACGATTGTCAATAACGCGTTAAGGCCCCTTGTTTCGCTTCGCGTGATCGTTGTGCGCCGAATGCAAGTTTTACTTACAAAATTGATTGGAATTTAAACTTTACTTACAACGCGTTTCGTACTATCACCTCGCGGGCTCTGGGTCGTTGGCATCTTGCACAAGGCCGGTAAATGGATTACTGGATCGGTCGATGTCGCATCGCCACCCTCTCAAGGGTCCCATTAATTGTTTCGCATCGACTCATCTTGTTCACTCGGCATAGCAAGATATTCATGTTCAAATTGAGAAAAAAAACGACTCGTGCAGTTGCTTTACGAGTTTAAGTAGTGTAACAATTTTATTAGGTTGCTTTTACACATTTAATTCGCGTATAGTAAGTATTTTGATTTGTCTGTAGGCATATACGATGTTTGCAAAGATTTAGGGAGGTGCCGCATTCAAATTACTCTTGAAATATGATGTTGAAGTAGTTTTATTATTATCTTAATTGTTTGTTAGAATCCTACATGATGATACTTACTTATATAAGGTCTGAATATTTATAAAATAAAAAATAACCTCGTATTGAAACCGACGACGCTGCCGCTTCTATATTGCAGCAGCAATGTCGATTTAAGAAAAGCGAGAACCGATGAAAAGCTAATAAAGAATTGTTGTAAAGTTTAAGTAAATAATTAAGTAATTGTATTGTAAAGTGTTCTGATCACACTCAGACCAATAAAAAAGTTATAGGGCTGAGTGATCACAGTGGTTGACAGAACGAAATTGTCTTGTTGCACGAGCGTAAGTAAAACCACGGTAATATAAAACATTACTTTCTGCTGAATACAAGCGTCGCAACACTTTACTGAGGAAGCGTCGGTGGCGTAGTGCGTAAGAGCGTCGTCTCCTACACGAGAGGCACTGGTTCGATCCCCGCCAATGTGTTTTCAAATTTTGAATTCATATGTAGGTACGTTTAGTCGACGCTTTTACGGTGAAGGAAAACATCGTGAGAAAACCTGCACACACCTATGAAGAAATTCTTAGGTTGTGTGTGAAGTCGACCAACCCGCACTTCGCCAGCGTGGTTGACTAAGGCCTAATCGCCCCTTATGTGGGGTAGGCTCGAGCCCCTCGGTGGGGACATTATATGAGCTGTTGATGAATGAATGAACACTTTACTTCCTTACAAAGAATAATAGAATATTTTATTGAGTTTTGACGGCAAACATCCGGCAATCCGATTACGGCGCCATACCGTCACAGCTTGGGTCTAGCCAATTATTGCCTGTCAAATCCCACCCACCACCAGCTGAAATGCTCCCGTATGATTTATGGTGTGCATTACGTAGTAGTCGAAGCAGCAAACTACGTAGTGTAATATTGGATTCACATTTAACCGTTTTATTGAATAATTTCGGCTGTGTACCCCAAGCGTACTTAATAATAGGTTGGGGAAAAAGTTTCTTCGCATTTTTTAAGAAAATTCAAAACATTTTTTAATATAGTCTTAGAGATAAACCCCACTGCGTCCCAGTGACGTCACATCGGACGATCGGTTGGCACGCGGTGGAAGGGGAAAACGGCGTTGGAGGGAGCGCTGTCGCGGCTCGTCACTTTTGCTTGAGCGGTCGGCTGCGACGGACGTTCTCTTACGATATTTAAGCGACACTTGATTCCTTTGTTATATTTTGTAGGGTAGTCGATTTATGTTGCCAATTATTATAATAAACCTTTTGTAATGTTAATGGTTATCACCTTTTTTTAAAAAACTAAATTCCCTTCTGATTTATAAGATCAGAAGTGGGATTGCCACGTGTCTTGCTCGATTTTCAGCCATCTTAAAACTTAAAATTACCGTTTTAGTTTTTTAATACATCTGTATGATTAGTATTGCGAATGGTGCGTTGGTTTTGTTGATTAAAAGTGAGTGAATACGATTTCCAAATAAAATACATCTCTGTGAGTGTTAATTGCTATTTTTGTGCTGGATTTGACGCTAAGCGTGAGTACATACTTTCCTTTTTGTTGTTGTGGTAAATTAAAATGACGGGTCGTTCGTCAAGACGGCGCGATCGTTCGCGTACACATTACGATAGAAGTAGGAGTAGAAGGCGTTATAGTCATAGTCGCGCAATAACGCCGCGACAAGAAAATAGCTCAGAGAGATATCGTGAGGCTAGGTCACTTAGACGTCGTGATCGTGATAGCCCTACTAGATCTCGCAGAGGACGTGATATTTCGTACGGTTTAGAGGACGACGTGCAAAACAGGGCTATAGGAAAAATTTTAGTACGGCTTAATGAAATAGAGGGTAGGTTGTCGACGTCAGTAGTACCACAGTCAACTCCGTTGTCGCACCCTGACATCGAGCGCCATACGCCACCTCTTCCCACGGGTGCCAAGCACGCTTCTGTGGAAGCGGTGCGGCAGGATGCATCGAGCAACGCTGGCGCCGGCAAGGAAGATGCAGCGGAGAGGATCGCGGATGCCCTATCCGCTCTTATACACACAAGGTCTAGTAATTTTTATATTTCGTCCTTTGATCCAAACTTACATGACTTCGATTTGTGGTGTGGTGAGGTAGACCGCGCGCGTACCACTAATAAATGGGATGACCGCGAATGCCTCGGACGTATTGGCAATTGCTTGAAAGGAGATGCCAAAACGTGGCTCAATGATTGGGTTACTTCGGAACGAACATGGAGCAATTTCAAGTTGGAGTTCCGTTCGTTGTGCCCACGCAACATTGACGTGGCCACTATATTGTTTGAAGTTATGTGTACTAACTCAAATAAGTACGTAACATATGCAGAATATGCCCGTAAGTCCCTTATGCGTCTGAATATAGTAACGGGGCTTTCGGATGAGCTGCGAACTGCCATAGTGGTGCGAGGCATTGGCGATCCCCAAGTTAAGGCCGCGGCTACTAATGCCAAGCTGCAGTCCAAAGACTTAGTAGAATTTTTATCGGCTTATGTTAAGCCTAAACAGGATTATAATTTTTCTAATAATCATAATACTGTTCGTTCGTCTCACACGGGGTTGTCTAATTCGCGAAAACGGGAAATGCCAAAGTTAAGAGGCTCTTGCTTCTCTTGTGGGGGAGCGGAGCATAAGAAATGGTATTGCCCTAAGAGATTTAAGGATGATAGTGTTGTGTCGAAACCGCCCCCAATCGTTACGCCTGTTGCCGGTACGTCAATGGTTAAATCTAATAAATTTTGCTCGTTCTGTAAAAGGAGTGGTCACTTAGTTGATAATTGTTTTGCAAAGCAACGAACTGAACAAAACAAGAGTTCTTCCACTGTAAATTTTTGCTCAGAGACGAATCCCGATCAAACAACCTAATACCAGCTGTTATTCAAAACATCCCTACCGACATATTAGTGGACAGCGGTTCTGACATTTCCCTAATTTCCGAAGCTACACTTAAGCATTTTAGATTTAATAGAATCCCCACATATCGCCTTATGCGCGGGATAGGGAGCCAAATGGTAGAATCTACTTCATACGTTACCACGGTCATAGAATTTCCGGAAATCTCTTTGGAAGTAGACCTGTATGTCGTTTCACCAGACTGTATTAACGCACCTGTACTGTTAGGCACTGATGTTTTGAATAGAAAAGGAGTAGTTTATGTCCGTAATAACGAAGGACAAAAACTCACAAGGATGGAATGTTCTAATGTTCTTCACGTGTCCACGGTTGAAATAGATAAGGTTAGGACGCCACTGTTAGGCAAGGACAGAGAACGATTGATGTCTGTGATCAAAGAATTTTCGAGTTTCTTTGTTACCGGTACAGCCACTTCCACCGTGAACACAGGTAGCATGGAAATAAAATTAACGTCTGAATCCCCCGTTTGTTATCGTCCCTATAAACTCTCAGTTGACGAGAAAAACCGAGTTAGAGATATTATTAATGATTTGATGACGAAGGGAATAATCCGCGAGTCTCAGTCCCAATACGCAAGTCCCATTATTCTCGTCAAAAAGAAGGACGGGAGTGATAGAATGTGCGTGGACTACCGTGCCTTAAACGCTATAACTGTTAAAGAGCGGTTCCCATTGCCATTAATTGATGACCATATTGACAAGCTTGGCAGCTTTAGGTATTTTAGTAGTCTTGACATGGCTACCGGTTTTCACCAGCTACCCCTTAAAGATGACGATTCTATAGCTAAAACCGCCTTCGTTACGCCAGAAGGGCATTACGAATATTTAAAAATGCCTTACGGTTTGGCTAATGCTCCTATTGTGTATCAAAGAGTAATAACTAAGACCTTAAAACCTTTAATTGATAGCGGGAGGGTACTTACATATATCGATGATGTTCTGATCCTGTCCAATACAATTGATGAAGGAATTGACACGTTACGTGATGCATTAAAAGTACTTACGTCTGCTGGTTTCTCAATAAATTTAAAAAAGTGTACCTTTCTTGACACACAAGTAGAGTACCTGGGTCGATTAATTGGACAGGGTCAGGTACGGCCGAGTCCGGGAAAAGTAGAAGCATTAGTCAAATCACCAAAACCTACCAATGTGAAAGAAGTCCGACAGTTTTTAGGACTTGCCGGTTATTTTCGACGGTATATCGCGGGGTATGCATCTAAAACCGCGTGCATCTCAAAATTACTAAAGAAAGGCGAACCTTTCGTGTGGGGTAGTGAACAAGATAAGAGTCGAGACTTCATTATTCACTGTTTGACAGATGAACCCGTGTTAGCAATTTTCAATCCGAAACTGCCCACTGAATTGCACACCGATGCTAGTTCAATTGGGTACGGAGCAATCTTAATGCAACAGCATGATGATGGACGAAAACGGGTCATTGCTTATTTCAGTAGGTCCACCCATGGCGCGGAATCGAGATATCACAGTTACGAACTTGAGACTCTCGCTATTGTCCGTGCGCTTCAGCATTTCCGTCATTATTTGATCGGTATCAATTTTAAGATAGTGACGGATTGCAACTCCCTTAAGCTTACGGAACGTAAAAAAGACTTACTACCGCGGGTCGCGCGCTGGTGGGTCTACTTGCAAGATTTCTGCTTCACTTTAGAATATAGAAAGGGCTCACTTATGCAACATGCTGACTTTTTGAGTCGACACCCGGTTACGGTCGCTCATATCCGAAATCCCAATAATTGGGCGAAGGCCGCCCAGACCGCTGATAGTGAATGTCAGGATTTGATCGCAAAAGTAAGGGACGGACAATTAGATAGTACTAGGTATGTAATAAAAAACGAGATTTTATTTTATAAGTTTATTAGTACTGGAGAAGAATCACGGCTGCTTTGTTTTATCCCCAAAGGCCACAGACTCAGCCTTCTAAGAATATTTCACGATGATCATGATCATATTGGCATCGATAAAACAACGGACCTGATTCTCCGCCATTTTTGGTTCCCGGGCTTGAGAACGTTTGTCAGGAAGTATGTCACTCATTGTTTGGTTTGTTTAGCGCACAAAAAGGTTCCTAGAACATCACCTCAGCCTATCGAGTCGTGGACAAAACCTGACGTACCATTTAGCGTAGTTCATATCGACGCTTGAAAGGAAAAGTTGACTAAGCGCCATTTTGAGCCAAATTGAATTATATATACAGTTTGAAACGCCTAATTTTTCTGCGTCGTTTGGTCTAACTCACGCCTTCCTACGAAGACTTTTAATGTCGCTTCTGCATTTTGGACTTTACGAATTATCACTTTTTTTGAATGAAAAATGAATCTTTGAAGTCGTCCTCCTGAACAATTAACTCCATGTCGCTTAGTCAATTTTGCCTTTCAAGCGTCGATATGGATGTATTGGGACCTCTTCCTGATTCAAACGGTTTCAAATATATTTTAATTGTAGTAGATTCATTTTCTAAGTACTGCTTGTTGTACGCACTATATCGACAAGATACCGAAGAATTAAAACGCGTTTCTTCAAATGTAGTTTCCTTGTTTGGCACACCTGCTACTATAGTATGCGACAGGGGTAGGATGTTTGATAGCGTGGCTTTTCAAAGTTGGGTACGCGACTTAGGCTCCTCGGTACATTTTATCACACCAGAAATGCATCGAGAAAACGGACAGGTCGAACGATATTGTCGCACAATTCTTAACATGTTACGAGTAGAGGTAAGAAATAAAGGTGCCCAATGGTCCGATATTTTATGGAAAGTCCAGCTCATATTGAATATTACGAAACATGCCACAACTCAAACGTCAGCACTACAACTTCTTGTCGGTATAGAAGCCGCTACACCTGTTATTAGATCATTAGTTAGAGATGTCGCATTAGAGAACATTAGTCCGAATCGAGAGGCTCTTCTTAGTTTACGCAGGCAAAGAGCATCCGAGCTGCTTAATGTCAATCAGCAGCGCCAGGATGCTTACGTCAACGAGCGTCGACGGCAGCCTCACAAATATGATGTCGGAGACTTTGTTTTTGTGAGCAAAGCATCGCAGAGTACCGGAAAGCTGGATTCTGGGATGAGGGGACCATATAAGATCCTGCGTGCCCTGCCTCACCACCGCCACGAGCTAGAACTACTGGCTGGGTCCTACGGCAAAAAGACCCAAGCAGCCGCCGAGCACATGGTTTTGTGGCGCGGCGAGTGGACTCCAGAGACATGTGCAGCCTTTTTCCAGGGTGGTAAGTTTTTGCTTGGCATGCAAATACGGCCTCTGCCAAGGACATGCAAATACGGCCTCTGTCAGTTTATTTTCTCAGTTACTGTTATAATTACTATCCTCGTAATCATGGTAAGCAAATACGGCCTCTGCCATGGACATGCAAATACGGCCTCTGTCATTTTATTTTGTTAACTACCGCTATCTTCGTAATCATGGTAAGCAAATACGGCCTCTGCCATGGGCAAGCAAATACGGCCTCTGCCAATGATGTGTGTTTACAAGTATTGAGTCTTGTGTTTTAATACCTATTCAGTGAATTCCTACTTGATTTTTACTTTTCCAAATAGCTATTACCACTTATTTTTATTGTGGCCTTTTACTGCGATCGCATGAGTGCACGCATGGGATGGTAGTAAGGGGACCAACCGAAGTATTGTCTTTTTGTTTCTAACTTTTTGATAACTATGAAAATCAAGGAGGATCATGTACTCTCTTTAAGTTGGAATGAACTCACATCACGCATGTTTCAGAAATCGATGATGATCAATGTGATGAGGATCAGCCTCCAGTATCGCAGGTCGCTGAGCCTCAGTCCGCGGTGACTTCGAGCTATGGCGACCAACCCCAGGCGGGCAAGGACATGCCTTGCCTGGACCAGGAAGCGGTCGAGGACGCCGCACCATCAGGAACGGCCGTCTTAGAGATAAACCCCACTGCGTCCCAGTGACGTCACATCGGACGATCGGTTGGCACGCGGTGGAAGGGGAAAACGGCGTTGGAGGGAGCGCTGTCGCGGCTCGTCACTTTTGCTTGAGCGGTCGGCTGCGACGGACGTTCTCTTACGATATTTAAGCGACACTTGATTCCTTTGTTATATTTTGTAGGGTAGTCGATTTATGTTGCCAATTATTATAATAAACCTTTTGTAATGTTAATGGTTATCACCTTTTTTTAAAAAACTAAATTCCCTTCTGATTTATAAGAATAGTTTATTTACATTTAACTAAAGTATGTAGGTACCATTTTGTTCGATAACTTTTTGCCATCTTGTAGGTAGGGACATGATCCCATTGCTATAGAAATTTTGGGACTTCTGGTCAAAATACCGCGACAAGTGGTTTTGGCAGTCCTCTCGTGATGTTAACCTGACACTGCCTAAAGAATTCTGAAGAGACCGAAACAGGTGGAAATCTGAAGGTGCAAGGTCAGGACTATACGGCGGATGCATTAACACCTCCCAGCCAAACTCTCTTAATTTTTGCTGAGTGGCTAAAGATGTGCGAGGTCTAGCATTATCATGATGAAAACCACACCCCTTCTGTTGATTAATTCCGGCCGCTTTCTCTCAACTTCTTGCTTTAATCTCATCAGTTGTTCGCAGTAGAGTTCAGAATCGATGGTCCTGCCTGGTGGTAACAGCTCATAATGAATAATGCCCTTCCAATCCCACCACACACACAGCATCACCTTGTTGCGAGTTAACCCGGGTTTCGCCACAGTCTGTGAAGCCTGACCGGCCTTTGACCACGACCTTTTTCGCACGTTCTTGTCGTACGTGATCCACTTTTCATCACCAGTTATCAGCTTCTTCAAAAATGGTTCGGTTTCATTACGTCGTAACGTTAAAGAATCACAAATGAGTACACGGTTCATTAGGTTTCTTTCAGTGAGCTCGTGAGGTACCCAAATGTCGAGCTTTTTTGTGTACCCAGTTTTTTTCAAATGCGTCAAAACTGTTTTGTGGTCAATTCCCAGTTCTTCAGCTACGTCGTAACTACTGACATGCCGATCTTGCTCCACTTTTTCAAAAATGGCATCCATTTTATCTGTAATAGGGCGACCAGAGCGCGGTGCATCTTTGACATCAAAATTTCCGGATTGAAAACGCTTAAACCAAATTTGTGCTACTCTCACAGACACTGCACTAGGTCCATAAACATCGCAAATTTTTTTCGCGGCTTGCGTTGCATTTTTACCTTTTTTGTAGTAAAATTTTAAAATGTATCGAATTTCTTCATTAGATTCACTCATCTTGGCGGTACGAAAAACAAATGAAAATCACACATTTTCCTAATTTTCATTTGGAATTATGTTCTTTAAAATTTAAACTTTCAATGATACCAAAACCAGCCAGATACAAATAGTATAGCCAAAGAGATTTTATTACAAGTTTATACATACTATAATGCGAAAAGACTTTTTCCCCAACCTAATATTATTAGACAGGTCCATGATTAAGATTTATTTTATAAACATCCATGGAGGTAGGTAGGTATAGGTACTTTTGATCGCTCGTAAAGATATTTTGAATTTTATATTTTTAGTTTTAGCTCGTCAAAATAGTTTTTATCACAACTTGATAATTAATAATTATAATATTAGGGGTTTAAGTATGAAATTGCCGTTTTGTATAGAGAATTTAACGAAAATTCATTTTTCCATACAAACATATTTGCCATTTTTTAAGGAACCACAAATCTAAATTTTGTGTAATTTTGTGGACATGTTTAGACAACATTAATCTATAGGATACTTAGAGAAAAAAATTGATAATTTACACCTGTAAAAAAATATTCATATTTTTATAAAGGACGGAAAGGAGACCGGCACCTCTTAGGACGAGCTGTTTTTGAAGATGTATTTCTAGTGAAAAAAATTAAAATAAGAATAAAATTTTATGCATAAATATTTATCCTTGTAATGAAGTTTAAAATAAAAAAAGAATAATGGACATAGCTATTGTATTAAAGGAATTATACACTAATGAATAATGAGGAAAAAATCGGCAATTTCATACTTTAACCCCTTTTATAAATACTTTTGAGTATCTATCAATCCATTATAAACCCATTTTTTTCGGATATTACATTAGGTATTTTAGATTTCGCCTGATGGACTTTAAATTTGAGTCCTGTCTTTATTAGTAGCGCGGAAATGAATAAATATTTTAACAAGAAAACTAGGTTGATGTGATAGAGATAAATCTAAATGTGGAATCCCATCTCTGAATCAATCAATCTTCATGTGTCAAATGTAAATTTCACCCAAATCCAAGCAAGCTGTGTGATCGAATCAAATACACACACAAACTGTCCCCTTGTATCATATTAGTGACATAATTGTATCGACAACCTGTAGGTTTGCGCATGCCCTGAGGCGCTGGCGCGTAAAGCAAGTAATTCTCATGATCCGATATCCTGACCACATAAATTCAATTCCAGTTACGTGGGAAGTTTGAGAGTGAGTTGCATATTCCGTTCAGTGTTGACGGAAAATACAACGTACTCGTATAACTTCTATTTGTAACGCAATCCCTAAAAGTAGTTTGCTTGGAATTGGCTCCTGAATGTTACAATGAGAAAAGTAATATTTTTAGACACACTAAATTATTTCAGTGCATTTTGTTTGTGAATGTGTAAAGAATCACTAGTAAATGTTGAGTTTAACTGTAATAGGTATAAATACAAGTTAAATATGTGTGATGTTCTTATCATAATGTTGGTGTACCTTTTCCATAAATAAAAATAAAAATTATCCAAAAATAATTAATATTGATAACCTTAAATAATTATACAACTAAAATTGTGTTTTTACGGTTAAAAGTACCAAGTAAAGTTTAATTTACAGAAACGGTATGAAATAAACAAAAATCTACTATACATCATACAACGACCTATTTTAAAATTCATTTTTTTATCATCATCGTCAACAGCTCATATAATGTCCCCACCGAGGGGCTCGAGCCTTCCCCACATTAGGGGCGATTAGGCAACCACGCTGGCCAAGTGCAGGTTGGTCGACTTCACACACAGCCTAAGAATTTCTTCATAGTCGTGAGCAGGTTTCCTCACGATGTATTCCTTCACCTTAAAAGCGTCGATTAAACGTACATATGAATTCAACATTTGAAAACACATTTTGGTACGTGGCGGGGTTCGAACCGGTGCCTCCCGGGTGGAAGACAACGCCCTTACGCACTAAGCCACCGACGCTTCATGATTATTAGTAACAAACTATTTTCAGGGTGTGGGTTATATCTGTTACGACAAACTTGGGTTTCTTTCTATAGATTATAAGGCAAGGGAATGTGAAAACACTGAGACCTACTGTAATTAAATTCAAAACAATTCCGGCTGAATATAGACGTTGTTTTCAACGGGGCGGCGCGACAGACTGATTATTATTCAAATATTCGAGATGTCTTATAAGGACGTTTTGTAGTTGGCGACAACAGGTCCCTATTACAATTTGCAAGCTCCTAAAACAACGTTTAATATCTTTTTGGAACTATCAAAGTTGTAACAGTAACATTCGTTATTAGTCTATACGTTTTCATTAACTTTCCAGTTTATTGACAGTTGTAATACAGTTTAATTGTTATTCTAATAGCCACTCGGATAGCTAAAAGGGAGGCTGTCTGTCTGTTCGCAATTCTTATTAAATAAATAAACTGTCATTCATCTAGTTCAACAAAACTTCTGCCTTGTCATCAGTTTTGTTATAAGGGACGCAAGCTATTGCTATTGACACGCTACATTGATCCATCACAATCGGCATTAGCCGCGTGTTCTCCTATCTTCAATTTAGCAAACCATTAAGTTCTTAACCACAGACAGTTGCCGTACCCAGTAAACACAGAGACCAACATATAGCGGAACCACCGGTTATTTTAGTTTGTATGACCGCCGCGCAGGTCCTCCGCTATGAGAGGAAAACCTTTCACACACCACACAGCAAGCGAAGGGTATAGGCACAGATATATCAATCTAAGGAGATCGGTCGAATCGCCGAGTTCATAGGAAGACCGAGTGTCGCGATCAGCGGCCGTACTAAATAACATGGTTCTAGTTGAGCATGCCGCAATGTACACTATTCATTGGACGTGTCATAAGGACTGCGAAGCAATGAAAGTTAAGCACAGCCGCAAAGGAGATCGGTCAAATCGCTGAGTTACGTATTCACTCGACTTTATCGGAAGGCGAAGGGGCGGTACTGTATGCCCACTGGGCATACCGTTGTCACAAGATAAACGTTGGCTTGGCCTATCTCCTAGTATTATTAAATCTGTGGGTATAGGTATCGTATCCTTGCAGGTCGTCAAGGCGAGGGTGGCTAGCGCGGTGGTTTATTTCTCGCACTAGCTGCCTTTTGGACTCCACTTCTGCTTACCATCATTTGGAATGGAGTCATTTGCTTGACCTATTTATAATATAAATAGTGTTGACATCACCTTTCTACATGATAGGAATATACGAGTTAAAGGCTGTAAATAAAAAATACCACGCGTTCTCAATAACTACCAGACTAACGACATCGTGATTGCTGAAGCACACATGCGCTTGAAATTACACATTTACAGTAAACCCTTTTATAAAGGTAGGCACGGCGGTAAAAGTTATACGAAATCAAATCTGCTCTACGTACACGGCGGCCGTTTGAATAATGTAATTTTGTCGTTCTATTCAGTATTTTATTTTTAAATAGCTTTTGCCCGCGGCTTTGCCTCCGTTGTGAATTTCGGCAAATCCTTTCTTAGCGGATGCCTTTGTAATAATAACTATCTGCGTGCCAAAGGAGAATGGTAAACTTTCTAAGAACTCTGGGCCTAAGCGTTACACTGATGATTTTTGGACTGTTTTATAGAGCGAGAAATGCACGTTCTTTTAGTATTAATATTGTAATGCTTTTCTATGGGGTTAGCAAGATATGTAGATATTAAAAGTTAAGATATTAAAAACATAAACAGGCACTATCACCTTATTTATAGGCTTTTATTTATTAAATCTCGATAGGCATATTGCGAGAAAATTACACACAACCTCAGACTCCTTCCTTATTTGTGAAAAATTTATTTTTAAATAAAACACTAACAGATAATGGAATGGTAAAGATACTTTACCTACCTCCAAATGAATCAAACCATACAATCATAAAGGGCTCATAAATTAGTAGCGAGAATCGTCGAAGATAGTAATTAGGAATCATAATAAAATCACGTAAAAGCGTAAAACTCACAAATAAACAACCCGGAAAGCGAATCGAATGTCATACTTAAATAAACAAATGACAAAATGACGCTTCCGCTTGTTTTATTGTTGCCAGCTTAAAAAGTAGTTTATGAAGATTATCGATTATTCGATACTTTCGATTAATTTTTAATCTTTCGCTAAGATTATTAACTTCAGGTTTTTTTTTGATTCAGGAAAAAGAAAAGACTTTACGTCGTAATACATTATTCTTTTTTTAATAATTCAATAATATATAAGCTAATATTTTTAATTAAAAAAAATCTAAATATATAATAGAGTAATCGATTAAAAATGATACAATTTTACTGTTGGCAATATTTTTCCTTGTTCCTTGATGGCGGAAGTAGAATAAATATCGTTCAAACACTTATTGTTTGTTACATTAATCTTCCATAGAACGAAATGTTGATATTTTACAGTAAATTCTAAAAAAATACATAATAATTTTTGATCACTATCCCGTTCTTGTAACAGTTAGGCCCAATTTTACCAATCTCCTTTCTGCGCAATCCGTTCAGCGGTTTAAGCTATTTGTTAATGATCAGTCAGTACAGTAACGGTTGATTTTTATATACAACATGTAAATTAAATAACCAACACCCTGAATACAGGTGGTTTGGGATCGGCTTATGAGTTGATTTCAATATATTTTTTTTTTAAATCGGGTTTTAAAAAAAGACCGATTTAAAAAAAATCAGGCCGTAGAAAGCCGCGAGTGTTTGGTGCATTGCGGATTGATATGTGTTAAAGACTTCCATTTTACGATCGTACAGTTAGTACTAGGGCCAGCGGCAATCTAGGTTCACCGCTTAATATGTTTAGGATTATAGTTATGTATGCTTATTTAGATATAAATATCTCCGGATTGTAGGTATTTTGATAGGAGACAGGCTGACAACTCTCTCTCTCTCTATTTTGAGCAACTACATCACCCAAACTGCCAGAACTGCCTTTATGTGTAAACAAATGTTACCTAAAGCTCTGCGGAAAAGGATTGACCTATTGAGATTAATAGCGTGATTGTATATTATGTATTTTGAACTCTATTTGTTTTGTTGCAGGGCGGAGCGACTGCGCAGCGATACACTGTGCCAGTAACGCGCACCCTGGAGCCCCACAAGGGCCCGCGTGAGTTGAATATAGTTTTGCTAGTTTTCAGTTGCTATAGAATTTTTATACTTACAAGATATAATAACATATTTTTCTCTTTTTATAAAGATTAGGGTTTGAAATAAATAGATTTGATGGGAATTCATAAATAATGTGTGTTCAATGTTCATAAACATGCATGTTGACTTTTAATATCTCCTCTGAATAGGATTTCGTGTATTCCACATACGAATCGCATTCGAGGTCAGAGAGTTAATTTTGGTTATCGATTGGATTGGAATTTTGTCTGCTTAGTTATTTAATATCACACCCACATATTTCATCGACTTTAGTATATTAAATTCTATAGACTGTGATTAAGCTATATTCCTAATCAAACTACCCACCTATTTAGTCTAGCTGTGCTTGCAGATTTACCTGTGTCAAATCAAGAAAAAAAAATCTGATATATAGATTTTTTGCTTCAAATACTGGCTTGGAAACTCTAGGGCTAGTGGGGTTTTTGCATTGTTTACACGACTCTAGTAGACATATTTTATTAGGTACCTATATAGGGCACTAAAGTCCCTAGGGGTCGAACTGCACTAAGTATCACATTCATAATGAGAAGAAAAATATAGGTTAAAAACTTTCAAATTGAAAGAAAATATGCGACGTAAATAATAGTTTTGTTCGAGGAGTCTTAGCTTTAGGTACGCCTCGTTAGACTACTGTACTGTGACAATGCACAAAACTACCTGCACCTGTTCCAGAAAGATAAGAAAAGAAAATGAGCCGTTTACACCGAAAAATACATGTTCAAATGTGAGCACTAATTACGCTAATTATCTAGATCTAGAACATTTTATAATAGCGAGGTAAAAAGCTGTTTAATGGGTTGTTCGATTTGTTTTTGAAATTGATTATTTATTAACAGTCTCTTTCAATGAGCCGAAACACTTCATCTCATTAGTGATTAAATTTCCAAGCAAAACTTCATTCTATTACATTTTCCAGTTGTTGTTTATTCATTCAACACATAAAACAATTAGGGAGAAAGTGAAATTAAGTAATGAGAACCATTAACCCAACTCTCCCAATACATGAACGGAGTCGCAATCAATGCGTATTTCGTTTGCGACAAATCTTATTCTACTAAGCACATAGAATCCTAATCAACAATACTACATCTTCCTCCTATCCTGCTATCAATTGATTTGGGATTACTACTATAGGTTTTTGGCATTGGATGTTATGGCCGGCCGCCTTTTTTTTACGTTGGGAAATGCGTTACGCTTGCGTCACGCCGGGGGTGGCGTCAACGTTAAGTGGCTCTACCTACGAAAGCCAGGGCCTTCCCACTAGCACCCAACAATGTCCCTCACATGCACCTGTGCACGAAAACATCAACGACCGACCTCCTCCCCGTCTTCGAACGAGGAGAACACGTTGGCCGCGGATGTGTCGTTGCCTTGCGGAAACTTCCTCGATCCCGTCGGTGCTTACTCGCGTATGGCGGGCCCCTCTCACCTCCCCGAAAAGTAGGGGAGGCCGATGATGCCCCGTGATATCTTGGAGCGGTCCAATTTCGAGCTTGGAATACCGTCTGTTCTTTTGTGTGATTGTAATATTTATTGGTACAGTGGTGCGGAGGCCGCGGCGGCAGCATGGACGACGCTGGCAGCAACAAGCAGCGGCAAGCGACGCGCGTCTTCAAGAAGAGCTCGCCCAATGGAAAGGTAATTAATTTCATCAAACTGTTGAAAAGCTACTTCAGCCCAATGGACTCTCCAATCATCAAAACAATTGTCATCATATCACTTGTTTCACCACATCGCGTTCAATCAATTGCTTTCTCGTAGTACCTGCCCGTACACAAAGCTAGTAGACATATACCATTAAATATTTATTACATTGTCGACTGTATTGTCTAAGATTTGATAATGTTGTTGAAACATGACCTTTCGGTTAGTGTTACTCCATTTGTATCAATACAATGCTAGAGATCGCTTATGCATGGAGGGATAATTCTCCAGGGCAAATATCTGAAACTATGGTATGTATAAGGTTAAACTATGGTATTGTTACTTCATATATTACACTTCTATTATTATGTTTTAGTGTGACCAAAATCAAGTGGTCAAAATCATTAATGTTACATCAGCCGAAGTAACATTATTGACTTTGTAAAAATCTTTGAGTAATAAATATTTGAGTTTTTATTAACATCTAAACATTTTATCTAATTTACAATACACGCTATCATGGCGCAGTGCTTAAAAGTTTATCTTTAGCTATGTATTACCAGACCATTTAAGTCTCGCCCACATACATACATCAAAACTAATTGTTTCTTCTAGTTCGCAAACTTAAATTCCTTTTGTTTTGTTTTCAGATAACAGTATATTTAGGGAAGAGGGACTTTGTAGATCACATAACACATGTAGACCCGATTGGTAAGTACTAAACTAATAGAATAGCATAGATTGATATTATTTGTTAGTTCCTAATCCTAAATAAGTTTTTAATACTAGAACAAATACACTGAAAAAAATCGACCTGCCTCAGGTGGGAAACGAACCCAGCATCTTCCGCAATCCGGGTGGCTGCGTTATCCACTACGCCACCGAGGCTCTACTTTCGCTGTCGAAATTTGTCAGTGCTTGGTGCTTATGTTTTTATGGTAAACATTGTTTCATCAAATCTTTGAAATTTGCACTTCTAAGATACGAACGAAATATTTTTTCATATATTTGACGCTCACTTAAGATGAAACTACCTTACAATGTGGAATCATTTTTTGTGTTTACAAACGCGTAAATATTTTTAATACTAGAAAGAATACACTGAAAAAAAAAAAGACCTGCCTCAGGCGCAAAAACGCAGCCGCTCGGATTGCGGAAGATGCTGGGTTCGTTTCCCGCCTGAGGCAGGTCGATTTTTTCAGTGTATTTTTTCTAGTATTAAAAATATTTACGCGTTTTTAAACGCAAAAATTATTCCTAAATAAGTTATTTTAAGAAAACGGCACACTGGAAGTGTATGTATGAAATAGACATAATTAAGTAAGTAAGTATAAGTATTCCCTTCCTCTGGACACTGCAATTTTACCTCTGTATTGTTACTTGTGGCATTGTAATTAAGACCGATTCACTTCTACAACATGTAAACTAAATAACCAACACCCTGAATACAGGTGGTTTGGGATCGGCTTCCGAGTTAATTTCAATATTTTTTTAAAAAAAAACATTTTTTTAAAAAAAAAAAACAAAAAGTACCCAGAAAATATTGTACAACATTTTTTGGGTACTTTTTTTTTTTACTTTCTTTTTTTTTGTACTTTGTTTTTTTTTTGTTTCTTTAAACAAAAAAAATCGTTTTAAAAAAAAATATTGAAATCAACTCGGAAGCCAATCCCAAACCACCTGTATTCAGGGTGTTGGTTATTTAGTTTACATGTTGTATATTTTAATTTTTCAGTGCCGATCTATAAACGTCAGTAATAATAAATCTATGATTATTACTGCCTCATTGTGATAAGAATCGAACTGTCAAACTTGTAAACTTTGCAATTATTTATCAACTTTGCTATAAGTAGGTACTTAAGTTTAACACGTTAATACAACAACTTCTAATTAACAAATACAAACTTTCATAGTGTACACAAAATTGCTTTAGTTTAAATGTCAAATATGCTTACACTTATGCAGCGGCACGGGTTGGTTCTCTGCACTGAGCCGCTTTTAATCCCACGTCGAAATGTTCCACTTGTGTTTGAACTAGGTTTTATTCTATTATCATGTAGAGAAATAAGTACGCTACAGCCGAGAGAAATTCCACGTGCAGTATATTTAGCAATAGGTAACCCAATTAAATTTTTTATAAGCCCGCAGTCGCGTTTTTATATTTTGCTACGTAGTACTGAATGGAAAAGCATTAGATTTTGTGTTATCTTCTAGGTAAAAATGTTTAAAAGAACATTTGTTGAATTTCGTTTATGAGTTTATAAAAACATCTCCGAAAAGAATAAATCACCAGTCGTTTATGACTAAAATTTATGTTCAGAGGCGGAGTGATCTTATTTCATGTCGCAAAAAAATATAATTTGTAAAAGGCAACAGTCGAAATGACATTTCTTTGATACATTTACGAGCTGATAAAATTAGGTTCAGGAGTAACACACGCTACAACGCAGCGTTTTCGTAAAGCACTGTTATTAATGAAACAGTATAACATGGTATTACCCTTATCAACTAATACCCTTATCACGCTTTAATGTTGTTACTTGGTTGCATAAAATGTTATGTAATCAGTAAATTGTGTTATAAATATCGCAAAAACTTTGTGTTTGTATTTTTGACAAAGTTTGTCGCTGTAAAATATGCATGTCATCATAAAATATATTCAAATATGCACTGCACATTTTAATCTCCCCAAAAATTAATTTAAGTTCATCTTTAAACACAACGCGTATTTCTAAAAACAATCACTGTTAATATTTACAACCTATCAAATATTCTGCAATATATTGGCCAATAAAATTGCGAACTTGACCCTGATTGGTGGGCCTTGCTTGAATGACGTATGATGTATATAACAGGGTGGTTGGTATACTAACGACAGGTTGTACGGTTGCACCAAGTTACACTTTTTACTATTTCGTAAAAAAAATAACACAATTTAATAAAGGAACAACCCATTCCATCATTCCTATGAATTAGGTTGAATTTTACTTGTGTAAATGGCTATTACATTAGGTACCTACGGTTAATTTTGTGAACACATAGAAATAATGAAAGCAACAGGATTCACCTATTCTGGCTGCTCACAATTTTTCGTCAGCTTACAATGTTGCTCAATTTATTATCGATTTGTATTCTACGGTGATATAATGATGTTGCAGACGGAGTGGTGCTCATAGACCCCGAGTATGTAAAGGACAGGAAGGTGTTCGGCCACGTGCTGGCCGCCTTCAGGTACGGCCGCGAGGACCTCGACGTGCTCGGCCTCACCTTCAGGAAGGACCTCTACCTCGCCGCTGAACAGGTCAGCTTACATAAGTGTCCTTTATACGACTAGCAATTAGCAATGCATTGTTCAAGGAGACATTAGGCGTTTATTCATTGGCCAGCCCCGGCCCGGCACCGACGCTGATACCGGCGTCGGTGGATGCATAATGCTGACATCTTATGGTGCGCTGTCTCATTGGCACGACATAACGGCGCCAGCATTTTATAGAATTAGCGTGGCCACACACTAGCCGTTCGTTCTTTGCTACCTAGAAAAGACCTTAAAACCAGATGGCAAGAATGCAAATTGCAATGTAAAATGTACTACCCATCACACACCTCCCGGTGTGAAACGGAAAGAACGGTAAGCAACCAACGGTACCACGCCCCTCGGCAATTTTGGTTCTAACCGTACATACAGAAAGAGCGACTATTCTACTTACTATGCTACTAAACGCGAAAGTATGTATGAATGCATGAATGTAATGTGTTTGTGACTCTTTCACGCAAAAACTATTGAAAGGATTTTAATAAATGTTTTTTCTTTCTTTCTTTCTTTCTTTCTAATTAAACTTTTCAATAATATAGCTCATACATCAGAATAACATATACTTAGGTTATATTATTATACAAATCCTGCGCAGACGAAGTCGCGGGCAGAGGCTAGTAGATAATAGTTTTAGTTGACAAAGACAAATGCATGTTTAACTATCGGGAAGTCATTATTTAATATTTTTTTCTATTAGTTGAAATATATAGTACCTACCTACAATAACAGAGAAAGGAAATGAAAGAAAATTGTTGTGACATCGGACTATATATCGCAGAACAGGCGGAAGATTCTGTACATGTTGATCGGTGTATGCAAATTTGATTTGAAGAAACATTGTAAATCATGCACAAATTTGAGAAAATGTAAATAGTAAACAAACAAGTTTTGCCAGCAATGTGCACCGTTGATTAGATTACAGCGCGGCCTGCGTTATCATATTATTAGCACATAATTTGTTTTTGAATTTTCCTCAACCTGACAGAATATCCGATATCGGTGTAGCATGTTTTACACTATTACGCTGTTTTATAACAAAAACAAACAGCTAAGTGCTAATTTTTAGATTTGAGATGTGGTTTTTTGTTAGAATAGTATTTTACAACGCATTATAAAGAAGCTCGGTAGCGTGACGATGATACGTCTAATTTCGGTTAGGAAAATAACGAATCCGAAGAAATAACCGTTCAATGTGAAACTCGCCATGTCTTTACATAGGTAGTATAAAACAGTCTCTCCATCTGTTTTTACACTTAGATCTATTATACTAGAGAATTTTAATGCGGGTTTCATCAATAGATAGAGTTATACAAGAGAAAGGTTTATATTTACTTACTTTACTCGCATGAAAGCCTATAACCAATAATTCAATGTTTGTTATCCCACTGTTAATATTAATGTCTAAAGTACGATGAACTTTGACATCGGTTGAAACAGTTTTAACTGAATCATTTCGAGTAAACGCGTTAGCCATGTGATGCTGGCAGAGTAGAATAGCATCACCCCATATCCTCTAACGGGTGTCGTAGAAAGCAACGAATAGATCAGCAAAGGGGTATTGCTCACCTTATACTTCGTCCACCAATCCGCATTGGGCAAGCGTGGTGGACACTGCCTAAACCTCCTTCGATAACAAGGAGAGGAATTGTGTCCCAGCACGAATTATAAAGGCTGTTATGATGACGAAACGCTTTTTGTCTGGTTAAAACTAGTTTTCACTGATATTCGTTTTGGAACAGCAATCAAATCTAGTAAGATAGGCATTTAGTAAAAACTAGTTTTAAATAGGGAAATTGGGTTTTAACTGTAACATATATATATATTAGGTTGGGGAAAAAGTCTTTTCGCATTATTGTATGTATAAACTTGTAATAAAATCTCTTTGGCTATACTATTTGTATCTGGCTGGTTTTGGTATCATTAAAAGTTTAAATTTTAAAGAACATAATTCCAAATTCAAATTAGGAAAATGTGTGATTTTCATTTGTTTTTCGTACCGCCAAGATGAGTGAATCTAATGAAGAAATTCGATACATTTTAAAATTTTACTACAAAAAAGGTAAAAATGCTACGCAAGCCGCGAAAAAAATTTGCGATGTTTATGGACCTAGTGCAGTGTCTGTGAGAGTAGCACAAATTTGGTTTAAGCGTTTTCAATCCGGAAATTTTGATGTCAAAGATGCACGTCGCTCTGGTCGCCCTATTACAGATAAAATGGATGCCATTTTTGAAAAAGTGGAGCAAGATCGGCATGTCAGTAGTTACGACGTAGCTGAAGAACTGGGAATTGACCACAAAACAGTTTTGGCGCATTTGAAAAAAACTGGGTACACAAAAAAGCTCGACATTTGGGTACCTCACGAGCTCACTGAAAGAAACCTAATGAACCGTGTACTCATTTGTGATTCTTTATTACGACGTAATGAAACCGAACCATTTTTGATGAAGCTGATAACTGGTGATGAAAAGTGGATCACGTACGACAAGAACGTGCGAAAAAGGTCGTGGTCAAAGGCCGGTCAGGCTTCACAGACTGTGGCGAAACCCGGGTTAACTCGCAACAAGGCGATGCTGTGTGTGTGGTGGGATTGGAAGGGCATTATTCATTATGAGCTGTTACCATCAGGCAGGATCATCGATTCTGAACTCTACTGCGAACAACTGATGAGATTAAAGCAAGAAGTTGAGAGAAAGCGGCCGGAATTAATCGACAGAAGGGGTGTAGTTTTTCATCATGATAACGCTAGACCTCACACATCTTTAGCCACTCAGCAAAAATTAAGAGAGTTTGGCTGGGAGGTGTTAATGCATCCGCCGTATAGTCCTGACCTTGCACCTTCAGATTTCCACCTGTTTCGGTCTCTTCAGAATTCTTTAGGCAGTGTCAGGTTAACATCACGAGAGGACTGCCAAAACCACTTGTCGCGGTATTTTGACCAGAAGTCCCAAAATTTCTATAGCAATGGGATCATGTCCCTACCTACAAGATGGCAAAAAGTTATCGAACAAAATGGTACCTACATACTTTAGTTAAATGTAAATAAACTATATTAAAAAATGTTTTGAATTTTCTTAAAAAATGCGAATAAACTTTTTCCCCAACCTATTAATTCGTCAACATAATTATCTACACTGCACCCGTGCGAAGCCGGGATAGGGTTGGTAATAAAACCTCTCGCAATACAAGAAGTCCTTCATACGAACACTCGAACGTTCAGTAAATAAATGACAATCAATGCTTTATTCGTATGTACAGTCGTTGAGTACGGTCAACACATGGACTAGCGTTGATTGAGCAAATAATACGATTGTAAAGCTTAGATAACGTATCTATTGCGTACCAAATAAGTGACTACGACTGAAGTCCAAAACAAGATTCACGGTTTTAAGTTTTAGAGATTAAAATCGCGTACTATAATTAGATTTGCAGTCATTATTATTTTCTTAATGATAATTGGCTGCGATCTCCTTTAAAGTTAGTTTGTGCAATATATTATACTAAGACTATAATTATCTTGCCCAAGTTTTTTTACAGCGGAATATTGTTTCACAAAGCCTTTACAGTTTATAAGTAAAAAAATATACTACAACAAAGCTTTATATGAAACAGTGCGTCGCATCCGGCGGCGTCGGCGTCCGTCTCTTCTATAAAATAAAAGTTGTTAAAAATGCTACATCTACGCGTAACGGGAGTTCGTCGATTTAATGTCGCCGCAAACTTATAACTCTGAAAGGGAACGTAAACATCAGAAAAACAAGCAAAAAGACTGATACCCGACTATGAAATTATTATAAATCGGCACTCGATTCCAAAAGAAATCGACAAATAAACGTCATTTCGACATAGTCGCAGTTCCATTTTTTGGCCATTTCACATTGTTTAGCAACCATAGAATTTAATTAAAATCGGTTGCAAGGAAAAATTCTCAAACTGCTCTTGTTAAAGTTCGTTAAAATGTAGCCTATGTTGCTCGAATAGTAGCAACGAATTGATTGACACCTCATTAATCAAAATTAGATGAATAGTTTACGCGCTAGAGTAAAACATTCATCAACAGCCCATATTATTATAATGTCCCCACCGAGGGGCTCGAGCCTACCCCACATTAGGGGCGATTAGGTCTTAGTCAACCACGCTGGCCAAGTGCGGGTTGGTCGACTCCACACACACCTAAGAATTTCTTCATAGGTGTGTGCAGGTTTCCTCACGATGTTTTCCTTCACCGTAAAAGCGTCCATTAAACGTACATATGAATTGAAAATTGGAAAATTGTTATGTGACGGGGATCGAACCAGTGCCTCCCGGGTGGGAGACGACGCTGTTATGCACTACGCCACCGACGATTCAGAGTAAAACATACGTAAATACAAACAAACATACATACATTGGCCGTGTGATGCCGGCAGAGTAGAATAGCATCACTCCATATCCTCCAATGGGTGTCGTAGTAGGCGACTAATCGATCAGCAAATGGGTATTGATCACCTTATACTCCGTCCAACAATCCGCATTGGGCAAGCGTGGTGGACTACTGCTTAAACCTCCTTCAATAACAAGGAGGGGCCTTGTGTCCCAGGAGTGGGTGGAATTAAAAAGGCTGTTGGTGATACATACATACATGCAAAAATCATTACCCTTCCTATTGGCTTCGCTGTAGTCGGGTAAAAAGAGAGGTTCTCTTTTGCATAGAAAAAAGAGGCGATACGGTTACTCCTCTTACCGAGTTGATAAGTGTGCTACGACCTTTATTCAATGAAATTATTAAATAGACCAGAATACACTACACGAAAAGCCTTAAGCCGGGTCCAGACGGGTGTAATGTAGTATACCGAGGTAACGCGATTTCTGCGTCCGTAGTGTGGTTCGTCCAAACGCAGAATTCGCGTTACCTTACACGGTATAACGTTACACTCTTCTGGACCGGGCTTTATGGCCATAGTAATAAGAGTGAGCACCTGTTAAAAAGCGCACGTGTCTGTCCATAATTTACGTCCACTAGTGCTTAAACAACTGCGCAGTAATAAACCAAGTTTGATTTAATATTAAAATAGGTATGCATATTAATAGGTAGACGATACTAATAATTTGGCATGTTACATACATCAATAGTAATTGATTCGTCATGGCACTATATTGAAGTTAACCACATCAATTCAGCAATTATAATCGTGATAATTAATTGAATGGGTTTTTGTGAGTCATGTCATGCCGCTGCAATGCGAAGTAATATGAGTAGAACTGCAAATGGTTTATTAACAAAGATAACACGTTTTATGGGCGTTTTAACCGCAATAAGTAAATTTTAACCTAATTCATTTTCCATCAAGTTTTATTTAGCATAATTTTAAAATTTAGATACCTATTCAATGATATTTTTATTAAATTAAATAAGAAAACTGGATGCAGATTTCCTGAAATGAAATGAGATTTTTTTCCTGTTTCTTCAAGTTTTTCATGACTACCTAGGTAATACTCATATTGCTGACTGGGGTATAAATGTGATACCATAAAATTATGGTCCTTGATTATTTCTAAAATTATCATCAAAATTATCTTGACCGATAGCCAAAGTAATGCAACAACAACTTTAACGGCGTTACCTATTGTTAAAAAATCGGGAGTGGCCTCCCCTTGACTTTCTCGTATACCGGAAACGACTCAAAACTTGATAGAAACCTTATATTTTGATGTCATACACGCGTGTTAAATTTGGTTGCAATTAGTTAAAGCATGCTCGAGTTATCGTGTTAACGCACAAACACACACACAGACATAATTCCAAAAACGGTATTTTTGGACTCAGGGAGGTCAAAAACGTGTAAATCCGTCAAAATCTCGAGGTCGATTTTTTTTGCGATTACAAGACTTCCTCTATACTATGTATACGAGAAAGTAAAAAAAGGCATGGCCCGAAACCGACATGCCGGTGCCGGCATTACATACAATTGATAACTTTCAAAAAAACAAGCTAGGTATGATAATTACGAAACCATTTGGAGCTTCGGTCATCTAGAACACTAGGTATATATTTTTTTCTGAATTTATTACTTGCGTTAATTAAGAGATAATAACAAAAACTAAATGTAGATACCAAAAATGGATTGCGTAGGATTACTAACCGAAAATGTCTTTGCTATCCATCTTTTTTTTTAATTTATGGCCAACATAACCAAACTTAACCTCAAAGATTTGACAGTTGTGTCATCTTTTTTTATTTTATTTTGTAGAGTCCATGTTAGAGTCCATGACATTAACCCACAAAAATCCTACAGTACGTCGTACGTCGTTTTAGAATGAGTAAGTTTTGAAATTTTAAATTAAAATGCGTAGAATCAAAATTAAATAAAATAAAAAAATAACGTTTTGAGTCTGTTAATATCTATTTTCCATCAATAAAAAATGTAATTGAAAAAGTGTTTTCTCAAATATGCGTCCACCAATGTCTGAGGTGTCCCCACACTAGCCGGTCGTTCTTTGTTACCTATAAAAGACCATAAAACCGGTAGGCCGGAATGGAATACAAAATGTACTACCCATCACACACCTACCGGTGTGAAACGGAAAGAACGCCCGGCAAGCAAGCAACGGGACCACGCCGCTCGGCGATCTTGCTTAATTCAGTACGCCGGTAGCTGTGCTCCTACGTAGACTCGTTGCAGAGTTGCGAAAAATGGCGGGATCGATAGAATCTCTTATTTTACATATCCAAAAATTCCCGTATATATGGTATATGCAGTGTCCATTTTACAGACTTAAAAATGAGTTCATCATCGTCCATTACGATTTTTTACGTATTATTACAAAGGTACACGAGTACCTCTCTCCGCAAGCGCTAGACTACGACTGAGCGCCGGTTAAGAAAGACCGGCCACCGGTGAGTGTTACGATGAACCCGTTTTTATGGTATTTTCTAGGTAGCAAAGAACGACCGGCTAGTGTGGGGTCACGATGAGTCGGTACCAGGCCGGTTAATGAAGAAACGCCCACTTAGTTTAGGCGCTCATTGTCGGCACTGACGATCATGGCCTACTAGCGTTCCTGATACTCTTCTTATTCTTTATAATAATAATAATAATGCCCAGCCGGCCTATTCGCTAACTTTTTTTGACAGTTGAAAGTGATAATCACCGAGTGAATTCCATATCCATTGCTGTATTACACGACACGCTATTATGGCACTTGTAACATAAAAACAGCAATGGATATGTAATTCACTCGGTGATCATCACTTTCAATTGTCAAAAAAAAGGAAGCGAATAGGCCAACTGGTCTTAATTTATTTGGAGTTGGTGCAATGTCACCATACGGGTAGGTAGTTGCCCATTACCCATATGTAGGGTCGTCTGGGTATACCACCGCCTTTCTTATTTCTGCCGTGAAGCAGTTCGTCGTGTTTCGGATTGTAGGGAGAGGTACCCAGTGTAATTACTGGCCAATCTGGCCATGGTAGGCATAGTTTAGACAAGACGGAGCAACATACGTAAATACAAACATACATATATACTGCTTTAATCATAACCCTTCCTTTTGGCTTCGCGTAATCGGGTACAAAAGAGGCGATGCGCTACCACGGTAATGTTATCATTACCGTGGCGCTACGGTCCGTAGCCGTTTTGTAGCCGCCGTTCCGTAGCGTTCATAGTGGAAAAAGAGGCGTTTACTTTCCGAACCGATAAGTATGAGACCTTATCTCTTCTTCGGTATGTATTGGCAGTTGTTTACAAGGAGGAGATCGATGGCGCCGCGATCGTGCGTTCTTAGTAACGATCTCGAAAGTTAAGCAACTAGGATGGGTGACCGAAAATTTTTCAAAACGATTTTATTCCGAAGGCCCGTTAAGCTGGTGGTTTCGGCTGCTCTCGAAAGATAGCAGTCGTTCCCTTGGAGGGTTGGTTTCAGGCACACTGCCCTAAAAATCTAATACCAAATCCTTAAGCAATATTGTCGATATCAAGGCATACTGCACCGCCCCAAATAATTTCTAAGCAAGGTAGGATAATGAAGAGTTGTTGACGAGGTAGGTGCGTACTTGCAGATCTACCCGGCGACGGGCACGCCGAAGCGGCCGCTGACGCGGCTGCAGGAGCGGCTGGTGCGCAAGCTGGGCGCGGCGGCGCACCCGTTCTACTTCGAGCTGCCGCCGCACTGCCCCGCCTCGGTGACGCTGCAGCCCGCGCCCGGCGACACCGGCAAGCCCTGCGGCGTCGACTACGAGCTCAAGGCCTTCGTCGCCGACACGCAGGACGACAAGCCGCACAAGAGGTCGGTTACTATTGCCATCTTCTTTGTTTTTACTTGTTCATTTGGTACAGGCTTACGTAATTTGATCCCCCCTGCCCATTTCAACCACCGGATGACCAGGCGCGGCGAGGGCTTTCACTCTTATGTTTTTTGATATTCCTCCCATTCGCACGAAGCGATTTGCTTCCGCCTTCATTATGCAAACAGGTAAGGAGTGAAACTCTTTATCGAGATCTGTTTTTCCGGACTAGTATTATCTGGACATCTTCAAGACCAGAGTGAACAAGAATTTTCTAGCGGCAGACTTCCTCGCGGGAGAGACTTGTGGACCAGAGATCCTCTAGGGGAAGTTCGCCTTACAGGATTAAGGATCCACCAAGATCTTCGCCTTCTTAATAACACATTGATGCTGTAAAGTCTATTTGCTAGTTTTCATTTTACTTTCAGTTGGTATTGATGATAAGGTGGAAACTATATTCACCCGGCGCCCTTAATAAACAACTGAGGAACTATTTATCTTATTATAAACTGTCACACATGCTGTTTTATGGCGACAAACTTTGATAATATAATAGTAATCAGGCGCACATAAAACAAGCCCTGCCACAAATTTATACACCAAATCAAAACCCCACCCAATTAAAACCGGGACCTAAAAGACCTTTTTTTTACAAAATGTTTTATACGAGATTAGGGTTTTATACGTACCGGTAACGAGATTAGGGCCCCGCCAGGGTTATGTCGTTATATGGGAATTGCCAGCTCTAACGGCTGGCATACTCATTAAAAATTGTCGGATCCCTTCTCTCCGCATGTCGTCGGTTGCGCGGGAACATACATAATGGACCTGGATCTGATTCTGGTGGGGAACACTACAGAGATGGGATTACTTATGGTTCTCCTTTAATCATTATCAACAGCTCATATAATGTCCCCACCGAGAGGCTCGAGCCTACCCCACATTAGGGGCGATTAGGCCTTAGTCAACCACGCTGGCCAAGTGCGGGTTGGTCGACTTCACACAAAAAACTAATCATAGGTGTGTACAGGTTTCCTCACGATGTTTTCCTTCACCGTAAAAGCGTCGATTAAACGTACATATGTATTCAAAATTTGAAAACACATTGGTACGTGGCGGGGATCGAACCAGTGCCTCCCGGGTGGGAGACAACGCCCTTACGCACTACGCCACCGACGATTCTCTCCGTTAAAATAAATGTTAATTTTATTTCTTAGAAATTCGGTGCGATTGGCGATCAGAAAGATAATGTACGCGCCCAGCAAGCAGGGCGAGCAGCCTTCCGTCGAGGTCTCCAAGGAGTTCATGATGAGCCCCAACAAGCTCTACCTGGAAGCGTCGCTCGATAAGGTCAGTTACACGAAAGCAGACCTTGGGTCATGTGCTATAGGTGCTAGCTAGTTTGTAATTATAAATAGTAGTCAACACAAGATTTTTTTAATTTTGCGCGCACAGTGTAGTTTGAGATTTGGCATAATTTTAATATCATCATTTCAGCGAAGAGACGCCCACTGTTGGACATAGGCCTAATTTTAATATACTTAGATCAAATCAATTAAATTTATTTAGTATCTGATAACATTGGAAACAAATGAGGTTTTGATTTTACAAACATTCCTACTTCTAATATGTTACATAGTTTATATTGGATTTTATATATACAACATGTAAATTAAATAACCAACACCCTGAATACAGGTGGTTTAGGATGGGCTTCTGAGTTGATTTCAAAAAAATCTGTATTCAGGGTGTTGGTTATTTAATTTTCATGTTGTATAGATAAAATTTGGTCTACAGCTATTATTTGTCTCTGGACCAGTTTTTCTGCATTTTTACTGCTACGTCCTTGTGTGTGGAACTGTGGAGTTACCCCAAAATATAATTCCAAACCTAAGGATGGATTCCACTAAACCATGATAAGCAGTTAAACGGCCATCTATGTTTAATACTGGTGCAAATTTAAATAGTGCATAATTTTCTTTAAATAGTCACTAATAAGCCATATTTATGGTTTTGCTTTGCCTATAGCCTTTTTGTTCTGGGCACATTAGATATTTTTGTTATCTAAATAACAATTTATTTCTTTATAAAAATATTTTTCTATTATTTTCGAAATCACCGAACTTAATGTAATACCGAAGTCGAAAGTTTTCTAAAGATTATTTATTTCCGTTCATAAATAAAAGTTTAATTACGGATATTTTAATTTTTTCAGGAAAGACCGCTTAAAATACTTAAATTAATAATGTGACTTAGATGTTCACAAATTTCAACACTATTTATTATTATTACTTTCTTTATGAATGGTTCATGTCAACTTTACTGACAATTAGTTTTGATTCCATTGCCGTTTTTGTTCCTAGGAGCTGTACCACCACGGCGAGAACATCGCGGTGAACGTGCACATAGCGAACAACTCGAACCGGTCTGTGAAGCGCATCAAGGTGTCGGTCCGCCAGTTCGCCGACATCTGCCTGTTCTCCACCGCGCAGTACAAGTGCACCGTCGCCGAGGCCGAGAGCGAGTTAGTACTAACGCTTATCTTTTTTCCTACCCTGCTTCCAGTTTATTTGGGGTCGGTAGAGCATGTCTTGATATCGACAATAGGTACTGCTAAAGCTATGTAAATAAAATGAAACGACGGAAGAGAAATGAAAAATAATATTGTTAATGATAAAGTATGGATCAGCGTTCCCCCGAAGGTGGTGACGCTCATCTTAAAAATATATTTCTTTATACGTTCTTTTAATGAAGTAAAAAGACCGAGAGAAATTTTTTATTTTTATTTTATAAAGATTTTTGTGTCGGTTGTTATTTAAAATGTTTAATTTTATTTTAACAATTTACTATTTTTGATACGTTACATAATATTATATGAATATGTTAGGTGCCCGCTTGTTATACCGTGTACCAAACAGCCCCGTATATTATTGACCGACCGGGTTGGAGATGTCCAACAGTGGGCGTCTCTCGACCTTTCAGCATTAGTTATTAAAGTCCAAGATAGCCAGTCCAGATGTAGTTATTGTGTTCGTTTATTTTGTAATAACAATGCGACTGCTACAGATTTCAAAGGAAGGATAGAGAGGGGAAGATTTGTTGAAATGCCGAGTTTTCAACGTGGTTAAAAAATGCTACTGAAAATTTTATTCATAAGTCGCTACACAGTACACTATTTTCACTGCTTAAAAACCGTCGAAATTTTTCTATTGGAACTTCGAATGGTGGATACTAAAAGTCATGGGGATTGTTAAACACCACACACACACACCACGCATCACACCAAACTATATTTATTTAAACAATTTTTATAATGTAGAATGCACACAGATTTACGCCAAGTTTTCTTATTCAGGAAATCAAAAACGAAGATGAAGAATATATTTAATTTCCCCCTCATAAAGGTGTTCAGTAAGAATTATAAAATGCAATCTCTGTAAGTAAACGTTTGCGTGTGACTGCATGACAACATCAAACCACCATATATTGTATATTTTTGGTTTTCCGCTTTCTTAATTATCCTTGTGTGACATCAAGGACTAATTACCAATTCGATTATGCAATAGTCTCCTTTAGATACAGTTGTGATCTTAATAGCATCGGTTTGTTAATCCTTAATAACAAGATTGCTACATTAATGTATTTCTTTATGCAAAATTCATTAAAAAAATAAACTTGCGGTGACAGCATTAAGCTCTCTAATCGACATTAGAGAACAAATTAAAAAGTATGTCAGGGTTGACCACAGAAATAAATTATTATCGGGAGCTGGGTCTTTTATCGATCGATCGACAAATGCGTCTGTTTTTATCTCATTCTTAATTAATGGCTTCGCTTACGCATTTGGCCAATGTCAAGTGGAAATGTATTTAAAGTAACAATAAACTATACTGTAGTTAAAAATGGAGTCTCAAAACACATGTTTTTACAACAAGAACTCGGGAGAAACTCAAACGCAGATGTCCTTTGCTCTCTTTGAAGAATACTTACCTGTCAAATTAATCGATTTTTGTCGAATTTTACTGTCAAATTTTGTTTATCGGTGTCAGGCTCCGACTGGTTTTATATGTTTTATCTATTCAACCTCTTGTTTTATTTATTTTTCCTCCTCTTTCTCTTACCTCAAATCTTCGATAGTTATATGAAGTTTAAGAAAGGAGATGTTCGATATTGGTAGTTGTAAGCGCCCTTCACATATAACTTTTAAATCGAATGTTGTTTAAAAAAATAATGGTAAAATAAATAACATCCCCATTGTTAGTCAGAAAAAAACAAGATCAAAAACCAACTTGCCGTGTTCTTATTACATTTGTTATAAAAAAAAAAAAAATTGCAAAATAGTCGTAGGCTGAACCAAACCGAACCCATGCCTAGTTATAAAAAAAATATTTTGACAAGACATAACAGATCTGCTCTCATGACTGATTACTTGAAAGGAATATAAAGAGTTTTTCCCGAGTTCTTGTTGTAAAACACGTGTTGAGAGACTCCATTTTTAACCCAAATCAACTGTACAATTTTTGTTACTTTAGTTACATTTTCACTTGACATTGGTAAAATGCGTATGTTTAATGCGACGCGACGCCATTAATTAAGAATAGAATAGAATAGACAGATTACTTTTTAAATCGAATTTTACATCTTTGGATAACGATTTTTTGAACCAGAAAAAATGTTGTTTTTTTTTGTTAAAATGTGGGGATTTGAAATTATAGTTTTTGTCCCATGATATTCTTAAAAATATACTCTTTCATCTCATATAACTTGTGTCTCGGGGGTGGTTCTTTCAAATGTGTTTTTCCCGTTTCCCCAGAGAAGGCTGCCCCGTGGGCCCTGGCTTCACGCTAAGCAAGGTTTTCACGCTGACGCCGCTGCTGGCCAACAACAAGGACAAGTGGGGGCTGGCGCTCGACGGACAGCTCAAGCATGAGGACACCAACCTTGCCTCCAGCACGCTGTAAGTTCACAATATCCCCAGATCCAAGCCCTTTATTGCAGCTTTATTGCCAAAGCAATGTTTATTGAGACAACAACACTAGAATAAACAAAAAATCATACATAGGTACTAATTGATTATGTCAAACATTACCAGCTCAGCATAATACCAGCCTTGCGGCTAGCGCTCGTCTTCCACAAGCACCGATCTTAACTTAGTTAGATAACACATCAAAAAGTACTATATTAATAAAAAAATATATCTAGAAACATTACTATGTTATGCTATTTACTAATAGTACGATTTAAAATGGCTATGGGTGCACAATACATTTACCTTTCTTTCTGATGAAAAGATATAAATAATGAATACATGGTTGTATGGGCTAGATCCCTTTGCCTTAGAAGCATCCTCCAGGTCTGCAGCTCCCTCCCTTCCGACTCGAACCCTATTCTATTCTTAATTTAATAGCTTCGCGACAGTTATTTGTATCGGGCTCATTTTTTTATTTTAGCCATTGTCAAGTGGCTTTAAAGTATACACGGTCAATTTTTAGTGGCTGTCGAACGGAAGCCATTTTAATAGAATCAGTTATTCTATACAAAAGTACAACACCTACGCAAGCAAAATGTATGGAACAGCTTTCTTTGCGATTCCGATGTTGGCCCCATAGCAAGAGTTGTTTGTATTGACATACCTATTAAAATGGCTTCAGCTCGACAGCCATTAAAAATTCACTATGTATAATAAATTGTCCGGTAGATTGAGTTAAAATGGAGTCTCACAACAAGTGTTATTACAACGAGAACTTGGGAGAAACTCCGACTCGAACTGCAGGGCAGACTAGATGACATCAGACCTCTTGAGGGAGATACCTGTTGACTTACAACCTCCTACGGGTAGTTCGCCCTACTAGAGGACCCACCGAACCTTTGTTACCGAACGTTAGGAACAAGGCTCTCAACCTCATGACTTCATACCTGAGCAATAGAATACAGAAAGTTGATATAAATGGTAAAAGATCTCAAGGTTCTCTAGTCACAATAGGTGTTCCGCAGGGCTCAATTCTTGGTCCATTTCTCTTTCTAGTGTACATAAATGACTTACCTTACTACATAAGGGACAATCATGACATTGTGTTGTTTGCGGATGACACTTCTTTGATTTTCAAAATAAATAGAAAATTAGATAATTATGACGAAGTGAACAATGCACTTGCGAAAGTAGTTTATTGGTTTGATATTAATAACTTGTTGCTGAATGAAAAAAAAACCAAATTAGTTAAGTTTACTACACCGAATGTGAGATGTGTAGAAACTAATGTACAAATAAATGGAGTAGAATTGAAACCTGTAGAAACAACAACTTTCTTAGGAGTAATGTTAGACTCTAAATTGCAATGGGGTCCACATATTGTAAAACTTTCGGGTAAACTAAGTTCTGCGGCATATGCAGTTAAAACTATTAGGCGGCTAACTGATATAGATACTGCTAGAATGGTTTATTTCAGTTATTTTCACAGCATAATGTCTTACTTATGGAATTCTTCTCTGGGGGAGTGCTGCAGATATTAATACCATCTTTCTTCTGCAAAAACGGGCTGTTAGAGCAATCTATCAACTAGGTCCGCGTGACTCCCTCAGAGAAAGGTTCAAGGAGATAAATATTCTAACTGTGTCATCACAATATATACTGGAAAACTTACTATATGTAAAGAAAAATATTATGAATTTTTCCGAGAAATGTCATACGCACAATGTAAATACTAGGAAGAAACACGATTTGGTTGTATATAAAACTCGTCTCCACAGAATAAGCAATTCCTTTATGGGCCAATGTATACGTTTTTACAATACGCTTCCGAAGAATATTAGAGACTTACCTATTAATAAATTTAAAAAAACTGTAAAATCTAAATTATATAAAAAAGCTTATTACAAGTTAAATGATTATTTAAATGATCCAAATGCGTGGGAGTAAAATCTGCCCAAATTTACGCATTTAAAATTGTAATTTATTCATATTGATATATCTATGGACATGTAATGATGTTTTGAAATCATTACGAAATTGTAAGCTGCGGAGTTTCTTTCGCCATTTCTTCTCCGTCTCAGCATAATAATAATTATTTAAGTAAAATAATTATTTCGTCGAAATGGTGGTAGGGCTTTTGACGATTTAAAAGTACTTAGCAAAGTCCATTTAAATAAAGAGCTTTTTCATTTCATTTTCATTTCATTTCATTTCATTTCATGTCTTCTTAAAAATCTCGAACCTTGTGACTATTGCAGCAAAAATTGGCATAATATCTTTGCATCTGCCCGTTTCTCTGCAGATCAGACTATAGCCAAAACTGTCAAATTTCTTCAATTGATCTTCAATTGTATGTGTTATAAAGTGATTGATGAAAGGAATTTTGACAGTTAGTGGTAACCTAATGTGCTGTTAACTGTACCTTGGCCTTAGGTTGAAGTGTGAATTATTATATCAAATAAATTATTAATTTTCTCCACAGAATCGCAGACCCGTCGCAGCGTGAGAATCTAGGTATTATAGTCCAATACAAGGTGAAAGTGAAACTTTGTCTAGGACCATTAGGCGGGTAAGTGAATATTTTATTAGAAATTAGAATATACGATACAAGATATAAAATGATGGGTATAGTAAACTATTCTTAAAAGTTGGGCGGCATGTGCCATACCGGACATTTTGTTAGGTATTTAAAAGGTGAGCAATCCCACCATACAGTGCTTTGTTATATCTCAAACGGATTGGGGAGCGTTTTGGGTAAAAGCTCCCAGATGGACGGCCCGATTTTTCCGACCTCTTCATTAATCATCGTCATAATTCAACAAATTTACACAAAACCGTAACGAATTAAAAATTAGGGGGAAAATGATTTTTATTATTGGGTTGAATTTAAATATTTCATTTGATGCTAATCTTATGTGGTCAAGCTATAGTTAGCTTGACCGCTACTGCTGTGCGCGGTGAGAAGAAGAAAACTTTTGAAACATTCTAAAGATTCCGCGCAATTCACACGAGATTAATATTATAGGATAGATCTGAAGATTTTGCTTCGTGATTTATTTACTATTTTAATTTCTGAAAAGATTGTTTGTGATTTCCTTGCTAAAAATAAAAGAAAATAAAATAAATTTGTATATTTGTAAACTGTGTCACTCATATCACAATGTTAATAATTACTAGAAATGAACACAATATTTTGGTGCTTGCTACTCGTCTTCGTCTCGAATAAGACAATTCTTTAGTGCAATGAACCAAGGGAAGTGTGTTGTGGAAGCGTATATTCCACAACACACTTCCCCTGGTTCATTTTATACTGACCTGTTTCATATCTGTAAGTCATTACAAATTGTATGGTGTGGAAGTTAGTTGCTCTTCTTCTTCTCCACCATATTGTTATTATATTTAAAGCGGTGGTAGGGTTCTAAATGATTTAAAAATACTTTTCAAAGTCCATTAAAAAATAGACCTTTTTGATTTTAAAATATTCGGCCATTTTAAAAATGACGTAAATATCATGATATAAATCTTTGTATAAACAATCTCATGTGCCTTAAAAACCGAATAGCCACGATCTGCCACAGCGAGCGGCGACAGTGCAACGAATCAATTCTGTTCCCCCGTCTCAACCCGCCCTCAGATGTGCCCCTAAGGCGCGGCACAGCACTAGCGGGCAGACTATAATTTGATTTTCTATTGAGTGTATGGCGGGAAACCATGGCGTCTGGATGTCGATCTTTATTGAGATAATTCAAAATTGCTTCGGAGTGGATTTCGTGCAGTGAAAGTGGTGTCGTATCACTGCATTCATCCGTGTTGACGAACATGATTATGAGGAATCATTGAAATAAAGGTTTTGTGTATATGACGTTGAAAATTGTATAGAGGTTGGAAATCCCACTGTACAATTCTCATCAGTCACAATCATGAGGTCTGTTGCCATGCATTTCTGTCCAAGCACTCCCTAGATGCATTAAAATATGTGATATATATGCTGCATAAATAAATGAAGATATGGCTCAAAGGTCTTGATACCAAGCCATAAACCCTAACAAAACAAAAATTTATTTTCTTTTTGTCAGGGACCTGAGCGCGGAGCTACCGTTTATCCTGATGCACCCCAAGCCTGAGGAGGAGCCCCGCGCCGAGCCCACGCCCGCGCCCGACCACGACCACGACCTCATACAGCTCGACCCTCATCCGTCAGTATCTCTCACACACACAACTCATATAGCTCGACTCGCATCCGTCAGTATCTCTCTCACACACATACAACTCATATAGCTCGAGCCGCACCCGTCAGTATCTCACACACACACAAAGCTCGAGCCGCACCCGTCAGTATCTCACACACACACAAAGCTAGAGACGCACCCGTCAGTATCTCACACACACACAACTCATATAGCTCGAGCCGCACCCGTCAGTATCTCACACACACACAAAGCTAGAGACGCACCCGTCAGTATCTCACACACACACAACTCATATAGCTCGAGCCGCTCCCGTCATTATCTCACACACACACAAAGCTCGAGCCGCACCCGTCAGTATCTCACACACACACAAAGCTCGAGCCGCACCCGTCAGTATCTCACACACACACAACTCATATAGCTCGAGCCGCACCCGTCAGTATCTCACACACACACAAAGCTCGAGTCGCACCCGTCAGTATCTCACACACACACAACTCATATAGCTCGAGCCGCACCCGTCAGTATCTCACACACACACAAAGCTCGAGTCGCACCCGTCAGTATCTCACACACACACAACTCATATAGCTCGAGCCGCACCCGTCAGTATCTCACACACACACACAAAGCTCGCGCCGCACCCGTCAGTAATTCACACACACATGCACCTCATACAGCCGACCCACACCCGTCAGTATCTCACACACTTATAATGTTACATTTTTTGTGAGTAACATAAGTTATGAATTATTATTTAAAAAACAACCCAGGATTATAGAAATTAGATTCATACGTCACATTCGTTTCAATATTTCATAATTTTATTAGGTTCCATTTTAAAATATTTCTGAATAAAAATATTAACAAAAATAATAAAATGTTCATAGATTTATATTTGTCTTCCATCTCCAGTGACGAGAACGGGCAAGAGCAGGACGACGACATAATCTTCGAGGACTTCGCGCGGTTGCGGTTAAAGGGTGCCGAGTCGGACGCCTGAAACCGAGGCCTCACCCGGGCTCTGTATATCGAAACGAAACGGAAACGAAGCTGCCTCCGTCTTACATTGCACGGTGCGGTGCACCACCTTTGTTTGGTTCTTACGCGCACCGCGCAATGTGCGGCGTACAATGCGATTCCTTTCAACGGCTGCTCGTCGGACGCCGATTCGTGATCACGGTAAAAACAGATGTATGTTTCTAATACGCTAAAATTAACTAGATACCTCTATGAAGTGAGACAGAAAAAAGGATTGAACATGGTCTAATTATAGCTTCTGTTTTATAGTACAAAAATATATTTTTAATAAGTTTTATTTCCTATTGTTAACGCAATAATCTCTTTTATTAAAGAAAAGATATAAGCCTCCCTCACGATGTAACGACAAGAAAAAATATCGCTTAACTATATTTATAAAGAGGTTTTCGAGATTTTTAAATGATTTGCCAAATACTGAGAGAAATATTTAACATAAAAACATATCTTTAAATCAGAGGCGAATTTAATTTTATCCAATGACATAACGAATACAAATGTATAGACTACGCCTCTATCAATCGCGACCAATCACAAGTCGGCTCCGGTGCGCGGGCGCACGCAACGCTACAGTGAAGATAAATCTGTCCATGAACACTCTTGATCTTTGTACAGTGTAAATGTATTGAAATGGTTTGACACAATATCATTCGTCGGGAGATCTTGGTGGAGTTTCCGTATAATAAATGTATTACATATATTTAAACGTAAAATGATCCGGCGCAAATCTATTGAGTGGTATCTGCCAAACGATAATCGAGCTTTCGCATATTGAAATAAAGATGAAAATCAATTTATTTTATTTGCGCCGGTTCTTATACAGGTCTAGGTGAAACCAAATGTTATAAGTCGATTTTAATACTCCCAATATCAATTGGTAAGGTAGGTCAGTTATTTATATGGATGAACATTGTAATTTGACTCTTATTGCATAAAGGGTATGTCCACTAAGCGTTCCCGGCGATCTAGCGTACATAAATTTTATATTATCAATGTATATTGTATGTGAAAATTATTTTAATAGTAATTGTCTATTGATCAAAATGCGAGTACAAGATTAGTTCTCTTATTTAGCGTATACATACATGTTATAATTCTTGTGTTATTATTGAATCATTGGCAAGTAATTAATCGATAAATAGTACAACATGTTCGGTGACATGCATTTAATAGAATAAAGTTGTTTTTCCTACCTCTATTATTTACTTTTGATGGTATTGGGTATATGTTTGGGCTTGTTCAAATATAGTTTGGTATTTTGTGGCAAACAAACGACGTAAGGTTACCATTATGGTCTTCGCAGATTACATGTACTCTTTTTTTTTGCTCTAAGACTGAGAAGTGCTTTGCCTTTCCTCAAAATCTTCAACAGAGTAAGGAACTCTCTACTATCTACTTCAAGCAAACTTCAACTATTGTCTGTGGCATATGTGAATCTATAATATTAGAATAACCAGAATCAACATCTAAAACTAATGTATATCTCAAACCTTTTATAATCTTAAAAAAATTGGTAGCAAAAATTGTATATGAACAAAAATCCTTAAAAATTTTTGAAAACGAGACAATAATCCTTAGAAAGAACTATAAAAAAAAACAATAAATTGTCTTCTCCTAAACTCTATGTCACATCTAGTAAATATCAAACGTATTTGGACAGGCTTTTCCTAAGTCGAGTGCCATACTGCCTACTTGCTGTCCTGCCTTCCTGCTGAAATGTTAAAACTGCCTCTGCACGTTATATGCTCCACGCGAGTGAAAACGAACTCTAGGAGTCCATTATTTATTGTCTTTAAATATGCTCAAATATCATTATTACTTTTGTATTTGGACGTGGTTACGCAAAAAGGATTCAATAAGCACAAAACTGCTTTTAAGATTGTCAAAACTAAATGGAGCGCTGCCCGCATCCAGTGGCTTCTCCCAAACTTTACCAGATGGTCGGTCCACCTTGTGGGGTCTACCAACGCTGCGTCTCTCGGTACGCGGCCGCCATTCCAGCACCTCTCGAGTCAGTTCTCGCAATGTGTCTTGCCCACTGCCACTTAAGGTTAGCAATTCTTTGGGCTGTGTCAGTGACCTTGGTTCTCCTGCGGATCTCATCATTTCTGACATGGTCACGCAGAGAAGCTCCGAACATAGCCCTCTCCATTGCCCTTTAAATCACCTTAAGCTTTCTTATGAAGCCCATTGTAAACGGCCACACACAAGTATTAAAGATTTTCGTCTTGAGACACTGCGGTAAATGGGCCGAAAATATGCTGCGTGTTCGTCGATTGACCTCTTTCTGGATCCTCTCCTTTTGTGTAATTCTCATAATAGATACCAAGAATGGGTAAATAGAACATTTTGTTCTTGAAAGTTGCTTAACTACATCCAATGATTGATATACCTAATTTGTTCTCATTGGGTAGCACTGTGAGTAGGCTGCTAAGGATATCTAGAAATACATATTATTGATGTAACACAACCGGTTGAACGAGTACTGTTAGATTATATTTACTATTTGCAATTTTATTGTACCTTTTCCGCGCGTGCCTATCAGATTATGGACGTAAAAACTATTACACGACTTTTCATAATATCCTTTAATGTTGAATAACGAGAAATACAGATATTTTAACCACCCTTTTACTAGGTTGATTCTAGTAGTTAGATTTTTAAGTGTTGTTCATGCGTAACCTAGTGAAATATACATATAATTATAAAGTAACTTTCAATCAAAATTTGAGAAGGTGGGGGTTTTTTATATGAATATTGGAGATGTATCAATTTAACGTGATGTTAGCTGTTGTGTTTTTAAAATTTGCCATAAAACTTTAAAGTTGAAAGTCAGAATCAATCTCAGAAATGTTACGATAAAGTGTCTATAATAAATTAATTAGATATTGTACTTTTGGGTTCTCTCTGTGGTATGTTTGTATTAGGTCTGACTCGGCTTCGAGGAAAGCCGTGGAACCCTTTCCTTTATTACAAGTGTTTTTACGAGTGTCCAAGAATCCTTTATAGACACCTCTCATTTGTCTATGAATGGGATGCAACACTCCGCCTGTGGCCTTCATCGTGGAATTTAATCGTTTAAGATGAATTGTACCGATTTTCTGCTACTATTTCTATGTTTATAAAAAATCTGAAAATGTTCCAAAATTTCCTTTGTTATCCTAATATTTGATTAGCTATACTAATGCTTATTTACATGTAAAATGCACAAAATATTATATAGTTTGAACGTGACGTAATTACGTTGGAGAATCCGTCGTGGCGTGGAGCCGTCGCCGCCCGCGTTATCAATCTTATGACTACTGACATTGTACATTTCATTTGCTGTACAGTACAATTATTGTGTAAAGTAATATGTGGCATGTTTCCTGTAAGTTAAGCTTTATTATGCACAAAGTATTTCACATGTTATTATTATAACACCTCGGTCTGAGTATTGGGCCTAAGCTAATTTGAAATTTTGCTATACATCATTGAGTTCTAAATAATTGAGTAATTATCTAATAAACACTCATGTTCTGAAACTAATTACCCGACTACAAGGAATAGGTTATTAGTATATTGTATTATGAAAAAGATTCTAAACTCAAAAATAAATTTTATTTCGTCTAGCTCATATTTCTCACCGAGGTTCTATAATAATTGATAAAAGAATGTTTACAAACAATGCATATATATATTCAATATTCAAGTATGTGTCCGTTGATATAAATTATAATTATTTATATATTAATGTAAGTATTAAATGATAATAAACAATTTTTAAAGTTGAACTTGGGAACGAAATGTAAAAACCACGCAAAATGCAGCCAAGAGGAACTTGCCAGTTTATATTGTTGACATTTAAACGTAAAGTACAACTTGTCGATGTGGTGTATAAATAATTATAGAGTATACAGAGGCTACGTTTATCGTTCTTATATGGTCTTTTACATAAAGGGCCGCTTGGCTGTGGCTTGTGAACCACCATTCTATATCCCTACACTGAGCTGCCAAACAATTTATATCTGCTATGAAAATGTTCTCGCGCACTATGTACTGCTGCAAAGCGCTGTTTAACTAGTCATTCGTGATGCGGGGCATACACTCGATAGGTACATTTATATTATTAAAAGTTTCGAGTCCCGTTCTAGGCTCTGGAGCAGTACATCAGTTGCCTTCGGATTTTATGATTAGTTCATCTCAACTGGAAGCTGTAACCCATATAGTATATATATTTTTAACTAAAAGAAAACATTCACGCAAGGCAAGACAAGAACAGCACACAGAAATACCTACACATCTTTTTTTAATTTTACATCGAAATCTTTTTGATGCATACTTTTTTCAATAAATATATAATCAAATAAAAAGTGTTTTATTTATTTCCTTAAATCGATACCTTGATTGGCAAACCAGCTAACTCCATTATGGACATTTTTTTCAGGAGACACTTAAATTACAGTTGTGTACAATCTGAACAAAAAAATATAATTTTTGACGAAATGTGGAGTTGACTGGTTTTAAAATTATGTTATCGAAACGTGGAATAAAATACCTATCTTAATTCGATACCTACACCAAACCTACACAGAGTAATAAAATAATTTTCTTTTCATTTAATATATACCTAAGTTAGGCGACGATAAGGGCTGGCGATCTTAGCCATACTAAGTGGAGCGTACCGCGCACGCATAACACAGAAAACACAAAAAGAAAAAAAACTTTCGTCAAGATGTATTCAGTATTCTCATATGAATATTTATTAAATTATTCAAAGATGAATAAAGTTTTACGAAAACGAAGAACTACTGGAGGAAAATGAAGAATTAACGCGGTCGCGACACATAGATTATGTATTTTGCCAATATCAAGTGAAAATTTACAAAAATTGTACGGTAGATTGAGTTAAGTGTCTCTCAAAGCGTGTTTTTACAACAAGAACTGTGTGGAGAAAGTCCCTCCAGTAGTCACTTTAATTTTAGAACCTACTGGCACGTTGACAGTTTCGTCTGAGGTTTCGTCACGAGCTGGTTCGCCGGTCGGTTCAGACTTCAGAGCAAGCTCAGACCAATATCCACAAAGTAGGTACTTCAAGGAGATTATATTTTACCGAGGTACTTTCTTGGTCCAAGGTGGGCTGAAAATCATCTTTCATAGTAGATAATTATGTAAGTTTTCAAACTTTGTTTTTTTTTCTGGATATAAGTAGTTTCTGAGGGGGCACCACCTAATACCAAACCCGAATCAGTCATTATTTTGGTCCTATGATCCTATAACAGCAAAACAATGGATTTAAAAAACTTGTATGGAGCTGGCATGGAAAGTGCCTATCTCTGGAACCCTCTGGAACCGCATGGAAAACCGTAATATCCTTTCAGACTGCCTAAATAAAATGCCTTTTACTTTATTAGCTTTGACCAAAGTAAACCCTAACCTCCTTATTCATAAAAACAAGTGAATTTAATAGAGATTTACAAATTGTTTGTCTCTGTCACTCTGCCACGAGATGAATAAGACAAAACACTTAAATCACTTTTTAACAAGGAGCTTATACCGCTTTTTAACAAGGTAATAGGTAAATAAAGTAGGTTTATTGAGTGTTTATGAATAACACTGTTAAATTGCACACCGTGCAGTGACGGTGTATAAGAATACAGTTTGTCACTGCCCCCTCTCTTTCCCCTGGGTGTCGTACGAGGCGACTAAGGGATTCCTGAGCGACCATCTGCTCAACTGGTGGTAGGGCCTAACGCCCGCCTGGTTAGTTACCACCGTGCGCGTGGTGGAAAACCCGTGAAGTGCTCATTGAGCGCGTTTCGGGATCAGCCAGCGTACAACCAGAGCTCGAGTGGACGTTGTCGCGACATAGTTCGGTCCGGGGGCGGCCTTGGTCGAACTGATGCCGGGAGGACTGCGTCGACCCGCCGGCCAGGGAGACCCGTAGAAACGGTTATCCCGCTGGCCGCCCGTGGCATAGTACAGGGGCCCGAGCGTGCCTAACCAGCTCGTGAGGCTGCCCTATCATGCCACGCATAATCTCGGGGTGGACCGTCGTGCCGGCTGGTGACCGGAGCGTGGGGTCCCGGCGGCCACTCCCGGGGGGGTACGGGGGCCCTTCCGTTCGGCGGACCGACGATTGTCATCCTATGGCAGTTACTCGGTGACACCAGCCTCCCCATTTTGCCCGATTCTGTCGCGGCAACGTTCACTCGCTTCACGTCTCTCTCCCTTTCCTCAAACATGGCAGCCGTAAACAAATATACAGGTCATACAGCGGTGCACAACCCCACCCTCTCCACACCGTTTGAGGTGGAGTTCTGCAATATACGCGGACTCCATAGTAACCTCAATGCTGTCCACCAACATCTTGAGTCAGCACGACCTGCATTGTTGTTTCTGACGGAGACGCAAATATTGCCGCCCGCTGACACAAGCTACCTGAACTATCCCGGCTACATGCTTGAAGCGTCCTTCAAAGCGAAAGCCGGAGTATGCTTGTATGTTCGGGCGGATGTTTGCTGTCGCCGTTTGAGCTGCCTGGAAGACCCATCCTTTTCCATGCTGGGGGTACACGTCGACTCTGGCCCCTCGGCTAGAGTCTACGTGTGTCTCTATAGATCCCACACCGGAGACGTTGAGACAACTCGACTTTTTGAACATCTGAGTCGGGTGGCAGATGACGCGCAGGAGCAGTATCCCAATGCAGAACTGGTGTTTTTGGGGGACTTCAATGCTCACCACAGTTTGTGGTTAAGTTCCTCCAAAACTGACCATGCAGGGATCTCTGCTCATGCGTTCGCTCTCACGCACGACTTGTCACAACTGGTTGATCAGCCCACCAGGATCCCAGACATTGCAAGTCAAGCGCCCTCTTTACTGGACCTTCTGCTCACGACCCATCCTGAGGGATATCAGGTAGAGGTCCGAGCCCCTCTAGGCTCATCTGACCACTGCCTGATATCCTCCAAAGTGCCGCAGGCCAAGCTTCCGCAACCAGCGGTTGCTAAACGCCGGCTCTGGCATTATGGGTCTGCAGATTGGGATGGTATGCGCGAATACTTTGCGTCTATCCCTTGGAAGCAACGCTGCTTCAGTGAGAACGATTCATCAGCTTGCGCCGCTGCCATTACTGAGGAGATTGTATTAGGCATGGAATACTACATTCCACATTCCGATCTCATCAGTAAGGGCAGACGTAACCTCTGGTTCAACCGCGATTGTGCTGATGCTGTTTCACAGAAACAGGCAGCGTATCGCGCTTGGATCAGGGGTCGGGCTCTTAAAGCTCCTGATGTCGAATCACTGAAAGCAGCGTACAACAAGGCTTCCAAGTCCTGTAAGAAGGCTTACATAAGAGCGGATGCCCAGCGCGTCGCACGCATTGGCCACGAATTGGTGACGCATCCTACGGGCTCCCGTAGTTACTGGCGTCTGGCCAAAGCCGTGCAAAGCAATTTCTGCCAGCCCTCGCTGCCACCCCTGAGATGTCCAGATGGGTCATTAGCTCACAAGCCGCAGGAGAAAGCCGATCTTCTGGCAAGACTCTTTGCGGCTAATTCCCAAGTCGATGATTGCAATGCACTGCCACCTTCACTACCTCATTGTGGCTCCACGATGCCTGAGATTAAAATTAGGCAGCGTGAAGTTCGTGCGGAACTGCAATCACTCGACGTCCGGAAAGCTAGTGGGCCTGATGGCATCCCGGGGGTTGTTCTTAAAAAATGTGCAGCGGAGTTGTCTCCCGTACTGACGCGCCTATACCAGCTCTCATACTCTACTGGACAGGTGCCGGAGACTTGGAGAGAGGCTAATGTGCAGCCTGTACCCAAAAAAGGGGACCGCTCAGACCCGGCTAACTACCGGCCAATAGCAATCACCTCAGTACTATGCAAAGTTATGGAAAGGATCCTTAACAACCACCTGATCCGTTACCTAGAAGATCACTCACTGATCCACGATCGACAGTACGGCTTTAGGCCGAAACGATCGACGGGTGATCTTCTAGCGTACTTGACGCATGTCTGGGGTGAAGCTATGGACAAGCGTGGCGAGTCACTGGCTGTCAGCCTTGACATCGCCAAAGCTTTTGACAGGGTCTGGCACAAAAGTCTTCTCTCCAAGCTTCCGACATATGGTCTGCCTGCTCAGCTCTGTACCTGGGTGGCCGGCTTCCTGCATGAGCGAAGAATTCGTGTCCTCTCCGACGGATGCAGTTCGCGGTTCATGTCAGTGAATGCTGGTGTTCCCCAGGGGTCCGTTTTATCCCCTACACTGTTTCTTCTGCATATCAATGATATGATTCCTCTTGGGAACATCCATTGCTATGCAGACGACAGTACAGTGCATGCGGGCTACTTTGGACACGCAAGGGCTGGACGAGCAGAAACGGTAGAGAGTCGTGAGAATCTTGTCATTGAGCTCAACCGAGAGCTCGACCTTGTTTCTCAATGGGGTACAGCAAATCTGGTTGAGTTCAATGCCAAGAAAACTCAGGTGTGCGCGTTTACGGCTAAAACGTCGCCATTCCTTTCCCTTCCCTCTCTCCAGGGCACAACACTAACGCTACAGAGCAGTATCACCTTGCTCGGTATGGAGGTTCGTAGCGACTTGAATCCGAAGGACTACATCGAAAGCGTGATAACAACAGCTTCACGGAAACTCGGAGTCCTGAACAAGGTGCGGCGTTTTTTCACGCCAAATCAACTGTGCTTGCTATACAAGACGCAAGTACGGTCCTGCGTGGAGTATTGCTCGCACCTGTGGGATGGCTCTGCAAAGTACTTACTCGATGCTTTGGATAGGTTGCAGCGTCGCGCGGCCCGCATCATCGGCGACGAAGAGGTGACCAAACACCTTGAGCCTCTCCAATTGCGTCGCAATGTTGCGTCATTGAGCGCCTTCTACCGTCTGTACCACGGCGAGTGCTCTGAGGAGATTTTTTCCCTAATCCCACCATCTCCTTTCCTTCTAAGGACTACGCGTGCTGGCCTACGTTGTCACCGACAAACTGTGGCTACCATTCCAACGCGAACTAAGAAATTTGGCAACTCGTTTCTTTGTCGCACAATCAAGAAATGGAATTCACTGCCAGCACACGTGTTCCCTCCTTCCTACAATCCTGGGTCATTCAAAAGAGGCGTGAAGAAGCACCTTGCAGGTCAGCAAGGCAAGGGTGGCTAGTGCGGCAGTGTATCTCTCGCACCAGCTATCTTCGCATTTGGACTCCACTTCTGCTTAACATCAGGTGGAATGGAGTCATTTGCTTGACCTATTTATAAAAAAAAAAAAAAAAAAAAAAAAAAAAAAAAAAAAAAAATATTTAGAAACTACTTATAGCATTGAAAATTATCATTTTTACTTTCTCGTAACGTAGTACTTAAAGAGCAAGTATTGTAATTGTCCAAAAATTCGACCTCGAGATTTTGACGGATTTACACGTTTTGGACCTCCCCGAGTCCAAAAATATTTTTTTTTGGAATTATGTCTGTGTGAGTGTCTGTGCGTTAGCACCTTGTTAGCACGATAACTCGAGCATGCTTTAACTTATTGCAACCAAATTTAACATACGTGTATGATATCAAAATATAAGGTTTCTATCAAATTTTGAGCCGTCGATCACGAAAGTTAAGCAAGCAAGTGCGCGGTCGGTACTTGGATGGGTGACCAAAATTTAACACGCGTGTATAACATCAAAATATAAGGTTTCTATTAACCTTTGACTCCCGTTTTTTTTTTTGAAAATATTCCTTTCATATTTTAAAAAAATCTCGCTCCTGAGTCGAAGAGTTGAAGGGAGAGAAAGACCGAAGAGTAGGTACAATCTGTCATTACCCTTAGCGTATATGTGAAAGCCTTCGATTCTGTCGAGACCTCGGCCGTGCTCCAGTCACTCCAGAGGTGACATCCAAGTATTGCGGTCACTGTACGAAAACGCCGCTATGTCAGTCCGCCTTGAGGACCTTAACTCAAAACCCATACTGCTCCAGGCGTGAGACAGGATGATGTTATATCGCCGAAAATGTTCACAGCTGCGTTAGAGGACGCGTAAGCTTCATGTTCAAGCCTGGGACAGCTCCTACCTATCACCAAATCCTAGCTGGCCAGCCCTACGCCCTGGCTCAGCATCCTCTCCATGTACCTATTTGTGTGAAGCCTTACAACCGCCTCCACTTGTTCGTACATAATCGTTCATTGGGCCGGTCGCAGCGGCAATTCATTGTGCACTAATTGCAATACATAATTAACTTAAAACACTAGTTACGTCAGTCGCGGTGTACGGTGATATGAAATGCACCGAACACACCATGTATACCCACATGTTTCCAATTACGCTGTCAACGAATAGGGGGCAGTTTTCCGCTGAGTGTAGAGTCCGTGCCGCCCAACTCTGATAGGCATGGCGCTAGTGTCACATAATAAATGCTGCCAGCAGATTATTAGGTATCTCTTCGTATGTAGTGTAGGCTACCACCGTACAGTTGATAGTTATTATAGAATATCAAATAATCGTGCGAATATATAAAAAGTTTATCCTTTCTCACAGTACGAGACTCGGGGAATTTAGTTCCAGTGTTTGTTCGCAGGACTTTAGTGGTGGCGCGTACCTACCCTAAATACTTAAAGTACCCATCCATACTTATAATATCCGTTTGCAATTACGTACGAATTATCTACTTACGTGCCGGTGCATTTTATCCATTAGGTACTTCGTTCTTGCGTCCATGCTGTGGTGGTGTCATCGATGAAGATAGCTTCATGGTGTCCTCTATGAAGTGTCCATGAAGCTATAAAGAAAGACATCCCTTTGCCCTTTAGGCATATTCCTTTTGATATGTGCCTTTCAATGAAGTATTTCTTACTCATTAGTGCCCAAGTGGTGCCTAAGAAGCTTATATGTCACCAGCCGGCCTATTCGCTAACTTTTTTTAACACATGAAAGTGATAATCACCGAGTTATTTACTTATCCATTGCTGTTTTTACAGGACAAGGGTCATAATAGCGTTATAGTAAAGTAGTAGTGGATCAGTAAATAGCTCGGTGATTATCACTTTCATGTGTATAAAAAAAGTTACGCGAATACGCCGGCAGATCTTGGATCCTTTCCTTCGTCTAAGATCATAACTTCGTGATGGCATGGGTGTTGATGCCTTTGCTCGTTCCCGTCAAATAATTTATGAGGTATACTGTCAGTGTCAACGTCGCGTTCGCGATCGCGTCATTTCTCGTCATTTCATTTGTTGAGGTTACCTTTTATTTTTAATTGAATAGTTTTATTTTAAATCTAGTATTGAAATTGCTAATAAACAATAAATGGTAATACTAAAGATAATTCTAGTGGTTTCATAAATACAGTAAAAGAGAATGGTGGTACTTATCTGATCAATGATTTATAGTTTTTTTTTGTTAATTTTAAAGTGATGATTGTAATGAATATTACATTGCCTATCATCAGTTAGAAAATAAGTTAGCTAACTTATATTGGTACAGCATGTCTTCTAGAGGTCTGTCTAAAAAGGAGCTAGAAGAACTCCGTAAAAAGGCGGAGGAAGAAGCTGCCGCTCATGTAAGCATAACATAAACAAATGGTGTTTTTTACTAATATTATCCTTATTCCTACTTGGGGCCCAATCTCAACATCATTCAATTTGATAATGATAAGATACATCCTAACATACAATGACAAAGTTATGTGTGAAGTTCATTACACTTAGCTTTTCAAAACCTCGTCGAGTATAGTTGAATTGGTAGGATTAAGAAACTATCGTGGGTTTTAGTTTTTCGAGCAAATCTTCCAAATTTTATTGTATTCTAAATACTATATAAAGAAAAATAAACATTATAAAAATACTATAAAACTATTTGCAAAATGTTCATTTGTCTTTGACCAAACCCAGTTTAAGCAAAACTAGCCTAAACTTATTTTACTTACTAAGTTATTTGTAATAGAATAAAATACCTAGATTTGAAAAAATAAGTGGCACAATTAGTTGTTTCTAAAGTTGTGAAGTGAAGTAAAAATCATAGCTTTCACACTCATTTCACTGACTTTATGGATGTATATTTTTAATGCAGTTTGTTTAAGTACAGAAAAAGTTACCAAATTCCATCATACACCGATTGATTCCAAGGTCTTTATTATGGAATTTAGTGTAGGCTTAGCTTATGTAAACATTTTTTAATATTGTTGTGTTAATTAGTTGCTTTAATAAAAACTGATTTGTTTTGAAACTGATATGAATGCTTGATATAAAATTCATGTTTCATTTCAATTATATGTCATATGTTGGAGAATATACTAAAAATTTGTGCAAATACAATATGCCTACTTATTAGCAAATAGCACTTTTCTGCTACTACAATAGAGAACATAAAAAAATATGATTTAATGACTAAAAGTAAAATGTCTTTTATTTTACATATCTTCCTTCTCTTATATGTGCATCAGAGAATTCATTCTCAAATTACCTTTATTTAATAATAGCGTGATTGTATGTTATTTCTACAAAAATAATTGCAGGTATTCAAGGAATTTGTGGAAACTTTTCAAGAAGTTCCAAGCAGCACCTCTAAAGTCTGGGTTAAAGCTGGCACATATGATGCAGGTGCAAGAAGTTAGTATAACAAGTTTTTTAAGTTATTTAACAATTTTATAGATTCCCATAAATTGATTCATGTCTTATAATATTTCAAGATCAAACTTTTCATCATAGTCTCTGTTTTTTATTGTTCAAATTATAAATTATTTATGTGGGTGTTAGTTGTTCACAAAACGTGTTATTCTCCTACATCCTACACTAATATTAATTAGTATGTTTGTAAAGAATAGACTTAAAAAAAACTACTCGACTGATTTTAAAAATACTTTGGTAGTATTTTACATTTTCATATATAGTATAAAAGTATGAGTAAAAAATATATGAGAACTGATTGTTATGAAAAAAAAAAATTATGACTTAAAACTATTCTGAGTAACGACAGAATGAATAAAAAAATATGAGAACTGTCTGTTATGAGTTTTGATATTAAATATAAAAATTTAAGAGATAAAAAAATTTTAAAGAGTGATTATTATTATTAATACAAATCAGTAGTAGAAAAAAAGAGACAAGGTGACCCTTGTCCCAAACTATTATCAGGGGTTCTGAAGAACTTGACTGGTCGAACCTGGGTCTCAACATTGATGGAAAAAAATTAAACCACCTCAGATTAGCAGTTGACTTAGTTCTGTTTGAGGAAAATCTAAAAAAACCTTGAGGTCATGATACTAACATTATGTGAAGAAAGCACCAAAGTGGATTTGACAATGAACAGAACAAAAACAAAACTATTAACCAATTTAAATGCAAATAAAAGTCGGTAATCACTGATCACCCACTGGAATATACAAATTAATACTCATACCTGGGTCAGCTCATATACCCCATGGGCCAATCAAACAAATAAATTAATCTAAGAATAGCCAGTGGATGGAGAAAATACTGGTAAATGAAAGGAATTATGAAATGCAAATAAGCATCTCTATGAAAAGAAAGATATTTACCAGTTGTGTTGTGCCTTGTTTTACTTATGGCTGTGAAACATGGCCACTGCCAAAGCAATAGAGAAATAAATTGCAATATTGTCAGAGAGCCATGGAATGAAGCATGACAGGAACACGCAAAAAGGACAATAGGAACCAATCAAATAAGGGCCAAAACAAAAGTGACAGATATCTTAACCAGGCTTGACCAGCAAAAGTGTAGATGGACAATGTTAAGAGGAAAACAAGAGAAATGGAGTTAATTAATAACCAACTGGTATCCTAGAAATACTAAACTGAGTAGGGGAAAACAACTAAGAAAATGAGAGGATGAGTTGAAATTTACAGTGGGCCCTAAAGAGGAGAGTGGCTCGCGATAGAACACAATGTAAGCAGCTAGAGGAGGCCTTTGCCAGGAGGCACGCTGAATTGAGCAAAATACTTTAACATTTATTACAACTCAAATCAATTCAGAATAATAGAGCTTATGTAATATTATAATATCAAATGTCAGTTATGGCACATGAAATGATAGAATTATATTAAATCTAAATCGAATCTAAAATTATATTAAATGTTTATTATATATCTCTAGTCAGTCTTTATATCAAATGAAATTATATTACTTTAAATTTATATCAAACATTACACACCCATTTTATTGCATTGCATACAGATGAAGTCGCAGGTGGAGCAATAGTTTTCTTCATTGCTGATATTCATTAAAAAATGCGTATTTTTATCAAATTCACAGAGGAAGACACGTCAGAACGTGGCAAGCTTTACAAACCAATATCCCGTTTGGATGAGAAACGGACTTTGACTGAAGCAGATATAGTACGAAGCCTTGCACAGAGAGCTGAGCCAGTGGGGCGGCCGCGTGCCAAGCAGAAGGGCCAGGACAAGAAGAAAAGCAACCTAGAGTTATTCAAAGAGGAACTTAGGCAGTAAGCAGTGTTGGGCAAATTATAATTGCAATTAGAATTAACGATTAACTATTGATTAATTGGTAAATGTAACAATAACAACTAACAATTCATGAACTGTAATTGAGAAAAATTATAATTAATAATTTCTTAATTGTTAATTGTAGTAGTAGCAGTTAACAATTAATTAATCGTGATTTCCCACAGTTAACAATTAATAAATTGTTAATCGTGATTTCCTACATTTCTCCCGAAATGGTGGTTGGGTTTTGACGATTCAAAAGTCCATTTAAATAAAGAGCTTTTTCATTCTCATTAACTATTAATTAATTTTCATTTGTTGTATGAATTATAATTAAAACTAACAATTAAAATAAAGAAATTGTATTTGATACAATTTTGCATTTTTGACAACTCCATACTATAACATACTCGTACATCACTATTTTAACTATTTATATTTTAAATCTGGTGTATTGTCCCGGAGCCTGGACGAGCATCATAACAATTAAACCATTTCATTGTTTTTCAATAATCATCTCATCAATAACTTTAATTGAACATGATTAGACAGACAGGCAATGACAGATTCCATATTGATACATAAAGTTAATTTGTTAGTTTTATTTTTTCATAAAACAATTACAAAAGTTAATTGCAATAATTTTTATTGCGAGTAACGATTAACGATTTATTTGAATAATTTAATTATAAAGTGCAACTAAAAGTTTGATTGCAATTAATTTAATCGCAATTACTTTTTTCATTAATAATTTAAGTTGATTGAAAAATTAATTGAATAACGCCCAACACAGGCAGTAGTAAGTTTCGAACAACTGTTTCCAGTTTAATTAAAAAAAAGTTAAGCAGATTTAGTACAATCTTAATATATATTTACGATCTCAATCAATAATTAATTAAGAATTAGATTTTATATAATCTAAGGAGGAGGTCGATGTCGCCGCGGCCGTGCGTTCTTACCCTTCCGACACGGACACCCTAGGGAAGGTCGAGAGACTCCCGAGAGGGAGATGCTCGGTCGCCCAGTAATACCCTAGGAACGTTCGACTTACAGGCTTGAGGACCCCCCAAGGTCTTCGCCTTCTTAAAAACCCGGTGACGCAGAAAATGTCATCAGAGACAATCTGCAGAAGTCAGTGAAAAAAAATCGTGCGTTCTTAGTAACGATCACGAAAGTTAAGCAACCAAGTGCGCGCTCGGCACTGGGATGGGACACCGTAAATTTTTCAGATTTTCCTCCGTGCTTCGTCGTCACGTTAAGCTGGTGGTCCCGGGTGCTGTTGAAAGTAAGCAGTCGTTCCCAAGGAGAGTTGGTATCAGACAGGCACACGACCGTAAAAATGTAATGCCAAACCCTTAAGCAGTATTGTCGATATCAAGGCATACTGCATCGACTCCAAATTAATTATGAGCATGGAGAAAATGGTCATGATAATCATACTTGGCACAAGGATACTTAGCCCTTAATGATTTAACAATGAAGCAAAGCTGATTAAAAACTAGAGATGAAACGGATATCCGGTAACTATCTGGTATGCGGCCTAAATTCACTATCCGGTCTGATACCGGATAGTAACTATCCGGCCGGATACCAGATAGTAACTATCCGGCCGGATACCGGATATTCAAAAACTACGACAATTTCCTATGATAAAATGCAATACATTAATTTTTGTGAGGTAATATCAATAAAATGGCTTATAATTATGACGGCTTTTATTTGAAGTCGAAAAAGCTACAAAAAGCCCCCGAAAAACTAAAATTTTCTCCTGAGATATTCACTCTAATGATAAATACGTAAATAGTAAATATCTAAACTAAAAACTTTTAGTAAAAACCTAGCGAAACCGCCCGGATTGAACTGATCGCCTTCGCCGCACCTGTGCGGAGCTAAACTTGTCACGACTTGTAACGAGACAATGGGCCGAATATCCGGCCTCACAGCTCGCCGGATATCCGGTATCCGGCTAAACAACTATCCGTTTCATCTCTATTAAAATCTGTAGCGCTACTATGGCAACAAGAACTAAATATCGATTACGCTATACATATATTAACGACTAGATGACCCGCGGGTGTACTTCGTATCACCTTTTCACGGAGTACTAAACGTCTTTGCACCTATCCTAACGACATTAAAACTCTCCCTTCGCTAAAATGGCGGAACGTCAAATGTTTGACAGGAAAGTAGGCAGAACAGTTTTGTATGGGAAAATGAAAATTTTGTGTTTACTATCTTCCTCGCAATTTCTCTATATTTTCTCACCTTTTAAACCTTCCCTGTACTACGACAAACATTTCAAAACCATAATCAGCTAAATCGGTCCAGCCGATCTCGAGTTTTAGCGAGACTAACGAACAGCAATTCATTTTTATATATATAGATTACGCTATGCATATATTACACAAATACGTAATTGTTGTAACTGTAAGTTTCCTCATAAACAACACAATTAAACAAATCACAAAGAATAGTTTTTATTGTTTTCTGTACCTAACTAAACATAAACATGTTATTGTTAATAGAATTCAAGAAGAAAGAAATGAGCGGCACAAATACAAAAATGTACTTCGAGAACGAGGTGCGCTGGGTACTGAGGTCGCTCTGGACATAGTACCGATTGATGGATCTTATGATACTGGAGATCCAAATACAACCAATTTATATTTGGGCAACCTGAATCCAAAGGTAAGTGAATAGTAATAGTACAGAAATGATATTTATTAACTTAAGTATATTATTATAGCCTTTAAAACATTTATTCGAAGTATTGGCTAGACTTGAATAAATGTTTTCATAATACAATATTTGCGCCTAGTTGATGTTTTTAACCTTTTCAAAACTTGAGTATTTTATTATTTGAATTATTTTAGAGTAGCATGCCTTCTATAGAACAAAAGAAAAGTGCATGCTTTTCTCACAAATTCGACACAAGCTAAGGGCGCCCAAATATTTCTCGGATGAATCCAACTGATATAAATCACTACGATGTACTAATAATGTTATGTAAATAAAGCATACCTTAACGACCTTGTTTTTATGATATTTTAAAATAACCGAAAAAAAGACATCAAATTTCTTTTCTTAAATTCAATCACGCCTAACTCTCTCATAATTTATTGTATTTGTGTATAGTTGCTACTAATACTGATAGTTAATCTAGTTAGCTATCAAAAGATACTAAATTGTTGCTTATCAATGTCGAGGTGCAGAATTGCCGCTTGTTTTTATTAAAGGAAAAGGTCAAAATTAAGAATAAATTATTTAAGTTTTTGTAAAACTAGAAAATACACTAAAAAAATTCGACCTGCCACAGGCGGACTTCGAACCCAGCATCCTCATCATTTGAAAATATTTACGCGTTTGTAAATGCAAAAATAATTCCTTAATGAGTTCTTGTATTGGGGCTAGACCACTAACTTGAGGTATTTTTACCAATAAAATTGTATATAGAACACACAAAGTTTGGTTACTACTTCCCCGGACACGCTGTATATGTGAATATCGGCAACGTCCCTATCGTAGATCACAGAGCAGCAGCTGATGGAGATCTTCGGTCGGTACGGGCCGCTGGCCAGCATCAAGATCATGTGGCCGCGCTCCGACGAGGAGAAGGCGCGCGGCCGCAACTGTGGCTTCGTCGCCTTCATGTCCCGCAAGGACGGCGAGCGAGCGCTGCGCTGTATTAACGGTCAGTGTAACCTTTAACGATGTTTTTAACGACTGAATAGTACTACCCTTTTCACCCCTTTCCCAAAAGACGACTAAGGGTGTTATTGATCCTTGCATAGATCACCTAGGGCCTAGGAGTCACTAGTGAGGTGGCGAGTAAACCATATACAGTATGAATTTTTTATACTAATAATAGGTGGTTGGCAAACAAGCGCATGCCCTGTCTGATGGTAGTATGCACAGTAGCTTATAGACGATTGTAAAGAGGTCTGTGCAGGAACACATACCTTTTTAGAAATATTGTCTTTACTTTTGTATGACGTTTTTTTATATTTCTTTGTTTTTTTACTTTATTGGCAGTTCTAAAAAATATATGATATTGGTGAAGCTGAAACAGTGGTTTTTATTAAAATAGCACATTATTCCACCAAAAGGTCTATAAAGCTCTATAGCTCCATAGAGCTCTAGCAAACTTACTAACCGAACACAAAACTAGGAAAAGGTACAGGTATTTCGTATTTTTATTTGTCTAAAACCGGATCAAATCAGTGAGAGTAATAGAAATATAAAAACAAAAAATAGGCAAGGAAATAATGAGCTACGAGATGAAGCTGGGTTGGGGCAAGGCGGTGGTGATCCCGCCCGTGCCCATCTACATCCCGCCCGCGCTGCAGCAGCCCAGCAAGCCGCCGCCGCCCTCGGGCCTGCCTTTCAACGCGCAGCCGCCGAAGCACCTCGCCAACAAGGTACAAACCCACCAGCTTCCCATGGCCTGACGCAACCTTGCAGTTATACACGCCGAACCACGGGAGAGGGCGCTGCTGATTGCCAGAGTCGGAGACCTTAATCTCCTACAAATTGTTATTTGTCTGACTCCTTATCCCTATAGTCGTTCTCCTCTTTCTGGGGCGGACAGCACTCGGTACGCCTTCGGTGCCTTCCAGGTCGTCCGAGTACACCCGAAGTGGTACCGCTAGCTCTCACTGCCCAGTCTTCTACCTTTTCTACGGCGTCTTCGCTCTTCATCTCTCTCTCTCTCTTTCTCTCTTTAGCCCACTCTAATCTTGTGCCATCGTCGTGCGAAGCCCCGTAGCAGTCTGAAGTTCGCCTTCGTCCCCACGAGGTCCGGGTAGTAGACTATACCCATCTCAAGCGTTTTCACATTGTCCAGAAGATCTCTACGCGCTTCCCTGTAAAGTTCACATTCCCACAGTAAGTGGTGTACTACTATTGCTGGTGTATGCTCTACATTGCCACCCCCACAGTAGCACAAGCTCACATCGGTGAGTTTTATGCGGAAAAGTCTACCTTTGCAAGGTACAAATACCACCACCTTCTTCCCATGGCCTGACGCAACCTTATGGTTATACAGGCCGAATCACGGGAGAGTGCTCTGCTTAGAGTCTTCTGCCTCTTCTGCGGCGTCTTCTCTTCTCCTCTCTCTCTCTAGCCTACGCCTAATCTTGTGCCATCGTCGCGCGAAGTCCCGTAGCTGTCTTAAGCGTCTTCACCTTGTCCATAAGATCCCTACGCGCTTCTCCGTAAAGTTCGTATTTTTACAGTACGTGGTGTACGTCCGTGAAGGAAAACATCGTGAGGAAACCTGCAGACACCTGTGAAGTAATTCTTAGGATGCGTGTGAAGTCGACCAACCCGCACTTGGCCAGCGTTTTTGACTAAGGCCCAATCGCCCCTAATGTGGAGTAGGCTCGAGCCCCTCGGTGGGGACATTATATGAGCTGTTGATGATGATATCAAGGCTAAGTTCACATTGTTAAAATTATGTCTATACAGAATTTCTTATGTTGTATTTAAAATCGACTATTAAGTTACATGCCCACGGACTGGGGTGAGATTGTTGTGATAGCGTTTTCGTGATGTAACATTGTGTTGAATTTTGAGTAAGTAAAACCAATACCAAAATTGTAAATGGCAGACAATATTTCTATAATGATTGCCTTGTATATATCAATAAGACTCTTGATCTTTTATCACTTCAATTAACGCAATATCCTTTATAGCAGCGTTTAGATGCCCTGTCGAAATTGTATATTTTTATTTGCAATTTTTGAAAGAATTACTCATTAAAATTAAATATGCTTTTTACGGTATCCACCACTAAATAATCTGAGGTTATTTTAAGATACCAGTCAAATAACGTTTTAGTTGCCATACTAATAAAATACAGTATTATATTATCTGTGCTAATACGCTATTTGACTATCTTGTTTTTGTTTTCATGTTTTATGAAGTAATTGAAATATGTCGACAGATTCCTCGCATTCGACCCGGGGATTACTACCCCAATGACCACGACGATCGCAAAGATTATGAGCAGGTAACATTTACATATACCTACTAAGTCTTCTACATTAAATATTTGTCTACAAAAATGCTAAATTTAAAATGTATGTTTGCAGATTTTATCACAGTCCATTGTCAAAGTGGTTATACCGACAGAAAGGTGAGATGTTATTTTACATTATATAATTCAATCTGCTTATTGGTGTTATATAAATAAATTGATTCTTTAAATACCACTAGACTACTATAAAGCATAAGAGTCACCTGGTGGCCACTGTGTAGGCTGTAGATGCTTGCAACATCATAATGTCATTATCAAGCTAGCAACCCTGATCCTTGTCCTATATTGCGCTAGCGATAGGGCAGCCCATTGTATTATTAAATAAATCTTTTTTATGACGATATTTATAAGTTTATTTCTATTCTATTTATTGTGTAGTTTAGCATTCTCACCGAAAGGAATACATTATTGCAACGACAGATTGTTGTTTTTGACTGCACGCACTGTCTACTCTTAAAATAATGATAGCTGGTCAACCTGTCGTCAAACACAAAAGAGGTACCAAACCCAATAATTAACAATGCTTCAGTAAACAAACCAACTAAAGCCAACGACCAAGACAGTTGTTACACTCAAAATCATGAAAATGAAAATGAAAAAGCTCTTTATTTAAATGGACTTTGCTAAGTACTTTTAAATCGTCAAAACCCTACCACCATTTCGAGACGAATAATTATTATTATGCTGAGATGGAGAAGAAATGGCGAAAGAAACTCCACAGCTTACAATTTCGTAATGATTTCAAAACATCAATACAAGTCAATAAATAATTATCAATATAATTTTAAGTTACATTTTAACATGCGTAAAGTTTGGGTAGTTATTACTCCCACGCATTTGAATTATCAATCTTGTGAAAAGCTTTTCTAAATAATTTAATTAATTATATTATTGAACTAAGCAATTTAAATTTTGATACCCACCACCATTTTATGTTATTGTTAGATAGGTACTTACAGACATTCCTTTCAATATAAGTGGTAAGCATACATTTAAGATCCTCCGGTTAACAATGTTATAAGAATACAATGTGTGGTATACATAAAAAAACAATTATTACATATTATTATTGCATGTGTCATACAATTGTCCATCTAAAGATAACAACTATTTATAAGACCTACGTTTACATCAATCAAGAAAACATGAGATGACCAGGCCCCGCTGGCGGCACCTGTTCACAGGCATGACGCAAGAATCAGCCATCGCTTCGCTCAACCATATTTTAGGGAACGTAACGACCCGACGCAAGACGACACCGCCACAAGACCTTTTTAGTGAGAATGACATACACATGTTCCTTGATTATTAACTAAAACAAATTTAAACTAAAGTTATGCTTCCGAGTCAACTATAAGACACACCATAGATTATATGCATAATTAAGAAGCATATTTAAGATGCATGGATCTCGAGCAAATTCACCCCCATGCGTTAGAATCATTTATGTAATCAGACACCTTATAGTATGCTTTAGTATACAGTTTATTTTTAATAGCAGTTTTGAATTTATTAATAGGTAGGCTTCGAATATTATTTGGGAGTTTGTTATAGAAGCGTATACATTGTCCCATAAAAGAATTGCTTATTCTGTGGAGACGAGTAGCATGTACCACAAGATTATGTTTGTTCCTCGTATTAACATTATGAATGTCACACTTTTCAGAAAATTTTGTTATGTTTTTTCGTACGTACATTAAATTTTCAAATATATATTGTGATGCCACTGTTAGAATATTTATTTCTTTGAACTTTTCCCTAAGTGAAACCCGATGACCTAATTGGTAAATAGCTCGTACTGCTCGTTTTTGCAAAACAAATATGGTGTTAATATCCGCAGCATTACCCCAGAGAAGAATTCCATAAGACATAATACTATGGAAATAACTAAAATACACAATTCTGGCTGTGTCTACATCGGTAAGTCGTCTGATAGTTTTAACTGCATATGCAGCTGAACTTAACTTACCAGATATTCTCTCAATGTGTGGACCCCATTGCAATTTAGCATCCAACACTATGCCCAAGAAAATAGTAGATTCAACAGGTTCCAATCCAATCCCATTTATTTGTACCATTGTTTCAACCCGTTTGACATTGGGTGTGCAAAACTTAATTAGTTTGGTTTTATTTTCATTTAATAACTAATTATTCATGTTAAACCAATCTACTACTTTAGATAGTGCATTGTTTACTTCGTCATAATTAGTCATTTGTCTATTTATTTTAAAAATCAGAGATGTATCATCTGCAAACAACACTATGTCATGACTGTCCTTTATACAGTAAGGTAGATCATTAATATATATTAAAAATAGAAAAGGACCAAGGATTGAACCCTGCGGAACCCCTATTGCCCATCTCAGCAGTCTATACATATCCATGTGTAGATGTATTGACATCTACACATGGATATGTATAGTATATCTACACAAAATATCATGGCCCACTCGGAAAAAGAAAACTATACAAATAATATTTTTCTCAACAGAAACATCCTTATGCTGATACATCGTATGGTCGAGTTTGTGATCCGCGAGGGCCCGATGTTCGAGGCGATAATCATGAACAAGGAAATGAACAACCCTTACTTCCGGTTTCTTTTCGAGAACCAGTCACCCGCGCACGTCTACTACCGCTGGAAACTGTTCTCCATGCTGCAAGGCGACTCTCCCAAGCAATGGTCGCTTGAAGATTTCCGCATGTTTAAAGGTTAGTAACTACGAAATGTTTGTATGTGAGTTCAGGAGTTGACTTGCGATTGCTTTCACCAACGTAATCTCTTAGCCAGTGATTACGGAACCGAAACGTGGCCGCTTACAATGAGCCTCATAAGAAGGCTTAAGGCAATGGAGAGGGCTATGCTCGGAGTTTCTCTGCGTGATTATATCAGAAATGAGATCCACAAGAAAACCAAGGTCACCGACATAGCCCAAAGAATTTCGAACCTTACCTAAGTGGCAGTGGGCAGGGCACATTGTGAGGAGGACTGACGGCCGTTAGGGCGGAAAAGTCCTCGAGTGGCGACCGCGTACCGGAAGACGCAGCGTTGGTAGACCCCACAAGGTGGACTGACGATCGTAAACGTAACGTAAAGGTCGCGGTAAGCCTCTGGATGCGGGCAGCGCAGGACCAAGTTTGGGGATCGTTGGGGTTTCTCAAATATGTGGAGTCTGGGATCCGTAGATAGTGGCGTGGCAAGGTATACCTGCCGCATTAACGACTGTCGCCTTGCCGGCCTGCGAGGAGTTCCTTAATGCTCTTTTTAAAGGACACCGGAGTATAACTAGAATAGAAGGAAGTAAACATACATACATGATGACGAGATGAAGTGGTGACTAAACTTCTTGAGCCTCTCCAATTGCATCGCGATGTTGTGTCATTGAGCGCCTTCTACCGTCTGTACCGCGACTAGGGTTCTTATGAGCTTTTTCCCTAATCCCACCATCTCCTTTCCTTTAAGGACTACGCGTGCTGGTCTACGTTGTCACCGACAAACTGTGGCTACCATTCCAACGCGAAGTAAGAAATTCTGCAACTCGTTTCTTTGTCGCACAATCAAGAAATGGAATTCATTGCTAGCACACGTGGTCCCTCCGTCCTATAATCCTGGGTCATTCAAAAGAGCCGTGAAGAAGCACCTTGCAGGTCAGCAAGGTGGGGTGGCTAGCGCAACGGTTTATCTCTCGCATCAGCTATCTTCGTATTTGGATTCCACTGCTGCTTACCATTAGGTTGAACGAAGTCATTTGTTTGACCTTTTTATAAAAAAAAAATACTTTCGCAGAGGAGGTGTGCTACCGGCGTTAAAAGATACTTCTTTTGTTACAGGCGGGTCTGTTTGGCGGCCGCCGGTGATGAACTTGTACACGGCTGGCATGCCTGATGATCTCGTCGAAGAGGAAGAAGCAAAAGACAGCATACGCGGCACGCTTTCTAACAAGTCAGTTTTATTTTAATATGTCACAAACTAATAGATTTAATACTAACAATGATACATACACAAAATCACGCATTTTTCCTATAGAGGTAGGCAGAGATCACTTTTTTACATTTGCTATGATTACGATCCTTACATATTTCTTTCGCTCTATCTACTTTAATCTCAATCTTCATATATGTTCGGTGGTTTCCTGAACTTTTTCCCTGGCTGACTGACTTCTTCGGTCTTCCTCGTCCTGCAACTCCGTTCAGTTCCGATTCACATAACCTTCTCGTCAATCTACTTTCACGCATATTTTCTACACGACCGAACCATTCGAGCATCCCTTTGTCCATTCTCAATTTTACATGAACATAAAGTTCGGTATTTTCTTTTTTAAATTTAAACTGAATAACTGGTAGTTGTTTTCTATCCAGGAATATTCCACTACTGAAAATATTTCTTGTAATATGGAAATATTTTCCCAATTAGTTTTACCTATTTTTAGTTGCCTGTCGATTAAAAATCTCTTTATCACCACAATTTGCTTTCAAGCTTTCTCAAAAACGGACTAACGCGTTTACTGATAGTGCGATATTCAATAAATGCTTGAACGAGTATGTTATTAATTTAGTGTTTGATGTTTCGGGAAGTGCCTGGAACAGACGTTCGCTGTCGCGAATCGTGTGCGTAGGTCGTCGATGTGTTGTGTTGCAAATAATCTGTATCGATTTACGTCAAAATTGTCGTATTTTGGGGATTTTACAGACCTAATTTTAAAGTAAAAAAAGAAATTATATATTCTAGAAAGATTAATTCTTGATTAAAACCGCTACAGAGTGATATTTTAATTTACACTTATAGTTTTGTAAAGCGAGGATAAGCGAGAATCTTATGACGTAATTTACGAAAATGCAGTTTGGAGCAAACAATACTTTGCAAAGATCGTCTTTCTAATAGATAATATACTATTATAAACCGCTATAGTGCTTAAATAAGTAAAAAAATTAAGAACATTAATAAGGGATCCAAAAAAAAAATATACAAATTGGAAGATTTTAATGAGGATTTTTACAATGCTTTCGTGATCGACGACTCAAAACTTTATAGTAACCTTATATTCTGATGTTATACATGTATGTTAAATTTGGTTGCAATAAGTTAAAGCATACTCGAATTATCGCGCTAACGCACAGACACACATACACATAACTCCAATAACGGGTTCTTTAGACTTTGAGAGATCCAAAACATGTAAATCCGTTAAAATCTCGAGGTCAATTTTTTTGACGATTACAATACTTTGTCTTTTCCTTGAAATATTATTGGTATTTAGATGAATGCACGCCTTTAAAGCGATAAATACCAGTTGGCCAACAAGTTAGTAGGGTAAAGCAGCGTCCCCACTAGGGCCGCGCGGCCAAGCCTCGTGAGTGTGTACGTGAGCGAGGCCTAAAACTATATAACAAATAAGCCTCGCGAGGCCGCGCGGCTCTAGTGGGGACACGGCTTAATGTAGAATAGAATAGAATAGAATAGAATTAAACTTTATTGCACATCGGCACAAATATTGAAGATTACATACATGACAATAATTTCCATTATAATGCACAATGGGCGGCCTTATCGCTAAGAGCGATCTCTTCCAGGCAACCTTTGGATGGACAGGATTAAAACAAAAAGCAAAGGGAAGATGGCGATGCAACAACTAAATAAATCGCTCGTAATTATTTAACATAGGTACATTTAATAAAAATAATACATACACTAAATATATAATACAAATATCTAAGGTTTATGGTAAATAAATAAATAAATATAATATATATCAAAAATAATATACAATATAAGATACTTTTATTTTTTTTTGGTGCAATTTTCCCTGTTACGGGACGGCAAAGGGATCTAGCCCATACAGCCAAGTCTTTAGTTTCATCTTTCTTGATTTTTGCATTAAAATGTGGGTGCCACACTTTTTAATGCATCTAGGGAGTGCTTGGCGAGAAATGCATGGTACAGACAGACCTCATGATGGTGACTGATGAGAATTGTATAGTGGGATTTCCAACCACTATACAATTCTCAACGCCACATACACAAAACCTTTATTTCAATGATTCCTCATAACTGTTCGTCAACACGGATGCTTATGCAACAAAACGACACCACTTTCACTGCACAAAATCCACTCCGAAGCAATTTTGAATTATCGAAATAAAGATCGACATCCAGACGCCATGATTACCCGCCAAACACACCATAAGATACTTTTATAATAATGTAATGTAATGCGGTGTTGCGTGCGCAGCCAGCGCGACCGTCTGGAGGAGCTGATCCGCGCGCTGACGCCGGCGCGCTCCAGCGTGGGCGCGGCGATGGCGTGGTGCCTGGAGCACGCGGAGGCGGCGGGCGAGGTGGCGGCGTGCCTGGCGGAGGCGCTGGCGGGCCCCGCCACGCCGCCGCACAAGCGCGTCGCGCGCCTCTACCTGCTCTCCGACGTGCTGCACAACGCCGGCGCCAAGCTCACCAACGCCAGCGCCTACCGCGCCGCGTCAGTACCTGTGCATGTGCTAGGGCTAACACACGATACGCGCAGATGTCACCGGCCATTATCGGCTATCGTCGCCAACATTCGGGCTGCGTGTGCGTTATCTGCCGGGATAACGCACACGCAGGTACGTCAAAGGGTTTTAACCTATCGTGCAGCGTGGTCTGACTAGTGTTTTTCATTTCGGAGGTTGTTCTCCAATAGTTCAGACGCGTACGGGTGTCTACGTATACGATACGGCTAGATTATTTTTTTTAATAAATGAATTACGTTATTATTAGCACACAATTTAGAAGTAAAGAAAGTAATTATCCATAGTTAAACGCAAAAAGGATAATAATACTACGCAATTTACACGTATAGAAATGATTTCGGCCATCTTGGATTATTGCACGATCGTTCGTGCAAATAAAGAAATGCCACATGCTTTATCGCGATAACTTTGCTAGGGCCTCACCTGCGTGTATCGTACGAAGTATCGCCACGCATTAGTTCGGGTCGATAGGCGCAGGTGCGGGCGACAGCCTGCCTGGGGCCTCCCCCCTTTTTTTTCTCGCCGGGCCCACTATAATCATCGCTCGGACGTATTTTTATTTTATTTTAATGGAAAACTTACTGCTATTACATTATATGTGTATAATTTATGACTAACTATTAGCTACTTAGCTACTGACAAGTTTTCACAGATAAATTGCTCTGCGAGCAATATGTATGTGTGCATAAGGTCACATAGACATGTATCTAATAACAATACAGTGAAAAAAATATTATCGGTACTTAGATGAATGCACGCTCTTAATCTATTAGTGCTCACTGAATTGAGAATGTGATAAGCAATGCGTGTGCAGGTTTCAGCAGCGTCTGGCGGAGATAATGCGCAACTGCCACGCGGCGTGGGCCGCCATGCCGTCGCGGCTGCAGCGGGAGGGGTTCCGCGCGCGGGTGACGCGCATCCTGCAGGCGTGGGCCGACTGGGCCGTGTACCCCACAGACTTCCTGCTGCACATCAACGACGTGTTCCTCGGCAAGGACAAGGTGAGCCCGCTCCGAGCCCTGTACCACACTGTAGTGACGCTTCACCTTCACTTAATTTAAATATTTCAAAACATATTAATAAAATATTTTTTTATTCCCAAGGAATGTTAATAAATTACTTATTTCGATTTTATTTTTTGTAGCTTAACGTTATAATTTTCGCAAATATTCGAGCTTAGGCCTAAAGATCGAGTTATAAGGTGATAGTAATGCGTTGGTTCCCAGCCGGCGGAGGCGGGTGAAGAAGCGGGTGCGGTGGCGGAGGCGGAGGTGTCGGAGGAGGGCTCGGCGTCGCCGTCGTCGGCGTCGTCCGCCGAGTGGGGCGGCGCGCTCGACGGGGCCGCGCTGCGCCGCCTCGCCGCGCGCGCCCCGCCGCACCCGCCGCCGGACCCCGACATCGACGGCGTGCCCGGTCAGTGCACACACACCCTTACTGCCCGACCAGTACATGTACACTTATACTACATACCTTCGCTGCCCAGTCAGTATACTACACACCTTTACTGCCCAGTCAGTATACTATACACCTTTACTGCCCAGTCAGTATACTACACACCTTTACTGCCCAGTCAGTATACTACACACCTTTACTGCCCAGTCAGTATACTACACACCTTTACTGCCCAGTCAGTATACTACACACCTTTACTGCCCAGTCAGTATACTACACACCTTTACTGCCCAGTAAGTATACTACACACCTTTACTGCCCAGTCAGTATACTACACACCTTTACTACCCGATCATCCCACCACCAACCCATGGCCTGACGCAACCTTCCGGTTATTCAGGCCGAATCACGGGAGAGTGCTCTGTTCAGAGTCTTCTAACTCTTCTGCGGCGTCTTTTCTCTTTTCCTCTCTCTATCTAGCCCACTCCTAATCTTGTGCCATCGTCGCACAAAGTCCCGTAGCTGTCTGTAGTTCGCCTCCGTCCCCACGAGGTCTGGATAGTAAAACGGGCCCACTTCAAGCGTCATCATCTTATCCAGAAGATCCCTACGCGCTTCTCCGTAAAGTTAGCATTCCCACAGTGCGTGGTATACGTCCTCTACGTCATTACCCCCACAGAAGCATGAGCCCACGTCGGTGAGTTTCATGCGGAAAAGTCTACCCTTAAAGCAGCCTTTACTGCCCGATCAGTACACTACATATCTTTACTGCCAGGTCAGTACACCTTGGCTTTCTTTATTTTTACAACACAGAGAGTCATCGTCATTTGCCTGCCCTGTTCCCAGTTTTACTCGGGGTCGGCGTAATATGTTTTTCTCTACCATACATCTCGTTGAACCGTCATCTCGGCATAAACTCTTTTGCCATATCATCTCTTACACAATTTATTCATCTTTTCTTCGGTCTTCTTCTCCCTATATACCCGTCCATATACATGTTCATCGCCTTCTTTATCACACGATTATAATCTCTCATCATTACATGTCCAAACCATGCTAGTCTTCTTCCTCTCAAGTTTTCTGGCACTGTTGCTATTTTCAGGCTGCCAATATTCATTCTTCACATTGTCCATTCTTGTTACTCCACACATCCATCTTAGCATACGCATCTCAGTCACGTGCAACCGACTCTCATCAGTCCGCTTTACCGCCCAACTTTCTGATCGGTACAAGGCAATAGATTCTTATTATGGTCTTCTATATTAACTCTAGTGGGGTTGACAGACTATTAGGTATTCGACTTATTGACAGAACGGAAGAAAGTGAGCCAAGACTCTTGGTGGATGTGAAATATCGAAATTATTTTGCACAAATGGTGTGCATGAAAGGATAGTTTATGAACGGAGGGACGAAATGTTCTCAATTCACTTCGCTCTTTATTCTACTTCTAAATTCCATCATCGCGCGAACTCCTGTAGTTGCTTGAGTTCGCTCCCGTTTCTTGGGTAGTAATTCGATTCCCTTCCTACAGAGATTAATATTGTAAGTATTCTTTTCAGTGGACGAAGACATCGACGGCGTGCCGCTGGAGAGTGACGCGAACGCGGCGAATGTGGCGGGCGCCGGCGCCTTCGTGCCCTCGCGCTGGGAGAGCGTGCAGCCCGAGCCCGAGCCCCCCGCGCCCCCCGCGCCGCCGCCGCCCGCCCTCGCGCCGCCGCTGCCCGACAGGTACGGCACGTCACGTCACACATAGAGCGTGCAGCCCGAGCCCGAGCCCCCCGCGCCCCCCGCCCCGCCGCCGCCCGCCTTCGCGCCGCCGCTGCCCGACAGGTACGGGACGTCACGTCACACATAGAGCGTGCAGCCCGAGCCCGAGCCCCCCGCGCCCCCCGCCCCGCCGCCGCCCGCCTTCGCGCCGCCGCTGCCCGACAGGTACGGGACGTCACGTCACACATAGAGCGTGCAGCCCGAGCCCGAGCCCCCCGCGCCCCCCGCCCCGCCGCCGCCCGCCTTCGCGCCGCCGCTGCCCGACAGGTACGGGACGTCACGTCACACATAGAGCGTGCAGCCCGAGCCCGTCACGTCACCATATTTTTTACCAATATTGGACAATAATTTCTTTAAAGCGTAATCATAGATTTAATCCTTTACTAAATCAGGCATTATCAGATGCCGCGATCGCAACGCTGCTTGCTGGATTCAATGTAAGTTATTCGAAAATTAATAGCAAATAAAAATTAATTGTTCAATTAGAAAAACACTATTTGGTGAATCCCATTTTCGGATCCGATTGAGCACATAAAAAAATGGTCCAATCATTTAGAAGTCCACTTTCAAATTCACGAATAGACGAAGGGATTTCAAAATGCGTGTTATTAGAAAAAATTTAGGTGCGGATTGTAGTGGGCATCTCTTCGCGAAATATTCTAATAACGATGATGAATTCCAGCGAGGAGCCCCAGGAGCAGCAGCTGGCGCTGGTGTCGCGCGAGACGCTCCGCGAGATTGAGGTGCGCGTGCTCAAGTACGCGGACGAGCTCGAGGCCGGCACGCGCGCGCGCCGGGCCGGCCTGCAGCCGCACCAGCAGCTGCAGCACTACCGACGGAAGCTGATCAAGAAGGTACGACACACATCATGTCAAGGACGCGGACGAGCTCGAGGCCGGCACGCGCGCGCGCCGGGCCGGCCTGCAGCCGCACCAGCAGCTGCAGCACTACCGACGGAAGCTGATCAAGAAGGTACGACACACATCATGTCAAGGACGCGGACGAGCTCGAGGCCGGCACGCGCGCGCGCCGGGCCGGCCTGCAGCCGCACCAGCAGCTGCAGCACTACCGACGGAAGCTGATCAAGAAGGTACGACACACATCATGTCAAGGACGCGGACGAGCTCGAGGCCGGCACGCGCGCGCGCCGGGCCGGCCTGCAGCCGCACCAGCAGCTGCAGCACTACCGACGGAAGCTGATCAAGAAGGTACGACACACATCATGTCAAGGACGCGGACGAGCTCGAGGCCGGCACGCGCGCGCGCCGGGCCGGCCTGCAGCCGCACCAGCAGCTGCAGCACTACCGACGGAAGCTGATCAAGAAGGTACGACACACATCATGTCAAGGACGCGGACGAGCTCGAGGCCGGCACGCGCGCGCGCCGGGCCGGCCTGCAGCCGCACCAGCAGCTGCAGCACTACCGACGGAAGCTGATCAAGAAGGTACGACACACATCATGTCAAGGACGCGGACGAGCTCGAGGCCGGCACGCGCGCGCGCCGGGCCGGCCTGCAGCCGCACCAGCAGCTGCAGCACTACCGACGGAAGCTGATCAAGAAGGTACGACACACATCATGTCAAGGACGCGGACGAGCTCGAGGCCGGCACGCGCGCGCGCCGGGCCGGCCTGCAGCCGCACCAGCAGCTGCAGCACTACCGACGGAAGCTGATCAAGAAGGTACGACACACATCATGTCAAGGACGCGGACGAGCTCGAGGCCGGCACGCGCGCGCGCCGGGCCGGCCTGCAGCCGCACCAGCAGCTGCAGCACTACCGACGGAAGCTGATCAAGAAGGTACGACACACATCATGTCAAGGACGCGGACGAGCTCGAGGCCGGCACACGACACACTTTATTTTCACTCTGGCCTTTCTCCCACAACGCTATGCACAGGCAACTCGGGTTTTCTACGGTCTCTCGTAGGTAACCGCTATGTTCCGCACACGATGCAACGCGTTGGCATCGACATCGACATCAGTTGTGTTGGTCGCACACTACCTGACTGACAGTAGCCGATTAGTTATTTAAAAAAAAAAGTATACTTTGAAGATGCTAGCTAATATTGGATTGACTCAGTGAATTGCCTCTGCTATTCAATTCACCATCATCCCCTTCCTCCTTGGAGTTTATAGTGAACGGACGTGTGCGTGTTGTTTTCTCGGATTTTAATAAGTTTTTATAATTTCGAGTGGTGAGAGACCTCGGACTTCGCCCCACGAGCCTTGAAGCCGTCAACGGAGTTCCAAGCGTTGAAAAAAGCTGGAAAAAGTGGTCGGCGCTATTCGGAGGTTTGAACACCGGGCCTTCCGATAGAACAGTGAAGTGTTTACCTTTCGGCCACCGATAACTGTACGTACAGGTCGAAATTAGCAACTAGTTATTTCGGGGAGACATTGCCGCAAAATAAGTAACAGGCGCAGAAAATTATTTAACGCCTTACTATTGAGATTGTGTCGACATATTGCCGTCAACGAATTATTAGGCGTACAATAATATAGGTCGTGAACACCACCTAACAATAATAGCCAGTGCACATTAACGAGTTACGTCTACGCTATTACAAACTGCCTACTTCAAAACCAGTGACTAAGTTCTGCGACTGCGTAGGTGATTATTATATTAAACAGCGAAAATGCCCAAAATGCAGCGTACTCCAACTTCATCACCATCTACTTTTACAACACATTCGCAGTCTGAACCGGACTTGGCAACAATGAACGATTCGGTGGATAACTCTCATGTGTCGGCGCGCACAAAGCGCCCACGTGTGGAAACATCGCCTAGCATTAATGAAGATCAGTGTCCAGTCTCATTGCGGGATCTCAGAGACTTTAAAAACGAACTAATGATGGCACTAAGCTCGTGGAAATCCGAACAAAATGCCACCATGAATAAACTTGTTGAAGATGTTTCCCTTGTGAAAACACAATGTACCAACATACAAAAGTTAAACAAGGAAATTGAAACGACAGTTAATTCTATGAAGACTCAATATGAAGATGTCGAAAAAAAATTGGAAAGATTAGAGTTGGAAAACCAGGAAATTAAGGAATCCGTTATAATCTTGGACAACCAAATACAGGAATATCAACAGCTTTCGAGACCCTCATCTATAGAGATTCGCAACGTACCGAATAATGATATGGAGACCGAAGAAGATTTAATCAAAAAACTCCAAAAACTCGCCACCACCCTGAGTATTAACATTAAAGACCAAGATATTAGGGATGTATATCGTCGCCCTGGGAAACCTGGAATGCCAAAGGCAATCATTGCCGAATTCAGTTCCGTCCTTCTCAAGGAAGCCCTTCTCTCCGCAGCGCGTCAGTGGAATAAAAGCAAACAAGGCTCGGACAGGCTGAACTTATCACACATCGGTGAGCCCGGGGACAAGCACCCAATCTATGTGAATGAGCACCATACCTACTCCACACGTAAGTTGTTTTTTCAAGCCCGTGAGTTTGCCAAGAAACACGAATATAAATTTTGTTGGATATCAAGGGGTAAGGTGCTCATTCGCAAAGATAGTGATTCTAAATATATACATATTAAATCAGAACATAATTTATCTAACATACTTACTTCAACTGAATAGCGATATAAATAAATTACTACAAGTCTATTATTGTACCGTTAATTATTATAAGAAAAAATCTTTTTATAAACACATTACACATCACGAAACACGTACATCACTCATACCACTGACCATTCTCAGCCTCTTAATCATAACCACCCTCATAGACCTCATACATAGATATTGCAAGACTACTACACACTACTTAGTGTGGTGTGTTCACGTCACAGCAATACCTGGAGTATCCATAGTACCAGGAATATGCCAGCTTTACAGTCCAATATCTGACAGGAGTGCAATAGTAAAAATGTACGGAGACGCGGAGGCAAAAGGAACGAACCGCGTCTTTAAGTTATCAATTCCACAAATGAAATGGCCAACGTAGAGACGATAGTCACCGACATTGATTGTTTCAATGTCGCCCAATCATGTTATTGCTCTCCTGTCAATTGCAGAGATTGTATTCCCATAAATACTCCAACAATAAAAATAATACATTCAAATATAAGAAGTATCGGAAAGAATTTTTATAATTTTATGGCAATGTTGGCCTTAACTGAGATTGATTACGACATTATTATATTTACAGAATGTTGGCTGAAGGTCTCAGGTCCCCTACCTATCCTTAACGGGTACAATGTTCATTCCACAATGAATAACCATCTGCAGAATGATGGTGTGGTAATCTACGTTAGCACATCTCTAAATTGCCATGTCAGAGAACCTACCATTTTAGATGCAAATTGCCTTATGTGTTTAATTGGTGACATGACTATAATCGCCATATATCGTTCCCCCTCTTTCGAAAAATTAGACAATTTTTTCAATAGCTTTGAAAACATAGTAGTAGAAGATCCGAACCTAGATCGACCTTCACCGAGCTGATAATAGAATGAAACATATTTTATTATTAATTTAGTATATTAGAAAATATATTAAAAATGGGTTGTCTAAAAAAATCCTGGACAGACTATTTTTTTTTATTTTTTGAAAAATGATTTTTAAAAAAAAATGAATAAAATATTGCAACATCAAGATAATAAGAAAATTTTGTCCTGACTGATAGTAGAAACCGTATAGAATGTGCAGGCATTGGGTTGTCTATTATTTACCTGCGCGAACTACTGGGTTGTCAGGTATGAACAGGTATGTCGATATCAGTTACTTTCACTCGATTGGATAATAGAAAAAATTTTATATCATCATAAGCGCGCGACAAAATTTTCTTATTATCTTGATGTTGCAATATTTTATTAAAAATAATTTTTCAAAAAATAATTAAAAATAGTCTGTCCAGGATTTTTTTAGACAACCCATTTTTAATATATTTTCTAATATACTAAATTAATAATAAAATATGTTTCATTCTATTATCAGCTCGGTGAAGGTCGATCTAGGTTCGGATCTTAGACTATAGTGGCTTCAAACCATTCACAAAATATTGTAGTCATAGGTGATTTAAACGTAGATATTAAAGAAAATAACACACACCGACACTCTGACGAATATCTCACATTCATGTCGACTCTAGGACTCCTACCTGGGCATCTTCTACCAACGAGAACGGGTAACTGCCTGGACCATATACTTTTAAAAACTAAATTGACAGCTACAGTAGCGGTCGTTCAGACAGATATTACCGATCACTATCCGACACAGCTGGCACTTTCATTTAGAAACAAGCAGACAATCAAAGTACGTACGAGCATTATCACTAAACTGAGCTATGACGGGATAAAAAAAGAACTTGACAATGTCAACTATAACGGAATTCTGGAAGAAAATAACCCAGAGACAGCAACTAACAGCCTCATCAAGGTTATAAAAAATGCAATAGATAACAACACAGTAACCAAAAAAGTTCCCCGGAAATGGATAGTCATTAAACCGTGGATTACAAACGGCTTGTTACGCTGTATTCGTAATCGTGACGCTATGCACTTAGAATTAAAAAACAAGCCAAATAATCCTATCTTAAGGATGACTTATATTAGATATAGGAATTTTTGTAATGTCCTGCTGAAGAAACTAAAAACCTCGTATGAAAATGCAGAATTCGCTAAAGCTATAAATAACCCTAAGGCTATGTGGAATATTGTCAAGACGATCACCAATACTCAGCGGTCTAAATCACCACCGACTGAACTTCTGGAAATAGCTGAGGATAAAATTACTTCAATAAATCGAGTTAATGAGTTTTTCGTTAACATAGGAAAAAACCTGGCCTCAGAAATACCATCCCCGCCCCACGAATGTGACCTGAATAACAAATCTAATAACAACACCATTAATAACTCCTTTTAGTCCGGCCGTAACTGGGGTGAACCCAAAAATTTGGGATTAACTTTTTTTTCCAACGGATTTGTCATCTACAGATCTTCTACTTTTGATATCCGAGTGATGACAAAGTGGCATCTTTGGGGAATTTAAGATACAGGTTGATTCATTATCGATTATGTGAAATTATAATTATTTTTAAATTATGGGTGTTTTTAACGTAAAAATATGAGTATTTGGGTTTGATTTTATTAATAATATAGGTTTTCTCATAGGTAAATGGTAACTGCACATCTTGTATACAGGATGTTTCAAAAAACTTATATATTTTCACGTAAATTGAAAGTAATGCCAAATAAAACAAGTATGCATGTAACACAACAAAAACTTTCTTTTATTATATATTAATCCTTTATTATCCTTTATTATACAGGGTGTTTCAACAAACACATTACTTCTGTAGAAAAAAATTACTATTTTAAACGTGAGATATAAAGGTCTACCAGTCGTTATTAAATTCAGAATCAGCTTCTTTATCGGAAACTGCTTCATTTTCATCCTCATCATCGCTAGCCGCTACAGCAGAGGTGAGTTAGTTGCAACAATGTTCGTTCCCGTGGCACATGCAAAACATTGTGCAAGGCAATCTAGCACTTCTACACCAACATTTTTTGTGCTACACGGATTGGTACTTGAACAGGAGCATCAAATCAGCTGTAAAATTTCAGAAGGTTCCACCTCTACCTTTTCTGGTAAGGACTGGTAACAAACGCTTACCGTTGGCATCTTAAAAATATCCATAGTCCGTTGGTTGTAGGTTTGGAGGATTTGGTTTCAAAGCATTTTGCCATATAACACTCTGTAAGTGCGCTCGTTTTAAATTTTCAATGAATTAGTTTGGGTGATAACTTTGCGCTAAGCTTTAACAAGGTCTTACTGCACTCTGTTGACACTGATTCGTCGCTTATACGTAAACTATATTTTTCTTTATTCTTTTTTACTGCAGCAACCTGAAGTTTAATTTGTTTAGCATCTTTACTAATGGCAGTCTCAATGTCGTCAGTGTCGTCGCTATCATGGCTTAATCTTAAAATTGACGAGGCTTTGTTAAGAAATGTTATAATATGCGCATATCCTGGAGCAGAAAGTATTATAAGATCTTCAAATTGATCCTTAAGTGCTTTAATTAAAGTGCTTCTCGTAGGAATATGTCCTCCATGTTGAGAATAAATATTGGTTATATCAACTGAGTGCCAAATTTTTTCTTTATCTGCCAACAGTGCTTTCACGGTTTGATCATACGGAATATCTTCTTCGTCGTTATTCTGGTCTGATTGTCGTTTGGTTAACAAAACAGCTTATTTGCTCATAAATCTGTAACGACAATCCAGATGGTATCTGGTGTCTACTGCATGTATATAGTCTGCTATACAGCCCGCTAATCTTAATCCAACTTCGGAAGCTCAGGTATCATGTGTCTCTGAGGTTTCTAAAATCGCTTCTTGCCATTTTTTTTAAATTGCCTTCTAAAGCGCGGAACTGGAAGGCCGCTCTCCATCGATGTGGGTGCTTTTCATCTTTTTGTAGTTCACACTTAAGTCCACAAAACAAACAGTATTCTATTAAGTTAAAGATTGGCACTTCTGAACGCCGCTGCATTTTCTTACTGGTTGCTATTAGCATTAAGAATACCTTGTTAAAGTTACAATGTTGCTATTAGCATTCTGCGGGGATAAGGTCCTTTTCACATGTGTTTTGGATGTGTACGTTGACACGCAACCTCTGTGAGATAGTATATGGAAATCCTTGTCTGCAGTGATCTTCTCTTCCAATTCTTCAAATATGTCATCTTGATACACTTTGCTACACTTTATAATAGTTTCTATGCATTGCAATCCAGCAACTGAAAGTTTTTCACTGTTTATCTGACAGGAAAACTTCCACTAAAAAAAAAACACTTTTCACTCATGTTTTTAACTAGTACTGTGTCTACAATCAAATTTGATTCTGAAAAAGAAAACAGTGGTAACGTTGTGTCTTGAGATAGATTTCTAAAGTCTAATTTATAAGCTCTGCAGTTTGCATTCGACAGTCGGCCGTTCCCTGAGTTTGAAAATTTTATGAATCTGGAACGGCTAAATACCGTCTGCAACTGCGAATTGCAGGGCTTATAAATTAAGCTTTACACACACTGATTTTTGGAAACTAAGCATTTTTCTTAATCATCCTGACAGAGATGCATTCGTTAGTATACGAATGCACAGTACTAGTTAAAAACATGAGTGAAAAGTGCTTTTTTTTGAGTGGAAGTTTTCCTGTCAGAAAAAAAGTGAAAAACTTTCAGTTGCTGGATTGCAATGCATAGAAACCATTATAAAGTGTATATGAGTAATAAAGCTGAGTTAATGGAGCCTCAATAAAAATGACAAAAAAACATTTTTGTTGAGGCTTCATTAACTCAGCTTCATTATAATAATAATAATAATAATAAAAGTGTACATAGTCCCAATAGTACTGTCAACTACTGGCGTCATCCCTATGCATCTCCATAATAGTCTTAAATTATTAAACATAGAAGATCACATTTATATTAAGTTACAGAAGGCAGCAATACTTAATACCTGCAGAACCGTCAGGAAGTTTATGCAAATAGACGATAATGAAATAGCACCTCATAATGTATGTTCGGTAATATCACACAATACACAACACTAACCAATATAAAAAACAGAATATTCCATAAAATTACAATGTTACTTACTTGGCAACCGCCCGTAAATAACATTTCAACCGGCTAAAAAGCTGAGATTTTAAAAAACATATACTTAAATAATAATAATCTTTATTTGCTTTTATACCGTGTACATAGTGATGGTAAGAACAGGTTATATTTGATCATCAGTATAATACCTTAATTTTAGTAGGCATGCAAATGTCTTTAGAGTTAGTATTTTAGATTAAATCAAATCACATATAAGTATCTAGAATCAGAACAAATTGTCACAAACATAAAAACATTATCCTTAATTAATTAAATGCATTTAGAACAACAACTATTTAGAACATGTACCTACACAATTTAACAATAGATTATTAAATGTCACAATTTAAATCATTCATTTTCATGTTATAAAACGTATCTATACTATATTTTTTAAATAATGTCAGTACCCAATAGATAGTAATGACGCATACTTTACATAAACATAAGCCTAAGATTTTTTGAATATATTATGGATTATCAATACTTTTCTTTATTGGTCTGAGCAACAGACTAACAGTAGAATTATTATATTTAATACCTTCAATCATGAACAAAAGTCAAAAATAAAAAGTCAAGCTGAAAAGAAAATACATAACAATATTTAGGTATTTCGTCAAATTATTATTAAGTATATTATTTATTCCCTATGTTCTAAATATTCTTTAATTGAATAAAAAATTTTATTAATAAGCCATTGGAGTAAACTGTTTTTGAATTTATTATTATTCAAGGGTAAGATCCTGATAGCTGCGGGAAGTTTATTATAAATTTTTATAGCCATGTAGTATGCATTTGTTTTAAATAGGGCCAAATTACATTTTGGATTCATTAACACATTTTTTCTACAATCTCGGACATTATTTTTTATTTGGCTAACTTGTGTAAAGAAATCAGGATGTTTTTTAACAAATAAGCACATTTCTGAGATGTACAAACATGCTAGGTTCAGGATATTAAATTTTTTGAAAATGGGCTTACAAGAGTCTCTGCGGCCTATTCCAGCTAATGCCCTTATGCACTTTTTTTGAGCTCTGAAAGCTCTGTTGAAATCGACACTATTACCCCATATTATTATACCATAGCGCAGTATTGAGCATACATAACCATAGTAGGCTTCTAAAGCTATTTTGATGGACGCAATTTTTCTAAGTTTATTTAGCGCAAATACAAACTTATTGGATTTTTTGCATACAATGTCTATATGATTTTTCCAGCTACAGTGCTCATCCAACGTAATGCCTAAAAATGGAGTTGAGTCAGTTAAATTTACTATTTCATTATTATATTGTATTTTAATATCTAGTCTTTTTGATTTATATGTATGAAATTGTATAGCTTTAGTCTTATTAATGTTAATTTTCAAATTATTTTGTTTCATCCAACTAATTATGTCAACAAGAGTATTATTAATGTTATATATAAGTTGGTCAATGTTTTTGTTCTGGAAGAGAAGAGTACAGTCGTCAGCAAATAAAAAACAGTCATTTTTGGTTGTATCAGGTAAGTCATTGATATATAAAATAAAAAGTAAAGGACCCAAAATACTACCTTGCGGTACACCGTATTTTACATGCTTATACTTCGATCGTATCGTTGTTTTTGTTTTATCTTGTATTCTGGTAATTTCGATGCATTGTTGCCGACCTTTGAGGTAGCTTTCTAGCCATTTATATGCTGGGCCACGCATACCATAATCATAAAGTTTATTTAAAAGTATATCGTGATCCACGCAGTCAAAGGCCTTGGACATGTCTAAGAACACAGCCACCGTCGGTATTTTATCGTTTAAACCTTCAGTTATCTTTTTAAAAAGAGAAAAACATGCAAGAGATGTTGATTTTCCTTCTTGGAAACCAAACTGTTGGTATTTAATCATATTATGTTTTTTAATGAATTCTTGTATTCTCTTAGCAATTACTTTTTCTATAATTTTTGAAAATACTGGTATAAGCGCTATAGGTCTGTAATTATTCAAATCAGTATTATCTCCTTTTTTGTACAGTGGTTTTAGAACTGAAAATTTGAGATATTTGACTTTAAATTATAACATTACCTACTTGACTTTAAATTATTAAAAATTCATTGAAATTGGAACACACAACCATCGGTAATCCAAAGGTCGTGGGTTCGAATCCCACTGAAGCTGTTAAATTGTCAAAACCAATTCTTAAATCTAATTTAAGTTAGAAAATTCTAAAAACAAGAAAAACATGAATAGGAACATTTATAAGTTTTATATATTTTTTAAAACACCCTGTATATTGTCGATACTAATTATTGTTATGCTATTTAAGCATATAGTACCTCTACAACCAATAAATTAATCAGCGCAATCTAAAATCTTTACCTAAATCTAAAAAAACTACGTAATATATTTTTAAGTCTTATATTTTGGAACAACCTGTATATCTGGATTTCCCCAAGGATGACAGCTTGTCATCAGCCGGATATGGAAACTAGACATATAGATCTACAAGAATCCGTCAAAAAAAAAACTTAATCTCACAATTGGCACTTCAAGGAAAAATCAGGGTTCTGCTGCCGGACTATTTGCTATCCTTCCTATTGAAGAGTCAGAGTTGGGGAGCATGATTATGAATCTACGGGATGACTGTGCCACGGGTTGGGATGATATACCAGCTCGAGTATTAAAACGATCCTGTGATGCCCTGGTTCCTCCGCTAACACATGTCTTTAACCTCTGCATATCACAAGGAGTCTTTCCGAGTGCTCTAAAAAAAGCGATCATTCACCCAATTCACAAGGGACGGGACAGGTACTGTATGACTAATTACCGGCCGATTTCTGTTCTGACAGCTCTCTCAAAGATCCTGGAGCGGTATCTTAACAAATCTCTTCGATCATACCTGGACAAGTATAAGATCTTATCAGAAAACCATATGGATTTCGGAGCGGTGTATCTACGGAGGATGCAGTGTCTGCAATTACTGAAGCCTTAGTTACCCATATTGATAACAAAAGGAAGTGCTGCGGCATATTCCTAGACTTGTCCAGGGCTTTTGACACCGTGTCTGTCCCAATTCTTTTATCTAAGCTGGAACGCATTGGTGTGCGGGGCGTTGGTCTTCACATGTTCAGTAGTTACCTCATGGGTCGCTCACAGTCTGTGAAAATAGGACCTTTAGTCAGTGATGAGCAAACCATATCTTATGGTGTACCCCAAGGGAATATTTTGGGACCTACACTTTTCCTGGTATATATAAACCAGCTGTGCAGATTATCACTTGAAAACTGCAGTATATATACCTATGCTGATGACACTGCATTACTGATTCATGGGGATTGCTGGGAGACAGTTGATGGATTTGCCTCGAATGCACTGGGTATTGTTAAAAATTGGCTGGACAATAATTTATTAACGCTGAACCTAGATAAAACACGGATTGTTCGCTTTGATATATCAAAAGTACAAAAAGGTGCACCTGCAAATCACAATATAACTGTCCACACATGTCAGAGCCACGAAATGAGTCCGTGTGGTTGTAAGGCTCTTGAAACTGTCAGCAGCATTAAATATCTGGGAGTACACTTGGATGAGAAACTTGACTGGCATGTTCAAATCGAAACAATTGTCACAAGGGTGAGGAGACTAATATATATATTTAAAAACTTGCGCAATTCAGCTGATCGCAAAACCCTCCTTACAGTTTATACAGGACTATGCCAATCCATTATATCGTACTGTGTCTCGGTTTGGGGAGGAGCTAGTAAAACCTTGCTGTTGAAATTAGAACGCGCACAAAGAGCCGTCCTAAAAGTCATGACACGTAGAAAACGGACATACCCAACTGATCAACTTTACGCTGAATGTGGTGTTCTCACCGTAAGACAACTGGCCATACTGCGTATGGTTCTCCGTCGTCATTCGACATTAACGTACGATCATCAAATTGCAACTAGACGACAAGGGGCGAACAAAGTGTGCACCCAAGTGAAATGCCGCACAGCTTGGGCAAAAAAGAAGTACAATGCTCTCAGTGCCAAACTTTATAATAAAATAAACAAAGCTATAAAAAATTATTCTCTAACAAAATATGAGGTTAAAAAGTCAACCGAGAATTACCTACTTACACTAAGGTACCACGAGACTGAGGATTTACTGAAATAAACACACACACACACACACACAAGCAAGCACGCACGCAAGCACGCAAGCACGCACGCAAGCACGCGCACACACACACACACACACACACACACACACACACACACACACACACACCAAAATACACACAACATCTACTCATAGTATGTAAATAAGTTTAAATTGTAGTTGTTAAGTTGGATAAAAATATATTTAAGTTCCATTAAAGTTCTGTTGTCACTTGCTTGTAAGCTTAGCATTATAATAGTAGGAGGAATCGCTGCCGACTAAGATACAGGACTATTCCTAGTTTAGAAAGCAGAAGTTCTAAATATTATTTACAGCATTCTATTATTATTACCAAAACTATAACACTGTAACAAGTAAACTGTAACTGAATTTTCTTTTTCAATAAAATTATTATTATTCAAAAAAAAAAAAAAAAAAAAAAAATCTTCATATCAGCCAAGAAACGCCCACTGTTGGTCATAAGCCTTCCCCAAAGACCTCCAACCCAATCGGTCCTGCGCTACTTGCATCCAGCGGCTTCCCAAGACCTTCACCAAATCGTCTGTCTACTTTGTGGGTACCTACCAATGCTGCATTTCTCGGTACGTGGTCGTCATTCGAGGACCTTTCGCATTCTGCCGCAACGGCCGTCAGTCCTCGCAATGTATCTTGCCCACTACTACTTAAGGTTCGCAATTGGGTTATGTCAGTGACCTAGGTTCTCCTTCGAAACTCATCATTTCTGATACGATCGCACAGATAAACTCCGAGCATTTGCCTCTCCATTGCCCTTTAAATGACCTTGAGCCTTCTTATGGGCACGCACATAAATGTAATTGAAGACTGGTGCTGCTATTCTATTACGGAAATTAATTCGAATGTAATCTATAAGTAATCGAGAAAAACGGCATATCTGAGGGCGCTTTATACAGGGTGTAAAAGACATGAGCAGTCAAACGAGAACCATGTATTCTGCTCACCGTCATAACATTTTTCTTCCTTTAGACTATACCTGGGAAATTGATAGTTACGATTTTATTGAAGGTCAAAGTCATAATTTTTTTTTTTAATTTTTTTATGAAAACGTATTCTATACGTTATTTCTTAATTATTGTCCAAAGAAACATTATCATTTTTTTTAGTATTTCATAACAAAAAATGGCTTCAAAACGTTAGCGTTCAATGTAGCTCACTCGATGGGCACGCACACTAACGAACGGGGCCGCCGTCAAGCAAAATTATCGCGGTTTTGCGAGTTGCGTGCGAGTTGAGCCCTTTACATTGCGCGGTACAATTTGCAATTTTTTGTAACACCAAAAAATAAAAATCATTTCCCAGCAATATTTCTTTTGAAATATGTCTTATTTTGATGTATAGAATACGTGATTTTCGTTTGACTGTTCATGTCTTTTACACCCAGTATAATATCTGCTATATAGATAATATCATACATTCTAAATTTTATGTAAACTATGCAATAAATACTCTATATTCAATTTGGCGTTTCATTATTATTAACTGTACTTGTATTCCATGACAGGCATGTAAGGAGGCGCGTGCGGCCAAAGAGGCGGAAGAGGCTTCGCCGGAACGACGGCGCTCGCCTCCCGAAGAGGACACCTTCTCCACGTGCGTATATACCTTGTACTTAGTTTGGTAATGTCATGAAATCTGCGCGAGTGATTAGAAGATCAAATCAACAGTCTGTATCTGCAGTTTTGTGTGTATTTATAATATAGGTATGTATGTATTAGTACTTTTATATAGTGTATTAGTATTTATGTTTATACATTAAATTTTCAGTAGGTTGCTAAATCACCATCTTCCCATTTTATTTTAAGTAAAATTCCTATCCATCCTAAGGTTGCCTGGAAGAGATCGCTTTTAGCGATAAGGCCGCCCATTGTGCATTATAGTTAAAATGTTATAAAATGTACTATTTTTATGTCTATGTGCAATAAAGTTTATTTCTATTTCTATTCTATTCTGCCCACTGCTAGACGTAGGCCTCCCTAATGTTAAATCATAATTCTTCCTGGACTCGCTGCATCCAGGTACTGCCAGCAGTCTAAAGGACAATGTCCGTTTCTGGCCATTTGTGAACACACTTATACAATTAACATGTCACTTATAAATCATAGGCTAATACCGAGGTCAGACAATAGAAAATAAAAATTCAGAGATGCATTTAGTCAGAGTAGAATATCTATTTATTATATTTGCCTACGAAAATTTATGCTACGTATGGCACTGAACTCTATAAAGTCGGCACCGATCAATGTACACGCATGACCTGCGACATACAAGTTACAACAGTGAAACTAAAATATTCAAAGACTTTACTTATATCTATTGTATTTTACAGGGCATCATCTAAAAAGTCAAAAAAATCAAGAGAACCTTCGTTATCTCCGCCACCAAAGAGATCACGTTATCTGTAAGTTAACATTTTCCGAATTAATTTTGACAGTAGCACTTTTAACCCAAATTAGTTATCAACCACAAATAATTAAGTTTGACGACCGTCTAGTTAAGTTAGCCACACCTTAAAAGATTTCTTGCACCAACATTTAAAGAAATGTCCCTTTAAATTGTTGTCAATTTGTTTTCAATAAATTTTCTACCTTGCACCCTAAACATAAAGCTCAGTGGACCTAATTAAATACGAGTGTTTGTGATATTCACACGAGCAGGTGGTTTAATATAAAAAGTCTGCCAGGGTTCTAATCCGGCTGGGTCTAGAAAGGCCAAATATTTTTTAATAATAAACTATAGATATTTCTACAACTTACAGCGACCGCAAGTCTCGTTCGCGGTCGAGATCTCGAGAAAGGGATAGAGAAAGAGACCGTTCCCGCGAGAGGGATAGGGACAGAGACAGAGAGCGAGAGAGGGAGAGGGAAAGAGAGAGGGAGAGGGAAAGGGAACGAGAGAGAGAAAGAGAGAGAAGGCGTCGGTCACCCGCGACGCCACCCGCACATCACCATCGGAAACACAGCAAGCATGCTAAGTATAAATATTGATGTGATCGCAGTTCTAGTGTAAATAAATATAAGATAAAAACGTTCAAATTTTATTTCTACACCTCTTACCTTTTTAAATGTGTGTGTAGACACTCGTAATACCTATACATAGTATAAAACAAAGTCTGTAGACGCCTCGCTAAATATTATAGGCAATGAGAGACGTTTACGCAACATTGCTGCCGTGACTGCTGCAGAACATTATACGTTGTAACTCGATAGTGATTACCTACATTTATTACTTTACTTTTTTCACTCTTGCAATCAGCATCATCGATGTAACATCTCATTTAATTTTCTAATATAAAGTTTTAAAGTTTCATTGGGTTTCATTATTTGAGGCTCCTATATGTCCTAGTAGTGAAGACATATTATGGTGGCCCATGAGGGGAACAAAATAAACTAAGAAAATCTGCAAGACAGAAGAATCAGTGGCGGACATTGAAGTGTTCTTGATTGATACATATTCCAAATTATGTACTATCCTGCACCAGGCAAATAATAATCCAGAAGACGCATTGTGACCGGACAGTGGAGTAACTAAAGCTCACGCCGTGCATTGCCTCCTGACGAAAGATAAGTGCCCTGACCTTTTGTCCTTGCCCCACATACCAATTTTCCTCCAAATTTGGGCGAATTCTATTTGATTATGCAAGACCTAGTCTAAAATAGGTTCATTGTGTTTTCCCAATTTATTTTCCAAAAAAGTACAAAACTTAACAGTGCTGATTTTTATATGGATACCTACACCTAATTATATAATATACTTAGGTACTTTGCTAATTTACTAAATTAACTTAGATCACTAATCAAAAGATTTACCGCAAGGTTTATCATAATACTTAATTTATGTAGTTCTCGCAAATACTAATTAATTTACTAAGTAATTGTGTTTTGATAATAGATACAAAAATTTTCTTTTTAATTTTCTTAATTCGTTCGTTCACTCAGATAATAACTTTAATTATAACTTTTAATAAAATTAAAATTAGAGGTCAGTAGTTTAATTTCTACGCCGAATAATTCCAGGGAGCAACGGCGCAGTTAAGTAATAAGGAATCTCGGCCGGCTTGCACTGCGGCCCATAACCGGTTTCTTATACTACGCGCTCGGAGCAGTCACCAAAGCGAGGAACGTGAGCATTGTTGTTTATTTATTATTCACTGTTTTAATTTGATTTAACTTATAACCGTTTACTTATAATCTACTTTTTGGTTTGCAAAATGACTGATAAGGGGTCTGATAGCCTGCTTAGCAATAAAAATCGTTTAAAAGAATTAGTAGTAAAACGTAGTTCCATAAAGGGTCAAATTACGAAGTTTAAAAATTATTTAACTCAAATAACAGAAAAGGAATACCTCAACAACGTTGAGTTGGCTGAGTTGGGGCTAAAAATTTCGAGGTTCGAGGGATTATAAACTAAATTTGAGGAACTACAAAGTGAAATTGAAGTCTTAAATAGCGGAAATATGGATTTGGAGATTGATGAGAGGGAAAACATTGAGTGTGAAATTATTATTAATATTGCTACAGCGAAAACATTAATGGAGAAACACTCTGACAATATTAAGGAACAATCTCAATGTTTTCATGATCATCAAGAATCGGGATTTAGATTGCCGCAAATACAAATCTCTAAATTTGATGGGGCTTATTTCCGTTGGTTGGAGTTTCGCGATACCTTTGAGAGCCTTATTCACAACAATAGCCGCATCTCACCTATTCATAAATTTCACTATCTCATATCATATCTAGAAGGCGATGCGGCTCGAATAATATCTAACCTCGAAGTGTCATCTGCGAATTATCCTGAAGCGTGGAAAATAATTTGCGAACGTTATAACAACAAGCGATCGCTAATTAACCACCACCTCAAGTCACTCTTTAACATACAGGCAATCTTCGTGAGTCTGATAGGTCATTGCGATTTCTCGTAGATCACGTCACTAAGAATCTAAGAGCCTTATCCAGTCTAGGCCAGCCGACAGATTATTGGGACACTCTTTTAATTTATATGTTATCATCAAAATTGGATAACCAAACATTAATTAAATGGGAAGAATATAGAAACACTATCGATGACGCCCCAACCTTAAGTCAGTTTCATAAATTTTTAACAGACAGAGCCGACGTTCTTGAATCTTTACATCGCAATAGAAATGACAGCTCAAAGGGCACATCACTAATGATTGGAAACTCATCGTCAAATAATAATAATTTTAACAAAACAAAAAATCAACAGTTCAATAACCCAAATCGAACTTCTTTTGTCAAATCATTTGCTACTACTAATCATAAATTTAATCCTCGTACTACCTATCAATGCATAATATGCAACAATAATCATAAGATTTATGATTGTTTCACGTTTAAGTCTAAGGACCTTAAAGAAAGGCTGGCTGATGTATCAAAATACAAATTATGTCAAAATTGTTTGCGACAAGGACACCATGCTAGTGACTGTCGCATGGGTCCTTGCCGAGAATGCAAGCAAAGGCATAACACTTTGCTTCACGATCCAACAACGGATGCACATAGCAACATTACAACTTGCGACGAAATAGTAAGTAATTTTACTAATCAAAAACATTCGCAAATATTACTATCCACAGCGTTAATAAATGTAATTAATCCTTCTACAAATAAATGTGAAAAAGTCCGCGCGTTGTTGGATTGTGGTAGTCAGTCCTCTTATTTATCTTATTTTATTAGCAAGTCTTTAAGGAATAAATTGCAATTAAAATCAAAACCAATAAACGCATTGCGACTTATTGGCATTGGCAACGTTTGTTCAAATGACGTTGTTGAGAGTTGTACTGCTAAAATTCATTCATTAAATAGTTCATTTAACTTAACTTTATCATTGTACGTACTAAATAAAATTACAAGCGAGATTCCTAAAGCTCCTATAAATATGCAAAATATTCATGTACCTAAACATTTAATTTTGGCTGACCCTGTCTTCGATCAGCCTGCTTCTATTGATGTTCTCCTCGGCGCTGACGTTTTTTGGGACATACTGGGAAACGAACAATGCTCCTTGGGAACAAGCCTTCCTAAATTACGAAGCTCTGAGCTAGGCTGGTTGATTTCGGGGCCACTATTTTCTGATATACCACAACAAAATAAAATTCATTGCAATCATGCCTCTCTTAATTCATCAAAAAACGAAATTGACGAAATACTTCCAAAGTTCTGGGAACTCGAGGAGCTTCCAAAAAAGCTCATTCTCAGTCAAAGTGAACGCGATTGTGAAAATCATTTTATATCAAATACTTTTCGTTTGGCTACAGGTAGATTTTGTGTTAGGCTACCACTAAAGGATAGCCCAGATTGCCTAGGCGATTCGTATAATCGCGCCAAGAAAAGACTATTAGCTTTGGAAAAACGATTTTTACGTAACCCTTCCTTAAAATTAGAATACTCTAAATTCATACAAGAATACGCGCAGCTTAATCACCTTTCTGAGTCCGCAAATATTAAACCGTATAACTCTTATTTTTTATGTCATCATGCGGTACTAAAGGAAACTAGTGAATCCACCAAGCTCCGTGTAGTATTCGACGGCTCAGCTCCATCCGCATCTGGCTTTGCGCTAAATGATATATTGATGGTGGGTCCAGCTATTCAAGACTCGCTCTTCTCCATACTAATAAGAAGCAGACAGCATCAGTATATTTTAAGCGGCGACATAGAAAAAATGTATCGTCAAGTTCAAGTTCACGAAAACGATCGCAATCTGCAACTTATATTATGGAGAGAGAGTGAGTCGGAACCCATCAAGACATTAAAACTTAATACTCTCACTTACGGCACCGCAAGTGCGAGCTATTTAAGTACGCGTTGCCTCTGGCAGCTGGGGGAGGATCATCAAGATGAGTTGATAAAAACTATTGTACAAAAAGACTTTTATGTGGACGATCTCATAACTGGCTGCGATGATGAGATCCAGTTACAATATATTTATAAATCTATAGTTAAGTGTCTAAGTGACGGTTGTTTTATTTTAAGAAAATTTAAGAGTAACTCACCTATTCTGTTTAAAAATAATGTTGTGAGTTGTGATAACTTGACTATAAGTGAGTCGTCGAGCACACTTGGGCTTGGGTGGAATCCGTCAACTGATACTTTAAATTTTCCAATTAAAGATTTTCCTTTCGATAATACAAAAGTAACTAAGCGACATATTTTATCAAATTCTTTTAAAATTTTTGATCCACTTGGACTTCTTAGTCCCAGCATTATAATTCCAAAAATGATTATCCAAAAATTATGGGAATATAAGCTTGATTGGGATCAACCAGTACCACAAAATATTAAAGAAGAATGGTGCAAATTCGCAAATAATTTCCAATATCTTGAAACATTTCAAATACCAAGGCTAGTTCTTTGTGATAGTCCTAAATTCATAGAAATTCATTCGTTTAGCGATGCCTCCAACGAATTAGGAATGATATAGAACACGAACTCCGTCAAAAAAACGTTCCACGCAAACTATCCCCAAGTGGGCGGGGCCGAAAAAGTACTACCAACGCGTCCATCAGTCTGCCGCGACAAGCGTCCGTGTCATTTAGTTTTGCGAAAAATACAATAAACAGCTCATTTCCCAAGGACAAAAATGACCTCCTGTGCGGTAAAGTGGTGTAAAAGACGGAAAGAAGGAAGTAAAAACCAAACCGGGATAATTTATCTCATGTAAGTAAAGTAATTTCATGTTTTGTTCGTCTTGAGTTGTCTGTGTTATGCAATCAGTAGCCAACCAGTTTTTAATATGTTACTATTAAACTAAACATTTAGTATTAAGTATAGAGTTTTTAAAAATTGGATTTCCTGCTGTTTCTTATTAATAACATATTTATTTGAGTTTCCCCAAAAAAGATATTCGACGGTCAGTGCATTGCAGCTTTCCGATTAGAAAGAAGAGATGATGACTCGTTACCAACTAATGCCAGTAAAGTGTGCTCTATACGTTTTGAGAATGAAGACATAGGTATATTTATATACATGAAGACATAATAATCCATAGATATTGGATTAAAATCGTTATAAACTAAATAAAAATAATAATGATTTTCCGTGGAACGTATAACGGGTTTTGTTCACCTACTTGCCCAGTGAATACAAAACGGAAATTATGGCGCGAAATTACAGCTGACAAAAAATTGGCAGCCAATATTTAGAAGATCATTCTATCCATAATACCATAGTATAAGTAAACAAGTACGCCGACTGAGACCCCGTGCGAGCGATAATTGCCTACTCGTATAGGATGGTAGAGGGTTGTCAAAAAAAAATGCTGGATCTATTTTGATACCTTTAGCTTATAACTAAGCCAAGTGTCCTTGAATTAACAGGTAAGCACAGCATTAGGGCTCGATAATATATAGTTTCATATTTTTTTGTGCATAATATAGATATATTAATAATATATCTCAATATCAGTTACAATATCAAGATTGTTAGTCTAGCTATAACTAGTTTAAAAGCCTAGCACTCTTCTTAAAGGAGTTTACCAATAAACACCTATAACGATGCTTAAATTTTACTATGAACAATGACCTTCAATCATAAGATTACCAATAAAAAACTATTAAATATCATGGGAATTGTATATGCTACTTACTTTTGAAAAACTAACCGAAATTCGATAGATCCTGTATTATGCAAGGTGCAAAAGAAATAAAGGACGACCTCAAAGTTGTTTGTTTGAAATCGGTTTCTGAATCGTTACAATAAAAAAAAAACAATTTGTTTAAGAAATTGGCACCAAAATAGTTACAAATTTCCTACTTTGAATAATTTTACAATCAAAATAGATTACTTACTTTACAAAAATTGTACGGCATAAGCAAAAATCTACAAGGACATCCAACAATGACCTATTTGAAAATTACTTACTGTTAATTGTAATTAATTACTGCAATCGGTTAATTTGTGTAATAGTAAGATACTTTGAGGTTGTGCCTTATTTTTGTTACATGTTGTATAATATGCAGAAAATAAGATTTTTCTCTGCATTTTAAAATAAGTATTTGATAAGTACAGCTAGAAATAAAATAACTTTTTAGTTTCCAAAAGTCTAGAGCCATAGAATGTGTGAGTTGCCCGACCCGACAAACTTTAAAGGCATTTTCTAAAGATAATTTCATCATAGAAAAACCCCCATTTATGGGGTCGAAATTCAGTTCCCTCGGAGTGGCAGCCTTTTTAATTATTAATCATCGTTTAGGGCGTGCCTTTAGTAAAAGTAGAATATCTCGTTAAGTTTAAGTCACACGGACCTAAAAAAAATACTGCAAATACTAAAAAGTGTGGCAATTTAATAAGCGTCACTAAAACACAAAAAACTCATATTACGGTGTTAAAAAATTAAAATAATTTTATTTTTCTCCAAAAAATACACAAAAAAATTACATTTCTCCGATTTATACTAGAAATCTTTCTATTATCACACATTTGTCATGATTTTATTTACAACTATTTGAGTTTTGCTAAAACACGGTATCAAAATTATAACCCAACACTTGTTTTTTTTTAAAGTTATTGGTATTTTTAAAGACGGACATTTTTTTTCCTCAATCTTGAATAATCATGATATTGAACATTTTAGTTAAATTTAAAATTATCTTTAAATTAGGGTAAAAATAACTATGCAGTCTAGAAAAACAATCAGTTTATTAACAAACTTTAAACATTTTACATAAGAGAGTAATTGTTCAAAATTACCTCTTCGGTTTTAAAGACAAGCACTGGCGCGAATACCAAATTTTTGTGTCGCACAGGACAACATTGGGCTATAATTTTGATACCGTTTTTTATCAAAACTCAAACAGTTGTAAATAAAATCATAAAAAATATGTAATAATAGGAATATTTCTAGTATAAATCAGAGAAATGTAATTTTTTGGAGAAAAACAAGATTATTATTACTTTTTAACAACGTAATATGAGTTTTTTGTGCTTTAGTGACACTTATAAGATTGCCACACTTTTTAGCTACACGGCAGTATTTTTTAAAAGTCCGTGTGACTTAAACTTACCGAGATATTCTACTTTTACTAAAGGCACCCCCTAAATGATGATTAATAATTAAAATGGCTGTCACTCGAAGGGAACTGAGTTTCGACCCCACATATGGGGGTTTTTCTACGATTAAATTATCTGTAGAAAATGCCCTTAAAGTTTGTCGGGTCGGAACACAAACACATTGTATACTCGTATATTTTTTTATCAGTCGCGTGTCATAGATACCGACTCATATTTATGACTTCACACCTATTGTATTACACCATCCTCGCCGCTGTTACTAGAGTAGGTAACATACTTTGGGCGTGTACCGCTTAATAATCCGTTTCACACGAACTCGCTTGGGTTTGATATTTCCGTTTCACTCTTAATATTATCCTACTAAGTAAAGATGCGCACCAAATGAATGGGTTGACGAATTGATGAGTAGAAAATAAATTTAGCAAGGTATTTTGTTTTGTCAGTGTGCGTATCGCGTTAGTATTATCAGAGTTTAATTGTATGAGTTTGGGACCATGTTTTAGCGGGCTTCGTTAGGGAGTTATGCTTCTATATCATTCCTAATTCGTTGGATGCCTCACAAAAGGCTTATGGAGCATGCATTTATATACGCTCTATAGACATTCACAATAACATAAAGGTTAATTTACTGTGCTCAAAATCAAAGGTCGCACCAGTGAGGCCTGTAACTATGCCGCGGCTAGAGCTGTGCGCTGCCCTGCTTGCTGCCCGCCTTTGTGAAGCGGTTGTCGACTCGCTTCGGTATAAACCTACTCGTATTCTTCACTGGTGCGACTCAAGTATAGTCATAGCTTGGATTAATAGCAATATATCTAAATTAAAGACTTTTGTCGCCAATAGAATAAATGAAATACAAGAAAAAACCTTACCTTCATCATGGCGATACGTTCCTACTTCCGTTAATCCTGCAGATATTATCTCTAGAGGCGTTGATATAAGTAATTTGTTAACATTGAAGCTATGGTGGTCAGGTCCAGATTTTTTGTCTTGGAACGAACAAGAATGGCCTGTACTAAATCCTAAAGAAAACAATTGTTTATACTTACCTGAAATTAAATGTAATTCTGTTATTTATTGTGAACCTATAATCGATTTTGATAAATTTTCTAAATTTAATAGATTGATAAGAACTTTTGCGTACGTTAAAAGATTTATACATAATTCAAAAAGGTCAAATAAAAAATATGTTAATAGTTTGTCATTAGAAGAATTAGAGGCTTCTTTTATATCGTTATCTATAATCGCTCAAAAACAAATGTTTTCAATAGAGTATAATTTGTTGTCAAAAAATAAGCAAATAAACAGCGCGTCAAAGATTTTGTCTTTGTCCCCTTTTCTGGATGAAAGTAAAGTTATGAGAGTTGGTGGTCGACTGGATTGCTCTAATTACTCGTATGAAAAGAAGCATCCTACATTGTTACATTCGGCTCATAACCTTACCAAACTTTATTTTGAAAATGCTCACATAAAAAATATGCACGCCGGCCCGCAGTTGTTATTAGCTATTGTTAGAGAAGATATATAGGTAGGAGGCAGGCAATTAGCTAGACGGACTGTTAATAAATGCGTTATATGCAGACGTGTTCGTGGCAAAACCCTATGCCCTAAAATGGGAAATCTGCCATCGCAAAGGGTCACACCTGATTTTCCCTTCCTGTCAGTTGGCATAGACTTCGCAGGTCCATTTTATATAATTAACCGTAAGGGTAGGGGTAGTAAGCTTATATGGTGCTATCTGTGTTTGTTTGTATGTTTAAGATACAAATGCCTTTATTTAGAGGCAGTAAGCGATCTCTCCAAGAATGCATTCGTAATGACACTTCGACGTTTTATCGCTCGGCGTGGAAAACCAGCGGAGATATTCTGCGACAACGGTCGTAATTTTGTCGCGGCCTCAAAAGAGATAAATAATTTTTTGAAAGATAACGAGGAGTCATTATCAGATTTTGCAAACCAAGAAAAAATCAAATTTAAGTTCACACCAGCCTACGCTCCTCACTTTGGTGGTATATGGGAAGCCGGTGTTAAGTCCGCAAAATTTCATTTAAGACGCGTAATAGGGCTTAGTCATTTAACGTTTGAGGAAATTTCGACGTTGTTTGCTCAGGTGGAGGCAATTCTAAATAGCCGTCCCTTATGCCCACTTTCTTCCTCTCCTGACGACTTCCTTTATCTCTCGCCTGGGCACTTTCTGATCGGGAGGCCACTGACTGCACTGCCATCTCCAAATCTACAAAATATGAAGGAAAACAACCTGCAACGTTATGAGCGTATTGAGAAGATTAAACAGCATTTCTGGAAAAGGTGGCAAAAGGAATACATATCCGAGCTGCAGCAGAGGACAAAATGGCGAACCAACAACGCAAAACTTAATGTAGGCGATATGGTGTTCGTTCATGAAGACAACGCACACCCTTTGAATTGGCGAATGGGACGTGTGATCCAGTTGTACCCAGGACCAGACGGAATCGATCGAGTAGCTGACGTCAATACCACCAAGGGTGTAATAAGAAGACCTTTTACCCGTCTATGCCCTCTGCCAACTAATGAAGATTTCAACAGTTGAAAGTTGCCTTTCAACGCGGGGGAAGATGTAGACGCCTCGCTAAATATTATAGGCAATGAGAGACGTTTACGCAACATTGCTGCCGTGACTGCTGCAGAACATTATACGTTGTAACTCGATAGTGATTACCTACATTTATTACTTTACTTTTTTCACTTTTGCAATCAGCATCATCGATTTCATTGGGTTTCATTATTTGAGGCTCCTATATGTCCTAGTAGTGAAGACAAAGTCGCTCTATCTCTACGTATGCATTGAGCTTTTAAACTATATAACGGATTTCAATACTATTTTCATCATAAAGTGATTCAAGAGGAAGGTTAATGTGTGTAATTCGTTAAGATTAATGTAAGTACTTTAAGTACTATCCTATCCGTGCGAAGCTATACCGAGTATTCCCACAAGTTCCAGTGGCGTAGTCCCATGATCGGACTACTGGTATTTTTTTCCCAGAGGTTCCACGGAACTACTGGGAAATTGAAATCCCAATAGTCCAGCAATTTTCCAGTAGTTCCGTGTGATACTCAGACGCATAAAACGCATAATTTATATATAGTCAACAGGTCACACTATTATAAGTAACTCAACAAAACATAAAATAATTGATAACAGTCAACAGAACATGAAACATCAAAAATTGTGTTGTAATAATGTTTGTGTTGTATTTAATTATTAGTATGTAGGTGTACATATGTGTTTCATTTCATAATCCGTAAGTAGATATAACCATATTTTTTTTTCAAAAAACAGTCAAAGCCTGGGCGACGACGTAGTCCAAATTGTTCCTGAACCTCTGGGAACAAAATACCAGTAGTTTCATCATGGGACTACTCCACTGGAACTACTGGGAATACACAAGCTATACTTATAAATTACAAGATTTAGGGATGGTTTTACAGGTTCTGATTAGTAATATATGACTGATATTGGCCTAGTGAGCAATGTAATCCTGCAAATACTCTATGATGCAAACCTACATCAGATTCTCCGTCATTTACTGGGTGGTAGATCCCTATGTAAGGTCGTCTACGTAGGGACCACCGCATTTCTGCCGTGAAGCAGCAGTTCGCTGTTTCGGATTAAAGGGAAAGGTAGCCAGTGCAATTAATGGGCATGGAAGGCATATCATCTTAGTCCCAGGATGGCATAGCACTTGCAGTGTTAAGTGATTTACCCAATTGCAAGTGTCTATAGGCGACGGTAACTACTTAACACCAGGTGGGCGGTAAGCTTATTTGCCATCTCGTAATATATACAAAAAAGATACTCTGATTGGTCATAAAAAAATGAGTGGCACTTGACTCTATTCACAATGACCAGTCCATATCAATACTGCAATCAGTATTCATAATACTAGACTTCCCAATTTGTCCATAACATTTATGTTTATCTCTTGTGGTTCCACAATACAAAGTTCTATTTTGGGCTAAATAGTGTTGGAGCTTTACAACAATATCATACAGACAGGTTTTAAATGAAACTTATTTAAGTAATTTGGTAAAATTTTATTTAAAATTCCACAATCTTAAAATCATTGTAAAACATAAAATACAATAAAAAAAACAATAAATTTCACTTCTAAATAAATGAAGAATAACATAGCTAGTTAAATTTCATATGTCAAACCCGGGCAACGAGTTAGTCGGTATCTTTATTTAGATTAGTATACTTACCTACATACCATTCTCTAATATAATATTATTACATAAGGATGTTCGATATAATTTACACAACTAACTCGAAAACCTCTCAGTATCGTTTAAAATATTAATCTCATACATTTCTCAGAAATTCAGATTGATCACATCAATGATTAGTAATAAATTAAAATGATCACTAAATAAAAAATGGTAAATGATTAATTTTAAAAAGTTTAAAAACATGTACTGATCAGATTAAACACCTTGCATAGCTCATATATGGAAATCACATATTGATATAAATAAAAGCGACAAACACACATTCAATATAAATGACTAGCTGCCAGATGTCTTCAACTGTAAAATATACACACTTTCACCGCAGATGTGGCAAATATTAATTAATTGAGAAAATAACCTATGTTTAGTAAATAAAGCTCTCTGAATATTATAGCCTCGCAAGCTTCTGTTATAAATATGCATTACACATATGAAGATTTGCTTGAAAAAAAAATACGCAATGGTTCCATTTAAACATAACAAAATAAACGTCTTATATTACAACTCTCATATACAAAAAAAAAGAATTAATACTGATGTTAATTGGTACAGTGTAAAAAATATAAACTTAGACACACAACAAAACGTAATCTGTTCAACTGCTATTATCTGAATAAAATTCATAGTCTATTTACGCTTATAACTACGTTAATATTTGGACATTTAGTAAGATATTAAAATTTGAATTCTATAAAATTTTATCAACTCTAGTCTCAGCTACCTACATCGTGATCGTATGACTCCTAACAATGTTCTAAATCTACCCGTAGCACAGGAATGTATAAAAATATATGTATAATAATAATTAATCACAGTTATTACTAATTGATGATGCTAGTCTTTTTACGTGACAGCACTGTGCAAATACTTTGGACTTACATAGTTTTAAATATAAAATTGTTGTGCTTGGTCTTCCAAAAAATTAGGCACTTTCAATGTTCCAAAATGACATTTATAATATTTAGGGAGCTCATTGAAAATTTCTACCCCACAGATGACCATAAAATAAAATAGATTTTTACTAACATGATTTCATTAAAAACATGATTTTTGAATTAAAAACATAAATACACAGTGCTGTTTTTAATCAGTCTGAAATATAACTAATTGCATTGTCTTTTAAGTTGCTATTTTGTAGAAATTAACGGTTAAAATTGTTACTTGCGCCATTCGCCATTATACATGGTGTATTTTAATTTAACCTCTGAGGTCCATATCCGTCCGTTCCTCTAAAGAACCGTAGTGGTTTAATTAACTCATGAATCTAATTGCAAAATAAAGTGACTATCTATATTTTATAAAAAAAGTATACGCATAATCAATTGTATAAATAATTTGTTCTGACGCAATTTTGTCATTGTGCGTACCATTTGGCAATAAGGCATTGGCTTTCTATCATTTTATTAGGGATCCTTGAAACTAAATACAGGAACGAAAGCTGCTAATTAAGCTACGCTTTTGTTGTGTTGTAGGTCGTGCCAAAAGGCTATATTATATAGGCCAAGTTATATAAAAACAAATACCACGGTGTTTAAAATGTTGATTAAATACTCAAATTATCTACAAGGGAAAAACGTGTGTTTCTTAAATAATATATTGGCAGCGACCTACAACGCAATACATCGACCTAACTAATGTTAGCTTACTTAAATATCTAATATCATTATTATCCGAATGAAGGCCATTGTTGCGACACTAGCAGTATACTTGTGAACTACATTTATAATAATTTTGGACCTAAGTAATACATTTGTCTTACAAATAGGATTAAAGTTCATTGAAACAATTAGGCTTAACAATACTTATTAAACTAATGAGAGTAAATGTTTTATAGAGGTACAATCAAAATACTTATCGTACCATTATTCTACGCTATATCAGCAACGCTAACGCGGACAAATTTTGATTACGATCTTCGTCAAATTGAGCAAACCTTGAGATCTAGCCAATTGTATAGGAATTTTAAGAACCTTTAGTGATCGGGTCCTGACTAATCACATTTGAAGTCTAGCAAAGTTAGTTGGAATTGCTTCCTAATCTATGTTAAGACTATCCTCGAAGTTGTGTAGTGATTAAGTGATCAGGAGCCTAGTCCCGTACTTGCGTGTTGGTGTGGTCACCGCCAGGCGCGGCGGGGGCGGGGCGAGGCGGGGCGGGGCCAGCGCGGGGGAGGGGCCGAGGGGGGTCACCGCGGCAGGCGGAGCCGCCAGCACCGCACGCGTCCGTCACTGCCACAGAACCGTACATATACTAAACAGCAGATCGACTATGTGAAAGAGAAAGATCATACTAATTAGAGCGAGACAGATAGACGAGACCACTTCACGTACACGCAGGAGGCCTTCATTCACGTGGAAAACAGCAACTGTTAGATTACAGTACACATACGCATTACTCACACATTGGTGCTTTTTTTTGGTCTCGTATTAGTCGAGTCATTGCCAATCTATAAATTATAAATCTATGGAAAGAACACATGTGGCGACTATACCAGTGTTCAATTGATGATAGGCAGTGCCAAAGCATTAATATGTACTTTCTGTTCATTTAAATCTCTTGCTAGACATACTATCTAGATAGATAGGGAACGCTTTTAAGCGTACAGCCGAATACGCCAATTCATCACCCTGCATTTTAAGTTAAATTTAGGACTTGAGCACATAGGTAATATTCAGTAGAGATGCGTGGAAAAATACACAAGGGAAAATTAATGAGGCTGATTCTTAACAATGAAAAGTTTCTCTGTGTGCAGACGTAAGTACACTGCGTCTTTCTACAGTATACATACATGTTCATTGTTCACTCTTCCTTATAATTTCGTTTCATGATTCTATTCATTTGCTTATTTGTTGGCTCTTTTAATTTTTTTTAGCAATTCTAAATAACCTTTGGCACAACCTAATAAGTCAAAAAATTAAAAGAATTTTAAACTAATGGGGTCCTTTGGGGGTTATCCTTGAATTTCATTGCAAGTTTAGTGGGTCGGTATAAAGCATTATTATTCTAGAAAATATTACATAAATATTAAAAGGAGAATAAACAACACCGAAAGCTTAAATAGACACATTGTAAGAAGTTTCTACATGGCAAGCTAATTAAAACGAGAGTTAGTTCATATATGGTAACTAAAAGTGGCCGATAACATGAGGATGACACAGGAAAAACAGTTATGTGCATTTGTAATAAAGGTCACAATTGTTTGATTATGATGAGAAGCGGCGGCGATGCGTGCTGGCAAGATTTCTAACACTAGAACCCCTGCAGGTGCTAGTGATTTTGAAAATCAATAATGTTAAACATATCGGCTCAAACCGTATTGCTATGTATTTTACTAATATTAGTAATTTGCTATATTGATAAAAGATAAATGAATAAAGATTTTCATCTAATACTTATATAAGAACCAAATATTGCCCTAAGTTGTTAAAAGCAGGATTATAACAGAACCTGTGTAGCTAGCACGGAAAATGTGTATCTGTTGTCAAATATATATATTTTTTTAAACTTAATGTAACGCATGTACGCACCACAGCAGATCCAGAACTACCCAGAGCTTTTAAATTTCTCTAATTGATTTTCAACCTTAAACGTATGCATTATAGCGCAAAATCGCTTGTATCGACTGTACAATTTTAATTTAGTAAGAAATAAAACGGCCTCTGCGGTGAAGCACCTACCTTTTGACTTCAAGCTGGCCACAGGGAAAAACTGACACGGAAATGCTTCCGTTCTTTGTGCAACTACCCTCAAAGTAATTGTTCAAGTTTAATAAGTTTTTTTTGGAGTTGTTATGGGTAGTTAAAAGGGAAGGAAACCAGAAAGAAAACCGTAATGTCAAGTAGAATAATAGTAGGTATTCTAAAAACCGGTGACGGAGGAAATGTCATCAGCGAGAAACCTGCAGCAATCGATAAAAAAGTAGGTATTCAAACTCGTGCTAAAGTGCGGTCGCCGAGAAGAGACAATTACGTACATTGACACCACGTTACGCATCCTTGTCTCTCCTGCGCAATTATGTTGCTATCACGCTCACACATATTGTGACCGCCTCTTTTAGAGATTCTAAACCTTTTGAACTATTACTAATACACACCGTATTACAATTTTCAAAAGGTAATAAAAAATAACGTGTTCGAATAAAGTTGCGAGTTACAATTCTCTGAAATAGTATAAATATTATTTGTTATTCAGAGTTTAATTTCATTTGGAGAATTTGAAATTAATCACTAAGTAAATTAAGCTTAATAATGTTGTGTAATCCTGGTATTGTGTAAGCCTGCAAAACGAACTTTATAATAAAAAAATCAAGAAAGAAAAAAATACCGAAGGCATGTCCTTACTGGCTAGACCTCTTTGCCTTCCCTTAAAGAGGAAGAATTTAAGGACAAAAAACTACAGCTATCATTCTGTCAATTATTTGAAATTATTGTAACCTCGAAATGACTAATAACAAATATGATTTCTCAAAACTCATCAAAAATAATTTGATGATATTTTCCCAACATAAATTATAGATTTTTCCCCAGTCTTTGGCACTCATTTCACTAAAGCGCAATCATGACCCAAGTCCCATAAAATGGGCATTCTCCTTTGACCATTAATAAAAATGTTTATCACAACTGCCTGTACACTGAAAGGTCATTGAACGAAATTATCTCTGCTCGGCGACCGTACCTACTTAAGATTGGACTAGAATTGATTGGAAGGGGAAGTTTATTTTCAATTGTTATGTTTAGGGTAGTGAAGTAAGTGGCAAGCTCCCGTGCTAGCCCCACTGGCGTAGAAGCGTGAGCGAGGTATTAAGTCGGGGTACAGTTGGCTAGTGATGTGACCGTAAGTATATTATGTATAATGCGTACTGGATCGGCGCTCACTCCAGGCTCAGTCGCCACGCGCGCACCTCGCCGCCGCTGCAACATACTCGCATGTTAGTAAGTAACACACACTTAAATCGATTAAATATACAGGTTGAACTTTTCAAATGGGCCTTCAGGGCCAAACCCAAAACTATAAGGATTATCGAAAAATGCTCAAAGGAGTCGCGAGCCCGATTTTGATGACAAACAAACTGCATCATTGGATTTTTGAAAAAAATAAAAAAAGATCATCGCTTTGGTTATCGCTTCAACCAAGGTATAACAAGAAATATTTTATTATAAATTCATTAGTTTCCCGCATATATACTTCCCAGAAATCGATCTTTATTAACAACTCTATCGAATGGTGTAATAAATAATAAAGGCTGTTTTTTTTTTCAAAATAGGCTAGGCTAGGATTATTGATTGTTCAAAAATCAAATGATGCTGTTTTTGTTTCAACAAAATCAGGCTCGCGACTCCTTTGAGCATTTTTCGATATTCCTTATAGTTTAGGATTTCCCCTGAAGGCCCTGAAGTTGTTATTAACTAAATCTAAGTCGAGTTACTATTAGAACAGATCGAGTGTCAAGACTACCCAATACTGTGAAATGTCTACAGTAAATTTTTCACTTTATTCCGAAGTAATATAGTTCAAAGTTTAGCGAAGAAATAATTTAACATTTTCTTGAAGTTTGATATGGAGTCGTCACGTTGTAGTTCAAAAACATTCCTTTAACTTATAAAATTCACGCGGAGGGGACTTTTTACTGATTGGGCATTTCTTAATTGGTCGGCTCCGGTCTGGCACCGACACGACATCGGTGGACGCGTCATTCTATGAAATGCCGGCGCCGGCATGTCCATTGAGACAGCATACTATATAAATTCATAGCATTGTGCGTCCACCGATGCAGGTATCGGTTTCGGGGCTAGGCAATCAAGAAACGCTCATTGGCTGTAGTGTTTTAGTACATCGTCAATATGAATACTAAAACTGTATGTTGTAGTCAAATTTATCAAACGACACAAATCATTAAACTTCTTTATACTAAAGTAGTCACTTCCCGGTTTTCGCTTGAGTGAATGGCAAGATGACGTCATGCGCGGTAACTGGCTGCCGCGTGGGGGGGCTATAGAGAAAGGAGTTCGTTGTGTCGTCCATGTTATTCTTTATGCAGGATGAATTGGTCGTTGGAGCATATTCAATATGTGCTCAAGTGCGTGAGCTCGCGATAGTATCCGCGCCGTCGACCGTTATATACTTCCCACGGCATTGAAGGAGTAAGGCGGTGCCGGTACAGTGTGTACTCACTTGTGCGCGGTGTAGAGCAGCGCGGGCTGCGGCTGCGGCTGCGGCGCGAGCGCGTGCGCGGCGTCGGCGAGGGCGGCGGGCGGGGCGAGCGGCCGCAGCGCGTGGTCCCAGTGTGTACTCACTTGTGCGCGGTGTAGAGCAGCGCGGGCTGCGGCTGCGGCTGCGGCGCGAGCGCGTGCGCGGCGTCGGCGAGGGCGGCGGGCGGGGCGAGCGGCCGCAGCGCGTGGTCCCAGGCGCGCGCGCACCCGTCGCGGCCCGCCGACACCACGCCCAAGCTGCCCACGCAGCACACGCCCGTCACCCACCCCTTGTGCGCGTTCATCACGCTCTGACCACCACACACAGTACGTCATTTAAGTTGAAATCATATCATGCGAGTGCGTAAAAAATAACTACTCAGCCATCTTGGATTTAGAATGACGTCACTTAACTTAGCATGCATTGTCATCCAAACTAAACGTGTATGCAAAATTTCAGCTCAATCGAATACCAAGAAGTGGTCGAAAAATGGTGTGCAAATTTTGACGGACAACTTCCATACATGAACCAAGTTAAATAAAAGCTTGTAGAAAAGAAAATGAGAAGTGATAAAACTATGGGAGGTATCTACTAAATTTTTATTGCAGACAGAGATATTAGTAAGACGGTAATTGTTAGTTACGTGCGTGAGCGCAGCGTGCGCGAGGCTCCAGCGCTTGAGCGAGGTGTCTCTCGAGGCGGAGTAGAGCGCGGCGGCGGGGCCGGCGGGGCCGGCGGGGCCGGCGGCGGCGGCCAGCGCCAGCGCCTGCACGCCGTCGTAGTGCGGCGGCTCCAGCAGGCGACGGTTGCTCGCCTCCCACCCGCCTGGGGGACACACGATCGCACTCACTCACTATCATAACTCCCTTTATAATGGCTTCTATTTAAATTAACACTATGCAAACCTAACCTAACCTACAAAAAAGGACAAAATGATCACCAAAAATCGGGAGTGGTATCCCCTTGACTTACTCGTATACTGGAAACGACTCAAAAGTTGATAAAAACCATTTTTATGTTGTACATGCATGCTAAATTTTGTTGCAATAAGTTAAAACATACTCGAGTTATCGTGCTAACGCACAGACATACACATAGGACATAATTCTAAAAACGGTATTTTTGGACTCAGGTAGGTCCAAAACGTGTAAATCCGTCAAAATCTCGAGGTCAAATTTTTGGACGATTACAAGACTTCCTCTATACTACGTATACAAGAAAGTAAAAAAGTGTAAATTCTCACCAAAAGTTGTATTTGGTAAGCCAATATCCATTTTGGTGGGCAATATACTATTTTTACTTTCTCGTACGTAGTAGAGAGGTCGATTTTTGGTTCGATGATTTGAAATTGTTGGGAGTGTGCGTGAGCGCCCTGTACTGTTACACATAGACAATACAACGGAGTAAGGCCTTTCTCCCACGAGGCTATTCATAAGCCACACGACTGAGACGCGAACTATAGGTCACATGTATGCTACTCTCTGTGCGTCGTCGAGCGACAGTGTACTGACCGGAGTCGTTGGGCAGCATGTCGAGCGTGCGCACGTAATGGTCCTTGGAGCCGGTGACGAGCAGGTCGCCGGCGCCGCGCCCCGCCGCCAGACACATGACGGCCGCCGCGTGCCCCGACCACACCTTGCTCACGCACTCCATCCTAACCACAAACAACAACCCTCACACTCTAGCCAATGTGCTGACAAGTACACCTCACAGTACCAGTAGGCACGTGTTTTTCTAAAATAGATTTAAAGATCTTAGGAATATAGTAATTCGATAAGATTAGACGCCGTCTTGGTGGAGTGGTCAGTATAACTGGCTACACATCAAGCGGTCCGGGTTCGAGTCCTGGTAGCGACAAATATTTGTGTGATGAACACGAGTATTTGTTGACTTAAGTTTGTTAATTTATTTATTTAAGTTTATTTATAAAAATATTATGTATATTAAAAAAAAATGTCCGTTATCTAGTATCCATAACACAAGTTCTTAATAATACTTACTTTGGGCTAGATAATTGGTGTGAACGTGGAAATATATTATATTCTCATATTATATTATAATAACATACGAATGAATTTAGTACGGTACATAATAGCATGATTGAAATCGGTAAAATATCCTACTGCTGACAACATCGACTGGAGTATCATCACGTTAAGTCACCAAATATATATTTATTTCCTGAGAGACGCGTTTAAAGCGATGTATTTCTGCAAAAGTAATATAAATGTAAGGTTCCAATTATTATTTGCTTGAACTAAGTTAAACCTATGCTCCATCGGCGTATGGGACGGAGAATGCGAATGAACATCCTATTGCATCTGAAGTACACGGTGAGGCGAGCAACAGAATGGAAATACCCTTCTTCTCCTGATGTCTAATATGAGTTAATAGCCTAAAGCATTTCATGGACATTCACCCATCAAATCCCGTTTCGGGTCTAATGGGTTCTCATGCTAAGCCAATTACAATTACAAATTGCAACAGTATAGCGAAAAGCGACGCACAAAATAAAAACTACTTAAATCCTAACAAATAAAACTATACATAAGCGGATTTTTTTTATTTCGCCATCGATTAAGACGTTATTTAGGTATAGGTATGTGTGATTCCAATAAATCTGACATTGAAGCAAATAATTGTTTTTATGAATTTAGATACTGTTTTTGATTTTAAACTTGCTGTTGACGTGCACACGTATTATTTATCCTGCGTACATATAACAAAGCCTCATCGATAATACACATTATACAACAACACCTAGTGTTTAAATGAGATTTCATAGCAAGGACTTGAATGAATGCCATGGGAATGGGGTTTCCAAAGCCATAAGATTAGTCTCTTCTAGCTCCAGCATATAATAAGGCTAATGGCCTCAGTTTCAAGGTGTAAAGTAAAGCAAGGGATGTTATAAATATCACAGTACACTTATGACATCATAACAGGACAATGTAAGACAAAAGTCAGAAGACATTTCAGTATTGAGACTATACTTACATCCGCAAGTCCCACAGCCGTAGTTTGTCTCCGGCGGCGGTGTAGAGCCGCTGCTGATTGGCCAGCGTCAGCGCCGTCACTGCCACCTCCCCGCCCCGAGTTGGACAAGCGCCTACTCCTCCTGATGACCTATACCAATTGAAGCCGATATACCAATTGATTCATTGAAGCGTAGGGCGAAGACCCGAGGGGTGCGCTGATTAATTAGCCTAGGCCAGAGCTGTAAATCAGGCACGATGATGTTCATAGCAGAGTTTACCACACTGAGTCGTTACCGATAAAAAACTATTCAGTTCTGACTATTCACACTTTAAATTTTGTGCAGTTGTCCACTTTACTGCCAAATCAATAACTTCAATCCAACGCAATCGATTGTCTCTGGCTCTCTGCTATAAGCCTCGTGTGAATGGTCCATTACGATTGGGCAGTTTATTTCATGGACTGTTTTCTGCGCTTTCATGGCGATTTTTATCTCCATATTGACGAAGCAATTACTAGAATGTCGTATTGGTTTTGTGTTAGTAGCAGCCTTAATCCTGTACGGTACGCTCCTGAGAACACGCGATAGAGCGTACGTATAAAGGCAGATTGGCTTTTGACGTGACAACGTCTTATAATTCGATAGAGCCGGCTGCACGCACGAAAAAACATGACGTCATGCGGCGTTACCTCGCTCTGAATCTAATTCTCTAATTTGAATTTGGAATTATGTTCTTTAAAATTTAAACTTTCAATGATACCAAAACCAGCCAGATACAAATAGTATAGCCAAAGAGATTTTATTACAAGTTTATACATACTATAATGCGAAATCTATTAAACAAATGAAATTAAATTTTTCTTTTGAAAAATGCTACCATTCCATCAGTATTTTCTTAAGACGTTGTCACGTTCAACTATCGTCAGTAAACCGACTTTACAGACAACCAATTTTTTTTGGTTCGGTTATTATTCGGGAAAACAAATTGAAAACATTATTTCTTAACTTTTGTTCAAAGAAACATTTTCAAAATTATAAGTAAATAAATACCAATAAATGGCTTTAAAATGGCGCTCAATGTAGCCACTCGATATCGGAGCCCTTCAATTCAGCCGATCGAACTTCGCGCAAATCTCCAAGTTGCTATGTGTAGTATTTTTTGGGGTATTTTTTAACACCAATAAAAAAAATCGTTTCCTAGCAATAACTATTTATATATTTCTCGTTTTGATATATAGAATGCGTAGACTACGGCTTTGTCTTAGGTATTTTTCCAGCCTGTATACTAGCGAAATAAGTATGGACATTTGATTATTTAATTAACATCCGAGTACCGTGTTTCATGTGAATGAACGATTGAAATTCGATGTGATTGGTGTGTAGTTACCAGAGCGTGTGCTGCGGCGTGCGCGCGCGTGCGTCGAAGAGGCGCACGGCGGCGCCGGCGGCGGCCAGCAGCACGCGGCCGTCGTCCAGCGCCGCCAGCGCGGTGACCGCGCTGCCGCCCCAGCCGCGCCACGCCTCCACGCCCGCCGACAGGTCCCAGCCGCGCACGGTGCGGTCTAAGGGAAACATCGAGCACATAACCAATAGAGTGGTAATACGCGCCCTCCGTCTCCGAAACAGGTTAGTGTTTTTGCGCTAACGTCAAACTGTCAATTTCACCTAAAACAGTATATTACTAGTGTTGCAACATGCTGCAATAACATAAATCTTAATGAGTATCGATATTTGTAGTTCAATGAGGATCAGTCACATAACGGGAAAACCCAATTTTGACTATTACATTGCATGCGTTATGATTTTCTAAGAACACTACTTTTTGATTTTTTGAAATCCATCCATAAATGGCAAAGTTATTTAATATTTTATCGATCCTTATTAAAAAACGCGCGCCTCCCGGTCGTGGATACTGATGACGTCATTCGACACAATCCGCGCGCGATCGCATTCGTCCAGTACGCATATTCGTGGTTAGTAGTGAACACTGTCGGTTCTTTGAAGTTTTTTGCATTGTCGGGTTATTGTTTCTGTGTTATGTAATGAACAACAAATTGAAAGATGGATTTGAAAAAGGACAGTCAGATAATCTCCCTAAAGTGGATTCTTTCATGGTTTTTACTTTCTCGTATACTTAGTAAGTATAAGGAAGTCTTGTAATCGGAGTCCAAAAATACCTTTTTGAAATTAAGCATGTGTGTGTGTGTGTCACTGTGTGTCTGTGAGTTAGCACGATAACTCGAGTATGCTTTGACTTATGGCAACCAAATTTAACATGCGTGTATGACATCAAAAAAGGTTTCTATCCACTTTGGAGTCGTCGATCACGAAAGTTAAGCAACCAAGTGCGCGGTCGGTACTCAGATGGGTGACCAAAAATTAACATGCATGTATGACATCAAAATATAAGGTTTCTATCGACATTTGACTCGTTTCTGGTGTACGAGAATGTCAAGGGGACACCACTCCCGATTTGTGAATATTTAAATAATCATGTCAAGTATACCGAAATCCGCGGTTGGAAGCTTCAAAGGTAAGTATACCTAATTTAATGTCTTAGTTAGTTCAAGCATAGGTACTTCTTTACATGGGGGTCGACATCCGGAAGCCTCCTCGTTGCGGACCCTGGTAACGTGGTGGGGAAACTTTCTCGGCGGGTGTGTGGCTTTTGATGTCAAGTGTCCCTTGGCATTCGAAGTCACATGCCATCGTCGAGTTTTTTTTTGTTTTCCCACCACGGCTAGTTCCGGACGGCCCTTTTCAGGGCCACGACCGCGCCAGTCCCGAGGGTGCGATCCAATGGCTGCTCCCGGTGTCCTCGTCAGGAGGACACGCCAGGTCGAGCAGCCGTCGGTGAGGAGGCGGCCTATAAGGCCAGCGTCGGCCAGCGGCCCACAGGGGCTGGCGTCAGTAGGTAGCCCCTGTGGGCTGCTGGCCAACAATTGGTGCACAAGGAGTGCCTAGACGGGCAGCGTTAGGAAGGTCTCGGTGTAGTTGCGCTCACGTGCAGATCCTGAGCGTCGGATCAGGCCAGTAGCGGGGAGGCACGCCTTTACCTCGAGTCCCACATATCCCTTGCGGTTAGCACCACCCCGCAGGGACGATGCGTAAATGCATTTGACCTCCCCGTCAATAAAAAAAAAATAGGTACTTCTTTACATGGCAGGTGCGAATATTATAAATGCGAAAGTTTGGATGTTTGTTACTCAATTACGCCTAAATCGCTTAACCCATTTTGATGAAATTTGGTAGGGAGATAGTTTGAACCGTGGGGATGGACATAGGCTACATTTTGTCCCACTGCTGAGCATAGGCGCGATATAACGTGCAGTACACGCGGGCAATGTAACGTGTAGTTCACGCGGGCGATATAACGTGTAGTCCACGCGGGCGATATAACGTGTTGTCCACTACTTATATCCCTACTTTGATGATTGTTAATTGTTATTAACCCACACGTTAATTTTAGGGCTGAGACAAAATGACATAAAAGGATTAAGTTTCAGGTCTTTCTTCCATCTATCAATAAAATAGGTAAAATTTCATAATACGAGGATAAGTATATTAAAACTTACGTCGAAATGATCTTCGCAACAGTAATGAGTACTTTTGCTTGTTAAAGGATCTCTCTTCATAACACTACACTACTTTATTCTAGCTTTTAGGTCCGTTGGAACACGAAAAATAGTTTGTCCGGCGTACCTACTACTAGTTGTACTCTTGCACTTTGGCACGATACAATATTTGTAAGACATTTTTATAGGCTATTGATGTCACCTCTATTGGTCTGGGATGTCACCAATGTCACCATACACAATAATAAATTTAGAACAAAACGACCGGGACAAGCACAACTCAAAAAGTGCGCGGGATACGGAGTATAACTACAAAACTGTAGAGCGCGCGTGGCGGCGGCGCGGGATTTGTGTCGGATGACGTCACGCGCTCGCGGCTCATACTCTCGGCCGTTTTTTAAACTGCTGCAGTAAAATCGCTGTATCTTCGTCATTTCTTATCCGATTTGAATATTTTTTCCACAGTATGTCATGGTTTTCTTACTGTTATAAAACTGCATACTTAATAAAAAACGTGACTGATCCTCATAACACGCTATCCCTTGGAAATAGATTTATTTTTTCGTTGTAAGTAACATTTCTTTGTAAAAATATTATGAAAACTGTTTAAACTTAATTCGGGTTTTATGTAACTAATTCACTTTTTAGCACTGCCACTGATACTTTATTACTTTTCACTGATTTTATTTGTGTCACTTTCTGTATAATTTTTTTGTTTACTTATTTGACTGACAATGTAAAACTTTGTTTGTCATCAATTCTTTACTTTGTATTTTTTGTCAAGGTCGCCTTCTGGTACGTTTGTCTGAAAAGATTTTAATGAATTTAGATTTAGTGTAAAATTTATAAAGAAAATAAATAAGTTTGTTTTAATTTAGTATTTTTGTTTTATTAAGTATTTATTTTCATAGCTAGGTACCGATATCGATAAAAACATAATTATGCATGCCTGTGTATCCCCATCTCTAGTATGACGCGTAGTTTCAATTGTTTGGCGGAATTATTTTAGGACAAAATAAGTGACATTTCTCCTCTATTGGTTATGTGCTCGATGGCGGGAACTCTCCAATCATGATTCACCCACACCATGTCACGACCGGGCCGTGCTCGGTCAAACAGCTATTGAATACTTTTTACGAAGTAATTCATGATTGACCGTGCCCCGGTAGAGCCCGACGGCGACATAACGTATACTATAGATGTTTATCGTGAATCATGCTTTAGAGCAGGGGTTCCCAACCTTTTACTCTACGCGCCTCACCCAACATTATGCTAAAATTACGCCCCCCTAGGGGCCCAAATGGCGAGGCAAAATAAAAAAAATAAACCAACGATTAAAATATTGGCGTGTTTAGTTTTATTAAAAAAAAAAGTAATCAAGGAGGAGGTAATCAAAGAGGAGGTAATCAACTAAGAAAAGTAAAACATACAGTTATTATTGAGAGCACTGTGGTTGCACTTTATTAACGAATTGGTGAATCCCTGCCTTCATAGTAGTCAGTGCACAGCGAAGATCATTTTATATGAACAATTTTAATAAATATACTTTTTACCTACAGTTTAATTTTGGAGCCGTTCGCTGCGCGATATAGGTAATGTATACGTCAGACCCTATGCAATTATTCTAGTGAATAATGCAACGCGAAAGTTTAAAAAGAGTATGCATAAATTGGCAAAAATCTGAAGTGTAGATGGACTCTAAAACAGTTTCAGTCAACTGAGCCGTTTCTGAGCAACAGAAGTTGCCCAAATACGGCACAGTACACTAAGAGCTTGCGCCAAACTTCTCGTTCGCTCTAAAGTTGTTCGCTTCGTTCTCACAGCCGTATCACCTACCAACAAGGTTTATTTTCGCTACCGCTCAGGTAATCACTTCGTGATCATAAGCGAATTATAAGTTTGGCGCGGGCTGTAACGGATATAGTACGTAGCAAGTCCCTCACCAACTCCGCCGCTATAGAGCAGGTGCGTGGTGGCAGCTAATGACAGCGCGGCGCCGGCGTGTCCCTCGCACACGTGCGCGCACGTTAGCCACGATGCGGCCGCACCACCGCCTGCTCGCTATAAAGAAAAAAGAAAATGTTCCTCTTGATTTACCTACTTACATTTTTTACTTCATTTAAGCGCTTCCGTGGTCTAGAGGTTGCCCACTGGAATTGGGGCTAATTTACACAGGCTAAGAAACGGACATGCAAATAGGAAAGTCGGTGTTGACTCGGTACTGACCCAGTGTACATGTTCATCACTTTATTTAATTACTTTTCACACGACACAATTAGAACACAAACATGGCTTTTTTCACAAGAGAGAGAACGAACCACAGAGTTTACATACATCTACTATTTTTTTATGTAGGCAAAGGTAAATAATCATAGGTCGTATTTCTAAGAGTACTTACATGGAATTTTATCATATATACTTAGTGAAAGTGGCACCGCAGATTTTATGAAGACTTATCTATTCATTATGTTATCTCCTTATGTTCCTCATGGTTGGCAAGCGTTCTATATGTTTTATTTCTCAAATTTTCGCTTATATGCTAATTAGGAAAAGTGTAAAAGGTAGCCAGTATTAACCAACCTTAGCCGGCATTTCTCGCACGATGCCCTGCGGCGCGTTGTCGCTCTGTGCGCCGGCCAGACGCAGGAATACATCATCGTCCCGCACTCTTCGCGCAGCGCCCGGAGAAGCCGGCGGTGTGCCCACTCCACTGCTCTCTCTGCATCCATCACGTCGGTATTTTATTATCTCACACCTTACTTTAAAGCCAACGTATACGGGTTTTGTCACTGTGATTTACTTACTTAATTGCGGGTAATTTATGACGTCAAAACATGACGGTCGTGAGCTTATACATATTCTAAGAATGGTAAGTATTTTCATGGAGGATAATGGTTTTGCTACAAAAATACTATCCATCCAAGGTCACAAATAGAGCTTCAGGTTAAGGTTTCATTTAGTCGAAGATATGAATATGTATACGCATTTCGGAATTATACTAATATTGGACGTACAGAATGATTTCATCACTGTGACAAAAATTATCCGTATGTGCCAGCTTTTAAATAAGCCATGACCTGCTAATCGAATTTTTATTTAAAAGCAGTGTTAAAACATAAAAACCAGAACAAAAACATTAAAAAGGGACTTTTTAATTATTCAAGACAGGACATAATAACTTTGCATTTTCATAGTTAAAAACAACTAGGAGTAAACATAAGTAACATTTATTTAAAATAAATAATCATTCTTTGCTGCAGTTAATATTCGATAAGCAAACCAAGGCTTTATTGAGTTAGTTATAAGCTTCACAATGGCTTAGACAATAAACTTGCAATAATGCATCTTATTCCATTGTAAAGTTAAGGTTCGAGTCCTGTGTATACCTAAATGAAGTTGGCCGATTATGTTTATGAAGTGATTCGTATCAGTATCGCGGTACCTTGCGTGATGTTTGATGTACTTACTTTAAAATTTTGAATTTACGAGTAAAATGATATTAGCACGATTTCATTATTATTTTTGTATCTAATGTAGGAATGACTAGTTATTAGATTTGTATGTACCCATTATATGACATGTGAATTAATTTTTTGATTGATTTATAACACTAAGTATTTCATAAACAAGGGCAATGAGGGACATTGTGACGGATTCAATCCAATGTTATTTAAAAGCATTGACATTTATTATCGTGTTAGAGCATAACTACATACGTATGTGAGCACGTGACAATGCATGCATGCAAATATGCTATGTTAATAGCTAACAATGGCTGATTAATATTAAAAAAAATAATACTTACTGTAAGTTCTTCTACTACATGTAATACTGCGCACTGGCTTGATTGCGAACTACGGCTAGCGGCGTACTTATTTAAACTAGTAACATATAGATAAACAGTAGCAACATCTATGACTAGCTGTGTAACCAACATGTGGCAATAAACGATATTACTATGACTAGCTTAATTATTGATATCAAAGAAGAAATATGTAATAAGACTATGAGTGTTTAATAAGAAACCACCGGCATCGTTTCTTTATACAGTGCAACCTCGATATGACAAATCGGAAGGGAACAAGTAAATATATCAAGTAATTCGTTGAACTGAGGTTTGTTATGTTGAGGTTAGGTTGGTCTAAAATTCTTTATGAAGAGGTAAAAAAATATGTAGTTTTATTCACCTTAACATTACGTACTTATCTTATTAAAGCAAACAACTTCTACTAATAAATACATACAGTAATTTGATAAAAATGGGTTATCATCCCATTTTTATCAAATTACTGTATGTATTTTCGTCCATTCGGAATTCAAAATCGGATTTTTGACAACATAATTAATGATGGTTCGCTTTTCTGTGACTTCAACTTGAATCTTTAACAACAGTGACAAGCAGTAGTATTTACATTACTTTCCATCAAACAACAATGATTGTTTTACGAACAAAAGCATGTCGAAACCTGTCGCAATATGAATCACACACTAGGAGATTACGAGTCATACTTTGGTGGGAATTTTATATAAAGGTTTTTGGTTGACAAAATTCGTTAATCAGAGATTTGTATACTTTTTCGTTATAAAGAGAGACAATTCAAGGGGATTACGAAGAATTTGTTAAATCGAGGATATCGTTATATTGAGGTACGTTATATTAAGGTTGCACTGTAATTTGTTTTTAAAAATTCTTACTTCATTCAATAATTGAGACTTAATTGAGTAGATAGGTTATTGAATGAAACTCGATACAAATGGCTTATCCAGATAGTCTGGGATAATTAAACTTATAATACTTATATACTCGATATCAACTACAAACATATAAAGTAACATTCTGAAAATAAAAAAAATCTTTTGCTATCTTTATTATTTTGTAAATTAGAAAAATATATAGCTTGCAATTCTCGGTTTCTAGAACAATAATTATATTCTTCGTAAGAGCACATGGAAAGAAAAGTTAAGGTTCTCGTGAAAATGTTGTACGGAAAACTGCAGGTCAAACTATAAGTGTAAAGTTTCTTCAGTAGATTTTCACCTTTATTCTTAAGAGCCAAAATCTATGAAATATAATAGTATGTGGTTCTACGTTTTGCAGTCATTACAGCTTTAACTTATGGTCTAGAAACCGGATTTGCTCATTCTACATTACTAATAATATTATAGGCAAAATACCATGCGGTAAACACAAGTGCGACATGCTCGGGATGCAGACAAACACAAGCTTACTTGATATTCACTTTATTACTTACGTTACATCTACGCCTAAGTACATAGTGTTAAAGCCATTGTTACATACGTTGTGACCGTAGCTTAGAGCTAACTTAAAATGCACTTCCATATATACCACAGCTGCCTTTGGTCGATTAGTGGTTAGTACAATAATTTTTGGACGAATACGTCGAACAAATAAATTTATAAGCGATTGGAGTCCCTTCCTTATAATTATTAAGTTACTGTGACCACTTCAATTATTTTACTAAAGATTTCGGTTTTCATTTGTGACGTTATCCTTTGTAACAATTTAATAATCAATTGATAAATCAGAAGCAGATCTATTAAATTTAAACCTTACATTATAAAATCGATTATGAAAAGTAATTTCATCAATATGTTTATTTAAAATTCATTTCATAATACGGCAATAACGGACAGTTATCGTATACTTAATTGTCAAAATTTGAGAAAGTTAAAACTTCTAAAAAATGTAACGCAATTAGAATTACACTGGTCCTTCGAGCCGGATAACATCATATTTATATTCATAACACGTTCTTCTACAACAAATATACCTAACCAAGTTTACTTAATAAATACATTGGTCTAACTAGTGTGCGCATCAGGCTTGCACCAGCGTTGTTGCTCGCGGGTCTTGCTTCAATGGGCGGCCAGCGGCCTGGTGCGGGAATGTCAGTCCTCGACTATGGACAGGTCGGTCAGCAGGCTGCAAGCAACCAGTCACGAGTGAGCCGTCGCTCAACTCACCGCCACCTCCCCGCTTCTCACGCACCATTTTTATAACCATCATTAAATGTGCAATGTAAGGTAATTCAAATGGATACAGTATACCACTGTATATCGAGTCAACACCACATCAGGCTATACAAAACAGTCAAACTTTTCCAATCGATTTTTAATCTAAATGTATTTAACATAAAGTATAAAATTGATTGGGGAAAATTGACACTTTGTGCAGTTGTCTAGGGTGTAGTAAAAACAATTAATACTGACTTAAAGCATAACCAATTCACACGGTATTGCACATTTAATAATAGCACTAATTACTGCAACGCACATACCAACAATCTACAAACGACTATAAAAAATTTACAATTTCACGTAAAAAAATATTCTGTAACATTGTAAAACATATACGGTTGCTTATTAATGACCTTGGTCAGTTCTATTAATATATAATTTGCTACTAAAACGAAAACGTCATTAATAAACAACCAATAATGTAAGTCGTGCATACCAACTAACCCATACATAGTCTACAGCACATATACCCAAGCAGTGTACCATGCAAATAGTGGCGAGATTGCGGAGGGAAGAGGGAGAGAGAGAGATAAAGATATAGTGCTAACTACTCAAGCACTACGCTATCCTAAATAAGAATCCCTAAATTAATAGAGTAAGTACCAGCAAAATTTGTAACAGATAATTTTAGTATACAAATTACAACTATTTCTATACTTCAAATTATATCTATAACACGTATTCTATAGGGAGAAAGAAAGTTCTAGAGTTGGATTTTTATTCTATAATTTTGAATTAATATAAAATTACTTTAGAAAATCTTGGTCCTCCTAGCCGGTTGTGCCCTTGCAGATGACATCAATTATCTTAGTTAAAAAAATACTTTATATTATTGCAGATACCTTTTAAGAACTTTTTAATTGATTTGTGATTCTAACCAGTTTTTCTGTTTCTAGTTTATAGCGAAATCTATAGTCTAATTTTGTTGAGTGAAAACGAAAAAAAGCTTTTCAACAACTGGCAAAGGCGAATTTCGGCGACTTTCGTCGATACCAATGTGACTGTGTTAGGGCGTTTACACACCCTCCGCCGCCGCGGCGCCACTGTGACCCTTGCATTTGTATGGATCATTACATATTGCGCCACTAGTGACGGCGAGTCTTCGTACAACAGCAACCGTTATAGCTATTTTTGCAATGTGTGTGAAATGTCGAGATTGTGAGTATTAGAAAGTAGGAGTGTTATAAGATATCAGCCACAGATAACTGTGTTATAACCGATGTGAAGTGTAAATTTGATTAAAATAGTGAATTTGGAAAATATGTTCCAGCCCGGAGCCAATCTGTGTTTCCTATCTTTTACACAGCTAAAACACATAACAGTACAATTTATTACAAGACATTCAACAGAAAAAGAGTACGCGCCAATCACTGTTCATGGTGAGCAAGGGTCTATACAGTAGGTCTGCATTTTAGTTACTAAGTTGTATTTTGGATGCGGTTTCCAATTCGATTGTAAAGTCCGCGTACACAGTGCTAAAGATTGCACATAACCTACATACAAGTGTATTGGGCAGCGCAGCGGTTCAACATATTCCATAGCCTGTACGAAAACCAGCTCTGGTACTATCAACGTCTTTCGTGCTTGAGCAGTACAAAAACAGATTTCTTTAACGCGAAAAATTCACGCAGAGGGTTAACTGATTAGCCATCAAAAGTAGCTGTGAAAAATAATATTGTTGCAATTCAATTTTTCAAAGGACGCAAATCACAAAACTTCTTCGTACTAAAGTAGTCTCTAACTGGCTAAAATAAGGTGCAGAATCAAGTGGGAGAGCGCGGCAGCCGGCTGTCTTTTAGGGATTTAGGAACGGCGAAATGACGTCACACGCGGTAACCGGCTGCTGTGTGGGAATAGAGAGCTCTCTTCTACTCTTTTGCAATTCTACAGCACCAAAGGAGCTCTTTTTCTTTGTAAAATTTCAAAGAAAAACGCTTTTTGCTTCGAGCTCCAAACAAGACTGTGCACCGTTCAATCGCTGGTTCGTGATTTGAAGTTGGCCCTCGCAGCAAAAAAATAACTTTACTTACTTGTTGAACAAATAATTATAATTCATAAATGAATTGGTGGGCGGGGCATATTCAATTTGTGCGCAAGCTATTTTCGCCTCATGCCTGCTCAAGCACGTGAGCTCGCGATAGTACATCCTGTAGTGTAAATGCAGATCGTATTTATTGTAGCTATGTCAGTAGAGTGATACTCACAAGGAGGCGGGCTTGGGTGGCGGCGGCGGCTGTCGGCGCGGCAGGCGGGGGCTCTCGGGCACGCGCCGCGGCGATACCGGCGACGACGCCCCGCCCAGCGGACTCAGACCTCTGCGTCAATACCTCTGACTTAGGGTAAAGCCACCAAAGAGTGCGACAAGCACGTAATAATTAGGATCTACCAGCAATAGAGACGTTGACACCATTCACAAATAATTACAAGGTGTTAAATTCGTAAAAGGTGACATTTTATGCCAGAAAATCTCCATCGTTTATGACGTCATCAATTCGGAATGCCATACAAAATGTAATGATAAAAATTATCTCAAGTGTGACGGGGCAGCACGCTTCGATCACTCACAAAAGGGTCGTCATTACTATCACTATAGTCCGCGCAATATAATACGCCCGTTTTGTTAGGTAGAATGTAACTGGAACGCACTGAAAACAGAGGCAAGCCAAAAATAAAAATGTATTATTGCATTATTCAGTAATACAAATACAATCATATTTTAGCGAAATAATTAAAATGTCATAATAAAAATAAAAACTATTCTTTCTCGCATAATATTTAAAGTTAAATGGAATTTTCTAATGTTCTGAAACTTCAGAAAACAGTTACATTCTTAATCTATTTTTTCTTTAGTGATAGTGCAGTGACTATACGAATATATTGTATCGAAATTGAAAAAAAAAAGTTTTCTAGGTTTCTAAATTAAATTAGAGTTAAATTATAAATTTAAAATTTTCAAAAATAGCGAATTGCATGTTTTTAATGCAAGTATCTTTAATGAAAACAGGGAATTCATCAAATCCCAAGTGATTTGATCAAACCACTAAGGACGTTAAAATAACAACATGATTTTTATTTATTATTAAAACCAGGATATAATTACGATTGCAAAGCTCATATATTTGTGACTCGATTTCTCATGTTAATCGTGTAAGTAAATAATCGATTATTTTGGTCACATCACCACTTACGATATTTTGACATGTGTCAAATCGGGCCTATTATATTGCGCGGACTATAACTCTCTCTACACATGGCACAGTACCTGAGACTGCCGGGCGCGCTGGGCACGCGACTGAGCGGCGCGGGCCGCGGCGGTGCGGGCTCTACCAGCGACTGCGTCATGACGTCACTGTCATCACGCCCGTACACGCCCAAATCACGCAGCCGGACCGAGCCGCGCCGAACGCTGCCGAACAACGGATACTTTGTTATAGAACGTGTTTCATAGTAATATGGGAAATGCAGCTCGGCATTGCGAAAGAGAAAGATCATACTTATACGTATATTAGAACGCGATAGATATATGAGAGCATTACCAACGTACACGTCCACGTAACTGTCAGATTGCAGTACTGTTTTTTACACACACATGAGCATTACTCACATTAGTGCATTTTTTTCAAAAATTAAAATCAATCTTTACCCCAAATATGCGGCAAATCAATTGCCCTAAAAATCAGCGGTTCCATACTAGGCATTGTACTTCGTATGGAACAACTGATTTTGTACTTCAATGAATTTGCTTCATATTTGGGGTACGAGTAATCATGATTATATAGTCTTATTTTAAAAGATGCCAATGTCTCAGTCAACCTGTAGATAAGAGAGCCTGGTAACCTTTTTTATGTTAAATGGTTGGTAGAAAAGCACCACCAGGCAGGCCGTATGCCTGGTGGTAACAACCACCTTAGGCTATAGACACTTGCAACACCAACATGACACTAGTGCGCTGCCAATATATTGCCTGTATGTAAGTGTGCGTGGATGGCCAAATCAGAAGCTATGAGGAATAGTGAAAAGTACTTAAAGGTGTCTCGGACCCTATTTTGATGGAAACTAAAACTGCATCATTGGATTTTTGAAAAATAGATATTCCTAGCCAGTAATCGAACCCGTCGCGTTGATTTGGACAACAAAAAACACAATCTGTATTATTGCACCAATAAATAGTGTCGCTAATAAGGAACAAATTCCGGAAAATACATACATACGAGAAACTTAAGGACCTCATTTTTAACAAAATACATTTTTATTTTTCTTACGTTACCATTATTCCTTGCCTAATTAATTGTTGATTTTTCAAAAATGCAATGATAGTTTTAGTTTTGATAAAAATCGGATCCGAGACTCCTTTGAGTATTCGCTATTCCTCATATTTTCGGATTTGGCCATCCACGACACTTGCAAAATGATCCTGTATATAAATTTTATACTTACATATTCCTTTGGAAGGGAGGGTTGTAGTTATCGTCAGGCGGAGACGCGGGCGCCGTGCTTACTTCACGAACACCATTTGTAGGCCTTTTCACTTCCAGTAATGAACTGTCATCAAAACAATATCTTCAAACGAAACAAGTCGAAAGTATTACTTTATGATGTTAAGCATATTTCTCAGTTATGAAAATATGCCGCAAGGTCAGTGCATCAGTCCGACATACTGACGGCATTTGAATTTGTTTTTACCTTTCAAAGTAAGTCGAACTTTTTAAGATTAAAAGAAAAATTAAATGCTTTGTCAGCTAATCTAAATTATTTAATATAAATTAGATTCGACAACCTATCAATAAACCTCATAAATAAATCTATCTGCGTGGAAAAGATTTGATAACATTTAATTCGTTACATACAACAGAAGAAATCACGTATATCGAGACATTAATACCCATAGCAGACGACGGACTTTCTGTGCGGTATAGTCCGCGACATGATCTTTATTACTAAGCCCGTAAAGTTGGAACTTGTCCGCTTATAAAAATGACACGACCTTATTCTCTTACTGATAACGATCATGTCATGGACTGGGACCGTAGATTGAGAATAGAGTATAGATGAGCTACTAAAGAATAATAATTAATAGAGTGAGAAAGCTTATATGTCTGATATATACGGGAGAGCAGGACAAATCTTTTTTTTTTGTCTCTGTTTGCTTATCGGATTTTAATGTTTGCCACCGTTGCTTTGGTGGAAGACAAGTGCGTGGTGCTTTGATATTTCTCATCATTTTAAGTGACTTTTTGTCAGTTTTAACACATTCTAATACGCAGTATTTTGTGTGATTTCGTTTGTAGTAATGGTGAATTGTTGTATAATTGGCTGTAAAAGCCAATACTTAGTCTATTGTTGTAGCTATAGGTATAGTATGTAGAATTATTGCTATCTCGCTTAGGTGTACGCTGATGACTTATCTATACTCTATTATCAATCTACGACTGGGACAGACAAAAAGTCCGTCATCTGCGATGGGCCTTAAGAAGTTTCAGGGTAATTGGATAACAGCTGCAAGGGCAAATAAAAAAGTGTCTGTAATTTCGGTCGTGTTAAGAACTCCTTTGGATATATTTTTATTTATGTTTGAATACGACATTGATTGATAGTTTGGAGGAGATGACGGAAAAATAAATGAGTGATTAACTTGAAAAGTAAAAGATTATTTTATTATTTTAATTCTCAACATTGTTGTGGTCCTTCGTTTCGCCGAGAAATGGATCAAAATATCTTGCGGAGAAGTGAGAGATTAAAGAAAACCCAAGATATGCAAACAACCGACAAAAATTTGGAAAAATCATCGAAAGCCACATCTCTAAGGTCAGCTCGTACAATTGTTTCAAAAAGTAGTGCAGCGTCTCTGAAACGATTAGCAGAAGCGCGCGCCGCAAGGGAGCTCGCGGAACTTGAGAAGGAAAGAATTGAACGTTTGCAGCAACTAGAAGATGAGAGATTAACTGCTGAACGTTCTCTAATCGAAGCAAGGCTGGCCGAGGAAAGAGCAAGGCTTGAGATGGACAACGACGAGGACAGTGACCAAGAAGACGGTGACCATCAAGTCACTTCCACATCGCGATCAAAGGTACAAGAGTGGATTGATTGCAGCGTTCCACTTCAGACTACGGCTCCTGCTAATGATTATGTAGGGAGAGATGACAAACGTAGTGACATAGAGAACTTGACGCAAGCTATCACCGACGCAATAAGAATGTCATCTTCAGCTGCGCACGGAGTGTCGTCCGGAGATAAAATATTGAGCAGAGTGTCTGCTAGAGATTTACCCGTTTTCTCAGGTGACCCTATTGAATGGTTGAGATTCAAGCACGCGTTCGAGACGACGACCAGGGTTGGCCATTATTCAGATGAAGAGAATGTGGCTCGTCTACAGCGGTGCTTGCAGGGAGCAGCTTGGGAGGCAGTAGCAGCACGCCTCATAACCGTGACGTCCGCAACAGAAATTATGAAAATATTACAACTTCGTTTTGGTAGGCCCGAACTAGTTTTAAATAAATTTATTAACGAAATTAGAAAAATTCCAAAATTGACAGGTACCCGTTTCGATTTGATTTTACTCTCGACCAAAGTAGCTAACTGTGTAGCAGCCATTAAGGCAACTAATGTAAATTATTTATTCAACCACGATTTAATATCTGAAATTGTTAATAAATTGACAGAAAATCTCGTATATCGCTGGGTCGATTACTGTATTAAGGATGCCGACCGCCCACGGTTATCTGCTCTCGCTGACTTTTTAATGCGCGAGGCCGAAAATATTTGTCAGGCTGGGGTGGTAGAGGTTCCACTAAAAACTAAAACTAATCTGTCAGGTCAGCGTACTATGATCACAGCTGCTGTAACACATGACGATTCCATTAATATTGTTTCAGCGCAAAAGGAAAAACTGACGAAATGTGTATATTGCAACACAGATGGGCATGTGCTGGATAACTGTTCGATTTTCAGAAATATGGATATTAGCGAAAGATGGAAGTGGGTTTGTAGCCAAAAACTATGTTTCAAATGCTTAAGCCCTAAACATCGCCGTGAACGCTGCAGGATGAAAAGACAATGCGAGGTATGTAAGAGAGGACATCATAGCTTACTTCATAGACATGATTGGTCGAATAATGTTAATGTTGATACAGCCAACAATACAGCTCCTAGTAGCTCATCTCCACCCGAGACTACAAATAATACTTGGACTAACACACTACAAAGTAAACGATTTTTTTTAAAGGTGATACCCGTGATTATACAGGGTTCGTCGGGAACACTAGAAACGTTTGTTTTGTTAGATGAGGGCTCTACGGTAAGTCTCATTGATAGCGCTGTCGCGGACAAAGTTGGTGCAGATGGACCCACTGTGGATCTTAATATACAGGGGGCAATAGGCGGTAAAAATAAACTAAAGAGTCGCGTTGTATCTCTTACTTTACGTACACCCGCAGGTTCTTATGCACTCGATAACGTACGAACTGTAAATGATTTATCATTGCCTATCCAGCATGTCTCTTACAATATGTTAAAACAATATTCCCATCTACAGGATATTAATATACAACCATTCGTTGGTCAACCTACTTTATTAATAGGTCAGGATTACTGGCATTTGATTGTGAGCAGAGAGATCAGACAGGGACGGATGAATGAACCTGTTGCCTCTCGAACTCTGATGGGATGGGTTCTACACGGATATGTTTCCTCGATCACTAGAAATATACCGGAACTTAGCTATCATGTACGGCATACAAATGCAGATGACGAGCTACACGAACTTGTTAAGGATTATTTTCGTATAGACAGCATTGGTGTGAAATATTCAAATAAGTGCGATGACGAACACACGAAAGATGAAGAACGTGCATTACATATACTCGATACAAAGTCAAACAAGCTAGAAAATAGATGGGAAGCCGGTCTTCTATGGCGATCTGACGATGTAAAGCTGCCCAATAATAAGAAAAACGCTATGCAACGATTAATGGTGATAGAAAAAAATATGGATAATGATTCTAGTTTTGCTTCGGATTACATGAAGCAAATAAATACGATGCTTGGGAATGGCTACGCGGAGGAGGTAAAAGAAATTGCTTCTGGGGATAGGATTTGGTATCTGCCTCACTTCGGCGTACGTAACCCTAACAAGCCTGGGAAATTACGCATAGTGTTTGACGCTCGAGCAGAGACCAAAGGCATTTCCTTGAATACGGAGTTATTATCTGGACCGGACCTGTTGAATTCATTAGTTGGTGTATTGTTACGTTTCAGAGAGCGAGCTGTAGCAGTAAGTGGAGATATAAAGGAAATGTTTTTGAGGGTGAAAATAATTAAAGAAGACCAAAAATCACAGATGTTTTTATGGCGTGGATTAGACAGAAATGGGCCGCCGCGTGAGTACAAAATGACATCTATGACTTTCGGAGCGAAATCGTCACCCTGCACTGCTACTTACATCTTACGCAAAAATGCAGATATGTTTTCGGACACTCATCCTAGAGCTGTCTTAGCAATAAAAAAACGGCATTATGTTGACGATTACCTTGACTCAGTTGACACAGAACAAGAAATGAAACAGTTGATTGCAGACGTCGTAAATATTCATCGTAGCGGAGGGTTTGAAATTAGAGGGTTTACGACAAACAAACCTAGTTGCTTACCCGATGATCTGCAGAAGGACACCGTCAATCTTCTTGAGAGTTCTACTGTGCAGAGAACTTTAGGTATGATATGGAGACCACATACTGATCAACTGGGGTTCGACCTTAGCCTAAAAAAGTTAAATTCTGGAGTAGCTGATGGCACACAGAAACCGACCAAAAGAGACATGCTCAAAGTAATTATGTCTATCTTTGACCCCTTGGGTTTCCTAAGTCCCTTTTTGATTAGAGGCAAGATTTTGCTACAAAGCGTATGGCGTAGTGGTGTGCAATGGGATGAAGAGATAGGAGAAAAATTTGCTAAGATTTGGTTTGCCTGGTTGCAGGACTTGAAGACCTGTCAAAATTTTTATGTTCCTCGTTGTTACGGTTTTAGTCAGTTAGATGCCTTTCAACTTCATTTATTTGTAGATGCTTCAGAGCAGGCGTATGCCGCAGTAGGTTACCTGCGTCGTGAAAACGGAGAAGTTGCGTTCGTTGCATCGAAGAGTAGAGTGGCCCCTTTAAAAACGACTACTGTGCCTCGATTGGAGCTGCAATCAGCACTTATGGGTGCCCGTCTTGGAACAATGATAGAAAAGGAGCAGGATGTACGTATTGTAAGACGCTTCTTCTGGACTGACTCGCGTGCAGTTTGGCATTGGATACAAAGTAAATCATCTAACAAAAATTCCTTTATCTCAAATCGGTTATCAGAGATACTAGTTCTAACAAAACCCGAGGAATGGCGATGGTTACCTGGACACTTAAATGTTGCGGATGAGGCAACTCGGGCGAAGGGAAAGACTGAATCGTTTTGGATCACGGGACCAAAGTTTCTTCGTTATGATAAGTCAGACTGGCCCCGAATTCAACCTTCTTTGTCTATAGAGAAAGAGAACGTCCTAATTATTCATACGTGGACTGATTATCCGCTGCCAGTGATAAACCACTTTTCTCAATGGTTGCGATTAATTCGTTCCACTGCTTATGTTTTATTGTTTATAGATCGTCTGAAGACTAGAACACCGGTTCGATTAAACGCAAACCATTTGACACGGGCGGAAGAGCTATGGATTATACAAAGTCAACACGAAAGTTTCGGTGAAGACCTATTGAAGCTTCAAAATAACTCGCCCTTGCCGAAAGATAGTCGGTTGAAAAATTTAAGCCCATACTTGAGTAATGGTATCATCAGGCTTAAAGGACGAGCTAGTAGGGTACGTGACGTTGATATGAACATGTTAGATCCGGTAATCCTAGATGGAAGGCATCAGTATTCACGACTTTTGACAATGCACTATCATGTCAAGATGTACCATGGAAGCACAGAAGCTGTTGTTAATCAGATGAGATCGAAGTATTGGATTATTAATTTGAGGTCAACTGTAAAATTGGTACAGCTTAATTGTCAATTTTGTAAAATACGCAAGAGTCAACCATTACAGCCAACCACTGGAAATTTGCCATTTGCGAGACTAGCACATCACTCTCGTCCCTTTACACATTGTGGAGTGGACTATTTTGGTCCAATGGTAGTGACTATTGGCCGGAGACGTGAAAAACGGTATGGTGCATTATTTACCTGTATGACTACTAGAGCAATACATATTGAATTGGCCGGAAGATCGACATTTCTTCTGTTGTTCTCGACGGGCAATGTAGGAAGACACGTGCGTTCGGCGCGCCGTTCGCGCGAACGCACGCGAGCTCACGTGCTTGAGCAGGCATGAGGCGCTTGCGTACATATCAACACATTCATGAACTAAACAAAAACATGAGCGACGCGGTTACTTCCTCTCTTTATAGCCCCACTTGGCTGTCGGTTACTGCGCTCTATCTATTTATTTATTATTTAAGAGAATAGTTTAATATCAAGCCGTAGTAAAATACCACAACAAATCAGTTAAGTTACGTCTAGCGATTTTTCTTTAACGTCATGTCTTAAGTTTTCGGTCTTCTTTCTTGAAGTGCGTGCTTTAAAGAGAGAGAATGAAGCCAGAATTGGAAGACGGTGCGAAATTGAACCTTGTTGGTAGGTGGTACGGCTGTGCGAACGCAGCGGAAACAACTTCAGAGCGAACTGGAAGTTTGGCGTAAGCTTTACCTGTCGACGGGCGACACGGCCCGCGTGCTGGTCCCGGAGGACACGTGCGCCAGGAGCGCGGCGAGCGCGTGCGGCGCGCCGTCCCACGGGCTCACGTTCAGGTTGGGGTCGCCCGCCGCTCGCAGCGCGCTCGCCGCTCGCTCAGAGTTCTCTTCCACCTGTTGTTGTGTTTCTAATTACTTCAGTGACAGTGTTTGTAAAGGCGCGTCTACGCTAAAGGAGCCGAAGCGCGAATTCGTGTTGTGTGATTCAACTTCCAGCCTCGAACAAGCGCGCACCGAGCGTTCGCCTCGTGGCTCGTGGTTAACAGTGCTTCGGCAATTATCGGTTTTTTGACGAACACAAAGGAATATGGACTACGGAGAGATACCTACATTCAAGAGCAGTGATCAAGCAGAGCATTTTCGCTCGAGTTCGGCTCGTCTAGCGTAGACGCACCTTAACATGATCTTAGCGATGTTTGTCCTTTTCATATAAAATCTTATTTTGTTAGGACATGGATCACACGAGTACCGTCCTTTCACCTGGAAAAAATTAAACATCGTCCAGATTTCAATTCTGATGGAACTGGAACATCAGATGACCGGATTTTTTCCTAATATACCTCCATTTCTTACATGTAGATGCATGGGCAAAGGGTACTAGAGCACCTTACTTGCATTTTGCCACGACCACACATTAAGAAGACTTGCGTCCGACGAACGCCTTATCGCAACAACCCACCTCGTACAAATACGCGGTAGCGCAAAACAATTCCGTTAGGAAACCAAAAGGAATAAAAAAAAAATGATTTGTACTCCAGCCCGCCTAGCATGACCACCGAAACACGATATGATATGAGCCATTTATCGCGTTGAGCTGTCAAAAATTGTTGGATATAACCGCCAACTTGGAATTTTATCGAAACTGCGAACATTTATAAGGCTTATACATGTTCGCAGTTTCGATAAATTTCCTCCTCCTACAATGTTACCTCCCGTAGCTGCGCGGTGGTGTAGTGCAGCAGCGCCCTGGAGCGCGCCGCGTCCTGCGCGTGCTGCAGCAGCAGCGCCGACATGTGCTCCAGCGAGTACCGCGCTACCTCCACGCTCTCTATCTGCTCCAGCAGACGAGGCAGCTCGCTCTCGTCGTTCTCTTCCTACAGTACCAACGGGACATGTTTTGTAACTAATACGTGCTTACATTATTTATTAGGCTGTATTCCTATTATTGATAAACGAGGCGCAAGCTTAGACTAGTTACGCCGTGTTTTGTTCATATCACTCAAGTGCCATTTGCCATTCAATGAACAGAGTCAAAACAGAGTAATTAATCCAAGCTTATTCTTTGTTTATTAATAAAGGGGTAAGAATTAGTTTCTTACCCCTTTATTAATTACGTGGGTATGTTAACTGCGTGGCAGCTACAGAACAGATAGAAGAGGTTAGAAGTCGTATCAAGCGACACTGGCTCTGGTATTAACATTATACCAAAGCCAGTGTCGTCACATGCAACATAATATTTTATCAATTTACCAGTATATTTGTACTTATCAGTGAAAATAAATGTCTCCATTAGTAACATTATGAGTCTTACTTTGCTTCCTGCCAGTTAAAATAACACAAGACGGTGTTTTAAATTATTTTTTTAATATTTTTCCTCCTCGAAAAGGATCGAATATGAGTGTTTACTTAAAACAAGCCGCGCGCGCCCCGCCTACTTACGACTTCTAATCTAACCTTTTTTATTTGTTCTGTGGTGACAGCATACGCTGGTGTCTCGCCTGCCCTGCGCTGCTAAATGAGTACTGTGGTGCGCTGCGTCCCAGCACACGCCTAGGCTGGATACGTACCTCAATCTGCATGATGTGGGTATGCGTGTCAGCGATGGCAGCGCGCAGGTAGCGCAGCATGTGGTGTGTGTCTGGCGCGGGGTCTCTCGCGGCGCGGTCCCGCTGTCGCAGCTGCTGCTCGAGCGCGTGCTCGAGCTCGGCCAGCGTGCTGCGGGCCGCCACCGCGCGCGACGCCCAGCACTCCAGCCGGGACCACGCCTCGCGGCTGGCCACCTCCAGCGCGCGAGCTTGGCTCTTGCGCACGCGATCTGACATATTTTTTAATACGTCACTTAACATCAGCAACGAAGAGGTAAATTGAGAACATTACATTTCTATTATATGGATGGAAATAGACATTAAAAGACTCGACACGTATTTTTTTTTATTTTATTTAATTTTAATTCGGTAAGTAATTTAATATAAAATTTCAAAATTTACTCATTTTAATTTTTTATAAAGATCAATTACACTGTTGAAGGGGCGCTTTACGATCGATCGCAAAGAGCCATACACTGTCGATTCATCATTACGATATTGATAATTGCAATGGAATTTTGTTGCCATTTCCGATAGTCGATTAAGTAAATCGATAAATATCTTGACATCCACTAGCGATTCGTCGTTTCGATCGGTCTGAAACAACGGATCGTAAAGATCAATCGCAGCGTATATGGAGCCCTATGGGGTACAATTCCAACGCGGAGTAAGAAACTTGGCAACTCATTTCTTTGTCGCACAATCAAGTGGAACTCACTACCAGCACACGTATTTCCTCTTTGCTGCAATCCTGGGTCATTCAAAAGAGACGTGAAGAAGCATCCTGCAGGTCGGCAAAGCGAGGGTGGTTATTTGGAATCCACTTTTGCTTACCGTCAGGTGAAATGGAGTCATTTGCTTGAACCTTTTATAAAAAAACTAGCAGAAAACCGGAGACATTTGAAAAATGTGCCAATTTAAATAGAGACGAAAAAACATGAACAATATCCTGTCATGCATGATCGAATTCTACGTGAGTGCATATTTGGGTACATCACAGCATGCCAAACGAAAAATATCAATAATTTTAAAACTACAGGTGCTAATAGCATTATCGTCTCCAACAATTAATGATAAGATAAGCAGCCCCCAAGTAATTGAAGGTCCTGGATAGTACTGGGTTCCACTTTCAGCTTTGTTTACTTCATATGAATAGAGATGAAGATTGAGAGCTTTCTGATAAAGGTAAGAAAGGACACGTGGGCAGAAAATACGTTACTTTTAGGTCCAAAGTGAGCGCCCGGAGAACTGTTAATAATCTTAGGCAGATCGTACCACAACCAAACTGCACGCACAGAAAAGGAGCAGGAAAGGAAATAAATCATTATTACAATAGTACTGCAGTTACAAAAAAGGAAGGACTCGGCATATTAGCTTCTGGAAAGTAATAGTACACATTGAAATGTGATCTAATCTTTCGCCTACTGATATCAGATTCGGAAGCACCTAAACCTTAAATACAGGGTGTAAAAATACCTAAGAGAAAGCCGAAGTCTATGCATTCTATACATCAAAACAAGAAACACAATTTTAAAAAATTTTTGCTAGGAAACGATTTTTATTTTTTGGTTAAAAAAACTCCAATAAATACCGCATAGTGTATACAGCACGCAGAGAAGTGCGCGACGTTCGGTCGGCTGAGTTGAACGGCCCCGATATCGAGTGTCGTTTTAAAGACATTTTGTAGTATTCGCACTGACCAAAATGGTTAGTGGCCTTCCACTACATAGGGTAGATCATGAGATCTCCGTTTAACGATTTCTGAAGGTTCACAAATTGATATAGGCAACAACAATACAATGCACGCACGTACGTGGGACTGCTGCTGCACTCGATGAACTTTCACCACGATTAGAACTTCACGAGCAGGTGATCAAAGAATAGCTATGAGTAACTGATCACACGCGACGATGGCTTAGAGTGTAGGTGTTAACACGATCAAGACGCAATTGCAAGTTCATGTGTGTTCGATACAGTGGCGAACGGGAGCGTATCTTGTTATGTGCGCGGTACTTTTAAAAGTTCGGAGCTTTTGCGAGCTACCCGCAATGCAAAAGCTCCGAACTTTTAAAAGTACCGCGCACATAATAGCCGTCATTTTTGGCTGTTTTGTGTTGCCACATTGATCTATGAAACTTCGATTACGGTAACGGAACACATTTTTTGGTATGAAATACTTAAAATTTTGATAACGTTTCTTTGGACAAAAATTAAGAAATAATGTTTACAATTTGTTTTCATAAAACTATTGAAAAAAAAATTCTAACGTTGAACTTCAATAACTTCATAACTATTAATTTCCCAGGTATAGTCTATAAGAAAGAAATGGTCCTAATGATGAGCGGAATACGTAGTTCTCGGCTTTGTCATAGGTCTTTTTACACCTGTTATAGACCATGATTTGTCTATCGAAATAAACACACGTCTACTTTGCAAATGACCGTAATTAAATAACAATAATATCTTTTCGTAGCATTGTGTTTGTGTAAGTAATTTATTTTATCTTTGGGACATTCCATCACATTAAACGAGTACAACTTGACTATGCTTAAAAGTACTCACCATGCAATCTACCAGCTGCCCGACTGCTCAATTTGTCTCTATGTCCTCGTCGTAGTAACGAGACCTCCTCTTGTTTCCTTCGTAGCACCTGAAGCAATAGAAACATTAGAAAATCTGCGAATTATTTGTTATTTGAATATGTCAGAGCAAGTTTGAGCCTCATTACCTGTTCTTTGAGTTTAGTTTCAGCTTCCAATGATCTGATCAAATTGGCGTTCTTTCTTGATTCTTTTCGGAGTTGTGCTACCTAGAATATTAATTGAAAATAAGATATCTTTGTTGAAGTGAGAAGAACAGTAAATATACAAGGTGTTTGGTACATGGGGTATGAAGCCGGCACTTACCCATGCCAACATAGTCATATAAATACTATGGTTATATCAAAAACATTAAATTTTAAAAAATAATTTGTATTCTCCATACAAATAGTTCAATAAAAAAAAACAATATGTATATAATAAAACTTATGGAAAAAAAAAATATTATTACAATTTTGATTTTTAATATGACCATAGTATTTATATGACTATGTTAGCATGGGTAGGTGCCGGCTTCATAGCCCATAATACTAAACACCTTGTAGAAAATAAATAGATATCTTACTTCTTTGGCTCTTACAGCTTCAGCTTGGGCGTGTCGCTTCGCTTCAGCGCGCATTCTTTGGACGAGTTTAACCTAAAAAAAAAGTGTTTCAAATTTTTTAACATACACCTATAGCTACATTTCTTTCTTAATAGATGATTTCCTAGAAACATGGATAATTCAGGTTAGAACAGTTGCACTCAAAATAAGTTCTCTGAAGATTATCTATACCGAATAATGATTGTCAAGATGACAATCTGGTCAATAAAGAGAATGCAAACATTTGTTTGCATTCTCTTTATTGACCAGATTGTCATCTTGACTCTCATTTTCAAACGGCTGTAATCATTTACGATCAAACAGGCTGTATACCCTATAAAAGCTATTCAGCTTTTATAGGGTATACAGCCTGTTTGATCGTAAATGATTACAGCCGTTTGAAAATGTGTACACCAAGAACGGAGAACTAGTATTGTCATTTGACTGCTATCTTCTGTAAAGTAATTCTTCAATAGTTGTTCTGTACGTACTATCAGGGTCTTGCTAAACTTTAGTTTAAAATCTTTTCGTTTGAAGAGAGCCCTTTCGGTTGTCACCGCCTTCTATTATTGTTGACCAATAGAAGACCCTCTTTTGTTCTGTAAGGCATCTGGTTGCAATTTATAAAAAAAGGTCATTGTTTTAACAAACTGCAACCAGATGTCTTTACGGCAATGTTTGCTAAGGCAATTGTATTGCATCACTCTGGGATCTTCACTTAGAATTCTATTGGTCAACAGGCTAAGGGTAGTCGTCGACAGTGTAATACAAAAAGCAAAAAATCGGGAGTGGTGTCCCCTTGACTTTCTCTTATACCGGAAACGACTCAAAGGTTGATAGAAACCATATATTTCGATGTCATACATGCATGTTAAATTTTGGTCACCCATCCGAGTACCGACCACGCAATTGGTTGCTTAACTTTCGTGATCGACGGCTCAAAAGTTGATAGAAACCTTATATTTTCATCTCATACACGCATGCTAAATTTGGTTGCAATATGTTAAAGCATGCTCGCGTTATCGTGCTAACGTACAGACACAGACATACAGACACACAGCCACACACACAGACATAATTCCAAAAAAGACATTTTTGGAGTCAGCGAGGTCCAAAACGTGTAAATCCGTCAAAATCTCGAGGTCGAATTTTTTGACGATTACAAGACTTTCTCTATACTACGTATACGAGAAAACGACGACCTTTAAGGTGGAAGATTAGGGAGACCGCGATAAGTACCTTGTCCCGCTTCATGTTCTGCAGCTCGCCCCGCAGCGCCATGATCTGCTGCACGGTCTGTCGCTGCAGCGCTGCAGGGTGCTCCCTCAGTACGTACCTTGTCCCGCTTCATGTTCTGCAGCTCGCCCCGCAGCGCCATGATCTGCTGCACGGTCTGTCGCTGCAGCGCTGCAGGGTGCTCCCTCAGTACGTACCTTGTCCCGCTTCATGTTCTGCAGCTCGCCCCGCAGCGCCATGATCTGCTGCACGGTCTGTCGCTGCAGCGCTGCAGGGTGCTCCCTCAGTACGTACCTTGTCCCGCTTCATGTTCTGCAGCTCGCCCCGCAGCGCCATGATCTGCTGCACGGTCTGTCGCTGCAGCGCTGCAGGGTGCTCCCTCAGTACGTACCTTGTCCCGCTTCATGTTCTGCAGCTCGCCCCGCAGCGCCATGATCTGCTGCACGGTCTGTCGCTGCAGCGCTGCAGGGTGCTCCCTCAGTACGTACCTTGTCCCGCTTCATGTTCTGCAGCTCGCCCCGCAGCGCCATGATCTGCTGCGCGGTCTGTCGCTGCAGCGCTGCAGGGTGCTCCCTCAGTACGTACCTTGTCCCGCTTCATGTTCTGCAGCTCGCCCCGCAGCGCCATGATCTGCTGCACGGTCTGTCGCTGCAGCGCTGCAGGGTGCTCCCTCAGTACGTACCTTGTCCCGCTTCATGTTCTGCAGCTCGCCCCGCAGCGCCATGATCTGCTGCGCGGTCTGTCGCTGCAGCGCTGCAGGGTGCTCCCTCAGTACGTACCTTGTCCCGCTTCATGTTCTGCAGCTCGCCCCGCAGCGCCATGATCTGCTGCACGGTCTGTCGCTGCAGCGCTGCAGGGTGCTCCCTCAGTACGTACCTTGTCCCGCTTCATGTTCTGCAGCTCGCCCCGCAGCGCCATGATCTGCTGCACGGTCTGTCGCTGCAGCGCTGCAGGGTGCTCCCTCAGTACGTACCTTGTCCCGCTTCATGTTCTGCAGCTCGCCCCGCAGCGCCATGATCTGCTGCACGGTCTGTCGCTGCAGCGCTGCAGGGTGCTCCCTCAGTACGTACCTTGTCCCGCTTCATGTTCTGCAGCTCGCCCCGCAGCGCCATGATCTGCTGCGCGGTCTGTCGCTGCAGCGCTGCAGGGTGCTCCCTCAGTACGTACCTTGTCCCGCTTCATGTTCTGCAGCTCGCCCCGCAGCGCCATGATCTGCTGCACGGTCTGTCGCTGCAGCGCTGCAGGGTGCTCCCTCAGTACGTACCTTGTCCCGCTTCATGTTCTGCAGCTCGCCCCGCAGCGCCATGATCTGCTGCGCGGTCTGTCGCTGCAGCGCTGCAGGGTGCTCCCTCAGTACGTACCTTGTCCCGCTTCATGTTCTGCAGCTCGCCCCGCAGCGCCATGATCTGCTGCGCGGTCTGTTGCTGCGAGCGCTGCAGCCGCGTGTGCTCCTTCTGCGCCGCCTGCAGCCGCCTCAGCTCGCGAGACATCGTCGACACTCGCCGCTCGTAATCGTCCTTCACGCGCTTCAGTTTGTCGCTAGGCGGAGACGCTTGTGCCGCTGTTCGACAAAAATATATTATTCATTAACCCCCGACGAAAAAAGAGGGGTCTTATAAGTTGTACGTATGTCTGTCCGTTATCGTAGCTTCCAAAAGGGTATTCCGATTTTGATACCGTTTGTTTTATTGTTCGCGGAGTATTCTTAACTACGATTCAAAAATTATCTGTTAAGCCGATTGAAAATCAGCTCTTTTATAGTTTAAATGAAATGAAATGCAAAAGCGATTCGAAATTCGAAATTTGGTACGCTGTGTATTCAACGATATTGCTGATGCTGCAGCATAAGCTGGAATCTGCAGTATACCCAACTCCTCACGAAATAATAACAGGAATCGGGTTTGGGATCATTGGGTTGGTCTCAATAAAGGGTTTATATATAAATAGATACAAATAAACAATGATCAGAGTCTCGTAATGCAGCAGAAAACAGTTTGAGCATTATTATGAGAGAAATTTAAAAAGTCTGGAGTTTTTAAATTTAACGCTTGTTTAACATCATAAAATCTATCTCCTAAAGGTTAGACCGCACTAGGCCGAACTGCGCGGAACGGCGCGGCCATATAGTGTTTCAATGTCATTCTATGAGATAGATCGCACTACGCGTCAATGGAACCAACGCGTAGTTCCGCTGCAGTTCAGTTGCCGCGTAATGCGGTCTAGCCTTTAATCTATAAAAACATAATTTGAGGAAACATTTGCAGGAAAAACAGGACCAACGACTACACACCCCGTATCCGAAGCACGGACAACTCAAGATGTTTGCGATACTTACAGCGATCATGGGAGTAATTTTGTTTAGTCTTCCTCTACTCTGCGTGCGAGCTGAAATAGCAAGAGTCGATACGCAACTTACCAAGTGAAGCCAGGACCTTATCCTTTTCGTCGTTGGTGGCTCGGATCTGATGATGTAGGGTATCCAGCCGCTGTTCGTAGTGCTGCCGTAGAGCAGCCAGTCGCCGTTGCGATGCTTCCAGTTGCTCTATGAGTCGCGCTTTCGTGTCGATGTCTTCGCTCAACGCAGCCAGTTGCGCCGACAATACACGTTGACCTATAAACCGAATCATAATACATATTACATTGTAAATAGATTGGAATGACGTATTAGATGACGCACAGGGTCAGTTTTGTAGCATTTGAACTACATAAAAGTAGTTATCCAGTCCCCACTTCATAACAAAGCACTGACTAATTATTATCAAACGTTTTACTACAAAATATCTGTGTAATCAGTATTTTAAAGACTAAGTGGTATGTATAGTCAACACAGTATTCCATTTAGCAAACAGCATTCTTTAAACGACTGCCTTGGACCAAGCCCCGCCTACTTCTTATTCCAGCCAATAGAATATTAACGTAATATTGCGCAGCCAATGAGGGGCGGCGTCTTCACTTCGCTTCCACAGGTCGCCTCCCCTCCGCGCAGTCGCTCTCGCGTGGCCGACGACGTAGTCTGCTCTTATTGGTTCAAGCCGGTATTGAGGGGTGGGTCGCTAATCAATGAGACACGGTACCACGCGATTAGTGGCTACAAGTGGTACACCGGGAACTTTGTCGATTGTACGTGTTTGAATCACAGTACAGTCATAATGAATAATATGTATTTACTTCTGACATTTCAACAGCTATATTAGTCACAGAAAAAAAGCGACGAATTGTGGATATTGACACCTGTGGATATTGATCGTGACACATAGTGTTCTTCAAAATAAGAGAAAATATTTTTTAACATATTCGACGATAAAAGAATCACCAAAAACACACCTTTAGCTTCAGAGTCCTCCGCGTCAGAATCTGACTCGTCATCAGACGGCGAGGAGTCGTCAGCGCTCTCTCCTTCTGCACGTTCTCGTTCGCCGAGTCGCTCGTCCCGATCGGCGAGCCGCTCGTCGCGTGTTCGTTCGTCTAGACGTTCTTCGCGATCTTCCCCGCCCGTACTTATCATACTTTCACTCATCTCGAGCTTTCGCTGGAACTCCAGCTCACCCATACTCCGCGCCAGAAGTTCCTTTTCCTATTCAAATAAAAAAACCAACTGTGTGATTTTCAGAAGAGTGTCTTTCATTTTCTCTAGATGACAGCGAGAAAATTACAAGTTGATGAAAAAGTGGAATGTTGACTATTATTGAGTCGTCATTGATATAAAAGTTGGGAAATTTATTCTGATTTTCGTAACCTAATCAAATCTAAGAAAAGAAAAAAAGAACGAAAATCACACACGGCTATATATTGAATTGAAACAAATACAAATATTTTCGTATTGTCTAATATTAACCAAACTCGCTTATATTGTGAAATAAGGAAATCCCTTTTTTTCATTTCATTAAGATAATATTTATAAGTTCATTGATTTATACATTTACAAAATGTGTGTGTGTTGCTTTCAAGAGATTATTTCTGCCTTATGCAAGGATGATATACAAAAGAAGTCTTCTTTTCATGTAGCTGTAAATTGTGATAGCTTGTTTGTTAGTGACGTATTTCTGTGAAGGATTAGTGTAGTACCTTGTAGAGCTCTCTCTTGGCGTCATCTAATATGGACGAGGCATCGTGTGTAGAGTCCAAGCGAGTGCGAGTCACTTGCATCTCGCGACGGCGACTGGCTTCGTATAGTGCGGTCGCTTCTAGCAACTGAGCACGGAGATCTTCTATTTCGCCCACGTAACCCTAAGGACGGGAAAAGAATTTAATAACTTGATGATGATTTCGATAGTTCTATTATAAAGAGTAAAATTATTAAACAGCTACATTGTACACAAAATTTGGCCGTGTGATGCCGGCAGAGTAGAATAGCATCACCCCGTATCCTCTAACTAATGGGTGTCGTAGAAGGCGACTAATGGATCAGCAAAGGGGTGTTGATCACCTTATACTCCGTCCACCAATCCGCATTGGGCAAGCGTGGTGGACTACTGCCGAAACCTTCTTCAATAACAAGGAGAGGCCTTGTGTCCCAGCAGTGGGTCGAATTATAAAGGATGTTATGATGATAAAGATTGTTTAACCGCACGTTCTTACGTGCGCGTATTCCTTTTTTGACAACGGAAAGAGCGCCCGTGTCCCTTACACGGGCGCTCTTCCTCTCCTCGCGCGCTAGACCGTGCAAAACCGGCGCATGTTGGCTGCGTTTTGCACAGTTTTCTATTTTTATTGTAGCAAATGTGCTCAATTGCTTTAGGTAAAATTTGGTTACGCATAAAGCAACAAATGCCATTATGGGTTATACAGTACCCAAAAATACAGGTTGCCAGTTAGTAATTCAGCAACCCGTGTTTTGGTGGTGGTCGTTAAACAAAATGGTAAAAAAATCGCACGCGATTGAGCGTGCGGGCTTGCGCGCATGCTGTAGGCTCCTGAGAACGCTCGATAGAGCGTATTAGAAATAAAATGAAAAAGCTTTATATTTAAATGGACTTTGCTAAGTAATTTCAAATCGTCAAAACTCTACCATCAGAAGAAGGCAGCTATTGCAAAAAGACTGACCTGTACCAGCGCCGTGAGTGAGCAGTCACCGGCATCAGGACTGCCGTCCTTGGGCGCCCAGTTCCCGAGCGCCTTCTCTGCCACCAGTTCGGTGTTCCTCGCCGATAGCTGCTCAATGGTGCCCTGCATGGCTTTCACGCGCCTTCTCAAAGATTCCACCTCCCCAGTGAGGATAGCGTTCTCTTGGACCACGTCGCTCCAGCCCTCCTCGCCGTTTTCAGATATTACGCGTTTGCCCTGAAAATTAAATCTTGTTTTAGTACTCGCGATGTTGCACTCCGGGTTTGTGTGACATTTTTATACTAATGCTGATAGGTTGAATAGTTACGATGCAATGGGCATATCCTATAAGTTTGCCAATTTAACGAATAATTACATAATTTTAAAAAGATAGGTCTTCAGCTAATAATCCAAGGAATTTAAAAAGTTTTTTGAAGTGATAACGTTTTATAAACCGATGAACACGGGCTGCACGCACGAAAGAGCATGACTCATGCTACGGCCGCACACATCGCGATGTCGCGAATATTCGCGTTATCGCGATGTGTTTAGCCAAGTATTCGCGAATACTTCGGCACTTCGTTTGAAGTCGCAAGGACATCGCGCCGTTGTCGGTAAACTGGCGCACATCAAAGAGTTTTTATCGCGATGTCCTTCGCTTGCATGGCCACACTACGTGGTCTTCAGTCGGCGCACAGACATCGTGCGCATCGGACGTATTGGTTTAAATTAGTTTTCTACCATGGATTGGAATAACGACAGGATTTTCGAACTTATTAGCAATTAGGAGTGTGAGTCAATATTGTTTAGCGTTGCTTTTTTCTTAAACAATAATTCCTGACAGAATAAAAAATAATTGCCCTAAAATATAGGTCGACCGCGGTGTCCATTTTGTTTTTTGCGTAACATCGCGATCACATCGCGACAGACTTTACAGCGCGCAATGTGTGGCCATGCACATTCGCGGTAGGCCGAAGGCGAAGATTATCGCACGAATGATATCGCGATGTGTGCGGCCGTAGCATCATTGTCACGTTCCGCCTGAGCCGAGCGTGCAAGCGAGAGAGGCACGCACGATCGAATATCTACATAAGACGTATCACGTTATCACGTAAAATTATCGTCCGTAAACCGACTGTAAAGGTGGTTTAAGACGATAATTTTTTTAAACATATTTATCTGTTTCCTTTCTAAGCATTTTGGTAGTTAATAGTTTATGGCCATGAGCAAAAATTAAAATAACAACCAAAACTAAATAAAAATCTAAACTTTTTTTGAGGTCGGTCCCAAATACAAGTGACAACATTTATTTCAAATATTAAGTTAAGATTGGCACCAACCTCAAAAAACATTTAGATTTTTATTTAGTATTGAATGCGGTTATTTTATTTAAAAATTAATTTATTTTTGCTTTTAAGTATACAGAGTGTAAAAGACATGAACAGTTAAACGAGAACCATGTATTCTGCTCACCATCATAACATTTATTTTCCTTTAGATTATACCTGGGAAATTGATAGTTACGATTTTATTGAAGGTCAAAGTCATATTTTTTTTTTATTTTTTTATGAAAACGTATTCTATACGTTATTTCTTAATTATTGTCCAAAGAAACATTATATTTTTTTTAGTATTTCATAACAAAAAATGGCTTCAAAACGTTAGCGTTCAATGTAGCTCACTCGATGCGCACGGACACTAACGAGCGGGGCCGCCGTCTGGCAAAATTATCGCGGTTTTGCGAGTTTAGTGCGAGTTGAGCCCTGTACATTGCGTGGTACAATTTGCATTCTTTTTTAACACCAAAAAATTAAAATCATTTCCCAGCGATATATATTTTTTTAAATATGTCTTATTTTGATGTATAGAATACATGGTTCTCGTTTGACTGTTCATGTCTTTTACACCCAGTATAAAATTTTCTGTAAACTATCTCGAAATCTTCTAGACAAACAAGGAATAGAACTATTACGATTTTGATTCGTCGATTAAATAGGCATTATTAGGGATAACTCAAAAACTACTCGTCAGATGTCGATTAAATGGGACCACATGACAAGCACCAGCTGGTTCAAACGTTGAAAGAATCTTCAAAATCGGTACACTCAGTAAAGAGTTATGAGGTAACAAACATAAAAAATACAGTCAAATTGAGAACTTACTTATTTTTTGAAGTCGGTTAACCCTGAGACATACGCTATAATGAAGATGCATGAAAAGTAACTATTTTCAGTAGTGATAACGTTTCGGAAAATAGATATGGAATAGTAATATAATATATAAAACCCAAATGGTTTTACCTCACCTGTTTGTATTCCGCAAGCTCAAGCTGCAGCCGAGCAACCTCCTGCCGCAGCTGGTGAATGGTGCGCGAAGTGAGGTCTTGGTTCACAACGCAGCGGTTCTTGATGTTGCGGGCTCGATTCGCGTACTTCAATGTGTTTAACGTCTCCATAAAGTCTCGGTCACTTGGAGACACGCACGCTATCATCACTGTGTTGCTGTTACCTGTGATACCATGAATAAGGTAAGACCACAGCGTAAAAACATACAGTGGTTCGACGCCTGTGAAGTTGGGGAAAATGCCGCTTTTGTCCAGCGTCTACCAAACGAGTGTATGGCAGTTTGGTAGCGCTACCGTGCCCCTCTCATCCCGCGTCTCCCTCACGTCTAGATGTGCTCGTTGGCTTAATGTAAGGACTTATAATAGACTGTGCTATTAGTAAGTCTCTTGCGAGAGACTAAGGAGAGAAGTTTTCGGGACTCATATCTGATCGTCATGGGCAGACTATAAATGTCCAACTGTTTACAACATCATTCTATACGGTACACCAAAAAGTTAGGACTGTGCTTACCAGGGGCACGATTGGCACGTCATGGCAAGGTATTAGAGGCGTTGGTTTTTGGAAAATCAATAGTAGCACACTAACATAAAACACAGTTAAATTACTTATAGGGTTTTGACTGTGAAAGACAAACAGATATTGCATTTTGTTTTTACCTCCAAGAGAGTCCTGCAGTAGCCTGGTGAGCTTAGAGTCTCTGTATGGCACGTGCAGCACCTTCCGCGACTTGTCTCCGAGCGCCGAGATCACATTGCCGAGCGCCAACAATCCACAGTTTATGGAGATGCCCTCCTTCGCTCTCTCGCCTGTTGCGCCTGTCAAATTACATATAAACATTCAGCTTCCATATATTGTTAATAGTCAAAGTAGTTGAAGGATTGACTTGGAATCTAAGCACTTTAACAGAAGGTTGTTTTTATTCCACGGGCGCCGTAGAGTACAGAAGAGATTAACCTTTATACGCTTTAAACATTAAATATCGTATTAATTAATATTGGACTTCAGCAAATCGCGGTGGCGTTTAGCTGGTACAATATATAAAAATATGAAATATAAACAGTTCATTGAGTAATAATATGTCACATAGTTCTGCCTAGTGGCTACATCTATATATTTCAAAGAGCTCTTTAATACGTCTTCAACATCACCACAATTAAAATTCAGGGTATGAATACTAGACTAGCATTAAACTACTTATAGACATAGAAAAGTAGAGTGTTTTCTTTACTAATAAATAGGAACCTTGTCGCCTTGTCCTTATGATTTTCTTTGGATTACCACAGGAGTGGAGCGTAGACGGGTCCGTATGGCAGTTGTTCAAGTAAGCTTTTTAAGTTCTTCGTAGCTTCCCTGTCAATAATAAATAAAAGAGAATCGTCTACTTCGGCAGTTTCCGCACTTTTCCGTCCGCCTATTTGAAGTTTTTACTCTTTGGTGCACTTGTCGGTATGTCTTGTCGTTGTTAATTTTAATATGTTTAAAAAAACTTATTGCCTGCCAATAAGTACCAGTGAAATAAACAACATGCATAAATCTTACGTAGGCTCTTATCCTATATACAGAACAAGTGCATAAATTAAATAGATGATTATACAATTATACATATTCCAAGTTCATTTGTTGTTGCGATTAGCAATCAGTACTGTATGTAAATTTATCATGCAATATTACATATAAATTGAGTTCAATGATCTTTCTAATCTATGAATCTTAGTTTTAGTCTTGCTCATTATATTGAAATTTCTTGAATTGTGTATTCAATTCGAATTCCATGTTCTGCAAGTGTAACAATTAGTACAAATAAAAAGTTAATGACAACAAAACTAACCGGAGTGGAACCGAGCTGTTAGCGCGTCGTTATCTAAGCCATAATTCAACGTTTTTTCTTTCTTGCTTGATATCGAGTTAAATGAAATAAAAACCAGCAACATACCCGTTCTTTTGAGCCGTTCCGAACCAGCTAGGTCGACGAAGTGAAACTTTGCTGTTAGAGTTTCGTACTGCTCTGGTGCCTCCGCCTCTGAATCTTTGTCTTGCATCTCCTGATCGGCTGCTAACCTCCTTTGTCTCATGAGCAGGGTGAATACCGCGTGGGATCTCGATGATGACGAGTTCATGTTCGTAGCAGCCGTTGTCCTGGCCAAGGCACCGGCTCTCAAGGCCCCGAGAGCTTCCTTCACGCCTCTGACAGCTCGCATCGATGCTCCCACTATGCGCACGCCACCGCAGCCGTCTTCTGTTATTCTTAAAGCTCCCTGGGGAAGGAATAGAATATTGGTCCTTCGAGCCGCATCATAACGCCTAAATTAGTACATTTTTCCAAATACATTATTTCGCGAAATGTGAATTTCTTTAAAGTATCATATTTTATACGTACCTTTGCGAATGGATCTTTGGCTGGATCAAGCAGGTCTACTATGTCTTCATTATATAATTCTATGAACTGGGCCTGAAAAATAAAATTAAGTTAACTATTATTAGCCGCCTAACATTTGTTTTACATTTAAAACTAAAGACAACTAATACAGGAAGTAACTTGGATCTCAAAAAATAAGTTGAGAAATTATATTAGAAGATTATAGTATTTTATTCTTATCGTACACAGAAAATAAAGCAATTGTTAACAAAGTACTAATAATAAATGTTTCTTTGAGAATTTATGAATAAGGCCGCCCTATTTCTCTTTTTACTGTGTGATTAACCTGGAACTGTTTAGCATAGTGTTGTAATTTTACAAGACGCCCCATTTCAAACCTGTGACTTAATTTTCACGACTGCCATAAGACATTTTATTCTTTTACTGGGATATTTTCATGAAGATAGCGAATGACACACTCGATATCTATTGGGGAATCGATAATGTGTTGACATCACGACTGTTCGTTTTGAAACGTAGCTGCGATTTGAAATGTACCTGCACAGAGAATTCCGGTGGCAGTTGTCCTTTGGCGCGGGCCTCTTCAGCTCGCTGGTCGGCGCCGGCGAAGAGGTCGCGGATGGCGCGTGGGATGATGCCACGCCTATCCTCATCCCCGTCTCCCTCGCCCTCCCAGCCGCTGCCCATTGTGTAAGTTTTGCCGGAACCAGTCTGTAAATAATACAGATTCTTTTAGAGACATTTCTAACAATCTCTACTCTATTCCAATATTGTCCCCGAAATTTGAACAGCAACTTTCTTCCTAATATTTTTTTTTATCGAAGAAGAAATTAAAATAAAGAGTTATACACAAATAGCACATCGACCTTGTCTCTTAAGGTAGCGATGCGTTGTTATAAGATTAAAAAATTATTGTGTTAGACACAATGAAGAGTTTGGTGAAGTAATATAATTTGCATGTCATAGAAGTAGGTTTGTTCTTAAGTTTTTATGCCAAAACCTAAATTAGAAATGGCAATCGTATTACGCCAATTAATTGGTTTCTATTTTGTCAGTTAAATAATATAAGATAAAAATACTATGATTGAAATTGATACCAAGTTAAATAAGTGCTGAGACGGGACATCATTACTAAACTTGCCAAATAAAAAATAAAAACAATATTTCATATAAATACTACGTATAGTATTTTCTGATAGGATTTTTGCCTAATTCTATATATCATAGATCAGCTTTGTGACATGGACTTAGTTTGTGATAAAAGGTTTAATCTAGAAGTTTAGCAGTAAACAATCAACGGGCACAGCAAGGACGGACTTAACGAAGAGAAATGTGGAAAAGTTGTAAATATCCATTACAACGCGATCGCGGTAACTACATACAGGTAACAAAAAGAAAATGTTGCTTTTAAATAATTATTTTATTTGATTCTAAGATAGGTAATATATTCATTAACTATCTTAGAATCAAATAAAATAATTATTTATAACATACATAATCCCAAAAGGGGTGGAGAAGAGCTTTAGGTACCATTTGGTGACACATAAAGCCACATCAAGCAGCATGGGCCCTGCAGTAGCTCAAAATAGTGACGGGTTGCCAGTCTATCGCCTATTGTCCTATTTCTTTGTTATTAGGTACATATATCAATATTTTTAACAATACAAAGCACACACACACACATTCGTCTGTGTTTATCCATATTTTATTATTTACTTTCATTGTGCTTAATTCTATCGGCTTATGTTTCCCATATAAATTTATTGCAATAGGTCGTAATTTTCATATGTCGAAGCGTCTATAAAAGTAGATAAGCAATATGTTAGCAATTCATTAACACGTAACTATGACGCTGATTGACATTTAATGGACATGATAAATTGAATATAAATCGAATGAGCGCAAATATTCGTACAAACATACAATTAGGATTGAGTACGAATAACTGTTCGCCATCGTAGAATAGCATCACCCCATATCCTCCAATGGGTGTCGTAGAAGGCGACTAATGGATCAGCAAAGGGGTACTGATCCCCTTATACCCAGTCCACCAATCCGCATTGAGCAAGCTTAGTGGACTACTGCGTAAGCTTCATTTGATAACAAGTTGAGGTCTTGTGTCCCAGCAGTGGGTCGAATTATAAGATGTTAATTATAAGAATTATCGATGTTGTAAAATACAATTCTCCACAGAGTATAGTTTTAGTTCCCTTTGCAAAGCAGAACAACTTATTGTTTTTTGAGTGAAATTAGAACACATGTAGTTCATAGGGTGGTTTCTTAGGATAACATCATTCCTGATTCGTTGGATAACATCGATAATTATCAATATGCTATCATAAAAAACTACAAAATTGAAAATTTTATGTAACCCCCGAAAATTTATAGCTAAGAACCATCTCGGTCACGTCAGCTTTCAAACAAAAAAAAACGCATCAAAATTGGTACATTCGTTTAGGAGCTACGATGCCACAGACAGATACACAGACAAACAGACACATAGATACACAGACAGGTAAAACTTATAACACCCCTCTTTTTGCGTTGGGGGTTAAAAAGAAGTTGCGTGTGGAAGGTGATTAAAATTTTACAACATTCGCGATGAATGAGTTTCGTGACATTTGACCATTAAAGTCGCCTTAAAATACAGCTTATGTTGCTTTGCTCCTGTTATTTTGATATGTGATTTAATTTTAAAGTCAATGTGTAATATGTATTGCAATTTTAATAGAAGCAAGGCAATTCAATTAGGGCCCTGGTTCATGCATATTCATGACTTGTCATAAACCCAAAAACCGTGGGCGGAACGTGTCGTAACCTACTTGGTTACATGATCGGACTGATGTGCGGTCAGCATCATACCTCATATTGTTCATTAGAAAATGGTCCTTAAGACGATGAGATTAAGGGAGTGACGTCACAGGTTCTCATTGTGGTTCTGCGGCGTAAATTCACTTTCTAACTCGTGAGCGGCCATCACGATTTCACGTGGTGATAACTATCTGGTCTAATTTTACTTAAGCTGGACTTAGTTCTAGAATGTCTTCAAAGTTCGACGTAGGGTCTTGCGATATTATATTGTTCTTTATAACTATAACAATGTTGAACAAACTGTTTGTTTGCTTGGAAGCAGTTTGAACAGCGGGGTGCGTGTAGCCCTCATTTTCCGCCAGAATTACATAGGTTAGGCTGTTAAGGTAATGCAGTGACAGTAGGTTTCTGTAAGGCAATAAAGTCATAACTCTTTAATAAATTGTAAGAATAAAATTACATACTTTTATATATGAAGATGAAAATATTGTCTTACTGCGGTATGATCACGGGCAATGATTTTGAAACGATGCTATAAAGTTTAATTAAAAAAATACGTTTTCATCCAGAAAAAAGTTACAACCTGTGTGATTAATAGTGTAGTCCCCTTCAGGGACTAGGGCAGGGACTTACTTTAAATATAAAATTGGGAAGTGGTGACAATACATCAAGTTCTACCTGTTTTGTTTTGATGAATATTTTGGCCCATTTACATGACGATAGAACAATAACAATACAACATTAAGGAAGTTTTGGATAGAGCTGTCTATACTATTGCAGACATTTTTAACCGACTTCCCAACAGGAGGAGGTTCTGTATTCGTCTGTATGTATTTTTTTTTTTTTTATGTATGTACGTCGATATCTCCGTCATTTCTGTACCGAATTTCAAAATTCTTTTTTAATTCGATAGTGTTTACCCCTGAGGTGGTCCCATTGTCACCAAGTCAGGATCTGATGATGGGAAGCCAGGGAAATCGAGGGCAACCCTCAAATTTTATAGGCATGTACAACGTTTTTCATATTTTTTCTAAAGGTATACTAGCATTTGCGTCTGGTAGTCACCATCTTATGTTGATGAGCTGATGATGGAAGGTAAATGTATGTTCACCGATATCTCTGTCATTTGTGGACCGATATTCAAAATTCTTTTTTTATTCGATAGTGTATACTCCTGAGGTGGTCCCATTGTCACCAAGTCAGGATCTGATGTTGCGAAGCTAGGAAAATCGAGGGCACCCTTGAAAAACAACGGAAAGGGAGAGTTATTCATATTTTTTACAAAGCAATTCTAGTATGATTGCGTCTGGTAGTCATCTCATGTTGATGAGCTGATGATGGATGGTAAAACTCCTTAATTGTTAGGAGTTGGTTGTTGATTATTTAAATATTAAAGGAACCTAAAGACCGATAGTTGTGTTCTTTCAGGTAATTTAGGTGAGCTGATGATGGAACAAAAAACTCCTTAATGGTTAGGAGTTGGAACATAATTCTTTAAATATTAAAGGTACCCAAAGAGCGATAGTTGTATTCTTTCAAGTTATTAGGTGAGCTGATGATGAAAGAAAAAACTCCTTAAGGGTTAGGAGTTGGATGGTAATTCTTTAAATATTAAAGGTACCCAAAGAGCGATAGTTGTATTCTTTCAAGTTATTCAGGTGAGCTGATCATGGAAGGAAAAACTCCTTAACGGTTAGGAGTTGTATGATAATTATTTAAATATTAAAGATGATAATTATTTCAATATTAAAGGTAGGATACATAAATACGATTACGCTTGTAGTAATCCCATGAAGGGTTGAGCAGGAGCCTTAGGTAACATTTTGTCACACATAAAACCACCTCTGGCAGTATGGACCATGAGTTGCCTCCAAATAGTGACAGGTTGCCGGCCTGTCGCCTACATAAAAGGGGCACAAAACCCAAAAAGTAATGCGCTGAATGGCAACGCACTTCTAATGTTTAGTGATTTATTCTTAATATTGCAAGTGTCTACAGGCGACGGAACCACTTAACACCGAGTGGGCCGCAAGTTTGTTGGCCATCTCGTAATATATTTAATATATTACGAGATGGCCAACAAACTTGCAGCAGCTTAACAACAGTTATTCACACTAAAAATAGAAAAATAAACAACTTTTAAAAAAAAAGTCCAACCGACTTCAAAAAGTATAAAAATAACATAGTATTAAAATGTGTGCTAGGTACCTGCTGTACTGTTTGAAGTCGGTGCCAAGCCAACTAGATATTCTATAGGTCCACCTGCCATATCACACTCATTGATCACACCATCCCGCGATTGCGACCGAATGCGCCAGCTTGGGTGATGAGGGGCTCGTTGTGCTGAACGATTGGCATGGCTTGGCACCGAGTTCAAACAGTACAGCAGGTACCTAGCACACATTTTAATACTATGTTATTTTTATACTTTTTGAAGTCGGTTGGACTTTTTTTTTAAAAGTTGTTTTTTGTAATCAGTTGAAATAGTGGAAAGTGAATGTCGTTTCGTAAGTAAGTAATTGTCTATCGTTTGTAGATGAACAACTCGATATTAGAGGTAAGCCATTTTATATCATCTAGTTCGGAACAACTCTCCTTTCATTGTCATCAAATCATCAAATGTCCTCTTTGGACAGTTATTTTTCTATACCGACCGAAATAGTCTTGCTCTATCCGATCTCGAGATGAGCTTTACCGAAGTCGTCAACTCAGATGCGGCGATTAGAAAATCGAAAGTTCACAATGGCACCTCATCAAAACAAACGTTTCTTAGAAAGTGAAAATAATTAAATTGGTAAATTGAACATGTCAAAATTAAAATTAACCAGTTGAATGACCGAAATGTCTATCTTGGTTGTCTAGGTTTTCAGAGCATACTAATATTTGCACTTAGTCTGTGGAGATAAAGTGCATTCTCGATTACAGAGTTTTGTTACGATAAACTACCGGGTTAGATTAGCAGAATTGTACAAACGGGAAATTTCGCGTTCCACCACTATACGGCGATAGGTCCCTTCGCCATAATATAACGAAATACCATCACATCATTTTATAGGTATTTTATTTTCAAAGTGGTCTATCGCCAATTTCCTTGATCATACATAAAAATCTCAAAAAACAAAATCAGGGTTAAGAGACATTCGCACGTAGGGTTCAGCATCTGGAGAAGATTGTGTAACGATTACTGCGATATAGCCCCTTATACAAGCGGCAAATAGGTAGGTAATCTGTGATAAATAAATAAATGCAAATTAGTTCTCTCCACGCGTTGTGGTTATGGTGTGGTTGGTTTACTATTGGAAATATTAATAAATAGCGGCAATGTTTGTCGTATTTAAACTCAAAGTAAATTAAAAAATATTTCGGAATCGTATCTTTGAAGTAGCTTTCTTTAAAGTAGGAATGATAATTACAACTGTTTATATCACTTACTGAAATAGAATCGGTTTCTGATTGGATGTTGATTTCCTTTATTCTTCGCTTCCGGCATTAATTTGTAAACGAGAGCTCCAAAATAGGACGCTTTTTAAATGTTACCGCTTTAGTGAGTTTGTATTTTTTTATTATTTTAATATTAGAAACGTATCACGCAGTACACCGAATTGAAACATGGTCCGCAGCGTATGTGGGCGTATTGCGTATATCGCAAAATGTCTGCATCGCGGAGCTTTCAGAAAAAAATCATAGGGTTAGAACAGTATTTGCATAAATTATATATTGTACATTTGTATGTTCATAGTGGTGTGTAATAAAATTTATTATAATTATTAAATACATCGTTTGCTCAGTGAATAATTAAGTCGGCTTAGTTTGTAATTATGATTTTTAACTACATTCAACCAGTAAGAGAGAACTCACATCTTTTTCAGAAGATTTATTCGAAATATCCTTTATTTACTCGCAAGCGATACTAGTAACAGGTTGACCATACTTATTTTATTATATCTCATTTAGATATAACCATCCGTTCCTATTTATGATGCAAGAAGACGCCTTATAGTCCGTATTTACAAACGATATCTTCGATTTACATTCACGACAACGTTTGTATTTCAACGTTTTTGTATTTAATTATTACCTTTAGTGAATGGTCGTCCAGGTACGTACGTGGAGCGGATCATAATATCATTATAATTAAAGAGCTGCCGGGCGTCTATCGGTCTGTTGATCCAAGATCGACGCGTGACTGGCATACTGGCAGTAGTTATCACATCTAACCAGTTCCTAAAGACACTGTTAGCTGAGCTCTACGCAGTATCGATAAACAGGATCAATCAGATAACATTATTTGACAGCTGAGTTTAATGTAATATTGTTCTAAGTTTTAATAATATATCAACGGTTATGTTGTATTATGTCATTATCGCACACAACAGAACTTGGTCGTAGTTCTGTGTTAAGATTCGTATAATAAATAATATTATTCTTAACAGTGGCCTACATTTCAAAATGGTTGATTGTATAAAAGTTACAGGTACATAATTGGCTACATTATATTATAATTATCCAAATTACAAATGCATTTGCGAAAAATAAACAACTCTACGTTAGTCGGAAGTCTCATAACGAGTAATAATCCATCCATTCTAGATGAACTATCTACAAGATAGTTCATCTAGAACCGATGGAAAAACTGTGTGGGCAACTCAGCTACTTTCTACAGCTAGGCTTCTTAGGTATCGTTCCATACAATACATTAAATAAACGAAAATAACACATCAGATTAATACATAAATTTTATAATTGCGCGTTTCCAAATAAAAAAATAATAATTATGAAATTGTTCCAGTTATGAATTTTCTGTTCGCACGATATTAGATTCCGCGGTCGCAGCAAAGTAACGTGTGATTAAGTATTTTCTATCTATTGAATACATTCTATCAGTAACGTAAATCAGAGAGAGTGTTGCATTCAAGCGGTACTAATCAGAGCTTTGCGTGGTATGATATAGAAATTGAATGTTTCATATTCTACTTTACTCTCTATGGAAATATAATAGATATATAAGTAAGCTATAACTATAATATAAACAATATAACAATAGTTTAGATTATCTATATACATGTTACCTTTTCCCATTGTCGGTCATAGATGGGTTAATAAATATTTATAATCTCGAGCTGCATCATGCATCTGAATGAAACTATTTGCACTACGGATAGTTTAAAAAAGAACAGAAGACCGCTCTTCTAAAGACTAAAAGTGTGACGAAGAAGACCGCAAACTTGGCTCGCTGGTAGTCGGTCACTGTACGTACAGACTTTTGTTAGTCTACATAGGTACAGCATAAGTTTGTGTCGTGTGGACTTATACCTAGCCAATAAAAGTACCCAATACTACGCGGTTTTCAAAATCCACGCGGACGAAGTCTCGGGAAGAAGGTTTAATACATATGTAAATTTCTTCGTAAGCAATTTGGTATCAATCTAGCAAATTGTCAAAAAATGCGGGAGGTAAGTAATAAATTAGATTTGGAAGAACCAGCCAGGTGTGCGTGTCGGGCGACCCGTTGACCTACATTGTAACGGGATTGCCCTAAGCCACGAGCTTGCAAGGGACTTAAAACAACACTAGCAACATCCAGTTCTTTCATTATAACGATCTACAATAACATTTTTTTTATTATATTCTCGCATCAATTATTATCTAAACTAGATAATTCATGCGAGAATAGAATCGAACACCGATAAACTTTGTGTTATATTAAAATTAGGATATTTATTTTTTAATATTTGACAGAAACAAAAGTGATTATAAGACACGATTGGTTGTTCAGGGAAGAGTGGGCGGTAGGTACTAGGCCGAAAGGCAGATCACTCATACGATGGACCAACCAGATAAAATCTACCGAGGGCGGCTCTGGCATGAATACACTGCTGCAGATCGGACACGTTGGCGGAATATAGTGAGGCGAGCCACTACAGCCCAAAGCACTCTCTCATGACGACCATGACCGCTCTGTCAAGAGCGAAACGAAGAAGAAGGGTGATAAGATGGCAGGTGGAAGTGAGCTTCACCAGGAACTCTCAAACACTTAGAGGCTGTCTATCCTTATAATGTCGGAACAATCGCTTCCATCTAGGCCTTTAATCACTTACCATCAAGAAATATGAAGACTAGAGGAACCTCTTGAAATATTTAAAGAAATACATATAGGTATTCCGTAATTTACAAGTAAGTATGTAGAGATAGACCAAGTTCAGGGTGGACTCCAGTCCAAGAGGAACCAAGTTACAAATTGAATCCTATTGTAGCTATTATTTACTAATACTTTACTAATTAACCATATTCGTCTTACACAAGAATCAATGTGAAAATAGATAGGTACATACATAATAGGAAGAAGCTGCTAGAAAGTTTATTGGCTTTTAAGTGTGAGCTTTCCAGTGAAGCCTCATAAGAACATCGTAGTGGACACCCACGTCGTACTTTAGCCGTCATGAAGTAAATAAATAAAAATGGATGGTAAAATAAATCATAATTATTATTATTGCCTAACATGGCGGTTACGTTAAAACGAAAGTTCAAAAGCGCTATTCAATCCTACAATCGTACCGTGTGAACATTTAGGAAAAAGCGAAAGTTTCTATAGAGAAAAAACATTGGGTTTTTATAATAATCTTTCAATAGGTATTAAAAAAGCACACAACAGTATTCATAAAGTACTTTTGTGATATTACTAGATTATGCAAACTGTACATTATTAACATACACGAGACAAGATCACAGGTATATTAAACAACAACAAGGATAATTCTTATTAACTTCATATACTTGCATAACACAAGTTCTTGTAAGAATCAAATCAATCTTTTAACGATCTAGAGACAGCGTATCGTATATTCTATGTATGTTGTTGGAATAAATTAATAAACTATTCATATTAACATTCTTATTAAGTAAACTAGTTTTTTAACAATGTTTACGTATTTACGCTATGTTTATAGTTCATATTATGTATTACTTTAGAAATATTTATCTAAATTTTGAATCAAGAATGTAGAATATAAGTAAATTTTAAGATACTCCGCCGCGATTCATTCACACGTAGGAAATGACAACGAGACACATAAGTTTGGCAATTTCAAAGCACAGGTGCGATCCAGTTAGCCCCACTGGATCCGATCTTGATGAGGTTTGTGCTAAAGCTTTCAGTTGTGGTATACAATCATTTCAAAGTCTGTTACCATAACAATAATGATTTGACAACAATAAGATATAACCCTTTCCCGAGAATATTGGCGTACTGCTATCAGTATTGTCGGCAGGAAAAAACCGCATTCAAAACTAATGTTATCACTTGTGTGTCTAAAAGAATTCGAGATAGTTTCCTGAAAATTTCTATATAAAAATCTAAATGTTTTTTTGAGGTCGGTCCCAAATACAAGTGACAAGTGACAAGGTTTATTCCAAATACTGAGATTGGCACTGACCTCAAAAAACGTTTAGATTTTTATATACAAAATTTTTATTTCTCCGTTTTTGGTTTTGAAGGCGGTTTTTTATACTTATTTAAAAATAGTTTGTTTTTTGCTATTTAGTGTTTGAGTATTTCAGGAAACTATCTCGAATTCTTTTAGACACACAAGTGATAACATTACGATATCATGGATGTAAATTAAATAGGCATTAAGTATTAGGGATAACTCGAAAAGTTACATAAATAATATGTGTCGGTCCAAAACCTAGATATTTTCATTTAAATTTGCGAAGTCGATCGAATTGTAGAGTAGCTTATGTAAAGCTTGACTCTTTCTTAGGTCAAAATTGGAATCTCAAATATTGTGTGTCCTAGAATATTTTATACACCGCGAGCGTCATAAGGTACGCAAGATCATTTATAACGACCGTCGGCTGATGTCACTTGAGCAAAACGGAGTTACCATGGCGCGGAATTATGCCTCGTGGGAGACCTTGGACATAACAGCTAAGGTGCTAGATATGTGAGTATATTTGACTAAGAATTGAATACCGTTCAAACGTTTTTTTACGCCCATTGACGATACTTATATAATACTTGGAAGGACTGATAATGTCTTAGACAAACACACATCTAAATGTTTGATGAAGTAGGTACCTATTTTTACCTTTAGTTATATGGAGTACTCATGTCTATTGATTTTTTTGTGTGAACATAGAATCACTTGATACTATTGGTACTGCGGATAAAGTACTAGTTTACCTAATATTTGTGTGATAATGAACAAAGTGAGGAATGAGTGAGTACATTATAGGAGAGGTTTAAAAGTAGCACCAGTGACAGAAGATGAGAAGAGATGAGCATACAAAGAAAGCGATGTGAATGACACATTCATTCACATCGCTTTCTTTGGTTGGAGAGGGAGAGGAAACCGAAGAAAAGATGGATAGACTGTAAAAGATGATATGGTAAAAAAAAGTATCATAATGTTGAGATGACAGCTGATGAAGAAGAACGGAAGAAGTAAATATATTACGTCTACGCCAAATAAAATGATTTTATATAGTATATACACAATTTTACGGTGCTGTTCAAAAGATTTCGAATACTATAAAGTCGATGTAATGGTATTCGAAAAGCTATTAGTTAACTAGCAAAATTACACTCGAATTTTTGCATTCATAATTGCTAAAAGTACAAGTGATATTTGTTTTTAAAATAATGGACACCGAACTCAGAAATGGCGATTACGGTATTTATGTAAATAAGGAACGGAAACAGTGAGTTTGCAACTTGATGACATAAGCGTGGACTGTTTACCTAAGACATTAGAGTTTGTTACGAGAACACGGCCTTAGCGCCTCTTGAATCTCATTCTGTATTTTGCTAGCTATACAAGTTTTATTGTTAGGGATAGATACTGCGCCACAATCTCCAAACAAGAAGATAAAGACGAGGACGAGCAATTCCAACTATTTTATGGATGTCTCACGGTTTTCTTGTGTTTCTGTTGTTTTCGTACTTGTACGTGTTAAGGAATACTCAAACGCTTATTAACTCATTGGTCGCTTAAAGTTTTGATAGCGAAGATATAAATGACATGAGTTTAAGAACCGCAGCATTAGTAAATTGAGTTCTGATGTGACAGAGGGAAGTTTTTAGACTTATAAACCTTTTCTAAATTATTTTATTGTACTCAATTGCATGACTTCACGTCAACAAAAGAGATGGGCATAATAATAGTTGATTGCTGACGGTGAGGATTCTCTCCACTAACTTGTCGCAGCGACAGGAGCTATCAGGAACCTGTGGCACTACAGATGTTAAAGTTAGACTGAATAGTTTCTGGCTCTACTCTCTGTTCATTTTTAGAGGTGGAACCTAGGGAAGAATGACAGACACATAAAGATGCAACCAACGTTATTGTGTGAAATATCGCTTTAATAGTAGAAAACATGTTTACGACCTCCTAGCATGTCCTAGCTCATCGTACACAGGAAGCGAAGTTGCGCGCGCAGTCGATATAGATCAGAGGCGCGCGCGCCGCCCGCCTTATAAGGCACAACCACGCCGTTGCTAATGGCAGTCGATCCACCGCATCACAATGTCCCTGTTTTCATAATTAGATGGCCGTTGTAACACCTCACGCATATTATCAAATGAACATCAAAAGCTTTCCAAGACAATCAAATGTATGTAGACCCATAGCCTAATAGAGGGTGTAATATGGATTGGAATTAATTGCGATTCATGTTCTCTGGAATAATAAACTGCTTTTTAAAAATACTCATATACCATATATTATTATAGATTCTTGTTAGTGAAAGGAGCTTATCAAACACCAGGTTAATCTTTACCAGTATCATCACCAATCATCATCACAACAGCTCATATTTCTTCATAGGTGTGTGCAGGTTTCCTCACGACGTTTTCCTTCACCGTAAAAGCGTCGGTTAAACGTACATATGAATTCAAAATTCGAAAACACATTGGTACGTGTCGGGGTTCGAACCGGTGCCTCCCGGGTGGGAGACAACGCCCTTACCCACTACACCACCGACGCTTGCTATACCTATTTAGGAGTATAACCAAATGTTAATTGGATATTATGATTGATTGATAGTAGAAAACTGATAGTTTTCTATAAAGACACGGACAAGGGATCTACAGTATCTATCCACCGTTTCACTGTCGCACAATCAAGAAATGGAACTGCCAGCTGCCAGCACACGTGTTCCCTCCTTCCTACAATCCTGGGTCATTCAAAAGAAGCGTCAAGAAGCACCTTGCAGGTCAGCAAGGCGAGGGTGGCTAGCGCGGCGGTTTATCTCTCGCGCCAGCTATCTTCGCATTTGGACTCCACTTCTGCTTACCATCAGGTGGAATGGAGACATTTGCTTGACCTTTTAAGCTTAGTGTTGGGAGTTGGGGAACATACTTACATCCTATATTGTAATCTATCGTGTTTTCTTCGAAACTTTTACAGGTTCAGATAAACAGAACTTGTGTGCAATTTGGGTTACTAAAAATAGAACATTATTGTTTTTTTTATTTGCCATGCATTTAAATGTTTGAGGTAAGGTATTTAATGAAATTTACACTCGAAAAGAAGAACTACAGAAATCATGCCACGATGAGAACATCAACATGAATCCGTAATTTAAGCTTTCCGTGAGAGGAGGAGCAATTTGTATTTTGTATCTTACTATAGTTTTTTAGTCCTTTTTTTAAGTAAAATAAATTATCTACAAAAAATGTGTTTGTGATGATCACATCATTGGTCAGAAAACCAGCTAAAATCTCGCCAAACACTTTTATTTAGTTTTTCCTTAAATATGTCTAGTTAATTGTTTTTATTTCTTCATCGATATTTTAAAGGCATTATTTTTATCGTGTATGGTTTATCCGGTGTTTGGGGTGTGTGCGTTAGTACAATCACGAAAAAATAATAAGTATTCACTGGACAGTTCATGACTTTTATTATATAGGAAATAAAGATGCATATTATTGCTCGTGACTGTACTCTCTAGGATGTACCTGCAGAAAATTATTTTTCTAAAAAACGATGGAGTTGTCCAGAAATTACAGTCTTATTACCTTTCACATAAAAATTATTCACATTTTATACTAAATATTTTTTCTTTATACATTACTAGTAATGTAACTCGGTTATGTACGAAGACTAAGTGAATTCAGACTCGTTGATTATCATTAATTTCTCTTGAATTAAACAGTTACCTACAAACTGTGATATAAAAACATTTAGGTACTTATAGGTTTGTTCGTTTTCCAGACCTTATGCTAATCCGGGAGAGTCGTAGAGTTAAGAATTACGCATACAACTCATCATTTGCCTGCCCTGCTCCTATATTTATTTTGAGCCGGCGTAATACGTTTTTCTCTTCCATACCTCCCTTCATCCCTGTCAGCCGTCATCTCAGCATCTCTCACACAATAAATCCATCTTTTCTTAATTACGCATACAACTAAGCAAACATAATTACGCCGTAAATTTAATCCTAAGAGATTAGTTTGTTTAGCGAATTTACTACAAAACCCCTTGGATCACACGTGTTCTTTGATAAATATTGTTAATTTAACATTTATATTATAAAAACATAGAAACCAGTTTTATATGCATAAAAAACGTTGATGAATATTTGGAGGTCAATTAATGACCTTTCTTGGAATTTTAAAGCTATGTGAGAAGGAACATTAAGAAAGATCGTTTTACATCGTTATTTATTTTTTGATTTTAAACTGGTCCTGTGGTCTAATTCATCCATTAAGGAATAATAAGAAGAAAACTATTTAAGCTAACTATAATTATAGGTGTACTATGATCGGGTAGGGTTAAAAATTTTAAACTTCGGTTGCATTTGAATATTCTATAACTTGAATACACATTAGGCGTAGGCTCTATCTAGTGTTAGTCTCAGGTGATCGATCACACTCTACGAAGTCTTCTAAACATATGTCAATGACAGAAAAATTAATTATAAATAATTACTTTTTAATATAAAAAGGTTGGCCGTGTGATACCGGCAGAGTAGAATAGCATCACCCTATATCCTCCAGTGGGTGTCGTAGAAGGCGACTGATGGATTAGCAAAGGGGTATTGATCACCTTATGCTCCGTCCGCCAATCCGCACTGAGCAAGTGTGGTAGACTACTGCCTACACTTCCTTCGATGACAAGGAGAAGCCTTGTGTCCCAGCAGTGAGTCGAATTATAAAGATAAAAAGTTGTACGATACTAATGAACTAATATTACTAGCGTACTTGTACAGTCAGCTTCATAAATATCTGAGTGTCAAGACTGATCAAAATTATCTAACAGACAAAAATTCTATATTATATGCGCTGTTAGAGTATCTTATTGTTGTAACCAGCCAGAATACTCAATATTATCTTAACAACACAATTTCAATATTATGTAATGTGTTAAGATGACCAATAATATATTCGCGAATAACTATTCAATGGTATCTAAGCACTCAAAGTTATCAAAAATATCTTGGTAGTAAAGAAAAGTAAACGCTAATCCGGGGTACTACGGTCCTTAAACTACCTTGCTGTAAACTAACCAGAGCTGTCATATGCATATGTCATATGACAAATGCAGGTGCTCTAAATCTAAGGTATTAATTTTACCGAATTTTACAAATAATTATATTTATTAATATAAATTATTTGCTAAAATGCTGAAATTAAATGCTGATTAAAATATCAATCAATGAAAAGAAAATATTTACAGATTTAAATGCAATTTTCTATTGCAACTCAGATATGTTTTTGGATAAAATGCTGCATATTTAATCGAATTTAGTGTGTCATGGGTCATGAATAAATCATCATCAACAGCTCATATAATGTCTCCACCGAGGGTCTCGAGCCTACCCTACATTAGGGGCGATTAGACTTTAGTCAACTACGCTGGCCAAGTGCTGGTTGGTCGTTTGCGTTCCCGTTGAGGGTCCACATTGGAATTTTAGGCTTTTGAATGCTTCAGCCTATAGTAAAAGTTCTCAAACAATTGTAAATTCAACCTTTCATTTGTAAAAGAAGACACTCAAAATTTATAATCGATTGAAGGTGGTCCCACAATCGTGACTGACAGGTATCCAAATCTTATAATATAATCTAGGTATTTCAAATATTATTGTGGTTCCCACTTAATATGAACTTATGGCGTTCGATCTAGAAACCACCTTCTGCATGCTACATCTTTTTATTCAGTAAACAGGAAGGTGTGACATTTAATATAATTATTTTTTTAATGTTTTACTAAGAGTACTCATTTATAGAAGTTGTAAATTTTACCTAGATTATAAGATATGGTTACCTGTCAGTAACGATTAAGGGACTTTAACCGATTATAACTTTTGAGTATCTTCTTTTACAAATAAAAGGTTGAATTTACAATTGTTTGAGAACTTTTACTATAGGCTTAGTTTATTTTATTATTCTGTATGTTAAATCATCAATGCAATTACTACATACATTTTTTCCTCTCTTTCTTTTTGCTCACAATAATGCAATCATCTGCTATGATACTGCTGAGAGTCTCAATTAAAATATTATCTAACTCCTCTAGTTTAAACCATTTAAAATAATAATAATGATGATCTTTTTTATTTCTGTTGCGTTATATTTTGTTACCTTGGGTTATCCATCTCTGAATTCTCTAATAACATCAATTCAAAATCTTTTAGGGAGTTCGTCCACTAGCGACAATCGCTGAGCTATTTTGTTATAGAATATAAAATAATCAGAGTTCAATACTTAAACGCCTAGTTGCTACAAAAAGTTGCTCATCATTAAAGTCGGTCTGTGTCCCGGGCGAAGTGATTGTCACTGTAAAAAGGAACGAGCGGAAATGAACTTGCTAACAAAATTGCTCACAAAATCGCCGACAGAAGTTGTCATAAAAATTCGTTGTTACCGTGGGCAAGTTCCCATGGCAAATATTCCGTCTGAAAATTGTAACTAAATTAAAACATAACAAATCGCAAAAATACCAAATTAAAGAACAATCTGTGAAGGCCCTTAATGTCTAACTTTCAATCTATTGAAAATGGAATAATCTATGTAAGTGAAGATATTTATGAGTACTCTGAACGCTTAGATACCAATGAACAGTTACGATGTGTACATATAAAAGATCATTTTAATCGTGTATATGTAATTGGAGATTTATGGTATGAAGATATATAAGACTGGTTGTTTGTGTACAATATTTTGATAACTTTAAATGCAAAGATTTTATTGAAACTTTGCTCCTAACATGTTTTTGACCACCTTGGCACCTCATATCATTATGAAGCTGACTGTATCTACTTATAACTCAATGTAAGATACGTTTGAAAATGGTAATATTGAATCAACTATTTATCATCACATCTAAGCTGACTACCATAACATAATAGCTCCTATGTTAAGTTATATAATCGAACTACCTACCTACTGACTCACAATTCGGCTTTATTTACAAACACAATCGGAAAATAAGAGCTATGTTTTGTCTTGCTAGTGTAATGCGACGCAACTCTGCTCAGTATTACGTGCGTCAAGTACTTTGGATGAATAATCGGATTTCCGGCGATAAGTAGTATTGATAGTGGCACAGGGCCCATGTTGACGTTGTTATATTGTTTGTTTACAAGATAATTCTATTCTTACACAACCCTTTTTCCATACCAAGAAACACTTTGGTAAAAAAATGGTATTTAGAAGAAGCAATCGTTAATCGTGCAAACTCTATATTCGTTAAAATTATATCATTAGAAATCTTAGAGCTAAATGTAAGTCAGTCAATGACTAGCAAAGATTTGAGTAGCCCACCTTTTGGAACAGTAGAGACCATTCCTTTCAATCTATAAGTACCATCATTTAGAAAGCCGACATCCGATTATATACCGTTGTTCTAACGAGACAACAGTGGAGCATTTGTCCGTTCGTGTGAGCTAGCGATAATAAATTCGTACCCTAGTTGTGAGGTTCAAAAACCCCATTTGTCTGTCAGATCTGATCCACAGCATTAATCTCTCCAATTACGTGGCAAATAGATTTAATGCCTGGCCGATAGTAGCCGCGATGATTAAGACATTTGTTTCCGCATGAGAACTTATAACTTTCGATTGAAAATTAATTGAAATTGATGATTGATTTCCATTCAGTCATTAATTCAATAAAAGCTTTTTCATAAATACTTATTGCAGATGTAAATTAAAGCACTAAAACTTCAGTTCAATAAATTAGTACAAGAATTTACGAACACTGACGAAATACAGGAAGATGTTCAGCGTGCTAATAATCGCGCTAATGGTCTCGCAAATTAAGTCACAATTAGCCGCATAGCATGAAGCCGACCGCGAGCACGTGGGTGGGCGCAAGGACCTCACCGCCCTCGTCCAACTGACTTTTATAATTGTGACGTGGAACATGTAAATCATAACCTGCCATTGAGAAGTTTTTGAACGTAATTATCAGACGACGTGTGGGCTTGTACGGAATTCGGCTTGCGATTCCATGCATAATGCATAATTTTAATGTAAACACGTTCCGATTGTTCCAATCACTCGTTCCATATCTCGTAAATTTCGGATATTGCTTCAATATTAGGCATGACATTTATAGCCGCCTACAGGATTTCCAAAAGCACTGTTTAAATTGATAGCCTTATACTGGTCACAGATATCGTTTTGTAAATAACAAAAGAGCTCTTTGTAGATGTGCTTTTGTCTCAGTCATCTTCATCAGAGTAATACATGTCTCCAATCAATGTAAGTAATCCTGCGATCGTACAATGCCACTGCACGCGTCATGCCGTCTACCGTGTCCTATATCTTATTTTAACTTTATGAGAAGGCATCTCTATCTGTCACTGTGAAAGTTCTGCAATTAACAAACATGACTCAACTCATATTTATTTACAACTAGTTGCTGTTCGCAAGTTTGTTCGTTTAAATTTAGTACCGTTCCACATTTGCAGGTGCATTGCGCACAAGCGGAAGTAGTTTACAGAGAAATGGATAAAACTGGCGAATTCTGTGGAAAATCTGTATGGCTCAACTAGAACAAATAACACAGAACCAGGAACTCTTCCATTATGTATTGCGATTTAATCCGCTCCATTTTGGGAGTGGGCGGCCAATTTAGCATAATGCAGTGAATTTACATGTCCAAAGTGGAGCAGTAAGGTGAAGTACGAAACGGGCTGGTGCGAGGTTATTGCCGTGAGCTGCAATGGAGTCATTTGTCTCAGTAATGAGCCGACAAAAATTGGTCAAGTATAATGCGGATGCGTCATGCTGTCTGGCCGTACGACAGTGGTATAGTTTCGAGTTTAAGGGCTTTACAGCTAATTGATATTTAAGAAAGGCTATACATATAGCAGGTCGGCTGACTGACTTTTTGACTTTTTTATCAAGGACTATGAATAGTGCCTGCTGTTTACTGCTACTTGGAACTAGTGATTTTTTCCTTTTCTCCTCCTCTCACACTTACGTAGGTACTCGTAATATATAATTAATCTTTTCACGACTATCAAAATTTCTTATTTTGTTATACATGAAAGGTGAAGGTGGCTTCACATCAAATGACGTAAAATTATCTCGTAATCTGCAAATCAGTTTACCGATAGCAAGATGGCTGAAAGGGCAATTCATTAGATTTTCCGCGACCTGATTTAGATATCCGTGTAGGTAGATCGATCGCGTCGAAATATGGCTAAAATTTCGGGGAACATTTACAAAGTTTAAAGTGTGCAAGCCGGTAATTGTTGCGCACGAAATGGCATTTGTCACGCGAATGTTGGATATAGCTACGTCATTCTTCCTAGTGGTTTTTCCCAAAGGTATAATTAATTTAGGTAGTTATTTAATCTATTATTTTGTGTCTTATATGGCAGTGCACAAAGATATCAATGGTTATAAAACCATTTTGCACTCTCTGGAACGCTGCAATACATTTACAATCGTTAATATCTAATTACTTGAAAATATTAAAGGAGACCAGAAACCAACACACGAAATTCTGATAATTGTCTTATTCATCATTGTACGACATGGACAAAGAGCACTGAACTGTAACAATGCCAAACTGATATTAGAGCTCTTATCTGTCTATTGGGCCAACTATTAAAAAATAATTCTCCATAAAAAATGGATATGTATTGAGTGGATTGAATATGACGAAGAATCAGGGCAACGAAACAAAACTTATCTGTTTTAAAAGAAAAAATGTAACTATCTCAGAATCATGTGTCTAAGCATATTGGTTGTTTTTTGCTATGACGATCAAACATTATTCAGTACAGTAATGTTGATATGAATTCAAGTTCATATTACAGTTTTAATTGTAATTTTCAATCAAATCTTCAATTATTCTGTGACATGGTGAAGAACAATTCAATGTACTCGTCTTGACTACAAAAATTAGGTACTGTTGAAGTTAATCTAAATAAATGACAGATCGATATTGATCAAATGTATTGTAGAATTTTTTTTAACATTGTAGTAATAAAAAAAATATACTTTTGTATAATTCGACAATCTGTTCATGTGTCTGGTAATTAAACCCAATCAATAAACACTTAAGATCACCTGCCTTACAAGAGCAATTAACGTCAGCTGTGGCGACCTTCACGGTGTTTTAATGGGATCGCTGTCGTAACATTATACGAGCGACAATTGCGGCGCTGCGTGTCTTTTAGCATCAGCGATTATCGTTAAGGTTTGTGACTATAAAGTCAGCTGTAAATACGGTATTGCAAAAACATTCAAATTTGTTAACGATTTGGTCAAGAACCTACATACGACTTGATAATTAATGAAATTTAAAGATCCAAACTAAGCTACAAACACACAGATTCTGCACTTTGTATCATTGCAGATGCATGGAAAGTCGAACTCAAATATGATGTGTGCAATGCTAAATATTTTCCCGTAGCTTTATTTTACGTGCTGAAAGTTCTAAATGTTACTACAACGTATTGGCTGTAGTTAGTACTCACATCTTAAAAATACTCGAAAGAGGCGTAAAAGTCGTCGAGTTGCGGAAACTTCATACGGGCGTAGAAAGAAGATTTTATTCAACAAACGGAAGGTTTTAAAATTTTAATCTTTCTATTGGAACACTAATTTGCAGCGTCTAAGCTGGGATAATATAGAACAGATCTAAAGAAAACCGCAATCAAATAACTCCACATAGTACAACTCTACATAGCACTTGAGTCTGGACTTCTGGAACACCAGGATCGGTGCTACAATTTGGAGCAGCTTAACCCCTGTGTCTTGGTTGTTATCAATACTTTTAAATAAAGAAACGAACAGATTTATGTATTTATGTTACCTACAACCTGTAACATGAGTATAAAGGTTAGTATTAAGCGCTCGGATCAGACATGCTCTATTAAACCAGTGATTAAACAACAATAGCTCTTGTTCTAATAGGTGGTTCAAAACCTATGATTATGTGCAATAGTTCTTGCTATAATCTGCTGATATATATAAAGCCGTATAAGGTGTTGGCTTACGGGGCGTAGTAGTGACGAATGAGGCCTACCTATTGTGGAGCCCTAGAGAGGGAAACATAACAATCTAACTAACAGCTGTCGTTCTGTCATATTTTTAGCCGCACGAGGTCGACTGTTGAAATTTGAAACAATGAAAGTTTGAACGTGCTGAAACTTAAGTAATTCTAACACTGATTGAATATTTGATTGAATTTAGACTGATTTTTGGTTATGTCTATATGTTAGTGGAGTAGGAAATTTGAGTTAAAGTAGCCCAAAAATTTTGAGAATAGTTGCGCAATATTTACACTAATATAAAGATAAAAGTTTGTACGAGTATATTTGTAATGACCTATTCATTACAAATATACTCGTACAAACTTTTATATATAAGTATGGCATGAATAACTTCTGAACCGATTTAAAAAAAATACCGGTAGAATGCTACATTTACAGGTATAATTAATTTATTCCCAATTTCACGTGAAGGAAGTTCGGGCGGAGCGCTAGTATTTTATTAAAGCACATGAGATAAAAAATGCAAGGGCCTCAATCACACGATATACAAAATTATGTTTATAATGGTTTAGAACTTCTGACTTACTTGACCATAGGCGAGTACAGTAGCGTTGTAGCCATCAAGCGTCGCTTCCACCAGCTTCCTGACGCAGGTGTCGTACACCTGTTGCTGTGCGGCCAGGGGCTCGAAGGCGAAGTCGAAGGTGAAAGTGCGCTCGGTGCCGAGGGCCACGGCGCCCTCGCCAGCCGGGCCTCCCGCCCGAGCGCAGATGCCACATCCTTCGAGCACCTCCCCTGGTGTCTGCGGCCGGATCCTGACAGAAGAGGAAAGGGAATAATTAGTAGGTTAACTGAGATCTGTTAGGTAAATGACAAAGTAAAATTTGACAAACTTGTAATAAACTCATAAGTAGCTCCCCGAAATATTTGCCACTTCCTTGACTATGGCCCAACTGTCCTTCTCTAAGACAATTGTTATAGTATAAAAAGTTCTGAACTGAGTCGCCGTGTTTATTTTGGTTTATCAAAATGCGCGTGGGTAGTATTTTTATCTCACAAAAATGGGTGTACCATGACCTGTTCTGTGGCCATTAATGTTTGTGTAGATATAGTGTCTCTGTGTGCGTCAGTGCCGGTACTAGTGCTCCCGTACTGAGATATACTGTTCATGTTCACACAGACAGTGCTGACGCGCGTTCGTGACAAAAAAGTCGATAGAAACCTTATATTTTGATGTCGTACATGCATGTTAAATTTTGGTCACCCATCCGAGTACCGACCGCGCACTTGGTTGCTTAACTTTCGTGATCGACGGCTCAAAAGTTGATAGATATTTTGATGTCATAAATGCATGTTAAATTTGGTTGCAATAAGTTAAAGCATACTCGAGTTATTGTGCTAACGCACAGACATCACACACAGAAATAATTGAAAAAAAATACATTTCTGGACTCAGGGAGGTCCAAAACGTGTAAATCCGTCAAAATCTCGAGGTCAAATTTTTTGACGATTAAAAGACTTCCTCTATACTACGTACACGAGAAAGTAAAAATACTATACTGTGTGGCGCACCTCTACTAAGTTGAGCTTTCTGTTTGTCTGTTATCTTTCCGTAAGTTATGCATCTATAAAGGAATATAATATGAAAGGGAATAACAGTATAATTATTCAGTTGACACGTGGTTACTGCACTAGACCTTCGCTGTCGCTGGAGTGATGCGCGCGCTGGCGGAAGTCCCAATTAGGTAATGTCGCGCTGCGTCGCAACGGGAGCAGTGCCCGTCAAACGCATATATAATGCATTTTATCTACATAATATCCTCTAATCTATACAATTTTATATATACTTTCTACTAATAGCGTGTTTTTGGGTTTCACAAGATTCTGGTCTTCCCGTGACCACTAACACTGAAACGTGTGCCACGCGAGTTAAATCGTAAAAGTTGGTAGTTTTATTTCATAGATATAGAGTGCTCACGTAAATCAAGAATTTTATACTACATATTTATGTCCAATATTTGAACCTACCAAGTACCTATATTTGTGGAATATTTTATGCGTTTACAAACGCATAAATATTTTTAATACTAGAAAAAAATACACTGAAAAAAAAAGAAGTGCAAAATTTCAAAGATTGGGTGAAACAATGTTTACCATAAAAAACAAGCATCAAGCACTGACAAATTTCTACAACGAAAGCAGTGCCCTGGTGGCGTAGTGGTCAGTGGTTAACTAACGCAGCCGCCCGGATTGCGGAAGACGCTGGATTTGATTCCCGCCTGAGGCAGGTAGATTTTTTCAGTGAATTTTTTCTAGTAATTATATTTGTGTCGAGCTCGTGCGTGATTATCGGGTTCACATAATATTCATTCAAATATATTGTTAAATCAGCATAGAAAATGTTTTTATATGAATTTACTAGAGCAGTAACAAAAATATTACTTTCATATCATATCAAGAGCGGTGACCGACTGAAGTGTCAAAGGAAACTGGTGACCTCGGAACTGTTGCAGTAAACGTCGTCAAATGCATTGGCTATGTACGCAGCGAGGCACTTATGTTGGCAATGCAAAGGCTATTGTACCCGGTGTTTGGTTGCACAATGCAAACGCGGCCGGCTGGAACCGCGGCGCACGCGAGCCGCATCGGCGTCGTTCGTATCGCGGACGTCTTGGATACGAGATATTATCACTAATTGTTAGCTGCGGCATTGCTTTACGACACGGCATCGACACGATGACCGAATGTTAGAACAATACGCGATCGATTAGTTGCGAAGTCAAAATTGAGAACTAGTATGACAGTTTTTTGAATTTAATGCAAAAATATAGAAACTTCGACGGAATGGGTAACTCGCGTAGGTATATTAAGTTGTTTAGTACATTAAATAATAATAATACCTATATTTCCACGCTCACACCGATTATCTAGCCCAAATTAAGTATAGATAGATAGATAGATAGACAATTTATTTGCATCATCATACACACACATTAAAACTTAAAAATTAACAAATGATCTATAAAAATCAAATACAGGCCTACAATACAATTTCAAATAAAATCATTTTTACATAAATTGTGTGTCGCAGCGATGCAAACAGGCTAAAGCTCAGTGATGTATTTGCCAAAAAAAAGGCAAAACACTGATTTTCAGCTTCTGCCCAGGTGACAGGTGCGAGGACGCGGAAACAAAAACTGGCTGTGTTTTCATCGACTAAAATCACAGATAATATAATACTATACTAGTAACTAAATTAAATAATTCGGTAATTATAAAATTGCAAAAAATGTTAAAAGTATAATTTTCAATGGGTATGGTATAAGTAATAATTTAATTAAAATTAGCATAAATAGAAAGTATAATGTCAAACATATATATTTAATTAATTAAAAACACTCATTTAAAAATAAATAATATAGAAATGATAACATCATTGGAAAAGAAAAAAAACTTTTGTAAGCATCTATGAAAAATTATTATTATTATAGTTACAGACCACTAAACAGATATACCACCATCAAGACGACCAATTCTGTGTATACCTAGAGCTTGCAGATCCAATAATGCTAATTTAACCAATTTTTTAAATGTAAATTTAGAATTTACTTGCCTTATTGGAGGGGGTATATCGTTCCAGCACTTAGTCGCTTGATGACGGAAACTACCAGTGAAGTATCATTAAGAACTTGTGTTATGGATACTAGATAAGGGAATTTTTTATTTATTTTTATAAATAAATATATAAACAGCCATGACTATCATGATACCAGGACTCGAACCCGGACCGCTTGGATGTTTTAATTAAATAGGCAGCTATACTGACCACTCCACCAATACGTCGTCTCCATTTAGATTAATATTTTTTATTTATTTTTGAAAGTCTAAAAAAATAATTTCGTATGCTCTTTTAATTATTAGTGTAGTGAACCTAAAGCTCGTCTGGATAATTGGTGTGAACTAAACTGTAAACGTAGAAATAAAATTTGATTACGAAATCGAAAATAATAATTATTTATGACAAAAAGTTTTTTTTAAACCAATATGCACTTGAGTAGTAAGTGCTTCAATATTTATTTATTACAAACATCGCTCTTTAGGATTACATTTTTAATTTAAAAAGTCAAGAGGACATCGTAAGTTTTGTAAAAGGTCACTTTTACAATTTATGTTTGCAGTAAATTCTGTAAGCATTTTATTTCAGACAAGATATAATTTCACACAGCAAGTAAGTACTTACATTATAAAGTAAAAGTCGATGAACAGATAATAAAAAAAATATCTCTTAAAATAAAAGCACTTCATAATTAACACATGCTATTAACAATGCCTTTAAAATTAAACGCACCCACGTAAAGTGAGTGCAATTTTAATTATTATCACATTAATCAGTAACCATTTTTCTTTAAGTATAAAGTTCTCCAAATGAATTTATTTAAAAAAAAGAAAATTCCTGATGAAGTCAATTGGATACTATCGGATCTCGTATACTGTAAATATTAGAATATAAGTGTAACAGGTAATAGGCAAGCATATTTTTATCAAACTTAGCTAATGCTACTAAAAGGGTATTGAATTGAGTAATGCCTTCCGCTAAGCCGTCCTCAGTTCACACCCACAATTTTCCGTAGCGCACTTTCCGAGAAACCATAGCAATATACTTTGACGCATTTCGTACATCTATTTTGAGTAAACAAAATATTCCGAAGTAGGCAAGCATTCAGTTTAAAGAACCTCATAGTAGACTCTTCAATTCAAAAATTGACACCCGGATATAGCTATAAATTGCGTCAATGAATCTATTGTAAAACGCTACTTTTTGTCAAGTTGCAATCGCTTATGATTAGACAATTTTCTTTGTTATTCAGCACAGCAATGTAATTTCCGATGCTATTGATGTAGGTATCACAATGTAAGGACGCCTTAATAACAAATTAAGTGACAATGACAATGATACAGCTTTCGTAAGCATTGTTATTTTCAATAGCAACTATGAAATTCTAGCTATTCGTGAAGGTTAAAGAATATTAGGTGAATCGCTCAAGTAGTTTTTCTTTTCGTAGAAAAATAATGCTTAATTTGCATCGAAGGATTGAAGGTAGGTTAGATACTCAGAAGGTTAAAAACTATTGTGTTAATACCAAGGTAGTATAATGAGGCAATAAGATAGCGACATACACAGCTTTAAATGTCAATACTAATTTGGGAGGATATTTCTAATCCGCTACTCCAAAGTAAACATTTTTTTTAGATTACCGACTAGATTTTGTAAGAAACTTCGTATGAAATAATCTTGGGGATCCGGTCTTAAGTATTAGGTAACGTGTAGTTATGTAAAAAGTCCCGTAAAATCGTTTCAGAGATGAGCCGAAGCAAACAGACAGACAAAAAATTTAAAAAATGTTATTTTGGTGTATGTAATATATTCATATGCATTTAGTAAAAAACGGTTATTTCAATAACACAAACAGACACTCCAATTTTATTTATATGTATAGAGTATACATGTATAGATTTCACACATATTTAGATAGTGGAATGAGTGGAATGCAAATTGATGTGGGGTAAAAATTTTAGGGTTTGGTAAAATATAGTATTTTCCTTTATTCTATTCTCTTTTATCACCTACTTTTGTCATATCATCAACATGGATAACTAGCAACTGTTGTATAGTAAATCGTAATGCATATTACCGAACCCTTATAATCAAATGGGTATCACAGGTACAGACGACGACGACGGCAGCTAATGCTACAAACTGTCATATTTCTTCAATAGACTTTGAACTCCTATGTTCATGAAATAAGGAAGAAAGTCAGTTTTGGCTAGCCTGGTCTGCTATCGTCTTTTCAAAGTTGTCTATTAATAAAACATTCTGTTACAGTCATATTCACTCCCATAATATATGTATTATTTAGGTACATAATTTAGCAATTTATTATCTACATTTAAGTGATGTTACAAGTTGATCTTATTTTACTTCATCTTAAGTGAACAGAACAGTCTACGATGCTACATGCTTACTTGAAGTAGCCTATTCACTTCAAGGCACCGAAGCCACAACATTCGGAAAACACTGGAGGCAACGCGTACCACTCCATAGCTGTTCGCATTTTGAATGAGTTAACTTTCTTTGTGTGAATGATTGGGACATCGGCAATATAGGGTGGTAACTTAAAATTTTTTGCGTCCTTCTTCCCCATTTAAAAGTAAAGTATCCATCTTCCCCATGTAAAAGAATCTATCTCAAAAATACATAGCTATAAACTCATACGTACAACAGAACCGTAGGACACTCAAGTTTGATTTTCGAAATAGCTTTCCGAAACGAAACTATGATTAATCGAAGGTCCTAGAATTTCATGACTCTTATGACACTGCATTATAACACTGGTATGGCGAAGTGGAACGCGCGTAGGACGCCAGTCTAAATATTACACCGGACCCGCCCACTGGGGCTACTGCTAAAATGTAGGCCCGACTAGAAAACAACCTCCTTCTACCCAAGGGCCTTGCAATGATCTGAGGCTAATTTTATTGCAATCTAATTCGGTCCTCTTTAAACATTGCGCTGGTACTGGTTGGTTGTTGATGATAAATATTTTTTGGCTATGCGAAAAGTCCTTTGGTCTTGATAGGAATTTTGAATTATTTTCATAAACCAAGGATGGTTCTTACTTTATTATGTAGAATAATTTGGCTGAATCACAAAAGACATTTTAAATTCACTCTTATTCTGTATACTGAAGAATAGATTACGACTAGTAATCTTCTGTAGTAAGCTTTAGAATACCTCTAACAAGGTAGGATTACTCACGAGAAATTTTGCCACTTTCAGCATCGTCTTTTTTGTTTAGTAACAAGAGACAATTTTCGGTTCCCACTCCAAAAATGGATTTTTTATAGCTTTTGTAGTTTCATATTTGAAATAAATAATACAATTATAATTAACAACAAGTGCACTACCTTCTATTTGACGGTATCTTAATGTGTACAGCAAAAAGATATAACGAACGATAAGTGAATCCTGTTTCTAAATTTAGCTAAAGAAAATGCAAAACTCAAACATATTATAAATACGGAAACACTACTATGACATAACAAGAAAAGCAACAAAACAATATTATTAATAAACTTAGTCGATTTTCCATTCAATTAGTAATTCTCATTAACGCTGGACGGCCTTACAATGGTATTATGGAAGTACAACTGCCATAAATGACGGTACTGCATAACATACGCCTATGGGACAGGAGAACTATACAGGCAAACATAATGAACGTTAGGTCCGTATTTTTAGAGATTAAATTCGCTTCACTTTTACGTGGACAAAGCAGCGCGTATCGAATTTCCAACGTTAGTTTCAATGGATTTTGAACCGTATTTTCTAAGGCTGTGCCTGAGTGATAGAAAATCCACAGACATAACATTATAGGTAATCGATGCATTGTTGAGACGCAGAGGTGTACATCAATTGACGGAACATTTATGGATTCAATCATTTTTATGTCCCACCTCTGATAAAGGATCGAAGACGTAGGTTTAAAATATTGCATAAAATAAACTATTACAAATAAGTAAATAATCATTCGTAATTTCATTACGACATTGCATACCTAAGCATGGATATTATTTAATATCCATGCTTAGGTTTTTTCAAAACAAAACTTAAATTTTCTTAAAACAAACTAAATCCTTCGCCTACAAAACTTAAAATTCGTGACATGTGGTATTATAATATAAATATGATGTGTGGCTACACATATGCTTGCCTAAGACTCATCCTTCTGTTGAACCAATGACGTAAAAAATAAAACATCTAGGGTTGAACAGTCAATATTGAGCTATGACCCGCTGAGCTTCTTGTTCAGCTAAGTTTTATGTTAAAAGCAAAGCGCAGGGCAGCAAGGTTTGTTTGTTTTTTCTATATTTATAGGCGCGATTCGATTAAATACAGCATAGCACAGTCCAGTTGATTGGTCACCCTAAAGACATGATTATTAGGGGCAATCAATTATTATATTATTACTGTAAAGTGATACAAACTTGTTTCCTAAAGACTAGAAATCGATAACCAAACCATGAATAACGAAATATTGGGCCTTGTCTTCACAGTACCTATCATCAAACAGCGAATCAAATATTTATGGGTTGTCGGAATCTATGTCAGACTGACCAATAATAAGTAGCTTCTGCGGTCACAGTTATTCTTTTTGGGTTATTGGTCTACTATATCCACAGAAATAATATTATTTCGTGTTGGTAAGTCAACAGCATAAGTTTAAGAGTAAAAAGAGAATTTATAAACTTATCGCAGACATGTTTGAATTATTACAGTTACCCTCAGTGGAGTAAGAAGAATGGCAAAATGAGTTCAATAAGAGGAAGTTTGAAAGTACCTACCGTGGCAGATATGCATACGCATGTAATGAGAGGAGATGATGAGCATGACTAGGTGGTAGACCCATATGTAAGGTCGTCTGGGTAGGTACCACCGCCTTTCTTATTTCTGCCGTGAAGCAGTTCGCTGTGTTTCGGATTGAAAGGAAAGGTAACCAGTGTCATTACTGGACATGGAAGGCATATTATCTTAGTCCCCAGGATGGCAACGCGCTTGCAGTGTTAAGTGATTTACCCTTAATATTGGAAGTGTCTATAGGCGACGGTAACCACTTAACACCAGGTGGGCCGCAAGCTTGTTTTTTATCTCTTAGTATAAAAAAAATGTTACAAAGAAGTGATGATAATGAATGTGTATGGGTATAAAGAGAGAGGAAAACAGAAGAAGAGAGGGACAGCCTGCCATATCATATGGCAAATAAGGGTGTTATTTAATGTTGAGATGACGGCGGATCGAGGAGAGTGGAAAAAGAAAACACATTGCGCCAAGCCCAGATAAAATTGCGAGCATAGCAAGCGATAGATGAACTGATGATGACTCATATTATTGATGTGGTAAAGATAATTTTAATTTATATATTTATCATCCAGAGAGACCATTCTTTTAGTGGAGATTACCCGACTTTAGTCTTTGCGTGATCATATCAGAAATGACGAGATCCGCAGGAGAGCCAAGGTCACCGACATAGCCCCAATAGCCCAAAGAATTGCGAACCTCAAGTGGCAGTGGCACATGGTGAGGACTGACGGCCGTTGAAACGGGAAACGCAGCGTTGGTAGGCCGCCCACAAGATGGACTGACGATCTAGTAAAGGTCGCGGGAGATCCTTGGGAGGCCTATGTCCAACAGCGGGCGTCTCTCGGGGCGTTACATTTTATATATTGACCGCTTACCAAGATAGTTATAATACAATAAATATTAGGTTATTTTGAAATATAAGTCTACGATGCGAGATTAGCAGACGTGCGCATAACGAAATCAGATCACGCTTCGGACACTCGCTTCGAAGTGAACTGTGAAACACAAAGAATTTTTAATAAAAAATAAAATTATAGCTTCTCGTAGTAGATTTTATGGCATTATGAAGTTATATTATTATATTTTGTTTAAAAATTACATACTTTATTTCCATTGAAATAAACGGTTTGTCAAGTAAATTCAAAGTGGTTTTCGAAATGAGTTTTTGTTTCAGAAATTATATATGTCGTGGATGTCGTCAGGATTTAGGTCGAATCACGATCTCACATACGATTGCCGAGTCAATTTATCAATACACATCACAAAGAGGAGAACCAGAGTAGTGCCTGGGACTTGTGACCCAGTGTGTAGGTTTACCTAGGCACTCACCTTCACTTCTCTCTAACTATTATCACACAACCGTCGGACATAGCTTCCACAAGCATTCCTAATACAACCATAGACACGTCCGCACTCGGCGATGCCTCGAACTAGACTGAGCTCTGTCGAGCGCGCACCGCTGCAACAAAGGCGCGCCCCACCACTATTACGTCGCATCGTACGATAGCTCGTGCGGCGCTGACGTCACTCGCAATCCCTCGTGGACTATTTCCAATGAAACTAACAAATTCAATTACAATTGAACCTAATAATGTCATAGCGCCGTCATATACATACTCGGAATTCGCTCTGATTTCAGAAATACAAACTATTTACCTATTCTATAAATTAATATCTCTTAAAGATTCATTTGCAAAATATGTTATAGGTTTTAATTTAGATTTACAATTTGATGATGTAATTCGTTCACTGATGATGTTCGAAATTGGTAAGTTGGTAGTGCTACGAGTCGTCATTATAGAGCCTTCATAATTTGACCCTCTGTTGGGACACAAGGCCTCTCCTTGTCATCGAAGGAGTCGTAGGCAGTAGTCCACCACGCTTGCCCAATGCGGATTGGTGGACGGAGTATAAGGTGACCAATGCCCCTTTGCTGATCTATTAGTAGCCTTCTACGACACCCATTGGAGAATGTGGGGTGATGCTATTCTACTCTACCGGCATCACATGGCATCGTGTTACAAGTACTTATCTAGTAAATACCAACGTGATACCAACCAAGTCATGTTTGTTGCTAATTTTATACTCAATAATTACTCTCCAAATTGTAAGGTCTAAAGTTTGATTAAGAACGTTAAGACAATTACAATTAGTCACAATCACCGATAATGCTGTAATTATATTTTTTGTCAACAACCGGTTGCGAACTTTTTATAAACAGGGCAAAAAGTGTTAAATTTTGTGGAACCGATTTGTTCTTGTCGAACTTTGGACGCGTAAAAATATCGGTTATTAAAAACAGTGTCTTTCTTTTATTTTTATGTGGATGCAAAAATGCCTTTGATTGCGATCGGGTATTTAATAAAAGAGTTCATGTCAGTTCAATGGCCGGCCATTATTCTCGTTTTAATAGCAGTGTCTCATTTAGTCATATTTAGTGATGTACCTAGCCAGCAATTATTCTATACCTGCCCAATTGTTCATGTGACGTAAAATCAAGCATCGTGAAAAGTTTTGTCTACCTCTGTCTACCTACATCATAATGTCATTTAGTTCTACTAGACATTGAAATAATAGCGAAACGAGAGTGATAACTCAACAAATTCATGATTATTTCAAGAATTAAGTCGACAAAACCTTCATAAACGGCCAAGTTGATCGTTGAGGACGAGATATTTCTCGACTACTCAACCTGCCTCTAGCGTCTGAAAAACAATATTCTTTTCTGGACCTCGAGAAAATCCAGTAGGTAGAGATTAAGTCACGCTGTCACAATGCGCCCGTTATATCGACACGACTTAATTATGGCATTAGACAAACACATGAGTAAGTTTCGCGATCTACACCCGACGCCAAGTCATGTGGCTTTGTTCTACGTGGGCTGGTCCTCAAGGTTTGGCTTGGATTCGAAGCAAAAACGTTTCCTAAGCCCTGTGCAGATAATCGCACCCGGGGGTCACTCGCGAGGTGGCGAGTGAAGCAAGGCCAGAGTTTAAGTTTTTAGTAAGAATTTTTTGAACCTTTTAAATCCACTCAAGTTGTCGCGCTAATCTAGGTTTAAGATCTACATCCTTCATGTAGCCAATGAGGTTAATAAGAGTCGACTAATTGACAAACAACCACTGCTATGGCGCGGTTCATGGCCGAGGCTTTGCAAAAACTGACAAGCACGAACTGGAGTAACGGCTGTAGCGTAAGGTGCAAATGTAGTCCCGGACATTTCGAGGAAATTGCATTACGGTACTCAGTATATTCGACCTAGCTAGATGTGTTGTACAGAACTCGAAGGCGATTGATGAATTTTCATTTATACACCAAACTTTAAGACGAAGACTATAAAGTATTACGTAATAGTAATTGATGAGAAGATGACATAGACCAACGTTGTTAAAAAACGTATTGCAAAAAAAATATCACTCTACAAAAGTATAGTTTCCCTTTTGTCAGTTATAATAGAATCGTGGGGGAATCGTAAATCAGCTGTACTGAGGGCTGTCAAATGTGGTGTTCCCTGCACTCGTGCACGCAATATCCATATTATAGTGTAGGCGTCGCGTGCAACCCTTTGAAAAAGGCGAATTTAGATCAAACTACCCGTTTTTACTTTTATTGTGTTGGGCCTATTTACGTTACGTACTTTAAGTTGGATTAAGGGTATATTTGATGCTACTGTACCTGATGGCAAATGAAGATAAGGCCGAAGATACACCCGGAACCCTCAACCACTGAGGGGCATTATCATCAACAGCTCACATAATTTCCTCACCGAGGGGCTCGAGCCTACCCCACATTAGGGGCGATTATGCCTTAGTCAACCACGCTGGCCAAGTGCGGGTTGGTCGACTTCACACACAACCTAAGAATTTCTTCATAGGTGTGTTGCAGGTTTCCTCACGATGTTTTCCTTTATCGTAAAAGCGTCGATTAAACGTACCTACATATGAATTCAAAATTTGAAAACACATTGGTACGTGACTGGGATCGAACCGACTACGCCGACGCAAAAAGGTCTTGAAAGTCAGAAACTACTTAAAAAAAATATAACTCGAAAACTACAATAAATCGTAGAACATACATAGGGGTTATTCTGGTTTGTCTACGGCTACTCTATCTTTGGGCTTCAGCTTTACACTATTTTTGGGGTATATACTGAAATCGGTGTAGTAATGGCGGTTTTATAAGCAAGCGTCTTGAAAATATTATAGTGGCGACGAACTTTGAATACGGTGGTAGCACAGTACCCTTAGTATGAGTTATGATAGTTTTCGAGCTCGATCAAACGTATCATCTCTTTTCATACATTGCGCACTGTTTCTGATAGTTTACGCTAGAGGCGCTAGTAGGCAATATAAGAAAAGAGACGATACGTTTGATCGAGCTCGAAAACTAACAAACTCATACTAGGGGTAAGTACTGCAAAGCTTGAGACGATAAAATATGTATATGTTGCGATTGTGCAATTCGGGCTTATACTTAGATTTGGCCACAACACAGTACTTCTTATTTTATTGTTTACTGTACAATAAAAATATAAATTTGTCAGATGTGGATATAAAGCAAGTATTTTGTAATTGGTGATTAATTGTTAATAATAATAGACAACCACATGATTTTCACTAAAACGTTCTGTCATTTGTTTCTGTTAGAGATATCAGTGAATCTAAATTTGTATAAAATTATTCAATTAAGGGAACTACATGTCTATTCCTTGTATACTTCGAATTGTATGTTAAAGCTGTATGACCGTTTGTTTCTTAATAAATAAATCTTAACATTTTACTTGACGAGGAGTATTCACACGCAGTCTTCTACACGTAACGATGAATATTAATTCCATGTGTGTCGGTAGGCGTCGAACTGTCACTATCGTGCGACACATAAGTCGTCTTATATCACTAGCCACTCCTTGTTGTCATCTTGAGCCGACAAATGTTTTAATGAATATGCTAAAAATATACCTACTGGTTTTCAAACGGAGCGTGAAATAACCAATTTATCAATATAATGCGATTGTGTCATAATATTATTCCCTGTGAACAGACTACAGATATTAAGGCTGTGGTAAGTGTCCTCGCAAATGTCATGCACTCGGTGAGGGATTTTCTTCAAAAGTTTACCGATAGAGTCACATTGCAGTCAAATGTATAGAAGAAAGCAAAATCGTTTACGAAGGACATCAAACTACACGAGCACTAAGATAATGTCGTGTCACAACCCTCAAAAACGAATGACATTGCGTCGAAAAGAATCCCGTCCCTATTACATATCTATCTATTTAGAGAAGATATCGAGTCATCGAGTGGGACTCGAAGCGTTATATCGTAATTCTCTTGACATTTTCATATGCGTATCTGAGACTTACGTAAACATTGCAAAAAAATTGAATAAGGAAAAAATCGGATAAGATGAGACGATATGTCTAATTGGGATTCAGTAAATAACTTCAGATGGATCTTTAGTTGTGGCAACATGCAGTGCAATCCTCTTACAAACAAAGACAAACAAACTTGGACTCTGGGTCAAGTATTAGCATAAAGTCTGTTTTCGTTTACTTATTATTCTATCTACTCCTTACGTGTATCGCGTAACTTTTGCTCGGTATTGTTATTGTGCTTATTTTAGCATGCGTTGCCGTAATGTGGCAATGAAACGGTCGTTGGCAATTGACACGGAAAGTGTTACGTTTGTTAACATAAATAGGCGAGGAAATAAGATTGATCAATTTCATTTATAAAAGCAAAATAAGGGTGGGCCTCGATAGGGCATTGTGCGTTGCTTGTTCGGATTTAGCTTTTAAGAAAAAGCAACTTTAGCTTTGTTCTGTTTGGGATGGGTCGACAAAAGTTCTGTGATTCATAAGGCAAAGAACCTCGTGATTTAGTGGTTTGTTCATCGGAATTAAGATACAAAGGTCCTGGGTTCGATCTCCAAGGAAATTTAAACTCTATTTGGTTGGCGATGGATTTTTAGGGAATAACCACACTTATTCAGCTACGATCTATTTAGCTTTTCTCCCATTTTCTCCATAGAAAACATCGATTTAGTACAGACTGCATGTATGGCAGCTGAACGGGCGTGTACGCGTCCCATAGACAATCTTTGTTTTCTATGCTGAAAGAAGCTACCATCATACTATCAAACTTAGTCGCTAGAACACACTGTGTTCTGTGGCTAGAACAATATGTTATCAGTAATGTTATGTTTTAAAAGTTGTGATAGGATAGACTCCCAGTCGAGTGGTTGAAAGTTCAGCGTGAAGCTCACCTCTGACTACAGTCTTATCTTCATAAATCATAAGTGATGATGGCTATGAACTTTCCCGTTCAATAATAGGGGCATTGGTAGGGCATATAGGCTAATGTGACCGTGAAATATGATATCGGAATATGTCTAATAATTATTAAGTACAAGAGTCACCTCTATGAAAAGAGTGAGAATGAAAGGCTGTACAGGATATCCTATTACAGACAACGAAACGGTCTTGAAATATACAATAAATTAAGTATTTAAGCAATAAAACTAATATGAAAAATATGTGGTAGACTGGTAGGAATCCACGACTCGTCCATGTAATTACTAAGGAATAGTTGAATGTCTGCGTCGATAGCTAACGTAGTGCAATTATTGGTGATATTTAGATTTCTTTCACAATATTGCCTTGCCTGAATCATTTTTATATCTTAATGATCAATTGACGCCGTATAAACGGCAGGCACCTATCTACTGTTTTATCTTGTTGAGTGACTTATCAATAATTTCGGTAGTCTTTGATATCAGGTCTTAAAGTAATTAAATAATGTTTTTCTTAGATATTGGTGGCTTGTCAGAAAAGTGAGCTGATAAGCAAAAAAGCTTATTTTCGTGGTCTACTTCATAACTTTTTATATATGAAGGTCAAGCAAATGAATCCATTCCACCTGATAATAAACAGAAGTGGAGTCTTAATGGAAATATAGCTAGTGCGAGAGATAAATCGCCGTGCTAGACTCCCTCGCCTTGCCGACCTGCAAAGTGCTTCTTCACGCCTCTTTTAACTTTATCCCAGGATTGTAGGAAGGAGGGACCACGGCGGTGAATTCCGTTTATTGATTGTGCGACAAAGAAACTTTCTAAAAATACTAATTTTATTTCAATCAAATATTCGAAATATGTAGGTTTGTATTGAATTCGAGACTAATATCTTATCTACGTCTTAGAGGAAATTTGAATAGAACCACTTTTCATCCCACCATGTGTCGGAAAAACCGACGGAGGGAGTTCCTGAACTCCATGCAGCCCGTCGTCGCATCGAGGGGTTACTCACGCGGTGTCTAGTAAACCACCCTATGCCACCAAAAGCATTCCCTAGGATAATTGGTAGGTCGCCGGCTATAAAATCATGCTTCCTATAGCTATAGTGACATACCTATGTGTATTTGATTGTGCATTTAAATTATGGACACATTTTTACTTATAATCATGTAATGTTATGTATGACTACCTTCTGCCCGCGACTTAATCTGCGCAGTATCAGTATAAATTGTAGCTGATATGTTATTCTGATGTATGAGCTATATTATTGTAAAGTTACATTAAAATCCATTCAGTAGTTTTTGTGAAAGTGTAACAAACACACATCCAGACATCCATCCATGCAAACTTTCGTGTTTAAATCATTAGGTTCGTGAGTTTGATTTGTTGATTTTTTAATAAAAAATCATAAGAAATTCTCCACTTGGGATAAGATCGGACCCAAGGCAACTACTTTTCTAAGACAATTAACTTGAAAAAATTGAATTATTTACCGCATTGGGTAAGCGTGGTGGACTACTGCCTAAACCTCCTTCGATGATAAGGAGAAGCTTTGTGTCCCAGTAGTGGGTCCAATTATAAAGGTTGTTTTGATGAATCAATATTCTTATTACATTGTGATTACATGACAGTAAATCGCCCGGATCGCGAAAGGTTGGGGGGTTGATTCCCGTCTCAGTGCCTACTGAGTTAATCACTAAACACGACTTTTTCTAGATTTTTTTTGTTCATAACCGTATTAATTTTATAACAAAATATTTTGAGAGCATAATGAGCTTTGTCACTATTGTACTTAAGTTATTACGAAAACACATGAAGCCTTTCACTAAAATGAGATTTATTAGATAAGGGGCAAAAGATTACTCAATATCAAGTTCGATATTAATAATGATAACGCGATATGAAATCAATGGTTTAATCAGAACACACCATTTATCACATTTATCTAGCTATGCAGATAAATTACTCCCATGAAAAATTACAATCAAAAGGTTAGAATTTGCATTTCCATGTAATAATACACTGTTTTCTAATAATACATCTTTTTTATAAATAAAGTAAGTACTTCAGAAGTACCTTTCTGTGGTAACCTGTTGTCAAAAAAATAAAAATAATGCACGCCAGGATTTCATAACATAATGAAGTATGATGCTATTTTTGTTATGTGTTTATATTAGGGCAATTGAATTGAATGCATTCATGAACGTTTTGTATACAGTCAACTATTGTTGTTAGCTTTCTGTGCCTCTAATTTAATTTTGATTTCATGCATTGTATATTCCATTCTTGTTGATAAAATAGACATAATATGGATAGTACATTACATAAAAATGTGTATACTTATCATATCATAACTAAAGTGTTTCCCTCATTATAAGAACCATGGAATGAATGTGTACATATTTATGAACTCAACATTATCTGAGTAGGTTGTGTTGTTTTTTGTTAATAGTTAGGTGTCAAAAATGGAGCAGCAGAGTAACTGTGGGCATGCAAGCCCTTTCTCTGTGGCCTGCAGTGTAGTACAGTATTTTGAAATTAGCAGTAGTCTTTTATGGATAATGGTGGTAAAATGTTTGCTTATTATTGTCATCATCATAACAGCCTTTATTATAACAGCCATAAATTCGACCCAATGCTGTTACACTGCCACATTAGGCGCCTTCTACCACACCCCTTGGAGGATATGGGGTGATGCTGTTCTACTCTGCCGGCATCACATGGCTATTTATTGGCGTATAGTTTAATATAATTGCTAAGTTATGCATTGCATGCAGACTAGATTATTGCAGCCCGCTTGGAGTAGCAGCAGTGACTATGTAGCCCATGAGAAAAATAGGTTGAGTAAGACTGTTAGTGAAGGAAATTTAATGTCAAAAACTACTTTCTGAACAAAAGTAGTAACTCCCAAACACTCAACGGACAAATGTTCAAGATCTTTTCCAAAAAGGACATGGCAACTGTCAGAAATATAAATACCTACTTATAAATTATAAGAAAGTAATAATTTTACAATATTTCTGATTTCTGTAATAGAACCTTCTGGTCTCCCTCTCTGCAATGCAATGGACATTACACCCTCACGGTGAATTCATGGAAAGCTAAGAGCTTTCGTCTCAATATAATCTTGCAAACAGATTTATTTTAATGATCTTAAAATATGTATCTTTTGGTTGGAAAATAATAATATAGTATAAAGCAAGTTGTACTATAAAGTAATTAATTAATAATTACATCTCATGATTCTACATTTTAGCATCACTAAAGTTACATACTTCTTACAATATGTAACTTCAGTGATGCTAAAATGTAGGAAGAGTAAAGTAGTCATATTTCATGCAATAATTTTTGTGTTTACAAACACGCAAATATTTATAAACTAGAAATCTTAGAAGTGCAAATTTCAAAGATTTGATGAAACAATGTTTACCATGAAAACATAAGCACCAAGCAATGACAAATTTGACAGTGAAAGCAGTGCCATGGAAGCGTTGTGGTTAACACAGCCCCCCGGATCGCGGAGGAAGCTGGGTTTGATTCCCGCCTGGGGCGAGTAGATTTTTTTCAGTGTATTTTTTCTAGTCATATTTAAATTTTAGGCAAAATTAAACTATTGTTCACATACCTGACTGCAACACGAACACTGGACTCATCTCCTGACATGGTTCTCAACAGCCACCTGTACAAATGTGTTATTGATTTATTTGTATATTATATAGAAGATATCAATAAGAATGATATTCTTTATTGGCACTGTTGTCTGTCTTCCTACATCACATATATTTCAGCCAGTTTTAGGAGTTTACCAAATCAATTATTACCTATTCTAATTAATACCAAAACTTCTGTGTGAAAAGCTATTAGTGTTAATCTAATAAAAAGTATCTGAAAATAATGTATTTTATTTATTATTTTACTTTTATTACTATTTTTTTATTTAGGTATAATTAAATAACAGGTAAGTATTGATAATTAGCCAGTGATAATGTTTACCTCTCAAAACAAATAGTTTAAGTCACAATATGAATAAAAACCAATCTGTTTGAGATATAAAAGACAGAACAAAGGTTACTTTCTTTTATAAAGATCATTATACAAATCATTAGGGACATGTTTTGTAAAGAATACTTCAAACAGCTGATAAAAGTAATAAATAAATTACTCGTATACACACCTGCCGCAGCCTTAATAATCCTTAGAAATCGATGCACTACACCACATTTCACACAACACAAGCTTAAAACAATAAACTAAACGAACATCGACCGAGATTTATGCCCATCTTTCACCATTGTGACTAGATAATACGAGTTTTTTCAAATAATCAGTGTTCCGGCTTATTTGTAGTAGCTTAATACGTATTCATATTTACACTTTATGCGATTATTTTAGGTTTGATTGTCTTAAATAAGCGGCAATTACAATCTCCGGGATACAGTTGGCCGTTTAGAAGTTTTTAGGTTCACAAAAAAACAGTGAACACACAAACATACGGCTGTTTAGCACGAATCGAACAAGATGCAAGAAAACCCATACGTCAAATTAATGTCAACATAATTGACAGCTTTCAATTGGGATACCATATAAAAAGTCTATTTCTACTAAATAATTTTGCATAACTAATTTTTTATTTGGGTTTATGATTTTCATAATTTATTTTCATGTATTGTTTTACGCAATATTAATACTAACTACACACATGATACTAAGTGCAGAGATTGAATTTCTTTGAATAATTTAAAATAAGGTAACACATACTTACTTCTATTCTATGCTTAGCTGGTGTTTAGATTTCAAATCACTGGTGTAATTACAGGGCGGCAGGGTAGGTGGGGTGGAATTTACCACAGGCCGCATTATGGTATTTACGATACTGATATAGTTACGACTCTGTTTCAAATGTAGCTTGTTATTTGGATTTCCTTTATCCGTTTTAATTTACTCACTATTACCTACTCTGAAAATAGTGTTTATTATCTGGTAACATATTGGTTTTTTTTAATATCAATATTTAAACATAGGTTGATAGGTATGGTGTGTAGGTATTTTATCCATTTTGAATAACCAACTAACATTTATCATCATCATAGCAGAGGCAGGCATGCCCTGTTCCCAATTTTATCGTATGTGGCGTAATATAATTTAAAATTATAATCATAGATATAGGAAACTGTAGATAGGCAATGTGAAAGAGAAAGAGTATACGAACACGTATATTAGAACGAGATAGACGAGACCATTTCACATACACGCAGGTGGCCTAAGACAGACTGTCAGTCACGTAGAAAAGACAGAAACTGTCAGACTGCAGTAATATTTTTCACACAGACATGCGCATTACTCATACACATGCGCATTACTCACATACTAGTGCAGTTTTTTGGTCTCGGTCTAGTCGATTCATTGCCAATCTACAACATGTAATTTAAATTACCAACTCCCTGAATACAGGGTTAGGATCGGCTTCTGAAATGATTTAAAAATTTTTTTTTTGAAAACCAATTTTTTTAAAAAAGTTTTTAAAAAAATATTGTAATTTTTTCTGGCCATTTTTATTTTTATTCAAAAAAAATCTGTTTGTTTTAATTTTTTTTTAAATTAACTCAGAAGCCGATGTCAACCCACCTGTATTCAGGATGTTCGTTATTAAAATTACATGTTGTATAAACACTCCTTAACACTCCTGTCTTTGCCATTTTATCATTTCTTCTCATTTGTCATTATAAATATAAAACTATTATTATCATTATAAATATAAAACTAAGGAGTAGGTCAGGCAATCGGAGAAAATATATTATCAAGTAAGAATCCTAATTGAAAAATCAAATGAATATTAATTAAATTGTAACTTATGTGACTATTGCCGATTACTTACATAAGCCACAGCAAGAAACATCAAACAATTTCTAAAATGTACATTAGTCTTATAAGCAGCAACACCGAATATTTTGAGACACTAGCGCCATATTTTCTTTGAATGACGGCGAAATAAAGAACTAACCTTGCTAAGAACAGTTAACATCTTAGTGCAACCCTATTTTGATAGATGGCGTTGCAATAAGCAAGCAAGCAATAACATTATCATGGTGTGTGTGTGTGGGCTCTCTGTAGGTCATGTAGGTATTTTATTCTGTTTTATCCTCAGACAGCCTCAAACCCACAGACTCTGACCAATAATTCTATGGTCTGAGATTTTACCCAAAAGTTTTGCACTCTATTTTTCAAGTGTGTGACGCTCTAGAAAAGAGTCAGTCGTTGCTTCTTGCACAACACACACAATTTTCTGACTATCCATTGTTCACGATTAAATTAATACCCAAGATTGAACTTCTTTTACATTTGGGTCGATGTGTAGTAAAATTCCCTCCTCCTCTGCTGTTATTAGCTTCCAATTTTTTTTAGGGTTACTTACCCAAAGGGTAACACGGGACCCTATTACTAAGCCTCCGCCTCCGTAGTCCTTCTGTCCGTCACCAGGCTGTATCTCATGAACGATGATTAATTGGACGAACTGATGGTTAACATAGATTAATATAAGTACATAATGGTTAATCAGTTGAAATTTTCACAGATATACCTATATTCACTTTAAAAATAAATGATTGAATTAAAATAAAACAAATATTTAAGGGGAGATCACATACAACGTAACAGACATGATTTTATTGCTGTTTTTTTATTTAGAATGGTACGGAACCCTTCGTCCGACTCGCTCTTGGCCGGTTTTTTAAATTGATCACAGAGGCGCTCCTGGCCTTCATCTCATCATCATCATCATCTGATGGTAAGCGATGAAAGGCAGAAGATGGAATGCCACAAATACCTACAGTCAATACAGAGGGACTGGCGATCTTAATTTATCATTAATAGTCGGAACACAATTACTGTTGAAATTATTATTATAGCGACAGATTTCGATAAGACGGTAATAGCTAGACAAGTGGACATGGACATGAAAAAAGTCCTACCACTAACTCAACCGAACAATTTATACTCCTTTCTGGGGACCGAACCAGGGACCTCTACTACTCCAAAAGGCCACGATACGGAGGCCGTTAAATAAGTATGTTTTCTGAAAATTGGCACAAGACCTCTCCTTGTCATCGAAGGAGGTTTAGGCAGTAGTCCACCACGCTTGCACAATGCGGATTAGTGGACGGAGTAGGTATAAGGTTATCAATACCCCTGTGCTGAACCATTGGTGGATATGGGGTGATGCTATTCTAGGCCGAAATACGACCTACCAAGATGTCTTCTTAGTGTTGGGGACCGACGGACGGTAAATGCTGGCGACCTTGCTCTCGTGAGCGTAGCATCCGCGCCTGCAAAGTAATTCCGTACCTACCATTATAAATAAAAAAATCACGTTATGGAATAATTTTTGGGTTTACAAACGCGTAAATAGTTTTTAAAACTAGAAAAAATAGGCAGGTCAACTTTTTTCAGTGTATTTTTTTTCTAAAATCACGTTTGTTATATGTATTATTTTTAAAGTGAATATAATAATTATTCTGTGAATATTTTAAGCGTACTCCTGTTGCTGTTATCAATATCGAGCAAAAACAAGCAAAAAAATCGGGAGTGGTCTCCCCTTGACTTTCAAGTATACCGATAACGACTCAAAGGTTGATAGAAACCTTATACCTATTTTGATGTCATACATGCATGTTAAATTTTGGTCACCCATCCGAGTACCGACCGCGCACTTGGTTGCTTAGCTTCCGTGATCGTTATGAAGAACGAACGACCGCGGCGTCATCGACCTCCTCCAGCATGCATCACATACTTATCATCCTCTTAATTCTATTTCATTCTACCTTTATTTTGACTTATTATGTAGCGCAGCATCGTATGCGGTTAGACCTCCCAATATTTGAGTAGTCCTCCGCTCTGTGTAATTAGGCTCTGTACACACTGCGCCTCCGCCTAACAGATTGTGCCCTCCTGATTTAGAAATAAGTACCTACCTAAGATAAAATAATGCGCTGTGAATTTTTACGGCAGAGGTAGGTAATTAGAGGGAAGGAAAATAGGTGTAATTTTTTTCCTAGTAGGGGAAAGGAAGGCAAAATTGTCCACCGTGATAATTTTGAAACAAATGTTGGGCGCCATGTTCCCGCTCTCGGTCACCCTCAAGTCACGAGCCTAACAAGTATCTATATTTGACTCTTATTGCGTAGGAAATAAAGGTGCTGAAATGGCAAAAGTGGATACATACATTGTCAGTGCTTGGTGCTTATGTTTTTATGGTAGACATCGTTTCATCAAATCTTTGAAATTTGCACTTTTAAGCTTCTAAGATCCGAACGAAATATTTTTGCAAATATTTATTTTGACGTCCAATAATATGAAACTTAACTGGGCGTCAAATATTCCAAATTATTCCATAATATAATTATGATATAAAAAATCAAAAAACTACGAAAAATGTGATAGTTCGTCCGACGATGATGTTCTAATTTGTACTCGGAATGTAGTTTACGGGGGCGGTGCGCTTGCGCAGGAGTGGAAGATGGGAATGATGAGACAGTATTTTTGTGTAAAAATGTGCTTTTTGATTAATTTTATGTAAGTTTATTTTGCTTTCACCGTGAGGCAAAACGGACACATTAAAGGTATTAGAAATCTATACAAAGGTACTAATCACCACATAGTATAAAACAAAGTCGCTATCCGCCGTCTGTCTGTCCCTATGTATGCTTAGATCTTTAAAACTACGCAACGGATTTTGATGCGGTTTTTTTTTAATAGATAGAGTGATTCTTAAGGAAGGTTTATATGTATAATACATGCATATTTACATAAGCATTGCACCCGTGCGAAGCCGGGGCGGGTCGCTAGTATTTTATAAAGGAAAGATTTATATGTTTGTAACGCATAAACTCAAAAACTACCGCTTATTTCAAAAACGCTTAAACAAATATTTAATTACTTCATATTAAGTTCCTAAATTCTAAGTTTCATGGTTTTATCTTCACAAGTAACGAACTTCCATCCCTTATTTCAACCACTTCAAACCTTTTTTTTCACGATAAAAGGTAGCCCATGATCTTTATTTTAATCAATATTAGTAACAAATCAATCAAAATCGCTCCAGTAGTTTTGAGTTTATTCGTTACAAATATACAAATCTTTCCAATTATAAAAATGAAAGATTCTCTATACGCTTCTCCCAAACAATAAAAAAAATGTCCACCCGCGCGAAAACGGGCCGTGCCGTTAATTATCTAATAACTTCATCATCATCATTTCAGCTGAAAAACGTCCACTGTTGGACATAGGCCTCTCCCAGGAATCTCCTTTATTTTTTTAATGTTTTAAAGACTTTCTTTTAGTGCTTCTTGCACAAATTATTAATTTAGTTATTATTTTTAAAAGCCTCATAGGTCTCGTCACAATCAATGCTGAAAACAGTATTTTGTATACTTTATTTTTGTTTAACAGTAAAAAGTATAACGAAGTGAAAAACAGTATAATACTGTTGTTAACAGTATAGTTGGCAACCCTAGTTATAACCCTCGAAAACAGCTTAGAAACATAGCGTGATGGGTCTAGTTCTTCAATTGGCCTCTATCGCCCTTTTTGAGTCTCACCACGCCGCCATGCCATGCCTTTGGCGTTTTGCCCTCGAGTATAACAGTTGAATAGCCTCTGAAGAGCCTTCAGGACCTGTCATCCACCTGCTTTCAGGACCGGTTGTCCACCTGCTTTCAGGACCGGTCGCCCACCTGCTTTCATCTTGTTGTTCTTGAGCTGTTTGAGAGCTACACTAATCTCGTAGAGGCTGACGTCTGGGATATCTTCGGTCTCTAATAACCTCACTGTTTTTGATTTTATCGAAATCGGACTCATAAGTAAAATTAATAGAGTTAACAGTATTGTTGTTTGTTGATTTTACTTGGAAGAACTTTAATAAAATGAATAGTTTCTTTCCTATACTTGTTTTTTGTCAAAAGCGTGGGGTGCTCAATTTAATTGTACCGATCGAATATTTTCAAGAATTTCTTATACTTTTCTTTCATCCTTTAGTTTCTATACTAAAAAGTTATTTTTCACTTTTTAGTTTTTAATTGAACATAAAAGCGTGTTTTTTTAGTTTTTTAAACTACGTATTATTTTTCTGTATTTATTACAGACTTTTTTTTTGTGTAAATTCAACCTGTAGATATATTTATTGGTCCACTGTTTTTATTTTTATCGCATAGAAACGAATTCGTTATAAAAAATAAAAAATATTTTGATTTGTTTCATTTCATCAGAATTCGTGGTGGTGCTCAAGTCTTGAAGTACTCCTCTCAAAATGGAAGAGGGGTTGAAAGGATCCATTTTAGCTCTTGGTTGAAGCGGGTTGTTGATAGGTTTTCAAACTTTTTTATAACACGCTAAAAAATATTTGCGGCAATGTTTTTCAATGAGAAATCGTGGGGAGCACAGATATATCAATCTAAGGAGATCGGTCGAATCGCCTAGCTCATAGGAAGACCGAGTGTCGCGATCACCGGCCGTACTACTTAACATGGTTCTAGTTGAGCATGCACTAATATACACTACTTATTCATTGCGCGCGTCATAAGGACTGCGAAGCAATGAAAGTTAAGCAAAACCGCTAAGGAGATCGGTCAAATCGCTGAGTTCATGGGAAGTCCGAGTGACGGCAATGTATGCTCACTGGGCATACACTTGCCACAAGTTAAACGCCGGCTTGGCCTATCTCCTTGTATTATTAAATCTGTGGTGGGGAGTGTTGAGCAATCTGGTTTCGATATCAAAATAACGACTTTTCACGTGATTGCTATAAGATGGAAGACCAATATCATGTGTTTGACAGTGCTGTCTGAGTAGCAAAACTGTGGCGTAGTCTGGTTTTTTCTATATAATGTAGTAGGTACCTAAGTTGGGGAAGAGTCCGCAATATTTGAACGGGCAGCGGGTTTGTTGATGATGGTGAAATGATCACTGTAACGATCTAATCAAATTTAATAAAATATCATTATTAAATTTACACAGGGTGGATTATAAAATAAACAAATTTAAAAAAAAAGTACTTACTTACCAAAAATATGAAAAATTGCTAAAATGGAAAATTCTGCACTCGCTCCCTTTATGGTCGGCGCGCCCTTAGGCATTTATTGATTTTCATACATAATTTGTCATCTTACAAATAATTACATTAATTAACCTAAACAACAATAAAGTTTACACATAAATAATATTTTACATACCTACCTATGCCTAGTTTGCATCACCGCCAGAATTAGAATCAGAAGGGCTTTTCAGACTCACGCCGAGAACCCCTGAGAACACCCGAGATTGAGAAGCGTGAATGTGAGTTTCTCGCCTTCTCGTTTCCCAAGTTCTCCGCTCTGTGTCGGTTTAATTGGCCGCTTCAAAGGGTTTCTTGAGCGAGAAAAGAGAACCGTATCATATTCTCATTCGGTCTCACTGCGACGTGAGAAGTGGTTATCAATCGCATGTGTGTGCTTTGCATTAATTATTTTATTAATCTGTGCTTTAAACCACCTGTCTACATTATTTTATTTTAGCATTTACAAGATTGTAGTACGCTAATGCACACAATACCAAAGCCACTGCACCGTCAGAGTCGTCCATTTCGCATAACGATCGAGAACGCAAGTGAGGTCGCGTGAGTGTAGAGTAGATACCATCTCGTTTTTCGGGGCAAGTCTCGGCGAGAAGTCTCGTCAAGACTTCTCGCGAAAGTCTGTAGCGCCTAAGAGAAGGCATTTTGGGTTAGGTTTTGAACTGGTGTGGATTGGTTTTTCAGTCTGCCTGGCCGAATTATCAAGGTCATTAACCCTTAACAGTACTGCTATTTGCATTTTGTTACGACGAATTTTTTTGTTTCCGAGATGATGAGATAGTCAGAAGTGGTAGAGTTCCGGGTGATGCTCGCTTTCGATTTCGGCATTACCATCACTTACCACCAGTTGAAATGAAGGTTGAAGGCCACAAGCTTCCCCTTCAAATATAAAGGCCACTTCAAAAACATATCTACTGGAAGCAGACGTTGTCACATTTGATTTTACTAACTCAGCCCCTAACCGCCAAAGTTCAAAGGTCATGTTCCCAAGTACAATATCAAGTTATTATAAAACTTAGCCGTTTGTCTGTTTATATTAAGTCGTTCCAGGCAGAGGCGCGCTCGTTTTCGCAAATGTTCCACTTATAATTTTCCCACCCTTCAAGTTTCGATAGCGGAATAACGATAATAGTTAGGCAGTTCAATGATGAGACAAACTTGTAAATTGTCTATTAAAATTGAACCGATGACTGTCAGGATTCAGGAACCTATCAAGCTAGAGATTTCGAGTTCTGTTGGGGTTGGATCCCTGATGAATGATGATCTAAAGAACTCAATTCACATCTCACCTCTATTTTAACTGTCTAACACTAAAGAATATTTCACAAAAAAGGTTTTTTTTAATCAATATATTTCTCTAAACTACGCTTAATTTCGTTATAGATAACGTCGTCGTTTCCAGAGTTAGCCCCATAGAACTGAGGTATATTAAAGAGACAAAGCATTCACGGGTTGACTGGAAGACATTTATTTTAGAAGTCCGCCATTGGTAACATTGTTTTATCATATAAAAATTAGTCTTGCTAGTTGATGGCTACCCATCAACTAGCAAGACTAATTTTTATACGTCACATTCAAGTGTTAAAAAAACCTTCAAAACTAAAACATAAAAATTTTATGTTTATAAAAATCAGGATTCTTTGTCTAAGATAAAAATGTAAATGTTTTCGAGGTTGGTACTAAATACAGTTGACGTTTATTCCAAATATTGAGGTTGGCACCAACTCAAAAAACATTTAGATTTTTTTGTACATAATTTTTTTATTTCTTTTCGTTTTTTCTATTTAAAATAATTTATGTTTTGCTTTTCAGTGTTGTAAGTAAAGACATTTTCAGGAAACTATCTCGAGATCTTTTAGACAAACAAGTCACCAAACAAGTACCTAATAAAATGGTAGATATCATCGATGTCAATTAAATAGTTTAGACATTGTTAGATATAACTCAAAAACTGCTCCTTAGATGCGGCGATCAAATTTAAATGGAACCACATGTCAAGCACCAGTTTCCAAACGTGAAAAGAATCTTCAAAATCGGTACACACTAAAAAAAACCTACACAGTTGAATTGAGAAACTTCTCCTTTCTTGAAGTCGGTTAAAATATCTTTAAATAGAGCACTGTGTTGTACATGCATCTGAAGTAAAGTACGTAAACAGGCCTTATCGTCAGATACAGGATATGGTAGTTTTATGGTGTAAAACCGTTTCTAATACGAATAACGGTTAGCTAATACTAAACTCTTGCCGTTCTTGGAAGCAGTTCACTCATAATTTAGCCGTAAAACGTATGGTAACTGTTGGGAGACACATAAAGTCAAGCAGGGATTGGTGTGCATAGTAATGTCGTTGGATTAACTTGGATTGCTTCATCCTGGCATGTGGAACAGGGTAGGGTAGACTGGGTACAGTTGTGACAATTTTGGTTTGATGATCCATAGTTTTACCTATATGCTGGTTAGTTGAACGAAAAATACTGATAATATTCGTGTTGACATGTGCGATCATTCGAATACTAAAATTGTGTTCCTAGGTGTTATAGTTATTTCGCAAATCAATTACAGAAAAAATGCCTAATCTGTCACATCCGACCCCGTGCCAGGGGCGGTTGTGACAGCGATTGGGGTCAATAGTGACATACATAAATAATACTCAAATATGGTTTTACATAGTTTTACATCTTTATTTTAATTAAATCTTCCTACTAGGCACTTAGGCATTATTTTTTATTATCATTAAAACAGTCTTCAGCATTTCAATCAGTCAAAAATAATTATTACAGACATCTTTAAGTACTTAATTATTAACAATTAGAAATAAAAACAGAAAATGTTGCCTATAGTTTGAGATCAAACAAAACACAACCTTGATAAAATATTTAAAAATATAAAAACTTAAATGAGATTCTAGGTTTGAGATCCTTTTCCTATTCGGAATCATCACAATTGTGGCAAATATAGTAGTGACCCCCGTCTGTGCACTCTAAGTGAGACCAGAGTCTACATTTTCCCTGGCACTGCACCCATTTTTCTCCAGGCCTACTATCAGAATAATTTGCTACACAAACCAGACAATAGAATTCCTCTTCTTCATCAGATGATACCAATGTCTTTTTTTTCGTTGCTTTGCCTTTTCCTTTTTTTCCTTGGTCTTTCTTTTTCATTAGCTTGGCTCTCTCTCGTCTTTGCTTTACTTCGAATTCTTGCCTAATAGCCTCTTTTTCGGGCGTGTCTGTGTAAATGGCGGACTTTTTAGTCTTGCGACCTCGGTTTGTCAGCTTTCTGGGGGCAGCCTTTGGATAAGGTCGTACTACTTCTGGCGAAAAAACTGGTGGTATAACCTTAGACGTTGATGCTCCTGGTTGAATATCCACATTACTTCGTCTAGGAGGGGTTGTTGGAGCTGGATTTGGAGGAACATTTGACTCAGAAATTGCACAAGAGGTTGCGGCTAATGAGTCTTGCTGTGTCGGAGTTTCTCTGAGGCTTTGAGGTGATGGTGTTGAATCTCGCTGACCAATAGTTGGATGGATTAGTTCATCGTTTAAAGTAAAAACTGGATTATTGCTGGTGGTGGGTGTTGAGGATATTTGCACATTTCTAGATTGACCTTGGGCTGTATGTTCAATTGGATGTGCATTTGTTGTGTCAGAATGGTCGTTCAACGATGAAGGAGAGAGAGGCGGTGTTTCATCGTCAGGTCCGAGATAGTTTTGATGGAAGATATCCTCTTCGGCATTTGGATTTGGTCTATCAGTTACAAATGAGGGCGCAAAGTCAATTTCCCGGAACGTATTGCGATTAAAAGGATAGATCCCAGTTTTGGAAAAACCAGCTTGAATGTTGTCTTGTGTCAAAGCCAGGGGCATAGTAGTTTTTATGATACCTGGAATATCATAAATAGTCATCGTTTTCCCTGCATGACTCCGCATCCAAGCGTCACATGCACTATTTATGGCTTTTTTTAAAGGTCCAAAAACAGAACGATCTAAAGGCTGCAGCTTATGGGAGCAATGTGGAGGAAAAGACAGCAAGGTGATTCCGTTCTCTTTACAGAAATCTAGAGTATTGATATGCACGTGTGAGGAGTGATTATCGAGCACGAGCAAGACTCTATTTATTGGAGAAGCATTGGTATGTTTCTTGAAATGCTTAAGAAAAACAAGAAAGGTTGCGTCTTGCATCCATCCTGATGGGTTTGCTGTACCAATAGATCCCACCGGCCCGTCTCTAACGTAGTGGTCATAATAACGAACCCGAGGAAATATAAATAAAGGCGGAATAGCATTTCCTATTGCATTTGCTGCGAAAGCCAGAGTAACTAAGGTACCCCGTTCGGCTGAAGTAACGGCACCGACTTGCCTCGTACCACGTTTCGCTACAACTTTATCTGGTTTTTGGACTGTCGTAACGCCCGTTTCATCAACATTGTATATATTTTGAGGTTCGTAATTATGTCTGTCCAAAACAATTTGTAAATTGTCATAAAAAGCTTCAACATTTCTTTTATTAAAACTTGTTGCTCTAGAAAGGCTTGTTGCTTGTGCAGCACGAACTGATAATTCAGGGTTTCTCCTCATAAAAGAGCGAAACCACTCTTCGCCAGCCATCTCATTTTCGAGCCAAGTAGCCGGTCGCTTCAAATTGTACTTGGCGGTAAGCTGAAAAGCCAATTTTCGCACCTCTTTTGGAGCCAGACCGAAATATATGTCAGCACAACGGATCAGATATTTTGACAGTTCATTTTCTTGATCACTAGTAAACACTTTGTTATGAGCGTTGTACCCCATTGTAATAGTAGAACTTGTACCTTCATCGTCATTGGCTTCATCCCGTTTCCGTAAGTATCGCAATAAAGACATGCGATTTACTCCATGCTTTTCTGAAGCTACACGTAAAGAAGTTCCCTGTTTAACATCGTCATAGGCAGCTGCATAGCTGGACAAGTCGCTCTGACCCCTCTGAGTCTTCCTCACGCGTTTTCTAGGCATCTAAAAGTATAAAAACAACCGATTACTGATGTCACAACCGTACCCACATAAATTGTCACAACTGTCCCCACACTATCTTTCGCAACATAACCTATCGATATGATAGTATAAACTAACTGTTTGAAAAAGTAACTACCGTAATTTTGTCGACTACAGACCAATACATAATAAAAATAAAAACACTTAACAGTCCATCTGTAAATTAAAACACAATTATCAAAAAGAAACAACCAAAAATACTTACTTTTGGTCTCCAAAACACACTATGGGTTCCTGTAACAGATATTCGCGCGAGACGGCTGACGCAATACTGTGAAACACGTTCGGACATGCGAGCCGCGCCTCTCTCCCCTTGCACCCCTCGCCGCCCCGTTGATAGTTTTGCTAATACGAGCTCTGTCACAACCGTACCCTGTCACTTTCGTACCCAGTCTACCCTACCGTTTTCACACTCAAGAACTTAACTCGACCAGTAGGCCTATTCGCTAACTTTTTTTGATAGATGATAGAAGTGATAATCACCGAGTGAATTAATTACACACATACATTTCTGTATTACACAACACGCAATTCTTGCACTTGTCGTGTAAAAATAGCAATGGTTTGAATTAGGTTTGAATGAATTGAATTTTGAATGCGATACACACAGCTAAATAATCTAGGCAAACACAACCTAGTCAAACTAGTGTGGGTACCGGGACATGTAGGGATTGAAGGTAATCAAAATGCTGACAAACTAGCAAGGAAAGGATCGGCTCAAAACCTCAATGAGCCTTTTGTAGGATTAACTAGAAGTACGATAAAAATGGCACTAAAGGAGTATTGTCAAAAGAGGTAGCTCATGGAATGGTAGTCCACTCCCCGACTGACACACTCAAAGAAATTTTTAGGATCCTTACACATAGGCTACCTTAAAAGAATGGGAAGAATCAGCTGCCTCATGGGTATTTTCAATGGCCATTTTGCCACTAAAAGACACCTGTGTACAATAGGCAAAGCTGATGACCCCATCTGTAGAATATGTGGTGAGGATGAAGTAAGCATGAAGCACATACTAAGTATGTGACTGCGATGCACTAACCAATAGGCGACTAAAGGTCCTGGGCTTAGGTTACCCTAAACCAGAGGACTTTATGGACCTTCCTCACGCCAACATCATGAAATTCATACAAAATGTTTTCGATGTTGGCGGGGATGGGCGATAAGGAAATGGGAAGCACAAAAGATCCCATAGGATCAAAGTGTTCTGAGACACGGCCTTAGCCCCTTGCATAAGAATAAGAAATCACGCGGTTATTATCATTTTCACATGTCAAAAAAGATAGCGAAAAGGCCTATACTGGTGCCCGTAGTTAAGTTCTTGAGTGCGTCGTAACTATTTTGTTGGCTTATGATTATGAGCTCAGTATAAGAAATTTGATTTGCGCTTCTTTCTGCTAAGGGTGATAATCACGTTTCCTAATTATCGCCCTTAGCGAAAATCGCTTTTACCGTTACTTTTTTATCGACTTGAAAAAAAGAGGTTCTCAATTCGACTATTTTTTTATATGTACCTCATAACTCTTTGTGGTGTACAGCTTTTGACGATTCATAAAACGTTTAGCAGCTGGTGCTTGTCGTGTGGTCCCGTTTAAATTTGTTTTTGAGTTATCCCTAATAATGCCTATTTAATTGATATCGATGATATCATAATCTTATTACTTGTTTCTCTAAAAGACCTCGAGATAGTTTCCTGAAAATTTCTATATTAAAACACTAAAAAGCAAAAAAAAAATATATTAAATTAGATTTCTTAAACAAAATTTTTATTTCTACGTTTTGAAGGCGGTTTTTTTATAGGTACCAGAAAACTTAGGTACACTACGGGTAGGTACAGTTCGATGGTAAATTCTTTTTGGATGGACAGGTCGTCATAATAAGGGGTCGATAAGGGGTAAAATGCTATTTTAGAATGATTATCATTAGTTATCAATAAGACCGTTTTTTAACAAAAAACTTACGAAATTAACCTTTTCAACCGACTTCAAAAAAGGAGGAGGTTCTCTATTCGACTGTATGTTTTTTTACACAACATCTCTCATACTCACGTTAGTGTGAAAAACACGAGCATTTGTTCATGAGTCATTGTTGTTCATATATTTATTTAAGTTTATTTATAAATATATCTAGATTATTAAGTATATTTGTCCGTTATTAGTATCCATGACACAAGTTCTTAAATATACTTAATTTGGGCGCGGGATGCTCTCATCCGTAATTAACTTTGGATACCTACGTATATACTCTTTATTGCACATAAAAATAGTTTGCAAGTGCGAACTTATCTCTAGAAGAGATCTCTTCCAATCAACCCATGAATGTGTGCTAAAGTAGGCAGTATAAATGCAAAATAAAGGTTATAAATAGACAGCAGTATTATCACTATAATATAATAATAATAAATATAAGTATACTTATATAAATATCCTCATAAAACATATACATATAAAAATACTATAGTAAACATGATGAGATAAGCTTGCAATGATTAATTTGAGTTTTGTGATAGATAGTACTTCTTAATTCTACTTTTGAAAGAAGTAATGGATGGAACGTATGGAATAAATATTTTATACATTTACAACAATGTATACAAAATCATTAAATTGTAATTGATAACAGGCTCAATCACGGTTTTTACTGCTCAATCTACCGTCATTTTGAGTTCGACCATTAAAAGTTATGTAGCGTTTAGTCCAGTTTATTTTATGTAATTTGCATTCGCAACAAAGTTTGTAAGATGTTAATTACAATATAACGTTCGATTGTAATGCGAGATAGCATACATTCCCGTAATTTTATCATATCCGATGATCGCTCCTTATAAATGTCACCGAAGTTGGTAGTTACGGCTGTGATTAAAATTTATTTATGAAATAATTTGTGGTTGTATTATTAAAAACTAAACGATAAAGATTGCATCTTCTTTTTAAAATCTAAGTATATACATATGTATATAATAATAATACTAAGTATCGAGCAAGCCAGGTCGGCCTCGATTGGTCATAAACATTATACAACATGTAAACTAAATAACCAACACCCTGAATACAGGTGTATTGTTTGAGATCGGCTTCCGAGTTTATTTAAATAATTTTTTTTTGAAAATACGATTTTTTTTTGTAAAAAAAAAACAAAAAGTACCCAGAAAATATTGTACAACATTTTCTGGGGGTTTTTTTTCAAAAAAAAATCGTTTTTTAAAAAAAAAAAAATTATTGAAATCAACTCGGAAGCCGATCCCAAACCACCTGTATTCAGGGTGTTGGTTATTTAGTTTACATGTTGTATACATCTAAATTCTAAGATTCATGAACTTAGGTACTAAGTACTCGCCAGTTTTGTAATTAAGATTTTTCACGACCACGTCTGTACACATATGCCCTAAGTGAAGACAAATATAATCTAAGTTATGTACACTAACGATGGCTCGGAGAGTAAGTGCTCTCGAGTCAAGGACTTGTACTAGATAGACTGGCAAGAAACTCGGCTAGCTTTAATTTAATTGCTTCTTGATGTATGTGACTTGATATTAAAAATAAACGTAAGTACGCCGTAGATAGAAAAAATATGAATGATTTGACTTATTATTAAATTCTATGCCTCCAACTGCATGTTACTATGTTGAACAAAAGTTCTAAAAACTACCATCAACATGTTTTCAGTTTGCCTATAACACTTGATCTTGTTTCCATCTTTTCAGTCGAATAATTGTCATTGTATGCAGGCGGGTTTTTTAAGTTGTTTAATGTATTTATTTTTACTTAAATCTTTTCAGGTTTTATAAACATAAAATATAGGGTCATGGAATATCTTTTTAAAATCCTTATGATATCATGGTCTTTAATTTGATACCCATATTGATGAATAATAAAATAAATCATTTTTTTTCACTTCGAAGAATAGCACCTAACAGCCGCTATGTGGCTTTTCTTTTAACATTACTTACCTAAAAACACACATAACCCTTTCCTTGCAGTCGGGTTAAAAGTAAACATCCCTCTGTAAACAAACGAACGAAAGCCAACAACCAAAACAGATTTTAAACCCTAAAATCATCCCAGCAGTTCGAGCACAGGAGTTGGAGTGGTAAATGTAGGTACAATGTAACAATACTGAGTGGAGCATCCCGCGCCTGGATAACACACACAAAAAACGAAAAAAACTATTGTTTTTTCTTAACAAGATGCTACTTTTTTTGATATGAATATTTAAATAATGGAATGGTCTACAAAATGAATAAAGTTCTATGAAAAAAGCTCCAGTAGTTTCCCAGCGATTTCCCTTTTTATGTTTTTCAGATCTGTCTTCAAGATTTTTTTACACACAAAACTCTCAGACCAATAGAGACTAAAATGAACAAATTTTAATGTTATGTTATTATATTAATTTGTTGTGTAACACTAGTTACACAACAAATTAATATAATAACTTTTTTCATCCATTTTTTTCCAGATGCGATCATGTTGACGCCTATCGTTCTAAATTTGCATGTTACTGCTTATCGCCCTCTAAATCTACACTTCTATCCCTACAATAGATATTATCAAGAGTAAAGATTTGTTTCTAACGAACAAATTCAAAAACTACTAGACCGATTTTGATGAAATTTGGTACAAATATAGATCAGATGTTGAGAAGTTTCATCTCAACACAGGTCAAAATTTTAAAAACGCTAAAGCAAACATTTATTTACCTATTTCTTATCAAGTGCCTAAATTCATCATACCATGGTTTGTCGAATTTCCATAAAAACTGTCGTCCCTTATCGAGAGTTCTTTCCCAACGTCTAATCAATATTTGTAGCAAAGTTGATCAAAATCGGTCCAGTAGCTTTTGAGTTTATTTGTTACATATATAAAATTAATTATAAGAATGAAAGATTCTCTCTACGCTTATCTCAAAATGTTTAAAAATAAATCTGTCCACCCGTACGAAGCCGGGACGTGCCGCTTTTTACAAATCCTGGGGTGCTCTGAGTGTGTGTGATACCCACAGGTCATGGCTTAGTTTTACTGAGTATTTCTGCTGGCCACAAGGCCTTTACAGCGTCATCGAAGTTTTGCAGAAGTCGAGGACCTCGGTACTCCTTTAGTCTGTAAGGTGAACCTCCACAAAGCAGTTCTAGTCCCCTAGCCTTTTACTTATGTTCGTGTTAATACAAAAAATTATTTCAGGGATCTTGGCCTTATTTTCCCGGGAGTTCTAATTCCCAGAAACCCGGGACTGAAACCCTAACAACAAGTGATCTGATTTTTTTTTTTTTTTGAGATTTTGATGTTTCTCCTACGCTGATTCCAATTTATTAATTAGGTACTTATTTAATTTATTAGCACAAACAGACAGTTATAGTAACAAAATATTGTACAGTATGATAAAATAGTTTTGTTTTACATACTGTCTTAAAATAGTGTTGACAGCATGTTAGTATACAGAGGCCTTAGTATGAGTTTTGATAGTTTTCGAGCTCGATCAAACGTATCGTCTTTCTTCATACATTGGCCACTGTTTCTGATAGTTTACGCTAGAGGCGCTAGTGGCCAATGTATGAAAAGAGACGATACGTTTGATCGAGCTCGAAAACTAACAAACTCGTACTAAGGCCTCAGAGTTAGGGCAAACAATTATTAAGATATTTTAATTATTAAGAAATTACTAAATTATTTAATTAATTCACAGTATGTCTTGATATCGCAATACTACTATAGGTTTTGGCATTAAAGATATTTACGGTGCCTGACATCAACCCTCCTTGGGAACGACTGCTATCTCTCAACAGCAGAGACCACCAGCTTAACGTGCCTTCTGAAGCATCGAGGAACATCGAGTAGAAAAAAATTCGGTCATCCATCCGAATACCGACCGCGCATTTGGTATCTTAACTTTAGTGATCGTTACTAAAAACCGTGGCGACCTAATAACAAATGATATTTTATTAATTTTAGAAACTAAAAAGTACCAAAATCTTTTTTTTATGTTACGAGATGGCAAACAAGCTTGCGGCCCACCTGATGTTAAGTGGTCACCGCCGCCTATAGACACTTGCAATATTAAGTGTTAATCACTTAACACCGCAAGTGCGTTTGCCATCCTGGGGACTAAGATGATATGCCCTCCATGCCCAGTAATTACACTGGCTACCTTTCCCTTCAAACATAGCGAACTGCTTCACGGCAGTAATAAGAAAGGCGGTGGTACCTACCCAGATGACCCTACATATGGGTCTACCACCTAGTTAACCTAACTAAATTCTTCATTGATGGCAAAAATAAAAATTTAAATAATCTTGAAAGTTCCATGAATGACATGAATGGAAGGAAAGTAATAGTGCGCGGCGTGAGGTTATGTTGCAGGCCCGTGACGGCGCAGCCCGCAGGTCGCGGGGCGAACGGCCGCGTCAAACAATGCCACCGATATTATGCGACCCGCATGTACGGGCGCCCGCGCACCGACCGTGTGAACAAACTATTACTTAAACTCGAAGGACGCTTCAAACTGCACCGTTTTCAAAAACGTTCTGCGAAGCGAAGGCTCTCTGTCCTAATTTTTTAAACCGTTTAAATTTTCATGTTAGTATCGTTTTTAGTATTAGGATGCTGATCTAACAACTGCGAAAACTGTGAGAAAACCTCAGCGCAACTATCATATTAGTTGGTGTTTCCTTCAGAATCCGCACTTAAGACTTAAAGCGGTGCTGACAACTCTTGCTCCTGGGCATCCCGCATCTAGTACCTAAATGTCAGCAGTCTACCTAAGCAGTAAGTTCTATGATTGACCAAACTAGGTATCCATTGCAATACGTTTTCATTGAGATCCTTGGTGTCAAAACCGATCTCTTGTGATGGTCAGTTCCGCAGTCATTTAGAAAGTAAGGTCAAACTGGAATCTAAAAAGCTCGGCGTGTTCAATAAAGCGAAGCGGTACTTCATACCTAGGCAACGACTGATATTGTACAAGTCGCAAGTCAGGCCTCATATGGAGTACTGCTCTCATTTATGGGCTGGAGCACCAAGATGTCAATTAGCACCATTCGACGCGGTCCAAAGACGAGCTGTGAGAATCGTTGATGATCCAATGCTTACAGCCGATATTGAACCCCTATATCTTAGGAGAGAATTTGCCTCCTTATGTGTTTTCTATCGGCTGTATAACGGAATGTGTTCTGAGGAACTATTTGACATGATGCCAACAGCTTCATTCTATCATCGCATCGCTCGCCATCGGCAGGGTATTCATCCTCACACACTGGAACCGAGTTGGTCACGTACTGTGCGTTTCTGAAAAAAATTACTTCCGCGTACGCTTCGGTTGTGGAATGAACTCCCTGTCGAGGTTTTCTCTAAGGACTACAACAATGGGTGTCTTCAAGAAAGGTGTGAAAAAGTTTTTGCTAGGGGGAGATGGTTCATGCTATGGCACACATGTCAAATATTATGTTACTTTCAAAGTGCGCGGGCTCAATTTGATTTCAAGGCGAAAAATATTAAAATGTTATGTCATGATAAGAGTTCAAACACTGGGTGGCGAAAAATGATTTTTTTTACTGGAGTTAATTTTATGATAGTTTTTGTTGATGTAGACGCAGTGGGTCGCTTAAAAGCTTAGACTGCCGCTTTTTTCCGTCCCTCCGCTTCACCTCCGGCCCCATATAATGTGAAGCGTCCTTAACACCCGAATACGACAGAACAATGAGCCAGCTCGGTGATTCTCGGGGCACAAGCTCCACGCAATATTATGGCGTGTGAGAACTATAATTACCTTAAAAATTACTAAACGTAAACCCAACTTGATGTTTAGGTACATTCACAGTAAATATTTACATCAAACGTAGTATCTACACTTATCAAATGTTGGTATTGTGCTATTCGATATCTGACAGTAAATTTACGTTTTTTGGCCTGAATTTGTTTATAAGACACCGCTAAATAAATAAAAAAAATATTTGGTTTGTTTAATGCTAGGATTTTTTTCTGGCTAGATACCACCGTCTTACTTATGAAAATCTGTCGCCATAATAATAATGTTTACAAATAGCCATGCCACATTGTATTGGGATCGATCTATCATTACAGACAGGACTATTGTAGCCAATAAGCCTGTTAATGTATTGATAGATCGACAAGAACGTCGCGCAGTAATTGTTGCTGTCGTTGTTCACCATGACGACAACCTTGTTAAAGCTGAAAAAGATAAAGAAAACAAATATCTTGATTTAGCTCACGAGATTGTTGACATGTGGGACGATTCAGCAATTATTGTTCCGATAGTCATATTTGCACATGGACTGATAGCCAAGAGCCTCGATAAACACCTTAAGAGGCTCGCGTTAGGTGGTTGGATCAAGAGTCAGATGCAGAAGGCAGTACTTCTAGACACGGTCCGTATAGCGAGTAGGTTCTTGTCTCTGGATCCTTGACCAATGGTAGCTGGGACCCTGATCTTGCTACCGATGGGGAACTGCATTTTTGTATTTTTTAAATGTTATATTTTTTAGTGTTTAAACATTGTAAAAATTTAATATTTAGAAATATAATTTTGTATGTATTTTAAATGTGAACAACAATGATAAAATAACCAATCAATCTGTGGTTGAGGGTTCTAGGTGAAACTCGATTACATCTTCGACGTTGTCGTCGTTTTAGGTATCATCAGGTAGGAAGAAGATAGAGAACATCCCCGCCAAGAATAAAAAAACCTTCTACCTTATCATTAGATGAGAAAAGCAAAATAAGAAGGCCATTTACGGCAATAGTAATGGAAAAAGCCCTATTACCCACAGTTCATGGGCCATTTGAACGCATAATGCGGCAACCACTAGGCTATAAACGCGCACTACGATTTTAATCGTTGCAATTTTTTTAAATTGCGAAATGAAATCGTAACCTACAATACGAGTTACGATGGTGGATGTCAATGGCACCGCGTAATTCTTCTTTCCGGGTTCTGTTTTACCTCAGACCAATATTATTGGTATTGAAACTTTTCTATTAGTTAGTTCTCTTGCCATCGAAACCTCTGATGATTCACTGAACGGAATCCGAAGACCCGGATTAGAATTTTTGTTATACCTAAATCGCAAGCGGATACAAAAACGGTGGAGTATTGTAGTCTGTGAGAATTGTCAACCAAATAAAACCGTTTGTTTATAAATTCGAAGTAGATTCTATCAATATTATCCTGTATAATCTAATGGAGATCGCTTATTATTGGTAGGTTCAGGTTATTTTTTTATGACCAAGCGGATTGGAGTTTTTCTCACTCATCTCTCTCACAGACTACAATCCTCCTTTAACAACGTCGTTCTTTCGCGCTTTGCCCATCCAATAGGATTCATTCCTTAAAGATTGGACATTACGACAGGAATAAACACTAGAAAATTCTTTTTCGTGTGTATATTTCATCTTTATTTTTTATCTCCTTACAGAAACTCCGCCTTCCAATTTCATAACGATATCCTAGTGCTTTTTTCTTCTTTTGTGTGCTAATGATAATAAGTAAATTAAGGAACGAATTTTGTGAACGTTAAGTAAAAGGGTTATATTTGTATGATAGATTGAGTAAAGGAGTCTCATAATTCGTGTATTTCAACAAGAAATCGAGTGACTGTTATTAGTGAAACACTATTAAGGAAGCTATGGTGATTTGGGTCAACATACGAATCTGCATCTGTAGAATTTTTCTGCATTAGGTTGCATGGCCGGCCCCCTTCTGAGATAAGCCCTCCTTGGGAATATAGTAGGTGGCCTATTGGCTTAGGTACTCGCCATTGCATAAACACCCTTAATCGCCTTTACGCCGGGGCAAAAAAAGTAAGGTACTTAGTTCTTTTTTTAAATTTGGAGAAGCTGTTGGCCGGTAGCAAGACCAAAATTCAACGTGGACAAGGTGCCCGGCGCGAGGTCGTTTTATCAGTGTCTCCCTGTCGACATCATAGACTGTAAAAAAACTGACGAAGATCCTCAGTCCAACAGTGGCTTTCTGGCGCTAAAATATGTTCAGCACGCGAGGCCCCCTGGACCCCGTGAGGACGTAGGCGGTCGCCCATACCTCGCTCCACCGCTGATGGTAAGTGATGATGAGACTGAGATGTACACGAACTTTACCTGGAATCTTCAATACTGGTAGGTACTGGCTGTCTTAGCATAAAATGCTAGAACGCTTTGAAAACTTTTGAGAGGCAATTGGAAGACTTTGATAAGATGGTAGTAGTTAGGCGGAGCCAAAACAAGCTCACCACTAAACAAACCGAGTACAAATTTGTCCTCCTCTAGGTATTGAAGCTCTGGATCAAATATCTATCTTTATAAATACCACTGGACGACCAGGCGCAGCGAGGGCTTTCACCCATATGTTGTTGACATTCCTCCAATTCGCATGAAGCCATTTGCGTCCGTTTTCATTATGCGAACAGCTAAGAACTGGAACTCTTTGCCGAGACATCGTTAAGGCCAGAGTGAACAGGCATCTTCTAGGCGAGCGTGTACCACCATCGGCCACATCATCGCTTTCCATCAGGCGTGATTGTGGTCAAACGCACTATTCAACATAAAAAAAACTGGTGACTGCAGTCACTAGACCTCGAAGGTGACTACAGATTCGAATACCATCTTCAAATTATCGATGTAATCCTCTATGCATACGTTTATATGCAACCTCATTACCTATTCGCCAGATTAACCCAGAGTTGTAAGTACCCCAGTACTCTTTATAGTCAATATTTAGCCGATTATAACCCACCAGCAAGAAGGCACATTATCCAATACAAAGTTGCGCTAGTAATTTTCTAATATTACAATGTAATTGAAGTCCCAGGTACGAACAGAAACTCGCTCCCTCAATACTAATGCGCTAAATCGCTTTTTCTGAGTACTTACTTCGCATTTTTCTTTAGCAGCCAGTAATTTTCAGATCTAGTTAAATATTACATAAATTATAAAGAGTCCGCAAACTTAATCCGATTATGAGAGAGCAATTTTGGATCGCGAGAATATGAATAACGTTTTTCATCTCCATTCAGTGATAAAATTCGCTTTTACGGATAATAGGATCTTAGCGTAATAATTCACTAGTATAGCAGCTATATAGTTGTCGGGACGTTGTTGTGGTGGAAGTTATAATTAACTTTAGGATGCCGCGTGCGGTATCATAAGCTGAGCTTACAAAGGCGAAGATGCAGTTCTTCTTCTTATAGTGTGATTAGCATCGTGTGATCGTGTGCATGAGGATACAAACCCCGCCACGTACCAAAGTGTTTTCAAATTTTGAATTCATATGTTTATTCGACGCTTTTACGGTAAAGGAAAACTTCGCGAGGAAACCTGCACACACATATGAAGAAATTCTTAGGTTGTGTGTGAAGTCGACCAATCCGCACTTGGCCATTATGGTTGACTATGGCCTAGTCGCCCCTAATGCGGGGTAGGCTCGAGCCCCTTGGTGGGGCTCATCATATGGGCTGTTGTTGATGGTGATTATGATGATGATCGTGCGCTGCCCAACATCTTTACCAGATCCGCTGTGTCTTCTCCCGATACGCGGCCGCCACTCAAGAAACTTTTCGCCTCAATGACCGTCAGTCCTCCTATATAGCAGCCCTGCCCAGTGCTGACTTTACAAGTCGCTATTTCTGACCTCTGACGTCAGTTGTTTCACGACTATTATCTTTCGACAGCAGATAGGCAGTCACCTGAGCAATGTCACCTAGGCAGAATCAGTGTTTTGCCTTCGTTTGGCAAATACATCATTGAGCTTTAGCTTGTTTGCATCGCTGCGACACACAAATTATGTAAAAATGATTTTATTTTTAAATTGTATTGTAGGTCTTTATTTGATTTTTATAGTTTATTTGTTAATTATAAGTTTTAATGTGTGTGTATGAATGATGATGCAAATAAATTGTCTATCTATCTATAGGACCACAAGCTTATACCATCCGGAGGAATTTTATTTGAATAAAAATGTTAAGCATATTATTTCATTCTTCCTGATGGTAACCGAAGTGGAGTCCACATGCAAAGATAGCTAGTGCGACAGATGAAGCGCTCCACTAGCCACCCTCGCCTTGCCGACCTGGAAGGTGCTTCTTCTTCTTCTTATTTTAAGCGAATGGCGATCGCGACACATAAAGATTACGCATTGCGCCAATATCAAGTGAAAATTTTATTAAAGTAACCGACAATTGTACGGTAGATTGAGGTTAAAATGGAGTCTCTCAACACGTGTTTTTGCAACAAGAACTCGGGAGAAACTCTGGAAGGTGCTTCTTCACGCTTCTTTTGAATGACCCAGAATAGTAGTATGGAGGGAAAATGTGTGCTGGCAGTGAATTCCATTTCTTGATTGCGGGACGTAAAATGAGTCGCCAGTGTGTCAGTGGCACCGTAAGTCAGCACATTTAATCCTTAAAAGGAAGCGAGATGATGGTGGGATTAGACGGTAACACGCGCTCAATGACGCAATATCGCGACGCAATTTTATGTAGAAACTTTTTTGGGCATCCCTCCGAGTACCCTAAATTACTGAGATGATTTTGAGTGTAACATCTGTCCTGGTTGTTGGCTTCAGTTGGTTTGTCTAGCGAAGGATTGTTAATTTTTGGGTTTTGGCACCAAAGGTAGGCGATAGGATAGCAACCTGTAACTATTTTGGGGTACTGTCTGACCAGGGTTGCCAGGTCTTTTCCAAAAAATACCGAACAGTGAGTAAAAAAGCTCCTCACTTGTCGTCCTTTGACTAGCGCACAAAAAACCGACAAAATAGGGTGCGATGGGCAGGACGAGGAGCATGACGAGGCCAGTTGCCATCCATACTACGTCTCTGCCTTCTTTCCTCGCTACTTCCCACGCCACTCATCGAGTGTGTAGCTGGCCCGTAAGTAGTGGATACTACGCAACATCGATTGCCGATTTCGTAAAATTTGACAGTCGATTCGTTTGTCACCGAACCTCCCATACTGCGGTATTTTTGTCATACCGAACACCGAACACAGTGCTAAAATACCGAACACCTGGCAACCTTGTGTCTAACCGATACTGACACATGTGGTTTTGTGTGTAACACCGAATGTTACCCTGAAGCTCTGCTCGACCTCTCTTGGGATTGTGAGCGTGAATATTCTTCGTATACATACATGCTTATAGCATGTATGTATCCGAGTCTCATGTGTCCGAGTACCAGCAGCTTAGCTTCTTTTAGTATATACCGATGTACTCTGTGGCTTCTGCGATCGTTATGAAGTACCTACGTACGACCGACGAACGCGGCGCCTCCACCTCCTCAAGGATGCAGTTTACTTCAACGTAATAATAAAATAAATATATCTTAGCGGTAAACGTTTTATAGGAGCGGGGTGGAGCAGGCGTGCGGGGCGGTGCGTTGACCTCGTGCGGTTTCCGACTGCATTTGCGCAGTGACAGCCCCCGCGCCCGCCATGCGTGTGCGCACACAACTGATTCTGAAAATCGAAAAAAATGTCCAATTACGATTGATTCGAGCGAGAATTGACGATCAGGTGGGGCATTTTTTTGTGGGGAAGCTGCTTGCCTTCTCGGCAAGTGACAAAAAGCCGAGTGGAAGCGAGCGTCATGTGGAGCCCTCAGCCACTGAGGGTACGGTCAGCATCAAAAGTAGTTGCATTTATAAATGTTCACTGGCCTGCAAAAGAAAGTATTAACACTCATAAATGTGACGATAACTTCTGTTCTCTTTAAACTTGAAATAAAAAGAATTATGTAGAAAAATTAGTTGTCTTGTTATAAAAAGTGTAAAGTCGAAACTTCCTTTTAACCTCCTTTTTATTTCAAGTCTCTTAAGTTTAATAGTTTAGGAGAAAATCGAATTTGAAAACTGTTATACCTATTATTGCAGGCCAGTGTATTAATATTTTAGACAAAAACTATATTTTGGCATTTATTTGCTGTCAAAGCTAATTTCCTACCTTGGTGATTTTGACACATTAACATTTTAGTACCTTGTCATAGTAATCATTAAATAATAATGGCGGCAACTATTACTACAACTGCGTTGCCCTTAATGTGACATGGTGGTAAAGTGTCAATCATCTTCTGATGCTGACTGTACCTGGGTACTTATCATCAACTATTGCAACACAACAATACTGTCAATTGGTGGAGACCGATTGATGTGATGGTGGTACAGACAACATCAGCAGTAGATGATCAAAAACAGAACTCCATTATAAGAAAAATAGACATTTTTTAACCCAGAAAGGATTTTCTAAAATCACGACCCAATAACACAAAATTATAGGTTCCGGTCTATGCACAACAAAACAAAATATGAAGCAATATATTATGGAGTCCTGATCACAGATTAGAAAGAATATGTCGCCCTGATGCTCTGCTTACCTGTCAATTCAAGAACACTTTGCCCGTACTGAAACTGGTCCGGCATATTTTATGACGACAACCTTAAAGGAGTAGACTATTATCGCTCGCACGGGGTCTCAGTCGGCGTACTTGTTTTTGCCTGTTACCCATTATTGCCCCCTTAGCCTACAAGAATCAGGGAACACGTGTGCTGGGAGCTCAGATCACATAAGTAAAAGGCTGGGAGTGAATTCCATTTCTTGATTAAGCAACATAGAAATTTTCTTAGTTCGCGTTGGAATAGTACAAATTGTACAGCACGTGTAGTCCTTAAACAGAAGGAAGATGGTGGTATTATAGAGAAAAAGCTTCTCAGAGCACTCGCCGTGGAACAGATAGTAGAACGTGCTGGAAGTGATGGTACTCTGGTACTAACCTAATGGTAAGCAGAAGTGGATTCTAACTAGCCACTCTCGCTTGAACGACCTGCAAGGTGCTTCTTCACGCCTCTGAATAACCCACAATTACAGGAAGGAGGAAATAAGTGTGCTGTTAGTGAATTCTACTAAAACTCAAATTTCTTTATGCATTTAGGTTACAATCTGTACACTTATGAAAGTAAATTTTGATGCCTTCGGTTCAAGAGGCTACCAAGAGGCCTTATTTTGAGAGAACCGGCAAGAACGGTGGCACCCCATATACGGTGCGATTGATCTTTACGATCCGTCGTTTTAGACCAATTGAAACGACGAATCGCTAGTGGATGTCAAGATCGTTAAAGATTTACTTAATCAAAGACGATCGGAAATCGCAACAAAATACCGTACAATCATGAATATCGTACCCATGAATCGATAGCTCTTTGCGATCGATCGTTACGATTTTCGTCAGATTGATCGATAAGAAGAATCGCAATGTATATGGGGCTCTTGCCATCACGCGTAGTCCTTAAAAGGAAGGAAGATGGTGGGATTAGTAAAAAAAGCTCCTCAGAGCACTCGCCGTGCCACAGACGATAGATCGCGCTCAATGACGCGACATCGCGATGCAATTGGAGCGGCCCAAGATGGTTGGTCACCTCTTCGTCGCCGATGATGCTGGTCGCGCCACGCTGCAACCTATCCAAATCATTCTTGATTGTGCGACATAAAAATGAGTTTCTGAATTTCTTAGTTTCGAGTTGAAATAGTAGTCACAGTTTGTTGGTATCAATCGTTAAAAGGAAGGGAGAATGTGGAATTATGGGAAATGGGCTCCTCAGACCACTTACCAAGTTGAATATGTTAACATATGCAGCTTTTAACTAGTTTATTTGCCCTTATTTTTCTGTTTACAATGCGTTTATATTTTAATTGGTGTCATTAAGCTTTAAACACGAACGAAGATTAATGATGTGGATACACAACACAGGAAAGTCTTTTTTGCGAAATCAGGCTTAATAAATGATTGATGACCGATTATAGCTTCAGTTTTATGTTCGCAAGAGTATGTTTTGAGTACAGTTATAAAATGATAACTGCAGTTTCTACCATAAAATTTTAAATTAGATCGTTTTACGAATATAACACGCCACTGGGTACTAAGGCCTGTATTACAGAATGACACTCGGAAGTCAAACATGTCTTGAGCATCGTCTGTCACTTTCTATCACGCACAAAGTGATAGAGACGAAGGACGCTCAAGTCGGCGTTCATTCTTGAAACTTATTCTATAATACGAACATAAGAGTTCTTGGTTGGGCCATACGACTGAGCAAATCGAATCGTAACCCATGCTAGAAGCTTAGTAAAGGAAATGCCATAATTATATTGCTGTCTTTGTCAAGTAATAAAAGTTATTTTGATTAAGACAAGGTTCTACCGTGGATCACGATATATTTGCTCGATAGTACAGTCGAAAGCAGTGATCAACAGCAAAACTTCTAAATTCATTAAAACAAAATAATTACAAAAATGTTCAAATTATTAAAATTACATTCATCTTGTGTAAGTAGTCATTTGTGTAATATATCATTAAAATGGCTGTTATTCATAGCCTTCATTTAGTAAACTTAGTTTTGATTTTGATCATCAACTTTTGCTGTTGATCGTACGTGCGTATCTTATCAAAGTCTATCGCCATAACGCACTCGCTCACCCCGTATGTTACGCCCCTTATGCCTAAACCGAACTTTTCTCCCCTCTTAAAAACTAAAGTAGCTCTATTCGCCCCTTACTTGAATATGTTCAAGTACATATTAAAAATGTTTTGATTGTAAATAATCATTATAGCGGAATACAAATAGCTGACAAAAATAACCATGAACTTACCGATAACACAGACTGATTACTGAATACATGCATATTTCTAACCTGGAGTACCAGGCTACTATGACTATGTAAGAGATGTTTAGCATTTTGTAATCATATCAATTTGGTTAATAATCTTTTATAATAATAAATAACCTCTGATATGCTTATGGTAAACTGGTAGATAGTTTAGGTTGGAACACTTAACTTCCTTGCATAATTCGATTTTGAAACCACTGCTCAAAGAAGTAGGTAGTTATTAAATTTTGTGATAGCATCTTCGTTTGATTGCTACCTGCACGTAAACAGTGTGATCCTTAGATGAACGCAAAAGAATCTAAGGTGTGATCATTACTTGATTTTTAGCAAAATGCAGTTAATTTTAAGGTATGACTGTAGGACTGTAGTTTTTTACTTTGACGTAATTATTACAAGGGGCGAACGGGTGGTTCAAAAATATTTAAAATATTTTCACTCCGTGCCAAGGGGCGTGTGGGTACCACGATAAGGGGCAAAAAGACAAATATAATAAAAGGGGTAAAAAGAAAATTTTGATAAAAAGGGGCGAAAAGATAATTTCAATAAAAGGGGCGAAATATGAGGGACGGATGGGTGCGAGACCGTAATAACAATAATGTTAAATGTCTTGTTGTGTTCCGACCGTACCGTAATAAGTCCCGGTGGTTGAGGCTTGAGGGTAAACTCACTTCCTCTTTCGCGTTATGAGGTGAAATTAATGTCAAAAACTTCCGTGGCAAATTATAAATGAAAAACAAAGTTTTCACAGTATTTTATCTCACGAAGGTGGGTAAGGCATGAATACATGCACATTGTCTATGTGAGACAATGTGCACGTATCTACGTACAGACAGCAGCACGTTGGGTTAACACAAACTGTCAAATTTTCCCAATCGATTATGCACTTTATATTCAATAGACTTAAGTTGAAAATCGTTTGGAGATATTTGACAGTTTTGTATAGCCCGATGTGCTGTTGACTTTACAGTCACATACTAGCGTTTATTCCCGCCGGAATGTCCAATCTATAAGTACTGAATCAACTGAATGCTAATGGATGGGCAAAGCGCGAATAACGACGGTGTTACAATCTTTTTGTCCCTTCCGTCGTGCCTGCACGACGCGACTACCTTGTCTTAGTTACATAGAAAGTAGCAGGAAAGCATCTAGACATGACATTAGTTGTGGCCTCAACGGTTTTATTTATCTTTACGATGATTCTCTACAGTTTTTCCATGACGACAGACAAGTCATACGGAATAAGCGCTAGTGGATGGGCGGCTAATATCTCACCCGCGTTCATGAGGTAAAAATACCTTCCTTATGATAAAGCTGAAGTTGGAAGCAAGTTTCATCTGGAAGCATCAACCTATAAGGGTCTATCTCATCACTAAATCTAGGACCATCAGTAGACTGTGTAGTGTACGTCGGATGTATAGTTGTCGTCTCATTTGCTTAAATACTGTGATGGAATAAAGAAGTGACGTTTGAGAATAGTGCGGTTAGGAAATATAATTTAAGGGGAAAAGAAAACGGGCCCTGTGAGCAAAACCGCCCACCTTAATAATTTTGAAACGTGTAACACCATTCTATGAATTTGTTATATCAAAAATAAAAAAAAAAACACACAAAATTAAATACAGAGATATATTTTTTTTTATATTTTTTTGCAATAAATAGAGATATAAAAATCTAAATGATTTTTGAGGTCGGTCCAAGTGACAACGTTTATTCCAAATTGGTTTAAACAAAACAGGTTGGCACCGACCTCAAAAAACATTTAGATTTTTATAAAAATAATAAGATTTAAGATAGATAGATGGCTTACCAACCAAACAGAACTCTTATAGACCTCTGAAAACTGTGGTAGTTAAATCAACAGCCGATGAGCCGACAGAGGCGGAAAAATTATTGACGATGAAACATTATAACAGAAACGAATGTAACAATATTGGTCGTTAGAAACATTTAAACTCAATAACTTTTATAAGTAAACTAGCTGACCCCGCAAACATTGTTTTGCCTTATAAATTAAAAAAAAAAAATAAGGGTGGACAACCCTTATCACTAAGGGGTATGAAAAATAGATGTTAGCCGATTCTCAGACCTACTCAATATGCTCACAAAATTTCATGAGAATCGGTCAAGCCGTTTCGGAGGAGTACGGGAACGAACATTGTGACACGAGAATTTTATATATAAGATGGACTTTGCTAAGTACTTTTAAAACATCAAAATATATTTTTAAATAAAAAAACCGCATTCTAAACCAAAAATTGGGAAATAAAAATTTTGTTTAAAAAAATCTAAATGGTTTTTGCCAAATACAAGTGACAACGTTTATTCCAAATATTGAGGTTGGCAACGACCTCAAAAAAACATTTAGGTAGATTTTTTAAACAAAATTTTTATTTCTCCGTTTATAGTTTTGAAGACGGTTTTTTTTATTTAAAATTTTTTTATTTTTTTGCATTTCAGTGTTTTAAGTATAAAAACTTTTTCAGGAAACTACCATGAGATCTAATAAAATTATTACGATAACATCGACGTCAATTAAATATATATTAATAGGGATAACCTCAGGGATAACTCAAAAACTAGGTACTCTTCAGATGTCGATCAAATTTAAATGGGACCACACGACAACCACCAGCTTTCAAAAGTTAAAAGAATTTTCGAAATCGGTACACACCCAGTAAAGAGTTATGAGGTAACACATAACAAAAAAACCTCTCCTTTTTTGAAGTCGGTTAAAACTATATTACCGGTTCGAGACGATAATAGTTTAACTGAAGTAATCATTTTTATATTCTGAGTGATTCAAAATGAACATCTAAAACATAATACAGTGTTTATTCTTTCATGCTACGAGGGAACATATTGTTACGACGTGAATTGAGTAATGTTTTTTTCTTATTGCCAGAGGAAATTGATGGCACGATCCCCGATTCATTTTCTAAGCCATTCCGGGAAAAATGTTGTTTTGCTGTTAAAATATTAATGAAAAAAGGAAGCTATGTTTCGTGTGTGAATATAACAAAATCAGTTTCACAATGATCTTGTAAATTATTTATGGTTAATAAACTTGTTTCAGTTACAATACAGCTAAAATACATCGTGTCCTTTTCTTTCTGAATTTAGGATACAAATACTTTCAATTGTTTTTTAGCGACTGTTCATGTGGCTCCAGTGCCTTATGTTTCTACAAGGTTATACATGGTCATACCCAAGGTTTAAAAACTTGAAGTGTTTATTTTACTATAAAATCTACATGCTAAAACGTGGGCAGCAGCGTCGGTGGCGTAGTGCATAAGAGCTTTGTCTCACCCGGGAGGCACCGGTTCGAACCCCGCCACGTACCAACGTGTTTTCAAATTTTGATTTCATATGCACGTTTAATCGACGCTTTTACGGCGAAGGAAAAGATCGTGAGGAAACCTGCACATACCTAAGAAGAAATTCTTGTAAAGTCGACCAACCCGCTCTCCCGACTAAGGTCTAATCGCCCCTAATATGGGGTAGGCTCGAGCCTCTCGGTGGGGACATTATATGAGCTGTTGATGATGATGAAAACGTGGGAATTCTCTTTTATTTACCATTTCTGTCTTCTTTTTCCGGAATTCCTCCAATCGAAATCGGACAGTAAAATAGGGGCAACTGTTTTAAATATTCAAACTTCGTAATTGTACCTCGTGTCAAGCATCGTTGTTCATTTCAACAGTTTAGGGCTTTTCAGAAAATTTCAAGTATAGATCTACCGGCCTTTTTATATTCAATCTACAGTACAAAAGGAAGTTAATTAAAAAAATGTTGAGCTCTAAATTCACATTAAGTGTCTCGCTTAGTCTAAGCTAAATTGACCTTGTCAGTGGCTTGCCTTAATTAATTCAAATTTTCTTTTGCTTCTAGAAATGTGACGAGCCACGGTAGGAATAAGATATTCTCAGCACCGCTTCTTCGGATTTGGCTGTAGGAGAGTGTGAATCTGGTCTTTGTTTGCAGACTTTTCCTTGGGCTGATTTAAGGACTTTTACACGGAACTGCTCATTGGACTGCTATTGGTGTCGTAATGGAATTAATAATAATGATATTTTATTCCACACAAGAAATTAAACACATCATAATTAACAGCAGAGATGTACAAACTGTAAGCGCCGGTGGCGTAGTGCGCAAGAACGTCGTATCCCACCCGGGAGACACTGGTTCAATCCCCGCCACGTACCAATGTGTTTTCAAATTTTTATTTCATATGTACGTTTAATCGACGCTTTTACGGTGAAGGAAAACATCGTGAGGAAACCTGCACACACCTATATGAAGAAATTCTTAGGTTGTGTGTGAAGTCGACCAACCCGCACTTGGCCAGCGTGGTTGACTAAGGCCTAATCGCCCCTGTGGATAGGCTCGAGCCCCTCGGTGGGGACATTATATGAGCTGTTGATTGATGTACAAACTAATCTTTAACGACCAACGGAATACCCCGTGCTTAACATTTGGTGACTGAATGATGGTAATAGTTCTGGCATAGGATACAAAATGGTATTATCCTTGATGTAGTTTGGTTTTTCACTTTCTCCTCTTACTTTTACTTGCTTTGGTCTTTTTTCCCACATGTCCTATCATCCAAGTAGTTAATTATGTAATTTAATCGATTGCGACTATCTCCGAAGCTTTGAAACGAAACAAATACGCTGGCCTATCTAAGCACTACGTATATGAACCGATTGGTTTAGAGAACTTAGGACTATGGTGTTCAGGTGGCTCAATACTATATCGACTATATAACCATACCTATAGTAAAAGGCCCAAGTGATATCAAAAGCGACAGTACAATATGTTTCACACAAGAAATTAGTCTTGGAATCCTTATAGTTAGTGCGAACCATGCGAGCAGTTTTATTGGTACCTACGTCATGTTTCCGTAGAGTAGAATTTTTACAGTAAAATAATTTGTGCATTATAAAGACTATATAATATTATAATTATCATTTCATGAACAATCTTATTAAAAGTCTAATTAAATTTACACGTAAAATGTGTTTTTGATGTGCATGGTAATCTACGCAAATCAATTTTTATACCGCAGGAGATAAGATTCAGTGATAATAATTACGTACGACTTCCTGCGCCTGTTATAAACCTTTTTACAGAGGCGGTTTATATCTCGACGGGTTATTCGCCGCATATAGCACCTGGTCTGCTAGATCCTTAATTTCTATGTAAATTTTATAATTAAAACCAACAGGTGCGTCGCGTTGGTGGGAAAGTTGGTTAACACACAACTTGGCTGTGCTATTATCGCGGCTTGAGTACCAAGTCATGAATAATATAAAAGTCATATGCGAATCAGAGAGCGCGTCAAAATGGTAATAAATTATATTTTTAATGACTTTTCAAAGAGGTTTAAAAAAAAATGATTTTCTTTTGTCTAGCCCTTGTACTGAAGGCTTCAGTTTAGAAATATTAAAATATATTTCTCAAGTTATTTATAACATTTTGCGGCCCAAAAGAAGTGCGAAAAAGGTTTTGTTAACGGGACCTCTCGCCTCGGGGCACGAGATTTTAGGTACTACAGAGAATTTCCACAGAATAACCTACAAGTATACTACATCACTCAAAATCACAAAAGGGGCTTAGCAGAGCTGTAGGTAACACTTGGTATACATAAAGCCACATCTGGAAGTATGGATCATGCAGTGCTTCAAAATAGTGACAGGTTAGTACTGGGGTAGTACCTCTCTCTACCTTACAGAAAACCACAGTCGAATAACACTACATTTTTGTGGTTTTGTGTTGCTGTTGGTGAGTAAGGTCACCAGAGCTCTACGGGGTCCCTACCCCGTAGAGCTCTGGGGACTAGGGTTGGCAGCGCGCGAGTGTCACTTATTGCAAGCGTCTATAGGCTACGGTGTCTGCTTTAGGTTATCTCTTTAGGTATCCTCTGTGTCGAGAATGTGCCTCTCCAAATGTTTCTTTTGTTATGAGAGGTTCACAAAAGCACAAAAGTTCGGCGTTGCGCTCTTCTGTACGCAGAATCTGTAAGCATCAGTCTCTTTTGTTGATTTGAAGTTGATGCGTAGCTTGATGTGCCGATTCAGAGGCCTAGAGCAATACAGATACAACAGCTAATACAGATAAAAACCAAGCATTTCCGTCTGATCTCTTTTAAAAGCGTCGTTACTTCGATATAATAATAATAATAATAATATATTTCCACGCTCACACCAATTATCTAGCCCGAAGTAAGTATCATTAAGAACTTGTGTTACGGATACTAGATAACGGACATTTTTTTTTTTAATATACATAATAATTTTAGATATTTTTATAAATAAACTTAAATAAATGTATAAACAACCATGACTCGCAAACAAACATTCGTGTTCGTCACACAAACATTTGCCGCTACCAGGATTCGAACCCGGACCGCTTGATGTGAAGCCAGCTAGACTGACCACTCCACCACGACGGCGTCAAATATATGAATGAATGACGAAGTCGTTGGCCCTCAAGTACTTTTTAAAGTACCTGCCGAAATACTGCTGTACCCTTGTGAGTTGTTCTATTAATAAAATGAGCTTAGTTTCTAGTCGGCTCTTCAGAAGGCCTCCTGCCTGCCTAGCATTACCACCGAAACACGATATGATATAGCCATTTATCGCGTTGAACTGTCAAAAATTATTGGATATTAATAGCTGGTAGACTCGTAAACTGATAGCATCAAATTTGACTTTCATACGCGTACAAATTGTATCTAAATGCATAAAGTTATTTTGAGTTTCAGTTTTCAATAGATTATTTTTTAATTTTGCACGAGGAAACTTCTAAAGTATAGGTACTAATATTTGATTAATAATATTTAATCGTTCGTCAACCGTATCCAAATAGCAAAGTGCATTTTAAGAATGTATAAAGCTCATCTCACTCAATAAACAAGATCGATGTATTTTATCATGATCAAGGTTACAATCAATCTTCTTTGCTCGATAAATTATACGTCCCAACATAATTCCCGATGAGAAGAGAACGCTGTTATGTGCAACAAAATTGAAAGCTCCACTTCATCGGCAAAGCAATCTTTAGGTTAATTAAAAACATTTTTTTAAAATAAAAGAGTTTAGCAAATGACTCCATCATGCCTGATGATAAAGAAGTGGAGTCGAAATGCGAAGATACTTTTGCTATAACACCGCATTATCAACCCTCGCTGCGTCAGTCTTTTTTCGTAGGAAAACCCTTTTAGGGTACATAAGGGCCAGTGGGGCTGTCCAAAGATTATGTGGGAGTCTTATGCATTAGCCACTAAAAACCAACGTGTTCCACTCTTTTTTATTTATTTTTTGCTTGTCACGGGGTTAATACAGTTGTTAAAATAAATTATGGAAGTTCATTGCACACATGACTCATGACACCCCGTGGGGGCACCGCAAAACCGACAAAGAGCAGCTTTTAGGCGCCGGCCCCACTGCATGTGGTCCAACGGTCAGAGTTCCGAGTTAAGCGTTCCGCGTTCACTGTAATCTATGCGGTGGCTTAGAATCCTACACATACAAAAGCAGTCAGACCGCGACGGTCAACGCGCAATTGTATACGCGCTACGTAGAACTTGGAACTCTGACCGTTGGACCGCATGCAGTGGGGCCGGCGCCTAAAAGCTGCTCTTTGTCGGTTTTGCGGTGCCCCCACGGGGTGTCATGAGTCATGTGTTCCTTATTTATTTTAACAACTGTATTAACCATGTGACAAGCAAATAAAAAAATAAAAAAGAGTGGAACACGTTGGTTTTTAGTGGCTAATGCATAAGACTCCCACATAATCTTTGGACAGCCCCACTGGCCCTTATGTACCCTAAAAGGGTTTTCCTACGAAAAAAGACTGACGCAGCGGGCCCCTTACGCAGTTTTATTGAATATCTTACACCTGTATTCACAAACATTACTATGAGATCTCTCGACTCTTGGATAAAGAACGAACCAATCACAGACCTCTATTCAATGCCATTGCGTTAAATAGAGCTCTATGATTGGTTCGTTTCTTATCCAAGAGTAGAGAGATCTCATAGTAATGTTTGTGAACACGGGTGTTCTCTTCACTATGTACCCACTGAACTGAACGGGCAAATCTTTGTGGTTTGCTTTTTTATAATTGTTTTGTAATTTTACTTATAGAATAGAATAGAAAAGAATTATTCACACCACTTAAATCTAGCTTTACAGGTTGTATTGAACAATATTAAAAGCAGTTGTGAAATGGTATTCACTCAGCACAATATCGGGACGACCGTAAAGCGCCTCGACGCTGATCTTCCCTGAACCTTGCTGAACACCAGAGAGAAAAAAAAGTAAAATAAGTAAGAGAGCACCACCGCGCGCCAGCTCAAAACTATTTAGTTATTGTGCATGGGATAAACTATATTCTAAATATATAAATAACTATAAAGAAAGGAAAAAAAGTGAACCTGTCCCGAGGCGAGGCTCTAGTTGAGGCGTTGTCGATTCGTTTTGGAGTTGATATGTGTGCTATGACTTTAAAACAGCAGGCCAGCCAAGAGCATACCTGACGACATGAAATCACGTTCATCTGTAGCGTGATTTAATTAGACCAAAATATTTTCCTTTCACCCTGGCATAAGATACTTATATGACCTAAGTATATGAGTTCACTCTTTTCATTATTGCAGCGAAAAGGAAGCGTGGTGAGGGTGTATCATAAATGAATCTTTGTTTAAAAGTAGAAAACCCTGACAAAAAGTAGTCATCAGTGAGTCTTTTTAAAAACATTACTAAGTTTGTACAGTTTAAGTTTTCGTGTCGCTTCCTCTCTGCTGATTAAATATTTATATCACCTAAACCGGTGCTACTGGAGGAATCACAGAACACAGAAAGTCTGTGGGAGGAATTAAGCTTAAATATTTTGTAAGAACATCCGCGTTTTAAATCTTTGCATACCTAATATTTTGTTTATTTATTTCATTCAGTTTGCCCAAAGCGTCGGTATGCTTAAATAATAAATTCATGCCAGAGAGCTAAATGATAATAATAACAAAATATACGATGTCAATACAGTAGTCTATTAAAATCATTGCAAAAAAAAAATACAAATGTCAATCATCGATATCATCATCATTTCAGCCGATGACTCCCACTGTTGGACATATGCTTCCCCTCAGACCTCTGCCTCGAATCTTGCGGGCAGCGGGGCGGGGCGGCGGCGGAGGCGCGGGACCTTCACCGCTTGTATGGAGTGCACCGCTTGTATGGAGTGCACCGCTCGTCGGGCGCTCCCGCGCCGCTGTTTTCGAGAGTAGGTCCATTTCATTTTACGCATAAGATCCTGCTGCTCCCGCGCCGCCGCCGAAGACGCCCCGTTGCAAGATTCGAGCCAGAGGCCTAAGGATCTCCAACCCGATCGGTCTCGTGCTGCGTGCATCCAGCGGCTTCCCGCGACCTTCTCTACGTCGTCGGTCCAACTTGTGGGACGCTAATACCAACGCTGCGTATTCCGGTACGCGGCAGCCACTCGAGAACGTATCCGCCTCAAGCCGTCAGCCCTCCTCGCAATGTACCCTGCCCAATACCACTTAAGGTTCGCAATTCTTCAAATGTTTATACAAGATGTCAATGGTAAATGAAACAAAAATATTCATATAAAAAATATGCTGAATGAAATTTAGTATTTGATAGTTAAATGATCCATCCGAGTCTAACGTGGTTTAGTGGTTCGTCCACCGGAATTAGATGCAGAGGTCGTGGATAAGATACCCAAGGGGTACAATATAATATGCTCGGTTTGATTGTAAAATTATGTACCTACTGCATAAATGTCTGCAAAGTACACAAAAATCAACAAAATTAAGTAGGTATGCTTGGCGCGTTGTTGTATGAACCATCCGTGTTGAAGACATTTATGGGGATCCATTGAATCAAAGGTTTTATGGTGAGTAAACATTGATAATTTTATAGAGGTTTTAGCAAATCTCACCACTTCACCAGTTCTAATAATGAAATCTGTAGCTATACATTAAAATTGTCGCCAAGTAGGTACCGAAGTGTGGCACCTATATTTAAAGTCTACCCACAATTTTTTGCCTAGAGAGGATTAAAAAAGAGCCTACCTACACACTTCAGATATGCGTGTCAGTAGATGCAAATTTGCAACAAAAGAAATAGTCTTTATCAGTGACATTTATAATTATTTATATCCTGATAATAATTCATCTCTCATCTACGACTCAAATCTTGATTTATGAATTAAACTAGGTATGTTCATATAAGAAATTCTTGTTTTTTTTATTACGTATAATTTACGTATAAACTTTATTTATCTATTGACATTACTTACAAGTAAATATATTAATTGACCTTTATTCTTTTTCTTTAAAGTGTAAGCTATAGAGTTTCATTCGTTTTACGTTTTCCTAATTATGAAATCTATTCAAATAAATTTTTATAATTTACTATTTTGATCTAAATAGCTTTCTTTTCATTTTTAGTTTTAATTTATAGCCCACGTTTTATTACAGTACTATGCTGAACTCATGAAAGTATTTATCTATGAAACAATGAAATTGGCTATCTACAATGTATTGTGGTGGGCCGCACACTATAGAGAGTGAAATGGTTGTTGACAGTTGTACGACGATGCCTCATGTTACAATGCTTTGTTATCTGTGCTTGCATGTAGCCCAGTTTGTGACCTGCCTAGTACACTAGTACATTGTAATAGAATAGGATCACGAAGATACTATAGGTAAAATATAAGCTCCTTGAATAGGATAGTTTGAAACTGTCAAAGTCTTCTGTAACTATTGAAATATCGCTGAAATATGTGAAACTGCCTTGTGAGTGTAAATCATGTAAATGAATACCGTCTTGCTTGATAGACAAATATTATTGAAATCATAATCTAAAAACATGACAGTATATTGTCTTATCATAAACCCAATTAACGCGATTAGATTACTTTGTAATAGTCTAGCGTTAACTTACGACCTGGTTAACAAAGTAGGTACATTAAAAAAGTAAAGTATTTGCAATAAAATCCCGGACAAAGTAAAAATGATGATGATGAAAGAAAATATACAATTTTTATAATAAAACCTACCCACTATCATACAGGTTTTGCCGACGTCTTCTCGAAGGGAGGAGTATTTTCCTCTTGGTAGTGGCTGGTAATAGAAAGGTCATAAGGACTCCATCTCTACCAGTTATATCACATGCATGACTGTGCCTTCAAAATCTTTCCTGACCTGACCGAGATCTGGAGTCATAATGACAGTAAGCGGGAAAAATTAAAAATGTCGCAGGAGGTGGTCAACAGTAACTTTTGTTTTTGATGCATAATGTCAGCAATTTTCTCAAACGCGTTACATTACAAGATTTTTTTCAACATTGAAAATTGTTACGAAACGTTGGGCTACACTTACATAAAAAACTTAATAACAAAATGTACGTCTATTCCTATTGTGGGTGATTTAAGATCGTCGCACACTTATCAGTTCGGAAATGCGATTTGCTTACGTTCCGTAGCCATTAGTAACCGTATTGCCACTTCTTTACCCGACTTCGGCAAAGCCAAAAGGAAGGGTTATGATTTTAGCAGTCTATGTATGTATGTACGTATGTTCCTCCGTAGCACCTAAACTATGCATCCGATTTTGATGGATAAGGTGTCAATCGATTAGTTACTATTGTCCGGGTAACATAGGCTACATTATGACTTTCAAAGTGGGAGAAGTCGGTTCATATCATATCAGCATAATAATAACTACTTAATTAAATAATGATTTCTTCCCGAAACTATGGTGTAGGGCTTTTGACGATTTAATAGTTATTTATTATACAAGAGTGGAAAGTTCCTTTTTAACCGCGTGCTCGATTTGGATGACCGAGCAAGCGAAGGATTCTAAAGTTGAATCACGAGCGCAGCGAGTGATTCTAAATTAGAATCCTGAGCGTCAGCGAGGGAAACAAACGAGCACAAGGTGAAAAATCTTTCCACTCGAGTGCAATACGTAACTTTTCATCCCACCTCAGCGAGGAAATGACAAAATGAAAAAGAATTTTTTCACAATTTAAAAAGTTCTAATCATAAATTTGGCACCATAGAGGTTACATTAAATAGGTTTAATGACGTTTTGAATTTACAATTATATTGAGTACTCATTATATGTGATGTTCTAAATTCAAATCTACTTTGCCGCTCAAGCGAATAAAATAGAATTTTCCAGCCAGATTTCGAAGCGCAAAATTACACTTTCCGAGGTGGTGGGATGAAAAAGTACTTTATACTACACCTGATCGGAACAGTAGCTATTATTCCCTCAAATTGTAAAGAGAAAGTCGATCTTTTCTTCGGCCTAAATATGCGGGAGGAAAAGTTATATGAAATTCCATTTCTAACGTGTTTAGCGGGAGGAAAAGTTGTATGAAAATCTATTTCAGCGGCGGCGCCGGCGGTGCTCGGCATGGTCGCGCACTGCGTCAACTACCGGCTATTGGTTGGCCGGTGTTTCGCAGAACATCTGCAACTAGTGTTGTATAATCATAATATCTTTATAATTTATATAGGTACTGCTTATTTCAATTTGACAAGTCTTTGAATGTTCCTCACAGGTGTAGTATAAAGCACTATGTAACACTTGGGAGAAAGTTCGATTCCCAACTCGGGAGTATACTGCTCCCTCGTTGGTAATCTGTCACTTTCGTCCCGGGGTGAACCATGTACTATTGCAAAGTCCATTTAAAAATAACTTTTTCATTTCTTTTCATTAACTGCCAACAAGTTGCTTATCTTTTGCGATCGTACGTACGATCCTGGAGCTATTGAACTCATCATTCTTAAGGTGTTATCACACTTATTAGCCCGGAAAGGTAATTCTCGTCGAACGTATCTTTTTTTACCATGAAATGCGGCTACGAAACGGCTACGAACCGTAGCGCATCGCCTTTTTTTCGCAGTAAAAAGAGGCGATACGTTTCCGAGATGATAAGTGTACGAACTTGTAAAGTAAAATAAAAAATGTTTTTATTCTACATACATAAATTGAATTAAAAGGCTTTGTTTCTGATCTGGTAATAGGAAAAAATGCTAAGTTCTAAAAGTGAATTACGAGAAAAAGTAAAATGGTGTCAAATTTTATTTTTTTACATCAATGAAAATAATTATATCTCTGGCAGTTGGGATTTCTTAGAAGACTCACTGTAGCTACTCAAATGGAGTCCACAAAAGCTGAAAAATTTTAATTTGTAATTTTACCGTAACTTATAGTTAATTAAGCCACGTTCAGTAGCCATTGCTTAAAACCTTTAGTCTCGAATAATTTATTCTTTGAGCAGTAAATTATAATTATTTTCAAGATATTAACATAATAATTCAGGGTATATCTTCGCGGCAACGTTTCAGTTTGAATATTTTTTAAAGTCTATTTTTAAGGAAAGGGCAATATTTTTGTTAGTTTGGGGCTGTCGCGCCGTCGACAGGTAAGCAGGGTTGCCGAATAAAGGGTTTTTGTAAATTTTCTGAAAATAATATTTTATTGCAAAACCGTAAATTAATTAATTTGTTAAATGGTTTTACCGCACAATGAGCCCACATTTTAACTAACTTAATCCTATTATGTAACACATATGTAACATGGTATGTACAAGCGAGTACCTTGTTAAAATTGCAAAATAAAGTTCCTACTAATAGTTCAAACAGTAAAACTAAATGTATGGGAGAATTTCAAAATTACTTTTACTATGTATCTAGAATTTTTGATAACACCTTTTACCACTCTAAGACCAAACATTCTGCATAGACCAAGCGGCCTATATCAGGGTACAACTTAGTCAGCCGTCATCCGAATATTTATTGGCACCCGAGGGTTCGATTTGAAAGGCATCGGTAGGCCATTCGAACCCTGCAGAGACTAGACGAACAGTGAGACTGTCTTGCGGATATTCAAGTTTGATAGAAGTCCTTTATAAAAAGATTGCTCGTCAAGCGACGACAAGACGAGTCATAAAGCTCATCGTCCAACCGCTACAATGATTATGAAAATGAGTTATCATTTCATAGAAATGCGTCCACCGATCGATGTCGTGTCGGTGTCGGTGCCGGGTCGGAGCCGGCCAATGCTGCGACACAGTTTTTAATGCGCTCCTTGGGCGTTTCTTCATCGTTGGACGCATACATATATGAAATTGTATGGTACGCTGTCTCATTGCCGACATGCCAGCGCCGGCATTTCATAGAATTATGCGTCCACCGAAATCGTGTCGGTGTCGTTGCCAGGCCGGGGCCTGCCAATGAAGAAACGCCACCAATGTGCACAATATCTCGTACAATTGTGTTAGTATGTTTGAAGCAAATACATATTTTTTTTGACTGTTTACGCATTTTAATTCTTTACATTAGGCAGCCCTGCGAGCGGTCCGTTAACGGAATCCGGAGGATTTCCTTTTGTCGGAATTAACGTGCACTCAGTGGTATTGCTTATAATGGGGTGCCATGATCACCTACTTCGGACATAGGGTCGAGCCGGACATTGTAGGGGATACACCTGATAGCTTCACTAGGGGCCAGTGTCAACAACTACGATTAAGGCTTTGATTACACTTTACGTAACATTACCCTATGACTATCTGACGGTACACCAATTACTTTCCTTGTGGATTTTAATCTTTCCTGTCCATCCTAAGGTTATCTGGTAGAGACCGCTCATATAGTGATAAGACTGCCCATTGTACATTGTAACAAAGAAATTAACAGTTTTAGATAGCCCAATCTGCCGTTACCTGTACTATAAAAGGTATTCATTTTACGAATCGTCTATTGATATTTCTGTACCCAATTTTCCGGTTGGCTGGTAGAGAATGCATTATGGCAGTTAGTCCGCCATATTCCTTTTATGTGTGCAATAAAATTTAAATAAATTAAAACTTACGTTTAAATCATACATTACAATTCAAATATAACGTTTTTTTTAACAGGATTTAACAACTTTTTGTCTTTTATCTCATCTGATAGTAAGCGGCGTTAAAAGAAGCGAGTTTCATCGAGTCTGCATTGACTTTCCTCGAATTTTAAGTCAGTTAATTACCTACCATGAGTAAATCTGCTTTACCACTATTTTATAGCGACAAACTATGATACCGTGTAACAGTTATTATAAACATTTTAAATTAGAATTCTTAGATTGTCAAGTCAGCTATTATAATATCGCGCAATCTTCTGATTTGCAATTAGCAATTTAATGTTATCTAAATGGTGAAATGGGCCCTTACGCAACTATTTTACAAAATGATTATTGAGGTTGTTTGGAAGGGCATGTAATACCCGCGAAATGAGGAGCACGGACTAATTTCGGGGTTGGTTTTGATCGCTGTAGTTAAAGATATTTAATGCGACCCCTATAGGCGTGTTATTTAAATCAGAGGACTTGGGTGCTTGACATTTAAATTTACAACGGCTCATTTGACTATGAAATTGCCCAATGTTTGCTCGCGCTATTTAGTTAACAGCTTACCCGATTTTAAATATAAATGCAATTATTTTGCATTTTAATAAAATTTTAATAAGATGATATTCTTCAGTTTCACGACAATGTGGCAAATGTCTATAGGCTACGGTGACTGATTACGACCAGGCAGGCAGTTTGCTTGTCGGTCTGCTAAAAAATAGAAAACAAATCTACTTTCAATTCAACTCCTTTTAAGATAAAAGTTTGTGAAGCCGTTGGTTATAGAGAGTATGTTTAAAGAATCTTTTTAGGAACACATCGCGTCACGGCCGCTGACCATGGATATTGCCTGTCAAGTCAATCGAGATACTTATAGTACTAGTATAGTATTATATTATCTGTGCTTATAGGTACTATACTATACTATACTATTCTTATATAATGGCGTTGCGTCGCATTAAACGTACGCATTTTTCTAATGTTGAGTGAAAATGTAACCAAAGTAACAAAAATTGTACGGTTGATTGTGGTTTAAAATGGAGTCTCACACGTGATTTTACAACAAGAACTCGGGAGAAACTCTACTTATAGGTAAAATATAAGCTTATTGAGATACTTTTTATTAGCTGTCAAAACATATTTATTCTGCCATAGATTTTGTATCGCATTACGAATTTGTGACGTCATAAATTCCTATAGTCAACCGACTGAATAGTATATGATTTTGATACGCTTAAAAATCAAATTCTCGAGATAATTTGAAACGATGGAGATTTTCTGGCTTAAAATGACATTACCTTTCATCAATTTGACTCGTATTTAACAGCTTGTAATTATTTGTGAATTGTGTCAACATCCCTATGTGTAAGGAACCTTTATAAATTTGGAACGCGTTGTTGCCGCTAATAATCCCGCCGAATTAGAGAGAATAGTCACTAACCAAATTCAGTACTATTTTTAAAATTAATTCCCACTCTAGGGAAGGAAGCAATTACTATGATTATTTTTCCCGGCCTGTGGTGGGAATAAGCGTGTTCCACCCAATACTCAGATCAAACAAACGCTACTTTCCGAGTGTGAGAAATTTAAAAATATTTTTCTCTCTAGGAATAGGCAATCTTTTCCAATCATTCCGACTAAGTATATGCTTACTCACTTTATTTTTCTGTTTATCACTGTTGTGAATTGGTAGTTCTTTTCTAATTGTTTTATCGCTATTGTAATGTCCAGCGGCAAATAAATGCGTATATATAATTTTTATTAAAAAAAAAAACCGGCCAAGTGCGAGTCGGACTCGCACACCGAGGGTTCCGCCGTACAAACGGAGCGGTTCACAATTTATGACGTATTAAATCAAATTACTTACTAGATATCGTTACCTTGTAGGTTTTGATTCCCTAGCGTGTGACGGAAATTCGTCTAAGGTGTCGGTATAAACTGCTGTATCTTTTGATCGCGTTAACTTAGAAGTTTGATTTTTTCACTGCTTAAAGGGACAATAGACTTAGGTATTTGGTATAAATTTCAATTTGATACCTTTATTCGTTCGTGAGAAATAAGGTAGTAAGTTTCATTTTATAAAAATATTGTTATTATATTATATAACTAAAAAAATGTGATTTTCGCAATTTTTCCTATATTTGCATTATATGACAATGCTTCATGCCAAATTTCAAGATTCTGAGTTTACGGGAAGTATCCTGTAGGTTTTGATTCCTTTGCGAGTGTCGGAAATTTGTTGAAAATATCGACATAATCGGCTGTATCTTTTGATTGGCTTGGCTTAGAAGTTTGATATTTTCACAGATTAAAGGGACAATAGACCTGAGTATTTCATGTGAATTTCAGCTTGATACGTCCACGCGTTCTTGAGATAAAGGGTCTTGACAGACAGACAGACAGACAGACAGACGGACAACAAAGTGATCCTATAAGGGTTCCGTTTTTTCCTTTTGAGGTACGGAACCCTAAAAATATATTTGTTCAACAGACGAATCGTAAAATTTTTCGATATGTTATTCTATGGTTATAGGCTGAAGCTTAAATCGTACCCCCAATGAGAATAAGTTTGTAAGTAAAGTTTTTCTCAACGATCTCGATTAATGTGGGAAGATCCGTAGAGCCAGTTTCCACTTGTCGGGTATCGGATCTGCATTTAATCAGATCTCTTTAGTCCGATGTTGAAGTCGATAGCGCTGCAGTAGTAGTGTGTTACGTAAACTAAGTTTATTTGTAATTAATATTCTTTTATCAACCTTAAATTAAATAATTGTTTAACTTGTGAATCATGACTATTTCCGAATCAGTACTACGAAAAAGGTAAAGGGAGGATCAAACTTGGTGAGTTTCTTGCCCGTTCTTCCCAGATAACGAATAAAAACTTTTGACTTTGAAACTGTATAGCAGACTGCAACGATAAACAAGATAGTAATGATGGCTGGTATTTGAATGGGGTGCGAACAAATTTTTATTAGTTTTCCCGCTATCTTTGGATGCCAAATGTAGTCTCGTATGCTACCTGAAGAGTAGGCGTAAAATCTAGGCATCAGGAGGCGAAATGGCGACTTGTAAGTGTCTTTGACACGAAGGAAATCTATCAGGTTTCCACGTTAAAGTACTAAGAGCCGTAGGTTGGATTACCACAGCTACCGAAGATACCAGTCGTAATAACCAAACATCAAGAGGTAAAGTATCTACCAGGCTATTCACACGATACGAAGAAGGGCTTAAAGGTCACAGCACACATATCAGCTCGGAAACGGATCAGCATAGCCTCAAGTAGGTATGCGAGCAAAATCCTACATGATTTTTGATCGGGCGTGCGACGCTGCCAAAATACCTGACGACATCTATCTACGGGAACCGTTCAAAAAACGGAATCGGATAGATGTAAGGATAGATGTGAATCAAATTGTCACCAACGTCAATTCCAGTGATAGATAATGAATAGCAAATTGCGAACTAGAATTCCTACGTCATGCGAACTTCATATTAAAATAATTTTTCTTTTTTAGGATGTCTTTAGTGCATAGACAGAATTGAGATCAGCCTACATTTTGCTGGGCTACGTAGTTTATGGCTGGACCCCAAAGCCCTGCGCGTAACTAGTTTAGGCACTCTTCAATATAATAACCGACAATAACTGACGAAATTTGTTTCCCCCTGCTGAATATAAATATTCCTCTAACATAAGAAATCCATATATTGCGCGATATTCGAATACGTTGCGGAGATATAGATACAGCGGAAGCTTGGCCCTCGAGACTGAACGGCGCATTTACCGGGAAAGAGAGCCCCCAACGGGCGCTGAATTTACTTGCCGACGTTAAGGAACGTAGCACGGAATTAAATCTTTAGATATGGCTCCTAGTTCCACATTGCATAGAAATGTGTTTAGAGAAAGTACCGCCCTAGTGGTTCGGCCATCGTGATCCGGAGAGGGCTTGATCGCTGAGGCAGTACAAAGTTGTGGTCGAATTTTCTGGTACGGTTTGTTTTGAGTCTTTCTAGCTAGATGCTACTGAATTTATTTCGGGTTACCACACTGCTATTAGGACTTATGGCCAGCCTCCTGCCTGACACTGAACTTTCTTGGGAATACTGTTGTGGGTAGCTAACTCGCGAGTGACCTCTTTTTATAATAATAATCTTCGTGGCCTAGATAAATAGCCAATCGAAAAAGTAGACAAAGGATCCTATTGTCTAAGCATGGAGCTTTCTCAGTTTATATGTCAGTTTCATACATGATAATCTTTTCGTCAAACGTTCGACGCAATCGATTGGCCACTTAGCTTGGCTAAGCCCTCTGTTGCTTCTGAAATCACTTTTGCTTATCTTATGGGGAAGCTCTTAGCCTCATCTGATCCTTCTCTTAAGCCAGATATCTGTCACAAAATCTAATGATTCTAAACGTTATACTGGCATCACTGTGGACTAAAATATAAACTGACACATCCATCTATTTAAGTCCTTGGGACAGAAGTGTACAAAATAAACCGTACTCTAAAACAAATCCATCGTCTAGGTTTGTACACTTTCGGCGTCCTGGGGTCCTTCAATATTTAAGAAAAGCAGTAACATTGTTCCCAGCTAAAACATTCGGTTGCAATTTACTCCAAAATTGCATTTGGAGGGAGGACGTTAGCCGCTCTGATTTGGACTGCTCGGTCTGTGTAACATTCGCCTTATATAAGATTCTCGAATAACAATGTTTTTCGTAGTGTTGTTTTGATGATGATTTAAGTTTTAAGAGATTTACGCTGCTAGTTTGCAGTGTACAGATAACGCTCAGGTGAACTAATATGTAAACTACATATTCTGTTATTTTACCGCAATATTTTATAACTGTTCATTCCTTCGTGGTCTTCCCGTCACAAAGCAATGACATGACCAATTAGGCGAAGAGATAAAATTTTTCTTTTCAAAAACTGACTCATGTAATTTATATATCCTCAAAAACTCAGCCCGGGCGACCGCCTTAAATAAATGGAATATATTTGTCTTTTGACTCCGGGATACTTTATTTTGGCTTAAAGAATTTACATACCGTCTGTTTGCGACACTATTTTCTTTTAGTATCTAATATATTTCCTTTTGTGACTTTTCTTTGGAGCTAAATCTTTTTTTAATGCTTTTCCTAAGCTCGCTTCCACTTCGACATTATCGCCGTTTACCAACAGAATGCTCAAACGCGGATTTTTCTAAAATCAGAAACGAAATTTACCGATGTGGTTTCCGGTCACGTATTGATCAACGAAAAAATCAACGAAAATTTGCCCGATGGTTGTACAGGAAGAACTATGGATATCCCTTCTTGTATCCATCAGCGTTTGTCTACGGTATGGTTGACCTAGAAGCACTGGCTATGAGAAGGAAGTAAAGTAAATACATTAAGATACAATAATTATTTTCTATCTCTCTGCTTAGTGCATTTCTGTCTAAATGAATATTATAAACATGGATGAAATATTATGGTCACGTATCACCTCGTGGATGACCAGAGCATTGATAGAGGAGTAATGCGTTGGCAACCCGATATAACATGCTTGCTCGCAGGTTTATGCAGTGTTCCAAAGAAGTGAAACTGACCCTCTTTAGAGCTTATTGCCAGACCTTCCATCCATGCAGCCTGCGCATTCAGTATAATGCTCAGAGGTTACTGTTAGGTCTGCCTCGATTTTGAAGCGCATCAGGCATGTTGCGCAGGCAAGACTGGATGATTTCAATGCCTCAATGTTGAAGCGTTTCAGGGATAGCACCAACAGTATCCTTCAGACACTGGCAGGTAAAATTAATGGTTCAATTATAGGAAAATGGGTAACGACATCTATGGACTTTTTGACTTTTAAATCTGCTAGCCTGACCACTGGTATAGATACCGCAACAGCAATCATTTCGCAATCACACACGAACCGAGCAGCGTCTATGTAGAACTCACGAAATACTCCAATCATCGTATTAAATATGAATATAATGACATTAATGAGCGCCGTCAAACTTTTTTCTACTGAAGTTCGTCATTAGTCTTTTTTTACTTAAACGCGTAATCGAATCAACAAATTGTGTAGGAACTCTCGTGACATCATAATCCAGTTTGGCATTTAAAAGTTGATTACCAAAACGGCCTTTTAAGAACCTGTCAGACCGTTAGTTGATAAAAGCGGTGCGTCTGTTACCTCGTGATTTATAATGCCTGAAAATTGTGGAGTCAGTGTTCACCTTATTAGTATTTAAACAAATTCATTTACTCATTTATTACCTGTCCTGTTTGCAATTTTATTTGGAATCAGCGTAGTACCTACTTATGTATTTCTCTTTCATACATCTCGATGAACCTTAACTTTTTTCTTCGCGATTTACGTATCGTTGGTCTAATAGTTCGCCCACTGGAGCTAGAAAGTTTTTTTTTATAAAAAAAGGTCAAGCAAATGACTCCATTCCACCTGACGGTAAGCAGAAGTGGAGTCCAAATGCGAAGATAGCTAGTGCGAGATAAACTGCCAGCCACCCTCGCCTTGCTGACCTGCAAAGTGCTTCTTCACTCTTTTGAATGACTCAGGATTGTAGGAAGAACATCCATGAGTTGCATATAGAAAACTTTGGATCCGAAATATGCGTGAGTAAGACAGTAAGTGCTAGTGATGCCCAACTCTTTCACCTCGCAAAGTGGCGTCGGTGTTCAGAGCCAAATCTCGCCTAATCTCACGTGGGAGAGAGGAGGGGTTCTCGGCAAATATCTCGTAATTTTTATTTCCGTCAAAACCAGTGTAAAATTGCGAGAAAATTGGGTTAAATTAAAGATATGTTTCTTATATGCCACATTTCTAGCATAAAAATGTCAATAAGAATTTGATAAAATTGCATTATTGTTTTGTTAAAATCTTTGAAGTAGGCGTCGTTTGGAAATGTCACTGAAAATTATTCCCTATTCATGAAAGTCGTTTATCGAAAATATTACACCATTGTATTACAATTTGGGAAAGGATAAAAAAGCTATTACGGCCGTGTTTAATGTCATAACATAATAATATTTAGGGTTGTCACAGTAATCAATTACAAAGACATTGGTGAATCGTATTATGAAATAACAATAGATTTACAGTAAGGCAAAAAACAGTTATCGTTTTTTCATGTTTTGGTTCATCATCATATCAGCCGAGAGACGTCCACTGTTGGACATAAGCGAGTAGATGATGAACATGTTACAAAGGAAAGTGATGATAATGAATGTGGATGCGTATATAGGGAGAGGAAAACTGAAGAAAAGTTGGACAGACTGAGAAAGATGATAATTATGGCAAATAAGGGTGGGTTTTAAAGTCAAAGCTAGTAAAAGACTGTGTGGAAAAACTAAATGACCTGGGGCAACAAAACAAGATCACCCTCAAATGGGTACCGGGTCATTCCGGAATCATCGGTAACGAAAAGGCCGATCAGCTAGCAAGGGCTGGGGCTCAAGGTCTAGTTTGGCCCAGAACCTTTCTGTAGTCTCTCAAAGAACCAGGTCATGCAATACTTAAAAACCCACCTCCTCCAAGAGGCAAAAGCGGACTGGCAAAGAATTGGAGGCTAGTCACAATAGATCCTAATGTTGAGATGACGGCGGATAGAGGAGAGTGGAAGAAGAAAAATAGAAGACAAAATTGCGAGCATAGCAAGCGCATAGATGAACTGATGATGACTCATATTATTGATGTGATAAAGATATTTTGGGGGTGCCCAAGGATCCCCAAACCAAGCGGTCCTGCGCTGCCCGCATCCAGCGGCTTCCCGCGACCTTTATCAGATCGTCGGTCCGGTCGGTTATTTGGTTGGCAGGTAGCATATGGCCTGCCTGGTAGTAAGCAGTTATCATAGCCTATAGACGCTTGTATCACTGACGTGACATTCGCGTGCTGCCAACCTTAGCTCCTGCCCTACCGCGTGGACCTTACACACCAACAGAAACACAACACCAATAAAATGTATTGTTATTTGGCTGTGGTCTTCTGTAAGGTGGAGGTACTATCCCAGTTCGGGCTGATCCAAATTCAAGCGGCTAGTCCGCTGCGTCTCTTGGTACGCGGTCTCCACTTGAGGACCTTTCCGCCCCAACGGCGGTCAGTCCAGTAGAATCTTATTCGCCCTTTTGAATTCTAGACTTTTTCTTAAAAACAATGAAGAAGAATCGGGAATGGTCTCCCCTTGAGTTTCTGGTATACCGGAAACGACTCAAAAGATGATAGAAACCTAATATTTTGATGTCATACATGCATGCAATAAGATTACAATAAGTTACAGCATACTCAAGTTATCGTGCTAACGCACAGACAACACAAAGACATAATTGCAAAAACAGTGTTTTTGGACTCACGGAGGTCCAAAACGTGTAAATCCAAAATCAAAAAATCTTTGCATTCTCTTTGATGAACATTAAAAACTTTTTGTATAATACACAGTTTGCAAGGGTGGACTTATTTCTGAAAGAGATCTCTTCCAGTCAACCCATGAATATTAGTGAAACTGTTTAACAGTTATGCAAAAGATTCCTTCTTACCTTAGGACTAAATACTTATCATCAAGTATGTCATTTTTGCTAAAATAATAAACGAAGTCTACTTTGTTTCATCTTTTTTTCCGTACCATGCTTACTGTATTTATGAATGATTTCTGCAAGTCATATGCCTTCATAATGCTACCCTACATTCATTATGACAATGCAACGCGCCCAGTGGTGGAACTGTCAACATTAATACATTATGAAGATTAAAAATGATATTGCGACGTGACAATACTATTTATTATTTAGAGCTGAGATTTAGAGTTTGTTTTACAATAAATAAATTTTGAATAGTAACTTTATGATATTAATGTTAAAATTATCAAAAAGAGCAATATCTATCACAATAATAACTAAATATATTTTTTTTAAACAAAAAAATACTATTTTTTTTGCACTCAAATTGAGAACCTCCTCCTTTTTTGTAAGTTGGTTAAAATGTTAGGAGTGAATATGAATTAAGCAGTTTTCTACCTAAGCTAATCAGGTAGCAATACACATAATTAGTACCTACGCAGTATTTCTCTTCCGTCTTGAGCGCCCTAGTTTGTCTATATATTCGGTAGAGAAAATTCCCCGCGGGAGATGCTTGCCGTCTAAAAATCTTCTAGGGAGGTTTGCCTTCACGTTAGCAGAGTAACCAAGTTCCTCGTCTTCTTACTCGGTGACGTTGCAACCAACAGAGAAGATAAGAGCCAACAGCAATAGTCAGCCAATAGAAAAGCTGCCAATGTAAGAGTTTTTTACCTGACGAGGTATAACTATCAAACAATAGGACAACGGCGCTAAAGATGGAATAACCTATTGATAGGTTTTCCTCGCTTTTTCTCTGAAAACTAACCAATAGGAGTTCGAGCAGCTACGGTGAAAATATCCTAATAATGCGGTTTTATACTTTCAAGTAATAACTAATAAAATTATATTCAATGCTTAAAATGCTTGACTGAAATTTTTAGGATCATAAAAAATATTGCAAGAGAAAATGGACAAAAATATAAATAGTAAATACTTGGGAGTAGTTGCATACGTACATGTGTGTGTTTATATTAATATGCATTTTTAGTAAAAATATATTTTTTTACTACCTTTTTAAGCATATGGGGTGATTAAAACAAGTTGATGTGAATTGTTTGTGGATGAAATGAATATAAATTTTAAAGTGTTGTTATGTTTTCTCGATAAATAGTTATATAACTAAGTAACTAAAGTCTCGCCAGGAAGTTGACAAATTCCCCGAAAAGTATCAACATTTTCTGGCATTATAATTGCACATTATCCCGCCAAAATCGACGCGCAATTCGACTTCAATCTCGATGCACAAAAAGTTGTTACATCAAAATCGACTTTTTGCCGAGAAAATGCTTGCACAAGACAGGGCCACTCGCCGGGGCCGGACTCAGGGCGAACTCAAAACGCGGACCTGTAGAAAACATAAAATAAATTGCAAATTTGATTTTTTGATAAATTCGGTAGGCATAATTTATGCTTGCCTGACACCAATCCTCCTTAGGAACGGCTGCTGTCTTTCAACAGCAGTTGGGACCGCCAGCTTAAAGTGCCTTCAGCACAGAGGAAAATCGAGTAGAAAAAAATTCGGTCACCCATCCGAGTACCGACCGCGCACTCGGTAGCTTACGAAGACAGCACGACCGTTTCGCCATCGACCTCCTCGATCGAGATCGATATAAATGTTATTTACCATTATATCTTACAAACGGAACGTCAATAATTTCTATATATAAATTACGGACATAACTAATTTAGTTTTATACAAATTTCTGCTAGAATTTAGATCACCGTGTGTTTCACAATCGGGACTTCAAACTGAATTACTTCTATAAATAGTACACATTATGTGGGTTTCAATTCCATTCAAGTCCAGCGAACCGCTTTTACGTGATTGAGTTTAAGTCGACCTTAATGTTCCACAAGTTGAGGTCAAAGCTTAGCAAATCGCTTTAGTCATCTACATAATAACATATTATATTACGTATAACAACGGTTGATATACACATACGTATAATCAATAAAGGTAATATTATGAAAAGGTGTGCCTCAGAATGGAACGAAAATTGAAGATATCCCCAACTGTCTTGACCACGTTGGTTACATTTAGGCACTTGAATTCTAGAAGAATTCAAGTGCTGAAAAACTCAATTAATTATATTACTTACTTTTATCTCACGACGGTTCGTGTAGATATAGATGCAAATTGTCTTTGTGTGTGTCATTGAGCGCTCCATACACAGTCACGACTCACCCCTGTGCGTGTGATAAAAATATCGCTCTCGGAGTTCCCTAATAATCTGAATAGACAAATGCGGAAGTCGATCTTGAATTCTTAATAATGATCGCAAAGGTTAAGCTTCTAAATGCACGGTCGGTACTCAGATGGGTGACCACAAGTCTATTTTCCTCCGTGCTTCGAAAGGCACGTTAAGCTTATGACCCAGCTACTATCGAAAGATAGCAATCGTAAAAACAAGTTATGTCAGGGGACAGAAATAGCGACTTGTAAAAGTCACCAGGTTGACCTGTACCATGTTAACCAAACGCTAAGAAAAAGAAAATATGAACAGAAGTGTCGTAAACCATTTTTCCAATTGTAACGGGCCTGTAATATCCATTAATAATCTTTATAAATTATCTTGTAATAACCTAACTATGTAAAACTCCATCTTCCTTTAAAAATTAGCTAAATGGTAATGTTGATTACTTTTGTTCATTTCGCGCCTAAATGTTTGTCAGCATAATTTTAATGGCTACTATGAATAACTCCTCATTACTACTTTTATCGTTATTTAATATTATATTCTTTTTATAAATTACTAATATTACTAAAATGTTTATTGATACATATTTTACTAGTCCTTGGTTATGTTTAAAGTAAAAAGGAATGCTATTTTAAGTATCTTCTTGAATTCGCGCCAAATGTTAAGACAATATGGCGCCAACCCAGCGGAAGTAGTAGGGAGTGAGGACATTTAAAACGTTTCGTTTAAGCGAAATGTGGTTAGTCTGAGGGCTTAGTACGAGTTTGTTAGTTTTCGAGCTCGATCAAACGTATCGTCTCTTTTCATACATTGCCCACTAGCGCCCCTAGCGTAAACTATCAGAAACAGTGGCCAATGTATGAAGAAAGACGATACGTTTGATCGAGCTCGAAAACTATCAAAACTCATACTAAGGCCTCTGTTTGAGGTCGTCGGGTCAAAAATAAGTGTAAAGAGGTGTATTGTTGCTGCAGTTACAAGTATTGTAATAAAAGTGTCATAATTATGTTCATTTAAATTCCGACACCCGCTATTCTTGAGTTTATAATAAGGTAACGTTACAACTCAGAAGTGGGATCTGAAAAAGAAGACGCCTGCAAAAGAAAAAGTGTAAGTACGAGCAATTTTTTTCTCATTAGCTTTTCTCTTTAAAAATATCGATTCATGTTATTTATGGTTATGATTTTGTAACGTTCTTGTTTCATCTTAAAAGCTAGCTCGGTTACCTGCATCATATTGTGTTCTGAATACTCGGCCAGGGCACTCCCTGGTAGCGTTCTGAATGGAATATGATTATTAAAAACATTTTTTTTTTCGTAAGACCTGAGCTTCTATTGTATACCAATTGAAGGAAATTGATCGGGGCACTCCCCGTATTGCTTTCTTTTGGTTACGCATACCATATTGCGTTCTGAATACTCGGCCAGGGCACACCCTGGTAGTGTTCTGAATGAAATGTGGGTATCAAGAAGTTTTCTTCCGTTACCTTGTATGTACCTAAGCTTTTATTAAGTATAAGCCAATTGAAGGTAATTGATCGGGGCACACCCCGTATTGCTTTCTTTTGGTTTCGCATACCATATTGCGTTCTGAATACTCGGCCAGGGCACACCCTGGTAGTGTTCTGAATGAAATGTGGGTAACAAGAAGTTTTCTTCCTTTACCTTGTATGTCGCTAAGCTTTTATTAAGTATAAGCCAATTGAAGGTAATTGATCGGGGCACTCCCCGTATTGCTTTCTTTTGGTTACGCATACCATATTGCGTTCTGAATACTCGGCCAGGGCACACCCTGGTAGTGTTCTGAATGAAATGTGGGTATCAAGAAGTTTTCTTCCTTTACCTTGTATGTACCTAAGCTTTTATTAAGTGTAAGCCAATTGAAGGTAATTGATCGGGGCACTCCCCGTATTACTTTTTTTTGGTTGCATACGCTATATTATGTTCCGAATGCTCGCCAAGGACACTCCCTGGTAGCTTTTTGGATATGATATGGTTATTTAAAATATTTTTTCCTATAAACTTTCATTTTGTTTTACGTACGTACACTAAGTTGAGGATACTATTGCTAATGCAGTATGTTTAAATTCTTTCGAGGTCATGGGTATGGAAATAAGCAGCGAAATAACAGATCAAGGTCCAAGATTGCTGCTGTATCACGAAAGGACATACGAAGCCGCAACCAGTCTCGAGATCGCACGCCACTGCGCTCTCAAACGACCAATGGAGACTAAATCTGCTTCAAAACGCCCAGGGTCACGTGAGTGTTCGAGGCAGCGATATACCCAAACTTCGAAGAGTTGGCTCAAGCGATATGTAGTAATAATAACTACATTAAAGGTACAAGTAATAATGACCATGTTGAAAATTTGTTTTTAAGTAAGTAAGTTTCTCGATGTCATGAATAAATATGAAATCTAAGGACGACAGTGACACATTTCCTGTTTTGAACGTAATATCAGAATTCGTTCCCTTGCACAAGGAACATACAGTAAATGCGTAGATTCATAAGTTAGAAGAGTGTGCAAAACATACGGTTGGAACGATAGACAGGTGGTTGGAACAATATACACGTGGTTAAAACGATGTTACTCTCACACCAAAACTCAGTAAACACTAAGCGTTTAATTAATAGCATAAATGAGTAAAGATACATACATGGAGTATATATAATATAACAAAGAAATGTACTACCACTGATCATTGTAATAGGACAATTGATAAACTTAGAATGAATGATAATGAAGATGTTATTGACACTCCAGTTTTAATTTCTCTCAATTTCTAATTTATTCAACGGTTACTTCGTAAATATTGTTAAAAATATCTGTAATTCAAATATAGATAATTTAAGTGATTGAGTGTTAAGAAAAGCATATTTTTGGACCTGTAGTGTATGGTATTTCTAAGGAGGTTGGCATTGATGGTATACGAGCTGATATTACTAAATATAATTTAGGCAGTATCTTAGAACCATTGTTGCATGTCATTAATTTATTGATAAGTCAAGATTTATTTCCTGATATTTAAAAAAATCCATGATGAAACCATTATATAAACAGGCGAGAAGTATAAAACTGATAACTATAGACCCTATTTTTTACAAAATGTACGAGAAGGTAATGTACAGCAGACTTCTTAAACTTCTCGATAGAAACAGTATATTACCTATGAGCATCACAACAAGTCCTGTTTGGAAGGTAGATCACGGTGAGTAGAAAACAGTAAAATATTTTTCACTAAGCAATTTAGCTAACATCAAATAATTTACCTATGAATAACTTCCAAAACTAAATTTAATAATTTTCATACCGAACGAACTACTCCCCAATGTTTATTCATAAAATGTAATGAAATGGATGATTATTGATTCTAACTGTAAATGGAGAGAATATAAATAATGTTTGGTCTAGAGTTAATCAGTTTGTGTTCGCTATTAGAAGAGTCTGACAGGTAGTATCTGTACAAGCATCTTTAACAGTGTACAATGGATATGTGTACTCAACCATTCGCTATGGTGTTGTATGGGGGGAACAACTGACTTAAACAAGCTATGGTTAACGCAGAAGTGTTAATGACCATGACTAAGATATTGGGAGTCATGTTTAAAAATTTACAATTTATTGCCGCTGCCATGTTTGAATATCTTGGAGGTCCTATCCTAGTTGGATAAGTTTTTTTTCGCGGTCTTAAGTTTATCTCAAAAGGAACGTAAAAGAGAACTGTTGAATTATTTTTTATTCACAGGCACATTTAGCAAGTCCAGTGCAGGTAATGGTCAACGTCATGGACCAGGCACATTTAGCAAGTCCAGTGCAGGTAATGGTCAACGTCATGGACCAGGCACATTTAGCAAGTCCAGTGCAGGTAATGGTCAACGTCATGGACCAGGCACATTTAGCAAGTTCAGTGCAGGTAATGGTCAACGTCATGGACCAGGCACATTTAGCAAGTTCAGTGCAGGTAATGGTCAATGTCATGGACCAGGCACATTCTATTTTTTCACTAGTCGTATATGAACTAGTCTAGTGCAGGTAATGGTCAACGTCATGGACCAGGCACATTTAGCAAGTTCAGTGCAGGTAATGGTCAATGTCATGGACCAGGCACATTTAGCAAGTTCAGTGCAGGTAATGGTCAATGTCATGGACCAGGCACATTTAGCAAGTTTAGCGCAGGTAATGGTCAACGTCATGGACCAGGCACATTTAGCAACTTCAGTGCAGGTGATGGTCAATGTCGTGGATCAGGCACATTCTAATTTTATCACTAGTCGTGTATAAACTAGTCTAGTGCAGGTAATGGTCAATGTCATGGACCAGGCACATTCTATTTTATCACTAGTAGTGTATTAACTAGTCTAGTGCAGGCAATGGTCAACGTCATGGATCAGCACACTTTATATTATCGCTGGTCGTGTATAGACTAGTCCAGTTCCTACAGGTAATGGTCAACGTTATGGACCAGGCGCATGCAGTACAACCATTCATAATCCAGTGCAGGAAATTGTCAACGTCATCCGTGGACCAGGCCTATTTTATGATTACTGCACATGATACTTATACTCCATACCCTAGTTAATGTCATGAAGTTGGTTGATGCAAGAGAATTTATAATTATGACCAATAATGATAATTGAAAAACGGTTATACAATAAGATTTATGTATTTTCCATGATGGTAAATGATTATAGTGTTGTATTCCATAGAAAGATTCCATCATTGTAGCAATGATTCTGTTGTTGTGAAAATTATATTAATGACAAAAACGTAAGAGTATTTATTAATAACGAAGGGACTCGTTTAGGGTTGGATGGCCGAGTTGTCGTAAACCATTTTTCCAATTGTAACGGGCCTGTAATATCCATTAATAATCTTTATAAATTATCTTGTAATAACCTAACTATGTAAAACTCCATCTTCCTTTAAAAATTAGCTAAATGGTAATGTTGATTACTTTTGTTCATTTCGCGCCTAAATGTTTGTCAGCATAATTTTAATGGCTACTATGAATAACTCCTCATTACTACTTTTATCGTTATTTAATATTATATTCTTTTTATAAATTACTAATATTACTAAAATGTTTATTGATACATATTTTACTAGTCCTTGGTTATGTTTAAAGTAAAAAGGAATGCTATTTTAAGTATCTTCTTGAATTCGCGCCAAATGTTAAGACAATATGGCGCCAACCCAGCGGAAGTAGTAGGGAGTGAGGACATTTAAAACGTGTTTGAGGTCGTCGGGTCAAAAATAAGTGTAAAGAGGTGTATTGTTGCTGCAGTTACAAGTATTGTAATAAAAGTGTCATAATTATGTTCATTTAAATTCCGACACCCGCTATTCTTGAGTTTATAATAAGGTAACGTTACAGAAGACAATACTTATACACTACCAAAATGTCATCGTCCTTCATCCGACCCTGTTTTCGACTTAACATTCGGGAGCAGGCTACCTGTTCGGGTAGTTGCAAAAACTGCGCCCGCGCCGCTCCCACGCTCGCCGAACGCGGTCGCCGACCCCACTGACTGCATTAATGCTAATTTGACGAATATATACTATGACTACTTTGTGCTAGACGGCGCGTCTCGATATGTCGAACTTGTAGTTGTAGAAAATACGAGTGGTCTTTATAATCGAATAACCAACTGTAATTTACGAAACTTTTTATTATTTACTAATTATCAAATTAATGGCTTGCTAGGAAAATTATAAGTTCTAGAACTTTCCTTATCATTTTTAGGGTTCCGTACCTCAAAAGGAAAAAACGGAACCCTTATAGGATCACTTTGTTGTCCGTCTGTCTGTCTGTCTGTCAAGACCCTTTATCTCAAGAACGCGTGAACGTATCAAGCTGAAATTCACATGAACTACTCAGGTCTATTGTCCCTTTGAGCTGTGAAAATATCAAACTTCTAAGCCAAGCCAATTAAAAGATACAACCGATTATGTCGATATTTTCAACAAATTTCCGACACTCTCAAAGGAATTAAAACCTACAGGATACTTCCCGTAAACTCAGAATCTTGAAATTTGGCATGAAGCATTGTAATATAATGCAAATATAGGAAAAATTGCGAAAATCATATTTTTTTAGTTATATAATATAATAAAAATATTTTAATAAAATGAAACTTACTACCTTATTTCTCACGAACGAATAAAGGTATCAAATTGAAATTTATACCAAATACCTAAGTCTATTGTCCCTTTAAGCAGTGAAAAAATCAAACTTCTAAGTTAACGCTATCAAAAGATACAGCAGTTTATAAATTGTAAACCGCTACGTTTGTACGGCGGAACCCTCGGTGTGTAAGTCCGACTCGCACTCGGCCGGTTTTTTCCTAATAAAAGGAATAGGGTTCTGTTTATCTCATACAAGTTTTCATCTCCTATTTTATCTACTTAGGGGTTGAATTTCGAGAAATATTAAAATACATCATTCTTAATTTTTACCTGAAAAGCCATATATCAGTTTATATGGATTTTAATTAAAAATAAAAGATTTTCGCTACAAACTTTCATCCTGTATTTTATCACCACCAATTTCAAGAAATCTTCAATACCTCCGTCATTCTTAACTTCGACAAGTGCAATGCGTGTAAAACAGCAATGGATATGTAATTAACTCTGTGATCTTCACTTTCAAATGTCAAAAAAAGTTAGCGAATAGGCCGGCATGGCGTGTTGTGCGGACGCTCGGTATAAAAAGCTTCGTCGCGGACACGGACGTGTTTGAACGGGTTCATATAAAAATTACATCATCACAGTTATGTTAACAATAACACTGTAAATATACCTACCTATGGAACTAGGCTAATTATAGAACAAATTAGTATAAAAACATTTCAAAATTTGTACATTTTAAGCCCGTATTACAGAAGGACACTCAGAAATCAATCATGTCTTGAGAGTCGTTTGTCACTTTCTATCAATCACAAATAGTTAGAGACGTAAGGCACTCAGTACGGCTTTGATTCTTGAGACTCATTCTATTAATACGAACATTAGTGTATTAATAAAAATCTTGAAAATAAATCTCACCAAAATAAAAAATAAAAATATATCGCTTGGAAACTACTGGACATATTTTCATACAACTTTATTAATTTTGTAGATAAATCAATTAAATAGGTATTTATATGAGAATGCTGAAAGTGACAAACCCAGGTATGGCAAAGCACTGCGGAAAAATTCGTCGAAAGATGTGTAAGGTGTCAATACATCTCATTTATCATAAGAAACTTAGAAATTTTACAATATCTCTCTTTCTGTAATCTGTATTTTCAACTCAGTTAGCATCATATTTTTTTCAATAGATTGCCACATTAGGAATAAAATCAAGATTGTCATCTATTAATTTGACCTTATAAGTTTTTCAAATGCTTGTTGAAGATATACGATTGATACAAGTACCAAAAGAAAGTTAAAAGAATTTATCGCAATTCCAGTTTTAGTGGGCAACTTTTGTGATACAGTGTGTTTTGTAACTGTTGTTCTTGCAACTTTACCCTATAAAAAGTTGAAATCTGTTCTATTTGATTTGAATCGTTTTTGATTGCCTCTAGTATAACGCAGAAGTGTGAACGTGAAGTTTGAACATAAAATAAAGTAGGTTAATTTTTACCAGAAGGAAGGGTTATTTATAATTTTAGCATAAGTATGTATTTATGTATGTACAGTACATATTTACGTATGTTCCTTTGTAGCGACTAAACTATTCACCCGATTATGATGATAAGATGATACAAAGTTTATATGGAATAAAATCTTTTTACAAGGTAAAATGGACTCCTCCTATTGTTAAAGTCGGTTAAAATGTTTATGTTACTCGGCCCATAATAACAAATTGATTGCGATTTGTTATAAGGAGGAGTCAGTTTTATCTTGCAAAGAGATTTTAATCCATATAAACTTTGTAGTTTAAGCACCTACCCTTTACAAATACGACGTAATCTCATTACGTCGTATTTGTTTTTCATTGTTTTGCTGTATGTCATCCCAGAAGAAGTTCCTGATTTTTGTTAAGTTGAATACATATGAAAACAATGTAAACATAGCTTGTTATGTTGTTTCTTAGATTTTTTTTATAAACATTATTATATGTATAGAGTCTTAGAAAAAAGAACAGTTTTTTATTGTTCTCCTTTCTAAGACTAAACAATAATTTAATGATTTATGATTAAAATGTGCAAAACAACTTTATTAATATTTCATTTATGAGTTATATTTTCCTGAATGTGATTGAAAATTAGAAGATTAGTTTCGTTTGTTTTATTATAATACATATTCTATGTGGGGTCATTGTTGACCCCCGATACCAGATGTGTTGCCTTTTTAACCATACCAGTTAAGGGTTAACCGATTATCAAATGGATTTTTTTCTATTTTTCCGCAGTCGGGTTACAGTATTATATACTTTCTGCTTGTATAGATTATTTGTAAATCAGTATAGCAGAAAGTACAAATTTTACCTGTGAATTCAATACATGCTTTGCACAAATTTTACCTGTGTCCTCCACAGGAGGCGTAGGCATAACCAACGGGCTGGCAAACTGATACTTGAGACACTGCATGGCCCATACTGCCAGATGTGATATTTAACTTAATGATAACAAAAGCTTTGCTCAACCCTTTTGAAATGAGTGTGATAGAACAGATTAGAAACAAATCTTCTTTGCTGCACGTCACCATTTTGTGATTAATATGAGTAAAAACGGGAATTAACGCGATTAAATTTACCTTTTAAATGTAAGTATGACGTTTCATTTTGACGTTGAAAATTTTGTGACTTTTAAGTACCTAATTATTGTATGATTGGCCGGTATTATCGTTACGAGTTATCTCTTCCAGACAACTTTAGGATAGATAGGAAAGAATGAATACGAAATAGAGGGTATGACGATACATTAATACCAAACAGTTATGAAGATTAGGTATTAAAAATTTTGCAAACTGTAATTTTTTTTAAAATTGTTTTGAAAAAAAATTGAGATCTAAATTTTACAAAAAAACTATAGGTATTCTCTTAACATCATTTTCGTGTAGGTGCTACCTCCCCTTACTGCCCCGCTGAAAGTTTCCAACCTATATAAGTACTTTATATAACTTACAAGCATTAATAATAAATGAATTAATACACTAACAAAATATAAATATTACAGTATTTTTTTTTCTTCATCAATCACCCCAAAATATACTATTATTTACCTATTTATACCAAAGGTATTTCCTTTAAAGAGTACCTAAACCATTTCCATGTATGCATGTACAAAAGTAACATACATATAATGTATTAGAGTCGCTCATCAGATTATCTTGTTTAGAATTTGCTTATATGTAAAATATATTGTAAAGTATTAATATCCACCTCCCACGCTACTAACGACGACGAGTACATCGAGTCTCGGGAATTAATAACTAAAATCTGGCCAATTTATTATCGGCCAAAGTCGTAAAGTCGATAGGTCCCCAGAGATTGCCTCGGAGATATCTTCCAAAATAACTTGTTTTCACTTTTGTTTGTTTAGGGCCGAATGTTTTCATTTCTTGCCTTTTAGCGAGGCGGTGACCTGCGAGTAGGATGAGCTAATGGGCTTACAATATTCTTGTTTGTATAGAGGGCAACGGTAGGTCTTTGTTGTAGGCGTGTGCTTATGTTTGTTTGTAACACTCACCGTTGGCAGCAACGGAGCATATTTTAGAAAATGAGAGTAAATCGCTCAAAAACAATTTGGAAATTTTGGATCATGTTGGCGTCAAAAGTAAGGTCACGCTTCGTTTGTTAGGTCCGGTTCACTAATAGTATTTATGTGAATCAGATCCGAATAGTTTTTAAGTGAATCAGATGTCTGAAAGTGTAGGCAAGTTATTATAAGTTAAGTTTGGGGCGTCGCATAATTATAAGGAACTGTAGTATTTTTTGGTGCCAGGAATTCCCCTATCGTCCTGATACGATTGGAAGTAGACAAAGTTGCGAGAAGATCAACTCTCTCCTTGCCGAGAGACCTGAATGCAAGAGTTCCAGGAAGAAATGCGAACTAATCTCTCGCCAATTTTGGAGATATACGGAGTGAATTTTTTCAAGTGGGCGTGCATGGCCCTAGGATTAAGTACTCAAAGGAGTCTCGGACCCTATTTTGATGAAAAATAAAACTGCTTCATTGCCTTTCAACTCTAAGTTCTTAAAAAAGCCATTGCTGCTGATAATTCATGATATACGGGATGAATTTTTAAGGCGAGGATGGCCAAATCTGAAAATTGAGGAATAGCGAAAAGAACTCAAAGGAGTCTCGGTCCTTCAGCAGTCGGTTATCAGCAGCAATGGCTTTATAGAAGAACTTAGTCACACAGACACAGTATACATTATATCGTCGCCCAATCGTATAATTGGCCAGATCCTGAAATGCCTAGGTATGTCATGAAAATGTTGACAATCGTTGAACTGTATAACACAAGTTCTTAATGATATGTACCTCTTGATTTGGGCTAGATAATTGGTGTGATCGTGGGAGTATGTTATTATTATCTCGATCGGCCCAATTCAACGATTGGCCTACGTCATATATGTGTCGTGGCCCGATCGTATAATTGGCCGATCGTAAAATGCTTGGACATATCTTCTACCTACCGTTAACTCTCCCACAAATAGTCCATTCCGCTTGGATATAAAAAAATCTCGAACCTACTGATCACTCCTGACCACTACCATTTTTAGATAATGGGCTACTGGACCAGTGGTCGAGATTTTTATGGTCCAGTAGCATTTCATGATATGCTGCACATTTCATGATCTGGCCAATTATATCTACGATCGTGCCACGACATATCTATAAACTGAAGACTTAGTTATAACATCTCAAGACTTCTACGGCTTTGATAAGGTAAATGTCTAGTTATTTGTAGACAACATTCTAAAACTTCTTGTTTGTATTTAGGCTGCGGTAATCGCTCATCGCCAGGTGGGTCGTAAGCATGTTTACCTCCTTCCCTTTTAACACCACATCTCTATAACTTCATGGAAATAATTTCGTAATTTTGATAACTCTCCTTACGCACGTTTAACCTTGGGAGAATAATAAATTATAAGGCATTAATGTTTCAGAATACTTCTTAAACCATCGTTAGGAAGTTAGACAAAGCTCTTCCGAGAAAATTTACTTTAACCCACCGTAAAAAAATACTTTCGTCGTTAGAGATACGGCCGCCACGTCTCCGTACAAACGAAGAAAAGGTTTTCCTACTCCCTATTACTTATCCGTTCTTTATGATGTATTTGAATGCTTTTAATAAAAAGATAAAATCTATATCTGTAATTACTCCTTTTTTCAAAACTTGACATACACAAAAAGGATATCGTACATCAACATACATTTGGAAAAGGGAAAATTTAGAGACATAGTTCTTTAATATGTTAAAAACTTCTTAAGAACATTCTAAAATATCATAAGGATCGGGTAAAAATTAGGCGTAAAAAAACGTTTTCTTTATAATTGTGTTATATGTATGAAGAAGGTGCTCGCCGTACTGCTTGTATAATACTTGAAATTTCATGTGTATTCGTTTAAGTATTCTGTGACAAAACGCAGAAGGGCAAAAATAATCGGCCATTTTGAATTTATAACGAATGCCGTGTCGTCACGTAGCAGTTTCCAAACAGCGTTAATGTATTAATGTAAAGCTGTTTGCAGCGACGGGGACCGAATTGAGGAATTAATTACTGCTGAGCGGCATTGTCGTGAAAAAGAATGCAACGACAGTCTACTAAAGCCTTCATTTTAAATATCGACGTACCTATGTACGGATGTTATAGACTGGTATAGCCGATTTGGCCAGGCGTTGCTAAAGTCATATATTAAAATTTTAATTGCAATAAAATAATTGAGGACTAACTATCTAACTTATCTCGATGAAAATTCTAAGATGAACCAAGCAAAACACACCAAAATTTCATTAAAATCGGCAGTGGTTTCGGAACAGCATGGACGAACACCTTGACATGATATATGTATGAAGATAGGGAGAGAATAGTCTTGAACGTTATGATATTATACTTATGTAGCTATAATGTAGGTCACATGAATAATTCACTAGGTATCTACAATACAAAACAAAATGGCATGATTTGAAATGTCACGTGTAGAGTGCTGGGGCCTCTAAGGCTGGGGCAATGACGTAGGAATTCAATGGACGTGCCCTAACAACAAAAAAACCGTGCCGGTTGAGCGCATAATATGGCGGACTGACAGCTGTTATAGTGCTGTTCGGTAGTGTCTTGCTATATCGATAAAAATATTTTGTGAAATATTTTTTTTTGTGAAATTATTTTATTGTGTCATAAAGTTAGCTTATCAATATGAAATGAATGCATAGATATAGGAAACTGTAGATGGGCAAAGTAAAAGAGAAAGAGTATCCTCACACGTATATTAGAATGAGATAGACAGACGAGACCATTTCACGTATACGCAGGCGGCCTAGGTCGGCCTGTCAGTCACGTAGAAAAAACAGCAACTTTCAGACTGCAGTACTATTTTTCACGGACACGTGCGCATTTCTCACACTGGTGCATTTTTTGGTCTCGCCTATAATACCGAACACGATTTCTTGGCAAGCTATAAACATCAGTAATTATAAAGCTATCATTACACCCTTAGATAGTTCAAATTGTATTAATGATTCATGGGGTTTATACACTCTCAACTCTCACGGAGGGGTCGATAGTGCCGCGGTCGAGAGTTCTACGTAACGATGACAAAATATTAAAATAGAGCCTCACAACACCTGTTAGGGAGATATTATATAGAAAGCGCCGAGAGGATGACGATAAAATGTATGGCGCCCTAATTATGAACGAAATATACTTTGCCTCGCGTGCGCACGCCCACACGCCATATATTTTCACGGCGCCCGCCCGCCGCCCGGTGCGCTTTCTATAATATCTCCCTTATTTCTATAAGATATCGGGTGAAACTTCCTCTGTGCTTCGGAAGGCACGTTAAGCTGGTGGCTAGTTGTAAGCTTGACTGGGGGGAGCGAATATCTAAAACATAGGTTAAAGTTAAACACACCAAAGATATATTGACGCCGTCATGGTGGAGTGGTCAGTATAGCTGGCTTCACATCAAGCGGTCCGGGTTCGAATCCTGGTAGCGGCAAATGTTTGTGTGACGAACACGAATGTTTGTTTGCGAGTCATGGTTGTTTATATATTTATTTATGTTTATTTATAAAAATATCTAAAATTATTATGTATATTAAAAAAAAAGTCCGTTATCTAGTATCCGTAATACAAGTTCTCAATGATACTTACTTCGGGCTAGATAATTGGTGTGAGCGTGGAAATATATTATTATTAATATATTATATTATTATTTTGCTAAAATATTAAAACGAAATACTAGAACGTAAATCAATATGTTTATTATTTACATGTAGTACCATTATTAATTTGACTAAACAAACTCAAACTCAAATTTCTTTATTTATTTGGGTACAATTATGATGCCAAAGTGAAGTTTGATGCCATCGGCTTAAGAGTCTACCAAGAGGCCTAGTTCTGAGAAGAACCGGCAATAAACTCAGCTTTGGAAAGAGCTTTTTCCACTCCTACTGCTTCCAACCACATTTTCTTCCTATATTCACTTCTTGGTAACCTAAAAAAAAACAAAAACCTATAAGATATATTAGAGATGAAAATTGGAATCTTAAATAATTTGGGTTGGGTATGGGATAGGCAATTTTATTTTCATTTATATTTATGTTCTTTAGCTGTATGAATCCATTACAATTGATAAGGTTAAAAGAAGACATAAATAATAATAAAAAATTAAACACTTTTCAAGTTGTAAGAGTAACCAACCTTATGAACACCAGTATTTTTTTATAAATCCTCTTTTTTAAATCGTATAAGAATAATAATCCGATATTATATAGATGCTATTTTGACGGCATATGTACTCCATCTGCCCTTAAGGCCTCTCCAATATAATATTGTCATTCATGATTATGTATTATCGTCATTTACTTTCGATAATTTGAGAACAACACTAGTTGTCAAATTCAACATTTTCTTAGCTTGAAAATATTCAAAATAAAGCCTAATCTTTAATTGAAATCCACATAAATTGAATCACATGGATGAATAAAAAATTTAAAACATTCAGAGTACCCATAAATGCTAAAACTAATTACTATTTACTTGTAAATTTTAAGACTTACCGGTGCAACGTTAATCTTTGTTGATTTTCGTCTTTCCTTGACCCACACCCTATTACACTACACTTAGGCATTATGACGGTGTGATCTTTCACAACTTCGCGTAATTTCAATGAAGAAATCTCCAGAAAAAGAAAGATAAATATTAATTTTGATAATGTTTACAAATCGTGGACACATGAAGTACCATACAGTAACTGACAGTTATGTCACACAATATGGCTGCCTGGCCGCAAAATATATATATAAATAACTATGGCTACAGACAATAGGCCGGGTCCATAGAATTCCTACGTCATTGGGCTGGGGCCATTCCTTCGACAGTTTCCGTTTCGTTTTACTACATTTTGACAACAGCTCGATAGCTGTCATTATTATGTCAAAACTTATGGGAACGTTATGCGCCCTCCAGACTCACGCCGAGAACCCCCGAGAACACCCGAGAAGCGTGAGTGTGATTAATTTCTCGCGTTCTCATTCTCGGGCTCGCCTGTACTCCGCTCGGTGTCGGTTTTTTGGCCCGTTTCAAAGGGTTTCACGGGCGAGAAACGAGAACCTTATCACATTCTCGTTCACTGTAAATACCAAAGCCGCTGCACTGTCAAAGTCATCCATTTCGCATAACGGTCGAGAATGCAAGTGAGAAGTTCGCGTGAGTGTAGATACCATTTCGCTTCTCGGGTCAAGTCTCGACGAGACTTCTCGCGTGAGTCTGGAGGGCCTATTACAATGATATTAGAATGAGTTTCTCCCGAGTTCTTGTTGCAAAAATACGTGTTTAGAGACTCCATTTTAAAGTCAATCTACCGTACAATTGTCGGTTACTTATAGTAACTACATTTTGCCTTGATATGGGCGCAATGCGTAATCTTTAAGTGTCGCGATCGCCATTAATTAAGGAGAAGAATATATTATAATATAAAAAAAGATATCATTGGAACGTTAATAATTAATTTGGTTTTGGTTTTACGACTGTAATTAACGCGATAAGGCCCCTGGTAGAAGATATTTGAAGATAAGATAGAAGTATAGAGAGTTTCTCAATCTGTTAAGGATTATAATATGTGTAGTGCGCAATCATCAAAACTATTTTTTTTTAAATTTATACCAGATGATATGATGTACACACGGTAAAAACAAACTGCATTTAAGAATAAAAAATTGGTTGTCTGTAAAGTCGGTTTACTGACGATAGTTGAACGTGACAACGTCTTAAGAAAATACTGATGGAATGGTAGCATTTTTCAAAAGAAAAATTTAATTTCATTTGTTTTGCCGGCCTTACATCAGAGCGAGGTAACGCCGCATGCGTCATGTTTTTTCGTTCGTGCAGCCGGCTCTATCGAATTATAAGACGTTGTCACGTCAAAAATTCAAAATACAAATACTTAATTCAGACCGCTACAAAGTAATGGAAACTTCAACAAAATATAACGACGTGAAAATAAAACTAAAAGTATCAATAACAATTTAAATACTTTTTGTCTGTATCCTCTTCTTTAGTGTCACCAAATTCATTGAAATTCGCCTCCCACGCCACGAGACACTCGATATTCTCGGGTAAACTCACTTCACAATTCGAAAAAATCATTATGGATCCTTATTGGAAATTGTGTCGTAAAGTAATTCTTGTTAATGTCTCCGATATGACTGTTATTAAAGAAAATATTACATTTCTCTCATTTTATTTTTAGAGGGGAAAGGTTTTCTGCTCCAAATATTTTAAAAGTACTCCCTTGTTTTTTCTAATTGATCGGGAAGCGGAAGATGAGGCCAAAGGGGAAGCGAAATTGACCCGAAATCCTGGACCACTGACGGAACATAACGACTGCCCGGACGCAACTTGCTATGCACAGATATATCAATATAAGGAGATCGGTCAAATCGCTGAGTTTATAGGAAGACCGAGTGTTGCGATCAGCCGCCGTACTACATAACATGGTTCTAGTTGAGCATGCCGTAATATACACTATTCTAGTCTTAAGGACTGCGAAACAATGAAAGTTAAGCACAGCCGCAATGTAATAAAATTTTTAAGAACTTTGAACAGGACGGCACAGCGTACATACGTACGTATTCACTCGACTTTATCGGAGAAGGCGAACTGGCGGCAATGTACTTTTCTACGTGCCCCTACACTCGTCACAAATGAAAGGCCGGCTTAGCCTATCTCCTTGTATTATTAAAGCTCTGATGCTATTTCATGGCAACAGACTGATACGATAACAGCTCAAAAACCCAACAAATTAATTTTTACATGATATCTATTATAACATTAGTGGAGTTCTTTAAACGTAATTTAGTGTACCCGGGCTGCTGAGATGTTTTTGAGTTAAACATCTATGGATTTATAATTACTAACGTTTATAGATTGGCAACGAATCGACTAGGACGAGTGTGAGTAATGCGCATGTGTGCGTGACAAATAGTTTTGCAGTCTGACAGTTGCTGTCTTTTCTACGTGACTGACAAGCCTATATAGGCCTCCTTTGTGTACGTGAAATAGTCTCGTCTATCTATCTCACTCTAATATACGCGTTAGTATGCTCTTTCTCTTTCACATTGCCGATCTACGGTTGCCTATATCTATTGTAACATCGGCCCTGGTCGTCGGCTTTAGTTGGTTTATTTACGAACGATTGTCAACTTTTCATTTTGTGTAGGCGACAGGCTGGCAACCTGTCATTATTTTGGGGTACTGTATTGCCTATATTGCCAGATGTGGTTTTGTGTGTAATCGAATGTTACCTGAAGCTCTGCTCGTCCCCTTTTGGGCTATGCCATATTATGGCATCGGATTGTCATGCACTATTCGGGCGGCTGCCATAATATGGCATGCTGTCATACAAATAAAAACCATTTTTTCGATAATTTGTTATGTCTCAACTCTACGATTGTAGTTTGTACCGTGTGACTTTACAATTAGGATGGAAGTTTAAGTTACCTTTGCCTCAATAAAAAATAACTCCATTTAAGAAAAAAAAAAATGTGACGTGTATGTGTAATGTGATATGACCGCTGCCGAACGTCGAGTTTGCAACTCAGTTTTAATGTCGTTTATGTCAAATCAAACGATATTTAATCAAATTTAGTTAGTCAATGTGTATATAATATAATTATCAGATTCTAGGTATGTTTAGTTAATGTGTTAAATTTAAAGTGTAGTTTGTGATGTATTGGCTGTTATTTAACAAATTTAGGACATATTAAAGTCGGAAATACCCTTATGCCTGGTTTCAAATGCTTGTAAATTAATCATTATACAATGTTCTTTAATAATAATAATAATAATAATAATAATTTATTTATTTGCAAGAATATGGTACAATTAAGTTATTACACACAAGCAATTCACCGACATATCCTGTTGAAGTATTCAACGTGCAAATAATGTACTAAATTAAATTAAAAGATACACAATTTTACTTAGGGAAAGCAATATTTCAAATAGTTAAATTGTCAAACAAATAGTGTCAAATATAATAAAAGCTACAGAAATTACCAGTCAAAAAATTATATGTCCAAAATGTCATGTCAAGTAGTATTATAATTTATAATATATTAAATCACAAAAAACTTAAATAAGTATGTCAATTAACAATTCAATTATAAAATTCACAGTCAGATCATACTAAATTACATCATTAATTAATAAGTCTCATGTCAAGTTAAAAGAAAATAATTAAACATTTTTGAAAGTGTTATCACATAGAAATTCTTGTAGTGTATAATAATTTTTATATAATAGAATCTTATGCAACTCCCTTTTGAATTTGTGTAGAGGTAATTTATAAAACTTATCTGGTAACTTGTTGTAAATTTTGATTGCCATACAGTAAGAGTTAGTGGAGTATAATTTTAACCTTTGGTATGGTACCTGAAGTTTATTACCACCTCTACCTCTATAATTAGTGGATTCATTCTTTGTCGTAAAAAGATAAAGATGTTTTCTTACAAACAGACATGTTTCAAAAATATATAAAGAGGGGAGTGATAAAATATTAAGTTTTTGAAAAAGGGGTTTGCAACTTTCTAAATAACCTGCACCACAAATTGCTCTTATGCACTTCTTTTGAAGTCTAAATGCCAAAATAAAGTGCACAGAATTTCCCCATAAAACGATTCCATAGCGTAAAGAAGAAGCAACATATCCGTGATAAGCTGATAAGGCCGCTTCCCTAGAAGCCACTTTCCTAATTCTACCTAACGCGTAAACAAATCTATCGAGTTTTGTTACTAGCTTCTCAATATGCTGTTTCCAGTTACAAAATTTATCTACCGTTATGCCAAGAAATGAATAATGATCAACTTCAGCAATGCGAGTTGTATCATTATATTTTATATTAAGATTTAAGTCTTGACTGTTTTTTGTTCGAAATAACATAAACTTTGTTTTATCAATGTTAATATTGAGGTTATTGCAGTGTAACCATTTAATAATATTACTAAAATTTGTATTGGCCAATGTTTCCATTTCATTTTTGTTCTGTGTTTTTATTATTAGTGTTGTATCATCAGCAAACAAGATGCATTGCTGATTTGTCGCGTTTGGCAAATCATTAATGTACAACAAGAACAACAATGGACCAAGCACACTACCCTGTGGAACGCCACATTTATTTACACGACAACTGGAGGTGTATGTCAGTTTGGTTTTGTTTGATAATCTAGACATTTCTACATATTGATCTCGGTCTGACAGGTACGATTCTATCCATGATAATGCATTGCCCCTAATGCCATATCTATCAAGCTTAAGTAATAAAAGTTTATGTGAAACGAAGTCGAACGCCTTGCTCATATCAAGGAAAATTGTCATCGTATTTACACCTAAGTTAAGGCTACTTAAAATATTTTTCATCAAGTGAAAGCAAGCAAGCGTGGTTGACTTTCCTTTTCTGAAACCAAATTGCTCACTTTTCAGTAAGTCATTCCTTGATAAAAAATGGAAGATTTTATCCATCATCACCTTCTCAAAAATTTTAGATATGGTGGGAATTAGAGTGATAGGCCTATAATTATTAATGTCATTAGAAGGTCCTTTTTTATAAAGTGGTTTTACAACAGAACGCTTAAGGCGTGTTGGAAAACGGCCCTCGAGTAGTGATAAGTTCACTATATGTGTTAGAGGTATCACAAGGTACACCGCACATTTTATGATTACTTTAATATTTATATCGTCAAATCCTGTTGCGTTGGTCTGTTTTAGTCCTTTTATTATATTAAAAATGTCATGTTCATTCACTGGAGTCAGAAAAATTGTACTTCTCTGGATTGGAAAATTGTAATCAAAACTTTTGTCATTATTAATAATATTATTAGTCATTGAAATAAAATGTGTATTCATTTGTTCACATATATCATCAGGAGCTTTTAATGTAGTGTTTTTATTAATTTTAAGTTCTAATATTTCATTGTGGTTTGCTTTGTCATTAATTGTATTTTTTATAACGTTCCAAGATGCTTTGCATATATTTTGTGATTTTTTAATATACTTAGTATTTACTATTCTTTGAGCTTGTTGTATGCACTTGCGTAATACGCGTGAGTAATTGTTGTATATTTCTAAATTCTTTTTCTTATTCGCTGAACAAGATCTATATTTTAAGTAAAGAGTTCTTTTGGTTATACAACATCGTTTTAGGCCTTTACTTAGCCACTTATTGGCTGAGCGTTTTTGAACAACCTTTATTGTAATAATAGGAAAACATAAATTATAGAATAAGGAAATCAAGTCATGGAATTTATTGAATGCTTCATCCGCATTATTTTCGCTCAGAGTTTCGTTAAAGGAGATGGATGCTATACAATCTATAAATTTATTTTGATTTTCTTTACACATATCCCTTTTCTTTTCAAACCAAAATTTTGGTGTGTACTTATAATTAAATGTGTCAACTAGAGATGATACACTCTGTCCTGTTTCATGGTCCGATAAACACAATGTATGTATTTTAGGAGAAACATTTATCATATTACTAGCTATCAGATCAAGGCAAGCTTTTTTCCTTGTAGGGTTTGTAATATGATTTGTAATATTATTATTAGATTATTGTAGGGTTTGTAATATGATTTGTAATATTATTTATAGAGATAAACAAACTAAAATCTAAGACTACTTTATTCAAAGTAGTCTTAGATTTTAGTTTGTTTATCTAGGAATCTAAAGATATATCACATGCGTGGTATTTATAAACAAAGGAAGTTACACAAAGCAAAAAGCCGACATTACCCCTCGGCGGGGTGATGATGTCATCGCCTGCCGATTTTTTTTGACAGCTCTTTTAACCGCGCCTTTTAAGGGGATAAGCGTGATTATATGCATGTACAGACCACATTCAAATAAAATTATATTTCTGTTGGTGAGTAAGGTTGCCGAAGCTTCACGGGGTAGGGAAGAAGACTAGGACTGGCTGTGTGACAGTATTTCGTCAGTGTTGCAAGCGTCTATAGGCCACGGTGACTGACTTACCACCAGGCAGGCAATATCCTTGCTTGTCAACCAAATAAATCTTTATGTATACTGATGATAGGCCATGTTTCTAATATTATTATGTGTCAAGTCAAAGTTAATAAGTAAAGTTACTTGTAAACCACGCAGTATACATGTCTTTACTTTTTTTTAATACTACGAGATGGCAAACAAGCTTGCGGCCCACCTGGTGTTAAGTGGTTACCGTCGCCTATAGACACTTGCAATATTAAGGGTAAATCACTTAACAGTGCAAGTGCGTTGCCATCCTAGGGACTAAAATGATATGCCTTCCATGCCCAGTAATTACACTGGCTACTTTTCCTTTCAATCCAAAAACACAGCGAACTGCTTCACGGCAAAAATAAAAAAAAGGCGGTGGTACCTACCTAGACGACCCTATGGGTCTACCACCTAGTAGAGTTACTTATCTTATCATTGCTGTAACGCAATAATTAACATTTTATTTTCCAACCTTTACTTACTAATGAAAGGAAGAGAATTTATTAAACGCACGGTCGGCTGTCTAGCGCGCCTAAGACATTTCGGACCACTTACATCCAGGCCCCGCGTCCCCAATTAAGCCGAAATATCTTCGATGTGCAGCCAGTTCTGTCAAACGAATGACCGCCGGCAAAAAATACATCAGGACCAGCGCCGAAATTACCTTGCCCATCTTGCGCACAATTACTGCTTTTTGTCAACAACGCCGCTTGTGTTTACAAGTGCATATGCGAGGCATGCTGCCCGCATGATGAATATGCCGCATGAGTGCAATCGTGAGGGCCGCTTAAATTAAAATTGTGATTTATAAAAGGCGTTACTTAATTCTTTTGTGACATCGATTGATGACGTTCGAGTCTGTTGCTGGTTTTTTTGATACAGACCTGCAAGCTGACGGTTTTGTAGCTAACGTGAATATTGTGAATTACGAGTAGTTAACGTAACGAACTGACGACTTGATAAAAAAATTAAAGTACCGTTCTTTTTTAAATTATATTTATTTAATGTTGGGATTTAAACAGTCTGATATAGGATATATATTTTTTGGAGTTTTAATTTCAAATACTAGGTTTAACTCATTTTAATGCATCTAAGGAGTGAATGACGAGAAATGAATACGCGAAATATGCGACAGATTTGATGTAGAATGATGAAGTGGTGAAAACAACTCTATCATCCTTCCTTAGTGATTTCTACTATTCACTGTCTCAAACACATCGATAAACACACACCCACACGCCACACACACACACACACACACACACACACACACACACACACACACACACACACACACACTCACACACACATCACACAATTTATTGACGATTGCCTACATTTACTTTAAAACTAGAAAAAATGCACTGAAAAAAATCGACTTGCCTCAGGCGGGACACGAACCCGCACCTTCCACAATCCGGGTGGACGCGTTGACCAATTTCGCCACCGAGGCACTGCTTTTCGCTGTCGAAATTTGTCAGTGCTTGGTGCTTATGTTTTTATGGTAAACATCGTTTCATCGAATCTTTGAAATTTGCACTTCCAAGACCGGAACGAAATATTTTTGCAAATATTTGACGCCCAGCTAAGATGAAACTACCTTACATTATGGAATAATTTAATTTTTGCGTTTACAAACGCGGAAATATAATACTAGAAAAAATGCACTGAAAAAAATCGACCCGCCTGAGGCAAGTCGATTTTTTTCAGTGCATTTTTTATAGTATTATATTTACGCGTTTGTAAACGCAAAAATTAAATTATTCCATACATTTACTTTGTTTATCTTCCTAATAAACTTGTGTAAAGTAAACGCAAATTCTTGTTCTGTTTTTTATCTACCCTATAATAGTATTAAGGTAACAAAGTGTATATAAAAATATTAAACCATACATAAGCCAATGGGCTTATGTATGGTTTAATATTTTTATATGTATTGTAAATTGTTTTACTTATGCTGTTGACTTCAATAAATAAATAAATAAAATTTTCAACATCATACACACCATGAAATGATTCCTTATAATTGAACATTAAAACAAATGCTTGTGCACCAAAATAACACACAAAATCCGTTCAGAAAGAGTTTTTAAATTATTGAAATTTAAATGTTAGTGTCGCCATAAAAAGGCGTTATGTGCTCTTTTTATATATTTTAAATTCTTCCTTTTCAATAAATGTAAAGGAAACTATTCCACATAAAAGTTATTTCATTCTTTTCAATAAATAATTAACACCTTTTTTATTACACAAAATCTCCTCAGATACTATTCAATTCGACTGACTACGCAGGACTACGTAACTCATGAACATTGCACATTCCCTGTGCTGACACTGCCGACTGACGCCATAAAAGCGTGCAAAGCACTTTTTGTTTCGATTTTATTTGTAGGGAAAGTGAAGGGTGCAAAGCCATAGTGCCCTTATTTTAATAATTGTCTCTTTCATAAGTTTCCTAAATCCTCTCGTCGTTTTGATTGTATTCAACCCGATTTCGTGGTGTTAAATATATTATGGTCCCCAAAAGATGTCGTCCAAAAACCACACCGTTGTCCATCCGAAAATACCTCGTATAGGTATTTCATATATGTATTTACCGCGATTATTCGTATAAAGTAATATTGGTTATCTTAAAATCGGGCGATGTATTCTTATTCTTATGGAGTGTCCAAAAATTTTATTATTTGGACCAGCCTGTATACAAACTTTCGATTACACCCAGTTTACACCAGCTGCTTCTAGTCCTTGCTAAGTTTTGGCAGTCAAAGTTAACTCTTCCGATAGCCTTATAGCCACTTTGGCAATAGGCAATAAGGGGGTGTTTAGTCAGTAAAAGTCTCACATAGCCCTAGGGGCCGGCCCTTAGGGTATCCATGAGGATTCACCCCCTTCTTCCCTCGCTTGTTCGGAAGGTTCTTCTGACTGTTTTCGGTGCTCTGTCTTTCGCTCCTCCCCGTGGGGGAAGGAAAGCGGAAGCAGCGGGGGTGGGGGAGGGGAGAAAAAAAAACAAAATTAACTATTAAAAGTTCCTCAAGTGTCAAGGAACTTTATTATCCGTCTGTGCATAGCTACTCTTAAGGGGCTGACAAGAGCCAACTAGTGCCACTAATAGTTTTGATTTTAACTTTAAACTTCAAAATTTTATCAATTTTGGAAAATTTACACTTCCAAATGTGTGTCATTTTTTTTTATTAAAATATCAAGCAAATGACATAATTCCACCTGATAGTAAGCATAAATGGAGTCCAAATACGAAGATAGCGGCCGTGAATTCCATTTTTTGATTGTGGGATATAGAAATGAGCTGCTCAATTTTTTATTCCGCGTTGGAAGAGTAGCCACAGTTTTCAGTGGCACCGTATGCCAGTACGCGTAGTCCTTAAAGGGAAGGGAGATGGTGGGATTAGAGAAAAAAAGATCCTCAAAATACTCACCGACGTAAAGTCAAGACGCAATATTGAATAATTACTTTCATTGTTCGTTTTAGATATGAAATAGGTTTAGGCTTACGTGCCCACTTTTGAAACCCATTTTAAAACTCAGTAAAAGAAAGAAAATGAGTGTATTTCTATACGTAATAAATACTAAACGGCTTCTATGTGATTGTTGTCGTTTAAGATATTTATTAACATGATTTACATTATCATAAAATTAAATCTATTATTGAAGCTATTTAGTTTATGTCCCTTAATTGATGCTAGAATTGTGCAAACAACAAACATTCCTTAAGTCCCGTTGATCAGTTGCTTAATTACTGATAATCACAAGGCGGCAAACAAATATTTGCGTTTACTAATTGGGTAAAGATGCGAAGCCGTTAAGTTCACTGGCAGAGCGGTTAGATTCTTCATTTATCCATCGTGAAGTGAGGAGGGTATTGCATACTGTTATTTTCCACTGAATGTTAAAGATTTACAGCTGTCTGACCTCACAGAATACTGCAGAGAAATAAAGAAGTTTAACGAAAAGCAAGAAAAAATCACGTCATAATCTATACTAAGTTTCTCCGGAGTTCTTATCTTAATTAGGGTTTCGCAATAAACATTTAGTCAAAGTCGAGTGAAAAAAGTTATTCTACACTGTCTCAATCACAGTGCAATTTATTGTTTAATTAAGAATAGAATAGAACTATAGTGCTGAAAGAGATTGAGAGAGGTAAGTAGTGAACCCAGGGAGACTGTTCTTCCAACCCTCCGCCACACGCCCATAATCCAATGCAAACTTCAAAAAAGAAGAATCATACTCAATACATGATATGTGGCCAGATTTTTTTGTACAAAGAGTTCGAACGAATGACTCCATTCCACTTGATTTCAAGCAGAAGTGGAGTCCTAATGCGAAGATAGCTAGTGCGAGAGATAAACCAATTCAATTCCTTTGCCTTCCTTGAAAAGAGAGAATTAAATATAATGACTGTGAAGAAGAGTTTCCTCACGAGTTCTTGTTTTAAAAACACGTGTTAAGAGACTCCATTTTTAACTCATTCTTTTAACTCGTAATTATCTGTTACTATTTATACATATTCACTTGACATTGGCAAAATGCGTAATCTTCATGTGTCGCGTTCGCCTTTTATTTAAATGAAGAAGATGAAGACTGTGAAGGAGGAGGAGGTCGATGGAGCAGCGGATTGTGCGTTCTTAGAACGATCACGAACGCTAAGCTACCTAGTGCGCGGTCGGTACTCGGATGGGTGACCGACAACTTTTTCACCTCGATTTTCCTCCGTGCTTCGTAAAATCTGTAAATTAAGACAAATATGGTGAAATTTTCTCTCAATCAATGTTAAGAGATAGTGAATAATGATGCTGTACGCTCGCAATATACCCTTACGTGTTTATCGTGATATATATATATATATATATATATATTATATGCTATAGCTTTTGCCCGAGCCTTCGTCCGCGATTTCTAATTGAAAGGACATGTATCAATTGTTATGGATTTTACTTTAAAAATGACGGATTTGCATACAAACTTTGCACTCCCTTTTCACCACCTAATTAGACTGATTATTGGCTAGCAGGGTAGGAAAGAACTGTGAAACCGAAATTCACGGCAGTTGATTCCTTGTAAGAAGTTTTATTTTATTATGTTAGCTATCGTTTCAGTAATTGTACAGACAATCGGACCGGATTGCTTACCGAAATCGTTAGTGAATAATGGGACAGGTCTCCTAAAGGATGCGACGATAAGCTTTTGATCCCGGACGCAATCGTAAAATAGTCGTTAACACGTACCAATTGGTGTTAAGAGCTTTTGTTACTTACAGGTGAAAATTCGGGAATAGCTAGATAGATAATTATTAGAAATGTTTGAGTTGACGTTGTTACTATATATAGTCCGCGCAATATAATAGGCCCGTTTTGACACATAGGTACGTCAGTAGAATGTAACTGGGACGCAATCAAAACAGACGCAAGCAAAAAATATTAGTGCATTTTTCAGAAATAAAAATATAATCATATTTTAGCGAAATAAATAATATGTCATAATAAAAATAAAAACTAGTTTTTCTCGCATAATATTAAGAGTTAAAAGTAATTTTCTAATGTTCCAAAACTTCATAAAAACAGTTACTTACATTCTTAATATTTTTTTCTTTAGTGATGGTGCAGTGACTTAAATTTATCGTTAATTTCACGAATATATTCAGTGCAGTATACGAATATATTGTATCGAAATAGAAAAACAAGATTTCTAGGTTTGTAAATAAAATTAGAGTTAAATTATAAATTAAAAATTTTCAAAAATAGCGAATTGCATGTTTTTAATGCAAGTATCTTTAATGAAAACAGGGAATTGATCAAATCCCAAGTGATTTGATCAAACCACTGAGGATGTTAAAATAATAACATGATTTTATTATTTTACCAAATGAATGTCTACACGTAGATATGTGGGATTTTTATTTATTATTAAAACCAGGATATAATTACGATTATAAAGCTTATATAATTGTGACTCGATTTCTCATGTTAATCGTGTAAGTAAATAATTTTGGTCACATCACCACTTACGATATTTTGACATGTGTCAAATCGGGCCTATTATATTGCGCGGACTATAGTAGAAACGATTTTTGTCGTTTGCCACTTGTCTAGGCCCTCTGTACTTACTACCTATAGTAAAATATACTTAATCTTATTTACAACTCGTCTTCAGAAAATAAATAATTCTTTATGGAGATTTTTTTCTTCTTCTTTATTATTCTTTCTTTCTTTTTTCTATATTATTCTTTTTTTCTTTCTGTTTTTTATACATATTTATTTCTTCTTCTTTTTCTTTTTTCTTAAACTATTACATATATTTTTTCATTATTGAATAAAAAAAGCGTAACTAGCGCGGTAAAAAAGAAAGCCTCAGATCGACATGATCATTATTTATTCAATTCACCTGTTATTTTTCCGACATTATTCAATAAAGGAGTACCTAATCAATTTTGTACTGAACGAAAAATAATTTTCGATTAGATATTAAACTTTTATATAGAAAAGCCTAGCGAAATACTCAATCCGACCTGATGGTAGGCTGAATTGGACTCCGAATGCACAAAAAGCTAGTGCGAGAGATACGAGTATTATCTCTCGTACGCGCCGCACGAGTTACCCGCGCATTCTCGATCTTTGCATTTGGTTAGACTCCACTTTTGCTTACCATTAAGGCTAAGGCCACAGTACAAAGAGTCTCGCTTAGTGCTAGGAGCTAAGCGACGCGCCTAGCTAGGTACCTGGTTGGTCTCTTTAGACATATTCTTTCTAATCTGTGGTTGGTCGCCAGGCGGGTCGCCACGCGAACGAACGTGTTGGTTAATTTTTGTTAGTCGCCTAGTGTCTTTGTAATTTGACAATGGAAGAAGTTCCAATTGCCGCGATTTTCAAAGGGGAACCACTTTGGAACCCATCAAATAAATACTACAAGAACGTGGTTAAACTAAAAAAACATCAAATCTTTGTACAGCCGTACGAATTCTCCAATCTGAGGTTTCGAAGGTAAAGTTTTAGGAATCCAACACCTTTGATTATGAATTATTTTGAACTTAAGCACTGAGCTTTAATCAACAATAATTTCTTTAGTGTAGAGAGAAACATTATTTGTTCTGTTCTCATCAAGAACAGCGCGAAAATGAATTATATGTCACCAATTTACAGGCGCTTTGAATATGACCATTATATATCTTGTACACAAGCGTTGTTCTTAGTTCTAAGCTTGGCACGTATAGAGTGGCTTTCGCCTAAGTCAGACATTACTTACTAGACATTATTTACTATACTTTTTTATATCATAAGGCGATGGGATGAAGTGTGTACACATACATTTCTCGCCAAGCACTATCTAGATGCATTGACATGTGCGACGCTAATAGTTTAATGCAAATTTCCGAAAAGAAGAAAAATATTCACTAGAGATTGCACGGATTAGATCCCTTTACTATTAACTACTTTAAAGAGAGAATTTAGTAAATAGCAACAAACAAAAAAAAAACAACAAAAACAAAAAGTCTTAACTTACAAAAATGTCTCTGCGCTATGCCTAAATTGCACTTAAATAACGTGTCAATACCTCGCGCTTCATATCCTGTTGACAAATAAATCAAAGTTGTTTACCGACGTCTGCGTAACAAAAACATCTATATAAACGTTAGTCTGTTTGTCCCAAAGTTTAGTGTAACCGCGGGGAGGCTCCGGAGGTAGAGAAAAAACATTGTGCAAATGATAACATTTCCCCTCAAAGAAGTCTCCTTCGAAAAGTAATACGACTTGGTAAACGGTGTCATTTGACTGACGATATCTTTATGTCATCAAACAAAAGAAGTTATTTTAAAAATTCAGTTGAAATATAAAAATTTTGTGAAAGAAAATATAACAGTGTCCGAAATAAATTTATTTTTCTAGAATACTTGTCTATTTATCTGATAGGACCCTCTTTTCTCGTTAAGAAATAAATTTTGTAAGAGCTCTTTTGAAATTCTTCGATTGTTTTATGACAGATTCCAAAAGTACTAATATAACTTAAAAAAATTATCAATGCCATTTATATGATGTCTTGTATAATTTTACTTCGTAAATTTAGAAAATGATATTTTTAAATTAACGAAGTAAAACCTCACGAGAGCGGTGCGCGAATTGGCGTGAAAACTAAAACCTTTTTATTAACTATTTTCATTTTGTATTTTTCTGTCTAGAAAAAACACACTTATCGTTTATATTCTATTTCTACAATCACAATCACTATGGCGTTTTCTCTCGAAAAAAGCTAGACAGGTGGAGTTGTCAAAACGCTGTATCTATCTATCGTGACAGTAGAAAGAAATGAAAATAGTGTACCTACCTATGATTTTTGATATATTTCAGCTGTAGGGCTAGACCAATGACGTAGGAATTGGCCTAGACGAAGGCACTTTCTATTGGCGGTTTATATAAAAGAAATCATAAAAAAATATATGGAACTGACACTTGCGCTGGATATGTCGCTTGTACTTACTTTTATTTCCACCGGTAATTCATTACTTCCTTAAAAATAAGCGACTCTACCTTTTTAAATCAAGACACAGTTCGTAAAATTTGTCTTTGTTTAATCGGAAATAATCTACAAAGTTATATATCACTGACTTTTTCTAGTGTCCTACGATTTATAACTCTCGTCCTTCGTCTAATCCAAATTTCATTATTTTCCGCTGTCCACAAATAGGTACCTTAGCAAATGCATTTCACTTTCTTATTTCAATAAAAACACTTTAAATACAAACAACGAACTAAATCGATTTTGCTTTTCTGTTAGGCACGAGCAATCGTTCAGTTGATGACACTTTAGACTAGAACCTTTTCTATTTACTAAGTCAAAAACTGCATGTTGTCTACTAATGATGTGATATGAAAACAATCTCCTGTCAATATAGAAAACGCCAAATTTTCTATTAATATAAATCTCAGACCAATCATTATAATCATTGGTCTGAGATATAAATAGAATCCTAGTAGACAGCATCTTGTTTACAATTTTTCTATTCGATTAATCACGTGACACATCCAATGCAAGTGTCAGTCGCATACATTTTTTATGTTTTCTATTATAGAAACCGCTTATAGAATATGACTTCGTCTTGAACTACTGATTAGACGCCTACTTGAATATGTTAAAAGTATTGTGTTTATGCTTTAATTTTTACGATGTATTTGGTATTATTTGACGTAGTTATGGTGGAGTGGTTAGTCAGTCTATGTGGATTGATCACTAATAAACAAAAAGCTAATGTCAACTCTTGGGTCCATATTGACTCACATAATATTCTAAATCCTATTCTTTGTCTTACTACCGATTTGTGTGTTTTATATGGTATCAGAAATATTTTCGGACCTCCAATGATAGGAATTGAAAAGTTATGCAAGAAAATGCGCACCACAACTCTTATTCAGTTGTTATTACTTATTCAGCATATTCCTGAAAAACAAGAAACACAGAGTTACAATAATAGATTGTTACTAAATTAGATCTACGACTGTAAATCACGCGTAATTTTAGGACTTTAATCCATTGTAATAAAGCTTAAACATCGAGGAAAATCCGTTTAATTTTACAATCATTTTAATGTACCAGCAAGATAAATTTAAACAGCGGTTGTTAAGCCTTCCCCTGAGTGTAGCGAGGTTTCCCGGATAAAACTACACCGAGAGGTGATTGATTGCCGAGCTCGCAGTGCATAAACTTTTTAAATCTATATCAGATACTTTATATTACAATTTAAAATGTTTGTAGTTTATTTTGTGATGGTTTCTTTTGAATATTTTTATTAATCTCTTATTAAGACTATTTACAGTAAGATCTGTCCCAAAGAGACCCGATGTAATAAAAAAGTAATTTAAAAAATGAAACCAACGTTAAAACTGAAAAGGGTTAAATAAAAGCTTTGTGTTTTGAAAATTCTACCTAAAAGTAAATATATGCCAAAGATGCGAACAATTTTTAAGCCATCCTAAGTTTAAAAGACACATTGACATACTGTATATTTACAGAGTAAGTGTGAAACTAAAATGAAATCTGGAATACCATGAGGCTGGCACCGAACTCAAAAATTGTGGCCATTTCTTAGACAAAGAATCCTTGTCTAAGGGCCATTTAGAAATTTTCAATCATAATACATTATTTTATTTCTCCCTTTTCAGATTTCAAGTCGGCTTAATTTTATGAATTACTTATCAGCAGTTACTTTAATTACTCGAATAATACGAGTAATTAAAGTAATGCTGCTATAAAGTCTTTATTGGTAAGTACGGATAATTACAGTAGTAAAAGTAAAGCAAGTACCTACACATTGGCGGCATATTTAACCGACTTCAAAAAAGGAGGAGGACTATGTTTTTTTAAGTGTGTTATCTCACTAACTCTTTATTGGCTGTACCGATTTTTAAGGTCCTTTTAAATTACAGAGAACTTTAAATTTTATGTTTAAAAAAATCTAAAGTTTTTTTGAGGTCGGCGTCAAACTCAATATTTGGAATAAACAGGAACCGACCTTAGAAAAGCGTTTAGATTTTTTCAAACGTAATTTTTGTATTTCTCAGTATTAAGTTTTGAACGCGGTTTTTTATATTTAATTTTTTTTTTCATAGTCGCCTACATTGGTTTTCGTAATGTTTACGATAGCTACGCTACCAAGTGCGCAGTGAGTACTTGTATGGGTGACCGATAATTTTTCTGCTCGATTTTCCTACGTTAAGCTGGTGGTCCCTGGTGCTGTCGTAAGATATCAGTCGTTCCCAAGGAGGGTTAGTGTCAGGCAGGCCGTAAAAATCAAATGCAAAAAACCTTGTTGTACTTAATATTATAAAGCTGAAGAGTTGGTTTGTTGGAACGCGCTAATCTCAGGAACTACCAATGCAAATTGAAAAATTCTTTTTTTGTTGAATAGTCCATTTATCGTGGAAGGCTTTAGGCTAAAAAAAACATTACGATAACGCGAGCGAAGTCCCGGGCATCCACTAGTAGCAAGATCTGCACCGACACTGAATTTAATTGGGAGGAATGTAGGAGGAATAGAAATAATTAATTAATTTTCCTCACATGAATGTATTGATCTTCTTTTGTCTACTTCTGAGAATGATGTTATTACTTTAACTAGCTGTGCCCACGACCTTGTTCGCGAGTTATGATGTTATAAGCCTCCTCGATAAATGGACTATCCAACACAGAAAGAATTTTTAAATTTAAATCAGTAGTTCCTGAGATTACCGCGTTCAAACAAACAAACAAACTCTTTAGCTATTTATTATTAAGTAAAGATAGGGACTTTAAATGATTGTAGAAAATTTCCACAGTCATAACGATGAGACATTGTTAAAGGTACAAAAGAAAACTTTGCTTGTTCCGAATATAAAACTCGTTTCGTTCGTTGTGAACATTGAATTAATTACGTGAATTTATTTTGCTGAAATTGTATTCTTTTCAGGACTGAAATAAAACTTATTCTATGATAACTAGAGCTTCTGTTACACAGACGCGATGCAAGTTAAAGTGACCACAGTTCATCACAATTGTCAAGATTATTTAAAAGATTTTGTTTTATTGGTTGCTACGGTTCGCTAAGATGGCTTTTACAGGATCTACATATAAAATCGGGAATTACCGCGCTTAAATTACCTTAGTTCGCCTGTGACCACGGACGTAGTAACCCGCCTGTAACGTCAGGCATTTAAAAGGTAATTTAATCGCGTTAATTCCCGATTTCACTCATGTTAATCAACGCGAAAGTTTAAAGGTAATTTTTATAGGATCTCTCGTTTTTTAAGAAGGCCTTGGTAGGTCCTCTAGCTCATCGGGAAAACTATAAACCTACTGGTTTATAGTTAACAGCGCAGCAACAAGCATCTCCCGCGAAGGACTCTGTGCTCTAGAGTCAAAAGAAAGACCTTAGGAAGCGTCTTAAAATTAATTTGCTAAATTTTTGCGCCATGGCTCCGATTACATCTCGATCCTAAGCCTAAATTCTTCCAAAGGCTCCAATTTTTCTTTACAGAACTAGCAAATGCGAACATAGCTAGTGCGAGAGTGAGAGATAATATAAAGACCGCGCTAACCACTTTCGTCTTGCCGACGTGCAAGGTGCTTTAACACGCTTCTTTTGAATGACTCACGGTTGTGAATAGTGAGTGTGCTTCCAGACTATTCTGTTTCTTGATTGTATGACATAGAATTGATTTAATGTGAATATCATTACTTTATAGTTTAGGACCCAGTTCCCAAACTGTGCGTCAAGACGCCCTGGGTCGTCGTGGTATTATCCCAGGGGCGTTGTGAGGCGATCCACATAGATTGACTGTATGTGTGATGCGAGTGAGTCGATCGGAAATAAATGTAGAGAAAGAGATGGGAGTCACGTTTTCCAAACTTGAGTCCTGTTTTGAAAAGCAAGCACATATTTAAATAAATAAATACCTCTTTTCATATTTATTGTTATATTTTAATTATTTTCTAATTAAAATTTTAAATATTATTTGGAGTTTTTCTGTTAACTTGGCTTGGAGGAGTCGCCAAAAATTCCTAAGGGCGTCTCAATAAAAATAAGTTTTGGAAGTCCTGGTTTAGGATATACCAGTAGTATACCTACAAGATGATCATCCGCACTGCTGAGATCATAGTGTAACATCTGTCCAGTGGTCGTGGGAAGCAGTTATGTACCTATGTACTATGTAGTTACTATTTATATGTCTGCTGTATACCTGTGTGTATATATCTAATTTTAATAATTTAGACTTATGTTTTGACAATATGCCTCAAGCTTTTATTCGTGTTGTATTTACCTACAGGTGTTTGTTGCATTAGTAACATTAGCATAGTTAATATTTAAGAGTGTTTATAAAAAAAATAGAAAATAAAAATTGGTGAATCTAAATAAAAATAAAAGTAGCTTTATCTGTAACCAAATGTAACCTAAAAGGTTGACTTATTTTGAGATTATGATCGTGATTGTGAAAACTGTACTTAAGGAAATATTATACTAACCTACTTGATGGTATCCGTTTATCCCTGACAAATGTCGTTCATACCGGTAATGCAACAAGCGTTAATTATAATAGCAGGTGATTTGTGGCACCTGCCTCGGGCGGTGTAAGCGCTCTCGGGGGGCTCTCTAACTAATTTTCAATACCATTAGCAATCTCGTCTAAGTGCATTGATTATTATTAGGTTCGCACATCATATTAACTTGCCGGTTTTAAAGAAGAATGTGTATTTTTATACTAAAACAAATAAATAATTACTACTCCTTAATTAGGTATTCGTAGCATCTATTAAGAAGCGTCGGTGGCGTAGTGCGTAAAGAGCGTCACGTCGTCTCCAACCCGGGAGGCACTGGTTTGATCCCCGTCACGTACCAATGTGTTTTCAAATTTTGAATTCATATACATGTTCGTTTAATCGACGCTTTTACGGTGAAGGAAAACATCGTGAGGATACCTGCACACACCTATGAAAAAAATCTAGGTTGTGTGTGAAGTCGACCAACCCGCACTTGCCTAGCGTTGTTGACTAAAGCCTAATAGCCTTCATAATTATCAACTGAAATTTTTCCGTAAAAATCTTGACTGGCTTTTTCTGCAAGATGGAGTTAGCCAACCGATACAAATTTTGTAGACGGTCCATACCCGCCTTGCGCCCAAAAACCCCATTTTCTGGAATCCTTGCACTATAATTTTATTGTACGTGACTTGTGTTAGGATATGCTGATACGCAGGCTTATTTTAATATAGTAGGAGACGGGTTCTGCGGGATACCGCGTAACGGGAAATATTATTACCACCCGAGAGAACTCTGGGCGGGTCACTAGTAATAAATATATTGGTATTATTAATTCATTGGACTCACTATATCGATCATTGAACTGGCTTTATTTCGCAGGGTTGGTTGGTCGGTTGTTGTTTTTTTAAATTTAGGAGCTCGTTATAGTGATTGATTTATTTATTATCGAAAGTTTTGATTGCGTTTTGTTTTTAAATCATTAAAAAAGGTTGAGAAATTGTTAATTTAATTTGTTATTAAGTTCTAAAGTTGGGATTGCAATATTGTGTTGTGTATAGGTAGTCATTTCAAATAATTGCATTTGCCGTTGTATTGTCGTCGTGGTGGAGTGGTCGGTAACCTTTTCAATATCATTGTCGGTAATGCTGTCAGCACATCAAACAATCCTGTCGCTAACTTTTTTGGACGGTTTAAAGTTATCATTGAGTGAATTAGGTACATACCCATTGCTGTTTTACACGACACGCTACTATTGCACTTGCCTTGTAATAGCAATGGTTAGGTAATTTACTCGGTTAACACATCAAAAAAAAAATAGCGAATAGCTTCCCAGGATTGACTTCTCGATCTTGACCTGTGGTCGCTATGTGTCTGAAATATCAGCTATTTCGGACACATAGCGCGCAGAGCATTCTTTGGTGGCAAATTGTGAATAATTTGGTTTTGACTTTCAGTTAGTCGAGAATTGAATTATTTATTTTCTTGGTCGTCCACGGAATACGCAGCATAAGTCTCCAGCACTACATCTCCAAAGCATCTTATTTTCTTACTTTCAGACACACGAATTACATTAATGTGACAAACAAAAATTAAAACAAAAATAGGATGTGAATAAAATTGCAAAAATGTGTCATGTTTTATTTTGCAGACCAAAGAATTTTAAATTGCATCAATCCTGAACAGCTGTCGATTGAAAAACGAAAAACCTGAGTCTAGTTAAAATTTTATTTTAATTAATACTAGCCAAACCTTTTTGTTATTCATTAGATACTCTTCTTTAATATCAGCGCTTTAATGTCGAATTTCGGTTTGAATAATGTAGCAAGGTCCAATAAGGGCGGGCGGCTGCAGTCTGACATAATACGGAGATTATAGATTAGGTCAGGTGAAATTGAATTCCATCATATTGATTTATAACACCTATTCTTCGTACCTTAGAGTCGTTATTGGGGTCTTCATCTTTGGTATTCCTGATGATAAATGTGGTATCGAAATTAAAAAAGTTATTAAAGTAATTCTTAATATTTTTTTATGACAAAATAAGTATAAATATTTTTTACAGGTATGTGTGCAATTTAATCTGCAGTCATACTCCATAATATAGGTATAAAACACACCAGAAGGAGGCTGCGGAGAGGGAGTGGAAGAACGATCTCTTAGCCGCTCCCATCCGGCGTAGACGGACTGGTCGGAGAAGGCAGGCGGCTATGACCACCGCGGTCTTGTCTGTCCCTAAGGTGACCTGCACACGGGTTAATCTCCGTGTGCCCTGGTGCAGTGCATAGGTCCCACCGTCTGGGAATTACCTAGTACCCTAGCGCCTCCAGTGGCACGTCTTCCGGCTCACTGTTGGGCAGGGCCAGCTCGGGGACGTTTTGGTGGACATCGAGTTGTTTGATGAAACCTCGAGAAGGGCTTAGGAGGGTACCGGTGGTTTTTAGTGGATCGGACCGGCGTTATTCCGCGCCGGGTGAGTCCCACACATGTCGCTCGCCTAGCCAGCGTGCAGTATGGTCGGGCAGAGAAGTAAACAGATGCCAGAATTCGGACAGAATGTGTTTTTAACGATCTCAGGTTGGCAAGGCGAGGCTGGCTAGTGCGCGGTTTACATTATATCTCGCACTAGCTATATTTGCAATTGGTCTTTACTTCTGTCTACCATCAAATGGAATAGGGTCACTTTCTATATAGGATTTCTTTTTTATAAAAAAATGGGTGCCTTTACTTATGTACGCGCGAAAGAAGTTATACTTCTTTGCACACAACAAATAAATTTTATTAGATTTTGTTTTAATATTAAATAATCAGTATTAAATATTTAAAATTAAGAATCTTATAACATTTGGTACAAACTATGTCATATATATTTATTTCTTGACTTGGCTTCAACCTGTGACTTTGATAATTTTTTCATAACGCGAAAATTCAAAATTCTCCAGGTGGTTTAATCCTTGGGTAGAACTTGTCTTCAGTCCACTTGACGAGCTTACACCACCTTAAAAAAAAATGTGTTATTTGTGGTCTTCTGTAAGTTGGAGGCTCCTCAGCCCGGGCTGCTCCAAATTCTAGCGGCTAGTCCTCTGTGCCCTATATACCTCGACTACTTTGATTATCTGTTATTACAGCAAAAAGAAGCAACATTCAATTAATTGTTAGATTGTAAAAAAGTAATCTGTAGGCATATTCGCTAACTTTTTATGAGAGATGATCACTGAGTGAATTACATAACCACTGCTGTTTTTACACGACAAGTGCCATAACAGCTTGTCATGAAACACAGCAATGGATATGTAGTTCAGTCGTCGATAATCACTTTCAACTATCAAAAAAAATTAGCGAATAGACCGGCTGTTCTCCTCAGCAATTCTTTTAGCTAAAAGTCAAAAGCCATCTAGTTAAATAATTTTTCATCCCACCACCTCGGAAAGTGTAATTTTGCGCTTCGAAATCTGGCTGGAAAATTCTATTTTATTCGCTTGAGTGGCAAAGTAGATTTGAATTTAGAACATCACATATAATGAGTACTCAATATAATTGTAAATTCAAAACGTCATTAAACCTATTTAATGTAACCTCTATGGTGCCAAATTTATGATTAGAACTTTTTAAATTGTGAAAAAATTCTTTTTCATTTTGTCATTTCCTCGCTGAGGTGGGATGAAAAGTTACGTATTGCACTCGAGTGGAAAGATTTTTCACCTTGTGCTCGTTTGTTTCCCTCGCTGACGCTCAGGATTCTAATTTAGAATCACTCGCTGCGCTCGTGATTCAACTTTAGAATCCTTCGCTTGCTCGGTCATCCAAATCGAGCACGCGGTTAAAAAGGAACTTTCCACTCTTGTATAATAAATAACTATAGGTTTTAATTCTTGGGAAAAAATGCCCTCCTGTTTTTTTTTATTTCCCGAGGGAGACAAGGCAAGCAACGCCGTGCATGTAATTACGTTGTTATACTTCTTTTTTCCTTTTTGATTAGATTTGACAATAAGCGAGTCCCTTGGTGTTGCAAGCCTCTGATACAGTAACAAGATAAAAAAGAAAACAATAAATTAATACTTATGTGAAATATAGATTATTACTAGCTGACGCCGCAAACGTTGTTTTGCCTTATAAATAAAAAAAAATTAAGGGTGGACAACCCTTATCACTAAGGGGTATGAAAAATAGATGTTAGCCGATTCTCAGACCTACTCAATATGCTCACAAAATTTCATGAGAATCGGTCAAGCCGTTTCGGAGGAGTACGGGAACGAACATTGTGACACGAGAATTTTGAATAGATTATTATATAACTTAAAATTTAGAAGATTAGATTTGTTGTGAATGAGATCGTGCCAAGTGACGTCGGTCGATTGTTTGAACAGTGTATTTTTTAAAAAGATCAAACAAGAATAATAGTTACGCTACATTTGAGAGAACTTTGAAGGGAATATAGAGCAAATATATGTCGGGGATAACGTCAGGATTTAGCCGAATCATTATCTCACACACGAATGCCGAGTAAATTTATCAACACACATCACAAAGAGGAGAACCAGAGTAGTGCCTGGGACTTGTGACCCAGTGTGTAGGTTTACCTAGCGCACATTCTACATTGCACCGGCACTCGCCTTCACTTCTCTCTAACTATTATCACACAACCGTCGGACATAGCTTCCACAAGCATTCCTAATACAACCATAGACACGTCCGCACTCAGCGACGCCTCGAACTAGACTGAGCTCTGTCGAGCGCGCACCGCTGCAACAAAGGCGCGCCCCACCACTATTACGTCGCATCGTACGATAGCTCGTGCGGCGCTGACGTCACTCGCAATCCCTCGTGGACTATTTCTAATGAAAATAACAAATTCAATTACAATTGAACCTAATAATGTCATAGCGCCGTCACGGCCATCCTGCATCATCACACGTCCTCAAAAAAATCAACCGTTACAATCGTAACTCTTAAAACTAAAACTAGATGGCGTTGCTTGTATTCAGATTCTTTGACATATATAATATAATAATCATAGTATAATTTTTAGGCCCAGTTCATTGATTGCGACTTACACACACTTCTAAATAGAAGTCATTATCTTTATCATCATTTCAGCCGAGAGACTGTTGGACATAGGCCTCCCCCAAGAGTCTTCAAATCATTCGGCCTTGCGCTGCCCACAGTCAGCGGCTTTCCGCGACCTTTACCGTCGGTGCACCTTGTGGGGGGCCTCCCAATGCTGCGTCTCCCGGTACGCGGCCGCCACTCGAGAACCTTTCCGCCCCAACGGCCGTCAGTCCACCTCGCAATGTGCCTTGCCCACTGCCACTTAAAGTTCACAATTCTTTGGGCAATGTCGGTGACCTTGCTTCTTGCGGAACTCATCATTCCTGATGATTCTTTGATATGATCACGCAGATAATAGCCCTCTCCATTGCCCTTTGAGCCACCTTGAGTCTTCTTATGAGGCCCATTGTAAGCGGCCACGTTTCGGTTCCGTATGTCATCACTGGCAACGCACACGTATTGAACTTTTGCCTTGAGACACTGCCGTAGATGAGCCGAGAAAATGCCGCGTAGCTTCCTGAAAGCTGCCCAGCCGAGTTGAATTCGTCGATTGATCTCTTTCTGGAAATTGGTAGCTTTTACAACTGTACAGGATAGGGTACGACATGGGGATTCGGCATGATTTTCGTCTTGTCCATGTTCATTTTAAGATCCACTTGTTGGGAGACTACAGAGCATTAATCAAAATAAACAGTCAGATGAAGACTTTGAAGAAGATTTGATACAAATTTTGGGCACTTATGATACTTAAACGACTCACACGACACGAGAACAAGAATCGTTTTACCAACTCAATTAATTGTTCGTCGGCCATTTCGCTAAATAAAAGCGAAAAGTAATATTAAATTGGCATAAATTCCGTTTGACAGTTTGAAGGATACATCTATGCTCTGTGACAGTTCTCGAACGACTGACGCACAGATTAGAGAGTTACACCCGTATTCACAAACATTACTATGAGATCACTCGACACTTAGATAAGAAACAAACCAATCACAGAGCTCTATTCAAGACCATTGCGTTGAATAGAGTTCTGTGATTGGTTCGTTTCATAACCAAGTGTCGAGTGATCTCATAGTAATGTTTCTAAATACGGGTGTATATGTCTAAAGAGACTGACGCGTGGCGTCGGGTGTTGTCAGAAACATACTGCGCGCGTCGCGTCGGATGGCGTATTTACCCCCACCATGGGCAACACGCCGACCTGGCACGTCGGATCGGGTGGCGTGTGCGCGCATGGCGTCGCGTCGGATGTTCATAGTGTGATTCTGGTCTATAGAAAACAATACATTTGATTCGACTCAACACGCATCACGTTTCATCGGGTCGCGTCGCGTGTTAATAACGTGTTTCGGCCATTAGAGTAATAATAGTCCAGTCATTTAAGCTTAAATTAGGTAAGAATCTCGGAATTCGAGATACCCAGCTATAAGTCTGTAAATACTTGTATATTGACACCCTAAAAGTTGTCTCAAAACCTACATATGGTAGGGTGTACGCAACTATTAAATTTCAAGGTCAAAGGTCACAAAAATCGGTTTTTTGCGCTTTTTTTTGTAAATATCTCATTTCCTATGGGTTTTTTGCTATTTGTATTTATTATCAATATTGTAGAATACATAATTTTCTACAAATTTTGTCTGAAAAAATTTTTCATACGGTGAACCGTTTTCGAGATAGAGGGCGGAGAGCGCGCGGTCACAGCATCACTTCAGGTCAACCGGTGCCTCCGGTCAAAAACGCGCCATATATAGTTGATGAACTATCGATAAATCAATGATTATAAATAAAGTCTCAAAGTCTGAAAAAACTGCAGTTATAATAGGACAAGATATTGAGTTACTCGTCATTTTAATTGGGCGTACACTGTCTTACGTACAAGAAATTTTCTTTAAAAAAGTTGGGAAAGGAAATGTAAAAACGGAGATATACTCGACTAAAAGTTTTGATAATTATCCTCATTTCAAAACACATATTTTATTTCTGCACGCATTAAGTGGATGTGACACAACTTCTGCGCTTTTTAAAAAGGGAAAAACATCATTTTTAAAAGTTTTTGAGAAACTGACAAATTTGGATGAACTAGCTGCAGCATTTGAGGAAGAAAATTGTTCGGCCCAGAGATTATTAGAGAGTGGAACTCAAACCTTATTGGCAGTCTATAATGCTCCGAAATCTGTGAAAAGTCTCGATCATCTTCGTTATATGCATTACGTCAAGTCTACAAAACTTAATAAACCTGTGCAGCTTTCAAATATTCCACCAACAAGTGCAGCTGCACATCAACATTTCGAACGTGTATATTATCAAGTTCAAACTTGGTAAGGGCATGATTTGGAACCCCAGGTATGGGGTTGGGCAATGCGAAACGATTTTCTGGAGCCTATCATGACAATTTTACCACCTGCTCCAGAACATTTGCTAAATACAATTTTCTGCAACTGCAAGAGTGGTTGTGGTTCGCGATGCGGATGCAGGAAAGCGGGCTTGCAATGCTCTTTAGCTTGTGGCCAATGTAATGGGCAAGCTTGTCTCAATGCTCTACCATATCAGAGCGACATTAACGAAGATGGAACTTTTGACCCCGAAATCATGGAAGAACTTGAGACAAATGTCGTTGAAGACGACAATGAAGACCAGTTTGAAATTTACCAGCAGCTGGAAGACGACGATGAAGAGGTAGAAGATGATTAAAATTATAAATTGTAGTTTTGGTACCCTTTATTCCATTTTTTTACTTTTAATAGAAATAAATGTATTGAATGATATTTTTTAATAAAAAGATAAATTCATAATTTATTTGGTTTTTTTTATCATGTAAGAATTTAATAATATTAATTAGGTTTAAATTCAAATATAATTCCTATATTTTCATTAACAATTCTGCAATTACATGGGCAGGTAAGTGTTGTTAAATAAATAAATACTGAATAAAAAGTGGATAGGTTAGGAAAAAATGATAAAATATAATATAATAGTTAATAAAAATTGACAAATATTTATAATCATTGATTTATCGATAGTTCATCAACTATATATGGCGCGTTTTTGACCGGAGGCACCGGTTGACCTGAAGTGATGCTGTGACCGCGCGCTCTCCGCCCTCTATCTCAAAAACGGTTCACCATATGAAAAATTTTTCAAACAAAATTTGTAGAGAATTTTGTATTCTACAATATTGATAATAAACACAAATAGCAAAAAACCCATAGGAAATGAGATATTTACAAAAAAAGCGCAAAAAAACCGATTTTTGTGACCTTTGACCTTGAAATTTAATAGTTGCGTACACCCTACCATATGTAGGTTTTGAGACAACTTTTAGGGTGTCAATATACAAGTATTTACAGACTTACAGCTGGGTATCTCGAATTCCGAGGTGAACTTACTATAATGTCTGGACTAAGGCGTAATAAGTAATTTAGACAATATTTAATCTGTCACTCGGACTGAGATGAGGCTGAGATGATTAAGTGTAACATCTGTCCTGGTTGCTTTTGTTGGTTGCTTGGCTTTTGGGATTGATGCCCCTTTTAAATAAGCGTCTGGCTGACAACCTGGCTATTTTGAGGCTCTGGTTTTGTGTGTAGGGGTGTCTCTAGCCCATATAGTGCCCGTGTGTAATCATTACCCTAGTGCCCTCTAGTATTAGCTAAGCTCACGGTCAAAACCCAAAACCGGACTCGGTGGCGCCCCCTAGACCGCAACACCCTGCACCACAGGTAACTGGTAAAGTCTCCCCTGTGTGTAACCAAACGTTAAGGACACCGTGTTTTTATGTAGTGTACGGTAACCATCAAAAATAGTTGATCACTTTAGTAACTTGTCATAATAATAATTCATACATATATGTCGCAACTATTACTGTACAAACGCTGGCGTTGCTATGACATCTAAAGTGATCATCTACTTCTGAAGCTGAATGTACTATGTATTATGTATAATTTGTCTCTAAATCAAGTTTGAACTTTAAAGTCACCAAAAATGAATGCAAACTCAGGAGTATACACTATCGAATAAAAAAAGAATTTTGAAAATCGGTCCACAAATGACAGAGATATCGGTGAACACACATTTACCTTCCATCATCAGCTCATCAACATGAGATGGTGACTACCAGACGCAAATGCTAGTATAGCTTTAGAAAAAATATGAAAAACGTTGTACATGCCTATAAAATTTGAGGGTTGCTCTCGATTTCCCTGGCTTCCCATCATCAGATCCTGACTTGGTGACAATGGGACCACCTCAGGAGTAAACACAATCGAATAGAAAAAGAATTTTGAAAATCGGTCTAGAAATGACGGAGATATCGGTGAACATACATAAAAAAATTGTGTGCGTGTAACCTTTACGCGCGATTGAAGTAAAACTTCTTTGACGTAGATCACTGAAATGATTAAATTTTAACTGAAAAAAAAAAAATATGACAGATACTTACGACCAATCGAAATTACTATTTTTAAATAGCGGAAACTACACAGACTATAGAATACTGAGCGTTACTTCCGTTAGAAAAATCTGAGTTACCCCCTAGTCGCGCCTAAAGAAGTTTTACTTCAAAAAAAATACATACAGACGAATACAGAACCTCCGCCTGTTGGGAAGTCGGTTAAAAATAGTTTGACTCACACTACAAGTTTTATTGCAATTTCATTAACCGATTCGTAATTTGTATGTAGCTTAATCTTAATACATGTGAACATCTTCCCTTTTTTCAAGTCGGTGAAAAATATAATCATAACAATTTCTTAATCAGTACCCGAACTTGCTAAACCATGTTGTCTTCACAACGTATTTATTTAAGAAAACAAAACACTAAAAATGTGGATGAAGCATTTATTTATCCTGAGCTAATGTACAACCCTAGAGGGCTGCTCTTGTGTTTTAACAAGCCTGATGTAGCCGTGGGTCAAGCGAGCCCATACTACTTTATTATAGCATGTTTAACATCACCCGTTGATGCCTACAATCTGTTACCATTGCGCAAGCAATAGTTTACGCTGTGTGTGGCTTGCATTAAGGCCCTCATTATAATTAATTCCAGAAACAAGTTGCCGAGCTTATTGTTAAATAAGCGAGTAATATAATTCAAATTTTCCTAGCAATTATGTCTGTTACTATAGGTACTAATATTCTAAAGACAAAATTTGTATTTTTGTAACGAATATTCTCAAAAACTACTGAACCGTTTTTGGAAAATTATTTAGATGGTCATTTAGAGTGGACAATTGGACATAGTATACTTTTACCCTGTTATACTTAGCAGGAAAAGGTAAGTACACAGTACCAGATGCCGCGTGATGCCGGCAGAGTAGAATAGCATCACCCCGTATCCTCCAATGCGTGTCGTAGAAGGCGACTAATGGATCAACAAAGGGATATTGGTCATCTTATACTCCGTCCACCAATCCGCATTGGGCAAGCGTGGTAGAATACTGTCTAAACCTCCTTCGATGATAAGGAGAGGGCTTGTGTCCCAGCAGTGGGTCGAATTATAAAGGCTGTGAGGATGATGATGATGATACTTACCAGAACGGGATACACGCCGCCGTACGGGGAGCTAGTCTATACTAATATTACAATGAGGAAAGATTTAATTGTTTCTTTGTTGCATTGAATAGGCTCTGAAACTACTGGACTGATTTGAAAAATTCTTTCACATTTAGAATTCTACATTATCCCTGATGAACATAGGCTATTTGATTTAAAAAAAAAACTTCACCCGGACGAATTAGGAAAGAAACACAGCGAAATATCAAAACACAATATATCATTAGATTATGTACACATTACGAACTCATTTAGTCCTAAGTTCCGTGTATTAAATAAACCAAAAACCATATTGTCTTGTATGTGAAATTTAAAAAACCAGTGATACCATAGAACACAGAACTGTGTTCTGTGAGCGATACAGTCCACTATTACGAAGATTTGGAGTTTACAAGTGGACCGGTTGGTCGCCATTGAATTAGACGAAAAGGTATTGCTCTGCTTGTATTTTCTCCTTCTCTTTTCCGAAACACTCACACAAGTCCCTGGTAGTTCTAGTGATAATTTGAAACGAATGATATTTTTTTAAGCATTTAATACATAAGTTCATGAGTTTCCTCTGCTTAAAAAAATCTCTTTACCCCTGCCTCCTATTTTCATTAAAAGTATTTTTAAAAGCGAATTTAATTATACAGGCTTTATAACTTGTAATGTTTTGATCCTTTGGGTATTGTCTTACTTGAAATTTTAATAATCACTTTTTTACTCAGTCTTTCTTTTCAAGTTACGAAACTTGATATAAAATTGTCAAGATAGAGCAATATTACAACGACACTATTTATAAGAGAATTACATAATTTTTTTTTCTTTGACCTTGATTGTTCTCTTGGCCTTCATCTCACCTAATGTTAAGTGACGAAGGGGAATCGAGCTTCAACTGCAACCCTCAATCATTGAGGGACTGGCAATTTTATTATTGCCTGTCGCAACACAATAATGCTGGTAACATGGTGCTGGATAGCCGGACTTGAAACAAGTCTTACCACCAACCGAACCAAGCAGAAATTATGAGACCTCAGGGTCCCTTTCCGGAGAGGGAACCACTAGTCACTAGACCATGGAGGCAATTAAAAATATATCACGATCCAAAATTTTATATTCCTTACATTTTGAAAACATTTCCCAACATCTTGACAGCATGTTTCCAACTGACGCTAATAATAAAAGTTGGAGTTCCTCCCGAGTTTTTGTTGTAAAAACACGTGCTGAGAGACTCCATTTTTAACTGAAATCTAGTGTACAATTTTTTGTTACTGGATTCAATTTTCACTTAACATTAAATGCGTTACGTAAATGTATCGCGACACCATTAATTAAGAATAGCATAGAACAAAAAAAGTTGGTGCCGTTACTAGGTAATGTAGGTACTAAATGATAGCATTCTGTAACTGTAACGTTGTCACCCCTTTCGGTGCTGTCGTTTGTCACCTCTTGGTGCTTTGCACCCGGGTGGGACCGCGCCTTCGCCTCCCCTTACGCTGCCACTGGACACGCCGAAGTCAAAAGAAGATAGAGGACACTAATTACTAGCGTGACGAAGTTACTTCAAGACTGACACGACCTTCAGCAATGAAGAGTTGGAGATTCTGTTCGGTGGTCGACAAACAAGACTCTATTGATTAGTTGCAAAATAAACCACTGGAATGGCCTATATCAATTGATTGATATTAAAGTCTACAAGTAGGTGGTATAATCTGAATTCCAAGTCACGGCCGAAACCCTTAATGTAACATATAAAATAAAAATTGGCTGTAGAATATCGCGGGGACTTATAATGTCAGGTCGTTATCGCCACCCCGGGGCACGGGTAAAGATCAGTTCACATGATCCGGGGATATATAATATTTTAGAGGGTGTTTCCACTGTTGGGGCAACTCGGCGGCGACGGGCTTCCATGAAAGATTTTTCACCTCTCCAGGACCAAAATATCTATTTTGCTTCGTAAAACCTCGAAGGAAAAACGCTTTTTGTTGCGAGCTCTGAACAAGACGTTACGTTCAATTTAACTTATTTTAGTAATCTTACTTTTCATTTTCAATACTTATTTTTAAGATAATAAACGTGTATTTAAGTATTGCCTTGTTTTTTTCATCTATAACAATTATCTCGCTGGAGAGGTGAAAAGTTGTATGTTTCACGCGAGAGCAAAATTTTTTTCTGTTGTGCCTTAAATCACTCACTGCGCTCAGTAGTCTATTTATGAATTTCAATTCTAGACTACTTCGCTGGTTCGTGATTTAATATCGGCACTCGCAGCAAAAAATAACTTTGCTCACTTGTTGAACAAATAACTATTTACGCATACATATAATCAAATAGGAGTTGAGCAGAGCTTAGACAACATATACAAATACTTTTAAAATGTCTAACCTATCACTGTTTAACGAAAATAGTTATTTTACTTAAATAACCATTTTTATATGCTTTATTAACTATTTTTTTTTAATAATTGCTCGTCAAGGCACAGCGAACTAGACGCTCGATATCTGGGACAGTACCTTACAGAAGTTTATAGACAAATAACACTTCATTTTAGTGGAGTTGTGTTTCTGTTGATGAGTAAGGTCGCCAGAAGCTCCACAAGGTAAGGGAATTAGGGTTGTCAGCGCGCGAATAACAGCGAATGTCAGTGTTGCAAGCGTATACAGGGTGACTGGACGCATTGGCATCCCTTTGTACTTTAAAATTACATTCTACATCAAATACATTATGGGTGCAAAGGCTGCGGTGACTGCGTATATCTGCCACCAGGTAGGCCTTATGCTTGCCTGCCAACTAACTGATGTATAAAAAAACATTCAAATAGCACCACAGTAAGGAAAACTAAATATACTTATATTAGATTAGATAGATTTAGATACATATGAGAGTCGCATTGTTCTGTTGTTACCTACCCTTATCTTTGACTAATGAATACAGTTGTACATTGCAAAGAGCAAGATTTTGCATGTTTCAGGTAAAGATCGTGTTCTTATAAGACACCGCTAAGCAAAATGAAGCTTTTATATAAAACAAAACTAATTAATTAAAAGTTACAACCAACAGAATGAGACATAATAAAGCTTTTAAGCAAAAAGTTTACCTACTTCGCGAGTTGTGGTTAAAATTCTGTATTTTTTTCTATAATGGGGGCTAACAAATATAAGGGTGATTAATAAATTTATAAGTATACGACTTACCTGATGGTAAGCGACCGTGTAGTTATGAAATGAAATGAAAATGCTCTTTATTTAAAAGAACTTTACTAAGTAGATACTTTAAAATCGTCAAAAGCCCTACCACCATTTCGGGACGAAATATTTATTTTACTTAAATTATTATTATCATGCTGAGACGGAGCAGAAATGGCGAACAAAACTCTACAGCTGACAATTTCGTAATGATTTCAAAACATCATTGCAGGTCAATAGATATAACAATATGAATAAATTACAATTTTAAATGCGTTAATTTCGGGCAGATTTTACTTCCACACTTTTGGATCATTTCAATAATAAGTAATTGTTCTTGTAATAATTATATACATTGGCCCACAAGCGAATTGTTTATTTTTTGAAGACGAGTTTTATATACAACCAGATCGTGTTTCTTCTAGTATTGACATTATGCGTATGACATTTCTCTGAAAAATGCCTAATATTTTTCTTTACATACAGTTTAATATTTATCTACTTGAACTTTTCTCTGAGAGAGTCACGCGGACACAGATGAAAAATTGCTCTAACAGCCCGTTTTTGCAGAACAAAGATGGTTTAATATCTGCAGCACTCCCCCAGAGAAGAATTCCATACGACATTATGCTATGAAAATAAATAAAATAAATCATTCTAGCCGTTAGTGGTAACAGGGAGGCTTGGAATATCCGGGAGTCACGTGCTAATTCTTAAGACTTCGTCAAATGTGGCATGATGTGGCGTGATGTGGCATAGAGACTAGGAGCAGAGGAAGAATCACAAAAAGACTAGACGCGTCACGCTCGCTGTTTTACGAAGCCTGTATCCCGATGTGTTGCGGAAATCTTAGTAATTGACACAACACTGTTAACGTTGTTACAACGGAACGTTCGCTGAGGCAAAAACCGATGGCTTTACGCCGACATCAGGTATAGCATCGCATCGCTGTTGAAGCGCTTGCAGGGCAGGATAGCATCCTAAGCACACTGGTGGATACCAGTGGGACTCGCCGCTGCTAGAGTGCTAGATATGCATTTCATTTTTTTATTATAATTATCTACCTTTATGTCTGTGGGTGGTTTAGCCGTGTGATGCCGGCAGACTAGAATAGCATCACCCCATTTCGTCCAATGGGTGTTGTAGTAGGCGACCAATGGATCAGCAAATGGGTATTAACACCTTATACTCCGTCCACCAATCCGCATTGGGCAAGCGTGGTGGACTTCTGTCTAAACCTCCTTCGATGATAAGGAGAGGCCTTGTGTCCCAGCAATGGGTCGAATAAGAAAGTCTGTAATGATGATGATGATGATATCTGTGGTTGTTAGGTTTATTTGTTTGCTTAGTAAAGACTTGCCACTTTTTGGGTTTGTTGCCCCTTTATGTCGGTAACCAACCTCCTCCAACCAAGGTACTCCACATATTGAACACGGGATGGTGCGGGGCGGCGACCGTGGCTGGCGAATTTTGTATGCATGTATGGAGCGCCACACACCGCAGTTCAGCGCGGAGCGGTTTATCAGCAATGCTTGCTGGCGCTTCGTTGACGTAAGTGGCAAAAAAACTTACACTACGGGCACAGTTGCCTAAAATAAATCTATATCATTTGCCTTCAGTGTTCTGTAAGGTATTTTCCTAATTCAAAATAATACTCATATCACTAACAAGTTTGCTACGTAGTAGCGTATAAAAACATTCATACCAGGTAAATGCTCCCAATAAGTATTCACCTTTACAGAGCAGCGTTCGTCGTCTATAATAAAACATTTTCGTATCCAATTCCTGGCGTTATCCATCGCCAGCGAATGATTTTCCAATGGATCCAATCCCATCAATTAATCAGAAGGTGTGATCCTTCTTTAAAGTAGAATGTTTAATTGAAAAGAAATCCAACGTTAGTTATTCTAAGGTCATATTTTCAGGAGGCGTACATTGTGTTATCTGTTTAAAAATTATAAAAACAAAGCAACTATATAAATGCCGTGTTCTCAATATTTTTTTAGAGCCCGGATGGGTCGAAGTTCACCGTGAGACAACTCGGACCCGTAAAAAGATATGAATCCTAATATTTAGCTTTAAAATGAAATTATTTGAAATCTATTTCCCATATTTACTATAGGTACCTTTCCTAAATAAATAACAATAAATAAATACCCCACCCGTCATAAAACTTCGCGTTTACATGAGTGGAAAAACAATGTAAACATTCTGTTGTTTTGTTTTACTTCACCTTCAAACTAAATGATATTTTGTGCGGCAAAGAATAAAGCTTACAGTTGATTACGGCGCCCCTCAAAATTGCAATGCCATATTATGACCACGCGTGCGGGGAAAGAATAAACATTGTCCCATTATAACATTTATTGTAGCTACTTATCGAAGTAACGGTATCGTTTAGGACGCAGAACAAACATTTTTTAATATAGAATCGCGTAAAGTAAACAAAAGTGGGAAATTATTCGAGACCGCGCGTATATTGAAGTTTAGATAGCCTTCACCTCGATTTTAAGCCGTATTGCGCGGGGTTAAAGACGAATGGTACATCTGAGAGCCTTTCCATGCTTAGGCGTATTCTTTATATCACATTAGGCGGAATTGGGCGATGATGATGCGCATTATGTAAGAGAAAACAAAGCAGTTTGTTCGTTATCAGTAAAATAAAGTGCCAATCATTAGCCATTCTCGAACGATTAAACATAGAACTTCAGTTGATGTCAAACTTAATAGAACGGAATTAAAGATAAATGTCGTAGGCACTACTGTCTCCTCCAGGATGCGCTGAGTGTTATACACACAATGTTATATAAAGCTTCTTATGTATAAATCAAAAAAGAGAATAGTTTTGTTTACTTAAATTATATTCTATAGCATACTATTTATTCATAATGAAACAGCTGCCTATTGAGCTCATGCGAAATTGCTAAATAAAATGTCAAGAGGTCATGTAGAGTAACTAAAAAATCTTCTTTAGGCTTTTTTAGAAACAAAATTATTGAAATCATTGAAAACATTCTTATTTAGGCGCGAAATCGCTGTACTTTTAAACACAATTCCAAAAGCTTAACAGAAACAGTATTTAAAAAAAGAACAAAAGGTACGATTACATTTGGGTACTTATATCACATGTAGTACTCATATGAATTTGAATTTAGAGGTGTAACAAAGGGGAGAGAATTAGAATAATATTTCACGTATGGTAATTTCGGGGATCGTTTATCGCTTTATAAAAATTAGGTTCAATGCAGACAGTGTTCTGTAGCTCTAACACAAATATATTTAACACGTCAACTGTCCCTGCATCACATAATATGATACAATTATACAGGGTGTAAAAGACATGAACAGTCAAACGAGAACCATGTGTTCTGCTCACCATCATAACATTTTTTTTCCTTTAGACTATACATGGGAAATTGATAATTACAATTTTATTGAAGGTCAAAGTCATAAATTTTTTTTTCATTTTTTTATGAAAACGTATTTTATACGTTATTTCTTATTTATTGTCCAAAGAAACATTATCATTTTTTTTAGTATTTCATAACAAAAAATGGTTTCAAAACGTTAGCGTTCAATGTAGCTCACTCGATGCGCACAGACACTAACGAATGGGGCCGCCGTCTGGCAAAATTATCGCGGTTTTGCGAGTTTCGTGCGAGTTGAGCCCTTTACATTGCGCGGTAGAATTTGCAATTTTTTTTAACACTAAAAAATAAAAATCATTCTCCATTTTTTGAAATATGTCTTATTTTGATGCATAGAATACATGGTTCTCGTTTGACTGTTCATGTCTTTTACACCCAGTATACCCAATCCCACGTTCATGCATCACATGTGACGCAAGTGGGTATACGAAATCAATGTCTTTTATTTTCATGAACGTCTCAGTTATATTAAAAAATATCACAAGGACGTCTAAGCTAGATATCTAGATATTGAGGTAAATAAATATCAAATGATCTGACAAGTTTTTATTATATAAAAAAATAAGCACTAATGGACGCCTGTACAGTCAACGTGTTAAGGGTCGTTCTCGTATTATTGTTCTGTAAACCTCTAATTTGAAAATCAATCGTTTTGGTTGCTATTGTTTTTATTATTCTGGATTTGTTTCTTTTGTTACAAAGCACCTCAACTTGATTTCACGCGTCTCTAAAGGAAAGGCTCGAAAGTGATTCTATGTGTGATTATTTTTTCCGTTTGATGTAGTTACAGAATCCTAAAAAGTATATTCCACACAAAATAATGAATAATAGATACATACATTGAGATGACTTATACGTGAATAGATAACGATGAATAAGCCTGACAATATTCGTACGTTGAAAAATAACCCTATTGCTGACGGTTACGATTACGACAAAGTACAAACACAGTCTTATAGAAGCCTCTATGTTTTTACCCTGTGGTACATATGTGCAGAAACTTTACTAATTCAATTCTGTAATGTTTCACGGAATAATTACTGAAGCTAAACCTAGGTCGAACTTTCTTCGGCGTAAGTTAATTCAACTGTCAAATCATCTAACAAGGGTTGTGATTGGCCGAGGAATGCTGTCAATCATAAAAAACCTAATCATATTGCTTGCTTCATTTCACGAGAAAATTGTTTTAATTATATTCGGAAAAATTTATAAAATGGCATTTGGGAGTTTTTCATTATTTTACTTTCCTTGGGAAATCTTGTGGGTGACGGTTGGTAATAGTTGTGGTAAAAACATTATTTATGCAAATGAAATCAAATCTTTAGTAACAGAATAGCATGCCAGCATATCGTGTAACGCTACTGGGCAACAATTCACATGCCTTCGAAACTGTCTCGAATTCGAGACTAATCTTGGATTCGAACTTTATTTGAGTTTCAATGACGTTGAGCTATTCTGAAAATCTCGAGTTTGACTTTTCTCGAAGTGAAGCCACTCGAATTGCTTCGAATGGTTGGTAGCGGACGAGACGTAGATTTCGAATTTGAACCACCATAATTATTATCTGTAATGATCTTAAACGTCAAAAAGCTGCATGCAGTAGATAACTTATCTACTTACCTATCATTAACGCGGTTATTTTGAGATTTTATTGTAATCTTTCGCTTTAATCCAAGTAATCATTAAAATCCATTCAGTAGTTTTTGCGTGAAAGAGTAACAAATACACATCCATTCAGACATTCATCTAAACTATTTAATAATATTAATAGGATTCTTTAAAACCTGTTAAATAGATTTAATAACTTTCAGAATATTTTGTAAGAGGTATGTTGTTGCAACCGTTTAAAACCGGATGAAGGAACGGAACGCATAGTTACATGATTATGTTCTTAAATGGCAATATTTCACACAAAATCTTGAAGTAATTCGATTAGTGGTGAGAATGACATTCGAAAAAAAAATCTCCATTTAAGAGATTATGGCCGTCGGATTCGAAGAGTAAACTTGAGTTCGAGATTATTTCCAAGGAAACGAGAACCATAAAACCCTGGACCATAAAAATCTCGACCACTGGTCGAATCAAGAGTGATCAGTAGGGTCAGGGTTATTTCTTTTTATGACTGAGGTGGACTGTCTGTGGAAGAGTCTATTGACCTACAACATAATTGCGGCGTATTACTATGTGCCCGGGCATATAACGATCTGCCCAACTATACATAATCTATCAGACAGGAGGCGATCACAGCGAACGCAAAACTGACCGCTTGAACGCTTCACCACGTGACCGCCTATTTTTTGATAGATCGCTACCGGCTGACGATATTTACCTATAGGTATATATAGCACGCAATCCTTCCATATATTGATAGCTTAATTAAAGCTTTATCCTATGTGGGTCAACAAATTGAATGGTGGATACTAAATGCATTCTTAACATTATAGTATAGCACATCTCTGATAAAAACACAGCCTTAGTACCTAACTAGAAAAACTAGAAAAAAAAACGTTTGTAAACGCGAAAATAAAATTATTCCGTACAGCCTTAGTAATTCCAATACATCTGTCAGATCCTCCTATCAAGGCGAAGAAGTGCTGGTGACCTTGCTTTGCTTAGCCGAATATCCTGCGCCTGCACAGCATACTCAGAAAACATGCTACTTTTTCTCATATGAATATTTAAATAATTAAAGTATCTACAAGATGAATAAAATTTTATGAAAATTAGTTCCAGTAGATAGTTTCAGAGCTGTAATTTTTTTTGGCAAAACTCATTTTCAAGTTATTTTATTACACTAAAATGTACAAATTTTAAAACGGTTTTTATACTGTATTGTTGTTTATGAAGTTTAATTTCACACATTGTATATTTTTCGCGAGACTCGCTGGGAGACGACGAAAATCGTGGCTGCGAAACATTAGGGAGTGGACTGACATTACCTCCGTTGAACAACTGTTTCGGCTTACGACTAATAGAAAAGAATACAAGAAGCTGACGGCCAACCTTCAGGATTGAAGAGCCACTAGAAGAAGAAGATATTTTTTCCGAATTTACGGTTCTATTGTTAACGCCTGGTGATCGTTCGAATATCGGTAAAAATTTCATATTACCTACTTATAGTCTCCTTAACCACCTCCGTGGTCGAATGGTTCTCAAAATTGAAATAAGCTCCAGAGATTACAATAAAATTTAAATAGATTTTATCATATATTAAGCTCATTTGTATTTTACTGCTATGCTCACCGCCACTATTTTGGTATGAACTCTCTGGTACAGTTTTTGATATTCTTTCCAAGCACTAATTTATAAAAGTTCTTTGCAATCCCAGGACCTTAAGAAAGTTGTGGTATCACCATCATCATAATATCAGACGAGAGACGTCCACTGTTGGACATGTGTAACTACTTGTTATAAGGTTGTGTACATATTTCTCTCGTCCATCTTGAAGTTATATAGAATGGAAGACATAGATATTACATTGCTTGTAATAACAAAACCACCATAATTTTGGTTTCGAGTATCAATAAAATTGATCAGTAAACCAGAATATTCAACATGACTATGTCTGTGCAGTTAAACTCATAATTCACTTAACCTGTACATGGCGCCCCTAAACATTACTACCGAAAAAGGTCAGAGTAAACACAGCCGACACATAGACGTTTCACCTTAATTAATTTGCGTTCTACATCACTAGCTTCCGACCGGTATTTTCCGAATGTCATTTTCCAGTGCGTCGACCTCCGCTTAATGAGCAGTTCACGGTTAACGTCATTTCAGGCGACAGCCCTCCCGGGTGGTACGTTCCCATTGACAAATAATCAATTGCACTATTATTTTACTTAGAAATATATTTTTTTTTTTACAGTCTTGGAGTGGGCTGCTGTCGAAAGATCAGGTTTTATATGGAAAACTGGGAAAATTATAAAACTTCGTTGTGTACGCCAATAAATTTTAGTGCATTTAATATCAGAGATCATAAAACTAGGGCTTTCAATACTTCAGCGTAATCTTCATAATGCCAATACGTTTAGTGCATTCATGCAGTTAGTTAATCACAGAAAAGAAGTCACGTCTGTATTATTGTTATTAACAAAACTACATTTTAAGGATGCAAGTGTTGCTTTATTCAATTCTGGTACAGAAGGGAGATACAGTTTTACATTTTTAAACGTAGTGTTGTGTAACAATATTTGGACGCCGCCGTGGTGGAGTGGTCAGTAACGCTGCCTACACATCGGGCGGTCCGGGCTCAAGTCCTGATAGTGTCAAATGTTAGTGTGATGAACACGATCATTTGTTCATGAGTCATGGTTGTTTATATATTTATTTAAGTTTATTTATAAAAATATCTAGACTAAGTATATTTGACCGTTATCTAGTATCCATAACACAAGTTCTTAAAGATACTTAATTTGGGCTAGATAATTGGTATGAGCGTAGAAATATATTATTATTATTATTATTTGTGATGTACCTACTCAATACTACAACGTGCTAGAAATAGCGGCATAAAAACTGTGACACCAGGATAATCACATGAGATAATAAGACGTTTCGGAGTGGAGACCGCGTTCGGACGAGCGTAATGTAGAACTTGCGGCCCGTTGCTCTGATGACCTTAAGACTGCTGGCAGTGGCTGGATGAAAGCTTGCGGGAAGCTGTTGGTATAGGAAGAAGACTAAAAATATCTGTAAACACGACAACCTATTTTTAGGGTTCCGTACCTCAAAAGGAAAAAACGGAACCCTTATAGGATCACTTTGTTGTCCGTCTGTCTGTCTGTCTGTCAAGACCCTTTATCTCAAGAACGCGTGGACGTATCAAGCTGAAATTCACATGAAATACTCAGGTTTATTGTCCCTTTAAGCTGTGAAAATATCAAACTTCTAAGCCAAGCCAATCAAAAGATACAGCCGATTATGTCGATATTTTCAACAAATTTCCGACACTCGCAAAGGAATCAAAACCTACAGGATACTTCCCGTAAACTCAGAATCTTGAAATTTGGCATGAAGCATTGTCATATAATGCAAATTTAGGAAAAATTGCGAAAATCACATTTTTTTAGTTATATAATATAATAAAAATATTTTAATAAAATGAAACTTACTACCTTATTAATCACGAACGAATAAAGGTATCAAATTTAAATTTATACCAAATACCTAGGTCTATTGTCCCTTTAAGCAGTGAAAAAATCAAACTTCTAAGTTAACGCAATCAAAAGATACAGCAGTTTATACCGAGGAACCCTCGGTGTGCGAGTCCGACTCGCACTTGGCCGGTTTTTTCTTTTATTACGTAAACAAATAATGACAGTGTTTTGAAATATCTTGAGACGTCATGTTTTTACACACTACATCGCACTTTCGTATACTGTTTACGAAAGCGTGACCTCACAAGCCCCCGCGCCTGAACTTAGATACTCTATATCTTTTTAAATATTTACTAATTCGATTAAGTAAAAATACATGTCTAATAATTTTTGGTAATATTAGGTTGGGGAAAAAGTCTTTTCGCATTATAGTATGTATAAACTTGTAATAAAATCTCTTTGGCTATACTATTTGTATCTGGCTGGTTTTGGTATCATTGAAAGTTTAAATTTTATAGAACATAATTCCAAATTCAAATTAGGAAAATGTGTGATTTTCATTTGTTTTTCGTACCGCCAAGATGAGTGAATCTAATGAAGAAATTCGATACATTTTAAAATTTTACTACAAAAAATGTAAAAATGCAACGCAAGCCGCGAAAAAAATTTGCGATGTTTATGGACCTAGTGCAGTGTCTGTGAGAGTAGCACAAATTTGGTTTAAGCGTTTTCAATCCGGAAATTTTGATGTCAAAGATGCACGTCGCTCTGGTCGCCCTATTACAGATACAGATGCCATTTTTGAAAAAGTGGAGCAAGATCGGCATGTCAGTAGTTACGACGTAGCTGAAGAACTGGGAATTGACCACAAAACAGTTTTGGCGCATTTGAAAAAAACTGGGTACACAAAAAAGCTCGACATTTGGGTACCTCACGAGCTCACTGAAAGAAACCTAATGAACCGTGTACTCATTTGTGATTCTTTATTACGACGTAATGAAACCGAACCATTTTTGAAGAAGCTGATAACTGGTGATGAAAAGTGGATCACGTACGACAAGAACGTGCGAAAAAGGTCGTGGTCAAAGGCCGGTCAGGCTTCACAGACTGTGGCGAAACCCGGGTTAACTCGCAACAAGGTGATGCTGTGTATGTGGTGGGATTGGAAGGGCATTATTCATTATGAGCTGTTACCACCAGGCAGGACCATCGATTCTGAACTCTACTGCGAACAACTGATGAGATTAAAGCAAGAAGTTGAGAGAAAGCGGCCGGAATTAATCAACAGAAGGGGTGTGGTTTTTCATCATGATAACGCTAGACCTCACACATCTTTAGCCACTCAGCAAAAATTAAGAGAGTTTGGCTGGGAGGTGTTAATACATCCGCCGTATAGTCCTGACCTTGCACCTTCAGATTTCCACCTGTTTCGGTCTCTTCAGAATTCTTTAGGCAGTGTCAGGTTAACATCACGAGAGGACTACCAAAACCACTTGTCGCGGTATTTTGACCAGAAGTCCCAAAATTTCTATAGCAATGGGATCATGTCCCTACCTACAAGATGGCAAAAAGTTATCGAACAAAATGGTACCTACATACTTTAGTTAAATGTAAATAAACTATATTAAAAAATATTTTGAATTTTCTTAAAAAATGCGAAGAAACTTTTTCCCCAACCTATTATATCTGACGGACGTAATAGAATTGTTATATTTTTAACCAGTCATCATCCCTATTGTGGCGTGAACTACGTCCAGCAGCCAAAAAAAGGTAAATTTGGTTGACCGCGCTAATCTCAGGAACTACTGATTCAAATTGAAAAAAAAAATACCTTTTTGTGTTGGATAGTCCATTTATCGAGGAAGGCTCTAGGCTATGTAATAACCGAAATTAACGCGAAAAAAGCCACGAGTGACCACTAGTTTGTAATATAGATAGAAAAACTGAATTTAGTTTCTAACTTTCTGTTCCAATACATGTAAAACTTTAGTTTTCCGTAATATCGTAATAAGGTCATAACTAATATCTAACAACGAATTTTAAGCCTTTTGTACAAATAATTTACAATGCCGTAATTTATAACGTTTTGTGAAAGTAGGCGATAACCTTTTTCATAATTTATACGTTCACGCAGGCGATTGATATGAGGAGCTTACTGATATCGATCACAAAGTAGTTATATATTTTAGGGTTCATTGTGATGAAGTATATTATAAACGCAATACTAACTCTGTTAGCCGTGTGATGCCGACAGAAAAGGGGTATTTCATCACCTTATACCCCGTCCACCAATCCGCATTGGGCAAGCGTGGTGGACTACTGCCTTATCCTCCTTCGATGACAAGGAGAGGCCTTGTGTCCCAGCAGTGGGTCGAATTAAAAAAGGCTGTTATGACTAACTCTGTACGTCTGTCTTTTACCTCTTTTCTTGTAAAAAGGTCTAGCAAATGAATTCATTCCACGGAATGATCAGCAGCAGTGGAGTACAAATGCGAAGATAACTTTAAAAAAAAAAATATTAAAGTGCTGCTAACGCGATAAAATTAATCCTATTAACCTCTATAATAAAGCTAATGCACTTGTGCTAGGAGTGGTTTCACTTCGGTAGACTAGCGGCCTGGGTTCTATCTCCGTTCACACAGAAACTGCGTCCACCTATCTGCGCGCTCGGCTACCGACCCTTATGATTTTTGGCAGAGTCTACACGCCACAATAGCCTCTCGCCTTTTCGACCTGCAACATGCTTAATAACATGCACATTTTCATATTTTAATGTCTAAAACCGATTCAGATTTTTTTTATACAACTAGATGACTAACAAGCTGACGGCCCACCCGATGGTAAGTGGATACCTCGCCTATAGACACCTGCATTAACAAGAAAAATATCACTTGGTATTGCAGTTTCGTTGTCATCCTGAGGCCTCAGATGAAATATCTTCCATGACCAGTAATTACACGGCTACCTTTCCCTTCAATACGAAACATAGCGACCTGTTTCACGGCTGAAATAAGAAAGGCGGTGGTATCTACCCAGAAGACCCTACATACATGCCTACCACCTAGTAAGATGTAATGTTCACATTACCTTCTTAGAAAGATCCTAGCCTACCTTATGGTTGGAGAGTCTACACGAGTGGAGTTTGTTTGTTACGTTTAACCCTGGAAAAAGCTAGTACCTACTAAATTTGAAAAACTCTTAATCATATTTTTAGTTAATTATGGTTGCTTTTTAAGGCATACAGTAGTCACCTATATTTGTAAATGGTATCAAATAAAAGCCATAATCTTTATTATACATTAATTATGCGTTGGTTTTCAATTAAAATAAAGATATCCAAGCTATTACAGATGTAGTAACTAATTTAATCAAACACATAGAAAAGTAGGTTACCAAGGAGCTGACATTTAATTAGTTACCAGCCCTTTTGCATAATTAACTTAAAGTTTAAGGGATTAACTATTAACCAAAGTTACATAACATAAATCTTATTACGGAATGCTTAATGTAAAGGAGTTAGTTACTAAGAGCAGTTATGCCCCTGTTTTTGTACTTTTCAGTGCCTTTCAAGATCTGAGGTCTATAAATAAAATTCTTGTAAAGTCAAGAGGTGTAAGGGGGGTGCGTTCTACGTGACGATCGAGTAATTAAGTGCGTGGTTTGTAATTGGATGGGTGACTAACAATTTTCGTTTGTAGTTCAGAATACTTTATATCAAATGGTATATTTAAAATCGCTTGAAATAAATCACAATTTTGTAAGACCTGACGTGCTGTTGACTTGTACAAATAGATACTATAAAAGTCAGGTCGCCTTTTGTCCCTTGCACTGCCACTATTCCAGTGGCTTGTAAAATCTTAAACTAGTAACAATAGAATGTAACAAAGGAATCGGTGTCACATCGTAACGAGCCGGTGCGCCACACGGGGCGCGGCGGAGCGCGAGACTCGCTCTGTCAATATTAGCAGGTGCGCGCGCGCACTCCGGAATTGCACCTGATCACACACCGCCGGTGCACACGACGCCACGCACCCAAATTACATGAAACACGAGGCGTTTTTATGTTTGAGTAAACACATTTACGAGTCGCTTGGCTGCCGGCAACGTGGCGATAGTCTGCGATCGTACGGGTCAGACGGATCCTCAGATAATTTAAGTAAAGGACGGATCATAATATATCTACGGGTTTTCAATCAATGAATAGCCAAGACGCACTTTAGTCAGTCCTGGCCAAAAAATGGTGCTGTTGATTGAAGAAAAATATGCAAAATGTAACACAATATTTAAACATTCTTCTGAAAAAAAAATTTTGGAAATAGTGATTTTAATTGCTTCGCAGAAAAGATCATGGTAGGCTGCATGTGTGGCAACTCCGAAATAGTCACAGAATGCTACCATTAGTAGAACGGCGCCAACATTAATTGAAGCGTCAGCACAACTCGCCGGTAGTAAATATTTTTCGAATGACTGTTCACTCGATTTCGTTCTGTTATTACGTTTTAACACGAGTTTAAGCCGTATATGTGGTCCCTAACAGCCAAAATCCATTTGACAACTAAATAGAACAACGAAGAGTAGTAGAATGGCAAAGAAATCTTAATCGACACTTGTTCAGTTCAGTGTAAATTATTTTTGAGCTTCACATTTAAGTGCATTATACATAAAGCTAGATACGGCAGTATGGATCTTGTAGGTAATGCATCAAAATAGTGGCAGGTTGCCAGCCTCCTCGCCTATTTTATTTATTTATTTTTAACATATTAAGGTCTATTAAGGTCTCCATTCCACCTGATCATAAGCAGAAGTGCAATCCAAATAGAGATGATGCGAGAGATTAACCGCCGCAGGAACCACCCTCGCCTTGCCAACCTCCAAGGTGCTTCTTCATGCCTCTTTTGAATGACCCAGGATTGTAAAAAGGAGGGAACACGTGTGCTGGCAGTGAATTCCATTTCTTGATTATGGAAAAAATAAATGAGTTGCGAAATTTCTAAGTTCGCGTTGGAATGGTAGCCACAGTTTGTCAGTCAGCCACACCGTAAACCAGCACGCGTCCTTAAAAGAAAGGAGTTCTACGTAAAGGAGGCATAAACTCTGTGAACAAATAATCCAAAACAATCATTCAGTGCGTCAATAACCAGGACATATATTACACTCTAATGCACGTATTATGGAATGAGTCTCAAAGATCAAAACTGACTTGAGCGTCGTACGTCTCTATTACTAGAAAAATGCACTGAAAAAAATCGACTTGCCTCAGGCGGGACTCGAACCCGCATCTTCCAGAATCCGGGCGGACGCGTTGACCAATTACGCCACCGAGACACTGTTTTTCGCTGTCGAAATTTGTCAGTGCTTGGTGCTTATGTTTTTATGGTAAACATTGTTTCATCAAAACCAACAAAACATGTGGAAGATGCGGGTTCGAGTCCCGCCTGAGGCAAGTCGATTTTTTTCAGTGCATTTTTCTAGTATTAATATTTACGCGTTTGTAAACGCAAAAATAAAATTATTGCATAACGTCTCTTTTACTTTGTGCTTTATAGAAAGTGCCAAACGGTTCTCAAGACATGATTGATTCCTGAGTGTCATTCTGTAATACGGGCCTTAATCATCTCAGTAGTCCGGGTATCCTCGCAATTTGCAAATCCGGGAAATATAAACAAAAGAAATTATGTGCTACAATGCCCCACTACTTTTAATCCAGGTAACTCGCGAAAGGTCACTGTAGTCTGTGTAATAGACAGTGATGGATGAATGAAGGCTATTATAATAGTGCGTGGCGTAGATAACTCCAAAGTAGCGTTATTTGATTACCGGTGGGGGAGTCCGGTCTCCCCGGCCTGCTCAATGAATGCTATTATTAGCACAGGGCAAGAACTTTGCAGCGATATGAACACACGTCATTAAAAGTTTGCGTTCTCATGGAAAATAAGAGAAGTTTTTTTGTTTTCTTACTTAATATGGTAATTTATTTCAATGTCTAGTTAAATTTTAATAAATCAGCATAAAAATTAGAATTTCAGTTTTTCCAAGTAAACGCAAACTTTTTTTGTTATGATTGAAATTTATACCTTATAGACTTAACCCGCGACCTTTTGCAGTCGCAAATCCCGTCTCAGCACTTTTTTACCATGACAGGAATTCTATTCCCGTATTTTTTCCCGGATTTTATATCTACGCTAGTTGCGATAAGGAGCCACACTGGGGTTATGTGGGACTCTCTGGGACTCCAGCATACCCACTAAAAACCGTCGACATTCTCTACGTCCCGCTTGTAGGTGTGCCTCACGAGAAACACTGTATACGTCCGCGAGGTCACCTGCGGCTGGCTCTATCAGGCTCCTACGGTGGTCAAAGAACATCCCGAGAATGCTTGGGATGTTTTATCAGCTTCAAGACTTGCAATGCGAGCGACGGGGCCCTATCCCATCGCTTGTCTCTATTCAGGCGAGTGGAGGGCGAATATTCACCTCCTCCTGCCGGTACGCCTCCTGCGGATCGGCTCCGCTAAGGGATCGTCCTCCCTAGCTCGTGTTGAAGAGTCACCCTAGCATTGCAACCATAGATTTCTTAGGCACGTATTATCTATAGACTGAGTCTCAAGAACCAACGCCGACTTGAGCGTCGTACGTCCCTATCACTTCGTACTTGATAGAAAGTGACAAACGATTCTCAAGATATGATTGACTTCTTACGACCGGTTGCACCAAGTTTTACTTTTTATAATTTCGTAAAAAAATAACATATTTCATATCTCTCTCATATGTGGGGCTGCTGCTGAAGAGATTTCTAATAGAAATAAGCAGTACCTTTGTGCAAATTTCTGTCTATTGTATTGTTCCTTTTGTAATTGTTTTGTGTGTACATAAATTGTTAAATAAATAAATAAATATTTTAATAAATGGAACAACCCGTTCATGTGAATCAAGTTGACTTTTACGTTACTTTTTGCAAAATTGTAAAACGTAAAATTCGGTGCAACTGGCCGTTAATGTCATTCTGTAATATGGGCCTTAGCTCAGGGCCTTAGCGTCGATCAGTTAAGTTAGACATTTGCTTTTTGAAATTGATCTTTGCATGATTACAAAAGCTGAATAAATTGGGAACAGGGTAGGAAAAGAGGTATATAAAGATATACCTCTTTTCCTACCCTGTTCCCAATTTTAGAAAATAAAACATCAACTTCCAAATTGTTTTTTTTTTCACAATGCACAATATAACTCGACCAGCTGACACCAAACATAAACTCGGTTAACAAGGCGAATGAAAGAAATAACTTTCTTTATTACTTCCCTTTGGTGGTACCAATCAGTAACTGACATTATGGCTTTGTTCGATAACTTTGATAGATACATTTTTTTTAACTTTACGGAGACGCTCTGGTTTTCTTCTTGGTGATAAAGTTGAAGTAGTGCGCTACCGTTATCAGGAGGCTGCATCCCATAATTTCACGATAATTCCCACATTCAATGAAATAAACAAATCAAATGCAATTTTATATAGGTTTGTCCCTTTCACTCGCTACGTTTCTTGTTCATAATTATTTATTCAAAAATTACAGCGGTTTGTTATAGAGCAGTGGTGCGCACTGGTGACTTTTGTCACCGTGACTATTTCGTCACTTTATCAAGCCCATGGATATGTATGGGGTGCGCGCACGTTACGACGTGACAAGTTTGTGACATTTGGTGCATCTCCATACATTCCACGAGAGTGATAAAATCGTCACCGTGACAAAACTCACCAGTTCGTTCCAGCTCTAAGTCTTCGCGCAAATGGGCCACTGACCACAGGTGGTCGGCCACAAGCAGCGTATAGGTACAGTTTGTATAGACCTCGGACAGTACTATAGTGGTCACCACTCGCCGCTCATGGCCGCTACCGTGCCACCGGAGCGGCGGCGCGTGGCCGCCACCGGTGGCGGTGGCCGGTGGTCCATTTGCGCGGAGCCTAATTCTTTATCAAATTTGGTTCTAGTGTAGATCAAAGTGCTTCGTAGGTGACAACTGCCCCCTTCACGTCCGGAAGCCTCCTCGTGGCGGACCCTGGTAACGTGGTGGGGAAACTTTCTCGGCGGGTGTGTGGCTTTTGATGTCAAGTGTGTCCCCTTGGCATTCGAAGTCACATGCCATCGTCGAGTTGTTTTTGTTTTCCCACCACGGCTAGTTCCGAACACGACCGCGCCCGAAGACCCCGGGTGCGGTCCGATGGCTGCTCCCGGTGTCCTCGTCAGGAGGCCGCGCCAGGTCGAGCAGCCGTCGGTGAGGAGGCGGCCTATAAGACCGGCGTCGGCCAGCGGCCCACAGGGGCTGGCGTTAGTCGGTAGCCCCTGTGGGCTGCTGGACTCCAACATGTGCGCAGATCCCGAGCCGTCCCGCAATAGCACACTGGAGGTCAGGCCGGGAAGGATGTTTAGTGGGTATGGAGGGAACGCCTTTACCTCGAGTCCCACATATCCCCTGCGGTTGGCACCACCCTACGGTAAATGCATTTGACCTCCAGGTCAAAAAAAATGACAACTGCCCCCAAACAAAGTTGCGCTACAACACATGTTCCACTAATCATCATCATTAGGTGTTAGATCCAATCCTAAAGGTATCTGCTGACTACAACATATCTTACAAACCTTATATTTTGATGTCATACACGTATGTTAAATTTGATTGCAAAAAATTAAAGCATGCTCGAGTTATCATGCTAACTCACAGACACACAGACAAAATTCCAAAAAAAATATTTTTGGACTCGGGGAGGTCCAAAACATGTAAATCCGTCTAAATCTCGAGGTCAAATTTTTTGTTGATTACAAGACTGAATATGAATGAATGAATGAATGAACCCGATGCCGACACGTTCCGTGCACGGATCGTATTAGCGTCTGCAAAATATTTTTGCGGAATATTGTTGATGCTCCGGTCATAACACGTTTCTATTGCAGTAATGGTATGATTCGATGACTCAGGCGTAATTTCATACTTTTCATGATAAATATATTTTTTTTGCTTGAGACGACCCTCGCTGCCATGGTATAATACGGTATAGTAGACAGTTTAATAACTGCTTCGCGTTTGTATACACTAGAGCCCAACAGAGGCAACCGACGACATGTCAACTTCAACTTCAGCGGCAGCCGTCGTTAGCTTTGTGGGTTCAAGAAAAATCAGGCTGCACGCTATACCTACTGCAAGCGACACTAGTTCCACAGCTGCCGTCGACACGACACGACGGCCCCAGTGACCTCTGCCGTTGGCAACATGCTTCATGCGTATAATAACAATTAGGGACTGTTTCATGGGTTGCAGATAAGTGCCCATTAGCGTTTATCTGTGCATGCAAAACTGTCAATTTAACTGCCAATAATTTCTACCCACATTACTAACGTTTGAACGAAGTTTCATTTTATTTCTATTTAGATCAAAGACATGAATTACAAAGCTTTTGCTATTTGGAAGGAGATCCAATATTGGTTGTTCTTTTTTTTTGTGAAAAATGAGTAATTGTTCTTTCTAATTAATACCTATAACTACTTGAGAGTTTGAAATTAATTCTGAGCCCATTTTATAATTAATCAACAAGTTCTGTATCTGTTCAACTTTAAGCTAATAAAACTGAAGCGGTTATTAATGAAAACAAAATTAGAATTGAATGAAAAATCATAACTTTCCAAACATCATTTATTAATTTCAAAACAATTATTTTAACTAATCTTACAAATAATATCTGAAAGCTTAATATTCTGAACAATTATTATCTGAAAATTAGAAATCAAAGTTCATCTCATGAAAATGTTTCACAATAGTTGTGAGGACTTTCAGTGCTATCCTTATATTCTCAATTAAATGACTAAATTGTTGACTACGACTAAAGGAAGGAACAGGGTTCTAAATGAAATATTAATTAATAATCTTACCCCATAATTAAAGTATGAGCGAAAATCTTGCAATAATACATGAAGTTTTAAGGACATTGACAAGAGAATTATTAAAAAGGCTACAGTATGCGCTTAATATAACTACGCGAGATAATATTGTTGCGTAACTGACATGTTTCTGCGAGTAAGGCGGTACAACTATACTTAAATAACGCGAGATCACTGTTGCTGCTGAGGCGGCGCGAGGCGCGCGGCTAGGAGGAGGATGTCACGTTTCTCTTTAGGGAAGCGAAGCTCGCGAGCGGCGAGGCGAGCGGCGCGAAGTTCCCGTTCCGCGCGAGCTAGCTCCGCGCGAAGGACTCCGCCGCCTGTGGTGGAAGCTTCCCTCTCGCGTGCGGCCCACTCGCGCGCCATTTGCTCGCGCATCGCGTCATCTAGCGCGCGCGCCGAGTAGTGCGCGACGACCTCCTGCCGCGAGCATTGCCTCTCGCGCATCGCCCGCAGCGACCCGTTCCAGTGCAACAGCTGGAACACTGTCATCAGTTCTTGGAACTCCAGCATCGTTCGCCCCTTGTTAGCTTCCAGCATGAATCTGTTGATGAAATTTGTTGGGTGTTAGTGATTTAATGTTTATAACACGTAGTACCAACTAGGTTACAAAATCGTTATGCATTAGACGAGCCACATGGTCTACCACGCTTTAATTTTGCTTAATTAATAATTAAGGAAGTAAGGTTGTTCGAGCCACAAGCTGAAGATTGAACTCTGCGGCTGCATGGTCAGCAGCGAGGCAACAAACAACTTTCAGCGGATCAGCAACTAGGTGCACCGTCGGCTACTTACACCTATGAGAGACATATAAAACCTATCAATGTGTGCATACCAACAATGTAATATAAAACACCTTTAATAACAATAAACAGATCTCAACCGTCCGTGTTGGGTCTCACTAACTCCCCGCTGCTGCCTGGCAGGGCTATTCCCTGGGGCAGTTCCCATCACCGTCATGCTGCCTGCCAGGGCTACTCTCTGGGGCAGTACCTACCTAAACAATAAATCCTTGCTAGCCAGCCTTACACCCTGGCTCTGCAGGGAAGCGGCGCCTTACAACCGCCTTGACCTGCTCGTACAAGTACCTAACGCATATTTTTTTTTATAAAAAGGTCAACCAATAACTCCGTTTCACTAATGGTAAGCCGAAGTGGAGTCCAAATGCGAAGATAGCTAGCGCGAGCTATATAATGTTTCATTTGAATGAATAAAGGTAATATGAATGCAATATTGTGTAAAGAGTTCAAATCGCTCTATTAAATTCTTTACGAGATTTTCTATCACAAACATGCGAAAACTGAAGTTTTTTATACATAGGTATAAAAGATGACACTCATTAGTTACCTTCTACGACACCCATTGGAGGGTACCTATGGGGTGATGCTATTCTACTCTGCCGGCATCACTCGGCTAACGGGCCGTGATCATCTATTGGTTAGGCCCTACGTTGTGACACTCAATACTACATAGAAAATTATGTAAATGGTTTCTCACGCAGTAGCTCTGGCGGCGTCTTTAAACACTTTTCTTAAGTGGGTAAGACCATGGTACACAAACAATGGTACCTTGGTATGTTTTGATAGCTATATTCCTTTTAATTTTAAGTAAACTAACATTGAAATCGTTTGTACTCGTAGTTAACGTTCTTTTAAGTACCATCATACCATCACACTGATAATCACAAGAGGTTGAGCGCAGCTTTAGGTACCATTTGGTTACACGTAAAACCACAAATGTCTCAATCACAGATTTAATAATGCAAGGAGATAGGCCAAGCCGGCGTTTAACTTGGGACAAGTGTATGCCCAGTAGGCATACATTGCCGCCAGTTCGCCGTCCGATAATGTGGAGTGAATACGGTACGTATGTCAGAAAGAAATATCCGTTTTTCTTTCAAAATGCCGTCCTGTTAAACTGTAACATGCAATCATTGCAGTGAATCAGTTATTTATCAAGTAATGGAATAACTTTTCACACGTAAGAAACGGAAAACTTAGATTTATATTTAAAAAACAATATTTAAATTAATAGTCTGACATTTATTCATTAAAACACAATCGCTTTAAATTATGCGTTACTATCTTACAAATTGTATTATATTGCGGCTGTGCTTAACTTTTATCGCTTCGCAGTACATAATACGCGCGCAATCAATAGTGTATATTACGACCTCAGACCAATAAAAAAGTTATTGGTCTGAGATTACGACATGCTCAACTAGAACCATTTTATGTAGTACCTACGGCCGCTGATCGCGACACTCGGTCTTCATATGAACTAAATAAAAAAAGTACTGCAGTCTGACAGTTGCACAGACCCGGGCCACCTGCGTGTATGTGAAATGGTCTCGTCTATCTATCTCGCTCTAATATACGGGTTAGTTTGCTCTTTCTCTTTCACATTGCGGATCTGCAGTTTTCTATATCTATGTGCACAGCAGACTAGCCGTTCGAATTTGGATCAGCCCAAACTATGGTAGTAACCTCACCTTACAGAAGACCACAGTCAAATAACACTACATTTTTGTGGTGTTATGTTTCTGTTGGTGAGTGGTCGCCAGAGGTCCACGGGGTAGGGAAGGGGACTAGAGTTGGCAGCGCGCGAGTATCACGTCAGTGTTGGAAGCGTCTATAGGCTACGGTAACTGCTTAGCACGAGGCAGGCTGTATACTTGTCTGCCAACCAAATAACATAACAAAATGTAGATGCCTAGTATTTATTCAATGCCAAACGTTACTATTACAATATTGACGCCGTTCTGTCGTGGAGGGGGCAGTATAGCTGCCTACACATCAAGCGGTCCGGGTTCGAGTCCTGGTGCAGCAAATATTTGTGTGACGAACTTTGTTTGCGAGTCATGTTTGTTTATATATTTATTTATAAAAATATCTTGAGTATAAAAAACCGTTATCTACATAACACAAGTTCTTAATGATACTTATTTTGGGCTAGATAATTGGTGTGAGCGTGGAAAAAAAACTCAATAAAGACACACAGCAAAGAATATTTATAGTTTAGGCTAGCAAAAAATCGAAAGAATTAGTCAATTTTTTTCTGTCTATTTATATGCTGAATACGTGATCGTCTGGTTTGGCTTAATGGCGTATCCGACGTATTGCTTAAGAGAAAGGTAAGTATTTGACCACAAAGTGATCAAGAAATGAAAAACGATGGTGTAGTTTTACGTTTTGGTGGCAGAGCAGTACCCGTAGTGTAAGTTTTTTTAGTATAAAAACTTACACTACAAGTACGATTTACGCTTCTTTCCACTAGGGGCGCTATTCATGTTTCCTATACAAATCTAGGTCTTAACGCAACTTCAATAGTTACGTATTTCGGTATTTGAAAAAACTTGCACTACGGTCGGGTTCCAACAGTTAGCGTGCTCGCTAACTGTTAACTCGCCATCAACGGCAGGGCTGGCTATCTGCTGTTAGCCAGCCCTTCCGTAGTTGAGGGTTCTGGTGAAGCTCTTTTCTAACTACGGCCACTCCTTTCAAGTGAGATAAAGGCCGCGAGCTTACTCTTCAAGTTAAAATAAACTTCTATTAGTCTCTCTCATTCTCTGATCTTCATTCAGAATCTTTAGTACAAATATACTCTCTACCAAATGTCATCTAGTAGGTTTTGAGTTAACTCGTTTCAAACGTCAAGAACCTTTCCTCTTTATAATGTAAGTATAGTTATAGATTATAAAGTCCTTCCATGGGTCAGGATTCCATTTTGCTCAATCAATATTACATACAAATGACCTCAAACAGAAGAACAACCATAGAATAGAATATATTTATAGTACCTATCATAAAAGCATGTAAAAAGTTGCTTTTATTATGAAGATAAAACACCCATTCGTTAGTTGCCTAAAGCCAACATAATATTGTTGTTTAAGGATAGTGGCATAGTAGCAATAAACTCAGAGATTTCTACGAAACTATGAACTATGTATTCCATTTATTGTCCTAGAATTCGAAATTTCCGAGACTTTTCTTGATACAATGACGAAGAAACGAAAATGGTAACCAACCTGATGATTTCGCCTGATGGTATAAACAGCCAGCATAGCCTGAATTTTTCTCATTAGTCCTACTGTGGTTTTGGTTGGTTGCAGTCCTAATCTAACTGAAATTGAGAAACCTAGTTTCATAGGAGGACAGATTGAGTAGAACTAATGAGAATGAGCTCACAGCAGTGGCGGATTAACCAGAAGGCTGAGTAGGCTGGAGCCTAGGGCGGGTAGATTTTAAGGGGCCGCAAATTTGGCCCAATTTTTTTTATTATGTACATACACAGAGAAAACGAGTCTCTTTGGATCTAATTCTGGTGGGTGAACCACTAGACGATGGAGGCGAGATTATTTTTATCAAACAACTCCATTCCATCTTGATGGTAAGCTAAAGTGGAGTCCATATGCAAAGATAGATAGCGCAAGATATATAGACGTAAAGTGCTTCTTTTGAATGAGCCAGGATTGAAAGCAGCTGGCAGCGAATTGCATTTCTTGATTGTGCTACATAGAAATGAGTTGCGAAATTTCTTAGCTCGCGTTAAAATAGTAGCTAGAGGTTGTCGATGGCACTGCAAGACAGCACGCGTGTACCTTTAAAGGGAGATGGTGGGATTAGGGAAAAAAAGCTCCTCAGAGCACTTGGTACAGAGCGGAGAACGCGCTCAATGACGCAACATCGCGACGCAATTCGAGAGGCTCAAGATCACCTCTTCGTCGCCAATGATGCGGGTTCCGCGACCTATCCAAAACATCGAGCATTCTATAGCAAAATTGATAACCTGAAAGCAGCAATGCCAGCGCTGGGGTCCTGGTGGTGCGCGGCGGCGTCACCAGCGAAGGAGGCGCGTGCCTCCGCCACCGCCTTCTCAATGAAGTGCTCGGAGATGCGCCGCGACTCATGTTCGTTGAACACGCTGTTCATCAGCGCTATCTTCGCGGCGCTGCGGCGAGCCTCAGCCTTTGTGGAACAGTTCTAAGGGCAAACAATTTTTAAATGCATTTTAGGAGTTCATATAATCACGCTATTAACACCAAAAGGGGTTTAGCTGAGCTTTAGGTTACGTTTGGACATAAAGCCAAATCGATAACTCTTCCTCTACGAGGTGGAGTGATGACCTGATTAAGATTGCTAGTCACGCATGGATGCGAGCAGCACAGGATCGGTCGTTGTGGCGTTCTTTGGGGAGGCCTATGTTCATTTTTTTATTGTAAGTTTATTTATTAGTCTTTATTTTATTATATTATTATGATTAATTATTAAAGACTTGACAATGTGAATTATGACTCTTTCCAAAACAATACTATGAAAACTGTAAAGGGAGGATAAAACTTGTTGAGTTTCTTGCCGGATCTTCTCAGATCAAGGCCTCCTGGTAGACTCTCGAACCGATGGCATAAAAATTGACTTTCATAAGTGTACAAATTGTACCTAAATAAATAAAGTAATTTTAACTTTGACTTTGATTAGTAGACGTCATGTGGCTAAAATGAATGAATGAAAGCCACAACTTGCGGTATGGGCGATATAGAGTATCTCAACACAGTGACAAGTTGCCAACCTGTCGCCTACACAAAAAGGGGCATCAAACACAAAAGCAACTGAACCTTCAGTGAGCCAATAAACAACAGCCAACATCCAGGACTAAATGTGCTATTTCAATCAAATAAACATTTATCTTCAAGTAGGTATTTGGGATATTTTACTCAAAACGAAATATGGTTTAGAATTATTTTAGTACATCAGTTTCTCCCGAGTTCTTGTTGTAAAAACACGTGTTGAGAGACTCCATTTTCAACCTCAATCAACCGTACAATTTTTATTACTCTAGTTACATTTTCACTTGACATTGGCAAAATGCGTACGCTTAATGCGACGCGACATTAATTAAGAATAGTAGTATTTTAGTACATATCTTCAATAATTTATAAGATGTAGGTATGTGTGACAAAGGCTCAAATAAATTTAACTTAAAGAGCATTAAACAGTTGGGAAAATAGTTTACCATAAGGCAAGACGTGAAAATAAATTCATGAGATACAACAGTCAGGATGGACATCATTTAGTAAATGATCGTTCTTACCTCAAAGTACTCTATTTGATAGAGACACGTTACTTAGCTTAGAACCTTTCTAAACACGCGGCTACCAGCAGCGTGACAGAGCAGATATTGAGCAGGTGAATGATGTAGTACAGTGGCATAATGTGTAATATTTTTTATACCAGAAGTCTTGTATGAGTGGTTTTAAGTTTAAAGCCACTCGTACGAGACTGCCGAGATGATTTTGAGTGTAATATCTGTTCTGGTAGTTGTGTTTGTTTGCTTACAGAAGGGTTGTTATTTTTTGGATTTGTTGACTCTTTTATGTAGGTAACAGGCTGCCAGATGTGACTTTATGTTACTTAAAGCTTTATTTCAACCCTTTTAAGATTATGATCGTGTTACTATGTATGTTTATAGTGTTTTTCTTTAGTTGAAATATTGTAAAAATAAACCCTCTTATTATAAAACATGGACTAAGGTTAACCGTGGTTTAAAACTAATGCTAACTCTGTCTTTCCTTCAGCTAATAAAAGTGACAGCATCAGTTTTAATCCCTGGACGATTATTAATATCCAGACACAATTGATTTTAATTGTGTTCTCGCGCTCCTGAGCGCGAACGGGGCTTAACGAGTTAAGCCATGACTCAATTTAGTCCATGTTTTATAATAAGGGGGTTATGGGCTCAGAACAAATAAAAGAGTCCCGCCTGAGGCAAGTCGATTTTTTTCAGTGCATTTTTCTAGTATTAATATTTACGCGTTTGTAAACGCAAAAATAAAATTATTCCACAAATAAAAGAGGTTAGAAGTCGTAAGTATACGGGGCGCGCGCGCTGCTGGTTATGAGTAAACACTTATATTCCTTCCTTTTCGAAGAGGAAAAATATTTAAAAAATAAATCTAAAACACCGTCTTGTACTATTTTAACTGGCAGGAAGCAAAGTAAGACTCATAATCTTACTAATGGAGACATTTCTTTTCACCAGTAAGTACAAATATACTGTTAAATTGTAAACATATTATGTCGCGTGTGGCGACACTGGCTCTGGTATTAACATCGCTTGATACGATTTCTAACTTCTTTTATTTGTTCTGTGGTTATGGGCTATCCACACACGGGGCGTGGCCGGAACGTGTCGGCGGGCTATGAAATTGATTTCATATAAAAAGTACCTACGCAATAATAGTTTTGACAACCACCGACGAACGACGTCCCGTCTACGTCCCGGTCACGGCACGGACGTGTGTGGAGCTTTGCGTATTCTGTGACGGTACCTGGAAACTGCCGAAGCACGCGCCTCCCGGCAGCGTGACATAGCACACGTAGGGCGGGTGAGCGGCGGGCACCGACTCGTAGATGACTAGGGCGCCGCCCCCGCCCACGGCGCCTCCGCCCCGCGCCGCCTTCACCTGCCAGAACTCTTGGAGAGCTTCTACCACGTTCACTGTTGATAGCACTCCGTCAGCTGCACATGTAAAAAAAAGTTTGTTACCTACTGTGCTTTTATCTAAAATACGCGACTAACGCGTATTGACAAACAATACTTTGTCCAAGTAGAAAAAACCGCATTCAAAACTAGAAACGGAGAAATAAAAATTTTGTTTAAACCATCTAAATATTTTTTTTAGGGTCGGTCCCAAATACAAGTGACAACGTTTATTCCCATTATTGAAGTAAGCACCGACCGACCTCAACAAAATATTTAGATTTTTTCGTCGATCAAATTTAACATGACATGACAAGCTCCAGTTTCCAAACGTTAAAAGAATCTTCAAAATCGGTACACCCAGTAAAGAGTTATTAGGCAACACACATGAAAAATTCACTCGAATTAAGAACCTCCTCCTTTTTTAAGTCGGTTAAAAATAACAATGCTATGCAAAGTAAGGCATTTCGCAGTGCGTTCGATAAGGCAAGCTTCATTAACAACACTCAAACGACTCATAGTTAAATAAGCGTTAAATAGAGCTCTTTGATTAATTTGTTTCTGTTGCATAGTTCACTTCGTTGAATTGACTGAACCATAACGTTTTGCAAATTTTAAACTTTTGACATCTCGACTCGACATGTGCGTTGCGTAATATTAGCTGTGCGTTCATTTTAAATCACGCATAGTTCCAATCCTCACTCAAGCTTTGTCTATGAATAGGTTTTTACCACCCTGTGCGTTCACACGCACTGTGAGACCTCATAGTTACGTTTGCAATTACGGGTTGTGAGACACTGACGCACACGGTACTAGGTGGTAGACCCATATGTAGGGTCGTCTGGGCAGGTACCACCGCCTTTCTTATTTCTGCCGTGAAGCAGTTCGCTGTGTTTCGGATTGAAGGGAAAGGTAGCCAGTGCAATTACTGGGCATGGAGGGCATATCATCTTAGTCCCCAGGATGGTAACACACTTGCTTGCGTAATTTACCCTTAATATTGCAAGTTTCTAATAGGCGACGGTAATTTTACTTAACACTACGTGTGCCGCAAGCTTGTTTGCCATCTCGTAAAAAAATAAAAAAAAAACATAGAGACATAGTTCACGTAAATCTATTTCGCGTTCAAGAGATACAAATAAGCACTATATTACAATTAAGATTTTGCCGTAATATATTTTTTTTCCACGCTCAGACCAATTATCTAGGCCAAAGTAAGTATCATTTTAAACTTGTGTTATAGATATTTTTATAAATGAACTTAAATAAATATATAAACACAATGACTCGCAAAACATATATTCGTGTTCGTCACACAAATATTGGCCACTACCAGAATTACCAGATTCTAACCCGGACCGCTTGATTTGTATGCAGCTATACTGATCTCTCCACCACGATGGCGGTATATGAGTGTAACCTTTGTCTTGAACCGGCACTAACATAATCTGACATCCTGACATCAAAAGCTAACAGAATTTGACGGTAATCTCTTTGTTTTTGGGGATGTGGATACTCTAGTAAATAGAAAGTGATTTTTTGTCACATAATATATAGTAGGTATCTCTTATGATTTTCTAGAGAGGAAAAAACAAAAGATAATACATTAGGTCGCTAAAATATATATAATTTGCACAAATTTACGAAACTTTTAAATTAAAATTTTGTTATTAAACATAAGTATTAATAACTTCAACAGGGTTAATAATAATTTCAATAACAAACTCGAGAAACAGTTTTCAAGTAAATGTAAGAAGTTTTCAATTAAGAAATTCAATATCGTTCTAATCCCACAGTTTAATAAACATTTGTAGCCTAGGGTCTTTAATTTCAAATACTGTGCCTTATTTCGACTTGGTAAGATGCATTATGGATTACAGAAAACAATTTTCACACAATATCTGGCGATAAATCTAGAGAGTGCCGTGAACTTTCTAGTGAAACCCGATGCTATTTGCTAAACAAAGACTAAAGATTGACGACTATGGGAAAAGGAAATACTCCCATAGTTTTTCAATAACATAAGCTCGTTAAGGTGAGGTTACACCCTGATTACCTGGGCTGGTAGTCTAGCAGTTGCCTGGGAATCGTAAAGAATCAAAAACCGAAATGTCCTTTGAAAAATTAAAGGACATTGCGGTGTTTGATGTTAAATTACTAAAAATAAAATGGGTCGCTTAGCAATCAAAACCCTATTCGCTAACTTTTTTTGACAGATGAAAGTGATACACACAGATTTATTTTCTTACCTACTACTTTACTATAACGCTATTATGACATTCATTCCCTATTTTACCCCCTTAAGGGTGGAATTTCACTAAATTCTTTCTTAGTGGATGCCTAAACTGTATAAGGTCTCTATGTGCAAAATTTCGTTGATATCTTAGTCAATTTTTTTATATTTTATTAAGTATTTCCCCACTATGACGATTTAAAAGCACTAAGTCTTAAGTCAATTTAAATAAAGAACTTTTTGATTATGATTTTGATTTTGAATTAGTCAGGACTTTGACTTTTAAGATGAATAGGTATCCGGGATCAGACCAGAATAATGACAAGGACAGGAATTAAAACATAATAATAACCAGCAGGGTATCTGAACGGAATACATAATTCAGGGAAGGCGGCAGTTATGAGCCGGCGGCCTGTGTGGGTCCACCTTAATAGTTACCTAATACCTAAACGCATTTAAATGTTAATTTCTGTAAATATCTAGCGAACTTTAAAAATATCGTCACATCACACAAAATTTTAATAAAACCAAAAGTTATGTAGAGTTTTTAAACTTAAATCCAAAACTATTGGCAAAGGATTGATGTATAGAATTACAAAGATCGCACCGATTTTAGCTTAGGACTTATCTTAAAATATAATCCCATAAATACCTAATGACTAACCCAAGTTTGCATATAAAAAATCCTATTTAAATTCCTCGATCATCGTCCATCTCTCGGAGTTTAACAAACCAAATGTGTTGAGTTGCTTTAATTTATTGCAAATTATGAATTCATTTGCATTTTTAATGATCTGGTGACTACGGTCGTTTTCGCCCACGGGGGCCATTAGCAGTCATTAGAGACTCGCCGTGTGCGTGTCACGGCGACGATCATTAATCAAATTTATTTGGACTACCTGACCACACATCGATTTTCAATCAAAAAAATTGTGTAAAGGCTACTGTTGTACTAGAAAGATATTACACGAAGTGAGTACCTTTTCACAATAACGTATCAACTATAATGCTTCACGGTCTCCTTAAAGTGACTGTGCTGTAGTAAGACAAGGTATTATGGCTGTTCGAATTTTAAGCTGACCATTGAACTCTGCGGCTACGTGGTAAGCAGCGAGGCAACAACCAACATTCCGCGGGTCAGCAAAGTCCATATGTTCAACTTATAGCGCAAACAAAAGCGGCTACTTAAATATGGAACTGTGAACCTCTTCGTGTGACGATCAAAAGCTCTTATAATTTTTTTCCAGATTTATAACTATTGTTTTTTTAAAGACGTCTTGATCTTCTCTCATTATGATAAGACTGAGGGTGGGAGCGAGCATCGCCCGGAACACATCTGAGGGATTGACTATCTACCACATCCACCTACCAGTCCACAAAGTCGCTCAGCGATCTATGGAGAGGGCTATGCCCAGTATATCGTTAAAAGACAAGGTACGTACCGAGCACATTCATCACCGAACGAAAGTTATCGACATATCCCAAAGAATTAGTACGCTGAAGTGGCAATGGGCTGGTCATGTCTGCCGGAGAACCAACAACTGTTGGAGCAGACAAATCCTGGAGACCACGTTAACGCAAGCGTAATGTAGGGCGCCCTGCGACCCGCTGGTCTGATGACCTTGGGATGACTGCTGGCAGCAGCTGGATGCGGGAAGCTCAGGATAGAAAACGATGGCGTGACATGACGGAGGCCGACGTTCAGCAATGGACGGGCACAGGCTGTTGACTTGACGTTATAAGAAAGTCAACCCAGTGTAACAGGAAATGGCGAGGATAAAGAAGAAGAAGAAGACCATGAAAGCGCTCTTGTACAATCTTGGCAACTCGACTAGAAGTAGATTAACAATTTTGTATCCTTGTCATAATAACCCAATAACATTAATGGTGGCAACATTACTGCACAAGCGCTGGCGTTGATACGACGTGGTTCTAAATTATTAATCTACTTGTGATGCTTACCGTACTATAGTTTGCTAACTACATTTATAACTACTGAGTAGACCTCGCTTCAAATATAAACTCCATTTACAATAGCTTGATAAAGTTTATAGTCAATAAAGCTAGGTTCCACATAATTACCTATTGTGAAAGCTTTGCGCCCTGAAAGAGTTTCACTATAATATTGAAAGTTTTAATAGATGTACGCGAGCTTCGAAACGTTTATTATATTTAATATGGTCTAATAAACATATTTGATAGTGATACCGATTCTTTAATCTAGCATGCTGGAGGAGTGATGTTTTCTGAAGCACGAGTATCCACATTTGGAATAAAATTGCCTTTATTTTTTAGCGTTTTGTGGGTTCGTGAGTCGGGAAATAATAAAATATGAAATCGAAGTAAGGCAGTTAAATCAGTAAGTATTATTCAATACTATAACTGATAGTGCCATTTATTATTATTATTATTATTATTTCCTACAAACAAACTCACAAACCTCTTTTCACTTTACCTCATTTTAATATTAGTATACATTAATTAATTATTTTTCACAATGTGTGCCTAACCTGGTAAAAATCAACAATCATGCTTTAACTTTTTACGTCTGCTACTTTTCGGGCGCAGCAAGGGATTGCCAGCTTAGGCTCCAGACCTACTAGAACTATAGAGCAAGTGACGCACTTATACATACAAATTTAGTAAAGGAAAGACTTATGCATTCCACTGTAGTGGATATGAGACAGACTATAAACAAATTGTGTAACCGCTTTTTACAAGTTGACCACAAAAGTCAAGATGACGTTTTGTAGTTTCGGTACCTGCTAAAATTATCGCTTTTCGTTGGTTTATATTAATTTTTAGCTAAAATCGTAAGGTAATATAATAATTTGCGATCTTACTTATCAAACGTTTCTGGTGACATGGTTTAATTGGTACAAAAATCATTTTTTATGGTACAGTGACAGCACACACACACACTTACACAGTAGGGAAAACCGGTTAGATCGTGCTCTACAAATTGACTCTCTACGCTTCAGACAGACGGACTCCATTTCAACTGCACGGTCGGTGTGCAGTTCTAATGCAGTTGGACTAACTGCATTGGTACTGCAATAGAACTAACATAAGTAAGAACGGATTATCTTGTGAAATGCCTGACTTTTCAGCCGCGTTACGCCTGTGATCACAGTCGGTGGTTAGTCCCCATTTTTACGTATGTTAATTATGCAACGCGAAAGTTTAACCCCCTTATTCATAAAAATAAGTGAATTTATTAAAGATTTACAAGTCGTTTGTCTCTGTTCCTCTGGCACGAGATGAATGAGACCAAAACACTTTTTAACAAGCTAATAACTAAAATAGGTTTATTGAGTGTTTATGAATAAGGCTGCAAGTCAGCTATACTCAACCAGCGGCCCGCGGGCCGCATGTGGCCCGCCGAGCCTTTTTTATTGGCCCAGCTGAAGTTGCAAATTGCAAACTATTTTAAATTTCGCGCCCATCAAAGAACGGGCGTTTAAGCCAAGCGCAGTCAGCTCTTTTGGCGTGAATCGGAACGTGACCTATTATTATTTATCTGTGATTGAATGAGCGACAAAATCACCTTTTTTTTTTTTGCTTGCGGCCCTCGGCACCATGACTGAAACGTGTTTGTGGCCCTTATAAAAAAAAGGTTGAGTATAGCTGCTGTAAGTGTTTATTGCAATAGAACTACATCGTAATATTAATTGACCTACGAGAACAAAGAAAAATGGTGTAATGTCTCTTTCACTTGACTTTAGAAGCACAGCTAGGAAGTAAAAGCTTCGTCAAATCATATAACAATTCAGCTATTTTATGGGCTTTTATTTGAGGGAATGAGTGCGAGTTGAAATATGTTAGGTTACTTTTCCGGGAGCAACCTGTGCAAACTTCTTCTTGACATAATGTTCTCTTAGATTTGCGCGAGCACTAAGTACACATTATAAATAAAACAACTTTTACGGATTTAACTCGCGTGTAATTAGATTTTATGACTGATGATGTGTCAGTCATCCCGTGACCACGAACGCTGAAAAGTGTTACAAAACGTCGGGCAATAATAATAACATGTAAAATCTAATTACACGCGAGTTAAAACCGTAAAAGTTGTTTTATTCTTCTTTTTTTTTTCGCGGAACGCAGGGTTACGGCACTACCGATGTCCTCTCACGTAGAACGTAGCATATGTAGCCATTTCAGTGATTAAGCTATCCAGTGGAATTTTACTCGAATTAACATGCCTCTACAGTCTAAAGCAGAATCCTTTGACGATTACGCGATTATGAGCGTTTAGTAACTTTGTCGTAAGTTGAAAAATCGTACTCCTCTTTTGTTTAATATTTTCCGTCCACAATAGAAGCGGGTTTACCCAACGACTTCAGATCGTTTATGACCCTTATTACCAAGGCGTTACAGCTTATAAACTGTCAAAAGTAGACACATTCGACTTCCAATCTATATTCCCATACAGCTACGTGATCGGATTTGCAATGAACGACCTTGCAGGATTACCTACGTGTTTAGAATTCATTAATTTTTGTACACATTTACTCGCGAAAAGTACTAACTACAAACATGGATTCCCTTTTAGTACGTAAGCATGGTATTTTATGAGACTGGGTTTCAAATCCAAATTAATAATATTGAAAACGATCTTCTATTAATACATAAAAAAATAAGCTTTTTCTCTTTTTTATCGCGTATTATCTGTTTTTTTGCTTTTTGGTTTAAAAGGGATGATTGCTTATATCGATCGAGATGTTTATATATTTATAGAAAGTTTTTGTTCTGTAAGGGTAATCAGTGTTATGTTTTCAATAATTCAATAATCATCAATGAATAAATTAATATGATCATAAATAATGAAAATAGAAGAAAGACGAAGTCACAACAACTAAAATTATCGAAATATATACGAACTACTTAATTTTTCTATTCCTTACAATAAACATTACTTTGAGTGTTGAGTGTTAGTTTTTGTAACTAAGTATATGTCGCTGACTGTACACGACATAATAATTATAATCTCATCAACAGCTCATATAATGTCCCCACCGAGGGGCTCGAGCCTACCCCACATTAGGGGCGATTAGGCCTTAGTCAACCACGCTGGCCAAGTGCGGGTTGGTTGACTTCACACACAACCACGACGCCGTCTTGGTGGAGTGGTCAGTATAGCTACACATCAAGCGGTCCGGGTTCGAGTCCTGGTAGCGACAAATGTTTGTGTGACGAACACCAATATTTGCTGACGAGTCATATTTGTTTACTATATTTATGTTTATTTCCAAAAATATCTAAAATTTATTATGTATATTAAAAATTGTCCGTTATCTAGTATCCATAACACAAGTTCTCAATAATTTGGGCTGATAATTGGTGTGAGCGTAGAAATATATTATTATTAACCTAAGAATTTCTTCATAGGTGTGTGCAGGTTTCCTCACGATGTTTTTCTTCACCGTAAAAGCGTCGATTAAACGTACATATGCATTCGAAATTTGAAAACACATGTTAGTGATAGTGGGAAAAAAATCTTAGTCACCAACAGAAACACATCAGCACAAAGATTCTTCTGTAAGGGAAGGTGCAAGTATACTACCCTAGTTTAGCCGCACCAAATGCGAGCGGCTACTCAAGCCCTACCTCGAGGTAGGTTGTTTATAAAAACAGACTGCCAGACCAACGGGTTAGCTACTGACAAGTACAAATCATTTGAAGGCACCATTTGCAACATCTTAATGTAGATACGAAATGCAATCAAAACGTTTACGGACATAACTCGGATCATGTTTTCCTCCTGCTCCGTGCTGTTCTCAGCCAATAAAGTGTAAAAGTTGCTCTGAGAGAAGCTCCAACTAACTTGATCGGTTCCTCTGTATAAGTTTTTAATAGTTCAAGCCGAGTATTCGTATTGATCTCTTTACTTCAGAGAAGAGCAATGATAGTTTCAAAGTACTAAAAACTCGAAATTCTGAAACATTGTCGCAGAAGATTATTATGTTTTTGTTAACAATTTTATCAGCTTATGAACTTAAGTTCATTGATTTATACTAATACTAGCTTCTGTCCGCGACTTCGTCGGCGCAGGATAAGTATGAATTATAGCCTATATGTTATTATCTATGAGCTATATTAATCGATTCAGTACTTTTTGCGTGAAAGGGTTACAAACACACAGTAACTTTTGCATTTATAATATTAGTAGGATATGTAATGAAACTAAATTAAAAGTTAGATGTAACTCGATGCTACTGAATAATCTCTTATATACTGTACGAAAGTTTGTATGGATGGATGTCTCGATGTGTGTTTGTTACTCTTTCACGCAAAAACTATTGAATGGGTTTTAATGGAACTTTACAATAATATAGCTCATACATGAGAATAACATATAGGCTATAATTTATACCGATACTGCGCAGAAAATGTAGCGGGCAGAAGCTAGTACAAAATATTTGATAAAATTATGCCATTTAGTACTTCAAAACATCTCAGACCCTAAATATCTTATTTATTTCTATTAAGCCATAACGTACAGTAGGTATATCATAAGTAGACATAGATGTGAGTATTTTGTTAAAACAAAATGTTTTTGTTGCCTTTTCATATATCAACACACATTTTTGTGTTTTAAAAGCAAAAAAAGAGATATCGAACATAAAGAGAGTTGTAGGCGCTAGAAGATTATTTCATCGATACATCAAAAACTTCAAAGATCTATAGCTCTATGAAACGAATAGTCACCCAAAAGCATCATTTCTCTAAAGTTCATTAGCATTATTTTAAATTGAAACAGTTTTCATAAAGCAAAGAATCTTATAGAGCTGATTTTCAAGCAATAATCGAAGCAGAAGCGGCAAACTTTAAATGGGTAGGTATGTCAAAAACTTAGTTTAAGCCTTGTTTAAGCTGTAGGTGTACATAGGATTCGAAGGGGCTGACATGTCGCTTCCTGACAAAAGCCACAATGAAACTAGATTTTAAAAAAAATGTGTATGTTGAAAAAAGAAAAACGTACAAACTTAGTTTATTCCCTTTTTATTAAAAATCATAAAGATCGAATAAGAAATAGGGGAAGTAATTGGGTGATGACGTTTCTCCGTTTGTATAGAGACGTACTATCCCAATGATATTGAAAATGAAAATGAAAAAGCTCTTTATTTAAATAGACTTTGCTAAGTACTTTTAAATCGTCAAAAGCCCTACCACCATTTCGGTACGAAATAATTATTTTACCTAAATAATTATTAGTGAGACGGAGAAGAAATGGCGAAAGAAACTCTACAGCTTACAATTTCGTAATGATTTCAAAACATCATTACAGGTCAATAGATGTATCATTATGAATAAATAACAATCTTAAATGCATAAAGTTTGGGCAGATTTTACTCCCACGCATTTGGATCATTTAAATAATAATTTATCGTGTAATAAGCTTTTTTATACAATTTAGATTTTACAGTTTTTTTTTATTTATTAATAGGCAAATCTCTAATATTCTCGGAAGCTTATTGTAAAAACGTACATATCGTATACATTGACCCACAAAAGGAATTGCTCATTCTGTGGAGACGAGTTTTCTCAGGCTTACTTCTTCCTAGTATACATTGTGCGTATGACATTTTTCGGAAAAACTCATAATATTTTTCTTTACTTACAGTAAGTTTTCCAGTATATATATTGTGATGACACAGCCAGAATATAATATTAATAATATTAGATTTAAAAAGAGGTAATACTATCCCCAATAATTTTACACGCCTATTTTTCGCGACTTTCATACAACATCCGATATAAATTTTTTATCTATTTATTCATTACTTATAGTATTTTTATAATCACCCCGAATATTACAATACAAAGTATTCCAGCCTATTAATACCAGCCATAATAACATGTGGACGTCACGCACCATTACCTAGACGCCTGACCTCGCGTACACTCATAGAGGCAACAGTTTTATGCAAATACCATGAATATTAATAAGGATTGTTCCCATGCCGCCGGCTAAAAATAGAGCACAGAGAAGTAAAACAATCGTTTGGTGTCCGCCTTTTTAACTTACACTGTTTTGGTTATGCATTCTACGATTATGATAGCTAAGCTACTGCGGTTGGGTAACAAGTGCGATGAACACCAGGATTTGTTCACGAGTCATAGTTGCTTATATATTTATTTAAGTATATTTATAAAAACATATAAATTATGATACTATGTATATTAAAAATACCAAAAAGTTAAGAAATACTTAAATGAATAAATAATTATACTGGGACCAGAAAAATTTGTTGAAAATTTCCAACCTCGTGAACTCAGTCTTATTTTGTAAGTAGGGCGAAGAAAAGTAACAGGACGTAAAAGTATCAAGTTTTTAAAACTTGATACTTTTACGTTTTAATTTGTTTATAATTTTATTTGAAAAGGTTGAAACAAGAAAAAAGCTATTTAATTAGGTATATATTTTAACCATTTCTCTAGTTTTATTTTGTATGTGTCTATCTAATTTTTTACTTTCACTTTTTTATTTGGTCTGAGTAGTAGTACAGACAAATCATTGGTTTATGTGGCCCTAGTATAAGTTTAGATCTCCTCACTATTGTAGAGTAATAAATAAATAAAATTTAGTAAAATTATTCGTTGGGTAACAGGTACTCGCAGTCATCATAACAGCCTTTATATTTCGACCCACTACTGGGACACAAGGCCTCTCCTTGTCATCGAAGGAAGTTTAGGGAATAGTCCAGCACGCTTGCTAAATGCGGATTGTTGGACGGAGTATAAGGTGGTCAATACCCTTTGCTGATCCATTAGTCGCCTTCTACGATACCCATTGGAGGATATGGGGTGATGGTATTCTACTCTGCCGGCATCACACGGCTTACTCAGGTACTCAGTACATAGGTACTCAGTATCCATAACCAAATCTCTTAATTAATCCTAGCCTATTGGCGTCAGCATAGGAAATATAAATTATACTGGTTGGAATTTTGTAATGCCACCTGAAGGGAAAGTATTCTTAATACTGTAGACAGAAAATTTTACTCAAAGGAAACATTCCTTTATTTTTGAAAAGAAAGAAAACTGCATTCAAAATTTTTCGAAAATTCGCTTGCCACACCCGGGAATCGAACCAACTAAAATCTGTAAAAATTACACTATGTACTTTTATTGCATCGATCGTTATCACAAGCGAATTTTCGAAAACCTTTGAAAGCAGTTTTCTTTCTTTCAAAAATAAAGGAATGTTTCCTTTGAGTAAAATTTTCTATCTACAGTATTAAGAGTACTTTCCCTTCAGGTGGCATAACGAAATTCCACGCTGTATTATAATCAGTAGGTTACCCACTAATTATGTTATAATTTATATATCCTTCATCTAAATTTATTATATATTATTCTACGTTTGTATTTGACTATATTCGAATGACTAAAGTATTCGGGTAATTGATCGTAAACGCTATTCATAGTTCATTTACCAATAAACGTTTTACTAAAGTTGTTTGCTTTATAAACGATGTTTGAAACTATTGTGTTGGTTGAACAACGGGCTAACTTCCAAAAACTGTTCTTGTGAATAATGGCGTGTTTTAAATTTGAATATTTTACATCAATCCATTTTTAGACAATCATATTAGAGAAATATAGTGATGGATCCAACACTTCTATAAAAGATAATGTTGTAGGTGGTATTCGATATTCAAATGTCGTTTTAACAAATTTCTGAACCCATTCGCGGTGTATTTTTTTTTTCTCAATTTGCGCAAGCCGCACTCTGCTTTCTACGTATCCATTAGGTATATCTGTGAAAACTTTATTGTTATTTGTATGAATTAATGTAAATTATTTAAATGAGATCAAAATTTTGTAAGTTTCCCTTGAAGATAAATGAGTAAAATAAATCCCAAAACCTCGCTAGGGCGTGATGATTTAAACTTTATTATCGAGCCCAAATAATTATATTTAGTATGATATTTAGTGTCATGCCTTTTTTCTTATTATTTATTTATAGCCTAAACGACTTCGTGGATATCTAGGTTTTCTAGAAAAAAGCTATTTGTAAATTGTTATTCAACTTTGCCTTGACTATCTTTTCGCATATTTAGAATTTACACCCTCTTAACCTCACCCTCTTAGGCTATTGAGCAATACACAGCGCAACATAGCTCAATGTTCATTGGTCACTCTGATGGTTCAACCATTGGTATCCAATCAATAAGCCGAGTTCTAACCTCACGGGGATAAAAAGTTGATTAACTATGACCGTCTTACCTGAAAGTCGTCTGGAAGAGTTCGTTCTTAGCGATAAAGCCGATGATGTGTATTGAACTGTTAAATGTTTGTACTAATATATTATCTAAGTCTACGGGTTATATTTAAATTAACAACAAACCAACCTAAATGCTAACCAAAAAAGTGTAGATTCTCATCAAAAGTAGTATTTGGTGAGCCAATATCCATTTGGGTGAACACTATAGGTACATTTTCGGCTGGCACTAAATTCTTTCTTTTTTCTCAAAGTCTTCTTCTTTTCGTGTGCTCACTGACAGGTTAGCCTGGCTTTAGAGTTTTACAAGTCACTATTTCTGGCCTCTAACTCTGACGTGACTTGTTTTTTGCAACTTTTTATACCATAATAATCAAGGTAATACCATTGTTGTGTTCCGAAAGTTCATGATAAAGTGTCCAGTCATTAGTTGAAGGTTTTGGGTAAAACTTGCTTCAGACGTCGGACTTATCGTCATTTACCATCACGAGATGAGCATTCCGTATAAAAAGAATATCCAGACTTCAAGAAAACGGTCGCCGAAAGTTTATATTTAATAGGCTTCTATAAAATTAATTATACAGTTTAACGTCTGATAATATAATTAAAAAGCTATAAAGCTGGTTCAATAGTCACGTTATTAACATTTGCTACTATATTTAAAGCGATAACTATGAATATACAAACAAGTAGTTGTTCAACTTCGATAATATTTCTTTTAAGCGAGACGGGTTTTTTGCAAACATTGAAAAATGGTTTCCTTTTGGTAGTAAATTTTCGTCTTCTAGCTGACACTTCTGTCAGGGATTGAAGTGGATTCTGCACAAACAAATTCGACCCCTATTTTCTTAACCCTAACATTTACGTCGGACTGTTGAGATGAAGAGGAGAAGGGGCAACAGAGGCGTACTTATGTAAATTTGCTTTTTATTCGTAAGTAAACAAATTTTGAAAGTAGGATAGTTCAGGGATAATATTTTTGAGAAATAATGACTTAATTCTTTACTGCCTCTGTAAAAATACCCCGCCCATTGACGGGCGTGTTATCTTTATTAGGCCGCGGTCACGAACTCAGCGGCTTGCGGAGCGGCGTGCGGCGGCATATTATATTAACTAAACACACATACGAGTATATAGCAAAAACATACTAAATCTATGAGTAAACGTCATCATTTTCCTACCCTGATCCCGATTTATTCGGGGTCGGTGCAGTATGCCTTGATATCGACAATACTACTTAAGGATTTGGCATTAAATTTTTACGGCCGTGTGCCTGACACAAACCCTCTTTGGAGACGACTGCTATCTTTCGTCAGCACCTGGGACCACCAGCTTAATGTGCCTTCCGAAGCACGGAGGAAAATCTATTTAAAAAAAATTCGTTCTCCCATCCGAGTACTGACCGCGCACTTGCTAGCTTAACTTTTGAGATCGTTACTAAAAACGCTCGGACGCGGCACCATCGACCTTCTCCTATGACTAAACATATTTACTAATAATCTAAGACGGTGAGGGTGAGTTAAACAGTAGGTACTTGAGTCAGCCAATATGCTTTATGAACACAGGTGAATCGATTTCTTTTTTGCATTATGTTTTAATACTGTTATTAAATATTTGTGTACAAAAGAAATAAATTTGATTCGGTAATATTCACTAAATTATGATCTTTCTTGTGTGGCGTGAGGGACCACATTTTAGTTGTTTTACATTTTTTATCTTTGATGCGGTCTGTCTTACAGTATTATCTTTGCAAGTTCTCTACTGAAAGTCTGTAGTCACGATACCTAAATTTTTCAGATACTTTCCGAGATCTAGCTGGTGGTCTGTGAGGACTGAGGGACCACACTTTATGGCTGTAGTTTTTAATATATTTAGGCTACATTTTTAGATTTGGCATACATTTGTTGTAAGTCTTCTACTAAATCCTTCGAAATTTATTTTTAAAAATACCAATGTGGTCCCAATCCAATGTTTTTGTACTTGTGTCAATTAATGTAATTGTTAGTATAAAGTTATAATTTAAAAAAATGAAATCGGAGAAACAAACAATATATTTTGGTGTTGATTTAACCATGAGCTTGAATTGTTGATGTTGATTCAATTTATTCTCTATTATGGGATGAATATAGAGGAAGATCGTAGAAAAGAAAGATTGTAAGAAAGAAAAAGATGCAACACAAATGTTTGACAAATGAAGTGCCAGAATTAACATCACGGCTGCAATTGTAAAAGAATAAAACGTACTTATTACACCATCTCAAATAAGAAAAGGAAGTTTGTTTGACAAATATTATCCCTAGAGTACCATGAATTCATATCATTTTCAAAGCGTAACATAAAAATGAAGCAAAAGTCATGCTAACGTTCATAATTTTTGAGCGAAACTCAACTGTCGCGTTTTATTAAAGAAATAAAGAGACTTATTACCTTCTAGAGTATTCCGCAAGGGCAACATTGTAACTCTGTAATAACACATGTGTAATCTAGTGGAGCCATCAAAGATATTATATATTTTGTGACATGAAGACACTCGCAATTACGATAATGTAACCGAGGATGGTTGACTGAATGGACTGAGTTTATCAACAGTTAAGGTCAGCGCCCTTAGAAAAATGTTAGGTCTCTGTGAAACCTATGCAACTGCCCATGGCTTAGTCTATAACTGTAAGAAGAGCGAGTACGTGGTTTTCAAGTCCGGTAATAGACTTCCTGAATTTGTACCCCCCATCAGGCTATATGGGTCACCTCTTGAAAGAGTGAGACAGTTTAAGTACTTAGGTCACATAGTAACAGACGATCTAAAAGATGATGTTGATATGGAGCGGGAGCGCAGGGCGCTATCGGTTAGGGCGAACATGTTGGCTCGCAGATTTGCTCGATGTTCTGCGTCTGTAAAAGTAACACTTTTCAAAGCTTATTGTACCTCTTTTTACTCGTGCAGTCTGTGGGTTAACTATACCCAAAAATCGTACAACGCCTTGCGTGTGCAGTACAATAATGTTCTCAGGGCGTTGTTGGGGCTGCCGCGATTCTGCAGCGCTTCCAGCATGTTTGCGTACTTAGGAGTTGACAGTTTCCCAACCATAATACGCAAAAAAGCTGGCTCACTTTTACGCCGAGTTCGCGGCAGCAGCAACAACGTCCTGCAAGCCATAGCCGATAGTGGGGACTGTCTACTACTCGAGCACATGTGCCAAATTACGCGCTCTGTTTTAAAAATTATATATTAAGTTGAGTACTAACATAGGTGATAAGTTTATTTTTGTTACTAACATAATGGACCTTTATGTAGTCTGATAAATAAACGTTTTTATTTTATTTTTAAGGGTTCTGGATGAAGCTCGCTCGCCCCTACGGCGTTAATCATCATCATCAGCTCATATGAAGAAGAAGAAGCGTCGGTGGCGTAGTGCGTTAGAACGTCGTCTCCCACCCGGGAGGCAGTGGTTCGATCCCCGCCACCTACCAATGTGTTTTCAAATTTTGAATGCATATGTAAGTTTATCGACGCTTTTACGGTGAAGGAAAACATCGTGAGAAGCTTTACACTCTGAATTTCCTACCGTAATAGAATTTATATGAAATCGAATAACAATGTCAATGTCAATATGATTATGTCTATACAAGGTCTATACATAGGTACTATAAAGTTTGTTTTTCAGTTCGTAACAAGAAAATCGGAGGAGTAAATAATTAAACTTTTTTTAAGCAAAGCTAGACGCTTTACCATTTATTCGAGACGCCAATGACAAAGAAATAATGCTTTTTCATTACGTCTAGAATAAATGGTGCAGCGAAATTGGACATTTAAAAGCATTCAGTACGTCCAAATTTTAATAAAGAACTTTCTGATTTCCATTCTGATATGATGAGCTGCTGTTATCAACGAACGAAGAGGTCCTCCTGTGACACCCAGACGCGAGGCAATTTGGGAAAGGATCAAAATTATTCTTAGTGAGAAACGAACGCTGTCAAAGAGAGAAAAATGTACAAGATCTAGATAAGAAAGTACTGAAATAATCTCAAAGACGTGTAATTTAAGATAATACTTCAATTTCTTACGTATTTCACATGCCTACGTCGTACCTACGTGCGATTCAAGGGTCCTTGACACATCCAAACCTTTAATCTAAGCTGATACGAAAATTTTGTAGAATTATATCGTAACTAGAATTGTATAAAGAATATTGGTAATGAATCTTTTGGGATAGAATACATTATTTAGGCACGTATTATAGAATGAGTCTCAAGAATCAACGCCGAATCACCGTCGTACATCTCTATCACTTTATGCTTGATAGAAAGTGTCAAACGATTCCCAAGACATGATTGATTTCTGAGTGTTATTCTGTAATACAGGTCAGTTTTTATTGTAATAAAAATATTAATTATGCTCGTAGTTCAATGAAAGTTGCCACATACAATATTTTAATTAAAAAATATGTGATTACAGTTTAGTCGAGGATGAAATGGGGTTCCGTGGCATACTGTCAACTTTTCGAAGAAGGGGATCTTACAGGGATAGAGTTTTATAAATTGAAAATCAGTCTCTTTAAAGAAAGAAGGAGAAATATCAATTTTCACAATACACTTTCATTGTAGACCGTACAACGTAGGAGCCGGTTCAATATTTCTAACTTTTCTTAGTACTTTAACTATTACAAAAAATACCGTCTCCATTACTAATGACTTCATTACTCCCGTCTCGTCGAAGGCATTTATGTCATTCGCATCAAACCAAGACATCTAATTGGGTGTAGCTCTGAGGATTGTGTGCGATTAGTAGGGTTGTTTAAACATAATTTTAAATGAGACTTTCATGGTTGATATTTTCGATTTAGTGTTATTTTTATGGGAAAGGGACAATCGGGCAGACGGATCACCTGATGATAAGTGATCACCAGCCATGGACATTTGCAAGACCTAGGAATCGCAAATGTCTTGCTGGCCTTTAAGGAGGGAATACGGTATTTTCCGAGGTCGTATCGGTTCGGAAATACAGCTGGCGACAGTTGGTTCCACAATCTAGTGGTTCGCGGCAGAAAACACAGATGAAAACGCATGGTTGTGGTCAATAAGACATCCACACTGTATGACTGGTGTTTGAATATTCCATGAAATATTGAGAAAAATCGTTACATGGCGTAAGCACTGTATTTCCTCTCAACTTACGTCACCGGGCTAATAAGAAGGCGTAGACGTTTGTGGCTCCTCAATCCTGTTAAGCGAACCAAAGGACGGAGGGACGGCGGTTGACATTTGGTCATCTAACTGCGCACTTATTATGGAATATATTTAAAAACGCGTAAATATTTTTAAAATTAGAAAAAAATACACTAAAAAAAACTCGACCCAGCATCCCACGCAATCCGGCCGGACTGTGGCAGTGCAAGAGCGCGCGGGTAGCGCAGCCACCCGGATTGCGGATGATGCTGGGTTCAATTCCCGCCTGTGGCAGGTCGATTTCTTACAGTGTATTTTCTAGTTTAAAAATATTTGCGCACTCTTTGTTTATCTTTTGCATTTATTACGTCGGCGGTAGAATCGCGTAACCGTAGCACAAATTATTAATGTGACTCTTTGGGCCGAATAAATTGGTCGTAGCGTGGGTGGGTGGGTCCATAATTGATTCTAGTTTTAAATCACTGTTAATCGCGTCCTTGGTCGAGTGGCTCAGTCCCAAGGGAAGTACAAATTTTTATTCGGTTTTGTAGGGGTTGATTTATGTCCGCATGGTTTACTATCATAATTTTATCGAAATCTGTTACCATAACACGAGTGTTATCAGCATTATTATGTTCCAACAGTTAGTAACGTCATGAAGTCGGCCTTATCTATATATTTAATATATAAAAATGAATACTGACTGAATGAATGACTGACTGACTGACATATCAACGCACAGCCCCAACCACTGACTGGGCCTAGAGATTCCAAATTTGGTACGTAGGTTCCTTAAGAGGTCCAGGAGTGCACTAAGAAAGGATTTTTAGAAATTCATTCTCGAAGGTGGTGAAAAGGGGGTGAAAAGTTTGTATGAAAATCCGTCATTTTTTAAGTAAAATACATAAAAAATGGTACATGGCCTTTCAGTTAGAAATTAAGAAAGAGGTATTTTAAGATTTTTAGAAATTCAATCCCTAAGGGGGTAAAATGAGGGATAAAAGTTGGTATGGAAATCGATGAACATTGGGTATATGGCGCTTGGGTTAGAAGAAATAAGAAGAAAAGCTAGTGCTAGCCGATTTTGGTTTTAAAATATTTGTGGAAGTCCAGTGAAAGTTTAAAATGTGTGAAATAATATGGAAAAATTGTGAGGAAAACAGTAAAAACAATATTTTTACTTTCTCATATAAACTAAGCTTGGCTTTAGCATTTGGCCAATGTCGAGTGAAAATATATCTAAAGAAATAATAAATTGTAGGTACGGTAGACTGAGTTAAAAATGAAGTCTCTCAATTACGTGTTATTACAACAAGAACTCGAGAGGAACTCTTAAAGTTCGTCCCGTACTTCAGAAATGAATTTCGTTCATTTGTCATTATATAGGCCTGTACGGCCTGTATTACAGAATGACACTCAGAAGTCAAACACGTCTTGAGAATCGTCTGTCACTTTCTATCACGCACAAAGTGATAGAGACGTAGGACGCTCAAGTCGGCGTTCATTCTTGAAACTTATTCTATAATACGAACATTAGTCACAAAATATGAGATTACCCGTTAAAAGTTTTAAAACCTATTATCTAATATTTGTACTACATTCTGGAATGCAATGCAATGCAATTGTATGCTTAGTTATAATATAAGATATATTATAACTAAGCATACAATGTCACGTAACAAGGCAGTAGCTATTCTGACAAGTTGACAACCCTAGCTAACGGTTCTGTCGATGGCAGAATACCGTCGCCTACGCGTGGTCGACCTGGTGCCTAGAAGGGGCCTAAGTGAAATTCCTAGACGGCATTTAACTCGCGAAAGTGTGTTTACTTGTTACCTAATTACAACTTCACTGCGCTATCAATCGATGAGGAATTTGCTAATTTCCTGTTTGTACTAAACGGCTCTTTACTGGGGGAAATTACCTCGCTTTGTTATTGAGGTTTGTTTTAATTGACGGATATTTTTAAGCTTGCGAGGGAGATGATGGCCTTCATACCTACCATCAGGTGATGATAAGGTTGAAATTAAAATCGAGCATCACTCAGAAACCTTAACCAGCGATTGACTATCTCATCGCCATCAAAGAATTGTCCATAAAAATATTGTAAGGGAATGGAAACTGTCGCCTGGTATGACACACTCCTTCATAGGAAACTGTCCCAGAGGACTGAGCAAATTCATTTATAGGGCAGCCACAGATATATCAATCTAAGGAGATCGGTCGAATCGCCGAGTTCATAAGAAGACCGAGTATCGCGATCAGCTGCTGCACTATTCATTACGCGCTCATAAGGACGAAGCAATGAAAGCTAAACACAGCCGCAAAGGAGATCGGTCAAATCGCTGAGTTCATAAGAAGACCGAGTGTCGCGATCATCTGCTGCACTATTCATTACGCGCCTCACATAAGGACTGCGAAGCAATGAAAGTTAACCACAGCCGCAAAGGAGATCGGTCAAATCGCTGCGTTCATAGGAAGTCCGAGTGACGTGAACGGCGAACACTTTGTCACAAGTTAAACGCCGGCTTAGCCTATCTAATTGTAATGTTAAATCTGTGGGGGCAGCAGAGAACAGGCCCCCCTAATCTTGGGTGGGCTTAGAGGGCACTATGCCACAAACCACATGCTCAGCATTTACTCTCAATGACACCGAATTTCAGAGCATGAGGATATGACCGAGAATCTATTGACCACCTGCTGTGTGTGCAACATCGTGGCAATGGCCTACCCAAGGCCCGAGCACTACAGGCTCTTCAAGTCCATGGATATTGTTAGGCTGAAGGTCTACATATTCAAGGAGCGACAAGAATAAAATAATAGAGGAGACACAAAAGCTCCCGTTGGCACGAAGTTCACCGTGAAGGAAACTCACGGGCCTGTCATAAGATAAGATAAGATAAGACTATCTTATCATTATCAGTGCCGTTTCCTCAACCCTATAAACTGAAAAACTTATTGGTTTTTTTTTCATCTCCATTTGTATTTAATAATTTTGAATATATTTTTTTTTCGTTTTAGTTTATGTTGTTTAAATTTTTTGTTCGTTCAGCTCAATAGGTCAAGTTGGGTACACTTATAAGGGATCATTGTTTAGAAATAATTATCATTATATTTTACTGTTTTTAAATGTAATTGACAGTAATCTGTTAGTGTATCAAATATAAATAAATAAATCTGACGTATGTGATAACAAGCAATATTGTCATGGCGGCAGACTTTCTAAGATGGTGGTCAAGTGGAAAACAAGGAGGAATAATCTAAAAATAAAAAGAGAGGAAACTATTTTTTATTATATGCATTGTTTGAAAGATTATTCCCAAAAAATAAATGAATTTATGAGTTATACCTATTTAACTTATAAGTTATAACTTATGTATCGTTACAAATTGCACTTAAAAATATTGCATTAAAATTCTATTGAAATTTATATAATATTAAAAAATATTCGAACTGTCTTTGAAATAGAATATTGTAGTTCACATTTAACTTTATTATTTTTAAGTTTTCCATTGATAAAACATATTTATTTCGTAATACGAAAATTGAAATCGAAATACATAGATTTTATGGCAATGTCTTACCTTGTACAGGCGACATTTTGCAATCTGGATACCCGAAAATGTAAAATATCGTCAATAATTATTCCACCTCATTTCACGACTGACGATTTGACAGTATGTCTCTACATATCGTTTTATACTTAGTTAAAAATAAATTTAAAAAATCGGGAGTGGTCTCCCCTTGACTTTCTCGTATACCGGAAACGACTCAAATGTTAATATAAACCTTATATTTTGATGTCATACATGCATGTTAAATTTTGGTCACCCATCCGAGTACCGACCGCGCACTTGGTTGCTAACTTTCGTGATCGACGGCTCAAAAGTTGATAGAGACCTTATATTTTGATGTCATACACGCATGTTAAATTTGGTTGCAATAAGTTAAAGCTTGCTCGAGTTATCGTGCTAACGCACAGACACACACACTGGCTCAGGGAGGTCCAAATCGTGTAAATCCGTCAAAAACTCGAGATCCAATTTTTATACGATTACAAGACTTCCTCTGTACTACGTATACGAGACAGTAAAAAAGATAACATTGTGAAAATACAATTCATCAAATAATGCGACATATAAAATGAGATAAAAGTTTAAAAGCACATCATTATTTTAAAAGCTTAAATCGTATGAGTGGAAATATATTGTGCCGTTCCTCTGAATATCCTTAAAGGAGGTAAAACAGTTTGAGTCGAAACGCGGAAGAGTAGGAGCTCACGAAGTTATTTATGTAAAAAATGAGTAATATAACATTCGCAGTTGCAAGTTTCATAGCTGTAATACATTTTGATTAACATTTATTTAAACCAAATGATTAAATAAACATCTAATTAATTATCTGGTTAATTATCAAAGACTTGCCAATGTGAATTATGACTCTTTCCAAATCAATACTATAAAAACTGTAAAGGGAGGATAAAACTTGTTGAGTTTCTTGCCGGTTCTTCTCAGAACAAGGCCTCCTGGTAGACTCTCGAACCGATGGCATCAAAATTGACTTTCATAAGTGTACAAATTGTACCTAAATGAATAAAGTAATTTTGACTTTGACTTTGACTTCTAAACGTCATTACAGCTCTTATCTACATTTTCAAATTAATTTTATTCGTGACTTGACTTGTGAAATTTTAAAGACATCAATACCAATAATAGAAATAGAAAAGCTTTGTACCTATGTTTGTTTGTTTGTAATGAATAGGCTCAAAAACTAATGAACCGATTTTTAAATTGCCTTGACCCTTAAAAAATAAAATGTACTAACAAGATACTTACTTAATTTACTGGTAAGCAAGTTCTCTACTAACCAATTATAATATAGATGTGCTAATATAAAGTAGGATAGCAATATAGAACAAAATTTTAGTGTCCAGCCCAAGTGTTAAAAATTATTGTTATCTATTTTGTTGGCCGATTAAATAAATAAAAAATATTTCACAGGTAGAATGCTTTTTTCACTTTGTAACTTAGCCTATATTTTTTTTTAAATAGCTATCCTCACGTAAGCTAACGCTGTCTGTCTGTAAACTTTTCACGCTAAACATTGAACTATTTTTATGAATTTCAGTTGAGAGATAGACATGGCCTAGGTAAACGATATAGATTCCATAATTTTACTTTTTATCGCAAAAAAATGTAGTGATTCGTAAGGATTGGGATATAACCAAATTCCACGGAGACAAAACCGTCAGTATTTCATATATTTTTTAAATTATGCAGCCATGATACACATTTAGCGTATTTGTGAAGTTTTGGACATACAGGACGCTATTTTTATTATGGACGTAACAAGTCTGTATTTATTTACTAAGTCGTTATAAATTCGAATTGAGATTATTAATATGTTGTTAGTATAACACTGGACATTTTCAACATTTTTTTTAAGATTTAAATATAGTGTAAGCGCCCTAACTAGTGTGATTCTTTTCATAATTCAAATTAGGTACATCTAAAAATATTTTAATGACAAGATTCCCGGTTAAAGTAAAGTTAGTGATCGTAGTATGCTTGCGAATTTATTTAAAAGAACGTTAAAAAGAGTCTACACTGGCAAAAAGGCAGAGTTATATGCAATAACTTACAATGCAACATTAGGTCGACAGCAGCGAACGCACACGAATCCTAACTTAACGGGTCCGTTTGCTGACGCCAGGCAACTTTGTGCATCGTAAACGGTTCGCCATAAAAACACCATTTGAATTTCCACAAGACAGTTCAATTTTGAACAATTTAATTGAGTTTTAAGACGCTGACATGAGAGCGGCAATAAAAAAACCGTTTGATGATAACAGAATTATATTATTGCGAACACAATGGACTCTATTGTGAGATGCGTAACTTCGTTCTGTGCGAATTTATTGTGGGAATGTCTGGAGATTAGAATATTAAATTGAGTTTTTAACGGTTCGTTCCGGCTTGTGAGTTTTATTGTGAGAAAACGAGCTTTTTTGTTCTACCGGCGTCGCACTAGATTTAACCGACTTTATGAAAGTGCCTACTTGAATAAATATATCTAATTGGGATATGACTTTCTCTACACTTTTTATAACGTCTTTTAGAGGTCACAACTGTTCATGCTACTTAATTGGCTTTGTAAATATTGGAAATAAATAATTGGGAAAGGCACAGACTAATCGTTATGTTTACAAAAAAACGTGTGAATCAAACAGCTGATCAACGAACGCCAGTGACTAACATCTGTCAGCAGTTTGATCCCAATTTTATACAGGTCCAGCTATCAATCATGTAAGATGACTCAACCAACCGGTATCGAAACAAAGAGCCGTTTTGACTCTGCATTTAAGACGAATTCGCACTAACAAGCAACGCAACAACAGATATTTCGTTTTTGTATCGACTCTCATAACTTAGTAATGTTCTTTTTCTAATTGGAATTGTGCAAAACATTTTAACTTTAAAATTTTGTACAAAATCGATTGAACGCTTTTATTATTTTCCTGAATCTTCAATTATTTAATCATACATACATAAATAAATTCGCAATCTGTCCATTTTCCACTCGGTGTGGACGTGAACTGTATTCCATTAAAATCACAAGTTTATAAAAGGAAGCGAGGGGTTGTTAAACTGAGCTTTCACGGGAGTTATCCTTAGAGGTTAGACAAGACAAAGGGCGATGCATCGGAGGTTGCAAATGTCAGCTGACCTCGGTAAACGTCATCGTAGAGGGGCGCGAGCGCGGCGTCGGGCGCGCCCCAGCGGGCCGGCTCGGGGTACACCATGGACGCCGCTAGCGCGACATCTCTCGGCGCTCGCGACGCGTGCGTCTGCGCCGGGCACTGCGCGCGAACTGCGCTCCCGCACGCCCGCGCCGCCGTCGTCGCCGAGCCGCCACAGCCTACGCGGCGACAGCGCACTCACTCGACTAGTTTTTGCGATGCGACACAGATTCCTTATGCAAAAAGTTTGCGAAAATGCCAGTGCACACAGGAAGACCAGTCATTGCACTGAAAAGTCTAATTATTTTTTCATGTAGTCATAGCATAGCTCTATCAGATTCAATATAAAACGCAGCTTGAATTTGTAAAATGTATAATAATTCAATTAGATAGCAATCAAAACGGATCAAAGTAACCTTGATTAGACAAAAAGTAGGAATACGACAATAATCTATTTTTGAAACGGTTGATTAAATTTAGACAAGTATGACATTGCAATGGTATGTTTTTGTTTTTCAGTTTATCAATTTACCTATGTACTATTGTATATTGTATAATACCTCAGATACCATTGTATGTAGGTATATAAGTACCATGTAGTAAATATGGAAAAATACTACTCACTCAAATAAAGTATCCTATTTAAGCTCTAAAAGATATGAGCCAAGTGTTAAGTTAAGTCCGTGAAAAGCAACTCAATCATTTTCAATTCAGTAATTTTGGCTTCACGTATAAATGAATACCTCCTTTATCTCTGTTTCTCAATCGCTTAATACGCATGTTGAGGTGCAACATGATGAATAAAGCTAACAAGAATGCTGACCTCCCTGCTCTGTGGTTTCCGCAGCGGCCTCGGCGGCGAGTGCTTCACTTTCGCACGGTCCGCGAACCCAGTCGCGACACTAGTTTAATTGCAACCCGCCCGCTGCAGAACCGGATTTATTGTCTCCCGGTCGATATCACCGCGACGTTGATGGAAAACCTGCGAGAAATCAGCCAGCTTTCCGTGAAACATTAGCAATAACCGGTCCCTTTCTCCGCGTCTGCTCCTCGGCTCGCCGTACTCTGTGCGCCGTTCTAAGTAACGAAACGCAATTAGTTGCGCAGGAGTGTATCGCGCCTGCATTAGACATCAACGCGCTCGACGAGCTTTACTCGTGACGTAGATCGGCGTAATGATTCCATCAATGATACCTTTTTTGTTATCTCTGCTATTTTCATCTAGTAAGTCTAATGGAATTATAAATTGTAGAAGTGAAAGAATGTTAAGTAGCGATTAGCGAGGTGACGAAAGGTGTCGATCGGCGCGTGAGCAGCAGGAGCGGTGAACTATGCAGAGGTGCAGGCAGGCGCGGGGCGGGGCGGGGGGAGGTCTGCTACCGCCGCAACCAGTTTATGTTTTAAATTCGCGATAAAAAAAATCTGCAGCGGCGCGTGTCATTAGCCGCGCGACGCCGCCTCCCCGCGCCGCGTGCATTTATTAATCTTATTCGGCGAAATCGGCGCATCACGACCACCCCTCCCCGCCACTTGATACCCGCTGTATGGTCACTACGCGATCCTCTCTCTCTGGGATTATCCTAGAATAAGAACTGATATTTATTAAAAAAAAAAATTATACAATTAGAACGGTAATACGGTCCGCCTGATAAGTATATACCTACTTAAGCACATATACGTTTTTGTAATTGTCTGTAGGTACTTTTATATCTATACTAATGTTATAAAGAGGAAAGATTTGTATGTTTAGGTAGGTATAACGAATAAATTCAAAAAATATTGGACCGATTCCAAAGATTATTTCACAATACTACATTATGCGATACTTACAAATGCTCTATTATTCCTGAATAACATAACTCTCGTAATGAATAAAAAAGCTCAAAAACAGAAACTGCTTTTAAAATTCTTTTACTGGTTGAATATTACATGAATGGGTAACCTTGTGCTATATTTTATTGAAATAAATTCTACTCTGCTTGTAGGTAATTGCAAACTCAATCTGCCAAGAAACCAGCGAATTGAATGTTGCTCTATCTACCTGTATTAAAATTCTATTTTACATCTAGAACGCATCACACACTAGACATCTAGAACAATAAGCATAATAGTATCTATGAACATCTCATGCATTTATTGCATAGAAACAAAATCAGGTCTGTCCTTACATCAGCGTCCATCATGGTTCCCTTTTGTCCCGTTTATGCCCGTTCACTCACCGTGCGACATCGCCTTGAAGCTACAAACACATCCTGAACCGTGTCTATAATTACCTCTGTTTAACTCATGTCTCCGGCGAGCGGGCTGAATCACCCAGACGCTTCCTCACCCTGCGTACGCACCTGTATATATAGCAATACGACATTCCCTTCACGCCGACCCCTTAATATACATTCTGGGCACGCATTTGTGTCTAATGAACATGTGAGAACAAGTATTGCGTAGCTGACATTATTTAAGTAGGTATTTATTTAACTTTAGTAAGTTTTATTTTTTTATTCCAGGACCAAACGACTTTTTTCACCTTGGTCTTCCGTTGTCAATCATACTCTCGTAAGCGCACTGAAGCGCAGCACTGACAAGCTACTGAAGCTCATCAGGGACAACCTGAGCGTGATGATTAGGGCTCTGACTGGCCACTGTAAGCTGAACAGCAAATGACTAAAAAGTGACTGATGCTTGAAGATTCTGCGAACAGGAGCGTGAAACACCAATGTAACTCCTGTGCTTTTGTGAATTCACAAAAGAAACCGACATTTGGGGAGACATTTTCTCGACCAAGATGATATCAAAACAAGCCAAGCTGGGAATTATCTTATCATTTTTAGACAGTGTCCAGCTAAAGGTACAGCCATGAGCAATATGTATACACATTTGTGCGTTTGTACACCTCCGCCGTCACCGAGAACGAGATTATTTCTAGGCTTGCCATACGTCCGGATTTAGTCCGGACTGTCTGGACTTGTTGTTATGTCCGGATTTTTATTATGTTTATGTGTTTTTGAACTCATGAAACATTTATCGACACCAGATCGTAGTCGCATACGAGTCCAGGACTTTTGAGTACCTACCATACAATGGGGCGCTACAGGATACAAATAGCCGTCACTTTTTACCTTTCCCTAATTTTTGAAATGAGGGTGCTAGAAATTTCACCCAATCATAAATTTTTCGCGTCTTCCTTTTATACGTCCGGACATCACTTTAAAATATTATGGCCAAGCCTAATTATTTCTGACCGAAATCAACATGATTTCGGTCAGAAATAATGCGCTGTCGTGCGTGGTAGTAGATATAAAACAAATTAGGGAATGCCTGCGTTCAACCACCATAGAGTGTACATGTTCGAATTACATGATTTTATACCCCCAGATTAAATACCACTCTTGTTGATATCGGCGTCGGATAAGCGTCGGTGGCGTAGTGCGTAAGAGCGTCGTCTCCCACCCGGGAGGCACTGGTTCGATCCCCGCCACGTACCAATGTGTTTTCAAATTTAGAATTCATATGTACGTTTAATCGACACTTTTACGGCGAAGGAAAACATCGTGAGGAAACCTGCACACACCTATGAAGAAATTCTTAGGTTGTGTGTGAAGTCGCCCAACCCGCACTTGGCCAGCGTGGTTGACTAAGGCCTAATCGCCCCTAATGTGGGGTAGGCTTGAGCCCCTCGGTGGGGACATTATATGAGCTGTTGATGGTGTTCATCTAGATCATTCTACTCGTCCCGCACCTCCATTCACTTCCTTCATACATCCTTTTCATCAATCTACTTTCACATATCCTATGAGTCGTTAACTAAACAGCTCTTGTTCGTGACGCAAACATTTTCTCCTATCAGGATTGGAATCCGGACCGCTTGATGTGTAGTGTACTGACTGACCACTCCACCACGTATGCGTATGTGAATCGGTCTTCGCCATAGATTTATAATTACTGACGTTTATATATTGGCAATGAATCGACTAGGTCGAGATCCACAAAATTCACCAATGTCTGAGTGATGCGCTTGTGTGCGTGAAAAATAGTACTGCAGTCAGACAGTTGCTGACTTTTCTATATGACTGACAGACCGACTTAAGCCGCTTGCGCGTACATGAAATGGTCTCGTCTATCTATCTCGCTCTAATATACGCGTTAGTATGCTCTTTCTCTTTTACATTGCCGATCTACATTTTCCTATATATCTATGGTCGTCGCACACTTGAAGGTGTGTGTTGAAGTGTGGCGAGTGCAGTATACTGTTGTATTGTAAGATATTATCATTATGCGCTAATATAACTTGTCTTATTCCCTACCCCATGGAAATTCAGACAGAAACTCATCGCTACTAAAATATATTAGAAAGAAAACATCTCGTTCTGCCTAACCTCAAATTAAACTCAGAACAAAATCTGACTTAATGAGCGGTTTGCAATTAGGACCGTTAGTATATATTTCTGTAAAGTTATTTTTAAAGTCTTACGAAAGTGAACCACTTTCTCCAATTAGTAAGTGGGCCTTGCAGGGGTCGTGTGGGTAATAAATAAGTACCTACTCCACTGCTCGTTGATATTAACAGTTCATTAGGCGATTATCGGTCTTAGGAAACGATAGCCCAATGTTCTTTATTATTATTTTTTTGTTCTTTAAATATATTAATAGGTTTATGAATCGAAATAATTTTATGACTGAGGTACCTACTTGTTTTCAGTTATCTTTTTAATTTAAAGCTTACACCTATTATTGAGAAGAAATTAAAGATTTAAATATCAATAATTTCATCTGTTTCTCTATTTACTTCAACATTAATCTATGTTTTTATGTTTAAAAATAGTAATCATACATAAATACTATCAATCTTTTGTATGTTTACTATACAAAAGATTGAAAGTTTTATGTACAGTCAATATCAAAAGTAGATTAAAACTTTGGTACCTTGTCATAATAATAATTCGATGTCTTTCATTTGACAAAAAACGAATGCGAAACTAATAATTTTAAAAATAACGTAAGATAAATTTATGCTTGATAAAATGAACATTTTACAAACTACGCTTTGGAATGTGCAAATAAATCATTTGACAAATAAATTAAATGACAAAATTTCATTCTGTAAAAACATTATTTGACAAACTAATCTTATTATAAATAAATAAATAAATTGTTCATTCATAAATTATAAATTACATTGCTTGGTTTTACAAAAGCATATATTTACATATGACAATTCAGACCCGATAGTACAAATATGTCTTCAAATTATGCGCACTTATTATCTAGTGAGGTGAACGTCAAGAGCATCACAGTTGAAAAAAATTGCTTTGAAATTTTAAAATTGAAATATTCCAAGGTATTTTTGGTAAAATTGTCATCGGCGGCCTTATTCGGTATACAGTAGGGGACTCGCTTCTTACAGGTTGTGCAGTGGAAGCAAACCGGAACAATTATTTTTTGCGGAACAACTTGAAAGGTGAGTGCATGCATGGTTATGTCTAGACAAATTTTGTGACCGAGCGAATAACGGATTGCCTTGTAACATATTCGTGGGCAAGTTTTTTTCATAAATAAGAAGCAGTTAAAACATATTAAAAATAGATAGAGGTAGAACGTCGTCACTCCTTGCGGTGACGATTTAAATTACACAAAATCAGTAAAAGGTTCCCCAAGTAACAAAAGCTTCTATAACCAAGGCGTTTTATCACCAAATAGTATTAAAGTAGGCCTATAATGGTAACCATTGTAACTGCTTGTACAATAAAGGTTTTCAACAGAGCGGTTTGGTTCTATAAGATAAAAGAGCATTTAAGTCCTATAAATTAGCTCTTAAAACACTTACAGGACCATACAAAAGAGTATTTAAAGTGTTGCTCTATGATGGGTATAAAATATGCGATTATAGTACTATTTGATACTGTAGACAACCTTATTGACACTTTTATATATCTATTTGGCACTAATAATGCGTCAAAATTACTTTTATAGTACTGGTATTGTAGCAGTATCGAAAACTATATTACAAGACAAATTTGCACTATAAAAGTAACTTGAACAACTATTACGTAAGGTTTTAGCGTTTTAAAAGCCACCTAAACATGGTTATGGGTAAAAGCCATGAAAATTCTTCTATAGTACTAAATAGTACCAAAGTGACTCCTGGTGCAATTTGTAAATAACTTGTATTTTAAATAGCCCTATAAATGAGTTTGTGTTACTGCTACAATACTATAGCATAACATAAAAGCACTAAAATCTATAATTACTGGACTAATTACATCTATACTAGCTTTTCAGTATCATTTATATGACAAGTATTTCATATTTGTGTAATATTTATGAATTGCCGCAGCTATCTCCTTTTGTGATCGGTATATATTCCGGACAAGGAAAGCCAACAAATTTAGAATCTTTTTTAAGAGATTATGTCGACGAGATGAAACAACTAAAGAAAACAACTATTTTTATATATTGGACAATGAAACTCTAATCCGTGTTAGGTGAAAAAATGGCTGCCGTTTTTTGCCATGGTAGCACATTAGCAGCACGACTGGAGCCAATGTGTACTATAGCAGCCATAGTCGACAAAAGTTCTTATTTTATTAATTAAAAATTAATGAAAACATGAAAGTTATGAGGGCGCATTGTCAAATTTGAAATCAGTATAATGACTTTAGCGACACAATTATTTTCGCAAGTGCAAGTTACCGCAGATTTATAGTCTATGAATGTATTGTAGTATGTCCTTTTAACATTATGTTACGTTCATCAAAAATGGCTATAGGAACATAAAACATAAACTTACCGATATTTTGAAGATTTTATAACCAACTGGCAAACAACTGTGATAAAAAAGATCATTGGAATCGTTTAAGGTGCAAAATAACACAATAAACAGGTTACTTCTATAGAGCAAATTTATGCCAAAAACGTTGCAGATAGCGCTGTTTTAGTACTAAAAAGCGTTTCTTATCACTTTTACATTTCAACTACAGCGCTGATTTATCAGCGCGACACCCTTTATGTAATGTTTATAGAATAAATCAGTGATAATACTAGGGCCTTTTCGGGGTTCTGAAAATGTTTACAACACTAATATAGTGCTAATCATGAACACTAATTAGCACGTTCTAAAACGTTCTCAGGTCTTTTATAGTACCAGATTTTGTTACTTGAGTCTTTTACTGTTTTTTTTTTCATATGTCCCTCTAAGTAATTCCTATAGATTTATAAACGTCATTATTATAAATCTGAGGTAATATCAAACAGAAGGAGTTTTCTAGGATCAAAGGCTTCGTCCTAGGATTTTTTCACAACAACCTTTCTTGTAGTTAGTTACTTACCTATATTTAATGTCACTAGAATGTATTTATTAGAAGAATATTTGTATATTATTTTAACTAATCGAAAAATATTATAAAGACATGATACGACATCTCTCAGTGCGCACTCTCTTTTCTACCAACCAACTCTGTGTGTACCGACAGTGTATATTGAAAGTAAACTGTGTCAGGACGCTCTCATACTTTACAACCATATACATACCTACCATGCACCTACATCGTTTTATAAGTAAATAGCTTAATCCTTTGAGAAACAAAGCTCTTTAGCTCTTTGCACATCTATGACAATTATATTATCTATTTTATGACTAAGACCATCTCTTCTGTTCCAATCCAATACAGTGCGCAATCTTGTAACTCCTACGGCGCCATTCCAACATTGCGTTTCCTACTGTTTTATAGGTAACAGTCCACAAACGCGTAGGCTCTAACGGCCCAGAGGCCGCTAAAGATGACCCTAACGGATTATGCACCTCATCTTGTAGATTAACAACGAAATAAAATTTAATTGTCCATTAACATAACAACCCTGATCGCTGGCTCGACAAACGATTTTCTTATTGAATAATAAAAGGAGTTATAAAGTGGCTTTCTATGTTTTTAGTACCTACTAGTGCTTAGACAGCGACTTCGTTCGCGTGGAAATGTTTTTTGAAAATTAGTTTGTACCTATACATATATAGCCTATATATACGAGTAGGTACATACCAAACAAACAAACCATAAGAGCAACGCCATGAAGGTATAGGTAAAACTATACCTTCATGAGCAACGCCCCCGTGCTACTCTGCCACTTCTCATTTCGATGCTGTCCTTTTTTTACCGAATTGGTAGCAAACAAGCATAAGGTCCACCTGTTGGTAAGCGGTTACCGCAGCCTATGAACACTTACGAGTACAATTCCAGGGGTATCACAAGTTCACTAGAGTTCACGTGACCACCTTAAATTTCACCTGTGAATTTAGGGAATCACTTCCTTCGTTTTTTGAGTAAACTGGAAACTATAACATTTTCCACTGGAAACTATAACATTTCCACGCGAACGAAGTCGCGGTCTAAGCACTAGTTAACGGTGTAAGTACTGCTTGATTTGGTTGGTAGGACTTTTTTCAAATCCGCCTGGCTAACTTACACCATCATATCAAAATCTATCACCAGTATTACGTCGACGATTTAATGATAAGACAGTCGTCAACAAGCGGTTTATGTATTCTTGAAAAAAAGTATGCCGCCGTAATTTGATAAGATAATTGTAGTTAGCCAAGCGCTAACTATAATATTGCCAACTGCATAAACAAGCATCAAGGCATATTTAAAGGTTTGAATCTTTGCCTGGTAATAAACCTACCATGTAGAGTCCGAAATTGAATTAGGAAATTACATTAATGGTGAAATTACATAAGGTGAAATTACATAAGGTGGTAATTAATCCCTGGACGATTATTAATATCCAGACACAATTGATTTTAATTGTGTTCTCGCGCTCCTGAGCGCGAACGGGGCTTAACGAGTTAACCACCAAATAAAATGATCACTTGTAGGTACACCTACCTTCTGCCCTGGGGATAGAATCTGAGACCACTAGATCTAATGCCGATACCGAATGCCGGCAAAACACTATAGGACCTTCCAACCACGCAGGAAGACACCACTAACTTATGCTTATGTAGGGTTACCGCTTAGAAATTTGAAAAGTCCGGACGAAAAGCCCGACAGTTCGAAAAAGTCCGGACATTTTAATCCGCACAAAATGCAAACATCAGGTACGTTCGTTCGTGGACATGGTAGCTAACAGTCGCTTTTAGATGCGTGGGACATTATAAACCAAAATTGTCTTCTGAGATATTCCCTTTAATGATAAATACATAAAAAGTAAATATCTAAACTAAATTATTTAGTAAAAACTTAGCGAAACCGCCCGAATTGATCTGATTGCGCTAAACTCGTCACGGCATGCAAGAAGATAATGGGCCAAATATCTGGCCGCCGGATATCCGGCCAAATGGTCTCGCAGCTCACCGGTTATCCGGTATCCGGCCCAACAACTATCCGTTTCATTTCTAATAGGTACTATATAAAAAATAGTCTGTCCATTCAAATCACACTGCAATCAAATCACGCCCCTATGTGTTAGTATGTATGAATGTGAACTACACTGTCCGACAATCAAATCACACCACTGTGTTGATAGTTGTAACTTCTGCGTAATGGAGCTTTAATAAAATGTCCCAGATTATTATAAACTGGTTTTATTTAGGTTTCACAATAGTTATATAATTCTATTTGCACCAACTCTTATAATCATAACCACACCCATAAACTATGGCCGAGCAACAACAACATGACAGTTATAGTGATGTCACCACAACCGATACTAATAGAGATGTGACATCTTACATCCCTCTTTCTTTACATGTTACAAATTAGAAATGGTAAGTTAATGTTAAGTCTACAATGTAAAGTACTCATTAAAGTTTATATAATAACAAATATTTTAGACATAACTCTTTAGATATGCAGGAGCTCTTATGACCCGTCCACTTCGTGACATTTTGCAATGTGCTGTCGTAGGAGCTTCTACATTATCCTTAGACACATCCTCAACATCATCATCATACGATTTATACACCATAAAAGATCTATTGGTAGACCCTCTGTATATGTGATATCTATTTCTAATTACAGTTTGGCCATTTTCTAAAACAACTTTATAAGATCTATTTTCTCCAATATCTATAATTTTTCCAGGAATCAACTTATTACTATTCTTATCTCTAATAAACACATTTTCTCCCTTATAATACTTTACTTCCTTCCCTTTGTTTTTCTTATCATGATAATACTTATAATTATTTTGTTTTTCTTTCACATAACCTTTTATATCCTTATATTTATTCATATTATATTTCTTCGTAGGTAATACAGAATTAACTTGTCTTCCTATCATTAACTCATTAGGTGATTTTAATTTACAATCAATTGGTAGGTTTCTATACTCTAGAATAGCTAAGTCAGTGTCCTTCTTATCCAAAATACATTTTTTTAATAATTTCTTTAATGTTTGAATATGACGTTCAACCATTCCATTAGACCTTGGATAATAAGGTGTTGAAGCAATATGTTTAAAACCCCATTCACAACAAAAGTTTTTGAATAACAAACTATTGTATTGTGATCCATCATCTGAATAGACTAACTTAGGTATACCCCATCTTGAAAAAATTGACTTTAATGCTTTAATATGACTTTCTGCCGACTGATCTCTCATTTCAATAAAATCAATATACTTTGTGAGATAATCTACAATCAATAGATAAATTTTATTATTTAGGAAAAACATGTCAGTACCTACTACCTCCCATGGATAACTAGGTACCTCTCTTAATTGTAAAGGTTCATAAGAATGACTTTTCTGAAATCTTAAGCAAATATCACAATTATTGATCATATCATCAATTTCTTTATTCATGAATGGCCAAAATAGAAGTTCTCTAATCCTATTTTTACACTTTTCACTACCCATATGGTTATAATGAACTTTATTTAACATATCTTTGCGAAGTGACTTCGGTACAAGTAATGCTGAATCTTTGAATATCAGTTTGTTAACAATAGATAGATTGTCTTTTATATTATAATAATATTTTAAATTATTAGGTAAATTTTTATAAATTGGCCATGAATTTTGTAAGTATTTAGTTAATAATTTAAGTTCCTCATCTTGTTCAATTTCTTTTTTAAATATTGCTAACATTTTATCACTAATATTTAAGTTTTCTATTATCATACAAACATGCAATTCTATTTTTTGATCAATGTCTTTATTACAAATGTTATCCTTTACATAAGAACGTGATAATGCATCTGCTACTAATAATTCTTTGCCGGGTCTATAAGTAATATTTAAGTCATATCCTTGTAATCTCATCCTAAGTTTTTGAAGTCTCAAAGGCGTTTCATTCATTGACTTTTTGAATATTTGTTCTAAAGGTTTATGATCAGTTTCTATCAGTACTGTCTTACCATAAATATATTGATGGAATTTCTCACAAGCATACACTATCGCTAGAAGTTCTTTCTCTATTTGAGCCCATGATTTCTGAGACTCTGTCAATGCTTTTGATGCATAAGCTACTGGTAACTGATTTTGTAATAAAACTGCACCTAACCCTGTACTGCTACTATCAACTGACAATGTAATTGGTTTATTTATATCAAAATATTTAAGAACTGGTTGTGATGTTAAAAAATTTTTAAGTTTTGCAAAATCTTGTTCTTGTTTACTACCCCATACAAATAACATATCTTTTTTAAGTAGTTCCTTCAATGAATAAGTAATATCAGACAAATTCGGTATAAATTTAGATACATATGTGACAATTCCCAAAATAGTTTGTAATTCTTTTTTAGTTTTTGGCTGATTCATTTGAACTATAGCTCTTATCTTCTCAGGATCTGGCTTAATACCCTTGTTAGTGAGTATATGACCTACATATCTAACCTCATTTACTGCAAATTTACATTTATCTTTATTAAATTTTACTCCTGCCTCTCTGGCCCTATCTAGTACTTTCTTAAGTCTATCATTATGTTGTTCTATGTTTTCCCCCCACACTATTAGTTCATCGACATACTGTTCTACCCCTTCTAGTCCTTTAAATATATCTGAAAAGCATTTGCTGAAAACTTCTGGAGCTGAGTTAAGTCCAAACGGTAATCTCCTGTAACAATAACGCCCAAAATTACCAGCATTAAAAGTTGTGTATAATTGACTATCTTCAGATAATTTTACCATAAAAAAACCTTTAGAGGCATCTAATACGGAGAATAACTGTGCATTAGGCATTTTAGCTACTAACTCTTCAAATGTTTTCATTCGGTATCTTTCCCTTATTATATATTTATTTAAGTTCTGTGGGTCCAAACAAATTCTAATATTTTTATCATTTTTCTTAGTTACTACCATGGAATTCACCCATTCTGTAGGCTCAGTTACTTTGCGTATAACCCCTAACTTTTCCATTTTATCCAACTCTAATTTAACTTGACTTTCTAATTTAAAAGGTATTTTTCTAGGTTTTTCTACTACTGGTATATAATTGTCATTTAGTTTTATGCTATATTCATAGTCTAATTTTCCCAGCCCTTGAAACAATTCTTGATAGTTATTTATAAAGTTAGTATCTATGCTATCTATTTTGTTTACCTGTAACAGTCTTAATTTCACCGCAGTACAGTAGCTAATAATGCAATCAGTTTTGAAATCTACTACATAAAATTTCGAATTAATAGACAAATTATTATATGATATATCTACTTGGCAGAACCCTATTATGTGTATATCAGACCCGTCAAAGTTTCTTAAAGATATATTATTACATTTATTTATTTTTAACTTTAACTTTTGAACAGTATATTTATTTAATATGTCGACATGAGAGCCTGTGTCTACTTTAAATTTAATTATTGAATTATTAATTTTAGCATCTATAAACCAGTCCCTGTTAATAATACCTACTTGTTGTATTGAGTCTATTTGAAAATCATCTTCTATTTCCATGCTGCTTATCACTGCACACTTATTGCGACACACTGCACTGAAATGATTATATTTACCACACTTTATACACTTTTTATTAAAAGCTGGACACTTCCCATACGGATGTTGTTTTCCACACTTGCCGCATACATGTTGATAATTTTTATTTGTAAATGCCCTTTCTCTGGACTTATTTTGTCTATATTTATTTATATTTTTTGTAGCATCATATTTATTTTGTTCTTTATGTGTATTATATGTATATTTCTTTACTGCACCAACATCTATGTTTAATTCTTTTATTTGATTCTGTGCTACTTCAGCGGCTTTGCAAGTTGAGATGCATTTGTCAAGTGTAAGGTCAGTCACTCTTAATAATTTTTCTTTCAGCCCTATGTCTCTTAATCCCATGATGATTTGGTCTCGGATTAGGCTATTTTTTAAGTTCTCAAAGTTACAATCCTTGTGTTACTTAAACTAAAAAAGCGAATTACTTTTAACAACTGCTTTAATAGAATAAAATATAAAAAACACGTTGAACACAATATGGAAAAGCAAGGGAAAAAAAAACACAAACGTAAACAGCTCCTAGCAACGAACCAAAACGTTTTTCTTTCATAGACGCGGAATATAAAAATAGGTAGCATTCGCCACACTCCGCGGGGCAAAAAACCGGAAGGTAATAGCGCAAACATACATCTACTATAATTAGTTCAATCACTGAACTAAGTCATGAAAACGTCTAGGTACCCTGACAGCTCGTCCCGATTTCGTCCTAACGTCTGGTAATGTCACAACGTCAGCAGTCGGAGGTTGTTCAGAGTCAAGTTGTTTATGCTCCTCTACCTGGGACGCTACTTCGGCTGTCACCTCGAGAGGATACAGTCGCTGCAACGGTCTGATTTTGTCACCTGTAGCTGTACGTACCTTTGCTACTCTGGACACGCTGTCAGCACCTGAAAAAACTTCAATTACTAGGCCTAATGGCCAATTGACTCTCCTTCGGTCTTCAGTCTCAATGAGGACAATGTCGCCAATCTTGAGTTCAGTGTGCCACCTTCTTGCTTTAGGCTGTAGTAATACACTCAAGTACTCACTCCTGAACCGTTGTCGAAAAGTCTCACGCAACACCTGACAGTACCTGGCCCGGGAGTTTAGGACCTTGTTGTCTACTTCATCTAGATCTGTGACTTCGTTATTTAGAATCGGCTGGATAAACATCATGGGCGTTAGAGGCTTCAATTCATCCGAGCTATTATTCACGTACGTCAACGGCCTACTGTTGATTGTTGCTTCACAATCACATAAAACAGTGTAAAGCTCAGTTAATGAGACAGACGCACGACCAAGAACCCTTCTGAGAACACTCTTTACTACTCCGATGAGTCTCTCGTAAAACCAAGGAGCGGCAGGTGGCAAGAAATTCCACTGTATACGAACGATGGAAGAGAAACAAAGGATTTCCTTCCAGTCAAGCGTGTTAAAAGCGTTGTCTAGCCCACGGAAATTTGTAGCATTATCGCTGTATATACATGAAACTCGTCCTCTGCGTGCTATAAATCTCCGTAACGCCATGATAAATTCGGTCGTTGCTAAGGACTCCACGACCTCTAAATGGACAGCTCGATAGGTGGCGCAGGTGAAAAGGACTATCCAAGCCTTATTTCCGAGTTTTAATATAAGAGGACCGGCTAGATCTACCCCTGACACTTCAAATGCTGTTTTGGCTTCCATACGTCCTAATGGCAAGCTTCCGGGTGGTGGTTGACATGCCTTCGCCTTGTGTCGCTTACATATGACACAATCAAACACAGCCTTCCTACACAGCCGTCGTAAACCGATAATCCAGCAAGTTTCTCGTAGGTTGCACATCAAGGTTTGTACTCCAGCGTGTTGCAGTATGACATGCCTTTGATAAACCATACGTCGAATCAGCGTATCATTTCCTGGCAATACTACCGGATACTTAAAATTTGTGCTCTCCTGGCCTAGGCTTAATTTAGTCATGAGCCGAATTATCCCTTTCTCATCTAAGTAGGTCTGTAGTCTCCTCTTTTCTATACTATCTCTATGCCTAGCCTGTATGAGCTTGAACAAAGTTGTCTCGGCATATTCAAATTCTTCGTAACTCAACTCACTTGTGAACGGCACTGGTTTTCGCTTGAATCTCAACATCCAGCCAACCATACGTACAATCTTAGTGTATGATGAAAAATATAACAGCTTTTCGAAAAAACAATCGGATTCAGAGAATGTGATATTGACTGTCTGTCTTCTCTCTTTATCCACTTCTGTCAAGTTAGCTTCAAACGAGGAAACTGGCCACTCGTGTTCCTTTAGCCGCAACCAGTAAGGACCTTCCCACCAACGACTGTCAATTAATCCTTTAGGAAATATGCCCCTGGAAGGGAGATCTGCTGGATTCAAGTTACCAGGGACATGACGCCAATTCGAAGGTGAACTTTGTGCCCTTATCTCGTTAACCCTATTGCTAACAAAAACACTCCAAGCTCCATTTGCCTTGATCCACGATAAAACGACACTAGAGTCGGTCCAATAGTAAGTGGTTACGTTGGTTATCACCAGCGACTCCAGTGCCACCTTTGCTAATCTTACTGCTAGTGTCGCTGCGATTAACTCCAATCGCGGTATGGTGATCTTCCTCTCTTTGTTCAACGGCGTCACTCTTGATTTGGCTAGTACTAAATTGACATCAACGGACCTATCACACTCTGTTCTTAAAAATATGCATACTCCGTAAGCATCCTTACTTGCATCGCAGAATGTATGTAATGATGTTTTACTTGCCTCTAGTGAAAACCTTGCAAGCCTCCGAGGAATTGAACATTCGTTAATTAAATGAGCTTGATCTAACCATGTTTTGAACTCCTTTACGATGTCAGCAGGCAGTTCCTGATCCCAGGAGAGTTTCATTGGCCAAGTCTTCTGTATTAGCATCTTCGGTAAAATGGTAGTAGGACACACTATGCCAACGGGATCGAAAACTCTCTGCATTACAGAGAGCAGACTCCTTTTGGTATATTTCCCATCCATACTCTTCATAGAATCCGCATTGCAGCGTAATGTGTCTTCTTCTATATTCCACACTACACCTAAAACAGACATGGCCTTAGTTTGATCACACACCCTCACTGGACTAGATACCCAACCACGCAAATCAAATTTACCCTCGAGCATAAGTTGCTTCGATTGATCTACGAATTTACTCAAAGCCTCTTCTGACTCTACACTCGTCACCACATTGTCGACATAAAAAGACCTTTTTAGTCTCATTTCCGTGTCTTTCAAGTGTGATGGACTCCTATCGAAATGGTGATTTATCGTCGCAATTAAATGAAAGGGGCTTGAAGCTACTCCGAAGACCACTCGCTTATGCCGATAGGTAATAGTGGATTTGTTGGTATCGTTGACATCTGCCCACCATAAAAAACGTAAAAAATCTCTATCTTCTGGAATCAATGAAATTTGGAGAAAAGCTTTGGTAATGTCAGCTGTCACACCTATAGCTTCCTTACGGAAATTTATAAGAAGCTGCGGGATTTGTTCCAACAAGTTAACACCCTTCTCCAAACAGGAATTTAGTGAAATGCCATTTACGTCTTTCGCTGAAGCATCAAAAACCGGTCTAATCTTAGTGGTTAGACTGGCCTCTTTTATCACCGCATGGTGCGGCATGTAATGCCCTATAATACTTTGGTCTGGAGCGACCTCAATGATGCCTAAATCGAACCAATCTCTAAACACCTGATCATATTGTTCAATCTTACCCAGTTGAATAAGCCGATTAGTGGTCGAAAGCAATCTCCGTCTGGCAACTTGATAATTTGTCTGTGGCCTCGGCAACTCCAACCACGGCAGGCGCACCTCATACCGTCCTTCTTCATTTATAGTGATGGACTCCTCGAAGTCCCTAAGAACCTGGGCGGCACGTTCTTCCTTTTTGTTCTGCTCTGCCGGGTCTCTAATACCTAAGGATTCTAAGGTCCACAGATCTGAAACATCAATTTTGGTTAAGGCATGCATCGTAGTTATTGTAGATACTAAAGAGCTGTAAATTCCTGTAATTTGTCCCTGAATAGTCCACCCTACCTTTGTTCGGATTGCAGTCAAATTGTTGTTTAAATGAATGAAGTCACCAGTCATTAAAGAGCTAGAAAAGTCGGCACCGATTAGCAACTTAACGTCGTCTGGAGAGTGAGTCGAGTCAGTTAAAACTATATTATTACATTGTAATTTCGCAATTATCTCACTAGAATTAACTTTCGGTAAAAACCCACAGATGTTTGTTTGCTCTACGACAGACATTTGACAAATAAAGTCATTTGTAACACTTTTCACATTGATGTCATAAATATTGCGCTCCTCTGTGTCTTCTTCTTTTCCGCCAAATAGACAATGGGTGATAAACTCCTTTCTGGTCGGTCTGAGACATAATTCTTTTGCAAGATCTTTACGGATGTACGACCTCTGCGCGCCACTGTCTATTAGAGCTCGAACTTGAACTGCCTTCCCAATATGATTGCTGACTTGAACAACCACCGTCTGTAGCAAAGTTGTGGACTTCATACCGCAATGTAAATTGCTAGCTTTCTCTGGTTCTGAACTCGATTTGCTAGAACTTTGTTCTGCGATGTCAGGGCACATGAGCATGGAATGTCGTTTTTTACATAGTAGACATACCAGGAAACTTCTACATTTCTTAGCGACGTGATTCTGCCTCAAACCAATTAGGCACGCTTTTTTCGCCTTTATGTGCTCTATTCTTTGCTGCAGAGACATTTTAGCGGCCTTGTGGCATTCAGCGCTGCAATGTGTTTCTTTGTCGCACCAAATGCACACTGCTACTGTAGTGCGTCTTTCTTGTTTTGTCTCCGCAACGAAACAGCTAGTAGGTACCTTCGGATCAGTCATTGGAGTTTTCATTGTACCTTGGCGGGCTAGTAAAATTCGCTCTTCCGATTCTACTTCATGCTTCAAAAAGTCAACGAGCTTTGACAGATCATTACTATCAGATTTGTTTCGATGCCACGCTCGAAGAACTTCGTCCGGTAGCGCGGACTCTACCATTGGAAATAGAATAGACGCATATTTGTCTCTTGTAACCCCCAACGTCTCCAAAGCTTGAAGGTGCATTTGTAGGCTATCGTATAATGATGACAATCCTCTTTTATCAGCGAGTGTCTGACCCTTTTCCTGCATGAGCGCTAGTAAACCTCGTACGTATGTCTCTATCAATACGTCATCACGCGCAAATCTGGATTTTAGCGCTTGTAACGCCTTACTATAATTTTCTCCACAAGGCGGATAACTTTCAACGAGTTGTCGAGCGCTACTATTTGGCTCCATGCACTGTAGTAGATATTGGAATTTGTCACCATCATCTGTTCCGTGATCTTCGTCAATCCTTTTAAATTGACCCCAAAACAGTAGCCATTTTTTTATGTCTCCGTCGAACTTTGTTATCTCCAACTTAGGCATATTTACCTTGCGCTCTTTAGATCTGAGACTCGACTTGGCAGACATTAATGAAACATCATCGTTGTCATTATCTTTGATCATTCTACCAAAGTCATTATAGAGACTCCTCATCTCCGCCCAACGATCTCTGTAAGTGAGCATTTTGTCTTGGTCTTCTTCATATGCTTCTTCGTTGAAGTCCGACTCCTCAATCCACAGATCCCGTATTTCAGCCTCGCAACGAAACAATTCTTCGGCGCATTCTGTGAGCGTCATGTACTTGCGTTCGGCTAGAGACCCTTCCTTATTACGAACCGCTTTTTCAAATGCGTCGGCAGTAGAAGTGAAGGCTCTACGGAATTGTGTGCGTTTTCTTTTGAGTGCTTCCATTTCTTGTGTATATTTTTACACGTGTCCTGTCACGGTCGCCACAATGTTACTTAAACTAAAAAAGCGAATTACTTTTAACAACTGCTTTAATAGAATAAAATATAAAAAACACGTTGAACACAATATGGAAAAGCAAGGGAAAAAAAAACACAAACGTAAACAGCTCCTAGCAACGAACCAAAACGTTTTTCTTTCATAGACGCGGAATATAAAAATAGGTAGCATTCGCCACACCTTGCTTAGAACCCTTAGGCTGGTGACAAATTCGTCTATAGTCTCCCCTTCCTTTTGCTTTTTGCTGAAAAATATGTGCCTATTGTATGTCTCGTTTTCCGGAGGGCTACAATGCGTTTGCAGCTTCTTGAAAGTGGCTTCGTAGGTGAGGTTATCTTTGTCTTCAAATGTGTTATATATTTGTAGACCATCGTCACCTATGCAATGTAAAAGCAATGCCTTTTTTTGTTCCCCCGTAAGTTTTTTGTCTGCGCCACTGGCCGTATAATATAAATAGTATTTTTGACTCCAATCATGAAAATTGGTTTTCACGTTGCCTGTTAATTGCAACGGTGGTGGTGGCCGCAACAAATCCATTCTTGTTTTTTAAATCCGCAGCGCCATGTAACTTCTGCGTAATGGAGCTTTAATAAAATGTCCCAGATTATTATAAACTGGTTTTATTTAGGTTTCACAATAGTTATATAATTCTATTTGCACCAACTCTTATAATCATAACCACACCCATAAACTATGGCCGAGCAACAACAACATGACAGTTATAGTGATGTCACCACAACCGATACTAATAGAGATGTGACATCTTACAATAGTATACTTAAGTGCGAACAACACTGTCCAGCAATCAAATCATAAGTAGGTATCAGGTTTGGTGGGTAACACAGAAGTTAAATCTACTTATTTAAAATGTTTAAACAGAAAACAACATAGCTATCCTAAGCGATCAATACGTCGTTGCGTCGTTGCCATAAACAAAGTTATTAATTAGGTATGCTTACAAATTAGGTAGGTACCTACCTATCCTATCTACATACCTTAGACAAAGAATCCTGTAGACTTGGCATGAGTTTTGACAGCTAAGTGTAAGAAGGATAGGTGTATACAGATACCCATAAGAGTGAAAGAGTACTCGTTATAATTTTTGTCCTTGTCAGAGTTTCACTTTTCGCTTATTTGACACAAAATTTTGGTGTCAAAGAAACGAAACAACAAACTGTTGGTGATAGTAAATATTCAAAATATTTGTGTTTACAAAGTGTTGTTATCAGTGTGTACAACGTACAAGTGTTGGAAACTATATCCTGCTTGTGATTGTTACAATGCATTGTTGTGTAATCGGCTGTAAAAGCCGTAGCTACCGAAATTGCGAGAAAATAAGTTATTACTCGTAAGTACGAAAACTACTTTAAATTAGTATTCTATTGGCATTATACAATAAAGTTTAGATTAAAATCGTATAATATAGGATCTCAAACTTGATAGAAAACTAAAAAAATCATGAAAATTTTCTTACGAAAATATTGTTATTGTCCAATAATTGTCATAGAAATCCGACCAAATTTAATAGTTTAGTTCTAGTTGTCAATTGCTATATAATTTGACTGTCGGATCGTCATTTAGTAGATTTCTTATTTTTTTGGATTATACTGCATTTTAGGGATACCAGTAATATAATTTGAAGCTGTCCTTGTTGTTGGGTAAATACAAAGATTTAAGTTATCTTAATGTTTCAGATTTCTAGGACACAATATTCATGGATATTCAAGCACGTACTGCTGGTCAATCTGTAAATACCATGAAAAGGACATCGCCAAAAACGTATCACACTATGTATTTACGTTTTACCGCGCTATAAAAACCAATAAATTCTTGCAATTAACGTTGTCGTTATTTATTTACATTCACGGATATTCAAGCACGTACTGATGGTTGAGCTGTAAATACATACCATGAAAAGGAGTAACACCAAAATCGTATGGTACTTTGTATTTACGTTTTACCACGCTATAAACCAATAAATACTTTGAATTGAGTGTTAGGCGGGATGGCGTACCATGCCGTCAAGATGTCGATCTTTTGGTTTAAAAAAATTTGATTATCTTTTCATGATTGTTTATTTCTTTGATTGTGCTCGTGGGCGCCACGAGGATAATCAAAATAATAAACTAAGTTTAAAAACTGAAATCGCACTACGGAAGTAACTAATGTTGAACACCATGGGATAGGTAACATTACCTACCCCATGGTCTTTAACATTTGTTGTTGTTGCTATAAGCAACGAGGAAATATTAATCTAATCATTTTGTCGTTGCTTAGCAACCACAACATGAGTTTGTGTACAAACTAAAAGGGAATGAAATCGTCTAAAATCAATAATTTACAAGGAAAAATCGACTCCTATTGTTAAAGTCGGTTATAATGTAGCCTATATTGTCCTGACCATAATAATGAGATGATATTATAACGGTAATAAAAAAGTGTGTGTGTGTGCGTGCATGCGTGCGTGCGCGTGTGTGTGTGTGTGTATTAATGTGCACACGTATTAAGACAAATATTATTAAGTCAAGTTCACGAATTCACACATATTTGCTACTACCAGGGATTTGAACACGGACTGCTTAATGTGCTAGCTAGCTTTACAGACCACTCCACCACGACGCACGGCGCACTTCAAAAATCCTATTGTCGTCCATACAGTCATGAGCAGGGTTGCCAGGTCTTTTCCAAAAAAATACCGAACAGTGAGCAAAAAAAAAAAAAAAAGCTCCTCACTTGCCGTATTGCTGATCTTTTGACTCGCGCCTATCCTAGGGTTTATGAAAATAGCTTCACTTTGTCGAATCTCCGGACTTTATTACTAGGGGGGGGGGGGGGGGTGCTTTTGCCCAGAGAGCGGTGAAATGGCTAGATGGGCCCTGATAACGAGGCCACGATTCGTTTATCAGGCAGAAAAATTAATCAGAAAAAAAATACCGAACCTCCCATACTTCGGTATTTTTGTCATACCGAACACCGAACACAGTGCTAAAATACCGAACGGTTCGGTAAAATACCGAACACCTGGCAACCCTGGTCATGAGAAGGGAGATGAACTCGAGAGTACACACATTTTTCAAACATTTCAAAATAAGGCAAATCAAAATATTTTAAACATTTAAGTAATGGGGTAATATTTTAAAAACCTGGCCTCTTCTGTTGACTTCAGTCACTTCTGTCACTGTCATGTCAACTCTCAGTCTATCCCTTACAGGGTGTACGCGGATGCCCAGTCTACAGGATTCTTTGTCTAAGCTACATACTAATACAACATCCAAACTTATGTTTGACGGACGGATTAGCAATTCTAAAGGAGAACTTGAAAGTTTCCAGACTTCAATGCCTTTTTGACATTCTGAAGTTTAGTTAGCTTATTTGTTATTTACAAGCCTTTAGGCGTCCTAGCACAAAGCCATCAAGAAAATCTAGATATAACGCAAGTAGGTACCTACCTAAGTTACAAATTTGAACAAGATATATAGATACTTAATAAGGTAGTTTATGAATTTATTGAAACGGAAACTCAGGATTCTATGGATTCACAGGGCGGGTACCGAATCTAGTGTTGCAGAGAAACAGGACCCAAGTATGTATAGAGTTTTGGGCCCCTTAAAATGCATCAATCAACACTAAGCTGGTTTCTGTCTGCCCATCCAGATTTGATAAGATAAAGTGAGAGACGCTTTATAATAAGAGTTCCAGTGCAGAACTTCTTCGCGACAGCAAGATATGATTTTGCCAATGTCAAGTGAGAATGTAGATATCTAAGGTAACAATAAACAATGAGTCGCCTTCTACGACACCCGTTGGAGGATATGGAGTGATGTTATTCTACTCTGCCGGCATCACACGGCATAATTATTGTTTGTTTATTATTTTTTATTTATTTTATTACATTGAATTAATTATATAATTATTCAATAAATTGATATACGCCATCTTCCCACGAATCTATATATTTTACAAATCCTGTCCACCCTAAGGTTACTTAGAAGAAATCGCATTTAGTGATAAGGTCGCCATTTGTACAGTCTTTTATAATTGTATTTCCGTATGTCTAAGTAAAACTTGGTTGTTGTACAATAAAGCTATATTCTATTCTATAACCAAGCAATAAGGCCTATGATTGATGACGAATTTCAATAACTATTATCGTAAAGTTATTTCTCTAGCTCTGCCAGCCACCTCGTCGTCCCGTCGTCGCTGCCATCCCGGTGTGAATCGGCCCTTAGAAAAACTACTCATCATGCCTACACCCATAGAATTACGCAAGTACTTTATTAATCTATTCATAGAATAATGGGTTATTAATCTAACCATACACACAAAATTACTATAACTCAATTTATATTAGTTGCTACTTATTTGGTTTTTGGTATAAAAAAAACAAAGGGGCTTAAAACATTATTACTTATTATTTACAAACACTTTACAATCAACAGTGAAGCTCAAAAACAAAACAGTGTATTAATTTTAATATGTATTCAAGCACTTGAGGCATTTAGAATATGTACTGTAGATTCCTGTAGTTTTTTTTTTATTTCGATGGCGATTTAAATTTCACATCATTACAATTAATTACCAATTAAGTAAAATATAAATTGCCAAAATAATACTTATCATGGATTATGTAATCTAGGCGAAATAATGGCATGTATAGGTAGTTTAATTAACAAGATTCTACGGCATTTACAATTTTTTTTTTTATAAATATGTAGATATTTTAAAGTTTTGTTACAGGAAATGAGCCTACCTAAATGATGTAGATATTTTAAAGTTTTGTTACAGGAAATGAGCCTACCACAGTAATTATTAAGAACAAACTTTAATGACTGTATAACTTACATTAAGCTTACATTATTATTCTGTAGGTTAAGTTAGATTTGCAACCATTTAACTTTTTTGTATTATACTAAAGAACCACAAAGATTTTGGGTTTTTTGAAGCACAGATTAATTTTTGCAATTTTCATCTTGTTTTACAAAATTTGTTACCTACATGTAAAGTCCTGCCAAAAATATACTTAGTAGGTACTAACTTTTTTAACTGATAAATAACATTCTAATAGTAAAAGTACAACAAAGATTAACTTTATTTACAATGAAATTTTGAGTCCTCTAAATTATTTTTTAAATATATTCCTACTATTTATCTAAAATTCAAAATAAAATGACAAATGAGGTTTCCGGTGCAAAGATAAAGTAATTTTGTAATGGTGCATGACTGTTGTTCAACATGAAGTAATGTTGTGCAACAGTGACAAAAAATATAAGCTATACATTTGATTATTACTAAGTGACTATGCTCAATGTGTGCTGGAGATAAATTTTTATGCATTTTGTTCAATAATAGCTTACTTAGATTCATAGAGCAAAAATTTTTGCAGACTATAAATTATTACATATAATTTACTCTCAACAAATTACGACATAGTTCGCAATAATATCTCTACAATAGTCTCAGTATAGTTTAAAGTACCTATCGCAAACACTGATCGAAAATGTATAGGTTATGTCGATGAAGTAGCTGGTGCTGGCGCTGTTGGTGCAGCAGCAACTCGCTGCTGGGCTGCCGACAGCTGTGGTGTATTTGTTGCTAATGCTCGCAACTGCTTTTCCGCTTCAGCATTTACCATTTTCGTCACATTCTTCTTTATTTTGGCCATAGCGACGTTTTTACTTTTGACTGGCGCGTTGCTTCTTTTCGTTACTGCCTTGCCTTTTGCTTTCTTTACTTTAGCTCCAGGAGGTAATTTGCTTTTAACTTTAAGTTTCCCCTGAGCCATTATTATTTCTAAAAATATGAAATTACGCAGTGATGAGTGAGAAACTTTGTTTGGATTTTCAATTTGACGTTGGCTGTCATCACCATGCGGATTTGACATTGACGTTTCAACAGTGTTCGGATACGTCGAGGATGAGTTTCTCCCGAGTTCTTGTTGCAAGAACACGTGTTGAGAGACTCCATTTTGAACTCAATCTACCGTACAATTGTCGGTTACTTTTATAAAATTTTCATTTGATACTGGCGCAATGCGTAATCTTTATGTGTCGCGATCGCCATTCGAATAAAAAAGAAGAAGAAGTACGTCGAGGATTTAGCGTCTGAGAGCGTCGAGGACTTGAAATTTATTTTCCCGTTTCAGTATTGAAACTATTTTAATAACAAGGAGAATAAATATTTGTTGTAAAACTGGAAGCCACACTACCAAGACCGTCTAATACGTGTGCTCTAGTAGTCAGAAAGAGAAGAAATAGGAAATAAGAAGTTTCAAGGACAATTTTTTTGTCTTCACATTTTTATTGGTAGTATGGTTTCCAGTGTTACCTAAAAAATTTTGAAGTAAAACTTCTTTAGGCGCGACTAGGGGGTAACCATGAAGATAGAATAAGCTCCTTGGGGGAGTGTTTGGCGGGTAATCATGGCGTCTGGATGTCGATCTTTATTTCGATAATTCAAAATTGCTTCGGAGTGGATTTCGTGCAGTGAAAGTGGTGTCGTTTTGTTGCATAAGCATCCGTGTTGACGAACAGTTATGAGGAATCATTGAAATAAAGGTTTTGTGTATGTGGCGTTGAGAATTGTATAGTGGTTGGAAATCCCACTATACAATTCTCATCAGTCACCATCATGAGGTCTGTACCATGCATATCTCGCCAAGCACTCCCTAGATGCATTAAAAAGTGTGGCACCCACATTTTAATGCAAAAATCAAGAAAGAAGATGAAACTAAAGACTTGGCTGTATGGGCTAGATCCCTTTGCCGTCCCGTAACAGGGAAAATCTAACAAAAAAAAAAAAAAAAAAAAAAAAAGCTCCTTGGGGGTAACTCAGATTTTTCTAACGGAAGTAACGCTCAGTATTCTATAGTCTGTGTAGTTTCCGCTATTTAAAAATAGTAATTTCGATTGGTCGTAAGTATCTGTCATATTTAATTTTTTTTTTCATTTAAAATTTAATCATTTCAGTGATCTACGTCAAAGAAGTTTTACTTCAATCGCGCGTAAAGGTTACACGCACACAATTTTTTTTTAAGTACCCCTATAAACCCGAGTGTTGACCGGGCATCACGAATGTAAGTTCATTTTTTAAACCGCCATATTTTATATTATAATCAGTATACATATGTCAGCAACATTCAACTATGTGTAGTTAGTAATGCTATACAATATTCAATGTCTATTTGTCCGTTATCTTATTGTATTATATTCAGTATACATTATAATTTTTTTTTTACATTTTATAAATCTCGACCGGTAGCCATATCAATAAATCTAATTTTTATTATCATATTAAAGGTTTTAAAAAAGAACGTCCAATAAAATATGGCGGCTTAAAGAAATGCACTTGACATCCATGATGCTCGGGTTTTTAGGGGTACAACCACAGACGAGGGTACAACAAATATAAAATTCTCCCTGTTACGGGACGGCAAAGGGATCTAGCCCATACGGGCCATGTCTTCAGAAGAAGAAGCAGATTCTTCTTCATAATAATAGCTTCGCAAGTATTTTGCCAATGTCTGTAAATTGTATGGTAGACTGATTTAAAATGGAGTCTCTCAACACGTGTCACAACAGTCGCGAGAAACTCTTATCTTCTTTCTTGATGTTCGCATTAAAATATAGGTGTCACACGATTTATAGGTAAAACAGGAAGCCATACTAGCAAATAAAAAAAAATTGTAAGCGTGTAACCTTTACGCGCGATTGAAGTAAAACTTCTTTGTTAAAAAACACAAGTGCAATTTAAAAGAACTTTTTTAAGACTCTTGAATTTTTATATACTTTGCTATTCACAATGGATCTGTTCAATAATATTGGAAATAAATAATCCTAATTGATTATGATCTTTGCCACTAGCTGGCGTATAAGTCGAGAAGCACGGAGTATATGACAGATACTTACGATCAATCGAAATTACTATTTTTAAATAGCGGAAACTACACAGACTATAGAATACTGAGCGTTACTTCCGTTAGAAAAATCTGAGTTACCCCCTAGTCGCGCCTAAAGAAGTTTTACTTCAAAATTGGAAGACAGCTTTTTTGAAACCCCAAGTACCTAACGTATAATTGTTTCCAATTCCTACCTGTCTCTTTCTAACTCTCGCCACAAGTGATATGATGGGTGGATGACGTACGTACGTATGACGTATTAGACGGTCACGTGACACGTGCTCTAGTGGCGAGAAAGAGACAAATAGGAAATAAGAAGTTTCAAGGTAAAATTTTATGTCTTCAATTTTTGTTCGAGTTGTGGTCCACTTTTACCTCAAAATTTCTTGGTGTCACACATTTTAATAAATCTATGGAGTGCTTGGCGAGAAATGAATAACAACAGGATGAGATGGAAATCCCACTATAATTTTTTAACGTCATGTATATAAAACCTTAACTCATTGACGCCCAAGATGATTACTCTTGATCTTGATGATTGCACCCGGGCGGTCTGGGTAATGGCAAATGTTTGCGTGATGAACACGAACATTCGTTCACGAGTCATGGTTGTTTATATAATTATTTAACCTTTTCTGTACGGGCTGATTTTAGGCGCTGCTACCTCTCAATTAACTTTAACCGGTGGACAAACTATACATGTTAGTTAGAGTAATGAAACTTTTAACAAACACTTATACTGGGTGTAAAAGACATGAACAGTCAAACTAAAACCACGTATTCTATACATCAAAATAAGACATATTTCAAAAAAAATATTGCTGGGAAATGATTTTTATTTTTTGGTGTTACAAAAAATTGCAAATTGTACCGCGCAATGTAAAGGGCTCAACTCGCACGCAACTCGCAATACCGCGATAATTTTGCTTGACGGCGGCCCCGTTCGTTAGTGTCCGTGCGCATCGAGTGAGCTACATTGAACGCTAACGTTTTGAAGCCATTTTTTGTTATGAAATACTAAAAAAAATGATAATGTTTCTTTGGACAATAATTAAGAAATAACGTATAAAATACGTTTTCATAAAAAAATGAAAAAAAAAATTATGACTTTGACCTTCAATAAAATCGTAACTATCAATTTCCCAGGTATAGTTTAAAGGAAGAAAAATGTTATGACGGTGAGCAGAATACATGGTTTTCGTTTGACTGCTCATGACTTTTACACCCTGTATACAGGGCCCGATCTAGGGAGGAACAAGCCGGACATATTTCCAGAGCGGCAACAACGAAGGGCGGCAAAATTGACAATTAAGGGCGGCAAAAATGAGATTTTTTTCTCATACTAATTAGTTGTGTTAGTAGTTGGTAAATAAACCTTATAGGTGATGAAAGTAAGTATTTCATCAAGCTGACGTATGCTTGATGACGTAATCAGAAACGAAAGACATGGCTAAATTCGTCGTGCGTGGTAAATCAGTCCTGTGTAGCTCAGTTGGAAGAGCAGTCGCCCAGCTCGCCTAGTATGACCACCGAAACACGATATGATATGATATGAAATAGCCATTTATCGCGTTGAACTGTCAAAATTATTGGATATACCTAACCACAATCTTTATAATTTATCGACATGTATATTACATGTTCGCAGTTTCGATAAAATTTTAAGTTGAGCGGTTATATCCAATAATTTTTGTAACAGTTCAACGCGATAAATATAAACAAAATCATACACGATTTTGGTGGACTATGCCAGATCATCAATCGATGCCTCCCAGATGGAGAAGTGACTTTGCTCATGGCATCAATAAGTGTCTCCCATACAGAAAGGGTTCAATGTTTATTTAAAAAATATCTAGATTATTATGTATACTTATTTGTAACACTAATATCAATAGCCATCCATCCCATCACTATTTTCTCTCCATAAAGTGCCATTGATACCCTGAAAATTTTATAATAGGTAGGTACCACTGATATATCAATCTAAGGTAAGGAGATCGGTCGAATCGCCTAGTTCATAGGAAGACCGAGTGTCGCGATTAGCGGCCGTACTACATAACATGGTTCTAGTTGAGCATGCCGTAATATACGTATATCGGTCAAGTCGCTGAGTTACATATTCACTTGACTTTATCGGAAGGCGAAGTGGCGGAAATGGCATACATTTCCGCCACAGGGCATACACTTGTCAAAAGTTAAACGCCGGCTTGGCCTATCTTCTTGTATTATTAAATCTGTGGTAGAATCTATAACAGTGAACGCATTATAAATAAAACAACTTTTCAGCGTTCGTAGTCACGGGATGACTCATCCCGTGACCACGAACGCTGAAAAGTGTTACGAAAAGTCGGGCAATAATAATAACATGTAAAATCTAATTACACGCGAGTTAAATCCGTAAAAGTTGTTTTATTTATAATGTGAACGCATATATGTGTTTACTGGCCTATAATGCTTAAAGCTTTAGATGCCGTCGTGGTGGAGTGGTCAGTAACGCTGCCTACATATCAAGCGGTCCGAGTTCGAGACCTGGTAGGAGCAAATGTTAGTGTGATGAGCACGAACATTTGTTCACGAGTCATGGTTGTTTATATATTTATTTAAATTTATTTATAATAATATCTATACTATTATGTATACTAAATTTGTCCGTTATCTAGTATCCTTAACACAAGTTCTTAATGATACTTAACTTGGGCTAGATAATTGGTGTGAGCGAAGAAATATATTATTATTATCTATTAAAGGCTTTAAAAGCTCCACATTCTATATAGAGTACTTAAGAGCTGCATCAGGGGCACTGGTGACTTGTGTTACGGTGAGTATTTCGTCACTCTCGTGGAATCTTAGACAAAGCGCGGAATGTATGGAGATGTACCAAATGTCACCCACCTGTCACGTCGTAACGTGCGCGCACCTCCATACATATCCATGGGCCAGCCATGGGCTGCGTAACGAAATAGTCATGGTGACAAAAGTCATCAGTGAACGCCTGCTCTAATTGTAAACAAACCACTGTCCTTTTTGTATAGATGATGAGCAAGAAAGGTAACGTTACGAATTGTAGGGACTACTTACATATACAAAATGACATTTGGTTTGATTACATTTATTTTTTATCTTAGACAAAGAATCCTGCGTCTAAGTTTTTTATAGAATTTGACGAAAGTATAGGTAGATAGTATCATAATATAACGGGTGTAAAAGACATGAACAGTCAAACGAGAACCATGTATTCTATACATCAAAATAAGAAATATTTCAAAAAATAATTGCTGAGAATTGATTTTTATTTTTTGGTGTTAAAAAAATTGCAAATTGTACCGCGCAATGTAAAGCGCTCAACTCGCACGCAACTCGCAAAACCGCTATAATTTTGCCAGACGTCGGGCGGCCCCGTTCGTTTGTGCGCATCGAGTGAACTACCTTGAACGCAAACGTTTTAATGCCATTTTTTATTATGAAATACTAAAAAAAATTAGCATGTTTCTTTGGACAATAATTAAGAAATAATGTTTAAAATACGTTTTCATAAAAAAAATGAAAAAAAAATATGACTTTAACCTGCAATAAAATCGTAACTATCAATTTCCCAGGAAAAAAAATGTTATGATGGTGAGCAGAATACATGGTTCTCGTTTGACTGTTCATGTCTTTTACACTCTGTATTGTATAAGCCTATTTTCGCTTAATATCAGGTAAAAATGAAAGTCGTTGATACTTTTATTTTACGGACTTTTATTCATAAATCGACTGTTGCAGTATATGAATTCGAGTTTCAAGTTTAAGAAATATACATAATATAATAATATCTAAATATATTTTATGTACAGATAAATAGAAAAGTAGTCGAGTATAATAATCGGCTATCGATAGATTCGAGCGGCGAGAGTGCAGGCGACCGGCGCGGCGGGAAGCGGTGCGGACGAGGGCGCACCTCGCCATAAAACGTCTAGAAAAATAGATAAATCGCTCAAAAACGTCAGAATCAGTCGAAAAGATAGAAGAGTGGAGCACGGGCGATACGAAGGCGGCCGTGGCTGTTGAACACAATGAAGCACGGCTCACGCGTACTCCGTGTCGGTGGAGAGCGAGCGCTCTGCGGGGGAGCGCCGCCCGCCGGGCTCCGCCGCCGCCGGCTCGCCCGCCTGCGCCTGCGCGTACGCCAGGCTCTTCTGGTAGCTGAACAGCTGCCGCTCCAGCGAGTAGTTCTCCGCCTGCAGCACGGCGATCTCGCGTCTGTAAATAATACATGCGTCACTATCGCAATCTACATTGAATTTTATCAATAAACTACGTCTCACAACGCACCTCATTTGGTGTCCATGTAAACGACAAAGATCATCATAGACGTGATAAGTAGCCTGGAAGAGCAAGTAAGTGTCGCCCCATTCGAGGCGGACCCGAAGTTCTCCGCCCGGGTGCATAAAAGGGCACCCAGGCCGTGAAACATCTTCTACTCGCAACGAAGTTTCCATCATGAGGCCCTCGTCAGCATTCTCCTGAGCATAGTAGTGCTCGAAAGGCGCTCCAGGAAGTTCCTCGGCGTCAGGTTCCCCGGGCGCCGGTGACGCCCGCACCAGCCATGCGGACCAGCTCACGTAGCGCAAATGGTTACGAGGCACATGATGCACATCCCGGTACAGCATGTGAAGGCGCACTGTCTCGGAGTGCATGTCGCACCGCACTGACCATGCTTGTTTATCACGATCGTAGCATGTGGCTGCTCGCCCGGCCGCGGGGACTGCTAGCTCAGTCAAAGCTCTGGCCCATATTAGTTCAACTGTGAGACGCACGCCCTTGTGGAAGAGTCGAGACGGCGGGCGTGGATTCCACGGAGGCGTTCGTCCATCTGCATCGCAGACGCACTCGAGTGGCCCCGAGTGTAATCGTCGCTCTCCCTCGCCAAGAGCTAAGGCATATCTCACCCGACATCTTTGGCCCTCTCCCGAAAGCCGTACTAGCCGCAAAGAAAGCGGTTCCTTATTTCCTCCCGTCGCTGAGACAGACCAATCGAAGCCAGCGAAAGCGATAGGTGGAGTGTCTACACGTTGCGTGCGAAGCTCACAAGAATAAAGTGTGCGTACACGTGACATGCTAAGTTCAAGTTGAAATTCGCCGCGCGCGTCTGCGAACTTGGCGTTGAGCTCTGCGAGAGAGACGCAGCGGCCGCGGCCCTGCGCCGCGCAGCCGGCGCTGAACCGCACTTGCTTCCCAGAGAAGCCCTCATTAGCAGTGAAGTGATCGCGACTAAGTAGCGTGAAAGTGAAATCGACGTAGACGCGCATGCCCTCGCATGCGCCCCGCCATACTAAGTATACACCTGTAACAAAAAAAATCCATGTAAACAAACGGAAGATAATTCAATCTTTTTTAATTTCTATCAACGATTGTTAAATTGATTCCATGTCACAAAATGGTTAAATCTATCTTATTTTAGGATCACTTTGGTTCTCTGTAGACAAATGTTTGGACAGTGAACTAACTAAATGTTTTCTTGTGACGATAATAGGGCCGAAGATGAAAGCGACACCCGGAATCCTCAACAATTGATTGATCGTCGTATCTTATCATTAACTGTTGAACACAGGCTTTGGTTGAACACTATTATTATGGCGACAAATTTTGATAACATGGCGGTAGCTATTTAGGCGCACATATCACAATCCCTCAAATTATAATTCAGACATTCTAGCTCGTGAAGTCCATTTGACCATAGCCATAGACCATAGACCGTAGCCAAGGCCCTCCTAAAAGGAAGTAGATCGCATCCACGCCTTTATTATTCGCACAGTCAGTATTGTGACAATTTTAATAAACATATTTTGAATTTAGGTATAACAGATAGCCACCTCTGCAGATAATGGATGGAGGCATAGGAAACTGCTCACGTCCTAGTGGAATGCAATGCAACACACCGGGCTCGGTACCTGGGCCATTAGACGCCAGGACGTAATCGCATATATCTAGTCTCTATTACCTTTTGAACATTTTTGGATAGTATATTTGTAGTTTTTAGCGACCTGCAATAAGCGTGGACACATAACTAATGCGGTACGAATCAAACACTGTGTGATCGGCTGAACACGAAGTACCAGCACAGCAGAAGTTCATGGAGGTGACTTCGTGGTATGTATGAGCGTAGACATATAAACAATGCGATACAAACCAACCGCGATGTCCAACCGACTGAAAGCGACGGCCCAGCGCTGGTTCGCGTAGGAGAAGTGGTTGGAGGTGACGTCGCGGTATGTGTGAGCGTGGACATAATAGTGCGGTACGAACCGAGCGCGGTGTCTGATCGGCTGAAGGTGACGTCCCAGCGTTGGTGCGCGCAGGAGAAGTGCTTGGAGGTGACGTCGCGGTAAGTGCTACCGTGGACATATAAATATGCGGTACAAACCGAGCGCGGTGTCTGATCGGCCCAGCGCAATCCTTGAAGGTGACGACGCGGTATGTGTGAGCGTGGACATATGTATATGCCACAGATATATCTATCTAAGGAGATCAGTCGAATCGGCGAGTTCATAGGAAGACCGAGTGTCGCAATCAGCGGCCGTACTACATACATGGTTCTAGTTGAGCATGCCGTAATACATACTATTCATTACGCGCGTCTTAAGGACTGCGAAGCGATGAAAGTTAAGCACTTTCGCAAAGGAGATCGGTCGAATCGCTGAGTTACGTATTCACTTGACTTTATCGGAAGGCGAAGTGGCGGAAATGTATGGCCACAGGGCATACACTTGTCGCAAGTTAAACGCCGGCTTGGCCTATCTCCTTGTATTATTAAATCTGTGCTATATGCGGTACGAACCAAGCGCGGTGTCTGACCGGCTGAAGGCGACGGCCCAGCGCTGGTGCGCGCAGCAGAAATCCTTGGAGGTGACGTCACGGTCGGGCTCGCGCGTGGCCGAGCGCGTTACCACGAACGTGAACACGTGCGTGTCGGCGCGGTCTTTGAGCCGCGTCGCCCGGTACAGGAGCGCCATGCGCGCGCCACACCCGCGACCCGCCTACGCCTGCGCGTACGCCTACGGACAAAATAAAATAATAAATAAGACATTGTATTCATTTAAATTTAACAGATGATAGATGACAAATACTTTGTAAAATAAAATAAAATAAATGAAAACTATTCTGTTCATGTGAAGGTTAAACAATTTGTTAGTAACTTCCTCAGGACAAAATAAGAACCTGTGTCAGTCCGCCTAGCATGGCCACCGAAACACGATATGATATAGCCATTTATCGCTTTGAACTGTCAAAAATCATTAAATATAAAATATTTTGTATTCGATTCGATAATCGACATATAAATTATAATATTTATTTGAAGTCTAATTAAAGTTCTGTCGTGTAGGTATAAAAAGCCACTTAAATATGTTTTTAATTAATGTTACTTTACAAAATGTAAAAGAAACACAATGTAAAACAAACAACCACTTGTATTGTTTTTTTAATCACCATCGTAAAAGCTTCCCCCATTTGGCGCAAATAAAGGGAATGATTGATTGATTACCTCCCGCATCACAAAATAAGCTTTGAAACTTTGAAAAAAGTTATGAAATCAAAAACAAGTTATTTTAAAAGAAAATAACTAGCAAGAAATATTAGAAAGTGATTTTAAATTGTGGAAGTGAAAACGGTAAAGCACTCCGTCGCGCGTCGTGTTAAAATGTAAATCATAATAATTGCAGTGGCGCACTCAACTGTTAATTGTTCGGAATGACGATTCTAGAAAAGAATCGAAGTCTGAAACTTGGAACAGCAAGTTTATTTCTACCTCTGGTGTTCAAATTGTGATAATCACTTTTCTTCAAAAATGTATGTAAATTTTTATGAACATACATAATGTTGTCATATATATATTGGGAAGCAACCGTTAATATATTGATTTCTTTAAATAACTCTCTAAGCGAGTCACGAGGTCTTAATCTATAAATAGCGCGTACGGCTCTCTTTTGTAATACAAAAATGTCATGAATATCAGCTGCTGATCCCCACAACAATATACCATATGACATAACACTATGGAAGTAACTGAAATATACAAGCCTTGCCGTCTCAACATCAGACAGTAATCTAATTTTTTTAACAGCAAAAGCAGCAGAGCTAAGTCTTCCTGATAGGGTAGTAATATGAGGATTCCATTGTAGACGTGAATCTAAAGTTATTCCTAAAAATACTGTTGAGTCAACACATTGTATTATTTCTTCGTTAATTTTAATATTTGTACTGACCTGCTTGACATTTGGTAAAGTAAATTTAATACATTTTGTTTTATTTGAATTTAATAACAAGTTATTATTAGTAAACCAACACACTACTTTGGAAAGGGCATTAGACTCAGGAAGCTGCTGCAGTGATAATTAAAGTAATATATAAGGTGTTTAGTACATGGGGTATGAAACCGGCATCTACCCATGCTAACATAGTCATATAAATACTATGGTGATATTAAAAATTCAAAATTGTAAAAATATTTTTTTTATTTTCCATACATTTTGTTTTTTTGATCGAACTATTTGTATGGAGAATTCAATTTTTTTTTACAATTTTAACTTATTGAAATCACCATAGTACTTATATGACTATGTTAGCATAGGTAGGTGCCGGCTTCATACCCCATGTACCAAACAACTTGTATAATTAGTGATATACAGAATGATTGGTAATTAGTGGCGAACCCGTTAAAGGGAGATAGAAGAGGACAATACGACTCGATTTGACTATGGGGAGTACTATCCGAAAGCGAACCGTTTCTGAGGTATTAATTTAGATTTTTTTAAAAATCCGAAAAACACATCCGAACGCAATAAATCGCAGGAGAGGGGTTTGCCAGCCCCTCGTTTCTGCTAACTCTTGGCAAACTCCTCTCAGTCCGTTATTCTGTGTACATTTGAATTTAGCAAACCATAGGTAGTCAGCAGCAGCAAAAATTTTTCCGGTAACACATGCACTGTAAATTAATGTTATTTATTGAATGACTGATCATTCTTTATAAAATGGGCCTATGTCAAAAGTAGATAATTGCCTATCTACAGTTTCCTATATCTATGGTTTACTAACAATTATATCAGAACGAGATAGATAGTCGAGACCGTTTCACATACACGCAGGCGGCCTAATGTTGTAGTCTTTAGGGAAAACTTCGACCGGTAGTTCATTCCACAACCGAAGCGTACGTGGAAGAAAATATGATCTAATTGCCGCACTTGTCATCGCGTTAACTTAGTGAGTCAATTGTATTTTAAACGCGCTTGTGTCAAGTCAGTGTAAGTGGTAACTCGTGTGTTAAGTAAATAAATATTTTATAATCGTCACGGATCTCATCAAGAACAATTAAGAAGTTCGCTAGCCAGCATCAAGGCACCGCACCGACACACCAAAAACTCATCCGCAGTGTCATATACTTGTTTATTTTGTCAGAGCTTTTCAAAGAAAACTATTTTCTATTTACAAAGGCAATACGACTTTAATCACGTGGAAATCAAGAGCCGGAATCCCACACTTGGATTGCTTACAAAAGTATTTCCTTCGTAAATTTATTGTGGCAGAACGCCAGTGAATTGTTAAACCGTCCATTAAATGTCTCTGAGTGAGGCAGTAAACGGGATAAGCAACATGTGTTTCAACGAATCAACAGGAGAACATGTCTTTTTCAATTTTCGGTTTATGTTTAAGTAAAGAGAAAAAAAAAATTGATGCGGATCGACTCAGTTCCATATATTCAAATTTAATAAAATGTTTCTCATACAACAGGTTAGTTCAAAGTACCCATCTACTGCATCACAGTCGATACTTACACGTACAAAAAGCGTTCTATATTCAAAAATGAGATTTTATTTGCACTGTAGAATTGGAACTGGACCTCCATGGTCTTAAGACTTTTATCTTTCAAATGAATAAAAAATTCAAATTTCGACCGAACTTATTTTGTTATGTACTTTCATTTTTTATGATCAGTTTGTTTGTGATTCATCATGGCGTTATCCAATGCACATAAAGTAGATTTAATCGAAGCGTATTTTTTAAATTATCGAAGCTCAGTTAATGCATTAAAGTGGTATCGGGAACGCTACCCTGATTGTAATCTACCAAATCGCAAGGTAATTGAAAAAGACCATAGAGGTCGAGTTCCAATTCTACAGTGCAAATAAAATCTCATTTTTACTTTCTCATATACGTAGTATAGAGGAAGTCTAGTTGAATATGAAACGTTTTTTGTATGTGTAAGTATCGACTGTTATGCAGTAGATATAGATAGATATACGCGCAATTCTTAATTATTTAATAGGTATCTATTCGTTGAACGATAAAAATAAATTCGAAATACGAGTAAAATATAAACACTCGTAATCCCAAGGTTGAGCAGAGCCTCAGTTAACATTTCGTTACACATAAAGCCACATCCGGCAGTATAGGACACGCAGTACCTCCAAATAGTGACAGGTTGCCAGCTTGTCGAATATTTATTTACTACTTAATGAGAAATACAAATCGATTGCGATATAAGCTTGAAAGCTATTACTCAAACCGCAGCAAAAATGGAAGAAAATGTCGACTAAGTTATGACATAATTATATAGATACAATTCAATTGCTAAGAGATCCAGAATCCTACTACAGAAGGCTTAAGACTAAAGCCCACGATTTAGGCTTACGGCATATTGCTGACTCTATTGGATTTCTTTGTATCACTCTTATTGGAATCCATCTTACTTGTATCAGAATTATATGCAATTACTTATCTAGATGAAAAGATATCTTAAAAATTAATTAATTCTAGATTGTTGAGCAAGACAAGAAGACACTGAACTATATCCGTTTGGCCACCTAGTGTGTGTCTAGCCCTGCTCTGAATCCCTGGGTAGCACTGGCATACAGTGACAAGAAATACGAACTGAATCCGTCAGAGAGGATACGAATTCTACGTTCCTTCTTGAGGAAGCCGGCAACCCAGGTACAGAGCTGAACAGGCAGACCATATGTCGGTAACACCAGGTGGGCTGTACGTAGTCATGTTCTACTTGAACAAACTGTTATTCGATATGAAAAGAAACACAACCAGTGCAATTAAAAGGGCATAGACAGTGTGGGGACATTACATGTTAACCTATATTTTCACTAGCATAAGCATAATGTTGTTAAACAATATTTCTAGCGGCAGTCGTCTCGCGCCACCAGTAAAGAAACACGTTCGGTAACTAATCTTTTATTTAATCCCGACACACACGCACTTACATTGGTGACCCCGAACGTTTTAATTTTGGACAGTATTAAAAACACCTAAGTGAAAGGAAACAGTGAATTTAAAGTTATTTAAAGTTTAAAAAGTTGAAAGTTAAAAAATGTATTCCGATCAATCTGATACAGCACTCATCATGGCAGAGATCACGAAGCTAAGCGTCCGCATGATGAATTTAGAGCGCGCTAGGCCGAGACGCAGGAACTGGAACCGACATCATCGTCCACGATCACGCTCATCGAGCTCGCATAGGAGCATGTCAGCGCAGCGCTCGCAGCGTGATGCCAGCTCTGGCAGGTTGTGTTTCTACCACCGCAAATTTCAAGACAATGCGTACATATAAGTATCGTGACGCCTTTAATTAAGAATAGAATAAGTAGTTATTTTTTTTAATGTTTAACTTAAAAACATATCTACTAAAGAAATGCTCGTAAAAGCTAATGTACTTAATGTCAGTACATATTTTACTTTAGTAGATAGATACCTATTATACATTTTATATACATTTTTTGTACGATTTGTAATTTTTTTGAATTCAATTGTAATTTTTTTGAAATTGATTTTTTTCTCATAGGGGAGGAATGATGTGGGGACATTACATGTTAACCTATATTTTCACTAGCATAAGCATAATGTTGTTAAACAATATTTCTAGCGGCAGTCGTCTCGCGCCACCAGTAAAGAAACACGTTCGGTAACTAATCTTTTATTTAATCCCGACACACACGCACTTACAGACAGCAATAACAGCGTGCGCTACAAAACTGCAGAATATGAAACGTGTAACCACCTCTAATAGAAAACTCCTTTTTACTGACAAGGCAAAAAAAGCAAAGCACAAACGAATATAATATTGATTAAGCCTTAATACCACCTTACACCATACCACATACCATGCCAATACTTAAAAACCCACATCCTCCAAGCTCCAAGAGACGAAACTGGCAAAAACGACCGGGTTAAGTCTCTCAAAAGCACTTATCAAACCATACTCGCATAAGCCAACTGACGAGCTACTGAAGCTCAACAGGGGTAACCTGGGTGTGATGGTTAGGTCTCTGACTGACCACTGCAAGCTGAACTGTACATCTCTACAACATAAGACTAAAAGGACTGATGCTTGCAGATTCTGCGAACAAGAGCGTGAAACACCAATGCACCTCCTGTGCTTTTGTGAACCTCTCATTCACAAAAGAAACCGACATTTGGGGAGACACATTCTCCACCCAGATGACATCAAAACAATTCAAGCTAGGCATATCTTATCATTTTTAGAGAGTGCCCAGCTAAAGGAGTACCTATATTTAAGGACTCTATACATGGATTCTTCCTGAAATTGAATTCTGAGAGGTGATTTAAGCGTTGCAAGCAATTTGCACGATTCCGCATTAAAAGTCATCTGTTTTTAAAACTAGCATTATGAAATGTAGTGAAGGTGCATAGGGCATAAGACTCTCCCAGAAACTGTCTACCCGCTTGGTCATAAAAAATAACCTGAACGTACTGATCACTCCTGACTAACATTTTTAGAAAATGGTTTACCCGTGCAGTGGTTGAGGTTCATGATACCGTAGCCATTTTTTTATTGACTACTGCACGCTCCTCAGACCAATGATCTTTGGTCTTGGTCTTGGTTGACATTTCCTGTGTCACTGGTTTTTCTGCGGAAATTGTGACGTTTTATTATATGCCGAGGTATTGTGTAAAATCGGGAATCATACAACACATACGATTAACCGGAGCAACCAGTTCTAAATGCCGTGTCTTTATATAAGCAGCTATTCCTTTAATACTACAATAACATTTAACCCCTAAACAAAATTACCCCAAAGTGGGATCAATCGGAAGCCTTAATTCTCTTTCTTTTCTCTATCCCTTTCTAAACATTTGCGAAGTGCCAATCCTGGCAACAGCGCAATTTATACCAACGGATCCGAAGTAATGGCCTCATTAACTGATGTACCAATCGGCGGGGTTCATTTACAACTGCTAACAAGGGCACGGATCGGAAATTAATTAGTGATAAGCCGATTTATCTCACTTTAGTGGGTTATTGAAAAGATTAAAGTATTATGAAACCTTCCATATGAAATAAAAGTTACAGAATAAGATCATATGAAACGATAAATAATATTTTAAAATCAATCCATTAACTCTGTATAATGCACATGTATAATTTAGATTTTAATAAGCTTTCACTCTAAAGGTAGCTTCCCACGCTCCGTGATATCGCAGACGGACGCGGACCAGCTCGCACGACACATCGTGGGAAGGGTCTCGTCCGTGGCAGCACAGGACGTCTGCGGCGGTGCGCCGGTATCCGTCGCGATGCGGTAACTTCAAAGGTGCGGTATGAAAGCGTAGGCATGCCCGAAACCGGGCGGTGCGCTGTATCCACCGCAAGTCGACACGTCCGCAGAATCACGCACCGTTGCTTGGAAAAGCTTTGGTGCACAGTGCATGGCTGTCCGTAGGGCTGTGCGTGTAGATCCGCAGAATCACGCACACGGGAAGCCAGCTTAAGGCCGCGGACTCAAAGTCAGCGACGAGCGGGTTGATGGCGGCGCGATTCAATGCATAGATTTAATTGGAACTGTCCGAGAAGTCAGCGGCGCGGAGGCGCTCCAGTCAAGCGGCATCTGTATTTAACGCAGTGTTGTACATTTTATTTATTGCTTTTTATCGCCCGACGTTTCCAAATTCCCGCCGAAGACGTCGAGGAGCAAATTATTTCAATTATTTTTCACACTAATTTGTCATAACAGAATACTACGCCGCGCCGCTCTAGCGCTGCGTGATCTGCCCGCTGAGCTAGTACTACACAGACAACAACAAAACCCCCCCTACCCTTAAACTAGGGGATGGAAATTTGAATGAGACTTCCGTAATTTTTTCGCTAGAGATCTGAAAATTTATATAAGGAACTCCTTGATATTAATGTCTGAGAAACTGAATAAAATAGTTCAACCAAGTTCTAACGAATAAAATAGTTCAACCACGTTCTAACTTTTATTTATTATTAGTAGGCGCCCGCGGCTTCGTTCGCGTTAATATCGGTTAGCTTATAGCCTATATGTTATTCTAATGTAAAGTTTCATTAAAATCCGTTCTGTAGTATTTGCATGAAAAAGTAACAAACATACATCCAGACATCCATATATGTATACATCCATACAAACTTTCACGTTTATAATATTAGTAGTTTATCCCTGTCGTAAACCGAGGCCGTTGTAAGGGTACCTAAACAAATTGTAATTTTTAACAAATTGTCATTTTCCACATAAAGAACACACCAATGCTTTTCCACCACAGCTGACAGTCCGCGAGGAAAATCCACCAATATCATAACTAATTTTGGACGAAGTTTTTTTCAGGCACAGTTTCGCTTTCCTGCTTAAAAGTATCCTTAAACCCACGATATTGCTTATTTTGATAATGCTTTCACTGTTTCTTGATAATGATAAGTAACTGCCACAATACAGAGAGAAAACTTTGGTTTCATCACAAACAGATAAACTAAGTTTACCAGAATAACTTGCACAAAGACCAATAGAGAAAGAAATATATAAAGTTAAGAGATCGCCGAGTTTGGCTCCATTTGATGAGTCTTAAGTAATTATCTTTAACACTATTTTGGTGTTTACTGCCTTCTGTTATTTGAACGGATCTATCTTAAATTAAAGATTCTTTTTTGCATATTGTTCCCGACCCTAACAAATATGTAACCTTTTTATATGCCGATTTGACCTTTTTATATCGTTGTGTTATTCGTCTATTACTAAAACAATGGTCGTTGTTTCGGAGTGTTTAGCGTACTTTTATGGCGCCAATCAGATTTTTATTTCAATACAATGTTTTCAAAAATTGTTTCTGGATTTATGCAATGTGGTGTTATTTTGCTGACTATAAATTATTAGGAAACGAAATATTGAAATAAAGGTTCTACGGTGTGAATGGCGTTGAGAATCACCTCATCAGGCAATCATGAAGTCTTTTGCCGTAAGTTTCACGCCAAGCACTTCCTAGATTCATTACAATATGAGACATATATTTTAATAAAAACTAAAGGAAAGGCGTCGGTGGCGTAGTGCGTAAGGGCGTTGTCTCCCACTCGGGAGGCACCGGTTCGAACCCCGCCACGTACCAATGTGCTTTCAAATTTTGAATTACGTTTAATCAACGCTTTTACGGTGAAGGAAAACATCGTAAGGAAACGCACACACCTATGAAGACATTCTTAGGTTGTGTGTGAAGTCCACCACTTGGCCAGCGTGGTTGACTAAGGCCTAATCGCCCCAAATGTGGGGTAGGCTCGACCCTCTCGGTGGGAACATTATATGAGCTGATGATGATAATGAAAGGACAAAGAAATAAATGTAGTAATATATTAACGGACTAAAATCCAGGCCAGTAAAGCAACTTCAAAAACTCGTGTTGATTCTATCAGTAACCTTTTTTTGCTTTCTTAATTATGTCTTTGTGTAAATATCAAAAGCTAGTTGTTGCCCGCGGCTTCACTCGCGTCAATGTTCGTTATCGCGCCAAGTAGTACCTATCCTATCACCCAGAGTGTCAAACTATCTCCATACTGAAGTTCATCAAAATGATTTAACGACTTTGTAAACCATTTCGGAAGATGTACTGCCGCGATCTGGTATTCTTTGCAAAATTAAGTAACTAAAAATAGAATAGAAATATCTTAATCATCATAGCACAAAAGACGAGCTTTGAAAACGCCGCTACATTGATGCGTCGTCTGTTTGGTATTTGGTTTAGTATAATGTAATTAATTGTTGGGATTTATAATTATTTTGGAAAATGAGTAGAGATTCGTCTAACTCCTATATTGGTATTTTATTATTATTTGACAATCACAATTTATTATATTTACATTGACATGACATAAAATGATATCAAAAGACCATAAAGTTAAACAAAAAGGTTTCAATGAAATTGAACATGCTCCGCCACAAAAAAAGTAAAAAGGAGAGTGTTTGGCGGGTAATCATGGCGTCTGGATGTCGATCTTTATTTCGATAATTCAAAATTGCTTCGGAGTGGATTTGTGCAGTGAAAGTGGTGTCGTTTTGTTGCATAAGCATCCGTGTTGACGAACAGTTATGAGGAATCATTGAAATAAAGGTTTTGTGTATGTGGCGTTGAGAATTGTATAGTGGTTGGAAATCCCATTATACAATTCTTATCAGTCCCCATCATGAGGTCTGTACCATGCATTTCTCGCCAAGCACTCCCTAGATGCATTAAAAAGTGTGGCACCCACATTTTAATGCAATAATCAAGAAAGAAAATAAAACTAAAGACTTGGCTGTATGGGCTAGATCCCTTTGCCGTCCCGTAACAGGGAAAATAATACCAAAAAAAAAAAAAAAAGTAAAAAGATATAACTGAACTTAACAATATCAAAAGACCAACAAATGGTTTCAATGAAATTGAACAAGCTTACACAAACATTTAAGACAAGAACTATAGCTAACAGTAAAGAAAAAATCAATGATCAAAAAAAAAGTTCTTTTTGTGACAATGAGGTCCACACTCACTAAGCGTACTGTTGTTTAATGTATTGGGTACTCAGATGAGTGACCGTCATTCAAGATATCTTCTTTAATTAATACGTTAAGAAAAACTTTGCACCCCTTTTGAAGCATATTACGTGCAGGGAACTGTGAGATTTGGCTTAAGAAATTAAATTTCATGCAGAGAAAAAGTGCAGATAGTTACAATAAATATGATTGAGTAAAAAACTTTTTCTGTTATGTGATGCCAGCAGAGTAGAATAACATCACCCCATATGCTCCAATAGGTGTTGCAGAAGGCGACTAATGAATCAGCAAAGGGGTATTGATCACCTTATATTTCGTCCAACAATCCACATTGGGCAAGTATGGTGGACTACTGCCTAAACCTCCTTCGATGACGAGAGGTTTTGTGTCCAATTAGTGGGTGTTTAATTATAAAAGCTCTTATAATGATGATGAAAAGACTTTTTGCCAATGCCAAATGAAATAATTCCAAAATATGAGCAGACTACAAAATAGTTTTCAGTGTTTGGTAATAAAATGAAAGTGCTCTATTAAATTTAGAATAATTAATAGGTATACAAGGCGAAATATATAGGAGCTCTGGAACTCGTCAAGCTAAGTACGCATATATTATGTATGTACTGCTCTCGAGAAAGTCAATATGACCGAGCTATTAACTTGGTGAATTGCTGGCGTAATTTTGTTTAAGTAATTAGTAAACTACAAGGTCGCTTTGTAAGGAGGCCGCAATTGAGAGTGAGTAAGAAACGCCCAACCGTTTCTCAACGATTGTTAAAATTTATTTCAAGATTTTGAACTTACTTATTTTGTTAGTAGACTGTTAAAATCACGATTTGACGGAGACGTTCTTGAGTGTTCAAGTTTTTTTATAAAGGTCAAGCTAATGACTCCATTCCACCTGATGGAAAGCAGAAGTGGAGTCCAAATGCGAAGATACCTAGCGCGAGAGATAAACCTTCGCGTTAGCCACTCTCGCCTTGCCGACCTGCAAGGTGCTTCTACACGCCAGTTTTGATTGACCCAGGATTGTAGGAAGGAGGGAACACGTGTGCAGGCAGTGAATTACATTTTTTGATTGTGCGACAAAGAAACGACTTGCTAAATTTCTAAGTTCGCGTTGGAATGGTAGCCACAGTTTGTCGGTGCCATAAACCTGCACGCCTAGTCCTTAAAAGGAAGGGAGATGGTGGGATCAGGGAAAAAAACTCATCAGAGCACGCAACGACGCAACATCGCGACGCAATTGGAGAGGCTCAAGATGTTTAGTCACCTCTTCGTCGCCAATGATGCTGGCCGCGCGACGCTGCAACCTATCCAAAGCAACAAGTAAGCAAGTACATGGCAGAACTAGTTCCGTCATCCATGTTGCGGAGTGTAGTTGTTTTTGTTGCGTGTTATGTATATACATGACCGTTGATAGGTAGGCTCAGGGTTGTTTTTTCATGACCAGGCGAAGTGTTTTGTGTTTGGTAGAAGTTAGTGTGTTTCAATGTATTTATTTATTTAGGGATGGTGGAACTACTGAGAATAATTCCATTGGACTTGGCAATATGTCAGTAGTTCCAGGACGAATAAGCACTGGAACTAGTGAATGATCGCCTGAAAGTATCCTTTGGCCGAAGATAGGTGAGCATTATCCGGAATCTTAAAGCAAGTAGGGATCTTTTCATCAGCTGTCAGGACTACTTTATTTATTTATTTATCTACTTTTTTAAGGCAACACTTTTACTATTTTTAAAGCAAACAAACTTTAGTAAGATTATTCTGTGGTGAGATGATGATGATGGTGGTGGCCAGGTGGACTTAAAAACAATAAAAATGATTTTATCTACTCTAAATAGTGAAATGAAATGAAATGAAATGAAAAAGCTATTTATTTAAATGGACTTTGCTAAGTACTTTTAAATCGTCAAAAGCCCTACCACCATTTCGACGAAATAATTATTTTTCTTAAATAATTATTAGTATGCTGAGACGGAGAAGAAATGGCGAAAGAAACTCCGCAGCTTACAATTTCGTAATGATTTCAAAACATCATTACATGTCCATAGATATATCAATATGAATGAATAAATTACAATTTTAAATGCGTAAATTTGGGCAGATTTTACTCCCACGCATTTGGATCATTTAAATAATCATTTAACTTGTAATAAGCTTTTTTATATAATTTAGATTTTACAGTTTTTTTAAATTTATTAATAGGCAAGTCTCTAATATTCTTCGGAAGCTTATTGTAAAAACGTATACATTGGCCCATAAAGGAATTGCTTATTCTGTGGAGACGAGTTTTATATACAACCAAATCGTGTTTCTTCCTAGTATTTACATTGTGCGTATGACATTTCTCGGAAAAATTCATAATATTTTTCTTTACATATAGTAAGTTTTCCAGTATATATTGTGATGACACAGTCAGAATATTTATCTCCTTGAACTTTTCTCTGAGGGAGTCACGCGGACCCAGTTGATAAATTGCTCTAACAGCCCGTTTTTGCAGCACAAAGATGGTATTAATATCTGCAGCACTCCCCCAGAGAAGAATTCCATATGACATTATGCTGTGAAAATAACTAAAATAAACTATTCTAGCGGTATCTACATCGGTAAGCCGCCTAATAGTTTTAACTGCGTATGCCGCAGAACTTAGTTTACCCGAAAGTTTTACAATATGTGGACCCCATTGTAGTTTGGAGTCTAACATTACTCAGTGTACTTACAAATCAATTTAACAGCATTAATACTAAGAGTTACAAAGAATAAAATCGGGAGTGGTCTCCTCTTGACTTTCTCGTATATCCTTAACATGCCGAAGAAGCACGGATGAAAATCGGTTTTGAAAAAATTTCGGTCACCCATCCGAGTGCCGACCGCGCACTTGGTTGCTTAACTTTCGTGATCGACGACTCAAAATTTGATAGAAACCTTATATTCTGATGTCATACATGCATGTTAAATTTTTGTTGTAATAAGTTAAAGCATACTCGAGTTATCGTGCTAACGCACAGACACAAAGACACACACAGACTAATTCCAAAAACGGGTTTTTTGGACTCAGGGAGGTCCAAAACGTGTAAAGCCGTCAAAATCTCGAGGTCGAATTTTTTGACGATTACAAGACTTCCTCTATACTACGTATACGAGAAAGTAAAAATGACTTTATCTACTCTAAATAGTGTACTTACAAACCAATTTAACAGCATTAACACTAAGAGCTACAGAGAAAAAAATAGACTGAAAATAAAAATTGTATCTTCAAGCTTTTAAACAAAACAGCAAATTCTTATGCAAGCACCTCACTTAAAGAAAGGAAAATAAATTAAACTAAAGATGATCTAGAAGCTATTATATACAAACGACAATAGAGGGTAATAGGTAGCAACAAAAAGCAAATTAAGTTGCACTAGACACGAACCGTATTTCATTTTCAATTGTCTATCCAACTCAATTTACCTTGTACAAAATACGATCAGCTGACTCGGTGTTCAGTCACCCTAAATGGGGAGGGTCGTTAGGTACGCATAGACAATAGACTAAAGGATCAATCACTTCCAAAAATAGTGCTTTCCTCGTCAGAGGGCGAATTGAGGGATGGGAAACGTATTCCCGAGATTACTGACTCCAATTTACTTAACAACAGGTCGGTTGTATCGTAACTGAATAAATGAGTGAAAATGGTTCGCAAAAAAAAATTGGTTGTCTGTGAAGTCGGTTTACTGACGATAGTTGAACGTGACAACGTCTTAAGAAAATACTGATGGAATGGTAGCATTTTTCAAAAGAAAAATTTAATTTCATTTGTTTAATAGATTTCGCATTATAGTATGAATAAACTTGTAATAAAATCTCTTTGGCTATACTATTTGTATCTGGCTGGTTTTGGTATCATTGAAAGTTTAAATTTTAAAGAACATAATTCCAAATTCAAATTATAGAATTAGATTCAGAGCGAGGTAACGCCGCATGACGTCATGTTTTTTCGTGCGTGCAGCCGGCTCTATCGAATTATAAGACGTTGTCACGTCAAAAAGTCGCGCGGAATTTTTTTTTGTGATCACTGCTCTAACAACTTATTAGGGGTTTAAGCATGAAATTGCCGTTTTGTATGGAGAATTTAACGAAAAATCGTTTTTCCATACAAATATATTTGCAATTTTTTAAGGAACCACAAATCTAAATTTTGTGGATATATTTAGACAAAATTAAGCTATAGGATACTTAGAGAAAAAAATTGAGAATTGATACCTGTAAAAAAATATTCATATTTTTATAACGGAGACGGACACCTCTTACGACAAGCTGTTTTTGAAGATGTATTCCTAGAGAAAAAAATTAAATTAAGAATAAAATTTTATACATAAACATAAGTCCTTGTAAAGAAGTTTAATATAAAAAAGAATAACGGACATAGCTATTGTATTAAAGGAATTATACACTAATAAATAATAAGGAAAAAATTGTCAATTTCCTACTTTAATCCCTTTTTAACGTCTGGTTATAGAGGTTTGATAATTTTGCAAGATGCCATTTCTTCTTCTGCCTTTTACATAACCTGAGTATAAATATTTTATACAGCTACTTAGCCATTAAAATGTTATTAAACTTTGTTTTGAAAAACATATTGCAAATAAAACAAAAAATATATGAAAAATTACAACATAAAGTTTACAATTTAGATTTTTGATAACACCCTCGTATTTAGGTTCATAGACGTCTTGACTACGTTAGTATTGAAAAATGCTCGTTTGTTACACTATACAAATATATCAAACAACCTATTATTGTTCCGTGTAAGTAACAAAAAAAGAACAAACTTTATTAATTTGGCTGCACAATAAAAATATATTCTGACTACAAATACACATTTATTCTTATCGGCAGTACCTACCCGCGACCCTTTTTGTGCGAAGGCAGCGTTATAAGATTACGACGATCAATGATTATATCTGTTTTGCTGAGGGAACTTAATACAAACACAACAAGAAAAATATTACTATGACTGCCGATAGGCATGAATAAAACAGTTGAAGCTTTGCTCTAATAGCGATTGGATACAACAATGTTTCTGTAGATAACAGGCTAGATTAGAATAGTAATAAGCAGATAATAAATGCAAAAGTGAAGGTAAAATTCTGAGCCAATTTAAAATCTAGGTCCAAACATCGAATAAGATTTTTCTTTGCTGATAGATTTTTTAAGCTCACGGACATTAATTTTTTTAGTATTCTTGACAGGGAAGGGAAGTTCTTGACCTCACTTTACCTGATGGTAACTGACGCATAATGTCATGCCTCCGACTGCATGTTACTGTTGTTATGACCAACTTATATAGGTATATAATATGTATAGCCTTATACCCAGTACCCTTTTATATTATACCATGTTTTATATCTCTATACCTACTATGTTTTATAATCATACTTTGTACAAATCATAAATATCACCACGACATAGTTATTTTCATAAAACAGAAGTATAAGTATATTAAAAGTCAGTGTCCAACAAAAATTATTTTCATTCACAACTGTGTTGACAAAAGTTCTAAACACTACCATCAATATGTTTTAAGTTTGCCTTTAATGTTTGATCTGGTTTCCATCTTTTCAGTTGGCTAATTGTCTTTAATGCAGGCGGGTTTTTTAGCTTTCCAATTTTACCGCCCTAGTTAATAAATGCACTATTTCAATGTATTTCAAAAAAGGAAATAAATGTGTCAAACTGGTTGATACACAATAAAGCTATAATAAATTCTGTCCTATTCTAACCTTATTGGTGATTTATTTCTAGCGTGCATCGCTTAGCTATTACGCACAGATTGTTGGAAAACAACTCTTATTATACCTACTAGTGTTACCTAATTAATGTCTGGTACTAATCAAACAGTTTACTTAATATCCGTTAAAACGAGATACAAGGAAAGGGTTGTTTCTTTTTCATTAGAGATTGTTATCAATACAAAAATTTAGTTCAAATTTTGAATGTTAAAATAGGAAAGTTCGCTTAAATTCTCGTTATGATAAATTGTAGTATTTTTGCAGATATTATAATATTAAGTCTATTTAAAATAATACTTTCTCCAATAAATATCTATGAATAGAATATACTGTTAATGCATCTATTGCTTAAAAAAAATAAGGCTTGTAATTGAGACTTCAATTACATAGAGTTTAGCTGTTTATTATTATTTTTGCTTTTCATGCTTTTTATACCTGGACTGCTGATAATTTAGAATTTTAGAGTGAAGATTGCTACTTTTTGTCGCTTTTATTTAGGCGATAGACTGGCTATCTGTCCTATTTTGAGGTATTGCATGGCCTATAAAGCCAGATGTGACTTTATGTGTAACCGACTGTTGTCTAAAGCTGGCTAAACCAAATTTGGGATTAAGAACGTAATTGTTTAATAATATAATATATTTCCACGCTCACACCAATTATATAGCCCAAATTAAGTATCATTAAGAACTAGATAATGGACAAAGGTACATAATAATCTAAGATATTTCATAAATAAACTTAAATAAATATATAAACAACCATGACTCGTGAACAAATATTCGTGTTCATCACACTAACATTTACCAGTACCAGGACTCGAACCCGGACCGCTCGATCTGTAGGCAGCGTTACTGACCACTCCACCACGACGGCGTCCTATGTACTTATGTACAATGTAAGTTTTTCTGTAAACCCACGGGTACACTAGGGGGCAAATATCCCGCAATACATGTCGCCAGCGACGTCGGCCGGCGCGACGTTGCCGGACTACGGTCGACCGTCAGCGCCGGTACCTATTCTTTTATGATCTGAGGTCGGTACCGACATGAGCGCGTTCTCCCCACAATATGTCAAGCAAAATCGCTCGAATTCGCTTGACATGTCGCCGACACGTGCCGCGGGACAATTTGTCTCCGCGTGCAGGGCTTCCCAAACATATTTTTATTGTGAAGCCCCTAGGGATTTTGCTATTTTATGCAACTCCCCCACCCCCCGGTCAAAATAACGATTTTACATTTTAGAAAATAAATACTTAGAAAAGTATTTATTTTACTTTGTTGGCTGGCTACTAATGAGAAATATGTTCTTGCTTTTCTGAGCAAAGCTTCTCAAAACGGGACTCAAGTTTGGGAATCTTCACTCTCATCTCTTTCTCTGCATTTATTTTCGCTCGACTCGCTCACATCACACAGGCAGTCAATCCATGTTGACGGGAAGGTTTGACCTCCCCGTCAAAAATGCATTGCATGCAAAGATGCATTTACGCATCGTTCCTGCGGGGTGGTGCCAACTGCAGGGGATATGTGGGACTCGAGATAAAGGCGTTCCCTCCATACCCACTAAACATCCTCCCCGACCTGACCTCCATTGCGCTATTGCGGGACGGCTCGGGAAGTGCCCAACTACACCGAGCCCGTCCCAAAGCTGCCAGTCTAGGCACTCCTTGTGCACCAATTGGTGGCCAGCAGCCCACAGGGGCTACCAACGACTTGACATCAAAAGCCACACACCCGCCGAGAAAGTTTCCCCACCACACTACCAGGGTCCGCCACGAGGAGGCTTCCGGACGAGGACCCCCGGGAAACCCTGCCCTAGTATATCCGTAGCTAGACGTTCATTAATTGCGCTACTGCTCCCTAAAATTACCCAAAATAAGAGAGCTTCGAATAGTTAATATTTTAGTTACCTAAATGAATGTGACCTAAGCCTATAAACAACTGGGTACCTTCTCGTAATATTTGCTCGAGCAAATTGGCTCGGCGCAAATTTCATATTCCAATTTTTCGTCCGAATGAACCTCGGTAAAATTCTATGTTTACGAATTTTACGATTTAATGATTCCGCTAATATTGGCCAACGTTTTTTATTTAAAAATTAAGATATCCTTTTAAATATTGCTTAAACAAACGGGGCCAAGCTAATAACACCGGGAAAAATTTAAAACATAGGTGTCAATTAAGAATTTAAATAGGGCAAACATATACTAGTACCTGTTTAATTAGTTTATAAGCAAGTAATGTATTAAAAGCATCATCATCAACAGCTCATATAATGTATTAAGAGCATCATCATCATCATCAACAGCTCATATAATGTCCCCACCGAGGGGCTCCTACCCCACATTAGGGGCGATTAGGCCTTAGTCAACCACGCTGGCCAAGTGCGGATTGGTCAACTTCACACACAACCTAAGAATTTCTTGATAGAGTGCAGGTTCAGGGTGTTTTCCTTCACCGTACAAGTGTCGATTAAACTGATTAAAAGGACATATGAATTCAAAATTTGAAAACACATTGGTACGTCGGGGTTTGAAGTTCGAACCGATGCCTTCCGGGTAGAAGACAATGCTCCGGGTAGAAGACAATTATAGACAACAATGTCTTTGTCTGTGCTGTGTTGACATTGAATTTAATCAAATCATTTAAACTACCATTGCATTTAAGCAAGGGAGAAAAGTTATACAAAGTCCCTAATTTCCACTGGAGCGTTTAGTCTTTATGAAATAAAAAAAAAATGACATAAATGTATCCATAATGAAAAATTTCTAATGTCAATGCATATCCTTGGAAACATGGTAGACAAGGGCTACTTTTTCTCGTGAAAATAAATCTTGAAGAGGGACAAAATGGATGAACTTTAAATGAAACTCTAGCGAAGCCACGCAGTACTAAATCTTTCAGCGAAGGAGGTCAAAAACTTGTTACTTAGAAGAGCGTCTGCTTCTGTGAAGGAGAAACAGCAGTACATTTCAAAATCCGTACGGAGGCGCACTGCTATGGATGGCAGACATTAGTCTAGCCAATCAAGTAGTACCTACACATATTTTGTTAAGAATTTCATTTATAATAAAATCGGGAGTGGTCTTCGCTTGACCTTCTCGTATACCAGAAACGACTCAAAAGTTGATAGAAACCTTATATTTTGATGTCATACATGCATTTTAAATTTGGTTGCAATAAGTTAAAGCATACTTAAGTTATCGTGCTAACGCACAGACACACGCACACAGATATAATTCCAAAAACGATATTTTTGGACTCGGGAAGGTCCAAAACGTGTAAATCCGTCAAAATCTCGAGGTCGAAGTTTTTGACGATTACAGGACTTCCTCTATACTACGTACACGAGAAAGTAAAAAGGTCTATCAAAAATTCTCTATCGCGTGGTTTATCAACGTAAGTGAAGTACAAATGCAAGGTTAGCTAATGTAAGGCATTATCATATATGCGCCGCACTCGCCTCGGCCTGCAATGTTTTTCTTCGCGCGTCTTTTGAATGACCCAAGGAGGAGGGAACACGTGTGCTGGCAGAGTTCCATTTCTTGATTGCGTGACATAGAGATGAGTTGACAATAGTTATTTGTTCAACAAGTGAGCAAAGTTATTTTTTGCTTCGAGTGCCAATATTAAATCATGAGAATAGCGAGTGATTCACAAATAGACTACTGAGCGCAGTGAGTGGTTTAAAGGCAAGAGACAAAAAAAAAATTCTCTCGTGTGAAACATACAACTTTTCACCTTTCCAGTGAGAAAATTGTTAAGTATAGGTGAGAAAAACAAGGCTATAATACATGATATATTGTCTTAAAAAAACCTTTGAAAATTTAAAGCTGATTACTAAAATAATTCAGATTGAACGTTTCAGTCTTGTTCAAAGCTCGCAGCAAAAAGAGTTTTTCCTTCGAGATTTAACGAAGCAAAAGATCTCTTTTGGTTTGTAAATCTCGAAGCGTAAACGTTTTTTGCTGCTAGCTTCAAACAAGACACGTTTAATATAAATAATAGTAGCCATTAATTTTACTTTTAATTTTTAATAATATTTTAGCGTAATAAACATGTGTTTGCTTTTTGTTTTTCTCACCTATAACAATTTCCTCGATGAGAGGTGAAAAGTTCTATGTTTCACACGAGAACATTTTTTTTTGTCTCGTGCCATTTGAGCACTCACTGCGCTCAGTGGTATATTTATAAATCACTCGCTACTTTTTCGCTGGTTCGTGATTTATAGTCGACACTCGCCGCAACTCATTAGGGGAGACCTATGTCCAGCAGTGGACGAACACGGCTCGATGATGATGATGATGAATGACTCGCCGCAAACACTCGTAGCTCACTTGTTGGACAAATAACTATTGCATGCTTAGTCCTAAGAAGGAAAGAAGGCGGGATTAGGAAATATAGCTTGTCAGAACACTTGCCGTGGAGAGAATAGAACGAGCTCAAAGACAAAAGTCTCAAAACTCAATGTAACTATTTCACGCGGACATAGTTGCGGGCAAAAGCTAGTACAAAATGTTTCTATTTTACGTAAATATTATTCTAATACAAGATAAAGTTTTTAACTAGCAGTTATACTCAAACGCAAACAATAGTAATTTACGAACAATGTGTACTGAAAACTAACAAGCTTGTGTACTGCGAACACATATTCGCAGCTTGTGTAAACATGTTTGTTTAATATTAATAAAGTAGTAGCTTATATAGAAAAATCTTTCCACACTAAACTGAACCTCCATCTGTAATATTGGGCAGGTGTAAAGAATCCACCTTTCCGACCCATACCAGGCCCGCTCCCTAGAGAATAGCCCCAACATCATCATTCATGTCGAGGCTACATCGTGTGGCAATCAGCCAATTACAACCACTCGCTACACCGAAGTTAATTGGTCCTTCGAGCCAGATCACTTAACCGAAATTATGAAACTAGTACATTAATATGTCATATTTTTGGAGTTTTCGTTTCGGAAGGTTTCATTGAACTAAGGCTGCTTAATTTGCTTGTGATTACTTTTGAATTTCTAAAATCAATCCTCACTGAATTATGAGAAACCACGAGAAACTTCGAGAACATTCGCGTTAGGAGTAAAACGTTCTTTTACTTATAACCTGTGTTAAGCTCTACTATTGCGCGGATTAAGGCGAAATCTCCTCGAGGATTTACAGAATTTTCAATCCGTGTATGCCTACTGTTGAAAGCTGATATGATGATAAAAAACAAACAAATGATTCACAACGATTTATAAATAAAATTTATAAATAAATTTCGTAATGAGGAAGACACAAAAAAGCTACCTTAACGATATTCAAATGTATAACTTGGCTGGTTCCACAGGATAGCGAAATCATTAATTAATGCCAACAAGGCTTCCATTCATTAACTTTATACAAATATTCTGTGGTCGCGACAGAGTTAAAGTATGAATATTTAAAGATCGCCTGCTATCTCTTGTTCATGGAAAGCAGCTGTTTACTTAGCTCAGTAGACGTGTTTGCGGTTGTAAAATGTGTACCTTGCCCTTGTCACTTGTAACTTCCTCCACGTTAATGCGGTTAGAAACTAGGAATAGTTTTTCAAGGCCACTAAGATCCACGTTATAAATATGCGCTTAGAAACTGTTAAAGGTCATAGCACACTTATCAGCTCGGTAAGAGAACGCCTCTTTTTTACTTTCTCGTATACGTAGTATAGAGGAAGTCTTGTAATCGTCAAAAAATTCGACCTCGAGATTTTGACGGATTTACACGTTTTGGACCTATCCAAAAATTTTTTTTTTGGAATTAAGTCTGTGTGTCTGGTATGTCTGTGCGTTAGCACGATAACTCGCGTATGCTTTAACTTATTGCAACCAATGCATGCATGACATCAAAATATAAGATTTCTATCAACCTTTGAGTCGTCGATCACGAAATTTAAGCAACCAAGTGCGTGGTGGGACTCGGATGGGTGACCAAAATTTAACATGCATGTATGATATCAAAATATAAGGTTTCTATCAACTTTTGAGTCGTTTCCGATATACGAGAAAGTCAAGGAGAGACCACTCCCGATTTTTACTTTTTACTATGAACTTTATGGAGCAGCGGCTACGAAACCGCTACGGAGCGTAGCGCATGGCATTATAGTAAAAAGAAACGATACGGCGATACGACCTTAAAACATCGCTCTTCTGTCACAAGACTCTAATCAGTGTAGAAACTCTCTCGTAGGAGATAGTCACCGACTAGAAATCCTCTACTGAGGTTCACAGACCAAAAAATCATACATTGTTAACCAATTATGCTTATAAAGCTGCTAAAGAGTTTCTCCCGAGTTCTTGTTGCAAAAACACGTGTTGAGAGTCTCCATTTTAAACTCAATCTACCGTACATTTGTCGGTTACTTTAAATAAATTTTCACTTGATATAAGAAGAAGAAAGCTGCTAAGAAAGTTATTCCAAAATGTGGAACTTTCCGACTTCCACGTGACATAGCGATTCCCAAAACTGGCGGTATATTAACTTTGATACCTATTTTAGCGGGTTTGTATGCTCTTGGTGCTTTAGCTGGAGATGCAGCTGGCGTAGCTATAACAGTGAACGAGTATAAATCAGCTCAAAATAACTGGAATAAGCTGGAGCGTCACAACAAAACAATGGAAGCAATTTACAGGCTAGTGGACACACCAAGGTCCTAACCTTCAAAGTAACTCCGGTGATGCTGCATAGGCGTCTGCGGCCGCCAGCATTAGTCAGTCAAGAATAGTTAAAACGGCCAGAAAATGCCGCCTGATGAATGAAGGTGTAGGTACTGCCAAATGCAAAGATAACTAGTGCAGGCATTTGGCCAATCATCATCATCATAACAGCCTTTATAATTCCACTGCTGGGACACAAGGCCTCTCCTTGTCATCGAAGGAGGTTTAGGCAGTAAGCCCCATGCTTGCCCAATGGCGGATTGGTGGACGGAGTATAAGGTGATCAATACCCCTTGCTGACCCATTAGTCACCTTCTACGACACCCAATGGATTATAGGGGTGATGCTATTTTACTCTGCCGGCATCAAATTACCAATCATTTCCATATAACTCTTTACGATTAAAATATAATACGTGAAACTGAGACGTTTTATTAGTAATTTCAGTTTACTACTAGAAAGATACATATATTTTTAATACTAGAAAAAATGCACTGAAAAAAGTCGAATTGCCTCAGGCGGGAAAGGCAAGTCGATTTTTGTCAGTGCCTTTTTTCTAGTATTAAAAATATTATTCTATATGCAGGTATAATATGTATATTATTCCATAAGATACATATTACTAGTCTATGTGTCCGTCAATGCCAGCACCATAGATATAGGAAACTGTAGATTGGCAATGTGAAAGAGAAAGAGTATCCTAACGCGTATATTAAAGTAGTGAGATCGATACTCGAGAACATTTCACTTACACGCAGGCGGCCTAAGTAGGCCTTTCATTCACATAGAAAAGACAGCAGCTGTCAGACTGCAGTACTATTTTTCGTGCACACATGCGCATTACTGACACATTGATGCATTTCTTGGTCTCGCTGGTCCTAGTCCTTTGTTGCCAATCTATAAACGTCAGTAATTATAAATCTATGGGCAGCACCACAGAAATAATAATAATAAAGAGGACAGCACTAAGAACTTAGGCACAGTCATGGCTCACTCGCATTCGTGAGATAAAAATAATGTGCCATAAGAAGCTATATGTATCTCGAGCGATGTCCCTAAGCGCTTAGAGTAGATCTACAAACTTATTTGCCAAAGCACTTAGGAAGTCGAGATTTTACTACCGATCACCCATGCGATGATTTTGCCGGAAGTTCGTTAGCAATCACGTTAGTCGAACGGATAAGCCAACTGTGTATCTATATTTCGATTTATTTATTTAGGAAAGCGGAGTTAGGTTACATCAGATTATTACCTTTATATCATATACTAATAATATAAGGAGAAAAGATTTGTAAGTTTTGTACGAATAGACTGAAAAACTAATAGACCAATATTTAAAAAAAAAAACACCGTTAGATTGCTACTTTTTCTATTTTATTGTAAAACAAATTATACGCGGACAAAGTCGCGGGCGGAGCGCTAGTCTATGCATATAGGTGACAATCGGGAGATATTGTTTACTTTACAAAAGACCATGGTCTAATTATATCGCTTCCGCTTGCTATCAGATGGGATGGAATCATTGGCTAGAACTTTCTATAATATAAATAAATCTGGTCTGGGCTTTTTTAAATATCTTTTTTGTTTTGGGACATATGTCTTTGAGACACACCTACCCATCAACACAAACCCTTTACATGATAACATTAAATCACGTACACTTAACTTATTTAATATGAACTTACAAATAAAAGTATTCAACTAAACTACATAAAATTATTATTGTAATCTTCATTCAATCGTTCAGACTAAGTAACATTGATAGAGCCTTCGGCGCTGGACTATTTCGTGCCAAGTTCAGACTTAACCATAGTCCGATAAGAAGAAGATATATTCTCTTTTATTGCACCACAAGGAAAATGCAATCGTAAATTGTATTCAAAACTCGTATTCTTGACAGCGACTCGCCCCTCGGTCGTACAATATGCAACAGTCTTTCACAGTTGATCTCTATAGCATGTGAAGCCAGTGCAAAATGAAGCAGGAATAAAATAAAAGAGATATCATTTTTATGACACTCGTATTGTTCCTCGGATTATTCGTCTAAAAAAATAACATTGCTACTGATTTCGATTTGTTTCCGTTGTTGTTTGAACGGATGAACGGATTTAGGCATCAATTGATGACCATGTATCACGCGGATTGACAAATAGAATAAATTTTATCAGAATAATATTCACACACTGAATAAAGTGACCTGTGCCTGCGATGTGTGGTTTTTATCTTGACAGCTATTGGCCTTAATCTCATCTGATGGGAACTGTTGATAAGGCCGGGTGGAAGCTAGCTGCACCTGCAACTCTCAACCAATGATGGGCTCTCTTTAACTTTTAGAACAAAATAATTCTGACAACATTATTATTATGGCGCTAAAGGGAACTAAAAACATGTCCTATTATAATAATAATTTACCTTCTTATTTTTGTCACCTCAATTATAGATCATACTTTATTTATAACATACAGTACATAATGTGTACTTAATTTTAGCCTGATAATATCGAGAGAACTTGGTACCTAAAATACAGGCTAGGCCTAGTTTAGGTACCAACAATTCATAAAATAAGTGTAAATTTAAGTTCATTATGTTATCATTTTTGAGTTTGCAAATATTGTTGTGTATCATTGTTATTTTTGTCAATAAACGAACGATTATTATTATACTTATTTTTATAAAATTTAATTCATGGTTTAATTAAACGGTTTTATCCACGTATTATTGTGAGAAACTAGAGTGTGAAATGTACTCTCCGATCTTCTTATTCTTCCTACTTAAAACAAATAAGTACACCTTCCTAATTAAGCTGCAGGATAGTTATTTAAAAATTATTAGTAAATAAACGTTTAAACCCTTTATGTTAGAAAACATTTACTTTCGCACATTTCAGTAAGTAATTATTTTAAGGATATGTAAAAGTGGGTCAAAATCATTTTTTCTTAGTTGGTTTCCTATCGTACAACTCGCCCATATAACTTGGAAACATAGAGCCAATTTACTCCCAAGAATTTCAAATTGATGAACTCGCCTGTAGGCGAGATTTGAGGTGGAGCATATTGTACATACCTTAACCCGTTTTTTGGCCGGCCGCCTACTTAACTGACACCGACCCTCCTTGAGAATGATGTTATGGGTAGTACACTCTCCACCACCCGAGTGACACTTTGGTGTGATGGTGTGTACCCACTTACTGGATTCAGAAACTCCCTCAGTTGGCTTTTATTATACCCACGGAATCTGAACGGATAGTCCTATAACGATGACAAAGTTCACCGGAAATTTGTTCACCTTTAATATTTAGACATAACTTGTAATCACAACCAAATTGAAGCGTCGGTGGCGTAGTGCGTAAGAGCGTCGTCTCCCATCCGGGAGGCACTGGTTCGATCCCCGCCACGTACCAATGTGTTTTCAAATTTTGAATTCATATGTACGTTTAATCGACGCTTCTTCGGTGAAGGAAAACATCGTGAGGAAACCTGCACACACCTATGAAGAAATTCTTAGGTTGTGTGTGAAGTCGACCAACCCGCACTTGGCCAGCGTGGTTGACTAAGGCCTAATCGCCCCTAATGTGGGGTAGGCTCGATCCACCCGGTGGGGACATTATATGAGCTGATGATGATGATGATGACAACCAAATTATTCAATATTCACTAATGTATGCAAGATTCAATTGTTTATAAATATTATAATTATCCGTACAGGGAATCATGAATATTCATACCTATGCCATATTAATTATGCAAAACATTTCCGTCCTTGTGGTATCAAAGCCGGGTGCACAAATGTGAAACTTATATTTAAACCAATATTTGTGAAATATAACCCGAATAATATGTTACTGGTATTGTCCATAACTTATAAAAACATACTCAGCTGATCTAATCAACTGTTTCTACATTTTCGGAACATTCTACAGTAATCGATGCCACATAGATTAGTGTTGATTCGTACCTACACGCGACCAACGTCTGCGACGAATCTCAGCATAGGAGGAATTCCAGTCAATATATTGTTATATTCCATTTCTAAATTTGAATTTAAAAAGGTACGGTATACCAACAGAACCAAAGAACTAGACGTGGCATTATATTATTCTGCGTCACTGAAGAGACGTAGACGAATCGAATGTGTCGCGAAACGCAAATCAGATCAGCAACATAATCAGAGATTAGTCAAACGTAAACATTGCGGCGATATACGACAGGGCGTCAGGTAATATTTTATTTGAGAAGATACGGGATAAGGTCGATGGCACCGCGGTCCTACGTTCTTAGTAAAGATCACGAAAGTTAAGCTACTAAGTGCGCGGTCGGTGCTCGGATGGGTGACCGAAAATTGTTCAACTCGATTGTCCTCCGTGCTACGGAAGGCTAGTTGAGCTGATGGTCTCGGCTGCTATTGAAAGGATAACAGTCGTTCCCAAATAGGGTTGGTGTCAGGTTGTAAAAAAGGAATGCCAAATCCTTTAGCAGTATTGTCGATATCAAAACATCTGAACCGACCCCGAAATAAATTGGGGGCAGGGTTAGAGAAAGGAAGGTACAAAAAAAAAAATTATTTTACATCATCATCATCATGTCCCAAAAATTCGTGTCTAATAAAAAAATACCTATATTATTTTACATCATCAATCATCATCATCACATTCCCAAAAAATCGTGTTGATTCGAACTCGGATCTGTTGCTCTATAGCCAGCGTGACTGACCACTCCAGTATTTAGCAAGAACGTAAAATTCCCACATATTCAAATTCAAAACAAACTGAAAATATAACAAAAGTTAGGTGAGCTGTCATTCAACAAAATAATCCAATTAGCTCTGCGGTTTTATATGAAAATACTTTGTTTAGAGTTCCCCCGTTAGTCGAGACGCATTCCCTGGAGAGCGTTGTACACTTTTATAGTCACTAAACTCTTTAAGTAGGTACTGTAGAGAATTACTTCCTTGTTTAAGATTTTGTAGTGTGTCATTTGTGAGGGCTTATATTTATTAAGTTTAAAATTAGATTATAGTTTTAAATCCTTGATTAATTCTACCTGATGGTTCCGGGTTGGTACCTAGCTAGGCCTCTCTGCCGTGACTGGGTTAGTTTGAAAAGAGAAAAAGTGACTTTAAGGCCCGTATTACAGAATGACACTCAGACATCAATCATGTCTTGAGAATCGCTTGTCACTTTCTATGAAGCACAAAGTGATAGAGACATACGACGCTCAAGACTGCGTTGATTTTTGAGACTCATTCTATAATACGTGCCTTAGTGTGTAATGAAGAGTTTAGAGAGACTGGCCACCGTTGCCGACCCTGATGGTTCCTGCCGGACTAGGACCCCAGATCACCACTAAGAAATTTTAAGGGAACGTTACCGACCTAGCTGCTCAAACAATAAGCAACACCCACTAATTAGGGGCATTTTTTTTGTAGTATTGTAGAATATTTGTAATACTGTCCGTGATTGACTCTAGTGCAAAAACTTTCCCGAAAATAAAATTTCGCGTTATAGAAGATGATATACCTAAGCCGATCTTTAATTTTACAGACAGCGTACTTGAGTGTGTATGATAGTATTTTCTCAAGTTAGCTCATAAAAAAATTGTATATTGACCTTTGATAAGAGCAATTTATTTATTACCAAATTAACCACCCATTCACTTGTATCTTGTCCCTAAGGTAAACTTCTAATGAAAATATCATCCTTGCTTGAACTATTTCGTTGCAAAATAGCACAGAATTTAATTTCTTTCGTGGCTCTGGAACTGAACTGTATTTCAACTTTTACTGAAGTACGAGTTCGCATCTCATTATCCAACTATTGTAGTCGCTGGTCTCGTCGCACACTTTCTCGAATTCTTTCTTTTCACCTGACTACGACGTAGCAAGATAATTTAAGCGTATAGTCGAAGAGATAGTAACGCTGCTTGCTGTCGTTTTTAATTTGCTTGTGTTTTCGCAGCCTACATTTTAAATTAATTGGCAAACACAGGCTTATCTGATGAAGCTTAATTTGTCTGTAAGCTTAACATGACCACGCAAGTGTATCCCTCATATTTTACGCTGACGATCGTGTTGACAAATTACCTGCGTGTCCCCGGTTTCAAATTTTGGTTGAAGAGTCACGGTTATACCCGTTGCTTAGACCATAAGTTTATTGGATGTATTAATTAAACCACAAAAATCGATTGTAATAGGCAAAGTGATCCATTGCGTGATTCACTTAGTAAAATTTTGATTAAAATCAAAACAGTTTTATTTAGTAATTACAGCGCTCTGTTGCAATCAATTCGAATATTAAATCAAAGTAGTTCTTTTTAATTATAGACGTACTCATTTACTTGCTACTAACCCTTTCTCTATTAAAGTAAGCTGTTACAAAACACAAAGCCACTTGCTGTACTCGTATGAAATACATTGGCCGCAAAGAAAGTTTTGAAATTTGGTCCAAATCATTGTCGTCATGTCCGCTTCCAATTCTATTTGGGGTATACGTAATATATTTTCTTTTTCCCGCATACATATTACAAAATCTCATAATGTCGCCAGCTTCCCATAGTGAACAGCGGCCGAGACTCCGAATTCTTGCGCTAATCCGCTATACCCTATCTCTCATAATGTAAGTAAAATAAATATTGTCCATATAAACGAAAGTAAAAAATTATCTTGTCTGTATAAATCTTCTCGCTAAGCTTTCCATCTTTAATATCCTACCACCTGATAGTAATGCTAGAATGATAGCTGCCAGATAGCAGGAACCACTTCCGACTGACTTGAGACTCTCGGCCTCGAGCAGGTAATGTGAAATCGATACAGCTTCCGTAGAGATAAGGTTTAAAGAACGAAGGAAACTTGATAATCTCGTTACTTGTAAATAAATATTATTTTACGTAAGTATGTAGTTCTTTGCGATATTCTGAAATATACTTTGATAGAAATTGTTTATTTCATAAACTTTAATATATCTTTAACTTAAAAAAAAATGTTAAAAAAAATTCAAGGAAGGCAAAGGGATCTAGCCCGTACATATTTTTTATACTAAACGGGTGGCAGACAAAAAAGATGATGAAGTTCAAGAGCTTTTCCCTGTCAAGATATGAAATGAAATGAAAAACCTCTTTATTAAATGGACTTTGCTAAATACTTTCAAGCGTCGCGTCGGTGGCGTAGTGCGTAAGAGCGTCGTCTCCCACCTGGGAGGCACTGGATCGATCCCCGCCGCCCGACGTTTAATCGACGCTTTTACGGTGGAGGAAAACATCGTGAGGAAACCTGCACACACCTATGAAGAAATTCTTAGCTTGTGTGTGAAGTCGACCAACCCGCACTTGGCCAGCGTGGTTGACTAAAGCCTAATAGCCCCTAATGTGGGGTAGGCTCGAACCCCTCGGTGGGGACATTATATGAGCTGTTGATGATGATGAAATACTTTCAAATCGTCAAAAGCCCTACCACCATTTCGGGACGTAATAATTATTTATCTTAAATTATTATTATTATGGTGAGATGGAGAATAAATTGCAAAACTCCACAGCTCATAATTTCAAACATCATTACAGGTCAATAGATAATAACAATATAATTTAAGTTACAGTTTTACATGCGTAAATTTTAGTCAGATAATACTCCCACGCATTTGGATCATTTATATTATAATTTAACTTGTAAAATGCTTTTCTATATAATTCAATTAATCATATTAATGAACTAAGTATTTGTTAAGTTAACTTTTGATACCCACCACCATTTTGAATTAAATTCAGATAGATTCCTTTCAGTTTAGGTGCTAAGTATACATTTATGATCCTCCGGTTAACAAATATAAGAATACAATATGTGGGTATACAAAAAATAAATCCGATAATGCATTAGTCATTTACACAAAATTATACACAAACAAGAACTAAGAATAAACAATTACAGTGTCTACATTTACATCAAATAAAAATAAAATATTCCAGAAAATATGAGATGACCAGGCCCTGTTGGCGCCACCTCTTCACAAGTATGCTTCACAGATATGACGCAAGAATCAGCCATCGCTTCGGTCAACCATATTTTATGGAACGTAACGACCCGACACAAGATGACATCGCCACAATACAGATAGAAACACACCTTATATCACAGGAAAACATTTCTTCGTTTATTTTCTGCCGTTTTTAACCGACTTCAAAAAGGAAGATGTTCTCAATTTTTAGGTATTGTTCCAGAATATTAGAAGACGCTTGGACCGATTTGGACAATTCTTTTTTTGTTTGAATAGGTATACTTTCCAAATGGTCTTATAAAAAAATTAAATTATGAATCGGTTCATAGGTTTTTTTAGTATCGTGAAAATACGCATTCACAATATGGATTTTTCACGCACAACACAAACCACTGAAGGGATTGCGCCAAAATTTGTCACGTAGATAGTTATTATGACGTAGGCATCCGAATGGATTTACCAAAATTCGGGTTCTTCGGGGAATTTAATACGATTGAAACCGCGGGTAAAAGGTAGTTTGCAGTAAAATATGCTTGTCACTTCGTTAAACTTCATTGTGGCGACAGAAAATGTCGTGGTGGAAAACCACTATAAAATTCTCAACGTAAAAAACACAATAATTCAATGACTATTTATTATAATCATCAACATAGATGCTTGTAGTACTTATACCACTTCACTGTACAAAGTCCACTCTAAAAAAATAATGTTTGAATTTATCGAAATATTTTTTTTGTGACGCCATGAAAGCGCGCCAAACATCGTTCACTTTTTAATTAAGCCACTATAATCTTTTTATAGCAAACCGTCTCATTAGCATTTGTCCACGACAAAATTTGACATGAAACTTTTATCGCATCGTAAAATGGCTTCTCAAAAAACATTCAATGGTAAAACTACTCGTACGTCGATGTCGTAAACACGACAAAGTCGGACTTTCCACACGAAATTGGTACTTAAGTACTAAAATTAAGGAACAAAATTCTATTTTTATATAATAAATGTTTTGTTTGAAGAGGTGGTGACTACTGTAAAACTCTCAACGTCAAACAGGCTATAAAATCTTTATTTCAATAATCTCATAATATTGAACACGGATGTAGTGTGCATCGAAATTTTTATTTTCACTGTGGAATTATTGAAATAAAAATTTCACTGACTCCATGAAAGGGGTCATCCATAAATTACGTAACACGTTAAAGGGGGGGGAGGGTATGACTAGAATGTGACATTGTGTGACACGGGGCAGGGGGGGGGTCAAAAGCTTTGTGACGTTACATGTTAAAATTTAAAGTACTAAAACGCGAAATTTATATGTGAATAAAAAAATCTAAAAATTTTCGAACTCGATCTATATTTTTAATACTTTAGCACTCTCGCTATGAGATTATCTCTCTTGCAATAACAATCAACTTCTAGAGCGGCGTTGTAATGCAAGTTAGACACAAAATTCACGAGAGTTCTGGTAAGGGTTTGAGTAGGTTTAGGAAAAAAAAAAAGAAAAAATTAAAATAACTGTTTTCTTTTGATTATTTCTAAATACATGCATAAAATTAAAAAAGGTGTGACGTCACATCAGGGGGGAGGTGTTCTAAAAATGTGACAACCTGTGACAAGGACGGGGGGAGGGGTTAAAAAGTCCTAAAATTCGTGTGACGTAATTTATGGATGGCCCCAAAGAGCGCCTACTTCTTTTTGGTTAGGAAGTTTTAGTGATGCTTAATTGAAATTGTTTCTGTGACATTATAAATAAAACAACTTTTACGGATTTAACTCGCGTGTAATTAGATTTTACATGTTATTCTTATTGCGTCGGGCATCCCGTGACCACGAACGCTGAAAAGTGTTACGAAACGTCGGGCAATAATAATAACATATAAAATCTAATTACATGCGAGTTAAATCCGTAAAAGTTGTTTTATTTATAATGTGTAGTGCTCGCGCAAATCTAAGAGGACATTATGTTTCTGTAACAGTTTATTTTTAATGTTAATTGATTAAATGTAATCTCAGTGTAATATACCAATGATAAGGCTAAACACCATCTAATTAGAGGTAACGATGATCGTTCTTTCTCCCTTTCTATCTCTAGGTCAATAAAATGATCGTTTAATATTACACCACAAGCTGGCTATTTTTTATTTGATTATTATCGAAATTTTGATTAGGATTAGGATCATTTTTCAAAAACTTACAATCATTGTCATCATTTCTGCCTTGCTCCCAATTTTATTTGGGAGCGGCGTAACATTTTCTCTTCTTTCCGCATATTACAAAAATATTTGGCTGAAATAAAAGTCAGTCAAAGTTGCAAACTACTAGGTGGTAGACCCATATGTAAGATCGTCTGGATAGATATCACCGCTTTTCTTATTTCTGCCGTGAAGCATTGAAGGGAAAGGTAGGTGGGTATGGAACACATAGGATGGCAATGCACTAGCAGTGTTAAGTGATTTACCCTTAATATTGCATGTGTCTATAGGCGACGTTAACCACTTAACACAAGGTGGGCCGCAAGCTTATTTGCCATTCCGTAATATAAAAAAAAACTTAAACTCTCCTCGGGCATACTGTTGTTGGCGGATAACCTGCTCTATACGAGATGGTATTACGTCAGGTCTAAATTCTGAGTCGCCTTTAACGACACCCATGAACAGTGTTGGGGTAATCGTTCTTAATAAATAAATGTTTTCTTTTTTCTTTCTTTCTTTACGGCCGCTACCATACGACATCCTGCCCAACCTGCCCTGCTCCCAAATTTATTTGGGGTCGGCGTAATAAATGTTTTCTTTTTCCACTCTTCTCAGTGATCATCTCAACATTAACCTTCTTTGTCTATCATCATTCCCACAGTTTATCCATCTTTTCTTCGTTCTTCCTCTCTCTCTCTGTCCCTCTATATCCATCCAAATTAATTCTCATCACTTTCTTTGTTACATGCTCATCATCTCTTCTCATTATATGCCCATACCATGCCAATCTGTTACCTCTCAGTCTTACCATTCGTGTACCATACGTCTACGTACGACATCAATCATTCCATAAAAAATGTTAACAAAAATAAATACTTATTTCACATGATACGTGCTAAGGAGAATTGTCCGTTATTATTACTAAATAACGGAGTCCGTTATTATTACTAAATAACGGAGTTTAAGAACTTGTGTTATGGATACTAATCCATAACACAAGTTCTTAAAGATACTTAATTTGGGCTAGGTAATTGGTGTGAGCGTAGAAATATATTAATTACTAGCTGCCCGGCCACGCGTTGCTGTGGTAATTTCATACTACTGACCTGTAACATTGTATCTGCAGTAAAAAAAATGACTACTTATCAAGATAAAACTATCCTATCTCTCAAGTTGGATCAAACTGCACACGGTGTACAAATTTGATTGAAATCGGTTAAGTGGTTTAGGAGTCCATTGAGGGCAAACATTGTGACACGAGATTTATATATATTAAGATTATCTTTACTTTATTATATGGAAGATATATTATTTTCCCACCGATTCATTAGACAACGTCTCCAATAGCGACCGAAGCGAACCTCATTTGAAATTTATTAGTTTTCGAGCCTGGGTACCAGGGGCATAAGTACCGACGTGAGAACTTGGCCACGAGAGTATTAATCTGTTAGATAGGACACATTCATTACATACTTGTCACTACCTAAGAAGGAGCAACATATTTATTTCAGACCATATCCATAATATGTACCTATGCTGGTTGGATGGATTTATTTAAATAAAAGATTGAAAATTAAATGATTTTATAAAAAGAGACGCCATGATGCCAGAGGTGATTTAGCCATATGATGCCGGCAAAGTAGAATTGTATCACTCCATATCCTCCAATGGGTGTAGTTGAAGGTGACTAATGGATCAGCAAAGGACTATTGATCACCTTTTACTCTGTCTACCAATCCGCATTGGGCAAGCGTGGAGGACTACCTAAACCCTTCCTTCGATAACAAGAAGAGGCGTTGTATTCCAGCGGTGGGTGGAATTATAAAGGCTGTTTCGATGATTATGATGAATGCGCCAAAAGGAGGCTGCGGAACGGGCTAGGGAGGACGATCCCTTAGCAGAGTCCATCCGCAGGAGGCGTACCAGCAGGAGGAGGCGAATATTCGTACTCCACCCGCCTGAATAGAGTCAAGCGAGTGATTAGATAAGGCCCCATCGCTCACATCGAAGCTGACAGAACATCCCAAGCGTTTCGGGATATCTTTGACCGCCGTAGGGGCCTGATGAGGCCAGCCACAGGTGACTTTGAGGACATAGGTATACAGTGTTCCTCGTGAGGTACACCGACAAGCGGAGCGTAGAGAACGTCGACAGCTTCTTCAAAATCTTTAGAATCTTTTCCGTCGCAAAAAAGGGAACTTTAAACAAGCCCTACCACCAACCAAACCGGTACATGACCATGACTAAAATTGTATGAGAACATTATACGAGTATATTTGTATGTTATTTTTTTTTTTTTTTAAGTAAGTCTCAAAATATTATTTGCCACCCAGTGTATTTAAACAAAATGAGTAGTATTCAGCACACCTTCGGCTTATACCATTTCGTATAAGCCGAAGGTGTGCTGAAAATGACCTTGTTTGCAGAACTAAAGTTCCACAAACTTTTGAATAGAGAATTGCGAAGGGCCACAAAGCCCCTACCACAGGTACTCGCGAACGGCCTCCAAACTATTTACACGTATGTCGTCAGGAAACGCGTGCACAATGGTGGAGCGCTGTGTGACGCGAGCGAATAATAACTCGGTGAGTTGCTAACGAAACACGTCTTTTATGAATGTAATGAGGTGTGTAACGTAGCTTAGTGGAGAAGGAAGACGGAATTGCTTTCTATGTACATTGTATTGGACAGGTTAGGAGGTAACACTATTGTATGTTATATTTTTTGTTTGGCAAGTTTAGTTATGATTGAAATTGATACCAAATTAAATAGAAAACTGAAAAACATGGAAAAAATATCCTGTCATGGATAAGTGCTGAGACGGGACTTGAACCCGCGACCTTTCGCTATCCGGGCGACTGCTCTTCCAACTGAGCTACACAGGACTGTTTGACCACGACGAATTTAGCCATGTCTTTCGTTTTATTTCAATAATATATTACTATAATAAAACTGATTCATGATAAACTATAACATAAAAGTACAATAAAACATAAAAACAAACTAGTATTTAATTTGAAATGATCCCTGTTAGTATCAATAGTATTTTTCTTATAAAATTTAGAAAGTGCCTGAATGAGTATTTATCACTGTCCCTTATAGATTGTCCTACCACGAGGAGGTGCTACACTACACCGCGGAGACACCTCATTTCCTTTTCATCAGAACCTTTTCCATTCACTAAGTCCCGAACTCTGTTCAACCGTATCCACTGAAGCTAAGCAAATACGATTAATGAATGAAGAAATCCTATTGGTTGTTTTAATACATATCTCACTTCTCGTCTCGTCTTTGGTTGTTTCCGACAAATAAACTAAAACCACTACCAAGATGTGGCCAGTATTAAAATTAATATCTCCATAAAGAGTAAAATAAAAAAGTAATATTTCTACTATTTTCTATGTTCTGTAAGTAGAATTTCTTTAAGCATTGATAGATAACGCGGTGCCGGTAATCAATCTATCATAAATAATTCATACAATCCATATGTACTAATACTCCAATATCCTTCTAATTCACTCAATCACATTGTACTGTATTTTGTCCGTCTATATTCCGTATAACAAACGGATAAAGATCGATTTGCACTGCTACTGTGTTGGCCGATTTGCTGTCCACTGTCCGGTCCATTATATTGATTAACACCAAGCGCGGACGTGGTTTAACCGCACATATCTACTGGTTAATAACACAATACATGAAACATGATCAAACGGCATTCGATACATTTCTCTACGACTACATAAAACATGCATGGTATGTGGGGAATCATGGTACCTGGGTATTTCACATACCGTGCTCGCTGCTGTATCATTTCTAGTACGTAGACGTAACAGACTGTTACGTCTACGTACTAGAAATGATCAGCTTTTTCTTATTTAGTTTAATGAGATATATAATAACTTAATTCTGGATGGAAATGGAAATAATTTACTTAATACTCATAATTAAGATTTATAATGATAAAAAAAAATTGTGTGTGTTAGCTCCGACGCACGACTGGAGTTTACTCCGAGACAGGTGAGATGGCGCACCTGCTGTCATCCGTGTTTTGACAATTAGAAAGTTGCGCGACATAGGATGCGCACCAATTATGACTTTGACCTTCAAAAACGTAACGAGGTCATTCATCGATAGATTTTACTCCTCACATTTTTCTCATACCGGGCCCCTTATATGTGCAAATCGATTCTTAAGGAGTAAACTCCAATAAAGTAATTCATTTTAATAAAATTAGTGAGCGTTGCACATCAGACTGATCGCACGAAAATGACAAAATCTAAATATATATGTATAACTCAAAGGTGACTGACTGACTAACATAGTGATCTATCAACGCACAGCCCAAACCACTGGACGGATCGGGCTGAAATTTGGCATGCAGGTAGATGTTATGACGTAAGCATCCGCTAAGAAAGGATTTTTGGAAGTTCCACCCCTAAGGGGTAAAAGTCCACGCGGACGAAGTCGCGGGCGGAAGCTAGTTTTGTAATAAATCCTCAGGTTGGTTTATAATTTCATTACAATAAATAACCTTCTAACTTTACAAAAAACTTTAGATTATCATTATTCGAAGTTTTGACGGCCATCTTGGCAGTGATTAGTAACTAACTATGTATAGAATTCTATTCAAAATGTTTATGGAACACACTATTTTATCATTTATTAAAGTTGGTTCATAAGGTCCAAATTAATGAACCTCACTCCATCATTTGCTAAGTATCTCGAGACAAATGGAAATAATATTTACGAAGTCGGTCACATATTATCGGCTTTGTTGGACATCAAAGGGGCCATTTACTAGTACATTAGTTTGCCACACATACAAGACATAAAAAATATATATTCGCCTCCAACATTACATGGAAAATACCTGTAAATCAGAGGGACGAAACGGTGGCTGGAAGCCGCAATCCCTCCTATTCTGTCGAAGCCTTTGACAAGAAGAGATAATGCCATTGAATACACACCGCTCCCCTTTTGATACATTTTATATCCCTCTATTCACATTTACAGATTTAAGGAAGAAACAATCCTAAATACGTATCATGCTGATTTTCATGTCGGAAAATATAAACAAAGTTTCTTGCATACATACCACAATATTTTTTGTGTTTTAAGTTCTCCCTATTATAAGCCAAGGGATCTATCTCATACTGCTAAGTTTAATTTTTAATTTTTTCGAAAACGATGATATTTGATTACCGCTTCCGTGCATTTTCGTAACCAAATCTATCTTATGACTAATAAAAGACGTTCCTTCTGTTCATGACACGTCGAGTACTCTGCAATTTATTGGAAATCAATTTATTTTTTACGAGGATGCTATGTGATGATATCCCGAAAGTCCCCGAAAGTCCCGAAAGAGCTTCACAGGGAACTCTCAACAACTGAAGGACTATCTTGATTGTGAAAAGTTTTCACTAACTGTTTACGCTTTCACTAGACAACCAGGGACCTCTGCTTCAACTACCGACAATCACTATACTACGAAACGCTAGAGAAAAAAAATGTGATTTTCCAAAAAAAGCTTTTAATATACCTAGCTCTAAGTTGCTATTTCAATATCATAAATCAAAACGAACAAATATAATATCCATCTTGTTAAATATCTTCCAGCAGATCAAAATATTATATGTACCACGAAAATATACTTAAAACGGCACAATATTGTTATTAAAGTGCTCTATGTTAAAATATATCTATGTTACATTTTTGGGATACGAATATCATTAATATCCTATTCAGAACATTAACAATGCCTGGATACCTTTTAGCCATAATATCTTCAAAGCAGTAAAAGTAACGTAGAATGAGAGAGATAAAATATATTATCTACATTAAGAAATATTTTCAATACAAACATTATATTACTAGGTGGTAGACCCATATGTAGGGTCGTCTGGGTAGGTACCACCGCCTTTCTTATTTCTGTCGTGAAGCAGTTCGCTGTGTTTCGGATTGAAGGGAAAGGTAGCCAGTGTAATTACTGGGCATGGAGGGCATATAATTTTAGTCCCCAGGATGGCAAACGCACTTGCGGTGTTAAGTGATTTACACTTAATATTGCAAGTGTCTATAGGCGGCGGTTACCACTTAACATCAGGTGGGCCGCAAGCTTGTTTGCCATCTCGTAACATATAAATCTGATTACATTACTTTAAAGACTCGTATCCACTAGGCAAATTTTGACACGTGACAATTTGCAGAACATTGTTGCTCAAGGCAAGGCGAGACTGTTTTAGCAACGTTCGGCGGTAGGTCGCTAGAGGAACCATGCAGTTCTGATTTCAGCAGAGATGTTTATGATTTAACGTCTCCATTTGATAACATTTTGATGCTCAACGGCATATTACAAGGAAATAAACAACAAGCCTCGCGTCAAATTACGTGCTAGTGATATCCCAACGCTATAGTAGGATTGCAGTTATGTACTTATTTCCAATATTATACATTTCCCCCCTTCGGGCAGGGTCAAAGTATTCATTTTCTAACATCTCCCCTTTTAATAGAATCCTTTATTCGCACATAAACTAGAAATTCAATTTGTAGAGCGCACCTAATATATTAAATATTTCTCTGTAAAACTGATAAAATGCTTGAAAGTTCTTCGAGAATACACCATTTTAAAAAGTCTATTATGGGTTGCTACGTGCGCTACGGGGCTGCTACGGAATTCGTAGCTTTTAGCTCGTAGTAGATTACGTTTGGTGTGTACCGTATTTGAGTTGAAGTTTGAATTTAGTTGTAAAGTAACTGTTCATTCACATTTCTCTGTGGCATTCCAATTTGGACAAGGGAATGGGAACCTCTGCCAGTTCGTGATCTTTCTTTCTTCCAACCTTGTTGGTTGGTAGTGCAAGCGCGTATACTCTCGCTTAGACTAGCTGTCGTCGCGTTTTAATTTTTTTAATTTCATTTATTTTCATTTCATTTCATTAATAAATACCATAATAAACTGCCGAGTTTTTTAAGTAAGAGTGTAACATATGTCCTGGATTTCGGCTTTTGTTGGGTAACCAAGTGTTACTTAAGGAGATCCTTATGGGAAGCCTATCACGCCATCAGTGGGCGTCTCTCGGTGGACATTATGATACCTTTTGGGTTTATGAGCACGATTGTTTGTATGTATTTTAATGTCATCCCCGTTTTACGAGTTTCTTATGACAATCCAACTCTTGGGATGACACATTTGTCAAGCTTCAAAATCTGCCGAAGTAGCTTGTTTATCTTTTATTTATGTATTTAATTTTTTCCATCGGGACACTAGCCGCAGATTAAATTCCAAGATAAAAATATTATATCTAGTCTATCGCCGGGTTCTTAAACTCCATAATTATGTTTCGTATTGCCAAATACTAAGTTGCACAATACATTTTTTTAAATTTAGTAAATTTTCGCAAATTGGGAACAAAAGCCACAACTTTAAGAGGTTAGCCGTAGGTTGTTTTGCATCTGCAGGATCACTTAGACGTCTTCGTAATTTTCCCCCGACTGCCACCAAAATTGCGCTTGCTGAATCCCTTCTTCTCCCTATTTTAGACTATGCTGATGTCTGCTACCTGGAGGTCAATGAAGACCAACTAAATAAGCTTGAGCGGCTTCAATAAGGTTTATATTTGGTCTTCGCAAATATCACCATGTATTTGATTTTCGCACTAAGCTCAACTGGTTACCTATTCGCCTTCGCCGGAATACACATATTGTCCCTCCTATATAATATTCTCTTTAATCCCAATACCCCATCCTATCTCAAACAACGTTTCACATTCCTTCAGGACGCTCATTCACAAGATTTGCGATCATCTAGTAATTTGAGGTTGGAGACCCCAATGCATTTTACAAAATTCTATAGCAAGTCGTTTACAGTGCATGCTGTTAGTTTGAGGGATGCATTGCCGGTCGAGAAATTGCCGGTAAATCTCTGAACATTTTCAAGTGTCTAGTAAAAGATCACTATCTGTCACTGTCTGTTGTAGTGTAGACTCTTCTATTATTATTAATTTGCTATTGTTTACCATTAATGTTTTCATATGTATTGTATTTAAAACATTGTGTATGTGGTATGTGTACTATTGTTTATGTATTTAAATTGTATGTAGATTTATATTTTATGTTATATGTGTGTATGTTTATTCTGTGGTTGTTGTATATATGTATTTCATGTTGTGCCAACTTCCCTCTAAGTTACTTGTTTCATGCTGATTCTGTCCCCATTCTAAGGTTGCGTGGAAGAGATCGCACACAGCGATAAGGCCGCCCATAGTACCAATTTTAGTATATTTTTGTTTATGTAATTTTATTGTTTGTTGGTGTACAATAAAGTATAAATAAATAAATATATAAAAGCCACTATATATTTTCTTTTTAAAACACTTTCATTTGTTTCACATCGAGTTCTTTTTGAAATGTTGAATTCTGCTGCTTTAAAATAGAACAAAGGCAGTGAGTGGTGGATATGGCATTTTTACTTTCTCGTACTTATACGTAGTACAGAGAAAGTCTTTGTAATCGTAAAAAAAATCGACCTCTAGATTTTGACGGATTTACACGTTTTGGACCTCCCTGAGTCCAAAAATATCGTTTTTGGAATTATGTCTGTGTGTGTGTCTGTATGTCTGTGTGTGTGTCTGTGCGTTTGCACGATAACTCGAGTACGCTTTAACTTGTTGCAACCAAATTTAACATGCATGTATGACATCAAAATATAAGGTTTCTATCAACTTTTAATCCTTTCCGGTATACGAGAAAGTCAACGGGAGACTACACTCGATTTTTCAAAATGTATTTCATTGATTAAGCTACTAGTGTAACAGTCACTTTAATTGAAGCTTGATACTCGGCAGCCGGAGAACCTAAAGGGTATATTAATTTAAATACCGAATCTCACATTCGCATAACTTTTGTTTTTGACCAATCTGTAGAGACGATACTGTTGGCATTCGAAGTCGTTTGTTATCTTTTCATCTCCTAAGCTTTATCTGATTCGATACTATTCCGAAATGTTAAAAATATATGTTTTGTTGTGGACTATCATACATTAGTTTATAGAAAAAGAAACAAACGTACATATATATACTGCTAAAATATAACCCTTCCTCTTCAGTTCCGAGCACTTTATTTGCGACTACACTTGTGAAGAACTCGAGTCTAAGTCTTCATTCGAGACTCGGTGTACTAACTAAACTCGGAGTCTCAAGTTAGGACTCGAGTCACAAAAAGATTCAAAAAGTTCGTTATTTAAATTAACTTTGCTTAGTGCTTTTAAATCATCAAAAACACTATCACGTCGCTTCAGATAATAATAATAATTATTCTATTTGAAAAATTAGGCTGGTGGAGAAGAAGCAGCGCAACAAACTCACACACCTTTCAATTTGGTAAAAATTATAAGCAAGAAGTTGGATTTGAATGTTTTATGTCATACTCATAGAATAAAATTGTAAACAATAACATTATGTTGATCTTAAACAAATGTATATTATCACTTTTTATTTCCTGCTTTATAAGGAAGGCTTCATACGGAAGACAACACGAGCGCAACACAAACGCTAAAAATCGGGAGTGCTCTCCCCTCGACTTTCTCGTATACCGGAAACGACTCAAAAGTTGATAGAAACCTTATATTTTGATGCCATACATGCATGTTAAATTTTGGTCACCCATCCGAGTACCGACTGCACACTTGGTTGCTTAACTTTCGTGATCAACGACTCAAAAGTTGATAGAAACCTTATATTTTGATGTCGTACATGCATGTTAAATTTGGTTGCAACAAGGTAAAGCATATTCGAGTTATTGTGCTAACGCACAGACACACACACAGACAGAGAGGTCCAAAACGTGTAAATCCGTCAAAATCTCGAGGTCGATTTTTTTACGATTACAAGACTTCCTCTATACTACGTATGCGAGAAAGTAAAAAAGATTCGAGCTTTCATTTTACGATGAGTTAGATTTAAGCCATCTAGTCTAACGACCGGTTGCACAAGTTATACTTTTAACAATTTCGTAAAAAAATATTATAATATTAACGGCCAGTACTTTTACGTTTTACAATTTTGCAAAAAGTAACATAAAATGATAAAAGTCAGCTTAATTCATAGGAGTGGGTTGTTCCATTTTTAAATATCTTATTTTTTACGAAATTGTTACCTTTCACAACTATTTCACAATTTCGTGCAACTTGGTGCAACTGGCATTTATTAGACTGTTGTTGTAATGAGTCGAGTTGTATAATTTGTCAGTCGAGCTATTAAAGCGAAAATTAGGATTCAAAGCCTCGCGCTCTTTGCAACTCTATTTGCAACACAGAGACAACATCTTAAGACGTCATTCTTCGCAGTAGGTAGGTATCTACAGGTATCTACAAGGAACGTTGCTCATTTTATGTAAATGGGAGGCGAGGTACCTACGTTTTGTTTTAATAACTTTCCGTCGTTGCAAATGTCATTGTTTGTATACTCACGTGACAGTTCGTTATAAAGAGTAATTTAAGTTCGTCGAGGAGCAACTCCGTTATCAAGATAAAAAACTTAATTATTTTACTTCAGTTATGTTCCGAAGTGGTTCGTAGACTGTAATAACAGTTAAAATGTAGCTTCTTCGTGTACTAGAATATTATTTAAATTTTCTGTATTTTCTGTCAAAATATTTTTTTCATCTAGAGAACTCAGATGGTGTAATTCATGAGATAAGGGAAAGAATTGTAATTTGAACTTTTCATGAGGCAAAGCTTATCAATGTTTGTTTTCCGTTCGAATGATAATAACAAAACTGATTTCATGAAATAAAATAAATTATAATTATTAATAAACTTACCGCGGATATACATTGAGTTTTATTACTAGCTGTATTGGTTAATCTGAATGTTTAAATTCAGAGACTGCAATACTACTTCTAGAGTTATCTGTTGAAATTACACAGATTACGAGAAACTCAATTAATTATGAACACCTTCAGACGCTGTAGACTTCATTTAACAACAAAAGTTTTAAAAGCGCGAAAGTTTGCGGTGCTCCAACCGTTCAATGAAAACTGGGGTAAATACCTCGACCGATTCCTTCCTTTCTCTTCCTGTCGGTTCTTGATAACTTACTCAATACGCAAATACGGTAGAAATTATAAGCATATAACATGACCAAATTTTCAAACCGTTTCATATTTAATCGAATGAAAATCACTCATCACTACATAGTATAAAACAAAGTCGCTATCCGCCGTCTGTCTGTCTCTATGTATGCTTAGATCTTTAAAACTACGCAACGGATTTTGATGCGGTTTTTTTTAATAGATAGAGTGATTCTTAAGGAAGGTTTATATGTATGATACATGCATATTTACATAAGCATTGCACCCGTGCGAGGCTGGGGCGGGTCGCTAGTTCACAATAAAGCACTCATAAGTAAGGTACGTACGTTTGCGTTACGATTAATGTTAACGTTACGATTAATGTTAACACTAAAGTCGCGAACAAATGCTAGTTATAAGATATTTCCGTTCCGTTCCGTTCCACTAATATGAGACTCACTAAGATATTGTGCTACTATAATGGATGATTTTAATGAACAAGTCATGACTCTTAAAAAGAGCGTGTTCATCACACGAACATTTGCTTCTACAAGAAGATGTTAGTGACGTCATAGCCGGGCCTCTTGATATTACTAACAACTGTAGCAAGAACCGTCTTGCTACGAAATAAACTTAATTTTAAAAGCGTCGATAATTTTTGTCACTAAAATTGTGTGTTGAATTCTACGCAGCAATAGTTAGGGCTATATTAAATTGTGCTCAAAATGTAAATGAGAAAATTTACATAATGATTTCGCTTCCAAACTAAAGCACGACCTTTAATAGATATTGCTTCTGGCCTTTAAATAAGCTCTCGGACACAATGATAAAAAGAAGATGATCAAGATACAATTTTTTCCAACTTTTCTTTACCAAAAACCCCAAAATACGCAAAGTTTTTAAAAATCAACAAGCGCTACTACATCGCGTAATAAAGAGTTTTATCGCATAATAAAATTGAAATGCCCCAGTTTTGAGTGTTCAGCCACTTTTGTCGAGTCCGTTTCGTGTTCAAAAAAGTTGTTCTATGTTGCATAATTATATTTCCATCTCAGTACCTACTAGTTCTTTGAAAAGACCTTAGCCATCAATTACCGAAAGGCTTATTTTCAGTACAATTGTGACACTGCAACTTTTACGTGCATGCAGTACAGTCAACAACATACATAGATAAACTAAGCTCTTAAATTCAATGACAAATTTCTAAAATAATACTGGTCCGGTAGCTGCATTGAGGCGTAAGGTCCAGTCACCTGTAGTTACTGTGTTGTGTGTGTATATTCAAAGCCTCACTTTTCAATTGCACGACGTTTGTGAAGCGGAAATTACACATGTGTTTTGACATCAAAACCTCTCGTCTGTGACGCCACCTGGTTTCTCAAAGTCCCTCGCTTCGTAGAAATATTTAAATGGAAATAGCAATTATCTTACTTCTGTGCGTAATAATTTGTACTTACGTGTTTGTGTTTAACGTATCTGTTAGCAGTGCTCTTTTTAAATTAGTTTTTGTACTTAAAAGCTTTTTACAAGAGAAATGATCCAAATGCGTGGGAGTATTATCTACCCAAAATTTACGCATGTAAAACTGTAACTTAAATTATATTGATAATTTTTTCTTGACTTGTATTGATGTTTTGAAATCTTTACAAAATTGTAAGCTGTGGAGTTTCTTTCGCCATTCTTCTCCATCTCAGCTTAATGTTATTTTTTTAAGTGAAATAATTATTATTTCGTCCCGAAATCGTGGCAGGGCTTTTGACGATTTAAAAGTACTTAGCAAAGTCCATATTTAAATAAAAACCTTTTTCATTTTCATTTTCATTTTTCATTACTATTAACTGTACGATGGTTTATATTTCCTAAGGAGGGTTTGTGTCAGGCAGTTGACCGGCCGTAAAATCTAACGCCAAAATCTATAGCAGTAAGTCGATATCAAGCCATACTGCACCGCAAATGCACCCCAAAATAAATTAGGAACAGGGTAGCAGAATAGTTTCCATATGATGCCAGCACAGTAGAATAGCATTACCCCTTAACCTCCAATGGGTGTAGTAGAAGGCGACTAATGGATCAGCAAAGGGGTATTAATCTTATATTCCGTCCACTAATCAACATTAGTCAAGCGTGGTGGACTACTGCCTAAACCTCCTTCGTTGACAAGGAGAGAGTGCCTTGAGTCCTAGCAGTGGGTCGAATTTTTAAGGCTGTTATGATGATGATGATAAGGGTAGGAGGAACAAGAGTTTATAATAGTATCCACTATTACAAATAGCAGAAGTGAGTGTGGAACAGGGTGATCATTTACTATTCTATTCTATTCTTAACTAATGGCATCGCGTCGCATTAAGCGTACGCATTTTGCCAATATCAAGTGAAAATGTAATTATTATGGTGGGTATCAAAAGTTAAATTACTTAGTTCATTAATGTAATTAATCAAATTATATAAAAAAAATTATTATGGTAACAAAAATTGTACGGTTGATTGAGGTTAAAAATGGAGTCTCTCAACACGTGTTTTTACAACAAGAACTCGGGAGAAACTCAATCATTTACAAAAATAACAAGAAATTATTAAAAAAATTTAACTACGAAAAGTAAATATGCCAACTAATATTTAATGCGAGGTGCTTCTTCATGCCTTTTTTATGACCCAGGATTGTAGGAAGTACGGAACACGGGGGCTGGCAGTAAATTCCATTTCTGCAAATTCTGCAATTTCTCCAGACCAAGAAACAAGTTGTCAAATTTATTAGTTCACGTTGGAATGGTAGCCACAGTTTGTCGGTGACAACGTAGAGCAGCACGCGTAGTCTATCACGTATCTTTCGACAGCAGGACCACAAGCTTAACATGCGTTCTGAAGGATGGAGAAAAATCTTAGCTTCTGTGATAGTTACGAAGAACGCACGAATGTGGGGTCATCAACGTCATCTCTTGTAATATTTATTTATTTAAATAAGTTCACAAACAGGTTGAAGTCATTACACAGTCAGGAATATTAAGGCAAAAAGAGGGCAACCCAATCAATGTGAACATAACATGTGCCAAATTGTTGAGGATATGGTCGTGTTTACATTATAAAACATAAAAAAGTAGCATTACTCCATAAATCACAAAAACAAAGTAGAAGTATAAAGTAAAGAAGAAAAAAATGTAAAAAAAAGAACTTAACTAAGTTATATTATACACCTGGCGAAGGAGGTTGAGAACACCTGGCTGTTATCGAATCAGAGACTGTTATTTTATATTTAGAAAATCTGCAAAATACATCCACATTCTCATTAGACCACCTCAACTCATTATAAGTTCTACACATTCTCACCATGTTATTATAAGATGTATTTTTTAAAAGCCTGTATTGCGAAAGTATCCGGAAAACGTGTCCTATGCGTGGTGTTAAGGGATGAGAGCAAGTCAGGAGCGTCAATGAAAGAGTGCAAGATTTTGTGAAGGCAGAGTAAGTCATGTCTTTCTCGACGAGCAGTCAGTCACCTCGCTTCTGAACCCTTTCAATACTTTCATCGTGAGTCTTATAAAACGGAGACCATATTGAACAGCATATAAAAATAAAGATTAGGTAATCGTGATTATTCTATTTTTCACCGTGGTTTTTCATTTACTCGCCATCCGACGCACCGTATGGTTGTAAACGGCTGAAAGGTACGTCTCACATGAAAAATGTGACTCGAGAAAATGCTTCACTGAATCGGGAGATCCTAAAAAGGATGATTCGTTCGACAGATACAATCTGAGAAGCGCTTTCTTGAAAAGCTTCTGCAATCTTGCTCATCTTTGAAACGAAAAACTACGTAATGTAATACTTATATCGCGTAGGTAACGCTACATTTGATACCAATGATACCGGCGACGCGACGCCCAAATAATGTTTGCTTTTGTTAAATTGTGTATTTCTTGTGATACAACTTTAACAAGTTACATATCGATTGCGACAGAGAACTATATTTTGAACTCATAAAACATGAAGCAGAATGGACGCTTTAATTTTTAATGGCTATGTTTTATACGTTTTCTTAGATAAACTAAAATTTTATAGTGAATTACGCAATCCCTTCAAATATATAGAGTGAAGGACTACAGGGTTCAGAAGCTTCGTCCAGAAAATAAACACGCGTTCTTTAAATTACAATGTAATAAAAATCAAATACACAACCGTAAAATCTATATCATGCAAAGAACGATGTAATGTCATACTTTTACACCGCACAACCAATACCTTAAAAATTGGTATGCGCTTCGCGTTCATTAAAATTACAGTACCATTTCACGTTTTCATTATATTTATTAATGCCTAATAGATAAAAATACGGAAGTGCCGGAAAAACCGTCTACACTGAGTAATATAATTGATTACGAAAAACATCTTAAAATGGAAAACAAATAAAAAATCTTTCTCGTATACCGGAAACGACCCAAAAGTTGACAGAAACCTTATATTTGGTCATTAGGGACGTCCAAATCGTGTAAATCCGTCAAAATCCCGAGGTCGAATTTTTTGACGCTAACAAGACTTCCTGTGTGCTACGTAATCGTATACGAGAAAGTAAAAATGAGTAGCTCACCTATTTATTCAGAGTTACTAACTAAAATAAAATTATTATAATTTTAAGTATTTTTAAACATTATTTTGGACATATCCTTTACTGTGCAGGCTGCTTGGCTCTGGAATAGATTTCACGTCAAAATCCTTGGGTACTTTTAAGAAACTGGTAAAGGAACACCGCACATACATATTCGACATGTAATACTCGTCTGTCGCCAAATAGTGTTGACAATAGTATTGTGTTCCGACTGTTAAGATAGCAAGTTCCTCTCCTTGAGAGTTCTATCTAGGTGAAGCTCTGTTCCAACTCCGGTCTTATGGTCTCTTATTAGATTGCCAAAAACTTCACTTTCACAGATTAACATTCTGAAACCACCTACCTTGAATTTCTATGTGTAAATACCTGCTACATACCTGTAAAGAAATAAAAAATATATTACCATTCATAGCAAAATTCGAATTAATTATGCAAGATCAATAAAACTAGTAAAATCTCCACTATGGGTGTTAATTTTACCAGTTTTTATGACATTATGAAACTTCAAATATTTCAAATTAAGCAATTAAAAAATGTTAACTAAAATAAAATGTCATTTTCACAACCCTGACGAGACGTAGGTATATACCAAAACGACGCGAAACATGTTTACAGCATAATACTTTTCATACGTGGAAACATTTTATCAACGAGAAAAATATTTATCTAAATAGACATATCGTATGACACTCCTATAGCACAAAGAAACTTTGATTTACATTGTTACGCAGTTGCAAGGAGAACAAAGAAAGCGCCCGGTTCCTGTAACAACGCCCATTGGCTGAACGGCGTGGAAATAACGGGAAAGAAAATCCTATTCAGTAACTGCCACTGAAGTTGAAAATAAATAAGAGCACGCGTACTGAGAGAAAGGAACTGCGGCTTACAACTGTCTTTCTTTTATTGGAAACAAGCCGCTGCAAGAGATTATACTGGCTTCGTAATTAAGTGTTTCAGACGGTTTTAAACTCTATTCTTCTTAGTTACATAAACTATTATACCGGCAGGTAGTCATTAGATGACACAGCTAAAACGTAGTAGCGTACGTGAATAACCACAAAGATACAGTAAAATATAAGCTTCTTGTGAATAACGTAGTATGGTAGTATCAAGAAGCTTATATTAAAATTTTTACGTCATAATTACGTCAATGCGATACCAATTATATATACCAAAATACCGATATTGAATGGTTATTCACGAGTCAATGACTCGTTCACTTTCTTTTTCGTTAGCAAAACAATCCAAGCTGGGAATATCTTATCATTGTTAGATAGGGTAATTCTGCCAGTTCTCGGCCAATTAAGCGAAATTTCGACTTCTGATTCGTATAACTTTCCAAACATTTACTAGAAATAAAAAATAATAATACCCTATGAACGGGAATTTAATATAGTTATCTATTGTCTAGAAATTAAATAACCAAATATTTCCATTTATTTTTTATTTATAAAAATATAGTAAAGTAGTAAATATGCCAGTTTTCGGCCATCTATATCAGTTATCGGCCGCACTAATGTGCTAGTTGTCGGTCGCTTTGTTTTCCTTCAAGTATATTTTAATTTTGTATAGGTATAGGTAGGTCTTTACAAAAAATAAATAATATTATTGTTTTCATGTATTTCAAAGTTTTTATTTAGGAACTTGACAATTAAATTATAAAACTAACTGATCAACTAATTTAGATCAACTTTATAAATGTCCAAAATAACACCAGTCTCTGGTTTTCTTCTTCTTCACGATTTTGGATAAACTTCTATTAGATTAAGAAACTGGAATGACAATTAACATTATAAACGAAATAAAAAGCTCTGTTTGTTTTGTAACATCTATCATAACATTATCCAGTATGTATATTGTAATACACTATGTTCAGTCTTCATGCATAAACTCTTGGTACTCTCTCTCTCTCTCTCTCTCTGGACTCTCTTGGTATAAAATATAATCAACAAATACAAATTACTCTTTAATGCAATCTTCATAATTTTAAAATTCTGATAATTAGTTTCTTAACTTTTACTCTTAGCTTTTTATATGTGTCTTCTATTTCTTTCTTCTTCTTTTCTTCTTTCTCTTGCTTCTCTTATGTTTAAGTAATCTCTAATCAAGTGTATTAAATACTGCTTTGAATTATTTATCACCTGAAAAAAAGCGTATTTTAAAATTAATACTTAAGTAATTGTCTTTAATTTAGTACTGGTACGTATGAAATAATATTATAATAAACTTGTATTATTTTTTTCTTCTGGAACATATAAAGTTTGGTATTTATCAACAGGCTAGTACTTTCCATTCCAATAATATATTACTTAATAAGTTCTTTTTCAATAAAGATCAAAATAGGTAGAAAAAATATAGCAAACCTAAAACTGTATCCGGACCTACTTTTCTCGGTTTTCTTTGATCAACCACAACTCGCCCTGATAATGTATCTTGAACAGTAGCCCGAGGAACACCATAATCACGACAGGCCTGTATTACACCGACTTTATCAATATTTATAGCATCAATTGCCCTTTGTAAATCTTTTTCTTTATAGTTAAATAGCTTTCTCTTTTTATGTATTTTACCTCCTCTTTTCTTCTCTTCCGTTACATTTTTCTCTTATTTTTTTCTTATCTCAGTCTCTGTCATCTGTATTAAATTTAATCATTGTGATGCTATTTTGACCTTTTCGCAGATATTGGCCGACAGATGTGTTAGCTAAAGCGAATTTTCGGTCACAAAAAATGATTGGCCGATAACTGATATGATTGCACCCAGTTGTCGGCCATTGCTGTTTTGTATGGCCGATAACTAAGTTGGATAGAACAAGTTCTCGGCCATAAGGAAGGTAGTGGCCGAAAGTTGACATCATTGCACTCAGTTGCCGGCCTATGCATGATGTTGTGGCCGACAATCAGAATAGCGGCAGCGGGTTCTCGGCCATACTAGGAATGGTAGGCCGACAATTGAAAACTTCACAACAGTTTGTCGGCCGCTTTTCGTTTTATGGCCGAGAGCTCACATAAGTGCTGTCGTTTTTCGGCCACTCATTTTAGTCACCAGTTTTAGATGAGTTTGTGTTAAAAATCAAACGAAAAAGAAGCTTAAAGCTTGAATAACAGATAAAACTATTAAATAGGAATTCTTTTTAAAACATGTTAAAGAGATTAATAAATATTTGTTATGTGTACATTCCTATAGATATACTTAGGCCGAGAAAAGGATTCGTGAATGTCTCTTTTCGGCCGCCAAAAGTTATCAAATTGAAATACCTTTTTCTCAGTTTTTTTTGTATGAGTCCTTGTGGCCGCAAACTGGACCTGGATCTGGATTTTAGTTATAATTTCTTCATTAGAACTGAGATAATAGAAAAAAACACAATTTTTGAAGATATAAATTAATGAAAACCGTTATGGAACTGCCGATTGTCGGCCACCTGGCCGAGAATTCAAAATCTTGTTAAATATGTATTGAGTTAGCCAGCCACGTAAAATTTATAAGTAAACCTTATTTTATTCTCAAAAAAATATCTTCTAATAAAACTTTAACAATCTAATAACACAAAAAATTCAAACAGACTCAGAAATTCGTATAAGCAACCATTTAACTTACCTTAGAACAGAATGCCGCGTACTATTTTTTTCGTTGATTTCGACATACGTTTACACTGCTTGAACTTTAAGGACACACTGACGTTACAAACAAGATTTTATTACTCTGCAATTTGGCATGGTCACGCGTATCTACTGTCGTAATAGTATAACATAGTGTTTTCAAATTAATTGCGTGTATTTTTCTTATTCCTTTGCAAAATATCCTTGATGGCCGAGAACTGGCAGTGGCCGGCAAACTGGCAGAACTACCCTAGTGCCCAGCTAAAGAAGTACATGTAAGGCCTCAATAGGACTTACTTGGAGGCTAGTCACAATAGATCTTTATAGGTCGCAGTGACGCAAAAAGCCCATAATAGGGTGAATTTCAACAGGTCCAAAAAAATTTTCATTTCCGTGGACTTTTTTATCTTAAAGTTTTTTTAAATACTAAATAGCGGGTTATAAAGTATTTGATAATGTATGTATTTTTGCTTAATATCTAGCAGATAACATAAAAAACAAAAGAGATATACAATATTAAAAATTTCGTGCCACGGCGATGAAACATGCGTGCTCGGCAATGAAACAAGCGTCCACGGCAATGAAACAAGAGTCCACGGCAATGAAAGAACTGTGCCACGGGAATGAACGCATCCACGGAAATTAAAATCTATATTCAACATAAAATCCCTACTAATATTATCTAAGATCCGAACCTAATCGACCTTCACCGAGCTGATAATAGAATGAAACATATTTTATTATTAATTTAGTATATTAGAAAATATATTAAAAATGGGTTGTCTAAAAAAATCCTGGACAGACTATTTTTAATTATTTTTTGAAAAATGATTTTTAATAAAATATTGCAACATCAAGATAATAAGAAAATTTTGTCGCGCGCTTATGATGATATAAATTTTTTTCTATTATCCAATCGAGTGAAAGTAACTGATATCGACATACCTGTTCATACCTGACAACCCAGTAGTTCGCGCAGGTAAATAATAGACAACCCAATGCCTGCACATTCTATACGGTTTCTACTATCAGTCAGGACAATTTTTTCTTATTATCTTGATGTTGCAATATTTTATTCATTTTTTTTTAAAAATCATTTTTCAAAAAATCATTAAAAATAGTCTGTCCAGGATTTTTTTAGACAACCCATTTTTAATATATTTTCTAATATACTAAATTAATAATAAAATATGTTTCATTCTATTATCAGCTCGGTGAAGGTCGATATAGGTTCGGATCTTCTACTATTAAAAATGCGAAAGTAACTCTGTCTGTCTGTCTGTTAAGCTTTTGCATCTAAACCACTGAACCGATTTTGATGAAATTTGTTACACATATAGACGAGAGCTCGGGGAAGGACATGTGCTACTTTTTTTTGCAAAAAAAGGCTTGAAGGGGTTGAAACAGGGATGAAAGTTTGTATTGCAGTTCGTCATTTTTGAAGATAGAACCATAAAACTTTGAATTTAGGCACTTCTTATGAAAAAAAATAATATTTGATCAAAAATTTATGATATTTTGACCTGTTTGGGGGTGAAATGGGGGATGAGAGTTTGTATGGAATTCGTCATTGTTAAAGACGAAACCATGAAACTTTGCATGTAGGCACTTGATAAGAAATAAATAAATATTTGTTCTAGCGTTTTTGATATATATTATTTACCCATGTGGGGATGAAATAGGGGATGAAAGTTCGTAAGAAAATCCAAACAAAGTCACACATTTACGTCTAACACACCACACACTAAACATTGTCAATATAGGTATCGGTTTCGTGGTTATTGTGGGTCCGGATTACGAATAAAACATCTATTTCGAGATCTAAGATGGCGGTTGCGACTTTTTAATATAAGATCGATATGGGTATCATTTTTATGGTTTTTGGGGGTCTCGATTCCCAATACAACATCCATTTAGAGACCCAAGATGGCGGACGCGACTTTTTAACATAATGTCAATATTGGTATCGTTTTCGTGGTTTTTGTGGGTCCGGTTTACGAATAAAACATCTATTTCGAGATCCAAGATGGCGGACGCGACTTTTTGACAAAATGTCAATATGGGTATCATTTTCGTGGTTTCGGGGGTTCCGATTCCGAATACGAAATCTATTTTGAGAACCAAGATGGCAGCTGCCACTTTTTAATATAAAATCGATATTGGTATTATTTTTATGGTTTTCATTTCGGGGGTCCCGATTCCCAATACAACATCCATTTTGAGATCCAAGATGACGGACGCGACTTTTTTTCATAATGTCAATATTGGTATCGTTTTCGTGGTTTTTGTGGATCTGGATTACGAATACAACATCCATTTTGAGATCCAAGATGGCGGACGTGACTTTTTGACAAAATGTCAATATGCATCGTTTTTGTGGTTTTTGGGGGTACGGATTACGAATAAAACATCTATTTTGAGAACCAAGATGGCGGTTGTGACTTTATAATATAAAATCGATATGGGTATTATTTTTATGGTTTTTGGGGGTCCTGATTATCCCAATACAACATCCATTTTGAGATCTAAGATGGCGGACGCGTCTTTTTAACATAATGTTAATATTGGTATCGTTTTCGTGGTTTTTGTGGGTCCGGTTTACGAATAATCTATTTCGAGATATAAGATGGCGGACGCAACTTTTTGACAAAATGTAAATATGGGTATCATTTTCGTGGTTTTCGGGGGACACGATTCCGAATACGAAAACTATTGCGAGTTCCAAGATGGCGATTGCGACTTTTTAATATAAGATCGATATGGCATTTTTCTGGTTTTCGGGGTCCCGATTCCCAATACAACATCCATTCTGAGAACCAGGATGGCGGACGCGACTTTTTAATTTAATATCAACATGGGTATCATTTTGGTGATTTTTAGGGTTTCTGACTCCGAATACAACATTATTTTGAGATCCAAGATGGCGGACGTGACTTTTTACTTATTAGCAATATGGATATAATTTTTGAGGTTTTCGGCGGTCTTGATTCAATACAACTTTTATTTTGAGATCCAAGATGGCGGATACGCCTTTTGGATATAAAATCAATATGGGTATCATTTTCTTAGTTTTTGGGGGTCCCAATTCCGAATACAACATCAATTTTTAGATCCAAGATGGCCGACTGTACTTTTTAACTTAATATCAATATGGGTATCATTTTCGTGGTTTACAGAGGTCGGATTATTCATTTTCAGATCCAAGATAGCGGACGCATTTTTTAAACTTGATATGAATATGAGTATCATATTTGTAGGGGTCCTGATTCCGAACACAACATCCATTTTGAGATCCAAGATGGTGAACGCGACTTATTAACTTAATCGCTTTTACGCCATACTCCCGAACCGATTCTGATGAAATTTGGTACAAATATAGACTAAACCTCGAAATCGAATAAAAGCTACTTTTTTGTAAAAATGGGAATGAAGGGGTTGAAATAAGAGATGATTTTTTTTATGAGATTCCTTATTACCAAAGATAAGACCATGAAATTATAAATAGCACGCAAAAAGTATACAGATATTTGTTTTAGCGTTTTTGAAATATTGTCCCATGTGGGGATAAAATAGGGGATGGAAGGTCTCATGACAGTTAGCAAAGGATGGAAAAACAAAAAAGTTAGTTTGTAAAAATGTATTAAAATAATCTATTTACAGTAATGCACAGCAGTTTGTATGTGTATCTTTTGCAAAATAAGTACCCAAAAAAATAAAAATGCTATACCAAAGTAACTATTCCACGCGGACGAAGTCGCGGGCAAAAGCTAGTTTTATATATGTACTTACCTGAGTATTATCACCATCATTTTTAAAGTAACTCCTTCTATCTGTCTGTTATGCTTTCACGCTTAAATCACTAAACCTATTTTGATAAAATTTGGAATATACATTGATTAGACTTTAAAAAATATAGGTTATCCCTTACACCGACCCACGAAAGCGCAGCTGCAGGAGAAAAGCCAGCATTCGGTATTTAGTTTCATTATCAAAAAATTCTTTGATGCCATTATAACTTTTTGTAATTAAAAACTGTTTTGGTGATACTCAAAACTGATTAATTTTTCAATATTTTTCATTTTTTTTGGGATATGGTTATATATTTTTATCAACATTGTATGTGGGGCAGATACGTATAATTTCAATTTAGAAAACGGTATTTTGAGTTTATTTTCATATATGTATATTGTTGCAGTCAATACTCGGCACTACCTGTATTACAGGTAAAGATGTATTTTTTGCCTTATCTTAACATAAGTCACGGAAATGAAACACCTGGCCACGGAAATGAAACACCTGGCCACGGAAATGAAACACCTGGCCACGGCAATGAAACTAAATTATGTTACAAGGCATGGCAATGAAATTTTTTTCATTTCCGTGTCTTTTTTTTCATTGCCATAGCAAATTTTGGCCACGGAAACCACAGCAATGAAAGCATGGCGATGAAAATCAAGGCCAAAATATAAAATAACAAAAAAACTATTAGTTATTCGAGATAATAAACACGTCACAAATAAACAGATGAGAAATGGCATTCTATTGAAAACTCAATCATGAGGACAAACTTATTCATTTAGAAGTTATACCTATCCACGGCGATGAAAGAAAAAATGACCATAACATAAAAAATGGAATACTTTTATTTATACCGCAAAAACGCTTGCACTAGTGTACGTCCTTCCACGTCGGGTACTTAGGCGACACTAATATACAACGCTTAGCACACAAAGAGGGGGCCGCAGGTTGTTGGATAAAACAATATTCTTATACATGTTTAGGACACGGCGATGAAAGTTTGTTCTGGGACAAATGCATTTAGGATAACCATTCGTTGTATTGCTTAATAATTTGAATAAATGTATTCCGTAACAATACTTTAACTATTCACGCATCAAATAAAACTAATTTTCAATATAAATAATCAATAGATTTTTAGCAATGAGGTATAATATACATCAAGGTGACGTGTGGACAAACACGGCAATGAAAGATTTCGAGGTTTAATAATTTTTTTTGAAGTACCTATTATTCCTATTAATAAATTATTTAGTGCCCCACATAGATAACTATTTCATGTATCTAGAAAAAAAATAAGAACATTATAGCTTTGTTTTTTAATACTGATATCATCGATGCCGCGCAATTTTTGGTCCCGGGAAATTCACCCAATAATATAATACTTTCAAAGTTTGAAACGTCCTCACTTTATTCAATTTTGTTACTCCACCTACACATATATCGTAGCAATCTCATCTAATCTGTACCGTTCTATTATTAGCTGATGTTAAAATTAAAAATAAAAACGCTTTCAAAACTAAAAACGAAGTAATAAAATTATATGTTGAAAAAACCAAAGACAAGTAACTACGTTTATTCTGAATATTGAGCTATTGGCACTGACCTCAAAAAAACATTTCGATTTTTTTTTTACATAAAATTTTTATAGGCGGTTTTTTATAACGAAAAATCGATAAAAATATTTTTTTTTTTTTGTTTTTAAGTGTTGTAAGTATAGACATTTTCAGGAAGCTATCTAGAGATCTTTTAGACAAACAAGTAATAAAATGAGAGCGATAGTTATCATCGCTGTCAATTAAATACGCGTTATTAGCTTCGATCATCTACAACCGTGGATACAGCACGTCATACAATAACAAAGCTGAAACTTGGCACATGTGAAAAATTCACCATATTATGCTTCTACTGGCTTTGTCCATACATTGCCGCAGACACCTCAGTCCTTTAAAATGTCTTCAGTCATTACACAGTAATGTAAAAAAACAGTCACTTGAAGCTACCTAAGGTAATTTTGAAGCTGAAACGAACAAAAAGTGCAGAGGAGTAGCAACGAGCTGTTATTTTTTATTTATCTAAAAAATATATTTAGTTTTCTTCGTATTTATTTTCTACTCTTTAGATATTATGCATTCTAATTAAATTCATTATTATTAGTAGATAAAAGTCGATGACTTTTAATCAAGCCGAGTCGTCATGTGAACGACGTATAGTTTTGAATACTTGATAAAGATAATTTATTTAAATAAAACTTGAAAAAATATTAAGTTGAATAAGTAGCTGTGTGTATAAAGTATTTTTACTGAGGTCTGCGGTATTTATTTCAGGCTTAATTACTTGCCCTGAAATAAATTAATCTTGTTTCAAACTTGCCTTTTAAAGTTACGGTTCCTTTCAAAATTTTAGTGTTGTGAAGTGTGTGATTTTATCATGATAAAAAAACAAGTAAGATTTTTAAATGACTTATTATTATTTAAATAAGATAACCCAATACTAGGGTCTGCACTATTTATTTTATTGTAGATTACGTGCCCTGAAATAAATTTATCTTGTTCCAAACTTGTCTTTTAGATTTACGTTTTTTTTCTAAATTTTCTTGCCTGGAAATATAGTGAAGTCTTAAATCGACATATTTTTCGATAATGGCCTTCGTCAGATGATAGACATGATGAAATTGATTGAAAGCTGAAAATAGATCATTTTAATTTACTACACTAATTTAAAAATATAAATGAATGGCTATACGAATATATAGGAACTCCATTCCTAAAAACTTGACTATGTTCCGATTTTATTATGTATTTTGACTCACTTTGGCTATGAGTGTGAAAGGGATGGCTAAGGGCCGTTGTTTTATGAAATTATTTTATAATTTTCAATAACCAAAGCGTATTTCAAGCTAGTTTTAGCATAAGTTCAGTCTCAAATTTTATTAAAAATACTAACTTACTGGTGGTATGTCACACCATGTTTTTTAACTAGAATTTAGGAGTGATTTTTACAATCTTTTACGGAGCACTTTGACATGTTTACCGTTTGACAAATCATGCATCACTGAATGCGAAGTCCGCTACGGCTGCGTTTTAGCGGAGTTTGAAGTGTGCCACCGACGCTATTGCCGTGCATTATCCACGGTTGTAGATGATCGAAGGTTATTAGGGATAACTTAAAAACCTATTGGTCAGATCTTCATCTTATTTTAAATTAATGGCGTTCGCGTTACATAAAGATTTGGCAATTCACCAAAGTCAAGTGAAAATACTTATTACAGTTACAGACAATTGTGCGGTAGATTTGAATTAATGGAGTCCCTCAACACGTGTTTTTACAACAAGATCTCGGGAGAAAGTCTATTAGTCAGATGTCGCTGATATAAATGGGACCACAAGACAGGCACCAGTTTCCGTGCGTAAAAAGAATCATCAAAATACCGATTTTGATGATTCTTTTTACGCACGGAAACTGGTAAACCTAGCAAACAGTTATGAGGAGTCGAATTGAGAACCTCCTCCTTTTGTGAAGTCCGTTAAAAATAGCCTGGTTTTAAAAGAGAGCTCAGAAAATCAGACTGAAATTGAAAATTAGAACCAGCCGTATAATTTGCAATTTATAAACACATTAAAATATTTCGCGAGCATTTTAGCGCAGGCAAAATGGAGGAAATTCAAGTTTCTATCATTAATTCTCAGACAAAGAGAATTTAATAATGAAAACAAAGTAACGAGGCGCGTTTCAGGCAAGGCATTTGAACGAGCTATGAAGAAATTTTGACTTTGCGGATATTGTGGAGCCTATATGCAATTTTAACGTCATAGATAAATTGATTGAACATGACAACCAAAAAATACTATTATGCATTCAAGCATATTCTCTTTATTCAAAATAAACGGTTTTAACAGAAATTGAGTTTAAATTACATATCACAACTAAGATGTAATTTTGCTATCGTAGTAAAAGCCAATTGTGATCGCTTACCTTACCGTTAAGGGGTTCGTTTCTTTTTTTTCTGCTTAATTGTTGGAGTCAAAATATTTAGTCAGCTACCGAAATATATTAAGTCATTGAAAGGACTATTCTTTATAGGAAAACTAAAAGAATGGCTGTTCCAAAAAGGCTGTTGTAATTTAAAGGAATATTTCAATGTGACTCATGATCATGACTAATTTTTAATCTGAATTTATTATTTGTGTCTCTCAATCTTGGTGAATAAGTTGTTGAACGATTCGTTATTATAGTCCGGGTAACATAGGCTACATTTTAACTGACTTTAATAATAGGAGGAGTAAATTTTCCTTTGAAACCATGATTTTAACCGATGTCATTCCTTTCGCAAACCTCTTGGAACGGTTGCCCCGAATTCGAATAGCTAATCCTCTATGGCCTGCCTGTGAAACTCATTCTCAAAATGTCTTTATTCATTTAGGTACAATTTGCACACGTATCAAACTCATATTCTAAGTCATCCGTTCATGTCTCTAGCAAGAGGCCATTTGCTGAGAAAAGTGGGCAAGAAACTCACTAACCAAGTTTGTTACCACCTTTAAGTTTTTCATTATAACGGAAGTAGTCATAACAGACACGTTCAACAATATTAATCGTAACAAAAATAAAAATGAAACAAAAAAATTAGAATAAACTATGTCGCCTTCCCTTACCATAGACTGGGCCGGAAAGCAAGCTGGCTATAAAAAATGCGATAACTTTTAAAATATTTGAAAAATAGGGTAAAATTAAATTTTATTTCCTTACAAATATAATTATAAGTATAAATCACTATGAATTTGTCTTTAATACAGTATTTATTTCATAAAGCTAGTTCCGAGTTTCTTCCGAGTTCTTGTTGTAATAACACTTGTTGAGAGACTCCATTTTTATCCAAATCTAGCGTACAATTTATTGTTACTTTCTGAGGTTACTTTAGATTATACAAAGAATCCAAAATCATAAATCCTGTAGACTTGGCATGAGTTTTGACAGCTAAGTGTAAGAAGGATAGGTGTATACTGGTGTATACAGATACCCATAAGAGTGAAAGAGTACTTATAATAATTTTTGTCCTTGTCAGAGTTTCACTTTTTGTCTAAGCTTTAGATACATTTTCACTTGACATTGGCAAAATGCGTAATCTCTATGTCGAGAATAGACAGCTAGTTACAATATTTTGGCAGTTATCTTAAAAGCAGTGCGCTGTCTGTCCGATGCAACATGTTGGCCCGCAGGTTTTCACGGTGTACGGGAACTGTAAAAGTTGCGCTTTTTAAAGCGTACTGTCAGTCCTTTTACACCTGCAGCCTGTGGGTTAACTATACGCAGCGGACATACAGCGATCTGCGCGTTCAGTACAATAACGCGTTCCGGGTGCTGATGGGGCTGCCGCGTCGCTGCAGCGCGTCCGCGATATTGGCGGCGGCTGACACAGATGGCTTCGCGGCCATCGTGCGCAAACGGTGCGCTTCCATCCTGCGCGCGCTGGCCGACCGGTGGGCACTCTCCGATGCTGGCTCGGTGGATACGGCTGCACGCAGTCGTTTGGCGATTTGCCTCCATCATCGGGGAGTCCACCCAGTCCTGCCACTTACTATTTAATTACTTAGAATATATATGAATTAATTTGAAAATTGTTATAAATAATTATTGTATATTAAGTACTAGCTGACCCCGCAAACGTTGTTTTGCCTTATAAATAAAAAAAAAAAATTAAGGGTGGACAACCCTTATCACTAAGGGGTATGAAAAATAGATGTTAGCCGATTCTCAGACCTACTCAATATGCTCACAAAATTTCATGAGAATCGGTCAAGCCGTTTCGGAGGAGTACGGGAACGAACATTGTGACACGAGAATTTTATATATAAGATTTAATTAAATTATTATTATTATATATAGGTAATTACTACTAACACTAGTTTTTAAGCTCAACATTAACTGTACTAACAAATATGGATGTAATCGTAAGATGAATCTGAAATAAATTATTATTATTATTCCCTTTATTTCTTTTAAAACACATACAAAATTATACTTCTAAATAATAATTATTATTATTATTATTAGAGGTCTTGCCGACCCTTTCTTTTGCGGCCCCGGGTATATAAATGTCAATAGGATTAAAACATATTTTAATTTTAAGGTGTCTTAAAATTTTAACACCTATCGTCATATTGTTTTTATTTTTTGTTTGGCAAGTTTAGTTATGATTGAAATTGATACCAAATTAAATAGAAAATCGAAAAAGATGGAAAAAACATTCTGTCATGGATGTACCTTCTTAGCACTTATCCATGACAGGATTTTTTTCCATGTTTTTTAGTTTTCTATTTAATTTGGTATCAATTTCAATCATAACCTATCGTCATCATATTCCCTTGTTTTCTAGTAAAGTTCTCTATACTTATGTAACAATGGCAAGGTTACAAATGTATCTCCAACCCAAATTTACTATTCCACTCGTACTAGGTACTATCAAAGCCCGTATGTGACCTCCAAACAAAGCATCTAGTGGAGATTGAATTTTTTATGACGAACATACAGCGCCAGAAAAAATGAGACTTCTCAAACGCAATAAACTGAGACGTGTGTACTGTTCTCGGGATTTCTAAGTAAACTTTGAATGAATTTGTCCTGCTCACTCGTCTTGGAACAGACAGCGAGGGAAGTAATTAGCACATCCTTCAAAAGCGTGTAATAGGTATCAGAATTATCTGCCGAATGAAAAAATCGTTTTTCTTACTTGGGACATAAAAAAGAGTAGAAAATTCACAAAACTAGTTCATTCTCTCGTGTATTTCTCGACCAAAACTTCCCATTTCCGAATATTTTCAATAATGTCAAATAACTTTTAGTATAAAACTTAACATATAAAGTTTTGTAGTCTTAAAAATTATGAATAGTTGAGAATTTTCTAACAATATTTTTATTAAATTAGCAAAACTACGTTCAAAGATTTATGATATATCACTGCTTGCCTGTTAAAAAACTGGAAAAAATGACGTTCTTTACTTCTTATAAGGTATCAATTGATTAGTTCCAAGTAATTAGTAGATCTTTTTTAAAGTGAAGTTTAAACTAAAATTCAACAAAGCCGAGAAAGACAAGACTTGAATATACCTAATTATTTTCGAAAATAGAACGTTTCCAATTTTAAATTATGCTATCATCATTTAGGGTACTTTTCATGTGACTACAGTTTTTAACAATGCTGCAACGAATTAGGAAATCATTCCTAATTCGTTACAATGCTGTATATTTGAATTCTTCCAATATTTTGTTTGGTTGTCGTTGCTGACCTCATCCTAAACTATGAGGTCTCTGTGCTGCATACTAACACGGTGGAGCGGTTATTACTAAATTCTTTCGCGAGTACCTAGGCTGTCAAATCACTCTGACATAACTGCTCACAAAGGTTCAGTATAATTCGGAATTCCTGTCAGAAAGCTTAAACGTTTATCATCCTCGATGGACCGTCACGTTCGAAATAGTTTTTGAGTGATTCTGTTCTATTGGCAGTTTTCGTTTGGAATTTCTTAAACCTTTTCTGGAATTTTGAAATATTGGAAATATCTTTATGTTATATTAAAGTAGAAAGCTTCGTAAACGACTTTTCGTATTAATAGTTGCAACTTATTAATAAGCATATTATTATCACCTCAACTCATGAGCGTCGTCAGGTCACGCATATTTGTAACATGGTAGTTAGAAACATGCGCAACGATTATTAGGTACTTATGGGCCCTATTATATTACGATTTGGGTTCATTTAGCTAATAGGTAAGACATGGCACTGGACTTGAAAATAAAAATGAATGCTCTTTATTTAAATGGACTTTGCTAAGTACTTTTAAATGGTCAAAAGCCCTACCACCATTTCGGGACGGATAATTATTATTATACTGAGATGGAGAAGAAATAGCGAAAGAAACTCCACAGCTTACAAATACGTTACAAATACGTAATGATTTCAAAACATCAATACAAGTCAATAAATAATTATCAATATAATTTAAGTTACATTTTAACATGCGTAAAGTTTGGGTAGTTATTACTCCCACGCATTCGGATTATTTATCTTGTGAAAAGCTTTTCTAAATTTTTATTTCTTACAAATAAATAATTTCATTTCATTTCATTTCATTATATAATTCAATTAATTATATTAATGAACTAAGCAATTTAAATTTTGATACCCACCGCCATTTTAAGTTATTGTTAGATAGGTCTACTATTGGCGGCCTACTAGGTCTGAGACCGGTAGAGAAGTAAGGGTTAAATAATAAAAGTACAATAAACTCTCGAACTACGAATACAGCACTGAAACAAGAACATTTACAAGTGTCTATAAATTGAACGCGGAATCCGGTACAGAGCCAAACGGTATCCAGAATTGAGGTTTGATTGTGAGTTCCGACTAGCTCATCCAATCAGTGTCAACTGACGTAGAATCAATCGTAGCGTCAGAAATTCATTAGTGACACAAATGTCTTACTGAGGAATCGGTCGACCTTAACGCGTAAATACTGGCAGATGTTTTTCTCTACCATCAGCTGCGTTTTGTTTCTGGTTTTATTGACCGTTCCTGTTGGCCGCAGTTTGCTTTTACAGCGTCGCCGGAGATTTTCTAAGAAAGCTAGGAACCTAGTAGGTAAAGAAATTTGCATCAATATGGTGAGTGCAATGTTATGAATCGGTATGTAATAAGAATGAGTCAACGCTATCGTAAAAGTTGAATCGGCTTGAAATAAGAATAAGTCAAAGCTGCCATAAATGATGGATCGGCATCAAATGAAATGGGTCAAATCTACCGTACATTACCTAAATCTACCAATAAAGGAAATAAAAGTACCTCTTTGAAGTATGTAGGGAGAACTTCAGGTGAAGCATTTCTAGTCGTTATCTCCTGCCAGAAATTCCCACTAAACAGAGTTCGAGCCAAAAGGGAGCGTGAGTAACTCTTACTCGAAGGACGGACCTCGATTCAGGTGCGTCGTGTCGTGGAGAGATTGAGAATTTGCAACTTCTATTTGACATTTATAACAGAGTAGATTTTCTCGTTATGATCTATCATCTTCATTGCGCATAGTGGGCATTCACTCGGGAAATATTAATTAATATTAATTAAATTACGATGGTAATGTACTTTATTACTCGATATTAATAACGTTGGTGTCAAGGTCTATTAAAGGTGGTTCCAGATATGATCACTGGCCCGATCCGATCAGCGTATCCGCATCAGAGTATCACGTATCACGTAAGACCGTATCAAGTTGTGGAAGCCTCCATTTGCTCCGTATGAAACCGACATGACACGGGACGGGCCGTATCATAACAGCGTATCAAGATCGCGTATCATGATACGCGTATCATCACCCGTCGACATATGCGATCATGAAGGCGGGTCCAGATATGATCATTTGCCCGATCCGATCAGCGGATCACGTATCAAGCCCCTATCAAGTTGTGGACCCCTCGATTTGCTCCGTATGACAACCGTATGAAACCGACTTCACATGGGATGGGCCGTATCATAACGGCGTATCAAGATCGCGTATCATATACCCATCTACATATGCGATCATGATACGCGTCGGCGATACGGATACGCTGATCGGATCGGGCAAATGATACATATCTGGACCCAGCTTTAAGATAACATTGACATTGGCTACCGCCGTGGGTAGCGAACACCGCTGCGGTACACGGTATTCGCACTTTCGTGTTAGCGGCGAAACTTCATACAAATTCTGGGCGGATTTGCTTTACGGCGGTAGCGGATACCGCTGTTATCTGATTAGGCCTTATGACTTTTTTATGCCCGCTGTGTATATATGTGACTTTTACAATAGTCTTAACACACTGTAACCAGTATGGTTGCGTTCTAACAATGATGCAGATAATTAGTTTCTGTTGAAGATTCCGCGAAAAGATCACTTCCACGTTACGCCTTATCGAAAAGTAGGCGTCTCTCGGCTGAAATGATGATGATGAATACACAACATAAATAAAAAACAACAATTATGGAAAACCTTCTTACTTCTTACATAAGCATTTCCAATAATCTGAAGCAATGTTTTAGTAACAAATTTCGGCTAAACACAATCCACAGCTTAAATAATACAACTGTTTTCCTTGTTCCGTTAAAGTTTATAGGCGAGCAACAAATCGTTACTTATGCCTACAAATCGTAAAATGAGGTTGAGTTAATTTTTTATTCCGGAATTTTATACCGGAAAACTCCCAATTCGTAAGGCACTTAATTTCATGTGGACAAAAACCGGGGAACTTTTATATCGTTTTTGCGTCCGTAAGGGCAACAGATCTGGAAACTTTAAATGGATGTTCATTGTAGAATATTGCGACACCTCATTATTTTCGGTACAAATGTTATTCTCAAACTTATTGTCTACCTCAAATTAAGTATCATGACCAAACTGGTTTACGGAGTAGAAAAACTTTATGTTTTGCATAATATTTTTGCAAAAGGCAATGACTCCTGAAGACACACTCGATCATGTGTTCCGATGATCTTCTTCTGCCTACCCTGAGGGCCTAACCAAGTGGCTATTTCATCTAACGCAATATATAATAAAATGTATTAATAATGACGAGTGGAACCAGATAGACCTAGGCGAACGTCTATTGATTAAATCGAAGACATCTTGAAAAAGATCGAGGACAGCAATGAAAGTCGATGAATGTGTGAAGTTGACTTATTACTGACAAAACACCACGGCGACCGTCGTGTAAAATGTTAGGCGCGAAGCACACTAATCTGGCAGACGGCTCGGATACGGCGCGGACATCATACTGTTTCATACAAATACCGTACCAAACACACGACAATGAGGTCATTAATTGATCAAATTCAACGCCAAAATGGCGTGCTATAGCGCGTACGATGAGGGCTGTTGAATTTGTTCAATGAATGAACTAAATCACTAAATGGTGCTGTCGTTTTCACTCCTTGGTACCCCCTCCTCCCCTCCTTACGCCGCCACTGGATGTACATATGAAAATCTAAGATTAAAGAAGATACTTCACTAGAAATAACACAACTTGAAAAGACGCAAAACACTCGTTCAAACCATATTGTCGTGAAATGCGTATTTTAAGCGCGATCTCCACCATCCTATTCAAGCTTTTGTTGAACCGCATATAAACATAAGAAAAGAAAATGGAATATTCTGTTTTGCGCCGTAATTGAACGTGCGGTTTCCTCAACAGAAATATGACATAAGGCTCTCGCTGTATGAGTACGTTGTAATGTAAGTGTAGACACCCAAAATTTTAATGCCTAATAAAACATTGCAGTCGCCGCACGTTCCTCCATTTCCCCAGCACTCATATGCTACAAATTCCTTTTAAGACTCTCATTTCGCAGGTCGACGACAGCCCTTACATTTTAATCGTACAAATCATGTTTGGACTTGGAATAAGTAATGTAAATTTATTAAATATCAAGATTATAGTTATTGTTTGTATCTACCAAAACTTTAGAAAACTTGTCAAAGCTGTATCGCTTCAGGAAACGATTCGTTGGGTGGTTCCAATCAGTTGTAAGATCAGGCCCGTACACCGAAAGATCCGGGTTCAAATCCAGTGTCATGACGGGTATTTTTACTCTCTCTCAATTCTCTTTTTTATTCTACTTACATTCTTCTGTTCTGCCTACAGGTTTTATTTTTTTGACTTTTTTTAATCTTCGCTATTATATAAAAGCGTCGGTGGCGTATTGCATAAGAGCGTCGTCTCCTACTCGGGATGCACCGGTTCGATCCCCGCCACGTACCAATGTGTTTTCAAATTTTGAATTCATATGTACGTTTAATCGACGCTTTTACGGTGAAAGAAAACATCGTGAGGAAATCTGCACACACCTATGAAGAAATTCTTAGGTTGTGTGTCAAGTCGACCAACCCGCACTTGGCCAGCGTGGTTGACTAAGGCCTAATCGCCCCTAAAGTGGGGTAGGCTCGAGCCCCTCGGTGGGGACATTATATGAGCTGTTGATGATGATGATTATATAAATTGATTTCTTATTACTTGAAAAGTTATAGTAATGGCTAAACTTTACCAGCCTTATTTATAAACGCTCAATAAACCTATTTTAGTTATTACCTTGTTGTAAAGTGTTTTGTCTCATTCATCTCGTGCCAGAGCGACAGAGACAAACAATTTTTGCCTTTAGCAGCAGTATTATTTATTTTATTTATTTTATTTGGTTACACCAAATAAAATAAATAATATTCATTTTGCAGCATTTCAAATCTTTCCGAATTAATTTTGACAAAATACTTTAACGCTTTAATAATGTGTGAATTAAACAAACTGAGGCCTGTTCTCAACAATTATACTATTCTCAGCAAATTTTAGGGGCTGTTTTTTTGTTAACATACCTTAAAGACCTTCATTAATATTCATGATAGTGCGGGCCAAACTAACAAGGTATTATTCTACCGTCACACGATGACGTAGAAGTCATGCGATTTCCTAATTAAACCTCATATAAACCGTAGCCTACGCAATAAAGCGCGTTCTTCCAGCGTACAACGAAAAAGCTACTTAATTAAGAATTCCTATGGAATTCAATTAACGTTAGAACACCCACTGTTTTCTATACATAGCAAAAGAAAGTCTCAGTGAATCCGCTCTGTAGGTTTGCGCTAATATCGAACCACTTCAAACATTTCACAGCTAAAATTAGGATCTCTCCTGGAAGATTTATATTTTTCCCTGATAGAAATTTACGATACGATGTATGGACAAAGTTTTCAGGAGACTCTTAAAATGTTAATCCTAATAGTGCTGCTTATCAAGTCAGTTATGAGACTTTTTATTAGCTGTCAATACTTAATTCTTCCTTAGATTTTGTTAGGCATTGCGAATTTGTAACTTCATAAAAATTCTTATAGTCAACTGACTGAATATTTGATGATTTTGATAAGCTTATAAAGCAAATTCTAGAGATAATTTGAAACGATGGAGATTTCCTGGCATAAAATGACATCACCTTTTACAAATTTAACACATTAATTAATTTAATTTAATTATTTGTAAAACGTAGGTGGAGGAACCTCAGTTCCGGCGCTCCAATTTCGTGCGACAGTCCACTGTGCCCTCGACTAAAAACTTCAATAATACACGAGAAACGACTTGGTTATATTTCTTTTTCCTTTTATCGAAAAACTTTTCCTTATCTTACCTCTTTCTCTGGAGATTTAACGAAAGTTCTGAAGCGAGGCTTTTAAGATTTAATTTGATGTTTTATCTCTTCTATACACAAATAAAATCCATAATCAAAATGCTCGTAGCTACGAGAATGTAACATTTTTGTATGATAATAGCAAACAAGCATACGAACTGCCTGGTGGTAATCGGTAGCCTGTTTATTTAACCAGGTACACAAGACAGAATTACAATCAGAAATCATTGAAAAATGTAAAAACACAATGGTAGACTGCAACTCCACAGCCATGTGTACACAACATACGAAGCGAACATCGAGCATAATATAAATTATCGTTTAAATCGTTGTCAGATAAAAGAACCGGACAAGAGCGAGTCGGACTCGCCCACCGAGGGTTCCGTAGAAATTTGTAGTCACAACAAATTATAAATAGTTCAGGAATCAAGTCTCTGAAATTTTTCCGAGCTTTTCCCGAAATTCAGTTTCCAAAACCTTATAGCGTTTTATAATTGTGGTTATACTAACAGTTCATACCTAAATTAGCCAAGTAACCAAATTAAAGTTGTTTTAAATCTCAAATTGAGTCCAGATTTGTAAGTGGTGACTGAAAAAAGAATGAATATTATCGCATTGTATCGCAGTGCCATGTAGAATTGTCGGTTTCGGTTCAGCGCTATATATTAGCGACGATGCGAACCTAACACCTTAAAAGTGTCGAAATATAAGTTTTTTGCGGCATAAACGGCCATACCTTTTTTTTGCGTTAACATAAAAGATTGATTTTTTCACAACTTCAAGGAACTGTAGACCTGAGTACATGATTTTAATTTCAACTCGATACCTTTACTCGTTCCCGAGATAAGCGCATACCTCGATGATTGATTACGTACTTTAAATAAAGACTATATTTTATATGATTTAATTACAAATGTACAGTTTTCCGAGTGTTTCCTATATCTGTGATGTAAGACGATATTACTGGCCAAATTTCATAGTTCTAGCTCAACGGGAAGTACCCTATGAATTTTGATTCCCTTGAGAGTGTCGAAATATACGTTTTTTGAGAGATAAACGGCTGTATCTTTTATTTGCGTTAACATAGAAGTTTGATTTTTTCACAACTTCAAGGAACTGTAGACCTGAGTACATGATTTTAATTTCAACTCGATACCTTTACTCGTTCCCGAGATAAAGCGTCTTGACAGACAGACGGACAGACGGACAACAAAGTCATCCTATAAGGGTTCCGCTTTTTCCTTTTGAGGTACGGTACCCTAAAAACAACTGTAACATATTTAATCATAAAATTAATTTCATGGTGGATGGGTACGTACTAGTATCTAGTTCTTAGTTTACTCCATATAAACCTACTTACACACAATCTCATAAAATGAATGTAAATATAGATAACATGACGGGATGACTCCCGTGATCCCGTGACCACGAACACTGCAAAGTGTTACGAAACGTCGGGCAATAATAACAACATGTAAAAATCTAATTACACGCGAGTTAAATCCGTAAAAATGTTTTATTTACAACGCCATAACAATTATGTACACACTATTCTTTCATTGCTTCGCGTTCCGCGCGCAATTAAAGTGTATATTATACGGCATACTCAACTAGAACCATGTTATGTAGTACGGCCGCTGATCGCGACACTCGGTCTTCCTATGAACTCAGCGATTTGACTTATCTCCTTAGATTGATATATCTGTGGTATCTATGTATGTCACAGCAAACTTTCAGAGTTCCCGTACATCGCGATAATAATCATTCGCTGTACCCACGTAAATCGAACTTATATACTATCTGAATATCAGAATATCTCTATTTTTAAATTCGAAGTTCACTATATCACTTCTTGCAAACAGGTTTGGCAAAGTTAATACTATTTATATATAACAACATGTTCCTGTGTTTATTTATTTTGGTCATTGCATGTCACGGAATAATACTACAGGTTTAAGTTGTATACCTTATCGGTCTGTTCTAAAGCACATCACGCGATTAATATTATTTTATTGTGTTTATGAAATGCTAACGCTATAAATCAAAAGCGTGCATTGATAATGAATAAGAAAAGTTTGAAAAACTGTAACCTACATAATGTATCACTACATGGTGTTTAAAATTGGTTGTGGTTGCTAAGCAACGGGAAAATATCTATGTAATCACTTTCTCGATGCTTAGCAACCACAACAAGAGTTTGTGTAAAAACTTCAAAACCATAATGTTGGTTGAAATTGGGGTTACAAGGAAAATCGACTCCTCCTATTGCTCAAGTCGGTATGAAGTCGGTTGAAATGTAGATTGTAGCATATATTGCCCGAAGCATAATAATAACTAATAGATTGAGATCTTATTCATCAAAATCAGATTAATAGTTTAGGTGATGGAATATACGTAAATACAAAGATACATACATACATAGACTACTAAAATCATTACCCTTCCTTTTGGCCTCGCCATCGTTGGGTAAAAAAGTGTATGCGACGCGAGTAGGTACATAACATATTTAGATGAGAAGCAATAGTGGAGTCTTAATACAAAAATGTTTTTACATACACACCGTGTCCATGAGCATTAACTTAGGCATGTTACGACCATTAAATTGGTATCTTTTTACATTTATTAAAGTTTATTATTTTTTACTTTTAAGTTTCATACAAAATCAATATCGAAAAAAGAATCGTCTCCTCCGCAGCATCGGGCGAAGTTGTAACTTATATATAATACAACTTCGGAGGTGAAGAAATAAATTAACACGTACTTACATTTCAACTGGTATTAACTGACTAAAAATTGGTACTGTAATTCAAATTTAACGTCGCCTTTGTAAGGAAATAACTACAATGCCCTACATTTCTTATCTTGGCTTTTGCTTATAAAAATATTGTTCATTCCCGTTTAATTTTCCACTCATTAAAAACTGAGTTACCATTAAAACAAAGGCTACTAAATGGCTATTAAACATGCCAATTTTACGTTTCTATATAAAGCTATTTGTGTTTTGATTTATGATTGACACGTAAGTTATTTAAATAAAATGCCAACATTAAAAACATGATTACTATTGTAATAAATTATAATTCCACGACGCAATTATATGATTAAATAAGGGGAAGTTTGTGGCCTCAATCCCACCAAAATATTCGTGAACTGGTGAGACTCGCGAGTGCACGCGAGTTGGCACCTTCTAATTTTAAATATTTTTACTTTTTCGTCTACGTAGAGGAAGTCTTGCTACCCACCAAAAGACTAGTTTCGATGAACGGCTAGATCACGGAGCCAGTTATAAACAAATACAACAATTAAAATACATAAGGTCTCTTTCACAATGTCCAAGTAAGTTCCCATGGTGCTTACTTGACAGATCCTCCATACAAAACTATCCATTTAACTGCAAGATAATCTCCTAATCGGAACTTATGAATCAGGTGCATAACAATGTGGATGTCGCTGTCATTATGGTGGAATAGTCGGCAAGTAATGCTCCTTAGCGGAGCCAGTTTGGATTCTCTTTGTACCTATATTTATTCATAAAAATATCTAACTTATGTACAGTTCTCCGTTATCTAGTTTCCATAACACAAGTTCTTAATGATACTTAATTTGGGCAAAAATAATTGGTATGAAAACTGGAAATATATTATTATTACAAGTAATGTAATTTGAGAACACTGTTTACATCCCTAACGACCGCGGGAATTGGACACAATTTAAGAATCCATCCAGAATCCCGTAGGATGCCGTTTCTCTCGCTTATTACGTCTGTGAATTGTTCGCTTATTACCTACCTAATACCGGTAATTACTTCCCATTGTCTCCTAATTGTAGCACAAGTCATTTGTTGCTTTACTAAGTTTCGGTATTCTCCGTGAATAATAGATTGTACTCTGATAGTTGTATTGATTATCAATTTACAGGGCTCGTTAAATATTAAATTGCCATTAACATACCTGTACTTATATAGTCTTGTATACTGTGAGATGTTAATTAATATAATGACTTCTGGGTTTAAGTAAAGGTAATCAAAGTAAGATTATTACCTGTGATACGGGGGGCCGAAACAGAAAGCTAAAAATTAATTGGTGTCAAACTGGATTGAATTCCGTGTGATGTTTACTTCCACTTTCTATATATGATTATGAACTCGTGTATTCCCACTAGTACCAGTGGAGTACTAGTCCCATGATGGGACTACTGATATTTTTTTCCCAGAGGTTCCACTGACTGGACTATTGGGATTTCAATTCCCAGTAGTTCCGTGTGATAATCAGATGCATAGTTTATATATGGTTATTTATAATATTATATAGTTTCATTAAATAATTATTTTTTCTAGCGTTTTTGAAATATTTAGCCATGTGGGGATGAAATAGGGGATGAAATGTCGTAAGGAAGTCCAAACGCGCCTTTTATATTTTTTTTTTGTTGCCGGGGAGGTCAAATGCATTTACGCATCGTCCCTGCGGGGTGGTGCTAACCGCAGAGGATATGTGGGACTCGAGGTAAAGGCGTTCCCTCCATACCTACTAAACATCCTCCCCGGCCTGACCTCCAGTCCGCTATTGTGGGACAGCTCGAGATCTGCGCACGTGAGCGCAACAACACCGAGACTGTCCAAACGCTGCCCGTCTAGGCACTCCTTGTGCATCAATTGGTGGCCAGCCCACAGGGGCTACCGACTAACGCCAGCCCCTGTGGGCTTTGGCCGACGCCGGCCTTATAGGCCGCCTCCTCACCGACGGCTGCTCGACCTGGCGAGTCCTCCGCAACGAGGACACCGGGAGTAGCCACCGGACCGCACCCGAGGTCATCGGGCGCGGTCGTGGCCCTGGAAAGGGCCGTCCGGAACTAGCCGTGGTGGGAAAACAAAAACAACTCGACGATGGCATGTGACTTCGAATGCCAAGCGGACACACTTGGCAACAAAAGCCACACACCCGCCGAGAAAGATTCCCCACCACGTTACCAGGGTCCGCCACGAGGAGACTTCCAGACGTGGACCCCACACGCTTTCGCGCCTAACACTAGAATTGATTTTAATGAAATTTGTCACAAAAATAGACTAGACCTTGAGATATTGAGATGGTTGAAATAAGGGATGAAAGTTTGTAGGGGATTCCTCATTATTGAAGATAAAACCACGAAACTTTGTAGGTATTTAAGCACGTGATAAGAAGTAAAAAAATGTTTTATCGTTTTTGAAATTTTGACACCCGTGTGGGAATGAAACAGGGAATGAAAGATCGTATGGAAGTTAGCAAAGGATGGGAAAACTAAAACGTATTAAAATAAGCTGTTTACAGTAATCTACAACAGTTTATACGTGTATTATTTTCAAAATAAGTACCTTAAAAAACGGTAATCATTGTTTTCGTTCTTTTATATTATTTATAAATATATTATGTTATGATAAATAGAGAAAAATACTAAATAAGTACCTACATAATGTTTAAATTTAAACGGTCACACGCTTCAACAGATTTTGGGGTGCGTCGTGTGACCTTCGCGAAGATAGGTGAAGTAGGTACATAACTCCAAAAATAGACTGTTTACTAATGAACGTACGTCGATATTTTTTTATACTTGTCCACGATATTTGCTATTAAAATGTTAAAAGAATTGCGATCAATGTCACATAAAAAAAATACTGAATTTGTTGTGTGTCGTAAGCTATTTTAAGCCCGGCGAATTAGCCTAATTATATTTTTTTGTAACGTTACACATAAAGCAACATCTGGCAGTATGAAAATATTTTCGGGTCTTAAAATCATCATCATCATCAACAGCTCATATAATGTCCCCACTGAGGAGCTCGAGCCTACCCCGCATTAGGCCTTAGTCAACCACGCTGGCCAAGTGCGGGTTGGTCGACTTCACACACAACCTAAGAATTTCTTCATAGGTGGGTAGGTTTCCTCACGATGTTTTCCATCACCGTAAAAGCGTCGATTAAATGTACATATGAATTCAAAATTTGAAAACACATTGGTACGCGGCGGGGATCGAACTAGTGCCTCCCGGGTGGGAGACGACGCTCTTACGCACTACGCCACCGACGCTTTTTTAGACGGGTTTTAAAATATCTACTGTATTGTAACGGAACGTTCTTGGAGTAGATAATTTTATTTGAATTTACAAAATTATACTACATGAATACAATTACAAAACTTAACTTAATTTAAACTTTATATTTTTACTTGTGTTTACTAAAAACAAGTATTATAACTAGCAATCAACCTAAGTACCGAGCTATACGTACACCTGTGGTGTTTGATTATAACAAGACGTTTGACGGGTGGCTACGTCACGCACGGCGAACAAAAGGATGGGACCTGCTGCGTGAATGCGAGAGGTGTCGCTCGATTCACTTAACCGCCGACCGCTGATAGCTAACAGCAATCTCAAATACTGCTCGAGATTTTAAATCTAATTTAATAATTGCTACCATTTTATTGATAATACAATTAAGGAGTGAATTATAGAAATACTGCTATAATATTTATTACTTAGTTGGTGAATTGTGTTGACCCCAATACGGGTGAGTGTTGCAAAATAAATTATTTAGATTAAGGAAGTAGAATTCACAATGTGGGATTAATATGCGTGTTGTTTTAATGCTTACTATCATTTCATGCCATATTCCATGTAGATAAAGCAGCCTAATTAACTTTCTTCATGTATCTAGAAATTGTGATTTTTTTTGTAATGTACCCACTTAAAATTATAAATTTTTCATTTTATTCAAATTAATGTTTCTACAATCAAATAATTCAGTATTCATTGTATATAATCGTTTTATATTATGAATTACGCAATTGTATGATTTTAATTATCTACACTTCTAATATTTCAGCAAATAAGTTAATGTTAATCATTCTTTTTCCATAGAATGAATTAATCCATTATAATCAAACAATTACAATCTCTTAAACTATTATTATTTACAATTGAAATTCTCAAACATAATAAAATAATTGTTATTTAACTAATGTACAATAATTTGATTAAGTCAAATTATTCAGTACGAAACAAGTTATTGTCTTTCTTTTAATTAATTTAATCAATTGATTTGTCATTGCACTGCAACATCATCGATCACTACTTAATGTTTATGGTAGCCACTCTGCTAGTTAGTGCTTATGCTTTCATCTTCAACGGAATGTTGCAGTCAGTTCAACAAATTCGGACATTTTCTAAAATTACTACTTTCCGGAATTCCAGGGTTCCACTCTACGGATAAATCTGACATACAATACTGATGTCAAGGATAATTATACGGACGGACTTAGAGGACTGTATGCGGCTGTCAACGCACACCTGAAGAGCACATGGCAGATAAGTGGTTTTCCATAAGGACAGTGTTAAGTGGAAGTGGCTCAATAGAATCATAGACTCACCCCCAGTGTTTAGTATTAATAAAGCTGTTTGTTATTACTGTTCACTTGCTTTACTTACTGAGCTAACCTTTCCTACGTACTAAACTTAAAACCCTAAACGTTACAGTATATTATTTTCTAAGTTATTTGGTTCGCAGAACCGGCCTTTCGGTAGTGAGCTGTCACCGTAGCCTATAGACGCTTGCAATACTGACGTCACACTTGCGCGCTGATATCCCTACCCCGTGGAGCGCTAGCGACCTTACTCACCAACAGAAACACAACACCACAAAAATGTAGGTCATTTGACTTTGGTCTTCTGTAAGGTGGAGGTAACTACTGCCCCAGCTCAAGCGCTCCAACTTCGAGCGGGTATTCCGCTGTGCAATAAAAGTACCAATAATATAATCAATCATGTATAATTTATTTTTGTTTAAGAAACCACGTAAAGCATTTAATCCTCGTTCTTACATTTGTAATGTTAAAACGTTTCGTGCAAAGGTATTACGGGCTTAAACTCCTGTGTTTACGCCACGTTTAAGCTAAGTATGAAACCCGCAACAGAGTTATTTATAAGACTTTTGCATTTGAAGGTTTCGTCAATACAAAAGTTTAAATACGGAATAAACTCTGAAATTGAGAAAAAATAAGCTGTTCCATACATTTTTTTTGTTGACGGGGAGGTCAAATGCATTTACGCATCGTCCCTTAGTATACCTAGTCAACCACGTTGGGCAAGTGCGGGTTGGTCGACTTCACACACAACCTAAGAATTTCTTCATAGGTGTGTGCAGGTTTTCTCACGATGTTTTCCTTCACCATTAAAGCGTCGATTAAACGTACATATGAATTAAAAATTTGAAAACACATTGGTACGTGGTGGGGTTTGAACCGGTGCCTCCCGTGTGGAAGACGACGCTTTTACGCACTACGCCACAGACGCTTCGAATGGACTGTATAAATGTTTAAAATAATAAATACGTACAAAATAGAAAAAAAACACAAAAGTTATACGAAACTTATCGAAAGTGATAAGAATACTAACCAAAGAGTAGTAATACAATACTAATGTCAAATCCAAAAATAACTTTGAAACTATTATTGCAAGGAGGTCCGCATCATTTACCATTTTCGTTTGTATACAAGAGCAAAGCAAGAGTAATAAAGTTATTGCGTGAACACGAAGCTTTTTATGTTTATAAACATAATAGTCCAAAATATAATAAATCGTGCATTTTGACCACAAATAAATCATGCAACATTAACTAAGACGCTTATCATTAAAAAAAGTTCACGCTTAGGTACTCTATAATGTTGATTGTGAACCCGCTAACTAAGTAACACTTACCAAACGCGATGTAAAAATATTACGCCTGGATTTCATCACGCGACGCCGAAATTATAAATAGAATTTATCCTTAATAATTTCTCTCCGACAAGATTAATCTGTCATTCGGTAATGGAGTAGGCCCTTTGTTTTTATAGTTGTACAACCTGGCGAGCGTTTTACGTGTTTTATTAGGAATTGGGATTAAGTAACATTGAAACTGTAGCACCTTCCCGGAAGGAACCTCCACACAGAATAGCAGTTGAATATAGACATTGTTACAAGGTTATAACCTATAATAAAATTATATTTGAATAGGGGAACCTTGTGTTATTTATGTAGGTAAAGGCTGGTCCACAGTGGGATGCTAGCGTGATGCCATAAATTGGCAATCGACAGAAGGGTGCGAGGACCCGGGTCACGCAGATATACGCGGGTACGCGCTATTCCAGGTACAGATATGTGCCTGGGTGCTTAACCCAAATTCCTCCACGTAACGGCACTCGCGAGCTGAGGTCCGAGTCTTTAGAGGCACCGTCGAGGTTCCGTTCTATTCCCAGATGCTACTTTTCTCATGGTCACGGATGAACATCACGGATGAAAAGTAGCATCTTGTTAAGAAAAATCAACATGTTTTTAGTTTAAGGTGTGATGGCTGAGTGCTTCTCCATGCGCGGGACGCTTCATTTAGTATGGCCAAGGTCGATAAGTCATATCGCCCCCTTAAATCCACTGTTGGTGGGTGTGTCAACCAGTACGATTTGATGTCTAGCCGAACGTATAGAACAATTCATGTTTCCTCAGCCGGTCATCCCTTATCATCGCGTACGCCTAATTAATAACACACGGTTCCAGATATCAGGATTGCCAGCTTCCGAGAAGTACCCTGGTCCTTTAGTATAGACATTGTATACAATAATTTCCCGCAGTCCGCCTGTGGACAACGAGGGTGGACCACAGGCAACGGAGGGTACAAATTTACATATTTTCGTGCAATAAACATTTTCGTTTGACAGGCGATTATTTTACTTACAATTTTACATAATTGTAGTACAATTCTGACAGGCGGCCTCGCCCTATGAAAGTGACGATTATTAATTGCTGTTGAAAAATAACCCTTTTCATCAATACTGTGTGGTCGCTGCAGCCACCAGTAGCATTGGACGTCGCAGTAGATATGAGCACATTGATCAACGATCAACTATTTATTTTTTTATTTCTGTAATTTGTATTATATCGAATTGATAACCTGCTTTTTTAATTTTTAAGTCGGTTAACAAAAAAATAGTTGGCATGTTGACTTTTAGATTGTTTACTACATAAAACTTTATATCTCCCATGAGAAAGATAACAGTTTCCATTTTGTTTTTTTTACCTACCATTGTAGACTATTCACCAACGACACAGAATGCCAAAGAAATTTTTGTCATACGAAAACCTGTTGCATGCCCATTTCTCCCAGAGGATTTGTCAATGAAATGCGAGGCCTAACTACTTAGGATTTAGGAATCAAATTCAGCGTAGCTTTTGCTGTGTACGAAATAGTACCTACTGGGCTTTCTCGCCGCGTAGTGTGCTGTGACAGCGCTTCGTAGTTGAATCTCATGATTCAACTACGAAGCGCTGTCACAGCAATTAACGCTACGAGTATATCGTAGCAATTCCGTAGTATGAAACGTAGCGACTTCCAGCGGTTGTACTATGTAAGGAAAACTAGGCGCGATAAAGAACGTATATTACTAACGAACGTATATTATAAATACTCGTATATTTTTTATTTCAATTCTGATACTCACGTTATACGCCTATCATCGTATTACTTAACTTATGTTTAGTAAACACATTATAATATGCTTTTTATATTTTTTTACCTATGTACTTATTTACCTACTTACTTTAATTTGATTTTATACTGCTATTGCCTGCATTTTTTTTTATTATCCAAAGCTCTTAAATGCTCCTATTCTAACAAAGACTTAAAATGAAATATTTTCATGCCATAAAACATGATCTTTATTTTTTTAGCAAAACCGACATGTTAGAATCTCAAGCAATTCAAAAAAATATTTTTTTCGGTAACGCTTGTTGTTTTTTTTTATGTAAAGAATAAAGTTTATGCAACTTATCCGCCTTCATGGTGGTTCGGAATTAGATTCAGGTTTGATCCCCGTGGAATTTTCGTTGGTGGTTAATGTTCATATCAAATCAAAGTCTCATCAACAACTCATATTATTATGATGTCCACACCGAGGGGCTCGAGCCTAACCCACATTAGGGGCGATTAGGCCTTAGTCAACCACGCTAGCCAAGTGCGGGTTGGTCGACTTCATACACAAACTAAGGATTTCTTCATAGGTGTGTGCAGGTTTCCTCACGATGTTTTCCTTCACCTTAATCAAAGTCTATTTCCATTATAATAGCACAGTCTATATAAGTTCTAACAGTCAGTCAAGGAGCACGTCTAGACAGGACAATCGTGAGTGGGACGAGATTTTCGCAGTGGCGCCACCAAACTGCCATACACTCTTTTGGTAGACGCTGGTCCACTGTATGTCTATTGCACACTGGGTGGACAAAAGCGGCATTTTCCTCAACTTCAAATGCGTCGAACCACTGTGTTTTTACTCTGTGATAATAGTGTTGCAACATTGAGAAAATAGCCGTTCCCTTAGATCAGTGGTCGGCAAAATGCGGCTCCGGAGCCGCATGTGGGTCTTTGGCTCCGTAAGTGCGGCTCTGGCACAAATATCCACGTATTCTTATTCTTATTCTTAAATTAGGGGCTGAGGCCGTATCTCAGAGCACTTCGACCCTATGGGATCTTTTGTACTTCCCCTTTCCTTATCACCGGGGATGCATCACGACAATGCCAACATCGGAAAGATTTTGTACGAGTTTCACGATGTTGGCGGAAATAAGGTCTATAAAGTCCTCTGGTTTAGGGTAAGCTAAACCTAGGACCCTTAGTCGCCTGTTGGCTAGTGCATCGCAGTCACATAGTATGTGCTCCATGCTTTCTTCCTCCTCACCACACATTCTACAGATGGAGTCATCAGCTTTGCCTATTGTGCACAGGTGTCTAGTGGCAAAGTGGCCAGTGAGAGCGCCTATGAGGCAGCGGATTTGGGTTCTGCTGATTCTTCCCATTCTTTTAAGGTAGCCTATGTGTGAGGATAATTAAAATTTCTTTGAGTGTGTCAGTCGGGGAGTGGACAACCATTCCCTGAGGTGCCTCTTTTGACAATACTCCTTTAGTGCCATTTTTATGGTACTTCTAGATAATCCTACAAAAGGCTCCTACAATATCCACGTAAGGAGCAATAATAATTTCATTAAAAAAAACGTTTTTTTAATGTTACGAGATGGCAAACAAGCATGCGGCCCACCTGATGTTAAGTGGGCACCGCCCCCTATAGACACTTGCAATATTAAGTGTAAATCAATTAACACTGCAAGTGCGTTTGCCATCCTGGGGACTAAGATGATATGCTCTCCATGCCCAGTAATTACACTGGCTACCTTTCCCTTCAATCCGAAACACAGCGAACTGCTTCACGGCAGAAATAAGAAAGGACCTACCCAGACGACCCTACATCTACTCTCTACCACCTGTAGTCTACCACCTAGTAGAACTGATGCAAAGCACATTGTTCGCATTAACAAATATTTATTAAGTATAAAATTTAGTGTACTAATTGTATAAAATTGAGTCTTATAAAGTTTACTAAACAAGCAGATTTGGCTGCTAATTTTTTTTTAAATTGTTGTAATGTTCATATTTGGCTCTTTGGCTAATAAGTTTGCCGACCACTGCATTAGATGAAGGTTCGGTGTACTCGTTTCTCCGCCCTTATCTTACCATCAGGTGAAATAAAAGCAAATAGCTTCCTCGCCAAATAATAAAAAAGTTACGATACTACACCGGACAACTATCTGTCGTCATGACTTAAAAAAGCGCTAGAATCAACCGTTTCGAACTGCTTCGAATAACACAAAACTTGTTCGAAGTTCGAATCTTCAAGCCACCATTCAGAACTCTGGCAAGGCTTATCTTATTCTATCAACTTCCATATATAGAAGGTGCGATAGCCGGGAAATTCATATCTCTCAAAGTATTACGAAGTTTGAGATCACTTTTATTTCGGCACACGGCATTCCTTTTTAGGAGTATGTAAAAATATGAATTCAGTAACTTTAAGTCCTTCGGGAATACAATAAAATATGGGGTACAGTAAAGACTCAATATAGAGTTTTACTGGTTGAACGTATATTATTAGATGTAATTTTCTTTGTCTAGTCCAAATTAAACTTGGCAATATGTTAATATCCAGAATGAGTCTTTAGTGTGTCATAATTTTCCTACCCTGCTCTCAATTTATTTGGGGTCGGTGCAGTATGCCTTGATAACGACAGTACTGCTTAAGGATTTGGCATTACATTTTTACGGCCGTGTGTCTGACACCAACCCTCCTTGGGAACGACTGCTATCTTTCCACAGCACCCGGGACCACCAGCTTGACGTGCCAACGAAGCATGGAGGAAAATCGATTTGAAAAATTTTCAGTCAGCATTCCGAGTGTCGACCTTGTACTTGGTTGCTTAACTTTCGTGATTGTTACGAAGAACGCACGAACGTGGCGCCATTGACCTTCTATCTGAATGAGTCTTTAGTGTGTATTTATATTATTAAACATTTATTAGATTGCCAACAATAAAAAATATATGGGAAGTCTAAAAATTAAATCGGAAATCTGTTGTTCCAGGATGGGTATCGAAGCAACAGACTTTAGCAAACGTGTCCACTTCTTACAAAAAATAATTAATTAAATGGTGTATATTTTGACAACCGTGGGTGAAATGGTCTGTCTGCTTGTCTACGAACCGAGAGGTCCCTGGTACACAAACTCTGTCAGGTGCAAAACGAATCATGGCTGTGTAGTTATTATGTCAGTTTAAATTTAATAAAAACTATTTTCCATGTTAATTAGTTTAATGAATTTTAATTTGGATTTTGGCGTAGAAATTCAAACAAAACATAAAAAGATCAGTGTCCAGATGACAATCTATCAACAACTTTTAGAAGTGTGTACGATTACATTTAAAAAACATTACTATTCCAAAAACATTTTGCGGACACAGTTTACGGCCTGACATTTTACAACATGTCTTGTCTACCCGTGTCATCATTTCCAACATAGACAGACAGGATGACTAAGGCTAGACTGTGGACGTTTTACGACTTCAGCCATTACTACCGAATGGAATTTTGGTAAAACGACGCAACTGGAAACCGTTCAGTGGTTTGAGCTGTGCGTTGCTAAATCAGTCAGCAACGGGTAGTAAATTTTATACACCTCTACTCCACTCCACCACCTTACTTTCTTTACTGATTTTGAATTTTATGTCTTCACATTTTTATTGATAGTGTGGCTTCGAGTTTTACCTATAATTTTCTTGGCTACGGCCTTTATTCTGACACTACGCTAATTCGATAGCACTAAGCAACGAGCTTATATTTTTCTTAATCTATCTTCGTGGCACTAAGCGATAGCAGGATAAAAAACTTTTTAACAAAAACTTTGTTTTCTACAAGGTTTTTGTTAAAAAGTTTTTTATCGCTTGCCGAATACCGAATGATGCTTGCGCTCGGTGGCTTAGTTAACTCACCATGGCGGCGTCACGCGATACAGTTGGAGTTGACTATCGGAACTAAACATTGGTACCTTTCTTCCCAAGAGTTCGCAATCGGTTCGCCACTAATATTCCTAAAACTTATTTCACGTAATCTAAAATAATCGTGTGCAAACGTAATATTCCCGTCTAATAATTCATTGTTTCTTCAATATATCATTGTAGATAAAAATTACTCGCCCTACTGTTCTATCAGAGTTGACAGTAACTAAGTACTTTACCCCATTTTAACATTAACAGCAAAATTAACCTCCGTCATTTATAGCCCTACAAGTCTGCCGTAATTATTTCTCACCGAAATGTCAGAGGAAGCTGATTTATACATATAATAAATCGACCTCAAAGGGTTCCTTTTTGTCCTTAATTAGTAATAAGCATGCAATATTCAGCCGCTAAGGACAAGAACTGCACAAGGAAGAAAAAAACATTTTCGAAACAAGGGTGAAATTAACAAAGGCAGAGAATATTCCAAATTTGGTACGTAGGTTCCTTAAGAGGTCCAGGGGTGCACTAAGAAAGGATTTTTGGAAATTCACCCTCTAAGGTGGTGAAAAGGGGGTGAAAAGTTAGTATGGAAATCCGTAATTTTTAAAGTATAATCCATAAAAATTGGTACATGGCCTTTCAGTTACAAATTAAAAAAGATGTTTTTAAAGATTTTTGGAAATTCAATCCCCAATGCTTTGGCCGCACTTGCGCCTATCGTCTCGAAGTAATGCGTGGCGATACTTCGTACGATACACGCAAGTGCGGCCCTAGCAAAGTTATCGCGATAAAGCATGTGGCATTTCTTTATTTGCACGAACTATCGTGCAATAATCCAAGATGGCCGAAATCATTTCCAGACGTGTAAATTGCGTAGTATTATTATCCTCTTTGCGTTTAATTATGGATAATCACTTTCTTTACTTCTAAATTGTGTGCTAATAATTACGTAATGCATTTATTAAAAAAAAAGTAACACAGCCGTATCGTATACTTAGTCACCCGTACGCGTCTGAACTAATGGAGAATAACCTCCGAAATGAACAACGCATGTCTGACCACGCAGCGCGATAGGTTAGCGCGCTAAAACCCTGACGTACCGCCTCCCGGCCGATAACGCACAAGCAATCCGAATATTCGCGACGATAGCCGATAACGGCCGGTCATATCTGCGCGTATCGTGTCCCAGGTGCGGCCCCAGCATAAGGGGGTAAAATAGGGGATAAAAGTTTGTATGGGAAACCGTCACTTTTAAAGTAAAATCCATGAAAATATGTAAAGATAGGAAAAAATAAGAAAATTTAAATGCTGCCCGAAGTAACTATTCTACGCGGACGAAGTCGCAGGCAAAAGCTAGTAACAGAATAAAAATAGATGACAACAACACGACAACATTTCAGCCAGCCATGACCTTTCACACAATATAGTGCGAAAAAAATATTTAGAGTAAAGAGCTTATTTATAAAACAGCGCCATTGAACCAACACCTCTGACATGACTTTTGTTCCAAAGGGCAGTAGCCAACGAAATTTCAATATCACTTCTACAAAGACTTAAGCGAAAGCTTAAATTCACAAATTGCCATGTTTTGCTTAAATTGCTTCTTAATGTAGGGACTTGGAAAACAATTGATACTTTACGAATAGTATTTTAATGTTCTTTGGTTGGCAGGCAAGCATATTTTTGTTCATTAAAATGTTAAAATAACAATTACATTATTTTATCTACACTCATGTCATAATATTTGAATTACGATATCAAAGATGAACATAAAATGACATACTTTTTAATACAGATAATCAAAATTAAAATTAAAAAAACAACCTGTAACATAATGACCATTATAACACCGGTTCGACTCAGTATGATACAGCAACCTGTAACATAATGACCATTATAACACCGGTTCGACTCATTATGATACAGTTATTTTTCTTAAATACTCGGGAAGGCAAAGGGATCTAACCCATACAAAAAATTTGACTCCTAATAATTTGCAAAAAGCCACAACAAATAGTTTGTTGCCAGAAAAATCGGACGCCACTACTTTATCTTCACTAATGCAATTAATCAAACAACAAGAGTAAAAGCATTAGTGAAGATAAAGTAGTGTATGCAACTGCATATAACACGGGTATTATATGACAGTTGCATAAACTACTATAACACAAGTATAAAAATAACAAATACATTGAACACATTCAATCTTCTCGCAGTCTTCAAGCATTCGGACAATATATTTACCCATCCATCATCAAACACATCACATTCAGAACATATAGACATACCTTCAGGCATACAACCTGCCTGGTGGTAAGCTGTCACCGTAGCCTATAGACGCTCGCAACGATGTCGTGACACTCGCGCTGCCAAATCTAGTCCTTTTTCTTTCTTTTTGACGCTCAGAAAAAAATCCTTACGCATGTCCTCCCGCCGGGGGACGGGAGGGGTATGTGGGACTCCCCGGGAAAAGTTCCCGGGTATACCCATAAAATAACCCAGCGGCACTCCTTACGTGGTGCGGGGACTGGGAAACCGGCAGAGTGTTTACTTCCAGTCCCTCACCGGCGATTGCCCGCCTGCGTAGCTGGCCCTTCACACCTCCTCTCCTAGTGCGGGGAGGAGGCCTGAGGATGACCGTGAGTGCTCGGCCACCCTCGTACGACTCGGTTGTAAGCAGTGCAATGCGGGCGAGGGCGCCCCCGCGTCTGACACCCGTTACTCATCACCGTGGGGGGAAATTGTGTGGTTGGTATGCAACCGCCTTCTCCTGCCCCTCCTCCGTCGAACCCTAGTCCCCTACCCAACCCCGTGAAGCTCTGGCAACCTTACTCACCAACAGAAACACAACACACCACAAAAATGTAGTAATAATGGACTGTGGTCTTCTGTGAGGTGGAGGTTATATCCCAGATCGGGCGCTTTAAATTCCAGCGGCTGGGTGTATCCTACTATCTCCTTATGGTATTTCCATTGTGGTTTTAAAAATTACTGTCAGTATGAACAGTTACAATCACTTTAGTGGTAGTCTTCTTTGTTTATGGGTATTTGATGAAGCGTAATAAAAACGCCTATTCCACCCGTAGAGTGTACCATATGTATTGTGAAAGTCGTACTGTTTACATACATACGATAACAATCGTAGTCCTAACAGATGTGGAACAGAGCTTTAGGTAACATTTGGTTATACACAAAGTCATATTAGGCAGTATGGGTCATGCAGTGCATCCAGATCGTGGCAGGTTGCCAGCCTGCCGCCTACGTAAAATCGGCACAAAACCCAAAAAGCAACAATCCTTCAGTAAATAAACCAAATTAAGCCAACGACCGGGATAAATGTTACACTCAAAATCATCTCAGTAGTCCGGGAATACCCGGACAATAGTTAAAAAAAAAAACTTAAAATATGTCTTACCAAAATAAAAATAAAGTAACATAAATCTCAAACCAGCGATTGACTATGGAGCTATTTTCATAAAATTTTATTCATCTTGTAGATAAGTTTCATTATTTAGATATTCCGAAAAAGTAGCTTATTATTAAGAATTAGTTTTCTCGTTTTCTGTGAGTTTTCTGATTATGTTACGCAGGCGCGGGATTCGCGAGATGCTCCGCTATTACAAGGTGGCCAGAAATTATAATCGCCTATGCTGGGGCCGCACCTGCGCCTATCGTCACGAAGCTTCGTGCTAGGACACGATACGCGCAGATGTGACCAGCCGTTATCGGCTATCGTCGCGAATATTCGGGTTGCATGTGCGTTATCGGACGGGAGGCGGTACGTCAGGGTTTTAGCGCGCTAACCTATCGCGTTGCGTGGTCAGACATGCGTTGTTCATTTCGGAGGTTGTTTTCCATTAGTTCAGACGCGTACGGGTGACTATGTATACGATACGGCTGAGTTACTTTTTTAATAAATGCATTACGTAATTATTAGCACATAATTTAGAAGTAAAGAACGTAATTATCCATAGTGAAACGCAAAGAGGATAATAATACTACGCAATTTACACGTCTGGAAATGATTTCGGCCATCTTGGATTATTGCACGATAGTTCGTGCAAATAAAGAAATGCCACATGCTTTATCGCGATAACTTTGCTAGGGCCGCACTTGCGTGTATCGTACGTAGTATCGCCACGCATTACTTCGGGACGATAGGCGAAGGTGCGGCCAAAGCACATCTCGTCTCGACTCGTCCGCACTTTGGTGGAAAACGACTCGAGAGTAACTGAAACGTAAATGTTTTATTCGGAATTGAAATAAAAGTTTCATCACACTACGTCAGTAATGATACATCTATGCTACGTACATCCACTTCTGTATACTCTATCTACACATTCAATAAAGGCCAGTGTCTATAATTGAAAATGAATATTTGGAAACGCTGCTATTGAAAATGATTCGTTTTAATTGAAGTGTTATTTTTCTGTTGAATTTTGATTATTTTTACGTAAAACGGGCAGCTTTTAACGATCATTGCCAGATTACCAATTGGATTGTACATTTGTAAAAGAAAGTTTCTGATTCTAATCGTAAAAATATCATTGCTGATTTCTTTATACTTCACTATTTATTACTATATTTTTTTGTTAATATTTATAAATATATACAACATTATAAGCGTGATTGTATTCACGGCCATTATCCTAAGAGGGGTTGAGAGAAGCTTTAGGCATAACACTTGGTTACGCATAAAGCCACGTCCGGCAGTATGGGCCAAGCGGTGCCTCAAAATAGTGACAGTTTGCCAACCTGTCACCTGCATAAAAGGGACATCAAACCCAAAAATGTAACTAACCTTCAGTGAACTAAGAAAATAAATAAATATAAAAATAAACAAACAAAGAAAAGCCAACAAACAGGACAGGTGTTACACTCTAAGGCCCGTATTACAGGATGACAATCGGAAATCAATCATGTGTTAACAATCGTTTGTCACTTTCTATCAAGTACAAATATGTAGAGACGTATGACGCTCAATACGGTGTTGATTCTTGTGACTCATTCTATAATACGAACATAAATCATGTAAGCAGTCCATGTAAATATTTAATATTTATATGTGGCATGATTTATAAAAAAAAATGGAAACTAAAAAAAAAAATTACTCCTGTTTGATTCGGGAAGCGAACGGCTGGCGAATGCTCGTCCAATTAAACTTTAGCCAATTATGCATAGGATTTCATTGTTTTAATGGTTCACTGTTGTATACTTCATATTCTTTATGACTCATGAGAGAGGGATATTCCCGTAATAAATGTTCTAATAATAATTATTATGGTGCAAGTGTAGTTTGTTTTTATGTTTTTATTTTAATCTCTGTCACTATGTATGTATTATTATAAGTAATCAAAACTATAGGTAAAACTCTTGACAGTTATTCCCAAGAAGGGTACGTAAAATTTAAATCCAAAACCTCTAGTAGTTGGTATGTCGACAGCAGGACAAACTGCACCGACACCAAATAAATTGGGAGCATGGTAGAAGAAAGAAAAGACCTTATCATTTCGAAATTATACATCTTCACACTTAAAATAGATATATTTAAGTTTAATATTTTTGTACAATTTCAATCTAATTAACTGTACACATCTTTGACCATTCGCCAGCTATTTATATTGGAAACCTGTCTGATGTCCCCCACGGAAGGACTCGAGCCTACCCCATATTAGGGGCGATTAGGCCTTAGTCAACCACGCTGACGAAGTGCGATTTGTTCGACCTTCGAACCTAAGAATCTCTTCATAGGTGTGTGCAGATTTCCCCACGAAGGAAAACTCCTTCACCGTTAAAGCGTCGAATAAACGTACATATTATGAATTCAAAATTTGAAAGTGGGAAGGACAAAACTTTTGTTCTTCGTGATTAAAACTGAAGCTCTTCTTAGTCTAGTTTTAAGTTTCTAATGTTATGGTTTAATTTTTTTGTAATTTTAGCTTAAAATTGGCATGACCTTATTAACAATACTTTGTCATTTTATATTTAAATTCAAATTCTTTTCCTTTTTTAGTTGTAATTAATTTTATTTTTATTATGATGTTCTCCAGTAGGTATAGTGGGAATATCCATCAGCAGTCCATCATTACGGTATCAGGTTATTATTATTATTTATTACATGCATAAGTTATTTCCGTTTATTAGTTAGGTAAGTACTAATATTGATCGCTAAGTAACAGAATTCTCGTCATGTTGTTAACAAACAAAAAGGTCGCCGACTCCTGGGGGATTCGGTAACGATGAGCCCGCCCACTACCTCAACATGGAACTCATTAAGCAGCCGTCAAGAGTTCGAAACTCCAACACCTTTGAATACACGACAAGAATAACCCGCTCTTGTTACAAAGATTGACATCGGTTTTTTCTGTTTAGGATTTTCACGAAAACATTTCGATTTGAACTTTGTGTCGGCGGATATAAGAACGTAATTAAATTTTATTCGCAAAGCTTATATCATTTAGCTTATTCACAAATTGTTCTTATAGTACATACAGGGTTGTTACTGATGCAGGTTTTTACTTATATAACACATATCCTACTACTCCATAATGTATTTTTCATTAGAGGATTCATTACGGCTTTAAATATGGTTTATTTGTTATCATAACATAACTCTGAGCACATCACACAATAATTCACTAGCGTCCATACAATTTTATGTTGAAACAATCGAATGAGAAAATAAGTGTCAGTTTTTGTATAACTGTCTATGATTGGTTAAAACTCCATGTGGGTTACGTTGGACATTAAAAATCTGCAGATGCTGATATTAAAAACAATGCTGATAATCCGCGGATGCTGATATTCTCAACCACCCTAGCACGTCATCATCATCACAATATCCGGTTAAAAAGTGAGCAGTGATGTAATATTTCGTAGCCACACAGTGCCTCCAAATAGTGATAGGTTGCCAACCTGTCCCTTATATAAAAGGAACATCAAACAAAAAAGGAACAAACCTTCAATTTACCAAAAAATTAAAGCCATCAACCAAAACAGATGTTGCACTCTATTAATTAAGCTATTGTTATTTCACTTTATATTTATTTGTATATTGGTTACGCCTTTATATATTTACCCACAGATTATTTGTAATCTGAACCTCAAAATATGTTACACGAGGAAACCAAGTAACACGATCCCGTGGGATAATCCGAAATCTGCGCAATCGAATTCGTATAAAATCGGTAGTTATACAGGCGATCCAAATAGTAATCCATCCGAAAATCCCCCATGTATGTTTAAATCTTAAAATCTGAACACTTGTTGTTATTGAAATATATTTATCGGATGTAAAGAAAAGTGTTAAGCATTTACATAACCAAGTTAAAAAAATTTGGACGTCACTATTTGGATCATATGCAGGTGATCCAAATAGTGACGTCTAAATTTTTTTAACTAAGACTAGGAAAGGATGGAAAAAGAAACCTAGAATGTGTATGGAAACCAGAACTAACCACTACGCCACTTAATTTAACCACAACGTCACATATAAGCAATATTCGGTAATAAGTGGTATTAATTAACATGTATAAATAACAAGCTAAACAATAACATTTCACTAAAGTCAAAGTAATAACATAAAACATCAATTATTAATGTGTTAAAGTTAACAATAAAATTCAAAAATTTGGCGTACTTTTGATCTTAAACTATTATTATTTGGAAAACAAACTTCTATGTATAAATGAAGAAATTTGTTTTCCGAATATCAGTTTGATATCAAAATTATTCTTACTTTAAGAATTTTCTTTGTTTGAAGCAGTTTATTGTACAAACAACAACATATGCTAATTTTAAAAATATTCCATTATGTATTTAGCAAATACATAATTCGAAGTTATCTATATTTTAAAAGAAAAAGGTCGCAAAACCTCTCCTTTCAAATCAACTAAACGACCTAGAATTTTATTAAGATTTATCATTGTAAAATCTTAGGACGGATTATTACAGCGAAAAAAAACGCTTCTCTTACCGAGATGAAACAAAGAACGAGTCGCTGAGAATTATAATACGGTAAACAGGCTATTTAATCCTGTTAAGCGCTTTCAATGTTTATCCCTTAGAAATAGGCTGACGAAAATATGTAAGCCCTTGTTTGTGGCCTATCATCTTGTAATCATAATAAGATGTAAATCTTAACAACCCAAAAATTTAAAAAACCTAACTACGGAATAGCAAGGAATGATATCGGTTAAAATTGGGGTTTACAAGGTAAATTCGACTCTTCCTATTATTAGGGTCGGTTTAAATGAAGCCGATGTTACCCGGACCATAATAACGAATAGATTGACACCTTATTCATCAACATCGGATATAAAGTTTAGACGCTACAGAGGAACATACGTAAATATAAACACACATACATAGACTGCTTAAATCATTACCCTTCCTTTTGGCTTCGCCGTAGTTGGTTAAATAACTGTAATAAAAGTTTACGCCACTTAATTTTTGTTTATATTTTATCGATCTGTTAGTATATCTAGAAACGCAACAATAAGCACATTACGATGATGCAGAATATTATTTTATTAATTTCTTTAAATGTCAATACGTATAGGTAGCTATCATAAATTCGAATTAGCGACACTAGTTCTCTTAGACAGCACCTTCGTTGTGCACGTTTTGTCCAGTGCAATAGTGAACTAGTGATTTTTGCCTACATGATGGATGCTATTACAACGCGTGGAAATTGAGATTATGTTTTTTGTAACCGCATAGAAAAAATGTTTAAAAACAAATTAGTTTGCACAATTTTTAGTCAGTTCGTAATTTTGCTGGCCTTTTTCTTAAAAGTTTTTGAACGGTGACGCGGCCCAATGCACTGAACTTGTTAACAAGTAAAAGTTCTGATTGAGGTAGGTACTTTTAATTATCAGATATTTCTATGCAAGACTTATTCTTATTCTTATGCTGAGGCTGTGTCTCAGAGCACTTCGACCCTATAGGATCTTTTGTGCTTCCCCTTTCCTTATCACCCATCCCCGCCAACATAGAAAACATTTTGTACAAGTTTTTCTATGCAAGCCTACATATAGCTATTATTTCCTACCAAAGCATCTGAATACATAAAAATGTGGTTCGACGACAGAGGATTAGACTAATCTTATGAATTTTACAATAAGGGTTCACAGATAAAGAATGGCAGGATAAAAAGAAAGTGGCTACTGCTTTTCGTGAAATTGTTTATGTTTCAAATTGTCCAAGAAATGCTAATTTTGTTACAGATAATTATTACGCGAATTTATTTGACATGAAAATGTCTTTATGATATCACCAACTTGTTGAATACTTTAAATATTTCTAACACAATATCACAAATAATTCGCATAAGGATGGATTGTTTCAATTTGTTTGTAATTTATACAAAGATTTACATAATATTAGATCCCGGATTTACGAGGACAATGAGCTTGCTTCTTTATTTTCACACCTTTATACCTAATCAAAGCTAAGAGAATTTTCTATCGTGAAAATTCTCAATTTAGTATTCGTATTTTTGATTAGCATTACAATGAATCGAAAAGCCCGATTCTGTAATCACCTTTCATAGAAATAAGCATATGAATCGTGTTTCATAATACCATAATACCCTTACAGTTAAAAGTCCAAAATGGAATATTCGTCGTTATATTCTATTGGCCACAGTGGAGGTTTTTGAATAAAATTTCCATACATCATTGCTGCGCGGACTATTAAAATATTCCAACGCACGAAACGTTGGTTTTACGTCGATTTATTGGACGTAGATTTATAAGGATATAATCCTGTAAAGGGATAAATAATAATAAAATGTTTATCCGTTTTTCATTCCAAACATTGCGAAGTTTCAACTTACAAATAACACAAATAGGTAATAAAACTTTATTAAAACTACTAGGCTTAACTTAATTAAACGTTATTAAAAGTGTATAGTTTAAAGTGTCAATGATATTTAAATCCACTACTCAACAGTTAAAAACGCATAGACATCAAAATAAAATCCATTGCGATCCAAACGTGATCTTTACCTAAGTTTTCGTGGGGAAAACTTCGTACGCGCCAAAACTCGTCGTTCGTATGCGTAAAGTGTGGGAGATATTTATGGTGAGGTAAACATTGTCGTGTCGTGGTAAGCGCAACAGGGTGGCGCGTGTATCGTACCTGTGGCGGGCGGCGGTGAAAGCGCGGGAGCGAAGCCGCCGCGCCGCGCTCGCGGACTGCCGTGCGGCCCGGCCCGATCGCCAGCCCGCGCTCCTGCCACCCGCTTCTCGGGGTTGCCAAATAAACATAAAATTTTCCCTTCAACCGCTAAACCAAAACTCAAACGTGAAATTCACTTAACAGTTTAATGAAAATGTGTCTGTGGCAATGTTATGTGATTAGTACACGAGTCAATATACACGTTAAGAAAGCTAGTTAATATAGAGGTAAAATTTTGATAATAAATTGTAAAAAGACCAGTTTATTCTAATAATAGGATAGCCATTTATTTATAAACAATTAAAATCTTAGTAATAACTGTAATACTATAAATTAATAGACTTATTATACATGACTGATTAAGTTCATGTAACAAAATAAAATAAACTTGGATAGTTACAGGATCGACATAATATTGCCATGAAAGGTGCAAACAACATTACTGGCAACCCCACGCCCCACCCCTCTCGCCGCTCCGACCTAGGACCCGAATAATGAAGCGGGGGAAAAGTGATTCTGGGGCGCGGAAATGTCGGAAGATGCGACCTGCGCCCGCCGGAAGGCGCGCGTCCGGCGCTTGCACCCGCCGTACACTGAAAACTATGCGAACACAGCATTTGGGTGCCCTAATATGTATCCTTCGCGAAAATAAATCTACTGTAACATATTTACTATCAAATATGTAGATAAACTATAAATATAAGAAAAAAATTACCACAAGTTATTATTCTTACATATTCGTGTTAATGACAGGAAAAGAAATTGAGTTTAAAGTAAATCGAATAATTTTTAATCACAATATCTTTTAGAAACTTTACTCTCATTTTATTCTACGACACAGTCTAACTAAAAAACTAATTGGGAGGCAAAAAACAAAATACTTATTTTTGTTTATAGTAATATTCAAACATTAATTTTACTTTTCAATTACAACTTTGAACTTCATATCAAAACATTATATTTCAATTAAAGATTGAATAAAGGCCGCAGGATCAAATGCTGTCTCGTGACAGGACATTTCCAATTTGCTGCCTACGAGGGATTTTACCTAATGCAATCTGAGACAGCCCGTAAACGGAAATGCATGAAAACAACGAAGAGCAAGACAAGAAAATTATAAATAATTTGTTTCAAAAATAACCTCAATAACAAATACAAACAAATATAAACACCCATTAGTAAACATGAGCAAATTTTACGTTAGGTATTTTTTGTTGTTGTAAAAATAACTCAATTCAACAAGTCTGAAACTATTATATTTATATAACACCACCTTAAGACCGACGACGCAGCACGGGATTTCGGGTACAACGTAGGCTGACGACTTGATTAAGGTTGCTGGTCACGCCTAGATGTCGACAGCTTCGGACGCTACACCCAGTGTAGCGTTCTTTGAGGGAGGTCTATGTTCAGCAGTAGAAGTTTATTTCAGAACTGTATCCACACTTTCATAATATGTAACATAAATAAAATCATACAAACATTAAATCACATTCACCTTTTTTCGATATAGGTAAATATTTCAGATCAAGAAGGTATTGGGTTAACCGCACGATTCTTAATCCCTTGGGGAAGACCTTACAAAGAACCGCATTCAAATAACGGCACCTTTTCTGTGATAAAAAGGGTTTTCTGAACATTATCAGTTAAGGTCAAAGACGTGGTTGGTACCCATCTTGGGACTGTCCTATTAAAGAAAACTAGCACATAATGCTTAGCCACGTAACTTTTGAAATACCTATGTACAGCAAATACTTTGTAAGTCCGTTTCTAACTGATAAAGTAGGAATATTTAAAGTTTAATTTTTTTGTTGAAGTCAATGTCTGTTTGACTTCAAGCTCGTATGTTATAATCTTACCTTTGTAAAATATTTATAATTGACTTGTACAGATATTTTTGGAAAAAAAATATTATTATTATTTTATGTTGTGTAGGTTTAATAAGGTTTTGGATTCCGGGCCGTCTCGAGTCTTGAAGTCCCGAGATTTTTGGTAAATATTTTATTTTATACAACTATATAGTTGTCTCGGTTCCACAGACACGGTTGCCAAATTTTTTTCTAATAATTGAAAGAGTTTCGTGCCGTCTATCATATTGGTTGTTTTGTGACGTTTAATTATGATTGTGTCTGTGTCAGTTCAGGCGGCAGTCCTCAATTTCATTTAAGAGATGAAGTGTGGGGTACATTGAGATTTTTTTATGATCCACATTTATCCCCTATGGCTACAAAGTAAAGACATAACTTATATTCTAATATTATTATAATCCTTACAAAATTTTCCCAGAATCATTATTTTCAGCAACAGCTCACAAAAAAAGTACTTACTTATATAATTCTATGTTCTGCCATCGTAGATATCGTTCATGCACAAGCTTAGTAATAATTTAACCTAATCATCAAAGTTATAACACTTAGTTACTTACATCAACCATAAAAATAAATTTGGAATTTGTCCTCTTGGTGATTTCGACCATATCTACCAATTATTTAGACTGAAATTTTTAATAAAATTATGTTTAATAAATGTTGATGCTTACCTACTAAAAATTGCCTTTTAATTAAGACATTTCACCAAAAATTATCTCGATTCTAATGTTATTCTGAGAAGTCTCGAAGCCCCGGGATGTCCCTTTGATCGTAGGCTGTCTCTCTCGATCTTTGTAAACTGTCAAGACTTTAAAACCCTGGATATAACCTTATTTCCTAAAAATAGTCACTTACGACCGGGTGCAATATTCTACGCGCTAGTGAAAATATGCTTATTGAAGTTTAGTTGCCTAACAATGATGGCTTGAAATATTGTTAAGTAACTAAAAATAACAGCGGTCACTCAGCAACCATGTTAATGAAAATATATAATCATTTATCAAACTCTATAAAAAAAATCAGAAAATCCAGCAAATTTTAATAGCCTACAAGAATTCTTTCAAATTAGTAATAAGTGTTAATATGTGATAGAAAGGTGGATAAAACTCTTTTCTAGCACTTATAAGAAAATAGAAATAATAATTCTTTGTTAACTCTTAGAAAGTTTTTGTTTGAATCATGTTTTCTAAGAAAAGTAATAAGATTAATATCAATAAGCCCTCTTATGTTTGCTATGCCCTTGGCGTCACATGTATACCTTTTTCACATTCCATCTGTGTAACTGTTTTTTAATGTGACATGCAATAAATAATTGAATTGAATTGAACATTCTTCAATGAACAAAACTCTGGTAGGGTTATCTCTTACTGAGAATTGAATATTGAATCCGGCCATTAATGAGTAAGCCATGTAGATACGACAGTTTGTTCGTGAGTTGAGTAAAAGTAGTCTCATATTTTACGCTGCATACTTATCTATTTGTGGAGACGCAAAATGAGTCGATTGCTTCTAATGACTTGATTATCTTCACAACTCAAAATTTACCCTCGTTTGGACTCACAATAATGCTTTTTCATCAAGAGGAGGGAAAGTTTGAAGCTCCTGAAGGTGATACTAACTTTCTCCTAACTCATTTCTTTTTGTGATGCACTACGCCGCAGCCTTCCAACTGCCATTTAAAATACTCCATCCATTTATTATTTTAATTCACTAAAGTTTATATTTGGCGCTCACCATCGATTCTTTTTTGCCTCTTGTTATTTACAAACTTTACTCAACATTAATTATTTCCTTATATATATTTAGGACGAAAACAAACAGATGATACACTCCTGCTTACCAGACAATTTAACGTAACCAAATTACGTCCGTGGCGGAAGGTAAAATGGTTTAAATTAAATTTTCTTACAACTCAAACAATGAAGTTACCCTCATAACAAACGCAGATAAATTTAAATCCACCAACTTTCGGACTTGATGGGAACTCTCAAACTTAAATATTCTGTGAACGTGTCAAACTTTTCTAATTTTTCATTGACCGTGGCTTGTGGCTTTGCGGTTTCTACTACACATGCCTTTCGCCTTTAATCTCTGGTAAAACACCATAGTAATTTATCAGTGTAACATAAAAAATTTAAAGCCTTGAATACGTACGTAGGCATATCATGTAGCATGTATTATTTCTCTTCACTTCTATGGTACCTTACAAGGACAGATTGAACAGTCATCCAAATACGCCTCTAATTTAATGAATTAATGCAACATTCAAAAGATTAAAGAGAAAGACCCCTAGATATCTGTGGGAAGAAGTCTAAAATCAATGCATATCAAAATCCACAAATAGTGAATAACCATAATAGGCGTGTGTCACTGGACATACAGCCTCCAGAGACGAGGAATATTCTTGATCGTTTGCTGAATGTCCATAAGGAACAGATTGCAAAAATTGAAATACTAAAAAAAACTATTTTCACTAATCACAAATTTTCGCTATAAAAGGTCAATCAATCAAATCAATATTTGTACTAAACTTTAGCAAAACGGGTCCAGTAGTTTTGAGTTTATTCGTTACAAACATACAAATCATTCAATTTTTTTTTTTTAATAAAAATTGTCCACCCGCTGTGCTAGGTGGTAGACTCATATGTAGCGATGTCTAGGTAGGTACCACCGCCTTTCTTATTTCTACCGTGAAGCAGTGCGCTGTGTTTGGGATCGAAGGGAAAGGTAGCCTGTGTAATACCTGGGCATGGAAGGCATATCATCTTAGGCCTCAGGATGGCAACGCACCTGTGGGCTGTCAGCTTGTTTGTCATCTAGTTGTATAAAAAAACACCCGTGCGAAGCCCAGACGTGCCGCTATTATATAATAAAGATCGGATAAGAAATAGGGGAAGCAAAACGGGTTTCTCCGTTTGTATGGAGGCAGGGTTGCTAAGTGTTCGGTATTTTAGGCTTTCGACTGTGTAAATCATGATACTCTTGTCAGGAAACTACATCACTATGGCGTTAGGAATAAAGCTCTCAACCTTTTGACTTCTTACTTGAGTAATAGAATACAAAGGGTCGATATACATGGTCAAAGATCTTCTGGAGCTGCGGTCACAATAGGGGTTCCGCAGGGTTCAATCCTTGGTCCTTTTCTATTTTTAATATATATTAATGATCTACCTTACTGTATAAAGGACAGTCATGACATAGTGTTGTTTGCAGATGATACATCTCTGATTTTTAAAATAAATAGACAAATGACTAATTATGACGAAGTAAACAATGCACTATCTAAAGTAGTAGATTGGTTTAACATTAATAATTTGCTATTAAATGAAAATAAAACCAAACTAATTAAGTTTTGCACACCCAATGTCAAACGGGTTGAAACAATGGTACAAATAAATGGGATTGGATTGGAACCTGTTGAATCTACTATTTTCTTAGGCATAGTGTTGGATGCTAAATTGCAATGGGGTCCACACATTGAGAGAATATCTGGTAAGTTAAGTTCAGCTGCATATGCAGTTAAAACTATCAGACGACTTACCGATGTAGACACGGCCAGAATTGTGTACTTTAGTTATTTCCATAGTATTATGTCTTATGGAATTCTTCTCTGGGGTAATGCTGTGGATATTAACACTATATTTGTTTTGCAAAAACGAGCAGTACGAGCTATTTACCAATTAGGTCCTCGGGTTTCACTTAGGGAAAAGTTCAAAGAAATAAATATTCTAACAGTGGCATCACAATATATATTTGAAAATTTAATGTACGTACGAAAAAACATAACAATTTTTTCTGAAAAGTGTGACATTCATAATGTTAATACGAGGAACAAACATAATCTTGTGGTACATGCTACTCGTCTCCACAGAATAAGCAATTCTTTTATGGGACAATGTATACGCTTCTTTAACAAACTCCCAAATAATATTCGAAGCCTACCTATTAATAAATTCAAAACTGCTATTAAAAATATACTGTATACTAAAGCATACTATAAGGTGTCTGATTATATAAATGATTCTAACGCATGGGGGTGAATTTGCTCGAGGTCCATGCATCTTAAATATGTTTATTAATTATGCATATAATCTATAATGTGTCTTAAAGTTGACTCGGAAGCATAACTTTAGTTTAAATTTGTTTTAGTTAATAATCAAGAAGCATGTGTATGTCATTCTCACTAAAAAGGCCTTGTGGCGGTGTCGTCTTGCGTCGGGTCGTTACGTTCCCTAAAATATGGTTGAGCGAAGCGATGGCTGATTCTTGCGTCATGCCTGTGAACAGGTGCCGCCAGCGGGGCCTGGTCATCTCATGTTTTCTTGATTGATGTAAACGTAGGTCTTATAATTAGTTGTTATCTTTAGATGGACAATTGTATGACACATGCAATAATAATATGTAATAATTGTTTGGTTTTTTTTTTTATACCACACATTGTATTCTTATAACATTGTTAACCGGAGGATCTTAAATGTATGCTTACCACTTATATTGAAAGGAATATCTGTAAGTACCTATCTAACAATAACATAAAATGGTGGTGGGTATCAAAATTTAAATTGCTTAGTTCAATAATATGATTAATTAAATTATATAGAGAAGCTTTTCACAAGATTAATAATCCAAATGCGTGGGAGTAATAACTACCCAAACTTTACGCATGTTAAAATGTAACTTAAATTATATTAATAATTATTTATTGACTTGTATTGATGTTTTGATATCATTACGAAATTGTAAGCTGTAGAGTTTCTTTCGCCATTTCTTCTCCATCTCAGCATAATAATAATTATTCGTCCCGAAATGGTGGTAGGGTTTTGACGATTTAAAAGTACTTAGCAAAGTCCATTTAAATAAAGAGCTTTTTCATTTCATTTTCATTTCATTCTACCGAACCGTTCGGTATTTTAACACCGTGTTCGGTGTTCGGTATGACAAAAATATCGAAGTATGGGAGGTTAGGTATTTTTTGTTTTGATTAATTTTTCTCCCTAATAAACGAATCGACTCTCAAATTTTACGCAATCGGCATTGATGTTGCGTAGTATCCCTACTTATGGGCCAGCCACACACTCGACGAGTGAAGAAGACAAGAAAGGAGGCAGAGACGTAGTATGGCAACCTTACTCATCATGCTCCACATCCTGCTTTTTACGGCAATGTCGGCAATACGACAAGGAGCTTTTTTTTAATTTTTGTTCACTGTTCGGTATTTTTTTGAAAAAGACCTTGCAACCGTGATGGAGACATGTTCGCTGTACTATCTCTAGACATGTTGTACAGGTGGCTGTAGGAGACCAACCAAAACCGACAACGATCTTATCTAGACCCTATCCCATAGAGTTCGAAGTCTATTAAGAAATTCTGGCAGTTTACAATAGCCTGATTCTTTGTCAGAGTCTGATACATCCTTATCCTTACTAATATTATAAATGCGAAAGTAACTCTGTCTGTCTGTCTGTCTGTCTGTCTGTCTGTCTGTCTGTCTGTTAAGCTTTCACGTCTAAACCACTGAACCGATTTTGATGAAAATTGGTACAAATATAGATTAGATCTCGGGGACGGACATAGGCTACTTTTTATCGCGAAAAAAAGGTTGTATGGGTTGAAAAAGGGGATGAAAGTTTGTATGGAAGTTCGTCATTTTTGAAGATAGAACCATGAAACTTTGAATTTAGGCACTTAATAAGACATAAAGAAATATTTGTTCTAAGATTTTTTAAATTTTGACCTGTATGGGGGTGAAATAGTGGATGAAAGTTTGTATGGGACTTCGTCATTGTTAAAGATAAAACCATGATACTTTGAAATTAGGGACTTAATAAGAAAGAAAGAAATATTAGTTCTAGGATTTTTGAAATTTAGACCAGTGTGGGGATGAAATTGGGGATGAAAATTTGTATGGAAGTTCGTCATGGTTAAAGATAAAACCATGAAACTTTGAATTTAGACACTTGATAAGAAATAAAGATCCAATCCAAGATGACGGTTGTGACTTTTTAATATAATATCGATATGGGTATCACTTTTGTGGTTTTCGGAGGTCCCGATTAGATCCAAGATGGCGGACGCGAATTTTTAACATAATGTCAATATGGGTATCGTTTTCGTGGTTTTTGGGGGTCCGGATTACGAATAAAACATCTATTTCGAGATCCAAGATGGCGGATGCGACTTTTTGACAAAATGTCAATATGGGTGTCATTTTCGTGGTTTCCGGGGGTCCCGATTCCAAATACGACATTTATTTCGAGATCCAAGATGGCGGTTGAGACTATTTAATTAAAATCGATATGGGTATCATTTTCGAGATTTTTGGGGGTTCTGACTCCGAATAAAACATCGATTTTGAGATCCAAGAAGGCGGACGCGAATTTTTAACATAATGTCAATATGGGTATCGTTTTCGTGGTTTTTGGGGGTCCGGATTACGAATAAAACATCTATTTCGAGATCCAAGATGGCGGACGCGACTTTTTGACAAAATGTCAATATGGGTGTAATTTTCGTGGTTTTCGGGGATCCCGATTCCGAATACGACATTTATTTCGAGATCCAAGATGGCGGTTGAGACTATTTAATGTAAAATCGATATGGGTATCATTTTCGAGATTTTTGGGGGTTCTGACTCCGAATAAAACATCGATTTTGAGATTCAAGATGGCGGACGCGAATTTTTAACATAATGTCAATATGGGTATCGTTTTCGTGGTTTTTGGGGGTCCGGATTACGAATACGACATTTATTTCGAGATTCAAGATGGCGGTTGAGACTATTTAGTGTAAAATCGATATGGGTATCATTTTCGAGATTTTTGGGGGTTCTGACTCCGAATAAAACATCGATTTTGAGATCCAAGATGGCGGACGCGAATTTTTAACATAATGTCAATATGGGTATCGTTTTCGTGGTTTTTGGGGGTCCGGATTACGAATAAAACATCTATTTCGAGATCCAAGATGGCGGATGCGACTTTTTGACAAAATGTCAATATGGGTGTCATTTTCGTGGTTTCCGGGGGTCCCGATTCCAAATACGACATTTATTTCGAGATCCAAGATGGCGGTTGAGACTATTTAATGTAAAATCGATATGGGTATCATTTTCGAGATTTTTGGGGGTTCTGACTCCGAATAAAACATCGATTTTGAGATCCAAGAAGGCGGACGCGAATTTTTAACATAATGTCAATATGGGTATCGTTTTCGTGGTTTTTGGGGGTCCGGATTACGAATAAAACATCTATTTCGAGATCCAAGATGGCGGACGCGACTTTTTGACAAAGTGTCAATATGGGTGTAATTTTCGTGGTTTTCGGGGGTCCCGATTCCGAATACGACATCTATTTGGAGATCCAAGATGGCGGTTGCGACTATTTAATGTAAAATTGATATAAGTATCATTTTCGAGATTTTTGGGGGTTCTGACTCCGAATAAAACATCGATTTTGAGATCGAAGATGGCGGACGTGACTTTTTAACTTAATAGGAATATGGGTATCATTTTCGAGGTTTTCGGGGGTCCTGATTCCAAATACATCATCAAGATGGCAGATGGGATTTTTTATCATCTACGTCGAGGTCCAAGATGGCAGATGGGACTTTTTAACATAAAAGCGATTTGGGTATCAGTTTCGTAGTTTTCGGGGGTCGCGATTCCAAATACCTCATCAATTTCTAGATCCAAGATGGTGGATGCTACTTAACTTATTATTAATATGGATATCATTTTCGTGGTTTACAGGGTTCCATTTTGATATCCAAGATGGCGGACGCGAATTTTAAACTTGATATGGGTATCAGTTTTGTAGTTTTCGGAGGTCTCAAAATGGATGCTGTATTCGGAGTCAGGATTCAGAATACAGCATCCATTTTGAGATCCAGATGGTGGACGTGACTTTTTAGCTTAATCGCTTTCACGCCTAACACCTGAACCGAATTTATTGAAATTTGGTACAAAAATAGACGAAACCTCGAAATGGAATAAAAGCTACTTACCTTTTTTGTGAAAAAGGGAATGAAGGGGTTGAAATATGAGATGAAAATTTTTATGCGATTCCTCATTACCGAAGATAAAACCATGAAACGCAAATATTGTTCTAGCGTTTTTGAAATATTGACCCATGTGGGGATGAAAGGTTGCGAGTAAGTAGCAAAGGATGGAGAAACATAAAATGGTAGATTGTAAAAATACCATTTACTGTAGTGCACTGCAGTTTGTATGTGTGTTTTTTGCATAATAAGTACCTACACAAAAAAATGCTGCCTAAAGTAATTATTCCACGCGGACGAAGTCGCGGGCAAAAGCTAGTTACCAATAAAAGAGAAATGGTAGCAAACTCACATGAAAATGGTAAAACCCAAAATATTATGCTACATTAAAAGGAGCTAATTTGTCTAGCTCGTAACTATAAAATAATTGCGGCATATCCATTAACTTGTAATTAAGAAGGGTTGACAAAAAAGGTTTTACGCGCTTTAGTTTTGTTTCGATATAATTCACTATTATTACTGTGATTATTACACTCTGTATATACATATTTTTTTCCATTAAAGTAATTTTCCTCGCTGTGATAATGTTTTAATATTACATTATTCTTTAATCTCAAAACAAAACCTCAATTAAAAATTAATCACTCAAAAATGTCACAAGGCATTTTACTGTTACCAACGAAAAAAAGCGTAATTGGATGGGTAATTGGAATATTAATAAAAAAAAATACGTTCTGGCCCCGTTAATCTGATAAAAAAATTCCATAAAATCATAATTACTTTATTACTCTAAGATGTTAATTCATGATAATTTCTACGGTTTCGTTCCGGACCTCAAACAGATCCCTTAGGCCTTTTTTGCACATGATAAGTAAATTTCTTGTGTCTTATTAGATGACACCATACATATTACAGGAGATTTTTTTCTTATGTCGGATCAGACAGGCGAAATACTGTAAAATAATGTCATAAAAGACATTTTCTTATCAGACACAAGATTTTTTTATAATGTGTAAAAGGCATTATATTATAGGATCACGTAACTACACGTCGTCTGTCTCTAAAGACACTTTAACAAAAAGGCGTTTTGCGTGTTAGGTTACTGACCGTATAGACATCTCATTACTTTCTCATTACCAAACATGGTGAGAGTCTAGGAGACTGTTGCCTCTTGTTGCGAGACGGTGATGTCACAGAAGGGGTCGCGAAGAGTGAGCGGGAAGAGGATGCTATATCCGCTCCCCTCCAGCGTAGACGCACGGGCAGGAGAAGACGGGTGGCAACGGCCAGCAGTAATTTAAGGCGTAAAAAATACAGTGGTTCGACTTTGAAGTTGAGGAAAATGCCACTTTTGTCAAGACAGCATGCAGTAGACATACAGTGGACCAGCCTCTACCAAATGACAGTATGGCAGTTTATTGGAGCCACCGCGCCGCTCTCGTCCCGCGTCTCCCTCACAATTGCCCTGTCTAGACGTTGACCAACTGAGAGAAACTTGATATCAGAACTTATATAAACTGTGCTAAGGTGCCTAAAGTAAGGAAGTAGCCTTTTTTGTTGACGGGGAGGTCAAATGCATTTACGCATCGTCCCTGCGGGGTGGTGCCAACCGCAGGGGATATGTGGGACTCGAGATAAAGGCGTTCCCTCCATACCCACTAAATATCCTCCCCGGCCTGACCTTCAGTGCACTATTACAGGACGGCTCGGCTGCTCGACCTGGCGCGTCCTCCTGACAAGGACACCGGGAGCAGCCATCGGACCGCACCCGGGGGACTTGAAAGAGCCGTCCAAACCTTGGCGTTGGGAGGAAAACAAAAACAACTCGACGATGGCAAGTGACTTCGAATGCCAAGGGAGCACACTTGACATCAAAAGCCACACACCCGCCGAGATAGTTTCCCCACCACGTTACCAGGGTCCGCTACGAGGAGGCTTCCGGACGTGGATCCCAAGGTAGTAGCCTAAGGTGGACCTCCATGTGGAATCCCCCGCCGGTGTTTCGTCAGGTCCTCTGCTATTCTTTCCCGAAATGCCCTCACAAAGGTCTCAAAAGAGTAGGTTACTGGTGATTTTAGTGGATAGGACCGGCATCACTGAGAGCGTCGGGGAGACCCACACACGCCGCACCGTAAATGGATTTTCTACCGACAGCAAATAAGGGTTACTGAACGTATTGACTTTATGTACTAGTTTCTTAGGAGCCACATTTAAACAGTTGTAAAAAGCCTACGTCAAGATATTGAAATTATTGTTAAAAATTCCATTATCTACCGAAAGGAATTCGCCCTGGGGTTTAATTCAACTATACCTACATGAAATGCAATTTTTGATCCGGAAATCCGCAGAAGGCAATCGGTAGGTTCATACTCGTAGTTACTTTTTTTACCAAGCAGAGTGGACCTTTGCTGGAGAGTCGGGTAATTGAATCGCCCAGTGCAGGTATTTACTAATGCACAAAAGTACTTTTCAATACGAATTCCGATGACAGAAACAACTCCCAATAGCAACGACAACGTTGCTACGTTGAACTGCAAAGCGGTTAAATCGTTTCGAACATGTTCGGAACGATTGAACCGCTTTACCAGTGGAAACTTAGTATTAGAACAAATTCAAACTATTTTTTCCTTTCCTCTTTAATTTGATGCGGATCGGTTTCCGCTCTTCCACTTATTTAGGTCAATCGTACGTTTTTCTCGTAATTTTCAATCCACATTTACAATTCTATGCCTATTTTAAAAGGAGATGTTTGCTGAATCTTTCAATGTAAAATATACACTAGGCCCCAGGGTTGGTAACAAAAACCTAATTCTAGTATCGATATCTCATATGAGTGAGACAAGTTCATACCTTGTAACTAAACAATGAACAAAAAATAATGCCGGCAGAGTCTTCTCATTTTGAAGTGGGTTAGTATTTTTTGCGGCGAATAACGAGCTTGCTTTATTAACGCTTCTCCTCAAGGACCAATTTCAGCTTAAAAAAGTATGCCTATTACTACCTCATTACCGCCGGAGAGGCTTTGCATGAACAGAATCCGTTTTAATAATGCTATGTAAATATTCATAAAAAGTTGGTTCTTGTTTATCCACAGATACAGAAGGAAAATTTTATAAAAAGAGGAATCTTGTTTGTGAGTCGTAATCATGTCTGAAATCATGGCATTTTATTTCACAAATCATTTACCCACTTCTGCGGTCCAGTGGATCGCCCAGCGGTATTAATTATCCTCCATACCCACTAAACATCCTCCCCGGCCTGACCTTCAGTGCGCTATTACGGGACGGCTCGGTATCTGCGCACGTGAGCGCAACTACACCGAGACCGTCCCAACGCTGCCCGTTTAGGCAGTCCGTGCACCAATTGGTGGCCAGCAGCCACTCCTCCATTAACGGCTGCTCGACCTGGTACATCCTCCTGACAAGGACGCCGGGAGCAGCCATCAGACCGTACCCGAAGGACTTCGGGTGCGATCGTGGCCCTGAAAAAGGCCATCCGGAACTAGCCATGGTGGGAAAACAAATACAACTCGACAATGGCATGTGGCTTCGAATGCCAAGGGAACACACTTGACATCAAAAGCCACACCCACCGAGAAAGTTTCCCCACCACGTTACCGGGGTCCGCCACGAGGAGGCTTCCGGACGTGGACCACCTTTTAGGAGGCCTACCAACGCTGCGTCTCCCGTCTCTCTCTCCAGTGCCCTTTGAGTGACCTTGAGCCTTCTTATGAGGCCCATTGTAAGCGGCCAAGTTTCCGTTCCGTAGGTCAGCCTTAATAGTAATGTCAACAGCATTGTTTCATTCCGCCATTTAGTGATAAGGTAGCGAGTCTTTTAGGGCCGTGTAGTTTCAGGTTTTGAACAGCTACCCCCTTTTCATCTCGTGGATATAGATGACTAGACCACCGACGGGCGTTTCGGAGCCCTGTGCAGATCACTGCACCTAGGGGTCACTCGCGCGTACTTAATATTTTTATTGCATTTCACAGAGTGTATGTACAAGGTCTCCAACTAATATAAGAGTAAACAAGAGCATATCACAAAAGGTTTGGTCTCAGACAGTCTTTAAACTCAAATGCCTAAACTTATAGAAGTATTTTTTTTATGGAAAAGGAGCAGACGGTTTACCTGATGCTAAGTGATTACCACCGCCCATGAACATTTGCAGCACCAGAGAAATCGCAAATGCGTTCTTTTTTTGAGATGTTCAGATCGTATCGGTTCGGGAACACCGCTGGCGAAAGTTGGTTCCACAGTCTTGTAGTCTGCGGTAGGAAACTGCGCAAAAAAAGCACGGTTGTGGATAGTATGACGATTTGAAGACTTACTGCTCCAATGCAGAAGGAGGAAGAAGAAGATCGACCTCTTCTTATCATCATGTCAAACGATGGCCAAGAAATTAAAAAAAAATGAAAGTGAAAGTGGAAGAAAGTAAAAAAAAGGATAATTAACAAAAATAATGTTTTAAAAGAAAATGCCTAACTTAACTAGTGGACGGTATTTGAAAAATTATCGCATCGAATGCAAGAATGATATAAATTCAAGTTTGTCGACATTGTTATGAATAGCTTCTGACGTAATAAGAAACGACCACGATGGTGTCAGAAAAGACATTAATTAGTAAACGTGGGCTATTGTTTCAATACGTTGGTGAACCATAAGGGTTCATTCGTTTTGTGTTCCGTTGGCAAACAACTCATGGACAATCGTTTGTAGGTGAAACGTTTACCACTTAGGGGGTATGGAGTCACTTGGACTCAAGGTCGTTTATATAAAAATAATTGCATATGTAGTTTACATGAACATTTTAAATAATTCATCATCAAAAAATATATCGAACATAAGCAGTTTATTAAACTAATAATATATCATTTATTCTCTAGCCACAATAATCAGTACAGGTTCTTATATCTATGCTATACTAATATTTAGTTTTGTTAGGCACAACAGATTATTGCGGGAAACTGATGCATAATGGAAGCTTGAGCTTGTATTTCAGGTCATCAGGCCTCACCCCAAATATTTTATTGTCTACATTATAGGAGCATGCACAACTTATTCGTTCCTTAGTTGAATTAAGCAAAGCAAGGAACTACAAGGAAATTAATATATTATATAATTGTATTATGTTAATTACCATTTATCATCCAAACACTGAGGTCGAAAAAACGTTGCAATTTAGAAACAATAAAGGGAATAGGTGGAAGGGCTTTTGACGATTTAAAAGTACTTAGCAAAGTCCATTTAAATAAAGAGCTTTTTCATTTCATTTCATTCATTTCAATAATGTTGTACTGATAATGTCGTCTATAAATTTGTAACTAATTCGGTCATAATTATACCAGGAAGGTCTAACATTATTCGAATGACTCGTGAGATGACAGTTCTTAACATTTAAAAACCACATTTAACAATTCTAAGCTTGTCGAAGAAAAGCCATTTGAGAAGAACAGAGCTTCAAGGGCCCTGGAGCGAAGGACGCAGGCCCTCATTATGTTTAACGAGCCGACCTACAAATACTGAAAGTTTCTTCAAACGATGTAATCACCTCCTTCCTTGTCTGTACGAGTGGACAAAAAGCCTCAAGAGATCTGTCCCTAAATTTTGTCGAAGTTCCTCAAAGCTTGGGATGATTGATTTTAGGACAACAAACAAATCCGTTGGGAGGAATAATGTTTGAGGCAGTGGCTACAAATTAATTAGCACGGTAACCATCTAACCTTTAACAATGAGGCTGTTTCATGAATTTATAGATCGAAATATTCTCTGAAACTATTTACCCCCCTTTTTATATTTCTTAACTAAAAATAAACAGTCGAGTCTTGTTTTTTACGACTTTTTACAACAACCGGACCACCAGGCCACGTGGCTTCCAAAGCACAGAGAAAATCTAATTCCAAAATTTTTGATCTACCTAAGTACCCACTCGTACCAACCGCAATCTCGCAAACTTAGTTGCTTAATATTGCGTTCATTACGTAGAAAGCATCTTACTGATTATTATTAATGTACCATGTATAGTAGGTACTAATATACTAAAAATAACTCTGTCACTATCCCCAAAAATATCCACCAACAAGTAAAATAATGGTGAAAATCTGAACTAGAAGATGAATATCTCATAATAAAAATCACCCTTTTAAGATATATTTACATTACAGAAATAAAAACCAAATAAAACATACTTGGTGCAATGTCGTTTTACGACCTAGAATGACAATATTTTTGTAATTAATGAAATATATTCCTCTTTCTTTAGTTCTTTAAAAGCAGGAATTGATCATGTCGAATGCAGCTACATTAAATACCACCTTCAATTGAAATTTACATGATACAACATTGCAATGTTATCATCATATAGACATTTGTCTGTCGTTACGTCAGCTAAGCAACTTAACTGAATCGTAGCTGCTAATTCTTTTTTTGCAATTTTCCGCCTTTTAAGTACCTACGTAACATTGATTTTTTGTGTACATAATTTTGACGGACGAAAAATATCCCAAGGAATGTGCCTCGTTCAAGCAGGCCTTTAGAACAAAGCGACATCTTTTGATCAACTTAAACTGCGAAGACAAAGTAATATGGCCGGTCTTGAATTTTGTACGAGTAAGATACGTGTGAATCGTATTTACATATTTTAAGGTATTTTACCTGGAGCGTTACTTTATAGTGTAATGTATGCATGGAAACCTTTACCGTACTTAGATACTGACAAGTCGGTTTAGAAGTTTATTGTGTAAGAAATGCGCAACAAATATATGATATTCACTTGTTTTATAAGCGTTATATTATCTATTGAAACGTTATTGTTATTGTACCTACAAATAATGTGAATTATATAATTTACTATCGCTCCATGGAGTCTTTTTTTAAACAAATATATTCTATGTCACTCGGAAATAATGTAGCATTTAAAAAAAGGAAGTTAAAAATTGTCATTACCTTCGATAGAAACGTTATAACGTTTGCCATTTGCCCAGACCCTCAGGGGGCTGTAAACCACGTGCTACGAAACGTCTGGCAATAATGATATTTCGTTATTATTGCCAGAAGTTTCGTAATACTTTGCAGGGTTCGTGGTCACGGGCAGACCTCGACGAGAGTCTTCCTGTGCAATCTACTTACACGCGAGCTAAATCCGTAAAATATATTTTATTTACAATGTGTAGCGCTCGCGCAAATCTAAGTGATCTTTAAAAAAAATCACTTTTGAAGCCCTACCGTACTAATAAGAAACAAAGGTTTTATTTCGCCCATTCTTCATAAAACAAATGGCAATGAACCATTTTCTTGATTCGGCAGTAACTTCCCACATACTCACAGAGTATGAGCCACTTTATAACATATAGAAGTACTAGCCAATTATGTTACGACTTGTAACTGCTCTGGCCAGCACGCTAGCCCATTAAGGATTAGCCGGCTAACGATTGCTATCTCACGCGAGAGGACGGCATCAAAAGCTTATATTCCTCTGGGGCTGTCCTATCGTCCTACATAAACAAGATTATTTCCCCCGGGGTCTTAGGCAACACTGTAAGATGTCACATTAACTCCCAAAACTGTTTATTGTATGGTCGTTTTATAACACCACTGTCGGCTATCGTCAATTAGACGTCTTAACTGTGTACCGTCAAATTAATTTGCTATGTTTGTTGAGATTTTATAGACGCAGTATAAGTTTTTGAGTTTAATTAATGGTTGAACATTGTACCAAAATATATTTTTAAAGGTATTAGAAAAAAATCTCTCGTTTACAGCCCCCTGAGGGGCAGGGACAAATGGCAAACGATTTAAGGTTTCTATCATTTATTACACTTGGCTAGGCCCTCTGCAATTTACGAACGTAATTAAAAATCACAATCTAATTATTAACGTTTTTAATGTAATAACATCCGACAACTATTAAGCTATTATCAAAAGGTATTAAAATGGCAGCGTTTTAGATTTGGTTAATACCTTGTATGCGTTGTATCTATGTAAATTCCTCATTTTTAGGGTTCCGTACCTCAAAAGGAAAAAACGGAACCCTTATAGGATCACTTTGTTGTCCGTGTGTCTGTCTGTCTGTCTGTCTGTCTGTCAAGACCCTTTATCTCAAGAACGCGTGGACGTATCAAGCTGAAATTCACATGAAATACTCAGGTCTATTGTCCCTTTAAGCTGTGAAAATATCAAACTTCTAAGCCAAGCCAATCAAAAGATACAGCCGATTATGTCGATATTTTCAACAAATTTCCGACACTTGCAAAGGAATCAAAACCTACAGGATACTTCCCGTAAACTCAGAATCTTGAAATTTGGCACGAAGCATTTTCATATAATGCAAATATAGGAAAAATTGCGAAAATCACATTTTTCTAGTTAGATAATATAATAAAAATATTTTAATAAAATGAAACTTACTACCTTATTTCTCACGAACGAATAAAGGTATCAAATTAAAATTTATACCAAATACCTAGGTCTATTGTCCCTTTAAGCAGTGAAAAAATCAAACTTCTAAGTTAACGCGATCAAAAGATACAGCAGTTTATACCGAGGAACCCTCGGTGTGCGAGTCCGACTCGCACTTGGCCGGTTTTTTTAGTTTAAAATACTTAACTATTATATTTGCATTAAGAGCTCAATTTGTATGGGAAACACTACTTACGCTTCTTTCCGCTAGGGGCGCTATCCACGTTTCTTATAATAGGTTGGGGAAAAAGTTTCTTCGCATTTTTTAAGAAAATTCAAAACATTTTTTAATATAGTTTATTTACATTTAACTAAAGTATGTAGGTACCATTTTGTTCGATAACTTTTTGCCATCTTGTAGGTAGGGACATGATCCCATTGCTATAGAAATTTTGGGACTTCTGGTCAAAATACCGCGACAAGTGGTTTTGGCAGTCCTCTCGTGATGTTAACCTGACACTGCCTAAAGAATTCTGAAGAGACCGAAACAGGTGGAAATCTGAAGGTGCAAGGTTAGGACTATACGGCGGATGCATTAACACCTCCCAGCCAAACTCTCTTAATTTTTGCTGAGTGGCTAAAGATGTGTGAGGTCTAGCGTTATCATGATGAAAAACCACACCCCTTCTGTTGATTAATTCCGGCCGCTTTCTCTCAACTTCTTGCTTTAATCTCATCAGTTGTTCGCAGTAGAGTTCAGAATCGATGGTCCTGCCTGGTGGTAACAGCTCATAATGAATAATGCCCTTCCAATCCCACCACACACACAGCATCACCTTGTTGCGAGTTAACCCGGGTTTCGCCACAGTCTGTGAAGCCTGACCGGCCTTTGACCACGACCTTTTTCGCACGTTCTTGTCGTACGTGATCCACTTTTCATCACCAGTTATCAGCTTCTTCAAAAATGGTTCGGTTTCATTACGTCGTAATAAAGAATCACAAATGAGTACACGGTTCATTAGGTTTCTTTCAGTGAGCTCGTGTCGACCCAAATGTCGAGCTTTTTTGTGTACCCAGTTTTTTTCAAATGCGCCAAAACTGTTTTGTGGTCAATTCCCAGTTCTTCAGCTACGTCGTAACTACTGACATGCCGATCTTGCTCCACTTTTTCAAAAATGGCATCCATTTTATCTGTAATAGGGCGACTAGAGCGATGTGCATCTTTGACATCAAAATTTCCGGATTGAAAACGCTTAAACCAAATTTGTGCTACTCTCACAGACACTGCACTAGGTCCATAAACATCGCAAATTTTTTTCGCGGCTTGCGTTGCATTTTTACCTTTTTTGTAGTAAAATTTTAAAATGTATCGAATTTCTTCATTAGATTCACTCATCTTGGCGGTACGAAAAACAAATGAAAATCACACATTTTCCTAATTTGAATTTGGAATTATGTTCTTTAAAATTTAAACTTTCAATGATACCAAAACCAGCCAGAGGCCTTAGTACGAGTTTGTTAGTTTTCGAGCTCGATCAAACGTATCGTCTCTTTTCATACATTGCCCACTAGCGCCCCTAGCGTAAACTATCAGAAACAGTGGCCAATGTATGAAGAAAGACGATACGTTTGATCGAGCTCGAAAACTATCAAAACTCATACTAAGGCCTCAGATACAAATAGTATAGCCAAAGAGATTTTATTACAAGTTTATACATACTATAATGCGAAAAGACTTTTGCCCCAACCTAATACAAATCGAGCTCCTAACGCAACTACAATAGTTAAGTATTTTAAACGAAAAACTTACACTACGGGTACTGAAAGACAATTGGCAAACGCTACACAACGTTTCTACGAATAACAACGCTTACTCTAAGGGCGTGTACATAAAGAAAGGTGGTTGTGGCGCCGTTCTACCAACGCTTTCCAGTACTAGTCCGCGCTGGTAGTCAAAGTCAAAAGTCAAAAGTCAAAATTACTTTATTCATTTAGGTACAATTTGTACACTTATGAAAGTCAATTTTGATGCCATCGGTTCGAGAGTCTACCAGGAGGCCTTGTTCTGAGAAGAACCGGCAAGAAACTCAACAAGTTTTATCCTCCCTTTACAGTTTTATAGTATTGATTTGGAAAGAGTCATAATTCACATTGTCAAGTCTTTAATAATTAATCATAATAATATAATAAAATAAAGACTCATAATTAAACTTACAATAAATAAATATATATAAAAAATGTGATTTAAGACATCCTTCCTTACAATATTGTCAATTAGAGAATTGAAATTTTACACATTGATATCTCACTAGATTAAAATGGAGAATCGAGCACATTTGGATGTGTCCACACATTTTTGTCGTCTATATATTCCTGAACTTTATAATACGCTTTCTTCATTAAAATTTGTTTAATGTGAAGCTTAAATTTATGTGACGGAAGTTCAGTTACATGATGTGGGAGTTTATTATATATTTGTATACATTTCCCCATGAATGAGTGACTAGTTTTATGAAGTCTGAAGCTTGGTACAGAAAGTTTATTTCTATATCTTGTGTTTAAATTGTGATAATCACTTTTCTTCAAAAATGTATGTAAATTTTTATGAACATACATAATGTTGTCATATATATATTGGGAAGCAACCGTCAATATATTGATTTCTTTAAATAACTCTCTAAGCGAGTCACGAGGTCTTAGTTTATAAATGGCGCGTACGGCTCTCTTTTGTAATACAAAAATGTCTTGAATATCAGCTGCTGATCCCCACAGCAATATACCATATGACATAACACTATGGAAGTAACTGAAATATACAAGTCTTGCCGTCTCAACATCAGACAGTAATCTAATCTTTTTAACAGCAAAAGCAGCAGAGCTAAGTCTTCCTGATAGGGTAGTAATATGAGGATTCCATTGTAGACGTGAATCTAAAGTTATTCCTAAAAATACTGTTGAGTCAACACATTGTATAATTTCTTCGTTAATTTTAATATTTGTACTGACCTGCTTGACATTTGGTAACGAAAATTTGATACATTTAGTTTTATTTGAATTTAGTAACAAGTTATTATTAGTAAACCAACACATTACTTTGGAAAGGGCATTATTCACATCGTCAACATTTTCTGTTTGTCTATTTAGTTTGAAAATAAGGGAAGTATCATCTGCAAATAATACCGTCTCACATAAGTTGCTTACATAGTAAGGCAGGTCATTTACATAAATCAAAAAAAGTAACGGACCTAATATCGAACCCTGTGGCACGCCCATGAGCATAGGGGCCCCTGAAGACTTCGCTTTATTTATAACTACTGTTTGTAATCGGTCACTCAGGTATGATTCAATTATTTTTATTGAGTTCATTGAGACGCCATAATGTTGTAATTTGGCCAATAAGGTTTTATGTTCTACACAGTCGAAGGCTTTGGACAAGTCACAAAAGACACCTAGAGCATCTTGTTTGTTTTCCCAAGCATCAAATATATGTTTCATTAACGCAACACCTGCATCTGTCGTATTTCTACCCTTAGTAAAACCAAATTGTCTGTCATGAAACAGTTTATTCAATGTAAAATGAGAAAGCAACTGATTGTAAATAACTTTCTCAAATATTTTACTTAACGCTGGTAAAATGGATATGGGACGAAAATTAGTGGGATCACATTTATCCCCAGACTTAAACAAAGGTATAATTTTACTACATTTCATTAAATCGGGAAAAACCCCATCTTCAATGCATTTATTAAAAATAATCGTTAAATATGGGGAAATTACTTTAATTATTGCTGTTATAACTGTAACCGATAAACCCCATAGATCTTCCGTCTTTTTCTTATTTAAAGATTTAAACGTTTTTATAATGTAATCGTCATTAATTTCATGAAAGTTAAAAGAAATATCACATTTATCAACACTAGATTCTAAAAAGGAAACCGCAAATTCAGTAGATGAATTCAGTTTACTAGTGATTTTCATGGGAATGTCTGAGAAAAAGGCCTCCATAGCATTTGCCACTGCTTCATCCGTTTTTACCATTTTACCATTAATATTAATTTCAAAAGACCTATCTTTAAATGACGTTTTACCAGTTTCTTGGTTTATAATTTTCCAGGTGGTCTTAATTTTATTAGCAGAATTTTTAATTTTATTACTAAGGAAGTTTGCTTTTGCAACATTACAAACCCTTTTAAATATTTTAGAATAATTTCTGACATAATTTATAAATGACTGGTCTGTGGACATAGACTTTTCATAATATAAATCATATAATTTTCTTCTACTAACATATATGCCTGGGGTAGCCCAATCACTAAATTTCTTTTTTGAGTTAAGTGAAACAGTTTTTTGTTTAAATATGCTATTAAATTCTAAATTTATTTGATTAAATAAATTTTTATACATTTTATTTGAATCATCACAATATTGTAAGAAATGAAGTCTATGTTCAATATTATTTTCGAAAATCTTCATGCGACTGTCCGTTATTGGTCTAAAAGTAATTTTTGTTACTAGATTAACATTACGGCGCTCAATAGTGATTTTCTGTCCACTATGATCTGAGTTTACACAGTTGAGTATAGATTTTTCAAGTATATTACAATTACAGAAAATGTTATCCAAGCAAGTAGCTGTAGTAGGGGTGATTCTGGTAGGTTCAAAGAAAGCATAATAAAGATTAAAAGATCTAAATAAATTAATGAACCTATTTGTGTATGGACTTGGTACTAGAATATTTAAATTGAAGTCCCCACAGACAACTATCTTCTTGTTATTGCTACAAATAATATTTAGAACATTTTCCATTGTAGTTTCAAACAGATCATAGTTTCCAGAAGGGGGTCTGTATACACATACAATTATAAATTGCTCAAATTCCACACATGAAATTTCAATAATTCGTTCAATTGAGTGCTTAATCACATCTGAACGTTCTTTATATTTAATATTGTTCTGTAACAAAATTAAGGAACCACCTCTAATGGCAGATTCTCTAGTGAATGCACTTACAATGTTATAACTTTCAATACAATTTAATAACTGAGTTCTTTTTAGCCAATGTTCTGTGAGACATACTACATGTATATTTAGACTCTGTAAGAATAAAGAAATTTCTAGTTCCTTTCCAGATAAGCCTTGAATATTTTGGTGAACTATTTTAAGTGAGCTATTGCCAGAGGTGTCCTCTGTTGTCTTACTAATTAATTTAAATATTGATTTTGTGATGAGCTTATCTGTGCGTTAAAGTTAGTTTGCTCAACAGGAGCAATTGTTATATTATTATAACTAACTTGCTCAAAAGGAGCACTGTCAGAACTACAATGCTGTATAGGGGCATTGTCACACCGTGATGGCCCAATAGAGGCAATGTCAGAATAAGGTTGCTCAATAGGAGCTGTCCGTACAGCCAAATTCTTGGCTGAAGCAGAGTCGGAGCAGTATGTTTGTGGAGAACACGCCGTGCAGTTCTGAATGGTGCTGGAAAATGCCTACCTGCTTAGATCAGCGCTCTTTTCCCAGGCTACTACAGACAAGCAGCCCCTGCCTATATTAGCTTGCTTTATGAAGCCGTTATCAGTACCAATAAACGCTGATGGATCACACTTTACTAGGTGGTAGACCCATATGTAGGGTCGCCTGGGCAGGTACCACCGCCTTTCTTATTTCTGCCGTGAAGCAGTTCGCTGTGTTTCGGATTGAAGGGAAAGGTAGCCAGTGTAATTACTGGGCATGGAAGGCATATCATCTTAGTCCCCAGGATGGCAACGCACTTGCAGTGTTAAGTGATTTACACTTAATATCGCAAGTGTCAATAGGCGACGGTCCCACTTAGGTGGGCCGTAAGCTTGTTTGCCATCTGTTCAAATAAAAAAAAACACACTGGCAACCAGCTTTCTGGATGTATACACAATAACACTTGACACGACGGTCACTGTGTTTTCTCAATAATACTTCAGTTTCTCACATTATACAGCATGAATTTTTCAAGAGGGCCTTCAGGGCCAAATCCAAAACTCTAAGGAATATCGAAAAATATTCAGAGTCGCGAGCCCGATTTTGATGAAAACAAACACGGCATCATTGGATTTTTGAAAAAAATTATGATCATCACTTTGATTATCGCTTCAACCAAGGTGGAACAAGAAACATTTTATTAAAATTTACATTTTTCCATTAGTTTCCCGTATATTAGTATATTTTAATGTTGTAAATGTAATTGACAGTAATCTGTTAGTGTACTAAATATAAATAAATAAATGTCATTCGTAAATTTTTTTTTCATAATCATTGGGTACGATTCCTGGCTAGGATTATTGATTTTTCAAAAATCCAATTATGCAGTTTAAGTTTTCTTCAAAATCGGGCCCGCGACTCCATTGAGCATTTTTCGATAAGTATTCCTTATAGTTTAGGATTTGGCCCTGAAAGCCCACTTGAAAATTTCATCCTGTATACCTTTCGTACGTTCGACGCAATCGATTGGCTACTTGTCTCGGCACTCTGAGAGCTCTGTAAAGAGCCCTATATACGGTGCGATGTTTCAAGCAATCGAAACGTCGAATCGCTAGTTAAAAGCCAAAGTCTAATTTTCTTTATGTACACTTATGAAAGTCAATTTTGATGCCATCGGTTCAAGAGTCTACCAGGAGGCCTTGTTGTCAGTGTATGTCAAGATCGTTAATGATTTACTTAATCGAAGACGATCAGAAAATCCCATGCAATCATGAATATCGTATCGATGAATCCAGCCCTCCTAGCAAGACCAAGATGGCGGTTTTTGTCCAATGATTGACAGTTCAAAGCGATAAAGGGCTATCCTAGGGCTATCATATCGTGTTTCGGTGATTATGCTAGGAGGGCTGGTGTGTATGGCTCTTCACGATCGATCATTACGATTTTCGTCAGATTGATCGAAATGATGTACCGCACCGTATATGGGGCTTTTAAAAGCTCAGTTAAATAGTATTGTAAAAAGTAACTACTTCAAAAAAAACGTAAAAAGAATAAGAGAGAAATGCTGTTTTACCTCATTTGAATTGGGTTCCAACTAATTTCCTCCTATGATGAAGTTAACAAAATAAATTCTTGATAATCCATTAACAGACGGTAAATATAGAAACAGACATTAACGAGTTTAGTAATAATTCTATTAAAGAGTAAAGTGCTCGAAACCGGCCCATCCCACACACCAATTGCCTTATAGCGATCTATAAATATATGATGATTCTCAGAATAGAAACTACATGAGTTTATATAATAATATTTACAGAGTAAATAGCACAAAATCGAGTCTTTTAGGTGTAGTATTTTTATCTCGCGAACGCAGTTGAGCAACGACTGGTGTTTTTTTTTCTAGCTAGATCCCTTCTTTGTATTTGAGGAGCCTTTGCCACGACTGGTTGTGTACATACACAGTGTCACGGTGCAGAATGCTCCTGCACTGACGCTCACAAAGACAATAAGGATTAGCACGCACTACAATTAAACGCACGCGTTTTATCGTAGGTCTGAAAATTCGAAATAATGTAGCAGATAGCTTTCTATGAAAGCGCACGTATTATCGACTTTTTACTTTATCGTATAAGTACGTAGTATAGAGGAAGTCTTGTAATCGTAAAAAAATTAGACCCCGATATTTTAAAGGATTTACACGTTTTGGACCTCCCTGAGTCCAAAAATATTTTTTTTGGAATTATGTCTTGTGTGTCTGTGCGTTAGCACGATAACTTGAGTATGCTTTAACTTATTGAAACCAAATTTAACATGCATGTATAACATCAAAAGATAAGGTTTCTATCAACTTTTGAATCGACGATCACGAAAGTTAAGCAACCAAGTGCGTGGTCGGTACTCGGATGGGTGACCAAAATTTAACATGCATGTATGACATCGAAATATAAGGTTTCTATCAACTTTTGAGTCGTTTCCGAGTTTCCCCGTTTTTGAGTATACGAGAAAGTAAAGGGGAGATCAACCCCGATTTTTTTGTCTTCATCTGGAAGAAAAGAGCGCCTACATCCCGCTGATGGTGAGTGATGATAAGGCCGTAGCTTCACTTGGAACTTTCCATCTCTGGTGATCTGACTATCATATCGTCAACTGTTGGAACACAATAATGCTGTTAACACTATTATTAGGCGACAGACTTCGACAAGATAGTCGTAGATATTCAGACGACATCTGACTGCGAAGAATCTTGTTGTATAGTTCAGTTATTTTCCAACCCATACATGTTTTTCTTTCTTTGTTTCGTTCTTTTTCCAAAGAAAATCTTTTCCCAACCTGACATGGGCTGACCACAGAAATCGATCCTGGTACTTTACGATTATTGCACGCGTATAGCTTTTACAAATTCACCGGGGGACTCATCAAGTTTAATGTTACCACGCAAGACCGAAGCGCGGCCGAAGGTTCCCCAAAAGCCTATTTTACAGAAACCTACGATAAAGTTAGGCAAGAGTTGAAGATTTAATAAAAGTTTATCTTTGTTTTCAAGATACTGTACATACTGTAAACCAATTTCCTACGCGTTCGTGGTTAATATTTAATCGTTAATGGGCATTAATCGTGCCCCTCAAAATTGTCTTATTTTGTGGATTTTTGAGACCTAATTTTAAGGCGATTTGAACAGACTTTGCAAGGAAATTATATAATATAGGAAGATTGATTCTTGATTAAAACCGCTATTTTACACTTACAGTTTTGTAAAGCGAGGAAAATCTTATGGCGCAGTTTTACGACACTGCAGTTCGGATCCTTCAGGTGAAATACAAGCATTATAATGGCAAACAGCAGTACTTTGCAAAAAAATCCTATAGAAAATAATAATATATTATTTTAAACCGCTACAAAGCCTAAATAAGTAAAAGTTGAGATAACATAACTATTAAAAAAGGATACCTAAAAAAATTCAAAACAAATGGTAAATTTCAATGAGGATTTTTAAATTTTTTATAAAATTATACACATTTAGTAATACTTCCTTTACTATATAAAACGCTTGACCTAATAACGATATTATGACATTGTAAAATGCAATCAAAATTCAATCATTAAGCCTCACTCATGATTCAAATCATTCGCTATCTTGAAGAGATCTCTCTTTTTCTTGCGACTCTCAACCTAGAAGTCCTAAGTGTTCCAGAGTTCTTCAAAAATTTAAGTTTGAAACACATTGTGGTGAGGTTTCAAAGAACGCCAAAGTATCCACATTATACAACGATTGCTTGAACTTCAGAAATTTGATAAAATCGAGCTCATTGAACACATACATAATTTCAAAAAAATAATAATATACAATTCTTGGTTCCAAGTCTTTGTTTTCCCTTAGAAAAAAGGGTCAACCTTTGTGGAGTGGGTTAAATCATTACGCTGTCAGGAAACGGCACAAGAAGGAGCTATCAACCCTCTAAAATATTGCGTAGGCGAGGTAATGCAGTTGTTGGTACGCGGGTTCGGGCCATTCAATTCACAATAAAATAAATGTCGGCCAAAATATACGTACCAATTATAGACCCCTGTTATTTATTTGGCAATAGACGCACACCAATATTAAAGTGAGGAGAGTCCAGACAAAATAGTTTCCAGATTGCATCTGTCCTGGTAGCTGACTTGTTTTTGTTTGTTTTAAGGATTGTTATATCTTTTTGGGTCTGGTCCCCCTTTTATGTAGGCGACAGGTGGGCAACCTGTCACTATTTACAGGCACTGCATGACCCTTAGACTTATGAGTTATGACCCTGCCAGATGGGGCTTTATGTGTAAGAAATCTTACCTAAAGCTTTGCTCAACTCCTCGTGGGGCTACGAGCGTGATGGTATGTATTAATTTGCAAAAAAGTAGGATTTTGTAAAATGGTTTTGTATTTGTAATGTAATTCAAGATCTCACAAAAATCCAGATTGTTATGAATTAATGCAAACTCAGCCCTTTTTTGAGGATTTTGATGGTGCTGTGTGTGCGTTCATCATAATGATCGCAGAAGTCAAATCAATTAATTTATTTTGCCAATGTGGGTAGGTTGTATAGATGGTAGGTATACATGAAGATGGGGTGCTATGTTCCGAGACCTCCCCGCGGTGCACCCTGGGCAACGTCTGATGAGTCCACAGACGGCTAACATCGGAACGGAAGGGCCCTTTTCAGGCTCAGCGGACCTTTGGTTTGTGAGTTTGCCGGCCAATAGGCTGGGGGGCTGCCTTGAGAGGAACTGGGAGGTCGGTTGCTCCTGACACGTCCCCGCTCTCAGAGGTGGCGGATGAATGCGACCGAGGGTTTGGTTTTCCGCGGTGGTGTCATGGGAGGCAGCGCCGCCTTGTGGACGCCAGCGCCTGGTGCCTGCACGACACAGCCGGACCCAATCGAGCCAGCACCCTCGTATTTGACCTCTCCGATAAAATAAAGGTATACATGAAGTTAAGCTACTAAGTGCGAGGATAGTAGATACTCAAATTAGTGGACATGAACAAAAATTTTCAATTCCATTTTCCTCCATGCTTTGGAAGACAATAAGCTGGTGGTCCTGCGCTGTCAAAAGGTAGCACTCGTCATAAATGACGACTTGTAAAACTCTAGGCTTACCTGTAACAGGTTAACAAAAAGAAGATGCTTCCCTATATTTAGACAGAAGAAGTCTTTTAATCGTCAAAAAATTTGACCTCGAGATTTTGACGGATTTACACGTTTTGGACCTCCCTGAGTCTAAAAATACCGTTTTTGGAATTATGTATGTGTGTGTGTGTGTGTGTGTCAGTGTGTCTCTGTGTCTGTATGTGTGTGTGTCTGTGCGTTAGCACGATAACTCGAGTATGCTTTAACTTATTGCAACCAAATTTAACATGCATGTATGACACATAAATATTAGGTTTCTATCAACTTTTGAGTCGTTGATCATGAAAATTAAGCAACTAAGTGCGCGTTCAGTACTCGGATGGATTACCAAAATTTAACATACGTGTATGACATCAAAATATAAGCTTTCTATCAACTTTTGAGTCGTTTCTGGTACCTATACGAGAAAGTCAAGGGAGATCACTCCCGATTTTTTGTAACTAAATCAAAAATTACTCTTCTACACCTCGTATTCAAGGCCAAAATCGTTCAAGAAATCCGAGAACCACCGTAATGTAATAATATCGAATCGCTTTACATAGATTGATCCGGGGATGATAATGTAATTACAGACTTCAGTAACTACGTAAGTGAGGTTTAGGATTAGATTAGATTACTAAACATAGCTTTCTTTATATAAAGCGTGTAAGGGAAATTGCTCAATCTGTCTGCTCCGAGTAACTGCGTTCAAGGATGAGATGAACGTTTTTAATACATATAATAGAAGTTTCATTTTATAACATTTGCACCAAATTTTACGTTTTACAATTTTGCAAAAAGTAACGTAATAGTCAACTTGATTCTTATGAAAGGGTTGTTCCATTTTTAAAAAGGTGTTAATTTTTTACGAAATTGTAAAAAGTAAAACTTGGTGCAACCGGTCGTTAATTTTTAAAAGTAGACTTTATACATATAGAGTGTAAAAGACATGAACAGTCAAACGAGAACCATATATTCTGCTCACCATCATAACATTTTTTTCCCTTTAGACTATACCTGGGAAATTGATAGTTACGATTTTATTAAAGTTCAAAGTCATCATTTTTTTTTAATTTTTTTCTGAAAACGTGTTCTATACGTTATTTCTTAATTATTGTATAAAGAAACATTATTATTTTTTTTAGTATTTCATAACAAAAAATGGCTTAAAAACGTTAGCGTTCAATGTAGCTCACTCGATGCGCACGGACACTAACGAACGGGGCCGCCGTCTGGCAAAATTATCGCGGTTTTGCGAGTTGAGCCCTTTTTACATTGCGCGGTACAATTTGCAATGTTTTTTAACACCAAAAAATAAAAATCATTTCCCAGCAATATTTTTTTGAAATATTATGTCTTATTTTGATGTATAGAATACATGGTTCTCGTTTGACTGTTCATGTCTTTTACACCCAGTATATCGTAAATATGCCAGATGTGACTTTATGTGGCGAAATGTTGTCTAAAGCTCAGCTCAAACCTTTTTGGGATTTTGTGCATGTATGTATAAATGCGAAAGTTTAGATGGATGTCATGATAGTCATGAATATTTATGACTCAGACACGCCAGACTGACAGAACGACTCTGGACGAAATTTAGCACTTAGGTAGGTTTTATAACTATAGGTACGCCATGGCGTGAGCTGACGTATAGGATCTTAACCCTATTTGAGTCAGAATTGACCTTGCGATTACATAGTCCACAAGTTGATACACTAATCAAACTGGGATATCGTTTAATTATGTCACACACCCGATATCAACCTGACCGCAACAAACTTTTTAGCTGGAAACTTTTTCAATTATTTTTTGTTTGCGCCTCCTAAAATGTTTGCCATCGAAAGTCTCTTAATTAATCGTGGGCTTGCACCAAGTGGCTGGAACCGGTTAATTATTAAAGTTCCTGGGGAGGCCGGTCCGCTGCCGGTGTGTTAAAACTGTTGAATATATCAACAGCGGACCCAAGCCGTCACCTAACTTTACGTGTTTTCATTTTGGAATTCCAATTTTCTATTATTTCATTTGTGTACCTGGAACCTTGCTGTAAACATTAATGAGTGTGGATCGATTCGTCTACCCGCGGCAAATTAACATCTACCCGCAATACAGCTGTGGTTCCATTAGCATTTGAATTAATTTAAATTTGTATATAAAAGAATATGTTTCAATGCTAAATAATAAGCATCTACCCATGCCAAAACAGTTATATAAATAGATTTGTGTCATCAATAATTCTAAATTTTAAAATTAATTTCGAAATATCCGATACTTCTTGTAAGAATTATTTGTATGAAAAATTTTATTCTTTTTTTCAACAATTTAAAATACAATTTTGATTACATGACTAATAAGCGGACTCATGCTAACATAATATAAGTCGGCTTACTCAAAGTCCGCATGTATCAAAAAGCCTAGGTATAAATAAAAAATGTGCATAAGGCCCTGTCCGCACAGCGATATTTCACCACGCGTTTTTTTCTCGCAAAATTCTGTGACACATAGGATCTTATAGGACTATCCGCACATGCGGTAAAAAAATCGCGCGAAAAAATCTGTGGTTTGATGCAAATTGAACGCGATATTATTTCCGCGCGAATATTTTATCGCTGTGCGGTCAGGGCCTTACTCAGATGGCGTATCTTCAAAAATTGCAGATTATTCTCATTTTAGTAGGAAATAGTTACTTATCAATATTATATCAAATTGTGTGAAAGCCCCGGACTGCTATAGTGATCTAAGGGCATAGTACACTTATCAGCTTAGAGTTGAAACGCCTAGAGAGGCGTTAAAGAGTAAAAAGTTTACTATGAACGCTACGGGAATTGAAGATCTGGATCTAAAGTAGTAGCGGGCCCGCTGCTGTTTGCCGTCGCTTCAGTTTGAGGAGTATATTCTACGCTCCAGAAGGTCAGTGCGTGTTGATCCTTTCTTTCCCCTAATTTGCCGTATTTACCATCCCTTATACAGTCCATTTAAACATCAAAAATTATAAAATTATTAAACACTATAACGTATTGGCGCGACCAATAATAATGATTCAGTTCTACCGTGCTCAGTATTCTATATGCATGGTACCTCGTACAAACTGAAATTAATAGCGATACTGTGTATAAAGAAACTCACTTGCTATTCAACTTTTGATACTATGGGACACTTTTCCGAACCATTAGTTTTGTTTAGTTTGGAAAACGAAAAACTTAGTCCGAAAGCTCTGAAACACGTCAAAACTTTTATTTGCCTAATGGTAACAAGCGGAATTTTTTACAAAGTACATCAAAATATGCGCTTAATGCTTTCCTGAGTATAAAAAGTTTAAAAATCACCTTTTATTAGTATCAAATAACCTCAACAAAGAGCGGTAATAAGAATTTCGATACCTGGGATCTTATGCTTTGAACTTCAATTGTCTTAAATCACAGTATACCAAGAACAGTAGTTTATCTGCGGGCTGTCGGCGAGTTATTTGCCTACTCTGTAAATGTGCCGGGCGGGAACGAGCGGCGAGCGAATGTGCAATGACATAAACACCGAGACGGCGAGACCACCTTATGCCCCCATATTTTTATGTCAATGTGTGCGTCACAGTGCGTGCGTACACGGCGCCGAGTACGCACGCACACATTCTAATGGATAGCAACCAGTTTGTATGAAGACGTATTACTGTTCTTGGTATACTGTGCTAAAATTGTCTTCTGCTATACCTATTGTTAACTTTTATGATCTGAGATGTTAACTGTGTTCCGGCAGTGAATGATAAGATAGCCAAGTCCCTGTCTGGTTGATGATTTCGGGTTAAGTAATTTTTTTCAGGGGTATGTGGAACTCAGAAATGAAGGCGTTCCCTCCACTAAACATCCTCTCCGGGCATCTTGCCAAGGCATACTACGACTGCGCGTAGTGGGATCGTAGCGGGATTGCAAAACTTTCGCTTTCATTGGAAGCTATCTGTGCCCTCCCTTTTGGGCCCAAGTGCATAGTTCAAATCGCTTCCAATGTCTGACATGAATACCGGACAGCAGACCGCCGGTCTAGGAAACCGGCGCCTACCGAGTACAAGGCTCCGCTGGCCCTGAAAAGAGACTTTCCCCACAGTGGATGGAACTCAGCGCAGTTTAAGCCATGTGTCTATATAAGCCTTCTGTCATTTTATGCAGTCTTCTACAAGATGGAATCTATTTTTTTAGAATCCTCAGAATCTTTCGCTCCAATGTCAATGGATCTACTTTGTGCCACTCTGTTATATTAACACTCGTATTCACAAACATTACTATGAGATCTCTCGACTCTTGCATAAGAAATGAACCAATCACAGAGCTATAGTCAACGCAATGGCATTGAATAGAGCTCAGTGATTAGTTCGTTTCTTATCCAAGAGTCGAGCGATTTCATAGTAATGTTTGTGAATACGGGTGTCTTATATTTATGTATTTACAAACAAAACCGTTGCGATTCCAAGAGCATTTATATTCCTCGTCCAAATTCGAATGGAAATCAACTATTCTGATGAAATGACGATGCAAATAAATTATGTACCCATAAAATATTTTTTGCTATGAAGAAATACTATTCTAAGCTGTTCTGAAGACAGGGGCCTATGGCATAAAAATTAAGTAGTTATATTATAAGCGATTAACTCTTAACTTTTACTCATATTATGAGAGTTGTGTTGCATATAATTAATAGTTCATAATAATAGTTACAAGAGTTATAACTAATCTTAAGAGTCTATTAATTTACGGTGCATAAAGAAATTTTAACACTCGTAAAATTACTACTAAATTTCAAACTCATAATAGGAGTGGAATCCAATATCATTGCGTTGTTGATATGCATGGTATTGAAAAAGTATGTAGAGTAATAAAAAAAGTAGACTATGGACGCCACTGCGCTACTTGTAATTGTTGTTGAGGACTTAGGGCATAATTTCTAAGCGTTTGATGTTGATATAGGTACGCCTTGTATCCTTTCCAGGATAAAAAAAGAATTGATCAAAATTCATTCTGAATCGCCGATTACATTCTTAAGTGAATTGCAAATAGTTCTAATTGATTCTTGCTTTAAAAACCCACGGTCGACGTCTTTGCATCATTCTTTTATCACCTGAATCACTCGAGCACATTGCGTTTAACTTGAGATCGCAACTAAGCATACAGAAAGATACTTGTAATATATTTTAACCACCTTCAATGGTTGATAAAATTACACCACTAATAGGAGTAAATAATAGTAGCTGCGTCATTTCTTGCAACAAAAATTTTGTTTCACATATATTATTAGCTTGTATTTCCCGGCAGTAGACTACTAACTTGTATTATTAGTTATATTTTTTATGCAACGAGACGCTTCTAAATTTTACAAATAATATAAGTATCCAACTTATTATATGAGTGTCTTTATTTTTATGCAACAAAAACTGAAATTATTTTATGCAACCAAGGAGCTAGCTTATACTAAGAATGGAGTCATTAGTCAAAATAACAAAGTGAGGGCAAAAATTTTGACAATACTTGACATTTCAAATTTCACATTTCTCTTTCTAGAAATTGTCGTCATCTCTTTCTAAACATGACTACATAGAAACAAGATTTCCCCAGTATTTCGCCATCTTTCTAAAACAAAAGTAGAAAAGTAGCTAAAAACTTAACATATTGTATTCAATTATCAGTATTTATTATCAATGAAAGAAATAAATATAATATATTTACTTTTAATGTTTAGGTTTGTATTTTATTTTGAAAATCATCATTGTGATTCTTTCTATAACTTATGGGAAATGAAAGGATTTATGTAATGGCAGCACTCTCTTCATGTGTCAATGTCCCGAAATCTCAACATGACATAAACTGTCGTAATTGACGTATTCATAAATATCGACTCGCGATTTTGGTACGGCTTTTTACATTTTAATAACTATAAATAGTGCAAAATGGTGCATCGCTGTATAGTTCGTGGTTGCAGAAGTGAGTGGTATCCAGGATGCAGTGTGAAATTTCACTTGTAAGTGTTATAATTGCATATTATTGTTCACCTAAGTAAAATTGGTTTTTCACATGTAATTCCATTTGATTATCGTTATTGGGCGAAACTCCATAGGGGAAAGTAATTTCTGATACTCGGCTTTAATACTATCTGAATTTAATTAATTTTCATACATAAATTACTTATTCAAATATGTGTAAACAAATTGACTAGGGTGACTAGGATTACCAGAATTATTATAAAATAATAACCTTTTTCCTTTCAGAAATGGCAATCAAAATTGATATATATATATATTTTTAAGTCTTTGAAATAGCTGTTATATAATGGAATAATTTTATTTTTGCGTTTACAAACGCGTAAATATAATACTAGAAAAAATACACTGAAAAAAATCGACTTGCCTCAGGCGGGACTCGAACCCGCACCTTCCACAATCCGGGTGGACGCGTTGACCAATTTCGCCACCGAGGCACTGCTTTTCGCTGTCGAAATTTGTCAGTGCTTGGTGCTTATGTTTTTTATGGTAAACATCGTTTCATCAAATCTTTGAAATTTGCACTTCCAAGACCCGAACGAAATATTTTTGCAAATATTTGACGCCCAGCTAAGATGAAACTACCTTACATTATGGAATAATTTTATTTTTGCGTTAACAAACGCGTAAATATAATACTAGAAAAAATACACTGAAAAAAATCGACTTGCCTCAGGCGGGACTCGAACCCGCACCTTCCACAATCCGGGTGGACGCGTTGACCAATTTCGCCACCGAGGCACTGCTTTTCGCTGTCGAAATTTGTCAGTGCTTGGTGCTTATGTTTTTTATGGTAAACATCGTTTCATCAAATCTTTGAAATTTGCACTTCCAAGACCCGAACGAAATATTTTTGCAAATATTTGACGCCCAGCTAAGATGAAACTACCTTACATTATGGAATAATTTTATTTTTGCGTTTACAAACGCGTAAATATAATACTAGAAAAAATACACTGAAAAAAATCGACTTGCCTCAGGCGGGACTCGAACCCGCACCTTCCACAATCCGGGTGGACGCGTTGACCAATTTCGCCACCGAGGCACTGCTTTTCGCTGTCGAAATTTGTCAGTGCTTGGTGCTTATGTTTTTTATGGTAAACATCGTTTCATCAAATCTTTGAAATTTGCACTTCCAAGACCCGAACGAAATATTTTTGCAAATATTTGACGCCCAGCTAAAAATTGGTCAACGCGTCCACCCGGATTGTGGAAGGTGCGGGTTCGAGTCCCGCCTGAGGCAAGTCGATTTTTTTCAGTGTATTTTTTCTAGTATTATATTTACGCGTTTGTAAACGCAAAAATAAAATTATTCCATAATGTAAGGTAGTTTCATCTTAGCTGGGCGTCAAATATTTGCAAAAATATTTCGTTCGGGTCTTGGAAGTGCAAATTTCAAAGATTTGATGAAACGATGTTTACCATAAAAAACATAAGCACCAAGCACTGACAAATTTCGACAGCGAAAAGCAGTGCCTCGGTGGCGAAATTGGTCAACGCGTCCACCCGGATTGTGGAAGGTGCGGGTTCGAGTCCCGCCTGAGGCAAGTCGATTTTTTTCAGTGTATTTTTTCTAGTATTATATTTACGCGTTTGTAAACGCAAAAATAAAATTATTCCATAATGTAAGGTAGTTTCATCTTAGCTGGGCGTCAAATATTTGCAAAAATATTTCGTTCGGGTCTTGGAAGTGCAAATTTCAAAGATTTGATGAAACGATGTTTACCATAAAAAACATAAGCACCAAGCACTGACAAATTTCGACAGCGAAAAGCAGTGCCTCGGTGGCGAAATTGGTCAACGCGTCCACCCGGATTGTGGAAGGTGCGGGTTCGAGTCCCGCCTGAGGCAAGTCGATTTTTTTCAGTGTATTTTTTCTAGTATTATATTTACGCGTTTGTAAACGCAAAAATAAAATTATTCCATAATGTAAGGTAGTTTCATCTTAGCTGGGCGTCAAATATTTGCAAAAATATTTCGTTCGGGTCTCGGAAGTGCAAATTTCAAAGATTTGATGAAACGATGTTTACCATAAAAAACATAAGCACCAAGCACTGACAAATTTCGACAGCGAAAAGCAGTGCCTCGGTGGCGAAATTGGTCAACGCGTCCACCCGGATTGTGGAAGGTGCGGGTTCGAGTCCCGCCTGAGGAAAGTCGATTTTTTTTCAGTGTATTTTTTCTAGCTGTTATATAGATTATATATATAGTTTATAGATTATGTATATATATAATACATAAATCGTTCTACCCATTTTTGGTTGGGAACGTTTATTTACAAACAAAACATGTAATTTGTGCAATGTACACTCGAACCAACTGAATCATGACCCACTTGGCCGATCATTCCTTTAGAATCATAAATTTAGTTAGGTTTTCTTCGCTATCATGCGTGTTGCACTTAGTACGTTTTAAATATGAATAAAAATGCGTCATTACGGGTCAGAGATCTATGCAATTTTAGTCTTTCTTATTACTTCACTAAAGTCTCAATTGGAATTTTAAATAAGATGTCATTCATAATCTAAACTCTTTTCACTACTGAGAAAATGGAATAACTATTATATTTTTAAAAATAAAATGACGTTATGTGTCAGATGTCAATAGTAGTCTGAACAACTTTTAAAAAGCCATATTTATTTGACACTGTCAGTGTCTAATAAATTGATAACATGTTCGTTACTTAGAAATGTACGTTCAAGCGAATTTTATCCTACTTTGTATAGAGTGACTGTAGGAAAATGATCTTAAGGTGGGTCATGATTCAATTTGGTCGACTGTACATTATTTTAATTGAGAAACATATTCAAAATGATTGATTGGATTTTACCAGTGTAATAGTGTATTTTATCTTTCACATTTGCATCTACTAACATGTAACGCAGGACCAACTTTACATAGGAAATCCTTATCGTTTTATGCATATTTTTTTAATACTGGTTAACACATGACAAAGTTATATACCTTGTTATACGTTAACCAGTATTAATCGAGTTACGAGTACAAATGATTCTTTTACATCTTTTACCGGTATTCATATTTTTAATTTTTGGTCTCATGATAGAATAAAGTCACATCTGCATAATTCTTACTTTATCGCAGAGCGATTTTAAGTTTGTCTTGTACAAAATTAGCTGTAACTTTTTTCTTAGTTGTTTTACAGAATCGATTATTTTGCCAATCATTATAAAGTATTATGAAACATCGATTGATATGAAAGTAATATATTTTAGGTTAATATTTTGTAATTTAGAAGTATCTATGTGAATATGTAACTATATTCTGCGGATATCACTGTATCATATAATAATAAACATATTTCGCCAATGTTAAGTGTAAATTAACTTATAGTAACAGACAGTTGTACAGAAGATTAAAACTAATTATTATGAATGTTAATTCTTTGTCATGGTAAACTCAAAAATATTTTAAACTTTGAGTACTAATTAATTTTATTAACTTAACGAAGTCCAAGATTGTCCGTAATTATTTTTTCTGCTATAGGCACCCTACTAGAAAGAGACAGAGCCTCTCTAGAAATGTCAAGAAATGTCAAGGGTTGTCAAAATTTTTGCCCTCACTTTTTTCATTTGACTAATGACTCCATTCTATAGGTAATTTAAGCTCCTTGTATGCAACAGAATTTTTGAAACTTCTAAAATATTTTTAGAAGTCTTATAAAAATAAGCTTATTGTACGAGCAGGTCGCGGCGGTTGTAAGGCGCCGCTTCCCACAAGTACATGGAAAGGATGCTGAGCCAGGGTGTAAGGCTGGCCAGCAAGGATTTGGTTTGGTATTAGGAACTGCCCCAGGGAGTAGCCCTGGCAGGCAGCATGGATTTGGTAAAGGAACTGCCCCAGGGAGTAGCCCTGGCAGGCAGCAGCGGGGAGGTAGTGAGATACACCGCGGACGGTTGTAATCTGATTTATTGGTAGTTTGGTTGGGGTTTATATATTACATTTATGGTATATACACATAGAAAGGTTTTTGCATGTCTCTCATAGGTGTAACTTGCCGACGATGCACGTAGCTTCTGACCCGCGGAATGTGATTGTGTCTCGCTGCTGACCACGCAGCCGCAGAGTTCAATGTTCAGCTGGTAGCTCGAACATACTCCCGACCGCGAAGAGTGGTGTGGTGGTGGTCTTCGTCTGGTTGCTGCTCACGCAGCCGCAGTGTTTAATGTTCGACCGGTAGCTCGAACATACTCCCGACCGCGAAAGGTGGTGTGGTATTGGTGGTATTCTTCTGGTTGCTGTTGAGGTAGATGTCATTCCTGCTCGTTGTTGTTGCACGTTGTGGTTCGTGGATTCTCCACAGTCAACGGCGACTTCTCAGTTCACTGGTGGAACCCGCTGGTGGGAAGCCAGTGACCGATTCGCTTCGCAGTGACATTGGTGATAATCTTGCTTGTCTTCTTGGTTGAATCTTGTGAATGAATGAGCGCACAGACGAAGCCTCTTGAAAATGATGTTTGCAGCGAGACGATGTTGCTTGTTGGTGGTTTACTTGTTACCCTATGAGAGACAGAATGATTGGTAGGGAACAAGTGGTAAGAAGAGGAAGGAAAGTTATAAAAATTGAATAATTGTATGGTAAAATATTATTTGGTAAATTGAGTATAAAACTTATTATAAATATATCAAATGTTAGCTTATTGTTAGTAAAGATTTTAAATAGTTATAAGGGTTAAATGGTTGCCCTGCTTGGTATTGGTTTGCAGTGCATGGGCGACTTTGGTAATGGTTAGATGATTGCCTTCCTGATTGGTTTGCAGCACAAGAGCGGGTTTGATGATGGTCAGTTGGTTGTCCTGCCTGCTATTGGTTTGCAGCGCTAGGGCGAGTATGGTAATGGTGAATGAATGGTAAAATTATTACCCTGTCTGCTTATTGGTCTCGCAGAGCAAGGGCGAGTTTGGTGATGATTAAATGGTGAAATAAATGGTGACCCTGCCTGCTTAATGGTTTTGCAGCGCTAGGGCGAGATTGTTAATGGTTCAATGGTTAAATAGTGGCCCTGCTGCTTATTGGTATTGCAGCGCTAGGGCGAGTATGGTAATGGTGAACAATGGTTAAATTATTACCCTGCCTGCTTATTGGTCTCGCAGCGCAAGGGCGAGGTTGGTGATGGTTAGAAGAATGGTTGATGATTGCTCTTGTACTGTTAATTGGTATGCAGTCCAAGGGTGAGTTGATAGATGGTAAATGTTTGGTAATGGTAAAGAATATATAAGTATGAGACTAGGGACCTACCCCGCTATATGATGACTGGTATGCTGATATAAATACGTAAAAATATTGAATTATAAGTGATTGTTTGACTTGTTTGCAATAACAATTGGTAATTAGTTTGCATTTAAGTAACTACAATCGCTCGGTGTCTGGTAACCGAGCGCGAGTGAATTGCAGACGATGCATTTTGCATTGTTATGTCTGCATGTTAATGGTTTGATATTGATAAATTCTAATATTTTAAACTAATGTCGGTAAATAAATAACGATTATAAATAGAATAAATAAATATTTTTAAGTATTATGTTAAAATGGTTGAGTGTGTCTTTGGTATATGGTAGATTGGTATAGGTATATGGAGTAAGATGAAACGACTATAAGTCGTCGCTTCCTACTATCAAGAAAGGAACGCTGGTCCAGGGTACCTTAACTGGGTTACAGCAGGAATGGTAGGGAGCTCGAAGGACCATTATGTACGAGCAGGTCGCGGCGGTTGTAAGGCACCGGTACCCACAAGTACATATGGGGAGGATGCTGAGCCAGGGTGTAAGGCTGGCCAGCAAGGATTTGGTTTGGTATTAGGAACTGCCCCAGGGAGTAGCCCTGGCAGGCAGCATGGATTTGGTAAAGAAACTGCCCCAGGGAGTAGCCCTGGCAGGCAGCAGCGGGGAGGTAGTGAGATACACCGCGGACGGTTGTAATCTGATTTATTGGTAGTTTGGTTGGTGTTTATATATTACATTTATGGTATATACACATAGAAAGGTTTTTGCATGTCTCTCATAGGTGTAACTTGCCGACGATGCACGTAGCTTCTGACCCGCGGAATGTGATTGTGTCTCGCTGCTGACCACGCAGCCGCAGAGTTCAATGTTCAGCTGGTAGCTTGAACACTTATAATAATAGTAGTTTTATGCCATTGGGCCCAGGGGCCTATGGCATAAAAATTAAGTACTTATATTATAAGCGATTAACTCTTAAATTTTACTCATATTAATAGAGTTGTGTTGCATATAATTAATAGTTCATAATAATAGTTACAAGAGTTATAACTAATTTTAAGAGTCTATTAATTTACGGTGCATAAAGAAATTTGAATACTCATAAAATTACTACTAAATTTTAAACTCATAATAGGAGTGGAATCCAATATCATTGCGTTGCTTATATGCATGGTATTGAAAAAGTATGTAGAGTAATACCATGGACGCCATTGCGATACTTGTAATTGTTGTTGAGCACTTAGGGCATAATTTCTATATAAGCGTTTGATGTTGATATATGTACGCCTTGTATCCTTCCATTCCAGGATAAAAATAGAATTGATTAAAATTTATTCTGAATCGCCGATTACATTCTTAAGTGAATTGCAAACAGTTCTAATTGATTCTTGCTTTAAAAATCCACGGTCCTCGTCTTGGCATCATTCTTTTATCACCTGAATCACTCAAGCACATTGCGATTAACTTAAGATCGCAACTAAGCATACAGAATAGTAGTTTATGCAACTGTCATATAATACCCGTGTTATATGCAGTTGCATACACTACTTTATCTTCACTAATGCTTTTACTCTTGTTGTTTGATTAATTGCATTAGTGAAGATAAAGTAGTGGCGTCCGATTTTTCTGGCAACAAACTATTTGTTGTGGCTTTTTGCAAATTATTAGGAGTCAAATTTTTTGTATGGGTTAGATCCCTTTGCCTTCCCGAGTATTTAGGAAAATAACTGTATCATAATGAGTCGAACCGGTGTTATAATGGTCATTATGTTACAGGTTGCTGTATCATAATGAGTCGAACCGGTGTTATAATGGTCATTATGTTACAGGTTGTTTTTTTTAATTTTAATTTTGATTATCTGTTTTAAAAAAGTATGTCATTTTATGTTCACCTTTGATATCGTAATTCGAATATTATGACATGAGTGTAGATAAAGATACTTATAAAATATTTTAACCACCTTCAATGGTTGATAGAATTACACCATTAATTTACCGTTTTATGCCATAGGGCCCTGGGCCCTATGGCATAAAACTACTATTATTATAAGCTTATTTTTATAAGACTTCTAAAAATATTTTAGAAGTTTCAAAAATTCTGTTGCATAAAATAATTTCAGTTTTTGTTGCATAAAAATAAAGACACTCATATTATAAGTTGGATACTTAATATTATTTGTAAAATTTAGAAGCGTCTCGTTGCATAAAAAATATTACTAATAATACAAGTTAGTAGTCTACTGCCGGGAAATACAAGCTAATAATATATGTGAAACAAAATTTTTGTTGCAAGAAATGACGCAGCTACTATTATTTACTCCTATTAGTGGTGTAATTCTATCAACCATTGAAGGTGGTTAAATTAAATTACAAGTATCTTTCTGTATGCTTAGTTGCGATCTCAAGTTAAACGCAATGTGCTCGAGTGATTCAGGTGATAAAAGAATGATGCCAAGACGTCGACCGTGGGTTTTTAAAGCAAGAATCAATTAGAACTATTTGCAATTCACTTAAGAATGTAATCGGCGATTCAGAATGAATTTTGATCAATTCTTTTTTTATTCTGGAAAGGATACAAGGCGTACCTATATCAACATCAAACGCTTAGAAATTATGCCCTAAGTCCTCAACAACAATTACAAGTAGCGCAGTGGCGTCCATAGTCTACTTTTTTTATTACTCTACATACTTTTTCAGTACCATGCATATCAGCAACGCAATGATATTGGATTCCACTCCTATTATGAGTTTGAAATTTAGTAGTAATTTTACGAGTGTTAACATTTCTTTATGCACCGTAAATTAATAGACTCTTAAAATTAGTTATAACTCTTGTAACTATTATTATGAACTATTAATTATATGCAACACAACTCTTATAATATGAGTAAAAGTTAAGAGTTAATCGCTTATAATCTAAGTACAAAATTTTTATGCCATAGGTCCCTGGAAGTAATTTTTTTTTTCTTTTTCAACTTTTCAATGGTAATGCAATCGATTCCAATAATTTACAAAAACGAAGGACGACAGGATTTTTTTCTTGTATTTCTTTTTCCTTTTAATATCAAACATTTTAAATCATGCCAAACAAAACACACAAAATTCAATGCAATAAGTACACGATAACTACATATTTTGTTCCAAATAAGAAAATAGCCGCTTTTACAGTGGAGTGGAATTCGTGAGAGAAAGTTGCTGTAGGTAATACAAAACTATAATAAGAACTTAGTTTAAATACAAATATAATAAGTGCTTAGCGAATTTTAAATTATTTTTAAATTAAATACCAGTCAACGCAAGAAATGCAATGAAAAGAACAAAATTAAATAAAAATAATAGCAAAATAAATACACAGGTGCACTGGAAAACCATTTCTCGAAAATCTAACAGACATAATTTTAAAGAATATTATCTTTATAAACTTACCTTTAAAAATACGTTTAACATGCAAAGACACATTAACAAAATTGATGAAAGATAAGAATAAGTAACATTTCATGTTACAGCCCTTAAGGGAAGCATTAAGTCCCAAATTTATTGCGCAGGCTGCGAGGATAATTCATCATGATGTACCGCAAATCAAAATATTAAGCACCTGCTTAATCTCAAGGAAATTGGGCACTTTATTTAAACTAATATTTAGGACTAAATAATACGAGGGTCGATAATACTAATAAATGTTAACGGCAATTCGTGCGTGTAATCTGCAATGTGATAAATAGGCAATTCAACTTGAACGTAGCTAAATCAGGCTAGGCACTGGGCATGGGCAAGGATGTAACAAAAAGCTTACACTGCTTTCGTTACTTGATTTCAGCAACAGCACCCTTTGACATTGTGGAAAAGCAATAAAAGTATTGAATTGAATTGACTTTGATATACTGCTTGGCATTGAGAAGGTCGAGGGCGTCACGGTCATGCATTCTTCGGAGGAGGTCGATGGCGCGGGAACGATCACGAAGAGTAAGCTACCAAGCACGCGGTCGGTACTCGGATGGGTGACCGAAAAAAAAATTCAACTCGATTTTCCTCCGTGCTTCTGTAGGCACGTTAAGCTGGTGGTCTCGGGAGCTGTCGAAAGATAGCAGTCGTTCCCAAGGAGGTTTGGTGACAGGCAGTCGGCCTTCCATACAAACTAATGCCAAATCCTATCGCAGTATTGTAGATATTTGTTTGCCAGTACCTACCCACATCTCACAAAGACATTAGTAATAATAGCACATTACTCTTTAATAGTAATCTGTGGATAATGTTCCTGGTTGTATAACTAGTAATAAAAAAATATGTAAATCTATATGTATCACAAACTGTACAGCTTTTCGTTGTCCCTTACAAAATAAAATAAAATAAGATATCAAGACACACCGCACCGATCCCAAATTAATAACGAGCAGGGTAGGAAAAAGATACTGCCTGGCATTTATTTGGTAGTAAAATAAATCTCTCTCAACACATCTCCAATGGAGATTGATTGGTTTCATAGTTATTCGACGCGTCGTGCGGCTGTAGAATTTCAATTATTTATTTAGTTCATCAAAGATTTATACATTAAATAACTGAAAAGAAAACATTCAATACCTAATTACCTACTTTTATATGCCGCATGTCATATGAAAAGGACAACCACTACTTACATCGCTAGAAAAATCTATAATATTAATTATACATTTATTTTCATCATTCGACTCACTGCTGGTACACAAGGCCTCTCCTTGTCATCGAAGGAGGTTTAGACAGTAGTCCACCACCCTGGCCCAATGCGGATTGGTGGACATTTATTTTGATTGCAGATAAAAGATGACATTGTCGTTATGTTATATTTTATTACAGTACAACTATCATTGTCGAGTTTCTTACCCCGTTTCTTCTCCGTCTCAGCATAGTAATTAATTTGAAAGTAAAATAGCCATGTGATGCTTGCAGAGGAGAATAGCATCACCCGTATCCTCCAATGGGTGTCGTAGAAGGCAACTAATGGATCAGCAAAGGGGTATTGAGCACCTTATACTCCGTCCACCTATCCGCATTGAGCAAGCGTGGTGGACTGCCTGAACCTACTTCGATGACAAGGAGACGCATTGTGTCCCAGCAGTGGGTCGAATTATAAAGGCTGTTATGAAAGTAAAATAATTATTTTCGCCCCGATATGGTGGTAGGTAGGATTTTTAACGATTTAAAAGTACTAAGTGAAGTAATTTAAATAAAGAACTTTTTGATTTTGAGTTTGATTATAATTAAATTATTTTAAATCATAATATTAAACCTAGACAAAAACATAATTGTAAGCAGAAATTAACTCAAAAAATTTCAGCTCAATCGTTTGAAAAAAATCTGCACATATCTGCCTCAAAATTGAGTAGCAAGATTCCACCTGAACAAACATACATTGCAAGTTAAATAAAAGGTTATAAATGAAACAACTTTTACGGATTTAACTCGCGTGTAATTAGATTTTACATTTTGTTATTATTGCCCGACGTTTTGTAACACTTTTCAGCGTTCGTGGTCACGGTATGACACATTCAATAAAAGGTTTTAAAAAAGTAAAGATAAATATGTTGCCTTACACGAGAGGTATATATTTTGCAGAGCTTTCTATTGATAAATCTAGTTTAAATTGTCATCTAATTTTGCTGTTAAAAGTCATTGAGCAGTCGTCTACATAGCAACGCTTCGCTAGGTCTATAATCCATATATTGTATACCGATTTTCACATGTAATCCGTTTATTGGTGCAGATGAATGAACATGGTGAATGAATTTAATCTATTTACTGGGATTCAGGACATATTATAGGGAAAACCCTTGAATTACCTTCTCTTCCTCTAATACTTACAGCTTCAACAATAAGGAATTTTACAGAAAAAAAATAGCTTATAAACAACTAGCGGCGCGCCCCGACTTTGCACTTTGCAATTCAGAAAAGAGGCGAAAAATGTGAAGTTACTGCTTACCCGCAACGTTGTGTGCCTGACCCTTTATTTTTACAACCTTTTATATAACTTGCACTGTTCATATGTATGTAAATATGTAAGATGTCCGTCAAAATTTGTAAATCATTTTTCCGACCATTTCTTGGTATGCGATTGAGCTGAAATTTATTACTTACTGTGGGCTAGATAATTGGTGTGAGCGTGGAAATATAAAACATTTCTATAGATCCTAAAATAATAATATCGCTTATCGTGTTTCCGTTTCTTATCCACGTATCCAGTGTTTGCATAGCCTTAGCTCTTCGTACCGACGTAAGAATGTTTGTTTAAGCTCTAAGGGATTTAGTTTCGTATTGCAGCGGCTTTATTCACAAGAAATCATAACATTTACCTACCTATTAGTCTTCTCGTAAATCAGGGTGAAAACAAGTATATATTTTCAATATTTTCACCCTGAAAGTAGTTTGTTTGGAATCGGCTTCTGAATCTTTTCGATGAAAAAAAGTAATTTTCACAAAAAAATTACCCAAAAATAATAAAAACCCTTAGAAAAAAACTCAAATAATTTGACAACTAAAATTGAGTTTTATGTAATGGTGGTAAAGACTTTACTTTATAAGAACTTTACGAATGTTGGCACCAAGCTCAAAAAAGCATTAAGATTTTTTAAACAATTTTTTTACCCCTGATTTTAGTTTTGAAGACGTTTTTTTATTTATAAATAATTTATTTTTTGCTTTTTAGTGTTTCAAGTATATAATTTTCAAATAAAGTATTTAAAATATTAGTTTTGATTCTATTTTTAAGTGCAACAAAGAGTATAGGGGATGCGGCGAATTAAATTTATATTCAATTATACTAATGCGGTATTAGTTACTAGAGTATTATGTTACGAGAAATTGATTATATTCGGTCCCTAGAAAGCTGTAAATAACCACATCCTATCAAAAATTTAGTAAGAACTCGATTACCGTGCGGTACTGGGCATCAAACTGCAAAATTTATGTACTATCTCTGTGTGGTCACCTACTAATACCGTAAAACTTGTTCGTCCCAAACCCACATATTTCCATTACATTATTTCCGGCCCTTATCGAGTAACTCCGTAAGCTATTGCGGGTTTCAATTCCAATTCAAATTGTACCTTATTTCTACTGTTGCTACGAATAGTCTACGGCCACTAAAAGCCTACGTTATCGCGTGGAATCGGATTATGTGCAATTACAAACAGTACTGTCCTAACGTAACATACGTCACAGCGATTACACGACGGCCAGGGGGTCAGGTCAGTGGGGCGGGGGGGAGTCCCCGAGCAACAGGCGCCAACTGATCAATGACGCCCCCCCGCCCTGCGCACTTGTTGCGCGCACGACTCATATAAGCCAAACAAACGGGATGAAACCAACGTAAGCCTTATGGTCTAGGGCAGAAGTGTCATTGTGACCCGCTCCTGTCGCTCAAGTGCGACGCTCTCATAAACATGTATTATCTAAGCTGCTGTCTATCGAGTGTGCTGTGCCGCAGCTAATAAGCTTCATCAGTAAGGCCTTTTGCACATTATAAAAAAATCTCTTGTGTATGATGAAAATATCTTGTAAGAAATTAAACTAGTATGGTGCCTGGCTGATCCTATATAAGAAAAAATGTCTTGTAACATGTATGGTCTCATAACCAATGCGACTGAATTTCTTATAAGACACAAGAAAATTTTCTTAAAGTCCATTCTGAAAATTCTTAAAAGGTGCACTTGATAGTTCTTGGACTGATGAATCCTCTTATATTGGCCAAGACGCTCAATAAGCTGTTTCCTTTACTCCTATAACACCTGAACCACCGTGCAAGGTCGTATATTTTGGGAACAGTGAACTAAGTATTGTAATAGCAGCAGAATTGTTTCAACTATGTCTTATACTCTCAGACTTTGACTAATAAGTTCATAATTTTAGGTTTCATAAACATTAGCCGCGTCTCCACCGGTAATACGGTATCGGCAAAAAATCTCAGATTGCATGAATGAAATGCATCTTGGAGTTAATCGAACGTTGCCTAGGATGTAGCGTTGCCTCGGCTGAACAGGCTGGAGGCCCATTTGCGAACGGACCGTGATCAAATAAAGCTCGGTGCCTGCTGCTTGTTCTGTATGGACGGCGGTGTTTGGGGTTAGAGGAATTACAAATTCCTCAAGAATGTCAAGAAAATTCATAAGGCATATTCAACAACATCGTGTTCATGCATACATACAATCACATTGAGCAGAGTCATGGGTAACACCTGGGCCCGGGCCCGTAGATAGAGTAACAAATAAAAACGATAACGATGTTCATTAAGAACAGAATCTATGGGATTGACTTAAGCTGTTAAATCACGTGGTCAATCGTAAGCGAAAGCTAAGACGCTGCAGATAACAATCAATATGGCCGATGATGACGAGTTTCGATATCTGCTCGTTATGAAACGATTGCCACTTGTCTAAGCCCCCTGTTTGGTAACACTACACATAAAGTCACATTTGGCAGTATGGGGCATGAAATGCCTCCAAAAAGTTTTTTTTTATATTACGAGATGGCAAACAAGCTTGCAGTCCATCTGGTAAATGGTTACCGTCGAATATAGACACTTGCAATATTAAGGGTAAATCACTTAACATTACAAGTGCGTTGCCATCCTAGGGACTAAGATGATATGCCTTCCATGCCCAGTAATAACACTGGCTACCTTTCCCTTCAAATCCCTACACAGCGAACTGCTTCACGGCAGAAATAAGAAAGGCGGTGGTATCTACCCAGATGACCCTACATATGGGTCTACCACCTAGTGAAACCTATATCTTGATATCGAAAATACTACTATAGGTTTTGACACATTTGCCGCCTTGACACCAACCCTCCTTGGTAACTCAAATTGGGAACCTAATGGACGAAGGCTCTAAGGTCCACATTAATAAACTTTACTAAAGTCATTCGCCATCTTAAGAACGCGGGAGCAAGACAGACATTGTTTTCGATACTTACAGAAACAGTCTTGCTCTCCGAGTCGCTAAGGATAGGTACTGCTGCTACAGTTTCTTTGGTGTCACTGATCTCCTGTATGCCAGTGGCTTTTTTTTCAAAGGTTGCAAAGGACTGTGCTATTACAGCTGCTTGAAGAAAATGGGGCAAACTTGTCTTAACGTGTAATAATATATAGTAGTAGCTTTTGCTCGCGACTTCGTCCGCGTGATTTTTTTTTATGATATTATTTTTTTACTAATCATACACATATTTCCAATATACGAGAGTAAATATAGATAGATTTGTCGGACTTACATTCCGTTTTATCGCCTAATTTAAAACCCTAAGTGTAGGATTTCGAGAAATCTTAAAAATCTTTCTTTATTTTTAACTTAAAACGGTTAAAGTTTGTAGGGCTATCCGTCATTTTTAAAGTAAGCTCCATGAAAATTGGTAAATGGCCTTTCGGTTCAAAATTAAGAAAGGTGTCTCCTAAGTGAAATGGGGAATAAAAGTTTGTATTAGAAATTCGATATTTTTATAGTAAAACCCATAAAAATTGTTATATGGCTTTTTCTTTAAAAATTGAGGATGATGTATTTTAGGATTTTTCTAAATTCAACCCCTAAGGGGATAAAATAGGGGATGAAAGTTTGTATGGGAAATCCGACATTTTTGTAGTAATATCCATAACAATTGATATATGGCCTTTCTACCTGATTTCGAGGATACAGGGTTTAAACCATAATAGCTTAAGGATTGTAATACATTTGTTTTTCGGCAATATTAGTGTTGACGTGGTTATTTTTATATCCACAGTTTAACTGTGTTTCTCATGCATATTATAAAAAAATTTACATCTTCCAGTTGTAAGAAGTTTAAAGAAGAATATTTTGCAACTGAATGCTTATTACCATTCAAAGTAATTGTTTATTGCACTCGCGAGGGTGAACAAGAGTTCGGAAGTTTGTCAGCAACTTTCTCAGTCGACTGCGTACTTAAACACTATTAGATACTTTGGTTCTTAATCCCTAGCAATAGGAATGGTTTTATGGTGCAATTGATTGATAGACTAAGGCTGGTATTATAGATAGAATGAGTCTCAAGAATCAACGCCGTACTCAGTGTCGTCTATCACTTTGTGGTTGATAGATAGTGACAAACAAACGATTCTCAAGACATGATTGATTTCTGTGTGTGATTCTGGCCTTATACTTTATCTTTTAAAAATACCTTTTCCGTGTATAACTATCGTAATGTTTCATTTGTTTTCACGTCCTCAAATAAATAAGTAGATGTTTTAACAACAAGAAAATTCATGCATATTTGCACTTTATACTATAAGACTCATTTTGGTTTTATGAAAATAACAATTATGTTTTAATTGATTATTTTAATACAAAAATAATAAGACACAGCAGGCCTCGGGGTTGATCGCTTAAGTCTTTTTATATTAGGTACATTTTGCTATGCTTGCCGAGTTTCTTACCGTTTCTCCTAAGAACAAGGCCTCCTGGTAGACTCGTGAACGGTTGCCATCATATGTGTAGACTTTCGTAAGTTGACTTTTATTGTAACGATAGAAAATCCAATTACGGACCGTACCGTAACGTTGGCTAGGCTCATGCTAGGCTAGACAATGCGAAGTGTGTGGGACTACTCAACGTCTTGACATTGACGCCGGTCCTACCCACTAAAACCACCGGTACGCTCCTAAGCCCGTTTCGGGATCACGTACCTACTCACGTACGCCTTGTCACCGAAACGTCTCCGGGCGACATTTTGCTGTCTAGCCATTACTGTAAATTCTTCTTCTTTAAATAAATGGCGTTCGCGATATACATATAACGCATTTGGCCAATGTCAAGTAAAATTTACTTGTAATACAGACATTGTACGGTAGATTGAGGTTAAAAATGGCGTCTCTCAACACGTGTTTTTTCAACAAGAACTCGGGAGAAACTCCTTACTGTAAATTACTAAAAGTAACAGCGGTTCTTGGCAACAAAACTCTTTCTATATCTATGGATTGTGTATTGAAACCGCCAGTAAGAGAGTGGTCAAAGTCAAAGTCAAAGTCAAAAATTCTTTATTTAAATAGAGATGTATGAGAGAAAAAAAAACAAAATTAAGGTAGGTAAGATATCAGAAACAATGATCATTTTAAGTGGTTGTCAAACGGGTATTTGTAAATTATCCCCTGTTTTAAAATCAGAATTTCGTAAGTATTAAATTAATTATTTTAAAATTAAAACTACCACTAATATGCATATTCCCAATTAGCCCTACCACCGCTTCGACGAATTAGTAGCAGGAGAGAAGAAACGGCGCAAGAAACTCCCAGCCTTTAACAATTGTAATGACATTAACAAATTAGCTATATCATCTTGTGTTAGTAGGTATTTTTACTAACAGTATTTTGTTTAACAGTTCGTTAAATTATACAAAGGTATGTATCGTCATTTCTATAATTAAAATTACAGTATAAGTTTAAATAGCATGTTTAAATGGTCCACGCATTCTTATCATCTAAATATTCCTGTACTTTGTAGTAGCCTTTTTTCATTAAATTTTGTTTAATATAAACTTTAAATTTGTGAGTAGGCAATTCAGTTATATTTCGTGGTACTTTGTTGTAAATCTGTATACATTTCCCCATAAATGAATGACTTGTTTTATGAAGTCTATAGTTTGGAACAGCAAGTTTATATTTATGTCTAGTATTTAAGCTATGAGAATCACTACGTTTTGAAAAAGTATGCAAATATTTATGAACGTACAATATATTATCACATATGTATTGAGAAGCTACAGTTAAAATGTTAATTTCTTTAAATAAATCCCTGAGTGATTCACGTGGCTTGAGTCCATAGATGGCACGGACAGCCCTTTTTTGTAAAATAAAAATATCTTGAATGTCTGCAGCAGTGCCCCACAATATCAAGCCATATGACATAACACTGTGGAAATAGCTAAAGTATACAAGTCTTGCTGTTTCAACATCACATAAAGACCTGATTTTCTTAACAGCATAAGCAGCTGAACTTAGTCTTCCGGAGAGAGATGAAATTTGTGGATACCATTGCAGGCGTGAGTCTAGTTTTATTCCCAGGAATACAGTACTTTCAACACATTCAAGTTTTTCTTCATTAATTTTAATATGTGAGTAGTTTTCTTTGTATTAAGCAATAGATTATTACTTTCGAACCAGCGCACCACGCTTGAAATGGCATTGTTTACGTCCTCATAGTCATTTTTATATCTGTCAATTTTGAATATTAATGAGGTGTCATCTGCAAACAAAACCGTTTCACACAAATTCTTTGTAAAGTAAGGAAGGTCATTTATGTAAATTAAGAAAAGTAATGGCCCTAATATGGATCCCTGAGGTACACCCATATTCATAGGTACACCCGGAGACTCAGCATTATTTATAACTACTTTTTGAATCCGATTACTCAAGTATGATTCAACAAGTTTTAAAGAATTTATTGATACACCATAATGTTTTAATTTACACAATAAAGTTTGGTGGTCAACACAGTCAAACGCCTTAGACAAGTCGCAGAAAATACCCAGTGCATCCTGTCGATGCTCCCAAGCATCGAATATATTCCTCATCAGCGCAATCCCTGCATCGGTAGTGTTACTACCTTTTGTAAATCCAAACTGTTTATTATGGAACAATTGATTTCTTGTAAAGTGAGACAGCAATTGATTCACAATTATTTTTTCAAATATTTTACTGAGAGCTGGTAAAATAGAAATAGGGCGGAAATTAGAAGGATCGCTGCTATCTCCTGATTTATACAAAGGTATTATTTTACTAATTTTCATGTGATCGGGAAATGCACCATCCTTAATGCAATTATTAAATATAAGAGCTAACTGGGGAGAAATAACATTTATTATAGTATTTATGACGGTAACAGACATACCCCATAAATCTTCAGTTCTTTTCATATTCAAAGATTTAAAGGCTTCCAAGATCGTGTAAATATTTATTTCATGAAAATCGAATGTAGTATTGCACTTTTGAACATTCGTCTCCAAAAGATCAAGGGCGCGTTTAGTACAGGAATTTAACTCTTTAGTTAGTTTAATAGATATTTCTGAGAAAAAGGACTCAAAAGTATTGGCCACTCCGTCGTCTTTTACTATAATATTGCCATTGAAATTAATTTTAAAAGATCTATCGGTTACTTTAGATTTACCCGTTTCTTGATTTATCATTTTCCAAGTGGCTTTTATTTTATTCTCAGAATTCTTAATTGTATTACTTAAAAAATTCGCTTTGGCAACGTTGCATACTTTTTTAAAGATCTTTGAGTACATTCTGACATACTCGATGAAAAGAGGATCATTGGAAACAGCCTTTTTATGGTATAAATCAAATAGATTCCTTCTGCTAATATAGATACCTGGAGTCGCCCAGTCACTAAACTTTTTTTTAGTATTCACTGTAATAGTTTTTTGTTTGAAAATGTGTTGAAATTCCTGATTTATTTGATTAAATAAATTGTTATACAAGATATTAGGGCTATCAGATTCATCATAAGAATTAAGTCTATTTAAAATATTGTTTTCAAATTTCTTAAAGCGACTATTTGAAACCGGCCTGTAAGTGACCTTTTTAGTTTTATAAACATGATGGTGTTCAATAGTTATTTGCTGTCCACTATGATCTGAATTAATACAATTTATAATTGATTTACTAAGTACATTGCAATTACAAAAGATATTATCCAAGCAAGTAGCTGATGTAGGTGTAATTCTAGTAGGTTCAAAGAATGTATGGATAAGATTGAAAGATTTAAATAAGTTTATGAACCTATCTGTAGAAGAACATGGTATTAAAATATTAATGTTAAAATCACCACATACAACTACCTTCTTGTTTTTTTTACATAATATATTAAGTACGTTTTCCATTGAAGATTCAAAGAGATCATAGTTTCCCGATGGGGGTCTGTATATACATAAAATAATAAACTGATCGAGTTCTACACATGAAACCTCAATTACACGCTCAACAGAATGACACACAACATCAGGTCGTAATTTATATGCTATATTATTTAATAAAATTATTAAAGATCCACCTCTGATAGCAGATTCTCTTGAGTATGAACTTACAATATTATAGTTATCAATGCAAGTCAGTATTTCATATTTATTTAACCAGTGCTCTGTCAGACACAATACATGTATGTTCATGCTGTTCAAAAACAGACTAATTTCTAAATCTTTGCCAGAAAAGCCTTGAACATTTTGATGAACTAAATTTAAACAATTAGACTTTTTTGCTGTCAGGGTTTTGCCAGAGACTGCCTCTGTTGTCTTACGAACTAATTTAAATTAATTGGAATAGGTTCCAAAAGACTATATTGCTCAATAGAAGCATTGTCAATGCTACTATGTCGTATAGTAGCATCTTGAGGTCTAATTTGCACAATAAAAGCATCGTCATATAAATTCTGCTCAATAGAAGCAGATGGTCGAATAGTAAAATTCTTGGCTAAAGTTATTAAAGTATAGCTGAGTAATTCAACTATTTGTCTTCTATAAAATTTAGATAGATTTATTCTATCTTCAATCAGGAAAAAATTATTATTAAAATTTGTTAATTTATTGATGTCAATTACATGCAGTTTATCACAATACTGTGCCATTTTGCTTAATACTAAATTTAATTTATGTCTTATATTATTTTCTTCCTCTGTCAAACTGTAGCAGTAAGGCAATGTAAACAAAACAATTTTTTTTACATTTAAGCTAAGCAAATAATCAAAATAATGTATTAGTGATTTTTTGTTTACATTACCTCTATTACCCAATAAAATTATCAAAGTATCATTATTTTTAAATTTTTGTTGTTTTATTTTAGCTATAACATTATGGTAACAAGAACCCGGCATACAGTAGTTCGTTACCTTTTGTCCTATTTTGTTCAGTAATAAATGACCCAAATCTTTCCCAATTTCATCACTAAATACTACATTATTCTGGCACTCTGTTTCTGTAAAAGAACTGTTTTTATTTTTACAATTGGGTTGTTCGGTGAAAGAGAAGGATGGCTCACACATGGACATTGACCATTCAAACTGATCTAAGGCGGCCAGGCCAGACGCCAACGTCACGGTAATATTATCTATGCAGTATTCTATCTTCATACAAACGGTCCGAAAGCGGTCATAGCTACGCGCCTCGAGTTCGCGGGGCACCCGGTGGGCATCCAGTCGCGAATGCGCCGCAGCGACGACCGAACGGTGTGAATTGTTTAACTGCATAAACATGCGATTTGTATTGTGAATATTTGATTGAATTAAGTAGATACCTACATAATTCAAAATGGCAAAGTGCAATATTTTTTTATGTACCTAACTACTAGTACGTAAATTGTTTTTAATATTTAGGTATTTCGATTTTTCCATCGGGCAAAATCTGGAATAATATAAGTATAAATAAGTGGATAGGATGAAAAAAGAGACAAACGAGTAACCTACCTACGCTTGCGTTAAAAACAAAACTATATAATACGTAGGTAGGTAGTTTCCTAGACTAGGCTATCTACTTACTCAAAGTCAAAGTCAAAGTCAAAATTACTTTATTCATTTAGGTACAATTTGTACACTTATGAAAGTCAATTTTGATGCCATCGGTTCGAGAGTCTACCAGGAGGCCTTGTTCTGAGAAGAACCGGCAAGAAACTCAACAAGTTTTATCCTCCCTTTACAGTTTTTATAGTATTGATTTGGAAAGAGTCATAATTCACATTGTCAAGTCTTTAATAATTAATCATAATAATTTATTAAAATAAAGACTAATAATTAAACTTAAAATAAAGATAAAAAATATATATTAAAAAAAAAGTGATTTAAGACATCTTTCCTTACAATCTTGTCAATTAGAAAATTAAATTTTGACATATTGATATCTCACTAGATTACAATGGAGAATCGAGCACATTTGGATGTGTCCACACATTTTTATCATCTATATATTCCTGAACTTTATAATACGCTTTCTTCATTAAAATTTGTTTAATATGAAGCTTAAATTTATGTGACGGAAGTTCAGTTACATGATGTGGGAGTTTATTATATATTTGTATACATTTCCCCATGAATGAGTGACTAGTTTTATGAAGTCTGAAACTTGGAACAGCAAGTTTATTTCTACCTCTTGTGTTTAAATTGTGATAATCACTTATGTACCAACATATAACTTAACTACATATATTATTAAATATGATGAAATATCATTATGAAATAATTTACGATAGTAATAAATGGTAGGTATTGTAGTGATCGGATTTTTTTGGTGTATAATGGCAGGTTAGGTATTAGGTAATTTGAAAAAGAGGCGGATTGTTGACAGGAATAGATAGATGGAAAATTATAAAATAGGGATATTTGTGCGGAGTTTAAAAAACAATATTTTGTTTGTTGATAATAATATGTAATTTCTTGAAAATAAAAGTGTTTCAGTGATAATATAGTACGTCTCAGTCGAGGCGTAAATATTTTTCTGTCTCAAATCTATAATTTTTTTTTATTAAATATTACCTAAAAAAAGCATGTATTTTATTGAACACTTTCTATTTCATTCACAACATTTTTTTTACATATAAAATAAAATATTTACAATCATAAAACAAGAAATGTAGAAATTAAATATAAAGTAAATAGTAGGTATATAATGTGTGCATATGTTAGTTTTTGTTAACGTTTCTTTTCTTTATGTATGTGTTGTTATAGTTTTTTAATAATTAGGTAATATCGTGCTCTGTGAAGGCCAATAAATTTATTTTCTTTCTTTCAAATTAAAATTCTGTAAGCGGGCAGCCCTTCCGCGTGTTTACGCCCCGCTCGGTCGTAGCCATTTATTTCAAGGACAGGGCGGAGTCACAATACTGGATGATAATATTACCGTGCCAACGTACTGCGTTTAGATAATTTATCTGGTTTAGTGGAGCTTAACAAATGATTATGTGTCAATGTATATTCCATCATTCCCTTTTTTGATGAATTATACTTTTGTGTAATATCAGACAAGCATAATTGAAGATTGCATATTTTATCATTTAAGCTTTTAATGTTTTCATCATATTTAATTCGATTTTCTCTTATTACATTAGCATGTGACTCTAATTTATTTAGTAAAAATACACGTTCGCTACTGAATTTCAAATTATTCCTTAAACACTTTTGTTTTTTTAGAGCAGTTTTTGTTTTCTTAATAAATTTATTTAGTTTTAAATATTTTTTTATTTTATTTCTGCTACATTTAACCAATCCCACCGCATCTGATGTATTGATATTTTCATTAGTATTAAAGTCTAATGACACAGCAGGATTAATATTATATGCAGCAGAAACCATGTCAGAACCACTACCGACCAATTCATCAAAAAGATTACGATTTTGCGAGGCAGTCCAATTTATTTTTTCTGCTTCTAGGATGTTAACATAATTATTAGCCTCTTGTAGGTGTTGTTCCAAGTCAGTGATGCGCCTGAGGACCTGCTCATATTCAACACTGCACTGATCAAATTGATCGATTGTGTATCGTAATTTTTTATTTTCTTCAATTAATAATAAATTCTGTGAGTACAACTCGCCCATTTCCTTTTTTAATTTACTGTTAGTATCCAAAGACTCTAGCAGTTCTTTTTCATTGTCCTCCCTTTCCCTACTCAGTTGCTTAACCAACTCATTGGAAGCCTTTAATTCCTGCAAAGTAAGTTGGTATTCCTCCTGACGAGCTAAGGCCTTACGGGTCATCATTTTACTTTCGAAAACTAATGGGCAACTAATAGTCTGCAACAAAACAGCAAAGATTCCGCAACAATGGTTCCAAATTAGGAGGAGGTGAAGTCGCCGCGGTCGTGCGTTCTTCGTAGCGATCACGAAAGTTAAGCATCCAAGTGCGTGGTCGTTACTCGGATGGGTGACTGAAAATTTTTCATCTCGATTTTCATCCGTGCTTCGGAAGGCGCGGTCCCGGGTGCTGTCGATAGATAGCAGTCGTTCCCAAGGATCCTTCCTTGGGAACGACTGCTGATGGTTCCAGGCAGGCAGCCACTGTAAAACTCTAATGCCAAATCCTATGGCGAAATCATCACTTGACAGAGAGAGAAGCAATGGTAGTGAATCATCACTTGACAGAGAGAAGCCAGAGAAGTGAATCTGCAACGCAATCACAGATTTAATATCTGTGAACGCGATGTACCCAATATCCGCACGGTGAATCGGTGAAATGCTAAAAATTTTCGTCTCATTTCATTTCTAACTACTTATATTAGATAGGTACGTATACGGTACATGTTGGTTATAATCAATTAACAGAAATAAGCTCATTTATTGGAACTGTACATACATAGTAATAAACTATAATTAGGCAGTGAAATCAAAGCCGCAATGTTATGCTGAAGTAATATGGACTTTGTATGTTATCAAGAATATACGATTTCTAATCAAGAGAGCCACTATTCCAGTTGTAAATTCCCTACTGTATATGTCGCAGGTTTTTCATAAAATTAGGTTTTTGATCAAAAACCTAGGTTTTTGATTAAAAACCGGAAGATGACACATTTTAAACTCAATTTCATCATAAACCTGTAACAATCCAGATTTTTGATCAAAAACCTGAACTAGTTTGGGTTTATGATCGGTTCACCCTTGTTTGGTATAACAACGTTTAGTCGAAAATCATTTCTTCGAACAACGTTTAAGAAAATAATCACTTTGTACAATATCGATTGACATAATTTTCATTTCATCGAATGTTCATTTGCGATAACAACATTTGCGCTATTAATCAAAAAGTATAATGTTCATTTGATGTATTGTTCAGGTGGTATAATTTTCATTTCATCGAATGTTCATTTGCGATAACAACATTTGCGCTATTGATCAAAAAGTATAATGTTCATTTGATGTATTATTCAGGTGGTATAATTTTCATTTCATCGAATGTTCAATTGAACAATAGGTTAGCGAGGAGCGAAGCGACGAGCGAGTTAGGTTGACATGAACAAAGCGCACGAGCCGAGCGAGCGAAGCGAGCGTGCCGCGGCAGCGGCCGGCGAGTGCCAGAAGCGACTTTAGGGCGTTTTTTGAGCGTTTTCAGAAGCGACTTTAGGGCGGCGACAAGAATTTTATCATGAACCCAAACTAGTTCAAGTTTTTGATCAAAAATCTGGATTGTTACAGGTTTATGATGAAATTGAGTTTAAAATGTGTCATCTTCCGGTTTTTAATCAAAAACCTAGTTTTTTGATCAAAAACCTAATTTTATGAAAACCTACGACATTTACACAAATTAAAACATAAATAGGAAAAAAAATACAAAGGTGAGCTTATCTCTGAAAAAAATCTCTTCCAGCCAACCATTAGTTTAAGCGTCTACATAGGTACGGGCGTATTGTGTACACAGCAAATAAACCAGAAATATATTATTACTAAAATAATAGACTTATAAAATACATAATATACATTTAAGCATCAATATCTACAAAAATATATTATATATCTCATACGATTCCCTATCTAAATTTTGTATAAATAACTAATATTAATAAAACATTATTATATTCGTCAAGCCAGTCCTCGCTTTACACAGGATAAATGAATGGCCCTATTTGCTGAAACGGCTTTCCATTTGCAGCAGCAATCTTTAAGCCGCTTATGTCACTGTCGCTTAAGCTATCACAGAAAAATGTGAATGGCAATATACTTTAATTAATTGATAAAACATTATTAATCTATTATTATTAACCTAGCCAGTCGAATTTGTACGACAAATATTAGCGAGTAGGGTACCTACCCGTGTCGTAATTATCCGACAAATAGCTTAGCGTGAGGGTTCACCTGATGGTAAGTGATCACCGCCGCCCATGGACATTTGCAACACCAGGGGAATCGCCAATGCGTTGTCGGCCTTTAAGGAAGGAATACGCTCTTTTTTTGCAGATGTCCAGGTCGTATCGCTTCGGTAACACCTCTGGCGGAAGGTAGTTCCACAGTCTTGTGGTCCGTGGTAGGAAATTGCGCGAAAAACGCACGGTTGTGGAGAGCCAAGCATCAAGACTGTGGGGATGGAGTTTATTTTAGTACTTAGTCGTTGTTCTATAAGCTAACAATATAAAATGTTATTTTATTGATCGATGGCAATACTTATTTTATTGATCGTCTGGCAATACTTATATTACACACATAACATTTTATACACTTATACACATACACATGATATCAAGTGTGATATCAAACCAAGCGTTTAAAAGGTGCTAGTTTTAACTAAGATATATTTAAAAAAAAATACTTGTCTATTGAGTTTGTTGTCAAGAAATAGATACTATACATTAATATGAGATTTTTCGGTAAAAAGAATAATTTATTTAAAATCACCAAAATTAAAAAAGCATTACTTTAACAAAATTGTTGCACTAAAATAAATTTAACTTAAAATTAATAACTAAGATTTGTCCTTTATCATCTGGGAAGAAAGTGATTCCTCTAAAAACAAAAGATGTCGTAACCTTAGAATGTAGATACATATTAAATGTATGGCTATTTTTCCTTTGTTATTAAAGTCATATACAATATATATTGTGTTAATCAAATTTTCACTTCATTCTTAAACCGAATCAAAGATAATTGCCTAACAATTTCCTTTGCAAAATGTCTTTTGACATACCTCTTGGGTACCAAAGTTTTAACTAGAGGACCTACTAGCAAAACACTTCATGAGCACCAACCAACCATAGCAAAGTCAGCCCAATCGATATCTCCCGAAGGCCACATTTAGAGCTACATCTATAGCGCCTAGTATCCAGCTGAACTAACACAGATCGGATGTCGTACGAATCTCCGTAACTCAAACAAGATTACGGAAACTAAGTATTTGAATGATAAGAGAAAATCGCTAACGGTGGAGGTTTTTAGTTTGAGGTGCTACGATAAGTTTTCCTTGCAATCTTACTAGACTTGAAATAGAGATTTTTATGTTACTGTCAAATTTCATAACCGGTTAAAACCAATTTTGACTGCAAAAATCAGGCAACAGTTTCACCGATGCTATCTTATTTATAATCAGTTTTGACTGATTTTTTCAGTCAGAAGTAGTTTTTACCGATGTTTTTATAATTATTAATTTTAGAAAGATAATTTAATTGGCTATCTAGCAATATCAATATTATGTACTATATTTAACTGACTTCATTTCATTCACAACATTATGAAGAAACACGATGTGGTTGTGTATAAAACTTGTCTCCACAGAATAAACAATTCCTTTGTGGGTCAGTGTATATGTTTTTACAATAAGCTTCCGAAGAATATTAGAGATTTGTCTATTAATAAATTAAAAAAATCTGTAAACTAAATTATATCAAAAAGCTTACTACAAGTTAAATGATCCAAATACGTGGGAGTAAAGTCTGCTCAAAATTTTCTCATTTCAAATTATAATATACTTATATACTTATATATATTGATAATATCTATTGACATGTAATGATGTTTTGAAATCATTACGAAATTGTAAGCTGAGGAGTTTCTTTCGCCATTTCTTCTCCATCTCAGAATATCAATATTTATTTATGTAAAATGATTATTTCGTTCCAAAATGGTGGTAGGTCTTTTGACAATTTAAAAGTATATACTTAGTAAAGTCTATGTAAATGGAGAGCTTTTTTTGTAAATTAAACCATTTTTACGAATTTAAGTCGCGTGTAATTAGATTTGCATTTTGTTATTACTGCCCGACGTTTCGTAACATTGCAGCATTCGTGGTCACGGGAAGAATCTAAGAGAGTTTTTTCATTTCATTTCAGGTATAATCAATAGTGGAATAATTTTATTTTTGCGTTTACAAACGCGTAAATATTACCTAATACTAGAAAAATGCACTGAATAAAATCGACTGACGACTGCCCCGCCTGAGGCAAGTCGGTTTTTTTTTGTGCATTTTTCTAGTTTAATCAATAGTTTTTGAGAAATTGAAGTAATATGGGAACTTAAACATTACATGTGGCCTAGGTTTATTGCTGCCAAGTGAAGATAAATAAAATTCAACATTTCTTAATAGTTTCATACTATTATTCTACATTGCTGTGTGTAGTATATAGATAACCTCCTAAATGTAGTTTGTACAAATACAAAAGGACATCAGAAATTACAGTTGAATTCATATTAATTTTATGAACGACCCCTCACGGGATGTTTTGTGAAAAGAGATCATTATATTATAACAAATAAAGGATGTTTGTCGTAATCTTTGTCCTATCTCAGACGTCAACCAAATTTCGTAAAATCAAGGTTAGAAGGTTTACAATTTCATTTGTGGATTAGTAATTTTCCATTTTACACAGAGTGGCCCATAATGAGTTTTTATACGAACGTTCGTGTTTAATGAATGCATTGACAGTACATAAATGATAACAAAATCCGTGAAATTAGCAACTGGGGTCGCAGGGAAATTTAAAACATTTATTTTAGATCGCATTATGCTTTCTCTAAGTGGTAATTTCATATGTCTATCTTTATACCACAATAGTTTATACTTTGTTTGTTTGGTTGAACATATGATCCCAGGATCTACTGATTCAAATTGAATTCCCTGTGAAAGGAAACTTTTCTATTTTGAAGAGTGCTTAAACATGTAAATACGGAACTAACAAGTGTGGGATTTATGTATAAAGATATATAGTAAGTACCCGTTTATTAGATCATGTACAAAAACATCCTATACAGAATATAAATAGGAAGTGTAGGTACAGAATTCTTGATTTCATACATTTCAATATATTCCATTTACTATCCTTTTCTTTTATTCACCTTTTATTTTCAAGTTAACTCTTTACATACTATAAGTTACCACGTTAACATGAACAATAGTTCAAACGTACTTATTTATTTAAACTTTATTGCACACAAAAAAGGTACAAAAGGGCGGACTTAATGCCATAAGGCATTCACTACCAGTCAACCAGAAAGCTGGGTACAGAAAATGTCATTAGGTGGTGCGTAAAATGAGTACCGTTATAATGACTTACTTAGTTAATGCCTACCCGCTATTTGATTGTATTACCTACCAACAAATAAGATTTGCGCTCGTGCAACATACTTTTGTAGACCTCGTTAATTTCATAAAGTGCCTAACTTTTATCGAGTAGCCAGTGCGTACCATGAATAGAGTAAATAGGAAATTGTGGAGAAACTCCGCGACCTTAATGCTTCTTAATAAGCGGAATAGTAATCCTGCATCTTGTGGCAGTGGCACCGTTAATTACGACGTGTTGCTGCAGACCAGAACCGGGAATGCCTCTTTTCCGAATTCAATTGTGTTTCCCGGCGGTGTAGCTGAACCTGCCGATGAAAGTCCAGAATGGTTCGACCTTTTGAAGTCGTTTGGTTATTCGCAGAACGATTTCAATTCTTTACATCGTCCAAACACCCCGGTTGCTCCGATATTCCAACCAGATCCAGTGAAAAGGTAACATTTAAAACAAGTAAGACTACAATAATTATAGTTTTCTTTAACTTAGTAACCAAAAACATTGTACAGTTGGTAATTCAAACTTTTAAAATAAAAACAAGTGCAGTCTTATTTGCATCCCAATTGATATCTGATTGAGATGCAAATAATTATTATTTTCATTCCAATTAGATATCAATCGAAGTAGCCTGCTATGTATAATTTTGCTTTATTATTTTATTTAACTTGCCAAATGCCACTTCAAGCCATCAAATCGGCTAGCAAAAAGACTGCATTTGTTTTTATTTTAAAAGTTTGAATTACCAACTGTACAATGTTTTTGGTTACTTAAGTTAAAGGAATTAACGATTAGATAGAATTGCAATGTATAAGTATAGATTTTATAAAATTTTAGATCTTACTAACGTGCAAAAAAACCGGCAATTTCATAGTTATGGTCTATAATGTAGGTAATTATTTAATAAGCCCATCATTTAAATTAGAAATATCTTTCACAGCCAAGTATCTCTAAGAATAACAGCCATTAGAGAAACATTTGAAGAGTTGGGTTTTCTCATAGGCAGCAGAGAAGATAAAGCAAATAGAAGAAGATTGAGTGCTAACATAATACCTGATATCAATGTAAATTATTGGCAAAAGAAAGTGAGTATTTTGCACTATTGATTGTTTTTTTCTTTTAAATTCATTTAGAAAAAGAAACAAAAAAAATATAAACGTAGGTACTGAACTCAGTTTTAAACAACTGTATGAACCACGTATGAACCTTCACTCTTTAATATTGTAAGATTTAGTATGTGGTCAACTAATACAAAAGAAGATTTCGAATTCGGTATTTTAATATTTAGATCGGTATCTAGTTATATTCAACAAGCGTTTGCCCGTGACTTCGAATGCGTATAAATTATAACTTACCTATATGTATGAGCTATGTTATTGTAAAGTTTCATTAAAATCCATTCGGTAGTTTTTGGCTGAAGGAGTAACAAGTACATCCATCCATCCATACGAAATTTGGCGTTTATAATATTATTAGTAGGATTATAATTCCAGTAAGAAAGAATATCCTAAAATGTAATAGATTTTCTAATTAGCATTATACTATACGTATGACTATACACACTACAGTTTGCCTGGACTTCTTCAGCCCTGTTTGACTCACTGATGGGTATAGGTCTCCTAGTGGTTCTTCCACAGTGCCTGATCTTGCCCCACTCGTATCCACTGCCGACCCATACCGCCTTGGTGAACTCGTTGGTGATCTTGCTGGACTACTAAGACGTTTTATAGGGTCCTGGATGGTTGTCGTTCTTTTGTTTGTAACAAAATGAAACTGAAGGTGTATGTTACTTTTTTCGATTTGATCCCCCTTTTAAATAAGCGTGAGACTGTTTTATTTGTCCGTTATCTAGTATCCATAACACATTGTGAAGACGTTCAAATAATTTATATTGAGTAGGTAGGTAGGTATCTATTTATCCTGAAATTGGGTTTTCATATAAATAAACATCAAGAAGAATTAGAATGCCTAAAATAAATTAATGTCCACTTTCCAGGTTAGTGAGAATCCGCAGGAGCTACTGTCTCTTTGTAAGGAAAATAGCTGTTACCCGGATATTTGGGGTGTTCACTACTGGAGTAATTGGATGTCGCCAGTCCACCGAAAAAAAAGATTTGATACGGCGTTCTTTGTGTCAGTATTGGGAAAAGAGACGCCAAAATTAGCAAATAACTCTGAAGTGACTAATGTCCAGGTAAATAATTTAATGAGAAGCATTTCTGTCATTTGGTTTGTTTAATAGGTAACATACAGTGTCAGTAACTTTCTATTCTATTCTTATTTAATGGCTTTCGCAAATCTTAAAGATTATGCATTTTACCAATGTCAAGTGAAAAAAAACAAAAATACCCAAAAAATGTTGTACAACATTTTCTGGGTACTTTTTTTTTGTTTTTTTTTTTCTAAAAAAAAATATTGAAATCAACTCAGAAGCCGATCCCCAACCACCTGTATTCAGGATGTTGGTTATTTCATTTACATGTTGTATAGTTACAAAAAAAATTGTTCGGTAGATTTTGGTTAAAATGGAGTCTCTCAACACGTGTTTTTACAACAAGAACTCGGGAGAAACTCCGTGTCAATAACTTATCTGTAGGTCTATTCGCTAACGTTTTTTTACAGTTGAAAGTGATGATCACCGAGTGAATTACCTATCCATTGCTGTTTTTACATGACAAGTGCAATATTAGCGTGTTGTGTAAAGCAGCAATGAATATGTAATTCACTCAGTGATGGTCACTTTCAACAACTGTCAAATGTTAGCGTATAGGCCTACTGGCCTATTGTAGAATACCTACTCTGCCCGGGAGCATCCGGAGTGTTCGCTCATTCGAGTCCTTTAAAACTCAAGTTTGGAGTCATTTCATTTCCTCTTGTACTCAGACCAATAAAAAAGTTTTGTTGGTCTGAGTGTCCTTAAAAGGCTACCTACTCCTTCTTCTTAACCCACCTATTTATAAATATTCAACACATTTTTCCTGTTTTGCGTTGGTTCTGCGCCCATTCCATACTTATTTCTATTTTGTTTTTCCATTCTCTTGAGGTTGCCTAGAAGAGATTTCTTTTAAGCAATAAGGTCGCCTATTTTGTGTTGTTTATGTTTGTTTTCTTCTGTGTATTCTCTGTGTGCGATAAAAGTTATTAATAGTATAAAATTGGGAGAAAGAGATTCGTAGGTATCCAAAGAATATATTTGTAATTTTCAGTGGGCCAATCCAGAGACAATTCTAGAAAAGAATACGAAAAAGGAACTTCAGCTGTACCCGCCGCAAATTTATGAATTAACTAGGCTTATAAAATACAAAGATATTGATGCATTAAACAAATACGCTAAGGAAAGGAGCTGCAATGGTACTGATTTGATGTATCCAGTTATCGTTGAAGCAAAAGATGGAGCTTTAACTGTATTCCCAGGTCAGTAAGAATACCTATTATCCAAATACCATACAAAGCCTTAACGACCGTAAAAACGTAAAACAAACCGTTAGCCTTTCCATGTTTTCACAGTGTAGAACCAGCCTCCATAGCGTGCAATTTACCCTGTCCCTGGGTAATGTGCAATCCTGGAAGGGGGTGAAACTAGATCATAAATTATCGACAAAAAACGTAGAAAAAAAATTACAAAATTGATTGCAATTTTTTATTAATTTATTCAGATTTATTACTTTCTGTACGACTATATGTACAAAAAACTCGATTTTTAAAAAGTAGTCATTTTATTTATTTAAAATAAAAACAATAATAATGTCAAATACCTTGTGTACATGATATAATAACAAAAAGTTCATAAAACACTGGATATCAGGTCATAAATTTTATGTTTTGTACAATAAATGCACTTTTTTAAGCTTTTTTTTTCAATAAAACTTAAATATCTTAAAATTGAAGCGTCGGTGGCGTAGTGCGTAAGAGCGTCGTCTCCCACCCGGGAGGCACTGGTTCGATCCCCGCCACATACCAATGTGTATTCAAATTTTGAATTCATATGTACGATTAATCGACGCTTTTACGGTGAAGGAAAACATCGTGAGGAAACCTGCACACACCTATGAAGAAATTCTTAGGTTGTGTGTGAAGTCTACCAACCCGCACTTGGCCAGCGTGGTTGACTAAGGCCTAATCACCCTTAATGTGGGGTAGGCTCGAGCCTCTCGGTGGGGACAGTATATGAGCTGTTGATGATGATCTTAAAATTAAGCCCTTACTACCATAAAATTTTATTAGTTATTATTAGCTTTCAAATAAAAAATCTAGACTCTTAACTTAAATAACAACCTGGATACACATTTTTAAAGTTAGTAGTTAACTTGGTCACCAAATTAGTAGTTAACTTTGAAAGCTCATAGCTAGTGCGCTTTTTAAAGTAAGAATTTAGATTTTTTTCTTTATTTGATATAATATAGAAAATAATAATAACTCATAAAATCATGGTAATCGGAGCATAATTTTAAGAAAAAAAAATCAGCTTAAAAAAGTGATTTTTTTGTACAAAATATAAAATTTATGACCCGATGTCCAGTGTTTTGTGGGTTATTTCTTATTTTGTCGTGAGCACAAAGTATTTGACGTAATTCTTGTTTTTAGTTTACAGAAATAGAATCACTACTTTTTTAAGAATCGAGTTTTTTGTACATAGAGTCCACACAGAAAGTAATAAATTAATAAAAAAAAATCTACTTATGTTTTCTGTCGATAATTTACGATCTAGTTTCACCCCCTTGCAGGATTGCACTTTACCCTGGGATGTACTTTACTGTATGTCTGAATCTTATTATTGCTTTTTCAGGGGATGATTTATTTCCATCAGCAATAAACTTCAAAGATGATAAAGTAATCCGTACTGACAAGACAATTATGGAACTTAGAGAGGCATCAGATAAAGTGCTTAGAATAGAGTTGGTCTCTGGTGGTTCAGAATCAGTTTTAGTTGTCCGTAATTACAGTTCTACAAACCATATTGATGTAGGTGACATTATAATTTCAATGATAACACCGTTATTTACTAAAGAATAAAATGTTTTTATGATATTAAAATCTTTTTATAATAATTACATAGGTCTATCTCTATCAAAATATAATAGGTAGGTATAGACCTACTTATTATATTTTGATATAAAACTATTTACGGGCATATCTTTAATTTATGCTAAGGCTAAGAACTCATGGAGCGGTTTCTACCGGCACCCGCAGCGGTTGCGGGACCGCTGTTTTGTTTCTAAACTCACGAGAGCGGGCGAAAATCGATCTAGATTATTTTGAGTTAAAATCCGCCATGGACACACACCAGAAAGTAGTTGTTGCACTATACTTACTTAGGAAAAAAAGGAAATAAGAAGGCCTAAAACTGCCTAAAATGCTCTGGGTGCATCCACTGATTCAAAAAAGCGGCGGCGCTTTGAAAACCGCAGCCACAATAGTTCGCGGGCGCAACCCGCAGAAGCTGCGAACAACCGTGCCCTCCGCGGTCGTACATAGCGTCGTGAAATTTGCTATCTGCATTTCCAAGTACTAGGTACGTGATCCTGCAAGTGTTGCGGTCTCGGGTAGAAATCGTTCCGTGAGTTTTTAACCTAAGTCCCCTCTTCAGACAATTTTTTTTTTATTTGTTCTGAGGATCCCTCCCCTCTGCCTTCCCTGGCCTTCTCGGAATAGGAAGAAATAAGAAGAATGTTTGGCGCGCTGATATGATATCAGACAGATTTTTTTTCGATAGTTAATTCAAAAAAAAATTCAGGTGTAATTTTTGATGACAGTTCATGTTAACAAGCAATTATGGCGAACAATTTTTAGTTGGCACTTGGCAGAGAACACGGAGTACTACAGTCTTTGGCAGACAAGCATTATAGTCTGCTTGGTGGTAAGCTGTCAATGTAGCCTATGGACTCTTGAAACACTGAAGTGACACTCACGAAAGTCTTTGGCAGACAAGCATTATGGCCTGCTTGGTGGTAAGCTGTCAATGTAGCCTATGGACTCTTGAAACACTGACGTGACACTCCCGAAAGTCTTTGGCAGACAAGCATTATGGCCTGCTTGGTGGTAAGCTGTCAATGTAGCCTATGGACTCTTGAAACACTGACGTGACACTCACGAAAGTCTTTGGCAGACAAGCATTATGGCCTGCTTGGTGGTAAGCTGTCAATGTAGCCTATGGACTCTTGAAACACTGACGTGACACTCATGAAAGTCTTTGGCAGACAAGCATTATGGCCTGCTTGGTGGTAAGCTGTCAATGTAGCCTATGGACTCTTGAAACACTGACGTGACACTCATGAAAGTCTTTGGCAGACAAGCATTATGGCCTGCTTGGTGGTAAGCTGTCAATGTAGCCTATGGACTCTTGAAACACTGACGTGACACTCACGCGCTACCTACCTCAGTTCCCTTCCCTACCCCGTGGAGCCTTACGCAATACAACCTTACGCACCAACAGAAACACAACACCACAAAAACGTAGTGTTAGGGCGCGTTCACACAGCAGTCCGTTTTACCCGTTTTACAGGTTCGTTTTATCGTATACGTTATTATTCGGCGATAGCGTATGTAGTTGTACGAGCGAGTTCACACACGCGACTGTATTCCAGATCCAGTAAAAAATACCGATCCGACAAAATAAACAGTGGCCCGTTTTATCGTAGGTACCTTTTTATTTGGCGATGGCGTATCCATTATAAACGATCCTGCAAATACGGACTTTCTGTGTGAACGCGCCCTTATTTGACTGTGGTCTTCTGTAAGGTGGAGTTACTACCCCAGTTCGGGCGGATATTCCACTGTGCCCTGCCTCGAATAAAATAAAGGTTAAACTGCCTTGAACAATGAACTTCAAGAAAGAAGAAATATTTAAAAATCTAAGAAAATAGTAAATCTTTCATGTTGTGTTTTAATATAAATCGGGAGTGTTCTCCCCTTGACTTTCTCGTATACCGGAAACGACTCAAAAGTTGAAAGAAACCTTATATTTTGATGTCATACATGCATGTTAAATTTTGGTCACCCATCCGAGTAAAGACTGCGCATTTGGTTGCTTAACTTTCGTGATAGACGACTCAAAAGTTGATAGAAACCTTATATTTTGATGTTATACAATACATGCATGTTAAATTTGGTTGCAATAAGTTAAAGCATACTCGAGTTATCGTGCTAAAGCACAGACATAATTCCAAAAACGGGTTTTTGGGACTCAAGGAGGTCCAAAACGTGTATATCCGTCAAAATCACGAGGTCGATTTTTTTGACGATTACAAGACTTCCTTGAGTTCCTCTATACTACGTAATAGGCGATTGATAAGAAATAAATACCATAAAAAAATTAAAATGCTGCCCAAAGTAAAGGTAGTAGAGACTTAAAGATAGAGGTATGGTAAGGAGTTCGATGGCGGCGCCACGGTCATGCGTTCTTAGTAACAATCACGAAAGTCAAGCAACCAAGTGCGCGGTCGGTACTCAGATGGGTAACTGAAAAGTTATTCAAATCGATTTTCCCCCGTGCTTCGGAGAGCACGTTAAACTGATGGTCCAGGGTGCTGCCGAAAAATAGTACTCGTCCCCAAAGAGGGTGGTGTCAGGCACACAGCCGTAAAAATTTAATGCCAAATCCCTAAGCAGTATTGTCGATATCAAGGCATACTGCACCGACCACAAATAAATTGGAAGCAGAAAATAATAAATATTTCAAAAAATAATTATTGGGAAACTATTTTTATTCTATGATGTTAAAAAAATTGCAAATTGTACCGCGCAATGTAAACCGCTCAACTCACACGCAAAACCGCGATAATTTTGCAGACGGGGAGGCACCGTTCGTTTGTGTCCGTGCGCATCGAGTGAGCTATATTGAACGCTAACGTTTTTAAGCAATATTTTGTTATGAAATACTAAAAAAATGATAATGTTTTTTGGACAATAATTAAGAAATAATGTTTAGAATATATTTTCATAAAAAATATAAAACTTTGACCTTCAATAAAATCGTAACTATAAATTTTCCAGGTATAGTCTAAAGGAAAAAAAATGTTATGATGGTGAGCAGAATACATAGTTCTCATTTGACTGTTCATATCTGTTATAGTGAGGTGTTCAGGAGTTGGATCCGCGCAGTGCGAGCACACGTACAGATATCAATAAAACTTTGTAATTACATTAAAGATTTTTAATACCGACTTCTTTATTTTACTTAACAGTCAACAAGGCGGTTGCCTGGGTAACAACCATTGACGTAGTACTCTATTACACTCCCCCTCACGAGGGACGAGTGACTCCTACGAGCGTTAACAGCTTTGAGAGCCTTGGTCAAAAAATCTGCTTCCATATTGTCAGTCTCCTTATACTGCACCCTCACAGTTTTATTTTGAATGCAGTCTCTTATAAAATGTTCTTTGATACTAATATGCTTGGAACGCTTGCCAGTTATCGAATTATTAGCAAGTTTTTGTGCTGCCAAATTATCATTGAAGATGGTGACGTTGGCTTGTGGCACTCCTATATCTTCTAGGAGCTGCTTTGGTCAAAAAATCTGCTTCCATATTGTCAGTCTCCTTATACTGCACCCTCACAGTTTTATTTTGAATGCAGTCTCTTATAAAATGTTCTTTGATACTTATATGCTTGGAACGCTTGCCAGTTATCGAATTATTAGCAAGTTTTTGTGCTGCCAAATTATCATTGAAGATGGTGACGTTGGCTTGTGGCACTCCTATATCTTCTAGGAGCTGCTTTGGTCAAAAAATCTGCTTCCATATTGTCAGTCTCCTTATACTGCACCCTCACAGTTTTATTTTGAATGCAGTCTCTTATAAAATGTTCTTTGATACTTATATGCTTGGAACGCTTGCCAGTTATCGAATTATTAGCAAGTTTTTGTGCTGCCAAATTATCATTGAAGATGGTGACGTTGGCTTGTGGCACTCCTATATCTTCTAGGAGCTGCTTCAGATGAAGTGCCTCTTTCGCTGCCTCTGTCATCGCCACATATTCAGCTTCCGCTGTGGAGAGGGCAACGACTCTCTGCTTCTTGGTCTCGAAACTGACTAGTCCTCCGCCATACTTAAATATGTAACCGGTGTACGACCTGCGATCAATGGTACAGGCCGCCCAGTCAGCGTCAGCACTTCCAATCTTTTCAATACTTTTCAAAATAATAAAGTTTTCTAACCGCAGGCGGCAATAATGCTCATAGCGCACTCACTCTAGACTTTATTTAATTTATCCGAACTGCTAGAAAAAAAAACATTAAAAATATGGTTCTCTTTGCCTTCGTTAGTATTTAAAAAAAAACTACAAAAGAAATAAGTGTATGGGCTAGTTTTCTTTGCCTGTCATGAAGAGGAAGAATTAAAAATAGAAATGAGTGTTTGGCGCAAGGAGCTTATCGAGGAGCGTATATTTTACTTAAAGAATCTATCTTCGTGGAGCTTTTATTGTTTGGCGGAAATTCGGAAGGGAAAACGACATATTCTTTCTAATCTGTGGGAAAACCATGGCGCTTGGACACAAACTAATATAAATCTAATTAAATATATATGATACGGGTAATGCTTAAAGATGTAGTAAACTTAGGTTTACCCGGGTTTACCTAGTATTACCTTAACCTTCCTCTGAGGCTTGGACATCGAGCATGGATGTAGAGCTTTATTTCAAAATTGCTTCGGAGTGGATTTTGTCCGGTGAAAGTGGTGTAATTTTGATGCACAAGCATCCCTGTTGGCAGTGGCGTAACTATACTATGTAGGGCCCGTGGCAAATTATACCATGTGGGGCCCGTGGCATTCATATACACCCCCCCCCCCCTAGTTTTGAAATTTTTCGTTCTTTAAATTTAAAAATGTCAGTGACACTACTGGGGCCCCTATTCCTCGAGGGCCCGTGGCATTTTGCCACCCATGCCACCCTATAGTTACGCCACTGCGTGTTAGAACCAATGACGTAGGAATTCTCCTACGACATACTTTGGCAGAGAACGCGTACGCTTGCCACGTCGTGTTAAATTGTCTAAGAATTATAGTTGAAAAAAATTGTACGGTAGATTTTGGTTAAAAATGAAGTCTCTCAACACGTGTTTTGAAAACAAGAACTCGGGAGAAACTCAAATTGATATGTAATTCACTCGGTAATTATATCTTTTCAACCATGACGGCTGTTTGTATACAAAACTCCTTTGCTTCATACTTCTAAATTGATTGCAAAAACACGTGTTGAGAGGATGAGAGACTCCACTTTAAATTCAATCTACCATAAATTGTCGGTTACTATTTGGTTACTATAAGTACATTTTCACTTGATATTGGCGCAATGCGTAATCTTTATGTGTCGCGATCGCCATTAGCGTAAAAGAAGAAGACGCTTTCTTTATTTATAATCTGTGTCTATGTCTCAAAGCCATAAACACCAATGACATAGGAATTCAATGGACGTGCCCTAACATCAAAAAAACCGTGCCGGTTGAGCGCACAAAATGGCGGACTGACAGCTGTTATAGTGCTGTTCGGTAGTATCTTGCTATATCGATAAAATTATTTTGTGAAATAAATTATTTTGTGAAATAATTTTATTGTGTCATAAAGTTAGCTTATCAATATGAAATGAATGCATAGATATAGGAAACTGTAGATGGGCAAAGTAAAAGAGAAAGAGTATACTAACACATATATTAGAATGAGATAGACAGACGAGACCATTTCACGTATACGCAGGCGGCTTAGGTCGGCCTGTCAGTCACGTAGAAAAAACAGCAACTTTCAGACTGCAGTACTATTTTTCACGGACACCAAACACGATTTCTTGGCAAGCTATAAACATCAGTATTTATAAAGCTATCATTACACCCTTAGATAGTTCAAATTGTATTAATGACTGATGGGGTTTATACACTCTCAACTCTCACGGAGGGGGTCGATAGTGCCGCGGTCGAGAGTTCTACGTAACGATGACAAAATATTAAAATAGAGCCTCACAACACCTGTTAGGGAGATATTATATAGAAAGCGCCGAGAGGATGACCATAAAATGTATGGCGCCCTAATTATGAATGAAATATACTTTGCCTCGCATGCGCACGCCAACACGCCATATATTTTCACGGCGCCCGCCCGCCGCCCGGTGCGCTTTATATGATATCTCCCTTATTGCTACAAGATATCGGGTGAAACTTCCTCTGTGCTTCGGAAGGCACGTTAAGCTGGTGGCTAGTTGTAAGCTTGGCTAGGGGGAGCGAATATCTAAAACATAGGTTAAAGTTAAACACACCAAAGATATTTTGCTAAAATAATAAAACGAAATACTAGAACGTAAATCAATATGTTTATTATTTACATAAAGTACCATTATTAATTTGACTAAACAAACTCAAACTCAAATTTCTTTATTGGTTTAGGTACAATTTTGATGCCAAAGTGAAGTTTGATGCCATCAGCTTAAGAGTCTACCAAGAGGCCTTGTTCTGAGAAGAACCGGCAATAAACTCGGCTTTGGAAAGAGCTTTTTCCACTCCTACTGCTTCCAACCACATTTTCTTCCTATATTCACTTCTTGGTAACCTAAAAAAAACAAAAACCTATAAGATATATTGGAGATGAAAATTGGAATCTTAAATAATTTGGGTTGGGTATGGGATAGGCAATTTTATTTTCATTTAGCTGTATGAATCCATTACAATTGATAAGGTTAAAAGAAGACATAAATAATAATAAAAAATTAAACACTTTCCAAGTTGTAAGAGTAACCGACCTTATGGACACCAGTATTTTTTTATAAATCCTCTTTTTTAAATCGTATAAGAATAATGATCCGATATTATATAGATGCTATTTTGAAGGCATATGTACTCCATCTGCCCCTAAGGCCTCTCCAATATAATATTGTCATGATTATGTATTATCGTCAATTACTTTCGATAATTTGAGAACAACACTGGTTGTCAAATTCAACATTTTCTTAGCTTGAAAATATTCAAAATAAAGCCTAATCTTTAATTGAAATCCACATGAATGGAATCACATGGATGAATAAAACATTTAAAACATTCAGAGTACCCATAAATGCTAAAACTATTTACTATTTACTTGTAAATTTTAAGACTTACCGGTGCAACGTTAATCTTTGTTGATTTTCGTCTTTCCTTGACCCACACCCTATTACACTAGACTTAGGCATTATGACGGTGTGATCTTTCACAAATTCGCGTAATTTCAATGAAGAAATCTCCAGAAAAAGAAAGATAAATATTAATTTTGATAATGTTTACAAATCGTTGACACATGAAGTACCAAACAGTAACTGACAGTTATGTCACACAATATGGCTGCCTGGCCGCAAAATATATATAAAAATAACTATAGCTACAGACAATAGGCCGGGTCCATAGAATTCCTACGTCATTGATAAACACAATGACATACCCTGCGGTCCGATATACGCAAACATTACGAACGTTACCAACAGTGCAAACGGCGTGGACCGAATTGAATACGGTGCTATGTGCACTATTTGCGTGCAATCAATTTGAACCACGCTTTGTGTGTAAATGTCAAACGTCTAAGAAGAGGTTATGTAAAAACCAATTAAACACTAAAATAGCACTCTAGGATTATTAATAGAGTAAAATAAAATTATTGTAGTAAATAAAGTAGCTATAACGAGTCTTTATTAATTCAAAACTCAAATGTTTACTCTACTAATTCATACACCTAAACGTCAAATTCGAGTTTGACATTTGCGCACACACTGCACTACCTCTTTTTCGTGAGCACCGTTAGCACTGCCTAATGACGTCACTCATGACGTCACATATTTTCGTTGGTACGAATACGTTCAATTTGATTCACTCCGTGTGCGCGCTATCGGTGCCGATAGCGCACATATGCGCAATTCGGACCGCGGTGATAAACATCACAAGCTATTTTAAGAAATAAAAGTATTAAAAAAAAAATGTGAATGGATGGACGTCAAGTTGCTATTTATAAATTTTATAATTTCTTCCTGTGCTATCGTAACAACAGTTATCATAGTTAGTTGATAACACTATTTGATTTTATTACCAACAAAGAAGATTTGCGCTAAGGACAAAGTACGTAATTGGCGACCTTGTTAATTTCATATAGTGCGTGACTTATATCGAGTAGCCAGCACGATTTATCATGAAAAGAGTAAATAGAGAATTTTGGCGTAACTCCGCGTCCTTAATACTGCTCAATAAACGGAATAGTGAAATTGTGGCTTGTGGCAGTGGCACCGTTAATTACGACGTGTTGCTGCAGACGAGAACGGGTAGTGCCTCTTTTCCGAATTCAGTTGTGTTTCCCGGCGGTGTGGCAGAGCCTGCCGATGAAAGTTCAGATTGGTTCAACCTTTTGAAGTTGTTTGGATATTCCCAAAACGATTTTAATGCTTTACATCGTCCCAATACCTTAATTACACCAATATTTCAACCAGATCCAGTGAAAAGGTAGAATGTAAAACAAGTTAACAACCTCAATCTTTGCATCAAAATCACATGTCGAAGTACACTCCAATTCATAACACGGCAAACAGTATCAGGCATCAATGTTGTTTCATTATTTTATCAAAATCCTATATTAAGTCACATGTAATCTTCAAATTCTACTGGTAACTGCTCAATCTAATATAAATTTATTATTTATAACAACAGTGATGTAATATTTATATATCTGTCATCATTTCAATTGAAAACATCTTTCACAGACAAGTATCTCTAAGAATAACAGCCATTAGGGAAACATTTGAAGAGCTGGGTTTTTTCATAGGCAGCAAAGAAGATAAAGCAAATAGAAGTAGATTTGGTGCTAACATAATATCTGATATTGATATAAATTATTGGCAAAAAAAAGTAAGTATTTTACGATTTTACACTCTATACACTCTGCTTTTTAACTGTCTTAAATAAATCAAGGTGTGAAAGTGCCAGTCATAACAAACAACTTTTCCTTAGGCTATCATTGAAATCGCGAAAAAAAGCATTGTGGTTGCATAGGTGTTAGTTTTGTATTGGAACAGCTTATTTTTTTTTTACAATTTCGCTGATAGGATGGTCCCTTAGCAAGAGTTGTTTGTATTGGCTGGCACTTTTACACCTTGAATTATTTAAGACGGTTAAAAAAGTACACTGTATATAATTTAAATGAAAGAAAACAAGATTTAAACCACATACAGAGGATTGAGCAATCTCCTATTGCCTCACTGGATCTCAGGGGTTAATCCGATATTTCATTTTATTTAATGATAGAGACAACATTAGGTAAAAACTGTAAAATAATTTGTTTTGTCATCTGTAATTATTAATGTAACTGACTGGACTTGCAATTTATGTCATCATAAAATGAAATTTAATAACAATCTGATGACTTTATCAACAATATTTGAAATATATTCTTTAATTAACTAATTGATTCAAATAAACTTAAAATAAAAAAGTAATTAAAAAATAAACTTATAATAAAAACGAATAAACTTTTGATACAAAGTTAAAGTTATTGAAAGTCAAATTTATAATTTAAATATTCATATTGTAATATGAGGTTTTTTAATAATTCAAAAGTAAACTCTACACAATGTTTAAATTTGTTATTTATATTTTTGATTAGGAAAGGTTACCTATTACTAAATTGTATTTAGTAGTAACTGTAGGGAATAAAAAGGCAAAGCGGTTGCTAGGGCATTTATTCAATGAATAAAAAATATGACAAATAATAACTATCAAATGCAATATATACAGAAATATAAAATTATTCAGCCAGTCCGTAACAACATTTAGCATAAAATTTTACTAATATTTTTACTCTCGACACCAAAAACTGTAGGGAATGAAAAGGCACAGTGGTTGCTAGGGCGTGTAATCAATTAATTAAAAATATGACTTACTATCAAATTCAAAATATAAAAGAAATTATTCAACCAGTCCGCAACAGCAACATTTAAAAATATATTTTTTATTATAGATTAAATTAAAATTTCATACTTTAAAATGCAATTGATAAGCGCATTAATCAAATTATTGTATACTTTCCAGGTAAGTGATAATCCCCAGGAGCTACTGACTCTGTGTAAGGAACACAGCTGTTACCCAGATATTTGGGGCCTTCACTACTGGAGCAATTGGATGACACCAGTTTACCGAGTACCAAGATTTGACACAGCCTTCTTTGTGTCAGTATTGGGAAATGAGACACCTAAATTAACAAACAACTCTGAAGTAACTAATGTACAGGTAAATACTATAATGTGATTAGTCAGCATAACTTTGATTTTGCACAAAAATTAATAGTTTCATAATTATGTAGGTAACCTTAATTCTTAGATTTGATACAAAATTTGCTTATACATGTCATTCTATTTTTTCTAAATAAATCACAAATTATGTCATTTCAGACAATTTTATCTCATTATTTTCCTTTCAGTTCAGTTTTATTATGAATTAAATGTAAATTTCAGTAATGAAAAATTTTGATTGGACATTTAAATTTTAACATATAGGCAGTGCACAGCCGCAGTGCTGCCGCGGTTTATCTGCAATACTTGCTGACACTTCGTATTAACGTTAGTACTACCGACGAGGCGTGGTGCGGGTAGCAACCGCCCCGCGCCGCACCGAGTGCGATGTGCGGTGCTCCTTAGAATAAATGTCTTCTAATTTTTAGTGGGCCAATCCAGCGACAATTCTAGAAAAAAACATCAACAAGGAATTGGAGTTGTACCCTCCGCAAATTTATGAATTGACTAGACTTTTGAAATTTAAAGACATCGAAGAATTAAACAAATATGCTGAAAAGAGGAGCTGCAATGGTACTGATTTGATGTATCCTGTTGTAGTTAAAGCAAAAGATGGAGCTTTAAATGTCCTCCCAGGTCAGTTTGTTCAGAATTTTAATGTATATTAACATAATAGTATTCATAATAATTATGTATTTCTGTATTTCTGAATCTTAAACTTGAATATTTTCAGGGGATGATTTATATCCGTCAGATATAAATTATAAGGAAGATAAAGTAATCCACACTGACAAGACAATATTGGAACTTAGAGAGACATCTGATAGAGTACATAGAGTAGAGTTATACTCTGGTGGTTTAGAATCACTTTTTGTATTTCGTAATTACAGTTCTACAAACCATATCAATATGGGTGACAATATAATTCCAATGAAAACACAATTATTCAATAGAGAGTAACAAGCCTTAGTATTTGGCCTTATTAGAAGTACAAATCAAATTAAAATATATATTGGTATAAATCTTGATAATAGTAGTAAACACTTAACAAAATGGCGAGTTCTGGTCATACATGGCCAAATAGCCAAGACGACTATGATCTATTAGAGGTGATTGGTGTAGGAGCCACAGCTGTAGTACACGCGGCGTACTGTATGCCACGCGGTGAAAAATGTGCTATAAAACGAATCAATCTAGAAAAATGGAACACTTCTATGGATGAGTTGCTGAAAGAGATACAAGCTATGTCCAGCTGTAACCACGAGAATGTCGTAACCTACTATACTAGTTTTGTTGTCAAAGAGGAATTATGGTTAGTACTAAGATTACTTGAAGGAGGCAGTCTCTTAGATATTATAAAGCACAAAATGAGACTTTCTAACTGTAAGCATGGAGTGTTCGATGAAGCTACTATAGCTACAGTGTTAAAAGAAGTTTTAAAAGGTCTAGAATATTTCCACCAAAACGGACAAATACATAGGGATATTAAAGCAGGAAATATACTACTGGGTGACGACGGAACTGTGCAAATTGCCGATTTCGGCGTATCAGCTTGGCTAGCCACCGGCCGCGATATATCGAGGCAGAAGGTGCGGCATACGTTCGTCGGTACGCCCTGTTGGATGGCGCCAGAGGTCATGGAGCAGAACCACGGCTACGATTTCAAAGCCGATATTTGGTCTTTCGGGATAACAGCCATAGAGATGGCGACCGGCACCGCACCCTACCACAAGTACCCTCCAATGAAAGTGCTCATGCTGACGCTGCAGAACGACCCGCCGACTCTGGACACGGGTGCCGAAGAGAAGGACCAGTACAAGGCCTACGGGAAAACCTTCAGGAAAATGATATCCGAGTGCCTGCAGAAGGATCCGACGAAGAGACCGTCCGCGACAGAGCTGTTAAAGCACTCTTTTTTCAAGAAAGCGAAAGACCGCAAGTACTTGGTTCAGACGCTAGTGACGAACGGGCCGAGTATGGAGACGCGCGTGAACAAGGCGAGCAAGCGGCAACCGGGAACCTCTGGCCGGCTGCACCGCATGGAGACGGGGGAGTGGGTGTGGGAGAGTGACGAGGAAGACGCGCAGGACGAAGACGACGCAGGCGAGCGGCCTATGAACCAGCTGCAGCGAGCCGACTCGTCCGACAGCGATAGCGACGAGCCGCGCGCCGGTTTCACCATCGGCTCACTGGACGCGGACGAGCCGCCGCCGCAGATAGACCTCGTGCTGCGTATGCGGAACGCGCGCAAAGAGCTCAACGATATCCGGTTCGAGTTCGCGCCGGGTAAGGACTCCGCTGACGGCATCGCGACGGAGCTGGTGGGCGCGGGGTTAATTGAAGCACGTGACGCGGATGCGATCGCCGCGCAACTGCAGCGATTAGTGGACGCGCAACTGTTCCCTGGCGCGACGCCGCCGCCGCGATCCATCACATTCGCGCTTCAGTCGCACGATGCGGCCACCGACCCGCCCGATGAGAAAGGCCTCGTCGGCTACGCGCAGATCTCCATCGTCGACTGAACCGAACCCGCTGTATTTCTATGTAAATTATGTAAGAGAATCGACTAGGGTCTGAGTAAGTATATTTTTATGAATCGTAAATATCTTGTTTATTTTTATGCTTTGTATTTTGTAAGTTAACAAACGCGGCAATCGGAGCGGATGCGAATGTGGTTTTCGGGGTTAATGAAGCTTGTGCTATAGTTGCGTTGTAACGTTGCGTACCTAACTTGTGACTTCATGACCTTAGTGCCATAAAACGAAAGAGACTTATGTGGTACGTACTATTACTATTATTTTAGTGCTACGATGGTTTTACATAAAGCTGACGTTTGTAGCGCCACTGTATGTTCTTTTAAAATTGTTACTTGTTTGTTGCTTACTTTGGATTTTTTAAATAATGAAATAAAAAACAAAATATTCACGACAGTTTCAATTTATAACCATCATTGATTTTTATAACGAGGTAATTAGATTATTTAAATTATTAATTATATATATTTTTTAAGTTTTACAAGAACATGTTGTACATCGCGATGTTGTGTCATTGAGCGCGTTCTACCGTCTGTACCATGTCGAGTGCTCTGAGGAGCTTTCTTCCCTAATCCCACCATCTCCCTTCCTTTTAAGGACTACGCGTGCTGCTCTACGTTGTCACCGACAAACTGGCTACCATTCCAACGCGAACTAAGAAATTTGGCAACTCGGTTCTTTGTCGCACAATCAAGAAATGGAATTCATTGCCAGCACACGTGTTCCCTCCTTCCTACAATCCTGGGTCATTCAAAAGAGGCGTGAAGAAGAACCTTGCAGGTCGGCAAGGCGAGGGTGGCTAGCGCGTCAGTTTATCTCGCACTAGCTATCTTCGCATTTGGACTCCACTTCTGCTTACCATCAGGTGGAATGAAGTCATTTGCTTGACCTTTTTATATAAAAAAAATAACATTTGTAATTATTTTTTATTATCTACGATGATTTTTTTTTTTTGACAAGGTAGGACACAGTGGACTAAAATGCAGTCGCCGAGCAGAGATAACTTCGCCATGCATCCTTATCGCTCCAGCGCAATTATGTTGCTTTCACTCTCACACAGGTATTGTGACCGCCCATAGATTTATAATTACTGACGTTTCTAGATTGGCAATGAATCTACTAAGGCGAAACCATAAAAATGCACCAATGCGTGAGTAATGCGCATGTGTGCGTTTTAAATAGTACTGCAGTTTGAGTCGCAGTCTTTTCTACGTGACTCACAGCTTGACTAAGGCCGCCTGCGTGTACGTGAAATGGTCTCTTCTGTCTATCTCGCTCTAATATATCAGTTCGTATGCTCTTTCTCTTTCACACTGGCGCTTTAGTTTCCTATATCTATGTTACGGCCCTTTTTATAGATTCTAAACCTTTTGAACATACTGATTACGTGCGCACCTGTTCGATGAAGTTTAAGAGTTAGAATTCTCTAAAATATAAATATTACTTATTAATCACAATTCAGGTGATCACGAGCCATAGTTCCGCATTGTGAACAATGCTAATAATACAGAATGTAATTTAAAATATTAAATTTGACAGAATTTTATAAACTTGACCATTAGTAAAAATGTTTATGACAACTGTCAGTAAGCTAAAAGGTCATTGTACTTACGAAATTATCTCTGCTCCGCGACCGTGCTTTAGCCGCTCGACTTTGGAACAGCCCAAACTGAGGTAAGTACCTCCGCCTTACAGAAGACCACAGTCAAATAACACTACATTTTTGTGGTGTGTTTCTGTTGGTGAATACGGTTGCCAGAGCTCGTGGATTCTAGAAGAGACTAGGGTTGGCAGTGCTAATGTCACGTGAGTGTTGCAAGCGTATATATATGTACCTACTTATCTGGCAACCACTTATAAAAAATGTTAATTTTGAAGTAGGAAGGGGGAATAAAAGACCAGTTTAAGAAAATTGTTCACTATTGAGATATTTTTAAACATGGTTGTTACAAAGTGTCCTACGGCACCTGAGGTACTGTACAAAGCTTTTTCAATTAGCGAACTTACAACTTACATTTAAATCTATTTTACATAGTGGCAACATTACAAATAAGACTTCTGGCAGATTTAGTAAAGTCGAGTGCAGGGGTTGTTACAAAGTGTCCTACGGCACCTGAGGTACTGTACAAAGCTTTTTCAATTAGCGAACTTACAACTTACATTTAAATCTATTTTACATAGTGGCAACATTACAAATAAGACTTCTGGCAGATTTAGTAAAGTCGAGTGCAGGTAAATCTTTACACAAAGGTTTTCAAACTTTTGAACTCATAGCCGCCAGACACTGATGGCCTATTTTGTGTAAAAAAAAAACAAGTTTTTTCTATACGACTAGGTAGATAGTAAGCGCTTTGAACTTAAATCGGATTATTCTCAGCGACCCCTCTATAACGGCCACCACTGTTGGTGGTTGCGACTAATGTGGCTCAAGCACCTCCAGTGATATTATTTGGTATTTACTGTGAATCCTACTAATATTATAAACTCGAAAGTTTGTATGGATGTGTGTTTATTAGTCTTTCACGCAAAACTACTGAATGGATTTTAATGAAACTTTACAATAATAAAGCTCGTATATCAGAACAACATATAAGCTATAATGTATACTAATCCTGCGCAGTCGAAGTAGCGGTCAGAGGCCATTAATAATATGAATTGACTAAAGACATATAGTTTTGGTAAAAAAAAAAACTTTTTTCCCCTCGCGACCCGCGACTCACACTTTTTATGAACCTATTAATTTATTTAGATAAGCTTACAGCCAAACATACAAACAATTTACATTTCGAATTTTATAGGACATGTAAACTAAATAACCAACACCCTGAATACAGGTGGTTTGGGATCGGCTTCCGAGTTGATTTCAATATTTTTTTTTTTGAAAAAAAAAACGAAAAAAAATCGTCTTTTTCAAAAAAAATATATTGAAATCAACTCGGAAGCCGATCCCAAACCACCTGTATTCAGGGTGTTGGTTATTTAGTTTACATGTTGTATATGCGCTGGCCTTTTATGGGTTTACAAAGCATTCGAAGATAAAAGTAGATTGTAATACCTCTTCAACGTTTCTCCTATCCTTGTAGTCCTGGTAGATACATGGTATATATAGACAAATTGCTTACAGCCTATTTTTAAATTCATGTTGGTATCCTTTTTATTTAACCTTGATTTTATTAATAAAAATATACCCCCTTAGTTGTGGTTTGGCCATATTTTATATTGTCTCAACAGCCAGCACTAGTGGCAGGTTTTGTGTCGCTGGGAATTATCCTGTTAAAATCTACTTGATACTAATAAGGCATAAGTCTGTGCTCGATGAATGTAAACTATCAAGAATATCTAAATTAAGATTACTTTGTAGTGAAATATATTCCAATTCCTTTTATTAGGACACTGTCAATATAGCAATATTAATGTGAGTTATATAAAAATGGATGTTCAAATATTTAAGACTAACTTATACGTTTCAATTGACACTATACAATTATTTTACGCAATATACTCTAATGAATTAAAGACTCAAGAAAATGGGTACAAACCAATGCAAATACAATAAAGTGCAGGTCAAACTTTACACTTTGGACTTAAGTATTTAAAATAAAATATCAAAGGCAAGGATCTGCACTTGACTGACTGTATCAGATGTTGACATCGCAGATATTATCAATAAATTAGTTAGGACCGAATACTCAAACTCTTATTATTAAGTGGCCCTAGCTGTTTCAGGTATTTTGTATAAGCGACGGAGGGACAACATGACCTTTAAGTGACCTTAATAAATAACAATTTGAGTATTCGCTGATTAGAGGTGTAATGCTAAATTGTGTTTAATGTATACTAGCATATAACCTCCTCATTGAGAATATAACAAACGCTTTATGGTCAACATCAAAAGTTAGATACTACATGTAAGTTTTTAACATAGGCACTCGTAGTAATTCCCAGAAAATGTTAGCGCTATAGTGTACTGTACAAAATCATAAGGAACTTTTGAAGCTGACTTACAAAAATTATTGCTCACAACTCTATAAAGATGTTTAAGTATTGCAAAATACAACAATTAGGAGAAATGTTTTTGCATAAGTACAACTATTTGGCATTAAGTGGAATGTTTATGACCGACAATGAAATTACTTCTTACAATATGAATCCATTCCATAATAATCCAATTCCATCTTCTTGCCAATAAAAGTATAGAAAAGTACTACTACATTATGGTCCCACTAATGTTCCATTATGATCCCACAATTTTGACCAAGAGTATGATAAATAAGTCACATTATGCTAGGATCATAATGTAACAAAAGTTATTGAATTTTCCAAAATAGAAAAACATTGTCTATAGCTTTCTATGCAAATCGGATACAATAACTACGAAGCAGGATTGTAATAGAATTGATGGTGAGGAAAGACGTCTGTAAATGATATATGAACCAGTCAACTAATAAAGCCTAACTAAAATTAACTTATATAAGAACCACTTCCAAGAAACACTTCCGTTTTCATTAAGTGTTATTTTCCAATTCCATCTTACCTGAGATATCATATTCTGGGTAATATCCATTCCAGTTATTCAAAACATTACATACTATCATCTTAATAATTAGTTGTCCTGGACTCATTGCTTACCACAAATTATTTTAACGTCAAGACTAGCTATTTCTCTAGTAAACCAAATACCTCCATCTTTATTTAGCGCAGTACTAACAAGACCCATCTGCTTCGACAGACTGAAAAATGTTTTTGAGACATAAAAACTCAAGGTCTTCTTTACAATATAATTCTGAGTTTTATGTGTTGTAATAAAGCTAGGTAAGTACAGTAAGGGACTTTGTAAAACGAAATATACGGTTAGCTAAATACTATGTTCCTTATATTTAGACTAGAAACATGAATATAACAAAAGTTATAAAAATATAAACCATATTATGGCACGAAAATAAAATATTTATTTAATTAATAAAAATCAACCTACTCTAGTTTGTGCTAGTGAAAGCGTTTAAGCAGGTTTACTTGTAAAAAGTGAAATACAAAATAATTTCATATTGATAAAAAAGGGAATTAGAATTTTATTAAAAAATAATATTCTTTTTTTTCATGTCGATTCGCACGTAATGTGTATGTATGTTTGTGCGAATTATCAAGTAAGCTAAAACTTAGGAGATAAGTAAAATGCAAATGGAAGACTAAATACATAATGGAATGTAAATAGATGTAATGAAAATGACAACAAGAGATTCATATCATCATGAAGATAATAGGTAAAATATAAGCTCCTTGCATATCATCTTTTAGAATGATTTTAAAGACTATTGTAAAAAATAAATAACTGAACACTATTTTGCACCTTAATGCGAACAAATAAATTGTGAATCACAATACCGCAAGTAAAATCTAATTTTCATATTATAATATAAAAAAGTAAAAGATAACGAGTGTAAATAGATATTGATTTGAGACTCAAAACTAGGAACTAAAGTAAAAACATAATTTATCTTAAACCTAATCAGTTAGAAAATTAAGAGAGACCTGTTTAAATACATTAAGTATATACTTTATAAACACTTATGTAACATCAGGTTGTAATAGTCCATGAGCTTTTTTAAATGTAATAAATTTCAATTATCCACCGAAACAATCGCGCCATGTGCGAGTTGGATTTACAGCGAGGGTTCAATCCATTCAATCTCGTAAAATGTTTTTTTTTCTTATAATGCAAGTACAAATTCGACGAAACATTGCCACTTGCATTGCTTCTTTTTCACGATTATAGGTCAATGGAAAATACCATAATAGGTTTTGATTTCGTTGACTTAGAATGAGTACTATAGAATTGAAATTGATTGGTCTTAAAGATAGACAGACAGAGCGACAACGAAGTAATTCTTAAAAAAATACAAATTGTAGGTACCGATCCCTAGACATACCAATGTATCGAAATATTCTAAGATTTTAAAGCCAACAGTTGTTAGTCATCAGTTGTAGGCTAAGGTAAGTACAGTCTTTCATATCAAAATAATAAAATATAATATACTTGTAACTAACTCATGGACTTCAACAATCTGCTAAAATTAAGAAACATAACAAAATGTTTGCACCACTTAAAACAAGTTAAGAACTCACATTGTCTGGTTAAATAGATTTAAATTACGAGACAGGTAAAAACTTGAACAAATACGTACAAAATAAATGACAACACAATATCAACTTTCAATGCCAGCTGACACAATACTAAGTGCGTGACGTAACAGAAAACGGGGATGTTATGGAATATTGTCGTAAATGCAGACTATCGAATATACGAAAATGTTACCGAATCTTATAAAATCTTCGATTTATTCCGGACAAACGCCGAGTCCAAATGGGACACCATTTTTATGGGAATATAATTACTTACGCAAAAATATGGTGTTAATATCTAAGTAATAGGTACGCACTGTAGCACCAAACGATAACCTAGAAATAAAGTCAAATCGTTACTTTTTATTCGTTTATATTTTTCTTTGACAATTCCTTAATGATTAATATCCGTAATCAAAACTATTCTATATCCACTTCCAAACTTTTTTTTAACTTGACGTGGAATCTCTTCCTCTTAATCGTAGCTGACGGAAGTGATGATACATAAGGCAGAAGGTGGAAGGTAATTTTTCACGGAAATCACTATCTTATTCGAAACAATCTGTTGATACAGGCGGATTTACAAAAACCCATATGACTCGAACCTAGGAGCTCTGGATCTGATACCGACGGGAAAACTACTAAATTAGAGGGTTAAGGCGACGGTAAGGGCTGGCGACCTTATCCATACTGAGTGTAGCAAGCATTCCGCGCCTGCATAGCACACTCAGAAAACGAAAAAGTTATTGATTTTTCTTGAAGATACAGCTTTTACTAATTTGTTGTGTAAGTAAGTAGTCTAGTTTCAAAGGTTGTTTTTTTTTTTCAAAATTTACGTTCTTGTTGTTAACGCGTGATGATCGTTCAAAAATTTGTCGGCCCCTTAGACTGCCTGTCCTTTGGAGCGGAGCGAGACGGGCCAGGGATGAGCAAAGTCAAAATCCACCAATAGATGCATAAAATCTCCGCCTAATTTCAGGAGTTACTTCGCTCACACCTCAACCGCCTAGCTCAGCTCCAATAGATAGGCAGCCTTAATCCCATCCATAACATCCCCGCTACAAATACAGGTGTTGCAACATATACAAGTTAAGATGAAACGACTGAAACTGAGCGATATCTACAAAAATCCTTACAAGTAGTTGTACTATAACAGAAGCGTATCTCGCGTCGCCGACGGGCCGGCGCGAATCAGAACAGCTCGACGACCTTCCGCCGGAGGTACTCCTTGAGGGGGGCGTAGTAGTGACGACGGAGGGTCAGCAGCTCGGGGCGGAGCTTGAGGTCGCGGAGGGGGGGCCAGTCAGTCTCGAACACTAGGAGCGCGGCGAGGGCGAGGGAGGCCCACACGAACAGGAAAGAGGGCACAAAGGCCCGGAGTAGGCTGAAGGGGCGCGGCGCGGGTGGCAACGCGCTGGGCTCGCGGGCCCAGTCGTCCGGGACACACGCGGCCGCGGGGCCCGGCGTGTGGCTCGCATGCGTTGTCCCGGACTCCGACGACGAGTGCTCGAACGAGTCGCGGACTACGTAGTCCGGCGCGCATGCTTTACAAAACAAATTGTTTATTATTACAAAATGATACATCAGTACGCTGCTAAGGCTGTCTGTCCATTGGAGCGAAGCCGACGGAGCGGTAAAGATGATATCAGACGGTTCACTCGAATGAATGTTCACTCGCAAATAGAAAAGAACATTCACCTCCATTTTCTTTCAATATGTCGTTGATCGAATCCGAGTGAACCTTCTTTCAGTGTTCAGACTGTTCATTTATCATTCATTCCGAGTGGGGATGCCGATATCCAACACTGTAGGATCGGTTTATTAATGAATTCATTCAGCACTTGTTTCATTTTGGGTTCAAACACTTCATTTCGAGTAAAAGGCGAAAATGAATGAAAAATTTACCGTCTGATGCAAGGTAAAAATCCATGCTCCTGAATATGAAGGGAAATATTATATAATTCTATTGGTGCTGAAATTGAGTTGAGATTTTATGCAATTCTATTACTGGATTTTTACATCGCGTCTCCCTCCGCTCCAATGGACAGGCTGCCTTACGCGCAAAGCACAATCTGGCCTCTGGCAAGGACACGGCGCGGACATCATTCTGTTTCATTCGAATACCGTACCAAACATACGGCAATAAGGTCATTCATTGAACAAATTCGACGGCCCTCATCGTACGCACCATAGCACGCCATTTCGGCGTTGAATTTTTTATCTCTATTGTGGGGTTGTGGGCGTTTCGGTACGGTATTTGAATGAAACAGAATGATGTCCTTGCCAGAACAATGTGATTTGTGCCTTAGGCCTTGGTCACGCTGGCGCGACGGTTTGCGTTTGCTGTCAGCGGGAAAAATAACAATACGAGATGAACGGGAGGCACCACGTTGACGCAACTGGAGTACGGGGCGGACGACCGCGACCACCTGAGGTCATATTAGGTGGTTGCGCGTCCTGTGTATTTATCAAATCGTCTGCATAATACAGCGGCAGTCGCTCAAGCGTGGCCAACGACTAAGGGCTTGATTCACATGTTCCAATTAAGTTCCTTTTGACGTTTATTTCATAGTCAGACCCGAATTTATGAGAAGGCAGACGAGGCTACTACCCTGGGAACTCCAGAAGAGACCACACAATAGAGATAAATAAAAATATATCTAAAATTCGACGAGTCAGCAACTTTTACGTTATTTTTTCCAAACAATTTTAATAATTAGGGGCCTAGACTAAAAAAATATTGTTACAAATAACAATATTTTTTTATATTTAATTAATAATAGGGGCCTCCGCTGCTTCGTTCCCCAGTGCTTCTAGACCTCCAAATCCCACCCTTATCTTAATCTTAATTTATAGCTTAGCTTACGCATTTAGCTATGAATATGTACTTAAAGTAACAATAAATACCATGTTCATGATCCATACACAACTGTAAATTTACTTCACAGTCGTCTCTTATTTCAAAATTTGTGACACCGGACCTGACCAAATCAAAAATCAATAATGTCTATGTGATATTAGCGATCTTCACTTTTTGTCTCGTGTTATTTATCCCTATTATTCTTTCGCAATGCTACAATGTAAACATATGAACTGTCTGGTGTATTATAGCAAAAATAATTTCTGGTATAGTCAGGTGGATCACGGGTTTAGGAGGATACCTGATGGGTAATGTAGTGTATATCTCACCTCCCTTATCGTCGGTAGGGTGTATGTGGTCGCAGCAGGCCAGAGCGATGTCGACGGCTGGTCCGGACAGCAAGCAGCCTCCGTTACAAGGCTCTCCTATCCCCGCCCCTATCCCACTCTCCTCCAGGGGGGCGCTGTGGGTCGACCGAGGTAAACTGCTGTAACCTGAGGTAACAACGTTATTTAATTACTTATTAAAGAATTATGAAACGAAGAAAACTATAAAAATCAAGTACTGAAACTAGGGTTGAACCAGCTACTTTCTATTTGCGTCACAAGCTGATGTATACCTTTTTTTCGGAGAGGTCAAATCATTTACGCCTCATTCCTGCAGTACGATGTAACTGCAGTGGTATTATGGGACTCCGAGATAAAGGCGCTCCCCCCACTACCCACTTAGCGCGGCCGCACATTATAAAAAATTCTGACGCCCGCCGGAAGGCCCTCGGTGCATAAAAAAATTGTCTAACACTATGCGGCATCTTATACATTTTTATTAGATGTCGCATAGTGTTAGGCAATTTTTTCTAACAGTGTGCGTAATCTAATACAAAATGTATGCACCGAGTGCCTTCCGGCGAATTTTTCTGTTACAAATTTCTTATAATGTGCGGCCGCGCTAAACATCATCTCCGGGCATCCTGCCAAGGCACACTACGATAGCGACCCGGGATCGCGAACTTTCGCCACTTTCACCGGGAAGCCATCTATGCCGCTCTTTCGGGCCCAAGGCCCAACCGGTGCATCGTTCAGTCTCGTCCGCTATCCGGCTTCCACCGAGCTGAACTCCGCTGGCCCTAATAAGGGCCTTTTCCTGGGTCGCAGTGGTGCCAAGGGCGGCTTGGATGAAACTCAGCGTAGTTTAAGCCCGTTGTCTAGGCCATTGTCCCCCCTACGCCGCAGCCATCCGAATACCAGTCTCCATTGTCTGAGTCAATGGGTCCTGCCTACAGGACCCATTGACTCAGACAACAGCCTCAGTCACCATCAGTCACTAGCCTCGACATGGCGGCGCTTCCTCCCGTGATACCACCGCGAAAAACCAAACCAGACCTGACGATGCAACCATACGCCACCTCTGAAGGTCGTAGCACATTTACCAGCTCCGATACGGATCAGCATCGCCTCAACTCGACCCGTTTAGTATTATTTGTATGAAACTCCATACTAAAACGCACACTAATCAGCAACGTAATGACATCGGATCGCCTCGGGACAAGCTCACGAACGGCGGGAGTTGAGTGGTCAACTAGCAGTCTCTCCTTACGAGAGCCTACGTCTCTTAGTCCACGCTTGCCCCTCACCCCTCCCGCGGCCTGCCTGCATCACACTACTGTTCTGTTGCCGAATGTGTTTCATTTAGAAATGTGCCAACTCGGAAAAGACACGCCTCCAGTTATCATCATCATCAACAACAGCTCAATATAATGTCCCCACCGAGGGGCTCAAACCCACCCCACATGAGGGGCGATTAGGCCTTAGTCAACCACGCTGGCCAAGTGCGGGTTGGTCGACTTCACATACAACCTAAGAATTTCTTCATAGGTTATGTGCAGGTTTCCTCACGATGTTCTCCCTTCACCGTAATAGCGTCGATTAAACGTATAAGTATTATGAATTCAAAATTTGAAAACATATTGGTACGTGGCGGGATTCGAACCGGTGCTTTCCGGGTGGACGACAACGCTCTTATGCACTACGCCACCGACGCTTAACTTACTCGAGTTGAAATTTTCGTACCTCGAGTTGAAAAACTCGGGTTTGCAAGTCGATAATATAACCTGAAATCTGCCTTATTATGACATTTGTGACCAGCAAATGAATTAAGTTTTTTTTAATTGGTAAAAGAATAGTTTGTTATGATCGGCAAATCGTCGCTCGGTCTCATTCGATCAATGCACTAAGCCGAGAGTATAAAAGCGCACAAAGAATGAACGAACCACGCTCTCGTTCTTTCGTTTACTCGCTTGATTCGTTAATTTTCTTGCGACAACCCAAACTCGAGTTACGGGGAGTTGGACTCGAGTTAGAAACCATTTGAACCATCTCTAGTTTGAAACAGGTTGAAAGCTGCCCGCAAGCGCGACGTCGCCTCGCAGCAGCAGAGCCGCTGGTTATCCGATTTGGTTGTGCTTACGTACAGTTGACGCCCCGTGGTGGTGTACGGCGAAGAGAAAGGCGATACGGTTACGTACCCTTTCAGAGTTACTATGTGCACTACGAACTTGAGGTGTGTCAGGAGCGACTGACCTCCCAGTTCCGCTCAAGGCGGTCAGTCTATCGGCCGGCCAACCCACGATGTAAAGATCCACTGGCCCTGGAAAAGGCTGTATGCTCTCTACCAGACGTTGCTCAGGGTGCAACGCGAACATAGCACCCCAAGCTGACGTATGCCTAACAATGTCGAAGATGTATCTTCAACATCTGATGAGATATTTTTACAAACACCTGCCGTCGGTCAGTTTAGTTAGACGTTTTACTTTTTTTTTTAAACGATCATTTTGTCTCTAAGTTTATTTGCCATGATTTGAAATGTATACTAAATTAAATAAAAAACGAAAGACAATAAAAAATCCTCTTATGATAAATGCCTGAGATGGGACACATTAAACTGATAGGTACCTAACTATTCGTTCGGGCCATATAGAGTACCTCCAAGGTACTCTATATGGCCCGAACTGCCAGATATTAGTTTATGTGGAACCCAATATTGGCTAAAGCTCTGCTTAACCCCCATTGATGAGTGTGATTATATGTATGTAGAAATATTTAAGTCTGAAATAAGTGAACAAAACTCTTACCAAAGTCTCCAGTCATAGGTGTACTTGGTGTAGCGGGGACGCTGGACGCTTTCCGCTTACCGCCCGTACTTGAACCCTCCACCTATAATATAAAATTAATACTTTTCTTTACCATCTCGCAACTTTTACCTCCGGTCCCCGGCTGCACAGGAAAAAAACCGCGTGAATTAAATATTATTTTATTTTAACAAAAATATAAATGTAAAATACCGGTTTTGGCGGTAATAAGTTTATGGCAGCTGCTGTCAAAAGCATTTTTTTTATTCTCCCCATTACGGGACAGCAAAGGGATCTAGCCTATACAGCCATGTCTTTTTTGATGTTCACATTAATATGTGGATGTTACACATTATAAAGCATTTAGGGATTGCTTGGCGAGAAATGCATGGCAACAGACCTCATGATGGCGACTGATGAAGTGGAAATCCCAATATAAAATTCTGAACGTCATAGACACCACAAAACCTATATTTTTATACCTCATAACTGCTCGTCAACACGAATACATGTGTATCAAAATAACTCCAATTTCGCTACACAAAATCCTCTTCGAAACAATTATGAATTACCGAAACAAAAATCCCGAATTCCCGATGGCATGGTTTCCTGTCAAAAGCAATAACCTTTACCGCCATAGATATAGGAAACTGTAGATGAGCAATGTGAAAGAGAAAGAACATACTAACACGTATATCAGAAGGAGATGTAGAAAAGACAGCAACTGTCAGACTGCAGTACTATTTTTTCACGTACAGTCAACAGCACGTCGGGCTATACAAAACTGTCAAATTTCTCCAAACGATTTTCAACCTAAGGCTTTTCAATATAAAGTGCATAATCGTTTGGAGAAATTTGACAGTTTTGTATAGCTCGACGTGCTGTTGACTGTACATAAACGCATTACACACATTGGTGCATTTTTGGTCTCGCCCTAGTCGATTCATTACCAATCTATAAACGCCAGTCATTATAAATCTGTTTACCGCGTACTTGCTACTTGAGTGGCAAAGGAACATTTCTTATACAGCCATCAAATAATATTTTTATTGCAATTCCGAACAAGTATAGTACCTGCGCATCCCTGGGAGCTAACAAGCCGTCCCTCTCCAGGATCTCGCGCTCCGTGCGACCGACGTACTTGAACTTGGTTCCCCACGAGAACAGCCCGCCGCCAGAGTACACGCACGCGTCCGACGAAGACGGCAACCTGAAAATAATACACATGATTATTGAGAAATTGGATCGCATTTTATCATAGATATAGGAAACTGTAGATCGGCAATATGAAAGAGAAAGAGCGTACTAACGCGTATTTAAAGCGTAGCGATAAGTAGACGAGACCATTTCACGTACACACAGGCGGCCTAGGTCGGTCTGTCAGTCAAGTAGGCAGCAACTGCAGTACAATTTTAACGCACACATGTGTATTACCCACACATTGGTTAATTTTTTTTACTTCTCGTATAAATAGTATAGAGGAAGTCTTGTAATCGTCAAAAAATTCGACCTCGAGATTTTGACGGATTTACACGTTTTGGACCTCCCCGAGTCCAAAAATATTTTTTTTGCAATTATGTCCGTTTGTGTGTCTGTGTGTCTGCGTGTGTGTTTGTGCGTTAGCACGATAACTCGAGTATGCTTTAACTTAATACAACAAAATTTAACATACGTGTATGACATCAAAATGTAAGGTTTTGGACAAACAAATTGGACATTTAATTTATTCTAATTGACATTGCATGCTTTTTTTTATGATTTAATTTTTATTGTTGTTTAATTTTGATTGTATTTTTAATTTTAATTTTAATTGCTGTTTATTTTGATTAGATTTTATTCTCATTTTAATTTAATTTTAGTGTAATTTCTTTTTAATTTCAATTTTATTTAATTTGATATGTCTGTCAGATATAACTGTGGAAACTTTATTGATTTATGTTTTAATTTTATATTGTATTTTAAGTGTTATAATAATTGTATGTTTCCCAAAAATAAATAAATAAATAAAAAAAATAAAAATAAGGTTTCTATCAAATTTTGGCCCGTCGATCAAGAAAGTTAAGCAACCAAGTGCGCGGTCGGTACTCGGATGGGTGACCAAAATTTAACATGCATGTACGACATCAAAATATAAGGTTTCTATCAACTTTTAAGTCGTTTCCGGTATACGAGAAAGTCAAGGGGAGACCACTCCTGATTTTTTTGGTCTCGCGATAGTCGGTTCATGGCCAATCTATAATAGTGGGCCAACCACTGGAGGCAGTTAAAAATATTTGGTTATTAGTAATCCCTGGAACATCGAACCTGGACAAGGTAGCCAAATATTTTTCTGTCTTAAATAGATCTGTTTAGACACGAATTCGCCATGTGATGCCGGCAGAGTAGAATAGCATCATCTCATAAACTCCAATGGGTGTCGTAGAAGGCGACTAATGTATTAAACTCCGTCCACCAATCCGCATTAGGCAAGTGTGGTGGACTATTGCTAAACTTCCGATGACAAAGAGAGGCCTTGTGTCCCAGCAGTGGGTCGATGTACAAAGGCTGTTATGGTGATGATGAGACATTAATTCGACAATAGATTATATATCTATTATAATAGGTACAAAAGATTAAAAGAAACGCTTACGTGAAGAAAAACATTTGTTCTATAGCGCAGCGCCAAACATGCCGGCAAGCTGCTCCACTCGGACACTTGAAACCAACGGTATGTTTCTTCTGGAACAAAACCATTCACAGTATTAGATAAGTCACTTTTTAACAACTTATAGATATAATATATTATGTATTAAAATTAAGCAGATAGAGGCAAATATATTTGCCGAAGCATCTCGACTGAGGTGCCAGTTAAAATGCGCCATATCTCTAAATTCACAAATTTTAATTACTTACAATTCAAACCCAAATATTGCAAAATGATGATTAATTTGCACATTGATTAAACTGTTGCTTACCTACTTGAAATAATTAAATGTGGAAGTGTGGTCTAAGGGGCCACCTATAAAGAGTTGTATCTTTTTTAATATCTACAATACCAAGCTCAGATTTTGTCTACTAATTCTTCTCGAATACTACAGAATGATACTAAATTTTGATGTAAAAATTCATCTATAATATTCCTAGCTCCGAGGTGGCACCTCAATTCAAACGTTTCGATTGAGGTGTCACTTTTATATTCATATAAATTTTGAACTATTCCACTATAAAATCCAAGATTGGTCCTACACAATAAAAATACCCCTTAGCGAGCTTTTTGCAGTGCAGTATGATATACCTAATGCTGGCCACTGACAAAGCAGTTTCCGTGGCTGAGTTATGGCACCGACAACGTGTTATCGAAAGTAATCATCTACACAAAAGGAAGATCTTTTAATTCCAAAAACATTAGAAATTCGCAACTTCATTTGTTGTAATTATTGGAACATTGTTGCAAGAAACAGTAAGGGGATAGCTGATTTAATTACTAATTTAAGGCACAAAAGATCCTTTATGGGTCCAATATGAAACGATACTCATAGTTTTCCCGGTAAGATAAGGTCGATTAACATTTAGCACGTAAAATTAATATCGCCATTCTGCGAAATAATACTACCATTATTATTGGTACCTACACTTGTTTGTTATTATCCTTTGTTTGCTCATCCTGATAGCAAATTTTGAAATATCTATATTTAACGCGAGAGCCAGCCCGTGACATTGTAAATTTTTAATATTAATTTACACCAAAAGACAGGCGGACATACATTTTTTGTGTCGCGATGTTTTTCTCGGGGACACAGGAACTAAGAATTGGAAAACGGAATGGTCCTATGGAAAATAGGACGTATGGTTACGTTAACTGTGTGGGTATCTTTTCTAGAACACAGTGCTAGGAAAAAAGTTTTATTTTAACGCACCACATAGGATACCTACTTTTGATTTACAATGTGACGTCACTGACGCCATATTTCTTTCAATGTTTATTTACGGAGGACTTGCTTACGAGAAGTAGAATTATAATTTATGTACATGTATGTATGTAAAATCTATAAATCAGCGGCACCTACCTCGGGATAATTTAGGTGAACTATGAACATGCGACCCTCGAAATTGATTTTGTGCACTTCGGACCACTTGAAGTGATGCGTCTTCCGGCTGCCCTGGAAGGTCAGGATCCCGCTGTGATTGATGCCTAAGTACAGTTGGTTCCCTCTGTGGTCCTGAAATTTTTTCATCATCCTTATTAATGAGTACATATATTTAATATACAAGGTTTTTGGTACAAGCGAGCACCCAGCCGTCCGAACAAAGTCATGTAAATAAATCATCACAACAGCCTTTATAATTCGACCCACTGCTGGGACACAAGGCCTCTCCTTGCTATCGAATATCGAAGGAGGTTTAGGCAATAGTCCACCACGCTTGCCCAATGCGGATTGGTGGACGAAGTATAAGGTGATCAACACCCCTTTCCATCAGGAAATGGATCACCATTAGTCGCCTTCTACGACACCAAATGGAGGATATGGAGTGATGCTATTCTACTTTGCCGGCATCACGCGGCCATGTAAATAAATACCTACTATGATTTTATGTCATAGATTACCTCCTAATATATATATTATACGGTATATATACCGTAGCAAGGGAACTGACGCGCACGACACATACTTGCTTTAGCTAGCATATAAAAAGCCATTACAATGGCTTCCTGTGCTGTAAAATGGTGTGGCAAATCAGTCAAGACCTCAAGTTACCAAAAATATGGCATAAAATTTCACTGTTAAATGTTCTATGTTATCAAAAATTTGAATAAAAATCAATGTTTTTTCGTGTGTCCTCTATGCCTTCGGAAATCATTGATGAGTGACTTTGGTTGGGTGTTCTGGGTACGCCCGCGACGGCACCTAGCCCAAAAAATCTATATTATAAAAGTATTTTTACGTGGTATTGCGACGCATGCCGCTGCAGCTAGTTCCAAATATAAATAGTTCAGTCAGTAAAAAATGTATGGGAATTGCAATTTTGTATTTTTCATAACACCATACTTTGACTATGCAAGGGCCCTGCCAGAATAACAGCGCTCCTACGTCACATGAAACACATACTGAGGTACCTTCTGGCCTCGCACACAATATTTGCATGTAAAGAATACTGTTGTATACTTTTGTTATTTTCTGTTTTTCTGTGCTCTACAATTCTTTCTTTACTGCATAAAAGTTCCATTGGTACTTGGGTGTAAAATAAGGTATAATGTTCCGGAAAAATACAAGTTTCGGTAAGACATGGTATAAATCCCGTTTTCTCCCATTTTAATGTTAGTGATAGCAGTAATATTACGGCCAAAAACAAAATAAAACGAAAGAAAGAAATCCAATCGCGAATCTAAAGTCTCTAGCCACAAAAAATGTACATATATCCTATGGAATAATTTAATTTTTGCGTTTACAAACGCTCAAATATTAATACTAGAAAAATGCACTGAAAAATTCGGGCGGATTGTGGAAGATGCGGGTTCGAGTCCCGCCTGAGGCAAGTCGATTTTTTTCAGTGCATTTTTCTATGTATATTCTATGCTGTAAACAACTACTGACTTTGGAATTATTTTTGCTTTAATAAACGCGTAAATATTTTTAAAATTAGAAAAATACACTGAAAAAAAAGACTGTTCAAACGTAAAATATCGAATTTCGCCCTGGACAGTCATTTTTTTCAGTGTATTTTTCTAATTTTAAAGCTACTGATTTTTTACCTTCACTGGATGGGGGTCGACTCCATAGGTGTCCAGCTGGCAGGCGATCCTGACAAACATTCCTTCTGCCTTTTGAGTGCTCATACCCTTGACGCCGCCGCCGCTGGTTTCCGTCAGCTCCACGGGCTCTCTGTGTAACTCCTGAGAAATGAGAAATTGCTCATGTTCTGTTTCGTCCTTGACTGGGAAGCTAATGACCTTAATTGCACCTGATGTGACCAAAGTGACGGTAAGACCAAAGATGGAATCGAGATTCACCTGGAACCCTCAACCACAGAGAGAATCTTATCATTATCGGAGCACAATAATGTTGTTATGTTAACATGGCGACAGACTTTGATAACATGGCGGTGGCTAGCCAGGCAGACATGAGTAAAGTCGTACAACCAACCAAATAGAGTACAAATTGGTTCTCCCCTGGGGATCAAACCGCGTATCTCTGGATCTAATTCCGGTGGGCGAACCACTAGGTAAAAACCCAAACTGACGACAAATTTGTTTTTGGTAGGACTTGTTTTAAGACCGCTCCTGTGGGAGACCCAGGACCTCTCAGGATTCTGGTGAGACAGCCAATTACTAGTTTGTATTGACATAAATGCTAGTGAAATGCGCTAGAGCAGTCTTTCTCAAAGTGGGCGATAACGCCCCCTTGTGGGCGTTGGAGACCTAGCGGGGGGCGTTAAGTGATCCAGATAAAAATGGGGGGCGTTGGCGTAGTTTAGGGGGGCGTTGGTTGATTTGTAATTTCATTTACTTTATATCGTAAAATTCACTGATATTAAAACTTACCTTACCTACTACTCAATATCGAATAATTAGTATGTATATATTTCTGCCCGGTATGATATAAAAACTAAAAATACTTAACATAGATTTCATAGGATAGCCCGTACGCCGTACGCAATCAAGTTGTAACAAGTTTTCGTTAAATAACGCTATTGGTGCAATCCGGTTGCAATTGGCGGGTTCATCGAAACTTGTCCTAAATTTCTCAGTACGATTGAGCGTCGAAAGAGATAAACGAGTTTGTGCCTTACTCCTTCTTACTGACTAAACGCCCCCTTATTAGTAAGGCTATCGGAATCGGAAGCAGCCTCAGGAGGAAGGGAGGTGCAGAAGTTTGTGTAATTAAAGCAATGAAATCGTGGTTTTTAAGTTTTAGGTTTATAAAAAATTGGGGGCGGTGAGAAATAATTCATTTTCATAGGGGGCGGTAAAACAAATAAGTTTGATAATCTCTGCGCTAGAGTAATGAAACACAGAGTACGCGTGTCTGCTTGTTTGAAAATCGCCGTGTGAATAGAGCTCTCAAATATGAGCACAACATTATGTGTGTGTGCACTGAGAGATCCCTTCGCAAATTCGTGAATGGTTATATTGCAGGTTTTAGTAGAAGTAGTAAAACAATTGTAGAATTGTGTCCTGGAAATTGTAAAGAAATTGTTAAAAAAGATACAGCCTGAAATAAGTGATCTCTCAGTTGGACTAAAAATCCATAAGCAAAGATTTTGTTTAAATAATATTTTCCCAGATGTAGGTGCTTTGTGAGGACTGAGATCAAATATTTCAGGCTGTATATTTTGAACTACGTATTTCTTTACAATTTTCAGAACAGAATTCTACAATTGTTTCACTAATTAACGAATTTGTGAACTATCTCTCAGTGCACACACACATCAAAATTACTGCTTGTTACTATACATTAAATTTATATCCTATTCTTGGTTATTATTCTACAAACCTGTATCCTTGCTTCTATAGTCTCAGTTTGTCTCAACAACAACCTCATTTCCGTCACATAGTTCCCAACATGTATGCTTGGGTCGTAATCTCCAAGTTCAACTAAAATATGTCATAAAATTAGAATATGAAACTTAATTTTTTACAAGAACAAATACCATTACTGTTTCTAACATATTTTTTTTAATGTCATAAAAATAATACACACATACGATCAGGCTCATAGTCACAAGAGGGGTTGAGCGGAGCCTCAGGTAACATTTCATTACAACACATAAAGTTATATCTTGAAGTATGGGCCATTCAGTGCCTCCAATATTGACAGGTTGCCAGCCCGTCGCCTACATAAAAGGCACGCAAAATCATCTCAGCAGTCCGGGTAATAGTAATACTTAATATGTATAAAATTGTTATTTTATGAATATGCTTTAGATAGCTGTTTACAAACTAATAGTACCTTAACTAATTTTCACAATTCTATTGTAATAAAAGAGTACTTACTTTGAATAATAAGAGCTCCCAGCATTGCTGCCTCATTTGCTGTACAGTAAAGCCTGCCATGCAATAAGTCTCTTTTAAGTTGCAAGTAAATCTGGAACCTAGTGGCATCCTCCTTGAGCAGCAATGGATTTGGTGGATAAAACTTTACTCTAAAACTGAATAGTATTGGTGATGAATCTGTAAAGATATATAATAGATAAAATTAGTTTTAATTTAAATGTATAAATAATTCTAATAATGAATAAGCACTTTTATATCATTGGTAGTTCAAGTCAAGTCTACAATTCAAGCGTAGACTTGAAGGATATAATAAAAATAATGTTGACTATCTATTTTTATTATAGTCCCAAATAAATCAAGAGGAATTCAAAACTAATAATGCTCAAAATAGCATAGAGATTTATTTATTTATTTAACAGAGCATAGGATGGTCTATTAAATAGAGCATAGGATATTTTGAGTTAATAGATTCTATTATAGTCCAAGATATTTTGTAGTTCATTTTATTAATCTAAATATAAACTGATACTTAATTATGAGATACATATTTGCTCTACTAATAACTTGCATTGTTAATTTTGAGCATTTATAAAACAAAATGGGTATGAGAGGACCAGTCATTGTAGTTCTTTGGAGGAAAGAGTCCTATGTTCAGCAGTGGATGAAATTATGACAATGACAAAAAAAACTACATTCCACTTAACTTGCTTCAATAACATCTCTATTATGTATTACCATTTAAATTTGAATGAACTGTTTTAAAAAAAAGAAGTCTATTAATTTAAGTGAGTGTACGTACATATAATAATAAATGCTGCTTAGATTGTACATTTCTTTACATACCTTTGACTTGTTTTAATATCAACTTATCCATGTGTAGCCAATGCTGAAATTAGATAAATTATTAAAAACAAATGAGATTATATTTATTTTATTTATTTATTTCAGTACACAAACAGGTTACAGTCATTAAATATATTAATAAAAGTTCAAATATCTAAAAGAAATATTTATTTATTTATTGCTTGTCACATGGATACATATTGCCTATAGCATGTATAATTTAATTTACTTTTTACATTTAATTTCTAAAAAGAGTTTTTGAAGGTAGTGTTTTGATTTCTATTAAAGCATGTATAATTTATTTTAATTATTAATAAATATCTAAAAAGAGTTTTTGAAGGTTGTTTAGAGTAGGACATAAATTGTGTTGCAATAAGTACTATTACAAGCATCTCAAACTTATTGTGCAACAGACAAGTGACATTTATTACAATTTTTTAACATAAATAATGTAAATTGGATGGTAAGACACCTACTTCCAATTTTGAATACTCATGTAATTGTTATTATTTTTTTAATATACCTATAAAAATTGTGAAATAATTGATTAATGATTGTGAAATAATCATTCAATCAGTTAACCAACATTGATAAAGTATCGACTAGTCTTTTCAATAAAAAAAGACCTTTGGTTTCAAAAAAAAGACTAGTCGACACTTTATGGTGTGACTGATAAATTAATATCATCTAGGTTTATAATTCGTTAAAAGGACTTACTCGTTGGCCACCGGCATCTACATATCGCAAGCCAAAGTAGTCTGTCTCAGTGAGATTTAGTTGCTGACAGACATACTCCAATAAATATTTCCCCTTGTAACTTGGCTGCAAATTATGACTGATTAAGTATCGTAACAACAAGACTTTCAGTCTTCTATAATTTCATACTTACATGGAATTCACACTCTAAAATTTCTGTATCTTCTAAAAGACGCACTGTGCATTTATAAACAATGTCTCCACGGCTTTTGAACATCATGTAGTGTAATTGAGACTTGTTTCAAAACAGTAATAAATATTTGGCTTAATGGGTTAATTAATTAGTAACATTATAACTACATACAATTTGTTAGCCCTAATTTTAATAACAAATATTCATTTGTTTTCCATTCCAATAGTTTCAATTTCAGAATTTTGGGGTGTGGTGGGGGGAAAGCGAAAGTCAAAAGTATTTGACGTATTCGTCCTACAACAAGATAATTTTGACCTCGGGTAAAATGTTTTTTTTTTTCATATTTATTTAAATTTATAATGTACTGTTTAAATTTATATAATTTCAATGTGATTATTGTGAGTATAGTTGGATGAAGACTGTTTTAAACATTTCATAACGTATTGAAATTCACTCACAGTGAAAATTTCAACATGTATTGGTCGCGTTAAAGAAAAAATAATCTTCTTAATATATTTTACTAGAAAATATTGCCGCATTCTAAAATAAATTATTTTTCATAATAAAACTGCAATAGCCTATTTCAGAACGACATTTCTCCTTCTATGACGTATTTCCTTTGTAGTATTGTCAGTCCTAAAAATTTGAATGTGTGTAAGGTAAATTTCTAAGGCAGTGAAGATTATTTTATTTTGCCCAAACATAAAATTCAAATAAATAATTATATGTTAAGGAATGAGTTACTTCGTTCCATTTCATTTAAAATAAATTTTTGGTCTCAACATGAACCGTGTTAGCGTAGGTAGAGTAATATTAATTAACATCAAGTTAATAGTAATAGTTAAGTATAATATTATATTAGCAATAGTATTACAATTTCAGGAAAAAAAATTGTGTTATAAAATTTAGTAATTTAAGACTTTTATTTTTTCTAGTTTTAAAAATATTTACCTTTATAAACGCAAAAATTATTCCATAACTTTTATTTTGTTTAGGTCATACTTAGACCATTTAACACGGGACGTTGCATAGCGCAGATTTAGTACTGAAAACATTCTGCAGCAGAATGTTTTCAGTACTAAATCTGCGCTATGCAACGTCCCGTGTTCTGCTGTTTTTGCGGGGGGTGAGACAAACACGCATAGCACACATTTACTCACTCGAGCACACTGTTGCAAAAATTGTAATCGCTATTATGAGCGCACACTCGCAGGCTCGGCTAACCCGCGTACCACCATATCGCCTAACGTTGTTTCTGTCGCAAAATTTGTATTGTTTTGTGAAACAGTAGTTTATTTGAATAGAAAATTATTTTTGTGTGATAAGCAATTCCGTTTTAGGATGACTTTAATCTGTCTTGACTGTGATGACTTTAATGTTTCTGGTCGTCGTTTACAAGAAAACGTGTGATAAGCAATTCCGTTTTAGGATGACTTTAATCTGTCTTGACTGTGATGACTTTAATGTTTCTGGTCGTCGTTTACAAGAAAACACTCCGCAACCAATATTTTTTACGAGGTCCGCTTAGCGACAGATACGAATTCAAAATGGCGGTCAAACGTCGCGGTGAACTAGTTTTTATAAACTGACATGAACTTTGTTCATGTACTTTGGCAGAGGGGAAGCGTCCGCTTGCCACGTCCCGTATTAAATTGTCTAAGAGGTCAGAGCACAAATTTTTAGGCATTAGGCAGAGGGGTTTAAGCGCTTGCTCTTATACTTGAACTGATTAGATTAGTATATTATACGTATGTTATGGGTAGGCATGGGTAGGTGCCCGCTTGATACCCCATGTACCAAACAGCCTATACAAAAAATACAACGTTAAAAATATTTTCTATACGTCAAATATTATAACGTATACATATATTATTAGTAACAAAGTTGTTACTATATTTATAAAACATTTGCTAAAACATATTAGTGATGAAAAAAACATTACATATTTCGTGATTCCTTTAGTATGTAAGTGAAATGGTTAGGTAGATACATATTTTTACACTTGACTGTATACATACCTCGCATTTTTCATAATATCTTCTTTATAACGTGAAGTTCTAACATAGTAATACATACAAAACTTTTATTTTTTGATGTTCATACATAATTTACTTATTCAAATATTTGTAAGCAAATGACTAGGGTGACTAGGATTTCCGAAATTATAATAAAATAATATCCCTTTCCATCCATTCCTTATAGAAATAGCAATGAAAATTAATTATTTTTAAGATTATTATCGATACAAGATTATTATCTTTAATTCTGAAATAACTGTATAACGTAGATAAAATACATAAAAAGTTTGACTAATTTTTGGTTAGGAGTGTTTATCCCTACTAATATTATAAAGGCGAAAGTAACTCTGTCTGTCTGTCTGTTAAGCTTTCACGTCTAAACCAATAAACCGATTTTGATGAAAATTGGTTCAAATATAGAATAGAGCTCGGGAAAGGACATAAGTTTGTATGCAATTCCTCAATATCGAAGATAAAACCATAAAACATTGTATATAGGCACTAGATGAGAAGAAAAATATATGTTCTAGCGTTTATGAAATTTTGACTGTACCCCTATGTTTATAATCTCATTCCCGCGCTCGTCGTGCGAACAGTGCTTACATTTGGTCTCTCGTTATAAATTAAATAAATGAATCTAAATCGCATAATAAGTGCAGTATTCTACAGTTTTGTGAAGCTAATCTAATTGGTGATCATAATTTTTTATTTGGAACTATAATCAACAAGTGATTAAAGGCAAATTAAGAATCGAAGTTTTGTGATAATTGTGTGTGATCTAACATCCACCCGACACAATCAGCTGTAAGGAAATAAAGTGCGCCCGACTATCGCGTCTGTGTGTGGTACGGACGGGTTAAATTCGTATGCGCCGAGCGCATGTAATACGCCCGATACATTGGCAAGGCAGACGACATAAACAAATAAATCTAGCTCCGTGAACGGATTTAAATGTTTTGCGCTGAATGTAATGTTAAAATTTGTATTTGAACTTTGGATCAAACACAATTGTGTACACTAATACGTGGCACAGCTTTTGTTCAAGCGGTATCTCGAACTGTTGCATCGTTTCGGAGATATAAGTCAAAACATTTTCAAAATCCTAAATCGTTCGGCTTGTTCCTGACCTACGACAACTCGCGGACGCTTCGCTGGTCTGAGTCGTCGCCTGCGCCTCGCCCGTCCACCCCGCAAGAAAGGTTCAACTTCTACCACGATACTCAGCGATAAGTTAACGACACTTCTACTGCGACACCTCACCTTCTACCACGATATTGAGCGACAAGTAAGCGATACCATTGTTCGCTTGAGTAAACTGCTAATTTTCGACTTTACTAAGGCGAGCAATGGTAATAAATGCGCTGGTTGCTTTGGGGCCATTGACGGTCGGAGGTATTTAAGGTGCAGTATATGCTCAGAAGTTTATGATCTCGACTGTGCAGGTGTGGCTGAATGCCGGTTTCTAAATACCATGACTTCGGATCATAAGAGCTCTTGGAAGTGCCAAGCATGTAAATGCAGAGAGCCCAAGCGGAATAATGCGAACACGCCTATTCGACTTTCTGTTCCCACTGTCGGTGATGCTGACGCCACTCTTCAATCTCGGGACAGCCTAGAGAATGTCACCATTTGCCAGCATAAGAACGCTGCACTCAATGTCTCATATAATGAAGATCTCATGTATTTGGACCACATCAGAGATATTGTTCGCGAAGAGTTCCAATATGCAATGCGTGAGCAACTCACAGATTTCATTGCAATTTTCGTCAGTTCTTGATAGTTCGCTGGCACAATTCAATACAAGGCTGTCAGCATTGGAGTGTAGGATTGATGAACTGGAGCATCGCTGTTCAACTGGGAATGAGTTACGTAATAGCTGTTCCTTGGTGGAGGCTGCGCCCGCTACCACTGTATCTCACCAACAACCTGAGACTACGGAGAGAGGTATTGGCGCAATCGCAGGCACCAAAGCGAAGAAAGTCGTCCAAAAAACTAAGGCCTCGGTTGCTTCAGAGGGACCACCTGCATCCGGCGAACAAATGGTTGGAGGCCGGAGCTACGCCGAGGTAACGTCTTCTCAAAGACGACGTAATATCGCCGACAATTTATTACGCAGTACCGCTGCACCTGGAAAAACGATTTTGGAAGCATCTGAGCAGCGTAGTTTCCACCTTTTCTACGTCAAACAAGGAACTACGATTGAACAAGTTAACGAACATCTGAGGTCGATTACGGGAGCTGTCAACCACAAGGTAGAAGAATTGAAGGCCCGCGGCCCATATGCATCATTCAAGATAACTCTGCCTTTTACCTTGTCCACTATCATACTGGCGACAGAGAACTGGCCTCAGAATGTTTGTATCAAGCCTTAGAGTCAGCCCTTTCGTCGGGAGCAAAAGAAAACAGCTGAAAAATCGGCGTCAGGCTTCGACTGCAGTCAGTGATGTTGTTGATGACGGTGTGGTTGGGACGCATGGCTGCAGATTGGTATACAAGCGAACAACTCTCAGCATCATGTATCAGAATGTTAGAGGCATCAAGACAAAACTAAGGTGGATGGACAAAGACAAAACTAATGGAACACAAATTTGTTGCTATTACACCATGATCTAATTGCTGCAACTGAAACATTTCTCGATCCTTGTGTTAATGACGCTGAATTGACTGCCTCAAGCTGGAGTATCATCAGACGAGATAGGAAATCTCGTGGTGGCGGTGTTTTGCTTGCTGCACGCCCCGGATTAATTTTGACTCGTCTAAGTGAGTTTGAGACGCCGTCTGGTGAAGACCTCTGGGTCTCCTTCACAATGAACAATCGTGTTGTATACGTGTGTGTGGTTTATATAAATCCCAGTGCCCCTGTGCAATCATAGTGCACTGGGACTGTTTTACTAAAATTGAATCCTTCTTGGCTGATGTTAAAGGTTCAATGATTATTCTTGGAGATATCAATCTCAACAGCGCTTCAGTTAATGTGTGCAGCTATTATTGTTACTTTACATCATTTTGTTACTTATATGATAGAAATAACATTCTTAATGTATATGGTGGTAAATTAGATGTTGTGCTATATAGGGAGTGTATTGATAGGATGGTGGTCTCTGAGGCCGACTGTGGCGGTATAGTGAATATAGACCCATATCATCCCCCTTTAGATATTTTGATAAGTTTTGTGTCAACAAAGCGGCCAACTGAACTTCGGCCTAGTAACATTGAATTGGACAAAGATTGGAATTTCAATAAGATGGATTTTTCGTTAGTTTATAATGCGATACATGACTGTGACTGGACGCCAGTAATGAATTCTACTGATGTCGTTAGGGCCACGATTATTTTACGAAACTTTTTATGATATTTTCGATCAAATTATTATTTATTTTATTTATTTTATTTGTCACACAATACAGAGTTACAACAGACATTAGGTGGAGGACTCGACAAATTAAGTAACAATTATAGGCTGGAACTCCACAAATATGTGTAAACAGCATATATAATCCAATTAAGCAACATAATAGATAGGCAATAGATGAAACAATATAAACTATTACATATAATTATATACATACACCATGCTATATATGTATATTATAAATAATTAAATTCTTATTATTATTATTAATTCAATTAATTAATTAATTATTCTTCTAAGATATGCCTTCCAACTATTTAGGGACGAACCGCAAATGTCAGGTACTCCGTCCTGCTGGCTTAATAATGCGTTATACTCTCTGCACATTCTGTATATAGGATTGTGAAAAGACACGTTATTGTCACAAAGGGGAACCGAGAAAAGACACTCCCGTCTAGTTGACCTATTAGGGACCTTAATGCGAATCTCCGACGTGAGTGTGGTTGCTATAGAACCGCTAAAAATTTTATGTAAGCAGGTAAGGTCATGAGCCTTGCGTCGGCTTTCCAGTGTCCTCAATTTAAAAAAGCACAGTCGCTTAGTGTAGCTTGTGAGTTCTCTCTTGTAACCAAATCGCAACGTCAATGTTCTAAGAAAACGCCTTTGGGACGCTTCCAACAAGTTAGTGTGAACATTATATTGGGGTGACCAAACCACCGAAGCATACTCCAGTTGGCTCAGGACAAGTGACTTGTACAGCAATAGTAAGCTATTAGGTGACCTGAACTCTCTAGACGCACGACAGATGAAACCTACTAGTTGGTTGCACTTTTTGGATAGTGCATCACAATGATGACTAAAGCTCATCTTGTCATCAAACACTACTCCTAAGTCACGCACCTCCGATTTCCTATCGAGAATTGTATTACCAACAGCGTAATCGAAGATGATGGGGAACCTTTTGCGAGTAAAAGAGATTGCAAAGCATTTCTTTATACTAAGGGACATACCATTCTCAATACTCCAATCGCATAGGGTGTTGATATCCTTCTGCAATTTCACGCAATCAGTAATTGAGTCAATGCGACAGAACAATTTCAAGTCATCTGCATACAATAACGAAACGGTTTTAAGCTTAGGTATAAGATCGTTAATGTAGAGGACAAACAATAAAGGACCCAAATGTGAGCCTTGAGGAACGCCGGATGTAATCGACATCGGCTGTGATAGGTAACCCTTCAAAGCGACTAACTGGCTGCGATTGGAAATGTAGGATTTCAGCCAGCGGAGGAGACAACCATGTACACCCATTCGGTTCAACTTGTAAAGCAATATATTGTGATTGACTTTATCAAATGCTTTCTGAAAGTCCGTATATATAGAGTCCACCTGTCCATGATCATTAAACACTTTGCATATGAAGTTGGTGTACTCCAATAAGTTGCTTACAGTCGACTTACCCTCCACAAAACCATGCTGTTGGTGGAGGAGTTGAGGTTTGACATGGTGAAAAAGATGATCATATATCAGAGTCTCAAACACTTTTGCGAAGCAGGATAATATACTTATCGGTCTATAATTAGCGCCAGATTTGAGTATGGGCACGATATGGGCTTTTTTCCAGTCATTTGGAAATGTGCCAGTCTGTAATGATTTATTAAAAATAATGTATAGTGGCAAAGTTAGAGCAGAGGCACAACTGTTAACAAAACAAGGAGGTATACCATCCGGGCCGGCTCCCTTGTTCCGTGACAAAGATAGCAATTTTTTAAGTATATTATCCTCGGAGATATAAATCGACGGCAGAGAGTAACTATTATGCAGTGGTTCCATTCTCACTGAGCCGCCGCTGGTATCAGGCACGAAAACAGAGGAGAAAAAATCAGAAAAAAGCTCAGCCGCTGCCTGGCCACCAGTAGCGAACCTATCACCCAATTTAACCGTATTAGGTACCGTGGGACTGGATTTTTTGCTCTTAAGAAAAGAAAAAAATGTGCGCTTAAGTGGTGTATTGGTTCTTATGATGTCGTTCAAAATGCAATAAAAACTTTGAACGTCTAAATTGACATCACAATGTACAAATGTACGCTCCCAATCCATACCCATAAGTTGTTCTTTACATTTAGAAGTGTCACATTTTCGGAAATTAGGTATCTTGTTCTTTTTTGGGTTTATACCCTTGCACTCATATCCAAAGTTCACATCAACTTCGATAGATGGGTGATGACAATCGGGAGTGCTCAGTGGGCAACACTCAGAAATCTTAATGTCAGGAAGGTCAGTCATTACCAGATCAAGTATTCTGTCGTTTGAGTTTCTTACATGGTTAAATTGGAAGAGACCCCCCAACTCTAACAAACTTATAAGTAATGTAGATTTACTATCATACGCCCCCCCCAGGTACCATGCGAGAAGGGCTGTTGCCATCAAGAGTCCAAGCCAAGCCCGGTATGTTGAAATCGCCGACAATAATTATTTTAGAATTTCCAGTATGATTCAACAGTATGTTAGAACAATTGTCAAAGAAGTAATTATGATCAATAATGCTTAGGTCAGGAGGTAAGTATACGAGATAAATGTTTAAAGAATGACCGTTGGAGCAAGGACCCCCGTGCACCGTAACAAAAAGATCCTCAAGTCTACTTTCCAAGTCAGAACGTCTAATTACAAGCAAGTCTTTCTTGAGTGCTAAGAGTACCCCGCCACCAGACTTTTTCTTTGAGCTAGTAGTTTCACGATCTCTACGAAAGACATTATACCTGTCGTCCATAAATTCGTTAGTATAGTAAGAACTATCTAAGTTAGTCTCACACAGGCAAATAACATCATAATTTTCATTTAAAATATTAATATACAACTGTTTCAATTTACTTTTAATCCTATTAACATTTTGATAGAATATTTTCATCCTTTTTTTTATTAAATGTAATTATAAATCCAAATAGCAATTTATATAGATGCAAAATAAAATTAAAACTATAATACAACAAAACACTACACTATACAACGTTTTTCTCTAGACTACTCAAGTCCTTTATGTATAAAGCAGGAGAGGTGTCGTCTTTCCTTATGTAAATCCTGCCGTATTTTATCCAAACAAATTTATAGTCCTTTTCCTTAGCTAGTTTTCGAGTAGCAGCGTGTAGTTCCTTGGATTCCATCGAAAGATGTTCGCCCACATAGATAAGGTATTTGTCGCCGTTAATGCCAATGTGTGTCGATCCAAGGCGATCTTTAGGGTTTGCCTTATTAAACCTCCTCACAGCAGAAAGGATGTCGTCACGCCGCCTCTCAGAAGGAAGAGTAACTAATAAATTGCGTGGTCTTTCTGAGGACGGATTTAACTTAGCAACTCGTCGACAAGAGCGTATTTCGCTATCGGCGATGGAAAGTTTTACAACGTCACACAACTTTTTAAATAAGCTTACTACATTCTCATTGCGGCGCTCTGGAATACATTGTATTTCAAGATTGTAGCTTCGTGAAGTTTTATCAGCTTGTCGTAGACGTGACTCGAGCTTAGCGATGTCTGATTGGAGTTTGGAGTTACACAATTCAAGCTTGGTAATTTTATCTTTGGTCGATGCAAGTTCAGCTTTCATGTCGGATTGCTCACTGCTCAAAAAGTCTGTAGTGTCCGTAAAATCATTTTTTAGGGTTTCGGTAACAGCACTAATTTCGGACTTTATTCTCTCCTGGATTTCCAATGAAAGGGTTGCTCTAATTTTGTCCAACTTTAAGTCAATCAATTGACTAAACTGCCGCATAGTAATGGTAGGTTCTGACGGTAACATCACCCGCCCATCAGAAGACTCAAGAGATAAGGACGAGTTATCAACAAGTGGTTCGTCGCATGACATAGTTAGTTGTTGGTTAGAGGCCGAGGCCGAGGCCGGAGCAGAGACTACCTTTGCATCGAGGAGCCTATAAGGGGAAGATACAGGAGTGTCATCATTTCTAGTCCTCTTAGTAATATTAGTACACAAGTCGCAGCGCCAAGTACGTTGTAGTTCTCTGATGTTGCTATTATAATATGATGCGCCTATATTTAAGCAGAGATAATGGTAGCATCCCTTACAAGCGACACATCTAAGTAAGTCTGATTGTTTTACAGTTTTTTTGCACCCCAAGCAATTCATAGCGGGCGTTTAAAGTGAAGCAAGCACAGCAGCACAGCGTAAACAGGTATTCCTAAAAAACGCAGATCACCAGCTTCATCTAAGAGATATCCTGTTTGGTTCGACCTTAATATAATTAGAAATGTTAATCCATCGACGATTATTAATATCCAGACACAATTGATTTTAATTGTGTTCTCGCGCTCCTGAGCGCGAACGGGGCTTAACGAGTTAAACTGAAATCAAAATTGCATCGTATTTGGAAGAAGAGCAAATGCCCTAATATATACGCACAATTTGCTGAATTGCGATCTTCTCTTAAAAAATGCATCCACATAGCTTACAGAGATCATATGCGTACGCTTGAAAATAATCTTAAATCTAACCCTCGGGCGTTCTGGAGGCATGTGTCAAGCTTACGTAGTAGCGGTGGCTTTGAACCTACACTTATATATAAAGATACTCATTGCTCTGGTGTAGAGTCTGCGAAAGCCTTTGCAGAATATTTTGCTAGCACCTATACCTCTGACACATGTCGACCGGAGTGTGCTGAGTCTCTTCCTGAGTTAGCATCGTTCGTGTCTATATCTCCGTATTCTCAAGCTGACGTTAGAGAGGCTATAATTAGACTTAAGCCGACCTCGTCTGTGAGTCCCGATGGTGGTGACCTTATATGCCAGCCTCTCTCTCATATTATAAATTTAGTAATCACTACGGCAATCTATCCATTACAATGGAAAACATCGAAAGTGATACCAGTTCCCAAATCAGGAAATAAAGTGTCTGTGGAAGAGTCCCATTGCGATTATTTCGGCATTTGCCAAGATATTTGAAAAACTTGCGTACAAAAGTATCTACAGTCAAGTTCAAAACTTCCTATGCGAAGAACAACATGGTTTTAGAGCCCAAAAATCGGTTAATACCAATCTACTCACTCTGGTTGATCATATTTCATCTAGCCTAGACAGGGGGAGACAGGTGGATGTACTATACTTTGATTATTGCAAAGTGTAGAGGACAGCGCGCCGCGATCGGTCTACCAGTCACTAACTGCAATACCTCCGTCCGATATACCCTCCCGTTTTTGGAACTCAAGGTTGAATCTTGGAATCGATCGTTGAGACTAGTGATAAGTGCAATAGGCAAAATTGTAATATAAGAAATGTGTTTTTAAATAAATTAAGTGAACTACCGATGAGACTTTTACTTCCAAAAGAAACAACAAGAACCTTCCTTACCTCAACACAACATAACATAGCTTCACTTCACAACAATTCGTATACAGTCCACAACACAAAGCATTCGATAGAGTAGATAGTAAAATCGTACTAAAAAAACTTAAAACTTATGGATTCGCGCCCAAACTGCTACAATTGTTTTTTAATTATCTCAGAGATAGGCGGCAGTATATTCGTTATGGCTGCTATGTCTCTGGAACTTACTTAACACCTTCTGGTGTTAATCAGGGGTCGATACTTGGTCCTTTGCTTTTCCTCTTAATGATTAATGATGTAGTAAAGGTATTTAAATTTACAAAATGCGAGAGATGCTGATGATTTAAAAATTTATATGGAAGTAAATAGTACTATAGATTGTGACCTGATACAACATGACATCAATGCACTACTTCAATGGAGTGATCGTAATAGGATGGGACTCAATCTAAAGAAGTGCTTTGTGATGTCCTTTGGTAGTCGACATCATCCTATTGTTTATGACTACCAAATGGCTGGTGAATATATCACACGTACTGAGATAATAACTGATCTTGGTGTCACTTTCGATACTACATTCAATCGACATATTTCCGATTTAACAAAGGATGTCTTCTTCGTCGTTTGGGATTCGTACTCCGTAATATGCGCGACATACGGAATCCAAATGTGATAAAATTATTATATATAGCGTTAGTTAGAAGTAAGCTAGAAACTAGTGCATGTTTGTGGAGCCCGCACGAAACTTCTTACAAGCTAATGCTCGAAAAAGTTCAAAAGGCATTTTTGAGATACTTATATAAGAGAATTTATGGTTATTACCCTTTCCTATATCCTACGCTTTTTTTGCTTGGCATGCTAGGAATGCGCTCTTTGGAGGTTAGGCGGAAGACCGATCAAATTCGGACCGCATTAAAGATCTTACGCGGTGACATTGAATGTTTGGAGCTTCTCGAGAAACTGATGCGCTTTTTCGTGCCTGACAACTATACGCGGCACCGTTCAAGCCGCCGCCACGCTCTGTTCGCACGACCCGCCAGCCGCACTGTGGCACATGCACAGTCGCCTTTGTGTCGTATGCACACCGCGCTCAATGCACTCCTAGTCCACCACCCTGAGCTCGATTTATTTACAGATCTCTGGCATACTGTTTCTTCAGTATGTTTTTCATTTTCGGAGAAGTAATGTTTAATTTTAATTTATGTTCGTAATGTAAATAAATTTGTAATTTTTTTTTTCAGAGAAGTAATGTGTAATGTTCTCTTAGATTTGCGCGAGCACTACACATTATAAATAAAACAACTTTTACGGATTTAACTCGCGTGTAATTAGATTTTATAATACATGATGATATTATTGCCCGACGTTTCGTGACACTTTTCAGCGTTCGTGGTCACGGGATGACTAAAGATGTAGGTTGTCAAACTTTATGAAATAGTTAAATCTACCGTCACTTTAATTATTAATTTGGAGTGTTCCGTTTCACGCAAACGGAGCTCACGGTGTCATTAGGTCTTGCTGTGTGGTGGTTTGCCTGAGTTTTAATAATTTTAATTACTGGATCCCAAGCAGGTGGTACGGCCCAACCATCTTCTCTATTGAAATTTTATTACATATGACATGTAATAAATGAATGGCTCCAAACCTTAAAGAATTACATTTAATTAAACCTCCTTCCTTAAAATCCGTTCTGTGGTCTAAAAGTTCTAAACGTACAGACAGACGAAGCGACTTTGTTTTATACTATGTAGAGATAGAGAGACATAATTCTAAACTTCACTTTTTATTCTATAGCTATAAAATATAAAAACATTATTTATATCGAAAAAGGGAAATACTATATAATATGCTTTAAAAATATTATATAGTATTTCCCTTTTTCGATTTTTGGGAGTTTAAAATTTTTACGCGGTCACACTCCTCACCGGAAGTGACTCTTGTCTTCCAGCTGAAAGAAAAATCTTTTCTCGTCCATTCTGTTGGAGTCTTTCTCGGATATTACACGCTGATTGTAATCCGTGGTGAGTGTCAGAAGAAAGATTGTGCAGTGAAAAAGTGATTTCTTATTTGATACAAATTAACCTGAATCTTTCGTGTTAGTATTTAGTAAATCAAATAATTAATAAAAGTTTGGGTAATTACAGCCTTATCCAAAGTACAAAGTAGTGTCAACTTTTTATTAGTGAAGTATTTCTTTTCTTTCCACCAAAGTAAAGAAGATTATTTTATTGTGTAACTATAATTTCTATAGTGTTATATTTTGAAATCATTCCATTTTCGAAAATAATTTATGTGCTTACGCGTCACACTTCACGACCCGGCTCGTCACCACCACGTGGTTTATATTCTCTTGTTTTGGCTATTTCATTTTATTACATTAATTATTTGGTGTAATCGTACATTTAAATTAACTTTACCATACTATTTTTTCTACTTATTCCGATAATTATTTCGTTTCGAATGTAATGGCTGTCATCCATTGTAAAATGTCAAGATAGGGCGAGGCGACCATGCGGCCGCCATATTGCCGGTCGCATACATGAGGCTACGACCTTGTCGTTGCCGGCTAAGATAGTTTGAAAGAATTTCTCCGCTTAAATAATAACAAAAACCGTAATATTTTTTATTGTTTGTTTCAGACTAACCAAAAATGGGCAAGGAAAAGATTCACATTAACATTGTCGTTATCGGACACGTCGACTCCGGCAAGTCCACAACGACCGGACATTTGATCTACAAATGCGGTGGTATCGACAAACGTACCATTGAAAAGTTCGAGAAGGAAGCCCAGGAAATGGGCAAAGGTTCCTTCAAATATGCCTGGGTGTTGGACAAACTTAAGGCCGAGCGTGAGCGTGGTATCACTATTGACATCGCTCTCTGGAAGTTCGAGACAGCAAAATACTATGTCACCATCATCGATGCTCCTGGACATCGTGATTTCATCAAGAACATGATCACTGGAACCTCCCAGGCTGATTGCGCCGTGTTGATCGTGGCCGCTGGTACTGGTGAGTTCGAAGCTGGTATTTCCAAGAACGGACAGACTCGTGAGCATGCCCTCTTAGCCTTCACCCTCGGTGTCAAGCAGCTGATCGTAGGTGTTAACAAAATGGACTCTACTGAGCCCCCATACAGCGAATCCCGTTTCGAGGAAATTAAGAAAGAAGTATCTTCCTACATCAAAAAGATTGGTTATAATCCAGCTGCTGTCGCTTTCGTACCCATTTCTGGCTGGCATGGAGACAACATGTTAGAGCCATCTACCAAAATGCCCTGGTTCAAGGGATGGGCTGTTGAACGTAAAGAAGGCAAGGCTGATGGTAAATGCCTCATTGAAGCCCTTGATGCCATCCTGCCACCAGCTCGCCCCACAGATAAGGCCCTGCGTCTACCCCTGCAGGACGTATACAAAATTGGTGGTATTGGTACAGTGCCCGTAGGCAGAGTTGAAACTGGTATTCTCAAACCCGGAACTATTGTTGTCTTTGCTCCTGCTAACATCACTACTGAAGTTAAGTCTGTAGAGATGCACCACGAAGCTCTTCAGGAGGCTGTGCCTGGCGACAATGTTGGTTTCAACGTTAAGAACGTGTCTGTCAAAGAATTGCGTCGTGGTTACGTTGCTGGTGACTCCAAGAACAACCCACCAAAGGGCGCTGCAGACTTCACTGCACAAGTAATCGTGCTCAACCACCCTGGACAGATTTCTAATGGATACACCCCTGTACTGGATTGCCACACAGCCCACATAGCCTGCAAATTCGCTGAAATCAAAGAAAAAGTTGACCGCCGTACAGGTAAATCCACTGAAGACAATCCTAAATCTATCAAATCTGGTGATGCTGCCATCGTCAACCTGGTGCCATCCAAGCCTCTCTGCGTAGAGTCCTTCCAGGAATTCCCTCCCCTTGGTCGCTTTGCCGTACGTGACATGAGACAAACAGTCGCTGTTGGTGTCATCAAGGCTGTCAACTTCAAGGAAGTCGGAGGTGGCAAGGTTACCAAAGCTGCCGAGAAGGCCACCAAGGGCAAGAAGTAGCTAGCGCTGTTAACAGCACAGTTTTTCATTCAACTGCGATACTTCATACACCGCAAGGTGTTCAGAAGGAAAGAAGGGCTACAAACTCATTCCTTTTCTATATTTTTTACAAGGCTTATACTGTAACGTTATTTTATAATTTATATAAGGTTATACTATATCTGAAATATTTTGTTATGACTGCAACTAAAGTGTAAATTCATAGAATAAAAGGTAGCCTCCAGAATTATTTGATTTTTTTATCCCAAGTACCCACAACACATTAATTATAAAACTATATTCATCTTAGAACTGCATAATTTGATAAAAGGTGTTAAATATAATTGTAACACAAACTACTGAAGAGTTCAATGACCAGATAATGTTAGATACAGTTTGCTGATGTCAATTACCATAGCTTATCACATCTGAATTGTTCTGGCTCACCAACACCATCACGCATGTGTCTATACCTAGCTATAGCTTCATGATTGTGTCATCTTCGCAATGAATTTAAAAAACAATATAGTTTCGTCTGATGTAGAACTAATTGAGGAGATTAATTTTGTATATCTATATTGCGTAATAAAAAAGTAGATCGCTGGCTAACAGCTACAAATGATGCATTTTTTTAGAAAACAAGAACAACAAATTAAATACTGCTTCTATTTCGATAGAACAAATTATCAAGCTTATTCGTTAACCCACACGATATGGTCAATCGCTAGGTATAGACACATTCATCACGGATTGGATTGGAATTCTCACTACACAAAATTTTATTGGCAAAATTTCTCACCTAATTCTCTAGTCAATGGTTTAAAAGTTACATTGGTGGCTGAGTTGGGTGGGACCCATTCGTCCTGGCTCGGCCACCTCAATATCTTCGAAAACGATGGCACCTAGCTTTAAACTGTTTCCTCTTAGTTTGTCAATCATTTCTCAAAATGTCCCGTCAAATTTTCAAAGATTGAATAATGCAGATATTTAGAGCCCGGTGTAAATGAGCCCGAAATTTTAAATTTGAGGTCTCAACCGTTTCGGCAGTACATATTTAAGAAAAACTGATTCTGCTGGAGTAACGTTATTCTAACTCTAGGATTTTTTATTTATTTTGCAGGTCTATCTGAAAAGAAAGTATGCAGTAAAGTAGCTCGAATTGGTGCATAAATGAGCCCTATAAAATAAATTTTGAGCCCCTCGGGATTCCATAGTTGTTTCAGTTTTTGCTGGGGTAACGTTTGGCCGATTACTGGATATCGGAAACTGTTGGACATACAATCACGATTTTTTGTATATATGCAAGAGTTAGTTCGAGCCTTCTGTGCCCGAAATTTCGTTAAAAGAACTAGTATGGTTTGGGAGCTATAAAATATTTTCTAAAAAACAAAAATGTGCTCTAGCTCTTGAACGAAGACACCTAGAAACTTCACAGCAGTACCGGCTTGTACCTCGTGTCTAACCACATAATCAAGTATAATTTCGACATCCTACTGTAAGTGATTGGCGAGTAGTTACGAAATTTTGATTTCATGAAGATAATTATTTTCAGCTCCGAAATAACTACTTTCTCTAAGAGCTGGCTTATAACAATGTTTTAACAATAATTAGAGCCCTATATCAAAAGTACGTATACAAAATCTCAGCTAGCTACAAAAGTGTGTAATACTTTCTTTTGAGACAGACCTGCAAAATAATAAAAAAAAGTCAGAGTTAGAGTAACGTTACTCCAACAGAATCAGTTTTTCTTAAATCGTGCAAAAACGGCTGAGGGCTCAAATTTAAAATTTCGGGCTCAGTTACACCAGATAGGGCTCTAAATATCTGCATTATTAAATCTTGGAAAAGAGGTAACATTTTGCTGGAGTAACGCACACTATTAAACCTTAGACAAAGGATCCTACAGACCATACCAGAGTTCTTTTTTCTAAAAGATACTAAAATAAAAATTAACATGTCTACAATAGGAATTTATTTAAAAATTACTTATACTATATACAAAGTATTTTTTTACAATCAGTAAGAAAGATTGGTAGGGCCTGGGTTCTCTTTCTCTTCTTCTTCTATAATCATATTAGCCCACTCTTCAGCTTGACGATATCTTTGCCGCTTAGTGTACGGGGCATACACCAATCTGTTACCGATTACAACCATAGTAGTTATAGACAGAGCGACTATGGTCTTTGCAAAAGGACCCGAACTGCGATACCAGTTTTTTAACACGTTCATGGTTTTTCTATTGGCGGTTCTTGGCTCTTAATCGATTTGAGTTTTTCTTCTTTGAGATGCTCTATTATTATAGGTTTCCAGATGTAAACTCCTCCAAATACACCCAATACAGTCACTAAAACAATTTGGCCTCTCGTTATACCACGTCTATAAATCCTCATTTCTGAAAATACTCTGAAAAACCTAATAAACTCTTCATTTGTTAGAAGTCTAGGCAATTAGTAGTAAAAATAAACAAAATTTGGAGTTAACAAAAAAACTAACCTAGAAAAACGGTGTTATTTTTTCTCTACTATTATATAAGGAAGACAAAATTCACGCTCATACAGCCAAGCTTGATTTACTGTAAAACACAGATTATAGTCAGCGCAATATAATAGGCCCGTTTTGACAGATAGATACGTCAATAGAAGTAGAATGTAACTGGATAGCATGAAGATAGAATTAAGAATGGAGTCATTAGTCAAATGAAAAAAGTGAGGGCAAAAATTTTGACAACCCTTGACATTTCTTGACATTGCTAGAGAGGCCCTGTCTCTTTCTAGTAGGGTGCCTGTAGCATAAATTAATCACGGACAGTCTTGTGCCACAGGTAAGGTCTCACGTGCTCCCACGGTCCTAAGATATAGGGAGTTAAATGAGACACGAGAGATCCGTGCAGAACAATTTATTAAATGGTGGTATAATGCCCAATAGCGTGTACTCCCCTGGTGGTAGCCGGAGATGGTCTCGGTGAGGGTCGCTCGGTGGGACGAGTTAGGGCGGCTTGTACTGCTGCACACTGTAAGTCCAGCCCTGGGCGGAAGTGAAATAGCTGAGGCGACAGCGGCTACCTTAGCCTAATCTTGGACCCCAATTAGGGGTTAAACACATTAAATAAATAACTATTATTGCACACGATTATCAAATTAGTTAATTAGTATTAGGTAGGTCTTGTCGGTGCTCAATTTACTTAGCGAACCACGCAAGCGCAAAACCGAATCACCAAGCCTTTGTTTGCGATTCCTGACTCGATCGAGACTGCCCGGCGACGCAGGCGCAATCTATCGGAGATTGCCCGCAACAGTCGTACGGTCACTAAAATGTAGCTTATCAACGTTAATATGGAGCGCTAAAACCTATTGATAAATTTAGGAGGCGAACTTTAAAGAAATATTTCAATTAGATGAGCTTCCTTTATATCTTAATTTATGTAATATTTATAAATAGTGTAATCTGATTTAATTAAAAAAAAATTATGTATGTAGGTCGGTAAAATATGTATGTGTAACGTTACACTTGAACTTCGTTACGTTAATAAAACCACAAGTTGAAAATAATTTGAGTTTTGAGTTTTCCATGACAAAGAATCAAAATTCATAATAATTACTTTAAACTTTTTTTCCTGAGTGCCTTTTAGCACGGTAATGTTATCTATTTTCGGCTCCCAGGAAAAAAATCAGCAACCGAAATACGAGGATTTATCGCTTCTGTGACTCTTGATTTTAAGAGGCACGTTACAGTTTATTATATAGCTTATCTCATGTCACGTCAACTCATAGACATTAAATTATTCTTGTTTTTTAGGTGCTAAGCATACATTTAAGGTTTTCCGGTTAGCAATGCTATAAAAATACATTGTGTGGTATACCGATCTAGCCGTTCTTGAGTAATGATAATAGGGCCGTAATGATGCGCAACTTACCAACTTACTACCAGACTTTCTTTATATTGATAGATATTACGGCTGAAAGCCGAAGTGCGGTTTTTTATACAACAGAAGAAATTGTTAGCTCTAGTAACTTTCCGTGAATTAGTTACATAAGTAACAGCTACTGGCTACAAAAAAGTAAGTTTAGTAGCACTTGGTTTTTAGTATAATACAGGCTGTAACATGAAGGGTACTTAAACATGGTACCCTACATGTTACAGCCTGTATTATATGTAATATTTGGGGTGTTTTAGGCCATCAATATAAACAACTTTTTGACGCCGTCATGGTGGAGTGGTCAGTATAGCTACCTACACATGAAGCCTTTCGGGTTTGAATCCTGGTGCCGGCAAATATTTGTGCGGCGAACACGAATATTTGTTTGCGAGTCACGGTTATTATATATTTATTTAAGTTTATTTATAAAAATATCTAAAGCTATTAATTTATATTGAAAAAATGACCGTTATCTACACTTACGTGCAATAAAATCGACCCAACTCGTCGGTTTCGATTCGACATTTATCGGTATATAAAAAGAAGATTAGGCAAAAAAACTTGTAAATATAATTCAAATCAAATCAAATAATTTAATGCATTCATGAATGTAAATAACAGATGTTCACAAACAACACCAGCACATCATGGTGCCCATTTGGGCATAGCATAATCAAGATAAAAGTGTAACGGACTAGATTAGAAATTATTCATACTATATTAACTTAATTCGAATGTATATTTCTTACGCTTTATTTAACCTACTCTAAACATCGATAAATGAAGTGTTGGTGACAATAGACTAATTACTTCGGAAATCCTGGTTTCTCATTTTTGCGTCATACGGCATTTTGGTGACTATACAGAATGTTAAAATTCAATTGAGTCATTGTATATTCAATAATTGATGATGCCTGATGCCCTTACAATTATTTCCCCAAACATTTTAGCTCTCTGTATTAACTGTACCTATATTATCAAGAAAATTTGTACTAACCAATTCAAGGGTTGCCTTTGAAAAGTGATTGAGTAGTGGTTTTATTGAAAAAAGGGCTTGAAGTTTGACATAAGCAGTTGCCTTGAAAGTGTCGGTGTCTTGAAAGTGGAAGCTACATATTTTCAAATTCATTAAAATTTTGTTTTTAAAGACACAATAGACAACCATATGGTCCGTCGCTTCGGAAATCTAAAAAGAAAAGAAAATTTTATGTATACAAGTTAAAAGTGTATATAAATATTTATGTACACTTTTAACTTGTAATCAAATAGCATATTAAAAACTATCATTTTGATAGATTTTAATATGCTATTTGATTACAAGTGCAGAAGAGCGCAGCCACAATTTTATTAATACTGTCTGTCTGTGTGCAATGTATCTGCGTTGCATGTTAGTACATGCAAAAGTGAATGATAAACATTATTACACTAGTACAATCCAATCAATACTCTCATTATCTTTTTCTCAAATAAAATAATTTACATTACACAAATTACATATTTTATTTGTAAATAAACATTTCGAACTAAAAATGGGTAAAACTATTTATGTATTTTATCTATGTAATAGTTATTTCAAAGAATTAAATAAAATAATCTATCAATTTTGATTACCATTTATAAAAGGAATGGATAGAAAGGGATATTATTTCCTTATAATTCCGGAAATCCTAGTCACCCTAGTCATTTCTTTACAAATATTTGAATAAGTAAATTATGTACAAAAATTCATTAAATTCTAAGATAGGATTAAATACGAGTATCAGAAATTTCTCCCTCTTATGGAGTTTTGCAAAATAACGCTAATAATCTGGAATTACGGGTGAAAAATGAAATTTATAGATTGAACAATATTATATGCAATTATGACACTTACAAGTGAAATTCACACTGCATCCTCAATACTACTCACTTCTACCAGCACGAAATAACTATATATGTATAATTTTGCACTATTTATCCTTATTTTAAACTAAAAAGCCGTACCAAAATCGCGAGTCGATATTTATGAATACGTCAATTTCGACAATTTATGTCATGTTGAGATTTCGGGACATTGACACTTTTTTTTTTTTTTTTTTTTTTTTTTTTTTTTTTTTTTTTTTTTTTTGACACATGAAGAAAGTGCTGCCATTACATAAATCCTTTCATTTCCCATAAGTTATAGAAAGAATCACAGTGATGATTTTCAAAATAAAATACAAACCTAAACATTAAAAGTAAATATATTATATTTATTTCTTTCATTGATAATAAATACTGATAATTGAATACAATATGTTAAGTTTTTAGCTACTTTTCTACTTTTGTTTTAGAAAGATGGCGAAATACTGGGGAAATCTTGTTTCTATGTAGTCGTGTTTAGAAATAGATGACGACAATTTCTAGAAAGAGAGATGTGTAATTTGAAATGTCAAGTATTGTCAAAATTTTTGCCCTCACTTTGTTATTTTGACTAATGACTCCATTCTTAGTATAAGCTCCTTGCTGGATAGCAATCAAAACAGATGCAAGCAAAAAATAAAAATATATTATTGCATTTTTCAGTAATACAAATACAATCATATTTTAGCGAAATAATTAAAATGTCATAATAAAAATAAAAAATATTCTATCTCGCATAATATTTAAAGTTAAATGTAATTTTCTAATGTTCTGAAACTTCATAAAAACATTTATTCGAGTTATTCTTAATCTTTTTTTTCTTTAGTGATAGTGCAGTGACTTAAATTGATCGTTAATTTCACGAATATATTCGGTGCAGTATACGAATATATTGTATTGAAATTTAAAAACAAGATTTCTAGGTTTCTAAATTGAATTAGAGTTAAATTATAAGTTTAAAATTTTCAAAAATAGCAAATTGCATGTTTTTAATGCAAGTATGTTTAATGAAAAACAGGGAATTGATCAAATCCCTAGTGATTTGATCAAACCACTGAGGATGTTAAAATAACAACATGACTTTATCATTTTACTAAATGAATGTCTACACGAAGATATGTGGGATTTTTATTTATTATTAAAACCAGGATATAATTATGATTACAAAGCTCATATAATTGATTTCTCTTGTTAATCGTGTAAGTAAATAATCGATTATTTTGGTCACATCACCACTTACGATATTTTGGCATGTGTCAAATCGGCCCTATTATATTGCGCGGACTATAGCAAGAATATGCCATGAAGCCATGAAGCTATAGTATAGCTTCATGGCTTCATGGCATATTCTAGCTATAGTATAGCTTCATGAGACCTAAGTTTTAGACATATTCTTTCTAATCTATTCTATTCTTATTTATTGGCATTCGCAATACCTAAAGATTACGTCTGAGGATTATGCATTTTGCCAATGTCAAATGAAAACTTAATTATAGTTATTAAAAATTGTACGGTCGATTTTGGTTAAAAATGGAGTTTCTCAACACGTGTTTTTACAACAAGAACTCGGGAGAAACTCTTTTCTTTCTAATCTGTCTATATGTGTGTGCGCATCAAGCTATTACCTATTGCATCATGGCGTCTGGGGATGTTCGATCCGATCCGATACTTGAGTGGATCGATACAAAAGAATACGATCCACCCGATTTTTGTATCGATACGATGGCTTTCGATCCGTTAGTGGATCGATACATGCACACTGAGGATCGGATCGAATCATTGTATTAAATTCTAAAAAAGGTAAACAAACATTTAGCATAATATTTATAATTACACTAATATAAATATTTGTCTGGCGGTAGATTTTGCAAAGTCAGTTGTATTACATCTTTTATTTGAATGTATCTTCAACTTTGGCATGGTTACTTGTCAGGTGAAATGATCTTTCATTTATTTTTATGTTTTACGTTTTCCACTCTTGTACCGTTAACAAATACTGCTGATGAATATGGCTCCACCAAAAAAATCAACTGTATGGTAATATTTCATCAAAACTGCGAGCGGAGGAAAGTGCAAATTGTGTTTCCTAGAAGTGAAAACAAAAGGAAACACAACTAATTTGTCCAAACATATAAAAAGGCACCACACAAATTTAGAAATCGTACTCGAGAGTAATTCTTAAATATACTTTCATAAATACATATTCATCTTTAAGTGACTTGAAACTAAGACTGTCTTACAAATTTAATTATTGTTTCGTATTTTGATGTTTTATTTAAAAAAAAAATGTGTGCGTGTACTAGTGTACACACGTAAGAAGTGAAACTTCTTTATGGCCTTACATAGACATGAATACAAAAAAGATGGCGCGTAACCGAAAAATGTGACGGTAAATTTTTTTCCAACGCCGATAAAGAAGTTTCACTTCAAAATTACTTGATACGATACGATACTGGATCGATCCAAAGTGTCGCATCCAATCTGTTGGATCGATACAGTGCATTACGATCCAGAATATCGATACAAAGCACTTGGATCGAACATCCCTAGCATCTGCGTGCGTGCATGAAGTGACTTTCACCGCGGTCCAAATTGCGCATATGTGCGCAATCGGCACCGATAGGTAAAATATAAGCTCCTTGGCGCAGACGGAGTGAATTAAGGGTGCGTTCCAAAACCAGTGACGCCAGGGTAAAATTTACTTCGTGAATAAGAAAGAGTCAGAGCATAACGCTCGAAAGAGAAAAAACATTGTTTTAGAACGCTAACGAGGAAATCTCGAGTAAAAATATGAAACATGACATGTCGCTATTTTAATTTGTTTATTATCATATATTGGACAACTCTGCACTCGAATAAATTAACTTTTTACTTTATGTAAATAAAATACTATTTTACAGTAACCATCGTTTTTGTGTAATTACAAAAATAATAATTAAAAAATTTGATCATGAATATGAAAACGTAGATGATGCTCAACAGATTGACAGCTGTCAGGTAAATTTTAACAGTCTCCAAATACCGATAAAAATTGCTCCAGCGGGGTAAATTTTACTCTCCCCAAAGTCGTTCCAAAATACTCGAGCAACTGTCAGAGTAAATGTTCGTTTACCTTCGGTTTCACTCGGGTTTGTTTTGGAACGGCTTGGAGTAAAAATCACTCTACCCCGAGTAAATTGAAATCGTTTTGGAACGCACCCTTGATTGCACGCAAATAGAATAGTGCACATAGCACCGTATTCAATTCGGTCGAAGGCGTTTGCACTGTTGGTACTCGTAACTTTCGTAATGTTTGCGCATTATGGACCGCAGGGACTGTCACTTCATGCACGCACGCAGACGTCTGTCACTGTGACAGTTGAAATATTTTCATCATGTGGTTTGTTGTGTAGATGTGGTTGTGTAGTGGTGAACATTTGCACTTTGTAAAGTATTTGTAATAGTTATATTTCCAGAGTGCTTATAAATATGACACTATCCCAATGAAAATATCTTTAAAGATCGGAGTTACTTTCTATACAACCCATTTATGTAACTGATAAGGTTTTTCCAACTATTAAGAGATAATACTTTGTCTCAGTAGTCTTACACGACTCTCCACGGGACATTTTGCTTTCTTTTTGACTTTCAACCTCTTAAAATCATGGCCAACCGTCCAAGACAGTCGCCCAATATTTTGATTACAGGTATAACGTAAACAAACCTAGTAAATAAAAAAAAAATTATTCTCCTTTCGGAAAGTAAATAAAATTATTTTTAATCTCATTTTGAAATTTAAAAGAATCAATTTATATAAATAATTCACTACAGGTACTCCTGGTGTTGGGAAATCAACTATTAGTCGAAGGTTGGCAGAGAGTACAAATTTTATATGGAGGGAAGTATCAAAATTGGCCGAAGAATATAATTGTCTTGATGAGTATGACCCTGAATATCAGTGCCCATTTTTGAATGAAGATAAGGTAAAAATTAAATATACTTACATACTTATTAAATTTTTCTTTAACCCTAGAAAGATAATCTACGTCTCTAAGACGTATGCGCGACACCGTTATTTCGATTTCTTTTTTATTTCGTAACAGCGCGCTGTCTGTCTCAGTTAACTTACTTCGTCAGGTAAACCTTTTGCGAGACATTAGTGTCACCACAGTAAGTAAAGTAATTACATAGATACATGGATGACATACATCCGGCAGACGTATGATTATCTTTTCCGTATCTTTTGAACTTAGGGCCCATAGATATATTTCTGTTTGTTTATCAGTGATTTTTATGTTTTGGGTAACTTTGATAGTTCACTACATGGGCTGGACGCTACGTCTTTGGTAATTAGTTGTCAGATTGAAGCAATATTGGTGAAATGTAAAGACTTTGTCTTCAGAGAGTGACAGTGAAGTAAAAGACAACTTGGCTTGAAGATGATGTTTAGAGGGACACCATTTAAATTTCATCACATCTCCAAGAAGTTTGATAATCTTTTAAGTTGGTCATAATTAGATTATCTTTCTAGGGTTAATTTCTTACTTTAACATATCAGTCTTCATTTCTAGTGACAAATGTTTTAAATTCTCTCGAGTTGCCCGGGCAACCTAAGGGGTTTTAGTGGTAAATTTTTATGTAAGCTTCTGTACTTATGATGTATTACCTGTGGGCAATTAAAAGTATGTTGTTTCATTTAATTATTATGTTATTCCTCTTGATCTGTATCATTAAATAAAACTACTTTTACAGACCTTTTTTCATACATTCTCTCCTAAGTGGCACAGCATCAAATTTTGATTTAAATTTTTAATGTTTTCAGCTACTAGATATAATGGAAGGCATGATGGCAAAAGGTGGAAACATAGTGGACTACCATGGCTGTGAATTCTTTCCTGAAAGATGGTTTGATGGTGTATTTGTGATTAGAACAAATAACACTGTATTATATGACAGACTTTCTGCAAGGTATTTTATATAAAATAATATTATTATCTATACTAATACTATAAAACTGAAGAGTTTGTTTGTTTGATCACACTAATCGCAGGAACTACTGATTCAAATTGAAAAATTATTTTTGTGTTGGATAGTCCAATTATTGAGTAAGTTACTTAGTAACATCATGCTACAACCAATAGGAGCTAAGCATTCATGAGAAATGTTGCAAAAACCAGAAATCCATGTGAAGGAAATTGTAGGCACAGCTAATAATAAATTAAAGAACTATGCTCTATAAATATTGAGAAATATTAGAAAAAATACTAATAATTAAAATTGGCAATGTTTTTCAGGGGCTACACAGGAAAAAAGTTGGAAGACAATATCCAGTGTGAAATATTTGAAACTCTTTTGGAGGAAGCACAGTCGTCATACAAACCTGAAATAGTAAAGGAACTACATAATGACAATGAGGAACAACTGGAGAAGAATATTAACACTATTATTGAATCAATAGAAAGGTGGAAAGAGGAGAATCTATAAAATAAATTTTTATATCAAAATCATTGTGTTACTATTGACTAAATAGTTTATTGTTTTTTGTGTTGATATATATTGCAACCACATTGCAACACATTACATTGTATCTTATATTTAAGTTCTTCGCATTATTTAAGCAATGATTTTTAGGGGGAATATATCCTTTTTATTTATATAGTCTTTGGCATGTACAGCCTAAAAGTTGCTGATCTGTCTTTTCAATGTGACTGACTCTTAGATTATACCTGACTGTAGAGTTGTGTAGCTCGCGAATGAGTGATATAAAAGATATATATCTTCACGAAAGAGCTAATGTATCTTTAGCTCAGGTGACGTTCAATTATATCTTTATATTATTTATATCAATGTGTCATAGTTCAGTTTGATAGATACGGACAACGGATACCGAATGAATGAACGATTCCGATCACAGAGAGAGAGAGAGAGACGAACACAACTTTGTCTAAGCGACACACCGACACACAGTCTCTCAACTCAAATCTATGAACACGACTGCAAGATATAGTTTGATGATTAATATCACTTTTCAGACACTTTGGTTTAAAGCGACATAATAACGCTAAAGATAGATATGGTTGTTATCAACTATATCTATCTTTAGTGCAAGACAGGCAATGTATCTTTAATGAGATACTGATATACAAGAGTGATATATATCACTGAGTTGATAAGATATTGTGATATATATGAAGAGTGACATGTCTAAGTTATTATTGAATAAGTTAGTACATTGTAATAAAGTGGGTAGGATGTGAAAGTTAGGTTAACATTTTATCTGTTGTCATACTTGATTGATTCTGTTTGGCTACCTAGCCTAATAAACACCAGTAACATTATTGGTTGTTTTATTGGAATACAATAGTGGCGACGAGTATAAAACTATTTAAAATGGATAAAAAATCAGTGAAATTTCCTGAGTTTCACCCTCAAACGGACAATTGGGACAATTACATAGATAGGTTAAAATTTTGTTTTGAGGCTAATGGCATTGTGTTGGAATGTGATAAAAGGGCTAACTTTTTTACAGTGTGTGGTTCTCAAGTTTTTGAAACATTTCTCGCGTTAATTACGCCCAAAAAAGCTAGTGAAGTGTCTTTTAGTGAAATTGAAACTATACTAACGAAACATTATAGTCCGAAACCTAATGAAATATCAACCTCATATAAATTCTATAAACGTGATCAAAAACCGGGTGAATCAGCATCAGAATACATAGCGCAACTTAGAAGAATTTGTTCAAATTGTAATTTTGTAGACTTGGAGCGTATGTTACGTGATAGACTTGTGTGTGGAATGAGTGACCAGAGACTGCAGTATGAATTATTAAAAAAGGACAATTTACGTTATCAAGATGTTGTTGATGCATTGTTATCATCCGAGAGTGCGGGCAAAGATGTTAAAATGATACAAAGCGGAGTGGCCGACTTCGGCTTCGGTGGTTCGCGCGTCGATATAGCCGCCGGCGCCGCCGCCGCTGAACCAGATCCTATGGATATTAACGCAGTACAGCCGAGGGCAGGAGCGCGCTTGTGTTATCGTTGTGGAGATCGTCACGGGGGCGAGTGCCGCTTTATTAACACAGTGTGTCGATATTGCAATAAAAAGGGGCATTTAGAGAAAGTTTGTATCACTAAAAAAAAGAAGGCACACAATAAGAATTTACATCATATTGATGAGTATGACGAGCGTTTGAATGGCATATATACTGTGCAAAGTTTGGGTCGAGTGCCCCCTTACGAAGTGGAAGTGTCGCTGCAGGGAATGCTCACACGATTCCAAGTAGACACGGGTGCTAGTTTCTCGTTAATCAATGAGCGTACTTGGCGTGGTCTAAGATCCCGTCTGCCACCACATGCTTTGCGCCCCGCCCTACTGTCGTTGCGCACGTGGACTGACACACCGGTAGCACTTCTCGGACAGGTTAGACTGCAAGTGCGGTTCGAGGGACTGGAACGTGATCTCGAGGTCATGGTGGCTAGGGGCGACGGTCCAAACCTGTTGGGCCGTGATTGGTTCGCACCGCTGGATATAACACTGAACGTGCATTTTATGTCAAATGCAGATTTAAAAGAGAGTGACAGAATTATTTCTAAACATGGTGAAGTATTTAAGGATGGTCTTGGTACCTACCGAGGACAGCCCGTATCCATTCACTTAAAGCCGGGAGCCACGCCAAAGTTTTTAAAAGCACGCCCGGTCCCATTTGCTATAAAAGCAAGAGTTGAGAAGGAAATAGATCGTCTGGTGTCCGAAGGCGTGTTGCGCCCTTCATCTTATTCAGAATGGGGTACTCCTGTAGTACCGATAATAAAGAAATCAGGAGATATCCGATTGTGTGGTGACTACCGCAGTACAGTTAACCAAGCGACAGAGGCGGATACGTATCCTATGCCTACTGCCAATGAAGTTTTTGCTACCATTGCTGGAGGAAAGTTCTTCACTACCCTAGATTTAGACAGAGCGTATACACAGGTGGTTGTGACGGAGGACACGGCTAAGCTACTCACCTTAAATACATGTAAAGGATTGTATACGGTACATAGACTCGCCTTTGGTGTGAAGGCTTGTCCTGGCATATTCCAAAGATTGATGACGGGGTTGCTAGCGGGAATTTCAGGCGTGGCAGTACTGATCGACGATATTATTGTATGTGGAAGCACGCCGAAGGAGATGTGTGACCGACTTGATGATGTGCTGCAAAGAGTTGAGCAGGCAGGGTTACGTCTGAATAAAACTAAATGCAAATTTGCGAAAGAAAAAGTAGAATTCCTGGGATTTGTCATTGATTCAGATGGTATTCATCCCTCGCCGAGCAAAGTGGATTCTATTGTGAAGACCCCAGAACCTAAAAACAAACAGGAATTACAGGCCTTCCTAGGACTGTATAATTTTTACGAGCGGTTCGTACCCCAAAAAGCAACTATTCTGGAACCCCTGCATAGATTATTGGATAAAGCGCAGCACTGGCACTGGACTGATCGCGAGCAAAATGCTTTTGATGAAGCAAAACGTCTACTGACATTCGATTTGACATTAGCTCATTATGATTTACAAAAACCATTAATTTTAACGTGTGACAGTTCTGAATATGGCGTAGGAGCAGTATTAGCTCATGTCATGGAAGATCAGCAGGAGCGACCTATAGCGATGAGCTCCAGAACGTTACATACACATGAACGTAGATATTCCCAACTAGACAAAGAGGCTACGGCCATCATGTTCGGTATTCAAAAGTTTCACAATTATCTTACAGGAAGATCTTTTACGATAGTGACCGATCACAAACCCCTCCTAGGAATTTTTGACCCTAGAAAACCGATGCCTAACATGTTGTCTCCTCGTCTCACAAGAATAGGAATCGCTTTGACGTCACACAGTTACAACATTATTTATAAACCGGGATCGCAGATAGGCAATGCTGATGGATTGAGTCGTTGGCCCCAACCAGTACCCGAGCAAATTGAGGAAGATCTGAACGAAATCTTGTTAATGGCAGAGAAACCTGATGAGTTTCCATTTGACGCTGAACTGATTGCAAAGCAAACCGCAAAAGATAAAAAATTATTGAAAGTGATCCATTATGTTCAATGCGGATGGCCCGCTCGAGTATTGGACGCAGAACTTCGCCCGTACTGGCTACGGCGAACAGAATTGTCCTTGCAGGCTGGATGCTTACTCGTGGGCAACAGAGTGCTGATTCCAGCGCCGATGCGACCTGCTGCACTGCAAGCGCTGCATCGCACACACTCAGGCATCGTGCAGACAAAAAGCCTTGCCAGGAGCTACGTATGGTGGCCACAACTTGATGATGACATTGAAAGAATGGTAGGTGGCTGTCTGAGATGTCTGGAGCATCGACATTCACCACCCAAATCGAGCCATGTGTGGGTAACACCGACAAGACCTTGGTCTAGGGTTCATGTAGATTTTGCTGGGCCATTTCAAAACAAATTCTTTTTGATAGCTGTCGACGCGTACTCTAGATGGCCAGAAGTATTTGTAGTCAATAATACCACGTCTACAACGGTAATACGACATCTCAGAATGATGTTCGCTACTCATGGTCTCTGCGAGACATTAGTATCGGACAACGGAACATCGTTCGTATCCAACGAAATGAAACAATTCCTTAAGGCTAATAATATTCAGCAAGTGACTACAGCACCATATCACCCTGCAACGAACGGGCTCGCCGAAAGGATGGTACAGACTGTGAAAGGTAAGTTAAAGAAAATGGAAGATGTTTCATGGGAAGTAAAAATGCCTAACATGCTACTTGGATTAAGGGTCACGCCGTGTACTACTACACAACGAAGTCCTTCTGAATTGTTAATGAACCGGCGCTTACGCACTTTGTTGGATACAATACACCCTGACAATATACAACACAAAAAAATAGAAAAGCAAATTTTAGATAATGCTTCTAAAAAAACGAGAGAAGCTATCATTGGTCAACAAGTGATGTACCGTAACTACAGCAATGGACCAAAATGGTTACCGGGTAAAATTATAATTAAGGATGGACCATCTAATTATAAAATTAAATCTAATGATGGTGTTGTAGTGAATAGACATATTGACCAAATGGTGAAGTTGTCAAATTCTAATCAACAATTACCTACAGCAACCGAGCCAAACATGGAAGTGGAGGAAAGGGAGAGTGAGGTCTGTGAGCATCCTGATTCCAGCCAAGAAACAGAAAAGATTATTGAAATTCCTAGTGACGATTGTTGGGCTAAGATGTTAGGAATTCCAGATCAATCTGACTTGACACCGTCTACAGGCAAAATGAAGAACAAGTCAAATGTGCACTCTAAATCTCCTTATGATAGACCATCTACTTCTACTGATAATTATTACTACTTGTGCTAAGTGGTATTTTAATAGTGATAGTTTTCATTGATTGTTTCGTGTAATAGTTTAATAGTTGTTTAAGATAGTATGACCAGGTATAACCTACTAGGGGGAAAGGTATGTGATATATATGAAGAGTGACATGTCTAAGTTATTATTGAATAAGTTAGTACATTGTAATAAAGTGGGTAGGATGTGAAAGTTAGGTTAACATTTTATCTGTTGTCATACTTGATTGATTCTGTTTGGCTACCTAGCCTAATAAACACCAGTAACATTATTGGTTGTTTTATTGGAATACAATAGATATATATCTATCTTTTCACTTTAGTGATATGTTTGGCGCATCGCTACCTGACTGACTGCAGACCGGTCAGTATCCTCTTGTCACTTTCACATTGCTGATCTACCTAGTTCTTTTTTTTTTTTTTTTTATGTTACGAGATGGCAAACAAGCTTGCGGCCCGCCTGATGTTAAGTGGTCACCGCCGCGTATAGACACTTGCAATATTAAGTGTAAATTACTTAACACCGCAAGTGCGTTTGCCATCCTTGGGACTAAGATGATATGCCCTCCATGCCCTGTAATTACACTGGCTACCTTTCCCTTCAATCCGAAACTCAGCGAACTGCTTCACGGCAGAAATAAGAAAGGCGGTGGTACCTACCCAGACGACCCTACATATGGGTCTACCACCTAGTTCCCTATATCTATGACTAAAACTGATTATTATCTGCTAATATTATGTTAATTTGAAGATATATTTTTTAATCATGTTTGTTTTACTAATAACATCTTTTTTAGATACAAATCAAGATTAACTATGTAAAAAAATGTACTTCTCTGTAAACTCTCTAAAATGGCTGTGGTAAAGACCTACTAATTGCGCAAATACATGAATCTGTTGTGTAGGTACTTGTACACAATGCACCCATTGACTATTTATATTAGCAGACTAAAACTATCAAACTTCAGTATATTTTATAGATTGGAAATTAATCAAATAGTTTTTATAAATTGGAAATGAACCACAAAATGCGCATGTGTGCGTGAATAATAGTAGAGAAAATAGTACTGCAGTCTGACGGCTTTTTTTCTACGTCACTGACAGCCTACTAAGACTTCCGGCGTGTACGTGAAATAGTCTCTTCTATCTATCTCGCTCTAATATACGCGTTAGTATACTCTTTCTCTTTTACACGTAAAACTTCAGAAAAGTAGCAAAGGTGATTTCAGAACCAATAAATGATTATATAGGTTGTCAAAATGTTGTAACTACAAATCTCTATGCGTCAATAATTACTGGTGTCGCTTTTTCGTTTCATGGAATTATCAAATCAGTCGAATCAAACGGTGCTAAAGAAGTTTCACTTCAAATAGTAGAGGCAATGGAAAATAAAACTGCAACATTATAAATACAACCTAGTTTATTCTTTAGCCCAATGACATATATAAAGAAATGCATTCAAAATTACTGTATTTAGATTCTATGTTAAGTTAAAACTGAGATATAGAAACTCGGTGACTTCGAAGACTTGATGGCGTTTGGTGTACCAAGTTTACATATTCAGTGTTACAGGCGCACAGCACACAGCATACACTCACAGATCTCTCATATGGAAAGTTTTACATCACAACTTAGTTTACAACTCTGTCTTCTTCTCATTGCCTTTTCTGTCCCAACCGCTGAGCTCATCGGTTGCGTGCTCAGATATGTACTTCATGAAGTCTTCCAGTGTGCGACCACCCTGTTGACAAACAATGAATATAATAATGTTGTTACCATTCACTAATAATAACAAGGTGGTAAATTCGCCAAAAGGTGATGGCATTTTATGCCAGAAAATCTCCATCGTTTCAAATTATCTTTAGAATTTGATTTTTAAGTGTATCAAAATCATTTAACATTCAGTCAGTTGACTATAAGAATTTATGACGTCACAAATTCGTAAATACGACATACGAAATGTACTTCTTATTTTAAATTAAAGGCGATCGTGACATTACGCATTTCGCCAATGTCAAGTGAAAATGTACTTATGCTAGGGCCGCACCTGCGTGTATCGTGACGAAGCTTCGTGCTAATGCTTTGGCCGCACTTGCGCCTATCGTCTCGAAGTAATGCGTGGCGATACTTCGTACGATACACGCAAGTGCGGCCCTAGCAAAGTTATCGCGATAAAGCATGTGGCATTTCTTTATTTGCACGAACTATCGTGCAATAATCCAAGATGGCCGAAATCATTTCCAGACGTGTAAATTGCGTAGTATTATTATCCACTTTGCGTTTAACTATGGATAATCACTTTCTTTACTTCTAAATTGTGTGCTAATAATTACGTAATGCATTTATTAAAAAAAATAACTCAGCCGTATTGTATACTTAGTCTCCCGTACGCGTCTGAACTAATAGAGAACAACCTCCGAAATGAACAACGCATGTCTGACCACGCAACGCGATAGGTTAGCGCGCTAAAACCCTGACGTACCGCCTCCCGGCCGATAACGCACAAGTAACCCGAATATTCGCGACGATAGCCGATAATGGCCGGTCACATCTGCGCGTATCGTGTCTTAACACGAAGCTTCGTGACGATAGGCGCATGTGCGGCCCCAGCATAAGAGTAGACACGATACGCGCAGATGTGACCGGCCATTATCGGCTATCGTCGCGAACATTCGGGCTGCGTGAGCGTTATCGGCCGGGAGGGAGTACGTCAAAGGGTTTTAGCGCGCTAACATATCGCGCAGCATGGTCAGACTAGCTTGTTTCATTTCAAAGGTTGTTCTCCATTAGTTCAGACACATACTGGTGACTAAGTATACGATACGGCTGGGTTATTTTTTTTAATAAATGCATTACGTAATTGCACACAATTTAGAAGAAAGAAAGTGATTATCCTTAGTTAAACGCAAAGAGGACAATAATACTAAGCAATTTACACCTCTGGAAATGATATCGGTCATCTTGGATTATTGCACTATAGTTCGTGCAAATAAAGAAATGCCACATGCTTTATCGCGATAACTTTGCTAGGGCCGCATCTGCGTATATCGTACGAAGTATCGCCACGCATTACTTCGGGACGATAGGCGCAGGTTGCGGCCGAAGCATTAAAGTAACAGACAATTGTACAGTAGATTGAGATAAAATGGAGTCACAACAAGAACTCTGGAGAAAATCATACTAAATGTAATTTAGGGAAGAATTGTGTGACTGCTAATAAAAAGTATTTTAACTGACTTTACAGGCAACAGCCCTATTCATAGATATCGGAGATTGGCATTATTACATTGGAGGATATGGGGTGATGCTATTCCACTCTGCCGGCATCACGCGGCTGCTTTTAGTGATTAAACACTTACATTATATCTAACTGGTTTCTTGTTGGCATCCTTTGGCTTCCAGTAAATGGTGGGGAAGCCGGACACCTCGAACTGAGACTTGGGCCAGTCGTTAGCGGTGGCGTCCATCTTGATCACATCCACTTCCTCACCCTTGAGCTGTTGGCAGAATATTTACATCAACTTATTAGTATATTTTATTAAATCACAGAGAAATTCTTATTCTTAATTTTTTACTTCATTATAGTTGGATAAGTACGAATTTCGTCAAGGTCAAGTGAAAGTACATAATTGTTCAGTATATTTTTTAGATAATATTGAGGTATGGAGGTTGAAGATAAACTAGTGCGTCGTCTGCATTATCTCTCGCTCGGTGACTATTTTGCTAGATATTGTAGTAAAAAATAAATTATTTCTGCACAATAAAATAACCACCTTTAAAACTAATGAGAAGTAAAATAATGTTTAAAAAAGTTTTTTTGAAGTCGGTCCCAAATACAAGTACGTTCCATTACATTACATTACAACAACAGAAACGTGGCCACTTACAATGGGCCTCTTATGAAGGCTCAAGGTCACTCAAATAGTAACTTTAATCTAACATACTTATTAAAGTTTGTATAAAAAATCTAAAAAAAACATGTATAAGGAATGGAATAAAATGTGAATGAAACAGTCAGTAAAATAAAGAGTATTTGATAAATGTCTTAAGTTCGGTACTTAATTTTAAATTGAGTATATTAGACCGAGATAGATAGACGAGACCATTTCACATACACGCTGGTGGCCTAGGTCGGCCTGTCAGTTAGTTTGAAAAGGTCTCGCCCGATTATTTCAATGCCAATATTTTAAAATAGAAAATAAGAAGTGGTCTCCACTTGACTTTCTCGTATACCGGAAACGACTCAAAGGTTGATAGAAACCTTATATTTTGATGTCATACATGCATGTTAAATTTTAGTCACCCATCCGAGTACCGACCGTGCACTTGTTTGCTTAACTTTCGTGATCGACGGCTCAAAATTTGATAAAAACATAATATTTTGATGTCATACACGTATGTTAAATTTGGTTGCAATAAGTTAATGCGTTCCACCTACGTTCATTTTCAACCGACTTCAAAAAAGCAAAAAAGGAGGAGGTTCTCTATTCGACTGTATGTTTTTTTTTTTTTTTTTTTTTTTGTATGTATGTTCCGCGATTACTCCGTCAATTACGAATCGATTTTGAAGATTCTTTTTTCGTTAGGACGGACATACTCCAAAGGTGGTCCCGTATAAATTATACCGAAATTGGTTCAGTACTTTTTTGTTAAAATGATAATTTCATTGGGGATGAAATAATAATATCGTCCACGAACACAAAAATAATGTATTTTTTTTTTTTAACTTGCTATTACCTAAAATGCAATAGTGAAATTTTGGTTAGTAGGTCCAATAGTCAACACATAAACTATGACAAATTATTTTATGAACTTAAGTTAAATAACTAGGTTCATAGTTCATTAACTTACCATTCATTTTGAATGAATGGCAGGCATTTGTAATGAGTTATAGGTCTGAGACGTGATATTATTTGTTAACCGACTTAAAAAAAAGAGGAAGTTCTCTATCCGACTGTTTTTTTGTGTTTGTTACCTGATTACTTCGTCAATTATGAGTATTACGACTCGGATTTTAATGATTCTTTTTTAGGTACGTCAAGATCAGAGATGGCCCGTATAAATTGTATCGATATAAATTCGATCCTTTTTGAACAAATCAGTAATAACAAAAAAAACGTTTTAGTTAAAGTTTCCATTAAGTTTTAATGAGCGCCTAGTAGGCCTATCCGTTTTCAATAAAATATACTTTATTTCCACTAAAAATAATAAAATAAAATATTTTTAGCAAAAAAATAGGACAACCGACTTCAATGCGTACAAATTTAAACTAAAAAGTAAGAAATAAATAATATTTTAATGAAGTAGTTGAATAGAGCGTCATACAAAACCAAGGAAAGTATTGATACACATTTATAATTATTTATTTATAATTCATACTCCGATATATTTGGAGTTGGTGCCAGCCTAAGCAAAATAAACTTACCTAATAGATACGAACTTGATTAATCCATTAACTATACATAATAATAAATGATGAAGATGAGAAATAATCTGCCGCTCTGTGAAGTTCGAAAATTGCAAACACTATTCTCCTTGGCTAGCTGGCACCGGCTCCAAATATATCGGAGTATGAATTATAAATAAATAATTATAAATGTGTATCAATACTTTCCTTGGTTTTGTATGACGCTCTATTCAACTACTTCATTAAAATATTATTTATTTCTTACTTTTTAGTTTAAATTTGTACGCATTGAAGTCGGTTGTCCTATTTTTTTGCTAAAAATATTTTTATTCTAAATATTGAAATTGGCACCAACCTAAAAAAAAAGATTTTTTAAACGTAAAATTTTATTTCTCCATTTTAGTTTTGAAGGCGAATTTTTTATTTAATAATAATTTATTTTTTGCTTTTTAGTGTTGTAAGTATACGTACGTTGTAAGTAACGAGTAATAAAATGATAACGATATCAATGCCAATGAAATAGGCATTATTAGGGATAACTCAAAAACTACTTGTCAGATGTCAATCAAATTGAAATGGGACCGCATGACAAGCACCAGCTTCCAAACGTTAAAAGAACCTTAAAAATCGGTACACCCAGTAAAGAGTTATGAGGTCAATCATTCAGTCGAATTGAGAACCTCCTCCTTTTATTGAAGTCGGTTAAAAATATTCATCCAAATCATCCACAAAGCTGTCACTGTTTGGGTAAGTATAGGGGTCAGCAACGTGGTTTGGTAAGTAGCCGAAAATAAACACAGTTCGGTTCAAGTCCAAGAGCTACTATTGCTTCGGCCAGGGGACTTCATCCACAAAGCTAACGTGGTTTGGCTGATACAATAAATATGCCACAGTGAATGTGGTTGTAACATGGTTTGAACAAGAACATATTTGATAAAGCTATCACTAAATTATATAAAGGGTCAGCAATAAGAAAAAAAAATTAGTACTTTTGTACCTACTAGAACCTGTCATGTAGTTGGAAAAATTATTTTATTACAATCATGTAATTCCTGGGCAACAGGCAGACAACCTATCGCTATTTGTTGGGACTACATGGCCCATACTACCGGATGTGGCTTTACATGTAATGAAATGTGACCTAAGACCTTGCAAGACACCATTTGGGTTATGAGTGTGATTTATGTGATTATATTACAACATTTAACAAAATACAATTGTTAGCCAAGGTAGACTTATCTCTAAAGTCGTATTTTTAATTAGACGAAGTCAAGTGACGTTTACTGGGTTGTCAGGTTTTGATAAAACAAAAATAGTGTTGTGACAAAGTGAATGAATGAAAAAATCGCAACTCGGTATAAAATTGTTCTCGTAATGACTAATATTTATAACTATTAACGATTTTAATTATAATTCTAAATTTTATCCTTTGCTATACCCTAACAGGGTACAATGTTTTGTAAAACATAGCATTACGACATATGGTATGCAATTATGCATTATGCAAATATAGAAATAATAACATGTATGTATGTCATTTATAAGTAAAACAACTTTTACGGATTTAACTCGCGTGTAATTAGATTTTATATTTTGTTATTATTGCCCGACGTTTCGTAACACTTTTCAGCGTTCGTGGTCAGGGGATGACCGTCATCCCCTGACCACGAACGCTGAAAAGTGTTACGAAACGTCGGGCAATAATTTTATTCATAATGTGTAGTGCTCGCGCAAATCTAAGAGAACATTATGTATGTACAAAGTAGCCTAGTGAGTGGTTAGAACGCCGCGCTGCCGATATCGGGTACCGGGTTCCAATCCTAGTCGTGCCATGTTAGTAGGTACGAAAGAGTTTTCGTACTTTTCGACGACTGCGTATAGTAGGTACCTACATTTACCATTACCGAGTGCTCTAATGCTACATTTACACGCTTGCCGAAGCTTCGCAAGCCTCCACAAGTACCAGGGGTGTTTGGCTGTGGTTGGCTCGGCTTGCGCCGATCTGGACTAGTGTTGGTTTCTTAACACAGATCAAAGGAAGCGTGCGGTAAGCGCTTGCGACGTGTTTACACGCTGGCGCATTTATAGTCATAAAAACTTAACAAAAACAACAAGTAAACACCGTATGCGCAGAGAAAATATTCGAGCAGTCAGACCAGAGGTTAGAAGACGCATGACACAAACAAAATGGCGACCGACGCGTCCGAATTTGTCTTATTTTTAAGAAGGTAGTAAAAAAAGTGATTATAATTAAATACCAGCAGATATCGACCTACTTTTATACAGTAAAATAGAAATAGTTTCTTTTTTCGTATAGCAAGATAAGATTAACAATGTACTCATTCATATCATCAATCATTCCTGAGAGTGAACGAAAACTGAACCCATCACTATTACATAAAAGATGGCAACATTATTTCACAAAGTGACATTAGCTGCTGTCAGTTTACTTCGTCTAATTAAAAATTCGACTTTAGAAGTTGTTTTTGATGTCAAAAAATCGGGAGTGGTCTCCCCTTGATTTTCTCGTATACCGGAAAAGACTCAAAAGTTGATAAATTCCTAATATTTTGATGTCATACATGCATGTTAAATTTTGGTCACCCATCCGAGTAAAGACTACGCACTTGGTTGCTTAACTTTCGTGATCGACGACTCAAAAGTTGATAGATACCTTATATTTTGATGTTATACATGCCTGTTACATTTGGTTGCAATAAGTTAAAGCATACACACAGACATAATTCCAAAAACGGGTTTTTTGGACTCTGGGAGGTCCCAAATGTGTAAATCCATCAAAATCTCGAGGTCGAATTTTTGACGATTACAAGACTTCCTCTATGCTACGTATACGAGAAAGTAAAAACATCAGCGTCTACAACTTCCCCATCAAGGCAACGTACCTTCTCACCCAGCTCGTCCCAGACCGGGGCCAACTTCTGGCAATGTCCGCACCAAGGCGCGTAGAACTCGATGAGAGCGTCGCGTCCGCTATCGCTGACTAGCTCCTTGAAGTTCTTGCCGACAGCCACCTTTACTGGTCCATCGTTGCTCTCGGGTACGGCTTCAGACTTGACGAAAGGCTCCAGTTTACCGTCGACCAGGTCATTGGTGAACGCCAACAGGTTATCGATGCTGGAAAAATATAATACAGTTTTGTTAAGAGTCTTATAAAGGAACTAATTTCACTATAGTGAAAGTAACAGTGAAATATCAAGAAAAGTTGCAACGACACCCGAATGAACTGGCAGTCAAGTTGACAACACGAAGCTACGAAAAGCGACTTAAACGGAAGGATATAATGCCTCTGTAGTATCAACTGAAAGAGTTGATGACCTCACTGGAGGACACGCTCGACATGACTGTGCCTATTTTCCACCACATTTGTTTAAATCACGGAGAAGGAACACAAAACATGGATGTCGTAAAACCGAACAAACTCCCAACTGCCAGAATTGATCTCTCAGCCGCGATCTAGTGAATCATCTAGGTACACTGATTCCGAAAGTGATCCAGTTGGACACCCAGGGATCCATGGGTGACTCGTTTAAGTTGGCGTGACAAAAAAATGAGGGTTCACAATTCGTAAGCGGGATTTCGCAATCCACGAAAATGTATCTGGTTTCGATAGTGAATAATTAAAGCTTGGCTTGACTTAACCTATTCATGTAGGTAGATAATATTTTAAGAAACTCTGCGACCATTACTTGTAAAAACTTGCATATTCCATATTCTATTTGATATTCTTCAACCTGGCACACAAATTCGTAACCAAGGGAATCGAACCTGTAATCTCTGAATCTGTCACCAGTAGGCGAACTACCAGACCAAGTTGTTCGTGCCATACTTATTTTATTCAGACCACGAAAACGCAATTGTCCTAGGTATGTACGAAAAGAAAATAATTTGTTCTATTTCCGTCATTATTCACCATAGGAAATTGTAGCATGCTTATCTTCGAAGCGATAAACAGTGCGACACTGGCCAGAGAAATAAGCAAAAACAATTTGAGTGAAAAACCAAAGCTTGACGATAATGCGTACCAAATACCAACCAACTATATCACTATACCAACTTTAGTAATTTTAATTAAAATTGAACCAAAATATTAAATCGTCATACATTGTATTTATATTATGTATGTCGAATTAATATGTGAAATTTGTGTGTAATAAGAAATGCCAATTATCCAATCTGTTGCGAACTCAAAATTGTTACAGAGTTAAAATTAAAAACTTATTGTGTTTAAAGGTGGGACCGCAAATTTAGCAGAGCCGAACGCGCCGAACGAAACAAATTTTAGAAGTCTTTATATGAAATCCTATGAAATCACATCTGCCCGAGTCGAATCATCCGAATCTGGAAGAAAGAGCCCCGGAAATTCGTCACTGGTGACTGGATTCGGCGCGGGTGATGCGGACGACTCGGCCGATGCGCTCGCATTAATTTTATTCACATACAATTACAGTGCAACTGTGAAACGATTTCTTCGGCGCGTTCGCATTCGATCGATTCGTTCGGCTCGGCTAACCGTCCTACCGTCCTACCTACTTAAGGTGTGCGTCCACCTTAAGTAAACAATTTTCTAATATTTACCTAAATTTTACCCAGACTGCTGAGTAATTTAGAGTGTTACATCTGTCCGGTTGTTGGCTTTTGTTTGTTTGTTCACTGAAGGATTGTTACTTTTTGACTTTGATGCCCTTTTTATGTACGACAGGTTGGCAAACTGTCACTATTTTGAGTTACTGCATAGCTCATACTGCCGAATGTGTAACCAATTGTTACCTCAACCCATTGGGTTTATTCTGATTGTATATTTACCTAAATTCAGCGGTCATGACGAATTTGTTGCCATCGGCGTCGCGGCCGGCTACGACGGGCTTGTCTCCTTTAGCGAAGTCGATGCCGAACTCATTCAGCTCGTGGGTGAAGTCATCCTTGTCGCTCACAGCAAAGTTCACCTCGCTCATCTCCTTGGCTACCTATTTATCAGTAAAATATATAATGTTTTAGCTCTCTCGTGGTTATACAAAAAGTTGTCTTTCTGTCATAGCGATAACTAGAGTAACTTTTTTCGACTTGCTAAGATAATTATGTCATCGTAGTTTCATCTTAACTGGACGTCAAATATTTGCAAAAATATTTCGTTCGGATCTTAAAAGTGCAAATTTCAAAGCTTTGATGAAACAATGTTTGCCATAAAAACATAAGCACCAATCACTGACAAATTTCGACAGTGAAAGCATTGCCCTGGTGGTGTTCAATTCCTTTATTCTAATTTTAAAATGCATATTTAAGACTGAAAAACCCTATTTTCTAAATATTTTGCCCTTATACGCCCTTATAAACCGACACGGTTATATTTTATGTAACATATCCATTAATTTTCTGTATGCAAGTGACTTGTGACGATGCCATTCGTAGTGCGGATACCGGATGCAATAATTTATAGAAATCCGACGTTCAGTGTGACACATAGTAGTCGTGTTATCTCGACAACAAATGGTGCGTTAGGTGACGCAAATTAAGTATGTAGCTAATACGTTTTACGAGTGACAAACATGTAATAAAATTGACAAGGCAAAAATGTGTGAAATGGTAAATCGTTAAAAAAGTTTTATCCCTCAGACAAAAGTAAATGGCACCTATGAACAAATTAACCTACTTAATATGTAAATATTTAAAATGATCGAATTTTAGTCCTAAGAATGTGAACCGCAAAGCATTTCCACAACTGGCTATTATATTTCATAACATAATTTGGGGCCATCCATAAATTACGTCACACGAATTTTAGGACTTTTTAACCCCTCCCCCCGTCCTTGTCACAGGTTGTCACATTTTTAGAACCCCTCCCCCCTGATGTGACGTCACACATTTTTTAATTTTATGCATGTATTTAGAAATAATCAAAAGGAAACAGTTATTTTAATTTTTGTTTTTTTTTCTTAAACCTACTCAAACCCTTACCAGAACTCTCGTGAATTTTGTGTCTAACTTGCATTACAACGTCGCTCTAGAAGTTGATTGTTATTGCAAGAGAGATAATCTCATAGCGAGAGTGCTAAACTATTAAAAATATAGATCGAGTTCGAAAATTTTTAGATTTTTTTATTCACATATAAATTTCGCGTTTTAGTACTTTAAATTTTAACATGTAACGTCACAAAGCTTTTGACCCCCCCCTGCCCCGTGTCACACAATGTCACATTCTGGTGATACCCTCCCCCCCCTTTAACGTGTGACGTAATTTATGGATGACCCCTTTGTATCCTAATTTCCATAACTGATTCAAGTTCAGCATAATATTCTCTGTAATCAAAGTTAACCATAGTAGCATCTACATATCCACAGCTGTACCCCTAGTATGAGTTTGTTAGTTTTCGAGCTCGATCAAACATATCGTCTCATTTCATACATTGCCCACTAGCGCCTCTAGCGTAAACTATCGGAAACAGTGGGCAATGTATGAAAAGAGATGATACGATCGAGCTCAAAAACTATTAAAACTCATACTAAGGGTACTGATATATTTTATTCTCTGTATGTTGATTAGGATCTCTTATACCCGTGGTCTATGTTTCTCAGACTCAATGTGAACTTATAGTGCCCCCGCATTCTTGGCATAAAAATACTACATAACTCGTGTAAAAATACATCTGATCCCAGTAAGTGCTTACATTTTTATGTATTTGTTATGTTAAGGAACAAGTTTATGTATATCCCCATCTCACTGTGAAATACTATAAGCCCTATCCCTAAATCAGTGATTTAAAATAAAACCTATTTTCTTCGCGTATTATCTGACAAGTCGTAATTTAAAAAATATAATAATTAGGTATTTTAAGGATGTATTAAGAAGGTGGGGCAGAATATGTCTTCATATAAATACCTACCTTGAGGACACGGTTTCTCCAGTAGTTGGTTCCCTTGGGGTTCTTGACGTAGTCGACATCGTAGTAGGCAACCACCAGCGGGTTGGTAAAGTCCTGTAGGTTGTCCTTCTGGCGCACGCCGACCAAACCGTGGCTGCAAAGGACATTTTTTTTATAACTAACAGGACAGTTAACAAGTATACGGCCCTATTGTGATAAGCGGATACCACACCAAATAGACGCTTGAAAGTTGCGACACCAAGGCATCTCTGGTGCGCTTGCAACCAGCGACCAAGGAATCCGATTATTAGGGAAACCCCTGGAAAACTTATTAAAAATATACTTAAATATGGGCTTGCCCTATTGATATGCTATCTATATGGTGTCAGTCTTTTGTTGTGGAAACCATTTTGAATAAGGTTTACTGCTTCCAATGCGCTTACCGAATCAAATAGGGTATCGGTAACTTTAATATTTGGGCACTTACGAACTAATAGGGTTACCCTATTGTAGATATATTTTTTCCAAGATTTCTGGTACGTCACGCTTTCGTAAAAAGTGTACGAAAGCCAGATGCCACACGACATTTCAACGTAATGTTCGTCTATAGAAACCTTATATTTTTATGTTTTACATGCATGTTAAATTTGGTTGCGATAAGTTAAAGCATACTCGAGTTATCGTGCTAACGCACAGACATACAGACAAACAGACACACACGCAGACATAATTTAAAAAAAATATTTTTGGACTCAGGGAGGTCCAAAACGTGTAAATCCGTCAAAATCTCGAGTTCAAATTTTTTGACGATTACAAGAATTCCTCTATACCTAACTTACTACGTACCTATATGAGAAAGTAATTATGTATCCTAAACAGAATTTTTCACTCATCATCCGTACGTTTGTTCCGTATACCTACGTTCCAAGGTTCAGTGCATAAACTTTTTATTAGATAACTTGTTTGACTGTAGACAGCCCGTTTTTTCAGGAATGGATAGATATCAAGATAACTCAAAATTTATCAATGTAATCAAAAGATTGGGTCATTTACGATACGTTTGTAATGCATTGACATCTCAAACCTAAATTCGTATCGGATATTGGCCTAGAATAATGAAAGTTGACTAGGCTTTCGGCGAGAACTGGTCATATTTGTATCTTTGCAAAGATAATATTGCCTTTTTAATAACCGGTATTTGTAATTAGCATAAAAAATCGTCAAGATTCTCCTTTACAGATGTATATAAAATAACTCTATGTCCGCGAGTTCTATTCACATTTATTTAAATATTTTTTGTTTGTATATCAAATCGAAGCGCTCTTGAATAACGGCCAATCCAAAAGTAGGTACTCGAAACCGACGAGCATGTATCATAATAAACGTGAAATAAATTAATCACGCGCAACCTAATTTCTTAGAAAGTAAACTAAAAACAAGTAAATAGAGTTAAATTTTTCTGTAACATTTCCTTATTATTTTGAATGTATGGTGCAACTCACAAGTTCTCCTTGATGAAAGCCTTGAGCGAGTAGGTCTCTGTCTCTCCCTTGTACACGACGAACGAGTCTTCAAACTTGTTGTGGAGGCGCTTGGGCCGGAACAGTACTACATTGTCCCTGTAGACAATAGGACATACAATATAACATGAGGTGACATTTTACTTCAATTTATAATAGCCGTATTTTTTGAACCAAAATGTAGTTCCCTAATCTCGAATAGGACTACCTCTTTTCGTACAGTGGGTGCCGTAAAACGCCGATTGAGGGTAATTCTGAACCCCGCGAGGCCGTCGCACTTGCGCGGTGTCAGTAAACCACCCACACTACAGCAACCCAAAGGAGGATTGGCGTCAGGCAAGCGGCCGGCTATTAAACTATTAAACTAAGGATCCTGGGTCTAGGTTACCCTAAACCAGAGGACATTATAGACCTTATTCCCGCCAACATCGTAAAACTCATACAAGGTGTTTTCGATGTTGGCGGGGATGGGTGATAAGGAAAGGGGAAGCACAAAAGATCTAAAGATATTATGTATATTAAAAAAAAAAAAAAAAAGTCCGTTATCTAGTATCCATAACACAAGTTCTTAATGATACTTACTTTGGGCTAGATAATTGGTGTGAGCGTGGAAATATATTATATTATTATTATTATTATTATTATTAAGTGCTCTGAGACAGCCTCAGCCCCTTACATAAGAATAATAAGAATAATAAGAATAAACTATGTTATGCTACAACGGGTGTAAAAAGACCTATGACAAAGCCGAGAACTACGTATTCCGCTCATCATTAGGACCATTTTTTTCTTCGAGACTATACCTGGGAAATTAATAGTTATGAAGTTATTGAATTTTAGTTAGAATTTTTTGTATGAAAACAAACTGTAAACATTATTTCTTAATTTTTTTCCAAAGAACCATTATCAAAATTGTAAGTATTTCATTCCAAAATAAATGGCTTTAATACGTCAGCGCTCAATGTAACCACTCGATATCGGGGCCATTCAACTCAGCCGACCGAAGTTCGCGCACGTCTCCAAGTTGCTAAGCGCCGCGCCACTTGCGCGCTGTATACATTGTGCGGTATTTTTTGGAGTTTTTTTAACACAAAAAAATAAAAATCGTTTCCCAGCAATATTTTTTTAAAATGTTTCTTATTTTGATTTATAGAATGCGTATACTTCGACTTTGTCTTAGGTTTTTTTACACCCTGTATAATAAGGTTGGCACAAATGGGTATACAGGTTACACTATAATAAGTGTCATAGTGAGCGAATGCATTATGCAGCGCGCCGCAATGCGGGGTGTTGCATGCGGCAGGCCGCACTTCAATGTTTGTATGAAGCCGCATGATCAAGCGGCAGACCGCACATACTGCGGCCTGCAGCCTGCCACATGCGGCACGCACGCCCGGCTAGCCCCAAAAATATACATAGTTAAATAGAAAACTGTAGATAGGCAATGTAAACGAGAAAGAGCATACTAAGGCGTATATTAGAGCAAGATATATGAGCCCATTTCACGTACACGCAAGCGGCCTAGGTAGGCCTGTCAATCACTTAGAAAAGACAGCAACTATCAGACTGCAGTACTATTTTTCACACACAAATTGGTGCTTTTTTTTCGTCTAGCCCTAGTCGATTCATTGCCAATCTATAAACGTCAGTAGATAATTATAAATCTTTAGAAATTTAAGCATTAAAACCATAAGTATGAATTTCTTTATAAACAATTTGAAATTGGATGTATCCAGCCGTAAAAAAAATTTTAGGAAATATTTTCATTTACATTCTGGAACTAATAAATTACCCTAAGAATCACTTAAATATTTGTTATAAAATTGTGTATACCTACATCCTTGAAGTCTAAAGGAAACATTTAATGAGTGTGAAACTAGCGAAATTTAAAGTTAATGAACCGTAAAATCAATTACAATTATTTTAAAACAGAAAGTATTATAATTTTAAATTTAATGTAAATATTTAAATTATTGTCAGGGTTGGCGGGATGATAACGTGACAAACGTTGACCACTTACCATCAGCGGATAGTGTGATTATCTCTCACCAGACTGGATTGATTTTTTTTTTTAATTTTTGTAGATAAGTACAATTGTCTCTTATTATAACAAATTTGTTGCCATATTATTCTAGAAGATTCGGGTCCATTTAGAGAACCTACATTATTGATATGTCAAGACATATTACATATTATCTACTAGCTTCTGCCTACGACTTTGTCTGTGCAGGATTAGTATAAATTATAGGGATTTTAATGAAACTTTACAATAATATTTCATTTAATAGTAAAGTCTCATTAAAATCCATTCAGTAGTTTTGCGTGAAAGAGTAACAAACACACATACATCCATCCATCCATACAAACTTTCGCGTTTGTAATATTAGTAGGATACCTACCTATCGAAACAGAATCAGTCTTAGTTTATTCTCTAACAGGGAGGGGCGCGAACTTAAATGAATTTTATGAATACAGACTTTAGATATTATATTTCGATGATTTCTAATTTTCTAAAAATAATAACTGTCATAACTTTTCATACATTCATACTTTAAAGAAATAGATACCTACTTAGGCAGAGTGTCTTCAGCTGTAAAGAACAAGTAAAGCCTAATGGATTAAGTTGACAAAAAAAAAAGATTTTTAGGAGCGCCGCACATCGCACGCGGTGCGGCGCGGGGTAGTACTAACGTCATCACGAAGTGTCAGCAAGCATTGCCGATAAACCGCGCCGCACCGCGTTTCTGCAGAGCAACGCACATCGGACGCAGCGGCACATCGTGCATTGCTCCTTATGGTTTAGTTACCATCAAATAGAAATTCTTTTCTTTATATTTTTACATTCATCACGCGATGAAAACGCATTGTGTCATTGTACGATCAATGCTAATTAGGACGCCTTACTATTTTATGCAAATTCAGATTGGTTATGAGAACTACCTTATAAGAACCCTTAAAATTAGGAATGCAGTGCTACTCTTTTTGCCAGATTAAGCTAATATTTAAGTCAAGGTAACAAGTATTTTGCTTTTTAAAATCGAGAGTTAATAGAATGATATATCTTCTTGTTTGTGTTAAATATTATATTACACAATAGAATAATTTAAGAGCACCTGCACAAATAATGTTTTACAGCTCTCTTTGTTGCTGAGTGACTAAGGAGCTATTATAATCACTGTACTTGAGCCCACTTAGATACAGAATAAATGTCAACAAACAAAATGTCATTTTGTATAAGTTTGTCCCTTTCATTCTCTACCTTTCTTGCTCATAACTCATACAAAAATTATATTACTAAATGAAGATGCCGAAAAGTCAAAATTGGGAGTTTCACCCAAGTTATTGTTTTAATAATATGTGTTATGAGACTCCATTTTTAATTCAATCTAACATTACATAATTTTAGTTTATTTTCACTCAACATTAGCTAAATGCATATGCAAAGCCATTAATTAAGAAATAATTGTTGTGTGATATAAAACCTCATTTGTGTTTTTTTATAATAGTATATCCAAAATATGGTGTTCATCAATTTTGAAGTTTTAAAAAAATCTTGTCAATTTTCATCTTCTATCTTGTGTTTTATTAAGCTATGGGCTTGTAAAGCTATCTGACAGTCTATAGAGAAGGGTTTAATATTTATTAAAGTTATTATAATAGTCAATGATTTTATTACTAAAAAAAAGCAGATATGTCATATGCACACATTATGTAGACTCAAAAACGTCCTAATTAGGACATCTTGCTACCAGTTTGTGTGGAGCGCAGTCACGAGCTGGCCACAACATGGTACTCGTTGTCTTGTCAACATTTATGTGTTTCAGATATTACTGTCCACTTTAATTCTATAAATGTTATTCTTTGCTCAGGAAAACATTTGTCAGTTTTAGTTAGCGAAAGCTGTGCTTTCAATGTAAATTACAATGAATGTAACATAATCTATAGTTTATAATATCATTAAAAATAGTCCTCAACTCGGTCTATTTTTTATTTTAAAATTGTTTTGGTCAAAATGGCATTTTTACAGATGTTTTTCTTTTTGAGTGCAAGGGAGATATCATATTTGAATGAAAGAAAACAAAGACATCTAAATAAATTAATCAGTGTTCTGTATATCTCCCAGTAAACAATTATTATTGAAATGAAATGAATAAAATAATAGCATTAAAATCTATTTGGCTATCAGTTTCCCTCAAAAAGTATACATTGATAATTTGCGACATTTTTCCTTTCAAACCAAGAGTGCGTTCCAAAACCGGTGAAGCCAAGTAGACAGCGTAAGAAAGCTTACTAATTGGTATAAATTAACTATAGCTTAACAAAACTAACCAATGGTGAAAGTGCTTCTTAATAACGACCAATAGTGAGCTACCATTTACTCTACCCCGAGTAAATTGAGATCGTTTTGGAACGCACCCTTATGTTATTTGTGTATTCAGTAGTTATAATGTTGGCATGCAATATACAAAAGTTTGAACAGCAAACTACCACAATTTACTGTTGGAACACAATAATACTCTTAACACTATTGTTATAGTAATTTATTATTATTAACAGGATAGCAGTTGAAACAACTGATGTTGCCCTGTATCCTGTTACCCTTTTTCTATGTGTTTGTCCATTCAATTTTTTTGATGGAATTTTACTCTATATCATCAAAACTCTTTATTTTCATTTCTTTACAACTCTACTGCCAAAATAAATGCTAAAAAAGTAGTTTTGTTTACAAACTTGTGATAGTTTAAAATTACTTTGATAAGATTTTTACTAGTTTCTCCAGACTTCTTGTTGTAAAAACACATATTAAGAGACTCCAAACTCAATCTACCATATAATTGTCCGTTACTATAAGTACATTTTCAACTGACATTGGCTAAATAGAGTTGTGACAAAGAGAAAATAAAAAGTATTAGAAAACGCCCTACCACCAACACAAGTAATTACAGAAAATATGAGTTGTACATTACACTTACTTGTAGCCACTCTTTTCTAGAACTTCCTTAGCTGATGAGTGACCAAAAACTACTTCTTCCCGCAATTTGTCTGCAGTCTTTAAAAACTCTCCCTTAAGGTCAGTTTCTTTTTCGAAAAATCCAACAACAACTACATCGTCTTTAGCAATAAAAGCCTGGTAGTCAGCCACAGTAAGCAGGTCCTTAGAGCTTGGACCAACTTGGGCTCTCATGTACTTGACAATACCATCTGCAGGCAAGAATTTACATTTAATTATATTTTATCACATTTCATCAGACATTTATATTTTGTTTTGAATTAAAGCATTCCCTAGATTCATTTTAAGTTGAATAAAAATATTATTACACTCATTTATTGATTTGACAGATTATATTGTGACACAAACTTCCTTATCAAGTTGTTACCAACAGCATAATGGAACTTACTAGACTCTCTGGGGCCATTGTACTCTTGAGATACTTCTCCTCTTCTGAAGATCTTTAGTGTAGGGTAACCTGACACAGAGAACTTTTCACATGTGCTCTTGCCTCCTTCTGTGCAGTCCACTTTAGCTAATGCTACTGGAGGGTCATCGCTCTTTAACACGCCGGCCGCCACGGCGTATTCCGGCTTCAGTCTTTTACAATGACCACACCTAGAAAATTATGAATTAAAGACTCAATTAACATCCGTAAGTAGTGGTATAGCAGATAAATTCGATACGGTTGTTTATAGAAGCTAATGACTTACCAGGGTGCGTAAAACATGACCAAGGCAGTGTCATGTTGAGCTAGGACTGCTGAAAAGTCTGAATCTGTAAGGTCCATTACATCTTCCTCGGCGGCTCTACATAAATAAATTATTCCTAAGAGTAAAACTATTTTCAGTGAACTAAACATCTTAACTGAAAATCTCCAGGCCCTTCTTGCGTAAACGTGCGTAATTTCTCGCCGACAAACTAAACTTGAAAGGACAAGGACCGGAAAAATACACGTATGATGCCGCAAAAATGACACTTGCCGGCACAGCGTTGGCTATTTCTGATTGGGTAGTTGACTGCTACGTTCTAGAAAATTATATTTATATCAGTCACTATAACTTTTCATGACTAGAATAAAATTGTGATAACTTGATTTTATCTATCATCATTACATGTAATAAAAATTTTAAAACCAGATCTGTTTCTAAGATCTTTTAATTAAAAAAACGACTTTAAAAAAGAATTAAACCTGAACGCGTCTGTTTTTTGGTGTTGCATACTTCTCTAAAAGTTACACAATTATGGAACTCACGATCCTTCCATTTCCAATTTACTTTCATTCTAGGCACCGACTTCTGACACGTCACTAAATGGTTGTGGGATCGGGAACACACGAGCGGTTTGAAGCGATATGGAGTGATGGATTTAGATATCCAAAATTTTCATCACTCCATTCAAGGTACATGAGATTCCGAACATACGGAACGATTTTGGCTTATTTTGGGGTGATGTCTTGGCGTGATGTGGCTTGGAGCAATCGTAAGTTTCCCAGTCCCGCCTGAGGCAAGTCGATTTTTTTCAGTGAATTTTTCTAATAAATTCTATTTTACTACTTTTACTGGTTATGAGACGATCTAATCCAATGATATTATAAAGTATGTTACTTGGGCCTGCCCAATTTGTAGCCAAATACGATCTATCATCTGTCAGCCGTGCTATGTGGCCAGTGGCAAGAGAGCTAGAGGCCGTCATAAACGCTGGATAGACGAAATTAAAAAGTATGTTGGGAACGACTGGACAAAGTTTCAACTGAGAGTTTTTTCAGGTTTACCGCTACGTGTATGGTCTCTATGCAGCTCAGGTTTACATGACAGTTTTACCTGAACAGTTAAACCTGTCATGTAAACCTGAGCGTGGGTGGCCTGCTTAAACCTGAACAAACTCTCAGTTGAATGAAACCATGACCCCAGCGGCACTTGAACTCGACACCGTTGCGTTATATTAGCGATGACTTCCTTAAATTACAATAATAATGCCTGCTTTATACACTTAATACAATTGTTCTAATCACATTGGTTTACGTGTCATATTATTGTAATACCGACAGCTCAGTCCAATTTGTTATTTGAGAGTCTAAAACAATAATGAAACAAATGCAATAGGTACGATGTGATGTCGGGTGTTTCAAAAATTCATAGTAAACACTTTCTTATTAAGTCATAGTATTGAACGAGTCTTTTGATAAGCTTTGGTTTTGTTGTGCCCTGTTGTGCCTCGCCGCAAATGTTTGTAAATGATTTTCTATTTTATTCATAATTAATGTGGGATTAAACGTACGCATTTTGCCAATGTCAAGTGAAAATGTAACTAAAGTACAAAAGAGTTTCTCCCGAGTTCTTGTTGTAAAAACACGTGTTGAGGGACTCCACTTTTAACATCAATCTACCGTACAATTGTCTGCTACTTAAAAGTACACTTGACATTGGCGAAATGCGTTACATACTCGTTACATATCGCGAACATCATTTAATTAAAAAAGAAGAAGAAAGTAACAAAAATTGTACGGTTGATTTGGGCTAAAAATGGAGTCTCTCAACGCGTGTTTTTACAACAAGAACTCGGGAGAAAACTCCTTGTAAATTACTTTAATGTAGTTAAAAAAAAATATTTAAAAACTTTTGTTTAATTTCCTTCTCTCGTCATCATTTGCCTACTCTACTCGTATCATTTTTTTGGGGTTGGCGTAATATGTATATACTTTCTGCCACGCTTCTCGATCAGCCGTCATCTCAACCTTATTATCTTTCACATATAGTAGGTACAATATTTTCTTCTATTCTTCCTCTCCCTCTATATATCCATCCACAATTCCACATACATTGTTCTTGCAGCTATAAACAATAATATAATACATTTAAAATATTACTAACTAAGGAATACTTGGCTGAAAATTTCACGTTACGACTAGTCACCTATCTACCAGCTACCAGTAGGCCTATTCGCTAACTTTTTTTGACAGTTGAAAGTGATGATCACCGAGTGAACTACCTATCCATTGCTGTTTTTACACGACACGTGCCATAATAGCGTGTCATGTAAAACAGCAATGGATATGTAATTCACTCAGTGATGATCACTTTCAACTGTCAAAAAAAGTTAGCGAATAGGCCTACGGTAGGCCTATTCCCTAACTTTTTTTGACAGTTGAAAGTGATGATCACCGAGTGAATTACACATCCATTGCTGTTTTACACGACAATTGCCATTATAGCGTGTTGCGTAAGACAGCAATGGATATGTAATTCACTGTGATGATCACTTTCAACTGTCAAAAAAAGTTAGCGAATAGCCCAATAAGCTCCTTGGAATAGGCCTACAGCTACACGTCGTCAACCTCCGATCAATTATGTCAACCCAGTCTTTGGTCATCAATCATCATTAATTATTTTTACAGTAACTTCCATTAAAGTAAATACTAAAAATTATTCGATAGCTATTATGGCAACTCCGGTACTCGCTCTTGTCAGTTGGCTTCGCTGTCAATTGGAAAATGGCAGCGACGAGTGTTGTCGTTCTCGATAGAGGCAACAATACAACTTGTACAGTAAATCTTTTCGGTAAGTAATTAATTTAGAAATATATTTAAAAGACTTTGTAACTGTTAAATTAGTTTTTGCCAATAAATGCTATTTTAAGGCACATCAGTTTTAGAATAATATAACCTTTAACTTTTGTGTATTTATTTTCGAAGCGACGCGCGGAACTTTTGAATTAATGTTCTTTTTGTTTTTATTTATTTTACTAATAAATATTAATTTAAATGTACACGCTACGTCTGTAGAAAAACTGTTGTGCTTATAATACAATACGTCTGAGGTGTGTTTGATTTCACTAGAGCAGTTAGTCGTTTTTTTTAGTAGATAGAATAAGTTGTCGGCAACGATCATGACCTTGGTTGTTGGATTGTAGGAAGTAAACTGTAGATACTTGCTTTTAAATTGTAGGTTGCTATTTGATGTACTCACAAAAAATATTCATAAGTCATACACAGTCTAGCAATATTAGTAACTTGACTAATAAAATAAGGAAATGAAAATGCTATACCTACTTACATACTTATACATTTGATACAGTATTATTTTTATATATAGGATCAAAAATGTATGGTGTATTACTCTGAGAAAAGCTTTTATTTTGGATGTTATCATTTGCTTAATTATAATACTTAAAATAGAAATGGAAACAATATCTGTGAAGTCTAATATTAGGTATCCTTCTTTATAGGAGCTACAGTTGTATCATGGAGGGTCAACAATCAAGAACAGTTATTTGTAAGGTAAGTAATTTAATTATACAAGTGACTAAAATAAAATTCAGAGTTTCACTCGAGTTCTTATTGTGAGACTCCATTTTTAACTCAATCTACTGTACAATTTATTATTCTTTTAGATACATTTTAACATTGGCAAAATGTGTAATCTTTATGTGTCACAACACCATTAATATTAAGAATAGAAAAACTAAAATTAAGGAGTTTAAAATTCAAAGTGAAATGTGTATTTGTTTTTAACCAACTTCAAAAAGGAGGAGGTTCTTAATTCAACTGTATTTTTTTTTGTTTCTAATTTTGTTACTCATAACACTTTACTGGGTGTACCGATTTTAAAGATTCTTTCGACCTTTGGAAGCTGGTGCTTGTCATGTGGTCCCACTAAAATTTGTTTGACATCTGACAAGCAGTTTTCGAGTTATCCCTAATAATGCCTATTTAATTGACATCAATGAAAATGTGATCTTATCACTTGTGAGTCTAAAAGATCTAATAAAAATTTTGTTTATGACAATCTAAATTTTTTTGAGGTCCGTGCCAACTTTGTTATTTGGAATAAACATTGTCACTTGTATTTAGAACCGACCTCATGAAACATTTGGTTTTTTTTTTAAACAAAGTTTTTATTTCTCCATTTTTAGTTTGGCAGGCGGTTTTTTTCATTCGTATTACAAACACTTTACCTTTCTTAACTATGTTGAAGCTAAGTACCAATCAGTATTGAAAATAAATTGTATTATTAGTGTTCTATAATAAGATGAAGCAGCAACCCTTTTTTTGTGCAAAAAAATAGTATATTTTTACAACATTCATTGAAGCATTTAATACTGAATCCAATGGTTTTGAACTTCAAGGAACAGCAAGGTATAAGGTAGCATAAAATTCTGTCTGTCTAAATATATACTATTTATTATAATCACTTAAACATAATTATAGCTAAAGTGGCAAGGAAATAATATATAAGTTAATTATGAATTATGCATATATTTTGCAACAGTTTATTTATAAACTAAGACTATCAAGATATACACTAACATAACTACACAACGAAAAATACATAAAACAAATTGCTATATACTACCTTTATTATTAGGTGTCACACAAAAGCTTAAAATAATGTAGCCAATTAATATCTTATATTGCAACAATCGAAATTTGTAGAATATAAAATAAACAACAATTGTTTAATGTTCAATAAATAAAGTTTACAAACTTCTTCATAGATAATGTATTAATCAGTTTCACTAATTCAATATTGATGACTAACGATTTAGAGATTAATTCACACTAGACACCATGTAATTACAAAATCCAATGTGTAATTAAATTAACATTAATTACATAATATGCCATTAATATTAGCATATTAATTCAGATTAAGCTCTCTGGCAGGGACCCATAATTCACAGGCCCATTTGAGCACATTAAAATACAGGATTTTGATAGTACCTACACATTATAATTTGTGATCATGTTTGTCCTTATTAATGACATAAGAATAATTTTCTATCATCCTACTAAGTTCTGTGGGTGTTGAAGGTATACTGGTGTATAGTATAATCTGACATTTAATTAGGTGTTCATTTGAGAAGTCTTCATTAATTTTTATTTAAATAATGTACTTTCGCCGATCTAATAAACGTCAAATCCATCCCCACAGTCTGAATGCTTGTTTGTCCAAAACTGTGTACTTTTCGCCCAATTTTCTGCAACGAACCACAAATCCGTGGAACCCATTGTCGCTAGCGATGTTCCTGAATCTATACGACGACGTCGAAATCTTCAAGAAAGAGAATATTCTTTCCTTAAAGGCCGGCAACGCATTTGTGATTTCTCTTGTGTTGTGGATGTCTATGAGCAGCGGTAATCACTCACCATCAGGTGAAGCGTCTGCTTGTTTGCCCCTTTCCCATAAAAAAATCCCTATTCAAATCTAATATCAAAATACCATAGGCAATATAACTTAAATTAAATATTACTAAATTCATCATTAGGTATAGGTGCTCGTCTTTTTAAGATAACCTTTTAATCTTCATAAAGCTACTAGCAAAATCTCAATACATATTATTGATCTAGAACTTCCATGAGTACTGTACTCAAAGAGTACTCCGTGACTGTACGGAACGCGTATTTCAAGATGAGTGTTAGATATCTAAAGACCCAAAAAAAAGATGAGTGTTGATAATATGGCAAAGGAGGAAGTTGAGAATTGAGATGACAGCACATCGAAGTATGGAAGATGAAAACATTACGCTAACCCCAAATAAAATTGGGGGCACTACAAGAAAGTATTATCGACAAAAAAAAACCTAAAAAAGATTTTAGGTTTTCTACCGCTTCTTATTAATTGGAAGGACCGCGCGTTTGTTTGATTAAGACCTCTCTATTATAAAAACAGTTTAGGATGTTATTTCTGAAAGTACTAGTTTACCTATTTCTGAAATCAAAACTTGATCATGCAAAATTACGTCAGCCCCTCAAATCGTTGTGGTACTAAGAACTCATATCCCGAATGTTTCCAATTAACAATAAAAGTGGTATGGTCAAGTAGTTTTAAAATTATAACTAGATGTTGGAATTATGTTGCGTACGTACTGTATAAGAAAGGACCCATATTCAAAAGAACCCAGTTTCATAATCTGTTCTTTAGATAATTATGTCTATTTAAAATTATTTTTGATGCCGAGTGGACGTGCCATTCACGCATGGCAGTAATTAGTGCAAATATTTATCAACGGGTGCCTGTCCGCGGCTCCGCCCGCGTGAATGACCAGACTACATCCAAATCCGTTCAGTCGTTCTGGCGTGATTGAGTAACATAAGAAATATTCTTTTATCCTAACTTTCGCAATTAGGTATACAGGGTGTTTGGTACATGGGGTATGAAGCCGGCACCTACCCATGCTAACATAGTCATATAAATACTATGTTGATATCAAAATTTTTAAATTTTAATATAAATATAAAAAAAAAATTGATTTCCCCATACAAATAGTTCGGTCACAAAAACAAAATGTATGAAAAATTAAAAAAAATATTTTTACAATTTTGAATTCTTAATATTACCATAGTATTTATATGACTATGTTAGCTTGAGTAGGTGCCGGCTTCATACCCCATGTACCAAACAACCTGTATATCGTAATAAGAAGTAAGATCACGTACTTCGGTCTTCGGTATATGTTCTAAACTGTGCGTTGCGACGAATTGTCCCAGGAGCGTCGTAAAGCGATCCACAAAGAATGGATGTCTGTGTGATGCGAGCGAGTCGAGCGATAATAAATGAAGAGAAAGAGATGAGAGTCGCGATTTCCAACTTGAGCCCCGTTTTGAGAAGCTATGCTCAGAAAAGCAACCACATATTTAAATAAATAAATTCCTTTTTTCATATTTATTGTTATGTTTTGTTTTTGTACGCTACTTATTTTCTAATTAAAATTATAAATGTTCTTTCGAGTTATTCTGATAACTTGCATAACACTGAGTACTTTGCTAGAACTATAGGGGAGGAGAGGGAAGTCGAAAAGACTGGCAAATTCCTAAGGGCATCACATTAAAAATAAGTTTGGGAAGCCCTGGTGTAATAATATTAGTGCTGTGGAGGTGCAGTCGATAAACAAATAAATCTAAAAACCTAAATTATGTATATTTTATTTTATAAAAATAAAACAAGGACGTCATTCCTTAGTCGTCAAGTAATCTAATTTATAAAGCTGGTTGTATTAAGTAATCTAATTTATAACGCACGCTCTTACTCCAGTATCGTAACGGGTTACTAAATTACGGTCAATAAAGGCCACTGAGCGCCCAAAGCTAAGCACGATGTTATATACACATTTAAAACTATTTTTAGCGAATAAAATAATAGGGTAGATTCGAGTAAATCAAATTGTTAATTTTAATGAAACCTCTCGAACGAAACGAACGAAATCGTGTGTTTGCTTTTTTGGATGACATCCACATCGCGCTGACTGATGGAAAGGGAGGGATCGCGAGTTCCCCACTTTAAAGCTATAAAAAATTACACTTTATGCAAACTAAAATAACGGTCGTCTCTCTCAAAATCGTTGGCGTCTGTTCTATTAAGGATCTTAAAACTAACCGTGGTGTTTATTTTTTGAAAAATCAGATATTCCATACATTCTGGTTGCGTAGGTGTTGCACTTTTGTATGAAAAAGCTGATTTTGTTTTCGAGATTTCGATGCTGGTCCCATAGCAAGTGTTGTTTGTATTGACTGGCGCTTTCACACCTTGAAATATTTAAGAAGATAAAAATCACGGTGTTTACCGCAAAGGTAAAATCACGCTATGTGTACGAGCAGGTCGCAGCGGTTGTAAGGCGCCGCTTCCCACAAGTACATGAAAAGGATGCAGAGCCAGGGTGTAAGGCTGGCCAGCAAGGATTTGGTGATAAGTAGGAGCTGCCCCAGGGAGTAGCCCTAGCAGGCAGCATGACGGTGATAGGAACTGCCCCAGGGAGTAGCCCTGGCAGACAGCAACGGGGATGTAGTGAAACACAACACGGACGGTTGAGATCTGTTTATTGTAGCTGTTGAATATGTTTATATATTACATTGTTTGAATGTACACATTGATAGGTTTTTGTATGTCTCTCATAGGTGTAAGTAGCCGACGGTGCACGTAGTTGCTGATCCGCGGAAAGTTGTTTGTTGCCTCGCTGCTGACCATGCAGCCGCAGAGTCCAATGTTCAGCTTGTGGCTCGAACACTATGAAATGCCTGCGTGTTGCCAACTTTAGTGGCATGCTATGAATGAACACATGAGTTGACGCTATTCATTCATCCCAACCTCAGATTATAAGTGAAGATTATCTGAGATCCCAACGTTTTGTTTCATAAATCTGTGATATTGAATGATGTTAAATATTTATTGTCTTTAATCGACCTACGTTTTAAAAGTCGTCGAGAAGACGTCGAGGAGTAAATTATTTCAATTATTTTTGACACTATTTTGTCATAATCATAACACAAGACTACGAGACCGCGTCGGGCAGGTGTTTGTTTTGGTTTGGCGGGAAACCATGGCGTCTGACTGAATGTCGATCTTTAATTCGATAATTCAAAATTGCTTCGGAGTGGATTTTGTGCAGTGAAAGTAGTGTCGTTTCGTTGTACAAGTATCTGTGTTGACGAACTATTATGAGGAATCATTGAAATAAAGGTTTTGTGTATGTGGCGTTGAGAAATTGTATAGTGATTGGAAATCCCACTATACAATTCTCATCAGTCACAATCATGAGTGCTGCCATGCATTTCTTTCCAAGCACTCCCTATGATGCATTAAAATGTGTGACGCCATATTTGAATGCAAACATTAAGAAAGAAGACATAATTAAATGAAGATATGGCTCAAAGGTCTTAGATACCAAGCCAAAAACCCTAACAAAAAGACCGCGTCGGCGTCCGCCGCACCGATGTCGCGCCGCCGTCGCTGTCGCCCCGCTTGCTTGGCCTAATCCCCTTCCCTACCTCTTGGAGCACAGGCGAAAACTGATGCGAAAATGACTTTGTAACAATTGATGATTGTAATACTATCAACTATCAGGAATCGGAAGTTAATTACATACATGATCTTTATAATACCGACAACGATTCCTCACGTCCGGTTAAGAATACAATAGTGTCTGCAGCATTTGGGAGTAACAATTGTGTTTAGCTAGGCGATGCGCCTGGCTTTGTTTCCGAGCATTGAGTTGTGTCACGGAAGAAGCGATTGTTGTGAATTTTGATAAGTTTTCAATGTCTTTGGGTAAAGTGCATAATAAGATTAATGAGGATGTCCGGACTCGACGAAACAGGAAAAGTGATCCTAAAATTTCTGTTAAGTTTAAGTTCACTCCACATTATTGATAGTTGTACAATAACTATTAAAGTTTTTTTTTTCTAGTTTTAATTTTTTAGGCTTTTTCTCTAGGTAGATATCTAATTTATAAAAATTTGCTTTGTACACATAAATAAGTACATTGATGTTGTAATTAACCACAACGCCGAAGTAGTGTGTTATGTATGACGCGCGCCATATGTAAATAGATACATTAAAATTTCATCCTTGTAATTAATTGAAACCCTTCTTTAACGATATTTGCCGAAAATTACACATTTGTTACTGAATTAAACCAATCGGATAAATTTTAAAAACTTGCGTCATAATCATGAGACAAAAAATTAAGACTCGAACTGGCAATTATAGTATTGTTTTTGTGTGCTCCATTATATTAGATACTAAAAATATTCCAAAAGTAATTATCAATTATAAGGATAATCATCAATGTAATCTCCGAGAATATCTCCACTTTTAGCAATTAATTCGAAATCAATTTAGGGGCACACCACACGTATTGTGCGGATGCAATTTGGCCGGGGGACAAAAAACCGTCTCCGGCCGCGAATGGCTTTAACAAACGACCGACTGCCGCTAATGATTCTATGTGCTATACACCTACCTCTATTGGCGACTAGATATATCTACAAAGATATCTTGCTAGTGGATTTACTGTGTTTTCCCCCGGAATTGACTGAATACGAATTCTGAAATGTTTGCTATTCTCTTTCTGTTTTTGTCTTTTAGAAAGGAAATAAGGAACGCTGTTAACGTTGTTGGAGATATTATGATAATATTTTAGTAATAAAAGAAGCTATTAATTAATTTAACGAACATTATGGTACTTATGCAAATCATGTTTCATCGAAAATATTACGTATCTGAAAACATCTCTTGAGAGAAACACTTCTCACGCTGAGCCTAACACCCATTTTCCAATTTTTACTGTTCTGTGAAAAAGCTTGCATCCGAATAAGTACTTGCGAAGAGAGGTTCATTAGATACCATTGTAATTTATAAATAGGAATGCAACGACTTGAAATTGGTTTTCAAACTTTATAAAGGAAATAAGTTATAACTAGCAACATTATGTTCAAGCCTTGATTTTCCTCGTGTTGCACTTCGATCTATCGTGATCATTGGTGTATCTCCCATACTCTTTATGCTTCTTGAATATACAGGATCAACTTTACTATATCGTCGGACTTAAAGGCTACTTGGTCTCATCTCAAGTTCGCTCATCTCAGGAGAGTCATTCTACTCCTATCTATAGAATACAAAAATCACAGCAAGTGCTGCGTTGATTCCCGTTCGTAACCTACACTTAATGGACTAATGTCGATCTTCACAGAAAATAGTAAATTATTATAAAAAATAACTTTTTCATTAGTTCCTATCTGTACCTACTGGGCAAACCTCTATAGATCCTATTGAGATTATTTCTTACAGTGTATGTATAAAACTATATATCTATAAATGGTCATTTATGTTGTATATTTTTATCAGTTGTGAATTTGGTGATAAATTCTCCACCGAAGAGTTTAAATTTCCCTATTACTTTACGATTACAGTTATTTTTCATTAGGAACCTGAAAAGGTTTATGAAGTTGTCTAAAGATGTAGTTTTTTTTTACGTTTTCAATTATAACTTTTAACGCTAGGTTAGTAGTGGCTATCATTATTAGATTGCATTTTAAGTGTTATGTGGTGCGTCATCATCAATGTTATTATGTCGGTTATTTAAGTCGTTCAAGCCGCGGCGATTTTGAACAGTAGCTTGGGTTCGTTATTCTGATTAAATTTTGTTGCATGTTAGTTTATTTAATGTCCTGAGGAGAGTTTCATAAATTAAATCGCGGCGTCCAGTGAGCTAGTGCGTGGCCGGACAGCAAAAACTTGTCGGCACGCGCCTTCTGTTCTAATATCCAATATAGTTTGTACTCGCCGGCTTTTTGCCGCCGCACCAAGCGACGTGATGAGGAACGCTTGACCCTTTTATGACTGAGGGATTTTTTGGGGGCCAACTTAGTTTGGAGATTTGGCGCCCTGATTTTGTTTGTTGTTTTATTTTTCCTTTGAATAGCTATACTGTCCATTAAAATGTGTCCGTTCAGTTATAGTACCTACTGTCTATTGAATTGTGGTCTCTACATTTCTTGTTTTTTTTTATATATATATTTTGGTTATAACAGTATCACTGGAAGATATTTTTAAATCATGTTTTGATGTGTTTTAACAATTCTATGTATTTGGTAATGTACATAAACTCATTAGGAGGAACCGTCAAACTGTAATTATGTAAGGACATAATGGTGGTAGAGTAGCAAATGTTGTGTTGAAAATGTGATTTCATCGTGTAAGTGATCACGTCGCCGGCCACAGTTGAGCATCTCGGTACATCCCAGCGGGCGCGGGTGGTGTGGCCGCGGTGACTCTCGGGCTCCGGCCCGCCCCTGCTCTCCGCGTCTTGTTTTTGTGGTCGCGTCTGCAGCCGCCCCGAGTCGCCGCCACTTTCTTCCCGTCCCTCCCGCCTCCGGCCTCACCCCTCCTCACCGCGCCGCCGATGACAAATGGTCCCCGGACACCCCACTCGTCCCCCTCGACCCGCTAATGCCCAGATAATTTTATGCCGCTCCCGATGCACAGACAAAGTCGGGATGGGATGACCGCGAGATTACCCCATCGATCGTCGACGCGCGTCAATGAGTGCAAGCTTTATTTATGCTAAACTTCATGGATCCATGACGATTAGGCGGACTTGCTGGTTTGCAAAATGATAATTGAACAAAATACAATTATAAACAAATGCAAAAAGTAAACAGATTCTCATTAGGTATAATTTGTTCGAGTTGAAAATCCTGAAGTGAAAGAATGTATTTCTATCTAGTTGGTCGAGAGCCGTATCCAGTAACTATTGTTACGTTTGAAGACAAAAATGGAACAAGACTTTAGTGAGGAATGTCAACGTCACCCAGCGCTCGACGACCTCTCGACAGCCGCCGGTCACACGCCATTGCCTTCGCTGAATAGTCCCGCTCCGCAACCGTCATATTATCTCCCACCATCAACACCAAACCTACGAACAATTTTAAATTGATTCAGGTCCTCCTAACGAATAATTCGTCAGGTTTAAACACAAAGAAAACATATTTTTCTATTACTAAAATATGGTAGCGACTCAAAGTCTGTCTATTGCACGTGCTTGCCCCATTAACGTCGACACATGTGTAGTATTTTTTGCTCCCTCTGGTGACATCCAAGACATCGATTGTTCCACAATTTAGACAGCTGCTATGAAATAATACACGTTTCAAACGTAGTCGTGTCTGATTTTGTCTTGAGTCTTGGCAGATTTAGAGGGCTGATTTGTAATTTACCAATATGAACAACACCCACAAATCAAGTTATTATTGATTGTTGCAAGGCTTAGTCGGTGACTTATTACAATTACCCATAGCTAATTCGAACATGATTTATTCCTGAATACTCTCTAAAAATGTGTAAAGCGCAAGAGTAATTATTATACACAAAGATGATTTATCACAATTAAGACGCATTTAAATTTGACGTACACTCATCATGAAGTTGCAACGAGACCTTGAGAATTGTCTTGATACAGTCAATGAAGATATATTAATTTATAAAATTTAATAAGATTGACCTTGTAAGATACGTTAGTAAGTACCTAACAAAGCAAAAGGTTACTCGGTTTTTGAAAAAAGTTTATACTCTTGGACGCACTTAGGCTAGTACCTATGCCATTACTTATTATCATCCTACGCTTTGATAGCGAGGCGATCACAATTTTCGTCTGCGTGATAGCTCTGACTTTTGTTTGGGCGTGTAATTATGTGGCTGGGTACGAGCGGGCACGCAATTCGGTTCTAGTGTTGTAGCTGGCACTTGAGCATGACATCATCAGAATATGCCTCGTGTGGCCTTACATGGTTGCGCTGTGTATGATCTATCGACTGTTGCTCATAATAACAGCTGATTGAGATCGTGTTGCCACGTTTTGCTCGGGATCCGGCTAAAAATGGTCACATTGATTCGATGTTCGATTCCTTTTTTTTGTTGTACTACTAATTTAATTAATTACCGCAACTTTAAATTGCAGTTTACATTGTAGTTGTTACTGAATTGAAACTTAGTTTGATGTGTTGGATGGTATGTAGTGTAGTATTTACAAAGTATTTCTATACTTTTTAATTACCTGTCATTAAAACTACGTACGAACAACGTAAGCAAAGAAAAATATTTTTAACAATAATTTTTAATTACGTAAACTCATCTTTGTCAAAAGGTTGCCTTGCTGAGCAGAGGTCAACGTTTAATTTGCTTTGAACTGGCAGCAAATTAACGATTGTAACAAAATCCATTTGTGCTCCGAATTCTACTATTGTTTCATACAAAAGATTTGTAATACTGAGACACGGGCTGTCATAGGCAACGAGGGTCTCATACGTTCAAGTGTGCTCATCTAAATACAAACGTGTTTTGTCTGGATTGTATTTGAATAACCGCAGCTATTATTCACTAAGTTTCCTGGGCACGGTTGCATTTGTCTCCGAGATTCGGCGTAATCGGCTTATCTTCCGGCACATCGGGGTGGTGTTTGTTAAATTAGAGCTGTTAAGTCGCCGCAGCCCCGGGGGCGGAGTCCCGTCTTATTAATCGGCTGTCCGGAGCATCTGCGGACGCTATTTACAGCTCTGCTGACCCCTGTCGCCGGGACCGCTTGTTGCAGACCACTTAGTTCTTGTTTCCACCGTGGTTTGTCTCCGTCCGCTATGTGTTTACTATATAACTTTAATAATTACCTTTTAAGCTAGTAAAACAAAGACAAGCGTATTCAAAGTTTGATATAGATTCTTGAGTAATTTATAACTATTGTGACTTATACAACACGGCCAGTCATTCATATCCATTATATTGAATTGTCATTTTTGTCAAGGTTTACGTCTATTAGTTTCACAGTTCTTTTTAGTGAAGGCTATTATTTAGAGCTTTAAAAGACTTGTCAGCAATAATCAATAAAGGCAGGAATTCAAGCAATTATTTCGCATGGCAGCTCTTGCAAACAATGTAGTTTATAGTTGTACCTTTAATTTCTTCAGCCACTTGGAAATTAAAATTAGTTAACTGTAAATCTAAAAATAAATTTATTGTATGAATTACGTAGCCAGCTTTGAGTTAGAGGGCTACCACGTTGAATTATTAATTTTAACTTAAGGTCAGATAAAACACTTTGATTGTAATCGCTGTGCTTGTATTAACAAATTACTTGTTCATTATAACACAGTGCTCTATGTTATTAGCTATTTTGTATTTAAGTTGAGCGTGTGCTAATGGACAAGGAAGTCGAGTCACTTATCAATCAAAGATCGTTTCACAAGGAAACTGCCAAATGTATTTTAATAAGTTGAGTTCGTGTTTTTCATTTTACGTGAAAATCAACTTGGCATATTATGTAATTCTGTATCTAATAATGATAATAGCAGCGTATAACAATTGTCTCGTTAATTCAATCATTTTAGCTTTAAAATACATTTACATACCTACTAGATAATTTAGAAATATGGTCCGACAGAGTGGTTTTCGTCGTGTAAATTACTGCTTTTACGGGGATTCAAACCCCGGACATCTAGCTGAGTACCTATATAGCTAGTTTTGACAGTCAGACTAGATAGCACAAATGTAAGGGGCGTAAGTGCTGGTAGCGAAATGAAAATCATAGACAAGAAAGATTGAAAGTACAATGAAAATGCGAAAACTAACAACACTAAATAAATCAATGACAAATAAATCAATGACACCCCAGAATTTGACGATATAATTGATTTCAAAGAACTATATAAGTACAATATAACTTTTGATAGCTTATTTCAAATTAAGAGAACCTTAAAATAATAAGACTTATAAGCTCGTTCCCACTTGTCGAATGTTGGTCCCGGATTTTATTAGGATGTTCCAGTGGCAAAACATTTTATATAAAGCTATTCACACTTGTCCAACACCGATTTTGTGTCGGCTATATTAATAAAATGTTCCGCCACTGAAACGTCCGATTAAAATCCAGGCCCGACACAAAGGAGCTCTAAGAACTAAGGTCTGCGATAGTCTCAATACATTTTAATTCATAATATGTACCTACAGTACTTGTCGATCAGTATCAATATAATAATTCGTAGCGGACACGGCTGTCGAGCTTGCACGTGTAACGCTCCCGGCATCGCCTACACCAGTCCCTTCCGCAAAGTGTGTGCCGCGGCACACTGGTGTACCGTGGTTATTAGTTGGTGTGCCTCGGAAAAATAAGGTTATCCCTAATATCAACTCATTTAAACGGCCGCAAACACGAGCGCCAGCCCGAGGAGTTTTGTTTTATTGGATCATATAAACAATTATATTCCATTTATGGTGTAGGTACCGCCAAAATTTTCCGATTTCCTACATGTACCTTGATCACAAAAACTTTGCGGCACACTAGCCTACACTACAGTTTTGATGTGTATTACTCACCCTAAGTGCCTTTTCACACGTGCCGGCAACCGGGTAGCCGGTGCCGGGTCCCGGCGGTGAAGTGTATAGCCATGTTTATTACGTTTCACACGTACCGGTAGAATATTATACGCCGGATACTTGGCACCGGGCTACGTGGTTGCCGGCACGTGTGAAAAGGCACCTTATTGAAACACTGAGAACATTCATTTTGCGTAAATATTAGATACTTAACAGTTACAAACCCTATTACTTATAAAAAATATTACCTATTAAAAGTTGAAGTTACCTGAAAAAAGGAGTTTAGGGTTTATTGGTGTTTCAGTATTTGAGTAACTTCTTTTGTTTGTTTTTTATTAATTAGTTGGTTAGCTTTGTCGTTTTTTTTAATGTCTATGACGAGAATTTGGTAATTGAAATAAGGCTCAAACTTGAATTGAGATCGATTTCTAGAGGTCCTATGGTCGATTCCCAGAAGATACAAATTTAGTTTTTTTAATGGTAGGTCTTGTATAAAGCCTTAAAAGGAAATATGTACTAAATCTTACCTTATTTTGATTAATCTTGCTAACGTCACTAAAAACAAATAACTCTAGAACCAATAAAAGTGTACTTGATATGGTGGTTGGGTAGGGTTTGTTTCAGTCACAATCTTATCAAACTCTATCGCTATAACATTTATGTTAGTAGCATTTATGACAGCGATAAAACAACAACTCACCTCTACTTTCTTTCTTCTTGTCACTTACACCTGATGGTAGATCAGGTGAGATGAAGCTTTCACATCAAGATAGGAAAAAAAGCGGAAAATGGCATTATTGTTTTATCAAACAAACATTACAATAAGCTTCCGAAGAATATAAGAGATTTGCCTGTTAACAAGTTAAAAAAAACTGTAAAAACTAAATTATATAAAAAAGCTTATTACAAGATAAATGATTATTTAAATGATACAAATGCGTGGGAGTAAAATCTGCCCAAAAACGCATTCAACATTTTTATTTATATTGATATGTATATCTATTGACCTGTAATGATGTTTTGAAATCATTACGAAATTGTAAGCTGTGGAGTTTCTTTCGCCATTTCTTCTCCATCTCTAATTATTCGTCCCGAAATGGTGGTAGGGCTTTTGACGATTTAAAAGTACTTAGCAAAGTCCATTTAAATAAAGATATTTTTCAATTTCATTTTTCATTTTCAAAACTAACAATAGTTTAACAATTCCTAAAAATTTATTTCTATATGAGGTAGCTAGGTCTAATAGAGTTAGCCTCAAGCAATCGTCTCAAACACTTCAAGAAATGACCATTCTATAGTTTTATCTCGTTCGTTCGCTTTTAATGTATGATCGATATGACAAGATTTATAAGCGGCCAATGCAACTAGTTGACTATTTACAATAAAAAAAAACAATCATTCGGATCATTAAATCCGTCGTAAAGTCATGAATCAATTAGGATTGAGATTTTTGCTTAAGAGTTTCAATATATTTTCTTTTTATAATAATGTAATATTAATAAGCATTATCACCACGCTATTCTTATGTTGGCATAATATAAGTAACTTATATGATAAGAACACAATATGTCGGTTTTGTTAATCGTATATTTCTCAATACGATGCAGCAAAAAAAAATTAAATACCGTTTTCTCGGGATCCATTCTGCATCCTCAGAAAGTGAACCGTTCATTATATATTGATGTTAATTTTATGTCTTATCGCGATCAGCAGCAAAGTGCCGGTTATTAAACGGTAGCAAACTATTAATCTCGTGAAATGAGACAAACTTTAATGTTGGTTATGGTGCCTACTTTATAATTATTTTAGCTGCCACCGGTTTCATTGTACGTACTTGTTTAATGAACAGAAATTTCAGAATTTGCTGTTATAATGCGCTACTGTCCACCATACCACGGTAATATTACCGTGACCATACTGAGTTATTTATCTTATCATACAGGAGTTTTTTATTTTTCGTTTATTTGTGTGTCTGAAAATGTTCTAATGTAAAGTTTAAGAAATTTTGAATTGTCATTTTGTAATTACCTAACTTCGATTTAGCCGTCGTACAATTCGTAAATAAATGATTAATAATTTTGCCGTTATTATAGAAACAATGAATACTGTCAAAGTAAAATATTTTGGTTTGTTGCAATACTTTATGAACGGTCACACTAATTAGACACCTAGCAAAAATTAAGTTTTTTTTTAACTTCTACATTGATATTGGATTAACACGCGTAATTATTATACTAGTCGCCAATTACTCGGCATAAAGTTCAGACTCTTTTATGCAATCATGTGTATTGTCACACAATTTTATTTTCCTACATAAATTATATTTTTCTGAACTTCTGTTATGCTAAATCTCAGACTCCTCCGTGCGCGAAATAGGTATGTTTAGAAAGGGGTAAACATATTTTTCTTTACTATTTTACACTTCAAAATCCATACAAATTAGTATATGGCTTTTCCGTAAAAAATTACGAATGACGTATTTTAGGATTTCTCGAAATTCACCCCCTAACCCTAAAGGGATGAAATAGGGGATGAAAGTTTGTGTGGAAAATACATAATTTTTATAGTGAAATCCATACAAATTGGTATATGGCTTTTCCGTTTAAAATTAAGAATGATGTATGTTACGATTTTTTGAATTTTAACCCCACGTGGACGAAGTCGCGAGCAAAAGCTGGCATTAAATAAATAAACAACTACTTGAACCAGGATGCGAATCCTATAACAACCACTCGTGCGTAGGTTAACCAAAACACTCTTCAATTTTTATATTTCCCCTCATTGTGCATGTAGCGCTCACTTTTTAGCATTGTTTGCACTCTGAGTTTATTACTGACATGTGTTAATGTCCAAAAAGAAACAAAACGTTTCAGCTTGTATTCATTGGACAATGATTGATGGGCAGTTCGACTCTGAAAGCATTACAGGGTACGATAGGAGTGTCCTACAAGGCCCTAGCGTCACGGCCGTGCAGTGTGACATTGTTGATGCGACCTTTAATTTACCCATCCTCTCTTTATCCAAGTCTTTTTTTATCAAACCAGTTTACTGTCTATTCTTAATATGTCAAAAGAACACGCTCCAAGTCATTAACTCAATAGCACATCAAACAGCTTCTAGTAAAGTTTTTGTAGCGTCTAAGCGGCTTTTTCATAAGTGCGCTGGTTAAAATAATTAGAGGATTCATTAACCATGGGGAAGGGTGTTTATAAAATGACTCTTTTTTTCGTTGCAACTAAGTACATTGCTACGAGCTACCGCTTATCAGCAGTTCTTTTTACTGTCGAGCAAATGCTAATGCAATTTTTTATTCATGAAGTTTATTAAGTAGAGGAAGAAAAACTAGTTAATTTTACATTTTTATTGATGCTGGTATTGTTTTATAAATTACTTCAATAACTTCTTGTCTACGCCCCCGGGTACATGTGAGCATTGCGCCAATATTAATGAAATACCATTCATGGGCATAACAGGTTGCTGGTGCTTGTAATATTGCAGTATAATGTAATTACAAACTTATCGTTCAACGGCCCGGCGTGGTGTGAAGCGCTGTGTACGTCGCGGGCCGAGTAAAGCCGGGCGGCGCGTGAGGCTTGGCGCCGTTCTCAACATTGTGTTGATCCTATACCGGCACCATAATGAAAGTCGAGAACAATGAGCTTGAGAGCCGAGAAACTGTTGCTGATCAAGTGGTTTTTATGCAACATTGTCGATGCACTTAACGCGCCTTACCCGCCATCTAACGGATCAAAAGATTACTATTAATGTACATTACCATAATTTCTGTGGTGTTATAGACACCGGCCGTATTCATCATTATCATATCAGCCGAGAAACGTCCACTGTTGGACATAGGACTAATCGGGTTGGAGATCCTTGGGGAGGCCCAAGGATCTCCAACCCGATTGGTCCTGCGCTGCCAGCATCCAGCGGCTTCCCACGATCTTTACTAGATCCTCGGCTCAGCGTTGTAAGGGCCTACCAACGCTGCGTCTCGCGGCACGCGGCCGCCTTTCGAGGGCCTTTCCGCCCCAACGGCCGTCGGCTCCTCGCAATGTGCCCTGCTCACTGCCTGCTTCGCAATTCTTTCGGCTAAGTCGGTGACCTTGGTTCTCCTGCGGATCTCATCATTTCTGATATAATTACGCAGAGAAACTTTGACCATAGCCCTCTTTATTGCCCTTTGATCTCGAGTCCTCTTATGAGGCCCATAATATGCGACCACGCACGTTACGGTCCAACTGTGTTCTACGTATAGTGTTATTTACTATAGTTTTTGGTTACCTATCTACAATTCTACATGTTTTTATTTTCATTTATTTGTGTTTATTCACTATTCCATGAATCAGCTTGACGTTGATTCTTATTTATCACACCAATAAATTTACACAGTTACCGGCTTGTCTTGTAATTTAGAAAGATGGGTATTAGAATGGAGGTATTATTACACTTAGTAAAAAAACACAGGTGTGTCCGTAATGTATGTTGCAATATATCTCAATATTTTCCAAATTGTGTAAATACTGCCTAATATGTCCAATGAAAAAGTGTATTGAGGTAATAATTGAGTGAAAGCAATTGGCGTCGTTTCTACCTATAGTTATTGTTGCTATTTGTCCGCTCGCAGAATGGCACGGAACGAGTTTGACCGCGGTAAAAACTCGGCTGATGCCGAACCGGGAATGTATCGGGACGGCGACAGTTCATGAAGGAATTTCATCCGGAATCTCTAATTAAAAGTTTATCTAGTCCCCCTTGGGTGAGATCAAGGACTCCCGCCGGCTTTAATATTAAGTCGGGATATTTATTATGCGAATTGGAAAGTTCTTAGGTATTGGTTATCCGCTCACATGAATTTCGAGGAGTTCATTGTAAATCATTTTCTGTTGTGCTTTAATAAATTGGCAATAATGCAGGTGGCTAATCCATGACATCTTCACAATAGTAAATTTCGCCACAATCTTCCGCAGTAAGATAAACCTATAATTGGATAAAGATCTGATAGATAATACGTAAACAGTCCACATCAATGTCCCTTAACGGCTGTCTTGCGAGTCACGAGGGTTCGCTGCCTTATACGGCGCTTATAACCTGCCCTTCGTTATTACCCTGTCATATCTCATTATAAGCCATTTTTATACATTTTACAACTAAGACACTACTGAAATACCAAATGCTAGGAATACATTTATTCATGATAGCAGAACCATTAAGTATTTTATCTGCTCAGTGGAGCTTAAGGTTGTAGTTTGTGAAATCCTTAAACAAGGTTTATTTTAGCGTGGGAGTTACGATTTATTTATTGCTTTACTAAAATTGGTTAGGCTGCATAACTAGATCCTGTTTTAGTTGATCCCTTCAGATTTCTATCATTATATTGGAAGCAGAGACAAAGTATTATTCGATGTTTCTGTGATAGTAAAATCATAAATTTCACAAGTATAGATACGGATCATTGAAAGTATCGCGAACCCCATTAAATATCTGTCCTTGATGACACTCAATTAAGTTATCATTTTTTCTTCCACGAGGTAAAGGTTACAAAAATATGGTATCGTCAGCAATTAAATATTAACAGTTGTTGATGCAAGTGTTTCGTATGCAGCTGAATGCATTTATGATGCGTAGTGGGATGAGGTGATATCGACTAGTCCGCAGAACGTCCAGTCGGCTCACCAATTCCGAAATGCTAAAAATGGCATAAATAATTTATACGTGGCTTGCTCGGGCTCTGTTTTTGTCGCGTCCGACCTGTCCACTGATGCATTTATAATATAAGGGTGCTTTTTGCATCGTGCCCCGGCCGCGTTGGAATGCAACCGCAAAAATTGATCTTGTTTAAACGTGAGCTGACTGCTGCTGCGTGGTAATGGTCTGCGGATGAGAGACTCGCGTGGTCAGCTGGCTGTTGTGGTGACGGATAGTATGCTGTATTGTAATGTCGGTGATTGTTTGCGAGATTGAAACATGTATCCAGTGTTAGTCACGCTCGCTGCAATACCTTGGTTTAATGCGTATTTTGTAGCAGCTAAGAATACGACTGCAAATAAAAGTTTATTCCTTTCTGCTAAACAGAATGGACTTTCATATTTTCTGCGAACATTGCATAAATCATTTTACTCACAGGAGTTTTTTCCTTTATTACAGTAAACAAGCAGTATTCGATGGCAAGAGGGCGATACGTGGAGGAATACCATTCGTATTTCGTAAGTATAATTACCTATTTCATTAGTATTTATTCGAAATGCAGTATGCTTGGATATCGGTAAAAATAAATTTAAGCTCAATAATTTTCCTACCCTGCTTCTAATTTATTTGGGGTCGGTGCAGTATGGCTTGATATCGACAATACTGCTAAAGGATTTGTCATTAGATTTTTACGGCCATGTGCCTGACACCAACCCTCCTTAGGAACGGCTGCTATCTTTCGACAGCACTGGGACCACCAGCTTGACGTGCCTTCCGAAGCACGGAGGAAAAACGATTTGAAAAAGTTTCGGTCACCCATCCGAGTACCGACCGCGCATTTGGTTGCTTGACTTTCGTGATCGTTACTAAGAACGCACAACCGCGAAAGTTCAGCTCAATGTCGACAGATTATCAAGTGTACTTTTTTTGTAACTTGTAGGTAGGTAAGACTTGAGATAGAAACGGTCATACTGAGTTTTCTCAAATCATGACTACAAAATTATCAGGTTTTACACCCGAAACGATACCAGCGGACACGTAATAATTTCTCGCTGTGTATTATTCGAAAGCTTTCGATTAACAAGTTGTCAAGAGCTGATATCGATAATTGAATAGAAGCATTTCTTTTTTACTCACACTGACAAAATCTTACTAGTAACAAGATGAATAATTACTCATTAAAAGATCTCGGCTTTTCTAGAATTTCCGTATGTATTCGGTTCTATACTAAAGCGACTCGCGGAATACGATTCCAAATATGACTGAACAGAGAGAAGCCAAGGAGTTGAGGTCAGTGCTGCGGAATCATAATGTGGCTCCCTACACCTGGGTCACAAGTTCCGGATATTGCTCCTGGCTCCCCTCTCTGCAACATATTGGACCCTGGCCGGCGAATCCTTGCAATCTAAGAGTTTTCGTCTATGTTTCCAGCTCAATTCGGACAATGGGCGTTCGGTCCCCAGCATGGGTTCGCGAGGGTGGCACGCTGGCACGTGGAGAAGATGCCCGAGCGACTGCCCAGCGGCGACGTGGAGGCAGTATTCAGCCTCATGGATGACGACTTTACGCGCTCCATGTGGCACTTCCAGTCAGTTTGAGATTCTATACTAATCCACAACACTTTACACATCACTGTGAACAAGTGACTATTTTATTTTATTTATTTAGCACATCAACAATATTAATACAAGAGTTTCACAGTACTGTATATGGAATAGTCCGCGAGCCAGGGCACAAATTTTTTCAATCATTTCCTCCCGTGCAATTACTTGTAAAATGCTTCAGAGAGTTGAATCATGAAGCTCCGTGAATGTTAGCTGCGGTTCGGTGAGAGGATTGGAAGCGGTAGAAGCAGGTTGAAACAAAAATCCTCCCGATTGAAAAATAATCAAAGTATAGCTAATCCAATATAAAAAAAGAAAAAAAAGTCAGCTGAATATAAAGTGGGGGATAATACGTCAGCTAGTCCCACGAACATGAAATCCATATGAATACTATTAGATCCTAAAGTTTTCTTACGATCAAAGATTTTTTTTTTGAAATATGAGAAAAAAATACTTTGCTCGTAAGAAAACTTCAGGCAACTAGTATTTATATGGATTTCAGGTTCGTGTGCCCAGCTGACGTATTATAATCCACTACTTTATAATCAGCAGATTTTTTTCTTTAAGATATTGGATTAGCTCTAATTTGATAATATTTTCAGCCGGGAAGACAGCCAGGAGACGAAATTATTATTTTTTCAACGTGCTTGGGAGGCTACTGCTTCTAAGTCACCCACCGAACCGCAGCTGACATTCACGGAGCTTCTTGATTCAATTCTCTGAAGCAATAAGTTATCGACCGAGAGCAACTTGGTCATGAAAATCTGTTGCTGGCTCGCGTTCTAGAATTGTAAAATTATTTCTCAATGTTTTTTTGTTTGTTTTTTTTAAGTTTTTAGGTTGTATTGAACTTAAGCTTCTGTTTACATAGATTGCTTAATGTTTGCGGCCTGCATGCGGCTCATGGTTAAGGGCTACACCGTACGACAACATGCAGGCCACATGTTTACAATGTTGTATTTGATGTTAAAATCTATCTTATATTGGAGCAATTCCTCGAGACTGCTTTTAATGGTATTACGGACGGACGACACTTAACATGATTTTATAGTCATCACTCCAATTATGATGTAAACTACAGAACAGATAAAAGAGGTTAGAATTTGTATCAAGCGATGTTAATACCAGAGCCAGTGTCGCCACACGCGACATAATATTTTTTTACAGTATATTTGTAGTTACCGGTGAAAAGAAACGTCTCCATTAGTAAGATTTTTAGTCTTACTTTGCTTTCTGCCAGTTAAAATAGCACAAGACGGTTTTTTAGATTTCTTTTTCAAATATTTTTCTTCTTCGAATGTTTACGAAATGGATCGAATATGAGTGTTTAGTAAACACTGTTTACTCATAATCAGCCCGCCTACTTACAACTTCTAACCTCTTTTATTTGTTCTGTGATGTAAACCGTTCCCCCGTAGGTTCAGACTGACGTACCGGCTGATCCTGCGCGAGAAGGAGCTGCACTTCAACATCGGCGTGTACAACCCCAGCAAGGAGCTGACGTTCAGCTGCCAGATGCTGCTGCACACGTACTTCAAGGTGCCGGACGTGCGCCGCTGTCAGATCACAGGCATGCACGGCTGCATGTTCATTGACAAGGTATTCACGCTTTTACTTTCTCGTATACGTAGTATAGAGGAAGTCTTGTAATCGTAAAAAAAAAATATTTCGAGATTTACACGTTTTGTCCTCCATGAGTCCAAAAATTTTTTTTTGGAATTATGTCTGTGCGTTAGCACAATAACTCTAGTATGCTTTAACTTATTGCAACCAAATTTAATTGCATTTATGACATCAAAATATAAGGTTTCTATCAACTTTTGACTCGTTTCCGGTATACGAGATATCGAGGACAGATTAATCCCGATTTTTTGAATTATAATTGCAACTATGAGACATGCTGCTCAAAATGGGACAAGCCACTGACTCCTGAGATGCAGGCATTTTAGTCTAGTTTGGGAGTCAGCGCATTCATAGAAATTTGTAGACAATTATGTCAATAAAGAATAATATTATTATTTATAATTTTATTTTAAATGATTTGAAGGTTTGAAAATTATAGTAAACTAGCTTTACCCGCGGAATGAAATAGGTACAGTAAAATAACAGAAAACTAACATTCTAAAAATGTTCACAAAATCTGGATTCGGTTTTCAAAACTGGACTTTTAGTTTTTAGCAATTGGCTTTTTATACAAACTTTTATCCTTCATTTCAACCTCTTTATGTCCTTTTTTATAACAAAAGGTAACTTATTTCCTATCTCAAGGACTACTCTATTTTTTTACCAAATTTCATCAAAATCGTGTCCTCAAAGACGTGAATGTATGGACTTCCATACGACCTTTCATCCTTACACGGGTCAAAATTTTAAAAACGCTAGAACAAATTTAATATTACCTACCAAGTGCCGAAAATCAAAGTTTCATGGTTTTATCTTCAACAATGACGAACTTCCATAGAAACTTTCGTCCCTTATTGTAACCCCTTCAGGCTTTTTTACGCCATAAAAGGCCCATGTTCCCAAGCTCTAGTATATATTTGTACCAAACATCAAAATCGGTTCAGTGATTAGGCGTGAAAGCGTAACAGACAGTTACTTTTTGGATTAAAAAGAACACGAAAGCCAAGAAAAAAACTCGTCATGATCAAGTGCTGACTGAAGACGGGACTTGAAATGCAACCTTTCTCTATCATTCCAACTGAGCTACACAGCAGCAGTGAGATCCCGACGAATTTATTCAAGTCTCTGATTGCGTCACAAGCTGACTTTGCCTAAAAATATTACATCTTCAACATCCTATAGACCATTTAACACGGGACGTGGCATAGCGCAGATTTAGTACTGAAAACATTCTGCCGTTTTTCGCGGGGGGTGAGGCACTCGCGCGCTCGGCTAACCCGCGTACCACCATATCGCCTAACGTTGTTATATCGTTGTTTCTGTCGCAAAATTTGTAGATGAAAAATTGTATTATTATGTGAAACAGTAGTTTATTTGAATAGAAAATTACTTCCGTGTGATAAGCAACTTCGTTTTAGGATAACTTTAATGTTTCTGGTCGTCGTTTACAAGAAAACACTCCGCAACCAATAATTTTTACGCGGTCCGCTTAGCGACAGATACGAATTCAAAATGGCGGTCGGTCGTCGCGGCGAACTAGTTTTTATAAACTGACATGAACGTTTGTTCATGTACTTTGGCAGAAGGGAAGCGTCCGCTTGCCACGTCCCGTATTAAATGGTCTAAGTCAACATCCGAAACACACACACACACTCCCGCGCGCGCACGCATTGATGCACGCACGCACGCACTTTTTTTCTGTAATATTTTGGTCAATAATCATACTTATGATTGTTATCGTCAGACCCGAGAAGGCACCGTGTACCAGGAGACCCGTGAGGTGGTGACCATCAACGAGTGGACGGACCGCATCTACCAGAACACCATGCAGGAACACATCATCACCAACGTGGTCAGCGGCCGCAAGATGAGGATACAGAAGTACAACTTCCCGGATACAGGTCAGTTGACAACTTCTCATATACAGTTCAGTTTGGCAATTTTCCGGATACAGGACAGTTTGGCAACTTTCCGGATACAGGTCAGTTTGGTAACTTTCCGGATACAGGACAGTTTAGCAACTTCAATAGGCTCTTTTACTGGTTCAATAAATCTTTTTTAAACCGACGGTTTTCTAAAGGATGGTATTCGCCACCTGTCATTCTTATATGACTTTTTTAGAGCGGGAATTTCCTTAGTGTATTGACACCAAGATCTCCCGCCTAAGTGCTGCTATCTAGTGTCATTTAGTTTCTCAAACACCCCCATTATGTTGTTTTTTTTTGTTTGACGCAAAAGCTCTTTACATTTATCTTTGATGATATGAAGGCCGAATGTATGAGCGACCTTCTCCCGGAATGCTTAACCACCGAGGGACTAGCTATCATATTGTTAAATAGCTCAAAATTCGTCACTATAATACATCAGTATTCATTACTGATTTATTATAGTGACGAATTTTGATAAGATGATGGTAGTTAACCAGGTGGGTTTAAATCAAGCCCTACCACCAACTGAGCAAGATTTATATTCCCTGACGGTCAAATCCGGGCAAAATTAGACCCAGAGGTATCTAATTCCGGTGGGCGAACTGCTAGAACAAGTTTATATGGAATTATATTAGCTAGAATTAAATATGGGGACATAATAATATCTTGTTCATCGTAATGACGCATTTATTCTTCATCATCAGGCGGGTAAACATAGTAAACCTTATCTTAATATTAAAAAGTAACCTTATCTTAATATTACTTTTGTAAAATCCAGCTTATTTATGTATCTAACAGTGATCTGGAACCCATGGGCGGAGTACGCCAAGGAGATCCCCGACTTCGGCGACGACGAGTTCCCCAACATGGTCTGCGTGGAGGCGGGGCGTGTGGCCGCGCCCATCGTGCTGCTGCCCGGCACCGCCTTCGAGGCCAGCCAGATACTGCAGGTACACTGGCACAGTGGCTGCCATAGTTAGTGGACACACCGCCTTCGAGGCCAGCCAGATACTGCAGGTACACTGGCACAGTGGCTGCCATAGTTAGTGGACACACCGCCTTCGAGGCCAGCCAGATACTGCAGGTACACTGCCACAGTGGCTGCCATAGTTAGTGGACACACCGCCTTCGAGGCCAGCCAGATACTGCAGGTACACTGGCACAGTGGCTGCCATAGTTAGTGGACACACCGCCTTCGAGGCCAGCCAGATACTGCAGGTACACTGGCACAGTGGCTGCCATAGTTAGTGGACACACCGCCTTCGAGGCCAGCCAGATACTGCAGGTACACTGGCACAGTGGCTGCCATAGTTAGTGGACACACCGCCTTCGAGGCCAGCCAGATACTGCAGGTACACTGGCACAGTGGCTGCCATAGTTAGTGGACACACAGCCTTCGAGGCCAGCCAGATACTGCAGGTACACTGGCACAGTGGCTGCCATAGTTAGTGGACACACCGCCTTCGAGGCCAGCCAGATACTGCAGGTACACTGGCACAGTGGCTGCCATAGTTAGTGGACACACCGCCTTCGAGGCCAGCCAGATACTGCAGGTACACTGGCACAGTGGCTGCCATAGTTAGTGGACACACAGCCTTCGAGGCCAGCCAGATACTGCAGGTACACTGGCACAGTGGCTGCCATAGTTAGTGGACACACCGCCTTCGAGGCCAGCCAGATACTGCAGGTACACTGGCACAGTGGCTGCCATAGTTAGTGGACACACCGCCTTCGAGGCCAGCCAGATACTGCAGGTACACTGGCACAGTGGCTGCCATAGTTAGTGGACACACCGCCTTCGAGGCCAGCCAGATACTGCAGGTACACTGGCACAGTGGCTGCCATAGTTAGTGGACACACAGCCTTCGAGGCCAGCCAGATACTGCAGGTACACTGGCACAGTGGCTGCCATAGTTAGTGGACACACCGCCTTCGAGGCCAGCCAGATACTGCAGGTACACTGGCACAGTGGCTGCCATAGTTAGTGGACACACCGCCTTCGAGGCCAGCCAGATACTGCAGGTACACTGGCACAGTGGCTGCCATAGTTAGTGGACACACCGCCTTCGAGGCCAGCCAGATACTGCAGGTACACTGGCACAGTGGCTGCCATAGTTAGTGGACACACAGCCTTCGAGGCCAGCCAGATACTGCAGGTACACTGGCACAGTGGCTGCCATAGTTAGTGGACACACCGCCTTCGAGGCCAGCCAGATACTGCAGGTACACTGGCACAGTGGCTGCCATAGTTAGTGGACACACCGCCTTCGAGGCCAGCCAGATACTGCAGGTACACTGGCACAGTGGCTGCCATAGTTAGTGGACACACCGCCTTCGAGGCCAGCCAGATACTGCAGGTACACTGGCACAGTGGCTGCCATAGTTAGTGGACACACCGCCTTCGAGGCCAGCCAGATACTGCAGGTACACTGGCACAGTGGCTGCCATAGTTAGTGGACACACAGCCTTCGAGGCCAGCCAGATACTGCAGGTACACTGGCACAGTGGCTGCCATAGTTAGTGGACACACCGCCTTCGAGGCCAGCCAGATACTGCAGGTACACTGGCACAGTGGCTGCCATAGTTAGTGGACACACAGCCTTCGAGGCCAGCCAGATACTGCAGGTACACTGGCACAGTGGCTGCCATAGTTAGTGGACACACCGCCTTCGAGGCCAGCCAGATACTGCAGGTACACTGGCACAGTGGCTGCCATAGTTAGTGGACACACCGCCTTCGAGGCCAGCCAGATACTGCAGGTACACTGGCACAGTGGCTGCCATAGTTAGTGGACACACCGCCTTCGAGGCCAGCCAGATACTGCAGGTACACTGGCACAGTGGCTGCCATAGTTAGTGGACACACCGCCTTCGAGGCCAGCCAGATACTGCAGGTACACTGGCACAGTGGCTGCCATAGTTAGTGGACACACCGCCTTCGAGGCCAGCCAGATACTGCAGGTACACTGGCACAGTGGCTGCCATAGTTAGTGGACACACCGCCTTCGAGGCCAGCCAGATACTGCAGGTACACTGGCACAGTGGCTGCCATAGTTAGTGGACACACCGCCTTCGAGGCCAGCCAGATACTGCAGGTACACTGGCACAGTGGCTGCCATAGTTAGTGGACACACCGCCTTCGAGGCCAGCCAGATACTGCAGGTACACTGGCACAGTGGCTGCCATAGTTAGTGGACACACCGCCTTCGAGGCCAGCCAGATACTGCAGGTACACTGGCACAGTGGCTGCCATAGTTAGTGGACACATCGCCTTCGAGGCCAGCCAGATACTGCAGGTACACTGGCACAGTGGCTGCCATAGTTAGTGGACACACCGCCTTCGAGGCCAGCCAGATACTGCAGGTACACTGGCACAGTGGCTGCCATAGTTAGTGGACACACCGCCTTCGAGGCCAGCCAGATACTGCAGGTACACTGGCACAGTGGCTGCCATAGTTAGTGGACACACCGCCTTCGAGGCCAGCCAGATACTGCAGGTACACTGGCACAGTGGCTGCCATAGTTAGTGGACACACCGCCTTCGAGGCCAGCCAGATACTGCAGGTACACTGGCACAGTGGCTGCCATAGTTAGTGGACACACCGCCTTCGAGGCCAGCCAGATACTGCAGGTACACTGGCACAGTGGCTGCCATAGTTAGTGGACACACCGCCTTCGAGGCCAGCCAGATACTGCAGGTACACTGGCACAGTGGCTGCCATAGTTAGTGGACACACCGCCTTCGAGGCCAGCCAGATACTGCAGGTACACTGGCACAGTGGCTGCCATAGTTAGTGGACACACCGCCTTCGAGGCCAGCCAGATACTGCAGGTACACTGGCACAGTGGCTGCCATAGTTAGTGGACACACCGCCTTCGAGGCCAGCCAGATACTGCAGGTACACTGGCACAGTGGCTGCCATAGTTAGTGGACACACCGCCTTCGAGGCCAGCCAGATACTGCAGGTACACTGGCACAGTGGCTGCCATAGTTAGTGGACACACCGCCTTCGAGGCCAGCCAGATACTGCAGGTACACTGGCACAGTGGCTGCCATAGTTAGTGGACACACCGCCTTCGAGGCCAGCCAGATACTGCAGGTACACTGGCACAGTGGCTGCCATAGTTAGTGGACACACCGCCTTCGAGGCCAGCCAGATACTGCAGGTACACTGGCACAGTGGTTTATACACTTGACGTTATGAATGTGTTCAGATATTATTGGTTAGTTGTGTATATAGAAGTTATTGAGCCACATCTGCTCTGATATTATTGAAGTAATGAATGTTCATATATTACTGAAAACTTGAAGTGTATGGAACTTATTGACATTTTAGACTGTTCAGAAGTATTTGTTCACTTTGACTGCTCCAATATATCTGACGGCGACTGTACTTACGACAGTTGAATTACACTCGAATTATATATTAAAACGTCAAATTATTAATTTCTACCTTTAAAACCTGAAGAAAATCACGTCGAACATGGCACTACATCTGTGTATTTGTGACTCTTATAACCATCTATAGGCCATTATCTTGGTGGATTACGGACCCAATTACGATTCAATAAACCCCTCATGCGTCAGGCTTATGTGTATAGTGATAAATCGTCTATTTCACGTAAAACAGACGTAGGAGATTAGTCAATATAGACACATTGACCAAAGCCAACATTTATGTTAACATATACCTGTGTCTGTGTATAAAGGTTGCTGAAGATGCTATTATATGTGCAGGTAATGTAAAGAGTCTCCACTCAGACTCCCCGCAGCCGTCCAAACGAGCGATGTCAATTCTAAGGACTCTGCCGTGCGCAACGTCGAGACAATACTTCCATACGTACGGCGCGGCACTTCGCCCGCATGTTCTGATGCAATCAATAAATTAAGGTATTTACAATGAATACCTCCAAGAAATGTTTTTAAGTTTTATAATAGCTCTTTACCTATGAAATTTGCATTTTTTACACGCTATTTAGGTAATAATTTACAACATTCGAAATATGTTATTCTTAATAATTTTTACTAAAGAATCATTCTTTAGTAAAAATTTATTTTTACTATCTTGAAATTGAGTCCGGTTTTGGCTTACTGAATTTTTGGATTTATTTTTTTTCCTCAATATCTGTTCCTATACTAGTTAGACAATATTTTGAAGATTTATAAACTTGTTCCGTAACAGAAAATATAATATTGCGAATTGAACCTTCAGTCAAAAAGCCAATTTCTTAGGTAAAGCTCTATTATGAAAGAATAAATGTTTTACACTAACTTCTGTTGTAACGTTATGATTATAAGGGTGATTATTCTAATGTTTTTGTATAGAATATGTTTACTTTCATAATTTTGTCGGATTTTTTCTTAAAATCTAAGTACTGCATTTTAACGTCCGTGTTTTTAAACTTTTATGCAATAAATTAAGATTACTCGCAATAAATGTAATGTCTTGTTTAAACAAAATTAAGTAAAACATGTCAAATTACCCACAACTGGCACTTTTTGTCAATCGACTTACAGTCTTATCCTGAAGATAATACAGTTTAAAATAAATTTTGCGAAAATTGACAATTTATGGTAAGCTGATGTGCCGATGATTATGTTATAGCAAATCGATATTTTGTTTGCTAGTTATATCATAATGTTTTATATCTATTTACCTTTATAACAAACGCTTACATCGAAGCAATATAATTATGTAGAACCATTTCTATACATGGTTTAAATGCCTATACACGTCCTATCAAATAACTGTTTAACTTTTGATTGCTTGTTCTATCACTTGAAACTGTTTCTTTGGTGTTTTAAAGTAAACATTATTAATTAATTTAACATCTTTTTAAGAATAAAACGAAGATTGGTCTTGTAGTAATAAAATTTTAATGTCTTGCCAAATGTTTTAACTTTAGTGTCAAACATTCGAAAGATTAACCCTTCGCTTTTTCTATACTTCCTTTCGTCTTCCGCCGTTATGTTATTATTTAACTCCAGTGGTTGTTTGTTGATGATGTTAATGCCACCGGTGTTAGCAGTATGAGTGGTGGTGAATAATAAATGTACAAAAATCACGTTGTTTTCATAGCAAGGAATACTCAAGATTCATTTAACTGCTTTAACTCTAATATAAGTTGTTCGAACAATGTATTAATAAGCATAGTTGTGAATTATTTTAATATGAATATTTTGTTAGCTTTTTTGATGTTAATAAGTTCGGCCGCTTCATTAAAAGCCTCAGCGTGTAGCTGCACAGCCTGTCGACATTCCATGGACCACTCAATGTCCAGAACTGTACATAATAAACATTTTGTACAAATTGATGTGATTTTTAAGTAAATTTATTTTGACTTTGTGGAACATTTTTGGAGGCTTTTAACGTATACGATGATATATGTAAGAATATGTACTTAGATGTATTGAGTTCCTTGTTTTTTTTTACATTATGGACAAACGATTGGGTAGGTACACGTAGTAGTAACGAGTAAGTAACATTCTATTGTCATATCTGCATCGAAGATGTATTTGTAAAGGTAATGTTATGTATTTATATATTCCGTAGTTAATGAGCTCATGAAGATAATGAGTGTTTGTGGGTTATGAAAATTGGTAGAACGAAAACAACGAATATAACAATGTATTAAATTAGGTAACATTCCCATTTTATTTTATAGTAATATTGAACGATGCATAATACATATGAACTAATTTTTTTAAGCGAACAGATTGTTATTCCTGTAATACAATTTATAATTTGAATCGTCGAATGTTAGTAACGAAGTGTACTTCTATAGGTGCAATAAAGTGGAATAATGACAAATATTTGTTTTATTTTTGTTACCCAACTTTGAAATTTACATTAGAGTAGGTATAGCTTTTAATATTTTCTGTGCGTATGTAGGTACATTTTCAGTCAGTTCTCGCTAAAAAACTCGGGTCGGGTGGGCGAAATTACTACTTTTCAAAATTGATGTCATGTTTTCAGCGAAATAGAATATTCTTTTCATATATTTTTCGTGTATATTTTACGGTAAAATGTAATTTAGAATATCTACTATTTTTTATTAATATTTTTCAATTTCCTAGTACATACGAGTAGATCTTAAATGTAATGTACGTCGGTCGTACTCTTTAAATAATAATGTAGCCCATCAAATATCACTACATATACTGAAAACACGATATCGTAAAAGTAGTAATTACGGCCCTGACCGAGTTTTTTGTTGTCAGAATTGACGCCTAAGCCTTTTATACAATATATAAATGAACTTTATTATAAAGTTAGAATGTGCATACATTGCAAAATTGTGGTAAATACTTTAAACTCCCCTGAATAACATGAGTTTCGGACAATACTCTTTATTTTTTAGATCTACATAGTAAGAAATTCCAAAATAGGGGTATAAAATTGTAAATATAATAATATGTAGTAGGATATTGTTCCAAAATAGGCGTAAAAATAAGTAAATTTTCTAAGCTATTTAATACCATTCAAAAAAAATATAATAGCACGACCATTGTATCTCCTCATTATCTCCTGGATCTAGTAGGTAGAAAATATCAAAGCTGGTAAAAAATACTGACTATTTTGTACTGTCTAAAGATATTAGAAAAACCTCAATTTTCATGCCAGGAAGTAACACAATTCAATCCCCAAGGGGACACTTTGTGCACAGTATAGTTGGTAGTAGAAATTGAAGTTCGCGTGGCTGTGGCTACCTACCGCCACTTTGTCATAGTCGCCACAATAAGGCCTATCGCAAATGACAGACTATCCGTGTCGAACTTTTTGGTGTGTGATAATAGAACCTATAGAATTATATATACTTAGTAATGCACATCTAACACTCTCGCAGTCCGCTCAGTACAAGGTGCTCCAAAAATAGAACTTTTTGCTTCAACACGCGCTATGTGCATCGCAGACTTGATCGCACAAAAAGTGTCGTCTGCGATAAGCCTAAGAGCCACTTCATACACATTTTAAAATTTACATACTTACAAGACCAGTATTTTCATTTAATTTCATTAAATTAATTTAATTTCATTCATGCAATATCAAAGTGTAGTAATGAGGTGAAGATACTAAAATTATAATTATGCAGGTATACATATAAATATGTTTAATGAAATGAAATGAAAAAGCTCTTTATTATATGGACTTTAACCCTACCACCATTTCGGGACGAAATAATTATTTTACTTAAATAATTATTATTATGCTGAGACGAAGAAGAATAAACCCCCCATTTCTTCTCCATGTATGGGCCTATCAAAAATAAATAAATAAATGATTTTCTTTCCAAAACAACATGTAAGCTTTAAGGGTATTCACAAGCTCCTGAAGCTTTTTCAACGAATAACGACGAATAAGCTACGTACTATTTTGAAATAAAACATAAGGTTTTAAGAATACTAACTATATTATTATACAAATGCATATATTATACTTCATTACGTCGACGCTTGTTCTTTGGGGGGTATGTTCCAGGCCCCGACTTCATTGAGCAAATCCTTCTTTGACTCGAAGTACTCCTTATACCAGTTGATGTGGTCTCTCTTCTCCTGGATGGTGTAGAAGGCGTTCTTCGAGAGCCCAACGCAGACAAGCTCCATGAAATGCCTGATGGGTCCTCGACTCGGGCACCAGCCCTCGAGGTGGGTATCGAGGAACACATGCTCTGAGAAGTGAATGTTCTGTTCTTCTTCCCAGCCTGTAATAAAAAATAACCACTAATTAACTAACATAGAGATCGTCTAATCTAAAACTGAATGCCCCTGCAATGACTTATTCTTACAAGCACAATCAGTGTACAGATGCAACACACTCAAATTTGCTATAATCATTGGTCAATAAGTTGATTCACTCGCCGGCCACACGAACGTGGTAGCACGCTTCGATCACTCATAAAAGTACCGTCAGCATAAAGTTTAAAGTTCAGTTTTAGATTAGACAATCTCTAACCACCACAACTTAAAAATTCTTTATAATGTACTAGCTTTTTTTCTCTTTATTTGGGTTAAAAACAGTGCGTAAAATGTATTATTCCTTAAATATTATCTATTTAAATAATTAAGCTAATACCTAAGGACATATGCCCTTTTTTATTGGAGAGGTCAAATGCATTTACGTATCACCCCTGCAGAATGATGCAACTGCAGGGGTATGTAGGACTCGAGGTACAGGCGTTCCCTCCCAACCCACTAAACGTCCTCTCCGGGCATACTGCTGAGGCACACTACGACAGCACACCGGGTTCGCGACCATTCACTTGTCACCGGGAAGCAATCTGTGCCCTCGTATCCAACCGGTGCACCGTTCATTCGTGTCCGCTGTCCGACGGGACAACAGACCGCCAGTCTTGCAGACAGGCCGCCACCGAGCACAAGGCTCCACCGGCCGTGAAAAGGACCTTTTCATCCCACCACCTCGGAAAGTGTAATTTTGCGCTTCGAAATCTGGCTGGAAAATTCTATTTTATTCGCTTGAGTGGCAAAGTAGATTTGAATTTAGAACATCACATATAATGAGTACTCAATATAATTGTAAATTCAAAACGTCATTAAACCTATTTAATGTAACCTCTATGGTGCCAAATTTATGATTAGAACTTTTTAAATTGTGAAAAAATTCTTTTTCATTTTGTCATTTCCTCGCTGAGGTGGGATGAAAAGTTACGTATTGCACTCGAGTGGAAAGATTTTTCACCTTGTGCTCGTTTGTTTCCCTCGCTGACGCTCAGGATTCTAATTTAGAATCACTCGCTGCGCTCGTGATTCAACTTTAGAATCCTTCGCTTGCTCGGTCATCCAAATCGAGCACGCGGTTAAAAAGGAACTTTCCACTCTTGTATAATAAATAACTATTTCCCGCGTCCTCCATAGTGGCGCCAAAGGTCGCTTGGGTGAATCTTAGCGCAGTTTAAGCCCGATGTCTACGGCATCTGTCCCCCTACCTAAGGCCGTAGCCATCCATCATACTGGTCACGCACGCGGGAGCAGGCTCGATTGGGTCTGGCTGTGTCGTGTAGGCACCAGGCGTTGGATTCGACAGGGCGGAGCTGCCTCCCATGACTCACCGCGCAAAAACCAAACCATAGGTCGCATCCATGGCCACCTCTGAGAGCAGAGGCGTGTCAGAAGCGACCGACCTCTCAGTTTCGCTCAAGGCGGCCCGCAGCCTATCCGCCGGCCAACCCACGACCCAAAGGTCCGCTGGCCCTGAAAAGGATGTCTCGGAACATAGCACCCCAAGCTGACGTATGCCTTACAATATTCAAAATATTGCATCTTCAACATTGGTTTTAATAATCTTAACAGCATTATTGAAAAGCAAAGATAAGATAGCAATCTCTCAGCAGTTGTAAGGTTAAGTGAAGCTGTCCCTTTCCTCCTTTTTTTTATCGATGGGGAATCCTTTTAAGGACGCTGGCTAGGCGCACGGCGTGTGTGGGATTCACCGACGCGAACAGCGTCGGTACTACCCACTAAAACCCACCGGTACCCTCCTAAGCCCAAAGGGGGGTGTTTTGGGATTTTCTTTTCTCCAAAGCGTCTCCGGGCTGGCCCGACCCAACGAGTGAGCCGGGCGACGCGCCACTGTGGGATTGCGCTAGGGTACTAGGCAATCCCCAGACAGGGAGACCTGTGCACTGCACCAGGGCACACGGGGGCCAACCCGTGTGCAGGCCACACCTTAGGGACGGACAAGAGCGGCGGTCATAGCCGCCTGCCTTCTCCGACGGATAGGAGCGGCTAGAGCATCCTCCTCCCGCTCCTCCCTCCCCTCTCCGCGGCCTCCTTCTGCGACATCACTGATTCGCAGAAGGCGCCTCCTTCTGCAGCCTTCCAGTTTCTCTCATTACCAAGCATAGCTCTAACCATGCTTGACAATGTGAGGTCTCCCCACCGCTCAATCGCCAGGCCGGGCACATGATGAGCGTATGCTTGTCCGCGTCGTCGGGGGAGTCGCAGTGGTAACACCGCGTTGACTTCTCTCGACGAACTACTCGGACCTCGCTACCTGCACCTCCCTTTCCTCCTAATCATGACTTGCCATGAGGAAAGATAAAGGCCAGGAGCTTCCCTTTAAGTGCCTTAAGCACAAACATTTGAAGGATTGTAACATAATAGTACCGAAAAAGCACGAAGCACTTTTTAAAACTACAAAATATACCTCTAAATATGATTTTCATACTAAAAACGCTCCAGATTAGTTTTGCTGTGAAATAGATTTAATGCTTTAATAAGTGTTTATTGAACTTCTACCCTATCTTAATTTGGACAAAATTATAAAACAAATGTTTCTTCATACAGCAATTACATTCAAATCGAATTATATTAATTTTATAAGTATGTGTGACTTATAAAAATCGTGTAAATATGTAAGTTCCGACGTTGCCATTTCATGCGTTGATGACATCGCGACGCGCGACGTTGCCGCTATTACAGATGTTTTATTTCAAAACACACAACCTAAGAATTTCTTCATAGGTGTGTGCAGGTTTCCTCACGATGTTTTCCTTCACCGTAAAAGCGTCGATTAAATGTACATATGAATTCAAAATTTGAAAACACATTGGTACGTGGCGGGGATCGAACCAGTGCCTCCTGGGTGGGGGACGACGCTCTTACGCACTACGCCACCAACGCTTTTTTTAATAATAAATTAATAAGTAATAATTTTACCTTGTTCATTGTCGATTGGGAACTTCCAGACCTTGCCTTGTTCAGTCCACAGAATCATTTTCTCAAAGTAATTGCTGGGTGGTTGTGTGGTAGCTAATGTCAACTCCCTTTGCTTCAGAGCGTCCCATACAGGAAGCTCTGTTCCATAGTTTGTTTCTTTCTTTTTGAAAATTCCTAAAGGTTCACCCCCCCAGATATTGACAGCAGTAGCTTGAGGCTGGCTGGAATTAAATACAATAAGAAATATAGAAAATCTCTCTTAACAATATTAAAGCGAATTCAATAGACATAAAAACCATTCAATATAGAAAGAAGAAAGAAAGAAAAAAAACATTAGGAACTTATACTGGGTGTAAAAGACATGAACAGTCAAACGAAAACCACGTATTCTATACATCAAAATAAGACATATTTCAAAAAAAATATTGCTGGGAAATGATTTTTATTTTTTGGTGTTACTAAAAATTGCAAATTGTACTGCGCAATGTAAAGGGCTCAACTCGCACGCAACTCGCAATACCGCGATAATTTTGCTTGACGGCGGCCCCGTTCGTTAGTGTCCGTGCGCATCGAGTGAGATACATTGAACGCTAACGTTTTGAAGCCATTTTTTGTTATGAAATACTAAAAAAAATGATAATGTTTCTTTGGACAATAATTAAGAAATAACGTATAGAATACGTTTTCATAAAAAAATTAAAAAAAAAATTTTGACTTTGACCTTCAATAAAATCGTAACTCAATTTCCCAGGTATAGTTTAAAGGAAGAAAAATGTTATGACGGTGAGCAGAATACATGGTTTTCGTTTGACTGCTCATGTCTTTTACACCTTGTATATTTTTAAACCTTTGATAGTTAGTATTTTTATTAACATCATTATTATAAATTGAGTTAAACTAAATGCACAGTTACTATAGTTATTTCAAATTAGCCCATAAGACTCTATCAGAGATTGAAGGAAAAAAATATTCTAGCTGTAATTAGAAAAGCTTATTGCAAGATAATATCCTCTTCTGGAAATGATTATGATTACAATTTATAATGATCCAAAGGCATGGGAACATCACAACAATTACCTATCGAGCTTGTTGTCTTGTTATGCTACAGGTATTATCAGAATAAAACGTTTTTGGAATAAGCTGTTGACATGTAATTACCTTTTTTTTTGTCTTGTTAATCCAGAAGTATCTTTTCTTGGTGTATATTTATCTTTTGGTGCATTCAATTGAGATCTCTCTGTGAGTCGTTTCACTTGTTGGCCTCTGGATGGTTTCCGTGTCAATTCGTCAGTGTCCTTTGAACGATCCACCTTCATACCAATCAAAAGATCACTGTAATATGTTAAATACAAATTATAACTCTTGTCATAATCATCATTTAAATCAATCTCTTTGTGCTCTATAGTTTAAACTCTAATAGAGTTAAGAATGAAAATAGCACAGGGAATGTCTAATAATGCTGTGTGGGATGAATCATGTTTTGTGACATATAACATACAATTCCTCAATTGTTATATTGAGTTTATAAGTATGCTCACTAAGTATGATAAAAATATAAAAATAATCATTAAGAACATTTGTTATGGATACTAGATAACATACACAATAAATTCGGGATTGAAAAAAATTAGTTTTAACTGCTCCAAGTTTTGTGACCAATATGTATTGGAATAAAGAAATTAAATATGAATAATTATATTTAGCAATTAATAAATAAATACCTAACTAAAAGTCATTTTACACAATATAGTTTACAATGATTTACAACTTACTCTTGAATAGGCAATGAGGCACATGAAATAGCTATTTGCTCAAAATAAGAAAAATGTGATGTCAAATAACATGAAAATCAGTTTGAAGAAATAATAAAATTATCTTTACTCATTTAGGTACAATTTGTTCAGTAGGTATAGTGCCAAATTTGTTTTTAAGCTTTCGAATCATATAAACTAAATTAGTAATAAACAATGTGAACAAGTGTCATGACCGTTCAAGACACATTCATTAGTTGTTACTAGGATTCTAACCCAGCCTGCTTGGTAAAGCAGCAATACAGGCAACTGCACCTCAACAAATGTTAATGTAATTTCATGTAAATGTACTACTAATCCTACTTTTTCAGAATTGCAGTGATATGTTTAAAATTTCTCATTAATTGTTTCAATGTAATGTGTAAAAATATTACATTTTGCAATAATAAAATATTATATCACCATAAACTTTACCTCAAAGAAGTAGAATTCTGATTGATTTTACCAAGAACTTTTGAAAGTAGTTCTGCTTCTGTGTGTTTTACATCACCACCAATAGCCATTGCTACATCTGCAGCAGCTTTTGTCAGATTTTCTTCTGAAATTGTTAAATGTTAAATCATTTTATTAATACTAACATGACAGGACTTTAGTTAGGTCTACCTTGACAAACTATCGATTTTAATGGAATTCTTATTGTAATAACTCATGTTATGTCATTGTCTATATTGTAAATATTGAAATTGTTCCTCCTGAAATGAAATGAAATGATAAACTTTATTGCCTTAATATTAATTAAAGAAGGAGTAACATCCATAACAAAAAAAAAGTAATACAAACTTATAATTTACATTGTTTGAAATGAAAAAAGCTCTTTATTTAAATGAACTTTGCTAAGTACTTTTAAATCGTCAAAAGCCCTACCACAATTTCAAAGAAATAATTATTTTACTTAAATAATTATTATTATGCTGAGATGGAGAAGAAATGATAAAGTAATATATTATATTGACATTATGTAAATATGAGTATTCTGGATAACAAGTCAGTCATTAATTCATTAAAAAAATAATATTGTTTGTGGTCATTTACCTATTTTCTCAGTTTTACTTTCTATCTCATCAGCAGCCCGTTTGGGTCTAATAGGTTTTTCTTGTACCGTAGCAAATTTTTCTCTGTACTCTTGTTCAGATATCTTGGGTTCAGCAAGCATTTGCTTTAATAACTCTTGAATCTTGTCTGTGTTTGATTTGTTTGTTGTTTTAGTACTTTCCTTATTGTCATTTTTTGACTCTGTTTTTGCTTCGGGAGTTTTACCATTGTTATCTGCAGATTTATCTGAGAAACATCGAATAATGTACCGAACATCTCGCTTGCCAAATTTGAACCTGAAAAGTTCAATGTTGAGGTTATGCGGTATACTTACAAATTTAACTTGCTTTAATGAAAAAACATATATTGTCGCGGATAAACTCCTTACTCATGTATCATTTTTCTAATGTGTCATTGTCATTGTCACTATAATTTGTAAAACGTTGATTGAATAGAATATTTGTTGTGTGATAAAAATATCGTGTTTTTATTCTGAACCTGAATAAACCTGCTAAAACTAGGGATTACAACCCCAACATTTCTGGCGACCGTGCGTGAAAATGAATAAACTAAAAAAAGAACGATCGATCGCACGACAACTATTCACGCGTGCAAAAAATAGTTTCATAGAAGAATGTAAAACCGAAGATCGCAACTTAATAAGGAACAGCTTTAAGTATCTTGCCGAGAAAGCAGAAAATTTGTTTGGCGTTGATCTGCGCATTAAAGAACAATGGCTTCTGGAAGATGATGATAATGAAACAGAGTTCCTGGATGATTGCGAAACGGCTGAATCATACAAGAAGGAATGGATCGAGCTAGAAAACAGGTATGAGAATTTAATGCAACAAGCTCAGAACCAAGAATCAAGGTATGACAGCGCATCTGTCATTAGCACCAATAACAAAAGAGCGCTACGTTTGCCAAAACTCGAATTAACAAAATTTGATGGAAACGCAAAGAACTGGCTCGGTTTTTGGAGTTCATTTAAGAAAATTCATAACGATCAAACTATTGATAATGACGACAAGATGGCTTACCTGGTGCAAAGCATGACAGCAAATTCAGGAGCGCAGGAGCTAGTCAACAGCTTTCCACCCTGTGGAGAGAACTATAGCCAAGCTATAGAGCAGTTGAAGTCCAGATACGCGCGAGATGAACTTCTGATTGAAATATACGTGCGAGAACTGCTGGCACTAGTTCTACAACAAGCAAAGCAAAGTAACTCAATTACGATATCGTCGCTGTACGACAAATTAAAAACGCAATTGCGAGCACTTGAAGCTCTTGGAGTTACGAGCGAGAAATATGCCGCTATGTTATATCCCTTAGTAGAATCGGCTCTTCCAGCAGATATACTCAGAGTATGGGAGAGACAAAGAATCAGAGATAACGGCACGGATGTTCTGAATAATCTATTAGAGTTCATAAAAACAGAAGTAGAAAGTGAGGAACGTATCCAAATCACAAGACAAAGTTTGACCACAGTAACAGACAACGAAAGGATTCCGACAGCAGCATGTTTAATAGCAGGGAATATGAAGCCAACTACATCGACGAATGTAACACATATCCCTCAGATACAATGCATATGGTGTGACAAAACCTCGCATGGAAGTCATGAATGCTACAAGGTTCAGAAAATAAGCATGGAAGCAAGGAAAGAGATTGTATCGAAAAAGAAAGCTTGTTATGTATGCCTTAAGGTTGGTCACCATGGGAATAAATGTAAGTCTTACACTACATGCATCCTTTGCCAAAAAAGACATGCAGTTTTTTTATGTCCAGAAACAATAAGATCAGTTCGATCAACAGCTACAACCGACAGCTCTGAATTGATTCAACAGTCTGTAGATAATAACGTGAGTCTTCCTACACCGTCAGTAACCCTTCTCCAAACACTGCTCGTCAAAATAGGTACAGAGACTGTAAGAGCCTTTATAGACACAGGCGCTCAGAGGTCCTACATCAGAAACGATATTGTAAGAAAACTTCACTTAACGTATACAGGAGAAGAAGTTTTGAGACATCATCTATTTGGAGGAGTAGAAACCAAAGACGAATTACATCAAGTGTTCACGTTGACAATTAAGAGCATGTCAGGAGAATTTAGTTTTAATATGTCAGCCTTGAATAAAGATCAAATATGTGGATACGTACCACGAATTCGATCGGATGCTTCGATAATTCAGAAACTCAAAGAAAATAATATATGTATATACGATGTTGGTAGCAATCCTCCAGATATCGGATTACTTATTGGTGCGGACTATGCTGGGAAAATTATGACGGGATCTGTCGTAAAACTCCACCAAGATTTATATGCGATTCAAACGAAACTGGGCTGGACAGTGCAAGGCATCATAGAAAATAGAAACAACTCGGTCATAGCTAGCGTGAGTTTGATCGATGACATAAGTCAACTGTGCAAATTAGAAATTATAGGTATTGAAGACCCAGAAGAACATACCTGCAGAAAGGGAACAGAGATGAAAGCTCTAGAAGATTTCAATAGGAATGTCTATATCAATGCAGAACTACGAGGTATGAAGAAGTTAGAAACCATTGTTGATGACAGAGGATTGATGAGAGTAAAAACTCGATTGACTATGAGTGATGAAGACATAAATTTCGTGAAATTAGTGGAACAAAGACACTTAATCTATTTACACGCTGGTTTATATAATATGACGTCAATTTTACGGAATGAATTCTGGATTGTAGGCTGCAAGAAGTTAGTCAGAAATATTATTTCAAAATGTATTGTATGTAAAAGATACAAAGTTAAGAATTACGAGACGAGTACTGCGCCTCTACCGAGAGACCGAGTAAAAGATGCGGCTGTATTTCAAGTGACTGGAGTTGACGCAGCGGGACCACTAATGCTAAATACAGGAGAAAAGTGTTGGCTAATATTGTTCACGTGCGCAATATACAGGGCGATACACTTGGAATTGGTCATGTCCATGTCAACGGAGTGTTTTCTACAAGCATTACGTCGATTTATCGCACGTAGAGGGAGAGCACAGACGATTTACTCCGACAATGGGACAAATTTTGTGGGCGCCGAGAACCAATTGTCGAACATCAACTGGGATAGTGTGAAGGAGTTTTCCACCACTCAAAGGATCAAGTGGATTTTTAATCCTCCAGCTGCTCCTTGGTGGGGAGGATGGTGGGAGCGCCTTATTCAGATGGTAAAACAATTATTGAGAAGAAATTTAGGAAAGGCGATAGTTACCTTTACTGAGCTGGAAACGCTGGTGTGCGATATAGAATCTATAATAAACGCGAGACCACTTACATACATATCTGAAGATGATACACTTCTCCCGTTGACGCCTGCAAGTTTTTTGCACAGCTTACCTGGAACTGAGGTGCCTGATATTGATACCATAGACGCAGGAAGTCTTAGAATGCGGCATCGTTATGTACAAAAGTTAAGAACGGACCTAAGACAACGGTTCAGGAACGAATACTTGGCCTTACTTGTAAGTGGAAGCCAAAACTCCAATCAAGAAACCAGAGTAGGCGACATTGTCCTTGTAGAAGCGGAATCAAAGCGAGTCAACTGGCCGCTAGGAATTGTTATGGAAACCTATCCTGGAAGGGATGGGCAGGTCAGGGTGGCCAAAGTGAAGACCAGCTACGGATTAAAAATAAGACCAGTCCAAAGGCTGTACCCCTTGGAAATTGGCAGCCACCCGGCTGACGTAGCCACTCATGATAGGCCAAAAGTGCAGCCAGAGATGGCGCCTGGGATGGCGACTGAGGTGGCCCCTGAGGTGCTACCAGGGATTTCAAGACCACAGACCTCTAGAAGAGGACGACCGCTGAAGGTGCCACAGCGGCTCGACCTATAGTGTAGGCTTCTTCGGGCGGGAGGATGTCGCGGATAAACTCCTTACTCATGTATCATTTTTCTAATGTGTCATTGTCATTGTCACTATAATTTGTAAAACGTTGATTGAATAGAATATTTGTTGTGTGATAAAAATATCGTGTTTTTATTCTGAACCTGAATAAACCTGCTAAAACTAGGGATTACAACCCCAACATATATCGTTAAAAAAATTCTATCAATATTTTCTGTGCTTTAAAGTGGTTAAAAAATTATTAAGGTGTTAATTTATTACCCTTTTTAAATATATACATACAGTACCTAGTTAACATTATATAAAAGTGTGATGTTTAACACAAAACTTATAAATGTAATTTATTTTAACTTTTTAGCCTACTTTAAAGGCACAATAGAGTAAAGTAAGTAAGTAAAACTGTAAATTATTTTGGTATTTGTTTTGAGGTTATTTTTTTCAATAATTCACCCCTTGACTTTGACGTTTTTTGTCTTAAATTTTCCCTCTTAAGGGACGGCAAAGGGGTGTAGCCCATACAGCCAAGTCTTCAGTTTCATACATTCTTTCTTGATTTTTGCAATAAAATGTGGGTGCCACACATTTTAATGCATCTAGGGAGTGCTTGGCGAGAAATGCATGGTACAGACTAAGGAGGAAGGAAATGAGGTGGAACTCCCACAATAAAATTCTCAATCACTGAAATAAATCAGATCAAATATTCCTTTCTTTCTTATTAAGTCCCTAATTTCAAAGTTTCATGGTTTTATCTTCAAAAATGACGAACAAAAACGCTGGAAAAAATATTAATTTATTTCTAATCGAGTGCCTCAAAAAGGTCATGGTTTTATCTTTAAGAAAGATGAACTTCCATACAAACTTTCATCCCCTATTTCAACCCATTCGACCTTTTATTCGCGATAAAAAGTAGCCTATGTCCCTCCCCGAGATCTATATTTGTACCAAATTTCATCAAAATCGGTTCAGTGATTTAGACGTGAAAGCTTAACAGACAGACAGACAGAGTTACTTTCGCATTTATAATATTAGTAGGGATAATATATTTCTACGCTCACACCAATTATCTAGCCCAAATTAAGTATCATTAAAAACTTGTGTTATTAAGTATTTACTTTGAATTCCTTTGCTTCGCTCTTGGTTCAAAGTAGCGCCCTCGCCGTAAAAGTACTATTTTGCTCCCTTATCTACTATTCCAAACCGGTCTAGACGTAGAAACATACATAAAAAAGAAGATTAAGATGACTTGAGAACCTCCTCCTTTTCTTAAGGCGGTTAAAAATGTCCATACGTTAAGTCAAAACAATCTAATCATCAGAAAATATTTTTTTTATGTCCTTAGTATTTTTTATATAACAATTAATATGATTAAATTATTGCATTCGACTAAATTCTAAACAACTAAAATAGGTAAAATAATTTCTGTAACTGGCAGCACTCAGTATTTAAAAATTACAAAATAAAATATTTGGTTTTTATTGCTTACAAAGTGAAAATACAATAAAATATTATAAACTTACGTGTGAGAAGTAATGTTCTCACTCTTTTTATTTTTTTCAGTTCGATTATTACACCATTTAATAACACAAATCGTCATTTTTTAATAATTTGTAGGAGATGCGCACGGAGTGCGTTGACCTCGAGGACTACGCATAGACTTTCCGTATTGTGCCAAATATGGCCTAATATTGGTTGCGCCAAATTGAGTGCCCGGATTCGGTATCTGTATGTTCTTAATCTAAGATAAGTATTATTAAAATGGGTGCTAGGTACCTGCTGTACTGTTTAAAGTCGGTGCCAACAAATCCTACAACAAATGCTATTACGGTGCTTTGCCTTCCATCATCCGCTCACCTTATAAGCTGAAAGAATACAACCATAGGTCTTTAGGTACCTTTAATATTTAAAGAATTATCATCCAACTCCTAACCATTAAGGAAATTTTGCTTCCAGCATCAGCTCACCTGAATAACCTGAAAGAATACAATTATCGGTCTTTAGGTACCTTTAATACTTAAATAATCACGTGTCTATAATATTTACAGAATTGTCGTCCAACTCCTAACCGTTAAGGAATTTTGCCTTCCATCACCAGCTCACTTGAATAACCTGAAAGAATACAAATATCGGTCTTTAGGTACTTTTAATATTTAAAGAATCATCAACCAACTACTAACAGTTAAGGAGTTTTACCATCCATCATCAGCTCAACAACATGAGATGACTACCAGACGCAATTATACTATAAAAAATAGTATAGCTTTATAAAAAATATGAATAACCCTCCCTTTCCGTTGTTTTCCGAGGGTTGCCCTCAATTGTCACCAAGTCATGATCTGATGATGGAAAGCTAGGGAATAGCTTTCCATCATCAGATCATGACTTGGTGACAATGGGTCCACTATACAATACACTATCGAACAAAAAAAGATTTTTGAAAATCGGTCCACAAATGACAGAAATATCGGTGAACATACATTTACCTTCCATCATCAGCTTATCGACATGAGATGATAATTACCAGACGCCAATGCTAGTATAGCTTTAGAAAAAATATGCAAAACGTTATACATGCCCATAAAATTTGAGGGTTGCCCTCGATTTCCCTGGCTTCCCATCATCAGATCCTGACTTGGTGACAATAGGACCACCTTAGGAGTAAATACTATCGAATAAAAAAATAATTTCGAAAATCGGTCCACAAATGACGGAGATATCATAATGATACATAAGGACGGCTCGTGGAGATCCATCTGCGGATGCATCTGTCGACGTCTGCGGACGCATCCGTCTACGTGTAGAGGAGGCACAAAATAAAAAAATAATATATAAATAATTAATTTGCTGTCAAATAACAATAATAAAATTATGGGTCTAGTAGACCCATATCTGGGTCGTCTGGGTAGGTACCACCGCCATTCTTATATCTGCCGTGAAGCAGTTCGCTGTTTCGGATTGATGGGAAAGGTAGCCAGTGTAATTCCTGGGCATGGAAGGCATGTCATCTTAGTCCCCAGAATGGCAACGCTCTTGCAGTGTTAAGTGATTTACCCTTAATATTGTGTCTATAAGCGACGGTAACCACTTAACACCAGGTGGGCCGTAAGCTTGTTTGCCATCTCTTAGTATAAAATAATAATAATAATAACATTCTTAATGTTACCTAGGTATTATGAAATTACCTAGTCTTGAATTTACTAATCATTTATTTGTTACTGTAGGTAATCTACATTAGCTTAATACTTAAACGAATTCGGATCCAGAAATGGCATCTAAAAATTTCTTCTATGCAAGTGGGGAATGTCGATTCAGAAACTCATAAGCTTTTTTGGGCATGACTGTTTTGAAGAGTCTACGACTGAGCAGCCTTCTGAAGAGCACCCCAAGAATGGTTGAAGTAATCGCCCACTACACCGCGTTAGCAAAAGCTGACAGAAGTATAAATAAACCCGTATGAATGGTGGGCTTAGAATACTTACTACCAATAAGATGGACTCCCCATTTTAAGTCATCTTGCTGATGCTAAACGATACCTACCTTCTTAATCAAACCAGGAATCTCTGTTTTATTCAGAAAGAGTATTTTCTGTGGCAGGTTTAATTTATGAAGAAAAACGCAACTGACTTCATTCAATTGTGTAGAAATACTAGTTTTTTTGCACCACAATCTGCCCCTTTTCGGCTTTAAATTTACATTTTAATTATTTTAGACACTACTTTTATTGTTCGGTATTCGACGAATAAAAAAAAGTCGAGTAATACCGAATAATAGCGAGTATCCGCGGCATCTCTACTTGCGCCTTTATTTGTGTAACAATAAGTAGGTAACAAAAATTATTTTATCAATCTTAATAATCTGCAAATTTATATGACGATGGGTATTTGCAAATAAAAATGGAGTAATAATTGTAATTGCAAACTAATTATTTATTTAAGGACGGATATCACAATAAGTAGTATTACAAAAAGGCACTTATAAATTACTTATCACCGATATTGTTATCAAATATCTAATAAATTTACAATAGGTATATAGTTGAACAAAACGTTTATACCTGCACTTATCTGAAGACCTTGTCAAAATGCTTTTGTATATACAACATGTAAACTAAATAACCAACACCCTGAATACAGGTGGTTTGGGATCGGGTTTTGAATTGATTTAAAAAATACAATATTTTCTGGGTACTTTTTGTTTTTTTTTTTTAAAAAAAAACGTTTTTTTAAAATTTTTTTTTGCGATCAAAAAATCAAAAAGTACCCAGAAAATATTGTACAACATTTTCTGGGTACTTTTTAAAAAAAAAAATAGTTTTTTTTTTATTATTGAAATCAACTCAGAAGCCGATCCCAAACCACCTGTATTCAGGGTGTTGGTTATTTAATTTACATGTTGTATATTGACGACATAGATAGTTATTTTCAAAAGCTACAGTAATAAAGCCCGCGCAGACGAGGTAATTTTGTCTGCGGACTTTTTTGTCCGTCAAAATAAGTAGATCGCTCACTGCATAGCATAACACATTATGTATGAGGGATTTAAAATATCGCGTACAAAAATCCCCCTAACAACAGAGAATATCGACAGACATCAACTAAATTTACAATACAACATAATCTTGGAATTTGTTTTCATACCACTTGCTTTACTAAACTATTCCGACGAAGAAATGTTGGCACATGGTGCGCTTGATGCGTTTAGTGCGCGTCTAGATCTTGGCGGACATTTTTCTGACTTTACGCGGCTTTGAGTTTTCCGCGTACAAAAGTACCTCGTCTGCGCAGGCCTAGATCTTTTTATGTGGGTGTGTATTTTAGTATCACACCGTTGTATTTTAGTATAAACAACTGTCAAATGCCCGTAGTGCAAGTTATTTTTTTTTTTCAAATAAAAAAAAGAAAATATTTTAGATGCGTTTAGAGCTCAATTTATGTAGGAATCGTGGAAAGAAGCGCAAATGATGTTTCCCATACAAATTGCGATCTTAACGCAACTAAAATAGTTACTTTTTTGTACTAAATACCTTGCATTACGGATATAGGTTGTCGGCTTTTGTTTGTTGGTTCACTGAACCAACACGCAATGCGCCGAGAGATGTCAAGTCATCTCTTTCTATCTATATAGTAAATCTCAGGATTAAATCAAACCGTAATCTGTGTCTTTCTTTCACTGCGGAATCCTATCGCGCGGTACTCGCGCGACTATAGTGTAATGTGATTCCGCGGTGAAAGAAACCTTTTTCATTTCGCAGCACCGCGCGGATTGTAACTACCTATAGACTAAATATAATTAGACAAAAAATGCAAAAGCGCTTATACATGTAACCCTCTTTGGCGTGGCCAACTTCACTCTACATTTATCAATGTAACGAAAAATGTAAAATTGTATCTTATCCAAAACTTTACAAATATACATTTACCATAAGATAATAATAAACAAAATAATTACGAGTACAATAGTACCAAAAACTTACATAAATGTTAACCTTACTCTTTTCCCTTTAAAAGTATTTATTAGGGAAAAAAATATCAATCCTCACATTACAAAATTAAACTTATAAAATATGGCAGTTGACCGTTGGTATATATTTCGCAGTCATTATCATCTAATTGAAAATTTTACTTAGCGGACTAGTTTTTGATTTAAATAAACATTAAATCTTATTATTATATTTAGAATAGGTAATTCTGAGAACATTACTTTTATACAAAACATTGAAATATTATATTTTTGTCTTTCATGAACGCACTTTATTAACCCTTATGTGAGTGACCAACAAAACAACGCAATTTGAGTGACAAGGTACCCACCCGGGTACCTTGTCACTCACCTACGTAGAAAATAATACAGATATATATTTTTAAGGAATGATTTTTAATTATATCGTCTTCAAATAATATCAGCTTTGATATTGAGACACTTGACCAAAAAGTGTGTTTCTTAAAGCATTAAAAATTAATGTAAATAAATTTATTCCGCGAACAATTTGTATTAATAAAATAGATAGTTCAGTATCGACACTTACAAAGAATGTTCAAACTTCTCAGTAATTTTGAGTGTTAAATCTGCCCTGGTTGTTGATTTTTGTTTGTTGGTTTACTGAAGGTTTAGTTAATTTTTGATTTTGTGCAGGCGACAGGCTGGCAAACCTGTTACTATTTTGGGAGGGTACTGTATGGCTCATACTGCCACATGTGGCTTTATATGTGGCCAAATGTTACCCAAAGCTATGCTCACCCCTTATGGTATTATAAGCGTGATTATATGTATGTATGTATAAACTCAAAAAGGTTGTGTTAGATGTATCAGGCAAATTTGTGATGAACAGTCAATATTTCAATTTATATTCAACCAATATTCCCAAAATGAAACTGAAGTCTATGTTTACATATGGTTTCAATTCAATATTATTATAAATAATATTATTTTGTTTAGTTGACAATCACGCATATGAAAAGCATTGTAATATCTGATTATAATTATCTACGTAATACAAAGGTGATATGCTAGCAACCTGTCGCTATTGGGGGGTACTGTATGGCCCATGCTGCCAGATGTGGCTTTATGTGTAACTAAATGTTACCTTTAGGTAATATTTATACAGGGTGTAAAAGACATGAACAGTCAAACGAGAACCATGTATTCTGCTCACCATTATAACATTTTTCTTCCTTTATACTACACCTGGGAAATTGATAGTTACGATTTTATTGAAGGTCAAAGTCACAAATTTTTTTTTCGTTTTTTTATGAAAACGTACTCTATACGTTATTTCTTAATTATTGTTCAAAGAAACATTATCGTTTTTTTTAGTATTTCATAACAAAAAATGGCTTCAAAACGTAAACGTTCAATGTAGCTCACTCGATGCGCACGGACACTAACGAACGGGGCCCCCGTCTGGCAAAATTATCGCGGTTTTGCGAATTGCGTGCGAGTTAAGCCCTTTACATTGCGCGGTACAATTTACAATTTTTTTTAACACCAAAAATTAAAAATCATTTCCCAGCAATATTTTTTTTGAAATATGTCTTATTTTGATGTATAGAATACGTGGTTCTCGTTTGACTGTTCATGTCTTTTACACCCAGTATACTCCATACTTTTTGGGATTATGAGCGCGAGTATATGTATGTAAAATACAAAGAGGGGACAGGCTGGTAACCTGTCACTATTTTTGTGGCACTACAAGGCCCATACTGCCAGATGTGGATTTATGTGTAGCCAAATATTACATGAGGCTCTGCTTGAACCCTTTTAGGATTATTAGCGTTATTATATGTATGTATATATGTATTAATACATAGAGGTACCCAGGTACCTGGTCACCCAATTACGTGTGTAAAAATAGTTTGCTCAATATCAATAAATTTATTAAGATAAAGATATTTACATAAAAGAAAACAGTAATTTTAGCAATAGTTAGGAGCTCTCAGAAACTCAGAGCCGCATAGCATTTCTATCGAATATATTATTCATGATTGAAATTGCAAAAGGTACCCGGGTACCTCGTCACTCACATAAGGGTTAAAATAATAAGGTACCTATGAAAAGTATTATCTAAATAGGCATTTATTGGTAAGTTATTGTATTTTTTTATTACAGACTGCTGACTACATAAAAAAGTCTAATACATTTTCAACCTTATCTCAAAGAAATAAAGATCAACATAGTATTCTGTTATCAAACATTCTAAATTGTATTTATTTTGAAATTGCCTATTAATTTTACCGACCCAACTATTTGCATGGAGAAATTTTTATAGCCCCAGGACTTCCACAAGGCGACGATAAGGGCTGATGACTTTACATGAGTGGCGCATCCCGGGCTTGCATAGCACACTCAAACACACAGAAGACGAGAAACTATTTTTTTAACAATATGCTACTTTTTTACATATAAATATTTAAATAATGAAATTATCTATTTTTAAAAAAGAGGCCCTGTAGTTTCTGAGCTATCACTTTTTTATTTCGGCATAAAAAATCTTGCAATAGACTCTAAAATGTAAAATTGTTTTAAATGTTATCATATTAATTGGTTATGTAAGTAGTCTTTAGTAGTTTTACTAGGTTCTAGACCCATATGCAAGGTCGTCTAGGTAGGTACCACCGCCTTTCTTATTTCTGCCGTGAAGCAGTTCGCTGTGTTTAGGATTGAAGGGAAAGCTAGCCAGTGTAATTACTGTACTGGGCATGGAAGGCATATCATCTTAGTCCCCAGGATGGTCACGCATTTGCAGTGTAAAGTGATTTATCCTTAATATGGCAAGTGTCTATAGACAACGGTAACCACTTAACACCAGCCCGCCTAGCATGACCACCGAAACACGATATGATATAGCCATTTATCGCGTTGAACTGTCAAAAATTATTGGATATAATCGTCAACTTGAAATTTTATCGAAACTGCGAACATGTATAAGGCTTATTCATGTTCGCAGTTTCGATAAATTTTCTAGTTATATCCAATAATTTTTGACAGTTCAACGCGATAAATGGCTATATCATATCGTGTTTCGGTGGTCATGCTAGGCGGGCAGGGGCCTTATCGCGCTATTTACAACGTTTTTATCACAACCAAATCGTTATCGTTTTCATACATTTTGACAACAGTTTGACAGCTGTCAGCTGTCAAAACGTATGAAAGCGATAAAGATTTGGTTTTGGTAAAAACTTTGTAAAAATCGCGATCGGGGGGCAGGGCCACATGCCTCCATGCAAGCTTCTTTTCCATCTCGTAATATAAAAAAAGTATAGTTTCATAAATATATATTTTCAAAATTTCTGCTCTTTTTATGAATGCATGATGGCATGTTCCCCTTATCGGCCATTTAAATCCGGTCCTGTTTGTTGTACGTCAACAAAAAGTCGGTCACCGATTGTACTGTGCGCGTTCGCAATAAGCACTACCAAGTATGTGATGTGAATCATTTTAATTTATACATTATGGCACCTTACAATCATGCTAACTATTAAATTCTTAAGTCATTACTTAGCACCATTATAACACAGCAGTAGTAATTTGTCACTTCGTGCTGGTTTTAAAGAATAAATTACAGATAAACTAGATATTAATCACGGTAATATGGGATATGCTGATATTATTGCTATATTACTACTATAGGAATTGTATCACCTCTCCAGCATCAAAAAGCTCTGTTTGTTTTTGATAATTTCGAAGTAAAAACGCTTTTCGTTCAATCTAAATAATGGCAGCGATTTTACTTTTAGTTTTAATAATATTTTTTTTGCATAATAAACAACATGCATTTAATATTGTCTTGTTTTTCTCACTTATAACAATTTTCTCGCTGGTAGAGGTGAAAAGTATGTTTCATACGAGAGCATTTTTTTCCTCTCGTGCTTATAAATGAGTCACTGCTTAAGAAACGAACTAGCGAAATAGATAGTCAAAACTAGACTACTTCGCTGGTTGTGTTTTAAAGTCTGCACTCGAAGCATTAAATAACTTTACTCGCTTGTTGTCCAAATAACTATTGTAGTACCCATGAGCATTATTACAACATTAAATCAACATAAAAACCTAATTACAAGTATTATTTAAGAAACAGAATCTTTAATTTGAGCAGAATAATTACTACTTATTCATAAAAAATATACAGTTGAATTGAGAACCTCCTAATTTGAAGTCGGTTAAAATACACTATGTTTACCTATATGTGTTTTACAAAATCACATAAACCTATTTTATCTACACTCATGTCATAATATTCGAATTACGATATCAAAGGTGAACATAAAATGACATACTTTTTAATACAGATAATCAAAATTAAAATTAAAAAAAACAACCTGTAACATAATGACCATTATAACACCGGTTCGACTCATTATGATACAGTTATTTTTCTTAAATACTCGGGAAGGCAAAGGGATCTAACCCATACATTCGTCTTTTGTGTTGTTTTATTTGAATTTATGTATGAGTGTAGATAAAGTAGTGTATGCAACTGCATATAACACGGGTATTAAAACACTCGTTACTATTATGAAACTCGCTGCGCTCGTTTCATAAACTCACACTCGTGTTTTAATACCCTTCATTATATGACAGTTGCATAAACTACTATTATTTTACCAGAGACCGATTTATAAATCATGGTTTTAGAAACCGTTAAGTTAGCACGAAAAAATAAGTCAAATTGCTATTTCAAACTCTAATCATTAAAAACTAATCTCCAGAACGAAACAAAGGCAGAGATGGTGTAGTTTCCATATCTGCACGAGTATTGTAATTAACAACTAACCTCATCGAAAACTCGACTTTAAGTCAAATTAAAAAGGTTTCGTTTACCTTAACATAACACAGCCTTAGTTAGGAACTTAGTTTGATGAAGCCGACGTAAGAGTAGCCCGGTCGGAGCCAGAGAGTCCTGCTCTGTTCCCTCTGCGCTAAGTTGATGACGTCACCCTTGTACAGTCGCACCACGTTCTGCGTGGAGCAGGACATTTGAGACTTGTCTAGGGGGCGGCGGGAGGAATCGTCCCCGGTTGAGCAGCTGGTAACTAGTCGCGGCGCCGTACGCTCTTGAGCTGCCCAGATGAAGTAGCAGTTCGGCTGCTGCGACAGATACATCACCTGGAACGACGAGATTAGGATTGTACTAACTTTGCTTCATAAGGCTACGAGTAAGGGTAAATTTTCAAACGTTAACATTAAGAGCATAAACATGCTCATGAAACTAGACTACTTACACAACAAATTACTATTAGAACGTTTAAAAATTTATGACATTTTAGTGTGTTAAAAAAAAACTTGAAATAGTTATAAAAAAAAGTGAAATCGCTCTCAAACAACTGAAGCTATTTTCAAAAAATGTTGGGTGCTCAATAAAATTAGTTATAGAAAATATTCGATCGGTACAATTAAATTGAGCACCCCACGCTTTTCTTTATAATAAATAACTTTGTGTTCATCTAAAAAGTTGTTTTTCACCTTTTAGTCAGATTTAACTATTATTGTATTATCCACTTTTAAGGCGTAATTATAACCGCCGATGAAAGTACTTATATTATTAAAAAAATCTTTTAACACCGTCAACTTAACATTGACAACGCCATCTAGTGACGAATAACTGAACTAACATTCCAAACATTTAATTTTTGTTAGTGCTGGCGATTCTAATCAGGATAATGGGATATTCTTATCGAATTATTGTAATGTCATCGGTCTTTGATTAGTCTATAAGTTTAAATGAAATCTGACCGTTTAAAGTGGGTCAAAATTGCGTACAAAGGAGTCGGTTACATACAAACATACAGGTGAAGCTTATATAAGCGTATTTAAAACTTTCTATTTTAAAAGGGAATAAAATAAAGTTAGAATTGTTTTACGTTTCGTACAAGTAATGTTAAGAATTCATTGACTGACTGCATTGATCTGTCATAATAAACCTATTAATATAATCAAACTATAATACGTCCACCTCGGTCTTGCCCTCGGATGTTTTGCCGCTCAATTTCTACTGAAAAGTACGTGGCATATTTTTTTTTATAATGACAGTCTTTTTTATTTAAAAAATATGAAATTTACCTGAGAATATATTAAATATAATCCCTCTTCGCGTACGATGAAGAGATAATTATTATTGTAGTTAAGTTCTATGTATGCAGCGCTATTCTGCGATGAAATTTGCCCGTCCAGTTGCCAGGGTCCAATTACATCTGTAACAAAAGAAAAAAAATTACTTACATTTAATTGGGTAACTAACTAATTGGCTAGGAGGGCTGGTCAGGCAGGCGACCGACCATAAAATCTAATGTCACAACATAAGTATAGCCACAGATTTAATAATACAAGGAGATAGGCCAAGCCGGCGTTTAACTTGTGACAAGTGTGGGTGTCCAGCGGGCATACATTGCCGCCATTTCGTCGTCCGATAAAGTGGAGTGAATACGTACGTATGTCAGAAAGAAATATCCGTTTTTTTTTCAAAATGCCGTCCTGTTCAACTGTAACGTGCAATCATTGCAGTGAATCAGTTATTTATCAAGTAATAGAATAACTTCACACGTAAGAACCGAAAAACTTAGATTTATATTTAAGATACAATATTTAAAGTAATAGTCCGATATTTATTCATAAAAACATAATCGCTTAAAATTATGCGTTATTATCTTACAATTTGTATTACATTTCGGCTGTGCTTATCTTTCATTGCTTCAAAATGGTGGTAGGGCTTTTGACGATATAAAAGTACTTAGCAAAGTCCATTTAAATAAAGAGCTTTTTCATTTCATTTCAAGTCCTTAAGACGCGCGCAATGAACAGGGTTGCCAGGTGTTCGGTATTTTAGCACTGTGTTCGGTATTCGGTATGACAAAAATACCGAAGTATGGGAGGTTCGGTATGTTTTTTCTGATTAATTTTTCTCCCTGATATACGAATCGTGGCCTCGTCATCAGGGCCCATCTAGCCATTTCACCGCTTTCTGGGCAAAATAATAAAATCCGGAGATTCGACATAGTGAAGCTATTTTCATAAACCATATTTTGTCGGTTTTTTGAGAGGATCGGCAATACGGCAAGTGAGGAGCTTTTTCTTTGCTCACTGTTCGGTATTTTTTTTGGAAAAGACCTGGCAACCCTGGCAATGAATAGTGTATATTACGGCATGCTCATGGCTCAACTAGAACCATGTTATGTAGTACGGCCGCTGGTCGCGACACTCGGTCTTCCTATAAACTCAGCGATTTGTCCGATCTCCTTAGATTGATATATCTGGGCGTATAGCAGTATATCGATAGCAAGACACACTGCACCGACTCCAAATAAACGGGGAGCACGAGGAGAAAGGGGAAACTAATTGTACCCTCATCTATGCTGCTGTGCTGATTACATTTTGGCCCCTTAATCTAAGTTTTTTAGGAAGTATAAATTTTCAAAACCAATCACAGATGACCACATATGTCCACGGTCCCCCTCGACCCCCCAACCCTCTCGTATATAAAAGCTGCCCACACATGTCATCGCCCCCACTCACTCATTTTATAGTGATCTATATTACCTATTTTATTATTGTAACTAAGTACCAATAAACGACTAATATCGTAAGCCTATCTTTCTTTGTTCCGTCGTGAACAATAAAAATAACTATTCTGGTTGCGGTAAGAGCTCAATAATGCGGTATGAGCTCAATAATGCGGTAAGGCGCCCCTACGGGGAAGGAGTGCAAAATATTTATATATTTGGGAGTTTATTATTACCAACCTCCTTCTCGCTACCCTGGTCTCAATTTACTTGAGTACGGTTCAATATGTCATCATACTTCTATGGGTTTTGGAATACTTTTAAGGACGGCCGCAGAATGCCTGACGAACTCTACTGTTGTGTGTGGTGTGGTTTGCACGGGGCGGGGTTCAGAATCTCCCTCACTCGGCTTTTACGCCTACGGGATGAAAAGAAGTAGTCCTGTTCGTACCGAGAACTACACCTACAGTTTATTATTAGGTTCTTATCAGTCCAATCTAAATTCTTTTTAAAACAACATTGTTTTGTCAAATCTAAAATGATAAATGAAATGATGTAAGTACTTAATAAAAAAAAGATTATTAATTATCAAAACTGAAATTACTTGAATCCGATAAAAAGCTTTTGTTTATTCAAGTAGGTAGGTACCACAGATTTAATAATACAAGGAGATAGGCCAAGCTGTCGTTCGTCTGCTGCTGCTGTTGCTCGTCGGTTCGCCGTCACTTCTACTATTTTATTTACATTTCACTACATTGGCAAAAAATTTAAAAGAGATTGCATATTAATCCAATAGGAATAAAAAGACAGCTAATGTTCGTCATTGCGCGTCAAGCTTGCGATAAGTGTTGCTTTTAATATTAATAATTTTCAGCACTCTGCCTGTTTAATGATATTACTTATATTGCAAATAAAAGGACAAATCATAACATATGTAAAAACTAAGTAGTTTTTGAAGTACACACTGCGGTTTGCGAAATGATTGAACATCATAGAATTTGGTGTTATAAATATTCATATGATTATTATTAAGTATGTGGTTAACAACAATATTATTGTGTTATACATTCGATAACAGTTAAATAAACTAATTAATACCTATATGAAAATCTAAATACAATAACATTTCATAGTACTATGGAATGTTATCAATCACAACCACGGAGTAATAAATAACCATTCCAAAGTCGGGGATGTTTCGGTGACAAGGCGTACTTACGTAAGTACGTGTTAACGTTGTCACTAAAGTTTTTTGAGTATTATTAGTATGTACTTAATATTCGATTATCCTTGTCTGGAGTTATTAAGTAGGTAATTAATACTCTTTATTGCACATAAAATAACATAATTATGTTAATTTCTAAATTATGTTTAATTCTAAAATTAACCTAATTAGGTGAGTTTCCTTTAATCATTATTATTAATAATTGTATACCCAAACTAGGCGATTAACATCAGAAACCGCAAAATGCAATTTTTCATCATCATATCAGCCGAGCAAGAGACGTCCACTGTTGAACATAGGCTTCCCCTAAGGATCTCCAACCCGAAACGTCCTGCGCTGCACGCATCCAGCGGCTTCCAGCACCTTTGCCAGATCGTCGGTCCATCTTGTGGAGGGCCTCAATTCTTTACAATTTACAAAACGATACAATTTGTTATTAAAATAATTAAGGATAAATAAATGCACAAAATAATGACAAAGTAACATGGATTCAGAAAAGCGTCGGTGGCGTAGTACGTAAGAACGTCGTCTCCCACCCGGGAGGCACTGGTTCGATCGCCGCCACGTACCAATGTGTTTTCAAATTTTGAATTCATATGTAAGTTTAATCGACTCTTTTACGGTGAAGGAAAACATCGTGAGGAAACCTGCACACACCTATGAAGAAATTCTTAGGTTGTGTGTGAAGTCGACCAAACCGCACTTGGCCAGCGTGATTGACTAAGGCCTATAGGCTCGAGCCCCTCGGTGGGGACATTATATGAGCTGTTGATGATGAAACCTACTTCATGTGAAACTTTAGGAATGTAATCAAGATTTTGTCAAAATGCATTAGGCAAAGACTATATCTTTACTCCGACTCCGTAGCATTAAGCATCAAATATAATATATTTTTTTGCTCTTCTAAAATTATATCTTCTGGACCTTCACCACACTAAAATAGTAAGTGCTGATTAGGCCTAAGATAAGATGGTAACGAGCTTCACTCAGAATCGTCAACCACCAAGGCACTGGCCAACTTATCATTATCTCGGAAAACAATGCTGTTAACAAGTGTTAAGTTATGGTGGTAGCTATCCAGGCGGCTATACAAGCCCTACCACCAGCTACACCGAGCACGAATTTTTACTCCCCGGACCTAATTTCGCAAAGTGAATTACAACACCGACGTAGTTGACAGGAACATCAGGGTTGCAAACGTCACATCACAGACAAATGGCCGGTATCAATAACTTATCTATTAACACTTTTGCTTACTAGGGGAAAAGATTTTAACAGATATCCTATTATCCTATACTCAGACCAATATCTTATCCTATACTCAGACCAATATCGTATACATACAGAATATGTCAAAATTCTACAGTTGCCATGGAAACTGTCGGTAGTTATTAGTTAGGTTATGTGCCTATAGATGTGTTCGCAGATTGAAACCCGCCATTAGTTCATAAAGTGCATTCCCGATTGTATGATTTCTAATTACTTATTATCAACTAGTAAATAGATACCGTTAATGCTTGACTATAATGATTATTTTTAAATTACAATAATAACGATTAATTCCACATCAAGGCCTCTAAAAATGCTTATCTAAATAGCTATAGGCATTTTAAAATAATTGAGTCGTATTAAAAATTATATCGGTTCGTATTTTAAAATGGTTCCCATTTGAACCCCGTACGGACCATCGCACCAAGAGGTCTCGCGGTGTTAGTAAACCACCGACAACTGTACCCGTAGTGTAGGTAAGTTTTTTTTAGTATTAAAATACGTTACTATTGTAACATGATTTACGCTTCTTTCCGCTAGGGGCGCTATTCACGTTTCCTATACAAATCGAGGTTACGTATTTTAAACCAAAAAACTTACACTACGGGTACAGAACATCATTGGTGTCATTCAGGCGGCCGGCCAAAAAATTATAACAAAACAAGGACCAAACCTATAAGAGTATGGTAACCTAACCATCGACTCCAAATAAATAGAGATTAGGGACCAGGTTAGATCTAGGAGAATATAATTAGGTACTAGCTATACTTACTGGTTTTCTAGACAATCTACTAATATTATAAAGCGGAAGATTGTTTGAACGCGCTAATCTCAGGAACTACTCATCCAAATTGAAAAAATATTTTTTTGTTGAATAGTCCATTTATCGAGGAAGGCTTTAGGCTAAAAAAAATCCGACGTTAATGCGAGCGAAGCGGCGGGCGTACACTATTAGGGAATATACATTAAAAAATACTGGCCTAATGCATTAATAAAAAATAAGTAAAATTGTAATTACAGATCTATGGTAAAATTATACTGCTAATGAAATGAAATGAAAAATATCTTTATTTAAATGGACTTTGCTAAGTACTTTTAAATCGTCAAAAGCCCTACCACCATTTCGGGACGAATATTTATATGCTGAAATGGAGAAGAAATGGCGAAAGAAACTCCACAGCTTACAATTTCGTAATGATTTCAAAACATCATTACAGGTCAATAGATATATCAATACAAATAAATTACAATTTGAATGCATTTTTGGGCAGATTTCACTCCCACGCATTTGTATCATTTAAATAATCATTTATCTTGTAATAAGCTTTTTTATATAGTTTAGTTTTTACAGTTTTTTTAAATTTGTTAACAGGCAAATCTCTAATATTCATCGGAAGCTTATTGTAAAAACGTATACATTGGCCCGCAAAAGAATTATTTATTCTGTGGAGACGAGTTTTATATACAACCAGATCGTGTTTCTTCCTAGTATTTACATTGTGCGTATGGCATTTCTCAGAAAAATGCATAATGTTTTTCTTTACATATAGTAAGTTTTCCAGTATATATTGTGAAGACACAGTTAGAATATTTATCTCCTTGAACTTTTCTCTGAGGGAGTCACGCGGACCTAGTTGGTAGATTGCTCTAACAGCCCGTTTTTGCAAAACAAAGATGGTATTTATATCTGCAGCACTCCCCCAGAGAAGAATCCCATACGACATTATACTGTGAAAATAACTGAAATAAACCATTCTAGCGGTATCGACATCAGTTAGCCGCCTAATAGTTTTAACTGCATATGCCGCAGAACTTAGTTTACCCGAAAGTTTTACAATATGTGGACCCCATTGCAATTTGGAGTCTAACATTACTCCTAAGAAAGTTGTTGTTTCCACAGGTTTCAATTCAACCCCATTTATTTGTACATTCGTTTCTACACGTCGCACATTCGGTGTAGTAAACTTAACTAATTTGGTTTTTTTTTTCATTAAGCAACAAATTATTAATATTAAACCAATAAACTACTTTTGCGAGTGCATTGTTAACTTCGTCATAATTATCTAATTTTCTATTTATTTTGAAAATCAAAGAAGTGTCATCAGCAAACAACACAATATCATGATTGTCCCTTATGTAGTAAGGCAAGTCATTTATGTACACTAGAAAGAGAAATGGACCAAGAATTGAGCCCTGCGGAACACCTATTGTGACTAGAGAACCTGGTAAATTGTAAAAAAAGTAAATTGAAAATTGCATTCTTTGAGATAGAGCTATGAGCAATGATCGTCTCCCCACTCAAGCCATGTGAGATTCGGAAATCCGAACACACGGAACGATTTTGGTGTATTTTAGAGTGATGGCTTGGCGTGATGTGGCTTTTTTTGTTACGAGATGGTAAACAAGCTTACGGCCCACCTGATGTTAAGTGGTCACCGCCGCCTATAGACACTTGCAATATTAAGTGTAAATCACTTAACACCGCAAGTGCGTTTGCCATCCTGGGGACTAAGATGATAATTATGCCCTCCATGCCTAGTAATTACACTGGCTACCTTTCCCTTCCATCCGAAACACAGCGAACTGCTTCACGGCAGAAATAAGAAAGGCTTGGAGTGGTCGTGAGTTTCCCGTACATTTACGCATCATCCCTGCAGTACGATGCAATTACAGGAGTATGTGTACCCCACTACCCACTAAACATCCTCTCCGAGCATCTGCTAAGGCTCACTACGACTGCTACCTTTCGCTTTTCGCTGGGAAGCCACCTGTGCTCGTCCTTTCGGGCCCAACCGGTGCATCGTTATCAAATTGTGACCGATTTCCGCTAACCCTAAAAAGGGCCTTTTTCTGGGTACCCCAGTGGTGCCAATGGCGGCTTGGATGGAACTCCGTACCAGTTTAAGCCATTTGTCTATGCCATCTGTCCTCCGTCCCCCTACTTAAGGGCGCAGACCGAGCCCATTGTGCCATCGTCGCGCGAAATCCCGTAGCTGTCTGAAGTTCGCCTCCGTCCCCAAGAGGTCCGGGTAATAGACCGGGCCCACCTCAAGCGTCTTCGGTCTTCTTTGCCACCAGAAGAATCCTACGCGCATTCTCGTAAAGTTCGCATTCCCACAGTGCTTGGTGTACGTCCTCTACGTCGCTACCCACGCAGTAGCATGAGCTCACGCGGAAAAGTCTACCCCTGAAGCAACCGTAACCTGTCAGCAGCTGTGAGGTTTCATAGTCCGGCTCGAACAAGTTGCCTTGAGACGAGCCACCACATCTGCGATAAGAACCGATAAAGCTCCTTCCCTTTGTCCGACGTGTCCCAACGTCCCTGCCATTCGGCCTGGACGGACTCAGTTATTCTGAGTTTGACACCCTTGAAAAAGCAAGCTCCTTGGCAAGCGCGAACTCACGCGCCTCGCCTAGTCTGATTACCTCGAGGTCGGCCGGAAGCACACCGGCAAGCACCTGCCAGACGTGCAGTGTGCCCTGCACAAGGGCACACGGGGGCCAACCAAGGGCCAACCCATGTGTAGACCACCTTACGGTTGGACAAGACCGGCGGTCACAACCGCCTGTCTTCTCCGGCCCTTCCATCTACGCCAGATGGGAGCGGCTAGAGGATTGTTTTCCCGCTCCCTGGACATTTCTAGTATTGCGACGCGCGGAGCCAACATCGCTGAGGTAATAAGTGAAATAAAACCCAAGTTGTATACATGTATGTATGTTAATAAAAACAAGTAAAACAGTCAACTGCCTGTTAGCTTAATTGAAGATTAATTATTCTTAGGAGTGGTTGGTGGTAACAATACACTTATTAGGTTTAATTAAGAGTTACATTTCTATTATTAAGATCATTGAATAATAAAATTTTATTTGTAAGGTATTTATGTTTGATAGTGTTTTACAATGTAGTGATATTTTATAATACCAAATGGGTTGCAGTCAAACGCCGTCGTGGTGGAGTGGTCAGTATAGCTGGCTTCACATCAAGCGGTCCGGGTTCGAATCCTGGTAGCGGCAAATGTTTGTGTGACGAACACGAATGTTTGTTTGCGAGTCATGGTTGTTTATATATTTATTTAAGTTTATTTATAAAAATATCTAAAGTTATTATGTATATTAAAAAAAAAAAAATGTCCGTTATCTAGTATCCGTAACACATGTTCTTAATGATACTTACTTCGGGCTAGATAATTGGTGTGAGCGTGAAAATATATTATTATTATTATTATACACACCGTCAATGACACCAGCCTAAGATTGAAACCCAGAGGTGTTGTTTGCATGTTGCAAACACAAACAAAAGCCAATGACCAGCTGGCCATAATCACCGAGCTATTCACTGATCCATTGCTGTTTTACACCTCAAGAGTCTTAATAGCATATAGGTATAGTAAAGTAGTAGTAGATCAGTAAATACTACGGTGGTGGCTCCCTTTTGATCAGATGTGACAAAATCATCTCAGCTGTCAGGGTGTAGATAACTACAACAACAATACACCTAAAAAATAATAATAGCTTTCAATGTTTTGATTTAAATATCATATAGACATGTTTTATTTTATTAAGATAATTATGAATATCAGTTATTATATAAACTCTAATCAGATGAGTTGCTATTAATAACTGCATAGGGACCTCTTTCTTAGTATACTTGTATAATAATTTTGTTATATACAATGTTATCAGTATTAATAACCTCCCGAGTCTGGTGGAATATTGATAAAAATTAAACTATATTATCACTCATATATTAATGTACTATAGTACAAATAACTGAACATTGAATGATACATCCTGCCAATTCATAATTCAATTACCTACTACATAACACAAGCTGTATTGTGTCATATGTATAATACAAATAAGGATTTTCCCAAGTTGTATGTAATGTTATCTCTGACGTTAATTTAATATTCAACAAGTGTATCAGTCAAGTCACATCCAGGATTGTCACATACATTATAATGTTTTATTAAAAATTATTATTGCTGCTGGCCACATTGGCCTTTACAGTCTGTCCGGTGATTTCTATGTAGAATGTATAAGATGTTCAATATAAATTTTAAAAATAAGATCGTTTTGGAATACAGGAACAACACCATTTAATTTTTAATCAAACATCATAAGGTGTTTTCAACAAAAATTAAAATTTTGAAAAACACTGAAATGATTCTTAGTTAAGTACCTGCGTAAAGTTCATGTTGTTTTATACACAATAACAGATGTAAGTATGAAAGACTTAGTTTAATATTGTAATTACTTACGTTCTTCGAATGCCATTTTTTTCTCTCGATCAGCTCCATTGAAATGGATTACTACCAGGTCTGAAATAGTATTACAAACTATTAAATTAAGTACTTAACTAAAATAATAATGGAATACACTACTATATAACAAGAATTATTTTATAATTACCTCTATTTCTAAGAGCTGGATTGGACACAGTGGGATAGTTTTGTTTTATATCACTCTTTATTTTGGACTCTAGTGAAAAATCATTATGAAATTGATTAGCAAATTTTGATGATGTATCCCCATTGGAAGTGTCATGAAGTCTGGGCTGCATTGGTTCTGCCATGGGCAGTGATGAAGATGCCATAAAGTCACCTCTTTTAAAATTATGCGCCCCTATTTGATCCATTAACAATTGCTTTTGACTGTCTAAATTCATTTTCATCGATGTCATATCCGTTCTGAAGGATACATAAATGTAAATACTTGCGGTCAAACATACAATACACAAAAAAATGTTAAATATGATCAGTAGCTTTATTCTCTTCGACTGTCCCACTGTAACTTTTGTTTTAATACGAAGCCCGAGGTCCGTCGGCTTCTCTAAAAAAATACCACATTACACGTTAATAATGATTTTGTTGGGTGATTTAATCATTTGTGTAATATTTCTGACTAAATACTGTTGATTAATTACACAATATAGAGAACGATATTAATTACGTACCTGTATTAAATTGAATGACTGGTCCATCACTCGGATAGTGGGAACTTTGTCCAGGACCGTTCAAAATAATTTTTGAAGGAACTGATGATTTTAACGGTGCCTCTTCTATGTATATATGTCTCTCTGCACCCATTATAAATCCTTTTAATAATCGTAGGTAGTACCTACTACTACGAGAAAAGATGATCAACGTATATCTTCAATATTATTAGTAGGTGTTCTCAAACGATGTCGCCCACAAAAATACCATTCGCGTTTTCGGCAAGTCTTCCATGTGTTTTGTAGTACCGCACTTCTCATTTATTAAAAGGTACAAATTATAACTGTTTAATCTTAAAAATGAAAGGAAAAGTTTTTAATCACTAATTTTATAACAAGTTTTAAAAGTAAACAACCAACGAGACACGCTACGCGGGCCGTACGTACACCAGCGAGAGGCGCCGCGTCTATATCGCAGCGCAAATTACTCGAGACTGGTTTTGAAAACAAAAACAAAACAACTCCCTTTTCTACTATCATGTTTTTTCTTTTCATTCGGCTGGTTTCGCGCGGTTGGCGCATTATTGTTTAAAAATTAGGGAAAGAGGAAAAAAATAATTAACGTTGTTTGTGACATGAAATTCATTCAAAGAAAAGAATATACCGCTTTATTTTCAACCGATTTCAAAAAAGGAGGAGGTTCTCTATTCGACTATTTTTTTTTTGTATGTATGTTCCGCGATTACTCCGTCAATTATGAATCGATTTTGATGATTCTTTTTTCGTTAGATTTTTTTCGCGCGATTTTTTTACCGCATGTGCGGACAGGGCCTTAGAGCTAACGCAGACCATACAATTTAGTTGGCCAACTATCGTCCTCAGACCAATAAAAAAGTCAAGACGGAGCATTCGTAAGCAACCGCGACGAAAAAAGTGAAGCCAAGAATCGGCTATGTGTGCGTGATTTACACTCACATCGAGTGGTAGACGTGTGACGTAATATAAGCGTGCTCGAGAATAATATTGCCAGCATATGTCTCAAGTACCCAATATGTAAAAGTTATTTCAATATAAAACCAAGCTAGTGTACAATATTTTAATTGGTAATGACTGCTATAATATAATCGAAATGTCAATTGTAACTGATAATAATAATATAACGTACAACCACAGATTTATAATAATTACTGACGTTTATAGATTGGCAATGAATCGACTAGGGCGAGACCAAAAAATGCACCAATGAGTGAATAATGCATACGTGTGCGTGCAAAATAGTATTACAGTCTGACAGTTGCTGTCATTTCTACGTGACTGACAGGCCGACCTAGGCCGCCTGTAAATACTGTACTGTACTGGTCGCGGTCTATCTATCTCGCTCTGATATACGTGTTAGTATGCTCTTCTATGTTGCCGATCTACAGTATTCTATAACTATGCATATAACTGAGAGGAGTTTTATTTATGAAAAATCATAAAAATTACTTTTTAAATAAAATTACCCCTGTTTTTGAATGTGATTGAATTTGAAGTCTTCGTGTGTCCCAGATGGAGGACGCGACTTTTTCATATAATATCAATTTCGCTATCATTTTCGTGGTTTTCGGGTGTCCCGATTCTGAATAGAAAATCTATTTCGAGATCCAAGATGGCGGACGCGACTTTTTAACATAATGTCAATATGGGTATCGTTTTCATAGTTTTTGGTGGTCCCGATCTCAAAACAGATGTTGTATTTGTATGTACAACATTTGTTTTGAGATCCAAGGTGGCGGACACGACTTTTAATTAAATATAACGTCAATATGGCTATCGTTTTCGTGGTTTTCGGTTGTCCCGATTACGAATTTCACGTCAAAAGAAGAAGTCAGACTTAAAACTGTATAAACTAATAATGTAAGAACAATCAAAAATACTTTTTTTTGGAACAGTATTTTTTTTATTCAACGCTTTCTTCGAAGTCTGCAGAGTAAATAATACTTAATTTTAAAGGGAATCAATCACCCTCATTTCTATTATTACGAAATGCGTCAATTCAAATTTGTTTCCACGTTATTTCATTTGGGAACCTAAAGTAATATATAAAATAATTCTATCTTTTATACCCACTGCTGAGACACAAGGCTACTGCCTAAACCTTCTTCGATGACAAGGAGAGGCCTTGTCATTTAAGGAGATTTAGGCAGGAGTCCACCACGCTTGCCCAATGCGGATTGGTGGAAGGAGTATAAGATGATCAATACCCGTTTACTGAGCCGTTAGTCGCCTTCTACGACACCTATTGGAGGAATAGGGTGATGCTATTCTACTCTGCCGGCATCACATGGCTTTATAAATAATAATTCTTCAATAGAATATAATACAAAAAAATGCGTGAGTGTCGTGGAACTCTGGATCGGAACAAAGTTATGACTGGGCACAGACAATACCATACGCGGTATCTACAAACTCAACATCCGCCAAGTCCGTACTGTGCAATAAGGAACTTCATTCCGGAATTCGCGTCCAGTATCTTGGATCTCAAAATATGTTGTATTCTTCTTCTCACTTGCTAGACTTCTTTGCTAAATCGCCGTAAAGAACAAGATCTTTTATATTTGCATAAATGTGTTATACAGTAAAATGTTTCTCTCTATCTGCCAAGTCAATTGGATACTAACACAAAGCGCAATCCACGGACAACCAGTAAGACTTTTTATATGCAAACTTATAAAAATAACACCTCATTTTATAATCCTCTAACGAGAATGTGTGGGTCTTACTACGAGATATCTCTTATGAACCCTCGTATATATGTTTTCAACCCAAGACCTAATATATTTAAAAAAGTGGTTAAGCATCACTTTAGTGATTCTACCTGTGACTCCCATGTCGCTTAAAATTATTACTATAGATAGATAGATACTTATTTAATTTAGTTTATCTGTAATATTGTTAATCTATAGGTTAAGGATCTTTCTCTTTTACTGTTTGATCTAAAAAAATATGTGTCAACATAAGAAGCAATTCAATTTAGCACAAAATCGAAAACCACAACAACGATACCCATATTGACATTATGTTAATAATGTCGCATCCGCCATCTTGGATCTCAAAGTAGATGTTGTAATTGTAATCGGGACCACCGGAAACCACGAAAACGATAACCATATTGACATTATGTTAAAAAATCGTGTCCACCAACTTTAATCGCACAATAGATATTGTATTCGTAATGAAGATCACCGAAAACCACAATAACTATACCCATATTGATATTATGTTAAAAATTCGCATCTGGATCTCAAAATAGTTGTTGTATTCGGAATGGGAACCACCGAAAACCACGAATACGATACCCTTATTGACATTTTGTTCAAAAGTTGCGTCCGCCATCTTGGATCTCAAAATAGATGTTTTTTTCGTAATCGGGATCACCGAAAACCCTGAAAACGAGACCCATATTGACTTTAAGTTAAAAAGTCATGTCCGCCATTTTGTATCTCAAAATAGTTGTTGGATTCGTGATCAGGACCACCAAAAACCAAAAAACCGATAGCTTTATTGATATTCTATTAAAAAGTAGCGTCCGCCATCTTGGAACAGACGTTATATTTGAAATCGGATCCTCCCAAATTCACAAAAATTATACCCATATTAATATTCTATTAAAAAGTCGCATCCGCGATCTTTGGTCTCGAAATAAATGTTCTGGGACGCAATTCTCGTTTCCTTCGAAATAATCTCGAATTCGAGAATTTATTCGATTTTTTATGACGTTGAAAACGTTTGACGTTTTCATTCTGAAAATCTCGAATTCAACTTTTCTCAAAGGGAAGCCACTCGAATTGCTTCGAGTGGTTGGTACCAGTAGAGACAGATGTCGAATTCGATCTAACATTAATATCTGTAATAAGTATATGTTAAACATCAAAATGCTGTAGGTATGCAGTAGATAGAGTGATTTTATTGTAATCTTTAGTTTATTTGTTCATTTTTATTAATTTACAAAGCTTTTTGTACGCATAATTTGATTACCTAGATAGATCAATGAAAATGAGTGAGTGATGAGTGTTTATTGTTAGAAAGTATGTTGGCTAAAACAAAATATTAATACATAAATGTTTAATACCAACCTATACATACGTAGCTACTACATACATATTACATACATACAAAAAGGATTCGAAAAGACGAAGATACAAAAACTCGAATTCGAGATTATTTCGAACGAAACGAGAATTACGCCCCTGTTCGTAATTGGGCCCCCAGAAAACCACGAAAATCATATCCATATTGAAAACCATCTTCACTAAAGAAAGTGTGAAAAAGGTCGTGACGGAAAACTCTTACACTTTATTTGTTTTAAAATATATATAACATCTGTAACACTATCGAAGCTACCCAATTATTGGGTAAAAATAAATTTCTTAATTGGCAACACTGATGCAATGGCGCCCGATAATACCCAAATGCGTTCTGTAAATTACGTAATAATTATTTTTGTGAAATAATACGAGAATCAGTTAGTTACTTGTGGAAAGTAGTCCCTGGTGACTTATTTTTAATACATGAGTTGTTTTGCAGCAGTTTAAGACACATGAAGGCATAATTACGCCATTTTTTAATTTCAAAATATTTGTCAACATTGTGTTACTCATGTCGTGCGTCGCGGCAGACTGACGAGCGGCTGTCATCATATTGCCGGTTCGTCATCATATTACTTGCCTCACTTATGAGCGCGGTAAGCTACGTCTAGACTTTTTTATTGGTCTGAGCTATCGTCCAACTAAATTGCGTGCTTCCACAATTTAATTGTCCTTACATAGAAACCCATTCTTTATGTTATCGGCCGATAGTTGGATGCGATCGTTTAGTTGTGCGATTCAGTTAGATAGATGTGCGGCCTTCTATGTCTACTGCAATTTAGTCGTCCAACTAAATTCGCAATTTAGTTGTACGATACGATAGTTGGCCAACTAAATTGTATGGTCTGCGTTAGCTCTAATAGGCTAGGTATTATGACTGCTTACTACCACACCACCAGGCAGTCCGTATGCTTAAAACAAAGGTAAGTAAGTACCTAGGTAATATAATAATAACGAGAATAAACGCATAGGTAGGTAGGTACCTACACAGTATACCAAGAAGAACTGTGGTACCTACCTCTACTTGCATCATTATTGCGTTATTGATGCAAATGGTATGCGTCTGCCAGATGTCTGCATCCCGTTTGAGTCAACTGTTTGAGGAGAAAATTAAATATAGCAAGCAGATTGCTATGCAGACGAGTAGTAGGTATTTGCGTGAGTATGCAATTAGAATGTAGGTAGGTATGTTTCCCAGACACCGACAGAAGAGAATAGCGGCCAAGTAGGATGCATAACTTACGACTAAAATAGAGATGGAACATCTATTTTATTTTTATTCAATCGTAATCACATAAGTAATAGTAGGTAGGTAGGTACATACTAAATAATGTCATTGTAATTAGAATACAATGCGCAAAATATGATATAAAAGTGGAGACAATAAAAAGAATGCTTATTTTATTCTATACTAGCGAACCTTCCCGGCTTCGCACTAGTAATAATAACAATCCAATCATTGTAAAAATTTTGATAAACCAACCACTGGTACGGTTTTTTGGGATGCTAACGACGGTGTCATTATAATGGACTACCTACCTACCTACTACCTTTTTACCTGACGCCAGCCCCTGTGGGCCGCTGGCCGACGCCGGCCTTATAGGAAGCCTCCTCACCAACGGCTGCTCGACCTGGCGCGTCCTCCTGACGAGGACACCGGGAGCAGCCATCGGACCGCATCCGGGGTACTTCGGGCGCGGTCGTGACCCTGAGAACCGTCCGGAACTAACCGTGGTGGGAAAACAAAAACAGCTTGACGATGGCATGTGACTTCGAATGCCAAGGGACACTTGACACCAAAAGCCACACACCCGCCGAGAAAGTTTCCCCACCACGTTACCAGGGTCCGCCATGAGGAGGCTTCCGGACGTGGACACCAGGATTAGGTACCTACTCACTACTTCACACGTCTGTTGATCAAGTGATGAATGGCTGAAATTCATGGTTGTGGTTGCCTCACTCGGTTATTCTCCTGATTCGGCACCCTGGAGCTTTCACCTGTTGCCAAACTAAAATAAAACACCTCGGTGGATTATTTATTATCCGCCTGCCTCGGTGGTGGGTGGGTAGAAATTTTCACCGAATAAAGAGAAGAGTTAAACCGCAGTAATCAGTCGAAAAATAAAAAATAGTTCTGAACATATTTTAATATCGAAAATGCTCCATCCCGCCTAGCATGACCACCCAAACACGATATGATATAGCTATTTATCGCGTTGAACTGTCAAAAATTATTGGACCATATAACCGCAATTTCGAAAATTTATCGAAACGAATGATTTTTGACAGTTTGACGCGATAAATGGCTATATCATATCGTGTTTCGGTGTTCATGCTAGGCGTGCATAAAGCTAAAGTCAAAGTCAAAATTTCTTTATTCATTTAGGTACAATTTGTACACTTATGAAAGTCAATTTTGATGCCATCGGTTCAAGAGTCTACCAGGAGGCCTTGTTCTGAGAAGAACCGGCAAGAAACTCAACAAGTTTTATCCTCCCTTTACAGTTTTCATAGTATTGATTTGGAAAGAGTCATAATTCACATTGCCAAGTCTTTAAGACTTTTTAAGGCCTAAGATGTATTTATTAAAAGTAGAAAAAATACACTGAAAAAAATCGGCATGCCTCAGGCGGGAATCAAACCCAGCATCTTCCGCAATCCGGAATAAGTGCGATTTTTTTCAGTGTATTTTTTCTAGTATTAAAAATATTTACGCGTTTGTAAATGCAATAATTTATTCCATAGCCTAAGATGTTATTTTTTACGTCATAACTCATAACCTAGTGCCCGCGCGCGAGATGCACGAAACGAGAAAGCTATATTGAGCTCCTTTTCTCATAATGAATATTTAAATGACCGACAGGATGAATAAAATTTATGAAAATAGCTTTAGTACCTAAGTAATTAGTTTCAGAGTTAGATAAGTATATCATTTTTTTTATTTGGGTTAGACCTATTTTCAAGAATTTTTAATACACTAAAATTGAGACTAGAATGGTAGGTAGAGACAACCATTGAGTAAGAAATCTAGTGTCACACATATTTTTTCAAATTTTACGCTCTTCGTTTGTAAATCGGTTCATTATGGATTAGATAGATTGCTGTAAGTAATATATGTTACAGTAAATGTGATTAATGTGGTTATTATTAATAATTACCGGTAATTATTAATAATTGCCGGTAATTATTAATAATTACCTCGTGATTTGGTAAATGTGATGATTACTTTGGTGTGGTGTGGTAGGTGCGTAAAACACTACTTACTCTCCCAAAACATTGCACTCCGCCTGGTCATAAAAAAATAACCCTAACCTACCCATAACTCAGCCACAGGGTTCGAAAGGATAAATCAATAAAGTTTGATAATTATTAAGATTAACCGGTAAAAGTAAATAATTAATTACTTTTGCCTTCAATTTTACCTATTATTAATAATTACCAATTAATCACATTTACCGTAACCACAGATTTAATAATACAAGGAGATAGGCCAAGCCGGCGTTTAACTTGTGACAAGTGTATGCCCCTGTGGGCATACATTTCTGCCACTTCGCCTTCCGATAAGGTCAAGTGAATACGTAACTCAGCGATTCGACCGATCTCCTTTGCGGCTGTGCTTAACTTTCATCGCTTAGCAGTCCTTAATACGCGCGCAATGAATAGTGCATATTACGGCATGCTCAACTAGAACCATGTTATGCCCGCCTAGCATGACCACCGAAACACGACATGATATGATATGATATAGCCATTTATCGCGTTGAACTGTCAAAAATTATTGGATATAAACGTAATCTTGAAAATTTATCGAAACGGCGAACATGAATAAGCCTTATTATTTTAAGATGATTGATGAGAAGAATTATAATAAGACACTATTTTATTTAGTAGTCGATATTTTTTCTGATTCACGAAGAATATTTAAAACTGCTACCTTAGCATAAGGAGTCATTTACCGAGAAAATAGTAATATTTATATTTACTGATAATTAACTTATGCTCACAAGTGAATACGTTCTTTCGCTGAGACAACAATTTACTGTGACTCACTTCCTGAATAAAATAATCTTTGGATTAGGACAGCTAATTTCAGTCGGCAGAATGACGGACAACACACGTCACGGCATAAGTACGCATACACAATTTTAAAAAAAGTTACTTGGTTGACAGACAAGCATACTGCCTCCGCCCAGTGGTAAGCACAAGCAGTCATCGCAGCATTCCCTAATCCCAACATCTCCCTTCCTATTAAGGACTACGCGTGTTGGTTTACTGTGTCACCGACAAATCCTGGGTCATTCAAAAGAGTCTTGAAGAAGCACCTTGCATTTCGCCAAGGCGAGGATGGCTAACGATGGTGGTTTATCTCTCGCGCCAGCTATCTTCGCATTTGGACTCCATTTCTGCTTACCCTCAGGTGGAATGGAGTCATTTGCTTGACCTTTTTATATAAAAAAGTCTATAGACACTTGCAACACAACACTGATTTGTCCCCATCCCCCCCGTGGAGCTCTGGCAACCTCACTCATCAACAGAACACGATACCACAAAGAAGTAATTCAATCTATGTAGGTATGATACCAAAAGACGAAACATGTAGATCTACTAACTAAAGACAGCAATTATAAATAAAACAACTTTTACGGGACGCGGTCACGGGATGACAGTCATCCCGTGACCACGAACGCTGAAAAGTGTTACGAAACGTCGGGCAATAATAACATCATGTAAAATCTAATTACACGCGAGTTAAATCCGTAAAAGTTGTTTTAATTATAATGTGTAGTGCTCGCGCAAATCTAAGAGAACATTAAAGACAGCAAGTTTAAAATTACTAAGTATGGACTGGACCTAGCACATAGTAATGACTGCTCTTCAAAATGTATTGAAAACCAAATTTGTAATTTTTTAACAAATCACTGTGGTTGTTTCCATAACTAAGGGAAGTTCGCCCTACAGCAGCGTCATTAAAAAAAAATGTTTAATATAAGTACCAAAATTTTTATAAGTTACTTTTAATAATTATTTGGACTTATTTTGCTAGGATAGAAATGCGGCGAGTTCCGTCAGACGTAGCGTGACATGAAGCGAAAGAAAAGGCAGGTGGATTTTAACTTTACGAGTAGATCAACAACTTTTTTTGACAGTTTAAAGTATTTGACTTTAAGATATCTGGTGGTTATCTAACATTAGCAAATGTAAAATATTAAATGTCTACCTACGATTTGAGAGATTGGTAAATATAACCCCAAGGGCCGGCGCACATTTGGCGAAGCGTAGCGTAGCATATTTCTTATCAGTGTCAAGCAAACTCCGTGGTGTCAATAGCCAAACTAAAAATGCGATAGTACGTACGCGAATAACGTGCGCGGGGCCAGTTACAATATTATTTTAAGATAAGGCTGGATTTCGAGGTCTGGACTGAAGGCCATAGGGCAACGAAGAAGCGGAGGCCTCTGATTATTGTTACAAATACCCCCCCCCCTCTAAGTTTTAGAGAAATTTTACTCATCAGGAAGAATGTAATATCATAAAAACGTTCCTTCACTGGCTTTTGTAAGGTGAATAGGATATTCTTGCATCTCATGCAATCTCATACCAGGGACCTTTGCAGGGACACTTATAAATTATCCGGATATGCGACTGACAAGGACAATAGACTTCAAGGAGTACAGTCATCAGAGATCGTCTTACTTTGTTATGTTTCCGCGTGTGCCGAAACATGAGATGTCGCCATTGGCCCACATACCGTTACGGTACTGTTTTCGGCTGCAAGTAGGTCGCATTCGTCATCTGAGTATTTCGCTAACAATTACGCCCGATACGTTGAATCATTTGAACGTTGTATTTACCTTATTGTTAATATTTTGACCGCCTCTATATGGGTCGTGGTTCGCACAATGCTATCAAATACAGAAGTTCAAGTTTCAATTCTCAATTCTCAGGAATTTGTTGGTTTTATGTAGGACCTGTCCACTTATCACCATTTCATGATAGTTTAATAGCATGAACAGCGTATTGTGTGTCGTTTTCGTCCGTTAGATCGCTCAAATTCGTTACGCGCGGCAATTATCGATTGAAGACAGATAAATCTAATTGCTAGTTGAAATAGAAATAATTCCGATGAGGACACATTACTATTTTTGCGACTTGAATTTTAGTGCGCCCTACGTATTCTGCCATAATTTTTCACGTTTATTTTTTTGGATCCTATCAATTAAAATAGGTAGTATAAATTTATTTCATTTTGTTCTCAGTTTTAAATTAAATTACCAATATTTTTATCCAGAAATTAAAATATTTTTATTAGATAGGTACCATAATAGGCACCTACCTAAGTTTAGTAAGAGTTACGTGTCTGTCACGTCACGTATCTATGCTATGTATACCACCATAAGTTATTGCACTCTCAGTACACATTACATATTAAAATATCACCAAGCATATTATTACCCTTGCTAGGTAGTAAGTAATCTCTTGATGACATGACATTTCTTCCCCTCCCCGCGCTCTTCCATCGCATCGCCACCGTCAATGAGGCTCATCTTTGACAAGTGTAAATGACGATTCTTGAGCTTCATATTTCATATATCATAACATCCTTGATAATGCATTCCAGTATTAATATAAATTATAACGATACGAACAAATACGTACGGTTGTAAGCACAGATATATCAATCTGATAATATATCAATCTAATCTCTTGTATTATTAAATCTGTGGTTGTAAGGGTCTACTGTTCTATTGTTTGTTTGTTTCACGAGTAGGTATGACTCAATACAAAAAGTTGAATGAACCGTTAGTCATGAACTGTGGCACCTACCTGTAAATCGTTCGTTTAACCCACTAATACAACGAAGTCAACAAATCAAGTTCATTAGAACAACGACTTTTTCGTCCAAGGACTCGATTCAAAGATTCACTATGCTATGATAGATAACGTTATAAGTTTATACGTCAAAGGCACAGTATAAATATAAAGGTATGTCATTGGTGGTCAGCAGCGGCCAGTTACAGTTGTACCAAGTTTTACGTCTTACAATTTTGCAAAAAGTAACATAAAAGTAAACTAAAGGTGAACGCAGACCTGGCCGGACCGCACGCGCCGCAGTCATAGCTATTGTTATGGCCTCGCACACCTAGCCGCACCGCCGTCACCGCAGTCGCCGCACGCATTGCATATATCTCTCATTAAGGAGATCTCTTGGAGTCAACCAGAGTTAGTTGAACATTTATATGCGGAGTGTACCTAGTAATAAATATATCAACTTAAAATAAAATAAAATGAAATTTATATACCTAGGTTATAGTCAAAAATATAAATATTAATTACCTACATTATCTTCATTGCTATGTGATGTGAATAAAAAGTTGCATCAGCGGTAAGTTTTCGTAAAATTTCTCTCAGGTTATTTAGTGATCTAATTCTTGTATTCAATAAAAAAAATAGATAAAATTTTATCGACAAAATCTTTGCTCCTTGATTGGTGTTTCTCAGTGAATAAGAAGTCTTAGCCTAGTGTAGGACACGAAAAGGCATTTTAGGATGATTACCTATATCACTGCACTGATCTTAGATTAAAGCGAAATAGTAGATTATTAACCAAGGGGATAAAGCAGTGTCTTCTGTCGCGGGTGACGATTTAAATCGCGAGCGTAACGAAGGACTCGAGGTTTACTCCCGAGCGTAGCGAGGATGTTAAAATAAAAACTTAAATCACGAGCGAAGCGAGGGATTTAAGACGAGTCCTGAGTGTAGCGAGGGATTTAAGTTCACCCACGACTAAGACAGCTTTATCACCGAGGAAAAGACTCTACTTTTCCATTTGCGAAAAAATTAACACAATAATAATATGAGATAACGTATCGTAACGTATTTTTAGAACATTAACTTATTAATAAAAATAAATTAAAATAAACTTGACGTTTATGTATTTGAAGAAAACAAAAACGCGGCAAATTCCTAAAGTCGTATTTTTAATTAGACGAAGTCAAGTGACGTTTACTGGGTTGTCAGGTTTTGATAAAACAAAAATAGTGTTGTGACAAAGTGAATGAATGAAAAAATCGCAACTCGGTATAAAATTGTTCTCATAATGACTAATATTTATAACTATTAACGATTTTTATTTATAATTCTATATTTTATCCTTTGCTATGCCCTAACAGGGTTCATGTGTAGGTAATGTTTTGTAAAACATAGCATTAAGACATGTATGCAATTATGCATTATGCAAATAAAGAAATAATAACATGTATGTACATATAAATAAAACAACTTTTACGGATTTAACTCGCGTGTAATTAGATTTTACATTTTGTTATTATTGCCCGACGTTTCGTAACACGTTTCAGCGTTCGTGGACGAACGCTGAAAAGTGTTACGAAACGTCGGGCATTAATTTTATTTATAATGTGTAGTGCTCGCGCAAATCCAAGAGAACATTATGTATGTGCAAAGTAGCCTAGTGAGTGGTTAGAACGCCGCGCTGCCGATATCGGGTACCGGGTTCGAATCCTAGTCGTGCCATGTAAGTAGGTACGAAAGAGTTTTCGTACTTTTCGACGACTGCGTATAATAGGTACCTACATTTACCATTACCGAGTGCTCTAATGCTACATTTACACGCTTGCTGAGGCTTCGCAAGCCTCCACAAGTGCCAGGGGTGTTTGGCTGTGGTTGGCTTGGCTTGCGCCGATCTGGTCTAGTGTCGGTTTCTTTACACAGATCAAAGGAAGCGTGCGGTAAGCGCTTGTGCGACGTGTTTACACGCTGGTGCATTTATAGCCAAAAAACTTAACAAAAACAACAAGTAAACACCGACTGCGCAGAGAAAATATTCGAGCAGTCAGACCAGCGGTTAGAAGACGCATGACACAGACAAAATAGCGACCGACACGTCCGAATTTGTCTTATTTTTAAGAAGGTAGCAATAAAGTGATTATAATTAAATACCAGCAGATATCGACCTACTTTTATACAGTAAAATAGAAATAGTTTCTTTTTTTCGTATAGTAAAATAAGATTAACAATGTACTCATTCATATCATCATTCATTCCTGAGAGTGAACGAAAACTGAACCCATCACTATTACATAGAAGATGGCAACATTATTTCACAAAGTGACATTAGCTGCTGTCAGTTTACTTCGTCTAATTAAAAATTCGACTTTAGACTAATATTTTTTTGTCGGAAAAGCAAAGGCATCAAGCTCATACGGGCTCGTCGGTTTTCGTAATTTTATTTCATAATCATAAATAATATGCGTATTCCTTTTTCAAAAAGATGTATAATACTTTATATACAAACTCAATGGTGTAAACACAGATGTAGTTCAGTATAAATTTCGGTAAGTATTCCAAATTTAAATCACATTCTCCCCCTAGAGGATGAATGAAATTCAGTACAATTTTCTTTCCCTGTTTTTAACAGATTAAAAATGACTATTGTTATGTTCGCTTTTTGTGGCATAGAATGGCACTTTTTTGAGCAAGTGGTACGAAAAAGCCTTTTTTGCTTTAATCTAAGGCACTAATATACACATATGTACAGTACATAGCATAGTGGTAATTCAACCCATGGGCGGACACTGCCTGAGTAGTGCGAGAATTTGGTTAGCGGTTTTTTTTATCTTTAGTTAGTTTAACATAATGGTTAAAACTTATAAATCAACTACGAAACTTAATATGTACGGTCACCATCAAAAGTAGATGATCACTTTAGTACCTTGTCATAATAATAACTCATACATAATTGTCGTAACTATTACTTCACAAACACTGGCGTTGCTATGACATTGTACTAAAGTGATCATCTACTTCTGAAGCTGACTGTACTACAAAGATACTCGACTCCACAGAACATGGATCTCGACTTCTTTAATTTTCTAGACGCTAACTGTTCTTGTTAGTAGTTTCGGAAAAGAAGGTCAACCGTTAACGACTCGCCTCCTTGCGATGTCTGACACAGTGAAAGTTGTTTCCAAAAAAGATCCTCTTCTAAAGGACCTAACACATAATTTTTATAAATGGGATACTAACTGTCTTTTGTCATAAATTGCTTATGTTGCTGTGCCAGTACCACAGAGAAGAAAAAACAAGGGTTGCTGTTGCTAGCCTCTTGCTCAATGTGAGCAGTACCCGTAGTGTAAGTTTTTTAGTATACAAAACGCACCGATTGTAGTTGCGTTACGAGCTCAATTTGTATGGGAAACATGATTTGCGCTTCTCTCCGCTAGGGGCGCTGTTCACGTTTCCTATACAAATTGAGCTCTTAACGCAACTAAAGTAGTTGCGTTTATTACACTAAAAAACTTACACTACGGGTACAGAGCATTCTGCGCTTGCGTAGCACACTCAGAAAACACAAGGAAAATGGAAAAAACTTTGATTTTACTTAACACATTTATAATGAGAAAAAGTAGAGTACATATGTCGCACCCGCTCGAGAATGGCAACGAAAAAATCAGACAATCGCCGGATTTGCATGCAGTTGGGAACGCTCTCACATCTCGTCTGGTCGACTTCACTTCATTGCAACGCTTTCAATTATCGCTCGAAAAAATGCCTTCCTGTGTTTTTATGTGGTGTACAATTACATTGCCTATTAGAGACAAGAAAGACATGTATTTTCATTCGAAAGTAGGTACAGTTTTTTTTAATTAAAACAATTTCAATTTCATTTAGTTATTCAATTTGACTGTTGTTGACAAAAAACGCGCTAAACTCTGTGCTTGCGCCAAGCAGCAATCTATAAGTAAGTCATGAAAATTCGTTGAATTTTATTTTCTCTACGTTTATTTATATGAGGTGTTTTTTAACATCTTAAAAGCCTGTGTAGGTTCGGTCTAGTTAAAATCCACCACATTCTTTTCCTCCATTTATTTTTACAACCATTTTTTGATGCACATTCCTTTAATGATTAAATATAGGACTGAACAAATAATAGCTGCATGCAGCACCACTTCGACGTCTATCTTGTACGGACGACAGTGACTGAAATCTCAGATTTCAAAGAATATGACTGAAATGAACTGTATCCGTAGTGTAAGTTTTTTAGTATAAAAAACGCAAACTGCTTTAGTTGCGTTAAGAGCTCAATTTGTATAGGAAACGCGAACAGCCCCTAGCGGAGAGAAGCGCAAATCATGTTTCCCATACAAATTGAGCTCTTAACGTAACTAGAATCGGTGCGTTTTGTATATGTACTAAAAAACTTACACTAAGGGTACTGAACACTCACGCACGATTGTGTGGGTGGAGAGCAAGGCATGATCGGGGCGATCATGGTCAATCATTTAATCGCCGATCATTGTGAAGAAGAGGCTTGAGGTATATTCATCTCTTTCTAATAACAGGTTTGCCTAATCATTTGTCACTTTGTGAAGTCCGGATGAGAGTCCGGACGTTTAAAAGGAAGACACGAAAAAATTATGATTGGGCGAAATTTCTAGCCTTTCCCCCATGCCCTTACTGGAGACGACCCGGGACCCGGGGTTTGCCGAAGCATTTCACCGAGAAGTGATAGTAGGTACCTAGGTATGTAAGTATGTCACTCCCACATATTTTCAGATTGCGAATGGCTCGAGTGGGGTTTATTAGTAGCGGACTTTAGGTACCTACATAATAATGTAGAATATGACAGATAACATAATTGTTATTTTACACTAACAGTTCTCAATAACTAAGACGCAATTTATAGAACCAAAACAAAGAGGTTCTTTGTTTGAATCATGTAAAGTTACGCTGCGATCAAAATATGGAACATTTCCTTTTAATAATAATAATAATAAAACTCTTTATTGCACAAAAGAAATGAAATAAAATACAATATATATAACATAAGAAATGTACAAACTAGGCGGCCTTATTGCTAAAAAGCAATTTCTTCCAGGCAACCTTGGACTAAAGGACAATATAAGACAAGAATACATAGAATGGGTGCAGGAATAGATATTTTACTTAAACAGCTAATTAAATCAATAAAAATAATTTAAATAAGAAAATATATAAGCTTGTGTAATAGTGATGTGAAACATTAAAATTTTACGAATTGCTCGATAGGAAATGACTCCTAACTTGATTTTTAAAAGACTCCAACGTGCGAGCACTCCTGATACTCTCGGGAAGAGCATTCCACAACCGAACAGCATGAACGGAAAAGGAAAAGGTAAGGAAGTCAGAGCTATGGGATGGTATATCCAGAGTGAGATTGAAATTTGATCGCAACGTGCGATTTACTAAAGAAGAGCGAAAGGAAAAAAGAGAACGGAGATACAGCGGAGAGGTGGGTAAGAATAGTACGGAATAAAGAAGCGTAAGAACGTGTAAGTCCCGTCGCCGACGAATTGGGAGCCAATTTAGTTGAGAACGATAGGAAGAAACATGGTCAAATTTACGTAAATTAAAGACAAACCTGATGCACAAGTTCTGCAGGCGTTCCAGTTTGTTTAGAAGCTCCTCCGAAAGGTCAGCGTAGGAAACATCAGCGTAGTCCATAATAGATAATAACAATGTTTCCGCTAAAACAATTTTTGTACTGATCGGCAAGAAGTTCCTAAACCGATTCAGTGAACCATACGCGGCAAAAACTCGTTTCCGAACAGTCTCAACTTGAAGTCGCCATGTTAGACATTGGTCCATAACTACACCGAGGTTCTTTACACTTTGAGAAAAAGGAATAATAGTACCACCGAATTCGACTGACGGTAATATACTGTAGTCAATCCTCGAAACAAAATAAGGGCCTCCAGTTATAATTGTCTGCGTTTTATAAGGATTGATTACAAGACCGAAAGATTTGGTCCATTCTTCAATAGCAATAAGGTCACTGTTGGTCTTAATTATCGCACTTGAAAAGTCAGCTAAAGAAGCATGTGTATAAATCTGCAAATCATCAGCATACAAGTGATAGGAACATGAAAGCGACTGCGTAATGGAATTAATAAATATTGAAAAAAGAAGAGGAGATAAAACGCCACCTTGCGGAACGCCAGCATTTATATCGCACCACTTTGAAAAAGTATCTTCAACGCGTATGCGCTGCCGACGCCCTAGCAAGTAACTTTGAAACCAATCAATAACGGTAGGAGATATGCCAAGAGAACGTAAAATACTCAGGAGAACGTCGAAATCCACAGAATTGAAGGCATTGCTAAAATCTAGTAACGTTAACAGTGTGAGATGACGATTTTCCATTCCTCGATGAATGTCATCAGTAATTTTAGTCAAGGCTGTAGTCGTACTATGACCCATACGGAAACCGGATTGCAAAGGATTGAGTAGTTCATTAACATTAAGGAAAGCAATTAATTGACGGTAAACCAATTTTTCGAGGATTTTGGATAAAAAGGGGAGAATTGAGATAGGACGATATTCGGCATAGGAGGCCGGGTTGGATTTTTTTGGAAGAGGTATAACAAATGCATCCTTCCATGCGGAGGGAAAAATACAGGATATTACTGAGGTGTTAAGGATATGAGTAATAACTGGAGTCAAGACATCAAGGACAGGAAGGATCATACTACGACTAACGGAATCGCAGCCTACAGCACCGGAGGTGATAGATAGAATAGTTCTCTTAACATCACTATCCGTAAATTGATTAAAGGAAAATCCGGTGGATAATCCGGTATTGGTAACAGAGAAAGATGATTAAGAGTATCAGTTTTACGATCGCCATTGAAATTCAGCGAAGAAGTGAAATGTGAATTGAGACTATCGATATCTAGACTAGAGACATTGCTATTAATTTGAGATTTTCCAATACCAAGAGACTTAAGAAATTTCCAAACTTTTTTCCAATTATGTAATATCTTTATAATGTCAGGTTTCCTATTGATGAATGTATTTTCAATTAATCTTGGTAGGTATCGAGATTGTTAAACAATTAATATTGAACACATCTAGGACACCTTGCGACGTAAATAATTCAATATTTTTTTTGTAAGATTTCACTTACGCGGCTGTTTACTCGTGGCAAATGCTACGTGTTCATTTTCAAAGTAAGCTAGTTTAATTTAAGATCAAAACAATTAAACATAATCACGCAAAGGTCAACAGACTTCCCACATAATCAAGTGCAAAACTCGATAGTTATCGTAAAGGCTTAAGGTCGTTGACATGTCTTATGCTGGGGCCGCACTTGCGCCTATCGTCCCGAAGTAATGCGTGGCGATACATCGCACGATACACGCAAGTGCGGCCCCAGCAAAGTTATCGCAATAAAGCATGTGGCATTTCTTTGTTTGCACGAACTATCGTGCAATAATCCAAGATGGCCGAAATCATTTCCAGACTTGTAAATTGCGTAGTATTATTATCCTTCTTTGCGTTTAACTATGCATAATCACTTTCTTTACTTCTAAATTGTGTGCTAATAATTACGTAATGCATTTATTATAAAAAATAACTCAGCTGCATCATATACTTAGTCACCCGTACGCGTCTGAACTAATGGAGAACAACCTTCGAAATGAACAACGCATGTCTGACCACGCAGCGCGATAGGTTAGCGCGCTAAAACCCTGACGTACCGCTTTCCGGCCGATAACGCATAAGCAACCCGAATATTCGTGACGATAGCCGATAACGGCCGGTCACATCTGCGTGTATCGTGTTCTAGCACGAAGCTTCGTGACGATAAGCGCAAGTGCGGCCCCAGCATTAGGCATAAATAATAACGAATAATCTTTTGAATTTTGAAGAAGATTTTCTAACCATGCTACCACCAGACAGCTACCAGCTTAGCTACTACCATATTTTTGGGTTGTACTGATGATAGGCTGGTGGGCCGCCTTGAGTGGAACTAGAAGGTTAGTCGCTCCTGAGACTCCTGACCCGACGCTGCTCTCAGAGTTGGTGGATGGATGCGACCTCTGGTTTATCTGTGGGTGTCCACAGTGGGGGAGGCAGCGCCGCCCTTTTCGAAGCAAAACAAAGTTATGTTGTGCTTATTAATGTTGATCAAAATCGTGTTTATTGTACTGTATTTTCACAAACTTGAAATTAGGAAATAACTTTTTTTGCACAAGTTAAGTTTTTTTGTTTTAATAATAAAGTGAACAAAATAAACCCCATATTTATTGATTACTCCGAATCCTATGTGACCAGTTCTGTTACGACAACAGTTCATAAATCAGAACCAATAGAATTCAAACGTTTAATTCATATATTGCCACTAACATAGGGCGTGACTACTTGACTTGACTTAATGCATTACGTGTGCTATAGGCAAAATTTGACACATATTTTTGGCTTATTAGTAACTTCGCACTATTGATCTTTTATAAGATCTGCTTGTGGTCGGGTCAGGAACCGTGATCCCTAGCCTGACCACAATAGTACTCAAAAAGCATAAGGCACAAATTCTTGGGATAAGTGGCAAAGTAAAACACAATGAAAGTCACCATTTTGTGCCAAAGTAAAAACTCCGTTCCATGTCGGGTTGGTTCAGGAATCACAACACCATTTTCACTTGACATTGGCGAAATGCGTAATCATTCATGTGTCACGGTCGCCATTAATTTAATTTACAAGAACAACATATAGTAGGTTACTCATAGTAGGTATGGAATAACTAGAATGAGATAGCCATACCTCTGCATCTACAGTACACATATGCCAGAACACAACAAGGAGCCACTTCAAGACGGTACTGCTGAAGCCAAAGCCGCAATGCGTATAAAAACGCAGAGAGAAAGTGCCACTGATTAAAAAGCTCAATGTCACTCAAATGGCAATGGACAGGGCTGTGCTAGGAGTTTCTCGGCGTGATCATATCAGAAATGATGAGATGCACAGGAGAACCAAGTTCACCGACATAGCCTAAAGAATTGCGAACCTTAAGAAGGCACATTGCGAGGAGAGCTGACGGTCGTTGGGGTGGAAAGGTCCTCGAATGGCGGCTGCGTACCCAGAGACGCAGGAAGGCTTTATGTTCGTTTATCAACCACACAGCATAAAAAATCATGCAAAGCTTTCAGGCAACAAAAAATTACGTCCTGTATAACGAAAGAACTACCCAATTTATGTGGAAGCCGACTCTCTATTGTAAAGCTGTTTTTCACGAAGTAATTCGATAGCATGGGAAAACATCGACGCACCGGTACACTATTAACTAGCGTTAATGTGGGTTACTGGAACCAATTACCTGTTTTACGCATTTCTAGTACATCGTGAGTTTGTTTTCGCTTTTCGACCACGTGTCCCGCTTAATTACGGAATGCTTAGAACCTCGTAACTGGATGCCCATTCAACAGCTAAGTACTGAGTCACGCCATAAAGTAAAAAAAACCATGTCACGCCGTTAGAGGTTTTAGGGTCGACTCACATCGGGCGGAAGAGTAGCTTCGACGAATTAACGCATAATTCAATACAACATCACCACCTAACTCAATCCGAACAAAAATTGCTTGTATTGGTGCTTGATTGTTCTCAAATAGATTGTATTGTTCAGGTATAATAGGTGTCAAAAAGATTTCATTTGGTGTGTGCACGATGTTAGCCTATAGAGGCTAACATCGTAAATGTTAGGCCGGTATGTCACTTCGTTGAAATGGTAAATCTTCAAGTGAAATGTTTCAAAATTGTATGAAATTGAGGGGGCGATCTTGGTGACCAACATTTAAACAGGCAATTATTATTTATCCGACTGTTTATGACATTTTATCGTACGAATATAGAAAATAAAAAAGATAGAAAAATTGCCAAAAACTGACGGTTAACTTTTTGTTTTACGTGTTGGTGAACTTGTAAACGTCGTATTAAAACATTGACATGTTAGCACATCTAAAATTTTTTTTCAAACTACAATATCCTACCTTGTCCTTTGGTTTGGTTTCCTTTCAGATCATTTACTAATATGATCCGAGGGTTTCCTGCTCATAGGCCTCATGGCTCATCTATTGCTGACCATGTGACTCTTCACCCTCTATCAAATTACTATGCGCGTGTGAACTGTGGGATCGTTCTGCTATTTCTCGCTCTCGACACTCGCGCATAGCTTGAGCTTGATAAAAATACATAGTAATAACACTTAATTATCTCGCACTAATAAATTAGTGCATTTTATTATCACCTTTTATTTGTTTACCACAATAATAGCACATATAAACAAGCATACAGTGTCCTAATACAAAATAAAATAAGATCTAAAATAAGATAAATAAAATAGATTCTATCGATAAATGAGTAAACACGTGTTTCAGGCTTTTCAAAATTCAACCCCAAAAAGGGGAACAAAGTCTGAAAATCAACATGGGGATTTTCGCGTCACCATGAAACTTTGAATCTAGGCACTTGAAAAGAAATAAATAAGTATTTGTGTGTACATACTAGCGTTTTTTGAGATTTCGACCCACATGGGGATGAAAGTGGAGATGAAAGTTCGTATGGAAGTCCAAACAAAACTATTTATGTTTACTTAACGTATCTATATTTATTGGAAACATGGGTATGATTAGTGAAAAAAAAAAATAAGTACGAAACCGCAGGGAAAACTTAGTTTAAACAAACTCAATGATTTTTTGTGTTAATTGGTTGGAATGGCAGATCTGCCTGCCTGGTGGTAGAGGCCTTTTTAAACAAAGTGTTAAAATTATTCATTGCGACATCACAGTTCGCGCCGACTGACGATACGCTACGACCAATGTTGCGCTGCGCTGCGTCCTTTAACGGCTATGCATCCACCCTTACGATGTTTTAGAATCATTAGCGATTATGAATGGCTCGATTAATTTTCGGAAGCTCGATATAAACCCTAAAAACCCTAAAAATAGTTTACGCGAAGACTTGGTAAAGACAGAAAATGATAATGAATGAAGGGGAAAGACAAAAATCCTTTTTCTTTGATGGACTATATTGCTGTTAGTTGCAGCGTCACCGGAGAAAAAATGTATCGTGCAGGTAACTTTTTATTTGGTCTGAGCAGGTAGCATTTCTTTCACAGTTGCCGTGTGATGCCGGCAGAGTAGAATAGCACACCCCTTATCCTCGGATGGGTGTCGTAGAAGGCGACTTATGGATGAGCAAAGAGGTATTGATCACCCGATACTACGTCCACAATGCGGATTCATTGGGCAAGCGTGGTGGACTACTGCCTAACCCTCCTTCGATGATAAGGAGAGGCCTTGTGTCCCAGCAGTGGGTCGAATTATAAAGGCTGTATTGATGATGATGATGAGGTAACATGCGCTAAGCGCTAAATTGTTTTTTTTACGATATAAGTACAATGCTAACAGCATGTGAAGATTAGAAATCCGTGTCAAATACATATCTGGCCCAAATTCCTATCAATAAACAGTTTTGCTATGGATAGGTATCTACTACATAACGGAGACAGATAAAAAAAACTTTAATTTTTATAAACAAACTTGGTTACATATTAGAATATCAAAAATTAATACATCTACAGTAAAAATATCGAAATTCATCTCATCGAAAATCAAAAGTATCAAACGATCATAACACCGAAAATTAAATTATCGAAAGTTCATTTCTTCGAATAGTTATGTCATCGACGTTCCAAATACCGAAAACCGAAATATCTGTTCTATCAAGTTCAAAATATCGACGTATAAATCATTAATTATTATTAGTAATTTATATATTATTAGTAATTTTCAGTATCGAATCAAAATCGAAATTAGAAACATTGAAAGACGTAAATATCGATGTATCTACATAACACCTAATTTTCTAAATATCGAAATAACTCTAATATTATATTTTTTAAAAAAGTAAATAACTATAATAAATACTATAATAATTTAGTTGTTGGGGTGGCCAGTAAACTTCGAACTGTACTTTGGCTTAAGGTGCAGGATGTGCAGCGCACACGAGCGCACGGGCGTGGGATCTGCGCCCGTATATGGTTTAAATTTTTTTTTAGACTGACTAATGGCCTTCTCAGTGCCACTGGGTTTTTGAGAAGTCGAGCATCTCCCACAGCGGAGTCTCTACATCGTTTAGTCTCTATGCCATAGAGACTAAGCGATGTAGATTCCGCCATAGAGTCTTTGGCGTTCGAATTGCACGGAAGCGGTGCGCCTGGGTGTGCCTCTAATCTAGAGGTTCAGACCTCGGCTCTGGCGCGCCGCGTTGTCATAGAGAGAAAGGTTAGAAGCGCCCCGGTACAATACTTACGGTGACCCATTTGCGTTGGCCTTTCGGGTATCTGAACATTTTTCAAAAATCATTCCACATAATTTGCTGGATATTTAAAATATTCCTTTAACCCTAAGATCTCTTTTGAATTGATTAGAAACTGTTTCTGGTGAACCATTGAACATCCGTTCATATTCGAGGAACACATTGGGAGGCAAGCTAGCTATTTTGTTATAGAATTTGCGTTTTGCTTGCAATGCACATCGCCCGAGAGCTAATAAATCTACATATAACTATTACGTATTAATCAGCAAACCCTTCTTGGTGTAGATCAGGTGTAAATGAACTGCTTACAATAAATAGTTAACAGTTTAAAATTGCTTTGATATTTATTTTGTTAATTTTTTGTTATTTCTTTGTCAGCATTTTATCTAATTGTATTTTCTTATTATATCATTTAGGTTGCGCTTAAGATTACAATGTTTTTGTGGTTAATATGTTAATGTAACATTCAGTTTTATTTACATTGCTTGACATACTTAAATGGCGTATTAGACTACATAACAACAATCAAAATAAGAACTTAAGGACAGAAGCGAGGGTTTGTTTTCATTAAGGTGGTCTGCGGATCCTGAAACGTTCCAGTATTTTTGTTCAGTTATTGAAACACGCTAGTGTGTATTAACTATTTTAAAACATTAATTAAAAATTCACGCAGGATCCCACACAAGGGCTGTAAAAAGAGAGAGAGGGCAGTTTCTCCCGAGTTCTTGTTGTAAAAACGCGTGTTGAGATTCCTCATTTTAACTCAAATCTACCGTACAATTTTTTGTTACTTAATTACATTTTCACTTGACATTGGCAAAATACGTAACGTTAATGTATCGCGACGCCGATTAATTATGAATAGAATAGAAAGAGAGAGAGTGTTGCCAATGTCAACACACAAAAAGTAACAAAAAGTGTTTCCACTAAAATAACTTTAAAATCAAGTATTGAACAACTTTCAATAATGCTCCCCATGTGGCTCCCAATCACCCAAGTCCAAACGGCGGCAGCGTTCTGATCAGCGTTAGCGGCCTCGCCTACCGAAGCCACATAATTATGTCCTAATAGTTTTTCTTACAATAGCAATACAACATGACACTCACTCACATGCCATACACAACAAAGTCTCCGAAGATGGATGTGAAAGCACTTCTGCCGCAGCTATGCTTCTGTGCTTTCTTCTTTCTTTCTCGACGTCAAAGAACACCTGAGCCGATGAACATTTAAAGTCGCCTTTAGAGCATCCACGAGTCTGTCTCTCCTTTTCGAGTTGAATCATACGTAGAGACTCTAGACGACAGTACAAAACGAATAGAGAGGGGATCTTACTGTCGTTCAGTCTTTACTTATGACTGCGGTTTTTACCTGTCCACTAAAAAGAGGGACCTATCGAGGTCCATTTTCAAAAATCTCAGGCGTCGCTGTGAAGGCTTCATAGCAGTCAACAGCAACAGTAATGAAAAAACAAAACACCACTAACAAATGTTGAAAGGCGTAAACTTTCAATTGATTTTGTGCCTATACTGAACATCATGAGGATTGACTGAAAATTTTTCAACTCAATTTTCGTCCGTGCTTTCCGGGTGCTGTCAAAATTATAGTGTAGTCGTAGTAGCAGAAACCAATCATGTCTTGAGAATCGTTTGTCACTTTCTATCAAGCACAAAGTGATAGAGACGTAAGACTCTCAAGTCTGCGTTCATTCTTGAGACTCATTCTATAATTCGTGCCTTAAGCTAACTGCGCAACGGATTTCAATGCGGTTTCATTAACGTATAGAGTATAGAGTGATTCAAGGGGAAGGCTTAGAAGTATAATTTGTTACGATTGAAGGAAGATATCGCGGGTTGCAAACGTATTTAGGTAATAATTTTCTATCAATAAGGGCTCAGCAATTTTCCAAACGCCTTCGAAGTTATTGAAGTCAACACCTGACATACTTTTTCGTTCACTAAACAATGATTGTTTTCATTTTGAAGTTCAATAGTTAACGCCAATTAAGCCCTTCACCAGCACGGTAAACATGTTGTTGGTTCTTCTTTGTCAATATTATAATGGCCGTAATTCTTTGAAAGAATCTATCGGTGTTTGGTATTCACCAAGATTGTTTTGGTAAACAGCGGCGGGTCATTGACGGCTTGACGGTGCCATGCTGTCTGCCTTCTTCGCATTCAGTATCTGTACTTTAGAAGTCATTGTTTAGCTATTGATACTCGTAATCTATACTCGATACCAACTTTACTGCAGGAATTCTTTCAACGTAATAGGTAGGTAACCTTGTAGTAATATCATAAGGTTAGAATCTGCCATTTTTGAGGTTCTTGAAAATAATCTACTTCGGAATTCTGATATTCTTATCAAATCAAATCAAAAATAATTTATTCAACGTAGACAGCAAGTACTCGTTAACGTCATACATAAATAACTTGTATAATATTTATAGGTACAAAAGATGGTTCGCAAAACGAGAGAGCCTACTGAGAAGTATCTACTTCTCTCCTACTAATATTATAAATGCGGAAATAAGTAACTCTGTCTGTCTGTCTGTTATTCTTTCACACCTAAACCACTGAAGCGCTTTCGTTGAAATTTCGTACAAATATTGACTTGACGATGAAAAAGGACATAGGCTACCTTTTATTGCGAAAGGGTTGAAATAAGGGATGAAAGTTAGTATGGAAATTCGTCATTGTTGCAGATTACCAAGTAAACTTTAAATTTAGGCACTTGATAAGGAATAAATAAATATTTGTTCTTGCGTTTTCGAAATTTTGTCCCATGAAATAGGGGATCATGAATGTTAAGCAACCAAGTGTGCAGTCGGTACTTGGATGGGTGACCGACAATTTTCAAATCGATTTTCCTCCGTCCCGGGTGCTGTCGAAAGATGGCAGTCGTTCCTAAGGAGGGTTGGTGTCAGGCAGGCGACTGGTAGCGAATCCTTAAGCAATATCGATATTAAGGCATAGGTACTGCACCGACCCCAAATAAATTGGAAGCAGGGTAGGAAAATGATGAGAGGATGAAATAGGGGATGAAGGGTCGTATAGAACTCCTAATAAAGTCATGCTTTCGACCACTACGGAACGAGATAACTAAGAATTACATGTTTTGTTCCGACAAGATGCCCCACGTCACTGATCCACCGTTGCCATGGCTGCAATTCGAGATGCTGGCTTTAAAATACTTGTCCATATTCACACTACCTTGCTCCTAGTGATTCCTGTCTGTTTCCAAGGTAGATGGAGTCTTTGAGAGGACAGAAATTTGAAAATGATGAAGTCGCTGCAGTACCTACAGGCATTTTAGATGCTCAGAAGAATTGTATTAAGCTAAAAGGCAACTATATCCAAAAATGAAATAACATTTAATAAAAGTTACCAGCTACATACTCATTCTCAATTTTTATTGAACACCCTCGTACAAATATTGACTAGGCGTTGGGAAAGGACATAGACTAACTACCTTATATCGCGAAAAAAGGCTTCATCGTCGTAATCATTTCAGCAGCGAGACTGTTTGAAGACCCCTAAAGTTCTCCAACAAAAGGCTTGAAGGGGTTGAAATAAGGGACAAAAGTTTGTATGGAAGTCCGTCATTATTGAAGATAAAACCATGAAACTTTAAATTTGGGCACTTGTTTAGAAATAAATAAATACTTGGTAAAGCATTTTTGAAATTTTTTCCCGCGTGGGAACGAGATAGGGGGATGAAAGGTCGTATGTAAGTCCAAGCAAAGTCATGCATTCACTTGAATGACTTGTGTGGAGACGAAATAGGGGATGCAAGGTCGTAAGGAAATCCAAACAAAGTCCAAAAACTGCTACCCAAAATAACGATTCCACGCGGACAAAGGCTAGTTAAGGAGATAATCTTAATATTAACTAAAACACTAAAATAAATAACAAAGTGAAAAACAATAGTATACAAAAAGCCATTAATTACAAAAAAGAATCTTGTTCTTGCTCTAGTCTAATCAGTTAGAGATTTTTCATTTCCAATCCAAGCGTTATCACCGGCAATATAATCATTTATCTTGGAATATGTATGCCATTTAAATTAAAGTTTGGTTAATTAAAGCTTTTGGTATCCTTTGAAGCTGTAATTTCCTCAGGTAGTTTACTATAGAACCTTACACAGTTCCCTAAAAAGTATTTGTTTCTTTTGGCAAGTTGGAATTGAAATTTTTTATTTGTATACCAGCGGGAACGGGTTACACGCGCGCGGTTCGCTAGTACCTCCTACTTAACGATGGTGTTATGGTGACCTTTATTATAGATCTGTGCTTTGTTTTGGTCGGCCTACTTCGATTATATAATAATCATTTATTTATATGATTTGTAATAGTAAACTACTTCATATAGATAAACCATACCTAAATTTCAGTTCCTATCGCGGTAGAGACAATGACGCAATACAGTATAACAAGGAAAACAATTACAATAAAATGTATTACTAATATTATTCAATAATAAGTTTTTTCCCCGGCATTCGTTCGTCAAGTGCATATCAGAGAGAGATTTAGGTAACTTCTGAAGGACTGCAAGTTGCAAGAAAAAGAGATTGCGTGTGCTGTCAAGGAATTTCATTTCTTGATTATGTGACGTAGAAATCAGTGGCCAAGTTCGCGTTTTATTTTACAGCGAAAGCGAAAGTACCTATTTTCCTTCTAAAAGTTATTAAAATTAAATTTGATTGTAAATAAGTATGAAATATTATTTTTGTGTCATTAAAATGCTCTATTTGAGTAGTAAATAACTATTTTGCGTTTTAATTATTCGTTTTCCCTTATGACTCCCAAACTGAATAATTCCGCATGACGTGAATTAAATTCCCCATGATACTGTATGTCTTAGTCATATTGGTCATACCAATAATTTACGATTTGGTGCTTAGATTCAGAACTGAATCTGTGAGCAAAATTATAATTGTTTAATTGACTGTTTGCTGTTAGCAGAAAGCTTGCGTCACAAGGGGACGAAAGGCAATGACGTAGGCTGTTATTATAGAAAGCGCCCCGGACGTCGTAATTAAAAATGTATGGCGCGTGGGAGCGCGCCCGCGAAATTCTAGAAATCCCCATCAATGGAGATTGTGATTACGTTATCAAACATCGGGAGTGGTCTCCCCTTTCTGACTTTCTTGTATAACGGAAACGACTCAAAAGTTGACAGAAACCTTATTTTTTGATGGCATACATGCATTGTTAACTTTTGGTCACCCGTAGGAGTACCAACCGCACACTAAACTTAGTTGCTTAACTTTCACGATCGACGACTCAAATTGAAAGAAATCTTATATTTTGATATCATACATGCATGTTATATTTTGGTCACCCGTCCGAGTACCGGCCGCACACTTGGTTGCTTAACTTTCGTGATCAACAACTCAAAAGTTGATAGAAACCTTATATTATAATGTTATACATGCATGTTAAATTTAATTGCAATAAGTTGAAGCATACTCGAGTTATCGTGCTAACGCACAGACACACACACAGACGTAATTCCAAAAACGGGGTTTTTGGACTCAGGGAGGTCCATAACGTGACAAATCCGTCAAAATCTCGAGTTAGAAAAGTTTTGACGATTACAAGACTTCCTCTATACTTACTACGTTTATAGATATTAACTTTATTTCTAGACTATTGGTCGCCTGCGGCTATGCTCGCCATATAGCCTATAAGTAGTCTTCCTCGATAAATGGACTATCAAATACAATTTGAACTTTTCAGAATATAATATTAGTAAATATTGATAAGCCCCAAGAAAGGCTGCTGGTTAACTTACCAGAATTACTTTAATGCCGATATGCAATAATCGGAATTGATATAAAATTCATGACATGAAGTATGTAGGTAGGAGTATGTAGGTACCTACCTAGTAATCTAATTATTGGAAGCGATTAAAGTAATAGCAAATCAATGACCTACTGGCCTCTTAGTGGATTTCCTTTATCATCGTTTTTATGGGTTATACCACTAATCCCCATCGAGTTGCCCCATCAATGGGGGATTGTGCACTTTTGTTCCACAAATCCTCATTCAGTGCTAATCAAATAAATCAAAACGCATAGGCACCTATGTATCATTCATTCATCCATTCAGTAGTTTTTGCGTTAAAGAGTAACAAACACACATCCATACATCCATCCATATCCATACATCTATACAAACTTTTGCGTTTATAATATTAGGTCTTTACCAATAAAATTGCCGTTTTTTTCTTACACACTATTAGCTGTGTAACTTCTTTGATATAGTCGCTGTTTCAATTATAGTTACGGATTTGCATGTAGTGAAATTATAATTATTTAAATGTTTAATTTAAAAAAATAAACATCATGTCGCTGTTTTATTTGGTCAGCAGAATCAACTCTTGGAATCGCTGTATCTTATGGACAACCTTATTTTTTTGTCTAAATTATTGATGCAATATTTATTACAAGTCTTACCCAATTAAACACTCCAAATTTCAAAATATTTGGCAACAGAGTTTTTTTTTAAATTTTAAATAACGTTAGTATGGAAAATACACATTTCATTGAAAATCTTCATAAAAATTGACGTTGTTCCATACTAACTTTATTTTTTTTAACTATAAATCCTAATGATACAAATTTGGAGGAAATAAGCGAACAACCCTTGGCTAAGTCTAGTATCAGTAAATTATGAAAAAATCATGTCTGTCCATGAGTTAGTAGGCATCAAATCGTCAATTCTGATGAAGAGATTAAAGAGTCATATTCACATTTTTTTTAGAATTTAAAAATTTAAATATAATTTAATTAGAGACAAAAATCTTGTAAAGAGTGTAGTTCCAGAAAATAATAATAATAATAAGAACCTAAACAGCTATTGAATTAAAGAAATTGCAAGTTTGTGTACAAGATAATAAAACGCCAATTTCATAGGTAAACACCTAATATTAGAAGGATATAAAATTTTAGATCAAGACATAGAATTAGATCAAGAAATAAATATCTAAGATACTTTTTCTCCATGTGGTGTGGCAGTTGGAGTGTGGGAGACTACTGTATAGCTCTTCAGACATAGACATCTTTGACTGTCCTAATAAGCCCATGATATTTGTGCCCTAAATAGAAATCATGATGTCACCACTACATTCCTATTGAGAATTGAGACAAGGTCACGCATCTGGTTCATGTCTAGATCTCAATGATCACATCGTAATGTATAAAAACTATTATTATTCTTGAGAACACGTTTAGGTTTATGTCAAAGTAAATAAACAATAGTCAGTCAAAGAAAAGAACCGAAATGTGAAGTACAGTATATAATTTATGTGTAAGAGTGGAAGTAGGGTGTAGGGTTGCCAACCCTACCCTACTACTACTAAAAATAATTGTAAAAACTTTTGCATAATTTATCCCATTTACAAAAAACGAACAGAATTGCCTTATTTCCCCATTGAAAGTAAGGGTAACCTCTTTAATATTAATTTCTGTGTAAGGTAACGTTACCTATGTGCCTATATCTAGCGGCACCACTCGAGCTAGACCGAAAAAATAGTGGCAATGCTTTGATTGTTCAATGTACCTACCTCATGAATTTATCAACAAGGTTCAATGTACATTAATACCTCAACCATTTAGATGGAATTTACGATACCTAAATCGCCTCATCCATCCAGCGGGGCCCTCGCTTGTATTACTCTCAAAAATAATACTGATCGCAGCTTGTCCCAAAGTACCTACCAAGGCATCTTTAATAGAACAGGAGAAAATCAGCAAGAAAGTTTTGTCTTTGCAGCGGGGCCCTTTGTTATTTGAATTAATACGTGTATCCTCAATGTACATACCTCACAGTTATTCACGATTTTCAAAAAAATGTAGTAGGCAGTAAATAATAAATACGTCATAATAGGTATAAGTACAAGTACTTATATAGGTATAAGTATAAGTTTATACTAATCACAAAACAGTTCAGGTATATTGAACAAGCAAAGCATTGCCACTATATTTTTGTCGGTTTAGCTCAAGTTGCCCCGCTCTAGATATACATATACATACATTACCTACTATTATTCATACATGTATAGTACGTTACCTACTATTATTCTTTCTTTTAACAACAAAGCTATTCGTATTTTTTTTTCTTTAGATTATACGGTGTCCCTGGAGATTAAACAGTTTCCTGCTCTGTTCGCTGACTAGAACTTAAAGAGGTTCTCATCACAGGCTAGCCTAGCGAACTCAGCAAGCACGCTGTGAAGGCTATCAGTGGACGCCAACATTAGTCAGTCAAAGAAAAGAACCGAAATGTGAAGTACACGCCATAGAAACTTTTTATTGTGCCAGCTCGTTGTGTTATAATTTGCTTCATGTTGTTTTTCGGGGGACTTTGTACACGATACTTTTAGTTAATAGGACCTCTAGGACTGTCCCTTTTATAGAAAGAAGTCTAGAAATAAAATTAAATGTCAGACCTTTTAATCTTGCGAAATTTTATTGCAGACTAATTAGTTACTGCAAATATTTTTGGTTGATCTTATTGAATTTGATCCAGAACTTACGGATTCGATTCCGAGAGAGGGACTGGCTATCTGTTTGAGGTTTTTTTTAAAAAAAGGTCTTACGTCATATTACTTAATTCTACCTGATGGTAAAAGATAATTAGCGCGACAGATGAACCGCCACGCTAGCCACCCTCGCCTTGCCGACCTGCAAGGTGCTTCTTCACACCTCTTTCGTTTAAATAAGCAGGATTGTAAGCAGGTAAGATGCTGACATAGAAATGAGTTGTCAAATTTCTTAGTTTGTTCATAGTTCTGAGTGGAGCTCACTTCCACCCTTCAGTAGAAATGAAGACCCACCAGCTTCCCCGTCAAGTAGCTATATAAGAAGAATAAGTACCTTTTTTTCATGGGGAGGTCAAATGCATTTACGCATCGTCCCTGCGGGGTGGTGCCAACCGCAGGGGATATATGGGAATCGAGGTAAAGGCGTTCTCTCCATACCCACTAAACATCCTCCTCGGCCTGAACTCCAGTGCGTTATTGCGGGACGGCTCGGCGGGATCTGCGCACGTGAGCGCAACTACACCGAGACCATCCCAACGCTGCCCGTCTAGGCAATCCTTGTGCACCAATTGGGGCCAGCAGCCCACAGGGGCTACCGACTAACGCCAGCCCCTGTGGGCCGCTGGCCGAAGCCGGCCTTCTTGACTTGGCGCGTCCTCCTGACGAGGGCACCGGGAGCAGACATCGGACCGCACCCAGGGACTTCAGGCGCGGTCGTGGCCCTGAAAGGGGCCGTCCGGAACTAGCCGTGGTGGGAAAACAAAAACAACTCGACGATGGCACGGTAATATATGATAATATTACCGTGACGATGGCATGTGATTTCGAATGCCAAAGGGAAACACTTGACATCAAAAGCCACACACCCGCCGCAAAAGTTTTTTTTCCACGTTACCAGGGTCCGCCACTAGGAGGCTTCCGGACGTGGACCCCAAGAAGAATAAGTAGGTACCTACCTATATAAAAAAAATAATTGAAAATATATCTACACGTGTATTAAAAAAATTCCGATCAGATTACACTTTAGACATAAATATTATTGTTCTAATCTGTAGATTATACGGCTTATGGCATACGATTCAATCGAGCTATCAATTCCTATATTGATAAGCTATGTCATATCTCTTAAGGTTTTTTATGATCGCGGTAGTCCCCGAAATACTGTTGAAAAGATAAAAAAAAACCGCCTTCAAAACTAAAGACGGAGAAATAAAAATGTTGAATAGGTAGGTACCTATGTTTAAAAAATCTGAATGTTTTTTTTTTGAGGTGGTCCCAATCCCAAATAAAAGTGACTACCTTGTCTGACTCGTGACTAACTTTGCCACTAGAAGACACCTGTGCACAATAGGCAAAGCTGATGACCCCATCTGTAGAATGTGTGGTGAGGTGGAAGAAAGCATGGAGCATATACTATGTGACTGCGATGCACTAGCCAACAGGCGACTAAGGGTCCTAGGTTTAGCTTACCCTAAACCAGAGGACTTTATAGACCTTATTCCCGCCAACATCGTGAAACTCATACAAAATGTTTTCGATGTTGGCGGGGATGGGTGATAAGGAAAGGGGAAGCACAAAAGATCCCATAGGGTCGAAGTGCTCTGAGATACGGCCTCAGCCCCTTATTTAAGAATAAGAATACTTACGTTCATTTCAAATATTGAAGTTGGCACTTGGCACCGACCTCAACAAAACATTTAGATTTTTTAAACACAACATTTTGTATTTCTCCGCTTTTAGTTTTGAAGACGGCTAACCTACCTATATAATTTATTTTTTGCATTTTAGTGTTGTAAGTATAGAAATTATCAGGAAACAATGTCGAGATCAGGCACGTATTATAGAAGGAGTGTCAAGAATAAACGCCGACTTGAGCGTCGTACGTCTCTATCACTTTGTGCTTGATAGAACGTGACAAACAATTCTTAAGACATGATTGATTTCTGAGTTTCATTCTGTAATACGGGCCGAACAAGTAGGTAATAAAATTATACCGATATCAACGTCAATTATATAGGCATTATTAGGGATGACTCTAAAATTACTCGTCAGATATCGATCAAATTTAAATAGGACCACGACACCGACGACCACATGACAAGCACCAGCTTCCAAACGTTAAAAGAATCTTCGTAATCGGTACACCCAGTAAAGAGTTATGAGGTAACAAACATAAAAAAACATACAGTTGAATTGAGAACCTCCTCCTTTTTTGAAGTCAGTTAAAAATGGTATGGACGTATAAAAAGGAATACTTTAATAAGACAATTTCATTTTCATTTTAGCATTATGTAATCGTTTTCATGTAATCAAAAAAAGTAAGTCTTAGTAAACTAAGTCGCCAACGAACTTTTTATCCACTAACTATTCGCCGAAAGAATATTTGGTCCACGATCGGATCGCCACAGACAGAATCGCCCATGTTTACTATCCAGTGGCGATTATTCTAAGACGGCGAGATTGGCGCCGCCAATTACTTGTATTACTTCGCGTGGTGTGAAGTTTAGGTTCTAATAAAGAAAAAACTAGTTACCTACTTTAGCCTGGAGCCAATCTAAGACTACCAGAATCGCCACTGTATTGATTGCTTTTCTGGCGCTTCGCCGGCCGCCACCGCGGCACTGATTTTTCCTGATATTATTGCAACGGCAATGCCGCTATTGAAACTTTTGCGTGATATTTATGGGTAGGTCCAAGGAGCTTATATTTTTACGTACAACCTTCTTGGGTAGGTCTTAATGTTGACTTCGTTGACTTATATTATACAAATTTATAAGTACCTATGTACTTACTATTTCATGAAGGTAGTGAAAGGTTGCCATGCCTGTCGCCTAGGTACGTTAAAAGGCGATCAAACCCAAAATTAACCCAACTTTCAGTGACCCAGAAAATAAAAGCTCTGTCAGCTTTTGTAATGTACCTAACACATTCTTTTCCTGAAAAGGATAAAAAAAAACCATTCTGCCCGCCTAGCATGACCACCGAAACACGATATGATATAGCCATTTATCGCTTTGAACTGTCAAAAATCATTGGATATAACCGTCAACTTGAAATTTTATCGAAACTGCAAACATGTATAAGGCATAAACATGTTCGCAGTTTCAATATAATTCCAATATAGTGGTTATAATATCCGATGATTTTTGACAGTTCAAAGCGATAAATGGCTATATCATATCGTGTTTCGGTGGTCATGCTAGGCAGGCAGGTATGTTTTCGATCTGTACAGTGATATTGCCGCACATTACTGTACAGGAGTTTTTTAAAGGATTTCAGCTGCAACTAATAACGTAACCTTCGGGTAGTTTTTGGCCATAATCGTTATTGATAAGTGATTAATGTACATTACCTTATTAATGTTTTAAATTAACGAAGGACTCCTTTCCATCTTCAGATTGTCTAGATATCTTAATTCTTAATTTGAACATCTTTATCATCTTTAGTTCAAGAAACTTCCAATTTCTCATTACAAATAATTCGGACAGTGAAACAAAATGTCTGGGATTTTTTTATTATTTCATAGTAATTTATACTGGAGCATCTTACACACTCATTTTGCAAAGGATACTGGAGCATCTTACACACTCATTTTGCCACGACCATGAACTAAGAGGCCTTGGGCTGGATAGCTAAGCGGCCGCGACCAGCTGGTGAAACGATTTTTTACTGAAGAGCTATTATAAGTTTTTAGAATTTTTTCATGAATTTTGGAATTTTTAACTAAATTTTTCTAAAGTTTCGAGATAATATGAGTTTTGTTTTTCTTGGTGATTTTATAGTATATTGACCTTATCCACTTTTTTTTTTCTAAACCTTTTTTCTATATTTTATAAAATACTTTTGATTGATTAAACAGATGGGTGAAGGTCGTTTCTAATTCGGATCCTCTGCTATAAGAACGAAAATCAAAATCGATATCATTCAGGGTTTATTTATTACTGTGCCCAGGGGCAGCCCCTTTTTATTCTACAGGCAGCCCCATAGATTTATTATTACTGAAGTTTCCTATATCTATGGGCAGCCCTTACCTTAATCTATCACCTAACACTAAAAAGAATTGCGAAAGTTTCTAAATTATCATGACGCGGTTGCCCGGATTGCGGACGATGCTGGGTACGATTCCTGCCCTGGCCAGTCTATTTTTTTCAGTGTATTTTGTAATTTTTACAAAGGTTATTTTTCTATGAATACAGTGAGGCGTAGGTGGCCCAATTGCCACGCGTTGGATACGAATGTAGGTAAATCATACCGGCTCGCTCCTGTCTGCTAACAATAAGCAGAAGGTGACTTCCGTGCCAGAAACGAACTGGAGCGTCTTTAGGTGTGTCATCCTAAGAACTTTGCTCCTCTCATTAGTTACTTAAGTGTCGGCTTTGTTTGTTACTAAGACTTTCCTAGTAAGATCTTTTGAATATAAAATGTCTGCACTGTTGGTTGCAGATTGGCTTTATTTAGGTATAAAAAGGTCTAGTTAATGACTGCATTACGGAATAATTCTTGCGTTTACAAACGCGTAAATAGTTTTAAAACTAGAAAAAATACACTGAAAAATATCGACCTGCTGCAGACAGCAGGTAGTTTCATCTACTGGACGTCAAATATTTATTTCAAAGATTTGATGAAATAATGTTTACCATAAAAACATAAGCACCAAGCACTGACTTTCGACAGCGGAAGCATTGCTCCGGTGGCGTAGTGGTTAACGCAGCCGCCCGGATTTCGGAAGATGCTGGGTTTGATTCCCGCCTGGGGCAGGTATTGTTTTTTCCCTTTCTCGTATACGTAGTATAGAGGAAGTCTTGTAATCGTAAAAAAATTCTGTGTGTGTTTTGGAACTCCTTGAGTCCAAAAAAATTTTTTTTTTGGAATTATGTCTCGCTGTGTGTCTGTGCGTTAGCACGATAACTCGAGTATGCTTTAACTTATTGCAACTAAATTTAGCATGCATGTATTACATTAAAATATAAGATTTCTATCAACTTTTGAGTCGTCGATCACTAAAGTTAGGCAACCAAGTGCGTGGTCGGTACTCGGATGGGTGACCAAAATTTAACATGCATGTATGACATCAAAATATAAGGTTTCTATCAACTTTTGAGTCGTTTCTGGTATACGAGAAAGTCAAGGGGAGACCACTCCCGATTTTTTCAGTGTATTTTATCTAGTTTTAATGACTCCATTCTACCTGTATGTAGACATAAGTGCATTGTAATGCTAGTGTGAGGGACGTAAATGCCGCACAAGTCTATGATATTTTTTTAATTCTTGATATTTTTGATTCAGGGAAGCTCTTGTTCTTCTTGTCACCTGATTGTATTAGTTAGCGACGACGAGTAAGCACGTGTTTCAGGTCTTATAAAGTTCACCTATGAAATGGTGAGCGAAGCGTCGGTGGCGTAGTGCGTGGTGTTGTCTCCCACCCGGGAGGCACCGGTTCGATCCCCGCCACGTACCAATGTGTTGAGGAAACCTGCACACACCTATGAAGAAATTCTTAGGTTGTGTGTGAAGTCGACCAACCCGCACTTGACCAGCGTGGTTGACTAAGGCCTAAACACCCCTATTGTGGGGTCGGCTCGAGCCCCTCTGTGGGGACATTATATGAGCTGTTGCTGATGAAGTGGTGATATGGGGTTCCAAAGTTTGTACCTATAGTGAAACTTCAAAACAATAAAAATATAACAAAATTACTCTATTACACTATTTTATTCGAAACTTACAGAATTAGGTACTCCTGTCGATAAATGAGTAAACACGTGTTTTCAGTTTTTCTCAAAATTCAGCCCGTAAAAGTGGAAAATGGGGCGACAAAGTCTGAAAAATAAGATGGGTATTATTTGTCATTATCAAAGTGTAACATACTAATACTTTTCAGTTTGTCTATTTACCTATGTACATAATTATGTATGTTGAAATAATAGTTATTTATTATACAAGAGTGGAAAGTTCCTTTTTAACCGCGTGCTCGATTTGGATGACCGAGCAAGCGAAGGATTCTAAAGTTGAATCACGAGCGCAGCGAGTGATTCTAAATTAGAATCCTGAGCGTCAGCGAGGGAAACAAACGAGCACAAGGTGAAAAATCTTTCCACTCGAGTGCAATACGTAACTTTTCATCCCACCTCAGCGAGGAAATGACAAAATGAAAAAGAATTTTTTCACAATTTAAAAAGTTCTAATCATAAATTTGGCACCATAGAGGTTACATTAAATAGGTTTAATGACGTTTTGAATTTACAAATATATTGAGTACTCATTATATGTGATGTTCTAAATTCAAATCTACTTTGCCACTCAAGCGAATAAAATAGAATTTTCCAGCCAGATTTCGAAGCGCAAAATTACACTTTCCGAGGTGGTGGGATGAAAATGTATTTAATTCTTTGATTGGTTTTTTTACTCTTTTCCACAACTGTGTTGAAAAACGTCGAGTAATACAGGGGTGTATTAAGTTATTGCAAACTCCTGACATTAAAAATCCTCGCCTTCGGCTCGGACTTGTTAATGACAGCTTGTTTGCAATAACATACTTTCCACCTTTTATCACAATATATAGTACATTATAGTAAATTTTATATATCCCGTATATAAAAAAAAACTTTTTACAAAATCTACATTTACACAAGCGCAGCGGCGGGTATATCTGGCATAAATTACAAATCAATTAAAAGTTTTAAATATCAACAACAGCAAAGTAGATCTAGAAATATCCTCGCTTGATAACAAAAGTAAATCTTTGCATAAACATTCAATTAATTAACAATTTCTCACACTCGTTAACTTTATTTTACGTAGGTATGCATACGATGTGGTATTTAATTACTTATTTATTTAACTGCTTTAACAGCCGATAAAGCAGTTAAATAGTTTCGAATGAATAAAGTATAACCTTTTGATCCCTTGCAAACACTATTGCTAAAGTAATCAGGGAAATCTAAATTATTGCTAGGTAAGTACTTAGATATATTTGTCCTGTTCATTTTCTTTCCTTGTGCACAGCGGTTTAGCTGCTCGCCTTAGAGAAGACACAGTCAAATACCTCTACATTTTTGTGGTTCTGTGTTTCTGATTTCTAAGGGTAAGTAAGGTTTCCAGACCTTCGCTTAATAGGGGATCGGTTTTACTTATAACCAAAAAATCACTAAAAACAACAATCGTACCATTTGAAATAGGTAGTAAAGTTAAAATCTTTTTCATTTAGAATATCATGAAAATAATCTGTAAAAATGAATGTTTTTCGATTTCTGTAGCAGAACGATAATTGTGAATTGTTGTTATTGTAGAGTCATAGTTTATGTTCAATAATAGCAGCTGGAACTTATGAATCATAAAATTTGACCTTTAATGACAAATTCGGGACACATCAAAAGTATAATCTATGTGTCTGTACTCATTAATTTACGTTCAGGATGATCCGGGTGTAGCGGCGGGACGTGCGCGGGCGCCGGCCGCAAGCGCAGGCGCACCAAACCGCTGAACCGCACACTCGTTCATAGTACACAGCCAGAGCCGCGCGCGTCGCTCTAAGGCCTTTACTGCACGTGCATCCGTCTCTTCGACTATAAACAAAACTCCTCACCTTCCATACATCCCCATAATGAACCGATATCCACTAATGGTGTCATTCAACTAGTTGTGTTCTGTGTGATGGCTGAAAATTACGCCTTAATTCCCGAAGGTGTTAAAATGTATACTCAAACGGAAAATCTGAAGGAGACTAAGGACATGTCTCGGAACTTAATGAGTGGTGATTTTGAGAGGCAGTATAGGAACAGGGTGTTGGAGCAGGGCACCCGGCGGCGGCAGGCCTGCTTCATCACGTTCGCGGTGACGGTGGCGGTGCTCGTGGTCTGGCTGTTGGCGCTAACAGTAATAAGGGAGGTGCAGATCGGTCGCCTCCGCCAAGAGGTCGAGCAACTCTCGGCTCACATCGTTGCCGTGGAAGCCAACGTAAACTCGGTGAACCACAAAATCGCCAACAACAGACTCTTCAACGAGTTCAAGACTCTCGACGACACGGTAAGTCACTGTTTACATTAAAATACCTCGGATACTATTTGATAGAGCTCGTGATCGTGACGCGATGACATCTTTGTAAACAGATTGTCAGAGATAATTCAACTCGTCGAAAGTTAAGTAGTCGACGCAGATGAAACATTTGAATAACAATAGCGTCCTTAGCGAGCTTCCAAAGTGTCTATCGTTTTTGTTCCTGGAAAAACCTTGAGGGGCCCAGGTAAATAATCCCAGTTTGGGTGTTCCACAACCAGTAAACTTTAAAGTCATCCAAGTGGATGAAAAAAACTCAATATTTAAAACCCACCTTTATTTCTTCTTGACTAGAGATTTCGTGTAGGTACACAAAAGTGGGACGAACTGACAGGTAATCCAGCCAGACGCGTTGAGAATATCTTACGTAATTAATGAGATAAGTATTTACATTATGTTGTAGATAAGTCGAGTGCCGGTGAAGCTCGGCCAAGGTTGCTCATGTACTGGTTATTATAGCCAATTGACTGTACATTGAAAATGATTGCTTGGCATCAAAACAATTTTATAGGAGACTAGACATAAATTAAACGGCTTACAGAGATAAGTATTTATGTATAGGTGGTACTACAACGCTGCAAACAATGTAGAGTGGACTACGTTTTATTTGATATTACGATAAAAATAAACAGCGTAAAAATTTAATGATACTCATTATTTTGTGGCTGATGCTGTTAGTCATTGTCATATTATACGATAAAGTTAAAAGATAAATGCCAAAATGCATACAAAACAATTATTTGACCTCATTTACCACTTTATATCTCTTGTTTTTTCCATAATATTTGACCACGATAAGCTACTTTTCAAGTTCTTTTCATATCATCATAATATGTCCTCACCGAAACAGCTCATATAATGTCCTCACCGAGGGGCTCGATCCTACCCTACATTAGGGGCGATTAGGCCTTAGTCAACCACGCTGGCCAAGTGCGGGTTGGTCGACTTCACTCACAAACTAAGAATTTCTTCATAGGTGTGTGCAGGTTTCTTCACGATGTTTTCCTTCACCGTAAAAGCGTCGAATAAACGTACATATGAATTCAAAATTTGAAAACACACATTTCATATAAACATTTTTAAAAACCTTGATTAAAACAAAGTTAATGATAATGTTAGCTATAATTGAGTTGCAGCATTTACGATAGCACAAATGGGATTCCCGAAATCATTATTTATAATTGAATAACGGATTCATAACTGTGACAAAATATGATGCTATGCTAATTAGTTGTACTCGTTGAGCAACACTCCAAGTAACAATTAAATAAATCGAGCAATTACAGCTCATTAATCATATTGTAGAAATACCTCAATCTTTCAAGGTTGGAATGTCGCAGAATTTGATATAGCACTTCAGTATTAGACGAGTTTTGTGTCAGACAAAACCGGTTTTGAAAAGTAAACAAAAATGGTCGTGTCTCGGTTGAGGTACCGGCTACGTCTGATGTGAGCTTTATTGAAACTGAGACAGGATCTTTAATTTGTGAATATTTTCTTATATGTACATATTATGGTTTTAAATGAGGTAATTTTATATTGATAGATTAGTATGCGAGATTCTTCTGGGTAGTTACAAAGAAACTGGGTTTCGGTAGGAAGAGAAATTGACTAAATAGGTGTGAAATGCCGTCACGTAATGTTATTTTTCTTCCGAGTTAAAAAATAAAGCCGAATAAGCCGAAGAAAGTAAAAATGACATACAAACTCTTTGAAACCGTAAATACTAAATATTGGCTATTAAAGCTGGATTACTAATTAGGTTATTAAAAGAAATAATTTGAATATCTTTTGTTTTTTAAAAAGGGAAGTATTCTGTTTGCAGTCTGTCGTAGCATGTTGTCGAAAATGCAAAAATTGAATTAAATATCTGTGTTTGAAAAATTTCAATACGGGATGAGATAATTAAGACTAACAGAATACTTTAGGAGCAAATGCTCCACCGTATTCCAAGTTGCACGTTGTTGGGTCTAATTTAAACGTGGAAGAACATCCCTCGAAGATAACCCTTGCTCGGGCCGCCACACAACGGTAGTGACCTCTTTTCTGGGATAGTAAAGAAGTATTCATGATAGAATATCTCGATCATGGCGCTACCATTACAGGCTCTTTGAATACAGAACAAATAAATAAATTGCGCAACTAAATTCGCGAAACACGGCGAGGCAATCTAGCAAAAAAATCTTTTTCCAGCAAGATAATGTCCCAGGTCACAAGTCCGCCGATGGTTGCAATTCGAAATCCGGTTTCTAAATACTTTGTCCATATTCACCCGACAATGCCACTTGTGAGTCCTATCTATTCCCAAGATTGAAGGAGTCTTTGTGAGGACAGAGATTCGAAAATGGTGAAGCAGTAGTCGCTGCAGTACAGGAATTTTAGGTGCTCAGGATGAGTCTTCAAGACACTAATTTTCAGCTTACAAAAAAGATATTACAAGTGTATTATGCTAAAAAACGACTATACAAATATCAAACTTAAAATAACATTTAATAAAAGTTATCGGTGACATACTCATTCTCACGTTTTATTGAACGCCCTTACGGGTTTTGAGATTTTGCGTGAACAAACATATACAGATACAGTTACCAGCAGGTTATGCAAAACTGTCAAATTTCTTCGGTAATCTACCGTAAAGTATATGAAATAAAGTGCAAAACCGATTGAAAAAAATATGACAGTTTCTGGTAATTAATAAATACAATTGGTAAATAATAATACTTCTCTTACTACAGTAGTAGTTGTAACTTGTCTATAAAATAATTCTGTTTGCTCGTGTATTGTTATTGTCAAACAAACACTATATCCAGATGCAACAAATCACTTAGATTATGAATAGCGTGGCTGCAGAGAGTCACACAATAATTCTGTGACGGTCAGCTGTGGCGATACAATGTGTCTGGTGCAAATAAAGTTGTTTATCTTCGTGTAGTGCATTCTAGCAGTAGTGACTTATATCACTACCTAATTTAAAACAAAACAACTAGTTATGGGTTCTTATTTGTTTATTATATATTTTCTTCTGCTACCCTCCTCGATCAGCCGTCATCTTTCACACAGAAAAAGAAAAGATGGATAGGCATCTTTTCTTTGGTCTTCCTCTCCGTCTAAATCCATCATAATTCATTCTCATCCTTTCTTTGTAACATGCTTATCATTACATGTTAAATTTAACCCTGTCAATTTTTACCTCCAAATATTCGTTATTTATGTTTAACTAAGCTCTACAGTGATCTGCTTAAATAAAGTACACCGGCCTTACTGTTTTGCTAATCCATTACAAATCTTAATGCAGCTGGTTAACAAAAAACAGAAGCTTCAAAAGTAATCTCCTTTGATTTAATATCTTTTAAAACGATTAAGAGCTCATTAAAAGTTAACGGGTGCAGTGTTTATGGCGTGTTTAACTTCCCGGGCGAAGTATATTAATGATGCATTTTACTATCATCTTAAGTGAAAGTTATTTGAGTTTAAAATCACGATAGCTTTTTTTGATATAGAGGTTTTGTTATGTAGACAATAGACGAGAGAAATGTAGAGAATATTTAGTTTTTCAAGGAACTACACCGAAAGGCTGATCGAAGGCGGGTTAAAAAAAGCATGAAACACGAGAAAATGAGAAAAATACTTAGTTTTTCAAGTCTGTCAGAAGAGCTACCATCATCTAATCAAAGTATTTCATCATGACAATAGTGGTAGTTATTTAAAGACTCAGAAAACACACAAAAAACTAAAGATGCTTCTCTTCTCATATGAATATTTAGATACCTAATCAAATTATCTACAAGATGAATAAAGGTTTATTAAAATAGCTCCAGCAGTTTCTGAGCGATATCACTTCTCATACTAATTTGTTACGGAAGTACTTTAGTTTCATAAGTATATTTTTCAAAATTTACGCTCTTTTTGGTAACGCGTGACGAGGCGATATCGTTCGAAAATTGCATGTGACCCCATATTATTGTGATTCGTCCGATAGCTAGTGATAAGGCTTGCGCGTGCGTGGATATTGTGCTTCTTTCTTGCGTTTGAGGATTTCTTGTCGACAGGTCTTTCCTATGAGTCTGATTCAGATCGGAAGAAAGAATTGAGAGGTTCTCTAATCCCATCTTTTAAGGCGAACCCTAGATCAAAAAGGGATTAATCTAATAATAATAATATATTTCCAAACTCACACGAATTATCTAGCTCAAATTAAGTATCATTAAGAAGTTGTGCTATGGATACTAGATAACAGACAATTATACATATTAATCTAGATATTTCTAAAATAAGCTTAAATAAATATATAAACAACCATGAATCGTTAACAAATATTCGTTGTCATCACACTAACATTTGCCACTACCAGGACTCGAACCCGGACCGCCCGATGTGTAGGCAGCGTTATTGACCACTCCACCACGATGGCGTCCAAAATCTAAGAGGTGAACTAGGAAATTTGGGAACTCATTTTTATTTTGCACAATCAAGAAATGGAATTCACTGCCAGCAAACGTGTTCTCTCCGTCTTACAATCCTGGATCATAAAAAGAGCCGTGAAGAAGCACCTTGCAGGTCGGCGAGACGAGGGTAGGGTAGCTGTTGCGGTGATTTATCTCTTCTCGCACTAGCTATTACACCTGGACACCAATTCTGCTTACCATCAGGTGGAAAGAAGCTTTTGTTAGACCTTTTTAGAAAAAGTCACGAGTCTACAGAAACACTCAACTGGTCTAAAGATGGATTAGGTAGTAACTGAGTCAATTAAAACTCAAGCGAAAAAAGGATCAACATATCTGGGTCACAGTTCTAATATTTTTTTGAAGAACCAAATAGGTATCGTGAATTGATATTAAAGCACCGATTAGGTTAGGTTAGATTGCGACCAGAAAAATAATAAATACACATTTTGCGGTCGAGTTGTATCTGACAGAGTTGCCAATTATGCGTAAAATTCCTTAAGTATAAATATTTGGAGAATTCCGGCTATTATAAGCTATTACTGTTATTGTTAAATATAATTCTGACTAGAATTCTTATATCAGAATCCTGTTCTCGGAAACAACCGTCATAGTAAATTGAGTTTCATTTGTAATCGTGTATGTTTTCGTGAATTAGATCATCGAATTCACTATGTATTTTTACGTTCACCGTGGCATCTGAATGTAATATTTTTTTCTGAATACACCGTCGCCGTTCATTCCAAACGTCGCACTTGTAGGTGGTCACACATAAAATTTCTTTGAATAAATATAGATTCTTTGGATGAAAGTATACAAACACTCGTTGGACTAGCGCCAGCTCAGGGACTTTCGAGATTAGCTGTAGGGAGTTTTGAACATTATTTCTAATAGCTAAAAGGTTTATTTAGGGTAAATTGTATAAAGCAAATAAAATACACGTGATATAATGTGTAGGAATAAATGAAATATCATAAATACGTTGATCATAAAATCAAACGGACAATTCAAATACTTGTTACTAATGGTGACTGTTAAGGACCGTAGCAGGCTCCCCTGGCGCGATGCGGACCGCGGGCCGGTGACGTGCACGCTGACGTCAAGGCGGACATCGCTCGCATTCATTCGCTATATATCTCTCGACTCGAGCACTCATTCCAATATAATTTATTGTAACGATTTTTTTAAACGAAAATTAAATACGTTAAACGAAGGAAAATAAAGGTCTTCATTTCGACTACCACCCCAGCTGATGTAATCCCCAACACTTTGGACCTTCGGCGCGGATAATCTGGACACCAGCGCAGGCGCAGATCTTCGAGACACCAACGGAAATTCGTCGCATCAGTCAGTGGTTAACGGTCAGATCTTCTTTCCTGCCCTTTCCCGATCATAATCGATTTGTTGTTAATACCGTGTGTTTTTGTGCTATAGTTCCGAGCTGTGAAAGCTACAACATCGCGTAGACGGAGATAATTTCACGTGAGTACCCACACCTTTCTTATACGACCGTTAAAAATGAGTGAGGAGTCTAATTTAAAAGTACCTTCTCCTAAAAGCCCTAGGAAAATATTGCAAACTAGTGATAATGATTTAATTACGCAGTTAAATAAACAAAGAGGTCAGTTAAGATGTAGATTAACGCATTTCAGAAAATATGTAGATTCATTTCAAGGTGTAGAATTATCTAAGCTTCAAATAGGAGAATTAAAATTACGTAAGCAGTCTGCGACTGACATATTTCAACAATTTATCGAGTTGCAAAACAAAATTAATGACATATCTCCAGAATCCGAAATAAGTAATAACCTCGAGTACATGGAATCATTCGAATCATTACACTTCAGCACTATGGCTATTGCGAATTGTTTGTTAGAAAATTCCGTAGAAATTCAACCAAATTCAAATACGAATATTATACGTCTACCCGAAATTAAGATTCCAATTTTTGATGGGTCATATGATAGTTGGTTGGAGTTTAAAAACTCATATCTAACAATGATTCATAACCGTTCAGATTTAAATGCGATACATAAGTTTCATTATTTAAAATCGTCCCTAGTCGGCAACGCACTGCAGGTAATAAGCGCATTAGAATTTACATCCGATAATTACATTCATGCTTGGGAATTACTTGAGAATCGCTATCATAACCCGCGTCTTTTGGTGCATAATCATTTAAAATCTTTATTTTCAATGCCCACTATTAAACACGAAGCACCTTTAGAAATTAGGAAATTAGTGGATATTGTGTTGCGTAATTTAAGAGCACTTAAAACGTTGGGCGAGTCGACAGATTCTTGGGACACTATAATTATTTACTTAGTCGTTTCTAAACTCGATTCATCCACCGAGCATGAATGGGAGAATCATATAGGATCTATTATTACGACTAGCACTAGAAAAGTATGTTTGGAGGATTTGCTTTCTTTTCTTCGGAACAGAGCTGATATGCTGGAGATGATTAATCGAAATCGTAATAATAAACCGTCACAATTTAATATAAGCGAAAAGAAAATATCGAATAACTTTAGTAATTTTAATAAAAATAGTAAGCAAATATGTGCGGGTAGTTATGTTTCAACCAGCAATCACTCAACGATAAAGGGCAAATCATCCAACGACAATAAACGGTCACAATATAATAGTCGTAATTGCATATTATGTTCCAAAAATCATTCTTTGTACATGTGCGTAAACTTTTTAAATTTTAGTATTCCAGAAAGAATTAAATTCGTAGACGAACATAAATTGTGCCGAAATTGTATGCGAGCTGGGCATTCGCCTAACGATTGCATATTTAGTGCGTGTCAGAAATGCCAACGAAAACATAATACTTTGTTACATTTAGACGGTAATTCTCAAGTAATTCGCCTCAACACGGCGGGTAACTCGTCAGACGGGGCATGCGATACTTATACTCACACTAACTCGTCCACCGTGTTGCATATTGCTGATGATTCACCGAACGACTGTGTACCTATGTCTCAGCAAGTTTTACTCTCAACGGCATTACTCGAAATAGTAGATAATGATAATCGGTTTCATACGGTACGTGCGCTACTCGACAGCGGTAGCCAGCACTGTTTTATCACGCAAAAATTAGTTAAACGATTGAATACGCCTAAGATACAGTCCGCTACTCGTATAACTGGTGTCGGCCAAACCGTCACACAGTTAAATCATTCGTGTCAAATTTTTATACGATCAAAAACATGCGATTATAATAAACGATTAAATTGTTTTGTCTTGCCGCAAATTACGTCTAATTTGCCTTCGACAGACATAGATTTAAGTCTTATACGTATCCCGAATAATATACGACTTGCAGATCCCAATTTTAATATTTCTACCGAGATAGATTTATTGATTGGTGCTGATGTATTCTGGGAACTTTTAAACGAAGATAGGATACGATTACGCAACGGACCATATCTGCAAAATACGAAGCTAGGATGGTTAATATCGGGTCCCATACACGGTAGCCACTTGTCTGTTAACCAAGTGCAATATAACTATACGCAGTCCTTACCACAAAATACGAAACCGGTTTTAACGCACGATAAACGGAAGTGTGAGGAATTAATTTTTATTAACTAAACGCACGATGCTATCTATTATTTCACAGATTTACGACCCGTTAGGATTTTAGCACCTACCACTATAATGTTAAAGGCGTTATTACAGACATTATGGTTAAGTTAAGTCGATTGGGATACTCCCGTTCCTAAAGAAATCGAGGTAAAATGGGGTCAATTCATTCATGCGTTACAATGTTTGGACGAGCTACGAGTTGTGCGTCACGTAAGGGGCGTACACACGCGGTACACAGAGTTACATATTTTTACCGACGCATCACAAATTGCTTACGGTGCGTGTGCCTATGTACGGACGTATGATGACGATTCACCTGTCACGGTCAGGTTATTGTGTGCGAAAAGTAAGGTTGCACCTATTAAAACGGTTTCTATACCTAGGTTAGAATTATGCGGTGCGATGATAGGCGCTCGACTATACAAAAGAATTGTTGATTCTTTGCGGCTATCATTTTCAAAGGTTTATTTTTGGACAGATTCCACAATAGTTATGGGTTGGATACGAATGTCACCCCACTTGCTAAAAACCTTTGTTCAGAACCGAGTATCTGAAATAAACGATTTGACAGGCGACTCAATATGGTTACACGTAAAAGGGGAAAATAACCCAGCCGATTTATTGTCTAGAGGCGTTACCTTAGATAAATTAAAAGATAATAATTTATGGTGGTTCGGACCGTCCTATTTGCATAGTAATAATTCGAATTTTATAATTGATAATAATTTTAATAATGATATGAGAATTGATAATTTACCAGAAATACGCTCCGTAACTACAAACTTGGTTATTTCGATAAATACTAGTTTATTTGATTTCGATCGTTATTCGTCCTTTAATAGATTATTGCGAGTCGGCGCGTATGTACTACGCTTTATAACAAATATGCGCTCGAGACGCGGCAGTGGCGGGGATCGCAAAACCGGTTCACTATCAGGTGACGAGCTCAGCGCTTCACAAATAATGTTAGTTAAATTAGTGCAAAAACAGTCGTTCGCTGAGATTTATAATTGTTTGATGAATAATGAGTGTATTAAAGGCTGTGTACAATCAAATCGCGTATTAGGCTTAAACGTGTTTTTAGATAATGATACATTAATTCGGGTTGGTGGCAGATTATGTAATTCGTCTAATTTCGATTATAATAAGAAGCATCCAATCCTGCTGTGTAGTAAACATCGCTTCACGTATCTATTGTTTAAAGGTGAACATATACGATTATTACATGCGGGTCCACAACTTTTATTGGCTAACGTGCGTGAAAATTGGTGGCCTTTGAGTGCAAGGAACCTAGCAAAGAAGGTAATACGCGAATGTGTTACATGTACTCGTATTAAGGGTAAGACTTTGACGCCTATTATGGGTAGTTTACCATCTGAACGTTTAGAGCCGGGGTATCCTTTTCTTACTACCGGGGTAGACTACGCGGGACCTATATTTATTTTGAATAAGAAAGGCAGAGGGGCTATTTCGACAAAGGCCTATATTTGTTTGTTTATTTGTTTTGTAACTCGTGCGATTCACTTGGAACTCGTCACTAGTCTTACTGCAGACGATTATATTCTTGCAATTAAACGTTTTATAAGTCGTAGGGGTAAGCCTAAGTGCATATTCTCTGATAATGCGAAGAATTTTATAGGGGCTGAAAAGGAATTCATGTTATCATTAAAAAATAATTCCCAGAAAATATTCGACTTTGCTGCCAGTGATGGTATTAGATTTAAATTTATCCCCCCTTGTTCTCCTCATTTTGGTGGTCTGTGGGAAGGCGGGGTACGATCGTGTAAGTATCACCTGAGACGAATAGTTGGTAACGCTAAACTAACATACGAGGAGTTGAGCACGGTATTGACGCAAATCGAGGCTGTCCTCAATTCCCGTCCCTTGTCCCCTATGTCCGCAGATCCTTCCGACCTCAACCCTTTGACGCCTGGTCATTTCCTCATCGGTCGACCGTTAATTGCGACTGCCTGCGAAGACCTTACTGCACAACCCGCTACACGACTGACTCGCTACGGGCGGTTGGAGCAGTTACGACAACATTTCTGGCAGCGCTGGTCCAAGGAGTACGTGGGAGAACTCCAACAGAGGATGAGGTGGAAGGTGAAGACCGAGGACATCACTTTAGACAGTCTGGTCCTTATAAAAGAAGACAACCTTCCTCCCCTTAAATGGAGATTGGGGCGAGTCATACGGGTGATTCCAGGGAAGGACGGCGTCAACCGAGTAGCAGATATACGCACAGCTTCTGGGATCATCCGGCGATCTTTCTCTAAAGTCTGCATGCTACTGCAGTGACCTGACGAACAAGACGAGAAGGAGCATGGTTTGGAACCTGGTGCTTCCAAGGCCGGGGGCATGTTAAGGACCGTAGCAGGCTCCCCTGGCGCGATGCGGACCGCGGGCCGGTGACGTGCACGCTGACGTCAAGGCGGACATCGCTCGCATTCATTCGCTATATATCTCTCGACTCGAGCACTCATTCCAATATAATTTATTGTAACGATTTTTTTAAACGAAAATTAAATACGTTAAACGAAGGAAAATAAAGGTCTTCATTTCGACTACCACCCCAGCTGATGTAATCCCCAACAGTGACCTATTATTTACTTAGGCGACAGGCCTGTTTTGAGCCACTGTTTGGATTATACCGCCAGATGTGGCTTCATGTGTAACCAAATGTGACCTAAAGCTCTGCTGAACCATTTTGTGAATATGAACTGATTTACATAGGCGTTTTAATAGAATGGAATGCAAACCTATCCATCCATATATATAAATTTCAAAGTCCTGACTGGTATATCAACCCACAGCCCAAACCGCTGAACCTAGAGACTTGAAATTTTGCTTATAGATGCGCTTATACAGTGTAGGCATCCACTCAGAAAGGATTTTTGGAAATTTCACCCCTAAGGGGTAAAATGTCCACGCGGATGAAGTCGCGGGCGGAAAGCTAGTAAATAACATTTCTTAATACATACACAAACTGACACGCACACATAAAAAACGGAAAGAGAGATTTTCATTCAATTCCTAAGTTTATTAAATTCTATAACTAATCAATACACCTACAGTAAATACTAATATTTCATATGCGTGAGTAAGCGTAAGAATGATCGGAGTCCATTCATAATAATATTGCTTGTATACGAACAATTCCCAGAATTGTTATTACAATAGTTTCGAAGAACTACTTAACTTTAGAATGAGTTGGGATCAATTGATAAATTCCATGGACGAATTGCCTAGTTACCTACTTCATTATACAACATAACATCAGAGATAAATACTAATAAAATATACCTACTCCAATCTATTAATATTTGTTACTCAATGATTTCTATTTTGATAATTTAGATAGAGCGAAAACATGTTTTGTTGTAGAAGCGTAATTAATAAATGACCCAAATAATGTGAATATAGTGTGTTAGGTTATCTTAACTTGAAGTGGCTAGAGTTTCTTGAATAAAATCATTATCGCGGATGGGTTATGATTTATCTGCTCCTTTTTCTGACTAGTTGGATATTGCATCTGTATTCTCAAATTTCCTATTTGCAAAATTTTTTCTTTCCATTCGAAAACTACTCCGTCTCCTTTTGTTCCTCTGCAATAAAAGAGACAGGTATCTCAATATCTTCACAATGATTTTATTATTCTATCACCATTGTGGGTATTATAAGGTACCAAAGTCCTTTTGGTTGATAAGCTTAAGGCATTTTTTATGGTTAGCGGTCAATAAACACGATTTTCCGGGTATTTCGTCAGTGAACACCACGAGTTATTGACACTGCAGTGTCAGTCGCACAAACACACTCGTACGCTTTATTACTTCCTTTTTGGATTTTTAACTTTGGTGTGAAACGGCAAATACCTTAAACTAATATACATTAAAAAAATCTTTAATCCTAATAAATAATAATATTATAAGCGCGAAAATGTTTGTTACTCTTTAACGAAAAAACTACTGAATGGATTTTGAAACTTTACAATAATATAGCTCATAAATCAGAATAACATATACCTTTGTACCACTGAACTGATTTTGATGAAATTTCGTATGTAGATAGTTTGAGACCCTGGGAAGGCCATAGAATACTTTTAGGGCGCGATAACCAACATTGATACGAACGCAACAAGCAAAAAAGCAATGCTATTCATTACTCGGCGAATTCTTAGTCCAATTAGTATACACGTCACTGCACACATTTTTACAAGTGCGGTTATTTACTTGAAGTCTGACGTTAGAAACAATCACATAAATACGTAATTATTTATAATGTAAGGTTTTCCTCGTAAATGTACTTGTCGCTTAATCAACGCTTTTACGGTGAAGGAAAACATCGTGAGGAAACCTGCACACACCTATGAAGAAATTCTTAGGTTGTGTGTGAAGTCGACCAACCCGCACTTGGCCAGCGTGGTTGACTAAGGCCTAATCGCCCCTAAAGTGGGGTAGGCTCGAGCCCCTCCGTGGGGACATTATATGAGCTGTTGATGCGAGAGAAATTGCTGCGTCGAATCGTGTGCCACACGTATTTTGTTACACGATATATTAAATTACAAACGAGTAGTATATATACGTGTGTGTTACGTTGATAGTGGTTTTTGCTACCTCATCATAATCCATCGTCTAGACCGTCGTCAAACGTCGCCAAAACGGATGATAAATGTTTAAGCCTCTGCCTCTACGTGTTACCACATTTAGATGAAAGAACAAGAACAAATAAAATACATAGGTTTGCGAGGGTTTACGGAAGGTCCTTTGACCTCTTCGTAACTGAAATGTGCTATTAAAATAATTAATGGGTGGTTTAAATGAACTATCTAAAATGTAGCTAGGCTTTGTAATTAAAGCTTCTTTCGTTCTTTCATAATATCGGGACTTTGTTAGTGAATCTACGAATATAGATAGGACCACTTATTTTCTTAAGATATAAAAACGTTATAGACGTTTGAGATATAATGGTGTTTTTCTACGGTGACCACTTTCCATCAGCCAGGTGGTCTGTTTGCTTGTTTGTCTTTAAAAAAAGTTTCTTGAACCCAGACATTTTGACGTAGGACTTTTAAATGTTTATGGACAATATGAGAAACCCACGTCTCGTAAACAAAACGGTCTTTTATCTTTCAGCAGGTTATTAAACCCGGCCAACTCCAAATAGGACAAAATTTATATAGCTACTAGTGGACGCCCGCGACTTCGCTCGCGTAAACGTCGGATTTTTTTAGCCTAAAGCCTTCCTCGATAAATGGACTATTCAAAAATATATAATTTCTCAATTTGGATCAGTAGTTCCTGAGATTAGCGCGTTCAAAAAAAAACTCTTCAGCTTTATAATCTTATATTATAAAATTTCCATGTCACAATGTTAGTTACCGTACTCCTCCGAAATGGCTTGACCGATTTTCATGAAACTTTGTATGCGTATTCAGTAGGTCTGCGAATCGGCTACTATCTATTTTCCATACCCCTAAGTGATAAGGGTTGTTCACCTTTAATTGTTTTTTTAATTTTTGGATGCAATTTTTGTTTTTATTTTTTTATTATGTGCCATTAAAAAATACATACAATCCTAAATTTTTACTTTTTTATCACGAACCCCTATTTTTTTATAGCCATTTTAGTAATTTAATCATTTTTGTAACGCAAAATAACGTTTGCCGGGTCAGCTAGTATTAGTATAGGTGTTACCGGTATTTTGCGTTCTTCGTAACGAGAGTTAAGCTACCAAGTGCGCGGTCGGTGCTCGAACAAATGGGTGACCGAAGGTGGAAGAAGTTCTTCCATGCTTAGGCACCACTGGCTTAGCGCTGGTGGTCCCTGGTACTGACGAAAGATTGCAGTCGTTCCCAACGAGGGTTGGTGTCTAATGCCACAACCTTTAGCAGTATTGTCGTTATCAAGACATACTGCAGAATTTATCGCTAATGTGCGTAAGTCAGTTAGAGACTTATGTTCGTATTATAGAATAAGTTTCAAGAATGAACGCCGACTTGAGCGTCCTACGTCTCTATCACTTTGTGCGTGATAGAAAGTGACAGACGATTCTTAAGTCATGTTTGACTTCTGAGTGTCATTCTGTAATACGGGCCTTAGAGTGCACATTAACTAGGTAATCTACAGATTATCTGAATGAGCCCGTTAAAGTGGAAAATATTGTTTTAGCTCTAATGGTACCTACATACCGTCGTATATTACACTTTCAACATTTCAAACTATAAGTATTATAGATATTTTTCAGATTTTTTATTCTCACAACTTCAGTACTTTCGCAAAGTAAACATCGTTTTAACGATCTGTTTAAGCGGCTAAGTTTATCGTAACATTTTTTTGTGATGAAAGTAAGCCATCTTAAAAATATTTATTTAGCGAATATTTCCATTTATCTTATCTTTAGAGATTATGATGGTCTATATAGTTAGTTTTTCTTGAACAGCATTCTACTTTAATAAAAGATTTTACGCTTGAAACTGATGATCAGATTAAAATAGGCTCTTAGACAAAAACTAATATTGAAAACTGTTGACCCACAAAAAGGTAACTTCGGTATGGGTAAGATAAAAATAATTCTCTGTACCTAAATATTAACAAAAAACCAATAACTCCAACCAATGGGGAAGACAACTGTCAACTAGTTTCTCCTAGGTGGCGCTGAGTGTTTGTTCCAAAGGATGTGTCAAACTCAGTACATTTCATAGGGATTTCTTAGTATTTCTAGATAAACAGAAATATGGGACGATGTGTAGCTTTCCAGTGCGTAGAAACCGGTACACACAAGTTTTCTACAGATTTGTTTCTCAGGAAAAAGTGGGAAAAGGCTTTGAGAAGGGTAAATTTTAAAGCTACTAAGTACTCCAGAACATACAGCAAGCATTTCAAAGAATCTGATTTTGAAACTACTTCCAGACAAACAGGTGTGTTCCAGTAAACACATTTATACCTATATTAATATTTTTAGAATGAAATAGAAAAAAAAATTGTTCAGCACACAAAGTGACATATAATTATTTCAAAGGCATTTAATGTATGTACAATACGTACAATAATTTTAAAAACATTAATTTTTAAGTGAACTGTGTTTAAATCACTGATGTTGTTGTTCACAACAGACTTTGACAGGTAACAAACACACAGCGCCCTCTGTAAAAAAGTTTTGCGTTTTCTTCCCCATTAGTTAACTATCTGAATTAAGGAATCCTCATTTATAGATTACATAATCATTACTTTTAATATTTCCTTTCTATCCTAAGATTGTCCGGAAGAGATCGCTCATAGCGATAAGACCGACCACAGTATATTACGATTGTTACTTTGCTAAAAAGTTAAGATTATTCCATTACGATATACATAATATAATATTTGTACCTATACTATACGGGGTTTCTGATAGCCGTGTAAATATTAGATTTTATGTGTATGATTATATGTTTAGTTATAAAAGGCTACGAAGAATAATTGATGGCCCCCAGGAGACTAACCTACATGTCTTCCCTTATTTGGGAAGCCTTTGGAATCAGAAACGGCTTTGAACCACGTTTTAATGAAAATTACACTCTATTATAGTACACATTAAAACTGAATGGCCTTTTTTTGTTATTAGGTAATAATGATATTACAACGACGAAGTGAGAGAACCGGCTAATATTTTTCACGAAATCGACTTTTATGGCGGTAAAACAAAGAATATCGCAAATTATAAATATATTTCATTAATATGCGATCTGAAGCATTCCTTTTTACCTCCCGAGGAAAGTACAAAATTTTGTGTCAGCCCCTGACAGGAAGAGGGATTTTCCGTACGCGTAGCGGGCGGAATATTTCACTTTCTGGTCAGGTGTGGCATAAAACATTTACCTATACACTTCTTTCGCGTGGACTCAAGCTTCTTCTGACAGAAATTTCCCTTTACAGTAGATGTGACGACGCTGTGGAAATAGCTTTTATATCTACGTGTAAATATTTATATGTGTATATTGTAAGGAAAAATTTCCAACCTACTACTTAAAGCGATTATACAGATTATAGGCAGTATTGGCACTTCATAATCGGCAGTTTCACCCAAGTTCCTGGAGAGACTCCATTTTTAAGTCAATCAACCGCACATTTTTATTATTGTCATACATAACTTGACATGGGCTAAATGCGTTGCCGCGAAGCCGTTAATTAGGACTTCGTCAATGATATCGACTTTCATAAAGCACCGTTACCCTTTATGTAACATAACCGGTGAAGGTCGATTTTCGCTGGTAACAGCAGCAGTTTGAGCATGGATTGATGTTTGACAAATTTTACAAATTGCGTCTATCAACCCGAGCATATAACATCGCTTTTTTAAGTTTAAAGGACTCTAAAATACACGTCAGTATAGATGGTTTTACCAGTCATAGTAACGAGGAAAATGGTAACATTATTTTTGTAAAGAGAATCCCAAGTTTCTACAAATAATAAATAAGAAATTACATCGCCACGCCAGTCCTTGCTTTAGGTACCTACTAGCGAAATTAGATTAGTGAGTAAACCAATTTAGAACAGTCATCTTCTCGTAACTGCTCCCTAATAGTAATCCCAGGTCCATGAGTAAGCAGACTGCGATTGTCGTTCCTCAGTAAACCCAATTAATGTGGTCGACGACCTGCGCCCACGCTACTAAACGGCTGTAGGTACCTACCTACCATCAAACTGCACAATACAGTGATATTACTCAATGTTATCCCGTTTGTGTACTGACATATAGCCACGGTAACATAAATAACATTACCGGGATATAGCTGTCTAATAAACCGTGGTTCAATAACCAAACTCAAATTTCTTTATTCATTTAGGTACAATTTGTACACTTATAAAAGTCAAGTTTGATGCCATCGGTTCAAGAGTTTACCAGGAGGCCTTATTCTGAGAAGAAATGGTAAGAAACTCAACAAGTTTATCCTCCCTTTACAGTTTTAATAGAAAGATTTCGAAAGAGAAATTTTCATAATTGAATTATGAAAATTTCTCTTTCGAAATCTTTCGAAATCGAAATCTTTTCGAAATCTTTTCCTTACCTTACCAACCCTATAATAATTAATTCTGTATTCAATATTGGCGAAATTTGCATGTGCTTATTGTACTGAATAGAGAGAGGGGCCTTCAACTGTTTTCTCGACAGCTTAGTAACAGATAAGTCACGTAGAAAATACTAAAAATGAACAGCGTTGCCACATTTCGTCAAGCATTAATCTCCAGCTTAACTCCTGAACTAACTTATTAAGTTTTCTTGCGAGTCTACTAATTAAATGAATTTCTTTCTTAAATCAAGTCACCTATAATATCTACTATATTATCTATCATTAATTTAATGAATTATAAAATCGAGTTTAAAAAAATAACTTTACAAAATAATAATTCCGTCACACACACACAACATTTTTAACAAGAAACGACTGTTTTATGTCTATTAAAGATTTTTAGATCTTTAATCATCTTTCTATTTTTAAAATACGAACAAGAAGGCTTCATGTACAGATTCTAATGTGGTTGCTCCTGTATGCATTATTTGGTTACGCTCTATTAAAGGCCCGGACCTAATACATAAATAATAATTACAGATGGTCTTTCGCAATTGATTTGATTGAGATGAGCATTTAATACAGACAGCCACTTTTCGGGATTTTTTTCCGATGACTGATGACCTATTATTAGTTTCACCTGTATGTTTGTTTGTTTGTATGTATGTAACTGACTCGTTTGGACTCCGTTTTGAACTAATGTAATTGAGCACCCCACGTTTTTCTCTAAATAGTAATTATACTTTTCGTTCATCCTTTAGTTTCTATACTGAAAAGTTATTTTTCAGGATAAGTAGTGTTTTTTTAGTTTTTTTTTCTCATTGTAACGTGTTTGTATCATCATCCCCATCAATTTATTTCTTATACATAACATGACCCCGACTCATCCAAAAATGCACATAATAATTTCATGAAAATCTAAAATTTAAGAAAAATAATATGAAGTGAAGGAAAAACAACTATAGAAAATTCAAATTAATTATGAAGCAAATGAAGTAGTTCTTGACAAATCTAGATTTTATTGACATAAGGTACCTGTGTGTTTTATCACAATAGATTTTGTATAGATTTAGAACATTAACATTTCAGTCAGTTCACTGATTAGCTCAATATCTCAATTTTTTAAACAAATTGATCTCGAAAATAATTTTCTATTTAATCTATTCGTATTCATCTACATATAAACTACTAGAAGCAATAAAAAAATTGTAGCCCCATAAATTAAGATTACAGCAGCATAGTACAGTTTAATAACATACGTACCTACATATATAATTCTCGTGCAAATGGTACCCATATTTCCTTGTGTGAGCTTTTAATAATACAAGTAGATTGCACAACTTTATGCCTTGGCTCCCACGTGCAAGTTAAAATTACCTTAAATGCTTGCTCCTTTGCGAGGCTTCTTCGCCTCGTGTCGAAAACACGTGAAGGGGATAAAAATACACAATTTTCGTTACAAATTCTCTATTAATTGACGTCAAACTTATAAATACCTAAGAGTTTCAGAACACGGGGTTGGATGAACTTATTACCTGATTACTTTATAGCAATCTCCGTTATAAATTGTTTGCGTAACAGACGGATTTAGTCGTCTTTGGCTGTGTAAATACTTTAAAAAACTTCATTATTAGCGCGAGAAAAATCATAAAGTATGTGTTTATTAAGCTCCTTATCTTGGTAAATAATTTGTATAGGTTGAATAATATAATGCATTAAAGTGAAACGTAGTTTGATTAACAAACAAAGACGGGAGAAATTAATGAAATATTTATTTAAGCGGGATCTATATAAAGTAAGGTGGTTTTATGTATGTAATTTATAGTGAATTAACCGTGTTAATCCAATTTCTTAGTACACAACGTGCGTAATTTTGTTCATGGAGGTATGCTTAATAACAAACAATAACTATTTTTAACTGAAGACGAGAGGTACGTGGGGTATCTTGAGAACGACTTAGACTTTTCAGAAAATTATTTTCTTTCTCTGGTATTTTATGTCTATTAATAAATAAGTACGTGTGCGGTGGCCGCTTAAGGCCAGAGGTCTTTTTAACGAACATAATAAATCAAATGAACAATTTTCAAACGATTTTTTTGGAAACACATAATTATTTGGCCGTGTGATGCCGGCAAATCCTCATATATATAAATTGTAAATATCCTCCAATTGGTGTCGTAGAAGGCGACTAATGGGTCAGCAAAGGGGTATTGATGATCACCTCATACTCCGTCCACCAATCCGCATTGGGCAAGCGGGGTGAACTACTGCCTATACCTCCTTCGTTGAAAAAGAGAGGCCTTGAGTCCCAGCAGTGGGTCGAATTATAAAGGCTGTGATGATGATGACATAATTATTGATAACATTTTCTAATTTGGTAAGTGTTCCCATAGGTATCTATGTAGCAATTATTTCCGTTAACTGTGTTAGTATCTATTTATAGAAATGAAACACCAGGCTTAATGGTTTATCCACTATCACAACAATTGTTGTTTTGATAGTTAATACCCCATTAGCGGCTATTGTTGCGATCCTTATCGTAATCACGTCACATCAAAGCTGATCAGTGCTGCATTCCAAGGATGGCTGCGTCTAGACTAGACGCCATTTGTTTTAGTACCTCTATTAGTTCCTATATCGAGCTCGCTGACTTTAATTGCAACGTGCATCTCGTCGCATCAGTCAGCTAGAGTTAAACCAGTTGCGAATCATTTGCTTCAGGAAACGAGTTTAAACGAACCGACGATTCTCCCCATTGGCCTTAATTCGTTTCGGCTTGTTGACGACTTTTAACTAATGCACACTTGTGAACTGATGTAATAAGTGGATTATCTAAGCAAGTTGTGAGATTAAAACTACTATCATTCATTTGTTTTTTCCACGCTTACACCAATAGTCCAAAAAGTGTCAAGGTCTTGTATTATGGAAACATTGAACTCTTGCTCTGAGTTCAATGTATGGTAACTAGATTTGAGATTGTCCATTACAAAATATCCATAGTATGATGAATATAAAAAAAAATACCTAAAGCTCTGCTCAACCCCTTTTGGAATTATGAGCGTGATTGAATGTATGTATTTTATTAACCTGTGTTACTTGTATTTTGTATATGGAGAAAAGAAACATTTACATAATTATAATACAGAAATAGTAAATTAACTAGGGCGGTAAAACAAAGAATATCGAAATGATGGTGATGATGATGTATGGCGATGATAATGAATGATAAAAAAAATATCGCAGGTATTTGGCTTATTATTGGCGATTAGTATGCGATCTGATTTTACCGCCCAAGGTAAGTACAAAACTTTATTTCACCCTCTGACCCGGAAGTGACATTTTCCGTAGTGTAGTGTGCGGAAAATGGTTAGGTGTGGTATAAAATTTATTATATGTTAGTGTTACTCAAGCGGGCGGAAAATGCCACTTTCTGGTCAGGTGTGGCATAAAAGATTTATTACACTATTTAGGATTTATTTCCCAAGGAACCGGTTGGTGTCAGGCCGGATACCGACCGTAAAAGTTTAATGCCAAAACCATACTGCACCGATCCCAAATAAATAGGGAGAATGGTAGGAGAAATATTATTCTTAATAATATTCTTTTCGTTAAACGTTCGGCGCAATCGATTGGTCATTTGGCTTTGGCTAGGTCCTCAGGGATTGGAGGAATAAATGCGATTCGCCTCGATTCGACGCGTTTCTGCTGTAGTCGACCCCAGGCAATAATATTATTATTAGATATATTATTATATATTGGCAAAGAAGCGTCGCGGTGGCGTAGTGCTTAAGACCGCTGTCTTTCACCCGGTAGGCACCGGTTCGAAACCCCGCCACGTACCAATGTGTTTTCAAATTTTGAATACATATGTACGTTTAATCGACGCTTTTACGGTGAAGGAAAACCTCGTGAGGAAACCTGCACACACCTATGAAGAAATTCTTAGGTTGTGTGTGAAGTCGACCAACCCGCACTTGGCCAGCGTGGTTGACTAAGGCCTAATCGCCCCTAATGTGGGGTAGGCTCGAGCCCCTCGGTGGGGACATTAAATGAGCTGTTGCTGATGATGACGAATATTGGCAAAGAGTTCCATTTTCAAATTTTAAACTTATTTTTTTATTGTATTGTTTACAAGTAACCAGGTTCAAAAACTGTCAGTGTCGCCCTCGTAATAACGTTGAATGTCGTTCATAGCTGTTGTTTATTCTTTCAGGTGATTTGCGACATTCATTAACAACCGGGCACACCTAGGTCGCAATAAAAAATTATCTTCGCGGTTTCTTTGTTCAAGCACGTTAACTTTGTAAACAAAGATATTGACGTACAATAAGCTACTATAAATTGTAATCTTCAGCTAAAGAAATTGTGGTTTTTATTTTGCTCTCGAGTGTCTAAGGGTCGATGTGCATAGATCTTAGCGAAGCGGAGTATACAATAAATAATTCACATACAAAATCTGACTCTAGCTGTATTGTGTACCTTTCCATAAACAATGGATGTTTTTTTATATTTTTATTTGGCATGTTAGGTTATGATTTAAATTGATATCAAATTAAATCCAAGAAAACGAAAAAAATGGAATAAAATCCTGTCATGGATGAGTGCTGAGACAGGACTTGAACCTGCGACCTTCTGCTAATCTGGCGATTGCTTTTCCAATTGAGCTAACCACGACGAATTTAGCCATATCTTTCGTTTCTGATAACGTCATCAAGCTGACGTATGCCTAACAATTTTTTGAAAATGAAAATGAAAAAGCTCTTTATTTAAATAGACTTTGCTAACTACTTTTAAATCGTCAAAAGCCCTACCACCATTTCGGGACAAATAATTATTATGTTGTCTGTAGGTACATATTTGAAATATGTACCTACAGACAGCAGCTGATCAGTCGGCCTATTCGCCAACTTTTTTTTACAGATGAAAGTGATAATCACCGAATGAATTACACATGTATTGCTGTTTTACACGACACGCTATTATGGTACTTTTCGTGTAAAAACAGCAATTGATAATGAAGTTCACTCGATCTGTAAAAAAAATAGCGAATAGGACAGCAGGTTCCTACAAATTGGCAAAATTGATTTTGAACCAAAACCGGTATCGGATCTAAGTGCAAAATCTGTAATCAAGGTAAATAAAAACGGAACAGGAGAAATTGTTATGACACCGCAGTCCTGTCTGTGTAGCTTTAGTCTCGGCTTAGCTTAGTATATATCTTGTTTATTTGGTACGAGTATATACGAGTATTTCAAACGTTCCTCATAGATTATTGGATACAGCTCGTTTATTGAAAACTCCGCCATGTTGCCTTTAGTGGAAATTGACCCTAAGCCAATGTCGTGCTCATTCATTGTTAAATGCCCGGGGTAGTTAGACCAGTCGGCAGTAATGAGCGCCCTTTCCGGCCAAGCATCATTATCTCTGCCACAAGTTCTCAGTAGTCTTATGGAGGCATATTTTAAAGAACCCCTCCCAGTTCTTACACTGGCGTTGTGTATCAGTATTTTTTGCCGGTACACGTTTACGTGATGGAACTGGTAACGAAGTGTCTAATTAGTAAACACAGACGTCTGATCTTGTGACTTTCAAAACTGTTATTTTTTGTTTGACATTGAGTGCTGTGTTCATACAGTAAGGTTGAAAACTAACTAAAGAAGTTGGAAAATTTCTGCGTTACCTACTACCTTTGTATTTTTATGGATATCACTCGCATGTAGGTACGAGTACGTAGTCTTCCCGCTTCCATGAACGCTGAGAAGTGTTACGAAACGTCGAGCTAAAATAATAAAATTATGACAAAAATTCCCGCGAATCAAATTTACAAAAGTGGTACTTACATGTATAAAACAAGTATAATAAAGAAAGATACCGTCGCAGAAAATTTATCCACTCCCACACGCAATGAATAGAGTAGCTTATATAGGTCGACCCGGTCTACACACTTCGCGCTATACCCGGTACAGATATGTACCGGGGCGCTTCTCCCCACGTCCTCCACGACACGACGTGCCCGAGCCGAGGGCCGAGCTTTTAGAGGCACCCTCGGGCGTGTCGCTCCCTTCCGATTCGGACCTAGGGACGCTAGGCGGTCGAGAGACTCCCCATGGGGGAGATGCTCGGTTGCCCAGTAATCCCTTAGGAACGGCCGACCTACAGGCTTGAGGACCCTCCAAGGTTTTCGCCTTCTTAAAAAGCTTATATAGGAATGATCACGATATAGATAGGTTAGCCTTACTTATCTATTCCATGGGAATGATAGCAGCACTTAAGTAAACAAATAAATAAGCAAGAATGGTGATGGATGTAAGAAACAACAAGTATGCAGACTGAAAGTATAAGGAGTAGAAAAAGTCTCGCTTTTTCTGGAACGAATGGAGAAGAAATAAAAAAGATCCGGCATATAATAGTCGGAAACTTGTGTAGTAGTAGCTAAGAAATGACTAAAAGAAAGTGGTACTTATAAGAATTTTATAACACTAACATAATTTCACAAGTCGTGGTTGTTTGTATTCATCATTATCATCATGTCAGACTAGAGTCTAGTCAACCAGCGGCCCGCGGGCCGCATGTGGCCCGCCGAGCCTTTTTCATTTGCAAGTTATAAATATATTGCCAACTATTTTAAATTTCGCGCCCATCAAAGAACGGGCGTTTAAGCCAACAGTGAGGGAGGCAAAATGAACGCCGCGTTTCAGGGGAATCCCCTTCCTTCCTATCCATGAACCAGTACGTGTCATTTTGTTTGCCGGTTGTTTATTGTAATTTTTAGTGACAAATTAATACTTTATTTTCAATATAATGTCAGGAGTGTCTTCTAAAAATAAAAAGGAAATATCTAGTGTTCACAATATCAAAAATCTCATTAAAAGATTATAAACATCTTTGTAGCCTTTTTTTAAAAATAAATTCGTTAAGTTTGAATTGCGTTTTAATATTAAATCCAAACAATAGATTTTCTCGTCTGGTTTCTCGTGCATCGGAGGATAATTAAGATAATTCTTTTTTTTTTCTACACTATGACTGAAACGTTTGTGACCCTTTTAAAAAAAAGGTTGAGTGTAGCTGGACTAGACATTCTCACTGTTGGACATAAACCTCCCCCAAGTTAGCATGAACGTGGATTTGTACTATTAAAAAAAATAACATTTGTCGACTAGCAAAAAGTATAAACAACATAACGTCATCATATCATAAACCAGTGAAATTCAGAGGCAAATAATTTGATGTACTTTGCACCTTGTACCTACTTACCTATTGCTTTTGATTGCCTAGTATTTAACTTCAATTGTCTTCTTGGAATTGCATTACGAATAGGCTTCAATTGTTATTGACTTTTGGTGTGTTTTTATACAGCTGAATGAAACATCTTGCTCAAATCTCTGCTGGAAACAGGCTTCAAATAAAACGATAAACGCCGTTTCTTACAGTAGAGATAGAAATTTATAGGCGGAAAGTAGAGCATATTTTATTTAAAGTAATTTCTTGGTACCTCTAATTTGAGAATCCGACAGAAAAAGGTGAGCGACAAACGCATCTTTATTTTACAGATATTCATCTGTAAAATTAATAGATTTTGGTCGATTACATCGATTTTTGGTTATCGTAAGTTCCGTGCTGCTGCTTGGACTGAGCATGGAGCTCTAGATAAGGTTTGTATTGTAATAATCTGCCTGCGATAGGCAACCCTGATCCGTCACATTAATTTCCAAATGGGGCATCACCTCGTCTCAAGACATATTAAGCCCCGTTTATCCTCCACAAACGTCCTTTGTGATACCATCATAGTTTCTTAGACTTTATACAATATCGAGTTGCAGATTGCTATTGAAGACAGGCTTCTTGTTTTTCAAAGTTATCTGACCTTTATTTAATACTTTAATGGGCTACAATGAAAATCTTTGTCTACATTTTGTACAGAAATAGACGGACTTACGTCACAACTATAGAATTATATATAATTGTAGTGAAATAACCTTTTTATTACCTTTTACTTTGATAGGTTGTATTTTTTAAGGCGACTATAGTGCTGGCCACCTTGCTCTAGTGGGCGGAGCATCCAGCAAAGACACAGAAAACGAGAAAACTATTGAAATTACTTTTTTTTTCACCGTTTCTTCTCCGTCAAAGTATAATAATTATAATTTAAGTAAAATAGATAACATTACCGAGCCGAAATGGTGGTAGGTAATCCCAACTTTCGCATTTATACTAAAGTAAAAGTACGTACAGTCAGTATTAGACGATGACATAGGTATTATTTTAAATCTTCACAGTGTCTTTTAATAATGAAAATCTGTATCAAGAACTCCGAAGAACCGAAGAGTAGATATACAATAATTTATTGAACATTGCCAATTTAAAAGTTTTATCCTGTGACGCACCTGGTGAAGCTATTCTGACGCATTTTGTTTTTTTTTCATGCCCTCCGAAGGACGGGGAAAATTTTGGTAATTATAGGAGTTGGAACGTGTAGGTAGCTGCTTAATTTTAACGATCGTTGTTACGAATTTTGTTTACATATACTTACATTCTTTAAATACTTCTACACTTGTATATGGTTATTGGAACGCGTAGGTAGATAAAGCGTCTTTCGTGGTGATGTACCAAATATGCCTGGGTAGAGAGCGAAGCCAGAGTAATGGAGGTGAATCACACAATCACACACGATCGCTCCATTCGCGTCAGTCCATATTCTACGCAACGACTTCTGACACGTCACACGTGAATAATATGGATTCATAAGATGAATAAGAATAATGTGTTTTTTATTATTTTCATTTCCCTTTTTATATCATTTCCTAATTATGAAATGCATGCAGCAGTCTGATACGTATTACGTATACTTATGACAAAAGCTGATACTTAATTTATTGCATACCAAAACGACATGGCATCTTTTTGCTATAATTTAAGATGGCATCTAATGTTTTTAGGAAGCTATCTATTATTTAATTTAACTTCAAAATAGCGTCGGCTGTACTGCCGCTGTAATTATAAAGGCACATCTAACTTTGCAACTTATGAGAAAACCGAATTCAAAGTTTATCTCGGTTTTTGGCAAAAAAAAAACACTCAATATTCTATTATGCGGCGTTGGATGAAGTGGAGTGATAGCACTCCACGTGGAGATTCACCACACATGATCGGGATGGAGTGATGGATTTCAGATTGTTTAAAAATCAAAAATTTTTTCGTCACTCCATTCAATCCACGTGAGATTCCGCACACATAGAACGATTTTGGCTTGTTTTTGCGTGATGGAGTGATATGATTGGAGCGATCGTGATTGCCCTACTTTAAACCTACACTTGAATCACAAGTTCCAAGCACTGTTCATGCCTCCCCTCTCTTCGGCTCGATTGACCCTACTTTAGTACTTATATTAATCTTTAATAGACCCGGGCTTGCACGGTGAATCCATGCAATGCTAAAAGTTTTACACCCGTATTCACAAACATTACTATGAGATCTTTCGACTCTTGGATAAGAAACGAACCAATCATAGAGCTCTATTCAACGCAATGGCATTGAATAGAGCTCTATGATTGGTTCGTTCGATTTCGACTAACACCCGTTAGTCTCTCTTAACCACGCAAAGTTAGTGAAGTATATATTTAACTTTTTCAGACATTGATATTCGATAGTCCGAATTTACAAATGCGGTAATGTGTATTTATTTGTCACAAAGGTGAAAACTTGATAGAATCTTAATCGATTCTCTTTATTTTGTGCAAACACTCTAAGACACGATAAGTCGTCTGGTGTATCTAAGTAAACGCTCTTAACGTCAATCTTAACAAATAGAAAACGTGGCGTTAAATTTCTGATTAGATAAAAGCTATTAAAGCGTGGGAGTGAAATGCTCGCAGACGTCATAGAAAAAACATCATTAAGATTATAATGAAAGAAATGTAATGGAATATTTCTTATAAAATTTCGAAGCTCATTTATGTAGATAGAGAGAATAATATTGTTTAAAAAAAGAAAAAAATAGTTCTTTTTTTTATTTATTTAATGAAGGAAGCTGTTGGGCTTTATTTCACCCGATGGCAAATGATGATAAGAGCGATAAGGTAGGAGTGAGTCTCACCAGGAAACTTTAACCACAGAGGGACTGGCTCATCATATCAGCCGAGAGACGTCCACTGTTGGACATAAAACTCCCCGAAGGATCTCCAATCCGATAGATCCTGCGCTGCCCGCATCCCTGCCGGCTTGCGGACCTTTATCAGATCGTCGGTCCATCTTGTGGGTGACTACCAACGTTGCGTCTCCCGGTGCTTGGCTGCCATTCAAGAACCTTTCCGACCCGACGGCCGTCAGATCTCGCAATGTGCCCTGCCCACTGCCACTTAAGGTTAGCAATTGTTTGGGCCATGTCGGTGACTCTGGTTCTCCTGCAGATCTCATCATTTCTGATATGATCACGCAGATAAAGTGACCGGCTATCTTATCACAAACTGTCGGACGGAACACAACATTTTTTTTTGTGGCAACTTTTTAAGCCGGTAGCTAATCAAGAGGATGTAAAACAAGTACTTTCCCTTTAAGACAGAAATATCTTGATTTGCGAATTATACTTTCTGTCTTTTTGCAAAAGGCAGAAATAGTTAATTGTTATAGTGCATCCATAAATAAATGCTATGGGAATAATAACTTATACATACCATGACAATTAATGAGATGTCAGTGCAACTATGTTTTGTATGTCGTGTCTCAGCCAACCATTTTAGTGTAATATTTTTGTCATTGCCTAAATTATCAAAGTGTTTACGAAAGTGGTCATAAAGGTGGTACAAACAAGACAACAGCCAAAACACAAGGATTGTCGAGACATTCATAATATATTTAATTATTTAGGTGCTGAATATACGAGTATGTATGTATGCTACTCAGATTTATGCCTGAAATGTCCCAATGATGCACTACTTTATAAGTCGGCTTTATAACATTGGAATTCCCACATAAAATTCCCCATTCACAAAAACTCGTAACGGAAAAGTGAAAACGTAACTACTCGGGCAAGATTCGAGGATAGCACTTAAAATATTTGCAGAATTCGTTGAAATTACGTCAACAGGAAAAAATCTGCAGCCTTCTCAAGGGTAAACTATTGAGTATTGGGCAAAAGCTCGACTAATGCGTTTGATAAGAGCTCTCTTACGTAACTTACGTCGATCCATTAATGCCAGTATTATATCACCGGTCCATTTGAATTACAAATCCAAGTCTATTCCTAATGCCTTTGCCTACAGACAAGTACGAATTCCGCTCTATTTAGCTCTCCAGCGCACCTAAGGCATTTGTCCCAGTGTCGAGTATGAGCGAGGAGTGAGTAGAGCTATAAAGTATAGAAACGAGTTGGCGAATTCGAGAAGTGAGTTTTCGTTAGGCGACGATAAGGACTAGCTACATAGCACACACTGAAAACACAGAAAATGAAAAAATAACTATTCATAGTACATTTATTAACTCGGGGGTAAAACAAAGAATGTCTCGCAGGTATTTGCGATCTGAGACTTTCTTTATACCGCCCGTGGTTTTGCCGTACAATTTTGCTCTCTGCCTTTTAACTTCATAAAAGAACCTTAAAGATGACGTTACCGCGTCGGGGACCGCTAATCCCTACATAATTTGGCATTATCAATATTCTTTCATTTTATTTACGTAGCGGTCACCCAACACAGCGACGTTCATCTTAAAAATATTAATAGGTGCTTTTAATGAAGTTAAAAGGCCGAGAGCAAAATTTTCTTTTTCTCTTTATTTTTTTTTTGTGTCGGGGGTTACTAAAAAAATTAATTTCTTACGCTATTTACAAATTTTGAAATGTTCTCATACTGATTTTTTGTGTAAGAGTCGAGTTTCATAAGTATATTTTTTCAAAATTTACGGTCTTATTGTACGTGCGATGTTCGTTCGGAAATTACGTGTTACCCCTTATCACCCTTAAGGACTTCGCCTTTGATTCGGAAAGGTCAGTTGATAATATTGTATCGAACGTATGTATGTATTATATATACGTATGTATACAAACAGGACCACAGATATATCATTGTATTATTAAATCTGTGAACAGGACAGACGTACGTATACAACGTAAGTAAGTTTGTACTCTTCCCAATTTTATTTAGACAACATATTATAGGTACTACTGTACTTTGTATTTGGACTCCAATTCCGTTTCCGCGGTGGGATGGAATCATTTGTTATATTAGTTTTTTTCACGGGCGAAAATAGTCGATAGCTACTCGCTCTGCACCAGTGGAAAACATGCCTAACGTTCTCGCAGTTATAAGGTCACGTCACTCGGCAGCATTAAGCGAATTCTTGCTTCTTGCGTCGTATACTAAATATGTTTATCGAAGTGCACGGCGCTATTCCCGGCGCATAACTGGGTTAACGCGGTTTGCCTGTGACGTCACTGAGAGTACCTGAAAAACACCCACTAGGTAGTCTGCAAAGGACATGTCGTGACGTCATACTAAATTGGGTTGCACTGCGTTTGACGTATTTGGAACGTGTACTTTTTATCATTGTTTATCAATATGGTACTTGTTTAACTGTCATTGTAGAAAAGCAACGGAACGTCTTCAATTTGGTCAGATACTTTTAATTATTTTATTAAATTTGGCGTGATGCCAATATTTCGAATGGTTTTATTTTATATGTATAGTTACTACTCTAATATAATGGTACTTAATCCTAAATCACCCCCTTAAGGAAGCGTCGGTGGCGTAGTGTGTAAGAGCGTCGTCTCCCACCCGGGAAGCACTGGTTCGATCCCCGCCACGTACCAATGTGTTTTTATTTCTCGGTGGGGAAAATATATGAGCTTGTTGATGATAATCCTAAATATTCATATGGGTATTTAACCCATATAAATATTTCAAGTGTCCATAGCACTTTACAAATACGTTTGTGATAGGTTCAGTGATTTTTCGATATTCAATCAGTAGATATTGTATCAGTACACACCAATGTGTGTACATAGGTAGAATGAGACGGGTAAGGAGGGTGTTATTTACTCGCCTCTTTTATAAAACATTATAGGTAATTATTATGAGCTATTTATAGACACAATCTCTCCGCTTTGTCTTGATTAAATTTATACAACGCCCATCGAAAATAAACGTTATTCATCTTATCAATTTCATTTATCTCTTTATTAAACGCTTGCTTACAATTTGGTCCTACAATCTCCAAAAATAATCAAAGAAAATGCTCTAAAAATAATTCCTTTGTATGGGAGCATTGTTTGTTTCTGATGCATTAGCTTGTTCCTGTTTATATTTATTTACTTTGTCTACATCCGTTTATTAATTAAGTAAAACGTACTTTGGTAATAAATAATGATATCTATTTCAATCTGCTTAAAACTGTATTTCTTTTGTTAAATGTTTTACAGATTACGCGAATACCTAGGTATATCGACAGTTTATCCGCAACACCGATTTGTTAGACATAGATCATTAGATTTAGCTGTAGATGGAAATTGTAGTCATATCTACATCATTTGTGCCATTTACTCTTTACATACTTCTAGGCACACACTGAAATGATCTTTTTTCAATCAATTATTATACACATTAAAATATGTAGCATGTGGTTTGTAGTGAATGCCTGCCTGTTGTTTTTTTTTATCTTCCATTCATGTGACATTATTTAATTAAATCTACAAATATTATTTAAACAATAATTATCAACTGTTCTATTAATCAACCCAATAACTGTTATTATATTACAGTTGTAGTGTATTCTGGCGTAAATTACGTTACGACTAACTATGTCATGCTATTTTAAGAACAAATTAATCAATGATTAGCGCTAATTGAGCGCAATTGTTGGTCCGTTCGTGCGTTGAATTACGATGCATAAAGAGCAATCTAGGCACAGTCAGCAAGTCTTCAAAGTAGGTAGGTAGGCTGCCTTTGAATATACCTATGTAATTATTATTTTATTACTTTTACTTTTTGTGCTGGAAAATAAAAGTCTTTCCCTATTTCATTTAGGCAGAGCACGACGCAGAGTCGCACGAAGCATGATACCAAATTGTGTTTACTGTGTTTAATTTTAAAATTAAGCAATTTAACAATATACACATGTTTCTATGTGCTGTGCTCCAAGTAAGAATTCTGGTAGGATAATATTTGTGTTTGTTAAAAATTACGAACGTTCGTTGCCAATTCGTTGTTATTTATACATTCATTGAAGTGTATGTCTATTCATTTTCTCGTAACTTTTGGACAAGTTCTTAATTTGGGATATTGATCGTGGAAATATTAAATAAAATGTGTGTTTTTGAAATGTATAGGTGCGCTGTGCTTGCTTTTGCACAATGCACAGGCAATGCAGTGCACGGGCACTGTGTCAGTGTGCTGTAGTGGCCATAATATACCCATGCGACAATAAAAGTGCGACTTGACGTGTACTAGTAATGCCGTTAATTTTCTAAACGCCTACTACTGAGGCTCTTAGCATAGCTTAGTAGCTTCATATTAAATGTATTCATCAAATACCAACGTAATCATTGAAAATGTATTATATTAAAATATCTAATATTCTCAGAAATCTATTTCGTCACAATGTTATTGAAAACAATTAGTTTACTTACAATGAATCAACTTCGTTCATTAAAGTACATTGTTGTTACTTAAGTTTACGAACCCCAATGTTAAATAGAAGAATAATTATTCGTAATTCTGTCGAATTCTAAGTTTCCAAATTGTGTTTACTGTAGGTTCAATTTTATTAACAGTGTTTTGGTGGGATAGACATCTATTTATGATTATCTCTATTCAACTCAAAATATATTTATTTTATACTCTATGCTTTGAAAACTCTATTAAGGGTGTGTTCCAAAACGATTTCAATTTACTCGAGGTAGAGTAAATTATAGCTCACTTTTGGTCGTTATTAAGAAACGCTTTAACCATTGGTTAGTTTGGTTAAACTATAGTTATTTTACACCAATTAGAAAAGAAAAATTGCTTTCTAACGCTGTCTACTTCGTCGAAAGCGTCGGTGGCGTAGAGCGTAAGAGCGTGGTCTCCCACCCGGGAGGCACTGGTTCGATCCCCGCCACGTACCAATGTGTTTTCAAATTTTGAATGCATATGTACGTTTAATCGACGCTTTTACGGTGAAGGAAAACATCGTGAGGAAACCTGCACATACACCTATGAAGAAATTCTTAGGTTGTGTGTGAAGTCGACCAACCCGCACTTGGCCAGCGTGGTTGACTAAGGCCTAATCGCCCCTAATGTGGGGTAGGCTCGAGCCCCTCGGTGAGGACATTATATGAGCTGTTGATGATGATGATGATGATGCTGTCTACTTGGCTTCACCTGGTTTTGGAACGCACCCTAATATAACAGAAACACAATATTACGCGGAGGTAGATATCTACCTACTATTTGACCGCGGACTTCTGAGAAGATAGCTCGTCATTTTTAGTATATTTGTTTTAAGTTCAATAACTTATACACATAAAAAATATACATACAAATAAATAATATTAATAATCACTTTCTAAGAAATTGACACCATTATAGATACGTGGTATAAAACCACAATTGACAGCGTAATTACCAACCTTTGATTTTGCGTACGTAATTAATAAATAGGAAAACATACCTAATATCGTCGGAACAAAAGCGTGACTAATTAATTACATTGTTTCACTGACATTGTTATTTGTCACCAAAACTCAATGTTCATTCAGTTGTTATTATGTGTAGGTACCACAGATATATCAATCTAAGGAGATCGGTCGAATCGCCGAGTTCATAGGAAGACCGAGTGTCGCGATCAGCGGCCGTACTACATAACAGGTTCTAGTTGAGCATGCCGTAATATACACTATTCATTGCGCGCGTCTGGACTGCGAAGCGATGAAAGTTAAGCACAGCCGCAAAGGAGATCGGTCGAATCGCTGAGTTACGTATTCACTTGACTTTACACTTGTCACAAGTTAAACGCCGGCTTGGCTTATCTCCTTGTTTTATTAAATCTGTGGTAGGTACCTATTTCCATTCCATCCAAAAGGGATAAAAAAGGGTTATTTTTACCGACTTAAAAAACGAGGAGGAGCCGTTACTATAGATACCAAATGGTAGCATTCTGTATTCTGTAACTATACCGTTTTCACCCCTTTTGGTGCTGTCGTTGGCACCCAGGGGGGCTATTCGCTAACTTTTTTTGACAGTTGAAAGTGATGATCACTGAGCGAATTACATATCCATTGCTGTTTTACACGACAAGTGCAATAATAGCGTGTCCTGTAAAACGGCAATGGATGTGTGTAATTCACTCGGTGATCATCACTTTCAACTGTCAAAAAAAGTTAGGGAATAGGCCTACAGGGCGGAGAGGATTGAAGTTGTTTCGTTCGTAATAGGTATCCTAATTAATCCTTACAATAATTAATATTATAAATTGTGAGTTTGTTTGTTTTTTACGCTTTCATGTGTAAACCACTGAACAGATTTAATTTATTAAGGAGATAGTTTGAGGCCCAGAGGGTCTAGACATGTGGCAAACGATACAAATCTCGACTACGAGTAACAACGTCAACTCTAACATTTGACACGAACGGTCGCGACGGATTTTTCTCAGTATTATATCCCCGTCAAACATAATATCCTTTTCGTTATGCGTTCAACGCAGTCGATTGGCCTCTGGGAAGGATATAGCATACTTTTTGGCCAGATTAACGCGAGCAAAGCTGAGGGCGACCGGTAGTATACAATATTAATAAGAAATACGAACATTACAAAGGAGCTTAGTATTCAAAGAAAACACGAAGATGTTTACGTCTAAAATAACAAGCTCCCAGCTATAAATTCTACATTTATACAGTTCAGGATTCAATTTTCCGGCTCACTGGCAACGTACAAATTACAAATCGTTTATTATGTTGTGCTCCTTTAATTTATGTAGCTTTATTCAAAACAAACATCCAAAATAAAGTAAATAGAATATTAATTAGTGTTGAAAACGTTGAGATCAATCTTCAATATTCCACAGTATATAAGCAACAAATATATCTACAATTATCGATCACCAACCACAGTACCAATTAACATAATTAACAAGAAAGACTATCTGGCCATTAGAATGAACTAGCTGTAAAACTCAGTGGGTGCGGATCGCTCCAGCATAAAATATTAAAAAGACATAGCGTCTCTGCGCTCTTGGATAGATTCTGCCACAGAAAGTGAAAGCCTCCCAGTAAATTGGCAAGGCTCACTGCGAAATAAATCAATACATATATAATAATAATAATATATTTCCACGCTCACACCAATTATCTAGCCTAAATTAAGTATTCATTAAGAACTTGTGTTATGGATACTAGATAACGGACTTTTTTTATATACATAATAATTTTTAGATATTTTTATAAATAAACATAAATAAATATATAAACAACCATGACTCGTCAACAAATATTCGTGTTCGTCACACAAACATTTGCCGCTACCAGGACTCGAACTCGGACCGCTTGATGTGTAGGCAGCTGTACTGACCACTCCACCAAGACGGCGTCTATAACATAGCTATAAGAGTGAAAAGCAGCTTATTGTTGTTTAAAAAGAGATTGCCATGACGCACTATAACAAAAAAAATAAGCAATGACACCTCCACCACTTTCTCCATCTCCCCTTAGTTACCTTGAAACTTTTTACTCAAATTTGAAAGTGATGAAAGGGTTACCCTTTGGGACTCGACTACTATACGAAGATTGAACGCTTTCTTGTGAAAGGTATTCTATCTATATGTAACATACTATTATTGTGCTGAAGCGTGCATTACATCAAAGCCTTTCTTCCTCACTGAGCTGTGATAAATTGGGTTAAGGGCGCAGTCACAGTTGTAACGTTTCAGCTAATAAAATGTCAAAGTAAGATTTCAACGAAATATTATTGTATAAGTAGTACGCGCCACCAGTCTAGTCCTGTGTGCTATTGTGTGGAAGAATAAATCTTTATATGTAAACTTTAAAAGTACTTTTTCTTTTAATTACTTCGGACATTACAAAGCATTGTATCGTCGTCATTATTTTGTTTATGAAGTATACTTCAAAACTACTCTCTGAAGTTATGGTTGTCTACCATGAGAAATTGAAGCGTGCCACCAGTCGTTGACTAACAGCATGCTTCTTATGACTGCGGCACGCCTCAATTTCTCGTAGTAAGTGAAACACAAATAACCTACTGGAAAATATGTTGTTGTGTAAACCAGGGGAAACAGGGATTGCACGGTATCTTTATGCGCTGGTTTTCTTTAAGACCGTTGCGGGCTAGGACTGTTTCGCCGCACGTCACTTTGCCTCTTTCCGTTGGTTTATATTTGGGTGATATTCCGATTTTGTTCACGTGCTACGCTGACCGGGACCCCAGTATACGCAAAGTACGAGAAGTATTCGAAAATCTCGACTACTAAGAACCGATAGCCCTTCCCGACGCGAAGGTGTTGTTGCACGTACGCGAGTTGCGAAAGCTACTGCTTTCGATAATGATAAAAATGGAGGTTCCTTGACCACCGATGAAGCATTGTCACGGAGTTTTCGATATACCGTGTTAAGGAGCATGACAGGGAATATTTTTAAAAGTGGGTATCTTGCGAATGTGGGCAATTTGAATCCTAACACCTCCCTATTCATCTGTGGCAGAAATGCATCTGTTATTTTTGGCTGGTGACTGTGCAGAGCTTACCACAAGGCTGTGTAGTTTACGACAGTGTTTAAACAATATACGTTATGTGCGTAAACGACATGTTTATTCACATGAAGTATTCATAAACATATCAAGGGTTACAAACAAGCAATGTCAGCGATACAATTTTGAGATTGCAGATAAAGTAGCCAAAATAAATATCCCTTTAGCGCCAAACTGATTCTCGTATTTAATTTAATCTCAAATGCATGCAATAAACTTTATAGCATAATATCTTTTTATTGAAAGAATAATTTAATACTTTTTGTCCACTAATTTTACGGCTTTGAAAAGTTTGTCAATAATATTGATTTAATTCGTAAAGCATTTTTCGCACGTTACGCTTACAGAAATTCCCACTTCCTGGTCAGGGTTGACAAAATTTTGAACTTACCTCGGGCGGTAAAAAAGAAAGCCTCAGATCGCATATTAATCGCCCTTGCCTTTAGCTTGGGCATCAAATACATGTGATCTGCGACATTCTTTGTTTTGCCCTAGTTAAGAAATTTACTATTTTCATTAGTTATATTACAAAACAGTACCTATAGACACGAATTTTCTGAGGTAATTTTTATCATTACCGTTTCCAAAACTATTATAATATCACGTTTAATCTTAAAACATTGAAATTAACCTGAGTTTCAATCGAATTCTTCTTGCAACACGTGTCGTGAAAATCTATTTTTAATTCTGACAGCCAGTTGCATCAAGTCGTTTTACAATGTTACCAAAAGTAAAGTATATAACCTTTATGTCAACTTAATACATAGGAAAGGGTTGTTCCATTTTTAAATATAATATTTACTTATGTTCCTTTTTTACGAAATTATAACATGGTGCAACCGCTCAATTAAGTACCATTTAAAATTTTATGTCAACAAATGCTTCCACGTGGCATTGGCCAAATGCGTAGGTACGTATCTAAATTTCGCGGAGCTATCAACTTAAAAAAAAGATCAGTAAGACTTCTTTTGTTTATCAAGCTTTTAAATTTTATAGCCCTAATTTACCTACCACCAAAACTATACCATAGAGGTCTTTGATTTTTTAACTGAGCGTAACTTCAAATTAGTTGTGAAACGTATTCCCAATAAAATTTAAATCTTCTTTGTTAAATATAAGTAGCCCACTTCTATGTGCTTTTCTGTAAGTACCTACCTATAAATTTTTATAGTCATTTTAGAGATGAAAATCGTCTAAATTAACTTGCGGCTTCTTTGGCGTCTACACAATCTTGCCTCTAATTCTTAATTTCACTAAAAGGAAGAGAGAAAAAACGGAAATAATAGAAAAACTAAAATAAGGTATTAACAACTCAGTCAGCCCCAATGTAAATTGTAATGTAAAAATGACCTTTGATTATTCGTGGCTTTGGTGGCTAAGAATTGTTGTTAGTTTATTTCTCAAATTTAAGAAACGCGTGTTACTTTACGTTGTTTATTCAAAAACGGCAGTTATTTTAAGGGATAAAGTATAATCCACGAATTAATGACCACTTCTCTGTCGTGAATAATTTTGTTTACGCATAAATAAAGCAGATGTAACGTAAATAAGAGAAAATAACAGGTGTTTCACAGTTCATAAAAGTTTCTAACTTAAATATACGCCAACATGAAGATCCCTTCAGTCTTCTGCTAAATGGAAAACAGGAGGGTATTTTTGTCGTGATTACAAAAAAGAAGATTTTTTAAATCCGCCATATACTTTATCAGATATGCGTGTTTCTAAGATTATTACATACACACAGTATGAATTTATAACCTCCTTTTTTGATTTTGAAGTTAGTTATAAAAGAAAGGTGAAACTTATATATAGAAAAAGTATCGCAAACTCTTCTATTTAAAGCCACCTAAATCACGCCAGTCAAGTGGAAAATCAATAAAATTCTTTAACGTACATACTCTAATATGTTTTAACAAGCGATTCATTATATCTAGGCAGTAAATCAGCTATTAGTGTCGTTAAAGCAAGTCTAAAAATACCGAGAGCGGTGGGAAGTAACGTAATAATAATTGGCAGATCGCCACATCCGAGTTACCAAACGTGCTTCATTGAAATACGTCTTTCGTTGGCTACTAGCCATTAAATAACTATGCGCATTAACTGAATTTTACACCAAAAATGGTTGATAACGAAACCTAAGTCCTGCTTTATCATTTATGTCATCGCGAGAATGGATAGCAATTCTGCCAGAACAGTGTTTCTATAGAAATACATACCTACATTAACATAGAGTCACGTCACATACTTTACTCTGTGGCCTTATCCCATAATATTTAGGAATACGCAGTGGTCACTTTATTCCACTTGCTACGATCCTTAAATAATATTTCTTTCGAGACATCACATTCCCAGTACCTATGTTTGGCGATTATAAGTAGATCATTTTGACTTCGTCCTTTTTTGTAATGTTTTAGATTTTATCGATAAACGGTCGTTTAGGTTTTCCTTGTCTAGCATCTCCACTCCCGATTCATATATCTTTTTATTTTTCATAATCCTTTCACTCGTTCTTTCTACATGACCAAATCATGAGCATTCCTTTCTCAAATCTTGTCACTGTTTTTTCTTTCTATTCTTATAAAGCCTCTCACTGGTTGAAGGTTCCAGATGAAGCTCGCTTACCATCTTCGACCCTGTGAGATGAAGGCCAACAGCTACACTGTCAGATAAAATAAATATTTTATCATAATAGCCGACTAATATAAGGTCATATCTGACCGAGACGATTCGGTGCGTATCGTCGGCCGCGTAACGCTAGAGTCGACTAATAGATAGAACACCAAACTCACACATATAACGGGTATGCATTTGGCCATACTAACAATGTTACGCCCTACATATCTTCTGTCAGTCACCAGTCGAAATAAAACACTACGAATATTTCAAAAAATATGCTTCTGCATAATGTGAGTAGAATATTTCATTTTGCATTATCTATAACTTTTTTAAGTTTTTACTTTTTACTTTAAGTTATTAACTGAAGAAATTAAAATCTCAAAAAAATCTGTACTAAATGTTTTTGATATTTGAATTCCACGTTACAAGCCACATATCTGTCTAGGTCGCACATGTCTGCGTGACCCTCATCAAGTTGTCCGTATTCAAGTGCCGTAACCAATGGTCCTTTATTCCACACTGAATTAGCATCCAATCACGGGTAGTGCAGCAGATTGAAGGTAGCTCTTAGCGTGTCTTCGGGCCCGAATAAATGCATAAATGTTTATATCAGTGTCCATTTTTAGACAACTTTGTCTAGACTGGAGGATAGTTGATATTTGGTTTTTCTATAACTTTATATTTCCACAAAAAGTTAATACCTACATTGAGTTGTTATTAGAGATGTGGCCACTTTGACTTTGGCCGACTACACCGAACTTATCAGCTTTTGGCGAAATTCACCTGTCATCGATCGGTACACATGTTTTGGGTTTATTCTGCAATTTTTTCTTCTATGATGAAAAACATCGACTGTTAATTACCTAGCATTAACTGTGTACTTATCAGTACTGTACTTATTATAATAATGTGTAGTAATGTACTTATCAGTCAATGTTTTTAAACATAAAATATGATTGAATGTAAAGAGCTAACTGGTCGGCGCATTTTGCCGAATAATCGGTGACTAGATGCCGACTATATCGCATTAGTCGGCATTCCCGACAAGTCGGCGAAATGTAGATACTCGATGGTCGGCGTCTAGTCAGCTGATCTCTAGTAATTACGTTATACTCATCATAACAGCCTTTATAATTCAACCCACTGCTGGGACACAGGGCCTATCCTTGTCATCGAAGGAGGTTAAGTCCACCACGCTTGCCCAATGCGGATTGGTGGACGGAGTATACGTGATCAATACCCATTGGAGGATATGTGGCGTGATTCTATTGTACTCTGCCGGCATCACATTGCTAAATTACGCTATACTACTAGTATCTAAATATATATTATGTCGGGGATATCGTCAGAATTTAGCCGAATCACGATCTCACATACGAATGCCGAGTCAATTTATCAACACACATCACAAAGAGGAGAACCAGAGTAGTGCCTGGGACTTGTGACCCAGTGTGTAGGTTTACCTAGGCACTCACCTTCACTTCTCTCTAACTATTATCACACAACCGTCGGACATAGCTTCCACAAGCATTCCTAATACAACCATAGACACGTCCGCACTCAGCGACGCCTCGAACCAGACTGAGCTCTGTCGAGAGCGCACCGCTGCAACAAAGGCGCGCCCCACCACTATTACGTAGCATCGTACGATAGCTCGTGCGGCGCTGACGTCACTCGCAATCCCTCGTGGACTATTTCTAATGAAAATAACAAATTCAATCACAATTGAACCTAATAATGTCAAAGGTGACTGACTGACTTACATAGTGATCTATCAACGCACAGACCAAACCACTGGACGGATCGGGCTGAAATTTAGCATGCAGGTAGATGTTATGAAGTAGGCATCCGCTAAGAAAGGACTTTTGGAAATTCCTCCCCTTAGGGAGTAAAATGTCCACGCGGACGAAGTCGCGGGCGAAAGCTAGTAGTATTATATTATCTGTGGTTATACAAGAGCAGCTATCGAAGACTCAACAGGACCACCAAGTATCTCGTGTGTTTAAAAATCTCTATAATATTATTTATACCTAAATATTCAAATGTCTAAAAACATAACAATAATAATCAAAACGCTACGTTTTACAACACATTATGTTACCCGATAACCACCCACGCTGTAAGAAAATGAATTGTTATGAATAATCTTCAATGGAAATGATTCGTAAGACGAATATTTAGGGCGCTTACAAACTACACGTATTTGGTGCGTTTTCAATATGCTACGCTTTTTACATTCGACCAACCTTATTCGACACAATGTTTGTTGCAAGAGTGTATAACCAGTACTTATACGCAAATCAGTTGGGTTGGTTACTAGTAATTGTGAATGAATCATGAATCGTTAGAGTTTAAAAGCGCCAAAAACAGACATTTATATACTTATTATTATATATATACTGACTGTGGCTGTTCACACCAAATGGGTTTCCTAGTCTTTTAGGCGAAACATCACTGGAAGGTTTTTAATCGACAGGTAACTAAAATAAGCACCGGCAGCGCGGGAGTGACTTTTGGTGTTGCAATCGACGACGGTGATAGCTTATATCGTGTAATGTATGCTTGTTTATAATAAAATAAGACTGGAACAGAAAGGTAGAGCCCGTCTCGGAAGTGTGCTTTTTTATACAAAAAAAAAATACAAAAGTGATGTAGGCCTCTCCACCCAGCGTATAATAATTTGATTAAAAAGAATAATAATAATAATATATTTCTACGCTCACACCAATTATCTAGCCCAAATTAAGTATCTTTAAGAACTTGTGTTATGGATACTAGGTAACGGACAAATATACTTAATAACCTAGATATTTTTATAAATAAACTTAAATAAATATATAAACAACCATGACTCATGAACAAATGCTCGTGTTCATCACACTAACATTTGCCACTACCAGGACTCGAACCCGGACCGCCAGATGTGTAGACAGCGTTACTGATCACTCCACAACGGCGGCGTCAAATAATTATTATTTTCGCCCCGTAGAAGTTTTTTTGAAGTTTCTTTATTGCACAAAATAAATACAATATAGATAACAACAGAAATGTACAAACTAGGCGGCCTTTTTGCTATTGAGCAATTTCTTCCAGGCAACCTTGGGCTAAAGGACAATATAACATAAAAATATAGAGAATGGGTACAAGAATAGATATTTTACTTAAATAACTATATAAATCAATAAAAATAATTTAAAAAGAAAATGTCTCATAGCAATACGTCTGAAAATCTTTTTTATTAGTAAATTTTGGTTATTTGATGCGAAGAAAACAATTTTCAGACGGAAATGTGAACGCATTAAATTTTGAGACCGTTTTGAAAATGTTAACAAATTTTACCGATCGGTATCATAGCAATATGTCTGAAAATTGTTGGACATGATAAAATAAGTTGTCCACATGTGCAAAAAATTTATATCAGACAAATTAAGTGTAGCACCTTCTCTATCAGACAACTTTTCGATACTCAGATATCATTTAAAAATCGTATTGAGGCATCTCGAATTTTCTGTTAAAAACCAATGAATACGTTGCGACACTGAATTTATTAGATGATAATTAACAAAGAATTTACCCGAAACCGTAACATTGAAGTTGAAGGACTGAAATAAATCGCACAAAAGGAAACTGGGATGAAGTAGGGTTTTGGGAGTATATGCTAATATGCTACACTTAAAGTGTCTGAAAACAGGTTTTTGGTAATCATGGCAGCAATACGAAAAGTTGAAAAAGAAAATTATCGGTATTGCTATGATACAGGTCGGCTAAATTTGTTGACATTTTCAAAAATGCGCTCAGGCTATATGCTACGCGCAAAATGTCTGAGAACAAACTTTTTCATAATACAATTATAAAATCTATGTACATTTTCACTATCAGACGTATTGCTATAATACCGACTGTCTTTTATTTTGACACAGCAGAAATGGCCTCCCACGCTGTTGCTACACTTTCGACCGTTACTACACACCTAGTCGGGTTCAGAATCATACAATCTAACGATTTTATAGGGTTTTTGCCGTATTGCTATGAGACATGGTTTTGGTCGTGGGCTCTCGTACTATAAGTTATAGTGTCATTTCTACACATAATGAAATGAATGAAAAATATGAGTAAGCTGGGATTTTGGTGCATGCGTCATTGCTGAGTAAATAAACGTAAGCTGCAACTGCCAGGTCTGTAATTTAACTAGTATTTATTTATATGGATTTCCCTGTTCAGATATTTCCTCCTTATACATATATTTTGATCATGTGAAATTGAATTCTCTACTAGCGCGCCTTGTCTCCGAAACGCCTTCGGGTCCACCTTAACACCAAGACCGAAAAGGCGTTAAAATAGCCGTGACCATATATTTTAAGATGTAAGATGTCAATTTTAGAAATCCAAGTTTAACCGATCAAATTACTGACCTTTGTAACTCCGAGAACGACTACTGTTTTGAGAAATTTCAATATCAAATTATCCTCTAGAAATACGGCTCTTAACATAACACCCATTATATATATGATCTTCTTCATTACAATAATTTTTGAACAAGTCAACGGTACTTTAGAGTATCGTAAAATACGGAACATTTAACGTACGGTATCAACTGCCGTAACCAAAGTGTGACATCTGAAAAAGTTGAACGACCAAGAGGTATGCCCTGAAAATATAAAAGAGAACAAAATAAGAGGAAATAAACACCGCCAGTTGATGCGGTGCCAAAAAAAATCGCATTGCACTCGATTTAAACACGAAGATGATTGAATCGATCGAACCATTGTTTTGTTTTGACTTTTACGATCGACGGAATAATAAACATGTTTTCGAGAATGGCGTACCGAGAATCAGTTATCGATACTTTCAAGATGCAATGTTTTGCTCCGATTGTTGTATGTGAATTTATTTATTTAGGTATGTAGCACACACACACACCCGCATACACACACACACACAATTATTACAGGTACTTAAATACATAATGCGAGGTTGTAGTTACAGACTGTACCAGAAGGTAATTTATTGAGTTCACTCATCGAATAAGAAAAAAATCAATTTTATTTATAAACTTCTTCAGAGGAATTTTACGTCTTTGATGTTTCATCAACACCAATCAATCGTACTGGTCAGTAATGATTTTTATAATAAACTTAAGTAATAAATAAAACAAAGGGAAAAGATTTTGAAAGCGACATTATAATTTAGACGTAAAAACCAACAATATCTCATCCCAGCGTAAAAATTATATATCAAGTCAAAAAGCACAACAAAAAAGTACAAAATACAAATTATAAAAAGAGACTCGTTTCAGAACAATGATAAAGCCGTAGGTGAAAGCCATACGGAATCCTCCACCACTGAAGTACTGCTTACGCACCACTATTGTCATGGCGACAAACATTGATAAGGTAGTATTATAATATAGAGATTTTTGGTTAATCCGATATTTCGGCGCAGATGCGCTATGATCACGGATGAACTGGATTAGCAAAAATCAAAGGTACGTGGTTTGAATCCCGGTTTCTTTCATTTAAATTGATAAAGTAGGTGGTGGTAGCAGACGGAAATAACACTAGATCTACTACTAGAAAAATACACTGAAAAAAAAATCGACCTGCCTCAGGCGGGAAAATTTTAAAATTATTTTACGCGTTTGTAAACGCAAAAAATAGATAACCAAATTGGCACAAATTTTAATCGAACCTGGATCTAATTCCCGTGGGTGAACTAGACTAAACAATGAAGATATTTTTTATGATAAAGGGAAGCAAACTAGCATACGAGTCACCTGAGGGTCTAGCCAAGTGGCCAATCGATTGCGTCAAACGTTTAACGAAGAGAATATAGGGTATGAAATTGACTTATTATAATATGTAAATAGGCTGTTATTATAGTTTGAGTGAAGACAGTGAAGATAAAAATTTGGCCGCCCAACGAACGAAATTTTGCTTCGCGTGCGTGCGCCTACAGCCATACATTGTCACGGGCTAGGCCAATGGCGGAGTTACCAGTAGGCTGAGTAAGTTGGCGCCTAGGGCGGCAGATTTTAGGGGGCGGCAAATTTGACCCAATTTTTTTATTGTGTACACAGAGAAAACGAGCCCTAATTTTTCAATAAAGGGAAAAAAAGCTGATTTAATGAGGAAGATAAAGCACAATAAAGTTGCAAATATAAAATAAACTTGTAACTAATATGATTGCATAATATGCTCGATGGAACTAGGGTATCGAATTTCAGAAGTAGGGGGTAAAAATTTATTAGCGTGCTGGCGTCAAAAATTTATTAGCTTACTGGTGGCAAATTTGTAAATCCGCCACTCTGCCGTCCTAGCGAAAATTGCAGTAAGTACGTTTGTCGACATTTGGAGAAAACGGTGCTTAAAGTTTATTTTTGTTTTTTTTAATTTTTTTGATAAGTTTAGGATTTTTGTCAAATATGTGTCAAATTCAAAAAATGGATTATTATTTCTAGTTTCAATAAATCCAACTCTTATGTTTGTAAGTTTAATAAAACATTTTATAATAAAAAAAATCAATTTATGCTTAGTAAAGCTATATGCAACTACAGCTCTGACGTGCAGTAACTACGGTAGTAACTGCGCCTAGCTGAAGTAGATAAAACAACTTTTACGGATTTAACTCGCGTGTAATTAGATTTTACGTGATGTTATTATTGCCCGACGTTTCGTAACACTTTTCAGCGTTCGTGGTCACGGGATGAAAAGTGTTACGAAACGTCGGGCAATAATAACATCATGTAAAATCTAATTACACGCGAGTTAAATCCGTAAAAGTTGTTTTATTTATAATGTGTAGTGCTCGCGCAAATCAAAGAGAACATTAGCTGAAGTAGGTAACTGCAATTGCCGTAACATTACTGCATTCTAAGCTAGTACTCTAATAATAGAGATCAATTGACAATACCTTTTTGTAACAACAGCAAGGCGGCATCAAACTTCATTTCTCATTAACAGTAAATTGTTAAAAGTCAACGGAAATAACGTAGGCCAAAAAATTGTCATTCGTTCGATAGAAACGTTGTATCGTTTGCAACTTGTCTAGATTAACCACAACATTGTATAAATTGCAAGGTTCGTAAATCGTACCCTCTCGGAAAGAATCTTGGTAGAAGCTGAGAAACGCAAGTTAAAAAAGTAATATTGGTTGTTATGGTCGGTCAACGTCAACCTTGAGATAAGGATGGTCATAGGAATATTACCTTAATACGACAAACAAACGAAACCGCAATATATGAGATTAATTGAGTAATTACGAAGAATAAATCTAATATTAAATACTTGTCTAGCTTCAAATACAGGAAATTGAAGATCTGTAATTATTTTATTGTAAATTCAGTTTCGTAAACAGTTGTGTAATCATTTATTCAAGAAATTTAAATATTGGGTCCATTAACATTATTTATTTGTGTACACATGTGAATTATTGTGACAATAGAGTTTACAGCATTATTTTTTCGACAGTGAGTGATAACATAGCCTGCCTTCCCAGGGTTACCAGGTGAAGTTGGCTTCCAAAGGAGATTGCCCAATCCTGGTATAGCTTAAAAAAGGTGATTCTAAAAACTTCTAAAAAAATTCATAAATTATGCAACTTTTTTTGCATAATTTACTGATTGCACTGACTCCAAATATTGCATTACATTCGTAACTTGAAGGATCATACCTTATAAATATGTAATTTCATTGATTGTTTGTCCTATTACGTTCTTTGGATTGAATTAAAAAGATATAATTTCCTACTTTTTAATTTAAGTTTGTACAGACTTGAAGTCGGTATTTGTGTTTTTTATTTAATTACATTTTTAATTGTTCGTCGAATTTTTCTATCCATATTAAAAAATATAATATACCTACTACCTATATTTTTTATATCAATAGGCGTACTAAGCGCTCATTGAAACTTAAAGGGAACCACAAATCAAAGGTATTGATTTTTGCAAAAAGGGCTGAATATATTAAGAAAAAAATTACGTGGGACCACCTCTGAAATATGAACTAAGTATCTAACAAAAAAGTAGCGTAGTAATCAAGTCACAAATATAAAAAGAAACCACATACAGGCGAATAGGGGATCTCCCCTTTTTTGAAGTCTGTTAAAATAGCAATAGCAATACAAAATGTCAAACATAAATTGTTACCTACATGATTTATAAAGTTACAAAAAATCTACTTATTGTGAGACTAGAAGGTCCCTTTGCGAAATACTGAGAATTTCAGTTGGTGCGTTCCTGTACTGTTTTTTTACCATCTCCTTTGAACTTCGAAAGCAAATTATTAATAGAAAATATACTTATTTATTCTACAATCTTAAAAGGAAAACGGTGCCTACTGTAATTTCATTCAGTTGTTTTCTTTTCATCTTAAGGCACATAGTCCACCGCGGATCAATGAGCGATAAGCTATTTATCGCTTTATGAAAGGTTATGTATCATTCTTCTGTGTTAACGAAGCGGATGCACAAATTAATATTAAGTCTTTACTTGAATTTGCCACATTAAAATAAAAGGTTTCTATAAACTTTTGAGTCGTTTCCGGTATACGAGAAACTCAAGGGGAGACCACTCCCGATTTTTTTTTACTTTTTAGCTCTACTGACTCATCTCTCATAGTCGGCAGTGGAACAACTGCATAAGACAATTACCTACTAACATAAGGTAAATTAATCTGCTAGAAAATAGAACGAATGGACTGTCCCTTTTGAATAATTCAAAAACATTAGTTGGCCGTTTTATTAACGTCAAAATATAAACCATTATATTGCGCTCGTTCTTTTAAAATCTTTACTGTACAGAGAAAAATTCTTGTCGTACAAATTGAGAAATATAAAACTTCCAACCTTTCAAATAATGGAGTACAATTGAATATAGTAGGTACTTATCTACTTAAAATGAAGACGAGAATTTATTTTAATTTTTTGTTGGCATTTAGTGTTTATTATATTGACTGAATTAATTATTTGAAATAATATATTGTAATTCGACGGCCGATGGAGCGGAAAGGTCCTCGAATTGCGGCCGCGTACCGGGAGACGTAGCGTTGGTAGACCCCACAGGGTGGACCGACGATTGCGGGAAGCCGCTGGACGCGGGTTCAGGAGCTCAGGACCGGCCAGGTTGAAGATCCTTGGGGGAGGCTTATGCCCAGTAGTGGGCGTATCTTGACTGATATGATGATGATGATTTATGATATAATTTTTGGTTATACTTCAGGAGAGCCATTTAAGTATATTTTTGGCTTTAGTGCTCTTCATATGTCATGTCACATTTAGAAATTAGAATGTACTGTACTATATGGCTACAGGAAAGTTAAATTACTTCGTTTGGAGGGGCTAGTGGTTAATTAGGTGCCGCCATTCTGTTGGATGCGAAGATTGTAAAGGTCGATCGTGTACCATTCATCGTTGTTGAATAGAGGATTAACGTAAGCTGCATCATTGGAAACAGCTGACACGATCGCTGTAAGGTTATTTAAATTAGTCAAGCCTCTATATTAACCCCTGAAATGCTTTTTATTCGACAATGGCGAAGCCAATTTTAGTGGTCTATGTACGTATGTTCCTCCGTAGCACCTACATTATTCATCCGATTTTGATTAATAAGGTGTCAAACGATTCGTTATTATGGTCCTGGTAACATTGGCTACATTTTAACGGACTTTAATGATATGAGAAAGTATATTTTACCTTGTAAACCCTGATTTTAACCGATTCATTCCTTTTTTCTGTAGTCGTGAAAAATCATTTAGGCTTTTATTGGTCGGAAGAAAACGGTATCTAATTCTATACGAACGTACCTAACACACATAAATGTCACAATTAACATGCAAGTGATAAAATTGTTTTTTTAGTTTTGGTTATATTCTACTTTTTTGATTATTTACCTGGATTGCTGTCATATTTTGTTTGTTAGTTCACTATAGGTTTAATTGATTTTTGGATTTTATGACACTTCCACTTTTGTCAGCTGGCAACCTGTCACCATTTTGAGGCACTGCATGGCCTATACTGTCAGCTGTTTATGATTAAGAGCCTCAGACCAAAACTGAGTTAAGAGTATTAACATATAGGTACATACAGCTTTGATAGTCAATAATGTACCAGTTATAAGTTTAATTAGGTGTATTGCTTGAGTCGTAAGATATGATATAGGTACTCGTAGGTAGTGTAATAATATAATAAAATATATTTTGTTTAAATAAAACTACCATTGCACCATGTCCGACTTAAAGTGACGTTTATTGATATTATTCTAAAGTACCTAACTAGGTACTTTATTTATTTTGTTAGCTTGAAGCGATTCTAAATATTAATCCTACCTTATTAAGTTACCTAATAGAGCTCTTTTACTCGGAGAATATCAGTTATTATTTTGAGTTTTATAGGTACTTATAAGACGTACCTAGAGACCAAGAAATATTATCTATCTGGCGACGACGTAGATACAAATCTGATAACACGCCATTTAGGTAACCTTTTTGGATAAAGACTAAATAACATTTGCCTTTGTTGGCCTTTGTTATGTCGAGAATGGCAGAGGGTAAGATGTATAGATGCCGACGATGATGGATAGGGCAAGCGGAGATAATGACATTACATAGGATGGGTAGGTAGATTCTATATCAAGTAGATACCTAATATATTACGATTCCAAATCAAATTAGAAACATGACTGCTCGATCGGTAATCTTATTTTCAGAATAAAATAAATACTAGTAACATTTATTTAATTATTATATTTTTTGCCTATTATTAAATTTAATCTTCATATTTAACAGAGTCTATTAAAAGTCAGTTTTTGAATTTAATTGTAAATGCCCAGAATGAAATCTATAACCAGATTTCATCATCAATAATTGAAATGTTTTTTTTTTAATATTTAATATTAATAAACCTAACAAAATAATGAAACCTTTAATGAACCAACAAACAGATCCGACAACCGGGAAAGATGTTTCTTGTTACACCCCATCTCAGAAGCCAAACCAATGACCTTGTTTATCACCCTTATCGCATAATTATAAAGTTGCGGAATTGATAATTTTGCATCAGATCATAATTCTACAATAGAATAGAACAACACATATATGCCATAACACCATTACGCGGAAGTCATCGTCTTAACACCATTACGCAGAAGTAATAATTTGCAGTCGTGCTACAGAGAAGGCCTCTTAGAATTACTATACAGTATCCGAAGACGTTATCACAAATCTAGTTCCTAAAATATCTATTATTTTAGGAGCATTCTTACGGTAAAATTATTAATTTCACGTATATAAAATAAATCTTCGACTTCCGAAGTCAAATGAAACGTTCAATCAGACCTAATTGCTATTGATTGGAGACTAGAATGCTTCAGGATAAGCTCCCTTATTAGTTTCAAGCAATTAGTCTAATTTAACTTCAGTAATTAAACAAGATTAGTTCAGCAAATTTTAATAATGCCAAATGCTAAATCTATACCTTGGGGACGGCTTTGTTAAATAGCGGGCGTCTGTCGGCTAAAATAATAATGATAAATGCTCACTTATCAGTTCAGAACCGTATCGCCTCTTTTTACTATGAAAAATAATTTTTAAATAAAAAAAACCGCATTCAAAACTAAAAACGGAGAAATAAGACAAAACACGACAAATATCTCAAAAATCAATCGATTTTTATAAACAGAATCGCACCAAAAACATTCTGTAAAAAAGTAGCCAAGTCTCGATGGAGCTGCTTGTTTATCTCTAAAAAGTAATGAAATCTAGACAAAGTTGTGCCAAGTTTAAGGTTCCTTACTGCGATTTGCACATAAGCGTTGCACCCGTGCGAAGCCGGGGCGGGTCGCTAGTTAAGTATATTTTATTGAAAATGGATAGGCCCACTGGATAAATGGATAGGCGCTCATTAAAACTTTACGGAAACGTAAACAATTCCTTTTTTCTGTAGTCGTGAAAAATCATTTAGGCTTTTATTGGTCGGAAGAAAACGGTATCTAATTCTATACGAACGTACCTAACACACATAAATGTCACAATTAACATGCAAGTGATAAAATTGTTTTTTTAGTTTTGGTTATATTCTACTTTTTTGATTATTTACCTGGATTGCCGTCATATTTTGTTTGTTAGTTCACTATAGGTTTAATTGATTTTTGGATTTTATGACACTTCCACTTTTGTCAGCTGGCAACCTGTCACCATTTTGAGGCACTGCATGGCCTATACTGTCAGCTGTTTATGATTAAGAGCCTCAGACCAAAACTGAGTTAAGAGTATTAACATATAGGTACATACAGCTTTGATAGTCAATAATGTACCAGTTATAAGTTTAATTAGGTGTATTGCTTGAGTCGTAAGATATGATATAGGTACTCGTAGGTAGTGTAATAATATAATAAAATATATTTTGTTTAAATAAAACTACCATTGCACCATGTCCGACTTAAAGTGACGTTTATTGATATTATTCTAAAGTACCTAACTAGGTACTTTATTTATTTTGTTAGCTTGAAGCGATTCTAAATATTAATCCTACCTTATTAAGTTACCTAATAGAGCTCTTTTACTCGGAGAATATCAGTTATTATTTTGAGTTTTATAGGTACTTATAAGACGTACCTAGAGACCAAGAAATATTATCTATCTGGCGACGACGTAGGTACAAATCTGATAACACGCCATTTAGGTAACCTTTTTGGATAAAGACTAAATAACATTTGCCTTTGTTGGCCTTTGTTATGTCGAGAATGGCAGAGGGTAAGATGTATAGATGCCGACGATGATGGATAGGGCAAGCGGAGATAATGACATTACATAGGATGGGTAGGTAGATTCTATATCAAGTAGATACCTAATATATTACGATTCCAAATCAAATTAGAAACATGACTGCTCGATCGGTAATCTTATTTTCAGAATAAAATAAATACTAGTAACATTTATTTAATTATTATATTTTTTGCCTATTATTAAATTTAATCTTCATATTTAACAGAGTCTATTAAAAGTCAGTTTTTGAATTTAATTGTAAATGCCCAGAATGAAATCTATAACCAGATTTCATCATCAATAATTGAAATGTTTTTTTTTTAATATTTAATATTAATAAACCTAACAAAATAATGAAACCTTTAATGAACCAACAAACAGATCCGACAACCGGGAAAGATGTTTCTTGTTACACCCCATCTCAGAAGCCAAACCAATGACCTTGTTTATCACCCTTATCGCATAATTATAAAGTTGCGGAATTGATAATTTTGCATCAGATCATAATTCTACAATAGAATAGAACAACACATATATGCCATAACACCATTACGCGGAAGTCATCGTCTTAACACCATTACGCAGAAGTAATAATTTGCAGTCGTGCTACAGAGAAGGCCTCTTAGAATTACTATACAGTATCCGAAGACGTTATCACAAATCTAGTTCCTAAAATATCTATTATTTTAGGAGCATTCTTACGGTAAAATTATTAATTTCACGTATATAAAATAAATCTTCGACTTCCGAAGTCAAATGAAACGTTCAATCAGACCTAATTGCTATTGATTGGAGACTAGAATGCTTCAGGATAAGCTCCCTTATTAGTTTCAAGCAATTAGTCTAATTTAACTTCAGTAATTAAACAAGATTAGTTCAGCAAATTTTAATAATGCCAAATGCTAAATCTATACCTTGGGGACGGCTTTGTTAAATAGCGGGCGTCTGTCGGCTAAAATAATAATGATAAATGCTCACTTATCAGTTCAGAACCGTATCGCCTCTTTTTACTATGAAAAATAATTTTTAAATAAAAAAAACCGCATTCAAAACTAAAAACGGAGAAATAAGACAAAACACGACAAAGATCTCAAAAATCAATCGATTTTTATAAACAGAATCGCACCAAAAACATTCTGTAAAAAAGTAGCCAAGTCTCGATGGAGCTGCTTGTTTATCTCTAAAAAGTAATGAAATCTAGACAAAGTTGTGCCAAGTTTAAGGTTCCTTACTGCGATTTCTTTAATAATATAGTTAATGTTGTGTGACTTGGCCGTTGAACATTCTTTATACGTTAGTGGGTACAAGTAAATTTTGGTTACACGTAATGTGTACCCTTCAACGGCCAAGTCACACAACATTAACTATAATAATAAAGAAATCGCAGTAAGGAACCTTAGACTTGGCACGACTTTTTCTAGATTTCATTACTTTTTAGAGATAAACAAGCAGCTCCATCGAGACTTGGCTACTTTTTTACAGAATGTTTTTGGTGGGATTTCACTTCTTTTTGTAGAAACGTGGGCATATTGATTTATTTTATTAGATTTTCTTATTTGACATAGCTTTTTCTTTTTAGGAGTAGTTTTTTTATTTTTACAAAATCTTCGATTATCCTAGTTTTTATAGTTTTCCCTTTATGTGGCCATTAACCCTAACTCTGTACCAAATTTCAACTCTCTGAGTTTATGGGAAGTACTAGTTATATTTTGATGATCATGAGTGAGTGAGTGTCATAAATGCGAAACTTTGCTTTCGCTTAACTTCGCAACTAAATGACCTACAGACTTGAAATTTTGGATTTTAAGTATGTGATTATAGCTTGCTGGATGACGAAAATTTCTTCAGACAGGTTTTTTCAGTGCATTTTTTCTAGTTTTAAAAATATTAACCCGTTTGTAAACGCAAAAATTATTCCAGAATTTTTATTTATCTGTTTTCAGTCTTGAAGGCGGTTTTTTTTATTTAAAAATAATTTACCTTTTGCTTTGTAGTGTTTTACGTAAGTAGGTATATAAATTTTCAAGAAACTATCTCGAGATCTTTTAGACACACAAGTGATAAGATTACATAGGTTTATTAGGGATAGCTAAAAAACTACTCGTCAGATGGTGATTAAATTTAAATGGGACCAAATGTCAAGCACCAGCTTCCAAAGGTAGAAAGAATCTTCGAAATAGGCACACCCAGTAAAGAGTTCTGAGGTAACAAACATAAAAAAAACATACAGTCTAATTGATAACCTCCTCCTTTTTGGAGTCGGTTGGAAAGAGGCGCTACGCTCCGTAGTCGTTTCTTAGCCACCTTTCCGTAGCGTGCATACTTAAAAAAGAAGCGTTCCCTTTCCGAGCTGATAAGTGCGCTATGACCTTAAATCTTGATTTGCTGGGGCTCTACTAAGAAAAGAAAAGCAAACTTCAAAAACTTCCAAACGTAACAAAAATGACTATTTAATAAATGTCATAAGATTTCATTAAATATTTATACCAATAGGTATAGGTTATACCTACATACTAATTTAACAAGAGTTAAATTTAAAATAAATAAAAAACACATGTGTACATAGAATCGCACAAAAATGTGTTCACAATACTATCTCCAGCTCCATCACGAGGTTATGATCACTGATATATCTATCTATCTGTAAACTAATCCAATGAGCCCAAACATGATAGCACTCCTGTAACTTCAAGAGGAGTTGGGTAATAGTGAAGATCACAGACAGACAGACAGATACTGGTTAATAATATAATTTGAATAGTAATTTAATTTAAATTATTATATTAAAGTTGTTGTGGAATATTCAGAATACATGTTTACGATATCTTTACATAAAGGTTTTTAAATATATTACAATTTTTTCTTTTCGTTGGTTCAAGACAAAAGTGGACAAAATCTTATAATGACCCAATGTCAAAGTTTATTTGATTAATGACCTCGTATACGATTACATTACAGCGACTGGAATAGTTGACGAGGTTCTCAAAAGGCGTATCCAATGCTAAAAGATTACAAGCTTTTCAAGCTCAAGGTTAAAGACCTCAATTTTCAAGGATCAATAATAGGAAAAGGAGAAGTACCAATAATAAAAAAGATCGACGTCTTAATATCGCTTAAGGACACTCAATCAAAATGAAATGAAATAAGATACTAAAGTACCAGGAGAACTTTCAGGTTCAGGCTCGATTAAAACGATGATTTTCCAAATAGATAGATGTACAAAATCTAAATCTGGTCTGGATATTTATTATTATTATATGACAGTTCTGATACTAATGCAAATTAAAGTTGAAGATGTCAATTAACATGGTTTTCTCTATGGAGTGAATTTCTTCTCCATTGAAAACAAAATTCATAGTTGGCACTTAATTAAACTTTACAAACACGATTTGCGATAAACGAAATTATCAAAATATATAAAAGTTGTACCAAAACATTATCATTTGTAATTTTTTTATGTTTCATATAAAATATTTCATAAATTTAAAGAAAAAACTTTAATGTATTTTGCCTGCAACTGAGCTCTTTATCACCATTACTAGGATACTTGCAGTTTTTGAAAATGCGCGCTTTTAAGCGACCCCTATCCTAGACAACCCTCGAAAAAAAAACAAATAACGTAACGATCACTTGCTTATTTTTCACAGATATACGCTGATGATGACCAAGAAGACACTGTGAAAGAAACAGACAAAGACAAACAAGATTACGGCTCCCTGGAGAAGTTGCACAAGCTGACAGTGCTGGAAGACGATGCAATGCCTGATGACGAAGACCTGGGAGGAGACGAGGATCTGTACGACGAGAGCGGCGACTACTACCAGGATTACGATAAGCGGAGGGAGAACAGTAAGGTGAGACTGAAATTAATTAATAATGGACGCTACGGTGGCCGCTTACAATCTGGTGAAACCTGTGCTTGTTTACCACTTTTCTATTTTAAAAAAGTCCAAGTACGGACCACAAAAGCTAAGCAACTATGTGGGTGATAAGATGGTGACTGAAAAATTTTCAACTCTATTTTCCTTTGTGCTTCGGAATACATGTGAAGCTGGTGAAAGAATATTATTAAAAACGTACCTATCATTAATTCGTAGTAAGGAGTTAGGTTCCTTAAGCTTCTACCACTCACCAGTTGTAGCAGTCCATTGATTTATTCATCAAGGGATGTCATTATAATGACAGCACATAAGAATATTCGAACGAGTTTCTTCAAACCTTCCAACAGTTCCATTGACAAAATTACCGAAATCAGTTACCAAAATATTAAAATCAGTCCCTCGTCTGAACTTCGGAAGCACGTTAAGTTTTTGCTACTGTTTATTACTTATCCGCTAAACCACATGGTTACACGGCTCTAAACTCCTCTCTATTATGTACCAGGATTGTGCCCAGCAGTGGGATGTACTCGTGTATAAGCTAACTTTGGTTTTCGCATATTAACCTTAACAATTATGAATCTACAGCCTGGTACCACCAACATGGTGCTGCTAAATCCAGAGGACTTCACCGACTCAGTTGTGAAGTTCAACCAAGAAGACAAGGCTTCGCTCTCCAAGATCAGGAAGATTCAACGGATGCTGAACGAAAATCCAGAAAACCCTGACATAGGCAAGTAAAATAGAATTAAACTTTATTGTACGGAAAATACAGCAGCAGCCCTGCTTCTATATAAAGAACTCAATTTTCGCAGTTACTTCGAAATTGCCTGTTAAAAGCTTAGGAATATTTCAAGAAAAAATATTCATAAACATGATTCTATTCATAAACATCAACATGATTCTTTGAATTTAACGTCGGCATAGATTACCATAGCTAACTTCGTTACTAATTTATCCGACATAACCAGGGATTTTCTCTAAAATTTGATAGGTGAAGTGAGTTCTTTACAGAATATGGTAGTTAACGAGTTCCATCTAGCTATTTAAAAGTTTGTAGCGAATTCAGTTTCCCTGGTAAAAGAAAATTGGTGGAATTTATTAATGTATCCATTAATCTGATCACCGAACATTAACGACTCCTAGGTCCTTCAGACATTTATTACAATATGGACCATTACTGTGCTAAGTCTAACTGATAACATAACGATAATCTCAGCTTTTTGCGTTATGTAACTTGCGGAACAAAGTGGACAAGCTATCATTAGTCTGACGCATTTGTCTAATTGCTTCTAGATATAATTTTACTGCGATTAGAAATGCCTTACTTTGTTATACTGCTATCAATGTAGGTACATAGTCTATGACAGAAATTTGTGCAAAAAGCTATCTTAATACCAAAGCAAAAGGAAACGGTGTGATTTCTTGTAGTTTCTGCAAAGTTTAATGTCTATCAATTCACTGCTCGTGGATGACCTGCTGCGATACACACATTTCAGGTTGCGAGGTTATCCGTTAACGGATATAAAATCATAGAAAATTTATAAAATTATGTAATAGTTTACTAGCACAATTTGCGGCATGGTCTATAGATTTTTATTATGTCAAGGGGGCAGATAAGCTTATTGCCTGGCCCACCTGGTGGTAAACAGCCACCATAGCCTATAGACGCTTGCAACACTGACGGACACTCGCGTGCTGCCAACACTAGTCCCCTTCCCTACCCCGTGGAACTCTGGAGACCTTACTCACTAACAGAAACACAACACCACAAAAATGTACTGCTATTTGACTGTGGTCTTCTGTAAGGTACCACAGATTTTATAATCCGCTAAATAAAATATGGATACTTGAAAGTCACGACTAATGGCGGGTTTCAGTAACGTAACTAACTAATAACTACCGACAGTTTCCTTCTTCTTGTTTTCAATTAATGGCGATCGCGACATTACGCATTGCGCCAATATCAAGTGAAACTGTTATTAAAGTAACCGAAAATTGTACGGTAGATTGAGTAAAATGGAGTCTCTCAACACGTGTTTTTGGAACAAGAACTCGGGAGAAACTCTCTACCTAAGAGCAAATATACCATATGGTATATTCCGACAGTTTCCACGGCAACAACAGGCAACAACAGTAAAATTTTAACATATTTTGTGTAGGATATCTGTCAAATCTTATCCATTTAATAAAAGGGTAGATAGATAAGTTCTTGAAACCGGCCATTAGAGACCACCTTTACCTAATCGGTTAAGTTGCAACTTTTGATTAGCTGCTTTTACAAATTAGAGGTTGAATTTACATTCGCAATCAAAGGTCCAAATTCCAATATGGACTTTATTTATTGTGCTCAATATTAATCCAATTAATCCAATGCCGATTCTTCTAAAATGATTAGATGAGAGAAAGATAGATGAAATTTGCACTTCTAAGAACCTAATGTTTACCATAAAAACATAAGCACCAAGCGCTGAAAAACAGTGTCCCGGTAGCGTAGTGGTTGACGCACCCGCCCGGATTGCGGGTTCGATTCCCGCCTGGGGCAGGTCGGTTTCTTTTTTCAGTGTATTTTCTAATTTTGAAAATATTTACGCGTTTGTAAACGCAAAAATAATTCTTTAAGATAATACTGTAATTACCATCTTCGGCAAATTTCTTCCATCAATTTGGACTTCATTTTTACTTGGTCGAGATTCGAGGGAGTCAGATCGTATTATGATAATGGTCTCAATGAATAATTGTACATGAATGTAGTATGCGGGTGGACCACCTATTCCCTTTTGATATTATTCAAAGGAAGTTGATAAAAATACCATTAAATTAATCGAATAACACTTATAACTATTGAGTAAGGATTTTTTTTTTCAAATGTATTAATAGCTTAAACCGTATGCTATTTCATGCGTTGGTAGGAAAAAAGCTTACGGATACGGTGATAACCATCGGGCGGGTCCGGTACGTAGTTTCGAATAACGTTGAGCGACAGATCGTTATGGCGAAAAACTTTTAACGTGGTACGCTGGAGCGAAAGGTCTTTGAAGCGAATTTCTCCAGGGCGAATGACACTGCAGCGACAAACGTTGTGGCGAAAAATGTTTGTTATTACATAATGCTATTTTAAAACTAAAAAGATGAAATACAAGGCAGAAAGCAAAAGTTTCAAGCGTCAAATCGCTTCAAAGACCTTTCGCTCCAGCGTACCACGCCAAAAGTTTTTCGCCACAACGACCTGTCGCTACAGTGTCATTCAAAACTACGTACCGGACCCCCATCGAGCGATGGTAAGCGATCACCGCAGCCTATAGACGCTACAATATCAGGGATATACCACGCGATGTTCGAGACAGTATTATCGTGCAATGATTATAGAAAAATAAAAAAAGGTTCAATAGAAATAATTAAATTTTATAAAAATATTTAACACATACGTATTTTTTAATCAAGACATAAATACATTAAGAAAGATACAATTTAGAAACATCTCTTTTAAATCTGTCAATACCGTAAAAAGATTTTCTATGGCCGTTGCCAATTTCAAACACAGTCAGAACAAAAAAAAACAAAAAAGTTTCTGGCCATAAGTACCAGTCTCAACACGTGCGTTGGTGTGCCTGTAGAACTTTTTTTGAGTACCTAATGCTGGTGGTCGCAGGTGGCCTTCTCAGCGTTACCGGTGCTAATTGAAGAAGCCGAGGACCTTAGTGGGTCCTCTGACTAAACTGAAATCCGAACTTATCCAATCGGCGAGAATGTCCCGCGGGGGAGTAACTACACCGATTAGAATCTTCATTTTGTACAAATTTGTATTGTACTTCTTTGTAAAAATCTTAGACATGGGAGCTCATTCCCCAGCTTAAGAGGATAGTACGGCGAGCACAGTATTCATAACAAAATAACACAAATGGAGGAAACATTTTCCTATCCCTAATTCGTATATCCATCTTTATGGTATTTTTTTTTTTTTTTTTTTTTTTATGTTATGAGATGGCAAACAAGCTTGCGGCCCACCTGATGTTAAGTGGTCATCGCCGCCTATAGACACTTGCAATATTTAGTGTAAATCACTTAACACCGCAAGTGCGTTTGCCATCCTGGGGACTAAGATGATATGCCCTCCATGCCCAGTAATTACACTGGCTACCTTTCCCTTCAATCCGAAACACAGCGAACTGCTTCACGGCAGAAATAAGAAAGGCGGTGGTACCTACCCAGACGACCCTACATATGGGTCTACCACCTAGTTTCTTCTTCTTCCTCGCTTCCTCATGACTGAGGGTCGTGACCACTTGAGGTCGTCACTTTGTGCACCAAGGCTCTCCACTCCACACGGTTTTCCGCCTTCCGGATTGACGTCTGTAGAGTTCCCTGGCAGGCTTCCTTCACTGCATCGGTCCACCGGGTCGGTGATCTTCCACTACTCCTTTTTCCTTCCACGTGGCCAACCACAATAAGCTTTTCCAAGCTATCTGGTTCAAGTCTAGCCACGTGACCGAAGTACTGCAGGATCCGCTGGATTTTAGAATGCCGCCTGCATTAGAATACCGAAGAAGCCGCTTATGGTATTTTAGAATGTTTTTAATATACTAAAAAACTATGCCTGTACGTTTTCCTTTCGTTATGTTGTTCTTCCTTTTTATAGCTTTAAAAGTATGTAAAATTTTTAAAAAAGGAACACGTGCAGGATTTTTTTTTATTTTTATTAAAAACATTCCAATACATCATAAAGATCAGATAAGAAATGGAGGTAGGAAAACACTTTCTCTGTTAGTATGGAGATATGCACGCCGTAGGTACTATCCTCTCCACGCAGTACTAAACAATCCGATTCGGTCACCCTAGGGACGCTAGGCGGTCGAGAGACTCCCGAAATGGATTTGCTCAGTCGTCCGACCTTCTTAAAACCCAGAGACGCAGAGAATATCATCAGCGATAACCTGCAGTAGTCAATCAAAAAAAGTACTATCATCTTATGCGTATACGGAAGGAAATTTTGTTTTAGAAGAGATTGTAAATTTTCGTCTAAATTATGATGATGGACATATTGTCGATGGTTTATTAATGTAATATTAAAAGGCAGCCATAGTGTGTATGTATAAAAATCAAAGATCTGACCAATTGACTGAGATATCAACGCACAGCCCAAACCGCTGAACCTAGAGACTTGAAATTATGCACATAGATACCTTATTCAGTGTAGACATCCAATATGAAAGGATTTTTGGAAATTCCACCCTTAAGGGGGTAAAAAGTCCACGCGGACGAAGCTATTCTTCGTACGTTTGACTAAAGGAAATAGTCAAAAATTGTGTTATTAAACCATAAAACAATGCCAAAAACACGTTAACTACATCTGAAAAACCGCTTCATTAAATCAGTGTTAAATAATCCAAATCATTACCTAGGTATACTACAATTTAAAACCAAGTTGTGTTTACTGTCGCTTTTACTATTCCTATTGCGTACGTGTGCGGCTTCAGGAATACCTGTCGTCAACTACTTTTTATTTCTAACATAAATTCTACCACACCGTAATCGCTACTAACAAAGAAAAATGGACCAATAAAATCGCATCCAATAAAGCCTAGAGGCAATGGATGTAGGTAGTTACATTGAAGATGTTGCTACTTATTACTATTATCCGTTGGATTTTACAGCGTTTTAGCAAAATTGAACTTTACACAATTGTTAAATATACGATCTATTTAAAATCGTGGGAGTCTTAGACAATTTAACACGGGACGTGACATAGCGCAAATTTAGTACTAAAAACCTTTGTAAATTTACAACAACAAACGACACACAATGCACACTTGCAAAAAAAGGGGTGAGTTTTTAAGGGTAAAAACGGTTAATCTCGATTTCCGGTAAAACTGCAAGTCTTATGAAAAAAAGTTAAATGGCAAAGATGTAGGTAATAAAAAGATCTACAACTTTTTTTGTATCGACACTTTTTTCACAATGTGAAAAATTTGAATAATCGGTTTTTTATTTTTATCTTTTGCAAAAAAAAATGTTTAATGAAATTTAGTGAAAACTTACCTTTGTATGTCCCAAACATACAGTAATTTTTTTGATTTAAAATATTCAAATTTTCACCTTATTTTGACTTTATATCGAAAAAGCACCCTAATTATCAATCGAAAATTCTCACGTCAAAATATCTGCTTTTTTTAAAAAGTTGGTGTGTTTTTTGTTCGTTGACATCTCTACTTTCTGATGGTATGTTCAGCTTTTTGCCATAGAAAATAACGATTTTGTATCGCATCCGTTCAACTTTCCGTAGTTGAACGGATACGTACGCATCTCCATACAAAATCGTTGTTTTCTGTGGACAAAACTTGAATAGAGCCGAATAAGTGTGGTTAGTCCCTTGGTCGTCTTTTCCGACACCCACGGAAAGAGAAGGGGTAGATCATCCTATTTTGGATAAAGAACTTGATTTCGGAAAAATACACAAATATTAAAAATACAGAGAAAATTAGCCAAAGATTTCTCTTCCTTTTTCTCTCCCTGACATAAAATTGTCAACGGGGTTCGAACTTCGAACCCCGCCACGTACCAATGTGTTTTCTAATTTTGAATTCATATGTACGTTTAATCGACGCTTTTACGGCGAAGGTGAGGAGGTTCGTGAGGAGGATGAGCTGTTGATGACATTAAATTTAATTTTCTGAAAACCTACAATCCTATATCTTTAAATCACACATAAAATACGTCATGTGTCGGGTACGCAAGTACTAAAACTTATTATTAAACATAAGCCCGTTGAGTTCGTGTAGAGTCTAAAGTAATCACTATGTTATAATAGCTTACTAATTGTATTATGTTATGAACTTTAGACGTTACGTACAAAAGTAAATAATAATAACTATATTACACATCCATCCAATTACTTAGTCCAAACTTGTATCACTGAAACTTGTTACAATAATTTGAATATTTGGGAAAACAATTAACATTCACTTAATGACATTACACAATAAGCAAGTGTTCACTTAAGATAGCTATTTAAACCTCAAAAGGAAACCTACTCTTATTTTTAATCATCATCATCATCATCAACAGCTCATATAATGTCCCTACCGAGGGGCTCGAGCCTACTCCACATTAGGGGCGATTAGGCCTTAGTCAACCACGCTGGCCAAGTGCGGGTTGGTCGACTTCACACACAACCTAAGAATTTATTCATAGGTGTGTGCAGGTTTCCTCGCGATGTTTTCCTTCACCGTAAAAGCGTCGGTTAAACGTACATATGAATTCAAAATTTGAATACACATTGGTACGTGGTGGGGATCGAACCAGTGCCTCCCGGGTGGGAGACGACGCTCTTCCGCACTACGCCACCGACGCTTCTATTATTAATAACTATATTTTTAATACTGGATAATATTAAAACTAGAAAAAATACAATGTAAAAATCGACTGCCTCAGTATTAAAAATATTTGCGAGTATGTAAACGCAAACATTATTCCATAACCTAATCTTATTGTTGAAAATTCTATAGAATTTACGAAAAGGAATGAGTCAATAAACCTTATAAAATGAGCGACTGACGGTAAGATCTAATACCAAAACCTATAGTATATAGTATGTCGATAGCAGGTCATACTGCACCGAATCCAAATAAATTGAGGTAAGAGAAAGAAGAGATATAGACTCGTCAGAACAATAGCCAATCTTCTCATTAACAAGACAAGTCAAATAATTATGTAGTTTAAGCCCACAGAAGTATTGAATTATGTACAGGATGGTTCCACCGCCTTTCTTATTTCTGCCGTGAAGCAGTTCGCTGTGTTTCGGATTGAATGGCAAACGACCTTGCGGCCCACCTGGTGTTAAGTGGTTACCGTCGCCTATAGACACTTGAAATATTAACGGTATATCACTTAACACTGCAAGTGCGTTGCTAACCTGGGGACTGAGATGATATGCCTTCCATGAGTTTCATGCACAGTAATTACACTGGCTACCTTACCAGAGGCGGATTAAACGTTGAAAGCGCCGTAGGCAAGCATCTCATCGGCGCCCCTAGGTGTATTAAAAACTAGCTTTTGCCCGCGACTTCGTCTGCATGGAATAAGTAGTTACTTTGGGTAGCATTTTTATTTTTTTAGGGTCAGTACTTATTTGATTACTATAAATAGCTTATTTTAATACCTTTTTATTAACTAAGTTTTTTGTTTTTTCATCTTATGCTAACTTCCATACGACCTTTCATTCCCTAGTTCATCCCTACACGTGTCAAAATGCCAAAAACGCCACATTTTTTTTACTTCTTATCACGTGCTTAAATAAAAAAAGTTTATTGGTTTTATCTTCGATGAGGAATTCCAAACAAAGTTTCATCCCTTCTTTCAACCATTTTTACAAGTAATTAGTAAGAAAGAAATAAATATTAAATAAATTCAAAGTTTCATGGTTTTATCTTCAACAATGACCAACTTCCATACAAACTTCAATCCCCTATTTTAACCCATTCATGCCTATTTTTCGCAATAAAAAGTATCCTATGTCCTTCCCCGAGCCCAAGTCTATATTTGTACCAAATTTCATCAAAATCGGTTCAGTGGCTTAGACGTGAAAGCTTAACAGAGAGACAGACAGAGTTACTTTCGCATTTATAATATTAATTATTAGGGTCAAATCTTACCATAGTATGACCGAAACCGCTGTACCGCGCCTTACAAAAAAGGGGTGACATGGGGCCAAGGAAAAATGAGCATGAGTTTACATGAGATCGATATTGTCGGACAGCTCTTACGATTTCGGTTTACAATATTTTTAAGCTTTAAGCTACTGAAATCCGGGTCCAGATATGTATCATTTGCCTGATCCGATCAGCGTATCCGTATCGCCGACGCGTATCATGATACGCGATCTTGATACGCCGTTATGATACGGCTCGTCCCATGTCATGTCGGTTTCATACAAGGAGCTTATATTTGGTTTCATACGATTGTCATACGGAGCAAATCTAGGCGTCCACAACTTGATACGGGGCTTGATACATGATACGCTGATACGGATACGCTGATCGGATATCGGGCAAATCATCATTATCTGGACCCGCCTGTACACCCCAGTGGTTTGAATTAAGTTATTGAACAGGATAAAACAAATTAAATCAGTGTATCTAATATTTAATTTATTTATATTAACTAACTTTAATATATTAAAGTTACTTAATTCGACTTCGATAGTATAGATAGTGGCCTAGGTGTCTGCTGTAAGCGCGGAAGGTCCCGGATATCTTTCTCGGTCCGGCAAATGTGAGAAACGAACGCCGTCGTGAATTGTCTAGCGTTTTTATTTTAAGAATTTATTAATACTCGGTAACTAAAAAAAATTAAGCGCCCTACCCTCATCCCCGCAATTTTAGAAGCAGGAACATCCGATAGTCGATACTCACTCGCGGTCAACGCGGTCAACGCGACGAAGCATTGCAGTCGTATCTTTCCAACTTCAATCAGAGATCATGTACCATTGGCAAGGTTCTTTGTAGGCGTGTTTTAGTGTAATGGCACACACTATGTGCGACTGCGACGATCCCAAAACCCTTTATGGGCATAAGAGGGTACCGGTGGGTTTTAGCGGAGTAGGACCGGCGCTGTTTCGCGCCGGTGAGTCCCGCACACGCCCGCCGTACGCCCAGCCAGTGCGTGCGGTATGGTCCGTAAATGATTTCCCATCGTCACAAAAAAAGGTTCTTTGTAGGGGTAAGTTTTAGTCAGTCATCTTTTGTTATATTATTATATTATATGTCAAATTGAGGTTGTAAGCAAAAATAATAGTTTTAGTTTGTGTAATTTATGCTATAATTCTTTTTTTTCTAACAATTCCGCCCGCGCGCCCCTTTCTATCCTCGCGCCCCTAGGCAGATGCCTCTTTTGCCTTTAGGATAATCCGCCTCTGTACCTTACGCTTCAATCCGAAACACAGCGAACTGCTTCACGGCAGAAATAAGAAAGGCGGTGGTACCTACCCAGACGACCCGACATATGGGTCTAGCACCTAGTGTATGAATCTATCACCTAATCATATTGAAGAAAGTTTTCAATCTTGCGAACAGTCAAACTTAGTGGTATTTTTGTATCTTAACGCGACTAGAATCTATACTCAAAACAGATTACGGCAAAGTAACATTTTGTAAACCAGCAAGTACTTTTTAATCTTCCCTTTGCAGGTTTTTAAATCAATGTCTTTAGCCTTAATCCAACTTTAAGAATTAGACTTAGGCGTATTTAGATTAACGTTAACTTAATGCTTACAAAAGCAGCTGGATTTTATTGAATCCAAAAAGGACAAACAGTTTTTATTTTGATTTCATGTTGTCACAAAGGTATAAAGTGAGGCTTTTACAAAGTAAACCTTAGTCAAAATATTGAGTGACACGTTTTCCGTTGAAATGCTTTCGTGTCTTTGCTCTTCAATAGCCTATATACCTCCCAAACTGAACCTTTCTTGTTTCGAAGAAGCACATAAAAAGGTTTAATATATTTACGAATATGTTCTAACCCTTTGTCTGGTAGTGGCAGATATAGTGCCACCATATTTTGAACTTTATATCTATGTGATAAGGTTGAAAAACAATGAAAAATATTTTTTCTTTACCAGTCAAAGGGCTAAGACAAAAACAAAACATGTCTATTATGAATTATGGGAGTGTTTTGAGATTTTTAAGGATGGGACATTGTGCTAAACTAAAGAAAATTGAGGAATGTAAAATTCCTCAAAATCAATGACCTGATGATATAGCATCATCAAGTTATATTAATTTAAAACTGGCTTCCCATTCTCAATGCCTGAACTTTTAGAATGAGAAGCCAGGAATAAAAGTTTACGGCAGTCCAATTACCGAACTATAGCAACCGGTAGCTAATTGTGCAACTGCAACGCGACTGCTACTAGTTGCGGTTGCTTTTTTGGTATTACGGAAACAAATCGCATAGTGGTCGCACGATAAGTGCATTTGCGACCAAAATGTATGGCAACTAGCGCCACTTGACATTACACTTTTAATTTGTTAAGTTGCCGCTTGGGGCGCTATCATAGCAATGTACGTTCCGTAATACGAATTTATGTTTTGCTAGCAATAATTGTACAATTATACAACTTGCGACTGTCACTTAAAGATCGGTAATAAGACTGCGGTACCTACTTATTAAAAAACTTTATCCAGTACTGCTGATATTAATACACCTCCTTTAAGTGTATCTCTGTCTGAATCTGTATATACATAAGACCGTGATTTTCTGTACTGAATAATGTGTTTTATTTAGCTTTATTATTCTTAACTTCGTAATCACAGCTCAATTTTTGATCGTGTAGGTATCTTCAATGTCACTGCAATTCAAAGTAACGTTAGTTAATTTATTTCTAGTTGGAGGTAATTTTACCGTGACATTGTATCAGGCGGTAGACATTATTTAATTAAGCGCTCACAATTGAATTGACCTTCACAAGGTGGTCTCAGGAACCAATTTCGTCTAATTTCTTCGAAGCATTACATGATTTAGATCAATGCCCATATTGATTTGTCTTTTATTTAGTTATCTTTTTTCGTATTGTTTGTGAGACCGGTTTTTTATAATATCATCCAACCGATTTACATGATCCTTACACATCACAATTTAAAATATATATCCTTGCCTTGATTTTAACATTTTACAGTGTATTCCAATACTAGATAATATCCATCTATCTATATAAAAATGAATACTGACTGTCTGACTGACATATCAACGCACATCCCAAACCGCTGGATCTAGAGATTCCAAATTTGGTACGTAGGTTCCTTAACAGGTACAAGGGTAACTAAGAAAGGATTTTTGGAAATTCACCCTCTAAGGTGGTGAAAAGCGGGTGCAAAGTTTGGTGGTGAAACGGGGGTGGAAAATTTGTATGGGGAAATAGATTAGTTAGATTATTTTATTCGAAACTTCACAGGAGTAGGTACTCCTATCGATAAATAAGTAAACACGTATTTCATGCTTTTTCAGAATTCAACAACGTAAAAGGGGAAAACGGGGTGACATTACAAAGTCTAAAAATCAACATGGGGATTTTTCCTTTTACACACTTGATAAGAAATAAATACTTACCATAAAAAATGTTGCCCGAAGTTACTATTCCACGCGGACGAAGTCGCGGGCAAAGGCTAGTTAATAATATAAGAATAGTATAAAAATTTTAGTCACCTTTTGAACTATAGTCCTTCCAAATCCAACTCTGTCCATCTCTTCATGTCGATTTACATTATATTCCTCTGTCGCTACGTAAGTCTCAAAAGTCAAGAGCATGATTGGTACTCGAATGAAAACTAAAAAAAACCAATTTTATTTTCGTCAGTGCTTCGAAGACACTGTTTGTCGTGTCATATCGGTTAGTCTCTACTAACCGATATGGAACTTTTAAAACTACCAAGAAGCTGGACAGGCTTTATAAGATTTTATAAGAAGAAAACAATATTTATTTAACCAAAGGGATTTACTTTATTAATTTATATAAACACTAACAATAAGTAGTCAGACTTCATAACATACTTTTAAATATTAGCATTTCTCCTGCTTCGCAGCGAGACTATTTTCATAAGTAAAAATAATAACGTTTGTTAACTTTTTAAAATTAAAACATTATTCAGATCAAATCTCATAAATATATATTTAAAACAATTTGTAAATAGAATTACTTGGACAAGGAAACATTTCTATTTTGGCATGACGTCTGCACTTTGGAAAATTTTGGAGATCGATCAGATGTATATAAATTACCACAATTAAAATTTTAAGTTTTCAGTGATGGAAATACTGGGATCGTATGTCCCACTAAGAGGCCGTCCATGTTTTTTTAGCATTTTTAAACCCGAAATGACGAATAAATAAATACACGTGATATCTTACTACAAACTAGGCCAGGATGGCAAACGCACTACCGCAAGTGCGTTTGCCATCCTGGGGACTAAGATGATATGCCCTCCATGCCCAGTAATTTCCCTTCAATCCGAAACAAAGCGAACTGCTTCACGGCAGAAATAAGACAGGCGGTGGTACCTACCCAGACGACCCTACATATGGGTCTACCACCTAGAAATAAGAAAATAAATTAAATTTTCAATCTAAGACTATTCAATATAAAGTGCATAATCGATTGGGAAAATTTGACAGTTTGTGGTAACCCAACGTGCTGTTGTCTGTGCTGTGAAAATGCCATTACCATTTGTGATTTGGCGTCATGGAAAATGGGATATCGAATGAACGCTCGTCTCGATGTACCTCACTATTTCCATGGAATAATTCAGATCAATCTCAAATAATAGGTTGGGGAAAAAGTTTCTTCGCATTTTTTAAGAAAATTCAAAACATTTTTTAATGTAGTTTATTTACATTTAACTAAAGTATGTAGGTACCATTTTGTTCGATAACTTTTTGCCATCTTGTAGGTAGGGACATGATCCCATTGCTATAGAAATTTTGGGACTTCTGGTCAAAATACCGCGACAAGTGGTTTTGGCAGTCCTCTCGTGATGTTAACCTGACACTGCCTAAAGAATTCTGAAGAGACCGAAACAGGTGGAAATCTGAAGGTGCAAGGTCAGGACTATACGGCGGATGCATTAACACCTCCCAGCCAAACTCTCTTAATTTTTGCTGAGTGGCTAAAGATGTGTGAGGTCTAGCGTTATCATGATGAAAAACCACACCCCTTCTGTTGATTAATTTCGGCCGCTTTCTCTCAACTTCTTGCTTTAATCTCATCAGTTGTTCGCAGTAGAGTTCAGAATCGATGGTCCGGCCTGGTGGTAACAGCTCATAATGAATAATGCCCTTCCAATCCCACCACACACACAGCATCACCTTGTTGCGAGTTAACCCGGGTTTCGCCACAGTCTGTGAAGCCTGACCGGCTGAGATCGTGGTCAAAGGACCACGATCTTTTTCGCACGTTCTTGTCGCACGTGATCCACTTTTCATCACCAGTTATCAGCTTCTTCAAAAATGGTTCGGTTTCATTACGTCGTAATAAAGAATCACAAATGAGTACACGGTTCATTAGGTTTCTTTCAGTGAGCTCGTGAGGTACCCAAATGTCGAGCTTTTTTGTGTACCCAGTTTTTTTCAAATGCGCCAAAACTGTTTTGTGGTCAATTCCCAGTTCTTCAGCTACGTCGTAACTACTGACATGCCGATCTTGCTCCACTTTTTCAAAAATGGCATCCATTTTATCTGTAATAGGGCGACCAGAGCGACGTGCATCTTTGACATCAAAATTTCCGGATTGAAAACGCTTAAACCAAATTTGTGCTACTCTCACAGACACTGCACTAGGTCCATAAACATCGCAAATTTTTTTCGCGGCTTGCGTTGCATTTTTACCTTTTTTGTAGTAAAATTTTAAAATGTATCGAATTTCTTCATTAGATTCACTCATCTTGGCGGTACGAAAAACAAATGAAAATCACACATTTTCCTAATTTGAATTTGGAATTATGTTCTTTAAAATTTAAACTTTCAATGATACCAAAACCAGCAGATACAAATAGTATAGCCAAAGAGATTTTATTACAAGTTTATACATACTATAATGCGAAAAGACTTTTTCCCCAACCTAATAGAATTAAGAACAAGGAAGATAGATATGATGATAACTTTCCAGATAATCAACTATAATTTTCCATTCCAGCCCTGGTGGTATCTTCACCGGTCACTTCAGCTCCCGCAGCTCCGGTGAAAGCTGAGCGTGAGAAGCGCAGCGTGTTCCCTGACGCCCCACCAGAGTTGATCGACCCAGTGCCTTCTCCTCGAGCGACCAACAAACTGGAGGAAAGGTAAATTATTGATTTAGGTATATCGCTAACAATTCAGAGATCTCGATAAATTTGCTCTATTCTATAGTTTTTTTTACACGTCAAAGAAACCAAATCTGCTGTCATGCTATTATGTAAGGATCTCACTTCTCACTTCGATTTCATACATAGGATACATAAAGTCATGCGTTTTTCCATAAACCCTTATGGAAGGCAGAGATCACATGTTTAGCCCTAATCCTTACACATTTCTTTCATTTCATCTACTTTCGAGAACTTTTGACATTTGACGATTTCGCCTGTCACATTTTAGCGATTATCGTAGTATATTCTATAGCAACATTAGATAATTTAAATATTAATTAGATAATCATACTGATTTTTTTTTATGTTACGAGATGGCAAACAAGCTTGCGGCCCACCTGATGTTAAATGGTCACCGCCGCCTACAGACACTTGCAATATTAAGTGTAAATCACTTAACACCGCAAGTGCGTTTTTCTTCAATCCAAAACACAGCGAACTGCTACCCAGACGGCCCTACATATGGGTCTACCACCTTATAATTAACCATATTTTTTCTGTGAAATATGCTTGCGTAATTTCCGCGTAGAGAGTACCTAGTGTACTGTGATGTGATGAAAAACTAATTTCTTTCTTGCTTTCATATTTGCCCGTTACCAATGTCCTTTTCTCTCTCCTTGAAATACAAAAAAAATCTTGTTAAATAACTAAGATAAGAAACTAAGTACCTACCTACTTAATACAATGAATGAATTAAGATCCTGAGCGTAATACTTACAATACCTTTGCGTAGTCAATCTGAAGGAATGCAACCGCAATAGGGCGTCAAATTTCAAGCAAGCTATTATTAATGGATAACGTAGGTAGGTACTACCTACTATGTATAATGGTAATAAAATAATAGTCACTTACGTACTGACATTCGTCATAACAATTCTGCAATGGAAGTCTAAAGTTCAAGGCGAGAATAATTGCGTACACAAATTCTGTCTTTATGTAGTAGACTCTAGTTAATTGTATGGATTTTTTCAATTTTATAACAGAATGAATATTATTGAACATGTAGAAGATATCTACAAAAGAATGGTAATGTAAAGCTAAGCTTGTTGAAATAAACTATAAGTATACCACAGATCAAGACATGGCGAGTTTGTTACATATGACTAGAATATTCATTATTGTAATTGCTTTTAAACTATATAGGTAGTCATTGTAATGAACAACAGATAAGGCCACGATAATTTTTGAGTATTTAGTAAACACTCAAAAAATATTATTAACGTATAAAATGCATTTATTCCCATATGACTAATTGGATGATAGACAGGATTGATTTGGAATGGAATAGGATGGACATAGTTTTAATATACTCACTTAGAGGGTCAATAATTTGCGTTTAGTGTCAATAATTTGCATTTAGTTTGTTACTAATATGCAAATCAGTAATATTTTTATTAAAATTTAATATTTTTTAACTAAGTATTATACTTTAACACTATCCTCATTAAAAACGAATAGTATGGGCAGTCTAGGGCGAGAAGCCAGGACACGGCCACAGATTATTAAGAATAGCGAAGGTCCCAGCCTTTAGTGGCACCCTCAGACTCTCAGACGCACCTCTCCCTTCTGACTCGAACGCGTCTCACGCGGGTGATGCTTGCCGGCTAGAAATTCTCTTCAGGGAGGTTCGAATTACAGACTAGGGGGTCCATCAAGGTCCTCGCCTTTTTAAAAGCCCGGTAACAATGACAAGGTCATCTAGGGCTAGCAGCTGTAATTATGTCAAAAAAACCTGCGCGGGCCAGACCGATAACAAGCAAACTACTTTCAGGGTGTTCGTTATTTCTGTTATACGTCGTTTAATTTTCAGATTTGAACACTAAGGACGAGATAAGTATAAGTTATACAGTTGTAGTTTTACAAAGCAACCACTGAAGCTGTAAAGTCTAACGGAACATCAAATACGAACGATGAAAACCCAAAATGTTCATTAAAATTACAACATAAAATAGGGCAACTCATTCTAATTAATCCTAGGTACTTTGATCTCTAATACAAGAACTTCATGGAATTAACATTTAAAGCAAATTCTTGCTATAGTATTTTTATCTAAGGGTGTGGATTCATCACCTCACTAGGGCGCGGTGCTGCCTCCGTGTAAAGGCTGGCGTCGACTACAGCAGAAACGTGTCGAATCGCGTCTAATCGCATTTATTCCTCCAATCCTTGTGCGTTAATGCGCTCGGTTTATTCGATTCGGTGCGCCGCTAATGAACGCCGTTTCATGGGAAGCGACTTTCTGCGATTCGATTCGACTCGACTTGGCGCTCCTAGTGGACGATTGGCTTAATGGCGCGACGCCCGCCGTCACCGTAAACGTCGTCGCACACTTATCAGTTCGGAAAGGGAAAGTTACCGTATCGCCTTTTTACAATGAAAAAGAGGCGATGTGCTACGTTCCGTAGCCAATATGAAACATCAAATCATCTTTCAGAAGTACAGTTAGAATGACAGCTTTCTTTGTATTTGGTCTCCACATCTGTTTACCATCACGAGCAATTTGCTATACTTTTTTAATATAATAGAATTTAAATTATGAAACCCTTTTGCAAAACATTGGATACCGCGCCATAATCTGGCACGTTCATGAAAGCGATATTCCATAAGACTCTTTAACGCAGGCGAGAGCCATACTGTAAAAAGCTTTGTCGCATTATGCATTCTAATGTTACTCCCAAAGCCTGATTTTACTTTCAGAGTTTTCATGTTAAATGTTGTTGAGTTATTTATTTTTACGGAAAACCTTTTAACTATAAACGAAGGTTTGCGCGTGCGTATTTACTGAGGTCGGTAGAGCGGTCAAGATCAGTCAGTCAGATGTCATAGTCACGGAACGGTGAGTATGTGGTGCGGTGTGTACCATATGGTGTTCTCGATTAAAACTCACTTTTGCAACTTATTCATTGTACTTCGTATAGCGACTAAATCTAGTATATGGACAGAAGATAGCCTACCTACCTATTAAAATGGATTCGGCTCGAGAAGCACAAAAAATTCATGTATAACACAGTCGGGGCCCACCTGCATACTTATAAAGTACATAATCAAAAACTTATTTAGGTGAACTCATGTTGCTGACACGAAAAAATTGCTGCGGAATTTTGACACTAACTGGGTTATTCCGAAAGATGATTGGATGTTTCATATTACTTTGCCCAAGTGCCAAAATACGTTACAGGTTCAGTTGGCGACATCAATTACGTACACCTTAATTAGAGCAGCTTTAATAACGTAGAGGGTCTCAAAGCAAATTGACTCTTTTCATTTGAGATTGTCACTTAAAAGAGGCTTTTACGGAATTGTCGTTAAAATCGAGTTTCGTATTAACTGTGCTATGATTGTTTACTGCTAAAGGTTTAAGTAGGCGTCAGTTAATCGTATTAACACGTAGATTAACTGTTTTGCGAATTAGGACGATTTGTGTGCGTATAATCTAAATATTTTAATTCGTTTAATCAGAATTCGTTTGTCGTTCGAAATAGAAAAGCAGATACCTAAAATTCGGTATTCCTTTTTTTATACATTATATAAAACAAAATGTCGCTGATAAATTATAATTCATAATTATCAACTTAACCAAGCAAAAAGTATATAAAATATTTTTAGCAAAAAAATTAGGACAACCGACTTCAATGCGTACAAATTTAAACTAAAAAGTAAGAAATAAATAATATTTTTATGAAGTTGTTGAAAAGAGCGTCATAAAAAACCAAGGAAAGTATTGATACACATTTATAATTACATACTCCGATATATTTGGAGCCGGTGCCAGCTAGCCAAGGAGAATAGTGTTTGCAATTTTTGAACTTCACGGAGCGGCAGATTATTTCTCATCTTCATCATTCATTATTATGTATAGTTAATGGATTAATCAAGTTCGTATCTATCAGGTAAGTTTATTTTGCTTAGGCTGGCACCGACTACAAATATATCGGAGTATGAATTATAAATAAATAATTATAAATGTGTATCAATAATTTCCTTGGTTTTTTATGACGCTCCTTTCAACAACTTCAAAAAATATTATTTTATTTCTTACTTTTTAGTTTAAATTTGTACGCATTGAAGTCGGTTGTCCTATTTTTTTGCTAATAATATATTATTTCATTATTTTTAGTGGAAATTAAGCATATTTTATTGAAAACGGATAGGCCTACTAGGCGGTCATTAAAACTTAATGGAAACTTTAACTAAAACGTTTTTTTTATTATTACTGATTTGTTCAAAAAGGGTCGAATTTATATCGATACAATTTATACGGGCCATCTCTGATCTTGACGAAGTCGAGTCGTAATAATCATAATTGGCGGAGTAATCAGGTAACAAACACAAAAAAACAGTCGGATAGAGAACTTCCTCTTTTTTTTAAGTCGGTTAACAAATAATATCACGTCTCAGACCTATAGCTCATTACAAATGCCTGCCATTCATTCAAAATGAATGGTAAGTTAATGTACTATGAACCTAGTTATTTAACTTAAATTCATAAAATAATTTGTCATAGTTTATGTGTTGACTATTGGACCTACTAACCAAAATTTCACTATTGAATATTAGGTAATGGCAAGTTTAAAAAAAAAATTACATTATTTTTGTGTTTGTGGACGATATCATTATATAATCCCCAATGAAATTATCATTTCAACAAAAAAGTACTAAACCAATTTCGGTATAATTTATACGGGACCAACTTTGAAGTATGACCTTCCTAACGAAAAAAGAATCATCAAAATCGATTCATAATTGACGGAGTAATCGCGGAACATACATACAAAAACAAAAAAAACATACAGTCGAATAGAGAACCTCCTCCTTTTTTGAAGTCGGTTGAAAATACTGTAACCCGATCACAGAAACAAATAAAGGAATGAAATTGGTTAAATATCGGGGCTTACAAGATATAGTAAGGTAAAGTAATCAAGTTGTCCGATTGTTAAAATCGCTTAAAATGTAACCCTTGTTACATGGACCATAGTGACGAATTGATTGACACCTTATTCATCAAAATTGGATGAATAGTTTAGGCGCTACGGAGCAACATTAAAACCTATGTAAATACAAACATACATAGACTGTTAAAATCATAATCCAAAACATTCTATGTGTCACAGTTAAAAGCAGTTTTTAGTTAAAACGCGTTTTAACTAGTTAAAACTAGTTCCTACTAAATGCCTTTGTTACAACTAGAATTCCAATCCAAACGGAGTGCACTGTTTTTCCCAAAAACAGTACACTCCGCTTGGATTGGAATCTAGTGTTTCATGAACCTACATGGCTGAGTGATGGGTAGGTTAGGGTTATTTTTTATGACCAGGCAGAGTGCATTGTTTTTGGGAATCAATGCCAGTTTAAAGTTAACAGCCTATTTTAACTTCCCAACAAGCTGCTGTAATACTACTGGTTTTAACTAGGGAAAACGAGTTTTAACAAATGCGGTTAGTAAAAACTATTTTTAACTAGAAAAAACGCGTTTTAACTAAAAACGTGTTTTAACTGTAACATATACATTTGATAATCATGTGTTAAACAATTTTTTTCTTATTTTCTTCTCTTTTTTGCAGGCGTAAAAGCAAGAAAGTGCCAGCGAACGCAGATTCCTTTGTTCACACGGTGACGAGAACTGTGAGAAATAGCGACGACGAGGTAAGCAAAACAACATTGTATAAATTGTCCCTGAGTAAATGTCAAAGCGTCTACCCAGGACATTGTTTGTTACTGTCCAAACAGGAAGAAAGTAGGTACTTCGCGAATAGTGAGGTTGTGTTCTGTTTGATGTTGTTGAGCCGGAGCAGGAAAGAAAAAAAGTGGGGGTCGGGAGTGGTCTCCCCTTGACTTTCTCGTACAAAAGTTGATAGAAACCTTATATTTTACATGCATGTTAAATTTTGGTCACCCATTCGAGTAAAGACCGCGCACTTGGTTGCTTAACTTTCGCGATCGATGACTCAAAAGTTGATAGAAACCTTATAGTTTGATATTATACATGTATGTTAAATTTGGTTGCAATAAGTTTTAATTTCACGAACATATTCGAATGCACTATATGAATATTATTCTATTGAATTTAAAACGAGATTTCTAGGTTTTGCATTGGTAACAATTAAAATTCTTTGAGTAATCGGGGAACTGAACTAAAAAAAAGATGAATACGAATTGATAACCTAAGAACAAAAGGTGTTAAAAAGACAACTGGTATCAAAAAAATTAAAAAACAATTAACAAAATATTATCAAAAATGACTTTTATGTTGTGTAAAAATATAATGTAATAAAATAAAATGTATTAAATAATTATAAGATAAGTATGTTTTAATTTTTGTGGATTCTGTCAATTCGATTTAAATTTGTTCCTAACAGTAATCGAGAATCGTCGTCTTTCAGCTTTCAAATGTTACTTAAAAGTTCTCTCTATTTGACATCTGTCAAAAAGGACTTCGTAAATGGAACAGAGGTCTAGCCCGTCCAAGAAGCTTTTATTTTACTATCTTCATGAGTCCGTAACCAAGTGGCCCTAAGTGGCCAATCGATTGCGCCTTGTGAGTATAAGTAGTCAAAATTTGTCATTTCGTTCGATAGAAACGTATCGTTTGCCGTTATAAACGTTGAATCGGGTATATATAGTTCGTGTCGTAGCACAATAATCAGAGGCCTTAGTACGAGTTTGTTAGTTTTCGAGCTCGATCAAACGTATCGTCTCTTTTCATACATTGCCCACTAGCGCCCCTAGCGTAAACTATCAGAAACAGTGGCCAATGTATGAAGAAACACGATACGTTTGATCGAGCTCGAAAACTATCAAGACTCATACTAAGGCCTCAGCTCGGAACCGTAACGCCGGTTTTTACTATGAAAAAGAGGCGAAACGTAGCGCACGTTTCGTAGCAGCCGCCGCTCGCCGTCCCGTAGCGTTCATAGTAAAAATGAATGAGAAGGCGACCTTAAATGAGAAGGCGTAATAAAATTGTTCCACGCGTACAAAGCCGAGGTCACAGCTACGTAGAGTAATTTAATTTATTAAAATTTCACTTTAACTAATAAGTTAAATTGTCCGTAGTAAAGTAATTTACCTAACTTTGTATATGTGTTACTTCACTTGGAGTTGCTCAAATATGAAAATAGGGCTGGCAAAACTTTTATGCTAACATATTTCTATCTATATTAAGAATCAGATTTAGAGGTACCGTTCAATCTCCAGAAACGTTCAGTCAGCATCAAAAGTAGATTAACCGTTTAGTATCTTGTCATATTCCGTTTAGTATATTGTCGCCGCCGTGGTGGAGTGGTCAGTATAGCTGGCTTCACATCAAGCGGTCCGGGTTCGAATCCTGGTAGCGGCAAATGTTTGTGTGACGAACACGAATGTTTGTTTGCGAGTCATGGTTGTTTATATATTTATTTAAGTTTATTTATAAAAATATCTAAAATTATTATGTATATTAAAAAAAAATGTCCGTTATCTAGTATCCATAACACAAGTTCTTAATGATACTTACTTCGGGCTAGATAATTGGTGTGAGCGTGAAAATATATTATTATTATTATATTAACCATTCATACATAATGGTGACAACTATTACAGTACAAGCACCAGACAAGCACTGGCGTTGCTATTACATGGTACTCTTCTCGACACCCGCTCGACAGGCCGTCTCGAGACCCGGCTGTCGCGGGTGACGTCATCGCGCGTTTAGTTTTTCAGTTGTTGTTTTTTTAAAAACTTTCTTACCAAACAAGGAGATGAAAATATTCGGCTATCGGTCGCTTTTTCAAAATGTAAAACAGATTGTAGTTTTTTATTTGCATAATGTAATTACATTCAACCCTCGCGCGACAGCCGGCTGCCGTGAAGGCGTTCTGATGCTGACCGTAGATACCTACCTACTTAATAATACAACGAATTAAGATCATGAGCTGATGCTGACTGTATAAGTCAGTGCTGTTTAGTTTGTGGTAAAGTTAGAAATCCCCGTGGATAGGTAGCATAGCACCATCTTAGCATAGTCTGTCAGTCTGTTGTGCATTTATATCTTACTAGCTGACCCGGCCACGCGTTACTGTGGTCATTTCATATTACTGTCCTATAAAAAAATAGGTCTACTTATCAAGATAAAAACTTACTCTCAAGTTGGAACAAAACATACATTTAAAAAAAAGTTAGAATCGGATTGCCAGTTTCGAAGTTCATCCCGGACAAACAAACATTGAATAAGAAAAAGATCCGTATCCGCGGATCTTGACACCAAATATCCGTATCCGCGGATACAATTTTTTAACGATCCAACACATTAGTTATTATATCTACTATATTACTACACAGAATATGATAAACTTTGTATTACCGCAGAACTGTTGGGCTGCTGCCTGTTGCCCAACAGTTCCCAAGACGGGGTGATGTCAGGCAGGCGGCCGTAAAAATCTAATGCCAAAACCTATAGCAGTATTGTCGATACCAAGATATAGATATTACACCGACACCAAATAAAATTGGCAGCAGGGTAGAAGAAAAAAGAAGACTACGGAACAACAACAACCTTCCGAAACTAGAAAATACACTAAAAAAATCGGGAGTGGTCTCCCCTTGACTTTTTCCTACATGCATGTTAAATTTGGTTGTAATAAGTTAAAGCATACTCGAGTTATCGTGCTAACGCACAGACACACAGGCACACACACAGACATAATTCCAAAAACGGGATTTTTGGACTCGGGAGGTCCAAAACGTGCAAATCCGTCAAAATCTCGAGGTCGATTTTTTTAACGATTACAAGACTTCCTCTACTACGTATACGAGAAAGTAAAAATCGACTTGCCCCAGGCGGGAACGCTGGTGATGTTTAGTGTATTTTCTAGTTTTAAAAATATTTACGCGTTTGTAAACGCAAAAATAATTCCATTACCTTCCGAAACTCAAGAAACGAGCGAGATTTAATCTCGTTGTCCTTTTTGCAATTGAATCAATACTTGCAATATAAATAACCTTTGATCTTTTAAGCGAACAAACGTTCTTTGTATTGAATGAATAAAGTGAATTGAACTTAAGCTATCCCCAAGGCGACACAGGATAGTTCCGTGAAATTTTCCACTACTAAACGGGTACCTACATTACTTAACTTTATAGTGGCTGGGTAAGAGAAATATATCGACCTCATTAACAATGAATGGATACACTTTTTACTGTAAATATAAATAACAGTAAGAACCCAACCTCGATGCTACTTCTTTACCGGTAAAAAATTATATACTTACCTCGCAACGAATTAGGAATGATATAACCTGGTCTCTTTTTCCAGCATGACAAAACTTTCTAAATTTGGAAACCGATTATAATGTAGCGTTTCTTTGTATGATATTTTAGGAAAACAGGTAGGTAGTACCTACTTATATAACCCATCTGTTTGGAATAAAAAGCTCGCACAGAGTCGCAAATTTGAATATGAAATATTGCAGGTACCTTACGGTACGTTGGTTTTTTCCATTCCATTTAGGTATAGTAAGTTTGAAATAGGTTAATTTGTGACACATAACACAATACATCCACGAAACATCTAAATTAGACAAAAGCGTGTAGTCTTACCTAAGTATATCTTATAAATATATTGCGAGCATACAAAATACTGTTCTACTTCTTCGTATATCAACCAGTATTACTCGTGTTAATATAAATATAACTAGGCGCCATTTTCTCACGAAAACCAATAATTTCAGGGCTCAAGACAGTTCATCGCTGCTCATTTCCATGGCAACACTTCTCACCTCAACCCCGAAATACACGAGCATTACAAAGGTAAGTTGGAAATTATTACGATGAAATACACGTCAAAATATTATAAATATAGTATAATATATACTGATGACTGATCTGTACTTGAAATTGAAAGGCCTTTGCTCGAATACTAAATTATATTCGAAAACCTTTCCTCGTAGAACCTTAAAATCGACGAATCCTGAGCTCGATTGTTCGCTACATCGATTGATCAAAATCTCGAAAGACATAATTAAGCTCGACGGATCGAATGCGTGAAGAAGTTATCTCGAATTTGGTCATGTTCGTTAGGTTACAACTTAGAAGTGATCAAAACTAAATGCGAGATGAACGAGTGAAGTGTGCGTGCCGCGGCAGTAGTGGCAGCGGCCGGCAATGCGCCAGAAAATCATACGAATATGTTTTTGATCCACCAATGTAGTGAACTGTCGAGCTCATATTTGTTGATTTTATGGTTCTTCGAGGAAACACAGGTCGTGGTGCGAATTGCTGGGAACAAACGTAATGTGATTAGGTATGAGAAATAATTATTTCGTCCCGCAACCTCGAAACGGAACTATTTGATTTTGAGCAAAAGGCATTCGGCTTCTAATAGAAAACCCTATCATCCTACCTGTTTTTTGTAACCCCCACGCAAAAAGAGGGGTGTTATTTTTATAAGAATGACGTTTGACGACATAACACGTGTACCTACTACACGTGTTATGTAGGTATATGCAAATCTGTGTGGCTGCCAGGGAGCTTCATCAGAGTTCTTATTGTAGTAACACATGTTGTTGAGAGTTCGTTTTGAACTCAATCCACCTTAGAAGTTATTACCTAACTCATATGAAGACTTTCCCTAGATATTACCCAACTAGTTAAATAGAATTAAGTTCGTGAAGAGTTTAATTCAGAAGTAGAAAGTCTGACAATGGCATTCTCAATTTTGATTTAGTTTAATTTGTTTGAAAGATAACTTGATTGAAAGTATTCTCAGCTATGTTTCAAGAATATCTGTTAAGCCGTTTGAAGACCATCAGGTCTTTTATAGTTGACGAAACCATCAAAGTAACTTTCGGAGGTCTGATCGATTCACAACTCGTTATTATCATCATCATATCAGCCGAGAGACGTCCACTGTTGGACATAATTCTCCCCCAAGGATCTCCAACCCGAACGGTCCTGTACTGCCTCCATCCAGCCGCTTCCCGCAACCTTCACCAGATCGTCGGTCCCCCTTGTGGGGGCCTACCAAAGCTGCGTCTACGTGGCCGCCATTCGAGGACCTTTTTTCCGCCCCAATTCAATTGGGTATATCGTACTAAATATTCTGTAACTTTACTGATATTACTGAGACTGCAGCATGACCTGGAATCTGCAGTATACTCTTTTTCTCTTTACGAAATTGTAAGAGTTGTATTCGTATTTGTGATCATTAAATCAGTACAATGAATGGTTTGAAGATAGATAGGTGTATTGGCCAAAGTCTTTTAATGGAACAGGAGGGAGTAGGTATTGAAAATAAATTAAGTTTCCTATACAGAATATCGATAGAGAAGTTCTTACTTATTTGTTTCTATTACAGAACAAAGAAAAGTTTCATTTACAATAACATGTATTACCTTTCTTACACAGTTGTAACAACCTTTATTCTGATCCTTCACAATAACAGTCATAATCAAGGATCCAATAATTTTATTACACATTTCGTGGAACCCGAACCTTTTATTAAAATATAACATTCATGATAACGAGTAACTCGTAAAAAGTTGTGTATCTAGGACTTAAGGCATATCGTACTCGCGCAACCGATCAAGAATATATATTACACACATACATATATTAATCAGACCCTCAATCCCAAAAAGGGTCGAGCAGAGCTTCAAGTAACATTCGGTTAAACACAAAATCACATATGCCACTATGGGCTATACAGTGTGAATTTTTCAAGTGTGCCTTTAAAGCCAAATCCTAAACTATAAGGAATATCGAAAAATGCTCAAAGGAGTCGCGAGCCCGATTTTGATGAAAACAAAAACTGCATCATTGGATTGGAAGGAAGCAACTCTGAAATCGCGAAAAAAAAATCAGGAGTGGTCTCCCCTTGACTTTCTCGTATACCGAAAAGGACTCAAAAGTTGATAGAAATCTTATATTTTGATGTCATAAATACATGTTAAATTTGGTTGCAATAAGTTAAAGCATACTCGAGTTATCGTGCTAACGCACAGACACACACACAGACATAATTCCAAAAACGGTATTTTTTGATTCATGGAGGTCCAAAACGTGTAAATCCCTCAAAATCTCGAGGTTTAATTTTTTTACGATTACAAGACTTCCTTTATACTACGTATACGAGAAAGTAAAAATCAGGTGTTTCATACATTTTGGTTCGTAGGTGTTTCACTTTTGTATGGAATAGCTGATTGTTTTCGCGATTTTAGAGTTGCCCTGTTTGTAGAAACCCTCGCCTTGAAACTGTCGCTTGTAACCTATCATAATTCATGCCTCGATTTCAAGTTAGTCGGAGCTGTGTAACCTCCCTTATTGCCCTGTATCGTTGGATGTTCGTTTACATAAACTTTATTCAGTGATCCTATGTCCACATAGAAATGCTTTATAACAGAACCGATCTCGAGAAACTGAAGTTATATACTTACTATTCGTATACATTACATATTTACTTATTCGCCCCATTTCAAGTGTGGTTCCGAATCTTTCATATTATCGCACATTGAAAACCTTTGCTACTATACTCAACTGTGATTTATTAGATACTTTTTACTATGTAATAGTCTTATAGCTAAGAAGTTTAATGCCAGACACGGGATCAACGACAATTCTCAAAGCATAACAGTGCTTTACACCCTTATTCACAAACATTACTATGAGATCTCTCGACTCTTGGATATGAAACGAATCAATCACAGACCTCTATTCAATGCCATTGCGTTGAAGAGAGCTCTGTGATTGGTTCGATTCTTATGGGTTTCGTTGGGTCTGGTGTCAGGCACCAGGCACTGGCTTCAACAGGGCGGCGCTGCCATGACACCACCGCGGAAAATCAAACCAAAGGTCGCATCCATCCGCCACCTCTGAAAGCAGAGGCGTGTCAGGAGCAACCGACCTCCCAGTTCCGCTAAAGGCATCCCTCGCCCCAAAGGTCCGCGTGCCAATAAAAGGGTCCTTGCGTGTTCCGATGTCGCCGTCTGTGGAGGCGCCAGACGTTGCCCAGGGTGCACTGCGGGGAGGTCTCAGAACAAACCACTCCAACCCTTTAAACGCCTAGCTAGTGCTCGGTTCCATTAATTGATCTATCTTCACTTTTGCTTCCTAGCATAAGATTTTGACAGATATCCCTACAAAATATGTCAAAATTCTACCTTAACCAAGAGAAACTATCGGTAGTTATGTTATTGAAACCCGCCATAGGTCAGATTAATCCAACAAATATTATCGTTTCATTTCGCCATGGTGGTATTTTTACGATCAAATAGGTACATACCACTGCTGGTTTTATCTGCTTTTTTTTTGTTTAATTGCGCTGTTTTTTACTATTTACTGTGTGCCGGGCACTGAGGGCATAACATATAAAGTCTGGCGGTTAAACTACAAATAAATCTATTCGATTCTAAAGGGAAGCCCGAAAGACAAGGTAGCAACTAATAGTTAGGTATCTAATATTACTTACAACGTCGTATTAATAAAGTTGTCATAAGCAAGTCGTTGGGTTTATCTTATGGGTATTAAATGGATCTTTCTGGGTAGCTGTACAGTTTAATAAGAACGCCATTAATGTGCTATTATGACGATGTACCTACGGAACATGTGGTTACCAGCGTTATTAAAACAACCTATGAGGTCGTTCGCAGCAGAATAAAATTAATACAGCATAATTAAATTGATAGAGATTCGGGTAGTGTTAAACTTTTTATTCCAATAGTACCTATGGATTAAAATAAATAAAATCAAACTGTTGGTAAGCATGGCGACACATGATGTGGCGACGCGTAGCCACGGCACCATTTGGTATTAGATATTTCACATCAATAAAAGTATTAATAAAAAATATCCCGGTACAAATAAAGCCGATCATAATAATAGGGGTTAAAGTATGAAATTGCCCATTTTTTCCTAATTATTCATTAGTGTATACTTCCTTTAATACAATAGCTATGTCCGATATTCTTTTTTTTTAATTTTAAACTTCATTACAAGGACTTATATTATTACACAAAATTTAGATTTGAGGTTACTTAAAAAATCGCAAATATATTTGTATGGAAAAATTAATTTTTGTTAAATTCTCCATACTTTTAAATTTAAATTTCATGCTTAGATCCCTAATATAACACAATGCTGAACGGGCGGAGGGGGTCACGCTACAAACATTATCAAACTTCTTACAGGTGACACCTCGCCCAGTCCATTATGTTCGATGTAATGGCGTGATCTTATCGAAAATTTCTATCGTCAATGTCTTTCATTTTTATTGATAAAGGCATCTGAATACCCATAATTTTCACCTGTTTAACACCATTTTTGGAAGCATTAGTAAAGAATAAACATCAGGTGAAATGATGGGCAAAGAATTTCCCAATTAAAGAACAATAAATAAAAAACCTCTTGACTGATCATAACGTCCATCCTGCCTGTATAATACGCCTTTCTAAAAGCTTCATTAGAGACAACTATCTAGGAAGGTACAATTTCAACTAAATTTTCGTAGGCTACCCCAAATTCCTAAATAGCTAAAGTTACCATACCTATTCTAATTCTGGCTACACAATGTAAATAAGCTGGCGACATATTGCGAGGGTTTATAAGTACTTGAAAACATAGTTAATTAAGTTTGGTTGACAGAATAAATGTTAGAATGGTATAAGTATTTTATTACAGACTCAGAGGTCTCAGGCGAGTGCTATTTATATTCGGTGTCGCTGCTTGTGCTAAATCTACATGGCTAGCTACCATCATTTTCTCAGCCAAAGCGAGCCCTAATTTATACTATACCCCATGGGTATTGAACTCAGAACCTTTGACACAGGTGTGCACGTTCCGCTAGATTACAGAGACGGTTACAACAGACTTGATTAATCAACAAGCAGAAAGTTTAAAAAACTGTAACCCGACTACGAAACAAAAAGAAAGGAATGAAATCGAGTAAAATACGGTGGAAGATACGTAAATTTTATACAAACACACCATACACCTTTTTCTTCCTTTAAAATAGGTAATGGCGTTCGCGACACATAAAGATTACGCATTTTGCGAATGTCGAGTGAAAATATACTTGGTAACTAAAAGTTGTACGGTAGATTAAGTTAAAAATTGACTCTCTACATAAATATATAGATTGCTAAAATCATAACCCTTCCTTTTGCTTCCATTATGATATGACATTTTTAAAGGCATGTTAGCAAGTTTGGTGTATGTGATTTAGGTAAAGTTCGGTTAGATTAAGATAAAAGTGAGCAAAAAAATAAAATAAAGCGCGACCAAAGCGAGCGTACCGCAGTAACGGCTGGCGAAGCGCCGGAATACTATTTAGTAATTCGATGTAGGTTATGTAGGTAATATCTAAACCGTCAAAGTAAGAAAATTCGATATATCGTCATAAATTTTTTAGCGCTAATTATTTTCCAATAAATAGAAATTTTAAGATGTGATTACGGTCTTCTTTCAAATGAAATGAAAATATTCTTTATTTAAATGGACTTTGCTAAGTACTTTGAAGTCGCCAAAACCTTACTACCACCGTTTCGGGACGAAATAATTATTTCACTCAAATATTTTTTATGCTGATACGGAGTAGAAACCGCGAAAGAAACTCCTGCTCATTTAATAATTAATATTTTCTTTCAGGTAACGGGCTTATCCGCGTGGCTCACGATGCAGCACACAACGTCTGGTACCCTTCCAGCTGGACCATGACCTCCCCGCACCCTCGCCCTACGCTCACCAGGAACGGACACGTGCACGTCCACCACTCCGGCGTCTACCTCGTCTATGTGCAGGTAATTTGGGGGTAGTTTTAAAAACACAAAAGTGTTTGGTGGAGAAAATATAGTGCAAGATCCACACATATAGATAGATCAAGTTGTGGACTATAGATACATATTTTACTTTTTTTAAAACCCATTAGCAGATCACCAGAAGAGAGATACCGACATAAAATTAACTTGGTGTTATGCCAGCTTAGAAGAACTTAGATATACTTACCTAAAAGAAATTTTGAAGATGACCTTTAGAAGCTCTTTACTATGCCTATTGCCTACATTAAATTAAAATTCCACAAAGGAATCATTACATATTTATATTACTTCAGCTACTTCATGTGTACAATAAGACAACAGATTATTATTCTAAGTACACATGTTCCCTCACAAAAGTCGGAATTAGAAAAGAAAAAGTAATGGAAAAGCGATAATCCTTGAGCATTTCATATACATACAAAGCCAATTCTTATTTAGATAAGCTATTTAAATCTAGGACGAAAGAGCTCAGAGTGTGTTCCTCTTTTTATTAAGAAAGTCCTCTTAAGAATTCTTTTACATTTTCATTCTGACTCTTGAAGTATAATAAAATATATATAAGTAAGTCTTGACTCTTAAGGTATTAATATAAAAAGGGAATGGAAAATTTTGTTCCATAATAATTTTCAGTATTTGCGTGATATACTTACCTTCTTAGACGCAGTTCAGGATTTCAAAAGATTTAAAAGTGATTCGTATTTCGTATTCTCTTTTTATGGTATCTTTCGAAAGTTGACAGTTAACTTAGCAAACTTCTCTCTATTATGAGACAAGACTGTAGCAAGCTCTCGCGTTTCCTATCCAGTCGCAGATGTTTCTAAGACTAGGGTTCTTTTCACAACAATCGCATCTCTTTTCTGCAACTTACCCCATCATAATTAAGCTGCAATATTGTTACCATTGTTACCGAGCCTTTTTAATAGGTACCTATGTTTTACCTTTATATTTCTAAACTTTTACGTCATGCATATTATTTTATGCCACACCTGACTAGAAAGTGGCATTTTCCACACGCTACGCATACGGAATATCCCACTTCCTGATGAGGGGGTAACATAAAACAGTTTTTACTTACCTCGGGTGGTAAAAAGAAAGCATCAGGTCGCATATTGTTCGCTCTCGCTCTCAGCTCGAGGGTCAAATGCATGCGATCTGTAACATTATTTGTTTTACCGCCCTAGATAATAAATGTACTAGGCTTTTCTGTAAATATCTAAATTGAACCCAATTTTTCCCCTTCACAAATTCGCTCTTTCCACACTCCTCCACCAGTTTTCCGCTTCATCTTTCTTCATCATAAACATCTTCATTCTTCATAAACATATTTATGTATAACGCAACTGTCATACCTTTTCAGATCTACTATCTGGACAGCCACGACATCATCGCGTGGGTGCTTCACCGCACTAACGCGGATTCTGATCACCGGGACACACTCCTACAATGCGCCCAATCATCCCACTCCTCCGAGAGAATCGATAAACCCAACTCCTGCTTCTCGGCAGCAGCTTTGTATCTTCGTGCAGGAGATAGATTAGCCGTCAGGAACACAGGAGGAGACAGGCACTCGCTAATGGAGCCAGAAAAGAGCTTCATTGGCTTAGTCAAGCTGGGAGATGCGATGGACCCTTACGAAGAATTTTAATCTAAGTTAAGTAAAAATAAGAGATTAAAGTCAAAATAGATAAGGAACAAAATAGGGACAATATGCCAAAGTATTCGTTAGTTATCATTTCATTCATTTTTAATAAGATTATAAATTCACATAATGAGCCCGTGAAAGAAATGAATGTTACAGAAAATACACTTGCACTTAAAGTTAAATCAATGTTTTGTAGCTCCTTTAAATTATTTAAATAATCACTACCTCAGAAAAGATAAATAAAAAGTGAGTAAGATAAATATATATTATATACCCCCAAAATTATCAAAGTAAATTAAAAAGAAAGAAAGAACCAATGGCAAGCGGCGGCTTAAAAATATAAAGTGATAAAGAATTTATTCAGGGACAAGATCAATGTTAAAATTTTTGTTTCAATAATAAGCTAGAATAGTCTAAAACATTCTCTCTAAATTTTGAATTCATAACAGTTTTTGCTTTGATAATTTTATTCTCAAAACTTGGGCTAATAAATTCTAAAAAAGCTAATAAATTTATAAGAAACTTTGCCAAATGAAAAATAAATCTTCAACACAAAGTAATTTTGCTTAAGCAAATACCTATCATAGTTCGCAATCGTCTCGGACAAAGCAAGGAAAATCATGAAAAACTCAAACACGAGAAATCTCATTACGTACATCTCTTTTGTAAATAATCTTATATATTTTATCGTTTCGCTAAAGATTACTATTATAACTTTAGTTGTTAGTCTTTCAACTTCCATGACCTTTCGATTTTTTTTTGGATTTTTGATGGATATATTTTTGCCAAAAAGCTAACATTTGTAATGCTACTGAGATGAAGAGAAAGGAGAAGAAAAGTATTTCTATTGAGCTGACTTAACCTACACGGATTACAGTTGATTTTTTGCAAAGATTAATGTTAAATTTCCTGTATTTTTTATACTGTTGTTCTCACATGGCCTGCTGCGTCGCCCCGAGATGTGTGATATGATCACTTATTGTCACATCATGTACTATGGGCCTGTCTCACTTAATATTTGATTGCGTGTAGGTTTAATGATCTTTTAGTATATTTAGTTTTGGAAGTGCCATGTTTTATTTCTAATTGTAATGCCATAGACGAAGAAAGACGTAGGGACGCCACTCATTGCCATCAAGAAATGTTATATTAGTTATTAGTTTTAAGTTATTAGCTAAAATCATAATAATAATTATCTTCCTTACAAATGTGTCAAAACGTTTTAGAAAGAGATTGATCATAAATAAATTACGCTTCGTTGTTCTTATTCAATTATTATTGCAATGCAATGACGATATAAAATAAAGCAACAAGATTAAACAGAAAATATCAAACAAATTGTGGTTTGCTTTAATTACATTAAATCTTAACAATATTACTTGTAAATTACCAAAGTAAGTTATTGTTTAAAAGGTGAACTATCTGTGCTGTAATTTGTCTTCGGCAGTTAGCATGGGCTGTTTAATTTGTCTCTGTCGATATCATTTGTTAAGAAAGGGATAGAAATATCGAACAGATAAAACACTCTAGGACAATTGAATCGAGTTATATTTTTTAAAAAAAGTATTGATAAATTTTACTAGTCGGTCCCCAGTCAAGGCCTGGTTCGAAAAGGGAGGAGGTATAGATTTATGGTTAATTTAATTAAGGGTAGGTCCGGGTTCCATAAAAAACCTCATTGACCTGCATTATGTCTCCTTGGCTAATCTGCTGTATCTACTGTATCTAAATCTGCCGTAATGTCAACAATTCAATTTCGTGTTTCTGCTTTTAGTGGTAAGATAGCCAGCTCCACATCCACTAGGAGGCCGGTAACTAATGACATGTCATCTCTACATGCTTTCCTGCGACTTTCTATCTAACTAAGTCAAGGTTGTCGCGACGTGCAGGCGCGACGGAACGGACAAAAAGATTTTAACACTATTCTTGCGCGCCTTGCCGATCTACTAGAATTCATTCCTTATAGATTGGATATCCCGACAGGAATAAAGGCTAGTGGATGGGGAGCTAATCTGTTGAGGTTCACGGATGAATTCAACACGAGGTGTGTAAAATTCAATAAAAAATTAAATATTGAAAGCGATTAAAGATTAAGTTCTGTATTAGTAAAGCTCACGCTCATCTTGTGAGTTGAGCAAGACAGTTGTGCTTATTGGTTCGGTAGATATAGGAATCAATATCTGCCTCGCCTCCACGTTGTCTTGAGGTAGCCAAAGATTTGAGTGAGGACTTCATATTTTATATGAACGAGGGATTTACTCGAATATGTGTAATTCGATTCAATTGACTGGACTGTATTGTAGCTATTATAATATTATATAGTATAGCTACCATTTAATATTTTCATGTTAATATTAAGACGGGTCCTCGTAATATAACGAGATGTGGCGCTTTATTGGTTATTATTATTTCGTTAATTATAGTATTGTAATTTATTTTTACAAATAATTTGTTTATGGTTAATGCAATCAACATGTCTATTGATGTTTTGTATGTGCAAAGAATAAATATTTTTAAAAATGCATTTTTGTTTGACTTGAACTTTTAAATTAATTTATTGTAAAAACATAAGCACCAAGCACTGACAAATTTCGACAGTGAAAAGCAGTGTCTCAGTGGCGTAATTGTTCAACGCAGCCGCCCGGATTGCGGAAGATGCGGGTTCGAGTCCCGCCTGAGGCAAGTCAATTTTTTTCAGTGCATTTTTCTAGTATTAATATTTACGCGTTTGTAAACGCAAAAATAAAATTATTCCATAGATACTTACTTACACTTTTTTACCTGTATTTACAGATAATAAACATTAAATTTAAGATTCTTGTAGGTGTACTAAAAATACACGTGATTTTGGGGGGAGGGGTAGTCTTAAACCTCACCACGTATCACCAAGGGGGAAGGGGGGGTTAAAAATGCTAAAAAACATCACGTGATTAATGGACGGCCCCTAGAGGACGGAAAAAGCTGCTTGGTGCTTATACTATGATAAGAATAAATTGCTAGATGTTTAGAATAATTTCACTTTTCCAACTTTTGCATCTTACCATCTTCCTGGGTTGTCTTAATCTCGTATATGGATAGATAATGACTTATACAGGATTAATTTTAATACACTATTAGCTCCATAGGTATAGGAAACTATAGATTGGCAATGTGAGAGAGAAAGAGCATTAGAGCGAGATAGACGAAGGCGGCCCAAGTCGGCCTGTCAGTCACGTAGAAAATACAGCATCTGTCTGATTGCAGTACCATTTTTCACGCACACATGCGCAATACTCACACATTGGTTATTTTTTTTTGTTTCGCCCTAATCGATTCATTGCCAATCTATTAACGTCAGTAATTATAAATCTACGATTAGCGCAAACAATTTTTCTCTGGAAGCAAAAAAGTTCCATAAATTTCAGACGAGTTCGTTTGTGAATTTTTATGGAACAGCTTAAATATTTTTCGTGATTTCAGAGTAGCTTAGTAAAAGTTGTTAGCGTTGATGAGATCTTCAGAGGGTTTTGAGTTAGTGTATTAAAAATAATCCTGTATGTGTTTTCATGCTTAATTTATAATTGGGGCTATTAGATACGTAAAATGGCTTACAACTTGACAAACAAAACAAAAACCATACATATTTTTATTTTAGAAGTTTAATAGTCCAAACATTAAAATGAAGCGTAATTTAAATTTGAATGAACAATAAAAGCTGTTCACTTATTTTATTTATTCACTCCCTCTTAGTTAAAGTGAGTTACTACTGAGAAGCCATCCAATTCCCCTTTAATGAACCACGGAGCGCTGCGTGGTGCTGGTGTCGTCATCGGCATTTTTATTTGCCACACTAAGGTTTTTGTTTAAAACAATTTCATAACAAATTTCAATCCACGAAGCAAACAGAGATTGTTACTTTTTATCTACATACTTATAAACTACAGTCAAGGAAGATGCTGGGTTCGATTCCCGCCCTGGACAGTCGATTTTTTTGAGTATATTTGTAAGTTTAAAAATATTTGTGCTTTGTTAAGGCAAATATAATAAAATAATGTAAGGTAGTTCCATCTTAACTGGACGTAAAATATTTGCAAAAATATTACGTTCGGATCTTAGAAGTGAAAATTTGCTGAAACAATACTACGATAAAGACAATAAGTACGTTAACACACACAAACAGTAAATACAAGCACTGAGAACTTTCGACGGCGAAACGAGTGTCCTAGTAGCGTAGTGGTTGACGCAGACCGGATTGCGGAAGATGCTGGGTTCGATTCCCGCCCTGGACAGTCGTTTTTTATGAAAAGAGGCGATGCGCTACGGTCCGTAGCCGTTTCGTAGCCGCTGTTCGTAGCGTCCATAGTTAAAAAGAGGCGTCCCTTTCCGAGCTGATAAGTGTTTTCGGACCTTTAAGGTCGTAGTAGTAGCGTAGCCGTATCAGCTACAAAACTACGAGATGATACAGCTGATAAGTGTGATCGGACCTTTGTAGCCTACGAATACAAATGAAATGTTTTTTTTTTAAATTAATTCATTTATTTTAAATAAAATTGAAAAGATTTGAAATTTAAAATTCAGGAATTAAAATTAAAATTAATAGTGTTTTATGCACCCACATGGCTGATGGGTGATGGGTAGGTTAGGGTTATTTTTTTTTATGACCAGGCCATATCTTTTATGTTTTTGTGAGCAACAAGGTAATAACAGTAATACTGTTAAATATAAAAAAATTATGATCACTAACTGTTATGAGATCCGTTGGTAGTAATAAAAATGTATGAATAAAAAAAGTTGAAAAATAAAATTATGAAGAGTGATTATTATGAACACAAATCAAAGAATAGGATTTAGAATATTATGTGAGCCAATATGGACCCATATTAAAGAGACGAACTGTACCTATCCTTAAATAATTATCTATTAATTTAATTCTGTAAGTTTTTTTTTATATTTTAAATTTTAATTTAATTAGCTGAATTTATTTAATAGATTAATTATAATAAAATTAATCTTATACTTAATCGTCAAGACAAGGCAATTGTGAGACGAGGCTCGCGGGACGAGAGGGGTGCGGTGGCGCCACCAAACTGCCATACACTCGATTGGTAGACGCTGGTCCACTGTAGGTCTACTGTACGCTGTCTATACAAAAGCGGCATTTTCCTCTACTTCAAAGGCGTCTAACCACTGTGTATATTCACACTATGATATATTTTTTATACAACTAGATGACACCAAGCTGACAGCCCACCTGGTGGTCAGTGGATACCGTCGCTTTTAAATACCTGCAATAACAAGGAAATAATCCCTTGATATTTCAGGTGCGTTGTAATCCTGAGGCCTAAGATTATTCTAAGATAAAATGCCTTCCAATGCCCGGTAATTATACTGGATACCTTTCCCTTCAATCCGAAACACAGCAAATGAGCAAACTATAACTATATAATATAAGATAGGATATTACGCTGAAACTAAATAAAATTGGGAGCATGCATGCAAATAATGAGTTATGATTCCCGAAAAAGCGCTCCGCTCGTCAAGAGAAACTCTACAGAGGCCTTAGTATGAGTTTTGATAGTTTTCGAGCTCGATCAAACGTATCGTCTTTCTTCATACATTGGCCACTGTTTCTGATAGTTTACGCTAGGGGCGCTAGTGGGCAATGTATGAAAAGAGACGATACGTTTGATCGAGCTCGAAAACTAATAAACTCGTACTAAGGCCTCAGAGTGTAAAAGACATGAACAGTCAAACGCGAACCATGTATTCTGCTCACCATCATAGCATTTTTTTCCCTTTAGACTATACCTGGGAAATTGATAGTTACGAATTTATTGAAGGTCAAAGTCAATTTTTTCTTAAATTTTTATGAAAACATATTCTAAACATTATTTCTTAATTATTCTCCAAAGATTTTTTTTAGTATTTCATAACAAAAAATGGCTTCAAAACATTAGCGTTCAATGTAGCTCACTCTGCGCACGGACACTAACGAACGAGGCCGCCGATGTCGGCAAAATTATCGTGGTTTTGCGAGTGGAGCGCTTTACATTGCGCGGTATAGTTTGTAATTTTTTTACCATCAAAAAATAAAAATCATTTCCCAGCAATTATTTTTCGAAATGTTTCTTATTTTGATGTATAGAATACATGGTTCTCGTTTGACTGGTCTGACTCTGTACTCGCGCGATGACTTGCGAGGTCAATAAGGACACTAAAGAAATCTTTTATGTTGAATTAATCGTGCGGTTCGTTTCCGCGCTTCCGTAACGTTCATAGTAAAAAAGGAAGCGAAAATACTTCCCTTTCCGATCTGATAAGTGTGCTACGCCCTTTACTGTGTACGTACACGGGCGACAGGCGAGGCGTAGTTTTATTTTCCAGCCTCAGTTTTTTCTGCGCACCGCTCAGACTGTACTTTTTATTTGTTCTGTGCATCTGCCGGGGGCGAATGAAAAGGTATTCATAAAGTTCATGCCGTAATTTTACAATTGCTTTGAGGTTATAAAGCGGGGATACCATATAAATGCCAAATTGAAAAGCACTGCAGAAATGATAAGGGTGGACAATTCAAAATGGACTTTAAGAGCATAGCAGTCAATGTCTGTATTACAGGAATACTAATAGAATAATAAATTGTTTTCTTTCTTATCCTTAACTCTTGGCCTTGACCTCAACCCTCAACCGAAAGTACCTACGCAATATGTCTATATGTACTTTAATTTTGGTGTACAATAAAGCTTATTGGTAGGGCTTTTGACGATTTAAAAGTACTTAGCAAAGTCCATTTATATAAAGAGCTTTTTCATTTCATTTCATTATTCATTTATTCAATGAGAGCGAAGGTGGAGTTTACACCTTGAACTGTCAAACATTGGGAGACAACATATCTTATCAATTACTGTTGAAACCCAATAATGCTGTTAAGAGAGTTTACCTACGTCTCCGAAGCTCTCCCCAAAATACATACAATGGAAGTCGGATCTTTTGTAAGATCATTGACGGGGAATTCTCCGTAGTTCGAAAGGTCCATATTCATCGTCGTGTCCGCTAAACATTAAATTCTGTAGCTGCTAGGCATGTCGTCGAAAGTGGCAGATGAAAACTTCTGTCGGCGAACTGCCCATAGGTGAAAGATGTTGGAATTCATTTCTGGAGACAAACAATTACAAGACGGCTTAATTACCTTTGGAGGACGGAGGGTTTTTTTTTTTTTTTACGTGCAAAGCGCAGAGGCCGGCGGGGTGTCCGGTTTCCCGCGTTTTTAAACCTGCGCTCGGCGCCATTCAAGTATTTTGTTAGTGTGACCAGATGTATCCACTTATAACGTTGATGTTTGTATTTCTGAGAAGCCAATAAAACAGGGCAATAAACAAAGCTTAGTTGACAGCTTTACAATGTTTGTTTAATTTATTATCGTCGTAAGAGTGGCGACTGACGGGTCGTAAAAAACGGGTGATTTTGTTGTTTGAAATAAATCTTATAGGATGAATGTTTATAACGTTATAAAATTTACAACTTATGTATTTATATTCTGCGATGTATTAGCTTTACAATTAACGAATAATAAAAGTATGTATCCATGGTAAAAATTCGATAACCATGCCTTTGAAGTTTAGTAATATTTTTTTTTCTTTTTTTTCTTTCAGCGCTTTTCGTGATTTGTAAAAAATATTGTGAAGCTATTACTGCACGTAGCTAGCATATATTTACTTTCTTGTATAGATAAACTATTTGAAAACATTATGCAAGTTGTTTTTTTTGTTTCTATAATTTACAGGATATTTGCAAAAAAAAAAACATTGAGCGTTCAAAAAATCATTGTAAAATGCCGACTTTAGTTTATAGTTGATTTTGAATGATTTATAATGAATAAAGCTTATCTTAAAAATACGCATTATTATGTTTACAAAGTTCCCTTTCTAATGATATATAATAAGAATAGACTTACATAACAAAAACAATGTCAAAAAAAGAAGAGAAGTTGCTGATTAGTATCTAATACCGGCCGGCCACCGGGCGATCGCGTTGTCGAGTACTAGTGTGCTAGTGTGCGTGCGTCGAGCAGTATACAGGCTGTTTTTGTTTTTGTTACGTGAATAATACATATTTTTGTTTCTTTGATTTATTATTTGTTACCTACCATTGTGTATTTACGTAATAATGTAAAGATTAAGTGAATTATATTTCTGTGCTATGTTTACCAATTGATCTTTATAATAGATAGAAATGCAAAGGATTTGGTGTATTTTTATTGCTTTATTTCGTAAGACAATTTTTTTTGCTAGTTTTTGACCCAATAATATAAATAATTATAATAATTATAAAAAAACCTAAAATATTAAAGAAAAAATAAGTGATGGACCTCCCTCCCCCAATTGTTTTACGAAATAAATGAATGACCCCAAAGCTACTTACTTGTGTAGGAATGTGACATTTTTATACCTACTATTTTAGTGATATAAAAATTTGGTCTGCCTAATGGAAATAAATTAGTCATAAAATAATTTTTCTCAGGAGTTGAAATAAATAAACATATGTAGGTAGTAAAATAAAATATTTATTCTTATATAACTAGGGAGGTATAATAACAGAGGTATACAGTACTTTTATTATTTTACAGCTTCACAGATGAAATTCAATTTAAGTATATTTATTCAATTAGGCCCCTGAAGAAGCTCTTTCGAATCATTAAAATTGAAACAAAAAATTTTATTTATAAAAATCTATTTTTTTTAGGTCGGTCCCAAATGCAAGTGATTACGTTTATTCCAAATATTGAGGTTGGCACCGTCCTCATTTTTTTTTAGATTTTTATAAACAACAGTTTGTTTGTTACTCTTTCACTACTAGCAACTAGAAATAAATTGAACTAAAAAAGGAGCATCCTTTAACTCAGCGCTTGCAAGTACATTCATTACGTAAGCGTAGAGAACAAGAAGTGTGTATGTGTGCGTGAAATTCGGGCCATGAGGGTTTTATGGTATTTGACATCCGTAACTCATCTAAATTCGATAACTACTAGCAAAAACAGGTTCCTTGTTAAATTATCTATCTAATGGTATGCTATTTCAATGGTTTTTATTACTGCGTCTTGCAATAATAACATCAAGAAAAAACGATACCTATAACGCCGGTGCGCAGTACGTACCTACTGATCTAGATCACTTTGAAAATCTATTTACGTAACAATGGAAGAATGAAATCGAAAGATCTAAACTAAAACAGATTCCTGGATAGATTACCTTTCTTATTATATGCGGCTCTCATGATTTTATTGTTTCGTGATTGTATTATAACGAAAAGAAAAAACCGGTCCCGCGCTAAAACGTCGTAAATGACGCACATCATTTTCAAACTGTATTTGTATGAAAAATACTAATTGAATTACATGTCCTATTGTTAAGTATGAATAAATACACAATAAAAAATACATATTACATAATTTTACTTACCTTATAACGATAAAATCAATCTAAACAATCCAAAAACACTGCACTGCACTTCACAATTTCCAAGGACGTCGTAACAGAGTAGACGACGAATATTACTGTTTTTTTTTTTTTTTTTTTTTTTTTTTTTTTTTTTTTTTTTTTTGGTTAAATTTTCCCTGTTACGGGACGGCAAAGGGATCTAGCCCATACAGCCAAGTCTTTAGTTTCATCTTCTTTCTTGAGTTTGGCATTAAAATGTTGGTGCCACACTTTTTAATGCATCTAGGGAGTGCTTGGCGAGAAATGCATGGTACAGACCTCATGATTGTGACTGATGAGAATTGTATAGTGGGATTTCCAACCACTATACAATTCTCAACGCCACATACACAAAACCTTTATTTCAATGATTCCTCATAACTGTTCGTCAACACGGATGCTTATGCAACAAAACGACACCACTTTCACTGCACAAAATCCACTCCGAAGCAATTTTGAATTATCGAAATAAAGATCGACATCCAGACGTCATGATTACCCGCCAAACCTTTTTTTTTTTTTTTAATTCTATATTTGTGATAGCAAAGGGATCTAAAATACGCTAAATTTATTCAGCTTTTAGAAAAGATATAACACAAGCCAATTTAAACCTTAGCTTTATTGTAATAGCATTTTTAAAGAGCGGCGCGAAAAAAGTGACGATATCGTTTCCCGGCGTTAGCGCGTGCGTTTTTTAGTGAACATATCCGGGGGGCCCGCGGGGGGCCGGCCGCGAGAGGTAGAATAACGTCAATAAGAACTCGGGTGAAATTCCTTGCCTTCCGTACTAATTTTATTTTGTGCTATAGTTTTTTAAGCGTTCACTGAGGTAAAGGTCGTTGTACCAAAAGTAAGAAAAAAACTTTTACCAAAATTCCTTTTACCAAAAAACAAAGAAAATGACAGGATTTTCAACTTTTAGTAAGCGCAATCTCGCAAAATATTCTTCGAATTTTTAAAATATTGTAGGTAAATACCTACTACTCTTTAAGTTCTTAAACCCACAGTTTGCCTACTCTAACACCTACAGTATCCTTCGCTTAAAAAATCCAGCTAAGGAACGAATTAAGGCTTAATACAACCTGTTTACTCTAAACGGTCATGTTAACAACGTTTTAAGAAAAAAAATCTAGGCCTATCTTTATTTTATTGTATTTTATCTTAGCAAGGTGGGTGAGCCATAACTAAGGATATCGGTCAAAACGCTGAGTTCCTATGAAGTCCGAGTGACACGATCAGCGGCTGTACTACATAACATGGTTCTAGTGAGTATGCCGTAATATACACTATTCATTGCGCGCGTTTTAGGGACTGCAAAGCAATAAAAGTTAGGTACAGCCGCAAAGGACATCGGTCAAATCGCTGAGTTCATATGAAGTCCGAGTGACACGATCAGCGGCTGTACTACATAACATGGTTCTAGTTGAGCATGCCGTAATAAGTATACACCATGGATTGCGCGCGTATTATGGACTGTGAAGCAATGAAAGTTAAGCCATCCGCAATGTAATACAATTTATAATATAGTAAAGCATAATTTTAAGCGATTATGCTTTTATGAATAAAAGTCGGACTATTTGCTTTTGTTTTTTAAATATAAATCTAAGTTTTTCGGTTCTTACGTATGAAATTTTATTCCATTATTTAGATAAATAACTGATTCACTGCAATGATTGCATGTTACAGCTGAGCAGGACGGCATTTTGAAAGAAAAACAGATATATCTTCCTGACGTACGTACGTATTCACTCGACTTTATCGGAAGGCGAACTGGCGGCAATGTATGCCCGCTGTGCATACACTTGTCACAAGTTAAACGCCGGCTTGGCCTATCTCGTTGTATTATCAAATCTGTGCTCATAATAGTCCTAAAGAGTTGTGCAGAGCATTTGGTTATCTGAGGTATTATATGAAGCCACATATGATTGTATGGGCCATGCGTTGTCTAGAAATAGTGATAGGTTGGCAGTCTGTCGCCTACATAAAAGGGGTGTCAAACATAGAAGCAACTAAACCTTCAGTGAACGAACAAACAAAATCCAACAAGCAGGACAGATGTTACTCTCGAAATTACTCAGCAATTCGGGTAAACTTCAGCCTAAATTTTTCAAAAAAAAACCGTTTTCAAAACTAAAATAGAAAAAATTTTTTTTTTTCGTTAAATCGCTTAAAATCGGAGTTTACAGGGTAAAATCATCTCTTCCTATTGTTAAGGTCAATTAAAAATGTACCCTATGTTACCCGGACTATAATAACGAATAGCTTGACACCTTATTTATGAAAATCTCATGAATAAATTAGGCGCTACGAAAGAACATACGTAAATGCAAATATACATACATTTATAGACTGTAAAAAATTATCCTTCTTCCATAAAGCTTCGCGTAGTTGAATAAAAATACCATATTTCTGATTTTTACTTTCTCGTATACTTAGTATAGAGGAAGTCATGTAATCGTCAAAAAATTCGAACTCGAGATTTTGACAAATTTACACGTTTTGGACCTCGCTGAGTCCAAAAATAAGGTCCTCGAGTATGCTTTAACTTATTGCAACCAAATTTAACATGCATGTATGACATCAAAATATAAGGTTTCTATCAACTTTTGAGTCGTCGATCACAAAAGTTAAGCAACCAAGTGCGCGGTCGGTACTCGGATGGGTGACCAAAATTTAACATGCATGTATAACATCAAAATATAACGCCTTTATCAATTTTTTAGTCGTTTCCGGTGTACAAGAAAGTCAAGCAGGAGACCACTCCCGATTTTTTACTGAGGCGAACAAATTCAATATATGCCTTACAATCCAATACAGTTTGTGGAATCAATTTGTTTGTAAAAATCTTAGTTTACAAATGTTTGCTTGACCTTTCACCCAAAGAGGCTTATTTATTAATTAAGAGTACTTAAGAGGCTTCCTGTTTACCGTAGCTTATTTGCTAAGCTCCTTAACAAAGGCTAATTAATGAGTTCATATACACAATCGCTTACGCAATTATTTGGACCAAATCAGATAAATATACCTATTAAAGCGATGATAAGTGCTGGCAACCTTGGCCATAGTGAGCGGGGGCATCCAGCGAAAAAAAATTAAATTATCGACAACATGAATAAAGATAAGTAATATAAAAAGGGCTTCAGTAGTTTTTGAGCATTGTCACTTTTTTTGTAGTAACACCTATTTTCAATGTTGTTTTTTAATGCACGAAAATGTAACATTTAACGTCTCCTTAAAAAGAATATTATCTACAGAACAAATACTACACAAAAGACGTACAAGTCACGACCAGAAAAAATCGGGAGTGGTCTCCCCTTGACTTTCTCGTACAGCGGAAACTACTCAAAAGTCGATAGAAACCTTATATTTTGATGTCATACATGCATGTTAAATTTTGGTCACCCATCCGAGTACCGACCGCGCACTTGGTTGCTTAACTTTCGGGATCGACGACTCAAAAGTTGATAGAAATCTTATGTTTTGATATCATACACGCATGTTAAATTTGGTTGCAATAAGTTAAAGCATACTAGAGTTATCGTGCTAACGCACAGACACACAGAGACATAATTCAAAAAACGGTATTTTTGGACTCGGGAGGTCCAAAACGTGTAAATCCGTCAAAATATCGAGGTCCATTTTTTTGACGATTGCAAGACTTCCTCTACTACTACGTTTACGAGAAAGTAATAAGTATACATAGATAATTTTGACAAATCGTGCATCTTATTCTTATTATGTTGAAAATAATGATGTTGAAAATGTAAAAAGTGTATATTTATTATTGCTTCTGACTATGCGATAGACGGCATTTCTTCTAGGTAACCTTTAATAGATAGAATGAAATCTGAAGAGATGACATAATAATGGATTTCATAATGATAAAGATGTCAATACATATACAACATGTAAATTAAATAACCAACACCCTGAATAAGAATGGTTTGAGATTGGCTTCGGAGTTGATTTCAATATTTTTTTTAGAAAAAAACGTTTTTTTTTTTAAAAAAAACGGTTTTTTTTTTCGAAAAAAAAATTGTAATCAACTCAGAAGCCGATCCCAAACCACCTGTATTCAGGGTGTTGGTTATTTAATTTACATGTTGTATACATACATACATACCATCACCCTCGTAATCCCATGAGGGGTTAAGCAGAGCCTTAGGTAACAATTTGTTACACATGAAGCCCCATCTACCAGCATGGACCACGCAGTGCGTCCATATAGTGACAGGTTGCCATCAGCCTGTCGCTACATAAAAGTTTGTATAGGAAACGAGAATAGCGCCCCTAGCGGAAAGAAGCGTAAATCATGTTTCCATACAAATTGAGCTCTTAACGCAACTTAAATAGATACGTATTTTATACTAAAAAACACACTACGGGTACTGTCTTTACTACTTAAATTCGCTGCACGTTATTCAATAACCGTAGCCAACGGTCCGTGAAATACAGCGTCTCTACATTGAATATCATTAAATAACAACACTTACGTAGACCTCCTACGTAAAATCTGTCATAAATCATATTTACAAAAATTACCAGTAATTTGCTCTCACAAAGTTGCCTCCTATTTGCGAGCTCATGTTTATAAAAAGCTCAAGAGAAGCTCTCTCGCTCCGTAAATATTCCGACAATGTCATTAGATATTAAACTTCTCGGGGACATTTTCTTCGACCTTCTTTCAACGATAAAGTTGACAGAAGTCTCAATTGTGGGAGTTTTAACGGGAGCTTTAATTGGGGATAAGTTTGTAGAGATATTTGGGGCTAGACGTGTTCAATTAAAATTTACCAATCGAGAGTGAGAAGCCTTACATACCGCCCGCCTAAGACTCCATGCACAATAAAGCTTTGTCGCAGGGGTATTCGTGTGATAAGAATTGAAATACCTTTTGAAATATCCAACGTTGGCTTGTCACATATGGTATTTATCAATAATAGTATTTATCAAGATTCTGGTATTTAGCAAATAAAGAATAGTAACTTTTATGTAACATACTTAAGCATATAACCCACTCCATGGTAAGCAGTCGCAGTTACCTATATAGACACTATAATTGCAATACAATATAAATAGTTGCAATCACTTCTTGCAAATTGCAATAGCGGCAATTTGCAAGAAGTTATTACTACTCCTTGGAAAGCTTTTGGAAAGAATCTTCCAAAGACTTTTACGGTGATATTGGACCACAGCAATAATAATAAAAATTATTTCTGAGTATTGGACGTAAGTAATTTTAGAAATCGAGTATGTTGGGCAAGTCTATTATAAGTTCACCAAGTTACAATAAGCCGTCAAAAATTTCGGGATAAAAATTGTCAAGGTTACTCATCTCATTACCAACGCATCGCATTCCCAAGAGGATTAATGTCAGGCAGACCATGAAACTATGAGCAAACTTATAGCAGTACCTATGCTAAATAATCTGGTCTCTAATAATCTAAACCCCCAAAAAATGGGACCAGGGTAGGAGGAGCAGAAGACGTACATTACAGATACAATCACAAGTACAATTACAGCAACTACTACAGGAATATGTCACGATCCAACATGGGAACAGCTACATACGACAGTCGTACAACAATAAAATATTTCGACGGCACAGTGACGATAAATAGTCTATATTTTATTGATTGCGCTAGAGACGACAATTCTCCAATGATAAATTAATCGTCACGAGATAGTAGGAACGCGCCTTTATGGATTTTTCCAGCTACATTTTCCTCAAAACGCTTTCCTTTGTCGTCAACGCCAAGTTAATAACGTATCTATCTACCTACGGTTTTCATTATTAAGCGTAAGATTTTGACAATAAATATTCCATACTCTTATAATTCCTACAGCGTACCAAAATTACATACATCATATTAACCCAAGTTTGTATCAAAATTAAGTAATTATTGATATTGGAACACTTGTATATGTATACTGGGTGTAAAAGACATGAACAGTCAAACGAGAACCATGTATTCTATACATCAAAATAAGACATATTTCAAAAAAAATATTGCTGGGAACTGATTTTTATTTTGAGCTCTTAAAAAAATTTGCAAATTGTACCGCGCAATGTAAAGGGCTCAACTCGCACGCAACTCGCAAAACCGCGATGATTTTCCAGACGGCGCGGCCCCGTTCGTTAGTGTCCGTGCGCATCGAGTGAGCTACATTGAACGCTAACGTTTTGAAGCTATTTTTTGCTATGAAATACTAAAAAAAATGATAATGTTTCTTTGGACAATTATTTAGAAATAACGTATAGAATAGGTTTCATACAAAAATTAAAAAAAAAATTTGGACTTTGACCTTCAATAAAATCGTAACTATCAATTTCCCAGGTATAGTCTAAAAAATGTTATGGTAGTGAGTAGAATACATGGTTCTAGTTTGACTGTTCATGTCTTTTACACCCTGTATATACTACATGTATGTATACTTAAACACAGTTGCTCAGTGCAAATGTCATTTAAACTACAACACTGGCTGCCACTGACAATCAGCGTCTCAGCCTATCGACTGGTACATAAAGCTCACTGTAGACCGATTCGGCTACAAATGTGTAGTGAATGTGTTTTTTCTGTTTAAATTTTGTATGTAAGTAATATAGGTACTTGCCGAATAAAAGTGTTTTTTTTTTCTCTTACTTTCTTATGTAGTTTATCTACATTTACTTTTTTTTATAGAATTTGGCTTAAGTATAACATATTTCATTCTATCAGGCTTAAGACTCCTCCGTGTATCAGGCTCATCATTCCAAAAGTGTTCAGCATAATATTAGGTTACATATAAAGCCTCATCTTGCAGTATCGCAACCGCAGTGCCTCAAAATAAAGACGGGTTGCTAGATGTCGTCAAAATCATAGAATGCCTTAATTATAATTCAAAAAGTAACGGCTCAATTAACTAGTCGCTTACACCTCATGGCCTCTTGCTTATCTGCTGTTTTCTATATTACTGTGACAGTTTTAACTTGAAACTATAAAGACTTTGAGTCGCAATAATTATTTCCGAAAATCTTTCTTTACAAAAGAGAGACTATTTCTGGGAAGCTAATATATCCTTTAACCCATAAAGATCAACCTCGCACAAGCAATAAATACCAACAAAAGCGATTCGGGCAATACCTACGTCCATTAAAAAACAGCCCTAGGCTATGGACACAGCCTACTCTGCCCGCTCGCCCTGTATCGATCGCCCCGTTATATAAGTCCTCCCGCGCCCCCTTACCTTCCATATCATTCATGAAGTTAGCTCTGAAACCCGCTGAAGCCTGAACCACTGCGCAGGAAACAAGCGCCCTAGTTGTTATCCCCACTAGCTACAGGCTGGACGTGTGAAAATATACTATTGTGTTGTTGTCCTCAATGCTTTAAGGTAAGTTTTTGTATTTTATCACTACATTAATAATACTCGATCAGTTTGGCTCAACAAAAACTGATAACTTTGTATTTTACATTCGGAAAAAGCTTTTTCAAATTGTGCGCAGTAAGTATAGATTTTTGTTGAAAAAATATACATTATTCTGTTAAAATCTGTTCTAATAATTAACAGTGACAATTATAAACCTGTTTGGTAATAATAACACTGGTTTTAAAAGCAAAAGTTGAGCATAATCTACGTCGATTACCTTAAAATTTCGCCGTAAAACTAATGGCTTAGAGGTATGTTGTAGATTGGTGGATATTAATACAATAGGATTGTAATGAGGGTATGGAAATAAGATTATCATAACAGATATGTTTATTACAACTGCCACCTTATTAGTATTCAATGCACGAAGGAATTTCATCCTCATTGAATGCTGTCGACGGCAACCTACGACCTATGTACATTCCGATATTTAATCGAATTCCTCTAACCGAATGATGTGAAATTGAAAACCGATCCCCTTTTACCGATAGGTTTCTGCGTTCAGAATTACTTTACTGAGACGTTTATTTTTCCGAAATAATCGTAATGAACTTGGAAATTATTCACAAAAATAAGCAAAGTAAATGGGTTTTAGAGAAAAATCCTTATATTCTGAATATACCTAGCTTTTTACGAACACAGAAAACCTTTTATGTTATCAGAGAGAGATATCTAATTATCGGATTGTCAAAAAAATAGACTTTGATAGGTATTTCTTTTACTAAATTGCTGCTTTCAGAATATTCTATATTCAGTATTACTTTATTCGAGCATTTATTTTTTGTGTAATAGGTAATCATTTGGGAGCTTTTATTAAGTGACTGTCAAACTTAAGACTTCTACATTATTATTTTTCGTAGATAAATAGCTTTGTTTATTTAGCTACTGTAGTTGTATTTATTTTATTTGCTAGTATCGGGTTAATTAATAACCTAATTTTGTAGTAAATTTTAACTGAAAATGAAAAAAGATACTTAGTGGGTAAAAAAATTAAAGATACTTATTTTTCCCTTTTCACGTCCTAATTAATATAATATACCGTGAGTTTGTTTATTATGATTTCCCGCATAAGCCGATTCTGTTCTATTTAGCTACAACGACAGTTCAGACATTAAATTTTGCAATAAAAAGTGGATATCTACTTTCTCTTGCAAAATTTGATTGACAAAATCCACATTAATAACACGGGGGAGCCGTGAGCTTTTTGTTAAAGCTATTAAACGGGTGGCATGATTTAAGATTAAATATTTTCCTCTTGGCGGGTTGGCCAAATTTATCTTTAAATTAATACGCGAAGAATAACTTTTTAATATTGCGCGCACGTAGAAGAGTGATTTGGCATAATATAGTATTATATTATCTGTGGCATAATTAAAGTTCGTATAGAGAAGAAATGCAGAGAAATATATTTTATGTATATGATGTTACAACGAATATGAATAAATAAAGGCACTTACGGCCGACTAATAGGCAACTAGTTAGTATATAGTAGAACAAAATAGAATATACATACTTGTCAATCGTAATTTTGCATTTACAAATAATGCTGTCACACTTAAGATCGTGAAACGGTAGGTCTTACTGCTACGATGTGTTCCAGTCAGCTATGGAAGGATAAGAAAGTAAACATGTTATTGTGTGTGTTAACTATAGCCAAAATTCTTTCATTGTCGTGCGAGTGCGCAGTTCAATGAGGTGGGCGAAAAACTTGATTTAGATATTTTTAATACCACTTGCAGCAATCTTAAGCGAGCGGTGATTAGGCAGTGCGTTGTTGAGTTTTTAATTGTTTTTATTGTATAGCTGTTGGTTTTCCGAATACATTAAAATAAAATGAAATTAAACTTCTTCCTTCCTTCACGCCTTCAGTCGTTTTCGCGTCTCATCTCTTTGTCGGGGAAATACGGTAGATGACAATTTATTAAAGATATAGACTTTTTAGGGAATCAAACCTTTTTTGACCAATTTTGCAGGATGTCTCTGATGACCTTCTCTGCGTCACCAGGGTTAGAATCAGACCTGCAAACCGTGTGTACAATGAATAGCTATAGGTAGTCCAATATAGCAAGCTAATGTACCTAATGGACGTTAATTTCCTGCACATAAAGATCCTTTTTATTCCATGTCAGCCGTTCGAGCGTCTATTATATTGATACTTGCCATAAAATAAACCGGTGATAGAACACTTGCTGTGTGACTGCAATTCTATAGCCAGAACTAAGAATAAGTATCCTGAGAATGGCTTATCCAAGCACAGAACACTACAGGCTCTTCTTCAAGCTCATGGTATAGTAAGGCTACTGATCTTTATATTCCATTAGCGACAGCAGCAATAAGGAAAGGGGAGACATAAACTCCCGATGGGTCCAAGTGCACCGGCGTCCGCCCGCGTCATAACCCATCAAAACCGGCAGCAACGATCGCTTTCATGACTTACCGAATTACTTATTTATTTAGTTCACGATTTATGTACAGACAACAGCACGTTGGGTTACCACAAACTGTCAAATTTTCCCAATCGATTATGCACTTTATATTGAATAGTCTTAGGTTGAAAATCGTTTGGAGAAATTTGACAGTTTTGTATAGCCCGACGTGCTGTTAACTGTACACACAAAAAAAAATTACAAAGAACAAAACAATAGACAGAAAATTGTATAAAGGTACTGCTTATTCCTTATTCCTGATGGCGCGTGTATTTTTAGCTGTCCGGCGTGTGTGGTAGTCTGAGAAGAGTATAAACGCAAATCCCATGCAACACATACATATTTAGAATCGCACTTTGACCAGTTACCCTTCTTGCCCAGTGGTTCTCATTCCCCGCGTCTCCCTTTGCCCACGACCTACTTGGAGAACAAGTTCTTTTAGAGCTCCTCCTAATTTTAATTATTATCTGTCTCGAATAAAAACAGCCATTGCCAAGTTTATATTCCATCTCTATGCCGATCAATTTTACTCTACTGTCCACATAAAAGTCTCATACAATACAAGGGGGGTTATCGCCTTCGTTCAGAACCTATGATCTAAACAAAACAAAATTTCCATTAGATTGTATAGAAAAAGCACCAAAATAGCGGAACTAAAGCAGCGAAAGACCAGCGCTAATATGCTGAGCTGGGACCATTTGAGACAAAATTATTATATTTGTCTGTTTGTTTGTTGTATTGTCTCAATAAATGATTCTTTCTTTAAAAAACAGAATTTATTAAAATTAGGTGCAAACATTAACCAGTTATTATTACCTATCTATCCTTATTAAATTTAACAATTTGGAAAGAAAAAAGTAAATAAATTCTACATTGACATAATGTCGAAGGTACATTCCGAATGTTCCTTCTCCTAGGTATTGGTGTAAGGTGTAATGGTTGTGATTCTTTGTTCCTTTATTATTATATTATCTGTGATCTTACTAATATTTGGATGGGTGGATATTTGTTACTCAGCCACGCCAGAACGATTGAACGGATCTGGATTAAATTTGACACAGAGATAGAATATAGTATGGGCTACTTTTCTTCCCGCAAAAATGTGAGGTTTCCGTGGGATTTATAAATATGTATAAATAAGTTAGGTACATAAGTAATACAATAATTGTTTTTTTTTAATTAGACATGAGAACGAGTGAACATATTAATTAAATTATTATTCTTAAAATAAATCCCTTCGCTTTAACCTATCTACGATAGAAGATATGCTATCGTGCTCATGAAATTAAATGTCGTGTTTACTTAGAAATATTAAATTGATGATAAGTAAGTTGAAATTGAAATCCATCTCTTTTTGATACGTAATATAAAAGTCATTAAAAATATAAAATCAATAAGAATACAATCAAGATAATGATACAAAGGAATATTGACAAGGTAATAAAAAAGAGCCGAGAAAATGTGATGAACTATTTTGTTGGGTACCTAGCAAAGAATTTTCTTTATTGGACAAATGCCTACGTGACTGCGACCCAAAATTCTTAAATGTCTTCAATCAATTTTCAGGGTCTAGTCATACAAATAAAGTTGAAATTAAGTCTGTTAATGAAAATGACATTTTATTATATTAATTCGGCTGAGTGCTGTTCATCATTATTATTACTTAATAAAACTCCAGAATATTAAAAAAATTATAGCGCGCGCCCTTAATGTTACCTTATATTATTGTTATCAACTTAATGACGAACCTTCTTGCCTACATCACATCTAATGCTCGACAAACGCCTAGGTCTTACATGTCCCGCATCGTCTTCTACAATCAATTCCGCTAAGCATGACTTGGAAGACAATGGCATCTCAGGCAGGCTCTGGTAGTGGTCAATTTTATGGTGCTTACCCAAAATACGAGGCTTTGTGTGGAATAGTTGACTGTTTAGGGCAATTGTTTTTTGCCCTTAAAAATCATGAGTAGAGTCTTCTTTTAAAAGGATGCCAAATTGTCTTTCCAGTCACAGTGGCGGAGTAGGGCAGAGCTTCAACGTTACTACGTAAATCCGAAATTATATGATTCAATTTCCGTTTAATATGACTTTCAATTACATTGAGAGGTGTCATCTCATTGAAAGCTAAAATTTACCGAACGCTTTCATTGGAATTGCTTCAATATTGCTCATTGACGTCATTTTTCAATGCAATTGAAACGTGTAAACATGGTGATTGATAGTTCATTCCATACACGGCAGCGAAGCTGTCGCCAGCACTTGTTGGCGCGTCATCGCATTGCGTTGAACGTCATTTTTATGATATACGTGTAAATTAAAAACGTCGTTCAATGATCAATGCCTTTCAATGGCATTGCTTCAATGCAATTGAACCGTGTAATATCGGCTTGATAACAACTGTAGCATTCTGTAACTGTAAGTTGTCACCCTTTTGGTGCTGTTATTGTCACCCCTTGGTGCTTGGCACAGGGGCGAAGCGCCGTAAGGGTTACGCCGCCACTGCCCAATCATCCTGTATAGAGTATTTGGTATCTGCATTGTATAACCACAGTCTATATTGGTATAAAGGCCGAGCATCTACCCATGCTAACTCTTTCTCTTACTCCTACGTAAGCACCATCTTTTAATCTATTTGGGTTCAGGGCAGCATGTCTCTATTTACGTACTGCTATAGGTTTCGGCATTAGATTTTACGGCCGCTTACCTGACAACTGCCTTGGCAATAACTTGGTGTCATAGTTTTAAAAAACTGTAATAACTAAATTATGTAAAAAAAAGCTTAAAACTAGATTACTGATTATGTAAAGGTTCCAAATGTGTGGGAGTAAAATCTGCCCAAAATTTACGCATTTAAAATGTAATTAATTCATATTGATTACCTGTCTATTGACCTTTAATGATGTTTTGAAACAATTACGAAATTGTACCTAAGTTTCTTTCGCCGTTTCTTCTCCGTCTCAATACTTAAACATAATAATAATTACTTAAGTAAAATAATTATTTCATTTCATTACAGCTGGTCATTTCCAGCCTCTGACGTGATTTGTTCAAGACTGCTATCTTTCGAGAGCAGCCTAACATAGGTATTAAATATAACGTAGGGTTATGAAAATTTCTAATAACTTTAAAATTTATCAAATAAATACTTTTAGAGTTTTTGAGTATTTTTGATAACACCATTCCATTCTGTTATCAAGGTTTGTTATGTTGTATATTCTTTTGTTTTATTTTGTTTAAATGTTGTTTTGTGAGTTTTGTTATTTGATTTTTATAGGGTTATTGTGTTTATGTATTCTTAGTTGATATTTGTTTTATTTTTTGTGCTTTTTTTTTGTTTTGTTCCGCTTTTTCCGCAAATTTCCGCGATTTTCGCGATTTCCGCAGATTTCCGCTTTTTCCGCAGCTTTATGGCTATATTAGCATGGGCAGGTTCTCGCTTGTCTCTTCAATTCTGTGCTTTTTACCGCGTACAGTCAGCATTTTATACATTTCTGCAAAGATTTTTCTTGTAGTGATTTTGGAGATCTGTTTTTGTACGAAGCTGTTTATCCTTTTAGTCAATCTCATTTCACTCAACATTTCTACTTGACGACATATTAGAAAAGTCTTGTCATGATGGACTGAGAGACGTCGGTTTGGCAGCCCCTCTGAGTCGAAATGATATCATCAGATAAAATATAAGCTTCTTGGATATCATGAATCTCTTTTCACCTAACTTTTGACAGTTTTCTTACTTCATATCTTATAGAACTTTAGTAAAATATCAAAACTCTAATCCATAGGTTCACAACGTCGCCGATAACGCCCCCTCGCGGGCTGCTTTTAGGGGGGCAGAAGAAGGTATAAATTATACCTTCTTCTGCCCCCCTAAAATATTCGTATCAATAACTGTTTTAAATTCGAGACAGATGGTTAAAAAAAAACATTATCTCAAAATGGGTGGTGTACGAAATAAGATTAAGAAACTCCTAGTCGATAAAGAGACATTCTCGGGAAAGAAACTCGTCGACAACATAAACATAAAACATAAAAATACTTTATTTCTTCTTACAATATATTAACATAGGGGTTGGGATTCCCGGGATAAGTTTATTATGAACCTGTGTTAGAGAGGTCCCCTCAGAGGAAACAAGACATCACCTTTAAGGGTTAAAGTAATATTTAAGTAGGAACTCGTTATACTTTGTAATCATACATTTTGATACTTCGCCGTCAACCCATTTTTGCCCCAACAGCATGCAAAAAGGCAATATTCCGTGGTATAATTTTAAGATGTAAGCTTGTCGTGACTGAAATTACAAAGCTATTACGTTAACTTATAAGGCGATGTGTAATTGTGACCATAAAATTATGATTACACTGTAAGATTACCTATAATAATGGCGCGAATTTATAATCGCTCTAAGTGACAATTGTGATCAGTAAGTACCTAGTTGCCTATCTAATGAGAATTGATAAGGATATTACAGGGTTTCCCCCTTGATTAGTATAACGACGTCTAGTCGAAAATCGCACCGGCTAATTTTAGTTACAATAAACTCATTCCGAATAATTATTCATTTAACCGAATATTTAATTGGTTGACTTTTATTTAGCATATTTATTTCTTTAAAATAATGTCGTTTTCCTGAATTTTCAAGTGCACTAATTTTATCCTAAAAATTTTATTGCTATTATAAAGTCGCTTCTGGCACTCAAGCCGGCCGCTGCCGCAGCACGCTCGCTTCACTCACTCGGCATATGTCAACCTAACTCACTCGTCACTTCGCTCCTCGCTAACCTAATGTTCAATTGAATATTCGATAAAATACATGTTATACCACCTGAACAATACATCAATTGAACATTATACTTTTTGATCAATAGCGCAAATGTTGTTATCTCAAATAAATATTCGATGACATGAAATTTATGTTAATCGATATTATCATCATCAACAGCTCATATAATGTCCCCACCGAGGGGCTCGACCCCACATTAGGGGTAATTAGGCCTTAGTCAACCACGCTGGCCAAGTGCGAGTTGGTAGACTTCACACACAACCTAAGAATTTCTTCATAGGTGTGTGCAGGTTTCCTCACGATGTTTTCCTTCACCGTAAAAGCGTCGATTAAACGTACATATGAATTTAAAATTTGAAAACACATTGGTACGTGGCGGGGATCGAACCAGTGCCTCCCGGGTAAGAGACGACGCTCTTACGCACTACGCCACCGACGCTTCGGTGTCTTATGTTAATTATGTTAATCGATATAATACAAAATTATTATTTTATTAAACATTGTTCGAATTAGTACCGCTACGGGCGCTAAGGTCCGTAGCCGCCGTTCTGTAACGTTTCGTAGCCGCCATCCCATAGCATTCAGAGTAAAAAACTAAAAAAGACAATTAATCTTTATTTTTATAAAAAAGCCTTATGTGCCGTTCACATGTCATTATAAAGAATTGTGTTAAAAAAACTATCTAATATCTGGCTTGTGAACTTTTTTTATGAAAATGTAAATCGGGTATCAAATATTGATTTTAATATGTATAAAGATTTGGTAGTTATATACCTACCTACAATAATATTCTACTCAAGTGTACACTTGCAAAAATATGAAACATAAAATTTTAAAGAATCTAGATAACAATCGGGCTTTAAAAAATATTTAAGCTCCTCTTATTTACTTACTTACTTTTCTATAAGTTTTCATGTCTATACTTATTCAGTTTTGTTCAAAGACCTTACAAAAAAAGTGTAATAATATAACTTACATAATAAAGGGATTGATTATATTAAAACTTCATATTTTCAGAGACGGTCGCTATTCAAACTAAATACTTGGAAAACTAATAAAAAAGTTAATACGTTTTTCTTTGTGTATCAAATTCGCGTCCCTCGAACGATATGATGGATCGAGTTTTACCTAACTTTTGACAGTTTTCTTACCTCAATCTACATAACCTTATCCTTTATAACATATGCAAGATATTACAAGAAATTTATTAAAGTTTGTTATGATAAAAATTTGGAGCGCCCATCCGGGGTAGACTAATCAATCAATATCGAAACACAAATATGTCAACTGCTTCAAATGAAAACTAAGAATACCTTCATGTGTAAATGTTATAACATAGCCATTTTTATTTAAACCTATAGTCCCAGAAACGTTTAACCTCAAAGACACGTGTTGCGGCTAGGGTTGCCAGATTCGGGCTTATCTTTTCTTGGACTTTTCAGGGTTTACAAACGAAGTTGGAGTTTAGAGTCGAAATCCAACTAAAAATGTTGGACGGGCAATAGAAAAAAATATTAAAAAAGTATTACCACAATATACAGGGTGTAAAAGACATGAACAGTCAAACGAGAACCATGTATTCTACATCAAAATAAGACATATTTCAAAAAATAATTACTGGGAAATGATTTTTATTTTTTGGTGTTAAGAAATATTGCAAATTGTACTGCGCAACGTAAAGCGCTCAACTCGCACGCAACTCGCAATACCGTGATATTTTTGCCAGACGGCGCGGCGGCCCCGTTCGTTTGTGTCCGTGCACATCGAGTGAGGTACATTGAACGCTAACGTTTTGAAGCCATTTTTCGTTATGAAATACTAAAAAAAAAATATAATGTTTCTTTGGACAATAATTAAGAAATAATGTTTAGAATATGTATTCATAAAAATATAAAAAAAAAATATGATTTTGACCTTCAATAAAATCGTAACTATCAATTTCCCAGGTATAGTCTAAAGGAAGAAAAATTTTTTGATGGTGAGCAGAATACATGGTTTTCGTTTGACTGTTCATGTCTTTTACACCCAATAAAGGGGCCGCCGTCTGGCAAAATTATCACGGTTTCGCGAGTTGCGTGCGAGTTGAGCGCTTTACATTGCGCTGTGCAATTTGCAATTTTTTTTAACACCAAAAAATAATAATCATTTCCCAGCAATTATTTTTTGAAATATTTCTTATTTTTATGTATAGAATACATGGTTCTCGTTTGACTGTTCATGTCTTTTACACCCGATATAGTGACGAATCGGCGCGCACGCACACACGGCCATTTTTGCCGTTTTGCCGTTCAGAGCATGCTTAGCGGCCGTGACACAGGCTCTGTGACTTGTGTATCTGACACGTGGTGTGACATGACCGACGACACATACCTACAGACCGCGGTAATATTTTCTTGTTGCGTCGCCCTGTGGTGCCGTTTATGAAAAAGAAAACTGGTATTCAATAATTTCGGGACAGAAAAGTGTAATTACTGGACACGGGACAACACGCAAAATTCCGGGAATTTCCCAGAATTCCCGGCCATCTGGCAACCTTAGTTGCGGCTGTAAAAAACTGCCCTCTATAGATGTACTTAACAAAGTAAAGGGCTCGTAAAATTGAAGTAAATGTCTCCTCCGGCCCTTATTATGGTGATATGCCCCAATTTCGCTCAGTGCGAATAAACTTACGCGACTGTTGTAGGCATCTTGTAGATAATTAAACGAATAAATATAATATAAATGATGCCAGCATCGCATTAAACATTAAACTATTTGTGGGACTATTATACCTTTTTAAGTCACGGGCTTAAGGCCTTAGCACACTTATCAGCTTAGAAAGGAAACTGAACCGTATCCTCTCATTTTATTATGCAAAAGAAGTGATGGGCTAGTCTCTGGTCCTTCTATAGCCGCCGTTGCATAAAAAATGTGATTTACTATGTAGGTACTTAATTCTATTATAATAGATATGTCGGATCGCCGAGCAGGGGCGTCGTGCTTGCGTTGCGTTACGTTGTGTCAAACGACGTAGGAGTATAATAGCACCGACATTAATGGGTGCATGCTAGTGTGCTCCTGAAGCTCGCCTCCAATACAAAATACCTGGATACTACTAAAAATTGGTTCGATTAGAGTTATAAGCCAAAGGTTTTGTGTCTGCTCACCGTTGACATAAACGATAATGTCCAACCGTCATGACAATCGCAACTATATTCGGGGATACCCGCTCTAATAAAACATTTACGATAAATAATACCAGCCGCCGTTAGATATATTCAACTATAATGTAATTATCATAAGATAATAAGTGTGAGTGAAATATGTAAATATATTATGTACTTATAATTATATGAATGTCAATACGACCCGACTGATGCTAAGCGCTTAATGTAGCTTATAGACTAATTTGGTCTGAGGATGCTACTATGTGCTACCAACCTGCCCGTTTCTTACTCCGTAGCGTTTTCTGTAAAATGGAGGTAACTCCTCGGGATAGTGGTTCCGATCTCATGCGGCTAAATTGTTAAATTAAAACATGATGTATCTAAATATAATCTGAGATTAAAACCTTCCCATCTGACGCAATAAGAGAATGACCGACGAAATACCTAACTATCTCCATTTTATACTTCTATATTTCTACGCTCACACCAATTATCTAGCCCAAATTAAGTATCATTAAGAACTTGTGCTATGGATACTAGATAACTGACAAATATACATAATAATCTAGATATTTAATAAATAAACTTAAATTAATATATAAACTACCATGACTCGTGAACAAATATTTGTGTTCATCACACTAACATTTGCCACTACCAGGACTCAAACCCGGATAGGCAGCGTTACTGACTACTCCACCACGACGGCGTCAAAATTATTATCAATTTTTTTTATTGATAGGTACTTCGACTAATTTATGTCTTTATTGATAGGTACTTCGACTAATTTATGTCTTTATTGATAGGTACTTCGACTAAGATGAGCGTAACGTGGCTATACGTAGTGGCCGCGTGCGCACTAGCATGCGCAAGCGCTGACCGCGGCGGATCTTCGCTGCGGGGCGCACTGGAGGCGTTGCAGCGGCGGCAGCGTGGACATACGCACGGCCCACTGGCTCCACAGCCGGACTACGATGCATTCTATGAATTCGTGCCACCTCAAGCATATCCAGGTATTAAATAAGCTGTAATTCACGAAAGGTTAGCTACCTTTTACAACTCTATTTTCCTCGGTGCTTCGAAGGCACGTTAAGCTGCTGTCGACAGATAGCTAAAACCTATAGCAATATGACAGATAGATAAAACCTATAGCAATATGACAAGGAGCTAAAACCTATAGCAATAATTTCAAGACACACTACACCGACCCTAAATAAATTTGGAGCAGGATAGGAGAAAGACTTATTGAATTGAAGAAGATTTTAGGAAGACTTAAAAGCAGCCTAAAGTTACCCTTACGCCCAACACATACTATACATTTACTTATATTGCCGAACCGAGTAGGCTTAGAATATTTTATTTGGGTTCTGAATATTAAGATTTTGCTTCCACCCTTCTCGATCAGTCTTGATCTCGACGTTACTCGTAACTCATCTTTGCATCTCAGTCTAACCATCCTTTGTTTAGACTTTATCTACCTATTAGTTTTTATCACCTACAATAATTTAAGGGACGCTTCCTATATTACATACAAACAAAACGACGATTCGAAAGTGCAACATCTACGCAACCAAAATGTATCGAACAGCTGATTTTTCTCCCGATTTCGATGTCGGTCCCACAGCAAGAGTTGTTTGTATGTATAAAAAAGTAACCGCGGTTACAAACAAGAAGAATCAATTACATACACACAAGAAGAATTAACGATAGATACGCGTGTCTATCCAATCCATCCACATTAATTCTTCTTGTGTCCATAAACAAATTATTTTGAAAGATTTAGCTGATAATTTTTCGATCGGTCACCTACTAAACGCCAACCCACTTACGTCCAGCGAGGACATGGTAAATTTTTATTGATCGTATATATACTCAAGCATTATTTAAGCGAGATCGTTAATTTGTTGTCAAATTGCCACACACGCATTTCTAGTGAATTCGTCTTAGTATTTAAATAATATAATCTTTAGAGATATTGCTCATTCTCATTCTATAATAAAAAGTTTGCACAGAAAACTGGAGCTGAATATTATAAAATAAAATAACAAGTTTTCCTGTGCAATTATAATAATAACTATCACAAGATTTGTTGGCTTGGCAAGTGAGAGTTGATGCGTCAGTAGATACACTCTTTAAGCTGGTTAGCGAAGCATTTGAATTCCATAGGAGAGGCTCCAGTACTGATCCTTTGAGATTTGGAACATCATAAATGCCAATCTTCAATATTTACTTTTTACTAGTGTATACGTATTATTATTTGTATTGAAATTTAATATTGAATAAAATATTTCAGAAATTGACTATCCGGTAGACATCGAGGATATCGAAGAAGAACAAAACCCTAAATACATAATAAAACTTTTAGAAAACGAGGAAAAGCCACTAGAGGCTTACGAATACAGAGTGATTAAGAAAAAGAATTCACGGTCTGACGAAGAAAATTTAAACAACAAAAAGGAATCTGCTTTTCGTGAGAGGAGCCATCATTCGGACAACGAACGCCTACGTGATCTGTTTGCTGACAAAAACGAAGCTGAAGAAAAAGAAGACCATGCTGAAAGCGATGCTGAGTACGCTCTGCTTCTTGGCCAGTTGTGGTCCAAATATAAATATAACAAAGCTCATGCTAACAACGAACAAGCACCACAAGGAGTAGTAAAGCTATATAAGGAAAAGGTCGTGAAGAAACGGTATCCTGACAATTGGGGACCTATAGCTTTCAAACGTAAGCGCAGTTCCGATTCCGCAGATCTTGAACGTCCCATTTCATCTGATTACGATGGTAGAAAGCATGGAGATATCCTAACAGACCCCACATATAATGCCTATGAAGTTGCAGATGACGATAAAGATGACCTTCGTGAAGAATATGCTATTGCTTTTCAACCATTAGATGACGATACTCTTACTGAACTTGGAGATGATGATCAATATTCCTATGATACAGTTGAAAAGAGATTCCCGGTCACAAAACGTAGTAGTGGCCCATATAATTTCGGAATTCAGAAGAAAAGATTTGCATTAGATCAAAATAAGCACGATAAAACAAAAACTTTTAGAAGTAGTTCTGGTACAGATCCTAGGATTATAAAAGATTTGTCGAAAATTTTTGGAGACGCTACTGTTGAAATCATTAAGAATCCTGTCAAAAGAAGCAGTGGCGACGGCGATGATGGCGGTGATGATGAGGATAGCTCGCATGGAACAAACCCACAAAAATTATTATATATACCTACTAATCATACACATGACCACATTAACTCTACGAATGACGATATTAGCCATGAACATCATGAGCACTCTCTGCATCATCCTGGTATGTCTGGAAAAGAAGAAGAAGTCATAAACCATGAACACTCTTTGCATCATCCTGGTATGTCTGGAAAAAACGAAGACATGCATCATCATGACCACAGTGATCACCACAACAAGCCAATAACAGTTAAGAAAAAGTCTATAGACTGGTCTGATTATTTTGGTATTGACAAGCGGAATAAAAAACGTCAAGTTTCATTTATTAATGACCTTACTCAAGACAGACTAAGCAAACAATATTTTGATACCTTTAATAAAGAAGTAATCTATCCTTTGAACAGTTTTCGCCAACATAGTAATGTGAAACGGAATTATGTACAAAGGAAACAAAACGATGAAAAAGATTCTGAAATTGACAAGTCTCCCAATCAATCTGTAAGAAGTGATGATAAGCGTAATACTGCTGGAGATAACGATGCAAAGCTGGACAATATTGACAAAAAATTAAAGACCATGGAAGGTTTGATTGTTGACGAAGCCTTGCATTATTCCAACGTCGGCGAAGAACTTGATTCCAAGGAAGAACAGGAAATGAAAGAAAAATTACTTTCACGCTTGGCAGCTGCATACAGTTTAGAAAAGATGAGAAAGGCACTTAAAGAGTTTAAGCAGAGCTTACAAACACAAAAGACTGAAGCCAAAATGTCCCCGTCACCTGGTCCAATGGACGAGTCAAAAGCAAAGAGAGTAGCAGTGAAAAAAGAGAAAGTTGAAATTATCAATAATGAAATGCCAGTATCCGGTAATCCCAGCGAAGATTTTGAAGATGAACAAGGAGCAGGACACTATTTGAATGGCAAAACCGAAGAACAATTTTCTGAAGGATATATGGGCGGTAGTGGAAGGCATCGCAGCCCTATCATGTCGACCGGTATGAAAAATATCCACTAAAAATCCAGTAATTAATTTCACAACAAGGAACCTATTTTAATTATGACATTAATACTTTTCAGTTGGTGCTAGCGGGTCTTGCCCAGTGCTAGGTAAAATCATACAACGATGCCGAGGAGTTGACTTGCTTACTGGCGACCGAGGACAGTTGTTCTTACCACTCTGCAGCCTGCATCAGATCTGCTATCTATGCGTATGTATACTTCATGTGCTTGCTTATTATTTTTCCACGATTCAACAAAACTATTACGGTATTTTATGAAATCGATTTTAATTCTAATTCTATTTCCTGCAGGGCGAGGCTCCTCCAACAACTTGTGACCTAGTTTTCCTGTCTGAAGCGGACACTAGCTGTGAGGGTGACATGGGATGCCAGCGCGCAGCTCGTGCCGCTTTGATGGCCCTGCGAGAGCTCCACGATAGCCTTGCTGATGAACTCGACGGAGAGTGTGAGGCCAACCCATGCCTGCCCGCCACGCTGCGCCTCAATATCGGGTGGCAACGGGCACTCCAGCGATAAACGACACAATCGGGGCATCATACGCGATTTCCAAGACTAATACAGTACCCATGACAAATAAAAGCCAGTACAAATTTAGCTATGACATCCCTTGAATAAAAAATAATACAAAAATTCATGTTGTTGTACAATTACTCATGAGTAAGAACTTGTGGTATCTAAGATTGTCGCGGATTTCGCGCATATCCCCAGAATACGAACCCACGCTACGTGAGTCCTCACGCCAGAAGTCGAGGAAGCCGTAAGCCGGCTCCACCATTGAGGAGTCCACAATGTTACTGAATCTTGCCGATCAAATCGCACGATGGATATATCATTTCAAAACTAGTATTACGTAGGTATTGTTCCGTTGACATATTCGTACGGGTCTAACCAGCCATAGACGCGTAGGAATATAGATATTAAGATTCACGTATAACTATTAAAATAGTTATATTTGCTAGCGTATTATGAGCGCTAATTACTACGCTTTCATTGTTAAATGTCATTTGAACATTATATTGTATTGATGAACGTTGTACGAACATTTTGCTATATGTTTTGCTGTTTTCTAATAGTAATCTAATATGTACCTACTTTAGATTTCGGGACAGGACTAGGAGTTGACGAAATTCATGAGATTTGTACTATTTATTGATGTATTGAGACGGTAATTTTATTATTGTTAAGTATATTTATGTACCTAAATGTGTCGACGTAAGTATTGAAATTAAATATATAATGAAAAATTGTGTAATAAATGTGTTTTCAAGTTTAATACGTGATTATAATATATATGAAGGGAAGTTCATGTGCAAAACGATGAAAAATTCCAAAGTCTAATACCAATGTATAACTCACGGGAGAGAAAAAAAGGCGTATAGGTACGCGATTACTGGAATTAAACGAAACACAAAATGAAAATAAGATTGCCACTTTGAGCTTATTTTGACGCGTTTCCCCGTATTTTGTTCTCTTCCATGATTTGTAATAATCTTGTAATAATTATACTCGTTTACTTTTTAAATATTTGACGTCTATATTTTCTTATTCTTTTAATTATAGGATCTAAATTTATAAGGGACGGTGATAAAGTAACGAATGGCGTGCTTATTCAGACATTATTTCTGAAGATGGTTGTTTGGTCCACACAAAATCAAAACATGCCTTTTTATTAGAACAAATTGCGACTTAGCACTAGTATTGCACTTTAGACTATATACTAGGACAATAAATGATGTTTTGTTTAGACTTGACCTACTTCTTGGGTCGCGTCTTGTACCTTTTATACGTGCGCGGGAGTCCTCTCGCCAATGTCTTCCGGACCATATGACTGTCTGTCTGTTGTCCTTTGGAAATATATTATGTGTCCAAAAATCACCGGAAACGATATCTCACATGTTTTATCCAAACATTTACCATGTTAGTGACGAAAATCTTAAAAGACGGTAGTTAGAAATTAATGGATGTAATTTATTAAATAAAGCTATAACGGCGATATTGCCGCTCATTTTAAAACTTGAATGTTATCACTTTATTCGTAAAATGTTCAAGTACTTACTAACACACGAATATAAATGGTTTTCAATAGAAGGTGGTTTTATTTATTTACAGCCTTTGCAGCAATACGAAAAAATAAAATTATACTTACATAGGAAGACAATGCAATGGTACACATTAAGGTAATGAAATGAAAATGATATGATAACTAATTACAAAAGCTGCAATTTTAATTTACATACGAGGTATAAATTTTTTTTTTTTCAATGTTCTTATCTAACAATGTTTTCACAAAACTGACAAATTGTGAAAGTATTTCTGATAACAGCGTTATATGTTTGCTTTAGATATTTGTAAAAATAAATATTTATCGATAATTAAATACTCCATATAACATCTTTGAATAAAATGAGGTATCACAACGTAATCGGATTTATCTATAGATAACTCGGATAAGGTACAAGTGAACATCGATAGTTTAGCATTACACAGTGACAACAAAGAACATCTCGTAACATAAATAAGTACTAATAACAAATAAAAGCGTGTTAAAAAAGAAACTGTAACTATCCCTGCAATAAAAATGAGTGTTGATAGGAGTTATGGGATTGACAATCCAGCTGCCACTAACGGTAAGCCGCTTATGTTATTAATAATGCGAGGTTAGCTGTAATCTTATTACTAAGTGTAAATCAGTGTGTAGTTGCAAAATTTTGCAACTCAGCCACTAGAAAATCGTCACAATCCTTAAAAAATTCTATTCTATTCTTAATTAATGGCCTCGCGTCGCATTAAGCGTACGCATTTTGCCAATGTCAAGTGAAAATGTAACTAAAGTAACAAAAATAATTGTTCGGTTGATTGAGGTTAAAAATGGAGTCTCTCAACACGTGTTTTTACGACAGGAACTCGGGAGAAACTCCCCTCAAAAAGTTTTTTCACACTTGAGCACTTTTTTTAATGAAGTGTGTAGGCGATAGGCTCTCAACCTGTCACTATTTGGAGGCACTGCATGGCCCATACCACCAGATGAAATGTTATGTGTAATGAAATATTACCTAAGATTCTGCTTAACCCCTCTTAAGAGTACCTACAAGTGTGATCGTATGTATGTATATGTAAAGGTATCGCTCGCTATCGCAAACGACAGACTATCCGTGGCGCATTTTTTAGTCTGTGATAATTAATTCTAATGATGTTCGCTGTGATTCGGATTGAAGGGAAAGGTAGCCAGTAAATGAGCATGGAAATGGAAGATATATCATCTTAGACCCCATGATAGCAACACTTTTTCAATGTTAAGTGATTTACCCATAATATTGCAAGTATCTACAGGCGACGGTAACCACTTTGCACCAGGTGGGCCGCAAACTTGTTAAGCATTTCGTAGTATAAAATAAATATAACCTATAGATTGACATGCAGGAACGCAGACACATTGGACCGGCTCCTAAATTGTACGGTATTTCTTACCAAACGAGTGTATTATTCTTTACCTACTGCCTAGATACAACAAGAGTCGACTACAACTCTACTAAAACTCCATCATTTTCTTTCTAGTTAGGTTAAAGAGTAGATCATTACAGAGTGATTATTTAATGCCGTAAAGTACGAAACTTGTGGAAGTGATATGACGAACAAGAAAGTGATGAAAAATACCGTAAGACGATGACGATGACCATAATGGATAGATTGTATTAAAGATGATATGGCAAAGAAAGGAGTTAATGTGAAAATATGATGATATGATATGATACATTTCCACGCTCACACCAATTAACTAGTCCAAAGTAAGTATCATTAAGAACTTGTGTTATGGATACTAGATAATTGTCTTTTTTTTAATATACATAATAATTTTAGATATTTTTATAAATAAACATAAATAAATATACCTATAAACAATCATGACTCGCAAACAAATATTCATGTTCGTCACACAAATATTTGCCGCTCCCAGGATTCGAACCCGGACCGCTTGATGTGTAGGCAGCGTTACTGACCAAGACTTCGTCAATTGATGATGATATGGCAAAGAAGGGAGTTAATGTGGAGATGACGACCAGTGGCCCAATTCACGTAAATACCTACATTCAATCTAAAAATCGTTGTAGTTTAGAAATCGTTCGATCGTAGTCCTATCTAAATTTGATATTCACGTGTTACTCAGCTACATTTCGATATGAAATGAAATGAAAAAGCTCTTTATTTAAATGGACTTTGCTAAGTACTTCTAAATCGTCAAAAGCCCTACCACCATTTCGACGACTGAGATGGAGAAGAAATGGCGAAAGAAACTCCACAGCTTACAATTACGTAATGAATTCAAAACATCATTACAGTCAATAGATATATCAATATGAATAAATTACAATTTTAAAATTGTAATTTATTCATGCGTAATTTATAATATATAAATGCGTAAATTTTGGGCAGATTTTACTCTCACGCATTTGGATCATTTAAATAATCATTTATCTTGTAATAAGCTTTTTTATATAATTTAGATTTTACATTTTTTTTTTTAATTTGTTAACAGGCAAATCTCTAATATTCGTATTTCTCTTTATTGTAAAAACGTATAGGCCCACAAAGGAATTGTTTATTCTGTGGAGACGAGTTTTATATACAACCAGATCATGTTTCTTCCTAGTATTTACATTATGCGTATGGCATTTCTGAGAAAAATGCATAATATTTTCCTTTACATACAGTAAGTTTTCCAGTAAGGGTGATGGCTGGCCACTAGGTACTATTCATACATATTACCTACCTATATTCCGAAAGCCGATTTTTAGTAGGTATATTAGCCGTAATTACTTTTTTCTGGCAATCTTATCACCGACTCGGAGCACACCAATACTGTTAATCCTATTGTTAGGATCACAGACTGATAAGACTTGGCAGCCAAGCGGAATTAAAACCGGCCTAAAAAAACTCGTGATCGAACATGGGACCTTAGCATCTGATTCCGGTGTGCGACCCAATAGCCGTTAAGACGCCGTCGTGCGTGGTGTAGTGGTCAGTAACGCTGCTTACACATCAGGCGGTCCGGGTTCGAGTCCTGGTAGTGGTAAATGTTAGTGTGATGAACACGAATATTTTGTTCACAGTCATGGTTGTTTGTATATTTATTTAAGCTTACTTATGAAATATCTAGATTATTATGTATATTTGTCCGTTATCTAGTATCCATAGCACAAGTTCTTAATGATACTTACTTTGGGCTAGATAAGCGTGGAAATATATTATAGTATTATTATATCATATTATATTATAACCAGAGGAGGAGACGAGGACGTATTTGTTAGAACCTGATTCTAGATACTTTTATGAGCTACAGAGATAACTAGGTACTTGAACACTTATCGATGCTTTGAGATTATGATTATTTTAATTAGACTTTCCTTTTTTCATAGATGATGAAACATTTTTTAGGCGGGATTTGGTAATCAGCATCCCACCACAGCCATTAAGTAAGTATACCTCACCTCACTTTTATTATTTTATTTGGTAGGTAGTTGATGTCAACTACCGTACCTACTTCCTATTTATCTAGAGGAAGTAGGTACGGTCAGCATCAGAAGTTGATTAACACTTTAGTACCATGTAATAGGTAGCAACGCCAACGTTCGTGCAGCACGTTGACTGCGCAAAGAAAATTACTATGTACCACGAGAGGTCCAAATTTTTTTCCGATAAATTGGATTGGATATGATTTATGTACAGTGGAAATAATCAAGCATCATAATGAAATTTCATAAATTTTCCAAATATTTCATTGTATATGTAATGCATGGACGTGATGGAGCGAGGAAGGAGGGGGTGAATCCTCATGGATACCCTAAGGGCCGGCCCCTAGGGTTATGTTAGACTCTTACTGACTAAACACCCCCTTACTCAGAAAATTGAAAATTAAGGGCTGCAGAAATGCGAAATTAAATTTTTCTCTACTAATGTGTTGTGTTAGTAGTGTAGTTTAGAATCTCCGGACACTTTATATCATAAGGGGGGCGGGTGCTTTGAAATCAAAATTTTCTTATGCTAATTTGTTGTTGTGTTAGTCAGGAGAGAGGGAGGTGGTTATTTTTAGCAGGCTTATATTAAGCCTTAATTTTCTTGATCGAACGTTCAGCCCACAAAAGCCAATGGAGGGTGTATTACCTCATGCATTACATGTATGCACGAACATCATGGTCGAGTCGGAAATGCATTACATATAATTACGGACTGCCAACGTTAAGAATGTTGTTGTGGGTGGCATACACGCCATCGCGCGACTAACCCTTGTAGGGAAGTTCTGCACGAGGGTTAGAATCCCCCTCAGTCAGTCGGCTTTTTCCACAACCATGAGATGAGAAGGGGTCTTTTCGGGACACAGAAGTATGGACAAACAGCTTCATATACTCGTATGTCTGTTTAAATATAAGTTATGATCATAAAACATGGCGCCAATATCAAAATATTTCAAGTATAAAGTTATACCTACTTGATCATTCGTTACATACTTGTAGGTAAATAAAAATAACGAATGACTGATAAAAATAAATAAGTATGTTGGACGTTACTCTTTGATCACACATATAAGAAAAGTTAGTGTGTTATTTAGGTTTAATCAGCATCAGAAGAACATTATAGTACCTTGTTATTAAAATCAAACTATTAAGGAGGATTGGAGTGAGATAATCTAAGGTGTGAGGCACACCGCCGGCCATAAAAGTATATCAAAACCTATAAGAATAAGCTCACATATTGCATCCACCCCAAATAATTTGGGAACCGATATAAATCCACCCATGTAAACTATATGTATAGTTAATTATTATTTTTTACGTACTATTTTTTCAGTTCACGTACTAGAAAAATGCACTGAAAAAAATCGACTTGCCTCAGGCGGGACGTAATTTGTGTCACATATCATTTACATATTATGTATTTTTTAATTGAATTAATAAAATTCGTTTCCTTTTACTCCTATCTTTTCGGATCTAAAACCAAACTTAAAGAACTCCCTGTCAGGTGTCTCTCCTGCGAGGGAATGTCTCATATCTAAAGCTCTACAAGGCGTGTTTTATTTTATTATTTTCCTTTTTTTGAATTTAAGAAAAATTTCATTTGTTCTTTTCTATAATGTTCATCTCTCCTTTATGTTATAAATGAATATTTGTTGCAAGGTGGCCGAGCCGAACTACCAGTAAGCACAGTTGATTGGCAAACGAACAGTCGAGGACAATTCATTCCAAGACATGGCCTGGATTTCCTAATCGGAGTATCTCAGCTGGTAATACAGCAGACTGTAGAACTGATTGACCGTAAGTATTATAAGATAAGCGACACAATTTCTATGAACCCAAAATACTGACTAAGATTAAAATTTTGGTTTTGTCAGTGTGGCAAACTTCGCTGATTTTAGTTTATTCTTTTATATGTATAATAATTTTATTAGTCCCATTTATAATAACTTTTTTTTATATGACGAGACGGCCACTTGCGGCTCACTTGGTAAGAATATCAAAAGCCGCACTGATTCAAACACATATATGAACATTTATGTGCACTGAAATAGCCCCCTATAAACCAGATACAACGTCTGACGGTCTCAAGTCACTAGGTACTGGTCGAGTTCCATTTATGAGACCTAACACCCACCCAGAAAAAAAAAAGATTGCAAAGTAGTCGGTTTCTACTTAAAATAAAACCACAATATTTGTTGCAGTGAACTCAAGAATCGAATCCGAAAATCGATACATCATCAAAGTACCACAGGGAGAATCTTTGTACATAGGGAGTGAAGTATCAAGTAAAACCGAGAGGTGTTTGTGTGGGACCGGTCGTTCGTTCAACATGCACCTGTATGACAACACCAGGCAAGAGGCGCTGATGCTTAAGAGAAGGCTGGCGGCTGCATCTTGTTGCTTTCCTTGTAGGCTACAGGTAGGTCATAGTTTTCATTGATGCCTATTTTTACAAGTTTTGTATGTGTATGTTCAGGTCAAATCTTGCAACTGAATTTTAAAGCCGTTATCCACAAGCGATTGTGATAAAATTTTGCATGCAAGTTTAGTTTGGATGACATTACCTAATTACTTAGCTAAGTGACGTCAAAACTAGAAAATGAACTTAAAAAAAAAAACATAAATTTATTACATTACACCAATGTCATATTACTTATCTATATTAAAGTGAAAGTGGCTTTGGAAAGTGGAAAACACTGTGACAAAAATGAATTGCCAAATGAGTCTTTCCACCTGCTACGATCCTTTCATATTTGTTTCGCTACATCTAACGCGGTGCCCATATATTATGCTCGCCGATTTCGAGTACTCTTGACCTTGACCAAGAAAAATGGTGAGGAAATGCGTACGGAACAGACTGACTGACCTGGGTCGCTGGTTGCTTCCTTCTTCGATAGCTATTCAGCAGTCCGCGGGTGTCCTCGCTCTCCTCAGATATTCATAAACAGAAAAGCAACTAAAGTGGCTTTTCTGTTTATGAATATTACGCGACGCGCGCGAACCGTGTAGGGTTTGTAAGGTGATTCTCGAGAAAAAGATGAGTTTCGTTGGGAGACGACGCGTGCTGTCGAATCCGATGATGAACCGTGAGACTGGTAGACCGGTAATTGTCAAGAGTTGTCATATTTTAACTAAATGTATTGTATTATTCTAAGTAATTGACTATATCCAAATGTTTCAGGAAATGAAAGTGATCAGTCCACCTGGTGACTACTTAGGACGTGTCCATCAGCGGTGGACGTGGATAGTTCCCTACTATTACGTTCGAGGGCCTGGAGACGATTTGCTATTCGCCATAGAGGGACCGGCTGTGCTACAGAGGAGTGCATTATTGTTGTCAGAATTTAAGGTAAGGAGAAACAATTGACTGTTTCCTAGACTGTTTGTAAAGATAAATGAAGTCAATGAGTATTATTCTCATTTTCTATTATTATTTGGGATTCAAACCTCAGAACAGTTACCAAATATCTGTGACTTTTGTCAGAATTTGGGCCTTTACGCATAGCGACTATTGGCAGCGATCAACAAGTATTTGTATAGATTCTTACGCGCGTTTGTAACGATTGCTGCATCGGGTTTCCATCGCAGCACAACAGCCACGCGCGAGTTATTTTTTATTTTATTTCCAATACATTATTGTAAAACACACATAACACATAAGTCGTACACGGAAACCTGTCAGTATTTCTGTGTATGGCGAAAAGTAGATGGTCAAGTTTGTATCGCTGCAAAAATTAAAAATGATAAAATATCAAAAGTGGATACATGGTTTTTGCGCGTGACTATACCGGCTAGGTAACAACTAACAAGTAAGATACATTTTATATTACAGATATTGACCAGCGACGGTTTGCGGGTAGTTGGCAAAATATCCCACGGTTGGGACCGCGAGTTGAACAGTTTTACCACCACCGTGCACTACCCTGACACCGCGGTCCAGCCGAAGCATAAAGCGCTGTTGTTGGCTGCCGCTTTCCTTATGGTAATTTGTTTTTTATGACTATTGTCGCTTTATAACGTCAGACGAGAGAAAGACGCCTACTGGGCATAGGTACTCCAACCCGATCGTTCCTGCGCTGGTCACATCCAACAGCTTACCGCGACCTTTACCAGATTTTCAGTCCACGTTGATCACCTTGTCATCTACAGCAATGCCTCTCCCGGTACGCGGTCGCCACTCGAGGACCTATTGGACCTAACAGCCATCAGTCCTCCTCGCAATTATAGCATTAGTAAATTCAATTACTATTGTTTAAAGATTGTTTCTTTAATCTTTAAAGAAAATACTATTAATTTATCATGTTGTCGTCAATAAAAAGCGTCGGTGGCGTAGTGCGTAAGAGCGTTGTCTCCTACTCGGGAGGCACTGGTTCGATCCCCGCCACGTACCAATGTCTTTCAAATTTTGAATTCATATGTACGTTTAATCAACGCTTTTACGGTGAAGGAAAACATCGTGAGGAAACCTGCACACACCTATGAAGAAATTCTTAGGTTGTGTGTGAAGTCGACCAACCCGCACTTGGCCAGCGTGGTTGACTAAGGCCTAATCGCCCCTAATGTGGGGCAGGCTCGAGCCCCTCGGTGGGGACATTATATACAAAAAATACAAAATATTTTATTACGGTTCAAAGACTTATTACTACATACAGTGTTTGGAATTTCCTTTTAAGCATATATTAATTGCTTGTGTTAGGAAATGCCGCTCTTGTGTTAACAAAGTTAAATAACAACATTACAATCTACTCTTGTACCTAATGGGCGAAGCTGAGGTGTGTGCGTGCGTGTGTGTAGGTACATGTGTGTGCGTGTGTGTGTGTGTGTGTGTGTGTGTGTGTGAGAGAGAGTGTGAGTATGTCTGTCTGTCTGTGTAAGTACGCGTTTATACATTCTAATTAAAATTTTTTTTAGCTTGGATCATGTCTTCAATATCTCCATAACTTTTAGTCATTAACCAATCAGTGACAGATTTTTTACACTCAGATAGAGTAAGTGGATGTACATTTAATTCATTATTGATTATATTATACAGAAAAGATGACTGTCTCCCATATTGACGACGAGCGAAAATAGTTTTAATCTTAGTAGTGGGGGCTATATTTTTCTTTCTTCTACTATTGGTACTTAAATAAGTCACGTTGTAGGGAAGAGATTTATGCATTTTTAGAGCAATCTGCAGTATGTATAGGTTTCGAACACTGAGAAGACCAGATGTCAAGAAAAGCATATCAGTAGGAAACCTGTATGGTTTGAAATACATAACTTTCAATAAGGATCTTTGTGCCCTCTCTAATTCAAGGAGTTTCATTTTTGTTGCACCTCCCCAGATAGGCAAACAGTAACCCAAAACCGATTGAGCCAGTGATAAATATATTTGATTTAATAGTTCTTTATGGGCAATATGACGCAATACCTTAAAAGTCCAAATCAATTTCCTAACTCTGTCCATGATCAATTCAATATGCGTATGCCAAGACAGTCTCTGATCAAATATTATACCTAGGTATTTAGTGTACTTAACTTTACCTATATTTATGCAAGAGCAATCCAAGACTGAGGTGTTAATACACTTATGTATTTTTAGCTGGAAGTTAGCAGTAGGTTGAGTTCGATCATACATTGAAAAACAGATGTAGTTGGTTTTTACCGTGTTCAGAGTTAAAAGATTTTTGTTGAGCCAGGACGTCACCTTCATGAGGCCATTTTCAGCAGTTTTACGAACACATTCCCAAGTTTTTCCAGTAAAAAGAAGAGCAGTGTCATCTGCGTACGAGAAGACTTGTCCGTTTGATAAGGTCATATTACTTAGCTCATTTATGTAAATAATGAATAATGTCGGCCCCAGTACACTTCCCTGAGGTACACCGTAGTTTATAATAACGTCTTCACTAAAGTTACTTCCAATTTTAACTCTCTGCATTCGCTCCGACAAGTAGTCTTTAAATAACAATAAAGGCAAGCCACGGACACCAATTCTTTGCAGTTTATTCAGAAGAATAGGCACAGAAACTGTGTCGAAGGCCTTTTTGAGGTCTAAAAAGGTAACAAGACACTTTTTTCCACTATCAACTGTTTCTGTTACAGAAGAATTATATGACTTGTTGATGTGATGATGTGAATTTATCATGAAATACTAAAGTACTTAATGACTTTATAATTGTTACAGGAATACACCTACTTTGAGAGAGCTAAGTCCAGCTGTTTGCGGTGCAGTTGCCTATAGATAATAATTAATTCTTATTTATAATAACAATCATTATTAAGGTACTTTATTTACGAAAGAACATGATTATTTCATATTTTTATACTAGCGACATAATCTAATTTGATTATATTATATTTTTAATAAATTTGTAACGCATCAAGTTGTTTCACTTTGTAAGTACCTAATGAGTAAAATTAAGTATGAATCTAACATTAAAGTAATAGCAAAAACTGCTCTTCGTCTTACACAACCTAAATGACTTATCGATGTAAGTAAGATGTAAGTAAGTATGATGTAAGTACAGGAGCTATGATAAATCCACCTTTGACTCTTGATTCTGTAGGATCCTACTACTACATTATAAATGCTTAAGTTTGTATGGATGGATGTATGGATGTGTGTTTGTTACTCTTTCACGCAAAAACTACTGAATAGATTTTAATAAAACTTTACAATAATATAGCTGATACATCGGCTATAATTTATACTGATACTGCGCAGATGAAGTCGCGGGCAGAAGCTAGTATAAAATAAAGATGCTCTAATGCAAAAAAGTGCTAGTGACTATACCTACCTTAGACCTTGTATTATCAAATCTGTGACTTAGACTAGTAGACACAAGTTTTTCTTTCGATAAGTGCAATATTAACCCAAAAGATTAATTGTTTTGGTCAATAATCACACCAATAGTTAAAACTTATACGAAATACTTTTCGATGCTTAAAAGATATTTAAAACAATTAAAAGTAGTCTCACAACAGCTCACAACCATAGATATAGGAATAAATCTATGCTCACTCGGGTAGAAAACCCTTTTTTGTACTCATTTTTTACCATAGTCTTTAATAGTGACAGGTTCTAAGTGGCTCTTGGTGGCTCTAATGTCAGATAGTATTAAAATCAGTTACATTCTTAAAATTTTAAATTATTTACATTAGCTAATAAAATTAGTCTAAAATTAATATTTTGTTAATACAAAACAACATACTTTCTCGATTCTATAATTTATGCTCATGGGAAAACTGTCTCCTCCTTGCCAAGACCTAACAACAAACATTGAGAAGACATATAATTATGATGAATATTATATCGGTGAGAAGGATGAATATAATAGAAAGCAAGGCCAAGGAGAAAATCATTGGAGTGGTGCTAAGGTTAGTGTAGCCCAAAGATGTAGTCAATGATTTATATTGGGTGTAGTTGATTTATTTTTTTCTGCCATACAATAGATTTTGAGTCAAGTGTCACAGCGACCTTACTGGATATTCCTATTGAGTCCCACAGGCAACACTCAGGCCATAGATAAATAGTTTCTCCTTTAAAAACTTTCCTCTAAAGTAGCTTCATCATCATCAACAACAACAGCTCATATAATGTCCCCACCGAGGGGCTCAAGCCTACCCCACATTAAGGGCGATTAGGCCTTAGTCAACCACGCTGGCCAAGTGCGGGTTGGTCGACTTCATACACAACCTAAGAATTCAGAGGTGTGCAGGTTTCCTCACGATGTTTTCCTTCACCTAAAGTAGCTTACTACTTTATTAACTATATTATTTACCCCCTAATATAAATAAAATAGTTTTTCTTTTAGAAACTTCTTCCGTTAAAAACTTTCCAAATATTCCAGGATACTAGATACCTACTAATTCACAATCACTTTAAGTTTCTTAGAAGGTTTACGCTTCCAACTCTCTCCTGAACTCATATAGGTACTTACTTACCTATTTATGGAAACAAAATAAAACTTTGTATTAAGTATTTAGTTTGATTGAAGTGAGTCGAGCAACATCATACCTATTTGAGTACACGACCAATAATATGCTCGACAGCTCAGCATCTTTATTACGTAAGCAAATTGCTTATTGAATAAGAGCCACGGCCTGCCAAATGTGCATACATAATAGTGTACTGTTCGTATCGTAAAGGTACTTCATCTCATCACTTTACTTTTATTATACTTTTATTATAGTTCTCTTCTTTATCCTCTGAGTCAGTGGAATACTATATTTCAAGGAATATATATTATATTTCTTCCATTTTTGAATCTCCTTAATGAATCCTTGAATCAGCATATCACAAATAACTAATATTAGTTTCTTGCAAAGTATAATAATAACTGTATTTCCAGTCTATGGAATGGTACAGTGGACACCATGTCGCAAATACAATGCATGGTCTTGGTGAATACCGTTGGCGGTATCTGGGTGAGGAGGGAGCACATTTTACATACGAAGGGCACTTCTTCTGCAATCGTATGCATGGCTACGGAACCATGTCTTATCCGGATGGAAGAGTTTTTAGAGTGAGTGTCATAGATACCTAAGTTTTCATAAAGGTATTATTTGGACTACTACTATGTTACATAGCCAGAGGCAATAAATACAATTGTAGAGTTGCTCCATTTTCGTTTCAATCGATTCTTAGTTACTACAACACAACAACAATACATTCTGTGATTTTACTTGACAGATTTTTAAGAGATCTGATGTGAATAGCCGCTATAATGTAGGTACTTTGACGATTTAAAAGTACTTAGCAAAGTCCATTTAAATAAAGAGCTTTTTCATTTCATTTCATATGAACGCTCTCCCTGGCTAGCTATACCATCAGGATAGATAGACCTTCATCATAAAGAAGTGACAAGTGCATTTTAATAACTTCTGTGTTCTGTTCATTACTGTCAGTGAGTAAAAGTTACACGATGTACGGGAGGAGGTACGGGTTGGTATCGTGTGTGTGTGCACCTTGGATGGTTGGGCGTTGCTTGTGTCTATGAGCTGCGGTGAATGCTTACCAGCAAAGACTAGGTTTGTTTGCTACTTGCATAAAAAACCTCGTTCGAAATCGTCTGATTGCTTCAAGGTCTTAAACTATTATTCACTTCCTTCCACGGGCTCTAACAAATTACATCCTAGGTTTTCCCCCTCGAGTAGAATTTAGATCTACAATTTCTTTTACATAAGTACTATTAAAAGAACTACTATGTATACTTCTTTTAAACTTTCGCGTTGGATGATTGCCATGAGAAAAACGGGAATTAACGCCATCAGATTACTTTTTAAATGCCAATGCCAAATTGCCAATGTAATCTAATCTTGTTAGTTAATTCCCGTTTTTACTCATGTATATCTACATAGATTAAAACGGGATCATAGTGGCCATTAATTATTTAATTAATGGTTCCTTGTCCTCAGGGACTATTTTACAATAATATTCGATGGGGACCGGGAATAGAGTCTCAAGCGTGTTTGAAGGAAGATGTAGGACTTTGGCGAGGGACGAAGCTGGTGAGGCTATCATGGCGACCATCTGCGCCCAGTATAGCACCAGACTTCACCTGTAACAGCATCGGCAAAACGTTCGTGAACTCTCACCGCATTAAATTGACTTCGATATGCAAGACTGTTAGTACCAAAATCACTTATTGTAAAAAATCTTAGATTCATAACGCTTATTGAGAGGAAAACTCAGCATTCCTGCAAGTTTATTGCAAGTTCCTGACTGCTGGGCAGCTACTGTTTGCCGCAAATTTTTAGTCTGATTTATCAAAGCGTGTTTTTTTTAGTTTTTTTTTTTACTAAAGCTGCTACGGAATAGCTGCTACGAAACGGCTATGGGCCGCAGTGCATCGCCTCTTTTTCATAGTAGAAAGAGACGATACGGTGCCGAGCTGATAAGTGTGCGACGACCTAATGCATCATCCCTGTATTACGATGCACGCAACTGCAGGGGTATGTGGGACTCAGAGGTAAGCGTCGACCGCCGCAAGGCCTCCAACCTGCACGGCGAGCAGAAGGCTCCGCTGGCCTTAAAAAGAGCAATTTCTCGGGTACAATAGTTCCAAGGGCGGCTTGGATGACACTCAGCGGTTTTACGCCATCTGTCCCTCTACCTAAGGCTCCGGCCTTCCGAAAGACCTGTCCTCATTGAGGGAATGCCACAAATGTACCTAGCTGAAGGTGTACCATGAATACGTTGATTTAGACTTTGTACTAATGCAAATATTTCCAATCAGATTGGTGAAACTAACAGCGCAATAGACTTATTGAAACAATATGGATGTGATTCAAAGAAAGCAACTGAGAGTTGGACAAAATTGTATCCCAATAATTGCACAGATGATGCCAGCCTTCTTTGTCATGTTGAGCTTTTCGAGCGTGATTACTATAAAGGAAAAATTAACACGCTTGAAGAAATACCAGAGGTTTCAGCTCAGGTGGGGCATTTACCTAACATGGTAACATATTAATTGATTAAAAAAATATTGTATTACAATCACAAATCAATATGACAAATTCTAAAATAAAAAGCCGCCATCTTCTCGATACTTTGAACATGGCCAATAAAGCGTATCTTACTTTACATCAGGGATAGCGTAGTGTACTCTGAGTGTGTTATATAAAGTTCTTCTCAATTAAGGCTTGTTATATAAATCAAATTAGCTACTAAATATTATTTTTAATTATTATTTGTTTATTTACAACCACCTTACTACTATCATTACGCTAATGCAATTTTGTATTTACTATTAGACTTTTATATTTATGTAACGTAATCATAAGATAAATATTATTAATACTCATAATTACGTTACATAAAACAATGAAAGAATCTCAACGAAACCCTATCAGAATACATTAGCTATAAATACACAACACTACAATACATATCAGTTAAATTTAATGAACTTTGTATTGTTTATAATAACATATATTAAACAATGCCAAGCTCGTGAAATCATTCAGAGGATAATTTTCTATTTTGACCTAGAAATCGAGTCTACATACTGATGAAAGTCGCCCTGAATCTTTACTTTATTTCGCCTGGAATAATAACAAAGTCACTGTTCATATGATGAAACACTGCTACACACATGATATGCAAAGAGACGCCCTTGGATTTAATTTAAATCAAATTTTATCGGGACGAAGAGAAAAATTCAAAGCAGCTGGAATACGTGAAACTAATTGCAGGTTTGATTGCATTCATTTCTCGGCTGAAAAGTAAAATTTCTTAGCATTCCATAGATTCGGTGCGGTGCGGGTCAATCGTGTTGCAGAGCGAGGAGCCAAGCAGTCCCTGAGACTTGTAACTCGGGTGTACATTTTTAATAATAATAATAAATATTACCTACAGACTATATTCTTCGTCTGCGCAGGATTAGCAGTAATTATAGCCATATATAGCCTATAATAATTACATTTATTTTAAAATAAATGTAATTTATAAAAACATAATAATTTTCCAATACGACATTCATTTTGCTTTTATTCCTTTTTATTTTACTATTTACAGAACTTTATTAATGGCAAGTTATTTGGGACACCTGCCTAGTGTAATTCAGTTAATAAACGAATTTCAAGTTCACCAAAATATTGCTGATAACCTAGGAAATTCTGCGGTCATGTATGCGACGGTAAATTATAAATATAATAAAAGTTTTAATCTGGTTTTAGAGACTTATCAAGTTAACGTAAACTTGCATATTTCAGTGTAGCAACAAAACAGATGTTATACATTTTCTAGTAGAAGCTGGAGCTAATGTGGACAGCTACAACGATTCGTGTTGCACTCCGCTCGCAGTTGCGCTTTTACGGTTCATTTGTGTTTTGAAAGATATACCACCTAGTGCAATGGTCCAATCTTTATTACCACCGGCCCCACCAGCTTCTCGTTAGTACCTATATATATAATTCTAACTCCCTACTCCTGTGTTGGGCCCAATTTACAAAACAAATTATTAAATATTTCATTTTAGCAGTTGAGGAACCAGATGCCTTCGAATGGAACTACAGTCGAGATCAAATTTTCAATCCTGTCAGTGGAATTACAAGAACGCCTAGTAAAATTTCTAGAGCAATTTCGTTAAAGAAACTTAAATCTGCACATTCTATAAAGGATTTTCAAGGAGGGAAAAAGAAACCCGAATCAGTGAAATCACAGCCGCCTCCAGAAACATATTCTATTGATTCGTTCGATGACAATAATAGATTATACAATAATATTAATAACGAATTTCTAAAACTAGTAAATGATCTCAATTTCTACCCGACCCCGATGAACCCCACCACATTCATTTTAGAGGTTCATGATATGTTTAGAGATATTGATGGTCTAGAAGATGAACCAAAAAAGACATTGGAAAAGGTCCCTAGAAAAATCCCCTCCAAGGTGATAAAGGATACAATGAAACCGAGTAAGGAAATAATGTGGCACAGTACTGATAATGAAGAAATTCCAATAGACGGCGCAGAAAAGCAGAAAATGGACACGTAAATTTTGTTCATTGCTAATCACAGACTCGAATATATCATTATTTTTAAAACCGCACCTATGCGTGGTTGTGTAAAATAATGACCGTGTTACGAAATGTTGGATTATAAATAATAATGTATATGACTGTGTACTTACTGCGCATTTCATACTTTTATCTTAAGTGAAAGTTAACCTAGATAATGTTTATCTTTTTTCAGTTTGGCAAAAATAATGTTAACTATCTTACAATTACTGTCGGACGGGGCAAATCCAAAATTAATAAAGATTCCTAAACCAGCGCTGTTTATAGCTGTAATGTCTGGATCCTCAAAACTTGTGAAACATTTAATTAACTATGGAGCAGATATCAACGAAGTATATAAAGAGGTTATTCTCAAGTTATCTTCAAGACCGTAAGCTCCAATTATTCCTACATAATATGTTAAGAACTACTTGTGTTGCAGATATTTGAATATACGCCGTTAGATTTAGCTGTATCGCAACCATTTTCATCTGAAAGCTTGGACGTAGTTCGTACAGCCCTTGAATGTGGCGCACGCCCGAATCGCAGATTGCTTAAAAGACAATCGTCATTTGCTGATTCCATATCATCACAATTGGGTCCTACTTTACTGCATGCTATTTTAGCAAGACATATTAATAATGAAATAGAAGAAGAGGTTTGTACAAAACATACTTACTTATTAATCATTATTTGCCTGTCCTGCTCCCAATTTTATCTATCATCCATACAGTTTCATCATCATCATCAACATCTCATATAATGTCCCCACCGAGGGGCTCGAGCCTACCCCACATTAGGGGCGATTAGGCCTTAGTCAACCACGCTGGCCAAGTGCGGGTTGGTCGCCTTCACACACAACCTAAGAATTTCTTCATAGGTGTGTGCAGGTTTCCTTCACCATAAAAGCGTCGATTAAACGTACATATGAATTCAAAATTTGAAAACATATTGGAACGTAGCGGGGTTCGAACCGCCGGTGACTCTCAAGTGGGAGACAACACCCTTACGCATTACGCCACCGACGCTTCGATACAGTTTATCTACCTACCTACATCTAACTAAAGTAACCTTTAGTGTAGATGTAGACTTGTTGTGATGTGATCTTTAATAAGTGACACTCTTTCAGGTTCAGATCGCACTAGTCAATTTGCTATTAGAATACAATTTCGATCCTTTTCTTCAATATAAAGGTCAATCGGCTATTAGCATGTCAATGACGAAAAGCATAAAACTATTAGACGTCTTCATCCAGAGTCCTAAAGTAAATCTTAACATGAGCATCAACGACATGCAAGAGACTGTTCTGATGAAAATGTTTTCAATACCTATCTTTAGGACTCTGACTTCTTCAGAGCGACTGCAAACGGTGTGTTCATTTTCATTACAACTGTACCAAACATTTGATCACATTGGGTGCCGTTCACAAAAAATCCATAGACGGTTCATTGCTTATTTTTGGTCAGGTTGCTTTTTTTGACCAAACGGAGCGGTCTCTTCATAAAAGATATTTGTTAAACCGTCGATGGATTTTTCGGCGATACTTTCATCGGTGAACAGTAATCCAGTGAACTATATTAAGCTACATTAAGAACTACTTGAAGACAATGTAGGTATTGTTTTAAGCTAACGTGGTCACTATCATAAATGAAAGAAAACGGGATTTACGGATGAACGTGATCATGGCGCGTGTAACTGCGCCGAAATATCGGATTTACCAAAAATCAATGGTACGTTGTTTAAATCCCGTTTTCTTTCATTAACTTGAAGACACTCTGTGAAAACAAATAATGTATATTACCTACTCATTCTTTGGACAGTTGACCAATCTACTGCTTTTTGGAGCTGATCCTCTATTAGAATGCAGAAACGGCGACCGCAAGTTTCCTAACATATTTGCTTATGCGAAACAAACATTCTATGAACTAGAAAACTCAAATACGAAACCATCTCCAATGACTCTAAGTAAGTTGATTCTATAAACCTAGTTTTACTTGAATTTCATTACGGAGGTCCGCTCGAAGGTTTAGTTAATTTTGTATCTTAACGGGGAAACTCTTAACCTTCATTTCACCTGTGAGTGAAGCAGGAGTAGAAAAACTTATAACTAACTGTTGAAACACAATTATGCTGAATGCTCTTTAATATAGCAAATCAATCAAATCGGTAAGTCCTTCCTCATATACCTATTCCGCTTCCTTGTATACCAGGCAGATTTTACCTCACACTGGGTCAAGCGGTAGATTCGGCAGGTCAGGTTCTACCTAATCCTTAACATATTTAGTACCTTTAGATCTTGAACGACTACCTGCTTACATACAATCACATCCCTGTTATCACCAACCCCAACAGACTTTAATAAGTTGATGGTAGCTACCGAGGCGGACTTGAAAAAAGTTCTACCATCAAGCAAATCTTCTTCAAGTGGTTATCCTAGTACAGGTTAACCTGGTATCAGTTTTACAAGTTCTTGACGGCCTCTTGACGTGAGTTGTTAACGACTGCTATCTTTCGACAGCAGCTGAGACTACCAGCTAACGTGCCTTATGAAGCACAGAGGAAAATCGAGTTGAACTTTTTTAGCCACCTATCCGAGTACCAACCGCATACTTGTTGCTTAATCTTAGTGATCTTAAGAAGACCGCACAACCGCGGCGCCATCGATCTCATCACAGGATCTCATCTACGTCATCAACCAACCAATTGAATGGGCACAAATTTCTACTTCCCGAACCGAATTTGGGAAGTTTGGATCTGATGACAAGAACATTAGTGATGGCAGTAATGTGTATGGACACATTCAGGAAGCAAATAATAAAAAACTTAATAGTGAACATTTTCCAGATAAGCTCGACGCTAAAAAGCCAGAAAAGCCTAAGAATGATAAAAAAGAGCCATCGAATACAAAATCTACAGGAAAAATAATGTTAGATGATATTGGAGATTACAAACAAGCTATAGATCTCGTAGTAGAATGCGGTAGACTACTTCACGTAAGGTGGTTACAGGCGAAACTTGTGAAGGAACTACTTGGCGTCATCGACAAGTAAGTTATAGACAAAAACTCCTTTGAATTGCTGTAACATCCACCGCGGTCCAAATTGCGCTTATGTGCGCAATCGTCATCCATAGCGCGCACACGGAGTGAATCAAAAATTATGTAACGTCATGAGTGACGTCATTAAGCAGTGCTAACGTAGCACACGAAAAAGAGGTCAGTTATGACGTTTAAGTCTGTGATTTTTTAGAGTAAACCTGTGGTAACTACATATATAGCGAACGATCAACCATTAAGTACTGAGAACAAAGTGGGATCGAACCTGGGAGTCGTAGGACCTCTGGGCGAACCACTAGGCCACGGAGGCGATTGTTTTTTTTTTCTGTTTTGATCTGAATATTTCAAATTAACTACAGGTACAAACACCGACAGTGGAATATGATTTTGAAAGAACATAAGCATAAAAAGAGTTGTCGCCTATGGCTAACGACTCAACGTTGTCTCGAAATATGGGACATACTTAAGATCACTAGAAACAAGATCTGCAACGATGAGAAGAATTTGAAACATTTACTGCATATCATCGCTTGGTACTGCAGTAAGGCGAACATAGTTGCAACAACTAAAATGACTGCGGAAGAAAAAAGTTCTATAGAATACAGTGTCGCTCAACTGCACCAAGGACGAAGGATAGCGTCGAAATCGACAAATGTGTCTTGGGAAAAGATTTACGTACGGCCGGAGTTGACTTCGAAAAAGGTTGGTAAGATTACTTTAGAAAATCCCATGTTTTGTTTTATCCTCCGCTTTACAAGATTACATTTAAATAATACTAGATTTTTGTGGTGTTTTGTTTCTGTTGGTGAGTAAGATTGCCAGAGCTCCACGGGGCAGGGGGAGGACTAGGGTTGGCAGCGCGCGAGTGTCACGTCAGTGTTGGAAGCGTCTATAGGCTACAGTGGCTGCTTACCACCAGGCAGGCCAAGGCAGGGCAATAGTATGCTTTAAAAAAAGGTTAAAAAAATGTTTGCCAAATAAATAAAATAAAATGAAATACTTAGTGATATCCTCCGTTAACAGTTCTATCTAGTCACGATTAAACTTACCTACAGAAATGAAATGAAATGAAATGAAATTTATTTGAGTTCAATTTTCCACATCGTACATAATTAGGTTACTGTTACAATAATATGGTATTTGGTGTTATTATACATAGTTATAATAATTACTATTTTAACAGCATCACTGGACTCCACACTAGGATTCCCTGTGTCGTGAAGACCAGACTTCCCATTTAAACTATGCATGTTTTTTGTCCATAAGTGTGTGTGTGTGTGTGTGTGCATAAAATATATATAAATATATATATCAATATACACCCATATACATACAATATAATTTACTATAATAATATATACATATATACTAATAATAATAAATATAATATATAGACAATAAATAACATAATAATTCATATATTTATATAAAATATTGATTATACATTATGCACATTAATCTGTATTAGCCATTGATGTATATTTATGCATACATAAGTATATTTATTTTTATATTCAGACAATGTATATTTCATATAGGTTTGTGAGATTATTCATCATTTTTACATTTTTCTAGTATTTAATTAGTATTATTTATCATATAAAGCCCGTTTAACTACTACATAATAATTTGTAATAGGTTTTCCGTTTCATGATAACTTTTTATATGTAACCATTTGTAAACTGTTAATCTACACCCGGTTCTGGTCATATTTACAATGTTATTATTTTGTTTGTATATTTTAGTATATAAATAAGGACCCATAAATCCAAAGGATCTACGAGCAAAAACAGAATGTTTGCTACATGATATAAGAAGCGGACACCTACCCATGCTAACATAGTTATACAACGTGTTACAAAATAACCCAAAAAATATATAAAAAAATATCAAAGCCATGCATATCAGATAAAGCGGCGCTGTTATAATAAATGCTGCCAGCAAATTAAGTGATAAATTATCTGTTTTTGATTTGTATGATACAATATCAAATAATCGTTCGTGTGAATAAAAAGTTTATATATAAGTTTATATCCTTCTTACAATAATACGACTCGGGAAATTTAGTTCCAGTTTTTGTCGCAAGGCTTGAGTGGTGGTACGAATAGGGGAATTTAGTTCCAGCGACTTAAAGTGGTGGCAATTGAATGACGTAAAAAAATATTTAAATAAAAAAAACCGCTTCAAAATTAAAAACACAGAAATAAACATTTTGTTTATAAAAATCAAAATTTTTTTAGGCGTCGGTCCCAAATACAAATGACAACGTTTATTCCAAATATTGAGGTTGGCACCCCTGAAAAAAACATTTAGATTTTTATAAACAAATTTTTTATTTCTCTGTGTTTAGTTTTGAAGGCGGTTTTTTTGGGTAATTCATCAACTCGTCCCACATACCTACGGCCCATTTGGGACGAGTTGAACAAAATCAAAATAAATAATATTTTCGTTGTGCAACTCGTCCCATCTCAATATTAAATTGAGGAAAGATACAATTAGTAGCAAAAGTGTTAGCGTGGAAAAAATAAAAACGGGTTTGTTAGAAAATCTTTCATGATCACAACCATACGTATTATAAAAAATCATAAAATTTTAAATTATTTAAGAATAAAAAATATAAACGGAAAAGTTTAGTTTTAGTTCTAATACTTCGATCATCTACAACCGTGGATAATGCACAGCAATAGCGTCGGTGGCACACTTCAAACTCCGCTAAAACGCAGCCGTAGCGGACTTCGCATTCAGTGACGCATGATTTGTCAAACGGTAAACATGTCAAAGTGCTCCGTAAAAGATTGTAAAAATCACTCTTAAATTCTTGTTAAAAAACATGGTGTGACATACCACCAGTAAGTTAGTATTTTTAATAAAATTTGAGACTGAACTTATGCTAAAACTAGCTTGAAATACGCTTTGGTTATTGAAAATTATAAAATAATTTCATAAAACAACGGCCCTTAGCCATCCCTTTCACACTCATAGGCAAAGTGAGACAAAATACATAATAAAATCGGAACATAGTCAAGTTTTTAGGAATGGAGTTCCTATATATTCGTATAGCCATTCATACATATTTTTAAATTAGTGTAGTAAATTAAAATGATCTATTTTCAGCTTTCAATCAATTTCATCATGTCTATCATCTGACGAAGGCCATTATCGAAAAATATGTCGATTTAAGACTTCACTATATTTCCAGGCAAGAAAATTTAGAAAAAAAACGTAAATCTAAAAGACAAGTTTGGAACAAGATAAATTTATTTCAGGGCACGTAATCTACAATAAAATAAATAGTGCAGACCCTAGTATTGGGTTATCTTATTTAAATAATAATAAGTAATTTAAAAATCTTACTTGTTTTTTTATCATGATAAAATCACACACTTCACAACACTAAAATTTTGAAAGGAACCGTAACTCCAAAAGGCAAGTTTGAAACAAGATTAATTTATTTCAGAGCAAGTAATTAAGCTTGAAATAAATACCGCAGACCTCAGTAAAAATACTTTATACACACAGCTACTTATTCAACTTAATATTTTTTCAAGTTTTATTTAAATAAATTATCTTTATCAAGTATTCAAAACTATACGTCATTCACATGACGACTCGGCTTGATTAAAAGTCATCGACTTTTATCTACTAATAATAACGAATTTTTACCGACCAAACCACAGATGACGAGTGTCTTTTCCATCACTTGATATTGGCAGAAATGGTCGTAGCCCTTATAACGACCGATTGCCAAACAACTTAAAATAAATAATAATAACGAATTTAATTAGAATGCATAATATCTAAAGAGTAGAAAATAAATACGAAGAAAACTAAATATATTTTTTAGATAAATAAAAAATAACAGCTCGTTGCTACTCCTCTGCACTTTTTGTTTGTTTCAGCTTCAAAAATTACCTTAGGTAGCTTCAAGTGACTGTTTTTTTACATTACTGTGTAATGACTGAAGACATTTTAAAGGACTGAGGTGTCTGCGGCAATGTATGGACAAAGCCAGTAGAAGCATAATATGGTGAAATTTTCACATGTGCCAAGTTTCAGTTTTGTTATTGTATGACGTGCTGTATCCACGGTTGTAGATGATCGAAGTTCTAATACTTCGATCATCTACAACCGTGGATAATGCACAGCAATAGCGTCGGTGGCACACTTCAAACTCCGCTAAAACGCAGCCGTAGCGGACTTCGCATTCAGTGACGCATGATTTGTCAAACGGTAAACATGTCAAAGTGCTCCGTAAAAGATTGTAAAAATCACTCTTAAATTCTTGTTAAAAAACATGGTGTGACATACCACCAGTAAGTTAGTATTTTTAATAAAATTTGAGACTGAACTTATGCTAAAACTAGCTTGAAATACGCTTTGGTTATTGAAAATTATAAAATAATTTCATAAAACAACGGCCCTTAGCCATCCCGGTTGTAGATGATCGAAGTTCTAATAGGTAATTTTTAGGAGTTGTTATGAGTAGGTACCTTCGATATAACTAAAATCACGTTTCTAAAATCAGTCATACAATTTATTTAAAAATAACAAATTCTACTTGTTTAATTTCTGACTGTCGTAGATGATAAAATAATTAACAATAAAAAAAATCAACAATTGTGAAAGATACATTTCACAACTACAACTAAACGTATAAGTCTTTCTAAGATGTATCACATAGTAATGTAATTTAAAATTGAAAATAATTATTAAAAGTTGCTAAGATTTATAATATTTTTTTTGTACATCAGTCTTACTATATACTTAACCTTAAAATGACAAACTTTTTCTTCTTTGAAATTAATGGCGATCGCAGATTATGCATTGCGCCAACATCAAGTGAAAATGTACATACATAAAGTAACCGACAATTGTACGATAGATTTAGTTTAAGATGGAGTCTCTCAACATGTGTTTTTGCAACAAGAACTCTCGGGGGAAACTCCTAAAATGACAATAATTCTACACATATTTCTACAGTAATTTCAGAATTCCCGAGATCTTTTAATATTTCCACAATAAATTAACAATTTCTTGGGTTTCTCTTTTCAAAAATGCTTTTTCAGGAAACCACGTCTCAACAAAGTAATTGCTGAATTTCGGAACCTATCCTTTGCTAGGACTACGAGACATAATATGCAGGAAACCAAGGAGCTTATATTTTACTTATAGAATCTATCTTTGTGCAGGAAACCATCGGCCATTACATAACAAGGTAGATGTGCTAAAGCAGTACATTTTCGGATATGTTTTTCACAAACTGCAATATATGTACCTATTCCAATTTTTTTTTTGCTTTTCTCCACAACTTATTTACTTCAAAAGTAACCGACATAACCATTGTTTAATTTCGTCAACTGAAACCCATAAATCTTTACCTTGGTCTTAGGTAGATAATAGGTACCTAAATAATAACTAAACCTGGATTGCCAACTCCTTTATACTAATAAATGTAGTTGTATGATAAATAATTTGTTGAGTTATTCATCTATGCTTTAGTATACCTTCTGAAAATATTTAAATAATATCGTGTGTGAATTAAATTAAACAATTATATTAATTTGTTAACTATTTTTAATTATCATTATTATATTATATTTAAAAAAAAAAAGATAGTGTAGGTACCTACCACTGGTTGTAATTGTAGAACCTAATGAGATGGTTTCTTTTAGTCTATTGTAACCATGCTATGGAAGAGCGGGGCTACCTAACACAAGTAAAACTTTTGCTTTAAAGGCAGCTCCATCCACTTAATATTGTACTAGACTAAGATACCGAAATAAAGATTTTTGTATTTTTTTGTATTTTTGTATTTTTTTTTGTATTTGATTATTTTAATTTAAAAAAATATACTTAGTCTTTCTATGACAAAAAAAAACAATCTAAAAAGATATATTTTATGTAAGTATTTTCGTACTCACAATTAGCTTGGGACGAATTGCAGAACAGATTTTTTATTATTTTTGGTTTTCTTCAACTCGTCCCAAATGGGCCGTAGGTATGTGGGACCAGATGACGAATTACCGTTTTTTTTTATTTAAACATTATTTACTTTTTGATTTTTAGTGCTTTAATTAAGTAGGTATAGAAATACTAGAAAAATGCACTGAAAAAAATCGACTTGCCTCAGGCGGGATCCCCAAGTAGGCAAGTCGATTTTTCAACACAGATTTTACGTCCCAAACGTACCTACTCGATACTTCGTACATTTCAATTTAATTTAATTAGTAAAATATATACCTACAATTTATTTATTAATTTTATATTGGTTTCTAACGACCCCTACCTCACCTGGACATCGTTGCCACAAAAGCGATAGTGGTGCCCTCATTTATTTTCTACTCTTTTATGTCGCACTGTATAGTGTTAATTAACGATTTATTCGATATCTTTGATTCAAGAGCACGTGAAAGCTATGGTTTTAAACAAAATTGCGTGTGTGTGTACAAGTGAAACTACAAAAAAATGTGTTTTTATCTATTATATTGGTAGTTAAAAATTTAAAATTAAAAACTTTATGCGTCATGGACTTTTCGGTTTTTCTTTTTGAGCTCTGCCACAATGTGCTTTAAGTTACTGCATTTTTTTTCAAGTCGTTTATTTTTCTTAATCAAATTTTTATTCGCTAACTGGAGCTTTCGTTTCGCCAGAGAAATTTTTTTAAGTTTCGTTTTCAAAAATGCTATTCCAGGAGAATCGAAAATTGAATCTTCGTCAGACACATTAACTTCTTGCAAACTTGATGGCGATGCATCGCCATCAATTGTACTTTGTTCTTCTTTCTGTAACAATAAAAATAAAATGAAATAAAAAAAATCTACTTACAAGCAGCTCAAAATTGTTGTGATTATTAAGGTTTATTTTTAACTATTATTACCTACATATTATGTAGGTATATTTAAATTTACCGTTATGTAGTATCCATAAAACAAAATCTTAATTATAGTTAATAATAATGCTACCTAGTAAATAGTCTTGAACGTGGGAATATATTAGTAGATATTATAATTTTAATCAGGTATAGGTAATATAAATTGTCCGCATGTACATACTATCGCGGACATACGTGCTTGAGCACCCATAAGATCAAAATCGCCTTCGCAGTTCGCACTCGTAGCAAAACGTAGTAAAATACCATAGTAAGTCAGTTAACGCGTCAAAGAAAACTCATTTTGAATTGCTTATGCACGGTAGTCCGCCACCGTACCATAAACAAAGCGTATAAAAGATACTGAAGTAATATTATGTACCTTAATGATGACAGGAACTGCTGTTTTCTTCAGTCTTCGAAAGTTTTTCTCTGTAATATAAACATCAGTTGACAGGAAGTGTTCGGAGCATACTGTGGAATAATCAGTAGGCATCCAATCATATTCATGTCTTTGCGTCCTAATAATATTAACCCATTTTTCTTTAATTACACCATCCTTAGGTAATCTAAAATGTGAAAAAAAAACATATAGGTAATACGTATAATGTTCTTTTATAGTTTTTTTATATATATATTTTTATGTCTAATATTAGATAACTAGCGACCCGCGCCGGCTTCGCATGTGCGATGTATGCTATAATCTCAGACCAATAAAAAAGTATTGGTCTGAGGCTATAATATGCATTTATTATGAATATAAACCTTTCTCTTGACTCACTCTATACAAACGCATTGAAATCCGTTGCGTAGTTTAAAGCTCCATTCTAAGGGTCAGAAAAAGCTTTTTTTAAATGTATAGATAAAGTAGGTAGAGCCTACTTGACATAACAAAATCCTACTAATATTACAAACGAGAAAGTTTGTGTGGATGTATGTACCTATGGATGGATGTGTGTTTGTTACTCTTTCACGCAAAAACTATCTACTAAACGGATTTTAATAAAACTTTACAATAATATAGCTCATACATCAGAATAATATATATATGTTGTAATTTCACCGACATTGACGCGAGAGAAGTCGCGGGCGACCACTAGTCAGTAATAAATTTAATTAAGAACTCTGAGTTCATAATATATTAGTAAAAGAAGAATGCCAAAAAAACCAGAGTCGATTAAAATAAGTTATGTGCAGCTCCTGCCGTTTTGAAATCCTGAAAACTAGTCCAGTCAACAAGTTCAAAAACGTGAAAAATAGAGATAAAGCTCCTAAAAATATGAGCAATAGCTCATTGGATTCGGAACGACCTCTAGAAAAATGAGTTTTGAGGATTTTACTGCACGTAAAAAATTGCAATTGTTATTAACAAAATAAGATGAAAAAAAGAGGTATTTACGTTTTTGTTAATAACTCATAAACTATTAATATTTAAGATATTTGGAAAAAAGGTCCTTAAAGAGGAGGAAATTTCCGAAAAAAAAGTCCCAGCTCCCGGAACTCTACCTCTATTATTTATAATTTTAATTTAACGCTGAAAATAGGGCTCCGCGCAGCCATTACGGCATGGGCGCACTGCCGTTAAAGACAGTTTCTTACATAAAATTATTTTTTATAGTAACAAATATGAATTTAAAAATTTAAATAAATTATGGTGTTATCCAGATACTTGAAAGAATATATTCCCGTTGGAAATTTTTTTTTAAATTAATCTTTCAAAAAGTTATGCAATTGTTAATTAACGAATTTTTTTCCTATCTCTGTTTTCATAAATGACGACATAAAAATTTAAATAATAAACCTATAAATTTTTGGCTCTGTGGAGCTCTTCTTATATATATACTTAACAAGATCCCGCGATAAAAGTTTATTAAAGTTAATTATTTTGTTTATTACAATTTTTTAAAGTTAACAAAAAATGAAAAGTCTAAGAAATGTTATTAAAAAATTTTTTTTAAACAAATGTTATATTATTGCTGCTTTCTTATCCAACAATGGCATTAAGTAACATCGGAAAAATTTTTTTTACATCATTTGTTAAGAAATTGTTTATAAACAAATAGACAAGTTTAATATTTAAAGAATTTTTTTTTTACCATTATGTTGTCTTGGCAAAATAATGATTTTTAAAAAAAAAATTTTTCTTAAATAATTTTTTTTATTGTTTATAATCGTTTTTTTATATTTCGATTGTTTAAATAATTAGTTAAGGAATGATTTTCTCCTTAAAAATCATAATTGGCATTTCTTCATAGGTAAACAGAAAAAAAAAAATTTTTTATCAATAATTTCATTGTTTGTTAACTTAACAATTTGTTATAAACAAATTCTAACTACCGTTATATTTTTTTTCTAGAGCTAAAAAAAATAACAAAAACAGCCATATATATCAAAATACTAAAAAAAATTTTAATATAAAAGCGTTATAAAAAATAAAAAAAAAATTTTTTTAGTATTTTGATATATGTATATGGCTGTTTTTGTTATTTTTTTTAGCTCTAGAAAAAAAATATAACGGTAGTTAGAATTTGTTTATAACAAATTGTTAAGTTAACAAACAATGAAATTATTGATAAAAAAAATTTTTTTTTCTATTTACCTATGAAGAAATGCCAATTATGATTTTTAAGGAGAAAATCATTCCTTAACTAATTATTTAAACAATCGAAATATAAAAAAAACGATTACAAACAATAAAAAAAATTATTTAAGAATTTTTTTTTTTTAAAAAAATCATTATTTTGCCAAGACAACATAATGGTAAAAAAAAAATTTCTTTAAATATTAAACTTGTCTATTTGTTTATAAACAATTTCTTAACAAATGATGTAAAAAAAAATTTTCCGATGTTACTTAATGCCATTGTTGGATAAGAAAGCAGCAATAATATAACATTTGTTTAAAAAAATTTTTTTAATAACATTTCTCAGACTTTTCATTTTTTGTTAACTTTAAAAAATTGTAATAAACAAAATAATTAACTTTAATAAACTTTTATCGCGGGATCTTGTTAAGTATATATATAAGAAGAGCTCCACAGAGCCAAAAATTTATAGGTTTATTATTTAAATTTTTATGTCGTCATTTATGAAAACGGAGATAGGAAAAAAATTCGTTAATTAACAATTGCATAACTTTTTGAAAGATTAATTTAAAAAAAAAATTCCAACGGGAATATATTCTTTCAAGTATCTGGATGACACCATAATTTATTTAAATTTTTAAATTCATATTTGTTACTATAAAAAATAATTTTATGTAAGAAACTGTCTTTAACGGCAGTGCGCCCATGCCGTAATGGCTGCGCGGAGCCCTATTTTCAGCGTTAAATTAAAATTATAAATAATAGAGGTAGAGTTCCGGGAGCTGGGACTTTTTTTTCGGAAATTTCCTCCTCTTTAAGGACCTTTTTTCCAAATATCTTAAATATTAATAGTTTATGAGTTATTAACAAAAACGTAAATACCTCTTTTTTTTCATCTTATTTTGTTAATAACAATTGCAATTTTTTACGTGCAGTAAAATCCTCAAAACTCATTTTTCTAGAGGTCGTTCCGAATCCAATGAGCTATTGCTCATATTTTTAGGAGCTTTATCTCTATTTTTCACGTTTTTGAACTTGTTGACTGGACTAAACTGGCTAATGCTAACCTGTGCCCAAAAAGGGAGATCGTGCGGACCCTGCGACCTATCGACCGATAGCTAGTTTTCGAAACAGACAATCCAAATATAGCCTTTAATAATTTTCACGACTATTTTACACTTTTTACTCTGTGTTTTCCAAAAATAAGAGTAAAAGTAGCTTCTACAAGAAAATAAAAGTGGACAGGGTATTAGGGTAGAGACACCTAAGAGTACGCGCTACCAAAGAGTAAGCAGAGTGTTTAGTAATTTTATTTTTCTTGAAATAGCAGCAAAACTTACCTTTCAGTGGGACATGTCATGTCGAAGAGTTGGACAACAAGTCGCATCGCCATGGTATTTATTTTTAATGTAACAGCTAAAAAATTTTTTCTGAAGTGTTTGATATTATTTTTTTTACATTGTTTTAAACATGATTTGAAAGACTAGCGATTGATTTTCATGCAACAACTGATATTTTACTAAAAGCTTGTGTTCCAAATTTTGTTTCTTAAGAGAGATTATGTCGCCATTACACTTGCTGTGGATAATTTTGAGGTTTATATGGAAAAACACGTATTAAGTAAGAGTACGCACCCAAAGAGTGCGCACGCGTACTCTTAGCTTGTATAAAGCTAATATAGATTATTTTATTTTTGTTTAATATGAACGCAGCTGGCGTTTTCTTTGTTCATCTAAAACATGAGGACTTCAAGACGTAGAAGAACCCACTGAACCAGATAATAGTCAAGCTCTTGAAGCACCATTATCTCCATCGTTGCTGATGAAGACACGGAAGAATTAACGCGCAGTAGTAAAAAAAAACTTCAACTTCAGACCTAACTGTTGATGTTCATCAAAGTCTAACTTTAAATGAGACAACTCCGTCCACATCAGGTGATCCTCAAAGTGTACCTGTAGATGAACTGTCAACATCAAGGTTATACAAAGCTTTCTGATATTATACCTCTACCGAAGGCAACTCATCAGTCAAAGAGAAATATAAAGCGGAAGAAATCTGAAATTTTAACAAGCACACCGTATAAGAATAAACTAGAAGAAGAAAAACCGAAAGTAAGCATAAATAAAAAGAAGAAAACGGCAAATATAAGTATAAAAAGAAACAAGAAATAATCAACAATGTTGAAAACAAATACAGGTCGAGGAATATTAAGATCCAAAGTCCAAGTCCACCTTTGTGCTGAAATTTATGTTGAACCGCCGGAACAAGATTGTATCCAGTATAATCAGTGTACAGCTTGTAGGCAGACTACATCGGATGTGGGTACACTTGTAATCTTTGCCAGGAATGATTAGCTCACTTCGCTTTCTTGCGCACTCTTAGCTTCGCGCACGCGCTGGTTGTAACTGCATACTCTTTGCAAAACAGCACCCTAAGAGTGCGCACGTGACGAGTTTTCAGTTTAAGGTTTTTTTAAATAATTTAAGATTGTTACTCAAAATTTAAGTTTATATATATGTTCCTAAATGACCAAAGCTTGAGTTAAACAAAAAGTACAAAGTGTAATGATAAAGTCGATTATTTAATGAATAAAGGTTTTGAAATGCGCACTCTTTGGTGTCTCTACCCTAAATTATCAAAGGGTATTAAATTGTGAAGTAGAAAAAGACGTCATCTGTTGTGGAACTATCGTAAATCTCCAACAACAGTAAATAAATCTGGCTTTGAAAACTACACAAGCGGGTATAAAAATATATAAGTACCTATATAAGTATTAACCTTACACAAAAATCGATAAATGAACACCTCATAAACCTTAACTAAATAAAAATATTTAAAAGGCGGCTGATCCAATAAAGAGTGAGATTTGACCCCCTATACTTATAGATATTTTTTTCGATAAAATTATTAATAATTATCTCTACTATATAAAAAAAAACATACAGTCGAATAGAGAACCTCCTCCTTTTTTTGTTTGAAGTCGGTTAAAAATAAGTCGGGTTTTCCTTCCTGACGCTATAACTCCAGAACGCACGAACCGATTTCCACGGTTTTGCATTCGTTGGAAAGGTATCGGGCTCCGTGAGGTTTATAGCAAAGAAAATTAAGGAAAACAAAAAAAAAATCTTCTTCTTTTAATCACCGAACGAAATGTTACATAAAACGAAGCCATCTGGTGGCGAAACGGAGTTCGCCGGGTTTGCTAGTTATTAATAAATATTTGATGCTCTTACATTATCGCTACCTCCAGCTACCTCATGACCAGACACACTGTAAGTATAGTAAAAACGTTCATTACTACCATATCTCTCACACAATATAATTGCTTGTAAAACTGCCCCATATCAAATCATGATGTTATAAGAATAGGCTTCTGTGTACTGTCATGTCAGTCCTGAGTATAAGTACCTATTAAAAGTAAAATTGTGATTGTTTCATTTATAACAGCTATTGAACATTGGATAAACTATGTGTTCTCTACCGTATTCTAAATAAACTGTTTTGTTTTTGTCCATATTTCTGAGCTATCTCCTTTGCTGCAACTGCCTCTGGCATTGATCTCATTACATCGCGCGCTCTTTCGCTCTCGCGCATAAAACCTTATGCATAAAACATAATATTTTGCCTCGCTCACTTGTCAACAACAGACAACTACATTTTATTTACTTCAAATCATATTTTATTAAAGTTAAAACATTTTCAAAGCACTTTATTCAGTTTAAACCTCAGGTTTAAACGTACCGTAAGTCAGCATTATTAGTGTAATTTAGTTACGTTTCTGAACGTCCATTAAGTTTTTGAACGTTTAGAGTGCGTTCCAAAACCAGGTGAAGCCAAGTAGACAGCGTAAGAAAGCTTTCTAATTGGTGTAAATTAACTATAGTTTTACAGAACTAACCAATGGTGAAAGCACTTCTTAATAACGACCAATAGTGAGCTACAATTTACTTTACCCCGAGTAAATTGAAATTGTTTTGGAACGCACCCTTAGTTGTCATTTTGTGTAGTGTTTCGTGTTAAAATTATGAAAACATTATCGACTTTTATCTCAAAAACTACGTGTTTTCTCCCTAAATGATAATATGCATTAGAATCACATTTTTTTTACAATACAGTATTCATTTTGGTTTATAAGAATTCGTGCTCAGCTATTCTAAATCACAGCCTGCATTTACATTGTTTTGACAACAAAAAACTGTACATACTTACGAATGAAATGACACTTTTTTCTTGTCTCTAACACTGGAAGTGTAATTTGTACACCATCTAAAAACACAGGATGGCATTTTCTTCAAGGGTTATCCAACTAATTTAGAATTAGAAAGATGCAACGATGTGAAGTCGACTAACAGTGGTGCGAGACTGAACTCAACTGAATGCGAATCCGACAATTGCCCGACTTTTGCGTTGCTATATAGAGCGGGGTGTGTGTGACGTACTCTATCTATCTATATCTACAATTATTCGTGTCTATTTCAAAAAAAATATTAAATTGATAAGTAAAGTGCATAATTTCTAACTTGGAATATTCATGATTGGTATTTTTTTTTTAAAAATATTTAAATTTCTATATGCGTACCTATTCTGTACATTTTGATAATATGTCATCACGAATTTAAGGTAAAAATATATACATTCTGCGTAGTTTATTTAATGTTTTTATTGTAATAAAAAATGTGCATTGGTTTGCACATCAATTTAAAAAATATATACTTATTTTTTTTATTTTTGCAGTAAGTCAAACAGTTATTCTAAGGGTTTCAAATATTGTAAGGCTTGAGTTCACCAACACGTAAGCCATAGTATAATTATAAACTACCCCAAGAAATTTAATTTTCTTGGACCCTCAGACCAATACAATAAATAAACTTCATTAAGAGTAATAATAGTTACATCAATAATAACCTCATAAACACAAACTAATCTGTGAAATAAACCACAACCACGAATCTATGTAGTATAGATTCGTGACCATAACCTATAGGTAAGAAGCTTCTTGACCTTATCCACCTCATCCACCTGAGATATCCTCAGTAGGGAAGGAGATCTGATATCTATTAATCGAAGAATCGATTTTTTGATTCAAAATAATCGATTTTTAAAATCGATCTCTCCTAATGAATCGTTCTAGTGAATCGATATTTCCCTTTCGAAAATCGACATTCGATTTTTCGTTATGATAAAACCCATAAAATTTTACAAAGTTAGCTCTATGTAACTCAAACATGTAAAGAAATTGTTATTTTCGCTCAGGGTGCGTTCCAAAACAATTTGAATTTACTCGGGGTAGAGTAAATTATAGCTCACTATTGGTCGTTATTAAGAAGCGCTTACATCATTGGTTAGTTTTGTTATACTATAGTTATTTTAAACCAATTATAAAGCTTTATTACGCTGTCTACTTGGCTTCACCTGGTTTTGGAACGCACTCATAATTACTCAAATAACTTGCGAGATGATTGTATATTGAGTTTCCTTCACTTCCCTTTACACATAAAAAGATACTTTGCTTTTAATGATAAAAGATCGGTTATTATGGTGTCATATTTTCAACAAAATTGATTCTTAATTTAACTTTATAAACATACTTGCAAAAATCGATCTTTTAGTCCTCGGTTTTTTTATGAATCGATTCATCAGGTTGCGATGTAAATCGATTTAGAAACCTATCTTTGTCGATAAGAATCGCCATCCCTAGCCACAGAGTAGTTAATCTGTTCATCACTTGTTTTTATGTAGCATTCGCGACACTTAAAGATTGCGCATTTTGCTATATAAAAAAAACTATTTAAAAAAAAAAAGTACCCAGAAAATATTGTATAATTCTGGCTATTTTTTTTTAAATCAACTCAGAAGCCGATCCCAACCCACCTGTATTAAGGGTGTTGGTTATTTATTTTACATGTTGTATATACTGGGTGTAAAAGACATGAACAGTCAAACGAAAACCACGTATTCTATACATCAAAATAAGACATATTTAAAAAAAAATATAGCTGGGAAATGATTTTTATTTTTTGGTGTTAAAAAAAATTGCAGATTGTACCGCGCAAAGTAAAGGGCTCAACTCGCACGCAACTCGCAAAACCGCGATAATTTTGCTAGACGGCGGCCCCGTTCGTTAGTGTCCGTGCGCATCGAGTGAGCTACATTGAACGCTAACGTTTTGAAGCCATTTTTTGTTATGAAATACTAAAAAAAATGATAATGTTTCTTTGGACAATATTTAAAATATAACGTAAAGAATACGTTTTCATAAAAAAATAAAAAAAAATTGACTTTGACCTTCAATAAAATCGTAACTATCAATTTCCCAGGTATAGTCTAAAGGAAGAAAAATGTTATGATGGTGAGCAGAATACATGGTTCTCGTTTGACTGTTCATGTCTTTTACACCCTGTATAAGTAAGATTGAAGTTATGAATACCGCGATGTTTTTTTTATTTTGTTCTCTATTAATTTATCTTTTGTAAAATTTTAACCACAAGATAAACAAAGATCCTATGAGCTAAAAATGGCACAACTGCGAGCTACTATTTATGCTTTTATTTATGCAAAGGACACGTCTAATTAATTAATACTATAATTCTGTGTTATGAAAAATAAAATATTGTGGGTTTTGTTTTGCCAAAAACCGAGATAAACTTTGAATCCGATTTTCTCATAAGTTGCAAAATGATGTGCCTCTTTTAATTACAGCGACAGTACAACCAATGCTGTGTCGAAATTAAATTAAATATGTAGTAGGTAGCTTCCAAAAAAATATAGATGTCATACAGTTTTGCCTTGCAAGAAATTATCAAGTAGGAGTTTCTCTCGAGTTCTTGTTGTAAAAACACGTGTTGAGAGACTCCATTTTTAACCTCAATCTATCGTACAATTGTCTGTTACTTTAAAAGTACATTTTCACTTGACATTGGCGAAATGCGATAAATAAAGCGAACGCCATTAAATTAAAGAAGAAGAAGAATTATCAAGTATCATCGTTTATAGTCATAATCCGCTTTTGTCATACGTAGCGTAGGTATACGTAAAACGTTTCAGATTGCTGCATGCATTTCATCATAGGGAAATAATATAAAAAGGGATGTTAAAAGAATGATAAAAATATTATTCATCTCCTGAATTTAAATACACGTGTGACGTGTCAGAAGTCGCTGCGTAGAATCATAAACCATTCAATAAAAGCGGTGTGGAGTGATGCGAATGGAGCGACCGTGTGTTTGCTTATTTTTTTTCATGAGTGCCCCACTAAATGTCGCGAATGCCATTAATTAAGGATATAATAGAATTACGCCTGCTCATATGTTGGTCAACTCGGGCCTAAATGGACTCTTTGGGACCATTTGTCTAACCACCTTCCCGCTTATTTTCATGATACCGTGTATAGCATTACAGTGAAATCAATGATATATTATACATTATAATATCACTGGGTGAAATCAAATCACAGCCGAGAGACGCCCACTGTTGTACATAGGACATAGAAATCAAATACTAAAAAAATATTGCGATCAGTAAAATAAAATGTAAGAAACATTGTGCAATTTTTAAACAACAAACGTAGCTATTTATTGACTGTTATAACAACATTACTTACCAACTTCTGCCCGCGACTTCGTCTGCGCAGCAGTAGATATAAATTAAAGCCTATATGTTATTCAGATGCATACTTACTTTATTATTGTTAAGTTTCATTAAAATCTATTCAGTAGTTTTGCGTGAAAGACATCCAGACATACATCGATACAACCATCCATACAAACTATTGCGTTTATAATTTATAATATAATTTACCTTTTACAGGATGAATATAAATTCAATGTATGTTTTGAATGTTTACTGCCCTTCGAAGATGAAAAAATAGAATGTGTTTCCTGCAAGCTCGTTTCGTTTTGCTCTCTCGATTGCATGAAGATCAACGTAGACCGAGCGAACTGCCATCCTTGTAGTGACTATTTGAAATTCAAATACTTTCCTTCTAGTCCAACGGATAGCATAAATTAGCAATATTAAAAGTATCCAATAATAGTAGGTATAATATATTATGTTTAAATTTCATTATACTAGGTGTAAAAGACATGAACAGTCAAACGAGAACCATGTATTCTATACATCAAAATAAGACATATTTCAAAAAAAATATTGCTGGGAAATGATTTTTATTTTTTGGTGTTAAAAAAAATTGCAAATTGTACCGCGCAATGTAAAGGGCTCAACTCGCACGCAACTCGCAAAACCGCGATAATTTTGCCAGACGGCGGCCCCGTTCGTTAGTGTCCGTGCGCATCGAGTGAGCTACATTGAACGCTAACGTTTTGAAGCCATTTTTTGTTATGAAATACTAAAAAAATGATAATGTTTCTTTGGACAATAATTAAGAAATAACGTATAGAATACGTTTTCATAAAAAAAAATAAAAAAAAATATGACCAATAAAATCGTAACTATCAATTTCCCAGGTATACTTAGTCTAAAGGAAAAAAAATGTCATGATGGTGAGCAGAATACATGGTTCTCGTTTGACTGTTCATGTCGTTTACACCCAGTAAAAAAATGTATGGGATTGACATAAGCAATCGAAAAGTGATCGATTGCTTATGTCAATCCCATACATTTTTTTACTTAGCGATAGCGAGAGCGATTGTCGAAATGCATGTTGTCTAAAGCCTCTGTATACTAAAACACTCGAACATTTACCTAGGAAATACACTTCCTAAATACAATTACGACTCTATCAGATACCTACTATGTATCTGATGTGCTTTTGTGATTTTATAAAGTAAAACAGCTTTATATAGTATAAATGGGAGTATTTGGAAAGCGGTATTATTTTGATGCACAAGCATCCATGTTGACGTGCAGTTAAAGGAATCATTGAAGGTTATGTGATCTGTATGACGGTGAGAATTTTATAGTAGATTTCCAATTCCACTTCGTCAGTCGCTATCATGAGGTCTGTAGCCATCCCGCGCCAAGCACTCTTTAGATGCATTTGTGTCATCAAACTACTGACTTTAGATTACTGACCCATCGTCCATTAAATGTGTGACACCCTATAGCTTCGTGGTGACACCCACATTTTAATGCGATCCATTTCCCATTCCTTAATAGGAAAAAAAAATGTCAACTTTGCGTAGTATCATCTCTTTAACTACTCTGTGGCGGCAATCAAATTCAGTTCGGCCCACAGATTAGAGAGTATATGGGTTCGGCCACCCTGAATATATTTGGCGGGGTTTTATTTTCTAATTTATGATAAATATTTGTTTTAGAGTTACTTTCATACTATCTAAAATGGCCTCTGCCGCAAAAAAAGCTAAACTTTCGACGTCTACTGTTTCTAGTTGCGATAACAGTGTAGCAAATATTGATAGTTTTATACAAAAAATACAAGCTAAACGTGATAGTATCGCAGAATCTATTTTGGAATATAATTTTAATAAAAAAAGAGTTCGAATTGTGTCTCAAGAACAGATAGTGGCAGATCATTGTGAAGGAATTGTTTACTGGATGTCTAGAGATAGCAGAGTTCAAGATAATTGGGCCTTCCTCTTCGCCCAAAAGCTGGCGTTGAAGAACAAAGTACCGCTGCACGTTTGTTTTTGTTTAATTGCAAAGTATTTGGACGCTTCGGTCAGACAATTCCATTTTTTGGTAAAAGGTATTCTACTTTTTCCCCTTGCAATTGGTTTTGCAATTATTAAGTAATTAGTTTTGATACTGTTTTATATTTCATCACAATACTACCAAAGTCAAATTGTTTCAAAGTTATGAAACTATTTTTTCTAGTTGAATTAGCTCAATTCTATCGCTATTTTCTTTTCAATTAGATGTTCTTAAATTGTATTTTGAAAATGTAGCAAATGTTTTAAAAATGTTTTTATGATAGTTACTTTTATTTCAAAACAAAGGATCAAAATATTATATTGCTTGCCTGACAACAAACTCTTCAGATAGGAAATTAACTTTTTAAAATGATAAAAACATCAATTATGTCTATTTTCAAACCCAAAATCGGTTTACAGGCTTAGAAAAAGTGGCAGCAGATTGTAAGAAACTTAACATATCCTTCCACTTGCTCGAGGGTAGTGGAGCAGAGGCATTGCCCCAATGGGTCATAGATCACAATATTGGGGCTGTAGTGTGCGACTTCAACCCTCTCAGAGTTCCACTAGGCTGGTTGGATGGATGTAAGAAGAAACTTAAGAAAGATGTTCCTTTGATTCAGGTCCATTAACTTTTTATTTGTTTTATATAATTGCAAGAAAATATTGAAATATTATGTCATATATATATTGTAATTTATTTAGTAAAAAAAAATGTGTACACCAATCCTCCAACGCCACCCATAATTTAAGAAAAGTTTACTTTTGTTAAATTACAATTGTTAAAAATAGATTTAGTAGCACAATGCCTGCTATCGCCCTTAGTTGACTTTTCAATAACTTCAAACAATTGGTAGCACCATGCCAACTTTATGGAAGCTTCATGTATACCATCGCACTATGCCTATAATTGTAGATTGACAATTATTTTCATTAGTTATTGGTTTAATTGCAATATGCCTACTTTATTAAATGCCAGTAAGTACTTCAAATGTACAAATTGACTACAATATGTATAATCAAAGACAGAAATAAAATATTATTTATTTCTGTAAAGCCATTATAATAACGCATCTCTTTAATATTAAATAAGTCTTGAACATTTAAATGTGAGAAAACGGGATTTATACCACGTACCTCTGTTTTTTGAATTATCCGATATTTCGGCGCAGTTTCATGCGCCACGGTCACGGATGAACTTTTTGAAAAGTCTTGAACAGTCACACATAAGGTTTACATAAAATAAAACAAATAGGTGTGAGGTTTATTTTTAAGAGTGTAGGAAGAAATTATACAATAACATCTCAGACCAAGAAACAGCTGTGGCTGTTGAGAGAGATTAATGCGATTGAGAGAGATTAAATGTCTATTATCTAGTATCCATAACACAAGTTCTTAATGATATTTAATTTGGGCTTGATAATTGGTTTGAGATTGGAAATATATTATTTATTATTATTAATTTGCATAATAATGTTTTCCAGGTGGACGCCCATAATATCGTACCATGTTGGGAAGCTTCAGACAAACAAGAGTACTCTGCCAGAACGATCAGGAACAAAATCAATACAAAGCTGGGTGAATACCTCACAGAATTCCCACCTGTTATTAAACATCCTTACACTAGTAAATTTGAACCTGAGGTAGGTTAGATTCCATTTCTATGGTTAGGTTTTACGCTAGATAAACTTGGCACGCACCAAAAAATGGTCCATATGCTTGTTCATCAGAATTGTAAAAACTAAAAAAGGAATAAACAGGATGGAAACTTTTAGCGGCGTAAATTTACAAAAAAATTACAGTTAGCAAAATATGGCACTTCATGGCATGATCCTGTTTCTGATCCTGCATCATTATTTCAGCCAAGAGACGCCAACTGTTATACATAGGCCTCCCCCAAGGATCTCCAAATCGGTTGGTCCTGTGCTGCCCGCATTCAGCATTTCCTGCGACCTTTACCAGATCGTCAGTCCACATTGTGGGGGGCCTACCAACGCTGCCGGTACATGGTCGCCACTAGGACCTACCGCCCCAACGGCCGTCAGTCCTCGCAATGTGCCCCGCCCACTGCCACTTAAGGTTTGCAATTCTTTGGGCTTTGTTGGGTTCTCTTGCGGATCTCAACAGTTCTGATATGATCATGCAGAGAAACTACAATCATAGCACTCTCCATTGCCCTTTTGGTGACCATGAGCCTTCTTATGAGGCCCATTGTAAGCAGCCACATTTCGGTTTCATAAGTCATTACTGGCAACACACATGAATTAAAGACTTTCGTCCTGAGACACTGTGCAGATGGGCTGAGAATATTCCGCGCAGCTTCCTGAATGGTGCCCAGCCGAGTTGGATCCGTCCATTGACCTCTCTATAAATTGGACTTACACAGTTGGACTGTTTGTCCCAGGTAAACATAATCGTCGACAACTTCCAGTGTAGAGCTTCCAACCCTTACAGGAGTAGGTGCGACATGGAAATTCGACATGATTTTCGTCTTAACCATGTTCCTTTTAAGACCCACTTGTTGGGAGACCACAGAGATTGTCGAGCATCGTGCCCAGGTCTTCCAAGGTCTCAGCCATAACTACGATATCATCTGTAAAGCGAAGGTGAGTCACATACTCACCATTTATGTTAATGCCAAGTCCTCTCCAGTCCAGAAGCCTAAAACAGTTTCGGCGATATATGTATACCGTTTAGTGATTCTGAGTATAAGGTACGCCACTCTATTCGACACACTTCTGATCTGTACAATGCTGTTCACAAGAGACTTGTGGACAATAAACCCGACACCACCTTGGGACAGATCTTCGCCGTTCCGGAAAAAGAGCAGGTTGCCGGACTTAAGAATCACCGTGTCCTCGCCCTGTCTTCGGACTTTGGATAGTTCCACTATACTCCAGCGAATTCTACTCAATTCTTCCTCCAATTCCAGCAGCTTCTCGATCCGCAGTGTGCGTGTGTTATAGGTTGACAGGGTCAAAGTCGTATGACGGGAGGTCATCGCCGCCCGGGGATTCTTAGCACGCCTGTCCCGGCGCCTAGCCAACGTCCGTCACCGCTGGCATGGCCTCCGGTACCGCCGGGCACTTGGGGCCTTGGGTTTTGGTAACAATTCTTGGGGGGATTTGGGCCTTCTTCCACCACGCTGGCCCAGTGCGGGTCGGTGGGGAGCGCCAGAGCCTCGTCTATTGTTCGGCAGGGTGTACTCTGTCCGTATCTGTACTAGAAACAAGATTAATTGGCATCAAAAAAATTGTTTGCGTAAAATGGGCAATTTTTGCTAACTGTATTTTTTTTAAGTCTGTGGTGTTGGAAATAGGGATCCTACATGCACAAAAAAACTATAGACACTTATTTTCTTAACATCATTTTCGTGTAGCTGCTACGGTTTGGTACTTACCCTTACTGCCCCGCTGAAACTTTCCACTCTGTTATTTTGTTTTCAATCTATTAAAAATATACTTTCTGAACCTACCTATGACTTAAAATATACTAATAGGCACTCATATGAAATATTCATTGTTAAGGGCTAGTGAATAAGTAGAGCAGACCATCTAGCGAGATACCGTGATAATCGATAACTTCACTAAGGTTTACCAAATGGCCAGGATGAGAAAGTAAAAGACATGTAGAAAGGCCTTGGACAGTGCGGGTTGGTCGACTTCACACACAACCTAAGAATTTCTTCATAGGTGTGTGCAGGTTTCGTCACGATGTTTTTCTTCACAGTAAAAGCGTCGATTACACGTACATATGAATTCAAAATTTTAAAACACATTAGTACGTGGCGGGGTTTGAACCAGTGCCGCCCGGGTGGGAGACGACGCTCTTACGCACTACGCCACCGACGCTTTCTGATTACATACACGCAATAATTTATTTTGTCCAAACAGCCAATAGATTGGGATCAAGCAATAGAGTCCAGAGAAGCTGACAAAACAGTAGGACCAGTGGACTGGGCCAAGCCGGGCTACGATGAAGCTATGAAGATGCTCCACAGTTTCATAGAGACCAGATTAAAAATATTCTCCTCCAAAAGAAATGACCCAACACAAGATGCGCTGAGTAATTTGTCACCATGGTTCCATTTTGGTATGTGTTGACTTTTAATGACATTAAAATACTTAGCAAAGTCAATTTAAATAATGATACCTTTAAAGACTGCAAAAGCCTAATTGTTTTTTTTTAAGGATCGTATTCAACTGGTCACGAGATTGACCTAATATAAACCTATGCAAGCAAATACTTAGTAGGCAGCAAAAAATCCAGAATGGGCGACTAACAAATGATTAGTCTCCCATTTAGTATTTTTAGTCGCTCATTCTGGCTATTTTAGTTGCTCGGTTTATTATTTCCCTTTTTAATGTAGTGTAGCACTAAATAAAAAAAATAAGCCTTTGTTACAGAAATAAGAATTTGTGGTAGCCGCTTGAAATCATATCATTATCTGATTTCTGATCAATAAATTTCATTTATTCAAGTGACAAATACTCATAATTGTTAGTGTGACTTACAAACTATGTTGTAAGTACATAGATTAGATTCATAGTACATAGATTTATATTAAATATCTTTTAATTTTGGTGTGCCTATTGGTGTAGGCCTTGTTGAACTCCTATTAGTATTCCCCATTTTGGAACGGTATCCAACATACATAGTCCTGCAGGAGGTTTAACCGCTTATTACTCGGACGGCACGATATTATGCTATAAAACCGGTTTGATTACGCAAGTTCACACATGTTAATATCAATGTCACAATTTCAGGTCAAATATCTGTTCAGAGAGTAGCCCTTTGCGTGCAAGAGTACAAGTCAAAGTACACGGAGAGTGTGAATGCGTTTCTAGAGGAGGCCATAGTGCGCAGAGAACTGGCTGACAACTTCTGCTTCTACTGCGACCATTATGACACCATCAAGGGAGCCAGTAACTGGGCGCAGAAGACCTTGGATGATCACAGGTACTTTTAAACACTTAGACCATTTAACACGTGACGTGGCAAGCGAACGCGTTCCCCTCTGCCAAAGTACATGAACAAACGTTCATGTCAGTTTATAAAAGCTAGTTCGCCGCGACGACAGACCGCCATTTTGAATTCGTATCTGTCGCTAAGCGTACCTCGTAAAAATTGGTTGCGGAGTGTTTTCTTGTAAACGACGACCAGAAACATTAAAGTTATCCTAAAACGGAGTTGCTTATCACACGGAAGTAATTTTCTATTCAAATAAACTACTGTTTCACATAACAATACAATTTTTCATCTACAAATTTTAGGCGATATAACAACGTTAGGAGATATGGTGGTACGCGGGTTAGCCGAGCGAGCGAGTGTGCGCTCATAATAGCGATTAAAAATTTTGCAACAGTGTGCACGAGTGAGTAAATGTGTGCTATGCGTGTTTGCCTCACGCCCCGCGTAAAACGGCAGAATGTTTTCAGTACTAAATCTGCGCTATGCCACGTTCCGTGTTAAATTGTCCCGACCCGACTCACAATATATAACTGTTGAGGGACTTTTAACTATCAAATTAATATGCTTACCTGCTGGTGCAGTTTCATATGTACGTTTAATCGACGCTGGAGGAAACCTGCACACACCTATGAAGAAATTCTTAGGTTGTGTGTGAAGTCGACCAACCCGCACTTGGCCAGCGTGGTTGACTAAGGCCTAATCGCCCCTAATGTGGGGTAGGCTTGACCCCTCGGTGGGGACATTGTATGAGCTGTTGATGATAATGATGGATGATGCAATCCTTTGAGTACTTTTCTCATATTTTCGGATTTACACACACTATATAAATAAAACAATTTTTACGGATTTAACTCGCGTGTAATTAGATTTTACATGATGTTATTATTGCCCGACGTTTCGTAACACTTTTCAGCGTTCGTGGTCACGGGATGACTAAAGATGTAGGTTGTCAAATTTTATGAAACAGTTAAATCTACCGTCACTTTAATTATTAATTTGGGGTATTCCGTTTCACGCAAACGGAGCTCACGGTGTAATTAGGTCTTGCTGTGTGGTGGTTTGCCTGAGTTTTAATAATTTTAATTACTGGATCCCAAGCAGGTGGTACGGCCCAACCATCTTCTCTACTGAAATTTGGGTGTTTCTTTATTTCAATAGCCTCGCGCAACAACCTTGAGATGTATCGACGTTCCTTGGCGAGAATGTGTGGTTTATCGAACCTTATATAATGATTGGGCCCTTCTTGCGTATGTTCACACACTGTAGACTTCGTTTCGCGCCTATGTTTTATGTCAGCTATATGCTCCTTCACCCGGGTGCCTATGCTTCTCTTTGTTTGACCTATATACGAGAGCCCGCAGTCGCAGTCCAACTTGTATATACCTGCATCTTGAAAGGGTATATTACACTTGACGGGTCGTAGAAATTGGTTAATCTTCTTTAGCGGCTTAAAGTAAGTCTTAATCGAAGCTCGCTTCAAGATGTTCCCAATCTTGTCCGTGACTCCTTTCATGTATGGTAAGACTGCAGGTTGACGCTCAACTGTGGCTGCTTTTACGCGGCGTGGGTGACGTGGCCTTGGTACTTGCAGTTTATTAGCTTGCAGTACATGCTTAACATGAGTAAGCTCGCCAGAAAGATGTTTGTTGTCACAGATGCCGTGTGCTCTCTGAAACAAAGATTTCCCTACAGTAGCAAGCTGACTAGGATGGTGGTGAGAGTCACCATTGAGGTATCTGTCTGTATGAGTTGCTTTCCTATACACAGTATGGCTTAGTCTATGATCAGGATTCCTAACAACCAAAACATCTAAAAATGCTAGTTTATTATCTGCCTCTAACTCCATAGTAAATTCCATAGGTTTATGGAGTTAAGATGGTTAAGAAATGCTGAAACACACACTTTAAAAATTCAACCTGTATTACGAATAAGGAATGACTGCTTTAGTCTATGAAGTTATTGCCCTAGACCTAAGCCCTAGACAATATATTTAGGCTTGGATTTTTGATAGTATCCAACAATTTCTTTGACAGAAAAGACAAAAGAACCCACATATACACACTAGAGCAGCTCTCGAAAGCGGAAACCCACGACGACCTGTGGAACTCTGCGCAGCTGCAGCTAGTAAAGGAAGGCAAGATGCACGGCTTCCTGCGCATGTACTGGTGCAAGAAGATCCTGGAGTGGACACCCAGCCCCGAGGACGCCCTCAAATACAGCATCTACTTGAATGACCACTTCAGCATCGACGGACGGGACCCTAATGGATATGTGGGTATGTATTTTTAACCGACTTTAAAAAATGAGGGTCTCATTTGGATTGTATATTTTTTTTATGCCTGTTACCTCATAACTCTTTATTAGGTGTACCGATTTTGAAGATTCTTTTAATATTTGGAAGCTGGTGCTCGTCATTTGGTCCCATTTAAACTTGATCGACATCTGATGAGTAGTTTTTGAGTTATCCCTAATAATGCCTATTTAATTGACATCGATGAAATCGTAATTATTTCATAACTTGATTGTCTAAAAGATCTCGAGATAGTTTCCTGAAAATTTCTATAGTTACAACCACAGATATAACAATCTAAGGAGATCGGACTGCGAAGCGATTGAAGTTAAGGGCAGCCCCTAAGGAGATCGGTCAAATCGCTGAGTTACGTATTCATTTGACTTTATCGGAAGGCAAAGTGGCGGAAATTTATGCCCCCATGCATACACTCGTCACAACTTAAACGCCGGCTCGGCCTTGTATTATTAAATCTGTGGTTACAACACTAAAAAGCAAAAAATATTTTTTTAAATAAGTAATTTTTTTAATAAAAAAAACCGCCTCAAAACTAAAAATGGAGAAATAAAAATTTTCTTTCAAAAAATCTAAATTTTTTTCTTCTTTTTGAAATCAGTGCCAACTTCAATATTTGGAATGAACGTTGTCACTTGTATTTGGGACCGACCTCAAAAAACATTTTAAAACAACCAATTTAAAAAATATTCCAGGTTGCATGTGGTCTATCTGCGGTATCCACGACCAAGGTTGGGCCGAGCGAGCAGTCTTCGGCAAGGTTCGCTACATGAACTACGATGGATGTAAACGGAAGTTCAATGTGAGTGCCTTCGTGGCACGTTACGGCGGTAAAGTGCACAAGTACACTCCTAAAAAGTGAGCATTTTGACCACATTTACCTTCACACTAGGCCAATGGCATAGCACGAGAAATAATTTTCAGCCCAATTTATGTTGTCTTATTTCAATGTCGTTACTGTCATGTGGCACTGCGATTCGAATTCTTCGGCAACCTTCGGAATCCTTTGGCATTGTTTATAATACCTAATTTAATGTACAGTCAGCCGCAGGTCAGGCTAAACGCGTCAATTCAAAAATGAGCCTTTTTTAACCGACTAAGCTCCATGTCAAAGTGTAGTGACCTGATGTTAACCGTACCAAGCCGTTAGTAATGTAATACTGCCCGCCTAGCATGACCACCGAAACACGATATGATATAGCCATTTATCGCTTTGAACTGTCAAAAATCATTTGATATAACCACCATCATGAAATTTTATCGAAACTGTGAACAAGTATAAGCCTTACATGTTCGCAGTTTCAATAAAATTTCAAGTTAGCGGTTATATCCAATAATTTTTGACAATTCAAAGCGATAAATGGCTATATCATATCGTGTTTCGGTGGTCATACTAGGCGGGCTAGATATGAATAAGTATGTCTATTTATTTAACTCTAAAAATGTTTGTAGTGGAACTTTTGTTAAAAAATTCTGGATCTATGTATCTCCTGCGTTACAGATAAAAGATTTTCTTATTCAATGTTTTTGAATGTGTCAATTATTCAGAAAACTGTTAATGCTACATAGAATATCTTTATTTTTGTTTAAACTCCTAATCACCTATAAATTGTGGCCATCATTGATAAATTAGAGATGTTTACAGTCTATCAAATTTTATTGTGCAACAGTATCCACATAAATTACAAAAGTACAACTTGAAGTTGTAACTGCATCTTAGTACTACTACTCTTAGTCTGGGTTTAAGTACAAAAAAATATATATTTACGTAAAGTACTTCATTGTCTTTGACTAGAACAGTTCACGAACAGAAGCACGCGAGCGTCGATTTTGACGCGTCCAAAAGCCGTTCGAGGCGCGTAGTGTGCTTTATGTCAAGGCAGTAAAGTTCAAATTTTGGCGACGGCTATTATGTCAGTACCTTATATTTAATGCACCTTTGTTATTAATTATTTGTAATTATTTTCTGAATGAAAGACAAAGTTACCATCAGTTTTAAACCACGACTAACGTTAGTCCATGTCTTATAATACCCTTATTATCGATAGAAACTTAGACAATTTAACACGGGACGAGGCATAGCGCAGATTTAGTACTGAAAACTTTCTGCCGTTTTTCGCGGGGGTGAGGCAAACACGCATAGCACACATTTACTCGCTCGTGCACACTGTTGCAATAATTGTAATCGCTATTATGAGCGCACACTCGCGCGCTCGGCTAACCCGCGTACCACCATATCGCCTAACGTTGTTATAGCGTTGTTTCTGTCGCAAAATTTGTAGACTATAAATTGTATTGTTATGTGAAACAGTAGTTTATTTGAATAGAAAATTACTTCCGTGTGATAAGCAACTCCGTTTTAGGATAACTTTAATGTTTCTGGTCGTCGTTTACAAGAAAACACTCTGCAACCAATAATTTTTACGAGGTCCGCTTAGCGACAATACGAATTCAAAATGGCGGTCGACGCGGCGAACTAGTTTTTATAAACTGACATGAACGTTTGTTCATGTACTATGGCAGAGGGGAACGCGTTCGCTTGCCACGTCCCGTGTTAAATGGTCTAAGAATAGAGACCCAAAAGTTGCTGACCCATCGAATTTTCGTTTTTTTTTTAATCTCGATAGTGTCCCTTTCTTGTCCCGCCAGCCCTATCAAATCCGACCCTGATTACAACGCAATGGTACGTGTATGGATGTTGTTTCGGCCTTATTTATGTATACTAACTAACTTATAAAACGCATTGCTGTCATAATTACGAAATTGTAATGTTCTCTAAGATGTACAAATTAATGTTTTACCTTCAGTACTAAGTACTTAATGTTTAAATAATAGAGTAAGGGCTATTTTAGTGGTCTATATCTCGATATTTGTTGTTCTAAATGTGTAAATCTAGTGTATTACTTGTGAGAAGTAATAATATTAAATTAATTTTATGAAAAAATTTTAAACATGAATCTGAAATGCCACTACCTCAATGTAGTTTTTAATAAAGATTTTATTATTATTAAATATTTTGTTTTATACTCATTTGGAAGGTTTGTATGTATATTCTTAGGTGAAGATACTAACTTCAGGTTATAAATAAAAATTGTTTAATTATTTTGTCAGTTGGTCGGCAGACATACAGCCTGCTTGCTGTAGCCTATAGACGCCTGCATTGCTGATGTGACACTCGCACGCAGCCAACCCTAGTCTCCTACGTACCCCGTGGAGCTCTGGCAACCTTACTCACCAACAGAAACACAACACCACAAAAATGTAGTGTTATTTGACTGTGGTCTTCTGTAAGGGTCAATTTATACTAGCACAGAGTCGAAGCGCGTCGAAGCGTCAAATTATTTACAGCTAAAGCGAAGACGCACGAATGCGCGCGTATTCGCCAGAATACGTGCGCATTCGTGCGGCGACTCTTTTACGTGTAGTAATGGGCATCAACAGCAGTGCTATTGAATCACTTGCCAGTTGACTCTCGTAGCTGAAACGTGTGTAAAATGCTTGACATTGATCTTGCTATGGTATTACTTATATGGGAAGTTAAAGAAGAAAAAGAAAGCGGAATTATAGCGGTTTTTGGATTAAATAGGCATTCATATTTTTGCACCCGGTAAATTAATTTTTACCTCTCCAGCGCCAAAAGACCTCTTTTGCTTCGTAAAATCTCGAAGCAAAAACACTTTTTGCTGCGAGCTCCGAACAAGACCGTAACGTTCAATCTAAGTATTTGTAGTAATGTTACTTTTAATTTTTATAATTAATTTAAAGATATTTAACATGTATAAAAATACTGTCTTGTTTTTTTTCACCTAAAACACCTTTTCCGCTGGAGAGGTAAAAAGTTGTATGGTTCACACTAGAGATTTTTTTTCTCGTGCCATTAAATCATTTATTGCGCTCAGAAGTCTATTCTAGACTACTTCGCTGGTTCGTGATTTAATATCGCCACTCTTAGCAAAACGTTACTTTGCTCACTTGTTGAACGAATAACTATTTTCCTCTGAGTCCATCGTGATCAACACCGACGTAGGCCCAATATCCGACTGCTGACGCGTAGTTTCGCTAGTGGGCGCATGGATACGCGAAAATGCGCGCGCACCAATCAGCGTTGGTCACGCGCAGACGAGCAAAACGAAGAATGCACGCGTCTTTTTAAAAAAAGTAATGTGTGCGTTACGCTGTGGAGTTAAGGTTGAATTTGTTATGTTCAGTTTTGGATAGACGCTTCGATGAGCTTCGACTGTGCGCTAGTATAACCCTAAAGCAGGCCATACACGCTCAGGTTTACATGACAGTTTTAACGTTTCAGGTAAACATGAGCGTATATGCCGCAAAACTGCGCAGGTTTCCATACCATACACGCTCATATTTACCGGAACAGTTAAACCTGAGCGTGGATGGCTACCTTAAGGCGAAGGTACTACCCCATTTCGGGCTGCTCCAAATTGAAACTGCTAATCCTACCTCGACTTAACTTACTTAAAATAGAAAGCCTTAAAATTTCTATATAAAAAATATGTGTGTTGTTAAAAATCCATTTTTCATTGGCTAGATGAAGTGTGAAGGTCTTTGATTATATAGGAAATAAAACATTATTGTTGCTTATAAATATTTTTATTTATGAATGTGACTGTTCCGTAGATACACGATCATATACTTCGAATAATCTTCATAAAATTAGAAATAGAAAAATAATATCAAAGAGCTATTTATTCATTGGAACATTGAGTCAAGTGTGTTGCGGTTTTTAGTTATCAGTTACTTTAGTCACAAGGTTTATAATTTGGTTAACCTAAAGCTCAATTGATGGCGTAGAAAGTAACATATTTCACAAAAGCACAATAGAATATTACAAACTTGAGTCAAAATATTGAAATGTCCTAAGAAACAAACCATACACAAGTTTTTCTATTATGTCGCGATTTATTAAAATTAAATTAAGTAGTTACAAAAGGAAATTAATTAACAGATTATATTTAATGATTTCATCACACAAATTAATCGAAAAAAAATATTAAAGAGCATAACAATATTGACTGCTTTGCGTTTATTATGGATATTGAAGTTATTATGATTGTAAAACGTCAAATACCGTAACTGTTTCAACTATGAACACAAATCGTGGCTCCTTTCTAGTAATTATTCCACTAAGTACAGTACGAGCGTTATATACCTTTACTCGAACATACATACTTTATTAGCATTAAATTTCATAGAAAACCCGAGATAAAGTGGCAGCGGAGGCGGCGAGATCATAACCGAATTCACATCAGTTCGTAGAAAACTAAACGGGAATGTATTGCTCCGATTTTTGCGAGTTTTCGAGGAATTCGGCTACGGCCCCCTAGAGAAAAAAAAGGTCGTCGAAAACATGCGACATACTACGATTAAAAAACTAATTGATTGTTGTCTATGCTCCCGTGTGTTAGTGTGTGTGTGAAAGCAGAGCTAGATTCGCTGTAGGGGACGGCTACTGCACGCAGCACGCGTTCTTGTGTCCGTTCTTCTTGAGACGCGACTTCGGCCGGTACTTCTCCAGGTAAGAGAGCTGCTTGGCGTTGATGGCACCGCGACGTTGACTGCAAATAAACAAAGGTTATTCATTAAATCCACACAAAAAAAATCGGAAGTGGTATCCCCTTGACTTTCTCGTATACCGGAAACTCAAAAGTTGATTTTGATGTCATACATGCATATTAAATTTTGGTGCAATATGTTAAAGCATATTCGAGTTATCGTGCTAACGCACAGACACACACAGACATATTCCAAAAACGGTATTTTTGGACTGAGGGAGGTCCAAAACGTGTAAATCCGTCAAATTGTCGAGTTCGAATTTTTTGGACGATAACAAGACCTTTCTCTATACTATGTATACGAGAAAGTAAAAAAAATATTTACAGTACAGTACAAATTCCCGGTGTTCCATTTAGCAAACAGAATCCTTTAAACGGCTGCCTTGCTTGAACCAAGCCCCGCCTAGTTTTTACTCTGGCCAATAAAATATTAACACAATATGGCGCAGCCAATAAGCCCCAGCGTCTTCACACCGTTCCCGCGGGTCGCCTCCCCTACGTGCAATCACTTCAGCGTGATCAACGACATTGCCTGCTCTTATTGGCTGAAACCGGTTGCGACACGCCCTCCTCATGTCGCTGTCAATCTGATACGTCAGTGCGACGCGATTATCGGTGGTACACCGTGAACTTTGTCGAATGATGTTCAGCATCTTTATTATTACCTACACAATAAGAGTCACGAATTGTCAAATGATACATTCTCGTATTATAGCTTGTGACTACCTACTAAAGGCCTGCGCAGACGACGGACTTTTTTGTCCGTTAAAATAGAACGCTTAGGGACTGCATGGCATAACGCATAGATACGATGAACTAAAAGACTAAAAATTTGATCTTCAACTAAATTACAACACAACCTAATCTTAGGTATTGGCCACGCTGAACGCGTTTTGCGTCTGCGGTCAGCGTGAAAAATAACAATACGAGATGAACGAGAGGCACAACGTTGGCGCGACCGGAGTGCGCGGCAGATAACCGCGACCAGTGGAGGACATTGGGGCCATTCATTTATTAGGTAAGACGACTTAGGAGGGTTAACTTACATTTCTTATATAATTTTTCTTACGATAGGGGGGAGGAGGTTAAACAAAAACTAACATTAATCGCCTTACGTAATAAATCGGAAGTTTAGTAAAGCACTCACTTTTCTCAACTTCCGACGAACAAATGTTCGCACATTGAGTGTGTTTCAACTCAAGTATTTTCAACATGTTTAGTCCGCGTCAAGATCTTGGCGGACATTTTTCCGATGGTTCTGGGATTTTAGGTCTCTGTGTACAAAAGTCCCTCGTCTGCGCAGGCCTTAACTAAAATGGCTACTTATTCTTTTTCTACAATAAAATTAGAACTGGGCGAGAGTTTATATTTATTTTGGTGAATATTTCAAACTTTTAGTGGAGTAGGTGAGGGTTAAATTTGGTTTTAAGGTATAAGTACAAATAAAAATGTTGTAGTGTTCAATTATCAAATAAGATGTATTACTTAGACGATTTTTAGAATGACTCACATAAAATAATTAAAAATCGCCTAATAGCAATGCCGCCTAGAGTTGAAAAGCATGAATATTCAATTTAAAACTTTTTGTTAATGAGTGGAAAATTATATAAACCTCGAAAAAATGTTTCATAATTTTAATTACTTTTATTAACCTTGAAGTAAAGTCTTTTGTAAACATTTATCATCAATGTGTAAAAAGCATGTTGTTGTGGAAAGAAATTCATATAACTACTGACGTATTATTTTCTTATCTAAACTACATACGTGCTCACGCGCATTATTTGTTTGAACAACATCGTAGGCTGCCGTAATCCATAAAATTTGCGTGTGGGCGTTTTTAATACAACCTCACGTGGAACATATGGATTACACTATCATGTTATAAAAGTCTATCATGAAAATGAAATACATTTCATTTTCATAATTGAATTTTATATCACACATATAATGAAATAAATTTAAAACTTTTATTAAGGTGTCGAATGTTTAGGAATAAACTTAAATTAGGCTGTCGAATGTTTAGGAATAAACTTTTACTAAGGTGTCGAATGCTTAGGAATCGTCCGTAAAAGGACTTTTAAAATTTGAAATACCCAACATAGTATTAATATCGTTGATCCTGCAGGATTACTGTGCTGTGCACATTATAAGACACCCGTAATGGGCTCTCTTGACCTCTATCATCCCACTAGAAACTATCGATAACCAAAATTTTACAGTAAAATTCGATATAATCTACTAAAATCGATTAATTGGACAAATATTCTTAAAGAGAGAAAAGGAAGATACGTGTGTCAATAGACATTTATTACGTCTATCGTCAACTCTATGCTCGCACTGCTGGTGGTAAAGTGGTGATAAGGTGTGTAGTGGTTGAAGCAATAATACTCACTCTCTGATAGTCTCGACGGCCTCCTCATACTTCATGCCAAGTTCGATGAGCGCGATGGCTACCATGACGGGAGCGCGCCCCAAGCCCGCAACGCAGTGCACTGCCACTGCCGCCTCCGGCTTATTCTGGGCCCTGCAACGCAATAAACAAACAAAATTAACCACCGCCCACCGGTATGAGATCCAAAGTGCCTATACAGGGTGTAAAAGACATGAACAGTCAAACGAGAACCATGTATTCTGCTCACCATCATAACATTTTTTTTCCTTTAGACTATACCTGGGAAATTGATAGTTACGATTTTATTGAAGGTCAAAGTCATAAATTTTTTTCCATTTTTTTATGAAAACGTATTCTATACGTTATTTCTTAATTATTGTCCAAAGAAACATTATCATTTTTTTTAGTATTTCATAACAAAAAATGGCTTCAAAACGTTAGCGTTCAATGTAGCTCACTCAATGCGCACGGACACTTACGAACGGGGCCGCCGTCTGGCAAAAATATCGCGGTTTTGCGACTGGCGTGCGAGTTGAGCCCTTTACATTGCGCGGTACAATTTGCAATTATTTTAACACCAAAAAATAAAAATCATTTCCCAGCAATATTTTTTTTGAAATATGTCTTATTTTGATGTATAGAATACATGGTTTTCGTTTAACTGTTCATGTCTTTTACACCCAGTATAGAGAAGTGGCCAATCTTTTTAAAATAAAGTCTCGTATAGTGAGAAAGAATAATCTTTTTATATATTCGCACGATTATATGATATTCTATAATACCTATCAACTGTACGGTGGTAACGTACAAAGAGATAATTAGGCACATAACTTGCTAACAGCATTTATTATGTGACTAGCGCCGTCTATCGGACTTCAGTGGCGGCGTCATAGATATAGAAAAACTATAGATCGGCAATGTAAAAGAGAAAGAGCATACTAACGCGTATATTAGAGCGAGATAGATAGATGAGACCATTTCACGTACACGCAGGGGGCCTAAGGAGGCCTGTCAGTCACGTAGAAAAGACAGCAACTGTCAGATTGCAGTACTATTTTTCATGCACACATGGGCATTTCGCACACATCGGTGTTTTTTTTTATTCTCACCCTAGTCAATTCATTGCCAATCTATAAACGTCAGTAATAATAAGTCTATGGGTGGCGTGGACGTTAGCATTTATTGTATAAAATTTTCATATTACTAAGAAAACATCATGGCGGCTTATCGTGTCAAATGGAGTTGGCGTTTTTACTCGTTACTCGAAACTCTTTAGAGCGTTGTCCATTTGTCTCAGTATTCTGAGCTCCCGGCTAAGATACCATGGTACAAATTTGTATTCGGTTTATTTGATATGAAAATGTGTCATCATAACAGCATTGTTAACTTCCGACAGTGATTTATATGACAGCCACTCCGTGATTACGTTTGAGTTGAGTTGTAGACCAAGAGCTTCCCCGTTAAATTAATAAAAAGTATATCCTTTATGTAGTATCAATAAAACATCTTTTTAATCACACTTAAGGCCGCACTGTGAAAATATTTTATTCCAAAAAAAACATTAGCATACAATAAAGCCCAATTACCAAGGAGGGTTTGGTGTCGTAAAATCTAATGACAAAAGGAGATCGACAGCAATATATCAAATATATTGCGTATGTTTTGGAGCAGGGTGGGGGAAAGAAAGATAGTCCTGAAACTAGTTTCACAGTTGCGGTTGCGAATAGGTAATTTAATTACCCTCATGGGTATAGTAAAAGGCTATTAAGAGTAGATCAAACGAAGATACGTGGTAATCAATGCCGGCCTTCCCAAATAGGTTTAAAAGGGCGTTCTCGATACGTTTAAAAGGGCGGTCTCGATAATAAAATAGTTCGCAGAATTATCAAGATAGTCTCTACCGATCGCGACAAGTAATAATATGTTACATACTTTAAATTAGCGTTCCTTGAAATCGAGGAATGTGTAGATACGTTATTATAGAAAAAATAGATAGGAATTAGCAATCTTTTCGCGATACCTCCAAAGTAAGAAGCTGTCGGTACATTTTGACAACTTCTTACTTTAACATACAATGCTTTTCAGATTCGGTAGACAATGTATGCGTCACCGCTACTCATTAACGAATTCATAGAGCGTTGACGCAATTTTAGATTGGATTTATAAAGTGGTAATTAGTTAGAAACTTCTAGGGCCGTCGGTAATATTTAGATATTAAGCAGCCACTGTTAAAATGAGGGTATTTTCCACAATAATTTTGGGCGCCTCATACCGAATAAGCCCGCACAGCGATATAATATTCGCGCGGAAATAATATCGCGTTCAATTTGCATCCAACCGTAATTTACGCGCGATTTTTTTACCGCATGTGCGGATAGTCCTATAAGATCCTATGTGTCACAGAATTTTGCGAGAAAAAAACGCGCGGTGAAATATTGCTGTGCGAACAGGGCCTTAACCACTATTCAGTCGCGATGCTAACGCAATACTATTTTCTTCTTCGATTCGCGCTTCTATTGTCGAGTCCCATATTACACGACGGTTTTGAATTGCCATAATTAATGTATCTATTAGACATTGTGGAATCGTGATGCCTGAAAAAGATGTTTGTACCATAGATTGAAGTCTTTCGGAAGTTCAAACTGTGTTTTAATTCAATTGAACACTATGAAATAGATAATTTTTTTGTTGCTTATTTGACATTTGTACGTGAATCGTTGTAGTGCCATTCTCACGGAATGGTATAGTGGTAAGTTTTAGTGCAGGTCTAATTAAAATACTGTATTATTATTTTGTTATTATGTAATTATTTGTTGTCACACTAACATAGTTTGTAAGTCACACTAACAATTATGAGTATTGTCACTTGAATAAATGAAATTTATTATTATATTTACCGAAGAGAAATCGTCCTCGAGTGTGGGAACTAACTGAATTCTTAACTACAAACACTGCAGTCGCCTATAATGTAATTTGTTTTTTCTGTTACGCCTTTAGTATTTTTAATTGTTCGTTTTAGTTTCCAGGAAAATCGTTCTCTTTTTAGTCACTGTACCAATACCAATAAACATAAAACAACAATACAAGAAACATTTCCGGCAGGAAAATTTAATAGCTCATCTACAAACATTTTAGTGTCTGATCAAATTTAGCTTTTACAACAAAGAAAATACAACATTAGCCTCGATTCCGTACAACGACTGAGCAATACAGATAAAATAATGTTCTATCGCTTTAGAAAAAAAGTCAGGAAGTGGTACTTAAATAAATCAGTACTTAGCGTGATTTTGCAATAATTGTGAATTATAATAATAATAAAAACACACTCTCACATTGTTTATTATTTTATTCTTTGTGTGTACTTAGAGCCCCTTCACGCTAGCGTTTGTCCTAGCAGTTTCGATGAACGTACCTACATATACAGTTTTCGTCGTGCAATTTCTGCTGCAAAAGCTCTTTTGTGACACAGTGACGCAAAAAAAAACTAATTTTGCGTCACTGTGCAAAGCAAAACGACGCAAATTGTTAATTCTAAGTCGAATAATTTCGCGAGCGTATATACTAACAAAATTATGCTTACTAGAAAATTGCACTGAAAAAAATCGACTTGCCTCAGGCGGGATGATTTTATTCAGTACATTTTTCTAGTATTAATATTTACGCGTTTGTAAACGCAAAAATAAAATTATGCTTGTTTGTATTCACCCTTATAATGAGCGGTGTATATAGCCTATTTATTTTAGACGATTGCACCAGAGCTTTCGGTGCAATAAAGCTTGAACAATTGATTAGTGCAAGAAAAAGTTTAAATCGCTTCCTATGTTTTATAAGTTTTAAATACTGCTGTCCAGAGTATAGACAAGCACTTTAATTAGTAAGAAGTTCAATGCTCTCAGATTCAATTCGGAATCATTATTCTGGCTTAAAAGATTAATCCTCCAAATTAAAGTCTTTAATCTGTTATCCATTAGCTACAGTAAATTTATTTCACATTGATTAAGCCTCAATTATTGTTAAGTTCAACGAAAATTATAGAAATTCGTTTGATTATTTTTCATTATCATTAAAAAAATTTAACAACACGCTAATCACACGACAAATTAATTTTCAACGTTCATGTAAACCAATTTTGATTTCCACACACACCTTCTATGTACTTATTCCAAATAAATTATCATTTAGATGATCTATACACACCCGAAAATATATTGTCCACTAAAAGATAAAACTTCTACCAAATATACACACAAATGTAATTACGAAAAGTTTCGTTCATATAACAGTTTTAACCAACTACATAAGTACTCCTAAATTCGTAAAGAAACGTGAAAATTCTTTGTAAACACAAAAGTATTTTTCATTAAACAAATTACTCAGAGTGGTCATATAAGTATACAATTAAAGCAGGGTCAACGGAAAGAAAACTTTTTATTTTAACTTTTTTGTTAACTTTTATCTACTTTTCTTCTGTATTTCTCATGCTTTGGCCGCACCTGCGCCTAACGTCCCGAAGTAATGCATGGCGATACTTCGTACGATACACGCAAGTGCGGCCCTAGCAAAGTTCTCGCGATAAACATGTAGAATTTCTTTATTTGCACGAAGTATCGTGCAATAATCCAAGATGGCCGAAATCATATCCAGACGTGTAAATTGCGTAGTATTATTATCCTTCTTTGCGTTTAACTATGTATAATCACTTTCTTTACTTCTAAATTGTGTGCTAATAATTACGTAATGCATTTATTATAAAAAATAAGCTGTATCGAATACTTAGTCACCCATACGCGTCTGAACTAATGGAGAACAACCTTCGAAATGAACAACTCATGTCTGACCACGCAGCGCGATAGGTTAGCGCGCTAAAACCCTGACGTACCGCCTCCCGGCCGATATCCGATAACGGCCGGTCACATCTGCGTGTATCGTGTCCTAGCACGAAGCTTCGTGACGATAGGCGCAAGTGCGGCCCCTGCATCATAGAATTGTTTGTTAGCAGCATTTCTAAGGTATTCTTCTCCTGTATATTTTATTATTTTCTTCTTATTCTTCTTTTAAATGAATGGTGATCGCGACATATAAAGATTACACATTGCGCCAATATCAAGTTAAAATGTACTTAAAGTAACAGTAGATTGAGTTTAAAATGGAGTCTCTCAATACGTGTTTTTGCAACAAGAACTCGGGAGATTATTTTCGTAAGCGCTTACTGCAGGCTGTAAAAGAGGAATGAAGAAGTACCGTTCAAAAAATGTAAATAATGTTAGGTTCTTTGGTATAGACATCGATGATAAACATAATGTATGCAATAAACTTATAGCCCCTGAATAACGTAATATAAAAATCAGTCATCAATTTCATTTTAAAAGTTATAAAATTAATTATCATTTACACAGGAGGTAAAGGGAGCGGGCCCATACAACCATGATTATATTTATTTTAATTATTTATGTATTTATTTTATCTATATTATTTTTTATTTTCTACCGAACGTCACAGTGAAAGGCCCTGCCATAATAACAGCGCTCCTGCGGCATGATGTCGTAGAAGCATATGCTGAGGCAGGGACCTAATTATAGGCCTAGCTCAAGACATGTTTTTTTTTTATTTATTATTTTTTCACAATTATTAAATGTAACCTGTTTCTTTTTCTGTTTGTTAGTTTTTACTTAAGATTAAGCTAGATGTGTGTTTTTGTTTTTAGTGATGTTTATGATTTTTGTAATGTCTCGTACTGGTCAATAATTATGTGTTTCTTTCTTGAGATTTTATGTAAAGTAAGTCCGATCTTTACTCATCTTTAGCATCTGATAACTGTTCGATTGGCCGTCTGACCAACTTAGCAAGCATGCGTGTGTTCAACGTACATAGAAACACTACTCTTTTACACACATTTAATCTCTGAGAAAATAAGTAACGTCTGACAGCTTTGGGGTCCACCTTGGTTGAAGCAATTATGAAAGCGATGACCATTATTTTATCAATAAATCCAATGATGCAGTTTTTGTTTTCATCAAAATCGGGCTCGCTACTCCTTTGAACATTTTTCGATATTCCTTAAAGTTTAGGATTTGGCCCTGAAGGCCTCAACCTGTATAAAGTCAAGTGTGTGGTGTGTTATTCGGACAGACGCAATAAGAGGGTAGTCATAAACTTACTTGTCGCGCAGTATCTCGAACCAGTCGTCGACGACGTTGGTCGGCGGGAAGGTGCCGTCGTCATACGCCAGGTCTCGCACCTCGATGTTCTCGGCCTTCAGTGGCGCGGTGTCATAGCTCGGCTCGCACACACGCACCACTGTGCACACGTTATGTTTGCGCAGCTCCTGTGCAACAAGAAATCGCAATAATATTACTCCCAAGCGGCTAGGGTTGCCAACTACTGTTAAAATAGTATTACACTGTTTTTCACTACATTATACTTTTTACTATATAAAGTATACAAAATACTGTTTTGAGCAAAGATTGGGGCGAGGCCCATTATGAGGCTTTTAAAAATAATGCTAAATTGATAATATGTGCGACAAGTACTAAAAATATGTCTATCAATCATTAAAAAAAAACACTTCTAAAACACTGTTTAATTTCTTTCTCAGACCTCAATATACTTTATTTCTTGTATAAAAAGTTGGAATCCCTACAATCGGCTGACTGATATTAATAATAATAATATATTTTCACGCTCCTCTGGACCTCAAAAACATTTACATTTTTTATAAACAGAATTTTTATTTCTCCGTTTTTAGTTTTGAACGCGTTTTTTTATTTAATTTAAAAATAATTTTTCGTTAAGGCAGGCCAGTTGCAGCAACAAAAAGACGCAGTTTACTGTTGCCGCGATTCTAAATAAACTTTTCAAATCCATGGTCAAACAGTTTCAGGCTCTGCGGGGAGTAAGTCAAAACGCACTTGTTATGATTGCCGATTGGGGAAACCAGCAACTTGACACAACTAGTTCAAATTTGACAGTTGCTAAATGCGTCAATTACGAGCTGATTCTGTCCTCGAGTGCAGCAACTGAAAACTGATACGATCATCGAAACTCACAACTAGAGTTGCAATGTCTGCGCAGTTTATTTAAGTTATATGTAAACAGCTAGTTATGAGTTGCCTGTTGCTGCTATACGGAGATTAAATTGATCTGTCTGCATAGCGCCTTAGTGCGAATAGGTCCTACGTTTACAAAGTGTTTATGAGATCGCGTCATAATAGCGCAATACGCAAACACATTTATCCTTATTCGCAAATTGACTGCCGACCAAATTGATGTCATAACGTAACTGATGTGTTCAAAGTTATGCGCGTATTGTTTATGTGATTTCACATTGTATATGTATAGTGTAATGATCATGTTATAGATAGATAGTGCTATTTGTAGATGGCAAGCTTTGAAGAAAACAAATAATTTGTTACAAAGTTATTAGGACATTCTTGCTCAGCACTATGAAATAGATATATTTGCCGACAGGTTTGGACATTAGTGTAAAATATTTTGGAAAATTTTAAATGACATTATTTAGTTTTAACCTTATTTAATTATTGAGATTATTTAATTTTTGACATTATTTGAATTGGACATTATTTAATTTTGACATTGTTTAATTTTGAAGTTATATACTTATTTAATTTAGACTATTATATTTTATTGACTATTTTTTCTGCCGGATTTTTTTTTTTAACTGACGCTGTATTTTTATGACATTAAGTATATTCTGATTTATAAGTTGTATTTGAAAGTTTTGACCTTAACAATTTAATATCTGACCAGGTTTACTTCTAATTTTATTATGATTTGCATTTTTTATTATTGTATGGGAATTTATTTATTTTGTTTCTTATGTAGTTATGTAATCTAATCTTCTAAGCGTCTTGGATAATTCTGTTAGCTTTTAAGATTTTATTGAATAAATAAATTATCAGCATCAAAATTGCGAGAGACAAACTGATATTCTTAGGTACCTACGAGTAATTTAACATCTAGGTTCATTTTTAACACGCTTATATTAGTTTCACTTGTATGTTTGTTTGTTTGTATGTATGTAACTGACTCGTTTGGACTCGATTTTGACCCACTTTAAACGGTCAGATTTTATTTAAACTTTATAGACTTATCAAAGACCGATGACATTATAATAATTAGATAAGAATATCCTATTATCCTGATTAGAATCGCCAGGACTAATAAATTAAACGTTCGGAATGTTAGTTCAGCTATACGTCACTAGATGGCATTGTCATTAAGTAAGTACTTTCATCGGCGGCTATAATTCGTACTAAAAAGTGGAAAATAAAATAATAGTTTAAAAAACTAAAAACACGCTTTTATGTTTAATAAGCAACAAAAGTTTTTTTTTTTTTTTTTTTTTTTTTTTTTTTTTTTTTTTTTTAAGATCTGCAATCAGCCTCTTGGCTTTAATCAGATGAGAGAAAATTATGTTAATGTCTTTACGGAGTTTGCACATCCTATGATGTGTCATCTCCCTTCGCATAACACGATTACACAGAGGCTAATCGTGCTCTTTTGAGTCGGAAAATGCAGTCATTTGCCATTGAAAGTGATGAGGCCAGATGGTTCCTATGCAGACTGAGCCTCTGCTTGTAGGCTGCAGTAGACCTTTCTATTTCTTCCCTGATCGATGAGACTTCAAGGTACTTATGAACTTCTGTGTTACGTGTGTACCATGGTGCATTACACAAACTCATTAATACTTTGTTCTGGAATCGTTGGAGTATTTCCAGGTTTGATTGACTTGCCGATCCCCAGAGCTGTATACCGTACGTCCACACCGGTTTTATGATGCATTTGTAGATCAGCAGTTTATTTTCCAAACTCAGTGAGGACTGTCTACCCACTAACCAATACAAGTTTTTAAATTTTTTATCTGCTTGCTCTCTTTTGGCCTTTATGTGATCTCGCCAAGTAAGCCTTCTGTCCAGATGCATCCCAAGGTATTTGACTGTTGTGGAATGTGGCAAAGCAGTTCCGTTAAGTGAAACAGAAGGGCAGTCTCCTCTCTTTAATGTGAAAGTTATGTGGGCAGATTTTGCAGCGCTAGCTCTGATTCTCCACTTCTTCAACCATCTTTCGACTCTGTTCAGGTGATGTTGTAGATTTATCGACGCAGTATTAGGGTCTTTATTGCAAGAGAGTAGAGCAGTATCGTCTGCGTAGGTTGCAGTCACCACTTCTTCTGATGTAGGAAGATCAGCAGTAAAGATTGTGTATAGGACAGGGCCCAATACTGAGCCCTGTGGCACCCCTGCTTCAATTTGGCAGATGGACGAGAGGCTATCTCCACATTGTACCTGGAATAATCTGTGTTGCAGATATGATTTGAGCAGCAAATATGCAGTATTTGGTAGGTGTATCTTTAACTTATACAAGAGTCCCTTATGCCATACGCGATCGAAGGCCTGTTGTATATCAATGAACACAGCCGAACAATACTCTTTCCTCTCTAGCGTTTGCCTTATTGTGTGAGCTACACGGTGTATCTGTTCTGTTGTTCCATGGTTGGCACGGAAACCAAACTGGTGATCTGGTATTACTTTTTGTTCTTCGAGAACAGGGCGAAGGCGAACTAATATTAGTTTCTCGAAAACTTTAGATAATACGGGTAGAAGGCTTATGGGTCTGTATGAAGCAACTTCAGTGGGAGGTTTCCCTGGTTTAGGGACCATGTTAACAATGGACACTTTCCATAACTGCGGGAAATATTGCAGTCTCAGTATTGCATTGAAGAGAATTGTCAGAAGAACTATTCCTTTTCTCGGCAGCTGCTTTAGGACTTCTGCAGTTAGTGAAAATAACTAAGTAAGCAACAAAAATAAAATAAACTAACTAAGCAACAAAAGTGAAAATAACTTTTAGTATAGAAACTAAATAATGAACGAAAAGTATAATTACTACCTATTTAGAGAAAAGCGTGGGGTGCTTAATTACATTAGTTCTTGAAAATATTCGATCTGTACGTCTTTTGTGTCCTTGTTTGCTCCTGCCACTCCTTTGATATACCATCAGCCTAACTCCAGGGGCTTAAAGAGCCTGTAGTGTTCTGGCATACGCTACTACGACCACCATCACCACAAATATCCTGGTTTGTTATTTGATATTCTCGACAGGAACAGTATTCCTATTCTATTCTATTCCATCATATTAATGATTAATTTATGAATTACTTTTATTTAATGAGTTGTCTGTATAGATATTGCTCCATTCCATGTGCCAGGTAGGTAATTAAGAAAAATCAAACTCAGAGGATAATTCAAAGAATTAAAAACATCCGACTCCATAGGACGCTTTCATAGAAGATGAATACTAGATAAAGTTATTTGAACATTTGTAGGTGTTTACCTGAAGATATGCCTGGATGGTGACGTCTGAAGGGCGGTCGGTGATAAGGAACCGCATGCCCTTGTACTCGATGAGCGAGGGCGCCGGCCTGATGTCCTTCTGCTTCATGGTGTTCACTTCACTTCACTTGTCTCACAATCTAACGCTGCTTGCGCACTACAGTCCTCCGTCGGTGATCGTCTCACTTCACACGCGTCGCGGGAAGATGTCACAGTCCGTAGACTAACAGACAAACTGTCACTCTATTTCCACACAACACACGTCAGTTTCGTTACTTTTATTTAGAAAGGGTCCAATTATTTCATGAGAACCACACGCATGGATGTCGCTTTCAACCACTTGAGAACATACGTAAACTGTCAAACAAAAGTACAGAATGTGGAATGAAATCAAAATTAAAATTTACGCGACGAACATATGTTATAGTCAGCGTTTCCACTAACTGCCGCAACTGAATGATATGCTCCAATTAACTCTCAGCGGTCTTCCAATTTAAGGTAACTGAAACAAAAAGGAATTACATATTAGTGCGGGAGTAACACGGGGGGCTATATTCGTGAAAATCATTTTAGAGGAGAATTTGCGTCGATGCCAGATCAACAACTGAAGTGGAACAAAAAATATACCTAAAAATAGGTATGTCGGAATTTCGGAGCGAAGTTTGTGTCATGTGAACGTGTGTATCTAACAAGCGGTATTCGCGAGCGCTGATCGGTAGCCAACGGCGCGTCCGGCACTCGTTAGCGCATTCACTCCGACGTGCACTTAAGTTTGTTGGTACATGATAACGCGTACCGTAAACACTGCGCCATTAGGACAAACTCTGTTTGATAAACACCAGGTTTTTGCGGTGACGTAATCTACAATCATACCTTTTATCTTCGTAACGCCCTGTCTTGGGCAGAAACAGATAAGAACTGACTGTTGTAGTAGCTAACAAGGTAAGCGGTGTAATGTAAGTCTCCCCGCCCCCTCCTAATTTGATGTGCAGTGGCGTGTCCTATCACAGCAGTCCAGAGAGTCATAAGGGCATCTATCTACTACTTTCTACTAAATGACAGTATGAATCTGGACAGTGCATGCATGGTAAACCGGTAGATTTTTGATTCGGCAATCCGATTTATAAAAAAAGTTTGTCTATCTATTCTTTCGGACGGATGCGATCATAGAATTAGCCTCGGTAACTTCAGCGACATGATAACTTTATTGGAGATATGGGTATCGAGTTATTTCTTAACTCTACTCTAATTTGCCGGTGAATCGATAAACTGAAAACGTCAAATTATCCTTATCGAGAGAGCAGCGGCGTACGCATCACTCAATGCGATGTAGTCAAACGCAATGTAGGTAAAAAAGAAGTCAAACGCAACAGTGTCCACAGACAGAAAACTGCGGCAGAGTCAATTTTTCTAAGTAATAAAATTGAAGCGTCGGCGTCGGATCTATAATGGTGGTCTCCTCGATATTTAAAGCCTAACATTGTTAGTCTATAATCATCCCACTGCTCAGCACAAAGCTTTCCTATATAACAAGGGAGTGGCTTATTTTATTTGAGCCGCTGGCTAATAACTGTGGATAGAAAACTATTACAGTAATCACGGGAACCGAAGACTAAGTATTTTCCGAAGCTCGGAGGCTAAAATTTACTACCTCAAAATACATAAATTTAAGTGATCCAAAGACCAAAGCTAGCTTATTCGAAATAAAAGTCTGTGCGTTCAATTTAATAAATTATATACAAAGCTTTCAACAAAAAACGGAAGTGCCAGAACATATTAGAAAGTAATTAAGTATGGGGAAACGCAAAAAAATAGTACTATTTTCGGTTCTAAATTTTGGGCTCTTTGCCAAGAAACTTCTTTTTTACTGTTGTTTTCCAGTTGTATCCAACTCATTTGAGCAAGGGATGAATTGATTCGTTTACTTACATACTTATAAGTATATTTCATCATACATAAGAAGTCTATTGAATGAATGACAGTCCTAAACCCCAATCGTTTCGTCAGATTTATTTGTGCAATGAAAGTAATTAATTACACAGTGGCATTTCACCCACAGGCGTTGTTTTTAAAAACACTAAATTACCTATCTAGGCCAATCTACTCAATGTTTTCAAGGCGCGACTTTATGACGCGGATCGCGGTCAAAAACAGTACTAATCAACCTGAGCCCAATACTTTAACAATCAAAACAATTAGATAACAAAACAAAATAATGTGGCTTTTATTTAATTATGTTTTTTATCGTGCGACACCTAATGGAACATTTAGTGAAAATAGAACGCAGTATAAAAATATGCTCTAACACAAAGAAGTTTAAATATAGAAAATGTTTTAGATTGTAAACATAAACAACAACAGGAGAAAGTGATCCTTCACTTCGTAGGGATGTAAATATTATCAGAATTGAAGCTTAAAAACCTATAGACTAAAGCTCCCGGCAATACTGATCCAACTAAAATAGATCAAGTGGTCCTACCCCTACACGCCAAATTATAATACCACTTGGTTCGTGGAATAACTACAAAGGCCGGAATTTCCGAGGAAAATAAGCGCTATTAATATCTTATAGGTTGCAATCCGAAAGATAATTTACGTGGATAATATCAAGTTGAAAACTGTACACAGTCATGTTTTGTAATTTATATTATAAATACTTCAAAATATCCAGAAAAACAAATATTCATAAGCAAACGTGTCTACTGAATTTCTCGCTGATGTGAAATGATGACACAAGTTATTACCCTCACGTCTCCAACTACAATATTTTGGGATACTACGCAGCAATGTTTTCCATTTCTATAATGATTCGAAAACCCACTGGGTAAAGTCAAAGCAAATACGCAATAGACGGTTCCTGGAGCTAATGACGTTAGATGGTTAAGAAATTAAACAAATAAGTCCATTACGGTTTTTAAGAAGCGTTACGGATTCTTTTATGACCTTTATTCGAACAAAGATGATAGTGTATTAAACAAATTACTACATTACACTAACATAATAGATCTATACGTTCCTGAAAAATATTATAAAAACATGACCAATTCTAGCTAAGAATGGAAATGGATGGGCGTAATTATGTCTCAACGGCCTCTGTGTTTTGCGAGCAAGCTGATAAAACTTACAAATTCGTTGGTCCGCGTTATGTATGAGTAATAGTTCCAATCTACTTTTGGTTTTATAGCTAAGATTAGAATGAAACATTTGGGAACGATGTATCCAGTATACGAATTTTTCGAGAATTCGATCCTTTAATAAATCTGATGACTTCTATGTCAATGAGCGCAAACGGCTTTTTCCATAGTAGTGGGAAGTGGTCTCGATGCCTTGGAATTATTTATCATAGTAATTTTTATTCATGAACTTGGATCCTTCGAGATGTAGAGTGGACAATTACCTACCTGTGGGTGGGTGTATGGTACAGTGCGCGGGGTGCCTGAATCAGGGCGCGCTCCCGGCATCGGTCCAGCTATTGGCGCGCTCAGCAACCTCGCCGCACGAAGCGCCGTATAATTTATTTGTGTTGGGCCTGGCAGTACTCCGCGCTGTCCAAGCGGAACTCCATCAATGTCGCCACAGAAGGGATCTCCAGCTGTTAACAAAGAGACAATGCTGTTTAAAACAATTATCCAAAATTCAAGAACCTATCGGTCGCAAATAACAAATTTCGTTTTACATACTTATACGCTGCTTCTACGTAATATAATCACTACATTAGACGTAGCATCAAACTTCAATTTTATGCACTCAATTATGCCACATAATCTATTGTTGTACCTATACTCTTAAGAATACAACAGTTCCATCGATATTTTGCAAATCTTTGTTGAAACTTACAAAACTAAAATTGTGATTTTTTAAACAATATCTGTAAACTGAAATGGATATAATAAAAAAGTTATCAGACCATGCCCGAAGCTCATTAGGTAGGTATTGTGTTGCAAAATAGCCAATGAACGGTGTTATCAACATACACCTACTTGCTAGTCATTAAACAAATCTGGACGAAAAGCACTCACAGACTATATTTACACACTGATGAGTATATTCCTAAAAAACTGAAGGTCGTGACATTTCTGTAGCAGCTGCGGTAATAAGGTGTATAGTCCCAGAAGCACAAAATGGCATGCGCCGTTTATTTTGCGAAACAATGGCATTATTTGGGGCCAGCCCACTCTTAAACTCACTCAAAACTCGAACTGAACAATTAAAATAATCATAGGCAAGAAAATAAAAACACGGCGAGCTATATCAACGACCGGAGCAACACTCGAGTGAGACAACGCCACACAATTTGGCACACCTCCGACCAACAACGGGCACGTCATATGTTTATGTTTCTATTTGCGATCAATTTTATCTTCCTATAAAATTTAATAAAACCTATACAGCTGACGGATACTTGAAATTATTATATTCACCAAATATTTCATTTTATTGATAAATCCGGCGATGCAATTTAATCTGGATTGGGATACAGCCAAATGAAAACTGGATCGCACATCAAGAAAACAAACCTTATTTCAATTACAATAACCTTATTTAATTTTCCTTGAACTAAAATAAAGAACAATTGCTGTTTACCACAATTTAATTGGTAGTAATTTTACTGCAAGCGTACTCCACTATTACCACCAACGAAGGTGTAATCTTAAATAGACAATACATTTAACAAATATATGTAAATATTGAGTAGTAAACGCCATTCATAGCTTGATAATGAAATAGACAATAATGAGTAGGATTCACGATGCACCTACCTACTAATGTAAATATGCAAACACTAACAAATGACGCACAAACCGGCTTTTAAGAAAATTATTTTGCTAGACAACAACTGTACGACTTATTATAATTCTAAAAATTATCTGCGCTATCAGCAGTATTGAAAGAACCAGCGTACAATAGACGGAGAATTTAATTCAGTGTCGTTAAATGAAGATGTTTGTTCAGAACTCGTGCCACCTATCAGGTGAAATTTATTAGCTACTACAATAAATAAAGTCCTGAATAATAGAATATAACAAGAGGGAACGGTCGATAAACCCAGACTGTATCTACAAGTGTACAACTACATTCGAATAAGTTTAAAAACGTCTAGACTAAGACCCTCTCGCTTTGTGTTAAAATCCTTAGTTATGTCCCTATGTATATTATGCTGTTAGGAGTTCTAAACAACACAATGCGGTATTATGTTTAATGCAAGGGCACGACACAAGGATACACTCATGTTGTAGTCTATAAATATCATTGGCAAACTCTGTCCATGAGACAATGGAACTCTATTGATGAATAGCATAACATCGCATCGTCCGAAACAGGAGACAGGCACGTGGCTAGCAATGCAACAGAGGGCAAAAACCACAGCATGGAAATATAGAGAAGGGTATTAAGTGACTGAGAGCCATATTTTGTTACCAAGTTCATTTCATAGACGTAATTCCAATTTACAGAGCTTAAGCATTATACCTTGAATATAGTTATCAAGTAACCAAAGGAGGCAGGTTTTCATGACAACTTCGTTACAATTGTATTGGGTGGCAACTAATTCAAGCTAAAAAACTCATTGTTGTTAGTATTACAGTCACGGAAATACAGCGAGGTCGGCCAACGCCAATTATAATTGGTACTAATGCAAGTTTACGACTAATAACTTACTCATTTTTTTCTAGACGGAGCCTTAAAAATTCGTTCAAAACTCAATATTTTTATATAATACAAATGAAATAAATTTTCCTACACAACTGAACTTTAAATACTGACTGTGAATCTACTGATATTTTGAATTAATATTAAGCGAAGATTCATATTATCAGAAACATTATTAATATTATGCTTATATCAGATTATTCCGAGAGCTCCGATTAATATACAAAGCAAACTAATATAACGATTGTTAGTAAAACACAACACTTGCTTGTGGCTTATCTTGTGGTATTAAACGTTAAGTGTGACGCACGGTTATAGTGTGATGGTTTATGATTTAGTCACGTAGCAGCTCGGGACATGAAGGCTACTATTGCAAATACATTTTGCTATCAATGACACGATAATCCAGAATCTAAACTGATACATTATGATATATGGATATCAATAAACGGTTTGAGATTTGATAGACTACCATTACATGCAATAATGAAGTGGAAATACGCAAAAATGCCACATCTATGAATGCAAAGATAAAAAACAAGGCATATTGATAGCTACTTTTCTACTTATGGTTTTTGTTAGTGTACACTATGGTATCAACTGTATACACAGTACATCATGGGATCATACGGGGACCCGGATTACTCCTATCAGTACGTAAAATTCTGCAAAAATTTCAATATACCTAACACAACAATGAATGAATCAGGTAAGTTTCGTGGAGAGAAAACTAAATTATTTTAAAGACCAGCTGTAGATATAATGATGTTCATCTGCACTGTGGAAACATTAATTTCATTCCGGAACAGAGGTAGAAATAATACATTCATGGACTCAAATTTTTCAGATTATCTGAAATACAATTTGGGCAGCATTTTTCTGAAATGCTGTGACTGAAAGCCTTCTTTTGCAGCTTTTGAGAAAATATGTATTCTAAATTAAGACCCGAAGAATCATAAGCGAAGAGAAACATTTATTTACAAGACTAATAACATGATCACCAGACACGCACGACATAGCAACTCCATTCGAGTAGGTATTTGACCGCGAAACGATGACATCGACATTGACATCAGCCGGGCGGCAGATAGATAACATAACCGAAATTATTTTATAACGTAATAAATATATTAAAAGAAGTTCCAAAAACGAGTTTCGTTGTTTTAGGGAGTAGATGGATATAACTAAATTGCCTTGAGACAATACGAAATCGCAACGCTTGTGGCGCACCCAGAAGAGTACCTAAGTAAATTGGTTTTTGTAATTAATGTCGAGGACAAGGGAAATAATTAAACAAACATAGTGTTGTACTATTCATTGAAAAGGATGGATGCAAATGGAAGCAGACTTTCACTAAAGAATAGCATAAAAAAATATATCGTATGCACTAAAATTCGAAAATAATGATCAAAATATTGTGAACCTTGATATGTGGATAAAAATAAATATAGGTACCCCTAACTATTTCTACATTGGGAAGACTAGTAATTATATTCATGATGCGACTAGCAATTTGTTTGATGATTACAGTAACAAAGGATTCCTACGTCATGCAGAAACATTGTTTCTATTAACTACATTTGATCAACAGCTAACATTTGGTTGGAAATGAAACGTGAATGAAAAACTTGCCCGCCAAGCAAACGCGGCCTAAATGAGGCGAATAAAACACCTGTTGATTTCTGAAGAGTGAGCGATGAGTAAAAACTATCAAGCGACTGAACTAAATGTTGTGTAGCACACAAGTTTCATTTTTAAATTACTTTATCACATAATTTGACCATATCCTACAAACGAGGGTCAGCAGAATGCACCGATATACTCAAATTGTTCTAATTTCGTCACGCAGGCACATCAGGAATTCGGTCAAAACGTGTGAGTATTTTGAAACAGAGGTTAATGATGGATGACACAGAAACATCACTTACATGTATCCTGAATCGTGGATGTAAAAAACGGCAGTCGAAACCACAAAACAAAAGTTAATAAATCTGTCAGTGCAGAAAATAAGTGAAACGGTCGTGCACACGCAACAGAAGCTGTCGTTATAGACAGTGTAGAAGTTTATGCGTTCACATCGCAACGGCTCGACACTGCTGGTGCCGCGGTTGTGCAGAGACTGGCGCGCCCCATCCATGCCCGCCGCGACCGGCGGGGACGTCACGCCGCGACGGGCGGCGGGGCGTTGGCGTCACCCGCCGTACGTCGCCCACATTGAGTTTAGAACTCTATCGCACGGTTGCAAACTTTTTGCGGCGATTGAATACGCTAAGAAACAGTGCTTGTTGATACAAATCATTTTTCAACGCATGAGAAATTATGCCTCATGTTTTACACAAGACGCGAGACTAAACATGTTAGAGGAGAAACGAATGATGTATGAGGCGTTATGGATACCATGAATACTAGTGACTTCGATTCGAGTTTAATATCTATAACTTAGGTGTCAATGGCAAAGACAAACAAGAAAATTATACTTGTGACATCAAGTTTGGAAATAAAATAGATTTTTGCATCGAGATGTATCGATTGGACCCCCGACTTCACAGGATCGGTCACATTCTAATAATAGCAGTAATCTAGAAGGAATTCAAGACCGCGCACACCCACGCGATTGTCTCTAAAGCAAACAAGAAATAAGTATGTACGTACATAATTCAATACCAAATTTACATGACTAATAAATAGGTAACAGAATCTCAGAAATTATTATTTCATTCATAATTTATAAATTCAGATATCCTCTTCAGTTTAGGAAACCACTCCAAATTTGGTCATTGATATTTCTCCAGATTATACATTTTTTTCTTGGAGGAATATACCAGAACTACCTGCTGTTTATTAAATATTATATCAGGTCTATCTTCGTAAAACACCCCGCCTGGAAAACAGTCTAGGTCTGACCATACTTTCTCAGCACTCCATCTAATATATATCCAAGACATTTCCGCCAGTAGAAATTTAGACACTCCCACATAAAACCAGTATTTTCTAGACCATTAGGATTTATGGGGGTGAAACAGTCATGTCGTGCTGAAACAAGAACGTGGGCTGCATACATGTTGAATATAATAAACAATAAGAGCATCCGCGGGTGGTATATTTTTACCTATTTGGCTCTCGTCGAATATTTGTTTGCGATAACAAGTCGTCAAAAACTTTTTCACAAAAAAAGTAAGCCCTAAGTGCTTTCCTGAAATAATATGCACTTTAACAGTAACTTGTAAGTCATCAGTAAAAGCTTCTTGAATCGAGCGCAAACACTTCGGGCTTGTTGAAATCTCGAGAATTTCAATAGCGTTTTAGCCTCGCCGCAAAATCACTAGAGTAGCATCACAAAATCGTTTCCATTCGGATTTCCTTGCGCTTTTGAAATTTAAGATTTGTGCTAGAATAATGGTGAAATCGTTGCAATTAAATTCATTTACTTTAGCTGAAATCTTTCAGTACTCCAAATGTTTCAAAGGAACAAGTAAGAAACTACGGCTAAAATCTCATTAACGGTCTTGGAACTTCCTTGGTTATATCCTATTTCATTTCGCAAGTTCTTCACCGACACAAACTTCTTTATGTGGGTCAAGTTATGATAATCAATACTTGAAATGAAACTGAGAACACATCTTTCGACATCCGACCGGACAACGTGCAAACTAGCTTACGTACGGAAAAGTTATTCACGTGGCGATTCTTGCACGTGTCCTTTAAACATAGAGGCCGGGAACTCTTGTATAGCCGGCTATTGTTTTAAACTTGTATATTAAATATTACATAACAGTTTTGTGGCTGTTAAAAATGGGAGATAACTTTTTCTTTCTTAGAAACTGATACAGAGTGTGATATGATAAAATATCTCTTTTCTTCTTGAAATTTCATCCAAACGTGAGAAAACTTGAAGATTGAGTAGTTTTTCTTATCGGGTGGTGAACTTGGTACAGGTTTGCCTAATGTCTTTATTTTTATTATATTATTACTAGTTATGAAAAACGTACTAGGGATTTTGCAGTACATGTTGTAATTTTTATTAAAACACTACAGTATTCTACAGACGTAATGGAAGAGATATAGAACTGGGTTTGAGCCACCTATCAAGACGTTTTAAATAAAATAATCTTTTGGAATGTTATCTTTTTAAGTCGATTTCCATTCCCAGAATCTGACGTCCGTGATTTTGGTTATATAAGCTCAGATAAAGGATTATCGTTCGACGTGTACTTAATTCTAATCATAGTGATATGTGCCGTAGCCTCATTTATTATCTCTTATAAAATCTTCCGATGCTGATAAGAACCGTAGTCAGTCATGTCCGTTAAATGTGTACTTAAAATGGACTTAGAACCTATTTAGGATGGTAACCAGTACCGGATAAAAGTATAAAAAACCCAGTGTATTAAAAGGTAAGGTGCACAGATTATTTAAACAGTTTACAGATTTCCACAAAAATTGAATATCAATAAGGACTGGTTTTATGTACAGTTTGCTTCTCCTACATTGAGAACTAAATGCGAGATTTATGAAAGTCCAATGGCTAAATACGATAAGCGTGGAAAGTGAATGTGCAGTGCACTGCATAAACGGTGGGAGGTAGTGCAAATCGACTTTCACGACTGCATCGCTCACCCACGCACCCACCTAACAGCAGCTGCGCTCCTCGATGTGACGCCTCAGAAAATCTATTCATGGAAATATATCCACAATCGCTAAAGGCGCTCCGCTAATACCCGGTCTTATTACCTTAACATGAATTATTCATACTTTCTCCTAACATCACCGTTCCGGAGACCAGCGTTTAGACGCGTGCAAGATAAAGCCCAAAATAACTTTGCGGGGAAATTTCAATAAGTGATTTGACTTTATGGCACAATTAATAAACGTTTTGGGGAAGGCATGTACGGAGTTTGTATTGCGGTACTGTCGCCGCCAGTCGTTGACGTGACTGACTTTCAGTTTAACCGTTAATACGCATACGAAAGGTTCCGAAGGTCGGATGAACAATAACGAAATAATGTTTAACCACGGCAACTTGGCAAGACATGCACCTAAATACCTACCACCATGTCACGTTTATTGTACGTAAGGAACTCAATGATAATGTTTCTGCGACGAAGGTAAACAATAATTAAATAAAATTATTACCTATCAAGGTAATGCGGTCATAATATACTCTATGATCAATATCGGAAATTGTTCATCACAGTAAAATCATGAGACCAAAGGAGACTCAACTAGATGTTTGTACAATAATAGACAGTGGAATTTGAGACGGGAATTTGATGAAAATGACAATTTCATATACCTCCAAGATCAAAACTAATAACGACCTTGCATTTGACAATTTAGCGGAGTTATTTTTAGTCAACAATAGCTCATGCTGAATAAGTCAACAGTCACAGCAATTTGATTTAACGATAGCAACGTCCGGAATGAGATAGAGGTCGATTTGGAATTTGGAATTACTGTTTTCAGTTCGGATTCTCACGCAACCGTATCTTTTGTATTCTGATAAAGATAAGGTTATATTTCATTTTATATTTATTAAATTAGGAGAGTCAATGGTACATACAATAAACTTTTAAAAAATATAAAAAAAAAACACTATAAAAACAAAATTAAAAGTATTACCTTTGAAGGCAGCCAAAAAACATGCTTATGATTAAAAATTCACGACAGTAATTAGTGGAAATAAAAACTATTGAAGAGAGACTAACATAATACCTTAGATAATATTCAAGAGGTTTTTGTATTTGTAAAGCGATGACTGAAAACAATTAAATAAACCTTTATAGGTATATTATAATTAACTATTTTCAGCTATCGCTGATAACACTAATGATTTAAATCAGGAGCCTCTCAAGGAGTTAAACCTTTATATAAAAGACGAGCTGCAAGACGTCCAGTGCACCCAATGGGTTGCATCGGGAAGCGGGTCACGACCCACATCGTACGATCAATACTCGGTCATCGACTCCGCCCGCCCCCGCTCTACCACCAGAATATGCCTCCTATTCTATCCATACAGAAGTCTCAATGACATTGCCAGCTTCTGAATGTGGAATATAAATAGCTTCTCCAATGTTGTTGACGGCAAACGTTGAAACGGCGACATATTCTATTAGCGTATCCAACCAAGGTTGCTGGCCTATATGTCAATTTTACTTCCATGCGTGATGGATATAATCAATGCTTAAATTTTCGACGTTTAAGTCTTGAAAGCAATAGCATACCAAAAATATTTAAATATTGCTTGTAATCACATTTCATTATCTGAATCACCGTAATCCACTACTATTCTGGTCGCGATGGTTTGTAATTCCGATGTCCCTTCATCATTACTAAGCTTTAAGGTACATTCTGATTTAGATTTATCAAATTAACATTATATTAAATTACCTTTGCACTTAACAATTCCATTATTCACATTATGGTTTTACATTGACGTGCCCAGTGGAACATTTCCCGATCTGAATGCCACATAAACTCTTTACTTTTATTAACTTCCATCATACTGGAATCGTTTGGATGAGTAACAATTATACGAAGACACTAGATAAGGGAATTGACGTGAACTCTGCACTGATAAATATAAATAAGCTAACAACGCAAAATTATTGCATTCATCATTACTGAGTATCATTTCATATAACCAGATAACCTATGGTCCGGAAGCCCACAGAATATTCGGCGTAAGGTCGTATGTACTATTCCTTACAAGTGCCTTCTATTTATAATACCTTTTTTATATATCAACCTTTAGCTTTTATACAAACTTTCAAGTTCTGTTTGGTGTCATTGGATATCTTTTATCTAAACTTTCAATGTAATCATTATTTATATTAAAAGTATGTAGGACATTACATACTTATAGTCGTTTTTTTAATTTCCATTTTATACAAAACAATCGTTACAGCCTGATAATAAATCAATAGCAAGGCTTAGAGATGCGACTATGACGCATCGGATGACGTCACGCCGGTGACGTACTCAACAGACCCGACGTCACCGTTTGACATTCAACGATCGGGAGAATTCAATTTTGTATTGCGTAATCTTGTAAATTAATTGCATGGTGAGGAATAGGCAAGATAGTGCGTCTTTGAAAATGTATATGAAGACAGTGAAGTATGTAGAACAGGAACAATTGGTGATGTTAACATTACTTAGAAACAGTCATAGAATAATTCATTAAAAGAGAAATACTATGATTAATGTTTCCGACTTCGAATAGGTATAATAACAATTTTATTTGTATTTGAAAGAAGAGTCACAATTGCGAAATCTTCACGGGTATTATCATATTTATTGGGTACAAAATTGCTTTGTATACAATAACATCGCAAAAGCCTTATCGCAGTGACTCACCACAAGCATTTTTGTTATTAAGTATTAATGAATTAATAAAAACTAGCTCGGGAGGTCAGGTAGGTACAGAGTATTAATTTTGGAATTATAAACCCGCCGTAGGGATGTAAAAATAGCCTCAATTATAAAGGGTCACTTACAATGCAAGCAAAGTACACACACTGTCATACTCATTCCAGGACATGGTGATCGATATCAAATTTGGGACATACCTAGCAGAAAACTGAACATAGCATGTATGTTCTGTATGCTGAATCCAAAAGATAAGGAAGAAAAAAACGAAAGGAACTCAATCAGAGAAATCACTCACTCATTTTGCGCTGATTTTCAACCCCCAGCGCAAAAAGCCCCTCTTTTTGCGCTGTCGCATAAGTTTGTGACGTGTGCTAGTTCCCTGACGGATTATCTGATTTTGATTTAGTTTTCTTGTTTGAAAGATATCTTCATCGGGTGTATTCTGAGCTAAGTTTCAAAAAGTTTGAAGTATATCCACTGATCGAAGATCTGAGTAAGTTGCACAGGTCTGATCAATTCGATATTTAGTATGCTGTAACTATATTGACCTTGCTGATGCTGCAGCATCAAATTTCTCACGAAATCACAAAACAGTTCGTGTTTGATCTTATTGGATTGGTTTCGATGAAAAGTTTATAAATATATATAAGTAGCCTCATAATGTAGCTGGAGAAAGTATTGCGGATAAAGTGAGAGATATTAAATCCAGCCGGGAGGCGTAAATGAACTCTTACTAAATTATTACTATGTATTCTCTTTATTACAATAAATAAAAGACTATATATAAGGGGAAGATAAGCGGTAACATACTATTTTTACCGATTTTGGAACGATCATCACATGTTAGCAATAAGAGCGTAAATAATATAATGTTTCATTATTTAATAATTGAATAAGAAAAAGTAGCATCTTGTTATAAGATTTGATTACTTTATTTTAGTTTTCTCATTTTTTGAGTCTGCTATAGAGACAAGGGATGGCGCTCACAATGAGCAAAGTCGCTAGCAATTAACGTCTTCGTCTTAATTCCGTAGGAGGGTTGGTGTCAGGCAAGCGGCCAGCCGTAAAATCTAATGCTAAAACCGATATCAGTATGTCAACAGCACCGAACCCAAATAAATTGGGAGCAGAAGAAAGAAAAAGAATCAGCCTTCATAATTCGACCCACTGCTGGGACAAAAGAGCTCTCCTTGCCATTGAAGGAGGTTTAGACAGTAGTCCACCACGCTGGCCCAATTCGGACGGAGTATAAGGTGGTCATTACCCAAAGACTATTGGATACCCCTTTGCTGATCAATAAGTCGCCTTCTACGACACCCATTGGAGGACATGGGATGATGCTATTCTACACTGCCGGCATCACATGACCAAGATATATAATAAGTAGCGCCGATTTTAAAAACGGGAACAAGACATAGCGATTGTGTATTTGTTCTTTGTAAAATTGATTTTGTGTCAAACATGAATTCAGGGCAAGTGACGAGCGGGTCACGTTTTCCGGTACAGTTTTTCGCCAACTCCAAATGGAAATTTTATTGATTTTGCCACTTTTCGTTCTACTCTTATCGATATTGACAAACGATTCAAGTGTTTGTACAGACAACCACAAGTTTAAATTAACCGTAATAAAGTAATGTTATATTTTATGCAAAATCTTACACTCGTGAAGGAGTTTGTTGCGCTGCTTCTTTTAATGGGTGCATCAATTAGTTTAAAGAGAACCACTTTATTTATTTTGTGTTTGATACCTACTTGTTTTTTGTTGAATTTCCAATTTTATAAATGATCTAAAGTTAGGTACCCCAATTTATATGTCCCTACTTTTAAGAAAGATTCGTGGTCTGTCTGTCTGTATTTCTCTCTAATCTCGAGAGCCTTTGCATGAATTTTGGGTTTTGTATTACCATGTATTTACACATTTAACTTGTTTTTAAGCCTTTATGTAAATTGTTTTAATTTTAAAATAAAAGTATCGAGAAAGCTGATGTTACTTATCAAGCGGTTAGTTATCAGAAATCTATTGATAAGTCTAGTAGTTTCATACCCATTTTTAAAACCTATCTAAAAGCCATCAAACAAAACACCCACAAGAGATATCGTATAGATACTGTCGCCAGGTATGAAAGATTTCAATGTACATACTAGACTATAGTACCCTCAGTATTCTATAAAAGTTCTCCATCCTCTAGTAACTAGAGGATGCGTAAGTTGTATACTGCTGAGATGAGAGGGCTCATCTTAGGCGGGCTTACAGTCCACGGCACTAAATCACATGCTAAATTAAATGAAACTTTCAATATCATAAAACTACAGAGCATGGGGCTATGACCGGGATTCAATCAATGGAACATTTGACTGCGATATTATAGCCAGGTCTAGAATGAGTATTCTGGAAATGGCTTGTCTAGGACCTGAGCACTACAGTCTCTTCAAGCTAGTGGATATTATATTGTTAGGCTGATGACCTTTACATATATTGTAAACTAATATTACATATATTGTAAACTAATGTAACATGTTAATTTTTGTTCCTGTGATTAGATTTCAAGTGAACCGAGGAAAACGTTTCTGAAGAGCAAAGATGTACCTAAGGATATGAGGAAATAAGTCCGTATTTCTGATCGGTATGAGTCAAATTCCTAAAATTACATACATAATCTTTTAAATACAATTAATACATGATACTACCTTAATAAATCGTTTTATTTATGAGTTTCAATATGCCCTACGTATTAAAATCGTGACCCACGTTGACTCAGTGACCTGGATCCCCGCGCCGTTCCGCCGCTCTGACCCGGTTTACCTGTAGTTAACTATAACCATTGCAACCTCATTACGAACAAAAATAGAACTCTCATAAACTCGGAACGGTACCTTTAGGTACCTATCTATATCTATTATAGATTAGAAATTTAAAAACAACGAAACAAACAGTCGCCAAAGAAACGCTTCCCTAGGAAAATCACGAGATCAAGAAGCTTTTAAGTTTACATTTTGGCTACCTCGAACATTATGTCGTACCGTGCCCTGTATGGCAAGGAAAACCATTTCTTTTTATCACTTATCATATCTTATAATGGGGCCGTGAGTTTCCTCACGGAGCACTTCGACCCAGCGGGATCTTTTATGTCTCCCCTTTCCTTATACTCTTGTTGCTCCTTGAATATGTAGGCCATCAACCTAGTGGGCTTGAAGAGCCTGTAGTGCTCTGGCCTTGGATAGACCACTCCCAGGATACTCATTCTAGTCTTGGCTATGGAATCGCAGTCACACAGCAGGTGTTCCATAGATTCCCGGTCGTGGCCACATGCTCTGCAATTCGACGTTGTTAAAATTTGCATATTGTTGAGCATGAAGTTTGTGGCAGTGCCCTGAAAACCTACCCAAGATTAGGCGGGCCTGTTGTCTGCTGCCCCCTTATATGAATTTATTGTTGGGACATTATATGATGTATTTTAAGGACATTATATGATGCCTCTGCAGATACAGCTTTTAGAAATTTGGATTAAAGGTTCAGAACCTGGTGGTCAAGAAATGGGTAGTCTGATCCCTTCCTTGCCAGTTCGTCAGCTTTCTCATTACCTCTAATCCCATCGTGTCCAGGGCCCCAGATCAACTCCACTTTGTTATGCTTGCCAACCCTATTTAAGGTCTTCACTGCATTAAGTACTAGATCCGAGTCCACACGAGGGTTTAATTAAGAGGTATATTTGAGCGCTGCTTGGCTGTCGCTTAGGATATAGACTATCACGCTGTTCTATAATCCTCATTGCTCAGAGGATTATTGCATAGATCTCCGTTTGGAAGACCGTTTTTTATCAGTTACTCAGAATTTAAATTCTGACTTTCAGTACCCAACTTGCAAAAAGATTTGAGGGTATAAAAGTTGCACTGATATTATTGCAAAAAAAAATACTGTGCAATTCCATTTTACGAGAGTAATCATCATCATTTTCGTCATAGGACACCACATTATTATATTAATAATTAAAGCTTTTTTTTTTATTGATTTTTCTCGACGTTGTCGCTTTTGCGTGTTGTTTAAAGCCGGACCTGAAAGAAGTCATACTATCGACCTCACTGAGAACGTGCTGAGAACAAATTGCTCCCTTGGGGTTCGGACCTCGACCTTTGGATCTGATTCGCAACCACTAAACCACTTAGGCGGTTAATATTTAGGACATTCTGAATCTTTGTGCGATGCTTATTTCGTAGGTAGGTACACATTTTTTGTTTTAATTTAGAGGGTACGACGAGTTCGTTAACCAGTATCCATTGTGCAATTTGTACGCGTCTTTCTATATTTGACGATCATCAGGCTAAATTAAATAAAGAAACAGAATACTATTAGGGGTGATTATTTAATTCATGGTATCAGCTAGTATAATAACTATAAGGGCGGATGTTACTAGTATAAATTATACTATGCGATCTACAATTTCATTCGAGTCATGTCCAGGCTGTTATTGTTGTCTATTTATGCATCGCGTGCATATCATAATAATACAATTTAAATACCAACCACTTCGCCAATAGATAGGGTTAGCGGGTAAGGTCGCTGGTGTGTTTCACTTGTTTTGTCCTGTCTATAGGAAGACTAGTCTATTCTTGAACAAGAACAACTGAACAAAAACAAATTCTACTCCGCTACTCTATTACTAAATGAATGATAGTAATTACACCCCAATATAAACCTTGTCAGATCATAAAATCGCATTTTTTGTATTGTAATTGTAAACATAATTCAAGAGATGCAACCTGTTAAACAAGTTTTGTTTGACATGCAACGAAAGTGGACAGTCTAGCTTTATGGTCATTTATTAACCCAATTATTAAAAAGAAAGGTCACCTTTAATGAGCAGAGTGAACGAAGGGCATTTTGAGTGCGTCGCCCTTCGGGTTCGAAAACCCCTGCGATGAGCCTGGATCAATGCCCTCGGCCCTTGCTGAATAGCGGAGCAAATTTTTATACATAGCTAGTTTCCCCTCGTGTGGTTGCTATATCGGCATGTAGGGAGGGCGCAACTGTAATACCTACAATCTACATATTTTTCTATTGAAGTTTTATGTTAAAAGTGATAAAGTCAATTTTTGGCGTAGAGAAGTTGTCAACTGTGACTGTGAAACTACTATAAGAGTCATACCTACCTACTAACTAATTAACCAAACAAAGAGGCTATGAAGCCAAGCACTTTTAAATTAATGAATGACGTCAGACAACCGCTATGGCATACAAATGGAAAATAATAGGCCCAAAATGGCGGAGCTCATTGCCAGCCTCGTGAGTGCTCGGCCAGGATCGTGCGTGATCGGAGTAACGGGCCAGTGCCGGCGCAGGGTCAACACACGTTAGCCAAGGCCGGGTCAACGCCCTATCCAGGGAGTCCCGTCTAGGCGCATTATATACAAACCTTTGCAAAATGAAACATCATTACTAATTCCCGTACTCTAAGTTTCCTACGTTGCAAGGCAAGTAATTTCGCCGTGCTATTGTTAGAGCTATAGAAACCAAGGCGCGCAAATTCTGCAGTATCGTTGAAAATGATTGCGTATGCGTACTGATTACATAAAACTGCTTACCTTTATGGACGTGTGACGTACACAAGCTGGTTCATTATACTTTGAGAAATTCCAATAATATTTACGTCTTTTATAAGAAAAATACTAGCAGAATGACGCACAAGCCTGCAGTCTATTATCATTACAAAATACTACGATAAACAAAAAATCTTTTGTCGCATGACAGGATCTAACAAATAACAAAGGTGTGATAAGGAAACACAAAAAAGAGCTTACCTACCTGAGGCACCCTTATAACACCCCTTCAATTGTTTAAATAAAAAATACACCTGTTGAGGGTCAGGTAGAATTTGTACTAGCTTACAGAGTCGAATATCGCCACTCTAGTGATTTAACTAAAACTCAGCATTCTTACAAAAATATTGAAGTCAAGTCTTCAAGAAAAACAACTAGGTAGGTAAGTACAAGAAAATGTTAATTTTACATTTTTCTGCAAGGTGCAAATCCAAGTCATAACTAAATATTATGTTGATAGACAAAAGGTAAAATTGGTAGGTGTAAATTTTATTGGTAATCCTAGAGAGAAATTGAAAATAATTTTGAGTCTCATCCCTACTAATATGATAAATGCGAAAGGAACTCTATATGTCTGTTAGGCTTTCACATCTAAACCAGTAAACCGATTTTGATAAAATTTGGTATGGAGATAGTTTGAGGCCCTGGAAAGGACACTGTGATATTTTTTGGAGCGATAGCCGACATTGACGCGAGCAAAGCCGCGGGCGACCGCTAGTAATTAATAAATCTGATTGAAGACATTATCTACCTTACCTACTTATATTATTGTCATGGTAAAGACAAAGACTATCAATGCTTTGTGAAAAGGAATTGAGTTTTTATTTTATTTCAACACGCTTTTCTCATTAAAACTTGATAATTATTATTAAAGTATTTAATTGCAGAGCACATGTGCTGTTAATATTTTATGAACAAATACTGCTAGTCACAGGTGAACAAATATTGTTTTGTTTTTCTTTTATAATTAATTCCTGGTAGGTACTTATGTGATATTGTAGTTACAAGTAAATTGCAATTGCACACATAGACTAGCTGACCCGCCACACATTGATGTTGTCTAAATAACACATGTTGTGGTTGCCTAAATAGTAGAGATTAAACGGATATCCGGTAACTATACGGTATCCGGCCTAAATTTACTATCCGGCCGGATAACTGACAGTAACTCAATATCCGGCCGGATACCGGATATTACAAACTACGACTATTTCCTATATTAAATTGCAATACATTAATCTTTGTGAGGTAAATACTATATAAATGTAAATATATACTAAGGGCTTATAATTATGACGACCTTTATTTAAAATCGAAAAAGTTATAAAAAAGCTTTTTAAAAAACCAAAATTTTCTTCTGAGATAATCTTCCCTCTAATGATAAATACATAAAAAGTAAATATCTAAACTATTTATTTTAGTAAAAACTTAGCGAAATCGCCCGAATTGTTCTGATTGCGTTTGCGGCGCTAAACTCGTCACGACATGCAACGAGACAATGGTCCAAATATCCGGCCGCCGGATATCCGGCCATCTGGCCTCGTAGCTCGCCGGTTATCCGGTATCCGGCCAAACAACTATCCGTTTCATTTCTACTAAATATAAATAGTGACAGATGACCAAGGGGATGGCCATTCAAGTTTTGACTGCTAGGACCATTTTGCATGGGAAAATAAAAATGTTGTTTTTACTATCCTATAGCCTAAGTTGGAACAAACCAAGGAAATAAAAAAAAAAACATCAAAATCGGTTGAGTAATATCGGAGTTCATCAAGTTCAAACAATGTGAGACATGATTTATTAAATCGATAGAATATTTTTTATTGTACACCAGCAATAGTTAAGAAAAATCATATAAACACAAGAAAAAAAAGTACACCACACAAGCGAACTCTTCCAGACAACCTACCTTATTTTTAACAAATACAGAACAGCAATGTATGCATTTTTGGTCAACAGTAACCATTAGTTGCTATAATGGCTTTGCCTGATTTTTATAGTATGTTAGTGGTAGGAACTTAATGGAACCTCTAGCCGTCAAAGCAATAAGTTTCTAAAGTTACACATCATACAGACACTAGATGAAATTGGTACACCCAAGAGCATAAAAAAGGACTAATTGCGAACCTACATCTTTAGTCTACTAGTGACCTCGAACACTCAAAAGTGTTGCAAAAATATCAAAATCTGAAGCCCAAATAGAAATGAATTAAATTGATTAAAGCAGGTACTTTTATTTAACAGTTGATTAGTACCGTACTTTTATTTTTATTGTTGCAGGAGTGATATCAATGTTCATTGTATAACAAAGGAAACTACTTACCTATTTCCTAATTATATAAATAGTTCTGCATTGGCCTTGATCTTATCACATACAAATCCAACTTATGTAACTTTATGCAACTATATTAATGAGATACTAATTTATCCACTACTTATCATTATCATCTAGGACGTTTTTTAAATTATATCATTAATAAGATGATTATTTAAAATATTGAGTGTTTATTTTTATTAGTCAAATCAGAGCTTAGACAAAGAATCCGAGACACATTTTTCTTTTAAATTATTGTTAGTCACCCTGGTATGAAAAAAAACTTAATGTCAACAAACTTAACAGTAGTTTAAACTGGATTTTCCTGCACTAATTCAGAACACCCACTCAATTTGACTATTAAAACAGAAATTGGAATATTAACTGTGATTTCTCCTATCAACTTAATAAGACCTAATCATACTAATAAAAATTTACCCACAGAGTATAAATAGAAGAAATTTTATTATTAAACTAAATCCTATCATTAAGATGGTACATATGATTCAAAGTGCCTAAGCAAAATGTTAACTAATTTCAGTAAATGTAAGTTCAATGTTGTTAAGCGACGAAACCTGTTATTAATTCCGCCAACCAGTCCACAATCAAACAATGAACATTAAACAAGAGGACAATAGAAATAAACAGCTAGTGTTTTAATAGCATTTGTGAAAAAGAGGCCTTCATTATGGAGATTTAAATTAAAATACATGAAAGACAAGATTTAACTGAACATTATATTAATTTCAGCTACTATAATACTATTACATGTTAACAATTACACAATGTTTCTCAACTAAGTTTAAGGTGGTGTAGTGAAAAAAATGCAATGACCGATCTGTATTTATACTTTGCATTTATTTATTTAAAAATCATGAAGTTATATTCACTGGTAATTGTTATTGGCACCGCACAAGGATGAAACAAACTTCTAAAACAAGCTTTCAATACTTTGATAGGTCTTAAATACCCCCCCAACATTTACAAAATATCATGATCAGCCTTATATTAAAGCAAATCTAAGTGATCAGCCTGTAATTTATTGAAAGAACTTAAATTTTCAACCAAGGAGTAAAAAAATATTCCTAAACAAATTCTTTGAACGAGGAAATTGCAATATTGAGACCTCAAGTTGACGCTTTATTACACCACCAAGGCAAGGGTGTTGCGATAAAATCGTTTGCTATCATGAACTGATTCCACTGCCCCTACAGCACGGAATCTAAGCTTTACAGAACACTAAAATAGAAAGATCTACAGTTTTAATTATATTTAAATATATCAAATGGTTTCATGATCACGACGCCTGGCCTGGTGACGTCCGCCGCGGTCCGCCGTTCGATAGAAGGACACGACCTTCGTTAACATTTCTTGAAATGTTTAGGATAGAATTAATAAACAAATATTAGAAAAGTCACTTACCTCCACAGCCATACACATTGAATAGAAATTGAACGGTTGCAGCCGTGAGTAGCCAAGGAAATTTGCCACACACGCAGAAAACGTGTGCTCTGCACAAAAAAATTGTTGGACTGAATCGGTGTTACTAGTTATTGCAAAACCTGTTAATTTTAGACTGAGAGTTGCTAGAGTAATAAATAAAATCTACCAAAAAAATAATAGGTTTCAGAACTAAACAAAGAATTTTTCGTCGACGAATAAAGCTACGTTGTCAATTCATTCATAAATTAATCGTTTCGTCGATCAATCGCTCGTAATGGAAAAGTTTTGAAAAGTTCTGTCGAAGATTCGCTCATGGATGAATCTGATATTGATTTGATTGAATGGTATACAGAGCCTTTAGACAACATGCATTTCGACAATCGCTCTCGCTATCGCTAAGTAAAAAAATGTATGGGATTGACATAAGCAATCGATCACTTTTCGATTGCTTATGTCAATCCCATACATTTTTTTACTTAGCGATAGCGAGAGCGATTGCCGAAATGCATGTTGTCTAAAGGCTCAGATTTGAGATTGGATAGATGTGCGGCCTTCTATGTCTACTGCAATAGTCGGCCTACTCAATTGTATTATATGGTCCAAACCATACAATTTAGTTGGCCGTCTATCGTACAACTAAATTTGGTGTTTCCACAATTTAATCGTCCTTATATAGAAGCCCATTCTTTATGCTATCGGCCGATAGTTGGATGCAATCGTTTAGTTGTCTGATTTAGTTGGATAGATGTGCGGCCTTCTATGTCCAAATAAATTGTATAATTTGCTGTGACCCTAAAGCGGGTGCACGGCACGGCGCGGACACCCACGCGGCGGCGGCGGGCGGTTTCATGCCATCTCCATACAACAGCGCTGCGTCTCCCGTCGCACGCGACGTGGGCATCTTAATCTCTATGGAGTATGCCCGCCTAGCATGACCACCGAAACACGATATGATATAGCCATTTCTCGCTTTGAATTGTCAAAAATCATTATATAACCGCAATCTTGAAATTTTATCGATACTGCGGACATGTATAAGCCTTATACAAGTTCGCAGTTTCGATAAAATTTCAAGTTGGCAGTTATATTCAAAATTTTTTGGCAGTTCAAAGCGATAACTGGCTATATCATATCGTGTTTCGGTGGTCATGCTAGGCGGCATGGATATGACTTAAATCAGCACGTCGCGCGGATGTCCGCGCCGTACACCCGCTTAACACAGCGCACGGCCTTAGATTATACCTCAGACCAATGAGATTAAACCATAGATTACCTCCTAAGGAGGTAATCTATGGATTAAACACATATATACTGTAGTTTTTGATTATACACTTGCACATTGCTTGCACATATTAGCGAGTATATGGAAGGCCTAAGGGGGAGGCCAATGACTTTTCTGAGCTCAGACCAATCATTAGTCTGAGCAAGAAGCTTATATTTTAGTCTTAAGTAATCTATCTTCGTGGGTCTGAGTTTCTAAGCGTAGATATGTAGGCGTAGCTAAGTCATTGAGGGCAACTCCCTATACTTATAATGCTCTTAGGGGCGACTCATTCGGCAGCGAAAAGGTTGTAGGAGATAAGTTTCAGAATCGTGATAAAAGTTTGTAATAACCACAGAAATAATAATTTCTGTGGTAAGTAATAACGCACCGCATGAGCCGGGTTAATTCCAAGATTCGAAGCAAGTACCTCGTAGAGCGTCGATTATCCGAACTACCTACCTACATACTTAATTGGGGGAGACATGGCTGTTCGAAGAAAAAACGGTATTTTCGGATAATCGAACAGTATTGATTCCGCCATAGATATTTACGCCTACAGATGAATGAAAACCATATTTACATTACATATTTAATGACAAATAGGAATTAGGTAATTTAAAAAATGCAGACAAATCTTGTACTTAATACTTAAAACATGACTAAGTATGTAGTAGTAGGTACAGAGAACAGCACGTTGGGTTACCACAAACTGTCAAATTTTCCCAATCGATTATGCACTTTATATTGAATAGTCTTAGGTTGAAAATTGTTTGGAGAAATTTGACAGTTTTGTATAGCTCGACGTGCTGTTGACCGTACATACAATGAAAGATTAAAAAAAATCTTCAATCTTCGTCTGCCCAAGCAAGCCTACCCGCTTACGAGCGGCTAGGTCACGTATTTTTTTAAGGACAGATATTTGATACTGGTCGCTTTCAGCTTGTGTTTCAAACCAACGCAAGGCAATATCTAAGCAAGTAAACGCTTGAGAAGCACCAATTATGTTTTCATCTTCATTATCTGAACTTGTAGTTGATGAGGTGCTAGCGCAGGCATCAGCCTTATTAGTTATGAGGTCTAAAATTTCGCTATCCTGCATAATTTGATACCCGGGATCTTCACCGTCGATATCCATCCATTGCTGAACCTCTTTTTCATCACATTCGTGGCAATCGAGCTTTTTTAGCATATCTATCATTTCAGACATATCCTCTTGTATTTCATCTACACATACACTTTTTTCAGAATTTTCTACTTTACATAAAACTTTATTCCATGCTTTTTTCATGTTCTGCTCTTTTACACTGTCCCATGCCGCGCTGATCATGTAGGACGCATTTTTCAAATCAATCTTTTTATGAATTCTTATCAGGCTTTCTTCTCCCTCCTCTTCTTTTTCCAATAGTAACTTACGTAATAATTCTTTTCTATAATACCGTTTGAAAGTCTCAATAACGCCTTGACCCATAGGCTGTAATAATGAAGTCACGTTTGGTGGAAGAAACATGACTTTTATAAACTCGTCTTTTTCATTTAAAATGTCACATGATGGATGAGGTGGGGCGTTATCAAGAAGCAATAATGTTTTCTCTCTTTTGCCATTTTTTAATTGATGGGCTTTTACAGAGGGTATAAAGGTTTCTGTATACCATTCAATGAAAATTTTACTATCCATCCAAGCACTCTTTTGCGAAGTGTAAACGATAGGCATCGCAGACATATTAACGTGTTTGAAACAACGTGGTTTTTTGCTTTTACCAATTACAAGCATAGGCAATCGGTGACTGCCAGTAGCATTAGCACATGCTAAGGCAGTGATACGATCCCTGCTTATTTTAGAACCAGGTGCTGCTAATTCACGTTGTGAAACAAGAGTTTTTCTTGGCAAAGCTTTCCAATTTAGACCGGTTTCGTCAGCATTGTAAACGTTTTCGAGAGCGTAATTTTCTTCATTAAGTATATCCCTTAGTTTGATTTTAAATGAATCAGCAGATAGCTTTTCTCCTTGTATTTGAAATTCACGAATGCCATGTCTGGACTTAAATCGGTTTAACCAGCCCGTGCTTGCTTGAAAATTTGACGGTCCTCCAAGTTTTTTGTTAAATTGAACTGCTTTTTTACACAGAATTGGGCCAGACATAGGTTCTCCCTGGGATCTTGTTTGAGTAAACCACATAAATACAGCATCATCTAAATCCGTGTTTGAGGCAAGTTTCATCGTTTTACGATTCGTGGATCCATCACATGATTCAAGCTGGGATATGAAGTTAGTTATGCTCGTCTTTTGTTTTTTTATATCCGAAATGGTAGACTTACCAACTTGATATTCATTGGATAACTTGGTTGCAGATTCGCCTTCCTCTAACCGTTTATTAATCTCATATTTATCTTTCATAGAAAGGACAACTCGTTTACGTTTAGGCATTTTAAATCGAGAGTTTACTATCACGCGGCAAGTTAATCGACTGGCGGCAACGAATTAGGAATAACTGGCGGTTACCTACTTCGAATTCGAAATGAATGGCGTAAGAGTACAAATAATACGTCGCGTCGCGACAAGTGCACGAGCGAACACTGTAGCGCGGGGGGCGGGAGGGGGTAGGCACGCGCGGTTGTATTAACTAGTTCGGATAAGCGGTCGTTCGGTTGAACGATGTTCGGATACGACGCTCCTCTGTAGGCAAGTACTTTCCATATTTTTTGCTCAGGTTTATTATTAGCTCTGACAGGGTGTGCGTTTTTCCAGCAAAATGTTAGCTCTTTTCAAAGATTGAATAATGCAAATAATTAGGGTGTCAAATTACGTTTGATTTTAATTTTGTAATAATATTTGTTATTTTTATTAGTAGAATAACAATAAAAGTATATAAAATATTATTTACTTTTTTATATAACGTCCACAATAATAAATATTTTCATATCACTCTTTTTTTACGCGGCTGTACTAACCAAACTAAATTACAACACCGCCAATTGATAAAGAATGACGTGAAATACGGTGCGGCCGCCTTTTAAATTTATTCGAATTTAGCCGGGTAATCGACCAAAAAATGGTGGAATGGTTTTTTATAAATATTATTTAAATTCGTGGATGTAGCTAGCTGAAATTTTGTATACGTACTTTTGATATAGGGCTCTAATTATTGTTACAACATTGTTATACGCCAGCTCTTAGAGAAAGTAGTTTTTTCGGAGCTGGAAATAATTCACCTTTACGAAATCAAAATTTACTAACTACTTACAGTTGGATGTCGAAATTTTACTTGATTATGTGGTTAAACAAACTGGTACTACTGCGAAGTTTCTAGGTGTCTTCGTTCAAGACCTAGAGCATATTTTTGTTTTTTTGAAAATATTTTATAACTCGCAAACCATTTTAGTTATTGTAACGAAATTTCGGGCACAGAAGGCTCGAATTCAATCCTGCATATATACAAAAAATCGTGATTATATGTCCAACAGTTTCTGATATCCAGAGGCTTTAGACAACATGCATTTCGACAATCGCTCTCGCTATCGCTAAGTAAAAAATGTATGGGATTGACATAAGCAATCGAAAAGTGATCGATTGCTTATGTCAATCCCATACATTTTTTTACTTAGCGATAGCGAGAGCGATTGTCGAAATGCATGTTGTCTAAAGCCTCAGCAATCGGCCAAACGTTACGCCAACAAAAACTGAAATAACTATGGAACCACAAGGGGCTCAAATTTTATTTTATACGGGTCATTTATGCTCGAATTCGAGCTACTTTACTGCATACTTACTTTTCAGATAGACCTAAAAAATAACAAAAAAATGCTGGAGTAACGGTATTCCAGCAGAGTCAGTTTCATCAGTCTTAAATACTGCCAAAACGGCTGAGGGCTCAAATTTAAAATTTCGGGCTCATTTAAATTATCTGCATTATTCAATCTTTGAAAAGAGCTAACATTTTGCTGGAGTGACGCACACTAATACTTTCCTCATAACAGCCTTTATAATTTCACCCACGGTTGGGACACAAGGCCTCTCCTTGTGATTGAAGGTTTAGGCAGTAGTCCACCACGCTTGCCTTAAGCGGATTGGTGGACGGCGTATAAGGTGATAAATACCCCTTTTCTGATCCATCAATCGCTTTCTACGACACCCATGAGGATATGGGATGATGCTATTCTACTGCCGGCATCACATGGAGCAGGCATCAGATAATACTTTACAAGTAAATAAATCAACGACCTTGATTAACAACAGATTTTATTAAATCTTCAATGTTTTAACTACATAAACATGTTGTCGTTGAAGCCAGGAGGTGGAAGGTGGTCTGCGTCTGGCGGCGGCTGTCGTCTGCCGGGCATGGGGCCGGGCATAGGAGGTCCGAAGGGGTCAAACCGTGCTCCGGGAGGTACTGCTCCTCTGGAATGAAAAATTATTGTTAGTACTAAATTTATATCATCATCATTTCAGCCGAGAGACGTCCACTGTTGGACATAGGCCTCCTCCAAAGATCTCCAACCCAAACGGTCTTGCGCTGCCCACATACTGCGGCTTCCCGCGACCTTTACCAGATCGTCAGTCCACCTAGAGCGCTGCTTTTCCAGGTACGCAGCCGTTACTCGAGAACCTTTCCGCCCCAACGGCCGTTAGTCCTCGTCACAATGTGCCCTGCCCATTGCTACTTAAGTTTCGTAATTCGTTGGGCTATATTAGTGACCTTGGTTCTCATGCGGATATCATAATTTCTGATATGATCAAAATTAATTTAATTATTGTTAATTTATTTAAAATATTAAATTGGCAATAGGCAGCCCATCTAGCCAGATATCCTGGCAATCGATCGACACTAAAGTGTACCAAAATGACCTGATAAAAATTAGAGACACTGCATGGCCCATCTGCCAGATGTGGGTTTATACCCAAATGTTACCTCTATAAAAAAAAAACAACAGTTAATTTCAGACATGTGTGTGTGTACGTACCGAACGACAGTAGATCAGACAATCACCTGATGTACTGTACTGTACATAAATATAGCGAAAGTAATATTCCAAATTGGCACCGACCTCAAAAAAACATTTAGATAAAAAAAAAAAATTGTGAAGGCGGTTTTTTTTTATTTAAAAATAATTATTTTTTTCCTTTTTAGTGTTTTAAGTAACTATATACATTATCAGGAAACTATCTCGAGATATTTTAGAGAAACAAGTACATAATAAAATGATAACAATATCCTCGATGTCAATCAAATTGGCATTATTAGGGATAACTCGAGAACTACTCGTCAAATGTCGATCAAATTTAAATGGAACTACATGACAAACACCAGCTTCCAAACGTTAAAAAATCTTCAAAATCGGTACACCCAGTAAAGAGTTATTAGGTAACACATAAAATCGAGTCCCACATATCTCCTGCGGTTGGCACCACCCCGCAGGGACGATGCGTAAATGCATTTGACCTCCCCGACAAAAAAACAGTCCAATTGAGAACCTCAGTCTTTTTTTAAGTCGGTTAAAAAGAACTTTAAATATTTGCCTCAGTCTGGGGCACCCAGCACACGTACTTGAGTTCGCACCCAGTGTCGCTGAAGGGGGCAGACTGGCTTATTGCTGAAAACGTCAACTCCTTTTGGGATTATCAGGGTGGTGTATCGTGTATGTATGTAAAAAGTGTATTTCTTTTTACAGAAAATAAGTATTCGTTTTTCATAAGAATTAGATAGAAAAAATTGCCCATACTCCCTTTACCGGCCTTCGTAACAGTGGGTACACTGACTGAACAGGACTCCCTGTTATGTCCGCTGAATGTAAATCACGAGCAATATTTTGACGTTTGTTAGTTAGCACGTTTGACATTTTAGCAACCTTATTTTGTACGTCATGGCTCCGCGCACACGGACCACCAACCACCACCGCCGGTGGCGGTAACCTCCCCAGGTCCTTTGGTACCACCTAAATTTACGGTGGCGGTCACCACGGACACTGCTGAAGCGCGTGGCCGTCACACGTGTGCGGAGTTTCTATACAAATGTATGAAAAAACGTGTAGGTACACTGCTTCAACTGCTTGTGGCCGTCACCGATGGCCCATTTGCGCGGAGCCAAAGGCGTCGTCCTAATTGGGAACGATCGTACGATGACACAATGCGTTTTCATCGCGCGGTGAAACTGAGCGTGCGATGGTTCAATAGGGTGTGATGTAAGTGTAAGCGTTAGGACATCACTAGCAAAACGGTCACATCACTAGGGCGTCTCTCTCTGTGGCATTCGGTGTGAGTCATGATTATGTTAGTATTGCAATTTAACTCTTTAATAATAAGATTCTGGAAATAAAGTGATTATGGTTCAAAACTCAAATCTATCTATTATTCACCAAGAAGAGCAACATCACATAGGGTGTCCTAATAGATCGTACGATGACGATCGTCACTTGCCGGTATTGTGATCGTTATTGCTGCGCGGTGACTTCTAAAGACATCTGTAGCATTGATTGCATGATCGCACGATCAAACCCATCGTACGTCCCTTATTAATCATTTTCTGTGATCACGCGATCTTCAATTAGGACGTCGCGTTTGCATCGCGACTGAATAGTGGTTATGTGGGCGAGGGCACACAGCTAGCGACTGCATCGCGACTGTATCGATGCGAACGCGCGACAGCATCGCTACAAAAAGTCGCCATGGGCGAGAGCTCTAACAGTCAGGAACTGTCAAGACCAAGAGTGGGTTTTTTTCTTATTATTGTTAGTGACAGTACAAAACATATTTACTTTTCAAATAACTTTAAGAAAAGAACATACACAACAAAGTCTCTATCACAATTATTAAAATGCATCCACAGTATTTTAAGAGGTGAATGTTAGTGTTATTATGAATGTATACTTTAGACTAGATAACCGATGACTATAAGATACTAAACACAAACAAATGTGAACTTTTCGTTATTATTTTCTTGAAAGTTATTCACTTTTTCAGATATTACTTGCTTATAGAAGTAGTTATAGGAGGTAATGTGATAGATTGTGGTGACGATAATATAGTGGTTTATAAGAGTGACCAGTCGAAATTGAGCTATTGTGCTGTACTCTGTTTATTCCAAACGGCTGCTCTACTATGAAGAATCAAACAAACCTCGCTGCGCACGTATGCATGCACGCACTTATTCATTCGCGCACTTACTTACTCATTCACGCACGCACTTACTCATTCACGCACGCACGTACGCAAGCACGCACGCTCGCATGCACGCACGCACACACACGTATGCGTACCCTGCTCCCGGTTTGTTTGTTTTTCTGTGTTACATTATAAATATAACAACAAATTCTATCATCTATCTCATGCATGACAGTTAATGAACTGTCACACTTACAAAGTGAGAATCTGTAATTGGAAAATATGCTTATGAAACTAGACTACTTACATAACAAATTAGTATGAGAACATTTTAAAATTTGTACTTTTTAGTGTAAAATAAAATCTTTTAAAATAGGTCTTAAAAAATAAAGTGAAATCGCCCGGACGCTACTTACTGGAGCTACTTTCATAAAACTTTATTCATATTATAGGTACATAGTTAGATTATCTAAATATTCATAATTATGAGAATAGTAGCATCTTGAAAAACCAACAGTTTAATAGTTTTTGCGTGTTATCTGAGTGTTTTACGCAAGTGCGGGACACTTCATTTTATAAGGCCAAAAACGCCAGCCCCGAACGTGCTATTTACGAACGCGAAAACTAAAACCATATCATTATCGTTTTCATACGTTTTGACAGCTGTCAAAATGTATGAACACTATAACCCCTTAGCCGGCGCGTGCCATATTATGACATCGTTTGTAATACACTATTCGGGCGCGTGCCATAATATGGCATGCTGTCATACATTTAAAAACCATTTTTTTTTTAAATTTGTTATGTCTCAACTCTACGATTGTTGTTTGTACCGTGTGATTTTACAATTAGGATGGAAGTTTAAGTTACCTTTGCCTCAATAAAAAATAACTCCATTTAAGAAAAATTAAAAATGTGACGTGCCATAATATGACGGCTGCCGAACGTCGAGTTGTGTCATAATATGGCGGCTGCCGAACGTCGAGTTAATCAAACGATAGTTCAAATTTAGTTTGTCAATGTGCTATATTTATCAGATTCTAGGTATGTTTAGTTAATTTGTTAAATTTAAAGTGTAGTTTGTAAAGTATTGGCTGGTATTTAACAAATTTAGGACGTATTAAAGTCGGAAATACCCTTATGCCTGGTTTCAAATGCTTGTAAATTAATCATTATACAATGCTCTTTATTCAAAGTAGTCTTAAATTTTAGTTAGTTTATCTAGGAATCTAAAGATATACCACATGCGTGGTATTTATAAACAAAGGAAGTTACACAAAGCAAAAAGCCGACATGCTACCCCTCGGCGGGCTGATGACGTAATCGCTCACAATTGTACTTTACAGCCTTTGAAGCGCCGCCAGGCGATGGGATAACGATTTGGTTTTGATAAAAACGTTGTAAGGCCTTAGCTCAGGTAACCCCCTCAAGAAGTTTAACCCTTCCAGCTCGAACACCCCATATACTAATCGGTAGAGAAAGTCCCACGAGAGAAATGCTCACCGACTAGTAATCCTCTAGGGTGGTTCGTCTTAGATGCTATGGAAACCACTAAGATCCTTTCCTTCTTAAAATTTCCGTGGATGCTATAAAAGCTATGAAAGGCCCAATAGTAAAAAAAAAAGTATAACACCACACGTTTTATATTGAGTTTCAAAAGTATATCGTTGTTACTTGTAGCTACATACTATCTCGCTTACAACCCCAAATGAGTTGAACAGAGCTAGGTAACATTTGGTTGTAAAGCGATCTGCCGGTGCCAGTGATCACAGTTCCTCATAATAGTGAGATGAGAGTGAGACTCGGCTGGCGAGGCAACGACGGGCTTACGGCTCAGTAGAGCAGAGCCTTTCAATCAGTTTCAAACCTACAAATTCAATAAAACACGCGTGCAATACGACTGTTAATTGCCTTGTGAATGAAAGCACGTTCGGTAACAGTAGTGTGCTGCAGGCAGGCCGCGGAATGGGTGGAGAGGGCAAGCGTGGACGAAGAGTCGTAGGCTCGAGACGTAAGCGCGGCTACGGAAAGATGCGTGGACGACGAGTCGTAAACTGCAAGTCAACCACTCACCGCACTGCCTTTCATGAGCTTGTCCTGAGACGACACGATATCGTTACGTTGCTGATTGGTGTGCGTGAGAAAAAGCGTGGGGTGGTCAATAACATCAGTTTAAGTGGGTCAAAATTGCGTACAAAGGAGTCGGTTACAAACATACAAACAAACATGTGAAGCATAGTATTTATAAGCGTATATAATTGTGTTAAAAAATATATAAGAAAAACCATTTTGTAAGACATGGTTCACCCCATCTGCATCCGTCCCTAAATCGTCTTAAGTAAATGCCCCCTAAGTGGGCTACCTTTACAGTTGTTCGACATTAACTTCGGCGACGCAGGGAGGACTTGTTTAAGCATAAAGGGCGAAATAAATACAGAAGGCATCTCACAATTGCGATCACAAATAGATTGGTAACAAATGACGGTGGTGTTCTCATGAGGGACGAATCGACCGAGACCCGATAGGCAGCTAATGGTAAAGCAGTCCGACCTAATGTGAACGAGCTCTTAGTAGGTATCTGATTGGTACATTTTAAAATAATCATAATGAATAACTATTATCAATACCTGGGCAATCCACCGGGTACTCCAAGGCCTGGGTTTTCTATGTTTCTGGGTCCGAATGGGTTGAACAACATTCCACCACCTGATGGAGCAAAGGGATCCAAATCAGAACGACCAACGGGTGGTAGATCCCTGAAAAAAAAAACATTGATTTCAGTAATAGCAAGAAGAGCGCGCAAAAAAGTAAACAAAAAAAACTCCTATCCACTTCAGTAAAAACATACCCTGAGATACCAAGAGACTTAAAAGGATCTATCAGATTCTGTACTAATTAAATTTATACATAACAGCATTAAACATACACATCTATAATGTATGATACAAAAGATTGTATTATATTTATCATCATTACAGCCTTTATAATTTGAACCAATGCTGGGACGCAAGGCCTCTCTTTGTCATCAAAGGAGATTTAGGCAGTAGTCCACCACGGTTGCCCAATTACACAGTTAGTCAGATATAAAAATACTATAAATTTTCTTCACTACATACCACAGATCCTGTGTATCTGGATTAACGCCTGGACGTGGTCTAGGTAAAATTCTCAGAGGATCGTCAGATCCTGGTCTCCTATTATTAGAGTCAGCTGAAAATAATTTTTTTTTGAAGTTAATAGTTGTAATTTACTGAAAAGTAATTTTCTAATGTATTAAATTGAAATGTGTTAAAGATATTGACCATGAGGCCACGGAAGTTTCTTTTTTTATCTTCGAGTAGAAAGCTCTTGGCCTTCATCTAAGCTGATTGTAAAGTGATGATAACGCCCAAGGTGGAAGCAAGCTTCACCCGGTACCCTCAACCACTGAGTCAATCTAACAAATGGTATCAATTCTACAAGACAGACCGAATCTCTACAAAACTTAGATGCAGCTCGTCAAGCAGCAAGCCAAATAACTCGGTCAAGAAGCAACAACAGTGGTTTTAGTTCTCCAAGAACTTTTTTGATACAGATATGTAACAAATGTTGTTTTTTTTTAAATTTTTAACCAAACAAATGCCCCTCCTCTTCGTAACAACAAAAAAAAGTTTGGTTCCTAGTATGGATATGGGTTGTGGTGGTATTTGGTGTAATGCTGGTGTAATGTATGATGGTGGCAGCAAGACCAAATGACACCGTGAGCTCCGTTTGCATAAATTGGAACACTCCAAATTAATAATTAAAGTGACAGTAGAATCAATTATTTCATTAAATAAGAAAACCTACATATTTAGTCTTCCCGTGACCACGAACGTCGGGTAATAAAAATGTAAAATGTAATTACATGTGAGTTAAATATAAAAGTTGTTTTATTTACAAGGTGTAGTGCTCGCACAAATCTAAGAGAACATTTTTTTTATCATGAACCACTAATGCTACATTACCATCATCAGACCACACTTACTTCGTACTGTTTGTGTCTCGGCAGTAGTTGTGGATCGTTCTGTGATAGAATCAATCAGATCTCTTTTGATGTTAAACATCAGGTCCTTATGAGTTGGCATCATCTTCTCTATTGACCCTCTTGTCTCTTTGATTGTGTCATCAATTTTAGCAGCTATATTGGAAACAGCTAAATCATCTGATCGCTGTAAAATATGATTTTTTTTAAGTTTCTATCGGGAAAACCTTGATGGTACACACACTGTCAAAGATGAAGAATGTTAAAATCCTGTACACAATAATATATTTTATGAATTTTTCATACTTATATTTCGTGTAATCATCATTCTTTAGTAATTAAAAAAAACAGTTTGCACAATTCAAAAATATTATTTAATATAAACTTAATTATAAATATGACTATCAGCTCTTTTTATTACCGGTATAGGAAAAATGCAAAAAGACAGATTCATGACTACCCTAGTCATGAATCTCTGTCTTTTTGCCACAGGTACAGTCAGCATAAGAAGTAATTAACACTTTAGTACCATGGCATATCAACACCAGCACTTGTACAATAATTGTTGCCACCAGTTCTTCTGATGCTAACCATACCTCTTTCAAACTTATAAGAATTTAAAATTAGGTACTTGATCAAAAAACAAATTCGAAAAACAATATTAGAATACAGGTAATAAACATCACAGAGAAACATACCATCAAATTGATAATTAAATTGCCATCCGTGTTCAGTCCATGCAATATATACAATTTTGTATCTAACACATATCTCAGGGTATAATTTTCTTTATCATTCCATCCAGTTGGTAGTAATTCACTCTTTTCTTCATCGCCAGATAAAGTACGCTAAGATGTCATTTAAAAAGAGTACAGAAGTTTTAATATTAAAGGTCTGTAACTAAATAATATAATTTCTTTGTTCAATATGGTGGATAGTAATTGAAGTGACCATAATTTCATCTAGCTTGATTAGCTATTACTAGATATTTTTTAGAATTATGTATAATGAATGATAATGTAGCTAAGATAAACAAAGTAAGCAAGTGAATATAAACAACAAAATAGTTAAAAATATAAAATAAGACAGGCAGACAACAAAAATATGTTAAAAAATTGCAATAAACACCTCGTCACCTATTCCAATACTGCGAAAACCTCTTTTTGTAAGATTCCAATGTATAAATGCGATAAGTACATCTGACTTTCTTTTTATGTCCTTTTCAACAGTCTTAAATGTAAGGTCCCAACCAAATAATGGATCTGCCATGACAAACAAACTTAGCTGAATATACGTTTTCAAATTGTAATTATAAATAGTTTGTTTTGTATTTCAAACGTACAACACGAACATAAAACAAAATGATTTGTCATGTCACCTTCCTACGTCTTTGTGTCACCCCCGCCGATCACCGATCAGTCTGTCAGAGTGACAGTAGACAGCTTGTTTACTGTCAATTTATGTTAAATTAACGTTTGTCTTAAATTGAAATTAAAAAATGGAGTTTCTTCCGAGCTCTTGTTGCAAAAACACGTGTTGAGAGACTCCATTTTAAACTAAATCTACCATGCAATTGTCTTTTACTTTAAGATTTTCACTTGATATTGGCGCAATGCGTAATCTTTATGTGTCTCGATCGCCATTAATTTAAAAGAAGTAGAAGAAATAAAAAATCCAAAAAATTTAGTAAATACAGAACAAAATATTTAACTACAAAGCTTGATAATTATTACTCCTATTATAAGTAAATAACTCTATCAATTTAAATTAAAGTTTCCAAGAATTTCGAAAATAACCGGTTTTCAACGAATCGGTCATGAGCTGCACTATGTAACTTAAAAACAACATGGCGGACAGTGTCAATCCGGGAACGTCGCGATCATAACGTTAAATAATGAATTTTGTTTTCTTAGAATATGGGTGATTAAGTGCAATAATTTATTATACTCTGATGTATAAAGTGTTGTGTTTTGATTGTATTTGTGCAATTTAAGTGTTAATTATGGCCTCGGATAAGATTAAAGTTGCTGTTCGGGTTCGACCCTTTAACAGGCGAGGTAAGCTGGTCTCATTTTGTTAATAAATAAAGAAATTCCTATTATCTAGAGTTGTCTACGTGTACCTAAGTTTTATCTCTGTTTAGTGACTACAAGATAAATAAATTTGTGTGCTACAAAGTCGTTGAAAGGTACTAAGTAACCGAATGATGCCAGTTCTTTAGAAATTAGAAATATCTCTTGATGTTTTGTCTCACATTGAGTAATCAAAAATTGATCGTGATTGTGCATCTAATAAATTAAAAGCATATTTCGTTCCTGATTAGCTTTATAATATTGATCACAAAGTAACAATATCAAAACTTTCCTACAAATACAGTGATATTTGAAAATAGAAATAATGTTTTCAAAATTTATGTATACTATACTACTACTTATTTACTTATATGAATGTTTAATTTTTGCTGTAGTTCATTCAATATTTTATAGATTGATATAGAAACACAGTGACCAATTTAATTAGTCATTATTTTGTTTTTCCTTGAAACAAAATATTTATTTATGATATTATCTTCTTATGACTTCATCATTGAGAGTTTATTTTTAGTCAAGTAATGTTGATTTTAAAATTATCGCAATATATAAATTCTAAGCAATTTGGGAAGTATTCAAAAAAATCTAATAGGAACTAGAAAAATTCAAATAGAGTACTCATGCAACTGTCTTCAGTGTAAATTTCAATAATATATTTGTGTTAATCGTTATATTGTCATACAAAAGAACTAAGTAGGTATATTTCCTTTGTCTTTCAATATTTATATTGTTAAAATTTCATAAATTTCTTTTTAGTCATTTGGAACAAGTGAATTGTATTGTACAGTTAACAAAATAGTAGAAGTAAACGATTAAATCAATATTCACCACAAGTAGGTAAATATAAGATATTTTTTTGGGATGTCATCTGAGTATGACTAGGTATTTCAACTTAAAATATGCAAGTATGCAGGGCAAAACATCAATCATATAAATAAGTTATTGATATGTACAGCATTATAATTATAATTTCATGTAACCATAGAACAATTTGAAAGATGAAGGAAGAAATTAAATAATATTTATGTAATAAATAATACAATGAAGGTGATATTACATTGTCTTGCTTTTAAGCAGTCAGTAACTGCCTACACAGTTCCAGGTTCAAATCCTGTTTGGCTGGTAGGTCAAGCAAATGACTCCATTCCTCCTGAGTAAGTGGAGCTTAAATGCAAAGATAAAGAGAAACAAAGAAGTCATGGTTGTTCTGTTATTTTATTATTTAGGTTGAATATTAATTACTACTAGATTAGGCTCTTGCTTCTTTCTTTCTTGTTGTACTCTGTCATGCTGGTTACTAAACTCCTCAATGCATTTATGTCTTCGGTCTATCTCAGGGCAGTAGTAATAGTGGGGCCTGTGAGAGATTTAACCGGCCATCCAGTGGGTAGGTATCATCACATGGCCTCTTCCCCACTACTTTGTCCACTAATACCAGCTTTTCTAGGTTAACAGGGCCTCTGAGGCTCTTACATTGGTTTTAGTGTGATTCCTCCTGACTACACCATTTAGAACTTTGGTCATCTATAACACTATAATTATATTTTGTTCATAATTTATTACTTGCTACAGTATGAGATATAAAAAAAAAACTAAATACCAAGAATGGGCTGCATAGGATTACTAACAGGAAATATCTTTGCCATCCATCTTTTAATTTTGTAGAACCCTACAGTTGTACTTACATAGTTCTTTTAAATATTCATGGTTTGTGGTTTGTTACTGAGATTATTTTTACTATTACTGAATTGCCAGACTAATCTCTACTTATCAGTAATTATTCATTCTTATCTTTAATAAAATTTATTCATAAATATTTGTTATTTTACAAAGTAATATGATAATGCATTAATAAATAAACCCTATACTTGTTTACTACATTTCATTGTAAAAAAAGTAAATGTTGTGATTTAAGTAATACAATGGCTGTCGTAATACGGCTGTGTAATGCGGGTAGAGTAGAATAGCATCATCCCATATCCTCCAATGGGTGTTGTAGAAGGCGACTAATGGATCACCTTATACTCCGTCCACCAATCCGCATTGGGCAAGTGTGGTGGACTACTGCCTATACCTCCTTCGTTGTAAAAGAGAAGCTTTGTGTCCCAGTACTGAGTCAAATTATTTATAAGGGCTGTGGTGATGATGATGATGATGATGAAGTAATAGAATGAGTAAATAAGTAATAAAAGTTGCTTAATGTGAAATTTTAGTTTTAGTAAGTGTATTGTATTAATTACATGTACTGTATTATTATCATGGTCATAATCCCAAAATGGGATGAGCATTAGGTCACATTCTGTTACACATAAAGCCACATCTGGCAATATGGGCCATATACTTCTCACCTACAAAACAGGAGCTTCAAACCCAAAAAATAACAAACCTTTGGTGAAGCAACCTACAAAAGCCAACTACCAGTACAGATGTGACAATCTAAATCATCTCAGAGTTTATTTTTATTTTTAAAGATACATTTTCTTCACTACATAGTATAAAACAAAGTCACTATCCGCCGTCTGTCTGTCCCTATGTATGCTTAGATCTTTAAAACTACGCAACGGATTTTGATGCGATTTTTTTAAATAGATAGAGTGATTCTTAAGGAAGGTTTATATGTATAATACATGCATATTTACTAAGCATTGCACCCGTGCGAAGCCGGGGCGGGCCGCTAGTTAAAAATAAAAGATAAACCCTGTAACCCCTCCAACTAAGATAATTCGCTCGTGGTTAATCTGATCTTATATTAAATCAATTAGTATAATATTTAAGACAAAAATCATGTGTTCTTAAGGGCATAGGGACAGACAAAAACCATAGTTGTAGAAATATTTTTTAGTGCGACTAATGATGAGCTATAAAAGGTCACTCTAAAAGTTTCCGGAACTTTTCCGGAACTGTTCACTCACATAAACAATAATTCAAAAGTAATTACAACATTTAAAATGGAACTCTTTTGCTGTAGAATGCAAGTTGTTTCATCTGAATGTCAGTTGTTATTACATTGTGACGCCATTTTAAAAATTGCGCGTCTACATTAACATGGATTCAACTCGTGAAAATTTTCTTAGTATGATTTTCTATGATTTTAAGTGAATTTGACAGCTCAACAGAATTTTCGTAATAGATATTTGCGTGCGTAGCTCTGAGGTGTGATACAGGACATTTAACGACGTTACTTAAGGACTTCTCTTATTTCTTAATTTATAAATTAATTTAAATCTGACTACTAAATTACGTTTGGAACACAATACCAAATGCACCTGTGCCGTTATTCGTCATGGTGCATGAGTTTGAGTATCCGCGATTGTGATTGCTGCGCTCTACTTTCGGTATAACGTCTTTACGTAATTTTTGTATTAAACCAATTCATGATTTCGTAATTTGGTATCTGAGCTTCATTCGCTCTTTTGTTTGGTAATGAGCCCAGTGCCGTAAAAAATGCGAATTTACACAATGTTAAAAAAAATAAAAACAATGTTAATTCTTTCTTTGAATAAAACTGTGACTTTAAATAAGTTTTTGTTTTTAGATGTTCTGCTCAATAAAACATTTCATTTGGTAATCTTACTATTTATAGTGAAGTACTAAGGAAATTTTAATGAATGATAGGTAAAGACGAATTGAAATAATAAAACTATTCACCCAATACAAGAAGACAATAATTGTTGTAAAACCTAATATTATTTTACGATGATAGAGAGTATGTATAGTTAGAATGTTGGGCACATTTAAGATTATTATACAACATGTAAATTAAATAACCAACACCCTGAATACAGGTGGTTTGGGATCGGCTTCTGAGTTAATTTCAAAAAAAAAATTCAAAAAAAAAAAATTCTGGGTACTTTTTGTTTTTTTTTTGTATTTTTCAAAAAAAGAATCATTATTTAAAAAAAAATATTGAAATCAACGCAGAAGCCGATCGCAAACCACCTGTATTCAGGGTGTTGGTTATTTAATTTACATGTTGTATATTGTTTATCTTATTTGGTTGGCAGACGACAGTCAGGGAAAAGGACTAGGGTTACTCTGGCAAACTTACTCACCAACAGAAACACAACACCACTAAAATATAGTTTTAATACTAGAAAAAATACACTGAAAAAAATCGACCTGCCTCAGGCGGAAATCGAACCCAACATCTTCTGCAATCCGAGCGGCTGCGTTTGATGCTGGGTTCGATTCCCACCTGAGACAGGTCGATTTATTTCAGTGTTTGTTTTCTAGTATTAAAAATATTTAAGCGTTTGTAAACGTAAAAATTACTCCATAATATAGTTTTATTTGACTGTGGTCTTCTGTAAGGCGGGAGTACTAACCCAGTTGGGGCACTTCAAATTCGAGCTGCTGGTCCTCTATGCCCTACCTCGAAAAAATATAACCGTAAAATTTTACGAAATCTTAAAAATTTAAGTACTAATATTATTATTAATACCTGCAATGGATCTTACAAATTGACGTATGCGCTGGGCTATCAACAGTATCTCGAAATATCGTATTGCTTATAATTGAATGTAGGTGTTAACAAGACTAGTTTTTTTTATTGTCTATTGCAGATTGTCTCTGAAGACATTTTCTGCGTTACCGGGTTTTTAAGAAGGCGAATGCCTTGGAGGGTCCTCAAGCTTGTAGGTCTAACGTTCCTAGAGGATTACTGGGCGACAGAGCATCTTCCCCGTGGGGAGTCTCTCGACCGCCTAGCGTCCCTAGGCGTTCATGTCGGAAGGGAAAAACAAGACTACAGAATCACATGATATTAGACAATTACACGATGGACAAGATGGTAGTTTGAGGTTATTTATTTAAGGATAACATAAATAGAATTTAACCGGCGCCGTGGCCTAGTGGTTCGACCACCGTATTGGGTTCCAGAGGTCTCGGCTGCGATCACCAGAGGTGTACAAATTTTAACTCTGTTTAGTTGTTAGTAAGGCTTTTTTTTAAAGCTCTCTGCCCACTACACCGTACCATACCGTGACCGTGACAGGAAAGTACCAGGCAAACAAATATTCTTTGTAAGAATTAAGCAACGCCCGCTAGACCGGTCCTTCACCGACCGTGCACGGATCGTATCATGACCGGAGCGTCAACAAATAGTCGGGGAGAATATGTTACTGGTAGAGCTCGCGCCAAACTTCTAGTTCGCACTGAACACGAGGCGATTACCTGAGCAGTACGAAATTGAACCTTGTTGTGTTGGCAGGTGGTACGGCTGTGTGAACGAAGCGGAAAAATCTTAAGAGCGAACTAGAAGTCTGGCGCGGGCTCTACTGCCACGATCCGTGAACGTGCACGGTCGGCGACGGACTGGTTTAGTGGACTTGTTTCATATTAATCCATATAACGAATACTTTTTTTGCATAATCTGATACGCTTACTGTCATACGGTGTTGATACCTTCTAGTGGCATGGTAGTTCGTATCGTGATAACTTCCTTGCCGAACACGTTCCTATTACGGTCATGGTATGGTACGTTCTAGTAGCCAGACACCTTAAGTCAACCTGTCTAATATCATCTTATTAAAGTCTGTCTCTATGACTACAGTGGCATCATTGGGTTCCGACAGTTAGTGAAGAGATTGCCAGTCTTAGTGATTGAAGGTTCTGGGTGACCTTCAGCTTTATCTTCTCTTGCGATCAAGATAAAGGCCATGAAAGATAAAAAAATATTGAAAAGATTTTTGCTCGTTATAATCTGATGCTATTTACAATTCTACGGTGAAAATATAAAACTACCAAGTAAGTTTGTAGAAGTAAAGCCGTCTAATGTAATGTCTGCTATTGGCCTCTGTAATAAAGTTCCATTTTGACCACCGGGTTACATAAAGTGAGGAACAAACAATTGAATCCCTCCTACCAGTCTAGAGTGACCGTCTAGCGCACATTGTTTGCCCAACATAAACCTAGAGCGGAATGGAACCGGATTTGTGAGTGCGGACATATCGACCTCAGGTTGACTCATCGTACGTACAAAGATTATGTTACTTTTTGTTTTATTTACTTACTAGCGCTCCGCCCGCGACTTTGTCCGGATGATGTTTTTTTAAATTTATATGTAACCTATGTCACTCAAGGCTAATGTAGCATTATAATGGAGAAAGAATTTTTTAAATCGGTTCAGTGGTTTTTGAGTTTGTTCGTTACAAACATACAAATCTTTCCTCTTTATAATATTATAGTATAGATATAGATGACAGGTTTTGATAACTCTATAGACAGTTTTTGGGTGATGAACAAGCACGTTATCCAAGATTTGGAAGAGCCTAACGAGTATTTACTACTCATAGTCAATGATATTATATTAAAAAAGAAGCAGATATGTCATAGGCGCACGCATCGTGTAGACTCGAAAACGTCCTAATTAGGACGTCTTGCTATCTGTCTGTCGAGCGCAGTCACGAGCCGGCCGCGTCCTAGTACTTGTGTCCTTGCCAACATTTATTCGTGTTTGTTTCGGAAGTTACTATCCACTTTGACTCTACAAATGTTATTCTTTGCACAAGAAAACATTTGACAGTTTTAGATTGCGCGGCACAGCACCGTACGCCTAAGTGGAATCCAAACGCATATATTGTTACTGCGAGAGACAAAACGCCGCACTGGCCAGTGGCCACTCTCGCCTTCCCGACCTACTAAGTGCTTCCTCAAACGGCACTCCTCTTGTCAATAACCCATGAACTGACAGCACACGTGTTCCCTCCTTCTCACAATGAGAAGTACTCCATTTCTTGATTGTGTGACATAGAAATTAATCGTCAAATTTCTTAGTTCGCGTTGGAAAGGTAGCCACAGTTTATCGGTGACAACGTAAGCATAGTGGCTTAGTCCTTAAAAGGAAGACAGAAGCGATTAAGGAAAGTTAATAAGAATAGCCCATATTTTCGAGCGGCGCTCTTATTCGATGCGACCATTATATATCGTTGCCGGTACTACATGGCCGCATTTGGCAAACATTTGTGCTGCATCTCTATCATAACGTATACAGAATGAAAGAGATGTTACACAAATGTCTCATTAATACGGCCATGTGTAGTGCCAGCATAACTTTTGACCTGTGTGATGCGAAACTACAACCTGTCTACGACGCCATCTGCTTATCTTCGGATATTTATTCTAGAAATTTGCATTACACTGAGAATATTAATCACTCCCGCCAAGGTATTTTCTTCAAAAAAATCTAGTTTTGACGTGACAACGTCTTATAATTCGATAGAGCCGGCTGCACGCACGAAAAAACATGACGCATGCGGCGTTACCTCGTGTAAGGCCGGCAAAACAAATGAAACGAAACTTTTCTTTTGAAAAATGCTACCATTCCATCAGTATTTTCTTAAGACGTTGTCACGTTCAACTATCGTCAGTAAACCGACTTTACAGACAACCAATTTTTTTTGTTGGATTATTGCAGTTGGCTGCTGATGGACCTTAGTGTCACTGGAGAAACTCTATCCTAGTAGAAACTGTACGGCAAACTTCCCTCGATTCCATCTTCAAAAGATGGTTTCTTGTCTGTCGTCTAGAACTAGAATCTCGAGTATCTACAAAAGGAGAAAAAATAACCATGAACTTCCGTAACAGATATTAAAACAATATAATCCCCACTGATGTGAATTTCTTAGTTTTTTTAAATGTTAAGTGGTTGGCAGACAAGCTTGCGGCCTGCCTGATGGCAAGCAGCCACCGTAGTATATACACGCTTGCAACAGTATAGAGTAGAGCTGTAGTTAGTAGCTAGAGAGTTGCGCAATGAACCACTCCCAAAATATCCTTTGAGAAAACATAACCCCGTATTGTATCATATTGTTCAACTCAGACTATAGACTATTTATTTATGTGTTGAAGGAGACGAAAAAAAGTTTTAATCGAATTCGCGCCAACTCAAAACCACCGCTTTTCCATAAACGTAGATAATATACAAACTTCTAGCAAATCATAAATTATGTAGATACTTTTCTAACTTGACTGAATAAGGCAGTTGTAAATGTTTTCGGGTACGCTGCGCAAAAAGTAAGGATATTTGAAGGAAAAAACAACAGTCAATCGTATCTGCAAACTTCAAAATATTTTTTATAGAAACACGGTCTTTATTGTGAGAAATAATGTATTAAGCAATAGCGACAATTAGATGTTTTTTTTGAAATAATAAATAAGTAATAAAGAAGGTTTGAGTGTTTGAAATGAGTAGGCGCAAAAATATATTTTAGACTGATTTAAAAAATTCTTTCAATGGTAGAATGCTACATTTTCACTTCTATAATGTGCCTATTTCCAAAAATTGGTTGTCTGTAAAGTCGGTTTACGGTCGATAATTTTACGTGATAACGTCATACACAAGCCGAACGCTTAGGCAGATCGTGTCTCTCTATCGCTAGTTCCGCGCTCTCGCTTGCACGCTTGGCTCAGGCGGAACGTGACAATGAGTCATGCTTTTTCGTGCGTGCAGCCGTCGTTCATCGATTTATAAGACGTTATCTCGTCAAAAATTCGACGCGATCAAATTTGCGGGCTGAGTACTTATATACACATCTAAATATCTCTTTCACAATATTATTTAGTTAACACTTTTCCTCCGGTTGAGTTGACGGTCGAGAGTGTACTGTATCTTTAACCGCATCTAAACGTTTGTTAATTGGACAAAAAATCGGCAAAGCTCTCAGAACCAAAAGGACAAAAACGTTCCGTCAAGATGGAGTTTCCAATATGCATATTTATATCTCTGACATCGTAGAGTTCGATTTCATTCATAATGCCCTTTGCGGTCGCTTCTGCATCTAAAGCTAACTACTTCTTAGCTATAAACATCTCGGTTTCATTGTACGAGTTTTTACTATCGCTATGTCAAAACTTAGGCCTTGCTCAAGGAAAACTCTTCGTATCTACTTAACAAACCTTGAAGTACAAAATTCAACCAAATATTTGCTTATATTTTTAATGAATAAGTCGACGGAAATATTAGAACATTTAAAGGCATGTTTTTATTTGTTGTGCTTACAAATAAAAACATTCACGTGGTTTATGTTACAGCATTGACTAAGAAAGCACTGAATCTAATAGGCTACTGTTATTGTTGCAGAACTCGAACTGGGCACACAATGTGTGGTGGACATGGATGGGCAGCAGACGGTACTCCAGTACCCACAGTCGGCACACGAGAAAGAAAGGTAAGGTTATGTCAATAAGGGGCAAAATTTATTTTTTCATGAAAGTACGTTTTCGGATAATTAATGTAGATCTAATGATATATGTATAATCTTAATACCTAGATTTCTAAACCAGTTGGGACTACCAATTCATCACTACATACAAGTATACGAATCAGTTTAACAGATTCATTCCCTTAGTTTACAGACTAATAGGTAGTGGAATAAAAGACAAAACTAAACAATAGGATTATAACTCTTAATTTTGGTGGAAATGAAACATATTGTTAGTTCCTTCCCTGAGGTACAAAGGTGCAGTCAGTGATCTATTATGATTAGGGTTACCTTAAGAAGGCATTTGACAGGTATTTTAAGGTTTGGACAGGCTTGTGGCTGGCGTTACCCCATGACAGATAATTAAGTTACCTAAGAATTATACCAGTCTTAAATGATGTATGAATAATTGAATATAAATTAATTTTGTTATGTAAGTGTTGTGATAAGTCAGGCTAAACTAAAATAACTATATAAAAATTTTAGATCCCACCACCATTTTATCAAGATCGTAATAGTAATCCATAGTCGCCATAATAGTAAAGTTAACAGCATTATAAGATAGCCAGTCTGTGTTTGAGAGTTCCAGGATCCAATTCCATCTTCGGCCTTACCGTCGCTTACCTTACCATCAGGATCATGAGATGAAGGCCAAGAGGTTCCCTGTAAAGAAGAAAAAAAAGTTAAATTAGTAAAAATTGTTTTATTAAAGTGTTGAACTCGCGGTAATCATAAAATATTTCATTATTATTTTTTCATTGCACCAGCGCATATAATCAGGCTCCTGCCTTTTACAAGTGGTGTCTACTTATAATAGATCACAACTTTTGTTTACTTCTGCCTGTGTATTAAAAATTAACAAAGATCTTTGTTTATAAACTCATATTTCCTGTATTAATCCGATGATATCATATTTCAATTTATAGGAAGAATCGATTTGCAATGTGACCTTATAACCACCTCGCTCTAGATTCAAGACTCAAGCGATAAAGAATAGGAAGAACAAGTGCAACCTTCAGATGCAGGAATGCCTATCCTCGCAAGACCTTGTCGAAGTCGAAAATAAATACGTGTTTTCTAAACGTGTTATTTTTATTTGGCGTTGTTATTTACAAATCCTTTGGGATGCAGGGTATATTGTGCCTTATTGGCTTGAACGAAGATAGATTAGTGCTAATCACGATTAAACGTTTTTCGAGGAGAATTCTTGTAACGTTATATGAGATACCGGAACCAATGGCTTAACGTGTCTTCCGGAGGGATGTTTTATTCTCGTAATCATGGATAATAATGGACGTGTAACGTTTAGAATGAAAATCTGACCAACACATATAGATATTTGACGTTAGAAGTTAATTCAATTTTGTAATCGATTTAAAATTTTCTGGAACTAGATTTCTGAACTGAAAAATGCGAGAAAATTCTAAAGATAATTACGCTAACGGGTGTTCGATCATCCAGTAATATATTACTATCACAATAATAATGATAAACTTTTCATAAATACGATAGATAATGTTAGAATTACACAATGTCCTTTGTTATTGCCGAACAACAAAGTGTTCAACAAGAGATGCTCTAATTAGCGTGTTGCTGAGGCGAGCGGCGTGAACGTACTTTACAGGAAACGAGATTTACACGCAGTGCAACCGTTTGTGAAACAGATATAGGCACTGTATTTAGATTTACAACTCTATTTACGTTGGCGCAACTTAAGACTACCTGTGCATTGATTCTTGAGGTAGGTAGGTAATTTACTCCTCGAGCCTATGTATCGGGAGAATCGTGAGTTTCATCACGATGCGCTTCCATCGGGATCTTTTATGTGTTCTGTTCTCTCTGAATATAGAAGCCATCAACCTAACTACATCTGTAATGTGTGGGTATTCATAAATTTCCAGGAACTCTAGTGGGTATAGAGTCACGGCGACACAACAAGTGTTCATTGTATCCCGGTCATAGCCGTATGCTGCAAGTGGCATTTCGTTAAGCACGTGGTTAGTGACATACTGCCCAAGATGAGATGAGACAAGTAATGCTGCTTCCATTATGTCTGTATTTACTTTTGTCTATAAAGGATGCGACAGATGCATGAATAGGCTTCTTGCTTTCGTTGAATTCCACTTTAGCTAGGTTGCGCCAGCTAACACCTATACTTCTTCTGAATGTTTTCTATTTACAGTATTAGTAGCATTCTATGTTTACTTATTTCATCTTTACTTATCCATTGTTCTGTCGTGCCTGCATGCATGACATGTGTATTACAAAGGTAGGATTAAAGAAGTTTGATGCCTATGCATACATAATTACAGATTCTAAATTAACAATTCGTAGTAAATCTTAGCGGAGATTAAATTACAATTGAATTAGTCCCAAATTGAAACGAATCACGTCGTATTAAATAAATAATTATTAGGAAGTTATCAAAAGCAAACACAAATAGTTTTGTGTGAATGAATATAATTGCGTTGTATTCCGTGCAATAAATTGAAGCTTACGGAAAATTCCTTTAGTGAGTGGAGTAAGGTGCCTTCCATTACTTACGCCACCCACCCTCGTACACCTGGCCTAGAAAACTATCTCATTAGGAAACCTGATACTGTCGTGTGCATTGCTTTTAATTAAGCTTATGTATGGGCTTGATGTTACTTGACCACTTTCGACCTGTTTGGGAAATTAATGTTAAGTATTTGATTTTTTAAGTATCAGTTACCTCCTGACAAATAAAACTTAAAAACGAAATGAATACAGGTATATTCAGTGCAGCTTCTCAATCATCAACCAATGCTGTCTGAGCAAAATTGGTCCTTCGAGTACCTGATACTTCGGAAAATCTAAACTACAATCTCAAGGAATTAGCAGCGAGCGCATTACAAAAGAGACAAGTGTTTTCATCACAGTGTCATAAGTTCTGATATGCAATTTAACGCATTACGACGGCTTTTCTCAAACATAACTCCAACTTTTAAAGTTGATAGTCGAGACATAATTTGTGTTTTTTTTTAATAAATACCGTCGTTCTCCGTAAAACTTGCCAATTAACCCACTGCATAGCTGCATTATGCAAATAGATAACTGTGGTTTGACGTTATTTAGAACCTACTTTATGTAGTTCCAACTACAAAATCAGCCGAGAGTGAGATAAGTTTGCTCATTGCTGTTGCTGTGGCCAAATACATAACAGGTCTGCAGCCTCAGGTCGTTGATCCTAGATACGTAAGTGTTTCGGAGTTGCAACAAAAAGCATTGCAAAAAAATGGTACGCGAATTCTTTGGCCTCCTGTCTTTAAATCATTTATTATTGTTTGGGCATTTTAAATAATTTATATTTAAAATATTTTTGTCATTTGTTGAAATATCTCATCCACTGTTAAAGATATACTTAACATCCAAAGTTAGCCATACATATGTTTATGAGAAGTAAAAACAAAATAATAGAACAAACTCATTGATTTCTAGTAGCTCAATAAAAAATACTATTCTCATTAATTCTAAACCATTTATTATTATTAATAATGAATTAAATGCCCAATGTGTTTCTTTCTCTGAACATATTAAAGGTTGGTAATTCGGGTAACATTTTTAAGGCAACCATTTACCTTATAAACCCCAATGGGAATATAATATTGTTAATATTGACTTTAAGACCATGCCATAGACTTAAAATGGCGAACACTTTAGCGCTACAATCTAAATGTCTTTTATGGCCCTATAGAGGAATTAGGATATATATATATATTATTACAATATGTATATGTGGGGCCGTTATTACATCGATTTACGTCATAACGACAACATCACACTCAGATTTTAAATGTGAAGCCAAAGTGAGTAGTATGTTATTGGGCATTCTAACTCACTTTCGTTCATCGCAGACGCGATCTCACTCTCGAGAGTTAGAACCCCCCAATAACATTCGTGAGTGGAATGTCTAATATGGTTTTTTGGGTTATTGGTTCAAAGTTATACTGTAAAGATGATGTACATTTAAAAAGCTTCGGCGTTCAAATTAATGTTCATTTACTCGTTACTCGTGATAGATAACGGTTAAGTAATAGTAGGTGAAATGAAATTTGTTAAACAAAAAAAATCACTCAAATTAGAATGCATCTGTCCTATATCATTCAATCAACCAAAACGTCATGGGGAGCTATTACCGAATACGATACGCTGTATTGTTTGTGGTCCTTCAAATTGTGGTAAAACGAATTTAGTGATAAGTTTACTGTTGAACAAAGATGGACCACGTTTTCAAAATCTATATGTTTATTCAAAATCTCTATACCAACCTAAATACGTGTATCTCGAGAAGGTTCTTAATATGGTGTCTGGAATATCGTATAACAAATATAACCATAACAGTGAAATTTTGAGCCCGCATGAAGCTATGTCAGATTCTATTATTATTTTTGATGATGTTGCTTGTGAAAATCAAAATAGCATTAGAGATTACTTTGCTATGGGACGTCATAAAAATATCGATTGTTTTTATATAAATCAAACTTATACTAAAATACCGAAGCAGCTTGTAAGAGACAATGCAAACTTAATAGTTCTTTTTAAGCAAGACGACATTAATTTAAGACATGTTTACGAAGAACATGTAGGCTCAGATATGTCGTGGTCAAAGTTTCGCGATATGTGCTCTGCTGTTTGGAGTAAGCCTTACAGCTATCTTGTAATAAATAAGGACTGTGAAAAAAATAAGGGTTGTTATAGATTAGCATTTGATACATTTGTGATAGTGGACTAAAGTACATAATAGCATGTTATGTTACGAATTGATCACTCTCATTCGTGATTCAGAACGAGATCTTACCTATATTCTTTAAAATGGAGAAAAATCTTAAAGAACAAATTGTTAAATCTGCTGCAGCTGTAAAAAGAAAAGTAGAAATGATAAGGGATGCAAAGAATAATGATAATATGGTTTTCGAAAAAATATTGAAACCTATAGTTGACCCGCTTAAAAGGATAGCAAATAAGAACGATGAACGAAACTCGGAGGAAAATGATCAATATAGTCAATTACTAAAAAAAGTTAATAACACCTATAAAGGAAGTGAAACGTCGTCATTGTCTAGTAATGATTCCAATGAAGTTGAAAGTGAAGAAGATGAAGAACTGATAGGGCGGGAGTTATATAATAACAAAACTCTCATATCATCTCCTTTTGAAGATCAGAATGTTAGCGAAACATCGTTTAAGTCTATCCAGTCATCACCTAACCCAAAAAACCAGTCATTGTCGTGGTCCACATCTTCAGAAGTATTTTCTGGTGTACCTTTCGGAATAAAAAATGTACGCGGGAAACTGATGCTTGGAAAAACCCGCATTCATGATGATGGCATGTTTCTTACAGTAGGAACACGTAAATTGGAAATTACAGAAGGCTTAAAAGAACTTTTATATCAAAAGAAACCAAATTTAGATATTATCACGAATGATGATTTACAAAACTATAAATTACTGCTCTTAGAAACCAATGCTCACCGACGCAATTGCGATCCATCGAAACCGATAAACAGCAATAAGGGGTTTAGATACATAAATATTATCAAACCTTTGTTTAGATTGACTAGAAATCCTACAACAAGCACAGAGAGTTTAGCACAAGGAGAAGGCTTTAAAATTATGAAGAAAGTTAAAAAAAATACTGACTATATTTATTGGGATGATCCAAACGAATTAGTCGAACGATTACAATTACTTCTAGCATCGAAAATAGCAGGTAACACTGCAGTCGATAATGAAATAATTTCAATTGTAGAGGAATTACACGAGGCTGGTATTTGTATAAACTTCAAAGAATATAAAAAGCGTGGGGTATCAGGAGAATTGACCAGTGCACTAGCAAATACCCTCAACAAAGCACCGAGACTGCAATGAATGTAGACAAGTTTGGGCACCACGTTCACAAGCGTTTGCGACTAACAGAATATATTGATACCTGTAACCATTACCTGGTGAAATCGGAAACGGGGCACTTTGATTTAAAGTCTTCGAAATTAAAAGGCTTATCAATCCCAATTGAAGATGATGAAGCAGTGAATAAAGCTTATGTAGACAAAGCATTTCAGGAACTAAGAAAAGAAATAAAGAAGGTCCAAAGTGACGTTAAAAATTATCTAAATAACTTGGAAAAAGTGACAGTAAACCGTTTCAGTACTTTATATTACAGCAAAACAGAAATAGACAAATTGTTCGAAGACAAATTAAACAAAAAATGAGTAAAAAAGACATAATCGATGAACTCCATAAAGCAGCAAGAAGAAATTTCCCACGTCAAACTACTATAATTAAAGGAATAGACGATTTATGGCAAGCTGACCTGATTGATTTACAGAAGTATTCAAAATATAATAAAAACTATAAATACATTTTAGTGGTAATCGATACCTTATCGAAATATGTATGGACGTGCCCTTTAAAATCAAAAGAAAAAAAGTGTGTTACGAACGCTATGCAAGAGATATTCATAAAGTCATCACGAATACCTAATCATTTACAAACAGATTTAGGTAAAGAGTTTTATAATGATACATTCAAAGGAATATTAGACAAATACAGCATAAATCATTATTCCACTTACTCTGTAAAAAAAGCTTCCATAGTAGAACGCGTAATACGAACAATAAAAAGCCAACTTTACAAAATTTTTAGTTTGCAAGGCTCTTACAAATGGTTTAGAAAGAACATAGAGTCCGTTGTAGAAAATTATAACAGTACTGTGCACCGTATAACAAAATATAAGCCAATTGATGTTGATAAAGCAAACGAGATTATTGTTCGGTCAAATATTTTTAAATCAAAGTCGTGTCACACAGATAAGAAACCGAAATTTCAAGTTGGAGATCATGTTCGAGTTAGTAAGTTTAAGAAAGATTTTTATAAAGGCTATACACCAAACTGGTCGACTGAATTGTTTGTTATTGTTAAAGTAAATAAAACGAAACCAAATACTTATCTTTTAGAGGATAAGTATAAACAAAGAATTTTAGGATCATTTTATGAGTATGAATTACAAAAAACAAAATTCCCTGATATTTATCTGATTGAAAAAGTTTTGAAAAGAAAAGGAAATAAGCTTTTTGTTAAATGGTTAGGTCTAGGTGATAACGAAAATAGTTGGATAGATAAGAAAGCACTAGTTTTCTGATATAAATTATACTGGTTACCTTTAATATCGGCATTTCGAAAATATCAATGAAGCGGGGAAGTGGTGTTATCAACGAATTAATAAACCGTTTACCGTTTGAATTACATTTACCTGGATATCAATTTTGTGGTCCCGGAACAAAACTGCAAAAACGGTTACTGAGAGGTGATCGAGGTATAAATAAATTGGATGAAGCTTGTATGTATCACGATATTGCATATAATAATAGAGATTTGAAGGCTAGACATAAGGCTGATTTAGATCTTTTAGATATGGCTAAAAACAGGTTAAAATCAAAAGATGCAGGAAGAGGAGAAAAAGTTGCCTCATGGATTGTAAAAAATGCGATGAAAGCAAAGCTCAAAGCCGGTGCTGGAGTCAGGCCTTTTATGTCAATAGTAAAAAAAATACAATCACAGTTAAGAAAATCAAAATGCAAAAATAATCACTCTGCTATAAAACGCGCTTACGCAACAGCAAAAAAATTGTTTTCCAATAAAAAGGGAATAAGATTACCACAATGTATTCCTATACCTAAAAGCGGAGGTTTCTTGCCTCTCGTTCCAATTTTTGCTGGGTTATCTGCTCTGGGCTCACTTGCTGGTGGTGCTGCAGGTATAGCCAAAGCTGTCAACGATTATAGAGTTGCTCAGAAAAACTTGCAAGAATCTGAAAGACATAACAAGATGATGGAAGCTGTTGCACTTGGGAAAGGAATGTATATTAAACCTCATAAAAAAGGAGCTGGTTTATATTTGAATTTTCCAAAAAACTAACAAATCGGCTACCCAAACGTCCTCTCACTAATTATAACATATTGGAGAATGCTTCTGATATACCATACTTTCGAGGCGTTTACATGAGAGATACACTACCATTAAAACCTAAAAAAATAGAATGTGGTATAGTAAATCTTGATAGTTCTAACAATCCCGGAACTCATTGGGTAGCCTATGTTAAACAAAATGACTATTGTGAATATTTTGATAGCTTTGGTAATTTAGGACCACCATTAGAGTTGATAAATTATTTAAGAAATATGACGATACATTATAATTATGCACAATATCAAAAGTTTGGCACTATAAACTGTGGTCATCTTTGTCTAAGTTTTTTAAAAGATTATTGGAATAATCATTTATAATAAGAATGCAATAAACATTTTGATCAGTATAAAAATGTCTTTCACTGTATCAATAACAGGCCAAGGAGATTCTTTATTAACAAATTATTCCCCCAGTCTACAATTAATCGGAAACTACGAGTGTGGTCTTTTGTATTTTTCTACATTTAATTCTATTCCTAATATAGATGAACGAAACAACAAATTTCACTACGGTAATAATGAAGTTATCGAAATACCTGAAGGGTCGTATGAATTTCAAGATATTTGTGATTATCTTAAGAGTAATATAAAAAATGCCACGTTGAACCTGACTTGCAATAACAACACATTAAAAACACATTTGTTCTGTTCTCAAAATGTTCACTTCGATAAAAATAATTCCATCGGGAAAGTTTTAGGTTTTGGATCGGAAGCAGTAAATGCAAATATAACCACCGAGTCCCGGTATCCTGTTAGCATTTTATCAACAACTATCGTGCGCATCGAATGTGATGTTATCAGTGGATCATTTGTGAATGGAAAAGCAAGTCATATAATTTACGAATTTGTACCAAACGTACCACCTGGTTATAGAATCATTGAAATACCGAAAAATTTGATTTATTTTCCCGTTAACCAAAATTCCATAAGCAGTATAAATATAAGAATTTTGGATGCTGAAAACCGAGAAATCAATTTGCGAGGTGAAGAAGTACAATTATATTTACACTTTAAAAAATGTTAAATTTCAATAAAAACCTACCTACTTTCCCTGATCCACTCAGTTCTAAAAGATCTGCTCATAGAGAAACACCGCTTCGCTTGAAAAAGAAACTCACCAAAAAGAATAAAGAATTTTTAAAGCTACTAGGCTTACTAAAATGAATATTTTAAATATATCCCAACCAACGTCATACGATAACAGCATTGAAAGTTTTGAATATCATTCGTATAAACCTTACGTGACAAGTTTCAACAAGAATGATGAAATACGGATACCGATTAATCAGCAAGACCTGTACGTTTTACCCGCACTCAGCAGTTTGTATATTGAGGGCAGAGTTGATGTTTATAAGCTTAATAGCACTTCTAAAGAAAAAGAACGAATACCAAATGTACATTTTGTAAATAATCCTGCATTATTTTTATTTCAAGACATTCGATATGAACTAAATGGTGTAGAAATAGATAGAATAAAAAATGCGGGGGTCACTACAACAATGAAATCTTATCTTTCGTTAAATGACAATGAATCGAAATGTGCAAACGTTTGGGGTTGGTCTCTTACAGGCACGAGCACTGTTAACGGAGGATTATTTTCTGTTTCTATACCCCTGAATAAAGTATTAGGTTTTGCAGAAGATTATGAAAAAATTATAATGAACTGTAAACATGAATTAGTACTATTGAGAAGCAACACAAATCTCAATGCTTTAAAGTTAGCTACAGGAGAAATTGTGGAAGACATCATGATAAATAAAATAGCCTGGAGAGTTCCTCACGTTAAAGTATCAGACCGAGAAAGAATTAATTTATTAAAGCACTTAGAAAAAGATCGTGCTATAACATTAGCATTTCGTAATTGGGATTTATATGAGTATCCGCTATTACCAAAAACTCGTAAGCATAATTGGTCTATTAAAACCTCTTCACAGATCGAAAAACCACGTTTTGTTATTATTGCTTTACAAACTAACCGTAAACATAATGCGGTAATGTCAATGGCAGAGTTCGATCATTGTCATATACGCGATATAAGAGTATTTCTAAATTCGTCCTATTATCCATATGAAAGTCTGAACATAGATTTCTCCAACAACAAGTATTCATTAATATATGAACAGTACACAAGGTTTCAACAGTCTTATCACAGTCGTCGAGCTGAACCCTTGTTGAGCTTAAAAGAATTCAAAGAAATCGCTCCCTTATTTGTTATTGACTGTTCCCGCCAGCACGAAACGCTAAAAGGATCGATCGACGTCCGAGTTGAAATCGAAGCCGATCAAGAGATACCTGATCACACCGCTGCATATTGTCTAATACTGAACGATTGCATATTTGAATATAAACCTTTGAGTAATATTGTAAAGAAAATATCATGAATCATACAATAATTTTAGATCTTCAAGGATTTAAAAATAAGGAAAATGATTTTATAGTAAAAGAATTAGCTATAGCTACTCTAGACCATACTCATATATTTTTAATAAAACCCCCATACCCGTTCACTGCTCTCACTCAAGAAGAGAGAAATCATGTGCGTTGGATAGAACAAAATAGAGGCTATCGTTGGAGCGAAGGATATATCGATTACAGAGAATTTCGTAGAATTATCAAACCTTATTTAAAAGAGAGAAAAATTATAGTAAAAGGTGTTGAGAAGATTAAATGGGTTCAAGATTTATGCGGACATAATAATATCATAGATATAAGTTATTTAGGTGTTCCAAATTTAAATGCTCTTAATGATCTTTATTGTAAAAATATAACTATATACAATTGTTTTACTCATAGAAACATATGTGCTTTAAAAAATGTTTTATGTATGAAAAAATGGTGTGTAGAAAATAAAGTGTTGTTTGATTTTTAATAAAAAAGTAGAATGTAAAATTCTTTCAAATAAATCTATTACAGTTCACTTGCTTTTTTATTACTCATCTCAGTAGCGTATAAGTAATTGACAGATGGTGATGATAGGTTCATAGAATCAAGCCAACGTCATATTTATATTGTGTAGCAACACAATCCATAGATGCGTTGGCTTGATCGAGTTCAGTACAACAGAACTGTTTATTTAATTGCTAAACTCAGGGCCTGTTTCACCAACGACGAGTAAGTTCCGAGTAACTAACTCTGATGATTAGTTCATACGAATTCTGTTCCTTTTTTATAATTATTCAATGAATAGTGCCTACTTGTACATTATGAAACAGGCGCTAAGTATCAAACGCTTGAGTAGTAGCAAGTATCTCTAAAGCAAATAGATAGTACAAATTATCTATGTTAGATGACACCGTCCAAGCAATTTTAAGAAAACATTGATTTTATTTTCAAAATTATTTTTACGAATAAATGGAAAGAAAATATTTAGGTATCTAATTACTAAATAAGAAAAAAGAAAAAACCTGAATCTCTTATCAAAAGGTTTATTTAAAGTTTTTATAATTAAGTAACACATAATAAATTATTCTTACTATTTCACAACTTAAGATAACATAATAACTACAAACTATCACCGCAAAGTTTTTTTGAAATTTTTCTAACAATGGTTTCCGTGAGATCCATGATCTCGTCCACTGGCTCCTGAACCACGTACTGCGCGCTGAGCATCACATTTTCATCAATGCTGTCAATGTTTGAGCTAGGAGCTGATGTGATTAAATAATCCTCACTCGAACTTAGCAAATCCAAAACTGTTATTTTTATAAGTTTCATTCCTTTCTGCTCTTTTGTGATCACAAACGATTTAGTAGGTATTCGAACTCTTTTTCTCGAAGTATCTTTTCTCTGTCTAGATTTTTTCTCCTTCTGTTTTGATTCATTGATATGCCTTTGACGTATTTCCTGGAATTCTTGAGTAAAACCTTCTAACGGATCTTGCGCATATTGTGAAAACAGGATATCCGATGAATTAGACATTACCTGTTAAAAAAATACAGATTAGAAAAAAAATCAAAGGATATTTCTAAAAAATAAAAAATTAGACATTATACTTACAAGGATAGTGATACAAAATTTCCAAGTGTCTGTTCGTTGGAACAGCTAAACAATGAATGAAATAATAATTGCTGAAAAATAGTGACTTGAAAAACCTAATTAAGAAAATTGCATAATTTGCATTTCATAACAAGTAACCTCGTTACAACACATTTGATTAGTGCTGTTTCAACATTAATTATGTTTATATTCTTTAGTATTCATTACCTTGCCATATTCCATAGATAAATAATCAGACATAGTTAAACGGGCTATGGAAAGTAAAAATTAAAACCAGCTAAGTATGTTTTTATAATTTTATTAGGCAAATAGGTTTGTATCATAATTACAATAAAACAACATTAATTATTATTTAATTAATATTAACAACATTTACAAAGTAGATATAATACACATACAATATAATTTAACACTAACAACCTTAACTACATAAAAAACCTTAATTACACAAATTTTAAAATAATTTATTATGACCCCATGCTAAGGTAGAAATTTTATCTGATAAAATAAAACGTTTATCATCTGAATTTGACAAAGCTATTTTATTAACGCTCTGTGTAAAAATTTCATGTTTTATACATCGAAATAAAATATTTTTTTTCCTTATTATTTTATCATTCAATAAAGCAGACATATATTCAGATGAAGACAAATCTCTAACTACATTTTTCTTAACACCCTTTGCCTTTTTTATGAATGCCTTTGCAGTTTTTATACAGTATAATTTAGACCGGAGTCCTATAAATTCAGTCATAATTTCTCCTCCTAACTCGTCTTTAAATAATCCCGGTACTTTATTGTTTTTTAAAGGTAAACCATATATATTGTTAGAGTTATAGTTACTAGTATCAAAGTAATTTATAAAAATTTCCTTTAAGTCGTGATAAAAATCATTAGTTTCAATTTTATACACAAAACTATCGGTATCAGTATAGCATAATTGTATTTTATCTCCGTAGTGAGGTTTTATAACAGAGTAATGGAATTCAAACATATGGCTTTTAGATAGTTCTAATACCGCAAACCCAATGTAAATGGGTTTATTTAAAATTACTCTTTCTGGTTTCATCTGAACAGCAACCAAATTTTCTGAAAAAATTGTTGCGCTATGAAAATTCGGTCGTGCAATTAATTTATCTGCTGAAAGAGACTTCTTCGTTTTGTTTGATTTATCGCTCCATTTATTAACTAATCTAACATCAACTCTTTTCTCGCTATCTTCTAATGTTTTTCCGAATACTGAATTATTTAACAATTTAAAAAAGTCTTGTTGAAAAGAAGTTACAGCTTTTTTTCTCAATTCTGTGTTTAAATTAATATATTTTCCTAAAAATGGACTTTGCCTGAAAGTTAAGACGCGATGAATTTTGTCTAAAATAAGCCCATTCTCAATACATGTTTTTAAATAAACATAATGAATTACGTATTGATATTTAGAATATAAGTTTGGAATTAGCTTAGATGTTTTACCACCTGGTGGTATAAATTTTTCAGGACAAAATGGGTAATCGTTATGGTTATAATGTAACTCCTCGGGATATGTTAAGTCCACTTCAAGAATGTAACCAAAGTCTGACTCATCCGTAATATTCATGATATTTAACTGATCTATTTCATTCTGATCCAAAAATCTAAAATCTGAAACAGGTAAGTATTGGGACATGCTATATCCATACAAATTATTACAATCAATGTAAACCAAAAAAGAATCCGGCTTGCTGGGATCATGGTCAGGCATATATTTATTATTAGCTTGGGCATATCTCGTCGAACACAAACATATACCCCCACGTATTCCTTTTTGTATAAAACGGATAATTTCTAAGTCAGTTAATAATTCTAACTTAACACCAGTTTTAAGTAACATTGCATCAAAAGATAAGCTCGGGGCTGTTAGATAAAATGCAGGATCTAATTTATAGTTTGATTTGCAAACTTCTCTAAAATTTTCAAATATATCAGTCAAAAGCAATACGTCTGTTTTAAGGTAGAGATCTGTGTATGCTCCCATATCTTTAATTTTAAATGTGGACCAAACTTCTTGAGCATGAGCATATTCGACATCGCTGATATGTTCATCGGTCAATGAATTATAAAAACATTTTTTCTGTGGAAGCTGTCTTTCAGAAAAAGATTTCCAATGCTTCATGTTCTCGTAGGGATAAATTCCTTTACGAGTCAACAATTTAAATTCTTTTTCAATCGGAAAATTCTTTTTTAAATGTTTAAAATCTGAGTGATTCAAGCCCTTTGCTAATTTTTCCAAACTGGTTCCTAAAAATTGAAAAGAGTCAACGAATCGTATTTGAGCATATTGTTCATCATTGAGCTTCAAAAATTTAGTAAAAGATACGTAATTTTCTTTATTTTTTGGTATAACTTTTACAGATCCTGAACTTTCAGCTAATTCTTTTATAAATAAATGACAGTCATAGCCAGCTAAGTTATGGAAAAAGACCGGGACTAATTTAGGAACACTGTATCTTAGATTGCAATATTGATGCGCTGCACCTCGATAGCGTCCTGTCAGGTGACAGTGATCTCTTACTTTATCGAAAATTAATAATTCCTCACAAATATGACAAACATTAGCAAGTGCATAAGCCTCTGCATCGAGTTCATTAAAATCCATTGTAACTTCAGTATTCAAAATCTGGTAAATCTTTTTGATATCATTATAAAGTGTATCGAGAAATTTCTCTACACAGTCAGCCGCACGATATTGTACGAAACGATTCAGATTACTATCATATGAACAGACTATTTGATATGCAAAGGCTGCAGGAATATGTCTATGAAGCGCGGAGGTATAACTCGAAGATGGATTAGGTTCACAGCTTTGAAATGGTTGTAGAATCGTCTCGAAATCCGCGTACACGACAAAAGGAACATCTTGCTTTCTATCGAAATTTTTAAATTGTAAATACGTTCCCTTATCGGGTAGTACTGTACTAACACCGCTGCACGTATGAGTATCAAGACTAATTTCAGTAGTGAAAAATAACAAGCAATCATCACAAAAATATAATTTACCATGATGTCTAGTAATTTGAGATCTTACAAGTCGCGATAAGTTTTTTATCAAAACATAATGGCCTTGAACATTATTTTCCACTAAAAGTAAATTAATTCTAGTTCTAGTCTTTGATTTGAATTCTGATCTGTATATGGGGCCTACTACAGTACGGTTGTTTTTTAATGAGTATACGTTTATACACAAATGAGGATTATTCTTTTCGAAAATTAAAATATCATTAAATGTAACGGGAAAGGACATGTCTTTTATGTTGAGAACTTTCTGAAAGTGTGGGTAAGACGTAATACGTTCACTGTTCTTTTTAGCCGGATATAGACACGCGACAATACTCCACAAAAAACAATATTGGTCCTTATTCTGTATATTAATACAAGCTCTTTTGCTTTTAATTGCTAATGGTAGTTCAATATAAGTAGAGCCAGATCCTCTCAAAGGATCATACTTATTTATGTTAATTTCTAGACAAACATTATTTAAAAAAGTCCATCCACTATCCTGATCTTGAAATTCAACAATTTTTTTCTTAATACTACTAACTAAGTTTTCAAATAAATTTTTAGAATTAAAATTGCGATATACAATAAAGTTTTTAGTAGCGAACGACTTTTTCTCGCTTACTTCATTTTTAAGTAAAACAAATATAGCGAAATATTCAAAATTAATTTTTACGCTTATGTGCTTTTTCAAAGAGAGCTGCAAAATGTTATTTATTTTAGAGAATAAACTCTGTAAAAACAAATCAGGCAAAGAGTGTTCATACTCATCTGTAGCAGTGATTCTATATGAAGCAATGCGACCGCGGAAAGCAGTCGCGAGTTCGACAACGCCATCGCTGTCGCTCATCCGCGGCGCATCGCTCTTACTCTTGTGTGCGGTGCTCCTCAGGTGGCCCACCCACTGCCTACTTCCTACTTGGATACAACACTCAGTACAAAATGGCATTTTTTATAAAATAAGTATGAAAAAATTTAATTTAAGACTAATTTAATTCACTTACTTATAAATAAAATTCTCAAACTTGGTATCTACTTAGGTATACTTATAAGACTATCTACTTATATTTCTTATAAAATTTAAATTATATCTTATCTGCTAAAACTAGAATACCTAAGTTGATACCAGGCTTTGAAAATATATATTATGCTGTACGTACCTTTCAAATATACCTCTATTACAAACCTTCACTTTACCTTTACTAGGACAATAAGGGTTAATAAAATTAAACATAAAATTTATAGTAATTTATAATATAGGAGTAGGTAAGTAACTTAGTTTATTATTTTATATTTATTTTATTACTATAGAACATAGGTTTGCTATCATTAAATAATGATTTGGTTTTCTTCAAAAACCGTTGCAAGTGTTCCCACTCAGGCTGCTCAGGATCTAGCTGCACCTTGAGCGTGACGAGCGCTTTGGTGTAACGTGATTCAGGTGGTGTTGCTAAGGCTTCCTCAGCGAGGTAGACGCGTGTCTCTACGTAGTAGCAGCCGTTCAGAGAGGCCCGCCGTATCACAGCTCCACCAGCTACTTTGCTGCTGATGCTATTGACGAGTCTCTTGCCACTAGCAGAATCAGGGATTGAGTTCTGGGCTGCTACGTCTTCCTCTTCATCAGACAGCAAACCGAACACGTCGTAAACTTCTTTTTTGCTAGCTTTCGACTTCTTCGAAGAACTAGTAGATCTGAAATAAAAAAAGTCTGTTAGATTCTGAATAAAAAATAGTAATCTCGTCATTTGAGTTACTTTAACAGATACTTAATATCTGGCTTTAAAAAAATACTTAGGTATTTAAACGTTATATTATGAGTTTAAACCATTTTATTAAACAAAGAATCATTTGTATGAAACAAATCAGACCTCAAATAAAACCAAAGCACGTAACAATCTAAATATATAATTACCTACTTGTTTGCTTAATACATACCTATATAACACTACAGGATCACTATAAGTGAACTGTATGACATCACTTACACAATATTATGCTCAGACCAAATAAAAAGTATAGACTGAACTCTGCGAAGAAAGAACTGACACGAGTTCAACTACACCCACCCATGTACATGCACAGTGACGCACGCACACATGTAACGAAACTACACCTACCTTTACCAATCACGAGGCGAGCGGAGCGCGACCTCGTGATTAAGTGCAATAATCACCAATACCGGCTCACCACACATACATACCAAAGTTGCCTCAGTTCTTTCTACGCGGAGTTCAGTCTATATTTTTTATTTGGTCTGAGATATTATGATGTCAGACAAGAGCAAGACTTACCTGATGGTATTATGGGAGGATGCTTTTCTTTTAGGCTTTGATTTCTGCGCAGCTACAGGCTCGAACACTTCGAATTCTGAATCAGACCTGTAAACAAAGTAAAATTTCAATTAAGTTTTATTATCACCATGAGGCTAGAACTAAGTACACTGGAATTTGCTATCACTACTGTAACGATATTAGTATATTGTATTTATACGAGTAGAAATCATAAAGTCTATTAAATACTACAGACTATTAAAATTATGATGATCATAACACAGAAGTCAATTAGGGTAAGTAGAAAGATACTCGCAAAATGTTCAAGTTTTTAAACTCGATTCACAGGTTTGTACAATTCTACGTTAATTTTAAATTTACTCACATGATGAACACTCACAATAAAGTTGTTGCTGAAGAACGTGAAGGTTACGTGAGAGAGGCAGACTCCTCAAGCAGAATTACTTCACTGCTGGGTTTTCACACTCGAAGCACTTTGAAGCATGGAATGAAGCATCAGTTGAAAAGTTCCTAATTTTATCGGAAATTATTGATGATGTCGTAAAATATGTTAGGGTTGTCACAACACTATAACATAGGTAATGTAAAAAATGCGTATCGGTATTTAAATTGTATGTACTTATAAATATATTTAAGCATAAATTTTATACAATGTTGTAAAAAAAATATAAAGTAATTTTACTTGTTGTAAAGTATATAATTTTAACAATAAGTATCTTTGTCAATAATGTCTATATTATAATACTTACATATAAAAACCGAGCGGCTACACCTAGTTTTATCATAATACTCTGCCCATGGCTTTTCTCGCGTTGATGTCGATTATTGTAGATTAATACACTATCTAACACAAAAATGATGTTCAAAATCTGTTTAGTAGTTTTCGAGCCTATTCAATGCAGACAAACAATCAAATCATGGTATAATAGTATAGACGAGTAACCGCTCCCAGCGTGTAGATGTTGGTCATTAATCTAAGTTTTATATTCTACATACCCTATATTCTTCGCAAAGGTCTAGTCTATCTCTGTGCTAATTTTCATTAAAATCGGTTTAGTAACTTTAACGTGAAAGCGTAAAGACAGACTAGACAGATACATAGATATAACAAACAAACATTTTTGTGTTAATATATTTTTATCTTAATAATTGTTTCACCTAAAATATTAATCAAACCTCAATAAGTATCATAACAGATTTCTTTGTTTGTTGTATTGGGTTTGTTCAAAGCCGTAGAAACTAAACTGGTGACAACCCTGCTGCATTGCAAGCAAGCATTTTTTAATAATGCAACTTTCGGCAATTGCATGTCTAAAAATTTTCCATGAACAAATATTTACGAATATTTTCATTACCATATTAAAATAATAATTATAAAAGGTTTTCATATAGAGATCATAAAAATAAAATTGAGATTTAAAATACTGTAGGTAGGTTTTTGAAGTATTTTTTCCAAATAAAAAAGTTCAGTTTTTTTGACGGGCTCGTTGGCGCATTGGTAGTGGACCTTGCCTTATGCGCTAAAGGTCATGGGTTCGATTCCCACCCCGAACAAACATTCATGTGATGAACATTTGTGTTTGTTCCGTGTCTGGGTGTAAATATTTAATTTAATTATATATTTGTAATACCACTGTTGATTCTGATATCCGTAACACAAGTGCTTTAGCTACTTATCTCGGAATCAGATCAATGTATGTGATGTTGTTGGATATTTATTTATTTATTTATTTAAATACTTGATGTTACTTACATCACGTATTTTTAATCAAAATAAGTATACTTAAATATTAACGAAGAAAAATAATAAATTACATTGAACGTTTTTAACTGACTTCAAAATGATGAGGTTCTCAATTTGGTCGGTATGGTTTTTTTTTGAGATTTCTGATCCGATTCGCGTGATTCTTTTTTTGTTCGATGCGGAATAGTTATCATTTGCTGTCATAATTTTTTAAAATAGTTATTTTTAGGTTTAATTTAGGACTAAAATATAAAGAAACTAAACTGTTCAGTTTACTATTGAGATGATTTTGAATGTACCATCTGTCTGGGTTTTCGAAGTTTAGGGTTCATTTTTTATGTAAGCGACAGGCTACCAACTATGGATACAGGACGACGCAAATAACCCACCTAAACTATAGTCTAGTTATCTTAATATATATATAATATTTCTTCTGTCCGTGTGTATGTCACTGAACTTGTCCTAAAAGGGGGATCGATTTTGATGAAATTTTTTGTGTGGGGTCAAGAGGATTCAAAAATGGTTTAGATTCACAATTTAGTCCACACGGCTAGATCGATTTTGATGAAATTTTTGTGTGGGTTTATCCGATAATACCGCGACCAAAGCCCTGGGCAGCCATTAGTATTGTATTAATAATTTTTTACCAAGCTTCCTACTAGCTAATAATAAACGTGACAGTTAAACCGGGACTGCAGAGATAATATTGAGTATCAATTTAAATAAGTAAATAATATCATTTTTTTTATCCTCACAAATCACAACAATTATTTAGTCCCACACTAAGCAGAGCTTGTACTATGGGTACTAAATAACGTATAGAATACATAAATACAGATATAAACTACCATGACTCGGGAACAAATGCTTGTATTCATCACACAAACACATGCCCCTACCGGGATTCGAACCCGGAACCTTTGGCGCTGAAGGTAGAGGTAACTACCGTTGCACCAAACGGCTGTCAAATAAGGCCATCAAGTATGATAATTATCTGCTCAGTTTGCTGGCTTTGGTTAGTTTGTATGTTGAAGTATTGTTGATTTTTGGGTTTGGTGCTCCTTTTGGGTAGGAGAGAGGCTAGCCACTTGTTACTGTTTTAGGGTACTGTATGGTCCACACTGTCAGACATAGCATTACCTAAAGCTCTGCTCAACTCCCTTTGTAATTGTGTACGTGATTATATGTCTGTAAGTATGTATGTTAATAAATTCTACGATAATTCGCATTTATTTTTTATGTTGGGGATATTTAAATCTTTAAATTATGTGTTTAAAGTAACATTAAGTTGAACTAGATTTCATCAAAATCGGTTCAACAGATAACAGTGCCTATTTATTAGCGTTGTCACTCTAGACTTATCTTTATTATTATATCATACCGCATATGATTTATTTATTTCATATTTAACAAATCAAATTAGGCGACAAATAGTTACTTTTAGGTATGTTGTTTGTAATTGCGACATCTTACATCCGCTGCACGCGGCGAGGCTGGCGCGTACTTCGGCCTCAGGAATGTGCTGACAGTTAATTAACATTTTCGCAATGGAAATTTTATTGAACATTTTACACATAACTAATTGAATTCAAAATAATTGTTTTTAACCGACTTCAAAAAAAGGAGGTTTTCAATTCGTATTAAAATTTACATATATATTTTTAGGTTTGTTCACCGATTACTCGAAGACGCCTGAAGCTATTTTGAAAAATCTTTGTTTGATAGGGTATACTTTCCAAATGGTATCATAATTTTTTTCATGAATTGGTTCAGTAGTTTTTATAGAATCGTAAAAATACGTAGACTTGAAATGAAAATTTCCAACTTTATCTTCTAAAGTTGTTATCAAATTTAGATGATTTTTTGTCTTAAAGATTACAGTCTTTCTTTATATAGTTTTGATAACTAATTATCCAACGTTACTTTGTATGTTTGTACGTTTTATCGTAAAATTATACCTATATTTGTATAGGTAATTTTTTTATTACAATCATGTTATGTTTTTCTATTTTTATGAATCTGTGTTTTAGAAACAAATTTCTCCGTACCATCAACTTAATGCCATGTACATAGATTTGATGGCGATGGAGAACAAACCAATAACCCAAAAAAGCCTATTAGACAATCCACTCACGAATGTTATTGGGGGGTTCTAACTCTCGAGAGTGAGATCGCGTCTGCGATGAACGAAAGCGAGTTAGAATGCCCAATAACATACTACTAAAGTGGTATTTGATTTGGTGTTAAGTATAGAATGAGTATCTACACTAACGGAAGCTAAAAAGAGTATCGGAGATATGAAGACTGGTGAGGCATCATACTATCGTTGTATCGACATTTAATGAGAAGAGGCGATGAGCATGTGACAAATAAAGTGATAAGAATGAATTTGGATAGGTATTGAAAAAGAGAAATACTGAAGATAAAATGGATACGCTGTGTGACAGATCAGATATTGCAAAGAAAAATGGTCTATATTGAATGCTGAATGATGAAAGCTGATTCAGAAGCATTGAAGAAGTAAAGATATTAAGCCAACCACAATATAAAATTGAGAACAAGGTAGGCAAATGATTATGCTAAGGACAGAAAGGCATTAAATACCAATAATTTGAAAGCATCCAAACTCCCGCTATTTTGAGATCAGATTTTCCGCAGCAAATTTTTGTACATCAATTGGAATGCCAGCATGATTGCTACTGTCACAGCTATAATAACTGCGTGGTGCAATAGAAATTAAGCAAGCGTTCTCCGTCGCTTGGCAGTGGTAATAACCAACAATCTTCTTTTGATCATTAATGTCGGTCACCATGAATAAGTTAACACGAAATACGTGTTACCGGCCTGGTTATTGACGTATCGATTGACCCAAATGTCTTGTTTTACAGACAATATTCAAAAGGATCTTTGAATCGATATAGAGTATAAAAGACACTAACTTGGGAGCTACAGTTTGATTAATGAAAAAAAATCGACTGTTGATATTAATAGACGAATTTGACCTCGGTGCTGGTGCGGTTGGCAATTTAATGGTTCCACGGAGTAGAATATCTCATCATCAATCATCATGTCAGCCGATATTCGCCCACTGTAGGACATATTATGCGTCCCCCAACGATCATCATTCCCGCGATCTTCCCCAGATCATCGGTCCACCTTGTGGGAGCCTACCAACGCTGCATCTCCTGGTAGAGGCGGTCGCCACTCGAGGACCTTTCCGCCCCAACGGCCGACACTCCTCCGCGAAATGTGCCCAGCCCACTGACACTTAAGGTCCGCAATCTAACATCTAACCTTCTTTAATTTCATTAATGTCCCCTGTAGTGTAAAGGCTGTGTAGTTCCTGGTCATTAAAGGCAACTTAGGGCGTTTTTGAACCCAGTACACCCAAGGGTCACTCGCGAGGTGGCGAGTACAACACCTATAATAGCATACCTAAGGAAAGTTGGTCAGGCAGACGGCAGGTCAAAAAATCCAATGCCAAGACGTATAGCAATGTCGATAGACATACTACACCGATCTCAAATAAATTTGAAGCAGGGTAGAAGGAAGAAGAAGAATGGCGATATAACACGGATCAAGCAAATTGACAGCAATTCGATTGAACATAGCTAGCATTTCCTATTTCAATACAATGAGATTATCTAGGTATTGAGATGTATTTAGATGTGTCGATGTTACTGAAGGAACGAAATTGAAAGCAATATTGAACCGAGATCCGTGTAATATCGCCTTAATGTATTATTTGGGATTCTTGAATCAAGCGTAGAAATGTATATTCTGCATCTTTTGCGATATATAGGCCATACCGTGATTTTAACTGTCGTTTCCAAGACAATTACAAACTCAATTTTAATAAAAGAGTACCCACGTAGCTGAGTACATAATTCCTCGGACAAGAAAAACGGCCCAACCCTGCTTTCTAGTTCCAAGGGACAATAAATTTGTTACTTTTAATGTTAAAGACACAGGACGGATTCGGGAATTATTTATAAGATACCTAAACACAGTCCGTATAAATTGAGTTTTTTTTTGGTATAAAATGCCTAGCGCCTCCATTCCACTTGAAGGTAAGCAGAAGTGGAGTCCAAATGTGAAGATAGCTAGTACCAGAGATAAACCGCCTTGCTAGAAGTAGTCTAATGTAAGTATTTATTTTCGTAAGATAAGTTGAATTGGAAGAATATTAATGTCTTAATAACGTATTAAAGTGTTACAAATGAGTCATTATTATTACTGCCCTTGTGTATAATTTCAATTCACTTTTGAGTTGGTTATTTTTTTAAATATATATCAGGGAAAAATAGGTACTTGGTTGAGTTGTTCTTCCGCCGGAGTTAGACCCAGAGATCCGGGGTTCAATCAAGTCAAGAGCTTTCTTGTAAAAAATAAAAAAAAGTGGAGCCACTTGACCCGTAATCCTTAACAAAATGGGGAACCGGCCATCTTATGTATAAACGCTGAAACAATAATTAAAATATTGTTATAACTGGATACTGCGGTATGGTTGCTAACCAACCGGACTTAAAACAACCGTAGAATTATCATTATAATAATAATAATAATATATTTTTACGCTCACACCAATTATCTAGCCCGAAGTAAGTATCATTAAGAACTTGTGTTACGGATACTAGATAACGGACTTTTTTTTTTATATACATAATAATTTTAGATATTTTTATAAATAAACTTAAATAAATATATAAACAACCAAGACTCGCAAACAAACATTCGTGTTCGTCACACAAACATTTGCCGCTACCAGGATTCGAACCCGGACCGCTTGATGTGAAGCCAGCTATACTGACCACTCCACCACGATTAGTGTTAAATACCACTGAAAACATTTTCCATCTCATTCACTATGAAAATATTGCGATCACTATCACGTCATCTGCATGAATCACACGGTTTACTACCTTATCAGTATTGATTATTTTTCTGTGCAGTTCGTCCATTTTGTTATGAAACGGAGTCGTTTCTGTGTTCAATTTCAATTTATTAATAGTGTTAATGGTTAGTCAGTAAATAATATTAATACTCATTTGAATCAAATTGAGTTTATAAATATCAATACTGTTCCACAATAACTTATTGGTGACGATCATTGTGTTATTCCAAGAAATCGCATGAATAATGTCGTTTCATAATCATAAAGACGAAAGCAAGCAATTTATCATATTGTCTTAATCAGAATTTGCGTTATTGTTTTCTTATACAATCGGTTTCTACGTTATAATCACAGATTTATTTTATCGTACGTATGTTGTAAAGGAAGGCCTTCTTAGGTAGTTAGTTATTCAGTCTAGTTCTAACGATCATTTTATATTTACAGTAAAAGTTGCATAATGAACTTTCACATTCATGTTCTTAAACCTACCAAGACCTCCTTCGAGAAAAGCAGCCAAGAATACCAGCGACATTGTTCCTCCATTTTCGGTTTTTATTAATAATCATTTAGCATGAAATTTATAAAATTAAAGTTAAATGGATGTATGAGAAATTGGTTCATAGCTACTTATAAACAGTAGTTGTTACATTGCCCAGATGAACAAATAGACATCACCCATCTATTATCATCCACGCCTTTGAAATTTCTTTCTGAAGTTACTTGTTGGGAATATAGAATATTGGCAACATTAAATCTTTCTGTCATCGCAGCTGGTGTCGTATGTGTAGGACCTTAATTTTATTGTGTACTGCAATCCAATAAATCGCCCACTACCCAGGCAAAGTCTTGTAAAAGTTAGTTATAGCCACACAATAATTTTTAATCTATGTTATATGTAGTGTTGTAATTACGGAATGACGAATAGCAGTAAGTGTTCGCTGTTGTATTTTATCGAGAAGCCGATAATGATAATTCTTGACATTTATCGATAGATTTTTAATGTGAACAGTTCGCAACATGTGCAAGTATTTTTTCCTATGTATTAGATTGATATTAAAACATTAAAAATATTACTTGTCACTTCTTTAAATTCTACTGCATCTTCAAGACAGCTCTCTGATTTTATATCATTGCATAATGATCCACGAATGACAAAAAAGACGTACCTACATTTTTCTTTGACACACAGAGTAACATTTGTTCAAGCGTATAAGCGTTTTGCCGTGTGCAGACTCAAATACGAAAGTATTTGCAGAAAAAGATCTTGTTATTTCAGGTCGAGTTCACACTTAAACTTATTAAGACCACGCATCCATGTAACACAGTCTGTCCCGTTTACACGCTTTCAATTCCAGATTTTTCCTAGAAAACTTTGCTGCTCGTGATTTCCCGAGGACCTCTAACAATCTCTTTGTGTACGACCCCATTTTGCTGTGCCCCGCCTTCACTGTTGGATGAATGTCTTAGTGCGTCGAGTATGCTTGCGATATGGTTGTCACCGCCAACGATGCTATTGTCTAAGATATTATCGCTTGTGTTAGAACCACTAATGGATTTATATAATATGTAATTAAATCTGTTTCTGTTAACATTTGAGTGATTGTTATGATTTCAAGTTAATTATCGAGGTATACAAATCGTGGGATTTGTGAATGTAACGATATTTCGATGATTTTTGAAACAAACATTATTTTAAAAAATCATTCTTATCGTTGTTTTATTGTCAGAGTTGTGACCATTATTGGCATCTGGCGTATTTTTTTATTCTATCATCCTTCCACATCAATCGGAATTATCAACTTACGTCCCTTTCGAAGCACGGAGGCAAATCGTGTTGATAATTTTTTGTCACCCATCCAACCAACAGTAAATTATGAGGAAGAATTCACGATCGCCATGCCTCGTCTCTTTTAAGATCTGCTCAATTAGATGCCATCGATTAGAGCGTAATAAATATTTGTATGGGAGAAAAGTATGTGTGTGGCGTCTAACGAAAGCTACATAACTTTCAGGAAAGTGTTTCTTAAAGTTATTGAATTCAATGTAGGTACAATGAGGATCCGTAACGTTTTTAGTTGAGAATGCAGATTTATAGAGCTAAGAAATCCTTAACAAACAGTGCAAAAATTTTTGTTCTACGACAAAAATTTACGAAGTTATGCTCAAATTACTAGCGGGGTTTACTAACCGGCCGGCGCTGTAGGCTGTGACGTCACTGTGACGGTCCATGCCAGTTAGCCGTTGGCAGCGACAACGCGACTAGACGCGGAGGTGTTTTCATTGGTTAATTGTGTCTTTGAAACAAGTTAAGCGTCCGATTTGTGTCTAATTCACCTTTCTGACTATGTATAAATATTGTATAGTGCCGAAATGTACAAATACTTCTTTTAAAACGCCTGAAAAACTCTTTTTTAACGTGCCGAAAGACCCAAAATTACGTAAAAAATGGTATGCCGTAGTGAAAAGAGATGATAAAACTCCACCTTCTGCCCAGGCTACAAGACATTGTTGCGAAGATCATTTCGATGTAAGTACATATAACTATACCTACTTATTATTTAGTTGATATGAAAATAAGTTGGTACCTACCTACTATTACGTGTAGTTTAAATAAGTGTTCTCTTATAAGCCTGCTGTATTAATAAAAACATACCTAGTTACTTTTTCTGAGTTTTGTGGTTAAACTTACGTACTTACCTATTCGCCCGTTCCGTTTTCTACAAAATATTTCAAGGTCTATACAATTACACAGGGACGTACTCGGGTAAAAAAGCAAAGAGTAAAGGATAATATTTTTTAATAATTGACACAACCGCGGTGGCTTTAGAAATCTGCCTCGGCATATTGTTAGAAGCAAATAAATTAACAATAGTTTTTATATTTCAGTTGGAGGAAGACATGGAAAATTACATAAAGTTTAAGTTGGTTGGAGGAAAGCTTAAACTGAAGAAGGGAGTTTTGCCTCATAAGTTTGAATGTCAAAAACCTCAAAAAAAGAAAATTAACAGACCCGGTTTTAAGAAAAGACAAGATATAGAATATTTTGCAAGAGTTTTAAGTAAAGATATTGGACACGAAGACCTGTTGTTGCATTCCATTGAAGTAGTAGAGTGTGAGAATCAAGACTCAAATATCATCCAAAACAGTGATCCCCTTAACATACCCGAAGAAATAGATGTATTATCAAAAAACAATGAAACGGGTCAAAAAACACAAGCAGTGCAGGTTAATATGAAACCAAAAATGAAAACTAAATCTAATAATACGCCAATCAAATGGAAACAGGGCACAGTAAAAAATAAAGAAATCCCTATAAATCTTGATTCAAACGTCAGCTTCACAATCAGCAACTCAAACACAAGTGACATTACTTGTTCTTTTGGTATTAATGCTAGTGATAACGAGTCAAATTATTTGGAAATAACAAAAAAGATGAACAAAAATTTTTTCAATGAGCATATGCAACAGGGTGCTCTAATGGCTATATCTCGAGATCCAAAATTACTGATAGGAATTCCTCACCATTCATACTTTTGTATTAAACATTTACAAAACTTCACAAAAACATCATCTATTGAAATCCTAGTGACTTTACGAAAAATTCGATGGCATGAACCTAACTCAATGCTTGCAATACATTTTGGCCTCTCTGAGAGTTCTGTGACTAAATATTTTAAAAAGACTCTCCCAAAAGTTGCACTATGCCTGAAACAGCTTATTACGTGGCCATCAGCAGATGATGTCAGGGAAAACTTGCCGATTGCTTTTAGGAAGCGCTATTCTAAAGCAATATCAATAATCGATTGTTTTGAAATTCAAATCGAGAAACCTAGCAACGCTTTGCACCAAGCGCTTACGTGGTCTCAATATAAAAGCTGCAATACTATTAAGTACTTGGTTTCAATTACCCCTGACGGATTGATAAACTTCATCTCTGAGGGATATGGAGGTAGGACCCCAGACTCAACTATATTTGAAGACAGCGGATTTCTTGAAAAATTGCCATTAGGAAGTATTGTGTTAGCTGACAGGGGGTTCAAAAATATTGCCCATTTACTGGAACAACGGGGTTGCACACTTCTGAGGCCGCCTAGTGTGAGTTCCAACTCAAAACCTACAGCAGAGGAAGTTATGCAAACAAAGAGAATTGCTGCTATAAGAGTTCACGTTGAAAGAAGCATAGGGAAGTTGAGAGACTTTAAGATGATCGGACCTCACGCATGTGTCGATATTTCATATATAAAATATTTGGATAATATTGTGACAATAGCCTGTGGTTTAGTTAATTTACAGGATTGTCTATTTAGTAATCAAGTGTAAAAATAAAAATGCTTTAGTTTCATATAAAGAGTTTTATTTCGACAACCTTGCATAATAAAAAGCACATGTCATATTTAATAATAAAAGAGCAATTTTAAGTCTCAAACAGTTTTGGAAATACTAGTGTTTTCCAAAAATGCGTGGACTTCTCTAAAAGATCAGTACAAAAGTTTTCATCATAATCTTCTTCGAATATTTCAACTTTGTTATTGCTTTCAAAATTTTCATTAGCTACACAAAACAGTCCCTTGACTTTATTGCAAAAAAACATTTGAAGCTGAATTTGAGCTTTAGATTTGCTGCAAAGAACATTATTCTTTACAAAACTTTCCTTTCCTTTCTTTGTCGAGGGACATTTTATTTCTACCACGTATTCACTTGTCAATCCATCTGGAGAAGCACCTAAATGAGGCCAATCAGGTTTTAAAAAGAAACCACCATTTTCAATGACTATTTTCCTTGTTTTGGCTACTTCTACTCTGACAGCGGATTCCAATAGTTTGCCTCTTTTCATAGCCAAAGTCTCTGGTACAGAGGCACCAAATATTTGTTCAATCAAAGCACCATCGGGAGTCTTACAATGTGCAGCTTCGTGAACTTTAGACGCGGTTATTCTACAATACCTTAACTCATGCCATAACGGTGAACTAGCTTGACAAACTGTTGCTTCTTCTGCTTTGCGACATTTTTCCATGGTGATTTTGTTAGAGCAATAATCAATAAAATCATCTGCACTATTTATATTATTGCCTTCCTTTTTGTACTGATGAACGAGATTATGCAAAGACAATTTTTTAAACTCATTCTTTGTAACATATGCTGATAATTGATTTCTAACAGAATTTTCCTTTAGGCTTTGCACAACAGCTTGGAAAAACTGGTCTCCATTAGTGTTATCAGTGTTATTATTTACAATAGTAACTGAGCTGGGAACCATATCTTTAGCTTTTATAAATTTCGCAGTTGTACCTACAGTAGCCAGTTTTGGTTTAGCCCAGTAGCATTTTTTTTCTGTGGGAGATGGCTCCTCGCTGCGCCTATGGAGCCACGTCAAAAATGCTACGCTATGTTTGCAGCCTCCCTTTTGAGCCGCACAGTCGTGACATTCCACGTTCAGAACCGTCTCCTCTTCTTCATCACATGTAAATGTGCAGCAATACGCTTTACTTTTTATTTTCTGTTCAGGCGTTATTTTTGCTTTTACCGTACATACATTTCCCAACCTCTGGACCTGAACAAATCCTACAGCATCATCTCCATAGGTTTCCCGTGCCGATCTGTAATAAATACATCAAACAGAATAAAAATATGCAAATAAAAATATAAAAATAAAAAAAGAAAATAAATATGAAAATATACCTATATATTTATACATAAAAAAAAAAGACAAAAAGAATAATAATAAAAAATATTAAAAAACAGTGATCTAAGTAAGAATAAACGAAAACAACATTCGTTTAACAATATACTATAAACACTTAATTCATAAGTTTTGAATACGTCCCTGTACCTATACTTTACATGAATGTATAGAAGAATGATTTCTTTCATAAACCGACTACTTACCTCTTAGATTAGACCTAAAGATTAACAATAAGTAAGTACATACTTTATACACGTTATTCATAAGTTCTGAATACGTCCCTGCTATATTTTACATTCATTCTTTCTTTCACATGCCTACTACTAACGTCTTTTACCTAAAGTTTTACTAATAATTATTTACGTACGAAGATAAATAAGCAGTCTTACCTTTGCAGTTTCCAACCACGGATTTCAGCACTGGTGAAATTACAATGATTACTTAGGTAATCAAATACCATGAAAGAATCCACTTTTGGAAGGTTATCTGATTGAGCTTGCACAAAACCAGCTTCTACTTTATTGCTACCCATATTAAGTACGTTTTATATTTAAAGATTACAAAGTTACACTCTATAACAACACTTTTTTAAAATAAATTGCATATAAAATGACCAACCGTGTCGCCGCCGCCGCTCAGTCGACTGCGCTTGCGCTCGGACCGTCACAGTGACGTCACACGCATCCCGCGTACACTGACTTAGCGGCATGAACGGCATAATGTTTATAACTTAATATCTTCGTAAGTAATGGTCCGATTTGGATAATTCAAAAAGAAATATCATTCTTATGTCATAGAGAATAACGTGGATACTAGTTCTATTGAATTTGCTATAACTTTACTGATCCTCATTGCAATGTGTGTGTGTTCACATTTATTGTTTTGCTCAATGCCCCTATACGAATTATTTCGAAGCAAGGCACCCGGTACCAGCTCAAAATTTGAATTCAGCCGTCCTTGGGTAGGCTACTTTGTAGGCTAAGGTGAATGGCTTACCATTCCACGGGTTTTATGCTTCTTGCCACCCCTCTTAAAAATATATACAGCCTATTTGTACTTTAAAGATATTTGTTTAATTTTGTAATAGATATTGCATCTAATAAACGCATTGGGACTTTTTGCAATAAAGCCAATAATAAAACTTAAACGGACATACAGCATCTGTACGAGGTATAATTGAGTACCACAGTAATACTAGGTTTATTCGAATTTTTATTGCATTGTGTCGCAAGCGGTACCTTATTATCTTTCGATACCGATGACGTTTTGTTTTCTGAACGCGTAATACTAACACCTTCCCTTATTTTTCATATATTTAAAGTCACGAGATAGTATAAATCATAAAGTAGCCACCATCTTGTATGATTTAATAAAGAATGAGCAATTTTCTATGTATAGTCTACATATGTAGAAAATTGCTCTATGTTTAGTAGTCTGAATGCGTACTTATGAAATTAAACATAAAAAATAGAAAAACAATCTTATGTTGAAAATTACAACAAAGGAGAATGGTAAAGTTTCTAAGAACTCTGGGCCTAAGCGTTACACTGATGATTTTTGGACTGTTTTATAGAGCGAGAAATGCACGTTCTTTTAGTATTAATATTGTAATGCTTTTCTATGGGGTTAGCAAGATATGTAGATATTAAAAGATACGATACCAAAAATGTAAACAGGCACTATCACCTTTTTTATAGGCTTTTATTTATTAAATCTCGATAGGCATATTGCGAGAAAATGACCCACAACCTCCTCCTCCTTCCTTATTTGTGAAAAATATATTTTTAAATAAAATACTAACAGATAATGGAATGGTAGAGATACTATACCTACCTCCAAATGAATAAAACCATACAATCATAAAGGGCTCATAAATTAGTAGCGAGAATCGTCGAAGATAGTACATAGGAATCATAATAAAATCACGTAAAAGCGTAAAACTCACAAATAAACAACCCGGAAAGCGAACCGAATGTCATACCTACTTAAATCATAAATAAATGTCAAAATGACGCTTCCGCTTGTTTTATTGTTGCTAGTTTAAAAAGTAGTTTATGAAGATTATCGATTATTCGATACATTCGATTAATTTTTAATCTTTCGCTAAGATTATTAACTTCAGGTTTTTTTTGATTCAGGAAAAGGAAAAGACTGCGTCGTAATACATTATTCTTTTTTCAATAATTCAATAATATATAAGCTAATATTTTTAATTTAAAAAAATCTAAAAATATAATAGAGTAATCGATTAAAAATGATACAATTTTACTGTTGGCAATATTTTTCCTTGTTCCTTGATGGCGGAAGTAGAATAAATATCGTTCAAACCTGTTCAAACACTTATTGTTTGTTACATTAATCTCCCATAGAACGGAATGTTGATATTTTACAGTAAATTCTAAAAAAAATACATAATTATTTTTGACCACTATCCCGTTCTTGTAACGGTTAGGCCCATTTTTACCGATCTCCTTTCTATTTAGGGAATTTCGATAAACCTACGATTTTATTATGTAGGACTTGCTAAATAAAAGTCACGAAGACATGCTAAGATAGTACTTTCAACTTATAAATTATTAGTGAAGAATTATTAATGATTGCATCGTCCCTAATGGAATGAGAACTTACCTGATAGACTAGAAACAAATCTCAATTATATTAAGCAATTTTTAAACTCCTAACTTGCTGTCCTTGAAATTTTAATCATCAAGAGAATCTTGCCCACTTTACAGTGTTATACTTTCAATGTTATTTGTACCTAATAATATAATCTGTACGTCTTGATTAAATTATAATTTAGTGTTGCCTAGGCTACTGAGTTACACGGCAAATTTAAAGTAGGTACGTACACATTCGCCGAAGGAATCAAGGAGTTTCCAAGCAGAATTAATTAAAGCGTAGTTAAATGTACGTGAGCGAAATTTGAGCTCGCTTCAGCGCTAACCTGTCGTGATAACGTCGAATTTAACGTTGTGATTGACTTATATATTACAGGGAGCCTCCGTTTCGCTAATCTTGAGAGATAAGTAGTTAAGGAAGATGTTAATGCGTCTCTCTGCTTCAAGCTGAGGGTGGTAGCTTGTGTCGATAGCGTTCGGGTTATAATATTAGTTGGTGGAGTTTTTGCCATTGATCTAATCCACGTCTCTACCTATAACATATTTATACCAACCAATGTTCGCTAACTGCAAAAATATAGTGACAGTTTTTTTTAAAAACATACAGTTACGTATTAGACCAACTGAGGCTACCATTCCATTTATTTAGTCATAACTTGCTCCAACAATGCGGCCTTAAATTTTGTATTAGTCCCATACAAATGTAATAATGTCTGTATAATTCTATTAAACTGCTTATTTCAATTAAACAAGTCTTTAAAATGCACCTCATAGGTGTAGAATAAAGCACTATACGTAGCACTTGAGAAAGTTCGATTACCAACTCGGGAGTATTGTACAAACTGCTCCCTCGTTAGTAATCTGACCCTTTCTTCCCGCAGTGAACAAAGTACTATTCTAGCTTTTTATAATTTGTAGGGTCTGTGTCGTAATTATTAAGTATGTCATATTCAAGATTGAATGCAAGCCCTGTAAAGATTTTTCTAGCTTCTCATAATTTATAGGGTCTGTGCCGTTCTTGTTAAGTATGTTAATGTTCAAGATTGTTTTTAGTTTCTAATTATGCTGAGATGTTTTAAAGTATAGCAACGAAGGACCTACCTACTAGGAGTAGTTTAGTTTGTTGTTTCAATGAAAGCTTAACTAAATCTTCAGTGCAACAACAAACAGAAGATCCAATAAATTAGCTACTTTTTAAACTTAAGCCACGAGGTAGTATAAATGCATAAAAGGATGCAGGCTCCCAACCTGTTACTATTTTGATGCACTTCACTCATGTGGCTTTATGTATGACTAAAACCGTCTATGTATTTTAGAAACTGCCTATGTAACTGCAACTATATTGTACAGAAAAGAGAGGGATCTTTTCTAATACAGGTTTTTTCAAAGATAAAAGAAGAGGCCACACATTGTAAAAACTGCGTGTAGTAAATAAAGATATCTTTGATTTTTTTAAAACCTTCCCTAAAGCTTCGTTCCGTTTTGGGATTATGAGCGTGATAGTAGGTATGTTCTATTGCAAGCATCTGTTTTGATTTTGAGGATATTTTAACAAAATCATCGAAATTCTGTTTTAGATTGCAAATTTGTCTTTACTTTTGGCTAATCGAGTAGAAGACGCTTATCTCTAGAAGCAGAACATCTAACTTTGAAATTTTTACGGGATTCAGAAGGACGCATCTGCGGCGACATTCTCCGAACCGTGGTTTATTTTCCTCGGAATTTTTATAGTTTGAATGCGCCATTGATACTGTTTGATGTTGTGACTGTGAGTGCGTGATTTTGTGGTCTGTTTGTATAATGTGCGCCAGTTACTCAGTTTTAAGGTAGGTACGGTTATAATCAAGTAAGTCGTAAACTTGATTTCCAGTTTAAATAAAAACAAATACTGTTATCGTGATGGTGAAACCGCTTTAATATCTTAGCAATGTAGGAAAAATGCTATTGTGTGTAGCGTATTTGAAATTAAGCTATTAAATATAACTATTTTCTCGTCATGATTTCTCATGTCAACATAGGATACTCAATCATAACAGCCTTTAAAATTCTACCCACTGCTGGGACACAAGGCGTCTACTTTTAATCGAAGGAGATTTAGGTAGATTAGTCCACCACGCTTGCCCAATCAATACCCCTTTCTAGCGATCCATTAGTCGCCTTCTACAACACCCATTGGAGGATATGGGGTAATGCTATTGGACTCAACCGGCATCACATAGCGAATAGGATAGAATACTCAATTATAAAAAAATAGAAAATGGCTTGGTATGAATGAACGCTAAGGAGAAAACAAACACACATTATTGATGTGGTCAAATTTTAATGTCGGGTGGTTATTAATATTTATTGATAGAGATTGTGCAAATATTAACATATTCGTCATTAATTCGAATGTAGACTATTTTAGTGAATACGATTATACAATCGTGATCCATATTTATAATTAATTTCCGTTATTAAATGTTAATTTCTGATAGTGGTGGTAGTTCCATTATTTTTTTTTATTCTGTTAGTTACACACAGCTCTAAAAACTTTATTTCCTTTGCCCCATTTTATTGCATAGAAACTGAGTATTCGATTTTTTTTTCAAACTCGCATTTCCAAGCCCTGAAATTAATCATTTTCGATTCAGTCTCAATCGATATATTCTGAATAGAACACTCAAGTTGTGTCAGTTCAAACCACACAATGTTATAAGAGGGTAAGAAAAATCTTAATAGTTTGAGGTAGACGCTAGACTAGACACATTAGCATGCCAGACGCGCTGATACTATCCTTCGTAGGAGAATTTTATTGTTTTAGTGTATATTGCAAACTTTTCAGAGGCCAATGCACGCTTCAGATTGAGACACGTTATCTACAGGTTGACAACCTCGTAAGAGGTTTGTGCAGTCTGCACTGCTTGCTATAGTAATACGGTCAACCTTAAAAGTAATTATTATTTATATTACTTATGTATTTTTATGGGCAATAAAGAGTATATTTTTAGGAATCAGGACTGGAATAAAATACGATGAAGAAACAATTTTACTTTCAATTAGATTTTCACCATAAATAACAAGTAAATGCACAGAAAACCACTCTTTACACAATAACCGAATAACAAGGATGAAATAAATGACTCAATGCAAATCACGTCGATCACCACTACAACCAACCTCACCCTTCAACGTCCGACAAGCAAATGGGCCGAGAGCGAACTAACGATTGCTTTTATGGCGGCGGTTGGTGACGTCATGATTCGCAACGATTCATTATTCATTTCTGCTAACACGGCCTATCCTGATCATGCGCCGTCCTCGGCCGCATTTCACAAGATATCTTCATTGAAGACCTCAACAGGTTCAACCTGAGCAGACCAGGGCTCAGCACCGGTGTCATCATTGTCTTCAGCTTCGGAATCTGTCGAAGAGAAACAACATGAACACAAAAACAAAACTTTTTTTGTAAAGTTTTCTATTCTTTCATTCCTCACACAATCAAGGCCCTCTTTCAATGATACACACGATGCTATTTCTTAACTTCTTCTACTTCACTAACAATCATCGTATTACAAACTTCATCGACCACACACATCGCTTATTCTCACTATTCTACGTACAAGGCTAAGCCATACGAGATTGCAGGACCAAAGTCCAACACATCAATGGATATGGATACAAAGTCGAAACCCAACACATATCGAAAGATATGTCTGTAAGGTAGTGCGCGCAGCAGGGCGCGCAAGCAAGGCGCGCAACCAGGGCGCGCGGGCAGGGCGCGCTGGCAGGGCGCGCAGGCAGGGCGCGCAGGCAGGGCGCGCAGGCAGGGTGCGCAGGTAGGGCGCGCAGCAGGGCGCGCAGGTAGGGCGCGCATGCAGGGCGCGCAAGCAGGACGCGCAGCAGAGCGCGCAGAAGGGCGCGCAGCAGAGCGCGCAGAAGGGCGCGCAGCAGGGCGCGCAGGTAGGGCGCGCATGCACGTTGAGGGTGCGCGAGTACCGGGTAGGTCAGCACGCAGACTGCGACGGACCCGGCCACGCAGCTCAGGAACTGGCGCAACCGCTCGGCGCCTCCATCTATCAGACGCTCGGCCTTACTTGGCCCAGGTACTCTACGTCGGTAGTTAGGAAGGTACTGCAAGGCCGGAGCCCAACACATATCGTAAGATATGTCTGCAAGGCCGAAGCCCAACACATATCGTAAGATATGTCTGCAAGGCCGAAGCCCAACACATATCGTAAGATATGTCTGCAAGGCCGAAGCCCAACACATATCGTAAGACATGTCTGCAAGGCCGGAGCCCAACACATATCGTAAGATATGTCTGCAAGGCCGGAGCCCAACACATATCGTAAGATATGTCTGCAAGGCCGGAGCCCAACACATATCGTAAGATATGTCTGCAAGGCCGGAGCCCAACACATATCGTAAGATATGTCTGCAAGGCCGGAGCCCAACACATATCGTAAGATATGTCTGCAAGGCCGGAGCCCAATACATATCCACAGACGTCTCTGCACAGCACCTTTCGCGTGCGCCTGGGGTAACGCTCCCATACACACACACACGCACACATAGACGTTCGCAAGTAAGAACATTAGAGAGTTAGAAACAACTTTACTTTCAAAAAAATGCTGCACAACTCTCGGGACACCATTTCCCTTTCTATATTCGATATTAAAACAAAATCCCGTAGATAAATCATCCAGCATGCAACCCTTGGCAGAAGATCTCTCTTGCCCTCGGCGGCCCCCAGAGCATTGCAATCGGTTACGACTTTGAAAGCCATCCCAATCAAATAATGCCCAAAACTTCGCAACGCTATGACAACCACCAGCGTCTCCAACCCATATGAGCAGCATCGGCCGTCCGCACCCAGGGAGACCCCATAAAAATACACCAACACGTTTCACACGATGCAACAGCGGAAACAACAGGCCAGGTCCAAAAATTGGAGCGCCCGCATTGCGCCTCAGTCTGTCAGACGCTCGGCCTAACCTGACACTCGGCCTAACTCGGCCTTACCTGACACTCGGCCTAACTCGGCCTAAACTGACACTCGGCCTAACTCGGCCTAAACTGACACTCGGCCTAACTCGGCCTTATTTGACACTCGGCCTAACTCGGCCTAACCTGACACTGCCTAACTCGGCCCAGGTTACATATCCAGTCTGATCGCAGTTGCACTCGAAATCTAGTGGCGTAGTGTGGCGCTGCCCAAAAGCACTAGCTGGTCCATGGCAGACCAATTTGCTGCGGCTAGGCTTGACACAAATGGCCAGAAACGAAACTATGCCTTCCGCAGCCAAGCCGGCACCTGCGGCCGCCACCCCCACCTGGGCGTAATTAACGCCACGCATCACCACTTGAACCATCAGATCCTCACTCAAACCCCGAACCATACGCAAACAAAGCAGAGATCGACGCGCGTACTCGGCGTATGTCGGAAATTTGTCGGACGTTGTGTTCATAACCTTAAAAAGTATTTGCGCCTGAACAATTTTATGGCACATAGACTTAAACTCTCACGAAATTTTACCATTATGTGGTCGTTGGTTGACCATTCACCTAACTAGGTTTTGGCGTCTCGTTTTAGACAATGAGAAACTCCAGCAAGACACTAAATCATACCAACGGTTAGCCAATTTTGCGCGATCTACCCCCTCGCATCAAAGTTATTGATAGACGATAGATCAAAGTTAGATACAAAGTTACTGTGGCACCTTGCTTTATTTAATGCTAGCATCGGCAAGCACCTGCGCTGCGATTAGGTTGCTGTCCTCGCATCGGGGGTAGGACTAACACTAACATGATCAGACGAGTTTGGCGTTACATTCTTAGTATTTCTAACACGAACACGTGCAGACGTGTTTAGCGGTACACTCACAGTATTTCTAACCCGAACACGGTCAGATGGGTTTGGCGTTACACTCGCAATATTTCTAACACGAACCCGTGCAGACGGGTTTAGCGGTACACTCGCAGTACTTCTAACCCGAACACGGTCAGACGGGTTTGGCGGTACACTCGCAATATTTCTAACACGAGCACGGTCAGCGGGTTTGGCGTTACATTCGGAGTATATCTAACACGAACACGGTCAGACGGGGTTGACGTTACACTCGCCGTATTTTCCCCAATGGCATTTAGTGTAGACACTATCGCGCTTAACGTCTCCGCCATCGAATCGTTACACGTAGCGATGCGCGATTGTTAGTAAAAACAATCGAATTATTCGAATAATCTGTTTATTCGAATGCATTCGATCACAAGTCATATTATTCGATAAATTGTCGATTGTTACAGTAGTCGCATCGAGTCGCACGCAAGTCGATGAACACGGATTGTATTCATCGACTTGCGTGCGTACGCTGTGCGCTGCGGTAGCGCGTAAACGAATAACAATCGACCTAACGAATAACAATCGACCTATCAATTTGATGGTTCTTTCGATTGCTGCAATTTGTGCTTGGGCCCAAATTGTTACACGCATCATCAAAAGTATCGATACATGTTCACCGATATCTCCGTCAATTGTGTACCGATATCGAAAATTATTTTTTTGCTTGAAACAGTATACTCCCGAGCACAAGGTCATTGTCACCAAGATAGCATCTGATGATGAGATCCCAGGTGAACCGAGGGAACTCCTCACATATTATAGGCACGTGTAGTCTTTGACGCTTTACTTATTCATATGTTTAATGCGTATCCAGGAAGTCATCATCTCATGGTGCTAAGCTGATGATGGAAGGCACAGAACTCCTTAACGGTTAGGAGTAGGTACGGAGATTTTTTTTATAGCAGCAACTAAACAGTAAAATGGGATTTGTCGAGCGAAATGACGTTAGTGTAGGTACAGTCAGCAACAAAAATTGTTGAAAATTTTAACTAACAGTTTTTTTCCGCACCATCTACTCAATTGAATCCAAGGAGCAAAGCGACAACCAGATTAGATGTCGGTACAGACAGCAAAAAAGTTTCATACAAATAATCACGCTCGTAATCCCAAAAGGGGTTGACAAGCAATTAATAAATAAATGCTTTAATTAATAATTTAGTTACATACCAAACCCACATCTGTGGGCCATACAGTCCCCCCCCCCCCCCAACACACGCACAAATCCGCAACTACGTAGGTACTTTTCTCGCTAGTAGATCCGTCGATTGTTATTCGAACGTCGATTTTTTATCGAATAATTTGTTGAAAGAACGAATAAATCGACATTCGAATATTTGAAAAATCAATTGTCGATTTATTCGATAACTTTTATTGGAACAATCGCCCATCGCTAGTTACACGTGACCCGCGACGGTCACTATGATGATGTTGTAAATCGGCTCTGTTGTGACGAAGTCGCGAATGAGTACGGAATCTACTGTATCGAGACGCGCTACGTTGAGACCGCGAACTACATTCTACGTGCCGAGTAGACACACGAGTATCACTCCTACGAAACCGTGAAAGATTTTCACTCCTAGACAACCGTGAGCGCGACCCACGACTACAAGAACGAGATCTATGATGGTGTCGATGTGATTTGCTTGTACATACCACGCTTAATCTCATGGCGCGGTGGCGTATTTTCCGATTTTGTGACGGTAGCGGCATAATAAATCGAATCCCTGCAACTGCTTGTTATTTTCTCTTTTAAACTTAAAAAACCTCTAATGTAGGCGTAGGAACTTTTATCCCAATTCTGATTTTAGGAATCAGGACTGGAATAAAATACGATGAAGAAACAATTTTACTTTCAATTAGATTTTCACCATAAATAACAAGTAAATGCACAGAAAACCACTCTTTACACAATAACCGAATAACAAGGATGAAATAAATGACTCAATGCAAATCACGTCGATCACCACTACAACCAACCTCACCCTTCAACGTCCGACAAGCAAATGGGCCGAGATTTTTTTTTTTTTTTTTTTTTTTTGTATGACTACTGCAGTTTGCCGCTGATGGCATTCACTGCTCCACCGGATTTTTTGAGAAGGCGAAAACCTTGGGGGGTCCTCAAGCCTGTAGGGCGGACGTTCCTAGGGGATTACTGGGCGACCGAGCATCTCCCCCATGGGGAGTCTCTCGACCGCCTAGCGTCCCTAGGTCGACCGGATCGGAAGGGAGCGACACGCCCGAGGGTGCCTCTAAAGGCTCGGACCTCGGCTCGGGCGCATCGGGTTGTGGGGGACACGGCGAGAAGCGCCCCGGCACATATCTGTACCGGGTATAGCGCGTCGTGTGTAGACCGGGTCGACGCACCCTTGTTCGACGAGTGCGGTGATTAAAAGGTGTGACACTAGTGCGTGAGTGTGAAGTGTTGTTGTGAGGCGGTAACAAGGCATTTGCGCTCGTGATTGAGTCGTCGGCGTCCAGTAGGACGTTTTTTGGACGGCGCGAGGCGCGCGCGGCATCTCTATTAGCACAGTAACTAGAGGATTTGACTACGAGTGGGTTTGGATGGTGTGGAGCTTTGTCGAAGTAGCGCCTAGACGCTTCCTTCATGAAAGAGGATATGGTTGGGAGATCGAAATCTCTATGGAGATCGACATTGCGTATGTACCAGGGGCAGCCTGATGCCATGCGCAGAAAGCGGTTCTGAATGACCTGCAGTTTTTTGATATTTGTGGGAGCCGCGTGTGCAAAGACAACGCTAGCATATGTCATGATAGGTCGTACACAAGCTTTGTAAAGCGTCCTCTTATTTCTAAGAGACATTCTACTCCGCTTGCCTATAAGGTGGTATAGGCGACCTAGGACGAAGTAGGCCCTATCTCGGACTTCCTTGATGTGGGGTGCAAACGTTAGTTGTCGGTCAAGGGTGACCCCCAAGTATTTGGTCTTTTTGACTAGGGGTACCGGTCGGTCGAAGACGGATATGGTGGGCAGTGTGTGGCCTAGGAATGAACCCCTACTAAAGTACATGGCAGCACTTTTGTCCGGGTTCACTTCTATGCGCCACTTGCGAAACCACTCTGATAGGGAGTTGGCCGCGGCTTGCAGCATGCGTGCTACATGCGGGCGGTTCCTATGCGAGTAATAGATGGCCGTGTCGTCTGCGAAGAGCGCGAGCTCGGTACCTTCGGTTTTTGGGATGTCGTTCACATAGAGTGAGAAAAGTAGCGGCGAGAGCACGGATCCCTGTGGAACTCCGGCTCGTATCGGTCGGGGAGTGGAGCGCGCTCCCTCGACGCGGTAACGGAAGGAACGGTTCGACAAGTAGTCTCGTAAGGTGAGTACGAGTCTGTCCGGCACATTGAGTTTGTATAGCTTGTAAATTAAGCCATTGTGCCAGACCTTGTCGAACGCCTTCGCCACGTCGAAGAAGAGCGCTCCAGTACCTATCGGACGTCGGGCGCTGAGGCCCTCGAGAATGTGCTCCGTTAGGCGGTGCACTTGGTTGATGCAGGAGTGTCGAGCTCGGAAGCCGAACTGCTCGTCAATAAGGGTGCTAGTTGCAGAAGTGAACTCTATTAGTCTAGCCAGTAGTACTCGCTCGTAGAGCTTTCCTATGGAACTGAGTAGACTAATAGGCCTGTAACTAGAAGGGACCGCGGGGTCCTTACGGGGCTTACGGATGCCGATAACGTCGGCGTCCTTCCACATAGCGGGGAAGGCGCCGCTCGTCATGGCTGCGTTAAAGATGGTGACTAGCAACATTAAAAGTTGAGCAGGAAGAATTTTGAGCACCCTGTTCGAGAGGCCGTCTAGGCCAGGGGCTTTGCGGGGACGGAGATCCTTGACTAACGTTTGCACCTCATCGAGGGTAACCGGTCTAAGTGGAGGCGATGCGAGCGGTAGTGAGGAGAGTCTTTCGACCTCTTCGTCTACGTGCTGAACATGGGCCGGGTCCGCGGGTTGGGTACTTGGAGAGCACTGGGCTTCCAGACTGTCGGCTAGACACTCGGCCTTCTCGTCGTCGTCAAAGGCAACGGTGAGGTCGGGACGGCGGAGCGGAGGTAGGGTCGACTCTTTGTCCGACTTGAAGGTTCGAGCCAGGCGCCAGTAGGCCTGGTGCGATGGCTCGATGTCCTTAAGCAGGTCGTCCCATCGACGGTTCCGTAAGTCCTGCATGCGTTGCTTTACAGTGCGCTGTAAGGCCCGCATGCGAGACCGGTTGCCGTCGGTGGGGTAAGAATCGTAGGCACGGGTTGCCGCGTTCTTGGCCCTCAACAGCCTCCTTATGTCGTCAGGAAGCCTCCACCGGTGGTTGTCCATCGATGGAACCTCCCTAGACGCCGCGCTGACGGCGGACTGAAGGTGGTTGGTGAGGGCCCCGACCGCGTTCTCCGTGTCGAAGGAAGAGGTAAGGTGATCGGGAATCGAGTCTAGCGCCGGGCTGTTCGGACTCTCGAGCAGCTCGCTGAGTTTGTCCCAGTCGGTCACTGTTCTCGTGGAGGGGGTCTGGTCCGTGGGGGACCCTAGGTGGAGGACGACCGGGCGGTGATCCGAGCTCAAAGCATGAATCGTTTCTATTGAACGCAGCGGTAAGACTACATTCCGTAGAAGCGCCATGTCTAGGAAGCTCGGCGCATGCCGGGGGTCGGGCGGGAAGTGGGTAGGAGTGAGGGGGGTGATGATCTCGAAGAGTAGCCTGTCGGAGAGGCTGCACATCGCCGTACCATTAGGGTTCGTCGATGTGCAGCTCCACCGCGTGTGTCTACTATTGAAATCGCCGCCCAAAATGACGGCGTCCCCAATAGCGTACAGCGCTTCGAGATCGCCCCTGACAAGGGTCTTGGAGGGTGAGAGGTATGCCGAGCCTATAACTATAGACTGGTGACCGGTCATGGCTAGCCGACAGAGAGAGACTTCTAAGTTCTCGAGCGGGGGAGGGTCTAGCGGGACACAATGGAGCGACCGCTTGTAATAGATGAGGGTGCCGCCTAGGCGGCTAGCCCTATCGTTACGTACGTTGTTGTAGCCACTTATGCGCGGCGTGCGCAATGAGGGCTTTAGAAAAGTTTCCTGTACTAATAGGATGTCGATCGCGTGCTCGACCAGGAAGTCTGCGATTTCGTCGCGTTGGGAACGGAGACCGTTGGCATTGAAAAAAGCTAACGTTAATGATCGCGGTTTTATCCTATTTTTGGCCGTCTCTTTAAATGTTTAAATTTAGGGCACGGAGAGAGTCTAGCAAAGTCTTGTACTTTACTATGATTGACAGGGTCGCGGCAGGCCCGCGAGCGACCCGGAGCTCTGTTGCCAGCGATAGGACCTCGTCGGTGTTAATCGCCGAGAGACCCATCGCCAGCTCCAGAGCCCCTTCTAGGTCGGGCACGGGCTGCGGGGTGGATGGGGGGGCCCTGGCCGTTGGGGCGGCTACCTGAGGGGCGGCCACCTTGGGGCGGGGTGTTTGGGTCGGGGGTGCGGGCGGGGGCGCGGTGGGGGTCCTGACGACCTGTGCCCAGCCAGTCCTTCGGGCGGGTGGTGGGTTCCCAGAGGGAGCCCCTGAAGGGGGCATGTACTCCTCTGGGGCGCGCGCCTCGGGCCTTTCCGGCATGCGCGGCGCCTTGGGGCACCCGCGGAAGTTCGCGGGGTGCCCCACGGTGCCGCACAGTACGCAGGCTGGAGGGTCCGAAGGCAAAATGGGCCGAGAGCGAACTAACGATTGCTTTTATGGCGGCGGTTGGTGACGTCATGATTCGCAACGATTCATTATTCATTTCTGCTAACAATATATATTATTACTGTGGCCAGTTCTCTCTCGTATTTTATTACTTCTATACACAGCTTTCTGGTTGACTTGTAGAGAAAGTAAATACAGGTTTTGTAAAACCTACGTCAGATACCAGTCCCACATAATATTTTGGCGGAGGTTCTCATACCATACTCTACAATATACCATAAATAGGTGCCTAATGTTTTTCAACATTGTGAAGAGAAAAATTATGGCATTAAGTCCTCCATTTGTACCGTTTTGTATGCAGTAAAGATTAGAGAATAGTGTGTCAGACTTTTATAAGTTTCCGGCAGAAACCACCATTTATCATGCGTTTCCAGCACAGGAAAATCGATATGGGGTCACTCCCATACGAGCCTACCACGCACGACGTTGTTGGACTTTTAGGATTTTCTAATATTAAACGCTCGACCGGCGTTATGGAGCCATTCTTCTTCATTATGATTAAACCACGAGTAAAAGCTATCGTACTCGCAATGACTTTTGTCCACTTATAAAAAACTCGAAGAACGAAGAACCAGCGAAAGAAGAAGAATAACTGTAAGGCCATTGCTCAGATTTTTTTTAAAGAGATATGTAGAAAAGTAGGCTCTACAGCTACATACCCTTCCTTTCATACTATTGTACGAGTATGTTATTGATGATTGGTAGCACGTAGCACAGCCTAGCAAATTCACTCTGCATGGAAATATAGAATTCTTTGATCTGTGCAATAAAATCTAGATCATTTGCAATAAATTGGTGTATCTTAACAAAATTTATTGGCCCTTTTTCACGTCATCCCCGAAGTAGACTAGGGCTCGAGAAAATCGCTGATGATTTATTTGATGCGTCCCTCCTATAGTCATTTTATTTTTATGCGATAAAGTTCGCCGAAGCATCAAGTTTCGTTTTGATCCCTTATTGGAGCCTGGATTTATCTATTGGTTTCTTCATATTAATCTTAAGTGCGTATATTGCTATTTAGATTCGACCGTCTATAAATATAAGGTATTGTACAGGAACACAATAAAACAAACAGTCTGAGTTTTTTTTTATGGAAAAGGGGACCAACGAGCATTTTTTTTATGTTACGAGATACGACGCGATACGGCGGCATACGGTTCGCCTGATGGTAAATGATCATCGCCGGCCGCCCATGGACATATGCAACACCAGAGTAATCCTATCCAAGTGTAGTCTTCTACGTTAAATATTGTTTTCGGTTAGCCGATGCACATCACGCCAAAAAATTCATAGTCGGTTCAATATTATAACCGAATTGAGGTCGCTTATTATTGGAAGGTTCAGGTTATTTTTTTATGACCACGCGATTGGAGTCTTTCTAACAGGTATTTTATTATTGCGTAAATGACCATGAGAAAACGTGTACACCTATTTATAGGCCAAATATTTTTTTACAAAATCTAGTTGCCTTGGGGAAAGAAAATTCTTATGATCTTTACCCGTAACACGTAATATTGTGAAAGGAAACATTCAAAGCCTGAGTAGACTCTCCAATCAGATACAAATTTGTTAGGGACCAATGCTCATTCATTATAAATATTTATACAAAGTAGAGAAATTATGAAAAAAGAAAAAAATATTTTCTTTTTAAATAATAACATTTAACACAGGTATGGGCAGATATGAACATGAAATCAAATTTCCAAGTAAGAACAGTCGGTATGTCATCATTTAAAATGTTGGCAAAGTGAACCTAAATGTTTCTTTGTCTTTCTAAATAGCTAATACATTAACAGCTAGGTCTGAGACTATAGATAGATATTAAACTGAATTAAATCAGTTCACCAGATTCGTTACATAAATTAAATAAAAAATGTTAACATAAATAATCGATACTGCTAGTTTCGATTGAAAATTACAGACAATTTCCGCTGTTAACAATCGAAAGTAACATTTTCGATAAAAACATAATACCTACTTCGACGTAATCTATTGAAGTTAAATTAGTAAAAAAAAAAACTATAATATTAAATTTTATCCTATTTGCTAATCTAAAAGTCTAGCATTAAATTAAATTAAATTAAATTCTTTTATTTTTATAGTAATACCGGAATCAAACTTTAAAACGCTCTGGTAAAAAGTGCCATTAATGACTCGATGATTTACGTTGTGGCCGTCGAATTGTTCGTTGTTTCCATGACTGGATTCCTCCCAAATAAGAAATAAGAGAAAACGTACATTTTCTATAATTCAATGAATTGCGATCTCAGACAGGATTTCAACAATCAGATATAAACAGTGCAGGCTTTTATTTTACCGTTCAATCTAATAAAGCTCTTCACACACTCTAGTACAGGATTAAATTGACTCTCCGGTGCGCAACTCTGTATTCAATCATAGACTGCTTCAGCTGGACCAACAAAGTTGTTTCTACCCTCTTGATCTTTGTTACCCCTGCTCAATGAATATGAAGGCCGTATATTTTCACGAGCCGCTTGCTTTATTCAACGTAAAGCGATTTGGCTCCTAGCTTGGAGTACCTACACAATAAAATCGTATTCGTATCTGAATTAAACTATTCATTAGGTTGTTCCAAGTCTGTGGACCCGTGGAATTATTTAGAAGAGCCGGGCGGGTAGCAATATACACTGCGTTTTTGGTTGTTTTATGTTTGCTGAATACTTGATGGTCTGTTCTTTATTCATGGAGCAATGAGCAGGTATGCAGTGTTTGTGGCGTGAAGGTCGTTAAAGAACGTCGCATGACACATATCTGATTGATAACTGATTTGGTCAAAACATAATAAGTTTTGTGCAGTCAATTGTACGGTATTTTTTATTAGTATTGTTATCATGAATGTGGACGGGTTTAGAGGGTGAGGAAGACCGAAGAAAAGATGGAAAGATTGCGTGAGAGTTGATATGGCAAAGAAAGCAGTTAATGTTGCGATGACGGCTGACAGGTGTATGGAAGAGAAAACCTTATTTCGCCGACTCCAAATAAAATTGGGAGCCGGACAGGCCTATTAAATGATCTCATGAACGCGAGTGAGCCAAGATTGTGTGTTGACATAGTAATTAATTATAAATCTACGGTAGACATGCATATTGTCTCTGAAAATATTGTACAAACTTAATATTGAAAACTTTTTTGTTATTGTAACAGGATTTAGCGATAATGTTAATAGTCATTCATATTCTCATCTTCAACATTTTTCATATTTTTTTTTTACATTTTTTTTTCAGTTTTCATATTCTTATCTTCAACGAGTATTTGGATCATATTATCGCCAGCAAATTGCAAGGTGTGTTATAGATAAATTATACATTGAAACATTTGTAATCAGTCGGTGCGTGCAACGTAGATAATACCATTACGTTGCATTTACCTAAACTAAAACTCAACACTACCTCAAAGAAATAGATCCACCTCGAAAATTGCCTTCGAAAAATCATAAAAAACTAGTACATACCTACATAGTGGTAATCGCTCCTAGGCTTTTCTGCCAGATTAATATAACATTTGTCTAGATATGCCGCCATGATGTTTTGTCATATGTCAGTTTTATACATATATCATAAATTAGGGTAAGGTTGCCATCATTGAACCGACGCTTTGATTGGACCACCGACGTTTCTCGAAAACGACGGTTTCTAGAAACGAATGAGAGAGAAAATACATTGGCCCGTGAGGCTTCTAGCTTACTCGGTAACCGCCAGTGCTCGAGCGGCTGCCATTCAGAGTGTACGTATTTCTGTGTGTTTTGGCGTACTCAAAAATTCTTTCGTCGTGTCACAAAATTGCAAGTAAGTACTTATTTTTTTATTTATAGTTATGGTTTTCGTATTGGCCAATATTGTAGACATTAACGGTTGTTTTAAATAATAATTTAAATATCTAGATGTAATGTATAACTTGCTACATGATTTGGATTGACTTCATAGATAGTTGCTATCATTGGACTACCTTTGATCTCTTCCATTGGACCGGTCCAATGATAGGGTCTAAAAAAGTAAACTAATAATATTTTTTTTCTTACAGTATGGATAATAACGAAAATAATAATCCTAATCGAGACAAGAGAGGCAAATACTACGAATGGAATGAGACTAGTATGAAACTAGCTATCGAGGCTGTGAGATCCAAAAATATTGGTCTCAATGCTGCTGCGAGGTCCTACGGGGTTCCGAAGGCGACTTTGCATCGTAGGATTCTCGATAGTAACCTAAAAGCCAAAGGTAGTGTACAGATAAAAGGTTCAGAAGGTGACCTTACACCAGAAGTTGAAGCTCAAATGGTGGCACATATAAAGGAAATGGAGTCAATTTTGTTTGGGTATACACCAAAAGATGTCAGAATGTTGGCCTTTAAATATGCTGAAAAATTTGGATTAAAACACAGATTTAATATAGAAAAACAGTCAGCAGGAAAAAAATGGTATTACAATTTTTTAAGACGCCATCCGGACCTCAGTTTGCGTCAGCCAAGAGCAACATCATTTAATCGAGCGACAGCATTTAACAAAGAGACTGTGAAAGAATTTTTTGACAAGCTCATTGAAGTAACTGAAAAACACAGCATTAAAGAGGCTCGAAATATCTATAACGTTGACGAAACAGGGCTCACAAATGTACAACGAAAACCACGAAAAATTTTAGCACAAAAGGGAAAGCACCAAGTTGGATCGATAACTAGTGGTGAAAGAGGCACAACAACTACAGCTGTTTGCTGTGCGAATGCAGCAGGACAATGTGTAGCCCCACTCATTATCTTTAAAAGAAAGAATGCCAAAGTCGAATTGCAAGATGGTGCTCCAGCGGGATCAATATTTGCTTATAACCCAGAAAGTGGTTATATAACCAAGGACATCTTCTTTGTATGGTTCCAACATTTTATTCAACACGTTAAACCATCGCCTGAGAATAAAGTATTGTTGATTCTTGATGGCCATGTGACCCATACAAAACATTTGCCAACGATTGAGTTAGCACGACGACACGGAGTCGTTCTTTTATCCTTGCCGGGACATACGTCTAACAAACTTCAGCCACTTGACGTATCATTTTTTAAGCCATTGAGCTCATACTATATTGACGAAACAGAGAAGTGGTTAAGGAATAATCCAGGACGAGTTGTGACACAGTACCAAATATCAATGCTTTTTGGAAAAGCTTACGAACGTGCTGCGTCCATTGGTAACATCGTAAACGGTTTCAGAAAATCAGGTATATACCCCATTGATCCAGACGTCTTCCAAGATTACGAATTCGTGGCTATTCAAGACGAAGTTGAGCCCCTGTTGCCTCTTAATATAACTCCAGAACAAGAACCAGATATTGAAAATAGGTGTGAACAAGAAACTCTTGATCCTCTTGACCCAAGATCGTCAACCCCTCAGCCAGGTACTAACGAACAATCTTCACATATGCCACCTTCTACACAAATAATTACCAGCAATGAATCCCTGCAAACAAATTCACCTCTTCCCTTGCCAATTAGAGCCATTGCACAGTCATGTTCACAATCATCTGCCGAAAAAAATGCCAACATACAGCCTTTGAACGTAACCTTATCTCCTAAGCCTGGTACAAGCAAAATGATTGACCAGGTATCTCCAGCAGCAAGATTGATAGCTGCAGAGTTAAGAAAATCGAGTCGAAAAACACAGAAGGCAACTGAATTAACCAGTTCACCATATAAAAGTTCTTTAGAAGAGGTACAAGAAAAAAAGCGAAAGAAAGGAATAAAACGACCAAAAATCCAAGCAGAATTGAAGACTTTAAAGAAAAAACTTCCAAACACTCAGGATGTCAATGTCAGCCAATGGTTCTGCAAAATATGTAACTTTTGTGAGGTAGAAGATATGATCCAATGTTTATTGTGCAAGGAATGGGTACATGAATTTTGTGGTGGTGCTAAAAAGGGCCAGAAAAAATATTTTTGTCCTACTTGTGTATGTTAATTAACACCAAATATATTGTGATTGTAGTTGTTTACTTTTGATTGACATTTTTATAATTGTTTCTTATTGCCAAAAAAGAGGCTGTTTTGTTTAATATTTAGTAATAATATAAAGTAAATAAGTATTTTGTGGTTCTTTTTTAAATATGAAAGATAAAACAAGTTTTTGTTTTTTTTATAATAAAGGAAAATATGAGTATTTTTTAATTATGAAAGAGAAAAAGTTTTTTTTATATATTCGGTAGTGATTTAGCATATTATAATTTAAATTTATCTCATCAACTTAAACAAAAGTATGAGTCTAAGAAAAGTCTGACCTCAATAATTAAGATTTGTAATTTTTTTGTAATATGATAATACTATTCATTAAATGTGATTAATAAATTATTTTCATTTTATTTCCAATGTTTTTTAAGTTGTTGAGTTCCCTACATTGGACCATTAGTGCTATTCGACTATGTTCCAATGATGGAGACACTGGTGTTCCAATCAAGGCGCAAGTGGTCCATTCAAAGAAAAATTATAACTCTTCCAAAACTGAATATATTTCTGCTAATATTTAAATAGTCCTATCCAACGTTTAGTGGTGAAAAAACAATACATATGTCTATTTCAGTGCAAATTTGTAGAAGTCTTCAATAAAGACTTTATGAGAAATCGAGCTTTGAAAAAAAGTGGTCCAATACTGGCAACCTTACCCTAGTTATGTAGTGCAATAGATTTGCCACTTGTCAGAGTGTCTAGCTAGACAAATAGAATATCTAATATTATAAAGTCTCGTGTCACGGTGTTTGTGTTCGCACTTACTAGGCCAAAACAAACTGATCATAGATTTATGACTACTGACGGGCACGACCGATTTTTATGATTGACTACCACATGAGTAACTATCGGAATAACTATGCCCTCCACCGCTCACGCACGGACATCACGGAGATAAAAATGATAATGTAACAAAATACTACATAATACATAATTATAAGTTAATTGTTACTGAGAAACTAACTATTTATGGACATAACAGGTCTGAAATAAATATTTAATTATTATTATTTGGTAGGTAAGCAAAATCAAAGCGAACATCAAAGTGAGAAGCAAATTCCTTCTGATTATTCTGGTGTCACAACACAACCGTCCGTAGAGTAGGTACAGTGACTGCGTACGATTAGGCAGGTCATAATAATTATGCTTGAGTGCCACTCGTGTAGCTTTAAAAAAAAGTAATTATAGTAAACTTATGAGACACTGACACTGTTATACTTTTATACTCCCGTTTTCCGATTACACGGTCATAACATTAGCGGTATCTGCGTGAACTGTGCCGTGACACCCCGTTAGCCGTAGAAACCTTAGCCAGCTAATCATATTTCTGAACAATACGAGAAAGTAATGTTAATTAAAATGTTTTGCCAGACGAGCTTTTTGGGAAAATTAATTATGGGAATTGCTAATTACGCAGAGGATCTAAATCAGTCTTTCTCAAAGTGGGCGATAACGCCCCCTTGTGGGCGTTGGAGACCTAGAGGGGGGCGTTAAGGGACCCAAAAAATAGGGGGCGTTGGCTTAGCTTAGGGGGGCATTTTTATATATTTTAAAATTCACTAATATTAAAACCTACCTACTACTCAATATCGAATAATCAGTGTATATCTCTGCCCTGTATGATGGTATAAAAACTAAAAATACTTATCATAGATTTCGCAGGATAGCCCTTATGCCGTACGCAATCAAGTTGTCACAAGTTTTGTTAAATAAACGAGTTTGTTCGTGTTTATGTAATTAAAGTAATGAAATTGTGGTTTTTAAGTTTTAGGAGTGTATAAAAAATTGAGGGCGCTGAAAATAATTGATTTTTATAAGGGGGCGGTAAAAGAAATAAGTTTGATAATCTCTGATCTAAATGGATAAAGATGTTGGACCGTTAAATGATATTTACATTTTTTCACACGTGAGTAAAGTATGCTTGTTTGTGAATAAAATTATTATGAGAAGTATGTTCAGACAACAGCATGTTGGGTTACCACAAACTGTCAAATTTTCTCAATCGATTATGCACTTTATATTGAATAGACTTAGGTTGAAAATCGTTTGGAGAAATTTGACAGTTTTGTATAGCCCGACGTGCTTTTGACTGTACATTTTATTTGTTATGGATGACGTATTTTATTTATAAATAACTAAACAAAGTGGCAGTGTTACATTTATACTTTTTTTTATTCTAAAACAACCATTATAATCGAGTAGGTAAATTCTAATAACGTAGATTTGTTATGAAACCAAGTTGTAATATATAACCCGTAATGTTTCATTGGAAATGTGTAGTACTGAGAAAAGATTATAAAGATTGTTAACCGAGTGGATATCCGTCTCGAAGGACCAATGGCATATTAAGTAGGTTAGTAGTACATAATATGTATACAGAATTTCAACGAAAGGCTTAGAAGGAGTGAACCGTATATGGAATATATTTTGTGTAGGTATAAATTAGTTCAATAGAAATATTCACATTGCAAGCTTACATGCGGAATCGTAATCACTTTCAAGTATTTTTTGTTGGATTCATCAAGTAGCAATATGTCTTAATTGAATGTGACGTGACATGTGGAAATAAAACATATAAAAAAATAAATAAAATAAAATAAAAATCATTTATTTCGGACCGGAATCCATAGTGTTAGTAACAGAATAATCTTATAAACTATGTTAGTAACAGCATAATATTTAACAATTACATAAATTAAAATAATGAAACAACGAATTAATTAAAATTATCAAAATAACATATTACATAATAACAAATTTATAAATAAAATCTTAGCAAGTTTGTACTAACAATCCTTGTTTTCTTGCCCTTTTAAGATAATATTTCAAACAGCGATATCTGACACCGGTCAAATAGATTTTACCTACGATTGAAGAAACATATCTAGCATATGTAGTATCCATCTATGCTAGACAGCTTGTGATAAATGATTCATTAAAGAAGTGATTATAGTGCGCGCCTGTCGAGATAAGGAGTGTGTGTCAACCAAGAGATTAAATAGAACTAGGTATGTAATGTAGGTAAGTTACCGCGCAGTTACGCAGTTATTTCACGCATTTTCAAATTATAATACCGCAAACTTACGCGTGTTCTGCTGTAATAACTTGCCATAGGAAGGTTTCTTAAATAAGTTTTGTGTCGTAGCTTTTAAATATAATTTTGTGACTTTATTGTGTTTTAGAATATTGACCGTCGAACAAAAAAATATCCATTATTTTAACGGAATAGGTACACAACTGTTTGCAGTACTATAATAGGTATTATACATATATGACCAATAATCTAAAATTAAGTATCAATAAGAACATTTGTATTGAATACAAAATTACATACAAACGTTCATGTTCATGCAGATATTAAGGTAATTAAGATTAGGCAAATAATGTTATAAGGGTTGTTCATAAAATAAACAATCTTCACTCATGAACAAATGTTTGTGTTCACTCTACCGCACCGGTGTCTTTATAGGGTCTTTCAAATTTCGCATCACTTCAGCGATAGATAAAAAGCAGACTGTGTATATGTACTGACTCAAATATATAATGTAAGGTACCTACGATATTTTTAATATCATTGATAAAATCAGACGTTCTGATAAAATAAAATTTAAAGTATAGACTGCATAAATCAGTTGGAAAATCGCTTTATCGGACGAGATTGGACACGATAGGATCAGCTGGTGCACTTACAAGTCGATTGTGCACTGACGCGGATCTGACAGGTTTGTATGCTGACCTTATTTATATGCAGGTTAGGTACATTATTCTTTCTGGTTTTAATTTATATTATGAAAAGAGGGGAAGAGGGATGGATTGAATGAAAAAAATATTTTTAAATAAAAACAACGCCTTCAAACTAAAAAACGGAGAAATTAAAATTCTGTTTATAAAAATCTAAATGTTTTTTTGAGGTCGGTCCCAAATAGAAGTGGCAATGTTTATTCCAAATATTGAGGTTGGCACCGAGCAAAAAAAATAGATTTTATAAACAGAATTTTTATTTCTCCGTTTTTAGTTTTGAAGGCGGTTTTTTTTATTTAAAAATAATTTTATTTCTTGGTTTTTAGTGTTTTAAGTATATAAATTTTCACAATTTTACAAATTTCACACAAAGTGATAATATTACGATATCATTCGGTGTCAATTAAATAGGCATTATTAGGGATAACTCAAAAACTACTTGTCAGATCTCGATCAAATTTAAATGGGACCAAATAACAATTACCAGCTTCCAAAGGTCGAAAGAATCTTCAAAATCGGTGCCCCCAGTAGGTACAGAGTTATGAGCTAACAAACATAAAAAAAATACAGTCGAATTGATAACCTCCTCCTTTTTGAAGTCGGTTGAAAATATGTAGTAGGCGATGAGATGACAGTGATAGGGAACTGAAGACATGGAAATAAATACATTCTGTACCGATGCAAAATAAATTGGAAACACCTTCAATCTTACTTAGATAAGGAATTCAGCTGTCGACGGAATATATTCAAATAATGTTAAGTAAATAAATCTATTAATGATATTATTGTGTAAATTAAAAGTCAATATCTACTTATGTGTAGGACAATAGGTAATGCATTATCTTCTAGAACGTTCACCTTTTGCAATCGAAGTAATTTTTGCATTGTAAACTTGACGCCCACTCTATTTAATGACGAAATAATAGCAGGGTAGGTAGATAAAATAAAAAGAAATAATTATAAGAAAGAAATTTGCTATTATGTTCTAAATAAGCTTTTAAGTTTAGCTCTTTAGTTATTTTATACGAGGCTAGTACAATCTAATGGACACCAGATTGGATAGTTTGGGTTTATGTATGGGTTATGGGTTTTATTATTATAGGCATAATCTATGATTCTATTTTAATTATTCTATAAAAATATTTTATAATGTCACTGAAACCCAACCAATTTGATGATTCATGCTAAATATAATGTAACCATAACCCACATTAACCAATCCATACCGTTACTAACTTTCAGTGGGGCGCCAATGATCGCCGGAATTTACCGAACGCGTTCATAGCAATATCAACCCTTCTATCGTCTTTACAATTCCAATAGACTCATTAACCTAGAAAAATGAATCAAAATGGGAAACTCCTCTGTTAAGTTAGTGCCACGAGAAAGCAATATGTGTCAAGCTCTTGGGGCCATATCTTCGTTTTATTTGTACTACTTTATGAGGTGCCATGCCAGGACTCTGGTTACATTTTAGGAACAGAGACAGAAAAAACATTGAGATATAAAGTATAGAGGAGACACCACAAATCACTACTATAGTCCTTTCATTATCGGTACACTATATCCTGCTAGCGATATAGTACTGCGTAACGCTGCAGCAAACTTTAGGTTTGGCATTCCAAAATGGCACATGACTTGCAAACGCTTCTTTAGTACTTATTTGTACTTTATATCTCCAAGAGAAAAAATTAAGAAATTGTTTTTGAACATTGTAAAAAGGACAACCTTATGAAGGGTATCACCACACCACTGCTCGGGACGGCAGTGCAGCATTCTTCGCCCGTGATAGTGCGGCCATTGGGAATACCCACTAAATCCCCTGGTACCGCCATCAAATCATTTGTCGAAACATTTCTGGATTTGCAGAGCCATTCGCTCATTTTGGGGATTAAGAAATACAACCTAGAGTCTAGCTCTGGAAACTTCTAATACTTCTTTTTACTCTTTCAGATTGTAGAATGGATTCAACTATTATGACCTGCGCACAGTTCTGTTAATTTAATATTCAAGTTTGACTCTCCTTACAAAGAGAATAACTGTTTTGTATAGTCGGTCAGTCCTCACTTATGTACGAACTCAACAGGACCGTAATTTTCTATAGTGCCGACGAGTAAAAAAAAAGATCATTTATTTTAATGTATGCTGTTTTAATATCAAGGTAATACTGATCTAGCCTCACCTTTCTGCTATCTGTAGCTGATAGAAAAGCTACATTAGCAGTATCCTACATATAAATCTAATTATCGTACATATAAAATTATTATTTCCTTTTAGTATTTTGTATTTATATTAATTCTAATTGTAAGTCCTAAATGTTAATGTGTTTGTGTGATAAAGAATATTCTACCTATTATACATACAGTGTCACCTACATCGTAATTCACATTCTAACCTTCCAATGTCTCTTCTTACACATCACCTTTTTGTTAAATTGTTAACTTTCTACATATTTAATCAATGAATGAAATTAGTATTTCAGTAGCTAATAGTATATAAACAAAAAAAGGATACTCTCCTTATCCTTCTTTTAGTTTATATACTAATTAGCTACTGAAATACCAATTTATCAAATTATCTAACAGGTTCCTATTTTGGAATGTTCTCTTCGGTAAAATTTTACTTGACGAGTAAGCTGATGGTAATTTTGATGATATAACCGCTTCTGGTCGAGTGCTTCGCCCAACGGAATTATATGCAGAGGCGGAAGTATACGCGATTCCCCGGGGAGTGCAAGTTAGCCTAGCTAGTTAGACTAGCAGTCACTATCTTGTGTTCCTCAGCGGACCGAGGGTTGAAGCGAGCTTCACCTCAAAGAAGGATTGGTACCGAATTACAACATAACAAAACTACAAAATAATCAGGTAGATCTCAGTTGAAATTTTCGACGGCCGTTCTTTATTCTGCAATAAAAGTGCATACAAAGTCGAGTTTATTACTATGATTCGAAACTAAATTAAAAGAATTTATGTCTTTATTGAAATATTTTAATTAGAGTCGTTTAATGCCGACGACGTCTAAAGTTATTAGAGCAGAAAGCATCCGCAAGGCCTCAAATTACTGAATGTTTACCTCGTTATTGGATTATGCTAATGTATTTTATTTTATACGAAAAATAACTTTCCCTTTTATTTTCAGCTAAGCTTTAATTTAATGTACTGCGTCATTCCAAAGGCCTATTTTATTTAGTCTTATTTTTTGTTCCTACGCGTTTATTTTACTAAATTACCCGACATTTGACCTAATTACGAGCGCGGGGCGAATGAGCCATTGTTGTTTTCTAAAGTAGAAAATATGCGTGGATAGCTAAACATTGGTTCAGGTTTGTTCAGGTTCAGGTGACTTCGGTAGGTGGGATTTTTTTGTTGTCTCGAAACGGTAATCGGGTTTTTGACAAATTAAAAGTACCAATCATCGTCAATTTTAACAAGGCACTTTTTGGTTCTGCTTTTAATCCAAGGAGCTTATATTTTACCTATAGAATCTATCTTCGTGTTTTAATCGAGATATATGCTATTTTGTGTCATGATTATTTTTTAAAAAATTTAAATCTCTCTCAGATTTTTTTATACTACGAGATTAAACAAGCTGATGATGATCGAGATGGCAAACAAGCTTGCGGCCCTCCTAGTGTTAAGTGGTTACCGTCGCCTATAGACACTTGCAATATTAAGGGTGTACTCACTGTCACTTTACACTACGAATGCGTTGCCATCCTGTGGACTAAGATGATATGCCTTCCACGCCCAGTAATTACACTGCTTCTTCCCTTCAATCCGAAACACAGCGAAATGCTATACGGCAGAAATAAGAAAGGTGGTGGTACAAAGCCAGACGACCCTACAATATGGGTCTACCACCTAGTAAATGATGTACTGCTATGCTGAGCCCTATTTTATCATATCGCTCCTATTAGATTATAATGAATAAACGTTAAATGGTCTAAGGAATAAACAAACGTTGCTGTGCTGGATGCTCTGCGGTTGCTCTTTGTTTAAAACATTAATCACCTTAAGAGTATAGTTTAGCGTTACTTACATAAGCTTTTTACTTAATTGATCGTAGCGTCTTTCTATTTGCTTCTACAGTTACATTTGTAAATAGCTTCAACGCGTCAAATACTTGAAATGTAACGTAACATTGTAATTTACATCGACCTTAAGTCTGCGGAGTAACAGTCAATTTGGTGTGACCTTTAGAAGTTCAGCCTTTAGTAGCTATTGAAGGCCAAATGCTCACCAGATAAGCTCGTTCAGGAAGGATGCGATGCGCACATTTAGATAAAGTATTTTTTCGACGGAGTAACTGGCGGCGTTAAACATAGCAAATGCAGGACATGATTCATATTGATTTCGTTATTGCTTTGATAGAGGAATTAACCGTTTATACCAAGAAAACCCTACTATGCGTACTTAAAAAGATAAATTCAAAATTGTAAGCCTAATCTACGTAGGTAATTCTCTTTCTTCATACTAACAGAATACCACATCTACTTACTATCACCATCTTAATGAAGTCTGCTGCCATAATGACAATATTCAAATTATCAGCATTTAGTCTCATTCCTCTTTCGTATCATAACTGACCACCCCGTGTGAAAGGATTGCAAAGTGCTCCTCGTGATTTTATAAACACTCTCATACTCTTCACGGGGAAAAAGTGATCACTCTTCAATTGTTAAAGTGAGCAAATAAGTGCCGCCTTATTGAAGGTCTTATGCTTCAGAAATACTCTGAAATAAGTGCTTACCAACTTCGGAACTAATAGAGGTTTATTTCCTACAATCAGTACATGAACGTTGTTAAAGCTGAGTCATCTCTTACAATTATGATCGTCTATCAAGTATATCTTATATGGAAGTGGAGTTTCCTGATTTTACGCGTCTCCTATGTCTTCTAAATTAATTTCGGACACCATAACCGTATTTGGACACAAAAGTTGTGCTTGGGAAGCGTTGTTGTTTTATTTGTTCGCCGCACCATAATCTGTGCCATAACTCTGCTAAACATGCCAATATAAACATCTCGTGACTATGTTGAGTCATGGTTATTTATAAAAAGTAAGTTTATAGGTAATGCTCTTCCTTCGTCACGTTGACTCAGCACCACACGCAGAGTTGTTTTAGTATTAACTATTATATTTATATTTTTTCAGAAATAAGCACAAACAGACTGAATGATCGGTGTTTCTGGAGATATATAATAGGGGTTAAAGAATGAAATTGCCGATTTTTTCCTCATTATTCATTAGTGTATAATTCCTTTAATACAATAGCTATGTCCATTATTCTTTTTTTATTTTAAACTTTATTACAAGGAGTACGGACTTATATTTATGTATAAAATTTTATTCTTATTTTTATTTTTTTCACTTGAAATACATCTTCAAGAACAGCTCGTCCTAAGAGGTGCCCGTCTCCGTTATAAAAATATGAATATTTTTTTACAGATATCAATTCACATTTTTTTTTCTCTATGTATACTATAGCTTAATGTTGTCTAAATATATCCACAAAATTACACAAAATTTAGATTTGTGGTTCCTTAAAAAATCGCAAATATATTTGTGATTTGATTTGAAAAATGAATTTTCGTTAAATTCTCCATACAAAACGGCAATTTCATACTTAAACCCCTAATATATATCCAAAAGTCCAAAATCAAAATGTAATCTCTGTTAAAGTTTTTATTTGAAAAAAATAAAGAGACTTCAGTGTACAGTCACGAGCACTAACAAGTATCCACATTAGACTCTTATTGCGTAGGAAATAAAGGTGCTGAAATGTCAAAAGTGGATACATACTATTGCTCGTGACTGAACTAGGTACTTATAACAGTGGAATTCACTGACTTATAAAAGAGAAAATAAAAACAAGCATACACGCAATTTACGATATTATATCCCCACTATTATTGGAAGGTGAAAACGTCGTATGAATTATTCAAAAAACCATTCCCAATTCATGTAGACGTTCTCGAAAGCTACGCTAAAGTTCTATTATAGATGTCAATAAGTATCACCCTAAGATATTTTCGTAGGCGATATAAAAGTCAACAAAAGGTTATATAAAACATTTTTGGGACTGTAATAGAGTTTTCCCGATACTCCGTCATTTGGGCCCATGTTTACATCACGAGCGACTTGTTACGAGTTGTGTGATTGACACGTCCAATACTGGTGCCCACTTTTCATTCGAGCCACGTTGATCTCTGCTCTCTTCGCATCCGTCATTTTGATCCCGAACAGGCGAGGGCCCTTTTCAGGTTCGACAGTCTTTTGTAATTAATTTTATCGGTATATCGATTGAGCTTTGCAAGAGTAGAGCACATACAAAACTCTGTAAATGTTGTCATAAAATGTTATAGGCAATTTTAAGTTTTATTAGTTAGATAGAACATAGAACCCATGTACAAAGATTTAAGTTTTTTGATTTGAAAGGTGGCTATGATTGTGTTTTAAAGAAAATAGTGCCGAATAATGGAAAAAATCTATAATTTATGTTAGGAAAATATCATTAAATTGTTTTCTCGGAGTTTTGAGAGATCATAATTGTTATTATTCATTTCGAGGTCATAATAAATTCAAGTATTTGACAAAATGACAGTGGTAGTTTTTTGTTATTAAATTCTTCCTATTTAAGGGAAGGCAAAGCGATCTAGCACGTACAGCCACGCCTTCAGTATTTTTTTCCATTTAAAATTTAATTTTTATATTTTATTTTATAATAATAATAGAATATAATTTATTTTAATAAAAATTGGATTTGATGATGCCTGATACCGGCAATAACCACCTATATCTTCCTATTTTTGTCACGTCGTAGGTATAACTTAAAACTATAGATTACATTCTGAACTACAGTATCCGCTCGCATCAGACGGACTTCCTTCATGAATTACTCATAACATGCGCGTGCAGCTTACAATAATGATATAAAAAACAAACAAACGACAAGTTATGTCGAATAAATATCATTATCCATTTAACTGGTATAGGTACTACGCGAACCCTTGAAGCAGAAAAGCAATCATCTGGAATCCTACTTTTTATTGGTTTTCTTGTTAGCGAGTGGGATCATTTGTACCGATGTATCTACGACAATATTGTCTTGATTTGGTATAATAATACATACAACATTTTTGCTACATGAAAATATGATTTAACAGATGCATTTAGATTTTTATTTAGCACAAAATTGTCACCTAAATCCTCGATCGTATTTGCCGGTCGGTAGTCCAGTTACAATAGGCATACCTTGTTTTTGAACTACCTAAGTACCAGTAGTTTAGGTACCTATTTGAAATTTGCTGCGAAAACCTTTCTCTTTGAAAGGGGTATTTACAAAGGATTTTTTCGAATATTCCAAATTCTGGCCTCTCCTATAGGATAGGACGTCAAAGTGTCAGGAGGGAGTAATCAAAGCGTTTCAGATTGTATTTTTCCGGCGGCTGGTTAGTATGTACGAAGCACGTAATTGCTTTGTATAACTCAAACAAAAGGGAGTATCGTATCTCGTGATAAACAGCGCCAGTTTGTCTGTGACCCACGTGGGACGCCTCGTGATTTCCGGCGACGAAAACAACTAATTTTGAACTTTATTTGAACTGAGTAAGAATGACAAATCGTGGTCCGTGGGAGAACAATAAGGCTTTGAATTTCGCAATCGTTAGACTTCTATAAATGGAGGTTCGAGTTGTGTAGTATGAAAATTAGGGAAACACCCAAGGTAATTTTTAAACTGGGTACATTTCTTTAGGTTAGACTTCTCGACTCTGATTTAATGTTTTTGACTTTGAATTTATCAGGAAAAATGTCAGATTTCTTATAGTATCAAGGCTGCGTGCAGCAGCCAACTGCCAAACCCATGATTTAATGGAAATATCACTAATTTCCCAGAACACCTTGAAACTAGCACTATTTATATTGTAGTTAAGGTAAATATAGTAAATTCACGTGAGAACGAGGACAGCTCCAGTGACATTGGCTATCGCTGACAGTGGCTAACCATATCTTTTGGACACCGTAATTGGATAGAGCAAGCTATCGGACAGAGGTTATTTATTTCCCACCCACGTGCCCACAGCATTGCCGTTCAGGTTAACGCCTCTACATGCATTCTTATATCAGATACCTTATGTATTGCAGAGAACCCCTAATCGATGCAGTCGAGAAGGCTTTCAAATCAACTTTTGAAAGTACTACAAATTAATATTGAAATATCTTATTTGTAATTTTCCACCTTACAGGAAACTGACTATAATCTTGTGATACTGCAGTGGGAAAAGTAAATTTTGTGAGGGTAGAGGTAAATTGTCTTTTATTGCGTACATAAACTTTCTTCTTTACTTCATATGGATATAGTGGTCGCCCGCGGCTTGGGCTCGCGTCATTGTCTGTTATCGCGCCAAAAAGTATCTTTTCTAGGGTCTCAAACTATCTCCATACCAAATTTCATCAAAATCGGTTGTGTGGTTTAGGCGTGAAATCGCAACAGACAGACAGGGTTACTTATGCATTTATACATAAGGGATTCAAAGCGCGATGTTTTATGTTTTGTTTGTATTTTACATTTGGGCCATATTACAGAAATGTCGCTCGTTACTTCTATTAGAAATTTTCTACTAAAAATCACTAGTTCCAGACGCTGCAATTCGCTTCGCGCATAGCATTTTAAATTTTAATTCGTTCTGACGAGCTACGATAAAAACGATATCACTTTTTTATTTTATACTTTAACTGTCGGTTATATTTCTTTAACTGAAATGTCTCATATAGTACTAAATCTGCAAAGTTTACATATGGTACCGAGTTTACTCAAATGAGACTTTGAATCGTTACTGACTTAATATCTTATAGGACATTATCAAGGATATAAATTTGGCAATATTACAATCCTTTATCGACCATAAGCAGGTATTTCCGTTTGCAGAAGTATAATGGTTGCTAGAAATCCACTAACAAGTCCTCCTACGCAGTCAGCAGCCGTCTGCTTGAGTCAACGATCCTTTCCCAAGATTGTGCCGGCTGACACTTTCTTGCAACACCTAGCGTTTCTATTTAAAGCAGCGTGTTTATGTAGAGAAATGTAATCTGGTTTTTGTTGTCGCCGACCTCGTTGTGTTGTGAGTAAACAGTTCTGCTTTATGTAGAGCAGCACACTGACGCACGTGCTAGGCAATTTACACGGTAGTACGCAGGACGTGTCATGACAAAAGCGACAACGTTATTGTTCTCGAGAGCGGTGCGCATCGACGCCATCTGCAATTGAGATTGTCCCTCTCCCAAGGTTGCGCCCTTGCGACTCTCGACACTAACCTACAACACACAATCCATTGTTTTACGGCTAATAATCTTACGACAAGACCCTTCAAGTAAAGCCTCACTAAATCAGCTTCGAGGTCGCGAGCTACCAACTTATGGATGTATGGCAAATACGAGATTGGATCCCGAGTTAGACCTTTTTGTTTATCTAGTGTAACTTCATGGTAACGGACCTAATTTCAATTCAGGAACGAGGTTTGCTATTGTAGCGGCCGCTCGTCCGAATAAGTTTGAAAGAACTTCGGTAAATCGCGGACCCTCTGCGAAAGGGAGCATTTCTATTCGACGGCACGTACCACTCCCGAATGAAATTTCCAAGTGTTAAGAGAGTGGCTGACTCGCGTAGAATCCCTATGGGACGTTCATCCAGCTCCCCAATGGGCAACTACGTCTCTATGCATTTTATTTTTTGTTCAGCCCACACAAACTCTTAACCAGTGGAATTGCGTTCGCGGTAACCGCCAGATATTTGTTTTCTTTTATTTCGTAGCATGAACAACTTTATTATGCTGATCATACGAATTATGTATTTTGTTCAGGAGAAGTTATTTTTTTATCTAAAGATACTTTTGCCTGTAGCAAAATTGAGTACGATAATCCGGAACTTTAATAATTTATTTGTTCTCAAACTTTATTTGTTCCAGTTTTCGTAAGAATGGGTCTGAATGTGAATTATACGCGTAGCTACAGCTTTTTAGTACTCTTCAAGCCTTTAATATTTGTTAGTCAGACATCAATAGCTGCTCCTCCAAGTGGAAAGTGAATTTAGTTACACGTCTAACTTAGAGCCGTTATCTTTTAGAGCTTTTGTTCCCTTCTGAAGTAACATAATTTTGTTAATAAGTTTAAAGTTAGGAGATAAAGAGAAGAGCTAAATTTCGAATACCGATTTATTCTGGTATTTGATTGCATTTAATAAATATGCCTTTATAGACAAGTATCATAATTTGTCTGTTGTTGGTATGGGACGACAAAAACATCAACGAAAGTGGGTAGATTACTAGGTATGGCAGCAATAATTAAACACCTACCTGCATTCCTCATACAACTGTGCTGAAATATAGGAAACGTATAACAAGTAATCAACGTTACTCGGAACAAATTCTAAAATAGAGTTATTGATAAAAGGACTCTTAGTAGGTTGTAATCAATATTATGACGCCCCGTGGTAACGGATTTAAAATGGCTTTACTTAGCTTATATTCATGATAAATATCACATCAAAAAATTACAAAATATCTTCGTTTTTGCCAGTTAACTTTATTCCTATATTTGTGCTAAGTTTCACCCTCACAAAGAAACTTGGTAAGTATATGTACTTACTTTAGCATGATTTTGTGCTATTCGCTAGTCATTTAAATACTCGTGGATCATAACCGGTGTTGAACTCTTTACCTTAGTTTTAGGAGAAAATGTGCCTCTTTATGCGTGTTCTATATTGAAATGTGTTCTGAGGAACTTCGATATGATGCCATCGGCCTCCTTTGACAGGATTTTTAGCGTCACTTTTTTTAAGTCTAATTGGCTAGAAACGGTGCTTTTCAGAAGGAATTTGAATTAAGGAGTTGCGGACGCACTTCTTGTTGATGTTTTGGACTTTTGGAAAATCGCGAAGCATTCAATAGGATCGGCGAAGCCTGTGTGATCTCCAGCTGGCGTCAAGAGACTCCTGTAACCGCTTTTCATTGCTACGTAACCCTTTTTATATCATCATCGGGACAGTCAGAACTAAAATTTTGGTTTATATTTTAATAAGGATATTCAGATGGGACAGTGCAAAAAGAGCCGGATAACGGTAGGTTTTATTTTTAGAACAGCCGCAGATGGTGAAGGTCGGGAGCAACAAAACATGCCTATTTATTTATTTAACGCGCGCCGCATCCCTGTGCGTACTTTTAACCAACCCGCGTTGAAAAAGAAGAAATTAACATCCTTGTATTAATGGTTCCGTAGACATTTAGGAAAAACATAACTTGGTTAAATTTTGATTTGTAAAGTAGGTAATCTTTACACTCTGAACCGTTTTTATGCCATTTTAGATAACTTAAAATCGAAATCAGAGCCATCCTTGATTACACACCATATTTTTTACTATTGCGCAACAAAATAGACGTTAATCTAATCAATACATTCCTGCTGTCCATCTAGGACGGATTCCACTTTGGACGAATTCTACTTTGAACGGGTTTCATGTTAGACGGAAATAGTACATTCTCGTACATTGAATGCCTTAAGCACATAATAGTTTGTTAGACTCCTCTCACGAGTATACACAGCAAGTTTATGTAGTACCAGAGTAATATAACTTATTAATTAAGAGCATTTAAAACACCTAATTGTATACCTGCCATATGTAATACAAACTCCTACAAGAATTTACTAAGTACAAAATATAATACAAAATGAATAACATAAAAAGAGAAAGTTCAGGTACTGGTACATTTGAAACATGTAGATATAATAAAAACACCCCTCAAGTTTTTTATGCTACCTATACGTAACCCTAAAAACATCAGAAAGTACCATTTACCGTGCCACCAGAGTATTTCTTTCATGATGAAATGGAAGGGTGGGGTCGGCCGTTGACATGTGTAGGCTGTTTTTTTATATGGGGAAGTGCACCACACGGCCGTATATATGCGTATTTTATGTTCTACTAGCAGTTTTGTGAACACTAAGAGTATACCATGATAGGCTAAGAGAACACTATGATATACCTGAAAAGTGATTAGGTAATATGAAATCAAACTTATAGGTGGATTGGTCTAGTTATATTATTTCGTGAACACAAGCAATATTTTAAATAAAATTATACATAAGTAGGTAGGTAGGTACCAATATACATACTAGTTAATCATAAGTTTCTGTGTTCCGTGCTAATAATTCCAAAAGGGAGAGAGTAAAGCCATTCATTATACTATGGTAAAGTTCTATATATCCCTTTTGGAATAACGTTTTGTCTCCGGTAAGGTAATGAATGAACTAAATATGAATCACGTAAGGTCATGTTTGATCAAAATTACCTTCCCCGTTTATGACTGGCTATTACCTGAATTCGGATAAACGAGAAGCCATTATGGGTCGATAATAAGACAACAATTTAGGTACGGGTATGTCAAAAAGTTTAATGAAGCAACTTAGTGAAAAGAAGTTGTGGGTAGCTTAAAAGTTTCACTTATAGCGAAAGTAATCAAAATGAGGATAATACTTGTAGGATTTCATTCAACAGAGAACAGAATACTAATAAGATACACAAAAAGCACATCCATATTTACATAACTGCGGCGTAAATATGAACGATCTTATGAATGTTAAGTTAATGAAAATAAATGAACACCGAATCCGCTGAAGGATTAGAATTTTACAAAAGATTTATATTTAGAAATACTTTAGACCAATGTAAAGAAATAACAAACATTCTGAATTTTCCCTTCTAAACTAAAATTTTTATGGTGACACGCGCGTCGTCACAACACAATACAACCTTATCGACAGTAGCTCCACGGTAATATTATCTATATTACCGTGGTAGCTCACTCCATATCGAACCAATTTGGAATGGAATATCAATATTGAACCGGCTCCTAAATTGAAATTAAAATTAGCCAGCTTTCTGATAAACAAGTTGGTAGATTTTAAGCAACGTGATGAGGTTTTCTTCTCAATTTTTTTGAAAATAGTCCACAAGGATCGCTTTGTAGATAGCAAGTTATTTATACGTCCCATATAAAATACAGTTAATTACAAATACCAATAATAAGCAGGTGCGAGAGCTACAAACGACCTTGAAGATTGAACGGGTGAAGCCTATACGGGTTCTGCCTATAATCGCTTATTCGACTCAGTCAAGGTCGTTCCATATGAGATCTTTGAAACTATACAAACAATTTATTGTAATTATTTCAAACATTGTCTAGTAAATATTCTCATCAAGTAGCAAGAGCAATGCACAAAAGTGCCACCTAGAAATTAGCTCGAGATAACATCGGGTTATTATAATTAATAACATTTGGTCGCGTGCCCCGAATAGGGTTTTCAAGAGTTATTTTAGTGTAATGTTTCTTGTTATTTCGTCTTTATTAACTAGAGTCTACGAGTATATTGGATCAGTAAATTCTTATGATCTCATTTTCTACCAATTCGTGACTTGTTCTGTTTTGAGGTGATTTCTCCCCTTCTATAATTTTTTAGTGTCGTTTTTTTGTTTTTCTTTATTATGAAGGAAACTAAAGTAGATGTATTTTGAATTGGGAAAAATATAGACGTTCGAAAAAAAATAGAAATGCTATGGATTCTAAAACATTTTCACCTTTTGCAGACGTTACTTTGCAATTTTAATGGTCTGCTACCTCTCACGTTTAAATTTCTAATGGACATGAAATTTACATTTCGGAGTCTGATCTAAATCGATTCCATCTTTCCTATTCAAGTTGAATGAGAGGGACATAAGCAGTTCTCAGTTCTTATTTGTAAACCACTAACAGTAACAGGTCCTGATTAAACCAAAAGTCTTGAGATTTTGATGGCAATAGTAATCCAGTCATCCAACCAAAGAATTAGTTTCCCTTTCAGAGTTTGTATTTAAATAACCTATCATAACAAAAAAATGTGCAAATATAATAGCAATCCCTGCCGTCAATCTTAACAACACTATCTATACACAGAATAATAGCACTTAATATACTTAAGTGATCTATAAAGGTATTAACATCGAATGAATTACTTATAGAATTGGTAGTACCTATCGATCCTACGCCTGTCGAAATTATTCCCATGAGCTTGTTCAATAAATACCTAATACATAATCGGCAGGGGGTTCGTGTTCGTGTTATATCCATTATAGTCGCTTTTTTCTGCGTTTTTTAGTTCTTTTGTGGGGATATTCCCTAGAGATGGAAAGAAGCTGTTTTTATTTCATGGAGCAAAAAGATGGCATGGGATGTTTCTGGTGTTGGATACTGATGTAATCGCTTACCATCCTACGGACGGACTGCGCGCGATTTTCAATTTATTAATTTTTACATCGTCTTGATTAATAAATTAACTATTTTTCTTTCTTTCTTTCTTCTTTCTATTAGTACCTACTTACATGAAGACTCTGTCCTCCCTTCAGAAATGTTAACTGCAATGGAACTTTACAGCATCGGGTTTAAGAAGACGTAGACATTGGTGGTTCCTTAAGCCTGTAAGATGAACCACCCTAGAGAACTTCTATAGTACGAATCTCTCCCTCTGTCTATTTGAGTTTCTTAGACGTTCGAAGAAGAATAAGGGAGGGATAATTGATGCAAGACTTCAATATACGCGCACATATTCGCTTAAAGGGCCTAAAGAAAATGCCCGCTACTCAAATTTTCTTAAAAGAGATATAATTGAAGAGTATCCATTACCATTATTTAAGGTAGAATTACAAGTCCACTGAAGACAGCCCTAAAGAAGGGCGGAGGCTCGCGTGTTTGCGTTTCATTAGGTTGAGTCCACGCCCAGTAACAGCCTTGTCATATCGCGTCCTTATTTACTATCTATTTCAGAGTAAATTGTGAAATTTGGCGACTCATGGAGCATTTATTGGTTACGGTAATTGTACCAAACTAGCATTTTGCATGCTGACTGACCTCATACGAATATCACCAATTGACTTTTTCTTGAATTCAATATGTATTTGTATTTTGCAAAATTCTATAACGTAAACCTTGGTGCAACTGGCCGTAAGCGTCGGTAAACATAAATAAAACGATGATTGGCTAAAACGGATGAAATATGTTTGTTGATTAGACTGATCTAATCAACAAACATATTTCTTCCGTTACCGAATCACACTGATTGTATGTTGACGACTGTTTTTATTTTAGCAACACCAAAAATCTTGGTACCGACTGTGTAACAGTAACAGTCGATCGTGAAATGTCTTAGTGTAATAATTATTTATGAATATTTTTTCAACCATTCATTGTAATTATAATTTTTATTATAAGCATCACTGAAGTTGTGTTATGAATATAAATACCTATTCCACCCACAGTTGTGAGTTCATTTCTAAGGTTCATTTCATGGTAATCAAATATGCGTTTGCTCACCAAATTCCAATCCGGGAGAGGACCAAAGCTTTTGAAAATACGAGTATACCTATCTATTATAGGTCATCTATCCTCGTTTTCTAACAGCGACGAATTTGTGTTTACCAGTTTAGTTCGAAGCTCCTCAAAACAAAAGGAAGAAAAAATACCCATATAGACAAGTTCATCCATTTTCGTTTTCCCTACGGTTCGTAACGAAATTACAGTCCAGTCATCGTTTCGCGTGTTGGTAACCCTCCCAGACTTTGTTGAGGGGAAGGCTAAATGTAACCACCATATAGATATATCGACAAGTGTAATTTAAGTGCTGGCATTATTTTTGTAATGTTGATTCTTGGCTGTATGGATTTTGTATGTTTGCCTTTTGATGAGCACCACATTATGTCACAACCTCAGACGAAGAGTAGATTCGTCATCTGTGGTCACACACAACACAAGCCGATCACGTCAGGTTTTTTTCTAATTATATGTATGAATGTATTTTAATTCGATACATTTCCTTATCTTCTTTTAGTTATTTCTGATTGGAGATTAATTTCAATTCAATTAATGAGCTGTTTAGTATGTCGCATTGATAATGTTCTCTTTCATGTAGGTTTAGGTTATAATTAGGGGCTTATTGTATATTATCCAAGTAATTTATATCCAAATAATTTATATCCGGACTACTCAGTAATTGAGAGTGTAACATCTGGCTTGGTTGTTGGCTTTATGTGTAACCAAATGTTACCTAAAGCTCAGTTTAACCCCTCTGGGATTATGCGTTGTATTAGCGTTATAGCATGTAGGTACGAGTATGTATGACTTGTTTTATAGCGTACATACATAATGTTTGAAGCGTCGGTGGGGCGTAGTGCGTAAGGGCGTTGTCTCCCACCCTGGAGGCACCGGTTTGATCCTCGCCACGCACGTGCCAATGTGTTTTCAAATTTTGAATTCATATGTACGTTTAATCGACGCTTTTACGGTGAAGGAAAACATCGTGAAGAAACCTGCACACACCTATAAAGAAATTCTTAGGTTGTGTGTGTAGTCGACCAACCCGCACTGGGCCAGCGTGGTTGACTAAGGCCTAATCGCCCCTGATGTGGGGTAGGCTCGAGCCCCTCGGTGGGGACATTATATGAGCTGTTGATGATGATGATGATGAGCATACATAATAAGTTTTCTTGTTTGTTTATACAGCAATAGGTATACGTACTTACATAGTGTATGGACATGGAATTTCTTTGATGGATGTGAAGGTTGTTTAATACTTTTGCACGTGAAGCTGAGGTCAATGTAGTCATGAATATTTTACGAAATTCAATCGGGTTATGTTTTTGTTATATTTGTAATCGTTTTTCTGTGCTAGTTATATTCATAGTTTTAAATTGCTATTATTTTATCTGAGTTCGGTACACATACATTATACCTATTTGAAAATTATTTCATTATAATAAAACGTGTAAAGTATAAGTACCTAACTTGTTCTAATTTAATATTTTTTTAGTTTCTAACCTCAAGAAAATTAGATAAACTATAAACTGAAAATGAGTTTAGAAAAACATAATTACGTATATTGAAATTTGTTTATATTTATTTATGGCACAATTACAGATAACAGATAGAAAACGTCTTATAATTTAAATAACCAACACCCTGAATGCAGGTGGGTTGGGATTGGCTTCTGAGTCATGTATTTTAAATAACCAACACCCTGAATACAGGTGGGTTGGGATTGGCTTCTGAGTTGATTTCAAAAAAAAAATTTTTTTTTAATAAAAGATAAAAAAAAATGATTTAAAAATAAAAACAAAAACAAAAGGTACCCAGAAAAAATTGTAATATTTTCTGGCATTTTTTTTTATTTTTTTTTAAAAAATATCGTTTTTTTTAATTTTTTTCTTAAATCAACTCAGAAGCCGATCCCAACCCACATGTATTCAGGTGTTGGTTATTGAAATTACATGTTGTATAGATTAGGTACACTCAATAGGAATTCTATTGTCATTATGTGATGTGTCACTCATGATACAGGGAAACTGTTAAACATAAACAACGTATTCACGTGACTTTGTAGTTGACCTTTTAATGGCATATGTACTTCATTCATAAACGGGGCGACCTCGGTCCTAATTTGAATAATTTACACTTGCTTTCAAAGTGCGGAACTTATTCTAAAAAAAGTTTTTTTGCTGGTTTTTCTGCCAAATTTTAATTATCACTATGCTTCTTGAAGCGTCGGTGGCGTAGTGCGTAAGAGCGTCGTCTCCCACCCGGGAGGCACTGGTTCGATCCCCGCCACGTACCAATGTGTTTTCAAATTTTGAATTCATATGTACGTTTAATCGACGCTTCTATGGTGAAGGAAAACATCGTAAGGAAACCTGCACACACCTATGAAGAAATTCTTAGGTTGTGTGTGAAGTCGACCAACCCGCACTTGGCCAGCGTGGTTGACTAAGGCCTAATCGCCCCTAATGTGGGATAGGCTCGAGCCCCTCGGTGGGGACATTATATGAGCTGTTGATGATGATGATGATGATGCTTCTTGCAGGTGGCTATAATATAAAGTTTTTCAAAGAAACATATTATTGCTTTAATGCCTCCGTAGTAGTAAGTTAAGATGATTTTGAGTGTAAAATCTGTCCTGGTTGTGGGCTTTTCAATTAGATTGTCTCAGTATCAGGCCTTTTTTTTGAAAAACAAAAAAGTAAGTATAAGGAATATGCACAAATCAACGAATACTTAAAAATAATTGGAACAAAAGTTCCCAACACTACTTGACGCCTATAAGTGCTTTTGGCGTACCACGTACTTTAAAAAAAATAGCGATGGGATAGGGGTGTACCTAGGGGTGTGTCTAATTGTATTGTAGTAAGATAGATTGATATACAAAAACGTTTTTACTGAATTTTTGGGTTTAGTGCCCCTTTTTATGTAGGCGTATATAGGCGAGCAAACTGTCACTATTTTGAGGCGAGGCTGTATGGGCTATCATCGGATATGTCTTTATGTGTTACCTAAGGCTCTGCTCCTCATGGGATTGCCAGCGTGATCGTATGTCTGTACTGTAGTAGTGGGTTCGGCTACCAGAATTAGATTTAGTAGTCTCGGGTTCCATTCCATTCCTATGAGAAGGAGTCCGTATAGTGATCGGTTTGTTTGGTGGTTAAGGTTAATTTTTCGTTAATTTTCGCCTTTCATTCGGTACCTTTCACTCGAAATGAAGTGTCTGAACTCAAAATGAAACACAAGTGCTGAATGAATTCATTAATGAACCGATCCGACAGTGTTGGATATTCTCATTCAGCATCTTTCACTCCCACTCGAAGAACGACAAATGAACAGTCTGAACACTGAGAGAACGTTCACTCTGATTCGGTCATTTTGTTTCGAGTCTTGTAGAAGAAAACGTCGCGGCAAAATGGTCTTCTTTCGACGACGTACTGAAAGAACAGAGGAGATGAATGTTCTTTTCTGTTTCATTCCAGTTCGATCGTGTAAAAAATAAGCCGATGTGTCGTCTGTCAACTCATTATCTAGTTATTTAAAATATCCAATGTATATGTGCTATCGTAACCTGTCTTGTTAAAAGAATCTGCTATATTAGGACTACGTTATTTGGATTAAAAGAATTTAATTAATGCATTCTTGCGGCAGCTAGTACCCTTGAAGTGTACAAAACTGAATACCAAGTACTGCGGCGGTGTGATTCAACACGATAACTGGGCGAGAACAATAAAACACGAATTAGTTTAGCATTAAAACTGAGTTAGCTTCCTCTACACTACGGCTAGAGCAGAACTAGTTTAAACGCTGTTTGTTTGTTTAAAAATATGTATGCTTTGTACTGTTGTTGGAATTTAGTAAAAAAAAATTAAAGTATATTTTTGTTTTGACATCCCTTTTTCTATTATTTATTATACATGTTCTGTCCATCCAAAGGTTGTCTACAAAAGATCGATAATACAGATTTTTTCCTGCTGTTCCTGAAATATTGCTGAAGTATACACTATATAGTATAGTACAATACATACATAAACCACATAGCCACGAATTTCCCCCATAGGGGTAGGCAGGCTTGATAACTTCTGTCCACTTGTTACAATCCGTCGATTGCCGATTTCGCGATTTTTGACGGGAGTATGACGAAGAATATCTTAACCATTTAACTAATTTTTATTTTATCTAATTTAACAATGTAAACCATGTCTTTAAATTCGTCTGATTTAATGAATTGAATACTTATGGTGTCACGTGGAAATCCCTCAATAATGCCCGTCCTTTGGTTTCCACGGACAAAAGAAAAAAAATAATATTATTCTTTTTTTTAAAAGGAAAAAAAATTAAACAACCCATGAGTTGCTAAGCCATTTATTATAAAGGTTAAGTACAATCTTAAGTTAACCAAAAAAAATAAAAATAAAAGTAATACTAATCAGATAGGTGGCAAACAAGCTTTCGGTCCACCTGATGTTAAGTGGATACTGCTGCCTATAGACACTTGCAATATTAAGGGCGACTCCCTTAATACTGCAAGTGCGTTGCCACCCGGGGAACTAAGATGGTATGTCCCCCCTTTCCCAGTAATTTCACTGGCTACCTTTCCCTTCTACCCAGATGGCAGCGAACTGCTTCACAGCAGAAATAAGAAAGGCGGTGGTACCAACCCAGCCGACCCAAACTATGGGTCTACCACCTAGTGCTAATGAGTTTAAAACCCTTACAGGTATAAAATAAAACACTAAATTAACACAAATTTGCTCAGATGGAGCGGGCCGTATAACTCCGGTCCTATAAATCTAGGCTCTTTGATCTTAGTAGGTAAACTTAGTAGGAACACTAAAATCTACGTAGCAAATACCACCATTATCTGTTTTTAGACATGTAAAAGGAACTAATTTAAAGATTTAACATTACGGAACCGACCTGCTCTCCGGGAGGGTACTTCCTTGTTACTTAAAATTTTCTCATGGTCCACATGATCAAATGGGCACCTCAGTATGCCATGTGCTCACCAAATCCTGGTATAAAAATATAAAATTCTTTTTCCCTAGGCCTGAAAAGAGAAATATAAAGACCTGACATTAGCCTAGGATAACTAACGCCTACCACATGTTTCCATAAAACAATAAGACTTGAAGACTTACCAAGTTACACGAGGCGAGAAGGTTATCCTCAACCATTTGTGATCTCAGTCTATCTCCCACCAAACCCATACAGCTCCAACTACATGTCTTCTTACTATTTCGCTTCACTTAGCGAATGCATGGCTGGAATTAAAATTGACATTTCGAATCTCAACACATTCTCAAATTTCGAACAAAACGAATAGCACAACGTGAAATTCACATTCTCGCTGATTGCTAACTTACCTCGTCACCGAAAATTCTGGCATATCAACCAGTTAAATAAAATTTTATATTAGGACCCTTTCAGCCCATTGTAATTTGCAAGGCTTCAAACAGAAAATGACCAGTCATTGACCCCAACCTTGGGTGACCCTCTCTCGATTCTCAACTCCTGATATCGAGTAATTTCCCCATACGGATTAATGATTTAGACAAAAAATAATTACAAAATTAAAATTCATTGCATGAATTGAGACCACAACATTTATTTAATCTATACCTAATCATTTTTATTCTATTTCAAACAGGAAAAAGCGCATAAAAGCGAATATGTTAACAAAACTTAGAAAATGTTTAACCTTGAAATGGCAACTCGAAAACAAAAAGGGAAAAATGCAATGATTTGATTGGCTGACCAATCACCAAATTGTTGCTAAGAAAATTTAATCTAGCATTTAAAATGTAAATAGTTAAGACCAAATTTCCTACTACGGAACGATCAAAATAGTTTCAACAATGGAAAAGACTTTCAAATAAGTCAAATGAATACAAACTAAAATTTTAATGATAAATACGCGGTAAGCGCACAACCAATCAGAAACGAGGATACCAAGGTATAATTATTGGTAAAATGCGGGAAATTCGAAATGTCCTTCTTATCAACCGTGAACCTACAAATCACAACGTGACAATACCCCCCTCACTGAAAAAAAAGACGCTGCCCTCAGCGTCATGCCAAAAATAAAACGAACCCATTAACAACAACAGCTAGCAACTCAAGAGAAAAAAATATATATAATCTATCATCACCTACAAAAGTGACAAGCAGCATATTAAAATCTAATACTAGACTTAAAACCTATATATACCCTAAGCCGTTTTAGAAGTACATGCATTTACTTCTAGAACCAAGACCAAAAGGTCTCAAAATTTAAATTTAATTAGGTACGTACCACTACTAAAAAAAAACATGCAGTAGTTTTCTAAACTAATTTGAAAACTGGAGGTTTTCCACGTGCAAACAACAAACAACCCAATAGGGCTAAACACAGAAGGTATAAATCTATAATAATAAACGTTTAAAACTATCTTATTTTTACTCTTCCTTGACTAAAGTTGAGTAAAGACCCAACGTCCACTAGACTTATGCACTAAAGGTATGTATGTATATACCTAAAGCACCAAAATGTACAGACAACAGTAGGCCATGCCACCACAAACTGACGAATCCTTCCAATCGATTTTCTACCCAAACGCTTAGGTAATAAAGTATAAAATCGATTGGGAAATTTGCCCCTGCGGCAACCCGACATGCCGCTGACTATACATGTGGAATGCATGTAAGCAACTAAACACAAAATGTGTTACAAAACACAAGAAATCTCACCCACAAAATGTATCAACAAGACACCCAAAAGAATCACCACAAAATGCATCAAAAGATACCAAAACTCTCCTACAACTAAATGTCTCAAAAGACACAACAAATCTAGAAAAGTTTTCTCAAATCTTACCTAGGACACAATAGATTTGGTACTCACCAATACAGGTTGAAAAAAAAAATATTATCTCCTGACATGAGGAAGAAAACTTATTAATTAGGGCAACAGCCCAATAAAAATTGAAAAGTAATGGAAATGTAATTGTCAATTGTCTCAGGTCTTAGCAGCTTTCCCTTCTCTTTCATGAATAAACTAACATACCATTCCACATCTCACTGAGCTCAGTTCACTACACAGCTATACATCGCCGCTCAACCTAACATACTTCATTTCATTCACCGAAGGTGTGACATTAAATTAATTGCACACACCCAATCAAACATACAATTCGTGTGACAAACTGACCATCGTTTGACAATATTTGACACACTACAATGGGAAGATGGTAATACATTTTTATGCTTTCAAATCTTTGATGTGCCAAGAGCCAATTGACTGACCATCAGAAACTCTTTCCAATTCATAAACCAATGGTGATAAAACTTTCTTGACCTTACATTTTTCAAATTTAGGTGCAAGCTTCGCCATTTTAAATTTGTCAGCATCACTCTGAACAAAAGTCTTTTTCCAAACAATACTACCCTCAGAGAACCTAGCCTGTCTTCTCCTTAAATTGTAATGTGAAGAATTATTTGCATGAGCCTTTAATAAATTTTCACGCACCTTATCGAAAATAGCTTTTAAGTTATGGAATTCACCAGCATATTCATCCCTTGGTATGCCTGGTTCGTATTCCTTGTCGGTGTCCTTATAAAAGGTACCACTAACAACAGGTTCCCTACCGTGGACGAGGAAAAATGGTGAAAACCCAGTCGACTCATTTACGGCGCTATTAATGGCAAATTGAATCTTGGGCAGCTGTTCATCCCAAGTTCGGTGGTTATCATTCACATAAGAAGAAACGGCTGTCATAATGGTTTTGTTGTATCGTTCAACTAAATTCACCTGAGGCGTGTAGCGAGGTGTGTAATGTAAATTAGGTATATTATAGCGTTGTATTAGTTGACGGAATTCAGATCCTGTGAATTGCGTTCCATTGTCTGCAATTACAGTTTCAGGCACTCCATGTGTCAAAATAACGCGTTGTTCAAGATGTTTCACAACCTCAGCACCAGTTGCACGTCTCATGGGAAACACCAAGCAATATTTTGAGAAGCAACAGGTAACTACCAAAAGGTAAACAAAACCGGAACGAGAACGTGGCATAGGACCAACAATATCAACAGATAATACCTGGAATGGTCTATGACAAACTTTTGGTTGGCCCATCAGACCTGGTGTTGCCTTCTGTGAAGGTTTATAAGCGGCACAAATTTCGCAGCGTCTGATAAACTCAACAATGTCTTTGTGCATTCCTGGCCAATAGTATCTAAGACAGAGTCGCCTATGAGTCTTAAAAACACCTAAGTGAGCCGCTGTGGGCTCACAGTGGTTCTCTCGGATCACAGATTCTCTAAACTCGCTCCGTACTACCTGCTTCCAATCAAACTCACTTAACAAATTATATTTGCTTTTTGAATATCGATACAAAATACCGTTTTTAATACAAAAATTTGGAAAATTCAAAGGGTGCGTCTGACATCCACTAAAAATCTTATCATACCACTCGTCCTGAACCGAGTTAATAGCGTTCACGGAATCTATAGGCATAAGCCTGGACAATGCATCAGGGACGACATTATCGGTGCCTTTCCTGTGCTCAATTTCAAAATTAAACTGAGACAGTCGACAAAACCATCGTGCCAGTCTTCCTGACGGATTGTCCAGCTTAGTGAACCACTTAAGAGATGAATGATCCGTGACGACTTTAAAAGGACGAGATCCTAGGTACGGTTCAAATTTCTCCACAGCAAACAAAACAGCCAAGGCCTCCCTTTCCGTAGCGCTGTAATTTCTTTCAGCTTTGTTAAGGGAGCGACTAATGAACGCAATAGGATGGTCATGGCCATCAATAGATTGGCTTAACATGCCACCAAGTCCGTAAGATGATGCATCACAGTGTACAGTAAAAGGTTTTTCGAAATCTGGGACCGCCAGAACTGGTGTCGAGACTAAAGCATTCTTTAAAGTATTAAAGGACAATTCAGCTTCCTCTGACCACGAAAAAGGTGGATTGTTCTTTTTTGTACTTGTCAACTTATTTAGAGGTGCTGCTATAGTTGAAAAATTACGTATGAATCGCCTATACCAAGAGCAAGTCCCTAAGAACATTTTGACTTCGCGAGCAGATGTTGGGGTTGGGAAATTTAATATGGCAGCAACCTTTTCTGGATCTGTTCGTAAACCAAATTCATCCACTACATACCCGAGATACTTTATCGAACTTCTAAAAAATTTTGATTTTTCCATGTTAATAGTTAAGTTTGCATCTTTTAATTTATTCAAAACACGCTTTAACAATAATAAATGTGTTTCAAAATCAGAACTAGCTATTATTATGTCATCTATATAGCAGTATACTGTCCCGTTTTCAATATCGTTACAAAACCCATGGCCAAACAGTCTATCCATAAGTCTCTGTTGTCTGGCTGGAGCTCCGCAGAGTCCGAAAGGCATAACTTTAAATTTAAATATTCCACGACCGGGAACAGTGAAACTGGTCTTATCTTGAGACTCAATTTCCAAAGGAACCTGCCAAAAACTAGAACTCAAATCAATAGAAGATAAATACCGTGCCTCTTTTAAGCTATCAAGAATTTGAGGCATATATGGGATAGCATAAGCATCACCTTTGCTAACAGCGTTAAGCTTTCTGCAATCTAAACAAAACCTCCAGTCACCATTTGCCTTCTTAACTAATAGTACTGGGTTATTCCACGGACTCTCGCTAGGAGTTACTACGTCTAAGGCCAACATTTTATCAAGCTCATCGTTTAAGGCTTTCTTTTTTTCTGGCGATAAAGGATACTGTGAAATTCTAATAGGTGGTGCTTCACCCGTATTAATGACATGCTCGGTTAAAGGAGTTCTCCCTAAACCAACCCTTTCTGATGCTATTTCTTGAAAATTTTTGACAATTGCATCTGCTTGTTGTTTTTGACTAAATGACAAAGAATTGTAACACTGAATAGTGTTAACTTGTTCAGCGTTTACTGCGCTAACGTTTCTAAAAAATGTTTTGGGAGAACTTCTGAAATCAACACTATCAAAAATATCTTGTGCCAAATTAAAAGTTTTCCAAAAATCACAACCTAGTATAACATCTGTTACTATACTGGGAATAACAAAAAATTTAATAATACGGCAATATCCGTTATAAGTTACCGGAAGAAAAATAAAACCCATTGACTCCAACTGTACACCGTTAGCTACACTACAAGATTTGTCTATTCGTTCTTGTAGTTCAAAACCAAACTTAATAAATTGTTCATGAGCGTTGTTCCCTAATATTGAGACACAAGCGCCTGAATCCAATAAACCAATAATCTCAAAATCATTTACATTAAACTTCAAATAAGGTCTTGCATCATTTTTATTTGGAGCAAAAAGAACAGAGACAATTAAATCATTATTCCTACCACTGTTCACTACATCTAGTTTTTTGAACTAGATGCGCGATCCTTATTACAGTGTGGACAAGTTTTGGTAGTGTAATTAACCTTGCCACACTTAAAACATTTTAACAATTTCTCTTTACATAATCTAAAATTGTGGTTACCCTTACCACACTTAAAGCATATAGGTTTCCCTTCAACGAGTTTGGGTCCTGTTTGCTGTGGAGAAGAGGTTTTACTAACGACGTCATTGTTCAGAGGTTGTTCCGATATCAAATTGACCGATTTAGACTTATTTTTATAACAAAACTCTGTGCTTAGACTAAAAGACCTAGGTCCTGTCGAAAAATCGGAACGGTCGCTCGCTGCTTCTAGCTTGCGGCATTTTGTCTTTAAATCTGTAACAGAAGCAATCTCTACCAGAGCCAACTGTCGAATAAAATGCGGTTTGATGTTGTGTTGCAGAATTTCTAACTGCTGCTTTTCCGGCAACGGCGACTTAAGTCTGTTGAACAAGCACGACATCACTGCAAAATACATATGGGTCGGTTCATCCGCACCCTGAACTCGTGATCTAATGTCGCGTAACAAAATATAGTCATAATCACTTGAAACAAACTCTTCTAACAACAAACTCCTTAATTCTGACCAAGAAGAAACACTATCACGAACCCCTCTATACCACAACAATCCTTGGTCTGAAAACAATTGTGCAGCAGAGTTAAATAACCTTGAATTTGACACGTTATACGACAGTTGAAGTTCTTCTACCCTTTCTAGGAATGACAAAGGATCTGTGGTTCCATTGAAACGCAAGTTCCATTTTGCAACATTTTTGTCACCCGAACACTCAACTACTGGTCTGCTCGCGGGAGCACTGTCTGCCTCCTGTGGTTGAGTGCTCCGGAGAACATAATATTTCTGAATAGTCGCAAACAACGAATCTATATTTTTCGAAAGTTCAACCTTTTGTGTCAAAATGGCAGGGTCCTCCGAATAAACACGCAACAATCTATGATAAAGATGGCAAACCAAGGCGCGACATCTTGATAAACAGTAAGTGGAATTCGTTTTCTCATACCTACTTACATTTTGTGATAATTCCTTTGATTTATCTAATATTATTTTAATTTCCGCTTGACCATCAAACTCAGTATCGAATACAAACTCGGAAGGACACTCCTCCAAAAGTCGTTTAAGCTGTTTCCGTAATAAATGTACTGTGGCCGCTGGTACCTCTGACCTAATAGTGACCTCATAAACAAGTTCATCCTTCAATAAGGGGTGAACTAAAATTTCCCTATCCATGGTGGTAGATGCCTTACAAAACGCAAAGAGAAAAAAAATATCTAAAATAGCTTAATAATAATTAACCACGATACTAAACTCATTACTTTAGTGCTAGTATCAGAAAACAATGTATCTCAAAAGATAACATAAAACTTATTTTAAGTTTACCAAAAAAAAATACACAAGTGTATAGTACTTATTTAAATTATTAATCTTGTTTAACACAGTTTTACTTTCTAATAAGTTCAACTAAGAAACATATTTTACTTTAATACTTGTAAGCACAAAAAAAAATTTAGGTGAGCGCTTCCAACTTACATTCCATCATAAAAAATATCCCAGCGCACCTAATCTACCACAGTAAAACAATATCTTACTTGCAATACTATACACTAAAATTCTTAAATATAATCTTATAGTTCTAATTAACACAATGAAACAACCACACACTTTTTTATTTTTTCTCTTTATTTGGACAAATACAAAACAACATTAGCGTGGAAGGGCTCCTTATTTAACAAAACATCTAAATTCTACATATAAGAACAATCTTCTAATATTGAAAGTTATATTCTGTTCTATATTGAATATAGAAACAAACAAAAAACATTAATAAGGAGGCATCCCACTCTTAAACCAAAAGGTAGTATTTGCTACACAAAATCAACAAAAAAAAATATCCCCCCTCTGAATCACTAACAATCCCCCAATATTTGCTTACATCCAGTAATCAACCATATTATTTGAACCAACCACTAGGACAGATGTTCAACTTTCCAAAAAAAAATCTCCGCAGTCCGAGTATGAGAAATGGATAAATCTAAGTTACCTTTAAAACTAAAAAAAACAGAACAAAGAGCCAGATTAAATTCACTTGGGCGCCATTTTGTCACGTGGAAATCCCTCAATAATGCCCGTCCTTTGGTTTCCACGGACAAAAGAAAAAAAATAATATTATTCTTTTTTTTAAAAGGAAAAAAAATTAAACAACCCATGAGTTGCTAAGCCATTTATTATAAAGGTTAAGTACAATCTTAAGTTAACCAAAAAAAATAAAAATAAAAGTAATACTAATCAGATAGGTGGCAAACAAGCTTTCGGTCCACCTGATGTTAAGTGGATACTGCTGCCTATAGACACTTGCAATATTAAGGGCGACTCCCTTAATACTGCAAGTGCGTTGCCACCCGGGGAACTAAGATGGTATGTCCCCCCTTTCCCAGTAATTTCACTGGCTACCTTTCCCTTCTACCCAGATGGCAGCGAACTGCTTCACAGCAGAAATAAGAAAGGCGGTGGTACCAACCCAGCCGACCCAAACTATGGGTCTACCACCTAGTGCTAATGAGTTTAAAACCCTTACAGGTATAAAATAAAACACTAAATTAACACAAATTTGCTCAGATGGAGCGGGCCGTATAACTCCAGTCCTATAAATCTAGGCTCTTTGATCTTAGTAGGTAAACTTAGTAGGAACACTAAAATCTACGTAGCAAATACCACCATTATCTGTTTTTAGACATGTAAAAGGAACTAATTTAAAGATTTAACATTACGGAACCGACCTGCTCTCCGGGAGGGTACTTCCTTGTTACTTAAAATTTTCTCATGGTCCACATGATCAAATGGGCACCTCAGTATGCCATGTGCTCACCAAATCCTGGTATAAAAATATAAAATTCTTTTTCCCTAGGCCTGAAAAGAGAAATATAAAGACCTGACATTAGCCTAGGATAACTAACGCCTACCACATGTTTCCATAAAACAATAAGACTTGAAGACTTACCAAGTTACACGAGGCGAGAAGGTTATCCTCAACCATTTGTGATCTCAGTCTATCTCCCACCAAACCCATACAGCTCCAACTACATGTCTTCTTACTATTTCGCTTCACTTAGCGAATGCATGGCTGGAATTAAAATTGACATTTCGAATCTCAACACATTCTCAAATTTCGAACAAAACGAATAGCACAACGTGAAATTCACATTCTCGCTGATTGCTAACTTACCTCGTCACCGAAAATTCTGGCATATCAACCAGTTAAATAAAATTTTATATTAGGACCCTTTCAGCCCATTGTAATTTGCAAGGCTTCAAACAGAAAATGACCAGTCATTGACCCCAACCTTGGGTGACCCTCTCTCGATTCTCAACTCCTGATATCGAGTAATTTCCCCATACGGATTAATGATTTAGACAAAAAATAATTACAAAATTAAAATTCATTGCATGAATTGAGACCACAACATTTATTTAATCTATACCTAATCATTTTTATTCTATTTCAAACAGGAAAAAGCGCATAAAAGCGAATATGTTAACAAAACTTAGGAAATGTTTAACCTTGAAATGGCAACTCGAAAACAAAAAGGGAAAAATGCAATGATTTGATTGGCTGACCAATCACCAAATTGTTGCTAAGAAAATTTAATCTAGCATTTAAAATGTAAATAGTTAAGACCAAATTTCCTACTACGGAACGATCAAAATAGTTTCAACAATGGAAAAGACTTTCAAATAAGTCAAATGAATACAAACTAAAATTTTAATGATAAATACGCGGTAAGCGCACAACCAATCAGAAACGAGGATACCAAGGTATAATTATTGGTAAAATGCGGGAAATTCGAAATGTCCTTCTTATCAACAGTGAACCTACAAATCACAACGTGACAATGGGTATTTCCACTAAACGAATCGAAGAAATACCTAATAAGATATATCTGCAATATCTCGATTCGTGGAAATACCCATACGTATTCAATTCATTGTATCAGACGAATTTATCTAGTGCAAATAAATTACATACTTTTCATTTATTTCCTGGTTAACTAGACGTGTATCATGGTCTAGAAAAAGAAGACTTTAGTAATCTCATCCATTATCTCTGTGAAATTATTGAAATAGTTATTAAAACCAAGAAAAAGTAGACTGATATTGCTATTTTTGATTGTTACGGAAATAACAGTAAGCACCGTGTATCTACCTACATATCGATAGATATATCCGTCACAAGGAATGGTGACGTCCCGAGGTCGGTCGGTGCGCCCAATGCGCGCGGCATGAATCGATACCAACGACGGAACTGCGATACGTCACTACTGTTTACATAGCCGTCTCTACGGCGACCGATTCTTGCCGTATCGGATAATAACTACCCGCTACTGCTACCTGACTTTACTACTGATTTTCATTCGAGTTTAAATCGAGTTCTAATCGATTTTGCGTCTAATCGATCGTTCTAATTCGGATTTTAATCGACTATAGAAGATTTGAAAGAATGAAGTAATTTTAAAACGGTTGCAGTTTTAGAATTCCAATCATATTTCGGTAAATAAGGATTTGTATGCTTTTTTGCAAATTTATGATTATCTGAGTTAACGTAGGTACTTATTATTTTATCAATTTGAAATAGTACACATTTTCCATTCATACATACTATTTCGCATACGCACGTAATCGCAAAAGTGTTAAATAGAGCCTTAGGTAACATTAATTTGGTTACCCATAAGGCTGCGGTGCGGACTCGAATTTAGCGACAAGCGGGGCGATGACGGCGACGGCATCGCGACTTCAATGTACCAACAAACTAAAGTTTCTTCTTCTTATAAAATAATGGCGTTAGTGAGTGACACATAAAGATTACGCCAATGTCGAATGAAAATGTACTTTTTAACAAACAATTGTACGGTAGATTGAGTTAAAAATTGAGTCACTCAACTCAACACTCCCGAGTTCTTGGTGTTTTTACAACAAGAACTCGGGAGAAACTCCAAACAAAAGCTTTCAACCAGCAGGACAGATGCCACATTATAAGTCTCAACAGCTCAAGCAATATTAGCAGGTAGTATTTGTATATCGGTTTCAGTAGATACTCGACTGAAACCGATAGTAATAACTCGACAATCGAATTATTGACGCTCGGATATACCCGACCATGAAGCTACTGTAGGGCATTGTGTTGTATTGAACAGAGATTGAACACTTTGTAAGAGTCATAGATAGTAAATATTTTCACGGATTTAACAAATGAAGTCATGTTCTACAGGTAGAAATAATCCTGATTAATGTAAAAAAAATCGAAAGCAAGTTTCCTTTTATGGTTTCACGCCAACGCTTAACTTTTTGATGAATTTTGGTATAAGAAGTCGCACATAAATTAGAACCTATCTATTATAATAAATTATGGCTAGTCGTTTAGTTTGTAGATGGTATGTTCGTTAATGAGCTTTTTTTAAAGCTCGGCATATAAAAATATATCTAGTTATTTAAATAAAATAATTGGTATTTTTTGATTAACTGCAAATCAAAAAATCTTTTTTTTGTATAAATATCAAAAATACTGATTGCAAAGCAAAATAAATAACCCTAACCTACCCATCAATCAGCTATGTAGGTAGGTAATAAGACATTGGAAGCTCCCAAACACAGTGCACTCCGCCTGGTCATTAAAAAAATAACCCTATAACCTACCTTTTTAATTTACGCTTGGGTAAATTTGATCAGTATATATGTGATGAATATTGATGAATATGTTATTATATTATGGCGACATACTTTGATGGTGGTAGCCAGGCTTGCAAAATTTTTTCATCTATAAAAGCAAACCCGGGACCTCTTAATCTATTACTACTAGACCACATAGCTCAGACGGTTAAAACAATCTACAAAAAAGTAGTTTGTTTGAAATTATGAAAATACCACTTTCGCTTACCATCAGATGAGAGTCATTTGCTGGGCCTTTAAAAAAAACAAATCTTGGTAATTTTTAACGTGATCGTCGTTTAAAATGTTGTAACTGGTGGATAATGTGTTGCGAGTCTACAACTTTGTGGTCGATTATGCAATACAGAATATGTGCACAATTGCACATACATTACACTTGTTTGTCGTTTTATACTTATGCATTATCTAAATCGTTAGCGGTGATAACAGCGATCATACAAATGTAGTTTGTAAGATTATAGTTTAATAGTTGTATGCAGTACGATGATTACGGATATCCGCAACGGTGGTTTGTCTTCGTGTTGAAGATATTATGTATAATTCCTATTTACTAAGATCGAATTCTCGGGGTAATTCACTAAAGAATTGGGTATTTTCTAATATAATTAAGTAGGTACCTAATTATAATAACTGATAAGTCGAGTCACGGAACAGACGTTTGTAAAAATGACTAAAATAAATAAATCAACTTAAACTTACCTATATGGTGTCGAAAGTTCAGCTGAGGAAGAAAATCATTTATAAATAGCTATGCTATTCAACGAGTTTAATCACCAGGGGCTATTTATACCACGGAACTAATAATTATAAATGTGTCATTTCTGTGTATATATACATTCAAGCATTACAGTAAAGTTAATTTATGAATTTATTATTTAGTACCTGCTTTATTAACTATTTACCCCGTTACGATTAACGAATAATAGAACGCGACATATAACATTTTATTTCTTTAACTATATCTTACACATACTTATACCTAATACAAATATTTCTCATTTTTCTCAACATTAAAATCATACATAACAGTCTAACTTAATTCTCGTATTTTTACTTCACTCTACAGCTTCACTTCACTCGGCAGCTATTTTTGCCGAAATAATTCGATCTTTATAAATATGTCCTTAAAATTTATTAATAAGGCCGTTACATTTTAAAATACTTTTAGTTTAAAGATAATAAATTACATTTAATCCACAGTTTCTCGTTAGCACGATTAAGTATCCAGGGATTCTCAACCTATTCAAAACAGTTGTTTGATGATTCGCTCTGCCGGGAATTATTGCGCATCAAATATGTATTATTAAAACGGGTTTGTTTTGTTTTCAGGTATGATGCAACAGCGGCTGTATCAATATCATCCTGTGGTCGAGAAAATGGCTCCAGTGAGTTTCAATAACGATGGAAACATCTATTCTATTTGTTGGATTCGTTGGGGTATTCGATAAAATCGTGCTTGGGAAAAATAAACCGACCTATTTTTGTTATGAGAATGAAATCTATTATCTACCGATGTATAGAATTTATATTACCGACTAAGTATTACGATATATTTTAACAAGGCAAAAAGAGACCAAACAGAAGAAAATTATCTTTAAAAATGAAGATAGAAAATTTTAATAAAACACACAAGATCGGTAGTCAGAAGAAGAAACAAGAATTGAGAGAAGTTATTTTAGTCTATAACTTCAAAATTGATGATATTGTTTTTGGATGTGCTATTATAAAAAATAATAGTTTAAATAAACTAAAAAAAACACGCTTTTATCATAAATTTGACTAAAAAGTGAAAAATAATGTTTTAGTATAGAAACCAAATGATGATCAAAAATTATAATTATTATTTAGAGAAAAGCGTGGGGTGTCCCGTCCCGTTTTACCATTTCGATACGGAACCCTAAAAAAACACAAATAAAGTTTATATCACAACAAATTTTGTTGCAGTGTTTTTTATTATTACAAAAGGACTGCATTTAAGTAAAATTTAATAAAATCATTCATTCTACTGAATCTCAATAATAGCAATGATATACTTTAACGTATGACGACAATCGATAGAATGAATCATAGCAAAAGAATTAGGCCATGATAGCTAAGTATCATAGGTAGGTAGCCTACCCACCGATATCTACGTATTATGGGTACTAGATACAATGTTATATTTTATTTATGATAAATAAAACAATTATAAATAATTTGCGGTAACGTTATCTGATTATTTGATATAGAATTCTTAAAAAAAATACAGACTGAATTCTGTTATGTATGAATGTTTTTAAAGAAAATACTTTAGCAGATAAGGTATAGTAACAGGGCACCGGCGTTCTGTACTACAGTATTTTAACTCAAGAAAGCGGATCACCCATGAATGTTTGAGTTCATGCACATGTTCTATGTGTGCGTCTCAGTGAGGAAGCGCTCCGTGTGGCTCCGTCACATAGGCTGAAGACGGGTCCAGATATGTATCATTTGCCCGATCCGATCAGAGTATCCCTATCGCCGACGCGTATCATGATCGCGTATGTGGACGGGTGATGATACGCGTATCATGATACGCGATCTGGATACGCCGTTATGATACGGCCCGTCCCATGTCATGTCGGTTTCATACGGTTGTCATACGGAGCAAATCGAGGCGTCCACAACTTGATACGGGGCTTGATACGTGATACGCTTATACGGATACGCTGATCGGATCGGGCAAATGATCATATCTGGACTGGACCCGCCTTTAATGCCGCTACTGACACGCAGATAAAAAGTGCATGTAAGTATCTACCTATACATCTAAACATATGGCTCATCCCTATTTGTGAGATTAAAAAAATCATATTCATTAATAATAATAATATATTTCCACGCTCACACCAATTATCTAGCCCAAAGTAAGTATCATTAAGAACTTGTGTTATGGATACTAGATAACGGACATATTTTTTGTTTTTTTAATATACATAATATTTTTAGATATTCTTATAAATAAACTTAAATAAATATATAAACAACCATGACTTGTCAACAAATACTCGAGTTCATCACACAAATATTTGTCGCTACCAGGACTCGAACCCGGACCGCTTGATGTGTAGCCAGCTATACTAACCGCTCCACCAAGACGGCTACGTATTCATTTAAAATATACTTACATTTTTACTATCTCGTATACGTAGCAGGTGTAGAGGAAGTCTTGTAATTGCCAAAAAATCGACCTCCTCGAGTCTAAATTTTTTTTTTGGATTTAGGTATGTGTGTGTGTGTGTCTGTGCGTTAGCACGATAACTCGACTATACTTTAACTTATTGCAACCAAATTTAACATGCATGTATGACATCAAAATATAAGGTTTCTATCAACTTTCGTTTCCGGTATACGAGCAAAGTCAAGGGGAGACCACTCCCGATTTTTTTGTAAAATATTTCTTAACGCTTGACAGCTAAATTCGAAGTGAGTTCTTTATAGAATAGGGCAGAAGGAATTATTTTACTCCCCACAAGCTGTGTAATTACCTAATTTATTAAAAATAAATAGTTTTTCATTTGCTGCGACTTCAGAGGTACTCAACTTAAATCTATTTTTATATTTAGGTGATTTGTCATTTCTCCTCGACTTCCGTGTACGCAATTTCTTTATTATCACGTCACTCCATAGCGTGACAGTCTCCCTATTACGGGAACACGTTTTGATTTCGTGACTGGTTTTAAATGGGTTTTTATTATAAATGGCTACCTATGTTGTCGTTTGAGAGAGCATTTTTGTATCTAAAGCGAACAACTGAAATTGTTCGCGTTGAATAATTTGGTTTCCTAATCGACATTAATTTACGTGTATGCATTTTAATTTATTTCAATTAACTATGCATTAACCAAAAATCTACTTTAGATCATAAACAATCAAAAAGGTTAAAATACATTAACCCGACTACGGAAAAAAAGTAATGAAATAGTAGTAGGGTTTATAAAGTGAAATCGACACATCCTTTTGTTAAAGTCTGTTAAAATGTAGCATAATGTTACCCGGATCATAATAAAGAATCGAATGACACATCAACAGCTCATATAATATCCCCACCGAGGGGCTCGAGCCTACCCCACATTAAGGCCCATTAGGCCTTTTTTTGACGGGGAGATCAAATGCATTTACGCATCGTGGTGGCGCCAACCGCAGGGGATATGTGGGACTCGAGGTAATCCATACCCACTAAACATCCTCCCCGGCCTGACCTTCAGTGCGCTATGATAGGACGGCTCGGGATCTGCGCACGTAAGTGCAACTACACCGAGACCGTCCCAACGGTGCCAGTCTAGGCACTCCTTACACCAATTGGAAGCCAGCAGCCAGTCCTCCACCGACGGCTGCTCGACCTGGTGCGTCCTCCTGACGAGGAGAGGACACCGGGAGCAGCCATCGGACCGCACCTGGGGTACTTCGGGCGCGGTCATGGACCAGAAAAGGGTCGTCTCCGACTAGCCGTGGTGGGAAAACAAAAACAACTCGACGATGGCATGTGACTTCGAATGGCAAGGGGACACACTTGACATCAAAAGCCACACACCCGCCGAGAAAGTTTCCCCACCACGTTGCGAGGACGCTTTCGGACGTGGAAATGCACCCCATGCCACCCGGACCATAATAAAAAATCGATTGACACGTTATCCGTTAAAATCGGATAGATAATACAGACATAAATTATACTAGACTTCTAAATTTTACCTCCTTATGGTCGGTGGTCTACGCGTAGACCACCAAGAATTTTGGGTAAAACAAAAAACCAAGAAATTTTAAAACCAAGAAAATCACTTATGTTAGCTACTCCTTTTTACCCAAATCACTTATGGTTGGTCGGTGGTAGGTAAGACTTGTAAGTCCCTACCACCATCTTATTAAAGTCTGCAGCTCTAACAATAGTGTTAGTATGATTAATTGTATTCCGAAAGTTAATGATAAGTAAGATAGTCATCAGTCCTCAGTAATTGAGGCTTTGCTCGGCTCTACTTTCAGCTTAATCATCACTTAACATGAGATAAAGGCTAAAGCTTCATTATGAAGATATAAAAAGGTTCGAATTCACATTTGATCATGACAATTATTCATAGATTTTTTTTATTAAGAAACGAGCAGGGTATTATAAAGTAGCACTTAAATATTATTTTACTTATGCTAAGCACAATAACAAGATTCTCTTAATTTAATTTTACATACATAGTCGCACAATTCAATTGTAAAATATTCAGTTTTTTGTAAAGAATACTCATTATTAATTTTAATGATCTTAGAATTGCATCTCCTAAGACCATTATCCCAAACTACCCACTAACATAACAAGTACGTGAAAGAGACACGTTACTAAAATACTTCATTATTTTTACTTACTCATTCAGTCTTCTGACCTCTATGTTTTCTTCCCAATCTTGTTGTCCGAAAGTATCGTAAATGTAATTTAGGGAAGTGAAACTTTTGTCGGTCCTCCGAGCCGCTGTCCCCGATCTTCTATTCAATATAACATCCCATGGGATATCCCCACATCAAAAGGGCTCTAAGGCATTTGGCTGAACTTACTCCCCTGCGGTAAGAAACTCCGCATTTTATCTAGGCAGCAATGAGAAGAGTATTTTACCCATAGAAAATTAGATTTAGATGTGCGTAAAGATTACAAAAAGTTTGCGTCAATTTTGTTCTGTTTTGTGACATAACAGTAGTTACTTATCAATACATCTTTGTCCAAATTATATAAAAAAAACCTAAATCAATTATTACTTCCGTAAAAAAAATTATAGTTTAAATTGCACATACCTACACCTTTTTATTTCCCTTTACCACAAAGTAAATAATAATGGTTTATATTTATTACTGTGTGTGTATAACCACAAAGCAGTGCCTACCTTTAAAATTCCAAATACCGATAAAAGCTGGAAAATTTTTCCTGGTTACTTTAACTGGGATACACGACTGTATTAAACATCTTTACCTAAACTAGAGCATCTACGATCTGATAATTATGTAATGATTTTTTCAACGAATCCTATATAACATGAACATGCCTGACGGTGATGTTTTCCTCTCTTGAATTTAAAATTGTGTATTTTAAATTCAAGACACGAAAACATCACTATCTAATTTCCAAGCAATTGGAATTCTAAAGTTGATAAATTGACAGACTACAAAGTATAATCGCCATCATATAACCTAGTTTAGTCTAAAAATACGACGGCAAAATTATTTTCTTAGCAGGAAATCTTCGTGAAATGTCTTAAAAATGAAAATAAGCAAAGAGGGTTAATCCACATTTGTCCCGTAAATAAACGCTTAAGCGGTCTGGGGCTGGCTGCTGGCTGTACGATAAAAAGCAACGCCGCGGAGGTGGGTTAATTGAAAAAACGATAGTACGTAGGTTCACCATTTTTGTGGCTATCCCCCATCTCTTTTAAGCGCAGTATTTAGCAATATTTTCTCAATTTGAACGCGGCTTTATTCGATAAAATAGCGAATATGTCGTACTATTTTATAAAGAATAGTTCTCACTTCGATGCTCTTCTCCATTTCACTGTATTGTAAATTATCATGTGAGTTCATGGAATTAATCTTAAATCTCCACGTGGGCTACAAGATCCAATAACTGCTCCTGGCTCTCCACTCCTGCAACACAATGGACTCGGCACCCGCACGGTGAATCCATTGAGTTTTTGTCTCTGCTACGTTTGTGTTATGAATATTTATATTTATTCACGTGTATTGGTTTCATCACAACAGCTCATATAATGTCCCCACCGAGGGGCTCGAGGCTACCCCACATTAGGGGCGATTAGGCCTTAAAGTCAACCACGCTGGCCAAGTGCGGGTTGGTGAGTAATGGTTTAAATTCATTTATTTCAGTGAAATGTCTAGTTAAAACAGTTTATAAACTAATTATTCTCCCATTTCTAAGAAGTACAGTATTTCGTGTAAAGCTTCAGCGTGTAAGAGGCTCAACTTTATAGTACTGCAGTGTCGGCAAGTTTGCAGCAAGTATTATGTTGACATATTTGTGTTTGTTTACTCGATCTTTGCTTAAAGCTAGACTGTGTGTAATCTCGTTCGTCCAAGCACATTCGTAAAATTCTGTGTACAGATTTGAATCTTATTGTAATGGACATAACGCTTTTTTAAAAGATATGTCTTTGTCTTTTCACATGTTCAAATATACAAGGGGAATTGGGGAAATACTATTTTGGGGAGCTTGTCGAACAGACCCACACCCTGATAGTATAAAAGATCCATCCGACTCGAAAGCCCTAGAGATTAATTGGTAGAGAATCTCCCGCAGGAGATGCTCGACTAGAAATCCTCACAAAGTGAATCAAGGAATAATATTGATCTGTGCATGACTTCTAATTGATTTAACATTTCAAACTAGCTAATAACCTAGTAATAGGACAACAAATAGAAAAACTTGGCCAGAAAGCTGAAAAGTAGAGGTGCCTTTTAAAATTAATTTAGCAACTTAGTGGCGTAATGTAGCGTATAATTGAAAGGCGTAGGTATTTAGCATATATGTATTTGGTTTCGACGATTTTGTACTCTCATTAAAATATTTAGGGAATGTTATAATAACGTAAACCTTTTCGTGATCACGAATATATTTTCGGTCTTCAGACCTTATGGTAATATTAATAACGTTTAAATTCAAAGCCGGGGTAGATAATCCAGCAAAGGGAACAAGAATACAATCAATGACGCCAACAGAATATCGAGCAACGCCGCAAATAGGATTCCGATCAGGTATTCTGTTTTTCATCAGCAAAAAAGTATTCAGATATTTCTGTAATTTAATTTCATACGAAGAAAAATGTAACGTATATTTTTCTTCGCATGGTTATATCCAGGTTCTTTGGATCTTTTCTTTTAATACAGGTCTAGAAAATATTCCATTCCACCTGATGGTAAGCGGAAGTGGAGTCCAAATGTAAATATAGCTAGTGCGAGAGCTGTTTAATCTATGAGAATGGAACCTTTCTAACGTAGGTGTTCGAAAAAATTTACCAGAGGTGATACCATACCAAACATTATGTATTTCAATTTTAAGAAGCAATAATCGTCGTTCCCTCCAGCAAGGTGCTTATTTGTGCCTTTTTTGAATGACCAAGGGTTTAAAAAAGGAGGAAGCATGTGTGCTGACAGGGAATTCGGTTCTGAATAATCCAGATTCTGCGACATATTAATAAATTGCGAAATTTCTTTATTCGCGTCGAAATGGATTGGAATACACAGAATGTCGCTCATATGTCTCTATAGGTCAAAAGTAAAATATCTGTACCATAACAAATTTAGAATACTTTTGTACACCTACCTACGCAGTGTTCTGAAACTATAACACCCAGGTTATGTAAGGCCGGGTGCCGTGAAATTAAATTCCGTTAGGCTGGAAGCACGAACATTAATGCAAATTCTTCATCAAATGCTATTTATCCCTCGGATTAATTTATTGGATTAAGTTCGTGACCCATTACAGATGATTTATGATCTAAGGTGCGTGATATTTATATTTGCTACATGAACTAGAAGTGGTAGTACAGTTGTTTTACTTTACCACGCTTTGCTTTGCTTGCAGACTTATTTTTATCTTTGTGAGCGAAGCCCTTGGCCTTTATCTGACTTGATGGTAAGTGATGACAAGGTTTGCGGTGGAAGCGGACATCACCAGGAGCCCTCAATCACTAAGGGATTGACTATCTTATGAACCATAGATAGAAAATGACTGTCGTTTATAATTTGGCAATGAATCGACTAGGGCGAGACCTGGCGAGACCAAAAAATGCACCAATGTGCGAGTAATGTGTGCGTGAAAAATAGTACTGCAGTCTGACAGTTGGTGTCTTTTCTACGTGACTGACAGGTCCATTTAAGCATATTTTATAGCCATGTGATGCTGGCAGAGTAGCACAGCATCACCCCATATCCTCCAATGGGTAGAAGGTGACTAATGAATCAGCAAAGGGGTAGGTATTGATCACCTTATACTCTTCCACCAATCCCGATTAGGCAAGCGTGGTGGACTACTACCTAAACCTCCTTCGATGACAAGGTCTTGTGACCCAATAGCGGGCCGAATTATAAAGGCTGTTATGGTGATGATGAGATTTTGATAAAGTGGCGGTAGTTTGATTTGCACCTGCTCATACAGTCAAACGCATAATATGTCATTGCTGAATAACAGGATTTATTTTATTAAAAATAAACTAAATAAGTTATGAGTCATTAACACTAAGCATATTATATTACCTATGTCTAAGCATTTTTATGATAGACCACGGAAGGACAAGCCTTATTCCAAGGCCAACGAATTAGAAACTTGAAAATATAATGTAACCTGTTCATTTTCAAAATTCTGCCAGCATCTAGAACTTACACTCGCTATTAGTTTTATTAGACATTGTGTCAGGACTAAGGTTCATTATTTTTGGACCTATTTAATTAAGTAATCTGAGTTCGAATATCTGGGTATTTTTGTTTTAGGCTGTAGCTATCCTTGTCGAAAAAAAATATATCCTTAGCGACTGCTCTTGGAAAAGGAATGAAAAGGTAAATTTAAAGATAAAATCTCGGGATCAGTAGCAAAGAAGGATGTATTTATTTAACTAAATCTGACTGGAATTTTCAAACGAACGACGCAATCAAAAAATATATTCCAGTGAAACCTCGTGGAAAATTAATGTAAATTGTTCTTTAAACGTTATTCACTCCTGAGTGTAACCTATTCGTTTTCAGTAGAATATAAATGCTTTCGTTCCAGTGGAATTCGAGTGGGCGGTTATTGCTTAGCTATAAAGTGAACGGTTTTATTAGCTATTGGAAATTTGGCGAATGATCCTCCTTGTCCCGTCCGAACCCGTCACCTGTATGGGTGGAGGTTTGGGAGGATGGGATTTTTATACAAGGTTAACCCTTATTTTGCTTAACTCAAAATATACCCGGTTTGTTGAGATGGATCACCAGGACAGATGTTAGGTGGTTGGCTTGCTTGTTAGTTCTTTTTCAATGTATTTTTAAAAGTTTTAAAAACAGTAATGTTGTTAGTCAGCGAAATAAAGAATGATATTAAAACATCTACTACAAGGTATATATGAAAGATCATAAAATCATAATTTAAACAAACTTATAACAAATCTCTTTTACATCGTGGGCTATGAGATGTAACAAAATTAAAAGCTCTCGGTCTAAATGTTAATTGAATTTAGACTCATTAACATTTTTAATATGCAAAATGATAAATGAAATGAAAAAATTTAAGCACTCAACAAAACCCACGTGAAACGTGAAATACACCAAAACAACATAATAGAGCGTTTCATTCAATCGTTAATTCAGTTTAAAAAGTGTTGTCACTTGATAAAATAGTACCCATAAGTTTATAATGGAAACAACGTTTCATTTCACTGGCAACAAACTAACCGTTGGTCAGATTTAACTATTGTTAAAATAGCCGTCAAAAAATTAAAAACCGTTTTAACAATTGGTTAGCCTTTAAAAAAAAAACAAAAACTTAACTATGGATCAAAAAACCAGCCTTAAAGCGCTACACAACCCCTTTTGGGATTATGCGAGTGATTGTTTTATTTACAAAACATAAATCCCTATGCAGGTAATGTGGGGTATATTCAAAATTTGTAAAATAAAGGAGAAATTTGAAATTTATTAAGCAGTTTTGCTGAATTTTTGATAATATCATTACTATTTAAATGATAAGCTAACATGTGTTAGGTTAATCACCCGCCGCCCGCCCGCTTGTCATACCATCTACCTGTATATATATTTAATCTATGTACCTATATAACATTGGATGTATATAGTTTCTTGTTTAATAGAATAATCTTTACATTGCCTTATCCTTACGATCTTTTAAATACACAAAATTATTATTCCTTTACTAATCTAATAAGCCGACTTTGCAAACTTTTCTCTCCAATATTAACTAAATATGACGGATTGTTGATTGCGATCTTTGTTTTTTCTCGCTAGAATGGGTTTAGCGTCGTAATTCCATTAAGGATAAGAATGAATTAAAAAGAGTGCTTGATAGATCCTCAAGGAAATTAAATTTAATTGAGAATTGGATTTACTGAGAAAAAGGGCTTTATTATGAAATGTTGGAAGAGTGTTGTTTACAAATAAATATTTTTTTCGGAAATAAAGAAACCTATCACAAAAAATGTGTAGAGTTATTTGACTGTGCTCTTCTCTACCTACTGCCTCACTCAGTTCGGGTGGTTCATCATCATCATCATCACAGCCTTTATAATTCGACCCACTTCTGGGACACAAGGCCTCTCCTTGTCATCGAAGGAGGTTTAGGCAGTAGTCCGCCACGTTTGCCCAATGCGGATTGGTGGACGGAGTATAAGGTGATCAATACAACTTTGCTGACCCATTAGTCGCCTTCTACGACACCCATTGGAGGATATGGGATGCTGCTATTCTACTCTGCCGATGACGTCATCACATGGCGGTGGTTTGAGCGCTCCTAATTCGAGCAGCTAGTCATCTGTGCCCTCCTTCCTATTCTTTTCTATTCTATTATTTCTACAATCAGGTTGTCTCTAAGAAATAATACAATTTGTTGGGTTTGTGTAACTTACACTATCCCTGTATTGCGCATGCATTAAATATAATGAAAAATTTGACTAAATCTTCAAGCCCGATTTATTGTGTCGCCTTAAAAAATATTTCATTGATATTTTTGAGTAAAGGTAAATATTTATACGGTTTTGAAAAAAAAAACCAAATACTTACATTTCCTTCCTTTTTAGTCCCCATTTTAAACAAACAGTCAGCAGAAATGTTTCACGGTCGTAATATAAATTACCCGGCAAAAACAAGACAACACCCTGCTTATAGGTATTACAACAACAAAGGAAGCTTTATAGCGGCCGTATTATAGCGGGTTTACACGGGACGACAATGACACGGCTGATTAATAGTCAGCAATATTCCTAGTGTGCGAAGCTTTTGTCCAATTCTAATAGCACTTAATAACCACGATGACCGATCAAGTTCACCGCTTTGTGTATGTTACCTGCGTAATTACACAGTTCTCGTAAATTTAAATATTTTTCGTCGGTATTATTGTTAGTAACCAACAGTTGCGTGCTATAGCTACTTTTGTAAATTTCTTTCTTGTCATTTTTTTACAACTATACTATACCATCATCATATCAGCCAAGTATACTATACCATCACCGGGTTATTAAGAAGGCGAAGAGGTGTCCTTAAAAACCTGTAAGGTGAACCAGGATTTTCAGTCGATGAGTCTTTACCGTAATCCCGCTTTCTTGTCACTCATATATTAGGTTGGGGAAAAAGTCTTTTCGCATTATAGTATGTATAAACTTGTAATAAAATCTCTTTGGCTATACTATTTGTATCTGGCTGGTTTTGGTATCATTGAAAGTTTAAATTTTAAAGAACATAATTCCAAATTCAAATTAGGAAAATGTGTGATTTTCATTTGTTTTTCGTACCACCAAGATGAGTGAATCTAATGAAGAAATTCGATACATTTTAAAATTTTACTACAAAAAAGGTAAAAATGCAACGCAAGTCGCGAAAAAAAATTGCGATGTTTATGGACCTAGTGCAATGTCTGTGAGAGTAGCACAAATTTGGTTTAAGCGTTTTCAATCTCGAAATTTTGATGTCAAAGATGCACGTCGCTCTGGTCGCCCTATTACAGATAAAATGGATGCCATTTTTGAAAAAGTGGAGCAAGATCGGCATGTCAATAGTTACGACGTAGCTGAAGAACTGGGAATTGACCACAAAACAGTTTTGGCGCATTTGAAAAAAACTGGGTACACAAAAAAGCTCGACATTAGGGTACCTCACGAGCTCACTGAAAGAAACCTAATGAACCGTGTACTCATTTGTGATTCTTTATTACGACGTAATGAAACCGAACCATTTTAGAAGAAGCTGATAACTGGTGATGAAAAGTGGATCACGTACGACAAGAACGTGTGAAAAAGGTCGTGGTGAAAGGCCGGTCAGGCTTCACAGACTGTGGCGAAACCCGGGTTAACTCGCAACAAGGTGATGCTGTGTGTGTGGTGGGATTGGAAGGGCATTATTCATTATGAGCTGTTACCACCAGGCAGGACCATCGATTCTGAACTCTACTGCGAACAACTGATGAGATTAAAGCAAGAAGTTGAGAGAAAGCGGCCGGAATTAATCAACAGAAGGGGTGTGGTTTTTCATCATGATAACGCTAGACCTCACACATCTTTAGCCACTCAGCAAAAATTAAGAGAGTTTGGCTGGGAGGTGTTAATGCATCCGCCGTATAGTCCTGACCTTGCACCTTCAGATTTCCACCTGTTTCGGTCTCTTCAGAATTCTTTAGGCAGTGTCAGGTTAACATCACGAGAGGACTGCCAAAACCACTTGTCGCGGTATTTTGACCAGAAGTCCTAAAATTTCTATAGCAATGGGATCATGTCCCTACCTACAAGATGGCAAAAAGTTATCGAACAAAATGGTACCTACATACTTTAGTTAAATGTAAATAAACTATATTAAAAAATGTTTTGAATTTTCTTAAAAAATGCGAAGAAACTTTTTCCCCAACCTATTAATTATCATTAGTTGAGAATTGTTGTTGCTTTTATTGAAATGAAATGAAAAAGCTCTTTATTAAATGGACTTTGCTAAGTACTTTTAAATCGTCAAAATGGTGGTAGGGCACCACCATTTCGTCGAAATAATTATTTTACTTCAATAATTATTATTATGTTGAGATGGAGAAGAAATGGCGAAAGAAACTCCACAGCTTACAATTTCGTAATGAATTCAAAACATCATTACAGCTAATAGATATATCAATATGAATAAATTATAATTTTAAATGTGTAAATTTTGGGCAGATTTTACTCCCACGCATTTGGATCATTTAAATAATCAATTATCTTGTAATATGCTTTTTTATATAATTTAGAGTAAACATTTTTTTTTAAATTTGTTATCAGGCAAATCTCTAATATTCATCGGAAGCTTATTGTAAAAACGTAGGTATGTATATTTATTTATTTAATCTTTTAAAAATAAAAACAACAACAATTCTTATCATCTCAACAGTTTATTGCACACAAAAAGGTATAATATTGGAATAATGCAATTATGCGGTTTTAGTTTTATTAGAATATTTTTTTTATTACACGCCTACCATTTCTTAAGAAGTAAATAATAATAGAGAATGCCTTATGGCAATAAGTCCGCCATTTGTACATACCTTTATACCTCTGTGCAATAAAGTTTAAATAAATAAACACCACTGTTTTTAATAATTTGTACACGGATACAAAAATGGAGAACATATTGGTATAAAAAGTACAAAAGGTGTGGCTTATTTCTAATAGAAATCTCTTCCAACCCACCTACGAAAGGAGAAGTGATGCGAGACGCGAATGTCGTGTGCATATAAATATACCTACAGATAAATAAAAATAATATAAATACATAAATAATAATGCGATACATTATCCATAAATACGGTATAATACAATATATATCTACATACATAAAAATATACATATATACATACATATATAACATGAACATTATAAGTACCTAATAAAACATTGTTATACATAAAACAAAAATACGAAATAAATCTAACATAGAGAAAGGTAGTGCTCTTTAACTCTTTTCTTGAAGAGAGGAAGTGACGAAATTTCACGTATTGCTGGCGGTAGTGCATTCCATAGCTTTACTGCATGAACAGTGAAGGAGTCAATGAAGAAATCAGTACGGTAAGGATTGGAAGGAAGCTTAAGAAGAGTGCGGAGATGCGATCTGCAGAGAATGCCAGGAGGACGAGCAAACTCAAAACGCTCACGAAGGTAATTTGGATAAGTTGGGTTATGTAAAATATTAAAAAGAAGACAAAGAATCCGTGAATTCCTTCGAAATCTGATTGGGAGCCACTTGAGCTGAGATCGGAACTGAGAGACGTGATCGTATTTACGTAACCCAAATATAAAACGTATACATAAATTCTGCAGTCGCTCAAGTTTGTTTAATAGTTCCTCCGTGATGTCCAGATAACAAGCGTCTGCGTAATCTAAAGTAGGAATAATCAATGACTGGGCCAAAGAAATTCTAGTATGGAACGGTAAAAAGTGTTGTAGAGATTTAAGCATGTGGAAGGAGGAAAAGACTTTGCGACTTACTTCGTTGACATGAGCTTTCCAATTTAGATTGCTGTCAAAAATGATACCTAAATTTTTGGCTGTGAGAGAGTACGGAATGACCGAGTTATCTAGGATCACAGGTGGCAGCAATCCAAAGTCCAATTGCTTTGTCATATATCCACTTCCTATAATTATTGCTTTGGACTTCGATGGATTAAGGTGGAGCCCATATGACTTAGCCCAGCAATGCACACGCATCAGGTCTTCATTAATAGCAGATATACCGCTGTTGACGTCGGAGACTGGGAAGTGGCGATACAACTGCAAATCGTCGGCATAGAGATGATAACTGGAGGTTATTACTTTGGTCACAGTGTTGATAAAACAGGAGAAAAGTAGTGGCGATAAGATTCCTCCTTGAGGAACTCCTGTTGACAATGAGCACCACTCAGAGATATCGTCATTTACTCGGATACATTGGGATCGGTCACGGAGATAGGAATCGAACCAGGAGATAGCACTAACTGAAACATTGAGCGACTCGAGAATGCCTAGAAGAATGTCGAAATCAACTGCATTGAATGCGTTACTGAAGTCAAGCAGTAATAATAAAGAAAGAGATTTATTCTCCATGGCAAGTCTTATGTCGTCAGTTACTTGGATGAGAGCAGTAACAGTGCTATGACCTGGTCGAAATCCGGATTGAAAGGGGTTAAGTAGGTTGTTGGATGACAAATATAGAGAGAATTGCTTATGTGATAAATGTTCAAGTACTTTGGAGAGGAACGGTAATATGGAAATAGGTCGGAAATCAGATAAGGAACGAGGACTCGAGATTTTGGGTAAAGGGATGACATGAGCACGTTTCCAAGATGATGGGAAACAATTCCTTGTGAGGGAGAAGTTTAGGACATGGGTAAGGACAGGAGTAAGTTCAAAGAGGATAAGAGAAACCATCCTGGAACTGATTTCATCACTGCCACAGGCAGTTGATGAGATCGCCAATACTGACTTCTGCACGTCCTCGCTGGAAACAGGACTAAAACTAAACGGAATACAGGAAGGCTTAGGAGAATCCGATAAATGACGTAGGGTGCTTGCCTTAGTGTTGGCATCGAGAGAGGTGGTCGTTGAAGAGAAGTGTACATTCAGTGAGCTAATATCAACATTATTGCTGCACTGGCTACGTGATTTACCTATGCCAACAGATTTCAAGAATCTCCAAATGTCAGATGGCGATTTCCCAGTAAGTGAGTCATGAAAGTATCGCCTCTTAGCATCTCTACACAGACGATTGCAGCGATTACGTAACAACCTGAAACGCAACAGATTTTTCTCATTAGAGAAGCGCTTTAAACGACTCTTGGCTCTGTCCCTTTTAACCATCGCTTCCTTTATGGACGAAGTAAGCCACGGCGCTGGATAATGTTTAATCTTCACACGTTTCATCGGTGCATGCTTGTCAAACAAATTCAAGAGGTTGGAGTTAAGAATATCAATCTTGCCTTCGATAGTGATATTACTAAAAATCTTAGCCCAGTCAATGAGAGACGCGTCATGCTTCAAAGCGTTCAAGTTAATGGACTTAAAGCTACGATAGTTGCGATACTGCTGTTTGCATTTTGGTGGACGGACTATGTACGACAAGTAAATGAGATCGTGATAGGAAAACATTGCAGTAAGCTGTCCGTGCGCAGCGACTTTATCCAGGGAGGAAACTATTAAAAGGTCAAGGAGAGAGGGGGTGCAGTTGGGTGAAAAATGTGTAGCAGAAGAAGGAAGGATATGAAGGTTGAAAGAAGTAACAGTGTCTTGGAGGAGACGAGATCGAGAGTTATTTTTTAGGAGACAAGTATTGAAGTCGCCTAAAAGAAGAATATCAGAATAGGATGGACACAAATCACTTAACAGTTTATCTAGTGTCGGAAAGTAATTAATGTTAAGATTAGGGCTATAGAATACACCAAGTAGTAACTTTCTGTAATTTAAAATAATTTCAATAAACAAGAATTCGGCAGATTCTGAATATAAGCTAGGAGAGGAAACGATAATTTTATAAACTAGATCTGCTCGCAGGTATACAGCCACACCACCACCACCCTTTCCGATTCTATCGTTCCGAATCAGAACATATCCTGGTTCTGTCTGTCTGGTCCACTGTTCTCCACATCGCAAAGCTACCTTTCACGGATAACGTACCTATCTATAAATTAACAAAGTATTGCAATCTTAAATGAATACTTACTAGTCAACAGCTTTTTCGTGGAATAAGACAATAAACTCGCCATTCCACCCCACCCTTAGTTCGTAAGGCGAAGTTGTAAATGTAAATTATCACAGCGAACTCGGCGAACTACCGTCAAATCGGTCGCGACTCAGCGGCAGTGTAGCTGAGCCGCCCCGGTTCCGCCTAACGCCCCGTGACGTCACCACCGCACCCTTCCCCTAATATAAGGTAAACATGGCCGGATCTTGTTTACAAGTTTCTAGATTTTTCTATACTAGGAAAGTTCCTTTTTCTGTTGACCGCGTTCTTGTGTTTGTGACGTCACGGAGCGTGGGTATGACGAAAATTGAACCATTTATATGGTGGACAGTGTTGAGGAGGGCTAGTTAGAGTTTACTAGACTTTGCGATGGATTGCCTACAAAATTTAAAGGAACTCTTTTCTTCCTGATGTTTATGTTACAGCCATAGTGATTAATTATTTATTATGCATAGTGACTGGTTATTATATATAATTAACAAATTGTCTAGCCAATTTGATAAATGTATGACTTTATCCGGCTATTATTCATAATAGCAGGTCAAAGTTAGTCAAAGCCATAAATAAATGCGTTTTTGGCGTAGTGTGTAAGAGCGTCGTCTCCCGCCTGGGAGGCACTAGTTCGATCCCCGCCACGAACCAATGTGTTTTCAAATTTTGAATTCATATGTACTTACGTTTAATCGACGCTTTTACAGTGAAGGAAAACATCGTGAGGAAACCTGCACACACCTATGAAGAAATACTTAGGTTGTGTGTGAAGTCGACCAACCGGATAGCCTGGTTGACTAAGGCCTAATCGCCCCTAATGTAGGGTAGGCTCGAGCCCCTCGGTGGGGACATTATATGAGCTGTTGATGATAAATAAATGCACTCCGCCTGGTCATAAAAAAATAACCCTGACCTACCGAGTGATGGGTAGGTTGGGATTATTTTTTATGCCATGTAGGTTCATAAAATACTAGTCCTCTCCACTTGTTTTATTACTTTATCCAAGTCTTCCAAGATTTCAGATAAAATAGCTAGTTAATGCGATTAATTCTGTGTCCTTTATCGCTTTGTCCAATTTGAGTAGATATCCATAACGGCGGCATAGTATATAATATCCGGATTTATTACTTTGGCTGTATATGTATACGAATGACTGTATAACTTGGGTGCCTTTAGGGTTCCTTATTCTTGGGCCATCGTAGTCCATATTCTCACTAAAGATAGATGATTGTAACAATGTATATGGGTGCGGGTACCACATTAGGGTTACGATCGTAAAAAAAATCCTCCCTACTGGAGATTTTAGGATCGTAATGTTGTTGTTGGCAGGCAAACTTTTACATGTTATTAAAAATTACCGGAGAAAAGCCATCTTCTCCGTCAAACATTAAAAATAAGTCAAGATTGTTGATTGAACGTGTTTCTAAATCTTAGTGAAAAGGTAGTCAAGCTATAACCACTGCTTTCTTATAGAAACAATAATGGGATAAAATGACAATATCGTATTGAGAAAATAAAGGAAAATATGCAAGACTGTGTAAAAAAAGGCCTTGTAAAAAGGAAGACGGTATCATATTATGTATATGGAAACACCCACGAGTCCACAATTTTTTAGAGACTTTAATGGCCTGCCGCTCCCTTTCGATCTTGCAGAGTTTCTATATGACAATGAGACTCCTACATGGGAGATACCTGTCGACTAGAAACCCCTTACTTGAATTCGCCCTACAGGCCACCTGCGGTCAACATCAAAAGTCACAAAAAAAAACTAATCCATGTCGTTTTTTATTATTTTAGATAATGTAGATACCTACGTTCTTCCCACACAAGCTCGATCTGTCTTAATAAGAAGGGAACAATGATGCAATCGGAGTAGATCGACTCGATCAAATACTAACGCGATGAACCACTATGGCGATTTCACACTTAATTAAAGCAACGATTCCGAAGTAATACGTAACAAAGCTGGATTATCCGGACAATGGGAGCAGCACGAGTGACGTCAGTTGCCATCATAAGTGGAACGCTGCTTAACTTAAATGGAAAGTTTTGTATCTCGTTCTAGTTTTGCTTGGAAAAATAGGCTTTAAAGTAAAATGTCGCAAAACTGAATGCTAGACAACCCTCACGTCAGTCACTCACTTCTATACATCAAACGTTAAATCATATTGACATGAGGACATAGCCGATGTCTATATTTTTGCCAGTATGTTAGTAAATTTATTAAAAGTGATAATATTAGCTAATGCATGGTTGTTGTGGAAAATAAACCGGAATATCATATACCGTATCAATTTGAGGACTGTTATGGTAACGTAATTTTCGCGCATTTAAGGCATGACAGTTTTATCTATTGACGTCACTAACGCGAATAACCTTCGCGGAACTACTTTAATACTTTTGTGGCTTGAATATTACGTAAACCTTAATATGATACCGACATTGGACTATTCCGAAAAACAAGATTTTGAGACAACTATACGAACGTTACTGTTACATAAATATCAATAATATAGGTTATTTTTTCTGGAGGATATATTTCGTCTTGAATGTTCGTCCCTGTTGACAAACTGGAATCACCAACTTTATAAAGAACAACAGCGATGAGTAAAACATCTTGTACAAAACGTCTTTAGAAATATAAAAGAATCTAAGCATAGCTATCAATGGTATTAAAATAGTCAAAGGCGCTGTGCATGGTCACGCAGAACGAGATTGAATCAAAAACTAAAGCAAAATTACGGAAATTAAAAACAAAATAACTTTAAGATAGAATTACGTAAGTATCAATTAGCTTCAAAATTACTTTCTGGAGTTTGAGACAAAACAGTTATGTGATCGCTTGGTAAAAAGGATGCAAATTAACAATACAGCAGCCGTTATTATCATTGTAGATTTTAGGTCATACTCGTTAGAAAGTTCTGACGTTATTTAACTTGGTAGCCTTTATTTTTGTATAGTCTTTTGTCAGCGGTCTATGGCGCAATGATTGTCTGCCGTGACGAAAGCAGATGGAAGGTTCCTTTTTTGGGTTTCAGATCTCTAGCGACAACCCGCATTACTTGCCTTGATTTGTTCCAAATATTTTCAATGACATCTTCTGCTTCTGGGTGGGAACTTTTAAGGCATTATTTTATTTTTTAAGATGACTAGTTAATGTAATCTCATTCGTAATTATTAAGTCATCCACTAGATCTGTTTGGATTTCGTTAGTTTAGTGATTTACTTTGGTTTTGATCATCAAATTGACGGACAATTTGCTTATGATTCGTGGGAATTCATTGGAACATGTATTATGTGAAAAATCTGTTAAAATATTACGTTTAGAGAAACTATAGGTGCTGAGGTTTTAAGTCATTGTGGACGGATACCCGATTAATGTTCTTTATCACGATATAACTGATTACACCCGAAATAAATCTGCATCTTCATAGGCTTGACAACTAGGTATAGTATAAATAAAGTAGTAACGTAGATTACATACCTATATGTTAAATTCTATGCAATATACAATCTCCTCTACTTAATAACATTTGTAGGATAGTTGCATAAATTTCGCATTTTCATATTTCTACCCAATGCCACATAATCGAATAATAAAAGATAGTGGACGGCCGTTTTCCCTGAAACATTTCGGACGTTTCACGAACCAGACGTGATAATCTCAGAGGAGTGCAATATCGTGGAGTATTATAACGGCATAACTTCACCCTAACCGAGCTTAATACTTCCACGGATAAGAGCCTATATTACACCCTGGCATAAAAGGCGTTTACCTGGATCTGAGGGATTCAGGATTCTGTTTGCCTTTGGGTCATTTATGTGTCTTATCGGTTTACTTGAAACTTGCGAAACTGTGTGCTAAGAAACGACTTGATCTTGAATATAAATTGATTCTCTAAATCACTTTTTAAAGTTTTGACAGTCTAATATGAAAATGAATAATTTGGTTTTTAACCGATTGAAAAAAAGGAGGAGGTTCTCAATTTGTATTCATCTTTTTTTTAGGCATGCTCCCCGATTAATTGAAGACGCCTGATACCAAATAAATTTTTTTTTTGAAAGAGTATACTTTTCAAATGGTCCCATGAAAATTTTCCATGGATTGTAGATCAGATTCAGAAGATTTTTTTGATCAGATGTATGAGTGCGTGCGACGATTCGTCACTATATGCAGTCAAAGTACTGTATCGTTCTCAATATTGTGCTCAAAGTCTCGAGATAGTTTCCTGAAAATTGTATAGTGCTAAAAACTGTAGAACTATATTTACACCGCTCAAAAGCAAAAAATAATTATTCTTAACTAAAACAAAAACCGCCTTCAAAACTAAAAATAGAGAAATTGTTTGTTTAAGAAAATCTAAATGCCAACTATGTTTTTTTTAAAGTTAAAAGCGAGATCTAATGTTGCTTTATTTCAAGGAACGCTTAGTGAATCTATAAATGTTTTCATTCTATTGAGATTCAAATATATCAGTTTAACGATTGTAATAAGATAACATTCCCAATTTTTGTGAAATTAAAATCTGTTTTCTTCAAGTAACTTTAATTATTACTAATATATATTTTTAATTTTGTAATCGTCACTATTCATGTCATCAAGCCTGTGGCTGTTCGAAGTGGTGAGAGGCTGGTGCCCTGTAACACAGGTATTCTACCTAGCATAGGCACCAGTCTCACACAAACATGTCTCTCCCTAAATTGTACCAGCAATGTTCATTGTCTATGTTTGTGATGAGAAAATAAAGATTATTATTATTATTAATTATTGTAAACAAAACAGCAAAATATATCTACGAAACGAAATACGATATGAAATGGCAATTAAAACCAGTAACGTTTACAGTATCGAAAGACAAATAACATATATAAGAATATTAGAGGAGGAAGTATTTGAGCAGACTTCGATAATTGTGCTATCGATTTGTAAATTAGTTAACTTATTTCTCATATCTGCCAACTGTGTTATTCCCACCCGGATTTCTGAGATGATTTTGAGTGTAACATCTGTCCATCTGTCAAGTCTGGTCGTTGGCTTTAGTCGGTGTGTTTACTGAAGGATAGTTATTTTTTGGGTTTGGCACTGCATGGCCCATGCTGCCTCTGATCGACCCCTCATGGCATTACGACCGTGATCGTATTATTATTTCTTTTCACTCTATCATCTAATTAGAGAAGACTCTTAGTTATAAAACAAAATCTTCATGAACGTAATATTTAAGTCCTAAATCAAAGTAGCTTGATTATAAATATTTAATGTCCTAAATAAAAGTAGTTTCGCCACAATTAATTACATCATAAGTTTCAAATTAAAACTTAATTGTTAGCTAACCCTACAAATGTTAAGTCGTTGCAAATTGCATGCCAAGACTACTCAGTTGCAGACAAGGCGGATTAATGTGACAGCCGTAAAGTTAAATTAGTTTGTGCATCACTTTCTGGCCTAATTGAAAAGATAGGCGCACAAAAAGTATGACTTGACTTGACTAATCTAGATATTAATATATAGTTGTAACTAATACAAATTCTTAAGTTTAATTCAATTTTATTAAGCATAGCTTAACATTGAAAATGAAAGCAGAGCAGAAAATATCCATCGTTGTCTTATTAAATTGGCTAAATTAAAAATTTGTCTGAAAAGTAAACATTGTTAGAGCAAATTGTATTTTAGTCCTTTATAATTAAGTTTTAACTTGATTACTTTCTTACACCGGTTTAAAAGCGCTTTAAGCTATATTCTGATCCAAGATTGTTAATTTTTCTAATTTTTGAGTTTAGGTCTTCTGACTACTCCACCATGACGGCGTCGGAAAAATATCTGATATAATAATTAAATATTATATTACTTATATCAGATATTTTTAGAACAGGTAATATTATATTATATCAGATATTTTTCCTCCACGTCTTCAACTGCTTTTTTACTAACACCACAAGAGTAAACGCAAAGCATCTCGATTCCAGTATCCAGGATTTCATTACCACCATTACAATAATCAACAAGAACCCTATTTGCAAAGGCAACAATAGTTGTCACTTCAAAAGCTCTTGTCAGTGTTCAACGCTTATGAAATTTACCGCGATGCTGTGCTACCACAATGAATAACTATCTGGCTGGTTGCCAGCCAGTTCTATGAGGCTCATGGGTCTTCCGGCGTCCCCTGACATACTTCCACATAAGTTATTGTGGTGACTTATATGAGCGTGCAATTTGACTGAGAGCCAGTTTAAGGGTAGTTTTAGATAATATATTTTGACACTTCAGATGAATTCTCTATTATTTTTGCGATAGTATTGCGAATTCAACTAGTCTTCAATTCTTCGTTGAGTTTGAAATCATGTCAAAATCAAAATTTTGTAAAATTTTATATGTAATTTTTATCATGTTGTTTTTAAACTTGTAATAAAAGGCTGTAATAAAAGGCACTCTGTAAGGCATATATTAGACACAATGTCATATAAATACAAAATATATATAAAACTTCAAAAATATAAACATATTAAAAAAATACAAATATAGAATATATCAAAACTAGCCATTCCGCAACACATGGTTTCAAGAACATTCAATTATCAAATCAAATTCGGTATCTATCTATTGTGTAGTAAGGGACGCGCGCGTAATAATCTTTTTACTTGTTGAATAGATCGACAGTGATTTACTAATTACATAATAATTAACTCTGATTAACACATATTCATACATTTCAAATTCATTTCGTTTGCTAACATTTACATAGTCATCAATATCCGCATTTACTTTTATTTTACTTGTGTATTACTATAGGTACCTATATAGACGAACTCATAATTTCCAAAATAAACTATACTGTACCTGCTTGTAGTCAAATTGCCTCTCGACGTGTGGAGCTCGGTATGAATTCGGATAAGACGAAGATCATGTTCAACGCACAAGTTATCCCAAAGCCTCTATCAGTCGGAGATTTGGCCCATAAAGTTGTGCAGGAATATATCTACCTAGGACAGATAAGTCCAGTTGAGTAGAAACAGCTTCGAGAAGGAAGCCAATAGGAGGATCCATTTATGCTTCTTTAGCTTTCCAAATGCGGCCCGCATTTGGAAAGCTAAAGACATATCTTAACGTCTTCGCTGCCACAATGCCTGAACACTTAGATTTTTGATCAGAGTGTCCTACTAGGAAAGACCTATGCAGCGGAAACGTGGTCACTTATACCAGGGGATTAGTCCACATTTTAAAAGTCGCTCAGCACTCTATGATGCTCGGTATCTCGTTAAAAGACAGTGTACGTATCGAGTACATTTATCACCAAACGAAATTCATCGACATAGCCCAAAGAATGAGTACGCTACAGTGGCAATGGGCCGGTCATGTCTGCCGGAGAACCGACAACTGTTGGAGCAGATGAATCCTGGAGTGGAGACCACGTATAGGCAATCGTAGTAAAGGGAGCTACCTGCTGGCCAGATGACTTAGGAGGACTGTTGGCAGCGGCTGGGTGCGGGAAGCCCAGGATAAAAAACGATGGCGTATTGGCGTAACTGTCAGGCTTGCAGCGCACTGCGTGCCTCATGGCAACGGGTGCCATTCGATCAACTCCAGCCATAGCCCTTAATGCACTTCTCAGCCTCCCACCCCTCCACCTCTATATTGAGAAAGAGATGAAGGCTGGCATTTACAGGACTAACGCTGGCATAAAACACTGGAAATCTCAAACAATGAGGTCTTTACACCAAAAAGTGTTTGAATGTCCACCACTCGCAATGACATCAGATGTCTTGCTTCCAGAGTTTAACTTCTACAAGAAGTTTACCGTGGAACTGACTAAAAGGGAGGACTGGGCACAACGCCTTAATAGTGATCCCTTGGACGTCGGAAGCCTAGTATGGTTTACTGATGGCTCCAAAATGGGCCCTAACGTAGGATGTGGCATATATGCTGCCAAGCCCAAGGTCAGCAGAAGCATAAACCTTGGTAAATATGCCACTATTTTCCAGGCGGAAGTTTGTGCCATAATTGAATGTGTACAAGCCAACCGCCAGCGAAACTACGTTAACCAAAATATAGTAATATATTCAGACAGCCAGGCAGCTCTACTAGCACTAAACGGTAACGTTTTAAAGTCAAAGCTAGTAAAAGACTGCGTGGAAAAACTAAATGACCTGGGGCAACAAAACAAGATCACCCTCAAATGGGTGCCGGGTCATTCTGGAATCATCGGTAACGAAAAGGCTGATGAGCTAGCAAGGGCTGGAAACACCAGTACACCTCCTTTGCTTTTGTGAATGTCTCATTCACAAAAGAAGCCGACATTTGGGAAGACACATTCTTGACCCAGACGATATCAAAACAATCCGAGCTAGGAATATCTTATCATTTTTAGAAAGTGCCCAGCTAAAGGAGTACATGTAAGGCCTCAATAGGACTTACTTGGAGGCTAGTCACAATAGATCTTTATAGGTCGCAGTGACGCAAAAAGCCCCGAATTGTCTAAATAATAATAATAATAACATGACGGAGACCGGAGACTTGACTGCTTGTATGTCTCTTGCGAATGCAACATAACTAGTTTAGTTTAATCAATGTATCTTGATACACGTATCAGAATGGAAACACTGTGTTATCGTTTCCGTTATTACAGTCAACGAGTTCTAGATATTGAGATGTATAGCTATAGGAAATGCTATTACCCTTAATGGAAATTTCCATTTCGTGTGTATAACAACCCTTCTGGGGTTTGGGGCAGACGTGGTGTGCCGTGACCATGTGTGACCTTCGGGCGGTATTACTTAAATTGCTGTATGTGTAAATTAGTACGCGAATAATTGGCTTGCAAATTAATTAACACGAGTGGTACGAATACGTATTTACTCTCAATACATGAGGCCAGAAGAGATGGAAAAGGCCAGAAAAAGATGCGAAAATGTTAAGTGACTACAAGATTTATCATTTATTTCAAACTTTATCTTAATTTTTTATAAATAGTAAAGCAATTTCATCGATAGGCACTGTCAACTGTTCTTATAGACTTTTTCGATCATCTAAATTACTTAATTTAGAATCAAGTAATATAGTTTATAGGAATTAATGTGTTTAATGTTTTTATTTTGCTAATGGGAATCATGAATCTCATTGGGAAAATACTGAATGATATTTCTGTTAGCAGCAATCTAGATAGATCTTTCGAAATCTTTTATTTTGCAGATTATTACTTAAATGTAATCAGTGGCGTGCATTAATTTATACATTAGGTAGGCATTTAGATCGAAGTCTCTAAAACTCAATCTGATACGCTACGCAGAAATCTTTACCTAACTAGTATAAAATAAAGTCGCACCCGCGTCCTGTACCTACCTACGCTTATATCTTTTCTACGCAACAGATGTTAATGTAATTTTCAATACTTTTAGATAGAGTGATTTAATAACAAGGTTTACATGTATAGTACCATGCATAGATATTACAGGATGGTAAAAATTCTAAAGTCCACGCGAACGAACTCGCGGGAAGCCGCTAGTAGAAAATAAAATCTTAAAAACAATTAAGTACTTACAACCTTACAACAATATATTTCAGGTTGTTATATGTGTAATAGTTTCATAGTTATTTGTAAATAAATAAAAAGAACTACCTATCTTTAAATAAAAAAATCTTACCTATGAATTCTGGATTTCTTACGCAGTTTTTCTAAGCAAATTGAATTATCAGAACATTGGGAACACTACAATTTTTCCATCGTCGTAAATGCGATACAACACAACACCATAAAAACACTTTTAAGTAGATAAATATTGTAAAGAAATTAAGATTTGCACCAAAAACGTATTTAACATTCGCGCGCTTGAGTGACATGACAGTCATAAAGATTTGGATCATAAAAATGGCTGGCGCTGGCGTATTCATTCATTTTAAAACTATTTCCTTCCTTTTATAAGTTAATCACGTCAAGGTGTGTTTTATAACAGTGAAGTGAAATAAAAATATATAAAAAGAATTTTACAATTCAAATTAGTTAAAAAGATCTTAAGTAAATATTAAGATTAAAACTACTTGCTTTGCTCTTATTCAGACACTAGCGCCACCTAGGGAGTACTGGAGAATAATCTTGCGAATACTTTTATTTAATAAAATTTATTCCTAGTATTTTATGCGACGAAAGGTTACTTAAATTTCGTAATTCATTATTTATTGATGAAAGTATTTTAAAATAATCCTATAAATTAATCGGCCTCCTAAACAATATCAAATTGATAATCACAGTCGGTCGAGTAGGTCAGCCTACTTAATACGGCTAAATTGAGAATGTCAGTTTCCTAGTTATAATACCTGCTAGTTATAATATTTCAATTTTGTCGTTTAACATTGTCAATCGTTGTGTGTTTCTGAACAAGTAAAAAATATTGTAGTGTGTGTGATTTTTACAAGCAGATGAAACTAGTGCTTACCGCGCATATTGGCGCGTAGGTGTAGGTATGTATACGTTACACGCAGGCCGCCTGAAGCCCATAGATTGCATTATTTTGTTGGTAGGAAGGACGTATAGTCTATAGTAGTGTATGAGTAATATATTGAGGCAGGCAGTGCTTAAATGCCTTTACTATGAGACCGCCCCTGAATGTAATGCCCATTACCTTTTTAATACGAAGGAGGTTATTTAAGGCACAAGTACAATCAGAGGAGCAAATCTTCTTGGTTTTAGTAAATTTATATTTACATGAAGTAAATTCAAAGGACGTTTGGAGTTCTTGAAAAAATATAACTAACGTACGTAATGCAGCAAGTCACGAGCTTTCGTTTCTGGTAGAAAATGTGAAGTACTAAGACGTCGTAGCACAAAGGAATATTTAATTGGAGTAACAGAAATGTTTTGCAAAATACAACAAAACACACACGTATATTTTGGGTTTGCAGAAATTAAGTCGTGTTAAAATTGAAAGCGTTAAAAATAATTATTAAATATATTTGTTGTTTGATAAAAAAAAGCATTGGTTGGGGTTGTTATGACATTATCATTCTTATTTTTTGTACTAATAGCAACGAGAAAACGGCTGGGTCTAGTAATACGAAAATATGAATTCTATAAAAGTGCGCGTGTCCGTAATGGAAATAAGTCGAATTATGAACAATCTCTCCATCACTTACAACAATGATGATCTGTATTTTTTCCTTTATTATTAATTTTAAATCTACTAAATACTATAAATACCGTCTTCTATTAACTTTATACAAAGATACCTACCAAGATTTAATAATAATCTAATGTGATACTGTTTAGTGATACACGATCCGCAAACGAAACATGTGTTCTTCTGAAACTAATTTGTTCTTTGTCTCTTAACGAAATCAGTGAACCTAAACTTTCCTTGTTTCGTCGCATTTTTCTTCTAATATTCTATTTCCTCTTTGCTTGTAAGTATTACGCAACTTCTTATTATTTTTTTTATAATTCAATAATATCGATGTCTGATGGATATCGATTCTATTTCGTACGAACTTATATTTTCTATTATTCCCGTTGTATTGTATTTATGAACGCCTATAAACAGTAAAGAGTAAGTATTTGTCGTGTAATAAAACTTAAGGAGTAGTTCTTATTAGGTATGCAAAAATGCTTTTGAGCATACTATCATTCCCATTCATAATATACAGTCAGTAGTATTATATTAAAACACATAATATAAGGTATCTTAGGGCAACAGAATTGAGTCGCTACATAGTTTCAGATTTAAAAATCTAACACAGTAATAAAACAGCGAGGAATCAAGACACTTACAAATAGAAAAGGATCATTTTCAGTATTGCGGCACAACTTTTTCCTGCAGAATTCACCTCTATAAGTTCCATCAGTTCAAGATTACATAAATATAGAAATGAAAGGTACTATGATTATATTTATTTCACTGTTCCAATCCATTCAAGTGCCCATCCATACTTCTTAATAAATGTCTGTCTTTTTATCCATCCTTAAATTGATTTCTCAAAAACTTGCATCCGTGCCAAAATCCGCATGGACGGGCTTGTGCCGCTCTCTTTATCGGTTATAAAATAATAATCCAAAAATATCCTTATATCATCAGTGATAGGATACATATTGCCATCACGTATCTCTTTCCTAGTATATTACGAACTTTGACTTCTGTACTATAAGTATTTCAGTATTGTACTTTTTGAAAGTTTCCCGTCTGATCCAATTGATACCGAGTTTGTGTCGGTTTCGTATTAAAAGTTTATAGATTCAATCTTTTTCTTTTATAGAGTTTGTTTCTATAGTTCGTTTCCTTTAAAGTTGAACATAATATCATCTGCAATTACGATTTTTACGATTTTAAGCAACCAAATGTTGGATTATTTTGTTCAAGTAAGTAAGTTTCAAAAAAAAGTTTTTCTATCTGTTATTCAGTTGCTATGACAGAAATGATTTATAATGGTCAGCCTTAAATTGCATTTCAGTAGGCAATCCGTGCTACTAAAATATGAATGCCGCTTTTGATTATGCACGGCTGACTCGCGGCCTGACGAGGCACCAAATTGAATTCTGTCACAGTTGCAACTAGGTGCGATTAGGGCTACCAATCTTTATACCTGAGAAATAATCCTTTCGTTAGATTACCCTTACCACTGGGTTGGTCTAAATGTTCTTGTTGATTTTGTAAATCCTAATGCGGCGTTTTTTTTTCAAGTATTGCAAATGCAATACTATAAACAATTTTCCATAGTGCTGATTCTAAGAGATCCAATTGGCCACGTTTCTCGTCACAGTTTGAATCATCGAAATTGTTTCCATTGAAAGGACATATTGTGTTATATTCTTTGTCACTTATTTCTATTTCTGTGCAATGCTCATTTCTAACGTTTATTCAACGCTAATAGTAATAAATGAAAAGTAATCTACATTTTGAGGGCTGAAAAGAAAATAGCGCCAATCCCCATACTTTAACGTTGGCTGAAGATTCTTAAAAGAATTTTAATAGCCGAGATTGCTAGTTTTTTAGACCGTGAAACACAAAAATACTGAGAGAGTGTTCTCAAAGGATAAGCTAAGGAAGGAAATTATTAAAACCCTCGGACAGCCCTATTAATTTTGCCTCGCTGTTTCGAAGGCTTGCCGGCGGGCGTTCGGTTAGAAACGTTAATATTGATTTTGGTTCTAACTTGCATGTGAATGATGAGCCGGAACAGATGGCAAACAGGACAGACGAATTGTTTGTTGAGGCAGAGTTGACTCGGGCTGTCTGGTCTTTTGTTTTAGAATTTCTCGTATTAAAGTTTCTCCACCTCTGGCTAGTGGTTCGCTCAATGTTGTCAAATCCAAAGATACCGGCTTCATCTTCAGGCTTGTTTTAGGTCAGTCTAATTTGTTATCAGGATCTTTTTAAAGTTCTTCGTCATAACAATATCTAGTATACAGCTTTGTTGTGTTCCAATATTCAGTTACATAAGAGACCTATCGATCAGTGATTGGGACTCCAAGCGAAGTTTGCTTCTACCTTCAGTCTTCAATACTTGGTGTGAATAAAGTCAAGAGATTCCTCGATATGTTAATTAAGGTGTCTGAGACGTTGTGATAACTTTGTAGTTGTCCGTCCAAGTTGGGTCACATTAAAATTGTCAAACTCAAGTTCTTTTCCTAACTGCTTTTCAAGAAATGTAGGCCCAAAATGCATTTCAGACAGAGAATCTAGACCTGAAAGACTTGTCCACTCGAGATCGTCTGGGACGCTCCAAAGTCCTGTTAAAAATCCAGTGAAAAGAAAATTAATTATAACATATTTTGTCAAACAGAGGAATTCTATTTATGAATCATATTGGTTATCTGTGGATTGGTGACATGTGTTAAGGAAGTAGTGGGATAGGCATGTTTTTCATATAGGTAATCAAAACTAAAACGGAGATATTTATGAGATATAAAACGAGAAGCATATCTGAATCTGAGGTGTATTAAGTGGACCTACTCTGTATCTCTTTAGGGACATTAGCCAGTGTTTTCTTCCCCAGTTTCATATGCACTCATATGCACCATTTTCTGTAGTTGGTATTTGTAAATATCTGTGTTCCATTGACTGACCTTTGACAGTAATCTAACAAATAATAGTTATATGTATTGTATGCTGCCAAGAAAAGTTTCATTTAAATTTAGCGAAGCCGTAAATCTGCATTGCGAAACGTACTAATTCCTGCAGTAATTATAGTGTCTGTAGCTTTTTTTGCATTAAAATACAGTAACAAGTGTTGCTATGCTAAAGCTTCTTTGATTCTCTTGTAGCAGGATTAGAGCTCCCCTCTTATATAAACTTATATTCCATACGATGGCGCTCATAATCCTAAAAAGCGGTCGAGAAGAGCCTTAGATAACATATGAAGCCACATCAGACAGTATGTGCCATGTAGTGCCTCAAAATAGTGACAGGTCGGCAGCCTTTCGCCTACAGAAAAGGGGCATCAAATCCAAAAACTACCAGAGGGCCTAACAAGAGGCCAATCGATTCCATCAAATGCTTAACAAAAAGGATATAACATATGAAACTATTACTGAGAAAACACCGCACTGTGGCGACCGATATCGTGTCAAATCTTAGACGTCGCGTTGTTATTTGGAGAAACGCTTTGCCCCTTATTATAAAATATGGACTAAAGTTAATCATGGTTTAAAATGATGCTCTCCCTTTTATGTTCTGAATGAAAGACAGAGTTAGCATCAGTTTCAAACCACGACTTACTTTAGTTCATGTTTTATAATAAGGGGGTTTATATCGTTTGCCACTTGGACCAATGTAGGTATACGTTTTGACAACAAGCTTTCAAAGAATATTAGAGATTTGCCTATTAATAACTTATAAAAACTAAATTATATAAAAAGCTGTAATAAGCTTTTTATATAATTTAGTTTTTACAGTGCAGATAAATGATTATCCAAATGATCCAAAGGCGTGGGAGTAAAATCTGCCCTAAATTTACGCATTTCAAATTGTAATTTATTCATATTGAGATTTATTGAATTTGTAATGATGTTTTTAATCATTACGGAATTGTAAGCTGTGGAGTTTCTTTCACCATTTTTTCTCCGTGTCAGTATAATAGTAATATTTAAGTAATTATATAATTATTTCGTCCCAAAGTTGCGGTAGGGCTTTTGACGATTTAAAAGTACTCAGTAAAGTAAATCTTTCTTGTACATATATTACGGGCGTTGTAGTCCTACGATGTACGAAGATCTGTGCTCAGTTCTGAGACGTATAAAATTTGAGCATGAAGTTCTCAAGTACATTGCTGAACACTAGAGAGAGCGTAACCTTTTTATTTGGAAGTGAAAAACCTTTTCCTTGTTATTATTTTATCCTTTATCCAATTCTCTATATTGGATTGCGTAACTCTTCTCAGAATTTTTATGGGAGAGCGTACTCTTCTAAATAAACGGCGTTTATTCAATTTACGCCTGACTTCATTTCTGTTTAAGCGAATTAGGTGGTTTCCGTGCAATTTAACTGAGAAACATTTCGAGTTTGCCCCTTTTTTCTGTTACAAAATATGCCTTGTTTTGGAAGTGGCTTCTAATTCTTTTTCTCTTGGTTAGTTGGCGGCCAGAAATGAAATTTAAAGTATACTTTAGTAATATATTTTTATCTCAGGAACACGGACAGGCACTGAGCACTCTGGCACTGAATATGCATGCATGTTTATTTTAAAAAGACAAGTATTACTAGGTAGGTAGACCTATACATATGTAGGGTTTGGGTAGGTACCACCGCCTTTCTTATTTCTGCCGTGAGCAGTCCACTGTATTTCGGGTTGAAGGAAAGGTAGCTAGCTATAGGACCCTCCAAAATCCTCGCCTTCTAAAACCCCGGGGTCCTATGAAAATATGAAGGTGGTTAGCGGTTAACAGCAATAGTCAATAAATAATGCGTCGCCGTTCCGCCACGCTCACCTGACCGTATCTTAAGAAAAACATTTAAATTTTCAATATTATTTATCAGCTCTAAGCCGCACTAGGATCATAAATACACACAACGGATAGAGACGCTGCCGCCATTCTTAGTCCAATCCTTTTTTGTTCGAAATAAGGAGTAGGAAGATAAGATTCAATTTATTGGCCTAATCGAAAACTGTGTTTCTTGGCACGCTCTTGGTCACGCAGATAAAAATACACAGTTCTTATCTGCTGGTGTTTTTAACGAATATTCTTATTGGACTTGGCATTTTTCGTATTTCACCGTAGATTTATATTTCCTTATTATAAAAGACTAATTTCTTTTATACTAACTATGGCATGCAAGCATACAGAGAGCGTAAGTTAAGGTAAGCTATGATATTTCATAGATATAGAATAGCATAAAACTTTATTGCACATCAAAACGAAATAAAATCACATAAGTACAAAAAAAAATTAACAGTAAAATGTATAATGGGCTTAGAGCGATAGATATATAAAATATTGTGAATTATGACTCTTTCCCTACCTATCGTTACTATGAAACATGTCAAGGCAGGAACAAAATTACTGAATTTCTTGTCTTTAGAACAATGCCTCCTGGTAGGTTCGTGAACGAATGGTGTAAACTTTTACTTTCTTAAGCATACAAATTGTACCTAAATGAATAAAGACATTTTGCGTGTGAGTATAATTTAAGTGTAAAAATAATAACTGACTGCGTTATTTTTTTTTTGTGAGATTGCTCTCGCTTCTATCAACATAGTATTTTCAAAGGGAAGTAATTAGACACATGTGTTGCGATAATATATTATGTTATTAATAAACTGTCGAGCGAGCGCTTTCAGTGTCATAGGTTCTGTAGAAAACTACAACAGTTTACGTAATTTAAATGAAATGTGTTTCAAAATTATTTGAAAAAAAAAAAACCCGACGCACAACTATACGCCGCGTGTCTCTAACTCGCACAAATACGGAACGTAGTCGCAACGCAAGCATGGAAAATTGTAGGTTGTTTATATTTATATAAATAAATATCTTAAATGATTTAATTATTATATGCGTCTCACAAGTAGGTACGTCAGAGTTGCAAGTGCAAGTTTTGGTATAACTTTTATATCTTTTGATATTTTTTTTTATTACGAGATGGCAAACAACTTTGCGGCCCACCTGTTGTTAAGTGGTTACCGTCGCCTAATAGACACTTGCAATATTAACGGTAAATCACTTAACACTGCAAGTGCGTTGCCATCCTGGGGACTAAGATGATATGACTTCCATGCCCAGTAATTAGACCGGCTATCTTTCCCTTCAATCCGAAACAGCGAACTGCTTCACGGCAGAAACAAGAAAAGCGGTGGTACCTACCCAGACGACCCTACATATGGGTCTACCAGCTATTAAATTTCTTGTATTACAAATAAAAGTTTAATTTAGTGCCATCTTTGCTTTTTTGCGATTAGGTGAATTATTCCTTATCATGTTTCTGTCTTTGGCATTCACTAGATATGAACTTCAACTTTAAGTTTTATGATTTTTAGAATTGTTCTTATTTCTTATAATTTGGGAAATCCTAGCTTTAAATGGTTTTCAAACTTAATGCCAACATACAAACAGAGGGAAACGTTTAAGCGATGAATACTTTAGAAGGAACCCTAAAACAGATGTAACTGCGGCCACATTTCGAATACATAGAACTTTCTCACGGAATCCTATTAATTTTATTATTAGACGTAAACACATTACAGTGAGTGTGGTGTCTCAAGTCTTCTCATTGTACCAGTTTTAACTTGCAAGAGTTAGTACTAAAGTTTGTACATGTTTAGACAGTATTCAAGACGCTACATTGTCTGTTTGTACGATGTGAGAATTGCTGTATGCGAGTGTTGGATTCGTGAATTGTTTATTCAGGATTAATGTCTGTGTTTCTATGTAGGTATATGTTTTAAGCTTTTCAAGCCTCAACGTTATATCTTTCACACTAGGTTGAAATGCTTTCGAAGTTCTTTAGGTGCGTACATATAAAGTTACGCTTTTCTCCCTAGGGTAGGCAGAGATCACTTGTTTCCACCTGCTACGATCCTTACATATTTCTTTCGCTTCATCTACTCTCATTACAGTAAGTACTCAAACATGCTCAGTGATTTCGAATTGGTCTACTTAAAATCACGTATGGAAAGCTAGGATGAATAGTTTTTTTCCCCTTAAATTTTCCCTGTTTGAGGGACGGCAAAGGGATCTAGCCCATACAGCCAAGTCTTCAGTTTCATATCTTCTTTCTTGATTTTTGCAATAAAATGTGGATGCCACACATTTTAATGCATCTAAGGAGTGCTTGGCGAAATGCATGGTACAGACCTCATGATGGTGACTGATGAGGTGGAAATCCCACTATCAAATTCTCAATGTCGCACACGCCACAAAACCTTTATTTCAATGATTTCTCATAACTGATGCTTATGCAACGAAACAACATCACTTTCACTGCACAAAATCCACTCAGAAGCAATTTTGAATTATTGAAACAAAGATCGACATCCAGACGCTGGGGTGACGCTGGAGGGAAACCATGTTTCCCGCCAAACACTCCAGGATGAATAGTTTATGCTATTATTGCCACTCCATTTCTGCAAGATATATTTTTATATGAAAAGGTCAACCAAATGACTCCATTCTACCTGATGGTAAGCGGAAGTTGAGTCTAATTGCAGCGATAAAGAGAGGTAAAGTCCTCGCACTGCAGGTGCTTCTTAACGCCTACTTTGAAGGACTCAGGAATGTAAGAAGGAAGTGGCAGTGAATTCAATTTTTTTTTATTGTACGAAATAGAAATGAAAAGAAGCGTTTCTTTAGTCCTGTTTAATATAGTGATGCCAAACAGTCGATAGTTCTGATATCGATAACATTGTGGTAATGCTTTTAATGACTTGCAATAATGTCGAGGGCATTGGGAATAGATCGGCGATAGTAACTGCGCTGTAGATTACTATCGATAGCCATTTATTACTGATGAATCGAATTTATTAAACTAATAAGTTTAATAATTTCGACCTTTCAGTGGCACTGATTTTGATGAATTCGCTGGAAAATTACATAGTGCAGGTTTGGTTTTAGTTACATATATATGTAGTTAGGTTAGTTAGTGTTTTTATTTTACTAAAGGAGGTTATTGCTTTCACTAAATTGAAATTAAAGTCACTCTACCTTTAACCAATTTCAACGAGAAAATTAGGTTCAGAAGACTTCATTAACACCCGAGAATTGGATCCTGGAAGGCTACGTTTAATTTGACTCGTTTATTCTATTTGATTAAAGTGAGTATCTCCTTGCTTATTCAGATCACAATGAGTATTGTTTTCGAATTCATTCTCTTTGGACATTTTTAGTACCAATTGAAAATAAATGCTTCGTTTTCATACACTTGTAATTGAATACCGGAAGGAGTTAATTACTTTCATGTAAAATACTGGTTTAAAAATATAATTAGATACCTACTTATGTGATTTGTGTATGCGGGTTGCCTCTTACGAATTGTTCTTACATAGCATAATGAACTTTATACCCATTGTGTAAAGTGTGACAATTTTTTTTTTTTTACAAAACACGTCTTAGCAACGACACCCTATTTGTATAAATAAAGAACATTAGTCATGTGAAGCCGGCAGAGTAGAATAGCATCAGCCCATATCTTCCAATGGGTGTCGTAGAAGGCGACTAATGTAATGGATTGGCAATGGGGTATTGAACACCATATAGTATACTCCGTCCACCAATCCGCATTGGACAGGCGTGTTGGACTACTGCCTAAACCTCCTTCGATGACAAGGAGAGGCCTTGTGTCCCACTAGTGGGTGGGTCGAATTATTAAGGATGTTATGATGATTATGATGATGTAAACTAGAAATGGGTCGAAACAAAGGTAAAATTCTCGCGCATTCCGCGGAAGAAGCGAGATTTTTTGGCTCGATTATAGTGTAAACAGATACCTATACTTTACACAATTGACTTGAAAGTTAATTATTCTATGTAACAATAAATTGCTTCCATTACGCCACAATGCAAATTGAGTTTGTATCATGAATATAATTTTATTAATAATTTAAACTCAATTTGCAATTGTATATTTATTGTATTGTATTATTTCAACAAACTCCACATATTTTAATTACGAAATTTATTGGTTGAGTCTGTGTAAGCTACACGGTGTCAAAAAATACTGGCTTCGTCATACGTTAATAAAAATGTTGTCATAGCCGACAAAGGAGAATGGCAGAAACCCGTGTGTTTTCAGAACCACATAAAAACTTAGCGTTTCATGAAGCGAGTATTATAATCGTAATAGTCATAAAAAACTTAACAAAATATGTAATGGCAAGATGTATGTACAAGTTGGGGATAAAAAGTTATAAAACATAACCTCAAAATAATTTAGTTCCTGTCTACATACCTACCTACATATTTCAATAAAAAACAGATGTTTTTTTTATTACCTATGACCACAGAGCATATAATACTACGTTTCCTATGACATAAGATTTAATTTCACAATATATTTTTATTAATAGCGGCTTTATTGTTCAAAGGTCACCTTAGCATTAACTTGGTAACTATCATTGAAGATCAACATGTCATTGTGGTCATGGTAGGTAGGTATTCTTTCTTTTTTCGGCCAACAAGCAATGATATTATATAGAGTGTAGGTACCTATAAATGATTGAAAAAACCATAAGTAAGGTTAAATAATATCTCAAAGATACTATGGGCTAGATGTTTGGTTAAACATCTAGCCCATAGTATCTTTGAGATCTTTATGAATACCTACTGACCTATAATGTTATCAATTTTTGTTGTACTGTTGGTTAAATTCAAGACTAGTGGTCGCCCGCACTTTCCCTGGCGTTCTAATATACCTACTACAGCCTATAAGCCTTCCTCGATAAATGGACTATACGACACGAAAGTACTTTTTCAATTTGAATCAGTAGTTCCGGAGGTTAGCGTATTCAACCAGACAAACAAACTTTTCAGCAATAAAATAATATTGTGTATAGTACCTATAGTTATGGGAGGATTGTTCAGTAGTGTTTGTTAGTTAGTAATTACCTATTTTTATTGAATATTTATGTAGCTTTTTTTTCTCTCGACAAGTATGCACTTGGCTCTTGACCTTCATCTGACCTGATGGTAAGTCACAACAAGACCTAAGCTTGGGAAAATAAAACAATGTTTGTACTTGGTTTTTATTTTGGTTTATTCCAGTGTTAATAAAATACTATCAAGGAATTCAGCAGGAGGTGTTGTTCCCTTGTGTCGAGCAAGTGATAGGTACCAAATCAAGATGCGGACTCGCACTATTAAAATATTCTTGTCTGAAAAGTCTAAAAACTCTTTTTATGTGGCCATTCACTGCTTCCAAAACCCATCTATTAATTGTCACACAATGTGACAGATTCCTTTCCAAAGTTGTGAATTATGAATGACCAGAAGAGGACAAAGTTTCCAGCATATGTCCTAATAGTCCTCTGCTGTGCATGAAGTCCCTGAAACCACAGTCCAAAATGAAAACATTGTCATTATTAAAAAAAATTGAGAAAATAATCTTAATCTAATAAATCATTCAATATAGTGGCATCATTTGTGGTGGCAGCATAGGGGCCAAACACATCTAATATACATATATCCATCACGGCCAACAATCGGAAATAGTTTAACTAGGTTCATGTACTTGTGGAAAGAATAGGTACGTATTCTTTTGAAATAGGTAATTGACTTTTTTGTGTGTATATGTAGGTGCCATCAGCAATTACAATTGCATTTTTAATATTGTTGGGTAAGTCTGGATTGCCAAATAATCCCTTTGCAATGGTAGAATTTTTCCTCGCAACTTCCTATCGAGATATATGCCCCATCCCTAAACACAAAATCTGACACCAAAATCTCCCTAGCCACATTCATTAATGTTTCTAAGGTACGTCTAGGTATCTGGAACAATGCTGACAGTCTCTCATTGGATTTTTCTTCATTTTTCTTCATTTCTCTCCAGTTCGCAATTTGCTTAACGAAGCAGTAAGAGCAAGACTTCCTCTGTGCATATTGTGAAGTCTTGGAGTGGCTTGTACTATTGAATTATGTTGCTGTTTATTAATCCCAATCCAATAATGCACCTAATGGTCCAGAAGTATCTCAATATCATCAAATTGAAAATAGTTACCATTCTCTGTCAAAATATAGATCATGTCTTCAATTTGGTTGGGATTAAAGAAATCCAATGCATAATCAGCAGTATATAAATCTGCGTAGAGATTGCAACCTAAATGATAGGCACTGCGAGACTCCCTCGGTATAAAAACATTGTACTCAATTAGCACTCGTCGACGTGTGCTGTCTCTGACATGATCTGGCTTATTCTGACACTCTTTTTAAATTGGGCAGAGTAATTTTTTGATCACGGAGTAGTCTTTCTTGTCTCCTTGATAGAACCTCTTGCGCTTCTTCCCAACATGTTGCACAAATAGGTTCAATTGGTGTTACCTGTTAAAAAGTTAACTTTAATTTACTATAATGCCTTTGCAGTTAAAACTTATTATTTATTTAGAGATTGTGTCAATATACTATTAAAAAGAATATAGATGGGCTCTATGACCACAGACTTTGTTCGTTCTGTTATTGCAGTAGGTATCAATATAGATCAGCTACTGATAAGACTACTAAAGAAAGTGTAGGTACATAAGTGATAATAAAGCATTTATGTTCTACTCACATTTATGTTCTACTACTTATATAGATATATTATTATATGATATTATTATAGAAACCATACAAAAATTAATGAGTTCAATATATTATACAGGTATATATATAAACTATAACACCATAAAATCATAACCTAGGTATCTACTGGTGGCAATATTTCTTAGCTTTATTGATACTAATAGGGTGAAACGGATATACAATTTAAATAAAGTGTCAAAAGTTTACATATCTGTCATGGCTGTATCCATGTAGAAATTACAGCAGCTATCATCTGATGTTCCTCACTTGCATTTGGTTTCATCACTTGTAGTTTATTAGCTCGTAATATTGACCAATTAATGCACAACTGATAGTGGCCAACTTGTTGGTATGAATGTACTTGTCAATTTCCATGCATTAATTGATATGTCGCCAATTCCCAGCATGCATAACAAATGCAGTCGCTCATCAGTCCTCTGTAAAACAAAGTGTTTATATAACATAAATAATCTTTTACTCGTGCCATTAAAACTTATGTACTGTATTTTTTTTTGCAATCTTGGTTGATCTTTTTACTTACGTCTCGATCACAGATCTGCGCAGGAGCAAAGTGCTCAACTGAACGCAAATTGTATCACAATGACAACACTGCAATATGTACTCGAAACAATAGATATTTTTATTAGGAAGATGTAGAATAAAATAAACAAGATGTATCGAAACAAAACAGAGCAAGCGCAACGAAACTGATTGACAATGACATTTGACAAAAAAAACAGCGTCAAAGAAAAAAATGCGTATTATTTCTTCAAAATGTATCTAAGAACCCAGCATATTTGCGTTTTGTTACAGCAGTTTAACAAAATATGTATAATGTTTTTCTCGTTAATCCCAACTTCTATGTAAATAATTAAAGTTAAAAAATAACAACCTAATTAAGAGCTATAAATTCAACATAGCACAGTTTTGAAACGATCAGTAATTACAAACTAAAATAGTGGTTCCCATTTCGCCATTCTCCTTTGAGTGCCATTTAATTAATTTTGAGCTTCCATTAAGTTTAATAAAAGTCGACTTCGTTGTACGATACGGGTCAGCCAAACCAAGCAATAAAGGACTCATTAAAAATTGTAAACATTTTGAACTAAGCGGATCGCGGTTTGTTAATTGTGGTTATTTCGTTGCTAATATATTTAACATTCTTAAGATCGGATCATGGCGGTACGATCGTTAAAATCGGATCAATTGACGATTACGTCTATCAGTCATGCGTACTACTTAATGATAGCAAAGTTGCGCGATAACACTTGGATCATGACGAGACCAAGATTTTTCAACTAATTTTCTTATAATTCAGTAGACACATTACATTTCGCTGGTGGTATGCTTGATTTAGAAGCAGACCTTGTCGTAAAAATAAAAATATTGGTACATAATAGTGGCAACGTGGCAAAAATAACTGTGCTAGTATATACTGACGTTGCAATGACACGGTACTGAAGTGTACAGAAAATGGAAGTCGTAAATAATATGTTACGTGAGGGGCAAAACAGAATTCACTTGAAATACTCTAGTCTCTCTAGCATCCTTAGAAGAAGGAGGAGGAGTCAATAAATGCAATTTCAAACTACCTACACTAAATCGTACTCAATTGAAACGGAACAATACTATAAATGTTAATATTAACTCCAAGAAACAAGATAACGTCTAAGATTGTACGTAGTAGCGACCGGTTCTTGGCCGCCATTCAACTCGTTCATTCATTCGTTCCGAATGCGGCTCGGTCGCCGCCACGTCTGCTTCGCTTTGTATACGATACAATGATTTATGGGCCAATAGAGAAATGTGATAGGCAGTTTTCACGGAGAAATGTATTATGTACTCATTGTATAATGTTTTCTTAGATGCCAGTTCCACACAAAATTAAATAAGTGATTGTATGTACGAGTACAAATTCACTAATTAAGGGAAGAATTACTGTGACAACGAACGCTGAAAAGTGTTACGAAACGACGGGTTAAAATAATGAAATGTAAAACCCACATACCCTAAAGTTAAGTCCGTATAAGTAGTTTTATTTAATATGTGTGGTATACTGTAGTGTAGATACCTAGGGACAAAAGAATATTATTTTAACTTATATCTCTATGCTGTGGTCGGATTTAAAAGGGTCTTTTAATATGCAAAAACACTTAAAAAAAACTACATTAGAATTGTGTATTTAGCTGCCCCGAGCAGTGGTTTTTACACTTATGTATTTAAATTGTTAAAAATGTTTCAAACTCGCCGGCCAGCATAATTAATTTTATATTTTTTTGTTTTACGGCGTTGACGCGTCCTTTGCGCGTGTGTGTTTGCAGAGGGATCGAGGAGTGACAGCCTAAACCCAAAACTGCTAATTACCAACATCAAAGAGCGTAGGTTTATATCTTCATTTCTAGTTAATCCATACGATGTATTACGTAATTTGTAGGCGGAAGTGTTAATATGCAAGAGAGGAGAAAGAATACCCATCGAATTTTCTAGCTAGTGTTTCTTTAATAACGTTGTTGAAGAGCAGTTTTTTGGACTGTTTCTATAGGCCGCAGATGATCTTCTCAGCGTCACCGGGGTTTTTAAGAAGGCGAGGACATTGGTGGGGCCTTCAGCCTATAGGTCAACCTCCCTAGAGCATATCTTACGGGGAGGCTCTCGCCGATTATAGAGTCTCTAGGGTGTTCTAGCCGGAAGGGCAGAGCAGTGTCAGTTATCAATTAGTCGGTTCTGTTCTCTGAACTTTTTGTTAATTTGTCACATTCATTATGTAACAACTATAAAATTATGATGTTTTTTTTCTGGTAAAGCAATAATCATTATCCTATAAAGAACCACCCACTAAACACTTCCCGTGGATAATCTTTACAGATTTCAAAAGTAGGAGGTTATTAATTCGACCCGTACGCAGCTGTCAAATTTCATAAGTAGGTATGTTTGTGTGCATAGGTATCAAAAACTATAAGTCGAATTGCAAATATTCTTTTTAGTTAGTCTGACTAAGTATAGTCCAACTTAGAGAACTGTGAAAGTTTCATCAATTCGGTTCAGTGGTTTTTGAGATAGAGTATTAGTCCTTAAAAACGTGTAATTGGCTTAATAGCGTAAAATGATTAAGTAATTAGTATCAATTACAACTGAAATAAAAAAAACAATTTACTTTTATGAGGACGGTGCTAGCCTCAATATTTGGAATAAACGTTGTCACTTTGTATTGTTTTAAAACGTTGTCACTTGTTTATAGGCATTACATTAAATTCAAAGTTTATACTTACCCATAACGATTCCAATTCGCAGACGAATAAATTGATCTTAATACGATTTTTCCGGTCATCTGCGTCGGCGTTAAAACGTACCTACGGCTGGCGCATTAAATCGATTTCAGTATTGCATTAAACATGTCACGATTTACTCGATGCAATACGCTTCCCGTGTGTATCGATTAAATCATTACTAGTGAATAAATAGCGTCGAGTCAATGTATCGCGGTTTTCTCTGGTGGAATATTGATTGATAGATCTGAAAGACATTTAAACGCGTTCACTTAATATAATGGAATTTAAATTTATTGTACATCAACCAGTTTACATATAGGTACATATAATTGTAAACAAAACCAGATTTGTACAAAGGGCGACCTAATCGTTAAGAGCCATCTTTTCCAGGTAACCTTAAGATGGACAGGATTTGGAAAAAAAAATAACTTGAGGGAAGATGGCAATGTATTATTCGACAGATATTGTAAATAAACTATACTAAATTTATAGTAAAATATCGCACCGGTTCAACACTGTCACTTTTGCAAAGTTGCATTTTTTCAGGAAATTGCAATTTTTCACTTTATGTTGTTATTCCTTGTTTGGATTGTCTGTTCGTTATAACCTGATGCTGAGGCTACAATGACCGCTTGCCGTCAGTCTAAACGCAAATGCTTTGAAATGTTGGACAGGACTACAGGCTGTCAAAAAATATAATTTCATGCAGTTTTCAAATAAATTAAACTGTAAAGTAAGCGGGTCGATTACAAAAATGCGATAGCATTTGAAAAGTTTTTTTATATCATTACAAATAGGTAGATATGTATTGGAAGAAGTAAAGGACTATAAAATTGTCTATAATACAGCCTTTATTTCACAAAGCCAGCTCCAACATTTTGTGAAGAAACCATTGAGGTTTTGGTTACCGGCCCAGTGTATTTCGAGTCGTGCTGAGAAAAAATTACAAAAATACATGCGCAATTATTTTTGTAAATATTTCTGGGTACGACTTGAAATACACTGGTTTGGTCTGCTTCTTTAGCCATGTTGCACAAAAAGTTATTGTCAGAATTTATTAAAGGATGCGTTGTATTAATTTTTGCTCTGTGTAGTCCAATATATTTCTTACAAATGGTTGACCTATTCTAAATCCAATTTCTTTGTTTGCAGGAAGCAACCAAAGTCGTTCGCATTCGACCACTGCTTCTACTCGCTGGACCCCAACTTACCGGCCTTCGCTTCGCAGAAGACAGTATTCGAATGTCTCGGCAGAGACATCCTCGACAATGCCTTCGATGGGTACAACGCGTGCATCTTCGCGTATGGACAAACAGGTATGTAGTTTGGACTTTTTGAAGAAAATAGATCAGTAGCAGAAAAAAATCAAGTTCAGAAGGTTATGTTGCATTGTTACTGTTTTACCACTATACGGTCGCCTATTACGTTGCCCTTCATTGCGTCACCGTTTTTTCAAATAAGATGAAGATCTCAATGGATCGTCTGGTCGAAAAATTACGAAATATCAGATCTTTAATATTTTTACAAATACCCTACACCATTTACGTAATAAAAATGTAACAGAATTGTGTCATTTTTTTCTTAGCGTTTCATTTATTTGACATTACTTAAAAACTAACTACATTTAGAGTTGACACTTTAGACAACAAAAACGATTGGGTAATCGATAAATACCTAGTCGAGAATTGCGTGAAAATTTTAAGTGGAATCCTTAAAATTTTCACGCAATTCTCGTCGTTTTAAATGAGAGATGAAAGGTATAGGTAACGTAGAGTGAAAGTAATCTAATTTTAGAGGCGCAATTTTGTATTCTATTACCGTAGTATATGGTCAAATTTTAATAAAAAAGCAATCAAGTAAAATGTAAACTGAGCTTTTAAGTTATTACACATAAACATTATTTTAGCAAACACAGCAAGGATCCGTAATTGGACCTTGTTTGGTTTCCTCTAATAGGCGGGACGCTCTAGACGACCATATAATATTCTATTAATAATAATGTAATGATATTGCTACACTCCATTATTGTAGCCTAAATAAATTTATGTAGGTGATTCATTATTACACGTATTTACATAAATGTTGTACCTTTTTTTACTGGGGAGCCTTTAAACTTTAGGTAACTGTTTATTGAGGGAAAAAAATTGTAAGTGGACGAAAATAATATCAGAGTGGTACCCTAGGAATGGAAAACGAAGTAAAGGGCGCCAAACGAAACGCTGGGAAGATAAACTGAAAAGGGTAGCTGGTGCGGAATGGATGAGGATAGCGAGAGACAGGGAGAAGTGGAAGTCCTTAGAGGACGCCTTTGTCGAAGGACAAGCTGTCAAGAATTATACCGATCGTCAAAGTTGATGTTTATACTTTGCTAAACTGTTTAATTGTAAACTGTAAACAGCAATAAAGGCTTATTTATTTATTAACTGTTTATTTAATTAGGTAAGCTTATAGCCATATAACCAAGTTAGGTAAAATTTTGAGTTAGAATCGTACATATTATGGTTTTTATGGGCTTACACATAACATTTTTGATATGGATTTTTGTTTTAAGTGTCTTCAACGTAACTAACTATGTATACTTTTGACGTCGTCGTGGTAGAGTGGATCAGTAACGCTCTGCCTACGCATCGGGCGGTCCGTATTCGAATCCTTGTAGCGGCAAATGTTTGTGTGATGAACACGAACTTTTGTTCATTAGTCATGGTTGTGTATATGTCGCAGACGGATTGTATAACACGCTGTATTACAAAACGGCGCGGCGGATTGTAGTGTGTGAGAATTGTTAACCAAATAAAACCGTTTGTTGATAAATCCGTAATAGATTCTATCAATATTAGTCTGTATTTTTTTATGACCAAGCAAAGTGGAATTATTGTCACTCATCGCTTTCATAGATTACAATCTGCCGCGCCGTTTTATACCTATACGGCCTGTTATACAATCCGCTTGCGACATATAAACCTATATATAGTATACCATGGGAAATATAGGAAGTAAAAAAGTGGTTTCCATGGAGATGTTTGATTATTAAATGGATTGATGTCTACAAACTAATATGTGTATTTCATTATTTACAATTTAATATTGGCGACGATGGAGGAAATTGAACTAATAAAGCTTAAAAAGGTACGCACTACAATACGCGGTCAATTGACCAAACTAGAAAACCTCATAAATACTTTTAAAGGCACAATTACACAATTCGAGTACGAAACACGATTGACATATTTAAATAATTACGAAAATAGATTTGACAATATACAAGAGGAAATAGTGAAGCTCATAAGCGATGAACAACTCGACCAGGAACAAGAACAGCTATATTTGACTAAAGAGCTTATCACACAATTGAAATTAAAGTTACATAGGCATAAGCCTGATTTGCAAGATGAAAGTAGTCACACATCTTCCTCTCGAATACCTATAGAGAGAAGAGCAGAAAGTTCAGTACCCAAAATAAATTTCCAACCCTTTAATGAACATGAAACTTTTAAAAATTTCGTTAAACGCCTTGAAATGTATTTACTTTTGAACAAAAATAATGATTCCGAAACAAAAAAATACATGTTACTTTCATCGCTCAGTCCAGAACTTCATCAAAAGGCGTATGATTTATGTTCGCCTCAAGATCCATGCGAAATTGATTTTAGTAAATTGATACAAATTTTGGAAAATTTCATTGACCCCAAACCTAGTACATGGGCCAGGCAACATAGATTCATTACTAGAGTACAATTACAAAATGAAACGATTTCACAATATGCATCAGAATTGAAACGTTTATCGGTAGATTGTGAGTTTTTATGTAATAATTGCGGAAAATCTAATAGTGAAAACTACTTGGCACTGCAATTCATAAGAGGCATACAAGATAGCGAAATTCGTACGAAAATTTTGCAACAGAAAGATTCATCTCAATTTTCTGAAGTAGTACATTTGGCATCTACTATTGAAATAGCCAAGAAAGACAACGAATACTTGGCGAAAACTCTTACCTTCCGAGAGACAGAAAACCTTCCTATAAATGCCTTACAGTCAAAATTTACCCATGTTTCGAATGCTAAGCAAGAACAAATTTCGTCGATCAAAAATTTGCGTGGAAAATGTTACCGTTGCGGTAACCCAAATCATAAAGCAGATAAATGCAAATTTATAAATACTACTTGTCTTAAATGTAATAAAAAAGGTCATCTAGGACATGTGTGTGTGCAGACCAAGAAAGAAACGTACCAATTGGAAAATGAAAACGAAATTATAGAAGATGATATTTTTGAAATTCATAAAATAAACTCTGACAATACAGAAAAGTTTATGATTACCACTTTGATAGAAGGACAAAAATTACGAATGGAGCTTGACACAGGAGCAGCCTTATCATCTATTTCTTACAATGATTTTAAAAAACTTAATATTGATAAGAAAATACATAAAACAAACATACAATTAAAAACTTACACTGGAGAATTAATTAAACCCCTTGGCCTTGTTTACGTCAAATGTTGCTACAGAAGTCAAATTTTTCATGGAAAATTATATGTAATTAATCAACCTGTGGATCCTATATTTGGTAGGTCATGGATACGTGAAATTAACGTTAATTTGGCTGATATAAAATGTTTGGAGATACAAAATAACTTAAAATTAAACAACTTATTCACTGAATTCGCCTCCGTATTTGATGGTACTTTGGGTTGTATTCCCGACTACAAGGCGCATATTACGTTAATGGATGATGCAACCCCCATATTTGTGAAGCCACGTCGTATACCTTACGCTTTAAAACAAAAAGTCGATGATGAAATCGATAGATTATGCAATCTCGGAGTTATAACTAAAGTCGAAAATTCAGAATGGGGCACTCCAGTGGTCCCAATTGTGAAACCGAACGGGAGTATAAGGTTATGTGCGGATTACAAAGTTACACTTAACAAAATTATTAAAGATGAACAATACCCCATACCTATTATCGAAGATATATTTTGTGAAATGAATGGCGGGAAATTATTTTGTACACTGGATATTACTTATTCTGTATGCGGGCAGCGATAAGGAAACACACGTGTAGTTTATACCGTCATTTATTCGAGACTGTTCGACAGTTGACAAGATCAGATTACCCTCACCAGGCACACAAACATAATAGTAATGTGACACCTACATTACATTCCTCCTCACTAAAATCATACTTAGGTTAGGTACTTACACAAACAACTAATTAATCACAAACATTATGTTTAACTACTATAGTATTATATTACCTGTGGTATAACTAAGTACTAAAGCTCAATCTCTAACTTATGGTTTTTTATTTAACCTACATTTACGAATAGGACGGGTGTGGGGCGGTACATAGTCATCCATTGCAATTGCTGACTCCGGGTCCCTCCCTCGTGCTTGTGGTTCTTTTTCTGGAGTTTTCTTCTCATCTTCCTCATCTACCACCTCCCTCTCAGCCATGTCACGCACCGGCGAACTCATCGTGGGCACATTAAGTATTTCCGACCGCGGCGACTGGCGTTCCTCGATGGTAAAACTCTCTGAATTCGTTTTAATGTTCATAGGACAAGCTAAAGAATTTCTAGACCTACGTCTTAATTGGTCGATATGTCGGTGGACAGCGTTACCGTTTTTATCCGTTAGAGTGTAGTCCGTACCTCCTAACGAGGTTCTAATGTTACCTGGTTGCCATTTCTCCCCCTTTAAGAATTGGCGATACCAAACGTCCTCGCCTATTTGCAATTTCCTATCAGTCCCGCCTGCTTTCTGTACCTGCTTACGCTGACTGTTTAATATTTTGTTTTCTCTGTCTGGCTTAAGCAAATCTAGATGTGTGCGCAACCGTCTACCCATTAACAACATTGCCGGACTTTCCCCCGTCGAGCAATGGTCGGTATTACGATAATACAATAAAAAATTGTTTAATGATTTTTGTACATCACTTTTCTGAATATTTGCCTTTTTAATCACATTCTTCAACGTTTTGACGGCATTTTCGGCTGCCCCGTTGGAGGACGGGTGATAAGGTGCCGTATAAACATGTTCAACTCCATCTTTCAACAGGAAATTTTTAAATTCCTTGCTAGTGAAAGGTGGGCCGTTGTCGCTCACTACTTGTTTGGGTATTCCCCACCTAGCCCATAATTCACCTAGTTTTTCAATAGTAGAAACGGCACTTGTGCTAGGTACTTGAAAAACTTCAATCCACTTTGACATAGCATCAATTACGACCAAATAAAGCTTTCCAAATATAGGTCCCATGAAGTCCATGTGCAGGCGCGACCATGGACGCGCTGGCCATGGCCATGGGCGCAGTGTGTGCTGCGGCGGCGCGGAAGCTGTCATAGCGCACGCGTTGCACGCTCGGCAAACCCCTTCCACTGCTTCGTCAATGCCCGGCCACCATATATAGCTCCGGGCTAAGGCTTTAGATTTTACTATGCCCATATGAGGCTCATGCAATAATTGTAAAACTCTTTCCCGACAAACTTCCGGTATAACTAATCTATGACCCCACATCAGACATCCTAGTTCTTCGTATAGCTCTCTTTTCCTATTATAGTATGGCTTTAAACTATCTATGTCACAATTTTCCGGCCACCCATCTCTAACAAAACTTAGTACCCTACCTAAATTAGGATCGTTCATAGTTTGTCTTTTTATTTCTTGATAATCTAATAATAAAGCTTCTTGTGCAAAATGCAGGTATGTCTGTTCTGGTATGTCCTCACTATACGTATTACTACACTGTATTTTCTTATAAGGCAATCTCGATAAACTATCTGCGCAATTATTACTCGTACTAACATACTCAATTTCATAATCGTAAGCTGACAAAATGATAGCCCAACGTTGCATTCTACTTGCTGTCATACTGGGTATTCCAGTATTGGGACCAAAAATTGATACTAAAGGCTTGTGGTCGGTGCGTAACTTGAAACGCCTCCCATATAAATATTGGTGAAATTTCTTCACACAAAAAATAATAGCAAGGGCTTCCCGATGTATCTGTGAGTAATTAGTCTCAGCAGCATTTAAAGTTCTCGATGCATACGCGACCGGGCGCTCGCCGCGTGGCCCGGGCTGTGTTAATACGACCCCCACTCCACGCGCGCTCGCGTCGCAAGTTGCTATCAAAGGTTTGCTCGGGTCGTAATGGGCTAACACATTTTTACCGGAAAGAAGTCTTTTTATTTCCCTAAAAGAACGATCACAGTCAACCGTCCAAAGCCATTCCCTGCCTTTCCGTAAAAGATTGTACAATGGTGCCATTATAGAACTAAGATTTCTAATAAATCTTCCAAAAAAATTTACGGTCCCCAAAAAGGATCGTAATTCCGAAACATTTCGTGGTTTCTCCATATTTACTAACGCTTCTATTTTAGCACTATCCGGTTTAATGCCTTCTTTTGAAACTATGTATCCCAAGTAAGTTACTTCTTCTGATAAAAATACACATTTACTTTTTTTAATTTTTAAGCCATTATCCAGTAAACGTTGGAAAACCTTTTCCAATGTATGTAAATTCTCTGTTATCGTCCTACCCCCAATAATGACATCATCCAGGAAAATTTGAACGTTAGGTATATCTCCTAATAAATTAGACATTATCCGTTGAAAAATTCCTACACTCGAAGCTAATCCATAAACAAGTCTATTATAACGAAACAACCCACGATGGGTATTGATGACTGTAAATTTTTTTGATTCGTCTAACTCCACTTGATTATAAGCTTGGGATAAATCGATTTTACTAAAATATGAATAACCGTTTAAATTTACTAAAACGTCCTCTATTCTAGGAAGCGGATAACGGTCGACCAACAAAGACGGGTTTAGTGTAGCTTTATAGTCAGCGCAAATTCTTAACGTACCATCCGGCTTGTTAATCGGTACTAACGGTGAGGCCCAGTCGGAGCAGTCGATGGGTTCGATTATCCCTGCGCGCAGCATGGCGTCGAGCTCGGCGTCGACGCGCGCGCGCAGCGCGTACGGCAGAGGCCGCGCTCGGTGAAACACCGGCGCAGCTCCCTCACGCACTCTCAGCGTTGCACAACCCCCCGTGTACCGCCCCAGCCCACCGTTAAACAGCTCTTTATACCTGTGAAGCAACGTTAATATTTCTTTACACATCATTCCACTCGTTTTATTATGATCTCCGAGAAAATTACATTCAAATGATGGTACTCTTATTTTTAGTTCGGCTAACCATTGTCTACCTATTAGAGAAGTGGTACCCCCCTCAATTACAAATAACTCTAACCGTTTTTCATAATTGTTATAGCTTACTGTAGGTCTAATAATACCAATAGGTTTAATTTTAGAGCCATCATAAAACTTTAGTATCGTGTTACTATTTTCAAGGTTTATATGTGGGAAATAGTTATCATAAGTCTCCTTACTCACGCATGATATGGCTGTACCGGTATCTATTTCCATTTTAATTATCCTACCATCCACTTTAATAGGTAAACTCACAGATTTGTAACTGTTCAAACACAAATGATGCAACTCCTCTTCGATGTCTGCCCCGTATTCGTCGTCAGCTTGGCCGCCTTGGTCTTCAACCTCGCCGAAGTGAAGACCGTTCCGCGCTGAGGCCGCCGGCCGCGCCCCCGCCGCCGGCCGGGCCTGCCGCCGACCAGCTCCCCGTGATACTGTTGACGACCAGCCCGATTGTGGGCACATCCGGCGCAAGTGGCCCTTACGCTGACACTTGCTACACACATAACTCCGAAAACGACAGTCTTCATAATTATGGTTCCGTGCTCCGCAAGCTCCACAGCTGTCATCATTTTTCGTCCCTATAACACCCTTATACCCGCCGCCCGGTCTCGAGCGAGCGTGAGCGCTTCGCGATGACGTAATCGTATGCACCGCTCCCGCCTCACTGGAATAAGTGGTTTGTTGTTTGTCTTCTACTATGGCCGAGTCTCTTTCCGCTGCCTCTAATGATGTCGCCAACTTTACTGCGTCATTGAAAGTAACCGTGTCGTTTTCCGCAAACAATCTTTGTCTACTGATGTCACTGCGTAGCCCACAAATGAACTGGTCGCGTAGATTTTCGTTTAAAGCAGATGCGAACTTGCAATTCTTTGCTAAACGTTTTAATTCCGCCACGTAACTTGACACGTTCTCGCCATCGATTTGCCTCCGTTGACGAAACCGATATCTTTCTGCTAACGCTGAAGGTGCGGGCTGTAAATGTTGACGCATCAACAAATCCACCGCGCTAAATTCTAAATCTGCCGGCTTAGAGGGGCTGGCCAAATTTTCTAGCAGCTCGTACGCTTCATCTCCGATACTGGCTATCAAAATTGGAACCTTCATCTCTTCCTTAACTGCGTTAACTTTAAAGTACATGTTTAATCTATCCACGTACGACGACCACGTACCGCTTCTTACATTAAACTCACTCAATTTACCGATTGACATCGTCCCTCCTTTTTTTATAATGCACTACCACGAACAAAGTTCTTTAATTTTTCACTCGTCGCCACTATTCTGTATGCGGGCAGCGATAAGGAAACACACGTGTAGTTTATACCGTCATTTATTCGAGACTGTTCGACAGTTGACAAGATCAGATTACCCTCACCAGGCACACAAACATAATAGTAATGTGACACCTACATTACATTACTCAAGCGTACTTAAATATGCAAATGGACGAAGAGAGCAGTTTAATGCAAATCCTCAGTACACATAAAGGTACGTTCAAAGTTAACCGTCTTATGTTTGGAGTTAAAGTAGCGCCTAATTTATGGCAGAAGTTCATGGACCGCACTCTACAGGACTTAAAAGGAGTCAAATGCTTCTTTGATGATATTATTATTCAAGGTTCAACAGAGCAACAACTACTTGAAAGATTACGATCAGTTCTTCAAAAACTCAAAGATAAAAATTTGAAATTAAATAAAGATAAGTGTGTTTTCTTTCAGAAGAGCATAAAATACCTTGGACATACAATAGATGCCGATGGCTTACACAAAAATAAAGACAAAATTAAGGCAATCCTGGATACCCAACGCCCTCAGAATGTTAATGAGCTGAGAATATTCTTAGGTATGGCAAACTATTATAATAAATTCATTTCTAACTTAGCATCTATATCTTCTCCTTTGAACAATCTTTTGAGAAAAGAAGTAGAGTTCAAGTGGTCTGAATCGTGTGAAAAGAGCTTCAATAAGATTAAAGAGGAAATTACAAGTGACAACATTCTGGTACATTTCGACCTTAACAAACCAGTAACCTTAGCGACTGATGCATCACCTTCGGGACTTGGCGCTGTGCTATCCCACAGAATGCCAGATGGTACAGATAAGCCAATTGCTTTCGCTTCGAGAACATTGACAAGCGCTGAAAAAAAATATAGTCAAATCGACAAGGAAGCAACTGCTATTTATTGGGGCCTAAAAAAATTTTTCCACTATTGCTATGGACGGAAATTCACACTTATTACGGATCATAAACCACTTACTACAATTTTCCATCCAAACAAGACATTGCCACCAATGAGCACCATGAGACTTTTTCACTATGCTCACTTTCTATCTGGGTTTGACTACAAAATTGAATACAGATCTTCAAATGCCAATGGAAACGCTGACTATTTATCCCGTTTTCCGATTGATACACCAGCAGACAAAATTGACCAACCTACATTATTTCAACTGAACCAACTTAATACATTAAATATTGATCGAAACGTAATCGCTAAAGAAACAAATAAAGACAGTGAATTTCATTCATTGATCACTGCTTTGAACTCGGGTGCAGGTTTACGAACACTTGGATATAATGAGAATGAACTTACCCTACAAGATGGATGCGTATTTATTGGAAATAGATTAATGATACCAAGGACTTTACGAGTATTAGTTTTAGAGGAATTACATAAAGGTCATTTAGGTATACTTAAAATGAAATTATTAGCAAGGAGCTACGTGTATTGGAAAAAGATTGATCGTGACATAGAAAATTTGGTCAAAAACTGTCGAGAATGTCAACTTAAACAAAACGAACCTGCAAAAGTACAAGTACATCATTGGGAAGAACCAACCATACCATGGCAAAGGATACATGTGGATTTCGCAGGGCCTATACAAGGTTTCTACTTATTTATTATAGTTGACGCATTTAGCAAATGGGTGGAAATAATACCCACTAAGTCTACTACCAGTACGTGGTGTAAAAATAAACTTGACGAGATTTTTTCTACTTTTGGATTACCGCATGTGATTGTCTCAGACAATGGAAGACAATTTGTGTCAGAGGAATTTGAAAATTATTTAAAGCGAAACAATATTATACATAGAACTTCAGCCCCGTATCACCCCGCTACAAATGGGCAAGCCGAGCGCTATGTTCAAACTATTAAAAAAATGTTACAAACAATGAGAGGGGAGGGGGGCGACATACACACGAAAGCTATCAAAGTTATGTCGATTTTGAGAAGAACACCTACGCAATCAGGAAAGTGTCCTTACGACAGAATGTTTGGTCGTGAGATAAGGACACCTCTGAGCGCGATATTTCGAAAGAATATAGTAAGGTCGCCAAACCCACGAGATTCGCCATCAGCTAAGATACGAGAAATTAAAACCGGCGAACGAGTGCTAGCAAGGGATTATTCAAACAACCAAACGAAATGGCGATTCGGTACAGTGACAAGAAGATTCGGTAAACTACATTACGAGATTCAGGTGGATACAGGGGAGATATGGAGAAGACATATCAATCAATTGTTAAAAACTTCTGTCAAGGATTAGCAAGCATTTGGGGGAGAGGACTATAGTATACCATGGGAAATATAGGAAGTAAAAAAGTGGTTTCCATGGAGATGTTTGATTATTAAATGGATTGATGTCTACAAACTAATATGTGTATTTCATTATTTACAATTTAATACTATATATTTAAGTTTATTGTATTTAATATCTAGGTTATTTATTATGTAGGTATATTTGTTCGTTATCTAGCATCCATGACACAGGTTCTTAAACACACTTAATTTAGGCTAGATAATTGGTGTGATCGTGCAAATATATTATTATTACTGTTATTCGTTTTCTCATTGAGTTTGTTCTGTAGCTTTAAGACAATTAAAATCTTGAACAATTCATAAATTTTAAAGCGAGTAATCTAATTAGCATTTCTAATTGAAATTCGTGTTCTACGAACAAAACAGAAGTTTGTGTTACTACTAGGTATTTCTTGAGAATATAAAGATTTTCTTCGTTTTGTATAATCTTTAGGTATTATACTTTCAAACTTTCAATGACGCGCGACTTTGCAAAGGACCGGCGCATAATTCAATTTAGGTAAGTCTAGACTAGCTTTAGGTAGTAATAACTAAACAATTGAATAATGGCCGATGTACACGCTACTATCAACATTGCTAGTCACAAAGTAAATTATCCGTTGCAAGCGCTGAAATAATGTTGAAAAATGCTGGTAAATTATCGTGCCGCATTCACACATTTTCAGGTATGTTTTATCCAATCCACCTAAAATGAGTTCTTTCAAGACTAACCAGGGTTTCAAACGAACTCAATGTCAAATGTCATCTAAATCAGTTTAGCGGTTTAAGCGTGAAAAGGTAACAGACGGACAGAGTTACATTCTCATTTATAATATTATTTCGAATGAATACAGATGTGATGGAGCACATTCATTCATGTTTTTTATGGTACGTAACTGCCATAAAAAACGTTGGAAAGTATGACGATGATGACAATATTTCATGACTCTTCAAAATAATTTACTTATCCGATTATTTTCCACGTAGACAGGTACAATTTATTTTAGACATTCAAATGAATAGGCCGCCTTTTTACGAGTAAAAATATGTTTCATACTAAATAGGCAAATCGGAACCGAAAGAAGTATTCGCTCCAGTGAGCAGTGAACTATCTCTCCAACTCGATCGAAGTGTTCGTGTTTATTTTTTATACGAATAAATTTTCCCATAAAGGCTTTAGCACACGATACGGTCCGTTTAAATAATAATAATATATTACTACGCTCACACCAATTATCTAGCCCAAATTAAGTACTTATCATTAAGAACTTGTGTTATGGATACTAAATATCGGATTTTTTTATATACATAATATTTTTTTTAGATATTTTTATAAATAAATATATAAACAACCATGACTCGTCAACAAATATTCGTGTTCGTCACACAAACATTTGTCGCTACCGGGACTCGAACCCGGACCGCTTGATGTGTAGATCCGGACGGTCCAAGACGGCGTCCAAACTAAACAAAATAAACCTCGCTCAAATTATTTTGTATCACTAGGGAGCGGGATAGATATTATTTTCTATACCTACCGAAACAGCATCTGTCTTAGTATTTCCACTTCTTCTACGTAGAGTAGGAAGGTACGTCTACTTTTTTCTTCGAGTTTTACAAGTCGTCATTACTGAGGCCTTAGTACGAGTTTTTTAGTTTTCGAGCTCGATCAAACGTATCGTCTCTTTTCATACATTGCCCACTAGCGCCCCTAGCGTAAACTATCAGAAACAGTGGCCAATGTATGAAGAAAGACGATAACGTTTGATCGAGCTCGAAAACCAAAACTCATACTAAGGCCTCTGACCTCTGACGTGATACGTTTTTTTACGATTTCATCTTTCAACAGCAACCGGCACTTGTGCTCGCGCGGAGAAAAATCGAGTGGAAAAAAATTGGGTCACCCATCTGATTACGAACCGCGTACATCCATAAGTGTGGCAAACAAAATGTTTGTTGTTACCATCAGAATACCATAGCCTAGAGACGCCCAGACACCGCTTTGTAGTTCTGAAAATCTAACTCAATAATTACTACGTTAAGGTTAAAAAATTATACACTTTTGCATAGCCTTTTGATTGTACAAACACATTTCGCCGGCTGTACCTGTCATGATAGGTAGAGAAGATTGTATGTAAGCAAAGGTATATTCAGTCATGCCCGCTCTGATTTATATTTTATATCTGGCCCTTTACACAAAATTGGATGTGACATATATTTATTTGGCGACAAATATAAAAGGAATGTTGTGTAATACGATTTCGTGTTTTATCTCAAACGCAAATACGTCGTAATTCCTATGATGCTGATAGAAAGTAGGTGAAAGAATCGTGGTGTGAAATATTTTAATGTGTAATCATTTTTAAAAATAATTTATCTGGTATGGTCGCTTTAGTAATCGATTTTAACTAAACTCCATTGTAATAAAACATTATCAAAATATCCATGAACTTTACATAGAAAGACAGGACTCGTGTGCTTTTGTTTTGTTTTCAGCATACATATTTATTCAGGTGAATATAAAGTAAGTAAAATCTATATTATAAGTGTAACTAACAGACACACACAAACTACTCAATTACATGTTTGGGTTCAGCTTGTATGGAATTTGGACAATGTTCTTTATAGTAACAGCCTTTAAAATTCGACTCACCGCTGGGACCCAAGGCCCCTCCTTGTCATTGTAAGAGTTTTAGGCAGTAGACCACCACGCTCGCCCAATGGATTATTTAAGAGCATAAGGTGATACCCCTTTGCTGATCCATTAGTCGCCTTCTACGACACCGACACCCATTGGAGGATATGGCATTATCTTATTCTACAGTGCCGGAATTATATGGCCAATGTTCTTTATTTATACAAATAGGGTGTCGTTGATGAGATGTGTAAGGTTATAACATTTTGTAATGGTTATCGCCTTTTGTTTTTTAGTTCACTGCAGATTTAGTTATTTTATTGGGTTTGGTAGCCCTTTTGCGTAGGCGACAGGCTGGCAACCTGTCAGTATTTTGAGGCACTCAGGGTCAGCTTCAAGGGTCTTATTATCAGATGTAGCTTTATAATGAAATGTTACCTAAAGCTCTGCCTAACCCCTTTTGGGATTATGTGCGTAAATAGTATGTATGTAAAAAAGGTGTCAAGAAGGCATAGTGGCTTGAAAGTAAGAGAAAAGCGATGCTCAGATATTGGTCACGTAGAAAACTGCGTAAAAGGAAAAGACGAAAAGGATATATAAATCATAATAAAAATGAGTGGAGATGCTGGTCGGGGAACACCTAAGGACACGTTTTACAAGCTCAAAAGTTCACACTCGAAATCGCTGAGCACTCTATGAGCACTGAGAGTTGAGAAAAATTGTAAGAATGAGACACTATCTAGGTACGATGTATGTAATTTTTATTTAGATTATATGTGACCCCGGAGGTGGCTCGGTGAAATGCTTCGGCAAACCCCGGGTCGTCTCCAGTAAGAGCATGGGGGAAAACGGAGTTGTTTAGCAGGTATTCCCAGTGCCGTCTCAGGCGCTGGGCGACCTCTGCACAGGCCCACATCTAGCCAACGGTCCGCTGGTCCACTAGCCAGCGGTTGAGGGTATCGTATACGCAAGCGGATTCCACTCCGATAAAAAAAAAGGATTATATGTGACAGTATTAGTAGTAGTACATACCTATATAATTTAAACATTCTGTATAATAAATTGCAGATTGCAGTAAATGCGTGCAGGTGGAAGCTAGGCCATAAAATGTTCCACTGATAACAATAAAAAACTTCTAACGTACCCTTAAGTGTAATCTCTTACAATATATTACATGTTATTTGTTTAAAACTGTTGTTAATGGGTGTGGATAGACAAATGTAGCTGTAAATCAGCGGTTAAGGCAATTTCGGAACATTTTCCCTTTTACAAACATTGTTTATGTTCTGTTTTGGCTATTCAAGTTTTAGTCCAGATTAGAGTTAGAGCCCAGAGAAATATTTTACGGGCTTATTTTATTTTATACTAGTGGTCGCCCGCGGATTTTTTGTCGCTGACTTCGCCAAAAAGTAACATATGCCCTTCAAAGGGTCTCAAACTATCTCCATACCAAATTTCATCAAAATCGGCCAGTGGTTTAGGCGTGAAAGCGTAACACACAGAGTTACTTTCTCATTTATAATAGTATTACTGTTAGGGACTATATAGTAGCTTGCGGCTTCGCCCACGTGCAAAATAATTAATAAGATCCAGTCAGTCGTGCCATTCCATCAAGAACTCACTTCTCACTTTGCATCTCATCTCGAATTTAGCTGTTAAACACGAACGAATATATCACAAAAAATAAATATTTTTTATCAGTATGATTCTTTTCTATACATCTAATGTCCTTATAGAATACCACGGCTAGCTTCGTAAAAAATTTGTACATAAAACTTTTACAGAAATATTGCACTAAGTAAAACATAGTTTGCGCAAGGGCGAACTTCTCTCTAGAAAAGATCTCTTCCAACCCATGAATGCGTGTCGAAAGTTTACCCGACAAAACTAAGGGTTTTCCTTAAACTTTGACAGATGAAATCGAAGTGAGCGTCGAAGGAAGGGAGATGTTTACAGAACTGCAATACTGCTGTGGATCGTGATTGGTCCATCCAAACTCTCGCATTTTTAATAGCAGGAAGATTCTTATAGTTTTAATGACTATAGGTTGTAGCACAATTATCAGCCCAGTAAAGATACGCCTCTTTTCTTACTATGAACGCTACGGAACAGCGGCTACGAAATTGCTACGGCCCGTAGCGCATCGTATCGTTTACCTTTTCAACGTCAATAGAGAGTTTTAAGCAGGTGAGGATCTTGGTAGAGTCACGTATAGGGTTTCTAGTCGACAGGTCTCTCCTGCGAGGGACTCTCACTATCATCTAGGTGGAGTCTCTGCAGGGTTCAAATCGAAAAGTAGGTAGACCTGAGGATTCCTAAAAAGGGTCGAGCCTCGGCTCGTATGCGCCGTAGCGTGGAGGAAAGGTACAGAAGCGCTATACAAATCTATAAAACGTTGTAGGATTTTTATTCTCTTGGCAATTATATGGGCATAGATGGGCACACATATACATACAGAAATGTGTTCATGCATTCACGCACACGCGCTCGTTGGCACGAACCAGCCATCACGCATCCCTGTAGGCACTCCCTGCGGCTGGCTCTCTAAAGACAGTTACGTTGCTCGTTAACGGCCGTTTTCACCGGATGAGGGACCTGCGAGGCTGTTGTCTCTGTTACGTCCCATATGCAGCCAAACGGAAGAATATCCGTCGCGCTTCAAATAAAACTACAATATACTGAGCAACACACCGTCGTTAGTTGCCACGTAATATTTTTGCAAATAATTTTATGTTTAGACATTTGTAAAAATGGTTTTTGATTATCAACTTTTGCTGTTATCTGTAGGTAACTTCCGAAGCATGAGGAAGCTCGAGATTATGATTTTTTGATACCGACCGACCGAAATTATTTAATTAGAACGTGACCATATCATCCACCCAGAGGCGGATTATCCTAAAGGCAAACTAGGCATCTGCCTAGGGGCGCGAGGATACAAAGGGGCGCGCGGGCGGAATTGTAAAAAAAAGAAAAAATATTATAGCATTAAATTAATTGCGCCAGTTAAGAAGCCAGATAGGTACTTACACAAATAAAAACTATTATTTTTGCTTACAATCTCAATTTGACATATAATATAAAAATATAACAAACGATGACTGACTAAAACTTAGGCCTACAAAGAACCTTTTTTGTGACGATGGGAAATCCATTTACGGACCATACCGCACGCTGGCTTGGCGTACGGCGTGTGCGGGGTGTACAGCTCACCGGCGCGGAACAGCGCTGGTCCTACTCCGCTAAAATTATTATTGTGAAAAATAGGCATCGTACCTTAAAGCTTTAAAATATTGTAAACCGAAATCGTAAGATCTGTCCGACAATATCGATCTCATGTAAACTCATCCTCATTTTTCCTTTATCTCACCCCTTTTTGTAAGGCGAGGTACAGCGGTTTCGGTCATACTATGATAAGATTTATCCCAACTAATATTATAAATGCGAAAGTAACTCTGTCTGTCTGACTTGAGTTCGGGTAAGGACATAGGGTATTTTTTATTGCGAAAAATAGGCATGAAGGGGTTAAAATAGGGGATGAAAGTTTGTATAGATGTTCGTCATTGTTGAAGATAAAACCATAAAACTTTCAATTTAGGCACTTGATACGAAATAAATAATTATTTGTTCTAGCGTTTTTGAAACATTTACCCATGTGGGGATGAAATAAGGGTAGAAAGGTCGTAAGGAAGTCCAAAAATAGTCACGTTGAAATTTCATCAAAATCAGTTGAAGTGTTAGGCGCGAAAGCGCTCAGCTCCTTTTGATGAAATTTGTCACAAAAATAGAGTAGACATTGAGATCCTTGAAATAGGACATAAGCTACCTTTTTTGTAAAAGAGGGCATAAAGGGGTTGAAATAAGGGATGAAAGTTTGTATGCGATTCTTCAATATCGAAGATAAAACCATGAAACTTTGTAATATATCTAGGCACTTGATAAGAAGTTAATAAATATCTGAAATTTTGACGCGTGTGGGGAAGTATACCTAGGGGATGAAAGGTCGTAAACAAAACAGATCCAAACAAAGTCACGCTTTCACGCCTAACAGCTGAACCGCTTTTTATGTAATTTGGTACGAAAATAGACCACCTATCTCTTGAGATAGGTATAAGCTAAATTTTGTCGGAAAAAATGGCATGAAGGGGTTGAAAGAAGGGATGAAAGTTTGTTTGGGGTTCCTCATCGAAGATAAAACCAATAAACTTTGTATTTAAGCACGTGATAACAAGTAAAATAAAAAAATTGTAGCATTTTTTGAATATTGACACCCATGTAGGGATGAACTAAAGGAATGAAAGGTCGTATGGAAGTTAGCAAAACTTAGTTTATAAAAGGTATAAAATAAGCTATTTATGGTAATCTACATCAGTTTATGAGTATTAATTGCAAAATAAGTACCTACCCTAGTAAAATAAGTAGGGGCGCCGATGAGATGCTTGCCTACAGCGCTCTCAACGTTTAATCCGCCTCTGCATCCACCAAAGTTAATGTGTAACAAAATCTTGCGGGATTTTTTGAAACACTGTTTATTTACCTTTCCTAGGAGGGTTGGTGTCAGGCAGGCGGCTGGTCATAAAATATGCCAAAAGTGTTCGCAGGCCAAAACCTATAGCAGTCTAGTGACATATTCCACCGACCTTAAACAAATTGGAAGGGTAGAAAGAAGTAGAAGACCTATGTTTAGGCTTTGCCTTATAATGTTTTACATTGTAATGTCATCTGTACCATTACTTAACAGGGAAGAATATTTTTTTACACAAAAAAAGTTTGAAGTGTAAAAAGAAAGGTGTTAATAACATTATATTTCTTTAGTCGGGCGATCAAAAAGTTCTTTAATTAAATGGACTTTGCTGAGTAGGTACTTTTATACCGTCATTTTGTTGGTGAACGTTTTCGCATTTCAAACTGAATTGGCATTACGCATAAACCTTTGTTCTCGATTTTTAAATATTTGAAAGTTCTCGTAAACAATAACTTCGATATTAGTAGAGTTAGAAACACAGTATCTAAATTCCAAATATTACGTTTGGATAGTATTCGTGTCATTTTATTATTAGTGCCGATACAATGTTAAAAGATAGAATTACAGCAGAATTCTCGTATGGCTCATTGATTTATTCATTCGTCAACCATCTGTGTTGGACTAATGGCTTCATTCTTAGCTATTCTAGTATCTCCGAATAAGTCTATACCAGTGTGTTAATCTACATGTACTACAACCAGTTCATCGTTGGTGTTTCTAAGAATTTAAGTAGAAAAGTAGCTATCGAAAGTTGTAGCCCCTATCTTTAATTGAGTTTAAACATTTCAATATTTTCAGTGTGTTCTTAAATATTTACATCTTTCGAAACAATCATTCCTGTTGCTACCTATGATAAGAACAATTTTTTTCTTAAACATGTATAACGGGTGTAAAAGACATGAACAGTCAAACGAAAACCATGTATTCTGCTCAACATCATAACATTTTTCTTCCTTCAGACTAGAAATTGATAGTTACGATTTCAAAGACGAAGGTCAAAGTCATAATTTTGTTTTTCATATTTTTATGAAAACATATTCTAAACATTATTTCTTAATTATTGTCCAAAGAAACATTATCATGTTTTTAGTATTGCATAACAAAAAAGCTTCAAAACCTAACGTTATGAAGCTTTTTTTTTGTTCAATGTAGCTCACTCGATGCGCACGGACACAAACGAACGGGGCCGCCGTCTGGCAAAATTATCACGGTTTTGCGAGTTGCGTGCGTGTTGAGCGCTTTGCGCAGTACAATTTGCAATATTTTTTAACACCAAAAAATAAAAATCATTTCCCAGCAATTTTTTTTTAATGTGTCTTTTTTTGGCGTATAGAATATATGGTTCTCGTTTGACTGTTCATGTCTTTTACACCCAGTATTTATTGTATTCCAAACAATTTGAACATTAAATAGTATTGTTGATGTGATGATAGATTAGAAATAAATGTTGAGGCGGCTGTATAGTACTTGTTAATAATTTATAGGGATGGACATGTCCCTGTTTTCTCTATTAGCTATGGTGTGACCACAGATCACAAAAAAATCTTCTCTGTGGGAGTGAACGAACGAAACCTGTGTCTATCTTAATTGTAATAAATTCTTATTTTACAACAAAAACTCACTTATTTAATATAACACTTATGTTTATGTGATATTGTATTTTAACCCATATATGCCCGTAACTATTAAGGTCGTGAAAATTTCTGATATTCACAAATGTTGCTCAAAATAGGAACAAATAAAGGACTGACACTTAATTTTTTTATTTAAATTTTGGAAAAACGGGTTTTTAGACTGGGTCGCTAACGACCCACTGGGATAATAGGTGTCCTAAAATATGAAAAAGGAAAATTACTAGTAAAATTGAAAGAATTTATATTATCAAATCAAAAATAGATAAATTTATTAAATTATGAGTGGTAGTGTTGAAAACATTTATCGTGCAGACTTACTGCTGAATTATTGCACATTTTGTTTAGTTTGTTCATATAAACAGCATATCGAAATCTTCTTTGCTTAGGTAGGTACATAGTAAAATATGTCCAATATTGTGTTCAAACAGCAGAGGATATTGATCGCCTGGTCGTTGATAGTCCTAGTCACCTCGAGTGGACCCGTACTTTAGAAGTAAAGCAGTAGTCAAGGTCAATTTTCAAATTGGCAAAAATTCAATGCCAACAGCGCCAACGAACATAAATTGTTGAACAGCGGTGAGCCCAGGGACTTCGCCAGAAGTGTTGCGTTGTAGACTGCGACATCAGAACAGAATAGGCATATACCACTATTTGGCTCTGACTCTTATACGATAAACTCCAACATTGGCGTCCAGGCGATCGACTTCGTCGAAGTTGTATTGAACAGCTCTCATATCGGACTTGGTAATGTGATTGTGGATTTTGAGGCAGCTGAATAACATGCTACTGTTTTCAAAGGTTCGATTCCGTATTTGCTGAATAGGAGAATAACTCACAGACGTATAGTATAAAAACCTCACTGTTATCGTATCAACGTACTGCTGCTGTATGAGCTTTTTCTTCAAACATGTAATCAAAGAAGCCTATTAATTTAAGGTAGGGTATTATCCCAGTGGGTCGTTCGCGACCCAAAATATTTTTATGACGCTCTTATTCAATAATAACAGATTAGTAACTGTTTGGAAATACCTAGTTATTATCGATTATTTATCTAACAAGCATGTTATAATATTTTAGTTTTATGAATATACGTAAAAAAATTAATACATACATTTTTCGTAACTCCGGACACAGAAAATTTACTCCAAATAGTATCCAAAAAATATCACAGCTCTCAAAAGAAATTATGGCACTAAAATAATTCGAAAATCACTTTTAAACGTTCTTTATACTTTCAAGTTATTGACGAAATAAACTAAGTACCAATAATTAGGTTATTTACAAAATATCTATCTATTTGAAGGTAGTTACTAATTTTGGGTCGCTAACGACCCATTGGGATAATATAGGTTAAGATTAATGTTCGTCTTTTTCATCTTCAAGTCTCAATTAGAGTTAGATTCATAACTACTAAATATCCTTTATTAAGACCCGGCTCCAATCCATTCATTGCTCTTCTAAATCATATAGAAGATTGATTACGTCATCAATGGAAAAGAGTACATTTACTACGCAATATTTTGGCATTATTGATATAAAGGGATAGGTAAAGTATTTCCCGCAAAGTCCTGTAACCCTGTCTGGTGTAAGGTTTCTTACAAAGGGAACGAACATTTTTAAGTTCAGATGTCAGTTGGAAGCCGGCTTATAAATAATGAGAGCCACGTATTCTTTCAAAGCGTAATGCTCGTAAAACAAAGGTTCTCCCATAAAGGATTCAAGGAGTACCTACCTGGAGAGCCTGAATCTTTGTTATTAAAAATTCCGGCACGTTATCCTTATTATGCTGGGGCCGCACTTGCGCCTATCGTCACGAAGCTTCGTGCTAGGACACGATACACGCATATGTGACCGGCCGTTATCGGCTATCGTCACGAATATTCGGGTTGCTTGTGCGTTATCGGCCGGGAGGCGGTGCGTCAGGGTTTTAGCGCGCTAACCTATCGCGCTGCGTGGTCAGACATGCGTTGTTCATTTCGAAGGTTGTTTTATATACTCTTTGGGTTGTTCTCCATAAGTTAAGACGAGTAAGACTAAGTATACGATACAGCTGAGTTATTTTTTATAATAAATGCATTACGTAATTATTAGCACACAATTTAGAAGTAAAGAAAGTGATTATGCATAGTTAAACGCAAAGAAGGATAATAATACTACGCAATTTACACGTCTGGAAATGATTTCGGCCATCTTGGATTATTGCACGATAGTTCGTGCAAATAAAGAAATGCCACATGCTTTATCGCGATAACTTCGCTCGGGCCGCACTTGCGTGTATCGTACGAAGTATCGCCACGCATTACTTCGGGACGATAGGCGCAAGTGCGGCCCCAGCATAAGAGCAGTATTACATCAGTTCTGTACGACTTTAGGTCCTTACCACTATATTGTAGACCAGAGCCCTTTCAGTAGATAGAATTTATTTTATTACGTATTCATGCAATCGATAATAACATTTCGAATTTATTAAAGTTATTTTTGGACTTTAGACCCCCGTTTCATCCCCTTAGCGGGTGAATTTTGGAAAATCCTATTTTAGCGGATGCCTACGTCATAATAACTAGGTCTGCGTGACAAATTTCAGCTCAATCCGTTCAGTGGTTGAAAGACCAGTCAGTAACGGTTACCTAATGTCTTGACTTGACTTTACGCTGAGAAGCTTTAAACTTTACTAATATTCGCTAAGTTTAAAGATGATATGTATTTAAAATCTTCAAATTAATACAATTTAAAACTAAAGATCGGTATAGAATAGACAATTTTAAAAGGTTTTCTGCATCCTGTATTTCTAATGAATAATTTCTATATTTTAATAGTTGTTCAAATATTTTCACATTTATAAGAACCGATCTTCTTTATTGAGACCCAGTATTTATGATGTCTAATAATGCATATTTATTAGTTGCTTTATTCTTGTTGAAAAGGCTTTCTGTTTCCATAATGATAATTATTATAACGTCCTTAAGCTGGCGATATCCTTAGTAATTACATCTGAGAATCCCCAAATTATTAAGGCATCAACTGTGCTCACATATGATCATAATTTAGCTGTAATTACGCGCGTGTTGGGAAGACGTCGGAAACGTAACCCATTCATATTTATTTAGTGTTTGTAACGTTGCTTGTAAAGCTTTTATTATGTAGTTTCCTTTAGTTCAGCTATATTTTATTACATTAGAGTAAGAGTACAAACAATGAGAGAACATATTTCACGGAACAGAAAGTTTTTCATTTCACCATGCTGACCCATTTGTGTTCCATCATATTTGTATTTTGTAACTTTTATAAGCGAACAATATATGTACTATGAATGTCAGTTAGTCCACTTGAAACTAGTGAAATAGGTATTAGATGAAGTGAGTAACTTTCGTCATAGGCAGATGGTCAGCAATTGCTTACTCTTTACTTTAAAGAGAAAATCTACAGCATTGATTTTTCTCTTTATTGGACGGTGATTTGTAAGGCGGTAGCAATTTCTGTTCTCGGCAGAGCTACGAATTAAAAACTCAGTACGTGTCGCAGTGACAGAAAATAGTACAACAATTGTATTCTCTAGATATTTTCCTTGCGTTTTAATTTTAAACTGATCCGTAAAGTTCTTGGCCTTCATCTCATATTTCATCTAATGGTAAGCGAGGATAAGAAGTTAATGCCATTAACTGCCACAACACAGCAATGCTGTTACCATTATTGCTATAGCGATGGACTTTGATGAGATACTGATAATAAGCCAGGCGTAAGTACTTATTTTAGAATAGAATAGAATTTATCTTTATTGTACATCGACCAATTCAAAGACAAATAAAAAGTAGGTAAAATAAAATTACTTCTACAAAGGGAGATCTTATCGCTAAGAGCGATCTCTTTCAGGTAACCGGTCTCGGTGTAGTTGCGCTCACGTGCGCAGATCCCGAGCCGTCCCGCAATAGCGCACTGGAGGTGAGGCCGGAGAGGATGTTTAGTGGGTACGGAGGTAACGCCTTTACCTCGAGTCCCATATATCCCCTGCGGTTGGCACCACCCCGCAGCGACGTTGCGTAATTGCATTTGACCTCCCCGTCAAAAAAAAAGAAGGTAACATTTCGTTACACTAAGCCACATCTGGCAGTTTGGGACATGCAGTGCCTCCAAATAGTGACAGGTTTCCAGCCTGACGCCTACATAAAAAGGGCACTAAACCCTAAAAGTCACAATCCTCCAGTAAACAAACAAACAAAACCCAACAACCAGGACAGATGTTCACTCTAAATCATCTCAGCAGTCCGGGTATAAGGTACCTAAAATATTATCTTTTCCTTCAAAGATCAAGTATATTATTAATCATTCTATTCACAACTCGATAAGGATGTTCGGTCCGATCCGATACTAGTGTGGACTCGAAGTGTTTCACTTTTTGCGGTATAAGGAAATAAAATACTTATCATCGTTTGCCTTTTAAGGTTTTTATAAATATGCACTCCATTTGTATAAATATGTTGTAATACTAATAATAAATATATGTTAGAGCTTAAAGTAACAATAAGTTCCATAATTGCTTATTCTATGTTAATTTGTATAGTAATACGTAATAAGTGTAAAATTAGTTAACTGCATGTTTAATTATTGGCTTAAATTTCAGAGATTGTTTAACATTGAATTCGTGAATGGATTGTGTGTTGAAGAATAAGTCACCTATATTGTCATAGACATCGTAGCTAAAGGAAAATTGTATAAATAATTAGCGTGCGCTAATGGAAAATAATTTCTGTTACTACACTAGGGCAAGGAGTTTAGCTTAGCGTTTGGCGTTAATTACGTATACACAAGTCAACTTGGCGCGTTTAATTACTGCTCGCCTTAATTATAAACGTGAACTTTGTACGTTAAGCGAGCGATCCACTTAGATCACTTAAATTTGACACAAAACGTCTTTTACAATTTAATTCTCATATTTGAATTTTTCTTTAAATTATTTGAAGAATTTTATTTCTTTCGAATTTTATTTATTTCAAAATACTGAACTAATGTATCATGTGAAAGATGTATTTTATACCCATTATATATAAACATAGACTCCCTTATAACTCAATCCGACTTTGATAAGCGAATCAAAATCGCTATAGGTATAGTTGGCCATATTGTGATCGCAAGTTTCTGCAGATCTGAGGGTCGAAAAGGTTCATTAAGATTCTATACAGACGTAATGTAATTAAGTTGCATACAAACTGACATCACTGCATCGACACCAATAAGTTGCTCCGATTGCAGTTCGAACTACGCTGACGATGCAGTCATTGTAGATTTATCTGCTTTCAAACAGAAATCAAATTCGTTTGTTATGTTCTCTATTTTACTACAACTGCCAATATTCTCGATTCAACTGTTACCTACAATCGTGGTATCTGGACTCGTCTTCACTTATCGTTCTTAAGTCCACTCCTAATTTTGAACCACGTGCATTTTGCTTAAGTCTGTAGTGTTTGAAGGTCATCTCCGTATCTACCCACAGTGGTGTTACAGACTCAAAGTCCTCCTTAAAAAGGAGTCTTACAATTAAAAGATTTACATAATATAACAACAGCTCAATAAACACACAGTGTATTCACAAATCTCGGATAATAGTTGACGGGTTGACTTGAAAGAATAACTATATAGACTCTCTTTATCCCTCTTATTCTGAAGTGCCAATACATAGATAGTCGTATATAGGTATGTCTAGGTACACGCTATACTATAACGCTCATAATCCCTAAAGAGTTGAGCAGACCTTTAGATTACATTTGGTTTATGTATAACGTCACATCTTGACGTTATGGTCACAGATTGAGATTGTCAGCCAGTCACCAAGTTTCTAATTTATAGAATTTTGCATTTTCTTTGGAGCATAGTTTTAGATTGAATAAGTCACATCTGGACGTTATGGAGACAGGTTGACATTGTCAGCCAGTCACCAAGTTTCTAATCTATAGAATTTTACGTTTTCTTTGGATTATAGTTTTAGATTTAACATATTCACTGCAGGTTCTTGAGTGACAGCCACATACCGGGAGACTCTGCGTTGGTAGGCCCCCTACACTTACAAGGTGGACCGACGATCTGCTAAAGATCGCGAGAAGCCGCTGTATGCGAGTAGCGAAGGACAGATCGGGTTAGAGATCAGGAGGGAGGCCAATTTCCAACAGTATATCTAACTACAGTGGGTGTCTCTCAGCTGAAATGATGATGATGACCCACAGCAAAGCGTGGTGAGGTTTACCTTACATCTGATTTATGATGATCTAATGATAATTGGTTCCATTCCAACGCTTGGAATATCAGATGACCAGATAAATCACAGAATAAATCCAATCGTAAAAGCTTTTTCAGGTACTATAACAAAAAGATTAGGTTGTCTGTTGTCAAATTTAGTACAATCTGTTAAGGGAGGATATACATTACCTACGCCGGACTGGTCAATTTGTAACGAATGTGAGAATAATGGGATGCCAGCGGGCGTCTAAAAAGCTATAGGTAAGCATTTGCGCGTAGAATGATATAGAAAATACGTTATTAAAGAATACATTGAGAACCTGGCAATTTAGGAAAGTACATACACACATCTATCACACTTATAATCCAAAAAGGGTTAAGCACAGCTTTAACATAAATCCACATCGGATAGACTTAACCTATGTTAAGTAGAACCTCTAAATAGTGTAAGTTGCCAGTCCGAGTAGGAAAGTTAACGTTTTTCATAATCAAAACCAACCCTCTTGCTTTGACGATACATATTTACTTTCAAGTGTGATGCATGAAATTATTAAATGGAATGGATGGAAGACACTGGCTTGGCTACAAGTCTTACAATTGCCAAGAGACTTTCCGAGGGATTATTTATTTATAGAGACGCAATTAGTGTGCTCCCAACTTTATACTGGCCTCAAACAGCCCAGACATTTCTTGTGTACCGCATTATTCAAGAGCCGCTACAGAAATTCAAGCGGTTTAGTCACATTCATACGTTTGAGTTTCAAGTTTATTCCAATTTCAAAAATCGACTTCTAGAAACAGTTCGGAGTTTACTCCAATTTGAAAGTCAACAGTGTGTAAGAAAGTTCTGCACTGGAAAAGAACTAGCGAGTTGCGGTAAACCCATTGCGGCCTGTGTTACCTTCAAGCTTCGTTTGCAATATAATATTAAAACTCCTCGAAGGCGTTTGTAATATGTACGGCTTACTCTGCACTACTTTTGTTGCTATGAAGTTGTTAGGTAGGTCATATCTTTTTATCTAATGTTTATTTTGAATTTTAATGGTGCAATATTGACATCCCGTACTGTGTGTTCATCAGAGAGTGCGTTTAATACTTCAATCTGCACACTAGATAAACGTTGTGTGCGAGGCACATTGCTCAGAGAGCAGATGGCCGATGGGGCCGAAGAGTCTTTAGTGGTGACAGACAGCGCACCAAACAAGTGTGAATAGGTCCCATACAAGGCGTCCTCTGGTTTATAACAAGTGTAAAATATTTATCAGGTAACAAAAAAGTATTAACGAGTTTTTAAGGATGAAACTCATTCCTTAATTTATAGTTTAACACATTAGTATAATTTATAGTAAAACATTTGTTAAAGAATTTCTTCAAAAGTCAATCACCCGCTTTAAATGTGTCTGTTTAAAAAATGTACACTTATGTACTATTCTGATTCATGTACATAACTGTGTCGGTATGATATTACTACTATTATTATGTGCGTATGTAATGATTAGTTGATTTAACAATTGTAAAAACCTCAAAAATAAACTAAATAATACTAAAAATAAAGTGTTAACATACGAATATAACGCGATACTGTCGCGCTTCTGCCGCGATGCTAAGGGTGGCCACATATTATCCGGTCGTTCTTTGCTACCTAGAAAAGACCATAAAACCGGGTTCATCGTAACACACTCACGGGTGGCCGGTCTTTCTTAATCGGCCCTCAGTCGTAGTCTAGCGCTTGCCGAGAGAGGTACTCGTGTACCTTTGTAATAATACGTAAAAAATCGTAATGGACACTGATGAACTCATGCCCCTTTTTTTAAAGTCTGTAAAAAAGGACATAATGCCTATCCCATAAACACTGGAGTTTTGAATATGTAAAATAAGAGATTCTGTCGATCCCGCCATTTTTTGCTACTCTGCAACGAGTCTACGTAGGAGCACAGCTATACTGGCGTACTGAATGAAGCAAAATCGGAGGGGCGTGGTCCCGTTGCTTGCTTGCCGGGCGTTCTTTCCGTTTCACACCGGGTGGTGTGTGATGGGTAGTACATTTTGTATTGCATTCTTGCCTTCCGATATTATGGTCTTTTCTAGATAGCAAAGAACGACCGGCTAGTGTGGCCCCACGCTGATGCTCGGTTCGTTCTTACCCCGATGTCGTCCGACACGGTCGCGCGTTTGTATCGATCCTTAGCAGCGCGTTGGCATCGCTTCTGTAGCGCGTTGCAAATGCGACAAACGCGCGTTAGTAGTGATGCTGTTGCGCGTTAACGAAACGCGCGACAGCATCGCTACAAAAATTGCCGTGGGCGAAGGCTCTTATGTGCGATGGGGCTCAGAATCTCCCTCTGTCAGCTTTTAGAACACCCACGTAAAAAGGAGTAGACCTATTATTCGTGATCTAGAACTACACCGGTTAAAGGGCTTAGTGGCTAGGATTGTAATATGTTATTGATACGGCTTCGCTTTAATACAAAATTGATGTAAGCACAAGCAGTACGATTCGTGCTAACGTAAATAATCTATTAGGTACATGACGCACTAGCGTGAAGGCAACAGTCTAAATATCAGGTCATACGAGTAATGATAGGTAGCGATTCGTAGTTTCAACCAAAAATTTATAAGAACTGAAAAGAAAAAAAGAAATGAACTTGGTTCTTATTCACAATATATCTATCATACTTGTCTGCGAAATTAGAATAGAATAGAATATAGCTTTATTGTACAGTCAACAGCATGTCGGGCTATACAAAACTGTCAAATTTCTCCAAACGATTTTCAACCTAAGGTTATTCAGTATAAAGTGCATAACCGATTGGGAAAATTTGACAGTTTGTGGTAACCCAACGTGCTGTTGTCTGTACATCAATTTTTCACATAGATATATGAAATACAATTAGGAAAGATTGTACAAATGGTGACCTTATCACTAAAAGTGATCTTTTTCATGTAACCTGGATGTACGGGATTAGAAAAATATATAAGTAGATTCAAATCATCATCATCATCATCATCATCATCATTTCAGCCACATGACGTCCACTGCTGAACATAGGCCTCCCCCAAAGAACGCCACAACGACCGATCCTGTGCACCTCGCATCCAGGCGTGACCAGCAGCCTTAACCAGGTCGTCAGTCCACCTTGTGGGGGGCCTACCCACACTGCGTCGTCCGGTGCGCGGTCGCCACTCGAGAACTGTTCGGCCCCATCGGCCATCTGCTCTCCGAGCAATGTGCCCCGCCCACTGCCACTTAAGTTTGGCAATTCTTTGGGCTATGTCGTAAACTTTAGTTCTTCTACGGATCTCCTCATTCCTGATTCGATCTCGTAAAGAAACACCGAGCATAGCCCTCTCTATTGCCCTTTGGGTGACCTTGAGCTTTCTTATCAGGCCCATTGTAAGTGACCACGTTTCAGTGCCATAAGTCATCACTGGCAACACACACTGGTCAAAAACTTTCGTTTTGAGACACTGCGGTAATTTGGACGAGAAGATTTTACGTAGCTTCCCGATTTTAAGTAGATTCAAATAATTTTAACAAATAAGAAGTCCTTAATTTTTTATCCGTATTTAGTATTTATCAATAATGCTTTTCTTTAACTAGACGGTGAAGGTCTGTTTCCACTGTTTCAATGTGAAAAAAAGATAATTTACTAAAATAGTCACCATAACACATAAGCCCAAGGAAAGTTGGTGTTAGGTACTGCACCGAACCCCAAACAAATACGGACCGGTTAGGAAGAAAAAGAAAAATTACCATTAAACTGAGACACATTAGATAATATGATTGGCGTGGAACTAAAGTAACAAAAATCAACGAATCGTTATATCTTTCAGTTAAAATTAAAATTGTCTTAGGCTTGCACATACCTAGTCTAGTGGGTACAGTCAGCATCAGAAGTAGCGCTGCCGTTCACTTTAGCAAAATGCCATAGCAACGCCCGCGCCACCTTTATGTATTAATAATTACCAAAACAAGGTACCTACTAAAGTGTTTAATATACTTCTAACTCTGTTCGCACAGGCAACAGAGGGCGTCTACAGTGTTGCCATTACATTACTCTTGGTTTCTAAATTGCCCGCAACGCCTCTGGTCTGGCCCACCCCCAACATAAATTGTGACCTCGTCATTTCGCTCCAGGATCCTATATTTACTTCACAGATACCTTCGACCGTCCCTTGAGGCTAAAGGTGGACTTGGCGACGATCGATCACGAACCCAGCATTATTTGCGATCGTTTGCAGCAATTTCTTGCAAACTATTCGCTTTTATCGTCGGAGATAATTTTTATGACCCCTTAATTTGTTTGGTCAAGATTGAGGTAAGCAATCGACGACTTTCTCGTGGAGTTTTTAAATTACTACTATTTTCTAAGACATTTAGTTCTTCCTGGTTTGTTTTCAATTTTTTTTTAGAATAGAAGTAATTTTACTCTCACAACACGTAATAGAATCTTTTAAAAAGAGCTCAGTGTTCCTACGTATTAGCGATTCCTCTGGTGTTGGAGATGTCCATGTTCGGCGGGTTTCCATTCCGCTCTAGGGACGCTAGGCGGTCGAGAGAATCCCGAGAGGGAGATGCTCGGTCGCCCAGTAATCCCCTAGGAACGTTCGTCTTACAGGCGTCTTACAGGCGTACCTAATTACCTATAATTAGGTACTTTAGTTGTATATTATAATAATAATATTTGAATTTTTTCAGAATATACCAAATTTTACATACTTTTATAATATTCTTTTTATGATTGATTAAGACAATATTTACGGCCTTATTACTAAAACTTTTACTAGGTCTAACCGCCAGTATTTCTCTGGAGAGTGCCAAGAGTGATAAATAAGATAAAAATATTCTCGTGGCAAGGAAAAACATAGCATAAATTATATCATGTACCTAAATGTTATATTTGCCTAACAACAGCGATGTTCAAGTTCCATCGTTGTGAAAGTTTTAATAATGTAAATCATCTATTTTAGTTACAAAGTAGTTGTTTGAAAATGTGTCGGAAGAAAGTTTTAGTGGGTTTTGTTGCTATTATATTTGTTTTTTAAAGTTTTTACTTTTATTTGTGGATTTATTTTGTTATATTTAGTGGATTTATTTCGTTATAAAAAATCAGGACATTTTATTTCGATCTGGGCCGATTTATCAAAAACTGTCTTCATTGATTATTATAAGAAGACATACTAATGTTCGCCCGCGGCTCCGCACGCGTCATAGTCGGTTAAATTATAGCCTATATGTTATTCTGATGTATGAGCTATATCATTGTAGTTTCGTCCGTTCAGTAGTTTTTACATGAATTGTAACAAACGCACATCCACCCATACAAACTCACGTTTATAGGTAATATTAGTAGGGTTATTGTATTCTGCTTTGTTAGATGATATAGCTAGTTCCATATAATGAGAAGAGTTCATCGTCGTGTGATAAAGGTGATGACCATGACTACGGAAGGGTATAGAGAGTAACACCGAAGAAAAGATTCTTTTTATACTACGAGATGGCAAATAAACTTGCGGCCTACCTGGTGTTAAGTGGTTACCGTCGCCTATAGACACTTGCAATATTAAGTGTTAATGGAATTAACATGAGTTTTCTTTTGCCCGTTTTACTTCTAAATTCTATAGAAACATTGACATCAGAATAAGCCCGCGTATCCGAATACGCCCCCGGTAGTGCTGTGATCTCGTGGGAGAAATAATTAAACTTTTAGCTTTAAAATCATAAAATTATATTTGTACCAACTGAAAACCAAAACTTACTTCATACTACTGTCACAATTATTTTTCTCCTCTATAGACAATAGACATTTTATGCAACCTCTCTCGACATCCTCCCACTAAAGAAGATGCTGTCACCATCCTTAGCTGCCGCATCATGAATCGGTATAGGTAACCTCTAATGGGAATAGCCTTTGAATCGGCCTCACTAAATTTCCCGTTTTAGTGCGTACCTTGGCTAGCCTTATCCTGCCGTCTCTACCAGGTATTAGCTCCATTATCACAGCTAGGGGCCAATGAAGTCGCTTATCTTTATCGTTCCCTACAAGAACGACTTCTCCTATTTTTGGGTGATTCTTAGAAAACAACTTACTCTTGCGTCGTAATAAAAAAGTTAAATTTTCAACTCTAAACTTCAGCGCAGGATGACTCTCTTTCCAGGGCAAGAAAAATTCATATTCTCGACTATCGTTCAAACTTGTAGTCGCTTTAAAAAACTGTTTCACCTCTTGCAAATGCATACCTCTACTCTTTTTCTCTGCAGGATCCATAATACCTAATGTGTCCAATCTCCACAGGTCTGATATATTCGCGTCACGTATAAATAGCGAAACTACATTTAAAGTCGTGTTACTTCTCTCAGTATGGTCTTTTCTCTTGCCAATCATCGTCCATCCCAACTTTGTTTCGATCACACATAATCCACTTTCTAACTGTTTCACATTATTTGTCAATAACTTTGCCAACATATCTGCTCAAATTAATAAACTAATCGGTCCATAGTGCTCTTCCGTGTCGGTTAGAAATATATTCATATCATTTAACTTTTGAATCAATATTTTATCGCTTACTGCCGGAATATCAGTACATATTTGTTGCTTGTCAAAAACATCAACTTCGCAAGTGAATGACGTTGTCAGATTTTGAACAGAAATACGATATTGTTTGTGGCTCTCAGGCAACGAGGTAGAGCCTCCAAAAAGTCCATGTTGTATCACTGTATGACCAAGCGACTTATACTCCATACATTCCGCGACTTCTCTCAATATATACGAATGTTGCGAACCGGAATCTATAATGCATCGTACTATCTTAGTTTTCCCCTTGTTCTGTAACTTAACACGTAGTGTTTGTAGGAAAACATTTTGATGAACCGAAATATTAGAAACAGTTTTCAAAGTTTCTTGTTCTGTGGGATTTGATTGTGAAGTGCTAGGTGTCGCAGCTTCCCTGCACATTAACAAAACATGCCTTCGTCCGCACCAGGCACATTTTTTGTTATTCTTACACTTACGAAAGCCATGGCCAAATTTCAAGCATCTAAAACAAACATTTTTCTCTCTCACAACTTGTTGTCTTTCTTCTAATGTCATCTTTTTGGCCTTGTTACATGTAGAGCTCTCATGACTTTCATTACAAAATATGCATGTGACTTCTTTAGTAATACCCGTCACCAAACTCGAAGCCGTGGGAATATTCTCTTCAGGCATGGCACTCGCTCTCTTAGCCTTATTCTCGGTGTTGTTTGTCTTGTTAACAAAACCGCGCGTGGCCATTGATATTCTCTCTTCATTCTCAGCTTCTGACTTTAGAAATGCCATCAATAAATTCAGTCGATCTTTGGGTTCAGGAGTTGATCCGCCGCTTCTTTGCCAAATTCTCAGTAAATCTTCTGGCAGAGATGATTCAACTAGAGGGAATAACATCGGTGCACAAGCGTCATTCGTCACTTTCAAGGATTCAAGTGACCTAAGGTTGGATTCTAACTTATCATAAAGTAGTGACACTTGGAAGTTGCTTCGAGATCGATTGATGCTACTCTCAACCACTAATTGTAAGAGCTTGCGTGTGTATACCTCCACCAATAATTCAGTACGACCAAATCTTGCTTTCAAGCTGTCTATTGCTTTACAGTAATTATCGCCAGTTGGAGGAAAACTGTTTACTAAGTCGCATGCCCTAGAACCAGGAGTCATACTCTGCAACAAATATTGGAATTTGTCTTCGCAGCTCAACTCATCGTCTTCGTCTATACTCTTAAATTGGCTCCAGAACTTCAACCAATTGCTCAAATCGCCGTCAAATTTATAAAGCTCAATTTTAGGTAGCCTCATTTTACGTGCTGAACATTTTATGCTAGTGCCTTTAGTTTCCACGTCAGAATTTTCATCTCGTGTGAGCCGCGCCAAGTCGAGCTCTGCCCGTATGAACTGTGCCTTATATTTCTCAACGGATTCTAACTCTTTTTCAATGACTTCTTCCTCAGCGTTACTTTCTAAGAGCTGCTGAATTATGTCCTCATCTACAACTTTTATTTGTGTCATGTAATCGGATAGAAGCTTGAAAGTTACCTCTGCATTTCTAATATGCTCGCTTTCTACGCAGTCAGAAAATTTTTGGAATGTTTTAGTGAACATAGTTCGGTACATACCCCTTTTCTTCGTATTCTCCATATCGACAATCACTTTTTAAATACGTTGGGCGCCAGATGTGATCTCGTGGGAGAAATAATTAAACTTTTAGCTTTAAAATCATAAAATTATATTTGTACCAACTGAAAACCAAAACTTACTTCATACTACTGTCACAATTATTTTTCTCCTCTATAGACAATAGACATTTTATGCAAACTCTCTCGACAAGTGCGTCTTCGCCTATCGTCAAAACTTCTTCCCGTTGAGACGCAGTCAGGAACACAACACAACGTTGTTGTTTACGTGCGTAAAAAAAACCTTAAATTTAAAAACCGTTATTTTAAAAAAAGAATAAATTAAGAAATCTAACTTTTAAATCAAATGTTCTCTGATTAAATAATGGTAAAAAATTAACATCCCTATTGTTAGTAAGAAACAATATTAAAATATTACATTATTGCAAAGGCCGCGAAATAGGCAATTGCAGGTCGAGTATGAGACTAATACGAGACAGGCAATTGCCATTTCGGCCGAGGCATATATACATACCAGGGATGTTACGGAGCTTCGACTCCGGTTCCGTTAAGTCGGAACTTCCGATTATTATTACATCTTCGGTTCCGACTTCGGCTCCGACACTTTTAAATCGGAGGTTTTAATCGGAGGTCGAAGCATAACATAGCGGCGACGGCGGCCTGTGTCGACTGTTATGAACAGTTTTGTTCATTTAATATAATGTGTGTTCTTGTTTATTTGGAAATAATATGCTAATTTTTTTTCATTGTTTGTGTTTTATTTTATAATTTAAAATAATTGATTAAAGAATGTTTTATTTGTCTGTAAATAAAAATTCTTTCTCATGCCACCACCTATGACCCTGCCTCCGACTCCGATTCCGACTCCGATTCCGATTCCGATAAATCAAATTTAAAAACTCCGACTCCGACTTCGGTTCCGATAAAACTACCTCCGTTACATCCCTGATACATACATATAGTGCTTTTCTCAAAAGAATGCAGGGAAATAATAATAACACATACTAATATAAAAATAAAACATACGTTACCTTTGTCACTAAACATCCGGGGCTTTAATTAAAAATTGCCTTTGAATCCGGTCGATTGTCGTTTAAATCTGGTGGAGTAAGTACAATCAATTTCCATTTCACTGTCTGAACCGTCGGAACTCATTTTAATTATTAAATTTATAAATATATTATTACTTATGTATAACAAATCAAGACGAATTTTCAGCTTTGCCGCCAATTTGCCTGTAAATCCGTCAAAATCTCGAAGTCGAATTTTTTTGACGATTACAAGACTTCCTATATAGGTACTACGTACGAGAAAGTAAAAATTGCAAAATAGTCGTAGGTTGAAAAACTGACCCCATGCCTAGTTATAAAAAAATATATATTACAAGACATAACAGGTTAGTTTTTGCCCTATGATATTCCATAAAATATCTTCTTTCATCTAATATAACTTGTGTCATGTGGGGTTGGCTGACTACTAGCCTCCATATAAATTCGAAAAATCTTTACGCTCTGAAAATCGATAGAAAAAATTGCAAAATTTGCATTGCGACAAGTGGTATGTCGCCCCTTAGTGCTGAGATGACGGCTGAACGAGATGTATAAAAGAGACAAACACGCCCCTCTCAGTCTCGGAACAGCATAAATTCTTAAAGTAATCAAGGTAAAATAAAAAACCCAGCAAAAGTAAGACCTACCTCAACTTAAATGAAATCTTAATCTTATTTAGTTTTTCAGGACGATTTCGCCTTTTATGTTAGCCTGTTTCCTGATTGTTTTATTTGATAAACTTGTTTTATAAGCGTCGGTGTCGACCAGGAATTTCAAAAAATTGGTTTTATAATAGACCAAGAAAGGTTATGCTCTACATTATGTTTTTATACCTGTAGGTACTTATTCGACATGTTAATTTATTTAACTTCGTATGGACCTTGACTGCAAGAACATAAGACTTTTAGAAATAGAATTCAGACATTTTCCTTTTAACTTAGAAGATTTCTTAATATACTTAATGTAATGCTGTTCACGTCGGGTAGTGTTAAAATAATTCTTAGATCTAGAATTTGAGCAAGTAAATTGAGCTGCCAAGAAACCAAGAACGATTTAAATTCCATCCACATTTTCACGCCATCGTAGAATTGGATAGTGATTTTAATAGCGCCGCTACCGTCATTCATCGTTCACCGTTCATTCAGAGAGTCGTTCACGCCGTGTGAATGAACAGAGCTTTTAACAGCACATTTTGTTGTGGGTGAACTTGCAAATATCACATTAAGAGGTAATTTAAGTTATGTTAGAATACAAGACTAGCGGCGTCGTCCTAATTGGCAAACGATTGTACGATGATAAGATGAGTTCTCATCGCGTGAGCACAGAAACATTACTTTCATCAGGCGATGAAAACGTATCGTGTCAGTTAGGATGACGCTTTAGTCTTTTTCTGCAATATATCACCATACTGCTATAGGTTTTGCCATTATGTTTATGACCGACCTATAGCTAGTATACTTACCACCGCGCGAGTGACCTCTTAGTGTGATGTTCTGCACGAGATACGAGATTCAGAACCTCCCTTTGTTGTCTTTTACGATACACACGAGACGAGAATGGGTGGCCCAGAAAAATGAAGAAGAGGTAGATAAGAAATTGCTCAGGGTGCCTAGCTAGCCAAGTGGCCAATCGATTGCGTCAAACGTTTAACGAAAAGAATATATTATATGAAACTGAGGTATTACTGAGAAAGCTCCATGGCGACCGTCGTGTCAAAAGTATGGTAGTAGTCAAAACTTGTCATTCGTTCGATAGAAACTAGTACCAGGGATAGATATGTTGTATCATTTGTCACTTGCCTAGGCCCTCTGGTAATTCTATAACCAAACTTTTCTTAGTCAACTGCAGAAGAAGATGACCAAAAACAGAAATTATAAATTCTCGAAGAAAAAGTCTTTTAATTAAATTACCCAAAGTATTCGTTTTAATATTTAGACGCAAAAAACAATTCCAAAAATTTTTATTCATGGCGGATGTTAGCGACTGGTAGACGGGGAAAGGGAAATTTCTCAGTGAGCTAATGTGCAATTTACGTCAGATGTATCAAATAAATGGCCGCGAAAATGTAAGCAGTGGCAATATTAAAATTTCTCAAGAAGGTAAAGTTGTGGGAGGATCCCGGGGAGTTATCCAGATGGTCGTTATGCAACCTTCGGAGAATTAACGTGGGTTAAGGGTCCTGCTTTCATTGTGCCGTTTATTAAACTCTGAGCTAAGTAGACCCGTATGGTTACCCGCTTGTGTCGTACGTTCAGGGTAGTAATTATAATAGGTACCTACTAATAAATTGTGACGAGAAAATTAAGAAATGATTTTGCTTCTCATATTATTCTTGCGTCTGATCTCGTCTCGAAATCGGATATTGAACATGTACCTTTGACAATAATAAAAATAGTAGAGGAGAAAATTCTTATAATAAAAATAGTAGAGGAGAAAATTCTTTTAATACTCCCGCGTGCTAGGTAGTCAAGCTTAAAGAGATGATCAAGAGGTATTGGAATCGGATTTCCCTTTCATCAAGCGAGAATCTTTTCTATTTTAAATCTATACTTAAGTGATAGGATACAGAGAATTAGCAGCTCGGAATTTGAGCGTTTGTCCTATATGGAAAATACCTCCACAGGAAACCAAAGTCAAATCACATTTATAAGATCGCTAGTTCATCAGTGGTTGAGGGTTCCAGATACCGCTCGCTTCCACCTTCAGCTGTATCAGCACTCACCATCAGGTAAGATAAGACCAACAGCTTCCCCATATAGAAAATAATACTACCTTATGGTTGTGTGTGTATCTCTCGGTGATAAAGCCTTCCAGTGATCATTGGGTTGGGGATTGTGTCGAGTAAGTCACAGACAGCATTTCTGCGAGTATTTATTTTTCGTCATAATTGATAATGTCAGTTCCATTCATTATATTCTAAGTTACTATGCGTTAAATGGAACAGATTGGTAACTCGGTCTACACTCAGGTTCTTAAGCATGATGGCCACGGGCACGGGCCGTTGACATATATTGATTTCCCAGTCAAGGCCCACCAAAACCAGTAACAGTCACGTGACAACAAAGATTAGCGATGATTTATCCTTGTATTATCAGTGCATGATAGATAAGTTAGGGACAGATGTGAGATTTGACACATGGCACGCGAAAGAATGACCTTTTATGTCACTTAAAAGTTTAACATTACTGCGGTCTTCTGTAACAGTGGTGAAGCCACCGTTTGGAGTATCATGAACTCCAAACGGTGAATTCACCACTGTGTCCTATATCTCTTAAATTCTCCGTATTCCTATTTTATTCGCGTTTTATACTCTATTCTGAATGAAATAGCTTTCGTTATTAAACCTGCAAAGTACACAGGATTAGCGTGCACAAAATGAATAGGTACTCTCCTTTAGCAGCACTCGTTTTACGAACCGCTAATATCTAATGCATGGGTGCTGGAAAACCGATATAAACTCTCAGCTAACTTCAGCAGCATCGACCTGATTCCAACCACAAAGTAACGACAGCACAGAAGACTAATATATGTACGGTTAGCATTAGAAGTAGATCAACATTATACCATGTAATGTCAACGCCCGCCGCCGCTTGTGCAGTAACAGTTGCCACCAAATTTATGAAACAACCACCCTTTATGAAATATTATTATGAATTTGAGATTAATACTTCAGATACCTTCTGAAGTGTTAATCTACTACTGATACTGACCGTAATATCGAGCAAGTAGAATCCTCACCCATAAAAATATATTTGCAGTGGAAATGAGATAATATTTGCTCTCTTTGTCAAGGTAATATCAGTCAGTTTAAAAAATCATGTATCAGTGGTTCAGGAATCTATTTGCTCGTCGTTTTCACTTTCGATCCAAACCCTGCAGATACTCTAGACGACAGTAAGATCTCACGGGACATACCTTTCGATTAGAAACCCTCTACGGAAAATTCGCCTTACAGGCTTAAGAATCTACCAAGGTCCTCGCCTACTGACAAAATCTCTGGCATGCAGACGGCTACACTTCATGCTACCACAGACTGCCGAATATTACACTAGGTATAATATGTTTTTCGCGTCGGCGGTGTCGTAAATCCATAAAAGGATCCCTACGAAAAAGAATGTCTGCCTAGAGACCAGAATGTAAGCTTCATACAGGACGTGCTCGTGTACTGTATGAAGCTTACATTCTGCTCTCTCTTTAGTTTGTGTTTCAAGTGTTAATTTATTTCCCTCCGCTGTTTCATTTCCTTTTACACAAGCTTTTGTTTTAAATTGAAACTACGAAGTTGCTGGGGAACTCGTATATATGCAATAGCTTGTGCTATTCAAATTCTGCTCGTCAAAGAACCCCGCTCGTAAATATTTAGCCGTCATTGAATATCAAATGGCTTCTATCGAAGACTATAAATGCTGACTTTTTCTGTCCTGAAATGTCAGATGCTTGGAAAGTAAAAGTGATCGCTTAAACTTTTGCATGGATAAACTGATTCCAGACTGTGGAGCTTGTAGGTGGTGATTTAGACTATTAATTGTCAGTAGAATAGGTCACAGCTGATTAACAACTATAAATAAGAGCGTCTGCTAACAAATCTCCAAGAAAAACTCCACTTCTGCTTACAGTAAGATGAGACGGAGTCGCATGGTTTTCATAAAAATAATAAACACTGGAAACGGTACGACTTAACCACTTCTCGAAAAGTATATTTTAAAATAATTTTTAGCTTTTATATAAAAATTATTTCAAATATCCACGAATCCGACTTTGATTGACGCCTATGTCAGCTATTGCCTTTAATAAGAAATTACTTCTGTAAGAAAAGCTTTCTATTTTCTTCCAATAATAATAGTACGAACAGCTTTGACAGTTCCTTAGAAATTAGTACCTTTCATAATAAATAATGTATTTGACATTTATAATAAGGTTTCCATAAGACTGTCAGAGAGTGCCAAACAACTTTGCAGGCTGATTGAAATTAAAGGAAAAGAGACAAACATTTCCCCTAAGGACAAATTGCGATGTAACTATAATAATTCGCTTCATAAACCTTCACAATATGCGCCAGTCACCACCAAGTTGCTAATTAGTCTTACATAGAAATTAAGCATCATTTGTCGAAGTTATAGGACTTGTTCGAAACACTCAATGGAGTAATCAATCTTGTTCGTGACATTGGTCTATTTCGGGAAGTCAGGTTAGGAAAGGTGTAAGTTATCAAAGTTAGTATATCTTGGAAATAACTAGTACATTTGTTGATGATTAATTACACTACTTATTTCTTAATGACCATACTCGAAACGAATTATATTTACTACTATTGACATTGCTGAAAAATAAATAGAATAAGTAATATGAACTTTGTAGATGCGCATATTTTGTAATCATGCGGCAAGTGTTTTAGTATTCAATATTGAAAGGCTCGTTACATGTTCTAAACATGAATGTATAACAGAGAAGTAAAGCACAGGAGTGTGAGTTGTAAATAGTGTTCTGCTCTGCAGATTTCGAAACGTTTCCATAAAGGGATTGAACGAAGTACTGGGAGGTTTAATATGTATTCCTGGCGTCGTGCAATTTCATCAGGCAAGTCGCAAATACGTCATAGATCTAAAAACGGATTGTCCTTCGAAACAGGGTCTTGGGGAACTAGCTGCCGGTTAAACAAAACCCCGTCTTATTATTGAATTTTCGTAGTGCTGTCTTTCATTCGAAGAATTAAGTTTTCAAGAGATGCACCTTTGCGTGTAGGTGAGGTGGGATGCTGACACTTAAATCACGAATCAACTAATTACTCAGAGAAAACAGGGTTTGGCGATTGGTCGCGTCGTGCTTAAGATATGCATTAAGCACTGGACGAGTGCGCATTACATTTTAACACCACGTAATTTGCAGATATTAATCAAGTTACATGGACCAGTTTCAAGACTAGCTTACCAAGTATATCAGTTACCAGATTGGTCGGTTTTTAGAATAGTTATTAACTCTGATTGTGTGCATGTTGTAAGATAAGTGATTTTATATTGCTCAGAAATATTTCCGCAGCATACCATAGTCACGTTGACTTCACCACATCAACCTGTAGATCCAGGCGTCAAAACGTAGATTACGGCAGAGAATCAGAATTAGAGTGACTCCTGTCCAAGTCAATGGGTCGGGTAAAATCAGGAAAAAAGACAGAGGGATGTCAGAATTTTTCTGTCATGAAGGCAATTTCTTACGCTATATGGCCGGCCAGCTTGACGTTTACAGTCCTCAAATGGCTTATAAAGACCAGTGCTACCACGTTGTAAATTCTGAACGTGCTCGCACCTCTAAGAGGTTGGTTACACGATCAGTATTTCATCAGTTTGATCTGTCAGTCTGGTATGAATGACGCCAAACTGATCGTGTAACACAGTGACTGACGAAATAGTGATGGCATTTTTTTAGATAATTTTCGTCATTCCGACGGAGACTAATGGAATGCTGAACTGATGAAATACTGATCGTGTAATTAAGTGTCTTATGAGCATCTTCTACCTAATTAATTAATTTCACCTAAATTTTTCTAGCTACTGAGGCAGCAACTGGTTTACAAAATGGAAATGGTTTTCTTTAAGCTAGAACTAAAATATAAGGAAAGCTTTTAAAAGATGAGAAATAGGGCAATTTCCACTCAAATTTCGAGTGCCGCATTGGAAAACAGAAACCTAACAAACATTACAGCCAAATTGCTGTTTGGAACGTGTGTTAGTTGTCACTATATTTTATTTCTGGAGCAAGTTGAACAAAATTAAGAACAACCTTAGCCAAAATGGAATCTCTACTTAGTAAGAGATGTAATGGATTGAAATTACCACACTGTAAAACAAAAATATTTAGTAACAGTGTATTCTTTATGGACATTAAAATTTATAATTAAATACCAAATTATATAAAAATTACAAACAATAAGGATTATTGCTAAGTTTTTGATTGATAAAACATACTATTCAAAATAACGAGTTTTCAAATGATGTGGTTATTTCGAATTGATAATTAATTTGCACATCACAGAGGTAAAATATTGGAGAAGATGTATGTATCATAAAGCTTTCATCATAAATATATTTTTTAATAACCCATATTTATGCAACTAAGAGATTTGATTTGATTTGCAATATATATGTGTTATACTCTCAACATTTTAATGTATTTGGCAATGCAGGAGTAACAACTGTTTATTTTAAGAACAAATAGGTTAACAACCAGCACAAAATATGCACATGGTCAGTAATTGGCTCAAACATTCCGTATGACAAAAAATAATTTCTTACTGGCCTACCTTACTCCAAAACTTTGCTAATACCAATAACAAATTCGACATTGATAAAGTTTTGATTTAATATTAAGATTTTATTCAGCCTAGTCTCGGGTTTAAGCCTCTTCTTTAGAATAAAAATTGAATATTAAAAAAGAAAGTTTCAAGTCTTTTGAATAATTGTTCAATTGTCCAATCAGAAGCGAATTGCTGAGAAAGGCGAAGAAAGCGTTGGATTGCTTATCAAGGAGTTCACTCCAGAGCATTGGGGAACTGAATTGAGTTAGGGGTACAAACGGTGTTAAACGATAAGTAATTTATAAAAAGTGTCGATTCGGTCTTGGAGCTATTTGTATTCAATCGACGGTACACTTGCTTAGTAGAAATTAGTAACGTTTAAATCATATGATGTTTGATCGGTTTCCTAATCTAAGAGTCTTCGAATCCTCTGAAGATTATTTTTATTAGAATTAAAATAGTGGTAGAGATTGTCTAATATAAAAATGTACTTGAAACATGATACTGACGGTACTTTTATGACTGATCGAAGCGTGCTGCGACTTTTGTGTCTAGCTGGCGACTGAATCAACTGAATGACCAATGACTATAGCTAATTTGAGTGTGTTGCATCTGTACACTGTTTCTGCATGTATTACTCTTACATGTCGTCGACAATGGAGCAGTGTTCAGTTTTAGATTAGACGATCTCTAGCGAAGTCATCAATTTGTTTTACCCATTCAATCACATTACGACTAACAACGTTGAAGAACGCGAAACGCTGAATACAATGTGATATGCGACGTTTGTTTCTTTAGCAATAATAAAATTCAGCTAAACAGTATATAAAGATACAAAATAACACAAAGTTTTAAAATTTATGTAATACGACGAAACAAATTGTACAATTAGGTTGCCACATCAACATCACAAGTTCGTACTTGATTTAAGCTAGACTTAATAAGGCTTCCCAATGACCAATTCTAAATATTCTTGGCGGTGATGTAATCGAAATCACAAATATTCTCATACTAGCAGCTCTGAGTATCAAGACTTTATCATTGCATGACATCTTTCTTCTTTTTTAATAGAATTCCAACGCAGACCGGCTCGAGAAATCTGTTCACAATTTGTCTCGTCTTAATTAACTTACTTACCCTAACAATACCTACGCTTATTGTTATCCATTAATTTATGGTCTGGTCTTTTCCTTTGTTGATTTCAACTGGCTAAGACGCTGTCAGTTTAATCGGAATAAATTTGATTTCTCAACATTGTTGAGTTGAAATAATTCGGCGTTCTGTTCCTGAGATATAAACTTTTAAGTTACGGTTACGCGCCTATCAAAGGAATTCTCGCACCTTCTTTGATTTTTAAATTTACGATGACTTAGGTTCCTACTTAAATTTTAAAATTAAATGTCTTTGACAAAACCCACAAAGGTTTGTACAAAACATTCCAATTGAAACATGTAGTTTAAGAAATGTATTTTTTCGACTCTGCGTGAAAATTAAAAGGGTGTGGTACCTACGGTACCTACTATGAAAATAAACTTAGGTGTTTGCCAGCAGCAAGGAGGGCGCTGGTGTTCGTCCATGCAATGTTTCTAATGTCTATAATGTACGTATTTTCAAAAGTTGATAATTATAAGTAAGTAGGTATGTATGTTTGTACTCACTTTGAAAGGAGTCAATGAAAGTTGACTACGATACAGATAAGACCCGAAATACATCATTATCTCTCGATAGATTCCCTTCCGTTAAATTATAAATTTTATCCTGAAATTCTTGCAAAATGAATTTAGAAGTACTTTTTGAGAATTTTGAGTTTAGATAGATGTGTTTGCTACTAGCACCCAGCTCCAAGTGGAAAAGTCTAGATGAAATATATACATAGCGTTCAAATAAAAAGTAAATCAATAATAATTTAGCTAGTGACGTTATTTGGAAAACTACCCCGTCGGATATCGAAGTTGTAATTACGTCATGAGGCATACTTCACGTCACGAAAGAGCGATAGACTAGTTAAATACATGATTGGAACAACGAAGATTAATTTGGGACACGATATTCATCTCATGTTCTCACAAACAACCCGACATATGCTTCGAAGCTGGTGCCCTAGGGTGTTTTAATATATTAACGTCGTCTTAGGGTTCAGTAGGTACTTACTAGTATCGCTCGGAGTTGGAGTGCATTTTCGTGTAGTGTTTCGCGAGGACGGAATGAAGCGCTTTCGCTCACATTTTTATACAATACACACACACATCGAATATTAGATACATAACAAAAATGTTGTGATCAAACTACGTATAGAATAGAATCCTCGTATTATCTGTCTTACCTTTTCTAAATATTCATCGAAATCTGGATCGGCAGCCTAGTAACCGCAAAACTTTTTCGCATAATCGTTCGGTTTTTTGTCTGTGGTCTCTAGACTATCGGTCAATTTTTAATTTCGACATAAAACTCTACATTATAGGTCACAGAACACAGAAATGTTCTGTGTTATAGGTAACCAAAACAAATTTATTTAAGACAATCAAATTGAAATGAAAAATATTATTTCTGATTAGGTACGATACTTTTCCTGAACCTTTTTTCATTTGTGATAAAGTATAATATTTATGCCTTTTAAACATACACCTAAATAGTAGGATGGATGTACCATTAAAGATAGCCCTTAGAACCACAGTCAATGAAAAGTGTGCTGATGAAATGCTGGTGATAATTTTCAAAAGCCTCTCGTATATTGCTTATTTCATAATTATTCTTCGATAAGTATTTTTGCTATAAAATAGGTAATTCCAATAATATTTGATTTGACTTAAGATTATTTTATTTACAATTACCATAATCGGGGATTTTTGGATTTCTTACTTGATATTATACATATTTCGTTAAATTCACTCCCAAATCTATTTTCTTTTGTGCTAAATTACATTTGTTATTTGTTACAGGTAATTTTCGGATACGGCTGACGAAAGCAAACCGTGCAAATATCACCGGCATCCAACCAGCCACGAGAAATGGTACAATCAACTTGATTGGAAATAAAGGCAATATTGACATGGACAGAATATTTTGTTTTTATAGTTTGCATTGCAATTGTACAGTAAATTTGTGAAAGCAGTCAATATAAAAATGCAACCATAAAGGATGTCTAAATATTCAATCGAAAAAGAGTAACACAAGAAGTACACCTAAATTGGTAGACTTTTTATATCTTGTAAATTTTCCAAATAACACTTATACCCTCTTAATATTAAACATGGACGGTTTAAAACTGATGATAACTCTGTCTTTTATTCAGAAAATAAAAGTGACAGCATAAGTTTTAAACCATCACTAACTTTAGTCCATGTTTTATAATAAGGGGGATAATGTTTTCGAGCATTTGACTATATTCTTTTTATGGGTCAATTTCAAATATATATTATTTTATCTAAATTGGTTTCCATTTTTCATTTGTTTTTATTTTATCGCGTTGTAACTGTTGTTGCCCATAAAAGGCAAAAAAGTTTTTATTATGTTGTTTCCATTCATATCCGTCCTAACATATATTATTTATTTATCCTTAAAGATCATTCTTTCACCCCTTGACTTATCTTCTCTCCAGTATGATATTACTACATTTTAATGTCTTTGGTCTATCTCCACTAGTATTGTATTAAGAGTAGCCTGGACCGACTTTAATCCCCAGCAAATTTGTGTTCATTATGGTTACTTTAAAGTCCTCCCACCGTCTTAAGCAAGTCCGTCGGCATTACAATAATGTTAATAGCATGTCGTTTGCAAGATATCCAATCCTTTCCAAATCCAAGATCGCTTCCACCTTTCCAAGTCAAAAAAACTGTTTAAAAGTTTTTAATTATATTCTGTCCAAAGTATGTAAATTTTCAAATGTGACACTTCATGTTCGTGTATTTTAGTGGTAAACAATTACAAGAACTGCCTGCCTATCCTTTACAGACTGACATTAGTAACAATTATAGTCCTTTTAGTATTTATGGGTAATATAACTTCTAACATCAAGCCATTCTTATTTATGATATGAACGTGACTCCTCATCGCGTTTCGGGTAAGTTAATCCCCCACAATACCCTATTGCGAGAAAGGTTCTGTTTGACAATCAAAAAATATTGCCGTGCGAACTTAACCGTGATCTACCTCGGTAATTCGGGACTCATTTCAGACGAACTAACAATATTTTGTCGAGGAACATTCTGCTTCCAAACTACGGCTTAAAATTTATTCGGGAATGAAGTTCAAAGGTCGCTTCAGTTTTTTATGCAACTATTGGATTTCATAATTATCCTGCTCTTTGTTTCCCTAGGCCCGTTCCGCTGATTACCCAGCAATTAGCGCTTTAAAGCGACGGGCGTCCAATGGAACGTTTTGCACAAATGCGCTCGACCGCTCGGTTCGCCCTGACAACCTAGAAACGTCACTTTGCTCTTTTGTGTCGCCCCATCAGCCGGTAGAGCGACTGTTAATCAACGCTTCACTGGCTTTAACTATTCGTTTGTAGTGTTAAGTTTCACGTTTCCAATCGGTGTCCATTTTGATCCTAACCCAATTATGATATCGAATTTATGCTAAAAACCTAATACATCCAAAACTTGCAGCTCTTTTGAAATAAAATTTTGATTTAGGCACATATTTCACAATACCTAAGTGTGTATGTAAATTATTGTTATTTAACTGTTCGTTGATATTATGTCCATGTAATGTAATTAAACACGTAATATGTATCACGAGTATTTATTTAGCTCTGTAGCTAGTTAACAACTGAGTCTTACATACTATTTCCAACTACCCACTGTATCAACATTATTATAACAAATAAAGTGACAAGTACCCTCCAGTTTCTATACAATTTACTTAATACATGACAGTTGACTTAGGCTTAAACGAATATAGGATGAAGTTGAGAAGACTATAGTCGTGTTGTGTTAGCTTTTTTTATGGAAAAAGGGACACACGAGACTGTTTACCCGATATTAAAAAGTCGCAAATACGTCGACAGTCGCAGCTTACATTTCTTAATTTTTTTATAAATAAAATGAACGGAAAAAATGAGAGAAAGTTTTTTCTCTCATTTATTCCGTTCATTTTATTTATTCATTATTTAGTGACTAAAAAACGCCACCCTTATCCACCCTACACAATTTCTGCGGTACGCATTCATCACAAGAATGTTTCTCCTGTGGGAGCTAGGGGACTGAAACCTTTTTTACTGCCTGTCGCTGGCCGCAAATAGTCGTTTACAGCATAACTGTTGTTTTAAAGAGGACATTGGTTAGCTTTGTAATGGATTTGATGATGTAATCTTCTCGAACTGGACATCTGGCAGGCATAGTTCTGACCATAAATCAAGGAACGACGTTCCGCACGGTTGTCCGTTGAGTGATTTTTAAACCCCGACGCAAAAATAGGGGTGTTATAAGTTTGACGTGTCTGTGTATCTGTTTGTCTGTAGGTCTGTATGTCTGTCTGTGGCATCGTAGCTCCTAAACGAATGGACCGATTTTAATGCGTTTTTTTGTTCGAAAGCTGACGTATCAGGATGGTTCTTAGCTGCAATTCATGAAAAACTGTTCAGGCGTTTCAAGGTTATCAGCTCTCTATTGAATAATATTCAAGAAAAATGTAATTTAAGTACCTAGCTGTCTATCGGAATTAGGGGCGAGTAAATTAAATAAAATGAAATATAATAAAAATTTAAGTAACCCTCCTGAAATACGAGCTTTCATTTATTGAGAGGAATACTCATGTGAAGTTTTGAATAAAATAGTGTAACAAATCTTGTTCTCCCTATTTCATCCCTTTAAGGACTGAATTTCGAAAAAGTCTTATCGTGTTTACTCATATGTGTAAGAGCCCTATGGTCTCATAAATGTGTTACTTACATACGCTAGTTTATGTATACTCATACATAAATTCAAATAAAATAAAATAGGCTAATATTACGTTTTTCAAAACAAGTGCATTTTTTCTCAATTTTCCATTATTATATGGGTGCTTGTTCGCGCCTTATTGCAAAGCAAACACAGATCCGTGAATTTTTACCAATCACCAAGCGCTTAGCATATTTTTTTCCATTCCCGTCCGTGACGCGTTATGCTGCAAGCCAATAGGAAGATTTCTTAACGCGAACGCAATAGAATAATTACTATTCTTCTTCGAAGAAATCTTCCTATTGGCTCGCAGCATAACGCGTCACGGACGGGATGCTTTCGATTGGTCAGCTTCTTATAACGTTTACACTAAAAACAGTAGAATGAGGGGGTTCTCCAATTTTCAATTCAATTAATTTTAAATCCTAATTGATCTTTGTTTGTTGGTTCCTTCTTCTGTAAAATCATTGCAATAATTTTTTTGATTTATCTGGCAACAAACTATTTTTATCTTAGTGGCTTTTTACAAATTATCTGGCGGAGTCAAATTTTCTGTACGGGCTAGATCCCTTTGCCTTTTCATTTTGGCCATAAGTTTTTTTATTTTTTAAGAAAAATATTTTTGTCTGATAGAACCGGTGCTATAATGTATATTACTATAATTCAATTTTCATTTTGACTATCTGCATTAAAAAGTATGTCATTTTATACTTTTTAATCTCGATTTTATAGCTTTATGTATTTTTTTCGTCTAACCGCCTCATCAGACGTTCCCGACGTCAATAGGGGGTCGTTTGTGTCTACTCGTATTTCGTTCTTTAGTGCCGTCCCAGTGCATCCGGATCTGTTATTGGGCCATTCCAGCTCGCTCATCTGTTTCATGATCGATACAACTTGTTTCAATGGTCTTGTGTACCTGTTATTCGCTGTTAATACTCGCTAAGGGTCTGTCGATTGGAAGATACTTTTTTAAATTACTGTGTTATGTTTTTCTTGTAACTGCACAACGCCTGTTACTTTTGAGCAGAGTCGTTAGCATATGGAACACCTAACCTTGTCTTCCGTATTTCATATTTATTTACTACATTAACAACAATAAATTTTCATTTTCATTTTCAGCAAATTTCTCTACTAATTCGTCTATTTCATAAAAACTTTTGTCTAACAATAACTTCTTCAGGCCTTTTCGGAACAACCTAAAACCAACAACAGACTTAAATGTATGGGCAGACTGTTAAAGATTTTGAAAACCTGATATTACTATGCGATATAAAACGAAATTTTGGTATCATTAATTATGCAAGTCTTTTGTGATATTTTAAAATGACTGAAAAAAAAAATTAGAAATTTTCCATTTTTTTCATTAAATGACTCCTCTCTCAAAATGTATGGGATATGTGTATGTTTGCTATCAAAATGTTGCTCATCAGTATCAAGGTTTTTGAAGGATAAGGTCAAAATTAAGAAATAATAGTTTCGAAATTGCATCTAAACGTAAAATTTAAAAAATGCTGTTTAGATATTTTGTTATAATTTACGAATAAAGAATTAAATGAAATATTTTATTTTACAACTTTTTGCGCAAGAAAATTATCTTATAGTTTTTATAACATTTACATTTGTAAATAAGAATTTATGGAGATTAAGAAGCTCAATAAGTGCCGATTTTCGGAAAATACGCGTAAACGCTCTTAAGTTCTTGTATTTCGGCGTGGGTGAGAGTTACCCTTAGCTTGAGGTATTTTTACCGATAAAATTGTTCATTGAACACAGTCTTAAAGTTTGATTACTACTTCCCCGGACATACTGTATATTTACGCCGTTATTTTTATATCGTTTTAATGCAATACAAACAACTTTTGCTATAGGACCAACATCGAAAAATAAACCTTCTATGTATTTATAATTAAATATACATAAAATTACTAATTATGTTTAAAAAAAAATCGACCTGCCTCAGGCGGGAATCGAACCCAGCATTTTCCGAAAACGCGTATGTATTTTTAATACTAGAAAAAATACACTGAAAAAAATCGACCTGCCTCAGGCGGGAACCGAATCCCGCCCGGATTGCGGAAGATGCTGGGTTCGATTCCCGCCTGAGGCTGGTGGAATTTTTTTTGTATTTTTTCTAGTATTAAAAATATTTACACGTTTGTAAACGCAGAAATTATTTCATACTAATTATGTGTGTAGATTGAACAAACAAGTGAGCTAAGTGAATAAATTTTCTCACAAACATGGATCCAATAGACATCTGTCAATTGTTGAACAAAGGCAATTTTCCTTTCTTCAAAGATCATTTGATATCAATCAATCCCACTATTTGTACACAGTCATAGTGATCACATTTTATGAATATAATAAAAAGTGTCCTAGACAAAAGATTGAATATTTTATCCCTGAATAAATGGACCGTATTTCATAAGGCAACCTTACTTGATCGATTACGCTTTTACAAGATGTGACGGAAAGTTGATTCAAGTTTGCATACCAACTAGTAAAGGTAGCAGTCCTTAACCGTAAATATGATAGGAACTTTCTTTCACTATTTTTAAAATATTAAAGCAAATATTTCCTTATTTTCTAATAAATAATGGATCTGCTCGAATTTCCATCTTCCAGGTGACCAGGAATTAGGTAACAGTAAGAGCTCGTTCTAACTTGTCCGCTGTGGACCCGGATTTTAATCGTTCTGTTCACTCACACTAATCGGCCACGATCGAAGATGACACTTTACGCGAGGCGACTGTACACGATGAACGGGAATAAAGCTTTTGTTATTATGATGTATTGTTTATTTGAGAAGAAAACGAATAAAGTCTGCTAAGAAATTATTGGGTGAACCTAATTCTGAGGGACAGATTTACTTTGGGAAAATTTATAAACCTTATACTTAACTAAATTGAGATATAATGAAATTAAAAATTTTAGTACTAAGGCTAGAATATCAGTAAACATAAACTATCAAAATTAATACAAGATTCATGAATTCATCCGACAATTATCAATAACGTCATCATCTCAGATCATTTAATATATTATATTCTTAATATATTACATAGATGTAGAATTAGAATAAAATAAATTAAAGATAATAGATTGAAATATGTATAAGTTATGAGATGTGTAAACTCTCGATAACGTAGTCTTAAAACCTTAGTGGTTTTTTAATGTTATCGCTTATAAAATTATGTACTGATTTGTTCAAACGATAATAAATGAAAAAAAAAAAAATAAAAAAAAAATAAATAAAGGTCATCATAGGCAAGCAAGATCCGACACGACGTCGAACGCTGGCAAAACAGCCGATATTTTGTGTCGACGTCGACACAAAATCCGTGCCCGAAAAGTGTGAATATATGTAAAGTTCTGCCACTAGAACATCCTTATTAATGCGGACCTGATTAAAAGTGGGAACAAGCTCTAAGGTTGCCATAGTGTGATGTTGCTGGTAGTGGATTGAAGCTTTCGTATCTTTTCTATTCTATTCTATAGGTTACGGTGACTGGTTACCATCAGTCGTTTGCTTCTTTGCAAATCAATCTTAGAAATCTTAATATAATTTAAAGGATCGTCTCTCACTTATCAGCTCTGAAACGGAACCGTATCAGTTCTTTTTACTATGAACGCTATGGAATGGCGGTTATTTATCATGTGTCAGAAATTGAAGTTTATTTCATGGTTCAACACTCAGGTTCAATATTTTACGGATAAATATTAAACAAATTTCACATTGCTGAACGTTACGTGAGTAACATATTTCGTACATGGCTAGGTTAATATTTCGTGAAAAGTTGCAAACTATCTTACTAAAACATCCTTGCGATTCAGCTAGATAATATAGCTGCATACTCGATATTTTTTTTTGGAAATAAAATATGATCGATCTGTGTTACGTAGTGAAAATATAGCATTCAACCCGAGAAACAACTTTTAAAATCAGTCCAGTAGTTTTTGAGATATGCAAATCTTTCTCTTTGTAATAGATATATAATAATGGTTTTCAGTTTTTTAAAAAGATATGTACATAAGTGCTTTATTTATGAGATGCAAATATTGTTAATTTTGGTTCAGTGGGTAATACTTATTTAAAGAAAATGTAATATGGAATTATTTTATTTAAACGCATAAATATTTTTAAACTTAGAGAAAAAAAAATCCGGTAGCGTACTGGTTGACGCAGCCGCCCGGATTGCGAAAGATGTTGGGTTTGATTCCCGCCCTGGACAAGTAGATTTTTTCAGTGTATTTCTTCTAAGTTCAAGAATATGTATTTAAGATTTCTCACTTTGATAATATACTCGTAAGTAAAATATAACACGGTAGTTAGTTTGTTTAAACCATTTTATATTTTTGCACTATGTTTCCAAATAGGCATAAAAATTCACCAGTGTTTTGGCTTTACTACTATTATAGTATTTCATCTGTGATAGTATAGACTGATTAAAATAAATACAATACTCCTTCTAAGAAAAGAGCCTCGTCGTCTAGATACGCGTATTATGATTGTATGTTTACTTTAATAAAATGCAGTTTGTTCATGCTAACTGTTAGCCTTCAATATGAATTTCAATATTACCCACATATTAGTTTATAAGAGTGATCGCTCAATATACCGCTGCATTCTACAGTCTACGAATTGACGGCGACTCGACCGGCTGCGTACTCGCTGATCCCGGTTTTTCCCGCTTTCTGGAACCTTCACGACCTGGGAGGTTTCTCACCGCTATTCTTAGGGTTTACGTACTTTCAACCCACCGCTAGCGCTGTGAACCTATAGTGCAGTGTCTTTAGTGCTTCATATATACTGTTGTGAAGTATACGCATACCACCCGCTGTCTTGGCGGATGCTCAGTCAAGGCTGGTCCTTCAAAATATCGCTCCATCTTCGAGGGCTGTTGAGAACGAGGAAGAGGTCTGCTCTGGCGTACATTGCCCGGGTAGTACTGGGTCGGTGTGGCTGCTAAAGGTGAGTTGCTGTTTTACTCTCGTTGATTGTAGAATGCAGTGATTCCCATAGGATCTCTATCTCCTTTTCAACAGACGCTAATATCAAAATATTCCGACCTATGGTGATACTCAAATTTGTGTTGAGTAGAATATACAAACCTTATAACTAGGTTTAGCGCTCACATTGTTCTTTTGGCCTTCGAGCCGCATTCATTGAACCTAATATCTATTTTACTACACCGCTTACGCTTTAAATAACTTAATTACACATATTTTTGTATTTACGCAATAAGTAAATAAAAGGTAGATTGCAAATAATCACGCCACCGAACATTCTTGCTCCTATCGTTGCACAGTGTTGCAGACACATTTCGCAAATCAGACGTTTCACACTTTGTCTATTATTACCTATATTATAGCTCATAATGCCGCCTGGAAGTGCAGGTGGTTTAAAGGGAATTGAAAAGTTAGAAATGGACTTGAAAAAATATAATGCTAAACGCAATAATTTATTTTCCCGCTTACAAAAAATCTATAGCGAGGCTACACACGCATTTTCTGATGAATCATCTACGGAAATATTCCTTGCTAGTACTGAGTCTTTAGAGTATTTACGCTCAGAGTTTAAGGAAATTACTGATCAAATAATTGATGCTGAACTGCAATTAAAGCCTGACTCTGAACCTAATTATCAAAGTGTCAATGCATTTGAAGAACTTTATCGTTTTTGTAAACGCACCTTAACTAAGTTGTCTGCATCGGCAGCAACAATCAAGTCGGATTCTACAGACACCAAAAATAGTTGTTATAAAAAACCAGCTGTAAAACTGCCTAAGCTAGATTTGATAGGATTTTCTGGTGACCCTATTAAGTGGCCTATGTTTTACGAATCATTTAAAAATACGATTCACAATAACTCTGACTTAACTGACCATGAACGTATGCAGTACTTGATTGGTAAGCTGTCTGGCCGGGCACTTTCCGTTTGTGCGGGAATCACACCGAACGCCACTAACTACAACATAATATGGCGGACGCTAGTCGACAAATATGAAGACAAGCGTTGTCTCGCTTCCGCGTATTTAGATGAAATGTTTAATTTTAAATGTTTTAATTCCGCCAATACTAAATATTTTGAATCCTTTTTGGAAAAATTTTGTGGAGCTGTTTCTAGTCTTAAATCTCTAAATTTAAATAATTTATCGGATTTTATTTTATTTTACCTCGCATTTAAAAAACTCGATACAGAAACCGCTCGTCAGTTTGAAATGCATAAGCGTGACTCATCTTTTCCTTCATACGATGATTTGGTTGCCTTTGTACGCGAACAATGTAAGGTACTAGATCGCACTTCGTCCATGAATACCGTCACTTCTAAACAAAATTTATATCAAATTCGTAATAAACCTACTCATTCTTTAGTAGCCGCTACTCACACTTCTTTCGGTAATTATTATAGCCGCTGCGCGTTTTGTAAACAAAATTCGCATAATAAATTGTTTCTTTGTACGACATTTAAAAATTTATCAATAGAAGACCGCTATAACGTTGTGAAATCTCACAATGGATGCACCAATTGTTTAAGCTTAACTCATTTAATTACAACTTGTAACTCAAATAGTCTTTGTCGAAATTGTGCGTCAAGACATCACACGCTGTTATGTCGCAAACGAGCCCCGCTCGGCGCCGGCGGTGCGCCGCCGTCACATCCCGCGCAGCCGCCGGCCCCGCGCGCTGCTGACGTGAGTCATGATGTCGGCTCACGGGAGCGTACACGCTTCTCCACCGCCACTCCTTGCGCATATGACGCCGTGCGACAGAAACCTGTTACTGAGAAGGATAACACAAACGCGCAAAATATTTCGTTGTGTAATATGTCGCCGCCGCTCAGTAAAAACGATACTACTTGTTTACTTGGTACAGTCAAGGTATACGCAGCTGATTCGCGCGGCAATTTGAATTGTGTTCGTGCAATTATCGATCCCGGTTCTCAATCTAACTTTATAACTACAAAATGCTGTCAAAACTTAAATCTTTCTTTTAATAAATTACCGCGCGCTGTTGTCAAGGGCATTGGTTCATCTCCTAATCCAATTAGGGGATCAACAAAATTAGTTTTATTTTCTCGTTTTAATGACATATCAATATCGATAGATGTGTGTGTTATTGACCGCATTACAGACGATCTGCCGACTGTTAATATTGACAAAACTTTATTTTCTTATTTACAAAATATTCGTCTCGCTGATGATGAGTTTCATTCTCCCGGTGAGGTTGAAATTCTCATAGGCGCTTCATTTTTCGCCGATATTTTACTACAAGGCCGTGTTACCGGGCCACCGGGCATGCCTACCGCTTTTGATACAATTTTTGGTTACATGATTCTAGGTAATACATATACCGTAAACACCGCTCATAACAATTCTATTTCTTTAACCGCTGTTATACAAACTGATTCAAACTTAGACAAAACTTTGCAAACCTTTTGGCAGCTCGAGGAGGTATTGCCTTGTCAGCCTATCTTGAGTTCGGCTGAAAGGGAGTGCGAAAATATTTTTGTTAATAATACTAAGCGCGATAGCACAGGCCGCTATTCTGTCGCATTACCTTTCTCGGATGATCCCTCCACCTTGGGTGATTCATACTGTACCGCTAAAAAACGATTCCTGTCACTGGAACGCAAACTTAATGCTAGTGTTGAATTACGCCAAGAATACGACAATATTATCCGCGAATATATTGATAAAAATTATATCTCTCGCGTTATTGACACTGGTGATCATTCAGGTTACTTCATACCGCACCATGCTGTACTACGACATGATAAAACTACTACTAAGATACGCATGGTAATGGACGCTAGTGCCAAGACAGACTCGAATGTCTCGTTGAATGAAGTTTTACATACGGGACCTAACTTACAAAATAATTTACTGTCTATATTAATTGATTTTCGTATATACAAAATAGCTTTCACTTCAGACATAAAACAAATGTACTTGCAGGTCTCAGTTAACGAAAGGTTTCGTAAATATATGAAGTTTTTATACCGCTTTGATTCTAGTGAACCGATTACTACGTACTGTTTTAACCGCGTTTGCTTCGGTTTGAGCTGTAGCCCTTTCTTAGCGATCCGTGTGGTAAGACAACTTTGTCAGGATGAACGCGACTCGTTCCCGCTAGCTGCTCAGGTCGCTACTAACAATTGTTACACGGATGACATTTGTTTCTCCATGCCCTCCGTCCGGGACTCCTTACGCCTCCGAAATGAGTTGTTAGGGATGTTCAAGGCCGGAGGCTTTGACCTAGTAAAGTGGTCCAGCAATTCACCTGAATTGCTTGATTCACTGCCAAGTTCTCACCGGTACTCAGTTGATGTTCCATTTAGTGACTGTGATGACTTGAAGGTGCTGGGTGTGAAGTGGTCTCCAGTTACCGACGAGTTTAAAATTTCTGTCTCGCCTACTCCACGCCCATGTACCAAGCGAAACATTCTTTCTGTTATTGCTCGTCAGTTCGACGTTCTGGGTGTCATAGCACCAGTAATCTTATTTGCTAAACTTATTCTCCAACAATTGTTTATTTTAAAAATTGATTGGGATGAACAACCGCCCGCTGACATTTTAAAAATATGGACAAATTACATTACAGAACTACCTTGCCTAGAACAATTACGTATACCGCGTCACCTTGAAGTTTATGAAAATTCAAATATTTCGATAATCGCCTTTGCCGATGCTAGCGAGCGAGCTTACGGTTGTGTAGTGTATATTCGTTCTGTATCCGCTTTAAACGAATTAATTTCTGTTAGACTTGTATGTGCCAAATCCAAGGTGGCACCATTGCTTGTTCAGTCTGTCGCAAGGCTTGAGCTTTGTGCAATTCTGTTGATGTCGAAGCTAGTTCGACATGTCATAAATATGATAGAATCACGTCATAAAATTGATAAGGTTTATTGTTTATCAGATTCTATGGTCGCTCTTCATTGGGTCCACGGTTCGCCTCATAAATTCAAAACCTTTGTTGCTACCCGTGTTACCAAAATTTTGAATTCACTTCCCGCTTATTATTTTTATCATGTGCCAGGAGAGGACAACATTAGTGATTGTTTGTCGCGAGGGTTGTCACCTGCACAAATACTTAACTATACTCCCTGGTATACTGGACCGTCCTGGTTGAGTAAAGATTATTCCAGTTGGCCTATTACCGCTATAGAAAATAATTATAATCCCGCTGACTTACCTGAAACTAAAGTTGCATTAACCGCTATTTTAAATGATGCTACTCATCCGCTCCTTTTGCTATCGCAGCGAGTATCCTCTTGGCTGTTGATGCTCCGCTCTACAGTTTATGTTCTACGCTTTATTAAAAAACTTCCCCGCTCTAATAGTAGAATTTCAGCCAGTGAAATGCAAACTGCTGAAATTGAAATATTAAAGGCTGTTCAATATACTTACTTCGCTTGTGAAATAAATTCTCTTCAACGAAACAATCGTTGTTCTCCCGCAATTAATCGCCTAGCTCCTTTCCTTGACACCAATAACCTTGTAAGGGTTGGTGGCCGACTACGTCACGCTGACTTGTCTTTCGAGCAACGACACCCTGTGCTACTTCCTCGTAAAGACAAGGTAGTCGAGCTTATTATTATACATTATCACCGCTCTAATTGTCACACAGGTTCTGTGGCTCTCATGTCCATTCTGCGACAGAGGTACTGGATTCTGTCATGCAGAAGACTTGTTAGAACTTGCATTCATAAATGTAACTTTTGCTTTAAAGTGAACCCTAAGCCTACTTATCCTATGATGGCTGACTTGCCTGCTTGCAGAGTAAATGAAACGAAGGCATTTACTCACACTGCCGTCGACTACTGTGGCCCTATAAATATAATTCCCTATAGGAAGCGTGGTGTTCGCTCCATAAAATGTTACTTATGCGTTTTTGCGTGTTTGGTGACACGAGCCGTGCATGTAGAAATAGCATCTGATTTAACCACTAATGCCTTCTTATCCGCACTTAAACGTTTTCTATCTCGCCGCGGTGCAGTATCTTGCATGTATTCGGATAGAGGAACCAATTTTATTGGTGCTAAAAATAGTTTTTCTGAAATCTACAAATTCTTAGATTCTGAAAACTTCCAATCGTCTTTCGCTAATGAACTTGTCAACAATCGAATCGAGTGGAAACTTAACCCGCCGCGTAGTCCACACTTTGGTGGTCATTATGAAATTTATATTAAGGCTTTTAAAACGCATCTTTATAGAGTTATAGGTACGCAGCTACTTACATACGAGGAGCTCTTGACTGTGCTCACACAGATCGAATGTGTGATAAATTCAAGACCACTTACGCTGCTTAGTGATGATCCATCGGAACCTAGTGCGTTAACGCCTGCACATTTTTTAATGTCAAGCCCATTAAAACAATTGCCTACCTATGACGTGTCATTAGATTCTAATAATTTACGCAATCGCTATTCCTTACTGGATCAAATGTTACAATCATTCGCGAAGCGATGGAAGCAAGAATATTTACACTTGTTGCAGTCCAGAACAAAGTGGAATACCGCTTCTAACCCGATCTGTATCGGTTCCGTTGTACTCATTGTTACTGACAATATTTCTCCGCTTCATTGGCCTCTTGGCGTCGTAGTTGCTGCTTATCCAGGCAAGGACGGTATCATAAGAGTTGCCTCTGTAAAGACTTCGACGGGCGTTTATAAACGACCAGTCGTGCGTCTTTGTACGCTACCATCTCAATGACTTAACCTTAAGTTACTTGTCCCCTACCCGTTGTTCATATTCAATTACATTTTCATTAAAACCGAAGGTTTTAAGGCCGGGGGCAATGTTCATGCTAACTGTTAGCCTTCAATATGAATTTCAATATTACCCACATATTAGTTTATAAGAGTGATCGCTCAATATACCGCTGCATTCTACAGTCTACGAATTGACGGCGACTCGACCGGCTGCGTACTCGCTGATCCCGGTTTTTCCCGCTTTCTGGAACCTTCACGACCTGGGAGGTTTCTCACCGCTATTCTTAGGGTTTACGTACTTTCAACCCACCGCTAGCGCTGTGAACCTATAGTGCAGTGTCTTTAGTGCTTCATATATACTGTTGTGAAGTATACGCATACCACCCGCTGTCTTGGCGGATGCTCAGTCAAGGCTGGTCCTTCAAAATATCGCTCCATCTTCGAGGGCTGTTGAGAACGAGGAAGAGGTCTGCTCTGGCGTACATTGCCCGGGTAGTACTGGGTCGGTGTGGCTGCTAAAGGTGAGTTGCTGTTTTACTCTCGTTGATTGTAGAATGCAGTGATTCCCATAGGATCTCTATCTCCTTTTCAACAGACGCTAATATCAAAATATTCCGACCTATGGTGATACTCAAATTTGTGTTGAGTAGAATATACAAACCTTATAACTAGGTTTAGCGCTCACACAGTTCTTTAAAATATAAGTGCCCATTCTCATGCAGGTCAAGATACTTTTATGACCCTAGTGGAGTTGTCTAGCCATCCGTTGGAATACTGCCATGCATAATACTTGCAACTCACAAACATTGCTTCCTGGGAGCCTAGCTATTTGGAGTTAGCGATTTTTGGACTTCTGAGCCTGAAATGAATCGTATTGGATGTTAGCCAAATTTTTACAGGGTGTTTATTGGGAACCTACTCGGAGTAATATTGGTGGTTCTCCCCAAAAAATTGTTTATCCAATTTCATTCCATTATCTTCGATGACAGTCTTGGTGGAATTATCAGTTAATTGCAGAGCGGTGCAAAATTCGAATCATGTTGCGCAAATGATTGGGTTACAAATATGAACGTTTATCCATAAGCACAAGTAGTTAATGATATTCAGTTTGCACTAGACAATTGGCCTGAACGTGAAAACATGTTAGTATTCAAATTAAAGAGTTATTTATTTAAATGGTAAGTAATTCATATGGCCCTTTTCCTTACTGTTGTTTTGTCACATTAGGACGAATAAAGGAGTAGAAAAGAAATAACTACTTAAAATGATTGGCTATGGAGAATAAGCAGCATAAGTAGCTCCCTCAGCTCGTCCATTACATTATTCTTGGTCTTCTTTATCCTCTATTATCTTAACAATTTTATTTTCGAAACAAAGGTCATATCAATCCAAAAGTTTGGTAGTTACTTTACGACTTGCCATCGATCACTGAATGGTAACCAAATTTTCTACAAGGTACAAATAGTTTGAGTCCCGGATTCCGAGAAAAATCACACAGATCCCAGGAGATGCGTAATCCAAGTATAAGCGAACGGATTCGTAGAAAAACGTGTTTCTTTTTAGTTTTATCCGCACGTTTTATTTGTTTGGTAAAATTGTTGATAGTGTAGGTTCTGTTAGGAGAAAATCCTTGAAATTCGCTCATATTTTCAAAAACAAGCTGATGTAAACAAACGAGATCGAAGTACCTACCTATATAATTTTTTGTTCAGTAATAATTTACGTACAATTACAATAAGTAACAGACACTAAACAAAAAGTTGTGCAAACAGTCCAAAAGGGATTTCCTCCAACAGCCACACATTGGAATGAAAGATAACGAATGGTAAATGAGTTCGTACCCTTTGAACTGTGTAATAAGGTACCAATTGCAACAATATATTTATATGTTAGTTATCATTCATATATTCAGAAGGACTTTTAAGATTCACTGTTACAGTTGGATTTTAAAGTTCGCAGAATTATGGAACCAAATCCTAGGTCAGAAAGCTCCAAGAGCTGGTGGAAATTGTATGTAAATAGACTCCCGCTATTTCCAGGATGGCTTTGTCGAAAGCTCTGCTGGCATTAATGAAAAAAAAAAACCTCCATAGCGTAGTCTTTCGCGGTGCTTTTCTGTTGTCTTCGGTATTTTTTTTCCTGAATCCAATAACTGACGTTCATTATTCTGTAGGTACTCCAAGATTATTTTTAAATACCTTGAAATTCTGTGAATATTATTTTACTCTAGCTGTATGTATTTTAAAGTTTTTGACTTTACTATATAACTCTTCAAAATATTTAATGAATACTCGTTTAGGAGTAAAATTGTCTTCTTTGTCGCCGAAATTTATGGCGTGAAGCTTTCAGGCAGTTAAAATAAAGCAATGACGTGGTGGAACTTTAAGTTTTCATGCACCATTTTCCAGTATTACTATTGAATTTCTTAACCACGGTATAAGAAATAGATTTTTAAATGGACTTTGGATAAATTGGTTGGTACCTATATTAAAGTGGGTTTTCAAATACTGAAGCTCAGAATATTGATTCGTATAATATATTGAACGTGACGGTTTATTACAGGGATAGTATTAAGCTTTTGATAATGTTGTGTGATGTAGGAACTGGCTTACCAGCTAGTGAACTAATGCCCATGTAAGAGAACATAAATCCATTTAAAGCCGTGATATAATGCTTGGTGCCGCCGTGAAACTACCTCCGTCACTGTTTTTATTCATATTCTCATTATGCAAATCCTCACAATGAGCGTAGTTGTTTTTAAAATTCTATTTGTAGGATTCCGCCTTTTATCGAATATTATCATGAATCTTTGGGTAATTATACTTTTCAGAATTGAAAAAACAACGTTGACCCCCAAAAGTTGACGTTTTATTAGTGAACCGATCATAAAAATCAAGCCAGTTGATTTTTGTCTGCATTTTCGTTGGCAGGACAATTGATGCAGAAAATATCTTCTTGCGAAATCCCTTGATTACATCAGGCAAGCTTTATGAACCAATGAATGACAATTCCGTTTTTGCTGAGGTATTTTGTTGTTTCCAATATTTAAGATAACTAAATCATGTTCCAATAACTGAATACCTGATGAATCGTTACTAAAATTCTCATCAATATATTTCATTGTACGCTCTAAACTTACGAATTGTTGTTTCCACTTCATTTATAAACTTGCCTTCTTCAATTTCAAAGGAATTGAAATTACATTTTCGGAGTTCGTCGGTCAGGGCCCACAGGCCCGGCTTATTGCTAAACTCCAATAGTAAATTTCCATCCCTGATTTACTCCTTTCTTTGCGAGCGAACTAGTAACTTTATAAATGTGTACGTTCTCTCTTCTAGAATTCAGCAATCTCTTTAGTAAAACTAGAGCCCCGGTGGCGTAGTGGTTTACGCTGCCGCCCGGATTGCGGAAGATGCTGGGTTCGATTCCCGCCTGGGGCAAGTCTATTTATTTCAGTGCATTTTTTTTAGTTAAAGAAATATTTACGCGTTTGTAAACGGAAAACTTATTCCATAATCTCTTTAGTTTTACCTTTTAGTTTCTTTTACCACTTTCTAATTAAATTTTCTTCGAATATGGTTATTCTTAATTGAATGGGACTGATATTTAAAAGTTATTTGTAAACAATAACACCGAGCATAACCCTCTCCATTGCCCTTTAGGGGACCTTGATTTCTTATGAGGCCCATTCATCAGCCCAGTCATCACTGGCAACACACACACTGGTTAAAACTTTCGTTTTGAGACACTGAGGTAATTTGGACGAGAATATTTTACGTACCTTCCCGAACGCTGCCCAACCGAGTTAGATTCGTTGGTTGACCTCTTTGTTTTTTTTTTTATTTAAAAATAAATTAATTTTTGCCTTTTACCGTTGTAAGTATAGAAATTTTCAGGAAACGATCTCGACATCTTTTAGACAACCAAGTAATAAAATGATAACGATGCCATCGATCTCAATGAAATAGGCATTATTAGGGATAACTCAAAAACTACTCGTCAGATGTCGATCAAATTTAAATGTGACCACAGGACAAGCACCAACTTCCAAACGTTAAATGATATATATTAGTTATTGTATATTTTCAATTTACTATTTTTGAGAAATTGAAAATATTCAATATGTGTATTGACCACTACGATTTACATATTATTTATCAACCAATTCACAAACCATTAAATAATTAATTGTATTATTCCTCCGCATTAAAATGTATATTAGACATAGTACAAAATTAAAAAAAGAGTATTGTAGATTGTATAGGTTGTACGTGCAGTGATTGTCTATAGATCTTGTTGAGTTATCGAATACTTTAAATAAAAAGTTTCACTTACAGCAAAGTGTTAACTAAAATTTAAGCTCAAACTGAACCTTGACTTTACAAAGACCTTTTTAAGAATTCCACTTTTCTCCAGAGCGTTATGAGCCAGATTTAATTTTCCGCTCGCCGCGTCGACTTTTTCAATTCTTCCAGTAATTGTCTTGTTATTTACGCTGTATTAACTTTGTACTCAAATAGTCGTCGCTTAATTTACGACGATATGATTTACAAAATTTTATTTTACTATTTTCTCTCATCTAATTTGAAGTTCTAAACAATATTTATTTCTCGACATATTCGTTTCTTTGATCAAATGAGTCACAATAATTTTATTGACGGATTACCTACTGTTCCAATTCGAAATAGTTTTCAAGGAACTCTGAATCTTCATTAGTGGATGCTAATGCACGTAATATCGTCTTATGTAAGAGGTGGGAATAAGAACAAAGGTGCACGCGTCCGAGTGACCTAAAACTGCAGGTGCCAGATTTGTGTCGCGCTTTTGGATGGGGTGAAACACAAGCTGCGGCGTGGATTGTCCTAATTTTTGGAAAGCCTTTAGGTGAGAAAATTCAATATTTTGATGTTTCTTACATTGTCCCACTGCCAGTCTAATTATATCACAAACTAGTTTTTCAAACCAATGCGATGTCAACTTATCTGAATGATGCATTGGGAATAATCGATGAGTAGGTACTATTTTAATGTTGACCATTAATGTCTGTTTATGTCTGTTGTATTTTATAATAAGTATTTTGAATACCATTATATACTCACATTGCCTTGTTTGAAAGGTTCAGTTTAGGAGATATCTGACAGTTTTGTTTGGACTATCTGTCGAATAAAAGCTAATAATGCTTACTTGGAAGCTTTGGACTGGACTGGCCTTGGACTTTTTGTTATATAGTACTATAATTATTTCATATAATTGATAAGCTCAACCTTATCTGTATTTCAAAACTACCGGTAGTTATTGCAAGTTCATGTCATGACTAACCAACACTGCCAAATACGATAGGAATATTCATCTTATTCATTGGGACGGATATTTATTATTATTGATTGGTTAGATAATTTCTTAGTATAGTAATCCTAATTCCTAACTAATATCGTTTTTTGTTTTCAGATTTATGAGTTTTGGTACAGCGATAAATTGATAGATACTTAATCTACTCGTATATTAATGCATGTTACAGCCGTTGACTATAGATGTTTGTATATGTAGGTGGGATATATTTGGCTAGCCATACCTATACCTGCAGCAATTATCTATAATTGCTAAATTGCATAATTGTAAATTAGAAATAGTAACTTTACAACTTCTTAATTAATGGTACACATACTGCAACAGCTTTATAATTGGACGTTTTAGCTCCGAGCCAAGTTTTACCTATTCGATGTTAGCTCGTGTTAATTGTTCCAGGCTCCAGGTGCGGATCTGAACCATTCCGATTCCCTTTTAGGTAAAATATTTTACCTTTGAAACTAAATCTGCATAAACTTTTATATTATGTACCCGCTACGACTCTTTATGATTGGAAGTTCGAAAATTTCGAAGTATTAATTGGAAATCCGCAAAGTTTTCTTTGTGTTTTAGATTTGGTTACTTTCCTGACTTATATACTTACATTACAGCATTGTTCTTGAATAAGAAACCGTGAATCGTTGACAACTGTGCGTGTTCATGACACAAACATTAGTATCTCTCTGGATTCGAAACCGGAACACTTGATGCGACGACGGTGAAAATATAAAAAATAAATTATAATTCTATAAAGTTTTCCATACCTGTGAGGAACTGACCAATGCAATTATAATTAGTGTTGCCCAAATTCAGTCTTGGTCTTGCAGTCTTGGTCTTGGTCTTGCAAAAATGCAAGACCAAGACCAAGAACAAGACCGCGTATTTTTAGCAAGACCAAGACCAAGACTGACCGTGCAAGACTTGAGCAAGAACAAGACTAATCCCGCAAGACTCTTGCGTCTTGCAGCTAGGACTTAGCGCTATTTCACGGAGTAGTTATGTATAACCGTTCTGTGTATAGGTACGCTTAGGAATTCTATGAGACGCAAAAACCTGTATCAAAGAATATGAAAAACTGGACCTATGCGCATTACGACCAATACCTACCATAAACATACATAGCGAATAAAAAAATATCCATTAAAATCAAACAGAGTGCATGCATAGTTTTGTTTTAACCATCGCACTTTGATAATGCGGCATCAAAGGTTTTGTACTGGCTTCTCAAAGAAATTTGCCGCTTTTCGGAAGTACATGGTGATGATACACGCGCCGGCGGCTTCTTTTAGTTAGATGAGAAACCTAATCGATCTGAAGTGGATGAAAGGCTCATTCTGGCTTTCCAAGCAGCTCGAGACAAAATGCTTAAACATTATAAGAAGAGCAACTGGATTTATTGTACTTCTTTAATTTTAGACCCAAGGCATAAGGCTCAGACTTTTGACCTGACAATATGGGGGAAGCAACTTAAAACAGAAAGCCTACGCAAGTTCAATGAACTTTATGAAGAATATAAAAGTCTACACTCACTGAACGTAAATCGTAAAACTCTTTTATTAAATTTCATATAAGTTGAGGGTTCAATCTCTTTATAGAGATATATTGTTCTTTAAAATACAGTCAATTTATTGTAATTAATTTGTTTTTTACATGTTTTAGCACATGTAAGCTTATAAAGCGTACATGTTTATTAAGAAACAGTTACTCCTATGGAAAACGGCATATAGCTCAGTTGATAACCATGTGGCAGTTATCGAATTTCTTATCAAATCTTCAGACATTTATTTATTTATTTATTTATTTATTTATTTACATAAATCCACAGCACTTCGAAAAAATTATGGTATTATACAAAACAAGTTTTTGCCTAATGCCAATAACGGATTTACATTATTTAAAACAGAGTATAAGTACTTATAATAATACACAGTGAATCCAAGATACAAAATTTTAGTTACGTTATTTTCTTTTAACAAAATTAAACCAAAACAATTTTTGTTTGAACCAATATTATGTTACATTAAATTAAAACAAAAAATAATAATAATTATAGGAGAGCCAGAGTTATTTATGCGTGTGTGTGTATGTGTGTGTGTGTGTGCGTGAGCGTTACTACTACTACATACTTACAGTAGCCGTTTCATTACTTCACCTTTGAATTTTTGTTTACTAACATTAAAAATATCAAACGAAGATGCAAATGCATTATTGTATTTACTCTGAATACGACACACAATTGAATTACGAGCGTAATTTGTACTGACTAGAGGTACATAGAAAAGTTGAGTGTGTCTTGTTCGCCTAACGGGAGCACGAAACCGGAGAAACAATGAGGTTAGGTCGATACAGTCAATGTAATTGTTGCATACCCCGTGTAAAAATGACATATCCAATAAAGTCCGTCGGCCTTCAAGTGTTAAGAAGTTATGATGGGCACATGATGCGTTATAGTTATGATTTTCAACATAATTACTGCGATAGTTGAGATGTTTCACAAACTTAGACTGTATGGACTCAATGCTATCGATATAAACATCATACTGAGGATTCCACATGCTGCTGCAGTATTCAAGTATACTTCTTACATAGGCGTAGTATAAGATTTTAAGGCAGAAAATGTCGGAAAAAGGCTGCGTCACTCTTAAGACGAAACCTAAACTCTTATAAGCACTACTCACTATATAATTTATGTGTTCAGCAAATAATAATTTAGAATCAAGAAGTAACCCTAAGTCCCTCACTAACGAGGTTCTAGCAAGAGGATTGTTGTTTATAGTGTATAGAAACTCAATTTTATTGTTCTTTCGGGTAAAAGTTACAACTGTACATTTGGCAACATTAACTGATATACGATTATCATTATAGTATTCATGCAATCGGTCGACATCCTCTTGCAATTTTATGCAGTCAGACACATTAACAATTGTTTTATAGATTTTTGTGTCATCTGCGTACATTAAATATTTAGAATACTTAAAACAACTACCCACATCGTACAAATATGCTACATACAGCAGAGGGCCTAGAATTGATCCCTGTGGGACTCCAGAAGGAATAGTTATGTAGTCTGATCTATAACCACCCACCACCACTGCCTGGCTCCTATTTTTTAGGTAAGATTCCATCCATCTCAACAAGTTCCCATTCCCATTTATTAATCTGATTGGTCTTTCCTATGGCTATGTTAATTCCTAAGATCTAAAGTAAACTTTAATAAATAGCAATAGTCTAATAGGTAATTGCAAGACTTGCAAGACTCTTGCTGCAAGACCAAGACCAAGACCAAGACTGGGAGCGCAAGACCAAGACCAAGACCAAGACCAGGTGTATTGGCGCAAGACCAAGACCAAGACTGGCCAAGTCTCGTCTTGTTCTTGCATTTGGGCAACACTAATTATAATATATAGAAGTATACCTATCGCATTCGAAAAGTATTAAAACTTGTAGAAGATCTAGGCTTTATGTGCAGTGTACATGGAAAAGATACTGCCAATCACGTCTTCCCCGAAAGGATTCAATTTGCGATACTAGTTTACTCTACACCGGAATGAAGGAAGTTTTTGCCGATCCTTCGTGGGAACATGATATAGTGAAGCATCTGAGCAAACGATATTTGTGAGTTGTGAGACTTGTTAACCATTTGTCCAGAAAGGATACCAACTGCTTATTACCTTCTTTATATATTTACTAGCTGCCTTTACTTTCACGTGGGTGAACTAATGAAGAAAAGAGCCAATTTTTTTTTCCCATTTCGACTATGTAAGAGAGAATGAAAATTAAATAAGTTATAATCACCATTAACTGGTAGCAATGTCTCTGGACGATGCTGTAAACCTGTTTTCTACTTTTATCAGAAAGAACAAATTTTTTTTACCTATATAAGTAATTTTGATATGTATATTCATGGTGTACCTAACTATACTTATGCAAAAAGCAAATTTTTATAACAAAGCTATAGTAAAGTGTGCGCTCTGTCTGTACCTAAATTGAAATTAAATATATATTTGATTAGATTGGATTTGATAAAATAATAAAAAATATCATCATGAATATGTACAATATTTTCGCAATATCCAAATAACAGAGGCAAAATGTCTCCCGTTTTTGCTAGTAGCATATAATATTGCTGTGATACCTCCTCATGTCGCTGATGAACGCTGACTTGCTGATATTCTTGGACATGTGCCAAGCGTGAGTGATTCCAGTCATTGAAGCCATCCTTCAACCGGCACTCTTAGCTCTCAGTTAAGTTATTGTCCCCGAGTTAATTGAGTAACGGATAGTTATTGGTAGCTTGTTCAAGCAATGTGGAATAACTTGATAAAAGCTTTCGACTAGAATCCAAATGAATTTCATCAGATTAACTATTGCATTTTATGTTAAATGGTTGGCAGGCAAGCTTACGATCTTCCTGCTCGTAAGCAGCGACCGTAGCCTATCTATAGACGCTTGCAACACTAACGTGACACTCGTGCGCTGCCAACCTTTATTCCCTTCCCTATTTCCCTGACCTTATTCACCAACAGAAACACAAGACCACAGCAAGACTTCCTCTATACTACGTATACGAGAAGGAGGACTGACGGCCGTTGGGGCGGAAAGGCCCTCGAGTGGCGACCACGTACCGGGAAACGCAGCGTTGGTAGGCCCCCCACTAGGTGGACTGACGATCTAGTAAGGGTCGCGAGACGCCGCTGGATGCGGGCAGCGCAGGACCGACCGGTTTGGAGATCCTTGGGGGAGGCCTATGTCCAACAGTGGGCGTCTCTTGGCTGAAATGATGATGATGATGATGACGCATACGAGAAAGTAAAAATTTTGTATTATCGGAATGTGGTCTTCTGTAAGGTGGAGGTAATACTTCAGTTCGGGCTGCTCCAAATTCCAGCAGCAAGGCCGATGTGCTCTATGGCTTTTTAGAATTGAAAAGCCATAGAGCACATCGACCTTGCCGCTGGAATTTGGAGCAGCCCGAACTGAAGTATCGACGAAGCTATCGACCGTGTAATGCAAATGCGATGTTTTATATCTCTGTCATGTTACGTCTCTATCTATACATGTCATAGAAATAAAATGGAAGTGTGTATCTGTGTTTTTGAAATAAATGCTTTTTTCTAAGCTTATATTCGCATGTTACGAAAACCTAAAATCGCAATTTTTGGTTTTTTGTCTGTCTGTCTGTTTGTTTGTCCGGGGCTGAACCGATTTTAATGAAATTTTGTAAATGTGTTTAGCTTGGTATAGGTTAGACTATTATAGAATAGTTTTATCTTGATAAAAAGAAGATCCCAACTTTTTTTTCAAATTAACCCTACAAGGAGTTGCGGGTCAGCTAGTGTAACTACTAAAAATTACACCACAAAGGCGTTTATTACTATCGAAGTGGGTGCTAAAATGTAGACTGAACTTACATTTATCGATATCCTTGTGATGAAATTAAGATTATTTATATCGATTATCGATACACCAGAACTTTCTAACATCATTTAGATAAGAGCAATATTGTTTATTATACTTATATTGTCCTTGTTCGTTACAATTTGATATTAGATTTTCATAGTAACTTTTATAAAGTATAAGCTCCTTGCTTTTACCGTAGGAAATACGGAAAAAGTGAGACGTGTGGCGGTTTTATGACAAATAACCATAAATTCCTGAAAGAGTTTACGGCGGATGTACGTTGTCATCAATAAATTCGGCGCACAATCACAGTCACTTTGATCCGCAGACAGTGAGCGTGGCCGCGATGATTCCTCGCGAGAGTTATGAATGTTATGACAACCCGGATCTGTGACGGAATACCAAATATGTATTGGTACTTATGGGTACTTTCTTCTAGAGATTTGTCTTTTTACCGAAATTAGTAAGGTACCTTTGAAAACTTTTATTGCATCTTCTAGTATTGATCATGATTATACGAGTATACTTTAGAGATTTAAAATCTAATTAGAATATAAATACCGAAATCGCTAAAATATGAGGTGAAGGGTTCGATCCGCGGTCATATTTATAGCAGCCCAGTTTATTTGATTATATGATAGGTTAAAATACACCTGTCTGACTACCGCCACCAGTGTTAACAGCATTATTGTTAGTTAATCAGATAGTTAGTGGTTGAAGGTGTTGTTTAAGATCGATGATGAAGGCCAAAAGCCAAAATATTAGCTCCTGTTTCACAAGTCTGTTTTAGGATATCTGGCAGTCAAATAGGCAGTTTTGTATGGACTACCAGTCAAAGAAACGCTGATGGAAACTTGCTTACGTCCTTAATGAAATATTTTTTTTGATTAATGGAAGTGGCTCCAACTCAACATCACGAATCTAAGATTGAACGTAAGAAAGTAAACACTTTTATGGTAACATAAATAAAGTTTTGTAGTTGTGTTATTCCTGTCATCGGCCCGGGCCCTGGCATCAGGTGCTCACAATTCCGTATAATATAGCTATAAATTCGGCACACGCCATTTCTTGCTATTGTTTCCGAATGTCTTGGAATATTGAATAGTAGCATTCGGAGCGAACTGTTGTACCCAGGTTGTACCTACTAACGCTAGTCCTATATTTACCTTTGAAAAATATTGCGCGCTTATAAACTGTTTTGGGTTATGTAGTTTACCTTTGAAAAATTATGCGCGCTTATAAACTGTTTTGGGTTATGTAGTTGGTATCTATGTTTTGTATTTGCAAAATTTTGAATCGACGTATGAATTGTTTTGTATTTGGAAAATTTTGAATTGATTGGGCAAGCGTGGTGGACTACTGCCTAAACCTCCTTCGATGACAAGAAGGGGCCTTGTATCCCAGCAGTAGGTCGAATCATAAAGGCATGATATTCCTACTCTTATTATAAGAGCCTATTTCATTTATCACTGATATATGTCCCAGACTTTTATTTACGTTTTCCATGAGTAGCGTGTATCATCAGTAGGTTCATTGGGTTCATGATTATTTTTTTATGGCCAAGCTGAGAGTCAAATCTACTGATGTTATTCATAAAAAAAAAAATACTAAAACTGGTGGGGATACAGTAGTAGGGATATAAGTACACAGTTATTTTTTACTTTCTCGTATACGTAGAATAGAGGAATTCTTGTAATTGTAAAAAAATTCGACCTCGAGATTTTGACGGATTTACACGTTTTGGACCTCCCTGCGTCCAAAAAACCCGTTTTTGGAATTATGTCTGTGTGTGTGTCTGTGCGTTAGCACAATAACTTGAGTATGTTATAAATAAAACAACTTTTACGGATTTAACTACACGCGAGTGAAATCCGTAAAAGTTGTTTTATTTATAATGTGTAGTGCTCGCGCAAATCTAAGAGAACATTAACTTGAGTATGCTTTAACTTATTGCAACCAAATTTAACATGCATGTATAGCATCAAAATATAAGGTTTCTATCAACTTTTGAGTCGTCGATCAGGAAAGTTAAGCAACCAAGTGCGCGGTCTTTACAAGGACGGTTGACCAAAATTTAACATGCATGTATGACATCAAAATATAAGGTTTCTATCAACTTTTGAGTCGTTTCCGGTAAAGGAGTTTGACTTTCAAGGGGAGACCACTCCCGATTTTATTATCACCCACGATAATTTAACCTACGCTTCCTTCATTACATACAAAGAACTCCTGCCATGGAACATCAGAATTGCGAAAAAAAAATCAGCTGTTCCATATATTTTGATTGCATATATGTTTCACTTTTGTATGGAACAGCTTATTTCTTTTTCGCGATTTCAACGTTGGTCCTTTAACAAGAGTTGTCTGTATGTAATGTAGGAACCGTCCCTTAAATTATCGTGGGTGGTAAAAAAGTAACGGTGTATACGAAATAGGGGATAATTAGGATTGGCGTAAACGTGAAAATCCTCTCTTATAGCCCCCCATCCACTACCGTTTAATCCTACCGGAATGTCCAATCCATAAGGAAAGAATTCTAGTGGATGGGCAAATCGCGAAAGAACGACGATGCTAAAATCTTTTTGTCCCTTCCGTCGAGCCTGCACGACGCGACAACCTTGACTTAGTTACATAGAAAGTCGCAGGAAAGCATGTAGAGATGACATGTCATTAGTTAGTGGTCTCAACGATTTTATTTATCCCTATGATGATTCTCTACAGTTTATCCATGAGGACAAGTCATACCGAATGAACGCTAGTGGAATGGGGGGCTAATATCAACTAAATATGTTTTATACCTTCTTTGCCTCTAGGTATAGGCTTTCGGTAATATTTTTTTAAAGTTTACGCAACAGTCTAAATGTTATCTTAAATCATACATTATGACTACTTTCGCTTAGTTTTTACACTCATAAAAAGTGTGAACACGATTTTTCTTTTTAGCAACTCACGAAAAACTCTAATTTATGGAGAAAACACTAACCAAACCTTAGGTTGAAGTTTGCAAGGGTAATTAATGCGAAAATAAATCACGCTCAAGCTCTTTATTTTGTAATAATATTTCCGAAAGCTTTTGTGGAAAAAAAGGAAAATAGAATGAAGGGGCGAGACGAGACCTAATTTATGAGAGGCTTCTAAATGTGAGGGACCAGTTTCAGATTTTTTCCGACACATAACTAGGTCAGTTCCAATTTATTTCTCTGTCACCTCGTAGGTGACTTGAGAGTGTTATAGCCTAAGAGCCAGTGGAAGGCTACCTGTATGTATTTGACCAGACTTGGGGTTTTGTACAGTGAGGCCCCTATACCTACCATATATGAGATGGGGGTTCACTAAGCCCCAAGTGGTGGACACGGCGCGCGCTCAAGCAAGACAGGTATCGATTTTTGGCGAATTTTTAATGCATTTGACGACGTCTGCCGTTTTTAAAATTTGATAATATATTATTATTATTATCTAAAAACAACAATGGCAGACCATTATCGCGCGGTTAACATTGTGGCAGACAGTTTTGAAAGTGCTGAAAAAAATTAAATTTTGAATTTATTTGAAGAGATCTGCCATTGATATATTTTATTTATTAGGGTCTTGAAAACTTATATTGATCACGGCAGACGACTTCATTGAGTACACACATCAGCAGACAACAAAATCTTTGCTACTATCCGGTCAGATGTATGTGTATTACGTTCCCTATTTTACATCAATATGATTTACTTTATCACTGTGATTAACTAAAATTGATAAGTTTGATGATTAATAAGTTTGATGATAAAAAAGTTAGTATATTTTGGAAGAATCTCAAATATTACGGTATATTGCAGATAACAAATAATTATTCAAATATTTATTTAATTTCCTTCTTTTTATTTATTTAAGACATAATTAAAAAAAATGAATAACAAAATATGAAACGTGCATGCAATAAAAAAAAAATTATGTTTTTTTTACTTATTTAAATCTTTATTCATCGTCATCGGAATCATGGTCGTCGTGGTGTGACTCGTCTTCATCATCCATAGAATCGGAATCTGTAAAAAAATAATTTCAAAATAAAAATAATTTGTAAAGTGATCCGAATATATTCGATTAAATTTGGTTATTATGAACTTACCATGGACTTGGGTGATTAAGTCGCTCACAGAAGTTGGAAGTTGATCACCTTCGAACCATTTGAATAAAATTATTTGTTATCTGCAATATACCTTAATATTTGAGATTCTTCCAAAATATACTAACTTTTTTATCATCAAACTTATTAATCATCAAACTTATCAATTTTAGTTAATCACAGTGATAAAGTAAATCATATTGATGTAAAATAGGGAACGTAATACACATACATCTGACCGGATAGTAGCAAAGATTTTGTTGTCTGCTGATGTGTGTACTCAATGAAGTCGTCTGCCGTGATCAATATAAGTTTTCAAGACCCTAATAAATAAAGTATATCAATGGCAGATCTCTTCAAATAAATTCAAAATTTTATTTTTTTCAGCACTTTCAAAACTGTCTGCCACAATGTTACCCGCGCGATAATGGTCTGCCATTGTTGTTTTTAGATAATAATAATAATATATTATCAAATTTTAAAAACGGCAGACGTCGTCAAATGCATTAAAAATTCGCCAAAAATCGATACCTGTCTTGCTTGATTGCGCGCCGTGTCCACCACTTGGGGCTTAGTGAACCCCCATCTCATATATGGTAGGTATAGGGGCCTCACTGTACAAAACCCCAAGTCTGGTCAAATACATACAGGTAGCCTTCCACTGGCTCTTAGGCTATTAGTCCCGAACGACTTGTAATCACGGCGAGGCGTATAGCGAGCGTGCCGGGCGTGACGGAGACGTGGCGTGTAGAAAATACCAGGTATTGCCTAACGTGCGGTAAAATAAATTAGATTTAATTCTATTCTATTTTCATGATTTTTCTTTCTTCTTTTTATATTTTGAAACAGTTACATCTTAGACATATCCATGTCATACTTACACTAAAAAATAGTTGATTAGTTAAACACAGTTGTCTAAACAAAATTAAACCAATTTAGATGATGAATATACTATAAAAATATCAAACAAATTCATTGAACGTCTCTCAATATATATTTTTTAATTAATTACCATTTTCATTTTCAATGGAGAAAAATTATATTTACTAGTACATGGCTGTATGGACTATGTACTAGATCCCTTTGCCTCCACATTATAGAGAGAACTTTATAAAACAAACTAAACATATTTACGAAATGCATTTTCGTAATAAAACATCAAAACTAATTAAAATTGCTCGACACTTTTACAGTTCTTTTTACAATCCTATTATTTGACTTAAGATTTAAGAAGTATTTTTAAGCAACACAAGTTTATTCTAAAACATCATTATAAAACTTAAGTGTTATTCAGTAACAGTTATTTATTGCGACTTCGAGTGAGGCGAAAGGTCAGAGCTTTCTGAAATTTGTTGAAAACCAACGAAATTCTGTAAAATGAAACTTGGTTTATTTCAGAGTTAAGTTTATCAGAGGGAATTCATAATTTGCAAAATGAGTTAACATTTAATAAAAGAGAGAAATGACATTTTAATTAAAGTCTGAACTAGATACCATCCTTGGGCAATGCACTTGTAGTGTTAAGTGATTTATCCTTAATATTGCAAGTGTTTATAGGCGCCGGTAACGGTAGCAACTTAACACCAGGTGAGACGCAAGGAGGTGACATTTCGTAATATTAAAAAGAAAAAAATATTATCAATCTCATGACATAGTCTTTATAAAAGGACCGACTGCTGGACACAAGGCCTCTCCTTGTCATCGAAGGATGTTTAGGGAGTAGTCCACCACGCTTGCCCAATCGGATTGGTGGACGGAGTATAAGGTGATTAATACCTCTTTGATTCATTAATCGCCTTCTATGACACCTATTAGAGGATATGGGGTGATGCTATTGTACTCTGCCGACGACGACTCTGCTATTACCTACCTATACATTTAATTAATTTCCATTATAATGATGATATGACTAATGCTAAAAATCGTGTTGTTCTTCAACAGGTTCGGGGAAATCTTACACGATGATGGGAGCGCCGGGACCTGACGAAGGAGGCATCATACCAAGGCTTTGTGACTCGCTCTTTGAAAGAATTGCCGTGCAACAGAATCCGCCCGCCCTTACATACAAGGTAACATTTATTTTACAATTTTAAAAATATTTATGAAGCTTCAATCAATCAATCACATGTGTCGTGTACACAAAATTTGCCATTGCCAAAGGCGGAGTATTTACATGACTGCGTAATATTATGGATTCCATTTTCTTAGGACTAGTAGAGTTAAGCTTAACGTTAGGAAGAAAAGGAATATTGTAATCAGAATTTTGGAATATAAATAAATAACAAATAAACTTGTTATGGCTATAATAGTTTAATCAAGTCACACATCTAATAAATCAAAAGAAGCCAACCATTCTTTTCTCATACCTAGTTCATAATTTCGCAGTCTCCGCTGCATTTCTTTCACAATGTAACTTTAGTCTTAAGAAATTTATCTAAATTATGAGCAGTTTCTGTCGTCGGCGTCACAGACAATTCTTACGAAAAATTAACTAGTTTCGAAAAGTTCTGCGACGTACTAAATGAAGTGTAAGTCAGGGATAATAGCGTCTGGCTCGCTGACCAGACGAGAACAAGTAATTCAACTTTAGTAATCTCCGGTGCGAATGCTAAGTTATTCTGTGATTCTGGGATTCATTATCTAACTTATATTTAAATTTTAATTTGATAAAGGGGAAGATAGGCTTTCAACCGGCATTACTTTGTTCATTATACTCGCAAAAACAGTAAGAAATTATTTTATGGAAAGGGATACTTTACTTACCCTATCGTGTAATGTGTGGTCCTGTCGGATATATTTTTTCTAAGAATAAGAGGAACTTCATAAGTTATCCAAAATAAATTTGATTTAGTATCGTTAATCCATACTTTAGCATTATCAATATTAGATTTGTGACTGATATACGCTTTAATAAAATATTAAGTCATTGTTCAAACGAGGACTAAGTTTAAGATTTATTTTGTCAAAATAGTTATCTACTTATCTTACTTCGACATGTTTATGATGTGATGATAAATTATGTTTGTCAGGTGGAAGTGTCTTACATGGAAATCTACAATGAGCGGGTCCACGACCTCCTCGACCCAGAGACTTCACGGCGCTCTCTTCGAGTGCGGGAGCATGCTGTCCTGGGTCCCTATGTTGACGGCCTGTCGCAGCTGGCAGTCGCTTCATTTCTGGTAAGCTAACAACTGTATGTGGTTTGTTTAATAGATGTTCAATTGTTTTGTTACATCGGACTTACCGCTCAAATTTGGAACGCACTCGGGTAGCACCTGCTCCACCTTACAGAAGACCACAGTCAAATATACACAAATAGGAAATAGAAATGTATCTTTAACATGAAAAAATGGAAACAGCACATTGCTGCCATCTATGTTTCTTTGTAGGAGTTACATGCAAGGCCTATTTAGCGGGATAGCTCTACTCTTTTTCAGATATTTTTATTTTAATTAAATAAAAGAACAAAGAAGATAAGTCAATACAGTTTATTGAATCAATAGATAAATTTACAAATTTTACAGCATCGACGGCGGACAAATTTTTATTGTATATGCTAACTAATTTGTTGTAATTCCAACCCAGCGGACGTAAGACTACAATGTGTGATGTCTAACTAAATGTGTAGGTAGTTGTGGAATAGACAATAAAGGCACGGTAATATTATCTATGCAGTATTGTGACTCGGCCCTGTCCTTGAAATAACTGGCTACGGCCGAGCGGGGCGTAAACACGCGGAAGGGCTGCCCGCCTACAGTATTTTAATTCGAAAGAAAGAAAATAAATTTATTGGCCTTCACAGAGCACGATATTACCTAATTATTAATAAACTATAACAACACATACCTACATAAAGAAAAGAAACGTTAACAAAAACTAACATACACACATTATATACCTACTATTTACTTTATACATATTTAATTTCTACATTTCTTGTTCTATGATTGTAAATATTTTATTTTACTTATATGTAAAAAAAAAATATGTTGTGAATGAAATAGGAAGTGTTCAATAAAATACATGTTTTTTTAGGTAATATTTAATAAAAAAAAAAGTTATAGATTTGAGACAAAAATATTTACGCCTTGACTGAGACGTAGGTACTATATTGCCACTGACACACTTTTATTTTCAAGAAATTACATATTATTATCAACAAACAAAATATTGTTTTTTAAACTCCGCACAAATATCCCTATTTTATAATTTTCCATCTATCAATTCCTGTCAACAATCCGTCTCTTTTCCAAATTACCTAACAACCTGCCAGTATACACCAAAAAAATCCGATCACTACAATACCTACCATTTATTACTCTCGTAAATTTATTTCATAATGATATTTCATCATATTTAATAATATATGTAGTTAAGTTATATGTTGGTACATAAGTAAGTAGATAGCCTAGTCTAGGAAACTACCTACCTACGTATTATGTAGTTTTGTTTTTAACGCGAGCGTAGGTAGGTTACTTGTTTGTGTCTTTTTTCACCCTATTCACTTATTTATATATTATTCCAGATTATGCCCGATGGAAAAATTGAAATACCTTAATATTAAAAACAAATTACGTACTAGTAGATAGGTACATAAAAAATATTACTCTTTGCCATTTTGAATTATGTAGGTATCTACTTAATTCAATCAAATATTCACAATACAAATCGCACGTTTAAGCACGGCTAACTGCTTAAAAAACAATTCACACCGTTCGGTCACGGTAATATTATCTATGCAGTATTTTGACTCGGCCCTGTCCTTGAAATAACTGGCTACGGCCGAGCGGGGCGTAAACACGCGGAAGGGCTGCCCGCCTACAGTATTTTAATTTGAGAAAAATAAAATAAATTTATTGGCCTTCACAGAGCACGATATTACCTAATTATTAATAAACTATAACAACACATACCTACATAAAGAAAAGAAACGTTAACTAAAACTAACATACACACATTATATACCTACTATTTACTTTATATTTAATTTCTACATTTCTTGTTCTATGATTGTAAATATTTTATTTTACTTATTAAAAAAAATATGTTGTGAATGAAATAGGAAGTGTTCAATAAAATACATGTTTTTTTTAGGTAATATTTACTTTATATTTAATTTCTACATTTCTTGTTCTATGATTGTAAATATTTTATTTTACTTATTAAAAAAAATATGTTGTGAATGAAATAGGAAGTGTTCAATAAAATACATGTTTTTTTTAGGTAATATTTAATAAAAAAAAATTATAGATTTGAGACAAAAATATTTACGCCTTGACTGAGACGTAGGTACATACTATATTGTCACTGAAACACTTTTATTTTCAAGAAATTACATATTATTATCAACAAACAAAATATTGTTTTTTAAACTCCGCACAAATATCCCTATTTTATAATTTTCCATCTATCAATTCCTGTCAACAATCCGTCTCTTTTCCAAATTACCTAACAACCTGCCAGTATACACCAAAAAAATCCGATCACTACAATACCTACCATTTATTACTCTCGTAAATTATTTCATAATGATATTTCATCATATTTAATCATATATGTAGTTAAGTTATATGTTGGTACATAAGAAAGTAGATAGCCTAGTCTAGGAAACTACCTACCTACGTATTATGTAGTTTTGTTTTTAACGCGAGCGTAGGTAGGTTACTTGTTTGTGTCTTTTTTCACCCTATCCACTTATTTATATATTATTCCAGATTATGCCCGATGGAAAAATTGAAATACCTAAATATTAAAAACAAATTACGTACTAGTAGATAGGTACATAAAAAATATTGCTCTTTGCCATTTTGAATTATGTAGGCATCTACTTAATTCAATCAAATATTCACAATACAAATCGCACGTTTATGCACGGCTAACTGCTTAAAAAACAATTCACACCGTTCGGTAGTCGCTGCGGCGCATTCGCGACTGGATGCCCACCGGGTGCCCCGCGAACTCGAGGCGCGTAGCATGACGCGCTTTCCGACCGTTTGTATGAAGATAGAATACTGATAGATAATATTACCGTGGTTCGGTAGTCGCTGCGGCGCATTCGCGACTGGATGCCCACCGGGTGCCCCGCGAACTCGAGGCGCGTAGCATGACGCGCTTTCCGACCGTTTGTATGAAGATAGAATACTGTATAGATAATATTACCGTGATAAAGGTATACGCCGTAATAGCGGTGACAGGTCAGTTGAGTCAGTCGTGTTCCCACCGCCGGACCGAGCGGACTTCTACCACCACAATGTGAATACGGGTGTAAGAATCCCATATGTGACTGGGAGACTGGGACACTACATGGGTACTAGTACCTGGTTGATTAATTACAGAAAACAACATTTTCTTCCATTTTCATACCTACTTAATTCTAAATAAAATAAGGAACATAAGAGATTGGCCATAGCGGATTAACCTCTAGAAATTGGAGCAAAGAAGAAAGGTCGGGCTGAGCCTAATTGCGTTCGCCTGTCGCTCATTAATTGCGAGTTACCTTTCTCGGGTTACCGATCTTTATACTCACTTGAATTATTTAATTTTGGACAAGGCTATAATGTTGTGTATAGCTAAAACATAAGAACTCTTCAAATTGGAATTAGACATTCGATATTTAAGATTTGAAATTTCATACGGTTCGAAATCTTATTATTGTATTCGAGTTGTAGGTGTACAATATTGTTCATATCGACGTTAAGTATGCTCAAATTTTATAAATACACATGAACCCTGGTTATGGGATAAATTTGAAAATATATTGCAGTAAGTATTTTGAAATTACGAGTATAGGCATCCGTCTAATGTCTGTATTCAACTACAGGCAAAAGGCATTTCTCACCTAGACAAAACCAAACATTCTGAATTTTTATATTAGTTGCCTAAATAAATAATAACTTTCCAGACGATGAAATTAGGTTCTAATATAATAACCTTTTCATAAGTTCGCACCCTCAATGAAATTCAATTTAAAGCACCAATTAACTTCCACTAAGGCGGCGAGATGGGGAGTTTTTCGAGTTTCTTACAAATCATGTTGTGTCAGAAAATAATAATCATAGCTCGCCGAAGCGAAGTTTGTTTACGAAGGGTTTCGTAAACATGGCTGTTATTAGGAAATAAAAATCTCGTAAAATATAAAGTTCTTAGTGTGGCCTGGTTTAGTTGCAAATGACTGGTTTCTGTTCCGTTTGATGCATAAAAAAACAAAATGACACCGTGAGCTCCGTTTGTGTAAATTGGATCACTCAAGATAGTGATTTGTTTGTCGGTAGTTTTAAGTATTACTTACATAAAAAAGACGACCTAGATACAGGGTTTATTCGAAGTACCTAGGTTTCTACGAAGACACATAAAGGCTGGCCATCTGTCTACTCAAACTTTTTAAATAAAACGCCTTACAATGCTGGGTCAGTCATGAGAGGCGTGAAGAAGCACCTTGCAGGTCGGCAAGGCGAGGTTGGATAGCGCAACGGTTTATCTCTCGCACTAGCTATCTCATTTGGACTCTACTTATGCTTACCATCAGGTAGAATGGAGTCATTTGTTTACTTCTCAATTAAATAAAAACAAGTATTGAGACAACCCCAGAAAGTAATACAATACTTATGTCGGGGATAACTCGCTATTTCCCAAGACATTAGTATTGAAAAAGCTAGGCGACTTTGTTAGCAATTATATTATTTTGAGGCACTACATAGGCCATACCTACGACCAGTGACTTTTTAAGTAAGTAAACAAATATTACCTTAAGCTCTTCAACCCCTTTTAGAATCTTGAGCGTGGTGGTGATAGTGTGTATTTATATGTCGATTTGTGTACCCAATTGAATAACCAAACTTTTCTTTATATTCGAAAGAGTACAATTATTTTGTCCGCCTTATTTGTAAAACGAAACCAGTAATTGAGTTAGAAATGTACCACTTATTTTATATGTTTATTCATAATGTGTTTTGCATGTTTACTTATGTTTCAAGTAACTGTAATGGAGTTCCGTAATTAATTGCCCATTAAAAGCAGTTAACTGTATTGCTTATGTTATTTTTTACGACACGTTGACGATAAACTTATTATAAACGCATTGAACTATAAAGTTGGGCATTACTTTTATAGTAAAGCTTATTTGTATCTCATTGGTTTTGTTAGTCGTAGGTATGATTAATAACGATTCTAAGATAAGCTCACAAATTAATTAATGTAACTATGCTTCTCGTTAGTCATCTACTGATAACGTTTGCAACACCATATTTTATGTTCTTGTTTTTTTTATTATACTCTTATTAGACAGTGGAGACGTGACGAGAACGAGCCGAAGTGGGCGAATTTGTTGTCTAACGTTGGGTGTTTCCATGCTTGATGTGTCCTTTTTTTACGGTGGGAAATGCGATACGCATACGTCATACCAGGGGTGGCATGAACGTTATGTGGGACTCTCCCTACTAAAGGCAGGGCCTACCCACTAAAACCCAACGATCTCCCTTACCTTGGCGCGAAAATATCAATGACCGCCACTTCCTCCCTGTCATCGGACGAGGAGAATGCGTCGTCCGCGGATGTGTCGCTGTCGGACGGGACCATTAGAACCCTATTGAAAATGGGCGTGAAGAAGCCTTGCAGATCGTCAAAGCGAGGGTGGCTAGTACGGCGCCTACATTATCTCTCACACCAGCTGTATTTGCATTAAAACTCCGCTTCCTTCTTGCCATTGGTTGGATGAGGTCATTAGACAAGGGAATCGTAAGACACGGCGCAGGTGTGTGTATTGCTGAGCTGGCACACCAAAAAGGTCACTGATCGATTATAATATCGCAGAGGGATACTTTGGGCTTGGTTTTGTTAGGTGGAGTTGCGCTATCAAACTGTGCTTGTCATATCGAAACGGCTTGTAGACAGGCGATAAATTTCCCGATGTTCATACAACTCACATCTCACGTTATCGACTGGCATCAGTATTTGTGCTACACAATGCAGGTGAGATAAATATAAAATATGTGCCCTTAAACAATAGATAATCTTGGCAGCGCAAAATTATCTAAGTGTAAAAATAATTCTTGTGAGGCGTCTCAAATGTGCCGATTCCACCAGCAATACAGGATTCACTGTGTACGTGCTCCTGCATTCGGAGTCGAGCTCTCGAGCTCTCGATGATCTCTCGATGTCCCGAATCGGTTTGAACGAGCGTTTATGTTCTCGGGAAGTTTGTTTTGTGATTGTATCGCCGGTGTGTCGTAACTGCAGTTTACGCACTTCGGACTTACTTGATTGCATCGTTTCGTAGTGTTTCCGCGTTTTAAGACGCACTCTGCCTCTGTTATATTTCATTTGATAGGTACTGTGCGGTGGAAGTATTGAATATAAATTGGTTGAAAATATTTGCAAAGATAGTTTGTCAAGATTGTCTCTCAGGTAAAGTATCTTTTGGGCCTCAGTTAAAATTTAATATAGGGTTGTCAAAAGAGAAGGGAAACGTGTGCTTGCAGAGAATTCTATTTCTCGACTGTGCGACTTATAAATGAGTTGCAAAATTTCATAATTCGTTATTGTGCGGCTTGTCGTTGACAACACAAAAAGCACGCTTAGTTAGAAAGGAAGGGAGAAAAAGGACTACGAATTAAATTGTTTTTTTTTTTTCATAAAATTAATAATTGTAATGTGCTGCCAACACATATTATTAATCCTGTTAATCTGTCCAACTAAACTAATGCACTTGTGCTAGAAGTGGGTTCATTTTGGTAGTCTAGCTGCGGGGCCCCATCTCCGTTGACACCAGAGGCAGAGTTCACCTGCCTGCGCGCTCGGCTACCGATGGCGCTTCAAAATGATTATCATTTCAACACAGTACCAGCAAATTTTCGTTAAAATTCGTTAAATTATTTAATAATATGTAAACGTAATGTTACTGAGCTGATCGTACAGATACCTCCATTTATAATTGCAGATAATCTGTTAATTTATTCTATGTTCAATGTTTCAAGAGGATCCATTTCGTATTTCTTATTTGAACGGCTTTTCAGTTAATTAAATTCTTGTTCAAAGATTGGAATCAGAGCGACGATGTCACGGGTTTATCTGGCTCGTTCAGGCTAATTTTAGAGATATAAAGCAAGGCGTAGTTTCGATACGTGTGTGCGTGTAACTGTGACGACGGGCGAGGTGTAGTTTTATTTACCGGCCTCAGTGCGTTCTTCTTAGAGCTTCGTCTTAACTTTTTCATTTGGTCTGAGATGTATGCATACAAATTGCGTAATAAAGTGCGGGAACGCTCAGTGTCTGTACAGCCGCACAGAGGCAATGTTTATGTAGGTTCTAAATACAGTCACAAAATATGTATTTTCTATTCATAGACAGGGACAAAAATAGCTATTTTATCTGACATTAAAATGAATGCACTAAAGTTTCAATTATTATCCAATCCAATAACAATGCGTTTCTCTCTGCACACTATATCAGTAGACGAAATATGTGACAAAGATAGGTAGGTACTACTTGTAGAGGAAGTTAGCATTCCAAGAATTCATCGTCGCCGGGTCCAATTTGTTTTTGAGAGGGGATCCAGGAGCAGAGCCTGGTCCTTGTGACCCAGGTGTAATTTAAGGGGCCTCCTGATAATGCATCAGCACTCACGTCCACTACTGTGACTCATCTCTCTCTCTCTCTCTGCTCAGATATATTTGGAACGATCCCGCGAGTTTCTCTTTAGATTTATTAATTAAGCTCGATGCCATGGCTTTTTCATATTAATCTTGACCTCCATTTCATCTGTATAAAATAAATCTCTAGCTTAAAGATTCTTCATATGCAGCAGAAATAACTAGCAAGATGCGCGCAATATCTTTCTTATTTCCCATAAAATCCCATCAAATCCACCGAACAAAATACCGATAGGTATTTTTCTTTGCAACGTAAAAACTGCAAAATATTCCCAAACTGATTGCGTCTTCCCCAAGAATCGTTTTTTATTTTTAGAATAGTCAGACCGAGGATCAAATCTGAGCCTTTGACGGGCAGTTCGACGGCTTCATTACGGCTCCCGCCTGTCGGGCTTAACGGCCATCATTTCTGCCGTCAGTATTCCCTTCAACACAGACCCTTTTCCCTTTTAAAGAGGTTTAATTTTCTACAACGCGTCTATACCGGCGGCAATCTTGGAGCTTCCAAGCAATATTTTATCGCAAACTTCGTTGCGTCGATTAAAAATTTCCTCCTTTTAATTTTCGTAATCCCGAACCCTTTTGGCGGATTGAAGGTTTTTGGGTATGAATCAGAAATATAAATAATTTCTTTTGGTCCCTATAGTACAGTTTTTTTTGTATAAAAAGGTCAGACCCCAATTTAACCAGATTGTAAGTAGAAGTGGAGTCCAAATGCAAAGATGATGATGCCACAGTCGCCTTGCCGATCTGCAAGGTGCTTCTGGGTGGGTGATTTATAAGGTGCGTGAATCTTCCAAGATTGCAAGAAAAGGAAACACGTGTGCTGGCGGTAAAATCCATTTCTTGATTGTGCGACATAGAAATGAGTAGACAAATTTCTTAATTCGCTGGAAAGGTAGTCACAGTTTAGTTGTACATTATAGTCAGTAAGGAAGGCAGAAGATTAAAAAGGGAATTAGGGAAAAAAATCCTCTCAACACTTTCCGTGATTTAAACCGTATTTGAGGTAATAGATATTCTAGCATATCAGATAGCACTTCTGTGGCAACTACGGTATGTATCCGTCCATCCATCATTGTCCGGGTTCGACATTACTCAGTTATGCCCTATCATTAATCCTGTTTGTCTAAGTTTACCGTTTAATTATTTCACTGTTGTTTCCGATCGGGTTTCTGACTTATTTACTAGAAATTGAACAGGAGTTTCTGGAGTGTTCCAAACACTTTGGTTTGGCCGGTCGGTTGTTTGGCAACCGAAATACTAATATGGATTGTCTACTATATGTTGCGATGCTATATAGTACCAGACTTTATTGTTCTGTTGCGGTAATTCCAAGCTTCAGTGATATTATCAAACATTTACAACTGGAGTTTTTTGTGATTGAACTCTTTTTAATCTCATAGTCCTTGTAATTTTGTTACTTCATCATTACATTCCATGTAAATTTAGTGTTCCAGACAGTATCACTGCTGCAGATTAGGTTAATAACAGCAATTGCAAATGACCACGTTTCAGTACTGTACGAGTAGGTCGCGGCGGTGTTATGGTGGCGCTTCCCACAAGTACATGGCGAGGGTGCTGTGCCAGGGTCGTAAGGCTGGCCAGCAAAGATATGGGGTATTAGGAACTGCCCCATAGGGAGTTGCACTGGCAGGCAGTATGATGCGCCTAAGGATAAGGAGTTTTTGTATATATCTCTCATAGGTGCAAGTAGCTTTTGGTGTAATGGCGCACACTGGTGCGCCGATCCCAAAACGCCCCCTACAAGGGCTTAGGAGGGTACCGGGTGGGTTTTAGCGGAGTAGGACGGGCGCTGTTCCGCGCCGGTGAGTCCCGCCCACGCCGTACACCTAGCCAGTGTGCGGTATGGTTCGTAAGTGGATTTCCCACCGTCAAAAAAAAAAAGGTGCAAGTAGCTTAAAATAAATAAATACCAACACACTCTCCCTACCGGTGTAGTATTTTTGTGTAATCACGACGAGTCATGTTTGTTCATATATTTTGAATGGAGATTTTAGAATCATATTTAATGTAGGTTTATATGTTTTTCTTCTACCTGGCTGGTATCTTGAACGCATGTCCCTTTTTCTAATGATACTTATTTCAGTTAGAATATTGGTGTGAGTGTTACACTAATAATCTAGAGATACCTACTCATGAGATAATGTTTACGCGTTTTCTCAAATTTAGGTAAACAACGTAACGTGAACGTTATTACCTAAGCTATAAGGTCTATTATCCAACTATTATCGTAACTTCTTACTTAGACAGAACTCCCATCCGTAATGTTTACTTTTACTAATGGACGTCTGGAGATACGAGGTCGTCCTTTTTTAACTATTTCAGGTAGGTATACCTACTTCCAAATCTCAGATCGCTTCCACATTCAGGCTTTGAATTAAATTTTATGTCCGTAGGATAAGGAACCGAAAATAGATATTTATTTCTGCGATAAAAAAATTATGTTTAATGTTATATGCAAACTCATTTATTCGTAAAATTGAGTGAATTTACGGCACGAATCATCTATATAAATTTACCTATGCTCAGTTTATTTTACATACCCATACTAACTTTATTAGCTAGAACATAAAGTTTGAATCGCTATTAAATATTCCAATAACACCTTGAAATTCTATTCCACTGAAGAGGTTTCATTTCTAGAACGTTAAGTTCAATTTTCTCTTAAATCCTGTAAGATAAATCAAAACGAAAGAATGGCGGATTACTCTGACGCTTTTAACCTAAGAGGCCGCTTAAAGCTAATGTCTTCTGGCTCATAGACAATAGCGTGCGAGAGATATTATTTGACCTTTCAAGTGCTTTCCACACGGAGATATAGGTACTCGTGTATCTTTGTCAGTCTCATCGCCGCCGCCTCCAAAACATACATATCATGAATTTTCTTTTGATTGAAAAGAAACTGCTGCTCTCCACTCAAAAAGCCACTCCTTAAGAGCAGTCGCACTCTAACTAAATAGTGATTAAGTATTAATTGTAGTCAGTTATCGATATAGTTAAGTAACACACATATAATTGTGAAATAACACTAAGTATAAAAATATAGTGTCGTCTCAAGAATTAGTAAACGACAGGGTTTTGTTTTTTGTGAAAGAAATTTAATTTGTACATTTCGTCTTTGCTTTATAAACATTGGCAAGCTAAAATACCTAAGCTTTTTTGTAAGCTTTGGATGTGGCTTCCAAGGCCAAAACACTACAGACTCTTCAGTCCGTAGATACAGTTAGTCTGCTGCACTGTATTCAATGAGCGACAGGACAGGAGCAATAAGGGCAGAGGAGACACTAAAAATACTGATAGGTCGAAGTACACCTTAGTCCCCAGGATGGCGACGCACTTGCAGTGTAAAGTGATTTACCATCAATATTGCAAGTTTCTATAGGCGACGGTAACCATTTAAAACAAGGTATGCCGCAAGCTTGTTTGCCATCTCATAATATAAAAAATAAGGTGATGAACATTAATGTGAACGGGTAAAGGGAGAGACCAAAGAATAGATGGATAGATTGCGTGGGAAATGACATGGCAAAGAACGAAGTTAATGCTGCGATGACGGTTGACCGAGATGTATGGAAGAGGAAAAATACATTACTCTGACCTCAAATGAAATTTTGAGCAGGGCAGAAAGGTTAAATGTTGAATGAAGATAAGACTGGTAAGCTAAAACAAAGCTTGCTGTTTCCAAAATTGAATTTGGAGCTGTCCCATCTATCTTAAAATAGATAGACACCAAACTGATAGATGACACTGTTTCGTAATCCAATATTATGAAGTGGATGAGTAATTTCAACCGTTGCTTAGTTAAATCCAGGACTGTTATTTAATAGCTCTCTAACGTGACATTGAAGCGGCGTTCTGGATCGATCACATCAATATTGCAAATTCAACAAGAATGGCCCAATTTCGTACGTTACGCCTTGCCGCTCGCTGTAGCGTCAGCAAACAAGTTCTTAAATAAGAGGAGATAAAAATACATGTACCTATAAGAAAAAAAAAACCATATTAAGTATTTGAAGAATTGGCAAAAGCAAAAAATGAATGAAAGGTCATGTCTTACATGGGCTCAATATTTTAACTGCAACCGCAGGGGATATGTGGGACTCGAGGTAAAGGCGTTTCCTCCATACCCACTAAACATGCTCGGGATCTGCGCACGTGAGCGCAACTACACTGAGACCGTCCCAACGCTGCCCGTCTAGCCTTGCACTAATTGCTGGCCAGCCACTCCTCCACCGACGGCTGCTCGACCTGGCGCATCCTCCAGACAAGGACACCGGGAGCAGTCATGGCACCGCACCCGGGGGACTTCAGACGCGGTCGTGGCCCTGAAAAAAGCCGTCCGGAACTAGCCGTGGTGAGAAAACAAAAACAACTCGACGATGGCATATGACTTCGAATGCCAAGGGAACACACTTGACATCAAAAGCCACACACCCGCCGAGAAAGTTTCCCCACCACATTACCAGGGTCCGCTACGAGGAGGCTTCCGGACGTGGACCCCGTCTAGGATGGACCTAAGAAAATAAGCCAAAAACTATTAGGAGCACCGCACAACACCGTACAGAGACGCGATGCGGTTTATCGGCAATGCTTGCTGACACCTCGTGTTGATGTTAGTACTACCGACCGTCCGATATGTGGTGCTCCTTAGTATTCCATGGATTCACGGTGCGGGCGCCGGATCCATAACGTTGCATAGAGGCCGCCTTGTGGTGCACCGGCACTCCCCTTCATTACCGCAGCTTCTCTTTCTGCCTGCCTAGCCATATTTGCTTCCCAAAGGCGTTTCATGTAACATGTGCATTACGTCTCATTTGCCATTGTATCGCTACAAACTCGCGTCGTCTGCTTTTTAGTAACGTAATGTGAATTGGCTCTTACGTCCCAATTTTCCGTCCAGTAGGTTATATTGAAGGTCTACCAATAAATGTGCATTATTTGTAGTGCCCGCTCATCGTTTCGTCTCATTAAACCTCTATTGTTGGTACAATCAGCCGTAAATCCATTTTGTACCAAAATAGCATAGCCGCTAGGTGTATTTTATCATTAGGTACGTCGCCTTCATCCTGTTCTGTCTGTGGGGGGATAATGGAGGATTTATCTTGGATTAGTGGAATACTTATAACTCTGGCGTAAGCCTCTAATGAAATAACATCTTTGTTGGTAATTAATTATTATATTCTGACACGTTTTGGGATATTGCTAGTACAGTCTACGGATAAAGTTTATGATGAAAATATAATTACTAACATTAACAAAAAGCTCTAACGTTTAGTTGACTAATAGGTTACTTTTTGCAAAGTTATGCAACTGATCGTTAGTTTGAACTGGGAACGCAATTCTTGGGTTGACGGCATAGCTTAGTTTTAACGCATTACACGACTGACCTTCATACCCTTCATAACATCTGGAATTATAATGCGAATACAACGTTCGCAGGAATTATAATATCAATTCTGTATCTTTCATCCCTAACACGGGCGGTCGTCACAATATCATCAGTTTTTAAAAATAATTATTAGGAAGATTACAATAAGTGTATAACTAAGTAACAATAGTAGTGTATACTAATAACAAATCTCCACATATGGAAATATTCACATAGGAAAAGAAACGTCTGATTGAAGCAACTGCACAACAACATCAACAATGAAGAAATATAATGGATTACCAACAAACTTCCATAAAAAACCTATGAAAAGATAAAAAAACATATCGTACATACTAACTTTCCAAATTGGATGAATTAAGTGCGGTTGTACTTGTGAATAAATGCCGCGTAAAAATGTGAGTATGCAAACCTATAATCCTAGAGTTACTCTCGTTATCTCGTATAAAGCCGAGGTTCGAGTTATTCCCTCAAAGGCTTCTTCGGCGTTGGAACACCTTGAACCTTCCAGTCGACCGTACAAATCCCTTAATACGATCTAGATATTTTGGGACAAATGGACGCCGGTAAAACGCTAAATCCTGCTATCAGATTAAGTAATTGACGTAACACTCAAACGTTCTGTTTTACATAAGGGTAACTGACTTAAGATGGGGTTTTAAAGTCCTTGGAAAGCACCTGACCTTTCGAAATTCTATAAATACGAAGTTAAATCAAATATGAAAAGACGAATATGATTGGAATGGGAATTGAATTTACTTACCCGTCAGTATTACTAGTATTACTGAATTTGGGAACAGCTTAAACTTCCCCTATTGATCATATTTCATCAAAAACAAAGAGATTGGAGATTTCTTTTTGGTGGTGTGATCAGTACAGTACCTAATGCTGCTTTAAAAATCTAGAAGTCGCCTTGTTGGAGTCTTTGCAGGGTTCAAAGGTTGCCAGTATTCACTAGTCAGGTCTATATTCAGGATATCCAGTACGATATACTGTGGTAGGTGATAGCTGGGGTCAAGACCTATTATTCCAGTAAAATATATTAGGTTGGGGAAAAAGTCTTTTCGCATTATAGTATGTATAAACTTGTAATAAAATCTCTTTGGCTATACTATTTGTATCTGGCTGGTTTTGGTATCATTGAAAGTTTAAATTTTAAAGAACATAATTCCAAATTCAAATTAGGAAAATGTGTGATTTTCATTTGTTTTTCGTACCGCCAAGATGAGTGAATCTAATGAAGAAATTCGATACATTTTAAAATATTACTACAAAAAAGGTAAAAATGCAACGCAAGCCGCGAAAAAAATTTGCGATGTTTATGGACCTAGTGCAGTGTCTGTGAGAGTAGCACAAATTTGGTTTAAGCGTTTTCAATCCGGAAATTTTGATGTCAAAGATGCACGTCGCTCTGGTCGCCCTATTACAGATAAAATGGATGCCATTTTTGAAAAAGTGGAGCAAGATCGGCATGTCAGTAGTTACGACGTAGCTGAAGAACTGGGAATTGACCACAAAACAGTTTTGGCGCATTTGAAAAAAACTGGGTACACAAAAAAGCTCGACATTTGGGTACCTCACGAGCTCACTGAAAGAAACCTAATGAACCGTGTACTCATTTGTGATTCTTTATTACGACGTAATGAAACCGAACCATTTTTGAAGAAGCTGATAACTGGTGATGAAAAGTGGATCACGTACGACAAGAACGTGCGAAAAAGGTCGTGGTCAAAGGCCGGTCAGGCTTCACAGACTGTGGCGAAACCCGGGTTAACTCGCAACAAGGTGATGCTGTGTGTGTGGTGGGATTGGAAGGGCATTATTCATTATGAGCTGTTACCACCAGGCAGGACCATCGATTCTGAACTCTACTGCGAACAACTGATGAGATTAAAGCAAGAAGTTGAGAGAAAGCGGCCGGAATTAATCAACAGAAGGGATGTGGTTTTTCATCATGATAACGCTAGACCTCACACATCTTTAGCCACTCAGCAAAAATTAAGAGAGTTTGGCTGGGAGGTGTTAATGCATCCGCCGTATAGTCCTGACCTTGCACCTTCAGATTTCCACCTGTTTCGGTCTCTTCAGAATTCTTTAGGCAGTGTCAGGTTAACATCACGAGAGGACTGCCAAAACCAGTTGTCGCGGTATTTTGACCAGAAGTCCCAAAATTTCTATAGCAATGGGATCATGTCCCTACTTACAAGATGGCAATAAGTTATCGAACAAAATGGTACCTACATACTTTAGTTAAATGTAAATAAACTATATTAAAAAATGTTTTGAATTTTCTTAAAAAATGCGAAGAAACTTTTTCCCCAACCTATTATGTTCCGCCAAATCTCATAGCTTTTGAGTTATATAGATTTTTTCAAACATTGGTAAAATCTCTACCTCACATCCATGTTTTAACTATCTACTATGAAAAATACCTTTAGCTATTATACCAAACTGAACCTATGTTATTTGTAACTTTATTTTAATGTTTTTTTTCCTTGTTCACACTTTAACTGGATATGGTGGAAAAAATGTATGGATCAGTTTTGTCCAACTATTGTGAAAGCTTGCTTTTTTACAGGAATTTTATGACCAAGCAGAGTGCACTGTTTTTCGCACTGTCAGTTTAAAATAAATCAAAGCTGACAACTGATTAAGCTGCTACGTTCTACTTAAAATTATCCTTCACTGTAGCTGCCAACCAATTATTTTTGCTACCGGCTTTAATTTTTTTTAAATCACATGTTTAGAATAATTTGTCGCCGCGTTAAATACATGCCTTTCCTTTGATGCGATGGTCATCCTTGCTCTTAGTTGGGGTTTTGCTATTATTATTGTTAGCATACCAAAATTTTTCTCCGTCTCGAAATAAAAAATCTGCTCTTTTACTAGATTTGTGTAATATTTTATACTCGTACAATAAGAAGACCGCGTTCAGCTCCGAAAACCTAGTATGCTTATACTACACAATACTAACTTTAACTTAATTCTAAATGAATAAATCTATTGTTAATACATCTTTAGTTCTATAAATTCTATTCTTAATAAATGGCATTCGCAAATCTTAAAGATGCATTTTGCCAATGTCAAAAATTGTACGGTAGGTTTTGGTTAAAAATGGAGTATCTCAACACGTGTTTTTACAACAAGAACTCGGGAGAAACTCTACATCTATAGTTATCCAGTTTGATTCGTACTCGATGAAATTCTTTGCTCATTTAAGTACCTACCCGATAACGGGACAGTCCAAAAGAATGAATATTTTGCCGAATTTGAAAACAACTTTGCTTTTATTTCGTTTGTTTCTTATTAGATTATTCTTCTCGGATTTACTACAAGCAATTGTTTATGAGCCCTGAAAATGAGCTCAATTCTTTTGTCTATACTTCGGCAAAGATTTAAGACGTCTCATAAATTAAAAAATGTACTCCCATCTCCTTTTCATTATTTATTGTTTCGTTATTAATTCTTTCCATCTCGAAGATTTTTTTCGAATACTCTAAATGGCTCATTATTTATTAAAAAGGAATGAGTTGTCTATCGAATTTCTTATTATAAATTCTTAGTAAACAATATCCTTCTGTGATCGTTTGGTAATTATTATAAAGTTATTATCATACTAGTATTAGGTTATTGGCTTATTTGTAAATAGTTCTAAATTCATTATTTTTATACATTTACGATGGAAAAAACTTTGTACCTACCCCTTTTCGATCATAATGCGCGCACGGTGTGCACTCAAAGTGTGAGATTTGCATATTTAAACTTCATATACTGTAATACTGAATTTTAATTGGTTGTATTTTTGGCTGCACTTTTTGCTAGAGAAGAAAGTGCTGAAAACAAATATTATTGAACAAAAAAGAGTCGGCACTTTTGCCGACTCTAAATGGGTGACTAGTTATCGTTTCATGACTCATGAATATAATCTGATAATTTAATATACATAGTCAATCGTCTCTAGGCAAGTTTTTTTGATACGCCTAAACGTTATGATGTTAGTGTCTGTGCTTCGTCATTCGTCCGAGATATGGCCCACTTATGGCTTTATTACTGTCTCACACCTACCTACCTTCGCTTGTAGCTGGCTATGAAGCGAAATCTTTCTACCGGTTCACCTACGCACGGACCACCTAGTTCAACGATATTTTCGCTATCCTAAAAGATATAAACGAATGTAAGTTTGTAACTACTGAACTGATCATCACAATGATATTATAAACTATAGATATGTTACGTTCATAGTACCGAAAAAAAGCGACGGTGGCGTAGTGCGTAAGAACGTCGTCTCCCACCCGGGAGGCACTGGTTCGATCCCCGCCACGTACCAATGTGTTTTCAAATTTTGAATTCATATGGACGTTAAATCGACGCTTTTACTGTGAAGGAAAACATCGAGAGGAAACCTATGAAGAAATTCTTAGGTTGTGTGTGAAGTCGACCAACCCGCACTTGGCCAGCGTGGTTGACTAAGGCCTAATCGCCCCTAATGTGGGGTAGGCTCGAGCCCCTCGATGGGGACATTATATGAACTGGTTGATGAATTAGTGGGTATTTAGCTCGGAAAATGTGGCGACATTAGTCGGCAGCGTCGCCGCCACTTGGCTGCCACGTCGTCAACCTTATGTGACGACGTCGTTGGACTACATCGTCCATCAAGTCGGTCATCAGTTAGCGCCCTTATGTGGATAGTTACGCGTATTAAACTAAGATATATACACATTTTACTTAATATTCATCCATCTCAATGTCACCACTACAACGTCAGTAATTTACATTGTTGTATCTATACAATTATGTAGCAAAATGTCCAAACTTGTTCGTCTGTTGTATCCGACATTGACATTCAATTGATCTCAATTGGAGAGTCGCTTTATGTTTGATGTAACATGTATCTGGGTTAAATGTTAATAATAGAGCTCAAATTTCACTCAGATGTTTGATAATACGAAATATTACGTGGTTACTTTTAAAGATAAATCAAAGAAATATCCAAAATGCTCAAATATATTTTTTTGACATGATTACTGCCGCCGTTGGCCTTCTCAGCATCACCGGGTTTTAGAAAGGTCGAAGACCTTTGTGGGTTCTATTACAAATCCTCTAGGAAGGTTTGAATTACAGGCTAATTCAGACTTCCCTAAAAGATTTCCAGGCGGCGAACGTCCAGCATTTCTCCCGAAGGAGTCTCTACACCGATTAGAGTCTCTAGAGCAAGGGTCCAACCCGCGGCCCGCCGATGTGTTTTCTGCAGCCCCCCAACAGCTCTCTCAATAACGACAACAATTAAGTAATAAAAAGTGCCTTTAAGTTGCCGAACGAGATCAGTGAAAACGGCACAGGTGTACGTTCTTTTGTCGCTTTATTATCCTTTTTTTTTTTTTTTTTTTCGGTGGGAAATCCATTTACGGACCATACCGCACGCTGGCTAGGCGCACGACGTGTGTGGGACTCCCCGACGCGGAACAGCGCCGGTCCTACCCACTAAAAACCACCGGTACCCTCCTAAGCCCTTCTGGGGGCGTTTTGGGCTCGGCGTACATTACGTACACCATTCACCAAAACGTCCCCAGGCTGGCCCGGCCCAACAGTGAGCCGGGCGACGCGCCACTGGAGGATTGCGCTAGGGTACTAGGCAATCCCCAGACGGGGAGACCTGTGCACTGCACCAGGGCACACGGGGGCCAACCCGTGTGCAGGCCACACCTTAGGGACGGACAAGAGCGGCGGTCGTAGCCGCCTGCCTTCTCCGGCCCCTCCGTCTACGCCGGATGGGAGCGGCTAGAGCATCCTCCTCCCGCTCCCTCTCCGCGGCCTCCTTCTGCGCCATCACTGATTCGCAGAAGGAGGCGACAGCCTTCCAGACTCTCTCATTACCAAGCATGGCTCTGACCATGCTTGGCAATGAGATGTCTCCTCCGCCGAGCGCCACTCTCAAAGTGCAGCGCTCGTTTCGCCAAGCTGGGCACACGATGAGCGTGTGCTCAGCCGTGTCGTCAGGGGAGTCGCAGTGATGACACCGTGTTGACTCCTCCCGACGGGCTATTCGGTGCAGGTAGTGACCGAAGCACCCGTGTCCGGTCAGTACTTGCACCAGGCGGAAGGTAAGGCTGCCCCGCTGGCGCCCTACCCACTCCTCCAACACCGGACGGATCGCTTCGATCGTCCGATGGCCAGCAGCTGGGTTGGCTAGTGCCTCACCCCAATGTCGCAGGGCCTCTCTCTGCGCCTGGGTGCGGACCCGCTCCACATCCTCAAGCACGGGCTGTTCACCCCGTAACCTTGTCGCGACCCTGTGTCGATGCACCTCGGACAAAACGAGGGCATCGATATCCCACGGAGGCGTGCCTGCGAGCACGCAGGCTGCCCCGTGACTGACCGTGCGGTAGGCTCGCACGGCCCGGGCCACGATGATCCTCTGCGGCCTGCGCAAGAGGGCCCGCGTGCGGGATGTGAGGCACTCAGCCCACACCGGGGCTCCGTAAAGTGCCATCGACCTTATCACCCCGTGATAAAGTCGACGGCACGACGCCTTCGGACCCCCCACATTGGGGAGGAGCCGACCGAGTCCGGCTGCGGCGGCGCACAGCCGGGGGTCGCTTTATTATCCTAGCCGCTAGCCTGTAATTAACTCAATAGCAATATTAAACCCGATATTGATAAACTAATTAAAAATAAGCAGTGTCAACCAATTGCATTGTATTGATTTTTATTTGTCCCTTTTGTTGATGTTGGCTCAATAAATAAATGTTTTCTACTTACCTACTGGTTTAATCATCCTGACCATTGCCAATAAAAAAATCCTTATAAGAATAAATACCTATGGTGCGGACCCCTGTGCAGAAAAAAAAATTTTTTCGACCCTTAATTTGTAAAACGTTGAAGACCGCCTGCTCTAGGGCGTTCTAGTTGGAAGGGAATTTAATACAATATTAATTACACATACGTATTATTAATTACCGTTGTTTACTATTCGTAAGCTTATTCGTATTTCAAATATTCCCGCCTAATATGTTGGTGGTTTCGCGGCGTACCCAATAGCAGGGCTTGGTTTCCCCCCGAGCATACACACCGTACTGATCACTGATTGGCTCCCATCGTAGTGTTAGAAGCCTGCTGTGGGATGAAAGAATCCTCTCGATGCGTGCCGGCAACGAAACCATCTTCTCTTTAACATTCTTCGAAATTATCGAGTGAAAACATAGATACTAGCATTTTGTGACGCGTGGTGTTGTGTCTGAACTGTGAATAGTGCTTTCCTACGAGATCACGAATTTCCCGAAGGCCATTGGGACACGTTGGTGTGGATAGTCAAGGTAAGGTGTTGTATTTACTTGTTCGCCTGTTCGAACCACATCTATCTTCATATATCGGCGGGAATATCCTAACGAATTCGAATCCCGACCCAGAGTGACGTCAAGGGCCCTCCTTTCAGAAGGGCCGTTTCGCCACATCTTTTTGGTGCCGAAACCCGGGAACGCCCTTTGGCCGCACTCGAAGTCGTATGTTTAATTGCGTAATATTGCTGGTATTTTTCTTATCAAAATTATATATTTTATTCGTAATTATATCATTATTGGTTAAACATTAAGTTCATTGTAACTGATCATAGCAATTCTTACGGTAAAGTTCATTGTGGAATTAGGTATAAACTTCAATTTATTCGTAACATTATACGTGACTTGCAATTTTATTCTTTAAAGTGGGTAGATTAATAATTTTAGTTGCAACGGTTACAAGTGTTTCGAACATTTTGTTTTTGCTTATTCGTTCTATACTAGCTCAAACGTTCATCCAGTTTCGTTCAAAACATTCATTCATTCGTCCGGGCATATTCACTCGTAACATTCGTTCTAATACCGTTCATTCGAGTCGTAGATAACCGTCATCTCGGCCCGCGAACAGCTGCTTCTATTAAACTTGTTTACTATTACTTATGCGATGAATTTAAAGTTGTAGCAGATCATTATATGAACAATCTATCTAACTATCGGTGTTTATATAATATCAATCGACTGTGGTCACTTTAAATTCAATCTTATATTGATACAATTAACTAAGTAATTCTGTTTAACGAATAGTGTTAAATACGTAAACAAAGTTGTCTTATCAAAAGGTAGCTAGTTCGCATTCGTTTTTTCTTTCATTTGGTCGTTACGTCGTAGCATCTCGCAGCGTTTCTAATCGTAGCAGTAGACCGTACTGTTACTGCAATTCTTTAGTTTAACTAATAACTTTGTTATTTTTTGAGACATACGGGTGATATTAGTCTGTTCGGCTATCCATAGTTGTTTGCAGTTACAAATAAACAGGTAATTGTTATTTTATTCAACACATTCGACTTGTTTTTATCGTTATATTTTATTAATTCACTTTATTCGCAACATGTCGTTTAATCCTAAACGCGCTATTCGTAAACTTAGTTCGGCGAGTAGATCTAAATCAAAACATTCTGGTGTCGACGACTATTCTGTGCATGATTTGCCTTTATTGCGTAGAAGACGTACTATAGCGTTGAATCGGTTATCAAAAGCGCTGGAGATAGGTAACTTAGCTCGTGGTGATAAAAGTCAATACGATCTATTTTTCTCATATTGCGAACAACTTGACAAGTACGCGACTGACTTTGAAAATGCTCACTTTTCTATTCTCGAAATATTAGATGCATCGGGAAGTGGGAGTGATGATGATGATACAATTCGGACGCGTTTTGATGATACCTATTTTCAGATTATGTCGATTCGTCGTAGTCTAACGAAGTCAGTATTGAACTCTTCTGAGATTTCTCATCAATCAAACGTTAATTCGTCGTCACTATCACGCATAAAACTACCTAAAATTCAGTTACCAACATTTTCAGGTAACATTAAACTATGGCCTGAATTTTTTGATACATACAATGCGCTCATTCACGACTGTCACTCACTAAAGGATGTTGAGAAATTTCATTATCTCGTCTCATCTTTGAGCGGCGATCCTTTAACTCTTATTCGAACGTTCCCTGTAACGGGTGATCATTATTTGGATGCGTATGCGGCTTTGGTAACGCGTTATCAAGATAAGCGGGAGTTAGCGTTCACTTGTTGGAAAGATATTTTGAATATTAACTTCAAATTTCAGAACGCAAACGACTTTCGTAAGACATTAGATTGTATAGATGAAAATTTAAGTATTTTGAGAAAGTTGAAACTTCCTGTTGAGCAATGGGATTTCGTTATAGTTTATCATATTTTATCAAAATTAGATTCCAAAATGCGTCGTGAATTCGAAGAACGATGTACGCACACCGAGCTTCCTACGTACGTAGATTTAAAGGAATTTCTGCATTCTAAATGCGAGGCGCTTATACGTGATAATCACTTTTCTGATACAAGTAAAGTGGTGCGTCCTATTCGCGACTTACCTAAAGTTTCTGCTAGCAACTATTCAAAGCGACCCAATACGTTGCATACACTTATAGCAGATACTTCTTTGAATTCTAAAACAAATAAAATCTTAGATAATAGTACCGAGGTCAAGGGTCAAATTAATAGGCCTGTGTTAAAGTGTCCCTTTTGCGCGGGTGATCATGCCATTGGTCAATGTAAATCGTTTTTGGCTAAGTCCGTTGACGAGCGTATGTCTACCGCTATTGAGAAGAAGTGGTGTTTCAACTGTCTTAAATCGTCCCACCAAATCAAAGATTGCATATCGGTATTTCGGTGTTTGAAGTGTAAACACAAACATCATACACTTCTTCACAAAGATCGTACTACCACAGAGACGCATAAGGGTGGTGCCGACTTACAGTCAGTATCACTGGTATCTAAGAGTTCAAATTCTACATTGTTCTCTAAACCATTAAAAAATTCTACCGTGCTGCTCGCCACAGCTATTATTCAAGTTAAAGATACGAACGGACAGTATCAATCTTTCCGTGCCTTATTCGATACCGGCAGCCAGAACAATTTTATTACTAAGAACGCTGCGCAATGTTTAAATCTTAAGCCAATACCATGCGAAACAAATATCAATGGCTTGGGTGGCGTTGCCGCTAGCACTATCGGCTTAGTGAGTTGTTCTATTGCATCTAACAATCAACCGTTGTTTAACGTGGATATGCACGTTATTCCATACATTTGTGGGGACCAACCCATAGCGAAACTTAATACCGTAGGTTGGTCATACATTCAATCGCTACCGTTAGCCGACCCTGGTTTCGATGTTCCAGGTCCCATCGATATTCTGTTTGGCGCAGATGTTTTTGCTGACTCTTTGTTAAATCAGCGCATCAAGGGTGAAGTTAATCAACCTCTCGCTTTTAGTTCGGTGTTCGGCTGGCTTCTGTTGGGTCGAACGAGTCTAGTAACCTCATCCTTTTTACACTTTTCGTCGAAACCGGATAACGAATTATTATCCCTCGTTGAGCGTTTCTGGGAGATTGACAGTGTTCCTCAAGCTTCATCTCTCACACCTGAGGAAAATTTGTGCGAGCAGGCCTACTTGTCTGAGCATAGCCGTGATTCCTCGGGTAGGTACGTGGTCAGACTTCCTTTCAAGGAAAGTGCGGAACCTGTATTCGAGGGTTCACGTGATATCGCCCTTCGACGGTTTCATGCGATCGAACGTCGCCTGTCGCGTGATTCAAACTTACATCAATCGTACTCATAGAGTTTATGCATGACTACCTTCAATCCGGCCACATGTCTTTGGTTGACACGAAAGAGTTAGGTAAAGGTAGATACTACATCCCACATCATTGTATCGTTAAACCAGATAGCGCCACAACTAAATTACGCGTAGTCTTTGACGCTTCTGCCAAAGATTTTCAAGGCAAGTCGTTGAATGATACGTTGCTAACGGGACCTAAGCTCCAATGCAACATTGTCGCAATTCTACTACATTTTCGTTTATACGCATTTGTCTTTATGGCGGACATCCGTCAAATGTATAGGCAAATTTTAATCGCTGATGATCAACGTGATTATCAAAGAATACTTTGGAGGAATGCTCCTAATCAATGTCTGCAGGAATTTAAATTAAACACTGTTACTTACGGTGTCTCATCAGCGCCGTATTTAGCGTGTAGGACAATCCAACAGTTAGCTGAGGATGAAGGAATTAACTTCCCTCTAGCTAAGAAAATACTCACGTCGGATATCTATGTTGACGATGTAGTCTCTGGCTGTGACACTCTAGAAGATGCTCTAGAGGCAAAGTCACAGATCATAAAGCTCTTCAAACTAGGCCATTTCGAATTAAGAAAATGGGCCAGTAATGAGCCTCGGTTGTTGTCTGATCTTACTCAAGAGGAATGTCTTCTTGATCCCAAATCGTTCTCTGACGACCAACCTTCTACTATAAAGGTGCTCGGACTCAAATGGGACCCAGCATCTGACGCGTTTATGTTTGATGTCAAGGCATCTAATCGTTCGTGTACTAAACGAAATATTTTAAGCGAGATCGCAAAGGTTTTCGACCCCTTGGGCTTTCTGTCACCTTTAACAATTAAAGCTAAAATCTTACTGCAGAAGCTTTGGATCCTCGGGTCTTCTTGGGATGAGGAGCCTCCGGAGGATATAAATAGCGTTTGGAGAGCCTTTTGTGATCAACTACCGATTATACGAGAGTTGAGAGTGCCACGTTGTCTTACAGCTCACCACGCGAGTGCGTACGAACTTCACGGCTTCTGCGATAGCTCTGAACTCGCTTATGGGGCAATTCTTTACGTTCGTATTTTATTGGGTTGCGGAACAGTTCAGATCTTTCCATTATGCGCGAAAGCCCGTGTTTCACCTATTAAAAAACTTTCTTTACCTCGTTTGGAGTTGTGTGCAGCCGTGGTTCTCGCGAACCTTGTTAAATTCGTCCTTGACACGTATAGGGTAAAATTATCCTTTAATGCGATCCATTTGTGGTCTGACTCGACAGTGGTATTATCGTGGCTTAAGTCTCACTCTTCTCGTTGGAATACATTCGTGGCCAACAGGGTCAGTATCATTCAGGATATTGTTCCTGTGGAGTCGTGGCATCATGTCGCGTCCGCGGACAATCCAGCTGATATCTGTTCCCGAGGGCAGCTACCACATGAACTCTTTCACAACACGTTGTGGTGGTCGGGTCCCTCCTGGCTAGCAAAAACGTCTGATCGTTGGCCAAATTACTCTAACTTCTCCACTCCCAACGAAGAAGATGAGGTATTATTGCGTATGGAAGAGCGTCAGTCTGTCGTTTTGGTCACTATAGGTAGTCAACCAGATAAGCCTATTGATAATCTGTTAAAACGTTATTCATCACTCGATAAAATAATTCGTATCGTATCGTATCTTCGGCGTTTCATTTATAATGCGAGAAATCGTTGTAACCGGAACTACGGTTCCATTTTTAATGAAATCGATAATTATCAATCGTTGGTTGTTATCGTTAAACATGTACAATTGGCATCGTTTGTAAATGAAATCCAACGGGTTCAATCTAAGCAAGCGTTACCGAAGCCCCTGCGAAAGCTTAATCCCTTCTTGGACGAGGAGGGTGTTCTCAGGGTGGGCGGTCGGATCTCCCACGCTGGCCTTGAGTTTGAACAAAAGCACCCCGCGCTACTGCCATGCGATCATCCTTTTACGTCCAAGCTAATTGAATCCGTTCATCGCAAGCATTGCCATACCGGACAAAACACGACGCATTATTTAATTTTGCAAAGATTTTGGATTTTGTCAGCAAAAAGAGCCATTCGTCGATGCCTATCGAAATGTATTCGTTGCTACCGGACACGCCCGAAACCTTTAGAACCTTACATGGGTGATCTACCATCATTTCGTGTAAACCAAGTCAAACCGTTCTCGGTGGTCGGTGTTGATTTTGGCGGACCATTCCGTATCAAAGTTGGTACTCATCGCGGGGCCAGGATGGATAAAGCTTACTTATGCTTGTTCGTGTGTTTAACAACGAAAGCGGTCCATCTTGAGCTGGTGTCATCTCTTTCTACCGAAGGTTTTATAGCAGCATTGCGTAGGTTCGTAGGTCGTCGCGGACGCTGTAATATTATCCACGCGGATTGTGGAACGAACTTTATCGGTGCCAGCAATTATTTAGCGTCACTTGAGCGTGCCTCGCAGACGTTAAGTATAAAATTCGATTTTAACCCTCCCTCAGCTCCTCACTTCGGAGGTGTGTGGGAGATACAAATTAAAGCTGCAAAGTCGCATCTCTATCGTATCGTTGGAAACCAAGTGTTAACGTTTGAGGAACTTAGCACTTTGTTCGTTCAAATCGAAGCAGTTTTGAATTCGCGGCCATTGTATCCCTTAAGCGCGGACCCTAATGATTTGAACGTGTTAACTCCGGGTCATTTCTTGACTCTAGAGCCGCTAACTACTGTACCCGACGTGGATTATACTAATATTAAATTATATAGACTTAACCGTTGGCAGTTGATACAATCTTTTGTACAAAACTTTTGGATTCGCTGGAGGAACGAATATCTAAATTCATTTATGCAACGTGCAAAGTGGACGACACCTTCGAAACCTGTAGCCGTGAATTCTATCGTCATCATTAAAGATGACAATCGAACACCTTTGCAATGGTCTTTGGGCAGAATAATCGAGTTACATCCGGGCCTTGACGGCATTGTCCGCGTGGTAACTATTAAAACTAAAGATAGCTTAATCAAGCGCCCGCTTGTAAAATTGTGTCCTCTGCCCATGGAATCCGAACTCTTTTAGCAGTAAACTTTACCATTACATATTTTAGCAATTAAGTGTAGCATTAGTACCTAATCTATGTTTAACTTTGTATTTATATATTTTATTCTAACTTGATCGGAAAATACCAGCTGTATTTTGGTGGGCGGTATGTTTACTATTCGTAAGCTTATTCGTATTTCAAATATTCCCGCCTAATATGTTGGTGGTTTCGCGGCGTACCCAATAGCAGGGCTTGGTTTCCCCCCGAGCATACACACCGTACTGATCACTGATTGGCTCCCATCGTAGTGTTAGAAGCCTGCTGTGGGATGAAAGAATCCTCTCGATGCGTGCCGGCAACGAAACCATCTTCTCTTTAACATTCTTCGAAATTATCGAGTGAAAACATAGATACTAGCATTTTGTGACGCGTGGTGTTGTGTCTGAACTGTGAATAGTGCTTTCCTACGAGATCACGAATTTCCCGAAGGCCATTGGGACACGTTGGTGTGGATAGTCAAGGTAAGGTGTTGTATTTACTTGCATTGGCATTCGCCTGTTCGAACCACATCTATCTTCATATATCGGCGGGAATATCCTAACGAATTCGAATCCCGACCCAGAGTGACGTCAAGGGCCCTCCTTTCAGAAGGGCCGTTTCGCCACAACCGTTAGTAGCACACCTGGTTTTTCGTAAGGTGAGATAATTTCTTGCGGCGACTCTTTATTATCCTACTAATATTATAAGCGTGAAAGTTTGTATGGATGGATGTATGGATTATGGATGTGTGATTATTACTAACTTACGCAAAAACTACTGAATGGGTTTTGTTTTGAAACTTTACAATAATAAGGCTCACACATCAGAATAACATATAGGCTGTATTTCATTATACCAATCCTGGCCCTTGGCCTGGCCTCCTAATGCGCAGACGAAGTTGCGGGCAGAAGCTAGTGGTTTATAATGTTTTATAGATAGAGGTGTCTTTGCCCTCTTCTTGCTTTTGTCTCCGTTTGCTCAGATATAGACAAATTATCCAACTAAATCTTCTGAACCAACAAACAAAAGCCCACAACAACCAGTATATGATTTTACGGTTACGGTTCAATTGAATTTTAATGGCAAATACATTTTTAATAGCTTTTAAAACGCTGAAATTAAGCGTAAAAGACTTAGTAATATCGTTAATGGCTTTGAATGGCTCATTTGGTTTATGCGGTACTGAAAACAATACCGCATAAACCAAATGAGTTATGTAAATTCCTCATAATTCTGCTCTCAATCCTTCGCATAGGCATTGATTGAGAGGGGTTACGCTCTTAAAGGGTCTAATTTAAATTTATTCCGGCCCTTGCGTCTAATAAAAGTTACGAAAACAAAAGAGATGGAACCAATATTTGTTCCAATTGAATCCTGTATGCATTGAGCGATTTTTGTGAATTCTCAAGGGCGTATTCATTCCAGATACAATTGTGTTATTGCCAGTTGATAAACCTGATGTAGAACTCCCGAAACACGATGGTTTGTTTTACAAACAATAGTACAATCAACAGTGAAATAATTTATACACAAATATTTACAAATGGTGTACCAATAAGCCATAACAATGACAACGCCATCTAGTGACGGATAACTAAACTAACATTACAAACGTTTAATTTATTAGTCCTGGAGATTCTAATCAGGATAATTGAATATTCTTATTGAATTATTGTAATGTCATCGGTCTTTGATAAGTCTATAAAGTTTATAAGAAATCTGAACGTTAAAAGTGGGTAAACTAAACAAACATAGATACAAGCAAGCAAGCAAGCAAACATACAGGTAAAGATTATGAAATCGTGTTAAAAAAATATGACTTTGTGACCAAACTAATAGCCTCTAAATCTTGCCATTTTTCATTCAAGTACCACAGCCTAAAAACTTTTAATATTTTATATTTATAGTTTGATGTTTTTTTAGTTATTGCTTAGATAAATATACATAGGAATACACGTGTATAGCGAAGAGTAATTTTATAGAAGTAAAAAAAATAAACATCCTGTTATTGATCAGTTGATCACTATTGTAACGTAAATAGATGGACATTTCTGTTCTTGACGGGGTGTGTGATATTTGCAGTCTTTTATGAAAGTCTGCGATAACGCCGGGTAATAGGTACTATTGTACTCCGTTGTTGGTATGGAAGCAACTTAAAAGTGTAGGATAAATGAGAAAAGGACTATGCAATAGCTTAAAATGAGATTAGGTACGTGAAAAAGGGTAAAACACAAACTTGCAATCTTCGCTGTAATTTGATGTAACATATGTTGACATAATAGAAGCTTGTCAGCTTCTCACTAAGAAGTTTGATGTAATGCTAGCGTTAGAATGCAGAATACGTTGATGTGAAGAATTTACCTTCTATATTAGACGCTCCCTCAAATGTCAGCCCTGCTTGGTTATAAAAAAGAACCCCGAACCTAGTGATCATACGGATATTTAGTTAATGTAAGAACTAAAACAATTTTCACTTTCACGGAATAATTCAGATACTCTGCAGATTACCTAGTTAATCTGTACTCTAACTGATTTACGTACATTAGCGGTGACATATAATTTGAACCAAGGAACTTAAAAACTATAGTCGATACGAGTTCCCTTATTGCGCTACGTAGGAGCGCTTCGGGATCGGCAAGGGCCACGGTATGGACGCTTTCGAGCAGACCACACAGTTGGCTAAGCGAGAGACGGCCCAACAGTTGGCAAACCTGTGGAGCCCATTTTGTCACCGCTCGTTAGTAAAAATAACTTAAAAATTTTGCTTTTAAAGCTCGGGTAAAAAGGTTCTTCATTACACAAGTATTTTTCATTTGAAAAAACCGTTAGTTCCCGCATACTTTGCTGCTATGTGGACCGTAATTATATTAATATGGCTCCCGAGTCCTCGCTCCGAAGTTTTGGGGCGATGAATGAAATTTAATATCCCCTAAACTTGCTTAGAAACTTGAAACTGACATCAGGAATTTAATGTTTCTGAAAGCATCGGAACTTTGATTGTTGGGATTGACGTGTAGACGTGCTTTTGGCTATCTATGAACTTTTAAATAAGTTTGGAAAAAATTAATGCGTAGGCAGACGAAGTAAGTAATCTTGGTACAAACAAACACTGTTACAAAGAATGTCTAATTAAACTATCCTTTCTTAATTGCTTCGCTCGCGTTAATGTAGATTTTTTCAAAAATATATTATTCTACTATATCACTTGGGAACCTTTTTTTTGATGAAAGGCACCCGTATGTCCTTTTATGTATCTAGCTAAGTAAATGTTGAAGTTGACCTTAAGAAAGAAATTAACAACAATTATTATGGTCTTCATGTCATCATGATGGATTGGATTTTATCATTAACTGTCGGACAATAGTCTTAACAGAATTGTATCTCTACATTTTAGTACCATGTCATAGCAACGCGAGCGATTGTGCATTAAAAGTTGCCACCCAATTGCAATTATATGTATGAATGATTATTATGATAAAGTACTAAAGTTTTAATTTACTTCTGATGTTGACCATACATTCGACAGGCTTTGATAAAATGGTAGCTAGCCAGGCGTACTTCAAACCAATAGGTACCTATATGGGTAAAAACCTGCTACGGAAATTCCAACTTTCTTTACGGAGACACTTAACGTTATTTAGCGTTAGCTAATTACATTAAATACAACTTTCCTTTTCTTTACAGGACATAGACAATCTAATGACGGAGGGCAATAAGTCCCGGACGGTGGCAGCTACCAATATGAACAGCGAGTCGTCGAGGTCTCACGCTGTGTTCAGCGTGGTACTAACGCAGACACTCACTGACGCAGCTACGGGAGTCTCCGGCGAGAAGGTGGCGCGGCTGTCTCTCGTTGACTTGGCTGGGTCTGAGCGTGCAGTCAAAACTGGCGCGGTCGGAGATCGGCTGAAAGAGGGATCTAATATTAACAAGTGAGTATTGAAATTCAAGTCTTTTCTGCAAGTCATCATCATCATCTTGTGTGACTCCCACACTAGGACGTAGGCCGCCCCCACCGATCTTCAACCCAATCGGTCCTGCGCTGCCCGCATCCAGCGGCTTCCCGCGACCTTTACTATATCGACGGCCCACCTAATGTAATGTATTTTCCGATTTTTTTTCTATATTTAGAGATTTTTCTTTTTCTGCAAGTAAAGATCAATCATGTCCCCACAAAAATGAGGTCCCATTTAATGTTCTCTTAGATTTGCGCGAGTAACGCACGCATAAGGTAAATAAAACTACAAATACCAGCTATTGGAGGATTAAATCAAACGTCTTTACGAAAATTAATAGCTTTCTCATCAATTAATAGTTTAAGATGAATAATTTCAGCAACACCACTACACAAATGACACCGTGAACTCCGTTTGTGTAAATTGGAAGAACAAAATTGTAATTAAACAACGCCGAAAAGCGTTACGAAACGTAAGAAGATGTGTACTTCATAATCATTGCTAATGGATACGATCTATATACTTGATACTTGGTGTATTAAAAATCTGTTCTATGGTATTGTATAATGTAGTAAATAAACTTTTCATATAATGCAGTGACCTGTTGCAGCTAGATATGTGGGATATGTCTAAACTTACCGTAAGCATAGTAGAAAACTATGCTGTAAGTCTTAATAAGGAGTAAGCTCACAGCGGATTAACCGCTATAATTTGAAGCGCCAAACTCGAGGAAGTAACATTTCTTGGTGTTTTATTTCTCCCCGTAAGTAATGTTTGTAGGAATTTATACTCTATAAATTCCTACAAACTTTTAGTAGGGGATAGAAGACTCCTCGACTGCGGCGACTTGATCGTTATGTATGAAATTTATTTATACAGGTTGTTTGGTACCTAGTATAACAAGCGGACACGTTCCAATGATAACATAGTTATATAAAAACAGTAAAAAAAATACATAAAAATATCCAAAATATTTTTACAATTTTGAATTTTTGTTAACAGCTTAGTATTTACCTATGTTAGAATGAATAGGTGTCCGCTTGTTATATGTATAGGTACCATATACCAAATATGCTGTAGACGTGTGCCTGCTCCTAAAGACCTATTCTTTATTATCGTCCGATCGAATCCTTTCTTATGTCAAAAAGCTGCTGTCGTCCAATTTGAGGCATTAGGACGTGTACTGGCTTGTATTGCCACATACAAACTGTAGCCACGATTCAAACCAACCAACAAAAATTTGGTATCTATGAAATTATCTGCCAGTACACGCATGCCCCCCTTACAATTTTGAATCCTTCAAATGAAGCGTGAAGAGGCACCTTGCAGGTTTGCAAGGCGGTGGCTAGTATCTTCATATTTGGACTCCACTGTCGCCTTTCATGAAGTGAGATGGAGTTATTAGCTAGGCCTGATATGCTTGCATACAAAAAAACTTCCGTTGTCTATAATTTGGCCTCTGTTGCGATTGCATATTAAAAATATTTTTTTAATCATTACCGCCATCATTAAAACGTTAGATATTTTTTTTCTTATTATTTTTAACATTTCATTATGTTTGGCGCCAGATTTACGCCGATATAACATTTCTATTATGGTAGAATTAAATTAACTTCGGTGATGAACTTGTGAAACTACTTTGGCCCGCGTGTTGACACGAGTGGCGATATAATCTATCTAACAGAATTCATCTTGGCAAGTTAGTCAATTTATAACAACGAAATACACTCACGTATACTCCAGTTAAGAATTTTATCGTAAAAATTTAAAATAGAAATTCTCATTTCCTTAGTTTTATTACTGCATAGGAAACCTTTGTTTCGAACGTGTCGTGACTTTAACCTTTTCTAAAATACATTGGTGAACGCGATGCCTAGTTACCACGCGACTATTAGACGGTGCCATGGGCGAATTAGTTTCGCAGTCCTTGCTGGAAGACATGGTCGTGTTACTGCTATTAGTCAAAAGTACCTAATTTATAAAATGCTTTTCATTAGTCGCTATAGAACAGTTACGTATTATCCTGTAATAAAGATAATAGTACCGTCTCCTTCTGTTCTCAAAAGATGACCAGACCATCCAAGCAGGGCTTTGACGTTCTGCAACGATATTGCAAATTATTTGTTTCTTTTCTTTTGCAGATCCCTGACAACACTGGGCCTAGTTATTTCCAAGCTAGCGGACCAGTCTTCAGGCAAAACGAATAAAGATAAGTTCGTACCGTACAGAGACTCCGTGCTCACGTGGTTACTCAAAGACAACCTTGGCGGGAACAGTAAAACAGTCATGGTAAGTATTAGTCAACATTTTTGTTGTTAATTTGTATCATCGAGGAACATCGCGACATCGTTTAGCTATTGCTTCTTCCTTCTTTTATCTGCTCTTTTTCTCTATTTTGTAACAAAATTACTAAATAAGAATCACTCCTGTTCTAGTTATTTAACTGCTAGGTGAACAAAGATATCTTGCTTCCATTTTCAATATGTCCTTGGTGATTTAATACCGATGTGAACAAGGAATACTAATTCCACTTTGTGGATAATATCAGCCAGCTAACCATTGAGATGTAAATAATAATTAATATGCTGAGCTGGGACCATTTGAGACATGACTAATTATTATTTCATATTTCTGATTGTTTGTTATATTGTCTCAATAAATATTTCTTTCTTTCTTTCTTTCTAATTCCTTACCTGCTGAATTATTCGGAGTATTCTTACCTACCACAATCGCACAACATTGCATCGACAAAATAAAGTTAAACAGTGGTGCTGTGTGAATAGCGTCGCGGCAGTTAGTTTGTGTTAACTACTAAATACACATCTGACTATTTTAATACCTATATAGTAGCAATATTACAAAATGCTATCATATCAAGCGGAAGAATTCCGTTCCTCTACGTCTTTATATTGACGAGTAGGTCCCTACTATCCCTATCTTTTTTTTTTATTTCTTCACCCTATTACGGAAAGGCAAAAAGATTTCTACCTTCTTTCATAATGTTAGCATTAAAATGCGGGTGTCACACATTTTAATTCATGTAGGGAGTGCTTGGAGAGAAATTCATGGCAACAGACCTCATGATGGCGGCTGATGAGTTAGATATCCCACTATAAAATTCTCAACATCATACACACCACAAAACCTTTATTGTAATGACTCCCTGACGAACTGCCCGTCAACACGGATGCATGTGCATCAAAATAACACCATTTCCACTGCAGAAAATCCACTCCGAACAATTTTGAATCATCTAAACAAAAATCGTCCTTCCTATGTCATGGTTTCCTGCCAATCACACAGATATACCCTATCTTTTTTCTTTTTAATTTATTGGCAATTGAAACTAGTCCTTATGTCTGGTTTACCCTATCTTTCCATCGTTATTGCCATTGTCATTTCTTTCAGGTGGCAACAGTATCGCCCGCCGCGGACAATTACGAGGAGACATTATCGACTCTCCGATACGCTGACCGGGCGAAACGCATCGTGAACCACGCCGTCGTCAACGAAGACCCCAACGCTCGTATCATCCGGGAGCTGCGGCAGGAGGTCGAAGCTCTGAAGGAGATGCTGAAATACGCTACGGTCAGTGGCACGGTGAGCAAAACATTTTATTGATGCTGGCACTTCACATGGCCGTATTTGGCAAACATTTGTGTTGCATCTCTTTCATTCTGTATATATTATGATAGAGATGCAATACAAATGTTTGCCAAATACGGCCATGTGAAGTGCCAGCATTACAATCGAATATTTAAGGAAAGCTTTTACGTTACAATTAGTAGTGCAAAGTACTTCGAGATCCACTTTCAAGGTTTTTTTTTATACAATAAAATGTTGTCAGCAGTATAGTTTCACACGTATTTGGTTAATACTAGAAAACGTATTTGGTTTTTCAAAATTTGCGCTGTTATTGGTATCGCGTCATATCATTCGAAAATCTGTAAAAATATGCTTTTTATTACTTGCCACAATGTTTTACCACAATATTTCGTCTCCTTCAGGGTTCACCACTTGGTGAAGACGTGCATGAAAAGTTGGCGCAAAGTGAACACCTTATGAAGGAAATGTCGCGGACATGGGAAGAGAAACTTGTGGAGACTGGTATGTGATCGACACAATATTTTTGTTCTCCATAATATATTTTAATTGTGCTATTCAAAATAGGCGAATGCTCATTTGTAATGTGACTTTAAAAGGAAATAAGTTATACATATTTAACTGACCATTTCTCTTAATCAACCGAAGAAAAGCAAAATATTGGGCTTATGATACTAAAGCACAATAATTCTTGTACAATTTGGGTGACAAAGAAGTATATCTTTGTCGCCTAGATTCCTTTCCAATTGCAACCCACTCTCAACTCGCGTTGTAAGTGCTGTTTGAGTGTGGTCTTGTGTAAGATGGAGCTTTTCTTACAACGGGTGCTCCAAATTCTACTTTTCTTCCACTCTACTTTTCTCCAATTACAAAATGAAATGTGTCACAAAACATCTATTTTTTAAAATACAAAGAATCAAAAATTACCCCGTTAAACGTGCAGGGTTTGTGTATAATAACCTATAATAAAATAAAACTATATAATTTTTTAAAATGCAGGTCGAGTACAAAGCGAACGCCAACAAGCGTTAGAGAAGATGGGCATAAGCGTACAAGCAAGCGGCATCAAAGTGGAGAAGAACAAATACTACCTGGTGAACCTCAACGCTGACCCCTCGCTGAACGAACTGCTTGTGTATTACTTGAAGGTAAGCATTTTTTTGTGATCTTAATTGCTTCTCTTTCTGTTAAAAAATCTTTAAAAATAAAAGTATACATGTAAAAATCAAGCTCATAAACCCAAATAAATGGGTTGATAAGAGTTTTAAGAGTAGTAGTAGAGTTGAGTAGAGGTAACATGTTACCGAAGGAGGTTAAGGCAGTCCACCACCCTTGCCCAATGCGGATTGGTGGACAGATTATAAGGTGATCAATACCCCTTTGCTAAACCATTAGTCGCCTCCTACGACACACGTTGGAGGACATGGGGTGATGCTATTCTACTCTGCCGGCATCACACGCCTTTTGAAAGTTCACCAGTCAAGATTAAATTCATATTAATCCTCATTTGATGATTTTATGACGTTCAAGAAGTGGGAATTTCTTAGGTGTTTTGACACCAAGACCTCTTGCCTAAGTAGTGCCATCTAGTGCCATATGGTTTCTCAAACACCCTCATTTCGTCATCCACGGTCACTCCAGCGCCACATAAAGTTTGCAGTGCAGTATTTGCAAGTATTTGTAAAGTGTATATTACTTTCTCGTACAGGATAAAACCCTCGTCGGTGCGGACGGTTCAGCCGATATTCAGCTATCTGGCCTAGGGATCCAACCGCAGCATTGTCAGTTGCTGGTAGAAGGCGGCGGGCTATACATGGAGCCGCTGAACGGAGCGCGATGTTTCGTGAATGGCACGCCAGTCGTGTCGCGAGTGTTTCTCGGTCACGCCGACAGAATACTGTGGGGGAATCACCATTTCTTCCGCGTTAATTGCCCTAAGACCACAGGTAAGTGGTATTGACTATTTGCAATTGGATTTTTCCAAGGTTTTGTTAGTTAGATAAGCTTCGACATACTTTTCTATAATAAAAATGTACAATAAGAATAAGGGTCCACATTTGGTAGTTAATATTATGTATGTTAATGATATGAAGCCAGAGGCAGAGAGAGATGTGGGCGTCTGCCTACGCAGTCTCACACCTCAAACATATTTCAGAGAGTCCACTTTTAGGCTTGAGGGCTCCCTACCCTCAAGCCCAACATTGGGCGTGTCTCGCTGCGCTGTCCGCATCCAGCGGCTTCCTACCACCTTTTGTCAGTCAGGTCTTTTCTGTTTTCACACAGTTTATGTCGGCCTTGTGATATGCTGTAATATCAAATGTAGACACATATTATTACTCGTGACTACAGTCAACGGCACAAAGTTACCACAAACTGTCAAATTTTCCCAATCGATTTTGCGCTTTATATCACACGCGTTTAAGGTTGAAAATCAATTAGAGAAATTTTTGGGTAGTCTGCTGTCGTCCGTACAAGCTGAAATAAGTGCAATCAGCTATCTGTTCTTGTACATATTACTGTGTGATTCAGAAAAGATTTAGAAAGCGTTGACACCAGTAAAATGTATATAAAAAAATCTGAACAAAAATATTTGTTTCTTTTATTTAATTTTTTAAGAGATTTTTTACAAACTCTAAATCAATGCCAGTTTACTGAATACTTTAAAATTTTCATTAGGTACAGCAGCCGCATCTGAGCCACAAACTCCTGCGCAGCCCATCGACTATAATTTCGCTAGAGACGAGATAATGTTGAACGAGTTGAGTAACGACCCCATACAGACAGCTATTTCAAGACTAGAAAAACAACACGAGGAGGACAAACAAGGTAAAAAAAATATATGTAAAATATATGGTTAGATAAATAATAGGGGTTAAAGTATGAAATTGCCGATTTTTTTTCCTCATTAATCATTAGTGTATAATTCCTTTAATACAATAACTATGTCCATTATTCTTTTTTTATTTTAAACTTCATTACAAGGACTTACATTAATATATAAAATTTTAATCTAATTTTTATTTTTTTCACTAGAAATACATCTTTAAAAACAGTTTATCCTAAGAGGTGCCCGTCTCCATTATAAAAATATGAATATATTTTTACAGGTATCAATTCTCAAATGTTTCTATCCTATAGCTTAATGTTGTCTAAATATATCCACAAAATTACACAAAATTTAGATTAGTGGTTCCTTAAAAAGTCGCAAATATATTTGTATGGAAAAATGAATTTTCGTTAAATTCTCCATATGAAACGGCAATTTCATACTTAAACCCCTAATATTTTGCCTATTGCATACTGACATAATTGTGTAATTTTCTTAAACTTTAACGACAGTAAAAAATATATAAATAAGTACAAGTTATATGCAATATTTTTGACTTAATTATTGTAGTAGACTCGTCAGGTTTCCACAAACTGTCAAATTACTCCAATTGATTTTCATTATTCATCCAATTGATTTATTATATGGGTCCGACTTTTCCCTGAGGATTTTTGGGTGACCTCGAGCCGGCAAATATCTCTTTTTGGAAATAATATTTGTCACACGACTATTGGTTCGATCAACAGGGATCGAACAGGGTTCGAAATATTACCTTATTAATTTACATAATTTACTAATAATATCGAGGTTATATTATATTATTTTGTGTTGCAGTGGCATTGGAAAAACAAAGGCAAGAATACGAAAGGCAGTTCCAGCAGCTAAGAAATATATTATCTCCTTCGACGCCATATCCACCGTATTCTTACGATCCACTCAAATTAGGTCAGTATATTTTTCGTTGCAATCGCCTAGTCTTCGGCGTATCCTAACTAATATTAAAAATGCGAAAGTGAGTTTGTTTGTTACGCTTTCACGCTTAAACCACTGAACCGATTATAAAAATTCTTTCATCACAGGACAGCTTCATTGTCAGGGAGTAACATAGGCTGTGTTTATTTAATTTTATTTAGATACCCTACCCTATAATATAGTCATAAGATTACTATGGAGATCCCTTTGCTTTGACATTTACAGTGGTTCCACGTTATCCGATCCGATATCTGTTTCGGAAGCTATAGAAAAACGTTTGAGATTTGACAGTCCGATATCCGATATCGGGCCGGGCAATGTCAAAGGTGCGTAGGTATTTCATACATTTTAATTTCTCCCGATATCGTATCGGCCTCCGATACCGATATCGGATCAGATGATGTGAAACAGGTCTTAACTATTTAATATTATAAAAAGGAATGTTAGTATGTTTCAAACGAATAAACTCAAAAACTACTGGACAGATTTCAAAAATTCTTTGCTACATTATTCCTAAGTTACATGGGCTATATTTGAATTAAAAAAAAAACGAGTGTATTTTAGACCACACGTCTGAAGAAAAACTTCTAAAATAATAATAATATAAAAATCTCAACTGACTTGGCAGGAAACACCCCTGTGTGTGTGTATGTTCCAAAATTAAAAAATAACTTCCGTTCGCCTCGCCCGACCACACTTTTCCTAACGCATTTTCCAGCTTACTCCGCAAGTCAAGTGTGCGTAAAGAAGTTTTACTTCAAAAAAACTACGCGAGTTAAGTCGCGGGCGCTAGTTTTTTTTTTGTTAAGGTTTTTGGCTTGGTATCTAAGACCTTTGAGCCATATCTTCATTTATTTATCTTATTTCTTGATGTCTGCATTAAAATATAGGCGTCACACATTTTAATGCATCTAGGGAGTGCTTGGAAAGAAATGCATGGCAACAGACCTTATGATTGTGACTGATGAGAATTGTATAGTTTGATTTCCAACCACTATACAATTCTCAACGTCATATACACAAAACCTTTATTTCAACGATTCCTCATAACTGTTCGTCAACACGGATGGTTATGCAACGAAACGACACCACTTTCACTGCACAAAATCCACTCCGAAGCAATTTTGAATTATCGAAATAAAGATCGACATCCAGACGCCATGGTTTCCTGCCAAACACTCCTAGTATAGTTTATAAATACTGTTTTCACCTCTCCAGCACCAAAAGACCTTTTATGCTTCGTAAAATCTCGAAGCAAAAACGCTTTTTGCTGCAAGCTCCGAACAAGACCGTAACGTTCAATCTTTGTAGTAATGTTACTTTTAATTTTTATAATTAATTTAAAGTTATTTAATATGTATAAAAGTATTGTTTTGTTTTTCTCACCTTAAACACTTTTTTTGCTGGAGAGGTGAAAAGTTGTATGTTTCACACGAGAGTATTTTTTTTTGTCTCGTGCCTTTAAATCAGTTACTGCGCTCAGTCTATTTTTGAATCAACTACTTCGCTGGTTCGTACAATCGGCACTCGCAGCAAAAAGTAATTTTGCTCACTTGTTGAACAAATAACTATTCCACAGGTAAAATGACAGCATGCACACCAACAACGGCCGCTCGTGTTGAGCGCTGGGCGGCGGAAAGGGACGACACGTTCAAGAGATCTCTAGGTCGGCTCAAGGCGGACATTCTGAGGGCGAACGCTCTGGTACAAGAGGCGAACTTCCTAGCAGAGGAGATGAGACGAAATACGCGGTTCAGTGTCACGCTTCAGATCCCACCGCAGAATCTTAGTCCTAATAGAAAGGTGAATAATAATAATAATAAAAAGCCGTTATTTTAGTAGAATCGTCCGCAAATTCCTTTCATTATAAAATATCAATCCGTAGTCGTTTGGCCAAAAGCCTGCGACTACGTTGAACTCCCCAAAAATGAGTGGGCATAAGTCATAAGTCATAAAAATAATAAACCATTTATTTCATATCAATATTAAATTACAAAATAAATTACAGAATATTTGTTAAGTATTTATAATGCTTGTTTGATTTATTTTAACATTCAAATTTGCAAAGTGGTATGAACCCCTTGGGTGAAGGCCTCCTACCACTCCTTCCAATGACTTCTGACTTTTGCCACTTGCATCCAGTCCTTACCAACACATTCAGTGATGTCATCAACCCATCTTCTTTTTAGTCTGCCCACACTTCCCTTTCCTTCCGGTCCTTTCCATTGTGTGACTCTTTGTGTCCATCTTTTGTCTTAGAAGCGCGATATGTGGCCTGCCGACTGCCACATAAGCTTCAAGGCATTGGAGAAAGCATCTGTTACTTTAGTTATATCCCTAATCTTTAATCTTTTCTTTAAGGTGAATAAGCAGTATTTAATTTTAGTAGTAGTGACAAAGCTCTCGCTGTACCACTTTGTAGGCGACAATCGCGTGTCTGATTGACAGGCTCGCTCGCTCCCGCGCAGCAGTTCTTAATACTATAGTTCGTAAAATTTAGCTTGATCGCTGCGACAGATGTCAAAGTCACATTCCTAGGGCTGGGACAATGTTGATAGATGAAAATATTTATCGAATCAATTCGATTTTTTATTCATTTTTTGGGTAGGTATATTTAATTCGATTTGAATAATTAGGTGTTTATTATTGTTATGTGGCATTTGTTTGGATAATTTCAACGCGCTGTAATTTGATTCTTTCCGAAAATAACGTGACATTTTACTTAAAATTACATAAAATTCATTAATGTCATGTTATTGTTACAAAAAAGCGAATTATAAGGAAATCAAACACGATGATTATTATATTAATATATTTCTATGCTCACTCCAATTATCTAGTATCACTAAAAACTGCAATTGATCATTGCAAAATGTTGTATGTAAAATTGTTCTATAATTAATTTTAAGCAAAATAGAACGATTTTTTAGATTGAGGCAACACATTTTACTGTGATTTTATGTAGTGTAGGTAGGTACACTAAATTAAATACCGGTTTATCTAAATATTATTTTCGATTTATTCCTTTAGTCGTAGATTTTTGTATTTAGTCATACATCGCGTACAACACTATTCTTGCAATCCCGTCCATAAAGTATGACGTTTTCGTAGGGTAAATTATTCGTTAGAAAAATCTAAACTTGTTGGACATGTGGTCGATGACACCTGTCACAGCGATCAAGCTAAATTTTACGAACTATAGCCTTGTTTTCTTTTCCTAAAAACCTTTTTATATTTTAAGTTCTTGAAGGGGTCCATGACAATTAAAATTTTAAAATACCCTCGATTTACCAGTAATTGTGTACGTTTTTTTAGCGCGGTGCATTCGTATCGGAGCCAGCCATCATGGTGAAACGTCCAAGTCGCGGCGCGCAAGTGTGGTCCATGGAGAAGCTCGACAACAAGCTTGTGGACATGCGTGACATGTACGACGACTGGCGACGACGGCAACAGAGGGACGACTTCACGGAGGAGGTAGTATGCGCCTAAAACTCAAAAAAAGAGTAAAAGCTATTGCGAGTTTTTTCGGGTTATTCTCCATCCTCACCACTGGCTCTATTCCCACTGGTGACAAATGGGAAAAATCCGATAGAGGTGTAGGGATTGTGTGTGTATGTGTGCAAGCTGCCATGTCAGCGTGACGAATGAACTGAAGTCGACAGTTACTGCGCACTGACACTTTCCCGGTCGTCACCAGTGATGACAAATGGGACAGTCAAAAACTGGGATTTTTCTCAGTGGGAACAATGCCAGTGGTGAGGACTGGGAATAACCCGTTTTTTTGCTTATGGTTCTCAAGTTTCATCCCACTTTGGTATGTGACGGTATGGCCTATAGACGGAACCCCCGGAATACAACAATGGTGTCAAAACTAGTGTTATAGTGCGAGACTTTGATTTGATAAGGTGGAAGCACCTAGCCAGCTAACCATATTTATTTAATCAATTTATTTTCTCTATGGATCAATTTATACCAAAACTAACTACTGACACAGATAATATAATACTATACTAGTACTATTCACAATATTTTTAAATAGATTAATCATATATACTAACATTTGCATGATAACTAACAAATTACTAACAGAAGTATTATTGAAAATGTATTCAATATCGGAGATGTTTTTTTCAACACTGTTGGGCGATATTAAATGTCAAGAAATTTTATACACCTCGAAGTCTACTGGAGTACGTGTATAATACATTAATTTTACGCCAGTTGAATTGAGCTTCTTAATGTTATATTTTATGTAATGTGTAAAATAATTCTTATTATTCTGTTTTCGCATGCTACTAACAACTAAGGAACCCTTACCAAGTGCGGTATGTACAAATATTGTTTGATAATTAATCAAAGTTTACAAATGAGTATGGGTTACTAAGGCTCCATTTATTTCAGGATCCAAGTGAGAAAGCATTGGACCCATTTTACGAGTCACAAGAGAACCACAACCTAATCGGCGTCGCGAATGTGTTCTTAGAAGCTTTATTCCACGATGTGACGTTGGATTATCATACGCCAATCATCAGTCAACAAGGCGAAGTAGCGGGTAGACTACAGGTAAAGTTTAGATTTTTATCACGCACATTTTGTTACATTATACTGTCATTTGAAAAATCGAATCAATTTCGTAAGATCATATGCTGTTATGAAATATAAGTTTTAACATAGCAAATTATATTGCTTACAAGAGTAACTGCCGAATAAAGCGCTCTCGTTAATTTTGGCTATGAACAAGATTAAGACTGAAGTATGTCAGAAGAGTATGATTTGATTTTTATACAGCTATGCTGTTAAAACAATCTTAATTTTTTGCCACTTCTCTCCATAAATTAATTTTGCATACAGTTTTTTTTAATTAAAGAAAGAAAGCGAGATATGGAGAGGTGGAGAGTGAGATGGAGAGAGAGATAAAATGTAAAAAGTAGTGTATAAACAGTAATTTTGAAAACAGCATTTATTGCAAATGTTATTTAATTCTTTTCAGTTGTATTAATATTTTTTATAAATTCTTTAGGTGGAACTCAGTCGAGTAGCAGGCCAGTTTCCCCAGGACCGGATTTGTGAGGCAGCTTCAGACAGTTCTGGTGATATGAGGGACGAAGACGACCCTGCGGAAACAGCAGCTCAGCAAGTAAGGACTTATTCCATGCGTTATTTTATATATGAACTTGTGGCGGCCACGTAACTCTGCCACCTACGCACAGATGGCGCTAAACGACAACGCTCATACAAGTGCGACAGTTAATATGGGAACCTGAATCGCGTCAACGAAGTTTCCAAAGAAGTAAGAAGTTAGACATACAAGTTCCAACCATAGATATAGATAACTGTAGATAGTTGATGTGAAAACGAAAGACCATACTAACACGTATATTAGAATGAGATAGATCATTTAACATACACGCAGGCGACCTAGGTCAGCCTGTCAGTCACGTAGAAAAGACAGCAACTGTCAGACTGCAGTACTATTTTTAACGCACACATGCGCATTACTCTCATTGGCGCATTTTTAGGTCTCTCCCTAGTCGCTTCATTGCCAATCTATAAACGTCAAAAATTATAAATCAATGGTTCCATAGGCATAGAACACCTTGCCCGGCGGAAGTACTTCCCTTCCGAGTGCTAAAAACATTTCTTAAACCTATTATCGAATAATGCACGTCACTCTCGGAGGCAGAGTGTTTGAGAAATGTCATAACTTAAACATGCGGTATTTTATCTTAGAATAAACCAAGGCGCGAGTTTAGATACTTAAAATATTTCATGTAAACTAAATAATAACTTTGATCGATAGCTCTTGTCTTTTTATCAGTAGCTTAGCGGTAGAGCAGGACTGCTAAACTTCGTGGGTTTGATTCCCGTCATTCCCGACATTTTTCAGATCGTGCAAAATTAAAGTATTATTGAAAAAAAAAAAACTACTTTTACGGATTTTACATTTGTTTTTCTATTTCGTTACTTTTTGTCCGATGTTTCATAAGATAACACTTTCTGACTAAAAATTTGGACATGCAGACATAGCACCCATATTAGCTGACGTTGGCTAGCTTTTATTCCTGCCAAAATGTCCAATCCGTGGGAAAGGAAAATTTGCGGGTAGGATGTTGAAACTGTTATCGAAACGTTCAGTAATTTGAATTATTGTGTTAAGGTTACTTTCGAAATCTACCAAAGGTGTTCTGAATGTTTTCCGTGGTAACAGGTGACGATTCGCGTATCAATAAAGCAGGCGACCGGTCTTCCGCCGTCGTTGTCCCACTTCGTGTTCTGCCAGTATTCTGTGTGCGGCGGCGAGGCGGTGGTGGTGGCCCCGAAGGTCGCGGCCGAAGCCCCGCCCTCGCCGAGGCAGCCGCAGGCGGCCTTCCGCTTCGACCACCAGCGGGACTTCACCTTGCCGCTCACTGAAGAACTTGTCGAGCATTGTGCTGGTCAGTACCTATTTTGTTTTCCCACAACGGCTAGTTCCGGACGGCCCTTTTCAGGGCTACGACTGCGCTCGGGATCCCCCGGATGCGGTCCGATGGCTGCTCATAAATGCTCATAAAAATTGGGGAAGATGGGATGAAATATCTCATCATCATAACAGCCTTTTTCATTCGAGCCACTGCTGGGACACAAGGCCTCTCCTTGTCATCGAAGGAGGTCTAGGCAGTAGTCCACCACGCTTTCCCAATGCGGATTGGTGGACGGGGATCAATACCCATTTGCTGATCTATTAGTCGCCTTCTACGACACCCATTGGAGGATATGGGGTGATGCTATTCTACTCTGCCGGCATGACACGGCATGAAATATCTAGTTACACGTAATTTGGCAATGTGTTGTCAGAGGGCGCGCTGTCGATCGAGGTGTGGGGCCACCGGTCGGCGGGGTTCAGTCGCGGGCGCGGCAACTGGGAGGTGGAGCAGCAGCAGCTGGCCAAGGCGCGCTCGCTGGCCGACCGCTGGGCCGAGCTCACGCGCAAGATACAGCTCTGGGTCGAGATACACGAGCTCAACGACCAGGGCGAGTACGCGCCTGTCGAGGTTAGTGACACTCATACACACACACATACAACTGGCAGGTGGAGCAGCAGCAGCTGGTCACTCGCGCTGTGACAAATATACCACCCACAACAGCATTCCCAAAGGCGGCTGACCATAAAACCATGCCAAAACTTGTAGCAGTATCGTAGCGTACCTCGAGATAGTTTCCAGTTTCTTATATTTGGGACGGACCTCAAAAAACATTTATTTTTTGTAAACAAAATTTTTTTTCGAACAAATTTCTTCGTTTTTAGTTTTGAAGGTCTTTTTTTACAACCTAGACAGCGTGCAGTAGACATTCAATGGACCAGAGTGTTCCGAATGAGTGTACCTATGCAGCTCGGGCTCTCCAGCGCCCTCCTCGTCCTGCGTTCTCCTTACAATTGCTCTGTCTAGACGTGCTCGCCTGGTAACTGTAAGATTTGTTAATAAACTGTGGCAGTCTGGTCATATATTGCTGGGAGACCAAAAAAATTAGGACCAGAGTGGAGGGAGATAATAGGTACAAGCTAACAGTAGCTAGTAGTTTATATAACGAGTGTAAAAAGACCTATGACAAAGCCGAGAACTACGTATTCCGCTCATCATTAGAACCATTTTTTTCTTCTACACTATACCTGGGAAATCAATAGTTATGAAGTTATTGAAGGTCAAAGTTAGAATTTGTTTTTTCAAGATTTTTATGAAAACTAGTTGAAAATATTATTTCTTTATTTTTTTCCAAAGAAACATTATCAAAAGTTGAAGTATTACATACCAAAAAATGCTATTGAACTCAGCCCACCGAACTTCGCGCACATCTCCAAGTAACACCAAAAAATAAAAATCGTTTCCCAGTAATATTTTTTTTATATATTTCTTGTTTTGATGTATATAATGCGTAGACTTCGGCTTTGTGTTGGGTCTTTTTACACTCTGTATGATACATTGCCATCTTCCCACGAATTCTATACATTTTTGAAATCCTATGTATCCTAGGGATAAGGTCGCCTTTTGTACAAATTTTTCTGAATTGTGTTCTCAAATGTCTTTGTTTAATTGGTTGATGTACAATAAAGAATTCTATTCTATTCTACCCCTTTGTTACGCAGGTGGCGCAACGAAGCGACATGCTAACAGGCGGTGTGTACCAACTCAGACAAGGCCAGCAGCGAAGGCTGGCCGTACGCGTGAAACCCGCGCAAAATTCTGGCACACTACCTATCATATGCCAGCACATCGTCAGCGTAGAAGTTGGATCCGTGTCTGTGAGGTAGGAAATAGATTTTATTTATTTACTAGCCGACCCGGAAATCGTTGCCCTGCCATATATCTTTCTCTCTTTTTAGTGGTATGAAATATACTTTGCGACCTATTCGCATAAGTACAGTCAACAGCATGTCGGGCTATACAAAACTGTCAAATTTCTCCAAACGATTTTCAACCTAAGTTTTTTCAATATAAATTGCATAATCGATTGAGAAAATTTGACCTATTAAATATACAACAAAAAGTTATAAAAATTGGTCCAATCGGTTCGCCGCGCCGAATTTATTTATTATTTGGGAAAGAAACAGTATCACGTGACAATATGATATAACACATTAAAAAAGTACTGATTACAAACTTATAATTACTTATTATCTATTCGATCGATTAAATTTCTTTTAATTAAATACACTAGCAGAAATGTAAAAAAAACATCACTAGAAGAAAACAATGAATTATAATTACTACAAGAAAAAAAGGGGGTTCCTGTCTCAGCACTTTTTTTTACTTGGTACAAATTTTATTACTCTCTTCTTAAAAAATGCAATGTTTTGTGAAGGACTATTAATTACTGTAGTCTATTTTTCTAAGAAACGGGTACCGAAAATTTTGATTGCGTTGCTACTGGTCCACGTAATCAACATAAAGTCCGTTTCACACAAACGCCATAAAAGACAAAAATGTATGAAGTCGACAATAATGTAGAAAATATAATTTATAAGTTCTAGTGCATAAAATATGAATACTATGTTCAATTTTGTTTTATTGTTATTTATTTATGACACTATCATAATATGACGCGAACAGATAATTTTGTTAACAAATACAATGAGTTTATAACTTTAGAAGTATTTAATATGAACGGGCCTTTACAATCTCAAAACAAGCACAAAGGCATTGGCCCCGCCCCTAACATGACCCATCTCACTCTGTCAATATCAGAAATATGCGAGAGACATACTCAGTACTGGTTTGTTCAAAAAAAATTGAGTTAGACGAATATTTATATTTTGCTTTTGTTTTTTCCTCTTAGATCTCGGCTACAAAAACCCCTGGACTCGTATCAGGAGGAAGATTTGGCTGTTCTTCGCGAGAGGTGGAGCGACGCCCTGGCGCGGCGACGACAACACTTGCATGCACAATTACAGGCGAGTTTATTACTTTCTCGTAGAAAGTCTTGTAATCGTCAAAAAAATCGACCTCGAGAATTTGACGGATTTACACGTTTTGGACCTCCCTGAGTCCAAAAATATCGTTTTTGTGCGTTAGCACGATAACTCGAGTATGCTTTAAATTATTGCAACCAATTTTAACATGCATGTATGACATCAAAATTAAGGTGTCTATCAGCTTTTGAGTCGTCGATCACGAAAGTTAAGCCACCAAGTGTGCAGATGGTACTCGGATGGGTGACCGAAAATTTAACAATCATGTAAGATATCAAAATGTAATGTTTCTATCAACTTTTGAGTCGTTTCCGGTATACGAGAAAGTCAAGGGGAGGCCACGCCCGATTTAACTTCCCAGGTTAAAACTCACGGCTGGACATCATTGGAGAAGGGTAGCGCGTGACAGGTCTCAATGGAAATTGTTAGAGGAGGCCTATGCCAAGAGGCAAACTGAGCTTCGAGATATATGACAAAGGAGAACGTGCCTAGCATTTACACTTAACCAAGAAGTTCAGAATAAAAAACTTATATTTTTTTAGATTATTTTTGTTAGAACATGACCTCTTAGACTATAGGATGTCTTGAGAGACGTTAGGGCGATAGGGAAGAGCTGGGCTAGCTGGGGTGATCCATCCTCTCACCCTCGGACGAAAAACAGGCTCAAGGTCTTCAAGTTGTGGAAATAGCCCTTACGACGAAGAAGAAGACCTCTATTGTCTGGCTCATAAAGTTCATTATAACTATTAACTGACGTGACTTCTATAAGACTGTCATATTTTGGTAGCCGCCGGGACCACCAGATCAGATTGTGTATAATCATATTAATGTTACTAATTTTATTTCAGAAATTAGTAAATATGTCACCATCGTTGAAGAGCGAGCGAGATATGGAGCGGGAACAGTCACTCGTGGAACAGTGGGTCTCTCTCACGGAGGAGAGGAATGCTGTACGTAGCAGTCATTCAGTCTTGTTATTATAAACGACCTGCCAGATTCAGACGTAATTTAATAGTAATGAATAAACCGATATTATATTTATTCGCTAACTTCTGATTAGGAGATGTTTATCAGTTAAATTGACGATTTACACGTTCATAGCAAATTATCACTTACTATTCATTCAACTCAAATCATTCTAGAAGATATTTTCCTGTTGGAATCGCGTACACTGTCATTTGTCAGATAGTCCAGACCAAATAATAAACTAATGGAAAATTACGTGAAATTTGTAAACAGGCCCTATGCCTATCATAAATTTATTCGTTACATGAATTTAATTACAATTTAAAACTCTGGAGCACATACTATTTAAATTTCTCCATGCAATGTTTTCATCGTGTTTTATTATGTTTAAAAAAAATTGTACTCTTAACATGATCACCAATTCATTTCGATTTTTTAAATAGTTTAGGTCTGAAATCGACTTTTATATTTGCCTGGTCAATATTTCAATTTCATCTTGTTCTCTTATACAGGTTTTAGTGCCCAGTCCTGGTAGTCCCATACCAGGCGCGCCGGCTGCATGGAATCCCCCACCTGGCATGGAACAACATATCCCCGTGTTATTCTTAGACCTCAATGGTAAGTATAACGAGTGTAAAAAGACCGATGACAAAGCCGAGAACTACGTATTCCGCTCATCATTAGGACCGTTTTTTTCTTCTAGACTATACCTGGGAAATTAATAGTTATGAAGTTATTGAAGGTCAAAGTTAGAAATATTTTTTTAAGTTTTTTATGAAAACAAATTGAAAACATTATTTCTTAAATTTTATCCAAAGAAACATTATCAAAGTTTTAAGTATTTCATACCAAAAAATGCCTTTAAAATGTCATCGTTCAATGTAACCACTCGATATCGGGACCATTCAACTCAGCCGACCGAACGTTGCGCACGTCTCGTCGCTGTATACATTGCGCGGTATTTTTTGGAGTATTTTTTTAACACCAAAAAATAAAAAAAACGTTTACTAGCCATATTTTTTATATTCTTCATGTTTTGATGTATAGAACGCGTAGACTTCGGCTTTGACTTAGGTTTACTTTTTACACTTTTTGATAGGAAAATTATAATGGCTGTTATGATGATGATTCAATTGACCGTAGCGGACGACTTAACAACGCACCCGTCCGGCGAGGAGGTGACGGTGGCAGGTCTCCACTCCATCCTGCCCAAGGAGCACGGGAACAGGTTCTACGAGCTGCAGATCCTGCACCACCACGACAAGGATGTCTCCGCCATAGCGTCCTGGGACTCCTCTATACACGACTCGCAATACCTCAACAGGATAACTGAAGGTGCCCCTAAATTGGATTAATTAAATGTCACATTTTTATTCAAATTCAATCTTATAGTCACAAAATACTTAGCATTGGATTTTCAACAACAAATGGATTTTCCATTTAAATAAAGAGCTTTTTCATTAATTCATTCATCCACAATCACGAATTTCAAAATTTCAATTTTTATAATTCTAAATTCCGAAAATCAGAAATCCGATTTATCAAAATTTTCAAATATTAACAAAAAAACAAAATGTCTAAAGTAATGTTTATAAGTACGATTGTCAGAATGCCGAATTCCACAAAACCGAGTCATAGAAATTCCAGATCCGAACTATATTAAATATACAATCCCCACAGTCTTGATGCTTGGCTATCCACAACCGTGCGTTTTTCGCGCAATTTCCTACCGCGGACCACAAGACTGTGGAACCAACTTTCGCCAGCGGTGTTCCCGAACCGATACGACCTGAACATCTTCAAAAAAAGAGCGTATTCCTTCCTTAAAGGCCGGCAACGCATTTGCGATGCCTCTGGTGTTGCAAGTGTCCATGGGCGGCGGTGATCACTTACCATCAGGTGAACCGTCTGCTCGTTTGTCCCCTTTTCCATAAAAAAAAAAAAAAAAAAAATACGAATTCCGAATATCATAACTCCGAGATAAGGACTGCCAGTATATTGAATCGCCATGATAGGCACATAAATCGCTTTTCACTGAAAGTCGGCAAATTAAAAATAGGTACTTGCGACTTTCGTGAAAATAATAATAATGTTTTTGAATAGTTGGGATTTTGCTGGATTTTGTCTCATACGAATATTCGGATTTTTGACAGTTGAAATATTCAAATTCGGAATTGTTACCTGTTAAAAAAGTAAAGCAAAACCATCGGCAAATCAGTTGGATATAATTCGCATTTATATAGTTTTAGATTCATAAATAAAAAATCAAGATTTTGTAGCTCTTCAATTTAGTCTGTATTTAGATATAGAATTTATTTGATGTAATTTTGGCGTTTGATCAAAATTGTGTACGTATTGTTTCAGCCAACGAACGCGTGTACCTGATACTTAAGACGACAGTCAGACTGTCACACCCCGCGCCGATGGATCTCATACTTAGGAAACGATTAGGCTTAAATATTTACAAACGACAGAGCTTGACAGATAGGATACGTAAGAAAATTGTAAGGTTAGTACTAACACGACTTTATTACATATTTAATTTTTAATATTTAGAAGTTAAGATTGATATAATTTGCTGTGCTGCGCTCAGTGGTCTATTTGCTGGGTCGTGATTTAAAGTCTGTCACTCGCAGCAAAAAATAACTTTGCTCACTTGTTGAACAAATGAAGACTTTATTTAAAAAACCACCTTTGTCAAAAATTTCATGATATGAGTTAGTTACGCCATCTTGTAGAGAAATTCGTAAGTTCGTAGTATTTGAAAAAGTCCAAAATATGAAAAATGATAGATAATATAGTGCTAATCATAATAAATAGCAAATAAAATATACTTACTCAGTTAAGTGTGAAGATGTGAAGAAGTTTTTTTACTCTGGTATAAAACTAACAAATTTGACTTAGGTAGGTTGGTTTTTAAAATAATGTCTTCAAATAACCTTACCTCTTTTCGTATTATTCGGAACTTAAAACTTGCAAGCTTAGTTATCGAACGAATTTCGTTAGCAATCAAGAATGTTCTCAACACAGAATGATGCGTTCATTCATACATGTTATCGTTTCAAACCGCAAGATAAATACTTGATGAGAGCGTTGTGCAATGTCTTGCTAATAGTAGTACCTAGGCACTATTAAAAGAAGCTTGTAAAATAAACAATCTCTATTTATTTATCTATAGGATAGACCAGTTGACGCAGACAGGCGTGACGTACGAGGTGGTGTCAAACATCCCCAAGGCGTCAGAGGAGCTAGAGGATAGGGAGAGCTTGGCTCAAATAGCTGCCACGGGTGAGGATTCTAGCGCTGCCGACGGAGAGACTTATATTGGTACGTTACAGATTTTATTGCTATTGGCTCTATAATCATATTTTCTATTTTTCGCGCTCGAATGAAAAAGGCTATGAGTGTACCCGAGCTTTAATGGCGTCAGTTCAAAAAAATGTGTCCGAGTGGGTAAAACTTTTGCATCAAAATTACACCACTGAATGTGGCGTTATTTTGATCCATAAGTATCCGAGTTGACGTGCAATTAAGAGGAATCGTTGAAATAAAAGTTGGTTGTGTGTATGACGGGGATAATGTATAGTGGGATTACGAACTCATCAGTTGCCACCAAAAAGTCTAATGCCATACATTTCTCGGCAAGCACTCCCTAAAAGCATTAAAACGTGATACACCCATATTTAAAAAAAAAAACTAAGAAATTTACTTAATACGCGTCTATATGGGCTAGATTTGCATTCCCTCAGTACGGATAATTTGAAAACAACAATTACGCCCTTGAATGGCATCAATCAGATTAAAAAATTGTATACTTTTTATTATATACATTCAAGTGATATAAAAGTTCATTTCATTGTTTATGTAATTGGTTAAAAATAAAAGAAGCCGGGAATTGATCACCTAAGCATTATGGAATAATTAATGATTAAACGAACTTACCTGTTCGTGAAGTTCAATCATAATTATACGAGGGATTCGTCCGAAGATATTAGTATTATACACTTGTAGTATCGCTTCCATGTGTCACCACTTAGCACAATATTTTAGAGAATTCCTCCCAAAAAGAAAAAATATATGGCAACATTACCGCTTCCTCGTTACCGTTGAACACCCACTTTGTCATCCCCACCTCCGTCCTCACTTTTCCTGCGCGATACAGCGGTGCCCCTGCTCATATAGTTTAGAGAACAAAGATAATTGATGACATTTCTTAAAACTGGGTAGTTAATTGCTATCAACAAATAACTAGGGTGGGCGGGAGTTTATACTAATATCTTCGGACGAATCCCTCGTATAATTATGATTGAACTTCACGAACAGGTAAGTTCGTTTAATCATTAATTATACTTCGGGATTCGTCCTCGATATTAGTATTATACACTTGTAGATGTTTAGAGCAATAAGAAATGTCATCTGGAGTTTGAAAATTATTTATTTTTAAACAACACAAATATCTTATTTTCTAATAATCACATATTGATCGAACAAACTCGGAATAATCATTGTTGATAATTGTTCTATTGTAGAAACGTGCGAAGGTAGTGGAATTGCCAGTCCATCCCGCAGTGTTACGAATGAGGTCTACATTAACACCCTTTTTATAAGCACAGGAAGTTGACGCGTGTCGCGTGCTGTGTGCGGTAAAAATGGTCACGTCTATTCCACTATCTTTCAGAATACACTTGATCCATCTACTAATCGACTGTGAGGTTACAGAATTGTATGGTTTCCGAAATGACACAAACAGTTTATCAGACTTTCTGATGGCTTTAGTTTTCTCTAAATACGATGTTAATGCTTTTGCAGGACAAATCTGTGGCTTCTCTAGAAAATAAGGTAGATGTAACAGGGGGCGAGTGGCTCCTGGTCTAGAGGTTTTTATTAAGTCTGTTATTTTGATAAAAATTTGGTTCTCAGCAAAAATAATATTCTTTATATATATTTTGGAAAGAGTTTGAACCCTGTGTGCTGTGGCTAATGCTATTAATGTAGCACACTTCTTAGTCATCAGTTCTAATGATATGTTCTCGTGAGGGAATAGGGATCCTAGGTATTCCAAAACTATACCTACATCCCACGTCCTATCATATTTAGGCCCTGTAGGCCTAAGTTTAAACACCCCTCTACAAAACCTAGAGATAAGGGCATTCTCCATAACTTGACCTAATATTAAAGATAGCGCTGATCTGTAACTGTTAATACTACTGTATTGGCTCCCTGAATTGAAAACTTCAGTAAAGAAATCTAGAATCGAGGATATTGACGGTTGGTATAAATCGATGTCATGACAATGACAAAACTTAAACCACTTTTTTATGCAAACTTCATATTGATTAAGGGTATTATCTGATAGAGAAGCTATCATGATATCTATTGCTACTGGTGGGGCTCCCTTGTTTGACATCGCTGTCCGGATAATACTGCGGCAACCAGGGTATTCGTAGCACAACGAATATTTTTCTCTCTGGAAGAAGGAATGACAAAATAACGTGAATTTAACTCTATAACCTTCGAGACGATAAGGCTTGTAAACAATGGGTACCAGGGTTGCGACGGCCAAGCCGGTACTACCACTATGCCCCTAGCTTTATCATTTATTATTTTCCTAAGTGTTTTTAAAAGACACGAAACTGGCGGAAAGGCATAAAAGTAGTACTCAGACCAGTGAATCGTGAATGCATCAATAACAAGAGCTTCAGGGTCCAATTCCCATGATGCATATCTGTCACATTTCCTATTAATACGGTCTGCAAATAAATCTATCTCGGGCATACCGAAATTCGATACCAGTAATTGGAATCCTGAATCTAAAAGCTCCCACCTAGCATCAGGATGACTTCTTCTCGACTCTCTGTCTGCGACAGTATTATCAACCGAGCTAATATATGACGCTGTGATATATATCTGCCGCTCTTCGCACCATTGCCAAATATCTCTTGTGACTTTAGTAAGATGCGGGTATTGTATGCCACCCATACGATTAATATAAGCTACCGCCGTCGTATTATCGATTCTCAAAAGTATTTGGCAATGATGACAATCTTTGGCATATATCTTTAATGCAAAATACGCAGCCAACAGTTCTAGATAGTTAATATGGTGCAGTTTTTCTAATTCTGCCCACCTACCGCCTGTTGACTTATTATTACAAGCTGCCCCCCACCCCGTTTTTGAGGCGTCAGAATAAATCTCACGACAATATATGTCATCTCTAATTCTGTGCACTGAATTATCAATGACCTCTAACCACCAAAGGATATCTGGCAATATATTATTAGGTATGTTCATGTAACGATCGTAATCATTATGCTCTTTTAAACAAATAAATTTACATCTTTCTAGACTCTTTGTGTGCATCCAACCGTACTCTACTGCTGGACACGCAGATACTAACAATCCTACTAATTGAGCAAATTTTCTAATTTGACACCGATCCATGTGAAGTAATTGCCCTAGCTCTTTTTTAATACGACTCCTTTTCTCTTGGGGTAAGCTTACCGACCAATATTCTGAATTTATAATATACCCTAGATATTTACAATCTTTAGAGGGTACCGTACTACTTTTTTCCCCATTTACAATAAATCCAAGTGTCTCTAATAGTTTTTGTGTCGTTTCAACATTATTTCTGCAACTGTCAAACGTATTACCTACCAAAAAAATATCATCTAAATAACATGACGACAAATACCCCCATCCTCTAAGTAATTTTAATACTGGTTTAAGTAATTTTGTAAAAACGAATGGGGCTGTGCATAAGCCAAACGGTAATACCTTAAATTCATACATTTTTCTCGTATTAATATCATTTTCCATAGCAATACAAAATCTCAGATATTTACAAGAACCAGGGTCCATTTTTACGAACATGTAGGCGTCCTTTAAATCTAGAGTGGCCATGTAACATTCTTTAGACATTAATTTCAAGACGGTTCGCATATCTTCCAATTTGAAATGACTTGTTTTAATGAATCTGTTTAATTCTTTTAAATTTAATATAAATCGCATGGTACCATCCTTCTTAGGGATGAGGAAAACCCGAGATACAAACTGGTCAGGACAAGGACTACATTCAGTTATAGCGCCTAGAGATAGGAGCCGTCGTAAAATAATGTCGTATTGCGTTTTCTCGGCGTTAGAACGTATGATGGTAATATTGGGGCTCGACTGGCTCGCAGGCGTAGCAAAATATATTTTGTAACCCTTCACCCATGAGAGAATTGTTCGATCATTGGTAATAGTAGCCCACTGCTGTATAAAGTGGCTCAGTCGACCCCCGTAACGTACCTCGTTTGTGACTACTGCCTGCGAGTCTGAAGAGGTCAATGCGCCCAGGCATTCGAGAAGTTCCTCGGCGGCTGCCGCGGTGGTTGCCGCGGTGGTTGCCGCGGCGGTGGCGGCGGTGGCTGTGGCGGTGGCGCCGACGGGCGACGGCGACTGGCGGTCGCAGTGGCGCGGGGTGCTGGATACACTGTCTGAGGGCGTGATGACGGCGGGCGTTGCGCCTGTTTGCGAACTCCGCCCGCCGTTTTCCCGTTTAAATTGCTTATCTTGGATGGCTTAACCTGTTTTAGCTCTTCAGCCGACTTGTTAACGGCTTTTACCGTATTCAGGATTTCACCTAACTTGTCGCCGAATAAATATTTTTCTATTTTAGTATTCATTATTTGATCCCTTACTTCCTTTTTAAGACTGGAAACCACCATGAATTTGCGAGTTTTGGAGTAGTTATATTGTAGGTCGCCTAATAAACGTGCAGAATCCACTAATTGCTGTAAAAGTTCGTGATCCGGCTCTGTAGAGGATATTTGAGTTGTGATTGCCCTACCAAGGCAGGCTATGACTGTGGCGATTTTTGTTTGTCGAGCTTCGATCGCTCTGTCACGTTTTACATTAATATCACCTACTGCTACCCTTATTTCTGCGTTCATTTCTGGGGGTGATATAGATGGACAATTTTCAGGTATCGGGTATTTCTTAGAAAGCTCCATGAGCTCTTCCTTTTTTAGTCCAGATCTTACTACGTGTGTCAATCTATTTGCCAATTCTATATTTATGTCGGGTCCGAATTCTATTACTGCCGTGGGGTCGGCTCCTAGGATGTCTAGGATCTCGGGATCCAAGCCAATGTTAGGCGGGTCATTATAATTAGTATCATTTCTAACCTGCGTCAGATCTTCCGTTGGGAGAGGCTGCGTTTGCAGCACCATGGCAGCTGCATGTGACGTAGATGGCTGTGGCGACTGCCGTCGCTGTGAGGCTTCATAGCCTTGGTCCTCTCGCAGCAGTGATGGTGGTGAATCTGGCCCTTGTTGTCCAGGTACCTCGTGATGCCACTCGCTATATTCAGCCAACGATTGTTCTGTAACCCAGATAATAATAAGTAGACCTACTGTCTCTTTCACTTTATCTGCGAGAATCTATGTCGTGAGTGCGTGTGTAATAAAGAATTATCCCACTCAACATGAAAATGTATGATGTGATAGTTTCCATACATTGCATAGCCCTATAGGCATCAATAGTACAGAGAGAGAAAAATAAAATAAAATTTACACGTAATTTCGCGTGCGTAGGTACTCGGAGAAAAATAAAATAAAATAAAAGAACTACCCTGCATAAAAATCTATATCGTGAGAGTTCTATGCGCTGCCTTGTCTTCGATCGACTACACCAGTGCAATAGAACCCGCACGAAAGGAAAAAACCCATATTGCGCGAGTTTTTCTGCGTTGCATAGCCCTAAAGACTACACCAGTGCAAAAAAAAAAATCTGCATGAAAATCTACATTATGAGTTTTATGCGTCGTATAGCCCTGTAGACTATACCAGTGCAATAAACCCTGTAGGAATAAAATTATTGCGAGAGTTTTATGCGTTGCATAGCCCTATAGGCTACACCGTTGCAATAAAACCTGTAGTGCAATAAAACTTGGCGTTTACGCTATGAGATGCCTTTAAAGTTATCCCACGTGCGTATAATGGTGTAAAAAGAATGCCATGGGTTAACTTTGTAAGTCCACCCGATGAGAGAAAAAATGCTAATAGTCACCGTTTTGTCTTCCTGTCTGGTTCTTCCCCGGGCTCGACAGTGGCGATGACCCTGATGATGAAGATCTACTAGAGGAACTCGAACTAGAGTTAGCGCGGCGACGTTTTAATTTTTTCTCTAAATATTTTAACTTTTCCATTACGCGGTCTAACGAGACTTTACTCTTGCGCTTGGGCATTATTCTTACTTTATGGTATTTACTTGGAGACGTGCTATCGTGGCGGAGCACAAAAAGCGAATGAGCAGGGGCACCGCTGTATCGCGCAGGAAAAGTGAGGACGGAGGTGGGGATGACAAAGTGGGTGTTCAACGGTAACGAGGAAGCGGTAATGTTGCCATATATTTTTTCTTTTTGGGAGGAATTCTCTAAAATATTGTGCTAAGTGGTGACACATGGAAGCGATACTACAAGTGTATAATACTAATATCGAGGACGAATCCCGAAGTATAATTTTATTTTTGCGTTTACAAACGCGTAAATATAATACTAGAAAAATGCACTGAAAAAAAATCGACTTGCCTCAGGCGGGACTCGAACCCGCACCTTCCACAATCCGGGTGGATTTGTCTAATTCATTCCATGTAACTTACGTAACAAATATTTGTATATTCAAATTATTTTCTTTGCTACAGAAAAATATACGCGCGGTGTCAGTGCAGTCGAAAGCATTTTGACTCTAGACAGACTGAGACAAAGTGTCGCAGTCAAAGAGTTGGAACAAGCGCGAGGTCAGCCAATCACGATGAGGAAGACTGCATCTGTACCAAACTTCTCACAGGTAACTACACTCACGTGTTCAAGCAAATACACACCTCACTATCATCAGAATAAGGTCGGATATTGATTATTTGACCATTTTAGTATCAAGGAAAAATTATAGAAACTACACGCACATAGTTTCACTATTCAAACGATGGTTAGTAAGTTTTCTAAATCGCGTGAATGTGTGATCACTAACATAATATTAATTTGAAGTATAAATTACGTTGTATTACAGAGAAAGAAACTGACAATATTAAAATATTATAATGCGTTTAATTAAAAAAAAAAACTAAAAATCCTGGAAATAAAAGTATTTAGTACGTGTAATCATTATCTCCGATATTCGTTCGTCAGCTTATGACAGAAAAAATTTGCTCTCGTGTGAAACAACTTTTCACATCTCCAGCGAGAAAATTATTATAGGAGAAAAAAACAAGACAATACTCTAATACATGATTATTATTGTAAAAATAAATATTAAAAATTAAATTAAAACTACTACAATTACTTAGATTGAACGTCTTGTTCGGAGCTCGCAGCAAGAAGCGTTTTTGCTTCGAGATTTTACGAAGCAAAAGATGTCTTTTGGTGCTGGAGGGGTGAAAAACCATTTCTTCCTTTCATGTTTTGGGTAAATGTTCATAAATGTTCACTCTTCCAGAGTAAGAAGAAGTCGAATCGAAATAGATCCTGAGGCACTACTCTGTAAGACCACGTTCGTGTTTTCGGATCTATCAGTCTCTTTCAATCATATCTTAATCTAAGAGTGAGTGAGAGGGATAGATACAGCCCAACATACGGTCAAAATCGATTAACAAAGTAGGCTCTCTGATCTATGACTCGTCATAATAATTATGACAAACATTGAATTATCTTTCACATGAAAAACAGTGAAAGATAATTCTCTTATATGAAAATTATCGATTATGTTTAGTTTCTGTTATGAAATGTAATTTATACTTCCATACACTAACTTTGATAAAAATATTGATTTTGCTTACTAACCGTTAGAAAATACAGCTATTAAATGTATTATGCAATTAAACAGTTGCGCTTTTGATATAATTTCCTGAAGCTATCAATGTGCCCACTAACACTAAAATCACAGAATAATGCTAAGCCTAGTAAACTAGCTAGTCAAGGAAATGATGTTAAACATTCCAACGATACATTGTACATAAGTTGACATTTTTTACATCACTTACATTTTAGTATTAACAACTTTCTAGCACGTTTGCTATTCAAAATATAAAATCGGTACTTATTACTTTTGTAATAAGGTATGTCATTCCAAATTTTAATAAATGCATTTTAATTCCTCTTGATTTTAAAGTCTACGCCCGTATTACAAACAATAGCATAGTAAAAGCATTTCTCAGTGCGTGCAAGCCTTTGAATTCGTAAACAATACTAAACAACTCTTGAATAAGTAAACGCATTGCGTTGATTAGAGCTCTGTGATTGGTTCGTTTCTGTTGCGTAGTTCACTTCGTTGAACTGACAGACGTTTTATTACTTCAAAACTTTAAACTTTTGACATCTTGAATAATTTGAGCGTTATATAATATAGCTAGCAAAGCTACCTTAGCTGTACGTTCATTTTAATCAATTTTGCGATCCGCACTCATGTATTTTCTATGAATAAGTTTTTACGACCCTGTGCGTCCACGCGCACTGTGAGACCTCATAGTAATGTTTGTGACTATGGGCGTTACTCTATTTAACAGGATTTTAACAAAATCAAAAGATAATTCCTTCATGTTTGAGTATTGGCTTTAACTCGCACAGAAAGACGATTCGTGTTAAACTAAAATTATCAATTTAAAACGTTCCTTATGACGTACGCATTAAGTGCGAAGTTTGAATAGCAATCGTGTTTGAACGTGCGATGTGGTACGCTTGCTAACGTGTGTGTTGTCGCGGCGGCAGCTGTCGCAGGCGCTCGAGAACGCGGCCAAGAACGGAACCAACGTGAGTCTCACAGCATGCTACTGTCACACGCTCTCGTGCGCACGCTAACTGGATGTCACTTTATGTTTTTAGTTCACTACGGGCCACTTATCTTTACAGTAAAATACGTAGGACCACGAGTCCAACTACGCAAAATTTTTATTTTTTCCATGCATCATTATACTGGGAATACACATATGGATAGAAAATAGTCATTAAAATACTCGACAAGTATTTGTTAATTTTCTTTAATTTTGATTCTTAGTATTTTAATTAAAAATTTCAAAACTTACTCATTCTAAAACAACGTAAATGCAACTGAAGGATTTTTGTCAGTTAATGTCCGGGATTCGACAAAATTAAAAAAAAGATGAAATTTATTAATAAAAATAAAGTAAACTAAAAAAAAATGATGGATGGCATTCTGATAATACTATTTTTGGTACGTTTATTTTTTTATATATATCTCATAATTTAGCAAATTATAAATTCTGAAAAAAAAAATATTGTTCTAGATGGCCATAGCTTCAAATGGTTTCGTAATTATCATAATTTGTTTCTTTGAAATGTTGTCAATTAGAGTCTACTCATGACTAACCCAAATACGAGGCAAATACCTAAAAATCAGGTGTTCCATACATTTTGGTTGCATACATTTCTTTTGTATGGAATAGCTTATTTTTTAGGTAATTGATTTGCTTCATATTTGGGGTAAACACTATTAGTTATGAGTAGAGTCTTACTTTAAAAGGATCCTGTTAAAGTCCAGAGAAAGAAAGAGTTCAACGTCGGTTAAGGATGTTTTTGATAACCCTGTGCAGCAGTCTGTACTTTTTAAGGTATTCAATCTTCCTGCAAATTGATAGTATTTTTGATGATTTGAAAGTAAGTCTATATAATTAAACAAAATTGTTTAGTAACTGTTACTGAGATTATTCGTTTGTATTCAGAGACGCTCTACATATAGCTGGTTCTAATCAAACCAGTGTTATTATCACAATGGAATTTAAAAAAATGTAGAAAAGGATAACATTGCAATAGTAAATCCGAAATAATTTGAATGTTCTACTTGTAAAAATACAAATTCGACTCAGCTTGTGCGTGGGATCTCTTTTTTTAACTACCTACGCCCAATCATCCTGTGGTAAACATAAAGTAATGCATAATTTAAATAGAGTAATTTTAAACCAATCCAAACTGTAAAGTTATGTGGCAACGTACACTATAGATTTTATTTTATTGTCGTTTTATTTCGGCTTAAAGGTTAATTTGTATTCGTTGGGGATCACCATGGTGAACTACAGAGGACGCAACTTCTTATTATATATTCCAGTGACTGATGGGTTCTTCACATGATATTAAATTGTAGGAGCAACTTTAATCCTAATTGGTCTGAGGCTCTTAGTATATTGACGCATTCGTATTCGGCAGAGAAACTGCGAAAAAACTGTCCGTAAAACAAAGTAATACGTAAGTAGCGAGATTTGTTTGCGAGAAGAAAAAATTAAAATAACTGTTTTCTATTGATTATTTCTAAATACATGCATAAAATTAAAAAATGTGTGACGTCACATCAGGGGGGAGGGGTTCTAAAAATATGACAACCTGTGACAAAGACGGGGGGAGGGGTTAAAAAGTCCTAAAATTCGTGTGACGTAATTTATGGATGGCCCCTTAGGCTCCTTCTGACTGGTAACGCGCGTTTTCATTTCTGTGCAGAATCTGTGCAGATTAATACCGAGAACCACTTTTTACTGACTCCGTTTCGGTGCGGTATCGTTTCGTTTTATCGTGAGGGGCGGGGGCAGCGGGGTGGCGGGAATGGAATAATAAATTGAGCCACGTGTATGTGCTCTGTAAAAATCTCTACCGAAACGACGCAGCCAGGAAGCTGTCATTTAATTACATCCAATCAGTAAAGAATATCTACAGATTCAGTTCCTAAACGAAATCCGTTCAGCAAGGGGCCTGAGACATTGTCACATAATCATGGATGCCAAAAATATAGGTATATTGATATTGAGGATAATATAGGTTATGTAATTTTTTCGCAGATTCCTAGCCTCATACGAATGCGGTATGCTAAGACCCTAGAAATAAAGTGATCTATTGTTCATTACACCCTTTATTATTTCTCAAACGCACTTTGTAGTGCTAGCAATGCTGTGTTCAGGGGACTCTTATTGCTTTTATTATGTTAGGCGCAGTTTATGTCTCAGAAAAAGTTTAGTTTTTCTTGTAAATGTTTAAGTTGAAGCTAGTCTTGTAGTTACTTCCTGGTTTACTATCGTCAGTGTAAAATAATTTGTATTTAGAAGTTGCAAGTTATTATTTGGTTAATTTATAATTATGCTGTACATTTGTTTTAGTGCTTATATTAAAATGTCACAACTTATTTTAAACCTTATTCTTTATGGGATTTGGTATTTAAAAGTTCGTAACGAAGCTCTTTTTCGTAAAAATACGCGTGTAGTCATTTTCAAGTCATCCTTTTTAAACATTTCATAAAGATATCAATTTGGTGCTGCATTATTTTTGAACTAAAATCTTACTTCAAACAGTTACATTTCTGTACGTAATTATAAAAGTTGCTTTAAAGTTATTATATTATTATGGATTCAATAGTTTTTTAAAAATACCATCTAGGCATAGCTTGAAAATAAAAAGCTACAACATCAAGGTAATTACTTATTTGAGATCCGTACCCGTAGTGTAAGTTTTTTAGTATAAAAAACGTTACTATTGTAGTTGCGTTAAGAGCTCGATTTGTATGGGAAACATGATTTACGCTTTTATCCGCTAGGGGCGCTATTCACGTTTCTTATACAAATTGAGATCTTAAAGCAACTACAATACTTACGTATTTTATACGAAAAATGATTTTTTTTTGGCTTATCCTTACTACGTTTGTGACGAAGTAAAGTTCATTTAATAAAGAATTTTAGCACCTACATAAACTAAAAAAAAATCGCGTCAAGAAATAGACCCATTGAAATAATCTATTCGATGCTAATGCTTCCTTACGTGCGACTTACTGAAGTAGTGACCAATATGTAATAATCCCGGGCTATTCAGATAATGCGGTTGGATTCATCGTTGGAATGTCTAGCGGGTCTCGCTGGTGGTCGTTCGGGCAGTGTCGCCGACCTTGCCGACGAAACTCCGAGGCGCTCAGTCCATCGGCACTCCTACGCTGCGCCTGCGCATAACGACCCCGATATGCCGACACCGACAAAACCCTTCGGGCTAGGTGAGTTTGGAAACTTTTCATTCAAAAGAATTAGTTTTAGAATATTGAAAAATTGTAACTTGTGTCTTGGTTGCGTGTACTCCTATTTTAGGTAACAAGAAATTAAATTATAAAAGTTGATTGAGTTTGGTTCCAGTGAGGCTCACTTCGGAACTTAAGTTATTAGTTAAATAAGTCTAAAGCCAACGTGTATTTTTTTTAAGATCTGAGATGATAAATATTATAATACGACATAGATTAATATTCATATTTGATTGTAAAAAAACATTGGTAAAATCAATTTATGTAAAAATACTTATTTTAGCCAACAAAAAACTGGCAGAATGAAAATATAAAATTCTTTCTTCTACGTTACGTTGATATAGATTTATTAATCAATGAGATTTATTAATAAATGAGATGACAGGCATCAAGACACAAGATTTTTTTATTTTAGATTACGGAAATAAATATCTTGTTTTTGATTTCAATTGAGATCGCTCAGTATTGTTAATTTGATAACCGATTCTTTGTCACATGACGTTCTGCAAAATGTATTTGTAATCGTACTTTTTCTTACAGTAGGTACTGTATTCAACAAATATACACTTCTTTTTCCTATGACTACATACATTTTCTATTTTTCCGTCACTCATTCGAAATTCACATTGTAATGCGTATAGTACTTGAGCTAGCTTACAAGTTAGCAATTGTGCATAAAATAGATTTCATAATTATCACAAAATAATGCTTATATGATATTGATAAGTATATATATTTTTTACGATTAGATGAGATATTAGTGCACCGAGTAGAATAGGTATTCAAGACATTACATTAGAAGTATGTAAGAACTGATACGAGAAATGCACGAAGGCATAGACATAGGTCATAGTTTAGTTTCAAATACACTATTTAGATTAAGAACTACGAAAATTTGAACTACAAAATCTCATTCATAAGATCATGAACAAACTAGCAGGTCATATCCACTGATTTCACTATAAACTACATCTATTTCTTCATACCTTCATGGTTACATTTTTTTTTTCAACTTGCTTTGTGGCAATGCTATGGCTCAGTCAATCTGTCTCTCTTTTTCTTCCCCCATATCTTGTCTATCTCTATCTCTCGTGGAAGTGCTATTGGATGACAACATCCTATGTCTTCCTTTAATCAATCCCTTGTATTTGCGATTTTAATAATAGAACATTGATAAAATTTATTGCAAACTTTACAGGATTATCTTTAAAACTGTAATAACTTCCAAAATATTTAAGGTTTCATGATACAATTAACTTTTACTTTGGAAGCAAGTCTGATATCAAAACAAACTGTTTCATGCTTTCCAAATGAACTCGCTGATGTGTATGAAACGGCAGAATTAAGTTTCATGATTTCAGAGTTTCTTTCACAGTAAAAGGTGGGATTTTCAAACGATTTGGTGGTTATTATTGTTTTATGCCACACCTGACCAGAAAGTGACATTATCCGCACGTAAAGCGTACGAAAAATCTCATTTCCTGGTCAGGGTGACATAATATTTTGTACTTACCTCGGGCGATAAAAATAGAAAGCGTCAGATGAGAAATAATTGCGATCTGTGTTCAAATTGTTTGTTTTACCGACCGATAAGTACTATTACAATTAACCCTGTATTACGACAAATATTAAAGTTACTTCACAAAAAGTTTATCGATGCTCTATTAAGAATTACCTCAGCAATTAAAACGACATTATGCTACATATTAAAAGTGACTGAAACCGGCTTGAACTAACGCTGTATTTTGTTTATCTGGGTCCCTCGCTACCTTCAGGCTCATTCCTCTCAGGTAAACAGTGAAAACAATATGGTCTTGATTCGGAATGGCAATGTATGGCGAAATTATTAGACGAATGTTTAATGCAACATAAATAATGGAAGTCCATAGATGTGTTGTGATTATTGTTAATCGATGACGTTGTGTTACCTGTTGATTGGCTGTTAAATATAAAGTTTGGTACGGGCTCTCGTGCTGAATTGTACGCGGTGATTGGTATGATTGTCAGTTCATATTTTATTTTTTTACTATTTATAATTTTTTGGGCAATTTATTTTTAAAAAGAGAGCAAATATTTATCTAACATTGCAATGATTTAAAATATGAACTGACACGCGTAACGTATTTTGCTGTTGTCTATCCCGTACAAAATTCTTCTAGAAAATTTTCAAAAAGATTTTGCTACAAAATTCTATTTTAAATAAATAGAAACAAAACTAGACCCTATTTATTGGCTGTTAGACGGCAAATTTAACTGCAAGCTTTAAGCGTCAGGCTAGCTTCTGTCGTTGTGTTGATCTATCTGTTTGTTTGCGTGTCTCTTTCATTTGCATGAACAAAGCATGCCCTGTATTATCTTCGTTTATGACCTCTCCGTTACTATATTGCTATGGAATTCGGAAGCAACGGGAATGCTTTAAGAATAGATGGTAAATATATTGCTTAAAGATTCTTAGAGAAATGTAAAGATAGGTCCGATAATACAGCCACGATTTATATGTATATTAAGCGTAAAATGTTGTGTAATATAACGAAATACTTAAAAGACAGTATATGTAGATGAAGTAAACGTAGAAATAGTCTAACGAAACTGTAGGATTGTGTGTGTATTGGGTACAAATGCATGAGTTAGTAGAGATATGCAGTCGACTATTTGATGATGTAAACTAAGTCGAAATGAAGAAGCATGGTTTAGAATTGTATACTGTAATGTCATAATCTTGTGTAAATGTGTATTGATGAAATAATTCTTATTTAAGATAGAAATTTGGGTATGATTAATTATGTTTGTCACTAATTAATTAGAATTGCACTATTTATTAATTGTGAGTTTAATTAATCAAATCTTAATGAGATCTTTCATTTGGGGTATATCCTTACGTAAATTACTTTATTGTCGACTTTGACTCGATCAACTATAAATATATTAAAAGGGAATTGTAAAAATAAATTTCTTAACATAGGTTGTTAAAATTGTGATAATTGTTACATTTGGTATCATGTCATTTGTTAAGCAGTGACAATAGGTGAAGTAGTCTTGTATACTACAAGAATTGGTATTGTACTGACAGACTTATTAATGTTTCTATTGCAGCTCGACCAACGTTCCTAAACTTGAATTTGAACCTGAACTCACTGCGACTGCAGACGCCGAACAAGTGTACGTCCCGATCAGCCGTAGATTCGCTAGTTTGGCTTGTTCTAACAGTTTTTTTTGTTTGTTTTTGTAGTTTGGTTTCTTAGTTATTCCGTTCGATATAATTCGGTGGTTTAAGTTGTATAATAGATGGAGTACGCGTTGTGGGTATTTTGATTCTTAACAAAATTTGCTTAAAGATGAAATTTGATTGAAATATTGCGGTCTATTTAAAGTTTAAAATGAACCCAACTATAATTCAGGCTGTTAATGTTTCCATTTGAAACATTTACTGTAATCAATGGTTGATTAGGCAGACTTTTAAGTTTTCTACTGTTATTGAATACACAAAGTGGGCAAGACCTTCTGATAATATTTTATTGCCTTAGCAAAGTAACGATATTTTAGGCTTTAAATGTGAATTTGATTGAGATGAGAGTTTCGTGGAGAAACAAATGAATGCTCTATATAATATAGGATTTATTCACCAGTAAAAGGTGACGTCCTTAATTTTTTATATTGAACGGAATGCAGATTCCGAGGAGTGTGATTTTATTTTAGATTTACATACACATTAGTATTTTTGTTCGCTACATTTCATGAATTACGACGATATACAACGAATTGGCATGAGATCATCATTCATTACACGCATGCACCTTGCTCTGAAGGTGAACAATCTGTGATTGTGTTTAGCAAAATTTTTATTAACTCCATAATACTTTTGTACTGTATGAATTGTTTATTGAAAGTCTTACATTTTATTTTAACAATAAATTGACTAGATTTATAATTTATTTTACATAATATTTTTACTAGTTTTTTATGCAGATTTTAAGCAGTCATAGTTATTATAAGTTTGAAACTATTACTCTGTATATTTTGGTTATTTTTTCTAGCATAACACAAAAGTTATTTTCATAAATAGTTTTTACACCAGCAAATAAATGAGCATCAATAATTTTTCTGTTTTAAATTTTATACTTTTTATATTGTAAGCATTTTATCTTTTCCTTGATTATCAACATTTTCGTATAACAAATCGCTTTCAGATTATGTGTATCTACTGTAAAATAATAAAAACTTCTTTTTAGCGCTATCGATGTTTTAATGTGGATTTATTTTGAGTCTTATTTTTAAAGTGATAACTTCTATATTGCAGCGTCTCCAGCGAGTGGCAAACTAGGTCTGCGGATGACCACGTTGCATGAGGAACCAGGTCGCAGGAATGACGAAGACTCCCACTCAGAACCTGAATCAGCCCCGACAGACGAGCTCACAACGCCTCGGTCACACGTATGACTTATTATTTCGATATAATAGCTTATACAGGGTGCAAATAATATTTAGTATTGGAATACAAAGTCAGCTGTGTAATAACTTTATTTGTTTACATTTGTATTTTTATTTTACATTAGATAGTATTTTTACATTAGATTTTTATTAGTAATGGCTAACTTATATTATGATATGTACAGTCGACCAAATTGAATCATGACCCACCTTAAGATCATTTTCCTACAGTCACTCAATACAAAGTAGGTTGAAATTCGCTTGAACATACATTTCTTAAGGAACGAACCTGTTATCAATTTATTAGACACTGTCAGTGTCTAATAAATATGGCCTTTTAAAAATTTTTCAACTATTACTTGACATCTGACACATAACATAATTTTATTTTTAAAAATATAATAGTTATTCGTTTTTCTCAGTAGTGAAAAGAGTTTAGATTATCAACGGCATCTTATTTGAAATTCCAATTGAGACTTTATTGCAGTGATAACAAAGATTAAAATTGCATAGATCTCTGACCCATAATGACAAATTTTTATTCATATTTAAAACGTACTAAGTGCAACACGCATGATAGCGAAGTAAACCTAACTAAATTTATGATGGTAAAGGAATGATCGGCCAAGTGGGTCATGATTCAGTTGGTTCGACTGTACCTATATTAAACTAGTTAACACGTTTAATATACCTATCATAATATAAGTTAGCGGGAACCCCTTTGTTGCTTTCCAACCAAATTACTATAGAAGTATGTGTGGCTAAAAATTATTTCTTTTTGTGTGAATAGAACATAAATAGAATTAAAGTTTAAGACCAATTTTATGTTCATCAGAACATTAAATTGGTCTTAAACTTTAGTTTAGCCGGTCATGGAGGATCTCAATGACTCTCCGTGAATGAATAACCGATGGAGCTCAACTTAAAGAGTATAAATTTGCTTTTTTTCTTGGGAAACAATATTGTTTTTCAATAGATATCGATATTTTCGATAGATCTAATTTAATTACTCAGTCCTTTCCCTCGATCAGTGGGTACATGAATTGTTACGACGGGCTGTCTTAGTAGACATATGCAAAATAATTCGCAGGGGTTGATGGTCGTTAATTTTTTATAAAACTGGGAAAATCTTTCGACTAAAGGGAACTTTTTATGAAATCACATTGTTTCTTAGATAACTTTGTATCGCAAATTTTACCTTTAATGGAATTGCTTGATAAATACTGCTTTTTTTTATATGTACTTCATTCTATTTATTAGGTAATATGTTTAAGTTTTAGAAATCTAGGGTCTTATTTCTTTTGTTGAACTCAAAGTATTGTGTTCGTTATTAGACTCTTAGTAAATAATGTATTATACTTGCAGCGAACGCGTCGTGCAACACCCCGGGGATTCCTCCCCACCTCCAAGACATTAGACTCGCTACACGAACTGGCGTGTGAGCGCACGACCAACAAGAATTCACCGTCAATATCGTCTAGTGGTTATGGTAAGAATATTTATTTCAAATATTGTTTTAAGATCTAACACTATGTTAAACTTTCGGAGGATGACGTGCGTTATTCGTAACGATTACGAAAGCTAAGCTACCAAGTGTGCGGTCGGTGCGGTCGGATGGGTGACCGAAATGTTTTAACTCGATGTCCGTCTCCGTCTCTCAGAAGGCATGTTAAACTGGTGGTCCCGGCTGCTGTCGAAAGATAACAGTCGTTGCCAAGGAAGGTGGGTTCAGGCAGTTGGCCTTAAAAATCTAATGCCACAACCAGAGCAGTATGTCGATTGCAAGACATACTGCTCCGACTCCAAGTAAGTTAGGTGCAGGGTAAGAGAAATACCATTTTTTTTTAATTCTGTAGAGTTACAATATTGTACATACACTTCATTAATGTGTGTCTATGGGTGGCTGGCTACACCTTCTTTAACTATATCTCTGAATTGCAAATCGCGATCTGAACTGCGCAGTAGTAAGACGTACTTGTTTTTCATATCTGAATTGGCAAGCTAAACGATATGAACGGCGTAAATGATGAGTTGTATGATTGAACATGTATTGGGTGTATCTGGAACCTATACTCCAATCTACCTAATGGATAGTCTAAGAAGCAATAAGCCGGTAGTAGCAGGAATCCAAAAACCTATTAGGTGCTCTTAAAATCCAATCTTAGGGCAAGAATTTATTACTTTTATTGTTTCATTAATTCTGCCTTCATTTTTTCTCAGTAATTATTAAGAAATTTACGTTTTCACAGGTTCCCAAGCAGTCTCTTCAACAAACCTAACAAACGATGACACGCTGTCCATCAGAAGCATGTCCGTAGACGACACGCCGGACTTCGATAAAACAATGGACTACACGCAGCTCAACCGAACCAAAAACTCTGTTGTCGGCCTCCGGAACGAAATAACGGAGCTCAGAAACGATATCTCGGACTTGAAAAATGAAATTGTCGAGTCCAAAAACGAGTTGGACGATACGTCGTTTGAGAAGGCCAAGACTCCTGTGCTGACGCCTGGGTCGAGGAATCGCATTAACCCTTTCTTGAGGGATTGTGAGGAGGAGAAGGATAGAGAGCAGCTAGTGGACCCCCTAGGAGCTCTCCCGGTGGAGAACCACGCCCTGTCTAGTCAATCGAGCAAAGTTGCTGAACCCGTTCAAGTTAATGGGGAGGCTGTGCACGAATCTTCATTTGGTAAGTGGGAATAGAACGAACCAAGTTAGAAAAGATTAGATAGTTTTTTTTTTGAAAAATCGCCCAATTTTTAGCGTGTAACATAAATAACGCAGGCTGAAAGAAGCCTCCGGGGACGCTTTGGTGAAATGGCGCACGTATAGTGCGTCGATCCCAAAGCGCCCCCATGAGGGCTTAGGAGGGTACCGGTGGGGTTTAGCAGGTAGTACTGGCGCTGTTCCGCGTCGGTGATCCCTGCACACGTCGCACGCCTAGCCAGCGTGCGGTATGGCCAGTCAATTGGTTCCCCATCGTCAAAAAAATAAATAAAAAAATGCTGAAAGAAGCCTGAAAGGAGTTGGCTTGGAATGTTGGCTTCTGCATCGTTACAATGAAAAAAAAAATATTTCGACAAACAATTGACCCAAAAATGGTGAAAATATCCCTCTACTATATTTCTACTTACAACTAAAATTGAGTTTTATGTGATGGTAATAAAGTTTACTTTATAAAAACTGTACGATATAAACAAAATCTTTATGGACATCACACACAGACCTATTTAAAATAAAAATCACTGAAATTGATTAATTTGCATATTAGTCACAAAGTACTTTCAGAGTGTACGTTATTTTTGCTACACGTTGTATACTAACGGCTTGGGCAGTATAATATTCTCATGACTTAAAAGAAAAGATCTTAGAACATTGGTTAAGGTGGTATCAGACGGTTCATTTTTCGTTCATTTTCGCCGTTCATTCGGTACCTTTCACTGGACACGAAGTGTCTGAACGCAAAATTAAACACAAGTGCTGAATGAATTCATTAATGAACCGATCCAACAATGTTGGATATTGGCATTCGGCATCTTTCACTCCCACTTTGAATGAACGATAAATGAACAGTCTGAACACTGAGAGAACGTTCACGTTTGGGGTCTTTTTGTTTTGAGTCTTGTAGAAGAAAACGTCGCGGCAAAATGATCTTCTTTCATCGACATATTGAAAGAAACTGGAGGCGAATATTCTTTTCTATTTCATTGCAGTTCGACCGTGTGAACATGGAATGAAATAAAAATGAAGCAGTCACTGAAGTGAACATTCATACGAGTGAACCGTCTGATATCACCTTTGCTTGCATTAAAAAGTTCTTTTCCACAGGGGAAGCGGAAGTGGAATCAGTAAGTTCAGAGGTGTCAAGCCATGAGCGAAGTCGTGAGGCGTCTTCAGTGGGCGAGAGTGACTCCACCTCTCCCGGTCCCGACCACGCCCCTGTCAAGACTCAGTTACCTGCCGGAAAGGTAATACTTCAATAATATTTAGGAACGAAACGATTGTATATGTACCAACTATTGACAGTTCAGTTATCAGTCATCTCTGTTATAAGCAGCATAATAACCGACGCTTATAGATTGGCAATGGATCGACTAGGGCGAGACCAAACAAATACACTAATTTGTGAGTAATTCTATTCTTAATTAATGGCGTCGCGTCGCATTAATCGTACGCATTTTGTCAATGTCAAGTGAAAATGTAACTAAAGTAACAAAAATTGTACGGTTGATTTGGGTTAAAAATGGGAGTCTCTCAACACGTTTTTTTACAACAAGAACTCGGGAGAAACTCCTTGTGAGTAATTGTGTGCGTGACAAATAGCACTGCAGTCAGACAGTTTCTGTCTTTTCGACGTGACTGATAGGCCGACATAGACCACCTGCGTGTACGTGAAATGATTATGCTCGTAAGCCCTCCACGCGCGGACGGCGGGTGGACCACTCGGTGACAACTCGCTGCTCAATTCAATTCAATTCAATCATTTATTGCTTTCATGTTGATTACATGGTGGTCAAAATAATATGGTGTCAAACATGAACCCTAATATAAGGGCAATACACATAAGTACAAAAGATTAAAAACAAAAGTTTAAATAATAATAATGAATAAAGAATAATTAAGATAATCCACTATAATATGTCAATATAGTAAAAGTTAGTTTTAATCAAATCAAATACAGGGAAATTAAAGTAAGTCGTTTGTCGGGTCAAATGTCAAATCATAATCATAATGTCAGTTATTATCAATTAATATGTATTGGTCACCAATCTAATCCTTTATCGCTAAAAAACTTGACAATTTTATAGTATTTTATAGTATTGCTCGCATGCTTGCCTTGCGTTGACTCCGCATTGCCGTCGCGCGGGTCCATAGCGGACCGCGCCCTGTCCGCGAATGATTCACGCGGGGACGATACGTCCTTCGACAATTTACGTCAAATTCGTGGAACAAGCGACGTCCACAGTTGACCGCGCGACGTTTATTGGTGATAATCGTTTATTGGACCACCTGTCGACAACGAGTGGACGCCGTGCGGCGAGGCGGTGCTGAGTGGATGCTGGGTGGCTCTAATGAGCTGTAACTTTAAACTAATAATTTGTGTTAGGTTGTCCGTCGTCGAGCTGGCAGTGGTAATGGCCGCGGTAGAGGCACCCGTCCGCGGTCCGCCGTGGAGCCGGGCTCTACGCCACCGTTACATCGGGATCTGCATGATACACCCGCCTCTTCCACTGAGAGGATTGGCGACGGTGAGTTGACAGTATTTTTATTTGATTTTAATCTTACTGTAATTCGTATTGGTGACCGGCTATAAAAGTCGATATTTGGACACGGTACGCCGAACTCAAATTACATAATTGGAAGAGGGGTAGAAGAAAATAAAAAGAAGAAATATGAGGATTGCATTCTGTAGAGAGTTTTGACCTCGATTGTAAATTAATATTCTGGAAGTGGCCATTTGTTGGTCCATTTTTTCTATACATCTCCCCTTGGACATAATGTAAATGGTCCGAAAAAATGCTCTGCACCCATTTTAATTTTTGTTTTATTGACAATAATCTGACAATAGTTTTTGTATGCCAAAATATTTAATGGGTAAATAGACCAAAGCATTTCTCTTCTTTTTTCTCCTAACATGTTAGATAGTCCATTCTCGGTTTTTGTAGTTAATAATAATCACGTTTTATAAAATCTTGAAATAATATTACAGAGGACTCGTCGGAGAGCGGGCGCGTGATACCGGTACCAGAGTGGATGGTAGTCGGCGAGAGTGTGTCGCTGCGGCTCAGCAGCAGCACGGGCGTGGTCGCGTACGTGGGGCCCACGCACTTCGCGCACGGGCCCTGGGTGGGCGTCACACTCGACGCTCCCACAGGTAGGGCGGGACACTGCCACTGAGCACAGCCGCGGTCGGACGTGGGGCCCACGCACTTCGCGCACGGGCCCTGGGTGGGCGTCACACTCGACGCTCCCACAGGTAGGGCGGGACACTGCCACTGAGCACAGCCGCGGTCGGACGTGGGGCCCACGCACTTCGCGCACGGGCCCTGGGTGGGCGTCACACTCGACGCTCCCACAGGTAGGGCGGGACACTGCCACTGAGCACAGCCGCGGTCGGACGTGGGGCCCACGCACTTCGCGCACGGGCCCTGGGTGGGCGTCACACTCGACGCTCCCACAGGTAGGGCGGGACACTGCCACTGAGCACAGCCGCGGTCGGACGTGGGGCCCACGCACTTCGCGCACGGGCCCTGGGTGGGCGTCACACTCGACGCTCCCACAGGTAGGGTGGGACACTGCCACTGAGCACAGCCGCGGTCGGACGTGGGGCCCACGCACTTCGCGCACGGGCCCTGGGTGGGCGTCACACTCGACGCTCCCACAGGTAGGGCGGGACACTGCCACTGAGCACAGCCGCGGTCGGACGTGACCGGTGTCACAAATAGGAATGCCCATACTACCCTCAACCCGTGGGTGTCGTAAAAACAGACTCCAAGGGTTCTGAACCCCGTGCAGACAATCGCATAAAGGGATCACTCGTGTGGTTGCGAGTAAACCCACCATAACAGCATTCAGGTCAAGCAAGCGACCAGCCACAAACTATAGTTGTGTGATGACATATTTCACCGATCCCGAATAAATAGGGGCCAATGTAGGAAGGAAAAAAAGGTTGCCGGTAGTCTGAGATGGCTCTTAATTCGTCGACGGAGATTTTTTCAGTTCCAGGAGCCGAAGAATCACATAGCGGTATATAGTCGCAAATAAGCATGTGTGTTTTAATTTCCCATGCCTTACTACCACTAACAATATAGGAGAACATACATCTAAACAAAATAATTAAATTCTGATTTACGATGTGTTTAAAATCGCGGCAATAGTTGTCTGTATAAACGAAAAAGTACTATTCGAGTCAATAATAATATTATTGATTGCAGGCAAGAATGATGGGTCCGTGGGTGGAACTCGGTACTTCGAATGTCGCGCGCGGCACGGTATCTTCGTGCGGCCCGACAAGCTGCTGCAAGACCGCCGAGGAAGAAGCGCACGCGCATATCGCGACACTGAGCTCAAACGCGCAGCTAGCAAGGGTAACTATCGATTTTAAATGTCTTCCCATAGTTCGCATTAATCATATTCTAATTTGACATACGAGTTGGATAGGCATAACTGTCTAAAAATATAAACCAATGTCAAATAATAGTGGCCTATTTTTAGGCCAAATTTGATCCAGAGACGCTAAAATATTGCGTAATGTCATTATGAACTGGATTGACAAGTTTTGGTTGGATTTGTAGTCTGTTAGAACTATTTCATTACTTCATTATACTGTTGAAAAACGTATTTGGTACAAGGTATAACAAGCGGTCACGCTGTATCTGTAGTAAAACTTAAGATACTACGGTGTTCCGTTTTGTTAAAATACGTTTATAATTTCCATACCAATAGAGTCACTTAAGCTTAAAGCAGTTACCAAACACTGTATATGGGATGTCTTTATATATATAATTCTTCTGTGAGTGTGTATGTCACTGAACTTCTCTTAAACGACTGGACCGATTTTGATGAAATTTTTTGTGTGTGTTCAAGGGGATCTGAGAATGGTTTAGATTCACAATTTTGTCCGCTGGACAGGACAACGTCTGTCGGGTCCGCTAGTTATAATATAATTTCAACTAAGGAAGATGGTCAAATGAGCAAAAAAGTGAGGTCTAATAGGACACGTTTTAGGATAGAAATCCAATGCCATGTTCCAATTTCTAAAGTTCAGAAATTTCTAGATTCTATGTTTATTTTTTTTTTATTCTAGGTGAAAATCTACACAACCTGCACAGATCGCGGAGTCGCGGTGAAAGCATAAACGCCGTCGGCAAAACCCGGATCAAATAAGCCCGCAACCAACCGTTCCCGAACGCATCGGACCGAATTTATAATAACGTCCACGTTCCCGAACAATTGTATAGTGACTCAGATTTTTTTGTTGCAGTCGTGTAACGCGTATGGTGCTTTGTATGTCTAGATGTTATTTCTTTCACATTATCTCCTCGGTAAAGCAATATCTTATGCTTTTGTTCGTTGTTTTGTGTTAATAGTTGTTGGCTCGGGTTGATGGAAATGAGATTGTCTCGCGTTTCTTGACCAGTTCAAAAACCGCCGAAGACACATCGCCGCTGTTTCCGAACGTAAGTTATAGACGCGACATTTTATTCAGTGACGTAATATTATTATTATTGTATTTGTAAATAGAATGGGAAATTGTGATTTTATTTTATTATAATTTTATAATGATTTCGGTGTAAATATGTGAATTTATGTGTGTGTATTATTATTTAAATTGACGATAATTTAGAACCAATGAAATTTTGTGATCGGTGATTTTAGGATTCGAAGCATTATTTGTATAGGATTTTTTACTGTATAGTTTGTGGTATAGAGTTATTGTAAATTATTTATGTATTTTTAATCATTGACTGTGCTTTTCTTGTCTATGGACTCCACAGATTGATATTCCCCGCGCGGAATACAAGCACTGTGACTCGCGCCGCTCCGTATAGACATAGCATTTAATCGAACTTAACCATTTGTATCGAGTGATTCCTAACGAAGTACTTTAATTTCGACCTTGTTGCTCACATTGTGCTCCGAGCACGATTGCCAGTGATGTGATAGTGATAAGTTTCTTGCCACGCGACTTTTGCCCTACGTATATTCTTAATTTTGACCTAGCTTTTTACCCTTTGGAATTTTATGAAATCGTCCAATATTACATCTTCGTCCTAAAAAAGACTTGTACTTAGTACATTAACGAACCATTTGTCGCAGACCCCGATGCCCTCGTTGACTTTCGTTTCGCGGTATAAGCGATAGGCGGGTAGCATGCTACGATGGACGCTTCGCTAATATCAAGTGTTTCGAAATTATATAGAACTATATTAAAAATATAATGACTGTCGGTTAAGTTAGAATTTCATGTTTTATACTATATAATCTTTACTTTTTACTAAATTCATCTTACCGCCTATCACTTGTACCAGAGACTTATATCGATTAGGTTGTGTAGGTGTATCTGATTAATGTAAAATAAAGTGTGCATTAGTTTAATAATATCAGCACGCTGTAAATTAAAGAAATATATAATGTGTTAAAAATTGTCCTCAATTTATTACCTCCATCCACTATTGAACAATAAATCGATTGAGATATCTATCTGTAAAATTTTTGAATCGGAATGTAAGCGTTCGTTACACGATGTGTGGTAGGTATTTTGAATGATGGCAATATTTTTGGTGAATAAATTTACCAGAGTTTATAGCGGCGTAGGAAACGTTACGCGAGTGTTAGGAAATGTCCACACGCCCCCGGGCGCTTAGTCTATAGTTCACCTAATGTATATTCCATCCTCTTAGTAAAGTAATGTCGTAAGTACACTAAACAAGTACACAGTTAGTTTAATGCCTCGTTATTTACTAGTGTTTGTAAGCGTTCCACTTTCAGCGTTCATGGTAGCCCTCCACTTGCCTCCATTCCTGTAAACATATGTATATTTACATTACGTATAAGTAATCGCGTTATAATACAAAAAAATAAATATATCAAAAATATTAAATCGTTATTACAACATATGCACTCGAGAATTAATGCTAAAATCACAGTGGCGGTTCTACTGCAAGCGGTTGGCAGTGACTGTATTAAATAAATTTATTAAAAATGTATACCTACCTTCGTAGCAGCTTGTGTAGTGGGGCCGCACCTTATAATTTGATAAACTTTGACTGACATCATATTTGTCGCACGTGTATAGTTATCATATTTACCATTTATCGAATGTGTATTAGACTGTCGTACTTAAACATTCCATTTTTTCCATACATTTATTGTTCTAGCAGTTTTTCGGTAGTTCGGTGATTATAATTAGTTAGATTTCTAACAGTTCTTAATGGCATTCGTTTTGCATTTTGAAATTTTAACTTTGAATGTAACGGTATAGTCCAGTATATTAACAATTTTGGCCCTAACTAGGACAGCTCAATGTGTAGTCAACGTCATAAAGAAAATTGATAATACTTTGAAAATATTGTAGGATGTCTTTAAAACTCTCGGTGTGCTTCTGTCCAGTAGTTGGTAGGGCACTGGCATTGGAATGTAAGGGAAGGTATCTAAGATGAGGCAAGATACGACGTGTATAGCGTGGCCGCACGCGGTAGGGCTCTAGAGTTAAGCTAACAAAGACCTTATAGCAGCGTCTGTTAGGTCTAATTTAATTTATTAGAAACTAAGCTGACAATGTGCTGTGCTTTTGTTTTAAACAATTTAGTTCTAAGTAAATGAAATTATTTGTTTTATAATTGTTTCAAGTAGTACATTTTGTATTTATTGCGGTCGAAAACAAATCATGAGCTTTTATGAGGTTTGTGTAATTAGTTCTTGTCCGACGCATGTTTCATTTAGCATAGATACGACGTTATTTAAGTTGCCAGTCTTAAAATGTAATATAAATATAGAAAAAATATTGTATTGAAATTGGTTTCTTGTGATGACCGCTGGGCAGCTACTTGGTGGTATGGACGGTTGCATCTTCATAACTGTACCACTTAAGCGTAATTAAAGAGATTTTAATATTTAAATATGAAAATAGTTCACTTCTAGTGGAAATATTTTTGCCAAGTAGCATATTTGAGTCAACCATCGCTGTCATTATCAATAAATGTATTATAAAATTATTTGTATGGGTTTTTTTTCTTCTTTTTCGACTTTTATCCCTAGATATTTTAGTAAAAAATAGTTTAAAAAGTAGGTACCTTCTCATATTTTAAAAATGAGAATGTTATTCTATTTGTAAATACTATTTGATTCAATTTACTTGATTAGATGAACGTTACGAACTTTTTTTTTATTTAGCGTATTAGTAATTTAGTGATTTGAACTATTACAGTAATTAAATTCTTTGGTCGGCAGACTAAAGCACATAAGTCATTATGGAGCCCATATCATTAAGAGCACATAGTTTTTTTGGGTATATTTTTTTAGATATTATCGATAACTTATCAGATTAATCTTATCGTAGATGATTTTTAGTTTGGATGTCAAAAAGATATACAATACAAATGATATCAATACTATATTATTGCCCCTATAATACACATTGCCGACATGGTATTTGAAGTACTAAGTATATTAAAACAATTAACATATTTTTGTCGAATTGCGGCGAGGCATAGCACAGCTATTGAAGCAAAGAAGAGAAGGAAGAACTGAAAATTTGAGATAGATATTTTTTTTCATAAACTAGTATTTGCGTTTACACAGTTGTTGCGTTTTGTGCGCCGAGATGATTAGGAGGTAGATGGCGCCGTGATCGTGTGGTCTTTGTAATGATCACGATACATTACAAATGCGAGGTCAACCCATCCCGGCTCAGTTTTAGAAAGAGGTACCTTATAGAATAGCTTCATACTTATTGTGTAGATAGACGCACTATAGACTAACACATTAATTGCAATTTCATTTATATAAATGCTCAGATAAAATATTCCAAAATTACATACAAATTTACTTCGAAAATATTAGTTTGACAGTTGTTGTTTTAATTATCGATAATAGTAAAGCAAAGGACCTTATTTCATTTAGCCGCAACAAAGCAATAATTAGGTAGGTATAACATTGGTTTAGGTTAGGTTAGACTTGCGACCTATACGCGCGAGCCGAGTGAGCGCCAGAAACGACTTTTTCACATTTTACTAAAGGACTATTAGATGTCTTTTGGGTTTTTATGATGCAATTAGGATTTTTTTCTCATTTTTTATCAATTTTGCAGAAGTTGGGAGGTAAAAACAGTTCTGTGTTTCTTGATGATATAATAGTATTTAGAATTTTCATATTTTTTTTTTTTTAATCTATGCAATTTATATAAAAAAAATGTGTAGGAGGAGGTTAGCAGCCTCCCCCCTCTTTTCCCCACCACCCCAAAAAAGCGTTAAATTTGGTACTTCTTTCTAAAGTGCTTCCACCGATCCCAAATAAATGGGGGAATAGATTAAAGCCAAAGGGAAGATGCGGCATCCTCCTTATCGTACCTTTCAAAAAGCAACTCGACTACGTAGACAAACTATGCCGAACGAGTCGCTCTCGCACGACTTGCATTTTTATCTCGCTCACCTTCACCTAATAATGGAGCTGAGGCGTAGTAGAGCCATTGGTCTCAGTTTTGTAGACGCGCGTTACTAGGGTAACGTATCTTCCCTTTTTTGCTTTAATCTAAGGCCCCCTAAGTGTTTTCGAAACAGTCATCATCATCTTCATAACAGCCTTTATAATTGGACCCACTGCTACGACACAAGGCCTGGATGTCATCGAAGGAGGTTTCGGCAGTAGACAACCACGCTTGCCCAATGCGGATTGGTGGACGGAGTACAAGGTGATCAATAATAATAATATATATTTATATTTATATTAGATATATATATATATATATATATATATATATATATATATATCATATTCATTTATTTATAAGTAAAATTACAAAACAATCATTACAAAGCAAACCAATAAACCACAAAGATTTGTCCGGTATGCTACAAAAAGTTGAGTCCAGTATATTACTACGCTGATACCAAATTATCTAGCCCAAATTAAGTATCATTAAGACCTTATGATATGGATACTAGACAATTAATTAGAATAAAGTAATTTTAAAAAAAGGTTTTATTTTAAATTAAATGCACTAAAATGATTAAAAAAAAAACCCTTAAATAGCAATAAAAGCTTGTCGCGAGATTTACTTGTGATTAAAATACACAATAATTGCTATCTAAAGTTAATTTTTATCATTATAAGTAGTGCATTTAATTTAAAATAAGCTTTTTTAGAAATATTTTTTTCTAGTTAATTTATTTTGTACTTTTTAGTCAATATTCTTATTCTTCTCATTATTCTTTCATTTGATACCCATATTATAGAAATGCATTAAAATAACTATTCCGCTATCTTGGATGGTCCGCCATATTGGATTTAGAATCAGACAGCTTATTGTGTATTGTCATCCAAACTAAACGTGTATGCAAAATTTCAGCTCAATCGGTTGAAGAAATCTGCTTCAAAATCGAGTTGCAAGTTTAAATAAAAGCTTTTAATAACGGACATTTTTACTTTCTCGTATACGTAGTATAGAGGAAGTCTTGTAATCGTCAAAAATTCGACCTCGAGATTTACACGTTTTGGACCTCCCTGAGTCCAAAAAAAACGTTTTTGGAATTATGTCTGTGTGCGCGTGTCTGTGCGTTAGCACGATAACTCGAGTATGCTTTAACTTATTGAAACCAAATTTAACATGCATGTGTAACATCAAAATATAAGGTTTCTATCAACTTTTGAGTCGTCGATCACGAAAGTTAAGCAACCAAGTGCGCGGTCTTTACTCGGATGGGTGACCAAAATTTAACATGCATGTATTCAAAATATAAGGTTTCTATCAACCTTTGAGTCGTTTCCGGTATACGAGAAAGGTATTCAAGCAAAGGTATTCGAATCAGCAATACAAATGAATATGCTGGAACAAGTCAGTGCACAGCTGTCAGAAGTACAACATGGCTTCCGCCCAGGTTGTAGTACAACAAGTAACCTTCTCAACTATGTATCTGAAATTTTCCCTATGGTGGATAGAGTAGTAAGGGGCAGGTAGACGCTGCGTATTTTGACTTCCAAAAAGCATTTGATGTCGTGGATAATGATATTCTACTTAGAAAATTAGCTAGCGTCGGTTGCACGCCTAAATTACTGAAATTTTTGGCCAGTTATCTGAGAAACCGTCAACAGTACGTAGAGTAGGCTGGTTACCGGTCTCAACCATATTTTGTAAGATCAGGGGTAAGTCAAAGAAGTAACTTAGGGCCTCTTCAATTTGTTATCATGATTAATGATTTGCCAGACATTGTAAAGTCATCGGGCTGCTTGTTGTTCGCGGACGATCTAAAATTATTTAGAAGTGTTAAGGGAGTGGGTGACTGTGAAAGATTGCAAAATGACATAAACGAAATATTAAAGTGGAGTAAAAATAACAAGCTTCAATTTAATGTTTCCAAGTGTGTTACAATTTCCTTTACAAGAGCCCGTAATCCCATAGACTATACCTATAAAGTAGACGGAAATTCCATGAAAAAGGTAACAGGAGTGAAGGACTTAGGTGTTTGGTTTACTACCAATTTAAGTTTCCGGGAACACATACTGAATAGCTGTAAGAAAGCCTACATGAATCTGGGACTTATACTTCGCAGGGTTCACGACTTTACTAATATTACAGCCATTGTTACACTGTATAACACTCTGGTAAGAAGTCATCTGGAATGTAACGCTATGGTCTGGGCTCCATATCAAAAAGAATACAGCCTCATGTTGGAGCGCATTCAAAATAAATTCATAAGATATTTATATAAGAGACAGTACGGGGTTTATCCCTTTTATCCATTGATGTACCCTAACTTGTTTATATTGGGTATGGTGGGATACAATGAGTTAGAGGTGCGACGAAATTTTGCTTTGGCACTGTATTTATTTAAAGTATTTAGGGCTAAAATTTGTAATGGGTGTATACTGGAACAAATAGGGCTGTATGTTCCCGATAAATACGTGCAGCGTCGTCATAGGCCGCGCCTGCTGGCAGTGCCGAGTGGAAGGACACAAATTTTAAAGAAGTCTCCGCTGGTGCTCGCACTACACACTCTCAATAAAGGAGCTGAGAAAATTGACCTCTTTCATTGTTCACTGAGTGAATTCACAAAAATAACTTTGCATGTCCTATGTTATTGTCGATAAGATGCTCTTCTGTCGCATTAGGTTAAGTACCTGTAATGATAGATGTAAGCTTTGAGGAAAATAAATAAATAAAAAATAAATAAATAAATAAATAAAATTTGTAGGGGATTTTCTCCCGAGTTCTTGTTGCAAAAATACGTGTTGAGAGACTACATTTTAAACTCAATCTACTGTACAATTGTCAGTTACTTTAAGTACATTTTCACTTGATATTGGCGCAATGCGTAATCTTTATGTGTCGCGATCGCCATTAATTTAAAAGAAGAAGAAGAATATTTGTAGGGGATGCGCCTGGATGTTTATGACGCTGACTGTACCTACCTACGGAGTAAAGTATACCATTTTAAGTACCTAGGTCTTTTTTTGGATATTTTAATTGATCTGATAATTGAGAGGGTATCGCGTTGCTTGTTCCATCAAAGAGAAGACATCGTTGTTGGCACAAATAAGTTTCGTATCTACACTTCTGTGCAAAAAAATCGGCCCATCTCGTAAGTTTCGATTCGGAATGCATCGGTAAAAACTGTAATATTACAAATAATATTACAGACCTATCTAAGCTTTTTTTTCATATACCTGCTCTAAAAACTCATTTTTTTTATACTACGAGATGACAAACAAGCTTACATTACAGCCCACCTGGTGTTAAGTGGTTACATTCGCCTATAGACACTTGCAATATTAATGGTAAGTCATTTAACAGTGCAAGTGCGTTGCCATCCTGGGGACTAAGATGATAATGCCTTCCATGCCCAGTAATCACACTAGCAGCCGTCCCTCAATCCGGAACACAGCGAACTTCTTCACGGCAGAAATAAGAAAGGCGGTGGTACTTACCCAGACGACGATGTAGGGTCGTCTGGGTAGGTACCACCAAGGGTCTACCACCTAGTAAATATAATTACCTACGTAATTACTGTGAATTCAATTAACTTGCACTCAGCACTCTGCTGAGTGCAAGTTAATTGAATTTTGTTTAAATTATGTTATATCGACCACTGAACCAAAGCGTACAGGAAGGGTCGATTTTATTGCACGCCAGTATATATAAGTACTTACCTATATCGTATCCCATTAAAATAGGAATTTAAAATATTAGTTCAGTGGTACCTACAGCTAAGCAATAAAACTGTTCTAGAATCGAGGTTTCACGAACTGCGGAATACTTACTTTTATCACGTCAATATAGCAGTAAGAGGCATACTTTATTTACTTTGTCGTAATATTATATAAGTAATACTGCGGTTATGGTACAAGAGACTGGCGTATACAAAATGCCATAAACAGGAAAGTTACAACGACGTAGGGTACATCGGATTGCATGGCTGCGGCCTTATGTAAGGGGACAGACAGCTTAGACACGTGTGTTAAACTGCGCTGAGTTCCATCCAAGATGGGATTGGCACTACTGTGGGGGACTCGCAAAAACGCCCTTTTCAGAGCCAGCGGAGCCTTCTGCTTGGGCAGGGCCGGCCTCCAAGACAAGCGGTCCACTGTTCGGTATTTATGCCGTACATCGGACGAGAACAATTACACTAGTTGAGCCCGAAAGGGTGGCTAGATATATATGTAGGGGCTGCAGATGGCTTCCCGATGAAAGCAAAAGCTTCGCGATCCCGAGACGCTGTCATGTGCCTTGGCAGGATGCCCGGAGAGGATGTTTAGTGAGCAGTAGGTCAAACCACTTTACCTTTGAGTCCCACATACCCCTGCAGTAAATGAACTTGAAATGAAATGAGAAAGTTCTATATGAATTTTGCTAAGCTAGTACTTTTAATCGTCAATACCTTACCACCGTTTCCTAAATAATTATTATGATGCGTCGCATAGTACTGCAGGGATGATGCGTAAATGCATTAGAACTCTCCGTTAAAAAGGGTACAGCGGATTAATAATTGCTGCGTTCTCAAACCTGTAAATATGAATCTCGCAAAAGGATTTTATACCGGTAATACGTTCCTGTCCTGTGGGATAATTGCTTATTTTAGGTATGGGAAAACGAAATCCACGAGGGCGAAGCCGCAGGCAAAAGTTATGTTTTATAATGTCTTAGCTCGGGCTACTGAGATGCTTTAAACTGTAACAGTAATTGTCCTGGTTGCTTTTGTTCGTTAGTTCACTGAAGGTTTATTTACTTTTTGGTTTGATGCCCAGGCAACCTGTCACTACTTTGAGGCACTGCATGGTCCATACTTCCATATGTGGCTGTTGGTACGTGAACTCCTGCTCAACCCCTTTTGGGAAAAGCACATCTACCCGAATGATAAGCATAAATGGCTCATCCTTTCCCACCTCCTACTTTGAGTGCACCTATGTTTTAATGACACCGTTTGCCCTCGTGCGACGTCAGCGCCGCGGGGTAGTATTGCGCGCGATTTGCTACCCTTTGCGTCGTGAGTAACCTACTCCCTTGTGAGGTTGAGATTCCACCTGTCCAATGTGCCTTTTTTTGTGGACGGGGAGGTCAAATGCATTTACGCATCGTCAACCGCAGGGGATATGTGCGAATCGAGGTAAAGGCGTTCCCTCCATACCCACTAAACATCCTCCACGGCCTGACCTCCAGTGCGCTATTGCGGGACGGCTCGGGATCTGCGCACGTGAGCGCGTGAACGTCATCCGTTCGTGATTATCTCCAAGAGCTCCACAGCAGCGTTGCCAAGGTAGGTGTACTCACTCTTCATCTCTATTCATCGTCACTGAGGCGTTAGGGAACCTTAACTTTTTCTACCACCGCATTCGTCCGGTCTCGTGACTTCCCTTTTGGCGTCTTCACATGGTTTAGTAAAAAAATATTTTTTTTTGGATAGTCACCGTTGTACACCTTTAGGGTATATAGCATGGTCATAGCACAGTTGAGAAAGGGAACTCCTCTTTATTTTACTCTGAACGCTACGAAACGGTGGCTACGAAACTGTTACGGACCGTGGCGTATCGCCCCTTCTTCACAGTAAGAAGAGGCGATACGGTTTCAAGCTGATAAGTTTGCCATAACCTTTACGCAACAGTTCTTTTCCGCCTCAGCTTGTGATTCGTACCACAACACAGCGACAGTTGACCTTATTCGCGACGTCGCGAGTGTCATCTGGGCGGGCGGCGCAGGGCGGCGCGCCGATAGCCTGGTACGCGCCTTGCTCACTTCGCAGGGTACTGTCCACAAAATACGCAACTAAATACATTTTAAAACACAAATCGCACCTTTAATAATAAACTGAAATAATACAAAATTCACGATTGTTGGGAAAACGCGTTCAAAGTTTTGCGAGTCTGACCCGGTCTACATGTTTACAAACTAACAGAAGGACGAATAAGATACAGTGATTTCAGTTAGTGGTATACGTAACTAACGAAATTATCTATCGAAGAACAAGCGAAAAAAACCGCCTTCAAAACTAAAAACGGAGAAATGAAAATTTTATGCTTAAAAAATCACTGCCTTCAAAACTAAAAACGGAGAAATAAAAATTTTATGCCTATTTAAAAAAAAATCGGTAACAAACAAGTGTCTACGTTTATTCCAAATATTGAGGTAGGCACCGAACGTCAAAAAATAGTTCTTTTTATACATTAAATTTTTTTATTTCTCCGTTTTTAGTTCTGAAGGCAGGTTTTTTAATTTAAAAAAATGTTTTTTGGCTTCTTAGTGTTGTAAGTATAGAAATTTTCAGGAAACTATCTCGAGGTCTTTTAGATTTAGACAAACAAGTAATAAAATGATAACGATATCATCGGTGTCAATTAAATAGACATTATGAGGAATAACTCAAAAACTACTCGTCAGATTTCGATCACATAGGTATAAATGGGACCACAGTGCAAGCACCAGCTTCCAAACGTTGAAAGAATATTCAAAATCGGTGCACCCAATAAAGAGTTATGAGGTAACACAGATAAAAACATACTGACGAAATGAGAACCTCCTCCGTTCGTAGCCGTTCCGTAGCCGCCGATCCGTAGCAATCATAGTAAAAAAGGGCATTCCCTTTCCGAGTTGGTAAGTGTGCTACAACCTTTAGTGGGTATTCCCAGAAACTCCCAAGCGAGTTCCACACACACCGCATTCTCTGGCCCACAGTGTCGTACCGTAAACGATTTTTCATCGAAAACAAGGGATTGGCAGTGTGGGAATAACATTTAGGTGTTGGAAAAAAACACTTCAACAAAATTTTAATTAGTTTAAAATCTGTAAAAATTCCTCCTCCGTTCGTAGCCGTTCCGTAGCCGCCGATCTGTAGCAATCATAGTAAAAACGGGCATTCCCTTTCCGAGTTGGTAAGTGTGCTACAACCTTTAGTGGGTATTCCCAGAAACTCCCAAGCGAGTTCCACACACACCGCACTCTCTGGCACACAGTGCGGTACCGTAAACGATTTTTCATCGAAAACAATAGATTGCTAGCGTGGGAGTGACTAGTGTTGGAAAAAAACACTTCAACGAAATTTTAATTAAGTAGTTTAAAATCTGTAAAAATTTCCCGTCGCACGGCTTTATGACTTCTCATGTACACCGTACCGTAATCTATTTTAGTAAAGGCAACCTGAAGGCTCGTTACAAAGGAGACATCGTGCCATAATGGCCTGCTGTCGAGACTTGCGTGACTTGCCGTTTTCCAGTCTCTACCTTTCCCAGCACCGCTCAAAGACAGACCAACCGTCTGCCGAAGAGGACTCTGAACAAAGGAACTGAGGAATCATTTCTGAAGATGATCAGAAAAAAGTAAGCCAAAATGGACCAACCAAGCTCATCATCTTCTGCCAACCAAGACCCTCGCTTCGAGTTCATAGGATCGTATGCTGTTAAATCCTTGAAATTGAAACCAGAGAAATGGCTTCGAGTGCTAGGCGTGGAGGAGCACAGGACCACGCTGAGGGACTTTGTGGACAAGCCTACTCCCATTCTCTTAGTAGTGGTGCTGACTCATGCACTCCAGCTACTACCAGTGACCACATTTCCATGTTACTTAAAGAATAAAGGGGTCTATTTCGTGAAGAAAAGGCCAGATGCAGTACCTAAGGAGAATTGTGCTGAGATGCTAATTTTTGGTAAGTAAATGAGGTTCTTGATAAGTATTGCATACCAATGGGTAATCTATAGGTACCTACATAGTATAAAATAAACTAGCTATTTCTGTCTGTACGCTTATAACTTTTAAACTACGCAACGGTTTCAATGCGATTTTCATTAACAGATAGAGTGATTCAAGAAGAAGGTTTAGAAGTATAATTATTTAAGGTTAAAATAGTAAGTATTCTAAATACTATCCGTGCGAAGTCGGGGTGGGTCGTTATTTACTAATAAAATAACTGGTGTGGGTCACAAATAGGACTAATTCCTGATTCTTATCCCGTTAGCGGCATAAAAGCCGACTGAGAAATTATGATCCCAAGTAAGTTTGGACCAGGATAGAAGAAGCAAGGAAAGTAATAAGCAATTTAATGGGTAGGTAAGGTACCTATGGGACTAAGCAAAAACTACGAGTATCCCAGTTATCCCGTGCTCTAAGTTTAGCAGACGATTATGTTGTTGCATTACTCAATTCAAATCAGTTCAATGAATTTATAATATCTGCATTAGGCTTAGGAGACAATGCCGCGCCTATTCCAGCATGGCATCCGTATAAAGGGGACCATATGGGGTAACATTAAATTTTTAAACAATCAACGCATTAACAATAAGATCGTAAATTTTGAAAACTATGTTCAAGACACTATAGTTTGTTTATTTTTAACAAACGAGTACTGAGTATGTCGCTCGCATATTTCCAATATTGACAGAGTGAGAGGGATCATATTAGGGGAGGGGCCAACGCCTTTGTTCAAAACAAATTTGATATTTTATACAGTAGAAACTATAAATCAAATATTTTTTATATAATTCTTGTAATCTTAAAAAGTATCGTTGTCACTTCCTTCTGATGAACTTTTTGCAGACACGTGAATAATAAACTGCTCTAACAATATTTGTCCATGGCACATTTATCATACAACCCCTTACAAGCAAGTAAAATATAAGCTCCTTGCAAGCAAGTCTTTTGTGGCGTTTGTGTGAAACTCATTCGATGTGTAATTCATTCGGTGATTATCACTTCCATCTGTCAAAAAAAGTTAGCGAATAAGCCGGCTGTTTCATTTAAATATACAATAAGGCTCTATGCAGACATAGAAACATTAGTTGAAGAAACTATCAACTTAGTTGAAGTAACTATCAGCCATCATCAAATTACTAGTTGCAGCAACAAAAAGGCCCAGTTTACTGTTACTGTGATTCTAAATAAACGTTTAAAAATGGTAAACAGTCAGTGTGAATAGTTGATCATCATTCATCATTACAGCCTTTCTTATTCGACCCACTGCTGGGACACAAGGCCTCTTCTTGTCATCGAAGGAGGTTTAGGCAGTAGTCCACCACGCTTGCCCAAATGGGATTGGTGGACGGAGTATAAGGTGATCAATACCCCTTTGCTGATCCATTAGTTGCCTTCCACGACACCCATTGGAGGATATGGGGTGATGCTATTCTACTCTGCCGGCATCACACGCCTACTATTCACACTGAATAGTTGCGTCAATTTTAAACTGATGCTATCCTCGAGCAGCAACTGAAAACTAAAGTCGATCATCATAATTCACAACTAGAGTTGCAACAAAACAGTAAACAGCTAGTTGTGAGTTGCCTGTTGCCGCAATACGGAGATTACGAAAGTTTCTCTATCTGCATAGCGGCCAAGTGTGTTAGGATAGCAAATTGCGTATTGAAATTGTTCATGACGTTTATAAATACCTATATTATTCCATATCGGCAGGTGATTTAGCACCAAGGTTGATAGACGAATTAGCATCTCTGGTGGATGAAGTATTTGTGCCGCTGTTGTCCAACCCCCTAAACCACGAAGGATGGCCACTAGTCGTCTCTCAGGATATACTGAAACAAATACACAACTTGAAGAGTACGGTTTATGAGGTAAAAACATTTCAATATATGTAATACTTTTTATATGTTTCGCAAGTTAGGTACAGTAACGATATCGAAAGCACGCAACTTTGAATATTCCCTAAAAATAAATTTCTAATCTCCTCTATACTTCAGTAGATACGTTAAGCAATTGGTCGCGATTATTACTGCAATTGTTTTTACTCTACCTCCATATGCTATAGGTACCTATTAGGTAGGTACCGATGTCTTAGCCATCCACAATGATCCAGGGTGGTAGTATTACGGTCCGAAATTTCTTAAATATGTTTCTAGCATATAGGAAGTTTTGAGCCCAGCATTAAAACGCGTGTAAGTTGATGTGCATGTATTAAAAATATTAAATAAAAGTGCTGGACATGTTCTAGTTTGGGAGTTGCAGACCACATATTTTTTAATATTGCAAAATATCTCGTATCGTTCTTGGTTACTCTTGGTTTGAATTAATGTTAATATTATTATTGTTTTTGGCATCATTGGTTTCGTAACAGAATGTAGGTACTTCTTAGTTCTTTTCTATTTAGGTCAAAGGCAAAGTCAACGGTCAAACAGTACTTCCGATGCCAGTGGGAGTGGAGCTAGTCCACGACGCTGAGAAACAAGTGCAGAAGGGTGAAGAGGTAGACTTGTATCTTAAGAGCGCCATCGAAGGAGTCGTAATCAAATGGGCGCAGCAGATCAATGACGTAATGATGGAAGATTCTGCTCAGGCGTTTGAGAATGGACAAAATCCGCTTCCTACTATTGGTAAGGACTCTAGATTTTGAGTAAATACTAAAATATTATTTAGTCAATGTTACGTCTATTCAACAATACATAGAGTTCTTTTCGATATAAGTAACGATTTTAACCACCTTTAAAGAAAGGAGACTTATCGATTGATATTTGTGACCAAGTTTTAATAACTTTTTTTGTACGAAAATGTTGTCAGATTTTTCGACCAATATATTATTATTTTATTGCATACTATTTGAAAATTTTGAGACAGTTGACGAAAGCGTTTCAATTTTTCAATTAGTTTTAAATTTGAAAAGACAAGGATATAAACTAATTGAATATTATTTCAGAGTTTTTAGTTTGAATAACGCAATTAATGTACTATGCTGTATACTTCACGAGGTATATTCGACTTTATAATTATACGTTAATCCTAAAAATAACTTTTTGTATAGAGTTAGCATTCTGGAGGTCAAGGCTAAGCAACTTAAATTGTATCTATGATCAACTGCGAACCGAAAGAGTGCGTTGTATGGCCGTCATATTGGAAAAGACTACGTCAGCATATTATCCTTGCTTCAGTCGACTTTTCAAGAACATCGTGTCGGGTACGACTGCATACAATACTTTTTAAATATATAAAGAGGACAAATACAAAAATCCAAAAATTAATAAACAAAATCCTGTTTTAGCGTTGGCAGAAGCAAGAGAAATAGATTTGTATCTTCATACACTGGAGAGACACTTTCAAGCATTAGAAGATACTGACTTCACGGAATGTCAGCCACTGTTCCGGCCATTATTTCACGTTATTTGCATGATATGGCGAGATTCAAAATATTACTGTAGCTCATCGAAATTAATGGTACTACTGAAACAAATCAGCAATTTGCTAATCTACCAGGTAATTGGCCAAGCGGAAATAATATGTTGCTTTAACTTTTAAAATGTCATATTAATTTTAAATTTCTTATAACAATTTTAGGCTAAGAAATGTTTAGATCCCAGTACGCTATTTCATAGCGATATAGATGAAGCTACCCAACGTATTCAACTGACAATAGATATTTTAAAGAAGTTTCGCAGCACCTTCGAATTCTTCAAAGACAACCTACACAAATACTTTGTGGATCGAAGAGTGATCCCTTGGACATTTCACCCTAATGTTGTTTTTGAACGATTAAACAAATTCTTAGATCGTTTGAATACAATCCAATGGTTCTTTAAAACTGTACTTGAGTTTCAAAAACTTGAAAAAATTGAGATAGGCGGCATGAAAGGACGAGTGCTCAGTGGACAAATTCGAGAGATTTCGGCGGAATTCGAGTCTTACTTCCATAGCTTTGCGTCAAAATCTTATGATGTCTTGGAACCCGACGATGAAACATTCAATATAGATTTTAAGGGATTTCAAGAAAACATTATTGATTTAGATTTGAAACTATCAACAGTCTTAGTCGAATCGTTTGATAATTGTTGTACGCTGGAAGATATTTTCAAAGTAAGTTATGAAATTTCTTTAAACAATTTAAGGGTGCCTACATTTACAATAATCAAGTAATTATATTACAGCTCATTGACATAGTGGGTTCAGTTTTAGATCGTCCACTGATCAAAAATGAGTTCACTGCAAAATATGTAGAAATAATTGTTATGCTCGAGAAAGAAATTGAGACCTGTGAAGTAAGTATAATTCAATTTTAGTGTAAAGTAAATAACTTTAAGATAATGGGGTCGGGAAATGACTATCAATAATAACTAAATATTTTTCAGGATTTATTTACAGAGCAGACAACGCGTTTAGAAAAATACGGCATTATGGAAGTAGACGCATACCTCCCTCCTATTGCTGGAGGGCTCCTGTTCATGAATACGCTAGCTGCAAGAATTACCAAGCCTGTAGCTAGCTTTCGCAATTTGCCGCACCCGTAAGTCATCTGGGTGGGGCAAATTGCGAAAGCTGGTTATTTGTCTTACAATCATCTAGTTTAGACCTTAATGACTAGTGAGAACTCAAATTATTAAATTTTGTGTCACGTTTTAGAAAGTACCTAGTTGATAACATCAAGAATTAACTTTTAAACCACACACTTTTGTTAGTTTATGACTCTTATTGCGAAGGTAATGATGCTGAATTGCCAAAAATACGTACTTATTGCTCGTGATTGTTCAGACGACGGAGATCATGATACCACCAAACTGTTAAAATTCTTAATATGTCAACTGTCCCTGCATCACATATGATACAATTATATACCCAATCCCACGTTCATGCATCACATGTGACGCAAGTAGGTATACGAAATCAATGACTTTTATTTTCATGAACGTCTCAGTTACATTAAAAGATATCACAAGGACGTCTAAGCTATATATTGAGGTAAATAAAAATAATATTATCCGACAAGTTTTTATTATAAAAAAAATAAGCACTAATGGACGTCATTAGGAGTTAATTTGATTTGGTCTGGACAGTCAACGTGTTAAATAGCCTTTATACTCTACGATCTTCGTGATCTAACCACGATAAGGCTATAAAGAAACTTCGCAGTTTTGCTACCGTCTGTTTGTCCAATAAATGAAATACGAAAACAAACGTGTCATATCAAGAAGCTTATACTTTATCTTAATCTATCTTCGTGTGTCATATCAACTTAATTTTGAAGTATTTTTTTCTCATCTCTCATCTAGGATAAAGGGTACGGAAGAAGCGATCAAACTTTTTGCTAGATATGATAAACTTATCGAAGACATTAATGCGTTTAAAAAGACGTACTTTAATGATTGGACTAAGAATATACCTACTATCATTGAGAACAAAGCTAAAAATTCAATAATTGCTCGCCATGGTTCAGATCTTATATTGAATTTCAGTCCAATGGTAAGTAGAGATGTTAAAAGTTTTCATAAGAAATAGATTAAATTGTAGAACGTTAATTATTTTTAATAATAAACTATTTATACAGATATTAGACATTTTAAAAGAAGTGCATCATTTACGAAACAATCCTGACGTACAGAGCGGGTTACCAAAAGAAAGTTTACTTTTGTTTGAGAAACAAGAAATATATAGGCAATATCGAATTAATTTGGGCATAACTATTGATTGGTACAATCAAATAAGAAAAAATAGTCAAAAAGTTGAATTTGATTTAGTGGAGGATGAAATTAAAGCTATTGATAAAAGAATAGCTTTGGCTCAAAATGAATTGAATTGGAACTCAGAAGGTTAGTTTAGTAAATATTGTAATAAAACCAATATCTGTTATGAACTAAGAGATATTGGTTTTATTTTTTAACGAATAATAGTATATAATTGTATACGATAATTTACAGATTTATGGACACAACTGCAAGAACTGCATACTTTGGTAGGTAATTTATTTGAAAGAATGTCAAAAATACAGGAAAACTTGAAAGAAATTAAAGCTACGCTTAAAGTATGGGCTGGGCAGTCATTATTTGAGAGAAAAGAAGGAAAAAAGGTAAAGGACAATTACTCTAAAATAATTTCTTGTAGCAAGAAATGCATATAGCATGTTATTTTTATTATATTGTAGGATACTCTCCTAAACTTAGATGATAGAGCTGAAAGAAAAAATCAGCATTATTCTATAATAAAACAATCAGCCGAGACCATTCAGGCTTTATTAAAGGAGAACATGGAATTGTTCAATATGCAAGATAATCAGGACAGTGATATTTGGAGGAATTATGTATCTTTTATAGATAACTTAATGGAAGAATCTTTGTTCAAATGTATTGCTTGCAGGTAAATACTTATCACGGTAGTTGGTCAGAATATTTGGCATTCGTTTTAAAATATATAGTTAAATAAAATTTTTGTTTTAGCTTGGGCTACATATCAGAGCACATGAACCCTAAGAATAAATTAGCTCCTTTATTTGAAGCTCAGCTCGAATTGCTGGAGCCCGATATGGTTTTCTCTCCAAGCTTGGATCCAAACGACGAAAAAGGTTTCACTGAACTGATAAAGTCAGTAATTGAAGACATTTTAACGATGTCAAAGTTAGTCGATAAGATTGATACTAAAAAAGGAGCTTCTTATGAAGAAGATATAATTAAAAATGAGGATGTTACTGAGATGAAAGAAGAAATTTTAAGTGGCATAGATAAGGTAAGCCATAATTTACTGTACGCGTATTTTAAAGTTTCATTTGTCACTTATATTAAACAATTAATCGTTTATAGGTAATTGAAGACGCCAATGAGTTTTGTAAAACATTTGAAAATTATTCTTACTTGTGGCTTGAAGAAAGAGATGCCGTCATGGAAATATTTTTAACTTATGGACGAATATTGCTTCCTGAAGAAATAGATAGAATTGGATCCGAAGATAAAGACATTCCACCACCTACACCTTGTGCTCCAAAAATGGAAGCTTTTAGGGAGCAAATCGATCAGTTTGAGAATCTTTTCATAGATATTGAAGAAATGGATTCATATAAAGTATTCAATTGTTGGTTTCAGGTCTGTATAAAATAATATCTAACGTTACTGATGAAAGCATTTATTTATTCTATTCGCATTTAGCTTGCATATATTTAGGTTATCCAAAGACTAGAACTATTGTTCGTTTTATGAACACAAAACATAGTTTTAACGTATTTTATTATTGTTTTTCCTTGCAAATCTGGAATATCAATTTCCTTCAACATTATTCTACGTCTTACCTGTCCATCCAAAGGTTGTCTGGAAGAGATAGCTTGTTTAGTGATAAGACCCATCCATTGTACATTGTTGTTATTTTCTCTCTTTATTGGATATTTACTGTAGTGAAATAAAAATAATATTCTATTTAAGTGTTTTCTTAATAATTTAACTACTCAACTTATTTGTAGGTTGATGTAAGACCATTTCGGCAAGCTTTACTTAATACTGTGAGGAAATGGGGCAATATGTATAAGGAACATTTAGTGGAAAATGTTACATGGAGTCTAAATGACTTGGCTGAGTTCATTCGTAAAGCAGATGAAGGTAGAACTGATTAGTATCCTATAGGTCAAAGTGAAGAGACTAAGTAGTATAATCAATTGACATAATATTATTACTATATTTTAAGGACTAATGCAACCTGTACCTGAAGGTGATTATGACGCTCTAATTAATGTTATGGGCTATTTAATGAACGTGAAAGAGCGAGCACTTACCACAGATGATATGTTCCATCCGCTCACTGAAACAATTGAGCTTTTGAAATTTTACGATATGGATATTCCCGAAGATGTTAATGTGCTACTTCAGGTATTTTGTTTTATATTAAAGGAGTTTCATAAATGGGAATAAGATAGATTTTATTATTACTATTTTATTTATTTACAGGAGTTGCCAGAACAATGGCAAACAACTAAGAAATTAGCACTAACTGTAAAGCAGCAGGTGGCGCCTTTGCAAGCTGCTGAAGTCAGTGGAATTAGAAAGAAAATAGCTACTTTTGACTCACATGTAACTTATTATCGAGAAGTGTTTAAAAGATACGAGGCAAGTATAGTATTAAAATAATAAATCAATTAAGTATGAATTTATACATTTTCTAAATACCTATCATTTAAATACAGTTTTTCAAATATTATTGCGATGATCCATACGAAGTAATGTCAAGAGTAGATTTTGAGATGTTGTATTTGGAAGAAGAAATGAAAAGCATTCAAGAATCGGGTTCATTGTTTGAAGTTAATGTCCCGGAATTCAAATTGCTCAAGCAGTGTAGGAAGGAGTTGCGAATGCTGAAGGTATTGTAAAAAGCTATAAGTTGATGTTAAATTAACAATGTAAAACGATATCATTAGTGGTATTTTAAAATTTTCAGCAACTTTGGGATTACGTCAATATTGTGAGGACGAGTATAGAAGATTGGAAGACCACACCTTGGCGAAAAATTGACGTCGAAAATATGGACATCGAGTGCAAAAAATTTGCTAAGGAGATTCGGCTACTTGATAAAGAAATGAGAAGGTAGAGATGCAAACATTTTACAAGATGATGAAATTAGATAGAATGTAGGTACCACTAAAGATTTTTTTTCTTTCTATTCATATTTAGTTGGGACACTTATATAACTTTGGAGGCCACTGTAAAAAATATGCTGACATCTCTTAGAGCAGTTGGTGAACTGCAAAATCCAGCTATTAGAGAACGTCATTGGAATCAGTTAATGAGAACGACAAAGGTAACATGACACTTGAAATGCTGTACAAATCAAATTAAATAATGTAAATATTAAAAACCCCTTTGTAAATATTGTATGTTACTTATGTGAAAAGCATATTTCAGGTTGACTTAATATTTGTATGTGTTATGAGGTTTGCGCATCATTGCATTTTGCACGATTTGGTGGTGTGGCATGATATTATTAAGCTTTGTGTGTTCACAAATCCTTTCATTTTCTATTGGCTGAGGAATGCCTGTAAATACAAATTTATCAATATGTTCCTTTTGTTTACTGGATTGTGCAGAAGTGTCTTGCGTATGTAAATAATATTTGTGGTTCACAGAGTTTAGCTGCATTGCCACCTGAGCTTACGGTAAGTCTTACCTTCGCGAAGAAGAGGGCGTTTATTGTAATTTTATTAAAAAGCTTTATAAATACCTAACTGAATTTAAGGAAACTATTTTATTTAAGTCAGCGAGTAGCTAGTTAGTAGTATTCAGATAAGTATTTCGTGTATGTGACGTATTTTTCGTGTGTGACAACAATTATTCTTTTGTAAAATCATGAAAGCTTAACTGTACATGTGTTTTAGTGCTTAAAAGCAATGCATGTCTATTGCACATTTTTCTTCTTGCTATGCATTTTACAGTTTCCATATTTACTAATTTTTATTCTCTTATACCTTTTTTAGTTCTAGGATTTTAATTAGCTACTATTTCTTATATTAACTACATTTTTAGATTTTACAACTGCATTTATTAAAAGTAATCAACATTTTTAAACTATCATTTACATTTTGTATTAATTGTACCTACTTATAATAGTTAACTTTTCATAGTTCTTAGTAGGTCTAAGTAGTTGTAAAAGAGTACATAGTCGACCGAGGTAAATCTTGAAGGCAGAATTTTTGAACAATATTTTACGTGTTAGGTGCGAATTGTAATGGACGCAAACACAACTCTGGCTGATTTACTAGCATTAAATTTGCATGAGTGTGAAGAGGAAGTGAAGAATATTGTAGACAAAGCTGTTAAGGAAATGTCAATGGAAAAGATTCTCAAAGATCTTGATACTACATGGAAGGGAATGGAATTTGAGCAGGAGGTTCATCCTAGGACTGGTTGTCTGTTACTTCGAGCCAGTGAAGAGCTTATTGAAACTTTAGAAGAAAACCAGGTTGATACTGATGTGATTTTTTTAGTTTTTAGTTGTGCTTATTCATAATAATATAACATTTTTCGTATTTAGGTACAACTACAAAATCTTATTACTTCGAAATTCATAGCCCATTTCTTGGAAGAAGTATCGAGTTGGCAGCAAAAGTTATCCATAGCAGATCAAGTGATTACCGTGTGGTTTGAAGTACAACGCACTTGGACTCACTTAGAAAGTATTTTTATGAGTTCTGAGGATATCAGAAAACAGTTACCAGATGATTCTGCAAGATTTGATAGAATTGATTCTGCTTTCAAGGTGAATTCCGCTTTCAAATGATTTTTAATAATAAAATTGGAAATAAACAATCGAATGGAAAATTATAAGAAGTTGATGAATACTTATGTAATTGTTTTCCAGATTCTCTCCACAGAAATGTCAAAAACTCCGAATGTCGTCCGAGGAACAAATAAAGATGGTTTAGTAGAAAAGCTAGACAATCTTCAGAAAGACTTGATAATTTGTGAGAAAGCTTTAGCGGAATATTTGGAAACTAAACGTTTAGCTTTTCCTAGATTCTACTTTGTGTCATCAGCAGACTTGTTGGACATTTTGTCAAATGGTAACCAAGCAGATTTGGTAATAAGGTAAAAAAAAACACTAAAGTAGGAACATAACAACTATTAGATGGAAAATATTAATAAAAATAAAGCACTATGATATTTCAGGCATCTAACTAAGCTCTTTGATTCAATTGCTAAATTGAAATTCAATGAAAGTGAGAATTCAGATGAGAAAATTGCATTAGGAATGATAGCTAAAGATGGGGAATATGTTCCATTTCATGGGACATCTGATTGTACTGGACCCGTAAGTACTACACACTTGGTCATCTCCTTATTTACAGTTTAGGGGAAAAAATATAATGAAAATTAATTTCAGGTGGAAATTTGGTTGAACAGGCTCCAAGATATTATGCGATCCTCAATCCGACAATATTTTGGGGAAGCAATTGTGTCATACGAAGAAAAACCAAGGGAACAATGGCTATTCGATTTTATGGCTCAGGTTTCGTTATGTGGTTCACAAATTTGGTGGACTACTGAAGTAAACATGGCTTTTGCTCGATTAGAAGAGGGATATGACAATGCTCTTAAGGACTATTACAAAAAACAATTATCCCAACTTAGTACATTAATCACATTGCTAATAGGAGAACTTACTAAACAGGACCGTCAAAAAATTATGACGATATGTACTATAGATGTACATTCAAGAGACGTTGTCAGTAAACTGATACAAGGCAAAGTAGAAGCTGGATCAGCATTCCAATGGCAGTCTCAACTCAGACACAGGTTTTCTGCGACATTTACGCAATACATAGACGTCATGTGCACTGATTAGTCACAGGTTAATTTTCATTGTCATTATTTTCTCTCACATCATACACTTAATTGTTGTTTTCTTCTTGTTTTAGATGACTTCTCTTCTGTAGATACTTTCTTATAAAATCATCGTCATTAATCATGTTATTTATTTAGCGTAGATTTTATAAACGGTTATTAATTATTGAAATGATTATTTTTTCATAAAATGATTTTAAATTCATACATAATACTAAATACAAAATGTTTTCTTCAATCACCTTTCAGATGGGATGACGGTGAACATCATTGTTTCGCCAATATTTGTGATGCACAATTCCAGTACAGTTATGAATATTTAGGAAATACACCTAGATTAGTCATAACGCCGTTAACTGATAGGTGTTACATCACATTGACTCAGGTTAGCTATTCTTAGTATTAACTAGTTATCTATTATACTATTATAGAATATGTATTAGCTCGACTGTCTAATATAATAGTTTGCACTGTTTTTTGTTTATATTTTCTGTTTATCCAGTCACTGCATCTTATAATGGGCGGGGGTCCGGCAGGTCCTGCTGGTACAGGAAAGACAGAAACAACAAAAGATTTGGGACGTGCTTTAGGTATAATGGTATACGTGTTTAATTGTTCTGAACAAATGGATTACCAGGTAACATATTTTTTAACATTGCTGCCGTTATCATATAGACTTAATTTCATGGTAAATAATTTGTTTTAGTCTTGTGGCAATATCTATAAAGGGTTAGCCCAAACCGGTGCTTGGGGGTGCTTTGATGAGTTCAATCGAATATCTGTTGAAGTATTGTCCGTAGTGGCTGTTCAAGTGAAATCAGTGCAAGATGCTATACGGTAAATAATCCACAGTTTACTCCTAAAAACAAAGTCAGTAATACAAAGTAGTATTATTGATAAAACAATGAAATTCTTTATTTACAGTGATAAGAAAGAAAAATTCAACTTTATGGGAGAAATAATTGTACTAGTTCCTAGTGTAGGAATTTTTATAACAATGAATCCTGGCTATGCAGGCAGAACGGAATTACCAGAAAATTTGAAAGCTCTATTTCGACCGTGTGCTATGGTTGTTCCTGATTTTGAATTGATCTGTGAAATCATGTTAGTAGCAGAAGGTTTTCAGGAAGCTAAAATTTTAGCTAGGAAGTTTATTACATTGTACACTTTGTGCAAAGAATTATTATCTAAACAAGATCATTATGACTGGGGCCTTCGAGCTATCAAGTCTGTACTTGTGGTTGCTGGGTCTTTAAAAGTAAGTTAATAGCAATAAAAAATCCTATTTTATTGTATGTACTATTATTTTTATCGATATGTTCGTTTAGGCTTATTCCTTTAAACTCCTCGTAGGTTGTCTGGAAGAGTTTGCTTCATAGCATTATAGCCGCATTTTGTACTGTATATGTTCTATAGTCTCTTTTTTCGTTTGTGTAATCAAGTAAATTTCTATTATATTGTTTAGTTGTTCTAAATCTGGCTTCCACTATTTTTAATTCATTTTAGCGAGGAGACCCAGGTAGACCAGAAGAGGAAGTGTTAATGAGAACTCTTCGAGATTTTAATATTCCTAAGATAGTAACAGATGACATGCCAGTTTTTATGGGGTTGATAGGGGATTTGTTCCCAGCGTTGGAAGTTCCCCGTAAAAGAGATTTAGATTTTGAGAGAACTGTAAAGCAGGCCGCTATGGATTTATTGCTTCAACCCGAAGATAATTTCATATTAAAAGTGGTTCAATTGGAAGAGTTATTGGAAGTCCGACATTCAGTCTTTATCGTTGGCAATGCCGGCACTGGAAAGACTCAAGTATGGAGAACACTTTTCAAATCATATCAGAATTTAAAAAAGAAACCAATATATAACGATTTAAATCCTAAAGCTGTGACAAACGATGAGTTATTTGGTGTTATAAATCCAGCGACTAGAGAATGGAAAGATGGTCTTTTTTCGGTTATTATGAGAGACCAAGCTAATTTAGTAGGAGAAAATCCGAAATGGATAGTTTTAGATGGAGATATAGATCCAATGTGGATTGAGTCTTTGAATACTGTGATGGATGATAACAAAATATTAACTCTTGCAAGCAATGAAAGAATTGCACTTACTCCTACAATGAGACTAATGTTTGAAATTTCAAATCTGAGAACAGCTACTCCGGCAACGGTATCTAGAGCGGGTATTTTATATATTAATGCACAAGATTTGGGATGGAACCCGTAAGTTTTTTATTCATATCACTACAGTTTATAGACTTTTACTCACGACACTTTAGTTTATATTAACAATAATTTAGTTCAGACCATGTCCATAATATGTTTGTAACAATGTACTTAAATGCTATAGTTAGTAACAAAGAAATCAAATTAAATTATTTAATAAATTAAAATTAATACATTATCAAATTTTTTTTTTCAATATAAAATTTTATTTATGTGGATATTTATCCATCTACTCAAGTACTCAGTAAGGGGGTAATCCCACTTGTCCTGAAACATTTATTATATGGCAATTATGATATGGTTATGACAAAATATTCTTAATTAATTCAACCTGTGAGTTTATTGTGTTATTGTATTTCAGTTACGTGACAAGTTGGATTGAAACCAGAAAAATACCAGCAGAGAAGTCTAACTTAGTAAATCTCTTTGACAAATATATTCCATCCTGCTTGGAGACAATTAGAACAAGATTTAAGAAGATAACTCCAATAGCGGAGATGGCACATATACAGATGCTGTGCCACTTATTAGATTGTTTATTTGTTCCCGAAAATACTCCGCCTGACTGTCCCAAAGAATGGCACGATATTTTTTTTTGTTTTGCTTGTCTTTGGGCTTTTGGGTCTGCTATGTTTCAAGATACGGGTATTGACTATCGAGTTGGTAAGTGACAATTGAATATTTTTCGTTTACTTGAATTAATGAATATAGTAATAAACCAATGTATTTTCAGAATTTACAAAATGGTGGGTGAACGAATTCAAAACAGTTAAATTCCCTCCCGGTGGCACTGTGTTTGATTTTTATATTGATAATGAGACTAAACAGTTTGCACCGTGGACGGATAAAATTCCTAAATTTGAATTGGACTCTGATATTCCACTACAGGTAAGACGAAAATCAAATACATTTTTACATAATCTTAATACAGAGGAGCAGATTTGAATCCATTTCAGGACAAATTTTGTTGTGATAACTTTAAACAGTGAGTGATGGACACCAACCTCTGGTTGTATGTATGTATGGATATTTCAAATATTTGTAAATAACTATTGGTTTTAGGCTGTGTTGGTGCCTACAGCTGAAACTATTAGAATTAGATTTTTCTTGGATTTATTAATGAAAAACAAACATCCTGTAATGTTAGTTGGAGGAGCTGGGTGCGGTAAAACTGTTTTAGTAAATGAAAAATTGCAAGCGTATGTATAAAATTGTTATATTTTAGACCGTGCATTAAGTTCACAATGACAAATGTTTATAATAGTATTTTATTATCAGCCTTCCAGAAAACTACGCCATACAATCGGTCCCATTTAATTTTTATACATCTTCTGAGATGCTGCAGAAAATTCTAGAAAAACCTTTAGAGAAGAAAGCCGGACGAAATTATGGCCCTCCTGGAAACAAAACTCTTATCTACTTTATTGACGACATGAATATGCCCGAAGTAGACGCTTATGGGACTGTACAACCTCACACGATTATAAGACAACATTTAGACTACAATCATTGGTACGATCGCACAAAGCTTTCGTTAAAAGACATACACAATACTCAATATGTTTCATGTATGAACCCGACTTCAGGAAGTTTTACAATCAATCCGAGGCTTCAGAGACACTTCTGTGTGTTCGCTATCAGCTTTCCAAACAACGAAGCTCTGAATAATATTTATCACTCAATTTTAAGTCAGCATTTGGCAAATCCAGAATTACGAATAAATCCTCAAATAGCTAAACTATCTGGTACGTATAGTAAAAAGGGTAAATATAATTTTGGATTATAATTATACATTATTTAATTGTATTGTCTTATTTGCAGTCAATGTAGTTGCAGCTACAATGGGTTTGCATAATAAAGTTTCTCAAGTATTTTTACCAACAGCCATCAAATTCCATTACATATTCAACCTCAGAGATTTATCTAACGTGTTCCAGGTAAGCATGTTTTTTAAAGGAAATAATATTTCTAAAACTTTTTCTAAAGCAACTATTTTATAAATTTTTAGGGTCTGTTGTTCAGTTCAAATGAATGCCTCGTGAATTCTTCAGACATTATACGCTTATGGCTACATGAAACATGTCGCGTGTATTGCGATAAACTTACTGAAGACAAAGACATTGATGCTTTTAACAAAATGCAGGTCGATTTATGTAAGAAGAATTTTGAGGTAAACAACACCGTGAGTTCTTATTTTTAGCATAAAGTTGTATATTTTCTGAACTGACTACTTGTTATCAGGATATAGATGAAGGAACTGTCTTTGAGAAACCGAACATCTATTGTCATTTCGCTGGAGGTATAGGAGAACCCAAATATATGCCAATACAGACATGGGAGCAATTGAATAAATTGCTTTCTGAGGCAATGGCAAGTTACAACGACCTCATTGCAGCTATGAATTTGGTGCTTTTTGAAGATGCTATGATGCATATTTGTCGGTAAGTGTGAAAAATTAATTAAATATAATAACACAATAATCTCTTTATTAATAAATAATTTAACACGTGTGACTTTTTTAGAATAAATCGTATTCTCGAAAGTCCGAGAGGCAGTGCCATGTTGGTTGGTGTTGGAGGATCAGGAAAGCAATCTCTCTCTCGATTGGCAGCATTTATATCCAGCTTAGAAGTGTTTCAAATACAACTCAAGAAAGGATACGGTGTCTCCGACCTTAAGGTGACATTATTTAACTTTAGTTTGATACATTGGTAAATCTATATCAATAAATAAATAAAAACATAGCGATGTATGAAAACCTTCCATTATTAAATTTATCCTCTTCTGTATGTTTGTAGAAAGAGCTCAATGGACTCTATATTAAAACGGGGCTCAAGAACGTGGGAATTATGTTCCTAATGACAGACGCTCAAGTAGCTAATGAACAGTTTCTGGTACTTATTAACGACTTGTTGGCATCTGGGGAAGTGGCAGATTTGTTTCCTGATGATGAGATTGAAAATATATTAGGCGGAGTGAGGAATGAGGTAATAATTTATTACATAGTTAATATATTTCTCAATCGTAAAAACTAATACTATACTGCACTTTTAGGTAAAAGGTGCGGGTTTACCAGATACCAGAGAAGTATGCTGGAAGTTCTTCATAGATAGAGTTCGTAAGCAGTTGAAAGTTGTTTTATGTTTCTCGCCTGTTGGGTCTACGTTAAGAGTGAGATCTAGAAAATTTCCTGCCTTGATAAATTGTACTTCTATTAACTGGTTCCATGAGTGGCCACAGGAAGCGCTTGTGTCAGTAGCAATGAGCTTTTTAGAAGAGTTACATGTTTTACCGGTAAGAAACATCATAACTAGCAGATAATAATAAAATATCGAAAAAAACTTAATATTTTTAAAATTTACAGATTACTCTAAGAGATTCTGTCGCTCGGTTTATGGCGTACGTTCATACTTCCGTAAACATAATATCTAAAGCCTACTTATCGAATGAAAGAAGATACAATTATACAACACCAAAAAGTTACTTGGAGCAGATTAGCTTATACGCAAAATTGATTAACAATAAAACTCAGGAACTACAAGCTAAAATCTGCCGGTGAGTGGAATTATCTTGCGTATCATTTGTATTTGTACTGTATTATTCGGTATTATATCGATTATTGAAAAAAAAATTTTAGATTGGAAAATGGCTTAGAAAAACTTCGATGCACAGCAGCCCAAGTTGAGGATCTCAAAGCGAAGTTGGCTCTACAGGAAATTGTATTACATGAGAAGAACGAAGCTGCAGACAAGCTCATAGAGATGGTTGGCATTGAGACAGCTAAAGTACAAAATGAGAAAGCACTTGGTAAGCACACTCTGTGTATATAAAAATGGTGAAAATTTAATTTTAGGCACTCTGTAATCCCACTCTATTTCAAATTGTTTTATATCATTACTATAGCTGATGAGGAGGAAGAGAGGGTGGCAGTAATTACTGAGGAAGTATCAAAGAAACAGAAAGATTGTGCAGAAGACTTGATAAAAGCAGAACCAGCTCTAGTTGCTGCACAGGAGGCTTTGAATACATTAAACAAAGCAAACTTGACTGAGCTAAAATCGTTCGGTTCTCCACCTGGAGCTGTGACAAATGTAACAGCGGCTGTTATGGTATTAATGGCTCCTGGCGGTAAAATACCTAAAGATAGAAGTTGGAAGGCAGCTAAGGTAAATTCCTAATAAAACAATTAAATTACTTTAAATAAATTAAACAATTATGACTATGATAAACAGCAAATTCGTCATTTATTTACTGAAGTTGCGAAAATGATGTTTAATTTTTTTACATGTCAACATATTCTCTAGGTGGTGATGGCGAAAGTAGACATGTTTTTGGAGGCTCTGATAAATTATGATAAAGAAAATATTCATCCCGACGTTATTAAAGCTATTCAGCCTTACCTCAAAGATTCTGAGTTTGAACCAGGTAATATCAGATTTAATGGCATTGTAATGCAAATATGCACAGCACGCAGTAATTATGTCTGCTTATCTAAAAATTAATTTACAGAATTTGTAAGATCTAAATCGGCAGCAGCTGCAGGTCTTTGCGCTTGGGTTATAAATATAATTAAGTTCTTTGAAGTGTTTTGTGATGTGGAGCCTAAGAGAAAAGCGTTACAAGCAGCCAATGCTGAATTAGCTGCAGCTACTGAAAAATTGAAGTCTATTAAAGCTAAAGTAGCCGTAAGTATTATAATCACTAGTAAACCATAATTATACCTGCTAGTTGTTTTTGGATTATGTTTTTCATTCCACACATTTACAGTCTCTAGAAGAGCTATTGGCCAATCTGACAGCTGATTTTGAGAAGGCAACGTCAGAAAAGCTTAAGTGCCAACAGGAAGCGGATGCTACTAATCAGACCATACAGCTGGCCAATAGGCTTGTTAATGGTCTTGCCAGTGAAAATGTACGCTGGGCTGAATCCGTGGCAAAGTGTGTATTTAATTTCACTAATAATTAACTCAAACTAATTGACATGTAACTTAAGTAATTGACAATATAAAATATTGTTTAAGATATTTTGTAATAAAACATATATTTTCAGTTTTATGCAACAAAATACTACATTGCCTGGTGATATACTATTAGTATGTGCCTTTATATCTTACGTGGGATGTTTTACTAAACAATATAGATTGGATCTTCTTCACAAAAATTGGTTAATGTTCTTAAAGACATTAGAGGTAAATACGTTAATTCTGTACAGATGTTAATGTTAATGTTACCACATAAACAATACGAATCTGGTGTTTTAGCCTCCAATACCTATAACAGAAGGACTGGATCCATTAACGATGCTGACCGATGATACAACGATTGCTCTGTGGCAAAATGAAGGACTACCTTCTGATCGTATGAGCACGGAAAACGCTACGATATTATCAAATTCTGATCGTTGGCCACTTATGATTGATCCACAGGTAAAGTACTAAATGCTTATAAACTTTATGGAATATATTTCGAAAAAGCTAATAAGTGATGAATTATTTTTAATTATTACAGCTTCAAGGAGTAAAGTGGATTAAACAGAAATACGGTGATAGTTTACAAGTGATACGATTAGGACAGAAAGGATATTTAGAAACTATTGAAAAAGCTATCATCAAAGGAGAAAATGTCCTTCTAGAAAATATTGGAGAAACTGTAGATCCGGTCCTGGATCCACTATTGGGTAGAAATCTTATCAAGAAAGGGAAGTAAGTAAAAACAACAATGATAATTAACAATATATTGACGTGTATTGTAATAAATACAAACATTTTTTTCTAGAGCAATCAAGATTGGAGATAAAGAAGTGGAATACAGTTCAAACTTCAGACTAATATTGCATACAAAACTGGCCAATCCACACTACAAGCCAGAAATGCAAGCGCAAACTACTTTAGTCAACTTTACTGTGACCAGAGATGGTTTGGAGGACCAACTGCTTGCAGAAGTAGTAAAAGCTGAAAGACCTGATTTGGAAGAACTCAAGGCTGAATTAACTAAGCAACAAAATCAATTTAAAATTCAACTTAAAACCCTTGAAGACGATTTGCTTTCAAGATTATCTTCGGCTGGAGAAAATATATTAGGAGATACAGCATTAGTTGAAAATTTGGAAACTACGAAAAAGACCGCAGCTGACATTGAGAAAAAGGTTACATCGTATTTTAATAGTTTATTTATTTTTTATTATAAAGTGTTCTGTTAATATTTATAAAATTTTTAGGTGGCAGAGGCGAAAATAACCTCAGTAAAAATAGATCAAGCTCGCGAGTTTTACAGACCAGCAGCAGCTAGAGCGTCGTTACTCTATTTCATACTGAATGATTTGAATACCATTAATCCTATATATCAATTCTCTCTCAAGGTATATTCATTTGCATTTTCTCAAGCCTGAATGGCATTTATATAGATTTCTGTATAGTATCATAATTATTTTTTAGGCCTTTAGCGTAGTCTTCCAAAAAGCTATTTCCAAGGCAGAGCCAGCAGAAGGTGTCACTCAGAGAATTAAGAACCTCATTGATTGTATTAGTTACTCGGTTTTCCAATACACTTCAAGAGGGTTATTTGAGTGTGATAAACTAATTTTTGCATCTCAGATGACGTTCCAAGTAAGTAAAGAGTTAGATTTAGTTAAAAAAAATTAAGAAAGATTCCTATAAATTGTTAATTTTATAATTAATAATAATAATAAAATATTTCTACGCTCACACCAATTATTTGAATGCTCCTTTTCTGATAGGTGCTTCTGATGAGTGAAGAAATATCACCAGTGGATCTAGATTTCTTTCTTCGCTTTCCTGTGAAACCCCATGTTACTAGTCCCGTAGATTTCCTGTCCAATCACAGTTGGGGAGGAATTTGTTCCTTAGCAGGCAAAGATGAGTTTAGAAATTTGGACAGAGATATAGAGACGTCTCCAAAAAGATGGAAGAAGATCGTAGAGATGGAGTGCCCCGAAAGAGAAAAGTTTCCTCAGGTAGTAAATAACACGTAGCAAAATAAAATAATTTCAAGTGGCTGTTAAGATAATTATATTTTTTTTATCAGGAATGGAAAAATAAAACTGCGTTGCAAAGACTATGTATGTTCAGAGCGTTACGACCTGACAGAATGACTTATGCAGTTGCGTAAGTAAATTTCATATTTCTGTTATATGGGATTGGGATTTATGAGCACCCAGGCTAATTCAAATAATATGCATATTTTAGGGCGTATATAGAAGAAAAGATGGGCTCCAAATACGTTGAAAATAGAACTGTAGAATTTAGCAAGTCTTTCGAGGAAACGAGTCCTACAACTCCTATATTCTTTATATTATCTCCTGGAGTGAATCCTCTGAAAGATGTAGAAGCTCTGGGTAAAATTATGGGATATACCTCAGATAATGGAAATTTCCATAATGTATCTCTTGGTCAGGGTCAAGAGATAGTGGCTGAACAAGCCATGGATGCCGCTCTGAGTAAAGGGCATTGGGTGGTTTTACAGGTAATAAAGTAATGTATTGATTTTTATCTCAAGGATAATGATGTAAGTAATGTGAGCTTTAATATTGGTTGACTTTGTTTAGAATATTCATCTAGTGAAGAAATGGTTACCGAGTCTCGAGAAAAAAATGGAAAGTTTTACAAACGGATGCCACGACAATTTCAGGCTATTTATGTCAGCAGAGCCTGCAGCCACTGCCGATGCGCACATTATCCCGCAAGGAATTCTTGAATCAAGTATCAAGATCACCAATGAGCCACCGACCGGGATGCAAGTAAGATAAGACTGTGAATTTTTGTGTTTATATTGTTGATGTGCCTAAATAAATAAATAAAAATTGTACAAATTATTCAAAATATATTGATATAATTATGAGCGTGATAATAATATATTGATTTTTGTATTCATTATGTTGATGTTTTAGGCTAATATTCACAAAGCATTGGATAATTTTAATCAAGAGACCCTTGAAATGTGTGGAAAAGAAGCGGAATTCAAGGCTATTCTTTTTGCTTTATGCTATTTTCATGCAGTTGTTGCCGAGCGAAGAAAATTTGGACCACAAGGCTGGAACAAAATTTATCCCTTCAATGTTGGTTAGTAGAATTTATAAATTGTTATCTTAATACTCGTGAAATCCTTTTCATCTACGTTCATTGTTTTAGGTGATTTAACAATTAGTGTCTTCGTTTTGTATAATTATTTGGAAGCTAATGCAAGAGTGCCTTGGGAAGACTTGAGATATCTTTTCGGCGAAATCATGTACGGTGGTCATATAACTGACGATTGGGACCGGCGGCTTTGTAATGCTTACTTAGAAGAACTTATGCAGCCTGATCTGGTATGTTTGCAAAGTTTTATTTTAAAATTGCAATGTTGGCAATTTTACAGAAGTTGAATAGTCTATATAATATTTGCTATTTAGATAGAGTTTAAATCTTAACTAATTTTATGAAATGTCATTTCACCGATCTAAATTGTAACATGATAAGTTATGTGTGTTTGTACAAAAATATTTAAGGAATATAAGTTTGGTTTTCAATCATTAGTGCAGGACATTACATTCATATTTTTGCGTAGGTTGATGGTGAACTACAATTAGCTCCCGGTTTCCCCGCACCACCTAATACTGACTATGGAGGCTATCATCAATACATAGAAGAAGCAATGCCAGCAGAATCTCCATACTTATACGGCCTTCATCCGAACGCTGAAATTGGGTTTCTCACTACGACTTCTGAAAATTTATTCAGAACTATATTTGAAATGCAACCAAGGGATGCTCAAGCCTCCGGTGCTGCTACTGTTACTAGAGAAGATAAGGTATGTATTTTCATCACAGATAAAGAATTAAAGCTCAATAAAGGAGATCATCTTATGTATCGATTTTTAATCAGGTGAAGCAAATGGTAGACGAAATCATTGAAAAATTACCAGAAGAATTTAACATGGTCGAAATTATGGGCAAAGTTGAAGAGAGGACACCATATGTGATTGTAGCTTTTCAGGAGTGTGAGAGAATGAACTATCTTACTGGGGAGATGAAGAGATCTTTAAGAGAACTGGACTTAGGACTCAAGGTAAAGCTAATATCATTTCTGTCTTATAATAAGAAAATTTCTATAAGCGAGATTCTAAAATGTTATATTTATTTATAATAATATTTTAGGGTGAACTTACGATTACTTCGGACATGGAGGACTTAGAGAATGCTTTATTTTTAGACCAAGTACGTATCCTACGTATCCTGTATTTATTGGTATAATATCTTGTCTAAAATAATTCGAGATACATGACATCATAAAATGTTTCAGGTACCCGTTATATGGTCAAGCAGGGCATATCCTTCTCTTCTTGGTCTATCAGCCTGGTTTGTAGATTTACTCTTAAGATTGAGAGAATTGGAGACTTGGGCCACTGATTTTGTAGTGAGTATAGTTTGTAGGTAATTTAATTTTTTCACAATTGTTCAGTATTAATTTTATTTAATCGAACATTCTAGTTACCAGCATCGGTGTGGCTAGCAGGTTTTTTTAATCCGCAAAGTCTTCTAACTGCAATAATGCAGAGCACGGCCAGGAAGTATGAATTGCCTTTAGATAAAATGTGTCTGCAATGTGACGTAACTAAGAAAATGAAAGAAGAGTTCACGTGAGTATCTACTAGCATTATAAGGAACTGTACAGAAGACGTTATAAATATTCGGTTTTAATCAAAATTCATTAACACAATTGGCATGTTAGTGAAAACACTGAATGTGACTAGAAATTTAGTTAAACGTGGTATAACCTGTTGATATAATTATCTGGTACAAAGAATGGAGCGGAAGAAGATAAAGGGTTACAGCATGGTATTACGTAATCAAGCATGTCTGACGCATGTGAAAATTCTTGAGCATGTGCGACTGCCTCTCTATGATAATCGTTTTAATGTATTTCTTCTGTACTGGCTTCAGGATTGACTTCAGGTTTGGTTTTCTACGACTGTATTCTTTCAGTTTCTTCATTGGCTTAGCTTGGTGTGATCTCCACGGACTGGGATCTTACTATGTTACTATCTATTTCGCTTTTATCTTGAACTCTAACACTGTAAACACTGCTCCTAATGCTATGTTCACTTTAATCACTGCATGGATCGACCTCTTAATTGTAACTCGTCCTACGACAGGATCGCTGATTGCAGGTCAGCTCCGCGAGATGGAGCTTTTGTTCACGGTCTTCTGATGGAAGGAGCTAGGTGGGATGTTCAGACTGGGATCATCATGGACTCGAAGTTGAAAGACTTGTTCCCTCCGATGCCGGTCATCAACGTTAGGGTATGTGCAAAATGTATTTACGATTTTTAATGTGAATTAATATTAGGAGTTAACGATTTCCTGCCCTATGGCTTATTTAATTATAAATTTTCCGTATCCCGCATTTAACGAATGAAAAACAGAAATTTCCATACCCAGATTCCGATCGACAGTGCTTGCTTGTGTTTGCTTAAAAATCAGTAGGTACTATAAAAATCTATTGGAGTAATATCAAAATTTATTCTTTTATGAAACGTTAAGGTGTCTACAAAATGTTTAATTGTGTGTAGCTGATGTGCAATCGTCTATAAAAAAACTTATATTTTTTTTATACATTTGTTAAAAAAAATGTTGTAGACTGCTGTGTGTGCTTAGCGTGCGGAAAGTTATTCTTTACCACACTAGTGCTTTTTGTTATCCTCCTGTAAATAACATCGAAATACATGGAGGAGGTTTTTAAGCAAAAACTTATACGAGTAAAAACGGGAATTAACGCGATAAAATTACCTTTTAAATGCCTAAAAGACAAAAGGTAATTTTATCGCGTTAATTCCCGTTTTTACTCGTATTAATCATGCAACGCGAAAGTTTAAAAGTGACAAAAACTTATAGTCTGACTGAATCAAATCTTAAGTTTGCCCTCCAAAACGCTTAGTATAATTTTCAACAATTGTTCAAACTCTAATGTCAAATATTACTTGTCCAAGGATATAAACCGTTTTTCATTGATTTCCATTAGTTTTTTCGTAAATGTATTAAATAACGTCGTTCGATGCACGTGCGGAATTGTCATTTACACTCGTCCCTAATGTTGACCTGCGCCTTTGGCTTGGGTCAACAAATCGGTACATTCCACACTTGTATCGAAATGTACTATTGTCTTTTATGCAGATATATGTGGAGACAATACATAGGTTCAAAATGTTAATAATATTAATATCACATATTTTCAAAACAGGCCATAACTCAAGACAAGCAAGATCTACGCAACATGTACGAGTGTCCTGTGTATAAGACGAGGACCAGAGGGCCAACATACGTGTGGACATTTAACTTGAAAACGAAGGACAAGCCAGCGAAGTGGACTCTGGCCGGAGTTGCTTTGCTATTACAGATTTAAGTCAGTAAATGTAGTAACTAGAAGAACATTCTTATTTGCTCTTCGTTAGTCCTCTCCCGGGTAGGGAGAATCAACCTTTTTTCTATTTCTAACATATTTCTTAATTTAATTTTTAAGGTTTCTAGCTTTTTACATAGAGTCTCAACTCTCCCATAGGGGTAGGCAGATATATTGATATCTGCCTACCCCATTACACAGACATAAACAAGGTAACATAAAAAAACACTAAAAGATACACAAAGTGAAAGTTAAATAAGGATCAGAGCAAGTGGAAAGAATTGTCTTTCCACTTGCTCTGATCCTTATTTAACTTTCACTTTGTGTATCTTTTAGTGTTTTTTTATGTTACCTTGTTTATGTCTGTGTAATGGACTTTTGGTGAAGTGACTAATAGACAATGATGTATTAAGTTAAAATAATTAAATCTCACGTTTTTTATTCTCCTGCGAAGGTTTCTTAACATATTTTCATGATTCCATACTGCTAATTTATTTGTAACTCACATTGAAATATTTTGTTATCTGATGTTAATATTTTGTTTAAAGATTGATGTTAATATTTTGATTAATATTGATTATTTCTGTTTAAAATTTATGACATATATAGACTGTGATGAAATTAAAATTCTTATTTTATTTTAATTCTGGACTATATAGTTTAATTTGACTATCCTCTAAAATATTTTTCTCCTAATCTGAAAATAACACTATGGCAAATTGATCCCAAGTAGCCGCAAAAAAAGAGTCAGTGTCTGCTCAGCTTACGTAAAGTTTTTTAGAATTTTTATAAATTATCCTGTATGTAATATAATAACTAATCCAGCTCAAAGATTTGGTGAAATGGTATAAGAAGGCACCTACCCATGCTGTTTTATTTTAATATATATGGAAAAAAAAACTAATCGAAGTTTCACGAGGTATAAAATTAGTTCCTTAATTGAGCGATTTGTCGAGCAATTTTTCCTGTTATTTCAATAGCAATTATTTATTTTAATTACGAAGTTGTTATTACTACGTTTGTCGCTTAGGGCTATATTGCGAATATACTTATGTGCGTAATAAACAATGAATGAGTATCATTAATAGACAATATTAAAAAATGTTCAAATAAATAATTGTAAAACTTTCACTAGAGGTGAGAGCGAATTATTTTTTGTATGTGAAAAAGCCATTAATCACTATCGTTCCACAAAACAAGATACCTAGAATGGATATAGTGATTACGTTGATCTACGTTGATTCATGATGTAACTTACGTTTTTAATGTCACGCAGTACCTATTAGGCGCACCCTTCCTTAGAAGAAAATGTTTATACTGTAAAGTTTATAACAATTATCATTGGTAAGGTGGAAGTGTTTTCCAAATCACCAAATCATAAATTTCTACAAAATTACAGATCAATATAAATGTGTCGCAAACATATTTGTCAGTTAAGAATTTGTTTACAGAAAATGAAATAAGTTTGAAAAACCAAATAAACCTGCCTGCGTAAAAAGGCAATTAGTGGACTTGAAAAAATGGAAACAAGATCAAATATTAAAGGCAAATTTACATATCTATTGGGCTTTAGATAGAACATATAACATGCAGTCGGAAGCATGACACTATGAATGATTTGACAGGATTTGACGTATAATTAAATACTATGAGGTAAAAGTAAAATATAAGCTTCTTGATGCTATGCCTCGTATGCCTCCGACTGCATGTTACTATGTTGAACAAAAGTTCTAAAAACTACTACCAAAATGTTTCAAGTATAATATTTGATCTTGTTTCCATCTTTTCAGTCGTCTAATTATCTTTTTGTGCAGGCGGATTTTTTTAGTTTTTAATATAATACGGTCATGATATGCTTTTTAAAATCCTTATGATAAGCCCTTTCATATTGATGAATTATAAAGAAAAAAGTTTTTTTTTTCACTTCTAGTAACAGCTCCTCATAGCCGCCATGTAAACCTAAGAACACTTGGGCTGTTAAGACAAATCTAACGGTACCTCAATTATAAAAATCCGTGCAGCCGTGAAAGATATGATGTAATAAAAAATATTACAAATATATGTATATAGGTACATTATGGAATAATTTTAGCGTTTACAAACGCGAAAATATTTTTAATACTAGAAAAATACACTGAAAAAAGTCGTCCTGCCTCAGGCGGGAATTGAACCCAGCATCTTCCGCGATCCGGGCGGCTGCGTTAACCACTACGCCACCGAGGCACTGCTTTCACTGTCGAAATTAATGCAGCCGCCCGGATTGCAGATTCCCGCCTGAGTAGTATTACAAGACACAAGATACGCGCGATAAACATAACTCTTTCCTTGCAGTCGGGTAAGAAGTTAACTTTATCTAATAAAAATCGTTTTAGTATTGGTAGACATCGTTTTATAATTGTGGTGATGACCTCATTAAAAATTAAATAATGAGTCACGCATCGATTATGTCATGGATCTTTTAATTCTATTCTTTTGTTATTAATAATCTTCGAGATACATAATTATGACGGAGACTGACAATTATGGCTCTCATGGCTATCTGAAACTGATAGTTTCGATAATATGTGCTTAATATTCTAATAGCTTGAAATTAAAGACTAAATGGTAAAATATTTTATAAATTACATATTTACAAAAGAATTACCAATTTAAAATTATCATGAACCTACCGATGGACTATGCAACTCAAATTACAATCGATTTTCAACCTAAGCTCGTTAGATATAAACTGCAATATATACTGGTAAAATTTGACAAGGAAAACATCGTGAGGAAACCTGCACACACCTATGAAGAAATTCCTAGGTTGTGTGTGAAGTCGACCAACCCGCACTTGGCCAGCGTGGTAAGGACCTAATCGCCCCCAATGTGGGGTAGGCTCGAGCCACTCGGCGGGGACATTATATGAGCTTTTGACGTGTCACGACGGTGGGACAAAGAAGATCGACAAAAGACTCACGCTGAAGAATCAACACTGAGTTTTCTTCAAAATTTTTTATGCGGAAAAATTGCGTTGTGTTTGTGGATAGCACGTCCTGATCAATAAACAATTAAGACGATGACAGAACAGTTTGATTGAGGAGGGTTTTAGATAACATTTATTTACACTTACACATAAAGCTATGTGATGCGGGCAGAGTAGAATAGCATCACTCCATATCCTCCAATGGCTGTCGTAGAAGGCAACTAATGGATCAGCAAAGGGTATTGATCACTTTATACTCCGTCCACCAATCCGCATTGGGCAAGCGTGGTGGACTACTGCCTAAACCTTCTTTGATGACATGTGTCCCAGCAGTGGGTCGAATTATGATGACAAAGCCACATTTATGGGACCTGCAGGGCCTCCAATAGTGACAGGTTGCTAACCTGTCGCCTACACAAACGGGACACTTAACGCAAAAAAGTAGCAATCCTTCAGTAATCCATATACCAACAATCAGCTGGCCTATTCGCTAACTTTTATTGACAGATGAAAGTGATAATCACCGAGTGAATTACATATCCATTGCTGTTTGCACGATGCGCTATTATACCACTTGTCGTGTAAAACAGCAATAGATATGTAATTCACTCGGTGATTATCACTTTCATCTGTCAATAAAACTTGGCGAATGGGCCGGCTGTACAAATATTCCACTCCAAAGCATTTCTGCAGTCCGTGTAACGACGTCACGAGCAGCACGAGCAGAGCCGACGAGAGCACTAAAATTATGATGATGATGCAATAAAAACAATGTGCTATTTTAGTTTGTTTTTCTTTCGACAGAGCGCACCCCACACCAAACGCGTGGTGCTCGCAGGTAGGTATAAAATGAAGGCCTAGTGTTAAGTCCTTCTCCAGTATCCACAGTGGCGGATTTACAAATTTGCTGCAAGTAGCCTAATAATTTTTTGCCGTCCCTACTTCTGAAATTCGATACTAGTCCAGTGGTCGGCAAACTTATTAGCCAAAGAGCCAAATATGAACATTGCAACAATTAAAAAAAAATTGGAAGCCAAATCTGCTTGTTCAGCTTTTATTTACACTAAATTAGTAGCACACTAAATAAAACTAAATTTCATACATATAACTAATTTGTTAATGCGAACAATGTGCCTTGTATCAGTTTTTAAATGAAATTTTTATTGCGCCTTCCGTGGATACTTGTGCCAGAGCCGCACTCAAGGAGCCGAAGAGCCTCATGCGGCTCCGGAGCCGCACTTTGCCGACCACTGCCTAGTCCATCGAGCATACGCCTAGTTCACAATCATATAATCATAACATTTGCAACTTTATTGTGTTCTATCTTCCTCATTACATCAGCTTTTTTCCCTTTATTGAAAAATTTTAAATTTCGGGTTTAGTTTTCTCTGTGTAATGGTCGCAGGCGGATAGTTTAACACGCCGTTTAACTAAGGGGCTAGGAGGATTGTAGTCTTTGAGAATTGTTAACCAAATAAAACCATTTGTTTGTATATCCGTAGTAGATTCTATCAATATGAGTCTGTACATCGAATGGATATCGCTTGTTCATCAGGTTATTTATTTTATGACCAAGCGGAGTGGAATTTTTGTGACTCTCATAGACTACAAGCCTTTACCTTTCCGCCTACGACACATACATAATTTAATAAATTGGGCGAAATTTGCCGCCCCCTAAAATCTGCCGCCCTAGGCTCCAGCCTACTTAGCCTACCCGCCACGGAGTATCCAGAAACTTTGAATTTAGGCCATAAGTAATAAATAAATATTTTGTTCGTGTTTTTTAGTTTGACCAGTTTGGGGATGAAAGGTTGTATGGTAAATTTGGTACAAATATTGACTAGACGATGGGAAAGGACATAGGATATCTTTTATTTCAAAAAAAGGCTTGAAGGGGCTACTTATGGCCTAAAATAAGTATTTTAATAGAGCATAGGCACTATTAAAATACTTATTTCCACCTTCAGAGAAATCGGTGCAACTGTGATGTGAAACAAAGTCACAGAGCACTAACATTGTATACTAGCAATTAGTTCCATTCGGTACAATTTTACCTTGTTCTTGTTCAAAGGGTGGGAGGAATATTTGCATACAGCAGCAACTTGTATAAGATCTCGTTAGAAACAGGGTGGGTGGTGCATTAATATGCTTAATTGCTAATGAAATTCAATATTTGCTTAGACGTAGAAAGTAAATGTTGGTTTCTTTAGTTTGTTACCTCATAGGTAAGTAAAGTTCGTGTGGTGGAGCTGTTTATTTGAGGAATTTTCTTGAGGCTTTTAAAAGTCTATTACAAAATATAATGCCACAAGACTGACTGGGCGTTTTACTTTGGTATAAATTATTATTTGTTTCTTTATCTGTTATATTTATATTGTAAGCATTACGATTTAGGGAGGATACACACGTCATCGCAACGACAAAAAGTAGGCAAGCAGTAGTGTCGTGTCAATAGCGTCGCCGCAGAATTTTGCTGTTGCCAACGCAACTGGTAAAATGTCGATCAGTAGGCCTATTTGCTAACTTTTTTTGACAGATGAATGTGATAATCACCGAGTTTATTACATGTCCATTGCTGTATCGTCGTGGTGGAGTGGTCAGTAGGGTGTCCCGTCAATGTATGAGAAAATACTTTTCTCAAGCTACGCTAACGCAAGAGGCATCAAAATTTGCATAATTTCACACACTTTATGCAGAAAGTAATAAAAAATGAATTATGTGTCATCTTTAGGGTTCTACCACACTTTGAAGTTTTGTAAATTTTACGTTTTTACAGACTTAAACCATTGTGCCTAAAATAATACAAAATCAAGTTTTATTGTTGAAATTAATGAAACTAAGCACAGGAAATAAAAACATATTAAATATAGCTTTTAATCAATTACAAATTAATTAAATTTTAATCTTAATTTTGTATTAAAAATTCGATATTTCTGCTGATGATTGCCACCTATTTCTCTCTAAAAGAAGCTTCAGTTTGTATGGGCTCTGTTACGACTTTATCATCAGTTTAACCTTATGGTCCCCGCTCAGTCAATACCTCGGATACCTCGGTAGATATCCACATATTAATCTGTAGATGATTAATAATATCCAGAACAATTGATTTTAATTGTCTCGCGGTAGATATCTACTGAGCGGGTTGACCAAAAGGTTAAGATCTACTTTCCCTATACTTTTCCTAAATTATATGTAACAAGGAAAGTCACCAACTTCCAATGTCTTATCTTTCATATGGTTTGAAGGTCCTTATTGGAATTGTATTGATGAACTATAAACTGACAATCGTGCCACAATAATCTTAGTATTATTTCTAACAGAAAAGTTATTTTTATTGGTGTTGATTAATATAAGTGGTTTGTTTATACATCCTGGGTTAACACTACTTTTCACTTTAATAACTCCCTAGTGTAAAACATATTAGCAATAAGTTTTTACTAGTGCACAAAAAAATAATTTCGTTCGTAAACAGAAATAACAGTGTTGTGTTGATGTGGATTCTATTGTCTCGGATTAAGACTATATAATTAGTTGAAAAATATATCTGACTCCGTCAGACTCTTCTTACAAGTCGTATTTTCCTTAAGGAAAGAACCAACTTTTCGGTAAGTTATTCAAATCACCAGTCACCGCACACCTGAATCTGTTTTCGTAACCAGCTAACTCTTTTCTAATATTTCTGGAATATTCTCTAGTATAGTTGCACTTCGGGCAGCCATATTAGGTCAATAATAAATAACGAAAGGTTAACTCATTGGAATGAAGCATATCAATCCACCAATAGATTGTAACAGTCTTTCCAAATACCCTTTAACTCATTGGAATGAAGGAAACCAATCCATCAATAGATTGTAACAGTATTTCCAAATACCCTTTACTAAATCCTTTATTATCTATTATATTATGCCAATTAAAGAAACTGGTATTAGTTGCAGTTCCATCACATCTGTAGAGTACGTTATTTTATTTCCAACCCAACCCTAAGTCCTCTAAGAAAATTGTAAGAAAATCCTTTACAGTGCCATAATTCCTTGACGTTTCTATATCGCAAGTAAATTGATCCAGCTTATATTGCAATTGATATTATTATCTTAAATTAATGATAAATCGCCACACCCCAAAGAAATTTTAGAAGGGAATTTTAAATAATAAATAATTCGTCCAACAACTTAAAAGCCTTTTATAACAGTACCTTCTTGAAGCATCTGGCCGGACTTTAGAGACAACTTTGTGGATCATGTTTTTATCAACAATCAGAGTTAAATATTTGGTAGAAACTCTCAGCCCTCGCCAACTATTTAGGTTCTACTTGGGTTTCTTGTCTAAAACCAAACAAAGCAGCAGTGGCAGATCATAATGATACTCCGCAAATAAGTATCGCAGATCTTAGCAAGTGACAGCATTGGCAATGAAATGAAATGAAATGAAAAAGCTCTTTATTTAAAGAGCAATGTATTCCAGATGGCGGTTGAAGTCGATAGTGTTTCTGTAGAGAGCATGTTTTTCAGGAATTCATTTATAATCAAAATCAGATACGTTTTGAGGAAATATTCACGCACCGAAACTTCATAACAATTTGATTAGACAGAATCCATTTTTAAAGTAGAACATGACTCTTTTGATACAATTATTGACTTTTCCAGGTTAGAACTTGATGTTATTTTCAGGTTGAATAAACACGAAGTCGATGGTGTTTCTGCATGCTAATCAATATATCGCTTAAGTAAAACCAGAATACAGCAAAAAATTCCATTTTTTTAAATATTTAAGGTCAGTAGGCGAAATGAGGAATAGCGATAAAAATGACAAATTTTCAAAACTTTGAAGCCTGGTAGAGCCCTAAAGATATAGTTTTATTTTAATTTAAATATTATTTCGGTAATCTACAGTCAATTACGCAAATTTTGAGGGGTCTTGTGTTATGAAAAGCCAAAAAAAAATTTCTCGGGACACCCTAGTGGTCAGTATAGCTGCCTATACATCAAGCGGTCCGGGTTCGAATCCTGGTAGTGACAAATGTTTGTGTGACGAACACGAATATTTGTTTGCGAGTCATGGTTGTTTATATATTTATTTAAGTTTATTTATAAAACTATCTAAAATTATTATGTATATTAAAAAAAATATGTCCGTTATCTAGTACCTATCCGTAACACAAGTTCTTAATGATACTTACTTCGGGCTAGATAATTGGTGTGAGTGTGAAAATATATTATATTATTATTATTATTTTGTATTACACAACACTCTATTATGACACTTTTCGTGTAAAAACAGCAATGGATATGTAATTCATCAACAGCTCATATAATGTCCCCACCGAGGGGCTCGAGCCTACCCCACATTAGGGGCGATTAGGCCTTAGTCAACCACGCTGGCCAAGTGTGGGTTGGTCGACTTCACACACAACCTAAGAATTTCTTCATAGGTGTGTGCCGGTTTCCTCACGATGTTTTCCTTCACCGTAAAAGCTCTGATTAAATGTAGGTACATATGAATTCAAAATTTGAAAACACATTGGTACGCGGCGGGGTTCGAACCGGTGCCTCCCGGGTGGGAGACAACGCCCTTACGCACTACATAGATATGTCGGATATGTAATTCACTCTGTGATAATCACTTTCATCTGTCAAAAAAGTTAGCAAATATGCCGGTTGGTTGCGTTCTCGTTTGTTTTTGCGAGGCGGCCAGCTATTAGTGTGTGGTGGTTGCGCCGTAGTTGCGATGTGGATGGTACTGACCACACGGTTTCGTTGCGGTTCATGTGTGGTGGTGGTACCTACGTGTGAACTCTCCCTTAATCAAACGAACGTTAAAAACGAAAACAATAAATTAATGGCTTTATTACAAGGCCCAATAAACTGTTATTAAGCTATAAGTAATTAAATTATAGCGGTAATAAAATTTTCTCCGCCGATTAAAATCTGACTTTAGCTCAATAACTTGGCAGTTGGAAAGGCCTCGTCATCTTCAACCTTGACACAGAAGGAGTGCTATTGTCTGGTAGCCTGCGTGGGCCCATTCATGAGCTATGATGTACGAGGTGTAATCAACGGTAGCTTCGCCTTTAGTAGTAACGTATGGAGTAATTAACCGCTATGTAAGTAAATAACCATAGACCTATTTAAAATAATGAGTGTTTACTATATAATGTTTCAAGTTGAGAAGTAGAAAAAATGTTCAAATACCCTATCTTCTGCATAGTCAGTCTCAAATTAGCGTGATTCGTGCAGCATCCATTACAATAATTTTTCTACGAAAAATAAAATATCAATTTAGACCAACTTCTTGGAAAAACGTTGCCAATAGACAAGAAGTAGCATATGGCATCAGAACTTCTTGTGTGTTCTATAAAATATCAGGTCAGATATTTGAATCCGGCGTGCAAAAATTGTCTAGACAAAGATCAAAACGGTATTTTTTGTGAATCAAAATTAATCAGTTTTATTTTTAAGGAGCGATTGCTTATTTTTTTTTATTGATCACTATGGATGATTGTCAGGTTTAGTTTTTGTGTAATCTTAACCTTGGTCATAATCAAAATAAAATGTCTGCTACCTAGGTACGCGTTTTTTTTTACAGTTATTAGGGTTTAATATCAACCATATTCTTATTTTCATTGTGGGCATACATTTCCGCCACTTCGCCTTCCGTTAAAGTCAAGTGAATACGTAACTCACCGATTCGACCGATCTCCTTTGCGGCTGTCCTTAACTTTCATCGCTTCGCAGTCCTTAAGACGCGCGCAATGAATAGTGTATATTACGGCATGCTCAACTAGAACCATGTTATGTAGTACGGCCGGTGATTGCGACACTCGGTCTTCCTATGAACTCGGCGATTCGCCCGATCTCCTTAGATTGATATATATGTGCGTCAAACCGTCCGTCCGCCGGGCGGGAGTCCTCTAGTAGGAGGTACTTTGTGGTCGTGGCAAAATGCGAGTAAGGTGCTCCCTTTGCTCATGAATCTCCATGTAAGAATTGGAGGCATATTAGGGAAAAAAAACGGTCCTCTGATGTTCCAGTCCCTTCAGAATCAAAATCTGTACGATGTTTAATTTTTGACCTAGATGAAAAAACTGTAAATCTCGCTTTTTGTTTGTCGATGTGAAACATGTAAAATTTTCATATGTTTAGAGCCCCAAATAAAGATTTACCAAACAAAATAGTTAAAATAAGTCACTTTTATTTAGACCTAATACTAATTGTATTAGTAATTTATAGGTACAAAACCAAAGTAGGTAATAATTATTGACAATTGTTTTTGCCCAATTAATTTCAAACACCAATAAAAGTACAATAATTCCGGTTCTAATCGAATGAAAGTTGCAGAGGAAGTATTTTTTGTGAGTTTTCTCTTTGTCGCTGTCACCTTTAGATGGCAATGTAGTTAAAAGATGATTACGCTATAACTCTGACTCAGTATTCATTATTCTTTTCAAACCTGACACAAAAAGAATTTGAAATGAGGCAGATGCCAGATGCAAGCATTCTTTTTGCATACGACCGTGTCTAGGTCACGACGGCGAAGGTCAAATCGTTATAATTGGACATTATTGTACGTCTCGGATTCCTGAATTTCTTGTTCTTTTGCATTAGATAATCTTCTATGTTTAGTCATGTGGCTCATTCTTGGCTATATCCGTGATTGTTGTAAAATTTTAACGTTGACCCTTTAAAAATAAATTATATTTATTTTTAAACGGCTACACCTCTGTATCACTATCCAGAGGTCAATTTGTGTTCTTGGTTAAGCGTAGTATTTGTTTTATGACGCCCTAGGCGTAGACAACTATCTTATTAAAGTGTGTACTGACACGCGTCAACAACCGCCTCTAATATATATCTTTTTTTATACTACGAGCTGGCAAACAAGCTTTAGATCCATCTGGTGTTAAGTGCTTACCATCGCCTATAGACACTTGCAATATTAAGAGTAAATCACTCAACACTGCAAGTGCATTGCCATCGTGGGGACTAAGATGATACGCCTTCCATGCGAAGTAATTACACTGGCTGCCTTTCCCTTCAATCCGAAACACAGCGAACTGCTTCACGGCAGAAATAAGAATGGCGGTGGTACCTACCCAGACGAACCTACATATGGGTCTACCACCTAGTACTTTTATAATTTTTAAATAGTATCGATTTAAAGAAATTAATTTTTTATTTATATCTAAAGATTTTATTAAATCGATATTTTTATGAGGGACCGTCTCATGTCAAATTTACGAGTATGTGTGAGTAGCAATCAATAAATGTCATTCGTTCGATAGGAACGTTGAAATGTAAGCTTCTTGTTGTATCGTTTGCTACTTGTCAGGGTCACCATCACATAGAACATGGTTAATGTTTATTGAATGATTGTTCATTTGTTTTCGTTCTTTCGTCATGTTTTGAAAAGCTTAAGCCAAAAGTGGCTATATGGCTAAAACCCATCCTAAAACTAAATGGAACAATGAAAAATAATGGAACGTCGCTTAATAAACTTGACAAGTATTGATGTGGCTGTTTAAGATTTTTCAAAATTGATCTGATGAAATCATAAAATTAAATCTATGGCGCGTTATCCTTAAAACAGAATTGTTGTGTACTGCGAGTTTTAATTCTTTTCATGTTCTTCGTGCAGGACTGTAATAAAACAAGCCCCAACCACCGACGAAACACTGCACTCATTTGCATTCCCTCAAGAATCTGACCAGGACCATCCCAGTGACTAGACCTTTGAAATGTATACTGGTCGGTAAACCATGATTTTAAAGGCGGTAATAAATGTATAGATTCCGAAAAAGAGGCTGTGAGAAGATGAATGGCAAAAAAGGGTGTTAATGTTGAGAGTGGAAGAAGAAATATTGCACCCCCAGATCGAAACTGACTCAACTCAAAATTATGGTGAATTGAGTTAAAAACACGAACTGACTCACAAAAATCTGATCTATTTAGTCTTTCAAAAACTTACAACTTTGTGCTAGAACAGGATAAACAGACATATTGTGACTCTTTCTTACCCGCGCGTCCCATCACTTCCCCCAGAACAACAGTGACCGATTCAGAGTTTCGTCGACAGCGTTTGCGGCGGGACGTTATTTTGTTGTTTTTAAAATGACCTAAGGCTCAGTGCGTCGTTATCTTACACAAAAGTAAGTTATACATTCAAATAAAATCCTAATCTTAAAGTGACCAATGTTGGTACGAGGACACTTTTAGACTATAAGTGAAGCTAATAGTAGTGACCTAAGTCTACTTCGGCCATTATTGTACTATACATATATGAAGCTATGTGTAATGTCTTAAGTCTAGTTCGGTCATTATATTTATTTCATCATTACCATTACATTACAAGTTTTAAAAATGTAACTGACTTATTTCTAAATAAGGCATTTATATTTAAATTATTATAATACTAAAATGGCATGTTTTAGTATTTTTTAGCGGAATAAATAATTTTTTAAAGTATATTTTGGCTTATAACAGTTAAAGATAGTCCCAAAAATATACTAAGATCAAAATGTAATATGACATGTTTTGTAGTAAACTCTTCAAAATACAAACACATTTTTGCCATTTCCCACAAAACATGTTTTTTGAATTGAGTCACATTCGATCTGGCTATGCGATATATTACGCTGGACACAATTAAAATCGAGAACGGCGAATGGTGACGATGAAGTACAGATTCTTGAATGAATTTCTGTATAGTTGAATTAGTGAACACAAATAACCACACGTTCGTTAAACAAAGCGCAAGCTTTAATAACTTTATTGATGAGTAACTTTATAGATAAAGATATTATTACTACGAGTGATAAATATTATGAATTATACTATAGACGCCCATCTGCTCTATCCATTGTAATGATTCATCTCAACCCACTATGCTTAGAGTAGATGTAATGCGCGAGTAACTGCTCTTTAGCTAATAATAATTCATATGTATTTAAGACTTGTTAAGTCGTTTTTGTTGAGGTCGATGGTGCTATGATCGTGCATTCTTCGTAACGATCCCCAAAGCTATCATGTGAGCGGGTTGTATTGTTTTTTTTTACTCCATTTTCCTCGCTGCTGTCGAGCAGTGTTCCCAACGAAGGTTGGTGTTTGGCAGGCAGCCAGCCTTAAAAACCTGATGCCAGCTAGAGCAAAACGTCGAAGCCAAGACGGAGAAAACAAGAATTACCTCTCCGTCCGGCACTTAGTGCCATAGCACACTCAAGCACTAGACACTCACAAGACACGGGTCACACACGTAGTGCTATACCCGGTATAGACATGTACCGGGGCGCTTCTCACCCACAATCCCACCACAACATGCACCTCGGTGCACCTGAGGGTCTCTCTAGAGGCTCGGCCCTCGGCTCAGGCGCGAGCCCAGGGCCGAGCCTCTAGAGAGACCCTCAGGTGCACCGGTCCCGTCCGACTCCAACGCCTTAGAGACCCTAACCGGTGAAGAGACTCCCTGAGGGAGATGCTCACCGGTCAGGAACCCTCTCTGGGGTGGTACGACTTACAGGCTAGAGGACCCACCTGGGTCCTCGCCTTCACCAAAAAACCCCGGTGACGCAGAGAAGGTCATCAGAGACATCCTGCATAATTAGTCAAAAAAAAAAGGATTAGGCCGACTCTAGACAAAATTGAAAGTAGGTTAGGCAAAGGGTCACTTATGATATGACGCGTTATGTGCTTCAGAAATTCTCTGTTCAGAATAAAACATGAACTACATACAAGTAACTACATAACAATGTTCAGTTTTATGATTATTGGAGTTAGTTATATTATTTGTTGTAAATGACTGTTTGTTGCCTTAAATAAATAAAGAAAAAATCATAATTAAATTATTACAATGATTATCAAATTGTAATTGTACCGCGCATTATAAATATCCTTCAACACTGTTTTCATGCAAGACTACACAATCATTGAAAAAAGGGCTCATGGAGAGTATGACCTTGAGAATTTTATTGATTTTCACCATGTTTTCATTGTCTCAATATAAAATTAAATACGCAGTCAATTTATCTCGACGCACTGCTTAAAATAATTTTATAGATAACACCTTAAAATATGTAACACCCATATTTTTTTACGAATAACTGTTGAAATAAAAAAGAAGTAAAGTTTGTCTTAAAAAGTACCGATAGCCATAAAAATAATACAAGAGAAATTCGTTTTCTACCTCTACCTTTAAAAAGAAATTTAGTGAAATCCTTTCTGTTATGGTTACGAATAATAACATAAGTATCTAATTAGTAATGTTTTAATTTGTTCTCAGGTACTTTTTATAAAATTTTATATTTTTGACCTCATAATGTAATCGCAGAGAAAGTTCTTTTTGGATTTGGTTAGGGTAATCACTACAATATTTGGCCAAAGTTTTTATTTATGTTTTAAATACAGATATTATCAAAGTAGGTTAGGTAGGAATATAAAATTAAACAGAATAAAAAATAAGACAGTCAAAAGCTCCGGTGATGCTATAAAGATCATCAGGGCCAACAGCAATAGTCAATCAAATGAAGGCATCTTCGGCTCTTAAACATGCTAGTATACTGATTGCTCCAAAGCAAGTGCAGTCCAACATTCATTTTTCATTATAGAAGTTGCAAAATATCATAGGCATACAAATGCCATAGAATACTAATTATTGAACTAAATTATGTGAAACACGAAAAGATATTTACTGCTTTTACTGCATCTATTTTTTCCCTAATGAGTCCTGACATCATAATATTAACCTCAATCTAAAGTCACACCTGCGGGTACTTCCGGAAATTAATATTCCCCTTACGTCAACCTTACCTCCTTCCGTGTGACATGATTCATACTTCAAATGTCTATGAATAGCACAGGTAGTTGTTCTAATTTGCGATGTGGATGTCACTGACGGCTTCTCAGTCCAGACAATGTTCCCTAATTACAATAGCATAAGAACATAGCGTTATTTGACTATGGTCTGCTCTCATCGTAAAGGAGTGTAAGGCTGTTTTTCAGAGATGTGCTATACTACATTGCTATGAATGCGTTTGATATCAATCAATCATTTTCTTCGGTTCACATAGAGCACTGGCGGATACGAGTCTAATTAAGATATGTTTTTATATATAACCAGCGCTCCGCCCGCCCCGGACTTTATCCTCGTAGAGCTTTTTTTTTAAATAAAATATAGCCTATGTCATTTAAGAATAATGTAGCATTCTAATAGTAATACAATTATTGAAATCGGTCCAGAAGTTTTTGAGTATGAAATACTTAAAATTTTTGTTTCTTTGGACAAAAATTAAGAAATAATGTTTTCAATTTGTTTTCATAAAAATCTTGAAAAAAAAATTCTAACTTTGACCTTCAATAACTTCATAATTATTAATTTCCCAGGTATAAGAAAAAAATGGTCCTAATGATGAGCGGACTACGTAGTTGTCGGCTTTATACACCCGTTATACTTCTTCCCAACTGTCGATGTATCGCATTGCTCAAGCTGCGCATCTTCCTCGCATAGCTACTTCGCGGCGGCGCATTTTATTGTGATAAACATTATAAAATATGTGATCCGGTGAATAAATATTGATTGTGGACATATTGTGGTCATATTTTATATAATATCATTGCTTGGCCATATGATGGAGAAAATAAAGCAGTAATAATTAGCAAAGTTGTCGCAAAGACGAAAATTTCTAATGTTTATGACGTCAAAATTACGGTAAAGTATTTTCTGAATCACATTTTCATCTTGTACATCATGTTTTCATCTTGTACATCATGTTTTCAAACTATTTATTTATTTACACTTTATTGTACACCAACAAATTCAATACAATATACAAAAGAACAACAACTATATTAGTTGATTCTATTTATGTTTTCATCTATTCATTTAACTACGGTATTAACTACACGTAGAACTCGTGTTCTCTGTGACAGATGCAGTTAACAGTTCATGTCAGTGACTGCCGGCGTTCTCCGGGGCTCCGTTCTTTGGAAAATTAATAGTGTACAAGAAAAATATCAGCTATTTCAAGGGTAGGGTAATAAAGATATGTGATTGTATATTTACTTATTATTGTTTTATTATCTACTTCCTTTCTTTTTTGCTGGAAAATGAGGCTGATAACACAAATTACACACTCTACTCGATAATAGATAGCAAGTTACCGTTTTTAAGCCGTTACGCCTTCGGTTCAACCACGGCTCTGTGTGACTGGCGATAGTAGCAATTACCGATTGTGTTGTGTCCGAATAAGTAGATCGCGTGCTACACATGCGTGTTAAGTATTCCAAATAACAGCGAAAGTGTGAAGAACGATGTTTTCGACAGCTGTGAAAAGGAAATAAATCGACACTCAACTTAATCATGCCAAGAACATATTTATATACTGATATTTAAAGAGAAAATATTTGTATGTTTATGAATATAAAAAATATGTAATAATTAAGTATTTTATCTTTAATTTAGTAGTTTTTAAGTATTTTGTAGGTAGGTATCTAGTTTTAGTATCCTTTTTATAACGTAGATTTGTTTAGTTTATATTAAGTAGTATTGATTTGTGTTATATTTATGTTTATGTGTTTATAATTAATATCATCATCCATACCATCATCATCGAGCCGAGAGAGATGCCCACTGTTGGACATAGGCCACCCCAAGGATCTCCAACCCAATCGTTGGCATCCAGCGAATCGACTTCACGCATCATTCGAGGAGCTTCCCGCTCCAACAGCCGTCAGTCCTCCTCGCAATGTGTCCTGCCACCACCACAAAAAATTTCGAACCTTAAGTGGCAGTGGCCACTTAAGGTTCGAAATTTTTTGTTGACCTGCGTAAATGATCTTCTTTAAAAAGGCCTAGAGTTAAGAATCAACGCGGAATCACAACAAAAATCATATTAAGAAGCCAAAAAATGTCAAATTAAAAAAATGCCGGCCCTGCTGAGACGATATTAGAGTGTAACTCTGAATAAGGAAACTTATTCAGAGGAGTGTAAGTAACATCTGTCTAGAGGCCTCTCCTCTCTTTACATTTATTACCAATACCAAATTTCTCTTTACGTTTATTACCAAAACCAAATCGTTATCGGTTTCATATAGTTAGCAGTTAAAAAACGTTGTAAAGTAGCGCGATAAGGCCCCTGGTTGTTGGCTTTTGTTTTATTATTGGTTCACTGAAGGTTTAGTTGCTCTTGGGTTTCATGTGTAGGCGACAGGTTGCCAACCTGTTACTATTTTGGGGTACGCACATACTGCCAGACGTGGATTAAAGGTCGTTGCACACTTAGAAGCTCGGAACCGCATCGCCTCTTCAGCATCATCTCTGTTTACTCTGTAAAAGAGGCGATGCGCTACGGTCCCAGTTTCGTAGCTGCCGTTCCGTAGCGTTCATAGCACAGAAGTAACAATAAAGAGGATAGAAGTGCCTTAGTCGCGTGACCTTGGTGCCGCACTTGTGTCTCGTAGGACACAAGCGCGCGACTTGCGGCTCAGTGCTGCTCAAACCGTCGGTGTGATAAAAATGCCTTTAAATGGTGTTTTGAGGCATTGATAATTGCGGAAACTTATCCAGGGTGTGTAATTACACCAATGAGTGGATCAGATTTCATTGGAATGTATTATTTTAATGTAATAATGCTGTTTTTATCAAAATACACCTTCAGAAAATCTTTCACTATGAAATATTGGTCTATTAACATAAAACTTCATAACCATATACACATATAAACATTGCTGCTTATGCCTTTAGTATACGCTGCAATATATTGTTATTTTCGATATCCCTTCTCTCTGGCACAAAATTTCATGGTACAGACACGATACGGACGGACATGGTAACAGCCATAATGCCGACACGACCAATGAAGAGCGACGTTGTGTAAGTGTGAGTGTGACTTATGGTGAGTGTTACTAAACGCTGTCTCTTAAAACGTAAGGTTCATAATTGTAAATTGTGGGCGTAATTGCGTAGTATGTTTTCGTATTAATAGTAAGTAGAGGAGATAAAGCGGCGACACTGGTTCCGGTAGTAAATGCGAACCAATTGTATAATGTATAGCCTAAAGGCTTCCTCGATGAATGGAATATCCAACACAAAAAGAATTTTTCAATTCGAACTAATAGTTCCTGAGATTAGAGCGTTTAAACAAACAAACAAACTCTTCAGCTTAATAATATTAGTTATAGATATTGATTTGCAACCCAGCTTAGTACTTTGATAGTCGTAAAAGGTAGCGGCATATTTCACATAAGGTGTTGTTCCGGTGCAACCGACACCGACAGTTATCTAATTGTTGCTACGCCAAACTAATTCTTATTACATTTACCACTTTTCAATAGCGTAATTGTAAAATCAAACTATCATATTCATACTTGATTGATTTGACAAAATGTACGATCCTCAGACCAATGATTATAATACGATCTATTTTTCAACGAGAGAAGAACTTATGGCATGGACGGACAAATATACAATACATACTTATTAGTGTCGTTATCTTTATAAATAAATTATCCTACTAGTAATATAAACGCGAAAGTTTGTATGGATGTTTGTGTGTTTGTTACTTTTTCACGCAAAAACTACCGATTGAATTTTAATGAAAGTGTTCCAATAACATTACTACTGTGCACAAGAAGTCGAGAACAGAAGCTAGTAATTAATTTGATTATTGAAAAAGTGTTGGTGTTCATCTGTCAAACAAACACTTTACTGACACTCCACTACGGTGGCATCAAACTTAAATTATTTATCGTAAGATGCTAGGCTAAAATAAAATTCAGTAATATTTTCTTTTGCCAAGGAAAACCACATTTCTCATAACTACTTGTATTGCGGACGTGTTTATAATATACTTATTAATTTTTTGCTTAACCGATTAAAACTAGACATGCTCGTAGTTAATTATATAAATTGGGTCATTTTGCGTAACACCGTCCGACGTATGTTAGAACGTTTATTTTCTTAAAAATTACATGTGTACTGGCAGGGATTCTATTTCTTCCCTTAGTGATTTAAGAGTGAGTTGCCAAAATTTGTACGCACCAGGCTTAGTTTTCCTAGAAAGAGAAGGAATGGTGCGATTATTGAAATAAAGGGTTTTCCAATAAGAGGTGTTATTTTGAATAGCTTGATATTTCGGTAGTCGTCACTTTTGAACCTGTAATTTTTGTACATTTAACAAGTAGAAGCTACGCCATTAATAAAAATGGAACAATACACGATTCAATAACGCATTGAAATTATTAAAATTCGCTATAAAAATAATGAAAATTTGGCAGCGACGGTTCTTAAAACTAAAACAATTTTGGGTCGTCGTGAAGCATCTTGTCGATCCGCAATACAGAAATTGGTGGAAAAATTCAAGCTGTTCTGCTAAGTTAGTGATGTGAAGAATAAAACCCGTACACGTCGCTCAAGAACAACTGAGAATATTGCTGCTGTAGCCCAAAGTGTTGAAGAAAACCCAGGCTTGTCCATTCCTCGTCGTTCTTTAGAATTGGGCATTCCAGAAACGTCATTACACCGTATTTTGCATAAACAGTTGGGTCTTAGGGCTTATAAAGTTCAGTTACCACAAGAACTCAAGCCGGCCGATCATCAACAACGTCGTGTCTTTGCTGATTGGGTCCTTGAAATGCATGAAAGTGATCCGGAATTTTATCGAATCTCTCGAAGAGGTGATCACAATTGGCCACCGAGATCTTGTGATTTAGCACTTTGCGACTTCTTCCTTTGGGGCCGCGTGAAAAATAAGCCAACCAGCTCAGCGTCGATTTAAGACCTCAAAGATGGAATTCGTGAAGCTATTGAGGGCATACAACAGCCACTTTGCGATTTAGTGATGGAAAATTTCATGAAAAGGATATGGTCCTGTAAGCGTAGCCGTGGTGGCCATTTGGCTGATATTGTTTCCATTATTAATGGCATATCTTCCTCTTTACATTGAAATAAACATCCGACCATTTATCTCAGAAAATGCTATTTTTCTTTGAATATCAAAATAACATCTCTTATTGGAAAACCCTTTAGTTCTGAAAAACACTCGCCGTGCTATGTAAGAACGTATTCTAAAACGCAATATCGAGACATAAGGATTGTTAATAATTAATATAATTGGACACACAGGAATTAACATTACCTATAGGTCGGAATCGAAACAATATTTCCTGCATGAGCTGTAAACGAATGTATCAATCAAACGTTATGGTAATTTGACTAATTAGGTATTACAGTTTTCGCTTAAATTAACATGATAGCGACATGCAAGCTAAATTATATCACATTGCTTACTGTTCTGAAAAGTCAGTAGAGCGAGTTCACGGAACCGCAAAGCCGATGAAACGTCGCTCGGACGGCAATTATTGCAGCGATTATAACGAAAGCGAGCATCAGCCGGCGCGGCGACGCCGATGAAAGTGGCGCACTCGTTCCGTAACTTATAATGTGATTTTATGATAATTTGGTCATGTGATAGGTGTAGAGAATACGACAATTAGTGGCTGTTCCTGACCATCCATAAAGAACAAGTATAAACTATGAAATTGGTTTATCTGATAGTGACTGAGTATGGACTGTGTGAGGGACGCCTATGATGAAAACACGATGCCTTTCATCATTTCAGCAGAGAGACGCCTCCAACGACGACCAGCACAGACGACGGTCGGTCCTGCGCTGGCCGCATCCAGCGCCTTCCCGCGACCTTTAACAGATCGTTAGTCCACTTTGTGGGGGGCCTACCAACACTGCGTTTCCCGGTACGTGGACGCCACTCGAGGACCTTTCCGCCGCAGCGGCCGTCAGTCCTCCTCGCAATGTGCCCTGCCCGCCCACTGCCACTTAAGGTTCGCAATTCTTTGGGCTATATCGGTGACCTTGGTTCTCCTGCGGATCTCATCATTACTGATGTGATCACGCAGAGAAACTCCGAGCATAGCCCTCTCCATTGCTCTTTGGATGCCTTTAAATGTAAGAAAATATAATAAAGAATATTAGACAACGGCGAGATAATTATGTGTACAACTTGACACAAACACGAAAAAAATAATGACAACTGATTCTCTAAAAATTAAAAATACAAAAATATGTCATTATCAAAACCTGCAATGAGTCTGCCAGCCAGTCACCAACAGGTACTTTTTTGTTGACTCCACGGGGACGAAGTCGCGAGCAAAAGCTAGTTATCAATAAAGGTAAAAATCTGGGCCCTGCTGGAATGGGGCATTTAAGGAGGTACCCGGTCATGTCCTACCGCTATCTATGTTCAACAGTTCTCGGCTTAAATGATGATGATGATGAAGTTAGCAGTAGGGATTCATACGTTTCTCCGAAAATCTCCCGAGCATCAACCAACGACGCACCGAAACTGATCTCGTCTCGTAACTTATAATTTGAGCTTAGACAGTGATATGTACGGCAGTGCAAATAATTTTTTGCAGATGATACCAGATGATTTTGACGACTACACCAAAAAATTGCCACCAGGGGGTTAAACAAGAGCCCACAAGGACAGTGGAGTATGCGAAATTATGACTATAGAGTCAGTCGGAGCGACACCACAAGAAAATTTTTGTGAAGTTGGTTGAGAAAAGCTTTGATACAAACCAAAAACTTTGCTTAATTTTTGTCCCACAATCACATAATTCATTATGTGTTTGTACTTAGTACGTAGAGTTTGGCTAATTGCACAACAGAGAAACGGTGAGGTGTTTAAGAGAGAACTGAGCATATATGCGAAGATGTGGGCGCACGGGGTCAAGTTGAGAGGCATGTGTGAAATCAGATAACAGCCGACGAATTGGAGAGTATATTGTTTTTTTGTTGTTTGTTCATAGATTTTCCCGTTGTACGAGATTTTTGACATAGTTGAGTTGCTATAATCTAGGCGAACATAACAACTGTTGTTTTTCATAAAAAGGTTTCCAAAATGACTCGATTCCACCGGATAGTAATCAGAAGTGGAGTCCCAATATAATATGTTATAAACACATGCTTTCACCAATTATCTAGCCCAAAGTAAGTATCGTTAAGAACTTGAGGTATGGATAATTAATAAATATATACAGATATAACGGACAATTTTTAATATACATAATAATTATAGATATTTTTATAAACAAACTTAAATAAATGGACATATATGAACGACCATGACTCATCAACAAATATTCGTGTTCGTCACACAAATATTTGCTGGATTCAAACCCGGACCGCTTGTAAATGTAAAGATGTGAGTGAGAGATAAGTGCTGGACTACCCACCCTCGCCTTGCTGACCTGCAAGGTGTTTCTTCTTGCCTCTTTTGAATAGCCCAGGATTGTTCGAAGAAAGGAACACCCTGTGCTGGCATTACATTTTCTGATGCTGTGATATAGAAATTAGTATCAAATTACTTGGTTCGCGTAGAATGGTTTAAATTATACAAGTATGCTAACTTTATTTTATACTATCTTAATTGCCCGCGACTTTGTCCCAGTGGGATTAAACTACGAAAATTTTTTAAATACGTCATTCTTAATTTTTTACCGAAAAATCATTTTACCAATTGTTATGTATTTTACTATAAAAATTACGGATTTCCCATACAAACTTTCATCCCCTTAAAGAGTTATATTCCCTTAGGAAATCCTAAAATACTCCTTTCTTAATATTAAACGGAAAAGCCCTACACCAATCTGTATGGATTTCACTATAAAAATGATGTATTTTCCACAGAAACTTTCATCCATGTCATCCCCTATTTTACCCCCTTCGGGGTCGAATTTCGAAAAATCCTTATCCCTTGCCTACGTCATAAAAGGAACCTCTGTGCAAAATTTCAGCTATCTAGGTCCAAGGGTATGGGCTGGGCGTTTATCAGTCAGACAGTGAGCCAGGACTTTGCCTTTTGTATACTAATAGATAAAGCTGTTTGTTGCAAATCGGTCTTTCATGTAAAAAAGGGGAGGATGTTGCGAATCGGCCTTCTTTGTATTCTCTTTACTTTTGATCACTGCTTTTGATAGATTGATTTGTGTGACGTTTTGTTTGTTATTAAAATTATATTGAATTTTTCTTGTTGTCAGTAAGTCGCCTTCTTTCTCCTCTTGTGCTCCCTTTGATTCCCTTTAAAAGAGCTATCGATGACACTATTATTTCTTGTTGATGTTTATTTTTTTTTCTTATTTAGATGTTCTTTTTGGTGTAACTACTAGTCTAAAAAGTCGTACTAACTTTATAGGGAAAAATAAACCCGGTGAAAAAACGAGTTGAACTATTTTTGGCCAAATATTCTAGTGTATGAACAATCAGATGCGCAAAATCAATGAAGAGTTTGATTGTAGGCTTGTAATTGGAATTTGCAAATTCAGAAATATTTCTGATGATTGATTTTAAACATATTATTTAGAACTTTTGAAAAATTTTCAACTATGTTAAGTTTAAAAAGGCATATGTATAAGCTTTTTTAAATTTTGTACACAATGCTGCAAGGCAGCTTCGTGACAGGTTTAACAAATATTTAAAAGAAAGTAAATATGAAGGTAAATTGTTGTCATAAATCTAAGCATCGATAAATTAATAATCTATTCGTATAGCAATAAAATCACTAGTATCACATCATAAATAATTAACGACGACGGTCATCAGAAAGATATACACTTACGTGCATTGAAATCGACCCACCGGTACGCTTTGGTTCAGAACTCGATAAATCAAAATGTACAATTAATAAATAATAACTTTTAACGCTGTTTTTATTGAGACCGATTTTGGTTTATTGATTTTAAAAAATTGAAAACCAAATACAGTTAAGAGAGCTAAAAGGTTTGGGGAATTCATTTTTGGGGGAATCAGAATTTCAAGGGTCAATAAATCTGTAGGATTATCAATTATTGAATAAACAATGATTCAATTAACTTTTAACACTGCATAATCACAGAAATGGCGTTTGACGTAAAAATAAGAAACCAGGGTTTCCGAAGAAATGGGTCTATTGTCACCAACACTTCGTTTAACGATGTTTAGAGTAGATTAAATAAAGCTTATGAAATATACATTCAAATTATATTTATAGGTTTTGTTTATTTAATGTTCTTTTTATATATTGATATAATTCGAATCGAAGCCAACTAGGTGGGTCGATTTTACTGGACGTAAGTTTATTATCAATATTCAAATTAAGTATGCATCCAAATAGAGTAGTTCTGTTAGAAATGCACTCAATTATGTTAGTTATTGAAAAATTTAACATACATTTTACTGATTATTGTTAAATAACTAAGTGAAATAGTACTCAATACTGCCATTCCTATCAAAATATTTATTTGCACGCGTATCATTCGCGCTTTTTTCCCCAGACAAATAACTCTACATTTTCGTAGGTGAGTAGAAAAGTTACCAGAGCTTTACGAGGTAGGGTATAGCCTACCTCTTTAACATTATCGGTGAAAGGTTAAGGTAAAAATGGACAATATGTCACTGTTTAGTGCGGATTTTGGGCTAGAGGCATCATTGGACCATACTTCTTTTTAATTAAGGCTGATCAAGTAGTAACTGTTAGTGGTAGTCGATATCGCGATATGATAATACAGTTCTTTTTGCCGAAATTGGATGCTACTGATGTGGTCAATATGTGGTTTCAACAAGACGGTGCCACATGTCATACATCCAGTGACACAATTCAATTACTGCATGGGACATTTATTTATTTTATTTATTTATATAAGTACAGGCCACATGGTACATATTAAACCATGTTACATTAAAAATAATCTAGAAAAACAACTTCTGATATACACCAAAATAACGGCGTACATTACACTTGCGCTAATTAATTGCGTTATAAAAAAACAAAAACTGAGTAGAAAGTAGGGATTAAATCTCAGAGTACCCATCAGCCCAATACTTGGCTTGATAAGTACTCTGAGACCAAAGACTTAAATTTAGGATAACTGTTATAAAATATATTCAAATCAGGAGTAGCGTTACTAATACTATTATACTCAGAAGAAATTCGTGCCAATGGAGACTGAAGACCAGGATTGATTCGGGCGAACGGTGTAGCAAATAATTTAGACATGCGGTGTCTGGGGTAGTTGCGAGGAACTGACAGGGATAAACATGACAGCAGGTCACAGACATTTTAGCCCCCTAGATCGTGGGATTTGATACCATTAGATTTCTTCAGGGGTTATTTAAATATACATTATATAGCAGAAAATGTTTACGGGGTCACCTAGTTTTATATAAATTCAAAGGTTTTCATTTTTCTGGATGAAAGGTACCTATTCTATGTCCGTTTCTGCACTCCTGACAATGTGTGTATAAAATTTCATGATTCTCGCTTGAGGAGTTCTTGAAAGCGTAACAAACAATTTCACGTTGGCATTTATATTGGTTAGTAAAAAGTGGAATAAAACTAAAACCGGCCAATAAAAAGTGCTAGGAAACATTTTAATAGATAATTGGAGAAATATGTTTCTAGAGTAATGAATAACTGTGATTACATTTGATTCTCTCGCCATTTTTATCGGTTCCAGTTTATCCAGTAAACATTACCCACATCCATATTTACGATTTCTAAAGTTATTTCTGCTATTAAGATTTTGTATACCAGGACAGATAGAGTTCCTTGACCTTTTAATGTTAGGGTATAAATTACATTTGCAAAAAGTTCCGAAAAGGTAACTCGTCTTTTTACCTAAATTATATGTCACCCACTTGCGGCCCTCAGTGAGCGAACGGGCAGGTGCGCGCGCGCAAACTAACGACACACGCAGAGCTGCTAACACGCCTCACTCGAACGCATCCCTTCTCGCACTCTTTGCGCTCTTACGTCTTTAGCATAGAGTCGAAAATGCGACGCGCGTGTCCCTAAAGGTGCCTTATGATTGAAATTTTGTAAATAATTTTCGACTTCAACCTCTTTGCTATTTTTACGACTTTTTTCATTTCAAAAGTGCAGTGCGGTGATTTTGTAGTGAAGTGTTTAATTGTTTGTGTTTGGATAAACCATTTTTTACTGCGGTAAGTGAGAACTATAGATTAATTTTTTTATAGATTTCGTTGTACTTTTATAGCTTCTACTTATATTAAGTACTGTTAAAATCTAAAATAGGTATCTAAAAAAACTATTTTCTATTAAATTTCATTTTCTGTAATACAAGGTTTCATTTCATGTTTAACCGATATTTTTATAATAAAGTGAACTATATAAAACAAAATTTGCACCAATAAGTGCATTGTCTTTAATAAGCAGAACAAAAAACTGTTATAAATGCAAAACTATTCTAGTTTATTCTGATTCGTTTTAATTAGAATCGTGAGTACATAATTAAGTAGGTAATGATTGATGGGTGAGCAAATAATACATTTTGTGGATGTTACATACATATAATCACACTCGTAATCCTAAGAGGGGTTGAGCAGAGCGTTAGGTAACATTTAGTCACACATAAAGCCACGTCTGGCAGTATGGGTCATATAGTGCCGGCAAATAGTGATAGAATGCCAGCCTGCCATCTACAAAAAAAAACAAAGAAATATGAATTTTATGTTTAAAAAATCTAAAAGTTTTTTTGAGGTTGGTCCCAAAGACGACTTTCATATACTTACCAAATATTGAGGTTGGCACCGACCTCAAAATTATACTTAGATTTTTTCAAACATAAAATTTTTATTTCTCCGTTTTTAGTTTTGAAGGCGGGTTTTATTGTTGAAAAATAATTTCAATCAAGTGTTGTAAGTATAAAATTTTTCAGGAAACTATCTCGAGATCTTTTAGACATACAAGTAATATTATGATTACGATATAATCGGCGTCAATTAATTACGCATTATTAGAGATAACTCAAAAAATACTCGGTAGATAAAGCTCAAATTTAAATGTGACCACATGGCAAGTACCAGCTTTCGAATGTAAAAAGAATAATCAAAATCGGCATATCCAGTAAAAAGTTAAGAGGTACACATAAAAAAAAATCTATGGATGACAGGCAGTTATCAACTATTTTATAGATTTTCAATAATTGCGGGCGTTTAATGAAAACTTATGCTTCAATATAAAAAATATATACAACTTTCACTTGCCTTCGACTAGAGAAAATAATTGCGTAGTAAAATTGCTTCGATGCTTGATAAGATTATCTATTTATTTTTTGGTTTTATGATGACGGAGCATTATTAGTATCGAGTGACACTTTTATTAATTTTCATGTGACGTGATTTGAAATTGAATATTTAGATTTGAAGAATATACCAATCATAATCATCATCATCAACAGCTCATACAATGTCCCCACCGAGGAGCTCGAGCCTACCCCACATTAGGGGCGATTACACCTTAGTCAACCTCGTTGGCCAATTGAGGGTTAGTCGACTTCGAATCGAAAAATCGGGGGTGGTCTCCCCTTGACTTTGTCGTATACCGGAAACGACTCAAAGGTTGATGAAACCTTGTATTTTGATGTCATATATGCATCATAAATTTTGGTCACCCATCCGAGTACCGACCGCGGTTGCTTAACTTTCGTGATCGACGGCTCAAAAGTTGATAGAAACCTTATATTTTGATGTCATACACGAATGTTAAATTTGGTTGCAATAAGTTAAAGCATACTCGAGTTATCGTGCTAACGCACAGACACACACACATACCTAATTCCATAAAAAATATTTATGGACTGAAGGAGGGCCAAAACGTCTAAATCCGTTAAAATCTCGAGTTCGATTTTTTTGACGATTACAAGACTTCCTCTATACTACTACTATAGTATTATATTATCTGTGATACTACGTATACGAGAAAGTAAAAATGCAATTTTGTATTTTTTCTTTCATGGTGTAAAATACCCTATTGTTAGGCGACAGATTTTGAGAATATGGTAGTGACTGGCCAGGAGGACTTAAAATAGTCAACCTACGAACAACCTAACCGAGCACGAATTTATATTCCCCTGGATCTCGATCTCTGGAGCTAATTCCGGACCCATAAAAGTCAAAGTCAACATTTCTATATCCAGTTACAATTTGTGCCCTTATACCTACCAGAAGATCTATCTACCAGAAGAACCGGCAAGAAACTCAGCAAGTTTTATCCTCCCTTCACAGATTTCATAGTATTGATTTGGAAAGAAGATTAGACGAAGGAGGCCGTTCAAACAACAAGAAGCTATATGTATTTATAGAATTAACTTATAATAAGTGCTTCTAAATCTTCATTTATATAATACTAGCACATTATCAACGAATTCATCATCGTTTTTACGACCGTCTTTCAAACCAATAATTATATGCAGATATACAAAATGTTTGATGTAATTTGATCGCATCCTTAACACAAATATAAACATTATACGTAAGGTTAATAAATGGACAATGAAATATATTTTTAGATGATTTCATTTATTTTTACAAAACTCTGACCTCTACGATTCCGTTTCACAATTTTTTTAAGTATGCAAATCGCGTCGGCATCAATGTCTATGTTACAGTCAAAACTGAGTGATGATTAGTCCAAACAAGTTTTATCTAAAAATAGTCGTCCAATATAATTTCAATAATCTGAAAAATCATTTTAGATTACGGATGTTAATTACATATTTATGTTCATCTATAATATAAAAATGAATAGCAGCTGAACCGATTTCGCTAATTCTTATTTTATAATACTCCTTGAAGTTCGAGGGTGGTTCTTACGGAGATATTTTTTTTTAAAAATAAATAAATATTTAATTACATAATGTAATTGTTGACTTATTAACTTTCTTTTTTCTGCTATTCGGAACACCGGGTCTAGAATAGCAAAATAAGTATTAATTTTTTTTTTAAAGAATCGACTGTTAGGCGGTACGAAGTTTGCCGGGTCAGCTAGTCATTAATAAGTTCATGGTTATTTTGTTAAGTATGTGACGAAGACTCTTTGCATTAGGTTCTAGAGGGCCTAGTCAAGTGGCCGTTCGATTGCGTCGAACGTTTAATAAAAATTATAATAATATTGTATGAAACTGATGTATCACTGAGAAAGCTCCATGGCGAAAGTCTTGTCAAGTGTAGCAGCAATAGTAGTCAATTGTCATTCGATAGAAACATTGTATCGTTTACCTTGCGTGGGCCCTGGTCGCATTGCAGAGAGCAGAGAGAGGAGTTAGAAGCAGTGCCTGGGACTTGTGGAATATGTGCAGGCTTAAGGAGGCATGCGTTGGCACTCACCTGCACCAACCCTGGCCCTCTCTCTGTCCAGCCATATTTGATAAATTTCCGCGAAAACCGCTATAGATAAGCGTTCCATTACTTTGGAAGTTCTAGACAAACCGAGGACTTAATAATGTAGGAATATAGCTTAAATTAAAGCAAAAAAGGGAAGATACGTTACGCGAGTAACGCGCGTGTGCCTACAAAACTGAGACCAATGGCCCTACTACGTCTCAGCTGCATTGTTAGGGGAGCGAGATAAAAAATGCAAGAGTCGTGCGAGAGCGACACGTTCAGCATAGTTTGTCTATGTAGTTGACGAGGCCTGCGTTTTCAAAGATGCGATAAGGAGGATGACTTATCTTCCTTTTTGCTTTACTCTATACCTTAGAGTAAAGCAAAAAGGAAGATGGGATTCAGCTGACAACTGAACTATCTCTACCGCATACAAATATTATGTTATTAAAATTTAACACAGTCTCGAATATTAAGTTAGCGCTCGACATGTCCTTTCCGCACGACGCTCGACGTCACGACAGCTTTAAAGGTCAAAATAGGGCGCGGACATTTTTTCGAATTTTTAAAATAATATTTTGAAGCCATTTTAATGAAAAAATATTAATGTCATATTTTAAGTTAATTGAAAAACACCGTTCCTACCCTCATTATTATATTTTGACGGAGTCATCATCCTATTGAAATGACTACTCCTATGCCTAGCTATTTTATTGATAACGTAAGTTGGCGACTCAGACCTGTCACTAAGATATACTAGATGTGGCTTTAAGTGTAATCAAAAACTAAAGCTCTACCCAACAATATATGCGTGCTATGACGCTCGGTAAAGGAACGAGCCTGATAAAACGCATGTGTATTAAGTAAAGTAGGTAAATATAACATTGGCTATAAGCAAATTTGTTTGGGGCCTTATCGCGTAATAACCAAATGCAAAACCCCATTCCATTTTCATACATTTGACAGCTGTCAGATGTTAAAACAATATAGAAACGAAACGTTAAAATTTTGGTATTGGTTTATAACGCGATAATCGCGATATTAACAGTCAAAACTGATTTTGACCGGTTACGAGTTTGGCCTGTAACATCTACAACGAGACGACTAGAATTTTCTTTGCAAATATTTTATTGTTATTGATTATATTCGATGTCAAAATAAGGATGAGTCATTTTCTATACAAGGGAGTTCCGTATCTTAATAATTCAGATAGTAATTTTGGTGAAACGAGGTAATAAATTATGACTGCATTTTTAATGTACGTGTGCCATTTAATCAGGCGTGAAATTTGCTAGGTTTAAAAAATATTTTTAAAGTTGGTGTATTTACGTGGAACTCGTGATCGACGTAAATTAATAGGCTATGAATAAGTTACGGTGAAATATGGTGGTTTATCATCTTTGACTGATTATGAAAAATATTTAAATCCGACTATTGAAAAAATTCTACAGGGAACCGTATGTTGCGGGTTCCTCCTACGTTAAGCCAAATTGTAGTAAAAACTTCTTGACTCCTTAGGGATAGCGAGCGCTTATTAATAACGCTACCGCTATCCGATTCTATTCTATATCTATCAGCGAGTGGTGTGACATGTAAAAAAGCTACATGATTTTTTAAAATAATTCTCTATAATTGTGTTTTGTAATCGTTCGATATATTTGTATTTATATTAGACACGGCGGCGGCATGATTTAATTTTCTTTAATTTTCGCTTTTAAACATAACTGGGTAATTTTAATGTATTCTGTATGTTTACAGATTCTTTTTTTGTATTGATGGTTGGTGTGGGTCACGTGTAGGTACTTGGCAGAGGCTAATGAGTGTTTATTTATTTTATTTGTAATCAATCTCACAGATATTTATCTTAGGTTAGATAATGGATAATCACGAATAATAGACACATCGGTACTTATATGTATTTAATATCGTAGGGATGCAGTGATCTAGGGAAATAGTTTACAAGGCACATATTAACAATTTGATTAATTAATTATATTTCAATCTTTTAACTAGGAATTTAATTAATTTAATTTCAATCATGTAATTAGGAATTTATGGATACAGGCTGACTGAGTCTTTTTTTTTTGTTATTTATTATCAACCACTAGTGAATCAAGTATTCCTAATGAGGTTGGACTTAAGGGTGTTAATTGTCTGTCCGTTTGTGAGTCCAGTATGTTTATGTACTAAGTAAAAATCATAATGCGTTGACCCCGATCTGAATTGATAACTGGAAAGTTAATATAATTTTAATTTCATAGCATTCAATTCACACCTTTACATTAGTATGCATAAAGATTGATTTCGGTTGTAACGAATTAAAAATATTTTTAAGCGCATCCTTAAAAAGTTAATAGCTGAAATACTTCCTTATCCTTCTTCATTTTGTTTACATCAATTACATCATCGCCTTGCAAAATGTGAGCAAAAAATTCTATCGATCAATTTACGATTAATATGTATTTCTTGTTGATGGCCAAATGTATCGAAATTTATAAATATTTATGCTTAATATTGCATATTATTAGGACATATAGTTGGATTGGATTTAAAATAGTTAAAAACTGTATGGGAAGTAAAGCACAGTGTATTGTTCCCCGAGATTTGCTCACTACTATGTATTATAAACGACTCCATCTTCAGTGAGGTCCGAATGAAAAGATAGCTACCATAAGAGTATATTTGACATCTTTTTGACCGACTGCTAGGAAAGGGTTATGTTTTTCGCGCGTATCTTGTATGTTTATCAATTTGTAATACATTCTTTATTACCTCATATCTTTCAAACGGCTGAACAGATATCTATAACTAAGGTATCGTTAAATTTTTCTTGACAGCCCAAAAGTGTCCTTATGTGTAAGTGATGTTAAAAAACTAACAATATGGCTTCTGTGAAGTGCTATTTTATTAGAAGTGTTTTTTTTTATATATCCTAGTAATATTATAAACGTGAAAGTTTGTATGGATGTATACAAGGTGTTTGGTACATAGGGCATGAAGCCGGCACCTACCCATGCTAACATAGTCATATAAATACTATGGTGATATTAAAAATTCAAAATTATAAAAATATTTTTTTAATTTTCCATACATTTTGATTTTTTGATCGAACTATTTGTATGGAGAATTTAAATTATTTTACAATTTAAAGTTTTTGATATCTTCATAGTATTTATATGACTATGTTGGCATGGATAGGTGCCGGCTTCATTTCCCATGTACCAAACACCTTGTAGATGTATGGATGGATGTCCAGACATGTATGTTTGTTACTCTTTCACGCAAAAACTGCTGAACGGATTTTAATGAAACTTTACAGTAACATAGCTCATACAACAGAATAACATATAGGCTATAATTTAACCCACATTAACGCGAGCGAAACCGCGGGCGACCACTGATAATGAATAACATCGTTATGTCGATGTGAGTATTACGTGCAGTTGTCATAGCGACCATTAAGTAATATACTTTCTATGACTGACAGTACGGGAAGACGATCTACGATCGTTCCATTGCGTAAAAGTGTAACCATTACTGATTTGTTGAAGTAGTATAAGAGCCCTTTTTTAACACGATTATATTAGTTTCACCTGTATGTTTGTTTGTATGTATGTAACTGACTCGTTTGGACTCGATTTTGACCCACTTTAAACGGTCAGATTTCATTTAAACTTCATAGACTTATCAAAGACCGATGACATTACAATAGTTCGATAAGAATATCCCATTATCCTGATTAGAATCGCCAGGACTAATAAATTAAACGTTTGGAATGTTAGTTCAGCTATACGTCGCTAGATGGCGTTGTCATTTTTAAGTTGGCGGCGTTGAGTTTTTTTTAATAATAAGTAAGTACTTTCATCGGCGGTTATAATTCGCACTAAAAAGTGGAAAATAAAATTATAATTAAAAAATAAATAAAACCAGGCTTTTATCTTAAATCGGACTCAAAAGTGAAAAATAACGTTTTACGGAATATATATTTTTTATTTTTGCGTTTACAAACGCGTAAATAATAATACAAGAAAAATGCAAAACTAAATGATGAACGAAAAGTATAATTATTATTTAGAGAAAAGCGTGGGGTGTATTGTACCGATCGAATATTTTCAAGAACTAATGTTATTGAGAAAAAAATTATGACTTTTCGTTCATCATTTAATTTCTATACTAAAAAGTTATTTTTCACTTTTTAGTCCGAATAAACATAAAAAAGCGTGTTTTTTAAACTATTTTTTTTTACTTTGAGCGCCACGTAACGGCGGCTACGAACCGTAACGCATTGCCTCTTTTTGATAGTAAAAGGAGGTGATACGGTTCCGAGCTGATAAGTGTGCTAAGACCTTTATGCGCCTACAAAGCCGCGCCTCCCATAGGGGTAGGCTGAGATAATTTCAGTTGAAGACTCTTTTGTATTGTTTATGTTTTTTACTTTGTTTTATAATAATAATAATAAAACTTTATTTCAGGTAAATTACACCCATAGTACAATTACAATTGAATAATTAATACATTAAAGAAAATTAAAATTATAAAATTAAATAAATTGAATGGAAAATTAAAATTTTAAAATTAAATAAATTGAACAAATTAAAATAAATATATTCAAATTACATTAAATTTATTATGATTTTTCATGTCATGTTATGTCAAATTGATGTCATACTAACCTAAAATAATGTTTTACTACGTCAGTTTTCAAAGACAATACATTTCCTTTAAACTTTGTGCTGAACGTTGGGTTTGCTTTCTGCTCTCCACTTATTTTCTATTTACAGCTATCATCTTTTAAACAACTTCTTACCTCTTGCTACGAGGTACGAGCCTCATCTATTCTCGTCATCCTTGCCGACGTGCATTGCTTCACGTCTTTTTTGAATGGCCCAGAAGGACGGAATAAGTGTGCTGGTAGCAATGATATTATATTTAAAAAGAGGTAGATAGATTACCTTCATACTATTCAAAGTCAAAAATCGTCCAGAATGTCATCATGTTACACGATCAAATTAACTCGGCACCTAAAGTCTACGATTTCATGTTGTCGTATATAGCGACTTAACATGGCCGTATTGTAAGTTGTGAGTAAGACAAAATGATATCTAGCAATAGAGTAAACGAGAAAGGTATATGCTCGGGTGTGCTAATCAGCTTACTTTTAGGGTGCCACTTTTTGCAAGCAAGTACCTAACCTATCTACCACTTTTTAAATATAATATCATTGGCTGGTAGACAATTCGGTTCCTTAATTGTGCTACATAGAAATGAGTACCGGGTAATCCGTGCTTACGGCACGAGCTAATCAAACCATAATATTCAAAGCCGTTATAAGCCAAGTGAATACTTTCTTATTTACATTTATTAGTGTTAACAATACAGTCTACCTCTCTAACAATGATTGATGACCAATACATCATAAATATGGGCATTGTTTCATAAATGCCATTGATCTGTTGTCTGCGAACTTTCTAATGGCAATTTCGATGAGGCTTCCAGTATAATAAAAAATCACGTTGAGTTTATTAGGATAATGATGTTTAATTCTTTTATTAGATAGCTTCGCTTTTAATGCGGTTTTAGGCTATTAGAGTTTGCTTTTAAATACCACAAATATCTATCTACCTATTATTTACGTAGAAGTAAACCGAAGAAGTTTCTTAAAATATAGAAAACGTGTTTTGTACGAAAACATTGCTTCTAATAGGAATGTTTACGTAAATAGCTCTAAGAATGTAAAGGCAATGTAAATATGACCACGGTCAGTAGTTAGTACCTATTTACTTTAACGTATTTGACCTGTTTGTCTTCCATTTCTAAAACAAAGCGACTTTTACTACAGTTGATTCAAGAAAGAGTTTCCGAAAGATTTATTACATTTAAATAATAATAATATACTTCCACACTCACACCAATAATCCCAATTGTAAGTACAACCCATAGTAAGTATCATTAAGAACTTGCGTTATGGATACTAGATATTGGACATTTTGTATACTGTTCGTCACACAAATGTTTGCCGCTACCAGGAATCGAACCCGGACCGCTTGATGTGTAGGCAGCTGTACTGACCACTTCACCACGACGGCGTCGTTATTTTTTAATAAAATAAAAATAATAGCTTCAATTTGTTTGGGAAACGGGATTAGCACTTCTTGCCGCTAGGGGCGTTTATCACTTTTCGAATAAAAATTGAGCTCATACATAACTCATGTAGAAGAGTCATCAACAACAGCTCAATTATAATGTCCCCACCGACGCTACCCCACATTAGGGGCGATTAGGCCTTAGTATGGTTGACTAAGGCCTAATCTGCTGGCCAAGTGCCGGGTTGGTCGACTTCACACACAACCTGCACACAAGAAATTCTTAATTTCTTCATAGGTGTGTGCAGGTTTTCCTCACGATGTTTTCCTTTACCGTAAAAGCGTCGATTAAACGTACATATGAATTCAAAATTTGAAAACACATTGGTACGTGGCGGGGATCGAACCAGTGCCTCCCGGGTGGGAGACGACGCTCTTCCGCACTACGCCACCGACGCTTCGACCGTTGTAAAAGAGTTACCTTCGTTTGTTACAAGCTTTTATTTAACTTGCAATGTATATTAATTCGAGGCTAATCTTGCAACTGAATTTTAAACCAGTTATTCTCCACGGATCGTGATGAAATTTTTTACAGGAAACTCATGGGTTAGATTGTGTATACATTCTATCGGCAAGCTCGTCTATGAAATCTACGTGAGATTTATTATGGTTAGAGAGTCGAAACTACTTGTAGGCAGTTAAACTATTAGTAACACTTAAATTGGTCGAATTACGCTACTCGAACGATTGCTTTTATAATAAAATGGAAATAAGGTTTACGATAGAAACATAGCGTGATTGCAGTTTCTAATTCTAAATCAATTTTAAAATGACTATGTAATTTATTTAAATTTCACTGTTGTTTTTCTTACGGGTAATTTCTAATTTTGTATGTTATTTTGTTATTGTCATTTTAATAGTCCATTTTATGCTTTATGCTTATTATTCAACCTTTTTTTCTTTTGAAGATAATCTTTTTTGTACACTTTAAAATATTTACTTTTATTCCATAAAGATGGCGAATATGCATTAGGTAGGTTTTCATGATGCTAAGATATTAGTTATTTTTTAAAGAAACTGCCTCTAGTATATAGCGCTAATACTCGGTGTCATTTGAGATTCCCCTGCTTTCCCATTCCTTCCCTCACGGAGAGGAGTGAAAGACAGAGCAGCGAAAAGAGTTATAAGAACTTTTTGGACAAACGAGGGAAGGAGGGGGTGTCTCCTACATGGATACACTAGGGCTGGCCTTTTTTGTGCTGTCAGGGAGGTCAAATGCATTTACGCATCGTCCCTGCGGGGTGATGCCATCCGCAGGGGATAGTGGGACTCGAGGTAAAGGCGTTCCCTTCATACCCACTAAACATCCTCCCCGGCCTGACCTCCAGTGCGCTATTGCAGGACGGCTGAGCACGTGAGTGCAACTACACCGAAACCGTCCCAGGGCTGCCCGTCTAGGCACTCCTTGTGCACCAATTGGTGGCCAGCAGCCCACAGGGGCTATTGACTAACGCCAGCCCCTGTGGGCCGCTGACCCTAGGGCTGGCCCTACGGTTATGTCGGACTCCTACCGACTAAACACCCCCTATTACCTAGTGCCTGAGTGGCTATAAAGCTATAGGAAGCGGCCGCCCCGTCAGGAGAGGAGGAGGTGATTTAACCGATATGGAAGTGGATTTACATATATAAAAATTTGGTGACGTAGGGATGTAACCAAATGCTGTTGTGCAGTGTTAATAAATAATTTTGAGGATCTGATAATATGAATTTTGCCGGTAATTAGTTAATACAATTGGTACATACAGTAGCTTAGTATGTCGCGTTGGTTTCCTAGATATATCAATGCTGAATTTACGTAATAATTCCGGTGAACCATAAAAAAGTTTTTTATTTCAATAGTTTTAGAGTCTTTAATCTGATGCTGATAGATGTACAAGGAACCTGTTTGTTTTTAATTAACAACCCTGATTTGTTAAAATGATTTTATATCATTACGTCAACGAAAATCAATATATTTTATAATTACGAGAAAATGAAGCACTTTCCGGATATTTTCATTTGTTAACAGCTCGCTAATGTGCCAACTAAAAATAAATACACCAAATTATGAGTCAACATATTTATTCAGGTTTCAACATAAAAATTTGGACAAGGTTCGTAAGTAACACTTCCATTAAAACTGGTATCCATAACACTTTTAAGTCGAGGAAAGCAAACAACTTTAGAACTGCGACCGTTAAATCTTATTTGTCTACACACTTCACTCTTGTCGATATTTGACTATTTAAATTAATCGAGGTCAATTTTCGCAACTGCAGACGATTCTTGATATTTTTCTAAGCATCACGTCAGCACCGACTAAGGTGCTTTGCAGACGGCGGGGCGGGGCAGTCTTTTGACCGCGAAGCAATAAAGACCCCGCCTGCCCGTCGATGCTCGCAGCCACAGATGTGGAGCGCCGCGAGTGTTTGCCCTCAGGAGCTGTCTTTTTGTCCTCTATGTGCGTTGGTAGTATGTATAGGATTTCCTTTGCTGTCGTTCGCGGTTAAATTGACCGGCCCGGCCCGCCCCGCCGTCTGCAAAGCGCCTAAAAGAGTGCAGTCATGATATTCTATTCGGTTCGCATTATGTGAATAATTCTTGCTGTTCGTTAGTCTCGCTAAAACTCGAAAACGGCAGGACCGATTTGGCTAATTTTGGTTTTAAAATATCTGTGGAAGGCCAAGGAAAGTTTAAATGGGGAGAGAATTGAGAGAAAAATAGTAAAATCAACATTTTTACTTTCCCATATAAACTGTTCTTACCTGTCAAATATATTTTGATGTTCGTCCCGTCCCGTTATTCAGTTATCAGTTTCGTTCAGTGAACGCATCTGCAAGCCCTCTGCGTATAGAGTTGCCAGATGATAATTTGATTTCACAGCCTTTACACCACATTTTACAATATTGCATTATAGAATAAAATAATGTAACAGTAGTGAGTAATAGCGATTTTGCAATGAAAGTGGACAGATCAGCTGTGAATCACAATGGCCCAGGTTCCTTAGAATAAAGCACAGTGACCCAAATAGTAGATATCTGGTGGAACTGTGAAATATTTCACCGTAATGCATTTGGTATTCGTACGAATAATTGGACCCATTATCTTAGACTTGGTATTTGGGGCTTTATAGTTAAGGCCAAGTTGCTTTATACTTTTATACAAGTAGGTGGGAAAATAAATGGTATAGCGAATCGGAAACTTAAATATAGATTAAGTAAAAATATCACAGAAAACTGCAGGCCAATAAGTTATAATAAATGTTTTCGCTTATTTGAATAGTCATATAGCACATATTATATAACTGACTAGAAAATCTGTCACTCGCATAACAAAACAACGGTCCCAAACGCTTAGTTAAATGGATCTGACAGCTTTTTAAATAGTTGATAAAACTGTATTTTATTGCGACTGTTGCTTCAACGCTCTCAGATTCAGTAGTAGTCTTTATTGCTTTTTTTATGTTGATTGTTTCATATGTTCCGATTTATTCCAAGTTTGCCTTGCATAGTTTTTGTTCCTTTTCTTTTTAGTACTCCGTGTTTTATGTACATTTAAAAAGACACAATCATGTACCCTGCAGGGGCACTCTGGCAATCTATAAAATTAAATTAAATTTGCACGACTCCCTACAAACAATGAAAACGTTTTCCTACCCCTATTTCTTAACCTATCTTTATGATGTAATAGGGGTTAAAATATGAAATTGCCGATTTTTTCCTCATTATTCATTAATGTATAATTCCTTTAATACAATAGCTATGTATTATTCTGCTTTTATTTTAAACTTCATTACATTTATGTATAAAATTTTATTCTTATTTTTTATTTTTTTCACTAGAAATACATCTTCAAAAACAGCTCGTCCTAAGAGGTGCCCGTCTCCGTTATAAAAATATGAATATTTTTTACAGGTATCAATTCTCAATTTTTTTCCCATAACTATCCTATAGCTTAATGGTGTCTAAATATATCCACAAAATTTAGACTTCTGGTTCCTTAAAAAATCGCAAATATATTTGTATGCAAAAATGATTTTTCGTTAAATACTCCATACAAAACGGCAATGTCATACTTAAACCCCTAATATGAATTAAATAACGTTTTTAATAAAAAGAAAATCTACACCTGTACATTTTTCTTTGTTCAAAATTCAACATACATTTAAAGTTATTTCTAATGTGAATATTAATTATCACACGTTGTCAATAAATCTTAATAATTAGGCTGTTATAAATTATTAATTTCATATATATTCTATATAAAAGCACAAAACTTGCGAAAGTATAATAAATATATAGGTTAATCGGGCGTTAATGAATAAATAGCCATGTATAAATTACATTTCGTAACTTCGTTCGTGATATTTCACTAGATTTGTTATGAGCCAATAAATCTTTTTATGAGGAAAAATAAGGTTTTCTGTACCATGTTATTAGGAAATCGCACGATCTATTAAGACACCCCCAAGAAAATAGGTAAAATTTTAAGCCACACTATGGATAAAAAAGTGAAGAAAACTTTTTTGACCCCAAGTAACTTTTGAATGTTTCGTTTCCTACCTGTATCTTTCTAACTCCCGCCGCCGGTAACATGATGACGTACGTACGTATGACGTATGAGACGGTCACGTGACATGTGCTCTAGTGGTTAGAAAGAGACAAATAGGAAATAAGAAGTTTCAAGGTAAATTTTTTTGTCTTCAATTTTTGTTCGAGTTGTGGCTTCCAGCTTTACCTATACTTGGACACATCGTCATCGTGCGATGAAAATGCATCGCGTCATCGTAGGATCGTTGCAAATTAGGATGACGCCTTCAGATGACTTTAATGACGCCCCCCCAGGGATGAGAAAATTTTGGCAATTCGCTTAGGTCCATTTTATCATAAGAGTTTTAAGGATACAAAATCCTGTACATTAGTTTGGTACTACCAAACTGTACAGGATTTTGTACCCATTGATGATAAAAAAACTGAGTAAGGTTCCGTGCATAGTGGATGCACAGATAACAGTTGCACGCGGTTACCATAAACTGTGATTTTACCAATCGATTTTCAACCTAAACTAGTTTCTAGTTTTTTTTTATAAAGTTCAAAATCGATCGACTATAAAAGTTGTTTGTTGCCAGAGTAAATAAAAAAAAATATGCAGGATACATACCTATTTTTTTTCTTGGCATAATGCAACTAGCAGTTTATCTACACATTCACCGAAAATCTATCATGTCGGCTGTGGGTTTGGGATTTTTCGGTTAGCTGTATTGCCTTACGTAATTTTATGAATATGGACTCTTTTATAATTTAACACTTATATTTTTTTATTACTACCCTTAATTAAACAGCTCAGCAGTAAAACAGATTAAAGTATTATTCGTTCACGCAATTCTTTAGCATGCAACTTAATGCGGCTAATAATTATTAATTATCAAAACGCCAACACACGCTCGCTTTGTAGCTAGCGTTAAAAGTGGGTAATTCTGTCTGTTGTATAAATTTTCTACTTATGTTGCAGTTGTGAAAGACTGCTTGTCTGTCATGATACCTATATGGGCAACGGGAAAAAACGTTATTTCTATGTTCTATGTCGAATAGTTGCATTCCTTTCTAACATGTATTTGGTCGTTATCTATAAAATTGTTGTTTTCCAGACCAACGTATTTTTTTTATTTTTCGGTGAATTCAAGTGAATCAATCTTGGTTCGATATCAAATGCCGTGGCCGTGCCCTTCACCCGCCTCTCAGTCAAAAGCTGTCAATTACATATATTTTTTTTTGTTTTGCAAATCTTCAAACAATAATTTTTGTTTAATGTATTGCAAGTAATTTTTGTGTATAATATTTTTATTTTATGAATTATTTTCGTGTAGTACGCAGTTCATAGAACAATTAAATAATCAATACGAAAGCATGTTGATAGTCACCATACACACGAACTGATACTTTCCTGCAATCTTTTGTTTTCTCGTTAAACTAAAGGATTGCGCGACAGTGGATGATTAATATCCTGTTGTTTTATAAAGATTGTTGTCCTGCTAAGGGAATACCGGTCATTTTGTGTTATCTTTAGAGAATTCTTTCATTTTAAAATCAACATGTATACCCGTGAGCAAAATATTGCAATTTCTATCATTTATTGATTGCGAATACATAATTAAACGTAAAAGAAGGTAGAGTTTGGATACAACGGGAAATATGTCTAGGTATAACGATTTGCTTGTTAAATAATAGTATGTACCTACCTACTTTAAAAAAAATACAAAACCCAATGTTTGTGAATAATCTACTCAAGTAATTTTAAAAAGTCGAAAGTTTAGTATTTATACCTAAGGAACGCCGGTGAGCCATGTGTTTGTGTAAATTCATTCTTTATTATTGTATTATGGGAATTTATTTATTTTGTTTCTTATGTAGTTATGTAATCTAATCTTCTAAGCGTTTTGGATAACTCTGTTAGCTTTTAAGATTTTATTGAATAAATAAATAAATAAATATACATGCACATTATTTATGTGTGCGTCAGTGCCGGCACGGAACGCTGCCACTTACATTTATAATAGCTGACTCGCAATCGTGAGATAAAAATATTCTATGATTCCTGACTTTGAACCATACGTGCAAAAAAATACGCCATAATCGTATATCTGACAATACTGCCGAGCGATAACAGCGAAATGACGTGAGGACAAAACCGATATCCAAAATCGACAGAAAACAAAAAGCCACTAGGCAGCGCACCGGACACCTGCGCGGCGGGCTGTTTCATGCCATCTCCATAGAAATCAGCCCGCCGCGCGGGAGTCCGTCGCGGACACCCGCTTAACGCAGCGCACGGCCTAAGTCCCTGGTTGTCGCGATGTCGTGTAGGCGCGACGGAGGCACGGTAATATTATCTATAATATTACCGTGACGGAGGGGATGAAGAGATTTTAGCACCGTCATTCTTTCGCGCTTTGCCCATACACTAGTATTCATTCCATAATAATTGGACATTCCGGCAACGCTAGTGGATGGCCCCCCATCATTTCGTTCGACAGAAAGGTTGTATCGTTTGCTACTTGTCTAGGCCCCCTTATATTGTCTTAGGTGAGCAAGTGTAAATAAATAAATTGTGTAGGTAGTTTTCGTCGTTTTATTGTAGTGAGCCATTTCCGAATTATAAAGAGTAGGAACAAAAGTCTTTATTTCTTATACAATAAAGTACACTATGCTGCGTTTCAAACTTATAGCAGTTTTAAATTTTCGATATATAGATAAAATTCGTTCTGGCTGTTACATGTGCTATACTGTTTCGACATAACTTGTTCAGTTGGGTAGGTTTATTGACACAGTTTCACTATAGCTATTTTTAGCAAGGACTTTTGTATTGGGTGTGATGAGTTTGTCAGAAAGATCGATAGGAGGTAACATACAATATTCTAACAAACATTAAGCGTTAACAATAAGACCGTAAATTTTGAACAACTATAGTTACGAAACTAGACTACGTACACAACAAATTTGTATGAGAACATTTCAAAATTTGTATATCTTGAAATTATATCTCAGTGTTGTTTTTACAAACTGAAAACCAAAAACAGAAAAGATTTTTTTTTACAGAGTTTAATAATAATAAAAAATCATTTGTTTTATAAAGCATACCAAATTAGTACATGCATAATATTATTGATGTTAGAATAAAATTAAAACAAAGTTATAAATATGCCTAGAAATAACATGTCTAGATTGGGATGTGGATAGCTGGTGCCTGTGGTAGGTAATAAAATCTATATTAAAGGTCAAGTAATCACAAATAAACTCAAGTTAAAGGGTTAATAATTCTGTACAAATAATCAATTTTCTAATAAACAATGATTCAATTAAATTTGAAGATCACCACTCTTTATGCCGCGACAATAAGAAGCCTCTACGATATTCTGATAGAGATAAATATTGTACAAGTTTGATTTCCAAATCAATCCAGCAGTTAGTCCTTTTTTGATTTATTTGAAATAATAATAAACCTTTCACCAATTAACTTGTTCTTGCAAACGTTACCATAGGGATATTTGGAAACTTTCACATTATTTTGATTAATAGTGCCTAGGTACTACTATTAGCAAGACATTGCACAACGCTCTCATCAAGTATTTATCTTGCGGTTTGAAACGATAACATGTATGAATGAACGCATCATTATGTGTTGAGAACATTCTTGATTGCTAATGAAATTCGTTAGATAACTAAGCTTGCAAGTTTTAAGTTCCGAATAATACGAAAAGATGTAAGCCATAGTGCATAATCCCGGTAAGATGTTCATTATCATTATATCATGGATCTCCCCCAAGGATCCGTATCCGATCGGTCCTGCGCTGTTCGCGTCCAGCGGCTTACCGCAACCTTTACCAGATCGTCGGTCCACCTTGTGTGAGGCCTTTTTTTATCGGAGTGTAACCCGCAACGGACGATACCCTAAACCGCTGGCTTTAAGGGCCAGCGGACCGTTGGATAAACGTGGGCCTGTACAGGGGTTTGTCCAGCGCCTGATCGACACGGCACTGGGAATACCTGCTAAACCACTCCGGTTTCCCCCATGCCCTTACTGGAGACGACCCGGGGTTTGCCGAAGCATTTCACTATTGCGTACCAATACTGCGTCTTCCGGGAACGCGGCCGCCACTTGAAGTCCCTTTCTTTCCCCAAACAGCTGTTAGTCCTCCTCGCAATGTGCTCTGCCCACTGCCACTTAATGTTCGTATAGTCTCTCTGTTTTATGGAAAAGGGGACAAACTAGCAGATCTTTCATCTGAAGGTTAGTGAACATACACCGCCGACTATTAACATCTGCAACACTAGAGGAAATGCGTTGCCACTCTTTAAATAAGGAATACGCTGTTTTTTGAAGATGCTGGCGACAGTTGAATTCACTGTCTTGTGGTTCGCGGCAGAAATTTGCTCCCTTGATCACTCTTGATTCAGCGATTTCTGAAATTGAACTCTACTTTCGATTACCATCAGGTTAGAAGGAGTGCCGGCAGAGTAGAATAGTATCACCCCATACCTTCCAATGGGTGTCGTAGAAGGCGACTAATGGATCAGTAAAAGGGGTATTGATCACTTTATACTCCGTCCACCAATCCGCATTGGGCAGGCGTAATGGACTACTGCCTAAACCTCCTTCGATGACAAGGAGAGGCCTTGCGTCCCAGCAGTGGGTCGAATAAAAAAGGCTGTGATGATGATGATAGAAGGAGTCATCGTCTCTTAAAGTCTATTTCTGATCTTTTTTATTGACTATTTTCTGTTGGCTGCAGATGGCTTTTACAGCGTCTCCAGAGATTTTTAAGAAGGCCAGGAACTTTGGTGTTCTTCTAGCTTGTAGAGAGAATTTCCCGTACAGGGTTTTTAGTCGGTATCTCCCACGATTCTTCCCTCAATGTCATCTAGTTTCTGGGTGGTACATAGTCGTGAGCGGCAGACCTGTAGGTGCCTTTAAGGGCTCAGAATTCGGCTTTTTCTGCCCTAATAGTTGGTTTTCCAGTCCTAATCAACAATTCTGTTATGAAAGTAACTATATTGAATATTTCACAAACAATTAAGCGTTGATTGCCATCAATCCGGTTGCCCAACCAACAAGCGGTCAATTTGTACCAGCACATAAATTACAATAGCTAATGTGTATTGAGTTATCTTTGCCAATTAACAGAAAAAAGTGTAATGCGCGGTATCGGTGGCGTGTGGCTGGCATTATGGTCGTACACTTCGATTAATAGTTAGATATGTTGATAGGAAATAGTATAGAGGAAAGTATCCAATCATTAAATAGTACTTATATCCGATATCCGCTCAGGTATTAGGTAGGTATTATCAGGTCCTCAGTTTATTTGAAAATGTCGTCAAGTAGTGATGAATTTATTAATTTCCCTTTATTTATTTCCTCGCAAATATGTTAAAAAACGTCGTATGACATACGTGCGCTTTGATAATAACAGCCTATGCTTTCTTGTAGCCCTCGCCTACGTCTTGGCCTAGCAATATCGCCTCGGCTCTAATTTTCAACTTGCGCCCGTATGCTTCGGAGATGAAGAATTATATTTGAAAAAATATTTCAACATGGAATAATTTTATTTTCATAATGTAAGGTAGTTTCATCTTAACTGAGCGTCAAATATTTCGTTCGGGTCTTAGAAGTGCAAATTTCAAAGATTTGATGAAACAATGTTTACCATAAAAACATAAGCACCAAGCACTGACAAATTTCGACAGCGAAAAGCAGTGTTTCGGTGGCGTAATGGTCAACGCGTCCGCCCGGATTGTGGAAGGTGCGGGTTCGAGTCCCGCCTGAGGCAAGTAGATTTTTTTTCAGTGCATTTTTCTAATATTTCAACAGTAAAAACAATATACATAAACAAAACTTATGTATACGTTTACTTATTGCAAATTATCTGTTAGACCTTGAGTATGTTTATATAGGTACCTGTTATTTATTCAAAAAGTTTACACCACATATTTCAAAGAGTGTATGAGTAAGTATTTTTTAATCGCCACAAAGAGCTTTAGACCGAGCTAATGTCTGACCCTGACCTAGCCTAATCACAGCAATTTCACAGTCCTGTATCTTATAAGTATCCTAATAATGCCTAATTACCTTGCATTTGTGCGCGACTATATTCTCTAAATATTGAGACATAAAGCCCAAAATTCGGAAAGCAGTAATTTATTTGAGCTTTTATGTCACATAAATCTGTACAAAGAAAATAATTTAGAGATACATTAAATATTTAAAGCTTCTATTCTTTGTTATTTTCATAGGCACTAAGATAAAAAGAGGATAAATTAGAGTTTTTATTAGTCAATATTACTGTTTGTTTGATTACGAAAAGCCTAGCAACTTAATCTTGTGCGGGATATGTCGATAAATTGTATATAATATAAAAATAAATTATCTCCATACAAACGGCGATAACGTTTATCCTTTTTAAAGGCTTTTATTTAACTTGCAATGTATGTTTGTTCGGGAGGAAGATTGCAACTCGATTTTGAAGCAGATTTCTTCAATCGATTGAGCTGAAATTTCGTATACACGTTAGTTTGGATGACAATACACAATAAGCTGTGTGACGTCATTCCAAATGGCGGACCATCCAAGATGGCGGAATAGTTATTTTTAAAGCATATCTACAATATGGATATCAAATGAAAGGGTTTACTGAGAAGAATAAGAATATTGACTAAAAAGTAAAAAATATAGTAACTAGAAAAAAATATTTCTATAAAAAGCTTTTATTGATAATGCACTAATATGATAAAAATAAACTTTAAATAGCAATAAAAGTTTGTCGCGAGATTTACTTCAATCTATCGTTTATCTTAATCACAAGTAAATCTCGCGACAAGCTTTTATTGCTATTTAAAGTTTATTTTTATCATTTTAATGCATTTAATTTAAAATAAAAGCTTTTTTAGAAAAATAATTTTCTAGTTATTTTTTTCAATTGAGTTATTTAACATTTAATGAGTGGGCTGACGCTTCATGGTAGCATTCTGTAAATGTAATGATGTCACACCTTTTGGTGCTGTCGTTGTTCATCACCCCTTGGTGCTTGGAACCCGAGGCAAAGTGCCCCCGTAAAAATCTAATAATCCCAAAATACCAAGAGAGCAAGACTATATACCTGCAGGGTGTAAAAGACATGAACAGTCAAACGAGAACTATGTATTCTATACATCAAAATAAGAAATATTTTAAAAAATAATTGCTGGGAAATGATTTTTATTTTTTGGTTCGGAGGCAGGAGAGGGAGCAGGGAGCAGGATTCAAAATATATAGGGAGCGCGTTCGGAGAAAGATAATACAAATTATTTTGATGTAATGGTTTAGCAAGCGTCGATGGCGTAGTGCGGAAGAGCGTCGTCTCCCACCCGGGAGGCACTGGTTCGATCCCCGCCACGTACCAATGTGTGTTCAAATTTTGAATTCATATGTACGTTAAATCGACGCTTTTACGGTGAAAGAAAACATCGTGAGGAAACCTGCACACACCTATGAAGAAATTCTTAGGTTGTGTGTGATGGCGACCAACCCACACTTGGCCAGCGTGGTTGACTAAGGCCTAATCGCCCCTCGGTGGGGACAATATATGAGCTGTTGATGATGATGAATGGTTTAGCACTAACGAAAAGACATAACTACTAAAAATGCGATTATATTTGTCAACGGTTTTATGTAAGGGAAGGGTGGGTTACTCAATCATATTTTCTCAGTTTACGGAGAAATAACCTTTATTATCGATATAAAATCTTTCACATAACAAACTAAATTCCTTTTACTATCATAAAGTGTGTATTTTAGTTCAAATCAACGTTGTATCTACCCTAAATCGGCACATACATTGCGAAATCACATACGTGTCTACAAATGTCAATTGATCATCAACTCGTCAGTACTTAAACACTGGCCAACAACATGCCGAGAATGGAATTTGGACTATCAAACTTTAAGGCCGAGGAGACCAAGATGGAGGCAACATAGATTCCTTAGAAGCTTTAAAATTACTGTTTAGCTACTAAGTACTTTAAATTAATTAAATTTGTATTTGGGTCTAAATGACCTACGCTAATAAAAAGTACGTTCCGTACGTACGTTTTTTTTTCAATAGTACGTTTTCTATAATCGGTTATAATAGGTATTCTGTGTTAACTGTATTCCACATTGTTTTTGTATATTGTTTTTCATACACTAACCTATTACAAAACTTAATAATTTATATTGTATCAATCGCTTCAGTAGATGTTGTAGGTTTGTACGTTTAGGTTTTTATCCAATCCGTAAACTCCGTAAACATTATAAAGGTTTGATCATAAAAATCGTGATTTGCGGTTCACATAACTTTTTTACTATGTTAAAACATTTTAAAATATAAATATAGTATAGTTTGTAGGTACTTACCAATCTAGGAGTTTCTTTTCTTCATAGACCGAGACCAATCTCCTAGCTCCGTTATAGAACGAGTACCTATTTACAAATAGAGAAATAAATGTTAATAAAATCATTATTTTGTCAACAAAAGCAACGAATTACAAATACACCAACCACGCACTTTTGTAAGTGGAACGCAAAAATATCGCCGGAATGCAACAGATGCATTGCTTACGCAACTCGCGTGATCGAAAGTTACCGGATGCTACCCGCGGCCATTACCATACCGTCAACCGTCAAGATCGCAAATAAAAAAAATCGGATACTCGGATAAAGATTTTTCTTAAATTCAAATTTAGAATGTGGTTTGTGGCTTTGGCGCTGTCGTTATTGACTATTTATTTGAACGAAGAAAAGGTTTTTACGTCAGAAAATATTTTCAAAATACCGCCGTATGCCAGCACTGAGATAACCACAATTCACATTAGGTAATTTTTTTAATGCAATTTTTAAAATGTTTCGTAAACTTATTTGTAGACTGTACTTGTGTACTTGAAGTTAACGAAACCGCGCCGTTTTGCGAGATGACGACAATTTATTTGCCATATGCACGCATTACCGATATAATGGTTGATGGCGGTCTGTGTCGAAAGTGAAGACATCTAAGGATACAAGCAATCATAAACTAGTCTTCGAAAACAAACAAATATATAACTTTGTACTTACTAGAAATAAATTGGATATGTACATTATCATACATTATTCAATCAGTAAATAAGATTTTTTTTCTTTTCTTGATAAGGAATTTCTTGGCCTTTATCTCACCTAAGTAAGCTTCATTGAGCGCGCTCTACCGTCTGTACCACGGTGAGTGCTCTGAGGAGCTTTTTACCCTAATCCCATTATCTCCCTTCCTTTTAAGGACTACTCGTGCTGGATTAAAGTGTCACCGATAAACTGTGGCTAAATGGTACGCGAACTAAGAAATTTGGCAATTCACTGCCAGCACACGTGTTCCCTCCTTCGTACAATCCTGGGTCATTCAAAAGAGGCGTGAAGCAGCTTGCAGGTCGACAAGGCGAGGGTGGCTAGCGCGGTGGTTTATATCTCGCACCAGCTATCTTCGCATTTGGACTCCACTTCTGCTTACCATCAGGTTGAATGGATTCATTTGTTTGACCTTTTTATTAAAAAAAAACTCTGCAATCGTAAAACTAGTCTTCGAAAACAAATAAGTACATAACTTTGTACCTTATCATACATTATAACTATAATAAGTAAATAAGATTTTTATTTTCTTTGAGCTTCACCCGGAATCCTCTACCGTTTTATTACTAGTTGTCGGAACACAATAATGGTACAAATCGGTAGAACAGACCTTCAGGTAACAATTGGTTACACTTAATGCCACATCAGGCAATATCTGCCATGCAGTGCCTTACAATGATTGACAGGTTGCCAGCCTGTCTCTCCTTATTTTTTTTTTGTGTCAATTAATCGTGTATACTGATGTAAATAGCCATGTGATGTCGGCAGAGTAGAACAGCATCACCTCATATCCTCCAATGGGTGTCGTAGAAGGCGACTAATGGATCAGTAAAGGGGTATTGATCACCTTATACTATATACTCCGTCCACCAACTCGCATTTGGCAAGCATGATAGACTACTGCCTAAGCCCCCTTCGATGACTAGGAAAGGCCTTGTGTCCCAGCAGTGGGTCGAATTATAAAGGCTGTGTGATGTGACGTGATGACTGATGTACTTAAATATATTTGTAGGCTCATGTTGCAGACACTTTTATAGACATGTAATATTTAAAGATTTTTGAGAGACATGATCATAATAGGAAATACATGAAATTGTAAAGAATAGCTGAAATATACAGTTTTATCTTAAAAATATTGGTTTTTAAATGATTTTATAAACCACTTGAAATAGTGCGTTTCTACGGATCATGGTGGCGACGACGAACGGCCTGCCAAGGAGAGTGACATAAACAGCTCAGGAGGGCCGTTTTCGTAAAACTTGGTCAAGTTTGCGCCAGAATTTTGCCATACGTCGAGGACAAGACGCGTGAGTTTCTATACAATTATCTCTTCAAAATTCCTCTCGAGTCTATTGTATGAATTCTCTCTACTCTATGTTCTTCTATCTTTTCCCAGACTCTTTTTTAATTCCACACAATTTCATGGAAGATATTCTTCACCAATTCCTAGGTATAGTCTTAATTTTTTTGCTGAAGTTTTTTAAATTTTTAATATATTTGCTTTCGTTTCGTTCCATATGAACTATAAAGAGACACGCCCTTAATACAGTTAATGCATTTCAACCTTCACTTCCTTTGAACCGGTGACGCAATGTCGCTCTACCAACTTACTCACCATCTCTGCAAAAGCCGCGATGACCAACTGTGTGTTTGGCAAATGGGACCAGCTTATAATGGCTTTTATGACCATAAAGCCATTTAAGAAAGACCCTCGATACCTTATTCGATTAGGAGGTTGATGTGTCTTTTGAAATTGGTAAAACCTATAATCGAATTCCAATCAGGACTTCAGGATACACGCATGTGGTCTGCATTCTAATAATGACACACTAAAATGACCTTTGTTGCGCTGCTGTTACGATATGCGTATAATTATTTCTTGGCACGTCCGTTAAGACAATGGTTGTTCTGTATATTGACATTTTATTTTAGGTCGGTAATTTTTAGGCCCTGTCCGCACAGCGATAAAATATTCGCGCGGAAATAATCCCGCACCGTATTATCGCGTTCAATTTGCATCAAACCACAGATTTTTTTCGCGCGAGTTTTTTTCTCGCAAAATTCTGTAACACATGGGATCTAATAGGACTATCCGCACATGCAGTAAAAAAATCGCGCGAAAAAAATCTGTGGTTTGATGCAAATTGAACGCGCTACGGTGCGGAATTATTTCCGCGCGAATGTTTTATCGCTGTGCGGACAGGCCCTTAGTTACCTATTTAGATTAAAATGGAAATAATGAATAAGTTGATAATGTCAAAGTACAGCTTTCAGATTAATAAAATTAACAGTTTTTTAAGAAAATATAATAGGAATTTATGAAATTCGATTAATAGTGTCCTCATACAATCGCGCTCGAAAATCTAAAAGATTTCAAGAACTCCAAAGCTCTAATTTCTTGTAAAGTTCTAATGTCTTAAGCGACACTTAAAGTACCTTTGTAGTACCTACTCATACTGCCAGCTTTATGTGTTACGAAATGTTATCTAAAGCTCTGCTCATGGAACTACTAACGTGATCGTATGTATAAACTGAAATCCTCCTCCTCCTTTTTACTTTCTCGTATGTAGCATAGAGGAAGCCTTGTAATCGTCAAAAAATTCGACCTCGAGATTTTGGCGGATTTACACGTTTTGGACCTCCCTGAGTCCAAAAACAAGTGTCTCAGTGCCTATGTGTGTGTTAGCACGATAACTCGAGCATGCTTTAACTTATTGCAACCAAATTTTACACGCGTGTATGACATCAAAATATAAGGTTCCTATCAACTTTTGAGCTGCCGATCACGAAAGCTAAGCAACCAAGTACGTGGTCGGTACTCGGATGGGTGACCAAAATTTAAGATGCATGTATGACATCAAAATATAAGGTTTCTATCAACCTTTGAGACGTTTCCGGTTTACAAGAAAGTCAAGAGGAGACCACTCCCGATTTTTTTCAATGAACATGTATTAATTGAAAAAATAAATAAAAAGAGTTGGTTAGTTTTCTAGTGGTACAAAATTGTGAGTGAGTACTTGTTATTTATTTCACTTGCTGCTCAATTATGGCTTAGAGCGCATGGAGATTTAAGTGGAATTAATTGTTTCGTTTGTAATACATGCTTAGCGGCTGTGTAAAAGCGTATTAAATGCCCCATTATCGTAGACACGCACTGATACTCTGACTTTCTTACAAATGAACTCATTATTCAATTAAACCATAGGTTAAACCCTGGTTAAACGCTTTCAAGTTCAAAACTGGTGTATGGAAGGAGTATTTTTTAATAATGCCTATTATTCTTATTCTTATGCAAGGAGCTGAAGCCACGTATCAGAGCACTTCGACCCTATGGGATATTTTGTGCTTCCCCCTTCCTTATCACCCATCGCCGCCAACATCGAAAACATTTTGTATGAGTTTCACGATGTTGGCGGGAATAAGGTCTATATAGTCCTCTGGTTTAGGGTAACCTAAACCCAGGACCTTTAGTCGCCTATCGGCTAGTGCATCGCAGTCACATAGTATGTGCTCCATGCTTTCGTCCTCCTCACCACACATTCTGCAGATGAAGTCTTCAGCTTTGCCTATTGCACACAGGTAATAATGCCTAAATATTCTAGGTAGGGAATAGTGGACTGTCGTTCGAATATGGAGCGCTCGATATGGGATACCTCTGATCCCATGGTCTTCTGACCACACTCAAATAACACTACATTTTTGTGGTATTGTGTTTCTGTTGGAGAGTAAGGTTACCAGAGCTCCACAGGGTAGGGAAGGGGACTTTTTTTTGACGATAAGGTCAAATGCATTTACGCATCGTCCCTGCCCGATGGTGCCAACCGCAGGGGATATGTGGGACTCGAGGTAAAGGCGTTCCCTCCACACCCACTAAACATCCTCCCCGGCCTGACATTCTTCGTGCTTTTACGGAGCAGCCACAGATATATCAATCTAAGGAGATCGGGCGAATCGCCGAGTTCATAGGAAGACCGAGTGTCGCGATCAGCGGCCGTACTACATAACATGGTTCTAGTTGAGCATGCCGTATTATACACTATTCATTGCGCGCGTCATAAGGACTGCGAAGCAATGAAAGTTAGGTACAGCCGCAAAAGAGATCGGTCAAATCGCTGAGTACACTTGTCACAAGTTAAACGCCGGCTTGGCCTATCTCGTTGTATTATTAAATCCGTGGGAGCGGCTCTAGGAGCGTCTATAGGCTACGATGACAGCTTACCACCAGGCAGGCTGTATGCCTGTCTGTCAACCAAATAACTCAAAAAAGACTAATGGTGTTAATAGCATTGTATTGTGTTCCGAAGAATCCTCTCGTGACTTCTACAAAAGTATTTGTTCTTATGTAGGTACCCCACAGTGACCCCGAATAAATATTTTACCAATGAATAAGTGCCTCTCAATTAATTAATATATTATACATGTTCGCAGTTTCGATATAATTTCAAGTTGACGGTTATATCCAATAATTTTTGACAGTTCAACGCGATAAATGGCTATATCATAACAGATCGTGTTTCGGTGGTCATGCTAGGCGGGCAGAGCGCCATATCTTACCGTTGATGGTGTGCAAACATAATCATAGCTAAATAACAACATTTAATATATTTCCCATTAGATTTTAAGAGAATAAATTTATTTTTGTCGCAAACTCGTAGCGGTTTATATTAATAATCAAAACATTATAATAAGATGTAGTTATATGGATGATTCATGATAAATTAATAATTATAATCTGTCTATCGTCTGAGAAAACATGAAAACAACATTATTTAACCGCAAATATCTATGTCGACGAAGCGTACATAACTTCATAAATCTCCAAATCACATTATTGTATCTATCTGTGTTACGAGTCAACGAAAGTATTAGAAAAGGTCAAATGAGATGACCTTTCAAGTATACATACGATTAACGAATTACTCAAACTTCTTATTTCTGGCAGTGAACATTAACTTTCTCCGGCGTCTGGGGTCAAGTTCACCGACATTTTTGTTTAAACTTTTAACTAGCTAATAAATGTGAAATTGCATCTATCACCGCAGCAAATTCACATTTAATGATAATGCTTTTTAGTCGGTTTTTGAATTGCTTAATAATAGATTAATTATTCGATTCTCCGTAAAGGTCCCGCATCTCCGGTGATGCTGTGACGCCGCGTAAGTCAAGCAAAAAAAGTCCATTCCGCTTGGACAAATACTCCAATATGAATGATAATATTATACACCACATAATTATGAATAAATGGAACAATTACTGCTTAACAAATTCAAAAATCACAAGAAAATCGTCGGTGGCGTAGTGCGTAAGAGCGTCGTCTCCCATCCGGGAGGCACTGGTTCGATCCCCGCCACGTACCAATGTGTTTTCAAATTTTGAATTCATATATACGTTTAATCGACGCTTCTACGGTGAAGGAAAACATCGTGAGGAAAACACACCTATGAAGAAATTCTTAGGTTGTGTGTGAAGTCGACCAACCCGCACTTGGCCAGCGTGGTTGACTAAGACCTAATCGCCCCTAATCTGGGGTAGGCTCGAGCCCCTCGGTGAGGACATTATATGAGCTGATGATGATGATGAAATTACACTTCTAAACCTTCCTCTTAAATCACTCTATTGATGAAAACCGCATTGAAATTCATTGCGTAGTTTAAAAGATTTAAGCGTACAGCCAGAAAGAGCGACTTTGTTTTATACCATGTATAGATTTAAGTAATCTCAAGTATTTCAATGGGGACCAAGAAAATACTTCTTTTTTTCTCCTCTGACCCCCTCCGCTGCTTTCCCTTTCCTTCCCACAAGAAGAGGAGAAAGAGAGCAGCGAAAAGAGTTGAAAGAACCTTTCGGACCCCGGGGAGGGTGTGAATCCTACATGGATACCCTAAGAACGGCCCTAGGGTTATGTCGGACTTTTACCGACTAAACACCCCCTATTGCCTAATGCCAAAGTGGCTATGGTCCACGATCAGAAGCCTCCTCGGGCGAACCCTCGTCACGTGGTTGGGAAACCTTCTCGGCGGGTGTGTGGCTTTTGATGTCAAGTGTGCCCCCTTGGCATTCGAAGTCCCATGCCATCGTCGAGTTGTTTTTGTTTTCCCACCACGGCTAGTTCGGGACGGCCCTTAAAACCGCGCCCGTAGTTCCCCGGGGGCGGTCCGATGGCTGCTCCCCGTGTCCTCGTCAGGAGGACGCGCCAGGTCAAGCAGCCGTCGTTTGAGGAGAGTCGGTAGCCCCTGTGGGCTGCTGTCCACCAATTGGTGCAAGGAGTGCCTAGTCGGGCCGCGTTGGGACGGTCTCGGTGTAGTTGCGCTCACGTGCGCAGATTCCGAGCCGTCCCGTAATAGCGCACTGAAGGGCAGGCCGGGGAGAATGTTTAGTGAGTATGGAGGGAACGCCTTTACCTCGAGTCCCACATATCCCCTGCGGTTAATACCACCCCGCAGGGACGATGCGTAAATGCATTTGACCTATCCATAAAAAAGCTATAAGGCTATCGGAAGCAGCCGCCCCCTCAGGAGAGTAGGAGGGCAGCCCCTAGATCGGACACCATAGCGGGGCCGAACGCATGTGTGTGAGGGGACTGTTCACGCAGTGGCGGAATGCCATGCGACAAACCTGGGTTGCCAGAGGACAAGTGAAATTAATCTGAGCAGACGCCACCCACTTTCGGGGAGGTTTGTCGTGCTGCCCTATGTGTAATCACATTAGGGCATGAGCACTAAAAATAACGAACGGACGTCAGAGTGGGTTAGGAATGCTCTTCTGAGTGGTCACTCGCTACCACCCGAGTAACTGATGGTCTGCGCAGGGGATTCCGAAATCTGCATTGGTTGAGAAGTGAAAACAGAATATTCGTCACTGGGATCTTTGGTATCTATCACATTTTTTTTTTATTTAAAAATGACATACTAGTGTTAATGTCTAGGGAAAATCTTTTCTTAATATTATCATCTCCTCTTAGCCAAGTAATTAATAAAATCAAACATCAAAATATGTTATGTTGATTAATGGATTAATACGTGTTGGTATTTGTAAAGACATAAAAAGATTTACGAGCGCTTTAATTGAATATTCTATGAGGAAAACTATGTTTGTCGGAAATAATATTCATTTGCAATAGTATTTTGTAACACATTTCTCAATCGGGCGGCGCAATATTCTCTGTAAGAGTAGTAGCTTAAAGATCATTTTCGCTATTGTCATCTTGACTTGTTTTAGTGGTAAGTCATCAATGAGTGGTCACTGTTACAGCTTGCCTAATATTTCATCAGTTGCATGTTTTAGTTTAGGTAATATGCAGATTTCGGTATTTCGCATTATTTGGTCTACTTTCCTAATATTTACATTAGCCACTTGAGATGTTGCATTATTTTTTACACTCGAACACGACGAAATTAATCTTACACTTTTATTTAATTAGATATAACTAAAAATATGCGTTTACGCGTCATCCCAGACTCGGAGTAAAGGCGTTCACTCCACAACCCAATAAGTATCCTTTCCGGGCATGCCAAGGCACACTACGACGGTAGCCCGGGATCACGAACTTCCGCCACATTCGCCGGGAACCCATCTCGTGTCCTCCCTCTCGGGCTCATCCGGTGCATCATTCAATCACTGCTATATCTCCACCGAGCACAAGGCTTCGCTGGACCTGAAAATGGCCTTTTCCTGGGTCTCCATTGTGGTGACAAGGGCCAAGAGTGGTTTGGATGAGACTCAGCGCAGTTTAAGCCCTGTGTCTAACCCATCTGCCCGGTGTTCCAGATCGTTGCGGCCTTATATGTAGGCACCAGTCGCTAGTTTCGATAGGGCGGTGCTGCCTCCCGTGACACCTGCACCACGGACAACCAAACCAGAGGTCGCATCCATCCGCCGGTGGATGGAGGCTGGTGGACAACCAGCCTATAGGCCGGCCAAAGTTCCACTGGCCAAAGGTCCCCATTCCCAAAAGGTGCCCTGAAAAGGGACCTCCCATGTTCCGACGTCAGCAATCTGTCTGGTACCAGACGTTGTCCAGGGTCCACCACGAAGAGGTATCGGAAGATAGCACCCCGATCGACTTTTTGTAGGAGCGACAATCGAGTCGATTTTTCATTAGGTACTTAAAATTTTCTGAGTTTTTTAGGAAGTGTCCGTTTCGCTATTGCAATAAATACGTACCATTTTTCCCCTACAATCGGTGGGAGGGCATTATCTAGGTACTCTGTTGTGCTACTGCTCTACCTGCGTTAACATAAGTGTTAATAATGTCAATATCCATCTACGCATTACGCGCATTGGCTGCACCTACGCCACAATGCCGCCACGAGTTGAGCTACGAAGGGTGTCAAAAAACCTACCCTCCTGAGCTATCGCTTGACACCTAATACCTAATGCCGTTACTAAATTGCGACGTCAAAATGTTGATAACATCTACGTGACGCTTAAAATAACTCAAATGTAACGCGTTACGGCGCAGGTGGAGCACTAGCATTAGAAAATAAACGACATTTGTACAGCAAAATTTCGGTAAGTTAACTGCAGACTATTATTTTAATGTTGACATCGGAATGAAGTCACATAATTTACGGCCAGTACCTGTCGTATCGAATAAACCGGTACTTTGCATCTACAATCGGTGCTACGAATAAAATAAAATTGTTTACGATCACAACTTTCGGCTGTCGGTCAGTGGGTCACCGGCCGACCATCGTTGACCGTTTCAAGTACGTAGCGTGAGTGCGCATACACACTATAATTACGCGAACTAGTAAGCCATTCTTGGCTGTGGTAACATGATGCTAACATTTGCTTATTTACAAACGTATGCTCGTTAGAAGCCAGAAAGCATGATATTTTAGTAGCATGCCATTTTGGAATAGTAATTATGTTAACATTACGTAGTCACGTACTTACGTTCTGGGGTATTTGCAGGTGTTAGTACCCTACATACATCCTCTTCCCTGCTCCTTTTATTTTGGGGTCCGTGCAGAATGTCTTGTTATCGAGATAATATTACAGATATTGGATTTGAGAGGATAGTAGGTCGAGCACCGTCTTCCTAAATAAACAACTTTTCAAAAAAAGTCAAACTGACTTCTAAAAGTATAAAAATAAATATTATAATATGTGCTAGGTACCTACATACTGTTAACGCAGCCGCCCGAATTGCGGAAGATGCGGGTTCGATTCCCGCCTGAGGTTAGTCGATTTTTTTTAGTGCATTTTACTAGTACCTACCTACTGTACTGTTTGAACTCGGTTAGTTCCTCCTCCGTTTTGGAAGTCGGTTAAATAACATAAATGAAGAAAACGTTTTCCTACTACAAAATTTTCTGTGATTTTTATGATATTTTAGAATGTATTTAACATTTATAAAAATTTTAATGTTGGTAAAATTTTGAAGAAAAGGAAAACCTAAGGTTTTCCTTAAACGTACAGACATAGATTTTTCTTTTTATTACAAAACATTCTAATACGAAGATCGGATAAGAAATTTCCGGTCACCCATCCGAGTACCGATTGTGCACTTGGTTACTTAACTTTCGACGACTCAAAAGTTTATAGAAACCTTATATTTTGATGTCATTCATGCATGTTAAATTTGGGTGCAATAAGTTTAAGCATACTCGATTTATTATGCTAACGCACAGACACACAGATGTCATTCCAAAAACGGTATTTTTGGACTCAGTTAAACATGTAAATCCGTCAAAATCTCGAGGTCGAATTTTTTGACGATTACAAGGCTTCCTCTGTACTACGTATACGAGAAAGTAAAAAGGTATGTATATAATTGCCGCAGCCAGTTCAGGAAGACCGTATTCCTAATTGCCAGTAAATAAAAAAAACCTGTATATATTTCACTTTCTTCAGCAATAAATTAAAGTAAAGCCATTACGAATTCGTTCCATTTAAGATTGCATGCATTTTTAGATTTAATCAAAGTTAAGAAATTCATACTATTATTATGCAATTTTTAGTATGAAAAGTTATAAAATATCACGCAACATCGAAACTGAACACAATTTAACGAGAATTCGAGAAATGAAAAGTCTAGAAATTTCCGACTGGTAAAATGGCTTGTTAAAGACTGACAATTCCAATGCATTACACTAAATTCTAGACCACTCATATAGCGATAAGACGGCACACTGTATTTCTTTTTGTGTCTTTTATATTGCAGGTGTACAATAAAGATTATTCTATCTATCTCTTTTTAAGTAGCACCATCTTAACAAAGTTTGTCGCCATAGCATCATCATCATCAACAGCTCATACAATGTCCCCACCGAGGGGTCGAGCCTACCCCACATTAGGGGCGATTAGGCCTTAGTCAACCACGCTGGCCAAGTGCGGGTTGGTTGACTTCACACACAACCTAAGAATTTCTTCATAGGTGTGTGCAGGTTTCCTCACGATGTTTTCCTTCACCGTAAAAGCGTCAATTAAACGTACATATGAATTCAAAATTTGAAAACACAATGGTACGTGGCGGGGATCGAACCAATACCTCCCGGGTGGGAGACGACGCTCTTACACACTACGCCACTGATGCTTCATCGCCATAGCAATATCGTAAAAAGCATGATTGTGCTCCACAGCTTTTGTTAACATAGCCTAGCCAGTCAGCCAGTTCAGAACTAGAGTCAATTATCAAGTTGATGACAAAGATTACCAGAGGTCCCTAGTCTACGTTTAAAACGAAATGACTAACAAGTGTAGACCACATAAGTACCACCGATATATCAATCTAAGGAGATCGGACTACATAACATGGCTCTAGTTGAGCATGCCGTAATATACACTATTCATTGCGCGCGTTTTAAGGACTGCGAAGCGATGAAAGTTAAGCACAGCCGCAAAGGAGATCGGGCAAATCGCTGAGTTACGTATTAACTCGACTTTATCAGAAGGCGAAGTGGCGGTAATGTATGCCCACAGGGCATACACTTGTCACAAGTTAAGCGCCGGCTTGGCCTATCTCCTTGTATTATTAAATATGTGATACATACCATTAAGTTCACGTTTAAATAATAGCAGGAGGGGTTGACGAGAGAGTTAGGGAACATTTAGTTACACATAAAGCCTTGTCTGGCAGTATAAGCAATGCAGTGCCTTTAAATATTGACAGGTTACCAGCTTGCTGGACCCAAATCCAAAAACTAACAATCCTTCAGTAAACAAACAAAAGCGAACACCCAGGAGAGACCCAATGTGCCGAAACCATTTATGAGACGAGGCGATAAGTTTTGATGTGTTGAGGTTGGAAATAAGCGCTAATATAAATTACATATTGCGTAGAAAAAAAATATATTATTTTGATAAAGGAGAAAGAAAGGATTGACTGATATGACACATGAAATAGTTATTTGCTCAACAAGTGAGCAAAGTTACTTTTTGCTGCGAGTGACGGCTTTTAAATCACGATCCAGCCAATTAGTCTAGTATTGATTCATAAATATGCATAAATATACATTACCGTGATTGTTGGTTCAAGAAATATTTTTACGAAAAAGGGAGCAAAAATTTTACATTTTACAACATACCTAATAGCCTAAGAGCCAGTGGAAGGCTACCTGTATGTATTTGACCAGACTTGGGGTTTTGTACAGTGAGGCCCCTATACCTACCATATATGAGATGGGGGTTCACTAAGCCCCAAGTGGTGGACACGGCGCGCGCTCAAGCAAGACAGGTATCGATTTTTGGCGAATTTTTAATGCATTTGACGACGTCTGCCGTTTTTAAAATTTGATAATATATTATCATTATTATCTAAAAACAACAATGGCAGACCATTATCGCGCGGTTAACATTGTGGCAGACAGTTTTGAAAGTGCTGAAAAAAATTAAATTTTGAATTTATTTGAAGAGATCTGCCATTGATATATTTTATTTATTAGGGTCTTGAAAACTTATATTCATCACGGCAGACGACTTCATTGAGTACACACATCAGCAGACAACAAAATCTTTGCTACTATCCGGTCAGATGTATGTGTATTACGTTCCCTATTTTACATCAATATGATTTACTTTATCACTGTGATTAACTAAAATTGATAAGTTTGATGATTAATAAGTTTGATGATAAAAAAGTTAGTATATTTTGGAAGAATTTGACTCACAGAAGTTGGAAGTTGATCACCTTCGAACCATTTGAATAAAAATTATAGAATGTTATTAGAGCCTCTGATACTGATATTTTAATTATAATGATTGGTAATATGACACAATTAAAAAATTCTGATTCCAATATTTGGATGCTCAATGGAACAGGAAATAACGAAAGGTATATTGACGTCACAAAAATTTATCAGGAACTTGGTGAATTGTTAGACAAAAGCTTAATCGGCTTCCATGCATTCACAGGATGTGACTTCAATCCGGCCTTCTTTAATAAAGGGAAAAAAAGACCTTTTACCTTGCTAAAAAAAAATATTGAATTTCAACAAGCATTCGCTACTCTCGGTGAAGAAAATTTGACAGACGACCAGTTAAAAGAGATATTTAATAGTATTCAGAAGTTTATCTGTCAGCTCTATAATGCCAAAAAATCTATTGACGTTGATGATGGAAGGTACCAACTTTTCGTCAACAATTATAAAGCTTCGGACGTGAATGAAAATTTCAGTAAAAAAATACTGAATTTTGATGCAAGCTCAATACCACCGTGTAAGAGTGAGCTTTACCAGCAACTTCTAAGAGCACATTATATTTCAAGTGTTTGGAGAAATGCTTATAAGAAGCAACCTACCACATTGGACCCATTAGAGTATGGTTGGATTGAACAGGATGATAAATTTTTATTCAAATGGTTCGAAGGTGATCAACTTCCAACTTCTGTGAGCGACTTAATCACCCAAGTCCATGGTAAGTTCATAATAACCAAATTTAATCGAATATATTCGGATCACTTTACAAATTATTTTTATTTTGAAATTATTTTTTTACAGATTCCGATTCTATGGATGATGAAGACGAGTCACACCACGACGACCATGATTCCGATGACGATGAATAAAGATTTAAATAAGTAAAAAAAACATACATTTTTTTTATTGCATGTGTGAGATCTTGGGCACTAATTTGTACATTAAGCCCAAGGTAATAATTATTCTTATAATATTTGTTAACTTATACAATAATATAATGATTTGTTATGAATTAGAAATAGATTTCTATGATAAAAAGTAGTTGTCGTGGTGACCGACATAAATGTTTCGGTTATAGGACGTTGAGAATCTATTTATGTTGGAATAGTTTGGTAAATTAATAATAATATCATTTTTATTTAATAATTGATTAATCATGAATTTACAAATAGTTTTATATAATAAAACTATATTTATTACGACGCTTTGGTACAAGCGTTACCGGTAGTCAGAGGCGAGGCGGAGTAGGGTGGGTTGTTCACATAAAACGACCCTCTTCCGCGTAGTAGCGGCATTCTCGTTCGAGCCGTCACAGTGAACACTACTCTGCCTCCTGTCAGTGTTATCTGATTCTGAGTACCTATTTGCTGGATAAAATATAAGTATTCTTTACTTTTGGGTAAGAAATAAGACATAATTATCTCTACCTGTTTCTTTCAACGTATTTCTGTAAGTATAATCTAACATCAGAAGTGGGATCGTCCTAATAAAAGGTATGTACAAGTGAAATATTTTCGAATCAAAAGTGCTAAGATCTCAAATTTTAAGTTTGGTTGTGTAAAGAAACATATTGATATATGATTATGGCTGATCTGTGCATTTCATTTGGTCATGGCGACTCCCTGACAATGAGATGTGTGGGTTATTCATTTTCATGTAAAAAAAAAAAAATTTTTTCGTTATATACCTACTAGTTCAATGGGCTTAGTGCCACGTCAGGGCTACTCTCTGATGGTGTTAATTCCTGTTGGATTGGGGGTTGATGATATGTTTCGCTTATTGTGTAATATAATAGTAGAACATATTTTCCGTAGTTAGACTGGCATTTCGATGTTCGATCGGGGCTACTCTCCGATAGCATTGATATGTGTCGACTAACGCAGATTATTTATTATTGTGTAGTGAAATATATGTTTCGTAGTTGGACTGGCATTTCGATGTTCGATCGGGGCTACTCTCCGATAGCATTGAGATGTGTCGACTAACGCAGACTATTTATTATTGTGTAGTGAAATATATGTTTCGTAGTTAGACTGGCATTTCGATGTTCGATCGGGGCTACTCTCCGATAGCATTGAGATGTGTCGACTATTTCGATGTTGGATCGGGGCTACTCTCCGATAGCATTGAAATGTGACGACTGACGCCGATAATATATATGATTATAATATTGAAGCCTACTAAAAAGATTTGAGCTTGAAACACTTTGGTTCCATTCGAGTGTTGGTGTGTTTATTATAATTAAAGAATAAGAAGTCATTAGATTACATAGGAATTCACTTGCTGAGAAATCTTACATGTGAGCTAGTGAACGTACGTGGAGAATAAATTAGTTTCTAACAATATAAGGTCCACCGCCATCACAAATATCTTGCAGCTGTAACTATGGGTGTGTAAAAACCAGCTTGATAAATTAACAATTTTATTGTGCACACTACTCTTTTATAAAAAGAGTTTCTCCAGAGTTTTTGTTACGGAATCGCTTGTTGAGATTTCATTTTTTCGGACTCGAACTGCCGTACAATTTATTGTTATTTATATAAAAAAAAACTCATTTTTTATAGTGCTTGATAAAGTTTTTTTTAAAGATGGTATCATACTTTTTATGATAATTGTAAGGCTTGATGATATTTGGAATTAATAATCGGTTTCCAAGCGAATTAAATATTTCTACTGGCAACACCGGAAGTTTGAATGAACTAAAGCGAGGCATGTTGCCGGATCGAGTCCCTTTTTTGCTGACTGTCGCCGTGTACGGTGGAATTACCAGCGATTTGTATTATTTGTTACCAACCAGTTTGTAAGAATATAGACGTAACATTATAAAAATGAAGGATATTTACAATTCAACTTGAAGGAATAAAGAAAGGTAATTCTGTGTTTTTCATTTGATTTAATTCTGTGTCGTTCGTTAAATTTTATTAGTGCAGTTAATGGGGGTAGTGCAAACATTTTTATTGCATTGGATGTACCACGTGGCCAATTGAGGTCTACGGGGGAGTTTGAATTAATTTCAGAGTAAATTTTTGTTAATGAGGGTAGTCCGAAAATTTTTATTGCATTGGATGTACCATGTGGCCGTTTGGGGTCTACGGGGGAGAAAATTTCATTATTTTTGGGCTACGAAGCACCGTTTTAGAGATATTTAAGTTTTTATCTACAGTTCCAGAAAAATTGAGATGTTCGTACTCTAGATATAGGGAGGTCGGAGTATTGAATCTCTTTGGTGAGTGTTCTAATAAGATTGTAACTGTTAATTTTAACTGCATTAGACCAGTTATTCAAATAACTGGATTGCTTTGACGGCAGATCCGTTGTTTGTTAGCTAGCCACAACACAAACCTGTAGCGAACAGAACACAATACTGTTCTATGGAGATTTCTCTGTATTTATGGGTATTTTAATTGAAAATGCATACAACTTCTAAAAAAAAAAAAAATTAGAATGGTTGTTGTGTAGTTGCAATTACATTTTGTAATTGATAATAATTATTAGTTTTATTGTTTTCAAGAATGGTGGTTATTTTAGAGGTGAGTGAACTAAGTAAGAAGAAGGAAATCAAATTATTACAATTTTATTTCTTTTATTTGAACTGGCAAAAAAAAAACCAGACGGATAGCACTTTGGAGATTTTATGTCTACCCGATGTTTATACTAACGTAATGGTGCCATTAATGAAATACAAAGACATATTTTGTATTTTAGCTTTCGAGATGTAGTATAATCGACAGTAAGTAACAAGAATAATGAAAGTGTCCTGCCACCTTCATTTAGAAAAATGACAATTTTGCTAGCTATCTTTTTATAGCTTTCTTTAGATTTTTGTATGAAGCAAAAAAAAGGTTTATACATTTTTGTATTAAAAAAAAAGGTAAAAGTAAACATATTTGTGTAACTGAATATGATTGGTTAAATCTATTGCGGTTATTGTATAAATTGGGATGTATAAAAGCGTCGGTGGCGTGGTGCGTGGGGGCGTTGTCTTCTACCCGGGAGACACCGGTTCGAGCCCCGCCGCCTACCAATGTGTTTTCAGATTTGGTTTGATCGACTTTTTACGGTGAAGGAAAACATCGTGAGGAAACCTGCACACACCTATTAAGAAATTCTTAGGATGTGTGTGAAGTCAACCAACCCGCACTTGGCCAGCGTGGTTGGCTGGGGCCTGGTCGCCCCTGGTGTGGGGTGGGCTCGGGCCCCTCGGTGGGGACATTGTGAGCTGTTGATGATGATGATAAATTGATAAATTTTATATACTACTAATTTTGCTGACAACATTAGGTAGTTTGGGCAACTTTCGCTAGATGGCGATGCCTACACCTTTTACGTAGTTTAAGTAAAATAATTAATGCTTTAATGTTCCATTGGCCGCAATACCCGACATAAAGAAATTAATATGGATATTGAGTCTGCATTCAAAATAGTTTTTGTCAAATTTCTCGTCAGATTGGCCGAACGTATATTCGAAAATCTACTGGCTAAATTCCTTCGTGTTCATGTGGATGATCTTTTGATGCCATGTGAATCTATAGAGCAGGGCCTTGTTTAGCAGAACCTCTCCAAAAAGGTAATTTACGGAATATTGCTATCGCAAAAAAAAAATGCGATTTTGGCCAGGAGAAATGATTCATGTATGAGAATTTTGTCGCAGATGTTCTAGCAAACTAGGCGATTAATTAATTATGTAGGTATAGTTTTATTGTTTAAAACAAAGATTGCCTTAATTAGAAGATGTTTTGAAGATTGAATGTGCTGTTTTAAAGATAGAAACGCTTGGCATATAGTGATTGTCTGACAAAATATTACTAATCTATGACGACAGGTATGGAAGTCCGTGTGAGATAGTTCAATTGCTGCTGATTGTTAAACTGGTGTAATGTCTGGACATCACGATGCAGCACGTGGTGGGACAAAGCACGACAGTTGGACATAGTTGTTACTGCTTGATCGGCCTGGTGAAAAAGTCTGGACATTACAAGGCAGTATGTAATGGGATTGATCACGACAGCCCGATGAGATTTAGTATGATAGCTGCTGATTGTTAAACTGGTGTAATGTCTGGACATCACGATGCAGCACGTGGTGGGACAAAGCACGACAGTTGAACATGGTTATTGGTTAGATAATGGCTTATTAGTTAGATCTTGATAAATCAATATTTTATTCTAGAATTATCCAAATACGATTCAGTAGATGACTAGTTAGACGAGTAACCAGAAATCACTTCGAGAACGAAGTGCTCTGCAGAATGGCCGTGTGAGATCTTGGGCACTAATTTGTACATTAAGCCCAAGGTAATAATTATTCTTATAATATTTGTTAACTTATACAATAATATAATGATTTGTTATGAATTAGAAATAGATTTCTATGATAAAAAGTAGTTGTCGTGGTGACCGACATAAATGTTTCGGTTATAGGACGTTGAGAATCTATTTATGTTGGAATAGTTTGGTAAATTAATAATAATATCATTTTTATTTAATAATTGATTAATCATGAATTTACAAATAGTTTTATATAATAAAACTATATTTATTACGACGCTTTGGTACAAGCGTTACCGGTAGTCAGAGGCGAGGCGGAGTAGGGTGGGTTGTTCACATAAAACGACCCTCTTCCGCGTAGTAGCGGCATTCTCGTTCGAGCCGTCACAGTGAACACTACTCTGCCTCCTGTCAGTGTTATCTGATTCTGAGTACCTATTTGCTGGATAAAATATAAGTATTCTTTACTTTTGGGTAAGAAATAAGACATAATTATCTCTACCTGTTTCTTTCAACGTATTTCTGTAAGTATAATCTAACACATGCACGTTTCATATTTTGTTATTCATTTTTTTTAATTATGTCTGAAATAAATAAAAAGAAGAAAATTAAATAAATATTTGAATAATTATTTGTTATCTGCAATATACCTTAATATTTGAGATTCTTCCAAAATATACTAACTTTTTTATCATCAAACTTATTAATCATCAAACTTATCAATTTTAGTTAATCACAGTGATAAAGTAAATCATATTGATGTAAAATAGGGAACGTAATACACATACATCTGACCGGATAGTAGCAAAGATTTTGTTGTCTGCTGATGTGTGTACTCAATGAAGTCGTCTGCCGTGATGAATATAAGTTTTCAAGACCCTAATAAATAAAATATATCAATGGCAGATCTCTTCAAATAAATTCAAAATTTAATTTTTTTCAGCACTTTCAAAACTGTCTGCCACAATGTTAACCGCGCGATAATGGTCTGCCATTGTTGTTTTTAGATAATAATGATAATATATTATCAAATTTTAAAAACGGCAGACGTCGTCAAATGCATTAAAAATTCGCCAAAAATCGATACCTGTCTTGCTTGAGCGCGCGCCGTGTCCACCACTTGGGGCTTAGTGAACCCCCATCTCATATATGGTAGGTATAGGGGCCTCACTGTACAAAATCCCAAGTCTGGTCAAATACATACAGGTAGCCTTCCACTGGCTCTTAGGCTATAATTGTACACACTTTTGTAGGAAATAATAGTGCTCGCTAGTAACCTTTCGATTTTATTTATTTGTTAGTACCTACGATATAACAACAAATTTATTTAATAAATACGAGTAGGTATAATAAAGAAGCAATTATAAATTACCCATTACTTTTTTAATAGAATAATGGAAGCGTGAATATTGACTTGCGTATCTTTTAGATTTCATGAATTGCAAATTTTATTGATTTGTGATGATTTATAAATAAATTAGTATTTTCTTACCATTTATGTTCTTTTCTTTAATTTACAAGAAAGCTCTTGGCCTTCACCTGATAGTGAGTGATGATAAGCTGATGATGGAAGTGAAGTCCACTTCCATCTTTAGCTTATCATCATCATCAGCTTACCAGACTCTCATATACCTAATCTCTTACTTGCTGAATGTCGAAACACATTACTGATGCCATTTTTACGGCGACATTTTCTATATCTTCTGTTCACATAGTATAAAAACGCCTTCAAAACTAAAAACGGAGATATAAAATTTTTGTATACAAAAATCTATTCTTTGAAGGTCGGTCCCAAATACAAGTGACAACGTTTATTCCAAATAGTGAGGTTGGCGCCGACTTAAAGAAACATTTAGATTTTTGTATACAATACCTATTTTTATTTTTCCGTTTTTAGTTTTGAACGCGGTTATAAATTTTTTGCTTTTTAGTGGTTTAAGAATAGAATTTTTCAGGAAACTATATAGAGATCTTTTAGACAAACAAGTAATAGAACTGTTATGATATCATCGACGTCAATTTAATAGGCATTATTGGGCATAACTCAAAAACCACTCGTCAGATTCTAATGAGACTTAAATGGGACCACATGACAAGCACCAGGTTCCAAATGTTGAAATAATATTCAAAATCGGTGCACCCTGTAAAGAGTTATGAGGTAACAGACATAAGAAACAATATACAGTCGAATAGAGAACTTCCTGGAATAATTTTGGAATAACTTCATTCCACAATTATTATTATTTCTATTTTTATTAATTTTTTTATTTTATTTATTAGAAACAAACAGTCATACAATATATCTTTTTCAAAATCACTTTTTATAAACAGACCTATAGTTTCATTAATTTTCTTAATTACAGTCAGATACACAGGTATGAGCTAAGTTCCGAATTATTAGGCACCAATTTCATACAGACATAAAATCTAAACTAATTGTAAAAAGTAGTTACAGTAGCACGTAATATGCTACTTTAACAATCCTTCTTAAACAAATTGCATGATCATGTGGCGAATGCTTTTTTTATCGAGTTTATTGTACAAAAAAATATATCTATATTCAACAAGTTTACATTTTCGTTATAAAGTCTACATGCACGCTTTACAAACATATTCTTACCGTAGTTAGTTCTACTCTTGGGGATGTGAAACGAAGGTTTTCTAGGACATTGGCTGGATTGCGGAAGATGCGGGTTCGTTTCCCGCCTGAGGCAGTCGATTTTTTTCAGAGAACTTCCTCCTTTTCTTGAAGTCGGTTAAAAAAGGAAGTCGCTCTTTCTGTATGTGCGTTTAGAACATTTAAACTACGCAACGGATTTCAATGCGGTTTTCAGCAATAGATAGGTACCTATAGGGTAGATAGGGTGCTTCAAGAGGAAGGTTAATATGTATAGCAAATGCATATTATACTAGAGGAAAGCCGAGAAAATCCGCGAAGTCGCGTACTTTGATTGGATGGTGGCTAGTAAGGCGGAATAAAAACTAGCCCTTTTGTAGACAAATCGAATACAAAATTTGAGAAAAATATTTTTTCTTGTACTTTGAATTTTCTTTTCGTCTCCCGTATTTATAGACAAGTAAAGGTACTTACTCACTTGAGTAAAAGTAAATTTACTCAAAGAACAACTTTTAGGACTTTAACAATGACTTAGGTATTTTTAAAATTACTTAGAGTAGGTATGTGTTTTAGCAAATAAAATGTGTATCTTGAGCCACTTTAGATTTTGTTATGTCCAGTGCTGACAAGTATTTTAAAAAAATAATTATGATTAAAAAACATAAATTAACGTATTGTTTTTTTTATTTTTCAGATCAACAGAAGCAGTGGTTTCTTTGAAGGCTGTGTAGTGATTCAGTGAGTTGAGGTGTTAAAAATATAAAAAAATAGCCGTGAGTGTCAGTGTAGTGTAAGTGGCTGGTGTACAAGCGACAAGATGATGACACTGTATAGAACCATAAAGGGGACGAGTACGACAAAGAGAAAGAAAAGGGAGAGAAGGTAAGTTGTAAGGAGCGAGTGGGATGGGTGATACACAAATTTATACATAACACGCATTTTTTGCATAGTGATAGTTTAGGCATCAGACAATGACAAAGAATAGTTAATACGAGTTAAAAACGGGAATTAACGCGATAAAATTACCTTTTAAATGCACCGTCTGTGGTCACAGGCGGATTGTCAGTCCGCCTGTGACCACGGTCGGTGTAACCCGGCTGAAACGTCAGGCATTTAAAAGGTAATTTTATCGCGTTAATTCCCGTTTTTAACTCGTATATTACGCGAAAGTTTAAAAGTGATTATGACAAAGAATAGGTCTTTTATTAAATCAAAGTCATAAAGTTTTTTATTTAAATGGACTTTGCTAAGTACTTTTAAATCGTCCAAAACCCTACCTTTCGGGACGAAATAATTGTTTTACATAAATCACTATTATGCTGAGACGGAGAAGAAACGGCGAAAGAAACTCCACAGCTTACAAACGTAATGAAATAAAAAAGCTCTTGGTTTAAATGGACTTTTCTAAGTACTTTTAAATTGTCAAAATCCTACCCTCCTTCGGGGACAAAATAATTTTTTGACATAAATCACTATTATGCTGAGACGGAGAAGACACGGCGAAAGAAATTCCTCAGCTTACAAACGTAATGATTACACAACATCATTACAGGTCAATGCGTAAATTTTGGGCAGATTTTGCTCCCACGCATTTGAATAATTTAAAAAATCATTTATCTTATAATATCTTTTTTTATATGTGGGCACCAAAGACTACAGTATAAGTATATAGGGAGAGTGGGAACGTGGTTATCAGCACAGTTGCTCTCAGGTCGTGAGGCCGTAGTCCGTACTAATGTGTCAAAAAAAGTTAGTGATAAACATCGAGTAAATAGACACGTTTTACACGACACGCTATTATACCACTTGTCGTGTAAAAACGGCAATGGATATGTAGGTGATTATCACTTTCATCTATCAAACAAAGTTAGCGAAATAGGCTGGCTGGTCCGGCCATATTGGCCATAGTAAAATGGTACGTCCCGTGCTGCGTAAAACACTCAGAAAACCCAAAAAAAAATTTTCTTAATTCTTCATAACGATATGCTATTTTTCTCATATGAATATTAAGACAATAAAATCCAAAAGAAGAATAAAGTTTTAATGAAAATAGCGCCATTAGTTTCCAAGCAATTTCAGATGTTTATCTTTTAAGACCAATTTTCAAGCTTTTTTTAACGCGCTAAAATGTAAAAATTTTAAAATTATCACATATTCATTTAATGTGTAAGTAGACTAGTTTCATAAACATACTTTTTCAAAATTTATGATCTTATTGTTAACGCGAATTCATCGTTCGAAAATTGTATGTTACGTCGTCGCCGCAAGAACCACGCGCCTAGCGGAAGAAAGAACTTCGTGTATGCCGGTGCAGTTAATATTAGCTACACGCGCGCTCTACGAAGCTCAGTCTTGTTCGAGTCGTCGCCGCGTGAACATGTCTAATTTAATACTCGTGGGACATATGTGCTAATAGCTATGTGTGTGAGTGTATCGTGTGCGTTACAAAAGTTAGAGAGAGAAGCCAGGCAGGGTAGTGGAGGTGAGCGTTATTGTAATGTAAAGGGACTGTAAGCCTACATTTAGGTCACAAGTACCAGGCTAGGTAGGTAGGTAGGTACTCCTGGCTCGTCTCGTTACACATGGACCCGGCAGTCGCACGATGAGATAGTGATTCGAAAAAAATCCTGACAAATGACAGCAGAAGTGGGATTTGTACCCATCGTGCCTACTCTAGATGAAGTGAGGTCGCGCTACCTTCCGGAACATTGAGTAACTTTCGTGAGTGTTTCTAAATTTGAAAAACAAGTGTTGCAACAATGCATGCTGGGAGTAATTAATTATTTTTGTAATATAATTACCGGTATGAAAAATAAATCAAATTATTCGATTGCTTTCACGGCAGACCAGTTGTTCGTTTGCTAGCTATACAATTCTTTATTTAATGTTGAATTTACCAACCCTTTTGCGCCAAAAACAAAGACACCTTTAGTAAATGGGCAACGCATGGTATCTACAATAATAGGAATAAGTTGTACGATCCAAATCGTAAATTAAAGCAGAAGAAACTTGGAATATTATTAAGCTGGTAGGAGTCAAGCACGCAGCCATAATATTAACTTAAATATTAATAAGTTAAATGTTAAAGATGCTTCGGAAGAAGCGATGGAATTTAAAAACTTTTTCTCAAATGTTCCCATACAGAATACTAAATCACGTCAGTCGTCTTCCTCCCCAGCTGCACAGCTGCTTTAAGAAAAATGTATCATCATCTGATAGTAACTTTGAATTTACATGTGCTAATTATAAAGATATTATAAATACCTTTAAGCCTGTTGACCTGGAGAAATCTATGGATCTTTGGGGACTGTCAAGAAGTCAAAACATTCTCATCCATTATAACTATAATAGCTCCTTATTTAGTAGGCGTATTTAACAGCTGTATTGGTTCTGGTATGTTTCCTAACTTGATTAAATACAGATATTTAAATCTGGCGAAACCTCAGATCCCACCAATTTTCGGCCAGTTTCTATTCTACCAACTTTAAGTAAGATCTTTGAGATACTAATGCTCAATCAACTATTAAAGCTTTTCAATAAATATAACATATTTCATCAGAAGCCTTCGATTCTGTCGAGACCTGGGCCGTGCTCCAGTCACTCCAGAGGTGCCACATGGACTACCGATACATCCAAGTGTTGCGGTCACTGTACGAAAACGCCACTATGTCAGTTCGTCTTCAGGACCAGAATTCAAAACCCATACAGCTCCAGCGAGGCGTGAGACAGGGTGATGTTATATCGCCGAATCTGTTCACAGCTGCGTTGGAGGACGCGTTTAAACTTCTGGACTGGAGAGGACTTGGCATCAACATAAATGGCGAGTACATGACTCACCTTCGCTTTGCAGATGATATCGCGGTTATGGCTGAGACCTTGGAAGACCTGGGCACAATGCTCGACGATCTCTGTAGAGTCTCCCAACAAGTGGGTCTTAAAATGAACATGGATAAGACGAAAATCATGTATAATATCCATGTCGCACCCACTCCTGTAAAGGTTGGAAACTCTACACTGGAAGTTGTCGACGATTATGTTTACCTGGGACAAACAGTCCAACTGGGTAAGTCCAACTTCCAGAAAGAGGTCAATCGGCGAATCCAACTGTGCTGGGCAGCGTTCAGGAACCTACGTGGCATATTCTCGGCCCATCTACCGCAGTGTCTTAAGACGAAAGTCTTTAATTCATGTGTGTTGCCAGTGATGACTTATGGAACCGAAACGTGGCCGCTTACAATGGGCCTCATAAGAAGGCTCAAGGTCACCCAAAGGGCAATGGAGAGGGCTATGCTCGGAGTTTCTCTGCGTGATCATATCAGAAATGATGAGATCCGCAGGAGAACCAAGGTCACCAACATAGGCCAAAGAATTGCGAACCTTAAGTGGCAGTGGGCAGGGCACATTGCGAGGAGGACTGAAGGCCGTTGGGGCGGAAAGGTCCTCGAGTGGCGACCACGTAAATGAACTTATATCTTTAGTTGGTATTATTATATTATTTTTTAGTTGGTATTGCCACTACAAAAAGATAGTGAATAGCACTTTGCAAATTTTATCTGTACCTGACATAAAGAAACTAATGATTTGGCGACTGAAATTCTATTCTACGTCTAGGCATCAGGGAGCCTTTCTCTGTTTTCTCTCTTTTAATTGTCTTGATTAATTTATCATAACAGCCTTTATGATTCGACCCACTACTGGGACACAAGGCCTCTTCTTGTCATCGTAGGAGGTTTAGCTAGTAGTCCACCACGCTTGCCCAATGCGGAGTATAAGGTGATCAATACTCCTGTGCTCATCCATTAGTCATTAGTCGTCTTCTACGACACCCATTGGAGGATATGAGGTGACGCTAGTGAATAGCACTTTGCAAATTTCATCAGTACCTACCTGACATAAAGAAATTAATAATTTGGCGGCTAAAATTCTATTCTACGTCTTGGCGTCAGGTAACTTTTCTTTGTTTTCTCTATTTTAATTGACACAGTGAAAATCTCTAGAGGCTTTCAATTCTCACACATATACACAAACTTAGTCGCGGGCAACTGCTCCAAGGCATATTTTACCAACTGTTTATTTATTTATATAAAAGCAAACTTTACAGGATATAATTTTACATTAGGATCACAAATCTTGAATAGATATTAAAAAAGACATGCAGAATTTCAGTTCGCTAACTAATATAATTCAATAAAAAGGAAAGAAAAGAAGGATTTAGGAAAGGAAATCAATTTGTGTGTGTGTTAATATGTGTGGAGGGTGAGTGTAAGTTGTGTGGGCAGCTCTGTTTATTGGGTCGTGTCCTCAAATAGGTAGTTGACTCAATATTAAGTTCATGATAACGTTCCTCGTGTGTCCTCCTCAAGTGCACAGTGCAAAACAGAATAGCTAGCATAATTAGAACGGATATAGAATAGAACGGACCCGGCCAGTTTAGAAAACCTTCGGGTGCCTAGGTAGTACTAGTATTTTGAGAAATTTAATCGTTTAAAAGAATTGTCAAAAACTGGCGGACGGTTAACTTTTAATCGTTTGTTTTACGTGGTGGTGAATTCCAGCCTTAGTAATGTTAGAAAATACCAAATTAAATAGAAAACAAGAAAAAAATCGTGTACGCGATATTTTTCTTATTTTTACAATTAATTTGGTACATTTCAAAACATTTAGATATTAAAAAAAAATCAAAGCTACTAAGTAATATTTACAACCATCAAAATATTGAATAGATTAAGAATGTCAATCTTCGATCATCTACAAGTCAATGTCTAAATATTCAAATCAAAATTCACTTTTTACTTCTGAGAGGCTGGCTGTGCCTATAACCGCAAAACCACATACAATCTAAACCACATATTACTCAGACAAAAAACGAATAGAAATTAAAGCAAAATTTGTTTTAAAAACTTTCGTCATAATCTGACGAATGCTTCCCATTGTAGATGATTACATCTTCCACGGGGTAAAGAATGACGTCAAGTTATGACACACTTATTGAAAAGATATAGTAACTAAAAATGTAGGTATCGGTAATTTATAAATATGTAAGAGTTGGAAACTAACGGGCAGCGCAGGCCCGATCGGGTATCAGATCCTTGAGGGCGGCTTATTTCCAATAGTGGGCCTGTCTCGGCTGAAATGATGATTACGACTTATCCAATCAAATTTGGAGTACTCGTCCTAAGAAAGGATCTCCTAACAGAAGCATTCTCTGTGGTATAATAGTCTCTCGTACGTATCAGATGCAAAGGTCCCGACGGTACAAATATGTGCTTGGCGTATGTTTGGGGTAAAGCTTATTTTTTTTTTATAATAAAAATGTATTAGAAAACTATTCATGTGGTAATAAGTGTTACAAATATTTAAAAATATAAAAATACAAATTTTGACATTAGAACTAATTGGAATTTAACAGTTAATTGGAAATAATAAAATATAATTTATATTTCCACGCTCACACCAATTATCTAGCGCAAATTAAGCATCATTAAGAACTTCTGTGATGGATACTAGATGTCGGACAATTTTTAATATGCATAATAATTTTAGTTTTTTTTATAAATAAACTTAAATAAATATGTAAACAACCATACTCGTCAACAAATATTCGTGTTCATCACACAAACATTTGCCGCTACCAGGATTCGAACCCGGACCGCTTGATGTGTGGGCAGCGATACTGACTAATCCACCACGACGGCGTCAGTAACCGAAATATTATGTATGTAATAGTAGATAAGGGACGTAAATACAAGCAGCGTTGTATTTCTGACGGTGAATGAGACTTCCAGAACACGATAGTTATATGGGCAGAGTTTTTACAGTGACACCTCGAGTATGCTGCCGCAAGATCAAAATCAATTATGAAAAACAAAATTGTTGTGCCTTTGTTAAGGAACTAGGAATAAATATACAGACTGGACTCGATTTTCTGTGGAATTACAAATTGCGCGTACGCAATTTCCGTCATAACTTTCATAATCGCGTAGCAGCGCCCACCGCCGTGTGAGGCAGTGAATGGAACTTCAACAGCTAGCATAGCACTTTACTTTTGCTTGCTAGCACATACTGTTACTTGTTAGTTCACTATGTTGACGATAGATGGCATTACTTGGCGTACTCGAGTTCTTTAGTTTTCTTTGCTTCGGATCGAGATTTCTTTGGAATATTTACCGTAAAGTTCTGTTTTATATAAGAAAATTTTGTTACTTATTATTATAATGTAAAAATTAACTTTTGTACTTATTATATTTTGGCTCTAATGGCAAGAATACTTTAAACATTATTAAAAATAAAATGACTCATAGATACGCACGCACATTAATCCTGACATCGCCCATATTTTCTAGTTTTCTATGACTAATTTTTTAAATGTTTATATGGACAATTTTGGAAATCCCATATTTTGTTAGTTTTAAATTAGACCGTAGCTATTAAACTCATGTCATCGTTTAGACAACAGAATACACATCATAGGTAGGCACATAGGAGTGAATCATTTGTAATGAGGAGTCAAAAATTGTAATAATAGTACCTATTCTAATTTATTTTCGTAATGAAATGAAAAGCAATAAAAAATATTAGGCAAATAAAGTGATTAACAATGATATAGAAGTTATAGAAGGAGAGGAAGACCGAAGAAAATATGGATAGACTGTGTGGAAGATAATAATTATAGCAAAGAAGAGTTTTAATGTTGAGATGACGGCTGATCGAAGAGAGTGAAAGAAGAAAACATCAATGAAAAATCAATAATCGCTTGTCTTATATTATCTTCAAACGAGTTGATGTCATTGACAGTGCATTTCTGTTTCAGCTTATACATTTAGTAAATTGTCAGTCAGGTCTTGCACCGAAGTATGAAATTGCTTTTTCTGTCCATTGAAAATGAATTCAAATGAAAATGAAAAATCTCTTTACTTAAATGGACTTTGCTAAGTACTTTTAAATCTTCAATAGCCCTACCACGATTTCGGGACGAATAATTATGTTGCTTAAATAATTATTAGTATGCTGATATGGAGAAGAAATTGCGAAAGAAACTCCACAGCTTACAATTTCGTAATGATTTCAAAACATCATTACAGTCAATAGATATATCAATATGAATAAATAACAATTTTGAATGAGTAAATTTTGTGCAGATTTTACTCCCACGCATTTGTATCATTTAAATAATCATTTATCTTGTAATAAGCTTTTTTATATACGTAATTTAGTTTTTACAGTTTTTGTAAATTTGTTTACAGGCAAATCTCTAATATTCTTCCGAGGTTATTGTAAAAACGTATACATTGGCCCACAAAGGAATTGTTTATTCTGTGGAGACGAGTTATAAATACAATCAGATCGTGTTTCTTCCTAGTATTTACATCATGCGTATGGCATTTCTCAGAAAAATGCATATTTTTCTTTACATTAGTAAGTTTTCCAGTATATATTGTGAAGACATTCTCTTCTTCCCATTGCTCGATGAATAGTGTTGACTTACAAACTGCCAATTTAAAGTTCAAGTTAACCAAAGTAATGGGAAGAGTTCAATAACACAAAGTAATCGATTTAAAAATCTCTAACTGACAGGCAGTCAGATTGGGAGCAACCGCCTTAATTACAAAACCCGTAGATTTAATAACTTAATAATATTTTCGCTTCGGACCAATTAGTTTTGTTCTAAGAATCAAGTGGATTATGACAGAAACCTAATTAATTTTATTTATGAAGCTAATTTGACAAGAAAAAAGTACTAAACTAGTTCTCAAAAGACAACTATGATAAATACAGTTTGATGTTTCATTAAATGAAATGATATATATAATACCTACTAATAGGTATTTTAATTTCAGTTCTTACTTAGAATCACTTGACATGAATAGGAACTACACAAAAATAGACGTGTGGCACTCGGGGACTGCCGCGGTAAAGCTATTGCATAGCATTTTGTATCAACTTATGCAATTATAATTTTATTTATTTATTTTATTCATGAAGTATTTCTTTTTCTTTGATATTAATTTTATAATTGAAATAATTAACTGAAATAATTTACATTCATATTCAAAACACTTTATACACAAATTTTACAAGTACAGCTATTCACTGTTGTACATAAATAACTATACACCTATATACTTTCTCATAAACAGCTGCTTATGTATTCGTCCGATTTCGGAGCAGCTCGTCTCGATTCGTGCGAGTTCGTAGAGTCGTACAATACGTCTAATCGCACGCACACAACGCCGTATCGAAGACTGCCGAACTGAAACGACGTTAGACGATGCACGGCCTTCAAGCCACACCTCCTTGCCCATCGGAGTGGGGAGCGTGAGGTTTTTTCGTTACGGAATTTCTGGATTCGGTCCCCGCGCTCAAGGCCCGCGATAGAAGCTATGCAATAGCTTAAAAAGTAAACAGTTTTCTTATGCAGGGCATCACACTGAAAAATGTAACTTTTATATTTTTATAAAAAGGTCAAGCGAATGACTCCATTCCACCTGACGGTAAGCAGAAGTGTAGTCCAAATGCGAAGATAGCTAGTGCGGGAGATAAACCGCCGCGCTAGCCACGCTCGACTTGCCGACCTGCAAGGTGCTTCTTCACGCCTCTTTTGAATGACCCTACTAAAACTTACCCGTCCTGTATTTTTAGATGAATCTGATGAGACAAGTATTAATTTAGTGTTCTCTAATCACGTAATCTTTAAATAAAAAAAATAAAAGTTAAGTTTCAAATTGTTTTTCTTCACAATTTTTAAGCCTTACCTTAGAAGCAATATTTACCAATACCTAAAATGCTGAACACAAAATTTAGAGTTATTTTTTAACTAGACTAGCTGACCCGCCACAGGTTTTGGTTAATTTGCAAAAAAATAAAATTATGTACAATAAGTACATCACATGCTCATAATCCCACATTTGTCTTGAGAAGTATTTTCGATCTGTAATAATTTTATAATAAATTTTCTAACTGTCCAATTTTCTGCGCAATTTACTTAATTTTTCTTTCCGTAAGAGCTTTCTTCAAAGTATAAGAAAACTAATAAAAAGATGTATGAAAAAGGTAAAGTCGTTTTGAAGTTTTTTGATTATTTTACTTGTCCCTGACTCTGTCTGAATCTCAGAGGAAGGACTGTCTGAATCATCATTAGGGGAAAGGATAATAGGTTCAGTGACATTAAAACCTTTTTTGCACGCCTTTGAATGAAACAGGTAATATTTAGATGAGTTTGATAGTAGAGCGACCTTGTTAAAAGGTGCTCGTGTTTGGAATCTTCACGTCGGAAATATATTAGATTCTTTGGCGATGCGTATGCGCAATTTTGATTTTATTTAATTTCAAGCCATGTTGTTACAATATTTAAAGGCTTCTATAACGAAAAGCTGTGTTCGCTGAACGTTAATTGAGTGCTTTCAAAGCTGAATAGGTAAGCGCTAAAATTACAATTTGGTTCTTATGCATTTTTCGAATTCTCAATTAACGTGTTGTGGTTTATGTGATAAATTTTTGACTGATTTGTCAAGTTTATTTGTGAAAATGAGAGCATTTATCATGCTAGATTTCCACAATATCTTACAAGTTAAATGATTGACTATGTTAGTAAAGTCTTAATTTTTTTATTATTTATGTGTGGTACTTATGTTTTCATTATTTCTGATTTATTAATTTTATTATGTCATTGGCGAGAAGCGTCGGTGGCGTAGTGCGTAAGAGCGTCGTCTCCCACCCGGGAGGCACTGGTTCGATCCCCGCCACGTACCAATGTGTTTTCAAATTTTGAATTAATATGTACGTTTAATCGACGCTTTTACAGTGAAGGAAAACATCGTGAGGAAACCTACACACACCTTGTAACGTAACTTTTCTTTAGGTGGTTAGTATCCAAGGTAAAGTTCAAAAATAATATCAACGAACGCAAAGTTTTTAATTAACAATGTATTTAGAATAATAATTTTTCTTAATGTTCTAAATCCTTAATTAATTATGTAGACATTATTAAATGCTAATTAAGTAGCTGATTAAACAATTACCTACATAAGAACAAATTATAGTATCCAGGGATCATGGAGGTCTACTTGATCGATATTGGCAAACAGGTATGATTTTATATAAAACTAGTTAATGATAACTGAACCAAAAATTGAGTAATGCTGCAGGGTTAGTTTGGGTTCTCCTATGATACCTCAAACAAGGGAAACGGTTGGTGACGGCTCTTAAGGCAGGCTGGTTTGCCGCAGTTGCTGCAACCTGGTAGCGCCTGGTGTTGTCTCCTCTCCGTCAAGTTTATTCCTCAACTAGTTCTTGGTTTGGATGGGTTTAAGCCCAAACTTAGATGCCCTGTTGGGCGTAGAATGTAAGGTTTATAAGGGTCTGGCACGTCTCTCTGCAGACCAGAGAATATTATATCCACCGAGTGGAAAACTTATTTACGGTGTTTTAACGGCTGTCGGATCGAAGCTCCGAGAATTAGTTCCCCACGGTTCAATTCCGATGGTTAACCACGAAGAAAGATAAGTATTTCATAAATGCAACTTGAATTCAAAACGATCTCGACCGACCGATCAATTTAAAAATTTTACGAAATTTTCTAAGTCTCGATGACATTTGGCATGACAGATAATATTTTTTTAAATTCAAGGAAGGCAAAGGAAACAACTTGTACAACCAACCAATTTGACTGTTTGTTACTTGAAAAGGAATATGGAAATATCCATGTGAATAAAAAAAAACATAATTGTCATCTTTAGTAACCAAACAAATAAATTTTGGAGTTTCTTGATTCCAACAACAAGCTTTATATCGTGTTCTGTAAAACTCACGAAGAAGTTGTTCAGGAATATGTCTATCTAGGACAAACGCTCCGATTAGGCAGAAACAACTTCGAGAGAGAAGCCAACAGAAGAATTCAGTTAGGCTGGGCAGCATTTCATAAGCTCCGTCAGGTCTTCTCGTCGCCCATCCCTCAATGTCTCAAGTCGAAAGTCTTCGACCAGTGCGTCCTCCCAGTTATGACATACGGCGCCGAGACGTGGACACTCACGGCTGGACTAGTCCACCAGTTTAAAGTCGCTCAGAGAGCTATGGAAAGGGCTATGCTCGGAGTATCTCTGAAGGACCGCATCAGAAATGATGTAATCCGCCAGAGAACCAGAGTCACCGACATAGCCCACCGAATCAGCAAACTGAAGTGGCAGTGGGCTGGTCACATTAGCCGCAGAACTGACGGCCGTTGGAGCCGTAAAGTTCTTGAGTGGAGACCGCGACTCGGTAAACGTAGTGTAGGACGACCTGCGACAAGATGGGATGATGATATGCGTAGGCTGGTTGGAGTGGGCTGGAAGAGAGTGGCCGAAAATCGGGAGCAGTGGCGTGCATTAGGGGAGACCTATGTCCAGCAGTGGACGAACACGGGTTGATGATGATGATGATGATGATGATGAAAACTCACGATTCCGAAAGTGTTTGATTCAAGAGGTGTTCAGTGACACAATGAGTGAGATATAAGGTATAGGTCCAAGAATTTTGGAAAAAATGGTGTTAGCTCGTGGAATACAACATGTATACAAAAAAAAACATTTTGCAAAAGCCCATCCTGTCAAAAGTCATGATTTTTGGAATTATCACTTAAGGTTAGAAAAATAATTATAGTTTTATTGTGAAAGACAACGTTACAGTATCCCCCCAACCGGGAAAGAATTCACGAAGGGAATTCGTCGGACGACCTCGTCCGTCGCCTGCCTACCCCTAAACAAACAGAACTACTATATGACTCAAAAATATTATGTATTCCTAACAAAAGTACTTCAAAAAAAAAATCCCTTAACCCAAACGTGCCATGAAATAAAATAAAAAAAAAATAGCTCGTGATTTATGCTAATTTTTTTTTTAATCTAAATTAAATACTTTAATTACGCAAAGGGAACCTATCTCCCGCGACCTTAACAAACTGAAATATAATTAAAATGAGAGTGGCTGTAGAGAACCATTCACACAAAACTTCACACAAAAATGTGAACGAAAGGTATATACCTAATAATAAAAATCTTATCATAAATACTGTACTTTAAACGCTCGGTGCACTCGAAGCAAAACTAAGATAAAAAAAAACAAATTTGTGTAGCAGGTACTATGGTGGTATAGAAAATAAAAAATAATTTATAAGTAGGTACACAGAGGTGACTAACTCACGCCCATGTATGTAATAATGGTTGAATTATAATAAAAATATCTATGACATTTTCTTATAATTCGTGAATTACGTACACATCCTTGATATCACTTATCATGTTAACATGTAAGCCGCAACAAATGAGTATGTAAAACATAAAGTATAAGTGTAAATTAGGTATTTATCCACAAATTTTTTCTCTACTACACGTAAAAATGGTAATTCGAAGATACGCAATCTAAGGTGTTAGGTGATTGCATATTTCGAATTCTTGAGACTGTGTGTGTGCGTGTGCGTGAAGACGTATCTATATGTCTGTTTGTCAGTAATGTTGTTCTCTAAAAAAAATTCCCCAAATAATGGGAATGTACTCTATACTTAGTACATTGCCTTAGAGGATAAAATGTAATAATTTTGAATATATAAAAGCTGATCGCACGTTTCAAAATTGTGTGACCGAGCGTTAAGATTAAATGCCAACAGTTAGGGAACAACAAAAATATGTGTCACACACCCGCACACACCAGCTGGCCCAAGATCAACTTGGCCTAAATCCTACAGCCGATTTCTACGACACGCCAGGAAGATTGGCGGGGTAAGGTATTCGTCGGCCGCCCAACCCACAGCGAAACACAACTATATATAAATATTATCGTTAGGCACTAGTCGCTACAAGAATCTTTATTTTTGAAGTCTTTAATATGCCACTTTCCTATATATTTCCCACTTTCATCCTCGAGCTCATAAACCAGAGGGGACAGTTTATTTATAACCTTGCAACGCTCATATTTTGGTGCAAGTTTCACAGAAAAGTACTTCTGGGCCACGCTTTGCTTGTAAGTACGCTTCCACACGTAGTCACCAACGCTAAATGAGATATCTCTACGCCTAGTGTTGTAGGATTTCGCGTTCCTATCGTGTGCCTGACTTAAACGGTTTCGGACGTCCTTAAATATATCTCTTAGGTGACCCAAATTAGCCGCGTGCATATCCCGAGACACAAATATCAGCTCGTTTATATCTGTGAAATCTTTATAGATACTTCCATCGATAACCGCCTCCCTTCCGTGTACTAACATGAACGAGGTATATGACGTAGACTCATTTACCGAGGTGTTTATGGCAAATTGTATCTTATGTATATTAATATCCCAGGTTCTGTGATCATTTTCAACAAAAGAGGAAACCGCAGTAATTATAGTACGATTGTAGCGTTCAACGGTATTAACTTGTGGACAATACACTGGGCCTAGGTGTATTTGTGGAATATTATACTTCTCGTAAAGCGACTGTACTTCACGACTTATAAATTGTGGACCGTTGTCCGAAATTATTGTTTGAGGAATTCCGTGCACTAGGAAAACATGATCCTCCAGACGTTGCGCTATAACCTTTCCGGTGGCACGTCGAAGAGGGAATAATAAACAATATTTAGTAAAACAACAAACAACGACTAATAGATATGTGTTCTGTTGTCGTGACATCGGCAGTGGACCAACCAAATCGATGCTGACACACTGGAATGGCCGACAACAAACCTTGGGTTCCCCCATGAAACCAGGTGGCGCTAGTGTGCTATGTTTATAAGCACTACACGTAGAGCAACCTTTAATAAAATCTAACGTATCCTTATACATACCGGGCCAGAAATACCTTAATTTTAATCTTTTATAAGTTTTTGCCACACCCAAGTGAGCAGCAGTAGGCTCTGAGTGATTTTGTTTTATAATCTCCTCCCTAAGTTCCAATGGTAACACTTGCTTCCATTGAAAGTCTCCACTAAGCTTATTATTAGTCTTTGTGAAACGATAAAGTCTACCATCAATTAATTGAAAGTTCGGACATGCCCTAGGCCTATCACTACAACGTTTCACAATATTTGTATACCATGCATCCTTTATTGTTGAAATATCAATGGATGCTACTGGCACTGATCTAGAAAGTGCGTCAGGTACTATATTCTGAGAACCGCTCCTATGTTCAATAGTAAAGTTATAAGGCGATAATCTACATCCCCAACGTGCGAGACGTCCGGTAGGATTCTTTAAATTTAAAAAACCACTTTAAACTGGCATGATCCGTTATCACTTTAAAAGGCTTAATACCCTCAAGATAAGGTCGAAAATGCTCTACTACATGTACCACCGCCAAGGCCTCCCGCTCGGTAGCGGAGTAATTTCGTTCCGCCGGCGACAGCGAACGACTGCAATAGGCAACCGGATGCTCTTCCCCGTCAATAGTTTGTGTTAAAGTTCCCCCTATGCCAAAATCAGAAGCATCACAATGAACGGCAAATTCTTTATTAAAGTCGGGGCACCTTAACACTGGGGCGCTAGTGAGGGCCAACTTTAAATCGTTAAATGCTCTGTCGGCGTCAGATGACCATTGAAAAGCCGGAGCGTTCTTACGGGTGGACGTAAGTGTATTAAGCGGACCTGCACGGTGACTAAAATTTTTTATGAAACGTCTATAATATGAAGCGGTTCCCAAAAAACGCTTGACTTCCTTCCTGCACGTAGGGGTAGGGAAGTCCACTAATGCTTTTACTTTATCGGGATCTGTTCGTAGACCATATTCGTCAACGAGATGCCCTAAGTATTTGAGTTGTTTTCTAAAAAATTGGCACTTTGACATATTGATTGTAAGGTTAGCTTCCTGCAATTTATGCCTAACTTTTCGTAGTAATTCTATATAGTTCTCGAAGCTGTGTCGTCCTAAAACGATCAGGTCATCTAAATAGACGAACACTTTCCCCTCAAACTCAGGTCCAAACAACTTATCCATCAAACGCTGTTGGGTAGCTGGAGCTGAGGTCAAACCGAAGCACATTACTTTGAACTGATAGAGTCCGCGTGATGGAACAGTGAAAGCGGTCTTTTCGCGCGAATCTGGCTCTAACGGGACTTGCAAGTACGCAGATTTGAGGTCGATTGAAGACAAGTATTTCGCGCTTCCGAGTTGGTCAAGTATGTTACTGATATAAGGTAAAGGATACGCATCATGCTTAGAAACTTCATTAAGTTTTCTACTATCCAAACAGAAACGATAAGTGCCGTCTGACTTGGTTGCTAATGTAACAGGATTATTCCACGGACTTTTACTTGGTTCTATGACGTCATCCTCCAATATTTGATCCACCTGTCTATTGACTTCCGCTAGCTTCTCTGGGGACATGACGTAATAGCGCTGTTTGATAGGGGAATGGTCACCTGTATCAATTTTATGTGTGACTAAATGCGTTCGACCTAGCCCTCTCTTCTCGGCAGAGATTCCCTCGAATTCACTGATCACTTCTTCGGCTAATATGCGCTCAACCGGGGTCAACGAGTCCAAGTTTTGTAAATAACCTCTGTTACACGTTACCGTATCTACTTGATCATAATTTGTTAAATATTCGCTACTTTTTAATAATGATAAAACATCAGGAGCTATATTAAATTCTTTCCAGAAATCCATACCGAACAAAAGCTTAGTGGAGACCCCTGGGACGAGGTAAAATTTTATTATTGCGGTTCTATCTTCTACTGTGACCGGTAAAAATATATAACCCGTAACAGGTGAAGATGAACCGTTAGCAGTTCTAATATAATCTAGTTCTCGAGACTGGTGTACAGTCGCAAGATCAATAAAATGCTTAATTGCGTCTCTTCCTATAATTGATATTTCTGACCCGGAATCCAACAACCCACGGAATTCTAAATCATAAATGCAAACCTTTAAAAATGGACGGGCAACACCATTAATGACATTGACATTCTTAATGAATTTTCTTTTTAATCTGTGACCATTGACATTATCCATACTACTTTTTACTATCTGTTTCGGTTTATTTACGTGAACCGGCGCCTGCGATGACATTTCAATATATTTTGTATTTTTTAATGATAAAAGAAATTGATTAATATGAACTAACCATGCACTCCACTCTTCTTTACTGAAATTGTTATGTCGCCGGTTCACTTCTGCGCGTTTTTTGGTACATCTACTCTAGATGATGAAACAGTTGAACACTTGGGACAGTTCCTTGCTGTCACCTCCTTTTCTCCACAACGATAGCATATTATCTTGAATGGAGCTGTGCAACTTCTCAGACTGTGACCATTGATTCGACAACGGACACAGAAATTACCACTTCGCACAGGCTGCACCGTTTCTACCTTCGAAATTATATTGTTACTGTTTTTATAACTGAGATCAGGAGCCAAGCAAGAGGAAGTCATCCTGGGCGGTTCACTAAAATGTTGAGACCGCTCTTTAGCGCCCTCCAAAAGTCTACATTTATGCTTCAGATCAGACCATGAATCAGCAGGGTTAAGTGCTAACTGAGTAGTGTAAAATGGCCGGATATTAAAAAGAACAATATTCAATTTCTCTTCGTCTGAAATCGGTCTAGACAAGCGACTGAAATAGTTTTGCATAACACTAAGATAGTTAACAATACTCTCATCTGAGCCCTGAGTGCGTGCCCTAATTTCCTGAATTAAACGGTGATCATAGTCATGAGGTAAATACTCATCGAGTAGCAAATTCCTCAGCTCAAACCAACTCTGAACTTCACCCCGAACACCTCGGTACCAACACAAAGCTTCATCAGTAAATAACTCAGCAGCAGAGTTGAACAATTTACTATCAGATACACCTCTGGATAGACACAACTCGTCAAGACGTTGCAAGAATGCCCTTACACAAGTTCTACCATTAAAACGCAAATTAAGCTTGTGAACTGATGCACCCGTGTCACAAGAATCATGTTGATTACTGATGGAAGGTTTCTCTGAGTCACAAGAAAATTGCTGTGTGAGGCTACTCCTTCTAAAGTGGTGCATGATATTATCAAGTTTGTTCAAAATGCGATCCAAACGAACCTGTGTTGAGTCAATAATTGCTGAAATGTCATCATCATCTGAGAATAGAAGAATAGAAAGAATAGAATAGAAACACATTTATTACCAAATCACACACGACGCGCTTACACAACAATACATATAGGCAAATAAATAAAAGAATGAAAGAACTAAAATAATAGTAAAATAATAGGGTAAATAGGTAGGGTATTATAAAATTATTGTGATCGCACGTCGTAGTTCATGGCAACGAGGTCCATACTCAGCTTATTGCTATACTACGACCAGGCGCAGCACAGCGCTGGTTTTCAGTATGGACCCCAAGTGACGTGCGGACGCGAAGCCACACCGCGCTGGAGTGGTCGGTTTATACATGTACTTACAAATTAATGTACTCTGTGATCGGCACCGACAGTCGACACAACAGTCTCCCGCAAGCACACGGGGCGCCTGCGCGACGCGAAATTTGTTATTATTTAGGTGAGACCGAGCGAGCAACAATGATTTAAATATATAATAGTAAAAAACAAAACAAAATGGAAAGCTAAACAAATTAATTAAACATCACATCAACCTGTTTGTAAGTAATTTACATTACGTTGCTTTGTATATCTCTTGCTTTTATTCATTAACGTTATATTTATATACTTACACATTATTATTGTTTCAGGTAAAATAACTGGGTACTTAGATATTAATAAATAAAGAACTACGCTTCAGCCGGACCCAAACCCTGTGACCTGATGCATTTCCCTGTATGTGGCACGCACATATTAGGTAAAGATTAAATATTTGATAATAGCCAAGAATAATAGAATAACAGATAATTTAAATTTTGTAATAAATAAATAATTACTTTGCAGCTTGTTTAATTAATAAATAATTATCTAAACATTTAAAATTTATAGAAACGAGAGTCTGCCGGATTAGATTTCTGTCTTTCGAGCAACAGTTTTTTTAATTGAGACTTAAAATTCGTTACTGTTTTCAGTGCTCTCAAAGGAGGAGGCAAATCGTTCCAGCAGCGGGTGGCGGCGTACTTAAAACAACCTCTGAAAGCCGCTGTTCGGAACTTGGGCACATGCAAGGGGGCCAGCGCTGAACGGATTGAGTAGCTGTAATTATGGTGTCTCCAATCGAATTTGTTAAAGAGGTACTTTGGTTTCTCAGTTTTTATAACGCCGAATAATAGACAAGCGAAATGTAGTTTCCTACGTGCCGACATTTTGAGTATGTTGTGTTTATTTAGGTATGGTGTAATATGACTTCTCCGCGGTATATTAAAACAAAAGCGGGCACACGCATTTTGTACGCGCTGGATCAATCGAACTGTACGGGATAACAAACACGGTCCATATACGGTAAAATATAAGCTCCTTGATATACAGTGTCACAGTAGTTGAATTTAGATAGAACTAACGTATCAACTAGTTTTTGTCTCATGAGCGTTTGTCTCTGAGCTCAAATGGCCAAGTCTATGAAACAAATGATGTGCTAAAGCTTGAACACGGTTAAGTGATTTCAAAGTGTCAACCTTTGTATCTGATTTAAATATAATTTCATCTAGACTATCTAACTTTTTATTTATTAACTGCAATTCCAATGAAATATCCTCCTCACAAGACAATATTTCATCAGAGGGAAATTCCTTATTGAGGGCTCTAACTTGGGCTCTTAGTGAGTGTAGATTCTCCACAGGTTTTGTGCCTCTAATCTTGACCTCATATTCCAACTCATCTTTGAGTAACAAATTAAATGAAATTGGCCGCTGCTCCATTATGGACACAGATCAGGGCAATTATTTATGTATAAAAAAAAATTAATTTGAAGTAAACTATTTCAAGTGAAGTATTTGGTAATTAAAATGAAACTAATAAATTATGTAGGTTTGAGAGGAACTAAACAAATAAGATGAGGTTCGTTATGGTTAGGTTTGATAGTATTAGGTTAGGAAGGCAGCACAAATAAGAAAATTAATGTATTTTTTTTTCTCAAAAGACAAGATAAGTATGTGTTGTTTGAAAAAAACCAATATCGATCAACTATTACAAAACACCTCAGAGTTATCCAAACAAAATTATATAACACTAGACAAACTTCATTGTCATTAATTTATAGTAAGTAATATTTTCAAAATTACTGGTTACTGAGTTAGGAAAAATGAAAAATAAAGAAATAAAATTATATAACACCAAGTAAACTGAGTTGTTATTAACTTAAAGTAATGTTTGTATGAAAATTGGTTTTGACCATGTGCCAATATCGATCAACTATGTACTGAGCAATAGACCAGTATATAGGACATTAAAATTTGAAAAAAAATTGATATAATTACCTGTCGCGGGACCTCTATTCACTGTAATTCGGGCGCCAAATGTAACGTAACTTTTCTTTAGGTGGTTAGTATCCAAGGGAAAGTTCAAAAATAATATCAACGAACGCAAAGTTTTTAATTAACAATGTATTTAGAATAATAATTTTTCTTAATGTTCTAAATCCTTAATTAATTATGTAGACATTATTAAATGCTAATTAAGTAGCTGATTAAACAATTACCTACATAAGAACAAATTATAGTATCCAGGGATCATGGAGGTCTACTTGATCGATATTGGCAAACAGGTATGATTTTATATAAAACTAGTTAATGATAACTGAACCAAAAATTGAGTAATGCTGCAGGGTTAGTTTGGGTTCTCCTATGATACCTCAAACAAGGGAAACGGTTGGTGACGGCTCTTAAGGCAGGCTGGTTTGCCGCAGTTGCTGCAACCTGGTAGCGCCTGGTGTTGTCTCCTCTCCGTCAAGTTTATTCCTCAACTAGTTCTTGGTTTGGATGGGTTTAAGCCCAAACTTAGATGCCCTGTTGGGCGTAGAATGTAAGGTTTATAAGGGTCTGGCACGTCTCTCTGCAGACCAGAGAATATTATATCCACCGAGTGGAAAACTTATTTACGGTGTTTTAACGGCTGTCGGATCGAAGCTCCGAGAATTAGTTCCCCACGGTTCAATTCCGATGGTTAACCACGAAGAAAGATAAGTATTTCATAAATGCAACTTGAATTCAAAACGATCTCGACCGACCGATCAATTTAAAAAATTTACGAAATTTTCTAAGTCTCGATGACATTTGGCATGACAGATAATATTTTTTTAAATTCAAGGAAGGCAAAGGAAACAACTTGTACAACCAACCAATTTGACTGTTTGTTACTTGAAAAGGAATATGGAAATATCCATGTGAATTAAAAAAAACATAATTGTCATCTTTAGTAACCAAACAAATAAATTTTGGAGTTTCTTGATTCCAACAACAAGCTTTATATCGTGTTCTGTAAAACTCACGATTCCGAAAGTGTTTGATTCAAGAGGTGTTCAGTGACACAATGAGTGAGATATAAGGTATAGGTCCAAGAATTTTGGAAAAAATGGTGTTAGCTCGTGGAATACAACATGTATACAAAAAAAAAAACATTTTGCAAAAGCCCATCCTGTCAAAAGTCATGATTTTTGGAATTATCACTTAAGGTTAGAAAAATAATTATAGTTTTATTGTGAAAGACAACGTTACAACCTATGAATAAATTCTTAGGTTGTGTGTGAAGTCGACCAACCCGCACTTGGCCAGCGTGGTTGACTAAGGCCTAATCGCCCCTAATGTGGGGTAGGCTCGAGCCCCACGGTGGGGACATTATATGAGCTGTTGATGATGAATTATGTCATTACTGAGGTAAAAATAAATTTTACGTGGCAAACCAAGTAACACGCGCAAAATATTAATTGTATTTACTAATGCGTTGTGTGTAAGTGTCTGTAAATGATATTTATGTTCACCCTTCTTTATCTTTCACGTAGTCATCTTTTCTATTTTTTAGTAAAATGCAAATATTTATTCACTCTCTCACCTGATCTTTAAGTGAAGATGCGGACCACAATCTTACATGCTTATCTAGAACCTATTCACCGCTTACCTATTGGGCTTTGAAGGCACTCAACTCAATTAACGTTCAGCGAAAACAGCAGGCAACAAGTATCGCAAAGCTTCTGTATGAAAACGAAATAATGGACGAAGTATAATCAACAATTCAATTTCAATTTATTGTTTACGCTAATTATTCGTAATTGTTGTTTTCGAGTCTGAAATTAATTTTACAGTGGCGATAAATTACAATTCAAGTTGACCCGTACTCCTGTATAATCGATATTTGCAGTCTTTTCAAGGATATCTACTGAGGATAAGAGATGCGGAACAGACTAGTATGTTGTATCAAGATCTGACAAAGTTCAAGGTAGTAAGAACTAATTATTCGAGTATTATTAATCTATTGTTACATACTCAAGAATAGTTGTCACTTATCACGAGTGCTTGACATGTTTTTTTCCTAAACTTGATTGGTTAACGCTACTTTAAACCTATGACATTATTCCTTTCATTGAAATATTTTCCGAGTATCGATTTGGAGAGTCCTGAGCCCCCGTAATGTCGAAGGGAGATGGAGATGGTCGAGTGTCAAGATGTCAGAGATAGAGAATATCAAATTTAAACTTTTTACGACTGGACGGTTCTAAGTCTAATTTACAAAATGTAATTAAGTAGTCTAGTACCATACAAATTGTTAACCTGCGGTAAGATATATTTATCTATTGACTTAATCACTCTTACGTTAGCGGGTCTTACACGCTCTATAAGATATGTCGGGTCCTCGCTGTTACAAATCGTCATTTTTTTTTCATGATAGATTAATACAAGCTTGTTATCACCAGAGCTTTTCTCTTTTTTCATTGCCGTCGTGGTGGAGTCATTATATAGCCTACACATCAAGCAGTCCGGGTTCGAATCCTAGTAGCGGCAAATATTTGTGTGACGAACACGAATATTTGTTGACGAGTCATGGTTGTTTATATATTTCATCATTATCATCATAACAACCATTATAATTTGGCCCACTGCTGGGACACCAGGCCTCTCCTTGTCATCCAAGCAGGTTTAGGCAATAGTCCACCACGCTTGCTCGATGCGGATTGGTGGACGAAGTATAAGGTGATCAATACCTCTTTTCTCATCCATTAGTCTCCTTCTGCGACACCTATTGGACGATATGGGGTGATGCTATTATAATCTGCTAGCATCGCATGGCTATATAGATTGTGTGCGTCACAATTTTGCTTCTGTTAAAGTAATATCCTTATTCTCATCAGTAATCTATTCGCGCGCAATTACGCAGAATTACCAATTTGTAAATTTGAATGCAGACGTTGTGCATTTTATGGCATTTACCGAATTTACCGTGGGTACCACTTTTTTGTTTCAGTCTAAATGTCCATTTGACGAAATTCGCGGTACAGAAAACTCGTTAAGGATACTCGTAAATATCTCACGGCACAAATAATGTAAACAAAGCCTGGAAAAAGAGGCGACACACTGTTTTTGGCTAACTGACTCGTACGTAAATATCTATTGTTGGACCTACTATTATTTTTAAAATGTTTTACTTAATAAATCAGCGTAAAAAATATTGAATTATGTAAGATACTATTTTTATTTCGAAAATCACTGTATCATAGTTTATGTTCATTAGTAGGTAATAGTATATTCAGGCTTAGACTGAAGTTCAAGACATTAAAAAAGTGAAAGGTTCTTCGCTAAAAGCCCGATAATAATGCTTTGAGTCCACAAAGCCTAGGTCTCAAGTACGCAATCTTACAATACTTCATCTAATTGAAGCTTTTGGACATCAATTGATAGACATCTGTCAATTCTTAGCTCCACCATGATTCAGAACGTTTCCTTGTATTGCAAAGGCATATGCCCGTGTAAATATGTAAATGCAGTAACTACGATTTTCGATACGCATTTTTAATAAAAGCCTATTTTCTTAATTTTCAATAAATGTTTCGAACATTGTAACGAGCATTGAGAAAGAGATGCTCAGATGTTATGTCATGTAGAAAGAAAGAAAGACCATTAACGTATAGGATCTATTAATCAAAAGCGAGTGGAGACGCGCGACGAGGAAGAACTAGGCGAATGTTTGTCGATCAAATCGAATACATTGTAAGGAAGAACCAGGTCAAAAGTTTTCGTAATTTGTCGGAGATTATGTGATGAGATTTTTTTTTATATACTCAGTGGCTTTTTTGTTATTGACCATAATATTAGCGCTATTGGACTACGCTAATATAATGGGAGCGTTGATTTTTATTGCCTGTTAAGTTATTGATTTTAGTTTATTATGTTATTTGTTTTATTTTAGCTTTATTATTAACTTATATTTATATTGTTGATATGTTACTATTGATACTGTGTTTTATGTATTGTTAATTTTTTTAAGGTTGTTTACTATGTTGTTTATATGGTTTATAAAGATGTTTGTTGTTTTTTCTGGTAATGAGATTAGATCAAGATGAATCTCTGCATATCCCTATGGAAAGTGTATTTCTTTAGGTAGGTATATTACGTATACATAGTAAACGAGTTGGAGGAATAGAAACATCGCTAAGTTACAGATACAACCTCATTTTACTTTAGTGATTTTTAAAGGATCTCATTGTTTCTCCACGGAAATTACAATTAGGTGCGTATGAAACTAAATAACGGTTTGTTGAGCATTGCAGCACCATTGGGTTGATGCGGACATCAACCCAATGTCAGATAAATCTGTATTTTGACCTCTAGTCTCTATAAATAAGATTACAGATGTAGGAAATATCAAAAAATAATAATTGACAAATATAATAATAATGCTTTTCATTTGTTAATCTGTGTTTTATATTGACTAATATATAAAATTTAAATTTTTATAAAATGTCCTGTAAACATTAGCATTCTACTTTAAGATTATACCTAACACGTAAGGAAACTTTCTGCTTGTACATTTTGCTGTACCTAATCATTGTGTGGGCGTTTCCTATGAGTTTGACTTTCACCTTCTTTCAACTATTATTCGATAGCAAAAACATGTGGTATAAAAGGCTGGAATTACGAAAATAAATACATAAACTAAGTATTTTTTTTTTATTTCTTTCAGCACATTGCTTCGTAACGTCAGTCCCATGTTACAGGAATCTACACCAGGCAATCGGCCTGGTATTAACGGTCTTGCAGACGTTCGTTCTTCATATAGATCGCAATCGTTATCGGTGAATAACATTTTGTATCTAAGAGCCCCTTCACACTAGCGTTTGTCCAGCGTAGGCGTTCGATTCCAAGATAGGTGATTAAATTGCAATAATGTTTCTTGAAACTTATAAATTTAATAGGTATTGTCTTAATAAAAAAAAAGGAAATATTTCGTAAGAAAAGGGTAGTGTGTCTATGATTTCTTTTTTTATTGATTTAGTAGTGTCTTAATAAAAAAAGGAAATATTTCGTAAGAAAAGTGTAGTATGACTACGATTTTTTTTATTGATTGTACTGTACATATCCAGACAATGTGGGTGTTGACACCACTCACAGATAATTACAGGGTGTGAAATTCGTAAAAGGCGATGGCATTTTATGCCAGAAAATCTTCATCGTTTCAAATTAAGTATCTCTAAAATTAGATTTTTAAGCGTATCAAAATCACGTAAAATTCGGTCAGTTGACTACAAGAATTTATGACGCTAAAAATTCGTAATGCCGTACAAAATTTAAGAAAGAATTAGGTTTTGACAGTTAGTAAAATAATACTTTTTAGTTTTTTATTTAACATAAAAGTGAAGAATAACTTTTTAGGATAGAAACTAAATGATGAAAGTTAAGTATAATTAGTATTTAGAGAAAAGCGTGGGGTGCTCAAGTGCTCAATTACATTAGTTCTTGAAAATATTCGATCGGTACAATTAAATTAAGCACCCCACGCTTTTCTCTAAATAGTGATTGTACTTTAATTATTTAGTTTTGTAAACTATTATTTTATTTTCCACTTTTTAGTGCGAATTATAACCGCCGATGAAAGAACTTACTTAATGACAACGCCATCTAGTGACGTATAGCTGAACTAACATTCCAAACGTTTAATTTATTAGTCCTGGGGATAATGGGATATTCTTATCGAATTATTGTAATATCATCGGTCTTTGATAAGTCTACAAAGTTTAAATGAAATCTGACCGTTTAAAGTGGGTAAAAATCGAGTCCAAACGAGTCAGCTACATACATACAAACAAACATACAGGTGAAACTAATATAAGCGTGTTAAAAAGTATCTCAACTGACTTAACAGGCTATATTCCTCTGTAAAAGCCTAAGTACTACCTTTTGCTGGTACTATTTTACGTAAAATATGGCAATAGCACATTGTTACTACCAGACAACATGAGGATCAGATAACTTCCTATCTGGAATATCTCCTTAACCACCCCATTACCTCATAGACAAGATTTTCGTAGGATTTAAGTACGATGTAGTTGTTTTGGAATCGCACCAAATAGCAAACTTTGAGTATCAATAACATTCGTAAAAGACCTTACGTTCTTCGTAATATGGGCTGTTTTCGCTTAATTCTTGTGTAGGCGTAACAGCCATTTATTTTTGTTAATAAAATCACATTACTGAAGTTAAGAGAGGTGGTTGAAAACAAACGAAGCTTAGAAATAAATGTAAGCAGTGACTACATGACGCTAGGATTATAAAACGGTTCTGTCAATTAATTCAATAAATATTTCTTAGATTTTATCAGATTTAAAAAAAATGTATAATAGATTTAAAATATTTGGATACGTTAATAAATATAACAAACAGGGTAGGGAATAGAAACAGAAGTAATCCTTTTTTGAAATAACAAAGCATTTGTCTAGACATTTATATGCTTACCTAAAAGTATCCTAGTCTAGGCTGTAAGCATGCTTGCCTTTATTTTCTTCTCTTTGTTTGCCTTAACCCAAGTTATATAAGAGTGTTCTCTTTCATTGCCTTAACCGAAGTTATAAAAGAATGTTAATAACATTATTTTTGCTGAAAAGGTCATAGTTCAAGCAGTGCAAGCTGTGCATTTGGCTGAGGACATTTCCCTTTGAATGAAAAGTAAGCTACCTTCTAAGAAACTACGTAATCTTTGGGTGTTTCTTGATGGTGATAAGATATTACGTATCGGTGGACGATTATCTAAATCGGATTTACCATTTGAGGCTAAATATCCGGTACTTCTCCCTAAATACGATCGCTTAGTTGATCTTATAATTGATCACTATCATGAGCTCAATTGTCATACTGGACTAAACTTGTCTGCTGAGGTGTTCCTCAGCAGATAAGTTCCACTCCTTAGCTACTCTCTCCTTTGTCTTTTCCATTGATAATGATTTTATATACTTTAAACATAATCATCAAACACGATACGGTTTCTGATATAATAACGATGAGCCTATGATGAACCACATAACTAGAATAAATAATCTCAAAACATTTCAATAAATACAGCCAAAGAAAATAAACAGCTGTCTCACTTAAAGCGCGGTTCGTGTTTAGGTAAAAGTCAGATGTTTTATTTATTTTGAAAACAAAAGTGTAACACATAAAAGATCTTTGCGGGCGTTTTATCAATTTCTCGGCTCGATAACGATCAGCGATAGCGAACTAGAGGCTGATTTATTTTGCGCGCATGCAGATTTATTTCTATGCGTAGTACATTTGAATAAAAAAGACACTTTTTTAAGAATCTTGGGCGCACAAGCCTTTTCGATTTGATTAATTAAAGTTACTGACAATATTATCTTGGTATTTCAGTGTCTTCTACTGGACAATTAAGATAAGAGAGTTTGTGATATTTTTACCATTTTCTTATATAACTGAGGCATCAACTATTTTAAGGAACATTTAAGGACCTCCCACATTTATAATATAAATTGATGGAAGTTGTTTTCGGTGTGGCATCCATATTTGAGTGTGTATGCAGAAAATTCTCTAAAATTAACAATGCCTTTGTAATTTCTAAATGGTGAAGATCCCAGGGTCCCCAGACATCGATAGGTGGCATAGAGTAGTGTTAGTATGATGTAGGTACTTTTAATATGTACATAACGGCTAACTTGAGCCGACAGCTAATTTACGGGTACCAAGTGCTACAGGCATGTAACAATATTACTGGCTTTTCTTAAAAGTTTGAGTGCTAATTTTTACACAAGTGCTACAGAATATTATTTAAAATTAATATTTCTAGATACTTCCCGTCTGCGGTAATTTCTGCTAGTCGCTAAAAGCTCGAAAAAAAAGCATAACATCCCTCCTCTACCTACTTTGCAAGAAATTCTATAAGAACAGACTAGAAAGCCAATGTACAAGTGCGTAGTAAGTAATTGTAGGTACCTATATACTATTCGAACAAATTTTTAAACGTCATTCTATATCTTTACTGATATAATTGAACAACAATATTGTGATGGCGCCGCCTAAGTGAGAATTTATGTTTTAAGGCGCCGCCTCTCGCTGGAGTTAAATTAAACATTGTGTTTTTATTATTTAACTAGCGCTCCGCCCGCGACTTCGTTCGCGTGGAGTTTTTTAAATCAATTATAGCTTATAGCCTTCCTCGATAAATGGACTATCCAACACAAAAATATTTTTCAAAAACGGGAGTCCCAATAAGTAACATACTGCGAGTCCAACAATCAGGACAGATATAACACTATAAATCACCTTGCAGTCCTGTTATTTAACTTAAATTGCCTACCTTACCTATATTTAATTTTTATAAGCAATCGACGCCTTAAGTGACTTTGGTCTTCAAGGTATTTTAATGCGCAAACACCTCATAAAAGCGAGAACAAATGCTCGTGTAAGGCGGCGCGTTAAAGCTCAAAGTATTTGTTGCTTTGTATTGCGAAGATATAAAGAAAATCTGCTGCTAATTTAAGATAGATAAAGGAAACAGATTCGAAGAGTATCTAGCAATACAATGTGCAGGTATAAAAACTAAATAAAATGCAGAAAGTATACAATAGAAATAATTTTATATTTTTAGTACATTTTTCAAAACGATTAGCCGCTTGAATCAAAGCATCCTTGTCGTGTACTTCGCCATATATTTTTTATAAGGTGGCAGTATTTCTCACAGTAAGTACTTATTCGTATAAAAAATCGGGAGTGGTCTCCCCTTGACTTTCTCGTATACCAGAAGCAACTCAAAAGTATATGGATAGGAACCTTATATTTTGATGTCATACATGCATGTTAAATTTTGGTCACCCATCCGAGTACCGACCGCGCACTTGGTTGCTTAACTTTCGTGATCGACGACTCAAAAGATGATAGAACTCTTATATTTTGATTTCATATATGCATGTTAAATTTGGTTGCAATAAGTTAAAGTATACTCGAGTTATCGTGCTAACGCACAGTCACATATACACACACAGACATAATTCCAAAAAAGGTATTTTTGGACTCGGGGAGGTTCAAAACCTGTAAATCCGTCAAAATCTCGAGGTCGAATTTATTGACGATTACAAGATTTCCTCTATACTACGTATACGAGAAAGTAAAAATTGAAGAGAACCGGTAGGCCATACCTGTTAATAATACCTGAATGCCTTCCTCTGTACCGATAGGAGACAAGACCACCATACCACATAACCCTCGTTCTCCGCGTCATTGTAATGTGTAAACAAAAGATATCAATCATTTTATAAAAGATATTGTAAATTCTGCATTTACAATCACCGTGAAAGTACTTGGCGAAAAACCAAAATTATTCAGCGTACCAATGACTAAGGACTCCGTGAGGGTATTTCTGTTTTTCTTTATTCCCTGTCGTTTATGGGAGAGTAATGTAATTTTATAACTAAATTCGCATGATAATACAAGACACGTACATCAACGCGTTTTGAGGCATAAATAATTCAGGCTCGCAGAAATATAGTAAGCACTTTTTATTTTATGCCACAAGATATTTGCCAAAGGATTTCATTTGTTAAGTTTAGAGTACGATACATATTGCGACATAATTCTCAGATAATAATTTCTGTATATTGTTCAGTTTTACGTAGTGTCTGTTTTGAGTTTAATTCCTCTGAGGTCTGCTTATAAATGTACGGAAATTGTGAGACAGTCGACAAAGTGGATAAACGCTTATTTCATTATTGAGTTATTTCGTCTGCTTACTGTGGAAGTAAAAAATAATAGTTTAATTAAAACTAAAACTAAACTTACCAGAAGTAAGTTTTCCTACATCGCATGCATCGAACTCGGAACAATTCGCACGCTTTTTAATTTATCGACCGAAATTATGTTCACTCATTCGCTCACTTCACAATTGCTTGCCAATTTTATTTCAATCCTTATCATTACCCTGCCCATTTAAAACTATTAAAATAACTTACTAAAGGATTAAGGTAAGGGTTTCATTTCATGCTGAGCATTGATTAAACAAAACATGCAAGGAACAAGGTACTGGTAATTATACTTTCTAGGGCGTCTTGTATTTTTTCTGTCAACTGGAGTCGAAGCAATGTCAACTATCAGGTATTCCCACGTGCAAGTGCAAAGTACACATCGCAATATGATAAGTAATGTCTCTTGACTAGTTTTCGCCGACCAGTTTTACGAATGACAATTACTGCAAACTGCAAATCTTTCCTAAGTGAGCTCATAATATTTGGGTAACTGGTGACTTGAATATAAATATAAACAGCGTGTAACAGAAGTAACACACCACTCTGAAAGTGGTGTCCATGCTATGTTATACTCTTTATTGCATTTAAAAATACATAGGATAAATTGTTAATTACAAAGTCAACCCATGAATGGGTGTAAAAATGAATACGGTAGGCGACGTAGATGCAAAAAAGCGGTAATAAACAATACACAACAACATAAAACCGTTTAAGTATATAAATAAGATCTAAAGCTACATAAAATACATATAAATAATTACACAAATAAATACAAAATAGATACATAAATAAATAAATACATACGATATATTTATACTAAGTCGATAAAAAGTATAACTAAGTAAACATGATGTTAATAAGCTTGCACTGATTACGAGGTGATTTGTGATAAATAGTAGTGCTTTAATCTGGTCTTAAAAGAAGTTATCGATGGACTATCCTGGATAGAGGCTGGAAGATAGTTCCACATCTGAGCAGCGCGGAACGAGAAGGAGTGCAGGAAGAAATTAGTATTACCCTTAGGAAGGTCTAACATCATAGTAATACAAGGACGCCTAGAACGAGAGGACGGTGGAGACAACTGAAAACGGGACCTAAGGTAGGAAGGGGAATCACTATCATTATGGATTTTATATAACGATGAGAGGATGTGCACATATGTATTAGTAATGAGGATATAAGTTAAATAATTTTAACAAAATTTCTTATCTATGACGGTCAAGCCTATCGATCAGAACTAATATTAAAGTATGTAATATCAAATGATTTGGGAGTTTCTCCCGAGTTCTTGTTGTAAAAACACGTATTGAGAGACTCCATTTTTAACCCAAATCAATCGTACAGTTTTTGTTACTTTAGTTACATTTTCACTTGACATTGGCAAAATGCATACGCTTAATGCGACGCGACGCCATTAATTAAGAATAGAATAGAATAAATTATTTGGTTAACATAAGAGCTCCGGTAACGTTTCAATGTTATTTTTTTTTTATAATTATAGTAAATAAACGGTTTTTTATAATTATAGTGTAATTACTGGGCATGTAGGGCATATCATCTTAGTCCCCAGGATGGCAAACGCACTTGCGGTGTTAAGTGATTTACACTTAATATTGCAAGTGTCTATAGGCGGCGGTGATCACTTACCATCAGGTGAGCCGCAAGCTTGTTTGCCATCTCGTAACATAAAAAAAAAAAAAAAAAAATAGTCCATATAGTATATTTAGATAGATAGTAATAATCCTATCTGACGACTTAACAAGATACTTAAAAAATAGAAAGTCCTTTTGAATTTAATCTAATCCCACTATGTCGTAAGCCCCAATAAATCGCTAGCATCGCAGCGAAATTGAAAACCTTTTACAAAATTTTATTTTTTATACGTTCATAAAGTCGTTCTGGAATTTTCTGGTCAATGACATTAAGTCAAAGTAACCTTTGTCGGGGGATTAGCCACTATCTTTGGCAATTTATGGCAAACGAGGTTCGGCAGAACATTTTGAAAGAGCTTACTTGTGTCGATTTTTATTTTTGGATCAATTTCGCGTGGTCAGTGATCTTGTTAGGCCTGTTTATATTTTGATTAAAAATGAGAATTACGGATTTTTTATAGAGTAAAACATATTTCATATCACTTTTGTTAATTTCGTTTGTTAGTTCCGTCGACGTCCGCGGTGTGGCGTCGGAATCAAGAAGTTTTGTTGGAGTTTCTCCCGAGTTCTTGTTGTAAAGACACGTGTTGAGAGACTACATTTTTAACCCAAAATCAACCGTACAGTTTTAATTACTTTAGTTATATTTTCACTTGACATTAGCAAAATGCGTACGTGTGATGCGCCATTAATTAAGAATAGAATAAAAGAAGTTTTGTTTTTGATCGTCTACTTCTACTGTTGACTGTGCGTACATTTTACCTAAGTATGACATGTTGCATCGATTCCAAATAAATAAGATATACAAAGAATTGGAACAAGAGTGCATAAACTCGTTTAGCATTAAAACAAAAGTTAAAGACTGTGCATTGTATGCATTTCGTTATAAGATCCATATATTTAGGTACACGTAGGGGAAGGGGGGGCATAACGGGGACGTTAAAGAAAATAATCAATAAAAACCTGAATAGAATATATTTATTAATGAAATCTAATCAGAACACTTTGGTTATATAATAAATTATCAATTGGCACTAAATTTGGTGAAGTAACTATTTAAACATCATTTTAATTTTAATTTTACGAAACCGGTATGAAAACCCCATCGTGCCCCAGGGTAGGGGTAGAATGGGGTATCAATTTGGGGGAGTAGTACTCATATTATTGTGAAGCAGTTATTAAATTACGACCTACTTTTCTAATTAGAAATTGGATTTGGCTGTCTTCGTTGTGTAGATCGTCCAGGTTGGGGCTCTGAGAAAGGAGTTTTCTATAAAGGGAGCATAGTTGCAAGCAAAAATGGTTCAGGAGGGTTGTCTTCAAGGGTAGGAGCCGCCTGATGTTCGATTTCCGTTGTAGATGCAGGTAAGAAATCTGAATCGGCAAAGTTGTTTTCATTAATTGGTCATATACCTACTTACCACATTTTTTGCATGCATTGTTTAGCATAAAGTGGTACCCCATCATGCCCCGTAGTCATGTCCCCGTTATGCCCCCATGTATATTAATATTTTAACTGATGATCAAAAAAAATAATCGATAGTTAGAGTGCATTAGCTTAAAACATATCAATTGGTAATATCGTTAGAAAAGCACAACAGAAAAACAATAATAGTAATCTAAACAATTACTTTAATACATGTGTTTTCGTGTTTACTAAAAATTAGATGAAACAGTATTGAAAATAATTTTCGGTCGTAAAAAAAGAACGCGCGCCGTTTAGTCTCCCGTCACTTTGGCACTAAAGAGCGATGTCAAATGGCCGCTTATTACTACAAACAACATACTTCTAGTACGTGTAGTTACTTGTATATGAGGATGGCCCCGTCGTGCCTCGCGACCCCGTTTTGCCCCCCCTCCCCTATATTTTAAGGTATATTTAAACGAATTTGAAGTGTAACTAAATAAGTATGTACACATTGTAAAACATTATGCACAATAAATCATTTGATTTGATTTGATATTGACCCGATAAGAAGCAATGGCGTCTTATTATTAGCTTGGCTAATTTGTTAATAAAACATTAGGACTAATTATTTAGCACAGAAAAAATACTCTGCAGTTTCTTTCTCCTGTTAAATAAAAATGTTAGCTCTTTTAATTTTTTGCAAGTTTGTTTTTCCTAATAAATCCGATTGATACGCGTTTTTTACATGCCTTTTTTTTCATTTTGGGTACGATGTCCCAAGTACAAAAATTAGCGTACACTTACATTCATCCTTATCGCAATCCAAATAAAGATTAAAGTAAAACGATTTGATTGCAAATACCTTTGTATGCTGCGTTTTTGGTGTAGGTAGTAGGTACATATTGTCATCTGTTACGTCGCAATCTGGTTAATTTATCTTGAAAGATGGAGTGGTCAATGTTTTGGATTTAAAACCAACGGACGGACAGACTGCTGACTCATTCTTGGATTGATACATTTTATTTAATGTTTTTAAGCTGATTGCTATAAATGAAAGGCACGGTTATATTGACAGGCGTATAACAAGGAAGTTAAAAAATATTACTGGAAGCTTCAAAAAATCTACAAATGTAAAAAATAACCCATAAAGCGGATTAGTACACAAAACTGATACAATATTTTAATATGTTTATACTATAGGTATTATATTCTTTGATAAACTTTTATTCGACATGATTTGTAATGTTAATTATTTTTGCATTTAAAAAAACAAATAAAACAAAAAAAAAATGATTTTAACCTCAGGGCTTTTGGCTTTCATCTTATCTGATAAGTACCTACACAATAATAGGAGCGATGTTGGACGCAACTTTGACCCGGAACCCACAACTACTGAGAGATTGCCTGTAATAATATGTTAAAAAAAATATATTTCGGACCGGAATCCATTGTGTTAGTATCAGAATAACCTTATAAACTATGCTAGTAAAAGCATAATGTTTAAAATTTGTACAAAACAAACAAGACACTACTATATTACGCAGGTCGAATATACGTGATAGTGTAGTGTCACGGTAATAGTAGTGTCTTTAGTTAGGTGGACGCGAGTCCAGTGCTGCATTATAGCACTGTCAACGTCTAAATTCCCCGCTGCTGTGCTCAGGAGGTTGTTGGATATTATCTTAAACTGTGGGAACACAATGATATTGTTAATACTATTATTATGATGCAAGAAATAAGTTAAATTGACTTATCTTATCAAAGTCCGCCGCCACATGACGAAGTGCAATTACAATATTTTTGAAGTTCATATCGCGTTTAACTTGTGTTGGAATAGTAGCGGACAAAATCTGGCTACTATTCCAACGCGAACTGATAAATGGCAACTCATTTTTATGTCACACAATCAAGAATAGAATTCACTGGCAACGCACGTGTTTCCTTCCTTGCTTGGTCTTTCAAAAGAGGTATGAAAAAGCATCTTGCATATCACTAAGGCGAGGGTGGTAAGTTTTAATAAAAACAAACTTAAGATATTTATGTTCGTATTCGGCGTTCATTCTTGAATAAGTTTCAAGAATGAACGCCGACTTGAGCGTCTTACGCTCAGACCAAATCATTGGTCTGAGGTCCTACGTCTCTATCACTTTTAGTACGAGAGCCCACGACCAAAACCATGTCTCATAGCAATACGGCAAAAACCCTATAAAATCGTTAGATTGTATGATTCTGAACCCGACTAGGTGTGTAGTAACGGTCGAAAGTGTAGCAACTGCGTGGGAGGCCATTTCTGCTGTGTCAAAAAAAAAAGACAGTCGGTATTATAGCAATACGTCTGATAGTGAAAATGTACATAGATTTTATAATTGTATTACGAAAAAGTTTGTTTTCAGACATTTTGCGCGTAGCATATAGCCTGAGCGCATTTTTGAAAATGTCAACAAATTTAGCCGACCTGTATCATAGCAATACGGATAATTTTTTTTTTCAACTTTTCGTATTGCTGCCATGATTACCAAAAACCTGTTTTCAGACACTTTAAGTGTAGCATATACTCCCAAAAACGAAAATTAATAACGTCGATTTAGCTCGACTCAACATTTTTTCGAAGACATAAAATTAAAAACGACGAGGCTTCGACAACTCTGAATCTCCAGTTATCCAATTACGACGCCTGCAATCTGCCACCATGCAAAACGGAATTGGAGAAACATTTATTACGAACAAAATATATTGCACAAGTCTGGAGCAACGCTCATACCAAAACGCCAACCGAACTGAACCCTGCAGATTGCGGATGGTATGAAGACAAGGGACGATTTCAGTTTTCGTGGTTCTCTGGCAACCAACTACCTGAGTTGAGCAACGTTATTTTGGACGACAAATCATCATCCACAACAGGTACAGTTTACATGGCTTTTGCTGTTAATTTCATAAATAAGTTCGTGATTTTCACTAACGATGTTTATTTTACAGAAGAGGACGTTGAAGATCTCCCGAGCGACGTCGAGAGTGATTTCGAAGACGACGATTCCGAATCCGACAGCGATTGAATACGAGAATATTTTGTAACTTTGAATAAACCGTTTTTTTTTTTCAACTTCATCCCAGTTTCATTTTGTGAGATTTATTTCAGTCCTTCAACTTCAATGTTACGGTTTCGGGTAAATTCTTTGTTAATTATCATCTAATAAATTCAGGGTCGCAACGTATTCATTGGTTTGTAACAGAAAATTCAAGATGCCTCAATACGATTTTTAAATGATATCTGAGTATCGAAAAGTTGTCTGATAGAGAAGGTGCTACACTTAATTTGTCTGATATAAATTTTTTGCACATGTGGACAACTTATTTTATCATGTCCAACAATTTTCAGACATATTGCTATGATACCGATCGGTAAAATTTGTTAACATTTTCAAAACGGTCTCAAAATTTAATGCGTTCACATTTCCGTCTGAAAATTGTTTTGTTCGCATCAAATAACCAAAATTTACTAATAAAAAAGATTTTCAGACGTATTGCTATGAGACATTTTTTTTGTCTCATTTTTAATTTTTTTAAGTGATTTTACGGGTTTGCGCTACACCACTAACGTCTGAAAAATATGTTTCCGGTATCTCAGAACTATCATTCAACTACAGTCTGCAAATCAGACATATTGCTATGATGCAGTTCGGTAAAATTCTTTGACAATTTTGAAAATTCGGTCAGATCAAACGCTACGCGGAAAATGTCTGATATTGGTATTTTCGAGTTCAGGATAATCGTATCTATCGATTTGATGCGGTTTTGGCCGTATTGCTATGAGACAAAAATTTTGGTCGTGGGCTCTCTAACTATTTGTGCGTGATAGAAAGTGACAGACGATTCTCAAGACATGTTTGACTTCTGAGTGTCATTCTGTAATACGCTAGCCATACACGCTCATGTTTACCTGACAGTTTTAACTGTTCAGGTAAATATGAGCATGTACGCCGCAAAACTGCGCAGGTTTCCACACCATACACGCTCATGTTTACCTGAACAGTTAAACCTGTCATGTAAACCTGAGCGTGGATGGCTAGCTTTAGAGTCTGTTTCACAGTTTTTGATTAGGAGATATCTGGCAATTATATAAAAAGTTTTTGTTGAACTATTTGCCAAGAAAACGCTAATGACAGCTTTTTTAACTTACCGGTTTTTACAATGTTCAAACAAGTTCCCATTTATGTTGACTGCCAAGTATTGTAAGAAGAAAGAACTCTTTCTTACGTTGTAAACTCAATATGTATAATGATATAAAATTGTAATATGAAGGCATACTCCAAATTACGAAAAATAACACGTTCATAAAATTACCAAATCCAGCATTAAATACATTTAATTCAACTTAAAAAGAAACACGCAAATATGATTTTTATATGTTTTAACATAAGGTTATGGCAACAGCAAATGGAGTTACAAAGGTGCATCGCAATGTTTATTTTGCACATAACTCTTCAAGTTTATCACTTTTATTGCCCATAAAGTGATTTTTAACGGCAATTTAACGTTGTAGTTGTGAGCTTTGGTCATCCTGGGACTTTTTAAGGCTATCTCGGGTAAAGTATACATCGAACTCTTCTACCATAATATAGTGCTACATAAGAAAGTCATAATTATGATTTTAATAACTTTTCATTTTAATGTTAACATTGGATGCCCGGAGTTCTGAGGTGTTGTTGAGTGCACGGTGACCAAATCTGTTATAAAGAATCGTTGGTCATAAACAAATAACCATAACCTACTAATAATAAATGATCGCAATTCGAATATTAACACTAATGTTGATAGAACCAATTATGGATCGTGTTGATCGCTTAGGGATTTGAGCAATTCTCTGTTTTTATCATATCCCTGCGACATATTTGTATAAATAATTAATCTCTCATATCCCGTTGTGTGTCGGGCGGCTCCTGGAGGTCGCTGTCAAAAACGCCTGTGTGTCGGCCGGCCTCCTGGAAGTCGATCCCCCCCTCCACAGTTTTCCGATGATGAAAATGATGATAATTATTATTATTATTTGAAAATATAACTGTACTAATTATATCATATTCTGTTAGCTTATTTTATAACAATTTGAGTGACAAAAACTCATATTTATAGTTTTATTACAAATTTTTTATTATTATTTTTTTACACCCGGAAAACGAAATGGCGGCGACACAATAGGGGATATAGAGCTGACAATATACTCGGTAAAAACGAATTACTATTTCAACTCATATCTTAACGACAGCACTCAATGGATTACCAGCATTAAAACCTCCCTACATTCTTTCCATCTAAATAAAATGATCGTTACATTTCACGTCACCTATGAACTTTAGCACGATTGCAGTAAAGTTTTGTTTTGTTTGTTCCAGGTAATTGAAACGTGCGGTTGGAGGCAGATCGTGACTTAGAGTCTCGCTTAGCGCGTGCGGCGACTATGTTGCTGTAATCGACCCCTTTCCCAATTTCTTGAACCATAAACGATGGAATGCCATTATTTTACGTCATAACACGGAGGGCACTGACGAGCTACTGAAATCTGCTCAACAGGGGCAACTTGAGCGTGATGATTAGGGATCTAACTGGCCACTGCAAGATGAGCAGACATCATGTTCGACTAAATGAGACTGATGCTTGCATATTCTGTGGACATGAGCGTGAAACACCAATGCACCTCCTGTGCTTCGGTGAACCTCTCACTCACAAAACAAACCTACTTTTGCCACATTTTCGACTCAGATGACATGAAAATAATCCAAGTTGGGAAAAATCTTAAATTTTTTAGACAGATACCAGCTAACGGAGTACATGTAAGTCCTCAATAGAATCTATTTTAGATAAGCTAGTCACAACAGATCTTTATCTAGGTATATGTGACGAATATAGCCCCAAAACAAAAAATAATAAATATCCAGCCTAGCTCAAGGCTCTACTAGGGAGTAGAGCCTTGAGTAACATGCTGTGTGAGAAGTTATACAATGACGTGGTAAGAGAGAGGTGTGGTTTGAAAGAAGACTAGTGACAAGAATAGGGAAAGACACGCTTCAATGGCTTAGTCACATAGACAGGATGAGTGGAAATAGATTTAAGAGAAGAATATATGAATCAAAAATAAGCGGCGATGCGGGAGGACATAGGCGAACGTTTTTAGATTTAATCGAAAACATACTAAATAAAGGCCAGGTTAAAAGTACTCGTAATCGCCGAACATAAATGAGGATTACGAGAGTAGATGAAGCGAGTGAAATATTTAAGGATCGTAGCAAGTGGAAGAAGTGATCTCTGCCTACCCCTAGTAAAAACAAAGAATATCTTTTACTATCGATCGTCTTCGTGACTTAGTGGTTTATCGTCTAGTATTAGAAGCAAAGTTCTCGAGTTGGATTTGGTTCATTTTCCTTTGCTATCTAGCGTAAGAGTAATGTGATATATAATTTCTAAAATAGCTTTAAGATCATTGACCGCAGAAAAATACCTCCTAAATCAAGATTCACATTGGAACGCAAAAGAATATGACATTATAATATGAGTGATCAAAAATAAACCTAATAAGTAACAAGAGAAGGTACATTATGGCTACCCTAATTATATATTACACCGTTCCTCAGCGCCTCCGTTCATATTTCCCGGGGACAAAGCAGATAGCCCAGTTACCATTATTTGTACACTTGCACGCTTCTGCCAAGCACATATTATAGTCCTAGAGCCGATAACATGTTCTAAACAACCAAAAGTTCTATTTCTTTATGACCATAAAATGTAAAAAAATATTCTTCTTTTTGTTACGGCGTGTCTGCGATTTTGGACGTGACTAGTTTTCAAAAATTGCATTATTCACAAGCAGCTTTTCGAAGTATGGAGAAAAAAAAAATGTTAAACAAGTTGCGGAGAAATTTGTATTCTGCTTATTCATCAAGTTAAATGTCTGAAATAGAAAGTTAAAAATTTCTACAAATAAGTAGATATTTCACTTTTTTGTTATTATTTATTACAATGACAACGTAGGTATCAAAACTTTGTAGCATCAAAAATAATATTCTCAACACTAATAGAAAGAAAGTACCTAAATGATATTTAAGAATAATTTTAGTGCAAAAAACAACTAGATAATTATTTTGACTAATGTCGAGTGCATATAAAATTGCTTAAAATCACGAAATATGTTGAAAGGAGCTGAAGTAAATTAATGTAAAGTAATAATTAGTCCAAATTAATTATACGAAAGATCGTAGATAACCGACAGAAATATAAATAAAGTTATAAATGTAATCATTGATGTCTCGTTGATGTAAGCACGTTTACAAAATACAAATATGCAAAAGTTAAATGTTAAGAAGTAATAGCTAAACTTTGTTATTCAGGGCAGTGCAACAATAGTGATACCTTCGAGTTATTCTATAATAATCATTGAACATTAGCGAAGCAAATATGTTACTGTTGTGCGAAGACAATAAACTACAAAGTATTTTGGGGATAAAATTATCATTTATTCTTTAAAATAACATGAGAGTTTTTATTTGGTAAAAATTGTGGTGAAAATGCATATTGTGTTCCTATTGAAATCATAAAAAACGTTAATAAATAAAATTCAAAAGCTTACTTAAAAATGAGACACAGTAAACATTTTAAATCTGTACCATTTTATTCCATTAACTTTAACATGTTATCTAGAATTTGTGTTAATAGGTCTATAAATAATTCATTGATACGAACACTAAATAAAAATGAAAAATACTGCATGAGCAATGCATTGTCTAAAATATTTGTAACACTTACACAATCAAGATATGAGATTATGAGATACCTAGTTAAAAATATATTTCTCAATAATTACTAAACCCAATTGGACACTCAAACCATTGTGGCATTTGATTCGGTAAATCACTCTCTTCAACCAACAAGATAAAATATCTACTTTATCGACAGCTACGCTACATCTACGTTCGTACCAACGCAGACATCGGCAGATAAAATTCCGTAGTGAGATAGGTATTTTGTAACGAGTTATTGATCTAGTTTATCTTATTCGATAAGCGACGAAAACCTTTGTATAATGACGTGTGTTCTAGTTACAATAGATGTGAACTTTTATTTTGTTCATATTAGTAAAAATTCAAACTACTTTTTTAGTAAATATTTGTTTTGACTTGACGGGGAGGCTGTAGATCTTTATCTTATATGATAGTTAGTAAGACATAGTAATGTAGAGAATTTTATACGGATTTAATTACTAACTACATACACAATTATATTAACATATAATTGTGTATGTAGTTAGTAATTAAATCCGTATAAAGCCTTATCACCAATCAAACTAAGCACAAATTTGTACTACGCTTAGGAATGAGTCTTGGACAAATCTGATCCTGTTGGAAAAACACTAAACAATTTATTCTACGAATATTGACGTAGGATCGATGACGTTTCAAAAAAGTCCAATTGCGTAAAAAAATGACTATTCTAATTGTTATTTTGCTCTTCAGAAAATATTATTAGAAGTTCTCTGTCTTCAAGTCTATGGTAGACAGTAGACGCGAACAGTCGCGTACTTAAATCACGAAAGCAAAGATTTTATTACCACAACGACTATGGGTGGTTATTTCCACATCGCTAGCGAGTGGTATAGAATTCTGTAACATTAAAATAACGTGTAATTAAATATCGAATATCTAAGGTGACATTTGTATATTATGACAAATAATTTATTGTAAAATAATATGGTATGTTTACTATATTATTATGTTAAATGTTTTAATCTTATTTGCAATTCTTTCTTTGTTTTGTTTTTTTTTTCTTCTGATTACTTGTTTACCATTTTTTTCTAGAAGCATGTTGTGTTTACTTATAATTAACTTAATACTTAATCTATTTAACGTTCTAAAATTTTTCTTTGTATGCATTAGTATATAAGTTGTTGGTAAACCAATAAATAAAATTAAAATAAAATCAATTACGAAGAGTGCTTATCTTAGGTGCGGTTGCAAAATAAGACCCCCTGGTAACTCTTCCACACAACGTCACTACATTGTGTCCAAAATGGCAATAAATTAAGCAGGTTGCATTGGAATAAATCGGTTTTATTTACAGCGGGGCTAGTCGGCTCGGCTGACAGATTGCGCTGGGATGAACACATCTTGTAATTGTATCTTAGCTTCGCGGAGGTCCCCAATATGAAATTGACGGTATAATAGAGACGAGTTGCTGCAGGTTGTTTTGTTTTCAGCTAGGTTTCATGTTAGGTGTATTGCCGCATGACTAGCCCTTGGTCTAAGTCTACAAGTATTAAATAAAACGATGATTTAAATCATTTAATAAACCAAACCCTGATGCCTACAAGTATGTTACTAATATTTATAATAGTTTAACACCGTGCGTAACTATAGGAAGTTAATAGGTCTATGGCTGGCAAAAGCCATGGGCGCCGGTCGTGTCACTGATCTTCTTAAATATCTAGATCGATTTTTTTGGGATGCGTGTATACTTGACACGGGCTCCACACATAGTGTCGCCACTCACCCGGAACACCCTATTGTAACGACCGTTTTATCGAATTCTATGACAATAAAATTTGTTCTGCAGGAAGAAAAGAAAAAAAAACAACGCCTTTTTAGCTGATCACCAGCCAGCGCGTAGCTAATCTACGTCAAAGTGATCTCAAAATTTTGTTCTATTTTTCATCAAAGCTTTCAAAATTATCACTTCTAAGATCCGAACGAAATATTATTGCAAATATTTGACGTCCAGTTAAGAAACAACCTTATACTTCCTAATTTTATTTTACTTGACTTATTTTACCTTTGTTCTATTTAATGTTCTAATACTCATATAAAAAAACATTCAATTACCATTATTTCTAGCAATATGGCCGAAAAGAATCCTGCTGCCAGCGGGACTTTGCGTAAATTAGACTATAGCCGATCAACAATGTATTTTTAAGTTTTAGTTTAATCACAAATAATATAATACTATACTAGTTTAATGTAAGTTCTACCCAGTCAAATCATTCATGTACCACGCCTACTAACTAAAGGTCTAGCATTTTTTTTACAATATTCTAGCCAAACACTTTATCGCTTTGCGCTATAAACATAGGTGTTACAATGATAGGAACTGATTATTGAATTATGCCTATAATAAAGTCATGTATTTCGCATGTTGCAATAAAATGTAGGTGCCATACATTTTAATGGAGTGTTAGGCGAGAAATGACTTCATAGTGTTGTTGGCCATCTCATCAGTCGTTATTTTATTTACTTACACTAGGAACACAAGTCGTTACATAACGCGTAAGCAAATTGATTTATTTAACATTATTATATCAACTCGCATAAAATCTAGAGCAGAGCCGAATTTTGAGCATTTCAAAATCGTGAGTCCTCAAAAGCTTTCAATTAATTTACGTCGTAAACGTCTTTGATATAAGTATTGATTTTGCCTGAATGGAAAGAGCAGATTTTAAATTCAATTTGGACTGTATCTCGGTCGTATTATAATTATTGTATAAACAGCAAATTAGTACTTATTATGATATTAATATGAACGTTCACTGTGAGTCCACGTTCGTCTAATACGAATTAATTACTTCACAATTACTCATACATAATCTGCCACATATCGTGATTGTGTGTTTTTGCGTATATCTATATTTTTAAAAAAAATGTAGCTGTTCTTCTTGTGTATGCTTCTAAAGCATTGTATCCACTTGAGCATGCTCGGGCGAATGAGCCGCTCATTCGCCTGAGCATGCTCAGAGGAACAAAATAAATGTTTTGGTCGAACGAGCTTCAACATTGAAAAAGCTGTGCTCAGGCTGCTCAGTGTATGCTCGGCTCCGTCATGTCTTCACGTGTCCGTGTAGCTGCTGCTGCCTTTATAATCATTCACTGTGCCATAAAGAAGAAGAGAAAACCACCAAGGTGGTGGATGAGAGAAATGTATCGTCATCGAAGAAACAACTCGGCTAATATAATTCGTGAATTGACTTTCGAAGGAGATAACGAACCATTTAATTTTACAAGAATCAATCCTTGAGGATTGATTTTGAATATTTACTGTCATTGATCGGACCGCAAATTAAAAAAAAAATGATATCACGCCAAGCATCTTCTTTTTTTGTGCGATTATAGTATTCTTCGTATGTACTATCCCATAACACCCGCTTTGATTCATACGCATCAATTAATGTTAAACAAGTCTCGTTATCCCTCGAGACACTCATTTTTCAAATAACAGAAAGTAAACGTAATTAAACTATATTAAACTCGGGGAATTCGACGCGCTCGCCTCAAACACAAAAACAACCGTCCACACTGAGCGCCGAGCGAATACTGAGCGCCTTTGAGCACGGACAAAAACCGACAGATGCCGGCTCGCTCTGAGCGCGCTCGGATTTGCTCGGGCCGAGTGTGCTCAGGTGGATACGAGCCTTTACAGCTGAGATTTTTGTTTAATCACTGAGGAGGTAGTTCGTGGCATTGCAGTGAAACCTCGGTAATCCGGCCCCTGTCTATCCCCTGTAATCCGACACACCTATCAATGTTGATTATAGGTACTCTACATTGATATTTCAGAAAATCATCACTAGTATAATGCATAATTGGACAGGTTGTAATTTTTACGCGACACCGCATTTTATTTTTATAACAAAATATTACTTGGGATGTTTAATTTACTAGATTCCACATACATAATTATGTAGTATGATTCATAGTTTAATTACAAAGATTTTTGTATTTCTAATTTGTCGGATGACTTAACTTAACTTTTATTTACAAAAATTCTGAACTATATAGTGTTTTAGGCACTAACTCTATAATCCGACATCGCCCTGCAAAACGTTTGTTGGATTACAGCTCCACTGTAATATATTGTACCTACTACGTAACAAATAACAATATCAAAAGTAAAAAACTAAGGCCCGTATTACAGAATGACACTCAGAAATCAATCGTGTCTTGAGAATCGTTTGTCACTTTCTATCAAGCACAAATAGCTAGAGAGAGAGAGACGTATGACGCTCAGTACGGCGTTGATTCTTGAGACTCATTCTATAATACGAACATAAGTGTATACTATGGTCCGTATTGGGGTGGGTAATCGATATTACTTTTTGTTTTATTTAAAAGAAAAAAAAAATCCAAACTTAATTTTAATATGTACTAACTATCATCTTTGCTTATTTGGCATATTCTAAACAGATATCGAACTTTGTAGAATCAAAACATTCGACTAGCTGACATTCTTCACAGTTTAATGACGCAGGAATTCATACCACTATCCTCACTATTTACTTTAGACACAAAAGCGTCTTTGCAATTTTACGCACAAAGTCCTTTGAACAAAGCGACTACACATTTGTCTACAAATACCAAGCCCCATAAACAACTCTATCTTCTTTATAACCCTGCACAGCCACTACTTATGCAAATATTAGGCCGAAGGTTTTATTTGCCTGTCAAATGGACATCTCCATTCGGTACAAAGTTGAGAACGGGGGTTGCGTTTCGTCATTTGTTTGGAAAAAACAAATATCCATTGTCCATCAGCCAATGAATGGTTATGCTAAACAGCCCAAGTGACAATCCAATGCGCGCGCGCACGATTCGGTATTGTATTCAGGCTTTCATTGAACTGCCTCGCCTGGCTGGGTAGGTTTAGTGTTGTTAGGTCTGTTTTCTCATTCATAGTAGAATGGTAAAAAAGGTGTTTGTATATTAAGAGTTCAGTATGTAAATACATACATACGTATATTAATAAATTTTGTTACACGTAAAGCCACATCTGGCAGTGTAGGCCATACAGTACCCCCCAGAATAGTGACAATTTGTCATACTGAATACGTTTTAAGACAGCTATAAGTAGAAGCAAAATAGCGCCGTGTTAGTAGCTCTAATCGATTTATCCTTCTGTAACCAGTGAAGAAGAATAATACTCTAGTATGGTTATGAAACATAAGGCTGGTACAATTTAAGAGCCGGTCTAATATTGGTTACTTTCCCGTAACATACACCTCGCTTCAACAAAGAAGGTGTCTTTACGATTATGACTGACACAGGCCAACTAGCGCCACCAATAGAATGAAATGAAAATGAAAATAAAAATGAAAATGAAAATGAAATGAAATGAAAATTAATTTTATAACTCCTAAATCAAATCAAGTTTGAAAAATTGCCCACCATGTTCTTAAATGCAAGCCAAATTTATTAAATGACATACCACAACGTATAGTTTTAAAATGTGTTTTGCGATAAGAGACCACTTTTGACATTAACCTATTTTATAACTCAATGGAAGATTCAATAAATATTAGACGTATTCTATAAGATCGCCGTTTTATATTATATGTAAGGATGGCGCTAGCTAACTCGAGTCAGCTCCTTATCCTAACACTTAGTATCTCACTACTGCACTGCTTTAAAGTTTATAGGAAATCAAATTGAAATTTCCATGAACCGTGCAATACAAGCGCACCTTGCGTGTATTGAGATCTCGGTTAGGATCGCCGCTCCCACCGCTGGGCGCCGCCGATCATCCATCCGGGACGGCTGGCAGTACATCACGACCTACACGCGACAATGCGAGTTCACCCTAATCTTACAGTGACCATGATTTTCAAATTAATTTTTATTTATTTAATACACAAACATACACAATCATTACAGGTAAACACCTGATGCGAGGAGTAGTTACATGTAATGTATTAGAAGTACAGATTAATGAACAAGAAAATAAATCAGTTTTTTCAGCCATTTTAGGATAATCCTTTTAATTTTTAGGTATATTTAACAAAGGTTAAAAAAGCAGTGCCGTCTAGGGACGTCCAACAGAAGCGAAGCTTTATGGTAAAAAGCGTAAGAACTAAGCATTAAAAAATATATCATGTCGACGATACCTCATTTAACCTCAATGACAGAGGTATGCGTGTGTGCTGCAGTGTCACAAAAATAGGTTGAAGCTCAGCGTAGGTATTTACCCAAGAGCAAATTACTGATTTTCAGCTTCAACTTCGAGAGAAACGCTTTATTACCGGAGAGTAACTTACTAACGTTTCAAATAAATTAGGTCGATTTCTCCGTAACGTCATAAAAAAAATCATGAACCTATCTACGATACATATTTAAAGATTGAATTGTTTTACAATTCAAAACAGTAATCCAAATTTAGTGTAAACCATGGTCACCCTACTCAACCAGCGAACACCATAAATATGAGATACGTCATCACTGAGCGTATTGACCGAAACGCGAATCGCGATATCGCTTAAAATGTCATAAATAACGCTATGTGCGGACACGACACCTACTTACTTACGTGCGTTTCGACGATAATGTTATGATGTTAAGCCCGTTTTACACGTAAGGGAGAGAAGACGACAGGATAACAGCGGCGTATCATCATCATCATTTCAGCCGAGAGGCCCACTGTTGGACATAGGTCTCCCCCAAGGATCTCCAAACCGGTCGATCCTGCGCTGCCCGCATCCGGGCTCGCAATGTGCCCTGCCCACTGCCACTTAAGGTTCGCAATTCTTTGGCCTATATCGGTGACCTTGGTTCTCCTGCGGATCTCATCATTTCTGATATGATCATGCAGAGAAACTCCGAGCATAGCTCTCTCCATTGCCCTTTGGCCGTCGAGCATTGTGCCCAGGTCTTCCAAGGTCTCAGCCATAACTACGATATCATCTGCAAAGCGAAGGTAAGTCACAGCGGCGCAGCGTAGCGGGGAGGTTATTTCCACTAAAGTGGAACACAGACGAATATGGGCCGTAGCGTGCGTAACGAAGATAAATGGAGAAGTGAACAGTGCCAGCAGAGCTGTATACTGTCACTTTTGACAACATCGCATCTCCGGGTGGCACATTTCTTCTCGTTCCTGCTCTTTTTTAGGGTCCCGTACCTCAAAAGGAAAAACGGAACCCTTGTACAATCACTTTGTTGTCTGCCTGTCTGTCAAGACCCTTTACCTCGGGAACGAGTGAAGATCGAGTTGAAATTAAAACTGTATACCCGGGTACCTCGAAGCTGTGAAAAAAATCAAACTTCTTAGTTAACGCAAAAAAAGATACAGCCGTTTATGCCGCAAAAAACGTATATTTCGACACTCTCAAGGGAATTAAAATTCATAGGGTACTCTCCGTTGACATAGAACTATGAAATATGGCAAGTAATATCGTCTTATACCGCAAGTACAGGAAAAACTCTGAAAACTATATATAAATAGTCTTTATTTAAAGTACGTAATCAATCATCGAGATTTGACTTTATCTCGGGAACACGTGAAGGTATCGTGTTCAAATTAAAACCATATACTCAAGTCTACAGTTCCTTGAAGCTGTGAAAAAAATCAAACTTCTAAGTTAACGCAAAAAACATATAAGGCCGTTTATGCCGCAAAAAAATACAAATTTGTACGGAACTCTCGGTGGGCGAGTCCGACTCGGTGTTCGGTTTTTTTTCTTTGGACTGGTTACTATTTGTTTTCGCCGATGACCTTATCAATGTCGCACGATTTTAAAGTAGGCGAAGACCTTAGTGGGTTCTCTTGGTGGGCCTGTAATTCAAGCCACCAAAAAGAGCCGCCGATGAGCATCTCCCGCGGGGAGTCAATCTACACCTCAGAACTTACATGATCTGAGATCTTCAGCGGTTAATCTCTAGGGAGATGCGCCGTTTCAAATATCGTCCACGCTCACTGCGACTATTTTTAACCGACTTCAAAAAGGAGAAGGTTCTCAGTTCGGTTGGTATGTTTTTTATGTATGTTCATTGATTACGCCGAGATTTCTGATCCAATTTAAGTGATTCTTTTTAGTTCGATGCGGAATAGTTGCGATTTGGTCCCATAAAAATTTTTCATGAATGGGTTCAGTAGTTTAATTAGAATCGTGAAAATACGCAGTTACAGTATGATTTTTTCCCAACTGTTCAAACTTTATGCGTCGATATCTTCGAAAGTTGTTAACCAATTTCAATGATTCTTTTTGTTTCTTATAGTTCAAAGTCTGGAAATAGTTCACTGAAAATTTTATAGCGTTAGACCTTGAGGTTTTATATGAAAACTTCATTAGAAACGGTTGAGTAGAGCAGTGTGAATATCGAAAGCAAGCAACCAATAGAAAAGCAATCAATAGCAACCAATAGGAAACCAACCAATAGGAGGATACTAAAATCACATCTCGTCTCCTTTGGTCTCTCCACGTTGGTGGAAAATGGGCCTTACTGTTAGGTTTGTGTGCTTCAACTTGCAAAGCTTCTATATTCATCGTTGTACACGATTCAATTTGTGTTGATGACGAGCCTTTAGATAGTGTAGGCTTACATGTGTAGGCGCGTGTAGGTTTTCTTTATTTTAATTGAATATTGCGTTTGGTTGCGCCAGTTATCCACTTCGATTTGGTAAGAAAGCAATTGCTTTGAATAGTCTCCAAATGGTGGACTACATTGGAGTAAATGTTAGCGACGTTTGCTAGTTCGAAATTAATGTAAATTTTATGCCAGGTCTAAGCACAGGTCTGTTTAAATTTGTTATTAAATCGAACTTTTTCTTTGGTCCCTAAATATAAATGTGGAGTGGACCCTAAATAATTACATTACCTACTTTATTGGGCTTTTTTACTGATAAAGACCATATTGAAGTTCAATTTGCGAGATAACACCAGGAATAAACAACATTATTTAGCTCTATTGGAAAGATTTTTGGCCAATAATTTAAACAAGATCGATTTATTAATGAAACTAACTCAACATGCACACAAAAAATCTTTAGCCTTCCAAATAATGAAGGATGTCAGTGAAACATTTAAATAAAAATATAACATTTTAACACCTCCCTGTTTTTATATAAAAATAAACATTATGAAACCATAATTTGATAGTTTTTTGAGGTATATTTGGTTATTGCGCATTGTGGGCAGCCTTTACATAATCTCTACTATTTGCTCGCTCCAAGATCATTATTCTATATCGCCCCAATTAACTTAGTCGTTAATTAGAGAAACGATATTTCTTTATTTACTGCACATTTAAAGTATTTTAAAATTCTCAATAGTAATGATTTTTCACCCGAATTTTTGTAGTGGAAGACATAGAACGCTAGAACCTTTAAAATATTGCTTAAAACTACAATCCAAAACTAAAACTTCTGGTATCGTGATATTCCTCGTTCCTAGTCCTCGCCCTAATGATTAACCAAATATCATCCTCTGTATCCTTACAATACATCTGTAAAACGCTTTAATTGCAAAAAAGACAAGTTTTAAATACCTTGATGGATCTCCGAAGTGCCGTTTAACGGACAATAAGAAGGCTTTTCTCGCCTCGGTTCCGCTGTCAAATTAATCAAGGATCCGGCTCGGGAACACCGACATGAGTTAAGGGTGGCTTATTCATAAATCGGTTATAAATACTCGCGGTGCCGTTACCTCGTTATTGCATCATCGGGTTTCAGTTCCCGTGGCGGTATTCTGAGGAAGACGTATCGGTTGCGAATATCGAGAGCTCGTTGATGAGTATTATTCAATAACTCCTAATTTTCATATTGTAAACTTGGTTGAGTATGCCAAATTCAATCCAATTTCATTTATATTTGAAGAATGGTATTTCTTTTTTTTCACTAAGATATGTTATTAAACTTGGGATAATTATTTTTGAGGCGACTAACAACTCAAAGGGCGACTAATTGATAACTTGGCAGCCATAAAATATTTTAGCAATAATTATATTAAATGAGCTTCCAAATGCAAGGATTTATAAATTATAAATAATGAGAAAAATAACACTGAAAAAAACCGACCTGGCCCAGGCGGGAATCGAACCCAGCATCTTCCGCAATCCGGGCGGCTGCGCCAACCACTACGCCACCAGGGCATTGCTTTCGGTTTTGGAAATTTGTCAGTGTTTGGTGCTTATGTTTTTATGGTAAACAATTTTTCATCAAATCTTTGAAATTTGCACTTCTAAGATCCGAACGAAATATTTTTGCAAATATTTGACGTCCAGTTAAGATGAAACTACCATAAATTATGGAATATTTTTTGCGTTTACAAACGCGTAAATATTTTTAAAACTAGAAAAAATACACTGAAAAAAATGCGAGCTGACCCAGGCGGGAATTGAACCCAGGATCTTCCGCAATCCGGGCGACTGCGTTAACCACTACGCCACTAGGGCATTGCTTCCGCTGTCAAAATTTGTCAGTGCTTGGTGCTTATAGACATATGTTCTTATGGTAAACATTGTGTCACCAAATCTTTGAAATTTGCACTTTTAGAAGTGCAGTCGGATCTTAGGATCAGAACGAAATAATTATGTTTTATTACGTACCTAATGATGCTGGAGAAGCAAATATAAAATTTTTGTTGTATTAAAATTCGAATAAGATAATCAAACCAAAAAATAATAATCAAACATATTGAAAGTAGCGCAATGTCAAAAAGATTGAAGAAAGAGGTGTAAAGCAAATGATAAATAAAGTGACGAGCATACATGTGGATGGGATAGAATGAAAGGAAGACAGAAGGAAAGATGGGTAGACTGCGTTAAAGATAAGACAAATAAAACTGTTAATGTCGAGATGACGGCTGATCGAGAAGTATTGAAGAGAATAATATGAAATGCCGATCCCAAATAAAATTCAAAACAGAACTGGCATAATTATGATAATTATGAATCAAACAAATTTCAACCCTAAAATTGCGATTCTAAAAATAAATAGCAATCTTATTCCCGAATCAAGCGTCCAGAATACACCGCCACACGCATTTTCGGGAAGCGTCACTCACGAGTACTGTTACGTTACGGGCAGTGCCTGGATTTACGACTAGTCTCGCTGCCGGCCAGCGGGGTGCCTGACACAGATACCGTGACCGGGACTTACGGGACCCTTTGGTATTTTTATAATTAATGACTCGGATATTTGGAGCGAGGTGGTGTAATGATCCTCAGAGCTAAGTAGTGATGACTCTTTAACAGATGTAAAAGGGCGAATGAACGAGGATATAAAAGCCTTTTCTTAGCGACTTTTTTACGCTATTTAAATTCGTTCCTTTAAATAGATGAAAAGGGATCCTGATTATACAGCCATATCTGATGTACCTATATTTTTCATATAATACTCGAAGTTCTAACGATTTCTTATTTACATGCTTTCTTGAAGTTTTACTTTAACTTAATATCTTTTGCTGCTATTACCCTAATTTCCTGCTCGCAAGCCAATACCTAACCTATAGTATAGCATACAGAAAACTGATCTTTTTTATCGCTTTCTATGTTATTACCACTATCTTCATTGATTGCCAACAACCGACCAACAATAAGACCCACAATATAAAGGATCAGTTAAGTACCTTAAAAATTGACAGGTGAAGTGAGACCTTAATGGAATAGCTAAGCTTTTCAAACTCAATTGATTCCATCTTCCACCAGTCAATCTAACGCACTCGGTTATAGATAGATTAAGGTTTCGTAATCCAACTAGGAGATGACATGATTCTTCACTTTAATTGAGTTCGTATTATACATGTTGACGCCATTCACAAATAATTAGAAATTATTAAATGCGCAAAAGAGGCATATACAATTAGTTAAAGACGTCACGAGTTCCTAATGTGATCATCATAAATAGCCTTTAAAATTCGCCCACTGCTGGGACACAAGGCCTCCTTGTTAGCCAAGTGGGTTTAGGCAGTAGTGCACCACGCTTGCCCAATGCGGATTGGTGGACGAAGTATAAGGTGGTCAATACTATTAACCCCTTTGCTGATCCATTAGTCGCCTTCTACGACACCCATTGAAGGATATGGAGTGATGCTATTCTACTCTGCCGGCCTCACATGGCTATCTGTCAGCATCACATGGCTAATATGGCTTAATGTGATACAATATATTATTATGAGGCTTAATATATATAAACCCGCAATACGTTGTTGTGGTTACTTTGAAAAAAAATGAGAACTACTTATCAAGAGAAAAATATCATAATTATAGTCAGTTGGATCCAGCAAAACACATTTACAAAATTTCATTAAAATCGTTTCAGTAGTAAAAATGCAATTTTAGGTTCATCAATTTCATTTATTTATATGAATAGATTTACATTTTATCAGAAGTTCAATCTAAAGTTAGCATCTTACAAAAAATGTATGTGTGTACACTTAACGGGACGCCCAAAAAATGTACCGAAGACTCACAATTCAGCCTAAAACATGTAACCAAATACTACGTTTCCTTAAGAATATACTAACACGAAGTTCTGACAAGAAATTTTGCGACACAATCAAGAGGAAAGTAGACCTTAAGATATGGCTAATAAGAGCTATTGTCAATGCAAAGGGACGATTTTTGTCAAAATTCCTCGACCTACGTTTCGCAGATCCAAAAAACTGTTTGTTTTTTCCATTAACGGTAAGACAATGGACCGTTACGTATACAACGCCCCTGTCTTTGTTTAAGCTGAGATGGAAAAGTTACGTCACGAAATTTTAAAATGGAATTTACTTTTAAAACTATTCTGTTCTTCAAAATCAAAACGATTCAAAAACGTTTGTTACGATTTAGTTCGATATTTATTTCAATTATTCAATCATTGTTTCTTAGCAATAAAAACATTTCATTTATTATCAAGACCCGCCGAGGCTTCGCACGGGTGCAATGTAGATGTACATTATACCTCTAAACATTCCTCCTGAATCATTCTATCTGTCGATGAAAACCGCATCAAAATCTGTTGAGTGGTTTAAAATATCTAAGCGTACAGACAGACAGAGCAACTTAGTTTTATACTATGTACAGACAGACGTAACAAAATCTATCTGTCCGGTTCTTTATACTGTCAAGATGGCATGAATTAAGTATGTAACTATATCACTAGAGAAAATGTTAAATAAACAAAATGCAATAGTTCAAAAAACACTTGAAATTATTTCGAAATACAAGTAATGCTTTACATATTTCCAGCCAATTTCAAATAATAATACCTATATACATAATACATATAACAAACACGATAGATTAAATTAATAATTATTATCATGATACTTAAAATGCTTTTACATATATCTAGTAATTTACTGTAAAAATCACAGATAATATAATACTATACTAGTAGTAAAAATGGATTTCTTCCATTGAATGTTCTTCGTGAGAGATGTGAAATACAAAATAAAATTTGCAAAGCACATTTGAACTCTTTTTGTAAGTAAAATAAACCTGAAACTCAACAAGAATCACTTACTGCTTAATTTATTTTCTGAATACGAAATGAGTGTATTTGAAAACGTGATTTAAGACCCTCAAATATCTTCATTATTTCAACGGCTAGTATCACGAATTAATGGAGCATAAATCTGGGGATGTCCTTAATAAATATTGGTTTATTGTGATTTATTAAATAATAATTAATTTATTAATGGAAGCCTCGCTTCGGGAAACTTTCTCATTTCTACGAACTTGTTTGTAATTTGCTCTCATTCGTGTATCGAGTAACGGTAGGGTTGGCAAAATTCGTTTATAATTTCGCTTCAATATCAAGGTATTATTTTACCGAGCCCACGTTCGTACGCCACGTATGCAACGCATTATGACGTCTAGACTCTTGACATAATAATTTGGTTTTATGTTTCACGACGGAAGAAAAAGTTGTAATGTTGTGATTTTTTTAATAAAATTGATGATTTTTGGCTTATGTATGTTCTTTCATTGAAGGTCTCATCAAAGCACAAATAGATAGAGACGTACCACGCTCAAGTCAGCGATGATTCTTGAGACTCATTCTATAATACGTGCCTTAATCTTCTCAAATGTCCTGGTTTAATAATAACATCAATAAGAATATAATATTCCATTTCTACTCTTGCTATTGGTAACCCTATTGTTGTATATTTGGAAGAAGACAGATGACTCGCGGAAGTTGATAAGCAGAAAGTATGTAGCTGATTTATATCGAACAGTTATTTCGGCGCCTCGAGGTATTTGCGTTGAGTAATTTGAAATCGGAACTGTTGAGAATGGTTTCTTCTTTACGATTGCATAGACATTATGATTCTTGATTTTTGGCTGTACGCTCAGACACTACGGCCATAACTGTGTTACGGCAGAGATTTTTAATGGTAGTAACCGATTTTTTTGGTGCACTTGTCATGCACAGGTAGTGAAAATTAATAATATTTTGTTTCATTAATTATGTTTTCCGGACTGCTGAGATGGTTTTGAGTGTAACATCTGTCACGGTTGTTGGGTTTTGCGTTAGATTGTTTACTGAAGGAAACAATTCTTCCAATTTTAGGGTTTCGTGCCCCTTTTATGTAGGCGACAGGCTGGCAACCTGTCTCTGTTTGGAGGAGCTACACGGCCTATACAGCCGGTTGTGGCTTTACGTGTAACACAGTGTTACCTAAGGCTCTGCTCAACTCTGTTAAATGCAGTAATTTTATATAATGGTAACTCTAAAATAGTTTTAATGTGTGTCTATGTATAACCACTTCCTGCTCTTGTGTGTGCTCCGTTTGAAGGTAACATATCGGCTCCTTGTAAAAACTTGCTGTATTAATAAATAAATGCTAGTTGATTCTAAATTAGTTTTAATTAGCTCCAAACCTCTAACAAACCCCTCATGGGATTGCGAGCGTGATCGCATGTGTGTATTATAATGTTTGCACTAAACAATATTGGAGTTGGACATGTTGCCAGGCAGAGTGATGGTAGCTGGACCAAAATATTGACCGATTTGTGGTCTATTACAGACAAGAGAAGGGTTTGGACGCCCGTTAGCATGATGGATTCATTACATTTGGAAGATCGCGGGTCACTCCTGGATAAGGTTGGCTCGGGATCGGGACAAGCAGTGGCTAATAACGAGCTGAGGATAATGATAATGAAACAATGTTCCATTAATTATTTTATTTTTTTAGTTTATTAGGATCAATAAACAGTTTTACAATATGTATTGTTAAACAAGCTGAGTTACACATATTTTGGTGATTATAAAACCACAAATTTCTTACTGTAATATTAGTTGAGATTTACTGATAAACATGTCTCATGTGATTTACAAAGTAGCTCTTTAATTTATACAATGAATAATATTAATTTATCTTAACTTGTCTTTAATTTTTTTATTATTAGTCTAACTCATACAATTATAAGTACAGTCGCGACGTATATAGTAGGTTTTTTAATTATTGGTGTAATAGGACCACCCCTTTTCATCCCGTGAGTGTTATAAAAGCTGAATGAGGGACATTCTGAATCCTGTAGTAGACCATCCTTCCATGGGGTCACTCACGCGGTGGCCAGTGAACCACCATTCCCAAGCAGGGATCGTATCAGGCAGGGCGGTGAGATATAAAAATATACCAAACCCAGGTCAGGAAGATTGAGATAGAACCTTAATGCTTTGCAATACGACTTCTTTCTCATGCACCTATAACTTAAAATAATAATTTATTTCGTATATATCTCACACCGTTAATATTCCCGTGCTGTAATCACGAAATATTGCTTTATCACAATCGGGAACGAGTGAGACTTTTATTTGCATTCGAATAAATTAATCGATTCCTTTTAAACAAATTGAGAATGCATTTCGGCGAGGCCGTGTTATGAATAATAGGTTTTTAATGATTTTCGGTTGCGATAATGCATCATTCGAATGTTGATATTCGAAAGAATCGATTAATAAAATTTGTTTGTAGGGAATTATTATCGTTTATAATTATTTTGTTGCTAAGCACGCCAAAGTGGTTGATGAGTTTCTAAAAATAAATATTACACAAAGTTACTCTGGTGAAGAGGTAAATTTTAAATTTGATGTCAATTAATAAAAACATGAGCTTTTTAATTAAATTGACTTTTCAGGGTCACTATCTCGCTTTACAAGATTAATTATGTTTATAAGAACATGAATACAATATTTGTACTTTGTACACTATTTTAGAATAAGATTTTTTTGTATTACTAAGTAGTGAAAATCCTTAATAATCTTTTTATTATTTTAAGCTTTTCATTTTGTGGGTCATGTTTTTTTACTTACTGTAAATTATAAATTTTAGAGGAAATATTACATAATAATCTAAGACTCAAAATATATAAAACAACTTTATGTCTTTCTCGCACACAGTCACCACGCGGGTGGACCACTCGGTGACAACTCGCTGCTCGCATGCTTGGCTTGCGTTGACTCCGCATTGCCATCGCGGTATTTTCCGAGTATGAGAAATGAAAAATATATTCTCAATTCAATCTTAAAGATACATAAAGAAATGTGTTACAATTTTATTAGATTAAAATTTAACTTTGTGTAAGCACGTAGTAGTAGTACGAAAAACACGAAGAAAATTCAAAGCAAAAATGTATTTATATTATCCCGCTATAAGAATTAGTAAACAAAACACAAGTTAGTATCACATAACCTTCAGTTATACGGTAGTGAGATGGTCATAAAGTGATGGACCCTTTTAAGGCTATACGCGAGTGCGTTGAACTCTAAACTTAGATATTATTTTCCTTTACGTGTTACATCATGACTCAACTGGGGCACAAAATAAGGAAGGCACAGAAGGAAAGCCAAAACGACATAGCACGTTCGAGTAACGCACCTTTAAACAGGGTCGGTAGAGTCAGCAGCTGATGAAAATCGAAATCGAGTTTCTAGCCAAGTTCTTGTTGTAAAAACACGTGTTGTGAATCTCCATTTTTAGCTAAATTATATAGAAAATCAATATTAAATTATTATAATGTTAGGTGCGTGCACCTTAATTACCCTGTCAACGTATTTAGTACTTATTACGATACAGAAGGTACGTTATTACCGATAAGACCAATTACACAATTCTGTATTAATGTTAATTGTATTTATATCTTTTTGGTGCACATTAAAGAGTTTATCTATCTAAATTAATTTAAAGAAGACTTTGGATAAAAGATAAATAAATATTATTATTATACACGTTGAGTTTATATTGTAAGTATATTGAGTACCTACATATTGAGATTATTAGTACTTATTGAGTAATGTTATGAAGATTTTCCCTATTTATTTATACGCCTTTAATTATTTTTCTCGCGTTTCTCCCGAGGTAGAGGATGAAAATCAATGATTTGCTCTCTGTCAAATACAACGTACGCTATCTATTTTATCTATATTATATCTATTTTATTAGATGCCTCAATTAAAAATATATACCCAGTCATAATTTATACTTGTAGCGCTAACCAATTACGTTAATTTAGTAATGAAACCACAAGCATCTTGAAATTACGGCTGAATGGGAATTGATTAATATTATAAAAACCGATAAAACACTAGGCGAGCTTACCTTCTGGGCCCTCATTATTTTTGGCTGTGAGTTTAACAATTACAACAACACAACATGTTTGTGTAACGGAATGTTGCGGGTAAGGACATTTTTGATTCAATGCTTGTTATATGCAAAGTTTTCATACTAAAACATCGGATAATGTTTAATAGATTTAGAGAAGAGGTTATCCTCTCAACCTACTCTCTTACTACCTCCTTGGTGGGCATAGACAATTCACGGGCGAGAAGACATTATTCTAAAATTTTAAGTACCAAAACCAAAGAAAATTAATTTGTTAATATTTATTTCATATTTTTTAACTGGTAAAATTATTTAATGTCACTTTTGTTTTGAATTATTGAAATGTTTATTGGTTTCCAATTTATAATGAACATTTAATCTCGTTTTAAAACTTTTTAATGTAATTACTTACACACTGCGCTTTTGTAATCTCGCGTGACCGTCTTCGTAGTTTTAAGACAATGTAACAGCTGCGATAGATACGTTTATCTTATGGCACTAATTTTTGAATCGCAAGATTTGTGCTCCAATGTCTAAAGTTTATATGTGTCTGAATATTAATTACGTGATTTTGACCATGGAGTAGTCATATAAAATCTATATATGTCTTATTTTTCTACAAAAAAGACTGATATTGACAGTAATTTCTATAATGATGTCGGCTTATTAAAATTTATCTATTTCTTACCGGTTTTTAAAAAGGATGAAATGTTGGGTAAAACCAAAAAGTATTGTGTGACATAATATAAACTACAATACTAAAAAGCTTTAGTTGGAATTTAATGATGACACTGCGTGATTTATTAATATTATCTTTAATAGTGAGCATTAGAAAATAATTTCGCATGCCATTTCTGTTCTAAATGTCATAGGTCTTTGTCTGCCAGACAAGTTTCCTATTTAGCCAGTTTATTGCTAATTAGGTGCATTATTATTGGTTAGTTCACAAATATTTTTGAACTAAACTGGAAAGTTATTATGTATGGGAATATTTAGCAATATAATATTTTGGTAATTAGGTGAAAGGCACGTTGGTTCTTTTCAATTGTGAAGCAGCGTTTGTTATGTTAGCCACTGTATGTTTTTATAAGATAACTAGCGTTTATTAGAGTACTTGGCCGCGTGATGCCGGCAGAGTAGAATAGCATCACCCCTTATCCTCCATTGGGTGTCGTAAGGCGACTAATGGATCAGCAAAAGGGTATTGATCACCTTATAATCCGTCCGCCAATCCACGTTGGGCAAGCATGGTGGACTACTGCCCAAACCTCCTTCGATAGCAAGAAGAGGCCTTGTGTCCCAGCAGTGGGTCGAATTATAAAGGCTGTTGTGATGATTAGAGTACTTACTTAAACTTAACGAATTATGCTTCTAAACCTTACTTTTGAATTACTCTATTGATGACGACTCATTGAAATCCGTTGCGTAGTTTACAAGTTCTAAACGTCAGTCGGAAAGAGCGACTTCGTTATAAACTATGTATAGACGTTCTTTTAGATTTTCTAATAGTTCAATATGTGTATTGTATTACTGTATAAATAAAGCTACCTACTTCAAGGATCGAACTTGGGGTGTATTTAGGTTTTACATTTTGTTACTTTAACCTGACGTTTCGTAACCCTACAGCAGTCACGGGATTGAACATTTATTTAATAGTGTAGTGTTATTAATTTCTTTAGCGAATTAAACTAGTGAAATCTTCTTTTAGACAGATTTAATTAATGTAACACTAATAAAACTTATAGAGACTGTGCTAATACTTTGAAAAGTTCCTGACATAGCCACACTATTAAAAGTTTTTATAGGAACCACAGAGTAACATAAACTATAAATATAATCAGGAGCTTTTGATTATCTAGAACTGTGACTGAAAGCGCAATATTTAAAATGTATTACAACATGCTTATTTTTTGGAAGCACTGTGCCAAATTGTCCCCTAAAATTAAAAATGACTTGTATGCCGTTGTCTTTACTTGCATTATGTTTATGCATTATGCATTTGGCGGCTTTTTGCGCACATTTTGATAGTTTGTTCGTTATAATGTAACATTTAACTTAACATGACAATGTATCACGAACAGTGTACTGTTACGAGACGTTGAGATATTTTTTTCAAAAGTACACTGACTTAATGACATACAGAGTAAAGTACCTACTTCAATATAATATTTTCAGTTGAAATTATTGTATCGGTCATTGAACTTTTCAGCTTACTGAACATTTTTAGTATCTATAGAGCATTTAATATTTTTTCTAAAGGTAGTCTGATCAGGTCATTGACTTTTGATAAATGTGACTTTAACTTCAAAGTAATTGCAATTAAGTTAATGTGTTAAACTTTTAATTGTACAATGAGTTTCCTAATCAAGAAGTCATTAATGTTTTGTTGTTGTAATCGGTGTTACACAACTTTTAAAAGCGACAACATACTTTACACCTTACTCTACGAGTCCGAAATCTAAGTTTGACAATTAGTTGTCCGAATTACTTTTGCTTTACTGTCTGTCCGACGAACGATTCGATTACTCGACTTTATAGCAAAGGTCCACTATACAGGTTGTTTTTCTCTACCCTGCTAACAATTTATCTGGGGTCGGTGTTGTCTTGTTATAGACCTACTGCTATATTTATTTATTTATTGGATCACTAACATCAGACACATATTACAATTTAAAATCAGGTTAGTTACAATACAGTTCTTGCTAACTGTTCTTACATTGAAAGGTAACCACAGCATGCGAAAAGTCGTTAATATAAAAATCAAAATCACTTAATTTGAAGTTTACAAACAAAATTAAACTAAATTAACAAAGCATGTCTTTAGCTAGTAATTAAATTTGTCATGTTTTATTTTAACTAAGATTAAAGATGTCTTTGAATAAATTTACTTAAATTACAGACTCTTATAGTCTGTAATTTAATTTAACTCTAATTTGGCATTCGTTTTTACCGGCTGGCCGCCTCTCTGACACCAATGTAGTTTTAGCTTTTATGATTATTACGATGAAAGCACGACCGAATATGTATCTAAAAATCAAATTTTTAAATCAATTTTATAATTCTCCATAGCGTTAGTGCGGTCAGTAAAACATTCTATTCGATTCGATATGAGAAATTTCAAAATAAATTTTCCGATTTTCAATTTTTGATAACATCGTGCTATTTACATGCATGATGTTATCAGTATGTGCTCACTTATTATACAACATACCAGACAACTTGTATATTTTTAAATGATCACAACGTAGATTAATTAGTAGAGCATATACTATTTTTTTGCTTATTATTTTATACGTACTCGCATACAGAAACTAGTTCCAATTTTGCTTCTAACCTTCATCTATAGCTCCAGTAGCTATTATAACTTCATTCATATTAAGATAACACAGTAAGATATGATTACTATCGTCATCCTCAGTTGCATCTTTCTTTATAACCATTGACTACTAATGAATGTTTCAATTCGAATAATTTTCTTCGAATCACTGGACGTAATTTACGTTCTCTCTATAACACACAATACCAAATAGTAGATAACAAATTATCCATTTTGAACCCTTTGTTAAACTTGAATAATTTGAATTTATGTACTTGGTATTAGTGCTAAACTCATATCATAAAAAGGCTGCGTTCAGTTAGAAAACAATAAAATTTTATGTTTTTGTTTTACTTATTTAATTACATTCTATTTAGTTTTGATTAATTATTAATGAAATGTTTTATGGAAAGGAATTTGATGGCTTTTATTTGCGGGACTTCCAAAGAGGGGTTAAATTGAATGGTCGAGGAACCTCGTGCCTTTTGTTCTTTGTAATTTGGAGTTTTAAGTAGGTACGCGTAAAATAAACTGATTTGGCAATGATAAAATTCCTTTTTTGGAAATCCTCAAAGTTACTAGCATGAAACTATTATGTGAAATATATTTATTTATTTTTATTCTGGCGTTATATAATTTTTCGAAGTACAAACCTGAACTCTGGAAAAGCTCTGTCAATTATTACACTTATCTTAAACACATTTTTTATGAAAATTCATTCATTTTAAATTGAAAAAAATCAAAGACTTTCCACCCACTCTATACCTAAGTATATTAATCCAACATTTTTTAGGTATTCCGCCCCTATGTAAGAAGAATACAATTTATAAATATAAATTTCACCTCATTAAATCATCGGTATATTCCTAACACAAAATTACAACTGTTCGCTAAATCAAAGAATCGCTTCAGAGAAACACCCAAGGTCATCATGATACCGCATATTAACCGATAAAATCACATCTTAAGCCTTGTGCTAATTATAATAGAGGATTTCTCACAATTCCAGTGTACAGTCATCTTCTTAACCTGCTTCGGAAAGTGGACATAATGACGTTGCATCATATGATTACGTCGCAATTTTTTTAGGTGGGTTTTTACATATTGATGACGACAACTCTTCATTTTGATATGACGAATAGTAAATGCCATAACTATGTAGGCTTGATCATCAACCATTTTTTTTTCGTCAAAATACATTTTATTATTATCGCGTCTTAAAAATTTTGGAATGAGTCTTCTATTAGTCGATCATATTTAAGCGAGTTCAAAGGTATTCATGTTATATTGTGAGAATTGCACGGTTTTTGTAAAGTATGTTGCCAGCTTCTAACCATGTGTGCCAAATTTCATCAATGTATGTTATGTTTGTATTTTTATGTATGTATGTTTGTCCCTACATGTCTAAAAAACTATAAGTCGGAATGCAAAAATTCTCTCTACTTAATTTGCAAAAGTGTACATTATAATATACGATCGTTACTGATGTAAATATTCTTTTATATAAAAAATTGTTGACATATTTACGTTTCACATTTTTTTAAACAAAAAACGTTTTATCTTTTTATTAGTCTGGTAAACTTTTTTAACTTAACTATACTACATATTTTCGAAATTTTCGTCTTCTGTGAGTCGACCATTTTTTTAGGACTTTTTACAAGAATTAGATTCCTATAATATATGTGTGGATGTTTGATGGATGCATGGAGTATCAAAAATGGACAAAATGTAAAGAAGTATGTTAGAGGAAGTTTTAAAGTAGCATCAGTGACAGAAATATCGAGATGAACAGACTATCGTAATATGGACATGAGTATGTTATAATAAAAGTGATTACATGAATTTAGAAGGCTACAGAGAAAAAAAATACCCAGAAAAAAATGCATGGATTGTGTGAAAGATCATATGGCAAACAAAATTGTCAATGAGTATGGGAGAAGAGATGTACCATGCAGGGAACTAATCCAAAAAAAGAATAAATATCAACTAAAAATATATCACAATTTTTATTTTTATTAATTATTTTTATTATTATTATTCCCATCCATGAATTTAAGTATTTTAAAATGTTTGTAACTCCTTTTCCAATCCTGTACAGATTTTAATGTTCTTCCTTTTGTCGAGGAACCTGGATAAGAGTAAATTCTTGATAACTACTCTTGTGACTCTGATATTGAAGACAATCACAGGCCAATCAAAACAGACAACCAGACTAAACGTGACCAGTTCATAATCTCATGCGTTTTACTACTCTGTGACTCGATTCAAAGCTCCAATACAACAATAATGTCACGGCCAAAATCGGATCACAAGTGTTAAGTCAAATGACAGATTAATTAGTAATGCATAGAGACACGCAGGTAGGTGTCGCAACCAAATATCGATGCAGCAACCAGGTCAATGCCATCTCGGATGTAGCTGACGAATAACATGTGCGTGTTATCATTATTAGGATGAGCAAAAAGGGCTATTAATATGTTAACGATTGAGTGGGTTATTGTACGTTTTACTTAACTAATTTTTTACTGGACTTCTGTTGACTAAAAAGTTGATGTTAAGTGACAATACTCGTACATACATACTACTAATTACGCTCATAACATGACAAATCATCGAACTTGTATAAATAAAGAACTAATAGAATTTTGAAAAAAGTTCAGACCTAGACTTGGGCGCCATGTGGCCGTGTCGTGGAGTACCATCCACGACACTACTTAACTATTTTTTTACCGCTGAAGAACCTAAATAAGTAACTATTGTCATGGAGGGTCCTCCATGACTAGACTTATTTATTCGTAACATCGTAACAGCATCCTACCACATCATATAATAATTCGACCCAGTGCTAGGACACAAGGCCTCTCCTTGTCATCGAAGGAGGTTTAGGCAGTAGTCCACCACGCTTGCCCAATGCGGATTGGTGGACGGAGTATAAGGTGATCAATATCCCTTTGCTGATCCATTAGTCGCCTCCTACGACACCCATTGGATGTTAAGGGGTGATGCTATTCTACTCTGCTGGCATCACACGGCCCACGACACTACCACATGACCATTAATAAATATCAAAATTTTGGTGTTCTTTGTCAGTTTTCTTTATGTCATAATGTGTATGTTAGAAGTTGCAAGTTTGTATTTTTTAACCATTTCCTTACAAATATACCACTGCCATTAATATTTTACAGTCCGTTTTTCATTTTATCCTCTTTTCGTTCACTGCAACTTGAGTATTTTTGTAGGTAGGCGTATATAAGCTACCATTTACTAAATTTTCTCTATATTGAAACTATCAAAATTTGCACAGTAAACATTTACTTTGGCCCTACAACTTAAGCTTAGGAACTTTATTTATTTGTCGTAAGGATTCATAAAGAATCATGGGCAATTATGAGCACAGACATCCACCTTACTACTTCATTATAGAGGCGGTAATGTTAATACGTCATAGATATATTCTGCATGCGATGTGGGCGGAACCAAGTCATGTGCATTGTTTAATTTGGTAATAGTAATTATTATTTTTCGCTTGTCATTCTTAAAGCACAGGGTGTTTACAAGGACAACGTTTATTTTAATTTGCAGTTGTTAAAGTGAAATAGGTGAAGGTTTTTGAACAATAGCTGTGAGAACTAATTGTAAACTTTTACAAAAATTGTAAAATAGGCTATTCTTTTTTTATGGACCTACCGCACTTGGGTCTAGACCTAATGATCTGAGGTCAGAAACGTCGAGACACCCACTAAAACCGGTAAGTATCTCCAAGCCCTTTCTGGAAACGTTTTAGGAAAAGTGTACTCGTAACGGAAAGCGTCTCTTTTTCACTTAACCTACTTCCAATATATTTTGAGGTCGATGTATGTCTCTCGCCTGCCTGACACCAACCCGTGTTCCCAAGGGGGAACGACTGCTTTCATTCGACAGCCACCCGGGCGCATTGGCTTAACGTGCCTAAAAAGCACGGTAGAAAAGCGAGTTTAAAAGACCTTTTAACAGCGTACATTTTTTAACAGCTGTATTGTTCTTAGATACATATGTCTATGTGATCTCATACACACATAGACATTGCTCGCAGAGCGTTAGGTCCACTAGCTGGAAAGACTCGGAGTGTACAATCGAACAATTGCCGCGAGCTCTGATTGTTAAAAATTGTTAAAATTGTTAATCAAAATATCTGAGTGCTGTAACAATGTTGTGATATCATTGTTATGTCTGGAATTGTATGTATTTTAATATAATAAGTATATTTAATGAGTTTAATTTCAAATACACTGTAATAATAGTCGTTAAAATTTACCAATTTATATATATTTTTTGGTATCCCTTTTTAATATTTTTTTTTATTTATTTTGGCTCTATATCGGCTTTTAATAGTATATTTTCTATGGGGAAAACAATTTTGGCAAACCATTATAATACTTGTATTTCGTCTGAAAGAAAGCTCCGAACTGCATTTTCGTAAAACTTTCTCCTCCCTTTACAGAACTATAAATGTAAATTAAAATATCTCTCTATGGCGGTTTTAATCAAGAATTAATCTTCCTATAATATATAATTTCTTTACAGTCTGTTAGGTCTGAAAAATCCACAAAATGTGACCATTTCAACGTAAATCGTGTGCACGCCTTTATTATTCCGGGTGCGGGTACAGAGTGACGGAGTGGGGTTCTGTTCTTCGATTAAATCACCCGTTTGATAACGAAGTGTAGTGAAGAAGTAGAAGACATAGCGAGAAGTAATCTTTGCGGCGTGCGGGGAGACTCTCACACCCACAGAACACAGAAAGAGGTCTCACACCACCTAACCATAGCGTATGTAAAACCCGGTGACGCAGAAAATGTCATCAGAGACAATCTGCAATAGTATTCAAAAAAAAAAAAACCATAGCGTATCCATCCATAATGCATGTCTGACAATTAAAAAGGCACCTTTTAGCGTAACTTTGTGACAGCGGACACAATTCAGCTCACTTCCTTTTCTGTCATTCGGTCATTTTCTTTTAGATTTGGGCGCGTACTACGTGATAAATAATACTACTTACGGATTTAACTTGCGTGTAATTGAGTATCGCATTTTGTTATTCATGCCCGACGCTTCGTAACACTTTTCAGTGTTCGTAGTCCTTTTCTGTCTTCACTTTCAGCTGAAAATATATCACAAGACACATAGAATATGATATAAAGCGTACAAGTAACATTTCAAAACAAAAAAGGAAATATAATCAATATTACACAACTGGTATTTTCAATTCCTTTACCAGACACTGACTAATGGAATTTAAAATAGACCGGATGCAAGACTTTCCGCTTAGCAGTCCGGGCACTTTATTGGGAAGTACCTCATTTAGTTGGTATAAAAAAAAACTTTATTGATGAGACAATGAAGGTCACTGATAACCCAGGTGACCCAGAAAAGATACCTATTGATTTTTTTATTTAAATTACTAACTTTTTATCTTCATGAGAAGTTCGGCACAAGGAATTCCTACCCAATTGGTAGCCCTCTATTTATCTGTTACCCATGGCATCTTCAATTCTCATTTTGCTACCATGCTCCCTATTTATTTGGGGTTGGTGCAGTATGCCTTGATATACACAGGACTGCCTAAGGCTTTAGCATTAGAGTTTTACGGCCGGCCGAAAAAAAACCAACCCTCTTTGGGAACGACTACTATCTTTCAATATCAACCTGGACCACCAGCGTAACGTGCCTTCCGAAACACGGAGGAGAGATCAAATATTTTCGGTCACCCATCCGAGTAACCACCGCGCACAAGGTTGCTTAACTTTTGTGATCGTTACTTACGAACGACCGCGACGCCATCGATCTCCTCTACCAATATAATACTAACTATTGTTATTTTTATTTTAAATTAATAGCCATATGATGCCGGCAGAGTAGAATAGCATGACCCCATATCCTCCAATGGGTGTCGTAGAAGGCGACTAATGGATCAGAAAAGGGGTATTGATCACCTTAGAGTAACTTACAGTAACGCTGCCTACACGTCAAGCGGTTCGGGTTCGAACAAATATTTGTATGATGAATACGAACATTTGTTCACGAGTCATGGTTGTTTGTGTACTAATTTAAGTTTATTTATAAAAATATCTATACTATTATGTATATTAAATTTGTCCATTACTATAGTATCCATAACACAAGTTCTTAATGATACTTAATTTGGTCTAGGTAATTGATGTGAGCGTGGAAAATATATTATTATAATTATATTATACTCCGTCCACCAATCCCGCATGGGCAATCGTGGTGCTACTGCCTACTACTGCCTAAACCTCCTGCGATGACAAGGAGAGGACTTGTGTCCCAGCAGTGGGTCGAATTATAAAGGCTGTTATGACGATAATGATTTAAATTAATAAAATGCCCTGTTATTTTTCTAACAGAATATTGCCACCAAAGATGCAATTCTTTCACTGATTCACAATAATTATTATACAACACTTCTAAGAAGAAGACAAAAATGTTTTCTTTCCTACCCTTGGCCTTAATTTCATCGCGGAAGCCACTCCAATGTAATACTTTACGTCATAGTGCTCCTGTTTGATGACGAACCTGACATTGAGTGACGTCACATAGCTTAGAGAAGCCGACCTCAGACGGGGCGCCTTCCACGACCTTCCCAAATTCTTGGGGAAATGATATGTCTCATACAGATCCGTATCGCCTTGTGAATAGAGTTTGGTCTATATTTTAAGCGTTAGCGGGAGCGGAACAAAATTTCTATTCTATTCTTAATTAATGCCATTATTGAATGGCATTAATTAAGAATAGAATAGAATCATGCCAATAAAATCATTTTGCCAATGTCAAGTGAAAATGTAACTACGAGTATGTAAAAAAATATACAGTTAATTGAGGTTAAAAATGGAGTCTCTCCACACGTGTTTTTACAACAAAAACTCGGGAGAAACTCTCGAAATAAAATAAAAAACAGCGATAAAAATGAAAATTCTTTAAAAGGAGACAAGTCACTCATTGCAATTTCGTTTACTTTTACTGTATTATTTTATAAGTAACTAAGTGAAATAATTCACTTCAACAAATTAAGCTAACCTAACCACAAATAATGTTATGTTCTATAGGTAGGTACACCTCAACGTTATTTTGGGTGTAAATACTGAAATAATTTCGTAGATTAAGTTAATAATTTCCAATAAATATAATACCATGTCATATTTTTATTGAGTTTGGTGTTTTTATTTCATATCCATTTGTGTTATTAAAGTTCTTTTATTGCTTATGACTTGATTTTCAAAATTATGAACGATTTACATACTCTTTCTTACTATTTAAATCATATAATTCATGATATCAGAAATATTTAGATTATAAAAGATTATCACTCTATCACGCAAGAAAGTTTTTAAAGTTCTCAGTTTAATAACCTAAATAATTTTAACGTAAGCTGAGGACTATAAAATAATTCTATATTAAACATAGATTATTCACTACGATAATCAAAATCGCTCCCGCTTCTGCTTATCATTTAGAATCAATCGCGGTCTCGATAGCAAGGTGATTAGTATTTCGGGCGCCAATGGTGGGAGTTGCTCGCGCAGTCTCTCGCCGCCGCCCGTCCAGCGCGACCGTCGCACGCGCAGTAACGGTAGACGCGCCAAATTCAAACAAGACATTGCATTTTCGAAAACTTTTTGGTTTTCCGAAAAACATATTCGAACTCTGTGGTTGTATGTCGCCAGTGTTTGTATTATCAGTGCTGTGTACCTTATAGTGCTACTTGCCTGCCTACTTTCACTCACCAGTTTTTTGCGAACGGTGAGTGCAGTGTTTTTTTTTAATCAGACGTAATTGTCTACCGGAACGTTACACAAGGTGGTCTATAAGGAAACTGTCTTAGGCTGAAAAAATTGGTAACACTTTTCCCTCATTATGTATATGTATTGGTGCATTAGCGGGACCTACGTGTGGTATAATAGTGTTTTAATGACATTAGCTATTGATATCATGAGCAAGTGCTCGCTTTGACGCCCTTATACAACTTTTATAGGCGTAGTAAGAAGATTATAATTTTATTATTGTTGAAGTATTTCCGTGACCTTGATCAGACAAAGCTATAGTTTTAAAAATAGGTTATCTACTTCCATAATAACTCATTGCAGTACTTCGGAAGCAACACATCCTATAAAGCCGGAACTCTGTTCACGAATAACTTTAAAAACTCGTATCAGAATTCGTTGATGTCTTTTGTATGAGGACTTAAAATTACTTTTTTCTATAACATTTTTTCATCAAACCAGTTGAGTATTGTTATCGTTAGGTAACAAATTAAAGTTGCTAATTAACTGTGTTATAATTTTATCGCTGTCTCCAATATATTATGTAAAACTACGTTACGCAAAAGTCTTTCTTCGTTATGTTCCGGCAGTCTTCTTATTTATAAGCCTTAAATATAAATGAAGTAATTTAAATCAATTGAGATCTTTCATAAGTATATCAGCTCATTTATAGATAAAGATTTTTGTTAGGATATAAAAATAAAAGTTATAACCTTTTTAGACCGTTTGTAAATTTTTGAGCTTTCAAAAGTTATACCCTATTTGGAGTGGTAGGTCAATAATATTTATTGTTATATAGGTACCCATTTATAGATAAAGTATAAATAAAGTAATTGTTATTGTAGAAGGGAAATATTTTCTGACATTCATTTTACTTAAAGCGACGACGTTGATGTCTTTTATAAGATCAACGTATTTTAAAAGATGTTATTGCAAATATAAATTTAATTTTATAATTTCTAAGCTATAAAAATGTTTGATTAAAATGTACGTAATTTATTTATATGTAAATCTTATTAGAACACATTTTTATAAATATGTTTCATACTGAAAAAGCTTTACGCTCATGCGATAACGTTAAGATTATTGATACCTTTGAGAAAAGGTAATAAATAAAAAGTTTTTAGTAAGTAATAATATAGTGGTGAGTACAATAAACAACATATTGAGCTTAACACTTTATAAGACTGATATTCAACATAATTGTGCAATTAATTATTAAAAAATAACAGTCATAGCTATAACGCTACAAAAGAAGACCTTAAAATCTTTCGTTAAGTTAGTATGCGAGAGGTGCCTCCGAAAATACCAGATTACGAAAACATAAGTTGAGGTCAGTATTCGGCGATTATGTCATGTAGTAGCTACGATACAAATTGCTATATCATAAATATTCATATACACGAAATGACTTTTAAATTTATCCGAATACTACAGAATATAAAGTGCACCATCTAAGGACTAGGTAGATACAAATTAAATATTAATTAGCCTCTGCTACTGAACTAGATAAAATCCTGTATTTCAGCATTCAGCGCCCTAAACCCCACGGACATAGGAACTTACGCTAGTCTATAAATATGAGCGTTTTGTTTCACGCTAAGTAAAAGATAAACTAAAAATATTATTACAGCATTAAAGCATCTATTGCAAAATGGGATGTATATATATGTGTGTGTGTGTGTGTGTGTGTGTCTGCATTTGTGTTAATTGTAAAATTGTAAATATGTAGTTTTATAGCTTCTCGTATGAAGGTCACGTTACATAATTTAAAAAATATACAATTGATATGTTTAGGGATAGCAAGCAAATAGTATCTATACAATTACAATGTTTAGATATATTTACGAATATCAAAAGATATAAGGACATTTTTATTAAATTATTTGTAAAGCATATAGGATGAGCAGGGTCTATGACAGCACTTGTGTTAAGATAGATTTTCTGAATGAAAGTTTTATTTTTAGTAAATATGATGTGCATATAAATATTTATTAGTGTTTTGTATTTTGTTTTGTTTTGAAACAGTTGCATTGTGCGTCCAATTTGCGGTTAGCGAAAGTTGCCGCACCCTGTCACATCATTTAAGCTAAGTGGAACAGACCACAATTTTATTGTTTTTACAGCAATAAACTGCTCTTATTATCTTATAGATATTGATAGCCGACTTGTACATGTCAGTTCGACAAGTGACGATCAGTTGCAAGAAATGTCAGTTCGACAAGTGACGATCAGTTGCAAGTGGTTGCAAGAATGTAGAGTCATCCGAAACAACAATATTGATACATTTAAATATTGTGAAAGCTTAAAACACTTAATAATAATTCTACATACTTAATTATGTAAAATATAGTTTCGTAAATTGTATGTACATGTTGTAAGCCTTTATGAATATTAAAAAAGAGCGTAATTGAGCAATATCGTGGTGTTCATATAGAAAGCGTGAATCCAATTGTACTCATATAGCATAAGACTTATTCACATATAAAGTTACAATGAGAATAAATTCTCTTATTAGGGATAGAAGATAAAGATGTTTAGTAAATGTATATAACTTAACCTATCTGTATGGAACTCCAGTATTCTTGATCTTCATTTATTACGTAAAATTATAATTATTATTTAGTACTTGTACATATACTCATAATGTAGGACGAAGTATTTAAGTTCATCAGTTCAATGAGCAGGTTCCTGATTCTATTATCCAAGCACACGATTAGTACGTCAAAGCTTTTCGTCGCCGAGTTCATTCACTTTTGGACAAACAAAAAGTTCGATTCAGAACTTTTATGAGCATACAAAGAATTAGTGATCCGTGACATAATTGGCCGGCAAACAGGTCAATGCGTCTAATGGACCGTTTACCTTTGTCGGGATTAACAAACTATGTCGCGGCATTGTCATGGATCTGCCACAATGACATGTCAGCAGGTGGTTTTGTAACGTGTGAGAACGGGTCGCGATTGTGCACTTACAGTAGCGGGGAACGCTTGAATCACAGCTCATTGGCAAACGTGTAAAGATTTTTAAAATGTAATGAATTTATTGGACAGTCGTGTTTGGCTTCTGACTTTATACTCTGTTTATTTACAAAGAGGCAATCACAGGCCTAATCCCAAAAGGGCTTGAGCAGAACTTTAGGAAACACATTTGGTTACACATAAAGCTACATGTGGCAGTATGAGCCATATAGTAACCCGAAATAGTGACATGTTGCGAGCGTGTCGCCTACACAAAAGACGCACCAAACCCAATAAGTAACAATCCTTTAACAAGGATACAAAAGCTAATGACTACGACAGATGTTACACTCAAAATAATCACAGCAGTCCGGATTAATGTCCGGGTAACGTTTAGTTACACGTAAAGCCACATCTGGCAGTATTAGCCCTGTAGTACCCTAAAATAGTAACAGGTTGTAAGCCCTACATAAAAGGGGCACCAAACTCAAACAAATAACAAACTTTCAACGAATTACCAAACAAAAGACAACAGCCAGGAGAGATGGTACACTCCATAGTAGTAATTTGTTTTTTTTACGTTACGAGATGGCACCTGGAGTTAAGTGGTTACCGTCGCCTTGCAATATTAAGGGTAAATCACTTAACACTGCAACTGCGTTGCCGTCCTGGGGACTAAGATTATATGCTTTCCATGTCCAGTAATTACACTGGCTACTTTTCCCTTCAATACGAAACACAGCGACCTGCTTCACGGCAGAAATAAGAAAGGCGGCACATTCATAAATGTTTTGAAGCAATCCTATGTGCTCTGGTTGCTACCTTCCTAGACAACTTTGCAACCAGCTCTCAAAATCAAGCAATAAAAATAATTAATTGCAAAACTCGATAATTATGCTGATTTTACACATAATTAAGAAATTCCTGTGAACAATCTATATATTTGCAAAAATATATAATATTCATTTGCATACAATCTTGTTGATTGTTTCTTTTTGTGAAGTATATTATGTTTTGCAACTTTCTAGCAACCATGGATTTAAATCGGGCAATATAATATTTTTTTGTGAATTTTGTTATCAGACATTAGGTTTTCACATACCTAGTACCAATTTTATGTTGCGTAAGGCTGGTGTAATTTTTGGAATACCAAAACAGAACCAAAAGGTCAGGTAATGCTGGTTTATAGAAGCGATAATTAATTGTTACTTCTAATTGCATATAAATATTATACGCTAACGTTATTTTAATCGAATTAAAACATCTTCCTAATTGCTTTGGTAATTGCCGTTCTTTGATTAAAGTAGAAGTAGGCAGTTATCGAAGTTATTTGATAGTAAAAAAAATTATAAAATAATATCTAACTTAGCCCAATCTCTCGTGAAATACAAAATAGACGTTTGTATCTTAAGCACCACAAAGCATTTAACATTAAAAGATGCGATTGAATAATGTATTAGTTACCTTGTACCTGCAAGTAACAGCGAGAACTGCCCCCTATCGCACTATTTACGAATGATAAAACCAAAACCAAATCGTTATCGTTTTCATACGTTTTGACAGCTGACAGCTGTCAAACTGTTGTCAAAATGTATGAAAACGATAATGATTTGGTTTTGGTAAAAACGTTGTAAATAGCGCGATAAGGCCCCTGATCTGTTAATAAACATTGTAACCACTCATTTCCCAATAGATATTTCCACCATTAGTGACCACTTCACAATTTTACATATCGTTTCGCAGATTATAGGATATATTTACTATCTTTGCGATAATCTGTGCTAGGTACTGCATACTGGACATTGGTATGAGTTTGAAAAATGAGTTATGTTTATTTTAGCGTTATTAATTATTTGATTGATCTTCTAGTAGGACTGCACAAGAGCGACATAGAAGCTACAGTCTTATAGTATTAGATACTTTTCTCTACACCTTTTTTCCCTGTTCTAATAAAGATTTTGTTCCTATATAAATAAGGCTTATGTAAGTATATTTCGCTGGTACAAATTACTTATTGTTCCACTAGTATGTTGTTTCCGAGTGTTAAGGCCGACGGAAGAGCATAATTTCAGTGTATCTTTTTAGCTATTATCTTTTGCGTTAGAAACGCTTGTTCCGGTAGGATATCGGTCTGACGAGCGAAAATGAACTCTAGATGATAGATGGAATGACCTATAATAACTTTGTGCGCTACAATATCCGACGCTTTCAGTTGTTTCTCTAAATTGCGCTAATTTAGTTCGCCGTGTGATCGTATGCGTAGTAATGGATCGATAGTAAAATATGTTCGTTTTTTTAAAGTAGGTTTACGATTTTAACAAGGTCGCATAAATATTTATTTAAATATGTGTCTCTTAAAAAACTATAAATAATATACCTACAGAAGAGTATATAATTCCAAATAAAAATATAATAGAAATTCAATGTTCGAAATGAATTATTTTGTTACAAAACTTATACACTCTAGAATTACACAAATAAATATATTACCTATATCCTTTTTTGTACATGTTATGAAGTCAATATATTTTTAAATACCTGTTTAGTAACAAAAACCACGAAATGATTCTAGTTATACCTGGTTGCGGTCTTGAGGTTAGAAACCAGATTAAAAAAAGGAATGAACTCTGAAATGTTGTGTAAAAAACGTATGCAATAAAATGTAGCTGTGTTTTTGTTATCGTATGATCCTTATTTTCTTCACAATAAGAGTCACGAACTTGTTCCGAAAATCTGAACGTGTTGTTGTATGTTGCTAAGATAAAAGGGTTCTTATTGTAATTAAAATAGAGTAGAGTTTGATTAAAACAAAATTTACAAGTTATTTAGCAAACGGTATTATCAACTAAGTATCTACACATAAAATTTCAGTTCAATTCCAACTACACCTGCATATTGCGACAGTGCAATTAGTGATCTGCGCACGCGCCGCTTGCGAAACTGTGCCCGAGGACTAAGTATAACGATTGAAAGTATGACAATCGCAAGCTTAAATCAACCCAGTTAGACTACAAGAGTATAGTTACTATGCACTGTGTTTCTAATGATATGAATTAACTTTGGCTTGTTATTCAGAACATTATGTTGGTAATTTTTCATATACTTATTGGTTATTTTTATTTTCAATAATAAGTTTGAGAAATTCTAAAAGTAAATGTTTTATTAAAAACCTGCTGTACCCTATTACTCTTAAGTTTTTATACAAATACGAAAGAATAATTTGACTGCAGTCAGCGGCAAAAGCTGTACAACCAAATATAGTTGAATTAAATAAAATTATAAACAACTTAAAAATTAAGCTTCATGCAGGCACAAGTTAACGCGTATTATCAGGAACACGATATATTGTTGCTTAAGTATTTGCAGTATGGACAATTGGACATTTTCATCACGAAACTTAATTTAATTTACTTGTAAGGACCAAGTATTACATATTTTTAACCATTTTCGTCGCATGTGGAAGACACAAAAATTCCACAATGCAATTTTATCTGTACCAGATATTTGCAAAAATTTGGCCATCAGGTATATTAAGCAAATCATTATAACGTTTTGCTAACGGTAGCACCAGTGGGTGTCTTTATAAGCGAAAGTGAACAGTAGCAAGTTTTTATGATGTCAGTTAACCACAAGTTTGTTACAATAAATAACGTTGAGGAGGCTTTAGCGTCGCAATTCTAACGTTAGAAACTCTGAGAAGGATATTGCTGACTGTTTATTCTGCAATTATAATAATTGTTCGTAATCACCGTTTAAGATTCTCACTTCTTGTTTGTTGTACGTCGCTGGCTACTGTGGCCAAAGGTTCTATAGTTATTCGACTGAGAATTTTTATATGAAGTTTGATATCGAGATAGTACATACCTACATACATTTCCGAACATTTGTTCACGAGTCATGGTTGTTTAATGTTTATGTATTTATTTAGGTTTATTTATAAAAATATCTGTACTATTGTGTATATTATATTTTTCTCTATTATCCTCTATTATCCATAACACAAGTTCTTAATGATACTTAATTTGGGATAGATCATTATTATATCATTAAACGTTTTAAAATTATCATTAAAAAATCGCCCAAATCGTGCGATTTTTTTCCTATTAATGACAAAATATTAATGATAGGCATTGCATGGTTGCATGACCCATATTGCCATATGTGGCTTTAGTTGGTTATATAGTCTATGGTTGTAACCAATGTTACTTAAGGTGTGCTCAATGTTTTTCGGGCTTGTGAGCTATGACAGAATAAAATATTATAATTTCATTTTATTTTGCGAAAAAAATAATAACAATGAAGTCTTTGCTTCTATGTTTATCAAATATACATATAGAAGCAAATTATTAATCAAAGTACTTAAATTAGTATAGTAGTAATCAATTTGTATTTATTATATACGAAAACCGAGTATACATTGATAAGCCCTGTCTTAGCCTTCAGGTAATTGGATGTTCGTAATAATTAAACAAGTTAAGCTTTAATAAAGTCATGTGTTCTAAATCTATAAATATTTTACATGGCATGGTAACCTTCTCACGGTGTATAAAATAATGACTATTTCACTGACATATATTACACTTGCACGTCTCAACAGAAGCAACAAATCGATCAAACCGAAAAATATCGTTACCGATCGATTTCCGTAACGAAAAGAAATCGATTATTGCTGCGTACCGTTTAATTAATAAACGATTTTTCTATCGTTTCGATTAGTCGGGAGCGGCTATTAATGTAAGGAGTTATCTATTTAGACGAAGGTAAAACTTGTTTTGACGATATGGTATTGGCTATTAATGTGGTATTATAAATTTTTTCTTTTGAATATCATTTTATGGATAGAAGAAGTTTATAATTGGATCATTTGGGAAATATTTAACAGGTACCTACTCATTAGTTGTTTAATTTAGTGGCGCTAAATAGTATATGGCGGTTTAACAAACAAGTGAATGGATTTTTATTATAATTTCACCGATTAAAATATTGAAGTATTAGATTGCGATGCAACTCAGTTCAAAATTATGATACAAAATTAATATTTATGACAAGCCCATGGCAGGTGATTGACTTTTATGTGATTTATATACTAATGGCTTTAATACGTACACATTACCAAATGATTTATTTATTCATAAAACGTTCCCTACAGTGAAAAGATATTTGCTAATTATGATTTACTATTGCATACATGTTTCCAATTTTATTTAAAGATATATTTTCTTCTTGCATAACACAAACTTATATTTACCGTATCAATTTTCACACTGTGTATATGTATATGAGAGAATGATATATGTACTGATGTCTTCCTATAATTGCATTAAAATTTATTCTAGTAAAAACAAATACCTCACTCTTTAGTTAAGTATTAGATGAAAACTAAGTACATTTCCTCACCTAGCCATGACCGTAAAGGATTTACATAAGTTAATGAAGAAATGCAAAGCAAAAACACCTAAATTGTCGCCAGTTCAAAATTTTACAAATATTTTTGTAGTTTCTATGTAAGCAAAGGCAAATACATTCCTTTGTTTACAACCGCTTGACATTGAGAGGTGTAGAAAAATTAAAATCAATTACCGGCATGTCAAGATTTCACTTTTTTACCGCTGACGGATGGCTGACAACCGCTTGGCCCTGTTAGCGGTTTCTTACGGCTGTCTATATCAGTAAGTAGACAAAACAATCTTGTTTTCTTCAATAACTTTCAAAGTTTTATGTCGATTTTGTAAACAGTATTTTTACCTCACGACGAAGATGTATATTGTTGTATATGTGTCGTGGCCCGATCGTAAAATTGGCCAGATCATGAAATGACTGGACCATAGAAATCTCGACCACTGGTCAAGTACCCCTTTATTTAAAAATGGTAGTGGTCAGGAGTGATCAGCAGGTTCAAGGTTTTTTTTATGTTGAAGCGGAGTGGACTGTTTGTGGGAGAGTCTAACGTATCTGTTAGATCGGTAGGTAGACGTTATGCCCAAGCATTTCATGATTTGGCCAATTATATGATCGGGCCACGACATATGCACTGTATCTGAGTGCGTCAGTGCGTTAGCACTTAGTGGTATTGTTTTGTTTTCCATAATATTATTTGCACTATTTTAATTTGCCAACTATTGTCATTTATACTAACAACACACGAAGCCATAAACATAAAATTACGAATATTATATTTATTAGTTTCCATAAATATTATTTTACATAATTGACACTTGACATTACGTACATAACTCATACATACTAAATGTTTGCATGTTCCGTATTTCTCTGCGAAGAAAAAATAGGTTAGGGTAAGTTAGAAATTGACCATACGCAGGCAGCGGTTGTGGCCAATGAAAATAGTGAAAATACGTGTATGTAATATGGTAATTATAGGAAATGAAACGTTATGAAATTATGACAAACAAATTTATATAAATATTGTGTGACAAAGAAATAATTGATTGGGTGGTTAATGATGCTGTCTGTATAATATGTATGAGCATTAACTACCCAATCAAGTTGGTAGTAAACTACCTAATGTCAAGAATTGTCATTATACCGGTGAAAAATCCAAATAATAAAATTATTTGTTATAAAAAGACAAAATTTACAATCAAGTTTTCCGAATTGATTTTAACACGAGTATGTTAGAGGTTTGAATTCTTTTTTAAAATGGGTCATTAATTTTGAAAATAAACAGGTTTCTTGACACCTCCGCCAATTATTATCTAACGAAGATGATTTTGTTTTCGATTTTTATAAATAATTTATTCAAAAAAATGCCTGAATCGTTTTCATAATTAATATAATACAAAACACTATCAAGCGATATCAATCAAATACACAAGTAGCATTTATCAAACATATCATTTAAAGTTTACTAAAAAAATTACCATGGTTATCCCTTTTTATTCTTAGATCATTTTTAATATTAATTAATGTCAAAGTTGAATGATGCTAATATTGTTTCCAGCAAACGGCGGTCACATAAATACAGAAAAATATAGTACAAACTAGTTTTTGAGCAAACATCATTATGGTTGGCAAAATGTCGTTTAAAATGAAAGATTTACTGCTCAATTTGCATTAAAACTATTCACGGAGATATTATATTGTACTGTGATTGTCTACTGTTTTTTATTCTGGCACTAATTTAGACCCACTATAAGCAAATGCTTGGTGATGTGACGTGAGGGGAAAAAGCGACAGTTCTCCCTGGTGGTGATTTCTTAGTGGAGTCTTCAGGAATAATCCATTCTAAACTTTTATTGTAAATATCTCAATGCGTCAGCATCAATGCTAAACAAATCTAAAATGCTGGTTTAAAATATAAAACTTATTACACACACAAAAGGTTTCAAACTAGACACAATATAAATGTATTCCAAACAACAGTCTTATGAACGAATAAATCAAATATCCCTTTTTACTGGCCCCTGTGACTAATTAATCAAGTGTTCAATTAAAATCTGGTCCCAACCAGTTATCGGTTAGAAAGTAATTCATAATCTTTTAAATAGGAATGGAAACCTTTCAAATCACACCTTGAGGCGTAGGAATAATAATACAGTTCGAGGTATTGACTCTTTATATACGTGTAAAAATATTTATAACAATCTGTCAATTTTCTTAATTTAAATCTCTCCCATTATTTATGTTGAACTAAGTTGGTATCATCCATTACGATTTCAAACTTTTGAGAAGAAGTTATAAAAGTCGAAATTTGTCCCTGCAAAATTGTAATAACAGTTAAATATTTTCTGGAGCTAAGATTTTATGAGTGTCATCAGTGATACCTACCCATGTAATATAGGTCTTTTATTCAGTATCATGAGTAATACCTTTTTCTTTTGGTACTTTCTCATAGTTAAAATGCTTTGGATTGTGTATGATGTTAGTAACTACTTGCTAATCTAGCGGAATAGCGTACCTTTGCAATCTATTAAAAAAAAATTAAAAGTTTGTATTGTTTGTATTGTTTTAAGCTAACGTGGTCACTATCATTTGAATGAAAGAAAACGGAATTTAAACCACGTACCTTTGATTTTTGGTTAATCCGATATTTCGGCGCAGTTACATGCGCCATGATCACGAATGAACTGCGCCGAAATATCGGATTAACCAAAAATCAATGGTACGTGGTTTAAATCCCGTGGTTTAAATCCCAAATATTTTAAATATTTTTTACAAAAGTTGTCCTGTATAGGACATACAGGAAATAAAAATACCTATACATATGTATTTTTGTACTACCTGACAGTATAATTCTGCATTGGGTACTGAATTCAGCGCCGAATGCTCCATCGTGAACTACGATTTTGTATTGACTATTTTATTTTTGGTATTTAGAGGTTGCTCTATAGATTATCTACATTCACCGTAACCAGTGGTATAGTTGCTTTAAACTATTTGATTCGAGGAAGAAATTTCGAAATATCAATGCCATGAGTCATTGGAATTAAGGTCGATTTTAATTTAGAATTCGGTCACAACTTTCGTTGTGACTTTTGACAGCAATAAAGTTAAAATATTATTAAGCCATTTTATGTTTTGTAGTGATGTATTTCTTATTAAATAGCACCAATGACTTCACAAATAACCCCAATGATGTAGAACTATTGTTCCACCGAATCTTTCTAGTAGTATGATTTTCAAGCGCATCTTCATCTTCCATTGATGTTTTGTGCTTCCCTTTTTCTTGCTCATATTGCTCCTTGATGATAAAGGTCATTATTCTCACTATACTTGGGACACTATTAGACCTAATAAAGTGCTAGTAGTCTTTTGGTCGTCAATGTGTTAATCAAATGAGACAAGTAATATCAGTTTTATAAGCTATTCAGGCGTCTTAGTAGCATATGTTTGTAAAACAAAGAAACTGTTGCTGTAATTGATCCAATATGTAACCTTGTCTACCTCTTCCTTATTTCGGAAGGGAGTTTAAGTCGTTGTCTTTGCAACTGTTTCTAATCCAGCAATTGATGATGCTCTAAATTCCACGTGCGTTATTATTTCTAGAAAATAAGGTCTGAGTCGAGTAGTGAAGTGTTAATAAATGTTAAAAACAAACTCGTTTTCGTTAAAAACAACTTGAGTGTTGCCAATTATAAATAATTTAGTATCAAAAAAGAAAGTTGTTTCCTTTTGCGATTGTACATAAAAAGGTGAATTGTTATAAAAATATGAATAGCTTCCAAAGAACTTTTGTACAACATTAAAAGTTCAGTTCTATATTCTTCTTGGAATAAGAATCCTTCTAGAGTTATTTTAAATTCTTGTTACCTTTCAAAGGTATTCAATTAGATATTATACTAAATGACACATTGAGTTCTTTTCGCTTTTTCCAAAATAGTAGTAAGTAGGTCATTTTTTTGAGTCATTCGTCATTTTTATAACACTGACTAAAATAATCGCTAAATGTCCGAATGATCTATGTAATTTATTCAGTGCTCCAAATAATATCATTGCCTACACCCACAACATTATCTTGGACTATTTTCTATTGTTGTACAATTCAAATTGGAAGATCCTTCTAAAAACTTGTCAATTCATTTAAGTTTGAGAAGCAAATAAGGAGAATTACGACTTTTATGACCAAAAACCGAGAATGTTTTTTACATAATATCGATATAAAATAAAACGAATCGCTAAGTCCTTGTTGCCAGCTGACACGACACGGAACGAGCTTCGAATAATTTTATAATACGTGACATTTGTGGAACTAGTTATTCTTATTTTGGCGAAACTCGGCGACCTTAAGCTACCTTCACGGTTCGACTGGACATTGATTTACGATTAGTCTGTGATCACTGGATGCGGTATTATTTATGTTCTACAGTTAATAATGTGTGCTTTTTGGTTGTAAGTGGACACCGTAACTCTTTTTTACTCCTCTTCTATTTTTACACCAGGATCTGCATTTTATAGGTGCTACATTAGTGGGGTCATGTGAGGGGAAATCTCTTCGACACTAATATCGCCATAAGGTCCGCAATGTTGATGCCTCGCTACACATTTATGTACTCATCGCAATCAAAATGTGCATAATAGGACTTATAAGTCAACTCTATCAGTTTCATTTTACTGTTAAAATAATAATAATATTTTTCCACGTCCACACCAATTAACCCAAAGTAAGTATCATTAAGTTAAGTTTTAATAATATTGTTACTAACTGTATAAATTTTTGAATAAAAATTAATAAACACCTTGAACATGTAAACCGAAAATTGGAGGTTTTATCCCCGTTGACTCTAAGCATGAGATGCTTTTGTGCATGTGCGCATAAATTGTTGTCTACAATATTAAATACATAGAATCTCCTAATAAGCACAATTTGATCATGAGACCATAAACATTAGCATAAAATGGTTATGTGCAAACTTCTTTAAATATTTACATATTTATCGTATGTATGTATAATAAACTAATTCACATTATTAATTGTTGTTTGCTATATTAAGTTTTTATGTACCTATGCTGGAGTGTGTTCCGATAAGAAATATATATTTTTGTATTTATTTTTTACATCTCGTCTACATAAATTAGATTTCTCCAATTTAAAATCCAGTTTTATTGACTTATTATTTTTGTTCGGATTATGATAATTATTAAGTAAATAGATTGGTTTTAAAATTCAATAGAATGCCACATCCATGTTTACCGGTATCGTAGTTCAAAGTTTTAATGTATGGAATTCAAATGTAATTAATATTTAAAGCATCTGTTTTGCTGATATCACAGATTAACACGTGATTACGCCGTGATTGATACAAACACTGTGGAATCCACATAATACTTACGTAATAAAAAATCTGAAACTATTTGACCTTTCTTTAGAAAAATACTTTGACTTTATTAATCTAATTCTACAATCTGAATGTTTTAAATATTTGCCTTATATAATATAATTTGTTTGTACATAACATTTTTTATAATTTTGACTAGGTCATATTTTGATTGAGTGTAGGCTTGAAAATCTTAAATTGATTGAAATTGATGTTACTACCACCGCTCCTTATACCATGCGATGCCGACAGAGTAATATAGCATCACCACATAACCTCCAAAGGGTGTCGTAGAATGTGACTAATGGATTAATAAAGGGGTACTGATCACCTTATACTTCGTCCACCCATCCGCATTTTGGCAAGCGTCATGGACTACTGCTTAACCTCCTTCAAGGAGGGGGCTTGTGTCCTAGCAGTAGGTCGAATTATAAAGGCTAAAAAATGATAATTTTCTTTCCTAAACCACTTAAGAAGCGTTGTGATGTAATGGCTCAAAACGTTGTGGGATATAAATTACTAAAGATGGCGGTTGACGATATGAAACACTGAAATTGCAAGATAAAGCGGACCTTTTACACAAGACCAATTTATCACAGAGACAATATACTGTGCCAAAAACATTATGTCAGTCCAATAAAGAATTTGAAGAAAATATTTTTCATAGGCTTGATCAATGACCTGAGGACAATCCAACGCAGTGGATTCTCTGTATTTAAACAGTGCCAATAATGGACTGTTCTTGTAATATTGGCATCATCTAGATGGTTCATAAAGCATGCCTTAACAATGTTCAAGATCATTCCAATTTCCAAATCTTTACCTAATCTCGTATGATGAGGCCCTGAGTTTTCTTACGGTGCACTTCGACCCAACGGGATCTTCTGTGTCTCCCCTTTCTCTTTACTCTTGACACTCCTTGAATATGTAGGCCATCTGCCTATGTTCATGGACTTGAAGAGCCTGTAGTGCTCTGGCCTTGGATAGGCCAATCCCAGGATATTCATTCCAATCCTGGCTATGGAATCACAGTCGCATAGCAGGTGTTCCATGGATTTCACAGTCCACATGCTCTGCAATTCGATGTTGCCGAAATGAGCATTTTGTTGATCATGTGATTTGTGACATAGAGCCTTATAAACCCACCCAAAATTAGGTGGGCATGTTGTCTTCTGCACCTTTATCTCAACTTTTCCTTGATCCAAAAATGAAATTTGTAATCTCACAGATGTGATCTAATATTTTAGCTTAGTACATATTTAAGTCTAATATCTATCCACCCAGTAACTAGACATTATCTATTTCATTACAGGCCATAAAACGGAGCTATGTGAACCATAATTCTAACCGCTGTATCCGCTATCATTCGACTCTATTACCCACAGTGGAGCCCACAAACTCAATTCTGTGGCTTGAGGAAAGCTTACAATTGAAAGAAAAGTCTAAGCTTGCGGCCTGAGTGACGGTATGTCGCGCAAGCGGATTGCGGAGCGTTATAAGAAGCGGATGAGTGTTCTTAGTGCATGCTGGGAAGCGCTAGTGTTCGCTACATATTCCATATATGTGTTAGTAATGTCGCTATCAAGAAATTAACCTTTTTCAATACCTTTAAGGAAATCAATTCTTGATGAATAGTTTCGAAAAAAACATGAAATTTTATTCATAGTAAGTGACAGTAAATAGGCTAGATTATTGAAGACCAGATGCTATCCAAATCTAACACATGAAACTCTTCATTTAAAATATTTTGCGACATAATTGTACTCTATGCATGCACTATGCGCCAGTTAAAGTCAAAAGACCGCATTGACAAGTGGATCCATAGTCTCGCTTGTAGTCAAGAAGCTTATATTATACCTATAACTTCGTGCTTGGAGTCCGGACAAGATAAAATAAGTCAAGCATTTTTTATAGTTTCGTTAGTGGCAGATTTCGCATACGCGACACACCGTCACTCGGGACGCACCCTAAGATATTAGTGCTAGACTTTCACGTAATGTAGGACGCAAGTAAATTGACTTTGCATATAATCTCTCGTCAATATTTTTAGGTTAATTAGTGGTATTAGCAGGAATAGTAGGAATGTCACACCTATGTGAAGAGCAAATAAAAGCCGTTTTTATTTGAGGCTTTAATTTGGAAGCCATTGTTCAGGGTTTGTCTACGTTCTTATTTGGGATTATGTGAAGTAGTCAGTGGGTGTTAAGGAGATAAAAAGACTTGGAAATTTAAGGTAATTTGTCTTTAGTGTTGGCAATACGCGAATGACTATGTCAGGAGTTTAGGCAATCGATAACATACCCTACGAACAATTTATTTCAATAAATTACTTAAGAGTCATTGTTTGTGAGCAAACCTTAGAAAAGTAAACCACGTTTAATACAAAGTTATTGATATTGACACCACTAAAACCATAACATAATGTTTATATAGACTTTTTATTGATTAAAGATTCTTGAAAAAGATTTAGGTACATTGCTTTCCAATCGTAAAAGGCAACCTGGATATCTAATTTGATTAGTTTTGTTTGTTTAAAAATAACAAAGGGAGCAACAAGCTTGTGTAGTGTGCTAGTTTACGAAAAGTTTTGTCAACATAATGGTCGGTACCTACTCGTTTTAGGGTGTAACATGTGTCTTAGTTAGCAGATTTTTCTTTTCTTTGTTGGTTCATTCACTAGACATTTACTTACTGCCGCCACGACACGACGCGCCTGAGCCGAGGGCCGAGCCTTTAGAGGCACCCTCGGGCGCGTCGCTCCCTTCCGATTCGGACGCCTTAGGGACGCTAGGCGAGCGAGAGACTCCCTAAGGGGGAGATGCTCGGTCGCCCAGGGATGCCCTAGGAACGTTCGACCTACAGGCTTGAGGACCCTCCAAGGTCTTCGCCTTCTTAAAAACCCGGTGACGCAGAAAATTTCATCAGAGACAATCTGCAGTAGTCAATAAAAAAAAATCGAGCCCAAACGAGTCAGTTACAAACACAAACGAGTTACAAACATACACGAGTTACATACATACACGAGTTACAAACATACAGGTGAAACTAATATAAGCGAATTAAAAAGATATTTGCTTATTTATTAGGTATCAATCCCCTTTTTCTTTGGCCACAGTTTGGCAACCTGTTAAGTCTGAGTTTGAGACAATTGCCGTAGTGGTAGATGGTGACTTTATGAATGTTACCTAAGTTCTGCTCAAACCTTTCAAGTTTGTCAGCGTATGTCTATGTATGTAAAAAACCTGCCTGTCAATGCGAGATAGCCACCAGTGTAATGACATTATTAAAATAATTCTCCTTGAAGGAACTCATTGTCAAACCATTTTATTTACATTAGCAAGGAATAAACATAGATTATGGTTTTTAGAATGACATACCCGGAAAACGGATAAGATCATTATGGTAAGTGCTTCTAAGTTGAGTGCTTATTATGCAGAGGAAATTCAATGTATTCAATACGATTAAAGAATAATTGGTTGTAATTTTGAGTGTGTTTTTGTTTAAATTAGGAATCGATTGTTATTAGGTCATTTAAAGTTTAAAGCGAATAGCTCGTACTAAACAATTGTTCATATGTAAAATATGTATATTTTCGATGCAAATCCTTAATGATACTTTAGGACTAGATAATAAGTTTAAACGTGGAAATAAATAAAAATGTATCTTATGTATTAGCTAACTTTATTATGTACTTATTTCACAAATGTCCGTTATCTAGTATCCATAACACAAGTTCTTAATGATACTTACTTTGGGCTCGATAGTTGGTGTGAACGTGGAAATAGATTATTATATATTATACTAGCTGTCCCGGCCACGCGTTGCTGTGGTAATTTAATACTTCTGTCCTATGACATTGAAATTGCAGTTTAAAAAAATGAGGATACTTATCAAGATAAAAACTGTCATATCTTTCAAGGTGGCTCAAACTGCACACGGTGTACAAATTTGATTAAAACCGGTTAAGTAATGTTCTCTTAGATTTGCGCGAGCACTACACATTATAAATAAAACAACTTTTACGGATTTAACTCGCGTGTAATTAGAAACGTCGGGCAATAATAACAATATGTAAAATCTAATTACACGTGAGTTAAATCCGTAAAAGTTGTTTTATTTATAACCTTAAGGTTAAGTAGTTTAGGAGTCCATCGCGGACAAACAACGTGACACGTAACTTATATATATTAAGATTACTATTATATTAACAGTCTTTAGTAATGTGTGGACCATCGATAGATATCGGTAGCCGCGACTTAAAATATCTAGATTATTATTTATATTACTTAATACTCAATTCATAATCAATCTTAGATTTTGTGTAAGTTCTTTATAAACATTAGCATGTTCGATATTGACGTAATTGGTAGATGCGCTGACGCACGGTTATTCAACCTCTTTGGAAAGCAACAGAGAAATGTAGTGAAATTCGCATTCATATTTCTCTGACGCTCGTGCAAGATTCGATCTTGGCTTAACGAGAGCACGGTATTGTTAGATGCACCTTATTGTTGTGGGCGTTGAATTGAAATTTGCGAGGTTGCTGTTTGCGTATCAATGCGATTACTTATTTGAGTGCCGGTGTTTGAAATTGAATATTTGCTTGCTCTTTTACGCGGTTAAGAGGTTCTGCTATTTCATTTAGATAATTTGATTTTGATTGAATACTCTCTCGTAAGATGTGCATTAAGAAAAAAAAGAATATCTATGAGTAGTTTATTTTTCATGAGATCCCTTAAAACCATACTAATAGTATATTTCTATCGTTTTATGTGAGTTTAACAACACAAGCACAAAAGTATTAAAAGCTCTTTTTGAAATATTTTTTGGTAGCTCTATACTTATTTAATATATGCTTTGTAACAGAATGATAGGAATTTTAGTATATTATGTAGGAATTATCTTTTATTTCTTTCATTTGGAACTACAATTATTGTCGACACAGTTGTACCTACAGTAAGATATTTTTATTAAATCTATCAAATGACTTATTTATTCTACCTGATGGTATGCAGAAGTAGAGTCCATATAAAAGGTAGCTAGAGATAAATAAGTGCCCTACTAGCTACTTGGCGTACCGATCTTTCATAAAAAATTGATTTTATATTTTGTTACATGTCTATAATACCGGTATAAAGTTCAGAGTGTAAAGCTAGCTCTCCGCTTAACTGTACATGCTGCTTTGTGATGGAACTTTCTAGAAAAGTAGGCGAAAATAAACGCTGGAAAACTGCGCCATTCGTACTGAAAACTTCAATTGCTCTGACGCCGTCACGATATCATTCTTTTATTTCCAAATGCTCGGAATGTTCCCACTGCAACCTCGTGCCTAAAACTATGTCGACACCGTCCTTACAAAGAAAGTGTTGAATATTTTATTCAATAGAAATGGACGACGCACCTAATTGAATATAAAAGAGTTGGACACTTTTGTGAGAATGCGAGCGTTTTTTATTTCCAATCGAGAAAGTAACGATTGGTTGAGCTTTGATGGATTTGAGCCGCCGTAAGGTCGTGACACCGAGTCTTGTTAACAAAGTGCGATTGAGTAAAGAATATTAGTAATAGAGAACACTTATATATATATCTGACGGCTTTGTGAGAGAGGTAAGGCACAGCGGATTACTCACTCAAATTTGGAGCGCCAGAACTATGGCAGAATACGGCAGTCAAAATAACTCTAAATTTTTGTAGGATTTGCGTTACTATGAGTAAACTTGCCAGGTTTCTATGCCAAGACCTTAAAAAAGATAATATAGGTATATCAAAGAAAATTTTCTGTGCACGAAATTTCGAGCTTGATTTTCACAAAAACCATCCAAGTCTAACCATACTCTGCATTTTTTATGATTTTACCCTTAACATTCCAATTGTCTGTAGGCGACGGTAACCACTTAACACCAGGTGGGCCGCAAACTTGTTTGCCATCTCGTAGTATAAAAAAATCAGTTACACACAAAGCCACATCTGATAGTATAGGCCATGCAGTACCTACCCCAAAATAGCGACAGCTTGCCAGCCTATCGCCTACATAAAAGGGCATCAAACTAACAAACAAGTGAACCTTCACTGAACCAACAACAAGAACAGGTGTTACACTCTAAATTACTCAGCAGTCCGGTATAGGTAGCTAAAAATTTCCGAAATTTCCGTAAAGATTTCCGACAATCTCTTTGAATAATAAAAGAGAGTCAATATAGTACACAGTGTGTTCGTGTCAAAGTAGAAGGTAATGACAGACATTTTTATAAAAAAAAAAACTCAAAATTTATAACACATCTATCCATAACACTTTTGTCTCGTAATTAAATGAATAAATATATTCTGCGTCGCACTTTAAGAGCCATAACCACTAATAAAAGACAGTTTTTCTAGTTCCGCAGTTTATTCGCGCAAAAGTAGAAGAAGGGAATTTTTATGGAAAAAAAATCAAAATTTATAAAACATCTATCAAAATACGGCCAGGGTGTTACTATTGAAACCTCATTATTATTTAGACAATTCGGGGCTTTCTGCATCACTGCGACCTATAAAGATCTATTGTGACTAGCCTCCAAGTAAGTCCTATTGAGGCCTTACATGTACTCCTTTAGCTGGGCACTATCAAAAAATGATAAAATATTCCTGGCTTGGATTGTTTTGATATCGTCTGGGTATAGAATGTGTCTTCCCAAATGTCAGCTTCTTTTGTGAACGAGACATTCACAAGAGCACAGTATTGAAACCCCATAGAGTTTTAACACTTTGTACTAACATCCAGTATAGAAACAACTGAAGCGAATAGAATTATATTGGTATTAAATTGCACGTCTTCCTAACTCAACACGTAAAGATTTGAAACAAGATAGCGCCGAGATGCGTAATATATTGTCCGACCGGTCATCTCGAATATCACAACACGTGGTTAGAATTAGAAACATTTCTATTACTTACAGTTAGGTATACAACATTTGGACAACCAACGTTTTAGATAGATTAACTTTATTAGATCTATGCAGTTTAGGACCTCAGCTTTTCATAAAAAAATATCACAAGCAGATAACCGAATTGAGGAACGTAGTGGCACTCAATATCATGTTACTCTAAGAATACGTTCGATTATTAAGAATAACTAGAAAAAAGATACCTACATACGCCCCATCTGTATGTATTTGGAAATAAACTCAATTAAATAAATTTCTCAGTGCTTATGTTTTTATGTTAATATTGTTTCATCAAACCTTTAAAATTTGCACAATTTGATCCGAACGAAATATTTTTACAAATATTTGAGACGTCCAGCTAAGATTAAACTAACTTATATTATAGAACTATTTTTGCGTTAACAAACGCTCAAATATTATTAAAATATTTTCTCATTTTAAAAATATTTAAATATAATATTAACGCAAAAATAATTCCACAAATTGGTATTTTTAGATACAGTGTAATTTAAAGCTGATTAAAGTGACTGTACAAAAATTAAACCTAATATCTACATAATAAATTATAAATTAGTTATAAAAAGTCTAAATAAATATGACATGACAATTTATTACTCCAACGTTAACATTTTTGGCGGCAAATTATTAAGAATATAATTTTTCTAACAACAACCTCAAAAAAAGATAAAATTAATTATCTAAAAACATAGGAATATTTTGCTTTTAAATAATAACTTGACACAAACATGACTTTGATAAATTAGCGTTCTATAGTTTTAACATAAATCATATCATGTAGGTTCTATTGACATAGCAACTGCACGTCTTCTCGTGGTGAAAGGTGCATAGTTATGCAACATAATGATATAATGGAATCACTATCTACTTAGTTATGACAATCGTTCACGATTTGACTAATTATACGTCGGCTAATACAATTACATTCTACTACTATTGTGTTAATATTTTGTTGCGTGTTCTCGTAAGAAATATTGTTATTATTACGGTGGTAAACTTCAGTTGGAGATATAGGTACATACGCGCGTACTCTGCGCGTTTTATTAGCGACTAGTGGACGCCCGCGGCTTAGCTTCGCTAACGTCGGATTTTTTAGCCTTGTGCGCCTTTCGCGATAAATGGACTATTCAACAAAAAAATAATTTTTCAATTTGGATCAGTAGTTCCTGAGATTAGCGCGTTCAAACAAACAAATAAACTCTTCAGCTTCATAATATTAGTATAGCTTGAAGTGATACAAATGCAATAATAGCTAAACCATTTTTCAGTGCATTAGCATTAGCATTTGCGTTTGTAGCGATACAAATGCAAGCGCCAATGCATTTAGCACGCTATTGATAGTACGTAACCAATACTTTTCTTATATTAGTCTGCTCGTATGAAAAACGCCGCTATGCTAAATTTTTGATGAACAAATTTTTGATGAAAAAATCTAATTAAAGTAACAAAAATTGTTCGGTAAATTTGAGTTAAAAAAGGAGTCTCTCAACACGTGTTTTTACGACAAGAACTCGGGAGAAAGTCTGATGAACTTTTTTTTCGGCTAATTACTATAGTCTCTTTCTTATCATATTATCTAATAGTGACGTTGGTGACATAAAACCTTTCAAATCAGCAAGTCAACAGTCATCTCAAAATAAAACGAGTCTTGTTTTTATTTAAAATCTGCAGAAAAACAATGTCCAATCAATTTCAGGTTAATGCCAATTTAACGACGTTATAATAACGGGTTTCTTTAAAATGTTTAAAGAGCAAAATATGAAAAAATATCGACTAGTCTTGAATAATTGTTTTTGTCTAAAACGTGTCATAATTGCATAAAACATTCAAATCTATACAGGACAGGAATCAATTTGAATACAACTTTAAGCTGTCATCAAACAAGCCTTTTTCAACGACAGTCTCTTTAACGTCGGTGTTGTTGAAAACTAAACCTTATGAACGTAAGATAAACCAACAATTACGTCACTAATACACCTGTCAATGTAAGCCGATTAGTAGACAAATGGAAATATAATATTAGGAGCACGATAAGGTTCAGAATGCAAACAAGATTATCTTTCGAAATTCAATTTTAAATTGTATAATTTGATGAATTAGTTATAGTTTACAACGAATAATAAAATTTATTGTTCATCTAAAAACAAGGATGACTCAGTAGGATTCTAAGTTAATTAAAAAGATGACAATATTTTAAAATGATATACTGATTATGTATGTATTAGTTATGTGTATTAATTATTATTAGCTGATTTACTAATTATACATTTTTCATCTAAAAGGTCAACTGACATAAGAACATTTTTCAACAAAGTGACGTAAGTATATAAGAGATGGAAAATATTTACAAGAAAGGTCACAGAACACATTTTACTAGCAAGACCTTTTAATGCGGAAGTATGCATTATAGTCTGTGTACATATAAAAAGGCGTGGTACAAGTTGTAAAGCTTGAACAGGACGGAAGTACATTGATTTTTTTATTGGCTTCTACATTTTGTATTTTAGCCGCGACGAGAGTGAACGGCACAAAAGCTGATAATGCTTAAAAAGTAACAGATATTTTTACATTTGGAATGTAATTAGGAAATTTAAGCTATGGATTAATTTTTGCGTTTAAAAACGCGTAAATATTTTTAATACTAGAAATGCTGCGACGCAGCCGCCCGGATTACGGAAGATGCTGGGCTCGATACCCACCTAGGCAGGTTGATTTTTTCAGTATTAAAAATTTAAGCTAATTTATATTCGTCCATTTTTTGAGTGTAACATCTGCCCTGGCTTTGTTTGTTGATTCATTGAAGGTATAGTTAGCTCTGCCCCAGATATTACTGAAACTTTTTTTTGTTAGCGATGATCCTGATTTTTAATTATGTTATACTATATTGATGTAGTGTTCCCTGAAAAATATATTTAAAAATATTCGTGGTCCGGGAAAGCCGGAAAACTAGTGGCGTTATAACGCCCGGTAGTAATATCCACTACCACAACTGAAACTGATGTAGATATTTTTGGAATTAAATAATACACCGACAACCATGCTTGCAATGATTTATTTACATAAAAACTAAACATTGGTATGATTGGAAACAAAACTATTTTTGGATGTAAATATAGCCGACATTTTCGACACCAGAAATTTGTTTTTCTCCAAATATTCCTCTGGCAACAACTCTACGAATAGTTATGTGGTCGTATTCTCCACCATCACTTATTTAGAATTGCTATTCACTATGGGTAGTCATATCACATATAGTATAATACTTCATTTCTGCAGTAGTTATAATAGCGATGACTTTTTTTTGGCCTGCGTACAGATTTGTGTAATGTACCAACCTTCATCATTCATCATACCTCTAAATTATTTGCCTTTACGATCCTGCCACTTTGTAAATATACATGGATGTGCATGTTGCTCCACGTAGGTATACTGATACGTTTTGCTTATACTAGAATTAACATTAGAATACCGCAAAGAACGGCATAAAGATGTAGTAGAAGTAGAAGGTTGATCCACATCTTCTGGCAAGCGTTCTTCGGCAGTGCGTATTCTTTTAGTTAACACAGATAAAGATAAATGTTCAAAGTCCTCACTGTCTATCCTCTGCTGAAGTTCTTAGCTGGGAACCTAAAAAATAATAATTTTAGTTAGTACAGTGGCCGACTTTAATCACGATATTTATTTATTTATTTATTTATGGACACAATAACAGTTTACAAGCTAAACACACAACTATAATGATTTACAGAAATAACAGTACAAGCTTGAAACCAATGATAATTGTGCACAGCATTTCATAAACACCTGCATACACATATAATCAACCACTCAACTACACAGTGAAAAAATACTACAATACAAACATAAATCTTTATCTAAAAAGTAAAATAAAAATAAAAATAAATTATTTTAAAGAAAGTACTTAATAAGAATTTTGAGAAAACAAAAAAAAAAAAAAAAAAAAAAAATATAGCTGATGCTAAAAGTAATAATCAAACCTGGGAGATTAGGCAATATTACTAATTCTTCATCACCAGAATCTTCATCTGTTAATTCAGTATTTGGGTTTTCCGGTGGGAAATTGTAATTTCACTGGGCAGATCATCATCAGAATCTACATGTTGTAATTGATCAACTATTTTGTCGAGACAGGAAAGGTCTTTTCATAAGTGATCTGAAACATAATAGTAATAAAAAATAGACGTCGATTTTACTACCGGGCGTTATAACGCCACCAGTTTTAACATTCGATAATTTTCAAAAACGGCTGTAAAATATAAACTTATTTTATATTACATTTATATTACAATAACAATACTTTACGAAATTCTATGTTATAGTCTTTTTTACTAAATTTATGTACACAAAAAACTTACCCTTTTGTAGACATGCCGCAAAGCAAAATCTCTGTTAATTTAAAACACATCAAAACTTCAAAATAATGCACGCAATGTGATAAATAGTAAGTTCAAACTATAGACGGACGGTTTGAGATTACGGTAATGTAAGACGATCTTTGTTTAAACAACATTAAACTAATAAATTTGGCGGGTAGATCCAACACTTAATTTGTGGCGTTATAAAGGTCAGTAGTAACAAGTGGGTTAACCGTTTTAAGATTATGTACGTGATAGTATGTATGTATGTGTGTGCATTTTCTTTATTTTTATTGAATCATATTTATTGCGTATCTACTATATTTTAAGAACCTTTGTTGTGTATAAAGAGCTTTGACTTTAAAGAAAAAAAACTGTTTGAAGTATCTAATCTACTTACAATAAAGAATATAAATGACGTGTAATCCCTTGTATATTGTCCCAACAATAATATTTAATTATTCTTCAGTTTTCACAGTTCGCCAATCAAATTAACCATACACTGATTTCGACAAGATAACTTTCCCCTCACAAAAGTATCAAACGGTTTGATGCCCTGCATGTTTAACACAAATAGAAACATTTGAACCGTATCTTTATCGTGTTAGAATTCATAATCGTCCAGTCATGCTAGTAATAAATCATTTAATACCGAGGCGTGACGTTGACGGACAACATTCGGATAAAAAAGCAAGTGACCAGTTTGAGATGATACTAGATTATTATGTTCAGATGCAAGATATGTTGTTTATCTCAAATTGACCGGTTTATAAGTGGCCTGGACAGTGCAGTGGACTTCTAGACAGTATACTATCTAGGTTAATGTTTAGAGACAATATAACCGGTAAATTCCTAAAATAAAATTTTGAAAATTTACCGTTTTCCTCTTTTTTAGATTCACAGTTATTCTTAGAATTATTTAGTTGCTGAATTTAATTTTAGTTTTAATTAGGTTGATTGAATTGTTAACGTACGTGGCCTATAATTCGCTTAAACACAAATTTTTGGTATAATCTACAGATGATTTCGTTTTGCTGTAGAGTTCATTGGAAAGAGAGACCCAAAACTATTTCTTATTTATTATTATAAATATCAAATAAAAAACTGCTAAAAACGCTGGATTAGTCGCGAAGGGCGGAACACAAGTACCTTAATTATTATAAAAATCCATATGTCTCTCTCAATAGTTAATTACATATTAGCCTACTTTACGTCTGCTTTATATTTTAAAGGATAAAGCAGTTTCGAATATGAGTAAAACCTAATATATTTTCATTTCTTATCCACAATTTACGATTCGTTTCGTGTTGAATACTGGTATATTCAAAGCCAGTAGCATAATATCGACCACACGCCTCCTGATGTAAAAGAACAACAAAAAATTTACGTAATAGTTCGATAAGAGCTAAATCATATTTGATTTACTGCATACATCTTTACAATAGTGTGGTGAAAGTACAAAATAATCGATTCATATGCATACAAATTTCATGATACGATGCATCGTTGCATAATGATTTATGGAGGGTACAGTTTCGTTCCAATGTTTTGTCTTGGCATTAACGTATGGAATGAATTCCGCTCATAGATTCATAATTACTGACGTTTATGGATTGGCAATGAATCGACTAGAGCGAGACTAAAAAAATTGCACCAATGTGTGTGTAATGCGCATGTGTGCGTGAAAAAGAGTACTCACAGTTGCTGTCTTTTCTACGTGACTGACAGGGCGACCTAGGCCGCCTGCGTGTACGTGAAATGGTCTCGTCTATCTATCTCGCTCTAACATACGCGTTAGTATGCTCTTTCTCTTTCACATTGCCGATCTACAGTTTCCTATATCCATGATTCCGCTACTGTACATATAGTTAAATGCAGGGGCCACAATTTCTAACCTCGAGACCATCAAAATGGTCTAATATTTTTCAAGTTTATTCGTTACAAATATACAAATCTTTCCTCTTTATAATTAGTATAGATAACGTCCTAAATTGTTATGTTTTTGTTGCAGGTAATAAAATATACATATTGGTTTCCGAAGAAAATTGAGTTTGAAAAAAGCTACATAGCGGTTAAGGTTTGTAAACTGTTGTATTTTTCTCGGCGAATTAAAAAGTTCCTCGGAGTGGCGACCGCGTCGCAGGAGACGCACCACCCACAAGGTGAACCGACGATCCATTAAGAGCCGGGGGAAGGTGCTGGTTGTGGGTAGTGCAGGACGTACTCCGTGCCCATGACCGATCTAGTTGAGGCCCATATCTAATAGAGGGCGTCTATCGACTAAAATGACGATGAATTAAATAAAATAAGTTATCGCTAAGGTAGCGCAATTTCAAAAATTCGAAATGGTCATGTTTTTTCTCAACATTAAAGTGCAATCAATGTTGCTTCATACTCGATCTTCATATAGCTACCATATCCTCTTCAACTAGACATAAATGTTAGACAGCCCAACGCTGCTTAAGACGGATGTCGTAAGAACAACAAACTAAATCTCTGTTCAAAAAAAGAAATTAAGACTTAAGTGAATAGCGAATAAATTGCCTAGGTTCATAAGAGCACTGGGCTTTACGTAACAATCAGATGACCATTGTTAACGTTTTTTTTTCGACGAATAGAAAAAGTAGGCCAACTTAGTGATTTTTTTTGATACAACAAATTACTGTGGAAGTGCACTGATTTACTCGGGTAAAATTATTGGACTCTGATATTATTAATTTATAATTTTAAAATGAAAATATACTTTTCAGCTTTCAGAAACTCAATCATTTTATTTTTCTAATCAAAATTGACAAGTCAAAATTTAAAAGACAAAAATTTTAAAAATATTAAGAAATACCAAAAACTTTGTATGGCTATCTACATAGCCGTAGTCACAATCTGGACTACTGAGATTCTTATTTTATTCTTATGGGGGCGCTTATCGCCCTAGGTAAGTATTACTGAGCATGGAATGCATTCATCTCAGTCCCCAGGTTGGCAACGCACTTGCAGTGCTGAGTGATTTACCTTATTATTGCAAGTGTCTGTTAGGCGACGGTAACTACTTAACACCAGGTGGGCCGCAAGCTTGTTTGCCATCTCGTAATATAAAAGACAATGCAAATTTCGATTTACTTAGAAAAAAAAATACTTGTCTTATTATTAACGTGTGATTATCGTTCACACGTTATTAATAAGACAAGTAAGTTTAAAAAAATATACCTATGAAACTAGAGTACTTATACACAATGAATTAGTATGAGAACGTTTCAAAATTTGTAAATTTTAGTGTAGCAAAAAAAATTACAAAGCTTATAAACTACTGGATCTATTATGATCATAACAGCCTTTATAATTCAACCCACTGCTGGGACACAAGGCGTTTCCTTGTCATCGAAGGAGGTTTAGGTAGTAGTCCACCACGCTTGCCCAATGCGGATTGGTTGCATAGATTAGAGCTAGTTTCATAAAACTTTATTTGTCCCGTAGATAACTTGATTATTTAAATATTCTTATGACAAAAGCACCTTGTTAAGCAATGTCCCGAAATGGTGGTAGGGCTTTTGACGAATAAATACCTTTTCATTTCATTTCAAAAGAAGTAGGGCTTAAGAAAATATTTGGTTAATAACCATATCTAGCAGTATGAACCATACAGTGTCTCAAAATAATGACAAGTTGCCAGCGTGAAAAAAATAAACACATCATAAAATAACCTACACGAAATAGATATAAAACCTATCAGCCTGATCGCCAATCCACTTTCTTATCAATTTTACTAACGTGATTTTGACGTTTCAATGTTCGACAATAATTAAGATAGAAGATTTTTTTCCTAAAACAAACAACGGACCAATCACATTGCTGCGACAATCGTGGCCTCGTTACCTTAACAATTACTATACAAAGCTTTTTCTGTCAATCAACACAATTTGTCCCGTTGTTCGCTAGCTTAGGTTTCCTACTTGAAATCGAATGGCCTTTACTCGAATATTCAATACTCGAAAACCCGTAAAATCTTAGGTCCAATAACAATAAATTTTATATTTACACAATTAGTTAAATTTTCTCGTAGAAAGCTCAGATCTAATTTAATTTAAAAACTTAAAACTAATTTGAAGTACTACTCTTTTAAACAATTTTTCTTTGGCTAAGTCTTTCTTTATATAATTTTGTATAAAATTTAATATGGATATAATTTTGATCTAAAGTATAATATATTCATTGTAATTCCTATGCTGATTCTCGCTGTTTTTGTGTTATTTTGTGAATAACGTTGTTGGTTACATAATTAATACAGTGTTTTGTGAATAACGTTGTTGGTTACATAATTAATACTAGTGGCAGTGTTAAATTGTTACCAGTTAAATACTTTAAAAAATATAAATGATAGAACATTAGACCTATTTTTCACGAATAAGATCGGTTGTGACTTATCGCCAGTGTCGGATATGTTAGTCCCCTCAGATCAGCACCATCCTCCATTTTGTGTATTGGTACCATATAAGGAGAAGTATAGTTATATATTACAAGAACCATGTTTTAAATATTGCTATAAAAACGCTGATTATTGTAAAATTAGACAAGAAATATTTGAAGTTGACTGGGGTCATCATTTCTTAAACAAAAGCACAGAGGACGCGATAACAGTGTTTTATGAACAAATAAATATTATTATTAGGACTAATATACCAAAAAAAATAATTAAACATTCCCCTTTTCCTGTCTGGTTTACTCCTGCATTAATTCAATTACATAAGAAAAAAAATAAAGCGTGGATCACAATGAAGAAATATAATAATGATTCCAACTATAATGTTTTTTCCATTTATCGAAAAAAATTTAAAGCATTATCAGACATATGTTATAAAAAGTATATATCAAATGTTGAAAACGGCGTTAAGGACAACATTAAATATTTCTGGCAGTATATATCTCAGAGACGGCATAACTCGGATATCCCAAGCAATGTCAACTTTGACGGTTGTACGGCCCACAGTGCAAAGGAATCATGTGACTTATTCGGAAGCTTCTTCCTTTCCGTGTTTCAAAAATCATCAGTGCCTGACGACCACAACTTTAATGGTCTTAATATACCTACAGAGAACTCTAATGATCTTGTTATCAATGACATCAAATTCTCAAGGTTGGAAGTTCATAATGTCTTGAAAACTTTAGATGTGTCAAAGGGGGCTGGGGTTGATAATATACCTAGTATTTTTTTCAAAGAAGTAGCATCTGTTATTGACCTCTCTTTGTGCTATTTGTATAACTTATGTCTTCGTGATGGCGTGTTTCCAGAAATTTGGAAAACCGCTAGAATTGTTCCGATACATAAAGATGGACTTAAGACTGATGTTCGTAATTACCGACCAATCTCTATACTACCGGTACTTTCTAAGGTTTTGGAAAGATTAGTACATAATGCCATATATCCTCGTCTTCATAGAATTATCTTAAAAGAACAACATGGTTTTGTTAAACGACGCTCCACCATAACTAATCTTTTCATTTATACCTCAGACCTATTTGATGCACTTGATGAAAATAAACAAATCGATAGCATATATACCGATTTCCGAAAAGCATTTGATACAGTTGATCATAAGATTTTGTTGGAAAAAATTGCCTTTAATGGTATAAGAGGCAATCTTTGGAGATGGTTCAAATCTTATATAACCAAAAGGACGCAAAAAGTTGTGATTAAAGGATCGGAATCAGCAGTTGCAATGGTTACCTCCGGTGTTCCGCAAGGATCTATTTTGGGGCCCCTCTTGTTTGTAATATTTATAAATGACGTTAATAGCTGCTTTAAACATAGTAAATTTCTGTTGTATGCAGACGATCTCAAAATATACCGTCGTATCAATAATATTAGTGACCATTACTTACTTCAGGAGGATCTAAACAGATTTAGTAACTATTGCTCCAATAATAATTTACAACTTAGTCTTAACAAATGTAAAAAGATTACATTTTCTAAAAAAAAGATACTAAGTAATTTTAATTACACGCTTTGTGAAGATAACATCACTGATGTTAGTCATATCAGAGATTTAGGCATTATCTATGATAGCAAATTGCATTTCGATATACACATTCAAAATAAAATAAATAAAACTTATAAAATGTACGGATTCATCATGCGTTCCTCTAATGATTTCAAAAATATCAACACATTAATTCACTTGTTCAAATCACTTGTCCGACCTCAATTGGAGTATGGTGTCTCGATATGGAACCCACTATATGAAAAATATAATCATACTATTGAAATGGTACAAAAAAAATATTTACGTCGGGTTAATTACAAATTTCACCGAAAGAGAGACTCATATGCACTGCTCCTAAAAAAATTTAATCTCTTAGACTTGAAATCTAGGCGATCTCAACTCGATGCTACTTTGTTATATGATTTATGCAATAATAAATATGATTGCATGGATATAATAAACCGTATTATTTATACAGTGCCCTCACGTGTACAAATGCGTTCAACGCGTCCGAAGCCCTTGTTCGCCATACCCAGATCTCGTACAAATGCTGGTCGTAGATCTCCTTTAAAACGAGTCACTGAGACATACAATAAAAGTTTTAGCACTGTAGATATATTCGGACTTAGTGCAGGATCTTACAGAAAGCAAATAGGTCATGTACTGACGAACACGTAATCAAGTAGTCAAAGTGGTGTAGTAGATATACACAAAATATAATATATTCTTGTATGCTTTTTTTATATAATAGATGCTCACACACAGATACACACACACATACATATATGTACAAGAACATACACGAACAGATGCACTTAAATACTAGTTTTAATGTGAAATCAATATTTAAGTAAGTTTTTTTTTTGAGTCTTGCATGTAATAAGTTTTTACACATAACATGTAACCTACAATGTTGAGTTTACAATAAATACTGCAATTGTAATAGTATATAAGTCTATAACGTAAGGAATATTGTAATCTTGTTTGTGGTTCTATAATAAACTAAAAAAAAAAAAAAAAAAAAAAAAAAACCAGTTTTGGAGGTTTGTTATTGTAAATAAAATAAGCATTATTAAGTAATTTTAGTGTTATTCCAATAAAGAGAAAAAAAATCGTAAAATCATGAGCTTGACTGCACTACATTGGTAAATCAAAATCTCGAATGAAGAGATCGGTGGATCAAATGCGTGAAGAAGTTATCCCTACAGACTCTTCCTCAAAGGTGGCCACGTTTATAATTAATTAATTTACAGGTGGTTCATAGGCAACGATAAGGGGTAACCCTTATCGCCCCTTAATTAATTACTTATTAGCTCGTTACTACATTAGACTTCCTCTCACTAACTTCTTCTCGCAATCGATCCGTCGAGAGTCGTTAAAGATTTTAATGTAGCGAGCTGCCGCGCCATGATTTTGTAAATTTTAAGGTAACGTTTTTCAAGTAAATATTTATTAATAGAGCAAAAGGCATTCGATGTCAAGTACGGATACCCACTTGTTTCCGATGACTTTCGACGCATTTTTTATCTGTCGTGTAATCTCGGTAAACAAAATAATAAACTTTCACTGACATAAAAATACGCTTTTATTGCCCGTGAGTCACTTTTTCATTACTTTTCGATGCTATTTAATGCGAGTTTTAAGGATGGCGTATACGGCATTTATTTTGTCCTGTGGGTGGTGAGGGTGTATTAAATTTGTATTTTACAATAATCGCGGGCACTGAATAAGATTATGGTGTAATGCAAGTAATATTTAAGTTCGCTGTGCCCTTTTAGATACATGTTCATGAGGCTCCGTATCAAAATTTTATTAAGTTATAATTCAAACTTTGTATGACGTAGTGTAGGACTGATCTCATTGGCGATCTTTGGGGGAGGTCTATGATCAACAGTGCCCACTGATGATGCTGACGTAGTAACATTATATATTTACGTCAGAAGGAGCCAAATCCAAAACGTTTCCGTTTTCATTGGTTTTCATTTCATACATTTTGGCAACAGATTAACAGCTCTCAAATGTCTATTCTATTCTTAATTAATGGCGTCGCGTCACAGCGTACGCACTTTGCCAATGTCAAGTGAAAATGTAACTAAAGTAACAAAAATTGTACGGTTGATTTGGGTTAAAAATGGAGTCTCTCAACATGTGTTTTTTCAACAAGAACTCGGGGAAAACTCCCATGTCAAATGTCAAAACATATAGGGCAACGATAACGATTTGTTTTCGGTTGTTACTACGATTGTAAATAACATAATAAGGCCCCAGTTAATGTTCAGGCAGATACAAAGGCGAGTGTATAAGTAGAATAGAATAGAATAGAATATTCTTTATTGTACACCAGAAAAGAAAATTATAACAAATAAAACAATAAAACATAAAATGTACAAAGGGCGGTCTTATCGCTAAAAAGAGCGATCTCTTCCAGACAACCTTTGGATGGACAGGAAAGACTATAACTAATTAGGGAAGTTGTAGGTGTACTATAAATGTATAATAATATTAATATTATGATATCACTTAATTAACAATAAATAAGTCGATGGCAAAAAATAATAATAAAAAAAACAAAACAAAAACAGGCTGATAAATACAAATATGTATCAATATTTACTTACATAAATAATAATAAATACATACATACTATACATATACAAAATACGACAGTAAAATACATACAAATATGACAATATAAATAATAATATATATACATATATATAAATGTATACATATATATAGGTTAGGTATACACAATTAATAAATATAGATAGAGAAGTTACATTGCAAGATAGTGTTCTTTAACTTGAGTGATGAAAACATCCCGCGTCTGAGCTTTTCTTATAGTACATGGTAAAGCATTCCACAACAGAGCTGCTTGAACAGTAAAAGATTTACCAAAGAATCTGGTGGAATGCATCGGGATAGCAAGTCTTAGGTTCTCCGATGATCTCAATGATCGAGAATGAGTATCATTCACGAACGTAAATCGTTCCTTGAGATAGGGAGGGGTAGAAGGGAAAAAAAGGATGCTGTAAAGAAGGGAGAGGATATGAACATTCCGGCGAAGGCGAATTGGCAACCATTTGAGTTTACGGCGAAAATCTGACACATGATCATATTTACGCAATCCAAATATGAATCGAATACAAAAGTTTTGAAGCCGCTCAAGTTTGTCAAGTTGCTCTTCGGAGACATCGAGATAAGATGTATCAGCATAGTCGAGGATAGGCAGGAGAAGGGATTGTGCTAGCGCAATTTTGGTTGCAGTAGGGAGAAAATTTTGGAGTCTTTTTAATGATCGGGCCGATGAAAACAATTTTCCACAGATGTTCTGAAGTTGGACAACCCATGACAAATTCTTATCGATAAGCAGACCCAGATTTTTTACATAGTCACAGTAGTTTAGGGCCACTCCATCAAAAATTACACTATGTAAATGCGACCAGTCAATTTTGGCGTACATTCGACTACTACCCACTATAATAACTTGTGTCTTACCAGGATTCACAGTCAAACCATAAGATTTTCCCCATTGGCTAATATTCTCTAGATCGATGTTTATTTTACTTATAGCACTGCTTAGCTGGTCAACAGGAGCTTGAGAATATATCTGCAAATCATCTGCGTAAAGGTGGTAGGCGGAAGTTATTTGAGAAGTGATAGAATTTATGTATATTGAGAAAAGCAAAGGAGATAAAACGCCGCCCTGAGGTACTCCAGCGGATAGATTGCCCCAGGAAGAAAAAGAATCATCAATACATATCCGCTGGCGGCGACCAGACAGGTAACTACGAAACCAATCAATTACCGCAGGAGATATGTTAAGAGAGCGCAGGATAGCAAGCAAAATGTCAAAGTCAACAGTGTTAAAAGCGTTGCTGAAATCAATTAATGTCAGAACTGTTAGATTACCGTTTTCCATACCCGCTCTTATATCGTCGGTAATTTTGACTAATGCGGTTGTGGTGCTGTGCCCTTGACGAAAGCCGGACTGGAAAGGATTCAGGAGACGATGACTGCAAAGGAATTGATTGATTTGGGTGTGGACTAAGCGTTCAAGCACCTTCGCAAGGAAAGGAAGAATGGAAATAGGTCGGTAGTCAGCAAATGATTCAGGGTGGGATTTTTTAGGTAAAGGGATGATTTGGGCGTCCTTCCAAGAGGTTGGAAAGATACCACTGGAAATAGAATAATTCAGGATATGGGAAATGACAGGAAGGATAGCATCAAGGATAGGCATAATCATTTTTCGACTTATGGCGTCACAACCCACCGCATTGGAGGTAATCGCACTCACACTTTTCTTAACATCACTGTCGGTGAATTGATGAAAGCAGAATGAGACATGATTGGGGTTGGGGAGCGAAGAAAGATATTTTAAAGTATTACTTTTAATTGTGCCATCATAATTAGGCACGGCAATAAAATGTTTATTTAGGGAATTGATATCGAAAGTAAGGAGTTAGAAATCGAAAGTTAGAAGGAGGCGTAGAACGTTGTCTCCCAATCCCCATTGATTTCAAAAACTTCCAGACTTTGGCTGGTTCTTCGTTCTCGATGGAGCTGTGGAAATAGCGGCGTTGAGTATTCCTACACACCTTGTTGCAGTGATTACGAATTATAGTGTATTTATCCCAATTAGATGTAGTAGGACGACGATTATAGCGGGTTTTCGCTGCAGCCTTCTTCAGTAATAAAGACTTTATATCTTCGTTAAGCCAAGGACAAGGTAGATGTTTCAACTTTATTGTACGAACTGGCGCGTGCTTATTATATAATTCATTTAAATTTGTATTAAAAATGTCAAGTTTGGTATCGACAGAATTTGACAAGAAAAACGGGGTCCAATCAATACGCGAGGCATCCGAGCAAAGTTCTTCAGTATTCATGCTGCCAAAATTGCGCTGTAGAAGGATTCTGGGCTTTGCTTTAGGAGGGCGGAGTTTATAGGAAAGGAAGATTAAATCATGATAAGAAAAACTACAATGACCGCTTACCTTCAAAAAGAAGATCCATAAACCCCTTTTTTAAAATATGTATAGCTTATGTTTAAAAACTTATTAAAATTTTTATTTGATTATTTACATTGACTTATTATAAGCTGCTTAATAACAAATAATTATAGCAAAATTTCTTACGCAACTATTTATATTTGTGCATACTTACTATTATTGAGACCTTTAACTTCTAGGGAAAAATTAACAACAATGTATTAAATGGGTGTATTGGTGTATGCGTAACCTTGACCAACCTTTGACCACACAATGTTCGATAATTTTTTTATTGAATTCATGAATGCCAAACTCTTTGTCACACATTTCAATTATATAAGGTCCTTGCTTAAAGCATAAATAAAGTTACTTAGCGTGTAACATTGAACATTTCTAAAAAAAATACCAGAATAAAATTAGTGTTTAATAAAATTTATAAGCGACGTTTTGGACAAGTAAGAAAAGAAACGATACCTTTAAGAAATTATTTGGTTTCCCCAAGTTCAGAACTCATTTAAGCGCATTTATTCAAGCTGTTCTCTTCCTTAATTAAGTTTAAATTTCAGTCATTAAAAGTCAGGAATAAGTGTGTAGCGCCTTATTCCTGACTTACGAATATTCAGCCAATTGGAAGTTAAACAACAAAAACAGACAATTGTAAATAAAAAAACGAATTGCAGTAGTGATAAAAAATTACATTTCTACATTCATGGAAGCCACAATATAAGTAAAATATGTTTCACACCTACCTCAAAGGACTTGTAAAATCGAAGATACTACATAAAAAATATATATTATAAAAACAGCCGTGATTATTAATGCAATGCAATTCGTCTGTCGAATTCCCATACTGTCCATTCCACAAGACCACAGTAACCATAATATTTCTTTACAATGAACAAAATATGATGTGTAGTTATTAATATCACGAGAATTACATTATATTTACATTCTCAACACACTACAAATCGATTCAAGTCGTACAATGTGTCGGCGATACAAAAAGGAGTTCTCAGAATGTACGGGCCCGTCAGCTCGCATTGGCGCGGAAGTCGGTGCATCGGTCGAACGACAATCAATGGAAAAAATGCATTCGATATAAAGAGAGAGGAAGTGTTAATTTATTTTATTTAGTAAATTAGCATCTGATTTTAATAAACTGGTAATTGTAGTTACTTACAGTCTCGCACAATAATGATGTTAATGAAGAATGTTGAAATTTGTGTTTATTTTGGGTACTGGCAATGAGCAGGGCACATAGCCATAAAACAGACTCATGGCGCAAGGCTTTATTGCGTTATAGCCACTTTGGCATAAGACAAGTCGGTAGGAGTCCGACATGACCAGGAGGCCGCCCTTCGAGTATCCATGATGGATTACACCTAATCCTTCCTTCGGAGTCCGGAAGGTCTTTTTAGCTCTTCATTCCTCTGTATTTCCCTCCTCTCTGTGTGGGAAGGGAAGGGAGAGCAACGGAGGGGGTTAGGGAAAAAAGGCTCTATTAAAGTCGAAACCATGGGAAATTAAAAGACCAGTTGGCAGATCGAAAATCACATGGAAAGATGACATTAGAAAAGTCGGGTGGTCCTACACCAAATTGTTTAAAGAAGGCTTAACATTATGATGATATTATGCCATCATAACCTGTCACTTTAAATATATTGGGAAATAATAAACCAAGCAACTAAAAAATCCACAATGACCGACTAAACATACTAAATGGGAGACTGATCATTTGTTAGTCGCGCAATAATGATGTTTTGACGCCCACTTAGTATTTGCCCATTGTTTAGTTTAGGTTAATCTACTGACAAGTTAAATAGGCTCATTGATATTTACGAATTATTAAAGTGACAGGCAACCAAAAAGAAAACTATTACTAAATCTTCCACAGAAATACGCAGCGTGACTCTCGCAACCGCAAAGCGGTCATGATAAATTAAAAGTAACGTAATTGAATCTGCCGCTATTAATTTAATCTATTAAACATTAAATTTTTAATATAACACAAAGAAGCGTTAAAATGTATCGATATTTTGTAATCGGCCAATTATTAGCGTAACAGAACCGGATAGCTAAGGTTACACAGTGAGCTCCGCAGTTACAAAATATTTCTTACCTAATTGCTCGTATGTGCACGCACAAGTCTGTGACGTAGCCTCGGAGAGGTTCTGACGTGATAGGCATAAAACAAACCCGTCGATACACCTCTCTGAATATTAATCAGGTGAAATTTGCGGCGCGATATAAAAATCAGACGGCTGAACAGGATACGCCGTCTAGAATGTTCTTTAATACATTTACTGTTTAATTACTTATTTATATTTATAGTAAAAATACTTATTTATGTAATGTATACGTTTAAATGTATTTATCTATATATTTTCTGTCTTTATATATGTATGTGTATTGTGTATGAATATATGTTTATGTGTGTATGTAGGTTTGTATGCATATGTGTATGTATATTATTATGTATATTTATACGAATCTTTAAATGTTTGTTTCACGTCCAATGCAAATGGCATAATAAAGGGAAACCTGTAATTATCTGTACTCATAGTTATAAGTACTAGATAAGATAATTTGTATATCACGCAGTTGGTTTTCTTAATAAAATAAAATAAAAATTAAAATATGTGGTACGGCATGCTTTAGAATCGGTCGAAGAGTTCGATGGCACCCGCTATATAGTGTTCTGCTTAACAATCACCAAAGTTAAACTAAGTCCGCCGGTAGTGCGTAGTCGAGTACTCGGATGGATTTTTCAACTCGATTGTCCTCCGTGCTTCGGAAGACACGTCAGGCTGGTCGACAAAAACCTGAAATGGTGACTGAAATCTGAAATATTTAACCAAATCAAATAACACTGGGTTGTTTAGCCATACTTAACACTTCTACATAACAAAACCGCGCCTGGCGGTATGTCTCCGCGATTTTGAGCAATTCGTGTTTTTTTTTAAATAATCATGTCAAAAGACTACACCCACGCATTATATCTTTATGCATTAGTTTGACACTTAAGTAGACTGTCGGTATAACCCGCCAGCACTATTGGCCTATGCAGCTATGCTGGCGCGTTTGATGTGTGCCTTTATTTGTAATTTGTTATGTAAGTTTTTTATACGAAATAAATATTATTTAAAAGATCCTTCGATCCCGGACCACTTTATTTGTAGGCAAGGTTCTGGGCACTCCACCACGACAGCGTGTTCCACAACAATTAAGTCAACAAATCTTGTTTCGCAGTCTTGATTGACACCTATTACCTGCTCACCTTTTTAAAGTACCAACTCCCAATTACTAATTGATACAATAAATCCTCATTAAACGTTCATTAATCTCCTTTAAAAAGTTTCTTGTCACGCAATGGGCGAAGAAAAAATACGTAGTAAATAAGTGCAGTGTTACTGAAGGCTTGATTGATGTTTTGTTGTAAAAGTGGTGTTGTAAATGTATGTTTATTTTTACTTTTCTTTAGCGTCTGCGCTCTCAAATATTCTTAAAGACAATTAGAAATTGTTACTAAATAACAAGTTATAGAAATACCCATAACTTTTTTGTATGTTATATACCTTGTTAGTTAGTTATCGGAATTACGGAGAACACTATGATAAAATATAAATATATACTGTAATCATTTACAGACGGTTAAAAAACCCACACCGAGGTCAAATTTGTACTCCACTGGAGAGGGAACCCAAGACCTTTGTATCTAAATCAAACTAGAACATGTAGGCGGTCAAACAAAATAAATAATGTCGTATGTCGCTACAGGTGAATTAATTCAATTGCAACTCAATAGCAACGTCACCTACTAATTATCTCATTATCGGATGGCGGCACAATATTTTCCCATGGACAGCTCATCAGTATGTAATTCGTATCATGTTTTATATGACTAAGTACATTCCACGGACAATGTCCGTCCATGTAGTAAATTGCTATATATACTGTCATATAAGCTACTATAGTTAGTAGTATTGTAAAGCCACCTAATACGCAAAAACTACAGAGTGCGTATTATTTGACGCCTTCGTGGTCAGAATAGCTGCGTACACATCGGTTCATACCCTGGTAGCGGCAAATTTTTGTATGACGAGCACGAATATTTGTTGACGAGTCATATCGACGGGTCCGTAGAACAAACACTTATGGAAATATACGAGGATTTTTAGTTTTTTGATCCAATGTATGGAGTATCATATTAGCTATATGTTAGTGTAATTATTTTTTAAATAGCGTTTTTACTTTATCAAATAACCAATTGAACATTGCCTTATTTGAAACATAGTTCAACGAACAATCACGCATCGACATGTAAGACTTTGTTTGCCTCAGCAAGCACCACGCGCACCGCGACTTAGCGTCAGACACGAGTTTGTACTCCGAATTGAGGGTCGATTTTAGTAGTTAAAATTATTTCTTAATTTTGAGTGAAATCAATGATAAAAGGTGTGAATATAGTGTTACCGTGTATGTTCTGTGATGTCTGCATTATCAAGAAAGAAAATAATTTTGAATTTAGCTCTACAAATGGTTAAACATTTTTGTTGTGATTCTACTACAAACAGAAATAACAATGAAGAATATAATAATCTTGTTGAGTAATTGCAATTATTTTTTAAGTCACACGCGTTTTAAAGATACCTCAGGGATTTTTTACATAATAGTAAATATTTTAAGAAAAATACGGAAAAAATTATAGTTACCATCGTTTGTGACTTAAGTATGTTGTTCTACGATAACGAGAAAAAATATATATTTTGTGTTATTTAATATGGGAATTTGATTCTTTAGAATAACTACAAAATAACATTTCATTTCGTTGTATTTACTTTTTTTCATATTGTTTTCACATAAATTGTTGTTCAGCCAAAATTGTTCTTTAATTATCAAACGCATGTTCAGATAGCATGTTGTTCCACTTAGTTTTAACAAAAAAATACAGTCGTGTGTGATAGTACGATTTTGTTCTTTGTGAGAACTCTTACATCAGACTTTGTTCTATTCTAAAATACAAAATATAACACTCTTTTCAATTTCAAAAAAAATATTATTACTGGCGATACGCTAGTAAGTAGTAGTAAGGTTATATAATTTTGTAGCTACATTGTTTTTATAAGACTTTATTACAGATTCTCCATATGAACGTGACAGCTTCCCGTTATCGTCAGAAGCCCAAAACATTGGCGCCGAAAAGGCAGATGTATATCATGCCGTATTTGATGACACTTATCACACAGCAACATCAGATCTTCAACTTGAAGCTACAGAAAATAATATTCCTCCTTTGTTACAAACAAGCCATTAGTTAAATCGTGGTAAAAATCTTCAATCATCCCTAATAACATGAAGTATGTGGATAGATCTGCAAATAATGGTGATACCATAGCTGACCTATTTTCAGATTTCTCTTTTCGACGTTTCTGCAGTAACCTACACCTGGGCCATCAGTCTTACATAATGATGATCGTTCGTCTTGTCATTAATTAATATTTCAAGCATCAAGATTACAGTTGATATGGTAGGTAACTAACTTACTCTTGTCACTCGATATCACAAAGTCAGCAGGTCCTGACTGCTTGCCGCCGATGTTTCTTGTAAGGTGTGCTGAGTCGATCTCTGTGCTCATTTGTTTATTATTTCAAAGGTCGTTTTCTGAGCTCAATATACCATCTGTATGGAAATCCGCCTTTATAACCCCAATTTTTAAAAAAGGTGTGAAAGACTATGTGACAAATTACATGCCCGTTTCAAAGTTATGCATCATAGCCAAGGTAATTGAACAAATCATAAACAGTTCTATACGTCATTAATTAATGTATTTAATGAGACTCAGCATGAGCTTCATCAGTGACGGTCAACAGTTTAGAATCTTGTTTTATTGAATGATTTTATCACTTTATTGACAGTATGCAAAATGGGATGCAGGTTGATGTTTTTAAACAGACTACAGCATATGTTTTGATAGAATTCACCGCACAGTATTGCGCAGAAAGTTGAATTATATTGGTATTCATGGTGATCTATCTAGGTGGTTTGAATCGTATATAAACTATCAGATTCCAGGCTGTACGAATCAACAACTACATTTCCAGTTGGGTGCTGGTACCTAGTGGAGTGACCCAAGGGTCTATTTTAGATCCACTTTTATTTTGCATGTTTGGGAATGACATCAGTTCTTGTTTACACCCTTTACACCATTCTAGATTGATTTTTTTGCGGATGATATGAAGTTGTTCAAGTCTATTTCATCTTTATCTGATGCTCATGGTCTTCTATCTGACTTGATACGTTATTGTGCTTGAACGTTATTTTGAGTTTAATATGCTTGATTTAAATCCTTCTAAATGTTCTATTGTAACCTTCAGCCGCAAAAATGTAACTTTACATTCAGACTACAAATTAAAAAAAAGAAAACCTACTCCCAGATCTCGTACTTTAATAAGTCTATAACTTATTAAAGTACGAGATCTGGGAGTTAAACACGATTCAAAGCTCCTTTTCGACGAGCACATTGATGTTATCGTGAAAAAAGCTTCTCAGGCTCTAAGATTTGTAGTGAAAACGTCAGTCTTTTTTAACGACATTAAAATCCTATACTGTACCTTCGTAAGAAGTGTTCTGGATTATAAGTCTGGGATCTGAACTCCGCGTTATAGCAAATACATAAATCAAATTGAACATGTACCTACAGGAAAAATTCGTAAAATTTTTGTGTTATCGTCTGAGGCTGCCCTATATTTCTAGTACTTATTTACAACTTTGTTCAAGATTCCACCTTCTTCCATTATATAAGCTACGTGAAATCTCAGATGTGCTATTTATAATGAAATATATTTCATATAAATTTATTTTTCTGAGCTTCTGAGCGGATTAAGAACTTACGCACTTGTTCTAGATATTAACTTAATTGTTAGATTCCTACTGAATGTTTTTATTGCTATACCTATTTAGGAACTAGATTATGTCAAAAGCAGATTATTTATTGATGAAGAATTTTGTTTTGAATCGTTGAAAATTTTGTTATTTTTATTTTTTGTTGAGGTTTATAAATAGGTGATCATATCAATGATTTTCTTTCATAGTACTGAGTCGGTATAGTAACCTATATTTGCAACATACGACTTAATTTTTTAGCCAAACATCGATGTACACCATCCCTTGTACACATGCAACTTTTTGTTTTAGTAAAGATTTCATAAAACAAAATAGCATATGTAGTTAAGGCTTAGGTTATTCCGAAAAACAAAGTCTTATCTCTACATGAGAATCCATTTTTAATAAAATAGATAGTTAAAATAAAATATTAGCGAGCAAACACAAGTTAACGAAATAAAAACATACCTTTCACTATAATTTTCTGCATTTTTTTATTTTATGTGACGAAATTGATTCGCGTAACTTTAATGCTTCCTACTGCAACTAGTTAATATTAACGATACGACTTTGTTCTTGGGACCCGTCGATATAATTTATTGATTTAAGATTATTTTATAAAAAATATTATGAATATTAAAAAAGTACCGTTATCTTGTATCCATAACACAAGATCTTAATTATTTTTGACTTAATTTGGTCTAGAATCTAGATAATTGATGTTTGCGTGAAAAAAAAACATTTTAATATAAATATACCTAGGAACAGTTTCCTACATTATAAAACATAATTATTAAGTTGATACATATAGTACGGTTTAATAAACAAATATATTCTACATAGATAATCCCATAACACACATCTTCAAAGTACCCAACTCTAATATGCCACCTGTTTTGTAATTATTACAAGTTTTGCGTTCTCATAAGTAGTGTGTAGGTACTCTTTGTACTCTACTAGCTCTATGCCCACGATTTCGTCTGCGTATATATTTTTTAAATAGAAAGTAATATATAGCCTAAAATACTCAGTGAAATTACCTATAGCGTTGTATCGATGAAAGAATTTTTAAAATCGACCCATTGTTGTTTGAGCCTATTTATTATAAACATACAAATATTTTTATAAAACTAGTGTAGGTAAAAAAATATTAACCAATGCGTATCATGATTGTTTTTACTGTAATACCAAAAAATAACAGCTTTATTACAACCGCCGCAGGCATCGGCCTTGCCAAAAAGTTGCTATTCAAAACGTAATGTGCTTAAATTTTTAATGATATGTCAAGTATTTAAAGGATGTGTAACAAGGAAAACCAAGCCTTTTCGTGCTGGATCTCGTATATGTCGAGGATATTACGTCAAATATAACAACAGCATTCTGAGATAATTTCTTATTTTCAACAAAATCAAATCATTATTCAATATAAAAATTTCTTCTTCCAATTTATCTAACCCAGGTTAAATATCATTAAGAACTTGTGTGATGGAAACTAGCACAGAACATGGTTGTTAAATACGTCCTTTTATTTTTTATTTTATATATCACTACATACATAGTATAAAACAAAGTCGCTATCCGCCGTCTGTCTGCCCCTATGTATGCTTAGATCTTTAAAACTACGCAACGGATTTTGATGCGGTTTTTTTAATAGGTAGAGTGATTCTTAAGGAAGGTTTATATGTATAATACATGCATATTTACATAAGCAGTGCACCCGTGCGAAGCCGGGGCGGATCGCTAGTTTGTTATTAAAATGATATTTGCCTTCAATGCAGACTGCAACCATGTCAATCAATTTTTTTTCAAGATGATGAGGATGCACAAATACTTGCCTGTTGATAAAATAAAAGAACAGTTTTTTTAATGCAACAATAGGAAAGCATTTATCCATACTCTCTCTCATACCTGATCTTAAGTAAAGATGAAGTAGCCAATTCACTCTCGCCTCGAAGGTACCCAAATTATAATTTCCAGGGCACCAAAACAAGGTACTAGGTGGTAGACCCATATGTAGGGTCATCTGGGTAGGTACCACCGCCTTTCTTATTTCTGCCGTGAAGCCGTTCGTTGTGTTTCAGATTGAAGGGAAAGGTGAGTGAGTGATAACTGGGCATGGAAGGCATATCATCTTGTCCCTAGGATGGCAACGCACTTGCATTGCGAAGTTATTTACCCTTAATATTGCAAGTGTCTATAGGCGACGGTAACCGCAAGCTTGTTTGCCATTTCGTAATATAAAAAACCCAAATTATAATTTCCAGGGTTAAAGCATCAGCGCAACAAGTCAACAAGGCAGATTTCAGCCATTGGTAGGGCAGAATAGAAGGTCGTTGATAGATCCGTAAATAAGTAAAATTTTAACTAAATTACGCAAAATGATCATTGTTTTACTACGTAATATTGTCTTAAATCTACGCTATTTATGTGTTCTTTCCATTCTTGGGTATGTTAGATGTAATAAAAGCCGTTTGGTTTCTGTCGAAATACTATTTAGTTAACCACTACCATGTGACCTAGGTAGGCAGCTGGTTTTGCGTAAAGGTCAAGTCAAAAATACAAACAAAGCAAAATGCAAACGCATGATCTCTGTCCCTGCTGAGAATTGACATAAAAATCTACTGTTTATCAATCAACCGATTAGATCAAAGAGTTTCTGATTAAATTTTTTGTTTATTCGAAAGGCTATTTACAAATCAACAATACCATATGTACCTACACACGCACTCAAGGAAAATGTAGTTATTTGACCCCTGATATTTAACTTTTCGGTTTAAAAAAAAATACAAGATCCAATTACGTATAATAGTAAAATAGACCATGATCTTTTTATTCGTGTAATTATGGTTACATTAAATGTGGTAATGTTGATTAATTAAGCATTTTTGAGATGCAAACAAGAATTTACGTTTATTCTTCACCTCTGGGACACTGTTGATGTACTTTTCCCTCACAGATGGTTAGAACGAGACAACATTAAAATTAATCAAATCAAACAATCGGAAACAACGCGATGTTGAGTTTTTAGGATTGATCTTTCTTCATGAAGTTTAAAGACACATGTATATTGCTTTTGGCACATTTGTTAAAATATTCTTTTATTTTTGACAGAGGTTTGTTTTCTCTTCTTCGCTGAAATCGGTACTCCACTACACTTAGAAGATAATCTGCTATACTCTATTTCTCTTCCACGATTAAGACGAGATCACCATAGCATCATAGATACCTAGTTTATATATGAATTACACACAGTGTGGTTTTGGGCATCATACATTCTTACATTCGTGAGAAGAAACCAAATAAAATGCGTGTAAAAATTAATGTTTTACCATCACCTACGAATATAAATTGCTTGGATTTTTCTCATACCTCTAAAGTGGGTTAGAAAAAATTCAAAACAACAGTTATGTGACATGAAGCTATTGATATTGTGTTTAGTATTCAGAAGGCGTAAGTTTAATAACGGTGCGGTACAAAATTGTAAGGCGCGACGCCCAGCCACGGCATCGTTTCGTGCATAAAATGTCACGGTTTATGTAATCGATACCCAAATAATCGGTATCAGGTAATCGATATCGATAGCAAGGAACACACGCGATTATCAATTTAGGGGTTAGTTGGTGAGTTTATAAATTGGTGATAAGGCTTCGCTCAGTAAATTAGCCATGTAATGCCGGCAGAGTAAAATAGTATCACCCCATATCCTCCAATGGGTGTCGTAGAAGGCGACTAATGTATCAGCAAAGGGGTATTGATTACCTTATACTCCGTCCACCAATCCGCATTGGGCAAGCGTGGTGGACTGCCTATACCTCCTTCGATGACAAGGAGAAGCTTTGTGTCCCAGCGTGTCGAAGTTTATAGGCTGTTACGATGGTGCTAAAGAATATAATTTACTATTTTGTGGCACTACGTGGCTAATACTGCCAGATATGCCTTTATGAGTAACCAAATATTGCTCAACCCCTTTTGGGTTTACGAGGGCGATTGTTTTATGATGTATGTAAGTATGTAATGAATAAGCATTTATGCAATTTTAATAAAAACGGTAATAATGAAATACGACATTACATAATTAGCCTGCCATTACAATTACTAAAAAACGGAATAAAATTGTATTAAAATTGATGTTGTTATAAAATCTTAAGATGAAAAAAGAGCTCTTAAAACAGTAACTGAGTTACAAACATCATATTCCAAAACGAGAACTTATTTTATTAATTGAATTAAACGTTTTTAACACTCCGTAATCTTTTGAAAGGCAAAACGAAATAATAACAAGTCTGACGCAGTCGGACGTAATGAGTAGCTTTTATTTTTATTTTTGAACCATTTCACACTCATTGGTTTCCAATTGGTTGAAAAACCGCTATTCTTTATATAAAGTGGTTTGCGCAACGGAAAAATTGCGGATATTTACGGGCTGAAGAAAAGGATTTGCAAAGAATTTGTACACCTGAATTGACAAATTTGTAAAATGTTTGACGTGTGATGTGTAATCATTTCGGTAACGTGGAGCATGTACCAAATAACATCAAAGAAATTTAATACTACTTAATTAAATTTTAAAAGTACTTCTGAATACAATTGAAAAAGGGTTAAATATAGGGTGTTTTTGTGTTATTTGGTTACTAGATAAGCATATGTTACGGCCTGTCACTGTAGCCTATAACCCAGGGTTTCTTAAAGTGGGGTTCACATGTGTATCAGGGATCCGCAGTAGGTCAGATATTTACTACGAAAGTGTGTAGTAAACTCGACCAGATGCATTGTCGTTATAGAGTAGTGAATTCAATACTAGCACGGGCTAAAACCGCTACCCCGCCCCACCACCCGCGTCGCCGCAAACTAGTAATAAAATAAAAGTATTTTTAGTAATAGAAATAAGGTTTGTTCATTTCTATAAGGGGGAGGGGGGGACTTGGAATTGTTTAAATTATGAACAAAAATGGTAAAAGTTTAAGAAACCGCGTGCTATAGACGTTTGCAACACTGATTCTATATGGTAAAAGCGGTTTTCTATATGGTTCAACTGGCTAGTCCACTGTGTATACCACACATATGTAGGGTCGTCTGGGTAGATACCACCGCCTTTCTTATGGGCATGGAAGGCATATCATCTTAGTCCCCAGGATGCAGTGTTAAGTGATTGACCCTTAATATTACAACCACTTAACACCAGGTGGGCCGCAAGCTTATTTGCCATCTCGTAAAAAAAATAATCGTCGTCGAATATAATGATGAGAGTACTAAAAATAGTTCCCGAACTTAAATGGTACTACCCTATTCATACCGTAGGTATCCCATTTCTGAACTCTATGCAGATCATCATCATCATAACCCGGTAGTTACTCGCGAGGTGACAAATAAACCAGGTACAACAGAATGTCCATGGAGGGCTGGTGTCAAACAAGCGGGCAGTGATAAAAGTTAATGCCAAAACCTATGTCAGTATGTTGCTAACAAGACATATATGATTGCACCAACCCAAATAATTGGAAGCAGGGTAAAATTAAGAATGGCTATTATAGTGCAATAAATAAAAAAAAAAATTTATTTATTGCACTAATAGCCATTTATTGCAATAGTCATTATATTGCTGTTAGTACTTCCTTATGGCACAACACTAACATAAACTATCAGAGTATCAATTACATAACAGAAACAGTACTATGTCAACAATAAATTGGCAGCGTGGTAGAACTAAGAAGAGGAGTACAAAATAAATAAAATTTATTTATTGCACTGATAGCCATTTATTGACAATAGTCATTACATTCCTAGTAGTACTTCCTTATTGCACAACACTAACATAAACTATCAGAATATCAATTACATAACAGAAACAGTTCTATGTCAACATACGAGTAAGTACAAATACGTGACAATTATATTTGTAAAGTAGCACGCACGTACGCGAAAATATTTGATAATGTTTTATAATTCGTCACCCTCTTCATATCTCATTTCACGTTTTAATGATAAGAACAGGTTTAAGGTTGCAAACGGACCGCCTTTTATCGTTAACGTGTATCTCATAATGTTGCGAACTAAATCTGCTTTACGCTAGCTTTGACGCTTCCTACTACACAATTAGGCCGCGTACTATAAAGGGCATATTTCACTCCAAAGTGGTCTTGACAACACCGAATACATAGAGGCAGTTTGATATATTACAGTCTTTGTAGAGTAACGAGATGACGGACACGGATCTTGTACACTTAGAAACTTTGGTATGTTACGGTATCACAACAGGTATGAGTTATCGTAATTATACCAATTTTAATTACATGTGGTGTGGTGGTACAGGTGGTCAGCGGCGATTGTAGCAAACCCAGAGGATTCAAAACCCTTACATAGAGAAACAAAATACTACAAAGATGTACTTATTAGTGTTGTAACAAATCCGCAGACTGCAGTCAAATAGCATTGCTTTTTGGTACGGTTTTTTGGTTACGGTAATTCCCTAAGACGGGCGCTTAAATATTAAACAGCTGATCCTGCTGTGCCCTACCTGCCTTTATCTCATATCTCTTTAAAATAAAGTCATAGGGCAGTCCTTTATAAAAACTTCAATAATAATTAATTCTAAGCCTACTCGTATATATGTGAAAGGAAATTGCTTCTGTTAACTTTTTTATTACCAAAAGGGCGTTTGTCCTAGAAATATATGAAGTTTAATAAGACTAGGTTAAAGAACAGTTCCAGTTGGTTTAACGGGAATTTTAGTAATATTTTTTAATTTCCTTGAGTCGCTGGAACTAAGAAATGCTTTCATAACACATGGTAAAAATAATTGGTTTCTGTGGGCGTACCGATACGGTCTAAGGTTTGTACAGACACTATTACCTCAAAGTAAGTAAATTATTATTGCAGTATTTTAATAAAATTACAAATAAATCCACCGTTTAATTAAAACTAAAATTTGCTTGCGACACGTGGTTTCGACATGTGAGCCAACTTGCATCCCGTTTCCGCACGTAGAATACATTTTACGGTAGAGCGAGACAATCGACAATTACATTGCAATCTGCCCCTAACGGCTTTATTAAGGCTAAAGCCTGAAATTTTTATGCTAATGAAGTTGCATATACTGTGTTCTAATTAATGCTAGTCACTAATGTTAGTGGATTGTGAGTGGTTGTGCCTGTGCTGTGTTTGTTGTGATAGTGAAGATGGATTTGAGGTACCAGAAACTTTTTAGGTTCGGGAAGAAAACGACGCTAACCCGATCGGTATCGATATCCGTGCCAAGGTACTAACATCACTATACGTTTATTTTTTTAAAGGCTATAATAATTAAAATAATTTTCTATATTCATCCTTTTAGCGCCATAGTGAGTTTTTTCTTCTTCTCTTTTTTATTTCGATGCTTTGAAATCGTTACCATAATGTAAGCTGGGGAGTTTCTTTCGCCATTTCTTCTCCATCTCAGCATAATAATAATTATATAAATAAAATAACTATTTCGTCCTGAAATGGTGGTAGGGTTTTGACAATTTAAAAGTACTTAGCAAAGTCCATTTAAAAAAATAGCTTTTTCATTTCATTTCATATCATATTTTTAATTTTCTCTGGTATCATACCTGGTATTAAGTTTTAGGATAATTTAGGCGATATGGCCCCCACCGTTAGCACGTCCTTAATTTAATCTCCGTAAGTACAATATACCTATGCGTCACTGAACGATAACACTAAAACCTCCCGCTTGAGGAACAGGTATTTTACGTGACTTTTTTTAGCTAAAGTATCACAATAGAGTCACGTCATCACGTTGTCGCAATTGTGAATTTTATATCTAAAGCTAATCGGGTGTAATTCGCATAGCTAAGGCATATAAGGATTTAAAGTCCTCTGGTTGACGAATCTTTAAAAATTTTGTTGGTACTAATAGAATTTAACAAACGTGCCGTAAAATGCAAACCGAATTCGAAGAAAAGAACCCTAAGACCAGAGGAATAGAGTCTCGTAAAGCATGAAGCTAAGCAGAATGCAATTAGTGAAAATGTTAATTGTTTCAGAAGACCTTCGGCGTCCTATTACTTGGATTTCACTCGTATACTTGGTGCTAATTATAAACAATTACTCAATTAGTTGCCTTTTGGCTTGTACATATATTTACGTTACATGAGCACAATTTTACACTACCTTAGCGATTATGAAACTGTAAATGGAAAAGTACAAGAAGATACAGATATCTATAATTTCGGTCTTATCCCATTAAAGGGCTATGCGTCTATTTACAGTGCATTTCTCTTCCAAATCCTTAGTGCCTCTACCTTTTTCTTACTATTTGTGCTACTTGAATATAAAGTCTATCTAATTCAGAAGAGTAATTATATAATATGGCTTTATACATCCTTCTGGCTCGATTTTTTGGGATTTTGAGAAATCAAGATCAAAGTTATTTAATGAACTATGCTAGGCCAGGTACTTTTATTATATGCTTTATTACATAACTCTAATACAATAAACATTTATACAGAGTTGAAGAATTAGCATGGTAAAGTGTCGGTCACCTTCAACTGCGGAAAGCTCAGACGAAGGATCATACTGAAAGTATCTGAGCATAATGAACGTAGTTGATATATGTCTAGACAGTTTTGCCATATATATGGACAAATAAGACAAAATCAAACTAAGAATTTTTTTATCAAATTTTCATACCAATAAAGAAAACGTTCTTTGGATAAAAACGTTTTCATTAAATCGTTTCGAAGGACTCTATGCCAGCATCTATAATGCTACGGCCGCACACATCGCGATAACATTCGTGCGATAATCTTCGCCTTCGGCCTACCGCGAATGTGCATGGCCACACATTGCGCGCTGTAAAGTCTGTCGCGATGTTACACAAAAAACAAAATGGACGCCGCGGTCGGCCCATATTTTAGGGCAATAATTTTTTATTCTGTCATTAATTTATTGTTTAAGAAAAAAGCAAGGCTAAACAATATTGACTCACACTCCTAACTTCTAATAAGTTCTAAAATCCTGTCGTTATTCCAATTCCAATCCATGGCAGAAAACTAATTTAAACCAATACGTCAGATGCGCACGATACCTGTGCGCCGACTGAAGACCACGAAGTGTGGCCACGCAAGCGAAGGACATCGCGATAAAAACGCTTTGATGTGCGCCAGTTTACCGACAACGGCGCGATGTCCTTGCGACTTCACACGAAGTGCCGACGTATTCGCGAATACTTGGCTAGACACATCGCGATACCGCGAATATTCGCGACATCACGATGTGTGCGGCCGCAGCATAATACACAGTTTCATGCGTCTAAACCAACTTTTGAAACACTTTTGCCAGACCGCCTCTGCTTAGACACAGACGCATCTTCTTGCGATGAAGTACCCCTTTGAGTAAATTTGTTATTTATTTTTTAGTATCTGAAAAGGAAACTTCTGAAAATGTCTAATTTGTCGTAAGTCGTACTTATCAAATTAGTGTGAGAACATTTCAAAATTTGTACATTTCAGATCTAGAAATTACTGAAATAAAAAAATATGTAAAATATGTAAATAGGTCTTACTGAAATAAAAAAATTACATCATTTAGAAAGTACTGAAGCATTTTTCGTAAAACTTTCTTGTAGATAATTTGATTATCTCAATATTGATATGAGAAAAATAGCGCCTTGTCAAAAATCAACAGGTTTTGTGGGTTTTCTGAGAGTATTATGCACCCGCGGGACGTGACACCCTTAAGACTTGCCTCACGTACGCTTTATAGATTCTCAAGATTGATTTGTGATTTTTCTACAAAATTCATGTACGATATTATATTGAATTATTTATTTTACTTCTATTTTTACTAGCAGCCTTCACGCAAAGGCATCTTGGCAGTACATTTTTATTCGATAGATGCATTATTTTATTGGTGTTCGGCATGTGTTGGGGAAACGTGCAACGATTAGTCATTTGTATTTGGTTATCGTGTACTGTAGTTGTATTTCATCTACGAACTATGTTTATTTAAAGAGCAAAGGAATAACTGTTTGAGAACACATTTATATGTTTACTAGCTGACCCCGCAAACGTTGTACTGCCATTTTTTTTTCATCTTTTTGCGTTATGAAATATTCTATCGACTTATTCTCATTTTTTTACGTCTTTCGGCCCATTTTTAGAAAATTATCTTTTATACAAACCTTGCCCTGAGAATAAAAAACACAACGAAAAAGAATTATCCAATTTGGTGCAGTCGTTCTGAAGTTATGCGCGTACATACATTTCGGCGTTTAATTTATATACCGATAAATGACAGACATTTGATTTCATTTTTAGGGTTCCGTACCTCAAAAGGAAAAAACGGAACCCTTATAGGATCACTTTGTCGTCCGTCTGTCTGTCTGTCTGTCTGTCTGTCAAGACCCTTTATCTCAAGAACGCGTGGACGTATCAAGCTGAAATTCACATGAAATACTCAGGTCTATTGTCCCTTTAAGCTGTGAAAATATCAAACTTCTAAGCCAAGCCAATCAAAAGATACAGCCGATTATGTCGATATTTTCAACAAATTTCCGACACTCGCAAAGGAATCAAAACCTACAGGATACTTCCCGTAAACGCAGAATCTTAAAATTTGGCATGAAGCATTTTCATATAATGCAAATATAGGAAAAATTGCGAAAATCACATTTTTTTAGTTGTATAATATAATAAAAATATTTTAATAAAATGAAACTTACTACCTTATTTCTCACGAACGAATATAGGTATCAAATTGAAATTTATACCAAATACCTAGGTCTATTGTCCCTTTAAGCTGTGAAAATATCAAACTTCTAAGCCAAGCCAATCAAAAGATACAGCCGATTATGTCGATATTTTCAACAAATTTCCGACACTCGCAAAGGAATCAAAACCTACAGGATACTTCCCGTAAACTCAGAATCTTGAAATTTGGCATGAAGCATTTTCATATAATGCAAATATAGGAAAAATTGCGAAAATCACATTTTTTTAGTTATATAATATAATAAAAATATTTTAATAAAATGAAACTTACTACCTTATTTCTCACGGACGAATAAAGGTATCAAATTGAAATTTATACCAAATACCTAGGTCTATTGTCCCTTTAAGCAGTGAAAAAATCAAACTTCTAAGTTAACGCGATCAAAAGATACAACAGTTTATACCGACACCTTAGACAAACCGACACCCGCAAAGGAATCAAAACCTACAGGATACTTCCCGTAAACTCAGAATCTTGAAATTTGGCATGAAGCATTGTCGCATAATGCAAATATAGGAAAAATTGCGAAAATCACATTTTTTTAGTTATATAATAAAATAAAAATATTTTAATAAAATGAAACTTACTACCTTATTTCTCACGAACGAATAAAGGTATCAAATTGAAATTTATACCAAATACCTAGGTCTATTGTCCCTTTAAGCAGTGAAAAAATCAAACTTCTATGTTAACGCGATCAAAAGATACAGCAGTTTATACCGACACCTTAGACGAATTTCCGTCACACGCTAGGGAATCAAAACCTACAAGGTACTTACTTCCCGTGAACTCAGAATTTGATTTAATACGTCATAAATTGTAAACCGCTACGTTTGTACGGCGGAACCCTCGGTGTGCGAGTCCAACTCGCACTTGGCCGGTTTTTATTATAAATGGCAGATATTTGTCCTGATTATCGGCTTTTGTTTGTTGGTTTACTGAAGGTATAGTTACTTTTTGGGTTAGGTGCCCTTTTATGTAGGCAACAATTTGGTAACCTGCCACCTATTTAAATGCACTGAGATGACAAGTTTTACGACCCGCCGCCTACCAGACGTCAACACTCTTTGACACTACGTTTATAATATTATCTGTAAACTTGAATGCCTATTATCATTATCTCTTGTTAATAAAATACCCAATAAATAATCGTTCATCCTAACGAGCAACGTGATGGAAACATAAAACCCTATTGTTTGATAAAAATATAAACATACATCCGTATTTATTAATGGGTAAATCAATTTAATGCTATCTCAATACATTATTGTACCAAGACTGACTTTGTAGTTATCCGAGTCATTGAACCCTAGGTCAATAAGGTCGATAACAATAGACAAATTTAAAAATCACATTAAAATTAATTATGTTACATTGTAACTTATTCACAGGTCCTCATAATAAGGGCCACAAAGTTTCTTGCAAGGATAGCCATTAATTAATATTACAACGACGTGTGTAATTAACGAATTTGTAATTACCTTTAATAAAATAATCGGCAGACAATTCCCAAAAATTTTTGGGTGTAAGTTGGTCAACCGCGAACTTCCTCGATTGAACAATAATTAATTATCTTTAGTTTTATAATTTTTTTATTGATGCTATCTTACATCTTTTGAGCGCCACCTGTTTTAATACCTACCTATGTCTACTAGAGAACGCTTTTTTAGAATAATTTTTTCTATTTTCTCTCATGTTATCAAAAATATTTTTAATGCCTTTGATAACTGTGAAATATAAACAAAATTAATGTTCGTTTTATAAAATGCTTCAGAAAAAACAGAGTTCATTTCAGGGTTTTTGGACAAAAAAAAATATAAACGGGTAAAGAAAATTAAAAAAAAAAATGTATCCAGTAGCGTTTTACTTACCTAACATTGTTTACATGTTACGCTTTCGCTTTAAACTATGAATGAGATATAATTTAGCTGCTTTACGCATTTTTAAGCATATGTTGGCTTATGACTTCCATAATAACAGTGAAAGTTTATGTATCAAGTGAAGGGCGAAATGGACTTTTCCTAAAAAGTAAACAAGTTTACGTTTCAAATTGTTGATAAACACTTTTGGAAGTTTAAGATTGTTCTCTAAAGATTATCTCTCCTTGTGTCTCGCTCTGCCCAATTACAACCATAACCTATAATAAGCTAATAATACTAGTTCGTTACGGCAATATACCAAATTAAAATTTTAAATGCAAAAATACCTGTTGTGAAGCATCTACCCAAATGTAATTGTATTCCAATTTACTGAATTAATTTATAGCATTAGTAAAAAAGAAAAATATGAAAAACCCAATTTAGCCTTTTATTTTAAGAAAACGGTTTTGATCAGTTAGGAGTTATAACTGTGATATCCATACTACCTAACTTCTCTTATGCAAAACAGCAACTATGTTAATGGAGTTTGCGAATCCGCGTATTACGTCCTTAACTTACGAAGCAAAGGGCATAAAGTTCACTCAAATCATATCATAAAATCATAACAGTTCTCACGATGGTACTGTAAATATAGCGCAGATTTTCATAGCAACACTTGATAATACCATTTTAGGCCATCAGCTTATGGAAGTATAATTGTAGACGTGAACCCGCCGCAAGTTGAAGTCGCACAACTGGGTACGGCCTTATTTGGTGCTAGACAGATTGTGAAGGAAACGAGACCTAGATTTAGGGAATTTATAAGTAAAACAGCATGTGTACTGCCTCTTGACGATATAGTAGGTATCTGCGATAATCTACACCGTGAAGTTATAATAGAATAGAATATTTTGTATTTATTGCGAATCGACCAGTTTAAAATAATTATCATAAATAATCCAAATTATGTGTCAATATTGGAGTAAGGAGGCCTGGAGCTCTTAGACACAGGGAAAGTCTTGCTTAAGTACTCCAGACTCTAGTCTCCCACAATAATAGATAAGACCGTTCTATAATGTATTATTGTAAATTAGTTGGTAATTGTGGTGAGAAAATAAATACATTGATTATTATATCGAAAAGACAATTTTGTAGAGGGCAACTTTGTCGCTAAAAGCGGTCACACCTATGTAACTCAGGACTCACTGGATTGTAAAGTATTAAGTAAGTATGAGATGATAGAAGATGGTGACGGTCATATACTTACTACTATAATGTTCATACATAGAGAATGATAAAATTATAAATACGTCCAAATAATTATACAAATTCGTACGTAATCGATACATTTAATAATTTTAAAAGCGAATTGTTATTAGACGTTTTTAAAGTTTTAACAAAATAGTCTAGGTAAATTAGTTTCAAAAAGAATTAAAAATGATTAGTAAGTAAGAGTAAGAAATGATTGGTAGCTATAAGGTCGCGGGAAGCCGCTGGATGCAGGCAGCAGAGGACCGAACGGTTTGGAAATTCTTGAGGGAGTTCTCATGGCTAAAATGATAAAGTATAAAGTTGATATCAGAGTCAGGGCTTGTTAAATAGGGATCTTCGTAAATACCTACATTACCTTTAGAAATTACTCATCGATTCTGATTCAGTATTGTTTTAATTTTAGTAACTTAATGGTCGTAGACATTGAGTGCAAATTCGCGTGCCAGTTAACAGCTTATATAAAAAAAAACAAATAGTCTTCCGCTCATAACAAATCTGTACACGTAGACACAGAGTAATAAAATAAGTGTAACAGTTTTCGTGAATGATCTGCCGTGACATTTTACGGCATTATAGAATTAACATTTGTAACGGATTGCAAGGATTTTAAAGTCAGTGAACTGTGAACATTCATTATTCAGAATGGCATCGTCATGTCATATTTTTTTTATACAAGAAGAGTATCCATCACTTCGATGTCATAAGCTGTCCAATTCTTCGATGTCCAACCCTAATCATATGTAGGCCAAGTGGATCTATAAGTTCTTACTTACCGCTGCTGAAAAGCTGTGGATTCCCATGGGTTGGATATTCTTCAGCCAGTCAAGATTTATAAATTATTTTCTGCACTGTGCTTCATGTGTTTTTACTTTACGCCTATGCTATATTCAAGTTAGTTTTTTTTACACATTTCTTTATTTAGGTAATAGGTACTTTTCCCATTTCGCATTTTTCTGCTCTGGATCTGCAAAATTATAGCATTAAAATAATTTTATTCTGAATTATTTTCAATCATCGTCGATGAATGTAGCTATTTAGAACTACAACATTCCGAAATTGCAGCCGAGACATTTTTGTTCTCTATGAAGGGAAAAATGTATCTTTTGACTTTTTACCAAAATCTTCTGTCTTCACAAAATCCGATAAAAGATCTGCAACAAGTTGATCATGAGCGGAGCGGTGACTACATTCCTACCATACTTGTTTGGTTAGTACATTAGCGTAATCACGTCAAAATTTATCGTACACTAGGTTAAGTATGCGTATGTCTGCGTACAGTTTTTGCGAGTTCTAAGCTCCTAGAACTGTGCCCACGCAAGTTATGTAAAAGGTCATAGGCGCTAATGTGGGAGGCAGCTTCGCCAATTGACTAACAGTATTCAATTTGTGAATAAGGCATTGTTCGGTTCGAAATTTTATAAAGAATCTTTGGGTGCTGGTAAAATTATAATTGCGTTTAACATCAATCATTAAGTTAGATATTTGCTTCAAAACATTATTTTTGTTAATATTTTTATGTGGCATGATTTGCTATGCTTGAAAATAAATCAAATTAAATTTAATGCAATTTTTAAATGAAAAAATACTAGAAAAAATTCCAGTGTCTAAAGGCAGATTTACGCAGGGTAAGTAAAAAGTCAGCGACAGGCGTTAGATGCTGGCGCCGAGAACTGACCAAACCGTTTACATGCAGTCAGTTAGCGAGAATATTGAAGTCAGTACTTAACACCATGTTAGCACTGAGTCAGCACTTGCTTTCCTCGAATTTTCAAGTCAGTGACTTACCCTGTGTAAATCAGCTTTAATGTATTAAAACAATGGGATATACACAGAATCTAATCAATTAGATGACCGAATATTATACATGTACTAACAAAGGTAGTTAAAGAAAAAACAACGAGTTACAAATCGATATATTTAGACAGCATAAAAGACCCATAATTGATAATACAAACAAAATAACATGAACAATACGAAACTCTAGAAGTGCAAGATAAATCGAAACACGTACAATCCAATTCTTTATTCGTGTCAACAAGAAAAAACCTACATTAATTCCCTTACCGCAGTGAGTGTGACGATAAACATCCTTTATTACTGTCCTCAGACTACATCTATCTGATATCTGACACTGATAAATATATCTCTATAGGTCTCTATAGTACAGAAAGGTGTCAAGGAGGCGAATAATGTTACAAGCTGGACAATATTCGCTACTCGCTTGATCGCTCACACGTGTGCAGAATAAAGTAAGCAAACTCTGTATTACAGTGAATTATATTCTATAAAAAATAACTAACAGAACCGACAGACGTGGTCTTGTTTAAAACATTTTCTCAAGAATCGAATGTGAATCTAAACCATTCTTGAATTATATAGGTTTAAAGAAATTTATTTATCATACAAATAAATTGATATATTTGGAATACATAAAACGCAATGCATTTACAATGAGATACAAAAGACATTACCTACACTACTAAAATAAAATCTTTTTTGCCTCTGAGGCCTTAATAAAGAGTTTACAATTTTAAATTTACATGTTTCTTATCCACTTAAACACACTCAAAAAACTTCATCAAAAGCGGGTCAAACGTTAAGAGGAGTTCAGTGACATACTATGTATATACGAACAAGATTTTTATGTATAAAGATTATTAGCGGAGCTGACAGACGTTGTCCTGCTTAAACATTATCTATCCGATGAAATTGTTAATCGAAGACACTTAAATTGTGAACAAACACAATTTCAACAAAATCAGTCCGACTGTTTGTGAGTTAAACTACATACACAAAGACAGAAGAATGATACTCTTAATATGTATATTATGATCTAATTTATATTAAGAATACAATACAATAAAGATGGTTTAATTTTTTAACACTCGATGAGGATTTTCTTGGTCTCAAATCTAAACCAACAAAAATTTTATAATATGTAATGTTCACTAAATAATTATGCAACTGTCTCCTGTCTCCATCTAGTAGCAATGCGTCCCACACTAAACTAGCGTACCAAATCGTTAAAATAATCATTCAAAACCAACATGATTATCTAACTTGACACTTCAATACAGCGACCAATACATATTTAAAAAGTTTGAACAAACACTACATATATTTGAATGTTATTACAATATAAAGGTATTGACAAATCGTCTCGGTGATCATAACAGCTAAGTGTACAGGTGACAAAAGCGGTAACATATGTGTTGCTGTAAATATGGATCGGTGACGCCTCCGGAAACATTTGTAGTAGGTGGAACATGAAAAGTTGAGTTTAAAGATTAAGCGGATTAAATGATACAAGGTTAATCCTACTTTGCTATTTCTCTATTGCATAATTGGATTGCAGCTGTTCATTTGTTTTCTTCAGATGTTTCTTGATGAATATTTTTATTATCATTATAGATTTACAGTCATTGACAATATCCTTTTATTCCTTCAAAATTTACGATGTCTATACAGGTCAATTAAAATAAACAAAAATAAAGTTAAACACAAATGTCATTACAAGATGTCAATGGCAAACAAAATAAAACACAGTCATATGAAATTAAACTAAAAATAAGTCATTGTCATTGATGTCAAATGTCAATAAATAATACTTATTACAAATGTCAAAAGTTTCAGATGTCCATAAAATAATGTCAATAAATCGGTAATATTACAAATGTCCAAAGTTTCAGATGTCAATAATAATATTATAAATGTCACATTAAATTAAATTATTGGTTATGTAGGATAGGACTTTCCTACGCAATAGCCTAAAGTGGTCGGCAAATAGGACAATAATCTTGTTAATTTTCCATACATTCCTTACAGCTTATCAATATTTTCTTTCTAAATCTCCTTGTCTCATGCTCATGACTAATGACATATTATAATGTATGGCATATGTTTATGTGCAGTCGTAGTGGAAATTTTGTCCAAAAAATGTGTATGTTCTGAAATAGACGCATTTCTGATGAAATGAAATAAGTGCCAATGCAATGCATTAATACTATTAAGTGTTTGAGTTTTAATAGTTTTGTTTCCAAGAGATAAATAAATATAAGATGCACGAAAGATACGTCTAGGAAACGTGGTCTAATCTTCTCTTGATTCACATCGTCTGGTCGTTCAGATAAGTAAAAAAATATTTTTAATAATTAATTAAACTCCCATTAACAAATACTTTGATTGGTTCCATATCAAAAATTACCAGGATATTGTTTTAGAAATTGTTTTTCACATCGCTATTTAATTAATACTATTCTATCTATACTTAATTTAAATATGAATATAAGGAAGCGTAACACAAATCGTATTTTAATGACCTGAACGTGCCTACGAAGCGATTTTCATCAATTTCTTATAAAATAGTAGGTGTAATAAACGTTATATGCCTAATCAACTTAGCTATGTTAATACATCGCTAGACCTTCTGCGAATATTTTGAAGAGAAAAGTTTTATTTCTGTGTCTTTAATCTATTCACTGCTATGTCGATATACAATAAACTTTATTTTCATTCTATTAGCGACATACATACCTTCGACTAAACACTGCCTGCCTCGCCGCTTTCACGAGATTTTATCGGCTATATAATCATTGTTTAATCTAGTAAGTTGCCAGTAAGCTAATGTAGGTGCACCATCCATTGTATCGCGAATCTCAACAGGTACCTGCAGGAAATACCAGTTGTATTACTCTTGTTCAACCTTTCAAGTGTCTACTATTTTGACACCTATCACATTGTAATACAGTTTGGTTTTATTAATTCACATGTTAATTTTGATTTGTGTCAACAGTTTATAGTTGCAAAACGGATTGTATGAGTTTACAGTTTCAACGGTATTAAGAATTCTTTGAAGATATTCCATTTTGAGGTGAAAAAATGTAGAATCAGGATTTTGGGAAATTGCTTTTTTGTTTTTCTATGCCAGTTCGATAAAATGAATTGTCTAAATTTAACCTCTCATACGTCAGTCTTCAAAGTCAACGTAAATTACGAATTTAATACGCTAATGGCCAATAAAATCAGACACGTTAGAAATAGTTTAGCATTTAAGTAATACATAAAAAAGTACGACCTCGTAGTTATTTCAAAGACATTTTCTTGTAACACAAGAACTTATTCAGCGAAAATAGAACGAGACAAATCATCAAAAGGATGGCTTCTTTCGAAAATTATGTCGACAGATCGTGTGTTCACGCTCCCAAAATTGAGCCTTATTGTTGAAGTCATAAAAGCTGTATTGTGCAAAGAAGTGGGATATTCGTCATCAGATGCTGCTTGGTACAAATAATAGACAGTCGTTTAAAATCACCAACACGTTGTCATTTGACTTGGAAAGTAGTCTCAAAGAATGTTCTTTGGGAATAAGCAGAATTTACAACAGACTATTTCATAATGTTCACTTCTTCATGTAACCGTTACATTGCCTGCTATGTTTGGAGTACAGAGTAACTTTTGAAACTCGTTTGGTTCTGCTAAATTAAACAAATTAATATACAGTGTGTAATAAGATTACAATATTACGACGAGTGAAATAAAATCGATTCATTAAAATTTTGTGCCAACAACGTTGATCGGAGTTCAGTGTTGAGTTTAAGAATAGTGTTGATCTAGTGCTGGTTCTATTCAGTTGATAATACTGTCTATTACGGAATGAGAAATCGGATGCACGCAGCTAAAAAACTAGATATGTACGAAAACTTTAATGCTTGTGGCACAGTGAAATTGTTTTTGTGGATTCATGACAATACACTCGTACCTAATATGCATATTACGGGTAATATATACGTTCACAAAACCACTTATAGGGCATTTTTAATAATTATGTCTCGGAGAAGGAAGAATATTCACGTAGGTACCTATGCACAATTAATGCCCACTAGTGAATTTTATAATTGTATTAATTATTTGTAGTTGTGTATTTAATTAATAATAAATACTAATGAAGAAATTAATCGCTAACTTCATTTTTCTGTTTAGATTCTTATTGAGCATATCATATTATTACCGCTCAAACTTAATTATGTTCCCTTCAGAACACAATAAATTCTCCATAGCACCAACCCTAGAAAACGAGTACGCGATGCAATCAGCTTGTACTGTTATTAAAAAAATAATAGACCATAAAAAGATTACGTTATACCACGTGCTATCCCGACCTAATAATACCGTGCGAGCGAGGATGCCTTCGCATCCGTAAAGGAAAAAAAAATGTAAACCTGCTCCGCTAAGTTCTCGTAATGACTAGTTGTCTAGTGTCCTAGAGACGGGCTACGCGATATCGATACAAATTAATATAAAATATAGGCAAAATACGTTTAAACTATACTTACGCTTGACAAACAACTCGTTTCTTTGTCGCACAATCGAGAAATGTATTTCACTGCCAGCACACGTGTCCTTCCAAAAATCCTAGGTCATTTTAAAGAGGCGTGAAGGAGCACCTTGCAGGTCAGCAAGGTGAGGGTTAGCTAGCGCGGCAGTTTATCTCTCGCTCCAGCTATCTTCGCATTAGGACTCTACTTCTGCTTACCATCAGGTGGAATAGTCATTTGCTTCACTTATTTATAAAAAAAATAAGTTTAATACTATTCTACTCCCCATATTCGCCTAAACTTATGTTTATTATTTGGGTGCCACTGATGAGCTACGTAACAATCTGAAACGCCTACAAAATATGGCAATTCGCTTCATTGACAGTTTGAGGAATTTTAACCCTGTTTCTGAATTATGCTCTGACTTAATATGGCTACCTATCCGACCTCGCAGAAATTTACATATCCAGGCCCAACTTTGCAAAATTCTTTACGACCTCAATATCCAGACTATTTGCGTTCCCGCTTTAGATACCTTAGCCCAAATGAAAGCTTGCTGTGCAATACAATAAAATAAAAACTCCACACATAATGGAGATATAGTAAGGGACGCAAATAAACAAAGGAGGCAATTTCGACACCGTCGTGGTGGAGTGGTCAATATAGCTCCCTACACATCAAACGGTCCTGGTTCCAATCCTGGTAGCGGCAAATATTTGTGAAACGAACATGAATATTTGTTTGCGAGTCATGGTTGTTTGTATATTTATAAAAGTATCTAATATTATTATTCATATTAAAAATGACCGTTATCTAGTATCCTTACTTTGGGCTAGCTAATTGGTGTGAGCGTGGAAATATATTATATTATTATTATTATATTAATTTCGATGACTTTAAAACGCTTCTGCACTTTTTGCTGCATTATCAGTTTAAAATTGTATATAATTCCTAAATTTACGTTTATTGTAGTAACTATCTGTTGTAAAACACTGCAACACCAGGTTATAAGAGGAAAAATATAAATAATAACCATTTCTCTTTGTATTCAATCTTAAACTCTTCAGTATAATTTATTTATGTGCCCTTCAAAACCACCTATCTAATTATTTAATTTAAATATTTAATTTGTGTACATCCTGAGGTTATTATTATCAAACTTACATTATAACATTTTCATGACATCCGGTAAAATCGCTCAAATCGTTAATAACCTTTCATAATTAAGTAGCAAAATTGATAATGGCATTAAAGATCGATTTTGCACACTATTTACAATGTAAAAACATACATTTAGGTGCTTGTTGCAAGATATTAGTAATCAAAATATCATTACATACATTTACTACGGCAGCTATCCTTCAACAAATATGCGTTGAGTATTTGAAAAGTCATTATACTATAATAAGCTGTACTATTTAATAACGTTCTTGTTGAAATACCTATCTTAATTTGCGTGAAACAAGTGCGGTTTCGCTGCAAATGTTATTAAATTTGAAGAAGGTTTATTTATTGATATTAACCTTGCCGTTCGTTCTCAAATCAGTTATTTATTTCACTTAATACGTTAATTTGCATAAAATATATCGTGATAATAATAATAGTTATTATATGTCTGCATATAAAATTTTCCTCGAAATATTATGTTCTGTAACCCAACCTTAATTACTTGAATTATAATAGTTTTATCGAGTATCGACATCGACACATCTATCGATAGAGTTCCACTAGTTGCTGCGGGGATCAAACGTTCACCTCACGATGTGGGTCAGTGTGCCGCAGGAACGGGTCCTGTGACGTCCTAATCATTGCAAGACTGCAGGTTGTTACTTATTGACTCATCGGTAACTTAGTACATTAATCAAATTCAACTTAATATTCATACCATGTCCTTAATATGTTAGGAAGAAATATTTAAAGACTATGTTACTAAATTATGTGCCATATTTGGTTAAATATAAATTGTAAAATATAATGTCATAAAAATCATAAAATTACTAAATTTTAGTACAATGTAAATTTTAATACTTAACCTCCTACAACATTAAGGCAATATCAATCAAATATTTATAAAAAAAAATATAGAAAGAAGAAAGGATAATCAAATCTCTACACAAATATAAAATCGATATTACCATGATCAATTAAACAATAGGTAACAAAAACAAACCAAATACTTAGGTTAGTATTAATAAAGCTCATATAGTGACACAATGTTTTGGTAGGTCGGTATAGAAAATAATAACCCGTCTCGAACCCACGTTGTCTTGAGCGTGGATTATTAATGCGGACACAAGTGAACCGTTGTTCACACAACCTGTTGAGATAGTAAAGGCAAAAAATAAAAAACAACGGAATTCAATTACCATCGAAACGTTAACCAACGTAAATAGAATATAGTATTCAAACATTTTCTAAAAGCAAACTGTTGACAATCTCGTCTGTTGTATCAGGCACGCGACCCGAGCAACGACTTCGGCGCACGCGCCGCTCAAATATCGCAGCAACGTGTCCAAGTTTCATACATTACGATCCAATTAAATCGGCTTGTTTTTACTTTGACTGCTTTATATACAGTCCTGCAATATCTTTGTAATAGATTTAGTGCATTGCGTTTTTGTTGGAATTGGTGTCAACAGTTTTAAATTCAATTATGTTTAAGCCATTATCAATTACACCGACATTCAAAAACTTCAAATATTAGACAACATTGTTCGAAAAAAACATTATTACAATTTTCTAATTTTGATACTGGTAACAGCCCTTAGAGGAACGCTCAGACGCTCCACTTTGACTTGAATCCTGCAGAGACCAGACCACAATAAGACTTATTAGGGAATAATTTTATTTTTGCGTTTACAAACGCGTAAATATAATACTAGAAAAATGCACTGAAAAAAATCGACTTGCCTCAGGCGGGACTCGAACCCGCACCTTCCACAACCTGGTCAACGCGTCCACCCGGATTGTGGAAGGTGCGGGTTCGAGTCCGGCCTGAGGCAAGTCGATTTTTTTCAGTGCATTTTTCTAGTATTATATTTACGCGTTTGTAAACGCAAAAATAAAATTATTCCATAATGTAAGGTAGTTTCATCTTAGCTGGGCGTCAAATATTTGCAAAAATATTTCGTTCGGGTCTTGGAAGTGCAAATTTCAAAGATTTGATGAAACGATGTTTACCATAAAAACATAAGCACCAAGCACTGACAAATTTCGACAGCGAAAAGCAGTGCCTCGGTGGCGAAATTGGTCAACGCGTCCACCCGGATTGTGGAAGGTGCGGGTTCGAGTCCCGCCTGAGGCAAGTCGATTTTTATCAGTGCATTTTTCTAAGACTTATTAATCTATGGTGAGACTCCTTTACGGGAGATTGTCCATTATAAACCCTTTACCGTCCTTTATGTAAAGTTCACCATACAAGTGATTTTTCAAGAAGCCACCTTAGTAGGTTTACTGTTTAGATACCCACCAAGGTTTAATTCTTTAAAATCCCCGTCAACGTTGTAAAGGTTCTCTGTGGCCAACAGCAATCGTCATTCATAATAATAAAAAGAAAAACTAAAGCTGCTTCGATTTGGAGATTGACGGCCAGTTGTACCAAGTTTTCGTTTTACAAATTTGCAAAATGTAGCTTAAAAGTCAACTTATTTAATAGGGATTGTTCCATTTTTGAATAATTATTTGTAAATATTTACGACATTTTAATAAAAACAACTAGACCTTTATTTATCCCATCTAAACTTTAAATAATATAATATATTGAGTGAAAAAGACTTCAACGCTTATAATATAAGCGTTGAAGTATTTTTTACTCATGTTTATTTGCTAGTAAAGCTCCCCTAAAAAACTTGCTTCTTGCTTCTTCCATACTTTTCGATTATTTGTCATCTCAACATTGAGTCTATTGTTGGTATTTAAATCAATTAACAAAATATAAAAGTAAAGTAGAATCACATGTACGAGTTGTTAGTCTTTCAAAGCTCCTCTAGATAGCTTGCTATAGCAGGCAGTAACAGTGTATGAATCTAATACTGGTTTAATAGACTAGACTAAATCGACTGTGAAAGTGTGGTTACTAGTTATTTATGCTCTACAATGTTCGGTAGTAAGTTCTATGACCGAGTGATTTGCAAGTACAGTATAATTCAATCGGTGTCTGCGTATAAAATACGATTTCTCCGTTGTATCCAACTCATGGTGATTAAGAATGCACCGTCAAAAGAATTGAGATGATGCTTTTTCTGCCCTATTTCCTTTATAACATAGATGAATACTTTTAATAAAACCGGCTTTTACAATATTATGTTTCGTGACTAAAGCCAAGAATAAAGCAAGTCTCAAAAACAAAGTCTTAACAGCATGTAAAACTAAAGTAGCGAAAGTTTTTATCTATGCTGCAAATTGAAATTAAATCCACAAAGCGCTTTCGTAAAGAAAATTACATGCCGATGAAAACGCTTTGAGTGCTTTCCACTTTCCAGCAATTTATATTAATGGGCTTTGAAATCAATCACTGAATGTCTGTTCTAGGGTGCAAATAATCTTAAGCATGTCGTATGGTGCAAAAACACGTTAATAATTTGTGAGGTAAGATTTAATGAGCTGTTTACTGCGGTAGTAAAATACATGATTAACGCAACGCCCATTCTTGTTAACAATGTACGACACCATTTAAAGGTTTACCTATTAGTAGAAGATCCGAACCTATATCGACCTTCACCGAGCTGATAATAGAATGAAACATATTTTATTATTAATTTAGTGTATTAGAAAATATATTAAAAATGGGTTGTCTAAAAAAAACCTGGACAGACTATTTTTAATTATTTATTGAAAAATGATTTTTAAAAAAAAATGAATAAAATATTGCAACATCAAGATAATAAGAAAAATTTGTCCTGACTGATAGTAGAAACCGTATAGAATGTGCAGGCATTGGGTTGTCTATTATTTACCTGCGCGAACTACTGGGTTGTCAGGTATGAACAGGTATGTCGATATCAGTTACTTTCACTCGATTGGATAATAGAAAAAAAATTATATCATCATAAGCGCGCGACAAAATTTTCTTATTATCTTGATGTTACAATATTTTATTAAAAATCATTTTTCAAAAAATAATTAAAAATAGGCTGTCCAGGATTTTTTTAGACAACCCATTTTTAATATATTTTCTAATATACTAAATTAATAATAAAATATGTTTCATTCTATTATCAGCTCGGTGAAGGTCGATTTAGGTTCGGATCTTAGACTATATATTGAAATTTCTAACATAAAATTTAGGATCATTAAGAAATAGTATTTAACATGGGCAAGTGAATTACGTAAATTTCAAAATCACACGTTATGACTTATGACAAAAACATGAATATGCTTATTAAGATGAATATAATATGTGATAAACGTAAAGCCTCATTACAAGATGCATTTGCCGCTGGCAATCCATTAGCAAATTTCAACGTAAACAAACCGGTGGGCATCAAATGAATGGGAGGAACCGTCGATCGTTAGATACGGACCGCGAGCGCCAATGTCGACTCCAATGCCACACATTGTTAGTTCTCGGAAGGAAGCTATGCCTTTGTTGCTAGTGATATAAAGAAGCAACCCACTCTTATGTGAGCAACGGTACTATTTCACCTTTTAACATGCGTTACGAACTTCTTAAGCAGCATGTCCAATTGCTAATTTAGTTGGATTTACTGCAAGGGTTTTATTAGGATAATTTCAGATGGGAATATGAGTTTTTAAATTATGTATATATGTATCTTAGGTGACTAGAAAAGAAAAATTATGATAACGGTTCTCGAAAATGTATTAATGATATAAAAAGCTGCGGTAATGATTAAATACCCGTCTAATTTGACAGTGCAAAACAATAAAAGATCTATTAACACCGACGATCTTTATCTCATAGATCGTAGCAACATTTCTCATATGTAACTGTGAATATCCATAAGCTATTTTGACAAATCGCACCCATTCATTTTGAATAGCAATGCGATGAAGATCACCACCGATACAGCTGCGAATAGTTGAGCTTTCACCATCCCTATTGTTCCGTTTCATAATACGGTTACGTGTAACTTAATCTACTGTGGAAAGTTTGACAATTGTATCAGCATCATTGATAGCATCAAACTTATAAAGGTTCTGCCGCAACACCATTAACGTTGTATGGTACCAATTTCTGCACTTCTGCAATCACTTATATCTAGTTCATTGAATTATCAATGCATCGTGCTACTTTATTGACATACACAATGAACCTAAGACGTTAGATAACTTAATTAATATTAAATGCACAACGTGACAAATTAGCCAACAATCTAAATATAGTTAATTAAATCAATATGAAAAATTCGTAATACTAGCAATTAGAATACCCTATTAATGATAAATTGAAAACTCGAGTTATTTAGGTACCTACTTTTAGCTATGTAAAAATTATTAATGTTTTGATTTCATCTTGTTTCAGTTTGGGCCCATTTGAAGCGGTGACGGGTAGTGAGATGGTGTCTCGACGGCGTATATTATCGCGCTCCCGCGATGACCTTACACAGGCCGCGCAGTTGGAGGAGGAAGAAGATGTGTGGTATCAAAAAGACAAACTTTATAAGGTGAGAGACATTTTCACTATCATCATCAACCTCATAAAGATACAAATAGGATACAACGTTCGTTCTTTTAAATTTTTAGTTTCTTTTGGTTTGTCTTTATATACTATTTCCACCTTGCTTTTTTATATTTTTAATATTACTCTTAAGATGTTGCTAATAACTTCAATTCAATTCTGTTTAGCGCATAATAAAAAAATGTATATTTTGACTTCCTTGTTCTTTAACACAATTTGCACTAAACTTTTTTTTGTTATCTAATATTCATTATCAACAGTTTTGACTTTACTTCGCTTCGTAATCATGATGTGGGTATCGGGCGGAAGACTTCTAAAACCGCAACATTTTTTCGTCAATAACATTTTTTTTTACTCAAAGAAAGCACGATTTTAGAGATGTGTTTAACAACATAGTAGCAATTGTATGTATGTGAAACGACCTCGTTTACTTAAATGTCACATGTCAATCTCTCAATTGGGCTCCGATTCGTGACGGTTCATGGGTAATATAGAATAACTACGTTAGTAATATTTACATAATTCGTCTGCATCATTTCACAAATTTCACATCACGCTTGTACGCTACTCGCCGGGTTCGCTTACATCTGACGCGTTGATCGCGTGTGGCTCTTGACGTGACATAACTACATATGTTTCACGCGATGCCTCTTTGAGTTTTCTAACGTTTTCTATATTTGCATTTACAACAAGTACTTTGTTAAGCGATACTCTAATGAAATTGGTACTTCGTGTTGCATTTTTGCTAGTTCTGTTCGACGATATCATGTTTACTGCAATATTTTTATTCATAGATAAAAGTAAAAACCATTACAATTTGACTGTTTCTAGTTTACAGAATTTACGATGTTGGGTTCGTTCAATTTCTTGAGACTTGCTAAAATCATATTCAACTTGATATCATCAGGACATGCGCATTTTCGTGTCCCTTTGTTTTATTAATATTAAAGCCATTTTCTGTATTTGAAATAGTGTCATAATATGACCAGAACAAGAATTCAAGTCAAAATATAAACTCAATGACCAACTTTCTACAAATCAATAACAAATGTTCAAATCATTTAGTACGGTGTTTGCGGACTAGTTCACACTTCCACTATAATAAAACTTGAAATGACATATTAACGTAGAAAGTAGCAGTTACGGTTGAGATTGAACGATAATGTATAGTTTACACCGAATGCATTGATGCTTTAAGTTTGTCATCATGTCAGCCGATAGACGCCCACTGTTGGACATAGGCCTCCCCTAAGGATCTCCAACCCGATAGGTCTTTCCTCGACCTTTACCAGACTTCAGGTCTTAAATCTGTTGGTTTTAACAATTTCTATAACTTTTTGATATATTATCAGAGTTTACAAGTGCAAGTATATAATCATATTGATTTGCCACTCAGCTGTCTCCCATAGCTATTCCGCGTATTACGTTTTCCTTTCCTTTGTCTATGGTTACGTTTTTGTAACCGTTTCCGACTGCTTACAGTTATTAAGGACGTGAGAACACGTCGTCCCGTACAAAAGCGAGGTGGCTCGTACAACGCTACATTAAGCGTTAAGTTCTCCATTGATAATATCGCTTGTTTGATTTCCATCGACAGCTCGTAATGTTCATTCTTGGCACTCTCGTGGGCTGCAGTGTAGTTGTACTTTATACATCGAGACATTGGTGCAATAGTTGTTTTGACAACGACTATCGTCATTGCTCTCACTTTATTAGTTGTCGTCAGCGCCTCAATTTAACTTTTATTGTAATAAAAAATAAATCCATCATTTTGACAATCACCGCTGACAGCGAAAGTTGTAGTATATTGATGGCATTGGATTTATATTCATGAAATTTTATTTTTGTACATTAGTAATTTTGATTCACTGTATCCTTAAGCAAAATTTTCTTTGGCTTCGATGGCATGATAAAAAATAAGCTATTTGCAGTACTTGATCTTGTATATAATATAACAGACACTATGGGTAGCTTAAGGTGTTGTATTATTTCATGAAAATCTATTAAATATAATTCTCGAGTCAAGATGTTTGTCCGGGATGAACTCCGAAACTAACAATTATTCTATTTTAACTTTTTTTTAAAATGTGTGTTTTGTTCCAACTTAAGAGAGGATAATAGTTTTTATCTCGGTACTTATCATTATTAGTCCTCATTTTTTTTAACTGCAAATTTAATTTTATAGGACAGTAGCATGAAATTACTAGAACAACGCGTGGCCTGGACAGAGGCCTTAGTACGAGTTTGTTAGTTTTCGAGCTCGATTAAACGTATCGTTTCTTTTCATACATTGCCCACTAGCGCCCCTAGCGTAAACTATCAGAAACAGTGGCCAATGTATGAAGAAAGACGATACGTTTGATCAAGCTCGAAAATTATCAAAACTCATACTAAGGCCTCAGTTAGTATATTGTATTATACAAAGCGTTGGTAGACGACAGATATGCTGTTTTGTACTGGCACTTTTGTGATGACTCATTTGCATCATAAAGCTTTATAAATGCGATTTATTAAGGAACTATGGGGATTTTTGTCAAAGATAAATTTAAATAACATGTACGTAATTTAAATAATTAAATATTTTGATTTAATAATTAGTTATTATCTTCTTAGACTTACCTACCACCTGATAATGAGCGTCCTGAATTCCTTACATTTGTTGCTGCTAATTATACCCTAAAACATCAACGTAGTACCCAGTTTTATTTAGAATACGGCACGGATGAATGCGATTATAGCTTAAGATTTTAGAAGACTGCAACTTGCACTCCTATAACTATAATATAGCTTTTAATTTCATTTTTGGAATGAAGAGTTTTGAGGAGGCCGAAACACTTGACCCAAGCCCACTCGTGCATAGCGTGCTTGTCTATGATAATGATACGTTAGTGGGTGGACGGACAGTTATTATTAGCGGTCAAAATCTAGCGCGTATTAATTTCAGATCACTTTTTATTGCAAATGCTTGCAAGCAGGTCAACTGACCCATTGATCGAGATCGTGAGCTAAACACAATGCTGCCTTACGACGCTGATTTAAGTTACAAACGTGTGTAGCCTCTTAGCTATGTGACCTTACTGTTCACAATGTCAATTCGAAATTAGATGTTTACGTCGCATAATTAATTTGATCAGGTTGTCCTTCATGCCAGCTATTCTAAAGTAGTGTTTTATGATTACCATGTCCAATAAAAGTTTTAGATAATGATGATTTTTTAATCGTGAACAACCTCGCATCTTAGCAGCTACTAATGTCGAGGATGAGTTTCACAATAACAACTTTATAAACGAATTGTTGCTTTACACTGATGAAACTTGATTTGTAAATAGAGAGGTGTTTCAAAAAGTGGTAACAGTTCTAAACTGGCTCAGGAGATCACGGTGAACTAAAGAAAGAATTTCTATTGATTTCTCTTTTTCGATTCTTTGATCGTAGCCTTCGTGCAAAAATATTTGACCTTGATAAGTTTAAATGTCATGTCACGAACAAATGTTTAGGTAAATACGAATCTCGAATAACCAATGCACACAACAAAGGAAATGTGGTCACGAAATTGTCCTATCGTTAGATTTACCTAGTGCTTTAGCTAATACCAGGTCTTCTATGTATTAAGAAATAGCATTTTGTTAAATGTAGTTCGAGGTCATTAGTGATTTTTTATACTAAATGCTGTAAATAACTTTGAATCTAATTTGGATATTAAATTCGGTAATACACCGTTCATAATTCGTGCCTTTAAATATTAAAAAGCGTCATATTTCAAAAATTAGGAACAAGTTTTTACTTTTAAATTTAGTCTAATTGAGTACGCTAATCGGAAAAATGAATCATTTGATCCAACCGGTTTGATAAAATTAAATAAAATATATTATGTGCAGACGTCAGCAGATCTACTCAAAACTGTCGAATGTCTTCATGAAACTGTCAACCTCATTCCATAATCATATAATCATAGAGTTCACAGCCTATAGATAGAATAAATTTTTCAGTTCTAAGTGGCCTGCTAAGTAATTCAGGTTCATATAAGCCGCAGAAATTTTATGTCGATAGCAAATTTTAATTTTATATTAAACATGTTTACGTGTAGTGTGTGCAAAGTATTGCGATTGAGCGCACCGTAGCGTTGGTCACCGTACGCAAATGTCGCAATTGATACTTGACACCGCGCCCGTGGTTGAGCAACCTGCGCCGGCGCATGCAGTAGGCCACACTTGTGTGTTTATTATAACACTGACAGACAACCGCGAATTTAATTCTGATGTGTACAACAGGTATACCAGTATCAAGGAGCTTAGTTTTAATTATATAAGCTTTGTATGTTCCAACACATTTTTACGATGATGCCTATTTTTAAATTCATCCTTCTTTCGCACACGCACGGTTCTTACCAAATTATTAATGTGGTCAAAATTTAATGACTTTTATAATATTATACGTGTGTCTGTTAATTCTCATTTTTATTTTCGTGGGATAGCACTACCAAATGGACAAACTATTTTTTTCCTTAACAGCACATTGTGTGGTAAATTTCTATATATTTATTTTAAACGGATAAAATAGTAGAATAGATGAATGTTAGTGACAGGTTGAACCTAAGTTGATTTATTAATCCCTAAATTGTTGTAATGTCTTTGTAATAAACAAAGTAAAATACATAGTATTTTGATACCTATTTATTATTCCTAACTTATGCTATCGCTTAATGCATTCTTAACTTGTGAAGTCTCTGTCAATATAATAGCCGTAGACGATATAATTGGGCTTAGATCACAATTGTGTGCAAAGTATGAGATACTTTTAGATAATTCAACAAGTATAAACGTTACAGTTGAAATAAAATGAAATACATTTCTAGAAAATACATTACGTTATGAAATCGCAAATCATTTATTGACATGACAAGACACATCGATGTCAGCATAGTGTGAATATTAACTCAATAAGAAACATTAAAATCATTAATTTTGGAAATGATCTACGCAACTTCAAGTAGAATTTGAGCATTTCATGTAAGTCATTCAATCTAAACATAATTAAGTGCAAAGTCATTGATTTATTGGAAGCGCACTCCTGTAATTTTGAGATAAACCTGATTATTTAAGTAATCAATTATAAGCCTGGTTTTTAAGTGTATTTTGTAATAAAGTAACATCTTTATTTGTTGTCTTTCTAACGTGGTTGCTTAAAACAAGACAAGTAACTGCATGTGCTAGTGACGGGTCAATATTTGACATTTAATAGTCGGCAAAAGTAAAATGATGTAACTAGTCTTACGAAAGATTTGTCACACTACAAGTGTGTATAATGGTATTTAGATACAATGTAATGATATGCCAAAAAAGGCCGCAGGTAATATGTGCTTGATTGAGGATGTGATTGATATCTTTAAAGATGTAGGTATTGCAGTTAATTGAACTTTTGAGGTCATATTTGAGTAACGAAATATCCAATTAGATCGATCATTCTATATAGGGTTCGAAGAATTGCATATAATTTTCCACTACACTAATAAGCTGCGGAGATGATAACTTAGTTTTATTAGTGTCATTGCGAAATATGAACGATGCCTTATTAGGCACTTGAAGATTGTAATAGTAATAGTAATCACCGTTCGTATAAGTCCTACTACTTCCAACGTGATTAAAAGTATTGAAACACATAAGGAGTTCCGAGAACTGCGAGGAATAGCAATATTATCCTTTGTAGAATATTAGAGAAAATAATAGTTCTTTACCAATGAAACTGTCGTTTGAAAAAAGGTTTTATTAAAGATTTCCCATGCTAAGATTTTTTTTTAATTCTCAATGACTCCAATGTCACAGAACTTGTTTGTAAATCTGTAATACATTATTGGCTAACCATAGCAATAGACACTTAGAAAAAAAGGAGGACTGGAAATTTTATACTTTCTATTGCATAACTTCATCATATCAAACACCTAAAGTTTATTTTTATTAACCTACAACGGTTAAAATTTTGGAATGGGTTGAATAGCTGACAAGGATAAAATAAATGACTATGAACCCATAAAAAACCTTAATTCTGCTAACAAAAAGATAGCGAGCGGTCCTTATGCTGACGATCTTACAAATGTGGGAACGGTTGATATTCAACGCGTCCTTGACGAAACATTTAACAGGCAAACGAACCTGCAGACATCCGGCTAGTATAAAGTACCTACCTATATAAATTCTCCTTTAAAAAGTAATTGCACAGACTGTCACTGAATAATTGGCTTAAAATAGACCAATCAAGCTTCATCGGTCATCTTTGCGTTGATATTTCAACAAAAGAATAAATCATTACCTCATGAATCACAATACATCAAGATTTTATTGATTTGAAGACGCAAACGCTTGCAAATATAATGGGTAAATATAGTCCCTTCGATTGACCCTTTCTCATCAAAGCGTTGGCCTCTACAATGATAATGCATTTTTAACAAATCAGTATTCTTCAGGCATAAACGATCATTCAAAATAAAAATACATTTCTTTTGCAAATCTGTCAAGATTCATTTTCTCTTGAGACTTTGACGTATGGCTGTATAAAAATAATAAAAATGTGGTAAAGTAAATAAGGTGTAGAAATACAAATTGATTTTATAAATAAGTCGATAGTCGTACAGGATAGCGATGAATCTACGTTTTGATTCCAACTAGGTTTTACCACCAATTGACATTTAGTATGCACCGACCTTAAAGTAAAGTTCACTACGTTCATGCTTTGTATCGACATTGATAATTATGCTCTTTATTCCAAATTCGCGGAGACTGTAAACATTTATGAATGATCTTTTATGGCTTGCTAAGAGGTTCTTTGCTTATTTCTTTTTTTTTCATCATCATCATCATCAACAGCTCATATAATGTCCCCACCGAGAGGCTCGAGCCTACCCCACATTTCTTTTTTATTTTGCAGCAATTACTTATAATCTTACCAACCAGGATTCCAATAGTTACGAATATCTCTTTTATAAGTGTCACCAATTTCGCGATATTCTTTACCCTCACTTTAATACAACTGGTTAATTTTCATTTGCTTAGCTGCAACCGAATTCATCGTCATCAATTTCACTCATATTTTCAATTGTCGCATTAAAACCGATTTCAAATGATTCAGTTTAGTCTGTATCAATGGTATCGTAAGTTATCTAGTAGATTGAAGAACTTGCGCTGTTTCCAGTTTCACTTTTAGCATCTGGTAAGTGAAAGTCGAAGTGAGCTCCCAACTGTTCCTTTCATTCGCGTGCATAATAAACTCATAAGTTTACTGTGTCATTTTGGAAAAAATATGTCCATTCATTAAAATTATATTGGTGTTACATTGTAGAAAAGAAATTCGTAATCTATATACAGCGAAGTAATTCCTCTTCGTTCTTCATACGAATTATTTAATTTAGCTGGAACGTGCGATTTAATTAATTCAACTATTTGCTCTAGTATCACATAGTTGCAGCGTCCTTGCGTATCAGTTTTAATAGCCATGCGTCCGCACCGAGGCAAGCCACTGAGCAGGAAGAGAACAACTTTCATTTTCATACACCTGTCCAGTCCTGCAACTTTATGCATTTTCCCTTGTAAAGAACTCACGACTCTACGCCTTTAGAGGAAAGCTTACTTTGCAATATAGTATGCAGGAAACAAGAGACTGCACTGTTATCCGCACTTTTTGTGCGCTTTTTAATAATTGCGACATTATTTTTATGGTCGATTGCAAGATTACTATACTTGTTTGACACAGTATCGAATGCAAAACTGCTTTGTATCATAACTCTTGTTGTAAATAATAACTATCATGGTTTTAAGTATACATATTTTTAGGTTATCTATGACTTGAGTAAATTCCAATTTTACGTAATTTCTCACTTTCGCTTACCAGAATATCCGTGTGTACAAGTACTAGCCATGTTTTTCGTGTGATGTGAAATTTATTGTGTAAGAGTACCGAATATACTCATTGATAACTTAACAAGGAGCAAAATGCGCTCATGAATATTCTGCCTTAATGCTATTGTTTTTCTTTTGTTTCTTAAGGAGTCAATACTATTATGACATTATGAAGAACAACGTAATTTATGACTCTGTATTCTTCGGTTTCTTTTTTAATAAATTATGATGAAGTAGTGTAATACAGTTCATCCTTGATTTTACGGATGCCAAATAAGCTTTGTATATTTTTAAGTGGTGTTACATTTTCTATTTTCTCTACAAAGATCCAATTCACGTGTCTTACTGTATTGAATTCGAATGTCACTTCTTGACCATTAACGCCAATCATTGACGATTGGTTAGCTGCAAAGCGGCACTCAGGTAGACCATCCATCAAACCGGCACGGGTTACATTTGTCTCATTTATGTTTCTGTACAAGTTTTCTATGAGACTATTGTATGCTTGGACAAGTTTCACGTTTGCTGCCAAATCATTTTAGCATATAGCTTATTAACAGTGAGGAAAGGAGCAAAATTGCTTACTAATTGCCTTTCCAACAAGGTTTCCAACAACCTTTTTTTGAAGTTGTACACTTGTTCGTGTCACTTTATTGTGGACACGAATATAACGATAAATGCGGTTTTGTAGTTCTAATTTAGTTGTCAGTTTTCGATCATAATTTCTAATGATTTAATTACTAATTTTAACTTTGTTTTGTAGTACATTTAACTTTATTGTATCATTGCGTCAACTGCGAATTTTCTGTTACTAATCACTTTCAATTCGTTTTAGAATCATTTTACAAAGCAAGTGTTACGCTCTTTACATCACTTATCGTACACCATTTTTCTTTGCAACCCACAAACAAAGCTCCCATCTTGAGCTGCGTTCATTTAAATTGCTCCAACTTGCGTAATTGGTTCAAACATTTTAACATTGGCCAACATTGCTTTTTACTTCGTTACTTCGCGGCCAATTTGGTTCCGACCGTTGTTACAATGGATGCATAGTGTTTCGTAAAACAGTGTTTGTGTTATCGCCAACCTTTGCAAATTTTGATGACATTTAGCTACTAGAATTAAAATACTAAAAACAAATCATGACATTAAATGCGAAATAGCCTAATCTTTTAACAATATTAAGAAAATACATATTTTTACGTTGTGGTGTATCGATATTCATCAGATAGTCATAACAAAGGAATAGACTATTTCGTAATATGAAATAACACTTTTGTCGTTTTTCTGACAGCCAATTCATTTTGAGTGATTCCTATGCGTTCTGTTAGCTCACAATAGAATACCCGAGTTAGTCGAAAAGTAGGTATATCAGCCAACAGCCTATACCTGGAAACCTTTTCGCTCAACTTAGACAGAACCAGTTCAACAGCTTTAGAAATATAGTTTACGTAAGTTTCCTGTTAAGGTTGAGTTGCATATTTTTAGCATTCGAAGGCTTCTGCGACATTTATGATTATGGTGATTAAAATCTTTTTCAACATTGAACTTATTTAGAAATCCCTTAATACTTAGTCTTTCGCAGGCCTTACTTACCGTCTAGATGTTGAAAGTTCAGGAACTATTACAGCTACAACGGGTTCAAGAACGGTAGGGACATAACAGTCACCGAGTGGCCTGAGAAGCTCATTATTGGAGTGACAAACTGACAGGCGGCGCGTGCGCACGTTTTCGCCATTTTGTCTTCTAGCATTGGTCAATGAATTATGTTTTGAATATAATTTACGATGCAGCTTTGAGTAGTGTAAATATTATATATATAAACTAGTAGATATGCACTTTTTAACAAAGGAGTTTATCCATATTAGATAATTTTCATACATACAATTTCTCTCATCCGAGTCTGCTGCGGTTATTGCAAATGAAATCCTGATTCTGATTAGTGAAGATGAAAAACCTCGTCTTAATTAAACTGAATTTTATTGACTTGGTAAAGTCAGCAAATATGGTAATTTCCTTTAGTATGATAAGTATCTACCATGGGCCTTATATTTACTCGATAGTACTTAGGTAAATAGTCTGTGTCTCAGACTTGTATTATTAGTATTATATTTTAAATCCATTACGTCATCTTTGGGATGTCACGTAGTCAATTCTAACGATCTAATGAACACTTTATTGATAAAGTAAATGTCAAAGTTTGCATCGTTGTTATGTAAGTCCTCAGAAATATTGACACGGGTTAGCTAACATTGTAATATAATTATGCATATCGAATTGAAATCTTCCTTTATTACAATTAGATATAATGGTCAATATTTTTGAAGAGGGATTGTTGAGTAATAATCTGAAATGAAACCATAACGCTGCTATTAACAATTATGAGATAGTTCAAACTCTCTAAAATAATAAAAATAATATTTGTAGAGCAATTTGAATAACAATAATAATAATGAAAATGAGTTATCTTTAATGGTTTAATAAATAATTTGTATGGGAAATATTATTTGCGCATCTTTCCACTAGAAGTGCTATTCACGTTTCCTAGACTAATAAAGTGATGATTTAGAGATACTACCCCTACCCCATTTCGAACGTTCCAAATTCAAACGGGTAGTCCGTTGTGCCCTACATCTAATAAAGGCCAAGATTAAATAATCGCGTTAAAGATTGATCAAGATTAAATCATCACTATAATTTTTTTCCATTTGACTCCATTTCACCTGATGGCAAGCAGAAGTAGAGTCAAAAAGTGTAAGCTTTTTAGTATATAAAAAGCAACTATTTTAGTTGCGTAAGAGCTCAATGTGTGTAAGAAACGTGAATAGCACCCCTAGTGGAAAGATGCGCTAGTCATGTTTCCCATACAAGTTGTGTTTTAACGCAATTAAAACAGTTACATCTTTAATACTAAAAAACTTATACTACGCCCTCTGCAAGGTGCTTCTTCACGCCTCTTTTGAATGACCCAGATTGTAAGGAGGGAAAAAGTATCGCGTTAAACTGTCAAAAATTATTGGATATAACTGCAATCTTGAAAATTTATCGAAACTGCGAACATGCATAAGCCTTATAAATGTTCGCAGTTTTGATAAAATTCCAAGTTGGCGGTTTTATCCAATAATTTTTGATAGTTCAACGCGATAAATGGCTATATCATATCGTGTTTCGGTGGTCATGCTAGGCAGGCAGGGAGGTCCAAAATGTGTAAATCCGTCAAAATTTCGAGGTCGAATTTTTAGACGATTACAAAACTTCCTCTATACTACGTATACGAGAAAGTAAAAAAACCTTGATATTTTAAAATACAGATTATGTTACTTGTATCCTTGTGTGTAGTATAAAGCGTGTGTAAATTAGATAAATCTTGTGGAGGAAGCTTGCAAACGAAAATTTTAGAGTCGATGCACAACCATGAAGTAACTGTCAACGACGGGTCATAGGACAAACTGTTCTTTTATGGCAGCGGCACGACAATTCATTTCTAAGGACGATTGGAATTCAAATTACGGTAATTACTAACTATTCCACGTCAGACCTGAAGTTGGAGCCGCAATCATGTAAATGCAATAACATTGACGGCTACGGGCGCGGGCGGCATGCATTCATTAGGTGCAAGTTCACTTAGATTTTTTTTACTACGATTATACTGTATTAAGTTATTATTTTTGTTATTAGAATTTTGCACGATTTAAAATCATACTCATACTGATACGGTGCTCATACCTGAACTGCTGAGATGAGAGTGTAACATCTGTTTAGCAGAGGTCGGGCATAGCGGATTAGCCCCTCGGAATTGGAGCACTCTAACTCTAAGTGTCAACTGTAGTAGATGACATACAATTATTTATTATCCTTTAACGTCGAGTTTATACTACAATGCCGGTCACAAAATAGTTAATTCGTTATAATATATTGCGAAGTCGTTGGGTTCGTGGAAACTCTGCATTTCCTTTAACAATTCTCAAGTCTCTAGACTTGAAATTTTGCATATGGATTTTTGGAAATTCCACATGGTAAAATGTCCACAAGGACGAAGTCGCCGGCGGAAGCTTGTAAATAATAGTAATTTAATTAAACTTTTCATTAGCTATCGTTGCCAAATATTCAATTCATACCATATAAAGTTATCAACAAAAATAATCTGGAGAAATTTTTAAGCATATTGGTACCATGTATAAGCTTTGACCTTACCTTAACCAGTTGAGTAAGATATTCTGACTTTTTATATTTAAATACGTCTTCTGCGACATTTTCCTAAAAATACAAAAATTCCAAATTAATAAGGCAATCGATAAATATTTGATATAAAGTGTATTTGCGCAGACGTAGCGCACGCGTCGACGCTCGAGACAATGTCACCAATGTCCGTTCTCTTTACCGCTTACCAAAGCTTAGTGCACACTATAGCAAAGAAAATCAGACGTAAATTCATAAAAGCATGACACCTTGCCCGAAACAAAGCCTGTATTAAGGGTGCAGTCTTTCTAGCACTTTGTTATAATAAATTATTCGTGCATAGTCGTTGCAAGCATTACTATACAAGCGCAGACGTTGCTATACCATGGTACTAAAATGTTAATCTACTCCTGAGGCCGGATAAAATTACGGAATTTAGATAGTAAATACTTATAACACGAATAGGCACAAATACAAAAAAAAAATACACACACACAGATCAAAACAAACAGACCTAAACAGACACATGCGTTGGTGACAATTATTTGACTTAAGCAGTTGAATTTAAAATTAGCACACACACATTTCAGCAATAAAGAAGTTGAATCTTTGGTCCTAAAACTTAATAAAACTCCTTCTTCTACCTCTACATCTATAATATAAAAATGAATCGCTGAATGTGTTGATAAGCGCAAATCTCGAGAGCAGCGTAACCGATTTCGCTAATTCTTTTTTATAATATTTTTTTATAATATTCCTTGAAGTACGGGGATGGTTCTTAAGGAGAGAAAAAATAAAAAATAAATATATATATATATATATATATATATATATTTAATTACTAATGTAATTGTTGACTTATTATCTTTCTTTTTTTCTGCTTTTCGCGACACCGGATCTAGAATAGCAGAATAAGTATTAAAAAAATTAAAGAATCGACTGTTAGGCGGTACGAAGTTCGCCGGGTCAGCTAGTAGCTACTATTATAAATATGATTATCACTTTAAACGTTCTAAGTTACTCTAACGAAAATGCCTCACAATACTCCAGTTTATTCACGTTATGTTGAAATATAGTAAGCGTAATCGTAAGAAGGAAGCCAGTGGCACAGCGGCTTCTGCGGTCGCATTTAAATCATAATAAAAAAGCAAACTTACGCTGTGGTTGAACCCGGATGGGTGACGGAATTGTGGCTTTTACCGTGCTGAGAACCGTGACTAAATGTTCTAATATAAAATAAAATATTTTACATAACAAGCAGATATTTAAATAATTAACATTAGCAAAAGGCGACAGGCTGGAAAAAAAATCTATTTTGAGGCACTGCATGGCCCATTTTCCCAGATGTAGTTCTATATAATCAAATATTATTTTAAGCTCATCTAAGCCCCCTTGAAAAAATATCGATTCCTATATAAATAGTTATCGATTGGTGTCAATCTCTACAAAAGTGAAGAAAAGAGGAATTACAAGTATTTGTTTTTAGTTTAAATATAATTCCAATGCATTTAAAACTTAAATATACTTAAATATCATAAAATTTCTCTATAATTTGTGTATAAAAATAATCTAACAGCTTTTAAATTACTACAGAGCAGCTATATATTTCAGTCGTACTAACCTGTGAAATGAATATTAATGAGGATTTTTATCTCGAGATAAATAACATCCAGGCACTGCCCACGTAACCATATTAAATTGCGTTCGATAGATAACTATTTCCCTACCCGTAAATTTAGTCTTATTTACAAAAATAAGCAAAAATATTATTTAGTTTAAGCTGTCTTTTGAATTGACAGGCCGCCTTAAGTCTTCTGCGTGTACGTGAATGGTCTCATCTATCTATCTATCTCTTATATACCCGTTAATATGCTATTTCTTTTTAACATCAATTGCAGATTTACAGTTCCTATTATCTATGGAACAGACTATGAATGACTATACAGCGCGGGCGGCGGCGTCGTAAATGCGGACTGAGCGAACAGCGGTGTTTTGCGATTGGAAATTTAATTGATAATTATTCTCTATCTATTCTATATAATTAATTATTTATTATTATTTTAGTAATATCTTTTTTTCTCAATTATAAAAAACAAATATCAATTAGGCTCTGTTAGGCTCGTATTATAGAATGAGTCTCAAAAATCAACGCCGACTTGGGCGTCGTATGTCTCTATCACTTTGTGCTTCATAGAAAGTGACAAACGATTCTCAAGACATGATTGACTTCTGAGTGTCATTCTGTAATAGGGGCTTTAGTTGCAATGTTTACTTTCTAAGATTTATTAGATCAGCGTAGAATGAATGTTGTTTGGAAGTTAATTAAGTATCTTCTTCAAGACTACGTATGCCAAGATAGAGAATACATACAATTAAATATTTGAACTAAGTAGAAATAAAATGTCAGAGCAGTTGTATTCAATTCGCTTTATGTACCCCCAATGAACAATAATACCGTTTTTGGTTGGATATAAATAATAGTCCATTCTTAAACGAAACGAAAAATTGTTACAATACTAGTGCTTTTACTTCGATCATTCAGCTTTCTCAATGATCTTAGTAACATTGTTAGCTTCGTGCTTCGGAAGTCACGATTGTTGATGCTTATTGCTACCGGTAAACGTACGATTTGAAAGGGTAATATTATTTTCCAATCTGTATTTGCACCATTGTACACGAAGCTTTATTTCACAAGCCGTTCACATTTGAAACGCAAAGCGCATGTCTACAAAGGTCAGCAGGGATGCTCAAGGCTGCTCCACTTTACCTCTGATATAACGAGCTATTAAAATTCTAATACAGTGTTAGAGAGATGTATCTCATTATCGGACTAGATTCACGTAGTGACCCAGTAAAGATTCTCTCGATTTCCTCAGCTTATTCATCACCAGACCATTAGATGGTTAAAAGATTATTGTTCATTTGATTGTGATGTCTACTTTTATAACTTGATATCTTGTTTTTTACATTATTTTGTTACGAAGCAACGTAAATAAGTAAATTAAAACAAATTAAAAATGACAAGGATAATCAAAAATTATTAATGATATAATAAAATTATAATGAAGGCTTTACCTTTTTATAAGTGACATTTTCATGTCTTTTTAATAATAGTATATAATATAAACTACTAATTCGATTGTTTAAATCTTTTTACTTGAGTGTAAAAACATCTTTAATTTTTTTTTTTTCATTTTTTTATAAATTTGTGACAATAATTACTTTTCATCTCAGACTTTGGTTAAAATAACACATGAAGACGCCATAAATAACTTATGTTCCTGTACGCATTCCCTTCAGTAACTTAACGGTGTTAATGATTAATGTAAGAGTTAAATTTGAATAATTGCGATCTCCATTTTCTCAGACGTTTGATGAAGGAATCAACAGCTTTATTGTAGACCTCCGTATATATTTAAAAAAGATAAAAACAGGATAAGCTTTTAAAAGGGTACGGTCTTGACCAAGGATCTTTGTCGAGACACAAAGTAAGATTTATTATCTCTGTTATTAATGGAAAAATGCACTTTAGGGACTTTGACAAAATGTTGTTATAAATAAACGCGGGGACGCGTGAATATATAAAAATCTTGCAGCATTAATATTCCAGCGTATCCTTAAAATTGCAACAGTGTTTTCGATGATGATGATAAAACTGTCCAATGAACTACTGATACTTTAACTCGAAGATTGATAAAGACCTGTCGTAATGAGAGCTAGGTAACTATTAATACTGTCTCATAAAATATAACCCATAGGTACCGTTTAGAAAAACATATTTTATTTCTATATTAGGGACAATTAAACTGTTATCACAATATGTATTTGCTTAAAAGTGCCCGACAGGGTCCATAGTGATTCCTATTTATAATTAACACCTATTTAAATACCTATGGAATGCAATAAACTATTGAGTATTGAGTATTAAAACTTATAAGTAACAATATATAATCATTGTGAAACCCACTACATTATCCACAAGTTATTTATGGAAGTGTTACAAAAATTTATAAACATCCATTTATCCATTTATGTTTCAATAAACTTAATTAGCCGAGCATTTTAAACTTCAGCGCTGATTAAAGCTTGGGCTCACACACAAAAATTCCAGTCATGTCTTTAAGAAATTTTCCTTATGTTACGCTAATGTATTAATACCTCATCATCATCATTTTCCTGCCGTGGTCCAAACGTTTTTGTGGGGTCGTAACATATTCGTAGTACCCATGAACATATTACTAGAAAGATTTGACTGAAAGATTTTACTACCGATTGCCTACTAGACCACAAGCCCTAAGCATGGTATTGTTGGTTGATACTTTTCACTATACGGGGTGACATATGACAACAAATGGTCAGATCAAATTTTCTCCTTAGTCGACTTTTACAACACTCTCGATTACTGTTAGTGGCATTCTTTACCTTTTTTATCGGAGAGGTCAAATGCATTTACGCATCATCCCTGCAGTACGATGAAACTGCAGGGGTATGTAGGACTGGAGGTACTGGCGGTCCCTCCTACCCACTAAACGTCGTCTCTGGGCATCCTGCCTAGGCACACTACGACAGCACCTTGGGATCGTTACAATTCGCTTGTCAAGAAGCCATCTGTGCCCGCCCTTACGGGCCCAACCGGTGCACCGTTCATTCGTGTCCGATGTCCGGCGGGACAACAGAACGCCAGTCTTTCAGACCGGCCGCCACCGAGCATAAGGCTCCACTGGCCCTGAAAATGGCCTTTTCCCGCGTCCCCCATAATAGTGCCAAGGGAGGCTTGAGTGAAACTCAGCCCGATTCCTACGCCATCTGTCCCCCTACCCAAGGCCGTAGCCATCCATCATAGCGGTCCCGCACGAGGGAGAAGGCTCGATTGGGTCCGGCTGTGTCGTGTAGACGCTGGCTTTGACAGGACGGCGCTGCCTCCCATAACACCACTGCGGATAACCAAACCAAAGGTCGCATCCATCCGCCACCTCTGAGAGCAGAGGCGACTTCCCAGTTCCGCTCAAGGCGGCCCACCAGCCTATCGGCCGGCCAACCCACGACCCAAAGGTCCTCTGTCCCTAAAAAGGGACCTTCCGTTTCGATGTCAGCCGTCTGTGGAGACCATACGTAGTCTAGGGTGCAGCGCGGGGAGGTTTCGGAACATAGCACTCCAGCATTCTTTACCTATTGAAAGATAAAATACATTAAAACATGGCGTTTATAATTTGTGTTTATTTTGTAACAAAGAAATATCAGATTATATATAATAGGTGCGTAGGAAGGTATGTTAAGAATTCATCTTTAAGTGCAGTTCAGCGCCTACAACCAATGCTCTAATAAAATACAAATTAATTATTGAACAAGTCTTATCGAACAGTAATCTAGACTTTATAATTAGATCAAAACTAAACACAGGTAATATAAATTCCAATACACTTGTCTTTAGAATGTAGGCAGAGAAACGACCCTGCAAGGCCGTTGTGACTCGTCAACCAGCTGACTCAAATATAACGTTAAAGTGAATGTAATAAAGTCCATATTAAGTTAGGTATTACGAGTATGCGGAATTAAAATGCTCATTCAGATTTGCTATTAGACTGGCTTACTTTTTATTTATGTCTAAAAATTCTACTTTTCTTATAATTGAATTGATCTATAAGGTTAACGCCTGATTGTAAGAAGAAGATCGCAAAATCATGTCTTCGGAAGCAATTAGGAATATCGTATTGAAAAACATTGGTCACTCATATGAATAGCACCCTTGCATTTCGCTGCTTCACTCTTGCAAACGCACCAACACACCGTGGCGCTATCGATCCTCAATTATTAATTTAGGTAAAACAAAGAGAATTTATATAATCGCACACTGAAAGGGGACCTATTACACGGTGTTAGAATTTATTTTACATTGTCAATTTCTACGACCTTCACTGAGCTATCTTGCAATACTTGCACATATATGGTCAGGCGCATGCATTATGGATGCAACTCAATTCTGATATGCTATTACTTGCTCAACAGATCGTGATAAACCTTTTCAATTGAGTTGTGTAAGTTATGACTTATTTCAACTGTAACATTACTTCATGTTATTAGATGGCAGCGGGTGTATTTGACGGAATAAGCAGTTTTGCGAAATAAAAATTCGGAAACCAACAACTTATGACTTGGTATTGGTTTCTCAGTTCAAACAAACGTTAAATTTCGCAGTTAATGTTTTGTTGATAAAATAATTATTTCCTTCCTTCCTTTATACTGAAACTTACTTAATTAATGGAAGAAGTTAACCTAACTAATTTCCCTGAGTAATTAATATTAGGTCAATCGTAAAATCAGTCATAATTTGACGTAATGAGAATAAAAGCGAATCACTAATTAAATTAAAATCAAAATAAGGTTTTAATGTTTTAATCTATACTAATATTATAAAACTGAAAAGTTTGTTTGTTTGTTTGAACGCGCTAAGCTCAGAAACTACTGGTTTGAATTGAAAAAATATTTTTGTGTTAGATAGCCCATTTATTTAGGCTACATGATAAGAGACATTAACGCGAGCCAAGCCGCGGTCGACCACTAGTATTAATATACGTTTATTTCACAAACAGAAAACAAAATAGATTTTTAGAAATAGTACAAATTATAGTAAGCAATTTCTTGCAGGCAGCCAGCAGACGTATTATAAAACTTCTTTATGCACAATACAGTCGAATGTTATATTATGCATCAAATTCAACCTTGAAATTTGTTTCTAAATTTATTTGGCAAAGTTTTCATATGTTTGAAGTTTATACTTAAATAGAAAACTAAAAAAGAATAAAACTCTGTCATAATATCTTTAACGGCCTTGTTACAAGTTTATAAATATCCAGTACAGTTAAGCGTGTACACACATTTATAAGCTGCACTGTATCTAAGTACCAAATTCTCCAAAGTTCTCGATAAACGAATCAGTTACCTTCTAAAACTTAATTACCTATCTCCGCCTTAAATAAGTGCAATAAATTATTCTTGAATGCACTAATTAATTATGATTGTATTTTAGTTTTAGAAATAAATTCGTGTAAATGTCTCAACCGCTATAAAATTCATTTGGGGTCCGGCCAAGACCCAAGGACAGGTTTCAGGTAATCTTAGTTTTGTCAAAGAATACTTTTTGGGGGGAAGCTGGAATATAAAATTCCTTAAGCCTTATGTTTTGTTTTACATATTTCTAACTTTGGACAGTGTTAAACATTAGCATTTTACTATAGGGTTGTCAATTTTCTTTCCAATGCTAATGTTGTTTTAGAATGATCTTGCCAGAAATAAATTACACACTAACTAAAAGAATTTCACCGCATATTCACATCTCCAACAAAATGTATGTATCTATCATTTAAGATTTATGGCGATTTTCAAAACCTTATTCATCTATGATTCTATACCTGGCATCATTTTTATTTACTGGAATAATATCACTACACATTTTCTATGCAACAGAATAAATAATATAACAATAACAATAGACCAGATTTTCGTTTATACTTTTTTAAATCAAATATGGCTGGTGGTTCTGCGTTGGTTGGATCAAAAAGCGCTTATTTCAGTATCTATAGAACGCAAAGTCACGTGCAGAATGAAACCGTGACCTAATGATTATTAGAACGACTTTCCATTAAATAACAAAATTAGCAACACACACTAAAAATTACATACCCGATTTATATGTACGTAGCTTAGTATTGTGAAAAAATAACCATAATTTGAACTCTATTCTCCCGATGTTAAGAATTCTAAAGCTCAATCTAATGGTCGATTAAATCGTAATCATGACAAATACAGTAACAACTATGATTAGTTTAATTGAACACAAAAATGTATTTGTCATGTTGTAGACAATGTGAAGCTACCGGCGCAGTCCATTGAATGGGTATTTGTAGACATAATAACTCTTCATTGATTCCACAGTGAAGACGGTAATTTATTTTATAAAGAACGCATTCAAGGAATTTAATTAACGTATGTTGTTTTGTTAGAAAGTTTCAAAGAAGGTCAAGTTAAGAAAACATGTAGCAATATGGTGTCTGTGAAAACGTAGGTGCAGTGGATTGCGGAGTGCAGGAAATTTATAAATTTGCGGTTCTTGTTATTTTCCGGTGACATTATATAATCACACTCCATAATCCCAGAAGGGGTTGAGCTCAGCCTTAGGTAACATTGGTTACACGTAAAGACATTTCTTCGTTGCTCGCATCGTGGCGCCAAGCTTCACAATCCACCGCCAATTCTCCCGCACTGCAGTCCTTCTTGTTCATTCGTGGAGTGCAGATTTCACTTGATCGGTCCAATGCGTGGTCGACCTGACGCACGCTCTTGTGCCTTCAACTTTTCCCTGCACAACAAATAGTTCCACAGATGTATCGTTTCGACGTGCGATATATCCAAAGAAACTGACAAGACGTTGTCTGTTTCAAGGAAATTTCTCAAACTTCTCCTCTTGTTAAAGTCGGTTAAAATGTAGCCTATGTTGCTCGAATCTTATTAACGAATTGATTGACACATCATTCGTCAAAATCAGATGAATAGGTAGTAGGGACATACATACATATCTACATAGACTGCTAAAATCATTACCCTTCCTTTTGGCTTCGCCGTAGTCGGGTAAAAAGAGGCGTTCCTTTTCCAATCTGATATGTATGTTACGACCTTAAATCATGTCAGCAGCCCGGGCAGCAATAGATTAGACGTCCGAAACAACAGACAAACAAGGTATGTTCCAAATAATAGGAAAATGGTGGGGCTAAGTATGTGAGACCTTATAGGACGCGGCAGTCAAATAACTTCACCATCTCTCGTAGTATTATCAAGGTCGGCGAGTGGCATAGCGTCCAGTAATTGTGGCACACTCCTCACTTAAAAAAATGATATAAAACATATTGTGAATACATACTTTTGACTATTAATTTAATTTTGACCATTTCAGTGGTTTATGTCTGAAGCACAATAAATATAACAGAACATTGAAATTGCTTATGGGAATTAATAAAATTTAGCAGATTTTTTTCTGAATGGACTTTGAAGACTTCAAATGCCTGATTTGTAAATTAATGTGTTATTTGAATACGTTTTCACAGACATCTTATCTTCATTTATGACATAAAGCTCTCATTAAGAGACGAACGTAATCTCAAATTGTAAAAATAAAAAGATTTTTAGAAATACTGACCTGAAATTGAAATCATGAACCCTCTTCAAATTAACTTTATAAAACTGATTCTGTCATGTCGCATTTGCCGAGACCGAGCTAAGTTGTGATCGAAATAACTTGCACACTCCTGTTGACCGTGATTGGCCACGCCTCACCACGCTCCATTCTAAGTTATGCTCACTTAACATTTATACAGCAGTTAGAATTTTAAAGATATAATTTTGTTAGTAGTTTCAATACTAAAATTGACAAAGATGTTAATAAGCTTATCGTACTCATCTTGAAATCTCATTTTGCGTCACACCTTGATCATATTCGCAACACGAAATGATAATATACACAGTCGCCATGCTCTACCCAAGATTGTGTACAAAATATCTATAACTATTCTGAAACATTTTCATGCTTCATAAGGTATGTGACGTTGATACATTTCGTTGATCGATATCAAAATAGATATTTCAAATGTAGGTAATATATTCAGTCAATCATCCTGAAACAATAGTAGGTAGTTAGAAACACAGGAATTCGACCAAAATCAAATCACCAAAATTCACGAAAATTACTCTGATCATGCTGTATAAATGTCATTGTAAGCGTCGGTGGCGTAGTGTGGAAGAGCGTCGTCTCCCACCCGGGAGGCACTGGTTCGACCCCCCAAGTACCAATGTGTTTTCAAATTTTGAATTCATATGTAAGTGTAATCGACGCTTTTACGGTGAAGGAAAACATCGTGAGGAAACCTACACACACCTATGAAGAAATTCTTAGGTTGTGTGTGATGTCGACCAACCCGCACTTGGCCAACGTGGTTGACTAAGGCCTAATCGCCCCTAATGTGGGGTAGGCTCGAGCCCCTAGGAGGGGACATTTTGGAATAACTTTCTTTTCATGCACAATTTTATTTTAAATCATCTAATTTTACTATTTACTGCATTAGTAATAGAATAAAAATATATAGTATTTCGCCATCAAATTTTCAAGTAAGAAATATGAAAACACCCCATGTATTTTCATTTAAATTATATTCAACACCAATTAAAAATGTTTGGTTTTAGCTAATCATCTACATATTTGGTAAAGACTTTAAAAGATTTCATATGCAGCCGTAAAAGCGAAGCGGTTGCTCTATCACCGCTTCCATGAAATACCAAAAAATAAATTTGCAATGTCACGTGAAGATAAATCAGAGGAAATAAATCAAATATACTATCCATTTGTCTCGTAGACTGTTCAAGACATGATCTTTAACCTCATCATATTAAATACACTGACTTCTGAAGGATACATGCGTCCAATGATTAAGCATGGCTTTGCGAATAAATACAAAACCTTACACTAACGAACCCTATTCAAACATAACTTGAGAAGCGACGCATGCGCATGTCCACCACAATGTGATCTAGATTGTAGTAGATCATAAGGCACATTAGCGGAAACACCGCCCTTCTAAGACAGATGTCTAATGTAGTCGTTGGTTCTCAACATCAGATAATATTTTAAATCATCAATAATTAACATACTATGGAATAAATTTTGCGTTTTACAAACGCGTAAATATATTTAAAACTAGGAAAAATACACTGAAAACAATCGACCTGCCCCAATCGAACTCAGCATTCTCCGCAATCCGGGTGCGTTAACCACTACGCTACTGGGGCACTGCTTTCGCTGTCGAAATTTGTCAGCACTTAGTGCTTATGTTTTTATGGTAAACATTGTTACATCAAATCTTTGAAATTTGCACTTCTAAAATTCGATCGAAATATTTTTGCAAATATTTGACGTCCAGTTAAGATGAAACTACCGTATATAATGGAATAATTTTTACATTTTACGAACCCGTAAATAATTTTAAAACTATAAAATCCGATTCCCGCTTGGGGCAGGTCGATTTTTTTTTTCAGTGTATTTTTTCTAATTAACATACTACCTAGACTATTTTCAACCGGTCACTACTTTGAGACACTACATGACCCATATTGCCAGATATGATTTTATGTGTAACCAAATCTTACCTAAAGCTCTGCCTGACCCTTTTTGTGATGATAAGTGTGATTTAATTAATTAACATAAAACCAAAGTAACTTCGTATATTGAAGTATCCAATATCCGTTGCACACAGCCCGTCCACATCCAACGCGGCCTTCTCCGGCGGCTTTGGTTGTGGTCATGCCGCCGTCAAGCCGCCGGGTTGTGTGGATCTACCCTTGCTTTTGTCACTTCAGATGTGGAAGCACTGAATTTTTATCTCACTCAGTGACAATTCTTATTAAAACCTGTTGCCATATTAATAGTGCTAACAGCATTATTATATTACTAACCAAAGCAAGCCTAAATTTCTACTCCTCTGTGAAACGAACATAAATCCTCTTAGATTTTCTAAACACAGACCTAATATACAAAAGATCCTGATTGGTGAAAGTTATCCTTTAGGGGATCAGCGATATTATAAGATAGATGTAGTTAACTACCTAACGAATCTATGACATGACCGATTTTCAAGCAGTTTCTATTATTATCAAGAAATGTTCCCCCCGAAGTTTTTATATTATGTAAAAAAAATATCATAATGATATGTACCTATATAGAAAGTTTGAGCACCTCTGACTTCTAAAGAAGACTAGAGATTCACAATAACCCTAATGATTGGTAAGATAGAATGAGAGTGCATCGGGAAAAGCCATTTGCAATCCATTTCTATGAAGTAAAAGATTATTAATAAAAGCATAGCTTTTTTGCGATAACCTAACGAAATAAAATGAGACTACTATAAATGTAAGATGAGAAAACACGTTTATGATTTTTCAAAAAAATTGAACGTGAACGATATGAGATCAAAATTCAAAAATTAATGACGGGAACAGGCAAACAAGATCATGTCTTTAACAGATAACCAGTCCTGAAAAAGACACAAATGATTTAGATCTGAATACAAACATACGTTTAAGCACGTTAAGCCATTCTATCAATTGCCGTATTCGTACATAATTTGATAATATATTTTCCTCAATCTTCCTTTTTACGAATGAACATTATAGGAATTCCTGATTATGTTATCAATCTGGATTTTACATTTTTATATAACTAAGTATATATTACATTACAGAATGCATAAAATTCAACGAAAACCAGTCTAATGCCAGTAAAGAAAATTCAATAATAAGTTCTTCAATCTTCAATTCGATTCATACGACCAAAATGAAACCGAAAGTCAATTATATACGAATCATTCCTCAAATCGCAGCAAAGCAACTGTAATCAAAGCTCTTACTTTCATGAAATCGAGAGTAGTTTTCGCTAATTCTACGGATGTGGAATGGTGGAAAAAAAGAACTTACCATTTCGAAGAGTTCAAGGCTTTTAACGATTTTAAAGAAATTGTGTAGGAACAATCTACTTTAAAGTAGATGATTAGAATCGTCATTGATTTACATTCATTTATTTTAAAGTTTAGGTAGATGGAAATGCAAAATTGTTATGCAATAAAGTTATTAACTCGTACTACAATCCAAAAATAAGGCAAGGTTAAATCAAAGGTAAATCATGAATGAAATAATCGTTTATGAACGCAATTTTCTTTACCTTTAATTCTATTATTATTTTTGAAGTAAAACTTCTTTAGGCGCGACTAGGGGGTAACTCAGATTTTTCTAAATAATAGTGCAAATAGAAAACAAAGGACAACAAATTGTATTCGTCTGGGCTAAAGCACATAACAACATTCCGGGAAATGAACTTGCAGATCAGGCAGCCAAGGAAGCAGCGACTTCGCACTCGGCCATACAATATGCTCGTTTCCCGTTATCTCACATAAAAATTATCAATAGAGAACTTGCAAACAAACACAAATCAGTACTATACAATAGTCCCGACAATTGCCTGTACACCAAAACTATGTTCCCCAATTATGAATCTTTATCCAAAGTTCCAATCACCTTTCAAACTACCCAATTCCTGTCCGGTCATAGTTACAATAAACAATATTTACATAGATTTAAAATTACCACTGACCCTTTTTGCCCCTGCGATAACACCACAATTCAAACTTTCGACCATTTAATTCACCACTGCCCCAAGTTTATTAACACCCGCAATGACTTAGAAATCGTTTGCAACATACACAAAATAAATAAAAGCAACTATCAAGATATCATTAAAAAAGAAGAAACTACAAACACCTTTATAAACCATATAAACAACATAGTAAACAACCTTAATAAATTTACCAATACATAAAACACAATATCAATAGTAAAATATCAACAATAGAAATATAAGTGAATAATAAAGCTAAAATAAAACAAATAACATAATAAACCAAAATAAATTACTTAACAGCCAATAAAAAACAACGCTCCCATTATATTAGCGTAGTCCAATAGCGCTAATATTATTGTGGATAACAAAAAGCCACTGTGTATAAAAAAAAACGGAAGTAACGCTCAGTATTCTATAGTCTGTGTAGTTTCCGCTCAAGGAGCTTATATTAGTATAAGCTCCTTGTTTCCGCTATTTAAAAATAGTAATTTCGATTGGTCGTAAGTATCTGTCATATTTTTTTTTTTTCAGTTAAAATTTAATCATTTCAGTGATCTACGTCAAAGAAGTTTTACTTCAATCGCGCGTAAAGGTTACACGCACACAATTTTTTTCTTATTCTTGCTTCCCAACAGTATCAAATTATTTTTTAATTAATAATAATTATATTAATAATAATTCTGGAATTTAGTTGTGAGAAATTGTAGAAAACGCCTCTTGCGAATTAAGAACCCTGACCCAGTGACCCTTACAAAAAGAATACTCAGAAAGTGATCTACGATTTTTCCCTTTATACCGATTTTAAAAATTTACAAACTTAAATCATCTAGGTACTGAAATTATTCTAAACGGTACTTAAGTCCAAAACTAGTGTATCTGTAGAAATATTGACTAACTAAAGGATGATTTTTTTTTTCTTTGTATATATTTTCACTATTCCCAAGAAACGGCCTTGATTGAATCTGTAATACAAACCTAAATTATGAACTTACGTCTAATGATAACGACTAGGTATTTATATTCTACTAAAATTATAAACGCGAAGGTTTGTATGGATGTATATACTCTTTCGCGCAAAAACTACAGAATATATTTTAATCCATCAATCTTTAAAAAGAATCAGACACAATTGTTTTTAATTGTCTCGCGGTAGATATCTACCGAGCGCGGACCAAAAGGTTAATGAAACTACAATAATATAGCTCATACATGAGAATAACATATAGGCTATAATTTTTACTGACACTGCGCAGATGAAGTCGCGGGCAGAAGCTAGTTAAGATGTATTTTCATTAAAACTTTTGTAGTCTTATTTTAAGGCACAAACAAAGCCGATGCAGAGATAATAATATAGGTGGGTTAACCTTTTCTTAACATTTTGCTTTTGTCTCATACATCAATACGCTGAGTCACCGTCCGGTTTTTTTATTCAAGTTTATAGGAAAATGAACTTCATCATTGTGTCTATAAATAATGTGCATTGGACAATTTGTGGATCGTTTTTTGTAACGTTCAAGTATGTGTCGTATGTATGTCGTTGTCCTAATCTGAAAAACTGCGAAAAACTTAGTGCGTTACCATCCGCCCTGTATTTTCTCCACGTCGTATTATAAAATTTTGAACGGAAGCGAGACTGAACCCAGTATCAGTATTAATAGTGTCGAGAATTGAATTCGTAGAATTAATGACATTATATGCTGTCGTCTTGCCAAAATCAATATCAAATATTTTCTAGTTGTAGGCAGGGTTGCCAGGTGTTCGGTATTTTAGCACTGTGTTCGGTGTTCGGTATGACAAAAATACCGAAGTATGGGATGTTCGGTATTTTTTTTCTGATTATTTCATACATCCTAGGATAGGCGCGAGGCAATACGGCAAGTGAGGAGCTTTTTTTTTTTTTGCTCACTGTTCGGTATTTTTTTGGAAAAGACCTGGCAACCCTGGTTGTAGGTGATCTTAAGAGTTGACTTTGCTGATTTTGACTTTTTCTATGTAAAAAGAGAAATCATCGAACAAGTTTTATTTATGTTCATACTTTGTTAGTTTCCATTTCATTCCTTTTTCTTTCTGACACTAAATATTAATTTTATTTATATAACTACATACATTCTTTTCATTAAGATAGTGCAACCATTTATTAATCTATGTTTCACTAAAATAGTAGTACACAAACAGACAAACTAAAAGAGGTATATTCAACTTAAACAGTTTTATATAATTTAACAATTTATTAAAGAAGTTTACTAGCATGAAGAAAGGCAATGGCCTAAATAACAACTCATGGAGCACACCCTTAGCTATAACATCCCCATGAAGGAATTTATTAAAGAAGTTTACTAGCATGAAGAAAGGCAATGGGCTAAATAACAACTCATGGAGCACACCCTTTATTGTTATTAATGAAATAAATACCGTTTAATACTGATCAAGTTTTATTAAGAATTTAGAATTACAAATATCACGGTTAGAGAATTTCACCATACCACAGACAACAGCAAGAACACAGATAAAAAAAGTTGTATGGATACACTTCTTCTTAATAAGCAAAGGAGTTAAATTTTATACATACTACAACACTCCCATTAAAATTAAACTCCCCTTTCAAAAAGATATACAATTAATCAGACAACTCAATATTAACAATGCCTATCTTTAATCTAAGAAATTGAAATTGTTCTCTCGGCAAGGCTTTGGTAAATATATCAGCAAACTGCATCTTGGTACACACATAATTTAAATCTATTTGGTTTTCTAAGTATTTTTCTTTAACAAAATTATATTTCACATCAATATGTTTACAGCGTTTGTGGTAATCTATGTTTTTAATTAAGCAAATAGCACTTTGATTATCCATGTTTAAACAAATTGAACTTTGATTATACACTCCTATATCTAGTAACAGTCTTTTCACCCAAATAGCTTCTTTGGTTGCTGCACATGCGGCCATAAATTCAGCCTCAGTAGTCGATAATGCAACACTTTGTTGCTGCTGTGTGGCCCATGTCACAGCACCACCATTTTTTAGGAATACATAGCCAGTTAATGAACGTCTCGTTATTGTATCTTTGGCATAGTCTGCATCACTGTATGCTTCTACTATATTATTTTCTGTAGATGTATAACATATCCCATAGGTTTTAGTTTCCTTTAAGTATTTGATAATTTTCTTTACAACGTTCCAGTGTGTGTGATCATAGTAATTTAAAAATCTACTCACCAAACTCACACCGTACATTATGTCTGGTCTGGTGACAATGGCTAGATGCATCAGCGAACCCACAGCTTCTCTATATGGTATACTTTTGTTATGATCTGTCATACCTTTCTCCAATGTTGTGTGTGGTTCAACTGGAATACTATTACAATTTGCATTAAGCATATTGAATTTAATTAATAACCTTTCAATATAATTTGATTGGTGAATAAAAATTTGTTTTCCATTCCTTTCTATTTGCAATCCAACAAACGTCTTTGGCTCAAATGACTTAATTTCAAAATTCTTTTTCAACTCTGTAATTATATTATTTATTGTGTCTCTGTCTTTTGCTATTATGAGTCCATCGTCTACATATAGTAATAAGTAAACTTTGACATTATTGACATTACTAATATAAACACATTTATCACTATTACTAGGCTGAAATCCAAACATCTTTAGAACAGTATCAAATTTTCGATTCCAGCACCTGGGTGCTTGTTTCAAGCCATAAAGAGAACGGAGCAGTTTACATACCTGATTTGATGACACATGTAAACCTTCTGGGGGAGTCATATATATGTCTTCTTGCACATCCCCATACAAAAAGGCAGTTTTCACGTCAAATTGTATCATATCAAGATTATGTTGAGCCACCTCTGAAAGTAAAATGCGCACAGAGTCATATCGTACGGTTGGTGCAAATGTGTCAGTGTAATCTATGCCTTCCTTTTGGGCACATCCTTTTGCACATAACCTAGACTTGAACACGGGGCCAGTGGAATCATCTTTTATTCGGAACACCCATTTGCATCCAATTACCTTAATACCAGATGGTTTTTCGACCAATTGCCAAGTTTTATTGACTTCGTGAGCTTTCAATTCCTCTTGAATGGAATCTTTCCATTGCTGTGCATAACAGTTATCTTTTGATATAGCTTCTACATAGGTCAACGGAATGTAAGGCGTCTCTACGTTGTCACCAACGGACAGGTAAGTACTGCTTTCCTTATTCATTTTACTTTTTGATCTCGTCATTACATTACTTTGCATTTTATTTAAATTTATAGCTTTTTCAGGTTCATAGAGAGATACTTCATCATCAGTGTGAAACTCATCATCATCACTTGTTTCTTCTCTAAGAGTTGTGTCTTCTAAACAACTGTCAACATTTTCTACAGAAGTATTTTCTGACAATGGTGCCATAGCATAATTTTTCTTTACAGTGTTTTCCAAAAATATAACATCTCTACTCTGCATTACTTTTCCAGTTATTTTATCTAATAATTTATATGCTTTTGTGCTATCACAGTAACCAATGAATATTGTTTTACATGCTCTAGGATCAAATTTCTTCACCTTTTCTTTAGGATTGTGCATCATGGCTTCGCATCCAAATACTTTCATATGAGAAATATCAGGCTTTTTACCTGTCCACATCTCTTCTGGTGAACAGAAATTCAATGCACGCGTAGGACATCGATTAGTTACATATGCAGCGGTTGCAACAGCCTCTGCCCAATACTGCTTCTGTAATTTAGCATTTATAAGCATACACCTTGCTCTATCCAACAGAGTACGATTCATACGTTCCGCCAGTCCATTTTGTTGCGGAGTGTATGGAGTAGATGTTTGATGTGTTATTCCAGATTTTATTAATAACTGCTTAAACTCATTACTAAGATATTCATTTCCATTATCTGTACGGAGAATTTTAATTTTCAAATTAAGTTGATTTTCTACAAGAGCTTTAAACTGTGTAAATTTTTGAAACACTTCTGACTTATTCTTCAAAAAATATACAAAGACCTTTCTTGTGTAATCGTCAATAAAAGTGACATAATACCTGGCTCCTCCAAGTGAATGTACCTCCATTGGGCCACAGACATCTGAATGTATTAGTTCAAGGGCAGAAGCAGCTTTGGAACTACTTGTAGGAAATGGTTGTCTTGTCTGTTTACCTTGAGAACATGAAATACATATTATTTTATTTTTATTTTCCAATTTCATGCCTATGTTTTCTGATAATTTACACAAGTCATCAAAATTTAAGTGTGCCATTCTTTGATGCCAGAGAAAAACATCTTCTTTTGCCTCGGATACATATGCTGAAACACTATGCATGTTCAACCGGTACATATTATTGTTTAACTTTGCATCAGCAACAAGACACTTCTTATTATTTAATATTTTGCATCCTTCTTTGTCAAATAGCACATAGCATCCACTTTTAATTATTTGACTCACAGATAATAAGTTGCTAGCCAGCTCAGGTACATACAATACATTTTGTACCTGTATTGTTTCTATTTGACCATTATTTAGTATATTTAAATTTACTTTACCACAGGACTTGACAGGTAATTTCTTGTCATTTGCTACTTTTACACAAGTAATCGGAGGTGTTGTCTCATCATATAACCATTCCCGGTGCATTGTCATATGCATAGAGGCTCCGGAGTCTATGTACCATCCACCATCATTATTTGTAGTAGCAGAAAACACGGCCACAAACCCAGCTTCTTCACTTGGCTTAGTTTGCTCCTTCTTTTTATTGCGACAATATTTACTCACATGTCCATATTTATTGCAACTAAAACATCTCGGTCCCTTTTTAGGAGATGGTATATTGTTCTTAGTTACACTTTTATTCGTATATTGCGGCTTGAATCGGTTGCCTTTGTTCACAAAATAAGCAGAGGATTCAGAGTTTCTTACATCTTGTAGAAGTTTAGTTTTTACTGAATCTGCAGTGATAGCCACACCAGAACTTTCGAGTGCCATTATCATTGGTTGATACACATCAGGTAAACCAGCAAGCAATAATGTTCCAAGCCACTCATCATCAACAATGAATCCAATGTTTCTAAGTTTATGGGCAGTCACCATTATTTTCGTAACATAATCTTCTATATTTTGGCAGTTTTCAAGCGTTGTGGTGATCAGATCTCTAAGTAGACCAACACGGCGGGTCAAACCTTTATCGTCAAAAGCCTTGGCTAAGTTATCCCATACTGTCTTGGCACTTTTCGCTTCTTGAATATGAATGTAGTTGATGGGATCCACCAACAATATTATTTTAGATTTTGCTTTTACATCAAGTTTGGCATCTTTGCATGTGCCTTCTATACAACACCATAATTCTTCATGTTCTAAGTATGTTTGTACTGCGAATTTCCACGTCGCATAATTTTCTCTGCCAGTTAGCCTTTCTATCAGAGTCATTGCATTTGCAGTTGACATTTTTAAAGATTTTTGACGAACAGAGGTGCGGACCACGTTTTCACTTTTAGGTTAGCTTTTCACAAGAAACTTTGACAAGTATTTATTTCGACTTTTCACTTTAGTGCGTGGCTCTGAGCCCATAACCTATTGTTATTAATGAAATAAATACCGTTTAATACTGATCAAGTTTTATTAAGAATTTAGAATTACAAATATCACGGTTAGAGAATTTCACCATACCACAGACAACAGCAAGAACACAGATAAAAAAAGTTGTATGGATACACTTCTTCTTAATAAGCAAAGGAGTTAAATTTTATACATACTACAACACCCTTAGCTATAACGGCCCCATGAAGGAACAACTATAGTATTAACAACTTATATATTTATTTAAGTGTTCGAATAAATTTTTGTGTGTTTTCAAAAGTTAATTGAGACATCATAAAGCTTAAATTTACCCAACACGATTCGATAAACAACACAGTCAAATGCTTTGGGAAAATTTTAGAAAGCAAAGCATTTTTTTTTCATGTATTTTTTTTTATTTAGTAAAGGGGCTTTTATAAAAAAAATACATGTCAGCCCCATCGTGACTTAAGTTATTATGTTATTACTTTATTTATTTCATACATTTAATTTCTACTTTTAGTATTTATTTTCCTCGTTTGCATTTACAAGGCCTCCTAATGATACCATGCGAAAGAAACGCAATGTTTTCAAAATAGTTCATGGCCATTCTATAAGCCACCGTTATAATAATACGCTTTGAATTTGAACGTCGAAATAAATTGATATATGTGGTGAATTTACTACAGTTTTCCACACGCAGTGCCTCGTTTTCGCCAAATGGCTGTGTCAAAACTTTTTTGCTGACGTACAATTTGTTCGGAGAAGTTTTCAAAGTAAATTTCCAAAACAATGGTACATTTGAAATATACCTCTTGTCCATTTTCTTTGTTTACTTAGTTTATTATAAATAATATAATAAGAAGTATTTTTTAATTATAAATCTGTGTCATTCAATTCTTCTACTAGTATTCCAAGTGTGCTGTTTAAATTTTTCTTGAATAGCTTATTTTATATATTTATTACATTAATGGTTCCGAATTTATTCCGAATCTATACAAAGTTGTCTGATAAGATATTTAATTTATTAGGAAGTAATAATCATCTTGTAATTAATTAAAAACATACATACATACCTACATATAGTCACGCTCATAATTCCAATCCGCATTGGGCAAGCGTGGTGGCCTACTGCCTAATCCTCCTTCGATGACAAGGAGAGGCCTTGTGTCCCAGCAGTGGGTCGAATTATAAAGGCTGTTATGATGACGATAAAGAGTACTATTCCTCGATACAATCTTTAACAAGTGGTGTCCATTACATGACGTATTAGAGCGTAACCCGCAGTCGTTGCATACAGTGTCATCTGGTTGCGCCAGAATTACTTTACATGAATAAATGTTTATTTTCGGTAATACAATGAACATTTCACGAAGGCCACGCCAATGACTTTTTGCATAAATCCACAGATTAACGTAAGAGTTTCGTACCATTATCATTCGTCATTACCTAATCATGTTGCCATCACTAAATCACTTAAATTCTAATAACACGTTTGTTTCTTTTTAACATTATTAATATCACATTACCGGCCTCGTGAGTTTTGAATATTTAGCTACTCAAGACGAGAACGTTTTCCAAACCACTCAAGACCAACTTTTGAATCAGAAATATTAAAAATTAGCAATATGAATCGGCGTTCTTATTACAGAATTATAATAATTAATTAGTACATGGCATTGAACAGGCTTTATGAAAACAACCTCCTGGTCCAATTTATTAGAATATAGTTTTTTTGAGCCTGCTTTTACGTATGTGAAAATTTTGCTAAATGGTATTTCGGATATAAGATTTTGGGGTCAGGATAACTTTTGCCAGAATAACCACACGATAAGAATAAAATCATACCCTTACTTATTGAATATGTTTTTTGTTCACAGGAACACATACAGGAGGTGCTAGACAAATGGACACAAATAGACGACGAGATATGGGCAAAGGTGATCGTGTTCGAAAAGAACAGACGCGTTGCGAAAGCGTATGCGCGTGCGCCGGTACTCACTATCAATGGTTCGGATGATGGATTTGATGGCATGAGGTAAGAAACTTAATAATTTTCTCATTTTAAGTACCTAAGGTAGGGCAATTAGCTGCTTGAGCTTGAAACACCCGCTTAAGATTCGAAGAACCTTTACCACAAAGAAGACCGCAATCTCGTGTTGTCTTTCTATCGACGGATAAGACTTTAAATTGTTTCTTCTAAAATTGCTTTAAATTACCATAAAACCTATTACAAATTTTAAAATCTTTAATACCGTGGCATACGAATATCAATCAAATGCCTCTTGTAATAAAGTAGACAAATCTACATCAAAAACTCGTTACAAATATTACAAAATTTACAAACCGATTTTCCTTAACCCCAAATTGACCCGCGGAGCCAACCGTGTTGTGCAAACGAGCATAATTAAATCAATAAACGCCAGAGATGCCGAGTTACTTTGTATGAATAAATAGATCTCAATGTAGATTTTAAAGTAAAATTAAAATGTTAACCGACTTCGGCGAAGCCAAAAGGAAGGGTTATGATTTTAGCATTCTATGTAGGTATAAATGTTTGTATTTAAGTATGTTCCTCCGTAGCGCCTAAACTCTTTATCCAATTTTGATGAACAAGGTATCAATCTATTTGTTTATGGTCCGGATGACATAGGGTACATTTTGACCGACTTAAACAATAGGAGGAGTCAATTTTACGTTGTACACTCCGATTTTAACCGATTTCGTTATTTTTTTAGCGCCAGTTTTCTTCCGCAGTCTAGTTTCAGTATTTAAATTTTAAAATTATTTAACGCTTTTTATTCTGCGATATACAGGAGCAAAACACCAAAAAGCTATAACAATTCTGCTTTCAGACTTTTAAGATGTTATTGTTTTTATTAATGAGCAATCAATTTATTAGGGACTATAAGCTTTTAGAAAGGTTTTCCTAGTGATAGAATTTTTTCACTTTTAATTCCATTCACAATCTAATATGGCGTTCGAGGCATAGACCTTGCGACTTTATCTATTCACTTATCTAGCGCAACAACCGTTGCTACACTTGGTGTAGTTAAAGAAAAAAATAATATACGACATGGAAATTAAATAACCAACACCCTGAATACAGGTGGTTTGGGATAGGCTTCTGAGTTGATTTCAAAAAAAAAATTTATAAAAAACGTTTTTTTTTAAAATAAAAAACAAAAAAAGGACACAGAAAATGTTGTACAATATTTTCTTGGTACTTTTTGTTTTTTTTTTTTTTAATTTTCTTTTTTTTTTTAATTATTGAAATCAACTCAGAAGCCGATCCCAAACCACTTGTATTCAGGGTGTTGGTAATTTAATTTACATGTTGTATATGCACTTATTCTCAATCAATCAATCGTCGATCAATCCATAATTACTCAAAGACACCAGACAGACAGTTTAAGAGCCATCTTCCACGTTTTATGACTTAACTGCTGTAAAGTGTAGTGCCGTAATGTGTAACGATTTTTTGCTACCAATTCAAAATCAGTTATTCGCACACGCCAACTACGTCATAACTACGTAACTTACTTTCACTATCACACTTGCTGACTGGAATTAAGATCGCAATAAAAAGATACTTGCAACCAAACAGGTGAAACCGCCGTGGCCTTGCGCATGTCACGCTCCGCTGACGCTTTTTGTGAGCATGCGAAATTTCAAAAATGGTTCCAGTTATGAAGATCTAAATTAGGGGCAATTCTATTATTGTTTTTGGAAATTCTTCTATAAACGGTTACAGGTAAAATGATATACGTGCCGCTACAGTTGATGTAATCAAAGAAGGTATAGACAAACATTATAACAATATCGCATGATGTAACGAAAATCAGATGAACAATGTCAAGTTCTAGGTAAAATTTGTGTACGAAATTAAATTAAACCCAATATCATTAGAATTCACACTCAGACATAATAAACATGGCCAAACCAATAACGGAATAAAATTCGTTATTGATCTTGGAAGTAATTTATTTTCCATTACTAATAGATTCCAGTACGAACATTGTCATCAGTAACATAGTTCACAGTTGACACAAATGAATGAAATTGAAGACATTAAAAGTATATTTGTACAGTTATTACCCTTTTTAAAGCTTTTATCCCACGAATATCTAATTTTCAATGGAAGAAAATTAGAGTTGAATATGGGAAAGGAAAGAATGAAAACACAATAATTTTAAGGAAAAGAAACCACAGACAAAAATAAATTACAATAGTAAACTGAAGCTAAAATATACGTATGAGTATGTCATACGCCAATGATATCGAACGATCAACATTGAAATTTCGAAACAAATCAAGATACTTTTACGCGTTGACAAGGTGAGTCGCAACAATAATGCAATTAATAACCGAAACTAAAGAGAACAATAATAAATTAAAGTTATTTCTAACCGATAAGAGCTACATATCACGATAACGTGACTCCCAATAGGTAACGTAGGTAGAAGTAATCTGGCTCAAACGTGATTTGAATTAGGCAATGACAATTATAAGGCCCCAGTTGAGAAATGATACGACTGGTAACTTATGCAAAATTATTGTTTGGTGACAATGTGACGTTGCGTGATATTTCAACGATACTAACTAAGAAACATGCGGTTATGCCTGTGGACACAAGTTTTGAAACAACAAAGGCACCTTCATTAACACCATGTTCATTTGGCAATTTCTACATACATGAATGTTGTCTGCTAATTATGTGGAAAAATAGACAAGTAAAATTCTCAAATATTCAAAACAGTATTTTTACAATTTATTAAGTGATCAGTTGACCTAAAAGGATATATAAAGGTTATTAAAAATTTTATTTTAAAAGAATTGTAACTAGGTATCTACTTAAAATATAACTTTTTCTATTTCATCCCTAATTCTAAATCCATATTGTTTTATTAAGATGGCCTATAGTAAGAAGGTATGCAGTCTTTCAATTATTGATATTCTTTGATATCTAAACGGATCTAACATTTAAAATAACCTTTTCATATCACGCATATTACAAATAGTGTAAGCGAGCTAATTATATAAATAAAAGAACAATTACCATACGAAGGAGCTGCAATTAGACAGTGATCGATAGTGACTGTCTTATAGATAAATCCATTGGTAGGTAAAGCAAGCAGGAGATAACAAGCAAACATGCAGAGATATCTGGCACAGACACGTGATACAATAGGCTTAACGCATATCCGGCTCAGAGACCTATGTTTAATAAGGCTGTATGAAGTAATGTAGGTTACTTGGCTTACTAATGATAGCGCTATTTAGAGAATGAAAACTTAAAGAGGACGATTGATTAGTTTAGAGAGCTAATTATTTTGTCTGAGAGCGTTGGCTCTTTTGTAATTGGTGATAGTGTTGGCTTGTCTGATGACGCGCATTGGTGTATACACGCCTAAAAGTCCTACTACATATTAGGAACATATTAAGGAGCGTAGGGTATTATAAGCGGTTGGGTAGGCAGCAACAGTTGCATTATATTTCGGGACTAATGTGTTCATAGAGTAGAACATTATTAATATAACGTCAACATTTAAAAATAATGGTTAGATATTCTAAATATGATTTTAAAATGGGTAGACTTAACTGAACAACTTTAGATGCACAGGAAAGAAAGAAAACGAGAAAGGGGAATTATGTATAAGTAAGAATTATAGATCTTATTCAATTTAATGAAGTATTTACAATCTCGAAACTTCGTAGAGTTATTAATATTTCCGGTGATGCCTGTTTTCGAAATTTAATCCATAACGTATATGTACTAAGCCGTGTATTAATTTAAATGATTATTTTCCGTCTCATGATTCAAATTAAATTATTTATGCCTATACGGAATTAATTATATATTCTCATTAATATTCATGGTGAGAATAACATTTTTAAAGTCGTGTTAAAGTTAAGGTACTCTTAAGCGACTAACTAGCCAATATTAAGCCTCCGTGTTTAATCAATCAGTTGAAGTGTGAAATGCCAAAACAATGGAGCCGTGATATGATCGGTGCATGCGCCGCGCCCTCGCATAATGACACGGAAGTCCATCTCGCACTCGCGGCTGCAGATCATCGAAGTACAGGCCAGTTGGAAATGGCTGCAATTTAAAAAGTATTCAAGAAATATATATTTTACGGTATACGTATGCCGTAATCGTTTAGTCCACCAAGTAGAATTTGTGTTTTTAGTAAATATAGACAAATTAATGACAGTACCAAGTCTTAAATATACTAATCTTGTTACTGTTAGTGTTCTTTAAAATGGTCAATAGAATGTGAAAATTTATTGTATTAGGACCTGTTTCACAGGCTCCAGATGTCAGTAGTGTTTATTTTACAGGTAGACCAAAAAAATATATCAATTTAACGGTCATTGTGAAACAGGCCCTAAGCTTACTATCCATTTTGGGTGCTATTAGGTTATTTGGTGCATATTATTTCAATCGCAATTTTAGCAATAATTGCAACTATATTTTTTATTGCGATATAAAACTTTCCTCGTGTAGACACAATTGCGTGTCTCATCAATTGCAACGCAAAAATTTACTCCTGAAGATGACGCTTCATGTACGTCCACTGTGTACTAAGGCGTCATAAATATAGATAATAATTGGAATACAATTCTCGCCGTCCGTCGTTCCGTCCTCTCGGCCGTCCTGGATATCTCGTATCAACGAAATAAACATTCGCCAATTACTTTTCACCGCGTCTGCTCGCTCTAGGAAGTGTCGCGAATGGAACTAGCCCCTTATCAGATGCGCACACACACGAAAATCACCATTTTAATGGGAGCTAGGAACTCTTACACCCGTATTTAATTAGTGCAGATCTGGCGTACACGCGGCGACTTATTCTAATTCGGTTAAGGTGTAAATTTGAATGAAATATCTCGGTTAGACGTTGGATGTGAACAATAAAGCCCGAACATTGCCCCGCCTAATAATTAGGGCTTGTTCTGGACGTCTGATAGGGAAATGGCTGGTTCGAAGTTAATTTTAAAGGAATTAATTGGATTTATCGTGTAGGAAGTGGTGGCTTACTGCGCCCGAGTCGTATCTTAACGCTGGGCTGGTTTTATTTTAATCAAATCAGTGGGGAGTGCATCCCACAGGGCAGAGGAGCTGGGATAACATGTTATTTAATTAGACATTTAGTTTTCTAATGTGCACGAACTTGTCGTTTAATTTGTGTAATAAATAAATTCTAAGAACTTACTTGGTTTAGATCGTTAATTAGTTGATAATGGTAATTTTCGAGGTAATGTAAGCATTTCAGAAGCATATAAATGAGAGCATTTTTAAGACTGCATTTACACAAAAATGGACGTCAAGTGAATAAATGACAACATTATTCTTATATCTCGCAAGTTTAAAGTGATACAAAGTCTAATTGGCATTGAAATTGTAATGTTCGAAGCTACATTAAGATTTACCCCAAGATAAATTTTGTACCGGCTTTTGCAACTCTAAGAAAAAGAGGGAGTGGTAAAAAAGAGAAGAAGAAAAGGTCATTCATGGTATATAGTGAAGCGTAATGAAGGTTTATTAAAAACCCCCACAAATCCTCTAGAGAATCCAGTAGTTTCTCTTTGTTCGAGACTGGAAAGGATAAATATCTCGGCCCGACATCGAATTGGTAGGCTGTCGCAAAAACAGTGGGAAATTGTGAAAAAGGCGCACTATAAATAAAATCAATGCCACTACGTAAGGTTAACAATTGATCTATTTAAAATGCCAAAGAATAGGTACCTGTCGCTTTTCTTTCAGTAAAAATGTGCCAACTAACTGGGTACTAACTCTTTAATGAAATAAAATAGTTACCTTTAATCTTATTAGTATTAACATATAATTCTATTGATTTGGGTTCTGGATTTATTTTATAAATGTCTTAGTTGGCATTGAAAAGATTAAACACTATAATAATTTCGTTATAGACACGATCTCTTAATTCTCGAATTAAGTCTTTATAACCCAGCTTCTTTCGCTATTCCTTTGTAGGATCAATAGTTCAAATTTCTGCAACATTCATGTGATTGACAAAGTCGTTTCAAAGCATCTGACAGATAAATTGACATTATAATTAATGACATTTTGAAGTGTAATTACGTCTTCATTTAACTTGTTAATTACATTTTAATTTTGTTCAACATTTTATTCTGTTTGTGTTAAAATGTCACTGGAACTTGCACAACGTCAATAGCATTATTAGCGATATCAAATACACTGTTACTAACACGGTAATATTCCAGTTATCGCCATACGCCATTGTAGTCTAAGACAATTGACCTAATTTCGTAGCCAAGCCCAGTCAATATAAATGTTGCTCTGATTGTTGTGGTATGCCCACGCGCATTTTAGCTCTACTGTCTTTTGCTTACGATTATTTTCAAAACAAACTATCGAATACTAAATTGCACACAACATTATCATTACTAGTACTTAATCTTGATTATTTAATAATTGATTAAAATTTGATTATTAAATAAATTTACAATGGCCTTTGTTACAACCGATAGGTATTGCAATTTTAATTGTTGTTGTAATTAATAATGTCCCAAATTATGGCTAATAAAGTTCATAGAACGACAATAACAAGCACATTACAAAATAAATCAAGTTCAAAATCTGAACCAAAATGGTTCAGATTTAATTAATTTTCTTAAAACTAAATTCAATCATATTTGAAACCCGATTTATTACTTTAAATGGCGTATAATATATTGTAGAAACAGAAGATTTTGTTTTAAAAACTTTTTGACTTTCGACTAAATTACCAAAATTGAATAGTGATGATGCCAAAAATATTTAACTAATTCATTCAATCACGTTTGAATCCAAACTTTTGTAAAACAATAATTATAAGTTTGAACAAACCGCACATTGTACGGTCCACGGTCGCACATGGGTGTCGCAATCTGCGAGTGTTATTGTTTATTGTCTTCTTATCGATATCTCAGCGCTTTGTTGGTTGAGCTGTTCCTTGGGCCATCAGCACAATGGCTCATTCCAAATAACCTTGGTTTTTGTAGAATTAAAGCGTAATACGGTAGTATGAGTTTGCAATTGGCCACAGTTTAAGCGCCTGCGAAGAAATAAAGCATTTATGGATACCGTCGTAAGGTCTTATATATGATTCGCTCCGATGCACATTCTTGGAAATATGCTATGAATATAACGAAATGATGTTTCATTTGCAAACTCAGATTGGACTTTATAAAAATTTAGACATAAATTTAAGAAAACATAAATTAGAAGCTTAAATACTTTTTGTATACGCGTAAGTGTAAATATACGAGTGTATACTAATTTAAGCAATATACAACATTTTAATACTACCCTATATTCATGAGACAGCTAAGTATATTCCACAAGTCGGTAGACGACAAGTAATAATTTGATCATAAATTTGACTCCCACAAGCATGATTTCGTAACTATCCTGTTGATATGCTACCAAAACCTTGGCGCCAGTCTCATAATATCCTGCTCCAAACTAACTGCCTCAGAGAGAATTGAACCATGTTTTAAACGCAACTAAAATTAAATTAGCATTACCTAAGCAAAAGGCGGTAGTGCTCTCGATATTCTATTGTCTTCGTCAGATTCGGCCACATCGTTTGCCCTTTCATTTTCAACATTCATTATAGCCTCTATTTCTTTACCCATAAGTCGCAGCCAGTGGCTTAACAAATACATCTGTAGTAGACTGTGTAATAGTATGTTTGTTTGTTGTATTGTCCACATAATTGTGTCTGCAGATAGAGGTGGAAAGTAGGGCGGCATTGAGGTAGGCTTTTGTAACTGATCTCGTTGGTCAGTGCCAATGAATTTGTCTCAGAGGTTATGCAATTTGAGTTGGTGTAGCATTTAGCTGTGTCAACTCCATGTTATGATTTGTAGTTACTAATAATTCAATATATACTAACCTTTCATCTTTCAAAATACAATGAATATTAACATATTTTACAAATGAGATTTCAATAGCAGACATTGCACGAATCTAAGAAGTAACCATAAAAAAACAAAGGAAAGAAAGTTTACGTTTTCATGTTTCACGGCAATTTAAATCTAACTTTCGCTCCTAAAACCCTTTAAATAAGTTAAATTTGCCTCACGGAGCGCTGTAACTACGCATTTGCGTGCTAGATCTAATTTAGAAAAATGCCAATTCTTCTTCTAACTACTAGTAAGAAGTCAATTAAGATTTAAATTCAATTTGTGCATGCGACGCTGTCGTAGTGCGGCTAACGTCGATGGCTTTTTCTTTCTAAAAGAAAAGCATACTTTTTTTACAACTAAGAAAATAAATTTATGTTCTCATGGTAAGGGATAGGGTCCATAATAGCATAAACACCAATTTTATTGGGTAATTCTCAGCTGGTGTCCTTAGAAGATCTAAACAGTAAATATATGCAAATGTCAATCTCGATGCGCGTGCGCACGTGGGTTAGTTGCTTCTGTTGTTTAATAAAAAGATTAGTGGCACTGATTCAGCCCACGGGAGCGCGTTCCGTGTTTATGCTCGGGATTTTTCCAGGATTAGAACTGTGATACATTGTATTAAGTATACAATTTATCATAGTCTTAATAATATTTAATAGAAAACGAAAAACACGGAAAGAAATTCCTGTCATGGATAAGTGCATTTCAACAGCATATTGTTTCAGCGTCAACTTTGACAAATGACATTTTGTTTTTATAGATTTTTGCAATATCGGTATGAAGCGTTTTTCGAATAGACACCGTGTTATATTTAATCAGTTCCATGATTTAACCACTAGTAGTGTTCATAGCAATGGAATTGTAGAAGCTAAATGTGAAGAACAATTTCTACTACAAAATGCTTACTTACAACTTCAATTAATCGATTTACTGAGGAAGAATATGTCAAAAGCCCAACGTTGGCAATTATCCTTGACTACCAAGGTAATAGCTTAAATTAAGAAGTAGTTACCTAATAAAATTACATTTGAAATTCTAATTATGTTACCAAATAAGTTTGCATTGTGGAATAAGTCAGTATGGTCGAAAATTTGATTTAACTCAATTACCACAAAGTACAAGATCTAATTTACAATATATGACGAATCAACCACAAACGACTACTTGATTAAACTAGTAAATGTACTGAGACTGAATGACAAATACCTATATTGGAATGCTGCCCAATTTGCAAGGAATTCGGTTTTGTTATGGATTTGACTGAATTACCAGTTGATTATACCTTAGATAAAGGAATTAATATCAAAAATAACTAGACTGTCACAATGATTAGTTTTCTGCAATTGCTGTGATAAAATTTCTTGAGTTATTCGTTAGTATGCAAGAAGTATAAAAACGGAATAAATTATATTACACCCTATCCTATCATCTCGAAAATTGACCACAACCGCAACAACACTGAACACTAATGTATTCTCGTACTGTATTTCTTGTTTAAAACGATTTTCTAACTTCTTGTTTAGATTAATGTCATTGTTAGTTTAAAGGATGGCTATTCGAAGTGAATTTCGTGCAATGCTCTCTACATCATGAATTTGACATGAGCTCTCTCTTCCTAACCAACTGCAGATTTTATCCAGGTTTATTGTCGTTGACTCATAGTCTAAGAACCTTAGAATCTCATGAAATTCATGGAATGCATTTTGGTTTGTCTATTGTTCATATCATAATTGCATTTAACATAATGCTTAGTTTTTTTTGCAATGTCTAATGTTTACTACCTGGTGAATTAGTTAACATCAATGTGGCAACTTCATTAAAATGCGGCCTTAAAATTTTAATTTTATTTATATATTTGTTCCACACCTTAGACGTGGTTGGTAAATAGTGATAACAAGTAATTTGACCTGTCTCTATCAGTTACAACGGTGTATCGTTGATTAATTATTTTAGACATTTTAATAGTACCGTTCTCAAACAACACTGTTCCCAAGTTGTCATAACAACCGCAAATTATTCTGCCCATCTATCTTCTCAACTATAAACGTTAGAGAAAGTGTGCCCTACGTTCATAAGTGACAATGTAATCTTGGAATCTCCCGTGTATTTTGCTCCGTGCGTGCGGCGATTTAAAGAAGATGTATTGTGCAATACAGATGTCAGACGCATCGCCTTTTCCGACAAAATAGAAGTCAATTCAATCTCTTTACAGATGGCCCCACAGATTTTACCTTTGTAAAAGTTAATGATTGTGTTCACACGTGGCCCTAAGCCACACCGGTAAGATATTCTGGAGTCTAGCCGTACATAATATTAAATTTAATTTTCGATGATATTTTTAGATTACACGTGAAGACTAAAGTTGATACTGGGTAAGCTGACTATTTCTCATGCCAATTAAAAAGAAAAACTAAGTGTTGTAAAATATTAGCTATCAAACAATACCTAAAATCAAATAATTCAAACATATACCTGACAATTTATTATTTAACCTTCGATATTAATAACTATGAGCTTATTGTTTGTTTAATTACGATTTTGCTAATACTGAACGCTATATAATTTGGCCTTTCGATGACGTAAAGATTTTACGTCTCAGGTTTTCGGAAATTTATAATGTACTTATATGTTTTTAATTCTAACGTATATTAAATGCCAGATTCCAAATTTGAAATATATTGCTCTTATACAACTTTTAGAGGCTATATAGCTTTCCGCCCTCTGGTCGGGTCGTGATCATCTAATTAACAAGAGCATTAGTGTTGGCGTTATCTATGTCGATTAGTATACCAAGGTCATAAGTTTCAAGTGATAGAAAACTATTAATTACTGATCAGTAAAGTTACCAACAATCACGAGTCGTAATAATCGGGGTTGACCTACATCAATAAAGATCATCAGCGGAACTATTGTTTTGTACTTTCTGTATCAATGCATCGATTCGTAAGATCGATTACCGAATTGATTTCGACCTTGTGCTTAGAATGGGCAGAAAGTTTATTGTTTCGAATAGCAATCAATCACTAAGACTATAATTGTGTTAACATCATATTACTAAATAAAAATAGCAACAGAATTCGTTGTCTAGACAAAGTATGTAATGTTCAAAATGTTGATAACAAGGTGACATAGGTAATTAAATCTGATGAGGGTATTATAGGAAACTGTAGAACTGCGAAAGCTGAAAACATGCGTAACAATTTTGTAAGGTAACGCAGACTGGGGAGGTAGGATCTTGTTGGTGTAATTTTTGTACTTGGTTTGGTATTAACTTTGAAAAGAAAGGAGCTTTTATTTTATAGGTTTATCAAGAAATGTATAATCTCGAGTTTCCCCGTGCTTGAGAATCCTGAGAAGCATCAAAGCTAAGTGTGTTGTGGCTCCTCTTGAGTTACTACGTCTTAAAAAGTCTGTGTCAAACACTATTGGGAATAAAGGATGTCAATGATTCATTGATGAAAATAAGCTCGTTAATATACTAACTCGTTAATTACTCTGCTAAAAAGCTATTTTATATTTCAATGTAAGTTAAAAACATCGAGAACCTACACACCGACAAGTAAGAAATAGTAATCAAGGCCAAACCGCATTCTGATCATTGAATTAAAAAATTTCGTTACATATCAATTAGTAATCTATAAATTCTATGCATGATCGCTTATTGTGCTATAAAATTGCATGTAGATAGTTCATAAAATTAAATAGGTACAACGCAATGACCATTTGGATAGAAACAGCCGGAGGCTACCTGTTTTGGCTACAATCCAAGAAGTACGAATGACCTTAAGATTTAACCCGCGTCTCGTAAAAGAGCTTTGAGAAACGAAATAATATATAGAATGATTATAATTAAATACTAAATTTATGATTCTAAACGAGGCAATCAATTCACAAGTTTGATAGTATAAGGTACTTAATAGCTCAAACGACCGAAAGTGATAAATCTCAACTCAAATTGAAAAAAACTTCCAGCATTATAATAGTCAATCAATATTTATTTTCCATTTCTTGTCAATATCATATAATATGATCTAAAAACTTTTAATATTAATCAATTTACGAAGATAGCATCAACTTATTTCACTTTAATCCCCATTAACGCGTTAATTTGTCATATATCCTAGGCTATTTCCAAACTGACCTCAGTATCTGCGCATCTCAGCTGCATGTCGTAATGTGTAGTATATTATGGACTCCTTAAATTGGTCAAGTAACCTTTAACGTCCGTATTCGGATAGTCTTAGACGTAAATTTGTTAATCGCATGATGTTAAATAAAGTTAAATTGTAAGTAATGACAAGTGCTCGCAGTTCTAGCAATTTTGATTGCAACACGAGAACATCCTCCGCCGATTTAATTTGAAGCTTTGCATTGTAGGGCGTGTGAATCTATGTTAATTAACTTTGAGCAAAATTCATCATAAATATCCTGTGCCAAATCCATTTCGTATAATTGCAAAATTGTGTTTGGAGCGTCCTCAGTTCGGGTCCCCAGTTCTAGTCTGCAGCGCGTGAGTGTCAGGTCAGCGTTGGAAGCGTCTACAGTGACTACAGTGACTGTTCAGCATCAGGTAGATCGTAGGCTTGTCTGCATAACATAAAAAAAGAATTAAACAGCGCCTAGTTTTCTTTTCACACATAAGTTATAGCAGAAATGTATTAAGGCTTGATATTCGCTCCTTACCTATTTAACAGACCCATTGACCTTCTGAATTCTATTATTCTTATGTTTCACTTGCTTCCATATGGTGTCAGATGATTTAACTACAAGGTCAAGATAGATACTCTAAATCAAATTGCAGTCGCACGATTGATTTGAATAAATGTTAATCATAATTAATTCAAAAATCTTTCAGACAACCAACAAATACATATGTGCGTTATAAGAAAAAATGTTAAAATTAACCTACACAAATTTCAATGATGAGTGGCAGGCTAACAGGGTCGTAATAAAAACTAACAGAAAAATATCCGAAACTGGTTTGAGCAACGTCAGGTCATATTTCAAGGGTGTTGTGCTAGTTCGCTGTATAACTTATTATTAACTAAATAACGAAACCAATATTTCGACACGATCCTAGAAATGTATCGAAGACCTAGACAATGCTACCTGCACCATAGTAACTTGAACCAACGAATATAATGTACGGAAATGAAACTTAATTTAACGAACTCATATTTGCTGCCTGTTCACTAATTTGTTCAGAACGACGTCGTATTAAGCACAGAACACAGAAAGAGGTGTGTTCTGTGGTATTAAGGCAACGCCTTTAATGATTTCTGCTGATGTAAGCAGAAAATCATTGATGAAAAAAAAGAACTTCGGTACAGTTATGAAAACAAAGTAGGAAATATTAATATCAGTAGTATGTATGTAACAGCCAAATGCAAATGAAGGTTTATTTTGTTGTTCGATTTTAATTCTTTTACGCGTAACTGACGGTACAAAGTTTGATCTGTACTTCATTGTACAAAGTCTCATTAAATATAATTTTCATGTTTAATACTTTAAGTATAAGGTCAATTTTCGAAAGATATAATTACTGAAAGCAGTTACAATACTAAATACACTGCAATTTTGCTAGGCTCCTTTCAGATTGTGAGTCTTCAAAGTTTACGATGAGAACAACCTTGAGTTTTGATACGGAACATTTAATATCGTTATTTCAGACAAAAGACTTGAACAAAGTAAGCCACTGCTAATTGTTTCATCTCAAAAAGATACAAATCTCTCGAAAAAAATCTTGAATAAATAAAGTCGTTCATGAACATTATAATGGTAAAAAATATATAACGTACTGTGTATTCGAATTTGTAAGAGGATTATCTGATGGATTTGAATAAACAGAAGTAATAAGACAACTTGAAAGAATAAAAACTCAGCACGATTCAATACGCAGTGATGTCTCAATTATGTGATGCTAATAAAACAAGATTTAATCAGTTGAATTGAGAAAGATCGAATCTTAAGATCGTGCGAATAACAAATTAGATTACAAGAAAAAATAGTCCATATTAAAAAAAACTTGAGATAAGTACTTACTACTGCGAATTATGTTGACACTATGAAAATAACCATCGAATAGTATCCGATTCAAATGTCATATCGACCGTAATATCATGTTCCCAAACGGATATCATTGGTCCGTAGGTGGCGTTGGAGGTTAGTAGCTCAGAAAATATATTCATTATTTCCAATTCAGCTACAGCTGTTTGTTGATGGTGTTGTAGTGTCATAAAGTAATTTCTGAAAGATTTAAACTTAATATTTTTGCAGTGGTAGGTACAAAGCAACATAAATTTAGAAGTAGTCTTCGTAACATTTTATGATTTGATGGAGTAAAAAAGTTTAGTAATAAAATAATTTGCGCTGCCACAGTAACATTATATTTATGACAAATAGGGTCATTAGTGGGGCCTTCGTATTCTTCTCAAAATGAACGTATGGGCTTTAACGAGTACATAAGCTTTTTCTGTTTTATTATAAATGAAACTAAACTGTTGCTGTATCAAGATATAATTTTTAAAAAAACCAGTTCATTTAAAATATGACATATTTCATAAAAATGGACAAACGGTCCTCCATTGTACTCATTGTAACTTATCAGTTGTAGGAGATCATTACTTTTATTGTTACTTGTTTAATTTAATAAATCTTGCAGTTTCACTTTCTCTGTGAATTTATTTGGCATGCTGTAAGTCATGATCTGTATTTCATGCATTAGCAATGTTTGTATGGTCATTGTGTGAAGTAGATGACTTACGATGTGACTTGGATGAGACAGTTTATGGTGCGCATTAGAGGGCTCACAATGAACTCGTTGACAGCTCGTATCAAAACGTTGAATAATTATCGCAATAATTCTGCTTACAATAAATTTGTTTGTTAAATAAATCTTGAAAGTCTACTTTTGATTCTACAAACCGTAAAGTAAATATGATTCTACAACGAAAGAAAGCCAAGTAATTATTATAAAATGGGAATATTCCTCAAACCCAACATCCTTGTCTGACTATCGTCCTATCTCCATTCTGCCCCTCCTGTCCAAGGTCCTTGAGTCCACTGTGCATGAACAATTATATTCCTTTTTCAAATCCAATTCCTTATTATGTCCTCTCCAATCCGGATTTCGCCCGTCACATAGTACGGTTAGTGCGCTGCTGAATGTTACGGAGGATATCCGTTTAGCTATGGACAACACTAAACTTACCGTTATCTGTCTTCTTGATTTCAGTAGCGCATTTAACTCCGTTGACTTCGACATACTTCTTGGTATTCTCCGCTCGGCTAACATCTCTCCTTCTACCGTTCAATGGTTTCACTCCTACCTCTTTGGCCGCCAACAGTGTGTAAAAATAGACGACGCTATGTCTAATTGGTGTCATCTGACATCAGGTGTGCCTCAAGGTGGAGTACTTTCCCCTTTATTGTTCTCCATTTTTATTAATGGAATATCCACTGTCATATCCTCTTCTTTCCATCTATACGCTGACGATTTGCAAATCTATAGGCATTCGAGATTGACTGAGATTTCCGAGTGCATCTCCGATTTAAACAAAGATTTAGCGGCTATTCAATCATGGGCCAAATCGTTTGGTTTACTTGTAAACCCAATAAAATCGCAAGCCATGGTTGTAGGAAGCAGCAGACTACGTAGCCGACTTGAGTTCAATTCGTTGCCTTCACTTATCTATGACGGCACTGCTATTACTTACACCGATAAAGTAAAAAATCTTGGCATAACCATGGACTGCACTATGTCTTGGATTCCTCAAATCAATGATGTCAGTAGGCGTATGCACTATTCATATCACTCTCTCAAAAGGCTTCAATACTTCCTCCCCTTCAAAACCAAAATTATGCTTGCGCAAACTCTCCTTCTTCCTCTTCTTGACTACGCTGATGTTTGTTATTTGGATGTTACTGAAGAATCGCTTAACAAGCTTGAGCGGCTGCAAAATCTTGCCATTCGGTTCATTTTTGGTCTGCGCAAGTACGATCACGTATCCGTTTTTCGCACTGAATTGAAATGGCTACCGATTCGGGACCGCCGTAATGTGCACATCCTTTCCTCTCTATACAAAATCCTACACGATCCTAATGCCCCTTCGTACCTCATTTCCCGATTCCAGCTGTGTCCACCTCCCGCACGTTCCAGACGCCCATGTGTCACAAAAAGTCTGGAGCTTCCTAAGGGCAATACCAACTTTCACCTACATTCATTTTCCTTTCGTGCTGCACTCCTTTGGAACAGCCTCCCAACAGTCATCCAAAATAGTCCGTCCATCACCTGTTTTAAGACCAGACTCAAGAAGCACTACTTATCACAAGTTCTCTAATAATATTTGCAAGGTTATCATCTTATATTTATTTTACTTGTATTTTATTTATATATTTTATTTATCTATTTTATATGTATATATTATTATTATCTATTCATATTAGATATATTGTTTATTGATATATTTTTAATTTATGTATGTGTGTTCACGACGGAACAAAGAAAGATAGGCTTACGATATTAGTCGTTTATTGGTACTTAGTTACAATAGTAAAATAGGTAATAGATCACTAGAAAATGAGTGAGTGGGGGCCGATGACATGTGTGGGGCGGCTTTTATATACGAGAGGGTTGGGGGGTCGAGGGGGGACCGTGGACATATGTGGTCATCTGTGATTGGTCTTGAACATCCTCCCGGGCCTTGAAAGCTCCTGCTTTCAAGATTCAGGTGCAGGCAATAGGCACAGCTTTGTGATTGCTCGACGAATAGTGCCTTTGCTTGTTGATATGTCAGCTACTCGCGGTACACCGTCAGGTCCAGGGAAAATCTTGGAGACTCGTCCGAGTTTCCAGCATAATGGTGGTAGGTGGTCTTCCTTGACAATAACCAGATCATCAATTTGGAGATCTTGACATTTGACGCGCCACTTAGTTCGTTGCTGTAGCTCGCCTACATACTCTGTAGACCATCTCCGCCAGAAGTGTTGCTGCGCCTGCTCCAAGCGCTGGTATCTGTTGAGCCGATTGGGATTGTAGTCAAGCAGACACGATGATGGCAATGCAGTGAGTGGCCTACCAATCAAAAAGTGGCCCGGGGTGAGAGGAGAAAAATCATTGGGTGAGGGACTCAAGGGACAGAGGGGGCGGCTGTTGAGGATAGCTTCGATTTGAGAGAACAGTGAGCACAATTCCTCAAATGTTAAGTGAGCATTTTTTAATACTCGGTACAAATGAAATTTGGCCGATTTGACCCCGGCTTCCCATAGACCTCCAAAGTGAGGAGCGTATACCGGTGAAAAACGAAAGTCGATGCCCTCACGAGATGCAAAATCAACTATAGAGTTCGTATTAGTTATTAAGAATTTATTGATTTCTTTAGACGCTGCCACAAAACTTCTGCCATTGTCGCACCATATAGTTTTAGGCTTTCCCCTACGACAGATAAAACGCTTTAGACTAAGAATAAATGCATCCATCGAGAGGTCACTTACGACTTCTAGATGAACACACTTATAACGAAAACAGATAAAAATACATAAGTAACATTTTGTAATCTTGCAGCCACGTCCCTTTCGATCGGTAATTAAAAATGGGCCGGCAAAATCGGTACCGACGGTAGAAAATGGAAAATCTGGTACGATACGTTCGGGAGGCAAATTTCCCATTATATTTTTTAGAGTTCTACCCTGTAAACGACGACATACCACACACTCGCGAGATGTACGCCTAGCTAGGTTTCTACCCCCTATAGGCCAGTAGCTTTCCCTAATAGAGGCGAGGAGGTGTTGAGGGCCGGCGTGTAATAGGCGCTGGTGTTCTTGTCGAAATAATAATTTGGTAAAATTGTGGTCAGCCTTAATAACAATAGGGTGTTTCTTTTCGAAAGGATACGCAGATGCTTCAAGACGACCACCAACGCGCAAAATCCCGTTGGTGTCAATGAATGGATTAAGAGACGTAAGAGTAGCCTGCGGTTTTAAATTTTTAGTATTTTTTAATAGAATCAACTCATTTGCAAAAGACTCTTTTTGAGTTTGTTTTATTAATAAGCTTAAGGCTGTTTCTAGCTCCAAAGCTTGAAGTGGCCCAGAATATTTAAATGTAGGGTTTTTACAATTGTAAATAAATCGTAAAACTCGGGCAGCTATTCTTACGAAAATAGATAGTTTTGAAAATTTATTAAAATCAAAAATATTATAATTATCGTGCATGTCAGATGCAGTGTCCCCCACTAAAGCTGGGTGAGCTTTTAATTCGGGTAAATCAACACTAGTGTGAGGTAACTGTGGCCAAGATGACTCAGACTCAGTAAGGAAAGGTGGTCCATTCCACCAAATAGCTAAGTCACTAATCTGTTCGGGATTGACGCCACGGGACACTAAATCGGCGGGATTACTGTTAGTAGGGACGTAGCGCCACGATGAACTGTCACTCAGTTCTTGAATGGCTGCTACCCTATTCGCTACAAAGGTTTTTGCTTGGTTTTTAGTACGCAGCCACCCAAGCACGACACTTGAGTCTGTCCAGTATATTGATCGGTCAATATGGCAATGCAAGGCACTGGAAACTGTAGATGCTAGTTGTACTCCAAACAAAGCAGCACAGAGTTCCAGCCTGGGAATTGTAGTGGGCTTTATAGGTGCAACGCGCGATTTAGCACACACTAGACTAACCAAAACATTACCATCGTTGTCAACCGATTTTAAATAAATACAACTGCCATAGGCACGCTGTGATGCGTCGCAAAAACAGTGCAGTTCTATAGATATAGGATTATTTAACAGAATACGTCTAGGAATTGTTAAATTTGAAATTTTAGAAGAACCTTCAACAAATTTTAACCAAGAAGTTTTGATCTCGGGTGGAACTGGTTCATCCCAGTCAATTTTTTGACTCCATAGTTGCTGGAGTAGAATTTTGGGTTTAATAGTGCATAATGCTAATAAACCAAGTGGGTCGAACACTTTGAAAGTAGATGAGAGTATGGATCTCTTTGTTATTGTTTCAGTGGGCTCGTAAACATGGGGAAAGTGAAATTCATCTTTAGATGGGATCCATCCGATACCTAGGGTACTGGTAGCATTGCTAATCATCAAATTATTCTCTTCTAAATTATCTGTTTGCGAAAATAAAAGTTGTGGCAAATTAGATCGGTATTTACGTAAATGAAAACCACCGCCATGTAACACCTTAGAAACTGTAGATTGAATGCGACACAACTGCTCCTTCGTATCAGCACCTGTCAGTAAATCATCACAGTACAGGTCCCTTTGAATTATGTTTTTAATAGTGTTGTCGCCGCATTCTTCGCCCAATTGCCAGAGACAGCGAGTAGTGAGAAAACTGGCACTAGCAAAACCATAGGTCACCGTATTTAGTCGCAATGTTCTTATAGGCCTGTACTCCTCGTCTCGCCATAAAATTAATTGTAAGTCTCGATCAGAGTTGCGTAGGAGTACTTGACGAAACATTTTCTCAATATCTCCCGATAAGACATATTTATGTTTTCGAAAACGTACAAGGATATTGAAAAGGGAATCTTGTATTACGGGACCGATCATTTGAAGATCATTGACTGATAACCCTGAAGTAGTGCGAGCTGACGCGTCGAACACTACACGCAATTTAGTAGATTCGCTTTGCTCCCTAAATACGGGGTGATGGGGAAGATAATAAACGGAACTATCTGATTTAGGCGTGGTACACTCGGTCAAGTGACCGAGAGCCTCATATTCATGTATAAAATCTACATATGCGGCTTTTAGCTGTGGTTGCCGTTTGAAACGAGACTCTAAATTTAGGAACCGTTTGTAGGCCATATTGTGTGAATTACCTAAACAATTAGCGCTTTGACGAAGAGGCAACCCTACACAAAAACGACCATCCCTAGTGCGCGTAGTGTTAGTCGCAAAATGCTGCTGACATAAAATTTCTTCCTTCGTGAGGGGATTAGTACTAGGAAAGCTTTCAAGCTCCCAAAATCTAGATAGTTCTTGATTTAGATTGCTTAAGTTTTCTTCCTTCAGAAGAAAATTACAAATTATATTTTTAGATTTTTTAGACCTATATTTAGGAAGGCTAGGAAGTGGACCTGCGACGAGCCATCCGAAAGCTGAGCTTTGTAGTCTAGGATATTTAGGCCCTAGGTGATGCTGGTGGGATCCTATAATGTCCCAAAATAGTTCAGCACCGATCAGCATTTCAATAGGCGATGACTCATTAAAGCTGGGGTCTGCTAATTCGAATTGAGATACATTTAGGTGACTAATATCGAACGAAAACTTAGGTATATTGCCTGTAATAGTAGGTAACACTAGGCAACAAATAGTTGCATTATAAGAAGTAGTTTGAGAATGGAGATGAAGAACACATTGTTCTGTACTTAAATTAATTCTACTATCACCGATGCCGATGATATTGGTACTAGAAGGTTGGGAAGACAAATTAAGTTTGTGCCTTACTTCTTCAGTGATAAAAGAAGACTGACTTCCACTGTCGAGTAAGGCTCGAACAACCATACAATCATTGGTAACTGGATTGGTAATTTTAACTCGCGCTGTTGAAAGGAGAACTTGAGTAGAAGATGTAACTGACATTGTGACGGAATTGTTTACATTATTATCCGGTCTAGACTGGTCAATATGAAGTAGGCTGTTGTGTCGCATTTTACAGTAACGACATGAACCCAAAAGTTGACAACGCTGTATATTATGACCACCCTTGAAGCAGTTTTGACACAGGTTGTGTTTAGAAACGAACGATAAACGTTCTTCTGGAGTTTTAGATTTAAAGTCAGCACACTCGTGTAGCCAGTGATTAGCGTTGCAAAGAGTACAGACACGAGAACTAAATTTTGTATGACCCTTATATTGTTTGGAGTTTGATATGTTAGTAGCCATCAACGTCTTTGACGCAGATGGCCTTTGAGGAAAGGAAAACCCTTGCTTAGCTTTGTCCTTGTCACATTTGTGCCGGTTGACGGTTTCTAAGACATCGGCCCTACACTTTAGAAAGTTAAAGAAATCGTCGAGTGTAGGTATGTCGCCCAGCGTATTCCTATGTTCCTCCCACTTGAAATAAGTGCCACTGTCCAATTTTGCGGCCACAATATAAATAATTAAAACATCCCACTTATCGGTAGGCAGTCCGAGTGAGGCGAGAGCCCGCAGGTTCTTCGTCACATGATCAATAGTGTAACGAAGTGACCTGTCAGTTTCTCGAACTGACTCCATGCTAAAGAGCGATTTCAAATGGTTGTTTATAAGTTGCCGTTTGTTGTCAAAACGCTCGCATAACAAACGCCAAGCCTCAGAATAATTTTGACCGGAAACCTCTAAATTAGTGACCACTCTGGAGGCTTCGCCTTCCAGATAAGAATTCAAATAATAGAATTTGTGAACGTTTTCAATACTGTCGTTATTATGGATCAGAGAAATGAAGGTTTCTTTGAACTCCAACCATTTAAAATAAGTACCATCGAATTTGGGAATGGTTATAGTGGGCAGTTTAAATCCAAGGGATTTGTTGTGACAACAAGAGTTACAATTGTTAGATACGCTCGATCTGTTATCGTCATTAGAACACGAATTTTTCTTAATTAAACCTTTCGCCAGTGCTATACAATCGTAAAAATTTTGTTCAATAAATTCTCTGTTACTTAATTCGGCGGCTTGATCGCACACACTATAGACCTCTATTTGAGTCTGCAACTCGTCAAACTCAACGAACAAGGCTTCGAACTTGGTTAACTTCATTGAAAGTTTACTTATTTCAAATTCTGATATTTTTTCCAAAGTAATTAATATATCTAAGCTGTTCTTAAATTTGGTTAAGCGTCCTTTAATAGAACTACGTTTATTCATTAGATCCTTTATTTTATCTGCGTCTAACATTTTAAATTACGTAAATAGCTTTCAATGAAATATAACAAGTTTTAAATTTAAAATGAATTGAATACGAACGATACGCTCCTCGCTCTGTCGTCGGGAATACGGAACCGGTTTCAAACAGCTGATGCGCCCGCACAGCGGTGACTTGGAAACAATGGGTGAGGGCCCACTGCGATAGCTCGCTCGATCGCGGCTGGTCGGCGCACTGGAATGATTATTTTAACGCGATTAAGTATTTCGTCGTAATAATATTGCGCATAGGAAATTACTTGTGAATTAGAAAATTAAGTTTAGTGGACGTTATAGTTAGATAGGCTGATAGGTACAGCAGTTAATTTAATCTCAGTGGACGTGCAATGGTGAAATTATGGAATGATATTGTGTAATTAAGCTTGCAAGTAAATCGAAATATAGTGAAAGTTATCTCGCGTAGTGTGATTGAAACACTTTCGCATAGGTGCAATGTTTAATGATTTGCAAGTATTAGTGCAAATTAACAATTGCTTTAATTTTAAAATGACGAACAATTTAATGGTAGGTAGGTTGATAGTGCAATGCTAGCTTGCTTAACGCTCTAGGCTAAAATTGGCTACTGTTCTCTCGAAAAGCTTTGGAATAGAATAATTAGGTAAAAGGTAAGTAGGTGATTGGAACGGGCTCACAGTGATCGGCTGGCAGCAATGCTGACACGTAGAAATGGTCTGCTAGGCGCTGACAGCGACGTAGGCGCGAGTCCCTCAGGAACACTGCTGGTTGTGGTAGATGGTAGACAGTCTGGTATCACGATGGTTGGCCTGGACGTAGCTATGCCCTCGGGACGTCTCCCAGGAGCGATCTTGGAGTCGCCGGCTTTTAGGGTGATGACTGTGGGTAGATCTCTCACGATCGTGAACGGTTTCTTCGTTCGAAACCTTTCGAACTTCGAAGTTGACGAGGATTCCTCAGAAGCAGGGTCCTGTCACGGTCGCCACTTTTGTTCACGACGGAACAAAGAAAGATAGGCTTACGATATTAGTCGTTTATTGGTACTTAGTTACAATAGTAAAATAGGTAATAGATCACTAGAAAATGAGTGAGTGGGGGCCGATGACATGTGTGGGGCGGCTTTTATATACGAGAGGGTTGGGGGGTCGAGGGGGGACCGTGGACATATGTGGTCATCTGTGATTGGTCTTGAACAATGTGTATATATTACTTGTAAGTATAAATTATTTTATTTATGGTGTGTATGTTTTGTTTATGCTATTTAGTTTTAAGATGACAAGCAGATCTATTTATTTTTTTATATTTTGCATTTTGTTGGTCACCTACATTACTATTAACAGTATCTCTGACACTCATGGGTTGACTGGAAGAGATCTCTCTTAGAGATAAGTTCGCCCTTGCAAACTTTGTATTTAACCATAAGTTTTGTTGTTATTTCAAGTGCAATAAAGAGTATTATATTATTACTTAAAACACAATAGACGTAAAAGAATAAAAACTATATAAATTCCATTAGAACTGGCTGTAGTTTACAAAATTTATGGTTGTCCTGAACTTTGCCGCAGTTTAGAAGCTGAAATGTTAGATCGATAGAAATACTCAGAACAATGAGTTATTGCATATTACTCATGCCACGAGACTATGATTGAACATTGTTGAAGTTGGGTAAAATGTTAATGGGTATACATTTAAGTAGAAATACCACACATTTATTACAATTCTTTTATATGCTATTTTGAAATGGCGTATTTTAAGTTACATACATTCATACGATCATGCTCATAATTCCACGAGGGGTTGAACAGAGCCTTAGGTGACATTTTGTTACACATAAAGCCACATCTGGCAGTAGACCATGCGATACCTCCAAATAGTAACAGGTTACCTCCTACATAAAATGGGCACCAAACCCAAAAAGTAACAATTCTTTAGTAAACGAACAAACAAAAGCCCACAACCAGGACAGATGCTACACTCAAAACCATTTCAGCAGTTCGGTTAAATTTGAATGTAGAATGTCTTGCCAGGAAAAGGACGTCTTGTCCAATTAGCAATTCTTAACTAAATTTTAAACCACTTTTTTTTTAAAACACTCCCTGAAATTATAATGGAAATTGACGGGACATGTAGCGCGAATGAAAGACGAGAGATGGACAAGGAAGGTGACGCTATGGAACTGTTCCCTGGAAAAAGCTACAGAGGAAGACCGATCTCGAGATGGCAAGACGAGATCATCAGAACAGCAGGTAATGCCAGGATATAGGAAGCCTAGACTAGGGATCGTTGGAAATCTTTGAAGGAAGGCCTTCATCCGAGGAGGGGTTCTGGAAAACAAACTCGATACTTTGCGTATAAGATACAACAAAAATAAATAGGATAACACTAGGTTAAGCTTAAGTATTTTAAACTAAGAAACTGTAAAAGTCTTTTCCATTAAATATAAGGCTTTGTATTTTATTTTATTTATTATTAACTAAATTTCAAATCGTGGTAAAATAATTTTTACTCGATATAACTTAATGATTTTTCATTAAAATTTCATCACATCCTAGGGACTTAGCCAGTGACTTACTTTTAAATCCATCAAACAGAGCTCCAAGCAAAAACGCTGCCTCTGACTTAGCATACCGCCCTAGAGCTATTAGGTCTTGTGCCAGTCTAGTAAATGCCTAGTTTCAAAATCGACCTACGAAACCTAGAACGTAACGAACCATAATGATCACGTTAGGAAACCAAGCAGCCCATTTAATGAAGCAAATGTCAAGATTGATGATGAATGTACTGGGAGATTTGTTGTAGATAATACACCAGTAGAGGGCAAGAGTTGAGTCGAAATTAAATTAGACGTCAGAAATAATAAATGCAAAAGAAATACAGGCTGTAGAAAGATCTTTAAAATATATTAAGTTTGGTAAACACAGCAAAAAATGTTCACTGTTTTTATTAAAAGTGTTACAAAAACAATTGGAGCAGTGATAAAATTGTTAAGCAAACGCATAAAAAGAAAGTAATTCGACTAAAGCATTGAAAATTGATTTAACACTCCACAAGCTAAATCAATCGATTTTTCGTTCTCAATACGGAAGGCACTGCTACGAAAACGTTTTATTTGTTAACACCGATTTGTTTATTGATTATTGAGCTGCTGAAGAAATTTCGATTTTATTACCTTGAGTTAGATAAGGATTTTTTTCATATGCTAGAGAAATGCGGTCACGATTTTCATTATGCACGAACGGATTAAGGTCATTAACTTCACGGAAATCTTTTAATAATTCCTTAATTACTATCACTTTCTGGTTATTTTCATTTACTTTTATTAGTTCTCTTGACATTGATTACTGTTCTGGTTATGAATGAAAAATGTTTCATTATAAATTATAAGGACAGTATAAATTTCTATGGATAATATCCTGCATGATATGTAATATTGTTTTCTGAAAACTTTTCAATAAAGTATGATTTAATTTTAAAAACTTAGACAAAACATCAATAGATATTTTAGTGTTTACAATTCAAATTATAGATGTAAGTCAATGTTCTTAAGCATCGATGCCTTTTTAGAACTCTACTCCATCAAGAGCTCAATTTCATGTATCACTCAAATAAATACACATCAACGATAACATCTTGGATCGTGTTTCGATTGTCGATCGACCCAGTTCCTAATGCAAGGTGACAGAACGGCGCTGGCGCATCCGCGGACCATCACCGCGGTCCTTGGCACCAAATATATTTAGGGCTGCCAATATAATAGAATCCTCAAAATGGACCCAGCTATAAACTTAGGATTCGTACTTAAAGAAGCACAATGACGTAAACTGGTTATTTATATGAATGCTGATATTAGAGTATTATAACATAACGTTAGCTGAGTGCGTTTCTGTTAAGTTTAGTACTTGCTTAGGAAACATTCAAATCTCTTATTAATACACAAAATATAAAATTTCAGTTTAATTTGCATTATTTATGGTTGCAAACTTCTAAATTCTCATGATGTAACTAACCCTAAACAAACTTTATATTCTCCGTTTCGCGGATCACTTACTAGGTTCCATTGTATTCTTAATAACAAGTACATTGTTGACCTACAATGGACATCTTTATGATGTGTTAAATTGGATTTGTGGAGGGCATTTGCTTAACTAGACGATTATCTGTTGTGTTGCTTAGATGAATACCTATTTAACCTTTATTGTGGGTTTTAAATTGTGAATGTGGAGATTAATCATCGCAGAAGGTTGGTAGCGCTATTTTCCATCCTTACGATGTGAATTAAATTTGAAAACTATTAAGGTTTTCGCACCCTACTGTACATCAGGAAATTGAACGCAGGTATATAGGTAACATTTTTTTAATACTACTCTAGTAGAACGCAACTCAATGGTCTCAGTTAACTTACTAAACAATTAAATCGTCAAGACTTTTATCCACCTTCTCATCATGACTGTCAATAAGTGCCCGAGGGACCTGTCAAATCAATTACAGTTATCATTAAGCAACTGCTGGACGTTTGTTAAGCTTTCACTTGTAACTAATTACTAATTGCGATGATATCTATAATGAATGCCTATCATTATTCCGGAGAAGGAAACTGCATCGGTGAATCAATGAAAGTATGTAAGAGTACTGTCAAATGAAATGATAAGCAATGATTAGGGAACAGTTCGTGCTATTCAATTTTATTCGCTTCTGATAGGTATTTTAGGCAGGTATTATAGAATGAATCTCAAGAATCAACGCCAATTGTACATCTCTATCACGTTATGCTTGATAGAAAATACGGGCGTTAGACTACTTATATTGAAATTTCTAATACTTGTTAATTTATAAAATATTATTATTATCTTTAGGGCGACTTACTTTGATAAAATCGTGGTATATAGCCAGGAAGACTTAAAATTAAGCTCATCAACGAAATCAAGAACGAATTTCCCCCGAAGGTCTTATTCCGTCGGGCGAACCACAGGACGTAAAGAGGTAGAATATCAAGACATTGATGCTGTAAGACGACTATTGGGCCAATGTGGATTAGTTGCAGAAATAACCAGAATCAATGATTTAACATACCTTCCAAAGCAAAATGCTGATTTCGATTCAAATGCTGTCTTACGACAACCAAACATTTTCATCGAAATGTAATGAAGTGTCGTTTATGTATGCCAAAGGCAGAGTTTAAGCCAAGACCAAACGTTTAACCTTTGTGTTTACAAATATGTTGCTGTAACAATTTATTGCATCAATACCGACTTTTACGATACATAATTGTAAAACGTCAATTAGTCATGTACTTATAATTATTAGAGATCTGGTGAATCGTGATACAGTCTTAGGAGCCTTCAGCTGCGGATGTAATATAAATGTTAACGACCAACAGTACCATATCGTATAACTTCAGTTTATATTGTACTTTGTATCTGTAATGGCTAGTATTCTTTTTCACTGGCTAGTACACAAAAGTAAAGTACAGCGTAGGTACTCTCTGCCAGTTTTTGCTTTCTTTTCAGGCTTCATAATTCGACCCACTGCTGGGATACATAAGGCATCTCCCTATCTTTTATTTTAGGTCTATATTTGATTTTCAAATTTCAATTGTTAATTTTAAGTTTTAATGTCTGTGTATGATGATGCAAATAAATTGTCTATCTATCATCATCAAAGAGGGCTTAGGCAGTAGTCCACCACACTTGCCTAATGCAGATTGATGAATGGTGAAGGTGATCAATTAGTCGCTTTCTACGACACCCATTTGATACTATTGTACTCTGTCAGTATCACATGGCAATTCTACTCTTACTAATTAGTTCAAAAATTAATCGTTTCAATTATACTTTTTAAGGAAGAAGAACGGATGGAATGTAAGGTGATCAATACCCCTTTGTTCATCCATTAGTCGCCTTCTACGACACGGGAATATGAGGGTATTATTCTACACTGCCGGCATCACATGGGTGAATGTAATGTCAATTAAAAAGGAATAAAAATTAGAGTGTCTAATATATTATTATTATTTAGGAATAAATAGGTCCAAATAAAATAATATTTTTAACAGCCTTACCTGGATTCGAAAATATTAACTATTCTGCAAGACATTTCTTCTAGTTACTAATTGCGCATACAGCGATAATGAGACTCATAACACAATTCCTCACTTATACAATGACTCTTTTTACATCGGATCAAATATTCAATAATACAAAAAGGTGTTTATTGCGACGTCAATCTTGTAGCGACTTTCCCATAGTCAGAAACATTGCATTATAGTCTTCAAATCGTATAATTTACAGACTTTCGTCCGTAATCACTATAGAGTCGTAAGTTTAATGATATAAGAGTTTATATTGCATAGCAAACAAGCCGATACCAGCCTATCAGCTTTTACTTTCGATAAGCTGCGCCCGCGCAACTCCTTCCGCGAACGAAAGTGTTTTCCGCCATCGAGATATTCGTAAACAGCTTTGTAATTGTCTCCATGGATATTAATATTGTCACAACTTTTACTTGCTTTAAGTGTCTTAAACGAAAATGGTGTGATGAAAAATTATTACTTACTTCAATTAAGGTAGCTCTTAAAATCTGTAGGTCATTCGAAAATTTTCTAATTAAACTTTCTAAGTGTGACATAAATAATCAGTTCGTACACACATTTATATGAATATGTTGAATCAAAGTAGGTTTTGAGCCCTAGTTTTATAAATATTTGGTTTGGAATAAACACATCATATAAATATTTTATTTTTAAATTTAGCAATAACAAATTTTAGTTTATGTTTTATATTAAGGATTACCAAATTTTAATTTAATATGTTTACCCAATGACACAAAAAAAATAATTCAAATGACTTTTGTAATGACAGCTGATTCGTTCTTCAAATTGATTTAATGCTATTAGCACAATAGAACTACTTTATCATTGATAATCGTGAAGTGACAAAAACAGTCATGTGGCAAGCAGTTTTCTATAAATATTCGATCACGATATTTTGTTTGGTTCAACTTTAAATAAGTTCCGTGTTGAGATGAATTTATGAGTTTTAAACGATTACGCATGTTATTTAATAGATGAATGACCTAAGTTTAAGAGAAAAAAAGTATATATTTTCAACAAACAACAGTAGAACTTGAATAATCGAAGACTTAAATGATTTAAATAACGTAACAAATTTAAAAATAAGCGGTTTAAATTTTTTTAAACATAAAATATACCTAACATTTTAGAATGTTATAAGAACTCGCTTTCGTAAAAAATAGGTCTGTAACCGACCTGTAACCCCAATTTCAAATTTTTTAAATGGATAGATTTTGATAATGATGAGCAGTTTTGAAGAACTGGTCTGATGTCTGCAATTAAAACCAAATGGATATTTCAACATAGTCGTAGATATATTTTTTTATTTAATATCAATAAGCTGAAATCCGTTGTAAAAGTTAGCCAGCCTGGTATCCTAGAATTTTATAAAGCTACATTTGATACATTTTTCATGATCCGTGGCGAGATGTCCCATAACCCGCGAATTTTGAGTTAAACACACCGAAGTCAACAAAAGAGCCTTAAGTGTATCAACTCACTGACCAAGAATTAGTCTCAAATGAACCGAATCATCAGAACGGATTAAACAATGGCAAATTTCGCAGATTGAGTTGTCCGACCCGGATTCCGCCCCCTTGAACTTGCGGCCGTCACTAGCTTTCCCGGATGAGCCATTGTTCTTGGCGAAAAATTTCAAAGTCAATCTCCTAGCTTACGGTACCTTCACCGTATTGTTTTAGGATTTTACCTTTAAATAATTGTCAAGTTTACTACTCCTTCCTTGGAATTCATATTTGTCAAAGTTGACAATCTGCAGAATGGTATTCTGCAGATTGTGTGGTATTACAGCTGCTGCAGATTCTGTCATTGGTATTCTGGCAGGGCCTATGGTTATGCTTAATACAATCTTTACCTTAATTACAAAACTAATAAAGAATTGTAACAGTACCTAAAAACAAAAAAAAATGCATTTAAAGATTTATATAAAAACGACAAAAACATTTAAAAATACATTTCAAACACAACATACACAGTTGTATGTATAATATATAAATATAAGAACTTACGGACAAAGAGGAGGTTAAGAATTTTATAAAGGCTACTGCTGCAATAGAGCTAACTGCAAATAATGAAACAATCCACGATCTAATTTTAATCACGGCAATTCCAGATCAATCAAATGAAATCAGTGCAATGAACGTACCGAAATCAATAACAGCCATTCTACCTATTATCTTTTAATCGAAACACCTACAATTTACATACCACAGCAACACTCGTGACTGTTAAGCTTAATAACGAAATAACACATAATTGAATTAGATAACGGAACAATAATATTAATAGCAAATATGTCGGCATTACATTTCTTGTTTGACACATCCTTGGGCAGGTCACGTGTGTCCATGGTCAGAATGATTTCGTAGCAACTGGTCTTTAGCCGGATTGTAGACTTGGAACTAATAATTTTCTCTGATACGTGTCTTGCAGTGCAGATTTATGCATATTAGTTGGCAACGGAGTACTATCACGTGATAGACTGTTTAAACCTTTCGCGTTTCCACTTAACATCAGTTGCTGGAAACGTAATCTTGGATACAATCGATGACTTAAAGTTAATAGAGTAAACATGGAACAGATAGAATACAGGAGAAGTTACTTAAATTAATTGTGTCTTTAAAAACACGGAGTTAAAGGGTGCACGGGTGCTTGTGCAAGCGAAAGCAAATTTCTACAACATGAACTAGCCAATTTAAGAAACTTAAAATACTAAAGCATCAACTATAGATAAGGGCTTGACAGCTTTAAAGATACCAAAAGCGTAACAACAAATTGTCTAACAGCATTAAATTAGCTCAGCTAAGGGGGCGCCACGTGCGCGTTGACAACAACGGAGCTTGAAGGTCGCCGTTCACCTAGGCGGTTCGTCGACCGCGTGATATATAGAAGAAAAATTAAACACTAACTTAATAATGTTAGGGATTTAACAATTGAAATTATTAGTGTTAGATTGTGCCTCACCTTTATTAACTTTATTAGATTCAATTGCAAAACAATGCCAAGCAATGTTGTATTCTTTATGACTTACAATCAGGAAGAATCTAGCTTTGAGTAAAACTTTAGGATCATCTTGATACTGTCATATAATACCTTTAGTGAGTGGTGTTTCGGTCTATAAGTAAAGTTTTCAAGACCTTATAGGATGAGAATATGTCAAGGTTAGAAGCCCGTATGGGATTAGTGGTTCAAGCGTCCAGATGTTTTGCATTATTTGACAATCTTTTTCTTTGAATAAACATGTAAATTAACAACTAAAAATATTTTTGCTGTTGTTTTCAATTCGGTTGCATCTGACGTCGTTCGGTGACTCAAAAAGATCCATCTACTACGATTTCCGTCAGAAACTTCACTGGCCTCTTCCCTCAAGAAATTTGCTGATGGTTTTGCAACCAATTGTTAATAGAGTTGAAATAAACAATATTATAAAGAAAGCAGCGACAACTACTTTGGTCCTCTCACTCGTGACCAAATTGAATATTCCAAGATTATGAAGAATGTTTGGATAAATCTCTATCCGTAGGACTAGACTTGAATCAGTTATTTTTTACAAGGTACTTAATTTGTATATTTAGGTTTTGTTATTGTAAGCAAAATTGCATAAAGCCTATTTTTACAAGCTTTTTTCTCTATATGTAGTTCCCTACTGCTAAACTGTTTATTCGCACACGTTGCTCTCTCACTAAATTAAACATAATTTATGTAATCAAAAAGCTATAAGTATTATTATGCACTTAATATAGTTTTAAATTGATAATGTAAGGTTAAACAAACGAATATTATGGATAATTTCAAATTACTACTCTGTGCAATGCATTACTGTGCTTTTAAGCGAAACGTCACGAGATCACTCAATTATCTGCTTTCTGACCTTTAGGCATAATAGCTATTTTACCTTTATATATATTTACTCACGACCATCTCATTGTCAACTTCGTTTATTACCATTTTTATTCGCCATTGATATTTGATATTAAAGGCTTTTGTTGTTGGAAAACCGATGAAAGTAGTAAGGTTGTTCTTTGCTATTCATTCCCATTCATTCATTATATCGTTAAAAAAATTAGAAAATATTGTTTTTTGATGTTGACATTTAATACTTTCACACGTTGACTTTTGACACACGAGTATTTTCTGGTATTTTTGGTTTCCCCTCTCTAACCAATGATATTATAATATACAATATATCATTGTCTCTCACTATCAAAATCTCGACACAACGGTTTGTTATTGTACTGAAAACTTTAGTTACTTGTAGTTACTGAAAACTTCTGTAATATTCCTAATAGTAACACATTTTTTTCGATGTCGTAATGTAATAGGTAACAATATCAATTACAACTTACAATTACTTCTATATGATTATGATTAATAACCTCCAACAGCGTATTTAAAGTTGCCGTAGATAAAACTTGACCCAAATTTTCCTTTTCTATAAAACACACCATGTACTTGAGGTCATATTAAATATACATTTACAGGCACGTAATCATACGTTACGTGAACACGTACAAGACACTATTGTTACATAGTTTAGCCAAATTGTTACTTTTGTGTAACAATTGATGTTTGATAAAAGCTTACGACAGATAATTTGTTGTTGTTTTTCATTTACAATGGGTGGTCGTGCGTTCTATCTGCAATGCTGGCTACACATCCAGCGATTCACGTACGGATCCTCGTAGGGACAAATGTTTGTATGATGAAAACGAACATTTTTTCAAAAGTCATTATTGCTATGATGATATCTAAATAATAATGTATAGGCATATTTTATACGTTATCTTGTAGGTCCTTAACCACAAATTGTTTTATATATATATATATTGTATTTGTAATAGGGGTTAAATATGAAATTGCCGTTTTTTTCCTCATTATTCATTTGTGTACAATTCCTTTAATACAATAGCTATATCCATTATTCTTTTTTTTATTGAAAACTTAATTACAAGGACTTATATTTATGTATAAAATTGTATACACATTTAAATTTTTCACTAGAAATAAATCTTCAAAAACAGCTCGTCGTATGACGACGAAGAGGTGTCCGTCTCTGTTATAAAAATATTAATATTTTTTACAGATATCAATTCCCAATTTTTTTCTCTAAGTATCCTTTATCTTAATGTTGTTTAAATATATCCACAAAATAAAACAAAATTTAGTTTTGTGGTTTCTTAAAAAATCGCAAATATATTTGTATGGAAAAAATATTTTTTGTTAAATTCTCCATACAAAACGACACTTTCATACTTAAACCCCTAATATTATTTTAAAAAAAAGCTAACTATTAGGTGAGATAAAGCCGTAAAGATTCCCCTTCAAAGAGAAAACAAAAGTAAAGAATAAAAAGTTCCTTTAAGGGCGTTTCACTTTCCGCTTTTTTTATTTATAAAACGCAAACCGTTTACAAATAAACTTTCGTTACAAAAATTTTCTATACATAGGCAAATGTGCTGTGCATAGAAAAGTTGACTAAACGGTATTTGATTCAAATAGAAATTTCTGATCGGTAACAACTGCTGGAGCTCGCCTACCTTATTGAATACCAATGAAAAGGCAAGTCAAAGTCAAAGCCAAGGAACGGTTTTGAGAAAACAATATTCCAATACCCAAAGAACGTACACGCATACTAATGCTCCACAAATTCCTATGTCGTCATTGTTCAATTTGTTACCTGGGAACCAAAATATTGGACTACTTAAACCTGAATGACGAATAGGAACACGTCCACCGGTAGTCGAGTCGGGTGTAAATCGAGAAACTAGGACTTGTCGACACGGCTCGTGTGTCGATATGACGAGCACCAGTTTGACAGTAACATACGTTGTGTAACCATGTGATGCCGGCAGCGTAGAATAGCATCACCCCATATCTTCCAATCGTAGAAGGCGACTAATGGATCAGCAAAGTGGTATTGATCACCTTATACTCCGTCTACCAATCCGCATTGGGCAAGCGTGGTGGTCTACTGCCTAAACCTCTTTCGGTGACAAGGAGAGGCCTTGTGTCCCAGCTGAGGGTCTAATCATAAAGGCTGTTGTGATGATACGTTGTGCCGTAACGTTACTTTCTCGGCAGCTCAAGGAGTAGAATCCGCGCCACCACTGAAATCCGATAGACGGCGCTAGAGTCACATAATAATTACTGCTACCAAACTATGTGCCTAATTATCTCTTTGTAGGTTACATATCGTACAGTTGATAGGTATTATAGAATATCAAATCATAGTGCGAATTTATAAAAATGTTTATTCTTTCTCACAATACGAGACTCGGAGAATTTAGTTCCTGTGTTTTTCCGCAGGACTTGAGTGGTGGCGCGTACTCTAATAGAGAAATATGTTGGTCTAACTAAACTGTTAAGTCATCTGCCAACACTCTGCCAAACATAAAAAATCGGTTCTCGTCATCGGGAGTGGTAATAATATCAAGAATCGACAAAAATTTCAAGTACTGATTAAGAGGACGGGAATAATTCTTGGTTAATGGTTATTATTTGATTTGATTTTATGATTATGAATTAGATTATAATATCAACTTTTTAAATTATCAACACACAAGATTTGTAAGTCACCCCAATTTTCAAATTTTTGGTTCTAAACGCTATCTCTATTCGCAGCCTTATACTCGATAAATCGCTATCTAAAACCAAACTCAGAAAGTTTTCGCTATCATAATATTATGAACGTCATCGTGCCATTTGTTAAAGTGACGTGTATGAAAATAGCTCAGTTTTACTGTCGTTCAATATTTGCGGATTCCGTAACTTGATCTATATACCCATTGACAATAGCTAGACAATGAATGGTTGTATGCAAATTATTCTTTGAACTGCCTTCGTATAAAAAGTCTAGTAGCTATTCTCAATATGGTTAAATTATTCACAACGCAATTGGGCTTACATCCAAATATACGTCATCTTTTAAGACTCTTATCAGCATAATAATGAGTCGCAGTGGTTGACGTGGTACCACCACTAGTCGAAAAAAATTTATATTACAGGTATCTAATATCTTTGTATGACAAATATTTTTTGATATGAATGTTATATTTATAGTATTATGCAAATTAATAAATTCTATTGATACATCATTGAAGAAAATAATTAAATAACATTAAGCATTAGATTTACTGCAAATAAATAAATTTCTGAATATCATCATATTTTTCTAGGCCTCTCCTTGTCATCGAAAAAGGTTTAGGCTTTAGCTTAAGCCACGCTTGCACAATGCGGATTGGTGGACGAAGTATGAGGTGATCAATACACCTTTGCTGATCCATTAGTCGCCGTCTACGACACCCACTGGAGGATATGGGGTGATGCCATTCTACTTTGCCGACATAATAACTCTAAAATTTCTAAATATAATTGTATTGTAAACTTCTTCGATCGAATTTATACTAATAAGACACCATTAATAAACTTATTACAGCTAAAATTTCCCTGATATTGTTCTATATGACAACGCCGAAATTGTTAACTGTCCTTATTCATAGTTTGTTAATATTTGCTTTTCTTCTTTCCAGAATTGGGCTTTGCGGTTTCAATAATCCCCACAGAGATCAGAAGACAGAAGAAATGAAAAGGCACATAGGGCAGGTGAGTAATTTAATTATTATATAAAATATTACTTAATATCTATTCCCAAGAAAGGTTAGTATAAAGCCTCATATCCACTAGGTAACAATTGACACGCAACAAGAACGGCAACGTTGCACAACAACGCGACGTTTCCAGCTAGCGCATGGACAGATATCGAAAGTTGCTCGTTGCCGATCAACATGATGAAGACACGTCCTACGTCAAATGTTGCCTTGTGGATACTAGTGTTTAGGCAATAAAACTATAGCAGTGTGGTATCTTTCGTGAAAATAAATTAGGGCTGAGGTAGGAAACGAATAATAACATTTGTCTATTGAAATTTGTATTCTAAGATATGAGCTATAGGATAAACAATAAGATTCTTGAGGGATCTTGCTAATGGCTATAAATAAACCTTGCTATCATCAATTAATTGTGCAGTGATTTCCCATAGATAGCAATTGACCTGAAACGATGAGCTCATGTTGATGACCAAAATTAAAACTTGAATCGTGTAGGTCTTTGTAGAGCAAAAATGAACGAACAAAAACTGTAGGCACCATTTGCCACATGATCTGATGAGTTCCTCTAACACACAGCATGATAATATTCGAAGCATTTTTGTAATTAGTCACGCGCATCAGATAAAACTTGGCATTAAAATATAATTCTACTTTTTCTGTACATTTTCTGATATAAGTGTTTTTTCTCCTTTATATTTATTGCCCAATATATCACAGAGTTTCGGTTCATAGATTAACTTTATCTAATGTAAAGTTTTCAAGTGTTAGTCATCATAATATATAAAACGTATATGAGATTTATATAAAAATCATGACCAGAGCACAAAAAGTTAAGACCATAACACAATAGACGATACGTAATCCTTAACACACGAGGAAGTACCTTCTAGGATATTATTAATAAAGCATGTGAAGCCATCAGTTCATTGAAAATAAGCCCAATGAACAATGAAATGAAGATACTTTTTATATTCAAATAAATTGCGCTAATAAGCTGAGTAATACAAGGTCGTTATACAAAATAAAGTTTTACTGAACAAATTATTGGTTAGAAAGAAAACAAACATTGGTGCACAATACAACATTGCGTCCTTCTCAAAAATTGTAAATAATATTATAATAACTTTAAGCCTGAATGAATCACACCAAACGCATCAAACAATATTCTGTAATCACTACATTTCTGATGGATATCTTATAAAAAAAAAACCCTTTAAGAAAACGCTACACGAGGTTAGGTTACGAAAAATGCAATTATGGCTTGCCCAAAACTCAATTTATTATTCTTTTTACTAAAACTATTATTCTTAAAGACTTGATTAATTGTCTATTTATATAGATTAGAATTAGATAGTCACAGCCTAATGCCTAAAAGTACCTAAATAGTTTAATTGGAAAGAGTATCGAATAAAAATAAGTAGCTTAATTTCGCTTGACGAGCTAATGCTAACAAGACAAATAAAATGTTGGTAGTGTACTTTGGTAATATGGAAATGTTTAGGGTTATTTAACGATTTAAATCTTTCATTATTCTCAATACCATAGCTACGTATTATTAGGGCGTGTAATTTAATTAGGAAATGAAATAATGTGTCATTATAATTGCAGGCTTGAGGCTTAATGAAAATAAACCTCGGAGCTTTATTAACCGAATCTAATCCACTTGGATCAAATTACTTATATACCATGAGTACTGTATGAGGTCAGAATCGACCCAAATCGTACAATAAATTACAATGAGGAGGAGTTTGATTTGATACAGAGTAGATTTCCATTACAAGGCTTCCTGCATTAAGATTCGAGCTACCTTTATTACATTTTAGTACTTTGCCATAATAATCGTTCATACATAAATAATTTTGGCGACTTTTAACTGCACTAGCATAGCACTGGCGTTGATATGACATGGTATTAATTAAATTATAATTAAATTAATTTTATAATATTCGTTAGCGATTGACAAATAAATGAATTGAAGTGACTTACAGAAGAAAATGACTCCCTTATAGACGAAGATCAAAATGTGAATTAATTTCGACAATTATTAGAAAATCTCCTACAAGGCGAAGAGTAAACCGAACTATGAGTGTGATTATATGTATGTATGTGTATGTGAACAGAATTATCGCTACCAAGTTTACAATTTATTATAGCTAAATTAGAACAACTTTCAATAATTGGGCGATAAGGCAACTTTTAGTGATAGCAAGCAATAAGTACAATGATTCAGTAAATATTACAGGTGTTTTGCTAGGGAGCCTAGTCACCCAAGATAAAATTTCAATAATTGTAATAAAATTAAAACAATTGGAGCTAGTTTTGTTTACCCTGCGCATTAATGTTGTATATCAATAAAACATTTCTCGTTACTGTTACGGATACACAAATAATATAGGAACTAACATTAGACGTTGACTTAAACATGTCAGTGTTTAATTACTCACGGCTCATTGCGTTGTCGGTATTCGAAACCAACGAGCGACAATTAACAGGCGTTTCATCAAAGTAAGTCTAGTTGCTACACTTCCCATTACGAATAGCAGTTGAAAATATCTTTCTTCTTCTTCTAACCTAGTACAAGTCAGTCCAGTGTCAGAGTCTTACTAGTCGCCAATTCCTTCATCTGACGTTTTTACTGCCGTTTTTGGCTTTCCGAAGCACAGAGGAAAATCGAGTTAAAACATTTTTGGTTATCCATCCGAGCACCTATCAAACGCCCACCTCAAATTAGAAAAATATGCATCAAATGATAATATCTGTAGCAGTTTTTGGAGCTCTAAAAACGCAATTATAAAGCCATTACATATTCTAATTTATCAAACAAATCCGACAGTTTCATATTTATATAAATTGAAGCTGTAAACGCATGCATCGTATTTAAAGTCACTCTAAATAACAAGGTCGATGTTCCAAATAAACAAAGGTTACCTGTCATTGCAGATATTAGTCTTACGTGACGTGAAGATACAGTAACATCTGCAAATGTGTTTCCTATTCAAATTGCAATACATTTTAAAAAAGTTGCTTTCAATGACGCTTTAAATCAATATTTAGTCAAGCTAATTTTATATTGAGATAATAATTTGTATTTTTAACTTTACGGAATAGCTCTTGGATTTCACTCTAAACAATAACAACGCATACAAATTTGTAAACTTATATAAGTTTAAACATTTGTACGTGTTTAAATTCGAACAAAACATTAGCCTTAGAGGTTATACAAAATGGCACACGTTTCAGATGATTACTAATATATTCGGAAAAGGATTAGTATATCGGGTATTTTTTAAACCACATCGAATTGTCTATTCACGATTAAGCATTATTTTACGTCTTCCGCAATTTGCATAAAGAATTGGTTCCCATCAAAAATGGTTATAACAATAGCCTATGTTTTGACATGCACCAATCCTTAAGATCACTCACGTCATAGGTCAGATGATCATGTTTTACGTTATTGTTTAGGGGTACTGCCTTGTCGTTAATCATTCTAAGACAAATGGGTTTGAGTCAATAAAAACCGTAACCACTTAAGCCAATAGCCTTGCCTTTATTATGTTGGCAATATAAGGACATGATTGTGATGTCATCAAAATAGCGGTGATAAACGTTACTTTAGGTGATTGTCCTCAAATTGATCGTGAATCGAAACATCAATCACTTAACTTAACTCGATTAACATTTAAAAAACTGTGGTTTGTCCAGGTGGCACCTGACAGGTACACACTTTACTATAGTAACCATGATCATGTCATATTTGCATTCTTATGTTAAAAGGTCTGACATTAAATTCGCCGTCATTCAAATTATTATAACACCAATTATCTTGTCTAGCACGTCTATCTTTGTTGAGAAACTTTGGTCCAGTATTAATAAATTTAGTGTAAGCAAATATTTTGTTAAATATAAATTATTCTTAAATAAAAAAACCGCCTTCAAAACTAAAAACAGAAAAATAAAAATTTTTTTGAAAAAAAAAATTGGTTATTGTAAAGTCGGTTTACTGACGATAGTTGAACGTGACAACGTCTTAAGAAAATACTGATGGAATGGTAGCATTTTTCAAAAGAAAAATTTAATTTCATTTGTTTAATAGATTTCGCATTATAGTATGAATAAACTTGTAATAAAATCTCTTTGGCTATACTATTTGTATCTGGCTGGTTTTGGTATCATTGAAAGTTTAAATTTTAAAGAACATAATTCCAAATTCAAATTAGAGAATGAGGATCCGTAACGATTTTAACTATGAATGTAGGTTTGTAGACAATTAAAAAACAAAATAAATGGTACCAAATTTTTTTTTCTACGATGAAAATTGACGAAGTTATGACGAAAAAACGGATCGTTCCGCCAAGCGGCCGCCTGGCAGGCGTGTGACGTCACTCGGCACTACATCACTGCCGACTATACCCGCGCGCAGCGTTTCTTGCGAACATATCGTATTAAATACTATACATATTGATTTTTTGATGTTATAGTGGTGCAAAGCCTATTCAAGAGGTTTAGTGACAATTTAGTGCAGTTTGAGTAATCCTACTAATTTATAAACACGAAAGTTTGTATAGATTGGATGGTGAAAGAAGTATGCCAGCGTATATACGTCTCTATGTCTTTAACGCAAAACCTACGGAATGGATTTTAATTAAAATTTGTAATAATATAGCTCATACATCAGAATAACATATAGATAGGCTACCTTTTATTGCGAAAAAGGGTTCGAAGGGGTTGAAATAAGGGATGAAATTTTGTATGGAAGTTCTTAATTTTTAAAGAAAAGCCATGAAACTTGAATTTAGGCACTTGATAAAAAAGAAATTAATATTTGTTTTAGCGTTTTTGAAAAATTTTGATCAGAGTGGGGATGAAAGTTTGTATGGGAGTTCGTCATTATTGAAGATTAAAACATGAAACTTTGAATTTAGGATTGATAAATAATAAATTGATAGGTAATAAATAAATATTTTGTTCATGTTTTTTAAAGTTTGACTCGTTTGGGGATGAAAAGTTGTATGTAAGACTAAGCAAAGTCACGCTTTCGTATATTCGATTTTGATGAAATTTGGTACAAATATTGACTAGACGCTGGGAAAGGACATAGGTTACCTTTTATTTCGAAAAAAGGCTTAAAAGGGTTGATGTGAGAGATAAAAGTTTGCATGGACGTTCGTCAAAATTATAATTTAGGCATTGTTTTTTTTCCCTAATAGGTGAAATCATGACCTTTTATCCTCACAAGGATGAAATGGGTGATGAAAGGTCGTATGGAAATCCAAAGTCCCAAAAATGCAGCCCAAAATAACTATTCCACGCGAACGAAGTCGCGGGCAAAAGCTAGTACTACAGCTACATATAGATAGTAGCTTACTAAAATAATTAAGTGTAATTTCGATTATATGATGGCGATTGTATGATGTATGATTTTATATTATCAACAATGTTTTTACAATGTTTATCTTCTATCATTACCGTGATTTAGTCAAATATTACTTATCCAAATATACATAATAATTTGCAATCATAATGTATAGGTGGTACCTACTATTTTCTTTTCTCAAATTTTCTGTTAGAGATTTTGCCGACGTTTGCTGAATTTCTAGTTATAGTTTTATTTATTAGGAAATAACAATATAATTTGACGGATAAATATATGTTTTTTGGGGTTTTACTGCGTAATACATTTAAATATATTATGTCAAAGTGAGAAATAATGTCCAGGCCTATGTCCAACAGTGGGTGTCTCTCGGCTGAAATGATGAAAAAAAAATCTAAGTATTCCTCGATTTTTATAACTATTTAAAATAAAATTTTACTCACGAATTATACATTATTTAAAAGTATATAATATATGTATTTAAGATTTAAATATCTTTATTAACACGGAAGTTATAACTTTATGAGATGATAATGAGTAAAGTTTTATGATGTCAAGGTGAGAAAAAATATTATTTTAAGTACCTCCCTACTTATTCCTCTATTATTTCTAACTATTAGAAATAAACTATTACTCACGGAATATACATTATTTAAAAGCATATTTATTCAAGATTATCAAGTAAAAAAAATCATGTAAATATCTTTATTAACACGGAAGTTATAGTTAAATGAGATGAAAATGAGTCAAAGTTCCTAGTGTGCGGCGACTCGGAGCGGGCGGATAGTGCCGAGTGACGTCACAGCCATGCCGTAGAGCGCAGCGGATTAAATAAAATCAGTTGACGCAAATTGCTTTATAACTTTGCAACGGATGGACCGATTTTGATGATTTAAAAAACATCTTTATTGTGGTACAAAAAGGAATGTTACTATGTATGTCGTATTAGGAAAAGCCATACCATTACGGGACCTCATTAGATTCAGAGCGAGGTAACGCCGCATGACGTCATGTTTTTTCGTGCGTGCAGCCGGCTCTATCGAATTATAAGACGTTGTCACGTCAAAAAATCTAAATGTTTTGTTGTGGTTTTGAAAGCGGTTTTTTTTATTTAAAAGTTATGTATTTTTTCACTTATTATTTTATTTTTATTCTTTAGGGTGTCAAAATAAAAATGGACGACGCCGGCAACATACTCGTCAGGCGCTACTCCAAGAGTAGTGTGTTCGTGAAGAGTACAGCAGCCACTGCAAACGACGAGACGGCTATAGGACAAGATATAGTGAAGCTACCTGGCTATTCGTTGGAACAAGAGAAGATATTCAAGGTAACTATAAAACAGCTCAAAATAATAATCAACTGTTGATTAAACAAATAATATTCCGTTGCAAGGTAAATATGACTAGATGCAATCATCAATAAGAAACACATTTATATGTAAAACTTAATAGTTATTTTCAGTAATGAAAAGCAACATGATTTTCATCTTACTTATCTAATAGTAAGTGACGATAATGTTAAAAGTGGAAGCAAACTGAACTCGGAATCCTCAACAACTGAAGGACTGGCTTATTTAATACCAATCGCTAACTGTCGGGACACAACATACTGATAACACTTTTAAGACGACAAACTTTAATAAAGTAGTATCACTTAACTTGGTGGTATTTCTATATTTCTATATTTCATGTAAACAGTATTCCTTTATTCAATTATGATACCTATAACTTTTCTAAAAATTACAGTTGATTTACAAAATACGAGTATCAAACACCATGAACCCTAGAACATTACGCCATCGCTTACAGAACTGCACGTTTTTATTTCTATAGTGATGATTAGCAGCTCTTTTTTATGTCTTACCTCATACATTATACCGAATTCCATCATCAATTGACACAAACAAATCTAACAAGCAAATTACTTCTAGAGTAGCTCTGTGCATGTTCTCAAGTTTATGTTTACCAATAATGATTTCCACTGATACGTGAAGCGAGAGGTTGAAGTTAGCTTCCATTAGTGTCATATTTTCGTACACATTGACCTGGTTTTTATAATGTTGTAACACCTAGAGATATATTTAAGTAGAAATAAATAATAATGTCGTCCATTTCATTACTGTGATTGCTATCCGTTTCTTTTTCTTTTGCGCCTGACTAACTCACGTAAATATTACTAGGATAAACATCATTAAATTCTTTTAAAGAGTTTTTAATTCCCAACACGTTTTATGTTTTCATAAATGAAAATTGAGAATGTTAAAAATTGTAATTATATACATTTAAACGCGATACCGTATAATTTCCTTACAAAGTGCATTATGATGGACTCAATGACCTTAAATTGCATCATACTCTCTAATATTCACCATTTCGTAATACATAATTTCCTAGTTCGTCATTATTGAAACAAAGATCAGTGAAGAAAAAGTTTAAAAGCCCGAACATTAGACTAATGTTGGATGCATTGTAGTGCATCGGTCATTTGGAGTGCATCACGACTGCTCCGCCGCAGCTCCAGATGACCGTGACATTGCCACATAATGTCTTTATAGACCGTGTTACAAGATTGCTTAATTTCAAAAAGAACCACTTGTAGATATAGCGTCGATAAAACCCTTTCAAATAAATACAAAGTCATCAAAGTATTTTGAAATTATCTTAACTGATTGCCTAGAATTCTACGAAGTCCGAACGATACTAATCTAAAATAAACTATATAAGCATTTGTCATTGTACGTTCGTTCTGAGAAAACTTAAGATTTGCCTATTGTAATAAATATTTTGCAACAAACACAATCCTAATGTTGCAATCAGATGTTCTTTAATTAAAACAAGCAAATCAGTTAAATGATAACACGTCCGAAACAGGGACGCGTTATCGAACAATAGAAGATTCACTTCCTAGTGAACGAGGTGTAGATACATCAGTGGTTCATACACCATTACCTACATAGCTTTACGTAAGTTAGTTGCAACGAACAATGAGAGAAGATAGCAGTATTAAGCAAGGGAAAGAATGGTCATTGCTTCATATTATTTGTTGGGCTTTATCCTATTTCTTTTTGAGAACAGTGAAAGTTAATTCACGAAAAGAAAGATATTAATTAGTTGCAATTAACTTATTAGTACTCATCGTGGCTTCAAACGAATTCATGATCAGCCTGGCAATAATAATACCGTTATTATTTCTTTTACCTTAAGTAATTTCGTTTACCTTAAGTAAGACTAAATAATGCAAAATTATCTTTAAAGTATTGCCATCTTATAACAATAAGTACTGTGTGTTGAAACTTTTGATTTCTGAGATTTTTTCTGTGCGATTCGTTGAAGTTCCCACACCGAATTCCCTTGAGACTAAATTTAATATGATAGATACATTGTTATCATCGCGTGTCGTGTCAGCTCTGATGACTATGCATGAGGCCAGTTCAACTTGTAGCAATACCGTTAGTTGTGGTAAATTTCATAAACGATTCATCACTTGCACAGGGAACTAATTAACCGGGGAAGTGACCGTTTCGTAACAATAGTGCATTCCAGCAATAATTAAGATTCTCAAAAACACATCAACACACGAACCTCGGAGGCCGGACGATGAGTTTAAAATATCGTAGGCGGCAATTTTTTGTAGATAGCATCGATTCTTGTAGACGTCTGCGGTCGGACGGACGTTTTGATGCAAGACCGCAGCCGAAAGTGCACCGGTTGTGTAACAACTTCATAAGCCTCATTCAATTTCGTCGATGCATCTGACTCGACACATGCGGCTTTGTTTGTCCGCACCTTTTAAGCGGCAAAAACTAGCCATCTTTATAACTGGATAAACTCTTTTGATTGAGCGCGCTTCCGTAAAAGGATCCCATTCTCAAAATCCATTTTGGTAATATTATAGTTTTTCAATAGTTTTGTTATTATATTATTAATAGCCTTCGCTAGTCTTTTATTGTTTTTTTTTGTTTCAAATTGAAAAGCTAAGCTTCATCTGTTTTTAATTTTAGAGGGGCGGGGATCCTTAAGACTTCGACTCCGGTCTCTCAAAGTGATGACCGGGCGATTGTCTTTCGATTATAGTGTGGAGCATTGTTGTGTAATATTAATTCGATAGCATCGTACAGTTCATTGATTCGTTTGTTATACTATTTGTTTAGATCACTATCATTTCTAGAATCAAATTGCTTAATTAAGATAAACTATAGCTATCAAGTTTTTGTATAACAATTGTAACAATCTACTTACGTTGACTACCTCTTATTCGGTCCATTCACTATTCTTTTAAATATAAAAGAATCTATTGTGCCTACTAAAATAGATTAAAGTCTTGCATCATTCATCAAATTTGATTATAGCTGTGAGTTTTGGAATATTCTGGCACTTGCTGATCTATGCGTGATATTGAAACAGAGATTTTGTGATCGATAAGGCTCAACAAATTATAATGACTTTCCTATTTGCAATGACTGGCTAGGTTCATCTTACAGTAGCCCGTAGACAAAGTACTGTATTGGTTTGCGTTGGTAATACGGTAATTTGGTCTCGTGGCAGTGGTTATTTTACTGGAAGTTGGAAATTTTTTGGAAGAAATAAAAAAAAACCATTTTATTTTATTTACACATATTCGCTATATTACCATTAACTTTCTTAACATAAATAAAACCAATATTATCACTCATTCATTTAGTACAAGACGGAGAGATGGCACTACTTGTTGGACATTGTTTCAAACCATAGGGTAGGGGCGATAGTGATAGGTAATGGTAACCACCTTGTTGTATAAAAATTAAACAATATTTTTTGTTCTACAGTTATTCGACATGAAGAAGTTCCAGTCAAACGTGAACCGAGAGCTGAGACGTGCGTACCCCGACCGCAGAAGATTGGAGACACAGTGTCTAAGCGCAGTCGCTTTTGTCAAGTCTGAGAGTGAATTGCTGGAATGCCCAATCTGGGTGCTGGTCATCAATGTTGTCGCCATGGACATGCTTAAGTCTAAACTACCACCAGGTAATTTTGATTTCAATAACTTTCTTTTTGTGTAGTAACTGAATTTATAATTATTTTATTTTTGTATATTTCAATTTCTCCAAAGTAGAATATATATATATCAAGATTACTGTATTAATTTGTTACCAGATATTGGTAGAATGTATTAATTAATGTATATTTGTAAAAGCTACGGTAGGTACGGTAGGCAATAATCGACTTCGTTATCTTGTAGTTAGCAGCCATTTTATTAACTAGCTATTTTATTGTATTTTTAAACTAACGATTAGATTAGCCAATACAATACGACCTATATCACCTTCGACATAAACTAAAGCCATTTACAAATCAATCAAAATAGGCATAAATGACTGTGTTAACTAACAAGTAAAGAACCAATGTCCGGTTGTCGCGTAAGTACCTTTAACCTTGGATTAAAATCGCCCAGCCTTTTGCTTTCTATTATCAATAATATCTAAGACAAGTTATATCGTATTGCGTAAATCTAAGAAACTTTGAACCATAATCGGAATATTTCAATTTGTCTTATGCTGATAGCAATCGATAGTTAGTTACTTTTCGTCCTTTAACACTAAAGAAAGTAAATAGTTTAAACAGTATCCGCACATCGTTTCTTATATCTAATAATATAAGGCGACCTTAAAATTGTTTCAAAATGTAAGAGACGAAAAAGATAATGTATTGGTTTTTCGAAGGAATACCATCAAACTCAATAAATCAGCCTAAAGCAATTAAGATGGGTCTCAGGTATGTTTAATAAGAATAACCTAAGCAAACTAATCAGTGGGGCCAGGGGATAAAACCGCCCTAAAAATAAGTTATTAAAAAGAATGTAATTTAAAACAAAGCAAACACCAGTGAAAAACGCATAAATAAAACTAAGGATGCAACACAATGCCCTTAAGATGTTAGCACAATAATAGGAAGTTATAAAAATTATAGAAATACCGCATATTTAAATGCTATGTTTAATTTAATGGTAGATAAATAAATGAAATTATGCAATCAAAATTGCTCAAACAATAAGCAAGTTTACACTTTATAAAAACATAAAGGTTAATTGATATTGTTGGTGTGGGTAATTAGAACTACAACTTAATTCAACAATGGAATGCTCAATAATCTTAAATTAACATGTTTATGGCGCTCAGACAATATGAATCTAAATATTTAGCGTAATATTTACGTAGTTTAATAGACATTACTTCATAATTGGCATAAAAACATCAACATCCGTACTAAAAACTATTGATATCATCTTTTCAAGTTCATAGCCATATAATGAATATGTAAACAGTATCTCCTATTGTACGATGATTATCTCTTTTACCTCATCACAAAAAGAGATGAATTCCATTTGCCAAGAAAGTGTAATTATTCTAAAATTTGCTTTACATTTGCTGGAGGATTGTAACAGAATTCTATACATATATAATTGACTTAAAACTTTATTTGGTAGATCATATTTTCCTATATAGGTAGATAGGTACGCATTCTTATAAAATATTTGCAATTTTCATTTACCTATAAACAATGTTACTTAAAAATTATTACACAGCCAACAGCTTGGCGATATCAAAAATTGAAGACATTTTATAAATCCCGTCTAATTCGATTGAAGTGGATAAATATATTTTGCATTCTATAAACTGTACTTAGATTTGAGATTTAGGTTCTAGACAATAACAATCAATTTCCTACTGGACAGTTGTTTTACCAAACTCCTATAAAATCTCATAAATAAAAATGTTCTTAAAGTCATTAAACCAAATTTATATAATTATTTAGGTTGATTACAAAAAATATCTTAACACCAATAATTATTATGATACCAAGCAGCGCATGCAGTAAAATACACTTGCCACCTCAGCTTTCCACAAATCGCATATAGAGTCGGAAAAACTATTTTAGTCATAAAAGATACTGTTAAAGTAGTATTTACTATAACAAAGGCTGTCATAGCGCCGCGGCGTCTTGACGATGATGTATCGACACTTTTTATATAAATCATTAGTACTTTATTAAATAATAATACGCCTGCGTTAATTTTTGACGGGGCTTTACAAAAAGTCCCTGTTTAGTTTTTACTTACGGCGTAAAACTATGCTGGTTAAATAACACTTCATCGGAGTTCTGATACGTTAATTACAGATGATCATTACAAAATGTTTTTGCAGCTATATGTATTGTTCTTTTAGTCTTAAAATAAATTCATGTAGATGATTTCCTTTTTTATCATCTTCGTGTTCCAGTGCCATGTTGGTTTTGCTGCCTATAATACCTCGTTAACTCTGGTAAGCTGGGCATATTGCTTCCATTGCAGATTGCCGCTACTAAGAGGTTACTACCGTGTAAAAGCGTTTGAATAAATATTTAATTTTACACCTAAAATATCGTCTAAAATTCTTTTTTACATCATAGATTTTAATCATAATATTTTTTGAGTAACATATGCATTTAAAGCAAACAACTAGTTAATTTTTTATCGATCACAATTTATACAAAGCGCATACCTAAGTAGCCTGTAGCAAAGCACAATTTCGTATAAATCAGAGGCGTATGGTATGCAAATAAGCAGTTTAATAAAGTTAAATTAAATTCTAAACTAGTTACATTTTCAATTTGTTGAGCAAAAACTGAACTAGGAAGTAAGAATGTTTGAACTGTCTTAGTGAGACCATTACGGACTTTTAAATTGGTTGCTTATTATGCTTTTGACGAATCATATGTGATTGGTTCCGCATTATTAGAAACATTAACTACCAATGGTTTACTTCATATTTGTAATGAATACTTGCAGACATTTATCATCATTGATCGATTGTTGGTTTTGTTTTAAATTTAAAACTGTGAATATATGTATTAAAAATTGCGTTAACATATATTGGATATTTTACGATAGATCCTTCGTTGTTGTTTGTGTTTGACACACAAAATAGTGTTGGGGAAAACATAAGTTCACACATCTTTTTAATGTTAGAAAGTAAAGGATTTATGGTATCGTTTCCTATTAAACAATCGGACCAGATTCAGATACACGTAGCATCATTAGACTTGACAATGGAGACGAAGCGATTTCACACTGCCTAAGGCACCACAATGGCATAGAAAACGAGCGAGATCAGTGGAAAAATCACAAAACCAACGCTAAAGCGACGCAGACGCACAATATGCGTCATACGGAATAAATTGCCTAACACGGGGTTGGGACAGAGATATATCGCTGCTTTGAGTGGCTAAATTCCATGCTTTATTTGCAAACTATAATTTTTCCTTTGCAATTTTTAAGCATTTCACTATTGTTGCAGGAGTTCTTGCTTAGTAGATACTTTTTGAGTTCAGTAAAGTCGAATTAGCTGCATCCTTTCATTCCATGCTCGACGCTTTAACTAGTATTAACGTTAGTATTTACCTATAAAAATAAAATATTCTCTACTTATCTTATCACATACAACAACAATTAAATTTAAATATGTTGTTGCTACACCTCATTATACGTATATCAATTTACTTCTATAAGAGCGGAAATTGGGTTAGTAAATTTAAATTTTATTGTTATTTCTATTATAACATTGTTGACATATCTATGAGTATTAAAAAAGTATAACTTATGTTTTTTGATTATATTTTGTTAGAATTTAAATTTGTATTGTTTTTGTTACAGCAAGAAATATAAATAACTTTTGTCTAATGTTATTAAAATTTGTTACTCATTCTTGAATACTTGTACATTTATTAATTTTATCAAAACTACAAAAAAAAACATAATTATAGCTGCCAAACGGCAATTTATTGGACATTTAGTGCATCTACGAGTACCTACCAAACATTTAAGCTCTACAATTTTCCCATAACATATATTTTTTTCTGAAGATACATACATGAAAAACGTCCATTAGATATTAATGTCTCGACAAATATGGATTGAGAAGAAGCAATTTTAGTTGATAGCACTTATTTAGTTCCACCATTTAAGGGGGAGATAATAAAAACACCCGTTTGTAATGGTATTCATGACGCAGAAAATTAAGTGACCTCAGAACGAGGATCATCGGTTCCATTAAGAGACAGTTTTTAAGGAACAGTGGATTCGATACAGGTTTTTGTAATTGCAAGGTGATCGGCCAATCGAGGTCTACCTAATAATGACAGTTGAGTTCCGGGAGCGAGTGTACTGCAGCTGACTCAACAGATGCTACGAAAGAGCTCATTGTAATTAATTTAGCCTTGTACGATAGCTTTGACGCCTACATGCAAAAAAGTTAACTTCACTTTTTAAACAAAAACAATTTTATTAGTTCTGATAACATGCAGTCGTATCTATGAGAAGATTCACTTCTTCTCAATTGCCCGTTTAATGTTACGCAAGAATGCAATCTTCCTTCAATCCCATCATGTACTGCACCTCATTTCACTCAAACTACATAGAAATTCTCTAATCTAAACCATATTGCCAACTTAGCAACAATTCAACATCCAATATTGGTTTTGTTCAAATCATGGGAAAGAAACCGCACAGCGAGATTCACATGATTTTCCAGCCCGGATAAGATGCGTTCCTAGATCTTCAACAGTGGTTTCGCGGTCTGGTCACTATTTATCGCTAGGAGGAACTAAAATAAATCTATTGGGCAACGTAGCTAATGTTTTCTGTGTAGGAATCGTGACACTTTACCGTGGGGACCAGTACAAAGCTTAGATATTAACTTCAATAGTTATATATGTCGTGTCAATTGTTAGTTTTATCATTCGTTTTTGTTATTTTCTATTTTATATACGTTGTATGAATTTTATAAAGACCAGTTGTATCATTATGTTTATTGCATCTAGGATTAGGCAGGATAAGATCTAAAACGCTAATAAAAAATGACAATGCATTATCTTATAACTTATACACTCAAAGCACACCGAAATTACGTAATGAAGGTCATGACATGTCGTTCGTGATTGACTTAGTTATAACTAGATCAGTGGAGCAACTGAATTGGCTTGTATATGTCATTACTAGTTTCTGAAAATGAACATCGATTGAGCCTTTAGAAGAAGGGAGTGGACAAGTCGTGATCATTGTTATGCAAAACAGTAAAGCAATGGCAAAAAGCCTGCTGTGATTGAAACACAAAATTTGAAAGCGTTCATATTGCAAAATGGAACTAAAAAATAGAGTAGACGCCATAACACTTTAAAGTACTGGTTATCCGAAAAAATATGCATCAAACATTACGGTGGCATATGTTTCAGTTGTAATCCGTTGTTGTGTTGATACAATGTTGTTGCAAACATCATCTTATCTAGATATATTTGTTATTGCGTCCACGTCCACTTTTCAAGCGTAGAAAAATCCATTCTATGTGTATTTGAATTAGTATTCTAGTCATTGGTTGAAGTAATCTGGATTCTAATCCCGTTGCGTCATGGCGTCTGCGGTATTTCCAAGCAGAAATCTTTTAACATGAGAAATATGCGAATTTAAATCATGCGAACGAAATAATTGTCTGTATGTGTTACAGACTTATAAGAAGTTGAATTGATGGTTATAACCATCAATTCAAGTCTTATAAGTACATATTATTTGAAATTCCCGGCACGAAATTCAGCAGGAAATATATATATCTCCTGCTGAATTTCGTGCCGGGAATTTCAAGTAATATGTAAATAAACTCTGATTAAAATACAATTACTTAAATTGGAAAAGGGTTAATCAATTTAATTCTTATGCGGATTATTTAATATTCTAGCTTTATAAGTAGAAATTAAAGTTAATTTATAAGCAATAGAATTTATGATAGGTTTGCGATGTTTTGTCTTTATTTTCTTCATTTAAAGATATCAGTCCACTCTTAACAGTATCTGCGACTAATGTCGCAGATACTGTTTATTAGGTAAACTCTATTAGGTAATCCTAACTCATGAACTTTTATTATTGTTTCATCTATTCCAGCAATTAACGTCGATGAAGGTGGAAATAATGATCGGGAGTATCAAACATTCAACCTTTAGTTGCACGACTAATAACCATAGGTTGGTGAATCGTGAAGAGGGCTGATTGCCGCTCGATCTGAACATCACGACAACACTCATGTTGTGAAACCGCCTCTAAATGTTCTCAATTGTAAAATACTAGAAAACGTTTAGACTGTCTTACTGTTATGAATGGAGATTATTTAAGCAATCATCTCGTTATTTTAATATATTTAAAAATATTTAAAGCATCCAAATTACTACAATAAATCTTAAGACATGGGTTATGTTTTATAGACACGAATTAAAGTCATATTCTTCCTTCGCAGTTCAAAGACCAATGGACATCAAAAACAGACCTCGAATCCCGATACCAGATGAGGATCCGTACAGCATCGCGAGTTCCAACATGAACGGATCAGGGTCAAGTGGCAGCTCCGGTGGATACGGACATAATAATGGACACGGCATGGTAGCAGCGACTAGGGAACAACTGCTGATGCAGATGGGACAAAGGAGAGGAGATAAACCACCCAAGTTACCTCCCAGGGAGAATGGTTATGGACCTGCTGATATTCCCAAGGTTAGACACTTCTCTTCTCTTCTTCTCTTCAAAGAATTACGTTTTAAAAGCAATGTTTAATACATTGCTGTTAAAGCGTAAGTCTTTGAAGAATTTGTACTATCTCGACTAGGTTTTACGAAAACTTTCTACTGACTCTCTAATCAAATCTGTCCAATATGTTTCTGTACTTTCTCTACTGTTTTGATTTTCAAGATTTGAAATAAACCTTTTTACGAGTTAATTTAATGATACCTGATTTACTCTCTTCATTTACAACTAAACAATGAAACTCGTTTCCATGCAAGCCACATGTGCTTCGATACACATCAGATGGTTGCAAGTAATTTCGTTATAAGTGAAAATTGGCTTGCGAATTACTCCATTAGATTTATGGCGTTGAAATAGTGCCGAGGTCGCTGTGTTGTCATAATAACTAAAAGGGAGTATTTATACGATTAAAATAAGGTTATCTGTTGCTATTGCTGTAAAGTAGTCTTGTTTAAAAGGTAATATCCACTCTGATTCTTACGTAACGTTTTGTATGAGCTATATCGGACATGACGATACCTACTACTATACAATAAATGATAAGTCTTGATAAGTTATTAATTTTGTATTCAAATCTATTAAGAAAGCATTCATTTACGTTAAATAATTATAATAAAAAGACTTCGAAGGTATAATGAACCATATTTTGATTCTGGACAACGATCTGCATTATTAGTGTAGGATATAATCTAAATTTCATTATTAAATAATTGTATAACTTTCATCCTTCATATTTTACTTTGACAACTGCACCATCCGAACATCACCAAATATAATTACAAGTTAAAAAGACAACTTTTTGAAAAAGCCGTTATTTCGTACAGTCACACACACGCGCCCACATCTTGAAGTATTTTGTAGCAATTTGCGTTTCAATTTACTCCTTTACTATAATTGACGTAATTTAAAAAATAATAACGTGCCGCCCCGCTCGCACTGTCAGATTTTATTTTTCGAGATAATGTAATTTAAAAACGAAAAAAGTGCCTAAATGTAGGCATAGCGTTGCAAATTGAAATTGAAAAAAGTGAATAGTAATAACACATGCAGACAATGAAAGTAGAAAGCGTTATAGCAAAATATACTGAAATATATTATGCGATACGAATGATTTCAAAACAAACAAACAGTTAATTTTAAAATGGTAGAATTTTATGATTTTGTACAATTTTATTAATGTCACATAGAATACAATAGAATCTAAAAAAATACATACTACTTAGATCTGCTTACGTCTACGTGATTTAACATTATGTTAGTTACTAACTCCGGATTAAAAGTATAAATATTTAACCCTGCCATTTCGGCGGTTAAATGGTCAACTCTCGCTACGAGTGTCAAAACTTGATTACAGTTATGGGTTTGCAATTACCATTTATTATATACCCTCGATATAAGTCAAAGACTATCTGAGCCCAATTTAATGAATCAAAACAGCACTCTTGAACCAAAACCAGAAAAACGGATTAATGATAAAGTTGGGACATATGCAGATCTCATTCTTAATGCACCACTAATTTTTAACGTATCCAAATAATTTAATGATGGAAGATCAGAGTTTAAGGATTGAGATCGATTAAAATACTAATCAAATAAGCAATTTTTATAACTTAGTTGTGCAGTATCTAAAATGTCAAAAAAGCAATAAAAACCAATAAATTAAAAAATATGTCAACTACATAGAATAATGATGTAAAAATATTATAAAATTTTATAAAGCTATTAAACATAAAACAGACTATGACAATAGGTGAGTATTACAAGAAGATAGGTTTATACCATAATACTACACTGGTTATTTGCATGATCGTAGAGACAAAATCCGATTGATGGCTTATATCATAAGTGACCAACATGACACAGTTACGTAAAATCGTAATAAGTTCAACAACGGTCTCAATATTGATCCTTTCTGATTGTTAATGAAGATAATCTGAAATGGTATTTCACTCTCTCGCAATAAAGATATCGATATTAATATCAGCATTATTATTAATTATGGAGTTTTTTATAAGAGTGATCTTAGATATCGAAATTCATTGCATCACGATTTAGATCGTTGAAATATTTGATATTTCAAGCAGCACTTTCTAATAAAGACGTAAAATTGTTCCGAATCCGATAAAATCTGAAATACTGATACCTATCAAGCATAGAACATCACAAACAAAATTTATCACTATTCAAACGGGTGAGAGTTCAGACGGTTCAAAGACTTATCTAGCTGTTCGCTGACCGTCGACAGTCCTGACAATATATGGTTGGTCGGTCACAGCGGGAAGTAACGAATTGCGGAAAGAGGTGTCGAAGCCGATTGCAGATCAAATATCATTATTATTTCATATGCATGAAGTTCTTTCATTGAACCTGTTCTTGACTGTACTGAAGAGTCCATATAGATTAAAAATGAAATTACACAAAAAATGGAAACGGTGAAATATTGTAAGCACTTGAAAATATTCAAATCTGCATATCGACGAAGTTCCAATCGAATACAAAATACTAAGAAATTTAGATACGTAAATTAGGAAAATACAATTAAACACTATTATGTAATCATCTAAAAAGTTATTTTTAAGCAAATTTTATCTTAAAATTATTAAATCTATGATATTATCAACATTATTACTTATTAGAATTTTATTTACATCGAATATGGCTTATTGTTTCTGCCAAAACACACGAATAATTTAGTACTGAAACCATCATGATGTATGGAGATTTATGCTTTGCTTATGAAATGAAAACCATATCATGAAACTCACAACTAAAAATAGTAGTTGGTACTGGAAAAATTTGCGTTGCTTTGCATCCAGTCAGCCAATTTCCTACTCATTCTCGGAGTACATCTATAACTAACACGACTGATTCGTCCATAAATCCTCGTGGCAGTGATCAGCTCCATCTCCCATCAGATATCACCCCTAGATTATCCGATAAAAAGATAGTGCCTTATTCGTTTACTTAAGGCGGCAACTTTGCGGCTCACGCAGCGTTATACAAATGAACAATGTCTTTTGTGTGTCAATTAGCTTTCAGTTTTAATATCGGCAGTTGGACTCCTAAAGAACCAATACACACTGAATTTGAACTCAATAAAAGTAGAAAAATGTGTGAGTATTTTATACGAAGAGCAAGGTTACGTCGAGTACATGTAGGGAAATTAAAACTATTTTTATAGAGTGATATCAAAGAGTGTGTAACCTAATGTACAATCTACACGAAGCTCTCTCGACATACTGTATCATAATACTTAACCATGTTCATACTTGCGAGTATATCATTATTGGAATTGACCAACAGTAAATAGGCATATTTTCTATTTTGTGATAAAAATGAAAAAAGTAATGAGTCTTTAGCGTGATTCTAGAACATAAAACTGATTTATAATAGTATGGAAATATAACAATATGGCAGCTGCTTACGTAATAAGAAATTATAAATGATTAAAAAATATATATTGGATTCTCTCAGTCCTGTCTAGCTCAGTTGAAAGAGTAATCGTCCAGATTGCGGACGGAAGTACACGGTTCGAAATTGCTAGAGAATATAAGGAGTCATAAATACTATTAGATCGAAAATGTATTCTTCTTATTCTTCTTGTTATTTAACAAGAAGAATACGTATTCCAAGACACAATTATATTGGATTCATAATGAGATCCCAATATACAGAGAGTCAACGCGGTTTCAAACAACAAAACAAAATATGAATCTTCGCACACTTACCTATATTAAAGAATATACGCTAAATGTCAAATATAAACAAGGGTATGTGATCCAGTTATCAAAGGTGTGAAAGCAAAAGCCGCGCGAAGAAGAAAGACAAAAAAAATGGACAATGCGTAGGCGCAATACAACCTTTAAGGTATTGCAGATTGCGGCACCGAAGCTCATATAGCAGCGAGATCTTATCGAGCAAGCAAATTATGTCCGCCACCCTTATTTCCGAACATATTACTTAGGTCTTTTAGAATAAAATATATTTTTATTTAATTTTCTTTTCATAAGTAGACTCTATTGGTTTTAAGCCTTATGACTTTCAACGAGAGATTTTTATTTGCATACATATATTTTCACTCACCAATTGTTTTGATTGTAAAATTATGTTCATTACAATTTTCACCGGCATCCGCGATCGACAAGATTTTATCGACCAAGCAAATTATGTCGCCCACCCCACTTTCAAAGATATTTCAAAGGTTGTAGTTCTTCAAATACAAGCTATGAATGTCTAAGCTTGCGTATTAATCCAAAACCAAGTATGTTTAATGTTTACAATTTAAAGGTTTCAAATAAAACAATTAACATAACTACACAAAAAATGAGGAGTGTCATTGACAATGCTCAATATTGAGTGGAAAATAAGTTTCATCGTCATAATTTTGAGAAAAATATTTTAGGTATTCTAACTTTAATGATTATTTATAATTTTCTGCTAGACAGCATCAGGAACTGTGTCCACTAGTATAGGTACACGATTCTAAACGTTACTACATTAGACTTAAAACTGACAAACAAAAACTAAACACCATCATTTCTTACTTACAGCCGGACTACGATGACATTCAAGAAAACGGCCGCGTACCAACACAATTCCCACGGGGAAAGTCCGATAAGGGGAAAGACAACAAGAAATATGGTAAGTGTGAAAATCGTAATGTTTTGATCGTTAATAAGGACACTTTAAACATTAAACCTAAATATGCAACAAAATGTATTGTAAATTTGAAGATGAACTGTTTAATTATACAATTATTTGTCTATATCCGGCTTGAAATCGGAACTCTTGATGCAGTCAATATAAGTTTATTATACTTAGATATAGACAACTCCAACAAGACAATATTATATTTCTAACTAGGTCTTCAATAATTCTAGACATATTTTCTGCACTAAACTGAAGAAAATATCTCCTAGGCGTAATCAAGGACAAACGTCGAAACAACGTTCATTAAAAAAACAAAAGACTAGTATGCCTTTTCGTGTACATAATTATCAAAAATAAACAAAATTCAGCGACAAAAATAGTGTTGGACATACATGGATAGGCATTTGTTTAAAAATCACTTGGAACATATTTTACTATTCAATTTAACATTCTCCAGCCTAGAAATAGAAGACCCATAAACTCAAACTCTAAAGCTTAAGCTGCACTTAATTACCAAAAGATCTTTCTAATAAATTAAGAAACCAAAACTCTAGAAAAAAGGGCTCAGCATGCCTTAGTATCACACAAATTAACAGCCCATAAATATTACATAAAAGGGGTGTCGATAAACTAGTGTCCTTAGCTTAATTGTATCAATAAACCTGGCGGCTAATTAAAGAAGTTACATCTAAAGCTATTCTACTAATGAGTCATTTGAATTTTAAAATACTGAGCTAAATTCCTAAAAATGTTAGTAGGTATTGAGAGTTGGTTCACTATATTAAGCATGCCTCCTTTGACTAGGGCCAAGGATTAATGTCCAAGAATATACCGCGCCTTCAAAACAAAAGTGAAACATTTTGCAAAAAATAGATTTTTAATATGTCTAATATAAGTAGTCTCCAGTAGAAGTTTACGGTTCTGCAATTTTTGAATCAATATTGGGATACAAAATTAAATGACAGATTGCATTATATGTAGGTAGTTATTTTAGTTCCTCGAACCACACATATGATCTAAGCACACAGCACTTGGCGTGAAGTCAAGCCACCTGTAGTAACTGATTTGTAAGTCCTTGATTGTCAACCCATTTATTTCTATTTTATTTTTTTACAGAAAACTTACAGCTATATTACATATTAGTAGGTATATTAATACTATGTACTGAAGGCCTAATTACTATTCACGTAGGTATTATTTTCAAATATTTAAAGAACATTCACTCATGAATGAAAACAAGATCTCCATTAATGTAGTCACGACGGCAGACAAAGATCCAAAGGAACTGAAAAAAGGGCATATACAATAGCAGCGTTAATTACATTCAGTCAATAAATTGTCGCGAACAACGCCCTTGCTGCGCCTACAACCACAAGAGGACTAACTGAAATAGCACCGTCTATGTTTGGTTATTACGCGTTAATAAATTAAGGAACACGTTTTAATGAGACTTGGAGATTTTCTGTTGATCATAAATTAGGTTAAAGAGGCGAAAAAAGTAATTACGCGTTAATTAAATTATTGTGTGGTAGGCTCTTTTGTGGGATCCTTCAGGTACTTTCCTATTTTGGCAATAAATACAAAAATTGGAATCTTAACTGTGGAGGGTAACGTTAGCTCTTTTGCATGCACCATCAAGTTGTTTCCTTGATATTTATGGTATCTTTAGGTCAAGGCCATTTATCTTCTTCAGATCATCGTTAGCTATTCAAATTAATAAAGTGGAATTACGAAAACTTGCACGATATTTGAAAGCTTCAGAGTCTGCGTGTAATTTATTGTATTTGGGATTAAAATTTGATAAATACGGGTCAGTTTATTCATATCTGGTACGGTTTAAGAGTGTAAAAAATCACAAATGCACTCGAACGGATATTTCGCTCGAATTATCGCCGTCTGTCAAGTATGAACCCGCTCTGGGTGTAACCGTGACAAGGTTGACAGCTCGGGGGATTTATTGCACCAGACAAAACATAGACCCCATACTTCAAGTGTGAACATTGTATCAATATCAGTGTCCCGGAGACAGATCATCATTTATAAATACTCGTCTGACGCCAACATTGAGATTTAGTGTCTCAAGAATAAAATATCGGACCCACATTCGCTGCCTAGCAAAAGCCGCAACCGGAGACTACAAAAGCTTTTAAGGCCATTGATAAGAAATCAAGTGGAAGTGTATTTATTTGCTATAAATTTATTTAAAGTACCTATTTATTATGAATTGTACCACTGTTGGGAGCTCTTTGTAGGTAGGTAGTTATATGTATTTAATGCATAAAAATAATACTGATAATTGTTACGTAAATAACGTATACAAATTATTCAAATAGCCATCACCTTTTGTTTTCGTTATGTTGAATATAAATTATATTAGATCAGACATCGTCACGTTTCACATTACACATATTTGATAGAGTGTGACATTTCTGGTCCAGACTAGCTCGTTAAAATATGACGGCCGTTGCGTTGGGTTCGTCATCGAGCTCGGTGCAGAGGTTACGCCGAGACAATGCCCCGGGCCGATGTCGCAACCTCTTGCTGGCATTTCGGCGAGTATCCTTGATATTTGGATAAACGGTATTTAGAACGAGTCAGGCGTAGGATGCGGAACATGGGACGGAACGTGCACGCGTGCTTCAACTCAAATGTGAGCTCAAGCATAGGAATGCTCCACTAGCTGAACATTCTTTAACCCATGACCTTATTTATATGTACAAATTGTACAATGTAACAGATTAGAAATTGTCTTTTTCAGATGATCCGTACTACTGTGGTCTGCGAGCTCGCGTGCCGAACTTCGTGAAAGCTAATGGGGCCAAGCACGTCCTACCCGCGATGACTGAGCGTCTGTCGCTCAAAGAGGCACCCGCTCCTGTACCCAGCAAGCGCTACAGCGTGGCTCACGCCCACCCTGGCCCATTCCCTCCGCACATGGCTCCATTCGCACACGCTCCAATGCCCCCAGCGGCACTCTGGCACGCGCGCTCCTACGAAAGTGGAATCGGTGCGTACGAACGTTCCCCCAGAAAGGAAAAGCTCATGTACCAATTCTATCCTAACAGGGACACCAGGCTGCGGCCGATCGTCATCCAGCAGCCGCGCTAGGTGTACATATTAACCCCGCACTAAATCTTACACCGCCTCGTCGCGGATTCTCCGCTCCAATCTTGGTATTTAAACTTTCCGTTTATTGCGAATGCTTCGCTTGGTAGCACACTTCGCCTGTAGCTTCAAAGATATTTAACCTCACCTCACTATCGTCACTATTATTACCATTCCTTTCTTTCCAATCCACTTCAATATTTATTATATTTATCTCTTTATTATTTTCTAGCAACTAGCAGACTTCCTATGCGTCTTAGATGAAACCATCTTTGAGCATCGAAGGCTTTGCTTGAAATCCCTGATTGTAGTAGCAATATATAACTTGCTTCTGTTTGTGAAGCGTTTTCTCTTTTAAGCACTAATTTTAACAGACACTTTGTTTTTATTTTAACCACCTCAGGAGATTTGAATACGTGTCTCCATTCAACGGTATATATCGGTAAAACATGTTTTTATATAATTATTTTTTTAATGTTGAATTATAGTAACCATTGTCTTTGTCATACCTACTTAATAATTTGATTAAAATCTTACCTACATAATGGATCTAGACAAGATCGATGACTATTTTAGTGTATTTTATACTATTTATTAATGTCTTATCAAACATAATCATGAACAAGTAACGCATTTTGATCGGCTGTTCTGAATTAACAACCTCTTTTTGGTTAAGTTTATTTATTATTTATTTTACAACTGGCCAAAATTACATCACTCATCATGGCCGTTGGGTCTAACCCTTTAATGCCAATGCCTCCATTTAACGAGGGATTCATGCCACTTATATTATGACAACACAGCACGAGGCTAATAAACACATAATTGCAGATGGAGAACACTATGATCCATACGCGCTATACGGCAGACTACCAATGCCAGGACGCGGGTTCCCTCCACCACCAGCACCTAACGCTCGCCACATGTTCATCGGAGAGTGGGATTAAAATCCCAACATTTGCACTAAAGGATTAGCTTAGCCTTTAAGAAATACTGTTACATCGAGGACAACATATACGCAAAACTTTAAAGTTAAAACTCTAATATTCATACTGGCTTTATCGCATTCGTAGAAAGTAAATCCAAATCATTAACGTTCCCATATGTTGTTAAACCGACAGCCGTTAAACTGTTGCCAAAATGTATGAAAACAAGTGTTTTGGATTTGGTTCATACGCTTTAAACAGCGCGATAAGGCTAGTGATCAATTAGTAGATTCCAAGATAGTAATTTCATCAAAGTATTACTATCTAGCAGTTTTATGTAGCTGCTAGATAGTAATACTTTGAACAACTACATTAGGGTCTAAGAGTTTAAGATCAATGTAGCCGTATTTCATAGATAGTTCTAAAACAACATGTAAATATTTTCACTGTCTGCTAATTTGCAGACAATATAATCGTTTTCTGTCTTTCAATATCATTTTCACTATTCGTTGTTCAATCGAATGTACCTTCATAAAATATTTTGAAACGAAAGAAAACGATTTCGAGTTAAATATGTATATTTTGTGAATTAGTATTTAAAAGTCTTATTTTTAAATTAGTTCATTTTCTGCGGAATATACCGATGTTTGGAAAAAGACGAAAGTTTACCACTTTGAATATTTATCTAGGATTAATGACGATTAATTAGTTTTAATTTTAGTTCAAGTATCACTGCCACTTTTTCACGATATCAGTGTGTTCAGCTCGATTGTGTGGTTTTAATTATATTAGTTTTTTTTTTAATTACTATAAGGTAAGGTGTCAATCCTAGTCAAAACAGGGTTGGGAATACGATCAGCTAGGGACTATTTAAATTATATAGCTTCCATAATAATTTCACATCTTCTGTCTCTGTTGTTTCCAAAGAAATGGAAAGAGACAAAGCATGTAGGAGACACATTTTGTAAAACAAATACTGCAGCATCACATAGAGACTTCTTGTGACATAAATAGTTTAATTTATGCTACATAGTATTTTCACTTGTTTATAATGGTACGATTTATAATTTTAATTATTTGTAAATATTCTGTATTTGTCAAGAATATTGTGTATTTTTAAGTATCTGTCATGTCACAAGTGTATCACTAGGTAATTTTGTAGGTATGCAGAATATTATATTTGTATTCACTATAATATACCATTAGGTAATGATAATTTGTCATGTAGAATACTCTTTTGTAAATATATTTCTAGAAAGCTTATATTTGAATATTATGTTATTCATTCAATATCCTTGAATACTCAGCTACTTATAATTTTTAGTTTAGATAACATTGAAGATAGATGGGGGTAAACTTTAAAATGTAATTTATTATGAACTAATTCTCGATAAGAATCCTTTTTGTACATTTTTGTATTTTAATAATTTTTAATTGATATTGTTCTTAATTTTGCGTCGCGAGTGCTTTAAAAGAACTATTTTATTTTTACTATAGGTCTTTTTGTACTCTGTAGAAATCAAAAATATAATGGTTTTCAAAATTATAATTGCGGAGGTGCTACACAGGTTACCATATTAAATTTAATACAAATATTATTTTAGTTTTAAATGTTGTAGTCAGTGTGATCACTGTGGTACCTACACCTTTTTCAAAACAACAGACAAAGAATATGGAAAAACTGAATTTTGTAAAATTTTAATAATAATCTATGTTTCCACTTTTGCAATAAATTGAACCTACCCAATATGTATATAAAGCAATAATACTACAAACTTATTAAAGGTTACTAAATATAATAATAATTATGTAATTGTAATAATGTCATCAACATCCGAATTGTATTATGTATCGCAGGGTGTTGGTTTATGAGTAACCTATTTTAAGGAATGTTTATGATTAAATATACAACTATTTTTAATAAAGATCATTTATTTTATTTCATACCCGATAAAAATATCCTTCCAAAAGCAAATAATACTTATTCCAACAGTCAGTCAACTTGTAAAAACTCTGATGTCAGGCTAACTTGTACAGAGTTAAATGTGCACGTGGATTGAGTGCTTCTCATAATGTTTTATCACGTTTAATTAATTTTTACAATTTTTTCTTGATTTTTATTAAGATTGAAGAAAATGGCCCTCAATTCAAATGCACATCGAGGTTATCCACCTATCCTCTCTATAAAAAGGAGAAGTTTTAATGTACCGAGTAGAATCATGTGGTATTTTATAACTGATATAATATGTTAATAAAATACAAATAAGCCTGTGATTCTTTTATAATTAAAGTCTAGAATGTGACCTTAATGCCCATTGACAAAAAAACATTTGTGTCAGCTGTAATATCGATTAGTTTGAATATTACCCTTTTCATTATTTTCTGATCATGAATTTTCGTTATTAAACATGTTTCAATTTCTCGAATCGTTAGGTACTTAATGCTGCCTGATTCTGTTTCTCTTTAAGCTTATATTCGCCTTCCCCAATCCAACTCTTAATTCTGTATCTAATATAGGCTCTTGCTTCTTTCAACTCTTCTGGGTCACTATCTCTGTCCGAAAACAAATCTCGACAGTGGGACGCTTGACTAATCGTTTTAGCAGGAGCATCATAGGATATATCTTCTAATACACCCAGTCGACTCCAAGGATCTAAGTCTCCGTTAACAAAGACAACATTAGTGACATCTGGTTTCAAACCACCATACAATTCGTTTACTTCTTGAATGCCTCTTTCCACTCTAGCTCCATCAAATTCCGGCCCAAACAATTTAGTACACATCTTATAAAAAAATTCAACTGGAATGTTTCGTGTGAACGGATGATCATCGGATGTGCTTGTCTGATAATAACCGAATTCCGTACAAGTTTGCCAAATCCATGCGGTATACCAATCTATGCTTTTAATGCTCTTAATCATATCATCGAAGTCATAGTAATAACATTCGTTTTTCTGATTCCAAACGAGATTAGTTTCTGGGACATTTCTGAACTCCGACGTGAAATTGCTTTCACAGTACTCTTTGATTACTCTTGTACTTCCATACTGAGCTCTGTACATGAAATTAGAAGCCTTTTCTAAAAAGAACATTTGCTTATTATCTAAACCTGTCATGTCACAATCGTCGCAAATATTTTCTTCCCTTTTCAAAATACTAAGGCCCTCGTCACTCCTAAATAACATTTCATAACGAGCAAAAGTTTCAGCTATTTTATCCCAACACCCTGGGGTGCCGTACTGTTCGAAATCATCACTAACAGTTTCAAGATATTCAAAGAAGTCGGCCTTTGCTAGCACTGGCGCACTACTAGCTATGGCTGCGTCGACTAATTCTGGGTATAAAAGTTTCATCCAAGCTGCTAAGTTACCAGAATACGAACCACCAACGACCACAACTTTAGATGCTTTTAATTCTGGTGCCGACTTTATCTGTTGCAGTAGTCTTGCATTATCAGCAAGGGCTTGCCTTGAACTAAGATACATTAGGGATTCCGTTGTAAAATTCTCAAATGGTTTACTTTTTCCGTAATATCTATGTTCTGCTACATACATGGCACCTCCAGTGTCTTGTGCCAAATCGTACATGATTCCAGTTCTCAAGAAAACCGGACTCGCTGTCCCTTCGCCGCCAAGAAAGAAGTAAATCGGTTTATTTGGCTGCCAATAATCCTGTCTCTCAAAGTAACGCATGTTCCAAGTTCTGGAATCTTCAGAATCGAAATGGTTTAGAGGTTGTTCGAACCATCTTGTCTTCGCTGATGCCTTATCGGATGTCGTAATAGACCTGTTCATTTCTGTGGCGATGTATTCAAATTTGTTGAAAATAAATCCATTGGTCAAATGTATTTTTAAAATGACGCAAAATATAAAGTAGACACGATTCATTGTGCTTCGTCGGTGCAATGCGTTAGTTTCAGATTCCTTTTATATCTATAACCCTTTAGGTGACTTCATACTGGTGTAGGTACACATTTACAAATAGTAGCTGTTGAAAATTGTATCACATTTATGTAAATTATTATTATTATTGTAAATACAATGCATATAGGTATACGTGCATTGTAAAACATTTTTGACTTGTGTTATTTAAAATATTTCACTATTCTCAATGTAGGAAGATACCTATATAATCCTAAAAATTAAGTAAACATGGTAGCAAGTCATGCTACTGCTGCAAAACTGTCAAAATCCGTCACTGAATTTTCAGCTATATTACCTAGGCAGAGATTACAAAATCCATCGGGGAAAAGTTCCAGGGGTAGGCAGAGTTCACTTCTACTTGCTATGACCCTACCTTATTAGCTTCCTCTTCACATCACAATCCAACCAGTTTGGGTACTGGTAGTCTTGCTTCACTTAAAATTAAACTACAGAAAAAAATGACGTGAACGTAATGAAGTTGACGATCCAATGCTCACCTGAACCCCTATATCTTAGGAGAGAATTCGCCTCCTTCTGCGTTTTCTATCGGTTGTATAACGGAATGTGTTCTGATGAACTATTTGACCTGATGCCAACAGCTTCCTTCTATCACCGCACTGCTCGTCATCGGCAGGGTATTCATCCTCACACACTGGAACTGAATTGGTCCCTACTGTGCGTTTTAGAAGAAATTTTCTTGCGCGTACGCTTCGGTTGAGGAATGAACTACCTGTCGAGGTATTCCCTAAGGACTACAACATGGGTGTCTTCAAGAAAGGCGTGAAAAAGTTTCTGCTAGGTCGACAACGCACGTGTGATACCTACCCCTGGTATTGCAAGTATCGGTAGGCGGATCGAGTGCTTGTTTGCCACCAATGTGGTATAAAAATAATAATAAGATAGACGTCCCTCGGGAGTAGAGTTGATGAAGAGGAGGGTGACGCTCGCTTCCACGCAAAGTTTTTGCCATTACACCGTTAAATATTTATTTTGCAGTTTAGCCAGTGTGATAGAAACTTTACTAAAATTTATGCGTAAAGGAATGTAAAAATTTGTCCACGCTTAATATTCCAATGCGGGTTAGTTGGACCCCATTTTGACGTAAATGAGACTTGAATACGCAATTAGGTGAAATCGACAACATAGAATCCAATATATAGGATAGGTAGATACTGTGGAATGGAGTTGCTTTGATCAATTTTGAAATTTAAATGGCAGTATTTTCTAAAAATAAAACGTAGACATCTACCGTAAGCGAAATATTGAGAGTATCGGTTCTTACTAAAACTTTTTTGGGATGAATAATTATTCCGAAAACAACAAACTATGTGTGTGATCAATATCTAATCTTTTTCCGAAAACGAAGTAACCTCTTATTTTTTTTTTATTTCTGGTTAAAATACAAATTAATACTTCTTTCTTAATTTAACACAATAACATAAATTACCTACCATTTTGTTTATTATTATATTCGAAAAGGTATTCTGAAAGCTTTGAAATCCAAACTGAACATAACGACTATTTAGAGTGCGTTCCAAAACCAGGTGCCAGCAAGCCAAGCCAAAGCAACAGCCAAGTAGACAGCGTAAGAAAGCTTTCTAATTGGTGTAAATTAACTATAGTTTAACAAAACTAACCAATGGTGAAAGCGCTTCTTAATAACGACCAATAGTGAGCTACCATTTACTCTACCCCGAGTAAATTGAGATCGTTTTGGAACGCACCCTTAATAGTCGAAATGAAAGACTTCAGTTTGGAAATCTCCGACTTCAATCCGTTTATTTATAGGTACCTTTGTTTGTGAATTTTTACTTACCTATCCCGAGATGCACCTAATATTACATCATGCCAACATGCATCTCATAGTGAAAAGCAATCTTAAAAGCTTACCAACAGTGAACGCATAGGTATGTTTTATTTGCGTTCACTGCTAATCAGATTTTGACTACTTTTGTTAACCTAGCCGTGGCCTAGCCATAAAACCATATCTTCCAAGTAGGTACGTCTTCAGTGAGGCTTCAATCAATCACTACGAAGCTGACTGTACAGTCAGCATCAGAAGTAGATTTCACGTTAGTATCTACCTTGTCATAATAAAGAACTACCTATTCATACATAATGGTACCAACACCATTCGTTCACTGAGCAACACTGCATACGCGTAGATGTTGCTATGCCATGGTACTAATCTACTTATGATGCTGACCGTACGAAACACAGTACGACACAGACAACAGTGAACTCTGTCGCACGTCGCCATAGCAACGAGTAAACAACAAAGCCTTTGCGCGTGAACGTCCGACGGTATAATTATGTTTTCATGACCCTCACGTGGCGATAAAGTATCCTTTAATTATGGATTTTTCAGACGATAGTGTAGTTAGTAGGGAGAGTGCGGTGAAGCGGCCTGACGCGCCCAGGCCAGTGTCCAGGAGGGGATTCAGGGAATATACCAATAGTGGTTCTGCTGTAACAAGGTACCTGCTTATATTTCGACAGGCATTTCTTATAAATAAGTTAATTTTGAAATTTAATCTAGTTATTTTAGTAGAAGATCCGAACCTATATCGACCTTCACCGAGCTGATAATAGAATGAAACATATTTTATTATTAATTTAGTATATTAGAAAATATATTAAAAATGGGTTGTCTAAAAAAATCCTGGACAGACTATTTTTAATTATTTTTTGAAAAATGATTTTTAAAAAAAATGAATAAAATATTGCAACATCAAGATAATAAGAAAATTTTGTCCTGACTGATAGTACAAACCGTATAGAATGTGCAGGCATTGGGTTGTCTATTATTTACCTGCGCGAACTACTGGGTTGTCAGGTATGAACAGGTATGTCGATATCAGTTACTTTCACTCGATTGGATAATAGAAAAAAATTTATATCATCATAAGCGCGCGACAAAATTTTCTTATTATCTTGATGTTGCAATATTTTATTAAAAATCATTTTTCAAAAAATAATTAAAAATAGTCTGTCCAGGATTTTTTTAGACAACCCATTTTTAATATATTTTCTAATATACTAAATTAATAATAAAATATGTTTCATTCTATTATCAGCTCGGTGAAGGTCGATTTAGGTCCGGATCTTAGACTATTTATCATGTGTTTGTTGCATGCGAAGGGTTGATTATGTTAATATGCGTTCAATGTGTTTAACACTAAAGACAATCGCCAAAATTTATTACTTATTTAAATGCTGTTTATATCGATTACTTACCTAGTAGGAGACCAAATATTAATTAAGGTCAGTACAGTAGGCATACATAAAGAAGACAGAGTAAATAAAATAGGTTTATGTACTATGTAAATAAGCCTTTATCATCTTTATATAGGTAAATTACGTGTCACGTTTTTGTCCGCGATGGACTCCTAAACTACTTAACCGATTTTAATCAAATTTGTACACCGTGTGCAGTTTGATCTAATTTGAAAGATAGAATAGTTTTTATCTTGATAAGCAGTCCTAATTTTTTTACTGCAAATTCAATGATATATAGGACTATTCAGTGTTATAGCAGTATGAAATGACCACAGCAGCGCGTGGCCGGGACTGCTAGTAAAGATATAAATTACAAAAAATTAGAACGTCGCGTCGATATGTGGGATACTTAGTTAACCATTATAGGGTTTATCCCGGTACCTATAAATATACAGGGTGTAAAAGACATGAACAGTCAAACGAGAACCATGTATTCTGCTCACCATCATAAAATTTTTCTTCCTTTAGACTATACCTGGGAAATTGATAGTTACAATTTTATTGAAGGTCAAAGTCATAACTTTTTTTAATTTTTTTATGAAAGCGTATTCTATACGTTATTTCTTAATTATCGTCGAAAGAAACATTATCATTTTTTTTAGTATTTCATAACAAAAAATGGCTTCAAAACGTTAGCGTTCAATGTAGCTCACTCGATGCGCACGGACACTAACGAACGGGGCCGCCCTCTGGCAAAATTATCGCGGTTTTGCGAGTTGCGTGCGAGTTGAGCCCTTTACATTGCGCGGTACATTTTGAAATTTTTTTTAACACCAAAAAATAAAAATCATTTCCCAGCAATATTTTTTTTGAAATATGTCTTATTTTGATTTATAGAATACATGGTTCTCGTTTGACTGTTCATGTCTTTTACACCCAGTAGTTAATTAATTTTGTTTGTTGGTTCTCTCAATGTTTGTTCGTTTATGGGTTAGATGGCCCTTTAAGAGCGAAGTTTCATCGAAGTACCAATAATATTTTTTTCGCTGTATTGTTGTTGTTGACACATGTCTATATGACCCCATGCCCACATAGACATTACTCGCAGAGCAATAAGTCCACTAGCTGGGAAGACCCGGGGTATACGATCGAAAAATGGCCGCGAGCTCAAATTTAGACCATTTTTCAAATAACTGAGTGCATTTAACAAGGTTATAATATCATTGTTATTACATTATATGTATTTTAATATATTAAATATAATAATAGAGTTTAATTTCAAATACATTGTAAAAATCGTCCTTATTTACCAATTTAGGTATTTTTTTTTGGTACTTGTCCCTTTTCAATGTGTTATCTCAATTTTTTACTTATTTAAGCTCTACTTACCTATAGCGGCTTATAATAGTACCTACATTTTCTATTGGAAAAATAGTTTTTGCGAAGTAATGTTTGCCATTTTAATTTTTTAATGCTTGTATTGCTTGTATTTTTATCTTCCTATAATATATAATTTCTTTGCAAAGTTTATTCACATCAAAATTTCAAAATTAGGTCTGAAAAATTCACCAAATGTGACAATTTTGACGAAAATCGAATGCACCCCCTTAATCACATGCGAAAGGCGCTATCACTATTTCGAATTAACTAGGTACCTATGCATGGCCGATACTGCTAGATGGAGCAGATTTTTTTTCGGGTAGCTATAGAAAAGAAATACAATTATAAACAGCTATAGCTTACATAACAAAAATGTGAAAATCAGCAATACCTTACAACAATCTTACCAACCAACACCAACAAACAAAAGAACTGATAGTCGAACCAGAACAAATAGGTGCCTAATTAGTTACCTACTTACCTACCTACACTCTACACATCTCATTAGGTAGTCTGGGAGTTTATGTATCCACTTTAACTTAAAAGTAATTTTTAAAGACCGTTTAACAGCGACTGAGCGTGGAAATTATTTAATAAATTCTACAGGAGTGGAAATATGAGACCAGCTTCAGCGTATCGCCCAACAGGGGGGACAGCTTCGCGGCTTTCAACTGCTGGGTTTGGTCCAGCACCACCCACTGCTAGCAGGCAGCCTACGGCTATGACCGGCTTTTCGATGGTAAATTACTTGTATCAACTCTTTCATCATGGAACCCAGTATCAATAATGGAAAATCTAATGATCCATAGGCTCGTTTTCGTTTCGTATGTAGGCACCTACTCCAGAGCTTAGTTGAATAAATGAAAAGTACAAAAATTTCAATAATTTTAGAATATTCAAGTCATTACAAGAAAATTATTTGGTTGAATAAAAACTTACCATATTTAATAGTAGAAGTGACAGAGATGAATATATAGCGTTAAATAACCGATTATTATATAAAATGTATTTTTAGAACCATCGCCGAAAGCTTACCAGTACGTGGTACTCAATCAAGTATACCTAGATAATATTAATATACTTCGTAGGTTATTTCTATCTTCTTATTATATTATCTGTGATAGTATGTACTAATTAGAATAATATCACATATCGACCATCAGAAATAGTCAGTAAAAAAGCGCTCCTTGTGACTAAATAAAATAATTACAGATTGATCGCCCAATTACCCAACAAGGTATATCTGGATTGAGAACTGGGACCGCTCGTGGATTTCGCACGCGACAACTCCAGGATAAGCGGTATTGGGAAGAGCTGATGCAAGTCAAAATAAGGGAGATGAAAGCTGAAATAGCGCGACTGAACGAACAGGCTGATGCTGGAGAAAGGGAGAAATCAGCTAAGAAACATTATGAGAAAAGAGTGAGAGAGTTAGCACAGGAGTTGACAGGTAGAACTTTTTAAGCATCCTTTAGGTTTCATCACTTGAAAAGAAGGCGCTTCATTATTTCACCTAACGGTTGATTGTAATGTGGCCGCAAGTAAAAGCGCAACCTTCGCAACACAACAATTCTTGCCTTTTAACACTGTTGTTATAGCGTCCGCCCTTTTTAAGATGGTCTAGCGTTAGTCAAGTGTACTTAGAACAAGCTATACCATCAACCAAACAGCACGAATTGGTCCTCCACAGGGTATAATCAGGTCTACCTCTGCCATCACTAGAGAGTAAATTACAGTATTATAATTCAATAGCTTGAATTAGTGATTTGGTTACTAACAAGACTTGAACTCTTACCAATATTATTACAGATTTACAAGGACGTCTAGCAGATTATAACACTGCTATAAGAATAGCCAACGGAGAAGCCACTAAGCAATCTGTAGAAGAACAGTCTAGAGAGTTGGAGATAAGTAATAGGAAACTGCAAGAAGACGTGGAACTAGTATTCGTGGAAAAGCAGAGGAAGGAGAACCAGTTGAGGCAGTTGAGAGAGCAAATGGATAAGGTAGTAATTTATACTAATATTATAAAGCTTAAGAGTTTGTTTGTTTGTTTGAACACGCTAATCTCAGAAACTAATAGGTTGGGGAAAAAGTTTCTTCGCATTTTTTAAGAAAATTGAAAACATTTTTTAATATAGTTTATTTACATTTAACTAAAGTATGTAGGTACCATTTTGTTCGATAACTTTTTGCCATCTTGTAGGTAGGGACATGATCCCATTGCTATAGAAATTTTGGGACTTCTGGTCAAAATACCGCGACAAGTGGTTTTGGCAGTCCTCTCGTGATGTTAACCTGACACTGCCTAAAGAATTCTGAAGAGACCGAAACAGGTGGAAATCTAAAGGCGCAAGGTCAGGACTATACGGCGGATGCATTAACACCTCCCAGCCAAACTCTCTTAATTTTTGCTGAGTGGCTAAAGATGTGTGAGGTCTAGCGTTATCATGATGAAAAACCACACCCCTTCTGTTGATTAATACCGGCCGCTTTCTCTCAACTTCTTGCTTTAATCTCATCAGTTGTTCGCAGTAGAGTTCAGAATCGATGGTCCAGCCTGGTGGTAACAGCTCATAATGAATAATGCCCTTCCAATCCCACCACACACACAGCATCACCTTGTTGCGAGTTAACCCGGGTTTCGCGACAGTCTGTGAAGCCTGACCGGCCTTTGACCACGACCTTTTTCGCACGTTCTTGTCGTACGTGATCCACTTTTCATCACCAGTTATCAGCTTCTTCAAAAATGGTTCGGTTTCATTACGTCGTAATAAAGAATCACAAATGAGTACACGGTTCATTAGGTTTCTTTCAATGAGCTCGTGAGGTACCCAAATGTCGAGCTTTTTTGTGTACCCAGTTTTTTTCAAATGCGCCAAAACTGTTTTGTTCAGCTCTTCAGCTACGTCGTTACTACTGACATGCCGATCTTGCTCCACTTTTTCAAAAATGGCATCCATTTTATCTGTAATAGGGCGACCAGAGCGACGTGCATCTTTGACATCAAAATTTCCGGATTGAAAAGCTTAAACCAAATTTGTGCTACTCTCACAGACACTGCACTAGGTCCATAAACATCGCAAATTTTTTTCGCGGCTTGCATTGCATTTTTACCTTTTTTGTAGTAAAATTTTAAAATTTATCGAATTTCTTCATTAGATTCACTCATCTTGGCGGTACGAAAAACAAATGAAAATCACACATTTTCCTAATTTGAATTTGGAATTATGTTCTTTAAAATTTAAACTTTCAATGATACCAAAACCAGCCAGATACAAATAGTATAGCCAAAGAGATTTTATTACAAGTTTATACATACTATAATGCGAAAAGACTTTTTCCCCAACCTAATATATACTGATTCAAATTGGAAAAAATCTTTTTGTGTTGGATAGTCAATTTATCGAGGAAAGCTATGTAACATGCAACACGCGAACAAAGTCGCGGGCACAGCTAGTTTAAAATATCGTGACAATCTTCCCGCTTCCCGCGGCTGCCAACGCTGCGTCACTCTAGGACCTAAAAACCGTAATTTACAGGAACAATCAACTATAACAAAACTTCTATCAGAAATGACCCAAGAACAAAAAGATGAATTCAACGATTTGGAGTCTACAGCCGCAACCTTAAGAGAAGAAGTGGAACAAGCAAGAACACAGATTGACCATCTCAATCGAGAAAAAGAAGAATTCAGTAAGGAAATTTCTGGATCACAGGTATAAAGTGTTATTGCATTGAATGAATGAATTCTATGATACCATGTTATTATAAAAATTGTTTATTCTTAATGTAAAGATGAAAATGCATCTTCTGGAACTCAATCGTCGTTTGGTTTCTACTGAAGAGAAACGTGACAATTTGAAAAATGAATTGAATAACCGTCTAAATCCTCAAGAGGAAAGAGAGAAACTGTTGCTTCAGGTAATATATTTTAAAAAATCGTAATGTTTTTCAAAACCCTTTTTTCTCGCAATTGACCTCACCTCATTGTTTGTAGGTTCGCGAGGATAACGCTGCTATATCTTCTTTAGATAGTAATGCTGCTAATTTAAAGGAGCAGATCAAGAAAGTTCAAGAACTTATTGAACAATCTGAACAAGTAAGTTAAGTTTAATTATGATAAACAACATTGTTCTTGATGAAAATAATGTTTATAAACATAGTCTTCACTGATCTTTCAGGATCTAGAGGAAGGTAACTCAGAACGCCATCAAAAATACCGAGAATTGAAAAAGCGAGAGGAAACAATGGACACTTTCATGGCGACCTACGAAGAAAATCTAAATAAGGAACAAGACAAAATCACACAATTAGAAAAAGATGTAGTGTTCGCATTGGACCATAGCAGTTCTAATATTGATTTGGATTTAAGCGAAATTGATAATTTGAAACAAAAGGAAGGTTTGTCGGCTTACGATGAAGCAAGAAGCAAAAAGTCTATCGATTCACTCATGAAGGACTATGAAAGATTCCAAAGTAATTTAAAGAAGGTACTTTATAGTTCAATTCTACTAAAATCTAAAATGTTCATGTACATTCATACAATTGAAACTTTATTATTAATGTAATTTCAGGCAGAATCTACTCGAGAGCGTCTAGCAACTGAACTGCAAACTTTACCAGAGAAAACAAAGGCTATGAAAGAGGAGCTTGTCACATTGTCAGATCTTGAGAGACTAAGGGATGAAGGTTCGACTCTTTATTTATGCATTCATTCAATAATATTGTAAGAGCATTCCACTTCCATGTATTTCCATATGTAAAAGATATTTTCCAAATATACATTAATAAAGCCCTTTTGTCCCACAGGTGAAGAGCAAAAGAAAGCTCTGGAAACGGAATTGCAACTATTGAGAGAGAAGTTAGTACCAACGGAGAGTGCTGTTGAAGAGGCGGCGCAGAAATTAAAGAAATTACAGGTACACTATATAAATTAACCCCTGCATTAAATTAAGAGATACTTCTGACAACTTAACTATACTAAACTACGTATTAAAACACGAATGACTAAAGAGGACGGCAGATCACGTTAACGTTAGCCAAAACTGTCAAATATCTTTATTAAATTTTCAACCTTAGACCATAAACATAATAATCAGTCTATTGCAGAAATTTTAGTTTTGGGTAACGTGATCTACATTATATTTGTAATGAGATAACAATTTTAATAATTTCTCAGGAAAACTTGGACGGCAATGAAATGTATGCGAAACTAAATAGCCTTGAAGAACAAATGGCGCAGTTGGAATCAAGGAAGACTATACTTGAAGAGGATATTGCCTCTATAACACTCAAAGCTGATTATGAACCTCTAAAAAAACAAGCCTTAGAAGAACTAGTAAGCTTGAATAAGAAGATAATAGATGACTTGAAAAATACTAAATCATACTAAAATCTGTCTTGTTCAGATTTTGCTGACTATTATATAAAATATCAGTTCCGCTCTCTGTTGGTCCGTCGAGACAGACTGACAAGGTCAAGAGGGAAGAAACATAGTAAACATTATTCTATGGGTGATAATAATTTTCTATTTAAGTTTCTTAATAATAAAGTTTAATTTCATATACAGGTTGACTGGGAAAGCATGAATCGTTTTAAAATAATCGGGAGTGGGCTCCCCTTGACTTTCTCGTATACCGGAAACGACTCAAAAGTTGATAGAAACTTTATATTTTGATGTCATACATGCATGTTAAATTTGGTTGCAATAAGTTAAAGTATACTCGAGTTACCATGCGAACGCACAGACACACACACAGACATAATTCCAAAAACGGTATTTTTGGATTCGGGGAGGTCCAAAGGGTGTAAATCAGTCAAAATCTCGAGGTCGAATTTTTTGACGATTACAAGACTTTCCCTATACTACGTATACAAGAAAGTAATAAGACAACTCATGATTCAGGGTGCTTATCCTAAAAAAGTAACAAATTATTTGACCTACAAAAATCAGCTGTTCTGTAAAAAATTGCAACACCTATGGAACCAAAATGTAGTACCGTCACCTTGTATACTTAAAGATACATAACAATTTCTTAGTGTAGGTAAATTGTTGATTATTAAATAAAACATCAAAATAATTTTAACGCCTATTTATTTAACACCTAATAATTTAATATCACAGATGATTCAACATTATAATTTACATACACTTGTACAGTTGACTGTTCATCATTCTTCCTGCCTTACCATAGATTTATAATTACTGACGTTTATAGATTGTCAATGAATCGACCAGGGCAAGACCAAAAAAATTCACCAATGTGTGAGTAATGCGCATGTCTGCGTGAAAAATAGTACTGTAGTCTGACAATTTCAGTATTTTCTAAGTAACTGACAGGCCGACATAGGCCGCCTGCTGGTACATGAAATGGTCTCGTCTATCTATTTCGCTCTAAATACGCTTTAGCATGCTCTCTCTTTCACATTGTCGATCTTCCTTTAACTATGTCCGTAACCGTAAGGCACATAGATATACAACATGTAAATGAAATAACCAACATCCTGAATACAGGTGGGTGGGGATCGTTTTTTTAAAAAAAAATCTTGAAATCATCTCAAAAGCCGATCCCCAACCACCTGTATTCAGGATGTTGGTTATTTCATTTACATGTTGTAGAAGGGCATACTAACACGTATATTAGAACGAGATAGATAGACGAGACCATTTCATGTACAAGCAGGTGGCCTATGTCGGCCTGTCAGTCAGGTAGAAAAGACAAACTATCAAACTGCAGTACTATTTTTCACGCACACATGCACGTTACTCACACATTGGTGGTGCATTTTTGGTCTCGCCCTATTAGATTAATAGCCAATCTATAAATGTCAGTAATTATAAATCTATGGCTACAGATATAAAGTTCAAAATCGATTGACGAAATTTGTACAGGCTTGATGCAACATATTCGTTTAAATATGTAGTCGAAAAGTAAGCAATATTTGATTATAGACCTTAGTTTAAATTAATATTTACATCCATTTTAAATTTAAACCAAAAAACTTTCTTAAACATCTGGCTGAAGCCGGCAACAAACTCACACATAGTTTAATAAGTTTAAATAAACTCGAAAATATAAATACACCTACCTACATATTAACAATGAAGTGGAAATAACTTCTAACATTTTTATCAAATTAACTGTTAGGCCAAATTACTGCTCCGAGCAGCTACACATAAGTATAGAAAATGTTGCTACTTCATTGTCGTTATTTTAAGTATCGAAAGCATGCTTAAAACCAAGAAATTTATATTAATAGAAGACAACTTTCTTGACCCCAAGTGACCTTTGGATGTTCCGTTTCCTACCTGTCTCTTTCTAATTCTCCCTACAAGTAATATGATGACGTACTACATATGACGTATTAGACGGTCACGTGACACGTGCTCTAGTGGCTAGAAAGAGACACTTGGATAAGTTTCAAGGTAAATAAATTGTCTTCTCTTTTTTACTGGTAGCGTGGCTTCCAGTTATACCTTTAAACTTCTTGCTCATAACCTTTAATTACTTATTTTAAACATTCACTGCTTTCTGTTTGTCCAGTAAAATTGCAAGTTCAGGTGGTATTTGCTTGTTACACGCTTTCATTAGCGAACAGATATTTCGTACAAACTTTCTAGAAGGAGTTACATCCGTTTCCTGCATTCTACTCCAGAGGCCGATGGCTCCATCACAATCGTCTTCGCGCTCTGACAACAATAATTATAACTATTAGATAATATAGACTCCATAGATATAGGAAACTGTAGATCGGCAATGTGAAAGAGAAAGAGCATACTAACGCGTATGTTAGAGCGAGATAGATAGACTAGACTATTTCACGTACACGCAGGTGGCCTAAGTCGGCCTGTCAGTCACGTAGAAAAGACATCTAAGTTAATCAATTGGAGAAATTTTGTCTGTGTGTGCTATAAAATTAAATACAAGTAGAGCTAATTTCGCATAAACATTTCACCAAAATGGTGGGTCATGATTCAGATACATTGAACACTATGTACTTATTTGAAAAATTATCAAAAAAAAAAACTCACGATAAACATCCAAAATTAAATCGTATATCTCGTCCACACCAACTCTTTTCAAGCCCTTCATACACTCGGCTATGGTTTCCAGCGGCTTCAATTTCTTTTCGTCGGCGAATTTCTCGCATTGCCTCAGAAGTGCGTCGGGGTGGAACTTCACTGATGGATCTAGGAACATCTTTCGTAAGGTCTTGTGGTAGCCCACTTCGGCTAGAGCTGCTATTAGTGTCAGCTGGAAGATAACATTATTATATTTTACTTAAATAATGCCTGAATTGGCCGCGTGATGCCGGCAGAGTAGAATAGCATCACCCCATATCCTCCAATGGGTGTCGTAGAAGGCTAGTAATGGATCAGCAAAGGGGTATTGATCACTTAATGCTCCGTCCACCAATCCGCTTTGGGCAGGCATGGTGGACTATACTGCCTATACCTCCTTCGTTGAAAAGGAGAGGCCTTGTGTCCCAGCAGTGGGTCGAATTATAAAGGCTGTGATGATGATGCATGAATGCTCAACAACCGATGCAGGTGTTGAATTAATACAAGACATTTTTGAAGCCTGGGAGGAGTCGCGTGATGCTCTAGGTGTCTTCTGTGACTTATACAAGGCCTTTGATTGTGTTGATCATGAAACATTAGTGAGGAAACTACATCACTATGGTGTTAGAAATAACGCTCTTGATTTCATTACTTCATATTTAAGCGACAGAATTCAGAAGGTAGATGTTAATGGAAAACTTACTCGCGGGTCATTTGTCAAAATGGGGGTTCCACAAGGTTCTATTTTGGGACCATTTTTGTTTTTAGTCTACATTTTTACCCTTTCTTGTGAAAGACAACCACGGGATAGTATTGTTTGCGGATGATACTTCTCATATTTTTAAAACTAATAGAAGACAATCTAATTTTGATGAAGTGAACAATGCTCGCTCTAAGGTTGTACATTGGTTTAATACGAATAACTTGCTGTTGAATGAAAAGAAAACCAATTGTATTAAATTCACTTTACCTAACGTGCGAAATGCAGAAACCAGTTTAAGGCTTAATAATGAAGAATTGAACTTAGTCAAAACCACAGTATTTTTTGGAATAACCCTAGATGCAAAACTCCAATGGGGCCCCCACATATAGAATTTGTCGAATAAACTCTCTTCTGCAGCATTCGCAGTAAAAAAGATTCGCCAATTGACTAATATTGAAACTGCTCGATTAGTTTATTTTAGTTTCATAGTATAATGTCGTACGGGATCTTGCTTTGGGGAAATGGTGCCGATATTGACACCATATTTGTTTTGCAGAAGAGGGCTGTTCGTTCTATACAGGGTGTAAGGGAAACGCTCCCTAAAACGAAAACAGGAGGTAGTCCTAGTGATACTGAATACGATGTCATAGGTAAAATCTCAAAAATAAATTACATTTTTAACACTTTTTTTTCACTTATTTTGTGTATTATCATGCCAGGACAACAAAATAAAGCAATAATTTAAAATTTACAAACGCAAATTCATTTTTTTTACAATAAAAGCAATGTACTAAAAAATATCACGCGCAGTCTACGGGCTGGGCGGCGGGCGAGCGAAACGTCTAGCGCCGCTGCGTGGCCTTGCCCTTGACCGTTGTTGACCCATTGAACCCGCGCACGTTGACCAAGGTCAGCGCACGCGAGCGATACCGGCCGGCCGCGCCATCCCATCTACTACCTAAACTTTTCCGACGCACCCCGACGATAGGGAAGCTAGGTATGTTTTACCACACCTGCTAGATAGGTACCTATCATAATTCACAAGCATAACAGATATCCCGTTTCTTAAATTTTATGACAGACTAAAGTAGGCTTCTAATGTAAAATAGCCCATGTAAAATAACGTAGGTAGGTACTGCATTATACAGTGTCGCCTACGTGCTTAAATATCATCATAATAATCCACTCTTCCACAGACTACTGAGGGGATACCTACATCATTATTACGAAGTTTTAAAATACCGCTATTAGGTATGTTACCTAGTAAACAAGATAATGTAGGCATCTACGTCATCAGTCAACACGCGCTAGGAGACTCTCACGCAAACCCAACAAACTAAATTTCATAACTCACGTATTGACGAGAACTTTATGCAACACAATTAAACCGCTGTACAAACAAAAGTAGCTACAAAAATAACCTTTAGTACAATGAATCTTGCACACATAAAATATCATTATAAACTTAATACTGATTAAAGTCATAGGTACTTATTGGAGAAATTCTATCACTTTTGGCCGATCAGCTGTTATTCTGCGCGGCACCACCAACACGCGGCGGCAGCATTCTTTGGCGGATAGTACAAAGACACCGGCATCACAGGCGGCTTCTTTGTATTTGCCGAAAGGACAAATGAAAATGCCGCCCAGTCGGTGCACGGCGCAGGACGCACGCGCAGTTCGCTGTTAGCTTCGAACGTAAACGCATGTGATTTACGAACGAAATGTTATTACCTACCTAGTTCATTTGTGTATGTGTGTGAGTTGTGTTTTAAACTGCCTCTAATTAGGCGTACAGTGCTTGCGAATACGAAGCAATATTAAGTGGATGTGCCTCAGAGAAGCTGGATGAAATGCTTCCTTGCATTAAGGATATCGCGGCGTAGGTATCCAAATCTGGGAGCGCTAATTGCACCTCATTAGACGAAATGCCTAACGTAGGTACGTAGTTTTTATCAAATTGTTAGTTTTATTCATTTCCTTGTCATTTTCGTTATTTTTCTAGTATTAGTGCGGAATCGAATCTGGATCTGAAATCTGGCTTATTTCTCCGTTCACGTACACCCATCTAGGTATTTGTTGTTGTTTACTTTTAAACGTAGATAGCTAAACTATTACTCGTGCCTAGAAATTAAATCAATTAAGACTACAAGGCTTAAAAAGGGACACCAACGAATCGGTATACTGATTGTGTGTAAGTGTGTAAAATAATGTCTTCAATAAATTCGTTGTAACTCGTGACCTTAAAAGTCCTGTGTAGCTTAGAGGAGTGCATTCGCCCGGATCGCGAAAGGTCCCTGGTTCGAGTCCTGTCTCGGGCTTTTATCATGTTAGAATTTTTTATCAATTTCGTTTTCTATTTTTTTCACTCAGCATGTCATGGTGCTTCTCAAGTTAGTGAAAAGGTAGGTAGGTAACTACCTCAGACCAAATAAAATCTGAGGGAACTTGATTTGATGACGCGCGCTTTCGCTTATTTGCTAAGTAGGTAATTAATAAGACAAAAGTTGTTACTCGTCGCTTTGATTATTTATTTGTGTTTTTTTATTATTTGTATGATACTTAAGTACCTACTAAAATTATTAAACGGTACCCGGACTACTAAGATGATTTCGAGTGTAACATCTGTCCTGGTGGTTGGCTTTTGTTAGTTACTTTACTGAAGTTTCATTACCTACTTTACGAGTTCAATGCCCCTGCATGCACACGTTTAAGGTTGAAAACTAAATGTTGTCCGTACATAAAAAATGACTGTAACTCTGTTAAACTAAAGATTTGTGAAGAGGTTTTCATGATCTGCGGGCTTAGTCTGCGGGCGTTCGAACCTGTTCAGTTTTAGATACGCGTTGTGTGCCGGGGCGCCGCCGCCGCTTGCGTCGGGCCGCTACGGGCCGCCCGCACGTACGTAATACATTGCGCGTTGTAAAATTACCAACTCTTTAAATATTCAATTTAAAAAAAAAACTGCTTATGCCATAAATTTACTTTGAGGTAGTAGACTTTATATTTTTCGTTTTAGAGAGCGGGTCCCTTACACCCTGTATATAATATGGGACCAAGAGAATCCCTTAGAGAAAAATTCAAGACAATCAACATAATGACTGTTCATAACCAATATATATTTGAAAATTTAATGTATGCACACAAAAATATTGATAAATTTAAGGAAGTCAGCGACGTACACAATATTAATACTAGAAATAAGCATAAGCTCGCTGTGCCCAAAATTAGGCTCCATAAAGTTAGTAATTCCTTTGCTGGTAATGGTATTAAGTTTTACAACAAACTTCCAAATCTCTTTAAGGAATTATCTAAGAATAAATTTAAATCTGTTTTTAAAACAAAGCTTCTTTCGAAATCCTATTATAGTGTAAGGGAACAAAGAAGCTTGGAAATGAATATAAAAATTGTAATTGTATACCATAAGACGTACATAAGTGGTCGTTTACCTAGTGTAAGGATCCGAAATGTAAAATAAATAAATTAGTTTTAGATATGACAACGCTTTTAGATCATCTCAAATCTGATAAAAATTTAATCTTTTAACGAGGACTTATTACTGTTGTTGTGGTACTAATTCATGAATAAAAAATAATTTTATAAAATTAAACCGACCTCAAACTGATGCAAAGGGTAAATAAAAGTAAAAAAAATAAAAGTATTATGTACGATCTAAAAGTCAATATGATAACTATGCCAAATCCTATAGCAACATAGTGACATATTGTACCGACCCCAAATAAATAGGGACCAGGGTAAGGCGTAAGAATTGTGAATAGTACGGCGTATTGATTAGTTTTCTTGTCTTTTCTGAGTGGAAGATAATATTTGAAAATATTTGATTAGTTTTCTTGTCTTTTCTGAGTGGAAGATAATATTTGAAAATATTTAGGCTAATTATTTACATATTTTATCACGTCTACTACTATTTATAACTTTTCCGAGTACATACCTGTACATCTCCAACACCATGCACTCTCTTAACCACATTGAGAATATTCTGAACAAACTTATTCATTCCTTCGTTGGACTTTTCAATGTGAAGAAGGTTTTCTTCAGGCTTCCCTTCGCCCATTTTTGTGAGTATATGGCAAAGGAGTTCGTGTTTCAACGGCGTCTTGCTGTATTTGTTCGCTAGAGCCTCAAACTCTTTTACTGCCTCTTGAATGTTACCGCTGAAACATTGAGAATTTCAAGGGTTTATTTATCAAACATTGATAGCATGGAGATCAGATTAAACTTCATTACAGCATTGAAAAATACATATATATATATAAAATAGATTCGGATCAACATAACGCCTCCTAGTTTCCACGCGTTTCCATATCGTCCAGCTGTATTGGCCGTACGCTTCTAAACAAATTCCGCATAAAACTAATTTACAATTTTAAGTTGTTGATGGAGTGTGTCCAGTGCAAGATATTTATAGGTAAAACTGTAAGCCACACTACCAATAAAAAAGTGAAGACAAACATTTTGTCCTTGAAACTTCTTATTTTCTATTTGTCTCTTTCTAACCACTAGAGCACACGTATTAGACAGCCATACGTACGTCATCATATAACTAGTGCGGAGAGTTAGAAAGAGACAGGTAGGAAACGAAAACATCCAAAGGTTACTTTGGGTCAAAACTTTTTTATTGTTAGTGTGTCTTCCAGTTTTAACTATAAATTTCTTGGTCCAGTGCCACCTTTTTTACGGAGAGGTCTAATGCATTTACGCATCCTCTCTGCAGTACGATGCAACTGCAAAAGTAAGTGGGACTGAGAGGTAAACGCGTTCCCTCCACCAAACATCTTCTCTGGGTATCCTGCTAAGGCACACTACGACAGCGAACCGGGATCGCGAATTTCGCCGGGAAGCCATCTGTGCTCGCCCTTTCGGGCCCAACCGGTGCATCGCTTGTGTCCGATGTTCAGCATAAATACCGAACAGCGGACTGCAGGTCTTGAAGACCGGGCCCCATCGAGTACAAGGCTCCGCTGGCCCTGAAAAAGGCCTTTTCCCGGGTCTCCCACAGTGGAGCAAAGAGCGGCTTGGATTGAACTCGGCCCAGTTTAAGCCAGGTTTCGATTTAAAATGTAAATATTTATGATTGTGCGAATATGTATTAAATATTCCTTTGGGCGTTGGCTTGGGGGTGTCAACACCCAAAGGAATATTTAAATAAACTGACAGACATATTATGTCTGCCTGCTACTTCAGGGGATATAGTCCGAAAGGACTGACATGTATATATTAAATAAAAGTCCTGTAACAAATAAATAGGAAGAAATAGTTCGCATAGCTTATCAACTATTAATAATTAATAAACTTACTTCTTTAGATGCACTCTAATAAGTGGTCCTAGGAGCACGTTTGAGGGCTGACAATACCGCTGACTGGCAAGTAAATGGAACATGTTGCGTGTCTCCTCGTGGGTGCCGTTTGCAGCGGTCGCGTCGAGTAACCGCCAGCAATTCATGGCTATAGCTCGACCCCCTACTACACGCCTAGTAAATAAAAGTGTAATTTGTTTAGCTCTAAACGGGCAAAAATGCACCAAGCAACTAAAAATACTAAATGGGTGACTAATCATTTGTTAGTCGCCCATTATTGTAGTTTTTGTCACCCACATAATATTTGCATAGGTTTAGGTTAGGTTAATCTAAAAGTGAACAGTTAAATGCGAACCGTTCTAAACATTCTGATTCCCTCTTAACAAAAGAAGCGTCGAAATAGACGGAGACGATGAGTTGGCAGTGGATGAAAATGGTACAATATTTTGTATGTCACGAACGCGGGAACGATGAGCCAAGGCTGTGTGTGATATACAGGCATATTGTCTATGTACTGTCCGGTAATTTCAAAGTATGTAATTCATTACCAAACGTTGCAAAAAAATCGAACCAGTTTTCAAATACAATGGGAAATGTTTGTCATGTTCTGAACGTTCTTTTACTTAGGGTGAAGTTATGCACAGTTATAAACGTGTAACGTTGTCTCCTCGGTCCTAACACCATGATTGAGGGTCCAGGAAATGAGGCACCGATTGCGTCATTATTTTTTATTATTGCCAAAGGTAATGATATAAGGTGGTAATAAAAGGTAATAAAATATAAGGTAGATACAAGTAAGATACAAGGAAGATACAAGGTAGATGTTAGGATACAAGTTAGATACAAGGCAGGTAAGATTATGAGTCTTATTTTGCTTTCTGCCAGCTTAAAATAGCACAAGACGGTGTTTTAGATTTATTTTTTAAATATTTTTCCTCTTCGAAAAGGATCAAATATGAGTGTTTACTCATAACCTACAGCGCGCGCGTCCCGCCTACTTACGACTTCTAACCTCTTTTATTTGTTCTGTGATGCTATAACATGACAATGTTATAGTAACACGTTACACACGCTTCCTCACTCACACTCCACTCACCTCTTTTTAGACTGCTCAGTAATCAATTCAAACGCTTGATCAATCTTCTTCTTGTACACCATGAGGGTCGCGAAGTCTATCACTTTGAACTCGTCTAGGTTGAAATTGGGAGCAGTTTTACTTAGATCAGCTAAAGCTAGTTCTGCCTGCTCCAGTTCTCCAAGTTTTACGTGGAGGTCGAAGATTGCTGCCTTCATGCCAGCTGAGAGAATTACCTATAGAAATGATTACATTTTAGACATGCGTACTACAAGCGTGATTGTTAAGTAGCAAGAAATTCATATGTAACGCCACACTGCCAACAAAAAAGTGAAAACAACTTTTTTGACCCCAAGTAACCTTTGAATGTTTCGTTTCCTACCCGTCTCTTTCTAACTCTCCGCAAAAGTGATATGATGACGTACATACGCATGACGTGTTAGACGGTCACGTGACACGTGCTCTAGTGGTAAGAGAGACAAATGGATAATAAGTTTCAAGGTCAAATTTTTTGTGCTCACTTTTCGTTCGAGTTATGGCTATAAATTTCTTGTTAAACAGTCACTGTAGACCATTTTTTCTCAAGCCCCCGGTTGAGAAACAATGGTCTACAGTGACTGTTCGAGACCATTCGTGTTTGTTGTTAAAGACGGTCGCGAGAAATTTTAATTAACTTTTGACTTTTTATTAAAATGGTTGAGAATCTACGCTGTAGACTAGCGAATAGATCGCTTGTAATACAAATGTATAAGGACGGTTTACCTCTTATAAACCGAGGGCACACATACCGTCCAGATTGCTCCGTAAATTAAAAGTAAATAAATATTAAATATAAATAAATTTGAAAACTTTACATATATCCCCTATGTATCGGTAACTAAAAGGTTAAGATTCGCGTTTATTTTCTGCGTGGAATGACTTAATATCAACAATATTGCCAAAGGATTCGGCATTGGATTTTTACGGTCGACCACTGGCCTGACACCAACCATCTTTCTACAGCAGCTGAGAGCACGCTTGAGCCTTCCAAAATGCCGAGGAAAATCAAGTTGATAAATTTTCGGTCACCCATCAGAGTACCGACCGCGCACTTGGTAGCTTAACTTTCGTAATCGTTACTAAGAACGCACGACCGCGTGCCATCAACCTCCTTTCGAGGAAACAGCTTAAACGAACAATAAAAAATCGGGAGACTTGGCCTCTTGACTTTCTCGTATACCGGAAACGACTCAAAAGTTGATAGAAACCTTATATTTTGATGTCATACATGCATGTTAAATTTTGGTCACCCATCCGAGTACCGACCGCGCAATTGGTTGCTTATCTTTCGTGATCGACGACTCAAAAGTTGATAGAACCCTTATATTTTAATGTCATACATGCATGTTAAATTTGGTTGCAATAAGTTAAAGCATGCTCGAGTTATCGTGCTAACGCACAGACACACACGCAGACACACACAGGCATAATTCCAAAAACGGTATTTTTGGACTCAAGGAGGAGGAAAACGTGTAATAATCTGGAGGTCGAATTTTTTGACGATTACAAGACTTCGTCTATACTACATATACGAGAAAGTAAAAAAGGGGATATTCTTTAAAACCGCAATTACCTATAGTAAAGCAAACTTACCCCTTCTTTCTGACACCTGTCTGCGATTTCCTTGGCGGCCGCTAAATTCCCATCTCTACAGTATTGCTGCAGTAATTTTCTTAGTACACCTCGTGAGTTCATTCCTTTAGCGTCCAGTTCGTTTAAGTGCGCTCTAAGGGACGCTTCGTTCATATATTTCTAGAAAGCATAACATTAAAAAGACCATTACAAAATATAATATTTGTGTGTAATATCACCTATGCGTTAAGTGCGACTAAGAGCCTTCGCTTAAAATAGTTCTACTTAGGATATTTGTGTAGCAGGGGTCCACGTCCGGAAGCCTCCTCGTGGCGGACCCTGGTAACGTGGTGGGGAAACTTTCTTGGCGGGTGTGTGGCTTTTGATGTCAAGTGTCCCTTGGCATTCGAAGTCACATGCCATGGTCGAGTTGTTTTTGTTTTCCCACCACGGCTAGTTCGGGACGGCCCTTCTCAGGGCCACGACCGCGCCCGAAGTCCCCCGTGTGCGGTCCGTTGGCTGCTCCCGGTGTCCTCGTCAGGAGAACGCGCCAGGTCGAGCAGCCGTCGGTGGAGGAGTGGCAGCTGGCCTCCAATTGGTGCAAGGAGTGCCTAGACGGGCAGCGTTGGGACGGTCTCGGTGTAGTTGCGCTCACGTGCGCAGATCCCGAGCCGTCCCGCAATAGCGCACTGGAGGTGAGGCCGGGGAGGATGTTTAGTGGGTATGGAGGGAACGCCTTTACCTCGAGTCCCACATATCCCCTGCGGTTGGCACCACCCCGCAGGGACGATGCGTAAATGCATATGACCTCTCCGTAAAAAAAAAGGATATTTGTGTAGCAATCTAATAAACTCATACAAAATAGTAGTTTATGCAACTGTCATATAATGAAGGGTAACGAGGAATAGTAACGAGTGTTTTAATACCCGTGTTATATGCAGTTGCATACACTACTTTATCTACACTCATACATAAATTCAAATAAAACAACAGAAAAGACAAATATTACGTTTTCCAAAACAAGTGCTTTTTTCTCGTTTTCTATTTGAATATGCTTGTTCGCATCGTATTGGAAACACAGATTTGTTTATTTTTTACTAATCACCAAGCGCACCGCCAGAACTGTCTAATCAGAAGCGCCCCGCCCGCCCGCCGCCGTGACGCGTTATGCAGCGAACCAATAAGAGGGATTTCTTAACGCGACCAATCGAGCCATAGAATAATTACACACTAAAAACAATAACATGAGGGGGCTCGTCAATTTTCCATTTAATTATTTTAAATCCTAATTAACCTTTGTTTGTTTGTTCCCTTTCTGTAAAATTATTATTTTTTTATTTTTCTGGCAACAAACTATTTGTTGTAGCTTTTTGCAAATTATTAGGAGTCAAATTTTTTGTATGGGTTAGATCCCTTTGCCTTCCCGAGTATTTAAGAAAAATAACTGTATCATAATGAGTCGAACCGGTGTTATAATGGTCATTATGTTACAGGTTGTTTTTTTTTATTTTAATTTTGATTATCTGTATTAAAAAGTATGTCATTTTATGTTCACCTTTGATATCGTAATTCCTAAGCGTAAATCGAATATTATGACATGAGTGTAGATAAAGAATATTACTCACAGGGTGTGGCATCTGTTGTGCAAACATTTCGCCCTCATCAACGATTCTATCGTCAATGATCTCCATCAGACTGTTTCGGAACATTTCAGCTGTGGCATCCTTGTAGTGATCTGGTAGACGGCTTAAACAGTAATCTGACGCTGCCGTCGATATCTTTAGTGTTGTAGCTTTTATTGCCTAGCAAATAAAGATCAAAATTCAAAGATACAATATACGTATAAACTTCATGAACGAAATATTACGTGTTTTTATACGTAATGTTCTTACTTAATGTTCTAAATGGAATTCTCAAAGGAACTTAAATAAGGGCATTTATGGAGAGTTAGGAAATCTATACTACTATCTCTGCATTTGTTATTTAAAAATGACTAGAACACTGTCAAAATCTTTATTTTCCTACTTAGACAAAAAATTAATTTTTTAATATTTATTGTAGAAATTGTTGCCAGTGTAAAAATACCTATCGCTGGTTACTCTCACGTGTAAAGTCCACTTTTATAAGTGACATATAAGTTTAGACGGTTTTTTTGTAATAGCAAGTGCGTTTTTTAAGTGTAAAATGTAGTGTACACTCCATTTTTAACAGTAACAATCGTACAATTTAAATTCAGCATTCATCATTATCGTGATTCCTTGAGTTTTAGAAACTTGTGTGTTAAAGTTAAAAGAACTACTGTGTACACCATAAAACACGAATTCGTCTGGTAAAGTAATATTATTTTTTAATATTATTACTTTCCCAGGCGAATTCGTGTTCCACGCTCTTTATTAAACTTAAGTTTCTGAACCAACCTTAATCAAACTAAGGAATTCTGTAAGATCCTGTTTTACCCTCTTGTTCACGATAAACGTACACAAAAACCTGCCGACCCAGTCTTTATTTTTGTTTGTTGACTTCTTCGCAATATCTTCTACAATATAAACTGTCGATTTTACATCCTCGCTTATGAGGTAGCCTTTGAGTAAAGGTTTTAGCAACTTTTCTGCGTCAACTCTGCCCTGAAATAATTCACCTGAAACGTAAAAAAAGAGTAGTCACTAATAGCACAGTATACCAAGAACAGCGTAATACGTCTTCATACAAACTGGCCGCTATCCATTAGAATGTGTGCGTGCGTACTCGGCGCCGTGTACGCACGCACTGTGACGCACACATGACATAAAAATATGGGGGCATAAGGTGGTCTCGCCGTCTCGGTGTGATCGTGCGTTATGTCATTGCACATTCGCTCGCCGCTCGTTCCCGTCCGGCACATTTACGATAGCCCTAGCGTCAACGCAGAGTAGGCTAATAACTCGCCGACAGCCGACAGATAAACTACTGTTCTTGGTATACTGTGCTAATAGCTACTCGTATGTAGGGTTACCATCCGTCCGGATATGTCCGGATTTCCAGATTTGTCCGGAGTTTTTTTGGTTTAGATGGAATATGAGTAATAAAACATACATAAGTAATATTAAATAAGTCTTTATTAATTTTCCACTCATCTAAAACCATCCGTGCGGCGCCCGCAACCCGAAACCTCCCTCCCCGACCCGAGCGAACGACCGATGCTACCACGTCCATACCACTGTATACCTGATGTTTGCATTTTGTGATTGAAATGTCCACATTTTTTTAAACGTTTTTGTCAGGGCGGTTTAAATTTCTAATTGGTAACCCTACTCGTATGTCATCGTTAAAGACAATCTCTTTAGATGTTTTTAACCAATGAAGAGTGCGAGTTTTTGAAACCGTGGAGCTGTTTTCACATATTCTAATTACGAGATACCTGGTAGTTAAATTAGATAGAAGGATCATCAAACCTAAAAAGTAAAGTGGGAACTCACGATCACTCCATTTCCATCAGTCGGCGCAAAAATTCAGCAAACACACGATTGCTCCATTCGCGTCACTCCAATTCACTTTCATTCTACGCAACGACTTTTGACACTTAACGAAATGGACGTGGGATCGTGGGTTTGGAGTTTGGGGTAATGGATTTCAGATTGTTTGGATATGCCAAATTTTTCGTCACTCCATTCAAGTCACGTGGGATTCGGAACACATGGAATGAGTTTGGTTTATTTTGGAGTGATGTAGCTTAGAGCGATCGTGAGTTTCCCACTTAACTAAACCATCGGTAAGCTAACACTGGCATGATAACCTAATAGTAGCAATGGATCGCCACCGCCGCTCTATTTTCAATTTGTCACTAAGTACTTATCGTGAATGTTCACACAACTCCGCAAGCGACAAATTCTTAGCGAATTATGGTGGGGTAACTACTAAGCCCGTGTAAATTGAGCTAACTAACGCCAGCAATACATGTTAATTATTTTATAAAATCTAAATCATGTCAATAATAAAAATCTAAAACGGCCAAGCTTTTTTTCTATTCTTAATAAATGGCCTAACGACACATAAATATTACGCATTTTACTAATGTCAAGTGAAAACGTATATAAAATAACAATAAATTGTACGGTAGATTGATTTAAAAATGGAGTCTCTCAATAAGTGTTATTACAACAAGAATTCGGGAGAAACTCCACGTTCATTTTAATGCGTGTATAATTTATTGAATGGCATATCACCTTTTCATAGTTTCCGTTATTTTTCAAATGAGTTTAGCTCTAAGTGCCCACTTTTGAGATAAACCTATTTTAAAACTTCATTGAAGAAAGAAAACGAACGTTGTTGAAGTTTTTCAATAAATAGTACAAGTGTTCTCATTAATTGTGGATGTTTTCGATTTTTTTTTTATCAATATGTTGAATCAAATATCTATCTAAAAAAACTCACAAATCTCGCTAGCAGCTCTCACTTGGCCCGTGGTCAAAAGAGTCTCCATCATGGCCGTTAGCACAGTGGGCACGGTAAGTCCTGCGTCCAGAAGCTTCTTCATCAGATTCTGAGGCGATGTGAAACTGACATAGGGCAACGTGTATTCGAGAATGGTCTCATAATCAGGATTCACGTTCATTGTCACCATTGTAGATAAGGTGTTCATGATACCTGTAAAGTTTATTTATATTTAGTGTTTCGTAGTGAACACAATGGAGCTTAAATTTAAACTCAATACAATACTTTTAGACGTATTTAATGATAATTTAGTAATTACAAATAAATTTCGTGCTTTCGATGCGACGAATGATTTAAGAGTGTGTGGTGGGGGGTGGGGGTACAGTTATACGGCATATCAGAGAAATTCGTCGCCTTGTAAATTCCGGCAGCAAAGTTGTATTGGAGAATGCTTGATGCTGTTCTCTTCTCAGAGAGGCAGGCCACAACATTTGGTGCTAACTGCGCCCGCTACTTCGTTCGCGTAGATTTCCCGTTTTTGCAACATTTTTCATTGATGCTCAGCTCTTATTGGTCGTAGCGTGATAAAGCCTTCCTTGATAAATATAATCCAACGCAAAAATAATTTTTCAATTTGTATCAGTAGTTTCTGAGATTAGACTTTGGATAGAAACAGAAGTATTAGCTAAAGAGCCAGTGGAAAGCTACCTGTATGTATTTGACCAGACTTGGGGTTTTGTACAGTGAGGCCCCTATACCTACCATATATGAGATGGGGGTTCACTAAGCCCCAAGTGGTGGACACGGCGCGCGCTCAGGCAAGACAGGTATCGATTTTTGGCGAATTTTTAAAGCATTTGACGACGTCTGCCGTTTTTAAAATTTGATAATATATTATTATTATTATCTAAAAACAACAATGGCAGACCATTATCGCGCGGGTAACATTGTGGCAGACAGTTTTGAAAGTACTGAAAAAAATTAAATTTAATTGAAGAGATCTGCCATTGATATATTTTATTTATTAGGGTCTTGAAAACTTATATTGATCACGGCAGACGACTTCATTGAGTACACACATAAGCAGACAACAAAATCTTTGCTACTATCCGGTCAGATGTATGTGTATTACGTTCCCTATTTTACATCAATATGATTTACTTTATCACTGCATGCATAGAAATGTAAAATTTAATTTTGTAAACTATGTACTAAAATTTATAAGTTTATCATCAGATAAAAAAGTTAATATATTTTCAAAGAATCTCAAATATTAAGGTATATTGCAGATAACAAATAATTATTCAAATATTTATTTAATTTTCTTCTTTTTATTTATTTAAGACATAATTAAAAAAAAATGAATAACAAAATATGAAACGTGCATGCATTAAAAAAAATTGTATATTTTTTTTTTACTGATTTAAATCTTTATTCATCGTCATCGGAAACATGGTCGTCGTGGTGTGACTCGTCTTCATCATCTATAGAATCGGAATCTACCTTAATATACCTTAATATTTGAGATTCTTTGAATATATATTAACTTTTTTATCTGATGATAAACATATCAATTTTAGTACATAGTTTACAAAATTAAATTTTACATTTCTATGCATGCAGTGATAAAGTAAATAATATTGATGTAAAATAGGGAACTTAATACACATACATCTGACCGGATAGTAGCAAAGATTTTGTTGTCTACTGATGTGTGTACTCATTGAAGTCGTCTGCCGTGATCAATATAAGTTTTCAAGACCCTAATAAATAAAATATATCAATGGCAGATCTCTTCAATTATTTTTTTTTTTTTCAGTACTTTCAAAACTGTCTGCCACAATGTTACCCGCGCGATAATGGTCTGCCATTGTTGTTTTTAGATAATAATAATAATATATTATCAAATTTTAAAAACGGCAGACGTCGTCAAATGCTTTAAAAATTCGCCAAAATCGATACCTGTCTTGCCTGAGCGCGCGCCGTGTCCACCACTTGGGGCTTAGTGAACCCCCATCTCATATATGGTAGGTATAGGGGCCTCACTGTACAAAACCCCAAGTCTGGTCAAATACATACAGGTAGCTTTCCACTGGCTCTTAGGCTATATGGATATAATTTCCTATGCGCAGTAGACAGAGCCTGCTCAGGTCTGGACAGAGCTTAAAAGAACATAATCAATTACAAGTTACAGAGAATTGGTATGATGTGGACATGCGTGGATATTACTATACCTTTCTCTCCATAGCTCTTGGAATTTTGTAACAATATTGGCCAGAAGTAATGCGGCCTGATTGGCATGCCAAGTTGCTGCATCCTGCCGAACATATCCAATGCGAGAGGTATTTTACCAAGTTGTAGAGCCGCCTCCGCGGCATTGTGCAACGCAATAGGGTTCCTTCCAGAAGACATTAGCTCTTGAGTTACGAGAGATATCACGCTGGAGGGCTGGAATTTCACATTAAGTTATGTATCGGTTTTTTGATAGAGTAGTAGCTAAGGCAGAAGACACTGTTCGACTCACAGAAATAATAGTAAGGAGAATAGAAGTGCCTTAGTCGCGTGGCCTTGGTGCCGCACTTGTGTCTCGTAGGACACAAGCGCGCGACTTGCGGCTCAGTGTTGTTCGAACTGTCGGTGTGATAAAAATGCCTTAAAATGGTTTTTTGAGGCATTGGTAATTGCAGAATCTCATTCAGAGTGTGTAATTACACTAATAAGGGGATCACATTTCATTAGAATGTATTATTTTAATGTAATAATGCTGTTTTTATCAAAATACACCTTGAGAAAATCTTTCACTATTGGTCTATACGTTATTAACATATAACTTCATAACCATTGCTGCTCATGCTTTTAAAACACAGACCGTTCTAAAGTACCTATACGCAGCAATATATTGTGATTTTCGATATCCCTTCTCTCTAGCACAAAAGTTCATGGTACAGACACGATACGGACGGACATGATAACAGCCATAATGCCGACGCGACCAATGAAGAGCCATATTGTTTAAGTGTAAGTGTGACTTATGGTGAATGTTACTCAACGCTGTCTCTTAAAACGTAAGGTTCTTAATTGTAAATTGGAGGCGTAATTGCGTAGTATGTTTCGTTCGTTTGGGTGCGTGCATTAATAGTAAGTGGAGGGGATAAAGCGGCGACACTGGTTCCGGTAGTAAATGCGAACCAAAGCATTTCTATCCTCTTTATTATTATTTCTGTAGTTCGACTACATTCGACAGTGCGTCCTTTATGTTAGGCATAAATATCACGTACAGTCAACGCATTATTGCTGTAACTGTGTTTATATGGCGATACTAAACATTGTTATTTGGGAAGAAGCTCAAATTAAGAGAGATCCATATAATAAGACAACACCCTAAAACTCGAATATAAAACGTATTAGCCGTTTATAAAGGACGAATGGGCAGAAGAAAGCTTGGAAAAGAGATGGTTTGATGAAAAAATTATCATAAAAGGGTTGGACAAATGTTTTAACCCCACATAGACGGCGAATATTCGTAACATCTTTATTTCTTACCAATCATACGCAGAAAATATATGCATCTTACCACAGAAGCTTTGACACAATCCCTAACCAAACTTCTTCCATGTAATCCTTGATCGTCTTTCGGGCCAAAAGCTGGCAGTGGAAGACATTTGTAGATTTCCAATGCGACTATGGGGTGATTTTGGAAAACCAAATTAGTCGTCACACTCTGCATGTAAGGCGATATCGATGGTTTGTTCAGTGTATCAGACGGCAGGAAAAGTAGAATCTGGAAATCAATTTAATATGTAAGAACTTATTTTTATTTTTTAATAAAATTATAATTTATTTTTATAAAATCACTTAAGATACTATCGATTTAGCACTGTAGTATTTTATTATTAGCTTTATTATTGTTATGACTTTTGGATGTAATAAAAAATAATAATATCTCTTTCTAAATTTGTATATCTACTACACGACATGCATGCAAAAAACCCCACCTCATAGATTTCGATTCGGAATATATCATTATAAAAAATAAGATAGGCAAAAAAGCTGTAAAAAAATATGAAAGTATATTTTATAAGCTTTATTTTCACATACTCTACATAAACATCGATAAACGAAATGTTGCTGAAAATAAAGTCATTACCTCATCAACAGCTCATATAATGTCCCCACCGAGGTGCTCGAGCCTACCCCACATTAGAGGGCGATTAGACCTTAGTCAACCACGCTGGCCAAGTGCGGGTTGGTCGACTTCACACACAACCTAAGAATTTCTTCATAGGTGTGTGCAGGTTTCTTCACGATGTTTTCCTTCACCGTAAAAGCGTCGATTAAACGTACATTGTGAATTCAAAATTTGAAAACACATTGGTACGTGGCGGGGCATGTCATTACCTCAGAAAGCCTCATTTCTCGTGTTTACGTTATAGATACATAATCTCTGTGACTGTGCAGTGTGTTAAAAGATAATTGAATACTTGTTTAGTTAAACATTTAATAGATTTGTAGTCACTATTGAGTTTAATTCTGTAAAAATTTAAGCTAATCCGTTTTTGGTTTTCAGATTGTAAAAACAATAAAACAACATCTGTGACAGTAAAAAATGTAAGCTTGGGTTCTGTTTTACAAACAGGGTTAAAAGTTATTATTTGTTAATTGTAGATTTTGATTTATCGAGCTATGAACAAAAACGTATGGGGTGGGTCGATTACATTGCTGCATGCAAGTGTATATTTAATATAAGCATATACAAAACATTCAATTGGCTATTCTCAACCACGTAGCTCCTTACTATATTAACAGTAATATTAACAGAGGTCTGTACAAATCCAATTAACTAACCTTAGGCACATATTCATACATTCCTACTGTCGCCAGAATCTTTACAATTTCCATAACATGAACCTCTTCAAACTGTAGCCCATTCTTCTGGGCTTTATCCATTTCTTCCAGAAGCAAATCACTTCTCTTATTCCAAGCAAAAGACCGGGCGATAGCAGTGTATGTGTCTATTGACTTCTCTATTTTGAGAGATTTCATCATAGATAATACGTCTTGGATGTTCTTGATATTACTGGAAAATAAATTACTTATTAGGCCGGCGTCCACTACGCGCGCTCTACGAAAAAATCCTTTGACGTGCCATGCCGTCACTTGTAGAACGTAAGAACTATGTAGACAGTGGGGCTAGATTAAACCTTATTTTAATTACTCAGCACTCAATTTCTTTTAACAGCACGAAGTAATGAGTGCGTCTTACTTAGCCGCCGGATATTTCGACCTATTCGTGTAAAATAAAAGAATGTCAATTTCAATTAAATAGGGTCGAAAATCATTTGTCCACGAAAAAAACCCTTGCCATGCCGTACCGTGCGAGCCCAATGGGCGCAGGCTCTTATTGAAATTACCTCGTTTTTATACAACAATATTTTTGGACATTATCGGAATCACTTTTCCTCTTTCACTTGCTCTTAAAATAAAAGAAACAGAGGAAGACCATTCAAAAGACTTAAATAAAAGGGTTTCTCATGAAAGTAGGGAATGGCATTATTTGGAGGAGGCCTATGTCGATGGACAGCTTAACTAATATTGGTGTGAAATAATTTTTATGTTTACAATCGCGTAAATATTTTTAAAACTAGAAAAAAAATACACTGAAAAATACCCTCTCTCTGGTCTGGTCTCCATTTTTTACTTTCTTGCATACGTAGAAAGTCTTGTAATCGTAAAAAGTCTTGTAATCGTAAAAAAAAACGACTTCGAGATTTGACAGATTTACACGTTTTGGACCTCCCTGAGTCCAAAAATACCCTTTTTGGAATTATGTCTGTGTCTGTGTATCTGTGTGTGATAACTCGAGTATGCTTTAACTTTCTCGTATACGTAGTATAGAGGAAGTCTTGTAATCGTCAAAAAATTCGACCTCGAGATTTTGACGGATTTACACGCTTTGGACCTCCCTGAATCCAAAAATATTTTTTTGGAATTAAGTATGTCTGTGTATGTGTATGTTTCTGTGTGTGTGTGTGTGTGTGTGTGTCTGTGCGTTAGCACGATAACCCGAGCTTGCTTTAACTTATTGCAACCAAATTTAACATGCATGTATAGCATCAAAATATAAGGTTTCTATCAACTTTTGAGTCGTTGATCACGAAAGTTAAGCAACCAAGTGCGCGGTCTTTACTCGGATGGGTGACCAAAATTTAACATGCATTTATGACATAAAAATATAAGGTTTCTATCAACATTTGAGTCGTTTTCGGTATACGAGAAAGTCAAGGGGAGACCACTCCCGATGTTTTTAAGTTAGTCAGGTGAGAGAAATAAAGTTTTCTAATGTTATTATTGATAATATATTATTGTATCTTACCCAGCTTTACCTTCACAGAGAATGAGGGAATTAAAAATACTTTCATTCGCAGGGAGATTCTGTGCTTTCATGTTGGATATTACTTCTGTTGATTGGTTTACGTCACCAGCCTATAAGTAAAATAATTAATTAAATGTTATAGGTTAATTTCCCACTGTCAATACTGAAAAGGAATATAACTTTAGTAATTTACTTAATTTGAAGTTCATGACTTTCAGTTCACCCACTGGTAAGTGATGGTAATACCAAAACTCGAAGCAAGCTTCGTCTAGAACCTTCCCTTGGGCCTGGTACGCCGCCAGGGGTAGCGCGCGACCATACACCTTGTTTCAAAGCTCTTAAAGACTACTTTAGTATCATAGTAGTTACAAGTACTTGGTGTATGATTCTCTTAACAAAATGTGGTGAACAAAAATTTGTTAGCATATATAAAAACGTGCTGAGTATTAGATATTTATGGCCAGACAAGTGTTTGACACCAACCCTCCTTGGGAACTATTGCTATATTTCGGCAGCAATCATTTATAGGTTCTCTCTCAAAATCAATGAGCATACCCTAATAGGGGCATCAACACCGAGTCTTAGTTATTTTTTAAACTTAAATAATGTTTTGTTTTGAGATTACAGGATATAAAGATACTTACTTCAGCTAGAGTCTGCAATATCAACTCATATGTTGTCTGATTTGGTTTCACAGGTGCCATTTGGTTGATGAAAGAACTTACAACAATTTTCTTATGATTAGCTATATATACATTAAGCAACTCATTGTAGTAGTCAACATCAAATTCGGAGTGTGACCTAAAACAGAAAGAATGTATGTTTTTTGAGATTAGAAAGTAAAGAACACTAGAATGCAGACTAAATATTAGATGGAATTCAGAATATGATATGTGTAGAGTATATATTTTTTAAGCTTTAAAAAATATAACTGTATATTCTGAATTAAATTAATTTTTTTAAGGAGAAATTAATGATAAAGTTTTTCCTGTACAGGATTTGGATTTAGATGTGCAGAGGGAGTCGAAGGGGAGGGGTAACCTGCACCCTAGAAGGATTCCTTTACTTGTTCCTTACCTTTTGAGAAAATTAAAAAAAATACTAAAGTAATATTATCCTGCAACTTCTTCAAAATTGTAAATAAATTGAAAAAATGAGTTAAACATTCCAAAACACATTTAAAAAACCCAAAATGCTTGTAATAGTTCTTCAGTAAAATCACAGATAGTATAATACTATACTAGTACAAAAAAGTCATATAGGTCCTAAGTTAGTTTCGCCATTTCTTCTCCATCTGAGCATAATAATAGTAAAAGAATTATTATTATTAATTACTTATTATTAAACATTTATAAATATTCAGAAAACTTATCCAAAAGAGACTATAAAAGTACTTAGCAAAGGCCATTTAATTAAATAAAAAACTTTTTCATTTCAAGTCAAACATAACCTAACCCAATATACATATTTGTACTTTTGAGATGACAGATGGCAGTCATTAAAAAAATCAACTTTATAAATTATTTATAAATTATTATTAAAAGTCAACTTTATAAATTATTTGGCTATCGTGTACCGAGGCTATTTTAATTTATTACTTTCTCAAGAAGTTGAGGAAGATAAATCGTAAAATTAAACGAAATTCGTCAAATTCCTTTGAATTGCCCGCGAGTGAGTTCCTCCAGAATAATTATAGAGTTAGCAAGGAAATGGCTCTGCAAAAAAATGAAAAATGGAGAAAAATAAAAAAAAATGCAAAATCTCTGGAAATGGCAGTGCTTCTAACTATTATGAAAAAATAAAGTACCTAATATACTCTAAGTATGTAATCATTATGGTCATTATGTAACCTGTAACATAATGACCATAATGAGTCGAATCGGTGTTATACCGGTTCGACTCATTATGATACAGTTATTTTTCTTAAATACTCGGGAAGGCAAAGGGATCTAACCCATACAAAAAATGTGACTCCTAATAATTTGCAAAAAGCCACAACAAATAGTTTGTTGCCAGAAAAATTGGACGCCACTACTTTATCTTCACTAATGCAATTAATCAAACAACAAGAGTAAAAGCATTAGTGAAGATAAAGTAGTGTATGCAACTGCATATAACACGGGTATTAAAACACTCGTTACTATTATGAAACTCGCCTCGTGTTTTAATACCCTTCATTAAATGACAGTTGCATAAACTACTATTAACAAAACTAACCAATGGCGAAAGCGCTTCTTAAATAACGACCAATAGTGAGGCCTTTGAACTCTACCCCGAGTAAATTGAAATCGTTTTGGAACGCACCCCAAATAAATAAAAACTGTCAACAAAACACGTCAAATTTGTATTTAACTTAACAATTTTAAAAGTCAATAGATTCCACTCTAATAAGCCAGTTGCTATGTATTTCTATTTTGGTAGCGTTGTCAATGCTAAAGAACGAGTTCAATCATTCGCTCTATATTCCGCTTAGATTGGCAACACTGCCGGGAGAATTTTGTCACTGGGGACAAATTAGTCTCTCCCTATTGCCATGCTAGCTCTAGGGAAAGACAAGGAGGTAGAGAGAAAAATTTGTCTTCTCCCCGGGGAGATTTCTCTACGTCCCGTGCTAGGTCTGCAGAACCAACCAATCACTCAGCTATTAGACTCTCCTACCAACAGTTGATCCTGCTTGGCCATAAAAAAAATACCCTGAACTATTCTACTAATACATCAACATCACAATAAGAGTTGATATTTTCTAAGCAAATTCGTTTTTTTTTTCTATTACCTTGTTGCTCTAATCTGTACTATGAAAATCGCACTTTTTCTGCAAAAGATCTATTGAGAGGTGATATTTGTGTTCCTAATTTATCAACCTTTCTACACAAAAGTCGATAACACCCAAATCTTGTGTCCCATATTGTACAGGAAAGCCAATGATTAATAAGTTTATCCAATTGAAAGCATAGTTTTGATCTAAGAAATGATTGTATCATTAAATTACTCTTCTAGCCATTGTACTGATGTTGGTAGAGGAATTTAGTATAAAACTTATATAACACCAGTTTGATGAGTCAGTAAAATTTGAATTGTATTAAAATACATACTTGATAGTGTCCCAAATCTGATCCAGTAAAGCCATCCTTGTCGTAGGCGACTCATCCGGTAATAGATCTGAACAACATCTTATTAAAAGCAGTCCTTGCTTTTTGGTTAAAAATTTAATTTCTTTAATCTTGTTTACTACTCTGAGCAAGTCGTTTTTATAAACTCTGTTCTTTTGATGTATGTCAGAAGAAAGACCGGCAATGAGTTTTTCTAGCAGTTCACTTGAAGTCATATGTGAAGTAGTTTCGCTTGCTAAACTTTTTGATTTGTTAGTATTTTTGCTTAACTGGTCTGCTATGAATTTATTATCAGCACGGTGCATGTATGCTGTAGTGATAGTTCTGTGAAAAAAGGAATAACTTTTTTAAGATTATGACTTAACTAAAAAACATAAGTTATTGAAAATACTAACCTTTTTACATGGTCGGCCCGACAAAGACGAAAATGTACAGGAAAGTTTGCTTCTTTAACAGTAAATTTATATCGTATTAATATTCTCGCTGAATTAGGAAGTTTGTATATCGGTCTAGTTAGAAACATTTTTAAATATTCAGAAAACTTAAACCAAAAATACTTATTTACCACAGATTTATTTACAATTTTTCTGACAATTTGTCAATTTGACATTTGACAATTTTATTTTTAATGATAGAACGCAAAGGAAGGAAGTCCATACATTTTTTTAAATGTATTCTTTTTCTTCTTTAATGTGGACGTACTTTTTAAAACACCGAGTCGAACGTGTAGAATGCGCCGAAAAAATCGTTTCACTGTAATTATACGCGTATAATGTGCGTTCACCTTTCGCCGAGTGAACGCGACGAACGCGCCAAAAAAACGTTGCACTGTAATTATATGCGAATAATGTGCTTTCATCTTCAGCCGAGTGAACGCGCCGAAGTCGCCGAATGCGGTGAACGTGCCAAAGAAATCATTGCACTGTAAGTAATTATATGTGAATTGAATATAGAATAAATGCTAGCGCATCGGTCTAGTCGTACGCATTCATCACCTAAGCCGAATCTGATGACGTTATCCGAATTTCCATGGTTCTTCAACATTAAATTTAGGTGGGGTGTAAGGGGTTCCGAACAACATCTGACGGAACCCAAGTCAACCTCACCTGCACGCGGTACACCCTGCCGAACAACAGACGAGGCAACCGTCCAACGCTCCCCACCAACCCGCACTGGGCCAGCGAGGTGGGAGAAGGCCCAAACCCCCCCATGAGTTATCAACAAAACCCAAGGCCCCAAGTGCCCGGCGGTACCGGAGGCCGTGCCAGCGGTGACGGACGTTGGCGAGGCGCCGGGACCAGGGCACAGTGTTTTATTTCACCTCAAAATTACCACCCCCTTGATTATACCTGATTAAGATAAAGCTCTTTATTAATAACACGAGACTAAAACTCCCACGAATCTAAATAGAATAGTTTTGAAGAAATCCTGTATTACATTTTTGTCCCGTATTTGGATAAAAAATAAAAAAATAATAATTGTGTCTAGACTATTAAAGTAGTTTGATTTTTTATATTGCCTACTAAAAGGTCTTATTGTTAACCATATTATGAGTCCTCTATGGCTGCGCTAAAGCTCGTAGAAACCGAAATAATTGCTATTTTGTGATTATCGTTTTAATTTTTTGTGCCCACATTATGTAATATTAAAGCGTCTAATTTGCTTCAAAATCTAGTTAATAATGTTGACTACCAACACACAAAATTACAAGCTTTAGTTCCGTGGAATCTCGAATATATTAAGAATTTAAATTTGCGGGACAATTTGTCCCGCAATTTTTTGAAGACTTGTAATTTTGCTATTTTAATTCTCAATAATAACATGAAATAATTTCAACGTTAAATCCGAAAGGTATCGACTGATGAAGTCTACGCTCCGCCCTGAAGCCATCCAGATCCAAAACCCCGAGCGCTTTCAACTCGAACTGCAAAATCGCTTCGAATGCCTGGAGGACTGCATAGATGTGGACACTTATAATGACAGGTTCGTGGAAGCTGTACTTACGGTGGGTTCAAAACTCTTCAAACCCAGCCGTACAAAAAAAGCGAAGAAAATCTCAGAGCCCACATTAAAGCTGATGGAAGAAAGACGAGGGATAGTTCTGCAGTCTTCTGAAGAGGCTCGTAGGCGTCGGCAGCTCAACAAACGTATCTCCAAGTGCTTAACTCGCGACATATGCCAATTTAATACAGAACGTATTAAAGAGGCCATCGAGCGGAACAAAGGCTCCAAAGTGTTCGCTAGAGATATGTCGCTTGGAGAGAGCTTGCTGACGAAGCTGAAGACAGAGGACGGCAGAACCATCACATCACGACCTGAGCTCTTGGCCGAGATGGAAAACTTTTACGGACAGCTTTACGCGACATCACACCCACCTGTCATTCAGGCCACCGATCCAAGAGCCAAATTAACCCGACACTATACCGAAGATATCCCGGACGTCAGCCTGTACGAGATTAGTGTAGCTCTTAAGCAGCTCAAGAACAACAAGGCGCCGGGTGATGACGGAGTTACTGCGGAGCTTCTGAAAGCAGGTGGACGACCGGTCCTGAAAGCTCTTCAGAGGCTATTCAACTCCGTTATACTCGAGGGCAAAACGCCAGAGGCATGGCATGGCGGCGTGGTGAGACTCTTCTTCAAAAAGGGCGACAGGGCCCAATTGAAGAACTATAGACCCATCACGCTGCTGAGTCATGTTTACAAGCTGTTTTCAAGAGTTATAACGAATCGTCTCGCGCGCAGGTTTGACGACTTCCAGCCTCCCGAACAAGCCGGATTCCGAAAAGGCTTCAGTACCATAGATCACATTCATACGCTGCGGCAGGTTATACAGAAGACCGAAGAGTATAATCTGCCATTATGCTTAGCGTTCGTGGACTATGAGAAAGCTTTCGATTCTGTCGAGACCTGGGCCGTGCTCCAGTCACTCCAGAGGTGCCACATAGACTACCGATACATCCAAGTGTTGCGGTCACTGTACGAAAACGCCACTATGTCAGTTCGCCTTCAGGACCAGAATTCAAAACCCATACAGCTCCAGCGAGGCGTGAGACAGGGTGATGTTATATCGCCGAAACTGTTCACAGCTGCGTTGGAGGACGCGTTTAAGCTTCTGGACTGGAGAGGACTTGGCATCAACATAAATGGCGAGTACATGACTCACCTTCGCTTTGCAGATGATATCGTGGTTATGGCTGAGACCTTGGAAGATCTGGGCACAATGCTCGACGATCTCTGTAGAGTCTCCCAACAAGTGGGTCTTAAAATGAACATGGATAAGACGAAAATCATGTCTAATATCCATGTCGCACCCACTCCTGTAAAGGTTGGAAGCTCTACACTGGAAGTTGTCGACGATTATGTTTACCTGGGACAAACAGTCCAACTGGGTAAGTCCAACTTCCAGAAAGAGGTCAATCGGCGAATCCAACTCGGCTGGGCAGCGTTCGGGAAGCTACGCGGCATATTCTCGGCCCATCTACCGCAGTGTCTTAAGACGAAAGTCTTTAATTCGTGTGTGTTGCCAGTGATGACTTATGGAACCGAAACGTGGCCGTACAATGGGCCTCATAAGAAGGCTCAAGGTCACCCAAAGGGCAATGGAGAGGGCTATGCTCGGAGTTTCTCTGCGTGATCATATCAGAAATGATGAGATCCGCAGGAGAACCAAGGTCACCGACATAGGCCAAAGAATTGCGAACCTTAAGTGGCAGTGGGCAGGGCACATTGCGAGGAGGACTGACGGCCGTTGGGGCGGAAAGGTCCACGAGTGGCGACCACGTACCGGGAAACGCAGCGTTGGTAGGCCCCCCACAAGGTGGACTGACGATCTAGTAAGTGTCGCGGGAAGCCGCTGGATGCGGGCAGCGCAGGACCGACCGGTTTGGAGATCCTTGGGGGAGGCCTATGTCCAACAGTGGGCGTCTCTTGGCTGAAATGATGATGATGATAAAATTTAGGTATGTACGTGGTCACTAACATTAAATTGTATGAAAACGGGATTTGTATGCAACTTGGTTTTGTTAGTTTTCCGTTTTAAGTTAGACTCGGCTAAATGCCGAGCAGGACACTCCGAAGGAAATGAATTTTACAATTCTTCATACCCCGGAAATTCGGATGACATTACCAGATTCGGTGCGGTTGATGCGGACGACGTGGATAATTCCAATGACTGTCTTTGGGATAATTCGGCCGATGCACTCACATTCATTTTATATACAAATATTTACAGTGACACGATTGCTTCAGCTGGTTATATGTGCGTCCACCGTTAGTTGTTTCAGTTCATCTGTGATTATGGCGAATTGAACTGTGCTGAAATATCGGAATGATAACAAAACTGGGGTAGGTGGTACAAATCCCGTTTTCATACAAGTGTTAATTTACTTCTGATGCTGAATATACCTACAGTTGTTACACCCAACATGCAACCAATTAATATGGCTTACCATTATAACATGCACAGGCGCAAACAGCAATTTTTACAACAAGGTTCACCGCACCGCCGAAAATTCCGGGAAGATATAATTTCTATCGTTGAAACAAAGTATGGATACCCTAATAGTCCCACGTCGAGTCATTTTACGGTCATGGGATCTGTTTTCAAGTACCTGTTGACAAGTTGGCTTCCAGTTTTACTTAAAAGTTTCTTCTTTTAATTGGAACGCGTTCGCAATACTTAAAGATTAAGCATTTCGTCAATGTCAAGTGAAAATTTACTTAAAGTAACAGAAAATTGTACGGTAGAATAAGTTTCGAAGTGGAGTCACTCAACACGTGTTCTTACAACAAGAACTCGGAAGAAACTCCAATTCCCTTAAAAGCTTTTTGGGCTCTATAAAAGTATACTACAAAAGTCATCTTCTATCTATCTATTCTTAATTAAGGCGTTGCGATATTTTTACGTGAATTGGATTGAGAATTCAAAATTATCCTGCAATATAAAATTTCCAAAAAACGTGTAAAATAAAAATAGGTACTAATTTCTTGTTAAACGTGAACCAACGGGAACGAAACGCATTTTTTTCTTATTATTATGGTCAACTTGAAAAATGCAACTTCACAGTACTTTGGTTTTCAAACACGTGGCGCTAGTAGTTCGGTGTTCGGAGCGGAGTTCAGAGTTTTCTGTTTTAGTTTAGTTTGTCAATTTGTCAATCGTGAATTTGATGTGGAGTGTTTTGTGTTGTGAGTGTGAAGTGAATGTAGAATTTATCTAGTTTAACGTTGTCATGTGGTAAGTTTTGCTAACAGTAAGGAAAATTTAATTTGTATGAATAATTTTAGCTCAGAGTTGTATTTTATCGTGCGTTGACGATATTCACAAGATTAAACGTCATCAATCGGCCGTTAGCTGACCGCCATCGCCCAAGCTTGGTGACGGTCGGCACCGCCTTTTTCGCAGAATTTGACGTTTTATTATCATCTTACGACTGAAAAGAAAACACTACGTGCTTATAAATTTGTTGAATTAACGACTTATTCTATTTGATGACCTAACCTTACACACGTACTTTACCTTTAATTTTATAACCAGTTTTTACTTTCAAAGTCTTTGCCGCCTTCGCGTTTGATGATTCATAATAATAATTTCTGTTCTGTGTTTCCCATGACTTTCGCAGAATATTTTAAAACTACATATACAATTTCTAATCTGCTATTGGAATCCTAGTGTATTCATTCATATGTTTAACAATGTCTTACAAAAATACACGTTCGCTATACGTACTCATTTACATTAATATAATATACAATTAATGTAGGTATAACATAATGCCGCATGACTTTATCTACCTATATTCTAACCCATTCGTTACACTTAAAACAACGATAAAAAATATATTTGTGTTACCTTCTGAAGAGCTGCTTGCTATGAAGTAAATCAATGAACAATACAAAACAACGAATTTAAGATATTCCAAATTATCCATTAGTCACATAATATGTGTATAAAGAAGTAAAACTGAAGCACATTATTCTATTATTGTTAAATTATCTTAGGAATATTTTAATTATTCTTGGGTCAAGTTTTTGTCCACATTAAGTATATATTTTTTTTCATTGTAATGATTCAGAAGCCTAATCTTAACAAACTACTTTACTTTACTTTACTTATTTCTGTTACATGTCATACCAAATTGAGGGAAAATCTTCTTTCTCCTACCCTGACCCCAATTGATTTAGTGTTGGTGCAGCCTTGCTATCGAAAATACTGCTATAGGTTTTGGCTTTAGATTTTACGTCTGGCTTACACTCCTTGGGAACATTGGGGGACTGTATGTATTGTAAGCCTTACACCTGTACTTTCCAAGCTCTGGGAAAGGATATTATCTCTCCAGACTGAAATTGGCGATGGACAATTTCCATCCCATCTCACCAGTTTGGCTTCCGAACATCGCATTCAACCATTGAACATGCCCAGAGTGTATTAATATATCATACTGTAAGAGAATGCTTCGAACTAAAAAGTACTGCTCAGCTGGGTTTCTTGATGTGCATCAAGCCTTTGATCACATGTGTCATAAAGGATTGCTTGTCAAAGTAAAGGAAAAACTCCCACAGCTGTTTCTAATTAAAGCATCTTATCAATTCTTTTAGTTGGAAGTATGGTACAGCGGACTAGCAACTTGAATTTGAACCTCCACCTTACAGAAGACCACTGTCAAATAACACTACATTTTTGTGGTGTTGTGTTTCTGTTGATGAGTAAAGTCCAAAGAACTCCACAGGGTAGGAAAGGGGTTTGGGGTTCAAGTGAAACAGGGAAAGGCACAATCAAACTTATACAGCATACATGCAGGAGTTCCGCAGAGCTCTGTTTATTAGTCTACAGAAGGCAGATTACAGCTCTGCTGTCGCCACCAACAAGCTCCAATTGCAACTGGATGCGACACATCAATGGCATTGCAAATGCCATATAAAAGCTAGTTCAAATCACATAACATTTGCATTGTGATTTGCAAATTGTCCTGCCGTAAGACTAGGCGATGATATCCTGCCACACAGGGACTGCGTGAAGTACCTGGGCTTTCACTTTGATACAGGAGACTGACCTGGAAGCAACATATCAAACAGAAGAGAGACAAGATAAATCAGAAGTTCCAAAACTTACACTGGCTCATTGGGAGAAACTTGTACTATCGGTTGATAATAACCTTCTAATTTACTAAATGGAATGGTAGGGCAAAAGTTATTGCTCCTTGGTTCACCAGAAATGAAAAGGTTCACAATTACTTGAATATGGCAACTATTCCAAATAAGATTGAATGATATTTATAAATGTAACACATACAAGGGTTGTCTTTGCACCCAAACCCATTTGCGGCAGAGTTGTTTATGGTCTTGCAACTGATTGTAAATAAAATTAACCTTAAAAAAAGTATGAAATGTACTTTTTTATAATATACATTTACAAAATATGTTTTAAAACAATGTTTGCAAGGGCGTACTTATCTTTAAAAAAGATTATTAATTTATAGATATTAATTTATTTGGGAGACTACAGTGCTGAGCAAATAATAAAAACAAAAAAAACTGACATTTTTGACTTATTATCGGTTATGTAGTTCTCCTTTTTTTTTCCAAAGTAACCGCAGCAATGTGTGGCAGGTCAGCTAGTATATTATAAATATACCTAGATAATGCTTATTATTTATTTATTTATACTTTATTGTACACCAACAAAAGTTAAACTATACAACATATTATAACTTATGCTTACATTAGGTACAATGGGCGGCCTTACCGCTGAGTGCGATCTCTTCCAGGCATCCATTTATTAATCGGTATCATTTAAGCTATCGCCAATTTAATTTGTTTTGTGTTTCTTAAATAATAGGGTTTGCCCTCAAAATAGTAGATTTGTCACCAAAATATAGTGACCAAACAATATAAAATCAATTCCACAATAAATCCCATGAAATCATGGAGATATAGGTTCTAGTATCAAATAAATGTTTTTCTATGTACTATAATAGGTTTGTCCTAATAACTATTTAAGCAAACTATTTTAAAGAGATCGCCAATAATATTATGTCACTAGAAAATTTCGACAGACATTCAGACATCGACATGTTTTTGTGTCTGTACTCTCCCAAAAACAAGACACTCCACCTGGTCAAAAAAAAAATAACCCTAACCTACCCATCACTCAGCCATGTAGGTGCATAAAACACTAGTAGACTCCCAAGTTTGCTACATGTCGAAGTATTATAATGCCGAAATTCAGTCCGCAAACGTTCTAGTAGAATAGCAAATAAAACAATTAAAGTTAAATAATCAATATTTATTGTTAAAAATAATAATCTGTGAATAATCAGCGCTGGTTTGGATTTTGAAGGGTGCCTTTTATTTCTTTCTGCCTGCCTAGCATGACCACCAAAACACGATATGATATAGCAATTTATTGCGTTGAACCGTCAAAAAATATTGGATATATCTGCAATCTTGAAAATTTATCAACACTGCGAACATGTATATGCCTTATTTATAAATGTTCGCATTTTCTATAAAATTCCAAATTGGCAGTTATATCCAATAATTTTGGACAGTTCAACGTGATAAATGGCTATATCATATTGTGTTTCGGTGGTAATGCGGGCTGGCCGGATTGGTCAATTTTTAAAAGGTAATTTATTTGGTGACAGATCTACCATTCTGAGCACAAAGCTATTATTTAAGTAATAAAACTATTATTATAAGAACGAAGTTTAATATTCATCTAATGCACTACAATTTTATTGGTAATGTAACATGATTTGCATGTCACATGAGTTTTTCTGCCCAGTCACATGTGAATCATGATTCATGACTCCTCACCATGAGGCTCGGACAAATGGCTGTACGGCTTTATCCCCCTTTGCCTTTCCTATCAATGGGAAAATTAAAAAAAAAGTGTCTTTGACAACTGTCACCTGTCAAACTTCACTTGACGACCTATCTTCAAACAGGAAGATGCATTTTTGGAAACGATAATTTAATCGGCCGGGATCTTAGGCCCTGAGCCCCTTTTAATAAAAAGGCATGAAGCCTACATTTATGCACTATTAACATGAACATCGGGTAAGCATATTTTTGTTAATTTTTGTTTTTTTGAGTCGATGCACATGTGACGAATCTTAGGTTAAACCTCCAATTTTGTTCCAGGAATATGCCACTTTTTACATTTCCATACTTTACTCTTTCTACGTTTACTTTCTACATTTCCACATTTACTTTTATTACCACTGTAGCTATGGCTTTAGCTCGTAATCTTTAGTCGTCTTGGGACGATATTGTTTGACTGACTGCATGTGAGATTTTGGGAGACAAATTTCCACGCCACCCATGTGAGTGATGACAAAACAGAGGTAACAACATCTGCCCTTAACACCTATCACACAATGGCCAGCCAGGTATCTGAATCCTCACTTATTTTCTAAAATTTTTATTCTCACAAGTAGCAACAACTTTTAAAATCATAGGTACTAAATTGTTAACAGCAAGTAAGATTATTTTAAGTTCATTTATAAATTGGTATTAAAAAGCATGTTGTAAACGCCCTTAAGGCTCTATTTGACATAAACAATAAACACAACAAGAGTACATAGTTTTTTATTGAACATAAACCTGCCCTTATGATTAAAAGACTAATTATCTTTACCGTAGAATCCGTGCATTTCTAACAGGTGAGCCTGGCGCCCGAACTTAGATTTTTTTTGTATAACAAACCCTTATTTTTGGCCCACCTGATCAATCAAAGGTTACTCAACATTAACATCACATTCCATTTCAATTAAATTTTTTTTTTAATTTTTTTATTTTTTACATTACAATTGTCGCCTTAGAACAGGGACGTTGAATATTGTTTACCTATGTAACTTTGTTGTGTGGATTTTAAAGTTGTTGCATTTGACCTAATTTTTGCTATAAATTTTCATTAAGCAAAACAATTGTTTGTTTTAATATTTGATTCAATTATTTGCATTATATAGTGGTATATTTCCCAATAAAAAAATGTTCTGTGTATACTTATTTATTTTTCCCATATTTTTGTGTAAGAATGATTTTCATTTTTTCCATGTGTTTTGATAATTAAACATTAACTGTATTTTGAGATATCATTTAGATATTGATGTGAAGAAGCTATTATTTAAGAATTTTCATATTCTGCCAAACATTTGAGAGTTTTTATTGAATTTTTTATGTAAACTTATAACAAGTTATTCAGTTAAAGTTTTGAGGTTGTTTTCAAGTTTAAGTTTAACATATCATTTTGTTGTCAATAATAAATTTGACTTTTGCTTATTATAATATAACTTACAAAATATAACTTATAAAATATTGATTTTAGTACTTAGTAGTTAAATTTTTGAGAAATTTATTTTATATTGAAAGTTTTCTGTAATAACATTTTTTATAATAATGTTTTGGATATAAGAGGTACATTTGTGAAAAGTTGTTGCATTTGTTTGCTTTGCAAATTAATAGTAATACATTTACACATTAGATTTTGAATAGATTTCCGCTTACAACTATTTACTTTGATTAAATCGATATTGAAATAGCGTTATCATATCATACTATTAGTAAAACTTTGTCACTATGGACACTGATAAGCCTGCTTCTGCTGGTCCATCACACAAATACATTACTGTTGCTACTGACACTTCTGACTTAATTTCTACTGTATTTCCGCGTGACTTGGAATCACAATTAATTACAATGTCTGAAGAGCCTCCTCGCTTGGATCATACTCATAATGTTGCACAATCTTCTTTGCTGGATTCTTGCTTGCCTAGTGGATCACAGTTGTTGCCTAATGATTTATTTGCTCGTAGTTCTGCTAAACATGGATATTTTAAGCGTCCTGATTTTTCTAAAAGTAAAATAACTTTTGACGGTAAGTCTTGTGTTAGAGAATTTATTTCAAACGTTGAAGAATATATAGTTTCAAGAGATGTTGATGAACACTTTGTTGTGACTTCTTTTTCAGATTTTCTTACAGATTTAGCTAAAAAATGGTATCGTGTTGTTCGTTCTCATGTTAAGTCATGGTTTGAAATTAAAGTAGCTTTGCTTAAACATTTTGATAAACTTGATTTTGATTACCAACTTGAATTCCTTTTACGTACTAGAAAACAAAAACTTAGAGAATCTTTATCTGATTTCATTATTGAAATTCAAGATATGTCATGTCGTTTGTCTGACCCACTTAGTGAACCAAATTTAATTAAAATAATTAAACATAACATGTTGCGCTCTTATGCGATGCATTTCATAGGCCGTAATATAGATTCCATTGACCAAATCATTAGATTAGGCAAGGAAATCGAAAGTTTAACCTCTGACACTGCATCAGTAAAATCAGAAAATTATAATTTTGTTAGAAAAGTTAATGTTGTTAGTCAGGATTTAACTTGTTTAAAGTGTAAAAATAGTGGTCATCATTTCAAAAATTGTAAAATTATAACTGGTAAAGTTTGTTTCAAGTGTGGAAGTAAGGGTTTTATCACATCTACTTGTCCAAATTGCAATAAAGATATTTCAAATTCAGAGAACCTTAATTCAAAAAACTTATAGGCTTTCACCGAGCTCCTCTTCAAACTGAAGCGAATCGAACCTCGGTGAAAAATTTTGTTCCTAATAAATTAGAATGTAGAGAAGAATTTAGAGAATGGTTAGATTACTTAAAAGTATTTTTTAAAATTTATAAAGTAGCTCCTGTGCTTTTAGTGAAAAAACAAGATAATAGACCTTATTTACAATTTTCAGTTAACAATAAGATTTTTACAGGAATTTTGGACAGCGGTGCTAATTGTTGTGTATTGGGTGCAAATAGTCACTTGAGATTTTTGGACATGGGTTTCAAGATTAGATCTTCTCATAAAACAGCTCGTACAGCTGATGGTTCGTCCCAAAATATTATTGGAATCATTGATTTACCTATAACTTGTGATAATATAACTAAATATATACCGTTTATGATAATTCCATCTTTTGAACTTGATATTATTCTAGGTTTTGACTTTTGGTTAAAATTTGACTTAGCTAAAGATTTGATTAAAAATGTAACTTTTGTTAACGATTTTGATATGCAAGTGAATACTATTACTGCTGCTGCTAGTCTTTCTCCTTCTGAGACTGAACAGTTAAATAATGTTATTAAATTATTTGAAGATATTTCATATGAAAAAAATGGATTAGGTTTAACTCATCTTACTGAACATAAAATTAATACTATTGGCGATCCGATTAAACAACGTTATTATCCTTTGAGTCCTGCTAAACAAAAAGAAGTTTATGATGAAGTAGAAATTTTGCTTAAAGAAGAAATTATACAACCTTCGAAATCCCCTTGGAGTTCTCCTGTTTTAACTGTTCCAAAAAAAGATGGTGGAATTAGATTGTGTTTAGATTCTAGAAAATTAAATTCAGTAACTGTTAAAGATTCTTACCCATTGCCTTATACATCTTATATTTTAGATAATCTTCGAGGTGCCAAGTATATAACTGCAATTGATTTATCTAAAGCTTTTTTGCAAATTAAATTAGAAATTACTTCACGAGAGAAGACTGCCTTTTGTATTCCTGGTAAAGGACTGTTTGAATTTGTCCGTATGCCATTTGGTTTGTCCAATGCTCCTGCTGAACTTCAAAGATTAGTTGATAGATTGTTTGGACCTGAGTTTGATAAGAATACGTTCTGTTATTTAGATGACCTAGTCTGCATTAGTGATACATTTTCGAGTCATTTAGTCCTTCTTAAAAGAATATATAAAGCTCTTAAAGATGCTGGTTTAACTGTAAATTTAAAAAAGTGTGAATTTTGTAAAGAAAGATTACGTTACTTAGGTTATATTGTTGATAAACACGGTTTACATACCGATCCCATTAAATTAGATGCTATTAATAATTTCCCTAGACCTCAAACTTTAAAACAATTGCGTAGTTTCTTAGGATTATGTTCTTATTATAGAAGATTTATTAAAAATTTTGCTGATATTGCCTCTCCTCTAACGAAATTGATAGGAAAGAAATCTAAAATTAAATTTGAGTGGAATACAGATGCAGAAAACTCTTTTATTATTTTGAAAAATTCATTAATGACTTCACCAGTCCTTCAATGCCCTGATTTTAGTAAACCTTTTTATTTACATTGTGATGCTAGTTCTGTTGGAATTGGTAGCGTTTTGAGCCAGGAAGATGATAATAAAGAACAACACCCTATAGCTTATTATTCTAGATCCCTTAATAAATGTGAACGAAATTATAGTGTCACTGAAAGAGAACTTTTAGCAATTTTAGATTCTATTGAACATTTTAGACCCTATATTGAAGGTATGAAGTTTACAGTTGTTACTGATCATGCTAGTTTGAAGTGGTTATTAAGATTAAATAATCCTTCTGGTCGTTTGGCTAGATGGGCTGCTAGAATTTCACAATTTACATTTGATATTATTCATAAAAAAGGTGCACTACATGTTGTACCAGATACTCTTTCTCGTTATGATATTGCTAATATAACTGTTTTGTCTGATAAAATTGTGCCTGTCGATCATGAAATAGTAGACCCTTGGTATAGAAAAATGTTTTTAGATTGTCAGAAAAGACCTTGTAAATTCAAAAATTTTAGAGTAGAAAATAATACTTTGTTTCGTTATTGTAAATCTAAATTTAGTTTGAATGAAAATTTAAAATGGAAAATAGTTATTCCAAAGGAAGATATTTTAGATACAATTAGATCCAATCATGACGATATAAATTCTGGACATTTGGGAATTCATAAAACTTTGCATAAAATAAAACTTCATTATTATTGGAAAGGTATGTTTAATGATATTCAAAAATATATTAATAAATGTGACACTTGCAAGGCATATAAACATTCAACTTCTCCACCATTAGGTACCATGATAAATCCTAAAAAAGTAGATAGACCTATGGTTATGTTATCATTAGATCTGATAGGTATTTTACCAAAAACTTATTCTGGTCATAAATTTATATTATCTATTGTAGATGTTTTTACTAAATATTGCTGGTTATTTCCTTTAGCCAATGCTACTACTAAATCAATTTGTAAATTTTTAGAGAAAGATGTTTTTCTTAAGTTTGGTTGTCCTAAAGTTTTGATTTGTGACAATGGTACACAATTTACTTCTAAAAATTTTGTAGAATTCCTTCAGGGATATAATATTAATAAAATATTTTATAATACACTTTATACCCCGCAGAATAATCCTGTGGAACGTTATAACAAGTCAATTGAGACTTGTATTTCTTGTTTTGTTCGTGATGATCACAGAACATGGTCAAAATTCTTACCTCATGTTCAATTAGCCTTGAATAGTAGTGTTAATTTAGCTACTGAATTTACTCCTAATTTTCTCATGTTTGGGAGAGAATTAATTTTTGATGCTTCTTTACACCGTTTTAGTAATTCTTTTGATAATTTAACACAGATCGATGTTGTAGATCGTTCTGGTTTTGCAAAATCTCTTTCTTCACTTGAAGAAATTTTTAAGAAAGTTGTTCTTTCCTTATTTAAAGCTTATAAGCGTAATGCTTCTTATTATAATAGAGGTCGTCTTGTCACTTCTTATGAGGTTAACGATGTAGTTTGGAGGCGAAATTTCGTTCAGTCTAATGCTGCTCATTATTTTTCAGCTAAATTTGCTCCAAAGTTTGTTAAATGTAAAGTCATAGAGAAAATTTCAAATAATGTTTATTTATTAAAAGATTTAGATAAAAATTCTACTGGTAGATATCATGTTAAAGATATTATTAAAGTTTGAAACTTATTTTTGACCTTGTTTCTTGTAATTTGACTTATTTATGACTCTCTGAAAGATTTATGTAGTGTGATGAATGAAGGAAAAGAGTCTATGAATGTGGAAGAATGAAAGGAAGTAATTCAATTTGCAATTAATAACAATTGAAAATTAGTTAAATTAGTGTTGTTAAAATAAAATACAGATTTGCAAAATTAAAATTTATTTAATAAATAATGACTTAGCTTTTCAAAATTTTATTTAAGTAATTTCACCAGTATATCTTAACAATAATACATAATTATAATGACTCAGCTTAACTTATATCTGAATTAGTCTCCAGACAACATATTTCCATTAGCACCATAAGATTTTAATATTTTTTGTATATATTATTGTTGCCTTTTGTTGTAACAAATCTCTTGTACAAATTATTCTGTACATTTTTGTATAATTTGTTTTGTCTTTTTATTAGACATTCTTTTTGTGTTTTTTTGTCCTTTTGTAGACATATTTTTGTTAGTCTTAGTTATTAGGTTAACTCGGATTGGACAATTTATTGCTTGAGCAAATACCGGATTTTCCCATTTTCACTTTTTCCTCAGACTTGTGTCTGGTGGTTCTTTTTGTATGGTCCCGAATTGTTGGATTCATACACATTTTTTCCCACATCATGTACGGAAAGTTGGTAGTGTTGTGCCGGCCATGATTGTGTTGTTTTTTGTTATGTGAGTGTTCCCGGATTGTTGGAACCCACATACGTTTTTTTTCTTTCCACATCATGTACGGAAAGTTGGTAGTGTTGTGCCGGCCATGATTGTGTTGCTTTTCGATGTGTGATCCCGTATTGTTGGATCATTCACAGTCTTTTTCCACATCATGTACGGAAAGTTGGTGGTGTTGTGCCGGCCGTGATTGTGCGTTTTTGTTTTGTGTACCCGTATTGTTGGTCACATTACGCCTTTTTCGCTTCATGTTCGGAAAGTTGGTCGAGTTGTGCCGACCATGATAGTGCTTATGGAGTCTGTTAAACATTTTGTTTTCAGATCTCACCTTTAAAAAAAAAGACGAGTAGAGAGGATGAGTCAGTGACGAGGGTGTCCAACTGATCTCAACAAAAATAGAAGGATTGTTAGGAAGATGTTTAGAGTCAGTGACCAGGGTGTCCAACTGATCTCAACAAATGGAAGGACGGATAGATAGGATGTTGTTTTGAGTCAGTGACTGGGGTGTCCAACTGATCTCTATAAACAGGATTTAGTTTTTTATTGGTTTCATTATTTGTTTTTGTTAGTGTTGGTATTATCTAAGTTCTTTTACAAACTTAGGTTTGGGGTATTTTGGTTTTGGTGGTTTGTTTAGATATTTTTGACCTTTTGTTGTGTTGGTTTTGTTTTTATTTTTGTTTGTTTTGGGTTTCGAACGTCAGCCTCGATTCTCGATGCTTTTCGTGGGGAAGGGGGAAATGTAACATGATTTGCATGTCACATGAGTTTTTCTGCCCAGTCACATGTGAATCATGATTCATGACTCCTCACCATGAGGCTCGGACAAATGGCTGTACGGCTTTATCCCCCTTTGCCTTTCCTATCAATGGGAAAATTAAAAAAAAAGTGTCTTTGACAACTGTCACCTGTCAAACTTCACTTGACGACCTATCTTCAAACAGGAAGATGCATTTTTGGAAACGATAATTTAATCGGCCGGGATCTTAGGCCCTGAGCCCCTTTTAATAAAAAGGCATGAAGCCTACATTTATGCACTATTAACATGAACATCGGGTAAGCATATTTTTGTTAATTTTTGTTTTTTTGAGTCGATGCACATGTGACGAATCTTAGGTTAAACCTCCAATTTTGTTCCAGGAATATGCCACTTTTTACATTTCCATACTTTACTCTTTCTACGTTTACTTTCTACATTTCCACATTTACTTTTATTACCACTGTAGCTATGGCTTTAGCTCGTAATCTTTAGTCGTCTTGGGACGATATTGTTTGACTGACTGCATGTGAGATTTTGGGAGACAAATTTCCACGCCACCCATGTGAGTGATGACAAAACAGAGGTAACAACATCTGCCCTTAACACCTATCACACAATGGCCAGCCAGGTATCTGAATCCTCACTTATTTTCTAAAATTTTTATTCTCACAAGTAGCAACAACTTTTAAAATCATAGGTACTAAATTGTTAACAGCAAGTAAGATTATTTTAAGTTCATTTATAAATTGGTATTAAAAAGCATGTTGTAAACGCCCTTAAGGCTCTATTTGACATAAACAATAAACACAACAAGAGTACATAGTTTTTTATTGAACATAAACCTGCCCTTATGATTAAAAGACTAATTATCTTTACCGTAGAATCCGTGCATTTCTAACAGGTGAGCCTGGCGCCCGAACTTAGATTTTTTTTGTATAACAAACCCTTATTTTTGGCCCACCTGATCAATCAAAGGTTACTCAACATTAACATCACATTCCATTTCAATTAAATTTTTTTTTTAATTTTTTTATTTTTTACATTACAGTAATCCATCTCTTATTTTACACATAAGTATATTAACATTAATGATAATTCATACCTAGAAACCCTTTCTGTTTATTTGAGAACGAAAATATTTCGTGGCGATAGATCTATTTATTAGGTGATCAACTTGATGACAAATATAAATTTTGGTGACAAAAAATATAGTCCCCTTTATTAATTGCTTACTAATTGACTAACCATAAATTTTGTGTAATAAATGCTTTTTATGGGACTATCTTGTATAACAGCAGAAAGACTGTTCCACAGCAAAGCAGCTTGAAAAGAAAAGGAGTGCAGATGAAAACTGGTATTGCCCTCAGGGAGCTCAAGCATTTTAATAACGCAAGGCCGCCTAGAGTTGAGTGAATCGGAAACGAAGGTAGGGAGGGGCGCTAGGATCAAACAAAATTTTATAGAGATTGGACAGGATATGCTCATTACGACGATCGCGAATCGGAAGCCACTTTAACTGAGCACGAAATTCTGACACGTGATCGTACCTTCGCAGGCCATAAAAATGAATCTGATGGCCAGATTCTGAAGACGTTCGAGCTTGTTAAGTAGTTCTTCAGTTATATTTAGATAGCCAATATGTTTTTCTCATAACAAAACATTATTTTATTACTTTTCCTATATTGACCTCCAAGCTACTGGCAATTTTGTTATCTGCCGTGCTCAGGCGCAGGGTCTCGTTTGTCATGCGCGACTTGATTATTACGGATGGTAACAGATTCATAGATGCGGCCTAAACCACAAGATATAGCGTTTTGATATTTGAATATTATTTAAATAACTTGTCACTTTGAGCCGCGCTGCTGCTGCGGCACAAAGCCGCTACTTTGTAAGTCGCCCAAAATCAGGATTTTACATTTCTTTGTAAGTATATAAAATACTAACATTATGTACAAACAATATTGTATTAAATTAACATTGTATTAAATTCTGTTTTAAATTATTCTATTTTTGATGTAGGTATCTATTTGTCAGGTCTTTTGTAACCATCTTTATTACTAAGTCGTGTTGCCATTAGCACACAACAAGAACCTCATACAGTCAGCATTTTATCACAAAAATTTCTCAGGAAACCGTTCTCGCTTATGCTTTGGGTGGTACCTATCACTGCGGTGGGTGTACGTTACGGACGGAAGACTCGTGTGCTTCTGCGCAAGCAGATTACATTGATCATAGATCAGTGTTGACTCAGAGGGGAATCATAAGTGTTCTGCAACATAAAACACTTTTAAATTTCATTTTATTTATTGATCTTTGTAACGTGAAGGTCTGTGGTTTCAAGAACAGCCATTTTTTGCTTTGATTGGTCGAAAATCTCGTAACTCTCTTACATGTAACGCTCTATTCTTCCGAAAGTTCGTTTGGTTCCAGTTGGTTGTTCTATAGTAGGTAGGTACTAGAACTGCAATGTTAAGTCCCTTACCTCCTTATGAGGTACTATTGTGCGTGGTAACTGCCTATTTTTTAGTAAAAACTAACACTTGTATGAGTAAAGGTAGGTACTTTCTTAGCTAGTTTTACACAGTCAAAATATTTTTGTTAAGATAATCTGCATTGTATTTTATGGCGCATATAATCCAACTGTTCAGTGAAGTCAAGTCGTACCTATGTAAATAAATTTCCTTGCCAAATACATACACGAGCTCGAAGTCATTCAAAACAAAACCATATTCAGTTACCAATAAAGTACTTGTCTATTACTTATCTCGGTTCTGGTTTTAATAAAAATATAAGACTCTCATTCATGTGTAATATCAAAATAAACGCGGTGTGTTGTGTACACTTACTCCATGATTACCTATCAATGGGTAACAGGCGAGATTGCTTTCGCATTCAATTTTACAATTCAATGAATCGGATAATTTTGGATGGGTATATTGGTTAAACTTAAGGCTCACTTTAACACAAAAAAATCTACTTCACAATAGTAATATTCCGTAGTTCGTTGAACGTATAATGACCATAAGATAAACAAATCTTCTGTCCACTTTATTATAATAAGAAGTTTCCTAAAACAAATTATAAATAAACCCCTTAAAAATCAGACATTTGAAAAATTCCTTAGGATTCCGTGGAAAAGGGTCGTTGACCGTGGTTATAGGTTGCTTTAAAACAACACTCGACATGGAAACGACGACGCCCTTAAATTATTAATAACTGCGTGAGTCTACCTATGCCTAAACTTTGAATATTTTTTTTAAACACAGTAGGTAATATATTAATCAACTAACTAACCGATCAGCATAATTCATCTTACCTGTAGCAAGGTATTTAAGAACTAAGTTTACAGATTTGTTTTTAAGTTTTCCAAAGAACCTAACTAAAGGGATCATGACAGATTTTTTTTTCATAAAGTTTTTGCATTATTATTACTTAAGAACTCAGACCAATAAAGTTGGTCTGACCTTAAGAATACCGAACCTATACCATATTTTTGCAACCTTATTTTGATTATTTTATAAACACCAGTCTCAAGAGCTCCACGGGGTAGCAAAAGGGGACTAGGGTTGGCAGCCCGCGAGTGTCGCGTCACTGTTGCGAGCGTCTATAGGCTACGGTGACTGCTTACAATCAGGCAGGCCGTATGCTTGTCTGCCAACTACTTAACATAAAAATCGGGAGTGGTCTCCCCTTGACTTTCTCGTATACCGGAAACGACTCAAAAGTTAATAGAAACCTTATATTTTGATGTCATACATGCATGTTAAATTTGGTTGCAATTAGATAAAGCATACTCGAGTTATCGTGCTAACGCACAGACACACAGAGACATAATTCCAAAAACAGGTTTTTTGGGTCCAAAACGTGTAAATCCGTCAAAATCTCCAGGTCGATTTTTTTGACGATTACAAGACTTCCTCTATACTACGTATACGAGAAAGTAAAAAGAGTAAAAATAACCAATCATCGCCAAACGATAAGTTTAACTTTAACTCATTTGTAATGCGAACGATAAAGATACCTCTAAAGAACTGACTTTCTGATGTATTCCCTAATATTGGATACCTCTTTACTAAAACCCCACCGGTATCCTCCTAAGCCCTAATGGTGGCGCTCTGGGATCGGCGCACTTTACGTGCGCCTGTCACCAGAGCGTCCCCAATAATTTGATACCTAACATTTTGGTACCTTTTCATAGGTAGAGTCAATAGACGAAGCGTGAACCATAGCTTACCATGAGGTGAGTGTCCAATGCTAAACTAGTCGTATAAATCTTTTGTGTTTTTTGATGTTTATTACTTTTTCTACCTGTCCTATACAGGGACCGTTCATTCAGTCGGGACTCGGGACTATGCTTTGTCACCTTTTTATTTAAAATAATCCCAATAACAAATAGTCCCAATAACTTCGAATCAACTTAACAGGTTGTTTCAAAGGGACTCGATTTTAGATCTATATGAGTATTACAAAATACCATTATCGGTTTCGTTCTGAAGTGACTCTGAAAAGATAAAGTATTTCTCATATAAATCTCGAGTGAAATCTAATTTCCTTAAAGATTACTTTGGCTGATTATTTAGGCGTCTTTCCATTACGTTAATCCAATATTGTAAGTATTCTTTAGGTAAAATCTACAAAAAGTAAAATAAATGACGTGTACTTACATTACATAGGTACGTAATACCTACCTACGTAAATCATACGCCTTGCAGTAACATTATCTCTCGCGGCTATGGAATGACTGCGTGCCATATTTTCCCAATCCTTTTTATATTTTTCTGTGATTAAGCATAATTTATAAACCCTATGATACCGGCTATTTAAAGTTAGCCCAAAATATACTCTTCATTTTTGTTGTAATATGACTCTTTTTGCAATCGTGTTACGCGTCAAAATGCAACGCTAAAAGATACACATAATATGAGAACACATTTAATACCAATACCAAGTCTCATTGTTCTAAAATTGTAAATGGATGCAGTGTGTCATTTCCGACGTGGCAGTAAGTGCCAGAGCTTAAAATCAACCTTGGCAGCGAATGTAGCTCGCTTTATCGCGTAACCTTCTGACATTTTATTCATTTAACACCATATTTTTATGAAACATATCTTCAATTTCGTTAATTGAATTCTGGGGATGTGATAGGTGCTTATCTTATTTGAAATTAGTTATGTTACTAGCTTCGTCTGTGACTTAGTCTGCGCAGGATATGTATATATTATAGCCTATATGTTATTCTGTTGTATTAGCTATATTATTGTAAAGTTTCATTAAAATCCATTCAGTACTTTTTGCGTGAAGTAACAAACATACATCCATACAAACTTTCGAGTTTATTATTTTAGTAGGATGGTTAACTTTTACTAACGCTATATTGTAATCGAAATGAAATAAATTTAATTAATAATTGCACATAGAGTTTATAGTAACACTTACTATAAAAATTTAAAACTCGCTGTGAATGGCGAGGATGTCCACTTCCTCTGTGGTTAGTGGTTCGCCCATCGATACAGAAGATCTGGGTTCGATATCCAGTGCGGTAAATTTTCGTACTCGGTTTGGCTAGTTAGCACTGACTTGTCTGTCACCACAACAATAGTGTCCGTAAAAATTATAAAAATGCTACATGAAAACAATAAATAACCTACTGATTCAAATGCGAAGAAGACTGACGTAATTCCTCGTCGGCGGCCGCGTTCTGGGATACGCAAAGTTGTTAGGCTTCCACATCGCGGACCGATTTGGTAAAGGTCGGGGGAAGCCGCTGGATACGGGCAGCGCAGGACCGACCGGGTTGGAGGTCCTTGAAGGAGATCTAAATCCAAAAATGAACTTCTCTCGCCTGAAATGTTGATGATCACATCCTTAAGAATTGCATGTTGTCCTCACATCTCTTACGTGTTTATGTTAAGTATTTTTTCCTTCTAACAGTCTCTTCATAACATTTTCAATTGTTTCAGGTTATGTGCGCGTGTCGTTAGATAAACGGTGCTGTGATAGGATTGTCCAACGATCCAACACTGTGGAATGGTTCCGGTGAGCGGGTGCTGTCTGGTTGATGTAAGTTTTACATAATTTATTATTTTACTTGCTCTTCTAATGTCATGTTCTCAAAATAATAAATGCCACTCAATTCAGTCGTAATCTCTGTAGCAAAATTAGCGTGATCCATATATTTACACGTGTTTATACGTGTTTTTGATGTGTCGGTATAATCACAATTCACATGTCTCGTAGGGGCTTAGTTAATTAGTCCCCTCGTAATTTTACGGAGTGACTAAACAGATTGTTCGAACCAGTCGCCTCTCCCTACCACAAGCACGCGTCGGAAATTTGAATTTTCGAGTTTATCGGGGACTAAGTTTGCTTTGTAAACGTTTAAGTTGGGACGGTATTAATCATTATATCCATACACCTAAAATACAAGCTGAAGTACTTAGGTCGCAGTTGAAATGTAGAAGTCATATGGCGTCTAGGCATTTTTAAGCACCGACGCAAAAACCTCACCCAACGACACCCCTCGTTTTATAAGTGTGACGTGTCTGTGGGTCTGTAAGGTCTGTGTGTCTGTCTGTGGCATTGTAGCTCCTAAACGAATGGACCGATTTTGATGCGGTTGTTTTTATTGAAAGAATGAAATAAAAACAAAATTAAAAAATAAACAATTTTGTTCTTAAAAGTGCATTCAAATTTTTATAAGCTTTTGGGGTCCAACGGGAATACTATTTGGGATTCAACTACAATAAAACTTACTTATTTCTCTTCAATTTTCCAACAAAAATCCACAATAATTTTTTGTGGGATCTAACGCCAAAAATATTAAACTGGGATTCAAAAGTGGGATCCAGCGAAAATAATTGACCCTCGACACAAAAAACTAAAAAGAAATACGCGGCGTTAATCTTAAAAATATCATCATCAACAGCTCATATAATGTCCCCACCGAGGGGCTCGAGCCTACCCCACATTAGGGGCGATTAGGCCTTAGTCAACCACGCTGGCCAAGTGCGGATTGGTCGACTTCACACACAACCTGAGAATTTCTTCATAGGTGTGTGCAGGTTTCCTCACAATGTTTTCCTTCACCGTAAAAGCGTCGATTGAACGTACATATGAATTCAAAATTTGAAAACACATTGGTACGTGGCGGGGATCGAACCAGTGCCTCCAGGGCAGGAGACGACGCTCTTACGCACTACGCCACCGACGCTTGAAATGTGAAAAATATGAATAGGTTATTTTAATGAAGTTAACCGTTTGATGCCGGCAGAGTAGAATAGCATCACCCCATATCCTCCAATGGATGTCGTAGCAGGCGACAAATGGATCAGCAAAGGGGTATTGATCACCGATCACATTTATACTCCGTCCACCAATCCGCATTGGGCAAGCGTGGTGGATTACTGCCTAAACCTCCTTCGATGACAACGTGAGGCCTTTGTCCCAGCAGTGGGTCAAATTATAAAGGCTGTTATGATGAATGAAGTTAAGGAAGGCCGAGAGAAAATTTTCTTTTTTTTTCTTTTTAGATTTTTTTTTGTGTTGAATACATTCATTGCAATGGAATGCTCAATAGATGTCTCCAATAATTACATAATAAGTATTATTCATTTTTCACATCATTTTGATTTTTTTTTTACCACATTTGTAGCAAACAAGCATACAATCCGCCTGATGGTAAACTATCACCGCAGCCTATGGGCAATTGCAATACCAGGGGTATCACACGTGCGTTGTCGACCTAGAAGAAACGTTTTCACGCCTTTCTTGAAGACACCCATGTTGTAGTCCTTAGGGAATACCTCTACATCGACTCGTTCATTCCAAAACCGAAGCGTACGCAGAATAATATTTCTTCTTAAACGCACAGTACGTGACCAAATCAGTTCCAGTGCGTGAAGATGAATATCCTGTCGATGGCGAGCGATGCGGTGATAGAAAGAAACTGTTGGCATCATGTCATATACATTCCGTCATACAACCGGTAGAAAACGCATAAGGAGGCAAATTCTCTCCTAAGGTATTAAGTGGTTTAATACTGACTGTGAGCATTGGATCATTAACGAATCTCGCAGCTAGTCTTTGGACCGCGTCTAGGTGCTCCAGCCCATAAATGAGAGCTACTCCATATGCCTGACATGCGACTTGTACACTAACAGATTTATCAAGCACTTAGCAAAATAGTTTCCAATTCCTAAAATATCCGACTAACCTACAGTTTATTTTCAATATTGCAATGCCACTGAGTGGTCGAACGAAAGTGAATCTATATTCACGTCCCACAAGTGCTTACTTTCCCACGATTCATGTGGGTGGTTTGACAAACTACCGAGCTTTCAAACTTACCAATCTGAATATTTAAAGACAAACTTATGGTTACACGATATACCGATTTACCAGATTGGTGCTCTGGTAAATCGGTATAATTAGATGCATTAACAAATTCTTAGAATTTTTGTAAGCCTCAATCTCAAGTTGAAATTAATCAGAACAGGTCTTATAATAGGCTTATAGTTGAGTCAATTTTCATTACGATTTATGAGGTAATCTTTCCTTCAATTTTGCTTTCATAAATTTGTTTCTCGAAATCTGTTTAGAAACTTGTCTACCATTTGGCGATCAAACAGATTGCTTAAAACTTTATTTAATAATAGCATATTTAATTGGTGTCCCAGATACTAGGGTTCACTGCCTTAACACTGAGAGAATATCCGCCAAAAGTTTATGATGAGCAGTAAAAAGTTCAATATCCAATATAATGACCAATCGACTGTTGAATACGAGAAATATGGATCGAAACTATTTACCTAATGAATGAGGCGTACAATCAGAAAACATTGTACTAATTTGTTTTAACAGCTTGTTTTAATAGAGTTAGGAACCGCGAATGCTCATTCATTATCCTCATTTGGTCAACAGGATATATAAGGTCATTTGAAGTGATTACCTTTATGAGATTATTTGAATTATGTGCGGGATTTCGTTCTGAATCGCTCAATGGAGTAGCATCTAAACTTGTATAAATATACAATCAAAAATAAACTACCACGATGGTGTTATTTTCAATTGCTTGAGTTCTTCCTTGGGTCGGAAGCAGTTTTCTAGATTTAGTTTTGCAGACACTCGATATTGCCAATAACGTATAGTTCAATTAAATTTTCTTTTTGAATTAAATTGGAATAAAAATCACTAGTAACTATTTATAGAAGACGTTTATCCTTTTAGCTTTAATTAAAAACCTAACATCACTGTGCCAGTTGGGTGTTCCCACTAAGCAGTCTGCATCTAGTTTTTTGTGAACTTAAATAAATGGTCTGTTTTGTATACCAATACTAGCATTGTCAATGGTCTTCTCCTCTTCATTCAAAATTATTGTGCTCATAAGCTTCAGAATCTATACTAAAAGGAATCTGGTAAACTGGAATGATGTGGATTTCGAGAATACGATTATAATTAAATTCTAAACCGGGCTTTACGGGTTTTATTAGCATTTGGAGGTAAACAAGTTAGGAGAAGTAACGTTTACGAAACAAGGTTTGCATGTTAATATACCTGCCTACCCTTTTCTTGTGTCAATATTTTAGCAATCCACTGAAACTTTGCAATATATACTATAAGTATTGTCTGATCTTTGGGTCTGCCATTACAGCATTTTTTTACCATTACCGACCTCTTTCCGTTGAATAAGTAATATCTCTAATTATATATTTTTTTCTCTATGGTTAAGTATCAAAAGAAGAAAAATAAATTTGCCTTTTTACTAAAAAACCTTTGTAATTTTCATTATTAACTCTGAAATGGGCGGTTAGTGAAGGCCAAGGTTTCACTATTGGACAATTTTCGCTTGGGCTGAACAAACAATTTTGTCTTGAATATGGTCAATCGCCAATTTCCTCGATTTTGCACGAAGACTTGCATTATAGCTTTAGCTATACGCTGATGAAATGACATTTCACACTATTTGAGTTTAATGTTACTAAGAGTATTATTGGAATATTAATACACTGAGCAATAATATGTATTCAAAATTTATGTATGTTCGTATACACACGCTTGATATTTCAGCATCTGTGATTGAGTGTCAAACGTAACTTTGCTTTTAATAAAATCTAATTGATTGGAAATTCCATACAAATCTTAATATTCATTCTTAACATTAGCGTTTTTATCTATTGAAATCACTGACTCAACAAAACAAGCAAATGATCCAAAACCCGCTGTACTGATACCATATTTGACGGTGCTTACAATGTCCAGGAATGTTCAGGTAACAATAACTTCAAGTTAGCTTCGTGACAGCGTTGAAACGGTCCTAAACCAATTAGTATTCAACTTACGAGTGACAACAGTTGTTGAGCCGTGTCGGTGTTACCTTAATACCTGCTTACAACTGAATTGTATTAGGTCGTTTGTCCTTTACGACTTGTTCGTTGTGTTTGCTAAATTTCATTACCTTAACGTTGTAAAAGTATTGCTCGTTACCACTAGTGTAGGCAATAGTCGTATTGGGAAATTTGCATTTGGATTTCCCTTTGGGATGTATCTAGCGTTATTTACCTCTAGTGATGTTATATTTCATTTCCTAATATAACTTTAGTTAACATGAATCATGATGTTTAATAAACGATAGTAGATATTAACACAATATCACAATTAGTCTGGCTTCATTAATGGATCAAATATTAGCACAGTATCTTAATTAATATTCACTGTAATGCAGCTCTTCATTCACGCGGTCGGGATGAATGCCTCCCACGCACAATAGCCAATGGTTTTCGACAACAAAGCGTTACCGGTAGCCCTTCCCGGATATTGACGCTCGGTATTTGTCCTTATACAAACGTAGCGTATTTGTATGCATGTCGCACCTGAAAATAACAGTTGTTTCGCATTTCACCTGTGTCTGGGGCTCTCAAGGTGCTTCATAAATTATTTCTTTACAATTAGCAGTTGCAATTCTTTACTTTTGGATTTTGATAAATACTTCTTTATAATATTTGTCTACACTTATATGACTGCTTTATCATCATCGTCATTCCCCAATTTTGTTTGAGGCCATTTTTTCACACTTATTACTAAAAAGTTTTAGAACCGACATATAGTGCTTAAAATTTGAAAATTATTGACAGTGTCATTCTGAATTCTATAAATTATATTTGGTTTAAATTATTTATTTGTAACTCAGACAAAGCTTTGTCTAAGATTTGTAATCTTTCACTTGCTTGAATATTATTTTGTTGTCCGTCAGAAGTCGATAAATATTAGTAGTAAAGCCTTATTGGATGAATTGAATCATGTTAACCAGTCAATTTCAAGCCAGGCTAAATTTACGAGTCCTTTGTAGTCAATGACACGTCTTAGTTAGTTGAACAATTTGTAATTACCTATATTTCGAACGGTGCTGATGGGTAATGAATTCTTTAGCTCGATGTGAGTTGGAGCAAGCTTTGTCAACCGGTCGTTTAGAGTTAATTAAGTGTCTAGGAGTTGGCGTGTTTACTTGTTTACCATGTCAACAGCAAGAGCATCAAAAGCTAACAGATATACATACAGCTTTGTACCTGGTGTTTTGACTTCTTGAATAGTGGTTGCTATCCGGCAGCTGCGAAAGATTTCTTTACATCCTAATCAATTAATCACAAGATTTCAGCATAGGTGACAGAGAGATACTTTGAATATCACGTAGTTCCATATGGGTTCTCAAACATTACTAAATAAATTAAAATAAATCCACCTATGAACAGTTATGAAATGCATTATTAAGCAGCTTATTGTCATTCGTAATTTAGCCACGTAATATAATGCAATATATATTTGTGTATACGGTGAAACAATTGAAAATGTGGCCGATATGCATAATCCAATCCAACCAAATTAAGAACAATGTTAGGAGCTCAACGGTGGACGTTCCTCTACGATTGTACATTGTATCTATAGGGTATTAAATATTATAATTATGAAGATTACAATTATCAAATGAGTAATGCCTATTAATAAAGATATTTGCTAACACTATTATTCCATTAATAGATCACGAGGTTAGACAAATACCAACTTAACTACTAGTCATAATAAACCCCTAACATAATTGCAAAGTTGAGAACAATCAACCAAATATTACGTACTCGTACTGTGCGTGTATTGCTCGGATAGGACGATAAACTAATTTCACTGACGGATTTTGTCAGTTAGCTCAGCTCAGGGTTTAGACACACAATGTTAATGTCATTTACGCGCTTCAGGGCACGATTCGGTTTGGTGACCGATACATGCCAATGCCAACTATGGTTTACCTATAGGAACGTGTAGATACGTCCGTAAATTACTTGTGGTGATATTTATCACTTGCCCTCTACAAGAAGTTAATTAATTGGATCATTAGGGTTATTAACAAAGGTAGGGCACAGCGTATTACAGCATAAACGACCTGAGCTATTTTATTAATTGACCATTGTTGTTGGCACTTGGTTTTTACACCGTCACTGGTGGTTAAATCCTAGAGGCTGTAGAAAGATGTACAGACTGCTGAGATTGTCGTACGATTGTCGGCTTTCGTTGTTGATTCACTGAAGCTTTAGTTCTTGGCTTTGATGACCCTTTTATGTAGGCTGTCCCATACCGTTAGTAGTGTCTTTATGTGTAACTAAATGTTACCTAAAGCTCTGCTGAAACCTTTTGGGGTTATTAGCGTGATAGATGTACCTATCTGAGAGACTGTAGTGCGAACTTCGTTTAGATAAATTCAGTCTAATCTAGTAGGAAGTAGGTATCTTCACCTTATACAAAATCGCAATCAAATAACGCTACCTACTTTTTCTTAGCGTTGTGTTTCTGTATGACTTTAATAAAACTGCCCTTTAACCTCTCAATCCCCGCTCGGTAAATATCTAACACGACACAATTAAAATCATCTGTTTCTGGATATTATTAAACGACCACAGATACTTCTATTGAGGCCTTAAATGTACTCCTTTGCAGCTAAAGGAGTGTTTAAAAATAAGATATTCCCAGCTAGGATTTGATAATCGCTTGGGTCGAGAATGTGTCTCCCCAACATGTTGGTTTTGTGAATGAGAGTGCATTTAATAACGTAGGTGTCATGAGATAAACGTTAAAGAAACAGCCAGGTGCATTATTTCTAAATTTAAACAGCACTTTAAATAGAAAACTATTCTTGAATATTTGTTAATAATTTATCGTAGCTTACCTACTAGCAGAGAGTCTTTAGACTCGATAGTGTAGTCTAGGAAGCCACTTAATGCTTACTGCTTTCGTCATTAAAGATCTTTCAGAATAGACGAGAAACTGTGCAAGTGTTTTTTAATTATTTATCAAATATCAACCTTGTACGATTTTAATACAGGTGTTAATATTATGTAAGAGATAATTTTCTCGCACACACGTGCAATCCGCCTCTGTTTGTGTCACGGTCGAGGGCACGAGCTGCTCGTACGGTGACGCAAGCTGATATCCGTACATTTTGAAAGAATTTTCTGTAGTCTTTGTAAAAACGTAACTATTGTATTTGCGTTATGATTATGAACTCAATGCGTATGGGAAACGTGAATGGCGCACCCAGCGAAAGAAACGCTACATGTATAAAACAAAGTCGCCCTTTCTGTGTGTATGTATGTACGCTTAGAACTTTTATACTTTATTATTTATTTATTTATTATTTAAACAAAAGCTATGAAAAATGTGTACGTATAAAATGTTCAAAAATATCGATGAAAATTTTTTTTTATGGCGAAATACTAATTCAGGTCTGAAGGGGTACCTACTACCCAACGGATTGCAATACGGTTTCCATCATTAGATAGAGCGATTCAAGAGGAAGTTAAGTAAGTACTAACCGTGCGAAGCCGGGGCGGGTCGCTAGTAAATGATAAATTGAATTGACTATTTGACCCACAATCAGATTATCTATCCGATTTTAAAAACCAAAGTAAAGGAAATGACATTCGTTGTCTTTGTCAAGTTGATAAAAGTCAGTTGGATTAATACAATAGGGTCTACCCTGAGTCAGTAGTCAATTAGTTCGATCGTACATAAAATAGTAATAAAAATATATAAGGCAAGACACGTAGAGAAAAGAAATCGACTGAAATAGTTTAAGAGAGTCTTCAGTTGGCTATCTTTAGTGAGATCAAAGACAATTCAAAATTGTTGTTTCTTGAGTGTAGTTCATAGTCATAAAATGCGCTGCATTAATATTTATATTGAAAACGATAAAAATCATAGCCCACGATATCATTCTGCGAAGCATCATCCAATTTACATAGATACATTTGCGATCCCCCATTTGTTATGCCATCTTACGAAAAAAATTATGCATTCGTCGTCAAATTTTGTTACATACCTATTCTCTTTAGGAAATGTATGAAAGAATATTTCGTTTGCTTTTCCGATAATCTCTTATGATTTTTATATCTTCCATATTTTGAGTATTCTGAATCATAGATTTAATATAGGTATTCGTACCTTTCTAATCCTCTCACAATTATTTATGATTGCAATGTTTCTAAGATAGGTTTCTCAAGTATGATGTTGTTTGATAAATGGTGCTGGTGGCCGCAGATGTACTCGGCGCAACCGGGTTTTTGAGAAAGTGGGGACCTTTGTGGGTCCGCTGGACTGTAATTCAAATCTCGTTCCTTTTTTCCGATGGAAAATCCGTCACGGATCGTACCGCACTGTGGGCGTGGAGCAGGCTTTATTTTAGGACTGAAAGAGACTGGCATTCGTCGCCGGCTTTCTCCTACTCGTCCATCTACGGCGGATGGGAGCGGCTAAGCTAGAGAATCGTCCTCCCTAGGATTTTTAGTCGGTGAGCATCTCCCGCGGGAGTCTTCACCGATTATAGGTACTGCAAGTCGGATGGGAGGTAGATTTTGAGTACATACATACAATCACGCTCATAATCTCAAAAGGGGACGAGCAGAGCTTTAGGTAGTATATATGGATACACTAAAGCCACATCTCAATTCTCTATCATCTGACACCAAGCAAGTTGATCGTTTATATTGACGTCTCTGCGCGCATCGTGACACAAATTCCTTAATCTGATTACGCAACATACATCTGGGCTTCCCATTACGTGTTAAAGACATGAATAGGCGTGGTTGGATGCAGTTTTTGTGCTTAGTATGTAAAGGACAACGAACTTCGTTCGTTATGGTTTTATTTTCATAAAAATCTCGGCTAGAGATTATACAATACTTTAATGCTTTATACGCCGAAGAAATTTCTTGGAGAAACCTATATTCATGTAAACTTGCCCATAAAGTTTTTAAAATCTCCACAAGGATTACATTGTGAATTAATTGTTTTTATACCATTTTGTTTTTACCTAAAAGATACCTCCTAAAAGAAAGTTTTTAGCTAGGTTTAAACTCGTTCGTTAGAAAATCTAAAAATCTTGAATGATTATGATGAAAGAGTTTTACTGGTCGTGCCAATATATATCTATCTAAATCTATTTATTTGACATACCGTCTTACCTATCTATTTCGTAAACAATAGGTAGAAAAACGAGACAAATTGTTTAATGAACGTTTACGTGTATTGTAGATGTGTATGTATGGTGTAGGGAGTTACACGTTTTGGCATTTTGGCATTGCTAGTCATCAACTAAACGCAGATCTTAAGCAATATCGCTTGAATTTGGCTTAAACTCAGTACTTTAAGCCAAATTCAGATTCAGATTTCTGTGAATGTCACATAAAACATTGTATAGCTATTGGCAGTGTCTGCGTGAATTTTGAGGTAGCCTATTTGTTTGCTGAATTCGGTTTGCAGAGCTAGATATTTGCTCGAAGCGTCTGGGAGAACAGTCGCCTAAATCCTGACATAAGGATCTATATTTATATATAATTTCAAAATGGAGATCTTTTATATTGAAATATCTCAAATCCAATATAAAAGATCTCCATTTTGAAATCCCAAGATTTTAGTGATGATTCGACTGATAGCGGTATTCAAAAAATCCAAGATATAGGTAAGTAGGTAGGTTACCTTTTATATTTTTAGTAATAATAATATAATAATATGCAAGTCAAGGCTTCCGATGTGACTACTGCGCTTATATTGATAGCCAGAAACATAACAATGAGGCTGCCAGCGGTGCATTAGTGGAGTCTTGTCGGCCATAATTATAAAGCTTATTTCCTTGAATTAAAATATCGAATCGAATACAATATAACCCACAAATTACGCTCCTATATTCCTCGTTTATTACAGTGAGATATTCGAAACGTTACACAAATTAAAGTTCAAAGAATTATATTTTTCTATGCTGTTTCTCAAACTTAGCCGCAATTACGCAATGTCTTCCAACTTGTGCAGTTACACAAGCTTGTTCCGTGCACGATATCAGCTGCAGTCTGGGGGAAGTCACATTTCTTCCGCCAGTGGCCAACTGTAATTATTCCAAGGAAACTACTATGAAAACAGCGAAAGAACAATGAAACTTATTTTACTTCAAATATTTGTTCTTTTCAATTTCGTCTTAGAAATTCTTTTGGGATAATTTTTTTTTGTCTTACGTGGAAGCGGTTGGTTCTCATTTGACCTGGGGTTACGATAAGAACATACGTGGAAGCGCACTTCACCTGGGCCTACAGGAATTAGATTATCATTCCATCCGAAAGAAGCCCGCTGTTGGCCAATAGGCCAAGGATCTCAAATCCGATCTGTCTTGTGCTGCCTGCATCCAGCGGCTTCCCGCGACCTTTACTACATCGGATTTAGATGAAGTGCCTTTTTAACCACTTATTGGATAGTATCTTTAAATATGGAATACCACCATTTACAATACTAAAAATGAGTGCGTAACTGTTAAACATCAATTTACAACAATGTTAAATTTTAAACATTATTGAAAAAAAATTTGTACAAATAAGTATAAATAATAGGTTGGGGAAAAAGTTTCTTCGCATTTTTTAAGAAAATTCAAAACATTTTTTAATATAGTTTATTTACATTTAACTAAAGTATGTAGGTACCATTTTGTTCGATAACTTTTTGCCATCTTGTAGGTAGGGACATGATCCCATTGCTATATAAGTTTTGGGACTTCTGGTCAAAATACCGCGACAAGTGGTTTTGGCAGTCCTCTCGTGATGTTAACCTGACACTGCCTAAAGAATTCTGAAGAGACCGAAACAGGTGGAAATCTGAAGGTGCAAGGTCAGGACTATACGGCGGATGCATTAACACCTCCCAGCCAAACTCTCTTAATTTTTGCTGAGTGGCTAAAGATGTGTGAGGTCTAGCGTTATCATGATGAAGAACCACACCCCTTCTGTTGATTAATTCCGGCCGCTTTCTCTCAACTTCTTGCTTTAATCTCATCAGTTGTTCGCAGTAGAGTTCAGAATCGATGGTCCTGCCTGGTGGTAACAGCTCATAATGAATAATGCCCTTCCAATCCCACCACACACACAGCATCACCTTGTTGCGAGTTAACCCGGGTTTCGCCACAGTCTGTGAAGCCTGACCGGCCTTTGACCACGACCTTTTTCGCACGTTCTTGTCGTACGTGATCCACTTTTCATCACCAGTTATCAGCTTCTTCAAAAATGGTTCGGTTTCATTACGTCGTAATAAAGAATCACAAATGAGTACACGGTTCATTAGGTTTCTTTCAGTGAGCTCGTGAGGTACCCAAATGTCGAGCTTTTTTTTGTACCCAGTTTTTTTCAAATGCGCCAAAACTGTTTTGTGGTCAATTCCCAGTTCTTCAGCTACTTCGTAACTACTGACATGCCGATCTTGCTCCACTTTTTCAAAAATGGCATCCATTTTATCTGTAATAGGGCGACCAGAGCGACGTGCATCTTTGACATCAAAATTTCCGGATTGAAAACGCTTAAACCAAATTTGTGCTACTCTCACAGACACTGCACTAGGTCCATAAACATCGCAAATTTTTTTCGCGGCTTGCGTTGCATTTTTACCTTTTTTGTAGTAAAATTTTAAAATGTATCGAATTTCTTCATTAGATTCACTCATCTTGGCGGTACGAAAAACAAATGAAAATCACACATTTTCCTAATTTGAATTTGGAATTATGTTCTTTAAAATTTAAACTTTCAATGATACCAAAACCAGCCAGATACAAATAGTATAGCCAAAGAGATTTTATTACAAGTTTATACATACTATAATGCGAAAAGACTTTTTCCCCAACCTAATATTATATCATTTCGAAGGTTTTTTTCGCTATTAAATTTTTGGCGCCCCGAATTCTGCCACTTGAATCGTAGATTCAGCAGCGTTCCATAGCTCTTCAGATGTATAATTAGTTCGGCATGCGGGGCAGGATAGTAAGTGAGCCATGGTTTGCGGGGAGGCTCTACACTCGCAATGGTCGTTACTAATGTATCGCCACACATATTTTTATAATAATGAGAAAGGCTGGTATTCCCTATTAAGGATACCTACTATTCCATAATTGGTTACATTCCTGTGCAGATTGAGGAACTGTCTATCTATCTTAATTCGCCGGAACCAAGTGATTACAATAGAATTGTCGTTATTCTCGCAGACTTGGTTAAGTTAAACCAGACGGACTTAAAACAAGCCCTACTACCAACTAATAGAGCTTAGTATGTTCTTTTGGATCTGAAACGATTTTGTCTGACTTTAGACGAACCACTAGACCACAGGTTAGAAATGGCCAAAATTATAAACCTTAAGCTTATTTATTACTCAAACTGATTATTTAGGTTCATTTTATATCGCTTGTTTCTGTTCAACACTACAATATTTACTACGCAAATATTAAAAGTAATCGATACGAAAAGTATAAAGTTACTATCTCTAAAACATATTTACTCAATATACGTATTATTACGTATAGTCACTACGTCTTCGGTTACGATCATGCCATTGACATTTTTATGGCATCGTTTTATACGCCTATCTTGATTTAATAGATAACATAAATACCTACTTAAAGATTCATAACAAAATTATGTCAAGTAGACACAACTCAATACATTATGTTGGAGCTTGTAGTATTACGCAATTACTACTTCATCAGAATAATTATCAAAAATCCAATTTTAATTTCATTGTTTAAATCAATGTCTTGAGCTATTCTCGCATAAGTTTTTTCATCGCATTTGTTATCATGCAAATTTACTTTACTACGCTTATTCTTTTTTTTTATTACTTCGCATAGAATCAATATGCAATATCCAACTTCACATCAAATTCATAAATGTATGACATGTCATTATTTGTTACCTCATATTACCAGCGTAAGCCCCTCGCCCTCTTTTCACGTAAATCCCTCGTAACGTTGTCCCTAATAACAACAAATCCTTTCGCAGTTGGTGTCTCAATCATCTCAAATGCCTCGGAGGCATCAAGGGCAGTCTGTTGTTGACAGTGTTAGTGATTGTTTCCTTTGAATTTGTTGGTTCTGTCCTGGGGTGAAAGGCTGTATAGACTTCCATAAAATGAACACTGTTTTATTCGTATCACGCTGCTATTGTCTTGTTGATTTTGAATTTCAAGTCTTCGACAATGTGACTCGCTGTTCAAAAGGATATTTGTGGATCCAAAACAACAAGCATGTTGTTTTGTCCTGGCTTAACGTTTACCCTCGGTCTGCTAATGTCATCAGTAAGTAGGTAGCTAGTTCCTTCTTAACATGACATAAACGCAAGTAATCATGACCACATGTTCCGTTTCTCTGACAATCTCGATGCATATTGCGAGTGCGACGCTCATCCACAAGACGTTCACACGTTCATTGAGATTGTAATACTAAACATGGATATTGGAAATTTTCATTCTAGGTCTTACAAGTCGAAAGGACAATTCTCACAAATGTATGGAAATAAAACCCAGGCCCGGCGCAAATGAAAGGTATCTCAGATTTTAGGTGTAGATTCGTATTAGGTATTTATTTTATTTTATTTATTTATTTTATTATTCTTCTTCTTATATTCTTCGTCTTCGACTTCGTATAATAAATTATAGCCTATGTTATTCTTATCTATGAGCTATATTATTGTAAAGTTGCATTAAAATCCATTCAGTACTTTTTGTCTGAAAGAGTAACAACACACATCAGTATATCCAGCCAAGCATACAAACTTTCGCCTTTATAATATTAGTAGGATTTATATGTCTCTTAAAAAATACTACCTTAGGCAGGACCCTGCAAGATTAAAGTGTGAAGTGTAAAGAAGATGCAAATTCGATTTTGAGACTTGTTTCAAGAGACTTCTCTGTACTGTTTCTGCAAGTACAAATTAACGTTACTGATCAAGGTTTTCTGTGATGTTTATCATATTGTACTTGTAAATATAGTAAATTAAATTAAATTAAAATTAAAAAGCTTTGTGAGACCCTGTTGTTTTAGTATTTAAGTTAGATAAAGATATTGCAATAGTTTTTATACTTTTATGTTAACGTTACTAAAAATACCTATGATTGGACTTAATATTGATTTCATTTTCTAACATTATTTATTTACATCTACTAGAATGTGATAAAACCTATTAGACTTTTGCATCAACTCTGTCACGAAAAATGTAAGCAATTTAAAATGCTCGTGCCAGTTCTATCATTACCACTTTTATTACTGTTACGTTCTCGTGAATCATCCAATCTAGCTAAGACAGCTGTTGAGTTCGTTGCAAACAATGTTACATCTCCAACTGCACGAGATATAGGAATATTTATAGTTGTTTTCTTTTAGTTACAATGATAATATCTGATTAAAACAATACTACGCAAGTTTTTTGTTTATCTTATATACTGGGTGTAAAAGACATGAACAGTCAAACGAGAACCATGTATTCTATACATCAAAATAAGACATATTTCAAAAAAATTATTGCTGGGAAATGATTTTTATTTTTTTGTGTTAAAAAAAATTGCAAATTGTACCGCGCAATGTAAAGGGCTCAACTCGCACGCAACTCGCAAAACCGCGATATTTTTGCTTGACGGCGGCCCCGTTCGTTAGTGTCCGTGCCCATCGAGTGAGCTACATTGAACGCTAACGTTTTGAAGCCATTTTTTGTTATGAAATACTAAAAAAAATGATAATGTTTCTTTGGACAATAATTAAGAAATAACGTATAAAATACGTTTTCATAAAAAAATTAAAAAAAAAAATTTGACTTTGACCTTCAATAAAATCGCAACTATCAATTTCCCAGGTATAGTCTAAAGGAAAAAAAATGATATGATGGTGAGCAGAATACATGGTTTTCGTTTGACTGTTCATGTCTTTTACACCCTGTATATCCGCTATCCCGATTCCCGACTGGTGAATTTTGAACACGACACGAAACATCTGTTTGTGTTTTTGGTTAAGTTTATTTTTGACACGCGTTCTATCGATGTTGAAAAATTATCAACATATTCTTAAGTAATTTAGGTTTCATATACATGTATACGTACTTTTTCGGTATATAGCTGTCTTTGAGACTTAGACCACCAGTAGACAATAGGTAATAAAATACAAGAATTAAATTTTAAAGAAATCAGCTTTGTTAGTTAGCAACAACATTTGAGAGTTTAAAATTTTGATTAAAATATGAATATTGGAAATATAATAGTAGAAATATGTATACCTAAAGTGTGTATTGCTATTCAAAAACCAATAAGTGAAAGTAAAATTCATCTGAAATACATACTCACCGATTTACATATTTTTTTATTTAACAACTTTTATAGTTTACTTTCTTCAGTAGGTATTATGAATGGTAATAGCGGTCGTTTCTGATCCAATTGGTGTACCGTTAGTTGACAACTCTCAATGGTCACGGTCTGCCATTTTTTCCTCACTAACCTACTCGGTAATCGTGTCGGTGTACAGGTTTGGCTGTATAATAAAGATGCAGCGACTGTAAAGATAAGAAATATTAGAAGACATCTATAAATATTGAGTAGCGAGTTGGCAGACTAGCATTGTTTTGTTTGCTAAATGCTCTGCAGTAATTACAGGGACTGCAGGGGTTTGCGAAATCACTGCAGTTCCTCCTAATGAGCTTTTTGGTATTGTCTACTTAAATGTGACCGTTCATGCCGTTTTTCTGTCGTTCGATCATCAAGATCGACCCTCGGCATGTAGCAGTGCACTCTCCCGCGATTTGGGCCTGTATAACAGGAAGGTTTTGCCAGTCAATGGGTTGGTGGTGGAATGAGTGTCGTTCGTTCATATCTTACAAGATAATTTCGATTGGGAAAGGAAATAATGAGCCATTTTCCCCATTTAATTTCACACTCGTCCTTTCTATCTGACATAAAGTCAGAAGGTTCATAGAGATAGATCCTCGCTTTACAGTGCACTACTTACGTACTTACGTGATTGAACACGTAGGTACAAACATTTAAAATCGCAATTTTTTAACTCTTTATTCATTCCAAAAAGCGTAAGAAACGTGAAATCTTTTCCTTATTTAATAACTTTGAGAAATGTAACGACGTCGATGAACAAATGAATAATAATTCATTAAATAAATCAAAGTAATAAATAAAGGAGATGTTTATAAAATATTTGAATGGAGACCAAATCTGTACTACGAGTAATTTAACAGTCGAAACACGAAGATTTTCGGACGACTAATAAAATATTTGTAAATAATAGACTGTAAGTCGTATATTTTGCTGAATCGATCGTGGACTCTCGACAGTGATATTGATCATAAAAAATTGATAATTTTCAGTAGAGTATTTAAGACCTCGTAAACTTGTGGAATATCCTGATGTAACATGTACTGGAATCCTATAATATCCATCAATTTGTACTTTACATTGGCGTGAAAACATCATCGTAAAGACGATATAAACAATGTCCTATATTACAACCATCAAAACACTGGAGTAATCGCAGTAGTAGACAGCCCAAACTCAAACTGCGATATAAAAATCAGTTGTAAGACAGTAGGAATAAGATTCACCAAAGTACATACAAATACCGCAGTGTACGAGATGAATGAATCGTAACCGGGTACATCGTTTGCGTAACTGGCACGGATCCAATAGCCGTGGGCGGAGGGTTCCATATCTGCCCACGCGATAGGGTTTTCACCCGCTAGCTCGACGGTAATGTTTTGATGGGGCATTCTTAGCGTCTTCGGGTGATATCTTAGCTTCCAGTGTTATGTTAGCTACTTTCCGTGATATTTACCAATGAGCTCCAAGTTTGCCCGTTTTGCAAAGTCGTAAACCATTACACGTTTTAATCTTATTACCGTACAGACCCACTTGCGGAATTAAATGGGATTAATGTTTTAAAAGTAATTACGGTTGTCATGTTGTATTATAATATTTTGTACAATGTTCTCATGGAATCTTAACAGGTGTAGTTTAAAAAATTTGAAGAGAAGGATTTATATACCAAATAACAGAAGTTCATATTGGCAGTGGCTTGGGAAATTGGCAGGAAATGGTTAACGCCCCAGGCGTGACCTGACGGAAATCGAGGGGTTGAAACTGACTTCATAGCGAACATGGACAATTCGCCCATGTGTTGATAATGTAAATATAGAATTATTGATTGTGTGATTGTCATTTCCAGCGTTTGAAGAGGCTTTGTGGTGAGACTTCTCGTTTGTAGCGAAATCGATAAACCGTTATCATTGTTTGGTTACTGCGTAGAGTTGCCAAAAATGTACTTACAAATTCAAATACAAAACGCTCCTAAAATACTAATATTTTATTTATAATTTTATATTCCGTACATGCGATATAGGCCATTGTAAAGTGTAGGTGTTACAGTTTGTGAAATTTTTGCTGTGAGTATTTTGCTGAATATTTATGGATCTGAATGGACTCTATAATGGTTTGAATCTTAAGTTATACACATTTAGTGATTACTTAATTAAGTAATGGAAAACAATATATCGAATATTCTGATCTCAAAATGCTGCATCGAACATTTGTCTAAAATCCGCAACCAGTGATACTCATATTATGCAGTTTATATTTAGCTATAATCCTGAATTGTTTTAAGCATTCATAAAACTTGTGGGGTGCTGGTACCCACATTAGTTTTCGTTGCAGGAGTGTAGAGGGCTGGTACAATCAAAGAAGAAGCTTGTTGGAGAATAATGCCGCCGCCGCGCTTGGAGTGAGAGGGAAATTTCTTTCTTCTTAGTAGTAGTAGTAATTAGTTCGGAGCCAGAGTGCCTACTGAAATTAGGTCACTGTATATATCCATTTGTTTCGTGTCGCAATTAGCGCCGTCCCTGACACGATGCGCGTGCCTATTGGTGCGGCGCTATGTGCGACCGAAATGGCCTATTCCTATCCCTCTCGCTTCAATGAAACTTAGGCATTTCATATATTTTATTACACAAACAAATATTACAAATAAATCAAACACAAATAAAACATATTAAACATAAACATTAAACAAGTAAAAACACACAAGTAATTAATTAAGTAAACAAATTAACAAGATCTTATAACTAACTTATAAATTTCACACTAACGAGATAAGAGGAATACTTATACATTATTATGGGACCTAACAATAATAACTTAGGTCATCTGTAAACACTAAGGGAACCTAGGTTGTCGCGAACATATCTCCCGCCGCAGCTCGTAGCTGAAGTCCTAGGGTTCGCGCGCTCCCGATGACATGATGACCACCAATTTCTTCGTAGGTCGTCGGAGCACCCCCTTGGTAGTCCTGACGTCGACTGCTCGTACTTCACCATCAGGCCCAGGGTAAGTGGCGGTGATGACTCCCCGCGGCCAACAGTTGCGCGGTAGAGTGCCGTCGGCGATGAAGACTAGGTCCCCAAGTTGTAGGGAACCGTTGCTCGCCCTGGGCTCCCGCCGGTGTTGGAGCTCCGGTAGGTATTCTCGCATCCAGCGTGACCAGAACATGTCTGCGAGGCGTTGACTGGTCCGCCACATCTTCTTGCAGTTGTCGTCATCTTCGGTGAACGCTCCAGGCAGGGGCACGCGGGAAGGCCCACCCAACAGCAGGTGGTTCGGGGTCAGGGCTTCTTCGTCGTCAGGTGAGGTGGAGACATGCGTGAGCGGCCGACTGTTGAGAGTGTGTTCAGCCTCCACCAGCAGTGTGGAAAGGACTTCTTCTCTTGGTGCTCGCTCGTGCAGAACCGCGTGTAGGGCCGTCTTGACGCTTCGTACTAGGCGCTCCCAGGCTCCACCCATGAAGGGAGCACTGGGTGGTATGTACCGCCACGTGATCCAGCGGGCGGAGGCGTCTCGTTGTAGGGCTTCGGTCGCGGCGGCCTGCAGTTCTCCGTCGGCACCCTTCAGGTTGGTGCCCTGGTCAGACCATAGCTCGGTGGGGCACCCCCGGCGCGCTATGAAGCGCCTGAGGGCCATGATGGCGGCATCGGTGCTGAGGTCTCCGGCTAGCTCGACGTGTACCGCCCTCGTCGTAAGGCAGGTGAATATCACGCCGTACCTCTTCTGTCTTCCTCGTCCCACGGTGACTTGCAACGGCCCGAAGTAGTCAAGGCCGGTGAAGGTGAAGGGTCGTTGATGATGGGCGAGGCGACTTCTAGGGTGATCGCCGTCCAACACGGCCGGTGATTTCTGTTCTTCAGTTATGTTAGCCGCCGCTGCTATTCTTGATCGCAGTCGTATAACTCCGCTGTCGTCCAGTAGTACTGCTAATTTTGCGAGGCGGCCTGACGCGGCCAGGGGGCTTGTCCCCTTTTTCAGTATGTTCATTTCTTCGTGAAAGACTTCCTCTTGTTGAGCGCGCACCCACAGTGTTTCAGCCGCGCGCAAGTCTTCAGCTTCTATATTTACGTAATTTCGATGTACTTGTTTCTTCGTTTCCATGGCAACCGGCGTCTTGTTTTTTTCTTTGTTCTTACGCCACGTAGGGTCGGCGTCGGCGTTGGCTTTGTTTCTTTTGGTGACCGCTGTACACTGTTGTTTGTTGCGTCGTAGGCTTCTGACGAATTGTAAAACTCGAGCGGTCGCTCTAATAAGGCGAGTCCAACTTGAGAAACGTCGCACATCGGGCAGGGCTTCCAATAGACACGTCGTTTGGTTTACGACGTGTACGCGTTCTTCCTCAACTTCGTCGATCTGCTCGCCGTCGTCGATGTTTTCTCGGGGCCATTCGCTCTCGTCGTAGTATAGGAAGGCCGGCCCCTGGTACCACCGATGTTCTGCGTTGAAGTCGTGGGGTACTGAACGAGTCGCGTCGTCGGCCGGGTTCAGCTTGGTCGGTACCCATCGCCATTCCTTGGTCTTCGTGTGTTCGCCTATCTCAGCCAAGCGATGCGCGACGAAGGGTTTGTACTGCCGCGGCCCGTTGCGTACCCAAGTGAGTACAGTACGCGAGTCTGACCAGAAGTGACGGCTCGCAGGCTTGAATTGATGTTCTTCCACGATGGTTTCCGCCAGCCTGCTGCCCACCACTGCCGCTTGGAGTTCGAGTCGTGGTATGGACACGACTTTCAATGGTGCCACCTTCCCCTTGGCGGCCACCAGCGACACCCATATATCGCCGTCTCTGTCTTCCACGCGCCAGTAAGAGATAGCTGCGTATGCCGATGAACTCGCGTCGACGAATGTATGAAGTTGTATGTTGCGCGCGTTCGATAGTTTGTTGTAGCAGCGTGGCACGGTGAGCGTTGAGAGACGTCTCGCTTCATGTAGCCACTGTCGCCAGTCTGCCGCTTGCTCTTCTTGTAGGTCGGTGTCCCATTCGATTCCCGATCGCCATACATCTTGCATTATTCTCTTCGCTTGTATTGTTATAGGCGTGGCGATGCCGAGAGGGTCAAATATTGACATGACCGTTCGGAGTGCTTCGCGCTTCGTTGGTGTCTTCTTGCCATCAAGTACGTCGGCTGGTATTCGCTGCTCGTTGACGTTGAAGGTCAGGGTGTCTTCGGATGGCTGCCACACCATGCCCAGTATTTTCGCGCCGTCTAAGTGTAAGACGTCGCCTTTGGTGCCCGGCGCCATGTTGTCGAGGACCGCCGTCGAGTTCGATGCCCAGCGTTGTAGGAAGTAGTTGGCTTCTTCATGAATCTTCGTGACTTGTGTTGAGATTCTGACTGCTTCCTCCACGGTGTCGAAGCTGGCTAGGTAGTCGTCGACGTAGTGGTTGTCGACAATGGCTGCTGCGGCTTCCGGGTATTCTTCTTTGAACTTCTCGGCGTTCTTGTTCTTCACGTAGATGGCAGTGCATGGTGATGAAGTGGCACCGAAGATCACGCTCTTCATTCTATATTCTGTTGGGGTTCTGTCTGTTTCCCCGTTTCTCCACAGGAATCGTTGCATGTCTCGATCTTCCTCCCTTATTGTTACTCGCATGAACATATCTTTGATGTCCGCTGACACGGCGATCGGTCGTTGTCGAAATCTCATCAGTACCCCCGGCAGTGATTGTAGCAAGTCTGGCCCCGGCAGCAGCATATCGTTGAGGCTCACTCCTCTTGACTTGGCGGCAGCGTCGTGTACTATGCGTAGCTTCTCTGGTTTCTGCGGATTGATGACTCCAAAGTGCGGTAAGTACCATTTTCGTGCACTCGTTAAGGGGGTCGCTAGTTCAGCGTAGTTGTTTGATAGCAGCGTCTTCAATTGTTCTTCGTATTTTTTCTTGAGATTTTCATTTTTGTTGAGCTTCTTTTCGACGAGTTCTAATCTTCTCAGTGCCATGCCATAACTGTCGGGCACGGCAGGGTTGTCTTGACGCCACAGCAGACCAGTTTCGTATCCTCCCGCCGGTAGACGACGAGTGTTTTCTTCTAATGTTTGTAGCGCGCGTCGTTCGTCATCGTTGTAGCTGCGTCGCGGTGTGATGGCCAATGACTCGAGACTGAAGTGTTGCTTCATCATAGCTTCTATAGATTCTTCTTCATCTTCATCTATGATGGTGGCATGATGTACTCGGTGATATAACTTTCTTCTTGTTTCTCGGACACCGTGTAGAACCCAGCCTAGGTCTGTGAGCGATGCTATCGGTTGATTCTTCTTCCCCATTCGAAGGTCGTGTGCAAGTAGTAGTGCCCAGTTGTCTTGACCGAGCAGTATCTTCGGCGAGGCTTCTTTGTATGTGAGGCAGTCTTCGAGGTCGCGTAGGTGTTCGCAGTTTTCCATGACATCGCGCGTTACTGCTTGTGATGCTAGCTGGAGGCTCTTCATCGTGCGCGCGGTGATGTGGTGAGCTTTCCTGTCGGCCCCTCGTAGAAGAATCTTCACGCGTCTTGAGTCTTGAGCGTCGATGCGTGCACCGGCGACGCCTTCGATATAGAAGGGATCTGGAGAACCCGTGGCGCCGATTTTCTTCGCTATTTCGTTTTCGATGAGGCTGCAGGTGGACCCGTCGTCGAGGAGAGCATACGTTGAGCAAGTACCCTCCGGACCTTCGACTTCCACTGGTAGAATCTTCAATAAGGCTGTGGTGTTTTTTCTCTCTTTCGCTGAAGCTACGATGTGCGATAGCTCCGTCTCTTTCGTTGATGCTACGGTGTGCGATATCTCTGTCTCTTTCTTCGACGGCGGCGGCGACGGCGTATTCCCATGTAGTAATTCGTGATGTAGATATTCGCAGCCGTTGATATCGCATTTCTTCGGTTTGCAAAAGTGTTGCAACTTGCGCGTGCGTAGACACCTAAAGCATAGGCGGTGTTTTTTCGCTATTTCCCATCTTGTAGGTACGTCTGCTTCCTTCATTTTATAACAGTCTGTTGTGGCGTGACCCTCCCTCTTGCATACGGCGCACGTCGGCTTGGTGCCCGTAGCTCTTGGTTCTTGCGCGTGGTAGCTTCTTAGTGGTTTTCTCGTGGCATACTCCCGCCGGTCTTCAGAGGCAATGTTCTCAGCGGGGGCGAAGTTTCCACAGCGCATGGCGGTGCGTTCCATGAACGCGGACAAGACCATAAGGTCTGGAGTATCTTCAGGCTGTTCGGCGGCGTAGTCGTAGTATCGATAACGCAGTGCAGACGGTAGTTTCTCGACGACGCTTCTTACTATCTCTGCGTTGTAGAGATAGTGGTTTTTCTTCAAGGCCTTCACGGTTGCTGTGACGTTGATAATCTTCGATGCGAAGGTGCATATATCTTTCGGGTTCTCGGTGAGTCGGGGTAGGTGGCGAAGTTTGTTGAGCTCCGCTAGTGCTAGTGCGTCCGGTCTTCCAAATCTTGACTCTAGTAGACGCATGACTTCGTAGGCCGATGTCGCCCCGACGAATAGGCATTGAACCGCTTCTTTCGCTGCGCCCCTCAAAGTTCTTCTTAGTCTTGCTAAGTTTTCTTGCTCGGAGAGTAGGGGGGCAGATTCTTCGAATGCCGTCTTGAACGGCAGCCAGTCGCTCGATGATCCGTTGAACGCTGGTAACTCTTGATGTCTGTTCGTTATGTTCGGCTGGACAGCTCTTGCTGCTAGGGTGATCGCGCTGGCCAGCTTGTTGTAGTCGAACGTGTTCGTTTCACGCCCGTAATACGGCACGGCGGCGCGATTCTCTTCTGTGGGCTCCGGTGGCATTGCTATTTCTTGTTGGTTGATCGGCTTCATCACATTTGAAGTGGGTGGAGGTCGCTGAACGTCGGCGTCGCACGGCTGCGGCGGCGCCAGTTGTTCGGCACGATCTCTTGGGCATTCCCTCTTCGTATCTATATCGGCGGCTTCGTGATGTGGTTCCAACGTCAATGCCATGGTGCTCTTCCTTATCCACTCTGTCGTTCTTTCTTCCCGAACTGTGCTCTCTTCGAAATCTTCCTCAATGTCTGTGTCGTCTTCTTCAAGCGCGGCGACTCTGGCGGCGGCGAGTTTCACTTGCAGGGCGAGTAGTTCTTCTCTGGCTTTTGCTAGGTCCTTCCGCTTGCTCTTCGCAGAAACCGTCTTCGTAGTCTTCGGCGTGGTACGTGGTCGAGAGGTCGAGGCTACCGGTGCTTCGTTGGAGACGGTGGCAACGTTGGTTTCTTCTATTGCGGTTGTCCGCGGCGTTGCGTCAGTTTCTGTGGTTGCTCCGGTAGTTCGTGTGGCGTAGGTGGACCTCGTATGTTCCGAAGGTGTGGCTTCTGTTGACGTGGGAGCGGAGGCCGTAGCGGAGGCCGCAGCGTTGTTGTCCACGGAGTAGGACTTCATGCTTCTCGTGACAGGCATTTTTCTTCGATTGTTCTTTTATTCGGCTTCAGAAGGACCAGAAAATGTGGGGTGCTGGTACCCACATTAGTTTTCGTTGCAGGAGTGTAGAGGGCTGGTACAATCAAAGAAGAAGCTTGTTGGAGAATAATGCCGCCGCCGCGCTTGGAGTGAGAGGGAAATTTCTTTCTTCTTAGTAGTAGTAGTAATTAGTTCGGAGCCAGAGTGCCTACTGAAATTAGGTCACTGTATATATCCATTTGTTTCGTGTCGCAATTAGCGCCGTCCCTGACACGATGCGCGTGCCTATTGGTGCGGCGCTATGTGCGACCGAAATGGCCTATTCCTATCCCTCTCGCTTCAATGAAACTTAGGCATTTCATATATTTTATTACACAAACAAATATTACAAATAAATCAAACACAAATAAAACATATTAAACATAAACATTAAACAAGTAAAAACACACAAGTAATTAATTAAGTAAACAAATTAACAAGATCTTATAACTAACTTATAAATTTCACACTAACGAGATAAGAGGAATACTTATACATTATTATGGGACCTAACAATAATAACTTAGGTCATCTGTAAACACTAAGGGAACCTAGGTTGTCGCGAACAAAACTGTTCTTATTTTTTTATTATAAAAGGATATATTTGCGGCTGCGACAGCCCCATTAAATCCAGATCTTGAATACATTTATGGAAAGATATCAATCGTTCAACTAAATATCCTTTATCCCTTCATAGTGTCTTATGACAGAGATGCCAGTATAGTGATAAATTCCTTCTATTATTCTTAATTTTTTTGCAGAAATAACTAGCTCTCTTTCTTGACGATATCTTTATAAAGAAATAAGCTCGCAATGTCCAGACATTAATAAAATTGGTCAAGTTCAAATTCCTTGGCAAAGTTACGGAGATTTATATTTGTTATACCGTTAAACTTTTATGCTATAAACGTATCGTCTATTGTTCCATTAACGAGTTTCCGGCGATAACCATTGATCTTAACTTTGTTTACTCGACCACAAATAGCATTTGGCTTTTCTATCGATATTTGTTTTAAAATAATCTTTCGTATTTTCACTTCCACTACATTGGGATGACTGAGTGTTATTTAAATCTCATTTACTTACAATGGTATTTTTTTGTAGAGACGGTTTGATTTGTAGAGATTAGGCTACCCAAAAATATACAATTTTTGCAATACATTTTCGACTTTAGTCTATTGAAGAAATTTGGCAGTTTCTAGTAACCTGATCTGTCGTCATCTACCTATACGTGCTTGGTATCTATATGTATAACCTTTGTAGATAATTATGTATTAGAACTAAATTTAGTTTGCTTCGGAAATAATGTTAAGACTGCTCCAGATTGTTGCTACTACTGTTCCGGGATTTTGACCCACTTACTCGTATCTGGTTTGGGTGTCCAAGTTAGCGTATGGTAGATATATTAATCTCGTTAAATGCTTCTCACATGTAGGAATCCTAGAGAACATGAAAGTGAATGATCCATATTCAGTAGTAGGCCATATTTGATGGCAAGACAAAAAAAGATTAGCTGTTCAAATTTAAAATTAGGGAAAGTAACCTGTAATTTTTTAAAAAAAACGAGCCACGATAGTAGAGTTTATTTATCGTGTCCAGACCTCCAGGGGAATAGGGTTTTCGGGTTGCTTGTTAGCGTGTGGGTAATCGTAGTCTCAAAAGTCCCAAGCGTTTGATAGGCTACTAAGTTAATTTTATTTTTAACATTACGCGGAATTTTTGGTCTGCATCTCACTTAATTAATAATAGGTAATGATGTTAAGGCCGAAGCGAAGTGGAAGCGAGTTCACCCGAAATCTCTGCCATTTTGAGGCTGGCTATTTCATCAATTAACTGTATTAACACTATTGCTATGAAAACGGATTTAGGTGTTAATGGTAGCTATTCATATGGCAGACTTGCAAACAGTCAAAATGTATTCTTTTTGCCTGCCACTTTATCCCTTATGTCCTATAAAGAAGCCTTAGATTTTGGTATATTCGGTAATATTGTAATAACAATGATATTTTTTTTAGAGACACGTGCTATAATTTATTTTTAATATTAAAAGGTTACCGTTGCATTATCTAACACAGGTTGTAGGTACTTAAAACTTTATCATTAAAGTACGCCACTTCGCTCAAGCATCGCATGATCATGAAACACATCGGCTCTAGGATACGTCGACCCAATTTAGGTTCCGTGTTTAAACTGCTGACGTACCCTCGTTTCGCCTTTATAGTACCATGTCACGCCGTTAACCTTTTATTTTGTTTATCAACTTTATAGGTATGTAGTTGTATTGTCATTTATTTTATTTCCGTTGCTAATAGAACACGTACCGCAATCAGATATAAGAGCATTGACATAATGTTGGGTTTAAATGTCTTTATTAGGTAGCGAGTCATGAATGACGCTGTGTAATTACAGTTGTTATTAATGGCACTACCAGAGTAATCCCTTTGTTACATTTTAATTGTATTTTATTGTTTTTGTGACGTTTGCTTGCTGTAGGTATCTTAATCATATAGTGCATTCACTTGTATGGGTAGCTGATTCATTCATTTCCTTCATATAAAGTTCCAGTTTATTGTATTGTAATCACTAAGTAGTAAGGATAAAGTTGAAATCTATTCAATGTTTTCCGTTTGCAATACTTTTTAAAACTAATTGATAGCCTAAGCTATATCATTGATATTTATCAATAATTATCAAAGTATCAATACCTAACCTATGTACATTAATAGTAGGTAAGTATATTAAATGTCTACGATTAAGTTGTGTATGATATTTTCTTATAGTTTAAATTTATTGCAATAAATGGATCTCAATCGTCGTCAATATTTCTATTTGATATTATAGAATTGAGAAAGGAATACCTTCTAAGGCAGGTGCATAGGTGCCTATTTCTAGCTTCCAGATGTTGAAGATTGTTGGTTCGTTTTTTTAATTTTCCATTTCGATTTCAAGCAATGTGCAGCTTTCAATCTGTCTTTGACCTAACCGTATTGAAATGTTTCTTGCAGACGTCAGTCCTCATACGTCGTGTTCTATCTAATTTTTTTTCATCTTGATGAAAAGTGACAAGTATAGAATTTCCAATTCCAAGTGTTGTGAATATCCGAGCTGGTTTATGACATGTACCAAAAAACATGTTATGGGAATGAATGTTGAAACTTTTTCAATTCGTTTATTGTACAGCGTTTATGTTACCGAACATATTCTTTAAGTTCCAGGCTTTTCCTCAAGCTGATTAAATATTTTACTTAATAAATCTGTCTTCGCTTTGTCTAGCACTCTAGCTGTAGCCACTTATTTTTTGCAATGTACCATTATCTGATTTCTCTGTATAAAAAGTGGCGTTGTGTTTCGACAATTCTGTGGTTTTTGTTCGTTCACCTTCTCAAATGTGCTCCATCTTAGCTTTATCATTTGGTTCTTGCACATTGAAGATTTTTAATATCTTTGATGGCTTTGTATTGCAAATAGAATCTCTGTATTATATATTCAAATGAGAGCCAGAACAACTGTAGAAGAACTTTGCAAGAGATCTAATAACGCATTTTCATTCTGATATATTCCTACAATGAACGACGCTATCAAATCTCATTGAGAAAGCGTTCTGTCGGGAGTCATACGATGGAAATTCCTTAGTATCGTATGCCTATAACATGACTTAATATGAGGCTTCCTAAGTTGGCAATATCATAACAAAAGACGCTGAGGGAGATTACTCTAAAAAGTTTCAGTGTGTGCAAAGTGTATCGCCCCTACTATATGCATTCCTTATCTACTTCATTGTATTTTTTTTTTGCATTTGGATATTGGACAATAAAACAATTTATTTGTTCTAACCTCAGACTCAGCAATGAATGAACTGTGTCATTGATTTATAACAGACCTATGCTTTATCTCGGTATTTGCTCAGTAGCACGTATGTAGGGCAACTGGGGCATGAGAGTGCTGATAGATGATACTCGTAGGACGGAACAGTTTTACGATACCTACAGTAAATTTCCTTATATCACTGTTTTACCTATATATGGGTAATACGTCTGAAAGGACCAAAGATTGTTTTAGTTTGAATTTTTTTTTTGTTTATTTTACACGTGGCGGCTTGGAACCTGTCACTATTTTGAGGCAGAATGGTCCAAATGTTACCTAAGGCTCTGCTCAACCCTTCTAGGATTTTGAGCGTTATAGTAAGTAGATGTGTAATATACTAGGAACATTATGGAAGTCAACATACCAAATCTAACCAATCCTAAGCACCATAACGTTAGAGGAAATTAAAAAATAATGGTTTGTGATAATGGATAGGCGTGGAAAACAATTTAGTTTGTTCTAGGTAATGTATTGTATTGTAATATTGATTAATATTCTAATTTTGAATCATTAATACCTATAAAAATGCTTATTTACAAAGTGATAAGTGAAAACACAGCCAAGGAGGGTTGGTGTCACGTAGGAGGCCGGTCGTAAAAATCTAATGCCAAATCCTTAAGCAGTATTGTCGATATTAGGACATACCGCACCGACCCCAAATAAATTGGGAGCAGGGAAGAAAACGATGAAGTTAAAACACCGCATAATTTATCAAACATTAAATTTTCTCTCTCTAGAAATATGTTAACTACACAGAGACCCCTCTGTGAGGTAGGAACTCCATTGCCTGCCGTTTCCTAATATAATTTAGTCCCAGTTTTCGTCTAGATAGGCACTTGTCCTGATTCTGGTTGATTGATGACGCGACGTCGTACGTAAGGTAGCTCGTATCGAACGCCCACTCGATATCGAACATTTATTTATACCGTCGACCTTTCTCAGTTCGCGTGTAATTTTTTAATGATCTTGATGAGAAATGTCTTGATTTAATTTGAATAACACTTCAGGAACCAATCTAATTATTTTTGTCTATTTTTTGCTTATGCATTGAACCATTCTTTTGATATTACATAATTTGACCATTCTTTTCATGTTACAAAAAAATATTTTTTTGGTAAATTTGTCAAGAGCTGGTGGTAAATACTTATGTAGATTATGGAGGACTACTTCTGGGCAGCAATTCTCATGCCTTCGAAACAGTCTCGGAACTATATCCAAGTTTTAATGACGTTGAGCTATTTTAAAAATCTCGAGCTCGACTTTTCTCGAAGGGAAGCCACTCGAATTGCTTCGAATGGTTGGCAGCGGTCGAGAAGTAGATTTCGAATTCAACCCACCGCACTCACCACAATTATTATCTGTAATCTATGATTTTAAACGTCAAAAACTTGCATGCAGAGCATAACTTATCTACTTAACTACCAATCACACAGTTATTTTGAGATTTTATTGTAATCTTAAGTTTATTTGTTCATATTTATTAATTTACGATACTTTTTTTTTACTTAAAAAAGAAGTTTCTAAAACAGGAGGAGTTATGTAAGCATTTTATCATATTTTTCCTATACTAATGACTATAAAATACCTATATAATTACTAGCTTCTGTCCGAGTCTTTATCAATTGATATGGACTATATGTTATTCTGATGTATGAGCTATATTATTGTAAAGTTTCATTAAAATCCATTCAGTAGTTTTTGCGTAAACAAACATCCAACCAGACATCCATATTATTATTTAAATCTTTACGTTTACGTTATGTTAGCAGGATTATTTAAAACCTGCAAAATATATTTCAAAAAATTTCAGAACATTTTGTAAGAGGTATATTGTTGCAACCTTTTTAAAACCGGATGAAGGAACGGAACGCATAGTAACAGTAGATAAGTGATTATGTTCTCAAATGGCAACATGTCACACAAAATCGAAGTAATTCGATTAGTGGTGAGAATGGGTCATTCGAAAAAAACTCGATTTACTAGATTTTATGGACGGAAAAGGATTCGAAGAGCAAACTCGAATTCGAGATAATTTCGAAGGAAACGAGAAATGAGTCCCTGCTTTACGCTGATTGCAATTTTTAATCGACTTCAAAAAAAGGAGGAGGTTCTCAATTCGACTGTATGTTTTTTGTGCCTGTTACCTCATAACTCTTTGCTGGGTGTACCGATTTTGAAGATACTTTAACGTTTGGAAGGTGGTGCTTGTGATGTGGTCCCATTGAAATTTGATCGATATCTGATCGAGTAGTTTTTGAGTTGTGCTGATAATGCCTATTTAATTGACATCGATGATATCGTTATCATATTATCACTTGTTTGTCTAATCTAATATTATCACTTGTTTGTCTTATCTAAAAGATCTTGAGATAGTTTCCTGAAAATTTCTATACTATACAATACCGGCCAACCTCAATATTTGGAATAAACTTAGTCACTTGTGTTTGGAACCGACCTCACGACCTCAAAAAAACATTATATTTTTTTAAAAATAAAGTGTATATTTCTCCGTTTTGAAGGCGGTTTTTTTTATTTAAAAATAGTTTATTTTTTGTTTTTTTAGTGTTGTAGATATAGTAGGTATAGAAATTTCCAGGAAACTATCTCGAGATTTTTAGTTTTGAAGGCGGTATTTTTGAAAGCTAAGCAACTTTCACTTAATTGGTCCATTATGGATTAGGCACCACAAATCTACAATGAATCCGTATTTCGGATGTTCAAACTTTATCAATTAGTCCATTAAACTGGTCCCGGTTGTTGCAAGGGCCTTCAAATACGTATCAGGCAGGCATGCTTCTACAAACGTAAACTACCATAGATAACATTACCGTGATCTGAGCCTCCTTGCCTCACTTTGGGCATATAAGGAGATAAGGAACCAGTCGTTTAAAACTTTTATAATGTACATACTTAATTATGCAGCAAATTGTCACTATTTGTTCAAAGTTCAAATCAACATAATTATATACAGTTTCAGACATCGCATCAAAGGATAAACGTCAGTCAAGTAAACTCGCTTACCTACATTGAGATAAGCAAATGCACCTTTTCTGGAGACGTCTATTAGTAAATCTATTACAACAGCAAAAGTTCAATGAGAAGTGATATTCATATCCATAATTAAACTTTTACCCCTTTAAAGTTTGATTTTCTTTCCATGAAATTTTAGTTTAAACTATATTATAATATTATTGGTTTAAACGGGATTCTTATCACTGTTGCGGTGTTGCGATAAACTATAATACTCGTTGGACTATTTATTATGTTAAATTATGTACGAATATGTCTATTGTGATATAGGTAATATTAAATAATATGCACAATTTACCAAAGGAGCAGATGAGCAGAAGAATTTCGATTAAAGTATTTCAGTACATAACTTCTTTTATCATTACATCAGTTACGCACATTTTATTTGTATGTATGTAGTATCCTTTTTATTGATTCCAATTCCCATATTGGTGCTCTTTGAGAATGTATTATGATTATCAATTTCTGCTGTTGACTAGGGCCTTGTCAGAAATCGGTTAAGTGTATTGTTAACGGGTTTCCCAGCATTAATATAATAAATAATCAAAATCATTCACTATGTACAGATTATGGAGTACAAAGCTCTGTTGTAAGTGATTCATGTCAATTGTATTATTACTTATTTTTGTATTCCTATTGAGGTTAATGACCTCAATTTTATCTAATTTATTTTGAATGTAACCTTAATTCATGGGAACGTTAACTGCATAAAATTTGTACGCGGCATGAGCTTTGTATTCTGGATTAAACCGGTTTGAATTCATTATATCCAGTTATCATGTTATAGTCGTGACATATGGTTGGCATATTTCACGGTGTCTTGGGCATATTTCAATGAAGACGTTAGTAGAAGTACAGAATCATCTATTAACGTATCAATTGGCCCTATAGATAACGCTTATCATTTTGATACGATTGTGTAATATAAGACTTTCTTGTTACCAATTTCGTAGCTATTTCCAACGCCGATTTGGGTAATGAGCACCATTCCTGAAATAGTTGTTTGACAGAGAAATGGGGAATGTTACGCGAGCAAACATAATCAAACATTTTTACAGTGACCCTTTGAATACAGACTTTTTAGAAGTCTCTCTTGGATCTAAATTTAGTCTATAATACCTGGAAAACCTTCGCCTCGAAATCTTAGTACTAACAATTATGCTGTTACCACTTGTTTTGGCGACGAACTTTGATATGATGGATTACTATTTTCAAAATCTGTGGCCAAAAGAGTAGGGGTGATTTTAAGTGCACCTAAAACAAGCCCTAATAACTTACAATACATTCCCAAATTGTTCGAATTTAATATCTTTAGCCCTTAAACATAGAACCTAGAGTTAGTAAGCGGCCGGAAAGAGCACTGCGAGAAGCCCAGCAGCTCTACCATACCATCGCGCATGGATTTATCTGGCATGGTCCATAGAAAGTCGAACAAAATGCCTTGGCCCCGGAACGCTCTCGGTACCGCTTCAGTGGATTCTGTCTGCAATTGTAAACTGAAAACCTACTACTTACTTACCACTATTTGATGCCCACCAGGTTTTGAAATACAAAAATGTGGAATAATATAATATATTAATTTGAACACAAATCGAACCCCAAAATAATCACATACAATCCCGTAGAACCATACAGCAGATATAAATTTTTACATGTCCAAGGCACCCTTAGGTCATCAGCCGTAAGGTTTTGAACTGTTTTATTATAAACGCATACTTTGCAAGTTTGTTACTTATTCCCTGCCTTATTCCATTGTAAAGAGGGTGTATTGTTGTCGAAACCATGCTGTGTAGTACCCGTCTATTAGGTACCATTGCAAAGGCATACCGACACGTCAACGCATGTCTCCTGGAATTAGTAATTAGTTTCTCGAGTCGCGTTTCTTGTTCAGGTTCGGTAAACTTATCTCTGACGTCCAACCTAAACGATTGCCTAATGGTGTTTACCTACATTACTTTGTTTAGAACTAGCAATATTGTATATTTACTAATTATTTTTGGATATTTAACTGCAAATCAAAAAAATCCTCCTTTTTTACATCAAAAACACTAAGAATATTGGACTCTCACAAAAACAGTGCACTTTAGTGTGCATTTTAAATAATACCACCAATGACGTAAAAATACTTTTTATACGGAGGGGAAGCGTCGGTGGCGTAGTGCGTAAGAGCGTCGTCTCCCACCCGGGAGGCACTGGTTCAATCCCCGCCACGTACCAATGTGTTTTAAAATTTTGAATTCATAAGTTCGTTTAACGACGCTTTTACGGTGAAGAAAAACATCGTAAGGAAACCTGCACACACCTATGAAGAAATTCTTAGGTTGTGTGTGAAGTCGACCAACCCGCACTTGGCCAGCGTGGTTGACTAAGGCCTAATCGCCCCTAATGTGGGGTAGGCTCGAGCCCCTCGGTGGGGACATTATATGAGCTGTTGATGATGATAAAATACCACAATTACTTTTTATAAAATAGCCTGGCAAATGACTCTATCCTACTTTATGGTAAGCAGAGAAGTCCAAATACGAAGATAGTGTGCGAGATAAATATGCGCCTTATCTCAAGTAATAGCATAGAACAGAGTAAAACGTAGCAACGTAGCAACCATCGCTTTGCGGACGTGCAAGATGCATCTTCACACCTCTTATGAATGACCCAGGATTATAATTAAAATTCATATCTGTTTTATCTTGCACAACCAAGCATCTTATTTAATAAATAATCATAATGTTCCTCCTCTCCATTGTTGTTGTGCCCGAGAGGGTTCACAGTGATCTAATTATATTATTTTAAGACCTGGTACCTACTGTGAAATGCAATAAAAATATTGAGTATTGAGTACCTATCTTCTAGACCCAATCTTTAAATTCCATTTTTGAAAGTAGATAATGTGATGCTACTATCTTTCAGTATCTACTGAATGAGAATAAATTGCATACTTACGATAGAATTTATATCTTTTACGTACCAACTACCCAATCTTTCCATAGTAGCTACTAAATCAATAATTTGAATAGAAAATTCTCAGACCAATAAAAAAGTCTATTGGTCTGAGAGAAAATTGGACAGGTTTTGATAAATATACCTACATGTATGTTCTTTATTTTTATTTAGGTAAATGACTGCACAATTTGTAATTTAATGATGTTTATAAATCTTAAGAAATATTATTTAATGCGATGTAATTTTCTATATTTATGTGAAGTTTAATTGAAACTTTTGATACCTGAGTAATAAAGAGACATAAAACGGTACATTAAAACTCTTAATCACCCATCATGGACCCTTGCTTGGTTTCATTTAAATCGAAACAACATACTAAGTCACGAAGACATACCTAGTAAATAAACAGTTTTATTCTTTCTATTTCAGTTGTGCGGTTGAGGAGATCTCTTGCCACCATGGGGAAATTACTCTCGAAGATCTTCGGCAACAAGGAGATGAGAATACTGATGCTGGGACTCGACGCTGCCGGCAAGACTAGTATCCTTTGTGAAACAAGACAACTCATTCATAACATCATCAGCCAAAAAGTAAAAAATAGCATAACTCAAATAGCAACGACATTAAAAGTTTATAAATAAAACGATCCGAAAAGTAGTTCTTAATAGGTAACAAAAAAATCGGGAGTGGTCTCCCCTTGACTTTCTCGTATACCGGAAACGACTCAAAGGTTGATAGAAACCTTATATTTGGATGTCATACATGCATGTTAAATTTTGGTCCCCCATCCGAGTACCGACCGCGCACTTGGTTGCTTAACTTTCGTGATCGTCGGCTCAAAAGTTGATAGAAACCTTATATTTTGATGTCATACACCCATGTTAAATTTAGTTGCAATAAGTTAAAGCATGCTCGAGTTATCGTGCTAACGCACAGACACTCACACTGACACATACACAGACATAATTCCAAAAACGATATTTTTGTACTCAGGGAGGTCCAAAACGTGTAAATCCGTCAAAATCTCGAGGTCGAATTTTTTGACGATTACAAGACTTCCTCTCGTATACGAAAAAGAGTAAAAATAACCAAGCATCGAGAAAGTAAAAATAATCAAATAATACTGATATACTAGAAAAATATCTAATTCCCAAATTGGTCTGAGTTCCAAATGAACAATTTTTGCGTAGGTATAGGTAGGTAGTATTTTTATCTCTCGAACGCTGGTGAGCATGAGACAATTTGCGTGTATACTACACAAACAGGTAAATTATATTTTTTAAATATTATATCATCGGTGTATAGCCCACACGCATTTGCGAGTTAATAATACTGTAACAATTACCTGTATCGTGTCGTTCCTAACTGATACCTAATTGCAAAATTACCATTATTTTCCATAGCAATAGTGTTTTTATTTAGAAAGTAGATATATAAATTTGCTAACGAGAGCAGAACAATGTAAGTATAAGAGATAATTGCGACGTGTAGATATTTGTTTTATCACGAAATTAAATCATATAGGAACAATTAAGCCGGCGCCCACGGCGGCATGACATCTAAAGTGGGGTACTCACGGTCCCTCCATTTCCATCAGTCGGCGCGATGTGGATGTCATCCAAAAATTGATCGAACACACGATCACTCCTTTTGCGTCACTCCAATTTACTCTTTACACTCCAATTTCTACGCAGCGACTTCTGACATGTCACGAAATGGTGACGTGTCAGAAGTCGCTAAAGAGGTGACTAAACATCTTGTGCCCCTCCAATTGCTTCGCAATGTTGCGTCATTGAGCGCTTTTTACCGTCTGTGCTACGGCGAGTGCTCTGAGGAACTTTTTTTTCTAATCCCGCCATCTCCCTTATTTTAAGGACTACGCGTGCTGGTCTACGTTGTCACTGACAAACTGTGGCTGCCATTCCAACGCGAACTAAGAAATTTGGCAACTCGTTTCTTTGTCGCACAATCAAGAAATTGAATTCACTGCCAACACACGTGGTCCCTCCTTCCTACACTCCTGGGTCATTCAAAAGAGGCGTGAGGAAGCACCTTGCAGGTCAGCAAGGCGAGGGTGGCTAGCGCGGCAGTTTATCTCTCGCACCAGCTATCTTCGCATTTGGACTCTATTAATGCTTACCGTCAGGTGGAATAGAGTAATTTGCTTGACCTTTTTATAAAAAAAAAATGGACGTGGGATCGGCAACACACGAGCGCGTTTGGAGCGATGGAGTGATGGATTTGGATATCCAATATTTTTCCTCACCCTATTCAAGCCACGTGAGATTCCGAAGACGCGGAACGATTTTTGCTTATATTATTCTGGAGTGATGGCTTGGAGCGATCGTGAGTTTCCCACTTCATAGACTTTGTAATATTACAAAACTCTAATAAGTCTAAAAACATACAGCGAAAAAACTTTGATTGCGTCAAATAATAAAAATAAAATTTATAGACGTTCTACCGCGTGTTAACGCCAAAGCGGCAAGTTTATGCAAACTATTTTTTACGAAGTGAAAGAATAAATTACATTACATTAATATGTATATAAAAGGTTTCACTTTGACCACTGAGAAAAAAAAATATCCATATTTTTTTTTTCGAAAAGATTATTTTTACCATGATGTGTTTAACTTAAAATAATGAAGAAAATGACATGACGAATATTGTTCAAATTCTGATTTTCTATCATTAAATTTTTTTCAAGCCAGTGCATTAACTTTTTTGTCCAAGTCAACTATTTTTCAAATCCGAGCTACCGTGCGGCGGCGTGCCGTCAGTGCCCGCCAGCGCTTATGTGGATGTAACAGACGTCTGAACATCAGCTACCAGTAACTGCTAAATTTCAACTATATCGCTATGAACTAAGGTTGGAAACAGCTTTAGGTAGTCTGCATTTCAGCAAGCAGCATTTGTAATTCCAGTTTAATCACTAATTAAAAACGAATCCAAATTACACAAAAAACATGTAAATTTAATTAAAAACCAGCGCGTTCAAATGACTCTTATAATTTGCTCAGTCTTAAAGTTCTAAATACTCTTATCATTATTTTCTTTTTTTTTATTTAAACACACAAATCTCATCCATTTTTATTCAGCTTGTTTAAAATGCTTATTAATTACAGTAGCAACTCATTATAAAGTTCTAATTAGATGAGCAGGGAAGGTGATACGGGTTTTATACTAATTGTACAAATGTACATTAATGAAGTTACTAAATATAATCTGATGTTGATTCATATTTGACTCAGCTGTTGACTTCAGTTTTATTATATATTTTACCTGCTTTTAAATTACCGTTCGCCGATGACCGTTTCTCCGAAAAATTTATAGTTGGTCCTATCAATATTAATGTGCATAATCTAATGAAGATAGCCTTTTGTTGGTAGGTACAGATTATTATTTTTATGACCAAGCGGAGTGGAATTTTTATAACAGGTTATGAGTTCAAAATATAGTGTGGACATGAAACTACCCAAACAATGAAAGTGCCTTTTTGACATAAAAATCTACGAGGTTGTTAAACATTTGACTAACCAATTAGTGTATAAGGATGTTTCTCCACAGTTCTTGTTGTAGAAACACGTGTTGAGAGACTCCATTTTAACTCAAATCAATACACAGTATATTTTTTTGTAACTTAATTACATTTTCACTTGACATTGGCAAAATGCGTAACGTTAATGTATTGCGACGCCATTAATTAAGAATAGAATATAATAGTATAATGGGTGTAAAAGACATGAACAGTCAAACGAAAACCATGTATTCTGCTCACCATCATAACATTTTTCTTCCTTTAGACTGTACCTTGGAAATTGATAGTTACGATTTTATTGCAAGTCAGTCATAATTCTTTTTCCATATTTTTATGAAAACATATTTTAAACATTATTTCTTAATTATTGTCCAAAGAAACATTATCATTATTTTTTAGTATTTCATAACAAAAAATGGCTTCGAAACGTTAGCGTTCAATGTAGCTCACTCGATGCGCACGGACACAAACGAACGGGGCCGCCGTCTGGCAAAAATATCACGGTTTTCAGAGTTGCGTGCGAGTTGAGCGCTTTACGTTGCACAGTAGAATTAGCAATATTTTTTTACATCAAAAAATAAAAATCATTTCCCAGCAATTATTTTTTGAAATGTGTCTTATTTTGATGTATAGAATACATGGTTCTTCACGTTTGACTGTTAATGTCTTTTACACCTGTATAAGAAATGTCTCTATAAAACTAACCACAATTATTTCCTTAATATAGACAATCAGCTATTTTATATAAATTAAAATTAGGTCAGTCAGTAACTACAATACCCACAGTCGGTTTCAATGTGGAAACTGTCACATATAAGAATGTCAAATTTAACGTCTGGGACGTTGGCGGGCAGGACAAAATACGTCCGTTATGGAGGCATTACTATACAGGTAAGACTGCCATTTATATTTGTTTACCTATTTGTACTAAATGGTCTTTTATAACCTTTTAAGCTAAAAGTATACTAGTAAAAAATATACTACAAGTATACCTTACTACTCTCCTAGTATCTGCTTTAGAGTCAACCGAACGTCCCATACTCTCTTAGTATCTGCTTTAGAGTTAACAGATCGTCCCATACTCTCCTAGTATCTGCTTGAGAGTTGACCGAACGTCCCATACTCTCTTAGTATTCTTCTTTAGAGTTAACCGAACGTCCCATACTCTCCTAGTATCTGCTTGAGAGTTGACCGGACATCCCATACTCTCCTAGTATCTTCTTTAGTGTTGACCGAACGTCCCATACTCTCTTAGTATTCTTCTTTAGAGTTAACCGAACGTCCCATACTCTCCTAGTATCTGCTTTAGAGTTAACCGAACGTCCCATACTCTCCTAGTATCTGCTTGAGAGTTGACTGAACGTCCCATACTCTCTTAGTATTCTTCTTTAGAGTTAACCGAACGTCCCATACTCTCCTAGTATCTGCTTTAGAGTTGACCGAACGTCCCATACTCTCCTAGTATCTGCTTTAGAGTTGACCGAACGTCCCATACTCTCTTAGTATCTGCTTTAGAGTTAACCGAACGTCCCATACTCTCCTAGTATCTGCTTTAGAGTTGACCGAACGTCCCATACTCTCTTAGTATCTGCTTAAGAGGTAACCGAACGTCCCATACTCTCCTAGTATCTGCTTTAGAATGAAACTATTCTGTACTTACTTTCCAGGCACTCAAGGTCTAATATTCGTTGTGGATTGTGCGGACCGCGACCGCATCGACGAGGCCCGCCAAGAACTACACCGGATCATAAACGACAGAGAGATGCGAGACGCCATCATTCTAATCTTCGCCAATAAACAGGACTTGCCCGATGGTAAGTAATGACACATGATGCAACATGAATCTTTAGCGCAAGATTCAGGTTATATCAGGATACAAACATTAAGACACAATACAGACCCCCTTAAAAGCACAAGCGTGTTAGCTTAACTGAAAAAAATACATATTAATGGGCTGTCACGAGCCAAATATTGTCACTATTAATTATAAGCATATCAAAATATGTTTTATCTACACTCATGTCATAATATTCGAATTACGATATCAAAGGTGAACATAAAATGACATACTTTTTAATACAGATAATCAAAATTAAAATAAAAAAAAACAACCTGTAACATAATGACCATTATAACACCGGTTCGACTCATTATGATACAGTTATTTTTCTTAAATACTCGGGAAGGCAAAGGGATCTAACCCATACAAAAAATTTGACTCCTAATAATTTGCAAAAAGCCACAACAAATAGTTTGTTGCCAGAAAAATCGGACGCCACTACTTTATCTTCACTAATGCAATTAATCAAACAACAAGAGTAAAAGCATTAGTGAAGATAAAGTAGTGTATGCAACTGCATATAACACGGGTATTAAAACACTCTAAACTCACACTCGTGTTTTAATACCGTTCATTATATGACAGTTGCATAAACTACTATTATTTATTGAACATTTCATTTGTAAAATCGTGTCAGAACCTTAAGAATTTTGTACAGCTTTTGAAAAATGAATAATTTAAACAATTACCCATAATATTTTAAAACAATAAATTAAATATTAACCGCTACTGTTGTATATTGGAATTTCGGCATCTTCTCTAGAGGATTCGGGTTAAAATGGTTGTAAATTTCTGTTCGATTTGGTTGAACTGTCAAAAATCACTGGATAAAACCGCCATCTTGAAATTTTATCGTAACTGCGAACATGTATCAGCATAAACATGTTTTCAATTTCGATAAAATTTCAAGATGACTGTTTAATCCAATGGTTTTTGACAGTTCAAAGCGATAAATGGCTATATCATATCTGTTTCGGTGGTCATGCCAGGCGGGCTGAAGAGAACCAGTCCCTCAGTGATTCCGTGTGAATCTATTACAAGAGCTAGTTTTATTTTATGTTGTTTATGTTTCTTTGGTTTCTATTGAATTATGCGCTGTGTTGATTACACAGAGAGAAGCCACGGTTAACCCACCACCTTCGTATGGCCTGACACAACCTTGCGTTATATATAGGCCGAATCCCGGGAGAGTGCGCCGCTAATTGCCGGAGCCTTCACAGCGCACCTTACGAATTGTTCTTTGTCTTGTCGCCTTGTCTCTATGGCCTTTCTCCCCTTTCTCAGGGCGGGCAACACTCGGTACGCCTTCGGCGCCTTCCAGTCGTCTGAGCCCACCCGAAGTTGTACCGCTATCTCCTCTGCCTCTTCTGCGGCGTCTTCTCTCTACACCTCTCACACTCCAGCCCGCTCTTAATGTTGTGCCATCGTCGCGTAAAGTCCCGTAGCTGGCTGAAGTTCGCCTCCGTCCCCACGAGATCCGGGTAGTAGACCAGGCTCGCTTCAAGCGTCTTCACCTTGTCCAGAAGACCCCTACGGGCTTCCCCGTATAAAGTCGCATTCCCACAGTACGTGGTGAATGTCCTCTACATCGGTGAGTTTCATGCTGAAAAGTCTACCCCTAAAGCAACTATGGCCTGTCAGCAACTGCGAGATTTCGTAGTCTGACTATCCAAGTCTCAAGGAGAGTTTCCAACACATCCGGGAAAAACCGATACAGCTCCCTCCTCTTGTCCGACGTGTCTCAACGTCCCTGCTATTCGGCCTGGACGGATTCAGTTGCCAGGATCCGGATTCGATCAGAATCGACACGACAGGGGAACAACGACAACAACAGTCGAAGCATGTCGTCTATCAGCACGTCCCAGAGCGTGGGTCCCAACACTATCCCTGCGGCCAACAAATCGTCGGGGCAAACCTCCGCGCTTCACCTTGAGCAGTATCATGGGCAACCAGGCGTTATCGATGGCTCCAGAGATGTCAAGGAAAATGGCTTGTACGTAATTCGACGAAGTCCCCTGCCTGCGCTCAATATGGTGTTTAGCGTAGACACCGTCGACGGTTCCCCTTCGGTTGGTCAACAGTTATTAAACAAATTTACACATGACAAGCAACGAAATTCAAAGTGATCATTTCGCAAACCAACGTTCGATTTATTTATGTTTCACAAACTTTACATCTCACCAAGTAATTGTTTCATATATTGTCATTTTGCAAAAGAACTTTAGTCAATTTTTCCTAACACAAATACGTTAAACGACAAAGATCTATTGACCAATTTTTCTTTAATAATATGGTTACTTGGTCTAAAGACATTAGGCAATTTATGGTATGGCACCGTATCATTTCTTAACTTTTCACACTAAAAACATAACGATTGACCAATTTTTCTTTAATAAAATGGTAACTTAGTCTAAAGACGTTAGGCAATTTATGGTATGGCACCGTATCATTTCTTTTACTTAGGAACTTTTCATACTAAAAACATAAGAATTATAAAAACACAAAGAAATTGTTCAATAGTTTATGGGTGCCATTCGGTTCGCCTAAAAATTTTGCGATTGCTTCTTGTATTCTTGCTTGCTACATGGATGCTTGCATTGCATGATCTATGCATGCTTGCATTGCATGATGTATGCATGCTTGCATGCATTGCATAGTGCATGCATGCTTGCATTGCATGCTGTATGAATAATTGGATTGCATGCTGTATGCCTGCCTGCGAGATGCTTGCCGGGGGGTGCAGGGGGGCTGGCCCCCCTGCTCGGGGGGGTCGGGGGGCCTGAGGCCCCCCGCTATAAAGAAAAACCATGAGTACGAAAATAAACCTAGGTTAGGTTAGGTTAGACTTGTGACCACGCATAGCGGAGCGAGTGAAGCGAGCGGAGCATTGTATTGCTTGCTGCATGCTTGCTTGCATGCTGCATGCTTGCTTGCATGCTGCATGCTTGCTTGCATGCTGCATGCTTGCTTGCATGCTTGCTTGCATGCTTGCTTGCATGCTGCGTGCTTGCTTGCATATCGTTTCCTGGGTTAGGTTGACATGAAAACAGCGCACAAGCCGAGCAAGCGAAGCGAGTGTTTCGCGGCAGCGGCCGGGGAGTGCCTGAAGCGATTTGAGGGCGATTTCACTGTATTTGAAAAATAGCAAATTGAAATTTTAGTAAACAACAACATTTTTTATTTTAAAATAAATATTTTTTTTTTAATTTTAGTAAACTAAACGTTTGTTATTGAAATTTAGTCAAACAAACTATTTATAAAATAACATTTTTGGTTTTTGTAACTTGTTAATTTGAAAATTAGCGAATTGAAATTTTAGTAAACAAAAAGTTTGTAATTGAAATTTAGTCAAACAAATCATTTGTAAAATAACATTTTTGGTTTTTGTAACTTGTTGATATGTCAGTATGTCTTTTAAAAATTTAATTAACAATGCATTTTTGAAATGACTGCTTATCATATGGATGTTTGCGTTTTGATGTCATTGTTAAAGCATTAGTTTGCGTAATGAAACATTGTGTTGCTTGCGAAATGGTAATTTGCCAATGAATTGTGTGCGAAACATTAGAGAACCCACCGTCGACCGACCTCGAGTGAAACCGTGCTGGTAGCCCGATAACGCGCGGGTTATTTGCGGGGTGTAGAGTAACATTACGCGTTCTAAAATCTTACCAAGGATAGAAAGCAGGTAGACGGGGCGGTATGCTTTCAAGTCGGAAAGCGGCTAGCTATTCCTTTTCAGGTGGACAATCAGTCTTTCAGTCTGGCGTCCTGCCACGCATCCGATACATACCGCCTAAACCACTACGCAGAACTTTGCCGACGCGGCTACCCATGTAGTGTTTGACGATACGAGCGGTAATCCTATCAATACCTGGAGCCGTGTTGAGAAGGCCCCGGCCCGGACTATACTCTGAACAGTACTTTCTGTAGAAGGAGGGGCACCTTCTTCTGAAAGTGTGAACGAACCCATAGTCCGCACTTGCCTGTGATACTCCATGTCCCTGGACACATCGTCGTCCGGACACAGAGCACACATAAGGCTGTGCATGGCATCGCTCACAATTCCAGTGAATCCATGAAATGTAATTGTAATAGTTTTCGTCTTTAAATTTCTCACTGTAATTTTCCAGCGATGAAGCCACACGAGATCCAAGAGAAGCTCGGGCTGACGCGCATCCGTGACCGCAACTGGTACGTGCAGCCGTCGTGCGCGACCACCGGCGACGGGCTGTACGAGGGGCTCACGTGGCTCACCAGCAACCACAAGTTATGAGCTGCGGAGTAGGCGGCCGCGCACCAGCCGCCAACATTGTACGCGCCACGGTAAGCACGCTTTTTCATACCAGATTTACACTTTCGCCTCGTGCCTCGCCTCGCATGTCGACTCGTATCTCGGCCCGCGGCTCGCGTGATAATGGTAAATGAGTTTACTGTTTACACTCTCGTGGCGAATTCAGTTGTCTTTGAGCTAGCAAGAATGGAGGACGTCGAAGTGTTAGCACCAACAAGTCTGTGCATACTGAGCTTCTACTACTACGCAACTAATTTAAATAAAAGAAAAGTAAATAAGAAACAGCTAGATAAGAAAAATGCTTCCATTACGTAGTAATACAGCCACACCGGCTTGTAAGCATCATCTTCTCCTGCGCCAGATCTTATTGATTGTTTTTGCGCCGGGATTCCAAATTATCGGTTCCTTTTGAAATAATTCTATGAACAGAAAAGTCCCTTCTTGCGACCAATTCATTGCTTAATGAACCCGCCTATTTACCTTACAAAATAAGTATACTGCGTTTGGAACGAAAAACACAACCTGCGCGGCACAACGTTGAAACACGAATGAGTGAGAGCGCGAATGTAAACTCCACGCTCGCGTTCGTTGCGAGGGCCTTTGACTCGTGCCCAAAAAACCACTCCGGACGCGAGCGCTGCGAGTCGCGAGACGAGGTACGAGGCGAGAGTGTGAATAGACGCTCGCGGCTCGCCTCGCGTCTCGTACGCGAGTGTGAATGCGGTATCACAGATATCTATTTTCGTCATATCTATTTGAAAAGCACTGATTGGTTCACATATCACACATAATTGCGTACAAAGTAGGACTTTTCTCTATGACACTTTCGTAACAAATAGTAATGAGTTTTGAATTTAGAACTGTATTCTATGACATAACTTTTTGGTTATATGGCTTTCTTTTGTTTTTTCTTTTTGTCAAATATTTTCATTGTAAAGGACGTTACAAATTACACTTCATTATTTTAATATATTTCATTTCAAAATTTTGTTTACAATACAAATTATACAGCTAAACAGTTTCTTGTTCAAGAACAAAAAATAGTTCAGCGCTCCGCGACCAAAGAGGACAAACAAAACTGTTTTACCGGTAGCCACCGCGAAGCTGCTGCTATGCTTTGTATTGTAGGTAAAAGGGTCTCCACTCCACACGGTTTTCCGCCTTCCGGATTGACGTCTGTAGAGTTCCCTGGCAGGCTTCCTTCACTGCATCGCTGCACCCGGGTCGGTGATCTTCCACGACTCCTTTTTCCTTCAACGTGGCTAACCACAATAAGCTTTTCCAAGCTATCTGGTTCACGTCTAGCCACGTGACCGAAGTACTGCAGGATCCGCTGGAGGCAACGGTCGATAAGCGGCACTTAATCTATAGTTCGGCCAGGATCGACGCTTTGGTGCGACGCGCCGTCCAAGGTATTCGTAACATTTTGCGCCAGCACCACATTTCGAATGCGTCAATCCTGCTTCCGAGTCCAAGTTTCTGAAGCGTACAGAAATATAAAGAAGATCAGGGTTCTCATTAGCTTCGTATGAAAGCGTAGGCATGTCCAAAACAGTGCGTTGCAATGTATCCGCCGCGAGTCGGCACGTCCGCAGAATGACGCATTGTTGGAAGAGCCTTGGTGCGCGGTGCGTCGCTGTCCGTAGTCGTCGGCTGTGCGTGTAGATCCGCAGAATCACGCACCGTGGGAAGCCAGCTTTACGCAGACGGCGGCTAACTCAGTCCGCGCCACTCTTTCTGCTCTTCACTAGAACGAACGCCGTGAACTAACTGTCTCCGTCCCTCGTGTGTTTTGTGTTCACGGTGAGGGCAGACGCGGACTTTATTGCTTCGCGGTCAAAAATACTGCCCCGTCCCGCCCCACTGTTTGCAAAGCGCCCAGGGTCCAAGAAGGCACTCTGCTGGCGTAATTCAAATACAAAAAAAACGTTTAATTCATTCATTCATTCAAATTGATAATTCTATTGAGATAAGAAAAATGTATTCATTGTTATCTCAACAGAAATGTTTGCATTACGTTCTCGAGATAAGGGTTAATTTGTTGTGTAAATTTTTAAAGTAACACTGTATCAGTATTCCTTGACCTTACCCTAAGGATAGGTAGTGATTCATTCTACATCTTGTTTACGTCCTCTGAATTAATTTATTCTTTTTGAATGATTGGATTCGCGGTAATTACTCATCATTACGTCATCAAAAAATAAAAAAGTAAAAAATCGAAAATTTTATGTGACGTAATTTATGGATGGTCCCTTACTGTGTGTGCCGGCACTTAGTGCTGCCGCACTGACGCAAACAAAGATTGTGTTCGTGAGATAAAAATGTCCTTTTATTTATTTTATTAGATTTGAATGTCATATTAGGAACTAATCATTAACCGTATTTGTTACAGGTGAGGATTTCGATGCCATTTAATTTAAGTAATCAGCGCCCAAGCCGTTGTATCAATTTACTTCCACGAACCAGTGTCGAATAGTGTCGAGTGACGTTGAACTGGCCGCGACAGTGACACCGAACTCATTACTAGTTAGCGAAACAAGTGAACAAGTTTGTCACACGAGAAATCAATTATTCCATTATTTAATTAAAAGAAGTTTAGAACGTTTGTTGTATCGAAATGTATTGATTATTTTTTTATGTTATTTAAAATCGATGATTACATAGAGTAAATGAGTTTATATTATTATTATTTCTATTATGGTTAATTTAAATTTAATGTTTACCTCCTTTTGTATGATAGAAATTGATGAGTTATGCGGAACAACCGAAGACTTGAGATGTGTGAATGCTAATTTGATTGTTAATTACGTAATGTAATAGCTTAAATGCACGCCTGCGTATAATATTGTGAGTAGCTTGAATATTGTTCTTGTATGGAAGAAATGAGAAAGCGTATCAACAAACCGTCCCAACAAACGTCCCGCTCGACGGGACGTCGCAGTACATTCGTCACGGGGTGTGCGTCAGCTTTAATGTGACAACGTAAAGGTAACTTTAGAGTTCCCCTATTTTATGTCCCCATTGTATGTTCAGAAGACATACAATGAAATAAATAGAAAAGTTCATTTACTGTTGATTATATTGAACGACAATTAATAGTTACAAACAAGGATTACTAGTTACCGCGTAGATGTCGGTAATTGCGCCAAGAAGTGGCCCAAAGCAGTCCTCCAATGTACAGTTTATTTCTATACCAACCAAGTTGTGGAACCAGTTTGTACCAACGGTTTTTCCGTTGGGCTACGATTTACCTTCAAGAAAATAGTCTTTCTTAAAGGCAGATAACGCAACCGCAATTGGTGTAGGGGTTGATAGTGGACGACGTTGGTTACTTAACATTAGGAGACTCGCCGCTCGACTATGCCGGCTTGTCTCCTTATTACATAAAAAAAATAAAAAAAAAATCAAAATTGGTTCAGGAATTTAAGCGTCAAAAGGTAATAGACGAACAGACAGTTAACTATCGCATTTATAAGATTAGTATGGATTTGACAAAATGCTGGTTAATCGTCGACTGTTAAATTTCTAGGACGGATAAATTAAATTGCTGGTTTGTTATAAACCAATGTATTCACGGAATGCCGCTACAATTTCTTAAATAGTACATGTAACGACAATATTCAAGCTACATAATGAACTAACCGAACACTGTACATATTAAGTCCAACGTTATGTACATAATGATTATATTTACTGAACAGTTGTTTAATTCGTAATGTGACAACTTAATGCAGTGTAGATGTAATGCGGTTATGCTTTCGGCTTTCAATGTGATCCGTAGAAGCTAGATCGGGGACCACCTTGTTTTTTTGGAGAAGCCAAAGGAGCGAAATGGGAGAATTTTCAAAATTAAGATGACTTCAAATAATAGTTTCTAAATCTGACCTTCTGCAACAGGTAAAACTAAAACGGCGTCTGCCAGACTAATGTGTTGTCTAATAGATGCTCTAGTACTAAAATGGATAAAGCAACAAAATGCACGCTTTTCCGTGAGATGAAATATAATAATAATGACATATGGATGTAACCAGTGAACGCATATAAAACATGGAACTATTTCTGACGCTTTGAAATGGTCCAACGAAAAAGTCTGCCAAAGTGGGCGGGGCTTCAAAAGTACGCCAAAACTAGGTTTAGTTTGGTTGTTGCCACGTGACCACCGCGCAACTCCGTGTCACTTAATCTTATTTCTAAAATGGCGCAACTAGTGAAGCGCTGTCTATTATAGACCTAAAGTTTTCATATTTAAAGTCTTTTTTTACGTGGAAATTATATCGTGTAATTTTATTTATCTGCTGTATGTATTTCATATTTCTGTGACATTTGGCGTCGATTTAATCGAAGCTACTATGAAAGGGCTGCTTCCATGTTTTATATGCGTTCACTGGGTGTAACAAATGACCTGACAGACTCCTTTAAAGTTGCAGGCAGAGGGTTAATTAAAACTGTTATTTGTAGAAACATTATTGGTCTATAATTATTATGTTTATATTATTTATATAGGAAGTAGTAACGCTGAAATAATACTATTGCTTTTTTGGCCAAAGGAATATTGTACTCTATCTTAAGTAAACTAATACTCAAGAATAATTTAAGTAGGGAAAAAGGATTTTATGTCAAAATTCTCTCATTTTCCCTTTGAAGTTTTGTGGAAGCATGCTGCTATTATTTCTTGCCTCAAATTATTTAAAACAATCTAGTATAGATAGTGATTTGAATTGTGAATGGGTATTGGTACTATTTTCTATTATTAATCTCACCTATATTTTGTGATAATATTATTTCTGAAATAAACATTATTTCCTATTGAGAATTCGTAATTGTCAGGGTGCGTATATGTGACAGTATTTAGGTCTTTTTTATAGTAATATGACACTGAGGTACCCAAATTATAATGAAAATACCAAGCCTGTTAGATTTTACAAGAAATATTAGAACTCGATTGTATAACTGGCCATTTTAACCAGGAACTAGTATTACAATATGTTTGAGAAAGCTTTACTTTGAAAAACGATTTTTGAAAATGTTTTAGTCTTAGTAATTATTATCTACAACGCAAACAGTTCGATTAGAGTAAAAATTAAGTGCAATTAAATAGATTACGCACTGAGATGTAAAAATGTTTATAATTTCTATATGGGTTCTAATCGATGTTAAGTTCTTTGTATATTGCGCAAGGGAGTGTGGTATGAGTTACAGTCTGCTGTATTATATTGTAGAAAGGTATATAAATTCACACATAATACTTTTGTTTTATTCAGACTGCTATGAATTTTATTTATAACTAGCTCCCGCCCGCGACTTCGTCCGCGTGAACATTTTATCCCCTTAGGGGTGGAATTTCCAAAAATCCTATCTTAGCGGATGCCTACGTCATAACATCTACCTGCTTGCCAAATTTCAGCCCGATCCGTCCAGTGGTTTGGGCTGTGCGTTGATAGATCACTATGTCAGTCAGTCAGTCACCTTTGAGTTATATATATTTAGATGGCTCGGGTTAAGGGCGTGCTGGGGCGTGAACTCGATTTACGTCCAAACATTTTGTGGATTTTTTAGACCTAATTTTGAAGCGATGTGAGCAGACTTTGCAAAGAAGTTATGTATTATAGGAAGATTAATTCTTGATTAAAACCGCTATAAAGAGATATTTTAATTTACACTTATAGTTTTGTGAAGCTAGGAGAATTGTATGGCGCAGTTTAACGAAAATGCAGTTTGGAGCTATCTTCCAGATGAAATAGAAGCATTATAATGACACACAATATTTAGGAAAACTGCTTTTCCATTATAAACTGCTTTCGATTCTAAATAAGTAAAAAATTTAGATAACATTAAAAAGGGATACCAAAAAATTTTATAAATTGGTAATATTTTATGACGATTCTTACAATGTATTTGAAATAAATCTTATTGAATATACTTATTATATTAAAAAACATACAATGCTAGACATAATAATGATATTATAACATTGTTAAATGCACTCGGATATTTTTTACAATTATTTGAAAAATTGTCTAAATCCGAACTCGTGGCCATTTTTCGATCGTACACCCCGAGCCTTCCCAGCTAGTGGACCTATCGCTCTGCGAGCAATATCTATGTGTGTATGGAGTTTGGGGTCACATAGACACGTGTATCTAACAACATTACAGGGAAAAAATATTATTGGTACTTCGATGAATGCACGCTCTTTAATAGAAGCGAAGCGACAATCTATAATTATTATATTATACTGATCTTTATTCTCCCCTATTCCAGGTATCCCTACTAGATTTATATAGTTACTTTTTTCATTAGTGACATCGAGTAAGTTTGGGACTAACTCTTCATAAAAAATGGTCATAAAAAAAAAACTACGAATGTAAATCTATGGACGAAAGTTTCAAACTTTGTAGTGAAGTTATATTTTTTTACGAATCCCTTGTGAAGTCGCCAAATTTCAGCAACTTTAGATACTTAATAATAATTAAGTATAAAAACAGCTATAAAATGTGTAGCCAGATCTCTGAATATAGGGTTGCAAAAAAACTAGGGCAAAACTAGTTAGGAATGACAAGTGATAAATGGTGCGAAGAATAATCAGTAGCGAGACAAACAAGAAAAAAAATCCAGTTTGCCATACTTGTGTGACTACGAGTCTTGCATGATTAGAATAATGTTTCTGAATTCCTTAAAAAATACTTGCATTTATAAACACACTAAAATTAAAAGTTCTCGTCATTAAATTAAAAACCGTTTAATAAATCTCTCATCATCCAGTCTAAATACATAAGAAGGCGTCCAATTTTCTTTTTAGAACTGTGCATGAGCCTATGAAGCCTCAATCTTGCTTTGAGGCCATAACAATGGTGGCGTAAATGGAATTTCATTAGATTGTGAACCGTGTGCAGTTTTTAACAAGGTTCATATTTCTGAACTTATTACTATTAATCCTATGTCAGCTATCTGATGACGTCGTGGTCGCGGAAGATTCAGCTGTGACATCATCGCATCGTGGCGGCAGAATTATTTGAAGTTCCTCAGTCAATTGGACTTCGTCTTCGGGGAGATGGTCGTCGGGTACGCGTGTGTCGTATTCTTCGTTTGTAGATATGCCACTAAAAATACAAAGCCACTTACTTACTAAGCTATAATAACAGGTTATTCCCAATCGTTATCGTCGTGACGAGCGTGAGTGGTGACAAATGGTGCTTACAACAACTGGGATATTTTACAAGCTTTTATTTAATTGCAATGTATGATCGGGTCAAATAGGTACACAATTTACCTAAGTAGGTATATGATAGTCAACAGCACATCAGCCCGCCTAGCATGACCACCGAAACACGATATGATATAGCCATTTATCGCTTTGAATTGAACTGTCAAAATCATTGGATTTAATCGCCAATTTAAAATTTTATCGAAACTGCGAACATGTGTAAAGCTTATACATGTTTGCAGTTTCGATAAAATTTCCAATGATTTTTGACAGTTCAATGCGATAAATGGCTATATCATATCGTGTTTCGGTGGTCATTATGCCAGGCGGGCAGGTTACTACAAACTGTAATTTTTTCTCAATCGACTTTGGGCTTTATATCACAGATATCTATGGTTGAAAATCAATTGAAGAAATTTGACAGTTTTGGGTAGTTTGATCTGCTGTCTATAGGTATGTCGTTCGTACAAAAGTTTGTCGCGAGATTTACTATGGACAAGTTTTCTACCATTGTACCAGTTTGTCTACTTATGTAGTTAACAAGGTGTACTCTCTACTCACTCCAACTGATCCCCTGCCCTGGCTCCAGCTAGCACAGACGTGTACAGCCTCGCATGAGCGCCGTGCAGCCTCATACCAGCTGGCACGTCCTCGGCACCAGACCTCGTCTCTGGTATCGGATGGAGGGCAATTGCTGCATCAACTAAGAACACAACTTAAACATTGGCAGGGTTGAAGAAGACCCAGACCCAGGGGACTTAGAAACCGAGCGAAGCCGTAGGTGACCGTTAGTTACCAATATTATGTTATAGAGTTAGATGTGTGTGACGCAACTTAGTTACTGTGGGTATTTGCATTTATTTATCTTTTTTTTTGGTTTCTTACTTTCGTCATTAAATAGATAAGAAAAGGAAAAATACCTTCATCCTGCACTAAATGGGGCTCTTTGTCCTTTAGATCTCTTGATCTTGTGTTCTCATCAGGCGGGAGAACTATTCGATTTTCTGAAATTGAAACATGTTTATGTAAAATATTTTAAAGTTACCTATGAATCTCAGACCAATAAAATTAGTCTGAGATGAATATAAACAATTTATACAAATTCGACGCTGTCATGCTGGAGTGGTCAGTAACTTTGCTTACAGGTAAGGGTTCGAATTCCAGAGAAAAATGTTTAGAGAACACGAAAATTTCTGTTCACGTGTAGTTATTAAATATTTATTTAAATTTAGGTACCTAATTATGCAACTATACCTACATATTCGTCCGTTATCTAGGACCTATCCCTAATATGTACTTAAAATGGGCAAGATTTGGTGTGAACTTGGTGTGAACATAAAAATATAGATTAGGTAAATATACAATTACCTATGATAGGTAGGTAATAGGTATGCATGCATTCGTTTAGATGTAAAACTGGTATAAAGGTACCTACCTATATTTTCAATCCAGACATAAAACCTAATTAAAAACATGAATTACTTATACCGTTTTTATGAGTTCCTCGTGTTGATAATTCGGCGGCGTACCCTCTGAACAAAGATTCAAGTTCATCAGGAGTCAGGCGACGAAGATATGGCACCCGCTTCAGGTCTGGCCGGTGGAGGCATCGGAAAGAGTTGCGGTGCTAGCAACCAAATTATATTTAAGTAATGTACCCAACAACAAGTTTCCTTATTCGTTCGCAAAAAGGTTAATTTTAGTGGCGGTAGGTAAAAGATAGGTTACCTTGACGAGTCCTGGCGGTACTTGCAGTCGCTCACATGCCTGTGACATGCTCAGGCACTGCACTACGGTGTCGTGTTTCACAGAGATGGCTGACAAACCGCTTTTCACTAGGTCTTCGTTTATCTAAAAGTTTATCAGAAAATTTTACTTTTTATTTTCCGACATTGGTCTGAGTTCCCGACCTACAAAATTACCGGAGGATCATAAGAGTTAACTTACTTACTTACCTACTCTAAAATAGATTTTTTTTTCTGTTTTATTAGTCTGTAAAAATTACCTATTAATTAGTCGACAAAAAGTGCAGTTGTATGAGGAGATTTGTCTCAATTGTCAGCCTCAGACCAATAAAAAAGTTATTGGTCTGAGTTGTCAGCATAACTAAGTGCCTACCTAACCATCGTTGGCACAGATATTGTGCATAAAATAACATGCAAAATAATCTGGTTAGGTACTTGTGGCTATTATAATTACCTACTTTCCACGTTTTTTAGGACTCCGTATCTCAAGAACAATTTAAAAGAAAAAAATTACATATTTAAACTTTGTATAATAAATATTAAATTCCATGAAATAAATTCGTAAATTGCCGATAAAAAATTTCAATTTTTAGTAAGCTTGTACCTACTTGCTTATAATGTTCCAGAAAGTGTAGCTATCAATTTTATGGGGTATTTAATTGTACCTATTATAAGTACCTTATGTAGGTATTCTGCACATCAAAGTGACTAATCTTTCGCTTCACACTAAATGATAAATGGTTCAGTTCAGGCAAATTATGCCAGCTCGTCTTCGCCGTAATTAAAGTGGAAAATGTCGCCGATTAAGCTAAACGTTCAACGAGTTTTGAGGAGAAATTTGTACCAAGTTTGTACCGTTCATTTAGGGCACTTCCATGGAATCTAAAAGGTTTTAGTAGTTTTTTTATAGGAAGTAATGTTTTGCAGATAGGTATTTCTGTTATTTGTAGACAGCAACGGACCATCATGTTGTGGTCTCCGCCGCTATCACCACACTAGCGGCACACCTCGGCTCAACCAGACGCGTCTTCCGCCGAAGACACCGGGAGCGGCTGTTTGCGCTGAGGCATCAGCCGTTCCGCGTGCAACCCTCCTCTCAAACCGGGGAGGTGTTGCACGAGATCGTTGCCCGGGGTCCGCCACAAGGAGGCTCCTTAGCGAATGGAATACTAATATGTATTTGGGAAATACATATTAGTACCTACACCCGGGATTCTGATGAACACATTATTATTATTACCTAATATTTCATTGTTTCGGGGCTATTTACGTGACTGCGACCTATAGCCTCCAAGAATGTCCAATTGAAGCCTTAAATGTAGGTAGGTAGGCTGGTTTTAGTGTCACGCGGATCGCTCCGCACAGATCGTATTAAGGTTCTAGGGGCGTTTTAGAGTAATGCAGATGGATCAGTACGGATGACCATACGTGCGGACAGCTCCGCACCCATCCGCATGGCGCGTCCGTGCCGGGGAGCTATTCGTGCGGACCGCTGCTCGCGCGCTTGGATTGTTTTGATATCATCTGGGTCGAGAATAGTGTTTCGTCAAATGTCGGTTTCATTTTTGAAAAAAGGTTCACAAAAGCACATTTCCGGAAGTGCATTGGTGTTTCACACTCTTGTTAACAGAATCTGCAAGCATGAATCTCTTTTAGTATGTTGTATGTAGAGAAGGCTGACCAGCTTGCAGTGGTCAGTCAGATCCTAATCGTCATGCTCAGGTTGCCCATGTTGAGCTTCAGTAGCTCGTCAGTGCACTCACGAGAGTATGGGTTGATTAGTGCTTTTGAGTGTGTTAACACGGCTTTCTTTGCCAGTCCGCTTTTGCCTCTTGGAGGAGGTAGTTTGTTAAGTATTGCATAGCACATAATATAGGGAGGTACGTAATAAGTAATTGTTCGTGTTCATCAATACAGACGTTTGGCTATATCCAGGAATCGAATTCCGACCGCTTTACGTTACTTCATTAAGACGGGGCATAAAAAAAGCTATACAAAACAGTGGATTGAATTTGCAAGTAAGTAAATACCACAAGTTTGTAAACGTAGAAGCGGCCATGTCAATGCAGACAAATAGGGTCCGAATTTAATCTGCGTCGATCCAATAAAGCGGTTAGGGGCGAGCAAAAACATGGGCGAGGTCATCGATCAACGTGGAATGGACATGACTGGTCTTTTCACTGAGTGTATAAATATACAGCCATCCATTGAGATCGGCTACTGTGAAGAGGATTTGAAAGTAGGTACCTATTAGATATTGGTTTTAATATAAGTACATAGCATGCAGATGATTGTGTGGCAGAAATCTCATGCCTATGCCTGAAAATTACTTAGTTTTCAAATACTGTCTGCTTCAATCCAATCGCGCTTGGATTGTAAGTAGGTATCTACTTATAATATGCAGTGAATTATTGAACATAGATGTCTTTCATTAACTAAGGCCTTCCGCGGTCAGCGTGAAAAATAACAATAGGTACAAGATGAACGGGAGACGCGAGCGGAGTGCGCTGCAGACGACCAGCGGAGGACATAGTAGGTGGTTGCGCGTCTTGCGTAGGTAGGTATAAGTATTTATCAAATTGTGTTGATATATCCGCGTTTTTCGCTACGTCACGCAGCCGCTTCAATGTGGCATACCTACCTAAGCCGCTGTAGTAGCAAACATAACATTGTACCTTGTAGTTAATTATTTTATTTGGATACAGGCGCTTATTTGAATCGCAATCGCATTGGCGCCTATTGGCATCATTCAAGAGCCCGCACGACACGGCCTCAAACTGTGCCCTCATCTTGCGTTCAGGATATTACGCGGCTGGTTGGCGCTTTGATAGGCGCCAGGAACATTTTTTTTTCGCGGTTTTTACTGTTAACTTATTGTATGAATAATATATACAAATTGTATAATATACAGGTTGTTAAAAATATAAACAGTCTAACGAGAACCATGTATTCTGCTCACCATCATAAACATTTTTTTACTTTCTCGTATACGTAGTAGGGTCATTGCGCCTGTTTGCCGACCGCTTCCCCTTTTCGTCCATTTAACCGCCCTCCTTGATATAACGCCAAAAAATAGCAAAACGGTTATACATAGGTCCTTAAAATATTTATGTATTACGACCTGAATAACTTCACAGTAAGTACATGCCTACACAGTTCACTGGAACGCGGCCATTAACTAGGATTAAGCTATGCAGTTTATGGTACCCGGCGAAAGAGTGAAAATGTGTCAAATATTGCAGAAAAAATAGTGACGTGCCGGAACTTACGCAGTAAATAAAAAATAGTTCTATTGTGTTTCTTGGTTTGTTTACTGTTTATACATATAGCTTGCTATAAATATAGTGTGGACGAATAGTTTATTATTCTAATTTACAATAATTAATATATAAAACGAAGTGGACGAGAAAGGGTACGCCCTTTTTATTAGAAAGTCCTAATCTCGACCGGGTGGTCTATAACAGGCCCGCCCATATCAATTAGGTTCTGTCTGATATACGAAAATGCATGTAAGTAAACTAAACTTTATTTTGCAATATGAACTTTATGTATACAAATATTTGCGGTGGCCAATTTTCGTCCGCTTATTAGCTTTAATAAAGTATAAACCTAATACGTTGAAATGGCCTATGGTCGGAAATCGGGCATTAAGTGCAATACGTCCCAGTTTTCGACATACTCTGTTAGAACAAACTAAAAGTAATTATTTTATGATACCTGCAACCAAATGTTACAATATTATTAAAGGAAATAATATTAAAACAATGAATGAAAAAATATTTACAACGGCCAATTTCAGTCCGCTTATTAGATTTAATAAAGTATAAATGTAAGACATTTAAATGGCATGCGGTCGAAAATTCGACATAAAGAAAAAAATCCCAGTTTTCGACATACTTTGTTATTTTAGAATAAATTAAAGTGATTATTTTATGACAGTGTAATAAAATTTTACAATATTATTTTTTCAAATAATATTCAAACAGTTGAATGAATGCGCCTTACAATGTCTTACAATGGGTCTGATAAGAAGGCTCAATGTAAAAGAAAGTACGAATAGGAGGTGCTGGTTGTTGGTTTTATAAAGCAAAATCACATAAAAAAATCAACCGTTACAAGAACGTATAAAAAGCTGAGTCCAGACAGCAAACAAAAACGAAACTAGACATCAAAAACTACCAAAAATAATAATAATGTAAAAACCAAAAATATATCAAAAAAAGGTTGCAAACGGCAACACTCAAGGTCACCCAAAGGGCAATGGAGAGGGCTATGCTCGGAGTTTCTCTGCGTGATCATATCAGAAATGATGAGATCCGCAGGAGAACCAAGGTCACCGACATAGCCCAAAGAATTGCGAACCTTAAGTGGCAGTGGGCAGGGCACATTGCGAGGACTGACGGCCATTGGGGTGGAAGGAAAAGTTCTCGACTGGCAACCACGTACTGGGAAACGCAGCTTTGATAAGCCCCCACAAGGTGGACTGATGATCTAGTAAAGGTCGCGGGAAGCCGCTGGATGCGGTCAGCGCAGGACCGACCGGTTAGGAGATCCTTGGGGGAGGCCTATGTCCTAAAGTCTCTCGGCTGATATGATGATGATGAATGAAAAAATATACAAGTTTAACATCATATTTTAGGGGTTAAAAAGGCAAAACGGACTAACGGGTTGTTATCGGCCAATTTCTTTAAATTTGAAATATTATGATGGTCTCAAGACGAAAGTCTTTAATTCGTGTGTGTTGCCAGTGATGACTTACGGAACCGAAACGTGGCCGCTTACAAGGGGCCTCATAAGATGGCTCAAGGTCACCCAAAGGGCAATGGAGAGAGCTATGCTCGGAGTTTCTCTGCGTGATCATATCAGAAATGATGAGATCCACAGGAGAACCAAGGTCACCGACATAGGCCAAAGAATTGCGAACCTCAAGTGGCAGTGGGCAGGGCACATTGCGAGGAGGACTGACGGCCGTTGGGGCGGAAAGGTCCTCGAGTGGCGACCACGTACCGGGAAACGCAGCGTTGGTAGGCCCCCCACAAGGTGCACTGACGATCTAGTTAAGGTCACGGGAAGCCGCTGGATGCGGGCAGCGCAGGACCGGTTGGTCCTGCGCTGCCCGCTCCTCCGCTGCTCTCCAAACCGGTCGGTTTGGAGATCCTTGGGGGAGGCCTACGTCCAACAGTGGGCGTCTCTCGGCTGAAATAATGATGATGATGATGGATAATAGTAATGACCTCATTATTTGAATAGTGATTGGTGTTATTTTTTATGGTAAATGGTTGGCAGACAAGCATACGTCCTGCCTGGTGGTAATCAGTAACTGTAGCCTTAGATGCTTGCAACAGTGATCTGACACTCGCGCGCTGGCAGCCTTTATCCCTTCCCCGTGGAGCTCTAGCGACCTTACTTACCAACAGAAATACAACACCACAAAAAATTTTTTTTGACTTAGGTCTTTTGTAACGGGGAGGTAGGTACTACCTAGAATTTGCAGCCCGAACTTGGGCTGCAAATTCTAGCGGCTAGTCTGTTGTGCCCTACCTTGATTAACAATTTCATTTTAAAACATATTTTTATTCATCAAATCCATACTCAATTGATGCGGTCGAAAATAGGACAACTGGTGGACGAAAACTGAACTTTGCGGTCGGAAACTGGTAATATTGGCATTTTATTACTTATTTTAAAATATTAAAAACAACATGACTGTCACCACTAACACTTTCGCAATAATTATAAATAGACTAATATAGGAATTCATTTCAGTAGTTATTTTATAAAATTATAATAAAGAAGTATTTTAATTTTATTTTCAAAGTTGATAACTCCACTAAGTGGACGATAACAGGCGTAATGACCCTATAGAGGAAGTCTTGTAATCGTCAAAAAATTTGACCTCGAAATTTTGACGGATTTACACGTTTGGGACCTCCCTGAGTCCAAAAATATTTTTTTTGGAATTATGTCTGTGTGTGTGTCTGTATGTCTGTGTGTCTGTGAGTTAGCACGATGACTCGACTATGCTTTAACTTATTGCAACCAAATTTAACATGCATGTTTAACATCATAATATAAAGTTTCTATCAACTTTTGAGACGTCGATCAAGAAAGTTAAGCAACCAACTCGCGGTCGGTACTCGAATGGGTGACCAAAATTTAACATGCATATATGACATATAATATAAGGTTTCTATCAACTTTTGAGTCATTTCCGGTATACGAGAAAGTCAAGGGGAGACCACTCCCGATTTTATTGTTTCAATTTGGGAGCAGTTTCAATTCACAATACTCCCGAGTTGGGAATCGAACTTTCTCCCAAGTGTTACATAGTGCTTTATACTACACCTGTGAGGAACATTCAAAGACTTGATAAATTGAAATAAGCAGTTCCTATATAAAATACTACTACTACTACTACTTCCTTCCGACCGGTTTCGGCCATGGCGACCACTTCGACTCCTAGTCGGATCTGCGCAAATGCGCACGAAGATGGCTTATATAGCCAATCTTAGCGGTGAACTCACGTGCACATTGTGGACACGTAAGTTTGTCGTTTACATAATTATAGATAATAGGCACGGGTGCACGGGCATTTTGCTGGTCGCGTTTAATGTCGAGGTCAGCTTTACGCTGCTCTTCAAAGTCACGTACTTGCCTCTGTACATACCCGCGCCATTCGCTTCGTTGTGCCGCCAAATCCTCCCATTGTGAGGGTTCTATCTCGCATTTCTTCATGTGACGTTTCTGAACATCTTTATATCGGAGGAACTGCCCACCAGGTTTTCGCTTGCCATCCTCAAGTTCAGAATAAAAAATGCGCTTCGCCACTCTCTCTTCCTCCATACGGGATACATGACCACACCACCGGAGTTGTCGACGCATTATATAGGCCTCAATGCCACCAACATCGGCACGTCGCAGAACTTCGGTATTTCGCACGTGATCTGACCATTTAATGTTCATGATCTTGCGCAGACATTTGAGGTGAAAACGGTCCAGTGTGCGTATTTGGTGACGATATAAGCACCACGTTTCAGTGGAATATAGGAGGTTTGGCAGCACAATCGCCATATATATTGATATTTTTGTGGTCAGTTTTATATCATGCGAGTAGAAAACCTTGGAACACAGCTTGCCGAATGCCGCAGCTGCAGCACCGATTCTGCTGTTGATTTCAGCATCAAGGTCACACTTAGATGTTATCGTGCTCCCCAGGTAACGAAATTTATCCACCTGCTTCAATATATCATCGCCAAGGCTTATGGCCAATGTCTCGTGATCTTGTGCGCCCGAAGACATCACCTCTGTCTTTTTGACACTGATCTTCAGGCCGAACTTAGAGCAAACTTGGTGAAAAACCGTCATTAATTGTTGCAGGCTATCTGAGGAATCTGCTAGGAAGCACAAATCGTCAGCATACATAATTTCAGTAATCAGTGCATGCGACACTTTAGTGCGGGCTTTAAGTCTAGCCAGATTGAAAAGACCCCCATCCGTGCGAAAGCGGATACGCACGCCCTCCGAAACTGAAAGTAAAACCTCCTTAACTACTACTGCAAAGTATAAGGCAAACAGTGTAGGTGCAATAACACACCCTTGTTTCACACCACAAGTGACTGGAAAGAAATTTGACTGTTCGCCGTTTACTACAACACAGCATTGCATGTCGTCATGCAGGAGTCTAAGAAGCCTCACAAATTTTTCCGTGCATCCTATCTTTCTCAGCACTATCCACAGGGCTTCACGAGGCACGCTGTCAAACGCCTTTTCTAGGTCAACAAAGCAGAGGTACAGATGACGTCCCTGTTCTCTACTCTTCTCTTGAATTTGACGTACGCAGAAGATAGCCTCGCAGGTGCCTCGTATAGTAGTATAGTACATAGTGCTTTATACTACACCTGTGAGGAACATTCAAAGACTTGATAAATTGAAATAAGCAGTTCCTATATAAAATTATGATTATGCAACACTAGTTGCGGATGTTCTGTGAAACCCCGGCCAACCAACTGGCCGGTAGTTGACTTACGCATCGCGCGTCCCTGCCGAGCACCGCCGGCGCCGCCGCGGACGCCGCGTTAGAAATAGATTTTCATACAACTTTTCCTCCCGCTAAACACGTTAGCAATGGAATTTCATACAAATTTTCCTCCCGCATATTTAGGCCCAAAAAAAGATCAACTTTCTCTTTTCAAATTGAGGGAATAATAGCTACTGTTCCGATCAGGTGTAGTATAAACGACTTTTTTGCATTTTACTAAAGGACTATCACATGTCTTTTGGATTTTTTAAATAATTTTTTTGTCAAATTTGCCAAAGTTGGGAATTTAAAACAGTTCTGTGTTTTTGATGATTTGATAGTATTTTGAATTTTATAGCACGGCTAGTTCAGGGGTACTGTGTTGTGTATTAATTAGAGTCAAACACCAGTTAAAATCACTAACTTTAATTACATCAACAACTTTTAAACTTAGCAAAACAAACATGTCTGACTTCACGACATCATTCTATTTCTTATTCTATTTTTTAGCTTACTCTAAACCGAAGTGCGCGGGGCGGATATCCGTCCACAGATTATCTATATCGCGCAGGTAAAATACCCCGCGTACGACGATGCGTTCCGGCTACACACTCCCCCTCTACACCATGACAGCGCCCTCGCTCATGGGGTAGCAAAACTGAATTATCTGGTTGATCCGTAATAGCACTATCCTTACTACATGGGAGAGTACTCTCCTCACTACAAGACTCGGAGCTTTCTACACGACGTGGACGACCACGTTTACGAACCGGCCTTACAGGATCAGGTAAGTCTTCTCCACGATTTCTAAACGGCGTCAACTCGCGAATGTGAAACTTACCAACAATCATTTCAGGATTGTCTACATGGGCAACTTCAAAGGTTGTAGGACTACATTTCTTCGCCAGAACATAGGGGCCATCGCGCTTTGGAACGAACTTTGCGGTAAGTGACTTAGCAGAGTTGCTTAGGACATGCGATTTTAATAAAACTTTATCACCAATAGCAAAAGACGGACCAAGTTGCCGAGACTTATCTGCCTGAGCTTTCTTCACATCCTGCCGAACTTCTACCCTTTCACGCACTGCAGCTAAGGACCCGAGAAACCTCTTCAAATATGGAGTAATTTGAGGTATGAAGTTATCTTTCTCTAATACAGCCTTAGGATCGTTATAAACATCAAGTGGTGATCTCATCTCGCGAGCAAAAGACAGGTAAGCTGGACTGACTCCTGTTGTTTCACACACAGCACTGTTCATCGCAAAACGTATCAAAGGTAAGTACTGAGGCCAAGACGCATGATCATTTCCTACTAACTGAGCTAACTGCGTTTTTAACTCGCGGTTTTTCCTTTCTGCAGGATTAGCCTCCGGATGATATAGAGGAATTAGATTCTGATCAATACCTAAGATCCACATACACTGCTGCATAACTGCAGAAATAAATTGCACGCCATTATCAGATATAATGCGTCGAGGAAGACCATATCTCAACAAATACTCTTCTACAAGGACACGAGCGCATGCCTCGGATGTGGCATCTTTGAGGGGAAACATCTCTACCCACCTTGTGGACGTATCCTCTACCAACAGTATCCACTTCTCCTTGTTTTCCCCTTCAGGCAATGGACCAAAGAGATCTATCGCAAGCACCTCGTTTCTCTGATTTAGAACCGGCGTCTGCAGCAAACCATACGGCTTTTCATTAGTCGCCTTGTAACGTTGACATGTAACACATGACTTAACATAATCCGTAACTACTCTACGCATTCCAGTAAAATAATAACCTTGAGCGATTTTCTGATATGTCCTTTCTATACCCGGATGACCTGCCAAAGCATCGTCATGACATTTCTTCAGAATTTCGCTCTGCAACGACACAGGAACTACAAATTGAGGTACATCATTATCTGCATCTGGATTATAGCGATAGAGCACTCCTCTATCCAAAATATAACCTCTCTCAGACCACCTCCTACCTACGATCTCATCTTCAGACTCCATTTCGTCTATAATCTTCTTGACGTCAGAGTCTGACAACTGTTCTTGACGAGACTCAGTGGGACTTCTGGATGGAAGATCTACCACCACAGAGCATACACTACAAACATTAGAATCACTCTCATCACACTGTGGTCGACTGAGAGTGTCCGCTACGACATTAATTTTCCCGGGAGTATATTCAAATTGAAGATTAAACGACTGCAGCCTAAGTGCCCATCGAGCCAACCTACCAGACGGCGACTTTAAAGTGAATAACCATTTAAGTGGCTGATGATCACTGCCTAATCTTATGTCATGGCCGTCTATATACCCACGGAACTTTTCGACAGCCCATATTACAGCCAGAGCCTCCCTTTCGGTCGTACTGTAATTACGCTCGGCCGGGGACAATAGGCGACTTGCATATTCTATCGGCCTTTCGTCATTACCTTCTCCCTGTAACAAAACCGCGCCTAGTGCGTAATTGCTAGCGTCGGTACGAAGAACGAAAGGCTTACTATAGTCAGCTTGTATTAAAATTGGAGCGGTCGAAAGACGCTTTTTAAGCTCTTGAAATGCTTTTATCTGGTCTGGTCCCCATGACCATGCTTGATTTTTCTTTAATAACCGTGTCAACGGTTCGGCCACAGAAGAAAAATTCGAAATAAATTTCCTGAACCAGGAACATGTCTGGAGAAAAGTTCGGAGATGTCGCAAAGAAGTTGGAGGTTTCATATCCTCTACCGCACGAACTTTATCCCCGTCAGGACATACCCCATTCTGGGTAATGACATGTCCGAGATATTTTATCTCATCCCTAGCAAACACACACTTATCTCTATTTGCGCGAAGCTTAAACAACCGAAGTCTATCAAAGACTGCTTGAAGGTCACTTACATGTTTTTCGAAGCTCCCCTCAGTGACAATTAGTAAGTCATCTTGGTATGCTAGTAAAGTTGAATTTTTGAGAATAGAACCAGAACGAAGTCTATCTACTAACCGCTGGAACGTAGATGGCGCGTTCTTTAACCCGAACGGCATCCTCCTAAACCTATAAGCCCCAAACGGTGTTAGGAAGGATGTTTTATCTCTATCCTGCTCACGCACTGATACCTGCCAGTAACCACTTCGCATATCGAGAGAAGACATAAAACAATTCATTTTGGTAGATTGCAGAAGCTCATTTATTAGCGGCATGGGATAAACATCTGTTTTTGTTATTGCATTGAGTTTTCTGTAATCTACGCAAAAACGCACGTTTCCGTTAGCTTTTGGCACTAAAAGCGCTGGTGACCCCCATGCTGACTCGCACTCTTCAATTATACCATCCGCAAGCATACGTTCTACTTCCACACGCATAAGTTCCTTTTTCGCGGGAGTTAGCCTATACGGAGGAACTACTATCGGAGGGTGGTCGCCAGTGTCAATACAATGTTCTGCGAAAGGAGTTGGGTCTCCCCCTGCTTCAAAAATATCCTGATTATCCGCGAGAAGACCACAAAGAAGCACGCGCTGATCCCCACTGAGCGAAGTCGCTTCATCTTCTCGAAGACATTGGTTAACAGAACACAGAGATAGATTTGACACTTTCTCAAATTTCATGTCAAACTTACACTTACTATTCTCAGCAAAATACCAAGTATTATCACCAAAATTAAATACTAAATTGAAAATAGTAAGGAAATCAATACCTAACAAACTCTCATTATTGTTAGATTCCGGAAAAATCAAAAATTTTATTACCTTAGTTTTGTGTCGAAGTGTCACTTCTACCTCTGTAGTAAAAACATCCATAGTCCTGGTTACCCCATCCGCCAACCTAACAATTTGTGTTGACGGCACTAACGGGTGTCCTAGCTGTACAAGGAGAGTGTGTAAAGTATGACCCGCAACACAACTTTTCGCCGCCGAGTCGACCAACGCGGTCCCACACTTACCTAAAATACCAATCTCTAAAATTGGTCTAGAAAACCTATCACTACAATTGTTTACAGGTGACACTTTCAAAACCTGTGACGTTCGTCGAAAAGTTTCTTCGACATAGTCGCACGTAATCGAATAAAACGCCTCACCACTTGACGACGGATTACATTTCTTACAATTAGATTTTATTACATTCGCGGCACCACAACCGTAACACTTTATTTCACTTTTTAACTTTTCTTTATCACAGCTGTCTTTCGTATGACCTACACGCTTACAGTACGCACAGAATAAACGCTAAGTTTTCGCTTGCGACGACGTCTCTGTCGGCGCCGGCGTAGGTGGCATTACGAGCGGCTGGGGAGGTGCTCGCCACATTTTATATGTAGGTTTTACAGCTGGGCCATGAGAACTATTCTCTTTTATCGAATCCTCGATTCCTCTAGCTTTTATGGCCAAATCTTCGAAGGTATCTATGCTATCCCTGCATATACGTTTCCGAATTCGGCGGTCTAATAGGCCGTATGCCATATCTATCTCAACTTTCTCGGTCAGATCACCTGGTGGCAATTTAGAAAACATGGCACGTATTTTTGCTATAAAAATATCTGTGTTCTCTGCGCCTTGCGAGAGAGCAAACAAATCTTTGTATATCTGGAATGGTGGGGTTCGTTCACCAAATGCACTTTTTATTCTAGCTATTGCATCTGCCCAGGTCATAGTTTTATTTTTGATACCCTGCCACCATACTGCGGCATGACCTGTGAGCAGCATCGACATACCTCGTACTGCATTGCTGTCTGTTATGCTCAAACAGTCTTTGTATGTCGTAATGGCATCGACAAAATTATCTAAAGATTCCTCCGGCCGGCCGGCATACCTTGCAGTGCATTGCGAAAAATTCCCGCCATTGCTGCCGGCGATAAAACCCGATGAGAAGTCCATATTGTTTTGTTGTGGCGTTGACGATCGTACTTCGTTTATTAGTTGCTGGCAAAATTGATTTTGAGATTGTTGTAGCGTCAACAACAAGTTGCTAAGAGCCTCCTGCGACATCGTAATGTTCCCCGAATCGCCCGCGCTTGCGGCGGCGGGAACATCAGGAGCCCTAACATCGTCTTCAGACATTTGTCTTGTTCGCGGCATTGTGAAGCCTAATAGCACTATACCGAAGAACACAAAAGTCGATACAAGCACGATGAAGTACTTCGCAACGTTTTTCACAACCTATTTTGTACTCGAACACACAAAACAGCGTTTGCCGGCCCCCGAAAAAAGTAGGTACACTTTTCACTTATTTTAACACGTTGGGCGTCCAGATTATAGCACGGCTAGTTCAGGGGTACTGTGTTGTGTATTAATTAGAGTCAAACACCAGTTAAAATCAATAACTTTAATTACATCAACAACTTTTAAACTTAGCAAAACAAACATGTCTGACTTCACGACATCATTCTATTTCTTATTCTATTTTTTAGCTTACTCTAAACCGAAGTGCGCGGGGCGGATATCCGTCCACAGATTATCTATATCGCGCAGGTAAAATACCCCGCGTACGACGATGCGTTCCGGCTACAATTTTCATATTTTGTGTTTTTTTAATCTATGCTATTGATATAAATAAAGTGTAGGAGGGGGTTAGCAGCCTCCTCCCACTTTTCCCCACCACCCCAAAAAGTGATAAATTTGGTACTTCTTTCTAAAGTGCTTCCTCTGTACCTATTTTATTATTTTTATCATGACGAGTTGACAACATGATGACCTTCTTTTTGGTAGATTTTGGCAAACCAAGAGATAAGAGAGTTAAGAGCAGTGGCGTAACTATAGGGCGGCATGGCTGACAAAATGCCACGGGCCCCGCGAGGAATAGGCGACCCTGTAGATGTCACTGACATTTTTAAATATATGGAACGAAAAATTTCAAAACTTTCCTACAATGGGGTGCCTGAGCACCTATGTACCTAGTCTACATAAACCGAAAGTCGCCATGGTACTAACCAATCGAGAGTATTCAGCTGTAAAGTAAAATACACAGACGTAGATAACGGAAAATAACTAATTAATAGGGGTAAATGAAAGATAATAAGTCTGTCTCTCAGTGGTTGAGGGTTCGGTGTGAATCTCGCTTCTAACTTCAGTCTTTTTAACAATGCCATATATCAGGTGAGACAAATATCAAAAACTCTGATACCTGTAATTCTTTCCCTTCGCAGCACGGCACAAGTGTAGGCAATTCTTCTTTCAGTTTGTGTGTGGAATTCATCACAGACATGTTGTCACCACTCGCTACCGGGTTCATCAACATTAGCGAAGCACTTGATGACCTCTTCTCTTTAACCTCGACGTTCTCCGAAGAGCCCTCCATCTTCTTCATGCCCACGGCGACAGGGACGGTGTGTTCGACTAGCTGCATTACGACGGAATTTGGTTTGTGTTTTGGAGTGTTGGATGCTGGTGGATGTTTTCAATGTTGTTCACATTTTTATTTGTTTGGCACTGATGGCGTTTCCATTTTTGAAATTTGGTGTTTTGTTGAAGTATAGACAACGTCGCGAAAAACGAAAAAAGATCAATAGTTTATGGTTTTCTTTTGTGGCTTATTTTGTGGCGACACGGCTAAGGGTTCCAGTCCATTGCTTCATGTACAAAATAATTCTGACAGGCGTCCCGCGACGGCTTACAATTTTTTCCCCCAACAAAATAACATTAGCTAACTCATTTGCATCATATTGTGTGTCACAAAGTAGTTACTTTATATCTGTGTGTATGGAGTACCGCACATCGCACGCGGTGCGGTGCGGTTGCCACACGCGCCGCGCCGGCCGCGTCGGTAGTACTAACGAAGTGTCAGCAAGCATTGCCGACAAGAAGCTTAGGACATACCGCGTCGTCTAAGGAGCACCGCGTCTCCGAAGAGCTAACATCTGACGCAGCGCGTGCGTTGTGCGGTGCTCCTTAGAGTGCGTTGAGTACCTACAGAGTATCCTTATAAGGCAGATCAGATCATGAATCTTTGCTTTGAAAAGTTTAAATTTCTCTGTCAAAGAATTTTCTTTACCAACTGTATAGCCCTTACGTAAATTGGTCAATAAGGAATCTGACCTAAGGGCTCTTACTCAAAAAGACGATACGATGTCGCGTCGTGCTACGATGTGGCATCGTTACACGACGTTACGATATCGTGGAAATCTACGATGAGCAACGTATAAATTCACGATACGACATCACAACGCCCAATCGCAACCACGAAGCACGACACGTCGTCGTCGGTGCCGTAGCGTAGGTACGAATACTTGAAGGTGCCGCAGCTAATCTCGGAAAATGGACCGCACTAGACGTGTTCTCCTCCTAAGGGCCTAGACAAGTCTTTAGACATATTCTTTCTAAACTGTGTAGACAAATGGCGAATCGATTACGTCGAATATAGCACTTGTCGTGTAAAAACGGCAATGAATATGTAATTCACTCGGAGATCATCACTTTCATCAGTCAAAAAAAGTTAGCGAATAGGCCGGCTGCGCGGGTATTTCCCGTTAGCTAGATTGATAGCCAGACTAGTCTGGCCAATGGGAATTTTCTTTCCCGTTGGTCAGAGATTAGTGCTGATTTATAAAAGTACTATTGAGCACCAAAATACAAACAGATCATACAATATTTACTAAATTATAATCTTTCTTGTGTGGAGTGAGGGACCACCCATATCCCCTGCGGTTGGTACCAGCCCGCAGGGACGATGCATAAATGCATGCGACCTCCCCGTCAACAAAAAAAAAGGTAGACCGCATGCTGGTTTGCTATGTGGTATAAAAAACACAAATCTAACTACTATTGTACCAAAAAGGATCGAACAGTTCAGAATTCGTTTAGGCACAGAATGTCCAATTCGCAAAATTTCTAACGGTCGCAAAATGTCCATTTCGCAGAATGTCCAGTTTGCAGAATGTCCAGTTCCCAAAATGTCCAGTTCGCAAAATGTTCAATATTCATCGTAACGTGATTAATTTACTAAACACTTGTTCTTCTTGTGTTTCTGTGATGCATATGAATGTGAGAAACGCCCTAAAGTCACTTCTGGCACTCGCGGGCCGATGCCGCGGCACGCCCGCAATGTACTATGACCTAACCCGCTACCCAAACTTACACTGTCACTGAAAGGGAAAATCACGTTACGAATAATATTGGACATTTTGCGAACTGGACATTCTGCGGATTGGACATTCTGCGAATTGAACATTCTGATAACTGGACATTCTGCAAACTGGACATTTTGGACCGTTGGACATATTGCGAATTGGATATTCTGCGCCTAAATCTTCAGAATTAACTAACCCAGCGGTTTCGTAAGAAAATATTGGAAACTAAGTAGGAAATGAGAAAGACTTATAGAAATCATATCTTTACTTTGAACATAATAATCGGTACATAGATAAAGTCTAGAACACGAAAGCAAGAATGTATACAAAATGATTTCAATATACATCTAAAACTATCAACAAATATCATCAAGACATCGTAAATCGCATTAACAATAAGCATGAACTGTCGTCGAATGCATTAAGAGAGTAGTCAAAAATGTTAACACTCGAGATATTATGAGTCCGCTTCTAGATTCAGGGTGATTTGACCGAGTTGCCCACATCTTCAATTGCCCCTGGCACGTAAAAATCTTTAACTTCACACTCCGCGTCAGACAGATTGAGCTTCTGTAAATAAATAAGAAGTTGGTATACTTACGACATTTACTGCAGAAGAGATTTCATTATTATTGTCACTACATAAAATTGACGTGACAAAGCTTAAATGGAAATTTAATATAACAGAAAATAGTTATTTGTTCAACAAGTGAGCAAAGTTATTTTTTGCTGCCAGTGCCGATATAAATCACGAACAAGCGAAGTAGTCAGAAATTGAAACACGAGCTTACCGAGTGATTCATAAATAGACTACTGAGCGCAGTGAGTGATTTAAAAGCACGAGACAAAAAAATTTGCTCTCGTGTGAAACATACAACTTTTTTTTTTTTTTTTTTAATTTATTTTACCATAAGAATAACATTAGACATTTTAATATTCTGCCAAACTGTGCAACAGTTTGTCGGCAGTACTTCTCACCTCTCTAGCAAGAAAATTATTTTAGATGAGAAAAACAAGGCAATACACGTTTATTATCTTTAAAATAATTATTGAAAATTAAAAGTAAGATTACTAAAATAGTTTAGATTGAACGTTACAGTCTTATTCAAAGCTCGCAGCAAAAAGCGTTTTCCTTCGAGATTTTACAAACCAAAAGAGGTCTTATGGTGCTGGAGAGGTGATAAAGTATTTACTTATTAATATTGTAGACAATGGTAGTACCAACGTGGTAGTAACTTAGTACCAAAAAATATAACAAGATAACTTTGTAAGTGACACAAAACTTTGTCGAAAAAATAGTGACTAAGTATGTATAATTGTATAATAATGCACAAAAAGGGGGTTTTTGAATAACTTTTCACATTAAGAATAAATTCATATTACTTTAGATAAACTATTACTAATGGGTTAATGATGATGTGTTCACAATAATTTATTATACCACAGTTTTGCTAAAAGTCACAAAGATTGCAGATATCGTTTCGTAGAGGCAGGTTTTATCGATACCGTTCACAATAAAGTAGTCACAACAATTTTGGTGATAGTTAAGTAGTGAAGTTTGTCTTAGGCTTGTTGTAGCCTTCCAGCCTTTTAGATGCCCAGAGATTTAAAAATTTGTAATCTTCTGCATGGTAAACATACTACCAATGTGTGCTATTCTACATGTTTATTAAAAAGAGAATGCTAACGATTCGTCTTTTCTGCTCCTTCATCTCGGCGAGCAGCGAACGTAAGATGCGGTGTGTGAGGAACTCGGCAGTGCGCCGCACGTCTGCGCAGTCGCCATGGACGCGGTTGTCCACCACCGCCGAAGATAAACCCTCAACCGCTTCACCCCATTCCACTATCGAATTGATGAAGACTTTCAGTTACCTTTTATACAGCGTGTAAAAAGACTTAAAACAAAGCCGAAGCCTACGCATACATCAAAACAAGAAACATATAAAATAATATTTCTGGGAAACTATTTTTGTATTTTGGTGTTAAAAAAAACTCAAAAAAAAACTGCGCAATGTATACAGCGCGTAAGTCGCGCGGCGCTTAGCAAGTTGGAGACGTGCGCGACGTTCGGTCGGCTGAGTTGAATGGCCCCGATATCGAGTGGTTACATTGAGCGCTGACGTTTTGAAGCCATTTTTTAGTATGAAATAGGTACTTACTTGAAATTTTGATAAGGTTTCTTTGGACAAAAATTAAGAAATAATGTTTACAGATTGTTTTTATAAAATCTTGAAAAAAAGATTCTAACTTTGACCTTTATTAATTTCATAACTATTAATTTCCCAGGTATAGTCTAGATTCTAGAAGAAAAAAATGGTCCTAATGATAAGCGGAATACGGTTCTCATTTCAAATTAATCCTTAAAAATATTTATCTACACTCATGTCATAATATTCGAATTACGATATCAAAGGTGAACATAAAATGACAAACTTTTTAATACAGATAATCAAAATTAAAATTAAAAAAAACAACCTGTAACATAATGAACATTATAACACCGGTTCGACTCATTATGATACAGTTATTTTTCTTAAATACTCGGGGAGGCAAAGGGATCTAACCCATACATTTGTCTTTTCTGTTGTTTTATTTGAATTTATGTATGAGTGTAGATAAAGTAGTGTATGCAACTGCATATAACACGGGTATTAAAACACGAGTGTGAGTTTATGAAACGAGCGCAGCGAGTTTCATAATAGTAACGAGTGTTTTAATACCCGTGTTATATGCAGTTGCATACACTACTATTATCTACACTCATGTCATAATATTCGAATTACGATATCAAAGGTGAACATAAAATGACATACTTTTTAATACAGATAATCAAAATTAAAATAAAAAAAAAAAACTGTAACATAATGACCATTATAACACCGGTTCGACTCATTATGATACAGTTATTTTTCTTAAATACTCGGGAAGGCAAAGGGATCTAACCCATACATTTGTCTTTTCTGTTGTTTTATTTGAATTTATGTATGAGTGTAGATAAAGTAGTGTATGCAACTGCATATAACACGGGTATTAAAACACTCGTTACTATTATGAAACTCGCTGCGCTCGTTTCATAAACTCACACTCGTGTTTTAATACCCTTCATTATATGACAGTTGCATAAACTACTATTATACCACAGTAAATTTCTAAATTAATATTGATTTTTCTCGACGATCTCAGGCGACCCGTATGCTTGTTTGCTACCCACTCAGACCAATAAACTTTTTTATTGGTCTGAGGCTACCCATTTAAAATATCAATTTTATGTCAAAGTCCTATGTCTGTGCAGAGATATTTTGTAAGAAAGTGGATAAGAGTTCTAAGAAAACCCCTTAGACCTTGGGTGACAAGCTTGCAAGGTTCAGGTACTGCTCCTGGCTCCCCATTTACACTCATCAATGCTTTGATCCGATTCCAACAATATTTAAAATCAACGACATAAGTTGTTTGTTTTGAAGATCTTATAATAAAAACATGATAGAAAACTGTGGAAGTAAGGTCCCGTGGGGCTTAGCTGAAATTTAGCACAAATTATCTGTGGATACCTTATCGCAAAAGATGAATTTTCTAGCTCTGACCAGATGCTAAATCATTTTCGTATACCTATAGGTTTGAGTTCATATAAAGTAGGTATCTTATTACCTTCGACCTCATTCGACCCATCCGGATCGTTTTTTAGATAATAAACTAACTTTTGTGTCTCAGATGCGGTAACGTGACTTGTCCTATGGTGACGTCCATTCCTTTCTGAACGCGTTGGCTCACTGAACGGGAGAGTAGCTTGGCAGCAGCATTGACCATCTAAAAAGATGACTATGGTTTACTAATATTTAGTGGGATTGCAATGTTGTGCAACAACGATTATCTAGAAACTTTCGTTGAAAGAGATAAAAAGAATATCTCATAAGTTGTAACCTCCTCTAAGGAATGCTATACCAGTCATATCAGTTTTACTGTACACGGGAATTACAAAACAGGCAAACAGCATGAAACTATTACTTAAATAGTTTGTAAAAACGATATTTAATAAATAAAGAAAGAAATATCTCCCGTCGCAGGTGTGAGAGAACACATGCTGTGAGACGTGGTTATAGCGTGTATTATAAAAGTATTTAATATATTGCAATCTTCTTAGGTATTTCGGGTGCAAAGCGAACAACAAACTTCTGTTTATGCGACAGTCTTGTCAATGAAATTTAAATGAAGCGGTTTCGTGAACTGCGCAAATTAAATAGTTGGTGAAACTTCCGTGGGGCGTGAAATGCACCAAATAGTTTATCATCGCGGAGTGTAGGCTGCAGCTCCCTGTATATTAACTTACCAAGTTATTAAATAAATTAAATTCTAGCAGGTATATGACTTTTGAGATATAATAAATAAATATATAATACACTATGTTCCCTAGGATATAAAATAGCTTTGTAAATTTTTTCTACAGCCTAATGTCTATAGTTTAAAGGTGGACACACATTTAGCCGAATCGCACGCGCCAAACGAATCGAAATTAACGAATTTTAGAATTCTATATATAAAGTCCTACAAAATCTCGCACTCCTGCCCGCGTCGAATCGTCTGAATCTGGAAGAACCCTAGAAATCCTAGAAGAATTCGGGTGACGACAGATTCGGCGCGGGTGATGCGAACGACTTGGCCGATGCGCTCGTATTCATTCTATTCACAAATAATTAGAGTGAAAGGATTTCTTCGGCGCGTTCGATTCTTTCGATGAGTTCGATACTTTCGGTGCCGTTATGTGTGTGATGCCTCCTTGACTTAGATTAGTTTGGCGCGTTCGGCTAAATGTGCGTCCACCTTAAAAATGTTTAGTTACAGATTATCAAGAAAAATGTAAGTTTGTAAGAATGGGATAGGATTTGACTAGCAAATAAACTTACCTCTAACAATTTTCTCCTTTCAGGTAAGTGGCCGGCGATTGCTACTGGGTCTGGTAAATCTTCTATGCGATCTAGGAACGTCACTTCCGCTAGCTTCGTTTTCGATGGCTTTGCGAGAATACAGATGTTATCATTAATATTCACCTCATATTTGATAATAATTTTTAAAACATTTCAAACATTTGTTTAGGGCTGTAATGGGAATGGGAGGGACGAAATGTAAACAAAACAGGATTTTATTGGATAGGTTACAAAATATTATGTACCTATTTTGATAGGTTCCTTCTGTGGTAATGAAATATGTAAAGAAGTTAATCACTGAAAATATTTAATTAAATAAGATTGATAAAATACACCTGTAATTTCATTTTCTTTCAGTAAATATTATTTAATTCTCTCCAGTTTTAGAAATGGTATCACTTCTGGTGACAACAAACATTTCCACGTAGTACCTATCCAGAAACTCCTAAAGATATGAGGCGTGTAAACTATCACAAAGGCCCAATGATTGCAACTAAAATACTTAAATAGTTATTTAATCTAGAAATATTAGTAATGAAATTAAATCACCGTGGTTTGCCGGCCCTTATTTATTTCGGTGTAATATGTTCTCTATCCATGTGATGCCGGCAGAGTAGAATAGCATCACGCAAAAGGGTATTGATTACCTTATACTCCGTCCACCAATCCGCATTGGGCAAGCATGGTTGACTACTGCCTAAACCTCCTTCAATGACAAGGAGTGGTCTTGTGTCCCAGCAGTGAGTCGAATTATAAAGGGTGTTATGATGATGATGAATGTGTTCTATGTATTCATAATTAATGGCTAATTTTGCCAATGTCAAGTGAAAATGTATCCAAAGTAACAATAAATTGTACGGTAAGTTACTACAAGAACTCGAGAGAAACTCAGTAATGTGTTCTTCTTCTTTAATTGTCGATCAGTCATCGTCTCGACAGTAACACGTTTCTTTACCATATCAACTTTCAGTATGTCTACCTCTTCATCGGTCATCGCCCCATACTTATGGACATTCATAGTCATCATTTTCTTTGTTACCTAATGTTCATCATTTATTGTTTCTTTACATACCAATTTCTTATATAATACATATTATTAGCTCTCAATGTTTCTGCTACAGGTGCTATACAGGTGCTATTTTCAAAATCATATCAGGAACAAATGCAGGAAATTCATAGAGAACTGAGTGTGTCATTAATGATAATGGGTTCCTAAATGAGAATAAATGTAATCAAAACAAATGCCATTTTGAATAGGTTTGTCCCTTTCTCGCTATCTTTCTTGCTCATCATTCATACAAAAATTACAGTGGTCTGTTTAGAATTGAGGCGGTCAGCGCAAAAGTGGCCTAAACCTCAATTTTTCATATTGTGATTAATCTTCTACAATTAAATAAAAATGTGTTAAAATCTAATTAAAAATAGGCCTATCTCTTGTTTCACCAAGCGTCAATAGATGGCGTTGCAAAAGTTCTTTTTCCATTGTTTTTCTATCAACGTAAACTTCATAAGTGGCCTAAGCCACTTGAGGGTTAAGCCACTTCTGCGCTGACAGCCTCAATTAGATTTATTTATTCTTTATCAAATTTGGTTCAATCATAGAGTTTGACACTAACCACTGGAGTAGGAGGTCTGTCCTTGACGCTCTTCAAGTCCAGTTCAGTGGACGACTCGGCAGCTATATTTATAATTTCGCCAAACGCAATAGATGCACCATTCCTGCTTTCAAATTGGCGTGCTAACTCGTTCGCGATTTCTGTTGTCCAACGAGACTCCTTGTTCCTATGAAATAAACAATGTAAAATTGATGAATGTTAATACACATACATATTATTAAGTCACGTCTTTTTCCCATAAGGGTAGGCATAGATCAGTTTGTCGGTTTCGGGTAATTTTGACCTGGCCATTTTTCAAGACGTCATCGATTTGATCGATAAACGTTCGCCTAAGGTTTACTCCATCCGTTGACGAATGACTATGATTATTAAAGTGGCCAACCCATTGGAGAAAGTTTTTTATGCCTACTTTATGAGTAGCAATCAAGCATACGCCTTGATGGTAATAATCTCCGGTAGGCTAGTGGTTCATTCATTGGAATGAAATCCCGTGTCAATTCCCAAGGGAATGCAAATTTGCGCTCGGTTTGGTCGGTGGTAGAGTTTCTGCCACTGTCTTACCAAAGTCTGTTGTCTTAATAATATTACTAACAGCATTATTAAGTTCCAAGACATAAGTCACTGATATCCAGTAATGAAAGTCAGTGGTTGGGGGTTTCGGGTGAAGTTCGTTTCCACTTCTAGCCTTGTCATTCATCTTAAAACTACAAAAAGGTGGTATTATTTGCCTGCGACCTTCTGTAAGGTGGATATAGTTTTCCAGCAGTACTGATGCTTCATGTTAATGATAGATGTAACTGGTCAATGTAAATAAATAATATAAATTGTGCGAAATAATTTGCTGTGATTTATCTTTCTAAAATTCTGTTGAAGTATTGTGGCCTTGGTCTAAAGGTAAACTTATACCGTTTAAGATCTAGAAGAAGTTTAAAAAAGCAAAGCTTCTCGGGCACCAGTAAAAAATACAATATGTAAATTGCTTATAATAATTTAGCGAAAAGTTACTAGAAATGCTTCTTCTGGAATATTTGAAATAGATTACTTACCGTCGTTTTGGTGATCTTGGTCTGTAATCTTGGAAGAACACAAGTGAAGCCCGTGAATGCACAACACGTTCCACATCTCTCAGTAGCAAGTTGACTCTGCGTCGGGCAAACTCCATTACAGCCGACTCCAAAATCTAGATCAATATTTTCTTCATTTATACTGTTTTATTGTATTTCAATAACATGCTGTCCACGGAGCGTAGCTCCATAGAGAGAATCTCTCAGTAGCAAGTTGACTCTGCGTCGGGCAAACTCCATTACAGCCGACTCCAAAATCTAGATCAATATTTTCTTCATTTATACTGATTTATTGTATTTCAATAACATGCTGTCCACGGAGCGTAGCTCCATAGACAGACACGTATTGGTTATTATACGCTTAGTGTACGTTTGCTTGCATCATCATAATCATAATAACCTTTATAATCGACACACTGCTGGGACACAAAGCCTCTCCTTGTCATTGAAGGAGGTTTAGGCAGTAGTCGGAGTATAAGGTCAATACTCCTTTGCTGATCAATTAGTCGCCTTCTACGTCACCCATTGGAGGACATGGGGTGATGCTATTCTACATTCTACTCTGCCGGCATCACACTTGCTTGCAGCTTACATACAAAATATGCGAGCGCCACGTTGCAGCTCCATCGCCAGTGTTTCTTAGTTCAGTATGTAAGCAGCAAGCAGGCGTACACCGAAAGTATAATGACGAACACGCGTTTATGAAGCTAAGCATCCGTGGACAGTAAACCTTAGTCGGAGAAAGTGTAGTAAAAGAAGTGCTTATATCAAAGAGAATAAATAAATTTTTTTTTTTGACTACTATTGCAGATTGTCTCTGATGACATTATCTGCGTCACCGGGTTTTAAGAAGGCGAAGACCTTGGGGGGTCCTCAAGCCTGTAGGTCGGACGTTCCTAGGGGATTACTGGGCGACCGAGCATCTCCCCCGTGGGGAGTCTCTCGACCGCCTAGCGTCCCTAGGGCGTCCGTGTCGGTAGGGGAATAAATAAATAAGAGAAGCCTTAACATGGAAAATTCTGAGAAAGCAGATGGCGCCCGGATGTCCTATTAGAAATTAGAGAAACAGTGCAATTATGTATTTCATATTTTGGTTGTTGTTGTATTACTATACCATCCGTTAACCATCATATTCGTTTAAAGTGTTCGTCATTTAGCCTTCCTACCCTTGGTCCCAATTTATTTGGGATCGATGCAAGATGTGGAACTTCCCATGGCTTTATTGCCTGCCTACATAATATGCTTTAAGTTTGGGTGGATAGTGTTTGGTGTTTCACCTCTTAAAAACTCCGCAACGAAGTTAGGCGACTTTCATCTAATAAAAAGTCAAACTTATAACCTTATCATAACTTTCAATCAAAAATATGGCTTCTCTAAAAACATATTTTGTGTTAAAAAGAAAGTCGTGTATAATAGGCATCTTACCTCATCTAAGAGTTTGATAGGTGCTGTTGGTAATACTGTCTCCAAGTCCATTCTGGTCCGAGCTTGACCTAAAGTCATCAGGGCATCCCCTTGCGTGGACACAGCACTCGCCATCGCTTCGTTTGCGAGTCTCTGTGCTAACTCCAGGCTCATGCCTTTGGCTCCTCGCTTGGACTGTAACAGAGATATTGACGAGTAATTTGTAAACCACAAAATAATAGTTTAATTTGAATTTGTTTGTGTAGGATGGGTTCCGTACTTTGCACAGGCGAGTTTTGGATTTGGTATTTTTTTTTATAATCGACAGAGAAGCTGTTAGCTTTCATTTCACATGATAGTGTAGCGGATACGTCACCGCGCTACATAGACAGTATCGAGTAACCGAGAAACGGTTGATCAGCGAAAAGTACGAATATAAAAAACGGAACCAAGATACGACACAGAAACGTCACAATACGTATGCAAGCATAAATCAAGCTTACGAAGGTTCCGAGGTACATCAGTATATAAACAAGTTCCAACGATGTACAGTCGGGCCGCGGTCCCCGCGCGAACACCTAGCTCGGCAGAAGATCTTCCCTTTTCGCTGAAGATGTGGCGAACACAGCCACATCCAACAATAGTAAGTGTTGATAAAGTCGAAAATGGAAGCGAGCTGCACCGAAAAAAAGGAACTATATGCGACTGTAACTTTTTTCGACGTGGATTTCAGTATCATCATCATTTTTTCCCGTAAATGATATTATCATTTAAATTATATACGAGCCAAATTGATAGAACACTTGGACCAATTTGCCCATCATCCTTTGTACTCCCCTGCCCTGGATATCGAAGCCGAGACCTCTAGATCCAATTCTGATGGGACAATCGTGACTCATTTTTTTTATAATATCTCCCAGCTTAATGTGATTCGATAAAGAATTCTACTAATAGCAGGACTTCAACTTCAATGAAATAAAGATAGAGAACTTAAAGCACAGGTTTTCTGTCCCTTGATCTGTGACACACGTATATACTTAATGAGGTCTCGCAAAAAGGTTTTCTTTGTGCCATTTTTGGTGCGGAACACAAAAACTGGAGGATTCACTAACGAACGCGTCAAGTGTACTCTAAACGACCCTTGTCGTATGACCTACCTTCGGATCCTGATACTTCTACATGTGCGTGTAGAATGAAATACACGGAGAAATTAGTCTGGCTACTGTGACACGTAATGAAACTTTTTTTATCCTTGTTTCCTAAGAACAAAACGTTGACAGGACAAAGTAAATATTTCTTTCGTTAATAAGGAAAATAAAACAAAAAATATTGAATAATGAAAATAAGTGCATGACCAATTGGGTTGGAGAATCTTCAAGGCTTCTTAATATTAGGCATCTTTCAGCTGACACGATGATGATGGTGAATGAAAATAAATAAAATTCATGGGAGATAAGTAATGGATGTTTATAATAGATATACTTATTTAAGATTCTATATAAAATATCTAACTAAATTATTATGTACTAGCTTCCGCCCGTGACTTCGTCCGCGTGGACATTTTATCCCCTTAGGGATAGAATTTCCAAAAATCCTTTCTTAGCGGGTGCCTTCGTCATAACATCTACCTGCATACCAAATTTCAGCCTGATCCGTCCAGTGGTTTGGGCTGTGCGTTGATATATCACTATGTTAGTCAGTCAGTCACCTTTGAGTTATATATATTTAGATCTACCATCTGTTATATTGTCTAAGGTTATACCTATCGACAAAACGCAAGTTCTTAAAGATACTGAATTTGCGCTGGTTCTTTGGTGTGAGCGTGGAGATATTATTATCTAGGTACTATTACCTTTTCAAATTCAACTCCCATTTTCCTGACCAGCTGCGCCGCCTTAGCGTGTCCACCATGTATGAGCTTCCAATTCGCCAATCTTATGCGCTGTAGCTCCAAATCAGTGTTGTATGCGTATATCTCCGCTTTTCTAAATAACAAAATGCATGTATTTGTGTTAATTGTATTTTCCAACTAAATTTTATCAGTAATAATAACAATGTAAAATTACTAATTAATATGAAGGCACGGGTCTGTTTAGTAAACATTTCGAGTTTGTTAGTGGCATAACCGTAAAGTTATACAAAATGGGTCCCAACTATTCAGTAGCGCCAATATTGTGTAAAAGTTTTATATTAATTTTATACCGTGTTTAATATTAAATACCGAATAAAAATTTGATTTACAATATTCAGCAAGCACAATCTTTTCTTTAAGAGTCCGCTAGGTATGAACTTTTCAAAAAAAATATCACATGTTATATATAGTATAGCCGGGAATCGAACCACAGATTAGACCTCTTTTAGAGACCATTAAATTGGCAAAACATACAGTCTACTACGTTTAGTTTTTGGAATTGGACTCCACTTCTGGATGGAGCAGGTAATTTACATAAAAAATGCCGTCGGAACATACGGTTGCGTTAACCTTTATTATCCAATATTGCGAAGATGGACTTAAGGCAAGCCTTACGTGCAATTAAGTATGACGTCAAGTTGCAAATTGCATACAACTTGAACAAACCTGCATACTAGCTACAACTTGAATGGGGTAGGTTGAACTTGTTAATTTGTTATTCAAGTGACGTGCAAGCTGAACGCGTCAATGTTTGTTGCACTGTCAATCCAGTTTCGACCCCACTGAGCAAGTCGACGACGTTCCTATTTTTTTTTATCCCATAGGTAATATATTATTATCTCAAAAAATGACTCGGCAAGCAGCACCGAAAACGTTTTCCACCTATGAAGCCCTACTCAATTGTTGAACATCTGCGCTTATATACAACCTGCATGCAATTTGCTTGTATGTAAATGTGACGTCATACTTGCATTCAAGACTTGCCTAATGGAATCGCGCCCTTAGAGTATCTTTTAAGCAACTTTACAATCTAACAAATTTTAAGAGTACGTATGCAGTACGGATATAGTTATAAAGATTAAAACTAGTTATACATATAAGACGGTTTACTTGGCCCTCCTTCGAGCACCCGCGCTCATGTCCTCTGTATACATCTTTAGCAGCATGGCTTCTTCTTGTAGCTTTTGATTCTGAGCTGTAACTCGTTCAGTCCATTTTCTATTAGCCTGATAGAATAACAAAAAATATTTGTGATAACAAAATAAAAAGTGCTTTAAAATGGACTTCATGTGGTTACTTGACAAAGTTCAAAATTGATCAGCGTTATGAAAAAAAGCCCTGATAAAGTACACAAGACCGCAGACAAATGACAGTTCCCTTCGTATCCTTCGTGTATATGTATGACCACTTGCTGATGATGACTATTCCACCATACGAAACTACTTAACTGTACTGTTGGTTCACCCACCCGTCCCAGGACAGCCAGGAGACATTTGTGATTCGTTGCATTGGTTGTTGCGACTTACCAAAGACTGCCTCCACATTAATAATTGTGAGTATTCTAGCATTTAGAAGTAAGATATTCTCAATATCTAAGTAAGATAGCCAGTTCCTTGATATCTTGGGGATTACTGATGAACCGCGCTTTCAATTTCGCCGAGTGAGATGAACGCCAAAGCGTTTCTGCGTCGTGGTATGAAAAAAATCAGTGTTACATTTTTTACAGAAGAGCCTCAATATCGACAAGTTTTAGCTCTTTTTCTAAAAAAACAGAGCTACATCAGCACTGTCCTTTATATCACAATGTATACTCCAATTACCCACTATAAAACCCTCCACAAACCGTATAAAATAGTCCTCGCCGCTTCCGTAATCAAGCGTGTGACGTCCCCACTCACCCTGCTTAAGTCAAATGGCAAATGTTTTGCTCGAAATGGGATCATTTTCTGCATAAAAACAGATCCGACGAGTCGATTGAAAACACCTTTTGCGGCTCTCGTTGTTTTAAATTGACTGTCGTAGGATGTACGGATCGGTGACCACAAAAGTAGTCAACCGTATTGTCCTGTGAATAGCGTCGCTACAGCATTTTGCAGTTACATCGTGGTTTTTTTTATGTTACGGGATGGCAAACAAGCTTGCGGCCCACCTGCAGTTAAGTGGTCACCGCCGCCTATGGACACTTGAAATATTCAGTGTAAATCACTTAACACCGCAAGTATTTGGCAATTATTGGGCTTACCAGAATATGAAGCATTCGGTTTAATTACATTTCATAAAGAAGTTCATCAGATTATCGACTGATTGCATCAAGCTATATAATTTCGTAAAAAAATCACATAATTTTATCTAAAAATAGAATCACCCATTCCTATGATTTAAGTTGACTTTTATGTTACTTTTTGCAAAATTGTAAAACGTAATAAATAATGCAATTGGCAGACTATAAAACTATCTAAGGATGCACAAAATAAATGAGAATTTCGCGGGTTTTCCATTAAATTCTTTTCTTTGTGATAATATCGAAGTGAGAATTCATTGAAGAATCCTGCTCCTTTGACTCCAAAGGCGAGGGTGTTCAAAGTCTTAAAACAATAAATGTTTAAAATGACCCGTGAAATTGAATACCGTCACACGACTCAAGATCCACACCTAACCTTCATTCGCGTAAGTGGGCCATTAACGGGAACATTTAATATGGAAATGAGGTTTTATGGTTGAGGAATTTACTTTTGGTTTCGGCAGAAAATAGGTTAGCGCGGATAATCAAGAGGGCCTTCGAAAATTAAGTACTTAGTTGAGATAAAAATTAAAAGTATACTTTGAGCCGGCGAGGTTGGATATAAATATCTCAAGACAAAAGGCTGAGATTGAGCAAGGGAAGGGGCTTCTTTAATATAATAATAATAATAATTTGGGCCGATTTTTAGGGGCATAAAATTTTACGGTGATTGTTTTCGGTAATTTACCTACAATCGAAACTACATATGATTTTACCTAATCTACATGCTTAGTGACAAATTATTTTACTACAACCCTATTACTATTATTATTAGTATATTTATACCTTCTTAATATTAAACTTCCTACTAATATTATAAACTCGAAAGTTTGTATATGGATGGATGTGTGGATGTGTGTTTACTCTTTCAAGTAAAATATGGATTTAAATGAAACTTTAAATAACATAACTCATCATATATCAGAATAACATACCTATAAGCTATAATTTATTATACTAATCCTGTGCAGCCATGTGATACTGGCAGAGTAGAATAGCATCACCCCATATCTTCCAATGGGTGTCGTGGAAGGCGACTAACGGATCAGCAAAGGGGTATGGATTACCTTATACTCCGTCCACCAATCCGCATTTGGCAAGAGGGCTTTGCGTCCTAGCAGTGGGTCAAATTATAAAGGCTGCTATGATGAATCCTGCGCAGACGAAGTCGCGAAGGCAGAAGTGAGTATACAATATTATCACTGATGAAAAGATGGATAGTCTGCGAGATGATATGGCAAAGAAAGGAGTTAATGCTGTGACGACCAAGATGTACCTATTGTTGGCAACACCAAGCGTAAGCTATAAAATATTTAAAACTATTGTTTGTTGTCTATGGGTCACTCTGACCGCCATATTCTTTCCTTAACAAGCAACGATTGTACAGTGTGTCGTGCAATAAATTTACATCTTTTTACCATTGAACCTATTTTTGATTCCAACATACTACTAGCGGCTACAACAACTACAGCCCACACCTATGAAAGAGGAACACATAATATGCTGACCTTAAATAAAACTGACTGACGAATGACATTTGCAAAAACTGGCACGTTACCAATGCTTTTTCTCATTCATCGGAAAAGGTTTTATAGTTTAACTAAGCAAGGGGAATTCCAGTTGGCCTAAGGTTATTTGGGAAACTCTACGTCAAAAGCGAGACATATATGTCTCGCTTTTCTTTGTTAGCCGATGTATTTTACCATTTCAGCCTTGTTGCATTCGGGGCATGTAAAGCTATTACTGTGTGACGCTGAAAACAGGACGACGGGCACATTGTCCTCCCTCCACTAGGATACTAAAGGGCATACCTCACGCGGGGTATATACACGCTATCGCAAGTAACGAAGCCACACTGAGTCATCATAAAGTATCCTCCTTCGCCCTGGTTTCCTCAATCGAAAAGACTCCGTGAAAGGGTTGTCCTTATGGTTGTTCTATTTTTCGTGCGCTTTTCAATAAGGAGGAGCTCTAGAATATCCTTGACAAAAACAAAAAAACTAAAACTAGAGGCCAATATGGGCGCTCCCAATTCAAGCAAAAAATCTACTTACGTATTTAATAAAAAGTATAAAGAAATAAAATTCATATTACAATCGGTAGATACAGGCAGTATGTTTGAAAATCCATTCTAAAGAAAAAGGAAATCCATTTGCGATACTCATCTGTTATCTATAACAGTCAGCTAAACAGTCCTTCATTGGAATAATTTAATGAAATCCTACATTTTAATTACGAAAATTGAACACTGGCTGTATATGTGTTTCTATTGATACATGCATGAAATTAATGAAATGATATTCCATCCAGTCGAATGATACCGATATATGTGAGAGTGAAATGGTTCATTATTATTCTCCGTTCAAATTGCCACGTATCGTATTTAACTTAGTTATTAAATGTTCCACTTCGTTTCGCTGACTGAAATAAGAAAAAATTTGAAGATATTATATTTACGTGTATGAATTTATTATTTAATTTACCTTTGATTTTTAAATTTATTTAAAAATCAAAAAGCGGTGAGAGAGCTTTTAAGAGAAGTGGAATTTCGACCGTTTGTGCCTGGAAAAGTATCTTTCGGAGAAGGCCGCAGTCAAATAAACGTGTTATTTGATTACGATTTTGTGGACCCCAGAGTTGCAAGTGTCTGTGTCTGTGTATAAGGCATATAAAAAGAAAAGAGCGTCTTTAAATTATTAGTCCCTAGGAAACTAGTTGGTAGATAAGCTCCCTTGCAAGAAAGACCCGAAGAGAAATGTTATTCGCCTTACAGTATAGAACATTCAGCAAGGTCCTCGTCTGTCTGTGATAATGTGAAGGACATTTTCCGGCTACCAGTAAGTAGTTAGTCGGTAAAAAATCTTTACTAGAATATGGGGTGAAAATAGTCAAGATCTTTGATAGCTAACGGTGCACATAAATTTTGTATTAAACATTATTTATGTTAAAGGGTTGTCCTTATGGTTGTTCTATTTTTCGTGCGCTTTTCAATAAGGAGGAGCTCTAGAATATCCTTGACAAAAACAAAAAAACTAAAACTAGAGGCCAATATGGGCGCTCCCAATTCAAGCAAAAAATCTACTTACGTATTTAATAAAAAGTATAAAGAAATAAAATTCATATTACAATCGGTAGATACAGGCAGTATGTTTGAAAATCCATTCTAAAGAAAAAGGAAATCCATTTGCGATACTCATCTGTTATCTATAACAGTCAGCTAAACAGTCCTTCATTGGAATAATTTAATGAAATCCTACATTTTAATTACGAAAATTGAACACTGGCTGTATATGTGTTTCTATTGATACATGCATGAAATTAATGAAATGATATTCCATCCAGTCGAATGATACCGATATATGTGAGAGTGAAATGGTTCATTATTATTCTCCGTTCAAATTGCCACGTATCGTATTTAACTTAGTTATTAAATGTTCCACTTCGTTTCGCTGACTGAAATAAGAAAAAATTTGAAGATATTATATTTACGTGTATGAATTTATTATTTAATTTACCTTTGATTTTTAAATTTATTTAAAAATCAAAAAGCGGTGAGAGAGCTTTTAAGAGAAGTGGAATTTCGACCGTTTGTGCCTGGAAAAGTATCTTTCGGAGAAGGCCGCAGTCAAATAAACGTGTTATTTGATTACGATTTTGTGGACCCCAGAGTTGCAAGTGTCTGTGTCTGTGTATAAGGCATATAAAAAGAAAAGAGCGTCTTTAAATTATTAGTCCCTAGGAAACTAGTTGGTAGATAAGCTCCCTTGCAAGAAAGACCCGAAGAGAAATGTTATTCGCCTTACAGTATAGAACATTCAGCAAGGTCCTCGTCTGTCTGTGATAATGTGAAGGACATTTTCCGGCTACCAGTAAGTAGTTAGTCGGTAAAAAATCTTTACTAGAATATGGGGTGAAAATAGTCAAGATCTTTGATAGCTAACGGTGCACATAAATTTTGTATTAAACATTATTTATGTTAAAGGGGTGTCTTTATGAATATGATCATTTTATGTTTAGCGGAAGATCAAGTCACTATAAAATTTCGAAGGTCTAGGCATTTTACGATAAATATTTTTATATCCCGGCCGTTTTGAAAACACTGTTTGAATAGACTCTCAGATATCGATGCCTAAAAGTAAGTATGTTACTATAATATGTTAAAAGACTAGACAATGCAAATATTACCATGTGCGCCATGCGGCAACAGATTATATTTATCTACTCTTTGTATTAAGTTGTAGTCTTAATAAGGGATAATCATTCCCTTTATTTGCAACTATGCACTATAAATTAGTTCAATTATTTCACCGTGCATTTGGACACAAAGCTTCTTACCTCGTCTTCCAAGCGCTTCTGCTTCGTCTCTCTCTCGTGCTTCAGTCGGTTCAAACGCTTCTTCTCGTTCGTTCTCCACTGTCGGACCATTGTTATTTTACGCCGGAGTTCCATCTCGGCGGCTGCTTGCACTCTCTGTTTGATCCTGTTCTGTTTGTCTCGCGCGCGCGCAGCTCGTTCCTTACGCTGTTTCTCATTATACTCGGCGAGGTAACGCATGCGTTGTTGGATCTTTTTCTCTTGTTCTCTTGCTCTGTAGGAAATAAAAATGCAGCTTCTCAAGAAATTCGATTAATAATATTAGAATCGAAAGCAAGGGTTTTAGATATTTATGTTTGCTTAATTTTTTTATTAATTCGCAAGGAAAATCAAGTTTTATTACATGGGATTTAACCACTTAAAATAGTGAACATTTTCGTTATGACGGTAATGATGCCCCTTTATAGAATGACTATTTTAAAGTTAAATAAGCATTTGACCTTTTTTGACTTGAACGAACATTGTAACTTTTTAAGGAGACGAATCTCTTTAATTATTTCGTTTTGACCTACTTTCTAAGATGAAGGGAAGTCGTGTAATTAACAGCACACTTACTTTTCCTTCATACGTTTTGTACGTAAATATACTTTTGAATAAGTCACGCTAAATTCAAAAGAAAGCAGCTAAAAAAGAACTTTAAACCATTACTCAGAAGAGCATAGGTAGTTGTCCCACCGTAGACGAACAGCGAGAAGCGAGTAGTAATAGAAACAAGTTGGCGGCTAGCGTGTAGTAGAGTGAGTAGATACGATAGTTTTGTCGCTGTGTCATCTTATGGAGTCCATTTCCATCACGGAGTACTTCAATCCTTTTCGATCCACAGCACGCAGAAGGTAAGAAGCGACTTGTACTACAACTATGAGCAGACGCCAATATTTCGAGCGAAGCATACGACCGCTTGGTTTTTTTATTCTTTATTTTTGACTAGGAACCTTCATATCACCTGATGATAAGCTACTATGACGCCAAAGAGGGAATCGAGCTTCACCTGTAAGCCTCAACCACAGAGAAGAGACTGGCTATCTTATTATTCAACTAGCGACCCGCAACTTCCGCAACCGTGACTTCGCAAGGAATTCTCAAATGCAACTATGTATTGCTGAAAATCTCATTGGGATCCGTTGCGTAGTTTAAAAAAGTTCCAAGCGCACATACAGAAAGAGCGACTTCATTTAATACTATGTATAGAAGAAGATGCTGTTATGTTAGCATTATTATTATGGCGACAGATTTTGATAAGCTTGTGGCTAGCCAGGTGAACTTGAAGAAAGTCCTACCTACAACTAAACATAGTAAAATGTTACTCCCTGGGGATCACGGAGGCGGTTTGTTTAAGTTTAATGTTAAGTGGTCCAATAGTTCTCTTGATTGGCTTTTTTTGACCTCGCAATGGTAGTGCAATCTTGTTTCTATTGGTGTAAGAACAAAAAGTGGAAGAAACACGGCAACAGTGGCTCTCGCAGAAACATTCCCGGTCGAGAACAAGACTAACCCTTGTCATGTTGTGGGTGTCGTAAAAGCCGACTGAGGGAGACTCTGAACCCCGTGAAGATTATTGCACTAAGGGGTCGCTCACGCGGTGTCAGTAAACCAAAACAGCATTACCAAGGAGGCAAGGAGGGTAGGTGTCAGACAGCCAAACGGAAAACTATGGCAAAACCTATAGCAGGTGCATATTGCACCGACCCCAAATAAATTAGGAGCAGAGGTGGAAGAAGAATTGCGAACCTTAAGTGGCAGTGGGCAGGGCACATTGCGAGGAGGACTGAGGGTCGTTGGAGCGGAAAGGTCCTCAAGTGTAGACCCCCCACAATGTGGACTGACGATCTGGTAAGGTCGCGGAAAGCCGCTGGCTGCGGGCACGACCGACTCGTTTGGAGATTCTTGAGAGAGGCCTATGTCCAACAGTAGATGTCCATCGGCTGAAATAATGAGGGTTGGAAGAAGATAAAAGTGTCAAAACATTTTTAGGTTTATCTCTTTAGCTGCCACGAAATCCCACATTTGTTGTATGTTTCATGAGCGAAAAAAATATTCAAAGATAGTCGCACACTCGCCCGCAGTGGAACAAGTCCCTGAGCGCTTTCAAGAAACCGCATTTGGCTGAGTATGTCGACTTTTCATGGCGGCTGTATCGACGCGAGTCAAAGGAGCAGAGCTCGGCAACTCTTCTTAATTAAAGAAGTCCAAGTCTACGTTAACCACAGGAGAATTCATAAGCTTAATATGCTAAGTATTCACCTATTCTTTCGACTATGATGTCTAGTTCGTTAATAATTCAAACTAAGTATTATTTGAGACGTCTGAGAAGTTTTGGATATAGATTAGGATTATCATTTCTTAGCTTCTGTCTAAGTTTATCCGAATCCTCTTTATTACGTATTCACGTCATAAATTATACTAAGTTGTTCATAGTTTGAAGATTAATTAGAAATTGAGCAAAAATTCAATTTGTAGAAAGTGTTGCTTCTTCAACATGTCATGACTGCAAATGTTATTCTTTAATTTGATAGATATTTCGTTACACTAAACCTGTGTTGAATTGCTTCACACAAATTTCGATTTTTCTGTATGTTATTCTTATATTTTTCTGTACCGTACCGTACCGATATTTTCCCTAGAACGAGCACTTCAATCTGCTAATCTTAGATAATCCGCTATGTTATAGCGGTCCTTCCTATTAATTTATTATTAGTTAGTAATTTATTACTGAAAGGTGAAATCCCACGATAATAATTAATAGAAAGCGCACGCTACGATGGCGGTGTGGAATAACAAGGATGGTTGGTAAATTCGAGGAAGTTCAAAATAATTCCAATGGCAAGAAGATTAAGATGTAACAGATCGGCATAGTATGGACATGTGATGACAATGAATGTGAATGGATTATAGACGGAGAGGAACTGGAAGAATAGGTGGAACTACGTTAAAGGTGATATGGCAACGAAACGTGTTAATGTTAAGGCGAGGACTGATCGGAAATATGGAAGAAGAACAATATTTAATGGCTGAACCTAAATAAAAAATAATTTTGGCCTGTAATTCAGATCATTGAGATGGAAATGATATGGCAGAGAAGGGTGTTTATGTTGAGATGACGGCTAACGAAGAAGGGTGTAAGATGGAAACATATACGTACCTCCAAATAAAACTGAGAACAATACCTGCCCTTTCCTCAGTTTTTTAAAATCAGTTCATATTAAAACTCAACACTCATCGCTAACACGAGCTATAAAACGTTTAGTTTGATCAATGCTAAATAGGTTATGTAAATTCGAACCTCGTTTGCAACTCCGGCAGACGCAAGCTGCATCTCGCTAGAACTTGACAAACATGAACTGACTGAGCGTTCGGTTATGGTAAACATAGGAATATTCCTATGTAGAAATATCTAGATTGCGAAATAGAATATTTTAATAATCAGGGAGCGTTATAAACCTTTATTATGTAAGAATAAAATCCGTAAGTAAAAAGGAACTCTTTATCTACTTAGTTACTCATGTTTTTATTTGATTATTTATTTATTTAAAATATTTTATTCTGTTCAGAATTTTATTGTAGTTTATTGAGTTCTAAGGAATGTGCCTGTATACACTTATTATTTTTCCTACTAAAGTCGAAACCAAGAAGATGCCCTCGTGCTTATATGAACATACAAACAGGAACTAACTGCGAAATACGGATATTGACGTCGAGCGACGAAGGAAATTACTAAGGATTTGCTTTATTACTGGTATTTTGTGATTCTAAAAGAGATAGTATTTTTATATCGCCAAATTATTAGCTATTTAGTATTCCAACTTAGAAACAAAAATTTTCGACTTGTATTTGCATTATTTTTTATATTTTTCATACCCCTTTTCATAATAGTTAGCCAATTTTATGACATATTTTCAAAATTAATTATTATTAGGATTTTAAACAAATTAAGTACAAGTGACTTCATAAATATAATAAAAATGGTCCAAATTAACTTCGAAAAATAAAAATAAATACAGTCTATTACCATTAATTAGTTATTTAATAATTTTAGAACAGCGGGGTTTTTCACCCATAATAGTCTTAGTGGGTTCTGTAATTCATTATAGCTCTTAAGGGTTAAAGTGATTCATCTCTGGCACTCTAAGGACGAAAATGTATGGAAAGACGTAAAATATATTTAAGACACTATCGCCTTTAGGTTATGTCGATAAACACCTTTAATAGAAATATCTTCATTATCATCAAATTACACAAGACAAAGAGACATAACATATTTGAGCTCTTCGTTGCCAAGTCACGTTGTTGAATGTATTTCGAAATTGAGACGAGGTTCTATTCAAACGACTATGACTTAATATTTAAATCAGCAAAGAGATTCGTTTCGTATGTATTCCTTCTCTCCGCTATTATCGTCCTCTTTTGTAAGCGATTAAGTTTTCATTGGTAGCATTAAATCAAGCTTGCGCCCGCCCCACTAATTGGATCGTTAGATAATCTGATAAGATACCGTCATTTTATTAGAGGGTTCTTAATTAAATTTAACAGCAATATCCCTGCTCCCGTAATAGTGACCTTAATCACAACTATTCGGAGGCGCAGGTGTGGAACGGCATTCAAATCGTAAATCGTCGAGTGACGTTATCGTCACTTCAAGGATGATTTGTTTAAAATTTGTTGTTCCAAATTATTTTTTTTGTTTTTTTGTTGTTGTTGTTAAATTGATATGTTTTCCATTAGGGCGCGGAATTTGAGTAGCATCTGTTATTTATATTAAATACAGTGCTGTTATATCATATCTAGTGTGTGTAGCTAATTTGGTAATGGACAAAAAAAAACGAACAAAGAGTTTGTTTTAAATTTTGTATCATTAATGAAATTTCGTGTTCGAAGTCACTGAAAATGTTACAGAAGGCTTACGGTGAATCGACTTAATCAAAAACACGTGCTTATAAGTGGTACAAAGCGTTCAAACTCGGTCAAGATGTGATGGAAGATTTGCCTTGCTCTGGTAGGCCATCAACGTCTGCAACTGAAGTTAACATCGCAAAAGTGAAGGAAATAGTGACTGAAAATCCTCATTCAAGTTTGAGAGAGATAGCCGCCGAACTTTCTGTATCTCACGAGTCGATCCGTACCTCAGATCATATAATATGATCTGAGATCCGTACCATTTTAAATAATCACTTGGGTATGAAACATCTTGCCGCTCGGCTAGTCCCAAAATACCTGAATTTTCTCCAAAAACTCAATCGCATGAGTCGCTGAGGACATGCTAGAACGAGTCAATTCCCATCCAACATTCATGAATCGCATTGTAACTAGTGACGAGATGGATTACGAGTTTGACATGCAAACTAGTCAACAAGCTTCGGAGTGGCTTCGGTAGAATGTATAAAGGAGAATTTGCGGCGAGAGCTGAACTCAATTCAGGGAACAGCGTTTAAATAATGTTTTGATGATTGGATTACTCGTTGGTGTATGATTATCGTTTCTGAAGGAGCATACTTTGAAGGTAATAAAATAAATTTGGATGAATAACTAACATTTTGTGTATTATTGATCTTTTCCCGGTACTTTCTTGACAGAATAGTACTTAAAACTTCTACTGCATGCAGAATTTAATTTTTTTTTATGCTTGACTTCACAAGGCTGAGGATGAATCGAGTTTCATCTGGAACCCTCAAGAAGGGAGACGCAGCGTTGGTAGGCCTTTGTGGGTTACCTTGTGGGGGACAAGGTGGATGGACGATCTGGTAAAGGTTGCGGGAAGCCGCTGGATGCGGTCAGCGCAGGACCGTTCGGGTTGGAGATCCTTGGGGGAGGCTTATGTCCAACAGTCTGAGCTATGATGATGATGATGATGATGAATCACATGCGATTTAGAAATCTGAGAAACCTGCACAAGCTATGATTTTGTTTAGGGGTGCGCATTTTCTTACATAACTTTTCAATTCCTATCATCGGAGGTTTGAAAATATTTCTCATACCATTTAAAACCATAATGATCATACTCCTTACCAAATCATTCTTCATAACTTCATAAAACATAATCATTGAAATTCATAATATCATTAATAGTACATTTTTGGGCGAGTCTAGTGTTTTATGCACCTACATGGCTGGGTGATGGGTAGGTTAGGGTTATTTTATTTATGGCCAGGCGGAGTGCACTGTTTTTGTAAGAAACAAGGTATTAACAGTATTAATAAAAAAAATATGATCACTAACTGTTATGAGCTTCGTTGGTAGTGATAAAAATGTATGAATAAAAAAAGTATGAAAAATAAAATTATGAACACAAATCGCTAGTAAGACAAAGAATAGGATTTAGAATATTATGTGAGCCAATATGGACCCTTTGTTTAGATTTCTTTTGATTCGTATTGTGTAGCTTTGGGACGTGTGACCTATGAATTTAAATCCTATTATTGAGCTGTTAAAGCTGTTAGTTAATAGACTGTCAGTAATTGAGATTATTTAAAAATAAATATGACTTTTTTAATAAAAAAGTCAAGCAAATGACTCTATTTCACCTGATGGTAAGCAGAAGTGTATTTCAAATGCAAAGATAGCTAAAGCGAGAGATAAAGCCTTCCACTAGCTACCCTCGCCTTGCCGACCTGTAAGGTGTTTCTTCACGCCTCTTTTTAATGATCCAAGATCGTAGAAAGACGCGTGTGTTGGCAGTAAATTCCATTTCTTGATTGTGCAAAAAAGATATGAGTTGCCAAATTTCTTAGTTCGCGTTGGAAGGCCACCATTACAGATTGGCGGTGACACCGTAATCATTGCGGAGAATATTTTGTTTGTTTGGACTGTTTTTGTGTGAAGATAGCACGAAATAACCAATTAATAAAATAATGACCCATGAAATTGATTTTAGTGTTTAGCAATAGAAAAAAGGAGAATAAAGAAATACTGGCTTTAGGATAATGACTTTTAAACAACCACATTAACGCAATTCATTGTTAAAAGATAAATAAATTTCAGATATCGATAGCAAAATGTTTTCTCGTTAATAATGCGCAAGCAAATTAAGAAATATTTGTTTGCCCTTGTGCGGAGTTAGTGGTAAGCAAATTTGTTGCGTAGCCGTAGGAACTAAATGAAAACAAAGTGTCTACATTAATCAGTTTGTACACGGCTCACGTACCGAGTTGCTTATTAAGCTTGGTTCTCCAGCTTAAGCGTTAGTACAAATCTTATTACTGGCATACATACATTTTCCTAGAACGATGACAGCCTTTCGCTTAATTTACGCAGCCTTCAATAACGTCTTTAGAATGATAATTAAAGGTAACGTATTTTGCTAAAAGTTCACTACTGTTACTATAAGTTTGGTAAACAGGCATACGGCCTCTGTGCCTGATAATACGTAATCTTTATCTACCACGTCGCTGTCATTCCTGCATGCAAAGCATCAGGAACTCGAGAAATTTTTTCTTAATAAATGAATGATAACCTCTACAAAGATTATTAAATTCTTGAAATTATCACAAAAGTTGAAAAATACTTTTAGATCCCAAGCATTTTCTCAACATCGTTGTCAAAACCGATATTTTATCTAATTTAAGCTAATTTTCTGAGGAGAAAATTTTCTTTCGACCTCGAAAAAGCGTAGTCTATCTTAAAGAATGAGCTGCACCTCATCACCAAATATGTAAACTTTACACACTGATTTTGTGACAGTGACAGATACACGACACTACGAAAGGGTAGCTTTATTGAGCTGTGCTGTTTTGTGATGAAGTACTTCACAGGATTCCAAATTGGAGTGGCTAAGTATTATATTTTTACTTATTTCTTTTATTGATAATTTTGTAAGATTGTAAGACTTCTACGAATCGAGTAAACAATCAGTTACGACCAACTGTTGAAGTACCTTTATGTACGGAATTCATATTTTTTTCCTGGTGAAATAGAAAAAGTATTTTATACTACACCTGCGCCAACTACCGGCCATTGGTTGGCCGGTGTTTCGCAGAACATCTGCAACTAGTGTTGCATAATCATAATCTCTTTATAATTTTATATAGGTACTGCTTATTTCAATTTAAAAAGTCTTTGAATGTTCCTAACAGGTGTAGTATAAAGCACTATGTAACACTTGGGAGAAAGTTCCATTCCCAACTCGGGAGTATTGTGGCTCTCAGCTGCGCCTTCGGGCCACAAACTGCTCCCTCGTTGGTTATCTGTCACTTTCGTCCCGCGGTGAACAATGAACTAATATTCTTCTTCTTTGTTTCCTGTTATTCCCCGGCGGGATGCTCGAAGGACAGTTTTCCAAGCTTTTCCGCTCTTGTGCGGAATTATAATACCAATTAAAAATATATCAACTCCGATGCTTGTAAATCTGTCCATTATAATGAATACGGACGATGATAAATTTACGATGAGCGAGCTTCTAGGAAATTGCTTGATCGTTCGACTTGCATGTTAACTGTTAAAATATGCAAAGAGCTTTCAATGGGACATCTGACACGTCTAAGTGATCCTACTTCGTTACACGATACCTATCGTGTAAGCGTTTTTTATTCCTGCATAATCTAATTAATTAGAATTTTGATGGAGTATATTTTTAATACTAGAAAAAAAAAACACTGAAAAAAAATCGTGTCTAGGGCGATTTTTTTCAGTGTATTTTTTTGTTTCATCTTAACTGGGCGTCAAATATTTGCAAAAATATTACGTTCGGATCTTACAAGTGCAAATTTCAAAGTCTTGATAAAACAATGTTTACCGTAAAAACATAAGCACCAAGCACTGACAAATTTCGACAGCGAAAGCGTAGTGGTTAACGCAGCCGCCCAGATTGCAGAAGATGCTGGGTTCGTTTCCCACCAGGGGCAGGTCGATTATTTCAGTATATTTTTTGACGTGACAACGTCTTATAATTCGATAGAGCCGGCTGCACGCACGAAAAAACATGACGTCATGCGGCGTTACCTCGCTCTGAATCTAATTCTCTAATTTGAATTTGGAATTATGTTCTTTAAAATTTAAACTTTCAATGATACCAAAACTAGCCAGATACAAATAGTATAGCCAAAGAGATTTTATTACAAGTTTATTCATACTATAATGCGAAATCTATTAAACAAATGAAATTAAATTTTTCTTTTGAAAAATGCTACCATTCCATCAGTATTTTCTTAAGACGTTGTCACTTTCAACTATCGTCAGTAAACCGACTTTACAGACAACCAATTTTTTTCTAGTTATTATGGAGTAATTTTAAAACAGTGTTTATTGAATTACTTTTAATCTCGTAGTCTATTGCTGATAACGAAGTAGTATCACAACATAACTAAGTTAGTAAGATTAATAGAAAGAAAATTTGGTACGTAATATTTGGAAATAATAATACAAACTTTTTCTTGTTTCAGAGGATTTATGGTGCGTCTTAGCTCCGAAATATTATAGTGTGTTGTTGGTTTCTGCTAAATGTCGAGAAATAGTGATTTTATTCGCGTTGATTTTCCGTTTTGTAATGTTTTTCACTGATGCTCAGCTCATATTGGTTGTAGCGTGATGTTATATAGCCTATAGCCTTCCTCGATAAATGGACTATCCAACACAATAATAATTTTTCAATTTAAATTAGTAGTTCCTGAGATTAGAGCGGTCAATCAAACAAACTATTAAGCTATATAATATTAGTAGAGATGAGATAAGTCAGTTTACTCACAATCTCCTTTTTTCTGCCCATTCATCTGCGTTCTCCTGCGCTACTCTCTCCAGGTGTTCTCTGGCTTTCTCTGCTTTGGTGAATATCTGTAGTCGTCTAGCCACATCCACGTCTACTCGTTTTAGTGTTAAATCATCTCGAGCACGTTCATCCTTTTACGAAAAAAACAGTTGAATAAGAGCTTATTTTACACTTGGTATTTAATTTGGATGATCTTAACAATCTCCTGCCCCCAAAAAACTTTGTATAGCAAGCCAAAGCGCCAAAGCATATTTATAAGCGGGCAATGGGATCCGCCGGTAGACCCCAATAGCCTTTTGAACTGAAAAAGCTTTATACAATGGGTTTGTGTACCGAAATCGGAGCTTTTAGTGCTATGAAATACAATCAATTTCATCGATAAATCACGCCTCTTAAAGTATTTTCTATACAACTATAATTAAATGACACCCACTTTAATGTTTTGTTAAAACAGTTCGAGCGAACGTTGAAATTTTTAATATGAGGCCTATTACATCAGATGATATTAAAAAATTACCATATCCATATTGTTAACAACTTTTTTGTATTTGAGGTATTTTTAAACTATCCTAACTTTTGAACTACTTAAGTCAGAGATAAAAATTTGATATCGATTTAAAAGAAATGTTTTATACTGTCAACAAAAATGATATTTTTTTTAAAAAGCCTAATTTGTTAAAAAAATAATTTTTAATGAAAATTTTTCATTTTAATTATAATTTTTGGTCATAAATTTTCATAAAAATATTTCATAGTCATAAATTTGAGCAAAAGTTTTTGAACTAATTTTAACTCTTTCGTATTTTTACGGCCAGCACATGAGTTGATATTACCACAGATAATATAATACTATACTAGTAATATTACGAAAATCTGAAGCGCGCCCGAACTTTATTAAAAAAAAATGGGTGTCATCTAATTATAGTTGTAAAGAAAATGGTTGAGGGGTCGATGAAATTGACTGTATTTCATAGCATTAAAAGCTCCGCCTTCGGTACACAAGCACATTGTATAACAGGCAGGGAGATTTCAATGGATATTTGCAGTATTATAAAATTCTACTAAGGTAGACAAAGTAAATTAGAGCAACTATCATGAGAAGCTACCGCTCCACCTTACAGAAAATGCTAGTCAAGTAACACTTTTGCAGACCACGGCGGGAGGTGAGGGAGAAAGAATACTATAGCAGATTATATGACAAGGGAACAAAATAGTATTTTTATGGCGAGGGCGCTACTTTGAATCACAATCGAAGCGAAGGATTGTAACGTAGAATTCAAAGTACATCGCCCGAGGGAAAAAAAATTTTGCTCTCGAGTCATATACTCTATTTTCATCCCCTTTCTATGAGAAAATATGTACTGAGTAATAAGAACAGAGACGTAATCCGCGCGCTTTTGTTTCTTTTTAGTTAGCGCGGATCCCCGCACCGTGAAGCTAACAGGTACCAGCCAGTAAGTCATACAATTTGCGTTCGATTTCTATGAATGATATATGTTCCAAATTGAAATCTCATTTCCGTTCGCTATAAAGTTCCTATCGGAAAAGAGTTATTTTACTCCCACTTATAGAGAAACAAAGCGACACTTTCCGAATAGAAGGGATGAAAAGATAATATGTCCCTGAGTTTTTGACGGTGAGAACTTTTGACGGTTCATCACTCTTATAGCTAACAAAATAAGGTTGCTAAAATGTCAAAAGTGGTCACATATTATGGTTCGTGACTGTACATCGGGTATTGTAAACTCACCAGCTGTTTCATTGCCTGATGTATCCGATCCATAAATTGGTTGTACAAGTATTTTCGATACTGATTAAATTCCTTTAGGGAGCAAACTGCCCGGCCGTCTTTGGTGCAAAAGCCTAGTTGCTTCATCCTACTTCTAGCTTCTTTCTGGGCAAAATGGTGCGCGAGATGTGGGTCGTGCATAGGAACATAGTCATATGAGACATTGTTGCAGTATGGGTCTGTAAGGTCGAAAGTCTGTTGAGGCCCGGTACCGCCCAAACCAAGTCTTCTAACCTGTAAGCAAACATTTTCTTAGGATAAAAATCGGGAGTGGTCTCCTCTTGGTTTTCTCGTTTACTGGAAACGACTCAAAAGTTGATAGAAACCTTATATTTTGATGCCATACACGCATGTTAAATTTAGTTGCAATAAGTTAAAGCATGCTCGAGTTATCGTGCTAACGCACAGAAACACACATAGACATAATTCCACAAACGGTATTTATGGAATCAGGGAGGTCCAAAACGTGTAAATCCGTCAAAATCTCGAGGTCGATTTTTTTGACGATTACAAGACTTTCTCTATACTACGTATACGAGAAAGTAAAAATTACTTCAATATTATCATTCTGTTTTCTGCTAACTCCAGTCTTTCTCTAAAAATATACTGTATTTTGAGTGATAAGAAGATGAATATTTGAGGAATGTAGCAGCCTATTAAAATCCTAAATAAGACAGAAACGTTACGTGTGGAGCACGATAATATTGTAATCAGAACACTTACATAAATAGCTCATAATGTTATAATAATATACATTGTTCTGTACCAACTAAGAAACTTTACTCCTGGTATTATGCAAATCAGAAACAATGAGGGTATTACAAAGTAATAACAGCTTTGGTACGATATTACAATGTACACTGATTTTGGAGTGGAATAACTATGCGACGGGGAGCATAATAATATTTTATATTTCACGAGACGAAACCTTCATATCACTAAGACGGAAGGTGGAAGTGATGTGTGTGGAAACAGACTGAGGATCTGTTTATCATCTTTCTAATGCGTAAAAACTAATATTAATATAAATAATATTTTATATTACAAATTTGCGTCTAGTTGGTTATTAGATTCTGCAGTCGAATACAGCTGCAGAAAATAATGTCTGCCTCTCTCAAATATATTTATAGTAAGTAACGCAGGTTACCAGGAGAGTGATGGATTTGAATGTTGAGGGATGGACGTGAAGAGAATGACCGCAGAAGACATGGTTTTGATTGTGTTGAGAAATTATATGAAAGATTCTGCTACGTAAGTGCGAATAACGTTTGCGCGACAATAGTGCGACACTCTGCTTGGTCATAAAAAAATAACCATGAACTTACCTATCACTCGGCAAACTCACTTTTGGCACTTACGTGCTTTCGAATTTTTGTTATTCGCAGTTACGTGCTTCGCTCTTACGTTGCTCTCACGATAAAGGAGTTAGATGATAAAGTAGTAGCTGATAGACAAGAATGGAAGGACACATCCTGTACTGCACCAAACCCAGATAAATTGGGTCCAGGGTTGGAAAAAGAAGACAAATGTGCTGAAACAGACATATTATTATGACAGAACAGTCTATTCACAATGATATGTGCATAAACCCTTTCTTCTGAAAATGCATAGAAACGCCTTGCTTTATACGATCCATCTTGTGCATCATAATATAATACAATCTCTCAAACTGGGACGTTCGCTTCCCTATGAGATACAATACTTTATACTAAGCCAATTCAAGTTTACTATCGACTTTATGCTAATGGTTTAGAAGCTAGTTCAGCTTCGACAAACTCCTTGTACTCCAACTGAGTGTTTAATACAGTAACTAATAACTCTGCTTATAACTATTGCGAGGATGCGGCTTCCCGGCGAGAGAGTAATTTGATTTAGATATTATAAGGTTCACAAGACGTCTCAAAGGAAAACGCCGGCTAGTTTTAGGTATAGGAGAAAAAAAATAGTGGCCTTTTTACCCGGCTGAAAAGTATAGATTGAGTAAAGTCTCAGACCAAATGAAATTGTAAAGACGAGCGCTGCGGCGAACGCCCTGAGGTTAGATGTGTAGTAATAAAACCGACGGCCGGCCGGTGTTTTTGTGTATAAGTCAAGGCGTTGTTTTGTTACATGTGTGTGCGTGTAGTATTTTTACCGGCCCCAGTGTGTTCTTCGCGGACTTCCTTCCGATTCGGACGCCCTAGGGACGCTAGGCGAGGGAGAGACTCCCAATGGGGGAGATGCTTGAACGGCCGACCTACAGGCTTGAGGAACCTCCAAGGTCTTCGCCTTCTTATCATTTTTAAGGTGACGCAGAAAATGTCATCAGCGACAATCTGCAGTAGTCAATAAAAATAAATCTTTGGAATAATACTAATATAATAATCGCGGAGCTCCGACTTCACTTTTTTATTTGGTCTGAGGGTAAAGTAAGTAGACTGTAATTTGGATTTTTGTGGCGGCGCCTCCGTCGCGTCGTTGTGTAGTGGTCAGTATCGCTGTTGCTGCTTACATATCAAGCTGTCCAGAATCCTGGTAGTGACAAATGTTTGTACCATGAACACAAATTCTGATTCTGATTCACGAGTTATAATATTTTAGGTACCTATTTGATGATATTAAGAGCGTATACAAAGATTAGCGGTTAGAGTTTGGAACATATTCATCTAAACTCTAACCGCCTCCGTGGTCTGGTAGATAGCCCACAGGAATTAGATCAAGAGGTCCCGGGTTTGATCCCTGGGGTGAACTAATTTGTGCTTGGTCGGGTAACGGGATGGTGGTTGGACTTTCTTCAAATCCTACCTAGCTACCACTGTCTTATCGAAATCTGTTGCCATATTAATAATGATAACAGCATTATTGTGGTCCGACAGTTCACGATAAGATACCCAGTGCATATTGGGGTCCGCACTGAAAACCAGCGCTGTGTTGCGACTGTGTCGTATCATATCGTGTGGACCTCGTTATCATTGCCTGCGACGTGAGATCACAAAAAACTGTTTTTAAAATGTACCGTCGCGAGCAAGAATATGTATGCACTGTTTACAGTTCACCATTTTCGTTACACGCGGAACAAAAGTCAAGAGATGTCAAATGTGGATACATATTATTGCACACGACTACTATTTAGTGATTAAATTTACCCACTGTTAGCTAATAGTTCTTATTTAAAATGTTTGTGTAAGCGCGTCGTTGAGTTGTGATAATTAATTAATTTCTGTTCTATTCTATTCAGTCCCTCGGTCCTTCAAAAGTTCAGGTGTAGCTTGATTCCATCTTTAATCTCATCATCACGTATACCATCAGATGAAATGAAGGCCAAGAGCTGCCGGTTCATGTTTGCTTGAACTTGACTTGAATGATTTTGTAAAAGGCAGTGTTGGACAAGTAAACTAAAGGTATAAAGTTATCTTTATTTAATCTTTTCCACCTTTCAGCACTTTCAATATCACCTTCCGTGCTCATTTCCATATTCTTAAATTTGTTTAGAAACTTAAGTACATTTGCACAATAATTGGTCTAATTAGAATTCAAGTTGATTTTTCTGTTTGTGAATATCGATTGCAGTGGCATTGGTCTTTCTCTGGGTCTGGGTCACATTGACACTTTAACCTCGACCGCTAGGAAGAAAACATTTAGCGTATGAATTATTAAGCAGACTGTCTACTCTAAGCGACTCTTTTAGAAGTTATTAAAATTGTATTGTGTTTGTTAATTGGTTTAATTTGTCTTCATAATTGTTATTATTATTTAGAACTGATTGGAAATTTTACCAAGTGCGATTAGTATTGAGACTAGAAAAGAATACCTAGTTTTAGTCTTGATCAACAGAGGACGTTTTTCTTAGTTACGGTTCGTAATAAGATTTTTTTTCTCTACTTTCGTATAGGTAATTACATATATTATTATGTGAAAACATATGTTTGTGTGCGTCTTCCTCAAAAATTACTGAAATATTTAAAAACTTTTTTCCTCTGTATAAATAGAGAATAAGTCATAGTCATATCATTTATTGCCACATGTTGGTATAACAGATGTTACAAAAAAACAATGTCCCATAAAAATGACCCTGTAAGGGTATATAAATCAACAATAATATGTGTACTAAAAAGTTTAGATATAGATAAAAACTAGATTTCAATCATATAATAATTACTGAGATATGCGGAAATTTTCACATACAGGCAGTAGGAGAAAGGATTAATAATTTAACTACAGATAATAAGTTTATTCTTATTATAAATAGCATAACATCGACGTATGCAATTGATCAATGGTCGTTATAGATTTAAATAAAAAATCCTTGATTAAAATCAGATTTAGTACATCGTAGCACAAATACGTATACAAACCAATACCTTCGATGTTTTTCAAAGAAAAAAGCGATATTACCACCTACTTTTTCGATAAAATGAAACTTTTCCCGAAAATGCTAAGTTTACGTCCGGAGTTTTAAATGAATGCCAAACGAAGGGAAAGAAAGTATAAAAAGGTCTCCAAAAGGTGGAAAACGACTTCGTAAAGAGCTAAGTCGATAAAATGAATGCGCAAAAGAGTTTAATAGCTGCGATTGGTCGAGTGAACAAATAGGCTAGCCGCAAACTGCGTATTTTTGTACGAATTTAGCTTAGGTGTTACCTAGACCTTCAATAACATAGTGAAATACTTATATTATTGTGCTATATGAATGAAAAATACTTTAAACCCAAACAATTAGCAATATTAACTCCCGACTTATCATAACGTGCGCATTATTCACCGTCTTGGGCTCACCTTTACTTTGAAAGTAGGGTACGGACAACAGCACATCGGGTTACCACAAACTGTCAAATTTTCCCAATCAATTTTGTACTTTTGTCAAAGTCGGTAAGGTTGAAAATCGATTGGAAAAATTTGACAGTTTTGTATAGTCTGATATGCTGTTGACTGTACATACATATCACTACACGTTATTGTGGTGTTGTATCGCCAATTACCTGCCCTCCTCCTATTTATTTGGGGGTAGGCGTAATAATTATGTTTTTTCCCACCCTTCTTGATCAGCCGTCGTCTCAAGATTAATAATTTCTTTGTCATGTTATCTTTAGCACAGTCTAACCATCTCTTTTTCGGTTTTTCTCTTCTTCTATATCCATCCACATTCATTTTCATCGCTTTCTCAGTAACATGCTTAATACACTCACCGGCACGGAATCTTGACCAAGCCATTATTTCGCGGCGGCAAAAAATTTAAGTATTTTTTTTTATTTACTTTAAGAGGATAATTCATAATGTTTGAGTTGATTTTTTTTCAGTTTCAGTCACATCGAGATATTTGAACAAATAAGTTCAAGTTTTCTAGTCGGTACTGTTAAAATGTAGCTCAGTGGTACTAAGCTTTTGTGATTTTGTGGATTCAATTTAACATTTAACTGTTCATTTAAAACCACAAAGATGGCTTTAGGACCTGTCCAACATGCACAAGCCGTAGCTTTAATCAATTAGGGAGTGACAAAACTTAAGGTGCATATTACACTCAATATGCCTTGAAACGATACTATAGGAGACAGGCAGTTACACTCGCCGGCCAGGCGAGTGTAAGGTGCACATCAGCTCGAGAGGATCGGTTTCTCTTCTTAAAAATTTTATACAGGTTTTATATTAAATACAGGATTAGCAGATCGCAGCAAATGGCTGTTCTTTCCCCCTCTATCCACGCGTCTGAATCGAAACAAACTTGCGTGTGCATCGCTACTCACGCAGGGCTGCTTCTATGCAAACCCAATGCAGCAATTGCTACAAACGCGCGTTTCCTAATACTTTTGACCGCTGGTGTTGCGATACAGTCGCACGGCTGTCAAACGCACGTTTGTATCGCTGCAAAAATGCAACGTGTAGAGGGGCCATAACAGAACTAATATAATAGGTATATTATTACACTTTTCAGTTTTAAAAAGATCTAATTTTAACTGTGTTGAATTTCCCCTACTTCATATTGCCTCTTCCAATAAATATCGGATACGTAATCCGATTCCTGTTTTGGATTCTTCCAGTGACCTGTAAGATTTGCAACAACAGCCATTCCAACAATGGACCGACTCCTCCGACGCGGTCCTTTCAATTTAACGTAATATCGGCAGGTACAATCGACTACACATCTAGCGTGACGCCTAGGGATTTAAAGACGTTATTCCCAATGTGACAGCACTGATTTTGGTAGCGAAAGTGTCACCCTGGATCTCCTATCGACGTTACATGTCTGTGCATGGAAAATTAATGAGTTATCTTTTGTTAAAAAAAGACTGACAATGCTTTATCTTTTCTTACAATACATCGGTACTCCCAGACGCTTGAATCGAGCGTTGTCCTACATCAGAAAAAACTCCTTCAATACATTCTCATCATCTGCCTAATAGCGTATATCATATCGCATATCTTTGTTGTGTACTTATAGTCTGCCATCTTTAAATATCGGTCCTTATGTTAGTGTGCTTAAATTCCGGAAAGTACTTGATGGATTGATTATATTACGTGCTTAGGTTGATGGTAGGCAAAGGCAAAGAAAAAAATATTTTTCATTGTTTTTCAACCTTATCACATAGATATAAAGTTCAAAATATGGTGGCAATATATCTGCCACTACCAGACAAAGGGTTAAGCCCATCTAGCTAGCTACAACCATCTTATCAAAGTTTGTCAACCTAACAATATAGCGTTAAAAGCGTTTGTGTTCCGACACTTAGTGAAAAGTCCACTGAGAGACTGGCTATCTTTTCACTGAGTCTTAACTTATTCTTAACTAGCTGACCCGCCACACGTTGTCGTGGTTAATACGCGAATAACAATTCTAATCAAGATAAATAAAACTACCCTATAGTCTAAGTAGGGCCAAGTAAAACAGATTTGCAAAATTTCATTAACATCGGGTTCAGTGGTTTCCGCGATTAGAGATGAGATTAAAACACTATTATGAATGTGTATCAAAAGTGAGACAAATAAATTTAAGACCACCTTTGTAGGCATTATCTATAATAATGCGAAAGAAAGCATTATTGGAAATACTATTATGATTAAAAAGCTGTATCTCTCTGTGATGATAGAAAATACATTGTATTGCATAAATGGGTCTCCATTTCTCGTGAAACTGGATACGATAATTTCTAGAGATTAAGCAGTAGGTAAACAAAGAACCAATAAGCTATCCTCGGCAGACTGGATGCTTTATTACTTTTGAAATTGGAAAATATCTACGCAAAAGTGAAATACTTTTCATGAGTACAGCGGTATTGGTTAGAAAATAAACTGTGAACAGGAGATGATCACGATCAGCTTCATTTTGGTGAAAACTTTATAACCAATTCTTTTAACCTCTCATTTTTTATGCAACTACATGACAAACAAGCTGACGGCCCACCTGGTGGTAATTGTATACCTTCGCCTATAAACACCTTTAATAAAAAGGAAAAAATCACTTGGTATTGCAGGTGGGTTGTCATCCTGAGGCCTCAGATGCCTAGCTTCCCCTTCGATCCGAAACACAGCAAATTGTTTCACGGCTGAAATAGGCGGTGGTACCTACCCAGACGACCCTACATACAGGCCTATACCACCTAGTAGAATTCTCATTATTCATCATTTAACATCTTAAAACTTGTTAAGTATTAGACTTGTGTCATCATAATAACAGCCTTTACAATTCGACCCGCTGTTGGTACACAAAGTATCTCCTTGTCATTGAAGGAGGCTTAGGAAGAACTCCACTACACTTGCCCAATACGTAGGTATTGGTAGACGGAGTATAAGGTCATCCCTTTGCTGATCGATTAGTCGCCTCTACGACACCCATTGGAGGATATGGGGTGATGCTATTCTACTGCGGCATCAAATAAGCTACCTTTTATCGCGAAAAAAGGCTTGAAGAGGTTGAAATAAAGGATGAAAGATTGCAAGGAAGTTCTTCATTGTTGAAGATAAAACCATGAAATTTTGGATTTAGGCACTTGATAAAATAAAAATAAATATTTGTTTTAGAGCGCTTTTGAAATCTTGACCCGTGTGGGGAAAATACCTCGTGTAATGGAGGCATCAGCTTGGCCCTTTTATAAAAAAAATAATAATCATGCTGCCTAAAATAACTATTCCATGTGGAAGTCGCGGGAAAACCTAGTATAATGAATATTATTTCATCCTAGAAACAGTTTTTTTTTTACGAAAACGAGGCAACTGACAATACAGTCGAACTAAAAATTCAAATATTAAAATTAATATTTTTCCTTCCAAAAATATCAAACATAAAAAATACATAGGTACTGTGATATCAACACTATAAATTGTTTTAATTAGACACCGCATACCAATGTGCTACGCAAATTAATCTTCATTAAAGTGAAATGCTATCGACGTAAAAATTATTCTAGAGTTTTCATAATTCAGCTTCGTCTTTTGCGACTGTCACAACAATAGGAGACGTCGTATAATGCTTGATTTACGACATTTAGAGCCTCTTCATTATCACGAATCGTCTCGAGCCGTGAGTAAGCAACAGAAATTTGCATAATAAGCATACGACGCGAGGCGCTTGCTTAGGTTTTTAAGAATAACAGCCTCACCACTAAACGTTGTTTATCATCTGCTTAAGTGGGATATTGTTGAATAATTTATGTTATGTTACGAATTTATTTGTCCAAAAAGAACACACCTTGAGCCTCTACAATTAGATTGAGATGTGGTATTCTAAAGGATGAATATTCGTTATTGACTTTGGTGCACAATGACAAAATACTATTTATTTTATGTTACAATGTTAAATTGTTAAATTGTTCACGAGAATTAGGTAGTAAAAATAGGAAAATATCAATTGATTAAAAAATCTAGAAACATAAAAACAACTAACACAAATGGAGAAAATGATTTTCTACCATCAATTCTAATCCGATCTTCTCTAAAAAGAGAGAGAGAGAGAGATAGAGAGAGAGAGAGATGGAGAGAGAGAGAGAGAAAGAGAGAACTGTCGACCGGGGGTCCTTAAAAGAGGCTTGAAGACGAAGCTTGCAAGTCGATTAAGCAGCTGCGCCATGTTTCTTTCCACACCAGATATTTTCACATTTCGACTGCTTACATCAAATGAAATAATGGGTAACTTATCACAATTATCACAAAAGCTGATAAACGCAAAAAGACAAATGATCGAAACGACAAATTTTATTGTATAATATCAGATTCACTGTAGAAAGACTAATAGGCCAAGAATATTTATAACATTAGCGGTGCAGTGAAAACAATTTGTTTGATACCGCTGAAAATCAAGTTCAGTATTCAGCACCACACGAGCGTGCTTTTTTTGCACTTTATGAGCATGGTAAGAGACTTCAATTTTCTTTGTTATCAAAAAATAACAGTAACTTTGTATATGGAATAATATGCAGTACATTTTGTTCGATCAATCATTAACTGTCTAATTAACAAGGGAAATATTAAATGGCCGATTAATCGGCGCACTATGGGTGGAACGGGCCGATTTCGTGTCATAAATCTGTAACTTCTTTGGGTTTTAAGATATTTTAATTATTTTTTTGTCTTGGTCTCTTGAATATATACACTTTTAAATGAAATATATTTTGTTACTATACATTTATTTTTAATTAGCAAAAAAAATAATTAAACATTAAAACAACAAAAATTAGGATTTTTTTCATCTATATTATTCGGATTTTACACAAGAATAATAAAAATGGTAACCCTGTAAGGTCCTAAAGACAGAGATAATAATAATAATAATTAAGATTTTTTTATATATATTTAAGAATAATGATTTTTTTATACCTAAATAATTAAAATTAAATTTCCTAGTAAAAGTTACAATTAAAAATTTAAGAATAGGGTAGTTAACAGTAGTAGTAATAAAAAGATCAGTAATAACGAGTTAAAAATCATCTAAGCAATTTTTTGCAATTAAGCAATTTCGCAAATTTTCGTATTGCGCTTTAGTGAGATCCAAGTCCACAAAAATTTTGAGACCTTCATCTTTATTGTAGGCCTTTATTTTCACTGGTTCGTTAAATATATTATTCCGTATTTCCTTCTTTTTTTCTTCTGATAATGTTCGTAAAATTTCTACTACATGTGCTTCTTCATATTCCCCTTGAGATATCAAACCTTGAACGTATGAATTTAATATGAATTCAAGACCACAAGTTTCAAGTAATTCCTTGTTTTTTCGTTTTCTAGTTCTTTCAGAACTATCTTCGTAGGTTTTAGATGGTCGTCCCCATTTTCCTCCGTTTTTCCGTCGATGTAGATGGATCAGATTCGCAAGAAGGCTCTGTAAGATGTACAGGGAATGGCCCTTCTAACCAATCGTTATTTTGTCGTAAAAACTGTTCTTTCTTTCGACCTGATTTATTATAGCGTTTACGGAACTGATCAATTAAATTCTTTTGAACACTGGCTATAATTTTACGATGTTCTCATCGGAAGGATCGGCAAAATTGTCTCGTAGATAGTTCGTAATCGTATCACCGTAATTTAGATCACTGTTAATCAGTAAAAGACTTAAAACGCGCCGAGTACACGAGAAAAATTCAGTCATTGCGACACTTTAGGGAAACTTCAGTAACAACAATAGCAAGGGTACTGTTATTGTTACTACGAAAATCCTGCTTTTATACAAAAATATTGGTGAGACGTGTGCAAACAAATTCATTTTTATATAAAAATATTTGTTTAAGACGCGTGCAAAATGATTTCGTAAAATATCAAATGTTATGCGATTTAGTGTTTTTTTATTTTTCTAACATAATGATTTGAGTGTTCGAACTAAAATATTGTGTTAAATATTCCATATCTTATCAAAACACGAACCACTATCAATAATTTAAGGTATTTCGAAACAATTACACGATAATTCAAAACATTTCATTTGCACTCTAAAAAGAAGATAAACATACCTACCTAGACATTTTGAGATATTTACACTTGTTATGCACCGAAACCGCAAATTTTTTTTTCAGCCCTTTATTCTTTATTATATTTACTACAAAATGAGATATATAACAGAACATCGGCAAATTTCGGCAACTGCGAAAACTCTTATTGAAAATGAATGAACTGAAAAAACTCCGCATCACGAGTTGTACGTCTCCAGTGGTATTATATGTAATTAAATTTATAATTGTGAATTTTTATATTAAAGAACACGTTTTAAGCTTTCTGAAAAGGTATAATACTTATGTAAACAAATAAGAGTTCTACTGTAAAATCCAATCTGAAAAACTATAATTCAGCAATCAGTTTCAAGAAATGTTTTTTCAGTGTTTTTAATGATATTTTTTTCACTATATATGGTTCTATAGAAGTATAAATCTTGTATATTATAGTAGATTAGTCTTTTGTCTACCGTTTAAGGTATAATACGTGAACCTGCGCTGAATTTTCAAAATCATATTTATGGCATGGCTCTCTTAGGGACCCACCCATAGTGCGGCGGTTAGTCGTTCATTAAGAATTTTTAGTCTTAGATTTAGATAGGTTTGGGTTAGTTATTCTGTTGACTAGTTAAATACGATCCTTTTAATTAATATGGGGAGGTAGATAGCACCGCTCAATCGTGCTATCTTTATAACGAAGAAGTAAAGAGCGTGCATTCATCGAATTATCAATAATATTTTTTTCGCTATGTTGTTGTTAGATACACGTGTCTATGTGACCCCATGCCCACATAGATATTGCTCGCAGAGCGATAAGTCCACTGGCTGGAAAGTCCCGGGGTGTATGATCGAAAAATGCCCGAGAGCTCGGATTTAGAACATTTTTCATTAAATTACTAAAAATATCTGAGTGTATTTAACAATGTTATAATATCATTATAATGTCTATCATTATATGTATTTTAATAAAACAACTAACATTAAATGAGTTTAATTTCAATTACATTGCGAAAATCGACATTAAAAATTACCTAGGTATTTATAAATATTTTTGGTATCCCTTTTTGATAATTATGTTATCTCAATTTTTTACATATTTAGGCTCTATAGTGGTTTAGAATAGTATATTTTTAATTGGAAAAACAATTTTCGCAAAGTGTTCTTTGCTATTATAATGCTGGTATTTCATCTGAAAGATAGCGCCAAACTGCATTTTCGTAAAACTGCGCTATAGGATTCACCTTGCTTTGAAAAACTATTAAGTGTTAGTTAAAATATCTCTCTATAGTGGTTTCAATCAAGAATTAATGTTCCTATAATATATAATTTCTTTCCAAAGTCTGTTCACATCGCTTCAAAATTAGGTCTGAAAAATTTTGACTTAAATCGAGTGCACGCCCTTAAGCTAATAATTGCGAGGTCGGTACTCGGAAGTGACCAAAAATTCTAGACCTCTATATTCCTCCATGCTTCGGAAGGTACGTTAAGCTGGTGGTCCTGCTGTCGAAAGATACCAATAGTAAACAACTCACGCCAGAGGACATAAATGGCGACTTGTAGAACTGTTGATATTAGCTCACTGAATGTACACTTCTCTTCAACGACCACCTCTCTCGATGCCAACACTAAGGCAAGCACCCTACGTCATTTATCGGATTCTCCTAAGCCTTCCTGTATTCCGTTTAGTTTTAGTCCTGTTTCCAGCGAGGACGTGCAGAAATCAGTCTTGGCGATCTCATCCACTGCCTGTGGCAGTGATGAAATTAGTTCCAGGATGGTTTCGCTTATCCTCTCTGAACTTACTCCTGTCCTTACCCATGTCCTAAACTTCTACCTCACAAGGAATTGTTTCCCATCATCTTGGAAACGTGCTCATGTCATCCCTTTACCCAAAATCTCGAGTCCTCGTTCCTTATCTGATTTCCGACTTTTCCTTTTCCGAACTTTCAAGTCCAAGTGTTGGCGACAGACACTGGCCACCGGCACCTCTTTTTGATATTCTATTTGTATTCTTTTTATGAGATTTTATATGACATATTTTATATTATATTGTTTTTACTTTAGTTGAAAAATATATCTTGTACAGTGCGGTTTGTGTTATTCTTTACATTTTTGGTGTCAGAAGTTTTTATTTTCCGGTTTATTCACGTCTTTATTATTATTCTTTACTTACTACTATTGTATTTTTGTGATTTTTTTTTGGTGATAAATAGTGAAAACACGGTTTCAAGCCAGAAACATGAGTGCTTCTACTAAAGCAACTTCTTTAGCATCTGTGGTCGTGCAGCGGCTTGCCCTGGAGGCCAAGCATGCACGTAAGCTAGCTGAAATAGCTCAGTGGAAAGTGCAAGAGCTCGAACGTGTACACGCACTTGAACGTGAACGTGCATTGAATGTGCATCGTGCAATCGCACTTGAACATGAACGTGCATTGAACGTGCATCGTGCAATCGACGCGGAGCTAAATGCTAAACTTGCTGCTCTAAACGCACGTTCAAGCCGTAATAAAGCCGAAAAGCTCGCGAAGAGTCGCGCTGCGCATCATACGGACAACTGGTTAGTTACTCATTCTCACACCATACCACCAAAAAATATCAACCCGCCATCTGTGTTGCAGATCGAAACCACGGCTCATACCTCGGCCAAAGGAGGGCACGTATCCTACCTTGCCGAGGACGCGTCACGTCCACCGGCACCGTTGTCATCCCAGCGCGGTGCCACTGCGGTGGGCAGTTCGTCGCAGCCTACGGGACCGGTTCCCGTTGAACCTGGCCCGTCAAAGGAATCGACTAACTCTGCACATGCACCGATAGGCACACAATACACAAATAGTTGTAACATTAATAAAGAATCGGAAATAACACAACACACTCAAGCCATCAGAAGCCTGATATCACCGATCGGAATAAGGGTAAGTGATTTACAGAAATTTACAGGCTCACCCTCTGCATGGCTCTATTTTTGCAAGATATACAACGGAATGAGCTGCGGTCTCGATGATATCGAGAACATTACCCGGCTGTCTACTGCACCCAAAGGGCCCGCGCGAGAGACATTTTCCTCGCTGCTGGTCGCAATGGACGACCCCAAGAAGGTAATGTCAGCCTTAGAACAACAATTCGTAAGCACCGAGTTGGCCGTTCCAGATTTTTTGGTGGGGATGAGAGCTTTGCCGGGGATTGTAAATAACAACTCTGGCAGAGAATTCTACAGGTTCGCTTGTAACTACGCAATTCAGTTGCTCCATCACACCGATTACTTAGTCAACCCAGAGTTGGTAAATGCAATCCGCGGCAAGCTCTCCCTTCTCATTAGGGACAAATGGGTCAGTTTTGCATTCATTATTGATTCAGTTTCAAAACGATTTAAATTTCCGCTTTTCTCCAATTTCTTATGTCACGAAGATCATATTAATTTAAATTTAAAGTTTGGCATTATGACAGAATCTGTCTCTCGTGACAAAAGAAGACCAGAGAGAACCAATTTCATAGCGGCTAAAGAGAATGCAAAGTCGACTCATATTTCCGCCTCCTTAGACAAGCCTTATCCCACGGTCATTTCTTTTCCGTGTTGTTATTGTCGATGCCCAACCCATCACATTGAAAGATGTCAAAAATTCTTATCTTTATTTTTGAAAGATAGGCAAAGTTGGGTCAATATTATTATGGTTTGTCGAAAATATTTAATTAATTTACTCTCTAAATTGATGAGCGTCTACAATCTGCCAGTAGTTATGAGAGGACGCATGTTCTTTCAAGAAATTTGGTGGGCAGGCATCGCTTGGGATGATTTACTTCCTCGGGCCTTCATAAAAATATGGGAGAATTGGCTGACAGAGGTAAGGAAAGCTTCAAAAGCTACTGTTTCCCGGTGTCACTTGACCCGACCTGACCCGACGGAGACAGCTCCACGTTTCTCTGACGCAAGCGAACACTTCCTATAGGTGCGTCGCGTATCAGCGCTTTACATATGACGATGGAACCATGCAGCTGCCTCTTGAGTAGTCAGGTTGGCTCCATTGAAACCGGTGGCAACACCACGACTTGAGCTTCAAGCCCCCTTATAGCAGTCCGTTTCGCCACTTATATCATTGAAGCTCACAATCGTAAGCACATAAGCCACAAAGTCTTGACGAGCTAAAACCTACCGTAGACTTCGTGGCTCAAATCATTAATCAGCCATCGCCATCGTCATATACATCAACCGCGTTAATGACTGGTCCCCTAGTTCCAGACTATTCGCGTTTTAGCAAATGGCTACGACTCGTACGTGCTACTGCATTCATTCTGGTTTACGCGAACCGATTCTTGCACATCCTTAGGCACGACAACTATTTTAATTTGTAAACAGCTTCAATTATTGTTACAGCTGAACGTGATTGTCGTGTCTCCGCCAGTCCGTACCCTTACCGAAACGAAGTAGACTGGCGAAGTTGGTTGTCTTTATAGACGAAGAGGGTCTTCTTCGGTCGTCAAGCGGAATTCTAGCAGCAGTTGGCGTCCCCACATCAAGAGCCCATAGTCTTTGATGGGCGTCACCCTATCGTTCGTCTACTCGTACACCACTTACACGAGAAATCTGCCCACGGGAATCAAGAATAAGTTAGCAATCAAATGCGGTTGCGGTATTTGCATTCTCCAACTACGACCGACAGGGAAGCACGTTTCCAGTCGGCGCTAATAATCGACCCCGCAGGTCCCTCCATTAAGAGACTTACCCGCAGGACGCTTAGCCCACCATGTCGGGCCCTTCTCACACGTCGGCCTGCACTATTGCACTATTTTGGGCCTATGAATGTGACTGCCGGGAGAAGGCACCTCAAAGGACACGTCGCCCTCTTCACTTGCCCTCTGATGGTTCGGGCCGTGCATTTGGAGTTAGTTGAAACTTTGATCACCGACTTCACCCTGATGGTCCTGAGCCGCTTCATCGCTCATCGAGGGTGACCTATAAATATTTTACTCCGACAATATGACGGCATTGGAGAGAGCACCAAGGGAGGAAATATTGCAGACTATGTTGACCGAAGCCAAGGACATTATCAACTCGTGATCGTTGAATCATGTTCCCGTGGAGGCAGACGACGACGAGGCCTTGACGCCATTCCATTTTCTTCTCGGTGGGCCTTCAGAAGATCACCAGTTGACGAGACGTTGACCCCATTCCATTTTCTTCTCGGCGGGCCTTCTGGAGATCATCAGTTGCGGACTCTTGACGACGAAGATCTATACCGTAGAGCAGACCAAAAGAAGTTTTGCCTACCCTCGCGGCCAGAAGGTTGTCGACCAGCACTGATCTCAAACTGGGGAATGTTATTCAATTATTAGATGATGGGTCGCTGCCCCGCTCCTTCTGGCCACGAGGCTAAGTCACTAAGGTCTACCCGGGTCGAGACGGAAGGGTACGGACGGTGCACATCTCAACAAAGGCGGGAACATTAAAAAGGGCCACCCGTCTTCTAGTGCCGTTGGTTAGTGCCTGTCCTAACGGTAATTAGTGCTGACACTGGGGGGGAGTGTTGGCGACAGACACTGGCCACCGGCACCTCTTTTTGATATTCTATTTGTATTCTTTTTATGAGATTTTATATGACATATTTTATATTATATTGTTTTTACTTTAGTTGAAAAATATATCTTGTACAGTGCGGTTTGTGTTATTCTTTACACCAAGGTTAACCACACGATAAAAAGAAGAAGAGAAGCACCCACAAGAAGCACCAGAAGGTATGTCTGTATCATGTATAGCGCGCTCTATGTGACTGGGTCTTCTAACTAGTCTGTGGAAGCGGTGTGTTACGAGTGCTTGAGTGTGATGTCACTAAGTGCACGACGAGGAAGAAGGAATATTTAAATAAAATATAACATTGTGATATAATAAATTGATGGGTTTTGAAGTTGCGCATTAGCTGTTAGTAATGGGATCGTCCTGGCAGGTCATGTATATGTCACAGACATGTATATTTTTACTTTAAACTAAAAAAATACATGTCTGTAATAATAATACTGCCTAAAACGACAGACACACACACAGACGCCGTCGTGGTAGAGTGGTCAGTATAGCACATTAAGCGGTCCGGGTTCGAATCCAGGTAGCGGCAAATCTTTGTGTGACGAACACAAATATTGGTTTGCGTGTCATGGTTAATGCTCATTTATAATATTTATTCAAGTTTATTTTTAAAAATATCCAAAATTATTATGTATACTTATTAAAAATGTCCGTTACAGAGTATCCATTAACTCAAGTTCTTAATGATACTACTAGTATAGTATTATATTATCTGTGAGGATACTTACTTACTTTGGGCTAGATAATTGCTGTAAGCGTGAAAAAAAAAACATTAACACATTATTCGCCGTTCCCATACGAAACAGTATTACATTTGGTCACCCATCCGATTACCAATCGTGAACTTTGTAGCTTAACTTCTGTAATATGGAGAAAGCACGCTGCGCCACCAACGGCAGCACCAGTTAAATAAGTATGTTTACATTTAGCGGGACCACCCAAGTTTGACGGAAAAAACCAGTAGCAATGCTTAACTTGTTTAATGTAGGTACTGTACGAATGTATCAAAGAGGTCCAAAGCACTCAAACAATTTTATCGAAATTTCGATAAATCTCTTCACACATTTTATTTATTTATTTGTTGCTTGTCACATTTAGCGGGGCCCTCGGCTTATTATTCTATGAATACAAAAAAAACAGTACTGATCGTAGTCCCAAAGTACATATTGATTGATGAATTAACTTAATGGATCTTTAATGGAACAGGAGATATTCAGCAACAGAGGGCCTAGCCAAATGGCTAATAGATTACGCCGGTCGTCGCAATCGATAATATACCTAATAGCCCCCCATCCACTAACGTTTATTCCGTATGACTTGTCCTCATGGATAAACTGTAGAGAATAATCAAACCGTTGAGGCCACTAATGTCATCTTTACGTGCTTTCTTGCGACTTTCTATCTAACTAAGTCAAGGTTGTCGCGTCGTGCTGGCGCGACGGAAGGGACAGAAAGATTTTAACACCGTCATTCTTTTGGGCTTTGCCCATCTACTACAATTCATTCCTTCTGGATTGGTCATTCCACCAGGAATAAATGCAAGTGGATGGGGGGCTTGGCGCCCGTTGTCATTTCGTTCGATTTCGATAGAAATGTTGTAGGTTGTATCGTTAGCCACTTGTCTATAGGCCCTCAGGGCCCTTTGTAATATGAATGTAAGTATAGAATGAGGAAAAAGCGCACCACTTTTTTGTATTACCAGTGCTATTGTTTTACCCCCCTATTTATAAAAACATTTATTAGAGATTTACAAATCGTTTGTCTCTGTCACTCCGGCAAGAGATGAATGAGACAAAACACTTTTATAACAAGATAATAACTAAAATAGGTTTATTGATTGTTTATGAATAAGGCTGTTAATGTTTATATTCCCTTAGAAAATATTTTACTTGAAATATAAAGAAAATATTAATAAGTAAAGATTATTCACTTAACATGAATGAATAATAAAATGTTATCAAAGTTACGTTCTCGTGAACGTCAGTCAGTGTCAAAAGTCATTAAATATGTCATGTCACTTATGTTTACATTATGTGTTGCGTAGGGAGCAAACAATTATTATTTTAAATAGTGGAGTGGACCACACAATCATTATTTTAAATAATATAAAATCAGAAGTGGTTTTTCAAATAAAATCAGTGGATAGACTATGTGAGACTAAAGTGAGCTTATAAATATTAATTCGTTTGTCGTGTTATACAACCAAGTAAGTAATTTATCTTACTTTGAAATTCATATCTTAACAATGGTAGTTGTGTAGATTAATGTTACCATTTCTCACAAATCAACCACCCAAGGGCACTTGCTCTCAGCTTTATTGCAATTGAAGTATAAATCGACTTTCATGATGTCTGGCATTCCAGAACGTGTTCATAAAAGAAAATTGCATAGTTCCATTGGGGAGGATTCTAAGCTAAATACTCCAACTTAAGAGATACTCGTAAAATAAGCGCTTTACTTACATCTTCACCGATCTTTCCTCGAGCAAATATTATTTTCCCCTCGGGCATCTTAGGAACCGGCAACTTACATTCCAGCCCAAGTCTGTACCACAGAGGCAGTCCATTCTTCGGAACAGCCCTTACTGGCTTCGGTATTGAATCTATCACTTTCTTCAGCTCAGTCGGCTTCCTCAGCGTCATCAACGTTACGTCAATATTCGACAAATCGTCGTAATCAATTTCGGAAGCCGACATGATGCTATTTTAATTTATAACGCGAAATAAATTATTACAAAAAAGCGCGGCGCGTTGACGCGCGACGCAAATGTACGAGAATTTGACAGCCGAGTGACGTTCGATTTTTGATTTTTGAATTAATATTTTACGGCCAGCTGTAAATAGTTAAAAAAGTTTTTATTATAAACCCTAACGAGATTTATGCATTTAGCAGAACTGAGTCCGATTTATGCCATAAAGGCTGAGTTTGTTTACTAGCCCAACGTTTGAGCGATAAAATTGCTTTTTAGCACGTAATACGGGCACGACAAAGCCTGGTCAATGCTCTTTCGAATTATTTCCCGAGTACTGTGGAATATGGAAGTAATTTTACATCGCTTTTACGACGGAGGTGCAGTTAAAATAGATTTATAATTATTATAGTATTCAAAAAGCAAGCAAGCATTTTAAATCCAAGTAGTCAGTCAGTCTGCAATTTAGTAGATATGAATAATTAAATAAAATGCGGTTTTAATCAGAAACAGTATCTAATAAAGATCGCCATATTGCTAAGATGTCCTTTGGTAGCTTAATAAAGTAATCTTAGCACAATCGCCGCTAAATAGCTTTCAGACTGTTTTTATATAATTACAAAACTTTTACTTTATTAGTATTCAGCACGCAACGACTTGAAATCGGACATTTTAAAACATTATAGTCGCCAGCGTTCCGCGAATAGCAAAGTAAAACTTTATTTACGCAAGTAGGTACACGAAGAGCACATACAATAAGGTCATGCAATGTTATAATGCGAATTTTCTGCAAAAAGTAGTTTTAGCGCGGCCACACATAGTCCCCTCACACACATGCGTTCGGCCTCGCTATGGCGTCCGATCGCCTTCCACGCTTATGCCCTAGTCTATGTCTAGGGCAGCGTGTGCACCTCCTCCTGTCCCGAGGAGGCAGCTGCTTACAATAAGCCTTATAGGCTCTTTGCAATAAGGGGTATTTAGTCGGGAGGAGACCGACATAACCCTTTTTTTTGTGACGTGAGGTCAAATGCATTTACGCATCGTCCCTGCGGGCTGGTGCCAACCGCAGGGGATATGTGGGACTAAAGGTAAACGCGTTCCCTCCATACCCACTAAACATCCTCCCCGGCCTGACCTTCAGTGCGCTATTACGGGATGGCTCGAACTACACCGAGACCGTCCTAACGCTGCCTGTCTGTCTAGGCACTCCTTGCACCAATTGGTAGCCAGCAGCCACTCCACCGACGGCTGCTCGACCTGGCGCGTCCTCCTGACGAGGACACCGGGAGCAGCCATCAGACCGCACCTGGGGGACTTCGGGCGTGGTCGTAGCCCTGAAAAGGGCCGTCCGAAACTAGTATTTCCCCGTGGGGGGAAAACAAAAAAATCGGGAGTGGTCTCCCCTTGACTTTTTCATATACTCGAAACGACTCCAAAGTTGATAGAAGCCTTATATTTTGATGTCATACATGCATGTTAAATTTTGGTCACCCATCCGATTACCGACCACGCACTTGGTTGCTTAACTTGACTAATCGACGACTCAAAATTTGATAGAAACCTTATATTTTGATTTCATACATGTATGTTAAATTTGGTTGCAATAAGTTAAAGCATACTCGAGTTATCGTGCTAACGCACAGACACACACACAGACATATATTCCAAAAACTATATTTTTGGACTCAGGGAGGTCCAAAACGTGTAAATCCGTCAAAATCTCGAGGTCGATTTTTCTTACGATTACAAGACTTCCTCTATACTACGTATGCGAGAAAGTAACAACTCGACGATGGCATGTGACTTCGAATGCTAAGGGTTGACATCAAAAGCCACACACCCGCTGCGAATGTTTCCCCACCACGTACCATGGGCCGCCACGAGGAGGCTTCCGGACGTGGTCCCAGGAGTCTGACATAACCCTAGGGCCACCATTAGGGTATCTATGAGGATTCACCCCCTATCCTTCCGCGGGGTCAGGAAGATCCTTTTAACTCTTTTCACTGCTCTGTGGAAGGAAAGGGAAAGCAGTGAAGGGGGTTAGGGGGGTATCGATAATACTGCTAAAGGATTTGGCATTGATTTTTACGGCCGGTCGCCAGCTTGACACCAACCCTCTTGCGAACGACCACTATCATTCGACAGAAGCCGGGACCACCAGCATAACAAGACTTCTAAAGCACAAAGGAAAGTCGAATTGAAAATTTTTCGGTGACCCGTTTTCAGTTTTACGTTTTACAACGTTTAATAAATCATTAGTACTTAGATATTTTTACTTTCTCGTGTACGTACTATAGAGGAAGTCTTGTAATCGTCAAAAACATTGACTTCCAGATTTTGACGGATTTTCACGTTTTGGACCTCCCTGAGTCCAAAACTACCGTTTTTGGAGTATGTCTGTGTGTGTGTATGTGCGTTAGCACGATAACTCGAGTATGCTTTAACTTATTGCAACTAAATTTAACATTCATGTATTACATCAAAATATAAGGTTTCTATCAACTGTCTGTACAATGAGTGAATTGGTAAAATTTACAATGTTGAAGTTATCCAGAAATCTCAATCTCTGCAACATAAACACTTATGTACCATAATAAGCTTGAATAAAAAATGCGACTAAGAAAATGAAGAAAAGGTTTTGCTATGCTGCCTGGGAAACAGGTAGACTTGAGTGGTGTGCCTAATTGCATGCCGTTTCTAAAGAAAAACCGACTGTGTCCCGTCGTAATGTAATGCTAACTGCATTGACCGAGGTTTAGATCTGCCTACTTCTTTTGATTTCGACTTTTAGGAATGACATCGTTTTAACATATTAAAGCAATGTTACTAAAAAAATCGGGAGTGGTCTCCCCTTGACTTTCTCGTATACCGGAAAAGACTCAAAGTTGATAGAAACCATATATTTTGATGTCATACATGCATGTTAAATTTTCGGTCACACATCCGAGTACCGACCGCGCACTTGGTTGCTTAACTTTCGTGATCGACGACTCGAAAGTTGATAGAAACCTTATATTGTGATGTCATACATGCATGTTAAGTTTGGTTGCAATAAGTTAAAGCATACTCGAGTTATCGTGCTACCACACAGACATAATTCCAAAAACGGTTTTTTTTGGACTCAGGGAGGTCCAAAACGTGTAAATCCGTCAAAATCTCGAGGTCGAATTTTTTGACGATTACAAGACTTCCTATATACTTACTACGTATACGAGAAAGTCAAAACACTAAATTTTAAAAGCCGCAATTGAATCGCTTTATGAGTTTGCCCGGTTATTAAAAGCAATGCACTGAATGCTGAATGACGTTAGAACGGTATTCATTAAAAATGTGTATGAATATTTTTTATTCCCGCCAGTTAGCAAAGTATTGCCACAGCGTAAAAACTAACAGTGGTTTGACGCCTTTGAAATTGAGGAATATGCCGCTTTTGTCTAGATAGCGTCAATGAACCAGCTTGTCCCGAGCGAGTGTATGCAGCTCGGGCTCGCCCCACGTCCCGCGTCCGCACACGATTGGGTCTGTCTAGACGTGCTGGTCAGACGACTGTGAGAACTTCTTTAGACTATGGTATTACGTTGAATATTGCATTTCGTTTTATTCAACTAACGTAAGCAGTACTAATTATATTTTGACCCAGTTTCGCACGCGATTCTGGTACATTTTAACACGAATTGCATTATCAGTTATTCTAAGGGCCTTTTATATTGCTCACTGATATAGTTTTTATAGTCTGAGAGGAACGAGATAAGAGTGTTACTACATCATTTCATCTATCAAATTTTTTTTAAAATAAAATGAACGCATTCAAAACTAAAAACGAAGAAATAAAACTTTTTTATACATATTTTTTTTATTTCTTCCTTTTTTAGTTTTGAGATTTTTTCCATTATAATTTATTTTTTGCTAGTGTTGTAAGTATAAAAAATTTAGGAAGCTAATAGGGGTTAAAGTATGAAATTGCCGATTTTTTCATCATTATTCATTAGTGTATAATTCCTTTAATACAATAGCTATGTCCATTATTCTTTTTCTATTTTAAACTTCATTACAAGGACATATATTTGTGCATAAAATTTTATTCTTATTTTAATTTTTTTCACTAGAAATACATCTTCAAAAACAGCTCGTCCTAAGAGGTGCCCGTCTCCGTTATAAAAATATGAATATTTTTTTACAAGTAAAAATTTTTAATTTTTTTCTCTAAGTATCCTATAGTTTAATGTTGTCTAAACATATCCACAAAATAACACAAAATTAAGATTTGTGGTTCCTTAAAAAATGGCAAATATGTTTGTATGGAAAAATAAATTTTCGTTCAATTCTCTATACAAAACGGCAATTTCATACTTAAACCCCTAATACCTCGAGATCTTTTGACAAGCAAGTAATAAAATGATTACGATGCCATCGATGTCAATTAAATAGACATTATTATAGGGATCAAATTTAAATGGGACCACATGACAAGCACCAGCTTCCAAACATTAAAAGAATCTTCAAAATCGGTACACCCAGTAAAGAGTTATGAGGTAACACACATAAGGAACATGCAGTCAAATTGAGAACCTGCTTTTTTTAAGTCGGTTAAAAATTGTAACGTTTGGCAGCTTTGGGCTCTTACACTATTAGCCACCTGTCTAATTAAAAGAAAAGGAGACGGTTTGATAAGGCGTTAAATCTGTTTTGAACACTCATCAGTACTACCCAGGACTTTAGCATAAAATACCTGCCCAACGAATTGGTCTAGCCTTTCGCTTCTCATGCATATATTATAACCTGATCTAACATTGAAGATAATTGCTTGTACAAGATACTTTAAAGTTATTTCATAAATATGCCACACCACATAAATTATTTGTCATAGATAAATGATTTATTCATCAGCGGAATCATTATTAAGTACGACAAAATTATCTACATTCAATAAACATTGAATTTTTGTTTCTAATTTTACCTGGCATGATTTATAATGTCTGAAATTTATACCAAATTATGCGAAAGACAAGATAAAAGTCCTTTCATGATAAAGCCTTAGAAGGGACTCGAAACCGCGACCTTACGCCATCACGACGAATACCCTGTCCTTAAGCTTTTAAAACTTTTCTAGAATTTATTCAAGCCTTTCGTTTCTAATTGTAATAATACTAATCTTTATTGACACAAATATATACATATATACGGAGAAAGACCGATAACGCTGACGATCGCAACGCAAAAGTTTCATGAATTATATCCCTTTCGTTAAACGTTCGACGCAATCGAATGGCCACTTGGCAAGCCTCTTTGACCACTTGCCCTACACAAAATCCACTCCGATACAATTTTAAATTATCGAAACAAAAATCTTCCCGATGCCATAATTTCGCGTCAAAGCACTCTTAGTATTAAGTTTTATATAAACCGATGTACAATAAAGAATATTCTGTCACGCATTGTACAATTATAATATAATATTATATTAAATTAATATTGTTTTACCGTTGTTTCTGTGTTAAGGTGTACAATAAAGATTATTCTATTCTTTTCTATTCTATTCTGTCTTCAATCTCTCAAGATCACAGAACACAGAAAGAGGTTGTGTTCTGTGATCAAGATATCAAGATTATTCAAGTACAATTAGTGAATTATTTATTTAAACTTTATTGTACACAAAAGGATACAAATGGCGGACTTAATGCCGTAAGGCATTCTCTACCAGTCAACCGGAAAGCTGGGTACAGAAATATCAATAGGCGGTGCAGAAAGTGAATGCCGTTATGTAAATAAAAACAAAACCATGATTACTTACTTACATAATATTAATATACTTACATAGGTTTTTAACATACATAAACATATAGTAAATATATACATATAGCCGATTGAACTTGGAGCACGCGACCTAAAGCTGTACCTCCACCTTACAGAAGACTGTATTCAAATAACTCTACATTTGAGCGTTGTTGTTTTTCTGTTGTAATACGTACGGTATCCAAAGCTCTCACTCAGTGCTAAAATCGTCTATATGCTACGGGTGACTGCTTATCATTATTACATATGCTTGTTTGCCAACCACAGGTGGTCTTTCTTTTTTCTGCCAAGCATTTCGCTGTGTTACGGATTGAAGGGAAAGGTAGCCAGTGTAATTACTGGGCATGAAAGGCATATTATCTTAGTCCCCAGGATGACAACGCATTTGCACTGTTAAGTGATATACCGTTAATATTGCAAGTGTCTATAGGCGACGGTAAACACTTAACACCAGGTGGGCCGCAAGTTTGTTTACCATCTCGTAGCATAAAAAAACGAATCGTTATTAAGAACATGTTTCGTAGGGGAGGAAAAAACTCACCCGAGTTTTTCACCCGTTTTTCTCAGAAAATGGCCTCCTGCTGGCCATCTTATTACTAACTGGTGGAACATAACATTAATGTTAGCACTAAATCACTCTCAAACTCCAACCCAGTGAGTCCATTGATTAACATTCGGTCGACGAGTAAACGTCTGAATACGCGTCGTCAAGTTAACTGAATAGGGACACAGACAATGTAGTGTGATGTGACGGTACGATACGAAGCAATTTGTGGGTAGGTGAATATGAATCTGCGGAGTTAAGACATCGCTGTTCTCCAGTCTGCTTGTGACCACGGTCGGCGCATGTGCAACCCTATCGAAATGTCAGCAGTCATAAGGTTTTTTCTCCCGTTTTTACTTGTGTTGTTAACACTATGACACTATACACCGTGCTGTTGCTAAGGCGACAAACTGAGAAGTTGATGGTAGTTAGGCAGGTGAATTGAAGTTCTCTTAGATTTGCGCGAGCACTACACATTATAAATAAACAACTTTTACGGATTTAACTCGCGTGTAATTATATTTTACATGATGTTATTATTGCCCGACGTTTCGTAACACTTTTCAGCGTTCGTGGTCACGGGATGATAAAGATGTAGGTTGTCATATTTTATGAAATAGTTAAATCTATCGTTACTTTTAATTATTAATTTGGAGTGTTCTGTTTTACGCAAACAGAGCTCACGGTGTCATTAGGTCTTGCTGTGTGGTGGTTTGCTTGAGTTTTAATAATTTTAATTACTGGATCCCAAGCAAGTGGTATGGCCCAACCATCTTCTCTATTAAAATTTGGGTGTTTTTTATTTCAATAGCCTCGAGCAACATCCTTGGGATGTATCGACGTTGGGCAATAAGAAAATCATGTAAAATCTAATTACACGCGAGTTAATTCCGTAAAAGTTGTTTTATTTATTATTGCTTATTCAAATATGTGTAGTGTTATTTAACTGCGATCTTTTAAGGTTGAAGTTAGATTAACGCTCCTAATTCAAGCGGGCAATCTGTGTTATGCCTCTCTTAAAATTAATAGTCCTTCCCGTGTTCTTAGACGTGAGAATCGTTCTCTCTTCCAAAATCGCCACGATTAATTATTTTTAGAAACCGCTAGTTTCAAACTCTTACTAATTTCTCACTTCACGTAAAGTAAAAATTTCTTAAGAAATATGTACGTAGGTAACATAAAAAAGTTGCCGAAAGTTAATAATACAAAAACCATTCCCAATGATAAAACGGCTTAAACTGAAACTTACCAAATCTATACTAATATTAAAAAGACTTGTATGTTTGTAATGACTAGGCTCAAAATCTACTAAACTGATATTAAACGTTCTCTAACTGTTAGAATGCTACTTTTTCACTGAGTCACATATGTTTAAAAAATATATACGCAGGACAAAGTTGCGGATGGAGTGCTAGCAATAAATTAAAACTACACTTTCAAATCAATTGGCGTGCCTTTGTCTTTGTTACATTTTGTTATTGACTTTTTCATAAATAATTAGTTACCTACCTGTCTAAAAATTTAAATATTTCATATTCCCTCCACCTACACATTAATTTCCGGGTGAAATTGCAACTGGGTATAAACGCCACTAATCCACAGTAACAACTATTTAATCAGTATGTGATTTTTATCCTCCTTTATCATACCACATTATTACGTAAATTTCTTTTCGGTTCTTCTAATGTTGTTAAAATTTTAGCCCTGTCGGTACTTTCTGGATTGGTAATGATAAGCAGTAGCGGCGCTAGGCGTCAGCGAAATTTTTTTACGAACGAACGAAAAAAAGTTACGAACATAGGTACTGATGAACCAGTTGAATCTCCTGACATGCAGTTCAGAGTGAACTTTTCGTGATGGCAAACAAGCTTGCAGCCCACCTGGCGTTAAATGGTTACCGTCGCCTATAGACACTTACTATAATAAGGGTACCTAAATAACTTAACACTGCAAGTGCGTTGCCATCCTGGGGACTTGGTGATATGCCTTCCATGCACAGTAATTACACTGGCTACCTTTCCCTTACCTAAATCCGAAACGCAGCATACTGCTTCACGGTAGAAATAAGAAAGACGGTGGTACCTAACTACCTACCCAGGCGACCTACGATATGGAATTGGAATGGAAAAAATTCAATGAGTCTAAAAATCGAAATGTTCGACTATTTCAATTTCTATGTGTGTAATTATTTCTTGTCATCATTTGATTATCAACAATAAAACTCGTTCACTCATACATTATTTATAATTTGGATCACTTAATTTAACGTTTTTTTTATTGCGAAGCAAAAAAGTCTCGCGAACTGGATGTCGCCGACGTCCATATGTGGTCTAGCGCCGCCACTGATGATAAGTTACGAAGTTTTGTGATCTACTCGGAAACTAATATAATTAATTCACTTACGGAACTTATACACATTCACCTCACAAACCGATACGTAATTATATTCTAAATTTAGCCTTTAATTAGGTAACAATAAAGTTCAAACGAGCAATGTAAACTTTTTCCCGCTTATAAATGACGTGCGGCACTCCGTTATCAGTAAATGTACGTACTCATAAGAGTTCTTCTATTCTGTTTCAGTTTGTTTACGGTACAGTGTAATATCAATGCCACAGTTGAGTGTACGCTTATGTACAATACGGAGAAATTGCGCAGGGAGACGGCGCGGCCGGCGTCCCTCAGACTTTGAACGCGACCGTTCAGAAGAGTCGCAACCGTCGCGCGCCCCACGCGTCGCTCCGTACCGCACGAGCCGCTAACTCCGCGTACTTTACATCACTGAAAAAGTAACAGCTGATACTCAATAATCACAACTATGACCACTAGATAGAACACATTTCAAGTTGCCAAAAGTTCTGTGTCGCCGCTCAAGTTTCCGATAGATTCGCCTAACGTTTTAGTAGTTTGTTGAACTTTTTTCGCGGCACGCACTGGCTTCGCTAGTAGTGACGTCGGAGTGCAGTGCTAACTAGATTAGATACGCTAAGCCCTCTCTGTAAACGCTGGAGTGAGGTAAGGCGCACAAAGGACGCACTGTGCAAATATGCCGGTGTTGATATTTTCATTCATCGGTCACTCATTCAAGGCCTCGGTAAGCAGGTGAAAGATCGATCTGTGCTGTGTTATCAGCTGTCGGTAGTATGCGACCGTTATTTTTCAATCTGCTCACAATCGCGAGACGCTCATAATTATAATTTTTAATCGAGTCGCGTGGCGAAGGTTAATGAGACAATGAGATTCCGAGCATTGTTGATTTGTTTGATGCCGCTCAGATAACCGAACGCAGGAATTTAAAACACTCTTGTCGCTTTGTCAATTTTCTTTAGGCGCAAGAAAACTTTTTTAATTTCCTCTAGGTACTAATTCTCTTTCATTTTCGTAAGAGAATAAAAACTTTTAGATTCGTTTGTGCCTTTGTATTTTTGTCAGCAGTTAAGTGAGTCGTTTCACGGTTTATGTTAATATCTTTAGAAGGAGCACGTGATTGAGGACTATGTTGATGAATGTTATACTCATCCCTCGTCACATGTTGAATATTCATAATACTTTTAAACAGCAATATCCTCGCTTATCAATCATACAGAGCGGTAGTTGTTTGCTGTAAATAGCCCGTAAACGAGTTTTGTGTTTGATAAGCAAGCAGGTTAATTTTGAATCTAAGAAGCTATGTCAAGGCTTATTAAAGTGTATACATGCATATATTATTATAATGTAAACCAGTACCTAATGGTATGTTCGAGAATTACTCTTAGTTGTATTAATTAAAATAGTTTATTTCTTCGTAATTATTAATAGCGGTCAATTTTAGATTTATTCTTACTTAAATCTTATAGTAAAATAGTTTCGCAACGACTGCGTCTGTGATTACATGAAATTTTAGCCTGACGATTATTAAAAGAAAAACTGTCATTATTATAAATATTTTAATAAACTTAGTTTCAAGGTTTAATGCTCGCATTTAAAATTTAAGAAAGAATGGCATGCTAATACAATACTAATAATGTTCAGGTAGATACTCTACCAAAAAAAGTAAGGACACATTACGTAAATATTTTATTAAATTCATTAAGATCAGTTTTTAAGCTAACAGTAAATTGTAAATAAATGAAATATAGTTGGAACCAATTACTTGTTTAGGTGGAAATATCTATGCTTTAGCAAAAACTTCTAAAAAACCCAATATAATTCATTAATATTCAGATTTATTACTTAGGCTGTAACATAACAACAATTGCAATTTATTTTCGACATGGTCTAACTAAAGTTAATCTGGGACCTCAGACAAAAATAACTTTGAATTTTCAGGTAACATCGAATCCATTTAAGATGATATAATATAGTAGCTGATATGCTTGTCTACATAATTGACAAATGGGTAATTTTTGTGTATTCAATAGTTAAATTTATAGTTTATATAGTATAGGAAAAAAATAATTTTCGTTTTTTCGTATAAGCCAATAAGTATCTTCGCTTTGTGGACTCTGTAGATTTACGAACGGAAATAACTAAGATTGATCTAGGTTATTGTAATGTGAAAACGTAATCCGACGTCACGCTGTGGTTGAATGAATAATTTATTTTTGCGAATTGACTACTGAATTTAAGTAACATTGGGCCTATTTCCAAAAAATTTTGAAAGTCTATTTTGTATCCATCGCTCATATGAGAGTCCCTGCCAGTTTCAGAGTTTTTTTACTGATTACCTACCCTATTTATTGATTAGCCGAGAAATCGGTCAAGTGCAAGTCGGATTCCGTGACGATGGATGAATTTTTTGAGATGTAGTAAGATTAGTGTTTATCTGCCAAAAGTTTAAAAAAAAATTAGTCACTAAAATTAAAACGCTATTTATAAAAGGTACCTATTTAGAATGATAATAGTTAACTATTTAAAAAGATTTTCTATTGAAGCAAACCTGGAACCGCGAGGAAAAAATCTACCGTTCCATACATTACAAACGAGTTCGTTTGTTTTGTAAGGAACAGCTTAAATATTTTTCGCGATTTCAGCGTTGCTTTCATGGTAAAAGTTGCTTGTATTGATGAGATCTTCAAATGGTTTGAAGGGCCGATGTATTTCAAATAACCCTGTATAGTTATCTGTAGTGGGTAAACCAAAAACAACTTTTGGTGAGACTTCACACTTTACACTTTAGTGAGCATTTATCCTTTTTTGTAGGTTAGATTAGGTTAGTGTGGTTACTATTCCTGGCTAGGATTATTGATTCTTCAAAAATCTAATGATGCAGTTTTTGTTGTCATCAAAATCGGGCTCGCGATTCCTTTAAGCATTTCTCGATATTCCTTATAGTTTAGAATTTTTCCTAGAAGGCCCACTTGAAAAATTCACCCTCTATATATATGTAATATTTGTATCGCCTTCTACACTCTTCGTCACTAGTTGACTGGTAGAAGAATGGTGCTTAAAATTAAGTCCGCCTTTATACTGCCTTTTTGCAATAAAGTTTACAAATAAAGAAATAAATAAAATTATACAATAAAAGGGTTGAAATCTAGCTTCGTATAAAAGTTATTGGACTTGTCTACAATACCAAATAAGCCGGTTTCAGATCCCCTAAAGGCAGATGTCAATACCAGAGGCGAGTATGAAAGAGAATATTTATTATCACTCCGTTAGCTTTAACCTTTCATCGGTCCCTTATTGTGTTTCAACATTTGCATAAACATGTGTTTAACTTGATCTGTGATCAGAATTAATTTTAGACATTGCTTTAAACTAGAATAGAAATATTATTTTTAATTAGGTTAAGGTCAAAGCTCGAGCTGAGGACAGTCATGAGAGTAGAGTTAGGGAAAGAAATAGTGGCCGTATTCACAAACAATACTTGTCTAAGTAAAAAACAATGCTATGCAAAATAAGACATATCTCAGTGCGTGGCATATGGCAAGGCTTTTGAGGTCTCATAGTGCGCGTGGTCGCACAGGGTCGTAAAAACTTATTCATGGACAATACTTAAGTGGGGATCGGCACTATGCGTACTTTAAAATGAACGCACAGCTAAGGTGGCTAGCTAGCTATATTACGCAACGCACAGGTCCAGTCAAAAGCAACGTCCAGATGTTTAAAGTTTGAAGTAGTTAACATTAGTAAATTTAACGATGTGAACCACGCAACAGAATCGAACCAATCACAGAGACCTTAGCCAAGAATCGAGAGATCTAATAGTAATGTTTGTGAATACGGGTGTTAATTATGTATGTAATTAATAAGTTCAAAAATACAGACATTGTAAAGTTTATCTTATGTGGCCTTAGGGTGAGGTCATCTTATCAAAGTTTGATGCCATAAAATAGTTTTAACAGAATTGTTTTATTCCGATTAGGTACCCGTATCTCAGTGGCTAAGGTTCCGGGTGAAGCTCTCTTTAACTTTCAGTTTCATTTACCATCAAGTGAACTATTGAGAATTTCTACGTTATGTTAAGAAATATACAAACGGCGACATCATTGCTAACAGAAATCTGTTTGAGATAAGCTTATTATGGATGGGATTTAAGTATAAAGCGTGTGCGATACTAAGTAAAGGCTACTTACATTTAGTTATGATGATGAGGGCGGTGGTAGAAGAGAAACGACCGTCCAAGTTGACTTCTTTTAGTATTAGTAATAGTTCATAGTTGAATGATTAAAAATGTAAACATAAATTGCATAAACAAGTAGTAATGAGTAAAATGCTTACTAAATAAATAAGTGCTTGCGTACGGAAATAATCTGGTACATCGTGCGCACTTAAAAAAGGATATAAAATATCTCAAGTACATAAATTAAATAATAATATTTCATTTAAAATAATGGTAATGCTAAAATTAAAACATGTTTAAATAAACAAACAAGGTAAGGTATGAATTTTGGTGCGGAGTAGATTGAGATAAGATTTTTTTGAGTTATGTGGTTGGTAGACGAGCGTATGATCTGTCTGGTGGTAAGCAGCAATCGTAGCCTATAGACACTTGCAACACTGACGTCACACTCGCGTGCTGCCAGCCCTTATCCCCTTCCCTACCCCGTAGAGCTCTGGTGACCTTACTCGCCAACAGAAACACTGCACCATAAAAATGTAGTCTAATGCCGATATATTACTTTTATATCAAACGCGAGTAGCCATTGCAGTGTGTACGCACACAGGGACAATATGATAAGTATTTCTTTGCCGGATTTATATTTTACTTAATTGTAATGATGTGAAATTTAAATCGCCATCGAAGTAAAAAAAAACTATGGGAATTTACAGTACAAACTCAAACTTCTTTATTTACTTAGGTAGGTACAATTAGTAGATTTATGGAAGTCAAGTTTGATGCCATACATATTCTAAATGCCTTGTATTATATCTTTGTATATCTACACGCAACTCATGGTCATCCTCGTTTTTTCGAAAAACAATTCCATGCTTATTACTAAATTCCTATGTTTTTTTTTATGTGACGAGATGGCAAACGGCCCACCTGATGTTAAGTGGTCACCGCCGCCTATAGACACTTGCAATATTAAGTGTAAATCACTTAACACCGCAAGTACGTTTGCCATCCTGGGGACTTAGATGATATGCCCTACATGTCCAGTAATTATTTATATTATACTGGCTACCTTTCTCTTCAATCCGAAACACAGCGACAAGTGACAGCGATGTCAATTTGTTCAACTCTAATATTAATGAAATTTTGCAAGTTTTTTTTTTATAATTTGTCGAGAAAAGAATACAACAATAACTAACCACTAACAAAAATTGTCTATGACTTGACTTGAAAAAAACTTTAAACTTCTAAACTATAATGCGTTTCCGTTGAAGTTTGTCGAAAATTCGATGACTTGCTTTATTTATCGACATCCGAAGTAATCTAATTTAATTGCTTGAACTCTTTTGAATGAAAGATTCATCGCTACAGAAATAGCATGACCTTTTGCTTTAATACGTCTAAATTTGCTGCTAAGCGAGTGCTGGATAAAGAAATAAATTCATAATGTAATCACACACTTTATTTGCTGGTAGAGTTTGTTAAATTGGCATTGTCTGGCTGCGGAAATTAATTTTGCTAACGTAAAGAAAACTAGAATCCATCTTATCATGAGAGGGGTCGTGAATGGCGACTCTTCTTTTATACGAGGTACACCAGGACAAAAGGGTACAAGATCTCAACAATTTTTTGTAGCTAGCCTTTCGGCACATTACATCACACAGGCGTATGCCTAACAAAGTCCAAGATTAACATGGTATTTTTAATCAAAATTAGATTTTGAATTATATTATCGTGGAATAAGGTTGAACATTTATTTAGGAAATTGAACAATTTGGGGTAGCGTGATATGCTTTCATTTCTACATACATGAATACATAGAGTCACGCCTTTCTTTCCACAGCGGTAGGCAGAGAGATTTTTTTATTTAATTAATTAATGAGGTATTATTTACAAATGCTCTACAATTAAAGCAGTGCTTTTTAAAACTAACTCTGTATGTCTGTTACTTTTTCACGCCTGAATCACTAAGTGCGGGTTTCAATAACATAACTATCGACAATTTCCCATGGTAACGGTAGAATTTTGACATAGTTTTATTGTAAAGGATATCTGTCAAAATATTATCCCTAGTAAGCAAAAGTGTCGATAGATAAGTTATTGAAACCGGCCATGAGCCGACTTGGTTTCAATAACATAACTATCGACAATTTCCCATGGTAACGGTAGAATTTTGACATAGTTTGTAAAGGATATCTGTTTAAATATTATCCCTAATAAGCAAAAGTGTCGATAGATAAGTTATTGAAACCGGCCATAAGCCGACTTTCTATTCTATTCTTAATTAATGGCGTTGCTATACATTAAACGTACGCATTTTGTCAATGTCGAGTGAAAATGTAACTTAAGTAACCAAAATTGTACGGTTGATTCGAGTTAAAAATGGTGTCTCTCAGCACGTGTTTTTACTACAAGAACTCGGGAGAAAATCCCATAAGCCGATTCAGATGAATTTTGGTGTAGAAATAGACATTGAAGAAGCACGTTAGTCACTTTTTATTGTGAAAATTTTAAGTGACACTCATGAACTCGTGGAGCACTAGTGTTTGATATTTTGATAAACATACTAAAAGACTCGTAATAGTAACTGTTTTCCTTATAGATTACTAATATGTAAAATAACAACTGAACGTATTACGTCATGTAATGTATAATTATGGTAATACAAGTCACACACCACTTTGTTGTTCATAAAACTAGTACGATGAACGCAATTGTAAGGACAAAGATAAAATTTCAAGGGTTCCTTTATCAAGACTCACTAAAGAATAATATTGATTTTTTAAAGAGAGAACAGCTGCCCGAACTGGCATAGTTTTTCAAGCTCTAATAGCTCTACATTTTCATAGTGTGTCTGTCGGTTAGTAACTTTGACAGAGCTCGGAGTATAGTAGAGACCTGGGTCTAGGGCTGGCAGCACCGGTGTGACACTGAAGGCTATAGTGAGGTGTCGGGAAGCAATGAAACGACCGTCTAATATAGTTGCTGATTTAATACTGAGTGATGTGGGCCGCGATACAGTTGTTGTACAATGTCGATAGTGGGTACATCGATACATATCATATAGTTTATTATTTAAGAAAAGAGTACCAAAAATTTTGACTACGTTGTTATTGGTCCACGTAACTAACATAAAGTCCGTGAAACTCAAAGCCACAAAAGTCCGGCCTGTATGATAAATGCGCCATGAAAAATATTGTGATACCGGGCGCTCTTATAACAAGCAGCAAGTAACAAAAGTTATAAAATTGATGAAGTTCGAACACTTTTGTTACGAAAAGTATCTAAAGTGGATAGTCAAAAGTGGTTGACATGTGTCAATCATCTGATAACCAAGATCAAAATAACAATATTGTTTTATTGTTATCTATTTATGAAAATATCATAATATCACGTCAACCGAAAATTTTGTTGACGAATGCAATAAGTTTAGAAAGGTAAAATATAAGCTTCTTGGTTTAGAAGTATTTAATATGAACAAGCCTTTACAATTTCAAAACAAGAACAAAGGCATCGGCCTCGCCCGTAATATGACCCATCTCACTCTGTCAATATCGGAGTTATGCGAGAGACATACTCAGTACTCGTTTGTTAAAAAGTTTAAGTTTAATAATTTTGCAAAAGAAATACGCACCTAAATGTCAACTTAATTCATAAGAATAGGTTGTTCCATATTTAAATATTATTTAATATTTTACGAAATTGTAAAACTGTAACTTGGTGCAACCAGTTTCAATAGTTTGTAGGCTACAGTGATGGTTTATCATTAAGCGAGTCGTATTCTTGTTTTCCAACTATATAGAATAAATAATATTGCTCCAAAAAACATACTCTTCAAAAGTTACAGTCATTCTTGTGGTTTTCTGACGTTTTATGTTTGTAGAGCTCAAAATTAAAGTTGTGAAAGTAGTCCTGTGTTTCCTTGAATTATATTAATTTGTATAAGTTTTAAATTTAAATTAGTTCACAAATCATTGTCATGCAAAAAGTTATGGTGATTTTCAAATTTGTTAAATTTATGGGGTTTAATATAAACATAAGTCCCATTAATTTTTCGTTAAAAGCTATGTTTATCTTTTCCGTGATTTATTTCAAAACCTGTTTAATAAATCAATAACTCGTTATTATGTTGATTTGTCGTATAATAAGGTAGTTTGATTCTTTCAGCTTTCATTGTAAAATGCACAATAATAGATCGTTTTAAAGTTCAATTTTGATTTTTAGAGTCTGATTTTCGTAATTGTTTATCGCATCATTTTGAGCCCAATTTTGTGGTTTAATCTCATTTGAACGTCCTGTTATCACTTGTTGGCTAGCTCTGTTCAGTGACTCATTGTTTTGACTGTATTATGTAGTCAAAGCATAATTCTTTTTTATCGTTTCGACCACATGTAGGGTTGTCAACACCTTGCAGCTACCGAGAAATATTATAATTATTTCTACTTTAGTTATTAAATGAATTTCAATAATATGGACGAGTTCAGCACTTTAGTCAGAACTAAAAAGATCTTCAGATCACAGTTTGAGTCAGGTCTCAATACAAAAATAACTACAAAATAATGTTCAAAGTTATGTAAAATAGAAAATGAAATAACTAATCTAATTTATGTACGTTTTTATGTGTTCTTTCTACATGAGAAATATATTCTCTTATGTAAATAAATATTATATTTATCCTCGTTGTATGTGGACCAATATAGGCAGTAGGGTTTGCAGAAATTTATTACAAGTAAGTATACACCAACAGGTATAAATGGATAAAAAGACTAACTAGTAATTTGTTTGCAAAATAAAGAACATAGATTAACATGAATACGTATTAACTGTTAATCGTAATGATTTATATACTATTTATATACGTTACATTAAGATGTACATAATAATAGTAGCTATATCGTTATTGTGCACAATGGCAACCCTATCAGTATGTCCATAATATGAGTAATACCATAACTAAGGAGATATTGCAAATTATAGTGGCTTTTTAATTTACCGAAATCTCTAACTTATTAAAACCAAGCAAATTATCTAAACTCTACATTTACCTGTTATAAGTAATGTTACCGCTGCAATGTAAGGGGTAATTAAACGATTAATTTAAATGATTATAATAGCATAATTTTTCCGTACCTACAAAAGTTTATTGGTTATACAAATGTTTATACTTCCATTCATATTTTATTGAATTTTATTTCTTATTATGTACGAATATTCATTAGTTTAATTATTTCATAAAAGTACCTATAATGGAAGCAATAAATATTATAGATAGTTATTGTAATGAATAAACTAGTTCTCCGCCTAGAGAATTCGACCGCGTGGAATTTACTTCAAAAATAAACAGTTAAGTTACTCATTGTAAGTTTACTGAGTGGTTAGTGTAAGTTTTTTAGTATACAAAACGCACCGATTCTAGTTGCGTGAAGAGCTCTATTTATATGGGAAACATGATTTGTGCTTCTCTCCGCTAGGGTCGCTGTTCACGTTTCCTATACAAATTGAGCTCGAACGCAACTAGAATCGGTGCGTTTTGTATACTAAAAAACTTACAATAACCACTCTGGTGAGGTAAATTCTGAAATATTTTTTAAATTGGTCCAGTAGCATTTGATGCATTCGAATAACACGACACTGAAGCTTTTTAAAAAAAACATAAACATGATACCTAATGTACACTGTTGTTGTATTTATGTACCTACTGTTTTACGTGAAATAAACACTAGACTAATTCAAGTAAGTATGTGTAAGTAGTTCGTTGAAATTATGACCCTCGCTAATGCGTTTCTTTAACAAACGAAAGTAATATGATCACATCATACATAGATCACGTTCTCCTAACATATTCGCAATTAGGGCTTACCGGAATAATACATCATTTTTTAACCCCGTAGTTCGAATGCGTCGGAATTATAATGATGTATACTGAACTAATCAAACTGTAGACGTCTTCAACGGCAAGTTCTCCCATTACAAAAGGATAAGTTCAGACATTCTGGAACACCAAATGTCCTCAGCTTCCTAATTAGTCGTATAATACTTAATCTACATTTGATTGTTTTTTTTTAATATAATGCTGAATTTAATTTAATTTAATATTATTTTTTTAATTGAACTTTTATTTCTTTTCATCTAAATTTTAAATCTTAATTTTCGTTATTAATATATTAATTTTAATTTTAATATTGATTCTTGATTTGAAATTAGTTTTTATTCTAATTGTAATTTGCATATTTTTTTTTTCAATGATCCGCTTATAATTTGCTGTGAATGGTGTGTTCACTTTTTTGGATTACAGTCTAGTAATTTGTATAATGTTGTTAAATCTTAAAATTGTAATCTGTATGTGTACCATAAATAAATAATAAAATAAAAAAAAAATACGTGCTAGAAAAGGTCATTGACAAATCGTAAGCTATTATCTAAAATGCCGGATGTATCAACCAATCAGTATGAGAACTTTTGACCGCGTACTGACTTGTTTGAAGTAATGCCTACAAAATGATGATAAATTGTTTTCTTATATCATTTGTTCAGTGGTTTGTACAACCGTTTTAGATTCAGAAGTCTCAGGTACGATTCCTAAAGGTTCGGTCGTTATCGGTTCGCTCTAAGTAAATCTGTTGCGGCACAACAGTTATATTCTACATTCTTTAGTAATAAGTATGACAATATTAGTACTAGAAAACTAATATTTACGCGTTTGTAAACGCAAAAATAAAATTATTCCATAAGTATGACAATTTGTTGACGTTGTAAAAACAATCATGAAATTCATTCCTTTGTTGTTGACAATTGTTTAATTTTGAGTGGTAATTACAGACCAACAATTTTCTCTAAACCTAATATGTTACTATAATTAGCCAATATACATTACAAATTAACAAATAATTTCCGTGACGGAAATGGACTAAAATAAAATAAAATTTTAACCTTTTTTCTTAGTTACGTAAATTGCTAGAAAAATTAATAAGATAAAGAATTTACATCCGCATATTAATAAATTAATTTATGTTGCTGTTTTTCTTCTTTGTACCATTGCCTGTTCTAGTAAACATTATCACGTGTGAGTAACCTCTTACTAAACACTTGTCTCGTATTACCACAGGTGTTTAATGATAATGTAATTACTGTCATATAATCTACATTTATATCTAACTCAAGCTACTAGAAGGCGGTGTTATCGACTCCTGTTACATAACGAGAATTGCAATGTTATATGTAAGCAAATATTTGTTTGGGTTTACGACTCTTATAATATTTACGATTAAAAAGCTCTCTAATAAAGGTTTTAATTGTAATATTGGTTGCTATTAAAGTATGCTCATGTAATGCGTAGAGATGATAAATGTGATACAAAGAAAATGATCTTTAGGGTTGTGTTTGGGTATAGACGTGGAGGAATACCGAAGAAAATATGGGTATTTAATTATTTCAAACTTTATTATTACACAAAGGACAACACAAAAGGCTAACTAATACTGAAAATGCGTAGTTTTTCTCTCCAATAATTTGACACATTACATTTTTTTAAATAGGTTGACAGTACCTATTGCAATACGTATATAGATATTATATTATAAAACATAATTGTGTTTTAGATACAATTAAAATCACATTCTTTATAGCATTTTTCTCTTGAACTCTAAATTAAGGTCAATCACACCATCACACATAATGATTAAATGTTAAGTAGGTACGTGTTTTTTTTATTTAAACAAGGGTCGTATTTTATAACTAATATCATTATAATTTTCTCTTTACCACGAAGTCATCCAATAAAACATGTGAATATATTAAGTAATCAATTTCGATGGATATTTACTATTGCACAATTTTTTTTATATAATTTTCTCTTTGAGTGCCTACCATAAAAATTATTTAAAATTATATAAAAAAAAATGTGCAATAGTAAATGTCCATCAAAATTGATTACTTAATATATTCACATGTTTTAATGTGTAAAGAGAAAATCTATATAATATATTTAAACAAAATATTAAGGATTTTATGTTACATGAAAACAGTAGCAGAATTTATTGTCATTTTTACAATGCATTTAGCTGGTTTTCTGGCTGCACAGCAGTAGTCGTTTGTAACATGTGGATCGTAAATCGTGATTTTTTTTTTTAATATTCTTGAGCATAAAGGAATCTTCAAGACTTATATTATAGAAAAATATTTATTTAATGTGTCAACATTCCTCGTATTGTTTCATTCCTCAACACTCGCAGTTCAAGTTCCTTTACAAATGCAGCATAACTCTGCGGCCGTGGCACTCATTCACGTTTTCAATACATATCAATTAGATATCATTTGTCTGTTCGTCCTACTGCGTACTGCATTAAATGGGTGGTGATCAATTGACACGTTTATTTATTAACTCCCAATGCATTGAAGTATTCGAGTTAAATAGTCAAGAGTGAGAAGACTACTGCGTCAGAGATTTATAAAAAAAAAAATAACAGTGTTAACACCGTTATTGTGTTCCAACTTAGTGATTAGATAGCCAGCCTCTCACCAGTAAACTTACACATTGAAAGTAACTGTTTAATTGTTATTTTAAAATAAATTCCACGCGTCGAATTCTCCAGGCGGAGAACTAGTTATTTATACGAGACTAGATGATCCGGTGTACTTCGTATCACCTATTCACGGAGTACTCAACATCTTTGCACCTATCATAACGACATTAAAACTCTCCCTTCGCTAAAATGGCGGAACGTCAAATGTTTGACAGGAAAGTAGGCAGAACAGTTTATATGGGAAATTGTTGTTTTTACTATCTTTCTCGCAATTTTTCCATAATTTCTCTCGTAATCTATATATATATATATTACGAACGCAGGAAATAAGATGCAAAAGTTGTAAAAGTGCTCGAGAATATTAGTAACACTTCGAGTTGATGAGGAAGTCGAAGTTAATACACGAGTGTCTGCCGCTTCGGTTGTAAAAACTAGTTTTAACTAAGGAAAACGCGTTTTAACTAAAAAACAGTTAAACCCTTTAACTGTAACATACAAACTCGACGGTGTCAATGAAAATCAGCGTACTATTTGTAACAATATCTACTTGAAACCTTTAATTCATTTCGAAATTTAAATATGCATAAACTTTCGCCGTCTGTTTTCTAGTAAATTGCTTGAAATAGAGAACACAAAAGCAAACAATTCCCCCACTGCAGTTGGTAATTTAGTAATACGTGGTAAATTATGGCGTATTCCGAGTAATGCTTTAACTGCGCTAGTATGTACTACGTGACGAGCTCCCGACATTCATTACAAGCTTCGGGACAATATTATTTTTAAGTTTATTTCAATAACATAATTATAATTTTTGGTTCATTTTCTTTATTGAAGTAGTTTTACATATTATTTTAAAATTAAAACTCTCACAATTAATAAAATAAAATTTTTGATTGTCAATAAAAGTTATAAAAAAGCTTCACTGAAACTAATTGAATTTGAGTAATTCTGTACAAGTTTTACGCACATCTTTACTTGATCTTTTTATATACGTACTGTTTCTAAGTAGCGTTTTTAATCTTCAATTGTATTCGTAGGTCCAGTCCAATAGTAGGCAATAAGAATGTAGAATTATGAAATAAAACTACATTTACAAATATAACTCACTTTTATTTGGGTTTTCACATTTCGTCAACTTTCTGATTAAACTGGCGGTAGTTTTCACTATTCTGTCGCATAAGACAATCTAGTCTTCCCGTGACCACGAACGCTGAAAACTGTTACAAAAACGTTTGGTAAATAAAACTAAATTTGAAAACCATGTACATGGTTATCAGTAAATGTAGTTTTATTTAATATGTGTAGAACATTATAGCTTAGAAAGTTTTATTCTGACTAAAATTCATATTTATATTGCTTACCAAAAATTTGTTATGTAACCATTATTATTTTTATTTAGGTAAATATTTATTCGGTATACACCATATCTAAACTGAAATCGTGCTCCGTGTAAATAAAATGCCGCAAACGATTTTCGCCTGTTACGGCATCAAACAAAGAGGATGACTCTGGTTCCTTAATAAAGTTCTTTCCAGTAAAGTTCAGTAGGAAAATTTAGAAGAAAGTAGCGTTATTTTATGTATATGCCGTGGGCTGATCTTATAGGGTAGATCGTGAAGTATTAGACCTTAAAAAGCTCGACCACTGGTCGACTAACTCATTTGATAAAAATGGTTGTAGTCAGGAGTGATCAGTATGTTAAGGGTTATTTTGTTGACCAAGTGGAGCGGACTGTTCGTGGGAGAGTCTATTGGTGTACGACATAATTGCGGCATATCACGACTTCACAAACTATACAATCGGGCAACGACATATATAGATGTACTTTTACTCAATAATATTCCAGGGCGGCAACACAGAATTGCAACAACTTATCTGAAAAGGCTATTTTCAGATAACAATGGATTAACAACAAAGTGACTAATTAGTGTCGCTTAAAAGCGAGTGATTCGCTTACGGACCAGACTACAGACAGCACATATCTCTTTAGCATATCGTTTAAGCATTATCGATAGAATAAGGGTATTAGTTTGGTTTAAGTATAAATATCAAGTGCTAGTGATGCGAAACACACATATCCCAGTGCATATCAAGTGTTTCTAGTGATTGTGATTTGTGTTTTGATAATAGTGACGTAACGATTTAATTTGTGCGAGATAAGTGAAATAACAACAGTTAGTGTCACACGAGTGTCTCGAAGATGTCGGAACGGTTCAAGGTAACGAAGTTTGAGGAGCCGAGTGGGAAAACGTACAAGAACTACGGGGCCACTTCAGCAGAATGCGACGTGGAGCTTAAAGGGAAACTGCTGCCAGATTCAGGTGAGTTTCTTTTATCAAAATACTAGCTTCTGCCCGCGACTTTGTCTGCGCAATCTCAGTATAAATTTATAGCCTATATGTTTTTCCGATGTATGAGATACATTACTGTAAAGTTTCCTTAAAATCCATTCAGTAGTTTCTGTGTGAAAGAGTAAAAAACACATCCATACAAACTTTTTCGTTTATAATATGAGTAGGATTATTATATCAATATAGCAAAATTAAGTCGATGAGTGGTCGAGGCGTTACGAGGAGTAAAGTAATACGTAATGTGCATCAAATCAAATGTGATTTTAATAATTCCTAAAACTTCACACATTAAGGCAACGATAAAGTGCTGGCGACCTTAACAGATACTGCACACTCAAAACACACACAGAAAACCACTTAATTTTCTTAAAAAGATGCTTTATTTTCTCTTAAACAAGTAATGAAATTGTCTAAAAGATGAATAAAATGTTGTGAAAATGGCTTCAGTAGTTTTCAAGCTATGTCACTTTTTTATTTCAGTAACACTATTTTTATGTTTTTTTTAATACACTATTACAAAATGAACACAAAACTGACCGCTTGAATGTTTGACCGCGTACTACGTTGTAACGCGCCTACTGTCTGAGATTCTATTTCGTTGCGTTGCAATTCATTCCGAAGTACGAAAATTATTTTAAATAAAAAAAACGACTTCAGAACTAAAAACGGAGACATAATTTTTTTTATAAAAATCAAATATTTTTTTTAGGTCGGTTCCAAATGCAAGTGACTACGTCTATTCCAAATATTTAGATTTTTAAAAACAAAATTTTTATTTGTCTGTTTTCAGTTCTGAAGTCGTTTTTAATATTTAAAATAATTATTTTTTGCTTTTGAGTCTAAAAGTTTCCTGAAAATTTCTATACTTAAAACTATAGAAATTTTCAGGAAACTTTTAGACGCACAAGTGATAAGATTACGATATCATCGATGTCAATTAAATAGGCATTATTAGGGATAACTCAAAAACTACTCATCAGGTGTCGATCAAATTTAAATGGGACTCCATGACAATCACTAGCTTCCAAAAGTCAAAAGAATCTTCAAAATCGGTCCACCCGGTAACGAGTTATGAGTTAACAAACATAAGAAAACATACAGTCGAATTGATAACCTCCTCCTTTTTGAAGTCTGTTAAAAAGAGGTGAAATGCTGGCCCGGCTTGCTCGCTCTCTCGCTAGCTAAGCGGTGTGGTCTGCGCCTTATGCTGAAATTGTTTTATTTCTACTTTTAAAATATCTCAAAACCTTTTTTTACACGACATTTGTCGATTTTATAAATATCCTGTCTTGATACCTTCAACAAAAAGGTACTTATTCCATTTGAAATATTAAAATGATAAATCTTTGAATAAGTTGTGTGTTGTGTAACTTTTGATCCTGTTGATGGGTGAGTGTTTTGTATATGGCCGTCTATTCTACTGTATCTCCTAGAAATTTACTAATGATGGTAGATGTGTGTTGTGTATAGCTGCTAGTAAAATAATTAAATAATACTAAAGATGTAATTATAAAAGTAAGTCAATTAATCATAAAACCTCTCTTGTTTACCAAGAGAGTGTAAACTTTTTTTATTTATGTGACATACTTAACTTATATTATCTATTGTAAATGTTTGCGCGTATGAAGTCGTTGACAGTTGCTTCATAAATAAAAAGCTACGTAATAATTTATTAATTACTAGGTATTAATTGAATTGGCTACTTCGATAAGCTTATATATAACCATTCGTTATTGAAAATTTAAATATACATACTTTAAGTAAGAAGATAAACTTACAATGTAACACCACGACCGCTGTTTTTGACGTCGTTTTGGTGGAGTGGAGTGGTTAGTAAAGCGGCCCACGGGTGCGCATTTTCTTACATAACTTTTCAATTCCTATCATTGGAGGTCCAAAAATATTTCTCATACCATTTAAAACCATAATGATCATTCTTCATAACTTCATAAAACATAATCATTGAAATTCATAATATCATTAATCATAAATTTTTGGGCGAGTCTAGTGTTTTATGCACCTACATGGCTGAGTGATGGGTAGGTTAGGGTTATTTTTTTTATGACCAGGCGGAGCGCATTGTTTTTGAAAGCCACAAGGTAGTAACAGTATTAATAAAAAAATTATGATCACTAACTGTTATGAGCTCCGTTGTTAGTAATAAAAATGTATGAATAAAAAAAGTATTAAAAATAAAATTACGATGAGTGATTATTATGAACACAAATCGGTAGTAAGACAAAGAATAGGATTTAGAATATTATGTGAGCCAATATGGACCCGCGGCCCACACAGTAAAAGGTTCAAGTTTGAGTTATAGTAGGAGCAAATGTTTTTTTTATGAGAGAGTACGATAAAGTTATAATTCGACATAACGTTGCCGTTGACTAGTCGATGCGGCGTGTGTGGGATTCACCCGATGCCTAGTGACGTCGCTTATACCCTCTAAAAATCACCGTTTGTTCCCAAACGAGTCACTTTACAACGTGTTGTTGTTGTTACACTGTTATACGATGGGATTTTTTTCCATAACGGGTTACAGTGTTACACGTTGGGAAAAAACTTGTCCTCTGTTTTTGAATAATTTGCTGATCATCAATATAGAATTAATAAAGCTGTAATTTTTGTTCCCCTTTTCTCTCGATACGAATCGGCTGACCTAATCTACCAGGCTACCATAATTATATCTATCAGACCTTGAATTTACAGAGTTTATTCAACGAATTAGAGTTTATTATTTAATTTAGATTTAGGAAAATTTTTAAAAGTGTTCTAAACATCTCCTACATAGTTATGGTAATTCAGTTCGGAAATATATGTATACACATGTAAACCATATACATTGTCGGTAATTAAATCTATGATGTGAACTGAACCGGATTGAATGATTATTGTCGCATTGTCAGGTATTTGGATATAATGTAAGCAGATACTTATTTATTCATATGAATATTACACTTAATTACTTACTATTGGATTAAGGCACTGTATATCTTTTTACACTTTTTTATAATTGGACTTTTATTATTATAAATGTACCTAAGTGATTGATAATAACTTGCTATATGTTATATAACACAAATCAGACCCTCAAAGGTAGGGGCCTTTGGGGGTCTGATTTGTGGGTAATATCTTTTAAAAGTTGTTTCAGCGTGTAACACTGTAACCCGTAGGGAACAAACAAGAATCACTGGTAACCTTTAAAGTCCTTTATGGAATACGTTTCTGTTGGTTAAAGACAACATTAATTTTAAATATTCGCATATGTCAACATTAAATTAATTTAAATTATTTGTAATGGCAACCTCTTGCCTTCAAGATATGTGAAGAAATACACATCGTCTTGCTTAATATCAAGTTTTATTATTTTAATCACAACCAAACCTTACAAGATATAATTGGATTGTGCAGCTAAAAGCAGATAGGTCGGGTAGATATAAAAGCCAAACTTGTTTTGGTTGTGATGTGGGACTATTCCCACATCACAACCAAAACAGTTTCGGTTTTCTAATCTATCCTACATATTCTATTACTATTTTTGAACAGTATCGATATTAGCTACCATTAAACATTTCACGGTTTAGATAGAAGTTTACAAGTTAGATATTTATCTACCAAGTAATTATTTATTCCCGGGAAAACTACCAGCCTAAAAATAAATAAAACAAAAACAAACTCCAAATTGCCTCCGAAGTTTATTTTTGTTTAATTTTAACGTAAAGGTAAAATAAACATTTTCTTTCATCGAGAACCAAACTCAATAAATATTATCATATATTATGGGTAAACTGTGTACCTTGGTACTAGAAGATATCATTAAGAAACTTGACTGGGAAAGGAGAGGCATTGAGATAGCTGGAGAATGTCTATCGAACCGCCGATTCGCAGATAGCACTATATCAGTGCTATTTGCTAGTGATCCCGCCGCACTGTAAATTATAATTCGTGAATTACAAGAGGCATCTCTTAACGTAGGGCTAGAAATGAACCTCATGAAAACCAAGATCATGACAGCCGATAATGCAAACACAGCAAAAATTACAGTCAAAGGCACGCCACTAGAACAGGTCAACAGATATGGATCTTGGTCAAGAAATCAAACTTGGTTGGGCTGCTTTTTCGAAACTGGACTTTGCTTTTAAGATCATCATCATCATACAGCGTTTATAATTCGACCCACTACTGGGATACAGGCCTCTCCTTGTCATCGAAGGAGGATTAGACAGTAGTCAACAATGCTTGATTGATGCAGATTGGTGGACGGAGTATAAGGTGATCAATACCCCTTTGCTGATCCATTAGTCGCCTTCTAACCATTGGAGGATATGGGTTGATGCTATTCTGCACGTACTATTGCACAATCGTACATTCGCAACCACACACACACACACACACACATTATATATATAAATATATATAGGCTGGCAACCTCCACTATTTTGGGGTGATGTAAGGCCCTTACTGACAGATGCAGCTTTACGTGTAACCTAATGTGTTACCTAAAGCTCTGCTCAACCCTTTTTGGGGTTGCGAGTGTGATCATATGAATCTATGTATATAACATTACTACACATAATAATATATATATTACAACATAATTACATATTATATTTTATTATCCATTGTTACATTTTTTTTTACTTTTATTGTATTCATTACATCCGGACTATCACTTTTGGCTTGTTAACCGAAAATTATGACATACTATCTATGCATTTTCTAAGAGGAATCACTGGTACCTAACAGGATTATCCTAGTTTAGGAGCCAGGGGCTTAAATAGGATATTGCATGCAACTATACAACCATAGTTTTAGAATCCTATGTAAACAGTTTGTACATCTTTGTTTATGGTTATGGTTCAACAAATTATTATTATTATTATTCTACTCTCCCGTCATCACGTGACCAAGGCTTTTAAGATGAAGTACTTAACTACGGAGCTGAGACTTGGGCGACTACTAAAGCGGTGGTAACTTTAAAAGACTGCAGGACTAGTAGCAAGATTACAGAGCAATATTAGCGAATAGCCAAACTGAAGTGGCAATGGCAGGTCATTAGCCCGTAAAACAGATTCGTGGTGCAAGGCTCTATTGCAATGGAGGCCATAGGGGTTTAAAAGACCAGTTGGCAGACCGCAAATGAGATGGAAAGATGACATCGTAATTTTGTACAAATTGATTGAGGAAGGCTTAAGATGATGATGATAATGATCTTATAGGTAGTTCTTTTTTCAGTGGAAATGGACAAGTCTCAAAAGTCATTAAAATATAAATTATTTTATATTATACATCCGCTCCATTTTGAGAAGAGCTCTTTGCTGAACTCCTAGCCGAATCTCGTATCAGTGCCGTAACTAGCCTTTTATGCGCCCGGTGCCAGCTTTCAAAACTGCGCCCTTGAAAAATGTACAGTAGGGCGGTCTGGTCATTTCTGCGCTCCTCCAGGGTCTGCGCCCTGTGCCTGGGCACCGCTAGCACCGCCCTATTTACGGCGCTGTCTCCTATACTTGATTTCCGCCATGTAACTGATTAGATCCAGCACATGAAATACAGCATCTGATAAGTAGAATTATTACAACGAAAATACTGTTTCGGAAGCCATTACGAAATCGTAGCAAGAATATTGAACCTGTGTTATTGGTTATAACAACTCATTTAGATATCGAAAACTATTTATTCTATTTGCAATGAGAATCAAATTATCATTTAGCGGCTAATTTGTAATACACATATTTCCTAAAAAGTTCAACGTACCCCAGACGATGTTTTTATCATTGTATACTTTGACCGTGACACACATGATTAAATTATTCAAACAAGAGAATTACAATATCGAGTTTTAGGTTGTTAATATATCAGAGAGAACCTTGATTTAGTTAAATGAAATGAAATGAAAATGAAATGAAATGAAATGAAATGAAAAAGCTCTTTATTTAAATGGACTTTGCTAAGTACTTTTAAATCGTCAAAAGCCCTACCACCATTTCGACGAAATAATTATTTTTCTTAAATAATTATTAGTATGCTGAGACGGAGAAGAAATGGCGAAAGAAACTCCGCAGCTTACAATGATATATCAATATTACATGTCCATAGATATATCAATATGAATGAATAAATTACAATTTTAAATGCGTAAATTTGGGCAGATTTTACTCCCACGCATTTGGATCATTTAAATAATCATTTAACTTGTAATAAGCTTTTTTATATAATTTAGATTTTACAGTTTTTTTAAATTTATTAATAGGCAAGTCTCTAATATTCTTCGGAAGCTTATTGTAAAAACGTATACATTGGCCCATAAAGGAATTGCTTATTCTGTGGAGACGAGTTTTATATACAACCAAATCGTTTTTCTTCCTAGTATTTACATTGTGCGTATGACATTTCTCGGAAAAATTCATAATATTTTTCTTTACATATAGTAAGTTTTCCAGTATATATTGTGATGACACAGTCAGAATATTTATCTCCTTGAACTTTTCTCTGAGGGAGTCACGCGGACCCAGTTGATAAATTGCTCTAACAGCCCGTTTTTGCAGCACAAAGATGGTATTAATATCTGCAGCACTCCCCCAGAGAAGAATTCCATATGACATTATGCTGTGAAAATAACTAAAATAAACTATTCTAGCGGTATCTACATCGGTAAGCCGCCTAATAGTTTTAACTGCGTATGCCGCAGAACTTAGTTTACCCGAAAGTTTTACAATATGTGGACCCCATTGTAATTTGGAGTCTAACATTACTCCTAAGAAAGTTGTTGTTTCCACAGGTTTCAATTCAACTCCATTTATTTGTACATTAGCTTCTACACGTCTCACATTCGGCGTAGTAAACTTGACTACTTTGGTTTTTTTTTCATTAAGCAACAAGTTATTAACATTAAACCAATAAACTACTTTTGCAAGTGCATTGTTAACTTCGTCATAATTATCTAATTTTCTATTTATTTTGAAAATCAAAGATGTGTCATCCGCAAACAATACAATATCATGATTGTCCCTTATGTAGTAAGGCAAGTCATTTATGTACACTAGAAAAAGAAATGGACCAAGAATTGAGCCCTGCGGAACACCTATTGTGACTAGAGAACCTGGAGATCTTTTACCATTTATATCAACTTTCTGTATTCTATTGCTCAGGTATGAAGTCATAAGGTTGAGAGCCTTGTTCCTAATGCCGTAATGGTGTAATTTCCTGACCAGAGTATCATGATTAACACAGTCGAAAGCTTTAGATAAATCACAGAAAACACCAAGAGCGTCACGTGATACTTCCCAAGCAGCAAATACCTCCTTTAACAACTCAACTCCCGCATCAATGGTGGAGCGACCCCGAGTGAACCCGAATTGTTTCTGATGAAATATATTATATTTATTGAAATGCTTTAATAGTTGATTGAGCATTAATCTCTCAAAGATCTTACTTAAAGTTGGCAGAATAGAAACAGGCCGAAAATTAGTGGGATCTGAGGTTTCGCCAGATTTAAATAACGGTATTATTTTACTGTGTTTCATCAGGTCAGGAAACACACCAGAACCAATACAACTGTTAAATACGACAACTAAATAAGGAGCTATTATAGTTATAATGGATGAGATTGTTTTGACTGATAGTCCCCAAAGATCCATAGATTTCTTCAGGTCAATAGACTTAAAGGTATTTATAATATCTTTATAATTAACAGCTGTAAATTCGAAGTTACTGTCACAGGATGGTACATTTTGTTTAAGAAGCTGTTCAGCTGAGGTGGAAGACGACTGAAGTGATTTAGTAGCCAGTATGGGAACATCTGAGAAAAACTTTTCAAATTCCATAGCTACTTCCAAATCAGCTTTAACATTTACATTATTAATCTTTAAGTTAATATTGCGGCAGCGTGTTTGACTCCTGCCAGTTTCACTGTTAATAATATTCCAAGTTTCTTTAATTTTATTAGTAGAATTGTTAATTTTATTTTTTAAGTAAACTGACTTGGCAGTGGAACAGGCTCTTTTGAAAACTTTAGAGTAGTTTTTTACATAGTTAACAAATACTGGATCAAAATTATATGATTTTTTACTATACAAATCGTACAACTTATTCCTGCTATTGTAGATACCAGGCGTTGCCCATTCACTAAAAGTTAGACGATCACAGATCGTCTTTGTTTTTGGTACAAAAGTGTTGGTAAATTCAACATTTATTAGATTAAATAAAGAACTGTATAGCTTATCTGGACAATCATCATAAGGCAACCATGGCAGCTTCACACTTAAATTCGATTTAAACTTTTCAATTCGGCTTGCATTTATAGGAATAAAGCTTATTTTCGTTCTTCGCACTTCAACTTTTTTCCTAGGAAACGATGCTAATTGACCACAATGATCAGAGTGCAACATATTAATAATTGACTTTTGGCTAGGTGTTCGGTTGGTAAAAATATTGTCAATGCAAGTTGCACTTGTTTCAGTAATTCTTGTGGGTTCATAAAAAACGTAGTCCAAATCATACGACTTAAATAAATTTAAAAAATTACAAGTTATTGAATTTGTATCTAGTATGTTAATATTAAAGTCTCCACAGATAACAATTGTTTTAGGACATTTACTGATTTTAAATAGGACATCCTCCATAATTTTTAAAAATTGTTCAAAAGGGGCACATGGAGGTTTGTATACACTAATAACAATGAATTGTTCAAACTCTATACAAGCTATTTCAGTAACTCGCTCAACAGACATACTTACTAGGTCATTTCTTTCCTTACATATAATATTCCTTTTAGTAATTATTAATGAACCACCATGTAATATGTTTTTTCTGCTGAACGAGCTGACAACATGGTGATTACTAAAATTGAACATGAGCTGATGGCTCTTTAGCCAGTGTTCTGTAACACACAGTATATCAATATTATTACAATTCATGAATAGCTCCAATTCTAAATCTTTGCCTGACATCCCTTGAATATTTTGGTGGACTAGGTTAACAAAATTATTTTTACAATTTTTATTCATTGCAATTGAGGAGGATAATATATCTAAAACCTTATAATTAGAATCTAATTTTTCATTATAGTTACTAGTGCCAGAGTTAGTCTCTTTTGTCTCGAAATTTAATTTAAAGAATTTGAGGCAAATTCCAAATTGTCATTGCCCAGCGTCCAGTTTGACTGCCCAATAGAGGCAGAAGTTATAGCCAATGAATTGGCTTGTTTAAAAATAAAATAACATAGCGATTTTGCTATTTGTTTTTTGTAAATACTACAAAGAAAATATTTATCTATTGTCAAAAAAAAATTTTTAATGAATCCATTAAAATCAATAATGTCAAATTTTTTATTATAATTTGTCATTAAATGCAATTTCCTATTACACTTAAATCTATAGTCATTTTCTGCATGACTCAATGACTCACTGTAAGGAAAAGTAAATAAAATTATTTTCTCTACATTTAATTTAGACAGGCATTTAAAATATTTTTCCATGACATAGGAATTAGCATTGCCTCGTCTACCAATGAAAATAATTATGGTACTATTAGGGCTGTAAGTACCACAGATCACCTTCTGCAATATTTGGGTATAATTAGCACCTGGAATACAATAATTAGTTACAGGCCGTGCCATATAGTGACACATTGTTTGACCCATATTTTTGCCTAACTCATCACTAAACATAATAACATTGTTTTGTTCTTTATTTATGTTCACTTGAGTCCCACCTTCATCAAGATTATTGTGGGAACAAGTTTGGTTATCTACGAGTGAAAGTTGTGATGCATTTTGGCAACCTTTTGTAAAACTCAATCGAGTTTAAGGTGGTTTACATCAGAGCGAACTTTGATTTAGTTGTGGTAAATTTTGGCAACCTGTTGTAAAACTAATTACACATCACATTCTACTGTTTTACAACCGCTGTGTCTTTTTCTCCTGTTTCGAATTTATTCAGGTGTCGGTGCAGTACGAGTGTGTCGTGTTCATATCGACAATACTGCTAAAGGTTTGTGTTAGATTTTTAAGGCCGGCCACCTGCCTGACACCATCCACCAGCCCTCCTTGGAAACGACTGCTTATCTTTCGACAGCACCCGGGCCACCAGCTTAATTCTATATAGTTAACCTTATGGTGTACCCTATTTAAGCTAACCATCCGCCGAAACGACGGGTAATAGAAAAAAGGTCTTTTTTCATTGCTTTTGATGTTTATTATAGTTATTTAAAAGGCTTGCCCATAATGTGTGCCAACCTAGTTTTCTCAAATATGCCGTTAGGTAAGACCATGGTACCAATCGATAGCTACCTGGCTAATGTTAGGGAATTATGTTTAAGGAAGTGAAATTTCAGAAGGCATGTAACTTGAAAAACAAGTTATGGTACTGTACTGGCAGGCGGGCGATCGTAAGTATTTACCAAATCTTTAAGCAGTATTGTCGATATCAAGACATATTGCACCATCCCCAAACAAATTGGGAACAGCGTAGAAAAATTATAATGTAACTTGAAAAACAAACATCCTTTCGTGACTTATGTCACGGATAAGGGACTTGCATCCGCGACCTTTAACTATCATGCATTGCTCTTCGAGTTTCTCGTGCTTTCAAGTTTCTAAGGCCGTGGACTAAAAGTCAGCGACGGCGGCGGCGGGGGTCAGCGACCCGTCCAATGCACAGATTCAAATAGAAGTGGCCTTGAAGGCAGCGGCGCGAGGAGCAATGCACGAGCGATGCCCCAAGTCAAGTGGCGCTAGCGCATCTGTAGTGTTGTGCATTTTATTTATTGCTTATTATCGAGCGACGTTTCAAAATTCCCGCCCAAGATCGAGGAGCAAATTATGTTAATTGTTTTTGACACTAATTTGTCACATAACACGACACTACGCCACCGCTCTAGCATCGCGCGGTCCGCCCGCTGGCTTCGAGGCTGGGTCGGCGACCGCCGCGCCGCCCCGCTGTCGCTGTAACCTCGCTCGTCGCTGACTTCGAAGTCGTGGCCTTAGACTCTCTCGCGCGAGATTTTTTGTCGACTAGATACCCTCTAAGGGAAGTTCACCCTACAGCCTAGAAGACCCAGCAAAATCTTTGCTTAAATCTCTAGTGACGCTGTAAAGCCACTGCCGTCACCAGTAATAGTCATTAAAAATACTTTAGAACTTGTTTAGTTATCATAACGTCAAAGAAGTTTTAATTCAAATCTGTTGAGCCAACACCGCACAGACGAATAATCTGCAGCCTCGTACGGAAGTTAACCAAAAATAGACCTTAAAACAAATACAATATAAAACAAGCTAGCCCATCAAACAATGCACTCCCGTGCAATAATAGCTCCAATCTCTGTGTCGGCTCCGCAGATTGAAAGCGCTCGTTCCCAGCTACATTAAAATTTCCACGTTCACTGTGTTGCGCGCTCGAAAAATAACAATGTGTAGACAGCGTATTAGCTTATGGTAAAACAGGAAAGCAAATAAGGCTCTTCAATAGTGTTCTTTTAAAGTCAATGCATGCTTCATTACGTTAACTTACTTCAAAACAATAGGTTTGATAACCAAATATATTTTTACTTTAATGGGCAAGATGGAGATGCAGGAACGATTTTTCTATTTTTAGAGTACATTCTGTACAAAAGGGACTACACAAGGGAATGTGTTCGAAGAAAGAAAGAATAGACATTTTGTACAAGCACAGAACAACAAAAATTAATAACATACAAAAATCCTGTGGGAGGTTATAAGAAACCTATCTCAGCATGAGCTTCTGCGACATATGTAGTGCAGTAGGAGCGTTGTTATAATTTTTTCAATTACAAAGACAGTAAAATTCATGAAAATGGACAAAAATCTATTAATTTTACAGATTTTAACGATTTTTTTCTCTGTTATCTAGTATCCACAAAACAAGTTCTTCATGATACTTAACTTAGGCTAGATAATTGCTGTAAAGCGTCGAAATGTAATTTATTTTAATATATTTTATTCGAATTAGCTAAAGGTGTTATTTACACTAGAGGCTATGAAGGATTTTGTAAATAACTGTATGAGAATTAGGCAATGTTACATTACTGATTCAACTTGGTACCTTAACTTTTACTAATTTACGTGAAATTTATTACTCAGTTATTATAAATACGACCTTGAGTTACGTAGACTGCGTGACTAGAATTCATAGGCACGTGGGCTTAAATGGTATAGTTATTCGATTCCATAGATATTATGATCCTGAGGCTAGTCCTTTCTAACTATAATAAGTCACATGTAAACGTATACTTGCTCACTGATCTTACTACTTTGAGAACGACCTATAAACGCACTTCACCCGGAACCTCAAATAGACTGAGGAACTGATTATTATAACGTAAAATTTTGGTAATACGGTGGTAAATCGCCTGGCTCTCTTCAAACACCAACAAAACCGAGTACAAAATTTTATACACCCTATAAAACGACAGAACACTACAAGAATTATACATTATGGAATAATTTTATTTTTGCGTTTACAAACGCGTAAATATTAATACTGGAAAAATGCACTGAAAAAAATCGACTTGCCTCAGGCGGGACTCGAACCCGCATCTTCCACAATCCGGGCGGACGCGTTGACCATTACGCCACCGAGACACTGCTTTTCGCTGTCGAAATTTGTCAGTACTTGGTGCTTATGTTTTTATGGTAAACATTGTTTCATCAAATCTTTGAAATTTGCATTTATAAGACCCGAACGAAATATTTTTGCAAATATTTAACGCTCAGTTAAGATGAAACTACCTTACATTATGGAATAATTTTATTTTTGCGTTTACAAACGCGTAAATATTTGCATTTATAAGACCCGAACGAAATATTTTTGCAAATATTTAACACTCAGTTAAGATGAAACTACCTTACATTATGGAATAATTTTATTTTTGCGTTTACAAACGCGTAAATATTAATACTGGAAAAATGCACTGAAAAAAATCGATGCGGGTTCGAGTCCCGCCTGAGGCAAGTCGATTTTTTTCAGTGCATTTTTCCAGTAAGAATTATACATGTTCTTTTTATAAATCAATAGAGCTATCATACTATTACCGATGGCAATTTATAATAGGTTGGGGAAAAAGTTTCTTCGCATTTTTTAAGAAAGTTCAAAACATTTTTTAATATAGTTTATTTACATTTAACTAAAGTATGTAGGTACCATTTTGTTCGATAGCTTTTTGCCATCTTGTAGGTAGGGACATGATCCCATTGCTATAGAAATTTTGGGACTTCTGGTCAAAATACCGCGACAAGTGGTTTTGGCAGTCCTCTCGTGATGTTAACCTGACACTGCCTAAAGAATTCTGAAGAGACCGAAACAGGTGGAAATCTGAAGGTGCAAGGTCAGGACTATACGGCGGATGCATTAACACCTCCCAGCCAAACTCTCTTAATTTTTGCTGAGTGGCTAAAAATGTGTGAGGTCTAGCGTTATAATGATGAAAAACCACACCCCTTCTGTTGATTAATTCCGGCCGCTTTCTCTCAACTTCTTGCTTTAATCTCATCAGTTGTTCGCAATAGAGTTCAGAATCGATGGTCATGCCTGGTGGTAACAGCTCATAATGAATAATGCCCTTCCAATCCCACCACACACACAGCATCACCTTGTTGCGAGTTAACCCGGGTTTCGCCACAGTCTGTAAAGCCTGACCGGCCTTTGACCACGACCTTTTTCGCACGTTCTTGTCGTACGTGATCCACTATTCATCACCAGTTATCAGCTTCTTCAAAAATGGTTCGGTTTCATTACGTCGTAATAAAGAATCACAAATGAGTACACGGTTCATTAGGTTTCTTTCAGTGAGCTCGTGAGGTACCCAAATGTCGAGCTTTTTTGTGTACCCAGTTTTTTTCAAATGCGCCAAAACTGTTTTGTGGTCAATTCCCAGTTCTTCAGCTACGTCGTAACTACTGACATGCCGATCTTGCTCCACTTTTTCAAAAATGGCATCCATTTTATCTGTAATAGGGCGACCAGAGCGACGTGCATCTTTGACATCAAAATTTCCGGATTGAAAACGCTTAAACCAAATTTGTGCTACTCTTACAGACACTGCACTAGGTCCATAAACATCGCAAATTTTTTTCGCGGCTTGCGTTGCATTTTTACCTTTTTTGTAGTAAAATTTTAAAATGTATCGAATTTCTTCATTAGATTCACTCATATTGGCGGTACGAAAAACAAATGAAAATCACACATTTTCCTAATTTGAATTTGGAATTATGTTCTTTAAAATTTAAACTTTCAATGATACCAAAACCAGCCAGATACAAATAGTATAGCCAAAGAGATTTTATTACAAGTTTATACATACTATAATGCGAAAAGACTTTTTCCCCAACCTAATATTTTGAAAGCCTTAGGCTTAGAATTGAAGAGCTTTTATCCTCAAAAAACTATGAGAGCTTCGATAAATTTTGCACAGCTCAAGCAATTGAAAGGCCATTCTAACTCTGAAATTTAAACTCCAAAGATAAAGGTAAGCCGGTTGATCATTAATTCACAGAAATAATTACTTTGTAAATGCAAGAAGAAATTGCGACATGATTCAAAATTAATTGAGTTATTTGCTGAAAAACACGGAGTACTGAAAACCATCTAAAATTGTTGGCAATAAATTAAGCAGAGATATTCTTAAAAGCTTACGTGTTATGACTAAGAAATGATAGACTTACGAGTACACCAGCCACAACAGCCCAAGCAGGGTTGGTTTCAGACAGGCGGCTGGCCATAAAACTATGCACAAAATAGCAGTATGGTGACATATTTCACCGAGCCCAAATAAATTAGTACCAGGGCAGAAAGAAGAGAAGAGAGACCTTTTTTATAGTGGGGAAATGTTTTTACGCATTCCGGTCCCCCTCGGGGGAGGAGGTCCGGATATGTGGGACTCACCCGAGGGAATACCCACTAAAACCCCCAATTGCTCCATCCTCGGCACCATTTGGCTCTTGCTGCGGGAACGTATGGATTCTTCCGCATGCCCGAGCAGTGCTCTCCGCCTCAGGGGGGCGCTCCGAGCCAGGGCGCCCAAGAGAAGAGAGACCTGCCACAAATTCATCAGATCTGCCACAAGTTCTCACGGTCTTGTGCGGCAGTTCGTTCGAAGAGCAATGCAAGATAGTTATAGGTCGCGGATGCAAGTCCCGTATCCGTGGCATAAGTCGCGAATGGAGGTTTGTTTTTCAAGTCACATCATAAGTTTCCTACGCTGTTCCCAATTTGGGGTCGACGATACTGCTTAAGGATTTGGTAGATCTTTACGGCCGTCCGCCTGGCAGTACAGTACCATAACTTGTTTTTCAAGTTGTATGCCTTCTGAAAGTTCACTTCCTTAAACATAATTCCCTAACATTAGCCAAGTAGCTATCGATTGGCACTATGATTGAAAACTAGGTTGGCACTCGAAAACCGCGTGATCTTGTAACTGAATAATTAATCGCATTTAAATTGAAACTGACTTTTAGATGAACTGGGTAAAGTATGTGATAATTAATTCAGGTTGCGGTCCAGCACTGTAAAATTAATTATCTAAATCTTACTCTGTGTATTCATTGACTCCATTTATATACTATCTAGCTTTTGCCCGCGACTTCGTTCGCGTAGAATAGTTACTTCGGGCCGCATTTAAATTTTCTTGTTGCTTCTTCTAACCCAAGCGCCATATACCAACTTTCATGTATTGTACTTAAAAAATGACGGATTTCCATACAAACTTTCATCCCTTATTTTACCCCCTTAGGGGTTGAATTTCCAAAAATCTTAAAATATCTCTTTCTTAATTTCTAACTGAAAGGCCATGTACCAATTTTTATGAATTTTACTTTAAAAATGACGGATTTCCATACAAACTTTTCACCCCCTTTTTACCACTTTCGAGGGTGAATTTCCAAAAATGCTTTCTAAGTGCTCCCCTGGAGAAACCTATGTACCAAATTTGGAATCTCTAGGCCCAGCGATCCCTGACCGATCCCTGACCACCTGTATTCAGGGTGTTGGTTATTTAATTCACATGTTGTATATTAATCTATAAACAAAGAAATTAGTGAGGGAGATCTGTTGACTGCAGAAAGTCACGAAACAGGAACATAATGATGTTTTCTCATTACATCACGTTATTAACTATTTATCACGAATGTTACGTGCGATGAAGTTTTCATAACTAAGCGGAGTCGAATCATTGTCACATTGTCACACACACCACACACACACACTACAATCCGGCGCGTCTTTTTGTAATATGGCGTGTTATACGACGACATTATACAATACATAAATTATTTTTAAAATAAGAACAGCTTACTACAAAATAATTTGTGTTTTTCACCGTCCCCTTAAAATCTTGTAAACAAGCCATGTCTGTGAATGTTTTCGCGCTAATTAGGTATCGCTTCAAAACACAAACCGGCATCATAATAGCAAGTTCTAATTAATCAACATTATTGAGCGGCTTCCTTGTCACAAAATAAATATTTTTTCTCTCTTACAACAGTATCTATTGCGATAAGATTTTTTTTATTTATAACAACAAAAATTAGTACAAACACGTACATTAGTTTGTTATTTTGTTTCGTTATCTGAAAAAGTTAGTTTTAACCGGGTTCAACAATATTCCCAAATAGGATCGGAGTCAGTTAGGCGGCCGAACATTCAACCACAATATAGTGAATGATACAGTACTTTGACTCCATATATTATAGTGACGAATCGGCGCGTACGCACACATGCAAACGTCGTTTACACGGCCGTTTTTGCCGTTTTGCCGGCATTGCCGTTTAGAGCATGCTTAGCGGCCGTGTAAACGACGTTTGTATGTGTGCGTGCGCCGATTCGTCACTATATATGGAGTCAAAGTACTGTATCGTTCTCTATATTGTGATTACACTATGCCAAAACTTATAGCTGTCCCGTGATATATTGAGGTCGTAGATTATCAGTGCAGCACACTCATCAGCTCGGAAGGGAACGCTTTTTTGCCTATGCACGCTACGGCTCGGCTGCTACGGAACGGCTACAAAATGTAGAGCATCGCCTCTTTTTTACTATAAACGCTACGGATTGGCTGCTACGGGACGACTACGAGATGTAGCGCATCGTCTCTATTTTACTATGAACACTACGGATTGGCTGCTACGGGACGGCTACGAGACGTAGCGCATCGTCTCTTTTTTACTATGAACGCTACGGATTGGCTGCTACGGGACGGCTACGAGATGTAGCGCATCGTCTCATTTTTACTATGAACGCTACGGATTGGCTGCTACGGAACGGCTACGAAATGTAGCGCATTGCCTCTTTTTTACTATAAACGCTACGGATCAGCGTCTACGGAACAGCTACGAAATGTAGCGCATCGCCTCTTTTTGACGTGACAACGTCTTATAATTCGATAGAGGCGGCTGCACGCACGAAAAAACATGACGTCATGCGGCATTACCTCGCTCTGAGGCGTTCCATGTAAGGCTTGAAGTGCAAGCGAGTCTATTAAACAAATGAAATTAAATTTTTCTTTTGAAAAATGCTACCATTCCATCAGTATTTTCTTAAGACGTTGTCACGTTCAACTATCGTCAGTAAACCGACTTTACAGACAACCAATTTTTTTTATTATAAATGCTACGGATTGGCTGCTACGGAACGGCTACGAGATGTAGCGCATCGTCTCTTTTTTAATATGAACGCTACGGATCAGCGTCTACGGAACAGCTACGAAATGTAGCGTATCGCCTCTTTTTTACTATAAACGCTACGGATTGGCTGCTACGGAACGTCTACGAAATGTAGCGGTGGTGCCAACCGCAATGCCAAGGGGACACAATTGACATCAAAAGCCACACACCCGCCGACAACACGTTACCAGGGTTCGCCCCGAGGAGGCTTCCGGACGTGGGCCCCACTAGGACGGTAACCTCATTGTGGAAATGAAATTGAAATAAATCTATATTCAGCCGTGTGATACCGGCAGAGTAGAATAGCATCACCCCGTGCCCCATATCCTTCAATGCGTGTCGTAGAAGGCGACTAATGTATCAGCAAAGGGGTAATTACCATCTTATACTCCATCCACCAATCCGCATTAGGCAAGCGTCGCAGGTCTTAGGCAGTAGTCGTGGACAACTGCTTAAACCTCCTTCGATGACAAGGAGAGGCCTTGTGTCCCAGCAGTAGGTCAAATTATAAAGACTGTTATAAAATGGAATACTAGAATAAATACTAAAATACACTAAAAAATTAATCGACCTGCCCCAGGCGGGAAACGAACCCAGCATTCTCCGCAATTCAGGCAGCTGCGTTAACCATTACGCTACCGCGGCACTGCTTTCGCTGTCGAAATTTGTCAGTGCTTGGTGCTTATATTTTTATAGTAAACATAAAAGTAAAATAGTGTTATAAAGATTATTGAATCTTCATTAAGAATTGTAATAAATTTCATATTTCTAATGTTGAAAAACCTGTCTTCAACTAAATGGACTTCTTTTGCTGAAAAGGAAATTCTCTGAAGTAGTAGGTCGCTGAAAATTTAAAAATATGTTAGTATGGAAAGTTTTCTTGGACAAAGCTTCCAATTGTTCAAAATATTAGTAATAGAACTTACTATGAATATTTTCGACGAACCGGTTCTTCGGAGAACAGTAGGTATACCTACCTCTATCGGTATACCATTCAGCGCTAAGCGGCTACAGGCGTCGATGTCCACTGGTTATGACATATGGAACTATTTGCCAGAATTGTGGTTCAGTAAACGCAAAAGAGCATTGAACTGATTCAGACTATTATATTTTTTTTATTAGTCGTTGAAGAGTAAGGTTTATTATTTTTATGTAGATGTGTTGAATTATTGCAAGGCGACCACTTTAACTTTAAATTATTCGTACGTCTCAAATGCTGAGTAAATTTTGCAAACTTTGCTTTCGATTTCTAATGATAGCTTTGTAAGTTATGCTATCTATATGAAGTCAATATACTCGTTTGTATTAGGTATTATTAAATACTTGAAAACAGTATTAACCAGAATTAGATTCATATTTAGAAGAATGTTATATTACCACCCTTATGTTGTTGATGATCCTACCATCCACACAACACCGATTTGTTAACCCTTTTTAATGCGAAGAGCTAAGGAGTGGAACTTGTTGCCTGCTGATGTGTTCCCTGATAGTTATAATTTGGGTGCCTTCAAGGCGAGAGTGAATAGGCTATTTCTAGGTAAGCATCTAGGTAAGTGTGGTCAAATACTTTCCTATACGCACTAAAAAAGCGAAAGTTTGACATTACTGTTGCAAGCGATTTTAGGCTGACATTTATACCAGACAAGTCGTATGATTGTATACCACTATCGAAGAATGAAAAAAAATTAACGTATTTATTTATTTATGCATGTAGGTGTTTCGGATACAAGTCGTACAGTGTGCGCCGTTCCCGAAACGTCCCCACAAAACGCTGTGAGGGTATGGAGGTTTTTAGTGGGTATTCCCGAGACGGGCGAGTTCCACACATGCCGCAATGCCTAGCCCACAGTGCGGTACTATCTGTAAAGGTTTTTCCATAGAGAAAAAAGGTGGATGATCTAGCTAGAGTACACATGGACATGCTTGAATTTAAACAACTAAATGGTTAAAAATTTACTCACTACCAATGACATTATAAGCTGTAGATATGTGATACGTTCATAGTAATTTGCTTTGAAGTCTGTGTCGCGCCATCTAAAACTGTCAAATGTTTTCTTGTGCAAAGAATAACATTTATAGAATTAAAGTGTACAGTAGACACTTCCGAAACACATACGAATAAATGTTAGCAAGGACACAAGTACCACGATATCTGCTTCTTTTTTAATATAATATCATTGCTCACCACCTAAGTTTTAATAAGGATAATAAACAGAAAAACTTAATCTTAGAATTTATATATCCGTAAATTCTTAGAAAACAATATTACCTACGCGTAGGAATGCAAATCGCAAATATAAATTATGATTATTTAGGTATGTACAAACGGCTGCACGTCATGCTAAAGTTTACTTAGGCAGAAGCCTAGTTTCCAAATTTGACAATTTGGAAACTGCCATAAGTCTTAAATAACTTTTTACTAACGTTAAATATCTATAATTATTTTTCTACCTTATTCCATACTCCTAAAGTATGGAATAAGGTAGAAAAATAATTATAGATATTTAACAGTTTTGTTAAGTCTGACATGCAGAAGTGTTAGAAAATATGGGACAAAATTCATTTTATGCCTACGTTGCAAGTATTGTATTAGTTAGTGTAACGTTCAATTTCCTTTTAATCTTTTTTGTATATTTAGATTTTTAGCTGAAGTCTCTCAGAAACCTATAACAAATTCAATAGTCAAGTAAACTTTCAATATCACCCAGTTTTTGCTTCGTCCATAAATTATGGCCTCAATGCAAGCGATCGATGCGTTTCTTGGAATCAGAAGCACTATGCGCCTTCTGGTCTGGATAACTATTACCTTTACTTGCTCTTGGTATTTCCACGGTTATTATAAGTATAATAAAACTGGCATAGCTTCGATATCGGACCTGTGAATAACACAAATTAAGGGTAGAAAAAAATAAAAAATAATCAAAATTTTGTACTTACCTCGGGCGGTAAAAAAGGAAGCCTCAGATCGCACATTAATCGCTAAATACCTGTGAGACAATTTTTACTGCCCTAGTTAAGAAATGTACATTTTATATACTTGTTGCTTTCAGTTCTATTCAATTTGGTACATCAAACATTTTATATTTAGTTAATAACGAATTTCATCACCACAAATGTATTTTCATGTTTTTTCCAACCTGCTATTTACCTGTAAGATTATCTTTGCCATATTTCACGCTTTTGAGTAACAATTGTTAATCCAATTTCGACATCTTACCAACCTTAATGACCTTGTAATACGAGTCAAGAACAGTCAAACTTGTATTACGTTTGAAGTTTAATCTTGTACGTCGCCGTGACCAATGTGGCTAGCGTAACGAATCCTTCAGAACTTTGGAGGGTCAGCCACTAGAGAGTACTTAGTGTTATTGTAACTACATCTTGTTCTCGAGTCAAATGGGACACGGAGTAACAAAAGTTGTACAATAATTGTCAGCTATTTGAGAGCCCCGTACTGCTGTGATGATTTTGAGTGTAACATCTGTCATGGTGGTTGGCTTTTGTAGTTTGGATCACTAAAGGTTTCTTACTTTTGGGGAGGATGTTCCTTTTAAGACGACAGGCTGGCAAACTTTTTGAAGTAAAACTTCTTTAGGCGCGACTAGGGGGTAACTCAGATTTTTCTAACGGAAGTAACGCTCAGTATTCTATAGTCTGTGTAGTTTCCGCTATTTAAAAATAGTAATTTCGATTGGTCGTAAGTATCAGTCATATTTTTTTTTTTTTCAGTTAAAATTTAATCATTTCAGTGATCTACGTCAAAGAAGTTTTACTTCAATCGCGCGTAAAGGTTACACGCACACAATTTTTTTTTAAATTAGGATGTTCTGAAAGAATCTTGTATGTTCATCTTGCAATTAGAAGTTATTGTGTCATCGTACGATCGTTGACAATCAGAACGACGCCTTAGGTGACATTTTGTTACACATAAAGCCACATCTGGCTTTTTCCTGTTAAATCCTGCCCCTCGATGTAATAATAAAACCACCAACCATAACCAGCACCCTCGCAACAGTCAGGCTCGAGCTCTGATCTTCAGCGACTTGGCACGTACAACGATACAGAAGTGCTTAGTTGTGATCACAATAAAATCACCATGGTCTTTAAGTTTATTTAGTGTCACAAGAACTTATAGTGTTAAGAGTATGGAACGTCTAAAAGTTAGTTTCATTAACGAGATTAGTACAAAAACGTTTTGCACAGTAGTATTCGCACGCAGCAACATTCCCGCCAATAATTTTCATAGTAAGTTTTAATCTATGGTTCCGTGTTGGAGTTTTTAATTCTGCCTATTATGGGAAGGCAAAGGGATCGCGTCCATAGATATGTCTTTAATAATTTCTTCTTTTGTCTATGGTGCCGTTGTCGAGATGTCTCTCTCCAACACGTATAATGTGATGGGTGGAAAAAAATAGTGTCTGAATTTTATTATTCACCAAAAAGACAGGATTGAACAGAATTATATTTCTAAACCTTCCTCTTGAATCACTCTATCTATTGATGAAAACCACATCGAAGTCAGATGCGTTTACTTAAACAATTCTAAGCGTATAGACAGCAAGAGCGATTTTAATAGTGTGTAACTATAAATTTATTTATGACTATTCTTACCTTTGTCTTTTATTCCAGACCTTGAGATCTCGTCAGTGTCGCAAGCGTTTTTAGACTATAGTATCCGCTTACCATCAGGGCGACCGTATGCTTGTCTGCGGACCAAATACAATACTTGAGATATATACTGTCCCTACCTACAATCGAACGACCCAATCCTACTGTTTGTTTCATAACTTCTGTTTGCGTTGCTGAACAAACGCTACGACAGAGGTCAAACGTGTCCAGTTCGACTGGAATTTGTGACCAAATAACGTAAATATTGTCAAAATTTGTAATGTTAAAGTTTTACACATTTCCTCTATAGTCAGCGGTTACTAAGAACTTTGCAATGCCGAGTTAACGTACTAGGGTTTGAAGATTCAGTAATTGAGGATTCTGAATACAGTGACGGCGTAAATCGATTCAGACATGCGACGGATATGTCGGTTGCGTCGCGCTGTCAATTGTCGCAATCCGCATACGTGGTTCATTGTTGATCAGTGCCATCGCTGTCTGTCATCGTTTGGTTTTGTCTACTGTTACCACCACTGTGTAGGGGGAGCCTACAGATGAGCGACTGCATGTGTCTCCGTCAACACGTATAGCACTATTAAATACAATAAGATAATATATATATACAGTTGAATTTTCCAAGTAGGCCTTCAAGTCCAAATCCGAAACTATAAGGAATATCGAAAAATGTTCACAGGTGTCGTGAGCCTGCATCATTGGATTGATTTATAAAATAACTAGCGACCCGCCCCGGCTTCGCACGGGTGCAATGCTTATGTAAATATGCATGTATTATACATATAAACTTTTCTTAAGAATCACTCTATCCATTAAAAAAAAAACCGCATCAAAATCCGTTGCGTAGTTTTAAAGATCTAAGCATACATAGGGACAGACAGACGGCGGATAGCGACTTTGTTTTATACTATGTAGTGATGATTATCGCTTCAACCAAGGTGGAACAAGAAATAATTTATTAAAATTTAACATTTTCCATTAGTTTCCCGTGTATCATTAATTCCCAGAAATCGATCCTTATACAGGCTGTGTTTTTTTTTCAAAATTTTTGGGTCCGATTCATGGCTAGGATTATTGATTTTTCAAAAATCCAATGATACAGTTTTTGTTTTCGTCAAAATTGGGCTCTCGATTTCTTTGAGCATTTTTCAATATTCCTTATAGCTTAGGATTTAGCCCTGAAGATCCACTTCAAAAATTCACCCCGTATATCTGTTTTCCTTTTAATATTAAATAAAAAGCAACGAATTTTAATGGGTTTGTAATATTCCTTATGAATAATACATTCCAAAAGGTTTCATAATATTTCGTTCAAAGTGACTGGAGTCCGAGGTCTTTGTATTTCAGGCGTTAAAGGCTTTTAATTAGCGTTAAAATTATTCCTAACTCTTGGATAAATACGATGTGTTAATACTAATAGGTACAAAGTACCTATTAGTGTTAACACATCATAAACCATATTTGAAGAGGCAAATGCCTCTATCAATATTTGAAATCAGGAAGGTTTATAAAAGGGTTCACCCTTGTTTGGTATAACAACGTTTAGTCGAAAATCATTTCTTCCAACAACGTTTAAGAGAATAATCACTTTGTATAATATCGATTGACATAATTTTCATTTCATCGAATGTTCATTTGCGATAACAACGTTTGCGCTATTGATCAAAAAGTATAATGTTCATTTGATGTATTGTTCAGGTGGTATAATATTCATTTCATCGAATGTTCATTTGCGATAACAACATTTGCGCTATTGATCAAAAAGTATAATGTTCATTTGATGTATTATTCAGGTGGTATAATTTTCATTTCATCGAATGTTCAATTGAACAATAGGTTAGCGAGGAGCGAAGCGACGAGCGAGTTAGTTTGACATGAACAAAGCGCACGAGCCGAGCGAGCGAAGCGAGCGTGCCGCGGTAGCGGCCGGCGAGTGCCAGAAGCGACTTTAGGGCGTTTTCACTGAATTTTTTCTGAACTGAATATTCGATACGATCTTTCGACCAAATCATTATTAGTCTAGTTAAACATTAGGTTAAATAAAATTAGTGCATTTGAAAATTCGGTGAAATGACATTATGTCAAATAAATAATTATGCTAAATAAAATTCTACCAATTAAACATTAGGTTAAATAAAATTAGTGCAAATGAAAATTCGGTGAAATGACATTATGTCAAATAAATAATTATGCTAAATAAAATTCTACCAATTAAATATTCGGTCAAATGAATAATTATGCGAAATGACTTTATTGCAACTAAAATTAGACGAAACGATTTTCGAGCAAACGTTGTTATACCAAACAAGGGTAAACCTTATAAAAGTATTGTTTGTCCCTCTTATTAAGCTATTGGGCCTGGGCTAACTGTGTATTTAAATCAGTACTTTTACGGAGCTTGGAGTCAGGGATTTCTGCAGTAAAAGCAGTCTTTCCGTCACGCCTTAAGACGTGAAAAGTGTGATGCAGAACCATGACCAATAATCGCGATTGTCGTAAACAGTCGCTCGTCTGTATGCACCCGTAGTGACGCGCCCTTGTTAACAGACATACATTCGACGTATTGACATACCGAATGTTATTAGTTTCGGTAAAATACACGCTGTTTTATTTGTTTCGCCAACCTCATCTTAGTCAATGTTGATAATTAATGTTTGGTATTAAACATAATAGACGGCAAGACTGTTCTCATCACGAACGTTCTGGAAATAAATTATTCTAATGGTCGTCACTTTCGGACAGTGCCCAATTAAATGAGTACATGTAACGCCTCAATAGGACTTGGAGAGTCCTGGGCCCCGATCGGGGTAAATCATTTCAACATGAAGCGCGAGTGGAACACGAACGAAATGCAACTTTTCAATGTTTTCGTATCGCGGTGTTGATTTGACAGATGCTGCGAACGCATGTCGAACGCAGATGAAACACAAACGCTGTCAAAGTTACGTTTATGTTACATTTCAAAGGACGCTACTTTTTCTCAAACGTTGCACGAACGTACACTAGGGTTACATCTTTAATATTTATTGTTGTGTTCTAGCTGCGTTTCATCTTACTTTGCGCGTAAACTATAGCGCGATACGGAATTTCACATTGACTGGAACTCAAATGGAACGCAAATGCAGCTAGAACACAAACGAAACGAAGATAATTATTTGTGTTTTATATTACCGTGACCGGAAACCTGGTAAGGACAAATGTTTGTGTTATGAAGACGAACATATCAGGAGTCATCGAACTTTATTAACTTTATCACCAACTCATATAATGTCCCCACCGAGGATCTCGAGGCTACCCCACAATAGGGGCGATTAGGCCTTGGTCAACCATGCTGGCCAAGTGCGGGTTGGTCGACTCTCAACCTAAGAATTTATTCACAGGTGTATGCAGGTTTCCTCACGATGTTTTCCTTCACCGTAAAAGCGTCGATTAAACGTACATATGAATTCAAAATTTGCAAACACATTGGTACGTTGCGGGATTCAAACCGGTGCCTCCCGGGGAGACAACGCCTTTACGCACTACCCCACCGACGCTTTATTAACTTATTTGAGTATGTTTATAAAACAATCTGAGATACCTATTTTGTATAATTGTCCGATAAAGTATCCATATCACAAGTTCGTAATTATACTCAATTTAGGATAGATAATTGGATTGGTGGAGGAGCAAGGATAACAGATTACCTAAAATGAACAAATTTATTTATTTTAAAGACTCTTGTGGTGCTTTTGTTTGTAGGCACTGAACTAAAGGTACCTACTGAAGGTTTATAGTACCTATATTATGATGCATGTACAATAGAACAGAGCTCACGAGTGTCATACCACTGTTTTCAACACACTTGGAGGAAGTAAATTAAACTTATTTTGGCAGTATTAGACTGTCATCAAAGTACCTTTGGCCTCGCAGAGCATTTCGGGCGGTCTCAAAACAATATTTTGTTCTTCTTAGCTCCTTGAATCATGTCTTTATAAAATCGCGATAAACTAAGTGCAGAGAACATTTTCTTGCAAAAAAGGGAAAAATATTATATTTTTAATCGCGCCATTGCGCGCGAAAAAAAAGTGACACCGAAGGCTGACCATACAGCCAGGTTTTAATACATATTTAAATAAAATAAACTATGCTTAACTTATTGTAAAATGTTGTATAAAGTTAATATTTAAGTAATTGAATCTTATAGTATTGATGTGTAATTCACAAACAAGTTGCATTTATCTCTCCAAAGATTAGAACCTAGTTCATAGACATAATTTCTTCTTGTTAAAAATTAACAATAACATTATTTGCTGCCCTTTAATGGCACAAGAAATGCAAACCTAAACAAGAAAATACTGATAATAGTATGGCTGTGTGGGCTAGATCCTTTTGCCTCCCCATAATAGGGAGAACCCAAGGAGCTTATACTTAATTCTATCTTCATGGGAGAACCTAATTTAAAAATTATCTAATGAATATTTTTTATCCTTTAGTCCATTACGCACTAGTAAGTAATGGACCTCATTATGAAAGTGAAATCGGTGTGGTAACGGCGTTCTTATAAGCAAGTGTGTGCAAAAATATATTTTGGGCTTTATCCCCCTTATATGTAGGCGACAGGCTGGCAGATTGTCACTATTTTGAAGCACCGAATGGCCCATACTACCAGATGCGATTGTGTGACCAAATGTTACATAAAGCTCCGCTGAACCTTATTGGGACAATGAGCGTGTTTGTGTACCTATGTGCCTATATTTCAAACTTTAAAAAAATCATTCCACAAAAATTATAAATATTTTTATTATTGTTAAATTATTTTATGTTTGTGGGCATTGTAAAAACTGTATTTATAGGCAATTGCAATGATAAAGCACAAGTATTATAACTATAATATCAATAAAATAAGTATTGCTATTATATTCGTGGTTTATTAATGTATTACGAAGCAAAACTCCATCAACAGCGATAAAAATATACGATGCCGCCCTACTAACCAAGAAATGAAAGCAAAATGCCTTTTTTATACATCGCAAAACCTAACACAATCAAATTTTATTCGCCTGAGGTCTTTTGTAAGGACACAAATGCTACCAATTTCTCGATACAAAATTAGGACACGGAAGACATTATGTTTCTGTACTAATATTATAAAAAGGAAAGATATGTATGTTTGTAACGAATAAACTCAAAAACTTCTAAATCGATTGTGATGAAATTTGTTACAAATATAGGTTAGCTGTTAAGAAACTATATAGACTACCTTTCATTTCCTATTTCACTCCTACACAGGTAAAAAAGATTTCGTTTATACTTATACGCAGTCAACGGCACATCAGGTAAACACAAATGGTAAAATTTTCCCAATCGATTTGCGCTCTATAATAGGTACACACGTTTAAGGCTGAAAATCAATTGGAGAAAGGAGATTGCTCAAATTGGCCTAAGAACCAACAAAATATTGGGATATTTAATAATTCTTGTTATAATTTATGCTATAATTAACAGTCATTAGATTCTAACGGACACTTCTGCATATTATATTCATTTTAAAAAGGACTTTATCATTCTACCGTTTTAGAAACCATAAGATCACCTTTTTAATGGCTTTGGTGTTCTAACATACAGCCAAAGATTTATCGAAGTTGTTTAATTTACAAAAATACAATCTCTTTGGTAGAGATTGATTAAAATGAAATTACATTTTATTAATCAATCAATAACAATATTATTATTTTTCAACATTATCTACGCTAAATGCAAACGTGCAAAGCCAAAAATAAAGATGGTAGTCGCCACCATGAAGTTTATTGTCATACATTTTTCGCCAAGCACTACCTAGATACGTTAAAAGGTGTTACACAATAAAAATGTTTTAATACAAACCTAAAAAAGAAATAAAACTACTGAAGGCATGGCTGTATGACCTAGATCCCTTTACCTTCCCCTAATAGGGAGAATTTAAAAAATATAAGGTGCTTGTGTTTGTTTACGGATACGGTGTTCGATGCGATTTTTTATTTCTAATTTTACTTGGCCTTTTTTTGAACTTTGTAAATGAGTTTTTCCATGATTTCCCTAGTTTACTGACTAGTTTCTTTTTTTATTATTTTACATTTGTTTGGAAACATAACCTCAATATCAGTAAGTATTATGCTAATAATTAAGTTCTCAGAAGTGTCCGTCAATAATCAACGTTTATACAGTCATTTACTTATAATTTCGAACCTAGAAAATAATTTTTCATGATTGTTGGTTCTTAGGCAAAACATGTATGGGATCTGAGTAATCTCCTTTGGTTGCAATAAGTTAAAGCATACTTTAGTTATCGTGCTAACGCACAGACACACAGACAGGTCCAAAACGTGTAAATCCATCAAAATCTCGAGGTAGAATTTTTTGACGATTACAAGACGTCCTCTATACTACGTATACGAGAAAGTAAAAATGTCACAAGATATATACATTAGTTTCGAGACACGGTATTTCTAATCAGCGAAACTACCTAAGATAAAAGTACAAGAAGAAGAACAATAACAACATTTTTTGTGTGAAAAACTTGTCCAAAAACTTCTGAACACTCATGGAAGATATTTCGTATCAGAGCTCCGAGTTTATAAGGCTATGTCGCGTATGTCAGTAATAACTCCTGTGTATGAACTTTGTTTATTTCGGGTAGATACCTACTAACATTTTTTCTTTCTTTGTATTCCAACTTAGGAGGCAGCGTATTGACCTTTCTGATCTATATCGATAAGAAATGAAAGTAAATTTTGGTTGTTCCAAAAATTGTAATCTCGATCTCGTCGAATAAAGGAAATAAAATTTGCAAATATCAGTTCAACAAAAAGTTGGGATTTTGTTTCCAACTTATAGATACGCAAAAATAGATGTATGTTAATGCACATATTACCTTCATAATCCTAAAAGGGTTAAGCAGTTGGGTGGGTACAAATAAATCCACATCTGACAGTATGAGGCATGCAGTACCTCAAAATAGTGGCAGATAGCCAGACTGTGCATCACCTACATTTATTAACAAATCGCCAAAAAGTAAGTTAACATTCAGTGAATCAGCAACAAAAAAACAAAAACCAGGGCCCAAACTCTGCGTATTGAATCGAGTGAACAATTGCATCGAAGATTTATTAATTGAATCTTAAGAGGATAGTAAGGCGCGCAAGGCAAGCCTTCATACAAACGGAAAATGAAGGAATGAAAGGAAAACGTGCAGACATAGTTTTTAGTATGTTAAAACGGTAATCTAAGGTTAAAACCATTCTAAAATAGATCGGATAAGAATTACGGGTGGGAAGCAACGAATTAGGAATTGGTGGGAAGCCGTTTTTTCCATATAATAATTGTGTTATTTTGTACGAAAACAGTGCTCCCTAGATAGCTATCTTCTAGACGTGATACCAATTAATGTACACAATTTGTATTCTGCTAGCTAGTTCGGGTTTAAGCCAAGAACCCATCATTTAAGTGACAGTACTCTGGGGTACTAGAGTACCCCAGTAAATATTTTTTTTTACACAATTATCAACATTTATTAATAATCAACAGCTTATATAGACTGTTATGGCACTTATTTCAGTTTCACGTAATAGTATAAGGCCTAAATAGAATGCATTATTTTAAGTGTTTTTGCAAATTTTTGTTTGGAGCTCTAAACATAGAAAAATTTGACATGATTTGCATCGAGAAACAAAAAACGAGATTTACAGCCTTTTCACCTGGGACAAATATAAACATTTTTTTTTCGGCAAAGGATACTGGAGCACCTTCCTCTCATTTTGTCACGACCACACACTAACACCTTGCAAACACAAACGCAATGGCATTAAATAGAGTTCTGTGATTGGTTCGTTTCTTATCCAAGAGTCGAGAAATCTCATAGTAATGTATGTGAATACGGGTGTGAGAGGACTCCCTCCCGACGGACGGTTTGATCCAACCATCCACCACGTACAAATACCCGGTAGCGCAAAAAAGTCCGTTGTGAAACAAAAAAGTAATCGCAAATTTTCAAAAAAAATTTGATTTGTACCCCAGGGTCGGTTCTAGGCTTAACATAGTTTTGTCTAAATTCGATATTTATGTACTTTTTATGTAATTTTTCTGAATTTGGACAATACGATGTTTATTAATAATCTGAACACATAGTTTTGTTCTTATGTAATTGCATTGCTCAGTTAATAATCACAGGGCCACAATACCAGAAGTAACTGCAGATATTCCGTCGAAACACATCACTAATTTTGTTATACTCCGCATCACTAAAAATTCAATTTGAATCCGCGGGAATTCGAAAATTACATTACACTTTCGCTTTTAGTTTCGTAGAAATGTCGCGTTTTAAGCTTTTAAAGTAAAAACCGGTGGAATTATGCGACGGGCCAGAAACGAAAGACAATGAGTCGCATGGCCTGGAATTTAGGCTTAATAGATTACAATTTTAAATAGGTATAGACTGGAGATCAGACTATCTATTTATTCATTTCATTTTCAACCTTATGTCGTGGATTTAAATTCAAATTATTCTATTGAAAATGTCAGCTGAGGTAGTTAAACGTGGCGCTCTTTGCCGATATCCTTTTTCTTCCTCACTCTTGCGCGGCATTATCGGGCACTGGGGCTTTCTTGTCTTTTTATCTTTGTCCGAGAAACTTTTGACCTTTCTCTGATCTGAAGGAAAGTGAATATAAAGGCCATAGCACATTTATCTGCTCGGATAGGAAATTGTCAGTATCGCCAAATGTGTAAAAACAATTTAAAAAAATTTACAATTTGTGCTATTATTTGTACCTGCATAAATATAAATATGCAAAAAATTGTGAAAAATATTCTGCGAAAGTGACAATTTTTTTGGCGATGATTTTTTCCAAATCGTCGTTTCGTTTTATCATGAAATCTGTCACGTACGTAAGGTGTCTATTTTTGAACATTTCGTATTTTATCAAACTGTACAATATTCGCACCAAGAGCTCATATTGTGTGTCATGTAACGAAAACTTGGAAACTGTTTGCTTTATTATTACTCCCACGTTGCTTAATACGTCGTGGATAAACTTTGTCTCATTATTAATTTTCTCTCAATGATTCGTCTCAATAACTTAATCCTTAACATAGATCAATTGTTTATTGATATATGTAATCAGATCTAAATTATGTTTAAATTATAGATGTACTATTACGTTCAGGCATTTTTTTTAAATGTTGTTAAATGATCTTTTTTCAAGAATGTGATTCTGTGTCTGGTTTTTATACCAAACATTCAATGTAAGCAGTTTATACGAACTATAAGAATTTGTAAACAACAAAATTAATACTATTTGGAACCTGTCACTATTTGGAGGCACTGCATGGCACATACTGCCGGATGCGGCTTTATGTGTAAAAACATGTTACCTAAGGCTCTATTTATCCCCTCATGGAATTACGAGCTTGATCATATGTACGTATGTATCTAAAATTAATATGATTTTCACGTTATCTAGGTAATGCGAAAATTGCTACGCTCGATCTCCTGTCCGAGCGCTGAGTTTTGAACGTGAGTTAAGGTAAAACAATATTTAATGATTACCTTTGCCTCGTCGTTACTTCACCATCAACAGCTCATATAATGTCCCCGCAGAGGGGCTCGAGCCTACCCCACATTAGGAGCGATTAGGCCTTAGTCAACCACGCTGGCCAAGTGCGGGTTGATCGACTTCACACACAACCTAAGAATTTCTTCATAGGTGTGTGCAGGTTTCCTCACGATGTTTTCCTTCACCGTAAAAGCGTCGATTAAACGTACATATGAATTTAAAATTTTAAAACACATTGCTACGTGGCGGGATTAGAACCGGTGCCTCTAAGGTGGAAGACAACGTCCTTACGTACTACATCACCGAAGCTTTTATCATCGTCATCGTCACTGATCTCACAGTAATTAGACCAGAAAAAGAAAACCGGCCAAGTGCGAGTCGGACTCGCACACCGAGGGTTCCTCGGTATAAACTGCTGTATCTTTTGATCGCGTTAATTTAGAAGTTTGATTTTTTCACTGCATAAAGGGACAATAGACCTAGGTATTTGGTATAAATTTCAATTTGATACCTTTATTCGTTCGTGAGAAATAAGGTAGTAAGTTTCATTTTATTAAAATATTTTTATTATATTATATAACTAAAAAAATGTGATTTTCGCAATTTTTCCTATATTTGCATTATATGACAATGTTTCATGCCAAATTTCAAGATTCTGAGTTTACGGGAAGTATCCTGTAGGTTTTGATTCCTTTGCAAGTGTCGGAAATTTGTTGAAAATATCGACTAAATCGGCTGTATCTTTTGATTGGCTTGGCTTAGAAGTTTGATATTTTCACAGCTTAAAGGGACAATAGACCTGAGTATTTCAAGTGAATTTCAGCTTGATACGTCCACGCGTTCTTGAGATAAAGGGTCTTGACAGACAGACAGACAGACAGACGGACAACAAAGTGATCCTATAAGGGTTCCGTTTTTTCCTTTTGAGGTACGGAACCCTAAAAACTACCCTACTAAGCTCTTCTGGGGGCGTTTTGAAGTCGGCGTACTTTACGTACACAATTGGGTACTAGGCAATCCTCAGACGGGGGGCCTATGTACTGCTCCAAGGCACACGGGGGCCAACTGCTTTAGGGCCGGAAAAGACCGGCGGTCATAGCCGTCTGCTGTCTCCGGACGGGTAATAAGGTCAACAGTTTCAATGAAAAGTTATATAAATACCAGATTCATTGGAACTTTGCACTGCAAGTTGAAGATATAAATAACAATAAAAGTACTCATTAGTACGTTATATCTAACATATTTATAAGCAGAGTGTTATTTTACAACAACCACTTTACAGAGAGCCTTTGTTTTATATTAAACGGAACAGTTATCAGCAATCTCATATAACACCTTCGGTGACGATTATTGTCCTTACCTCCATTAGTGTAAACGATATCTTACGCTAACAATAGATACGATATTGAAGCATCAGCTATCGGGGTTATAAACGATAAACAAACAAAGAGTTTTATCAAGTCATTGTTAAGGCTCGTTTGCACAACTTGACAGGATATTTGTACATGCTGAGGTTTAGTGATTCAGAGGGTAAAAATGTAGGTATAATTGGTTAATGTGTCGGTAGGGTTGTTCTGATACCACCAGCTTATTTTTTTAAAACCCTAGATCGCTAACCTCCTGGTGTACCCTATTTAAGCTAACCATCCGCCGAAATGACAGGTATTAGAAAAAAAGTTCTTTTTTCATAAGATTTATACTTGATAGAGCTGTTGATGTTTATTATGGTTATGTAAAAGGTTTACCAATAAAAATACATTACATAAATTTACTTTACGGTATGAAAATATGGTACCTTTACTGAGACCTCCTAAAAAAGGAACATTTTGTCATAAAATATTTTTTCGTGCAAATCCAATGAAAAAAAGGTTATATTCAAATTTTGACGTTACATGGCATATTAAAATATAAAAATGTAATAACAATGTAAATTAACTTACTTTTTTAGCTCATATACAAAATATATACTGGCAATAAAACTAACGGTAGAGCTAACCATCAATCAGTCAAAACGACGAGCAACAGCTCCGTATCTCAAAAACCATAACACTTACCTTTTCGGTGCATACGCCAGGCAAAGACCTCACCAGCAACTGAGTTGACTAGCCGAACCACGGCATTTAAACGCATCGTTAAAAAAAGCTTTTAAAAGAGACATTTATATTATACGCTACCCGTCGATACGACGGAGGTTAGCTATCTAGGGTTAAATAGAAATGTTAATGTGGTGCTAACACAGATTCAATAATACAAGGAGATAGGCCAAGCCAGCGTTTAACTTGTGACAAGTGTATGCCCAGTTCGCTGTCCGATAATGTCGAGTGAATACGTAAGTATGTCAGAAAGAAAAAAATATCCGTTTTTCTTTCAAAATGCCGTCCTGTTCTTCTGTAACATGCAATCATTGCAGTGAATCAGTTATTTATCAAGTAATAGAACAACTTTTCACACGTATGAACCGAAAAATTTAGATTTATATTTAAAAAACTATATTTAAACAATTTTTGTACCACATTAAAAAAATTTAAACGATTTTTATTCATAAAAACACAATCACTTTAAATTATGCGTTACTATCTTACAAATTGTATTATATTGCAGCTGTGCTTAACTTTCTTTATTTCGCAGTCCTTAATACGCGCGCAATCAATAGTGTATATTACTACATGCTCAACTAGAACCATTTTATGTAGTACGGCCGCTGATCGCATCACTCGGACACGGCTCGTACTTCCTATGAACTCAGTGATTTGACCGTTCTCCTTTGCGGCTGTGCTTAACTTTCATTGCTTCGAAGTCCTTATGACGCGCGAAATGAATAGTGTATATTACGGCATGCTCAACTAGAATCATGTTATGTAGTACGGAAGCTGTCGAGACACTCGGTCTTCATATGAACTCGACGATTCGACCGATCTCCTTAGATTGATATATCTGTGGGTGCTAACCACTGACTGCTAACACATTAATATTAATCATGTTATTCTTTCTTTCTCCTATTCTATATGGGGTCGGTGCAGTGTGTCTTGTTAAAAATATTTAAGATTCAAAACTAGACTACTAACCGAACAAATTAGTATGGGATTTTTTTTTATTTCTCATTTATTTTTGCCACCCTTAATTCTCAATTTTGCTGCCCTCCGTTTTTGCCACTTTGGACTATGTCCTATGTCTAGAGTATGTCCGGCTGGCCCTCCCTGAAAATTTCATAAAATGTATGATAACAATTTTTTTAACGTGTCACAATTTTCGCGGCTCCCATTAGACTAGTTCGCGCCTCCCTACAAAGATACATAATAATCTAGATATTTCATAAATAAACATTAATAAATATATAAACAACCATGACCCATGAACAAATATTCGTGTTCATCACACTAACATTTGCAACTATCAGGACTCGAACCCGATCGCCCGATGAGTAGGCGGCGTTACTGACCACTCCACTAAGACGGCGACGATATAGGTTTGGCATTCGATTATACGGCCGATATTTTTGTAAAACTTTAATAAATATTTAACAATGTTCATCCTTCGGCTGTAGAACCCAGGCCTATTGATTGAGTAGGCTACGTCCTGGCCACTCCATCAAGGCGGATTCTCAATGTTTGGAGTTCTAGATAAAGTTCGTTTCCACGTCTCAGACCAAATAAAAAGTGGAGGCGGAGCGCAGCGGAGAACGGACTGAAGCTGGTTTTATAGATTGTTTAGTTTCACTCAAGACGCCAGCGAAGGCTTAGAAATCTCTCCGTGAGTTCTTAGCCTTGATGATTAATCTAACCGTAGACTACATTTATTTTCAACTATCTTCTGCCTATAATTGTTATTCTGATGGATGAGCTATATTATTGTAAAGTTTCATCAAAATCCATTCAGTAGTTTTTGCATGAAAGAGTAACAAAAATACATCCAACCAGATATCTATGCTTACAAACTTTTGCCTTTACATTATTAAGAAGGAATCTTCTCACCACTAATAATGTCCCACTCCATAGCCTATAAACGACGTATGTGCACGTTAATTAACGAATTTAAAAAAATATTTACATTATGTTCCACTAAAGCCTTGCCCAATTTAAAACTGTGGTAAGATCGTTATTAACAAAAATTTAGAATACTTTCCTAATAATTGATGTGTAGGCTATAATCGATGTACAAATTCAAATTGTTATTGCTTACCTACTTGTTAATTTGTGTGTTACTGTGCCAAAGAAATAAAAAAAAAATAAGGCAAGGCGTAGTTCGTTACATGTGTATGCGTGTAACTGTGTAAGTACACGGGCGACAGGCAAGCGAGGCGTAGTTTTATTTTACAAGCCTCAGTGCGTTCTTTGCAAAACTCCATTCACACTTTTTATTTTATCTGATGTTCGCGTTTGTTGTTATCATCACTCTCTACTTAGTCGGCCGAGAGCGCGAGACAACATTGTACATAGGCGGTTTTACTGCTAACCAACAAATCACTAAAATAAATAATCGTCAACGCAACATTGCCACCCGCTTTTGGCCGAGTTTGTACAGCAGGCGTAACATGACGGCCAAGAGCTTTTACATCAAGTTTGACTAGTAGTAGATAGGGATGTATATCAGGTATGTATACAATTGTTTCGAAAAATACAATTTTAATCAAAAATCAAAAAGTTTTTTATAATGCTCTTTATTTGCCAAATTATTAAGTTTGCTAAAGAAGTATGATAAGTTTTTGACAAAAATAATTATTGTACTACTCATCATGATCATTTCAGCCAAGAGACGCCCACTGTTGGACATAGGCCTCCCCCAAGGATCCCGCATCCAGCGGCTTCCCGCGACCCTTACTAGATCGTCAGTCCACCTTGTGGGGGGCTTACCTACGCTGCGTTTCCCGGTACGTGGTCGCCACTCGAGGACTTTTCCGCCCCAACGGCCGTCAGTCCCCCTCGCAATGTGCCCTGCCCACTGCCACTTAAGGTTCGCAATTCTTTGGCCTATGTCGGTGACCTTGGTTCTCCTGCGGATCTCATCATTTCTGATATGATCACGCAGAGAAACTCCGAGCATAGCCCTCTCCATTGCCCTTTGGGTGACCTTGAGCCTTATTATGAGGTCCATTGTAAGCGGCCACGTTTCGGTTCCATAAGTCATCACTGGCAACACACACGAATTTGTCGAGAATATGCCGCGTAGCTTCCCGAACGCTGCCCAGCCGAGATGGATTCGCCGATTGACCTCAGTTGGACTGTTTGTCCTAGGTAAACATAATCGTCGCAGCTTCCAGTGTAGAGCTTCCAACCTTTACAGGAGTGGGTGCGACATGGATATAGACATTTATCAATGTTAATTTTAAGACCCACTTGTTGGGAGACTCTACAAAGATCGTCGAGCATTGTGCCCAGGTCTTCCAAGGTCGCACCACGATATCATCTGCAAAGCGAAGGTGAGTCATGTACTCGCCATTTATGTTGATGCCAAGTCCTCTCCAGTCCAGAAGCTTAAACGCGTCCTCCGACGCAGCTGTGAACAGTTTCGGCGATATAACATCACCCTGTCTCATGCCTTGCTGGAGCTGTATAGGTTTTGAATTCTGGTCCTGAAGGCGAACTGACATAGTGGCGTTTTCGTACAGTGACCGCAACACTTGGATGTATCGGTAGTCTATGTGGCATATTTTACTATGTTTATCAAAATCGACCTACTATGTTATACTGATTACGAAATTCATTAAGTAAGAGTCCTTGAAAAATAACAGCTTTATGATGAAGAAAACGGGAGCATTGATTATCATAATATTAATATTAAAACCAACAGATAGTCTCATAAAGTAAAAAAATAATAATTTACAAAACACAACTGTCTCTTCAATTATCTGTCTTATTGCTTCAAATCTGGGCCATTGAAGTGCGGTAATATAAATCTGGCATAATAAGAAATTTGTTGCTATTGTTGGTACAAAGTTATTAATATTCAGAACTGGCAAATAAAATAAAACATTATTCAGTGCTTTGGAAATTTAGACTCCGTAATAACCTTTTGTATTCAAAATTAAAATAGAAATGAATTAACAATTGAATTTGCTTTGTGGGTAATTCGCCAATAGCACGACAGATATTTCACCTTATACTTAATAGGATTTTTAATTGTAATCAACATTTCGGTAGTGTGTGTACTAACTACACAAGAATGTCAAAACAAATAGGTACACATTCTCTACATTCAAATATATGAATGATGAATGTATGTATATGTGTATCATAATTAAAGAATTATGATACACATATAGATACATTCAATTTTATGGCATAATACGCGTCAGAGTAGCATTTACGCGTTACAGGTTTTCCTTGAGGAGGTACTTGTCCGTTTTTCGCAAAAAAAAATAATCGAAGAAACCTTATATTTTGATGTCATACATGCATGTTAAATTTTGGTCACGCATCCGAGTAAAGACCGCGTACTTGGTTGCTTAACTTTCGTGATCGACGAAGTTGATAGAGACCTTATTATTTTGATGACCTTATTATAACGACCCTAATGAAATTGGGACCGGGATAAGAAGAGTATCCATAATCTATAATTTCTGATCATTTTACGATAATAATAATCACATATAAAGACAGTGGTAAGCAAAGTCAATTTCATCTTATAATTACTCTGGCTACCGTATTATTTACACGAAATGATACAGCAAACACAGAAGATATAAGAAGTTATATAATTATTTCTGACCCGAAACTCGATTCCTTTTCTATGCTTATTCTTAATGGCATGAAACAAATGATAATGACTTCTCCATTAAAATATCTAATGGAGGTACTCAAGACAACAGTTAACATTATGGCACTTAATTCGTGAATAGTAAAAGTTGTTTTACAACGGAGGGCTATCTGTTGTTTCCTATATAACGTAGTACATAACAGAATTTGCAACGTGACCCAACTGGCAGACGACAGCTTAAACCGTTTAATAGAAAACGATTCGCCACTGTTATTGAAAGAGGACAGGTTAAAATGAAGCACGATTAACTCAGAAGTAAGTTAAACGAACCAATTTAATGATAAACGAGGAAGTACAATTTAATAATAATAATAAATAAAATTGTTTTTATTAACATAAATTACATTACAATTCATTTGTGAAACATCTCTTTTAAGTAATTATTAAATACCTGTGTTAGAGTGCTTCGCTCATAACCTTTGACTTTATAACATTATGTTAATAAGTTACAGTGAAAACTATGAAAAGTACATAAACAAATGAAAATGTGCTTGAGTGAGTGTGTGCTGCGAGCACACGCAAGTGTCTGTGGTGTGTATGTATGTTTACTTTGTGCATGTGTGAGTGTGATACAACTAGTAATCCCTTTAAGTCTATATAATTCTTTTTAATTTAATAGCAATTTACAAAGAACTAGCGACTAGAATATACTATGTATGTATAGATTAGCGATTAGCCCCGGCATAGCGCGGAATTTCGCGGCTTTTCTGTACTATAGTATCATGTGTTATACGTATTAACCTTCCTCTTGAAGCACTCTATATATTGCTGAAAACCGCATTGGAATCTGTTGCGTAGGAAGTTTAAAAATTCCAAGCGCGCACATACAAAAACAGCGACTTCATTTTGTACTACGTATAGATTGGATTAAATACATATAGATTGTCAACGTCCTGAGTTGTTTTAGAATATAACAGCTATTTTGTTTGTCTGCGTTTGTTTGTTGGTTTAGGGAAGGTTTAGATACTTTCGGGTTAGTTGCCCATTTTATATAGGCGTCAGGCCGTCAACCTGTTACTGTCTTGGGGCACTGCGAACTGTGACTTTATGTGCAATTAAATATTACCGATCATATCTGTTCTATTTCTTTTGGACTCATGAGTGAAATAGTATAATAATATATGTCTTCTTAATTGTTTCCAATTACTGAGGATCGTGACTCCTTTTGAGGCGATCAATGGTTTGTCTCCAACTGATCCAGTCCGTTGCCTGGTGGGGGGCGCTTTCAGGTAACTACCGCTGTTCGGAGATCTGGCCCGACCATCTCTTTAGGCTTCGACCTCTGGGTCTCTTGCCTCTCTAACTTTCCCATCAGCACTATTTTCTCCAAGTATGTATGTAGAAATAATTATTAGAACCATCCACTTCAAATTGACAGGGTTTGTTCACCTCAAATTAGGTATACAGAAATTCAGCTAGATGAAAATAGAAGACTTATTTCTTTGATTTGCCTCTGAAATTTATAAGTCATTGCATACTTTCCTCTATGCATAGGCTTAGCGACGTGTGGATAGTCATCTTGTGGATAGATAGGATATAGGTGACGTATCGCTACACACATTTGAATTGCACCTTTGTATTGTTCCTGTGCGATGGACAAAGAATTACTTTCATTGCACAGCTTCTGAGTCGCAATTCTGTAAATACTTCGCCTTCTCTTTGTTTAAATGTGTGACACGGCAAATTATTTTGAGAACGACATTATGAAAATGATCGAGAAGTTTGTTTCTACACACGTTATATCTCCCGAAACCATTGAACCGATTCTAAGAATATCCTTTAGTGGCGTAGGCAATATTTTATCTCGAACGGTTCCTTAGGGAAGACGCAGATTAGCGGAAGCTGATATAACTTCGTGCTTACCTACATTAAGTTTCTTTTAGGACTCGTGTTATGATAGTTACTACATTACGGATAAGACGATATCTGAATTTCATGACCTTAGATAGTATCATCATATAACTTTGTTATTGCCGAAAATGACATTACAATTTGTATACCTATAAATATTTTTAAAAAAGGAGATTTGAAATCATAATAATAATTATATTTCTACACTCACATCAATTATCTAGCCCAAATTAAGTATCTTTAAGAACTTGTGTTATGGATACTTAATTACGGACAAAATATACTTAATAATCTAGATATTTTTATAAATAAACTTAAATAAATATATAAACAACCATGACTCATGAACAAATTATCGTATTCATCACACTAACACTTGCCACTACCAGGACTCAAACCCGGACCGCCGGATGTGTAGGCAGCGTTACTGACCACTCCACCACGGCGGCGTCGTTATATTTATTTAGTCTATAGATAAAACAATATCTACGAATTGGCTGTATGTAAGTATTAAGAATCAAACGGCGGCGGCGCTTTGTATAAATTCTCGGATTAGCGTCCTTCCGCGATCTTTTCAAACAAGTTTTTAAAACTTCTTTTTAATTCAAGTACCCAAGAAATTTCTGTTTTACGGATAACTAAGTAAAGTACAAAATGATGTAGCTAACTAAACAAGAGATTTTGTTTCCTTTTTATTACTCATTAACTAAATAGCGTATAAACCCGGCTGTACAGTGTAATGTAGGCTACGGTATTTGAATTTTCTCTTCGTGGAAAGTTCATGGCCGCATGACCTAAGTGTTATAGCTGCCTTACGCCGTTCTTAAGCTTGCAAACAAACCCGTAAATAATTTCTAAATCTGTCATGTTTACATTTATTTGGTGCATTGCGTACCTAGTTATTTATAGTCACTACAAAGTAGTTATTGGCTGCAGCTGGCGCTCATTGCATCGTTAACTTTAAGTGCTTCTAAATTAAGTTCATTTTCGTTTCTCGTTTTAAGTCTCCTTTTGCTCCCGCTTCGAAAACAGCTGCTCGCGAATCTGCGTTGCGTTTGTAAACACAACAATGAAGTTTTGTATATCAACGAGTATCTTTCTGTAAACAAACGCGAGTGATAGGTGGATAGAAGTGTAGCGGCATCTTGTGTTATGTCATAACTGAACTATTTGAAGCATGGCTGATGAAATAATCCAGCTTTAAGAAAACTAAACCAAGGAGCTATTCTAATATTGAAACGTTATAATGTTCCTCGGGTGTAGTAAAATCGTTTCTGCCTCAGGAAAGAGCATTTTATTGCCGGCGGAATATTGTTATATTGTAGTCGAGGTAACGTGCTCTGTTATATTAAGAATAGGATCGTCATAATATTATGGAACGCGAACAAAATACCTTTGGTGTAGAAAGGATTATGTCACTATAATGGCTGTGCATGTTATTATTTTAACATATTGCGGATGTAGATTTCAACCGGGAAAAAATTGACACAAGTTCTCATATTTTCGTTTGAGATCTAAGTACATTTTACACTGATCTAAATGATGATTTAGATATTGTCTAGATACGCGGTATATACTGAAGATCTGGTAAGGGTAGCGGGAAGCGGCTGGATGCGGGCAGCGCAGGTCTGACTGGCCTATATCCAACTGTCATCTGGTATGAAACACTCCAAATCCTTCTTAGGTGAATGCCCAAGAGGATAGAGTAAATCCATATTTGGAGGCAACAGACAACAGGCCCTCCTAATCTTGGGTGGACTCACAGGGCACTACGCCACAAACCACATGCTCAACAAAATGCAAATTTCGACAACACCAAATTGCAGAGCATGTGGGCATAACCAGGTATCCATGGAACACCTACTATGTGGAATAATTTTATTTTTGCGTTTACAAACGCGTAAATATAATACTAGAAAAATGCACTGAAAAAAAAATCGACTTCCCGCCCCGTCCCGCCTGAGGCAAGTCGATTTTTTTCAGTGCATTTTTCTAGTATTATACCTACTATGTGACTGTGATTCCATAGCCAGGACTAGACTAAATATCCTGGGATTGGCTTACCCAAAGCCAGAAGACTACAGGCTCTTCAAGCCCATGGATATAGTTAGACTAATGGCTTGCTTATTCAAGGAGCGAAAAGAATGAACGAGAATGGGGAGACACAAAAGATCCCATTGGGTCGAAGTGCACCGTGGGGAAACTCACGGACCCTACATAAGATAAGATAAGATAAGATATCCAACGGTGGGCGTCTCTTGGCTGAAATGATGATGGTGATTGTCTAGTTATATATTGCGCTGTGCTGTGCTGAGCTAAGTTTTATGTTTTAAGCAAAGCGCAGCGCAGTGCAGCAAGGTTTGTTTGTTTCATCATTATTAACTAAGAGAAGCGATTCGACTAAATAGAGCAGACCGCCGCGTAATTTACTGTTGATTGGTCACCCATAGAGTTCAAATGTTATATTATCACATCTATGTAGATGACGTCATTATGTCTGTGCAATTAGAGTTTAGATTATGTAGATATAACGAGGCGGTTGACCCTATCTACAGACCTAAATACTGTGACGTTATGATTATTTCAATGGAAAACAAATAAAAATGCCTATTTGTCTTGCTAATGATGTATGTCCTTTTCTGTGTCATTTCATCTCTTTCTTGTTTATTTGAGCTCACGATCTCGAACGTCGTGTTTCTTGTCACCTCAAAAGGTGGGGTGATGGATGGCCAAATATCCGACACGGGTCGGAGGGCAGCCAGAAACGACAACAAAACTTATGATACAATCCCGTCTGTCATAGCGTCTCCTCGTGGATTTCAAACTATAACCCTCCTAAGCTAGTCACTTATGAATCAACCGTTATACCTCAATATTACCAATAATCCAGCACTCGCAATATAAGTATGTGCACATTTTTTACGTGAAAACAATAGACTTATACATATTTATTTTTTGTAACATAAATAATTCATTTTCACCCGCGATTCACTCCAGCCATCAAAAGTAACGTTTGTCAAAGCTCCGTTGACCATTGTCCAGTGATAAATTGTCAGCCGCATGACTGACGTAATTACGACCTATGAACGACTTTCTATTACCTACATATAATATAAATAAATTTGGCCCGCGGCTTCGCCTTTGTGGATATCGTTTTCCTCCACCCTTTTGTATAAAACAGTAAATTCATCCCATAGGAACATATTACCGGGATAAAAAGTATCCTGTGCCTTCATCTAAGCTAAGATCTTCATACCTCCATTCCAAATTTTTATTTACATCCGTTGAATTGTTGCCATGTAATTGTCCAAATATCTCACTAAACACATTTATTACATTAGTAGAATATGATGACATAATATACTACGAGTATATTATTATCTACTACCTATAGAATCAACCGATTGTTTTAAATTTGGTACAACGAATGAGTCATTCTTAGACCCTTTCATCTAGCGTTGAATTGCCATGTCATGCGTGTGATAATAATGATAACTTATCTACCAAACGGTCGACCCTCGCCATGACCTCAGATGAATGACCTCTTGTTAGAACTAACGCTTGTTTGATAAGAAAACAATGGGACAAAGTAAAAGGATTGTGTTGGTTATTGTACGAGTAATTTGGATTAAGTTGCATTTGACGTACTATAATTAAAAAAAAAACAGGTTTTAAGCGGCAACGTCTTAAACAGGGCATTGACCTCGATGGCTCTTCTAGTCATCATGTTCCTACTCTGCTCCCATTTATCTGGGGTAGGTGCAGTATGCCTTGATATCGACAATACTGCTGAAGGATTTGGCATTATATTTTTACGGACATGTGCCTGACGCCAACCCTCCTTGGGAATGACTGCTATCTTTAGACAGCACACGGGACCAACAGCTTAAGTGCTTAACGTGCCTTCCGATGCACGGAAGAAAATTGACTTGAAATTTGGCTCTTCTAGAATCGGGAAGAAATGCCCCGGTATCTGTGCCTAGAATAGCGCGATGTCGTGTGTACTGGGTCTTCGCTACGTCAACGGGTGCTGTATAGTTTGTCGGTGAGTGAGTGTACTTGAGGTGTAAAAAGAACTATTAAGAGTAGCACCATACCACTTGTCTTGTCATCTGGGTCGTCTAGGCCCAATAATACATTTTCGTGGTCGGATAGATTTACATTCTAATTGAATGTAAAATCAATTTAGATATTTCTAAAATGAGAAGCATGATTATCATAAAGTCTTGTCGTTCATGAATGGATCTTACTAAATTACTAAAAATTTAACGTTGTCCTTTACGAAATTATTTAATTAGGTACGCCTTTGTAGATACTAATACTGAAGTCTTAAAAATATCGTAACTCGTAGGTACGTCGCGCGTAAAACTGATTTTAAGTCCAGCTGAATGGGTCCTAAAATTTAAATCTGCCATAAAAATAGTCTTAAAATATACCTACATAAAACTTGTAGTCTATTAGTTAGTAGCTAGGTACAACTACATTTGACTCAGTAACCCAGGAATCTAAGTAATTATTGACCTTTTCCTGATTCATACAGTGATAAATCTGTGTATGGTTATTTACTATATTCTTATTATTAAATTTCTTCTAAAACACTTCCAAAAAACTGTGTAACCAAGACCAATATAATACGGTAACCTCGAAATTATAATATTAACCTTCTCGCATGACGTAATTTTTAGCGATGCCATCGTGCTTAAGGCGTAATGGTAACGCGCTTCACTATTGAAATAGAATTCAGTTTACGTATGCAAAAAGTGCATAGTAAGCTTAAGAATCGCGGTCTTACCAATGCATCGCAGCAAACACTTCAATGATAAGGTTACGGTAACTTAAAAGTTTTAACCTTTCCTGGCTACTTGTAAGGTGTTGAAAATTAAACGTGAGAGTGTATCAGGCATGTTCCGTGTTGCATTTGTGCTATTCGTGGTATGTTCAGTACGCGCACCTGAATTTATGGCGAAACCGCTACGTAGGTACTCGCATCACTTTGAAAGTCTTTTTAGTAAGCACATATTTAATAATACAAGGAGATAGCCCGAGCCGGCGTTTATCTTGTGACAAGTGTATGCCCAGTGCGCATACATTGCTGCGAGTTCGTCGTCCGATAATGTCGAGTGAATACGTACGTATGTCAGAAAGAAATATCCGTTTTTCTTTCAAAATGCCGTCCTGTTCCACTGTAACATGCAATTATTGCAGTAAATCAGTTATTTATCAAGTAATGGAATAACTTTTCACACGTAAGAACCGAAAAACTTAAATTTATATTTAAAAATCGGGAGTGGTCTCCCCTTAACTTTCTCGTTTACCGGAAACGATTTAAAGTTTGATAGAAACCTTATATTTTGATGTCATACACGTGTTAAATTTTGGTCACCCATACGAGTACCGACCGCGCACTTGGTTGCTTAACTTTCGTGATCGACGGCTCGGTCTTCATATGAACTCGGCGATTCGACCGATCTCCTTAGATTGATATATCTGTGGTAGTAAGCCTCCCATGCAACAGGGCTCTAAGACTAGGGTATAGTATTTACATACATAAAGACAGGCATTCCTTCGTCCCATAGAGTTGGCTGATATAACAACTCTTTTCCACTGGCTTTCCTTTTTTTCGTGTCGTCTACTCGCATCTTTCAGTCCTCATAAAATCTCAGGGATTTCGAGTACTTTTAACGTGACCCTTTTCTTAAGATGTTTCCGATTTGGTCGATAAACGTTCACCTAGGTATTACTCGGGCGGCATATCAACTGGTTTCCAATTTATATATCCTTTCAATATCTTTTCACTAATGCTTTCTACATAAACAAGCCATCTGAACATCCCTTCCTTAATTCTTGTCACGTCTTTTTTCAAACCACTACACTCTCTTATATCGCGTCAATAGCTGCTTTTATACGTACGCTCTATTCCGCGTTCTCAGGAGCGCACAGGAAAGCCTGCACGCCTGATCACGCGTGATTATTTTTTCATTCGCGCGCGATTACTCGTGTTCGCCGTGTAAGGGGTAATCGCGCGCGATAGACGGCGCGAAACTGGCGCTCGTGGGAGTGTGTGCATTTCACACGTGCGGCGCGTGCTCCCTACATTCTCTTCAGGCGTATAAAGGCCGCTATTGCATAACCTGACAGTATTTAGTTACAATAGGTAAATTAATTATAGTAAATTAGTGGTAACCATTTATGTTTATACGTTTTAATTAACATGACTATTATATTGGCAAATATATGTGTGTAATGAAATGCAATATTAATATACTTTTCATCTTTACAGGTAATAAAATGTCTGTTGCGGACTGACAGGTAAAACTTATCGATTCTAATTTATGCGAAATTTTATTTAAGTAGTTAATAATTTTATCGCCGTATTTTTTTATCGTGCACATGATACAAGTGAAACTTTTTAATAGGTGTTTCCCTCTACGACATATCTTTGTTCTCTCTGAGGTCATAAATCTTTTTCTCACGGTCGACTGAATGAACCTTAAAATTTTACTTTTAAATATCGTTCACATCTTCGTCTAAGAAGTTTCATTAATATAATTCATTCGATCCCGATATCTAAGATAGACTACTGTTCTCAACTATTCTTCATTTTCGGTTTGCCTACATTTGATAATGAATCAGAATCCCGCTTCAAGTTTAAGTGGCATAATAGTATTATCGCAAATATTTGCACTTCCCTTCGCTTCTATATGAGAAGCTTCACAAGCATTTACTTGCATTTACTTGTGTTGCCGTTCACAAGCATGAAGTTCTAGACTACTCGCGTCCCCGTTTTAATTTACTTCCGTCCAGTTCTCGTCTTAAACGTGCTTGTGTCACGAAAACACTTTTACATTAACAGAGACATGTCATTTGATTGCATGTGAAGATAACACTAAATTAAACATTTGAAGATCACAATAAAAAGTAACACAGGATGATTGTCAAATGTATATCATTTACCAATCATTCTGTATCACTATTACAAGCGAGCACCTACCGATGCCAACATTGCCATAAAATAGTATGGATATTTAGAAAAAAATCAGATTGCTAAATACAGTTTGAAATGTTCCATATATTTTGTTTTACCGATCGAACTATTTGTAAATTTAAAATTGATTTTACAATTTTGAATTTGTGTATTGAATTTATGAATTATGCGAACCTAAATAAATCATTAAAGTATCCTACTAAATTAAAAAGGCGATAGTTGTTGCGAAAGTGGATGTATAGATGTATGGATAGATGCCTGGATGTGTGTTTGATACACTTTCATGCAAAAACTACTGAATGGATTTTAATGAAACTTTTCAATAATATAGCTCATACATCCGAATAATATATAGGCTATAATTTATACTGATACTGCGCAGACGAAGTCGCAGGCAGAAGCTAGTATTAAATAATACAATGGATTAATAAATGGATACTCAGTAACCAAATATTGTAGGTCTCTATCATTATAATTTAAAAAAAAACATAGCACACAACACAAAAATATAGCACAGGCAATAACATACAGAACCGCTAACTGATTGTGTTTTGCTTTTCCGAGATACTTATGGAGCATAAATCTGTAGAAGAGGTCCCTTTTAGCTTAGTAATATCCTTATAATTGTTTCTTTTTTACTATTTTATGGCGTAAGAAATTTAATATAAAATCACAATAACAAAGCCTGGATGCAAACTAAAACTGTATTAAAACAAAACATCAGTCAATACTCAGTAAAACTAATTTGTAAGGAGCGCCCTAGAACGCAGAGTTCTGCGGGAAATGCAGCTCGAATTTCATTTGTTATAGGGAATGTTTACGGAAGTTGGTATTTCAGAGTGCAAAGAATTCAAATTGAAAGGTTCCCGAGTTGCAGCTACGCGCGAATAGCAGAAAGGAGTCAGTGTTTGAATAAAAGTTTTGAAGCCGTTTTTATACGGTGTCGAGCATTTTAACCAGGTAAGGTAGTGTTACGTAGAATTTCTCGTTTTTATACTGTATTATAAAATAGGTTACCGTATTTTTTAATATTGTAAAGTTTATGTGTCAAGTTGAAATCATTTTTGTACCAAAACGCATGTTCCATTTTGAATTGTTATATTCGCATACATACAGTGCTCGGTTTTCATACCTGAATTTGTTACTATGTACTATCTCATAGTTACATGTAGAAACTTGTAATTGGCCTTTTTAGTTTATAAGTTGATAATTTCTGTAACTTACTGTAAGATTCCCAAATATTATGAAATAAAAATAAATAAAATAAAAATTACTTGTTTTAACCTGCGACGCAAAAGAAGGATGTTGTGAGTTTGTTGTCTTGAAGGGAGGTCCAGTAACGCTGGCTACATAGCAAGCGGTGTGGGTTTGATATACAAATGTATATTTGGATGCTCGTTGTGTTTGGATGCTTAATCATCTTCATCATTTGACCAGAGATACGCCGATTGTTGGACATAGGCCGTATTTATAAGGTTATAAATATTTACCGAATACAAAATGTAAAATACATTCATACCTACATAAAATAGCCCATGATTATTACGTGTTTTCTCGTATAAAATTAAATAATCCTAAAAAATGTAGCAAAAATGTTAAAAATGTACCAAGACTCCTAAAAGAGATTGAGCTGATTTTTTGGAATATGTAGCTTTGCATCAAACAAATATTATTTTATTGATGACTTTAAAAAAAAATGTAATTGTGATTTAGACATGTGAACGTCGTGCGCAAAATATGCCAAAGACGTAAATTAGGTTAGAATATGAAGAGTTTAAATGATATGTAATTTTTATACATAAAATCTCCTATCAATGTTTGTGCACGCTTATTTCCAAAACCAATGGACCCATTTTAATGAAATTTATAAAATGTATTTTGCTTGGTCCAAATTAGACTATAATGATACTCTTTATCTTATAGATAGTCTTCAATTTCTTTACTGATAATTAAATGAGACAATAGTATGGAATTACCACAGAAAGGCGTGGCTGGGCCAGCTAGTGTTAAATAAAAAATGGATTATATAGGTGCCTAATTGTTGTGGGCGTTAATGTAACTATTGTATTGTATATATTTTATTATGCATGCTTTAACTTGCGTTGTTTAACTGTAACCAGTACAATATACTAAGCCACCGAGCTCCTCAGATATCTATAAAAAGGGCCATTTTACAAAACGAGATATAAAAATGATGCTGGCATAAAAATACACGACTTTTGCGACGAAACGTATGACCGTGTCGTGATGAGAAATTAAAATTTCAGTACTTTGTTACAATGTTGACCTAACACTTCGGATATATCTCGTAATAATATAGGTCTAACATAATTGTCTTTATAAATTGTAGTCATATAAAAGGTTGTTTTAGGGGTGACTATAAATAAAACTTGCCAAGAAAAAATAGGACTTATAGTCATCAGAATGAAAGCTTTTTTAAGTTTTAAGAGTTTACTAGATTAGTAGTAGGTACTGTATTTTTCATGTGCGTTTATCTCGCTTCAACCCTTTTTTTCCGACTAGACTACCCTTTTTAGCCAATAGGAAGGGTAATGATTTTACCAGCCTATGTATGCAAGTATGTTTGTTAGTATTTACGTAATTCCTACCGTAGGGCCTAAACTATTCATCTGATTTTGATGAATGAGGTATCAATCATTTTAATGTAAGGCTTCAATGCGGCGCAAATTAAGCAGATAATTTGACTTCGGCTTACCTTACATAATAATAATAATAAAACACTTTTATTACACACAAAACATAAATTAATATACAGGATAAGTAGACATGAAGAAACAGCACAAAATAGGCGGCCTTATTGCTAACAAGGAATTTCTCCCAGGCAACCTTGACGGAAAGGACAAAAAGAATAGTTGAAATTGATGGTGGGAGCAGAAAAGAACTAAAAATTATCATATAAGCTAATTAAAATAAAAATAAAAAACAACAATGAATATAAAACAAGAAGATATCCATTAAATATCTTGTACAAAAAGCTAGGGACATGTTGACAGGATATGACTCCAGACTTGACTTTTGAAGGAGCTCAATGTGCGAGCACTCCTAATACTTTTGGGTAAGGCGTTCCATAACCAAACTGCATGCACAGAAAAGGAAAAAGAAAGGAAATCAGAAATCTTACATATTCAGTCACAATGAGACGTGCCATGTTACGCCAACGGGCAACGTTGCGTTGTCATAACATTAAAACATACGTCGCGTATCACAAAAATCCACGTTACAACGTCATGACCAGCCATGATGCATGTTAATCTTTTGTATTTTTGTTTTTTAAGCGTCCTCTCAATAGCAGAAGGAGAAGGTCACATATATTGCTGTTCATTTTTAGAGTATAACTGGGGATATTCAGTGACCTGGCACGTTGTAAAACCGTAGCCCGACTCCAGTTCGTCTCGTGATTTTAACGTTCATGTTACGATGTCGTTGCACGTTGGCAAAACGTGGCACGTAGCGACGTCGTAACGTGTATAAGTATAGTAGCCTTTGGTTGTTACCACACTAATCGATCCATCGTCGATCAATGCAATTAAAATCTATCAACATTGCTTGATTCTTGTGGTGCCTTAGCTTTCTTTGATCAATGGATGATGTTAAGATTGTATTATTTATTTAAGGTTGTGTTGTGTTGTTGTATGTGTTTTTATTTGTTGTTCTTAGAATAGAACAATTTAATTTCCATTTTCATTTCAATACATATATGAAGTGTTGCGTCGTGGTCAAATTATAGAATTAGCCGTTTTACGCACGGGCCAGCCATTAAAATGGACCACTTTTGTATTACAGCGGGTGTACGCCCAGGCAGATTACAATATTTTATCGATTCACATTCTTCGAAATTACTAGCGCGGAACGAACGTGCAAACAAAACACCCGGCAAACTTTGTTCTCTTATGTATATATTTTTCTTTTTAGCAGTATGAAATAAAATATTCCTTACGACCTATTCTCATACATACCAAATGTACACGAAAAATTTCATAGAAATCGGTCGAGCCGTTTCGGTCGTGGAGTTTGACCACAAATTTTTGGTGAATGAAAAAAATAAATGTATATAAGATACACGGATATAAGTTTACAAATGAATATATTTTTAGTAAATAAGCTGACCCCCCTGCTGACGAAGTCAAAGTCAAAGTCAAAATTTCTTTATTCATTTAGTTACAATCTGTACACTTATGAAAGTCAATTTTGATGCCACCGGATCAAGAGTCTACCAGGAGGCCTTGACATGTTGTTGTGGTTGATTTGCAAAAGATTTTTGTTTTTAAATAAATACATCATTTAATTACACTCTTAATCATAAACGTGGTTCTGACTGGTGTTGAGAATTTGTATGCATTATCTTTGCATAAGTACTTTCGATCTGTAATAATTTCATATAAATTTCGAATTTATCTATTTTCTGCGCAATTTTCTTTATTTTTCTTTCCGTAAGAACCTTCTACAAAGTAATTCTAAAGTTATGGCGTGACCAAGGGAAACAGGGATTAATTTATTTAATTATATAAAGATAGATAAGAATTGGGGGACGCAGAGCGATGACCACACCGCGCGCTAACGACCGAGTGAGTGATCTGGCCAAGCATCGAACCTTTCATCTCTTTTCATGTGTATGTTCACAACGCGAACTACAGAGATAGCTTATCTATGTAGTTTGGGATGTGAACCCATCTGGCGGTGTGGCCTGCGCTTAAGGATATAATCTTCCAAGTCAACTTAGGAAGGACATGACTTATTAACTAAAATATAGAGGGAAGCAGAAGAAGCGGTGAGTTAGAAAAATTTTTATAGTAAATATGAAAAATACTTACAATCTTCTGCTGTAAGAGAAAGAAATAAATCTCGAAATATATAAATTGCTTCACGTACACAACGACATGTTTGTGTATCATTTTGATAGCATAGTGAACAAAATATCATCATCATCATTTCAGCCGAGAGACGCCCACTGTTGGACATCGGCCGAACTGAATATGACAGCGTTAAAAATACTTACCCGAGGACTGCGCTTCGCTCCAAGCGAATAAACTTTGCGCTTCCAGCGTCAAAACCAAATTAATATTATGCCTATTCACAAAAAAACAAAGTAGTACAGCATAGCTTGCTGTTTGCGGTGACAAGCAATAATTCTAAGGCGACGTAATTATTTAAAAAAAAAAATCCTATACAATGAACAATTTTTGAATAAAACCGTGACCCTTGAATATGTACGCATATGCAACGCGCCGATGCAATTTACATATAGATCAATTCTATTGATTATTAGCATCGATTGAGGGCGGTCAACACGCATTAATTATTTTGACTTATATCAATAAAGAGTGGATGAAAAGCGGTTTTTGTGAGTGAATTCCGGTGATAGTCACTTTTAATTACTTACCCACAGATGTGTAACTTTCAATTATAGCTCTTTCATTTTCTTTTGATGATGTTTCTATTGATAATACTAATATTACTTCAATAGAAGAAACGATGTAACTTACACCCGATGAAATTAGAAAACGTGGCAGGGTTCAATTTTTTTCTCTGTTGGTTGGTAATTAGAATTTGCTATAAGTTTTAATGTCTGCCTGACTACCTACTAACCAATGTATTGTTTTAAACTAACGTGGTCAGTATCATTACTATCTAACCTACAACCATCTTACCGAAGTCCAACGATTCTTAAGACGTCAAATCCATCCCCACAGTCTTGATTCCTAGTTGTCCACAGCCGTGCGTTTTTCGCGTAATTTTGTACCTTAGACCACAAGACTGTTGAACCTACTATTTCCAGTGGTGTTCCCGAACCGATGCTACATAGACATCTTGAAAAAGAGAACGTATTCTTTTTTTAAAGGCCGGCAAACCATTTGCGATTCCTTTGTTATTGCAAATGTCCGTGGGCGGTACTGATCACTTGCCATCAGGTGAACCGTCTACACGTTATTTTCCATGTAAAAAGTCCGTCTCCATAACAACAGTGCAAGCAATATTATTCTGTTCTAACAGTAATAATAAGATAGCCAGAGCCTTCGTCGTTGATGGACGAGGCTCACGTTCACCTTCTTAGCATCAGGTGAAGGACAGGATCTCCTTATCAGAGATAAAAAGATTCGTCACGAGAACTTCGTATCCTGAACAAGCTGCCGAGTTTTTTTTATACCCGATCGATTTATGCTTACCCTAACCTTATTTTTTTATATAAAAAGGTCTTCGCTAAGTGCTTGCTTGATGCTTTCGTTACTTAGTAACGGCGCGTGACTAGAATAATTGGCGAAGTAGACATGACTAATAACCTCAGCCTCAATAATTACAATGAGATGTTGCGTCATTAAGCGCGTTCTTTTGGATATTAAAGTTCTGTAATTTTTTTTCTCTAATACCTCCTTCTGTTTTGCGTCTTAAGACCACGCGTGCTGTCCTGCGTTGTCATCGACATACTGTAGCTACGAACTTAAGGCCAACAAATAAATTAGGCACCTCATTTCTGAAAGTAAAGTTTCTGGCATGCCACGTGCTCCTTATTGCTCCTTCTTATTACCTGGGGTCATTTGAAAGAGGCGTGGATAAGCATCTTGCCAGTCGGTAAGGACTAGCTAGTGCGGCGCGTATACTTATTCCTGCACTGGCTATCTTCTCAATTATAGAGTACTTGCGACCGTTTTAATTTAAGAAATCAAGAGTTCTTGGATTAGATTGGAAAATTGGAGAGAAATAATGTTTTATTTTAAAAAACACCCAAAGACGCACCTCAGTATCGACTTAAATGAATGAATGACGTTTGGCACAAAAAATAAATGTTATGATATCGCATATCATGTTATCGCTTCGATTACTCAAATAAAACTTTAATATCTCGCCGTCCACTTTCGCTTATAAAAGCACTGTCAACAACTGTGACAATTCAATTATGAATACTTCTAGAATGATCGACACACAGGTGGTCTACGTCGGAAAAAATATAGATATGCCAGTAGAAAAGGAATTTCATTTATATGTTTTTGCTATTTTCTTCTCTCGCTCACAACAAAAGATCATAAAGAACTCTTTTTCGCCCCGTAATCATCATTCTCCCTATCTTGTATTTTATTTGATTCACTTTTTTTCATCCTTTTCTCAGTCCTCTTATTGGTTTTGTCCAGTTTCCCGAGTTTTAATTTGTTTTTTAAAGTCTTTTCTGAAGGTTTTTCTGTTCAAAACTTGCTTAACAAATTAATGTGGAATTCTTGATGCGTATACCAAAAGCTCTTGCGCTATCTTTCACGTAATTTCATTATTTTTATCTTCGTTAATTTTCTTGCAAATTATGATTAACTGGCTGCCCCACTGACGATATAGCGAAGGCGAATTAATCATATCAAAGAAATGAAATTACTTTCGTACTCGTAGCAATAATTTTTCTTTGGCAATTTTGTTTCTGATCAAGTAAATGAAGACTATTGAAGACGTTTAGTAAATAGTCTTGTTAGTTTAGCTAATTACCACCAACAGAGTATTAAGGCTATTTCATCAAATGGTTACCATCAAAAGCTTCATAATTACGCGCGCACAAATGTTACGAAGTCAGTATACGGGCATTGGGCATAGACAAGACGGCTCTTAATATTCCTTGGACCCACCGTAGTGGTGCAGGGTGCTGCAGAGAGGGGGCCAGCAATACCTGGAACTTGTGACCCACGAGTCGGCATAAGGGGCCTCCAATGTATACATAGACATAATGACATGAACATTTATCGATCATGCAGGTCCCTGACTTTTGATAATGATTATTTTTAATAAATCGGGAGTGGTCTCCCCTTGACTTTCTCGTATACCAGAAACGACCCAAAAGTTGATAGAAAGCTTATACTTTGATGGCATACATGCATGTTAAATTTTGGTCACCCATCCGAGTACCGACCGCGCACTTGGTTGCTTAACTTCCGTGATCGACGACTTAAAAGTTGATAGAAACCTTATATTTATGTGACATACATGCATGTTAAATTTGGTTGCAATAAGTTAAAGCATACTCGATTTATCGTGCTAACACACATACACACAGACACACACGCAGACATAATTCCAAAAATGGTATTTTTGGACTCAGGGAGGTCCAAAACGTGTAAATCCGTCAAAATCTCGAGGTCAAATTTTTTGACGATTACAAGACTTCCTCTATACGACGTACGAGAAAGTAAAAAGAAAGAGATAAGAGGAGACTTCAAGATATATAGCTTTTTTGTTGAAATTAACATTTCACGACTTCGATCCATTTTGGACCAGCGATCTCGCGATCCTAAAATAGAACGTAAGTCCTTGGACCACGCGCGAACTGCTTTCATGTATCAAATAAACATCTAAACAAGTAGCTATTACTTTGCGTCAGTGATAGCATGATCTGTGGTTAGCACTGAGCACTGCCGCACTGACGGACACAAAGACAACATGCATGTATGGCTCACGCACGTTCGTAAGAGTTAAATACTAAAGAGGATAAGCATCGCTTTCATATACAAATTCATATTTAAACATTAATAATTAGCGAATCAAAGAGCGAATTGCACGCGGAAGAGCGTGAATGTAAGAATGTCGGATAGGCAGGAAATGAGCGTCGCGCGCGCAAACGCGTCTTTAAAGGTTTCTTTACACGAAAAATTTTTACGTGTGCTCTTTCGCTACATCACTTCAGAAAACTGTGCGAAATGCACACATTACAACTCGCGCCAGTATTGCACGGGTTATCGCGCGTGAGCAGCCTTAAGAGGATAGAACGACGCGCATGTCTCAATACAAAGGGAGAAAACTTTTTCCTGTTGTCCTTAATGTTTTTAATAAAAAGAAAAGATCTGTGTCTGTACGTTTTCCTTTTTTTTTTTCAAAATTCGTGTATTTTGATTAAATTCGTTTTTTTTTATTTAAAGTATATTTTGAAAAAAAAAACAGACATAGCTTTTTAGTGTGTTAGAGGTTAAACCCCTCCGATTCGGACGCCCTAGGGACGCTAGGTAGTCGAGAGACTCCGGAGAGGGAGATGCTCGGTCGCCCCGTAATTCCCTAGTAACGTCCGATCTACAGACTTGAGGACCTCCCAAGGCCTTCGTCTTGTTAAAAACCCAGAGAAAATCATCAAAGGTAACCTGCAGTGGTCAATCAAAAAGAAAAAAAAGTATGTAAAAACATTCTTTTTATAAAGAAGATCGCTAAAGAATTAGTCGTAAGAAAACGTTTTCTCCATATGTGTTATGAAGACGGTGCTCGCCGTACTATCCTCTTAAACACGGCGCCCTTTCCGTTGTCAAAAACGAAGACGCGCAACCAAGCGCGTAAGAAAGTGTGATTAAACCCAAGGGTTAAACAAACAGGTAAAAAAAAATTGGTTGTCTGTAAAGTCGGTTTAGACGATAGTTGAACGTGACAACGTCTTAAGAAAATACTGATGGAATGGTAGCATTTTTCAAAAGAAAAATTTAATTTCATTTGTTTAATAGATTTCGCATTATAGTATGAATAAACTTGTAATAAAATCTCTTTGGCTATACTATTCGTATCTGGCTGGTTTTGGTATCATTGAAAGTTTAAATTTTAAAGAACATAATTCCAAATTCAAATTAGAGAATTAGATTCAGAGCGAGGTAACGCCGCATGACGTCATGTTTTTTCGTGCGTGCAGCCGGCTCTATCGAATTATAAGACGTTGTCACGTCAAAAATAATCGCGTGCGATTGAGCGTGCAGGCTTGCGCTGTATACAGGATGTAAAAGACATGAACAGTCATACGAGTGTCCATGTATTCTGCTCACCATCATAACATTAACGTTTTGAACGCTAACGTTTTGATGCCATTTTTTGCTATTAAATACTAATAAAATTAATAATGATTCTTTAAACAATAATTAAAAAATAATGTTTAGACAAAAAAAAAGGAAAAAAAAATATGACTTTAACCTTCAATAAAATCGTAACTATCAATTTCCCAGGTATAGTCTAAAGGAGAAAAAATGTTATGATGGTGAGCAGAATACATGGTTCTCGTTTGACTGTTCATGTCTTTTACATCCTGTATACGCTCCTGAGGACGTGCATACGTAAAAGCGGCTATTATTCCAAATTCGTCAGCATGCTATTAGGTACCCGACATCTCGTTTCTGAAAGGAATTCCAAGTTTCCAATAGATTTTCTCTTATAAATTGGGTTTTCCTTGTTTACGGGACTGCGATTTTAAGGTAAGCTTCCGTGATTCAATTCAATGTTCGGTTTTCGATGTTCGTTTTCTAAAGTTAGAAGATATTAACTTTCAGGGCACGTATGCGAAAAACGATCTAATAAAAGTTAATTTCCTTCTGTTTCTAATGAGAATGGACCGCAAACTAGGTGTTGAAGGAGAAAGGATCTAGCTATTAACTAATTTATAATAGCTTATTGTAGCTTTTTTTTAATTCCTATAATTTGTAATGTAATTTGAAATTGTTATGAATATTTTATGAAATTGTAGATTTTATTTTAAATGTCATGTCATTTTAATTTTGATTTTTAACTCAAATGGCAATGAGATTAAAATTTTAATTTTTAATATGGGTTTCTTAAATTGTATTATTGATGTGGACCTGGTCTGAAATAAATGTATAGTATCTGATACAGAGCTCACCATGAATGAAAAATTAATATGAACTCAATTTCATTGATTACTTATAAGGCTTGTTTTAGCTACAAGGTACCGTCTTATCAAAGCCATGGACATAACAATTAACATTTATTTTATTAACATTAAATTTGTTTCTAAATTTTATTTAACATGTTTTGAAATGTTTGAAAAAGCAAATGTCTAACTTAACTCATCATTTTCCTACTCTGCTCCCAATTAATTTGGGGTCAGTGCAGTATGCCTTCACGGGCGAGTGCCTTCCTTACACCAACCCTCCTTGGGAACGACTGCTATCTTTCTACAGCACTCGAGACCACCAGCTTAATGTGCCTTCCGATAATTTTCGGTCACCCATCCGAGTACCGACCTTGCACTTCGTAGGTTAACTTTCGTGATCTTTACTAAGAACGCATGACTACGGCGCCATCGACCTCTAAGAAATGTCTAACTTAACTGAATATGTCATTCTTCGGCATTGTTAGGCATAGGCATATTTCTTGTTTATGGTAAGTGGAGTCGAAATACGAAGATTGGAGAAGAGGTGCAGTGTGCATTCCACCACAAGACTAAACTATCGGCCGACTTAAAATCACAAGTGAAATCCAACAACCAGGACAGATTACATTCTTTAACCCTCCCTGTACCAGGCGGGGTGTGACATACCCCAGCCCGACAAAACGCAATAATTTTAAAATTGTGAAAGCGTTGAACTGGTATTTTCTCAGTAGCTGAAATTTTGAAATTTTGTATAGCTTTTGGTGTATTAAGAGACATGAATAAGTTCACCGTGATCACACTGTCCTGTGTAGCTCAGTTTTGTTGTAGCTCAGAAAAGTATCGAGTTCGCAACTCGTCTCAGCACTTTTCACACGAGGATTTTTTCTTGATTTTCGTTTTCTTTATAATTAGGTTGAAATTTCAATAATAAAATTCCGTTGTCAGTATTATTGTGTTCGAAAAATTGGTGATAACCAGTTTCTCAGCAGTTGGTGGTTTACGATAGAGTTCTCTAACGTGTGCGTGCATCTGTGTATGTATCTGGGCATCGTAGCTTACAGACAAATTATCCGATTTTGATGTCGTTTTTTGTTCGAAATGTATTTTGATAAGGAAAGTTCTTCGCTATGATTTAAGAATATCTGTTCAGCCGGTCGAAGATCATCAGCTCTTTCATAGTTTTTGAAGGAATCTGAATAACTTTCACCTGATCGATTCGAAATTAGGTTTGCTTTAACTTTAATGATATTTCTTATGCAGCAGCATCTCCTGGAATCTGCAGAATACCCAAAACCTCATAAGATTTCAGGTGAGCTGTCGTGTTCGGGTTCACTGGATTGGAATGAATAGTTTATTTATTTATTTACTGAATTCAACAGCATAAGTGAAACAATTTACAATACAAATAAAAATATTGAACCAAACAAACATTACAGGGTATATTAAAAACAAAACAAGAATCTGCGTTTACTTTACAGAACTTAATTAGGAAGATAAGCAAATCAAATGTAGGTAGTCGACGACAATTTATAAAAAGACAGTCATCAGAGCTTCTTAATGGAGCAGGAGATAATATTGAGAGTAATTCAGGGGTTTTTAACACCACCTACGCCTAAAGCTATATAGTAGCCAATAGTGATGGGTCTATTAACCAAGATGAGTTGCCAAGAGCCAACCTTTTTATTAAAGGATAATTAGATGCATTAGATGTAACTATTTCACACACGAACTTACAATATAATGTTACTTATAATATTGAGAAAGATACTTATACGTGTGACATTAAGAAACTTTCCTAGCGTATTGCTGCGTTCTGTTCCTGTTATGAAGTTGTAAGTGCCCTGATACCACACAACAATCTCTTTACTGTATCACCGTCACTTGTTTTAAATTAACACCCTCTGAGGCCGCTATAGTCTCCCTCGAGGGAAAATCACCTCGTGGCAGGCCGCCATGTTGGGATGTTATCGTGTCGCCGAGCTAAAGAGTTTATAATTGAATTTTATAGGGACTGTTTGAAATAGACTTGTTTTTATCTTGCACTTTTAAGGGTGAATAGCAGTGCAGTAAATTTTAAGACGAATGCGTTTTAAGGTACCCGTAGTAATACCTACATCAAGTAAATAGCGATAACATTTCTTTAGACTTCTTTGTTTAAGACGGAATAACAACCGTTTCTTTGTTAATAACTCAAAGTGTGAACACACTTCGTAATTAGACACAGATTGTTTTGCAGTATTTTTCCAGTTCTTTTTTTATTTTTGTATTGATATTTGTGAGGGTACAATACGTCATCAGACAATAATTTCCGAAACTTATGTACATTAATTTAAAATCAATTAATTAAGAACTCTTCGACCTCAATTTTATTATGTAAGTAATTCTTTACTCAGCATTTATTAATTATTATTTCCTTTATCACTATACTCTTACTTTCTCGTATACGTAGTATAGAGGAAGTCTTGTAATCGTCAAAAAATTCGACCTCGAGATTTCGACGGATTTACAGGTTTCGGACCTCCCCGAGTCCAAAAAATACCGTTTTTGGAGTTGATGACTGCGTGTATAGCATACATGTATGACATCAAAAGCGTCGATGGCGTAGTGCGTAAGAGCGTCGTCTCCCACTCGGGAGGCACTGGTTCGATCCCCGCCACGTACCAATGTGTTTTCAAATTTTGAATTCATATTATGTACGTTTAATCGACGCTTTTACGGTGAAGGAAAACATGATGTTTTCCTTCACACGTCTATGAAGAAATTCTTAGGTTGTGTGTGAAGTCGACCAACCCGCACTTGGCCAGCGTTGTTGACTAAGGCCTAATCGCCCCTAATGTGGGGTAGGCTCGTGCCCCTCGGTGAGGACATTATATGAGCTGTTCATGATGATGACATCAAATATAAGGTTTCTATCAACTTTTGAGTCGTTTCCGGTATACGAGAAAGTCAAGGTGAGACCACTTCCGATATTTGAAAATTACTAAGTTGTTAACTATGATATCTAGACTAAGTTTATAAAGAAATAAATTTTATCTTATCTTACTACACCATCGATTAATTTTAAATATCTTTTGCCTGCCATTATTCCCAACATTGATTGGAGTCTGCGTAACATTACGTTTACTTCTTTTATCGCTATCAACAATCATGTCAACATTTACACCGTTCTTTGACATAATACCTATTATAATTTTTTACACTGTCTATCTAATTTTCATCAGCCTTGCTCACCCTCTATTCCTATCCACAAATTCATTGTCATAATTTTTTTGTCCAAGCTGCTGGCCGGTGCTTCTTCAGACCTTTGTATATGATTCAGGATTATAGCAAGGAAGACACATGTGCTGGCAGTGAATTCTATTTCTTAATCGTAACTAGAAAAAATTACTACTTACATAAGTTACGAGTAAACTTTTCAAGCATTAAAATTAAACTGAATAATAAAAACAAAGGCATGACGAAATTCCCATATAATGCACACCATTCTATTGTGTCGTACGTGCCAAGTTACGACCATTATTAGTTAGTTCCGTTCCATTGACCTGTGTTTATTACTAATAATTTTGTATTAGAACGAGCCCGTATGTTTTGCAGCATTTATCTTGTTGACATGATGTGGACCGGTGGCTGATCAGTGGTTTTTGATATTAACAACGACGCTATAAAATCACTGGGTCATTGTAATAAATGTGTGCCGGGCATATTATGTTACGGTCTAACTTTTTATTGTATAGAAAATAAAATGGAGCTACTATGGCTACTAAATAAGGTACATATTATCATCATATAAAGTATGATGTGTTCAATAATTTTACGAAAATTCGACCGTTAGGAAACCTTAACATAATGTACTGATTTTCAAAGGTGCTTGGAGTACCGCACGAATACAACTCCTAAAAATTGCATGAAAATAACTCTATGTACAATGAAACAAATACAACCCTGACCTATGGTATATAGAACATGTGTGGGATAACAGTACAGAAAATGAAAAATTCGTTGTCTTTATTAAGTCAGGAAATTATTTAATTGTTATATTTATATTATTTTACTGTTCAAATTATATTTGTATTGAATTTAAACGCCTGCCTCTAAAGACGGGAAGAGGAAGAATGACGTTACGTAGGTCTGTGTGTCCCGCTATCAATAGAGTGTACTTTGCAAAAAAGAAATAATGGAGTACTAACTAAAGCGTTTTATTTTAGACACACAATTAGGTATTAATAACACCACGAAACCACATTTATGACGAATTAACGTAAGCATCATTTTATCCAGTTTATTGTTAGTTGTGAATATGTGTATGTGTCCACACTCTCACCTTATATTTAATTAATCCGTGTAATTTCATCGCACAAGCTCCAAAATGTATCCTATAGAATACTGATAGATTGGCTACTTTTCGGCGGTGGTCGATTTAAAAATGATCGAATTGAAATTGAGTGGTAAATCGAGACAAGTTACATTACATCTACAGCTCACAATTAGGTAACTAATAAAACGGATAGTTTTTATACGTGGATTCAAATCTAAAAGTCAATTATAATCAACGCAATTTATTTTCTTTGTTGGCAAAACATTGTAGGTACCTATACAAGTCATAATGAAAATAACCATAAAACGATTACAACTGTATTGTAAATAAGCACTTCAAAGATCCATATTTTTATAGCCCGTATGTGTCCTTTGAGATTGCGTGCCGCAATACTTTGTAATAAGATTACATTTTTAGAGGTTAGACGAGTGATTCGTGCTGTTACTAACTCTATAAAATATGTTATTGCGACAAAGTAAGAGTTTGAGTATTGAAATTATGTCGTGAGCTAACATAACGAAAACTATTGCAATTAATAGCTTAGCTGAAACATAGATACTTTGTAAAGATAAATAATGCGATAGAGATAAATATCACAGAGGTTAACCCTTAAAATAATAATGAATCTTAAAATATAGTATAATGTAAGAATTACAATTTCATTGCGAGAAAATAAGATTTAAGTTAAGCGCACATTTAGCTGAGCCGATCGCGACGAATGAATCGAGGAGGCCTCGCACATATAACCGCACCGCAATAATTCATTGCCGCACTGAAAGAATCAATCGCATCGTAAGAATCGAACACGACGAAGATTACTGGGGTTCTTCCAGATTCGGACAATTCGACGCGGGCAGGGTATGAAAGATTTCATATAAATAAAGAATTCTAAAATTCGTTTTGTTCAATTCGTTCGGCTCTGCTTAATGTGTGTCCACCTTTATAATGGCTTTAAGAATCTTTCTCGTTTCAGAAGTGTAGATTACTTGATACCTCTTTTATAATATAGATACCTAATATAGAGAAAAAAAAACGTTTTATATGCCTTCAAATTGATTCTTTTAAATTTTGGTATCGGTAACACAGACGTATTTTGTCTCCTGGAGCCACCTGCTCGTGCGTATTTTGTTTTTTCGACATACAACAAAAAATAATTTTATCAATACTAGAAAAATGCTGAATTTTATCTCTTAAAGCCTACAACATACGTAATCTCCTCTTCTACCAGCCAGTCAGACCTTACTACAAGCGCTCATGAGCTACTTAGAAATCGTCTTTTGCGTAACACAATGTCACACTCACACACCGGTTACACACCACATCGCACCCGTCTGCGAAGACTCGGATTACACACGTCGCACTTTTCCAGGTAGAGATCTGTGTTTGGGCGCTTCTTCCAACTCGCTTCAACTACCCACAGCTAAGACGAGATCGAAGCCCTTAGAGGCATCCGTTTGTCTGCTGCTCCTTTTCGGATCCCGCGAAACTAGATGTCCTGGTGGAAGATAAATGTTCCCTAGAAGACTTGCCTGCTACAGTACGTACTAGAGGACGCACAAAAGTTATCCCTTTAAAAATCTCCGAAAAACTATAAAGTTCAGCGATCGTGTTTCCTCCTTCTTAAAAACTTGGGTCATTTCAGAAAGGTAATGGATAAATTCGTCCAAACAGGATTTGGTCAGTTTGTAAATATTTTGAAAAGGAGTGTTATGTCTGACAGCAACGTTTGCATTATGTACTTACATAGTGACTAATGCGATATCACCGTAATCATGTGATAGTAATCCAGCGTGAAAAATATTTAGTTTGTGAGTAATTGCACATAAACGATTTCTTTGTTAATTTCCGTACAAATCATGTTTGGAGAATCCCCAACCGAGACTGCAGCGAAATAAGTTTAATTACACGCAAGTCCCAGGCACAGCTCCTAGCTTTCTCTATCTGCAACACTATGGATCCGTGCGGCAACCGCACGGTGTATTCATGGAATGGTAAGGCTAAGAACTCACGGAGCGGTGTCTACCCGCGCCCACAGCGATTGCGGGAACGCTGTTTTGTTTCTAAACTCACGAGACCGCAGTTCTGTGCGGTAAACGCAGCCTCCATGGTTGCGATTATCGCCCGCAAGTTTGGCGGGCGAATATCGCAAGATGGGCGGTTATTTACGATCCAGATGGCTGTACCCCCGCTGGCCACCGCGGTCGTCCGCCAACTGATCGCGAAGCGCGCGGGCGCCACTCGCAGGGGCTGCGGTTGACAGCGGCCCGCGTGAGTTGCCCGCCGGTGCAGCGGGAGCCGCAAACAACGGCGCCCGCCGCGGTCTTTAATCGCGTCGGGAAATTTGCTATCTGTATTTCCATAATACTACGTGATCCTACAAGTCTTGCGATCCTGCAACCGCTGCGGGTGCGGGTAGAAACCGCTCCGTGTGTTCTTAGCCTAAAGCTCACGCCACACCGCGTACGGGACGAGACGTCGATGTCGACGTGTGCGTGACGCTGAGCGTTGTAATATAAGAAGTGAGACGTCACACTGCAACAGTACATACAACGTTACGCCGATTCCGTCGACGTCCGATGTGTGGTGACAGCTTTAGAGTTTTCTTCTCTTGTATTTTAGATATTTAATGATATAAATGTAATATGTTATTTATTGAAACTGCATAATTTATTGCTCTGTGAAGTACAATTAATTACTAACCTGTAAAGAGAAACAACATTAAAAGCTATTGCTCCATAAAACTTGTTCACATATTATTTTTCTATTAATCAAAAAACATAGTGCAGGTGTGCTATCCACAGATAACGCAGGCAGGCCAATGCGCGGGAAATTCAAATTAAATGAAGAACAAAGAGGTTTTCTTTTACATAAATAAAAATGTACAACATCATTTTTAATATTTATTTTTCATTAAAAGCAGCAAAGAATAATTATTTCGCTAATTCATCAATTCAATTGGCCTAAATTCGAAATTTAAATTAAATAAAATCGACTTGATTTGAGGGCAGACTGGAACACTAATTAGAATTCCTCTGGGGATCGAACCCAGGACATCTATAACTAACTCCAGTGAGTCAACTTCAAAATTCCAAAGTCGATTATTATTTTCAGCGATATTAGTACCTAATAGAATGTCTCGAGAACCGGTTCTAAGACCTTTATTTAATCATATTCGCTGGCCACTAACCACATAATGCAAACTACTCGACTCTACACAGCCTAAATCATAACTTGGTCGATTACTATTTCCACAAGTGTTCTATGTTATACGACATAATGTTTATACAGCAGAAAGTACTTTGACCTTTCCATAGTAAAAATTTACAGGGAGGTGCATTGCGAGATTTTTTCCTGTAATAAGAACTGATCATATTATTTTAGTGATGTTGATGGTTTCTTATAAATGTTTAGGGGTATTTGTATTTGCTGAAAGGGTGGATAGCGCAATCTTGAGGCACTGGATCACATTGCACTTGACGCCAGTAGTTTGGGCCGCAAAATGAAATAAAATACGGTCGTACATATTATATTATATAGGTTTCTAGTTTTAGTTTATTGTTGTTTTTTCTGTTTTATTACTATTGACTTATTTAATTTATGTGATTATGAATTTATGTGATGTGAACACTCTATTTATGCAAATCTGAAAATTAATGAATTGTTATTATTATTATTTGTATTGTTTCTAATTCAGATAAGTTATTTTTGTAACAGAGTAACAGCACAAATGTTCCTGTAAAACATAAATATTTAGTTGACTGTAAATATTTAGTTTGACATTGACACAAAATTGCACAATTACACTTGGAGATTTCAGATGACTTCTCTCCTCTCTTCTCTTATAAAAGAGAAGAGTCGTTTCCTTGTGTTTCCACTAAGCGAGTTTTAGCCAAATTTTCAACTCAGTTATTTCTCATTCACAAGCAATAATAGATATAAAATGTGCCTACGCATTTGATGGCTCGTAACTCTTATTGTGTACGTCTTCGATCATCGGTTGTAGATGATCGAAGGTGTACGTAGATAATATACCGGGTGGAATTTTGTAATGCCACCTGAAGGGAAAATTTTTCTTGATAAGCCATTTTTACAAATATGAAATGATTTGTAATTATTCAAAAATCAAATGTGAATAACAAATGACAATCTATTTTCAAATGTAACATTCCAAATTTAAACTACCTCATACACGCAGTTATGTCGCATCTAAGAAAGGAGTCTGCATTACAAATACTAACAAATTGCAGTCGTGTTATCTGAATAATACCTATCTCGTCATTTTAATGTACTTATAAATGACGTCAATGATAATTATTAACTACTAACATGGATAGAAGATGGATCTTTGAGTAAAAGTGCTTTAACTTGACCCATTGAATTTATAAGTCCTTTTTCATGGCTTTCCTTTCATTTAATTTATCAAGTTTTATACAGAGATTTCGTCTTAATAATTGACCCTAACGATCGATGCAATAAAAGTACAGGATGTAATTTTTACAGATTTTAGTTGGTTCGACTCCCGGGTGTGGCAAGCGAATTTTCGAAAACCTTTGAAAGCAGTTTTCTTTATTTTCAAAAATAAAGGAATGTTTCCTTTGAATAAAATTTTCTATCTACAGTATTAAGAGTACTTTCCCTTCAGGTGGCATTACGAAATTCCACCCTATTGCGGGTACATCTATTTCTCTAGATTGTACAATTTATTTTGTACGTTGCTTTTCTCCTTATATTAATCACAGTTAAATAACGTTAAATTTTTGAGGTATTGCGTTTCGTTTGGTGAGTAAGATTCCCAGAGCTCCACAGGGTAGAGAAGCGGGGGAGGGGGGGGGGGGGGGGGGGGGGGGGGGGCTAGGGTTGGCAGCGCGTGAGTGCCACGTCATTGTTACAAGCGCCTATAATAATAATATATTTCCACGCTCACACCAATTATCTAGCCTAAATGAAGTATCATTAAGAACTTGTGCTATGGATACTAGATAACGGACAAATATACATCTTATATATAAAAATCTCGTGTCACAATGTTCGTTCCCGTACTCCTCCGAAACGGCTTGACCGATTCTCATGAAATTTTGTGAGCATATTGAGTAGGACTGGGAATCGGCTAACATCTATTTTTCATACCCCTTAGTGATAAGGGTTGTCCACCCTTAATTTTTTTTTATTTATAAGGCAAATTAACGTTTGTGGGGTCAGCTAGTAATAATCTAGATATTTCATAAATAAACTTAAATAAATATATAAACAACCATGACCCATGAACAAATATTCGTGTTCATCACACTAACATTTAATCGTCACATTCGTCGTTAACATCACATAACATAGGCTACGGCTACGCTTGCCGGTCGCTACCAGGCGGGCCGTATGTTTAATTGCTAACCACTATACATAAAAAAATAGCACGGAACCTTACAGCGACGCAAGAGATATTAAAGATGGCGAGGACCTTGCTATATATTTTCCCGTAGTTAATTATTCAGTATTATTTTTTAAAAGCACATCATCTTCATGATCATATACTGACAAAATTACTGGACAGTCATATAAATAAATTGTAGGTATTGCTGATCTTTTTGCACAGAACAAAATGCTTCCTTTGTTTTCAACTCCAACATTGTTACGATTAATAAGTTTCCCTAAACAAAAGCAAAAAATGAGACAAATCTTCCACAAAACATTCCTGTTTTTGGTGTCGCGTGCTCCTCTCTGGCGGAACGCCAGAACAATAAAACCTGGCTCAAAATATACTAACGATCAACAGGTAGAAATTCCCAAAACGTGTGTGAAATAAATATACTTACACCGACTTCTGAGACTGGAGAAGTTATCTGATGTATTTCGCACTCAATTTTTGTGTAGAACATTAGGTTACCTTAGTACCTTGTTTTTAATTCTTATAATATTGGCAGGGCGAGGGCTAGCGTGGCGGCATATCTCTCACAGTTATCTTCTAATGGACTCCACTCCTGCTTACCTTTGCTTGACTTTTTTTTTTAACTACAAAATTTAAAATTTTATCTAACCGCTGACAACAATTTATAGCTAAGAACTATTTCGATCACGTCAGCTTTCAAACTGAAAAAAACGCATCAAAATTTGCTTAGAAGCTTCGATGCCACAGACAGACACACAGATACTCAGACAGGTCAAACTTATAACAGCCTTCTTGCGTTCGGAGTTAAAAATAGACCACTTACACAACAAAATATGACTATGAGCTCTTGTCTGACCCTAAGGTGTGGCCTGCACACGAGTTGGTCCCCTTGTGCCCTGGTACAGTGCACAGGTCCCCCCCGTCTGGGGATTGCCTAGTACCCTAGCGCAATTCTCCAGTGGCGCCTGGCTCACTGTTGCCAGGTCCAGTCCGGGGACGTTTTGGTGAAATGGCGTACGTAAAGTACCCCGATCTCAAAACGCCTCCAGAAGGGCTTAGGAGGGTACCGGTGGTTTTCAGTGGGTAAGACCGGCGTTGTTCAGCGCCATGAGAATCTCACACATGCCGTACGCCTAGCCATCGTGCGGTATGTTCCGTCAATAGATTTTCCATCGTCACAAGAAAGGTTTCTAAAAGTTATTACTAAAACCAATTTGTTTCGTAAATGTATTTTCGACACAGTTAAGTTTCTGCTTAGACTAGAGTTTATAATTTAGTTAGTCGGCCTATCGGATATCGCCACGAGCGACCATTATAGTTAATTGTTTCTCTACCTACGTACTGTAAGAGAAACATAGTTGTTTGTTCGTGAAATTAATACCTAAGTGAAGGTAAACATACGTGACTTATAAATTGACCACGACGATTAAGAAATCAATTAGCTATATCTAAAATAAGTATTTCTTATATTGTATAATGGTGTACAAAAACGGTTTTTTTGTCGAAAAAACCTTGAAAAATAATGTCGAGGGGCGTAGCGTAATTGATGACAGATATTTCATATGCTCCACGATTTTAGTTTTTTATCTGACAATTCTTAAATTGATGAGGAAAATAGTGTAATGAATTTGATCCAAAAAACAAGAACTAACAGGTGAAACTAAATATAACCGTTTCATAAAAAATTGGGCTTGCGTGGAAGTGGGTTTGGTTTGGTACATAGTATACCACTCGATTAGTATTTTGAGCTCGTTGGCTGCCCGATGGGACTCCCCACTACTGCACCGCTGCCTGCAGCTACATCCATATCTCTGTTTTTAGCTATTAATATCAGCAGTCACATCGAAAGCCATGACTTGTATTTTATTTTATTACTACCGGACGACTGGCTTTGCTCGTGTCGATGTCGGTTATTGTGCCAAAAAGTCTATGTCCTTTCCAGAGTCTCGAACTATCTTCATATCAAATTACATCAGAATCGGTTCAATGGTTTAGGCGTGAAAGGGACTCACTTCACATTTATAATATTAATTAGGGTTAGAAAAAAGGAACCCTTATACGGGGATGATAGTATGTATTTCTCGCTCGCGGAGTTGGATTTAAAAATCGTTGACTAATCTTATTTTCCCATACAAACTTTCATCCCCACTCTTACCTACTTAGGGGTCGAATTTCAAAAAATAATCCAAGCTTTATCCTTTGTTTACATCATAAATAAAGGGACCTCTGTGCAAAATTTCAGCTATCTAGGTCGACCATACGGTCTGGGCGTTAATCAGTCAGTTAGTCAGGCCTTTTAACATTATTAAGATTCAAATTTTTTTATTTCTAGCAATCGTAAGTTACCACTTCTATAGATTGAAATTGTCAAATTAATTATTTATTTCGATCAATTCATTTCAATCAGTTTGGTCATTAAAATAAAAATAAAATAACTAAGTTAATTTTACAATATCGAATTTTTGATGATGATGATGATGAAGGTTGAGTCAAATTCAATAAAAGATAAATGTAAACGTACTAAATGTCATTTTGTATAGGTTTGTCCCATAGATATAGGAAACTGTAGATCGGCAATGTGAAAAAGAAAGAGCATACTAACGCGTATATTAGAGCGAGATAGATAGACGACACCATTTCACGTACACGCGTGACCTGTCAGTCAGTCAGAAAAGACACGTCAGACTACAGTACTATTTTTCACGCACACATGCGCACTACTCACACATTGGTGCATTTTTTTGGCCTCGCCCTACTCGATTCATTACCAATCTATAAACGTCAGTAATTGCAAATATGGTTTAACCCTTTTACTCTCTACCTTTCTTTTTCATCAATCATAGAAAAAGACAGTGGTTTATTTACATTTTCTTTATCGAATTTTGCTCGAGTGTGGGAAATGGTACGTTTTTGTGCATTTATTCTGTACATGAGAACTATTTACAAAGAACTCTAACATTAGTAGTTTTCCGGTGCCCTTGTTTATTTTATTTCGCAATGAGTTCATGAACCTTTCCGAATAAATTGACCTGTTTTTAAGAAGCCCTACGTGTGCTGGATTAGACGCTAATACCTCTGCGTGGCACAACGCCGTACTTTGACATATACTAAGTTTATCATTCATATATTAGTTAATATCCTCATGCAAAGTTGGGTTTGCTATTAAAATTATGATTCGATGCTAATGAGTACATGAATGTATTGCAACGATAATCAATGTATTTATTAAAACCTATTAATAAGAAATAATATTACCTTGTTTTAGTCTCTGCATTATAAATATCTATGACTTTACATACGAACATAATTTTCTCATGTACTTGCATTTTATGATTTTAGAGTCTATTCACATGTCGCGTTTATATCGAACAAAACACTAATAAGACGCGTTGCTAATGCGCTGAATGAATAGGCACTTGCTTACCGAACTTCCCAGTTACAAATGCCTCTACTTATCCCGTGGGTGTCGTCAAAGCCGACTGAGAGAGGTTTTGAACCCGTACAGACCATTGCACCAAAGGGGTGTGGAGCTACCGCCGTGGGTAGCGAAAAATATCAAGAGATATTCCGCCGGGAATTTGTATAAAGTTTCGCAGCTAACCTGAAAGCCTAATGCGCGATTATCGCCTGAGCAGGGGATATCGTTTCGCTTGATTTCGCGATGATACTCTGATGTTCACTCACGGATGGCACAAAAGTGACTGCTGTATAGTCATTAGTCAAGTATCGCTGGTCTAAGCAAAATGTTCATTACCTATACAACATGTAATTTAAATAACCAACATCCTGAATACAGGTGGGCTGGGAACGGCTTCTGAGTTGATTTAAAAAAAAAATTAAAAAAGAGATTTTTTTTAAAAAAAAAGCCTAGGTACTTTTTTTTAAATCGTTTTTTAATTTTTCTTTTAAATCAACTCAGCAAGCCGATCCCAACCCACCTGTATTCAGGATGTTGGTTATTTAAATTACATGTTGTATTGCACCAACCACGAGGTAGCCACACGAGTTGCTATAAACATAATGGGCCGACCCCAAATAAATTGAAACCAGGGGTTGGAATAAGACATGTATATAAATATATATACGAACGCTTTAGCGTATAAATTTCATGCGTATAAAAAACGGGCGTTTTTTCTCGAGTTTGAAAAGCGCCGTCTGAATAGACCATAAAACATATTTCACGATTGGAAAACTTGATTGCTTTGATTAAAGGTACTATTTTTTAGCATAAACCCTTCACATATATTTTGCTATTAGTATATAATTATCCTGAACCTTATCCTGAACAGTGGAGCTCTGGCAACGTCACTCATACAGCACTAGAAAAAGGGAGAATGATTTGACTGTGATCTTCTTTATGGTACTGGCACTGCCCCAGTTCGGACGGTCCAAAATGAAAATGAAAATCAAATTTGAACGTCTAATCAGTTGTGGCTTACCTTTCTTAAATTAGCCCATGATTTGTTTGATAGTATAGTATAAAAAAAGCTGTTAGTTATAGATTTTTAGTTTATTAGATTATAAGATTTTTTAGTTTATTAGATTTTGGGGGGTAAAGCTGAGCGCGTCCGTGGGCTTTAGCTCTAGATACCCACACGTGCCCCCTGGGTAGCGCCAAATGTTTAGCACTCTACCGGTGGTAGGTTTCAACCGTGGCTGGTAACCACCCTCTAGGCTAAACCTAGCCGCCAAGCGACTTTCGTCGTGTTCCGGCTTGAAGCCTGGTGTTGCCGTTCTGGGAGGGGAGTCCGAGCAGTTGCGCTGTATAGTTGGCCGGTTTCGGTGCTGCGTGATTGCTGCGCTGGGTGACTGATCGCGGAGGGTAGCGGGATCCTAAGCACGGTTTTTCCGCTGGCCGACCGCAGGTAGTAGGGGGCCCAATTAGTAGGTTAGCCACCTATGAAAGGCTGCCCCGCCAACTCGCGAAAAACCTCGTAACCTTGAGGATTCCAGTTTCTCTGCAGTCTGGGTTCTGGTGGACACAGGTATGGAGCAAATACTCTATGCCAGTGTTTACCGGTCGCACACCGATAACATGGAGACAACCAGGTTTTTTCAGTACCTCAGCGCCTCCGCTGAAACAGCTCAACAAAGGTACCCGAGTGCGCAGTTAGTCGTTCTGGGGGACTTTAACGCACACCACCATGAGTGGTTGTTCCCGTTCCAGAACACCGACCATGCCGGGAGATTGGCGCATACATTTGCTATGTCGCTAGGTCTCTCCCAGCTGGTAAAGGGCGCTACCCGGATACCCGACATTGATGGCCACACACCTAATTGCCTGGACCTTCTGTTGACAACGGACCCGGACCGATACCAGGTGACAATTTCGTCACCACTGGGGAGTTCCGACTCCCCAGTGGTGACGTCCTAAAGTCCGTGTCTGTTTACTCTCCATCCGACCCTGATCCTATCGGAGCTAGGCGTGTTTGGCGATACAGTTCAGCAGACTGGGATGAAATGCGGCACTTCTTTGCATCTTATCCTTGGCTTCGCACGTGCTTTTCCTCGGATGACCCGACCTGCTGCGCGGATGCTATCACTGACGTGGTGCGTCAGGCTATGGAATACTTTATTCCGTATTCTGACGTATCGCACCAGTTTAGCGCCCGCCCTTGGTTTAATGCGGAATGTGCCAGAGCCGAGGTGCTCAAGCATTCTGCTTACCGATCCTGGGCGGATGCTCGAGCCCGCAAGGCACAGAATATTCGGACTCTGAAGAAGGCCTATAACAGTGCAGCCAAGTCCTGCAAAGGTGTTCTTCGTAAGGCCCGCTTTGACCACATTGGCCGTATTGGAGCTAGATTGGCCTCCTTTCCATCTGGGAGCAAAGCCTTCTGGTCCCTAGCCAAGTCAGTTGAGGCCAATTTTTGCCGGTCGTCGCTGCCGCCTTTAATAAAACCTGACGGATCACTAGCTCACACCGCTAAAGATAAAGCAAATTTGTTAGCTTCTAACTTCGCGAACAACTCACAACTGGATTCTGCTGGCGTATATCCACCTAAGCTCCCTTTGTGTTCTTCTGCAATGTCGGAAGTTCACATCCACCAGAAAGACGTGCTCAAAACTCTTTGCGCTCTAGATGTGAATAAAGCTAGTGGACCCGATGGCATTCCAGCTATTGTCCTGCGGAATTGTGCACCTGAGTTGTCTCCTATTCTGACTCGCCTTTACCGCTTGTCCCTTAAGACCGGCAAAGTTCCAAAAGCCTGGAAGATTGCCAATGTTCAACCTGTACCTAAAAAAGGTAGCCGTGCCGACCCTGCCAACTATCGACCCATAGCAATCACGTCCATACTATGTAAGATTATGGAACGTGTATTGAACAACCGTCTCCTGGCTTACCTCGAAGATAACGACCTCCTCAGTGACCGTCAATTTGGTTTCCGCCGTGGGCGATCTACTGGGGATCTTCTTGTGTATGCTACTCACTTATGGAGCGAAGCCATAGAGAAACACGGTGAAGCTCTCGCCGTCTCTCTCGATATCTCTAAGGCTTTTGACAGGGTTTGGCATGCAAGTCTCATTGGCAAGCTTCCTTCATATGGAATCGCTACCGGGCTTTGCAACTGGATTGCGGATTTTCTGGGAGGTAGATCAATTCGAGTAGTCATTAACGGCTCCTCGTCAGATCTGCTTGGCATAAATGCCGGAGTCCCCCAGGGTTCTGTTCTCTCCGCGACTCTATTCCTGCTGCATATCAATGATCTGCTCACAGCTCCCGGTATCTTTGGGTACGCAGACGACAGCACAGTCTCGGAGAGGTACTTGTCTGATGCGAAGTCTGGTGCAGATGTCCGATCACTGAGGGAGGCAATGATGAAGGGAGTGAATTCAACCCTGGAAGCTGTTTCCCTCTGGGGTGAAGCTAACTTGGTTGGATTCAATCTCTCCAAAACACAGGCTTGTCTTTTCTCGGCGAAACGGAGTCCACTCCATCTGACTCCGACTTTCCGAAATGTTTCCGTGCCGATTAACGACCATCTCGAGCTTTTGGGTATAGATATCTCCGCCAACCTAAATTTCGGTCGCTACATCGAGTCCATTGCTAAAACCGCTGCCAAAAAACTTGGCATACTTTTTAAGGTCAGACGATATTTCACATCTGAGCAGCTTCTAAGCCTATATCGAGCGCAAGTTCGCTCCTGCTTAGAGTACTGTTGTCACCTTTGGGACGGATCTGCTCGATATCAGTTAGATGCATTAGACTCGGTGGAGCACCGTGCAAAGAGACTCATCAGTAATGACGCACTCGTTGGAGAAAATCTCCAGAGTCTTGACCATCGAAGGCGTGTGGCTAGCCTCTCTGTCTTTTACCGGTTACATTTCGGAGAGTGTGCGGAAGTTTTACATAATTTGATCCCCCCTGCCGCTTTCCACCACCGGACGACCAGGCGCGGCGAGGGCTTTCACCCTTATGTTGTCGACATTCCTCCAATTCGCACGAAGCGATTTGCTTCAGCTTTCATTATGCGAACTGCTAAGGAGTGGAACTCCTTGCCGAGGTCTGTTTTCCCGGATCAGTATAATCTGGACATCTTTAAGGCTAGAGTGAACAAGCATCTTCTAGGCGAGCGTGTACCACCATAGGCCTCATCATCGCTTTCCATCAGGCGAGATTGTGGTCAAACGCCCAGCCTATTTAACATAAAAGAAAAAAAAAAAAAAAAAAGGTTTGCTGAAATTTTTAGCTGCACAGTTTTTGAGCCATTCCGTGTAACGAGATCTGGAAAAAACCCAAATAAATCACGAGAGAGCTGCATGGAAAAAAGTCAAATGAATCCCCTAGAGAGAAGTTGATACTTTGCCGAATATGATGGAATATTTCGAATGTCATAACCTATGATGAAAGTTATGCCGGGAAATACTTACAGAGGGATCTTAATTTGAAATTGACTTTTTTATTTAACTCGTTCTGGTATCTTTTGACATTCATCTAACCTGATTTACAGTTTAATAATCTCACGAACGCGAGTAAGTCATGAGCTGTGTGTAGATATAAATGCTTATTTTCTGTGTTTGTGTGTGTCAGTACTGGAGCACTCAGTCACCAGAGCCGACACCGACCCTCATACAACATGTAACAGAATATTTTTTTATATAATTTCGACCATGACTCGTGAACAAAATATTATGTTGGTGTTCAAGACAAAAATATTAGTTTGCCGCTTTGTCATGAAAAGGCCATTTTCAGAGGCAGTGGTTACTTGCGAACGAGGTATGGCCGGCGGAGACAAAGGCGGTGGGTGGAGCATGGGCACCTTACCTTCAACAAACGTCTTTTCGAGATAAAATAAAAACAAAACACTATAAAATTTTTCCTCTTTATAATATTAGTATAGATAAAAAGATTAACCCCTACACAACTTTACATTTCCACCGTCCTTCTTGGAATAGATGTTAGCTTAGCGGCCCCCGCGGGGTCAGTGCGGTGAAGTGGTACCCAGTACTGAGCCTGTGTCGGCTCCACTACGTGGACTGGAACAGGGAACAGTATGTTTTTAGTGCGCAGGCCCCACACAATCCCGATTCCCAACAAGGAACCGAGGTATTCGTAATGAATAATAATTTAAAAAAAAAGATATTGGTGCCAATTCTGTTGTGCCACTCTCTTAACTAAACTAACCTAAAAAAATTCTAATTTTAATTTAGTTTTAATCATTTGCCATTCTGTTGTCACGTCTAACCTAATTTAATCTTTTTTTTTTGACAGGACTAGCGCGTCTTAGTTGAATTGAACAGTGTTACCCGTTTAGTAGATTGATAAAATTAAAGAACGAATGGAGAATGAATGAAAGGGGTATTTTTAAGAAAATTTATAATAATAAACTTTTTAAAATTAATTTGAAAGTAGTTAAAGGTATTAACCAACGTATGTGAGTTTAACGAAAGCATAAAAACTATTATTTTAATTTTTATCTAATATACATATTTGAATTAAAATTTTGGAAGTGTTTAGCGGAAAATACTGACATCAAAATATAGATTTTTGTGCACGTGATTTGAATATCAAGGGGACACACTTGACATCAAAAGCTACACACCCGCCGAGAAAGTTTCCCCATCACGTTACCAGGGTCCGGCACGAGGAGGCTTCCGTAGGCTTATTCCCTAACTTTTTTTGACAGTTGAAAGTGATGATCACCGAGTGAATTACACATCCATTGCTGTTTTACACGACACGCTATTATGGCACTTGTCGCGTAAACAGCAATCGATACGTAATTCGCTCAGTGATCATCACTTTCAAATGTCAAAAAAAGATAGCGAATAGCCCCCCCGGACGGTCCATAGGGCCTAGACAACATGCATTTCCACATTCGCTCTTGCTAAATAAAAAAATGGATGGGATTGACATAGGCAATCGAAGTGACTTTTCGATCGCTCATGTCAATCCCATTCATTTTTTGATTTAGCGATAGCGAGAGCGAGTGTCGAAATGCATATTGTTGAAGCCCTCAGTAATGCTTTGCATCGTGTTATAAGATGTTTCTTTCTCGCTTGAAGATATGGCTGTATGGGCTATATCCCTTTTCCATCCCGTGATAGGGAAAACAAAAAAAAGTGGATAGCTTTTCTACTTATAAAAAAAAGCCCGTCTACTTACATCTTGGATTATATAATCTAAGACCTACATATACCTCTCTGCGGAACTTATCAAACCTGCTGATACAAAATTCTCCATCTTTCATACGGCTACCCTACTACTTATTTTCGAAATCTAATTAATCCCACTAAAGCTGATTCTCTGATTATGCGTGATGAACACAGATCACTTAGTTAATAATAATAATAATATATTTCTACGCTCACATCAATTATCTAGCCCAAATTAAGTATCTTTAAGAATTTGTGATATGGATACCTACTAGATAACGGACAAATATACTTACTTAATAATCTAGATATTTTTATAAATAAACTTAAATAAATATATAAACAACCATGACTCATGAACAAATGCTCGTGTTCATCACACTAACATTTGCCTCTACAAGGACTCGAACCCGGACTGCCCGATGTGTAGGCAGCGTTACTGACCACTCCACCACGGCGGCGTCAAAGTTGGTGATGAACTATTCATGTGTTCTCAAAAACTAATTTTAATCGACATCAATTTACACGTAGTCTAAATTTAGCTTGACATTTCTAAATTTTGAGATATTTTGACATAAAACTTAGACAACAGAATAGCGAATAGCTAAATTGAGTAACTAAATCAACTTTAATCCTGTCAGATTAAAATTTAGTTTATTTCTGTCATTTTAGTCTGTTACAGAATAGGAATCGCAATCTGACAGCACTAAACCTAATTTTAGTTAAGTTTAGTCTAGTTTGTGCCAACGGAATCGGCACCATTATATCGTTATAGAATACTTTGAAAACTATAATCAATCTGGTCGGCGAAAACCAGTGGTCTTCGAACAACATAATTTGACAGGTGCATCAAGCAGCCACACCTCTTTTCAAGGACTCAGGAACATGTGTGCTGTGTTCCTGAGTCCTTGAAAAGAGGTGTGAAGAAGCACCTTGCAGGCAGGTCGGCAAGGGAAAAGTGGCTATATCTTTGTATTTGGACTCCACGTCTGCTCACCATCTGGTGGATTGGACCACAGAACATGGATATAGTGGCTTGGACTTATTAAGAATCATACACGACGCTTTTTAACTAAATTTAAAGCGACTATAAGCGCTGAGCACCTTTCTCAGCATTCCTGAGCACCGGGTGCTCAAAGGTGCTCAGCATTCCAGCATGCTCAAAAAACCTGTGTAAGATCCCAGAGCTACCAGACGTTCCTTATTTTCTCAGAGATAGAATGTGTGTAATAGAGTAAGTTTTCTATGTACGTTGAACACATGCATACTTAATAAGTTGGTTAGACGGCCAATCAACAGATATCATGTGCTAAAGGTGAATAAAAATCGGACTCGCTTCACATAAATTATAAAGGCTGATTTTTGTATAGACATTCTCCAGGGGTGCTTTTTCAAACCGATAAACAACCATATCAGACAAATCCTCCCAGACACAATATTAATATAAATTACACAAACATCACCCTTAATTTTCTACACACAAACTGCTTTTTTGAAACGACATTGCTAGTATGATTCGTTCAGGAATTATGAGTTAACAATATTCTTGTGTCTGGTAGGATGTTTAGCCATTATATGGCTGGCTTATATATGGTTCTAAAACAGCTCCATGAATAGCATATATAAGAATCAGCCTTCAGAATTTAAGTGATTTAATATTGAAGAGTCCGATTTTTACTCATCTTTAGCCCTGATATCTGTCGATTGTCCGTATGACCAACTTAGCATGTATGCATGTGTGGAGGCCAATGCCGCCTCCTCATAGAAGTCACGTCGGGGTCACCAATTTAATCTCTGTCGCTGTATTTCTCCTTCTCATCTATCTACGTGCTACAAGACACTAAACATGTATTCAACATACGTAGAAACACTACTCTATTACTCACATGTCATCTTTGAGAAAATTAGCAACGTCTGGCAGCTCTGGGTTCTGGGACTATATTGATTTTTCTTATCGAGATGATACTTTTTTCATATGAATATTTAGACATTAAAATTAATTAAATTATATGAAAAAAGCTTAGTAGTTTCAGAGCTATGACATTTTTTATTTCGGTAACACTTATTTTCAAGATTTTCTTAATCCTAAAAAGTACAAATTTTGAAATGTTTTCATAAGAATTTGTTGCGTAAGTAGTTTAGTTTCGTGGACGTGATGATCGTTCGAAAATCAGATTCCTACTTATCGTACTCTAAAGACCTCTTGACTTTAACCATGAAAATTTGACAAGTGATTACGTTAACACTCGCGTGCAGCCAAGTTTTTAATTAGATCATCCGGCGATCCATCACGAGCGAGCATGTTGCCGACATCGCTCGGTATCCGCAACAATTTGAAGGTTACTTAACGCGTACTGCAAAACCCCGCTTGGAGGCCAATTCGTTTTGGGGTTTATGTACTATTCACACGTATGGATGCTAGGGCAAATGTGACTAATGCACGCGCTTGTCTCTGAAAAAAAGAAAGATTAAACTGTCATGAAACAAAGGGCTTTATGAGCGTTGTTCAGACTTTCCATCAAAATTTACAGAACACGTCTCTTTTGAAGGACACAGGAAGGAAGGCTTCTTGTTTAAAAATGCGTAAATAAGCACCTTGCAGGTCGGCAAGGCGAGGGTGGCTAGCGCAGCATTTCATCTCTCGCGCTATCGATCTTTAAATTTCAGAATCAGGAGGAATGGAGTCATTTGCTTGATCTAGACTAGATTTAATGGAATGGAATTAGCTAGATTTAGACCCCAAAAAACTGAAACCGAAACTAAGTCCTAGGGTACTCAACTTACTTAACGACCTTAGTAGCAAGTGACCATCTGCACGCCCTACCTAGCTACTTAACTGCGACGTCACACCATCTGCGAAGAAATCTACTCTTGAGATCAGGGTAATGGTTGACTAGATTTGGGGGTCCTTTTGCGAGTTGGATTGTGAATTAATTGTTACCTAAGTACCCACGCCCAATTATACTATTCTTTTAAGTGGTTATGGATTACAATATCTATTAGTAGATAATTAAGTTTCATTTCTTACTCCGCTAGGTGAGAGGTGACATTGGGGCCCAACGTGGGACTTGAGATTTTCTCAGTTAGACTTTTTTTTTAATTTCGTTTGGCTAGCACCCTCTCAAAGTTTGTCGCGATAATAACAGTATCGTCATCATCCTACAGCCTGTATAATTCTAACCACTGCTGGGACACAAGGCCTCTCCTTGTCATTGAAGGAGGTTTAAGCAGGTAGTCCACCACACTTGCGCAATGCGGATTGGTGGACGGAGTATAAGGTGATCAATAGCCCTTTGCTGATCCATTAGTCGCCCTCTACAACACCCATTGGAGGATATGGGGTGATGTTCTTCTACTCTGCCGGCATCACATGGCTAATAATAACAGTATTGTTGTATTCCGACTGTAAATCATAAGAAAGGCAGCCTCTCAGTGTTAAACATTGTCTTTTATTTTAAAAAGCTGAATAAAGTCAAGATACTGTTGGTTTTGTCTTTATTTTATCAATTTATTCAGCTTTTCCTAGTTACATAATTATTAAATATAGCAATCAAAACCGATATTTACAATCATTTCCAGATATCTACGACCAGAACGATTTGACGCGGAACCGCATTCATCTCAAGCAGATTTGAAATGGATTCACTGGTTAACCACATTTAATATTTTTTAAAGGAGGAGCATACCTATATAAATACCATCTGAATTAAAATTAAGACTTTTAATAAACCACTTATCTCCAAGAATTTATTCCATAATAAGAGACTAACAATTTTGAAGACGCTATCAAAATTTTAAATGACACAAACATCAAACCCAAAAATGAAATTCTCGTCATGTTTTATCTTCCCGAAAACAATAAGCTGGTGAAACAATATCGGAATACATAAAAACATTGAAAAATTTAGCTCATGAATGCACTTTCATAAATGTGAAGCTCGCTTCCTACGACTTTTTTTGACCTCTGGAAGTTCTGCTCGTCATTTGTTATCGCAATTATTATCACTATTGTTATCGCAACAGACTTTGATAAAATGGTGGTTGCTAGCCGGGCAGTACTACCACAGCGTAAAAACATTAACGTGCTTCGACACCTTTGAAGTTGAGGACAATGCCGTTTTTGTCTAGACAGCTTGCAAGTATACATGCAGTGGACCAGTGTCTACCAAACGAGTGTTAGCAGTTTGGTGACGCTACCGCGCCCCTCTCCTCCCGCATCTTCTCGCGGTTGCCCTGTCTAGACGTTAGAGCTTATTAGATTCTGGTACTAAGAACTGTGTTCTGTGGGTACTGCCATACAAGTTCATATCAGAATGAAGATAGAAATAAAATCAGGGAACCCTGGATCTGAGTCCGGTGAACCACCACGAATGGGTTTTTGATTTCCCGCAATAATAGCGCAACGCAGCTAACAGCGCGAGAGCAAAATTGAAAATTTCGTACGTATTATCCATTTTTATAATAAACGAGAGTCATCCAGTTCACTGAACCGTGTCGTTCTGAAAGCATTGCAATTTGCCGGTTGCTCAATAAAATTGACTTATTTCGCCCTGGCGACTCAATGGTACGAAGGCCACCGTACCAAGGATCCCAAACGCAATTCAGTTGCTAAGTCATTTGCTCTATACTTCTATATTATTATCTAGGTCACAGTTCAAACCTATTTTTAGTTAAAATGCGTTGTGTCTAGAACTAGATTTCACTAAATGCCTTTGTTATAAGTAAAATTATGCTATTCAAAAATGAATATCAGTGAAAACTGTTACGTTTACAAACGCGTAGATATTTTTACAACTAGAAAAAAAATGTATACCATAAAAACATAAACACTGACAAATTTCGACGGCGTAGTTCGTTAGCAGCCGCCCGGATTGCGCAGGATTCTGGGTTTGATTCCCACGTGGGGTAGGTCGATTCCCACGTGGGGCAGGTCGAATTTTTCAGTGTATTTTTCTAGTTATAAATAGACAAAAGCGTTTTTTCGAAATGATTCAGGTATAACTGTTTCGACCTAAGTCAAAGTTCGTGCTTTAAACTATAATATTAACAGTGGGATAGCAAACATTGTATTATTGGCCACTATAGGCTTCTATATGAGAAAAGTAATTGAAACTAACTGTTTTTATGACCAGGCGGTGTGCACTGTTTTTGGGAATCAATGCCAGCTTACATTAAATCAAAGCTTAGTTACATAATTAATACATAGTTAATTTTCAATTCCCAACATGTTTCTCTAATACTAGTTTTAACTAGGGTTCGATGTTAGAACTAGTTTTATCCGAAATTTAAAGGGAAATAATAAACCGAGCAACTAAAAATTCCAGAATGAGTGACTATAAATACTAAGTGGGTGCCTAATCATTTTTTAGTCGCTCATTAATGATTTTTATCGCTCACTTAGTATTTGCATAGGTTTAGACTAGGTTAATTATAAATATAAATACCTATTTTAAGAAGTAAAAACTAGTTTTAACTAAAAACGATATACAATCTCGTGCATAACCACAAAAGGGTTCGAGCAGAGCTTCAGGCAACATTCGGTTACAAATACAGCCACATCTGGCATTTTGGGTCATAGTACCACAAAATAGTGACAGGTTGCCTAGCCAACTTGACAAAATAAAAAATATTTTTAAATATTAACTTGAGAGTGGTTTCACCTTGACTTTCTCATATACCGTAAACGACTCAAAAGTTGATAGAAATCTTATATTTTGATGTCATACATGCATGTTAAATTTTCGGTCACCCATCCGAGTACCGACCGCGCACTTGGTTGCTTGATTTTTATAAACGCTACGGAATAGCGGCTACGAGTCGGCTACGGACCACACTACGCATCGTCTATATTTCGTAAAAAGAAGCGATACCGTTCAGAGCTGGTAAGTGACAATCTTGACGTCGATGATATAGTAATAGTTCCATTTCTTGTTTTTATCAATAATATTTTAAAAATAAAAATAAACCGCTTTCAAAACTAAAAACGGAGAAATAAAATTGGTATATAAAAATCGAAATGTTTTTTGAGGTCAGTGCCAACCTCAATATTTGGAATAAACGTTGTCACTTGTATTTGGGACCGACCTCACAAAATATTAGATTAACATTTTTAATACTGCGTTTTTAGTTTTGAAGGCGGTTTTTTATTTTTAAAATATTATTGGTAAAAGTGTTTTAAAAAAAATAACTTATTTGCATATCAGTAAGAAACTAATTTTAGAATGATGTAATAATGTATGTGTTTAAGTATTTATTTTAACGTTTACATTCCTGTCCATCCAAAGATTGTTTGGAAGCGATCTAAGTATTATGTACCACTATGATCATTGTAGTAATAAGTACTTTTTTTTATTATAAACAGTATTTCAAGATATATCTATCTAAGTCATAATATGTTTAAATGTCGTAGGTCCATTTAGTAATCCAGCCATTTGGCAAGATTACTAAAACTTGCGCATTATGCTAACGCTATGCTAATTTTGTGACGTGCCTTAAAGGTAATAAGGAGTTGTTTTTGTGGTTATCAGATAAATAGCGCTTTTAAGAATTAATGGTCATAACGCATAATGGAGTTGTCGAAGTATTAAGCTTGAGTTCACCAATACGTATAATAAAACAAACGATTAAAAGTTAGCCGTTAGTTTATGACAATTTTTCTATACGATAAAATGTCAAAAACAGTCGTTTAAATAATTATCGCCTGTTTTAGTCTTGGTGAACTTAAGGCTTTACTATGAATAAGAGCGCTACGTTCCGTGGCCGTTCCGTAGACACCTTTTCAAATGATGCTACGTTCCGTGGCCGTTCTGTACCACCGTTCCGTATGACGCTACGTTCCGTAGCCATTCATAGCCACCGTTCCGTTTGACGCTACGTGCCGTGGCCGTTCGTAGCCACCGTTCCGTATGACACTACTTCCGTAGCCGTTCGTAGCCACCGTTCCGTATGACGCTACGTTCCGTGGCCATTCCGTAGCATTCATAGTAAACGAAGAGGCGTTCCTTTTTCGAGCCGATAAGTTAACTTACGGACAAGCCTTTACCTACTTATTTGATGTAATTATTGTGATCTTAGCTTGTACTAAGTATTTATTTATTTGCTTTACCAACAATTGCACAGTAATACATACAATTTAAGGAACAGATTAGGTTAGATATCTAAAAGTACATTAATTAATAGGTAATGACTTTAGATTAAACCAGAAAAGGGAAGGTACGACATCCTCCTTATCGCATTTATCAAAAAGTTGGTCTTGTCAACCATATGGACAAACTATCACTCACATTCTGTCAATGAAGGTTACGTTCAGCATCGTTAAGGTGGCAAATAGTGCCGATCAAGAAACCGAGATAGAGTGATCACTTACTACTTAAATTAAAGCAAAAAATTTTGGTCACCCATCCGAGTACCGGCCGCGCACTTGGTAGCTTAACTTTCGTGATCAACGGCTCAAAATTTGATAGAAACTTTATATTTTGATGTCATACACGTATGTTAAATTTGGTTGCAATTGCAATAAGTTAAAGCATGCTCGAGTTATCGTGCTAACGTGCTATACACAGACACACACACACAGACATAATTCCAAAAAAAATATTTTTGGACTCAGGGAGGTCCAAAACGTGTAAATCCATCAAAATCTCGAGGTCGAATTTTTTGACGATTACAAGACTTCCTCTATACTACGTATACGAGAAAGTAAAGAGGGAAGATGCGTTACCCGAGTAACGTGCGTGTGCTTACAAAACTGAGTCCAATGGACCTACTACGTCTCGGTCTCTCTACAGTGAATCGTTTGTACGTGCGTGGTACGTGCTATATTGTGAAACAATTTCGGTTGCGTAAGTTTTGTGCTGGAACGCGTATCTAAAGCGGCTCTCGCGGAATCTTACCACATTAGGCTGGGCAGAGACAGAGACGCCAGGATGGTAGAGGTGGATGGGCAGGAGAAAGCAGGCGGCAACAACCGCCAGTCTTCTCCAGCCCTAAAGTGAGGCCTGCACATGGAGAGGCTTCCCATGTGTACATCGCCCCCATTTGGAGATTGCCCGAGAGTCCTAGGGTAATCCCTCTCAAGCGCAGCCCGGCCTGCTATTAGAACCCCAGGAGAGCCCCACACACGCCGCACTGTCTAGCCCACAGTGAGGTACGGTCTGTAAATAATTTTCCATCGAAAAAAAGGGTAGTAGAGGTAAGTCCTGATGCCTCATAAGAGGGTCACAAGTCCCAGGCACTGTCCCTGGCTCCCCTCTTACATCACGATGAACCCATCACCCTTACGGAGAATACATCGAATGCCAAGAATTTTCGTCTCATCTTGCTCGTCTAAAACATGATTTTTGTAATTAATAGACCACTTAGTTCTAAAGTTAATTTGTATTTATACTTTGTAAGAGTCTACTCGTTGTTGAAAAGCCAAATAAGACTTTTGTACTTGTCGTCGAGGCGAATAATCCAAATTGGAGTGGCATATCAAACACAGATTAAAAGCACAATATTAAGTTTATAAAATAAAAATCTGGCTGAAAATTGCAGAGGTCAGGATAAAAATAATTATATTCGTATTGAAAATAACCAATTAGGATTAAGAATTTTCTTTTAGTAAAGTTTTCCCCCAATCATAAAATATGAAAGACTTAATAGAAAACGTTTTGTCGCGGTCGAAAAAGTAAAAATTTTAAGTTCAATATTGGGAACGATAAAAGTAAATTTTTATAGGCTTTTAAGGATTTGGCTCTATTATTATTAGTAGTCATAAAAACAATAATTTAAATGTTACTGTATTTTATATAGAAATCGAATTTGCCAATTGCCATTTCATTTCTTTTATTTGATTGCAAGTTACATTTGCTTTTGTTAGGTTAACAATTTAATCGACTGTTAACGTTTATCTCAGGTTTGAAACATTATCCCTAAATAATTTCGAACGATCGATCTACCTAAAATAGAATACTCATGTCAAACGTAGGTAGGAGGACGGCTGATTACTTTTTCCGAGGATCTTGATGGGAATAGGAATAGCAAATGAAAGGGAGAGGCAAGTGAAAGAAAGGTATATTGTTTATTTATAAAAGCTGATAATTTACTAGAAAAGTAAATGAAGCGAGAGAGTACACGTGCGACTATTATAAACAAGAAACGGTGTTATGTATTTGACGGTTTAAAAGTACTTAGCGAAGTACTTAGATACACACGAAGAACTTTTTGATTTCGACTTAAGAATACGACAATTAATTAATTAGTCTTCCAATTTCTTCGTCTTTAAAGTGCAAGTGGATAAATAAATGACTGCACAAGCAATTCTATGTGGAAAGGGTAAATTCCCCCGCCCACAGAACTACTTTCTCTTCTGAAGGATTTCAACTGGAATAACATCAAAAAGTTTCTCAGAACACCATACAATATGTAAATTAAATAACCAACATCCTGAATACAGGTGGTTTGGGATCGGCTTCTGAGTTGATTTCAAAAAGTTTAAAAAAAAAAATAAAAAAAAAAACAAAAATGAACATAAAGTACCCAGAAAATATTGCACAATATTTTCCGGTACTTTTTTTTAAATCGGTTTTTTAATAATAAAATCTTGAAATCAACTCTGAAGCCGATCCCAAACCACCTGTATTCAGGGTGTTGGTTATTTAATTTACATGTTGTATACATAGAATGGTAATGAGCGGCTATTAAAATTGAGTTTGCGTTAGAAATTGTAGAGATATTTAATTTTCTTGTGAAGAATTTTAAGTATTGTTTTACTATTGAGAATTCAAACAATAAATCTAAAATCACAATAAATCTAATATGACCAAACGGAAACTAGGATCACAGTTAGTATTTACAATACAAGGTACTAACTTTTCGGCGTGTAGTTCATCAATGTACAATGCTTATATTTTATAAACTCTTTTAATGTATTTAGTAATTTCTTTAACACTCTGTCACCTAATGTTGAGTGTTAATGTTCTCCCACACAGATACCATACCACTGAACCAACCAATGATATTATATTTAAAAAGAGGTAGATAGGTTACCTTCATACTAATTCAAAGTCAAAAAACTTATAATTATAGATACTCTCATGTTACACGGTTATATTAAGAGCGGGCATAAACCAAGAAAAATATCAGAATTCACCCGCGCGTTTCACCCTTCCCCTCTTGCACATCGCAGTTCGCAGCCGCAAGGTGGCACTCGCTTCATGATTTTTCTTTTTTGTGATCGCACATAGTATACGCGAAAAACTAGATAAAATTGGCTAAGCACGAGTCGGACTATCTATCCATTACCTATACTTTGACATGTGAATTTTTAATACTTTTCGCTGATGGTAAATAAATATAATAAATTCAGATTCAAATAATTTATTCATTGTTTGTGTTTACAAAGATATGAGGTAGGTACTTACAAGTAAAATATAGCTCAACACATGAACCCTGCAAGGTTATAACAAAGTATATAAATAAAGTTTTATTTACATCAATTATATTTTTTTTTTATAAAATCATGCTAATCGCTCAGAATAATTACCAGGTATGCACATTCTTCAAAAAAATAATTATTGGTAATTAAATCATTTATTCATAAAATATAATGTTACTTTCAGTTTTGATTATGTTAATGTCAATCTGATGTGACATGCTCAAACCAAGTGGTATGCTATATCACATTCTTGTTATTTATGACAAGAGTTGACAAGATATCCAAAGCTAAGACAATGTTCGTAAAATTGGCCATTATTCTTTATTACATTTTTCTGTGGATTTTTATCAAAATCAGTGTATTTTAACATATAAGATCTTTGGTTACATAAAAAAATATTTACCTTTTATGACAGGTACATTTTTTTTGTATTATACATGCATGGAAATTTTGCAGTAAAGATCTGGTGGTCAAAGTAAAAAGTTCCTCATTCTGGGCTAAAATACAATATATTGTGGGCATAGTCGCTACACATTCACGAAGTCTCATCAATGATTCCATCATCAGCTCACCTGAAAAACCTAAAAGAATACAACTATCGGTATTTAGGTACCTCTAATACTTAAATTATCACTAACCAACTCCTAATAGTTAAGGAGTTTTACCATACATCATCAGCTCATCAACACGAGATGACAACCAGACGCAAATACTAGAATAGCTTTATAAAAAATATGAATAACCCTCTCTTTCTGTTCTTTTCCGAGGGTTGCCCTCGATTTCTCTACCTTCTCATCATCAGATCCTGGCTTGGTGAGAACGGGACTATTGGGGAATTCATGAGTAGTCAAAAGCATCTATTTTTTTGCGTTTACTGCTACCCGCGCCGACATTGTTACATTGTGCCGTGAGCTAAAACGTCAAATTGCGATATTTTTTGGTTAAATTACTTACATAATATAATAAAAGCAATGTACATACCTCCGACAATTATTCATGAGTTGAATTTTTAAATTTCTAAGCTCTTTCTTAGAGTGTTTTCGCATTTTATTTTTATTTCCCATATTTTTGTCGAAGTATTTTCTCGAGCCGGTGGCGGAACACAGAAACACAGCCCACTCGTCTCAACGGAGCAGTCAAGACTGATTGATGAAACAAAACATGCCCGTTACCACGGGTGAAGCGCGATAGACTGATGCGTTTTGCGCGGAATAAGAACGTAATAAGCGACAAAGTGGTTTTATGAAAATAAGTCGTAAAGTATTCATTATTTTTTAAAATCCCTAGTAGGGCTGCTTTGTAATATAGTTTTATATTATGTATTAAAATATTGACGCAGTAATATGCATAGCATTGAAAATAAACTGATTTAAGCTGGAAATTAAAGGTAAGTTCGTGATATTTTTCCATGCTTAAAAATATTTCATTATATGTTTTTTCCCAGACCATTTTTTTCCCAAATATAATGTTATATCTATTTTAAAAAAATGGGGTGGCTTGTGGCTTATTTTGGGGAGTAAAAATCAAATCAAAGATTGGTAATTTTGCTTTATACCCCCTCTTAACTCGGCACCTAAATTCTACGATTTCATGTTGTCGTATATGGCGAGTTAACATGGTCGTATTGTAAGTGAGTAAGACAACATGTTATCTAGCAATAGAGTAAACGAGAAGTATGTATGTTGTGCTATATGCTCGGGTGTGCTAATCAGCTTACTTTTAGGGTGCCACTTTTTGCAAGTAAGTCTATCTACCTCTTTTTAAATATAATATCATTGGAGCCAACCATTACTGTACCTGTGATCGAATCTAAGGAATTTATTAAGCCACGGGAAAGCTTGTAAAATCTTATCTCGCTTGTAATAGGTGTCGTAAACCACACAGGCCTATAATATCCATTAAGAATCTTTATAAATTATATTGTAATAAACTATGTAAAACTTTCATCTTCCTTTAAAAAGTAGCTAAATGGTAATGTTGATTACTTTTGTTCAGTTCGCGCCTAAATGTTTGTCAGCATAATTTTAATAGCTACTATGAATATCTCCTCTTTACTACTTTTATCGTTATTTAATACTTTATTATTTTTATAAATTACTAATATTAAGTACTAAAATGTTTGAAAAATGCACTGAAAAAAATCGACTTGCCTCAGGCGGGACTCGAACCCGCACCTTCCACAATCCGGGTGGACGCGTTGACCAATTTCGCCACCGAGGCACTGCTTTTCGCTGTCGAAATTTGTCAGTGCTTGGTGCTTATGTTTTTTTTCAGTGCATTTTTCTAGTATTATATTTAAGCGTTTGTAAACGCAAAAATAAAATTATTCCATACTAAAATGTTTATTGAAATATATTTTACTAGTCCTTGGTTATGTTTAAGGTAAAAAGGAATGTTATTTTTAGTATCTTCTTGAATTCGCGCCAAATGTTAAGACAATATGGCGCCAATCCAGCGGTAGTAGTAGGGAGGTAGGGAGAGAAGACATTTAAAACGTTTCGTTTAAGCGAAAGGTGGTTAGTCTGTTTGAGGTCGTCGGGTCAAAATAAGTGTAAAGAGGTGTATTGTTGATGTAGTTACAAGTATTGTAATAAAAAGTGTCATAATTTTGTTCGTTTAAATTCCGACACCCGCTATTCCTGAGTTTATAATAAGGTAACGTCACATAGGTTAATATGGAGGAACATGCCTTACATCGAAATTCTATGTTCCATTACAATTAGAATAAAGATTAGAACAATGGCGACAGGCTTAGGAAAGATTGATGGTTGATGGTTATCAACCATTAAACATTACCAGAATTTGTACAGTCGTAGATTGAATGTTAATAATAATACATACGATCTCGCCCGCAATCCTATAAGGTGTTGAGAAGAGCCTTAGGTAATGTTTTGTTATATATAAACCCACATCTGGCAGTATGGGTCATGCAGTACTGACCAACAAATAGTAACAGATTGTCAGCCTGTCAATTGGGCACCATACCCAAAAAGTAACAATCCTCCTATCGCAAAAGCCAACAACGGACAGATGTTACACGAGTGTTACACTCAAAATCTTTTCAGTCGCCCGCGTATTTTATAAATAAGTTATTCTTTTCCTGATCATATTCGACAGGTTATGATGCATAGTTCACTTAATTTTTTACCTTCAATACGTTCAAAATCTTAAAATACTCAACAACGTTCAGTATGAAAATTTAGTTCACAAGATGCCTCACAGAGTTCGAGAACTTGAATACTTCACGGAAACAGCTGTTTTTAACCGACTTCAAACAAAAAAAGGAGGATTCTTCTCTACTCTATTCGACTGTATGTTTTTTTCAATTTTTTTCAAATTCAGTTTTCGTCAATAATGAATCGATTTTGATGATTCTTTTTTCGTTAGGAAGGTCATACTTCAAAGATGGTCCCGTATAAATTATACCGAAATTGGTTCAGTACTTTTTTGTTGAAATGATAATTTCATTGGGGATGAAACAATGATATCGTCCACGAACACGAAAATAATGACAATTTTTTTTTTGAATTTGCTATTACCTAATATGCAATATTGAAATTTTGGTTAGTAGGTCCAATAGTCAACACATAAACTATGACAAATTATTTTATGAACTTAAGTTAAATAACTAGTTTCTCTTCAAGTTTCATAGTTCATTAACTTACCATTAAAACTATACCATTCATTCTGAATGAATGGTAGGCCTTTGTAATGAGCTATAGGTCTGAGACGTGATATAATTTGTTAACCGACTTAAAAAAAAGAGGAAGTTCTCTATCCGACTGTTTTTTTGTGTTTGTTACCTGATACTCCGTCAATTATGAGTCAAGATCAGAGATGGCCCGTATAAATTGTATCGATATAAATTCGACCCTTTATGAACAAATCATTAATAACAAAAAAAAAATTTGTTTACGTTTCCGTTAAGTTTTAATGAGCGCATATCCATTTATCCAGTAGGCCTACCCGCCCCGGCTTCGCACAGGTGCAATGCTTATGTGAATATGCATGTATTATGGTTCTCTAATGTTTCGCACACAATTGATTAGCAAATTACCATTTCGCAAGCAACATTTGTCAATGTTTCATTACGCAAACTAATGCTTTAACAAGGACATCAAAACGCAAACATGCATATGATAAGCAGGCATTTCAAAAATGCATTGTTAAATAAATTTTTAAAAGACATACTGACATATCAACAAGTTACAAAAACCAAAAATGTTATTTAACAAATAATTTGTTTGACTAAATTTCAATTACAAACGTTTTGTTTACTAAAATTTCAATTTGCTATTTTTCAAATTAACAAGTTACAAAAACCAAAAATGTTATTTTACAAATAATTTGTTTGACTAAATTTCAATTACAAACGTTTTGTTTACTAAAATTTCAATTTGTTATTTTTTCAAATACAGTGAAAACGCCCTAAAATCGCTTCTGGCACTCGACGGCCGCTGCCGCGGCACTCTCGCTTCGCTCGCTCGGCTTGTGCACTGTATTCATGTCAACCTAACCCAGAAATCTATTCCACGATTTTTAATATCGATTTTTCTTGTAAGCAAGTATGCAACATGCAGGCAAGCATGCAGCATGCAAGCAAGTATGCAGCATGCAAGCGAGCATGCAGCATGCAAGCAAGCATGCAGCATGCAAGCTAGCATGCAGCAAGCAAGCTAGCATGCAGCAAAGCAAGCATGCAGCAAGCAATACAATGCTCCGCTCGCTTCGCTCGCTCCGCTATGCGTGGTCACAAGTCTAACCTAACCTAACCTAGGTTTATTTTCGTACTTATGGTTTCTCTTTATAGCGGGGGGCCTCAGGCCCCCCGACCCCCCCGAGCAGGGGGGCCAGCCCCCCTGCACCCCCCGGCAAGCATCTCGCAGGCAGGCATACAGCATGCAATCCAATTATTTATACAGCATGCATACATCATGCAATGCAAGCAAGCATACAGGATGCAATGCAAGCATCCATGTAGCAAGCAAGAATTCAAGAAGCAATCGCAAATTTTTAGGCGAACCGAATGGCACTAATAAACTATGATTGAAGAATTTCTTTGTATTTTTATAATTCTTATGTTTTTAGTATGAAAAATTAAGAAATGATACGGTGCCATACCATAAATTGCCTAATGTCTTTAGACTAAGTAACCATATTATTAAAGAAAAATTGGTCAATTCTTATGTTTTTAGTATGAAAAGTTAAGAAATGATACGGTGCCATACCATAAATTGCCTAATGTCTTTAGACTAAGTAACCATATTATTAAAGAAAAATTGGTCAATAGATCTTTGTCGTTTAACATATTTGTGTTAGGAAAAGTTTACTAATGTTCTTTTGCAAAATGACAATATATGAAGAAATTACTTGATGAGATGAAAAGTTTGTAAAACATAAATAAATGGAACGTTGATTTGCGAAATGATAACTTTGCATTTCGTTGCTTGTTATCTGTAAATTTGTTTAATAACTGTTGGTCAACCAAAGGGGAACCATGTATTATACATATAAAGCTTCCTTAAGAATCACTCTAACTATTAAAAAAACCGCATCATAATCCGTTGCGTAGTTTTAAAGATCTAAGCATACATAGGGACAGACAGACGGTGGATAGCGACTTTGTTTTATACTATGTAGTGATTTCCACTAAAAATAATAAAATAAAATATTTTTAGCAAAAAAATAGGAAAACCGACTTCAATGTGTACAAATTTAAACTAAAAAGTAAGAAATAAATAATATTTTTATGAAGTAGTTGAAAAGAGCGTCATAGAAAACCAAGGAAAGTATTGATACACATTTATAATCCTTTATTTATAATTCATACTCCGATATATTTGGAGTCGGTGCCAGCCTAAGCAAAATAAACTTACTTAATAGATACGAACTTGATTAATCCATTAACTATACATAATAATGAATGCATAATGAAGATGAGAAATAATCCGCCGCTCCGTGAAGTTCGAAAATTGCAAACACTATCCTCCTTGGCTAGCTGGCACCGGCTCCAAATATGTCGGAGTATGAATTATAAATAAAGGATTATAAATGTGTATCAATACTTTCCTTGGTTTTCTATGACGCTCTTTTCAACTACTTCATAAAAATATTATTTATTTCTTACTTTTTAGTTTAAATTTGTACACATTGAAGTCGGTTTTCCTATTTTTTTTTGCTAAAAATATTTTATTTTGTTACCTAGTTTTGTATTTCAATGGAATATATAAGAATAGAAATACATTTATCAACCGACTTCAAAAAAGGAGGAGGTTCTCTATTCGACTGTATGTTTTTTTTGTATGTATGTTCCGCGATTATTCCGTCAATTATGAATCGATTTTGAAAATTCTTTTTTCGTTAGGAAGGACATGCTCCAAAGGTGGTCCCGTATAAATTCCAATACCAAAATTGGTTCAGTACTTTTTTGTTAAAATGATAATTTCATCGAGGATGAAATAATAATATCGTCCACGAACACAAAAATAATGTCAATTTTTTTTTGAACTTGCTATTACCTAATATGCAATAGTGAAATTTTGGTTAGTAGGTCTAATAGTCAACACATAAACTATGACAAATTATTTTATGAACTTAAGTTAAATAACTAGGTTCATAGTTCATTAACGTACCATTCATTTTGAATGAATGGCAGGCATTTGTAATAAGCTATAGGTCTGAGACGTGATATTATTTGTTAACCGACTTAAAAAAAAGAGGAAGTTCTCTATCCGACTGTTTTTTTGTATTTGTTACCTGATTACTTCGTCAATTAATAGTATTACGACTCGATTTTAATGATTCTTTTTTAGGTACGTCAAGATCAGAGATGGCCCGTATAAATTGTATCGATATAAATTTGACCCTTTTTGAACAAATCAGTAATAACAAAAAAAAAAACGTTTTAGTTAAAGTTTCCATTAAGTTTTAATGAGCGCCTAGTAGGCCTATCCGTTTTCAATAAAATATACTTTATTTCCACTAAAAATAATAAAATAAAATATTTTTAGCAAAAAAATAGGACAACCGACTTCAATGCGTACAAATTTAAACTAAAAAGTAAGAAATAAATAATATTTTTATGAATTAGTTAAAAAGAGCGTCATAGAAAACCAAGGAAAGTATTGATACACATTTATAATTCTTTATTTATAATTCATACTCCGATATATTTGGAGTCGGTGCCAGCCTGAGCAAACTAAACTTACCTAATAGATACGAACTTGATTAATCCATTAACTATACATAATAATGAATGATAAAGATAAGAAATAATCCGCCGCTCCGTGAAGTTCAAAAATTGCAAACACTATCCTCCTTGGCTAGCTGGCACCGGCTCCAAATATATCGGAGTATGAATTATAAATAAAGAATTATTAATGTGTATCAATACTTTCCTTGGTTTTCTATGACGATCTTTTTAACTAATTCATAAAAATATTATTTATTTCTTACTTTTTAGTTTAAATTTGTACGCATTGAAGTCGGTTTTCCTATTTTTTTTGCTAAAAATATTTTATTGCCATAACACAGACGACGCGCTTACTCAATAATACCAATAGGCAAATAAATAAAACAAAGAAAGATCTATTATATGGGATGAAAAGTAGAGTATATAACTCGAGAGCAAATTATTTTTCCCTCGGGCGATGTTCTTTGAATCCTTTGCTTCGCTCGTGCTTCAAAGTAGCGCCCCCGCCATAAAAATACTATTTTGCTCCCTTGTTATACAATCTACTATTACTGATTTAATTTTTTAAATAAGATGTAAGTAAGTACTATGTGATTATATCACCATCAACACAGGCATTGCTATCTCTGTGCTTATTATTCTTATTCTTATGCAAGGGGCTGAGGCTGTGTCTCCGAGCACTTCGACCTTTGTGCTTCCCCTTTCCTTATCACCCATCCCCGCCAACATCGAAAACATTTTGTAGTTTTACTTTTTTATGTCTGTGCTACTCCGCAGTTACCACATAAGCACCAGCAGTAGGTGTTTGGAAGCTCTAAGGAGGTACATGCGGAGTTTAGTACCAGAATAACCCTGATTCAATGGTGGTCAGAAACAGTTGCAGCAAAAAACCAACGCGTTGAAAATGAAAATTATATTGACATGTAATGAATATCATTTTAATAGAAGATAGATTTAAGAGGGGGTATAAAGCAAAATTACCAATCTTTGATTTGATTTTTACACCCCAAAATAAGCCACAAGCCACCCCATTTTTTTAAAATAGATATAACATTATATTTGAGAGATTTTAGTCTGGGAAAAAACATATAATGAAATATTTTTAAGCATGGAAAAATATCACGAACTTACCTTTAATTTCCAGCTTAAATCAGTTTATTTTCAATGCTATGCATATTACTGCGTCAATATTTTAATACATAATATAAAACTATATTACAAAGCAGCCCTACTAGGGATTTTAAAAAATAATGAATACTTTACGACTTATTTTCATAAAACCAATTTGTCGCTTATTACGTTCTTATTCCGCGCAAAACGCATCAGTCTATCGCGCTTCACCCGTGGTAACGGGCATGTTTTGTTTCATCAATCAGTCTTGACTGCTCCGTTGAGACGAGTGGGCTGTGTTTCTGTGTTCCGCCACCGGCTCGAGAAAATACTTCGACAAAAATATGGGAAATAAAAATAAAATGCGAAAACACTCTAAGAAAGAGCTTAGAAATTTAAAAATTCAACTCATGAATAATTGTCGGAGGTATGTACATTGCTTTTATTATATTATATAAGTAGTTTAACCAAAAAATATCGCAATTTGACGTTTTAGCTCACGGCACAATGTAACAATGTCGGCGCGGGTAGCAGTAAACGCAAAAAAATAGATGCTTTTGACTACTCATGAATTGGTGCAAAGTTTCAATTGTGTGGTGTGTGTAAAGTATTTTTAACCAACTACCAAAAAGGAGGAGATATTCGTCTGTATGTATTTTTTTACACGTACAGTCAGTTTCAGAAGTAGATGATCACTTTAGTACCATGTCATAGCAACGCCAGCGTTTGTGCAGTAATAGTTGCTACAATTATGTATGAAATATTATTATGACAAGGTACTACAGTGTTCATCTATTTTTGATGGTGACCCGTACACCGATATCTCTGTCATTTGTGGACCGATTTTCAAAATTCTTTTTTTATTCGATAGTGTATACTCCTGAGGTCCCATTGTCACCAAGTCAGGATCTGATGATGGGAAGCCAGGGAAATCGAGGGCAACCCTCAAATTTTATACGCATATATAACGTTTTTCATATTTTTCCTAAACCTATTCTATTATTTGCACCGGGTAGTCATCATTTCATGTTTATGAGCTGATGATGGAAGGTAAATATCTGTTCACCGATATCTCTGCCATTTGTGGACCGTTTCTCAAATTTCTTTTTTTATTCGATAGTGTATGTATACTCCTGAGGTAGTCCCGTTCTCACCAAGCCAGGATCTGATGATGAGAAGGTAGAGAAATCGAGGGCAACCCTCGGAAAAGAACAGAAAGAGAGGGTTATTCATATTTTTTTATAAAGCTATTCTAGTATTTGCGTCTGGTTGTCATCTCGTGTTGATGAGCTGATGATGTATGGTAAAACTCCTTAACTATTAGGAGTTGGTTAGTGATAATTTAAGTATTAGAGGTACCTAAATACCGATAGTTGTATTCTTTTAGGTTTTTCAGGTGAGCTGATGATGGAATCATTGATGAGACTTCGTGAATGTGTAGCGACTATGCCCACAATATATTGTATTTTAGCCCAGAATGAGGAACTTTTTACTTTGACCACCAGATCTTTACTTCAAAATTTCCATGCATGTATAATACAAAAAAAATGTACCTGTCATAAAATGTAAATATTTTTTTATGTAACCAAAGATCTTATATGTTAAAATACACTGATTTTGATAAAAATCCACAGAAAAATGTAATAAAGAATAATGGCCAATTTTACGAACATTGTCTTAGCTTTGGACAATCCAAAGTGGTATCTTGTCAACTCTTGTCATAAATAACAAGAATGTGATATAGCATACCACTTGTTTTGAGCATGCCACATCAGATTGACATTAACATAATCAAAACTGAAAGTAACATTATATTTTATGAATAAATGATTTAATTACCAATAATTATTTTTTTGAAGAATGTGCATACCTGGTAATTATTCTGAGCGATTAGCATGATTTTATAAAAAAAAAATATAATTGATGTAAATAAAACTTTATTTATATACTTTGTTATAACCTTGCAGGGTTCATGTGTTGAGCTATATTTTACTTGTAAGTACCTACCTCATATCTTTGTAAACACACACAATGAATAAATTATTTGAATTTGAATTTCATCATCAACAGGTCATATAATGTCCCCACCGAGGGGCTCGAGCCTACTCCACATTAGGGGCGATTAGGCCTTAGTCAACCACGCTGGCCACGTGCGGGTTGGTCGACTTCACACACAACCTAAGAATTTCTTCATGGGTGTGTGCAGGTTTCCTCACGATGTTTTCCTTCACCGTAAAAGCGTTGATTAAACGTACATATGAATTCAAAATTTGAAAACACATTGGTACGTGGCGGGGATCGAACCAGTGCCTCCCGGGTGAGAGACGACGCTCTTACGCACTACGCCACCGACGCTTCGAATCTGAATTTATTATATTTATTTACCATCAGCGAAAAGTATTAAAAATCCACATGTCAAAGTATAGGTAATGGATAGATAGTCCGACTCGTGCTTAGCCAATTTTATCTAGTTTTTCGCGTATACTATGTGCGATCACAAAAAAGAAAAATCATGAAGCGAGTGCCACCTTGCGGCTGCGAACTGCGATGTGCAAGAGGGGAAGGGTGAAACGCGCGGGTGAATTCTGATATTTTTCTTGGTTTATGCCCGCTCTTAATAGAACGAAATAAAAAATAAATTAAAAAAATCGAACGGTTGCCAGGAAAGTAATACTTTATGAGATTTTATTTTGTTATATTTTGTAACCCATTTTGCCCATAAAGCGCGAAACTTGTTATACTTTCAAAATCAATAAGTTTGTATATCTATTCTATAACACACTACTCCTATCCGAGCACCAGGATCATTAATCAATGCCTTGTCTAACTAAATTTTTAGTACCTCACAAATAATTAGTTATTTATATTCGACCGAATAAAAGAACGCAAGCACTGTAAATTGAATACAAAAATGGGTGGTAATACGGACGACGACAGATACATTTGTCTTTGGTTTTCAAGGGAATTTTCTTTTTAGCTGTTTCGTCCAAGAATGTTTGAAGTTCAAGGACTTCTTTCGAGTGCTGGGTTTATGGAATATAATAAATTAATTTACATTTGTGAGTTTCGTCTATTGGTTTCCTCTTTTCATCCTTTTCTTTCTTGTTCTAATTGCACCAATTTATATATAGCAGTTTCTAAAGCACATTGTTTGTTTTTATTTATTATGCTTATGTTTTATTCGTTGTCACTAACATTAACCAAGTTAGGAGTCAATTTACTGTAAGTATTTTGTACTTCATAACAAGTTCTCCTTCAATTGTATAGTATTGTATTTAAATGTCATTTTTAATAAGTGCTCATTCTTGGACCCATTATTATATATCACTCATTTTTATTTCTCTTACTGCAGGTGGCCTGGATGAGATTGCTGCTTAGCAATAAGGCCGCCTTTTGTACTGTCCTATTACATAAAGGACATAGGGTTTATAAAATTGGCTCTGTTTATTTTTATTTATAGTGTGCAATGAAGAATATTTGTATTTTATTACATTGTATTATGCATGTCCTTTTATAAACAAATATCACATTTTTAATTGTAAGATTTATGCGTGAAAATGTCGGCTACTAAACTGTGATTCCTTAACAAAAGAAATCAAAATGCCGTGCCAGGTCGCGTCTTTGTAGGGCTTCCCAGCGTGTCGCGGTCAATTAAAACGATTACTGGGCTATTCTCCTCAAAATTAGGTCCCGGGTCACAACTCTTTTGTCCCGCACTAATTATAGTGGAGTTAGATGTAATAGGAGGTTAAAGGTTTCAAAAGTTATAATAGTATAGAAGTATCTTTAGCGGATTAACCGCTCGACATTGAATTATTCGATCAGTTAGGTATTTATTGTTTATTTTAATTTTCTTATTATGTTTAAATGTGCTTAATTAATTGTTACACTATTGACCCCAGTTTTCATCTTTTCAGCAGCTTCTGTTTTTATTAAGTTTTAGGAGGAATCTGCAGAATCATTCACCACTCGCACATAGTCGCTTCTAGCGTCGTTATATGCACCGCATATAATTGTGGATATACATATTAGCTTGGTACGGGCGTGTAATTAGAAGAGATGATAATCATGTGATAAAGAAGGTGTTGAACATGAATGTGGACTGGTATAGAGGGAGAGGAAGACAGAAGAAAAGATAGATGGATTGTGTTAGAGATGACATGGCAATAAAGGGAGTTAATGCTGCGATGAAGGCTGACCGAGATGTATGAAAGATAAAAACAATTATGCCGTTAACAAATAAAATAGGGAGGAGGGGAGGCAAACAATGATAACCGTGGCAATACCGCTTCGTCTGTTCTTACAACACGTCAGATGTTGGGAATCCTAAAGGCACTTTGTAAGCAAATAGTTTTGAAGTTAAAAAAACAGCTATTTCAGTGGAATTCGTATATCGTTCTAATTGGCAACGTTCAATTTGCTTTATTACACTTCTTTGAAGAGACAATGTAGTACAGAGTAGATAAAGGTACGCTCTATTCGCCGTGGAGCAAGACAAATATAGGAAAAACTGGAAGCCAAACAAGCAATTAAAAAGTGAAGACAAAAAATTTGACCTTCTAACTTCTTATTTCCAGTTTGTCTCTTTCTAACCACTAGAGCACATGTTACGTGACCGTCTAATATGTCATACGTACTTCTGTTATCATATTACTTGTGTTGCGAGTTAGAAAGAGACAGGTAGGAAACAGAAAGATTCAAACGTTACTTGGGGTCATAAATGTGTTCACTTTTTTATTGGTAGTGTGCTGCGAACACATGTGTACATGTGTTCGCAGGTAGTGTGTCTTCTAGTTTTACCTATAAATTTCTTGTCGTGGAGCCGATAATTTAACCAAGAAGATGTAGCAAACGCATCATAGAAAAAGGAAACATTACTACCTCTGTGACTGACTTTTCTTGAAAAAACAATCCACGGTGACACTCCACTTTAGATCTGTGTTCAATTCCATTAACATGCAGAAACAAATAATGTGTTCCGTACCTTTGAGCTGGCTGATGATTTCCATTGTTCCTCCATCTAGTTAGGTGATTGATGTACTTGTCTAGGAGTAAGAACGGCCCATATGATTCCCGAGACACTAGATCTTCGTTGAATGAAGATGTATTGCAGGCGTCTGTATGCTACGATGACCGCTTACCATGTTACTGACAGTATAATTGTTGATATACATAGAAAAAGTCAGGCCATTGATTTATGTTTAACATTTTAGAATTCCGAGAAAATTGTCAGTAGCGGTGATGGATGCTCGTTGCTTAAATTGAATTTTCTTCTGTTCGTAAAGTCCTTAATTATTTTAGCATACAGAGTGTTCGGCTTTTCAAATTCTCTAACAAAGCCTAGTAACCCAACATTTGTGCGTGATATCATCGTTACACAGAACAATTATACTGACTTTCAGGCTCGCTTACATTCAGACAGTGTGTGTATTGTATATACCACAGATAATATAATACTATACATTACTTATTTTGGTAAAAAAAAATATTTCTACTAGGTTTTGAATTTCTTGGTGAAGGTTATATTTTTGGTCAAAAGGTACAAAAAAGCAAATGTTAGTCTTTGTAGATTTTTTTTTTTCATTTATTGGGGTAAATAAACAATGCCAAACTAGTTATAATTACAAGGTATGGCTAAAAATATTTAACAAATTTGACACCAACCCCATCTACCACGAATAGCTTTAAAATCTCAAACTAAACCAAACATTGATACCATAGTAGTGCGTTCATGTTTCCGTGCTATTTTGCAGAACATCAATAATAGATTTTTTGAAAACGCTAGGGCGCTCAATCGTAATGTCCACATTCTTGAATGTTTTATTGAATGTGTCAACCAGTCTATATATAGGTGATCTCTTTCCTGCATTTGTATGACATCTTTAGGTGATGTGGTGAAGAAACGATTTTATACAAAAATAATGTTTCATCGAAACAAGAATACCAAGCCAAATTACGTTCAGCGCTGTCAGTAGGTATTGCATGTCTGATCAAACCAATAAGCTGTAACGGATTAAATCAGACATCGTTGTTTCGGTCAGGCCGGGTGAAATCAAATGCAAATCCAGCGCGACTACTGGCCGGTACTGTTGTGACGCCTCACTTCACCCACTTTAGTGTTGTCTAATCCTATAATTGGATTGCGCATGGGTCGCACGCGATCCATACACAATTGTCAAAGAATTGTTGCTCTGTAATAAATTGTCCTATAGGTTTCCGTGCCATTCTTTGATTTCACTGGTCTATTATGTAGGTACGATCGAGCAAATTGATTCCTGACCCATGGCAGAACCTTGTTTGTTTCAAACTGATTTTTATAAACCAAAGACAGCGAATATAACGTTTCCTGTCCCCATGGATCAGAAATCAATTTGCTCGATAATACATAAGTTAACCATTCGAGCTAGTAAAAACTGGTATCTTTACTTGAAAATACGATAGCTAAGGCCTTCAGCTGTGCCCTTAGAGTTAATACGCGAACCAAGAGGTACTGTAGGTTTTTTTTTAGATAAGTTCAGTATTGTTTTCAACGCGCAGTACAGCTGGGCACAACTGGATGAATGAAGGGATTTATCGTGAATTCTCTCAAAATGTTTGAGGTACTTGGTAAATTCGTGAACAAGCAAAGCATTGCTTCTATTCAGTCTAGATCGAATTTTGGACCTTCTTAATAAATTCGTGAGGAACATTAAACAAGCAAAGCATTGCTTCCATTCCGTCTAGATCGAATGGCACCGCTAGATATAAACGCATAACTTGCTTGAATGATCACACGAGGATACACTCCCGAAAAGTACTTCATATTTTACAAGAATAACAAAGAAAGGAATCCTTCAATGTTTCTTTTCGACACGAACGCCCCAGAGACGCTACTAGAGTTGTAGACTCAAAGTTAACTTAAGTAACAATCTTAAGGTCAGGTTACTTGAAATTAGTAATACTATTATAGTCGTTGTTTTAATTTGAACTTGATAATCAGAGGTAATACGAGGGCTCTCTAGGCTCTAAGTTAAACCTTTGAGATGTCGTTCTCGTAATATTGATTAAATTCCAGCAGACTGACTTATATTCCAGCCTTAGTAGTTAGGCGATCCATATGCGATTAGGGCAGCAATATATTAATAACTTTATTAGCACCATAACATATAAGTACAGACAACAGCACGTTGGGTCACCACAAACTGTAAAATTTTCCCAATCGATTATGCACTTTATATTGAATAGCCTTATGTTGAAAATCGTTTGGAGAAATCTGACATTTTTGTATAGCCCGACGTGCTGTTGACTGTACATGACAATAGTGTTGTGTATGAAGGTTTATGACTGCATTACTTTACAAAGCTGTCGTCACAGGTACAAGTATAAATCTTAAATTATAAAGCATGCATGTGTGCGTCTGTGTGGTGTATGAGTGCGTGAGCACGTATGTGTGTGTGTGTGTGTGCACGCTTGTGTGTGTGCGTGCGTGTGTGTATGTGTGTGTGTATGCGTGTGTGTGTGCGTGCGCGTACACGAGAGTTATTTTTAAATATTTTCTTTTTAACTACAGAACACAGAAAGCTGTGTTCTGTGATTTAAATATACAAAGTCGGCATCAATATCAACCTGTTTTATGAATCTCGTTAAAAATAACTTTATTATTAAAATATATGACAATAAAAGCTTTCAAAATATGAAGTGATTAACATTTTGAACGGAAATAAAACTTTTTCTCAGTGAACTTATTCAACGGTATTTCATTTCATCAATATTTTAATATTTCCAGCGATTAAGGAAATACTGCAAAGAAAGTCTTCAAGATAAAATCTTATAAGGTGTGCTTAAAGGATAAAAAATGCGTTCGACCCTCCATTTATTACGCGGGGATTATTTTTTGCAAATACATATATTATTATACTACTTTATACACATGGAGTTCTCGGTGTGTGAGATGTTTTGCTTCAGTTAGCTATTTGCAAAGGGTTGCGATTGAAAAAAGCTTATGGCTAAAATATTCTATGTTTTCGATCTTCGCAGCTGTTATTGAGCTCGTGTATTATTTTTTTATTTAGCAAAGTACTTTGTAGATATTTTCTTTTTAAGATTAAACGTTATCGCAAGAAATTGATGTCACTAACATCTCATAAATAGTTAATTAAAAGCTGTATACTCAGCACTGTGACAGTTTGTGCATCCGAAATTATTTATAATGTGATGTCGACTAAATAATAGATTATAGTTGAAAGAAATTATGCATTTTTTAATTGTGATAATTTTCTCAATATAAGGCCCGTAACTTCATGTACAGTCTCATCATCTCATGAAGTCATGAGCTAATTATTACATCTCCTAAAGCTCCTTTACAGTTCCTTTTCGTATATTCCTTAAGGTATTTACGGGTCATGCAACGTTTAAATGTGAAATCAGGCAAGTATTTTTTTTTAGGGTTCCGTACCTCAAATGGAAAAAACGGAACCCTTATAGGATCACTTTGTTGTCCGTCTGTCCGTCTGTCTGTCAAGACCCTTTATCTCGGGAACGAGCAAATGTATCGAGTTGAAATTAAAACCATATACTTATATCTACGGTCCCTTGAAGCTGTGAAAAAATTATACTTCTAAGTTAACGCAAAAAAAGGATTTTTTTTTTATATTACGAGATGGCAAACAAGAAAGAGCAAGACAGATACTAGTATTTAGGTAAGTATGGAAAATCATATTTGTCTACAAGTGTAAATGGTTACACTTGTAGCTATCACAATCTATATTTTTTGAATAGATTGTGAGCTTTATTTCAAGTAAATCTTATAGTAATAGACTATGATTGATATTAATAGATGAAGATTGAGAATTAATTGGGATAAATGACCTGCAGCTAAAAACGGTTTAGTACTCCGTTCCTTCTTTACCTAAACAAAGAGAATATTCAATTTATGTTTCTTTCTGAAATCATACTAATGGGTATATTTCACACAATTTTCTATTCAATGTTTGACATAAATCTCCATTTACAGAAAGGAGCAAAAGTCTTTTTCTGTCCACGCACTAATAATTAATCATCGCAGTTCCCACGAAGCCTCAACTTGACAACAAACTTTATTGAGCCATTTGTACAGAAATAGTTTATCAGAAAGGTCGCGGTTGGGGTTGATTCACGTCGTGGAATGTTCTATATCTGTCTATCAGTAGGACGAAACTAATAATATTTGAAGCCGGATTTTTTAAATAACGGAAGAAATGAGTATAAGCGCGATTAGTCCGCAAAATAAGTGAATAGCATAGATATTTAATTACTTTTTGAATACCAGTGCTTTCATTGAAAAGCAAATTAGTCATTGAGTTATCTATCACCCTTTTGTAGTTATGCAGCACATGTATTGCAATTATTAATTGTAAAATTACTTATTGTATATGATTAGATATGTTTTATTGTTTTGTTTGTGTTGTAAAAATCAAAGGATTAATAAAAAAAACTATTGAGTTAATAAAATCAGTGTCCGTTCCTGGAAATTAATTATTTTTTCGTACCACTTGCTCAAAAAAGTGATATTCTATGCAACAAAAAGCGAACATAACAATAGTCATTTTTAATCTGTTAAAAACAGGGAAAGAAAATTGTTCTGAATTTCATTCATCATCTAGGGGGAGAATGTCATTTAAATTTGGAATACTTACCGAAATTTATACTGAACTACATCTGTGTTTACACCATTGAGTTTGTATATAAAGCATTATACATCTTTTTGAAAAAGGAATATGCATTTATTGTGCAGTTATGATTATTAAATAACTGTGGAAACTTTATTGATTTATGTTTTAATTTTATATTGTATTTTAAGTGTTATAATAATTGTATGTTTCCCAAAAATAAATAAATAAAATAAAATTACGAAAACCGACGAGGCCGTATGATCTTGATGCCTTTGCTTTTCCGACAAAAAAATATTAGTTTAGGAATTTGCCGCGTTTTTGTTTTCTTCAAATACATAAACGATAAGTTTATTTTAATTTATTTTTATAAATAAGTTGATGTTCTAAAAATACGTTACGATACGTTATCTCATTATTATTATTGTGTTAATTTTTTCGCAAATGGTACGAAAAGTAGAGAATTTTCCTCGGTGATAAAGCTGTCTTAGTCTTGGGTGAACTTAAATCCCTCGCTACACTCACGACTCGAGTCCTTCGTTACGCTCGCGATTCGCGACAGAAGACACTGCTTTATCCCCTTGGTTAATAATCTACTGTTATATGTCTATTCAAAATAATTATCGTTCAGACTAGACTAACTTGAGAGGAATTGTTTCATATTACAGATAAGCCACTTTAATGAGAATGGCCCTAGGGAACTAATCTCTAGTTTGCAGAAGACCGCAATAACCTTTTTGTCAGTGAGTAAAGTGGTTGGGTTGACAGCGTGCAAGTGACACCTTTACGTCGCGTCATAAGCATCTATGGGGTACGGTAACTTTTTTGCGAACCTTACAGTGTTATTATTATTATTTAAACCAGGGTTTCCCAAACTGTGCGTCGCGACGCCCTGGGGTGTCGAGGTTCTATGCCGGGGGCGTCGTAAGACAATCCACATCGAATGGCTGTCTAGCTAGCTATGCGAGCTATTCGAATGAAAATAAATGTAGAGAAAGAAATGAAAGTCGCTATTTCAAAACTTGAGCCCGGATTGATTATGTTTTTAAAATAAGAAAATACACTGAAAAAAGTCGACTTTTTCAGTCTACTTTCTAATTTTAACATATTTGCGCATTCGTTAACGCCTAAATAATTCCAAAAAAGCTATATTTTTGTTTTTGTAGGTACTTAACTTGGCTGTTAGGTACTATAACGGGGGGAGGGCTCGTAAAAATTGGAAAATTCCTAAGGGCGTCAGTATGGAAATAAGTTTGGGAAGCCCTGATTTAGATAATCCGGGGCTTTTTGCGTCACTACGACCTGTAAAGATCTATTGTGACTAGCCTCCAAGTAAGTCCTATTGAGGCCTTACATGTACTCCTTTAGCTGGGCACTATCTAAAAAGATAAGATATTCCTAGCTCGGATTGTTTTGATGTCGTCTAGGTCGAGGATGTCTCTTCCCAAATGTCGGCTTCTTTTGTGAATGAGATATTCACAAGAGCACAGGAGATGTATTGGTGTTTCACGCTCCTGTTCACAGAATCTACAAGCATCATTATCTTTTTGTCTCATATTGTTGGTGCCTCCCGGTTGGATGAAGACGCTCTTACGCACTACGCCACTGACGCTTTCTAATCACTTTTGATGAACTGATAAATTCGGCTTAAGGGTTGACGACCTTGCCCGTAGTCATTGGAGCATCCCAAGCCTGCATAGCACGCTCAGAAAACGAGAAAAACATTCGTTTTTTTTTCTGAACAAGATGCTACTTTTTCTCATTATGAATATTTAAATAATGAAATTATCTACAAGATGAATAAAATTTTATGAAAATAGCTAGTTTCCAAGCTATGTAACTTTTTTATTTTGAGAAGACTTTAATAATCTACACCAAAATGTAGAAATGTTCTCGTCATTGAAATCATCTCATTCGTTGTGTAAATAGTCTAGTTTCAAAAGTATATTTAAAAAAAATACTTACGCTTTAGTCGTCCGAAAATTGCACGTTTCCTCGTTTTCTGTCTCCTGTGTTACAAATCCAAGACTATCCTAGGATCATCACTAAGACAAAAGATTTAAATATTTTACATTGTTAAAAAATCCAAGAATGTCGTTCATTCATTAAAATTAAACGTTGATATTTTTGTCATACTTCAATGAATAAATAGGTAAGTAAGACGGTTATTTTATAAAAATGAACATAGATCGTTTTGAAGAAATATTGTCGTACTTAAAGGTTGCCTTTTAATTAATTATGCCCACATCGGTACACTGGCTGATATGCAGTAGCGGCTAGTATTAATTACCAATTGCATAATCCGCTGGCCCACCTCCAACCTGAGCTATCTAAATGGATGTTCCCGTGAAAAACTACGAAACCGGCAACATTTTTGTCCAGATAACCTGTGTCACTTTTGCAAGTGTTTTCGATTTATGAAACCAAACGAAAAAACTGATACCTACACAGTTCAGTTACGAAGCATTTTTCATTTATTTCCCGTCGTATTTTCGTCCCAATGGAGCGAGTCACCGGCAACTTGAGTTTCATTGCGGTTATAACGGTCCTTTTGCTATATTTTTATTTTCTTCTTTTCTTGATTAGATTAGGTATTTGAATAACATTAGCTCAGTTTTGCGAATTCGCGGATTAATTATGAGATGTTTCAAGATTTTGCATAATTAACGCTCGAGGGTGAATAATAAAAATGTTTTTGTTTGTTTTTCTTGACGGAATTATGTCAACAGAAATATATTAATACGAGAGCTTATTACTGAGCTATTAAAAACGTCGCCTGTCTGTCACAATTCTTATCTTGAACACGAGGCGTAGCTAGTCGTTGGAAAAAGTATTTGGGGAAATATAACGCTACAATACAACGATTAATTCAATACAAGAATACTGTATGACTGCTACACCTGTCTCTCCTATTTGTAGTGATTTTCGATCTTACTCATTTTTGACATTTCATGTCGTGACTCGTATGCTGAGTAAATAAGGCTGATAACATGTAAACAGTGGTTACAATCCACATCCTTCATAGGAGACTGTCCTGGAGGATGGAGTAATTTCATATACGGGGGCAGTAGACAATGGGCCCGCCTTATCTTGGGTGGGCTTACAGGGCACTATGCCACAAACCACACGCTCAACAAAATGCAAATTTCCACAACATCGAATTGCAGAGCATGTGGATATGACAGGGAATCCATACAGCACCTGTTGTGTGACTGCGATTCCATAGCCAGGATAAGAATGAATATCCTGCATGGGAATGGCCTACCCAAGGCCAGAGTACTACAGGTTCGTCAAGCCCATCCCATGGACATAGTAAGGCTGATGGCCTACATATTCAAGGAGTGACAACAGTAAAAGGAAAGGGGAGACACAAAAGATCCCGTTGGGTCGAAGTACACTGTGAGAAAACTCACGGCCCCATCATAAGAAAATCGGGAGTGGTCTCCCCTTGACTTTCTCGTATACCGGAAACGTCTCAAAGGTTGATAGAAACTTTATATTTTGATGACATACATGCATGTTAAATTTTGGTCACCCATCCGAGTACCGACCGCGCACTTGGTTGCTTAACTTTCGTGATCGACAGCTCAAACTCAGGGAGGTCCAAAACGTGTAAATCCGTCAAAATGTAGAGATTGAATTTTTTGACGATTACAAGACTTCCTCTATACTACGCACGAGAAAGTAATAAGATAAGAAAATAATAGTGGTTACATATTTTCGCTCGTAATTGTACCTATTATAGTCAAGTTGTGCAAAGGAAAAGCAATTAATAGCTACAACGGAAAATCCCACACCCTGGATCAAAATAATAGTTTCATCACACTTTTTATGTAAGTAATGCTTTTACCGGTCCATTAAACGGGTCGTGACAGGTACATTTATATTTCAATTAGGATCCCTGTGCTTACAATATCCTCATATTTCAATTTTAATTTACCTGGTTGCTCTGATATTAAGCGGACCTTTGTGACCTTGGCACGAAATCTTTTGTCTTTTGCATCATAAAGTGAAATGAAAGGGAGAAATAGACAATAAAAACGTAATCATGTTACAGCAATCAATTGTCCGTTCTTTCTATGTTGAAATGAAATTGTTGTTAAAATTTTGATTTAGCATAAATATTACGTTCAGCCTGTTCGTTGAATTGTTGTATTTAAAAATTCACTTTGACCTATAGATAACAAGGACTTAATGTATAAATTATTGACACGGAATTAAGGTATTTGCCTTCGTTTTCATAAGGGCCGAAGTTGGAAGCGCAGTTTTACATTATTGAGACCCCCAACTTTTCAAGGAACTATCTATTTTATGACCAACTGTTGGAAAATAGCATGTGTCTAGTGGTAGCAGGCGTAAAGAATAATACTACTCAGTCAGTTTCTTCTTTTATATGTTTAGATAAATTGTAAGAACAAAAGAACTTAAAATACTTATTTAAATTATGAAAACAAAATGTGTTAACTTTATACGGGACCCACAAAAAGTTTTGTAGATGTATTGCTTTTAATTTTATCGGCATGCTTGTGTACTTTTTCTAAGGTTCTCGTTAAATTAAGTAATACAATTTTAAAAAATCTCTTTTCATAAATAAATTGTACTTTTCTGATATCTCGGGGTTAGAAACTTGAATTTTTCCCTGTATTTTTGCGTAGGAGCCTTATTCTATTACATATTTTATCACACGGCTACAAATCAAATTTACGTCAAAGTAAGTTTCGGGGTCAACATTATAAAGGATAGTCTCATAAATATTCTTGCAATAACTTTCTTCGAACTGGCTTCTTCGTATTATATAAACTGTTGAGAGCATATTAACCTTAACAGTTCAAAATTTTTTGTTAGTTTTACTTAAACTTTTATTATTAAAATCATATAAGTTACATAGGTAAGAAGATCCAATGTTGCTGAGGTTGTGCGTTCTTCGTAGCGATCATAAAATTTAGGCATTAGTAAACTAAAATTCTTAATGCGATTTTATTTCGAGATTCGGTTTCGGAAAGAACTTTAAGCACGTGATCATGGTGCTATCGGTCAAGTAAGTCTGAGGTAAAAATATGTCATTCAGTGGCCAGAATGGCATCTTGTAAAACTGATCCCAGGATTATCTGAGTCGATTTGTCGATTTGTCGATTGTCTGAGTTACATCTGAGTCGGGCGGCAGATGACGCGCAGGAGCAGTATCCCAATGCAGAACTGGTGTTTTTGGGGGACTTCAATGCTCACCACAGTATGTGGTTAAGTTCCTCCAAAACTGACCATGCAGGGATCTCTGCTCATGCATTCGCTCTCACGCACGACTTGTCACAACTGGTTGATCAGCCCACCAGGATCCCAGACATTGCAAGTCAAGCGCCTTCTTTACTGGACCTTCTGCTCACGACCCATCCTGAGGGATATCAGGTAGAGGTCCGAGCCCCTCTAGGCTCATCTGACCACTGCCTGATATCCTCCAAAGTGCCGCAGGCCAAGCTTCCGCAACTGGCGGTTGCTAAACGCCGGCTCTGGCATTATGGGTCTGCAGATTGGGATGGTATGCGCGACTACTTTGCGTCCATCCCTTGGAAGCAACGCTGCTTCAGTGATAACGATACATCAGCTTGCGCCGCTGCCATTACTGAGGAGATTGTATTGGGTATGGAATATTACATTCCACATTCCGATCTCATCAGTAGGGGCAGACGTAACCTCTGGTTCAACCGCGATTGTGCTGTTGCTGTTTCACAGAAACAGGCGGCGTATCGCGCTTGGATCAGGGGTCGGGCTCTTAAAGCTCCTGATATCGAGTCACTGAAAGCAGCCTACAACAATGCTTCCAAGTCCTGTAAGAAGGCTTACATAAGAGCGGATGCCCAGCGCGTCGCACGCATTGGCCACGAATTGGTAACGCATCCTACGGGCTCCCGTAGTTACTGGCGTCTGGCCAAAGCCGTGCAAAGCAACTTCTGCCAGCCCTCGCTGCCACCCCTGAGATGTCCGGATGGGTCTTTAGCTCATAAGCCGCAGGAGAAAGCCGATCTTCTGGCAAGACTCTTTGCGGCTAATTCCCAAGTCGATGATTGCAATGCACAGCCACCGTCACTACCTCATTGTGGCACCACGATGCCTGACATTAAAATCAGGCAGCGTGATGTTCGTGCGGAACTGCAATCACTCGATGTCCGGAAAGCTAGTGGACCCGATGGCATCCCGGGCGTTGTACTTAAGAAATGTGCAGCGGAGTTGTCTCCCGTACTCACGCGCCTATACCAGCTCTCTTACTCTTCTGGACATGTGCCGGAAGCTTGGAGAGAGGCTAATGTGCAGCCTGTTCCCAAAAAAGGGGACCGCTCAGACCCGGCCAACTATCGGCCAATAGCAGTCACCTCGGTACTTTGCAAAGTTATGGAAAGGATCCTCAACAACCACCTGGTCCGTTACCTAGAGGGTCACTCTCTGATCAACGATCGACAGTACGGCTTTAGGCCGAAACGATCGACGGGTGACCTTCTAGCGTACATGACGCATGTCTGGGGTGAAGCCATGGACAAACGTGGCGAGTCATTGGCTGTCAGCCTTGATATCGCCAAAGCTTTTGATAGGGTCTGGCACAAAAGTCTTCTCTCCAAGCTTCCGACGTATGGTCTGCCTGCTCAGCTCTGTACCTGGGTGGCCGGCTTCCTGCATGAGCGAAGAATTCGTGTCCTCTCCGACGGATGCAGTTCGCGGTTCATGTCAGTGAATGCCGGTGTTCCCCAGGGTTCCGTTTTATCCCCTACACTGTTTCTTCTGCATATCAATGATATGATTCCTCTTGGGAACATCCATTGCTATGCAGACGACAGTACAGTGCATGCGGGCTACTTCGGACACGCAAGGGCTGGACGAGCAGAAACCGTGGAGAGTCGTGAGAATCTTGTCATTGAACTCAACCGAGAGCTCGACCTTGTTTCTCAATGGGGTACAGCAAATCTGGTTGAGTTCAATGCCAAGAAAACTCAGGTGTGCGCGTTTACGGCTAAAACGTCGCCATTCCTTTCCCTTCCCTCTCTCCAGAGCACAACACTTACGCTACAGAGCAGTATCACCTTGCTCGGTATGGAGGTTCGCAGCGACTTGAATCCGAAGGACTACATCGAAAGCGTGATAAAAACAGCTTCACGGAACCTCGGAGTCCTGAACAAGGTGCGGCGTTTCTTCACGCCAATTCAACTTTGCTTGCTATACAAGACGCAAGTACGGTCCTGCGTGGAGTATTGCTCGCACCTGTGGGATGGCTCTGCCAAGTACTTACTCGATGCTTTGGATAGGTTGCAGCGTCGCGCGGCCCGCATCATCGGCGACGAAGAGGTGACTAAACACCTTGAGCCTCTCCAATTGCGTCGCAATGTTGCGTCATTGAGCGCTTTCTACCGTCTGTACCACGGCGAGTGCTCTGAGGAACTTTTTTCCCTAATCCCACCATCTCCCTTCCTTTTGAGGACTACGCGTGCTGGTCTACGTTGTCACCGACAAACTGTGGCTACCATTCCAACGCGAACTAAGAAATTTGGCAACTCGTTTCTTTGTCGCACAATCAAGAAATGGAATTCACTGCCAGCACACGTGTTCCCTCCTTCCTACAATCCTGGGTCATTCAAAAGAGGCGTGAAGAAGCACCTTGCAGGTCAGCAAGGCGTGGGTGGCTAGCGCGGCAGTTTATCTCTCGCGCTAGCTATCTTCGCATATGGACTCTACTTCTGCTTACCATCAGGTGGAATAGAGTCATTTGCTTGATCTTTTTATAAAAAAAAAAAAAAAAAAAAAAAAAAACCTGGTATGCAACGTTAAACAAACGATAGTCAGGAAAGGAAGAGTCAATTGTTCGGAAATCCTTCACTAAAGGTTTGTAAAAACCGCGAGCGTTGCCTGCGGTTTGCGATCACAAAAAAAAATGTCATATTAATATGTACAGTCGCGACAAAGAATTACGCACAATACACGAATAATGCACTGTTTACAGTTCACCAACTTCGTTACACGCCCAATAAGAGTCAAGAGATATCAAATGTGGATACATATTATTGCACACGACCACTGTTTAATGATTATGTGTTAGCTATTATTCTTATTTAAAATGATTGTGTAAGCGCATCGTTGAGTTGTGATAGTAAATTTATTTCTATTCTATTCTACTTAGCGTGGCGCGAACTCTTGTTTATCTATTAAATACTTTTTTATACTAATATTATAAAGAGGAAATATTTGTATGTTTGTTATGAATAGGCTTATGAATAACTGGACCAATATAAAAAATTCTTTCACTGTTAGATTGTTAATTTTTCACTGAATAACATAGGCAATATTGTATTGTCAAAAAAATTATACCCGGACAATGTCGCGGGTGGAGCGCTAGTACTTTTATATTTAACCATATATAACAAGTTTTTTTCCCTTTAAACACAATGACATATTTTGTTATTAAGTATGGTTAAGATCTCTTTTGCGCCATGCAGACATAAACTTTGATTTCGTATAGCGGCAACAGGCAACTCACAACTAACTTTTTACATTTAAGTAACAAAGAAACTGCGCAGGCATAGCAAATTCAAATTCAAATGTTTTATTACATCTTAAGTAGTTAAGATGAGCTGAGGAGCAACTCTTGTTGTGAGTTTAGATGATCAGTTTTCAGTTGCTGCACTTAAGGACTGAATCAGTTTAAATTGATGCAACTAGCAACTGTCTTTGTACTACTTATGTCAAACTGAATGTTAACTATGCATTTGAAAAGTTTATTTAGAATCGCAGCAACAGTAAGCTGGGATTTTTGTTGCTCACGTACAACCCTCAACGAAAACAATTCAAAAGTTATAGTTACTTTAACTAAGTTCATACATTCTTCAACTAAAGTTGCTTAGTATGGCAGCTTCAAGTTTGATACTGAAAACAATAACGGCAGATCCAGAAGCTTTATAATTACCCATTTTACCCGTATTAGACAAAAGGTTCTATCCTGATATAAATAATTCGGTGATTACAGCTAACCCTGAGCTGCGCAGCCATTGTGCTATTGTGTCGACCTGTTTCTGTTAGTTAGTCCCCACTTTAACCCCTTATTGTGCAGTGGGTCACTCGACGCACCTCTGCTCACCTGAATAAAGAAAATGTGTTTTATTTTACCTCGAGGACTACTCAAGAAAGACTCGGTTGGAATTATGGAGGAAAATGTTATATAGATGTGGATTCTTTTCCTTTGAATCTTAAACAACGTGTAACATAAATAACATACACATTGGAAAATAGTTCACTTGCAATCGGCTTCTGAATTATTCATTGGAAAAAATGGATACTAAATTATTACCTGCCCTAAATAATTTTACAACTAAAATTAAGTTTTACGTATCTAATGCTAATAAAGTTTACATTACAAAAACAGTACGATCCTTATTTTTTATTTATTTATGGCCTACCTATTTCTTCTTCTTCTAAACAAATGAATGGCGATCGCGACACATAGAGATTACGCATTTTGCCAATGTCAAGTGAAAATATATATGTATAGAGTAACAGATAATTGTACAGTAGATTAAGTTAAAAATGGAGACTCTCAACACGTTTTTTTACAACATGAACTCTGGAGAAACTCCTCATGGCATAGCCTACCTAACAAAATGCATACATGACATTACCTTGTGTATTCCTGTGCCGTCGCGTTGGGGTAATTGGTAATTATCGACGGGCCAACCTTAATCGACCCTCATTGTGAGAGAGCCGTCCCATAATGGACCCTGCTTTAATACATATCACATTGTACGTTACAAAGAAGTGTATTCAAGTTGAAAGGCTTCAAAATGAGCAATTTAGCAAATTAAAAATGTTCCGTTTTAAGTAACAACTTTTTGCATTGATAGGTATCTTTGTGAGAAAACTGGCTTTACCACGAAGATAGAGTAAAATATAAGCTCCTTGGGCTTTACACATTTGTTTTTAAAAGTAAAGGTTTAAATATCAAAATAAAAGGGTACTACATATGACTCAAATGGTATAAAACATGTTGTCACGGGGTATATTAAAATAACATTACGATCCATGGTCGGTTCTATTAACATAAGTATGAATATTTGACTCAGCAAGTCGGGTTATTATTTATAATTTTGCAGTGACACTTATAAAACATCTAACAGAAATAACAGGTAAGGTTATTTTTGACGTAAATATTGTATTGTTTTTATCATATCTCTGTGACTAATATGAGAACAGGCAAAAACTCCGAAATATGTAATTTAAAATTTGAGTATTTTAATTTTTTTTTTTAAATTTAATTATTTCAATTCATACGAAACAAAATTCCAACTATTTGAACAAACTGACAATCCGTCATTATTTTCCCAAAAGTCACAAATATGTATTTTAAATTTTCCGACTTTCGTTTGTCTGAAGTATTAAAAATCCGTGGTGTTATTGGCCCGAAAAACGATTCCGAATTTCAAATTTCCGAAAGCTAACAAAAGTTGTTTATAACCCATAATCTAAGCCTTATTTCATAAGCCTACTTGGCTTTGTATCGATAGACAATCAATAAAGTTTATTTATTTAATTAAATTCAATTATTTGTGTCACTCTACCTTTAGGGTGTCACTTAAATATCGAGGGTAGATGCTCGATGCTTATAAATAACACAATAAAGGAAGCGATCTACTGACAACTCTCCTTGACCTCGATTCCTTCCTGGTTTTTAAAGGATTTGCTGCCGGAAAGTAATCTTCTATAATATAAAAATGAGAATCGCTGAATGTGTTGCTAAGCGCAATTCTCGAGAGCAACTGAACCGATTTCGCTAATTCTTTTTTATAATATTCAATGAAGTACGAGGATGGTTCTTAAGGAGAGAAAAAAATTAAAAATCGGGAGTTGTCTCCCCTTGACTTTCTCGGAAACGACTCAAAAGTTGATAGAAACCTTATATTTTGATGTCATACATGCATGTTAAATTTTGGTCACCCATCCGAGTACCGACCGTGCACTTGATTGCTTAACATTCGTGATCGACGACTCAAAAGTTGATAGAAACCTTACATTTTGATGTCATTCATGCATGTTAAATTTAGTTGCAATAAGTTAAAGCATAATCGAGTTATCGTGCTAACGCACAGACACAGAGAGACATAATTCCAAAAATGGTATTTTTGGACTCACAAGACTTCCTCTGTACTACGTATAGGAGCAAAATATAATTTAAAGGAGTCTTCAAAACTTTACCTTATTTTTTAACCGGACTGCTGAAATTATTTGGAGTATAATGAAATTTAGTGTGATCTGTCGTGCTTGTTTGTTTGTTGTTTCACTGATGGCTTGTTACTTTTTGGGTTCGATGTCACCTATTATGATCGGCCGGCAACTTGTCACTGTTTTGTATTTCATGGCCCAAACCCTTTTTGGGATTATGGCCGTGATTAATTGTATGAATGTATGTCTTTGAAAAGCACGCGATGTGAATTCTCAGCAGCCCATTCATTAGCGAATAAATTCTAGTTTTAGGTTACTATCGGTTATTGACATCTCTGCCCATCGTCTGATCACATCCTTGGAGACAACACTTTTGAGACCTCCGTAATTGGCAAGCGGTCGAGTAGACATGGCATTCGATATTAACAAGATAAAAATTAGGTACCGCGTGAACGTGACGTGAACTGTAATGATCTGAACCTCTTTTCGGTTGACGGTCCTTTAATAGCTAAAGAGTAAATTAAAATTCTGACGAGAAATCACTGGCTTTTGTTGTAGAGACTCTTTAGTATATAAATCTTTAATGTCGTCGCATAATTGGAGTTGGTTACGCGTAATTACGCAAAATTTCGACGTTAAACGTACGGGTTTATGTAAACACAGACAATCAGTATAGGTAATCGAGAAGAGTAAGAAATTATTCACGACACAGCGTGATTTGAGCTCTTAGAGGCATCAGGTGTGACGCTCCCTCTCACCCGAACCTTGTAGAGACTAGCAATACTTGTCCACTATAAATCCTGTATCGCCTTTCACTGGTTTCGCTCTAGCCCTCGCTAAAACATACCGTGATGCTGTACAGGTCTTCGGAGTTTGTTGAGTTTGATCAATGTTTTGCTTCCCAGACTCTGAGTTAACCAAATTCTGCGCAAACTGAATCTGAGGATTTTTCGCCTCAGATTCAGTTTCAATGCCGTACCGTTCTTAATTCACTATGATGCAGAATAATAAATATTTTTTTTCTGTTTACAGGTAATGAAGAAAAGTTACTTGTTGAACCAATTTACTGTAAGTATGATATAATGCTGCTGCTGAAAACGAAAAGCCTAACTACATTATCTAAGATTTAGGGTATAAGTATTATACCACGCATTTTAAGGCTAATGCTCAGCACTATTTCATAAGTTATGGATAGTCGTTACGAGTAGGAAAAACTCAGATGATGAAAGAAAAAATATTTCTAAGGATAATGGCGGTATTATATTTTTATCTCACGAGCACGGGTTGCTTGAATGTTTGTTTAGATCAGTGCCAGCACTGATGCACACAAAGTCGATATGTATCTATTCTCGTACTATCGCGAGCTTACGTGCTTGAGCAGGCATTGGTCATGAGGCGAAAATCGCTTGCGCACGTATTGAATATTCTCCGCCCACCCATTCATGAATTAAATAATAACGTGGGTGACGTTTCAACCCAAGTCCTCTTTCTATAACCCCACGCCACATATTACATAGCTTTGTCCACGCGGCAGCCAAAAAACGCGCGTGACGTCTAAATTTAATCTAAAATAACTATTTTATCACTAATAAAGGAATACTAGCTGACCCGGCAAACGTTATTTTGCCTTACAAAACTGATTAAATTACTAAAATGGCTATAAAAAAATAGGGGTAGGTGATAAAAAAGTACAAACTTAGGGTTGTATGTATTTTTAAATGCCACATAATAAAAAAATAAAAACAAAAAATTTCGTCTAAAAATTAAAAAAAAAAAAAATAAGGGTGAACAACCCTTATCACTTAGGGGTATGGAAAATAGATAGTAGCCGATTCGCAGACCTACTGAACACGCATAGAAAGTTTCATGAAAATCGGTCAAGCCGTTTCGGAGGAGTACGGTAACTAACATTGTGACATGGAAATTTTATATATAAGAAGTAAAGCACTTTAAATTTGTTTATTATGTAATACTACATTGAAGTTTTTGTTACATACCCGCTTTATTGCGGCCTAGTGTATTATTTTGATTAAAAAAACTTTATAAATTATAATACTCTTATAACAATTTACATCCACCTGAGCTACGCAGGACTTTGAAGAGCCTAACAAATTTGTTTTAGTTTATCTTATATTATACCAAACGCTTATTAATTTTTCATTAAATACAATTTCAAATAAAAATTGTTGTGAATTTCACCAAAATATTAATGAAATATTATCTGTTGTGTTATTATTCGGGCACAGAGAGGTATCCATTTATTAAGCACCAGCCTCTTTCCAGTGAATGTAAGCTCCTTTTTAAATATTTACCCAGACGGTCTAAGTTTCAATTGAATGCAATGCCTATTCGCGACATTCTTTCTTTCCATAAAGCTTTTACAATTTAATCATCTTATTCTTCAAGTGGAAAATGACATCAATGAGGGTTTTCAGAGGGTTGACAGAGGAACGCAAGGAACCTCTATTGCGTGGCTGTTTTCAGAGCATTCTTAAAACAGATATCGCATTATTAGCATTAGGTAATAGCGCATTGGGGTGAAGAGATTTAATTATAATTTGTCAATTTTATGACTTTGCGTCGTATGCATTTTATGAAGTTAAATTACCATTACCAGAGCCATTGTTTACATAATATAATAGGTACATTAAAGAAGTATTACTTCCAGGTTTGTCGTCCAATTGATTACTTTAACAAACATTTAATAAATGTCATAAACGGAGATTATATAATGATTGATTTTCTCGCCTCTCTTACTTTTAAGAGCCGTTATTCTTTACGAAGTTCGCGTCGTAGGATGACACTCGACAGTGTTCTTTTGCGACAAGGCGCTTGGAAATTTATTCAAAGGATACTATTAAGCTGTCGCATTTTATATTAGTCTGCAAGGCTGTTGATTTAGTTCGTAAAGCTGGTTCTTATTTGTTATCGCCTGAAAGCTCTAAAGTGCATCCAAAGTCGATACCACTGTTCTGTATTGTAAGTCTAAAATTCTATAAATTAGATCCGTGAATATATTAGGAAAATCTGTCAATATACAGGCCAATTAATACTGTCCATGGATAGAAAACCGATGATTGATTACCACGCCGTCTCCCACTCGTGCTGACAGATCGAAGGGTAAGTTACCAAGTAATGAAATATTTCCACTCATTCTTAATTTTGCTTCGACATAGCTGTCTAGTTTAGTTTGAAGTACTTAGAAAAAAAAAGGGGAGTGGTCTCCCCTTGACTTTCTCGTATATCGGAAACGACTCAAAAGTTGATAGAAACCTTATATTTTGATGTCATATATGCATGTTAAATTTTGGTCACCTATTCGAGTACTGACCGCGCATTTGGTTGCTTAGCTTTCATGATCGACGACTCAAAAGTTGATAGAAACCTTATATTTTGGTGTCATTCACGCTTGTTAAATTTGGTTGCAATAAGTTAAAGCATACTCGAGTTATCGTGCTAACGCACAGACACAGACACACAGATACACACACAGACATAATTCCAAAAATGGTATTTTTGGACTCAGGGAGGTCCAAAACGTGTAAATCCGTCAGAATCTTGAGGTCGAATTTTTTGACGATTACAAGACTTACTCTCTACTACGTACTACTACTACTACTACGTATACGAGAAAGTAATAACACCTTATTTTTAAATGACAACCGTTTATGTTAAAGTCATTTTATTGTAACAACATTATTGTGTTCCACCAATCAATGATAAGGTAGCCAGTTACTTTGTGGTCGAGGGTTGCAGGTGAAGCTCAATTCCACCTGCGTCCTTAGCGTCACATACCATCATGTGAGACGAAGGCTAAGGGCTTCACGTAAAAAAAATGAGTCCTGTATTAGAATCAGTTAAAGCGAAGAGAAACAAGAAACTAGCGCCACTCATTGTTTTAATTTTTCATCTATTGATGAAAACCGCATTATAAGTTTAAATGTTTTAAGCGCACAGACAGAAAGAGTGTAGGTATTGATAATTAGATCAGGTCCCCTAGAAAAATACCTATATAATATAATATTAGGTTGGGGAAAAAGTCTTTTCGCATTATAGTATGTATAAAAGTCTTTTCGCATTGTAATAGAATCTCTTTGGCTATACTATTTGTATCTAGCTGGTTTTGGTATCATTGAAAGTTTAAATTTTAAAGAACATAATTCCAAATTCAATTAAGGAAAATGTGTGATTTTCATTTGTTTTTCGTACCGCCAAGATGAGTGAATCTAATGAAGAAATTCGATACATTTTAAAATTTTACTACAAAAAAGGCAAAAATGCAACGCGAGCCGCGAAAAAAATTTGCGATGTTTATGGACCTAGTGCAGTGTCTGTGAGAGTAGCACAAATTTGGTTTAAGCGTTTTCAATCCGGAAATTTTGATGTCAAAGATGCACGTCGCTCTGGTCGCCCTATAACAGATAAAATGGATGCCATTTTTGAAAAAGTGGAGCAAGATCGGCATGACAGTAGTTACGACGTAGCTGAAGAACTGGGAATTGACCACAAAACAGTTTGGCGCATTTGAAAAAAACTGGGTACACAAAAAAGCTCGACATTTGGGTACCTCACGAGCTCACTGAAAGAAACCTAATGAACCGTGTACTCATTTGTGATTCCTTATTACGACGTAATGAAACCGAACCATTTTTGAAGAAGCTGATAACTGGTGATGAAAAGTGGATCACGTACGACAAGAACGTGCGAAAAAGGTCGTGGTCAAAGGCCGGTCAGGCTTCACAGACTGTGGCGAAACCCGGGTTAACTCGCAACAAAGTGATGCTGTGTGTGTGGTGGGATTGGAAGGGCATTATTCATTATGAGCTGTTACCACCAGGCAGGACCATCGATTCTGAACTCTACTGCGAACAACTGATGAGATTAAAGCAAGAAGTTGAGAGAAAGCGGCCGGAATTAATCAACAGAAGGGGTGTGGTTTTTCATCATGATAACGCTAGACCTCACACATCTTTAGCCACTCAGCAAAAATTAAGAGAGTTTGGCTGGGAGGTGTTAATGCATCCGCCGTATAGTCCTGACCTTGCACCTTCAGATTTTCACCTGTTTCGGTCTCTTCAGAATTCTTTAGGCAGTGTCAGGTTAACATCACGAGAGGACTGCCAAAACCACTTGTCGCGGTATTTTGACCAGAAGTCCCAAAATTTCTATAGCAATGGGATCATGTCCCTACCTACAAGATGGCAAAAAGTTATCGAACAAAATGGTACCTACATACTTTAGTTAAATGTAAATAAACTATATTAAAAAATGTTTTGAATTTTCTTAAAAAATGCGAAGAAACTTTTTCCCCAACCTATTATATTTCCACGCTCACACCAATTATCTAGCCCAAAGTAAGTTTCATTAAGAACTTGTGTTATGGATATTAGATAACGGACATTTTTTTATATACATAATATTTTTAGATATTTTTGTAAATAAACTTAAATAAATATATAAACAACCATGACTCGTCAACAAATACTCGTGTTCATCACACAAATATTTGTCGCTACCAGTACTCGAACCCGGACCGCTTGATGTGTAGGCAGCTATACTGACCACTCCACCAAGACGGCGTCTATATAACTTATTGAATCAATGTAATAAAATTTTATGTTCCGTAGTTTATTTAGAAAATTTGCTATCAATAGTGTATACTTTTTGCGGTGGGTTTTTCAAGTAACACACAGAACGAAAAGTGTAGTGTAGTATATTAGTGGTTCAATTAATAATAGGTATAGGTGTCGCCTGGTGGAGGGTTTTCTACTATGGTAGCGCTAACAGGTAACTCCAGCTGTTCTAAAATCTGTTCCGACCATCTCTTTGGGCTTCTAACTCTGGGTCTGGTTAAAAATTAATCTGCTTGTCTTAGTAAACAAATGTTACATTTAGAACTTTATATCTGTAACATAAAAATGGTCACTCATAGTGCTATTTGGCTAAGAACAATAAAGCTTTTATTTTGCAACCTTAAGGGGAAAGTATCCGGTACTTTCGTGTCTCAGCAACCACTCTTGATCTTGCCATATTGAGTGCAGTTGTCAGGTGGTGAGAAAATTGCTTTGGAGTGTACTCCAGCCGCCTTTCATTAGACCCCAGTTCTATATTGTGTCGTAGATATTTATGGAGTCGAGGCTACACAGCGTTTACAGTGAGATTTATACGGCTATTAGCTACGAGCAATATAGGTTGTGTTATAGTACCAAACATACGTTTGATAAATTCTCCTGTTTACTGTTTATTGTAGGTTAATGTTAAAAAAATCATTGTATATTATTCCTTTTAATATTTTGGCATATTGTTCGCTGGCTGTGCAGCTTTTGCAAAATCTGTGAAATCAGTTCAGAATATTTTAAAGAGTTATGGATGGTGTCGTAGAAATGTTTTACTGATACAATCCCGTCTCAGATATTCGTCCTGTATATCGTTCGATAATATTTTTTCTTTTTATAGTAGCGGCCACAACTATGACTGAATTTCGCCTATGAAATCGAATTTTAATCCTTTATGTAGATTGATAAAGCTTACCGGTGAACTCGCTCTGACTTAGTCAAACATACCATTTTGTTAAGCACATTCGACATGGAAGTCTGGAAACATGGAAATGTCCGTTGACTCAGCATAAAATTGATACCAACTAAATTATGTTAATCACTCACATACTATGCATTGGAGTAATATCATGACTAGTGCCTGCGATTCCGCGGGTGTATTCGACACTAGAATCATAAAGTAAAATAGTACCTGACCCGATCCATGATATACTAAAATATTGTAAGAGTACATAAATGAACATTTTCCAGAAGGAGTTTCCCCCGAGCTCTTGTTGTAACAACATGTGTTGAGAGACTCCATTTTTAACCCATATCAACCGTACAATTTTTGTTACATTAGTTAAATTTTCACTTGACATTGGCAAAATGCGTACGTTTAATGCGACGCGTCGCCATTAATTAAGAATAGAATAGAATATTTCAAGAAAACAAATTGGATCATGGATGTCATTTTTGGGTTGAACCTGGTAAGTTAAGGTTAATTTAATTTTAATACTTGTCGTTTTGTAACTGACGAAGCAATCAGTCAGCACACTGCAATTCAGAAGTTTGGTGCTTAAAGCTGCATAAATTGTCTCTCCCAGCTAGTTTCTAATGTTGACCCAGTTAAGGCAGCGTCTCTGAGGTTAGATAACGACTCCTTAAGACGGATAAAACTTCATTGTGACAGAATATCAACGTTACTGCTCTCAGACACTCATCTAGGTGCGCCCTAGAAATTATAGTGATAAGGAATTTCTTGTTTATAGCATGACTAGTATTAAAAAGATTTATATAAAGAATTATTAAGTATTGCAATGTTTGAAAAATATAATGCCGGCGACTGCACTTCCAACTGAGCTACACAGAACTACTGATACCATGATAAAGACTTTAATAAAGTCTCACAGTCCTGTGTAACTCAGAATGAATGAATTTTTGGAAACTGTTGATTAAGCTTCTGCTCGTAGTTTTGCTTTTATTGCGGAATGAAGAGGAAATTTTAAGTCAGCGACCCTTTCTCTTCTCATCTATGTAAATGGGATTAAAGAAATAAAGGTAAATAGGGTAATATATCTCTAGGCCCCAAGAGCAGTATAGTGTATTAACTGCTTCTTTTTATACAAGCAATCGAGTGGGCTTAACGTTGGCGATCTACGATCATGCGGGATGAGGTAATTTGCTTAGATGCTGATTAAAACCAATGTTGGCAGCTTTGGTCTAAAAGTGTCTATAGACGTCTATAAATTACAAGTTACGGTAACTATTTATCATCAAATGTTTCATTATGTTTGCTTGTAATTCGAATTGAATAAAAATCCTAAAATGTCTAAAGTAAAACTACCTATTTTTTTTCACGATTAAGAATATTTTTTTGATAATTGTACGCTGGTCCGACCCGTATCCATAACAATTTCTTCGATTTTATTTAGTTTTGTGTATGTTTATGTACATAAGTGTAGTTATTTTATTATTAAACCTTCTTTTGATCGTAAAAAGCACCATAATGCTTTAGCACCTAGATAAAAACTTCCCTCGCATATTGTTAAAGGGACAACATGTGAAGCTGTGAAGTAGGTCGACTTAGAAAACAAGCTGTATTTTCATTCTTTTAATTCTACCATTACAAAGTCTGTCGCATCTCTTGCATTGTCATGTTGTCATGATTTTTTTGAAACCACAATGTCATATGGCGTTTGTTTGGAACAGAAACGTAATTAAATGCGCATGTATTATTTTAGGATTATCCCTAGTGACTATAGTAACCTAAATGAATAAATACTTCACTCTTACGACAATTTGATGGCAGGTTACGAAACGCTTTTTAATTGACAATGAAGTGTATTTTATTTTAGTAGGTTCAGTTTCACATTTCCATGAATGTTGTAATTGCATTGCGGCGTTTTTGCGTAACGCGATCTGACTATTCAAGACGTAGAAGCAATGATATTATATCGTTGCGTAGTAAGCATACTTTGCAAGGTGCGATGCGTTCAACAGTCTCGTGTATTCCTGTTGTCACCACCATTTGAAACATCAACACTCAATGCTCAATATTTTTATTGCATTTCACTTAAGGAACAAGGTCTTAAAATGATATAATTAGATCACTGTGAACCCTCTCACACATCGTCACATTACTAAAATAATCTCATTGGCCGCTACTGGTGACCACTGGGGAGAAATGAGGAGCTATCGCTCATTAGTGGATATTGAAACCAAAAAGTTATTTTTTTTACAATACACAAATCTTTATTTCTAAACTCGAGATTTTAGCAAAATATATTTGCAGGCCTCCTTTTAAATAGATATACATATCTAAAATATCTCTGCCAGACTCCTCTTCCATATTTTTCCGTTGTCCACACTATTAGTTTTGTTTTCATGATGACAATTCAAAAACACCAACTCAAAGCCAATATATCTGTATTTAAAATAATAAATCACACAACATTTAGTGACGTTAAAAATCTTGAGTTGTCATAAAATGCTTATTATTAGCGATCTGTATAACGATTAACTAAAATTCTCACATAAGTTATTAAATTATTATAATAACTGTAATAATAATATAAAATAGTGTGTATGCTTGCTTACCGAAGACTCTCAATTTGCTCTGTCTATACAATTTATGTTGAGCTACTTACTTTTAATTAGTTGTTGGTAGAATCAGCCAATTGGCAACGCTTATAACAAAGTTGTATAATGTTCGTGTCTTATTAATAATGTAACAATTTACATTCACCTTAATACTTCCTTTATTTGTAACAATTAATAATTTAGAAATGAAAATATCGAATATTCAGTAGCCATTTAAACCATTTTATCAGAATGTAAAAAGTTAAAAATATCATGCTCTTAATAAAAGTAGAGAACTGAAGTTATAAAATAATACGTCTTTCTTAGAATACAACTCACGTACTCTCTGATACTCAAATATAGAAAAAAACTTTGAAACTTTTAAAAGGTATTGTTAAGGTGTGTCTCAAGAGAAGCGGAATGGCCAAAGCGGGAACGCTGAATCCACAAAAGAACTGGCAAATTATTTTCTTATTATTATTATTCTTTTTTCTACCCTCGTCCCAAGTTATTGGAGGTCGCTGCAATAATATGTCTTTTTCTTCCATTCTCCTCTTAATAGTTGCTATATCACCGTCTACTCTCATCTTACCTTACAAAATCCATCTATTTCTTCTGCAGTCTGCTTCTTCCACTTTATCTGCCAGCATTCAAATTAATCATTCTTTTAGTCATACGCGTTTCATACCGCATAACGTGTCCATACCAAACCAAACGATTCCGTGTCAGTTTTTCTAAGACATTAGAGCCACTTTTAACGATTTCGCGATTTCGTCCGTGTGTAGTTTTAGTTTACAAATATAGATTATCGAATTGACAAATATAGCTTTCCTCGATAAATGGAATCAATGGTTCCTGAGATTAGCGCGTTCAAACAAAGAAACAAACTCTTCAGTTTTATTATAATAGGTATTAGTATAAATCCCTTATTTAACGATACATTCTTGTGACCAGTGCTTTATTTATATTGGTTTTCGAATAGGACTTCTTTTGAGTCTGCTTTAATACCAATAAAGTACCACCTGTGATGGGAAGTTTATCGCTTGGATTTTCAGCATTATGAACATTTACTATCAGATGCGATGAAGGCTAAGAGATTCTCCAAACGTTTTTAAATTGTGATACCTTTGATAATTCAATATCGGTTCGTCAATTGGATATCTTGTAAAAGTCGCAGCAAGCCACTGGGTGCGGGAAGGGCAGAACCGATCTGGTTGAAGAAGAAGGGGAGGACTATGTCCAACATTGGGCGTCTGTCGACTGAAACTATGATGATGAAAATGAATACAATATTGGGACTTTTTAAGCCAATTGAGGGTAAATAGTCTTCTTCTTTCTCCTAACGTGCTCCCAATGTATTTGGGGTGGGTGCGGTCCGGGTGTCGCAAAGGGGGTGCAGGACTTAGGTTCGGTTAGATTAGGTTAGGTTTCCGATGTAGTTTAGTATGGAACTGGCACTGGTTGTCATGAAAACAAAATGAAAAAAAAATAAGTTCAGTATTGAATTGGGACTGGTAGTAATGAAAAAAAAAAATCGTTCCTGGCGCTTCGCCGGCCGCTGCATCTTCACATCTTGACTTCAACTAACATCAGGTGGATTGGGTTCTTTTGCTGCCATAATAACATCGAACCGAAACAGACACGACTCAGATCATAGACACGATAAATTAAAAAGCACTTTGATATTTCCTTTTTAGCGTTGATTTTTGTTTGATCTAGAATTCTCCGCTACGCTCGTCACTGTATGACTAGTGGAGCTTAATAATCGAAAACATTACTCAATATACCAACGGTCTTTTATTTTATTAAAGGTAGTAAGAATATTTTTCGTTTTCTTACCACGCACTTTCACGATATATTACTTGGAATTTTTTATTTGCACAGTAACTATATCAATCACCTTTTTACGGGAATAAGTGTAAAGGTAATATAAATATTACTTCCACGAAGTAAGCGAAAAAATATGCCCACTTTCGTGTCAGCATTAATTAATCTGTGTCTGGTTTTGTTATTAGAAGTACGAGTATAATAGGTTTTATAAGAAACATTGATAATATTTGGAGCATTATTTCTGATCAGTATTTATCTCTCTGTTTAGGTTTATATATTACCTACTAATTTGAAAAAAAGAAACGAAGAAAACGTTCAATTACAACTTTTTTTTCACCTCTCCAGCACGAAAAGACCTCTTTTGCTTCGTAAAATCTCGAAGGAAAAACGCTTTTTGCTGCGAGCTTTGAAAAATACTGTAACATTCAATCTAAATTATTTTGGTAATCTTACTTTTAATTTGCAATGGTTATTTTTATGATGATAATAAACATTTTTTAAAATATTGCCTTGTTTTTCTCAGCTGTAACAATTTTGTCGCTGGAGAGGTGAAAAGTTGTATGTTTCACACGAGAGCAAATTTTTTGTCTTGTGTCTTTAAATCACTCACTGCACTCAGCAGTCTTTTTATGAATCACGAGCATAACTACTTCGCTGGTTCGTGATTTAATATCGCAGCAAAAATGACTTTGCTCACTTGTTGAACAAATAACTATTATACAATCTTTATGATAGTTTAGATTAGAATATAATTTTAACATAGCAAAACTATGTCTCTACGTTTTTCTTTTTACATAAACTCTAAATATTTTCATAATAAAATTTGTCAAATTTTGAAAAAAGAAAATTTATGGACATAGTTTTACTTGTTGCCGTTGTGGTGGAGTGGATACATCAAACGGTCCGGGTTCGAATCCTGGTAGCGGCAAATATTTGTGTGACGAACACGAAAATTTATAATTATTATGTATGTATATTAAAAAAATATCCGTTATTTAGTATCCACAACACGAGTTCTTAATGAAACTTACTTTGGGCTTTGGTGTGATGTGAGCGTGGAAATTATATTATATTATATTTTTTTTAGTTTTTTCTTTTTGTTAAAATATTCTAATATAACATAAAGATCAGATAAGAAAAAGGGATAGTAAAATATTTTCTCCGTGTGTATACATATGTTACAGTTAAACCTGGTTTTTAGTGAAAACGGGTTTTCTCTAGTTAAAACTAGTTTTTACTAACCGCTTTTGTTGAAACGCGTTTTCCCTAGTTAAAACAAGTTTTTATTACTTTAAATATTTAAATTTTAGATAAAATTAGTTACATCGAAATTTCGTTAAAACTAGTACCTATCAGAGAAACTTGTTGGGGAATGAAAAGCAGTAGTTGCATACTTTTATAATTTAAACTGGCATTGATTCCCTAAAACAGTGCATTCCGCCAGGTCATAAAAAAATAACCCTAACCTACTATTCACAGAAACAAATAGTTAGGTAATCGATTACTTTACTCGTATGGAAGTCCATAATACAATGTTTGTTATCCCACTGTTAATATTAGTACGAACTTAGACATCGGTTGAAACAACTGAATAATTTCGAAAAAACGAATTTTGTCTAGTTAGAACTAGTTTTCACTAATATTCATTTTTTAACAGCAGACTAGTTAAAACGTGTTTTAACTAAAACTGATTTTAACTGGGCTCTACGTGTAATTTTTTGTGAACTAGGACTACTTATCTATTAAAGTATCTAAAAAAAACAGTTAATTTAGGCGGTTATTTAACTTAGCTAGATGGTTTGAATAAATTGTTATTATAATTATCCTGTATTGTACACACATAAAACAGTTATAAAATTAATACCTGAAGAAGATGTACAAAGATGAGCTTATCTCTGTAACAGAGATCTCTTCCAGCCAACCCTAGCTTTAGTGAGACCATTATATTTGTGTGATAATTTTGGTTTTAATTATTTGTGTCCTAAAAACAAATACATATACCGTGTATAAAAGACATGAACAGTCAAATGAGAACCATGTATTCTATACATCAAAATAAGTAACATTTCCAAAAATAATTGCTGGGAAATGATTTTTATTTTTTGGTGTATGGTGTATGTGTTTGGTGTATGATTAAATATATATTTAATCATTCAATGGTCGAGATACAATCACAAAATACGCATCCAAAATGGCGGTCACAGAATTCGTTGGGTCATTTTAATTGAATCCAAACATAATCAGTCAAATGTCCGTCCGCTAACCAACATGGTTTTATAGAATTAAATTGAAGAATAATTTGCCGTGCCCTGCCCATACAAATAATTAATTTTGTCAAAGTCTATGAAGTAATTTTCCTTTGGTTTTTTGTCAATATTGTTATTTGGCGTGATTTGATTATTGATTTTGCTTCTAATTTTTATTTGGCATGTTTAGATATAATTGAAGTTTATACCAAATTAAAAAAAAAACGAAAACACGGCATAAAAATCCTGTCATGGATAAGTGGTGAGACGGGACTTGAACCCGCGACCTTTAGCTATCCGGGCGACTGGTCTATTCTGACTGAGCTACACAGTACTGTTTGACCACGACGAATTTAGCCATGTCTTTTGTCTGTGATTACGTCATCAACACTTATTCCGTCTCAGCACTTAGCGTAGATGAAATGTTAAAGGTAAACCTAAAATATATTTAGGGTAGTTTTGAGACTGTTTAGATAGTTTTGGTATTTCTTCATCCTTTCGTTCCTGACCCTTTCACTCACTTCAGTAAGAAAGGATGGGGAAAGGAAGTGAAGGGAAGAACAGAAAAAAAAATTGTTAATAGAGTAGTACCGAGTAAACACAAAGCCATTGGTTCTTTAGACCTATATTATGATGAAAAACTTTGATATTTCAATAACTGAATTTTTATCAAAGAATACTCGTAAGTTGTAAAACATACCAAGACCTGGAACGGTTGGCTTCGTTTCTACTTTCGAGAGATTTTTCTGTCTTTTAGGTCTAATAATAACAGTTTCTCAAGATCAAAGTAAGATTTAAACCGATCGTGCTTCAATAATTGTTACTGTAATATCAGGACTGGGGGCAAAAAAGGCAAAGAAATTTCAATGTTCCATGAAAATTCCTAGAACATTCGAGAAGATTCCAACATAGAAAATATCAGCCCTAAAATGTTACCTGATCCAATTCTCGTAATTATTTTACCCACTTGTAAATTAGAAAAGAGGTCGGAATGGTTCCTGCCGCACTGCGCGTAATATAATTATTCCTTTTTAGAAAAAAAACTGCTGCCTTTTTCTGTGGGCACTTGATCTGATTACTTTTACAACGTTAAATGTTCATTGCATTTGTTACGTTTCCTAGAAAAGAAGGTTTAGTCAAGTGCAGACTTGGCTTGACACTCTGAGATGTGTAACGTCCTTACGTAGATGACGTAATACGATACAAAATCGAATGGTATTACAGGAATAGGCCAATCTCTCTCTTATGACTTGCATCTTGCAGAGACTTGACGCTAGTGAGACTCCGCTTCTTTTTACTTTCTCGTATACGTAGTATAGAGGAAGTCTCGTTTATTATAAAAAGTTCTTACAAATTACTACATTTCGCCTGATAGTAAGCAGAAGTGGAGTGAAAGCGCAAGCGAGATAAAACACTAGCACAGTCTAGCCACCCTAGGAGATATTACCGAGTTGGCGAGTGGTCTTCTACGGGAACTTCGCCTGACAGGTCTTATTAAAATTCTCCGGTGACACTGAAAAAGACGTCAATATACGGTCAACAGAAGTCATCATTAAAAAAATCGAACAGCATTGTGCAAGTCTGCTGTTCGTCTGCACTTCGACCCGATCTTGACGGTCACTTACTCCCAGATTCAATACTCAATCCATGGATAGAGTGATCTCTAAACTCTGGTAGGGTCTAGGTGGTAGACCCATATGTAGGGTCGTCTGGGTAGGTACCACCGCCTTTCTTATTTCTGCCGTGAAGCAGTTCGCTGTGTTTCGGATTGAAGGGAAAGGTAGCCAGTGTAATTACTGGGCATGGAGGGCATATCATCTTAGGCCCCAGGATGGCAAACGCACTTGCGGTTTTAAGTGGTTTACCCTTAATATTGCAAGTGTCTATAGGCGGCGGTGACCACTTAACATCAGGTGGGCCGCAAGCTTGTTTGCCATCTCGTAACATAAAAAAGGGTGATCCTTACGAGAGTTTTGTTGCCAAGTAACGCTGTTATTTTTAGTAATTTAGCAATGATTACCAGGCAACAAAACTTCAGTAAGCTGACTTTTATCTGCAGATAAAGTACTGAAACCCACCGTAATTGATGCAGACTCTACTACATCCAATAAATCGCTCAGCGATCTTCTTAATTGGTATTAAATTCATAACTATGGTAAGAACTAAGTTAATGTAATCAAACTTACTCTATCCACTATCAATTTAGCTCAGTTACGGAGCATAATGAAGTTAATAACACATGTTCTCATTGTACCTAACTGATGGCATCATGTTATGACACCGAAGTTTTAAAATATGGAGACTGATTAGTTTTGTTAAAACGGAAATACGATTGTGCGGTATCTGTACATTTTTTACCGGGGAAAAACCTGACATGTTTAAGTTTTGTGATCGAGAACCTACCTTTTGCCTATAGAAAGCACTTATTGACGTCCATATTTAAAAATAACGCGAAGTACCCCCTCATCGGTTTCAGGCTTACTACTGTATATGTATCTTCGCTATATCATAATTTACCATCAGAATTAAATTAAATCTACATCTCGCTCTGTTTTTCTTTATTTGTGGCGCGGCTGAAAGCGCTCGCTTTTCGCGATAGTCTTTTGTCTTTTGACACACATTTTTTTTTTAAATTTGTCAACGCACATATTACGCTTTGAAGAGTAAATGGATTGTTTTATAATATAAAATACAACTATTATTTTGGCCGTTTGCGACGCAACATCCAAGTTTCCTCCTACCAAACAATTACAAAAGACGAATCCGAGGTACGGATGACAGACTGCCAAAACTGTCAAATTTCTGTAATTGGTTTTAAACTTAAACGCGTATGTTTTAAAGCGCAAAATTTGTCAGTTTTAGGTAACCTGATTGCTGTTGACTGTACCTACTCCAAGATTAATAGTGAAATTATTCGATTCCCAGATTTTACTCATCTCTTTCAGAAAAGTCCACAATGAAATTTACTTGAAGCGAGCATCCATTACAGGCGGGTAGTTTAATAAATAGTCAAGGTGGTTTTCTTAATGCCTACCTTCTGCGAATGGCCTGCAATTTACCGAATGTTCGCACATTTCTTCCCAAATGATGTTTTTCGTGACACGAGTACGTTGAACTTGTTTACCAAAGCTGTAGACTATTTTGGTTTAACTAACCGACTTCTTTATGTTGGTACCTACTTAAAATTTTCCATTATGACGGCGAACAACTTTCACGTTACCTATTGAAGCTTTAAAATCACAAACAATATAGAGTCGAATACTATACTACCTTATAAGCACAGTATACCAAAAACAGTAGTTTATATGCAGGCTGTCGGCGAGTTATTAGCCTAAACTTGCGTTGACGCTAGGGTTCGAAAATGTGCCGGGCGGGAATGAACGGCGGGCGAATATCCAATGACATAAAAACGCGCGACCGCAGCCTAGCGAAACTAGGAACAAAAAATATTTCTATGGACTTTACGTGGCAAATAATGGTGGATATTGCTATCTCACTCCCTCAGTGCTGTTTCTCTTTCTTTCAATACTTTCGTCAATCAAGTGTCAGCCATCAGTCAAAACAATTATATTGTAAATGCTTTTTTGTTAAATTAGTTTCAATCTTAGATTAAGAACATACAGATACCGTATCCGGGCACTCAATTTGGTGCAACCAATATTAGGCCTTATTTGGCACCATACGGAAACTCTATGCGTAGTCCTCGAGGTCAACGCACTTCGTACGCATCTCCAACAAATTATTAAAAAATGACGATTTGTGCTATTAAATGGTGTAATAATCGAACTGAAAAAAATAAAAAGAGTGAGAACATTACTTTTCACACGTAAGTTTTTAATATTTTATTGTATTTTCACTTTTTAAGCAATAAAAACCAAATATTTTATTTTGTACTTTTTTATAACTGAGTGCTGCCAGTTACAGAAATTATTTTACCTATTTTAGTTGTTTAGAATTTAGTCGAATGCAATAATTTAATCATATTAATTGTTCTATAAAAAATACTAAGGACATAAAAAAAATTTTTTTTGATGATTAGATTGTTTTGACTTAACGTATGGACATTTTTAACCGCCTTAAGAAAAGGAGGAGGTTTTCAAGTCGCCTTAATCTTCTTTTTTATGTATGTTTCTACGCCTAGAACGGTTTTAAATAGTAGATTGTATGATAAGGGAGCTATTTTGCTCCCTTATCGATTGTATGATACTTTCTTTACTACTTATACTTATACTTTTACGGCGAGGGCGCTACTTTGATTCAAGAGCGAAGCAAAGGAATTCAAAGTAAATAATAACACAAGTTCTTAATGATACTTAATTTGGGCTAGATAATTGATGTGAGCGTAGAAATAATTATCCCTACTAATATTATAAATGCGAAAGTAACTCTGTCTGTCTGTCTGTTAAGCTTTCACGTCTAAAGCACTGAACCGATTTTGATGAAATTTGGTACAAATATAGATCTCGGGGTGGGACATAGGCTACTTTTTATCGCGGATAAAAGGTTGAATGGGTTGAAATAGGGGATGAAAGTTTGTATGGAAGTTCGACATGGCGGACGCGACTTTTTGATATAATATCAATATGGGTATCATTTTCGTGGTTTTCGGGGGTCCTGATTACGAATACAACATCTTTTTTGAAATCCAAGATGGCGGACGTGACTTTTTGATATAATATCAATATGGGTATCATTTTCGTGGTTTTCGGAGGTCCCGATTCCGAATTCAACATCCATTTTGAGATCCAAGATGGCGGACACAACTTTTTAATAAAATATCAATATGGGTATCATTTTCGTGGTTTTCGGCGGCCCAGATTCCAAATACAACATCTATTTTGAGATCCAAGATGGCGGACACAACTTTTTAATATAATATCAATATGGGTATCATTTTCGTGGTTTTCGGAGGTCCCGATTCCTAATACACCATCCATTTTGAGATCCAAGATGGCGGACGCGACTTTTTAACATAATGTAAATATGGGTATGGTTTTCGTGGTTTTTGGGGGTCCGGATTACGAATAAGACATCTACTTCGAGATCCAAAATGGTGGACGTGACTTTTTGATAATTTGTCAATATAGGTATCATTTTCGTGGTTTTCGGGGGTCCCGATTCCGAATGTGACATCTATTTCTAGATCCAAGATGGTGTTTGCGACTTTTTAATACAAAATCGACATAGGTATCATTTTCGACGTGTTCGTCCACGAAAACCACGAAAATGATACCCATATTGATATTTTATCAAAAAGTCACGTTCGCCATCTTGGATATCAAAAAAGATGTCGTATTCGTAATCAGGACCCCCGAATACCACAAAAATGATACCCATATTGATATTTTATCAAAAAGTTGTATCCGCCATATCGGATCTCAAAAAAGTTGTTGTTCGCAATTGGAACCCCCGAAAACCACAAAAATGATACCCGTATTGATATTATATTAAAAAGTTGTGTCCGCCATCTTTGATCTCAAAATGGGTGTTGTATTTGGAATCGGGACCACCAAAAATCACGAAAATGATACCCATATTGATATTTTATTAAAAAGTTGTGTCCGCCATCTTGGATCTCAAAATGGATGTTGAATTCAGAATCGGGAACCCCTAAAACCACGAAAATGATACCCATATTGATATTATATTAAAAAGTCACGTCCGCCATCTTGGATCTCAAAATAGATGTTGTATTTGGAATCGGGACCTCCGAAAACCACGAAAATGATACCCATATTGATATTATATCAAAAAGTCACGTCCGCCATCTTGGATTTCAAAAAGGATGTTGTATTCGTAATCGGGACCCCCGAAAACCATGAAATTGATACCCATATTGATATATTGTCAAAAAGTCACGTCCGCCATCTTGGATTTCAAAAAAGATGTTGTATTCGTAATCAGGACCCCCGAAAACCACGAAAATGATACCCATATTGATATTATATCAAAAAGTCGCGTCCGCCATCTTGGATCTCAAAAAAGATGTTGTTTTCATAATCGAGACCCACGAAAACCACAAAAATGATACCCATATTGATATTTTATTAAAAAGTTATGTCCGCCATCTTGGATCTCAAAATGGATGTTGAATTCGGAATTGGGACCCCCGAAAACCACGAAAATGATACCCATATTGATATTATATTAAAAAGTCACGTCCGCCATCTTGGATCTCAATATATATTTTTTTTTAATCGGGACCCCCGAAAACCACCAAAATGGTACCCTGATATTTTATTTAAAACTATTCGTCAAAAACTTTGGTGTGGCTTTTCGAATTCGATGAAACGGAAAAGCGTATCGTATAAAAAGAAGTTTCACTTCAAAATCAGAAGTAGTATTCATGTTTTATTTAAATTACCTGGTTTTGGGGTGACGAGGTTTTAGTGACCACACCAATTTTTAGTAGTGTGCGTGTATCTGTGTGTAAGCGTTAGCACACATAACAAATTTTTTGCGTCAGTTTTGAAGCGGCATATTGTATGGAACTATCCTTCTAGTATGTTCTTATTCTAAGGTTTCAATTTAATTTTAAAGTCTAATTTCTAATAAAATTAGTGATTAGTAGTGGGTGATCAGGTGTATATTATTAATTAACATGCCACCGAAAAGACGATTTATTACTTGTGAAATTTGTGGAAATCGAGCAAGTCGTTCAAATAATGGAAAAAGGATTTTTATGGCCAGAATTCCTTTAGATGAAGCCCGGTAAGCAATTGTATATGATACTTTGCAGCCTTATGTAAGTAGAGCAGGCTAGGAACAAATATAATTAAATAATTTATCAAATTTAAATAGTGTGCTAGTGATGTAATATCCGCATATCGATAACAACGTGACTGTTTATTATTGAAAAAAAAAAAGAAATATAATTTTGCGTGAAAGAGTACGGGCACAATGCAGCAGGCAGCAGTAAAAGCCTCCCTCAAGGCTAACATAATTAATTTCATTCTAATTTACAGATCCATCAACTTCAGGGCTTCAGTTGTCTGACCACGATTATTGTGAAAAAAAAACGGAGCCGTCAGACAAATCTTTTGTTTGCTCAAGCTGAATATTCAACTGCCGACATTATTCAAAGGTCACAGCAACAGAGGATCACAAAATAAAATTCAAAAATTGAGAAGTAACAGTTTTTTATTTTATTTCGAGTCCGCATTTAAGTCCAATCTTGTATTAGTATCAAATATCATTAATCAACATTGGACTTATAAATTACGGATTCGATGCTTACCTAAAATTAATAAAAATATTATTTAGTAGTAACCTCAGTTTCCATCCTGCATATTTTATCGATATCGATAAAAAGCTATTCTTTTAAGCACTATTTGGTTCGTTAGGTTGGTACTCCTATTGTTTGACATCTTCGTGGTATCTGTTGGTATTAGAATGCCATGTAAATTGATTCTATTGGCTAGTATGGAAGTCCCGTCTCTTAAAACGTAGTGATTACCTTCTCTGTGCGCGACCGCTCCAAGACGGCGCGGCCTGCACTGCAGCCACCTTATGCCCCCATATTTTATGTCAATGTGTGCGTCACAGTGCGTGCGTACACGCAGTGGCGGCGCTAGACCACATGTGGACGTCGACGACATCAAGTTCGCGAGGCCCTTTTTACTTCGCAATAAAAAAAAACATTAAATTAAGTGATCCAAATTATAAATAATGAATGAGTTAACGAGTTTTATTGTTGATAATCAAATTATGACAAAAAATAATTACACACATAGAAATTGAAATAGTCCAACGGTTTTCGATTTTTAACCTTGAATTTTTTCCCAGATCCATATCGTAGGTCGCCTGGGTAGGTAGTTAGGTACCACCGCCTTTCTTAGTTCTACCGTGAAGCAGTTTGCTGTGTTTCGGATTGAAGGGAAAGGTAGCCAGTGTAATTACTGGGCATAGAAGGCATATCACCTTAGTCCCCAGGATGGCAACGCACTTGCAGTGTTAAGTGATTTAGGTAGGTACCCTTATTATAGTAAGTGTCTATAATAGGCGACGGTAACCATTTAACACTAGGTAGGCCGCAAGGTTGTTTGCCATCACGTAGTATAAAAAAAAGTTCACTCTGAACTGCATTTCAGGAGATTCAACTTTTCATTCTTTCATCAAACTTCCACTGGTTCATGAGTACCTATGTTCGTAACCGTTTTTCATTCGTTCGTATAAATTTCTGCGAGGCCCCCTCAGGCGCGAGGCCGTTGGCGGTGGCCGACGTCGCTGACGTCTAGCGCCGCCACTGCATACACGGCGCCGAGTACGCACGCACACATTCTAATGGATAGCGGCCAGTTTGTAAGAAAACGTATTACTGTTCTTGGTATACTGTGTTATAAGTCTGGACTTTTGAACTGAACTCTAGATTTGATATCGTTGGCTTACATTGTTGTAATGTAATAAAAATAATGAGTCATAATCTGTATTGACGCCCCACCATATCACTCACTATACCACACAAATCCCTATAGACTGTGTCCTCACTAAGAGCCCTTTCACACGAGCGATTTTAATCGGCGATTTTTCGGCGGAGAGAGATCGCAGCGTGCACGCGGCGGCTCGCGGCGCGCATGTAACGATATCGCCACGAGTTATTAACCGCCGCGATAACGCCGCGTGCTCGCTGCGAGTGGCGTTATCGCGGTGGTTAATAACTCGCGCTTGGTATTCGGTACCGCCGGTAACGGCTTTCGTCATTTACAAAATAGACTCAGACGAGGAGCTACTTCTACTATCTTACTCAAAAGACGATTGAATAGAAGAAAAAAGAATTGTCCTAAAAATTCGGAGGATCCTACGTGGTGTAACCACTTAGCTGAAAGTGATTATTATGTGCTTTATCGCAGACATGTTAATAATAATCTTATAATAAGCCTTCGCACAATTATTTGTTAGATTGCTACTTACAAATAATTGTGCGAAGTCTGCGGCGACTCGCTGCGAGCACGCAGCGTTATCGCGACGGTTAATAACTCGCGGCGATATCGTTGCGTGCACGCCACGAACCACCGCGTTCTCGCTGCGATCTCGCTCCGCCGAGGAATCGCGCGTCGATTAAAATCGCTCGTGTGAAAACACTCTAAGAATTATGCCAGTATATTGTTACGATTTTTTGCGGAGCATTTTATTCAGATTATTTCTCAACAATTCGGCTCAAACACAACGACACCGGGTGAATAGGAAAATGCGAATTGGTATTCCTTCCCCTTAGCTAACCATTTAGGTGTGATCCGAAAAATATTTTCTATTGTTACCTAACCTTGGAGTATTTTCCCTCAAACTGTTCAAAATGTAAAAAAGTCGTTGTTTCATTGTTTTTTGTTTCGTGAATGCCACCACAGTATTGACGTCATAATGTGGTCGGTAAGGCTGGCTCACATGGCATTGTTCTGCATGTTTTTGCAGTATATCTACGTCTTAACGAATAAATAGTGGCACATTACATTGTACATACATAGTGGGTCTATGCATGTACAATGTAATGTGCCACTATAAGTCCTTTTTCATGGATTTCCTTTCATTTAATTTATCAAGTTTTGTACAGAGATTTTGTCTTTATAATTGACCCTAACGATCGATGCAATAAAAGTACAGAATGTAATTTTTACAGATTTTAGTTGGTTCGACTCCCGGGTGTGGCAAGCGAATTTTCGAAAATCTTTGATAGCAGTTTTCTTTCTTTTCAAAAATAAAGGAATGTTTCCTTTGAGTAAAATTTTCTATCTACAGTATTAAGAGTACTTTCCCTTCAGGTGGCATTACGAAATTCCACCCTGTTTATTATGTAAACTGAGCAATAGTCTCGCCGAGTGAAGGCGCTATTGGTTATGTTATAAAATATGATTTATTTAATTATAACAGAGTCCTTTTTCCCTTAAACCGATTTTAAAGAATGGGAAAGAAATAGCCGAATACCGAAATAACTTTCAGCTTAATGCTAGATAAATATAGTCCTAATTGCTTTATATTACATTCCATCTACAGCTAATGTCCTTTTCCCGAGCCTCTGCAATTTCCAATATGCCATTTATTTCTAGCGTTTCGTCAGACATAAATAGAGTTATAGCCGCGCTGACCAGTTAGGAATTATTTATCTACGTGTAGTAAGAAGTAAATGCGGTTTCTGTGTTGTATTTCCATTTAACCCCAGGGCGTAGAAAAAACAGTTTTCTGTGTTTTTCAACCTTATTTCAAAGTTGTAAAGTTAAAAAGTATAATACCAATTTTTTGTAGATAAAAATTGGGCATTTAAATAAACGCTTGTATTAAAAAATGTTTTTTTACTATTAATATTTCTTTTTATTGGGTAGGACCGGCTTGTTCCGGGTGAGTCCCATACACGCCGTACGACAGCCTTCGTGCGGTACGGTGCGGTAATGGCACGTCAATGGATTTCCCTAGTCATTAAAAAGTGTGGCCCATATTACCAGATGTGGCTTTGTGTAACCGAATGTTACATAAAGCTCTGCTTGACCCCCTATGAAATTCTGACCGTGATTATAATATGTATGTATGTAACATCGTGGTAAAATCTATGGTACAGGAAAGTAGTATTTGTAGTTCACAATGTTTCGACCGCCATTTCATAAATCTCTCCTTTTGCAATTCTGGGTCATTCAATAGAGGCGTGAAGAAGCATCTTGAAGGTCTGTGATCGACGACTCAAAATTTGATAGAAACCTTATATTTTGACGTCATTCATGCATGTTAAATTTGGTTGCAATAAGTTAAAGCATACTCGAGTTATCATGCTAACGCACAGACACACAGACACACAACACTTAGGTAATTATAGGTTGCGACGACATGCATATCTGGACTCGATGTTACAAAACCTCAAGTATATTTGTTCTACAACAAGTTATGTTCATTTATAAAAAAATATTGTTACTTTCTCGGACGTAGTATAGAGGATTTGGAATTATGTCTGTGTGTCTGTGCGTTAGCACGATAACTCGAGCAAGCTTCAACTTATTGCAACCAAATTTAACATACGTGTATAACGTCAAAATATAAGTTTTCTATCAAATTTTGAGCCGTCGATCACTAAAAGTTAAGCAACCAGTGCGCGGTCGGTACTCGGATGGGTGACCAAAATTTAACATGCATGTATGACATCAAAATATATGGTGACTTTGAGTCGTTTCCGGTATACGAGAAAGTCAAGGGGAGACCACTCCCGATTTTTTTGAAATGTTTTCCTCGCGATAATAGGGTATAAAATATTGAAGAAATATGTGTTCCATTCGTTCAATTCAATTGTAAAAGAATCCTAAGTCGAGTAGCTTTTTGAGTACTTAGTATGTACGGATAAGTACGCAATTTAGATACAAGTGAAAAAAATAATGATAACAATATCTACAATTTCTGGTAATACGTACGTCGTCTCTGAGGGCTTAAGTCGTAAACAGGCTTGGAAATCTTTTTGTTCGTTCTACGTGACAATAATATTTTTCTACATGTAATAAGAGAATAACTAGAGGATTGCTTGTTTTTATATCTTAATGATCTCATAATATGTTTACGCACTGGTATCCATTTGGAAATCTAATCCCCTCCACTTTCACAGACGAAAAAGATTTACCTCCTATATTGACGACTTTACATAAAAACAGAAAAGGAATCAAATTTTAATTTCATGTATATGTAACTTTTATTTTTATTCAGCATCGATCACAAAAAAAATCGAGCTTACTGTAACTATTTCTACCTATCAATCTCCATTTCATGAGCGAAAAGGTTTTCCCTATACCATGAACGCTGAAAAGTGAAAAACCCAAATACGCATGAGTGAAACCCATTACACTACCGCCAGGAATTACGGTCATGAACATAATCGTATCAAAAGTGTCGTTAAAGTCCACCTACGGAGACTAAATCCATTGCAGACCATCTCACCAATCCACAACAGCATTAATGCGTCATCCTAATTGGCAATGATGACTTTCATCGCGCAATGAAAACGCATCGTAGCGTATGCATCGCACGATGAAAGTCATCGTACAGTGATCCAACAGATGTGTCTAGCGTCGTCCTATTTGACAAACGATGCGTTCTCATCGCACGAAGAATCCAACATTCAGGACTTCTTCAGTGTCCTAATTTTGTTTTCCTAGAATTTATCTGCGATCAGCAAAAGTGTTCCTCGAATTAATATCATTCAGAGTGTGCCCCCAGTGGGAGCTCTCATATATCAAAATTGGATCAGTTACGAGTAGATATGTAAAAGCTGCATTATGTCCTTCCTTTTCAGATGTTTAACTATGTCCTCTCGAGTAAGTTCATTTGCAAGCTCATTTTTATTGTGTTTATTCGTTGTTAACAGTGTCATCGTACCGTCATTTGCCAATTAGGACGACGCCTGTTAAGGAAGGTTCGAGTCAGGTAAGTGGCCAGCTATAAGTCTTTGGCAAAAACTATGTACGGAGATATATTATTTTTTTATTTTGATAATACTTAAAAATCAGCAATATGTTATTCTGCATTAGACGCTGATTGAAAGGTACTCATATCATATGTACATAAAGTGATTCAGTCAGATAAATTGTTTTCCAATTGACACATCATCATGTTCGTCAGACTCAATTAACCCAACAATGATGAGCCATCTGTTTCAGTAAACAAACATTACGACTATTAGCGATCTAGTAAACAAACTGTCGAGTGTTATGTTCATAAATCGAGAGCACAGTCATATTGCAGTAATTACAACAGGAAATAGCTTCATTGGCAGTGTGGATGCTGCACGGACCGGGATGCACTGCAATTGATTAATCCGATCAAATCCCCCAGCTTGTCGCGCGGAATATTAATGAAATGTGCATACATGAATACACAAAGTCATTAGATTACTTGCAAGTAATGGAACTTGGAAAGGATGATATTTTTGCAATATTTTTATTACTACCCCTTCTTATCCCGTGGTTATCGTACAAGCTGTCTGAGGAAGATGTGCAGAACATCTGATCTGACCAACCAAGGGGTCACTCACGTAGCTTATTAGGTATGTCTCACAAAGCAAGAATAGTAAAATTGGATGTAAGTGGGGAAAGTATGTAATTTCTTGAGTCCCGGTTTGTTGACCCAGCCGATGACGATGGCGCGGATGAGTAGCAATAACAATTCCACGTGACCTGCATCATACGACGTTTTTTAATGCATTTGCGCAAAAAGTAAATCAATAAAGAACAGTCTCCTTGGACAAGACGTAATAATTGACATTACAGTTTAGAAAATTAATTAATATTTAAGAAATCATCTTAGAAAACGGTGTAACACGCGGCGCGCGCGGTGTCGGTGAGTGTCTTTTACTAACAATATCCACATTCCTAATTCAAATCACTTTTAGTCCCTAGAGTTTAAAACGCTATTTTAGTCCCTGTTAACATAGAACAAACTAGCTCTTTTCGAATTGATGCGATAAAAATAAATTTTCATCATTAAACTCATCACAAAATGTTTCTTCATATACAAAATTCAAACAACTGTGTAAACAATAGAAAAGCGATAAATGTGGACGTATGATAAATGATTCGTTGGACAGGAATGTGATAAGTGTTTTGGAGTTGACAAAGAATTTTCATATATGTTGCAGCTTCGCGCCGGTATTGTAATAAAGCTGTCAGCTTGTCGCTTCATTCCGTACAATTATAACTATAGTGAACTTGATCCGTAAAACAATATGTTGGCAATGTTTTAACATATATATAGGCTAAGATATTGAAGGATTATGAGCGTGATTATATGTATGTATTTATTTATAAGGTAATTAATGTTATAAGGTTGAAAATAAAATATTAAAATCTTAGATTAGGTTTTTCTTGTTCTAATATTAAATCGCAAAAATAGTAAGTTTAATGGTTTCATTTACGCATCGTCCCTGCGGGGTGGTGCCAACCACAGGGGATATGTGGGACTCGAGGTAAAGGCGTTACCTCCATACCCACTAAACATCCTCCCCGACCTGACTGACGGCTCGGGATCTGCGCACGTGAACGCAACTATAACGAGACCTTCTCAACGCTGCCCGTCTAGGCACTCCTTGTGCTCCAATTGGTGGCCATCCGGGCCCCGCCCGGCCCAGGGGTCCATAAAAATTGGTATATGGCCTTTCGGTTAAAAGTTAAGAAACGGGTATTTTGGAATATCTCGAAATTCAACCCCTAAAAGGGATGACATAGGGGATGAAAGTTTGTATGAGACATCCGTTATTTTTAGAGTAAAATTCGTATATGGCTTATCGGCTAAAAATTTAAAATGACGTATGTCACGATTTTTCGAATTTTAACCCCACGGGGACGAAGTCGCGAGCTAAAGCTAAGTAATAATACAATTTCAAAGACTAATCTATTCATGAATTTCAAAACAGCCTTTGAATATTTTCTGCTGGGACTATAAATTACTACCTAGTCATAATTAAGAAATACTGGAGATGACGCCTCCGACGGTTCCATTAACCTAGATAAGAAGTGTTTTCCCTTTATTGTAGTAGTAAAATATACGACACAGGCCTAAAACAGAGCACTAAACTCATTGGGTATACTGTAAACTACAAAAATATTATTACAGTCACACATAGCTACAGACTTCCATGTAAATTCCTCCATGAAAAGTTCGTCTTCCAGGTTAGAGAACCCACCAAGGTAATCGCTAAAAAAAATGTAAAAAAATCTGACCCAGCTATGTGACACAATTAATACTGATGCGTAATTATAAAAAGCATTATTTTTTTTATTATGAATAAATTGTATTCACAAAGACATACTTTAGGCAGTTACTTAATACACTTATCTTGAAACGAATAAGGATCAAAATATGGTGAGAATATATTTACCACTGCCTTTTAAAGTTTTTGTTCTCCAATTCTCAATAATCTATTTTCGGATTACATGTAACGATACCCGCTTAAAGGGCTGTCCACACATTTTCGTGACTATACATACATAGGGACAGACAGACGGCGGATAGCGACTTTGTTTTATACTATGTAGTGATTGGCGCAAGTAGTCCTAATATCTATGAACTGGTATTTCTTTAGATAATTCGCGAAAAGAAAGTGCCAGATGATGAAGAAAATCTTTTATTCGCTTTTTTTCATCGACAGTTAAATTGAATATCTAAATGAAATTGAAATTGTTTTAGTACAAGAGATCACAAGAGAAGTACAGAATATACTTTCTAATGAAATGATACGTATTCTTGTCTGTAACAGTGGTAATGTAATTTGTACACCACCTAAAAACACACAAAGGAATTTTTTTCGAGCGATAACGATTAAAGCGTTGCAATGGTCATCTAGCCGATGTGCGACGTATCTTTACTTTTTAAACATGTTAGCTGAGCACTGAAAGAGCGTCTGTGCATCCGAGCGTATTCCGGGAACCGGGACACTGACGAATCGGGACTCCCTGATATAGAGGAGAGAGGTGTGTGAACCAGTTCGTACAAATCGTATTTAACCGATTATTTCGTCGTCCCTGCCGTGTTCTCGGGGAACTCGGATATGTGTGGACAGCTCCTAACGCAGCGGACGCCCTTAAACACTGTTTCGGGGTTTCGGGTAGCCTGGGGCCCGATCGCGGTAAATAATTTCAAGATGAAGTGCGAGTGGAACACGAACGAAACTCAACTTTTCAATGTTTTCGTATCGCGGTGTTGATTTGACAGATGGTCCGAACGCATGTCGAACGCAGATGAAACACAAACGCTCTCAAAGTCACGTTTAGATTACATTACAAACTCAGAACAATGATTCTATGGTCTGAGAATTCAAAGGACGCTACTTTTTCTTAAACGTTGCACGAACGTTAACGGATTTATGGTACTTTACTTAGAATTTTGTTATTTATTTATTTATAATATAATTATTTACTTATAAGTAAATATGACGTATTTGGAATTTTTAGAATGTGCTGTGCCGCGACTTTACCGCGATAAGGAATTTCACATTGACTGGAACTCAAATAGAACGCAAACGCAGCTGGAACACAAACGAAACGAAGATAAATTATTTTTGTATTATATTACCCTGATCTATAATGACAAATACCTATTTTTGAAATTATTTGAAAAAACCGTTCCATCTATGGTCGTTTATTATGTATACGTACCTATCCGTTGGCTCTTCTTGAATTTTAAATGAAGGTGATCTCCAAGCGTATGTAAAACATGTTTGAATAAATATCTATTCAATCAAAACGTGTCTCAAGAATTCTGCTCTAAACCTATTTGTATTCGGTCTAGCATAAAAAGCTTGAATAACCTACGTGTATTTGAATAGAATTTACCTGAAATATGTACGGGTATTTTTGATTTCGTTACCTGAGACATGTAAACATCGTTACGAAAATGATACGTATTTTTTATTTAGACAACTCATTATAAATGTTTATGTAATCCTAAGAATGTCTATACAAGTATACCTATATCATTACGACGAAAAATAGAAAAAAAATATCAAGTTCTCAATAAATGTAAGATATGTGAGATTTTTTTTTGTATCAATAAAAAATCAGATTCTCGTAGGAATAAATTGAATATTCGGCAATACTTCATTACAAACGGACTTTTTAGATAAGCTGAATTAATTAGGTTACGGAAATAGACACATTCTAACTTTACCGAAAAAGCGAAGATTTCAGAGCCGACATCAAAACTGATAGAAGAAAGACGTGGAATGGTTTTGTAGTCTTCTGAAGATGCTCGTGGGCGACACCGACATTGATTTCCGATTAGTGAACTTGCGAACTTAAAATTTGAATCATAAGTGGCAATGGGAAAGGCACATTGCGTGGAGGACCAAAGGCTGATTTTCACAGGGTACGTAACTGACTAGCAAATTGGATAAAAGTAAAAGTTTACTCGGTACTGACTTAGTGTAAATTGATTTGGAGTCAGGACAACGTTGTTGCGTGAGCGCTGACTTCAATATGCCCGCTATGGTCGATGGGGCGGAAAGTTCCTTGAGTGGCAGTCGCGTACCGGGAGACGCAGCATGTGTAGGCCCGATCTGGAGCTGGAGAATTATGTGGTAAAGACCGTGGATGAGCCGCTGGATGCGGACAGCGGCGTACTGATCGGGTTGGTAATCCTTGGGCAAAGACTATGTCCAACAGTGGGTTTCTCTCGGCTGAAATGTTGAATAGATACATTTTCATTTCTCAACATATCTATATTTGAAGTTCTTCGGCGAGGTTACAACAAAGTTGATCGAGATTTGCCTCTTACAGTGTTGGTACAAAATGACCCTTTTAATGCCATAAGTCCCTCTTGATGTGGCTGGCCGGTCAGTAGTTTAATGCAAACTTGCGGAAACAGAGGACTGAAAGAAAGTGGTTTGGTCAGCAACAAGTCGGTGGACTGCTTCCTGGGGTTATATCATTTCAAATGGCGAGTCTTGATGTGCTTTGTCAGTTATCAGTGAATGATGGGCACTTGGTGAGATGGGAAGGAAAGGACTCTGTCCTGATCACCTTCTAAGGGTTAAGGAGTTGGTGTTGCAACAGTGAGAGTACAAACACTAGTAATGATAAATCTCTACTTTAATACAATACGCATCCTCTTTACGATTAAGTAATACTTACAAAAGTTTTGTTTGAAGCTGTTGAGGGATTAAAATTGACTTAATTGCAGACAAGGACATGACATTCGCCCATGTGTTTATAATATATAACTAGCTTCCGCCCGCGACTTCGTCCGCATGGATATTATACCCCCTTAGGGCTGGAATTTCCAATAATCCTTTCTTAGCGGATGCTTACGTCATAACATCTACCTGTATGCCAAATTTCAGCCCGATCCGTCTAGTCGTTTGGGCTGTGCGTTGATAGATCACTATGTCAGTCAGTCAGTCAGTCACCTTTGAGTTATATATATTTAGATATAGAATTATTGGTTCTGTGATTATCATTTCCAGCGTGTCATGAGGCTTTGTGGGGAGACTTAAAATAACTAGGCAGTACAGGTAGGGACTATATCCACATAGGTCATGCTTTTAGGTGTAAAGTTGTTTTAGGCTTTTAGGGTTTAATCGACATTCGAGAAAATATCTTACACAGTTCCCATGAAATCCTTATTATACAAAATCTATTGAACTGTGAAATATGTTGGAAATACTTTCGTACCTATAAGAGGAAATCACGAAATAATTGCCTCGGTTAACGATAGTAAGCAACCGCTGTTTGAAGTAATTGTTCACATTTGGCATGTCTGGCATGGCTGATGCGGGTAGGGTTCTGTATTTGTGCCAAGTAACATATTTCTAAACCAAGTTTCCTAAGTTACGTCATAGATAAAAAAAAATGGATATAATGGCAACAGTAGCTTTAGTATCGCCCCAGAGCAGAATAGCATCGCCCCATATCCTCCAATGGGTATCTTAGCAGGCGACTAATGGATCAGCAAAGGGGTATTGATCACATTATACTCCGTCCACCAATCCGCATTGGGCCAGCGTGGTGAAATACAACTTTATTTTACAACCCAAAAATCAAACGTCTGAAAGAAAATTCATATGAGATTTGTCTTAGAAACAGAGGTACTTGAGAGACATGCGAAATTATAAAGGCAACGTTTTGCTTCGTTAACTTTATCCCTCAGAAAGACGTATCCAAATTGGGTAAATTGAAAGGTAAAAGGATTTTATTTTTGAGTTTCCGACCTTTAAAAGGATGTTTAATTTTTGAGAGGGCCACAGAAATCCGACCACTTAATCTCTTATTAGAATCCCAATTACTTTTAGATAGCCAATTCTGAGAAAGAGGACAGTGTTGTTCTTTTCAATGTCGCAGATTCCTGAAATTTGAATCTTCCTAATTCAATTTTGAATTGAAGTGAAAATAAAGCCAAAATATCGTAAAGCTGCGTGAACGTGAAGCTATTGGCTTTAATTACTTTCTTTACATTCACGCGACTATGAGATCTTTGAAGCGAACGAAAGGTAAAGAAAATATTACTACGAAATCTGGATCGGACTGAAACACTTTAAAATCAAAATGAAAAAATTCTTCAATTATGTGACAATGAAAGGAGTGGTTACATTAAGCGCTGACGTTTTAAAGCCATTTTAAGATGTGAAATACTTAAAATTTTGATAATGTTTCCTTAAAAATCTTGAAAAAAGAATCCTAACTTTGACCTTCAATAACTTCATAACTATTAATTTCCCAGGTATAGTCTACGAGAAAAAATGGTCCTAATGATGAGCGGAATACGGAGTTCTCGGCTTTGTCATAGGTCTTGTTACACCCGTTATGAGACGACATTCGCCATAGAGCTTTCTCAGTAATAAGTCAGTTTCAGAGATTATATTATTTTCGATAAACGTTAGACGCAATCGATTGGCCACTTGGTTAAGCCCTCTTGTCATATCAACTTTGGCGCTTGTGCAGTAATATCTACCACCATTATGCATGAATGATTATTATGACAAGGTACTAAAGCCTACTTCTGATATTATGCCATTTCAGGCATTTGACATGACCTGTTTTTTATACCACTGTCATTTTAACAACAGCTCGGAGCATCGGATTCAAATAAATACAATATTCTTACAAGGACAGACAATGAATTTAGATTCAAAACCTATTGCTATTTTGAAACAAGATTAAATTGTTATGTTGGCACCTATCTAACATATAATATCAAGTTATTTTATCACACTTTAAAATGGACGGAAAGCCAGTTGCTGCAGTCATTTGTCACTACAAATATTTACTTGTAATAGGCAGAGACAGTTCATACCAAAAATAATGCAACAATGAGACATAATTGTATAGCTTAATTTTTAAGCTTAACATTTGATTTGTATTGTAACTTTCATCCAATAATTACTACTTAGGTACTTGTAATTCGTATATGGAAACCTATTAATTAGCCTAAAAATCTTATAAATACCCACTGTAACGTTGTTTGGTTTCTACATAAAATTATAAATATGAATTTAATTTTGTTTTTATGTTTTATATTTGTGATATAATGGTATTTTATTTTATTATTTATTTAGAATTATTGTAATTGGAATTTTATGAATTAATGTAATGTCGACTTTTTACTGTCTGGAATTGAATAAATTATTATCACTATATTTGTTATAGTTCTAAATTCCTCATAACATTGTATAGGTCGAAAAATTCAGACATCTAATCTGCCCCAAAAATAACTTTGTCAGGCATTACATGTAATAAATAACAATATTAATAAATTCAAAACTTGTGTACGTAGTGAGACCGCTGGTAATATTTCACAGGCCTGCCACTTAGGAAGATGAATAGACCCTGCGAATTACTTACGTGACCATCAAGGGTGCTGTTCCATTGACAGCCGAAATTAATTGCATTGTGTTTAGAAATAGAAAATACAACGCTAAGTATCAAGAAAACTACCTCCAGTCGATACTAATGGAAGAAAGCTTACTGGTGTAGAAGTAACTAAGCTCGTTGGAGATTTAACCGTTTCGTCTTTCTAAATCGATATAATATTTTTACTTTCCCGTATACGTAGTATAGAGAAAGTCTTATAATCATCAAAGAATTTGACCTCGAGATTTTGCCGGATTAACACGTTTTGGACCTTCCTGAATCCTAATTTTTTTTTTTGGAATTTTGTCTGTGTCTGCGTTAGCACGATAACTCGAGTATTCTTTAACTTATTGCAACCAAATTTAACATGCATATATGACATCAAAATATAAAGTTTCTATCAACTCTTGAGTCGTCAATCACGAAAGTTAAGCAACCAAGTACGCGGTTGGTACTCGGATGGGTGACCAAAATTTAACATGCATGTATGACATCAAAATACAAGGTTTCTTTCAACTTTTCAATCGTTTCCGGTATACGAGAAAGTCAAGGGGAGACCACTCCCGATTTTTTATTTCACGAAAGCATATAAGTCATGTTTGTGTGTGTCAGTGCGAGAGCGCTCAGTGCCGGCACTATCTCACACAGACGCTACACACTACATTTTTGGATTGTTGTGTTTCTGTTGGTGAGTAAGGTCACCAGAGCTCCACGAGGTAGAAAAGGGGATTAGGGTTCGCAGCGCGCGAATGTCACGTTAGTGTTGCAACCGTCTATAGGCTACGGTGACTCCTTAGCACCAGACAGGTCGTATGCTTGTCTGTCAACCACTTAATATAAAAACGGTGATCTGTACTTGATCTAGACAATTTTCTTTTTTTTCTGCTATTTATTTCATTTGGTACAATTTTAATACATACTAATATTGCTAACAAAGTCACCGTGACAATTATCATTTTGTATTATTACATATTACCTTAATTTTGTTGCTATGATAGCTCTCGATTGTGATTTTGTCAATATCGCTCGATAAGACGAATCTTTAAAAAGCCAAATTTGCCACAGTACTAACTATGTCTATATTTCATATTATGTATATTCATCATCATCATCATAATCATCAACAGCTCATATAATGTCCCCACCAAGGAGCTCAAACCTACCCCACATTAGGGGCGATTAGGCCATAGTCAACCACGCTGGCCAAGTGCGGGTTGGTCGACTTCACAAACAACCTAAGAATTTCTTCATAGGTGTGTGCAGGTTTCCTCGTGATGTTTTCCTTCACCTTAAAAGCGTCGATTAAACGTACATATGAATTCAACATTTGAAAACACATTGGTACGTGACGGGGTTCGAACCGGTGCCTCCCGGGTGGAAGACAACGCTCATACGCACTTCGCCACCGGCGCTTCTTGAATTATCATCAGAACATTAAAATGAAATAAGAGCGGTACAATTGACACCGTAAGTGCTTTGCCACACTAGGCGGAAATTCCGTCGCCGAACTTCCGCAGCGGAAAGCCAATACATGTTATTGCATATAAAATACGAATAGCGGGCACACTACGCGGAAGATCGGTCGTTCCGCGGAAGATCGGTCGTTCCGCGTAGTGTGCCCGCTATTAGTATTTTATATGCAATAACATGTATTGGCGTTCCGCTGCGGAAGTTCGGCGACGGAATTTCCGTCTAGTGTGGCAAAGCACTAAGTGTGTGAGATTTCTGTGGGTGAGTTGCGAATGAATTGAATAACTAATTACAAAATAAGTGATACCAACTTTGAGTCTGCTATTGATTCTATATTTACAATAATAACAACATTCGATGTATATTTATTAATAGACATACTTGTACGAATTGTTGAACTGCGATGAGAATTGCGATGAACAATGAAGAAAATAGATCTGGGTACAAAGACATTCTAGTTCAATATTAAGGGAACCAAACGTTTGTGGCATCAATTGGATCGAATTACAGGTTGCGCCAGAATTCTATTGTGTTAAGGATCGTGATAATTAGACATAGCAAAGGTCCGAAAGACGCAGTATTAAAAATCGCGAGTGGTCTCCCCTTGACTTTCTCGTATACCGGAAACGACTCAAAAGTTGATAAAAACCTTATATTTTGATGTCATACATGCATGTTAAATTTTGAACCACGCACTTGGTTGCTCAACTTTCGTGATCGATGACTCAAAAGTTGATAGAAACCTTATATTTTGATGTCATACATGCATGTTAAATTTGGTTGCAATAAGTTAAAGCATACTCGAGTTATCGTGCTAACGCACAGACACAAAGACACACACGCAAGCATAATTCCAAAAATCAAAATCTCGAGGTCGAATTTTTTGACGATTACAAGACTTCCTCTATACTACTTAAACGAGAAAGTAAAAATTGTATGTACAGAGTAAAGGCTTGCTAATGGGTGAATTTCCCGGGACCAAAAATTGCGTGGCATCGATGAAATCGGTATTAAAAAACAAAGCTATAACGTTCTTATTTTTTTTCTAGATAAATGATATAGTTATCTATGTGGGGCACTAAATATTTTAATAATAGGAATAATAGGTACTTCAAAAAAAATTATTAAACCTCGTAATCTTTCATTGCCGTGTTTGTCCACACGTCACCTTGATGTATATTATACCACATTGCTAAAAATCTATTGATTATTTATATTGAAATTTAGTTTTATTTGATGCGTGAATAGTTAAAGTATTGTTACGGAATACATTTATTCAAATTATTAAACAATACAACGAATGGTTATTCTAAATGCATTTGTCCCAGGACAAACTTTCATCGCCATGTCCTAAACATTTTTAAGAATATCGTTTTATCTAACAACTTGCGGCCCCCTCCTTGTGCGCTAAGCGTTGCATATTAGTGTCGCCTAAGTACTCGACGTGGAAGGACGTACACTCATGCATGCGTTTTTGCGCTATAACTAAAAGTATTCCATTTTTTATGTTGTCGTCATTTTTTCTTTCATCGCCGTGGATAGGTATAACTTCTATATGAATAAGTTTGTCCTCATGATTGAGTTTTCAATAGAATGCCATTTCTCATATGTTTATTTGTGAAGTGTTTATTACCTCGAATAACTAATAGTTTTTTTGTTATTTTATATTTTTGCCTTGTTTTTCATCGCCATGCTTTCATTACTGTGGTTTCCGTGGCCAAAATTTGCTATGGCAATGAAAAAAAAGGCACGGAAATGAAAAAAATTTCATTGCCATGCCTTTTAACACAATTTAGTTTCATTTCCGTGGCCAGGTGTTTCATTTCCGTGGCCAGGTGTTTCATTTCCGTGACTTACGTTTTTATTGCCATGATAAGATAAGGCAAAAAATACATTTTTACCTGTAATACAGGTAATGCCGAGTATTGACCGCAACAATATACATATATGAAAATAAACTCAAAATACCGTTTTCTAAATTGAAATTATACGCCTCTGCCCCACATACAATGTAGATAAAAATATATAACCATATCCCAAAAAAAAATTATAAATACCGAAAAATTAATCAGTATTGAGAATCACCAAAACAGTTTTTGATTACAAAAAGTTATAATGGCATTAAAGAATTTTTTGATAATGAAACTAAATACCAAATGCTGGTTTTTTTCCTGCAGCTGCGCTTGCGTGGGTCGGTGTAAGGGATAACCTATATTTCTTAAAGTCTAATCCATGTATATTCCAAATTTTATCAAAATAGGTTCGGTGAGGAGGATCCCTAGAAGGAGTTACTTTAAAAAAGATGACGATAATACTCAAGTAAGTACATATATAAAACTAGCTTTTGCCCGCGTGCTAGACTTCGTCCGCGTGGAATAGTTACTTTGGGTAGCATTTTTATTTTTTTGGGCACTTATTTTGCAAAAGATACACATACAAACTGCTGTGCATTACTGTAAATAGATTATTTTAATACATTTTTACAAACTACCTTTTTTGTTTTTCCATCCTTTGCTAACTTTCATGCGACCTTCCATCCCCTATTTCATCCCCACATGGGTCAATATTTCAAAAAACAGTAAAACAAATATCTGCATATTTTTTGCGTGTTATTTAAAATTTCATGGTATTATCTTTGGTAATGAGGAATCTCATAAAAATATTAAATCTCTTATTTCAACCCCTTCATTCCCTTTTTTACAAAAAAGTAGCTTTTATTCAATTTCGAAGTTTAGTCTATTTTTGTACCAAATTTCATCAGAGTCGGTTCGGGAGTATGGCGTAAAAGCGATTAAGTTAATAAGTCGCGTCTAACATCTTGTATCTCAAAATGGATGTTGTGTTCGGAATCAGGACCCCCGAAAACTAAGAAAATGATCGATTTTATATCCAAAATGCGTATCCGCCATCTTGGATCTCGAAATAAAAGTTGTATTCGGAATCAAGACCGCCGAAAACCTCAAAAATTATACTTATATTGCATTTAAGTAAAAAGTCACGTCCGCCATCTTGGATCTCAAAATAGATGTTGTATTCGGAGTCAGAACCTCCAAAAATCACCAAAATGATACCCATATTGATATTAAATTAAAAAGTCGCGTCCGCCATCTTGGTTATCAGAATGGATGTTGTATTGGGAATCGGGACCTCGAAAACCATAAAAATAATACCCATTTCGATTTTATATTAAAAAGTCGCAACCGCCATTTTAGATCCCGAAATAGACGTCGTATTCGGAATCGGGACCCCCGAAAACCACAAAAATGATACCCATATTGACATTTTGTCAAAAAGCCGCGTCCGCAATCTTGGATCTCGAAATAGATGTTTTATTCGTAAACCGGACCCACAAAAACCACGCAAACGATACCAATATTGACATTATGTTAAAAAGTCGCGTCCGCCATCTTGGGTCTCAAAATGGATGTTGTATTGGGAATCGGGACCCCCGAATACCATAAAAATGATACCTATATAGATCTTATATTTAAAAGTCGCAACCGCCGTCTTGGATCTCGAAATAGATTTCGTATTCGGAATCGGGTCCCCCGAAAATCACGAAAATGATACCCATATTGACATTTTGTCAAAAAGTTGCGTCCGCCATCTTAGATCTCGAAATAGATGCTTTTTTCGTAATCCGGACCCACAGAAACCACGAAAACGATACCAATATTGACATTGTTTAAAAGTCGCGCCCGCCATCTTGGATCTCAAATGGGTGTTGTATTGGGAATCGGGACCCCCAAAAACCATTAAAATTATACCCATATCGATCTTATATTGAAAAGTCGCAACCGCCATCTTGGATCTCGAAATAGATGTTTTATTCGTATTCCGGACCCACAATAACCACGAAACCGATACCCATATTGACAATGTTTAGTGTGTGGTGTCTTAGACGTGAATGTGTGACTTTGTTTGGATTTCCTTACGAACTTTCATCCCCTATTTCATCCCCACATGGGTAAATATATCAAAAACGCTAGAACACATATTTATTTATTTCTTATCAAGTGCCTACATGCAAAGTTTCATGGTTTCGTCTTTAACAATGACGAATTCCATACAAACTTTCATCCCCCATTTCACCCCCTAACAGGTCAAAATTTCAAAAATTTTTGATCAAATATATCAATTTTTTTCATAAGAAGTGCCTAAATTCAAAGTTTTATGGTTCTATCTTCAAAAATGACGAACTGCCATACAAACTTTCATCTCCTATTTCAACACCTTGAAGCTTTTTTTTTGCAAAATAAAAGAAGTGCCTAAATTCAAAGTTTTATGGTTCTATCTTCAAAAATGACGAACTGCCATACAAACTTTCATTCCCTATTTCAACACCTTGAAGCTTTTTTTTTGCAAAATAAAAGAAGTGCCTAAATTCAAAGTTTTATGGTTCTATCTTCAAAAATGACGAACTGCCATACAAACTTTCATTCCCTATTTCAACCCTTTCAAGCCTTTTTTTGCAAAGTAGCCTATGTTCTTCCCCGAGCTCTAGTCTATATGTGTAACAAATTTCATCAAAATCGGTTCAGTGGTTTAGATGTAAAAGCTATAATATTATATTAGTAGGGATTTTATGTTGAATATAGATTTTCATTTCCGTGGATGCGTTCATTCTCGTGGCATAGTTCTTTCATTGCCGTGGAGGCTTGTTTCATTGCCAAGCAAGCATGTTTCATCGCCGTGGCACGAAATTTTTAATCTTGTATATCTCGTTTGTTTTTTATGTTATCTGCTAGATATTGAGCAAGAATACATACATTATCAAAAACTTTAAAACCCGCGATTTAGTTTTTCAAAAATCTTTAAGATTAAAAAGTCCACGGAAATGAGATTTTTTTTGGACCTGTTGAAATTCACCCTAATAGAAGTATACCGCTCGGAGTTTTTGGGGAGCAGTTTGCTAGTACCTCCAACCTTAATAGAAGACTGCATTCCAATTACCCCTATTTAGTATAGGCTGAAAAAACTACCCCACTGAGTTTCTAAGAACTGCAGATTTTCAATTAGTATGGGATACGGTCAATATTGACAATGCGAGTGATTGCCAAAGAATAATCTATACTTATACTAGCTGTCCGGGCCAAGCGTTGCTGTGGTAATTTCATACTTCTCTATAACATTGAAAATGCAGTTTAAAAAAAATTAAGACTACTTATCGAGATAAAAACTGTCTTTTCTTTCAAGTTGGATCAAACTGCACACGGTGTAAAAATTTGATTAAAATCGGTTAAGTAGTATAGGAGTCCATCGCGGACAAACAACGTAATTTATATTATAAAGATGAAGAGTTTGTTTGGTTGAACACGCTAATCTCAGGAACTCCTCGCGGATTTTGGAAGAAACAGGATCACCCGGATTGCAGAAGATGCTGGGTTCGATTCCCGCCCTAGACAAGTAGATTTTTTTTCAGTGTATTTTCTAATTTTAAAACATTTGCGCGTTTGTTAACGCAAAAAATAACACTGCTGTTCACTGTTAAATGCGCAGTATTTTCCGATATATTCTATAGGCAATTTACAAAACTAACAACCTTTCATTACACACCGAATGAATATACTGTAAGGCAACTAGGGTTGCGTAGCAAAGTACCTTTACCATTAAAGTTATAAATAAGTGTAATATTCGCGAAATATACGAAATTATGACTTATTTACGGCTGCCTTTGAAAATAGGAGAGCAGATAATAAACAAATTTAACAGTTCTCTAACAAAACCCACAGTCGTTTGTAACTTCGCGCTGATAACAAATGTTAAGTACTTACAAACATTATTCAGTAATCTCAATAATTTTGTTTAGGTTATTAATGTTTGCCTGTAATTTGTTAGGTCGTAAAATTGACTCACATTCGTGAAAAATCAGGTGTTTTGTATTATTTCAGTAGGTAGGTATTTTTATACTGACGGGGAAGTACTTTCATCTTATGAAGATGGAAGCGAAATTCACCCGGAAAATTTAAAATACTGCGTAGTCTTTGCCCTCAAATACTATTTCTTATCCAATATACACTTAAGATATTTTAGAATGCTTTTAACATAGTAAAAACCTTTGTCTGTACGTTTTCCATTTGTCAAAATTAAACAATTTTCAAAATAACTTTGAATGTGTTCGGTTTTTTAAAAAGAAAACTTATAGACATACTCACAGATAATATCCCCTATTGTGTCGCCGCCATTTTGTAAAATTTCGCGCATGTGTCAGTTCCTACCGGACTTTCCGTCGCGAATTTTCCGGGTGTAAAAAAATAATAATATTTTGTTTGTAAAATATCTATAAATATGCGGTTTTGTCACTAAAATCGTTATAAAATAGCTAACAGAATATAATATAATTAGTACAGTTATATTTTCAAATAATAAAAATAATAATCATCATTTTCATCATCGGAAAACTGTGGAGGGGGAATCGACCTCCAGGAGGTCGGCCGACACACAGGCATTTTTGACAGCGACCTCCAGGAGGCCGCGCGACACACAAGGGGATATAATACTATACAAGTCTTAGGCACGTATTATAGAAGGAGTCTCAAGAATGAACGCCGACTTGAGCGTCATACGTCTCTATCACTTTGTGCGTGATAGAAAGTGACAGACGATTCTTAAGATATGATTGATTTCTGAGTGTCATTCTGTAATACGGGTCTTAGATTAGATTAATCTAAGATACAGGTACTAATATAATCATAAAGGTCGGATAAAAAATTGTAGTGGTAAAATGTTTTCTCAGTTTGTACGGAGACGTGTTCGCCGTACCATCCTCTTTTAACTGACGCAACATAATAATTTTCCTAATACTATGTTATGGCCACACGGCTACAAACTTTAGAAAAATATCACCATCACCAATAGCTCATATAATGTCCCCACCGAGGGGCGCGAGCCTACACCACATTAGGGGCGATTAGGCCTAAGTCAACCACGCTGGCCAAGTGCGGGTTGGTCGACTTCACACACGACCTAAGAATTTCTTCATAGGTGTGTGCAGGTTTGCTCACGGTGTTTTTCTTCATGGTAAAGGCGTCGATTAAACGTACATAGGAATTCAAAATTTGAAAACACATTGGTACGTGGCGGGGATCGAACCAGTGCCTCCCGGGTGGGAGACGACGTTCTTACGCACTACACCACCGACGCTTAGAATGGCTTATTGAGGGCTTATTGAATTGCGATATGCCGATGAACGTTTCGCCGAAAAGTCTACAGTTAGTTGTAGGTACGTGTTTTTACGAATCACTTTAAAATGACCGCTTCGCTTACTCTGAAACCTACTAATAATAAACGATCTTCATTCCATCATGCAAATGAATATTGATAGAACCGATTATGGATTTTTTACCGGCGAATGGTAATTCGGTTAACCATTCAGTACTGTGATATCCTGGCTATTGCTTTTATTAAACTTGAATTTTGGAAGTGAAGTGGTTCTAGTAAGCCTAACACTATAATAAATAATTCTTCAACAATAAACTAAATAAACTTCATCGGTGCTAAATAAACCACAAATAAATAAAACAGATTTTGCGATATGACGTGAAAGTCAATTTTCTATTCGTTTACCCAGAACGCAACCCACAGGCCATCCAATTGTCTGAAAGAAAGCTCTCTCCGTTATTCTCTGGGATAAAACAATTTTATTGACCTTTGTCCCTTCAGTGATCATAACAAGTGAATTTTGTTTCTTTATTGAGTTTCATTATTGGCAGAGTCACAAAGAAAACTGAACTTACTTCAGTGAATTTTTATTTGACAAGAGGAGTATTTAAATAGCTTTAGTAATTCATGTTTTTTATGCCATTTAAACAATGCGCAGATTTCTACAAATACATAAATTACGAAGCTCTATTGTTACACCCGCCATTGTGTATACAAATTAGCGTCAAGTTTGTACTTTTTTTTACATTTTCATAATTTTTATTATTAATTTCAATTATACGCCTCATTATATATAATATTGTGTTACATGTTTTATTGTTTATTACTTTCTCGTATAATGTAGTATAGAGGAAGTCTTGTAATCGTCAAAAAATACTACCTCGAGATTTTGACGGGATTTACACGTTTTAAACCTCCCTGAGTCCAAAAATATTTTTTTTGGAATTATGTCTGTGCGTTAGCACGATAACTCGAGCATGCTTTAACTTATTGCAACCAAATTTAACATACGTGTATGACACATATATATATAAGGCTTCTATCAAATTTTGAGCCGTCGATCACGAAAGTTAAGCAACCAAGTGCGTGGTCGGTACTCGGATGGGTGACCAAAATTTAACATGCAGGTATGACATCAAAATATAAGGTTTCTATCAAACTTTGAGTCGTTTCCGGTAAACGAGAAAGTCAAGGGGAGACCACTGCCGATTTTTTTTAAACACCATCATTTGTTTTTTATTCGGATTTGAAACAAAGGTAAGGTAACATTCAGCGCACAACCGAAGATGTAATTTGTGTGTGAGTTCGAGTTGTTCTGTGTATCTTGCGACTTGACCGATCTCAGCATTAATAACTCGCCTGTTTCAAAATTCCTCGTACCCTCTGTTTGTTTGTTTATCTGTGCGTTTTAGTCTAGCAAAGTTGGAAACTTCAATAAACAACAGTAAGCTACTGTTAGTGATATACATAGAAAGCAAAAGTCATTCAAGCCACTAATACATAGGTACATACATAATATACGGCCGCGACCGGCCCGGAGTGAGGCCTGGTGCCCCGCCTTAGGGCTGACACCGGTCGGTTCTAGGGTCGGGTTGCCCGGAGGTGGCTCGGTGAAAAGCTTCGGCAAACCCCGGATCGTCTCCAGTAAGGGTATGGGTGAAACCGGAGTGGTTTAGCAGGTATTCCCAATGCCGTGGTGATCAGGGGGGGGGGACCCCCTGCACAGGCCCACGTCTAGCCAACGGTCCGCTGGTCCACTAGCCAGCGGCTTAGGGTATCGTCCGTAAGCGGATTATTCTCCGATAAAAAAAGGTAAATATATAATATAAGCACGCTCATAATCCCAAAAGCGGTTGAGCGGAACTTTACATTTGGTTACCATAAAGCCACTCCTGCCAGTATAGGCCATACACTACCCCCAAAATAGTGACAGGTTGCCAGCCCGTCGCCTACACAAGAGGGGCACCAAAAACAAAAATTAACAATCATTAGTAAAGAAACAAAGAAAAAAGATCTTACATTCAAAATAGTTTCAACAGTCCGGGTTTAAAGCAAGCCACTAATCATTTTGCAAATTAAGACATGAGAACGATAAATACCCAATAGAATAGCATATTACATAAATTTTTTGCCTACTTTTACCTACAGTTTTCATACTCCTTTTAAATTTTTATGTACTACATAGGTACTTTTATGACATGTTTTTGTTATGTTGCTGTTTGCTCTTAAATAAAAAGTAATGGGTATTGGGTATATTTTGTTTCAAAATTCTTTATTAAATTTATGCATAATGGTCGTGAAACATAATAAACGTGTTTGGTAAAAACAATTTCAGAAACAGACAGCCCATTATTATAATTACTCCTCAGTTGTCTTATTCATTTCATAGACTTTTAATTTTGTTAATGATATACATACGAGTGATTTCCATTACAACCTTGTGTACAGATTTCGTGTTTGCAGCGGCCAGCGGAAAATAAACGCTTGTGGCACAAGATAAGTTACAATTTCGCGAGCAAGCAAGTGATATCTGTAAAAGTATATAAATATGTACAGTTTGTTATTTCCTGAACGCGGGTTAACCACTGGTCATGACTGTTTATGAAGATATGTCTAAGAGACAATTTAGGGTACATCTTGACTGAACTATGATCATGGCTTTACTGTTTAACTCGGCGTCAATGCGATTTAGGTACACACGCAACAATCCGGCGTGCCGTTTTTTACTTTCTCGTATACGTAGTATATAGAAAGTCTTGTAATCGTCAAAATTTACTACCTCGAGATTTTGACTGATTTACACGTTTTGGACCTCCCTGAGTCCAAAAAAATTGGACTCAGGGAGTGAATACAATGCATGTTAAATTTGGTTGCAATAACTTAAACTTTAAGTTATTGCAACCAACAACATCATAGGACATCAAAATATAAGGTTTCTATCAACTTTTGAGTCGTCTATCACGAAAGTTAAGCAATCAAGTGCGTGGTCGGTTCTCGGAAGGGTGACCAAAATTTAACATGCATGTATGACATCAAAATAAAAGTTTTACATAAACTTTTGAGTCGTTTCCGGTATACGAGAAAGTCATAAGGCGATATGGCTGCGACAGATATACATACATGCACGTTGTTTCTGGACACTGAATACTTTCGCGTTAACACACAGTCAAGCGTTCGTGAGACAAAAATATTGTACCTCTGTCCTAGATAGTATTCTGTAGTGCACTACTATTACTTACTCTGTGGTCTTACTTAATAAACGTATCTACAGAGAAAGAGCAAACGCCAAAGCTTAGGTCAATAAGAGTTTGTGGAGATTTCGGGATTAAGCTTTCTTGATAAGTTTCGAGGTTGTTCCATGATTAATGAAATGAAATGAAAACTGTTATAGAACTAATAAAGTATCTTGACGCCGTCTTGGTGGAGTGGTCAGTATAGCTGCCTACACACACATCAAGCGGTCCGGGTTCGAGTCCTGGTAGCGGCAAATATTTGTGTGACGAACACGAGTATTGTTGACGAGTCATGGTTGTTTATATATTTATTTAAGTTTATTTAAAAATATCTAAAAATATTATGTATATTAAAAAAAATACTGTCCGTTATCTAGTATCCATAACACAAGTTGTTAATGATACTTACTTTGGGCTAGATAATTGGTGTGAGCGTGGAAATATATTATTTGTTCGGTTTTAATATTCTTTTATGTAGGGTAGACCTACACCACTGCGCGGCTCGTGTCAGTTGAGTAGACGAAAATTTGATCGGGTCGGCTCCGCGTGTCGGTTTTATCCTTGAGATAATACGAGCTTATAATTCGGTCGTTTTTCGGATAATCATTATTTACGTTTAGTGTGTTAGAAGTATTAATTATATGTAATTATATATAAGTGCCAAAATTCGGAACAATCGAAGTGTGTGGCGACAGATGCAACGGGGCGCCCCAAGAAGCCAGTGATAAGTACCGGGGAAGTCAAGGTATTCACTTAATCTATTATATATATTTATTTTTTACATATTTTGTGTTCGTAATCATAACGGTCAATATAGCTCCGCGTAGCGCGAACATTATTATTGTTATTATATTATCTTGTGATAGATATTTTATTGTCAATTATTATTCAAAACATGTATCAATTGCATAATTAATGTTCATTTTACATTTTAGAAAAAACTTTGTTGCACCATGCTTTGGCTCAGTCTAATTCCTCGTATAATGTTTCTCTAATTACTCGTATTAAATATAAGTAGATATGCTAGCGAACATTACACACTTCTTACATGAAAAGGCTCGCACCAAGACTCATTTTTACAGCTTTGAAGACCTAAGAACATAATAAATAAGGTTCTTAGTGGATTGCACTGTACCCAGTCATTTGTTAGGATCACATTTGTATGTTTTTGTCAAGAATCTTCATCCAGCAGCAGCACCAACAGCCTTTATGATTCGACCCATTGCTGGGACACAAGACCTCTCCTTGCTATCGAAGGAGGTTTAGGCGTAGTCCACCACGCTTGCCCAATGCGGATTGGCGGACGGAGTATAAGGTGATCAATACCCCTTTGCTGATCCATTAGTCGCCTTCTACGACACCCAATGGTGGATATGGGGTGATGCTATTCTACTTTGCAGGCATCACGCGGCCATTGTCAAGAGTATAGTCTAATGTAAACTGGGGGTTAGACAACTTGCAATCGTTTCATAACGATAAGATATCGAATTTCGTCATCATAGGCCATATTGCTTGGTTACTTACCTATAGCGTCTTAGCTTGAGCTACCAACTTACGTAGAGATGACGATTGGCCACATGATTAAACGACGGCTTAAGTCAATCCCATACATTGTTCTTATCGAACTTCAACATTTTCAATGTTTGCGAAACAAGACATAAATAAGCCAGGCCCTCATCATATTTATTATCCATGCAGTGGATGACGTTATACGGCAGGAAACGGGCCAAAACCTCAAAGCTCCAGCCAATATGGCGGATGTTAGTTTCCGTGTGGCCTCTTGTGTTATGAGGTTGGCAAATGTACTTATCCCACGTTAATTTATGGAGAACTTCATTAATTTATTAGCTCGAGAGATTTAACATAAAACTCACTATTGTGTTCCACCCAATGATATACAGGTTGTCCCAAAAAATAGTATAAAGCTAGCTCAGAGATAGAGTACTCCTAGAAAAACCCGAATAACCCCTATGTATGTTCTACGATATTTTTTAGTTTTCGAGTAATGACTTTTTAAAAGTTTTTTTAGTATCTTCTGACTTTCAAGACATTTTTGGAGTTTACTCCTTAAGATTAGATTTGCATATATAAGGGGCCCGGTATGAGAAAAATGTGAGGAGTAAAATCTATCGATGAATGACCTCGAATGACTTCGTTACGTTTTCGGTGCGCATCCTATGTCGCGCAACTTTCTAATTGTAAAAACACGGATGACAGCGGGTGCGCCATCTCACCTGTCTCGGAGTAAACTCCAGTCGTGCGTCGGAGCTGACACACACAATTTTTTTGTGTATAATGATGTGGTAAACATAGATGCAGCCTTGATTTTTTTTCTCACATAGCTAAACATATGAATAGTCTAACAAAGTAATCACCTTTCTCCTCAATCTCATTTCAAAGACATGCTCGTCTTATCATTCATCTACCATAAAAAATTCTCCGAGCTTATTGCACTGTGTTTACATCTGAGGAGAAAGGTGATGACTTTTATTTGACTATTCATATATTCAGCTATGTGAGAAATAAAATCAAGGCTGCATCTATGCAGAAAATTGTCTTGAAAGTCAGAAACTACTTTAAAAAAAACTTAAAATTTTTAACTTGAAAACTACAAAATATCGTAGAACATACGTAGGGGTTATTCCGCCCGGATTGTGGAAGATGCGGGTTCGAGTCCCGCCTGAGGCAAGTCGATTTTCTTCAGTGCATTTTTCTATTATTAATATTTACGCGTTTGTAAACGCAAAAATAAAATTATTCCATAATACATAGGGGTTATTCGGGTTTGTCTAGGGCTACTCTATCTCTGGGGTACAGCTTTACACTATTTTTGGAACATTCTGTATCATTGGTACAATTGCTCCGGGTGTGAGTTTATTGTCATAAAAAGATCCCGACGAACATAGACCCCGACATGATGGAGCCCCACATTCTAATTTAATAGGTGTGTTGCGTAAAGTCAGTTCAGATACTTTCTTCAGCTGTCAAAACACAATTCTTCCTGAGATTTTATAGTCTACTGATTGAATATTAAATGGTTTTGATACGCTTAAAAAACAAATTCTAGATTTTCGGGCATAAAATGCCATTAATTTTTACGAATTTAACACCTTGTAATTATTGTGAATGGTGTCAGCATCCCTATTATGAAGCTAATATAATTGCTATTATTAGTATAGGTAATAGTTAAAAATGATAGCTTTTTCGTACCGTATTTCGTAATCGTCTGAAAATATATATTTTTTATAATTTTTCTATTACGAATGGTTGTTTTAAACTTAAACTTATTGGCGAGTTTGATTTTTTTATCGAGTGAATTATTTATATTCGTTTTTGCTCCCTTAGATAACTACATTCACTATGTAATGTCTTCAACTTGTGTTCTACGAATTTTAGAATTGCTTATTTTAAAATATTAAAAATACAGACGTTCAAATTTCTTCTAGTTTGAGAAATACTCGCTTAAAGTTATTTAAGAAACTTAATTATTGTTTCGAATAGTTTTGACTTTCAAATATTTAACAAAGCGTTGACTAGAATTGACTTTGTTTTATTGTTTGGATAAAATAATACTCCTAATAATTTAATATGAAATTAAATTAAAAGGGGTATTGTTAGGTATCGTAGGTTAACAAACCGTTTTTAAAGTGTGTTTCTTTAAATGTATGTGTGCACTGAGAGATCACATTTTGTTTTTATGTTCGGGCCAATAAATATTTCTCTTTTTCCTTCCCAATCCTCTCTTTTTATATAATAATTTGTTATGTTGTTTCGTCCCAAGTTAGCAGTAACTTTAAAAGTTTTTGTTGTTTTAAATTTATTTATTTAACTTCATTTTGAAAGAAATGAATTAGATCTAATAGATAATAGATCTAACCAGAAAAGTATATTTTATTAATGACACTTCTGTGACCGCTGTAAATAATTAAAACGGGGTGTTATAACCTTTCAACTTCTAGTGTAGTAAATCAGTTATCAAAACTTATTATTTATTATAGAATCATTGGTTTTAATTCTGTATCATACCGATCATTTGCAAGGCTTTTCCGCAGCTACAGCGGCTACACTGCCGACGTACAAACAATAAGGTATTAGGTACAGGGAATCCGCGGTGATAAGATAATCAGTCCCTGAGTGGTTGAGGGTTGTGAAATTCACTTCAATCTTCGGCTTTACCATGACTAATCATCAAGTGAGATGAAATCCCAAGGGCTTCCCCGTGACGTGTTAAAAAACCGTGCTCTTGGTTCTTTAAGTTTGCGACTGTTGAGCAACACGCACGTTTTGACGTGACACGATAATGACGTGATGTCCCTCAGTGATGTCCTTATCGACTTCGTAAGTGTAGATAAATTCAATAACTTTTTATTTGTACGGACGACAGCTGACCAAACTATCTACCCAAAATTGTCTAATTAATTTCCAACCTTAAACGCATGTTTTATAAAGCGCCAAATCGGTTGGAGAAAATTTGACAGTTTGTGATAACTCGGTGTGTAACATCCAGTAACATCAGTCTTGGTTGTTGGCCTTTGTTTGTTGTTTCATAGAAAGTTTGTTGCTTCTTGAGTTTGTGCCCCTAGTAGCGACTGGCAACCTGACACCACCTGTCACTATGTTCCCCCTACTGTCACCATATGACCCCTACTGCCAGTTGTGGCCTTATGTGTGTAACCAAAAATTACTTAAGGCTCTGCTCGATCCCTTTTGGAATTATGATCGCAAATATTAGTTTTTTTTACAACAGCCATGTCATCCCCCTTAATTGTGCTACATTTTATTCACCGAGGTCTATTAATATCCAACCAATCTGGGAATTGTTTTTACTGAATTAAGAATTCGGTGAAAGTGACATTGACAAAGGGACGAATTGAGTCCAAACAAAAAACTTTTTCTCCCGTCAGTTTATTATCCAACTCCGAAATACTTCTTTTCAACTTTGGATGCAGCAGTTAGCCCGTCAAATAGAACACGAAAATTTTTTGAACAAATTTTTTTCTTTTATTACGTGAACAAATATTGACGACAATACAGGTGCGTTGAAATGTCGTGCGATGTCACGTTTTCGGGCACTTTTTTAAAAAAGCGTCACATAATACCCCCACTTCTGCATCAACGATGTATTATTGTTGAAATGTGTGATCGATCAATAGACTATCGAATTATTTTAAGTGACCCTTTCTACATATTAACATATGCATTAACTGTCATAGTTACCCCTTTAAAAGCTCGAGTTGTCCAACTAAAGTTTACGTATAACTCTGAAGGCGAGTTTAATTCTGTGATAACTGCCTGTTGCCGCTGTGGAGTTGTGCCGGACATGTCTCGTTAAACGAGTTTCCACAGTTTCTATATAGCGAGCTGCTATCTGATGTGATATGGGATTCAATATACTTACTTAAGTCATTGTTCCACGATTCAACGTTAGGGTTACAAGTGGATATTTATTGATTTTGAATAATATTCATTTCCTTTAAGAATCGAGTTAGGAGGTACTTTCTTCGTACCTCTCCTTAGTTTATGTAACTATAAAATACATATTAACTCGTTAAGCCCCGTTCGCGCTCAGGAGCGCGAGAACACAATTAAAATCAATTGTGTCTGGATATTAATAATCGTCCAGGGATTAATTATATATTTTTCTATTATATTTGTTTCTGTTTTTAATATTATCTATTTTATTAATACTATATTTAATTTCTGTTACTATTCTTGCACCGATTATTAAATAATTTCCATTCAGATGTTCGGCAGTGGACGTTCTGTGGTTGAAATGATGATAAATAGTTATTTGTAATCATTTATGTTGGTACATACTACATCTATCCATCTATGATATCACTGTCATAATCTCAAAAATGTTGAGAAGAGCTTCGCATAATATTTGGTTAAACATAAACTCACAACTGGCAGTATGCAATGTCTCAAAGATAGGTAAAAGTGACGCCTGTGACGCCCTTTGTATTTGTGGCGCCCCTTTGTATGAACTTCGGTCTACTCTAAAGCCACTAACTGTCCCATACATAAAAGTGGCATCAAACTCAAGGAACTAAACCTTCAGAGTGCTAACATAAAAAAGTCGACAACCGGGAAAGATGTTTGACACTTTATAGTCCGCAACAGCTAATCATAATCGAATTAAGAGTTCATAAATTACATCCATAACTTATAATTAATGTTAATATTACTATAACTCAAATATTAGGGGTTTAAGTATGAAATTGCCGTTTTTTTAAGGAACAACAAATCTAAATTTTGTGTTATTTAGTGGATATGTTTAGACAACATTAAGCTATAGGATACTTAGAGAAAAAAATTGAGAATTGATACCTGTAAAAAAATATTCGTGTTTTTATAAAAGAGCTGTTTTTGAAGATTTATTTCTAGTGAAAAAAATAAAATGAGAATAACATTTAATACATAAATATAAGTCCTGGTAATGAAGTTCAAAATAAAAAAAGAATAATGGTCATAGCTATTGTATTAAAGGAATTGTTTGTAATGAATAATGAGGAAAAAATCGGCAATTTCATACTTTAACCCCTATTATATTTGAGAAATTTTCGTCGATACCCAATACTTAATTGGATCAAATGTCGTGCCGTTTCCCAAGTATTATATGAACCATAAATTCATCAGACCAGCTCAAGCAGGCGTTATGTACGCCTCGCTGGCTTAACGCGGGTTAGCGGCTGTTTACAACTGCCGCTTTACGATAATAATTCAGAGTCACAAGCTCCCGACTATGAGGGAGTTTTCTAAACAGGACTTACGGAGAATATAAATAGGGTTTAAGAATTCGGAATAATGAGACCTGAAGCGTAATAAGAGTTGAATATGTAAAAGTTCACTGAAAGGTTCGAAGCTGACTTTATTGTAGTAATGGAGAGGTATTCTGAATGAAGTAAAATACAAAAGAAAATTCCTTTCGGTTTCGTTATGAGGCTATTCATGCAGAATTGAGGCTACGGCATCACTAATTTCTTTTGCGGCTTGCCTTGCGAATTATGATGGGAAAACGAAGTGAAATCTTCGTCACCGATCCAAATGTGAACCTCGAAAAAATTTGCTGTACTGTATATAGTATTCTATTCTTAATTAATCGCGTCGCGACGCATTAAACGTACGCATTTTGCCAATGTCAAGTGAAAATGTAACTAAAATAACAAAAAATTGTGTGTGTCAGCTCCGACGCACGACTGGAGTTTACTCCAAGACAGGTGAGATGGCGCACCTGCTGTCATCCGTGTTTTGAAAATTAGAAAGTTGCGCGATATAGGATGCGCACCAAAAACGTAACGAGGTCATTCAAGGTCATTCATCGATAGATTTTACTCCTCCCTTTTTTTTCATACCGGGCCCCTTATATATGCAAATCGATTCTTAAGGAGTAAACTCCAAAAAATGTACGGTTGGGTTAAAAATGGAGTCTCTCAACATGCGTTTTTACAACATGAACTCGGGAGAAACTCCCTGTATTGTAGTACGATAATGTCAGCCTATAGCGACAGCTGTTTTGTTAAAGAGATTAGATCTATTAAAAATGGAACAACCTATTCATGTGAATTAGTTGACTACACTTTTCGCAAAATAGTAAAATGAAACTTGGCGCAACTTTTTTAGTAAAACGAAATTATTTTAGTTGCGTTACGAGTTACAGGAAACGCGATTAGCGCAGCATATTTTTTTCAGATCGGTCCCAAATACAAGTGACAACGTTTATTCCAAATATTGAAGTTGGCACCGACCTCAAAAAAACATTTAGTTTTTTATAAACAGTGTAGACGACGTAAACGGAACCGGTAGCAAAAGCTACAGAGAAACTTCAAGAAAAAAAACCCAGGAAATCCACTGTATTCGGTCAACGTAAAAATACAATCTGACAAGTATCGAAAAGAAAACGAGTATCAAAAAATATTAAAAAGTAAAAAGAAAATATATCAAAAAGGATTAATACCAACATCAGTCGGTAACAAACAGAATTCTGTTTTTAGTTTTGAAGGCGGTTTTTTATTTTTTGCTTTTATACGTCAAAAAATTTGACCTCGAGATTTTTAGTGTTCTGTTGATGATTTGATGACTGCTATAAAATCAAAGGAATACTTGCGCTCGAACTTCTTTGAGATTTACTGAGGCTTCTGTTGAAAGTAGTTTATCTTCTGTACTCTCATTATTTTGTAACAGTAACTAGTTGCGAAACTGAGTACGTGACAGTGAGGCTTTGGTCTGAACGTCTGAACAGGAACATTTTGTCATTATAGCTTCGTATCACTAATGCAATAAGGAGGCCAATGGCGCTGCGGTCGTGCGTTATTCGTAACAATCATAAAAGCGCAGCTACTTAGTGCGCGGTCGGTTATCGGATGGTGACCGAATTTTTTTCTACCCTATTGTCCTCCGTGCTTCGGAAGGCAGTTTAAGCTGGTGGCCCCGGCTGCTGTAGAAAGATACCAGTCGTATACAAGTCAAAAATGGTGACTAGTAAAACTGATACCAGGCTGTACAAGGTTAACCATTTCAAGTAAAAGTAGACTAATGTAATGTTATTATTATTAATGCAAGGGTAGAAGCATTAAATCAGTGGTAGAATCATTAATGGAATGGTAGGATTAATTGAATTAGATGCGAAGTATTTAGTCGCTGCCTCGCCACAGATTTGATCTCATTACCTATTAGGCACATTAGTAGATCGTTATCATATTCCAATTTTAGTTCTGAGCCGCAATTCCGTACAAATGTTAACACTTCAAATTAGTATTGGATTCATTTCACACGAAGCTAGTGATGTTAAACTGTCGATGTCGATGAAATTTTTTATCGATTTGTTTAAGTACTTCTTTACTTATCAGGGGTAAGTGGGGCCCAGGATGGAAACTCCCCTTCTTTTTATATATTCGTCATCTTTGACGCGGTGCGAAATCAGCTGACATTACTGTTTTTTACATATAGTGGGAATAATTCAAGCGGTAGAAAACTTTGGAAGACGGTAATTTTATACCGTGCCTGTTTTATCTACTCGATTTTCCTACACTAGCTAGCCTTTGGGAGTTGATAATTTTCAATGAAATAATTTTAAAAGTAGATTCTTATTTTAAATATAAGTCTACAAATTTAAGTCCAGATACAAAAAGAATTTTAATCATAGTACTATAAATTTGAGATCAGAAACAAAAATAAAAAGATTTTTTGTTAATTCTTTGCAACACCTTTGGCGCATTTTTATTTGATGGTCTAAATATATCAGAATTTTACACTACGTGCGCTGAATTTAGCTCTTCCGGTCCTTACTCGTGGGACATAATCCACAACGATTCTAAGTCTTCTACTGAGAAGCCAAGTTTTAATTAGGCATAGGTTTTTGAAGATACCACTAATAATTTCTTTAATATCCCTCCTCAAAGTTTACTTTTCAAGCATTCTTCTAAATCACCATTTGGTGTCCCAATTTTTTTTTTTTGAAAAGTTCTTCTGGGTTTTCTTTTATGCCTTTGAACATTTTTAGAGAACCCAAGAGTGAATGCCAATGCCATTCAAAAGTTCATAAAAATGCACATCAGTCGTCATTGTTCTCGTCCTTTTTCTTTGAATAACAAATTCCATTTTATTACAACAAATTCCATGGTACTGACCAATCGAGATTATTCAGCTGTAAAGTAAAATACAAAAAAAATATGCAAAGTTGTACCTATAAAACTAACGACAAAATAACACATTGACAACGGCGTGTGGTGCACTTTCACCCCAAGTAGGATTCTAGGGTTAACAATTTATTGTTATTTTTTTATATAACTAGATGACAAACAAGCTGACGGCCCACCAAAACAACAAGCAAGACATCACTTGGTATTGCAGATGCGTTGTCATTCTGAGGCCTTAGATGAAATGCCTTCAATGTCCAGTAATTTCACTGGCTACCTTTCTTTCCCTTCAATCTGAAACAGCCAACTGCTTCACAGCTGAAATAGGAAAGGCGGTGGTACAACCCAGTCGACCCTACATACAGGCTTACCTAGTAAATATTGATGTAATTAACTACATCAACATTCCGCTGATGTAGTTGACAATATCGATATGTTTACTAATTATAAATATGCAGGGACAACACTATCGTCCCATCACATTAGAATTAGAACCCTGAAACTAGTTGAGCAGATAACCGCTTACTCGCATACAGAAATAATTAATTCCCACAACAAAATCTGATGCGAAATTTGAAATACCGTTGGGTCAATTTTCATTCAATTCCTGACATGCAATTTGTACGTGTTTATTAAAACGAAATAGCATTTTGAATGTATGCGCAAATTCAGTAAAATAATTTCGAACAATCTACATAATGTTATTCCCTTTTATATTAGTTATTTATTTTACTAAAGCAATATTTATTTAATGGTTTATTGTTTATATAAGAATTATAACTTTAGGAAATATCTTCCAACGCACCTGCAATAGATATACATTTTGATATCGCGTGTACTGATAAACAAATATATAGTTGATACTAGATATGTGAATATATGTATGTATATATATTACCGGCCAAACCCGAATTTAGGACGAACTAGTTTTTCCTAGACCAAACCAATTAGTCCTTTATGCGATTTGGAGATATCTAGTGGCTGAGTGATGGGTAGGTTAGGGTTATTTTTTTTATGAGCAGGCGGAGTGCACAGTTTTTTGGGAGAGTCTTGTGTTTTATGCACCTACATGGCTGAGTGATGGGTGGGATGGTGAACTGGTTTCGCCTGTAATGGAATCGGGTTTGGCCTGTGACATGTACATAAATATATACATTTATCTTTAATTCTTGTAGTAATTTCATTGTAAAAAAGTGCCTACCTACTGGAATCACAATTCTAAAATGTCGAGGTGGCAAAAATATTATGCTGCAATAAAAAATTAACTAATATTTTAATTTTATTATTTAGTAAAAATGAAATACGATATTGCAGTTCCTTTAAAAGCGAAATTGACCTTTTATTAAAAGGGTGATAATTTGACAAGCATTTTTGCAGAAAATTACGATAAATTACAAATAGTCACACGCACTTGCGTAATTGCGTTCACTCACAAATCGTTTGTCTGTAGTCTACTTATTTTCAGTAAACGTCCATTTGAAAATCTTTCTCGGAAAAAGTAATGGCTCTTGAAAGGCTTTTATATAGATATTTTGTTGAATTGAAGCATGAAACGTGCTAAAGAAAGCTGCAAATATAACCTAGTGAAGACTACAGGTAATATTTTCAACTTTCTTTAGCCCGGTTCTCTAAGCTCATATACGTGTCTACTTGAAAGGCCAGCCTTTATATCAACAAAGGATTATCCGCCCACCTGAGAGTTTATCGTGAACTGATTCTATTACGTAAGACGTAAGAAGTGTAGACCGAATAGCACTAATATAAATTTAGTGTTACTGTCGAGGTGTTGAGGTAATGGCCGGTTTGTATTTGCTTTATTTGGACTTATTACATCTCAATCATGTAACCTTTATTAATGTGATTTAATATTAATTGTCAATTTACACATAATGTGAAATGTGGACTAAATCCAACCCCTCCTTTCTGCAGAAGGTTTTCTACTAGAGTTTAGAACTCTGGCATAAAGCGGGTCGTATTAAATAGATACCTACGATCTCTGCATGGAAAAAACTACCAAAAATCTATCGAAATTAACATCCAAATGTGTTGTGTCTGTGTTCTGGCCTTGCATCAATAGATCACCCATATAGTGTAATAAGAGTATATTAGTAAAACTAGAAAATACACTGAAATAAATCGACTGTCCAGGACGGGAATCGAGCCCAGCATCTTTCGCAAACCGAGCGGCTGCGTCAACCACCACGCTGCCGGGACATTGCTTTCAAACTTCAAAAGATTTGATGTACGTAACAATGTTCGTTTAAAAGGCTTAGGCGTCAACTCGGGCATTAATCATAAATACCAAGTACTGACAAATTTCGATGGGGAAAGCAATGTCCCGGTAGCGTAGTGGTAGACACAGTCGCCCGGATTGCGGAAGATGATGGGCTCGATTCCCCGGACAGTTGATTTTTTTCAGTGTATGTTTTAATTTTTTAAATATTTGCTCGTTAGTTAACGCAAAAATAATTCCAAAATAAGAGTATATTGATTATATTTACGTTTAACATAATACTGATATTATATAGTACAACTTCATGAATTCTCTGCAGATTTGCGGCGACATTAACGCATTTCAAGTCATGTATCGTAATGTTAATATTGGTTAAAAATGCATTCTTTCACATTTTGGGTGATATGAATCATTTTGTAATTATTGCCCGACGTTTCGTAACACTTTGCAGCCTTCGTGGTCACGGGACGATTCATCCCGTTACAAAACGTAATACAAAATGTAAAATCTAATTACACGCGAGTTAAATCCAATGTGTAGTGCTCGCACAAATCTAAGAGAACATGATATGAATCATTTCAAACCAACAAAATTCAGAACATAATTATAAAGTTTTTTTATATTGCATCAAAACCGCCTAAGTAGACTTTCTTCTTAATTATATCTCTAGGCCTAATTTTCAGTAACGTCGTAAGATGGTTCATATAACAACACCTCTACTTCGTAACTAGATAAATTGTTCCTGTTTATGTTATTTCTTTACTCCTTCAGGTGTTTGGGTAAACAAAGTTTTATTATTCTGATTAGTTTTCTCTCTATGAAAGTTTGGATTAGACGTGGAACCAGCTAATTAGCTGGTATCTTTCTCGGAAATTAATTTAAACTAAGTGCAGAAGATATTCTTGTGTTTTGTGTAAGGTTGCTTGGTAGATATTGACAGTAGTTAGTAAATGAGTAAGTGAATAAACATATTGGGTAACATTTTAAAGTCTTTTATAATTAATATTTATTGACTTGTATTGATGTTTTGAAATCATTACGAAATTGTAAGCTGTGGAGTTTCTTTCGCCATTTCTTCTCCATGTATGTCAGCATAATAATAATTATCCGTCCCGAAATGGTGGTAGGGCTTTTGACGATTTAAAAGTACTTAGCAAAGTCCATTTAAATAAAGAGCTTTTTTCATTTTCATTTTTTATTTTCATTTTCATAATCAACAATTATCATTTGTCGGCTTCACTCACGTTACTGTAGATTTTGCTAAATTAACTATTTACTTTTCTTGAAAACTTACATAGATATTAGAATAAACGTAAAGACTTTTCTAACACCACGAACAGACTTTATTTTATGCTGTGTGGTAAAACTGGAATGCAGCCTGCCTAATGCTAAGCAGAATCGCAACACTGAAATGTCTCTCCGGTAATGCCAACCAAATGGGAGGTCAAATGCATTTACGCATCGTCCCTGCGGGGTGGTGCCAGCCGCAGGGGATATGTGGGACTCGAGGTAAAGGCGTTCCCTTCATACCCACTAAACATCCTTCCAGGCCTGACCTTACGCGCGCTATTACGGGACGGCTCGGGATCTGCGCAGGTGAGCACAACCAGGGAGGTTGCCTTGCTGCTCAAGTGCACATTGGAGCCATACGTAGAGGCTCGGATAGCAAAGGAATTGGACTCGTATGGGTACGGTGTCCTATTCCCGCGGCTAAGCGCATCTCAGAGGCCAAGCGTTTGCTAGTCGGGTGGAGTTCCGCCCACGTGCGAATGCTTGAGCCTCGGGGAATGAAATGTTTTAGGTGCTTGGAACAAGGCCACACAAAGCAGCGCTGCTTGTCCTCTGTCGACAGAAGTGGCCTCTGCTTCCGGTGTGCACAACCAGGACATAGGGCTGCGGAGTGTTCTGCCAAACCTCGTTGCTCCCTTTGTGAGGCCGCTAAAAAGCCTGCCGATCACATAGTTGGTAGCAAAAGCTGTACTGCCTATAGTAAAAGATCGACAAGAGCCACTGTTAGGACCCCAGTGGCAAAACAACAGAAGAAGAGAGCTGGCCCTCAGGGGGAAGCTATTATGACTGAATAGTTAATGGCCCTAAGACGCCATATTAGCTTTCTCCAGGGTAATCTAAACCACTGCAGGGGTGCACAAAATTTACTTGTGCAATCCCAGCGCGAATGGTCGGTCGACGTGTGCGTGGTGGCAGAACCGTATTTTGTCGCTCCAAGCCCGCACTGGGCGGCAGATATCTCGATGACTGTAGCTGTCATCGGCTCGACGGACTCGCCACCCTTTCGGGTAGTCGAAAAAGGATGTGGTTTTGTAGTTGTTCGGCGAGATGAGCTGACGATTGTTGGGGTTTACTTCTCCCCCAACAGATCGTTAGCTGATTTTGAGGCGTACTTAGCCGAAGTTGCACAAGCAGTTGGCAGGGTACTACCACGTCATGTGCTCATAATGGGTGACCTTAATGCGAAGTCTAGTGTGTGGGGTTCTCCTATTACTACTGCGCGCGGCAATTTGGTCATGGAATGGATAGCAAGTGCCGGTTTAACTTTGCTAAACCGAGGCAACCAGTATACCTGTGTCAGGCAGCGGGGTGGGTCTATTGTAGACGTAACTTTTGCGTCTCCCGCTGTCGCTGACCTGGTTTCTAACTGGAGGGTTGTTCTGGAGGCGGAGACTCTATCCGATCACCGGTATATTCGGTTTGATATCTCCCCTCCACGGCAAACACGTGCCCAGAGTGTTGCTAGGGTTGCTCAGCCCTTTCCACGATGGTCGTTGGCAAAGTTAAATCGGGACTTGGTAGTGGAAGCCTCTCAAATGGAGGAATGGAACCCACAGCCACAAACCTCTAGCGTGGATGAAGAGGCGGTAAGTTTTGAAGAGGCCATGACTAGAATCTGCGATGCGGCAATGCCAAGAGCAGGCCCACGCCCTCCGAGACGACAGGTCTATTGGTGGAACTCTGCCATAGCGGAGCTTCGCAGGGAGTGCGTTGCGAAGAGAAGGGCTTTCACTCGATACCGCAGGAGACGCCGAAGAGACCAGCTGGAGGAAGATCGTCTGTATGAGATTCTCGGAGCGGCCCGGAAACAGCTGCAGCTGGCAATCAGCAGAGCCAAAGAGCCGGCCCGTGAAGAGCTACTTGAAAGTCTCAACAGAGATCCATGGGGTAGACCATACAAGATGGTAAGAAATAAACTGTCGTCAGGGCCCCCCGCTACAGAATCATTGACGCCTTCATTCCTTCGCGAAGTAATGACGACGCTTTTTCCGGAGTGCGAAGAGTTTACCCCACCCCAGATGCCCCTCAACGATGTTAACAGGAATAACGCCGGCTTCACGCCGATTACCGACGACGAGTTTAATAGAGCATTGGAGAAGCTTCGAGCCAGGAAAACAGCCCCTGGTCCCGACGGTGTCCCTGGCCGTATTTTGGCAATGACCGTTGGGCCCCTAGAGACCCGTCTTCGCAGTATATACGACACATGTCTCCAAGAAGGTATCTTCCCATCTGCTTGGAAGGTTGGAAGAGTCGTCCTTCTCCAGAAGCCCGAGAAACCAGCCGATTGCACATCGGCATATAGACCGATTGTGCTACTAAATGAAACCGGGAAACTTTTGGAACGAGTAGTTGCACGCAGGCTAGGTCAGCATTTGAGAGACGTTGGGCCAGATCTGGTCGAATGGCAGTTTGGTTGTCGCGAGGGGAGATCTACGATTGACGCCATACAGACCGTCCGCACCCTCGCGAAAGAAGAGGTTACTAAGGGCAGAGTGTTGCTTGCAGTATCCTTAGACATAGCAAACGCATTTAACACTTTGCCCTTCAGTTGTATTGAGGCGGCTCTCCGATACCACCGGGTGCCCGGGTACCTGTGCCGATTTTTATCCTCGTACCTGCGTGGTCGAACTGTTCGGTGTATAGACCGTGACGGCGCGCTAGTGGAACGTCACATGTGGTGTGGTGTTCCACAAGGATCAGTCTTGGGACCGTTCTTGTGGAACATTGGCTACAATTGGGCACTGCGAGGTGCCCTGCTGAGAGGATTGAGTGTCGTTTGCTACGCAGATGACACTCTTCTCCTAGCCCGGGCGGAAAAGTATGAAGAGGCGGCGCATTTAGCTGTAGTCGGAGCTGAAACCATGATTGGGCGTATTGAGAGCCTGGGGTTAAAATGCGCCTTAGCAAAGACTGAAGCCCTTCTGTTTCATGGACCCCGCAAAAAGCCTCCAGGAGATGCAAACATATCTCTGCGCGGTATTCGAGTACCAGTCGCCCCACATATGCGATACCTAGGGCTAGTACTCGATTCACGTTGGAATTTCACCGAGCATTTTCGTCGCTTGTGCCTGAAACTGGTTGGGACCGTTGGGGCTCTCAGTCGACTTCTGCCCAACGTTAAAGGACCAAACAGCACTTGCCGCCGTCTCTATACAGGCGTCGTGCGGTCCATGGCCTTGTATGGCGCACCCGTGTGGGCGGACACCCTATCATCTAAAGCCAAAGCCCTGCTGCGAAGACCGCAGCGGATCATGGCCAATAGGGTCATACGCGGCTACCACACGGTGTCATATGAGGCCGCGTGTGTTATCGCGGGGACCCCACCGTGGGACCTCGACGCACTCGCTCTCGCGGAAGTATATAGACAGAGTGCGGAGATTCGCAGGGAGGGAGCCCGACCATCGCCGGAACTGCTCACACGTTGGCGCGAATGGGCCCAACGGTCGACCATGTGGGAGTGGCGACGAAAACTGGAAGTGCCAACGAGTGGCCACTGGACCATCGCGGGAATCCAGCCACATCTGGATGAATGTGTACACCGGCAACATGGCTCCCTCTCCTATCGACTTGTGCAGGTACTGTCCGGGCATGGCTGCTTTGGGCACTTCCTGCACAGGATCCGGAGGGAGCCAAGTCCCCGCTGTCATGAGTGTGGAGCTGACGACGACACTGCGATGCACACGCTGTTGATATGCCCAGCGTGGTCCCAGCAGCGCAATGCCGTCGTGGCAATTTGTGGTAGTGACCTTTCACTGTCGACCATTGTCAAGGCTATGGTCGACAGTGCACCGTCGTGGGAGTTAGTTGCCTCCTTCTGTGAGCGAGTTATGCTACAGAAAGAGGCCGCGGAACGGGTGCGGGAGGATGACCCTCTTGCAGCGCCAAACCGCCGGAGGCGTACGGGAAGGCGGAGAAGAATGTACGCAACTCTCCAGCTACCGTAGTTGGGGCGGGGCGGGCGAGCGATGCGAAAGGGCTCCGTCGCTTGCTAATATGTCCTGGCGACTAAGAGGACATTCAAGATCCCTGGAATGTCCTCTCTACCTCATTGGGGGAAGTAGTGACCTATAGGTAAGTCAACTGCAGATGGTAAGTGCGGATGAATATATGCTCCCGCGCAACCATCAACATGCGGAGAGAAGGGATCCGACAGTTTTTAGTGGGTATGCCAGCTGGTGACTCCCACATAACCCTGGCGTGGCCCTATTCTCGCCAAAGGTACGTACAAAACGTTTTCTGTCGAAAAAAAAAAAAAAAATTAAAGGTGAGCACAACTACTCCGAGACCGTCCCAGGCACTCTTTGCACCAATTGGTGGCCAGCAGCCACTCCTCCACCGATGGCTGCTCGACCTGGCACATCCTCCTGACGAGGACACCGGGAGCAGCCATCGGACCGCACTCGGGGGACTTCGGGCGCGGTCGTGGCCCTGAAAAGAGCCGTGCGGAACCAGCCGTGGTGGGAAAACAATAACAACTCGACGATTGCATGTGACTTCTAATGCCAAGGGGCACACTTTACATTAAAAGCCACACACCCGCCGAGAAAGTTTCTCCACCACGTTATCAGGGTCCGCTACAAGGAGGCTTTCGGACGTGAACCCCGAGCGGAGATGTTCATTGATGCCTGATGCCCATCTGACACGAAAGCCGTTCACTACACGCCGCTGTTGGCACCACCCCGCAGGAGCGATGCGTAAATGCATTTGACCTCCCCGTCAACAAAAAAAAGGCATCTCCGCTCAGCTTTGATGGATAGACCTTTGTTGATCAACATCTCTTTTCGTTTCTTTACACAATAACCGAATAATAATGATGAAATAAATGACTCTCTGCAAATCACATCGATCACCACTGTGGTGTCCTCCGGAGTGTCCGGAGAGGGTTGTTCTATAACACTATGTCACTCTATGATTCACTGTACACTGTGGTGGCCAACGTCCGCTCGGTCCGGCGGTCGGAACACGACTAACTCAACCGAGCCGTCACCGCCATTACGGCGTATACCTTTATTGTCTATTCCACAACTACTTACATATTTAGTAAGACATCACAACCACTTCAACTGACCTCGCTCTTCAACGTCCGACAAGCAAATGGGGCGGGAGCGAACTAACGATTGCTTTTATGGCTGCGGTTGTGGTGACGTCTTGATTCGTAACGATTCATTCTTCCTTTTTCCTAATATTATTTTATCAATTAAAACTTGACTGTAACGACAGGTGACTGGACCTCAGGCACGCCGCATTGCTGACACCTGACGAGTACTATTTTAGAAAATGCTGACACTATCGTGAGTGTGCACGCTACGTGCGGCTTACGTGGACAGTAGGCCCAACATTATATTATCTGTGGCCTAACAAACAAACTCACATTAGCATATTATCCCTTTAGTTATGAAAAACCTTGATTTCGTTTTTATGTTGAATTTACAAACAAGGAAAATTTAGGTGTCAAACAAGAATGCTTAACAATTAGAAGCTTTCACAAGTTGAGCCAAACTAAGCCATTCGTTGAAACATTTCAATCAGAGAACAATTTTAAACACAACAATAGAATTAACAAACAACGGCTTTGACAAATGACTGGAACGAGGGACTGAAAGCACTAATCCCATATTTATTCGAAAAACCCAATGAAACAATTTGAGGATCAAGTAATCACACTTGTTTGTGGGTAAAGACGTAGATTGATGATGGACCTCTATAAACTTGAAAATGGGGTGATAATGGTTTAGAATTTATCTGTGTACTAAAGCTCACCCAGAGTTTAAAGCGTTTTACACGAATTTGAACTAGTTTTAATCGTTCGTAAGTGGACACCATTATTTTAAAAATTAGTGTGTATACCAACGTAGTCATACTAGGGTTGTCCCTTGATGGATGTTATGACTGAAATTTTCTTTTTTGTAATTATGTTCTATTGAAAGTCAAAGTCGGGTTCAAAAAGCTGAGTCACATCAATCCTCTGTTAAGCAATAATGTTCCTTGAAATAGTAGCGAGCTGGATGAAATCAGACAAAATAATACTACATAATTTATAAAATCACATTGATATCCTGATAAGCTGTACCCTTTGAAGTATTTTCATCTTCCCCAGGCATTATGTTGACTTGGTGATCATAATACTAAGTTACCAACACTATTAGTGTAGGAGCTTCCAAAACATGGAACTTTATACGAGCTTATTTCTTTCCACAATGCTTATGAAGTTATTCCAGCTTGGTAGGTATGGAGATATACCGTAGGTATGACGTCCATTATCAGTCTTGGTATTTAGATTGCTCCTAAGTTGAGATGCCTTACCTTGTTTAATGACGTAATAATATTTAAACTCTCTGATATAAAACAACTACTCTACCTCTGTCCGACTGAGAGGAAGATTAACAAAAATATAATCAAAAGTTTTGTCCTGGTTGCTATCCAAACCTGTCCAGTGTTCTTTCCGTCCATTTGTAACACCAAAAGCGAGTTAGACTGAACGATGCCAATGAACTAAAAAGGATATGATATCAGTAGTGGAGACCGCAGCAATGATTGATGAGACAGAACTTGGAAACAAGGAAATGGCATAAGTGTGGTGGTAAGTGCTACAAAGTACTTATGTTAGAAAAATTGTTTGAGTTACTGGAGGAAGATAATGATAAATAAAGGATGATTGGTATATGGGCTATCAAGAGGGCACTTACAAATGCTAACAAATTCATATTAATACTATGGTGATATCAAAATTTTGGAATTGAAAACATGAAACAAATAGTTCAGTCACAAAAATAAAACAGATGGAAAAATATTTATACAATTTTGATTTTTTAATATCACCACAGTATTTATATGACTATTTTAGCATGGGTAGGTGCCCGCTTGATACTCTATTTACCAAACACCCTGTATTGTCTAAAAAAAATGCGAGTTTCAGTTTTATTTATCAGTGCAATGAGGTTTTTTTTATTGAAAAATATTATACTCCATAGCTTGTTTGACATCTAGTTAAATAAAAAAAAATACTCCGCTCACCTTAATGCCACGCACAGCATGATTTTTTAGTGAGAGTCTAGTTTATACACGGATAGCACAATTTTTAGGTACTGCCAGCCAGATGTGGCTTTATAAATAACCTAGTGTTTCGTAAACCTGGTCTTGAACTGCCATAATCCAGTTACTCAAGATTGATTCATTTTATTCACATCCATTTTTTTCTCGTTTTATTTGCACCTGCAACCCTCGACGAACGGTCTCTTGTTTTCTCTTTGTTATTTTATTTTTAATTGTTTGTTAGTCACATAATAAAATCACACCCACATAACCACCACACATCATAATAAAATCAGTGTCTAGTATATTACTATTTTGTAGTAATCTGTGGATAAAGTTGCTGTAATATAATAATTAGTAATAATAAACTTTGTTAATATAGGTACATGTAAAATCAAATTGACAACTGTTTGTTACCCCTTAAAAATGAAAGTAAAACTTTGCACCCTTTTGGAATTATGATCATTAATAGTAGAAGATCCGAACCTAAAACGATCTTCACCGAGCTGATAATAGAATGAAACATATTTTATTATTAATTTAGTATATTAGAAAATATATTAAAAAAGGGTTGTCTAAAAAAATCCTGGACAGACTATTTTTAATTATTTTTTGAAAAATTATTTTTAATAAAATATTGCAACATCAAGATAATAAGTAAATTTTGTCCTGACTGATAGTAGAAACCGTATAGAATGTGCAGCCATTGGGTTGTCTATTATTTACCTGCGCGAGCTACTGGGTTGTCAGGTATGAACAGGTATGTCGATATCAGTTACTTTCACTCGATTGGATAATAGAAAAAAAATTATATCATCATAAGCGCTGGACAAAATTTTCTTATTATCTTGATGTTGCAATATTTTATTAAAAATCATTTTTCAAAAAATAATTAAAAATGGTCTGTCCAGGATTTTTTTAGACAACCCATTTTTAATATATTTTCTAATATACTAAATTAATAATAAAATATGTTTCATTCTATTATCAGCTCGGTGAAGGTCGATTTAGGTTCGGATCTTAGACTATAATGTATATTAACTGGATGAGCTCTAGGCACTTTTTTTTGATATACAATAGACTTAAAGGAATTAAGATTTAAGAGGTATAGACTGGGTTAGATAAGCCTGGTTTTGATAATGGAATAAAGGCGTGCTATTGAAAAAACGCCACAAACATTGGCCAGAAACATTCAAAGGTCTCTTACGACCCTTCTCAGGTCGCCGATTCATTTAATGGCAGACCGGATATTTGGTTTCTATTCGTGATTTTTCTTTCTGGTTCGGCCAACAGTTCTGCGAGTTGTGCCCGCCCAATGCTACTTCAGCATGCTTATTCTTTTGAATGGTGCCGCCAAATATACCACTGTTATAGTGTGTCTCGAAAATAATTAATGATACGAGTCGTTGATAAAATATTTTTATTTGTTTCAGGTACAAACAAACAGGTTTCGTCAACACAGTAACGGTAATAATTATGGTAATTAATATTATGTTATTAAGTACTTATATAGTAAGTTATAAGTTGTTAAAATGAAAATGAAATGAAATGAATGAATGACAAAAATGCTAAGCAACTTTCAACTAAAGTCGAATTCGTACTTGCACCTTGCACTGTAAAGCTATAAATTTTAAGAAAAAACGATAAAAAAAGGAATATTTTAATTTTAATTTTATTTTCACCCGACTACGCGAAACCAAAAGGAAGGGTTATGATTTTGGCAGTCTATGTATGTATGTTTGTTTGTATTTTTGTATGCTCCTCCAAAGCGTTTAATTTTTTTATCCGATTTTGATGAATGAGGTGTCAATCGATTCGTTATTATACTCAGGGTAACATTAGCTACATTTAATATGACTTTAAATATAGGAAGACTTAATTTTACCTTGTAAACCCCGATTTTAACCGATTTAATTCCTTTTTTTAAGGTTCCGTATCTCAAAAGGAAAAAACGGAATCCTTAACCCTTAAAGGATCACTTTGTTGTCCGTCTGTCCGACTGTCTGTCAAGACCCTTTATCTCGAGAACGAGGGGAAGTATCCAGTTAAAATTAAAACCATCTAATCAGGTCTACGGTCCCTTGAAACTGTGAAAAAAATTAAACTTCTTATTTAACGCAAAAAAAAGATACATACGGCCGTTTATGCCGGAAAAACGTATGTTTCGACACTCAAGAGAATCAAAATTCAAAGGATAATTTCCGATGACCATTATAGTAGTAGAACTAAGAAATTCTGCAAGTAATATTGTCTTTTACTACAGGTACAAGAAAAACTCTAAAAAATAATACATTTGTTATTAAATCATAAAAAATATAGTCTTCATTTAAAGTACGTAATCAATTATCGAAGTTTGCCTTTATCTCGGGGACGCGTGGATGTATCGTGTTCAAATTAAAACCATATACTCAAGTCTAAAGTCCCTTGAAGCTGTGAAAAAATCAAACTTGTAAGTTAACGCAAGAAAAAGATTCGGCCGTTTATGCCGCAAAAAAATACAAATTTGTACGGAACCCTCGGTGGGCGAGTCTGACTCGCACTTGTCCGGTTTTTTTCCGTAATTGGGTTACAGTCGCTTCAAGTTTTCGCTTGTAACAATACGTAGAGCAATAACGTCGACCCATAAAATCTATATCTATCAAACACAGTTAGTTAATAAGTTAACTAACGGCTTAGTACCTTGAGCAGAGCAAAAAATTGGGAGTGGTCTCCCCTTGACTTTCTCGTAAACCGCAAACGTTGATACAAATTATATATTTTGATGTCATACATGCATGTTAAATTTCATTGCAATAAGTTAAAGTACACTCGAGTAATCGTGCAGACACACACACAGACATAATTGCAAAAACGGTATTTTTGGACTCAGGGAGGTCCAAAACGTGTAAATCCTTCAAAATGTCGAGGTCGAATTTTTTGACGATTACAAGACTTCCTCTATTCTACGTATACGAGAAAGTAAAAAAGCATCGTTTATTGCAAATTTGAGGCTTACCCGTAACACATAAGGAGCTTTATCAAGCAACAAACCCGAGGTATCTACAATACCCAATTTTCAGAACACCGAGCCTGTGACAGGGCAAGATTTATGACCAGTTGATGACTGCTCCGACCCGTTGTTAAACTTTTAATGGAAAAGAATGAAGCTTTTCTATAAACGTTTTTTATACCAACGTTTAAACAAAACCATTTTATGTAGGAGGGAAGCTTGGAGAGGTTTCTAGATTTCTACGTCTAGTATTGAATTATCAATGACCCATTGTCAATCACCGCACTTTGCAAATAGCTGGTACTGAATCTCGACGATTCCTGAGAAAATATGCTCTCGTCGCGTTCATAAAAATTCGTATACCTAATGCTTCGTAGCGACCTCACGATTTCGCTACAAGCTAGTTTGCGTCTATTGTAGCGCAAGTTTAATAAAAAAAATTCACGAAGTGATATTTCTGTACGCCTGTACGTATGGAGCGCACACATAAAGTGAACATCAACAATAAGAGCTTTAGTTCTGCGATATAATTATCTATTGGGATGTATTTTTAAGCAATAAAGAATCACAATTATGTTTAATTTAAAATATGTGCTATATCTATATGTCGCAGCCGTGTGGTATAACTTTTCAAAACTTTTACCTATAGTGAGCAGTCCAAAAATGTGAAAAAAATACTTATTAATTTATAGTCCCCTACATTGTCTCTTGCGGACCCTATTTATTTTTATTTCATAGGAAGACCAACATCTACATAGAAACTTAACATAAACAACAGAAAGGTAATTAAAAGTCCTAACAAGTCTTACAAATAACATTACTTAGCATTATGATATTACATATATTTTTGGGGAATGTAGGTGAACACATACTATGTAATTATTTTATTACGAGTGTTTAATTACTCCTTTCGCTTTTGCTTTACTTTTTTCTGCGTTATTAACTTTCATGTAGAAATTAAATGGGCTAGTTGATTCCATAAAATGTACGTATGGGATTCCTATTTTCAGTACCCGGACTGCTGAGTGGAATTGAAGGATTGTTACTTTTGGATTTGGAGGCACTGCATGGCCCAAACTGCCAGATGTGGCTTTAATGTTACTCGAGGCTCTGCTCAATCCCTCTTGGGGCTATGAGTGCGATCGAATGTATGCATTTTCAGTACGTTCACAGAGCAAGAGACCTCGCTCGTTGGGCACCTTTGAAAGTCAAATTTGGAGGCATTCCATTTCCTCGTGGCGGTCAACAACCTATTCCTTCCGTTTGATTTAGCCAAGAAGTGAAATGTATAAATATTGAATATCTACTTTTTTTATCCTACACCCTTCGATGCTTCTGTTTGTTTTTCCTCTCGCTTAAGGTTCAGTTTTATTTTTATATCGGCCTATCTATACATATAAAGTGTGGTATAAAATAAAATCAACCAATATTAAAAGAAATAAAACTAATTTAACTGCGATTACAAAATTTGCTCTTTCCTTCTTTTTTAAAATGTAAAAAAGTATTAAGGACGAACGTCTTCTTTCGGTTACAGTCGTAACATAAGAAGTTTTTTCTATACCTGATCAATCAGCCAATGAAAAATTTTTATCACATCTATTCGAAAAGAGCTAGTTTGCTCTACATTAACTGAGACTAAAATAGCGTTTTGATCCGTAGGGATTAAAATCGTTTGAATTAGGAATTTGAATATTGTTAGTAAAAGTTCCAATCACGTTAAGGTTTTGTAAAATCGAGTCCATATACGCATGGCAACCTATAATTAAGTCTATAGTTATTATGGATTGTTAAGCACGTTTTAAGCTGTAACAGTGTAAGATTTGTTGGTTGTCCTAAAATTAATATATCACCAAAGAGATCAGGCTGAACAAAAAGTTACAGGCTGTATAATAAACTAGCCAAGCGCTGATAAAATCGCTGAAAAAGTATAGTCGCATTTACTTATTTTCTCAAAGAGGGTGATAGGAAGAAGTGTCCACCTCGGGAACAACACTAAAGCTCAGGCGACGTAAATAAGAGGTTTCTAAAAACGCTCTTGCCTATAACATAGTTCTTTGGTCCCTTAGTAAACAATCTACTATTCCAGCATTCGGTCGTAATGTGCTGTAATCACAAAATAAAATAAAAAAAACTAAAATTTCGGTATTCTGGCAAACGTTTAATAAAAAATAACTCTGACGATGACTTTGATATCACATCTATTTGGTTATGAAACAGAAAACTGAAATAGTTCCAGACAACCCTGTGTGAACTTCGAATTAAACTTTCCAGACTTGGTAAGGTCAATGTTTTTATTGTTTTCACAAATAAATCAAATAGCAGTTTGATCAATTAAGTATTCATATTCATTTATTTATTCCTCAATATATAAAAATACTAATAGTAAAGTATGTAGAAGGTAGTCAAGTGGCGGCGATGAGAGGAATTAAAAATATATATATATTTTAAATAAGAAATACATTTATGACTTTGCCTAAGCTCTACAATTGAGAGTACTACTCCTAAGACTTACTAAGATATAATGGAACGATTTTTTAAACATAATGTGATTTTATAGTGAACTCTAATCAGAAAATTTGCGGTTGTACTGGATAATCAGCTCATTATTAAAGTGCTGCTTCTCTGTTTAACTTGGTATTGATGATAACATTGTATGGCTAAATGCCTACATGATTATTATGATTACTGTCATTTGTTTAATTGAATAAAGTAATAAAATGATTACGATATCATCGATGTCAATCAAATAGGCATTATTAGGGATAACTCAAAAACAACTCGTCAAATGTCGATCAAATTTAAATGGGACCAGACGACAAGCACCAGCTTCTTCAAAATTGGTACACACAGTAAGGATTTATGAGGTGTTACCAATAAAAAAAACATACAGTCGAATTGAGAACTTTCTCTTTTTTGAAGTCGTTTATTAATGTTCAAACTTAACTTAATGTGTGTAAAATGAATACACATTTTTAGACTAACAATCCTAGAATAACGACAGAGAGTATAGTAGTATAACGACAGGACTTTTTTTTAAGCACTGAAACCTATGCGCGACGCATCTTAAATTACAGTATATCCTGGTGCTCAACTCAACTGTTTACAAATTGATGCTCTTCAATAATACAAGTCTGCAAGATAACTTTGCCCATGCAAACTATGCATATAAGTAACGTTAGCTGTATCTGACTCATTTCGTAGTGTAAGTTGCCGAAAAACGTTTGTTGTTTGTTTTTATGATTTGGTACTAAGACCCGTTAATTAAATTTAGCTATTAATTGAATATCCAATATTGGACGTTAAATGGAGATATAATTTTCCTTTTGGTGGGAAATTGGTCTTTGTTCGTTGAGCGGAACAATGTCCGGACTACTCTGTTTGCAGAGACGTGCTTTATCGAGTTTATAATAAGAATAGCAATTAGGGGCGCCATTGTGTTCGCAATGAACTAAAGTTATTGCTGTCATAATTTTTTGTTTTGTAAAATAGTTTAGAATATAATAAATATAATACCCCGACTACTTTGCGTAACATCTTTCCTGGTGGTCGACTTTTGTTTGTTAGTTCACAGAAGGTTTATTTGAGTTTGTTGTCCCTTTTGGATAAATTATGTAGAGTCTAGCCGCGCACAATATACTTAAACATAGTAATTGTCGAAATACTATGTATCTTGACTCGACGTTTCTTTTGGTCGCCTTATTGCAATCGTGCACCTACATGGCTGAGTGATGATGGGTAGCTCAGGGTTATTTTTTTTACAGTTCTCATCACATTTACCAATTCACGAGGTAAGTATTAATAATTACTGGTTATTATTAATAAGAACCATTATAGTTATGGTTATTTAATTGGATGATAACTGTGGTGTGGTAGGTGCATAAAACACTACTCACCCAAAAACATAAAATCTGGTCATAAAAAAAATAACCCTAACCTACCCATCACTCAGCCACAGGGTTCGAAAGGATAAATCAATAAAGTTTGATAATTATTAATAATATCCGGTAAAAGTAAATAATTAATTACTTTTGCCTTCAATTTTTGTAGTTATTAATAATTTTCAATTAATCACACTTACCGTAACATATATACCGAATACGCCGAGATGTCTGACCCGATTTAAGTAATTCTATTTTTTTCGTTGCGATATAATTGCCATTTGGTTCCATGAAAATCAGATGTATCGTATGCTTATTCTCCACCTTTACAGTACTTACACAAATATATATTTTCTACTAAAATTAAGCAGTTTATGTGGTTGACTGTAGGTACTGGCATCAGACGTTAAAAATAAATCATTGTTTCTAACGTTCCTAACACAGCAAACTGAAATTATTTACAAACAAGTCGATCTTGCATCGCAAGCACTAGTCAATTAATATTAGGGTTGTCCATTTTAATAATGTTCGGAATTATTTGATACGCATATAGATAGGAACTGTCAGTAATTATACATCTATGTTCGTAACAATAAATTAAAATGTTGTCTGATCAAATGAAGCCGTTATATTGGCGCACTTACAACTCTTCACCGAACTATACGCCGTACATTTTGGTGCATATCAGAAATTATTCCTCTAGCTAGATGTAATAATGCATTGTTTAATAATGTACCATATGTGGCTTATACTTATATAAGTATATCAATCCAATATTCATTAGTACGTCAATATTTTGACGCCGTCGTGGTGGAGTGGTCAGTAACGCTGCCTACACATCAGGCGGCCCGGGTTCGAGTCCTGGTAGTGACAAACATTAGTGTGATGAACACGAATCTTTGTTCACGAGTCATAGTTGTTTATGTATTTATTAAAGTTAATTTATGAAACATCTAGATTATTATCTATATTAGCTCAAGTTCTCAATGATACTTAATTTTGGGCTTGATTTGTGTAAGCGTGGAAATATAATAGAATTATTGTTTTGTTTCAAATACGCCCTTTTCTCCTACCCTGCTTCCAATTTATTTGGGGTTGGTGCAGAATGTATTGCTATCATCATTATAGGTACTATAAAATTTTAGCATTTGATTTTTTGACCACCAGCTTAACGTGTCTCCCGAAGCACGGAGAATGGAGTTGAACAATTTTCGGTCACCCATCCGAGTACCGCGCACTTGGTAGCTTATCTTTAGTGTCCGTTACGAAGAACGCCATTCATTGTATTTTAAATAGATTTTTCATTTAATATATTATACCTACATGAGATGTTTGAATACCGCCATATGGCTCAAAATTCTGTGTTTTTAATGCCTAAATTGAGCCGAAGTTTTTGTACTACCACAATAAAAATGAATTAGTTTTTCCTATTTTTAATTGTTTTTATAGATTAGTAATACATCAATGTATAATAAACACTATCAGCAATGATGTTTTGAATGATTTTGCAATTTTTATGACAATAAACACAGGCGGTTGAGAAATGAAACAACTGCTTCTATATATATAAAAATGTTATGTTGGTTTGTGTATGCTTCAAAAACTCAAAAAGTACTGCACCGATTGAGTTGAAATTTTAACATGATATAAAATCCGCATCAAGGATTGTTTTTATCTATTTTTTGCATCAGTCACATATCTGCGACCGCGAGAAAGCGAGGAAAACACACATGTGTGATGTAGCCGACCTCCGTAAGTAGCCATATAGTTTATGGTGTTTTGAAATTTGAATTATGACAACTGTCAAAAAAATAATAAATTGAGATTGATTGATTGTGACAAGCGGTTTTATTGTTATTTATTTACAAAAAGAAAACTGTTGCAAAAACGGGAAATCCACGCGGACGAAGTCGCGCGGGCACAGCTTAGTTATTCAATAAAAAAATATATAATACTCCGTACATTTTTTTTATGTTTGTCGTTTACCATTTCAAATCATGTCAAATAAAAAGATCAAATAAACCCACCGTTGCCAACCCTAACGATAACTGTGTTATAGTTCCGAGTGGTTCTTTCATAAATTGAGTGACTATTTCCGAGCGAGCGAGCTACCTTGACCGGCCGCCGTCGATACGAGTACCTACCCATGACCTGTTCGGGGGCAGATATTTCTGATTCACCGGAGGTGAATCTGACTTTCGATTTTAATGTATTCTAACTAGCTCTATTAGAGTTGTGCGAACCTGAAATCTATTTAAAGTGAGCGTTTTCTAACATTTTTAGGTTCTACTTATATGCGAGTGCTATTTACGCTCATAACCCGAATAGGGTTGAGCAGAGCTTAGGTAGCATTTTGTTATACACAAAGCCACATCTGGCAGCATAGGCCATACAGTATCTACACCAAAATAGTGACAGGTTGCCAGCCTGTCGCCTATACATATAAAAGGGGCACCAAACCCAGAAATTACCAATCCTTCAGTAAACAAACCAACAAAAGCCAGGACGGATGTTACACTCAAAATCATCTCAGCAGTTCGGGTATCCATATTTAAGGTAAAGACCCAAGGTCCTATTACCACGCCCTTTTTACACAAATCATACAACGCGCGATTTTGACCCGCCACGTACCATTGTGTTTTCAAATTTTGAATTCATATGTACGTTTAATCGACGCTTTTACGGTGAAGGAAAACATCGTGAGGAAACCTGCACACACCTATGAAAAAAATCTTAGGTAGTGTGTGAAGTCGACCAACCCGCACTTGGCCAGGTGGTTGACTAAGGCCAAATCGCCCCTAATATGGGATAGGCTCGAGCCCCTCGGTGGGGACAACAAATGAGCTTCTGATGATGATGATGAATCTTTTTTTTAGAATGACAACCACGAATCTCATTAACCATGTTAATAGAAATGTTTCGCGCTATTCTTTCAAATGCTACGTTTTGCTATTTTTTTTTAATATCTAAGTATACACTTATATGAATAACTGAACTACTCGTAAACGCAGAAAGGATTATAAATAAAATTCCAATTTACTGTTGTTATCTGAGTGAGCTCACTAGGTGTATAATAACTATCAACTTAGCATTCCATAATTAACTGTAGGTAGGTAGATATTGTATAAATCTTGTTTTCTAAAAGCATAATATTTCTAAGCAAATAATAATTTATAATTACGCAATATTATTTAAATAAAAACTTATTAGAACAGGCAATAAGTAATATTTGATAACAGCGCCATCTCGTTCGAAACTCCCGAAGTTAGTCATTATTTGTTACGCTTTGGAAAATGGTACGCTTGCAACTTTTCCTCGGGATACAGGGTGAGAATTTAGTTCATCAAGTAAAGTATAGATGGCGTTACGAGTACTGTGGAAACGAAAATAATGCAATGAATAATGTTACAGTCGATAATTTTGGTAGCTCAAAATTCAAAATTTCGTAGAACAAATTGCCGCCGAAAAAAATGTTTTTCTACACTCATGTTTTAGTATTCGACTTTATGATCTCGAAGGTGAACATTTATTAGGTACATTGACTAGCAACCTGTCACTATTTGGATCTTAGAATTTGGAGGCACTGCCGAATGTGGCTTTATGGTGTGTAACAAAGTGTTACCTAAGGTTCTATTCTACATTCTACCCCTAATGGGATTGCGAGCGCGATCGTACCTATATATAATTAAAATGAACTTTAAAAATACAACCTGTAACATAGATAAATTGGTCGGTTAGACTCATTAAATTTAAAAAAAAAAATCTTAAAAATAACAAACCTATGGCAAAAGTTTTCCAAGACAGCGGGAATGCAAAAGGATCTAATAGGTACACAGGTAAAAAAATTTGACTCCGCCAGATATTTTGCAAAAGCCACCGAATTATCAAATAGATAGTTTGTTTACAGGAAAATAAAAAAGCTCCACGGGTAGGGAAGAGCTAGCACCGCGCGTGTCTATACCTACTAAGTATGGGACACCTATACGGTGTCAGTATCACAATAAAAAGTCTTAATTCCACATACCTTATTGATTGCGATCACTAGACAAATGTTTTTGCATTAAAATAATACCGATTTCGAAACTCAACTTTGGAATTATACATCTATGGATTTAGCATTAGATTTTTACGGGCGGCCGCCATTTTTTACGTTGTGAAATGTTACGTTACGCGTACGCATACGATACGCGATAAACCTATACGATATGTGGACTCTCGCTACCAAAGACAGGGCCTACCCACTAAAACCCAACGATGCCCCTCACATGCACCTTGGCGCGAAAACATCAATGACCGCCACTTCCTCCCCGTCATCGGTTGAGGAAATGCGTCGTCCGCGAATGTCGCTGCCGGACGGGACCATGGGAACCCTTGCGGAAACTTCCACGACCCCGTCGGTGAAACGGGCGACCGCCTGCCTGATACCAACGCTCCTAGGGAATAGCCTGGTATCAGTAGTAGTTTACGAATCCTATCTCGCGACAGCAGCCGGGACCACGCGCCAAAACATGGAGGAAAATTCGAGTAAGTACCGATCACGGACTTGGTTGCTAATTTTTAGGCTGGTATTATAAAATGAGTCTCAATAATCAACGCGGTACTGAAAGTCGAACGTCTCTATCACTTTGTTCTTGATAGAAAGTGACAAACGATTCTCAAGATATGATTGATTTCTGGGTGTCATTCTGTAATACGGTTGCAAAGTTCGCACGACCGCGGCGCCGCATCGACCTCCTCATATTACACAGATGCATAACGTATTAATATTAAAATCGTGAAAGTTCGTATGGATGTATAAATGTATGAATGGCCTTCTGGATGTATGTTTGCCACTTTTTTACGCAAAAACTACTGAATGTATTTTAATGAAAGCGTATACATCAGAATAACATATAAGCTCTAATTTAACTGACATTACCGCGAGCGAAGCCGCGGGGGACCACTAGTAAATCATACATACTATTACGATCTTATAAGGGTTAAGCAGAACTTTCAATTATCACCGCTAGTAACGAACAAAAATAGCACCTCAATTCAGGCGACAACAATTCCACTGCGCTTGGTCATAAACAAATAAGCCGAACCTAGCAATAATAGGTAAGTGGTCATCGACTAATATTAATGAAAAACATTAACTCGTAGTGGATTCTATCAATATTCGTCTGTATATTCGAATGGAGATCGCTTATTGGTAGGTTAAATTTTTTTTATGACCAAGCGGAGTGGGAGGTCAATGAAGAAACGCCCATCTCAGGACACTCGAAAGTCAGCAGTCCGGATATTATAATTAAAACTATTTTACAGAACCCCAATGGGTGGATCAAATTGGCAGCATGACGCTTCAGGCATGTCTATTCGGCAGCGTTTTCGTTTCAAGTAGACTTGTCTTGCGCACCCACAGATACACACGATCACGAAGATAGATTCTATAGGTAAAATATAAACTTCTTGCACACGATCAACTTTACCGGCGCGCTGCAGATCATGCCAAATTGATCGTGAGTGGCGTCCATAAAACATGTCTTGACGCTGTTCGTTGTGGAGTGGTCAGTAACGCTGTGTACACATTATTTGTGTTCGATTCACGGTAGGATGTTAACGTTTGTGATGAACATGATCACTTTTTCACGGGACATAGTATTTAATGCATATGTTTTAATTAGGTATATTCTAAAAACATAATATGTATCCGTTATCTGGTATCTATGACATATAAGATTTTATTGATACGACTTAATTTGATGATAATTATATACCTATTATGTTATATCTATTGTTTCGACAGTTCTGGTGTGTAAAAATTATTTGAAAATAAATACAACACCAGCAGTATTCAGAATCAGTACCTATTATATTAATGTGCTGAGAACATAAAATAATAACTAAGCACTTTTAATAAAACGTGCAGAATTATTAGAAGCTTGTAAAATGTTCTGTCACTGTTACTCATGTGCTTGATGAAGGAGATGGCATGCGTTTGAACTGTGTCATAACTGAAATAGGTTAATTGAATGTTTATGAAGGCAGTTTTACTACGTTTTGCTTCTATCGTTCTATTAGAAAGATTGGAAAATAAAATATAAATTGAACCTTTATGTGGAGAGTGCGAGTATTGATATTACGTACTTTGTATATAGTGGAGTGATGATTAGCACTGCCTGCACATCAAACAGTTGAAATGTTCGAATACATTTTTATGTGATCAACACAAATATTTGTTCTCTAGTCATGGTCGTTTATAGGTACTTATATTTAATTAAACAAAACTAGAAAAATGCACTGAAAAAAATCGACTTGCCGACGAAATCGACAGGCGGGACCCGAACCCGCACCTTCCACAATCCGGGTGGACGCGTTGACCAATTTCGCCACCGAGGCACTGCTTTTCGCTGTCGAAATTTGTCAGTGCTTGGTGCTTATGTTTTTATGGTAAACATCGTTTCATCAAATCTTTGAAATTTGCACTTCCAAGACCCGAACGAAATATTTTTGCAAATATTTGACGCCCAGCTAAGATGAAACTACCTTACATTATGGAATAATTTTATTTTTGCGTTTACAAACGCGTAAATATAATACTAGAAAAATGCACTGAAAAAAATCGACTTGCCTCAGGCGGGACACGAACCCGCACCTTCCACAATCCGGGTGGACGCGTTGACCAATTTCGCCACCGAGGCACTGCTTTTCGCTGTCGAAATTTGTCAGTGCTTGGTGCTTATGTTTTTATGGTAAACATCGTTTCATCAAATCTTTGAAATTTGCACTTCCAAGACCCGAACGAAATATTTTTGCAAATATTTGAAGTCGATTTTTTTCAGTGCATTTTTCTAGTATTATTAGTAGTAGTTTTCTAGTATTATTATTAATAGTAGTATTATATTTACGCGTTTGTAAACGCAAAAATAAAATTATTCCATAAACAAAACTAGTTTAATATGTGTTATATAGTATCCTAGTATTTTATATAGTATAGTATTTTCACGCTCACGCCAATTATTCAGCCCGAAGTAAGTATCATTAAGAACTTGTGTTACGGATACTACATAAGGACATTTTTTTAATAGACATAATAATTTTAGATATTTTTATAAATAAACTTAAATAAATATATATTGTTTATATATTTATTTAAGTTTATTTATAAACATGACTCGCAAAGAAATATTCGTGTTCGTCACACAAATATTTGCCGCTACCAGGATTCGAACCCGGACCGCTTGATGTGTAGGCAGCTATACTGAACACTTCACCACGACGGCGTCATCCTTAAACCAAGTTTCTTAACTATGAATTTGGACTACGCTCTTACGACACCACGTCGCAGAAGCACATAATGAGGCAGATACAGCTTTTGGCCTCACAAAGGACGTTATAAATCTAAAGAATTATATTGTAGAGTTAAAATTTTTAACTGCTGCTCTACTCTATCCATTAAATTTATGTATCTCTCTTTCTATGTGAAATTGTTAATACATTAAGAAACAAGCAATTTTATAATTAGCATTGCGTAGAGATGAGGCATCAATCCGCATCTTCTATCTGAGTATTTGTACGTATACCTGCCGCTGGCACTCTGCCATCGTTCCTCGCGACGTCAAATCCATCCCCACAGTCTGAATGTATGGTTTTCTTTTTCGTGCTATTTTCTGCCGCGAACCACAAGACCGTGGAACCAACTATCGCCAGCGGTGTTCCCAACCCGATACCCTCGAAATTTTCAAAAAAGAGCGTAGGTCTTCCTTCCTTAAAAGCCGGCAATGCATTAGCTATTCCTTTGATGTTGCAGATTTCCCTGGGCGGTGGTAATCACTTTCTACCATCATCACTGAACCGTCTGCTCGTTTGTCACCTTTCCCATAAAAAAATGAGGGTTATGGAATAAATTTATTTTTGCGTTTACAAACGAAAAAGAAATCGACTTGCCTCAGGCGGGAATCGAACCTATAAAAACATAAGCACCAAGCACTGACAAATTTCGACAGCGAAAACAGTTCTAATATTAAAAATATTTACGCGTTTGTAAACGCAAAAATAAAATTATTCCATAATGTAAGGTAGTTTCATCTTAACTGGGCGTCAAATATATATTTTGTTCGGGTCTTAGAAGTGCAAATTTCAAAGATTTGATGAAACAATGTTTACCATAAAAACATAAGCACCAAACACTGACAAATTTCGACAGCGAAAGCATTGTCTCGGTGGCGTAATGGTCAACGCAGCCGCCCGGATTGGAGAAGATGCGGGTTCGATTCCCGCCTGAGGCAAGTCGACTTTTTTCAGTGCATTTTTCTTATTTAAAAATATGAGGGTTTCAAACTTTCCTTTACCCATTTTTTTCATTTAAACCTACGTGTCTACAATTTGAAACAAAAAGAATTATATATCCACCTTTTGAAACAAATGTACCTAAGTATTTAGGTCACTCGGAGGTCACTCCTCGCCAGCCTAACAACCGTTGAGTGTGTATTTGATTTGCGAATTGCCTCCTTATGAAGATTTAGGGCAGTTGATCGAATGGTTAAATTTTTTGCGCTGTCATGATCTTAGTCTCTCTTCTACTTCCGATGAGATCGAATTTAAGTGTCATTATAATGATTTTGTTGAACTAGCTTTTGCACGTTGCTTCGCCCCCGTTGTGAATCTAACTGACGCTAAGAAAGTCCTTTCTTAGCGGATGCCTACATCATAACATAATAAATATCTGCGTGCCAAATTTCAGCGTAATCGGCTCATTGCACACATTTGATTAGAGATTGATCATCGGTTGCCTTTTATACTATACATATTTAGTGGCTGGAACTTTAATTAATAACATGCGTACGATTATCACGCGTTAACAATAAGAGCGTAGAAAAAATAATTTATGAAACTAGACTAGTTATAGAAACAATTTGAATTAACACATTTTTGACGCCATTGTGGTGGAGTGGTCAGTATAGGCTGCCTAATCCTGATAGCGGCAAATATTTGTGTGACGAACACGTATTGAAGCGTCGGTGGCGTAGCGCGTAAGGGCGTTGTCTCCCACCCGGGAGGCACCGACCGGTTCGATCCCCGCCACGTACCAATGTGTTTTCAAATTTTCAATTCATAAGTACTTTTAATCCACGCTTTTACTGTGAAGGAAAACATCGTGAGGAAACCTGCACACAACTATGAAGAAATTCTTAGGTTATGTGTGAAGTCGACCAACCCGCACTGGGCCAGCGTGGTTGACTAGGGCCTAATCGCCCCTAAAGTAGGGTAGGCTCGAGCCCCTCGGTGGGGACATTATAGGTATGAGCTGTTGATGATGATGATGATGAACACGTATATGTGTATATATTTCTTTACGTTTATTTATAAAAATATCTAATATTATTATATAGGTAGGTATACTAAAGATGCCCATTATCTAGTATCTATCCATAATACAAGTTCTTAATGATACGTACTTTGGGCTAGTTAATCGGTGTGAGCGTGGAAATATTAGGGGTTTAAGTATGAAATTGCCGTTTTGTATGGAGAATTTAAAGAAAATTCATTTTTCCTTACAAATATATTTGCGATTTTTAAAGGAACCACCAATTTAAATTTTGTGTAATTTTGTGGATATATTTAGACAACATTAAGCTATAGGATACTTAGAGAAAAAAATTGATAATTGATACCAGTAAAAAAATACTCATATTTTTATAACGGAGACGGGCACCTTTTAGGACGAGCTGTTTTTGAAGATGTATATCTTGAGAAAAAATAAAAATAATAATAAAATTTTATACATAAATATAAGTGCTTGTCATGAACTTTAAAATAAAAAAAAAATAATGGTCATAGCTTTTCTATTAAAGGAAATTATACACGGAATGAACGGAAGGAATTATACACCACGTGACGCCGCCGCCGCCGTGGTGGAGTGGTCAGTAACACTGCCTACACTTCGGGCGGTCCGGGTTCGAGTCCTGGTAGTGGCAAATGTTAGTGTGATGAACACGATCATTTGTTCATGAGTCCTGGTTGTTTATATATTTATTTAAGTTTATTTATAAAAATATCTAGATTATTATGTATATTTGTCCGTTATCTAGTATCCATAACACAAGTTCTTAAAGATACTTAATTTGGGCTAGATAATTGGTGTGAGCGTAGAAATATATTATTATATTATATTACTAATAAATAATGAGGAAAAAATCGGCAATTTCGTACTTTAACCCCTATTATATTATTAATATTATTTCATTTGTACATTTTAGTTTGGTATCAACAGTGCTTATAAACGGCGCGCTACTGCTTAAAATTATTGTAACGGGTTGACAACAATAAACTACTCTTGTATTTCATGGATTATCTTGTAGCACAGTAAAAGCTAATATGAAATTAAAGGTGTATAAAAATAAAATTACTAACCTAAACCAAAAAAAAAATCTGAATTTAATCACAGGAATTATTACCTAGCTATTTTTTCTTATTTAAATAATGCAAAGAAATAATTGATAAATAATAATTATCATAACAATGATCATGATGACAAACTACATCAAGCAAATTTTGTACCTAAATGAACTGTATAAACAATTCAATAGAGCTTATTTTTTATCAAAAAAATAAAAGTTCTTTAACTAAATGGAAAAAGTTCATATTATGCATCAAGTTTTAACTTGAATTTCTCAAACTTCGCAAAAAATTGTCTCTTGTAAGTCTTGAATTCGTAGTAGGGGTAGATTCGGTCACAAAGTAAATTAAGAAGAGAAGGTAAAAATAATAAGCTTGAGCAGTACACACACCGACACCTCTTACGAGCACATAATTTTTTTTCACCCTACCCTGCCCCTACATTATTTGGGATCGGTGTAGTATGTTTTGATATCGAAAAAACTGCTAAAGGTTGGCGTTATTTCTTTACGGCTGTGTGCCTGACACCAAACCTCCTTGGGGACGACTGCTATCTTTTGGCAGCACCCGGGACCACCAGCTTAACGTGCCTTCCGAAGCACGGCGAAAAATCGAGTTGAAAATTTTTCGATAACCAATCTAAGCACCGATCGCTCACTTGGTCATTTTATGACCATGGTCATTAGCTTTACTTTCGCGATCGTCACGGTTAAGCACTATCATCATTCACTATCAGGCGAGATGAAGGCGAGAGCTTCCTCATCAAAGAAAAAACTTATAGAAAATCGTAATCAAATAACACTTAACCTGACGCCATACCGCGGACGTCGACGGAACGTCGGCGTGACGCTGAGCGTTGTATGTACCGCGACGTCCAGTCGAGCTGGATTATAACGCTATGCGTCACGCAGACGTCGAAGTCGACGTCCCGTCCTGTCCGCGGTGTGGCGTCAGCTTTATATCCCTTCGTATCGTAGTGTTTCTAGAGCTTTCGATGCGTAATATTTTCAAAGCTCCATTATGATGTGGTTAGAGTTGTGAGCGTGTGAGTGATACCTGGGTGGTACTTGCATCTTTAAGTAACGATGACTGCTTACCATCATGTGAGTCATATTTGGTCTCCACAAATAAAATTAAAAACATAGCAAACCAGTAATAATTACCAGACTTAACTCGCGTCTTGGCGAAGTTGGCAGTAATGTTCTCTACATACCATGGTTTAAATCCTTGTAGGGGAAAGTGTTGAACACAATACTGCAAAATAATATATAGACGCCTAGGTATCACAGCGTCCATAGACTACGGTGACCGCTGACCATCGAACGGACCGTAATTATACTTCTTTGTCACCCTTTTAATATAAAAAGTGAAATAAATACAACTTGCCTTCTTTAAATTGCTTACTTTGTGGCACGGTCGATACAGCCAGCCCGGGCTCGCTGCGTGCTTCAATAAGTTAATGCATGCTGAATACGGTCGTTTCCTCATAATTTTAACATTTATTTGCGGAGTCATTCGGAATCCTTTTAGTAAGTAAGGCAAATGGGACTTCCCGTACAGCGTATTCGATGGTAAATTAGATAGCCATTTTGAACTGAAGTTTTTGACTGACGCTTTAATAAAGTTAATAATTTTGTCAAACGATACTACTCATCTTAAAATGACATTGGAGGATGAAATAAAGTTATGTGAGTTGTAAATTCTCTTCTTTACTAGATCGTCGGTCTTCCTTGTGCTACTAGTGTTACGTCTCCCGGTACGCAGCCCTCACACGAAGACCTTTCCGTCCCAACGACCATCAGTCGTCGCTGAGCCCTGCCCACTTCCATTTAAGGTTCTCAAATCTTAGAGCTATGTCGGTGACCTTAGTTTCTATGCTGGTCTCATCACGATCGACGAGATGCGGGCAGCGAAGGACCGATAGAGTTGGCAATCCTTTGTGTAGACCATCAGGGAGCGTCTCTCGGCTGACATAATGATGATGTTGATGAGTAGTAACTAGTACTTAATGATTGCACATCGAGAACTCATAGTTTGAAACCTGGTAGCGTTGAATAAATACAACCTTTAACTTTGAGTTTCATCTGGAATCTTGTGTAAGTACTGAGTTTTTGCTGTTGCCGATTGCCTCAAATCACCTTCACAGCATCACAGAGATATTAATTCCTTGGTGGGTCTTTAAGGTGAACCTTTCCAGAAAATCTCTAATCGCGTAGCAAATCTCTCCCGTGAGGGAGTAGGGTAAGGTAGAGTAAGAGAAATAAAAGACTTAGGAGCCCGTTCAACCAACATCCTTTATTGTTCCGGACATGTTGAGCGAATTGCTTCACTTATGTTGCAACTTGTTAGCTATAAATATTTTAAGAAAGAAAGTATTTTCTTTTTCTCTTAACCCTGCTCGCTAGTTATTTGGAGTCGGTGCAATATGTCGTCATATATGTTGCTGAAAAACTTTTCTTATTAAACTTTAATACTATTCAAAATTAGTTGTATTCGGTATAATAAATGAAATGAAAATAAATTTGGAAATCACTATTTCGTTTTCATTCAATCTATAAACATGTTTTTTACTTTTACTTAAAAATTTCATAATTCTCAAAGGAAAAATAAATTTACATTTGCAAAATTTAGTCCTCTGTTCAATAATAACCGCTTTCAGTCGTCACCGACACTGCCTGCGGCTATCCGCACTTTTTATTCAAATGCTGGCCAGCCGCAGACAGATTTTTTATGCAATGGTATTGATTATGGGAATTATTCCACAGTATTCCAATTAATAAATTGAGGTCGCTAGAAACCGCTAGATGCTGCTAACGGGTCCGGTAATTAGTTTCGAAGGATGTTGCAGCAACACATCTGTAGCGAAAAACTTTAGCGTGGTATGCAGGGACGAAATGACATATTGTAGATTGAGCATTGTTCAACAGAAGAAGTCCATTTATTTTATTCTAAGGCGGGTTCCAAACCGTCCAGTACCAGAGGGCTAAGAGCCGATGAATGACGGAGTGAGCTTGCCCGGAATATTCACTCGAACCTTAAAAGTAATGGGTAATCTCTGTACTCGGGAATACAGTCCTATGCAAGTAATTCCCCTACTTTTAGTACGTCTTACAAAATATTTTGAGGAGCGCTTGGTATACGAACCGGTAATACTTACTAAGACACCGGTTATTGTAACCTATAAATGTAGCAAGGTACCATATAGATACTACTTATTTTTATCTCCAGAACGCGGGTAAGCTATGACTGTCGTGTAGATAAACATGAACACTATCTCAGTAGCTTTTTATTCTCTAATAAATAACTAAGAAAACTATTTCGTATGCACGTACAGTCGCCGTCAGATATATTGGAGCAGTCAAAGTGACCAAATACTTCTGAACAGTCTAAAATGTCAATAAGTTCTATACACTACAAGTTACCAATAATATCTGAACATTTATTACTTCAATAATATCTGAGCAGATGCGGCTCAATAACTTCTATATACACAACTAACCAATAATATCTGAATACATTTATAACGTCAAGTGTATCTAAGCAGATGGTCTTATATATCTGAGCATTACATTCTATAAATCATCTACTAATTGAAAAGTTTAGTTTTACCCTGTGTGACCTAACTCTATAAGTGTGTGTGTGCACGCACGTCATGTGTCAACAAAAAAACATCAAAACCTCAGAATAAATCATTGGTCTGAGATCAAAACCAACATATTTATGAAAATTTTCTCTTTTCCCCAGCTGCGTAGATACACTTAACGTTATGAATGTGTTCAGATATTATTGGTTAGTTGTGTGTATAGAAGTTATTGAGCAGCATCTGCTCAGATATTATTGAAGTAATTAATGTTCAGATATTATTGGTAACTTGTAGTGTATGAACTTATTGACATTTTAAGCTGTTCAGAAGTATTTGGTCACGTTGACTGCTCCAATAATCTGATGGCGACTGTACGGGCAATATAATACGGGCAATTAATGAACCACAAACAATTAAATATTCAGTATATCAGCGCTGTATTTTTTTCGAACCCTGCCACTAGTCAGTTTGATCAAACAATTCGTTAGTTCGGATGAAGTCCCGTTACATTCCCATAAATGTTTATTCTTCTAAATAAAAACACAGTGACTCAGTGCAATTCGCTTCGTTTTACAAATTGGTTATTTTTTGGGCAGTGTCTGTTAGAGATTTATTTTATCTATGGGTTACAAGTATTAAAGTTTTGGAGGGTGGGAAGCTGATGGAAATGTTTAACTGTTTAACAGAGAATTCATTTCATTTTATTATTCACTACACAGTGGCAGTTCATAGTCTAAAATTGAATAAACAAGAAAATTTCATTACCTATTGAAATCTATTTGGTGATTGTTTTAGAGAAAGGTACCTATTAAACTAACATACACATAATCACGCTCATAAAGGGGTTGAGCAGAGCTTTAGGTAACATTTGGTTACACATAAGCCACATCCGGCAGTATGGGCTACACATCACCTCAAAAAAGCGACAGGTTGCCAGCATGTCGCCCACATAACAGAGGCATTAAACCCAAAAACAACCCTTTGCTGGTCCATTAGTCGCCTTCTACGACGCCCATTGGAGGATATGATGTGCTATTCTACTCCGCCGACATCACATGCCCATGTATTGTACAGCAATTCTAAAACATGCCTACACAGACCGCGTCAGTGAACCCATCGAAACAGAACGCAGAATGTGTCAGTTCGGACCACAGAAGTAATAATTTATTTCTGTAGTTCGGACGCTTGACCGCGTGACTGCCTCTTGTCGGATAGATCTCTATATTAGCGTAGTCCAATAGCACTGTTATTATTGTGGATAGAAGTCTAATATAAAAAAAACCCAAACCTTAGAAGGTCATCTTTCAAATGTTCTCTTGAATTGAGATAGCATTTAACTGCTCACATTAATTTCACTGCCCTCGCAACTCAATCTTCTCGGCGTTCGACTCACTCTGGTGCCCGTTTCCCTAATACGGCCATATATTATGGCCTAGTCTATATATCTAGAGCGGCGCGTGCACCTCCACCTCTCCTGACGAGGCGGCTGCTACCCATAGCCTTGTAGCACTAGGCAGAAGGGGTGCTTAGTCGGTAAGAGTCCCACATAATCTGAGGGACGCCCTTTAGGTATCCATGATTGGTTACAACCTTATCCTTCATTTCGTGGTCTTGAAGCTATTCTTAGCTCTGTCGTTTCTCTCTCTTTTGCTACTCCCTATGCGGGAAAGAAAGGAAAAGGGACTGAGGGGGATGAGAAAAAAAACCTCTGTAAGAGTCGGCCTATGTAATTTTATCATGCGGCTGTTGAAAATCTATCGTATCTGTTTTAATGAAAGTTTCTATTTTCAAAAATTAATCAAGTAACAAAATATCTTAATTGCCTCAGAATCGAAAACAGTTGTTCCGGCGTGGATAAATATTTACAATATCAAACTAAAAATGTAATAGCACTTAATTTAGTTTCTGAGAAGAACAGGGGATTAATTATTTAGGATGCTTACTTAGCGAACAAATTGATTGAATATTTATAATTCAGTTGGTATCTATTGCGTTTAATTAAGTCCCCAACGAAACTTCTTTGGAAGTTAGCTTATTTTGTAGACACTTGTATCGAATTTTCAATGTTACAGTAAACCGTTTTGTAATTAAAATTGAGTTTACAATTGAACGAAAGAGCTGATTCTTTTTCCTTTTTTTTTTACATCCGCCGACCCTTATTCTATGACGTCATCGTGATGAAGTGGTCAGTAACGCTGCTCACACATCGGGCGATCCGGGTTCGAGACGCAAATGTTAGTTTGTTGTACCTACACGAACATTTGTGTATGAGTCATAGTTGTTTAATTATATGTTTATTTAAGTTTATTTGTGAAATATTTAGATTATTATGAATATAGTCTAGTATCCATAGTACAGGTTCTAATAATAATTGGTGTGAGCGTGGAAATATATTATTATTTTTAATAATACTTACGTTTCTAGCGGGGCCAGTACAATTCTTACGATATAATTGAATTCATAGGTACACACTTACAGTAGTTCAGGGCTACCAAAAATTGTAAAAGGAGATTGACCAGGTCTGGGCCAAATGTTGCCTATTCATGGGAATACGTCTGATTTTTTAAAAAATAATGGATACCTACTACAAAAAAATTCAAAATATACGGTCGCCGTGATACCAAGTCTATTCTGTTAAATAAGTTATTGAGATATAACATGAAAGAGTATTATTCTGTTAAGTTATCTTGTCTTGTAGTTTGCGCGGAACAAAAAAATATCAAATGAAAATCAATCTGGAGCAAAGCTTAATGTGTTGTTCCCTGTACAGATCCAGGCCGGTCGATCGAGCCTACCCGGGCTAGACCTCATTTCTGCTCTAGACAGAACAAACTCTCATTTTTGCGCCCTCTGCTATGCGGATTTGAGTTCTATATTGCAGTAATAAGGATTACTTCGATGGGCAGTTCTAAATTGAGTTAGGTTTTCGTTTCCCAAAGCCTTTTTATTTTACGAGGATCGGTTTTTGTGATAACTAATAAGCGTATCGCGGTGAATGAATAAGTCGGTTTTTATTTAGTTACTCCCACTCAATATTGAGTGCTAATATTTTGTTTCTAAGGGTTCCTTCATTAATCACGTTGTTCTTTAGCAACTTATTAGCCCCTATTCCCCCTTGATGATACGTGGTGAGGTTTCAGACTAACCCCCCCAAAATCACATTTATTTTTTACCCGACTATGGTGACGCCGAAAAGAAGTAGGTATAATGATTTTAGCAGTTTATGTATGTTCCACCGTAGCGCCTAAACTATTAATCTGATTTTGATGAATGAGGTGTCAGTTCGTTATAATGGTTCGGGAAACATAGGCTACATTTAAATCGACTTTAATAATAGGAGGAGTTGGAGATTTTTTCCTTGTAACCCAGATTTTAACCGATTTAATTTATTTAACAAATTTCAATTTATTAGCTTTAAATACACGTAAAATCAAATTTTATTCTGGAAAATTAAGCACTTAATAAAAAAATTCACAGCGACTTTATGATCACACGCCGTTTTTCAGTTTTGATATTTCGTGATTTTTTCTATGCCTCTGCGCGTAATAGGTTAAGCAAAATGAATTACAATACCCATTCGGTAATGATTCGTTTCATTATACGAGGCCTTCAAAAGAATTCATTACTCTCCCCAAAGGTGAATTATGGTAATGATATCAATGCGTCTCGTCTCTTATCCGGTCGGCTGTATTGATGACTACCTACCGGACCCTACTTTGGGCGTTGAAATAACCCTATCGCTCAATATGTCAGATCCATTTGCGGTTAGCGTTTTGTATGCGTTGAGTCACTAGTAACACTGGAGTCACTTATCAAAGGATAGTAATTTTTAGTAGGTAAGTTTTAGAAGTAATTTTTAATGTTTTTGTAATACAATGCGCACACACAATCACGGCCACTATCCAAAAAGTGGAGCAGAGCCTTAGACCAAACCTAATCAGACATAAAGCCACATATGGCAGCCATGAAGCATTCCAAAGTAGTGACAAGTTGCGTACCTGACGTAAATGGTGCATGACATCCAAAAATTAACAATCTTTCTGAAAAACTAACAAACAAAACCTATCCAGCAACAACCAGCATAGATGTTAGTTTCTACAATGATTACATATTTTAATGATATAAACTTAAAATCAAAACGTTGCATTAATATTTTTAAAATAAGAAAATACACTGAAAAAAATCAACTGTCCTTGCGGGAATTCTTACTCTACAGATATATTACTCATGCAAAAAGTTTATTTGAAATGCACATTTCATTATGCACGTAGTTTTGTTACAATAAAATTAGTGCTTACAATGCCATGGTTGCTTTCATAAAAATATTGTAGTTTTAGGGTTCCGCCCTCAAATGAAACAACCGTAACCCTTATGGGATCACTTTGTTGCCTGTCCGACTGTATAAACCCTTTTTAGGAACGGGTAGAGTTGAGGGAAATTTATGTTAAACACTGAGGACTCGGTCCTTTGGTGGCATATTTAATTTAAACAAGGACTTAGAGCAATGCAATCAAAAGATAAGGCCTTTTTGTCAAATATTTTGGTATATGCAAATCCACTAAGACTTATATACGTAAGGCAGAGATAAAAATATATTGTCTTTCGACCTTATCTAAAAGTAAGTATTTTTTATACCACGCTTACGCCAATTATCTAGCCCGAAGTAAGTATCATTAAGAACTTGTGTTATGTATACTAGATAACGTACATTTTTAACATACCTACTTAATAACTTTAGATATATTTATAAACAAACTTAAATATAAGCAACCATTACTCGCAAAAAATATTCGTGTTCGTAACACAAATATTTGCCGCTACCAGGATTCGAACCTGGACCGCTTTATGTATTGGCAGCTATACTGACCACTCCACCATGACGGGGTCTAAGTGAGAAAAGGTTCTTAATAATATTATTTTACAATAATAGCTGTACGATTTTTCAAAATTAATGATATAGTATGTGCAGAGTTCGCGCAATTTTAATAGTAAATAATGATAAGCTACCTATGTAATTTTATTTAAATTAAAACGTACTAAAACAAAAATCAACTGGCTACTAACCCAATAATCTTTCATTCAAACAGTACGAAAATAACTTTGTTATCTTTAACTTTTTGGTGGAAAATTTCCGCCCAATCTGTGGAACGTTTGTCATCAAAGACATAGAACTACAAATTCGTTGGAAAGTACTATTACATCTTATTGTATGAAAAGACTAATTGTGATTTTTTCAAAGTAAATGACTTCTTTTAGGATATTTTAATAATACTACTGAGATTGCCTAGTAGGTAATTTGATACATAAGTTGGTTTTTATAAAAATAAGATTATGTTGATTTTATTTCCAACTATGCAAAACAGTTTTATAGTTGTTACAGGTGTATAAAATTAATAAAAATATGATTATCAATTTTTGGTCTATCTGTTTTATTAGCAGGTTATCTATCTACATAATTCAAAATTTAAATTGGTGGTTGAATGTGGAATGTATTTTATAGAGTGGTAGAAAGTGGAAAAAATATTCAGTGGTAGAAAAATGTGGAACAACCCCTAATAACAGCAGTTAAATCGTGAAATTTATTTTGAAGTAAAAGTTAGATAGGTACCAATTCGCAATAAAAACTGACAGATTTTTACTGCCAATTGAGATTTAATGATTTGTAAAATAATACCATCAATGGTTTATAGGACATTTTACTTACAAATTGACAATGAAAGGGAATGGTAGGTTACGTCATTTAAATCGATGCCTTCGAGTTAATACATAAATCGAGAGGTACTTTGCGACAAGCTACAATCAGTATCACTTTTTTTTTTATTCTGAGCATAATACAAGCGAGGATCCGCTGCATGGATGAGGCGATTCATCATAATTTCTAATTGTTTGAGGTACACTGAATCTTGTTAATAAATTCATGGGGTACATTGAACAAGCAAAGTATTGTTACTATATTTTTCGGTCTAGCTCGAGTGGCCCCGCTAGTTAAAGGCACATACGCTACGGAACAGCGGCTATGAAAGGCTACAGATCGTAGCGTATCGCCTCTTTTTAACCTGATAAGTGTGCAATGACCTTTAACCTGGCCTTTCTTTAGGACGTTTCTAGTTTGCTTAGGTCTTACCCGTCCCCATCACCCCATCACCACTTTATTCTATTCTTACTCATCCTTTCACTTTCAACCAACCAAACAATTTGAACACCCCTTTCACTATTCTTGTCATTATCTTCTTTCTTTATCGTACATCATACATTATATTACATCAAATTTATTATGGCCCCATGATCGAGAAACTATTATGTCTTCATTACCGTATAAACCCAATAGATAAATATAGTCATCATATCAGTAATGTTTATCGTTATATTCAACCAACATATTTTTCATCTCGCTAAGTGTATATTGATGAGCAACACACAATTCATTGGGGGAAAATTCAGATACGAGGTATGTGAATATCAATTACGCTGTATCTGCAATTAAGGATAAAGGGTGCTGAATATGAAATTTTATTTAACCAAATACTTTGTTCATACAAAATTGATTATGATAATAACATGTTTTATTTACGAAGCGGCTACTGGAGCCAATAATATTCTTCCTTGTATGTAAGGTATTGGCCTTTATTTCGCCTTATTGATGATAAAGTTGAAGGTAAAAGCGAAGCTTCACCCGAAACCCTGACAAAGAGCATGGCTTGCTGTTGTATTAGGCTGTTGGAACACAGTAACGCTGATAATACTAATTATTGTTAAGGTGCCAGAGTTGGAATTGAGCTTAAAAAAAGCTCTACCACTAAACAACCCAAGAACAAATTTCTACTCTCCTGGGAATCCAACCCAGGACCTCATGATCTTATTACAGTGGGATAGCCACTAGACTTCGGAGCTGTTTAAAATGGTCATTTTATTTTGATTCCTCGCTTGGTTGCATTTTAATCATTTCTAAACAGACACTGTTTATCTAACCACTGACAAATTGTTTGTTTAAGAATTAGATTTCTTCTGAAAAATATACTCGATCGGCCAAAATATTACACATGGCAGGCAGCAAACGGACAAGGCGTAGAATGCTGGCGTGTAGTCTTCATACTGGTCCTTCAGTATACCTGAAATAGTTTGAAGAAAATAATTAACAACGTTTTAAAAGTTATGAAGTTTTTCTTGACTGACTAAAGTCGGCTGCAAACTGCGAACACTATACGTGTTCGCATGCTGCAAATAATAATAATAATATATTTCTACGCTCACACCAATTATCTAGCCCAAATTAAGTATCTTCAAGAACTTGTGTTATGGATACCTACTAGATAACGGACAAATATACTTAATAATCTAGATGTTTAAATAAATAAACTTTAATAAATACATAAACAACCATGACTCATGAACAATTGATCGTATTCATCACACTAACATTTGCCACTACCAGGACTCGAACCCGGACCGCCCGATGTGTAGGCAGCGTTACTGACCACTCCACCACGGCGGCGTCAAATTGCAAATGACTTTCAATTGCAATTATTTCGTTCTGTCATTTAGTTATGCAAACTGCTGAGAAGTGGAACTTTTTGCCGATATCTTTTTTCCGGGTCAGTATAATCTAGACATCCTTAAGGCCAGAGTAAGAGTACATCTAGGCGAGCATATGGCGTTTTAGACTTCATCATCACTTTTCATCAGGCATGATTGTGGTCTAACGCCCAACCTATTGAACATTAAAGAGACGGTTAGATAGTTTTTTATTGTGTCGAGGATTATTGAGTGTACTTCTCTCACATAAACGGTCTTATTTTTGTCGACATAATAACCAAAATAGATTTTATTTTGTTTACCGTTATAATATAGTAAAAGGATTATATCATTATCTTTAGAGCTACTAAAATGAATTTAACTTAAATAAATAAACAACATATGATTTATTTAATCAACTGCGATATAATTGTGTTGTGCTCTATAATTGTCGTCACATTGTGCAATCGACGAAGTAGGTGTATATTAAACGTAGGCACTAAAATTTATAATTGCTTACTTAATCAGTACGGTTCTTAGGCGTACAAATACAGATCGATTGGCGTGGGAACAAAATCGACAGAGAGTTTTTTAAAATCATACCCTCAAATTTAAAGTTACTGTTTTTATCAGGTTTTAGGATATAATTTGCCTTAACTTTTGAAACTATTTTTACTTTCTCGTATACGTAGTATAAAGGAAGTCTTGTAATCGTCAAAAAATTCGACCTCGAGATTTTGATGGATTCACACGTTTTGGACCTCCTGAGTAAAAAAATACCATTTTTGCAATTATGTCTGTGTGTGGGTGTGTCTGTGTGTCTGTGCGTTAGCTCGATAACTCGAGTACCTATGTAGTACTTTTTTATGCTTTAACTTATTGCAACCAAATTTAACATGCATGTATGACACATAAATATAAGGTTTCTATCAACTTTTGAGTCGTCGATCACGAAAGTTAAGCAACTAAGTGCGAGGTCGTTACTCGGATGGGTGACCAAAATTTAACATGCATGTATGACACATAAATATAAGGTTTCTATCAACTTTTGAGACATTTCTGGTATACAAGAAAGTCAAGAGGAGACCACTCCCGATTTTTTTATTCTTCATTTGTCCATCGCACATGAGCCTTATCAAAAAAATTGTTTGTCTGTAAAGTCAGTTGGATTATAATTTTATTTAATGGACTATAATTTTACGTGATAACTTCATACACAAGCCGAACGCGGCTGATTGTGCCTCTATATCGCTTGTTACGTGACAATCGTCATCATCATCAACAGCTCATATAATGTCCCCACCCAGGGGCTCGAGCCTTCCCCACATTAGGGGCGATTAGGCCTTAATCAACCACGCTGGCCAAGTGCGGGTTGGCCGACTTCACACACAACCTAAGAATTTATTCATAGGTGTGTGCAGGTTTCCTCACGATGTTTTCCTTCACCGTAAAAGCGTATTAAACGTACATATGAATTCGAAATTTGAAAACACATTGGTACGTGGCGGGGATCGAACCAGTGCCTCCCGTGTGGGAGACGACGCTCTTACACACTACGCCTGGTGGCGTAGTGCGCTCTACGCACGAACGTGACAATGAGCCATGCTTTTTCGGGCGTGCAGTCGGCGTTCATCGAAGACTTTATCACGTCAATAAAAATTTAAACATGCTTCGAAAAGCAAGCAAATGGCAACAAACCCCGAAACATTTATATCTGATGTAATAATATAACCGTCGGCGCGTCCTAATGAAAATTAATTAATGAATCGCTTGTGTTTATGGAATACTAAATAACATTTTGTCCGGCAATTAAGTAACCTGCAGCCTAAATTTAGATGAAATTTACAATTGAGAATTATTTACAAATGGGAACAAGGAATTAGAAATAAGGCTTGTAACTGACTGTACGTGTTTTGGTATTGATTTGGGAAAAATATCTTAACAAATATAATCGCGTCGTAAATGGCAATGGTCGATACCGCCGCGGTCGGGCGTTCTACGCAACGATCAAGAAAACGAAGCTACCAAGTGCGCGGACGGTACTCAGATGGGTGACCAAAAATTTTTCAACACGATTTTCCTCTGTGTGGAAAGCACCTTAAGCTGGTGGTTCCGGTGGGCATTCCCAAGGAAGGGGTGTCAGTTAGGCGACATGTCGTCAAAATCTATGTAACGGTCGTAAAAAAGATTATCCTTTCGTAAAATTGTAACCGTTTGGAATACAAAATAAATATAATTTGACAATACCAATGGTATTAGACTTTTTTAGAAGATTTAGAACAGAAGGTTAACTTACCAATCAAAGGTGAGAATGTCAAGTTGACTAACCCGGTAGCGAGCATAAATATTGAATACGCTCCAGGAAAGTCTTCGTGGGTAACGTGATTGGCTACTACCAGAGGACTGGCTACGTGCAACCAAGCACGTAGCACTCCGAGTGCGGCAGTCACTGTAATTATCCACAGCAGCTGGTGCAGTTGCAGTAGCACTGAAAATTATAGAGTTAATTTAATCATTAGTATCTATGATTTCTTAATAATCATAACAAATAAATGTACTTTCTCCTGCTTCCAATTTATTTGGAGTTGGTGCAGTATAACGGGTGTAAAAGACATGAACAGTCAAACGAAAACCATGTATTCTGCTCACCATCATAACCTTTTTCTTCCTTTAGACTATACCTGGAAAATTGATAGTTAGAATTTTATTGAAGGTCAAAGTCATAATTTTTTTTTCATATTTTTCGAAAACATATTCTAAACATTATTTCTTAATTATTGTCCAAAGAAACATTATCATTTTTTTTAGTATTTCATAAAAAAAAATAGCATCAAAATGTTAGCGTTCAATATAGCTCACTCGATGCGCACGGACACAAACGAACGGGCCTCCGTCTGGCAAAAATATCACGGTTTTGCGAGTTGCGTGCGAGTTGAGCGCTTTACGTTGCGCAGTACAATTTGCAATATTTTTTAACACGAAAAAATAAAAATCATTTCCCAGCAATTATTTTTTGAAATGTGTCTTTTTTTGATGTATAGAATACATGGTTCTCGTTTGACTGTTCATGCCTTTTACACCCTGTATATTGATATTGACAATACTGCTAAATATTTGGCAATTGATATTTTAGCCGGTACACCAGCCCTTCTTGGGAACGACTGATATCTTTGGACAGCAGTCGGGACCATCAGCTTAACGCACCTTCCGAAGCACGAAGGAAAATCGATTTGAAAATTTTTAGTCTTCTTTCTCACCTAAAGTCTTGTACGCAAGTACGACGTCAAGTAGCAAATTGCATACAACTTGATTAAACCTGCATACCAGCTGCAGCTTGTATGTGATAGTTTGAAATTGTACACTTTTTATTCGAGTGACGAGCAAATTGAACGCGAAAATGTTAGTTGCATTGTGAATCCAGGTTAGAACCCCTTGAAAAACCGACGTCGATCCTTTTTTATTCAATCGGTAATATTAATTTGATGATCCGGCAAGCAGCACCGACTACAGCTGTACGTCTTCCTTCCACTCATGATGTCCTACTCAGTTGTTGAACATCACCATTTGTATGCAAATAAAACCTACATGCAATTTACGCACTGTCGAAATATGTTTACATTTGCAAGCAACTTGTACGAAAATGTGATGTCATACTTGCATACAAGACTTGATTATTGGAATTGCACCCTAGACTATGTATTATCAACATGACGACAAGATATTCTCTTGTTTTTCGTTACACAAATGAGATTTCATAAAAAATAATTGGCATATTCATACTCATCATTTTCCATTACCTATTCGCAGTATCAATGTAAAAATCGTGGCGAAGTAAAATAAACTTCTTGTATTTATTGATTTCAAACTACTTAGGATTACAAGAGCAAAACGGCCCGCCACGTCAGCCCCAGCTCCTATTGATATGCATGTAGCAACTTGAGCCTGAAATAATGATGAAGAGGATTATTGAAATGGAATTTCAAGTAAAAAAAAATTAAAATGTCAAGTTTATACTTGTGATACTAACTCTGCTATAACCGTATTGAAACAATAGCATCGGCTGAAGAATAAAAAAGGTCAGATCCGAAAAGTTGACAAAGCTCTGACCAAGACAAATGTTGAGAAAGACTGGGTCTTTTAACACTTTGAAGCAAAATAAATCATTCAATCTCAATCTGGAATTTGAAAATATGGATATTTATAATTAGTATTGTTTTATTAAATTATTTAAATTTGAATCAAAACCCAGTAATTTGTGTACCTTTTTCTTTTCCTTTCGTCATTTTTATTTAATACCTGGACGTGATCGTCAGGATTCAGCAAATCAACATTTTCTTCTATCGTTTTATTCTTACCATTCTCTATTTGATCTGTAAATATCCAATCAATTGCATATTGCATAACTCTCTCACTTCCAGAAACGAATTACAAAAATATTGAATTTGTACTTTGTGTGTTTGGATTTCCATTTTTATTAAATTTTGTCCTCATTACCGCCATTCCTGGAAAATTGTGGAGTGATATGGCACTTAAGACGAGAAGTGTTCCCCGAAATCCGTAGTTTGTGATCATTTTCTTCAGCAACTGAGGATACCACATCAGAATAATCCCTTGAATCGTCTTGCAAGTACTCACCACCGTAGTTCTCTTTCGCACAAAGTAATAATTTATAGTTGAGTACGAAACTGGAACCATTATTCCGAATCCTATTCCTTGGAGCACCCCAAACGTCAATGGCAACTGATTTATATTCGTAATGAAAACTGTTACGAACGATCCGACGCTAAATATTGCGGCACCTATAAATCCGCCTGACCTTAATGAGACCTTTTTAGTGAGTATGTTGAGTATTAAACCTAAAACAATAAAATAATATTAATAATTATACAGAATGGAAAATACTTACTCAATAACTAGTAATTTTAAGGTTCAATGAGGAATATTATACTCAAAATGTTATGTATCTTCCTAGGAGCATACATACATACTACTCTTGTTTTTATTAAATATGTATTTGATTTTGTGTATTTTTAGAATACACTACAAATACCGAGACATGTTTGGCTAATCGGATTTTCATCTTTCACAGAATGTTAACTATGCCTATTGTTAGAGCAATAAATCAAAGTACATAAAACATTACGAATTGATAATTTTTGAATGAAAACCAATCGATCTCTCGATTCACCTAATTGTATGTTAACCTTTTGGTCCCCGTAGACAATTAAAATTGATTGTGTCTGGATATTATTAATCATCCACAGATTAATATAACTTTATCAAGGTCATACTTACCTCCAATAGCAAGCATCATGCCAAACACCCCGTGTGCTGTTGTCATAGATTGCGCTGTTGATTTCGTTTCAATTATAAAGTCATTGTAAATTAGTCCAAATGAATTAATGTGACCCATACAAGATATCTGGAGACAGGAAAGATGACGTTTATCAATACATTGTATATGCCCGATAAAGCAATGAGTTATTGCATTATTCACTATCTGATTAGTGCAGTTTATCGTTGTTTTATGATCTACGAGTGTTTTATATTCCTATGTAACTAAATTTAATGGTATTGTATTAACTTTAGCTTGCATAAAAGTCAAAGCGATCGAATTTCTGATGTTAAACAAGAACGCAATAATAATTCGTAAACTATACTTACAAATGTAATGATAACACCAAAACAAACAACGTATCCCCACCCTCCTTCAGTGGCTGTTTTTATTTCTTTTTCCTTCATATTATCCACTTCACAAACACTGTCACGAGGAGCAAGAACCGAACACTAGACATAGAATTCGACTCACAGCGGATGTCTTCTATAAAGAGCTATATTATAACGAGTGGTTGTCTTATTGCGTTACATGACAAAACGGCTTTGTCAGTTGTCGCATTTGCTTATACTGCGACTACAAACAGCTAGGTTTTATCGTGACGTTTATTTATTTTGTTTATAGATACTCGTATATTCACCTCCTTATTAATCATTATCATGTTAGGTATAAATTCTTAATCGATATTTTTCTGACGACACGGGTAGATAGCACTGTTGTGACTTATGGGTCTTGCTGGTATTTAGAATAGTCCAAAAGGCGTACTAATCTAATCCCTGTATAGGAAAAAGTTTGCTTAAGTTGCTTAATGACACCGAGAATTTGTTTACGATTTACGGCTATGTGTAGTTTCATATAATCAAATGATGATTCTATTACTTTATATTTCAATGGATACTATGTGACCTGAGTTCGATGATCCTTAAGTAAATAATAAAATCTATGTTGTCTTATATCCATAGCAACAAATATGTTTAGCTGATTGTTGTGCGAAAGTAGGTAACTTTTCTAATAACAATTGTATGCTTAATGCATATTTTTTTAATACTTATACATAATATTCTTTTTTATAAATAAACTTAAATAGATATATAAACAACCATGACTCGCAAACAAATATTCGTATTCGTCTCAAATATTTGCCGCTACCAGGATTCGAACCCGGACCGCTTGTTGTGTAGGCAGCTATACTAATCACTGCACCACGACGGCGTCGAATATAATATATCCACATTCTGTACAGTATCTGTTATTTAGAGTTAAAATAATTTTTAAGTTTCTTTTTTGTTGGTAATGTATCAATATATTTTAGATTTTCTCCCTTTTACAATTAATATTTATTTTTCAATAATAATTGGACACTATATTGCTTTGAAATTTAGAGATATATTTAGGAAACTAGAGAATTTGACAGTGTGATAAACTCGTCTGTGTCAACTTTAATTTTATTTCTTGGGTATGTTCTTATGATAATAAGACATCTAATTTTAGACTAAGGTTATTCAAAAAACTATAATACTGTCATTGTATTGTGAAACATTGCGAGAATTAAAATAACAGATTGAATTTTCATTATTGTATTTTATTTTCATTTTCTTAATTCTAAACACTATTGGTCGATTTGCTGCAGTTTTTTAAAACAGGTCTCAATTTAATTACAAAAGACAATAATAATGTTATGTTGTAACCTCTGATAAAAATCACCCAAACGTAGTCTCGTAAACTCAATCTTTTTACCCAAAAGTTGATTTCCGATATGGCTCTTCAATGTTGATGAAATAAAAAAAAATAAACTAATACTATTTTGTCTCTATATTTGAACACTTATTCTTACATCTAATAACTGGGAATAATGTCACAGCTTTGAACTTTTATTTGAGCCTCGAAATAACAAAGTTGTCCCTTGCGCTTGTAGGGGCAGTACAAAATGTCTTCCTCATATCAACTTTTTCCATCATCACGTCTGGAATGATTCCTTCTTGTTCTTGCGGTTCATGTACACATAATATACTCCTTCAATGGCCCAGGGTATAATGCAGCATAGATTACAGGCTGTCAGCATGTTGAAGGCTAACACGTAACTACCCGTGTAGTCTCGTATGAAACCTAAAGGAAAAATATTAGTTTAATCGGATTTATGAAAAACATTACTATGCAACATGATATGAAAACACTCTTAGCATCTCTTCCATGAATTCACCGTGCGGGTGCCGGGTTGTGTTTAGGAGAGGGGAGGCAGGAGCTGTGCCAGCCATATTGGTGGATGTTGTTTTCACTTAGAGCGTGCATTCGAAGTACCAATAATATTTTTTTCGCTGTATTGCTGTACATGACTATTTGACCATACACACATAGACATTGCTCCTAGAGCGATAGGTAAAAATGCCGCGAGCTCGGATTTAGATCCTTTTTCAAATAATTATATAAAATATCAGAGTACACTTCATAGCGTTATAATATCATTATTTTCCCTAGCATTAATGTATTTTAATATAATTAGTATACTTAATGAGCTTAATTTCAAATACATGGTAAAAATCGACATTAAAATTTACCAATTTATAATTTTTTTTGTGCCCCTTTTTAATACGTTTTCTCAATTTTTTACTAATTTAGGCTCTATAATGGTTTAAAATAGTATATTTCCTATTGGAAAATAAATTTTTGCAAAGTTTTGTTTGCTGTTATAATGCTTGTATTTCATCTGAAAGATAGCTCTAAACTGCATTTTCCTTAAACTGCGCCATAACCTTCTCCTGGCTTTACAAAACTATAAGTGTAAATTAAAATATCTCTCTATAGTGGAAAAGATTAATTCTTGATTGAAAATCAAGAATTAATCTTTTTATAATATATAATTTCTTTGCTAAATCTATTGAGATTGCTTCAAAATTGGGTCTGAAAAATTCACAAAATGTAATATTTTTACGTAATTCGAGTTGTCTAGATGTTTCTCCGTCAATTGAGACAAAGACAGAAACTCTTTATTTCGCTTGAATTATGGTAGTTTAAATATTCTTCTAAAGAGTAAAAATATTTCTCTATGTGCCATTTCTTTAGTTTCGCCTTAAAATGTTTATTGGCATTTCATTCATCATGCAACTTATTTTAAAATTTTATTGCCATAACATAGTTATTCTTTGCACATGACGAAATTGTGACCAGAGGCAGTATTAATTTATTTGGGTATCTACTATTTACGTTTCATTTTTTCTTAAAAAGTTGTGTATGCAAACGGACAAAAACACAAATTTCATAAACATTCAAAGATACGGCAGTTAAAATTCTTAGTTTTTTAAATAACGCTCTACAAGAATTCATGATATCAACATTACAAATTGCTCTTATACATGCCTTTTGAGAAATTACAACTTGTCTGACGTGAGAAGAATTCCCCCATATTACAATGCCATACTTAAGCAATGAGCGACAACTGTTCAACGGATTGAGATGAAATTTTGCCAGGCACATGGATATCTACCTGGGTTCAAACTTATTTATGTGTTTTCATTCGAGAAAAAGTTATTACTTGTGTATCTGACTGTGATCTTATTGCATGCATTGAAACATAGGAAACTTTATTCCAGTAATACATTATGTTCCTGTTGCACAAATTTTTTGCTTTATGGGAAAACGACGTCCACGTGGGTGAAGCCGCGGGCAGAACAGGAGATAATCTTGAGCTCCTTCGTATTTTGGAAGGCATTATAATATAATATATTGTTGTTGAAGTTTTCACTTAAATGAAATTTCCGTGATGACCTGAGTTACACCTTTTGCTACTTAAGTTGTTACGTGAGAAACAGTTTTTAGTTTTGGGATACTCGTTTAAAATTTGATGAAGAAATTACTCATCTTTGAATTTTTGATTTTAAATTTTATTTGGCATGATTTAAAATGTTTTTATCGAAGCAGGAGGAAAGAGCATTCGCCTGGATCGCGAAAAGTCGCAGGTTCCGGTCCCGTCTTTTTTTCTTGTCCTCCATTTTATATTTAATTTGGTACAAATTTCCAAGCACTTACCGTCTTGTTCTTTAAAACAATAATTTAAAAGCAACAAAAAATAATTTCAATAAATAAAACTACGACTTACCTATTAAAGGTCCCACTGTTAAACTTACGACTCCAGAGAATAGCATGTAAAGTCCATAAGCGGATGGATATCTCTCTATTGGCACGTGTTCAGCAATTACTATAGGTTGTGCTACGTGGACTAGAGACCTCAGAGCGCCTAATAAAGCAGTCAATATCAACAGAGGGGTGTACGTTGTGAAATTTATGAAAACTGAAACAAAAATATTAAATATGTTACAACAAATATATCTAACCGGCCCGCCGAGGTGCTTTTAAGTGTAACCTCTGTCCTAGTCGTTGGCGTTAGTTGGTTTGCTTACTGAAGGATTGTTAATTATTAGGTTTGGTGGCACCTACAGATATAATCTAAGGAGATCTAAGGTTAAACAAATCGCTGAGTTTATAGGAATACCGAGTGTCGCGATCAGCGGCCGTACTACATAACATGGTTCTAGTTGAGCATGCCGTAATATACACTATTCATTGCGCGCGTCTCAAGGACTGCGAAGCAATGAAAGTTAAGCACAACCGCAAAGAAGATCGGTCAAATGGCTGAGTTCATAGGAAGTCCGAGTGACGCGATCAGCGGCTGCACTATATGTATAACATGGTTCTACTTGAGCATGCCGTAATATACACTATTGATTGCGCGCGTATTAATGACTGCGAAGCAATGAAAGTTAAGCACAGCCGCAATGTAATACAATTTGTAAGATAGTAACGCATAATTTTAAGCGATTATGTTTTTATGATTAAAAATCGGACTATTTGTTTAAATATTGTTTTTAAATATAAATCTAAATTTTTCGGTTCTTACGTGTGAAAAGTTATTCGATTACTTGATAAATAACTGATTCACTGCAATGATTGCATGTTACAGTTGAACAGGACGGCATTTTGAAAGAAAAACGAAAATTTCTTGCTGACATACGTACGTATTCACTCGACTTTATCGGACGGCGAACTGGCGGCAATGTATGCCCGCTGGGCTTACACTCGTAACAAGTTAAACGCCGGCTTGGCCTATCTCCTTGTATTATTAAATCTGTGGTGGCACCCTTTTGTTTATGTGACAGGCTGGTAATCTGTCACGATTTTAGGGTACTGTATGACCTCTGTCTGGCACTGGTCTCTCCTGCACTACAAACAGTCAGTCACCCACCCGCGTTATCACTAAGACCAACCTAAACTAGTCTCGACTATTCCCAGTGAAGAAAAAGGCAGAGTTTCAATTAACGTTGTAACTACCAATACAGACTTGGTCTAGTGATTCTGTCTATATTTATTAAAAGATTTCTGAATACAACGTGCCGATTTTAATGAATTTCTTCGCAAGAACTCAGTCTGCACGTAAGAGAAGGAAACCGTAATTTATCAGCGAAAGGAATTTATAAGAAATTTGCTAATTGGTTCGAGACATGTTTGGCCTAATTCATAAACTGTTTTTCAATTTCGAAAAAAGTTAATAGCATACCAAGATCCAATTTCAACTTTTGATGGTATTTACACTATTTAAGTGATTATTTATGTTTCTTTTCTATTAGGATCGTACGTTCCAAATTTAAATATGAATTTATTTGCTATGTTTTGTCTTATTATTTTATTTTACGTGAGTGACGATTTATGACATGAAAACAGCTTTTTTAAAGCCAAAGGAAACTTTAAATCTGAGATAAACTTTTGATATTTTCGACAGTTTTTTAATCAAGCTCAACTACATATTATATATAGTTTCGCACCCATGCTTTGCGAATGCGTGAGTATATCTGACATAATTTTTTGATATGGAATGACAATTTAATCTACAGATGCTGTCGACACGACCTTAGAGGTCGGTGTTGGAGAGTAAAAACGAAACATTATCTTCTCTTATGCCACATACATAGACATATTATTATAGATTAATTCTGCAGTCAGTATTTGCCTAAGAATATACATAAATAGGAAAACGCTCGTAGTCTCAAGAGTGGCTGAGCAAAGCGTTAGGTAACATGCAGACCCATACTGCCATACGTTACACATAAAGTATGGACCATGCACTGCCTCCTAATAGTGACAGTTTTTCAGCATGTTGCCTAAACGATACAACGTTTCTAACGAACGAAACAATAATAGCCCCCCATCCACTAGTATCACTTCGTGTGTATGGTGACAAAAGGATTGTTTTCCTCTCGGACTGGCGAATAGAGACGACATTTAGTTAGTGGCCTCAACGGTTTTATTTGTCTCTACGATGTTTCTCTACAGTTCATATATGAGGACAAGTCATACGAAATAAGTGCTAGTGGATGGGAGGCTAATTTTTGACTACGGTCGCCATAGAGCTTTCTCACTAAAACGTCAGTTTCATACATTATTATTATATACGCAATCGACTGGTCTCTTGGCTAGGCCCTCAGATGTTCAAAATCATCTCAACAGTCCGGGTAGTAACAACAAGAATATAGCTAAATAAATTCAACATTCTTACCCGTCCTTAATATCGCAGAGAGTAGAGCGCCCACAAAAAACATATGCCTGCTGTTTATCCTGAAGAACTGACCGGACAGACCTAATAACAAACGTGCGCACATGTCTGTGGCTCCCCCTATCGCTATTATGTTTGCCACCTCTGACTGTAATAAATTTGTCAATTTAATATGAGATACACAAGGTCACGAATGCAGTCGTTAAATTGACTCTTAAATCATTATTATTATAAATAATAATATAAAATACTTATTTTCACAATCACACCAATTTTCGAGCCCAATATAAGTAGGTATTGTGTGCAACATGTGCTATGGATACCAGATAACGGACATAAATGCATATAATCTACATATTTCATAAATAAACTTAAATAAATATACAAACTGCGAACAAATGTTCGTGTTCATCACAAAAATAATTGCTACGCATCATAACAGCCTTTAATATTCAACCCACTGCTGGGACAGAAAGCCTCTCCTTGTCATTGAAGGAGGTGTAGGCACTCGTCCACCACGCTTGCCCAATGCGGATTGGTGGACGGAGTATAAGGTAATATACCCCTTTGCTGATCCATTAGTCGCCTTCCACGACACCCATTCGAGGATATGGGGTAATGCTATTCTACTCTGCCGGCATCACATGGCTATTTGCTATTACCAGGATTCGAACCCAGACCCTACGATGTGTACATAAAGTGATTGCATTAAAGTTTCGTGAGATAGTTTTCGTGGGCGATCAAAATTTACACCAATAGGAAAGCTAATATTCTTATTCCATCAACGTGCGAATAAAACCGCGGTTTTATGGCTCGCCGATAAAGTTTTGTTAGATAGGTATATAAATTTCAAATAATTTGAGTAATGCCATGTTTTCCTTGGTTAATAATATTGTTTTTAGGAAATTATCCTTAAATGTTATTCAAATTAATTTTCGAAATTAGATGCAGTATTTATTCACCATCCACTTTGATGGTTTGTTGGCTGTGCCAATAAAAACGTTATAATTTGAGACTTAAAAAGGAGATAGTGAAAAAATATCGTAGGTTTTGAACGGCTCTCAACCTTGACGTAATTTTTTTTTGCATTACAACGCTCTATAAAGTTTGATATTGAGTTTCTCCCGTGTTCTTGTTGCAAAAACACGTGTTGAGAGACTCCATTTTAACCTCAATCTACCGTACAATTGTCGGTTACTTTAATATAATTTTTACTTGATATTGGCGCAATGCGTAATCTTTATGTGTCGCGATCGCCATTCGCTTAAAATAAGAAGAAGAAGTTTGATATTTTTCGTGGCCACAAAGAACTTTTAAAAATAAATTATTTTATTGCCAGTAGCTAAAATGTGATTTAGGGACACTTAAAAATTTCCACATCTTTATTTTGCCATTGTTCTTTGTATATTACTAACAAACTACTATCAGGATTTGTGTTAGTTCTGCTTCACGTTGTTCTCGTTGGCATAGTAGAAACAGATTCTACTATATCATTGGATAATTAGAGCTCATTGTTAGCGCCTGTCACTTTCATGTATAGCTCAGTAGAAAGGTTCATCAGTAATAATGTCTAGTTATTTCGTTAAAATTGTTAAAACATTTAGTTTGCAGTTTAGGGATAAAATGTATATTGTCTACTCTCACACAGCTATGGCAGAAAGGCCATGTGAATGCCAGTATACTGAAACTGCAAATATTTGAAGGTGTTGGGTACTGGAATAGGTATCTGTGTACATATAAGGTTATTGCCAAAATTTAATTATTTGATACATTAGAATTAAATGAGTTCTTTGAATCATTTATAATAATATGTTAAATATACCTGCTTACCTGTACCTAAAGCTTTCAAGATTTTATTTCGTATTCAACCTTATGTAATTGATATAAAGCTCAAAGACATTTGGGAGAATTTAACAGTAAGTGGGAGTCTTAATCAGATATTTGTACATTTATTTGAAACGCACGAGTACATGTATTCGAAAAGTACATAATATATTTATTTAACATTTAATGTACACACAAAGACAATTATAAAAGAAGACATTATACAACACAGAGAATTGTACAAAGGTACTGCTTATTTATATACTTACTCTACTTAAGTTGTTTTTGGCGAGGAACAATGATTCTATTGCGAAAAACGTTAAATCAGCAAAGAAGGCCAACGACATCCCGAATACAATATTATTGTACACCCAGTCTTTTAATAAGGTCAGGTCAAGGAACTCAGCTACGGTTTGCCTGAAACGAAGAGGAAAACAAATAATAAATAAATATCAATATGCCTGGATGAATGAGTTAGAAAACTTTCTGGTCTTGTTTATGTAAACGAGATATTGTGTTGTATGCAGGATTTGTCATAATTCATACATTTATGTAAAGAAAAATAATAAGCAGTTTTCTGAGAAATGTATTACTCATAATGTTAATACTAGAAAAAAAAACACAATCTGGTTGCACATACAATACCACAGAACACAGTCCTCTTTCTGTGTTCTGTGTACAATACAACTCGTTTCCACAGAATAAACAATTCTTTTATGGGCCAGTGTATACGTTTTAACAACATACTTCCAAATAATATTACATACATCCGTCGCGGTGGAGTGGTCAGTAACGCTGCCTACACATCACCCGGTCCGGGTTCGAGTCCGGGTACTGGTATACGTTAGTGTGATGAACACGAATATTTGTTCACGAGTCATGGTTGTTCATATATTCATTTAAGTTTATGTATAAAATAATGTTTATTTGTCCGTTATCTAGTATCCATAGAACAAGTTCTTAATGATACTTCATTTGGGCTAGAATCGGCTAGATCATTGGTGTGAGCGTGGAAATATATTATTATAATTATTATACATACATACATACGTAATCACGCTCATAATCCCAAGAGGGTTCGAGCAGAGGCAACATTTGGTTAGCCATAAAGTCACATGTATGTCAGTATGCACCATACAGGCCCCCAAAATATCACAGGTTGCCAGCCTGTCGCCTATACAACATGTAAACTAAATAACCAACACCCTGAATACAGTTGGTTTGGGATCGGCTTCCGAAAAAATAACAAAAAAAAAACAAAAAGTACCCAGAAAATGTTGTACAATATTTTCTGGGTACTTTTTGTTTTTTTTTTGTTATTTTTTCAAAAAAAAATCGTTTTTTTCAAAAAAAAATAATTCAAATCAACTCGGAAGCCGATCCCAAACCACCTGTATTCAGGGTGTTGGTTATTTAGTTTACATGTTGTATTAATGGGGCAACAAGACCAAAAAAGTAATAATTCTACAGAAAATAAAATAATAGTTTAAAAAAACACGCTTTTATGTTAAATAAAAAACTAAAAAGTGAAAAATAACTTTTTAGTATAGAATGATGAACGAAAACGTGTCACGTTGTTTGTCCGCGATGGACACCATCCATCGCGGACAAACAACGTGACACGTAATTTATATACTTATATTAAGATTTTTTTCGACAAGTGTTTTACTTAATAGTATTTATTTTAAAAGGAATGATAAAATATTTTAAATGTTATAAGGTTATCGCATATTTTTAACCGACGGCTCTATCCTTGCCGCACTGTATTTTATTACAGAACTTTTAGGAGAACAATTAAATGTTTTAAATATTTCCTGTCTCGATTACAACTCGTAACCTATTTGGTAAGGAACCAGTAGTACGGTCCGTAATATACTATTACATTAGCGATTCTGTTAGGCGGGATCAGCTGTAATAAAATGCAGACATTACGTACCATTTCCCCTCCTTATTCTTAATAATCGGCATCGGCTCCGCGGCAATGTTGCCGAAGTTGCCGAGACTAGAGACAGAAGCGGCTTTGTACAAATTCTCTAAGTACACAGCGTCTGTTGAGTTAAATCTATCGTCAGTCTTATCTGCAGGAATCAATACAACTGGTATACTCAGTCTCCTGGAAATAGATAAATAAATTAATTAGGCAGGTGTAGTTCCCCTTTTTATTCCGTAGAAGTAGAGTGAGGGAGATGCTGAAACCCTTGAAGATCATTGCAACAGCATACCCAAGAAATGTTGATATCAGGCAAGCACATGGTCATAAAACTACGCCTGAACCTATACTTGTATGGTGATATGTTACACCAACCCCAATTCAATGAGGACCAGGATAAAAGAAAAATAAGCAGTTTCAGTAGTACTGGAACTCAGAAGACAATGGTTTTCAATGCGTTTTCATAGCGCGATGAAAGTAATGTTTCTGTGCTGACACGATGAATTGCCAGCTCAATCAGGACACTCTAAAGAGATCTTTTATGTTGAACTCATCGTGCGATAAGAACGTATCGTACATCGTCAACAGCTCGTATAATGTCTCCACTGAGGGACTCGAGCCTACCCCACATCAGGGGCGATTAGGCCTTAGTCAACCACGCTGGCCAAGTGCGGGTTGGTCGACTTCACACACTCATTTCTTCATAGGTGTGTGCACTTGTGCAGGTTTCCTCACGATGTTTTCCTTCACCGACCGCAAAAGCGTCGATTAAACGTACATATGAATTCCAAATTTGAAAACACATTGGGTTCGAATCTACATTTTGTTTTAAAAAGGGCATTAAGGGGTTGAAATCAGGGATGAAAGTTTGTCTGGGATTCCTCATTATCGAAGATACAACCATGAAACTTTTTTTATGAAGCACTTTATAAGAAGTAAAAGAAATGTTGTAGCGTTTTTGAAATTTTTATACACGTGTGGGGATGAAATAGGGCATGAAAGGTCGCATGGAAGTTAGCAAAGAATGAAATTGGACTGGTAAAACAAACAACATGGTTTGTAAAAATGTATTGAAATAAGCTATTTACAGTAATCTACAGCCGTTTGTATGTGTATTTTTTTGCAAAATAAGTACCATAAAAAAATAAAAAAGCTACCCAAACTAACTATTCCACGCGGACGTAGTCGCGGGCAAAAGCTAGTATGAAATAAAAACAACTCTTGGTGTTCCGACTGTTAATGATAGCATTGCATTAGTGTGAGTGTTTGCAACACCAATCGAGGAATCGTCTTCGTCTATGTCTGTACTATGAATGATTTTCTTTTGATGGCTTCCACTATGATTTAGCCAATGTACGGAAGATAATGTTAGCGAATGTTATCGACCCCGCTTGAACAGTAATTCAGAGGGCCTAGCCAAGTGACCAGTCACAATAATGTATGAAACTGACGTTTAAGTGAGAAAGCTCTATGGCGACCGTAGTCAAAAATTAGCCTCCCATCCACTAGCGCTTATTTTTTATGACTTTTCCTCATAGATGAACTGTAGACGAACATCGTAGGGATAAATAAAACCGTTGAGGCCACTAACTAAATGTCATCTCTACATGTTTTCCTGCGACTTTATCATTCCTCGCCAGTCCGAGAGGAAATACAATCCTTTTGTCACCATACACACGAACTTATACTAGTGGATGGGGGGCTATTATCATTTCGTTCAATAGAAACGTTGTATCGTTTGCAACTTGTCTAGGACCCCGTGTTGTGCAGTTACAAGAGAATCGTCTAGCTAGACTATCAAACATTAGTTTGATAGTTTTTTGAAGTACCTATGTCGTAGTATAAGTTTTAATTTTGGCTCATAGTATTTACTTACTATATCGCATACTCGAACACTCGATTATACGAACTTTAAGATATTTCTTCTTCTTCTTTTAAACGAATTGCAATCGCGACACATAAAGATTACGCATTGCGCCAATATCACGTGAAAATTTTATTAAAGTAACCGACAATTGTACGGTAGATTGAGTTTAAAATGGAGTCTCTCGGCACGTGTTTTTGCAACCAGAACTCGGGAGAAACTCCCACGCTATTTAGTTTTGTCTCTTTCAGTCGTCATTAACAAAAAAGGGACAACTGTTCATTCGTTCCATTCACTAGAATTCGATGTACAGTTTTTCGCGTGAAACTTGCGGCCTTCGAATTTGATGTACCTACAGTTTTTCGCGTGAAGCTTGCGGCCTTAGCATCACTTACGGATAACTTTCTTGACAATAATATCATTAAACATTTCCAGCTGTTTTGTTCTCACAATTATAAAAAAAAATATTATTAACCCTTACCTCGAATCCGTTAATTTAGGCGCGAGAAGTAATTCCAGCCCCCTTCGATTCTTTGTGCGCTCGCTCGAACACAAATTTTCTACTGATCTCGCATTATCCACTCTGCTGATGCCGATGTTATTGACGAAATCGAATGCCTCCTTTGTGTCGACATTTGCTGGCGTGGGTGGTATTACTGAAAAGATAACATTTGATAAGAACAGAATACTTAAGGCTGAATAAAGAGACGTACGTTTAGATGAAATAACGATAAAAGAATTTACACAACGACGAATTTTCTATAAGGAAATAGTGGAAAGTTATTTCTAGGAACCTGAAATCTTAATATTATTAGATATGTGTAAATTTGGCTGATTGTATGTTTGTTTGTTCTTTTATCTGGACTGCTGAGATGATTTTGAGTGTAAAATCTGTCCAGCCGTGCAACTTTGTAATGATCTCACTTCTCATCCCACATCACATTTCGAATTTAGCAGTCAAATTTTATCAAAAAACATTTTTTTTGTTGACTAATCTGAAAACGAAGTTTAGCTATGCTAGTTTTACAACGACATTAAATCTAATTAACCGTCTTCAAAAAAGGAGAAAGTTCTCAATTGCCTACCTACTTAAAACACTAAAAAGCAAAAAAAAATATTTTTAAATACAAAAAACCGCCTTCAAAACTCAAAACGGAGAAATAAAAACTTTGTTTATAAAAATTAAATGTTTTTTTGAGGACGGTGCCAACCTCAATATTTGGAATTAACGTTGTCACTTGGGACCGACCGCAGAAATCATTTTTATTACGAACATGATGATTTACTGTTGTCTTCGACCAATCTGGTATGAGTTTTGGTTGGCGTGCTTTAAAGAACAAAATTGGGATCCAAGTAAAAATCTATTCTAAAAAGATACCTTGACTGGCACTTTGGGTGTCATTCTCGCGTTGCCTAACCCTAACGCCATCCCGTACCAAATGGAACTTGAGATTTTAAATTCTATGAGTAGAGATTAAGGGTGAAACTTCATTGTAGAAGTATGACACTTTTGGGTCAAATTTATTCAAACTTATTTTATAAATACTTACAAACAATCTTTTCCACGGGCTTCGGCTGTTTAACCATATGCCATTCAACGGGATGAAAAACGATCGCTCCAAATATACTATGCGTCGATATTGCACACAAAATCACCAACGTCCCTCTAAAGCCATACTCCGTCATGGTAAACTTAATGAATAGCGGATACACCATCATTACCAATCCAATTGATGCTTTACACAAACTCAAATAAAGCACTTTTTTCTTTGTAAAATAACTGTTGAAACTTGTATAGGAAACTGGGATGAGAAGACCCATCCCCGTGCCCTGGAGAAAGCCATTTGTTATGATTAGCTGCGTTGTCGACGCCACAAATATAGCTAAGAACGAAGCTATTGTATAAATAAAAGACCCGATAAGGGCTACTTGTCGGAGTGACAACCTCTTCAGGGCAATGTTTGCTGAAAACCCTGAAAAGAAAAATAAATTGCTTCATTCCAAATCAAAATACAATTTCTCTATTTTTATGATTTCTGATAACAGTTTTTGCTTGGTCAGGTTGGTTGGAGTTATTTTAAAAGTAAGCAATTTTAATATTGAGTTGTGCTGTGCTTAGCAAAATATTTGTGCAGCCGCGCAGAGCGCTCGGTTCGTTTGTTTTTTCATTATAATCTTACATGTGAATTATGACTCTTTCCAAATCAAAACTATAATAACTGCAAATGGAAGATAAAACTTGTTGAGTTTCTTGCCGGTTCTTCTCAGAACAAGGCCTCCCGGTAGACTTTTGAACCGATTGCATCAAAATTCACTTTCATAAGTGTAGAAATTGTACCTAAATGAATAGAGAAATTTTGACTTGACTTGAATCAAGGCCTTTGCCCGCCACTTCGACCGCGTGGTCCGTATAAATTTTGAAACCGCTTTTCATCTCCTTTGGGGGGTAAATTTTCGAAAAACAATTCTTATCGCGCAATCCTTTCAGTGGTTTAAGTTGTGTGTTGATAGATCAGTCAGTAACGGTTGCTTTTTACATATACATATGAGGAGTCACCCTTAGAGCGGCTACATCGCCACCACACTACATCGCAGCGACAGAAAGCAGTCAAGCAGAAGTATCGTCTGAATAGCGACGCTTCAGTTGCGTTGTGATAACTACAAAATGTCGACGTATTTGCGTTATCTTTGTGTTTGCGAGGTAACCCAGCTACTGGTGCACGGTACACGACGGTAACCACATGGTTGTGTTTTACGGCAAACTGTGGTCCGTTTGAATTAAACTATTAATTTTCATACCGATTTCATATGAGTATTATTTACCGACAGTTAATGATAAGATAGCCGTTGATAGTTCCGGGTGTACCAAGAACTTTACCAGGAAAGACAAAAATAAAATATTTTTGGCGTCATTTTAATGTTACGTTGGTACCGATGAATAAAGTTATGCACTGTTGGAAGAGTTTCTCAAATGAAAAGTACCTATCACGATAACGATCAGTTTTTTTTACTTTCAAAAATAAATATACTTTATATTCTACTTTGTCTTAATCTCCAAACATTAATTTGGAGAAGAAAATACAATGTGTCAACAATAAAAATTAAATACAGAGATATTTCGTCTTAAGGGTCCCGCACGATAATCACTACAAAGCTAAATGGTGCCAACCTTAATCAATTGATATAAAGACTATCTTTGCGAAATAAAATATTGCTTTTATTTGTGTGACTGGTATACGAGACTTTACTAGCTTGTAATATATAGCCCCAAAACCTCTAAGCGTTGCTTCCATTACAAGGTCGGTAGGCTATTACTGAGCCGTTTGTAGTCTAAAGAGGTTATTTATTAGTCCAGTTAATCACTTACCCGCTACGGCTATAGCCACTTGGAATACGCCAAAAACTATGGTCACTGCGCCCGTACCTTCCCCGAGTTCATTCAAGAAATCGTTGTACATAAACCCGAAGGCAGGTTGCTGTGCTGTACCCGTTATCTAGAAAGTAAGAAGCAATCGATGGTATTTTTAAAAATATCTCATCGGGCGTTATTTCCCACCCGGGAGGCACCGGTTGGAATCCCGCCACGTACCAACGTACTCGTACCACGTACCAACGGTTAATCGACGCTTTTGCTGTGAAGGAAAACATCGTGAGGAAATCTGCACACACCTATGAAGAAATTCGTAGGTTGTGTGTGAAGTCGACCAACCCGCACTTGGCCAGCGTGGTAGACTAAGGCCTAATCACCCCTAATGTGGGGTAGGCTCGAGCCCCTCTGGTGGGGACATTATATAAGCTGTTGATGATGATAATGATGGGTGTTAAAGATCTTCAATATTGTTAGGCATTATCATCTTGTGACATCTTGTGACGTAATTAGAGACGAAAGACATGGATAAATTCGTCGTGATTAAACAGTCCTGTGTAGATCAGTTGGAAGAGCCAGTCACCCGGATACCGAAAGGTCGCGGGTTCAAGTCCCGTCTCAGCACTTATCATGACCGACTTTTTTCCTTGTTTCTCGTTTTCTAAGTAAGAAGCAGTTTACAATACTGAAGGGGTTAAATGCAATTTTCTAACAATCATCATGCGTCAAAAATAAGACCCTTAATTTTGAAAAAGTATACTTACGAAACTAGTCTAAGTATAATAGTAGAAGATCCGAACCTATATCGACCTTCACCGAGCTGATAATAGAATGAAACATATTTCATTATTAATTTAGTATATTAGAAAATATATTAAAAATGGGTTGTCTAAAAAAATCCTGGACAGACTATTTTTAATTATTTTTTGAAAAGTGATTTTTAATAAAATAGGTTCGGATCTTCTACTAGAATAGAATAGAATAATAATAGAAATAAACTTTTAAAATTAAAATTTGAAATATACACACACAATATACACTAGACACACACAAATATACACTTTACAATTGCACATCGAAATAAAAATAGTACATTTTTAATATCATTATAAGTGTTACGCACAATAGACGGCCTTATCGTTAAAAGAGATCTCTACCAAGCAACCTTGGGATGGATATGAATTTTACATAAAATAAAACGGGAGGATGTGGATGTAGCAACCTACTGACGATTTAATGTACATAAATACGCTATATAAAAGTACTGTTACTCAAATACATCTAATATATATTATTCCCGTTTCACGATGTTTGTCCGGGATGGACACCGAAAGCTGTGTGATGCCGGCAGAGTAGAATAGCATCACCCCATATCCTCCAATGGGTGTCGTAGAAGGCGACTAATAGACTAGCAAAGAGGTATTGATCACGTTATACTTCGTCCACCAATCCGCATTGGGCAAGCGTGGTCGACTACTGCCTAAACCTCCTTCCATGACAAAGACAGGCCTTGTGGTTTCGCCCGAGAGTCATCCCGTGACCACGAACGCTGCAAAGTGTTACGAAACGTCGGGCAATAATAACAACATGTAAAATCTAATTACACGCGAGTTAAATCCGTAACAGTTGTGTTATTTACAATGTGTAGTGCTCTCGCAAATCTAAGAGAAAATTACCGAAACTAATAATCAGATTTTAACTTTTTTTTAAATGTGTGTTTTGTTCTCAAGTGAGAGAATATGATAGTTTTTATCTTGATAAGTAGTCATCATTTTTTTATTGCAAGGGACAGTAGTATGAAATTAACACAGCAACGCGTAGCCGGGACAGCTAGGATATTATAAATACATACCATTACAAACTACATACAAATATTATTACATACAAAACATTTATGGTGATAAATATTTGACTGTACTCGAGACCTTTTTTAAAATTAGTCAACGTGCAGTATATTTAACTTATCTTGAAAATACACAGGTCCTACCAAAATAACATACATAGACATATGTAGCTCGGAAACTACTAGAAGTGTTTTCATAAAACTTTTTCATATGAGAAAAAGTAGCATTTTGTTAAGAAAAAACAGCACTATTTTTTTCGTTTTCTGGGTTTTTTTTAGTGTTTTATGGAGACGCGGGATGCTTTACTTAGTATGACCAAGGTCGCTAGCCGTTATAATCACCTTTAAAATACAGTACCTATTAAGACTAATGAAAATACAACTAAAATTAGTGTTAGCATTTAGTTCTTAAAATAATTTACTACAATGTAATAAGTGCATTAATTACTATAGGTATTTTCGTTTTGTCCAATTTACTTGCAGTATAATATTACACAACACAGACGTACTAGTCGGTCTATACTTGACCTTTGATTACATTGTCCACTAGAACGCAACGGTCATGCACTTCCTCACTAATTATTTGCGTAAGCATTATATTGTATTTGTCTATACTAAGTTTAAAAATATATAAGATTTTTGTATGTTTGTGCATTTGTAATGAATAGGCCCGAAAACTACTGGACTGATTTTATATCTGAGTGATAGAAGTAGTAATTGATTTTCATAAAAGAATCTATGCGGACGAAATCGCGGGCAGAACGCTAGTTAATTGTGAGTATAGTATTTTCACCCTAAAATTTAAATTAAAAGATTTTCACACAGCCTCTGTACAGTGACGATAAATTAAGGTTGAAGTACTTATACTTTAATAACAGTCAGACGTTTTTTATACAAAAAAAACTATAAGCTGACTACGGAAAAATAGGGTTTTACAAGGTGGGGTCCACGTCCAGAAGCCTCCTCGTGGCGGACCCTGGTAAATTGGTGGGGAAACTTTCTCGGCGGGTGTGTGGCTTTTGATGTCAAGTGTGTCCCTTGTCATTCGAAGTCACCTGCCATCGTCGAGTTGTTTTTGTTTTCCCATCACGGCTAGTTCCAGACGGCCCTTTTCAGGGCCACGACCGCGCCAGAAGCCCCTCGAGTGCGGTCCGATGGCTGCTCCCGGTGTCCTCGTCAGGAGGACGCGCTAGGTCGAGTAGCCGTCGGTGGAGGAGTGGCTGCTGGCCACCAATTGGAGCAAGCAGTGCCTAGACGGGCAGCGTTGGGACGGTCTCGGTGTAGTTGCGCTCACTCTGAGGGAACGCCTTTACCTCGATTCCTACATATCCCCTGCGGTTGGCACCACCCCTCAGAGACGATGCGTAAATGCATTTGACCTCTCCGTCATCAAAAAAAGGGTTTTACTAGGTAAAATCGACACCTGCTAATCTTAAAGTCTGTAAAATGTAGCCTTATGTTACCCGGTTGTTAATATTGAAATGATTGTCACCGTATTGATCAAAATTGGATAAATAGTTTAGGTAATAGTTTAGGTGCTACAGTGAAACATACGCTAATACAAACATGCATACATAGGCTGCTAAAATCATAACCCTTCTCTTTGGCTTCGCCGCAGTCGGGTGTAAATAGGGTACAGTGGATAAGAGGAATTAAAACGCCTATCCAGGAATAAAGAACATTCTGAAAGGCGGTAGTACCACTCCCTCTACCTTATAGAATTATATTTTTGATTGCACTTGATAATACTTATTTGGTTGTAGGGCTTCGAGCATCTTATCATACTCTGTAATTAAACACAACCTTGCCGTTAAAACAGCACGTTACGATGTAGCTAGTGTGTCTATAACGTATATCTTCTGAAATAATTTAATACTTTTCTGAAATTTATCTATGCGTCTTAAAGAGCCTTCAGCGTCGCGTCAGCATCGCGACGCAGAAAAAATACAAACTCCTATACAAAAGTTACGTAATTTGCTTACCTAATCAATTCTAGATTACATTTTGATTTCTGACAAGCCAATTTGACAAGCATTTTTTTTCGTTTTTGCTCTAGATACAAAAGGTTTACGTGTATTGAATTGAAGCACGTCTAATTGAATAGGATATTCTCATGTAATAAAAATTAAAAATAATACTTACAAATACGAGAGACAATCCAACGCATATTAGGTAGCCCCAACCGCCTTCCGGTGGAACTAGGTCATATCTTTCAACTTCATTTTTTTTCACACCACTCATGCTTTCGTTTTCATTACACTCTACCGTTAGTTTGTGAACCACGCGCTATTATATATCAGGTAGTGGTCTCTTATTCATTGTTATCATATATGTTATTCGCGAGTTTGTTCAAGGGTTAGAATTTATCACTTTAATTGAGGATACGAGTTAGAACATCAAATAGAGCCATCGGAATTTCCATAATCGACAAACAAGTGGTAGATACAGCAAAATACTATAAATTAGACGTTGTAAACAATAAGATTACTATTTGCTTTGCTTTAATTGGTTCGCTCGTCATTTGTTTTTATTTGTATCGCTTATATATTTTTAAGTAAGTAATTTGTGAATGTGATAATTCTTTTTGTCAATGCGACGAGCCGTAAATATTTCGCTTGAGACATTATATCGCGTCCGTTTTGCTAAGCGAAGTGTAAGCAGATGACCTACAATGTAGCCGTCGATTGATTTGATTCTATAAGCTATTAGTATTATTTGTAATATAAGCTATGTCACAGCAGTGAATAATTTTTGCGTTTACAAACGCGTAAATATTTTTAATATTAGAAAAAATACACTGAAAAAAAATCGACCTGCCTCAGTCGGGAATCGAACCCAGCATCTTCCGCAATCCGGGCGGCCCACTACGCCACCAGAGCACTGCTTTCGCTGTCGAAATTTGTCATTGCTTGGTGCTTATGTTTTTATGGTAAACATTGTTTCATCAAATCTTTGAAATTTGGATTTCTCAGGTCTTAAAATAAAATACAACTGTATATATTATGTAATGTAGCATAGATGGTACTTTTTGAAGGGCATTTAGATAGTACCTACTGATAATCTATTAAATAACACACCAGTTATCTATAACTTTAACATTTATATGCACACATGACTACCAAAAATTATATTAATATTTAATTAGATAAAAATATATCAAATGTCTGCATGATTTATGTTTGAACTTCAGGTTCGCAAACATGTAACATTTATTTTTACGTTCACAAATGTATTTATCTTTATCGTTCTTTTCAATTTAAACCCAACAATAATGGTTGACTGATAATAATTTATTTTTAACGTTCTTTAGCAACTTCTTTTTGAGGTTTTATTGAAACTAATTTTGTTAGAAGCTTACCAATTCTTCCGATGGCAGAGACAAATAAACCGATAATGCATATCTTGACTTCCAATCTTTCCAAATAAATTACTGAATACAATGAAGGCGCTTCTGCTGCCAAATCACCAAATCCAACAAGAGATATTGCCATGGCTACATCGCCTTCGGAGAATAAAATAAGTTTAGATGGAAAATTCTATCTTATCTTTACATGCAATAAGAGCGAAAGTTCTATGAGCTAACCCTATTGAGAAACATTGCTTGTCGCAATTAACATGAAAGTAAACATACTTACATACGATCACGCTTGTAGTCCCAAGAGGGGTTAAGCAGACCCTTAAGTAACTTTTCGTTATACATAAAGCCACATCTGGCAGTATGGACTATGCAGTGCTTCCAAATAGTGACAGGTTGCCAGCCTGTCACCTACACAAAAGGGGCAACAAACCCAAAAAGAAACTAACCTTCAGTAAACAAGCAAACACAAACCAAAGATAAGGACATATGTTACACTCACTCATCTCAACAGTTTGGGCTTAAAACAATACAATACTTAATTAAAAGAATGGGAATCTGGGCTTTGGCTGCAGGCTTTACCATCGGCTAATATAGGGACACTTCTCGACCGCACTGCATTTCGGATTGCAACATGCTTGTGCCTAGGTATCGCCTGTAATGTCCCCCATCAATGCCGCTGTGGTGTAATGGTCGATAATCTTGGTCACCATGGTCTCTCTTGCACGAGAAGTGCAGGCCGATTTACAAGACATGCTGAGGTTAATGACATCATCCGCCGGGCTCTTGTGACTACCGGAGTGCCCGCTGCTTTGGAGCCTAATGGTTTAGCGCGCGATGATGGTAAGAGGCCTGATGGTATGACCCTCGTCCCCTGGAAGAAGGGAAAATGTTTGGTTTGGGATGCCACCTGCGCGGACACCTTAGCAATGTCTCATATTCCAGCTACCTCAGCAATGTCCGGATCGGCTGCAGCTTCCGCTGAGTCTCTCAAACGGCGCAAATACGCCGGTCTCTCAGGAGACTACTTATTTGAGCCGTTTGGGGTAGAGACTCTGGGACCATGGGGTCCAGGAGCTCACCGACTTTTTCGGGATATTGCAGAGCGGCTTCGTGAGACAGTAAGTGACAATAAGGCTGGTTTGTATTTCGCACAAAAAATAAGTCTCGCGATCCAGCGAGGTAATGCAGCCAGTGTTATTGGTACACTTCCTGTTTCAGAGGACCTAGGCGAAGTATTTTATCTTTAATTTAGTAGTTTTTAAGTATTTTGTAGGTAGGTATCTAGTTTTAGTATCCTTTTTATAACGTAGATTTGATTAGTTTATATTAAGTAGTATTGATTTGTGTTACATTCAAATTATATTTACAGGTTTTGTTTATCTAAATTAGGTATTGTTTCATATTTATACTTTTTCTCCTAATAATGTGTTTCTTTCTTACACAGGTACCTATGTCCTACCTGGGTAAATAGAAACAACTTAATTTTATAATAATAACTAGCTGACCCCGCAAACGTTGTTTTGCCTTATAAATAAAAAAAAAATTAAGGGTGGACAACCCTTATCGCTAAGGGGTATGAAAAATAGATGTTAGCCGATTCTCAGACCTACTCAATATGCTCACAAATTTTCATGAGAATCGGTCAAGCCGTTTCGGAGGAGTACGGGAACGAACATTGTGACACGAGAATTTTATATATAAGATTAAGGGCCGCTTCCAGAGTATCTGAAGATATCTGGCAATTCAATTTACAATTTTGACTACTTAACGGTCAGATACTTGGGAAGCGTGGAAGTATACGGGTATTATTGTTATTTGTCCATTCCCCAGACACGAAACACACATCAGCATTAAACTTTTCAAACGCGAAGCAATAAATAGAAAGAAAGAACTTAGACGACAACATAATATACGAGATATAAATTCCGAACCAATCCAAGTGCAGCGAACATTTTTCTCTGAGCCAATATCCGACGCGGAAGAATTGGGTGAGCAATTTATGTTTTCTGAAATCCCTGATGCAATATTTTCATGGATGCAAGTATATTTTTGTCACACCTGGCGGGCATGTACGTTGAAAATTTAGGTTTTTACTGAATAAAATTTGTGGGTGAAATAGAAATATTTTGGCTGTGCATTTTCCAGCTACATTTTTTTTATTGATACTTACTGGAATACTCGTAGATTTGTGTTTCTGTTGCTAAGTATGTTTTTTATACCATTGCACGAGCAGGTCGCGGCGGTTTTAAAGCGCCGCTTCCCGCAAGTAGTTGGAAAGGATACTGTGTCAGGGTGTAAGGCTGGTTAGCAAGGATATGGTGTTAAAGATAGGCGCTGCCCCATGGAGTATCCCTGGCAGGCAGCAGCGAGGAAGTAGTGTGACCCAACACGGACGGTTAAAATTGGTTTATAGAGAGTTTTATATATGACATTTGTATTGTAAACACAGAAAGGTATATATGCTTGCCGATTTCGCCTAGGTCTTCCCTGTACCGCATCTACGTTTACTTCCAATTTTATATTTTATAATCATCATCATTTCAGTCGAAAGACGTCCACTGTTGGACATAGGCCTCCCCCAAGGCTCTCCAGCCCGATCGGTTCTGCACCGCCCACATCCAGCGGCTTTCCGCAACCTTCACCAGATCGTCAGTCCACCTTGTGGGGGGGCTAACAACGCTGCATCTCCCGGTACTCGAGGACCTTTCCGCCCCAACGGCCGTCAGTTCTCCTCGCAATGTGCTCTGCCCGCTGTCATTTAAGGTTCGCAATTCTTTGGGCTATATCGGTGACTTTGGTTCTCCTGCGGATCACATCATTTCTGATATGATCATGCAGAGAAACTCCGAGCATAGCCCTCTCCATTGTCCCATTTGCCCTTTGAGCGACCTTGAGCCTTCTATATTTTATATTTGTCTTTTCATTAATCTACTTTCACTCTTTCTTTTCGCATAACCGAACAAATTCAGCATCTCTTTCATATAAATCTACTTGTAAATAAAAACAAGTTCTCAGTTTTAAGATTGAAAGCCGTTGACATTAGCAAATTGAAAAGATAACAGCAATCGATTCGCTAGGACTGACCCCATATATTATGATGGCATCAATTCTATTTCGCCATTCACACATAAATAATGTTCTGAACGCTGCGCTTACAATAAAGCTTGCCCACCCACGTAGACGAATAGGCTTATAATATTGTACTATAAATCTTTTTCGGTGAAGCGCACATTCGTAAACCTATTCTGCGTACGGTTCTCCGCATGACAGTCCGAACGTAGACCTTCAAATTTGACTCTTAATACAAGGCAACAAAGGCTGGTGTTTAGACCTGATTTGATGACTGTATTTCTGGTATGAGACATATTTTAACGGCACCACGGCTAGAATAAATACGACTATAAAGTTATGGATATTGGAAGAAAACAAGCAAATAAAATTCTTTGATCACCCATTCGAATACAAACGGCACATGTAGTTGCTAAATTATTGTGATTGTTACGCAGACCGTAATGTAACATACATACATACGATCACGTTCATACCTAATCCTAATAGGATTGACCGGACCCTTAGGCAGATGTGTAAGGAAAGAAAGAAATAAAGAAAAAAAGTAAAGATGTAAGTCTTGAGACGGTGCTTATCATGACAGAGCTCTTGTTTTTTTACTTTCTCGTGTACGTAGTATAAAGGAAGTCTTGTAATCGTCAAAAAATTTGACGTCGAGATTTTGACGGATTCACACGTTTTGGACCTCCCTGAGTCCAAAAATATTTTTTGGGAATTGGGGATCTGTGTGTCTGTATATCTGCGTATCTGTGCGTTAGCACGATAACTCTAGTATGCTTTAACTGATTGCAACCAAATTTAACGTGCATGTATGACATCAAAATATAAAGTTTCTATCAACTTTTGAGACGTCGATCAAGAAAGTTAAGCAACCAAGTGCGAGGTCGGTACTCGGATGGGTGACCAAAATTTAAGATGCATGCATGACATCAAAATATAAGGTTTCTATCAAGTTTTGGGTCGTTTCCAGTGTACGAGAAAGTCAAGGAAACATTTTAAATCAAGCCAAATTATTAACATAATTCAAGATGTAATTCTGGTTTCAAATTATAATGTCGATACTAGCGGCACATCCCAGCTTAGCTCAGGTAGAACATTTTATTTTTTAAACATTTTGGGACAAGCGTGGAAAGAATCTTTCATTTTTATAATTGGAAAGATTTGTATGTTTGTAACGAATAAACTCAAAAACTATTGAACCGATTTTGATCAAAATTGACACAAATATTTAATAAACATTAGAAAAAGACATAGCTATCTTTTATTGCGAAGAAAAGGCTTGCTGTGGTTGAAATAAGGCATGAAACTTTATATGGAAGTTTGTCCTTTGTGAAGATAAAACCATAAATAAATATTATACTACACCCGATCGGAACAGTAACTATTATTCCCTCAAATTGAAAAGAGAAAGTTGATATTTTCTTCGATTTAAATATGCGGGAGGTAAAGTAGTTGTATGAAAATCTATTTCTAACGCGACGTCCGCCGCAGCGCGCGGCGGCGGCGCGGTGGCGGCGGTGCTCAGCAGCAGGACGTGAGCCGCGACAACTACAGGCCATTGGTTCGCCATTGGTTGGCCGGTGTTCCGCAGAACATCTGCAACTAGTGTTGCATAATCATAAGCTCTTTAAAATTTTATTATATGTACTGCTTATTTCAATTTAACAAGTCTTTGAATGTTCCTCACAGGTGTAGTATAAAGCACTATGTAACACTTAGGAGAAAGTTCTATTCCCAACTCGGGAGTATTGTGGCAACAAACTGCTCCCTCGTTGGTAAACTGTCACTTTCGTCCCGCGGTGAACAATGTACTATTTCTTCTAGCCTTTTTTTTTAATTTTGACATGTGTGGGGATTAAATAGGGGATAAATCCTATGTGAGGATGAAAGTGGCGTCTATATGGTTCCTCAGCGTCTAATCTTATGTTTGTACCAAATTTCATAAAAATCGGTCGTTTTGTTCGTTCGTTCATTACAAACATACAAATCTTTCCTCTTAGTTTAGAAGTATCAGACAGATAAAGAAGTAACATACTGTTTTAATATAGGATAGAAGTTGCTCTAGATTTAAATTTAGTTGTAATAAGTTGCAGCGAAAACTATCCCATAGGAGGTTCCATTTATCATGACTGAGAAAGTTTGAGATTAATCGTCTGCGCTATTAAAAACTGCAGTTCACTTTGAACTTTTTAATTTTCTTGCTCCAGTTACTATTAATGTTATTACTTGAAGCAAGAAAATCTCTGTTAAGTTATTTTAATAACGTGCTATTTTTAGGACCATAGCTTGTACACTTAAAATGCAAAAATCAGCAGCATTTACTTGAAAAAGAATTCATGTTATGTGAGTTCAAAATCTGATCTCTGATCGAAGAGAGTGGATGAAGAAAATATATTACTCCAACTCCAAATAAGATCGGCATCAGAGTGCCAGAATATTATATATCTTAAAAATGTCCGTTGTTTATTATCCATAACACAAGTTCTTAATAAGAACTTTGGGCTCACGGAGTTATATAGTCTTTGTTTGGGCTAGATAATTGGCGTGAATGTGGAAATAACATATATTAATATAGTATCATGGCGGCTTATATAGTATCAAATGTAAGAGTAGTAGTCATAATTATCGCGAAGTCAATAATCAAGAACACCTAGATAGAGAAAAGTATAGGTATTTGTTTATCTGATTTATTTTTTCTTGTATTGTTTTAAGCTAACGTGGTCACTATCATTTGAATGAAAGAAAACGGGATTTAAACCACGTACCTTTGATTTTTGGTTAATCCGATATTTCGGCGCAGTTACATGCGCCATGATCACGGATGAACTGAAGTCTTCTGTGAGTTGATTTTATTGGCAGACAAATCTGTCTACCCTCTTTCTGAGTCTTTTACTACGCTCGGCACCCGTACCACCGTTCTCAGTCTCACTATCTACTCGAAACCGCTGTCTACACACAACACTTATAGTATCTGGGCGTATCACGGCACAACTTTTATTTACTTCGGTTCCACATAAACTTATTACCGGATTCCAGGCGCTCGACAGTTTAAACCCATCCTCACGATTGAAATTTTTGTTTTTCTTAATTTCAATCGCTTCCCTTACCAATCTTGGTATATAGTGGCGTTCTGTCGAGATGACCTGAGGGTTGTGAAACTCGATCCAGTGATTCGGACACTTACATGCAGAACTAAATCATGTACGACATGTGCTACGGGGCAATGGTTACACCGGGAGGTTATTTCAGCGACATAAAACTCGGCAAAAAAGGCAGACAGTAGAAAGACAACCTGTATTTTTACCATATATAAAGGGAGTGACGGACAAGGTCGCCAACATGTTAAATAAATATTCTTTGAATACTGTCTTCACTCCTTTTAGAAAAATAGCACAGTGTCTACGTTCGCCAAAAGACAACATGCCACTAGAAAAGCCAGGTGTCTATAAAATTAACTGCAGTTGTGGGAGCTCATATATCGGCCAGACCAAACGCACAGTAGCAGACCGAATGAAGGAGCACATAAAAGCAGTTAAGAATAACGATACGGAGAAGTCGGCTATCGCGGAGCATTTAATACACTCCGGTCCGAATCACTGGATCGAGTTTCACAACCCTCAGGTCATCTCGACAGAACGCCACTATATACCAAGATTGGTAAGGGAAGCGATTGAAATTAAGAAAAACAAAAATTTCAATCGTGAGGATGGGTTTAAACTGTCGAGCGCCTGGAATCCGGTAATAAGTTTATGTGGAACCGAAGTAAATAAAAGTTGTGCCGTGATACGCCCAGATACTATAAGTGTTGTGTGTAGACAGCGGTTTCGAGTAGATAGTGAGACTGAGAACGGTGGTACGGGTGCCGAGCGTAGTAAAAGACTCAGAAAGAGGGTAGACAGATTTGTCTGCCAATAAAATCAACTCACAGAAGACTTCAGTTCATCCGTGATCATGGCGCATGTAACTGCGCCGAAATATCGGATTAACCAAAAATCAAAGGTACGTGGTTATTTTTTCTTTTTCAATGTACCTTTATGTAAATACCTTTATTTTGGTTCTAGTAGGTGCGACGTGTTTATTTACGAGATATTTACACCTATGTGTTCATGTATATGACGCACGATTAACCATTAAACCTGGGGAAGCGCCGCTTATTCCACCAACATCAATATCATTTGCATTTCAAACCACGTCACGTATTTGTATCATTAGGCAAGTCAAATTGATAACAATCCGTTCCGCAAATTATTCATTTATTCCAGTATTCGAGTAACACGTTGTCATTTTGCCACATTTCAAACAGTTTTGCTTATAAGTACCTACACATTTTCTGGCAAATTATGGTTTAATTGGTAAACCGATTTGCAAAAAATGGGCAATCCTACTAATTTCATACAAACTAGCTTTCAAGCGCCCAGAAGAAGGAAGTGCGCTTCTGCATTGATGATTGTGGCAATGCACGGGTTAAATAACTAGGAGTATTAAAAATGGGACATACTACATACTATTACCCTAAGGTATAATGATAGGGAAAGATGTTATATAAGCATTCTGATGGTAGTGGCAGAAGATCTGCATGCGCCTATATTCCCGACCGAAGTCACCAGCAGCCTTTCTCCGGGTCGCGTCCGCATGTTTAGCCATGTGATGCTGGAAGAGCAGAATAGCATCACCCCATATCCTCCAAGGTGTGGTAGAAGACGACTAATGGATCAGCAAAGGGGTATTGATCACCTCACACTGCGTCCACTAATCCGCATTAGGCAAGCGTGGTGAACTACTGCCTAAAGCTCTTTAGATGACAAGGAGAGGCCTTGTGTCCCAGCTGTGGGTCAAATTATAAAGCCAGTGTGATGGATGATATTACTACTCACCCTTGTTTATAAGTTAATTTTATAACCAACCCATGGACCAATGTAGTCTGAAATAAAGTAACTAATCCCAGTAGGCGTTGAGCAGAGCTTTAGATAATATCTGGTTACACATAAAGCCACATCTGCCATTTGCACACGTTGAAAGACTGTCGCCTATAACAGGGTCATAAACTCCAAAAAGTAACTAAACCTTCATCGAGCCAATAAACAAAAGCAGATAACCATGTCAGTTGTTACACTCAAATACAGTTGTTACACTCAAAGGCAGTCCATGTCATTTGCATTTCAAGCCACCAAACCAGTACTTCTGAATTTAATTCTGGTGGGCGAACCACTAGATCGCGAATGCAGTAAAAACGGTGTTTATAACGTCGTTTTGCCTTATTGTTTTCGTGATCAATTCCAATTAGAACTCAAATAAGAACATTTGAGGGTGATAATGACCGTTGTGTCGAAATATTACAGGTACTATGAATTTGTTAATGTTTTCTTTGGCATACTGTTTGACATGATTTTGATTGTTTGATGGATACCAAGTCAAATAAAACATACAAAAACCTGCGTAGTTTAGTTGGATGAGAACCCGCGGATTTGAGTCCTGTCTCAGCGCTTAATGATGACAGGTTCTTTATTTTATTTGTTATCATTTTCAAACATTTTAAACTTTTTTCTCCTACTTAGATGCCAATTAATTTGGTGACGGTGCAGAATTTTTTAGACATCGAAAATACTGTATTATGATGTGGCATTAGATTTTTACGGCTGGCCACCGGCCTGACAACCCTCATTGGGTACGACTGCTATCTTGCGACAGCTGTCGGGACCACCAGCTTAACGTGCCTTCCTTCATGGAGAAAAATCGAGTTGAAAATATTCGATCACCCATTCAAGTACCGACCGTACCGACGCATTTGGAAGCATAGCTTTCGAAGTCGTTAAGAAGAATCGACCTCCTCGAATTTTCAAACATTTTAATATACTATGAGAAAAACTCGTTGATCCGTTCTTACTGTCGCAAAATCCACCTTCAGCTTAAGTGCAGCCTCATAAATAAATCGATGCCCAACTAAGCAATGCATTTGAAGCATTTGGTTGATGCAAATACGAGCTCGCAAGGCGCGCCCGTTGGATCAATAGGGGAGTGGTGCATATAACCCTGGGTGTACTTCGCATAACTTTATTATGACTGCTCGAATGAAACAATAACTCTTTTTGCCTCAGTTAATGTGAGCATAAATACCGTAGGAGTTTTTTCAAGGCATATGAAAAAGAGTTTGACATAATCCCCAGGATATTATCCAATGCATCGACAAATTGAATTTAAGAAAGTGATTTAGGGTATAATTTGGTCATTGGTCAAGGTTTTTTATCATCGATTTTGGTTTAAATTCGTCAAATACTAATAAGGTTTAGTTTCGCCGAAGCATCTAAAAGTTCTGACTGAATAAGGCTAGGTAAAGTACCTAACTTGTCAAGCAAGAAGCTTATATTGTTCTTGTCAAGCGTTTAAAAAGTCCTGATTCCTCAATAATAAAATTTTTACTTCGCTTGTGGTAATAAAAAAAATAACCCTGAACTACAAATCGAGCAAGAGGAGAATAATTTGACAAATTAGAAGTTTTGACTGATATGACCATATGGAATTTATACATTATGTTATAAATTTATTTTTTAAGAATAATATTAATGTGCTGCTGACTCATGAATATTAATCCTGTAAACCCGTCCAACTAAGCTAATGCTCTTGTGCTAGGAGTGGGTTCACGTCGGTAGACTAACGGCGGCCGGGGGATCGATCTCCGTTCACACGGAAACCACAATATAGAGAACACAGTACTTTGACGCTTAGCATGCTCTGAACGGCAAAGGCGGCCGTGTAAACGTTTGTATGTGTGCGCGCGCCGATAAGTCAAAATATATGGGAGTCAAAGTACTGTGTTCTCTATATTGTGCGGACCCTGAGTCCACCTGCCTGCCTATTTACAAATAATCAATTCCATAATCATTTTGTTTTTCAAACATATTGTCATTAAGATAATACCTACAATTCATACAAAATAATACAGAGTCAATTAATAGTAATATTAGTAATTTTAAAACAAAATAACATGCCATCAAATAATTTAAGTTAGTGAAGATATTATTAATAATAGTATAATATGTTTTTATAAGTTAAGAATATTATATACATGATGGGTGACATTAATACATACACACTCGCAGGTTGTGTCATGACTTTTTCCATCAACAGTAGGTGAATTTGCGCAGGCACTATGTTTGGGCTCTTTGAAATGGTTTCAATTAATTCAAAATTCAAATTCAATTAATGGATGGAGCAGGAGATATTATTGAAGATAAAATGTTTTTGATTATTTGTAGGTACACCGTTACTTTTTTATCAACCCGGATAATAATAGGGGTTAAAGAATGAAATTTCCGATTTTTTCCTCATTATTCATTAGTGTATAATACCTTTAATACAATAACTATGTCCATTATTCTTTTATTACCCGTCTCCGTTATAAATATGAATATTTTTTTGACAGATATCAATTCTCAATTTTTTTCTCTATGTATCCTATAGCTTAATGTTGTCTAAATACAGGGTGTAAAAGACATGAGCAGTCAAACGAAAACCATGTATTCTGCTCACCGTCATAACATTTTTCTTCCTTGAGACTATACCTGGGAAATTGATAGTTACGATTTTATTGAAGGTCAAAGTCATAATTTTTTTTTTTTTGCATTTTTTTATGAAAACCTATTCTATACATTATTTCTTAATTATTGTCCAAAGAAACATTATCATTTTTTTTAGTATTTCATAACAAAAAATGGCTTCAAAACGTTAGCGTTCAATGTAGCTCACTCGATGCGCACGCACACTAACGAATGGGGCCGCCGTCAAGCAAAATTATCGCGGTTTTGCGAGTTGCGTGCGAGTTGAGCCCTTTACATTGCGCGGTACAATTTGCAATTTTTTGTAACACCAAAAAATAAAAATCATTTCCCAGCAATATTTTTTTTGAAATATGTCTTATTATGATGTATAGAATACGTGGTTTTCGTTTGACTGTTCATGTCTTTTACACCCAGTATATCCACAAAATTACACAAAATTTAGATTTGTGGTTCCTTAAAAAATCGCAAAAATATTTGTATGCAAAAATGAATTTTCGTTAAATTCTCCATACAAAAGAGCAATTTCATACTCAAACTCCTTATTGTAATATAAGGGACGTTATCAACATTACATACAAACAACTCTTTGTACGCAACCAACATCGAAATTGCGGAAATAATCAGCTCTACCATACATTTTGCTTACGAAGGTGTTGTACTTTTGTATGGAATAGCTGAATTTTTTTATCCCATTTTGTCCTATAGTAAAAGTTTGTTTGTATGTAATGTAGGCATCCCTTATATGTATGGGTGATAAAAAGTAGCGGTGTTTAAATTTAAAACTCGCTTAACATAATTTCCTAAGGGATTACTGTAGGTAGCAAACTTATTATTTTAATACAAAAGCTTGCATGTAGATCGTACCTTCGCTAAGTACATTAAGCATGGCGTGTGACCTCACTAGGAAGCTAGCTTCCGTTCTACATGGTGCACGGCTAGATAAATTCAATAAAACTGGTCCCGCTGTTTGCCATCAATAGATAATGCACGAGTGGTGTTTTAAAAACGTATATTTCTAGCTCGTAAATATATTTTTATACTATAATATTCTATAAAGTAAGTTTGGATCAGAAGTACAATAACAGTTTAGTACTACAACACTTGTGCACTAATAGTAAGTTAACATTATGTATGAATTATTATTGTGACAAGGTACTACAGTGTGAATCTACTTCTGACGCTGACCGTGCTACAGAAACGTACAATTAACAACAGAAAATTATCAAATTTATTATTATTATTTAGATAATTCGGGGCTTTTTGCGTCACTGCGACCTATAAAGATCTATTGTGACTAGCCTCCAAGTAGTTTTTTTAGGGTCGCTAGTTTAAGATTTAAATGAACTATAATTAAAAACTAATAATAAAAATATTATCTCCTTAATTACATTAAAAAAACAATCAAAATTATATTTCTAAATATTAAATTTTTACAATGTATAATACTAAAAAATATTACATTTAAAAGTAAAAAAATGCAGTTCCCCATCGGAAGTGAGGTCAGGGCCCCGGCAACCGGTGAAACCCTCCCATAATACGGGTCGTATCTAGAAATAAGTACTGCTTTCTGCATCTGACATTTGATTTATTTTTTATTATTATTATTTAAAATAAATTTTAGTCGTACCTGTAACTCTTGTCTCTTTTTACTCGGATTGCTAATAAATTTAATTGAGGAATAAAAGTTATTAGCGATCCGAGTAAATAAACATTTAAAAAGACGACTAAAGATTAAAATATAGAGATCGTTTTCTACAGTCATCTATCTATATTTTAAATAAACATTTGTATCCTAAAACTACGAACAATCTATAGTGATGAAGCAGTCCATTAAAATCAACCGAAAGGTCAAGAAATATATTTTGTACTACAGACTTATTTCGGCAAAAATAGATAGAATGTTTCAAAGAATTCAAACCGAAATATAACCTTCAGATATGTATCGAAACAGGAATAAATTAATTTTACCGTCAATCCCACACCTACAAAGGTAGGTAATTTACAACAGTCATACTTGCTTTGATATGAGTCGGTTTTCAAGTAAACATTCCTCTTGCAGTCATATCAATCCACAAAGGATTCGTTCGGACAAAGGTGACCTTTGTTTAACTCAATTTTGTAACGGTCTAACCTAATGTAAAGCTGACCTCCCTGTAACGTTATCTGGTAGACGAGTTCGTGTTTCTTCCTTTTTTATTTATTATAAGACACAACAGGCTATAATTATAAATTTGTATACATATTGCTTGTGATGTTATAATAATAATATATTTCCACGCTCAAACCAATTATCTAGCCCAAATTAAGTATCATGTGTTAAGGATACTAGATAACGGACAAATTTAATATACGTAATATTATAGATATGTTTATGAATAAACTTAAATAAATACATAAACAACTATGACTCGTGAAAAAATGTTTGTATTCATCACACAAACATTTGCTCCTACCAGGACTCGAACGCGGACCGCTTGATGTGTAAGCAGCTTTACTGACCACTCCACCACGACGGCGTCAAATGAATGTTACCCATATAAAATGTATAATAATATAATTATTCAACAATAAATCGTATTCAGTCCCCTTGTTTGTCATTACAATAACTTTCAAAATAACTATAGGTACCATTGATAGGATTAAGTAATAAAAAAGGCGAATAATGAATTTTGTAATTGTCAATTTTGAAAAATATAGCGTATGATATTAGACTACTCACACCTTTACTTAATTCACACCAATGATTTATACATATATTCATACACGAGGTAGATATGGCGCGTCAAAAATGAGGTGGTCAAATTCGGGGAATTGGTGCAATTTCAATTGGCTAGCGGAGGGCTAGCGCAACACTATTTCTTTCTGCCTAGTACTTTCTTTAAGATATGTTTCATTGATTATTGGAACAGTATTTAAACGTCACTCAATATGGATATGTGTCATCTTTATAAAAACATTATTGACTCACAAACAAATAGTACCTATTAGAACATTCCAAAATTGGTATTTCAACATTTAATTTTCCAATCGTCAATTTTGAAAAAATATAACTTATTATATTAGACTACTCATTTTTTTTTTACATTTTGTGTGTATTAGTCTATTAAGTAATAGTAGTGTAGGTATTAAAAAATGTCTGACAGTACGTTTTACCAAAATAAAAAACTGACATAACTCTGAAATTACTGAAGCTATTTTCATAAAATTGACCTTGTAGATAAAATCATTATTTAAATATTCATATTATAAGAAAGTATCATCTTGTTCAGAAAAATCAATAGTTTTCTGTGTTTTCTTAGAGCTATGAAGACACGGGATGGTCCGCCCACTAGAACAAGGTTGCACGCACTAATCATCACCTTACCATTGATTGTAACGTAAACGTAATCTGCGAATTCCCCGTGACACTGAGATCGATAACTTGTACAGAGGCAAGGACGGACTCGGAGGGCGGTCACGGTCGCACTACGTACCTTTGTACTTCGAGTCACGAAAAAAACGGATTTGAAGTTTTGATCGTTCTGACTCTCACTCGCAAGCACACTAAGATTCAAATTATTGTTTATTATTTCTTTTAGTTGAAGTAGGGCAGCAGACTAGCCGCATGAATTTGGAGCGCCTGAACTATGGTAGTACCTTCTCCTTACAGAAGATCACAGACAAATAAGAATACATTTTTGTGGTGTTGTGTTTCTTGGTGGCCAGAAGTTCCACGGGGTAGGGAAGGGACTAGGGTTAGCAGTGCGCGAGTGAGACGTCAGTGTTCCAAGCGTCTATAGGCTACTGTGACTGCTTACCATAAGGCAGGCTGTATGAATTGCTGCCAACCAAATAACCTTTAAAAAAATGTTTTAATGTTATTTGCATCACTGCGACCTATAAGGCCGCGCTGCCGTCGTTCGCCCCGCTCGTCCCTGACTTCGAGTCGGCGGCGAGCGGAACGACGGGGCAGTGCGACAGCGGAGCGGCGGACGCCGACCGGCCTCGAAGCCAGCGGACAGATCGCGCGGCGCTAGAGCCTAGAGCGGCGTAGTGTTGTGTCATCAGAAAGTAGTGCTTTGGCCTGTCAAAAATAATTGAAATAAGCTCTTTAACGTCTTCGGTGGGAATTTCGAAACGTCGGTCGATAATTGCAATAAATAAAATGCACAATACTACGTTAATACAAACGCAAATATGTATATATGTTACGCTCAAAGACCGAAAATGCTCACAGCGCGTTGTCGTCATAGTAAAACATCCACATCTGTTATTGATAATTATCCTTTCGAACCCTGTGGCTGAATGAGATGGGTAGGTTAGGGATATTTTTTTAATAAACAGGCAGAGTGCAATGTTTTTGGGAGAGTAGTGTTTTATGCACCTACATGGCTGAGTGATGGGGAGGTTAGGGTTATTTTTTTATAGCCAGGCGGAGTGAACTTTTTTGTGACCACAAAGCGTTGTGATCTATTTTTCGCTTAATGAGCGTTTTCGGTCTTTGAGCGTAACATATGCATTGAATCGCGTCCCTCTCTCGCTGCCCGCTCGTCGCTGACTTAGAGTCCGCGGCCTTAAGATCTATTGTGACTAGCCTCCAAGTAAGTCCTATTGAGGCTTTTCTTGTACTCCCTTAGCTGGGCACTGTCTAAAAGTGATAAGATATTCCCAGCTTGGATTGTTTTGATATTACGAGTATCTGGGTCGGGAGTGTGTTTCCCCAAATGTCAGGTTCACAAAATCACAGGAGGTGCACCGGTGTTTCACGCTCCTATCCGAAGAATCTGCCAGTATCGGTGTTAGTCTTATGTTTTAGAGATGTCTGTTCAGTTTGCAGTGACAAAAGCAGACTTGAATCTTTGCATTATCTTGAGAGTGGAAGAAGTAAGACAGGTATTTCGGTAGGTACAGTATTTTTATCTCACAAACGCGGGTGAGCGTGTGTATAAGGAAGTGTAAAGCACATTGTGTCTATGTGCATCAGTGCACAGATTTAATAATACAAGGAGATAGGCCGAGCCGGTGTTAAACTCGTGACAAGTGTATGCCCATCAGTGCGCATACATTGCCGCCAGTTCGCCGTCCGATAATGTCGAGTGAATATAATAATATAATATATATAATATATTTTTCACGCTCACACCAATTATCTAGCCCGATGTAAGTATCGTTAAGAACTTGTGTTACTGATTCGAACCCGGACCGCTTGATGTGAAGCCAGCTATACTGACCACTCCACCACGACGGCGTCAACGTACGTATGTGAGAAAGAATTTCTGTAGAACTGCAGAAGACATTAAAATTCGCTTAAATATTGTTTTATTTTGCAGACTTATTGTGCACTAAATACTATTTTTTGTATTAATTGAGTTTTTTTGGTAATTAATATATTAACACATTATAAAAATGTTTCTCTCGTTTCCAGTTGCCTTGAGTCTCTCTCTCTCTCTCTATGTCGCCTACATAAAAGGGGTGTTAGTCCCAAAAAGAACTAAATCTTCATTGAACCAATAAAGAAAAGCCAACAAAGGAGCTCCTTGTCAACACCTCAGAAATCTGGTCGGATTGATTGGGATTAGGCATTTAAAATTTAACTAAATGCATTGAGACTTGTGGTGTAGTGTATTGGTGTAAGTTTTCTAGATTATTTTAATAAAAACGTGTAGCAAAGTATTCAATTCCACCTGATTATAAGCAGAGCCGACCTGAAGGTGCTTCTTCGATTGCAAGCAGGAGGAAACACGTGCCAGATTTAGTAAATGCTCTTTCGTCTTTCAAAAATCACGTTCAGTCTTAGGTCCCGATTGTTAATGCAACTGTTCTGGCTTAACCATCCACACTATACCGGCGTGTCGGATTCACTGCCTCAAACATCTCAGACGTTCTTAAGAGGATACCTCGCGAATATTCAACATTTTCGATTGGATTTTTATCCTACTTCTCCTCCAACTATTGTGCTCATTTTCGAATATGTTATAGTTATACCCAGCGGTACGACTTAGATAGTAAGCTGTTTATTATAAATTATAAGTATACCATTATGCAGTGGCTTTCACTATTAACTTGCACGGGACGAATCTACTTACCTTCTACGTATCGCACTGTGAATGGGGCAAACATTTGCTCTACCAGTAGTTCCAAATATTGGTGACAATTTTAAAGATTTTGGTGAAGCCACTCGTATTAAAAAAAAATATTTCGTGTCCATTCGTGTTTTAGCACTGTAATGTAATCAATAAATAGAATTACCTGCCCCCCACACGTGTTCTCTCCATCCTACAATCCTGGGTCATTCAAAAGAGGCGTGACGAAGCACCTTGCAGTTCGACAAGGCGAGGGTAGCGAGCGCGGTGGTTTATCTCTCGCCCTAGCTATTTTCCTATTTGGAGTCCAGATCTGCTTACCATCAGGTGGAATGAAGTCATTTGCTTGAGCTTTTTTTAAAAAAAGTTCTTACTATGAAAAATAAAATTATTTTCTTGGCATTTAGCTAAAACTGAGGGCGACAATTTATAAACCCTAACGTTACCATCAGGCGAACTTTGATATAGAAAGTTGATTGCCTCCAACTTTCTATATAGAAAATATTTTGCTGTACTTGTACCTATAAATATGCCATTTCGTAATATGTATTCTCATATCTTTGCATTTTTCAATCCTTAGACTGTATTCTAAACAAACTTACGTACTTTACTAAAAGCAAACAAATGAGACCTTGGTTAGACTAAACAGTCCTATCCAATCGACTTTAACGTTCCTTGACATAGGTTGGACGGTGGTGGCGCTAAGGGTGGTGGGTGCCAGTGGTGCCCCACCACCACGCTCGATACGACGTGTCGTGGGTTTCGCGAATAACACCCAAATTGGTGGATGCGAGATTATTGTACCTTATATTTAAGAAGTGTAGTGCAAATCCGTAACAGAATCGCTTGGCAAAATTGGTGACGAATTTAAATAAAATCGGTTGTCAATAAAATTATTGAAAGTGCTGCAAATTTTAACACAATCTTTTTTAAATATCACTCTTCTCATCAACATCGAGAATTCGTGAAGCGGTAATTCAAATGTCATAACTAAACACTTAAATTGCACAAATAATAAAAATTGAAATAACATCTCCAACCAGTTTTACATCAGTATTTAATCAGATGAATTCTGTGCTATTTGTTACAGTTGCATTCGGCATCTAACCGTCGAGTTATAGACGTTATGTAGTTTTCCACAAATATAATCAATGTTTTGTATTTTTAACATTTTATTGTATGCACACATAAATACAACTTCTTAAAAAATATCTTAGACCAGCCTGTGTTATTTGCTGAGAAACGTGGATGACGCGTGTTCTTAAAAATAAGTCATCTTAAAATATATTTAAAAAATTGCATTTCATTTGGGGTTTTCTTTCTTGCCGTATTCTTCATTGCTGAAGGTCGTGTCCGTCTTGAAATTCCTTCGTCACGCTGGTTACTAATCTCCTCCATGCAATTCTGTCTTCGGCCTGGCTCAAGGTGGTAGTAATAGGGAGGTCTTTGAGCGATTTTACTTAGTCCGACCAGCGGGTAGGATCGTCAATTTGTGTGGATACTCTATACGGGGTGACCAATTTCGACAGGATGGTGTCACGTCAGGTCAACCACAATACCCATGAGTACTATTATTAGGGTAGTGAGGGGAGAATTTTCTAGTAAAGAGATATAGATTTGTGATGTGATTTTGAAACTGCGCCTTTGACAATGTTCAGCAGTGGCGATACTCCATTGATGACTCCTGATGGCTACAGCAGCTTATCACCAGGTGAGGTTGATCATATTTTATATGTATACTTACTTTAACGAGGACGTCCTTGGTCTTTATCTTACCTGGTGGTGACTAATGAAGAGGCCGAAGATCGAAGCTAGTTTCGACCGAAAAATCTTAAGAACTAAGCAACTATTTGCAAGCCCTATGCTCTAAATTTTATTTTACTAACATGACTGGTAGTAGAAGATCCGAACCTATATCGACCTTCACCGAGCTGATAATAGAATGAAACATATTTTATTATTAATTTAGTATATTAGAAAATATATTAAAAATGGGTTGTCTAAAAAAATCCTGGACAGACTATTTTTAATTATTTTTTGAAAAATGATTTAAAAAAAAAAATGAATAAAATATTGCAACATCAAGATAATAAGAAAATTTTGTCCTGACTGATAGTAGAAACCGTATAGAATGTGCAGGCATTGGGTTGTCTATTATTTACCTGCGCGAACTACTGGGTTGTCAGGTATGAACAGGTATGTCGATATCAGTTACTTTCACTCGATTGGATAATAGAAAAAAAATTATATCATCATAAGCGCGCGACAAAATTTTCTTATTATCTTGATGTTGCAATATTTTATTAAAAATCATTTTTCAAAAAATAATTAAAAATAGTCTGTCCAGGATTTTTTTAGACAACCCATTTTTAATATATTTTCTAATATACTAAATTAATAATAAAATATGTTTCATTCTATTATCAGCTCGGTGAAGGTCGATTTAGGTTCGGATCTTAGACTATGGCGAAAGATGCATCCCATAATGCCTGCAACACGGACTGTCGCTACCGGGTAAAAAATACCACATTAGAAAAAAGATGTTTCTTAGGGGTATTTAAATGAAACTAATTTTTATGTAATATTTTATTATATTTTGAGCTAACAAATGTGTGAAAAATTAATTAAAATTTTATATTAGTAGATGGTTATTGGGAATTCTGTCCCACCTCCATTCGCTCGGGCTCACGCCCTCACTCACTTCGGTTGTACAGAATACCCAATACCCATTATGTATGCTATTGATCATTACGTACTTTCCTACAAATTTTCCAGTCGAACAGTATAGGTCACTAACGTTATCATGAGCTCTCAGGAAGGTAATGTCCACTAACACAGAGTTATTCATCACAAGCTGATGGCCCAGGATGTTTAAATATAAATACATAAGAATTTGAAGTCATTGTGTGTGCGCCTTTCATACACTGCAAATAAGTTAACAATTCATTATGAAATTTGTAAAACAAAAGGAATCTTTAAAATTAGAATGCCTTAGTCCAATATTACCTAATGAAGCCAAACGTCATGGCAACTTACTACCTAACACTATTCGTTGTCTTGTTTGTGGTCCATCAAATTGTGGAAAAACCAATTTAGTTATTAGTTTGTTATTGCATAGAAACGGTCCTCGCTTCCGTAATTTGTATGTGTATTCAAAATCTTTGTACCAACCTAAGTATAAATTTCTGGAAGACGTTCTACAATTAGTACCTGGTACATCATTTTACAAATACAACCACAATAGTGAGATTTTGAGTCCTCATGAAGCTTTGATAGACTCCATTATTATTTTTGATGATGTTGCTTGTGAAAATCAAAACAACATTCGAGATTATTTTGCTATGGGCCGTCATAAGAATATTGATTGTTTTTATATTAATCAAACTTATTCTAAAATTCCAAAACAGCTTGTGAGGGACAATTCTAATCTAATAATTTTATTCAAACAAGATGATATAAATTTAAAACACGTCTATGACGAGCATGTAGGTTCAGACATGTCGTGGTCCGAATTCCGTGAAATGTGTTCTGCTGTTTGGACCAAACCTTACAGTTATCTTGTAATAAATAAGGACTGTGAACGAAACAAAGGATGCTACAGAATGAAATTTGATACATTTATAGTATTAGATTAACATTCATAAGTGATTGTAACGTTGTTAACTATCACTTTCATTTGTGATTTCGAAAGGAGTAGAATTCTAAACATGGAAAGAAATCTTAAAGAACAAATTGTAAAATCTGCAGCAGCAGTAAAAAGGAAGGTGAAAATGATAAAAGATGTAAAAAATTCTAACAACATGGCTCTGGAAACAATTTTTCAACCTATAGTAAACCCCCTTAATCAATTAGTAAACAAAAACGATGAAAAATTTGAAGAAGAAGAATTTGACTATAAACCTATAATGAAGAAAAATAAGGACAGTGAGAGTGAAGAGTCGTATTCATCCAACGAAGACTCTGAAAGACCTCTTAGTGATGAGGAAAACTTGGATGATGCTCGTACTCACCAATCGAACAAAACTCTTACTGTCTCACCTTTTGTAGATCATAACGTAAGCGAAGAGTCGTTTAAGTCTTTTCAATCGTCACCAAGCATAAAAGATCAGTCTATATGGTCTGGGTCATCTGAAATTGAGAAAAATGTACCATACGGTGTTAAACTTGAGCGTGGAAAACTTTTTCTGGGTAAAACACGTGTCTTTGACCGAAATCGTACCTGGCGAATTGGAAATCGTGTTGTAAACAAAACCCTTGGCTTAAAAGAATTATTATTTAAAAAAGCACCGAATATGGATGTGATAACGGAAGAAGATTTACAAATTTATAAAATATTGTTGGTTGACACGAATGCTCATAGACGTAATTTTGACTCAACTAAGACCATAAATAGCAACAAAGGATACAAATATATACACATTATCAAACCATTATTTAAATACTCAAGAAGTGCAAGTACAAGTACTGAGAATCTACCACTGGGGAAAGGATTGAAACTCTTGAAAAAAGTGAAAAAAAATACTGATTTAATTTATTGGGATGACCCAAACGAGCTAGTAGATCGTCTTAAATTATTATTTGCATCGCGAGATGCAGGTAATACTGGTTTAGATAATGAAATTATAGCAATAATTGAAGAACTATACGAAGCCGGTATCATCAACAAAAAATATAAAGAAACTACATAAGAATAATTCAGCAGTATACTTACAGTAAGCAGCTGATGAGCATTGGCTTTGCAATGAATATAGACAAATTTGGTAATCACGTTCATAAGCGTTTACGATTATCTGAATTATTTGATACTAACAACGTTTCTTTAGTAAAATCAGAAACAGGAGACTACGATTTAAAATCATCAAGATTGAAAGGTTTGCTACCTCCAGATAAAGACGACGAAGCTGTAAATAAAGGATATTTGGATAAATCAATCCAACACATGGAAAAAGAATTGAAAAAAGTTTCGAGTGATGTTAAACATTATTTAAACAATTTAGAAAAAATTGTTTTAGATCGTTTCAAAACCGTTATAGAAAAAGGTCTTTCAGATCGTATGAATGTCGATTATTATACAAAAACTGAAATAGATAATTTAATACAAGATAAAACAAACCAAAAATGAGTAAGCAAAACATTGTTGATGAACTTCATAAAGCTGTGCGAAAAAATTTTCCACGTCGATGTACAATTATAAAAGCGATGGATGATTTATGGCAAGCTGATCTAATAGACTTCCAAAAGTATTCAAAATTCAATAAAGGTTATAAATATATATTAGTAGTCATTGATGCTTTGTCGAAATATGTATGGGTCAATCCTCTAAAATCTAAAGCAAAAAATGAGGTAACGAATGCAATGAAATACATATTAGCTGATTCATGCAGAAAACCAAAAAATCTGCAAACGGATGGAGGGAAAGAGTTTTATAATGAAAAGTTTAAGCAATTAATGACCCAGTATAAAATAAATCATTATTCTACATATTCGGTGAAGAAAGCGTCTATTGTAGAACGAGTAATAAGAACATTAAAATGTCAACTTTATAAACTATTCAGCCTATGTGGTCAATATCAATGGTTGGTGAAAAATTTGGAAACCACTGTACAATGCTATAACAACACAATTCATCGTATAACAAAATTTAAACCCAAAGAAGTAAATAAATTCAATGAGTTGTTAGTTAGATCTAATATTATTAGAGCACAAAAACAAAAGAAAATTTGGGTCTCTAAATTTCATGTTGGTGATCATGTTCGTATCAGTAAATATAAAGGAGAATTTTATAAAGGTTATACACCTAATTGGTCAACGGAAATATTCTCTGTGCTAAAAGTGAAACAAACCAATCCACCAAGTTATGAAATAGAAGATAAGAATAAACAAAGAATCTTAGGATCATTTTATGAATATGAATTACAGAAAACAAAATATCCAGACCTTTACCTGATCGAAAAAGTTATAAAACGAAAAGGAAATAAACTGTTTGTGAAATGGTTAGGTCTCAAAGATAATGAAAATAGTTGGGTTGAAAAAAATTCATTGGTGTTCTAATATATATATAAGATGCTATTGATCTATAATAATCACTTTGCCTGTACCAATGAAGGAAGGAAGCGGCATCATTAACAGTTTAATAAATAAAATACCTTTTGAATTACACTTACCTGGGTATCAATATTGTGGTCCTGGAACAAAACTTAAAAAACGTTTACTAAGAGGCGATCGAGGAATAAACCAATTGGACAACGCTTGTATGTATCACGACATTGCTTATAACAATAACGATTTGAACGTTCGACGTAACGCTGACTTGGAGCTTTTGAACATGGCTAAGAGAAGACTAAAATCTAAAGATGCTAAAAAAGGAGAAAAGATTGCTTCGTGGATTGTAAAAAATGCAATGAAAGCAAAACTCAAAGCTGGTGGTGGTGTACGCTCATTTATGGGAATTGTGAAAAAAATTCAATCTAAAATAAAGAAACTAAAATCGAAAAACAATCATGTCGCTATTAAATGTGCATATGCAGCTGCGAAAAAATTATTCAGTAATAAAAAAGGTGTTCGTTTACCACGTTGTATTCCTCTTCCTAAAAGTGGTGGAATATTACCTTTGATTCCAATTTTTGCTGGACTGTCAGCTTTGGGTTCATTAGCGGGTGGCGCAGCAGGAATAGCAAAAGCTGTAAACGACTATAAGGCCTCTCAAAAAAATCTTCAGGAATCTGAGCGCCATAATAGAATGATGGAAGCGGTCGCTCTTGGAAAAGGGGTATATATCAAACCTCATAAAAAAGGAGCAGGTTTATACTTGAATCCGTCAAAAAACTGATGCGTCGGCTGCCCAGAAGAGCGTTAACTAATTTGGATATATTAGAGCATGCAAGGACCATTCCATATTTCCGTGGTGTTTTTATGAGAGATACCTTACCGCTAAAACCAAGAAAAATAGAGTGTGCGATAGTCAACTTGGACAGCTCTGAGAACTCTGGAACGCATTGGGTAGCCTACGTTAAGAAATTCAATTATGCTGAATATTTTGATAGTTTTGGTAACTTAAAACCACCGTTAGAACTATTAAAATATTTAAAAGGGACTCCTATATGCTACAATTATATACAACATCAGAGATTCGGATCAGTAAACTGTGGACATCTTTGTTTAAAATTTTTAAAAGATTTCTGGAACATACATTTAAATAAGGAAACAAAGTAAAATGTTTATCATTAGAAAAATGTCTTTCACTGTGTCGATAACCGGAAAAGAAGCTTCTTTAACAACATATTATTCACCAACCTTACAATTAGATGGAGAATATGAATGTGGACTTTTATATTTTTCGACATTCAATTCCATACCGAATATAGATAAGCGAAATAACAAGTTCTACTACGGTGACAATGAAGTCATTGAGATACCTGAAGGATCGTATGAACTTCAAGATATTTGTGATTACTTGAGAAATAATATAAAAAATACCACATTGAAATTATCTTGTAATAATAATACTTTGAAGACAAGTATTTTCTGTTCGAAAGACATTTTCTTTAACAAAAGTGATTCAATAGGTAAAGTTTTGGGTTTTGGTACGGAAACAGTAAAGGCTAATATAAGTAGCGAGTCCCAGTACCCAGTAAACATTTTATCAACAACCATCGTGCGCATAGAATGTGATGTTGTAAGTGGTTCGTTCGTGAATGGAAGAGCAAGTCACATTATTTATGAATTTGTGCCGAACGTACCACCAGGATATCGAATCATTGAAATACCCAAGAATTTAATATATTTTCCTGTTAACCAAACCTCAATAAGTGCAGTCAATATAAGATTATTAGACTCTGAAAATAAGCAAATTAATTTACGAGGTGAAGAGGTACAGTTGTATTTACATTTTAAGAAAAAATGTTAAATTTTAATAAAAACTGTACTACCTCTTGTAATAAAATCAGTTCTAAGAGAGCAGTTAAAAAAGAAAGACCTCCACAGATAAAGCAAAAACTGACAAAAGCTAACAAGGAATTTCTTAAACTAGTAGGCTTATTAAAATGAACATTTTAAATGTATCCCAATCAACTTCATGCGATAACAGCATTGAAAGTTTCGAATATCATTCATATAAACCATACGTAACAAGTTTCAACAAGAACGATGAAATACGAATACCTATCAACCAACAAGACTTATACGTACTACCCTCCCTCAGCACTTTGTATATTGAGGGCAAGGTTAGCGTGTATGATAGCACTACTAAAACAAAAATACCAAATGTACATTTTGTAAATAATCCAGTGCTTTTTTTATTTCAAGACATTCGATATGAATTAAATGGAGTTGAAATAGACAAAATTAAAAATGTTGGTGTTACTGCTACTATTAAATCTTATTTGTCGTTAAATGAAAATGAATCTAAGTCTGCGAAAGTTTGGGGTTGGTCCACTACTGGCATAACTAATGTTAAGGATGGTATGTTCTCAGCTTCGATACCTTTAAACAAAATCTTAGGATTCGCAGAAGATTATAATAAAATTATAATAAACTGCAAACACGAGTTGGTATTACTAAGAAGTAACACCAACCTCAATGCTTTAAAATTAAATGAGGGTGAAATTGTGGATGATATTGTAATCAATAAAGTAGTATGGCGTGTACCTCATGTAAAAGTGTCTGATCGGGAGAGGATTAATTTACTGAAGCATTTAGAAAAAGATCGAGCAATAACTCTAGCATTTAGAAATTGGGATCTTTATGAATATCCTTTGTTACCAAAAACACGGAAGCATACATGGTCTATTAAGACTTCATCACAAACAGAAAAACCAAGATTTGTTATTCTTGCACTTCAAACTAATAGAAAAAATATAGCTGGATTATCAATGGCTGAATTTGATCATTGCAATGTACGCGACGTAAAAGTATATTTAAATTCTAGATATTTTCCTTATGAAAGCTTAAATATTAGTTTTGCGGAAGACAAGTTTAGCTTATTATATGAAGAATATGTCAGATTTCAACAGTCTTATTATGGACGTAGACCTGAACCTTTATTGAGCCTAAAAGAATTCAAAGACATTGCACCTTTGTTCGTTATTGATTGTTCCCGTCAACAAGAAATGCTAAAAGGTTCTATAGACGTGAGAGTTGAAATCGAAACTGATCAAGAAATACCGGATCAGACCGCTGCATATTGTCTCATTTTTAACGATTGCATATTCGAATACAAACCCTTAAGTAACATTGTAAAAAAAATATCATGAATAAGGATACAGTCATAGTGGACGTGCAGGGTTTTAAAAATGAAAAACATGAGTTTATTGTTAAAGAATTAGTTATAGCCACTGAAGATCATACTCAAGTATTCTTAATAAAACCACCCTATCCATTCTCTACATTAACGCTTCAAGAAAGAAAACATGTTTGGTGGATAGAAAGAAATAGAGGATACCGATGGAGTGAGGGTCATATTGACTACAGAGAATTTAGAAAGCTTATTATACCCTACTTCAAACAAAGAAAAATCATTGTAAAAGGCGAAGAAAAAGTTAAGTGGGTGCAAGAGTTATGTCAACATAAAAATGTTTTAGATATAAGTAACACAGGCATTCCTAATTTAAATACTTTAACTGAACTCTACTGTAAAGATATATTTTCATATAATTGTTTTAACCATTTTAAATACTGTGCTTTAAAAAATGTTATATGTATAAGAAAGTGGTGTGTAGATAATAACATTAGTATTTAATTTTTTTATTATTAACTATTGTATTGTATTGGAAGTAGTTATTTCACATGTCTGTAATTTAAAAATGATTTTCTTTTTTTAATAAATAAATATGACATTTATTTATTTGTTTTTTTTTATAAAAGAGAAATCCTAAGTTAGATAACCAATTGAGTGTTAAGAAAATGAAACAATAAAATAATAATTCATTAAATTTATTTAATTTACACATAATACAGTAATTTTTACATAGCTGAACTATAAGCTTATGGCATATTTTAGTGTATCTCATTAGGTGTTTCTGTGTGAATATGATAAATCACACATAAATCAACCCTAATTGAGAGCTTTAATGTTAAAGTAAATAGCAGATAATCAATTAAAAACTGTTATAACTATATCCACATAACTTTTTGGAGATATTACTAATGAGACACTCAGTCTGGTCCATAATGCCATCAACGTGGTCTTCAACCACGTATTGTGCACGCACCATCGTGTTATCTTCATCAGAGTCACAAGGCACTGATGCTTCTAAGTCCACAATTTGAATTTTAATTAAATATCTACCTTTTTTTGGTGCACTTTTTAAAACAAATGAGTGTTGTTGGTTGTGGAAATGTTTTAGATAACATCTTTTCTTGCGGTGTTTTTTCAACTTCTTAATAAAAGGCTCCGTTCGTGTATTCTCTGGTTCAAAGTGACTGGTTGCTTCAAGGAATACATTCAAGTCTTGAGCATCTTGTTGATAAAATGCTGACCTCAGATATTGGGGTTCGTCATCTGGTAGAGCCAAAACTGGGGACGGCGGTGGAGTATTCTGAAACGAAATATATTTTTTGTTAGATGGCTACATATAAAATTGATGTATTATCATCCATCACAATCTTAAATGTGCAAACGAACTTACCATAATATCGTCAAATGACAGCGACTGACCGCGTTTTGTATTCAAATAAAAATGAATTTATTTAATAAAAATATCTCATTTATATAGATATTCATTGAACAAGTGTTGTGGTGTGTGTTTTCGTGAAAACCTAACGCTGACAGTGCAATATGTTACGATATGGGTCGAATTGCATTATTGTATGAACATGTTAGGACATGATTTTTGAGCATGAACTACTTACTTGAAGTAATGTAACAAGACTCTACCGTTATTTAAATCAAATATTGGGTACCTATTCATTTGAAAAAAGAAAACAAAAATAATAATTCATATTTAGTTTTATTAGTTTTTATTCCATTTATATGTAGGTAAGTAGGTACAAACAGCATCATATAAATTCATCGATATTTACATACGTTTATTTATAATAAAATAAAATGTTTCTTTTATAAACTATAAAATAAAATTTTCTTTTCTACAATTATGACATACATTTTCATCAATTTTCTTAGACAATAATACGAGTACATACAATCAACATAAAACTATACTACTAACTATAAGTAACAATTATCTAATATAATGTGAGGATACACATGTTGAAAAAGGCTTTTAATAATTAAGTATGTTAGTATGTCCCCATGCTCTTGTAGAAACTTTATCTTTCAGTATCAATCTCTTATCATCATCACCAGATAAAGCTATTTTATTCACAGCACACGTAAAAATTTCGTGTTTGATGGATTTGAATAAAACGTTGGTTTTACGAACAATGTCACCTTTAAACAGTGTTTTTTCATAGTCCGCTACATCGAATTTTGATACAATATTTTTTTTTATTCCCTTTGCTTTTTTTATTGTGTTATCTGTAGTTTTTATGCAATATAGCTTAGAACGAAGGCCTACAAATTCAGAAATAATTTTACCCCCCATTTCGTCTTTAAACAAACCAGGGATTTTTTTATTTTGTATGGGTAAGTTATACTTATTTGTCTCTTGGTAATTACTTGTATCAAAGTATTTTAGGAACTTTTCTTTTATATCTTTATAAAAATTATATGTATATATATGATATACAAAACTATCAGTATCTGTGTAACACATCTGTACGTTCGTACTGTAAGAAGGTTGAATTACAGAGTAGTGGAAGTCATACATATGACTTTTTGATAATTCTAAAACGGTAAAACCTATATAAATTGGTTTGTTTAAAATGACTTGCTCTGGCTTCAATTGCACTGCAACTAAATTGTCTGTAAATACTGTCGAACTATGAAAATTATGCCGAGCAATAAGTTGTTGTGCGCTCTTCCTTTTTTTGGTAACATTTTTGTGATCTGACCACTGATTGACCATGTAAACGTTAACACGTTTCTCAGTATTTTCCAAAGTTTTTCCAAACACACTATTATTTAAAAGCTTAAAAAAATCTTGTTCAAATTTTGAGTTACTTTTCTGTCTTAATTCTGTATTTAAATCAATGTATTGTTTTAAGTATGGACTTTGTTTAAAACTGATCACTCGATGAATTTTCCTTAATATCAAACCATGTTTTAGACAGGTTTTCAAATGTATATAATGTATAACATAATTGAATTTGTCATATAAATTTGGAACGAGTTTATGATTCTTTCCACCTGGCGGGATACATTTTTCGGGACAGAACGGTAGGTCGTTATGTAAGTGATGCAGATGTTTGGGATATTCTAAATCGACTTCAAGAATAAAACCGTACTCTGCATTTGATGGAATATCAGATACTTCTAAATTATCAATTTCGTGTTGTTCTAAAAATCTGAAATTAGATAATGGTAAAAACTGACACATGCTATGTCCATATAAATTATTGCAGTCAATATAAGCAATATAAGAACTAGGTTTAGACCGGTCGTAATCTGATAAAAATACGTTATTTGCTTTAGCGTATCTGTGAGAACATAAGCATACACCGCCTCTGATACCGCTTTGTAACATTCGTAATATAGCTAAGTCATCAATAAGTTCAAGCTGTATTCCCGTCTTCAACAACATCGCGTCAAAAGACAAACTAGGTGCAGTTAAGTAGAAAGCTGGATCTAATTGATAATGTTGTTTGCAAGTTTTTCTAAAATGTTCAAAAATATCGGCTAGTAAAAGCACATCAGTTTTCAAATATAAATCTGTATAGCTTCCTAAATCACAAATATTAAATGTCGACCATATCAAACGAGCATGTTGATAATCCTCGTCAGAAATTCCGTGACCATTGAGTGCACTATAGAAGCATTCCTTCTGAGGAAGGGATCTTTCTTGATACCTTTCCCATGAGTCCATATATTCGTAAGGATAGATACCCTTGCGAGTGAGCAACTGAAATTTTCGGTCATTAGGAAAGTGATTTTTTAAATATTTAAAGTCTTCTGGCTTTAAAGTTTTAGCTAATTGACTTAAACTGGTACCCAAAAATTTGAATGAATCGACAAAACGGAGCTGAAAAAATTTCTTATTGGCAACTGGTACAAATTTAGTAAAAGAAATGTAATTTTCTTTAGTTTTTGGGATTATTTTTATATCGCCATTAGCCTCACCTAATGCCTTAATAAATAAGTGGCAATCGTATCCACTCAAATTATGGAAAAATATGGGAACAAATGAAGGACGTTTATATTGCAAGTTACAATAGGGATGTGCGGCTCCACGGTATCGTCCCGTCAAATGACAGTGGTCGCGGACTTTGTCTGAAAACACTAAATGTCCACAAATGTGACAACGTGTTGATTTCTCAAAATCTGCTTTGTCCATCTCACTAAATATCATGGGAGAGGTTGAGCTCACTATTTCATAGATTTTTTTCACATCCTCAAATATACAGCGTACAAACCGCTGGTCGCAATTAGGCCCTCGATACGATACGTACCGATTATAACTCGGATCGTCACAACAAACAATATAATACGCGAACGCGATCGGTATATGTTGATGCAACGTAGACGTGTTGCTGTTATTGGCGGTACAGTCAATATCAGATTTTTGTAGCATCGATTCGAAATCAGCGTAGATACAAAAAGGCATGTTTTGTTTACGATCGAAGTTTTTAAATTGAATTACTGAACCTTTTTCCGGTAGTATAGTCACTACACCACTACATATATGGCAATCGACTTCTTCTGGCGTTTTGAAAAATATAAGACATAAATCACAGAAATACAACCTGCTGTGATGTGAAGTAACCTGGCTTCGAAAAAGTCTGGAACAATCTTTAATTAAACAATAATGTGCAATATTGCCATTTTCGAGTAACAACAAATGTATAATTTTGTTGTTGTCTTTTTTATTAAAGTCTGATTTATACAGTGGACCTATTATAGTTTTATTATTTTTTAAACCGTATATTATAAACTTAATATTCGAATTATTATTTTCGAAGGTCTGTATGTCGCGAAAAGTGACAGGAAAACGCATTCCAGAAATATCAAACAGTTTAAAAATATTTGGATAAGATGTAACTCTTTCTGGGTGTTTTTTAGCTGGATAGAGAGCAGCTGACACACACCATAAAAAACAGTATTGATCTTTATTATTGATATTTAAACATGCCTTTTTGAGTTGAATTGATTTAGGCAATTCAATAAAGCTAGAACCTCCGAGTGGTTGGTATTTATTTAGATTGACCTCAACGTGCGAATTGTTTAAAAATGCCCAGCCGCTGTCACGGTGCTCAAATTCTTCGATACGTTTTTTTAGATAATTAACTACCTCAAAATAAAAACTTTCGAAGTTGTAATTAAAGTATAAAAGTTTATTTTTCGAACCAAAAGATTTTATTGATTGTGAGTTATTTTTAAATTGCAGAAATGTTGCAAATAGTTCAAAATTGACTTTCACACATATGTGTTTAATAAGAAATTCATCTAGGAGTGACTTTATTTTGTTACGTATTTCATCAAAAAATCTATCAACAGACATTAGTTGGTAATCATTGATTGCTACTATTTTATAAGTTAATATGCGATTGCGAAAAGCGGATGTTATGATTTCCACACCATCGCTGTGTTTTATTGAGTGGTTATTTTGCTTGTGCAAATTACTTCTCAAATGACCTACCCATGATTTACTCTGTACAGATATGTTACACGCCGTACAGAAAGGCATGTTATTTAATTAATATCACAAAATACTTCAATATTAGGTATATTATCAGTAACCTAAGTAAAAGTATTCGTGTTTTTATAATACCTACTAACCTACTAATATAAAACAAATAAAGATATAATTATGAAACCTTTAATTAACATAAGCTTAATTATTTAAAATTAACTTTATCTGAGTAGTGTGTGGGCTCAGAGTGTTCGAAGTCCTTCCAGGCTTGGCTCAAGAAGCCTTGAACAGCTTCCCACGAAGGTGACTGGTCGTCGCTCTGTAGCTTGACGGATACTAACGCGGTCTTGTATCTGACATCAGTCGGATTAGTCAAATAGTCGTGTTTATTATAGACCTTGAGGTCTATAACATAGTCTCCAGCCGTCACTGCAGTCCGACGAGAGGTGCCAGTTGAGACCCGGCTGGAGAAGCTTGACGTGAACACTTCACGCTGCTTGGGTTGGCTGCTAACGACCTCCTCTGACCGCAATATGTGAAACAAGTCAGTGCGTGGTTTCTTGTTTACTCTGTAAAAAAAAATAAGTTCATTACATTATGTTAGCGTAAATAGTTACATACTATTAGTTACAGATACTATTTTAGGATATGTAATATTTTAAGAAACAAGTAAAAGTATTTTTACTTAGGCAGAAAGTAAACATTGGTAAACCGGTGCCACCGATAGGTTAATATTATTAATAAAAATAACGTGGTATAGGACTTCAGTATATAATAACTATGTAATGAGATAGTAGGTGTGTAACTATGGTATAATTTATGAATATGTACCTCTGAGAGGAGACAGTCTCGTATGACGTCGATTCCGTCGATGTCCGACGAATGCGTGGCTTGACACTCTTGGCAGCAACCGATTTCCTTTTCGTAGTGGTGGAAGAGGACTTGGTTGTGCTCTTCTTTGCGGGCGCCTCGAACACAGAGGATTCAAACTCGGAATCAGACCTGTTAAAATAATTTATCTATAAGTATCGCTTACAGTTAAAACACTGAAACACAAATACCTAAACAACATTTTTTAATTTAATAACCATCTATAATGTAGACAATAAGTGCTATCCTCGTCAACACAAGTGTTCGTTATGAAACAGTTTTTTCATAAGACTGTTCCATAACGAACACTTGTGTTGTCGATCCATCTGTGGAAAATAAAGTAAATTAGTACAAAAAAAATCTAAAGGTACTTACGTACATTTTAGTCAGATTATCTTTGATGAAATACAGCACTGATAAAAACTGATGGTGACTGGTGAGCACTGGCAGGTACTGATGGGCACTATGATGGTGTCAGAATTATGGTGAACCACCGAAGTGAATTGTGAAAATAATGAAATTTCCTCTATTGTCGGTGTTTTTATGTAGCAAAAATGTTGATGTCATCATTTCATAAATTATTTAAAATATAAAATAATATTTTTCTTATGAAAATTTGAACATTTTGTGACTCTTATTGTATAGAGAATAAAGTCTCTAGGAGTTTAACAGTATTAACTTATTACTATTATACCACAGAATGACTCATTAATTCTGAATCTCAACTTTGCTGCAATTGAAATAAAATAATTATTTCTTTGAAATCGACAGCTGCACATAAGTCATTTTACAATACATCATATTATAAATAACATTTTATTATTTCTACTACATTGTAATTTTAGCTGCTGCCGCTAATTGCGAAATCGCTATGCTTGCTTTTTCTTGCATAAGGACGTTCCAATAGAAACAAACAACGAGTTAATTTATTAACCGATTAGTATACTAAACTATCGATCCGATTCTGACATTTATTGTTTTACTTAATGTTTTTAGAAATAGTTATTGATTTTCCTTTGTTTTCACTTGGCTATCTAAATACTTTTTTAATATAATGTAGGTACTCAGTAAACTTTCAAGACATGTTATTTCAGTTTTGTGGATATTATAAATGATCCCTCCGTATTTTGTTTTTACTTATTTTATTAGGTATTAATAAATATATAATAATAATAAATGTATTTATGGTATCGCAAAGTTACAGATTTTTGAAGGAAGGGCTCTTTTAAATTCGAATAATATGAGAGGACTCTGCTCTATCGTTTAACAATATATCCAACACTATAGTAATTTAATTATAACACTAATAATTAGGCACCAGCTATAGAGCACCAGTTATTATCGTATATTGTAAATAAATATTAGTAGTTAAAAGTTAATAATTTGAAACAAAAAAAAACAAACTAAGTACCGCAGGAGGAATGTCGCACCAATATTTATTCTGTTGTACCTACTTATAGGAAAACATTGCGTTAACTTAAACCCTAATGTATTGAAATATCGAGTACGGTGCTTCCGGCCGAACGATTTACTTAGAATCGAAAGACCATCGAAAACAGTAAAATATATGTATATATTTTTTAACATCACTATTATAGTTTGAGAGCCAGCTTTTAAGGTAATTGTGCGAGTAGAAATATTCTTATAAATGATTAGGTACTTCTTATTAAAATCCATATAACAATAGAAAATAATTAAGAAACCCAAAAAAAAAAGACGAGATGCTCTTATTTGTGATAGAAAAATAGAAATTTATGACTGAAAACAAAGGTAAAATTAGAATAGAATTTTTAATTTCATATATTTAATATCAGAATTTTTCCTTGTTACTTATGAGCATTTCGTATATGAAAACTAAACATAAATACTAATATTCATATATTATTATAGTTTTACTTCTTGATATGTCTTACTGCGTTGACAAAATATTCCTAAGCTCTCAGACTTTGTAACGTAGGGGACTCGGGGGGAGCGCAAGCGAAGCTCGACTTACAGTTCCCACGTTCTCGTCCATTGCATTTGGGACGGCGTCGAAATCGCTAACTAGCTATCAACCACGTGCTTTCTCAGTGTATTAATAATTAACGTTTTCTATTTTAAAATAAATTAATTTCAAATGTTAGTAATAATAATCGAAGAAAATTGTGAAATGTATTAACACAAGGTAAGTGCAAATAATTTTTTTTCTGCTTCTTTTTCTTCTTTTTTTTTAGGAAAAACTCTTAAAATATTTATTCTGTATTTTTTTTTATTATTTTGAACTATTTTTTATAAATTCAAAACCAGAATAGTACATTTTTTGATCAATACAGTATACTATTCATTGCTAATATTTCGTAAATGCACCACGTGGTAGTAATATAATGTTTTGATTAAATAGTATATATCTTATTATCTGAAATAAGCTAACTACCTAATTATAAGTAATGCAAAATTTTGTAAATTTAATTTTTTCATCAATATAGTATAATATTCATTGATAATTGATAATATAATATATTTCGTAAGTGCACCACGTGGTAGTAATATATTTTATAATATTGAAATAGTTTTATCATATTACCTTAAATTAATTAACTACCTACGTACCTAATAGTAATGCAAAATTTTGTAAATTTAAAATTTTCAAGGGTAGCCTTCGGGATACTATGTTGGGACAAGGGACTTAGAAAAAGTTTGACTAAAAATTCGACTAACAAACAACAGCCTTTATTCGGCCTCAATCGGTTCTTAAAGAGATTTTAAAATATTTATTTTTAATTTTTCTCGAAAAATATGAGCTTAAGGTATAAGAAATAAATTTGTGAGGACGATGATACAGACACATTAAAATGAGTCATTGAAAGAATATTCTCTTAAATTTAAAAATCCTATAAGTAATTATATTTTCAAAATTTCTTTCGATTGAGGTCGAAAAAAGGAAGGTGTCTGTTAGTCGATACAAATAATTTTTAAAAGCTTAGAAAATACAAATAATTTTTAAAAATATTTTCATATAGCCCCGAATACTAAATATATTTAATGACTATGAAAAAGACATATATTATCTATTTCTTTTTTACTAGTTTAAGAAATAAATTAATTTGTTTTATTTTATTTTTAGGATACATGCTCGATAATGGAGTCATGTGTTGGTGATTATAACAACAAAGAGTTTGCTTTACATAATTTGTAAGTATTCCACTGTCACAAAAAGCATTTTGTTGCTATATACATAATCATGTGAACAAAAGTTTTAAATTGATGTTATATATTTTTTTTCAGAGCCGAGGGTGGGTTACTGCCTATTGCAAGACAACAGCGATGTTCAGAAAACGTAGAATTTTATCATGTATAAAATTTTATTAAAAATGCTTCCCATATTCCCCACTCCCTTAGATATAGAATGACGACTTGGTAATAAGCAATCACATACATAATTACTTATGTGTATGTGGTAGCTTAATGTACTCGAGGTATTGAAGGTAATAAGCAATCACATACAAGTTTATCTACTTACTTGTATATGATAGCTTATGGTACGTAAGAGGTAATAATGGTTGGTTTTACCAAAACAAAGGTAACAAAGTAAGTATAAGTAGTAAGTATGTAGTGTCGTCTAGAGCGATAGATAAAGAGAGAGAGAGAGATTCAGAGAGCTAGTAAAGTTTTGATTCATTAGGTAGTTAGGAGTCTGTTCGGTGCGTGATCTTACCACGGGCTCGCAGGGAGTTACTCTAACACAGTGCTTCCAGCCGAACAGTTTAGGAGTCTGTTCAGTGCGTGATCTTACCATGGGCTCGCAGGGAGTTACTACGGTGCTTCCAGCTGAACAGTTTAGGAGTCTGTTCGGTGCGTGATCTTACCACGGGCTCGCAGGGAGTTAACTACGGTGCTTCCAGCCGAACAGTTTAGAAGGTGTTGGTGCGTGATCTTACCATGGACTCGCAGAGGGATACTTACCATGGTTCTCTCAGCCAACACCTGTTAGGAGTCTGTTCGGTGCGTGATCTTACCACGGGCTCGCAGGGAGTTAACTACGGTGCTTCCAGCCGAACAGTTTAGAAGGTGTTGGTGCGTGATCTTACCATGGGCTCGCAGAGGGATACTTACCATGGTTCTCTCAGCCAACACCTGTTAGGAGTCTGTTCGGTGCGTGATCTTACCACGGGCTCGCAGGGAGTTACTCTAACACAGTGCTTCCAGCCGAACAGTTTAGGAGTCTGTTCAGTGCGTGATCTTACCATGGGCTCGCAGGGAGTTACTACGGTGCTTCCAGCTGAACAGTTTAGGAGTCTGTTCGGTGCGTGATCTTACCACGGGCTCGCAGGGAGTTAACTACGGTGCTTCCAGCCGAACAGTTTAGAAGGTGTTGGTGCGTGATCTTACCATGGACTCGCAGAGGGATACTTACCATGGTTCTCTCAGCCAACACCTGTTAGGAGTCTGTTCGGTGCGTGATCTTACCACGGGCTCGCAGGGAGTTAACTACGGTGCTTCCAGCCGAACAGTTTAGAAGGTGTTGGTGCGTGATCTTACCATGGGCTCGCAGAGGGATACTTACCATGGTTCTCTCAGCCAACACCTGTTAGGAGTCTGTTCGGTGCGTGATCTTACCACGGGCTCGCAGGGAGTTACTCTAACACAGTGCTTCCAGCCGAACAGTTTAGGAGTCTGTTCAGTGCGTGATCTTACCATGGGCTCGCAGGGAGTTACTACGGTGCTTCCAGCTGAACAGTTTAGGAGTCTGTTCGGTGCGTGATCTTACCACGGGCTCGCAGGGAGTTAACTACGGTGCTTCCAGCCGAACAGTTTAGAAGGTGTTGGTGCGTGATCTTACCATGGGCTCGCAGAGGGATACTTACCATGGTTCTCTCAGCCAACACCTGTTAGGAGTCTGTTCGGTGCGTGATCTTACCACGGGCTCGCAGGGAGTTAACTACGGTGCTTCCAGCCGAACAGTTTAGAAGGTGTTGGTGCGTGATCTTACCATGGGCTCGCAGAGGGATACTTACCATGGTTCTCTCAGCCAACACCTGTTAGGAGTCTGTTCGGTGCGTGATCTTACCACGGGCTCGCAGGGAGTTAACTACGGTGCTTCCAGCTGAACAGTTTAGAAGGTGTTGGTGCGTGATCTTACCATGGGCTCGCAGAGGGATACTTACCATGGTTCTCTCAGCCAACAACTGTTAGGAGTCTGTTCGGTGCGTGATCTTACCACGGGCTCGCAGGGAGTTAACTACGGTGCTTCCAGCCGAACAGTTTAGAAGGTGTTGGTGCGTGATCTTACCATGGACTCGCAGAGGGATACTTACCATGGTTCTCTCAGCCAACACCTGTTAGGAGTCTGTTCGGTGCGTGATCTTACCACGGGCTCGCAGGGAGTTAACTACGGTGCTTCCAGCCGAACAGTTTAGAAGGTGTTGGTGCGTGATCTTACCATGGGCTCGCAGAGGGATACTTATCATGGTTCCCTCAACCAACACCTGTTAGGTTAGGAGTCTGTTCAGTGCGTGATCTTACCACAGACTCCACTCTCCACACCAATTTAGAATGTGTTTGTTGCATGATCTTCAGGAAGTTTCTAGCATACAAAATGGTTATTGGGATTTCTGTACAACCGAAGTGAGTGAGGGCGTGAGCCCGAGCGAATGGAGGTGGGACAGAATTCCCAATAACCATCTACTTATATTTTAATTTTTTAAATGAAACTACAGCCTAAAATGCAACCTGTTTTAACTTGGCATTTTTGTCGTAATAATCATACGAAATACAACCTAAGAGATCCATTAGGGTAATTTTTACCTACTAAATAAAGAAATGGCTTACCCATTTCTTTCTAGGTTCTATTGTAGTAATAATGTATTTTGATATGAAAGAAAAACGGTAGTAAGATATTAGATTCCTTTTTGGTACATCTTAGAGACGGAAAGATTTTTGCATTTGTTTTAACCTAATATTTTTTACAGACTGTTATATAAGATTTTTTAAAATATTTTAATCCTATTTGTAACATAAAAGTTTGTAGACGTCAAGCTGTTCTTCCAACAAATATATTGCTATTGTTCTTTGGTCCTTGATTTGTACACTTTCGAATTAATCTGCAACTTTTTCAGTTACAACTTCCGAGTGACTGTAAATTTAATTACCAACAATAGTGCTGAAATATACCTCGGTGGTTCGTTAGCGGCTGCAATGGAACTGGCTGTACCTGGAAACTCGTGAACAAAGTTACGGTTGACGGTAGTAGCGAAATTGCGTCACCCACCCTACTTTGAAACTGTTCGTAAATAAGCCAACGTTCACATTTGCGAAAGAAGGAAGACGTCGTTAAATTTTCTACACAATCACGCTCACAGTTACAAAAGGGATAGAGCAGTACCTTAGTAACATTCGGTAACATATTTCGCAGGATGATTTGATCGAAAGAAAATCAGAAATCGTATTTTCGCGAAAATCCTAGGTACTGACTTTTTAAAAATGTAATTTAGGTTTTATTGAAGGTTTTCTTTTCTTACTTAGAAAGAGAGAAAACCTGCGATGGCCCAGTTACGCTTCGCACCTCGCTAACTTCATTTTTATTATTAATACGGATTCGCAATAACTTTGCGATACATATAAAGCCACGTCTGGCAGTATGGGCTATGCAGTGCCTGGAACTCGGAAAAGTAATACCTTCAGTTAAGCAACAAACAAAAGCTAACAACCGACAGTCTAAACTCTAAACCATATCTGCAGAATACGCATATGCGAGCGGGCAGTATCATACATACACATATTTAAGCTTTAGGTACCTACCTAATATTAGCTACACATAATGTAGGATGGCTCCGCCAAGTAGGTTAGTAGAGGTTAGGTACTTACTCGATGCTTTGGATAAGTTGGAGCATCACGAGACCCGCATTATCCAGGTGACCAACCATCTTGAGCGTCTCCAATTGCGACGCCTTGTTACGTCTTTGACGCGTTCTACCGTCTATATTACGGCGAGTGGCTTTTCCCCCCAATCCCATCATCTCCCTTCCTTTAAACGACTACGCAAGCTGACTTACGGTGCCACCAACAAACCGTGGTATCCATTCCAACGCGAACTAAGTTTAGCAACTAATTTCTATGTCACAAATCACAAAAAATGGCATTCACTGCTAGCAGACGTGTTTCTTCCTTCTCCTTCTTCCACCCTGGGTCATTCAAAAGCGGCATGAAAGGGTTGGCAAGGCGAGGGTAGTGAGTGCGGCGGCTTATCTCTCGCACTAGTTATCTCCGCATTTGGATGCCACTTCTGCTTACCGTCAGGTGGAATGAAGTAATTTGCACAACCTTTTTAAAGAAAAAAAATCTAAAATAATAAGTTATCTAGCTTCTATTATTCAAACTAATATTGATAGAACCGACGATTGATTTTTCGGCGAAACTTTATCGACGAAAGATTAACCATTTGGCACTGGTAGCAAACCTCTTTAAGCATACGACTGAGATGAGAGACAATATAAACCATTTATGAAATTATCTCAGGTTTTGTCCAAAAATAAATTTGACGAAAGCTTGTTTTTTGTACCTGTTTTATGAAGTTTCAGCAAGTTGTACTCACCTTAACTTCAAAGCCAAACACTTTCTCTGTATTCGCTCAAGATTACTTAGTCTTGTCCAAACTTTTAGTGATAAGTTCCTTCAGTAAATCCTCTTAGAATTAGGTGCTACGAGTCTCACGAAATCGAGATAATGTTGAGAACGAAATCGGGAAAATGAAGGTAGAAACCACGAGTTGCCAACAAACTTTGAGTTGTTGGTGATTTATAACTTTCGATCCTCATAATGATATCTTAAAGTCCATTGCCTATTTAGTACTGAACATAATTTTTTCAACCTGAGGACCTCTAGAACTGATAACAAATCACAGAGGCGGTAAATGTTCATACACACGAGCGGCAAATCGCCATCAGTGTAGCAGCGTGCCGCGTCCGACAGTTGATTGCAGATAGTTCAGGAGTGAGCATTATAATTGAAATTATCTTAAATATTTAAAAAAAAAAAACAATTTTAACAGTAATCAGAATAAAAATTAATTACCATGAGAACAGATCCGTTATAATATTGTATTACTTGCCTGTTATTTTAAAATTTAGTCTAATAAATAAAAAATGGTGCAAAATTATATCGATCTCATTAAAATAAATAATTTCAAATTACCTGCTTACACTTTCTTTATTAATAGAACTACGTACGTTAATGTCATGGCAAGTCTTTGCTCTGCTGAAATGCTTTGCCGCATTATGGATATCATGGCGAGATATTGAATATTTTAAGATAGCCACTAGCTCATCAAAAGAAAAAATGGACATTCGAAAATAATTTAAAAAAAATTACTGGCAAAGAGATTCGACGATTGCTCCCGCAGACCTTCAATGTTGACATGTTCACGCGTCAACGGCTGCCGTCGATGGGTGCAGTTGACACCGTGCCGCTCGTGTATATGAATCTTAAATTGGAATTCAGAATAGATGGAATGGGGCTTCCATCTTTATCTTAAACTAGCAGCAATCTTGCGCCAAAATAAGTCTTCTAAGTACATTTTATAACAATAAAAATACTTCTCTTGTGCACACATAATAGAAAAATACAAATAGACAAAAAGAAACAGTACAAAGTAGGCTTTATTGCAATTTCTTCCAAGGGAAGAACTGAAAAGAAGGAAAAGTAAATAGGGTATGAGTGCAGTAAAGTGAAAAGAATAGTATTACAATCTTAAACAAAATAAAATTAAACAAAAATAAAAACATAAAAGAATTAAAATTAAATAAGAAAAACAATATAGGTAGTAAAGGGACAGCTATGGGCAGGTAACAAGGAAGTGACTCCAAAACTTGAATTTTAAATGAGTTCAATGTGCGTGCACCACCTAATACATATTCACCCTATGCATCAGGCATGTGAGAATTTATACAAAATGTAAATTAAATAACCAACACCCTTTTTTTAAAAAAAATAAAAACAAAAAGTACCTAGAAAATATTGTACAACATTTTCTGGGTACTTTTGTTTTATTTAAAAAAAAAAAATTATTGAAATCAACTCAGAAGCCGATCCCAAACCACCTGTATTCAGGGTGTTGGTTATTTAATTTACATGTTTTACACAATAATTTTTTGTAGGATCCAACGCCAAAATATTTAATTAGGATCCAACGAAAATAATCCATTAGAGGTATCCAAGGAGCTTATATTAGGTACCTATAGAATGGAGTCATTAGTCAAATGAAAAAAGTGAGGGCAAACATTTTGACAACCCTTGACATTTCTAGAGAGGCTCTGTCTCTTTCTAGTAGGGTGCCTATAACAGAAAAAATTATTACGGACAATCTTGGACTTCGTTAAGTTAATAAAATTAATTAGTACTCAAAGTTTAAAATATTTTTGAGTTTACCATGACAAAGAATTAACATTCATAATAATTAGTTTTAATCTTCCGTACAACTGTCTGTTACTATAAGTAAATTTACACTTAACATTGGCGAAATATGAAAATAAAAAAGCTCTTTATTAAATGGACTTTGCTAAGTACCTTTAAATCGTCAAAAGCCCTACCACCATTTCGGGACGAAATAATAATTATTATGCTGAGATGGAGCAGAAATGGCGAAAGACTCCGGCGAAGAACTCCACAGCTTAAATTTTGTAATGATTTCAAAACATCAATACAAGTCAATAAATAATTATCAATTTAATTTAAGTTACAGTTTTACATGCGTATATTTTGGGTAGTTATTAAAAATAAATAAAGTAGTAGTAGTGGTAGTTTTATAAATTCTGTAACACACTAAGTTTATTCCTTAATAAAAACTTAATAAATCCTTAATAAAATCACAAGAACTGTTCTATTTTAAATCTAAACATAAATAACAATCTAAACATTCATATATTACATATGTGACTCAAGAATTTATGTAAAACAAAGTTATATATACACATAATATTGATACTTAAAAGAACAAAATCCTTTATTATTATATGATACAGTGATATCCGCAGAATATTGTTACACATTCACATAGATACTTCTAAATTACAAAATATTGACCTAAAATATTTTACTTTCATATCAATCGATGTTTCATAATACTTTATAATGATTGGCAAAATAATCAATTCTGTAAAACAACTAAGAAAAAAGTTACAGCTAATTTTGTACAAGAAAAACTTAAAATCGCTCTGCTATAAAGAAAGAATTATGCAGATGTGACTTTATTATATCATGAGGTTAAGGTTATTATTTTATAATAATTCTGGAAATCCTAGTCACCCTAGTCAATTTGTTTACACATATTTGAATAAGTAATTTATGTTTGAAAATTAATTAAATTCAGATAGTATTAAAGCCGAGTATCAGAAATTACTTTCCCCTATGGAGTTTCGCCCAATAACGATAATCATATGGAATTACATGTGAAAAACCAATTTTACTTAGGGGAACAATAATATGCAATTATAACACTTACAAGTGAAATTTCACACTGCATCCTGGATACCACTCACTTCTGCAACCACGAACTATACAGCGATGCACCATTTTGCACTATTTATAGTGTTAGCAGAAATGAAGAATGAATCGTTGCGAATCATGACGTCACCACAACGCCGCCATAAAAGCAATCGCTAGTTCGCTCTCAGCCCATTTGCTTGTCGGACGTTGAAGGGTGAGGTCGGTTGAAGTGGTGATGATGTGGTGATGATGTGATTTGCATTGAGTCATTTATTTCATCCTTATTATTTGGTTATTGTGTAAAGAGTGGTTCTCTGTGCATTTACTTGTTATTTATGGTGAAAATCTAATTAAAAGTAAAATTGTTTCTTTATCGTATTTTATTCCAGTCCTGATTCCTAAAATCAGAATTGGGATAAAAGTTCCTACGCCTACATTACAGGTTTTTTAAGTTTAAAAGAGAAAATAACAAGCAGTTGCAGGGATTCGATTTATTATGCCGCTACCGTCACAAAATCGGAAAATACGCCACCGCGCCATGAGATTAAGCGTGGTATGTACAAGCAAATCACATCGACACCATCATAGATCTCGTTCTTGTAGTCGTGGGTCGCGCTCACGGTTGTCTAGGAGTGAAAATCTTTCACGGTTCCGTAGGAGTGATACTCGTGTGTCTACTCGGCACGTAGAATGTAGTTCGCGGTCTCAACGTAGCGCGTCTCGATACAGTAGATTCCGTACCTACTCATTCGCGACTTCGTCACAACAGAACCGATTTACATCATCATAGTGACCGTCGCGGGTCACGTGTAACGATTCGATGGCGGAGACGTTAAGCGCGATAGTGTCTACACTAAATGCCATTGGGGAAAATACGGCGAGTGAAACGCCAAACCCATCTGACCGTGTTCGGGTTAGAAATACTGTGACTACTGTGAGTGTACCGCCAAACCCGCCTGACCGTGTTCATGTTGGAAGTATTGCGAGCGTAACGCCAAACCCGTCTGACCGTGCTCGTATTAGAAATACTGCGACCGGGGAAATTGGGGATACCCCTAGCTCAAAAATTAGGTACATGTTCTTTGTGTAAAAAGACAGGTTACAAGGAAAGTGACTGTTTTGCCAAGGCTCGCTCACAGGGGCGTGGTACTGGTCGACGCACAGTTGATTTGTGTAATGAGTTAAACAATTCATCAAAAATATTGACATCACCACCGCAGTGATTCAGGGTACACCTGTGGACGTTTTGATAGATAGTGGCGAGCGCGATTTCCCTAATAGGCGATTCGGCTCTCACTTTTCTTCTATTCTATTCTATTCTTAATTAAAGGCGTCGCTATACATTTACGTTACGCGTTTTGCCAATGTCAAATGGAAGAGTAATTAAGTAACTAAGGGTTGTACGGTGGATTTGAGTTGGAAGTGGAGTCTCTCAACGCGTGTTTTAGCAGCGACAACTCTGGAGAAACTCCAACACTTTTCTTGTCGGCGTAATCTCATTGCGTATGTCACAATTACAGTGGAGTTCACTAACATTGATTTCGATATTGATTTTATGGTTGTACCCGCAACTTGTATGAATGAATACCCCGATTATTATCATAACTGACGTTTTCAATAGAGATGGTGTAATGCGATGTATTGAAAACATTATCTGAGGCGGGATTCTCAATAAATCTTCGAAAGTGTACCTTCCTAACTACCGAGGTAACCTGGGCCGAGTTAGGCCGAGTGTCAGGTTAGGCCGAGTTAGGCAGAGTGTCAGTTTAGGCCGAGTTAGGCCGAGTGTCAGTTTAGGCCGAGTTAGGCCGAGTGTCAGTTAAGGCCGAGTTAGGCCGAGTGTCAGGTTAGGCCGAGCGTCTGACAGACTGAGGCGCAAAGCGGGCGCTCCAATTTCTGGACCTGGCCTGTTGTTTCCGCTGTTGCATCGTGTGAAACGTGTTGGTGTATATTTAATGGGGTCTCTCTGGGTGCGGACGGCCGATGCTGCTCATATGGGTTGGAGACGCTGGTGGTTGTCATAGCGTTGCGAAGTTTTGGGCATTATTTGATTGGGGTGGCTTTCAAAGTCGTAACCGATTGCAATGCTCTGGGGGCCGCAGAGGGCAAGAGAGATGTTCTGCCAAAGGTTGCACGCTGGATGATTTGTCTACGGGATTATGTTCTTACTTGCGAACGTCTGTGTGTGCGTGTGTATGTTCGCAAGTCACGTGGCGCTCTGGCGTGGATCAAAGGAGCGTTACCCCAGGCGCACGTGAAAGGTGTCGTGCAGAGACGTCTGAGGATATGTATTGGGCTTCGGCCTTGCAGACATATCTTACGATATGTGTTGGGCTTCGGCCTTGCAGACATATCTTACGATATGTGTTGGGCTTCGGCCTTGCAGACATATCTTACGATATGTGTTGGGCTCCGGCCTTGCAGTACCTTCCTAACTACCGACGTAGAGTACCTGGGCCAAGTAAGGCCGAGCGTCTGACAGATGGAGGCGCCGAGCGGGTGCGCCAGTTCCTGAGCTGCGTGGCCGGGTCCGTCGCAGTCTGCGTGCTGACCTACCCGGCAGTCGCGCACCCTCCACGTGCGTGCCCCTGCATGCGCGCCCTGCTTGCGCGCCCTGCCTGCGCGCCCTGCTGCGCGCCCTTCTGCGCACTCTGCTGCGCGTCCTGCATGCGCGCCCTACTGCGCGCCCTGCATGCGCGCCCTACCTGCGTGCCCTGCATGCACGCCCTACCTGCGCGCCCTGCTTCGCGCCCTTCTGCGCGCTCTGCTGCGCGCCCTGCTGCGCGTCCTGCTTGCGCGCCCTGCTTGCGCGCCCTGCATGCGTGCCCTACCTGCGCGCCCTGCCTGCGCACCCTGCCTGCGCGCCCTGCCCGCGCGCCCTGGTTGCGCGCCCTGCCCGCGCGCCTTGCTTGCGCGCCCTGCTGCGCGCACTACCTTACAGACATATCTTTCGATATGTGTTGGGTTTCGACTTTGTATCCATATCCATTGATATGTGTTGGACTTTGGTCCTGCAATCTCGTATGGCTTAGCTTTGTACGTAGAATAGTGAGAATAAGCGATGTGTGTGGTCGATGAAGTTTTTAATACGATGATTGTTAGTGAAGTAGAAGAAGTTAAGAAATAGCATCGTGTGTATCATTGAAAGAGGGCCTTGATTGTGTGAGGAATGAAAGAATAGGCAACTTTACAAAAAAGTTTTGTTTTTGTGTTCATGTTGTTTCTCATCGACAGATTCCGAAGCTGAAGACAATGATGACACCGGTGCTGAGCCCTGGTCTGCTCAGGTTGACCCTGTTGAGGTCTTCCATGAAGATATCTTGTGAAATGCGGCCGAGGACGGCGCATGATCAGGATAGGCCGTGTTAGCAGAAATGAAGAATGAATCGTTGCGAATCATGACGTCACCACAACGCCGCCATAAAAGCAATCGCTAGTTCGCTCTCAGCCCATTTGCTTGTCGGACGTTGAAGGGTGAGGTCGGTTGAAGTGGTGATGATGTGGTGATGATGTGATTTGCATTGAGTCATTTATTTCATCCTTATTATTTGGTTATTGTGTAAAGAGTGGTTCTCTGTGCATTTACTTGTTATTTATGGTGAAAATCTAATTAAAAGTAAAATTGTTTCTTTATCGTATTTTATTCCAGTCCTGATTCCTAAAAATAGTTATTAAAATGTAAAAAGCCGTACCAAAATCGCGAGTCGATATTTATGAATACGTCAATTACGACTGTTTATGTCATGTTGAGATTTCGGGACATTGACACATGAAGGGAGTGCTGCCATTACATAAATCCTTTCATTTCCCATAAGTTATAGAAAGAATCACAATGATGATTTTCAAAATAAAATACAAACCTAAACATTAAAAGTAAATATATTATATTTATTTCTTTCATTGATAATAAATACTGATAATTGAATACAATATGTTAAGTTTTTAGCTACTTTTCTACTTTTGTTTTAGAAAGATGGCGAAATACTGGGGAAATCTTGTTTCTATGTAGTCGTGTTTAGAAAGAGATGACGACAATTTCTAGAAAGAGAAATATGAAATTTGAAATGTCAAGTATTGTCAAAATTTTTGCCCTCACTTTGTTAATTTGTCTAATGACTCCATTCTTAGTATAAGCTCCTTGGAGGTATCTCTATTTGTCAAATAATATGTAGATTTTTTTTCGAATTTGGGTTGTTGAGACCATTCACAAATTGATGTTAAAGTGTTCTATTCTTAATTAATGGCGTCGCGTCACATTAAACTTACGCATTTTGCCAATGTCAAGTGAAAATGTAACTGAAGTAATAACAATTGTACAGTTGATTTGGGTTAAAAATGGAGTCTCTCAACACGTGTTTTTACAACAACAACTCGGGAGAAACTTCGATGTTAAAGTGTTAAATTGGTAAAACGTTATATCATTTTATGCCAGAAAATCTCAATCGTGTCAAATTAGCTCTAGAATTTGAATTTTAAGCGCATCAAAAACATTCAATATTCAGTCAGTTGACTATACGAATTTATGACCTCGCAAATTCGTAATGGCAAACAAAATCTATGAAAGAACAATTGTTTTTACAGCTAATAAAAAATACCTCAACCTGAGACCTCAACTGATTTGACCTGACTTGACAAACAACATCCCTGGTCAGCGCGCCAGTGCGCGACTCTATGTGGTCCAAATTCAAAAAGAGACCACTAACATTACCGTGTACCTTCTCTCTCTAATCTGTGAAAAAGACAATTAACCAAAACCCACCACGTACCAATGTGTTTTCAAATTTTGAATTCATAATTGTACGTTTAATCGACGCTTTTACGGTGAAGGAAAACATCGTGAGGAAACCTGCACACAACTTTGAAGAAATTCTTGGGTTGTGAAGTCGACTAACCCGCACTTGGCCAGCGTGGTTGACTAAGGCCTAATCGCCCCTAATGTGGGGTAAGCTCGAGCCCCTCGGTGGGGACATTATATGAGCTGTTAATGATGATGATTGATATTATTAGCTATAAGATATTTGTATTTTCAATGAAAATTAATTTGATGGAAACATTATCGAAGATAAAAGCATGAAACTATGAGTTTAGGTACATGACAAGAAATAAATATTCGTTTTATCGTTTTTGAAGTTTTTGACAGTATGAGGATGAAAGGTCGTATGGAAGTCCAAAAGATGCTGTCCAAAGTAACTATTTCACATAGACGATTTCATCTTTCATAAAGGTACCTATTATGTGTAGGTGTAGGATTATGCATAAAAATATAAAATTTTGTAAGAAAAATATAAGTAGTCATTTGAAAAAACGAACTTCTATGTCCTGTATAAAAATACAAATATTTTAATCTTCAGGTAGTATAAGATTGTCCACCCGTACGAAGACGGGACGTGCCGCTAGTATTTTATAAAAACGTATAAAATTAAATCATTTTCCTTTATAAGCGCGTGCACGTACCTATTACAAAATAAATCATAAATTACACATTATAATCATACATGTAAAACAAAAAGTGATAACAAACGCTTATTATACAGATATAATTTACTATCATTACGTATTATCTACTGACGTCACATAATTACCACTACATATTCATTACTATTGAAACCTCAATTGAAACCCTTATAATAGATAATGTAATTGTTTGAATAGTTACCCAATATTATGCCGATTTTGTTAAAAACGGGAACGATTGACATACGTAATTACCTTTTGATGTATTAGTTCAGCGTTCTTCCAATAGATGGCTCTATATACAAAAAGAAGAAAGGAAAATTAGAAAATACACTGAATAAATTGACTTTCCAGGGCGGGAATCCAACCTGGTAAAAGAAGTGTTTTTTTTATATATGTAAATACATAAAAATCTACTTCCTTTATCAGCCTTTTATTACGACTGACTTTACTATCAAACACTAATCAACGTACTTGCATAAGTATCGATAATGGTAATCAAGTAATTAACAATCAATTGTGTTCGCAGGGTTCTAGTCATTCAGATAGGTATTGAAAAAATGATTAGTAAAAATGAAGCATAAAAAATTATAAAAAAAAGCTTTTGCCCCTAAAAATCACGAGTTCAAAAACTAAGGAGCGGTTATAACCTCCCACGGTTGCCCAAGCCGAATTGGGGGGTGAGTGAGTGAATCGACAAAATAAGGCATCATATTATGTTTGTCAATATGAGTCTCTGAATTACTTCGATGTAATTTCGCTGTAAAACAGATTTGACCTACCTTGGCTAACATCGTTTCCAGTTTACCCGAGAAAACTAAGGACTTTCTCCAAAATTTAACATGTATTTGCAGTAAAACATGGCTTGGATACCACTTTTTGAAGACAACTCTTTAAGAAACTCTTTAATTTGCTTGAAATATGGCGCACATAAGTCATAGATATTGGTATATAGGGTTCACATATTGCACCAGAAGCTGGTTCGCAAATATTTATTTTATTTTATAGTATTTGCTAACTCTCTTCCTAACTCATGGAGCTCTGGCGACGTTATTTGAACATCAAATAATATTACATTTTTGAGTTGTTGCGTATGTGTTGTGCATTTGTGCACAAAAACACAAATCTCATACAAAAATATGACATTTAACATTCTTGGATTTCTTTAGTCAGGTTGTTTGGTACATGGGACCCACTCATACTAACAGAGTCATAAAGATACTATGGTGATATTAAAACTTTTAAATTAAAAAATATATATTTCTCGATACAAAGAGTTTGGTCACAAAACAAAATGTATAAAAATTCAAACAATATTTTACAATTTTGAATTTTTCCTTATACAGTATAGTATTTATATCACTAAGCTAGCATGGGCAGGTGTTCTGTGGGCAGGAGTTTGCTTGTAACCTCATGTACCAAACACGCTGTATAAAGGCCAACAAGAAATCATGATAATCATTGCGAATATCTCTTTAAAATTGCTAGTTTAATTGTTCATATAGAAGTAATAAGATTGTACTTACTCTAAAAATAAAAGGTTTGTTGTTTTGCTTTAGCTGCTCGTATGGGAATATACAGTATGTTACAGTGGAGCAGCTTAAAGCAAAGATGTTTTAAACAAAGAAATAAAAAAGTAATTGTCACCAAAAAACACGATACTCAACAAATTTATCGCACACTAAATACTGTTGAATTAATTTGTACTTCGCGCTTCGATATCAGTCATATCGCTGATTAATTAGACTTTATTATCCTTTCTCTGACCAAAAAATTCAGTTCGTCGCAGATAACATTGTAACAACAGATATTTTAAAAGAGATCTGTTTCCTGAGCCAACCACGGCGCAACCGGTATACCGACAGCAGCCACCGGTGGCGTCGCACGCTACTGCTGCTACCAGATATGTACGAAGATGTCTAGCGAGGGATGTGAGCTAGAACTAATAAAATCGCTTCATTTACCTAGCCTCGCACAGCGTCTTACGCACTACGTCACCGAACGCTTACTTATTTATTTTTCAGCTTCTTTTAATTACCGCAATAAAAAGCCATCCAGGATTGTCCCAATTTCACATGTCCCCATTTCCTCTCCGGTGTAGTCCAACGTGGAAACTTGTGAACACAAAAACTGTACTGAAACTAACAACAAAGTACCTACTTGTTATTAGAACGTACACCGGTGTGGTATAATTTAAAAGAAAAAGAGGGCAATATTGTAATTTGATTAATTTTGTAAATGAGTAGCGAACCACCCGTGACTTCGTACGCGTGGGGTTTCTTAAATAAACATAGCCTGCCACTCAAAAATAATGTAGCTGTTTAATGAAGAAAAATTATGTAGTTTTTAATAATCTACCTTCATATATAAAAAAAGTTAAAAGTGTATAACAGCTTTAAGTCCAAATTGTCTCATTATATTATTGAAAATTACGAGCTTTATACTTTAAAAAAAAATCTTAATATTGTTTTATACTATTGTACCATCTAAACTTATTTTTTAAATATCATTTTCATGTAAGTGGCTTATTTAAGTCTTGGAAATAAAAGTCTTTAAACCTAAAACCTAGTTTTGAGTTTATTCGTTACAAACATACAAATCTCTCCCCTTTATAATACCTAATAGACATAAATATAAATAAGAACAGTACCATAAAATGTGAACAGTTCGTCTCATTTTAGGCACCCCAAACACCTTTATAAGAATGCGCTAGGTGAGTATTTACCTAGGTACCTAAAAAAATTATACGCGATTGGACGACGTATTAGTTCATATTAGGTAATAATTTAAGTTAAATTATGTTCTCATGTAAGTGACTGTTATCATGTATTTTTTTAGAATAAATTTCTTTTACCGTAAATAGTAGGTATACCGCATACTCCACAAAATGCGACTTTCTATATAATTTAACTGCAGAACATTTTATGAGCGGGAAACAATAGTTATTTGCTCAACAAGTGAGCAAAGTATTTTATTTAAAGGCACGAGACTAAACAAATTGTTCTCGTGTGAAACACAATATAACGATTCACCTCACCAGTTACCTCTCCAATTTAAATACAATTGTTTGTTACGCTTAAATTTAGTATTACAAAGTAAAGTTGCTCTCGTTGAGTAGGATGAACGTTACGGTCTTGTTCGAAATCCGCAGCAAAAACCGTGTTTACTTCGAGATTTTACAAAGCAAAAAAGCTCTTTTGGTGAAAAATACCTTGAACGGCAAATTTCGTCTATTTGATAGCAATCTAGTATAGGCTTGTACCTTTCTTTTCTCTGACAAAGTAAAATTATAATTATAATCAGTTTTGTTACAAAGAGTATTGTAAAACCCTTTATTAATTGACTTTAAACTTCTTATTTAGTAAATGATGACGCCGCCGTGTTGATGGTCAGTAACGCTGCCTACACACCTGGCGGTCCGGGTTCGAATCCTGGTAGTGGCAAATGTTAGTGTGATGAACACCAATATTTGTTCATGAGTCATGGTTGTTTATATATTTATTTAAGTTTATTTATAAATGTATCTGGATTATTAAGTATATTGGTCCGTTATCTAGTAGGTATCCTTAACACAATTGGGCTAGATAATTGGTGTGAGCGTAGAAATATACATAATAAGAAAATTTAGTTTAAAGTCAATTAATAATTATGTATTATTCTGTACTAAAAAATTAATGAGGTCATAGCGCGGGCTACTTTCAATAACTGTGAGGATTCTGAGACTTTATGTCTATGAGAGTAGTCTATGTGTTCGTTGTAGAAACGTAATGTACGAAGTAAGCATTCTTTGCTTTTTACTTTCTCGTATACGCAATCTAAAGGAAGTCTTGTAATTGTTGGTTGACGGATTTACACGCTTTGGACCTCCCTGAGTCCAAAAATATTTTTTTTGGAATTATGTCTGTGTGTCTGTGCGTTAGCACGATAACTCGAGTATACTTTAACTTATTGCGACCAAACATAACATATATTTGGTTGCAATAAGTTATATATATACATATGTATAACATCAAAATATAAGGTTTCTATCAACTTTTGAGTCGTCGATCACGAAAGTTAAGCAACTAAGTGCGTGGTCGGTACTCGGATGGGTGATCAAAATTTAACATGCATGTATGACATCAAAATATAAGGTTTATATCAACTTTTGAGTCGTTTTCGATACACGAGAACGTCAAGGGGAGACCACTCCCGATTTTTATTTTATGTATCAAACCCTTGTATGGAAGTAGAAATAAGTACATTTTTATTACTTGTACCACAAACTAAAAGCTATCGCCGTAACGAGACCGTAGTAAATTGCCGTTGGGAACTGCGGTCTCAGAAACTGGCTTTTAGATCGCTGAACAAAGGCCTCGCTTCATGGCGCGAACGATACGAAAACTATCCGTATTCGTCTACGATTGAATGCCTCTGTATGTTAATCAGTTCCACTTCGACGTGGTTCCGAGAAATTCGTTGAAACGTTTGAAATTAATTTACGTAACAAACGAGGGCAAGTTTTCCACTTATTTTTAGGGTTCGGAAAGGAAAATGGAATCCTTTTCGATCGTCTGCCGGGAATATAATTTTGTGGAGACAGTTGCCAAAGAACATTTTACATAATGTTGAAATCTTAGATTAAAAAAATTGTATATCTAATGAAAATTTTATTTTATTTTAAAAAAAATTAGATTTTTGAATGGATGCAATTATAATAATAATATAATTTAATGAAGGTATGACATTGATAGAAATAATATTACAATTTAATTAAGAATATATTGGGGTACAATATAAGAAATTGCTGTACCCGGACGGGGTCATGTTTCATTCTCTTTTTATTGTTAATACCGTATAACACCTTAGTGTAAGAAAGACCTTTGACTTTGATCAAGCTCGTAGTCTACTCATGTGCTCGTAGTGCCAAGAGAGGTTCAGCAGAGCCTTAGGTAACATTTCGTTTCACATAAAGCCATATCTGGCAATGGGTCATGTAATACATCCAAATAGTGACAGGTCGCCAGCCTGTCGCCTTCATAAAAGGGGCATGACACTCAAAAAGTAACAATCCCTTAGTAAAACAACAAACAAAACCCAACAAACTTTAAAAACCCTGGTGTATCGACACTCGCGCTCGCGAGCATCGTAGATAAAAACTACGTACACTGGTGTAAGTAACTTATAAATATTAGTTTTGGCAGTTGCATGGCTACTTGCATCAATTTACGAGTGTGTAACATTTAAACTATTTGAATTTTGCACTCTCTTACAGAATACAAAGTTATAGATTTTTTAAGGCGATTCATGCAAAATAATTATTTCATCCATTTAGTTGGACAGATGTTACACTCAAAAGCATCTCAGCAGTCCGGATATTTTTATAAAGGTTATTATTATCATACGCTTGCTTAGATGTCCATCTGTCTTTCAGGATTTTTCAGTCACTGGAAGCTTTGAAAAAAATAAGCTTCTTAGTCAACGTAATTAAAAGATACACCTGTATATGCCATAAAATTTGACACTTAGAAAGAAATTTAAACCTATCGGGTACGTCCCCTACGCTATCACTAAAAAGTACTTTAATATTTTTTTAGTACCGTGTGATGTAAGCGTGTTTTCTTCATTAAACGTGGGGTAATCCGTCAGCCCTTCCTTAACTTATTCGTATAGTGACTGCACTACCCACTGTCCTCACTGTTTTTATTTCTCCTGGGAAGATTGAAATACGCTTACCATCAATCATAACTTTACTGACATGATCTCAGAAACACATGAGGAGTATTAATACAGAATACCACTTGGCTCAGTCCAGATTGGTAGAATATTACAGTAAAACTCAAACAGAACGTATCTAACAGGATCTCAACATAAGAGCAGTTTATTTCCTCTTCATTACAACTACAACTTAATCAGTAGATTTTTTCTTTTTTTAAGAGAATCCTTTGTTTGTTGTATTGACATAAGATATTTTTGGCATAACTTGCCTACTGTTTGCGGCCTGCATGCGTCTCATGGCTAAGGACTACACCGTACAACAACATGCAGGCCACATATTTTCAATGTTGTATTTAATGTTAAACTTATGATATATTGGAGCAGTTCCTTAGGCTGCTTAGTAGCTAATATACAACATGTAAATGAAATAACCAACATCCTGAAAACAGGTGGTTGGGGATCGGCTTCTGAGATGATTTCAAGATTTTTTTTAAAAAAAAAACATTTTTTTTTGAAAAAAAAAACCAAAAAAAAAACAAAAGTACCCAGAAAATGTTGTACAACAGTTTTAGAGTACATTATTTTTTTTTTTTTCAAAAAAAACGCTTTTTTTTTCAAAAAAAATATTGAAATCAACTCAGAAGCCGATCCCCAACCACCTGTATTCAGGATGTTGGTTATTTCATTTACATGTTGTATTAGGTATTAACGATTAATAGGTATTAAAAATTGCTGTTTCCGATATTAAAAACTTTGGTAATCTTTTTTCACTATCAGGTCTTATTTATCAGATATTTCTAATCTACATGCAATTATTCGTCAGAAATCTAGGGCCAGATAATGACACTTGAGTCAAATTTTATTTTGTGCGCGTCAAAACTTGTCCTATTTATATTCGACCAAGGGCGTTACAATGCTCCATTTATATTATCCATATTGTTCTTACCTTGAATTCTCACCTAATTACGAATAACCTTGGACTTATCGACCTTAAAATTGACACTGACCTAATTCTCAGAATGATATACAACCAATATACAACTGAATGGCACGAGGTGTCCTTTATTTATTATTTAAAAATACGATTACGAATGGGCGAAAGCAGTGCCTCGGTGGCGTAGTGGTTAACGCAGCCGCCGGGATTGCGGAAGATGCTGGGTTCGATTCCCACCTGAGGCAGGTCGATTTTTTTCAGACTATTTTTTCTAGTATTAAAAGTATTTACGCGTTTGTAAACGTAAAAATTATTCCATAATAAAAATATAGTAACGTAATCGGTGCCTCATTCCTTGGACCCACACTTAAGGTGTTTGGATCCCACAAAGGACCAACTTTACAATCTTAGACCTTATCATCGCTTTCAATTAGGCGTGATTGTGGTGAAACGTCAGGCCTACAGTGCATAAAAAATATTTCATAATATTATTTCATGATACTATACAATATTCACGTTACTTTAAATGAATGTTGCTCCCAACTAAAAAAATGGTCCTTCGAGCCGCATGCTACATCTCAAAACAGTAATCAAATACATACTAGTTCATTTATAATAAAATACTTTGTAGGTTGTAGGCACTGGAAACTGAAATCAAATATAAATAGAACCGATGAATAGTTTCTAGTAATAAGTTAGGCGAGTCTCGATAAATTTTTAACGAAGCAAAGGCCGAGGCCGAGGCTTCCGTTAAGGCCTCTAGATCGAATGTCACGGGCAGACCATTTTATTTAGAACTAGAGCATCGGCGATTTGATGTAGTTCACAACTCGATTATCGATAATCGAGTTGTAAATCGATGGAATAAATAAAACTTTTAGGGCGTTTTTTCATGAATAATGTCGCTTGATGCTTTTTTTATTAAATACTCGTACAACTAAATACGATACGATACGATAGTCACTAAATTTGAAAGTTATTGAGAAATATTAAAGTTTATAAATGTTTTATTGATTCCCTCAATATTTTGATTTATTGTCAAATCAAAATATTGAGTTAGAGAGACATTTCAATGTACACTGGACTGTTAAAGTACTATACATTAGTTATCTTACTGGTTGACCACTGAAAGTTTTACCCTCTACAACAATTATCACTGAAAATTCCCGTTTATGTATGTCATCATCATGTACTTACTGCTAGTTTTGTCCATACTATGCTCAGGATGCCAATCAACATACAAACTTTTACGTAGTGAAGTTGCTCTTGAAACAAGTCGACTTGAGTTAAGTTCCAGAAAGTGAGAACATTTTCACAGTTAATGCTACAAGTTTATTTTTAGATTATTTAGATTACTTTTCAGGTCAACGGTGTAAGGAATATGGTTAATAAAAGCACCCATCTCATCTTCTGTACCCGCTAGAAGTAATGAGTATAAATGAACGCTTCTAACTCTGAATTTGCAGATATAATATTGTTTTAAAAAACTAGCCAATGTCTTCATTCCACAGTGGAGTCCAAATACGAAAACGTAGCTAGTGCAAGAGATTATCTAAGCGTAGCTGTAACCACCCTCGCCTTGTCGAACTGCAAGGTGCTTCTTCACGCCTCTTTTGGATGACCCAGGATTGTACAAGCCATACGTGTGCTTGCGATTTCTATTTCTTAACCCATTTCTAAGTCGCACAAGCGACTTAGAAATGGGTTAAAAAGTTTCTTAGTTCGTGTTGAAATAGTAGCGACAGTTCCATAGTCCTTCCGTCTCCAACTTCAACAGTCCGTACAGAACTAACTTTGGCTTATTTCCTTCAAGCCTTTTAAAGCTTAAGCAAGTCTGTACTAAGGAACATATTTCTCTGCAAACACATATTCCCTCCTTAAAAAATAAACCGGGGTTCTAAGAGACGCATTAAACAAAATACTGGTTATTGCTGAAGAGCACAAAATCAAAAAAATCTATTTCATTCCACAACGAAAAGAAGAACCCACGACCTTGCTTTACTATTTCACTTTTCGTTCAAACAATTTTGTTGTTCAGTTGGTGAGAGGTAATTTCACACAATGTCATGTTTCCATTAGCGGTATAGTACAGGGACTCGTAGATAGCATCAATAATAAATGACTGAACATCAACATACAAAGCCCGAACGACCGTCACACGGAATGTCAGCCTTTGGAACACCAAGGACAAACATATTTATAGCAAATCAATGACAATAGCAATGTCAATAAGTTTCACAGTTAACAAATCAGAACAGAAAGTGTGTTATAAATTATATGCAAATGTCTATGAAGCTATAAGACTTGGTAGAAGCGGTTTTATTCAGCTTTTCCTAACTTTTTCTTCCTACCCTGGTCCCACCTTGTTTGAAGTCGCTGAAATGTCACTTTACTTCTATAGGTTTTGGAATATTATGGTCGGACACCTGCCTGTCACCAACCCTCCTGTCAAAAAAGGCTGTTCACAAATTTCCGTGTCAGGGGATAGTCCTGATACGAAAATTTGTGGACTTCGAGTTGCCCATTTCATTGTTCCCATTAGGGACGTGCGATCCGTGCATGCATCCGATATCCCTGTTCACACGCGTCAGTAAAATCGGTGTCAGTTTCGTAAGTAAGTAATCGCCTTAATTCGTGCATATTAGTGGAATAAAAAACTTCGCCATTTCTAAGCTTCAAGAACATCTTCGCAAATGTCAAATTATTATAAAAAACGGCCCGACTGTAGATAAAAATCGGAGAACACTGAGAGAGCCTCTGTGCATCCAAGCATGATCCGAGACACTGAGGATCCGCAATCCCCTTGATACGGAGATGTGTAAACAAGTTTTTACAAATCGTAAGTAACCAATAATTCCATTGTCCCTGCCGTATTCCGTCAGTGACGGGAACTCAGATAGAGTGGACAGCGCCTTATGCTATTATAGGTAGTTTGCTGGCCACCGCGCGAGTGACCCTTAATGGTCTACAAGGGATTCAGAATATTCCTCAGACGGTTTTTACGACACCCAGGGGATGATAAGGGTATTACTCCTCATGACCGGCAACTGCACCGGTATTGGTCAGCCTTTCCTATGAGATACATAAATAAATAATAGAGTACTTCTTTTTTTATAAATGGCAACAGAAATACATCTCCCTTTCTTTTAAGGACTACGCATGCTGGTCTACGTTGTCTTATCACCGACATACTGTAGCTCTACCATTCCAACGCGAACTAAGAAATTTGGCAACTCGTTTCTTTGTCGCACAATCAAGAAATGATATTCACTGCCAGCACACGTGTTCTCTCCTTCCTACAATCCGTCATTCATAAGAGTGGTGAAGAAGCACCTTGTAGGACGGCAAGGCGAGGGTGACTAGCGCGGCGGTTTATCTCTCGCAATAGCTATCTTCGCATTTGGACTCCATTTCTGCTTACGATCAGGCGGAATGGAGACATTTGCTTGACTTTTTTTCGTGCCACAAAGACAGCAGAAAATTATGCTATTAAGATAAATGAATCTTGGCTATTGATGTGCGATGGTCTGGCGATGAGAGAGACAAAAGTATAGAAAACCTACAGTTACAGCTGTAACGTTGTGTCGTCTATGTCAACACTTTCAGTATGGTCCGGGTCCAGGAATGAGACACGGTTTCGTCAATATATTTTATTGGTGGTAATGGTAAATAAAAGTAAGATTTGTAAAGTATATATAAGGCACTCTGAAAAGAATATAAAACACACTGTAAGAACTATAAAACATTGAAAACTGATACACAAAAATATAAAAGGCTTATCAAATAGTACTTACATTTTAATTAGTGCCTTGAGATAATTTAAGTATTTACGTATAGTAAAGAAGGTACTATATGGCCCAAGCTAAGGTCCAGAGCGAGTACGTTGGTGTTACAATCAAACAAATATAGTTTTTGATCGCGCATACTTTATGTAAAAGTATACTCTAATCTCAACACATGGTACGAAGAGTAAACTCAGCTATTGACTTATATTCGACCAATGCATAAAGAATTTAAATTCAACTAAAGTGATTCTAAGATAAAAATTCGCCTAAAACATAAAAACGAACGCTTGACATATTTTCGCAGCCATTAAATCGGAGCTGGTAAGTGCAATGAAATATTTCAATTTCGCTTCCTACAAATTATAAAGAAAACACATATTTCCTTGGCATTGTTTCAAGAAGAGCATTCATGCTGTTAAAACTTTAAAAATCCGTTTCTCCAGTTCTTACGCCAAGTTATAAAATCTTGTTTTTCGCACTTTATACTGCGTTTAACTCTCTACTTTTAAATTAGTTTTTATTTATTTAATTTTAACTAATATAACCGACTAATGCGATGTTTAAGAGTGTATCAATTATTCTATCTGTCACATTTTGTTCATTAGTTCACTGAAGATTTAGTATACTGTAAGAAGTGGTTTTATGTGTAATCTAATGATACCCAAAAGCTTTAGTATTATGAGCGATATAGTGTGTATGTTCAAAATAGTATCTCATCTAATTAAAATGTTAGGAAAAATGGAATTCAGACTTGATTTCTTAGATGTTTGACATGACTGACCTAGTTTCAAGAATATTTTTATCGTGTTCATTCGAAGTCATCATTAAGAGTACGGTTTTGAATACAAGTGACACTTGACGACCGTCCTTAGAAATTTTCAGTAACGCCTGCACACCAGTGCAATTTGACCCAGAGGAATCTTGCTAAAACCAGTCTTTGTGACATAAGATTTTATTTTGCTTAACCGCCTACGAGTACGAACTCAACAAGATATTTATTTATCAAAATATAATTTGGCCGTTTGAAATGTTGCATCTCAACTATTATCTATTTAAACTTACTTTTGAAATTTTTTATGAATTTTCCGAACTATTAATTAAAATAAAACTTATAAAGATTGTATTTTCCGAGATAAGACAGGAAAAAAAGGCAAACCGCTTTCAACCATACAACCATAATCATCATCATATCAGCCAAGAAACGCCCACTGTTGGACATAAGGCTCTCCCAAGGATATCCAAACCGATCCAGTCCTGCGTTGTCGCTTTCAGCTTCCCGCGACCTTGACTAGATCGTCGGTCCACCTTGGGGGTCTACCCACGCTGCGTCTCCCGGTACGCCGGCCATTCAAGGACCTTTCCGCCTCAACGGCCGTCAATACTCCTCGCAATGTGCCCTGCCCACTGCCATTTAAAGTTCGCAATTTTCGGGTTATGTCAGTGACTTTAGTACTCCTGCGGCTCTCGTCGTTTCTGATATGATGACGCACAGAAACTCCGAGTATGCCTCTCCATTACCCATTCATTCATCCTTTACACTTTGAGTGCCCTTGAACACACAACCATCCAGATATATAATTTGAACAATCCCGTGACGCTAAAACGACCTTCTGCCACCAGCATAAGTCAATAATATAGCAAAGATTATTGGAGCAAGGACATGATATTTTTGTTATTGTCGTTATTATACAAGGATATCATAACAACACCGGTCACAGTAAACATGTGATAATACCAACATAGGGTTGAACAAGGCCCTTCGTTACACGACATTGTCATGGAAATAGAGGGCCTTGAACTGGTGCTCGCGGCTGCTATAACCTCAGGAGCTGTAAACGTGTTCATTAGCAAGTCAGTGGCGCACCGAGCAAGTTCAAGTGAAGCATCGATCGGGTGTTGTCGGACATTGTCGGGGGCGTTCGGCTGTGGTCGCTTGCACGGCTTATTCCAGGCTTATTCTGAAAGCCTAAACTTGATGCCTGGATATGGGGTGACCATACTTACTAACTCTGAATGCCTAAACTTGATGCCGGGATATGGGGTGACCAAACTTCAAACTAGAATCTTTAATCCCGTACGAATAAAGATACAATACTAACTTTAACATTGCATTATATGTTTCACCTGCTGGAGATTGAAAACTACAATTAGTATTATATTTTTTATGATACTTAAATACTTGTGTGATCTTTATTTTATGAGCACTGACATACGGCTTATATCATAAAAAATTTTAAATAAAAAAAAACCGCCTTCAAAAAACGCGAGAAATAAAAATTTTGTTTATAAAAATCTAAATGTTTTTTGAGGTCGGTCCCAAATACAAGTGACAACGTTTATTACAAATATTGAGGTTGGGACCGACCTCAAAAAACATTTAGATTTTTATAAACAAAATTTTTATTTCTCGCGTTTTTTGAAGGCGGTTTTTTTTTATTTAAAATTTTTTTTTTCTGCTTTTTAGTGTTCTAAGTATAGAAATTTTCAGGAAACTACCTCAAGATCTTTTAGACACACAAGTGATAAAATTACGATATCGTCAATGTCAATTAAATAGGCATTATTAGGGATAACTCAAAAACTACTTGTCCGATGTCGATAAAATTTAAATGGGACCCCATGACAAGCACTAGCTTCCAAAGGTCAACAGAATCTTAAAAATCGGTCCACCCAGTAACGAGTTATGAGGTAACAAACATTAAAAAAAAAAAAAAAAAAAAAAACATACAGTCGAATTGATAACCTCCTCCTTTTTTGAAGTCGGTTAAAAAGAGAACACTTTATAAATAAGGAACCATACATTTTCTCGTTTTAAAAGACACCGAAATAATAAGTTAGTCAGTCACACAATAATCGTACCACCTACACCAAAACTAGGAATATTTTTACCGAAAATGTTGACAACAAGTCAACATTTTTCACAATAATTTCATCTGGTCTTTCGTGAAAAAACGGACTATAATGGAACATGGATATATAGTCTATATATTCACTCTAGTTTTGACGAAAGATAAATGGTAACGTGTTAACACATCAACTGGCAACAAGTTCGCATAATGGACGTGTTAGGGATTCACTTTGTGCGGATATTTGGGATAACACCAACACGTGAGTGGTAATTTCATCTGCGGTACCCCAATGATAGGACGTGTTTGGTGGACTTTTATGTTATTTGGTTGGTAGACAAGCATGTTACCTTACAAGACTTAGGCCCGTATTACAGAATGACACTCAGACATCAATCATGTCTTGAGAATCGTTTGTCACTTTCTATCAAGCACAAAGTGATAGAGACGTACAGTACGGCGTTGATTCTTGAGACTCATTCTATAATACTAGCATTAGACGCTTAAAGGTAATACCACACTTATCAGCTTGGAAAGGGAACGCCTCTTTTTCACCCGACTACAAGTAAAGGGTTATGTTTTTGCGCGTATCTGGTATGTTTGTTTAGGTATTTGTAATATTCTTTATTAACTCATATCTTTCAAATGGCTGAACGGATTTAAGGTATCGTTAGGTTTGTCTTGACAGCTCAAGTGCTCTAGGTAAGTGATGTTAAAAAGAAAAAAAAACGACATAGAGACTGTGAGGTGCTAGGTATTATTAGAAGTCGGAGTCGAGACGTACACCGTGCACCGTTCCTGAAACGTCCCCACAAAGGGCTGTGAGGGTGCCGATGGTTTTTAATGGGTATTCCCAGGAACCCCCGGGAGAGCCCCACACACGCCGCACTGTCTAGCCCACAGCGCGGTGCGGTCCGTAAAGGATTTTTCATAGAAAAAAAGGTATTATTAGAAGTGTTTTTTTTTATTTAAAATTCATCAATATGGGTACACCTTTTTAAAATCCTTATGATATTAAGGATTTTAAAAAGGTGTACCTATCATGACCGTAATATATAAAATAACTAAAAAGATATAAATAAAAAGAATTAAATTTAAAATACTAAAAATCCCGCCTGCATAAAAAAACAATTAGTCAATATGTTTTATGTTTCCTTTAATCTTTGATCTTCTTTCCATCTTTTCAATCGCCTAATTGTCTTTTTATGCAGGCGGATTTTTTGTTTTTTTTTTTTGCTATGAGCGCTACGAAACGTAAAAAAACTGATGTTCCTTTTCCGAGCTGATAAGTCTTCTACGACCTCTGGGGTAGTACCTTACAGAAGACCACAGTCAAATAACAGTGTGTGTGAGGATTGAGGGCCCACTTTGAATTGCAGTATACCAAATACTATAGCGTTATGCGCTGATATCTTTAACTTCACATTTTTTTTAAACGTAGCGTTAGATTTTAATATAAAAAGTTTTTCTGTAGAGTGTTTAGTTTACTAGTTACAGGTGGGCCCTCAATCCTCACATAGAGGATTGAGAGCCCAACCTTTCAGCCTATAACTCGCCTTTCAAAGGTTTCACAAAGTCGTTTCAGGCTTTCACATTTCTTTTAGAACGCACACTAAATCATAGGTACATTTTTAAGAGAATATGACAAAGTGGCCCTCAATCCTTACACACACAAATAACACTACATTTTTGTGGTGTTGTGTTTCTGTTGGTGAGTAAGGCCGCCAGTGCTCCACAGGGAAGGATGGGGACTAGGGTTTGGCAGCGCGCGAGTGTCATATCAGTGTTGCAAGCGTCTATAGGCTACGCTGGCTGCTTACCACCAGGGTAGGCCGTATGCTTGTCTCCCAACTACTGATTTTGCATAAAAAAAAAATCTGCACTGGTACTTGGCTTTCGATTGTTTATTGAAGGATTGGTACTTTTTGGATTTGGTGCCCTTTTCATGTAGACGACTGGCTTTTATGAAGTCACTGTTTTTTTCTTTCTTTCCATCAACACAGATTCTCATTACTTTCTTTGTAACATACTCATCATCTCTTCTTAATTATTTATTTAACAAATTATAATTATTATATAATAGCCACGTGATGCCGGCAGAGTAGAACAGCATCACCGCATATTCTTCAATGGGTGTCGTAGAAGGCGACTAATGGATTAGCAAAGGGGTATTGATCACCCTTTATTCCGTCCGCCAATCCGCATTGGGCAAGCGTGGTGGACTACTGCTTAAACCTCCTTCCCTTGTGTCCCAGCAGTGGGTCGAATTATAAAGGCTGTTTTGATGAATTATATAATATACCCATACAATGTCAATTGTTATATAATATGTCAAATGAAATGATTGATACTTTGTACAGTCAGTAGATGATCAAAAACAAAACCTCTAAAATAATCGAAAGCGAAATAATTTACAGAAATGAAAAATTATTAAACGTTTATCAAACTTGAGGGTGTCATTAGTCATTTGTTTCATTATTATTTAAATATCTCTTTTATTGAAAATGGTGTTGATTTTGGTCATCCTCGTCTTATGCTGTTGACTGTGTACTCTAAAACATTGGTTTACAAACTTAACGAAACTTGCAATATAATTCACCTAAAGTTGTGTCTCGGTCAGCTGCAGAATCGAGGTAAATAATTCACGGTACAGCTCTCTGGTGTAGACTTTAATTCCTAACAATACTTGGACTTTTGTTCTAGTGATTTTTTATATACTATATGGATCGCAAACAAGGGTCTCCTGTGGGAAATCGTGAAACCAAACATCATCAAGTATAGACTCCAGATTCTCACAAGGGCGTGACATAAATTGTTTATCATTCATTTATAAATTGTATCTAATAAGCATCTTCACGCATAAATCTTAGTCGACGTATCTTAGGCACGTATTATAGAATGAGTCTCAAGAATCAACACCGACTTGAGCGTGGTACGTCTCTATCACATTGTACCTGATAGACAGAGACAAACAATGCCCAAGACATGACTAATTTCTGAGTGTAATTCTATAATACGGGCCTTAGTCACATGCAACCGACTCTCGCTTTTCGCTTTATCTTTTATCAGAGAGATGTAATTAAAATCTAAGAAATATTTTTATTCTTAGTACATAGAATACATTAGAAAGTTCATCGCTTCATTTAATCTTTCTTAAATTATTTCGAAACGTTTTATAAAACATTCAAAATGTAAGCCACAACCATTTGGCTTAAAGAGAAAATGCGATAGAACAACCTTGAATTTTACCTCCATTAAAATATTTAGCCCGCGTTCATAACAGCACTCAAGTTGTAACGGATGAATTTGAATTTTGTATGACTTTAAAGCCCACACGGCATTTAGTAAATGCTTTCTTAAAAAATAAAATAGCTGTGAATGAACATTTGTACTTAGGTGTTAATTTTGAGATGACAGCTGATATAGAACTACAGAATAATAAAACACATAATTACCATAAATAAAATCAGGATAGGAGCAAGCCAGGCAAGTGGTGAAAGCCGAGTAAAATTTAATATATTTACCTCGGTTTTGATTGAGGCGAAGACTTTTCTGGTGTGCCCTCCAGTTCCTGTCATTCATGCACTAGCAACTAACATAAATCAGTACATTAGCTCTGTATCTTTATTTACCGACAAAAATATAACGCTACGGCAACTTGATTTGACTGTGACGATAAGTGAGGTGGAGGTTATTTCCCCAGAGCCCGTGCTCACATTTAGCCGGTATTATGTTATGCCTCACCTCTCTTCATAACTGCGAATAACGTAAGCCTTTCTTTAGTTTAGACTAGTTACCTAATAATATTACCAAATAACTATACACAAATATGAACAAATAATCCAGTTTCTTTAATTTATATATAGGTTTGCATTTGTCGCTTTTTTTCCCATTAAGGTCCGGCCTGCACCTTAATGGGAATCTAAACCTGTAAGGCGTAAGACCGTAAGACGTAAGACCTTCCAAAAGTATTTCTAGTCAGCGAGCCTCCCTTTCCTTTTGTTGACGCGGAGGTCAAATTTACGCATCGTCTCTGCAGGGTGGTGCCAACCGCATGGGATATATGGGAGTCGAGGTAAAGGGATTCCCTCCATACCCACTAAACATACTCCCCGGCCTGACCTTCAGTGCGCTATTACGGGACGGGTCGGGATCTGCGCACGTGAGCGCAACTACACCGAGACCGTCCCAACGCTACCCGTCTAGACACTCCTTGCACCAATTGGTGGCTCCAACTCCTCCACCTACGGCTGCTCGACCTGGCGCGTCCTCCTGACGAGAACACCGGAAGCAGCCATTGGACCGCACTCGGGGGACTTCGGGCGCGGTCGTGACCCTGAAAATGGCCGTCCGGAACTAGCCGTGGTGGGAAAACAAAAACTACTCTACGATAGCATGTGACTTTGAATGCCAAGGGGACACACTTGACATCAAAAGGCACACACCCGCCAAGAAAGTTTCCCCACCACGCTACCAGGGTCCGCCACGAGGAGGCTTCCGGACGTGGACCCCATCGACTTGAAGTACCTAAGAATACATCTTAAAAAAACAAGCAAGAGAGATCTTTCTTCCTTTCTCGGACTGTAAGAAGAAAAGACACTACTGACGCAATAGATATATTTAAATATAAATACACCAAAAGGTCTAGAGAACAAAAGATTTTATATGATGAAGATTGCCAGAATTGAAACCCGATGTTCTAGTTTACTGACCACTCAACGAGTGGGCACTGAAAGGTTTTGAGTGATAAATCAAATTCACGTCAAACTATATTGCGCCAGTGTCCGTCTGCAGTCGCAGAACAATATGTCAGACTATCATGTCACGGTAATTAATTTGCCTGCCGCTGTGTTGTTACGGCCTCGTGTGTTTAGGAACTAAAGTGGTTTAGAGCGTTCATGCCTCTATACATCGCAAAATTGCCTGAAACAACCCCTTTGTGCGCTTTCTATATAATCATCTTTGGTTGATATGTTTTTATCATCACTACATGGTAGACTGATGACCTGATTAAGGTTGCTGGTCACGCCTGGGTGCCAGCTCAGGTCCGGTTGTTGTGGCGTTCTTTGTGGCGGAGGCCTATGTCCTGAAGTGGCCGTCGTGTGGCTGAAAATAATGATGTTGATCTTTGGTTGACTTGGTGTTGGTGATATTGCTTAAGAGTGCAATGCATTCTACAGTAAGTGGGAGAGTAATAAAATAAGCATATCGCCCACATTTTTTGTAAAAAGGTTTAACAAATGACTTAAACTCATCTGAAGGGAAGCAGAAGAGGAGTCTGTTAGAAAGACACTCCCTTTTTTCGATACTACCAACTACAGCTTAAATTATTTTGATTAACTTCAGAGAAATTTAAAAAAATATATAAGTTATAATGACTATAATGCAGAGTAATTTTCACATAATTTTTAAAGTATAACAAACTTATTTTCAATTTATATTTTAAATTGATGTCTTCAAATCATTACCAAATTATAAGCCGTGGGGGTATGTTGCGCCGTTTCTTCTCAACCAGCACGTAATTGTTGAAACAAAATACATATTATTTCGTCCAAAGCAGTGGTAGGGTTTTCGACGATTTAAAAGAACTTATCAAAGTCCACTTCTATAAAGAACATTTCGATTGATTTTAAGTACCCATCTGAGTAATAATTAGCCATACCAGAGGTAATTTTGTCAAAGTTGATATTTGCTATAATAGTGTGGCACTGTCAACCGAAGTTGCTTCTGTAGACACAAACGCTCAAACAAAAGCCGAATATTGTCCAGCTAACCCGGACACGTCTATGCCAGCCAAATTGATCTCGAATATACTCAAGTAGTTCTGTATCGTAGAAAGCCGATAGTGGTATTGTGTGTTCAGCTTTGTTACACGACCGATATTAAAGCACCGAATCGAATGTCAACCAGTCCATTCTAGCGTATCTCGGTAACTGTGTACAGTCAACAGCACGTCGGGCTATACAAAACTGTCATATTTCTCCAAACGATTTTCAACCTAAGGCTACTCAATATAAAGTGCATAATCGATTGGGAAAATTTGACAGTTTGTGGTAACCCAACGTGCTGTTGTCTGTACATACTATCTAGAAGCTGGATATCAATACCATGTCTTGGTTTTTATTTAATATTCGAGTGGAAGTTGTTAATGACAAATACAGGAGAGAACACCTAGCTAAAGTAAAAGTGTGTTCTGTCTTAGGTCCATGTAGAAATAAAAGAGAAAAAGTGTTTAGTAAGTATTAATATTATTTTAAGAGCTCATTTAAATATAATATGTATAAAGTTTGTCCATCGGACCCAAGTGTCCATACACGTCGTTATTACTATAGAAATAATCATATGGAGTAAGGGTTTTTCATACACGTCGTCTATTGGTACATGTCCATATAATACTAAAAAGAAATAAGACTCAGTTCCTTTATTCATACGGTTCTTTTACACGTACACAAATAATTCATTACGCGTTACTCAGTATCCAGTTTGTGTATCTTGAAACTCGAACATTTACGCCGGGATAGTTCGGTTCACCACAACGGTATCCCCAGGAGCATATTCCAACTACCACTTTGTTGTGGTAGAGAGGTCCACCAGAGTCTCCCTGGCACTGATCCCGACCGCCAACTCCGAGCCAACCAGAGCACAACATGTTGTCGGTAACAGCACGTATTGACGCATAATTATTTCGGCAAGTAGCTTGGTTTATTGTCCAAATTTGAACGTGACGCAACTGCTCGGAAGCCCAGCCTACATACTGAAAGAAGATTTAAAACTTATTGTAAAAGTTGGAATACTTCTAACAAGGATAATGCAGTTATCAGAAGCAGTTACTGGATATACTAATACGGTTGTAACGTTGCTACTCATGTAAAAAAAACTCAGATTAACTTTAACCAGCCAGTCTAGTTGTTCGTTGACATAGAGTTCCTGGGTGCGTTCCTCGGGGGACAATAAAAAGTGACAGGTTGCAAGCCTATCGCCTACAAAGAAAGAGGTATCAAACCGAAAAGCAACCAGTGAACAAACAAACAAATTCCAACACAGGACAGATGTTACATTCCGAATCACACAGCAGTCCGGGTTCGGTAGGATATAATTAATGAAAATAAACTTACATTTGTTCTTCCCCAACCAGTAGCCCAAACTTCTTGATTGTCAGCAAGATTATAAGTAGCTGAAGCAATAGATGCAGGGGCCACAACATTTGAAAAGGCAATCACGCTCGCAGAACGCAGGATGCCAATGTCGTTGTCAAAACTAGACGTCCCGAAGTTAGGGTGGTTAATTATTTGGCTAGCGGAGTAGACGGTGCCACCGCTACTCGCAAAGGCAGATCCAAGCCGGAATCGCCACTCGGCAGGAACAGTGTTACTGCAAAGTAATAAAAATAACATAAAGAAAGAGAAATATTTACACCACTAGATGAAATACAAGCTGACGGTGCAACTGGTGATAAGTGGATACCGACGCCTAAAAACACCTGAAATAACAAGGAAAATCACTTTATATTGCAGGTGCGTTGTCATCCTGAGGCCTAATATGAAATGGTTTCAATGCCCGTTAGTTACACTGGTCAAATCTACTTTCACGTCTATACCCTTCATAATGATAATGTTTCTTTGGAAAATAATTAAGAAATAATGTTTAGAGTATGTTTTCATAAAAAAATTAAAGAAAGAATTATGACTTTGAACATTAATAAAATCGTAACTATCAATTTCTCAGGTATAGTCTAAAGGAAAAAAAATGTTATGATGGTGAGCAGAATACATGGTTCTCGTTTGACTGTTCATGTTTTTACACCCTGTATAAAGCCATATCTAGTATTATGGGCTATGCAGTTCATCAAAATAGTGACAAGTTACCTGCCTATCGCCTACATAAAAGGTGCAACCCTAAAAGTAACTAACCTTCAGTTAACCAATAAACAAAAACCAACCAACCAGGACAAATGTTACAGTCTGGATTGTCTCAGCAGTCCAAAGCTTTAAATAAAATTTTAATCTTTCCTTAACAAACTGTTATTAAATATAAATTAATCATGAACCATCGCTAAGTAAATGTTATTAAATATATCATAAGCAAATTGGCGATTTCGATTACTCATAACTTAAACTTAAATGATTTCGCTTACCGTAAGCAATGTGCTGCAGTCAAAATAGACCTGTTATTAATCACTACTCCTCCACACTCTTGCTGGAACCAAGACGGCCAGGCAATGAGAAGTGCAGCCATCTCAGGGTACTCATTGATGGTAGTAACTGAGCCTCCCACAATTCTTTGAGAACTGCCGGGTGCAGCTGGAAATATTGAAGATTAAAATTAGTAATATTCTCGGCAGTAGCGACGTTGGCTAGTAATGATTCTGCTACAACATCGTAAATCTTGAAAGCTCTTAACTAAACAAAGGGAACATCTTAATTAGCATACTAAATAGAAGAAGCACCTATGTGATGAATATCAGAGTAACATAATGTAAGAAAACAAACTAGTTTTATAAAATTATTATCCACAGTAAACCTAAAGCGTTCGTAACGTTTCCCCAAACCCTTTATTTGCACTTTTTTAAACTGGTGCACCAGTTTGTATCAATAGCGTTAAATGTTTCCCAGTTTGGATAGTATATTAATCAAAATAGATGATATTAGTATCCTCCAACAAGACAATTATTTTTTTAAACTATGTCAACTATTATACGCACCAGACACAGCAGTTAAGCTTAACGCAAGAAGAAATAGAAGCCGCATGTTGTAGTCAGACTCGGAACAAATTCAGCTTAGATTTCTTTATTTGTAGGTATTTATATTATTTTCAATATCTTTGGTTGATTTGCGAAGTATAATCTGATTATTATTATATAGAAATGATTAGTGACCAAAACCCAATCTTGATGTGTTATTTTTTGATAACGTTAATGTCGACAATAATTGACCAGTTCGCGTTAAACACATGGGTTCCTCACAATTCTCGGAAAAAGCAAACGTTGAATCCATTCATGCTTTTATTACTTAATGTTGATTATATAAGTAAATATTTATGAAAAAATATTATATTAGAATATCAAATCCTTGATGGATGATAAAATTATGATAATTTTCACAGTCAATATAAGTTCGTAGTTCGTTCGTTCGTTCTTAGTCAATATAAATTAAGGTTTTTAATCAACATAGATAGGGTGTTGGGATCCTACGTTGGGGTGTACGCAGTATGCTACAATAGGTGTATCTTTTTTGAACTAAACTTCTATACGGACGTCCGGGCAACTCTATGCTAAGCGTCATATTTTACCGTTATATATTACACGAGAGCGTCAGATTTAGTACCGTCATATTTTAACATGACATATTTTAACGCTTAGTTCCTACACTTTATAGTATAAAGCTTCGCTTCTTTCGTGCATCCTCGGCACTGTTTTTTATATAAAAAGTCCAGCAAATTACTCCATTCCGCCATTGCATTATTTAAAAAAATATATATTATTAATCATTATTAGAAATTTCGTTTTAACAAAATCTAATTCGAATATTTAAGAAATATTTTTATTTACTTTTGATTACAATTTCTACTAGTATAATAATGTGACAGGAATACCTAATAATAGAATCATTTTTATTTTTGCGTTTACAAACGCGTAAATATTAATACTAGAAAAATGCACTGAAAAAAATCGATTTTATTCAGTACCTAATAATATACCTTCTAGTACCCAATAATAGAGTTGAAACTGGAACAAAAAAGGTCTAGCTTAGCTTGAATGTGACCGAACAACATAAAATCAGAGTAACTGTAAAATGTAGTCTCAAAAACATCGTTGTTCTAACTTAGTTATATGAATAGGTAGAATCAACTAACTGTACACATGCAGTTGGTACTTATTAATCATAAACAGTACCCTAAAATCTAACTATAGAATTTTGATCCGAGGGATAAATAGCTACAACCAATTCGTACCTAATTCGTAATTATATACTTAGGGCATAATAACATTTTAATACTATTGATTAAAGATAAAACAACTATTGTATTTTATGATAAGTTATCCAGACATGATTATTTCATTCAATTTTTCCTTGAGTCCTAAAGGTGGACTCACATTTAACCGAGCCGAACGCGCCGAATGAAACGATTTTTAGAATTCTTTACGCCACCGGAATCCGAATGACGTCACCAGATTCGGCGCGGGCAATTCGGCCAATGCGCTCGCATTCATTCTATTCACACATATAATTACAAGACAACGATTTATTTGTAACGTTCGATTTCGATTCGATTCGTTCGGTGCGTTCGGCTCGGCCAAAGGCGGACGCACCTTAAGGCACGAGACATACGTAAGCGGCGCATTGGGTTTATACAAGGCAAAATGTATAGATTGGCGGGGCGCGGGACATAATATACAAGCAGCGCGGGCTGCGGTACTTCTGCATTGCATTGGCGCCGCGCCGGCACCTCGGCACCTCGCCCGTGTCTGCTCAGATTAATTTCACAGGGGCTGTGACATTAACCCAGGGCAACCCCAGGTTTGTCGCGTGGCTCTCCGACACTGCGTAAACAGTCCCCTCACCCACAAGCGTTCGGCCCCGCTTTGGTGTCGTTCGCGCTTCTACACATATACCCTAGACTATACGTCTAGGGCAGCGTGTGCACCTTCCTCTCTCCTGAGGGGGCGGCTGCTTCAGATAGCCTTATAGCCATTTTGGCAATAGGCAATAAGGGGGTGTTAAGGGTATCCATGTAGGATTTCCCTCATTTGTCCGGAAGGTTCGTCTGACTCTTTTCGCTGCTCTGTCTTTCACAAAGAAAGGCAGCGGGGGGGGGGGGGGTTCAGGGGAGAAAAAAAATAAAAAAGCACCTCGCCCACACCCGGCGCCGCTTAATATATCCCGCACTGTGCCTAGGCCACATTAAAAGTTGTAAATGTTCTCGAAGTTCATAAAATTGCTTGTATTATCAGCTATAGTAGGACTTTCATTATTGGTTAACAGTATTGGATAGTCACCTCTATGGTTTTATGCACTCTCACATATATTAGATTCAGATCTCACGGGCTTGGGTCTGAAATGCTGAGTTATGTTAGCGATAGGAGTTGTTTTCCGTTCGCCTGCCTAGCTACTACCTTCTTATTAAATATTGTCAGCAGGATAACACTGTTTTGTGTCAACATTAAGTAATAAGATAACCAGGTCATCATCGGTTGTGGATTTTGCCTGAAGCTCGCTACCACCTTCGACTTTAAAATGATTTCCCATCTGGTGAGTTGAAGTCGTATTGTGTGTGTTATTTTTTTTAACTTGATGCAAGAGCACACACTATGTGCTCTTGCATCAATTAAAAAAAAATTGATGCAAGAGCACATAGTGTGTTTTTATTTAAAAAATATTTAAAAAAAATTGGACTGAGGTGGTCAGTTCAAGATTGGTAATCAAAAATAGTGCGAAGACTCTTCTCTCTCGAGTCCTCTATCCTGGTTCTCAATAGAATTGTCACTATCCGCATTCGGCCTGGTGAAGTATTAACCCTAAATGTCTTACGTATTTGGACCATGTAAAACTTGCGATTCATATCGCAAGTCTTACATGGTCGAAGTATAGTAAATAGGATGTAATTAGCAACGTGGTGGACTACTGCCTACACCTCTTTCGCTGATAAGGAGTGTCCTTATGTTCCAGCAGTGGGTTGTATTATATAGGCTGTTATGATGACAATTAGACTGATGACGAAGTTGATGATAATGAAATTGTTAAATAAACGTGTAAATAAAAGAAAAACATTTATTTCACAAAGATATCTACAAATTAAGCGTTGTTTTGAATCCAGGATGTAAAGCGGGAAACTCTAGTGTTAACCCCGGGATACATTGGGAGAGCACAGCCTTGCCCCCAAGAACAGACTCCAACAACAACAGAGTTGTGGAACAAAGGGCCGCCGGAATCCCCTTGGCACTGGTCCCGCCCTCCCACGTCCAACCATCCGGAGCACAGCATGTTGTCAGTGATACTGCGACGAAGTACCGCATACCGACTCTTGCAAGCACTTTGGTTTACCGTCCAAACTTTGACATGCAGGAGTTGCTCAGATTGCGTGCCGTCAGACTGGAAAATATGAATTTTGATTAGGAAAACTTAATGATAACTGATAGAAGTTATTGCAAAAGAAAGGATATAAGACTGATGAGTCTTAGTTCTTTAGTACAGACTATCGAAAGAAATAACGGAACAATGCTGAATATAGTCGAAGTAGAGCACAGCGTAATAGCCGCTCGAAATCGGAGCAGCCTGAACTGGAGCGGACCTCCACCTTACAGATGGCCACAGAACACTACATTTTTGTGTCGTTGTGTTTCTGTTCTCTTCAGAGCTCCATGGAGTATGGGACTATGGTAATGGTGAGTGTCACGTCAGTTTTGCAAGCGTCTATAGGCTACGGTGACTCTTACCACCAGGTAGAACATATGCTTGTCTGCCAACTAAAGTGCTGCAGATAATAATCGATTCGAGATATTGAAAAGCAGTCACACTCTATCTGTCTCTTCATCATCATCAACAGCTCATATAATGTCCCCACCGAGGGGCTCGAACCTACCCCACATTAGGGGCGATTAAGCCTTAGTCAACCACGCTGGCCAAGTGCGGGTTGGTCGACTTCACACAACCTAAGAATTTCTTCATAGATGTTTTCCTTCACCGTAAAAGCGTCGATTAAACGTACATATGAATTCAAAATTTGAAAACACATTGGTACGTGGCGGGGATCGAACCAATGTCTCCCGGGTAGGAGACGACGCTCTTACGCACTACGCCACCGACGCCATCTGTCTCTTATGGCACATAATCAGCAGTCAGTCGATGCCATCTTATCCTGCTGCTGCTCCATTATCTCATAACCTCAACGACGAAAATAAGATGTCGGTTAAGGAAGGCCTTTTCCTCCTTTTCGTCTCAAAAATGTAACTTTGAACCCTATGAAATATTATGATTAAAGTGAAAATAATTCTTGTTTCAGGTACTTACGCTTGTAGCTCCCCATCCTGCGGCCCACACCGGTTCTCCGTCCGCAAGGTGATATGATGAGCCAGCGACACTACCTGGCTGCACCAAGGAGGAGTAAGTGATTTTGCTAGCTGATCGCAGGATCGCTACATCGTTGTCATAAGTACTTGCGTTGTAGCTGTAGTGGACTATGATTGCACCAACATTGTAGACTGTGCCGCCACTATTGGCGTAAGTGGAACCAACACGGAATCGCCATCGTGCTACTGGGTCACCTCTGGAAAAAATATTTGATTTAATTTAGAAGAGGGCCTACCAAAAAGCAGGATTCTACTGATGTCGAATACAAAGAGGACTAGTGAAAGGGAGACTATCCGCGTCCCACTAACCATCTTCGCCTTGCGAACGTATAAGGCACTTATTCGCACCTTTTTTAATGGACACAGGGTTATAAGAAAGAGGGGCCACGTGTGGTAGCCGAGAATTTAATTTCTTGATTGTGCGATATGGGTATCAGTTTCCAAATTTCTTTGTCTTCATCGAAATGATATCCAATTTCTCGGGAACAACTCGAGCTAGCATGTGTGTTCCTAAAAAGGAAGAGAGAAGCTGGGATTAGGGAGAAAAGGGCGCTAATTTTATTGATTTAATATTTTCATTTTCCATACATACATACATACATAGAGTCACGCCTTTCTCCCACAGGGGTAGGCAGAGATTACTTGTTTCCACTTGCTACGATCCTTGCATACCTCTTTCGCTTCATCTACTTTCATCACATTCTTCATGCATGCTCGGCGGTTACGCGTACTTCTAACCTGGCCCTTTTTCAAAACGTCTTCGATTTGATCGTTAAACGTTCGCCTAGGTCTACCTCGCCCCGCCTCTCCATTCACTTCTGATTCATAAATCCTTTTAGTCAATCTACTTTCATTCATCCTCTCCACGTGTCCGAACCATATGAGCATCCCTTTTTCAATTCTTGTCACTATGTCTTCTTTCACACCACACATCTCTCTTATCACGCTATTATTCCACAATTCCACAATTATTCCAAAATTCATTTTCCACAATGTTACATATTTTACACGCAGCATTTTTTCATACTCTGATCGCGGGGAACAGTGAAGTAATTAATTAATTCATTAATTTAGGTCAATTATAATTTTGACATTACGTAACTACACACGTACTTTCCAGCCAGGATCCCACGGGTGCTCCAAACCAAGTAACTCTTGGAAATTTATTTACTCATTAAAAAAAGAACACTGGGAAAACCGGTAGCGTTATTTATTTTGGTCTTCTGTAAGTAACTTGCCCCAACTGGTGTTCCAAATTACCTCTTTTAAGAAATTGTTATAGTAAAGTACCCTTACTTTCGGAACGACTTTTCGTAAAGTAAACCATTTTCTTCAGACCTAAGTACCATAATGTTTACGGTGCAATCTGGTCCTTTTTATTTTTCATATAAAATCACAAGTAGAATTTCATTTAAATAAAAATATTTAAATTATTTATTTCATCCGGGGTGAATTTTTATAGTTGTGGCATACTTTGGGAAGATCTATTGACAGCAGTGGACGTCTTGCGGCTAAAATGACATGATAAAATTTGTACCATTGTTCTAAAATTACACGTCAGCGTAAGAATAGTGATCCAGCTGCTATCACCACCGCATCGACCAATTTGAGGTCTACGAGTACAGTTTGACAGTGCGATTTGATATCTACGGCAAGCTAGGCCTTACCTTTTTGATCGAGAACGGTCGTCTTACTCCAGTGACAAATTATCTAAGATCCAACATAAAGAAAACCAGTCCCCGTACTTGGGCCTTGAGAGTTTTGTCTACTCTTGACTGATTAGTTCAAGATTTTAATTTTCTGTCGAGTTTGCTTTTCTCGCGTCAAGGTAAGGCACAGCGGACTAACAGCTCAACTTTGGAGCATTCGAAATTGGGTTGTACCCCTATCTTCTACTCTCGAACAATACAGATTAATTAACAAACTTATGGCAACAAGGTATGCAAGGGCGAACTTATCGTAGATCTCTCCCAACCAATCCAGAATATGTGTCAGAGACTACAATACCAAGCGGAATGCGCATTACAGAATACCACAGTCAAAAACACTACATTTTTGTGTTTCTGTTGGTGAGTAAGGTTGCCAGAGCTCTACGAGGTAGGGTTGAGGACCATGGTCGGTCACGTCAGTGTTGCAAGCGTCTATAGGCGAAGGTAATTAGGTATGGAGTATGCTTGCTGCCAACCAAATCTCAAAAAAATCGGGAGTAGTCTCCTCTTGACAATGGTCTGGGAGTGGTCTTCAAACATGCATGTTAAATTTGGTTGCAATAAGTTTAAGCATACTCGAGTTATCGTGCTAACGCACAGACACACACACAGACATAATTCCAAAAACCGTTTTGGACTCAGGGAGGTCCAAAACGTGTAAATCCGTCAAAATCTCGAGGTCGAATTTTTTGACGATTACAAGACTTCCTCTGTACTACGTATACGAGAAAGTCAAAAGCTTATTGCTTGCTTATTGTATGTATTAAGCACTTACACAACACAGTGTGAAGCAGTAAGAATAGAGCGAGTATTCAAAATAGTCCCGCCACACCACTGCCGATGGTTCGTCCCTGTGTAGGAGTACAGCAAAGATGCGATTTGAGGGTACACGTTGATTGAAGTCTCCCAGCCTCCAACTATTTTCGACTGCTTCTCTGGCAAACCTGTTGAAAAGGTGATGTAATTATCATTTCTTTCTGTAGAGCCACAAGGCTTAGAGCCAGAACTTAAGAGTAGGTGGGGTGCAACGTTAAAGTAATTAAGGTGAGATTGGCTTGGCACGCCGCCGCTCGGTCATTTCGGCGTTTCGGAACCACAACACTCAACACACTGCTTTGTTTACGGCCTGATGATGTTTTTACAGTGCAGCGTGCGAGCTATGTGATCGATGACAAACCAACCAATATGATTGCGCTCTGATTGGCGCTAGGAAAACTAAGTTTTCTTATTGGTGGTCTGGAGAAAATCAGCCTTATACTGTTTGTAGTAACAATATTTTTATAAGGGAAAACCTTAGCAGTAAATATTGATGATATTCGAAGCATATAGGAACGAAGATGCGATTTTAAATCAGTGACTGATGTCGAAAGAAAAGTATAGAAGAGGCTTAACCACTTGAATTTGGAAAGGTTATATCTTTAGAATTATATCTTTAGAAATTCAAGTGGCTAAGCACTAAATCAGTTTAAGCGGCAGAAACGACTGAAGTACTTTTTGCCTTACAGATAATAACAGGCTGATAATATATCTATACTCTGTACTAATATTATAAAGAGAAAAGATTTGTATGTTTGTCATGAATGTTCTTTCAAACTACTAGATCAATATAAACAAGCAAAAAGTCTAAAACACTGTAACCCGATTACAGAAAAAATTAATGGAATGAAATTGGTGAACATCGGACGAATAACATAAAATTATTGAACTTGCCTCGGGCGGTAAAAAGACGCCTCAGATAGCATATTAACCGTCTAATACCTGCAGCCTGAGACATTCTTTCTTTTACCCAAGTTAATAAATGCTAAAAAAAATTGCGTAATCCTCATTGGATCCCTTCCACTATCAGGAACAGCAGTTTTATTTCCGGTGTCCTATTTTTATTTAAATACGTCTACATACTTGCATGGACCACTGAATAAAATAAAACAAAGAACTGTTTATTCTTATTTCACTATATTTCACCGTCTTAACTTTTACAGCTCCCTCACACTTCAACTGTTTCAGATAACTGACGCATTCTGGCCTCTGTAAACTAGTGTTTTACTTAACGGAAATAGATCCAGGGACGCAAATCTCATTTCTTTCGTAATAATCTCGAATTCGAGTTTACTCTTCGAATTCTCTTTCGAGCATAAAATCTCGTTTCGAGATTCTTACTACTGATCGAAGGGAAAATATTAAAAAGTGCTTACATAATTCCTATTTATTATTAATTGACAAAGCTTTTTACATTTTTAAAAGCAGTTGCTATGCTTTTGAAAATGTCAAAAGCTTTATCAATTAATAAAAACAACAAATAAATTAAAGATTACATTAAAATTAACTTCGTGAATTGTAGGTTATGTACTGCACTGCATGCAGCTTTTTGACTTTTAAGATGGTAGATAATAATTATTCTGGTTCGGACTCGAAATCTACGTCTCGAACGCTACTAACCATTCGAAGCAATTCGACTGGCTTCCCTTCCCCGAGATTTTCAGAATAGCTCAACGTCATTGAAACTCGAACAAAGTTCGAAATCGAGATTTAGTTTCGAACGGATGAGAATTACTGCCCAGAGCCTGGCTTCGATCCGCAGGGGAGAACAAATCTGTCCTCAGTCTACTAGGTGTGGTTGGTGGTAGGACTGTTATAAGTGTTCCTCCTGGATACCAATCACTGTCTTATCAAAATATGTTGCCATAAAATAGAACATTTCGATACGAGTGCGGAAAGTTATTTTCATCCCTTCTATTCGAAAAGTGTCGCTTTGTTCCTCTTTAAGTGGGAACAAAATAGCTCTTTTCCGATAAGAACTTTTAAGCGGGCGTAAAAGTGATTTGAATTTAGAACATATATCATTCACAGAAATCGAACGCAAATTGTATGAATTACTGGCTGGTACGTGTTGGCTGCACGGCACTAAGTAAAAAAAAAAAACAAAAGCGCGCGAATTCCTTTTCTGTTCTTGTTACCTCAGTACATATTTTATTGTATTTTGCAAAAATAATGAGATCTACTACCTCGAGTTATGAGAGTGATAATGCATTAACTCCTGAAACAATGACTATAGAAGCTAACAACGTCGTACAAATACTCAAAATGTAAATGAATCGACAACAATATCGATTCCAAATAAAACAGTGACAATAACTTTTAATAATTGCGCTAGCGTATCCAATATAAATATAAATTTGTAATTATTTTTACTTCATTTCACATGTCTTCTTTTAATTAAATATATTCATTAATTACATAACAGCGTCTTTTATTAATTTTCTCATAGAAAGGGGATGAAAAGTAGAGTATATAACTCGAGAGCAAATTATTTTTCCCTCGGGCGATGTACTTTGAATCCCTCGCTGCGCTCAGGATTCTACGTTAGAATTCTAGAATCCTTCGCTTCGCTCGTGCTTCAAAGTAGGGCCCTCGCCATAAAAATACTATTTTGCTCCCTTGTCATACAATCTACTATTCTTCACGAGTCCTGGTTTGGGACGAGTGGAAATGACAATTACGCACGTGTGTCGAACGACAATACATATGCGAAAAAAAAAACAACGAAAGGAAATCAATTAGAAACAGCCAAGTATAATTAATCCTTGGACAAGCGAGTTGAACGTTTTGGACGCTAAATTCTAAATAATTTTAATTGAATTGTAAATATATTTAGATAGGGTTTATTTCTAAGACTATCTTCTTAAAATAAAGTTTTAGCTTCACAAAATATTTGTTTTTTACATTTTTTCCTTAACATCGTTTGACAGTCATGAGATATGGATACTAATGTTTTACCGACAATTACTCAATTACTTACATAAATAAAATGCATACTTGTGTTCCGGCAGTATTTTACGCTAAAGTGTGAATAAAGAATTATATTTTCTAAAATATTCAATTTAAATTTAATTTATGTATTAATTATAGTATTAATTACGCTGTAAAAGAGTCATTTCATTTCATATTTTGATGCTATATGCAGGAGAATAAAAAGCATTAGTGCGGAAAAGTATAACTTTACGCACGCTAAACCCATATGGAAAAGTCTACTTTTTTAAGAAAATGTATTAAAACATTGTGTAAACAGCACAAGGTGAGGGTGCATAGCGCGGCGGTTTATATCTCACACTAGCTATCTTCGCATTTGGACTCCACTTCTGCTTCAGGTCTAATGTAGCTTGACCTTTTTATAAGAAAAGCGTGACCCGATAGCCAGGTGATAGCTATCCCTCTGGGGTTGACGGTTCCGGGCGAAGCTCACTTTCACATTTAAAGGGCGACTTAAGTAAATATTAATTTTTTTATAACAACAACACCTCTAATACAACAACAATTTGCAATAAAGATTGGTATTTGTCTTTTCATTACTTAACATTAGATGAAATGAAATCCCAGAGTTTCCCCGTCAACATAGAAATAATTAAATGAGCTTTCAACAACATAAAGTACATACCAAAAACAGCCGTACAAGTCAACACCACGAAACCAAATGTGTACATATCAACTTTGTACATATTACCGATGCACTAACTAGCATACTCTACAGAAAAGAACTATGTCCATTTACAGAAAAGAATACATATTTATAGAAGGTGCCTCTTCTGCTATCCTGCTATCATCTGTTTCGAGTATTTACTATTAAATGACGCCTGAACTACAGATGTACTTCAAATATTGATAATTCTTGTAAGTGCATGATACGATCAATAAATTAATGTCAATTGTTTTCTTTATATAATTAATTTTACACAGTAATTTTCCCCGGAGTAGGTACGGTACGTAGACTCCAAATGTTAATGTGAGTGGTTTATGATAAAATTAATTAAAATAAGTACAGCATAATTCATTTATTCATATTTTTGGTTTTATATTACTATATTAATGTAATGAATTACGTCGAAGAAGCGTCGGTGGTGTAGTGCGTAAGAGCGTTGTCTCCCACCCGGGAGGCACCGGTTCAAACCCCGCCATGTACCAATGTGTTTTCAAATTTTGAATTCATATGTACGTTTAATCGACGCTTTTACGAGAAAGGAAATAATGAATAAATTACATATAGGTTATATAAAGTAGCGGTATCAGAGGATAGGTATATTAATTGTAAGATCAATTAGGTTAAAAAGGTTAACCTAAAAATATCTACTATTACTACTTAAAAAATATCTTATATTTATCTAAATAGATGTCGCTGGCGGATCGTATAACAAGTCGTATTACAAAACGGCGCGGTGTATTAAAGTGTGTGAGAGTCATGAGTGACAATAATTCCACTCCGCTTGATCATAAAAAATAACCTGAATCTATCAATAATAAACGACCTCCATTCGATTATGCAAAGTAATATTGATAGAATCTACTACGGATTTATCAACAAATGGTTTTATTTGTTTAACAATTATCACACAATTCAATCCACCGAGCCCTTTTGTAATATGGCGTGTTATTCGATTCGCCTGTGACATCTTTATGGATAAGTAGATAATTTTTTTAGGTTAATCTTTATTTGATTTATCTTTTTACTATCTTATTTTTTCCCCTCATAATCTTCTCGGTGATAGGGAATTATGTTGAGGGTTGATTGTGGGATAATCTATTGATTAAAACAAATTAAAAATTGTTCGCAATTAATTTATTAAAATGCTATTAATCCCACTGGCCGGGTCGGGCGCGCGGTGGGTGTGAAACAACAGTCTTAAGGTGTATCCACACACATCAGGGTGGTGCCTGAGACGAGACCAGGCCGTGTCCGTGGCACAACCGGTTTTCTGGGTAACGTCAGGACATTTCAGGGGCGTGTCCTGGTCGTGGCCTGTCCGCCAACTTCAATCTGTACTCCTCAAGCACCATTTCGCTTTCGTAACGCTTCAGTCTACTATTCATTGGGGGAAAAGTATAGAAATAGAGAAAAAAGTATGCATTATGACTTTCGCAGTTTATTTTTTGTCCAATGTATTGTTTTTATTATCTTTGAAACCATTGGGGTGAGAAAAGTTGTGGAGTTTCTTTCGCCATTTATTCTCCATCTCAGCATATTAACAATTAAAGTAAAATATTTATTTCGTCCCAAATTGGTCGTAGGGCTTTGACGATTTAGAAGTACTAAGCACAGTCCATTTAAATAAAGAACTTCGATCAAATCATTTATTTGTATTTTTATAACTTATTCATTTCGTTTCACTTACGCTTTACGTTGTAAATATCAATAATCGGTGGCGTAAACGCTCTTTAGGCTGGTCCAGATATGATCATTTGCCCGATCCGTTCAGCGTATCGTGTATCAAGCCCCGTATCAAGTTGTGGACGCCTCGATTTGCTCCGTATGGCAACCGTATGAAACCGACATGACATGGGACGGGCCGTATCATAACGGCGTATCAAGATCGCGTATCATGATACGTGAATCATCCCCCGTCCACATATGTGATCATGGTACGCGTCGGTGATACGTTTACGCTGATCGGATCGGGCAAATGATACATATCTGGACCCGGCTTTAAACCCGCTGCAGCCTGCTCCCGACTCCCACAATCGCGTACTGTTTGTGTTATGTTAAGCATTGCTTGCTATCCAGTCAATGTACGCGCTGACTAGAGTGTTAACAGAAGGCAGGTCGCCTCCAGTTTCTCCGCAACCAATGCTGAAAGACCGAATGCCGACTACAACTCCGTTATCGTACAGTGGGGCACCAGCGCCACTGAAGCATGAGTCACGAAGATCTGCGTCTTCATCGACCGTTACAGTACAAGTGGCTAGATTCGATGGGTACACTCCCCAAGGAATGTAAGAGTTTCTGCAATACGTATGCTCGATAGTCCTCAGTTGCACTTGGTGAAGCTGCTCGTACTCCGCAGCATAGAATATTGACGGGAACTGAAATAAAACATAGTATTTACTTAAAAATTGACAAACTTTACAAGTCAGCATTAGGTACCTATAGAAAATTATTGAAAAATGTACAGACGCCTTCAGGTCAGGCCCAAGTACCTATGTATTTCTTTAATAAACCTAACTTATTCGATAGATAAAGAGGTCAAAGTCTTTTCAGGAACAATGCTATTTGGTAGTATCTTAACGTTTTAATCGTGTTTTTAGGCGGAGCAACTAAATATAAATATTACATACATAAAACCAAAAAGGGGTCTAGCAGAGCCTTAGATTGCATTTGCTTACACATAAATCCACGCCTGGCAATATGGACTATGAAGTACTTCCAAAATATTAACAGGTTGCCGGCCTGTCGCCTAATAAATATTAGATTATGTCGCACCGAACGAGATAAACCTTACCTCACCTTACAGAAAACGGCTGTCAAATAAAACTCACCCCTTCTTTCTGTGGGTTTTCTAATCTACTTATGTCTATACCTAATAGAAGGGAACCGTTTACTATTATAAAGACCTTATGCTTAGTTGTATAAGGTTCAATAAATACAGTGACCAAGCTTACCACCCAGTAAAGCAGGTTCTCTGTGTTTCTTATCTATCTTTTACTAAACTTTTTAATAAAAATCGTCATGGAAAGATCTTGGAAAGGATCTCGTGATCTTCAGTAAATTTTCTATTAATATTTTTTAAAGCTTTTTAATATAAAATAAACACTATACTCACAGATAAATATCCCCAACCAACGGTAGTAAGGACATGGCCTTCGGGAATATTGTAGTTGGGACCAGCGAAAACACCAGGCTGGATATTGGTGTCATAAGCGATCTCAGTTAAAGTTCTCAGTACAGCCACATCTCCTCCCATAGCCCATTCGTCCCAGTGGTTGTAGAGGAGGACTTGTGATACATCGTAAACCACTCCGCCGCTGTTCCATGTAGCAGAACCCAGGCGGAAGCGTAGTCTATTTGTTTGTGCCTCATCTAAGCTGAAATGGGAATTCATTATTATTTCAGCTATGTTTCTAATTATTATTTTAGCTATGTTTCTTTTGCACAACAATAGCGGTAATCAAGCATAATAAACACTTCTTAATAGTCATAGTGACACTATTCTTATTTTCGCTGACTCACTTCCCAAACTGAGAACCGTGTCAGACCCTGTAAACTGGGATGTGAGCAGGTCAAAATCAAAAATCAAAATGATTAGTACAAATTTGGCCCTAATCGCTGAGTGCATTCTCTCTGAGTAACCTTGGGATGAACCTGGGATGATGGGATGATACCCTGTTGGGTATAACACATGAATGCCAACGAGAAAAGCTAAACCTCATGACATGGCCACTATTTATTTTTTGTTTCAATTTTATTTTACTCTGCTTTTAGGTTGAATTAGTTATCTAGATATAGTGATTTGCAAATAGCAAATTTTACCTTGTATTAAAAGCAAAGTGTGGGGTGGGGATAAAGCGCTCTCCAATTACAGTTCAGTATATTTTGATTAATTGTATTTCTTATGGCTTTTTACAAAATCTTTAAATATCCAGATTTCATAGTTTTTGAATTTTAGTAAAATTCTGCTTTTTCACCTCAGACAAATTTTTCTTGGTCTGAGGTGAAAACGTCTAAGTTTTTTACCCATACTTTTTATTATGCTAACGTCACGTGTTAGAGAGTTAAAACCTGTGTCTGAAGGCGTAACCGCCACTTGCCAACTTTACTTTATATGAGTAAATTACTTACTATACGCAAAAAGCCGAAGTGAGTATTGAGCGGTTGTTTAGTATAGTGCCGCTGCAATGGACGATATAAGCACTGCCGAGGAAACTGCGAAGGATTGCAGCTGTCGATGGATAGTTCTCGATTGGCGCTTCCGCTGGCGCTCTAAGCGAGTTGCCTCCAGCTGAAAACAAATACTTATTTTACTATATTGTTTTTCAATAGCCCTCGCCCACAATGACATTTTGTATACCATTCTGTCGCGCTACTAACGCGCGTTAGTCGCATTTGTAACGCTAGAAGCGATGCCAACGCGCTACTAACGCGCTACAGCATCGTGACTGTATCGATGCAAACGCGCGACCGTGTCGGACGACATCTGGGTAAGAACGGGGGAGGGTGGCGCGTGAGTGGAGACCGAGCATCAGATAGGTCGAGAGTTCTCTTGCCCGTCACGTGTACAAAATGGAGTCGTTTGACACAGAAATATTTATTATGGCAATTCAAAACAGTCCTATAATATGGGTTTCGCGCCTTCCTGAGTATTCAAATAAGGTTGCAAAAAAAGGTTACTGAGTTAAGCGCGTTATGCGCGACAGTATCGCGTTAGCATAGCGACGGAAGCACGACAGTATTGCGTTTGCATCGCGATTGAGTCCTGGTGGGCACACAGCTAGCGACCGCATCGCTACTGTATCGATGCGAACGGCCCCTGACAGTCAAGGCTCACCCACATTCGTGAGGTCTAAGAGGTCACGGGATTTTTCATAACGATCATGGAAACGGTTAGATTTACATTTATAGTTTGTAGATTAGTCCCCTAATGAGAATTACGTCGGTCTGGCTGCTCTCAGTGGTTGCAACTTCGAGTTATTGAGCTTACAAGAGGCTTCATCGTTGCGAAAAAAAAACGATCATAGAAGTGGGTAGTTTTAGTATATTCAAAGTATGGCATCTCCGCAGATGAAAAAAGTTGGTCTGGCGGCTCTCAGTGGTTGCGTTTCAGAGTTATGATGCGCGAAAGTCAGTGCATTGTTGCGAAAAAAAAACGATCATAGAAATGGTTAGTTTTAGTACCTATTCGAAGTATGGTGTCTCCACAGGTGAAAACAGTTGGTCTGGCTGTTCTCAGTGGTTGCATTTCAGAGAAAAAAAAATAACAGTAATCAGCAAAATAAACATTTAAATGGAACAAATCCAAATTTTATTAATTAAACTTTCATAATTTTATAATTTTTGGGTAAATTCAGAGATTAATCATTTAGTAGAATATTGCTAAGGCCTGAAGAGTTAAATATTTACTTATCTCCAATATTCTTTTAATATTTTTTTGAGATTTTTCATTAGTCACATTAAAATCTTTACTAAACCACAAAATAAAGTTTCGAATCCAGTTTTTTTATAAATATTTAGCTTGCAATATAATATAATAAAGTGTATAAAGTATCAAAAATGATACCTTGTTTTATTTTCATTTCAGAATTCATACTAATTGACTGATTCAATAAAACTCACATACATGAAATTCCTTTACCTTTTAGCTGTCTAAAAAAATGCAAATTACGGCGGTAAATCGAAAAAATTTTCGGTGTAGTTTTCAAACAGCTGAAATTGTACTTTTTATCCGGTCAGGTAATCCAAATCTTTTGATAAATATACTTGAAAAATTTAAAATTACTAAGGTATGTATATACCGGGTGTAAAAGACATGAACAGTCAAACGAGAACCATGCACTCTATACATTAAAATAAGACACATTTCAAGACACAATAATTGCTGGGAAATGATTTTTATTTTTTGGTGTTAAAACATATTGCAAATTGTACTGCGCAACGTAAAGCGCTCAACTCGCACGCGACTCGCAAAACCGTGATATTTTTGCCAGACGGCGCGGCGGTCCCGTTCGTTTGTGTCCGTGCGCATCGAGTGACCTACATTGAACGATAACGTTTTGAAATCATTTTTTGTTATGAAATACTTAAAAAAATGATAATGTTTCTTTTGACAATAATTAAGAAATAATGTTTAGAATATGTTTTCATAAAAATATGAAAAAAATAAATTATGACTTTGACGTTCAATAAAATCGTAACTATCAATTTCCCAGATATAGTCTAAAGGAAGAAAATTATTATGATGGTGAGCAGAGTACATGGTTTTTGTTTGACTGATCATGTCTTTTACACCCGTTATAATTGCTGATAATGCAATAATTTTTATTGATATTTGTAGTGGTTCTAACATTTTTATCGTGCTCTTGCTGGTATCAAAAATGATACTCCATGCAGTTAGGCTATCTCGGTTATTGAGATTATTTTTTACGACATTATCTATGAATTTGTAAGCTTTTGCTTAAATTTTTCAACATAATAACTACAAAAATATTATATGGGAACGATATAAACGATTTGGTTACGCAGTCAGAAGGCGGCAATTACTCGGAAGATGATGCGGTATCAGATGACGTATATTAACTTTAGTTATGAGAAAATTAGAGTACTATCTTACTCGTCAACAATTGCAAGCTGTACTTGAAGATGATTAGATACAGTACACTTTGCAAAATTATGACAATTCATGACCATGATTTGGATCCCCCTGATACTCGTTTAGTAAATAAAGGTGAGAATGTTTTAGACAGTGGCACAAATTGTGTTATTTTTCAAATCATTATGTGCTCAAAACTTAGGTGGAAAAAGCAGCTAATGTTGTTTTCTGAAGACCAGATTCAATTCAAAGGTTCTACCATTTTTCCGGGTGACATTAGAGCTTTAACAACTCCTTATCAGTTATTTTTGTATTTTTCTCCCAGATTTACTATATAGACTAGACTAGAATATGTGACAACTTTGATGTCTATATTGATATTACAATACGTAGAAATATTATAAAAAAAAACTATCTCAGCAGTAAGTTGGAAAGATAATAAGAAAGTAGTTCTGTTATCTACTTATCTGGGTGCCACATCTGTAGGATCTGTTGATAGGTATGAAAAAGCTGAAAAATGGAAGAGGGCCATTCTATGCCCAAAAGTCGTAAGGGATTCAACGCCCACGGGTGGAGTTGACTTTATAAGACTTGGGAAGATACAGGAATCCTATCCAATGAATCCTATGGTCATGATTTTCAAAAGTGTACAGTATCTGATCATCTTCAAGTACAACTTGCAATTGTTGACGAGTAAGATAGTACTCTAATTTTCTCTTAACTAAAGTAAATATACGTCATCTGATACCGCATCATCTTCCGAGTAATTGCCGCCTTCTGACTGCGTAACCAAATCGTTTAGATCGTTCCCATATAATATTTTTGTAGTTATTATGTTGAAAATTTTAAGCAAAAGCTTACAAATTTATAGATAATGTCGTAAAAAATAATCTCAATAACCGAGATAGCCTAACTGCATGGAGTATCATTTTTGATACCAGCAAGAGCATGATAAAAATGTTAGAACCAATCAATAAACATTATTGCATTATCAGCAATCATATACACATACTTTCGTAATTTTCAATTTTCTAAGTAAATTTATCAATAGATTTAGATTATATGACCAGATAAAAAGCACAATTTCAGCTGTTTGAAAACTACACCGAAAATTTTTCGATTTACCGCCGTAATTTTCATTTTTTAGACAGCTAAAAGGTAAAGGAATTTCATGTATGCGAGTTTTATTGAATCAGTCAATTAGTATGAATTCTGAAATGAAAATAAAACAAGGTATCATTTTTGATACGCAATTTATGCACTTTATTATATCATATTGCAAGCTAAATATTCATAAAAAAAACTGGATTCGAAACTTTATTTTGTGGTTTAATATAGATTTTAATGTGACTAAAGAAAAATCTCAAAAAAATATTAAAAGAATATTAAAGATAAGTAAATATTTAACTCTTCAGGCCTTAGCAATATTCTACTAAATGATTAATCTCTAATTTTACCCAAAGATGATAAAATTATGAAAGTTTAATTAATAAAATTTGGATTTGTTCCATTTAAATGTTTATTTTGCTGATTACTGTTATTTTTTTTTCTCTGAAATGCAACCACTGAGAACAGCCAGACCAACTGTTTTCACCTGTGGAGACACCATACTTCGAATAGGTACTAAAACTAACCATTTCTATGATCGTTTTTTTTTCGCAACAATGCACTGACTTTCGCGCATCATAACTCTGAAACGCAACCACTGAGAGCCGCCAGACCAACTTTTTTCATCTGCGGAGATGCCATACTTTGAATATACTAAAACTACCCACTTCTATGATCGTTTTTTTTTCGCAACGATGAAGCCTCTTGTAAGCTATATAACTCGAAGTTGCAACCACTGAGAGCAGCCAGACCGACGTAATTCTCATTAGGGGACTAATCTACAAACTATAAATGTAAATCTAACCGTTTCCATGATCGTTATGAAAAATTCTGCCACCTCTCAGTCTATAAGGTTATATGTGTAAGCTTGCTTTATTTCAATCTTTTTTTGTGAAAAGCAAACAATTCAGATATATATACCAATTACCGCAAACCAGTAATGGACATGTTACTTAAAGATTTTATGTACTCGTATTTACAAAAAAAAAATGTATTATTATCATAGCGCTGAAATACTTAAATAATTTAAATTTTTCTTGTTCAGCGGTGTAAAAGTTATGACAAACCTTCAAGATATATATTTTTTGTTGATAATTCTGTTGCATGTGTTTTAATGGGTGGTCGGTGTCAGAAGTACCTGTACTTGAGTATCTTGTTATAATAATTAGGTATTCATACGCCCATTCTGCTACTTTTTTTATAGCAATTGTACAAGCGCTGATATTTATGTTCATGATATTGTGACATAGTACTTAATACATATTATGACATAGTACTTTTCTGATGAAATTTTTATTTTGATGTGGAACATCTAAGGTGGGGAGTCAAACCGAATCTTGATGTTACAAATAAAATGTATTTTAGTAACGAATCCGATTATTAACGGTAATATGTTTAACCTTACCAGATACTAGAGCAAGCCCCAGAACAATTAATGCAAATACAACTTTCATTTTGGAAGTCGACAGTAAACTAATTAAGTCTTATCTTTTCTCCATTTTATATGCAACGCATGGAATCCCATAATTGTGCAATTAGTGACGAAATGATTATTGTTAAGATAATAGTAATCAATTTAAGATAATGTTTCATTTTATTTTTAGTTCCATGGGCAATTTATTATTTATCAATATAGGTACATAGAGCAAATATAAAATTTATTGTGCAACATTTGACTAGTAACAAAAACTAATCGGCGCTGACGTTTGATTAATCCAGAATAAAATTTGTTACGTAGTTATGTTCCAGGAGAAAAGCTAAAGTGAACACTACGCTATTAACATAATTATGATCGCATAATTAATATTATTTAGATAGACTATTTTGATAGCAAGTAAGAGATCTATCGAGATCTCTTACTTGCTATCAAAATCAAAAAGTTATTTATTTTTAAAATCGTCATAATGGGAAATATGCATGAAATTAAAATCTTTTTAAAAAAATATAGTAATAAAAAATATATAATCATCATCATCATCAACAGCTCATATGATGTCCCCACCCAGAGGCTAGAGCCTACCCCACATTAGGGGCGATTAGGCCTTAGTCAACCACGCTGGCCAAGTGCGGGTTGGTCGACTTCACACACAACCTAAGAATTTCTTCATAGGAGTGTGCAGGTTTCCTCACGATGTTTTACTTCACCGTAAAAGCGTCGATTAAACGTTCATATTAATTCAAAATTTGAAAACACATTGGTACGTGGCGGGGATCGAACCAGTGCCTCCCGGGTGGGAGGCGATGCTCTTACGCACTACGCCACTGACGCTTTTCGACGCTTTATATAATACTTAGTTATAATTAGTTTTATATTATGTTTAATTATGAGTTTTTAATTATTATATTTATTCGAACGAAAATAGAACGCGACTTCATGTGGTTCTCTCTCTTTCTTCACTTAAGAGCAGTGCTCTTGTCGGTGCAGCCTATGAGCATGAGCATTCCTCCACTCCTCCCTATCCGTTGCCATCTCTTTGACCTCCCCGTACGACACGACGCCAACCTTCTTCTTAATTTGTTTGGTGTAGTTAAACCTTAGCCTTCCTCTGCCTCTCCTTCCTTCCACCTTTCCCTCCATGATATTTTTAAAAAACTCGTCGTTTCGAACAAGATTGCCAAACATTCTTCTCCTTCTATTTTCCATTGTATCTAGCAGCGTTCTCTTCTCGTTCACTATTTCTAGTACTCTTTCGTTAGTAACCCTCTGTGTCTCACAGTGAGACACAGAGGGTTACTAACTCACTGTCATCTCAAACGCTTCCAAAATTTCTCCGTCTCTTTGTGTCCTTGTCCATGTGGTTCTAAGTCAGGTATTTTATCAAAACTGTTTATCAAAAAGTATTTTTTTACTACAATAAGTTTAAAACAACTGCTTATATGGAGCTATACATGCTATGCACGTATTGTTGTCAATTATTAATGTTTTGTTTTATTCTAAACAACTTCTTTTCGATAAGCGAATTTTGAGTTCCTGCTTGCGTTCTTAATTTATTAGGTACTCAATAAAATTACATCTTTTAATGCTCTAAGGTGCGAATCGAGAATACGATTTCGACCTGTCTAGTAGTAAGCCATTACAGCAGTCCATATAGACATGTGTAATAAAAATTTGAAAAACTCATTCCGTAGGTAGCCTAAAAATAGCATCAAAAGATTACACACGGTATAGACGAAACCGCCTAATTGCGGATACAAAGAATATCACATATCAAAGCAAAATTTTAATGAGTGTTGCTTAAAGAGTTTGATGTGTTGGAGCTTTGAGGGGTTCACATCAGTCAACAAAAAAGTAATATAGTAATTTAACAATACGTACGTACTACGTTCATACATACAATCACGCTCAAAAACGCAAAATGGTTAGCAAATTACCAAGAAATAATCAAATTATAATGTTGAATCTTCGAAACTACTAACTTAAAAGTGTGTACAAATCGTCAACTTAATAGTCCAAGACATCATTATCATACAGCCTTCGTAATTGGACTCACTGCTGGGACACAACTGGACTGGGACCTTTCCTTGTCATCGAATGAGGTTAATTTTGGCAATAGTCCACCGTGGCTGCTAAATGCTGATTGGTGGACGGAGTATAAAGTGACCAATACCCCGTTGCTGATCCATTAGCCGCCACGACACCAATTGCGCTTGCAACTTTGAAACTATGCAACGGATTAAAATGCGGTTTTCAGGAATAGATAGAGTGATTCAGGAGGAAGGCTAATATACATAAAGTATATTATTTGTTAAGATTAAAGTAAGTACTATAAGTGGGCCCATATTGGCTCACATAATATTCTAAATCCTATTCTTTGTCTTACTACCAATTTGTGTTCATAATAGTCACTCTTCATAATTTTATTTGTCATACTTTTTTTTATTCATACATTTTTATTACTACCAACGGAGCTCATAACAGTTAGTGATCCAAATTTTTTTATTAATACTGTTACTACCTTGTTGCTTACAAAAACAGTGCACTCCGCCTGGTCATAAAAAAAAGTAACCCTAACCTACCCATCACCCAGACATGTACGTGCATCAAACACTAGACTCGCCCAAAAATGTATGATTAATGATATTATGAATTTCAATGATGTTTTATGAAGTTATAAAGAATGATTTGTTATGAAGAATGATCATTATGGTTTTAAATGGTATGAGAAATATTTTCGGACCTCCAATGATAAGAATTGAAAAGTTATGTACCATCCGTGCGAAGGCGGGGCTGGTCGCTAGTATTTTTATAAGAACCAACGTCACAATTGCAATGCAATTTGTTATCAAATACTGAGTACTTATCCCAGTTGTAGCCAAGCGATTATACTAATTTATCAATGTAATTTAATGTACGAATTAAATATAGAATTTCGTAATAATGAGATTAAGATAAAATATAATTTATAGATATTTTAATATTATTTTAGGTAGGTAGCCACTAAAAGACACCTGTGCACAATAGGCAAAGCTGATGACCCCATCTGTAGAATGTGTGGTGAGGAGGAAGAAAGCATGGAGCACATACTATGTGACTGCAATGCACTAGCCAACAGGTGACTAAAGGTCCTAGGTTTAGGTAACCCTAAACCAGAGGACTTTGTAGACCTTATTCCCGCCAACAATGTGAAACTCATACAAAATGTTTTCGATGTTGGCGGGGATGGTGATAAGGAAAGGGGAAGCACAAAAGATCCCATAGGGTCGTGCTCTGAGATACGGCCGCAGCCTCTTGCATAAGAATAATAAATAATAATAAAGGTAGGTACTTCAATGAACGCACGTCTTTTGATAATTATTTATTCGCTTATCTCTCGCTTCTCGTCTCAGTTAATTTATTCAATTCTATGTAAAAAAAAAACCTCTAAATGCACCGAAAAATTTTGTGCAAGATTGTAGGCTGCCGCAAAAAATGTAAAGCAAATAGTTGAATTGTTTAGATTTTATAATTTATATAATCCCCGACGCAAAAACGGGATGCTATAAGCTTGACGTGTCTGTATGTGGCATTGTAGCTTCTTGATGCGGTTTCTTTTTGTTTATTCTTCTGACAAAGAAGTTATTAGCCTCCATCTCAGCTGAGTAGTAAAACCAATGACTCGAAGACAGCGACGCGAACGCGCGGCGGTGGCTATGCATTGAATCGCGCCGCTCTCATACCGCGCGCCACGTTTTAGGCCAGTTGCATTTAAAATTTGAAACTTTGCATTGAATCGATGTCGAGGCCTAATTAATGATAAAACCGAAGGCGGAAGCAAGCTTCACCAGTACGGAACCATCTACGAAGATTTTGTCATGAACTGTTGGATCACAGTAATTCTATTAACACTATTGTTAAAGTGACAGATTTTCATAACGTGTAGTACTTAGCTATATTAGGGCTTAGATATATTAGGGGTTTAAGTATGAAATTGCCGTTTTGTATGGAGAATTTAACGAAAATTCATTTTCCATACAAATATATTTGCGATTTTTTAAGGAACCACAAATTTAATTTTTGTGTAATTTTGTGGATATATTTAAACAACATTAAGCTATAGGATACATAGAGAAAAAAAATGTGAATTGAAATCTGTAAAAAAAAGTATTCATATTTTTACAACGGATACGGGCACCTCTTAGGTTTTTGAAGATGTATTTCTAGTGAAAAAAATTGGTTGTCTGTAAAGTCGGTTTACTGACGATAGTTGAACGTGACAACGTCTTAAGAAAATACTGATGGAATGGTAGCATTTTTCAAAAGAAAAATTTAATTTCATTTGTTTAATAGATTTCGCATTATAGTATGAATAAACTTGTAATAAAATCTCTTTGGCTATACTATTTGTATCTGGCTGGTTTTGGTATCATTGAAAGTTTAAATTTTAAAGAACATAATTCCAAATTCAAATTAGAGAATTAGATTCAGAGCGAGGTAACGCCGCATGACGTCATGTTTTTTCGTGCGTGCAGCCGGCTCTATCGAATTATAAGACGTTGTCACGTCAAAAAATAAGAATAAAATTTTATACACAAATATAAGTCCTTGTAATGAAGTTTAAAATAAAAAAAGAATAATGGACAAAGCTATTGTATTAAAAATTAAAAAAAAATTATACACTAATGAATTATGAGGAAAAAATAGTCAATTTCATTCTTTAACCCCTATTATAACCTCTATCACAAACCAAACCAAGCACAAACTTCTCCTCTGGGAATCCAATCCGGGACCTCTACACAGTATGTAACAGAATTATCAGGTTGGTAGGCAAGCATACGGCCCTGCCTTTTTTATATTTTTTATTATATTACGAGATGACAAACAAGCTGCGGCGGCGGTGGCGTAGTACGTAGGAGCGTTGTCTCCTACCCGGGAAGTACCTGTTCGAACCCGGCCACTTGCCAATTTGTTTTCAAATTTTGAATTCATACGTTTAATCGACGCTTTTACGGTGAAGGAAAATATCGTGAGGAAACCTGCACACACCTATGAATAAATTCTTAGGTTGTGTGTGAAGTCGACCAACCCGCACTTGGCCAGCAAGGTTGACTAAGGCCTAATCGCCCCTAATGTGAGGTAGGCTCAAGCCCCTCGGTGGGGACATTATAATATGAGCTGTTGATGAAACAAGCAAGCATATGTGGGACTCGAGGTAAAGGCGTTCCCTCCATACCCACTAAACATCCTCCCCGGCCTGACCTTCAGTGCGCTATTGCGGGACGGCTCGGGATCTCCGCACGTGAGCGCAACTACACCGAGACCATCCCAACGCTGCCTGTCTAGGCACTCCTTGCACCAATTGGTGGTCAGCAGCCACTCCTCCACCGCCGTCTGCTCGACCTGGCGTGTCCTCCTGACGAGGACACCGGGAGCAGTCATCGGACCGCACCCGAGGTCATCGGGCGCGGTCGTGGCCCTGAAAAGGGCCGTCCGGAACTAGCCGTGGTGGGAAAACATAAACGATTCGACGATAGCATATGACTTGAAATGACAAGGGTATACACACTTGACATCAAAATCCGCACACCCGCCGAGAAAGTTTCCCCACCACGTTACCAGGGTCCACCACGAGGCGGCTTCCTGACGCGGACCCCAACCCTAGTCCCCTTCTCTACTCCCCGCCCGTGGAGCTCTGGAAACTTAATCACCGAGAGAAACACAAAACCACAAAAATAGTGTTGTTGGACTGTTATTAGTACCTCCACCTTACAGAAGATGAAAGGTGGAGGTACTACAGAGAAATTGACGTTTCGGTCAATTTCTTTCAATTGACATTTTCAAGTGACGACAAAAACTTACGACTTATAACCGGACCTATAACCGGTAGCACGCGTGTATTAATATTTTTATTTGCGATAATTAATGATAAGGTAGTAATCGTATAATTAATTTGGATAATCATAACCTTATCGTTACAAGTGTAGTTCTGATACAGCTGTACCGGAAATGCCGAATAATCGTACCGACTGGCTATCATAACTGTGTACTATAATGTACCTGTTATGTAATGTATCTTTACACATTTGCTCGTAAAGGGTATCTTATTTCACCAATTTCAATATCGTATTGTATCCCATTACGTACTTGTGCGATAATGTACAGTAAAACGCACGGTTTATCAAGAAGCTCCGTCTAAAAACGAACGGTACTTTTTTAAATCTTAACAAAGAGCTTTTATGTAGTCTTTGTTTTATGTCCAGAACAGTGGCACATGAGTAGATAAACAGGTGGTCAACATTTTAGGAACAAAATTAACTTTGAGAGATAAAATATAATAAATAAACATTTAATTATTTAATGTAATTAATTTTAACAATAAATTACAAACAATTATCTGTAATAAAAACACAAAAATATAAATTTACTTTATTAGTAATACTGGCTGCTTTTGTGCATTTGCCTTAAAAAAAATGCTATCCCTAATTAGTAAAGAAGTAAAAAATATTCCGCGCGCATTTTCTTTTCGCTGTATTGTTTTTATTTGAAAATGTCGTCAAGTAGTGATGAATTTATTAATAATTTCCTCTCAAATATGTTATATACGTGCGCTTTGATAATTACAGCCTCTACTTTCTTGCAGCCCTCGCCTTCGGCTCAGGCTAGCAATATCGCCTCGGCTGTAATTTTTAACTTACCGCACATATATCATAATATACTATTCCAAATCAATACTATGAAAACGGTAAAGGGATGATAAAACTTGTTGAGTTTTTTGCCGGTTCTTCTCAGAACAAGGCCTCCTGGTAGACTCTTGAACCGATGGCATCAAACTTGACTTTCATAAGTGTACAAATTGTATCTGCATGAATAAACAAGTTTAAGTTAGACCTAATACTGTTAATGTAGCGGTTTGCTTCCGCTTTAGTTCTCTTTGCTGAAGTCCTTTTTTCCAGATCAGTATAACCTGGACATCTTTAAGGTCAGAGTGAACAAGCATCTTCTAGGCGAGCGTGTACCACTTTAGGCGGCATACATGTAAAATGCTGTTTTCCATCATCGATCCACCAGTGTTTAAATGTACTGATAACTGCTACATCAAGCAAGCTAATATAGGCAGGGGCTTCCTGTCTAGTATAGCCTAAGGAAAGAGCGCTGATTGGAACAGGTCGGCACTTTCTCTACAAAAGTATACAGCACCTGCGCCAACTACCAGCACAGGTCTAGGCCAAGTGACCAATCCTCTAACGAAAAAATAATAATCTATGAAACTGACGTAATACTGAGAAAGCTCCATGGCGACTGTCATGTCAAATGTATGAGTAGTAGTCAAAAATTGTCATCTCGTTCAATAGAAACGTTGTATAGGTAAAATATAAGCTTCTTGTTGTATCGTTTGCCCCTTTGCCCTCAGAGGGCCTACTCTGTTATTCCTGTACATTCGGCTATACCTATCCCTCTCACTTAAACATAAATTAAGATATGAAAGAGACGGGTAGATCCGAAAATACGAACGCGGTCTTAGAGAGTCGTCGAGTGGGTACAGAAATAATAATAATCCTCTATATTATTATTTCTTTGGAAGCGCCTCTGTACCATAGATTTATATTTACTGATGTTTATAGATTGGCAATGAATCGACTAGGGAGAGATTAAAAAATCGGGACTGGTCTCCCCTTGACTATCTTGTATACCGGAAACGACTCAAAAGTTGAAAAAAACCTTATATTTTGATGGTGTACATGCATGTTTAATTTTTGTCACCCATCCGAGTAAAGACCGCGCACTTGGTTGCTTAAATTTCGTGATCGACGACTCAAAAGTTGATAGAAACCTTATATTTTTACGTTATACACGCATGTTAAATTTGGTTGCGATAAGTTAAAGCATGCTCGAGTTATCGTGCTAACAGACACACACAGTCAAAATCTCGAGGTCAAATTTTTTGACGATTACAAGACTTCCCCTATCCTACGTATACGAATAAGTAAAAATTGTATATTATATCTTATACGTTTAATTAGTTTACGTTTAATTATATATAATATATTTTAATACAACTCAAAAGTTGATAGAAACCTTATATTTTAACGTTATACACGCATGTTAAATTTGGTTGCGATAAGTTAAAGCATGCTCGAGTTATCGTGCTAACACACCGACACACACACAGACATAATTCCAAAAACAGTATTTTTGGACTCAGGGAGGTCCAAAACGTGTATTTCCGTCAAAATTTCGAAGTCGAATTTTTTGACGATTACAAGACTTCCTCTATACTACGTAACAATCTTAAGTGGTGCATTAGACATCGTGATATCACCCACTAAAAAATGGGTAACAGAAGATTGTAAGAGACCGGTGGTGCCTGAAACGGGATGAAGCCGCTATCACAGTACACTTAGTCGACAACTGAGGCAATTATATATGCTGTTAAAATGAAACCAGGTTCCTTATTTACATATTTTAATATAAATAAAAATACAAAATAGGTGCGTATGTACAACTTAATATAACAAAAATTACGATCTATTTTCGTACAATCACTTTATTGAGAACATTTACTAGAACTTTTTAGTAAATAAAAACCTATCTACGTGTATTTATGCTACAACTTAGTTCGGTCTTATTTATACATACATGATTACAATGAATCCTTAATTTATGTTCCATACAAACGCACTGGTAATAACTTAGACGGAGGATCCACACTCTATCTTATGCATTGCTTGAGATCCAGTCGATGAAACTGCTGACTCTGGTACTGATAGAAGGCACGGTGCCCAACATGCAGCTCAGACCGTAAGACCTAATACCGACCACAACATTGTTGTGGTACAAGGGAGCTCCAGGCTCACTGAGACAGCCATCGCGAGGAGTACTGATGTTACCGGTTGCTTCAGTGCAAATCTGACTAAGGGGTACGAAAAATCCTTGGGCGGAATAATGGGTCATGCACGTCTCTCTGCTAACAGTCTTCAGTTGCATTTCACGGAGATTCTCGTACTGTGCCGGGTACCAAACTGGAAACTGAAAAATAAATTTAAGTCATGTTATTCACGAAATAAAATAACCCCTTCATCTAAACCATGAGTTCTCGACGTGGGTGATTTGAGTCTATCAGGGGCGCAGTAAAATAAGTGTAATGAGAAAAACGTATTTTTGATTTATCGGCCTGAGTTGCCTGAGAGACCAACGCTAGAATATTGTGGCAATAGGTGTTTAAAATTTGCGACAGATGATAGATAGAATGATTTTTATAACAGACAAGTAAATGTATAAAAAAAACAAAAGAAGAAAAAGAAAACATAGGTATAACGCACAATAGCTGGTAAGTTAAATTAAGATAAAGAATTCTAAACACATTCTCCATGTAGGCGATGGGCGAAAAAAACTTTTAAAACTATGATCTGAACGGAGGCTCTAATGCGCGCAGCAGCACCGCCGCGTTCAACTGCCGTAATTTAGTTCATAATTATTTGATATTCTAAATGTTAATAGTTTTACAAATCTAAATAACTATTTAACTGTGCCACAAAAGACTTGCTAAGCCCATCATTCTGTATTTGGGTTGTGTAGTGGATATTATAGCTCTAAACTCAAATTATTTTCATATTAAAATGGCCGCTTAGTTTTAAAAATCAACGTATTTTTTGTCTGTCTTCTTCGGTAATGCATTTACGCGGTGCTGTTCGTTAGAGTGTAATTTCGTGTTATGCTGAGAAAGTTTATTTTTATATTATTTTTGTGAACAAAACTTCCTACCGTCTTAGACGGCTTGTGGGAGTAAAACATATTATAATATAGGCTGATGATGTTAACAAATGTCTTAATTTAAAAACAATAAAAAATTTATTCAGTATTTCGCATTCGACAAGATGTTAGCAAGTTATTTCTCGTGTGTCATTTAAAATAACGAGATCTAGTAGGTACAAACTTTTCCAATTAAAGTTTACTTACAGCTAGATATCCCCAGCCGGCTGTTCTCACATTCTGGTTGTCAGCAAGATTATAAGAAGGACCAGCGAAAGTGCCGGGTTGAACGTTGGGGCCGGTGACAATTGTGGATGGAGATATCAGGATGGCAACATCGCCACCCATTGCCCACTCGTCCCAATCCTCGTAAACAATTACTTCCAACACACTGTATACATCTCCTCCGCTGTTCCAAGTAGAAGAACCTACGCGAAACCGGAGTATATTTGCTTGAGTTAAGCTGAAAAATAATTTATTTTATAGTTAATAATATTTGGTCAGTGAAGTTCAGAGTCACGGATAGGAGCCATTTTCATCCCGTGGGTATCGTAAAGCTGACTGAGAGCAAGTCTTAACCCCGTTCTGACCATCTTACCAAGGTTCATTCGTGCAGACGTGTAACATGGTTCTATAATATTGTCATGTTATAGTACCTCTTTTCCCATTTCTAAATTTACTGGCAATATTTTAAAAAGTAATGTCTAAATTCAAAATCAAACTTAAACGTTTTGTCCGGTTTCCCGCTCATGGCTCATTCTATTGCTGCTCTAAGATTGCTAGGGTCTCGCTCTCGACACTCACAATTAGCTTTGGCTTGTTATATAAAGACACCTGTCATTTATTAAAATTACTTAAAAGTAATAACACATAAATATCTCAAGGCACTAACTAATTGTGAGTACCTTATTTTTTAAAGCCGGTTTTGAATTTGTGTATAATTATCTAGTTTAAGTGTTAAAAGTGTTCAGTTTTAAACAGTGTGTTTTTATATTCTTTCAGAATGCTTTTTATTATCACCTTTTATATTAACCATAATAAGCATAATATAGTGACTTAGCGGGTGCCTCATTTATTGGACCCCCATGTGTTACAGTAGCAAGAAACCCACCCACAACGATATTGTCTAGGAAGGTTAGGCTCAGGCAGGCAGCTATATAACTATTCCAAAACCTTTAGAAGTGTGGAAACATATTATACCGACCCCAAATAATTTGAGATAAAGATGAAAGTTGTAAATTATTATTAGTCAATCAATTGCTAGATAATTTGTTACAGGGTCTTCAAAAATTTACTAGGTATGTAGGGTCGTCTGGGTAGGTACCACCGTCTTTTCTATTTCAGCCGTGAAACAGTTTGCTGTGTTTCGGATTGAAGGAAAAGGTATCCAGTGTAATTACCGGACAAAGAAGGTATTTTACCTTAAGCCCCCGGATGACAACGCACCTGCAATACCAAGTGATTTTTTCTTTGTTATTGCAGTTTCTTATAGGCTACGGTATCAACTTACCACCAGACGAGCATGTCGTCATTTAGTTGTTTAAAAAAAATTGGGTACAAGCTATCTACTATAGTCTAGTGAATTTGGCATTACATTACCAAAGAAACATTTGTCATGTTTAGATTATCGTTACCACAAATTGCGTGAAGAGTAGGCTTTACGATGCAATAAACGTCAAACACGTTGAATAATGACGAGGTTCAAATATTCCTATCACGATTAGACCGATCGACCTACGCGGTTTATACTTGGAAATAGCCTAATAATGTACCGAAACTCAAAGTATCAAATACTATGGTATCAATGTCAAATTGTTGTTGTTGAATTTTTTCATGTTGTCAGTGGACAAAGATATGCCGGGGAGTGTTGTGGCTGTGTGATTTTTCATTTATACTTAGTAACTTTTGTTGTTTATCGTCGTAGTGAGTAGGTTTGCCGGGAAAGTTGATTATTACTGTTTATTATTTCTTAAGACGGTGTCTATCTATAGTTCATCACATACATCAATTAAATAAATTTTGCATTCACTGCCTATTGCAAAGTATCGTCATTATCTCTTTCCGGACAGCAAGGCTCGGTGATTCCATGTGTTTCTAATTTTTAGAGGTGCGTTAAGAGATTAAAAATAATACTTACTAAACGCAGAAAGCTGATGTAAGTATCGAGCGGTTGTTAAGGATAGCCCCGCCGCAATATACTGAGTAGACATTGAGATTATCAGAGCGAAGAACGGCAGCCAAAGAGGTGTATTGCGAAATTTCCACCTCTGTTGATTTCCCTAATGAGTTACCTCCAGCTGAAAAGCAATATTACATTTGTTACACGTTACTAGATATAATTTAGTGAATTACATATTCTATATACGCTTAAAGAAACTATAGGTACTGAGGGCACCCTTTTGCATTTTATTGTACAACCGGCTACCAAATATGGAGAAAATGAGACAGTTTGTGTAACTGACGTGCAATTGTCTGTACTTAAATGTTTATGTAAAGTTTATTCTTCGGCAGTGTCTGATGGTTGGCAGTTTGGAATTGGCAATATAACGGAGGCTTCACTATCTTTCTGAGCTCATCTTTATTTTATGTAATACACGAAACTTATTAGAAGCTGCTGAAGTATCAGTTCATGAAAATGTTCCGGGAACATCTCTTTTTCGGCGGAAAAGGACATTTCTACTCATTCATACAGCCTTTATAACTCGACTCACTGTTGGGACACAAGGCCTGTCCTTGTCATCGAAGGATGTTTAGGCAGTAGTCTACCACGCTTGCCCAAGGTGGATTGGTAGACGAAGTATAAGGTGATCAATACCCCTTTGATGATCTATTCGTCGCCTTCTACGACACACATTGGAGGATATGGGGTGATGCTATTCTACAATGCCGGCATCACATGGCTCCATGATAAGTATAAATTCAATAATGCAAAAAAAATATTTCTATATATTAATGACCTTATAGTTCATCATATTAAAATATCCCCGCCGCTGTTTAATAATTACTTAAGCAAAATAATTATTTTCGTCCAGAAACAGTGGTAGCATTTTCGACGATTTAAAATTACTTAGCTAGCAAAGAGACACTTTTTGATTTTTATCTTTTGCTTTAATTTTTTTTATGGTAAATGTCAAGTCATACTTACCTGATGCCAGAGTCAGCCCAAGAGCAATCAAGAAAATTACACTGTTCATTGTTAAATCGAATAATAAACTAAATATCATCACGCGTCTTTTATTTATATACTATCCGTAGATCCCTTAAATAATAAAACTTATTCTAAATGCTTTTAGATCCAACTTTCTGATTGGGCCGCGAATAGATTACAATAATCTACATATTGATATCTTGAAGTTTTTTGAGTGGATTATTCAATTAGGCATTAATGAGATATGTCATAATTTAATAAACTACAATTGCTGCCATAATTAAATTTTCATTAATAATAACATGAGATATAGATGTATAATTAATCTTATTACGCATTTGATCTTGAGTGTTACGCAAATATCGAGAGATATAGAATATAATGTAGCATAATCAATCAATTATTCAAAGATAAAATTTTAAAAATTAAAATTATTTGTTTAAAGAGTGGCCTTATCGCTATGAATGAGTAAAGAGGGAGTTAAGTGGGAAAATCATGATCGCTCCAAGTCACCTCACGCCAAGTCATCACTCCAAAAAAAATTTAAATAAAAAAAAACCGCCTTCAAAAACAGGATAAATAAAAATTTTGTTTATAAAAATCTAAATATTTTTGAGGTCGGTCCCAAATACAAGTGACAACGTTTATTACAAATATTGAGGTTGGCACCGACCTCAAAAAACATTTAGATTTTTATAAACAAAATTTTTATTTCTCCTGTTTTTAGTTTTGAAGGCGGTTTTTTTTATTTAATTTTTTTTCTACTTTTTAGTGTTTTAAGAATAGAAATTTTCAGGAAACTACCTCAAGATCTTTTAGACACACAAGTGATAAAATTACGATATCATCAATGTCAATGAAATAGGCATTATTAGGAATAACTCAAAAACGATTTTTTTCAGTGCATTTTTCTAGTAACTCAAAAACTACTAGTCAGATTTAAACGGGACCCCATGACAAGCACTAGCTTCCAAAGGTCAAAAGAATCTTAAAAATTGGTCCTCCCAGTAGAGTTATGAGGTAACAAACGTTTAAAAAAAACATACAGTCGAATTGATAACCTCCTCCTTTTTTGAAGTCGGTCAATTAACCAAAATCGTTCCGTGTGTTCGGAATCTCACGTGGCTTGAATGGAGCGACAATTTTAGGATGACATCCACATCGCGCCGATTGGTGGAAGTGGAGTGATCATGAGTTCCAAAAATTACTTGCTTTTCAAATCTGCTGTCTGAGCTTGTACCGAGAAAGATTTAAGGCGACGATAAGAACTGGCGTCTTTGCCCACAGTAAAAGGAGCATTCCGCGCCTGCATAGATAGCACTTTCAGAAAATTGTATGTAAAAAAAAATATATAAGGTGCTACTTTTTCTCAAATTAAATAATCTACAAGATGAATAACTTTTATGAAAATAACTCCAAAAGTCCCTTTTTTATTTTGTTTAGACCTATTTCCAAGATTTTATTAAAACACTAAAATGTACAAATTTTGAAATGTTCTTATACTTATTTGTTGTGTAAGCAAAATAATTTCATAAGTATATTTTTTCAAAATTTACGCTATTATTGTAAACGTGTGTTGATCATTCTGATATTACATGTTACCATTACTGCATATCTGCCACTTAGGTAATATTAAATAGACGCTTGTATGGTGAAGGAAAACATCGTGAGGAAGCCTGCACAAATTCTTAGGTTGTGTGTGAAGTCGACCAACCCGCACTTGGCCAGCGTAGTTGACTAACGCCTAATCGCCCCTAATGTGGGGTAGGCTCGAGCCCCTCGGTGGGGGCATCATATAAGCTGTTATTAATGATGATCAAATTTCGCATGAACTGAACTAATGTGCGACCTCAGTCGAAGCCTGACGTAGGCGGCCAACATTACTATTTCGTGTCGCTAATTAAGCCAGTGTTCCCTCGGGACATTTTTCTTTTCTATTCCTTTTGCGTTTCACTCATACAAAAAAAAAGTATTTTCTAAAGCTTCTTCAGAGAGAAATATTTTTATCATATAATTTTATGATGATGAGTGATGACATTTTTGCAAGTGCCCATAATATTTTTGATATATTTAAAAAAATCATATCTGTTATATGCCATTTCTTTTAAAGAATTTTAATAAACTTTTATTTAATATTCATATTGTATTTTTACTTATCAAAGGACACTGTTCAGTTTTTATCGAAACTGACTTTTAAATCCTTTTTATGTAATTTATGTTGTGTTTAATATCTCGTTACTTATTATTTTTAACCGACTTCAAAAAAGGAGGAGGTTATCAATTCGACTGTATGTTTTTTTTTTTTTTTTTTTAATGTTTGTTACCTCATAACTCGTTACTGGGTGGACCGATTTTTAAAATTCTTTTGACCTTTGGAAGCTACTGCTTGTCATGGGGTCCCATTTAAATTTTATCGACATCTGACAAGTAGTTTTTGAGTTATTCCTAATAATGCCTATTAATTGACATTGATGATATCGTAATTTTGTCACTTGTGTGTCTAAAAGATCTTGAGGTAGTTTCCTGTAAATATCTATACTTAAAACACTAAAAAGCTGAAAAAAAAAAATTTAAAAAAATAAAAAAAACGCCTTCAAAAAACGGGAGAAATAAAAATTTTGTTTAAAAAAATCTAAATGTTTTTTGAGGTCGGTCCCAACCTCAATATTTGTAGTAAACGTTGTCACTTGTATTTGGGCCGACCTCAAAAAACATTTAGATTTTTTTAAACAAAATTTTTATTTCTCCCGTTTTTTGAAGGCGGTTTTTTTTATTTCATTTTTTTTTAATTAAGCATAAAGGGGTTGAAATTGGGAAATAATAAACCAAGCAACTGAAAAATTCAGAATGAGCGATTAAAAATACTAAATGAGTGACTAGTTATTTGTTAGTCGCCCATTAATTTATTTTTTCGTCCACTTATTGCATAACTTTAGGTTGGGTTAAGTAAAATACGATCCGTCGAAATTTACGTTGATTGAGTTTCAGCCAAACACAATAACGAATCTACGCCTTGCCGTATACAAAAAATCACCGGCTGTGAGCCCGCGTTACGGCTACATATAAAACCCAGCTCAGTGCGTTCTCCGCAGCGCTCCGTCTTCATTTTAAAGCCGCTGCTCCACTGTGGCGCACGCGCACGGTGTCCACGCCACGTTAGCTGCATGTTACAATTTATCAGTTCGCGGGGTCAACATTTCCACTACAAATGAAATTGGTAGCCACCCACGGCCACGTAATTCACGGATAACGTCACGGACACATGCATGGACTGACCCACGCAGTTCAATGCAGCACACGGTATAAACGTGGCGCACGATCGCGCTGTGCACTCTACCTAGTCGTGGGCGTATTTCATTTCAACATTCCTGGACCGATGGAAAACACGAATCTACCGTGCATATCCTACGCAACGTGTATAGCGTGCGCAGTGTGGAGCTTCGAGGGTGACAGCGTGGTAGTTACGCTCTGTTTGACAGTAGATTTTTTTTAGATTTAAGATAATATATCAGCGTAAATACATACAGTGGTTTGTTGTGGCCTTTGAAGTTGAGGAAAATGCCGCTTTTGTTAAGACAGCGTGCAGTAGACACAGTTGATACTGATGTATAGTAGTTTGGCAGTTTTTGTACTAAACGTGTACTGGTAAACAATTTTTTTTATTAATGTACATTTTAAAAACGTCTATTTTAAAAATGTTTAGATAATATTTAAATTTGAGTTTTAGTTAATACGAGTATTGTGAATTTTGTTCGAATTATATTAAAGACTGACTATTACAAGGAGCGGATTATGATAGACTAGCTTCCACCCGCGACTTCTTCCGCGTGGACATTTTACCCCCTTAGGGGTGGAATTTCCAAATATCCTTTCTTAGCGGATGCCTACGTCATAACATCTACCTGCATGCCAAATTTCAGCCCGATCCGTCCAGTGGTTTGGGCTGTGCGTTGATAGATATCACTTAGCCAGTCAGTCACCTTTAAGTTATATATATTTAGATATTTGTCGTAAACACTTATCGATATTCTAGACGCGTCAATGGGACTTATCAAATCCACTGTCTAGTCATGATATTCGTATCTACTGCGTCTACTATTACTTCGAGAACGCGGTGTTGCCACTTATTAATTAGGTAAGTACTATTTTCCAAATAGGTACTCAAAAGGGGAAACAAAGAAGAATTTGCAAAGCATCTTGATTATTTCTATTTTTTAAAAATAAAAGTAGGTAAGTATAGTGTTCATTGCGTAACTACCTAATATTTGCGAAATCGAATATAAAGTGTACGATCGTTCATGCTTTACTAAGAATACTCGTAAGTAATGATAACGGATACAAGATAAAAATAGCAACAAAAAATATAAGAGAAACGAAAATAATAATACCGTTTACGTGACTGTCACGTAATATTATGAAAAAAGATTATTCCGAATTACAATTCTTAACAAATTATTCACTTTAAACCTATTATTTGACTGATAAATTATTATATATAATGTCAAATCAAATCAAGCATGTCTATCCTGCAATATCTTGATTATTAATATAATTCGACATAATCTATACTAATATTATAAAGAGGAAGATTTGTATGTTTGTAACGAATAAACTCAAAAACTAACTGACCAATTTAAAAAATTCTTTCACCATTACAAAGCTTCATTATACTTGAGTAACATAGATTATATTTTAGTAAAAAAAACTCCACGCGGATAAAGTCACAGGCGTAGCGATAGTTATAGATAAAAGCATCGTTGCTGTATTTTTCACCGAAATAAAGCTGCAACTTAGAGCTGTAGAACGACTCAGCATTAGGGTGAACCGGATGAACCATTGACATCGAGCTATTCTGATCGATAAACATACGTCAAATGAATGCCAGGAAAGCAAATTAATGTCGGGAAAACAAATGAATATCGGAAACATGTTCATTGATTTTCTGTGTACCTATATGCGAGTGTCTCCACACGGCGATATTATCGCTACGGGCGATAACATTACCATGCGGATATTCACTCGCTCACAGAGACCACGCTTTAATAATGATCTATGCTTTACTCATCTTAGCTAGGATTTAAAACAATGGAGGCCACGTTCGTAAGCCTCCTGATTGGACCCTGGTAACGTGGTGGGGAAACTTTCTCGGCGGGTATGTCACCAGGAGTCACGTCTGTCACCAGGAGATGTTTCATGAGATATAGCCTGGTGATAGACGGATAGCGGAGTCTTAGTTATTACTAACTGGGTCCCGTTTTACCCATTGGAATACAGGACCCTAAAAAATTTTAATCTTATAGCGCTCTTATACTGTATTGCTATGAACTCGTGTTATCGCCTATTTTAGTCGCCGAATAAATGATAAAAATGTCAGGTGAACCTTCGCGTCATTGTCTACACTTACCGTCAATTAAGATACACAGGCAATAATATTGGTGATAGGTAGGTACCACATTGAACTAGAAACCAGGTCAATAACTGCAGTCATGTGAAAATTATCGATTCTGTTATCGATTTTGAAGTTTATCGTATTTACTTTTGTGTGTATTTTTCATACACCAAATTTCGTCATATTTCTAACCACGTACAGATGTCCTTTGGCGCCCTACCGTTTCCTCCACTCCACAGCCCGCCTTAACCGATGCCAGAGCCTAGTTGGAAACCGGCTAATGATATTAACAGTAAATTAATTGTTATTTTTTTATTTTATCATTATTTGACCACTTTGCACAGCAAAACATTAAATGATGAATGTTGAAAGCAAAGTATTTTTTTTTTGATGTAAAAATTATGCAAATGACGCAATTCCACCTGATAGTAAGTAGAAGTGGCATCCAAATGCAAAGACAGCTAGTACCCTTACCTTTAGTGGCGGATTTCCAAATTTGCCGCCAGTAGGCAAATCAATTTTTGCCGCCCCTACTTCTGAAATTCGACACCCTAGCTAGTTCCATCGAGCATTTGCCTAGTCCACAATCACATTAATTCATTACATTTGCAACTTTAATGTGCTCTATCTTCCTCACTATATCAGCTTTTTACCCTTTAGTAAAAAAAAATAATTTTCGGGGCTTTTCTCAAAATTTGGGTCAAATTTGCCACCCTAGGCTCCAGCCTACTTAGCCGACTGGTAAACCCGCCACTGCTTACCTTGGTGAACTGCAACGTGCTTCTTCACGCCTCTTTTGAATGACTCAGGATTGTAAGAAGTAGGAACCACGTGTGCTGGCAGTAATTCTCTTTCTTGATTGTGTGACATAGAAATGAGCTGTCAAATTTCTTAGTTCGCGTTAGTATAGCAATATAGTACAGTAATTAAAAAGTTAGAAAATACAGTAATAAGAATTGTCCAGTTAGAAAACACAGTAACAAGAGTGTGTGTGTTGAGTTTCTATTACACGCTGAAGAAATGTTGTTTATTGAGCTCACCGTATGATGAGAACGCTTCATGTAATCCTACGATTGTGCCAGTTAGGTCGACACTTAAGATTGAAAAATGAAAAGTAACTAAGAAATTTGGCAAGTCGGTTCTTTGACGCACAATCAAGAATTGGAATTCATTGCCAGCACACGTGTTCCCTCCTTCCTACAATCCTGGGTCATTCAAAAGAGGCGTGAAGAAACACCTTGCAGGTCAGCAAGGCGAGGGTGGCTAGCACGGCGGTTTATCTCTCGCACTCTCGAATCAGGCAGAAAGGAGTCACTTGTTTGGCCTTTTATAAAAATAATACCGACATTTCACGAAAAGTCCAAAACAGATCCTGATCGGCAAAACTCAACGATAGTATTTCGACATTTTTAAGTGTCACCAGATAATTTAAGAAGTACTCGTAACAGTCGACTTAAAATGTCTTTGCAGTTTGCTGTGACACAATTTCAATTGAAAAATTGCATAGGGTTTTAGATAATACATTGATAGTGTTATATGGTTAGTAAATAAAAGAGTGCCGTTCTTTAAATGACAATCTTAAGTGGATGCAATAAGACCGATAACGATTTTTAATTCAACTTTTTCCGGTCATTTTTATTTAGTATTAGAACATAAGTCTTGTGTAACGGGCCAAGTTTTGCGAGAATATCGTTTGAAACTTTTATTGTTGAAACTTATAGATTTTGGAATAATACTGTCTATTTCGTGACTGTATATTAATATTATTTACCCTAGGCTATTATTTGCATAGTAACTAATAAGTTTGTGAATAATATGGGAGATAGTGAGGCGGTGGAGAGATCATATGAACCAGTCGCTACTGAAGGTAAGAAAGAGTCTTCACAGATAATTTAATAGGCATCAAATACTTTGTATTAAGACTTACACCCGTATTCGCAAATATTACTATGTGATCACTCGACACATGGATAAGAAACGAACCAATCACAGAACTCTATTCAACGCAATGGCTTTGAATAAAGCTCTGTGATTAGTTCGTTTCTTATCCAAGTGTCGAGTGATCTCATAGTAATGTTTGTGAATACGGGTGTTACAGTACATTACCGACAGTAAACTTTAGTGGCTCTACTACCTTTTGCCCAAGTATCAGGAACCTTGGTGTTTTATTCGATCAACGACTAATAATAACCAAAGTGGACACTGTTCAGAAATGAGTTTTTGGTTTTGTTATTTCCTGCACGAAAATCGTTTTAGCACAGTCGCTGTTATTTTCTGTTAATGATTACGCTGACGTTTCCTATGCGGATACACAAACACAGACACACACAAAGACACACGGAGTCAGTGGGAGTCGCTCGCATATGTCGACGGGTATGATATGCGCATCATCATACGCGATTAAGCGATCATGATACGCGTCGGTGATACGGATGCGCTGATCGGAGCGGGCAAATGATACATGTCTGGACCCGCCTTAACGTAGGGCTGATTCAAGTGCAAAACTCACATCACACATGCACACACTTCATTCTCAAACTTAGACAAATATTATTTACACTTACTTTTCCTTATAACATAGGAGTATTATAAGATGGCTTATTTTTTCTTTTTTACATTCTACGTAAATACCTAAATTTGTACCAAATAGTTGAGGAGACCTGGTAACCTGTATTACATGTTCTTTTAGATACCTTTTTTTTCGATGGAAAATCCTTTACGGACCGTACCGCACTGTGGGCTAGACAGTACGGCGTGTGTTGGGCCCTCCCGGGGGCCACTAAAAACCATCAGAGGCCTTAGTACGAGTTTGTTAGTTTTCGAGCTCGATCAAACGCATCGTCTCTTTTCATACATTGCCCACTAGCGCCCCTAGCGTAAACTATCAGAAACAGTGGCCAATGTATGAAGAAAGACGATACGTTTGATCGAGCTCGAAAAGGCCTTAGTACGAGTTTGTTAGTTTTCGAGCTCGATCAAACGCATCGTCTCTTTTCATACATTGCCCACTAGCGCCCCTAGCGTAAACTATCAGAAACAGTGGCCAATGTATGAAGAAAGACGATACGTTTGATCGAGCTCGAAAACTATCAAAACTCATACTAAGGCCTCAGCACCCTCACAGCCCTTTGTGGGGACGTTTCGGGAACGGTTCACGGTATACGCCTTCTTTTAGATACCTAATTCAAGCGCCAGTTTTCCATAATAAGTTATATAATCTGATGTACACTTACTGTACCTACCTTATATATTTTGTTAGTTATTTTGTAGAGTTTTTTTTAATAATGATATATTTTCACGCTCACACCAATTATTTAGCCCAAATTTATTAAGAACGCGTTTTATGGATACATAGTCTATTTTTTTTTAAGAAACGAGTACTGAAAAATTTGCCTTCGTTGCTATTGGTCCACGTAATCAATATGAAGTCCGGTTTCCAAAAACGCCACAAAAAACCAGCCTGTATGATAAATGTGCTATGAACAAATATTGTGACGTTGCGCGCTCTTTTATCAAGCAATAACAAAAGTTATAAAATTGAAGTGAAAATTTAATTAAAGTCACCGACTCCATTTTAAGTTCAATGTACCGTACAATTGAACGGTACATTGAGCTTAAAATGGAGTCTCTCAACACGTGTTTTTGCAACAAGAACTCGGGAGAAAGTCCTTCGGACTCTTATGTTACAAAGAGTAACTAAAGTGGATAGGTAGTCAAAATTGGTCAACATGTGTTAATCATGCGATAACCAAGATCGAAACAAAAATGTACGTAGTCGACAATAATGTAGAAAATATGTTAGTAATCTAATGTTAGAGCAGTTTATTATTCATTCACGTGTCTGAACTGTCTGTTCATCAGAAGAAAGTGACGACGATACTTTTTAAGATTAATTATTTGAATTATAAGTTCCAGTGCATAAAATATTAAGACTATAACGAATATTGTTTTATTGTTATTTATTTATGAAAATATCATAATATCACGCGAACAGAAAATTTTGATAACGAATACAATAAGTTTAAAAGTACTTTACAATTTTAAAACAAGAACAAAGGCGTCGGCTCTGCCCGTAACATAAGCCATCTCACTCTTTCAATATCGGAGATATGCGAGAGACATACTCAGTACTTGTTTGTTAAAAAACAGACTATATATAGATACCTAACAAATAAGTATACATAATAAACTTCATAAATAAACTTATAAAATAACCATGATTTGTGAACAAATGTTCGTGTTCATCACACAAACATTACACTCGCCACTACCAGAATTCGAATCCGGACTTTAGGATGTGTAGGCAGCGGTACTGACCACTTCACCAACGGCGGGCGTCAATATTAGCGGATACTAGTACTGTGTTTTACACAAAATATGACTTTAAAATCAAAAATTACGCATGGTTTATTAAGATAGATTTATCTATTCTTAGCAACACCCGAAATCGATCATCAAATCAAAGAAATTTATAATTAAAAAAAATGGTTTTCTTGCACACGTCTCTTATTAAAAATAAATTATTTTTATTATTTAATGACTCTGTAACTATTTACATACCGAACAAGGTAAAATTAAGTTAAAATAATAGTTACAGATATAATATAACATTCACCAATTTTCTATTTAACGTATGAGACTTTATTAATTTGATATAACGTTAAAACCTTTTCGTTAAATTATTTCATCTTTATTTAGAACATTAACACTGAAAACATTGTTGTTTATCAAAAAAGACATGGAAAAATGTCGTAATCACTCAATCACTACAAATCTGTTCAATCCAGAGATGACCCATTCAATGTTTATTGCTATCAGTCAAAATGATAAAGACTAACCTACATTCTTTTGTATAAATAACAAACTACTGTGAAAGGTATTCTGTTTACTCAAAGTGATTTCAATTGGAGTGTTAGTGTTTTGGTTTTTTCAAGTAATTTTTATGTGAAATAATGCGATTAATGACAGGACAGGTGATAGACGGTGGTGCTGCGGAATGCGCGCTTATGAGAGGTCAGTGAACTTTATTGTGTAAATTAAGAAAAAACTTATTTACAGGTTGGAATTAAGACGTTCCCCAGAGGATCAATCGCGCTGTAGATCCTTGGAGGAGGTCTTTGTCCAACATTGGGCTTCTCTCGGTCTCAATTAAATATAAGCATTAGAATAGACTTGCGCAAGTTAAAAGCAAATTGTATATTGAATATTTCACACCACTATAATTATTTTAACCTTTTTATTTTTTTAATACTTAATATGGCACTTAGTTCATAAATAGGTGTGTTAGTTTATTGATATTACTTTGATCATAAAGAACTTAAACATGGCTATTGTAATTTCGATTTATATTATTAGTAAGCCCATCTACTGATAATTATTCACAATTTTCATGTCATTTCAATGGGTATTTGGACAAATGACTGTTTACAATTATGAAACGGCAAAAGCATGTCGCATAATTTTTTAAACAAAATGTAGCAAATGTTATACATAAATAGTGGTGTTCGAACCAGACACTCAGACAAGAAAAGCAACAAAATAGGCGACGCGACAGATAGTTCAAATATATCAACGGCTTCACAAATAGTTAAAAATATCTAATTATTTAGTAAAGATTATATGCCAAACCACCAAACACAATTTTCAGTGTACCAAACATTATCAAATATTTTTTATCTTAATATATATAAATATCGTGTCACAATGTTTGTCCTCAATGGACTCCTAAACCACTTAACCGATTTCAATCAAATTTGTACACCGTGTGCAGTTTGATCCAACTTGAGAGATAGGATAGTTTTTATCTTGATAAGTAGTCATATTTTTTTTACTGCAGATACAATGTTAGAGGTCAGTAGTATGAAATTACCACAGCAACGCGTGGCCGGGCAGCTAGTATTTCTATAAATTAATGTTTCTTTTTATTAGCATATATTAGCAAATTTTATTAGCATATGTTATTCACATACCAAATCATAAAGACGATCTCATTTCCATATTCATGTTAAAATTCATTAAATACCAGAGTGAAATATATCACACGATCATAAACATGAATTAACCGAGATGATTTAATTACTATTCTAAACCTTATTACAAGAAAATACATTACAGTTTTATGGGATACGCAAACAGAAGTGCTTTAAAATTTTGCAATTAAATATCAACGTTTTTACAAGCCATAACTTTCGTAATCTAAAATGATTTTATTGTTACGTGACTATGAAATTAATGCAATTAAATCGTTATTACTGCAATAAACTTAAGATATGTTATTATAGATAGATATATCAAAATATTTTGTTGTTACTATGCCAATTCATTTTCATTAATGCTTTGGCATAATGAAATCAAAACTTTTGTCAATCTTTTTTCTGTAAGATTAGGCTCTCTATTTTTATTCATATTATCTAGCCCAATAGGTACTAGATAAAGGTAAAAACGAAAGTATGTAGGGACGGTTTCCAAAGTTGTCTGTAACACTGATTAGGAGACATCCGGCAGTTAAATAGACAGCTTTGTATGGACTATCTCCCAAATAAAATCTAATGGGAACTTACTTAAAACCTGTGAAACAGGCCCTTAGTTAGATATTTGTGGATATTTGTATAAATCTAAATAATACAGCAAACTAGTGGACGCACGCGTTAACGTAGGATTTTTTAGCCTAAAGCCTTCCTCGATAAATAGACTATTCAACAAAAAAAACAATTTTCAATTTTCATCAGTAGTTACTGAGATTAGCGCGTTTAAACGAAGAAACAAACTCTTCAACTTTATAATATTATTATAGTATAGATTTTGTAGTTAAATTACATTAAAGTAGTATGTGTGTGCTTAAGAGTATTAAGAGTAAATCACTTAACACTGCTAGTGCATTGGCATCCTGGGGACTATGATAATATGCCTTCCATACCCAGTAATTACACTGGCTACCTTTCCCTTCATTACGAAACACAGCGAACTTCACAGCAGAAATAAGAAAGGCTGTGGTACCTACACACACAACGCTTCATATGGGTACCTAGTAAACACTAGTAATACTAAATGAATGACTTAAATAAAAAATAAACAAAATCAATTTTTATTGACTACTCTTATATAAATTACTCACATTTTAAAGGTTTTTAAAGTCTTGTACAGATAAGCTGTATCGGATAGTATACTCGTACATTGCATTATAGGGCCGCTACTCATCCGATACTCGATACGTCATTTTTACAATTTTTTATGAATTGTTATCAACTTAAAATTATTGTTATTTATTGCAACAATATCACATTATTTTTATCAGCAGACGGAAAGATGTCATAAAATGTTAGTCTAGTATGCTTTATGATCATAGTACTAGCGCTCTGCCCGCGACTGCGACTGCGTGTTTTTTTTTTATAGCTATAACCTATATTACTCAGTGTAAGTTTGTATAGCATTCTATCAGTGTGAAAGAATTTTTAAAACTGATTTCGTGCTTTTTGATTTTTTTATAATTTAGTGTAAATTTATTCACGGTAAAGCAAAAGTTTTCGTTCGTAAATTAAAGAAAAATAGACTAAAAGACTGTTTATAATACTACACATGAAATCGACTCACCGGTACGCTTTGTTTCAGAACACCCTAATCAAAATCTACAATTAGTAAATAATAATATTAAACCCCGTGTGTTAAACAAGAACCTAAACATACATTAGACCAGTTTTTACTGTGATAGATTTTGGTTTATTGATTTTACAAATTGAAAACCAAATACAGTTAAAAGAGATCAAATTTTTGGGGAAATCAGCTGAATTTTAAGGGTCAATAAATCAGTAAGATTAATCAATTATTCAATAAGCAATGATTCTATTAGCTGAACACTCAGCATAGTCACAGAAATGGCAATAAAAGTTTGACGTAAATATGAGAAACCAGGGTTTCCGAAGAAATGAGTCTATTGTCACCAATTACTTCGTTTATCGATGTTTAGAGTAGATTAAATAAAGCTTATCAAATATTTACAGTTTTTGTTTATAAAAAAAAAGTGGCAAGAAGGTCTGCAATACATAGTTTCATTTATAATAAACGCTTCTCCTTAACCAAGAACTTAAGGCAGCGGCGACACATCTTTTTAAGGCAACAATGCTGTATTAAAACCATTTTCCACGGTCTTAAAACTCAACCCTGCTGTAATAGCCTTATTCTGCACTTCAACCCTCTCACCACTCCAACGGTAAGGTAAATTCGAGTAGCGATAACTCCACCGTTTATTCAGCTAATAGCTCTAGCTATCGTGACCTAGATTAGAAACGTTACGGGTTTGTTAGTTTGAATTTTCAACAAAACATTAGCAAACTGTCAGCTAAGTATTTGATTGTTACCTAAGCTATGTGGGTGCGATAGCCACCCATTCAAATCACCGTCGTATAATGAAGGTTTTCATCTAATAGGTATTATAGTAGTATATTTCGTTTCATCAACAGCTCATATAATGTCCACACCGAGGGGCTCGAGCCTACCCCACATTAGGGGCGATTAGGCCTTAGTCAACCACGCTGGCCAAGTGCGGGTTGGTCGACTTCACACACAACCTAAGAATTTCTTCATAGGTGTGTGCAGGTTTCCTCACGATGTTTTCCTTCACGTTTATTTCGTTTATAGAAAATTATTTAGCTTCTCTGTGAATTTCAGTCGGTTTGTATTGGGAATGAAAAATTACTATTAAGTACAGAGAACTTCCTACTTAGGTGGAAAAGATGTTCCTGTGTCACTGATCTGGTAAAAACACTAGCATCTCTGCAAACACGTTCCACGTTCCAAGTTCCAATACGGGGTGCCTTATAGCCTCGTAATACGGTCTTATTTATATATTTTTTACACTTCCAGATTCTAAATGAGTAGCCTTGAGGGAAGTTATAATACGCAATCGAGTCGTAGATGGCTTAAAAATTGTGTTTGCGTACCGTAACAGCTCCAAAATATGACATAATATTTTTAATGTACCATATTCAGGGTAACCAGAGATAATAACAGTACTTAACTTTCACAGACCCTTTTTATTGAAGGTAAAGAATGTCATTCAATATTCCCTCTAATAACGTATCACATTTTTACCACAATGTCTTTTATGAGGTAGGAGTCAATTTTTCTTGCTATAAAGTTACCCGTTCATTTATTTAGGCAATTTACTTTTCAACGTTGAGCTGAGCGAAAATTTTTTGTGACATGATTTTTTATTTAAAAAAAATGTAAACAAAAACTTAAAAATTATTTTTAAATAAAAAAAAACCGCCTTCAAAACTAAAAACGAAGAAATAAAAATTCTGTTTATAAAAATCTAAATGTTTTTTTGAGGTCGGTCCCAAATACAAGTAACAACGTTTAATCCAAATATTGAGGTTGGCACCGACCTCAAAAAAACATTTAGATTTGTATAAACAGAATTTTTATTTCTTCGTTTTTAGTTTTGCAGGCGGTTTTTTTTTATTTAAAAATAATTTTATTTTTTGGTTTTTAGTGTTTTAAGTATGTAAATGTTCAGGAAACGATATCGAGATCTTTTAGACACACAAGTGATAAGATTACGATATCATCGATGTCAATTAAATAGGCATTATAAGGGATAACTTTAAAACTACTCGTCAGATGTCGATTAAATTTTAATGGCCCCAAATGACAAGCACCTGCTTCCAAAGATCGAAAGAATCTTCAAAATCGGTACACTCAGTAAAGAGTTATGAGGTAACAAATATTAAAAAAAAACATACAGTCGAATTGATAACCTCCTCCTTTTTGAAGTCGGTTGAAAAGGTCATAATTATCTATGACTATGTTAGACTCTTTCTGACTGAATAGGTGCGTGTTTGTTTTAATTTCTGAATCTTTACCGAATGCATGCAATTAAATGTACATTTGCCCATTATACAATTTATTCATCGAACTATGTCTGTATTATTTACTTTAATTTTGGTGTACAATAAAGCTTATTCATTCATTCATAAATGAGAGGTTCGTCTTGGTAGAGTTCCATACACGCGGCTATGAATTCCATAAATGTAGCGTTGTCAGAATGCTAAAAACGACTTACCATCATTCCATTCATAATATTATATAGCACCCTTGCAATATAAACATATCTAATATTCATAAAGAAAAATAACACTAAAATATAAAACTCCATTTAACCCTCCATTTAAGAGGCGGAACTTGCAGCCGGTTAACGATTAACCCGACGTTCAGTAAATATGCGAGTCGCGACTTGCAGCTGATTGTCATCATGCCCCAGATAAGAAATAGGCCGTATTAGCGAATTTCCTTTAGCTTATACGTAAATACCTTATAGCGTGTCAAGTGTTTTTTTATATTTTATGCATAGGAAATTCGACTTTATTAATTAATCAAATTACCAACTTACATATTTCATTTAGTTGGCTGGTGGGAATTTGTTGGTTTGTTATATTTAACCGACTTAAAAAAAGGAAGAGATTCTCAATTTGTATTCATCTTTTGTTTCGGTTTGTTCCCCAATTACTCGATGACGCCTAGACCGATTTGAAATTACTATTTTTTGTTTGAAAGGGTACCTATAGATAGTTTTCAAATAGTCCATAAAAACTTTACATTCCATACAATCGGTTGAATAGTTCTTTTTACAATCGTGAAAGTCGCAATATGGAATTTTCTAAATTTATGTAGTTAACCAATTTCGAAGATTCCTTTTTTTGTCTACTTTACTATTTTATTTTTACACGAAAAATCCTGTCTTAACTTTAATCATCGATAACTTTGAGTTGTAAACCGATTTTGATAACTATCCATTATCCAATGTTAACCGTCTTCGACTATACCTATTTTATTCTTACACCACAAGCAAAAAAAAGATATTTTTAAATAAAAAACCGCTTTCAGAACTAAAAACGCAGAAATAAAGGTTTAAAAACTATGTTTTTTGGAGTTCCGGTCGGTGCCAACCTCAATATTTAGAATAAATAAGCGTTGTCACTTGTCTATGGGACCGATCTCAAGACAACATATTTGGCATATCTACTTTTAATTGTTTTTTAATTAAAAACAAGGAGATAAAAGATTTCTCTTCGTTTTAAATTTAAACGGCCATTTTTTTAACTTAAAAATAATATTATGATATATGGTGGACAAACAAGCAGATGACCTGCTTTACCGTACTCTTATGCCGTACTTCCCTGTGGGGCTTTGACAATTTTGCTCACCGACAGAAGTGACTATGCTTTTCGATGGGGTATAATATAGCGCTCTAATTCAAAAAAAAATTTTGTTATAGTCTGTTTACAAAGATTATATGTGGCCAGCACCACCCAGGAAGCATGTGATAATGCTTGTGTTGGGTGTTTCTGCTCTTCCCTAGTTTCTTTATAGTTTAAGGTAACTTAACTATTTTAATAAAAGTTAATAAGGTAACTTAGCTATAATTACATTCTAAATGTATTAATATAACATTCATATTTTATACTTTGTTGATAATGTAATATAATATTGATATAATTGAAACAGTTTGCTCTTCTAGATTGTATATTTAATCAATCACAAATGTAAACCCATTAAGTAGCAAACATTCGTAATTTCTTCCCAGTTCCCATTTCTCTCATTCTAATATATTAAAAAAGGGCGTCGAATGGAACGAATCGTTCTGTTTTCATTTAGAAGGCTTGATCAAACATTCGATTGCCGAAAAGAAATCAAGTAATCGGTCTCCGAGTAATCCCGCGATTACAAAAGTCTCGGTGAATTGCAAAACAAATGCAAAGGACGGAGTTATCTGGGCTTAGACTACGGGCAGAAGGACTTCTAATCTACCTAAATTGTTATTTTCTCTGTGGGTACTGAGTAAAACCGCGCAATTTGATCCACTACCACTAATTTGTTATCGTCTGGTCTAAAAAATGTTTTACAATGACTAAATTGTTTAGTCGAGTTGTGTGATGGACTGTTAAGTCATAGTATGCGAACATCATTACAATGCAATACACATTGCCTGCTTGATCGATAGTTGTCTACTTTTTATTCAAAATCGATCACACATCGATTTTTTGTCAAGCAACTATTTAGTTGACAGTATGCGCATATTTTAAGGTCGCTATAAATTTCTATTATAATTATGAGAATTACAGCGTTGGACTGATGGTGTTACCGTGGAGGGTACACTATTATGAACTCGCTTTATGTCGACGATACCACTCTGCATCTAGCGAACAACATATGGTAAAGTTGCTTCGGAAAATGGAGCAAGTTAGTTTTGACTTCGGACTGAAGATAAACCGTTTAAAAACTAAAATGATGATTTTCGATGGCGCTAATAATAACTTACCAGAAGTGAATAAGAATCCTCCTTGAAACACTTGTTTTCCTTGTATTTTTATATGGTGCGGAAATGTGGACGATGCGAGAAATAGAAATAAAGAAGATAGTGTGTTCCTGGAGACGAATGCTAGAAGTTTCATGGAGCGACTTTCACACAAATCTATCTATACTACAGCAACTCAGCATCAAGCAGCGTCAGTATACTCTCGTGAAACACGTATACTGAAGTTATTTGGTCACGTCTCAAGACGGGAAAACCAGTCGATTGAGCGATTAGTTATTCAGGGTAGAGTAGACGGTACAAGACCGAGAGGTAGATCACCCACGCGATGGACCGACCAGTAAAATCTGCCGTGGGCGGCCCGTTGCATGAATGCACAAGAAGCGCTACAAATCGGACACGTTGGCGGGATATAAACATACAACGCCCATAGCACTTCCTCATGACGACCATGACCGCTCTGTCAAGAGCGAAACGAAGAAGATATATTTATAGAAACTTATGAAACACAAGACAACAGTTGTTCAACTAAAACTTGTATATATACGCTAGGCTGTGATATAAATGATTTTTGTCATCTCGCTTTAAATAAAAAATATACGTATATAAATATTAAGAAAATCAACACCAGTATAATATTTAAGGACTTACCACATACGGTTAGTCCTTAAATATTTTTAAATTTAGAATTAAATGCAACTTTCAATTTCAGGCCAATTTAATTATTCGGATATTGTGAAATGCTTAGACGACTACAGCTACACAGTACAAATTAATCTACTAACAATCTATTTTCATTACATCTCATGTCTGCTTTTTCCTCTATTCTACAAAAGTTACAAATAAAAACGCATCTCTCTTCACTAGAGCTAAAAGCACAATTTAAGTGCTCCGTGCACAGCATTTGTCTTAATCAAGAATCTATTTCAATTAACCATCATTGATTCTGGTTTAAATATTTTTATTTTACAAACGCAATGCTCTGTTCAGAGGAAAATTTAATAGGTAGAAAAAAAAAATTATTTGTAGGTTTACCGAAGGTTTTAGTTACTTTTTGGGTTTGCGTTTGGTTTATGTAAGCGACAAGTTGGCACACTGTCGCTATTTTGAGGCACTGCATAGCCCATACCCGATATGGTTTTATGATTTTTTTTTTATGTTACGAGATGGCAAACAAGCTTGCGGCCTGTAACTGAACCCCCCTTCCTTAATGTACTAAATATTTTACTATATGGATATATGAATACTCATATAAATTTATACAAGACAGAATATAAGTAATTTGTTTTCAGGAATTAGAATTTCCTAAGGCCAATATCGTCTAGTACCCATGTTGTGAAGTAGTAACCAAGATTCTTTTAGAATATAGAGAATGAAATACGGACAGCATAAGAGAACTTATAACGTCGAAACTTAATAACGTTCTTTAGTAATTGCATAAAAAAATAAATAAGGAAGTTGAAGCTCCATCCTCGCTTCAATCGGTGAGTGACAAGGCCAATGTCAATCCACTCCCCCCTTCCAAAACCACAGGAAGTTCCTCATTAAGAAAACCTAAATTATAAATATAGAAACGCTTGCCAAAACTTTGCCATGGATTGTGAATGTGGTGTGATTTTAAACCAAAATGTAAGGTTGCAATTGATTAAGATTGAGTTCACCAAACTTCTGACATCCTAAGTTTGAATGAAAATTATTCCAACCAAGAATATTTAAATTCTGAAAAGGAACTGAGTTGTGAATTCAGTCAGCGCTATTCGCAATGTATTGTTTGTGTTGCAATACATCCCTTCCTTAATCTAAATAGTTCCGTTTTTTTGTTTGAATTAGATCCATTCTGATCGTGTCGCGATCACCGTAATGTATCGTTCAGAGAACTCGCACAAAACAATCACTTGCTTAATTTTGGAGCATGTGGAGTGTATTTAGTCATAGTCTCAGCTGCGTGTAGAGTATTGATTTTATTTTGGTACGCAAAGTCGTTCATTTAAACTGACTTATTTAACCTATGCCCAAACTAAAACCAGGTGTATATCCATAACGAAATGTCTCCAAACTGTCCCCATACTTATAATGTTATTAAAGAAAATATAAAATTACATAGTTTAATTTCGATAGTTATAATTTCTTGAAATATGAGTTTATTTGAATGTTGCTCTTCATAAGAATATTAAAGAATTTATAACTAAATATCGTGAAGCACAGTCGTAAAACAAATTCTCGAATGATCTGAAATTCATAGTAGATAATTTGGGTTATAATAGTTTGAGTATAGTTTTTAGAATAATCTGGAATTCACAGCAGGTAAATTGAGTTATAAAGGTTGAAGTATAGTTTTTAGAATAATCTGGAATTCACAGTAGGTAAATTGAGATATAAAGGTTTAAGTATAGATTTCAAATTATAGTTTAGATTATTTCAATAATAAAATAGTATAAGTTTTGGTGAAAATTCAAGTTAATAAGTTCTACTTTGTTTTATTACAGGGTTATTGTATTCACAATTAATATCTAGTTATATTTTATGTCGTTTAGATTTACCCTAACCATATTGTCCTTTTACGCGTAACGAATACTATCTACCTACACCCTAAACCAAATAAAATATTGATATTAAAATTCCATATGAAATAAACTCAAAGCGTGGTTCACGCTTTGAGTTTATTTCATTCAACTGAACCGAATAACTTATTGGTTTATCACGACGGTACACATACGCCCATAAAACTACAAAACGTCACATGTCACGAAATTTATCGAATAAACCGTAATAACATAACAGAAATACATAGTACATCAAAACAAAAGAGACATTAAAGCAAAAGAAAAGCAATTAAAGTAAAAGAAAAATAAAATCAAATAGTCATTTTAAATTGAGTAATTATATATTTACTATGTCAAAAACAAAACTCAAAATCACTCAATTTTGAAATGACCTGACTTGCTTGGTTCCGAATATATATTTTTTATTAATGTATATTTTCAAATGACAATTAAAATTGTCAATACAATTATGAAATAATAGAACTGCAATGTTTCAGACCAAGCTAGTCTAAATAAAAGGCACAAACCTACGTAGTCTTCTCGATCTTGGGTCTCCAGCTATTTCTGGAAGAAAATAGCTATAAAATACACCCCCAATTTAACTACCTAATAACCCATAAGCATGGAGACCCCAGATCTATCTGGATCATTCGGAACATTTCCTTGAATCCACACCGGCCGCCAAATCACTAATCCACTCCACTTAAAAATCTCCTCCAGACTCCTCGCAGTGCCCGCCTTGCCACCTGACCACTTTACTTAAAAATTTAAGACTGACTCAGCGCACGCGGCTTTGTTTTCACATCGTCCTAACCCCCCTCACCCCTTTACCTCAATTATGGGCGTATGCATACATCATAATCTACAATTATAAACCTTAATGCTTGTTAAAACGAGAGAAATTTGCTAATCACATTCCTACTTACCTCAAACAAACACACAAAAAATTACCACGTGGGGTTTTTCCCAAAAAAATATTAACCATTGCACATTCGTTCCTTACGTTCAACAATTTAAGGTTCATTTCTATTTAATCTGGCCTGAGACTGAATTCCATGGGAACGCTGTCGTAAAACTATTGTCTTTTTTTTTGTGAAATCTTCCAGATATTATTTCGTAGCCTACTACACTATCGAGATGAATTTAAAATATTATTTTCCTCATACTTGTTAATTTACTTAATATTATGATTTTTATATGCATACAGTATTGTCTAATTTATTAATTTGCTTATACCTACTATAAATATGATTATAACTACTAATAGAGGCTTGTCCGTTACAGGCCCATCTGATGTTAAGTGGTCACCGCCGCCTATAGACACTTGTAATATTAAGTGTAAATCACTTAACACCGCAATGCGTTTGCCATCCTGGGGACTAAGATGATATTCCCTCCATACCCACTAATTACACTGGCTACCTTTCCCTTCAATCCGAAACACAGCGAACTGCTTCACGGCAGAAATAAGAAAGGCGGTGGTACCTACCCAGACGACCCTACATATGGGTCTCCCACCTAGTAATGTGTGTATTATATTTTATCCAAATGTACCTGACAGCTCTTAAAAAATTGCTCCACCTCAGTGAACGCCTGCATGCTGCTCTACCCGCTCTACCTGTTTTCTTCTTTTAATTATATGGCGATCGCGACATAAAGATTACGTCAATATCAAGTGAAAATGTACTTAAAAGTAACTGACAAATTGTACGATTGAGTTTAAAATGGAGTCTCTCAACACGTGTTTTTGCGACAAGAACTCCTACCTGTCTTAAATTAGGTAATCTATAAGTTGCTTGTCAATTCAGTTTTGATACTTTTTACTAACTGTCAAAACATAATTCTTCCTTAGATTATGTATGGCACTACGAGTTTGTGAAATGGAGATTTTCTGCATAAAATGTCATCACTTTTTTACGAATTGAACACCTAGTCATTATTTGTGAATGATGTCAACATCCCTATTATTTTGTTTAGACTTTAAACTCATATTATTATTTGACATTATATTTTAGATAATTAAAGTTCCTTGGACAAACGCTTGAACTTTAATTGACAAAGAGGATAGAAAATAAACGCTTTGTTCCAAGAGAATTAAATCGCTCGTGTCTCTTAATAAGTTCTGAGCAAGAATTGTTTCAGTTCGTTAAAAAATAAAGCTGTTTGCGCTAGTATCACGAGCGGTATAACGTTGTTTCGCCGTATTAATTAAATGTTCACTGTCGGCTCTGGCCGTGTTTAATTTAATACTTATTTCGCTGCTTTTAGTCTTGTTGTATGTGATCACGATTATCTGTTTAAGTTGCAGGGGTTCTAAACAATTTTGAGTCTCACAGATGAGATGACCATAAATGTACGTAGAATCTACTAAATACATTGAAAGAAAGTCTCTTTTATTAGGACTTACTTGGCCTTTATATCCGGAAATCTTAGATACTAAGGGACTGGTTATATTCACATTAGTTACCTATTTATTGGAAACCAATAATCCTATTTTAGTATTTTATCTCACGAAAACAGATAAACTATAACTGTGTCTGTGTGAGTGTTCGTGATAAAAACATATATTTATATGTACATGATTATTGTCCCTGTGGCTACACTGACGCACACACGGAAATCAAAACCTCCTCAGTGGTTCTGGGTTCCAGGGGTGAAGCTCGTTTCCATCTATCATCACTTATTCAGATGAGATGAGCTTACAATTGTCCCGCTAAATTTAAATAAAAACACAGATGATATTTCAATTTCCACGACTGTCGTCCAGCGAATCGTCTGTGACAAAATAAATTATTTATTAAATCATATAAAAAATTAAACAAGAAGAGAATAAAAAAGAAATTTTAATTATTTAACACTTGACATAAAGTGTCAAATCCGATACTTGTACGAATTTAATTTGAATAGTCAATTCGGGGAGTTTCTCCCGAGTTCTTGTTGTAAAAACACGTGTTGAGAGACTCCATTTTTATCTCAAATCTACCGTACAATTGTTGGTTACTTTAATTACATTTTCACTTGATATTGGCTCAATGTGTAATATTGATGAGTCGCGATCGCCATTAATTTTAAAAAGGAGAAGAATGAATAGAATAAAAAAGAATAGAAAAGAATAGTCAATTCGGCCAAGTGTATACTTGTATCGTGTAGTCAGTTAGCGAAAAAATAACTCCAGACCCTCCTTTTTTATGTTACTTGGTTGGCAGACCAGCATACAGCTTGCCTGGCGGTAAGCAGTCACTATAGCCTATCGACGCTTGCTGCACTGACATGACACTCGCGCGGTGCCAACCCTAGTCCCCTTCCTACCCCATGGAGCTCTGGCAACCTTACAAACAAAAACTCATGGAATAATTTTATTTTTGCGTTTACAAACGCGTAAATATAATACTATAAAAATGCACTGAAAAAAATCGACTTGAAAAAAATCGTCCCGCCTGAGGCAAGTCGATTTTTTTCAGTGCATTTTTATAAACAAAAACTCAGCAAAAAAGTAGTGTCATTTGACTGTGGTCTTCTCTAAGGTGGGTGGTACTACCCCAGTTCAGGCGCTCAAAATTCGAGCGGCTAGCTGTCCTACCTACATCGACTCATCATTATCATCAACAGCTCATATAATGTCCCCACCGAGGGGCTCGAGCCTTCCCCACATTAGGGGCGATTAGGCCTTAGTCAACCACGCTGGCCAAGTGCGGGTTGGTCGACTTCACACACAACTTAAGATTTTTTTCATTCATTCATAGGTGTGTGCATGTTTCCTCGCGATGTTTTCCTTCACCGTAAAAGCGTCGATGAAACGTTCAAAATTTGAAAACACATTGGTACGTCGCAGGGTTTGATCCGGTGCCTCCCGCGTGGGCGACAACGCCCTTACGCACCTACAATGATTCTATAAAAGAACACACATGTTATAACATGCTTCATTGTCTACCCCTTTACCTTTTACCTGTGTAGTTATACTATTTATTTTATAACAGCGGTAGATATTAACCACACGCGGTTGAAATTCTTCACTCAAATACATATTTATGAGTCTACAAAGTTAAATGTATCGTAAAGGTAAATTATATAACCTTTCACCTTAACGAGTACACCCGACGAGGTATTTCAAAATAATTTGAGGTTCCTTTGATACGTTTTGTTCATTTGGTAACGTTTATGAAATATTTCTGTCCAAAATGACCTTTTTAGCGTGGGTTGAGTGAAGTTATTTTAAGAACTCGTTTCTTGAATACCTAGCTCAAAAATTAAAAGAAATAAAATATAATAAACACGGACGGACAGTAAGTATGTTTTTTTGATTATGTTCTAAAAATAGACGTTTTGATGTGAGCGTGGAAGTGGTCGAAACCAAAAGGAAGGGTAATAATTTTAGCAGTCCAGTATGAATGTTTATATTTACGTATGTTCCACCATAGCGCCTAAACTATTTATCTGATTTTGATGAAGGAGGTGTGTTGACAAAGGCTATATGTTAACTGACTTTAACAAGAGCTTAAGAATTTTCCTTGTAACCGATTTTAATGAAATTCCTTTGAAGTTTGTGTATGTCATGGCCTGATCGTATAATTGGCCAGATCATGAAATGCTACTGGATCATAAAAATCTCGACCACTGGTGGAGTAGCCTATTATCTAAGCATGCTAGTGATCAGTAGGTTCAAGGTTATTTTTTTATGACTAAGCGGAGTGGACTGTATTTGTGGGAGAGTCTAATCTACATATCTGTGTGATCGGTAGGTAAACGATATGCCCAAGCATTTCATGATCTGACCAATTGGTCAGATCATCGTATAATTATCTCACAATTAATCATGATCATCGTATAATTAATGATCGTATAATTATACAATAGGGCCACAACATATACAAAATCTTGTTGTGGTTGCAAGCAATGTGAAATGGCCAAACTTATAATCATTGGTCTGAGGGCCAAACGTAGAGTTACGAATGTCAAGTCAAAATGATGTTTGATTGTCGATTTCTATTGAAATCTAGAGCGTCTGAGTCTAGACCAGTCAAAGCGCAGTTCATTTTACCTTGTTAACCCCGATTTTCGACAATTTCATTTCATTATTTTCTTCCGTAGTCGGGTTACAGTGTTTTACATATTTTGCTTGTTAACTAGTATTTCTTAAAATATAAATTAGTTAGACTACCGACGTGAACCTTTTTTTTCAAAATCCTTTTTTCTATGGAAAATCCTTTACGGAACGTACCGCACGGTGGGATAGACAGTGCGGCGTGTGTGGGGCTCTCCCAGAAGTTCCTGGGAATACCCGCTAAAAACCATCGGTACCCTTACAACTTTATGGTGGCGTTTCGGGAACGGCGCACAGTGTACGCCGCGTCTCAGAAAAGTCTCCGAGCTTCCCGACCTAATAGTAGGCCGGGCTGATGTTTCTGGCTGCTGTTGAAAGGTAGCCACGTCAGTCTATGCTAGAGATAATGGCTCGTAAAACTCTGAAAGCTATTTCTAATGCCGGCGCCAGACATTTGTGTTCAAAGATGTGATCAAATAAGTGTTCACATGTGTGGCACGGGCATTTGATACTATTGTCACATATTTGATCACTTAAGTGCACTTTGCCGTTCCGTGTCGGTTTTTTAGCGCACATCAAAGAGATCAAAGTCCAAATGATTGTGTACCTGCCACACTGCGCGAAGCCCGTTATTTGCGCGAGCGTCGCCGTGGTGAGCTGTTGTGCGTAAAAAATCAAACGTAGCTTCTAACGATGGAGTGGAATAATGAGAGTGTTTTCAAGTTTATTGAATTAATACAAGGAGAACCAGATTATGGGATCCAAAACGTAACTAGGGCATAAAAATGGAAATAACGTCAATGAGGCCTGGAACCGAATAAAACAAAACTTTTCAATCCCTTGTACTATCGAAGAATTTAAGCGAAAAGGGAACACTTTACAGACACAATACAGAGATTGTTTAAAAAAAATAAATGATTCTACAAAAACTGGATCTAAGGATTCTACAAAAACTAAATGGTAGTCCATGTTCTGTGAAGTCTATTTGAAAACTGTAAGTTCAAATGAGTGATCAAATATTTGAACACATATCTGGCAGATAGACCAAATGTGTGAGCAAAGTCTTTAAAGAAGTGATCACTTCTTTGAACTTATGTCTGGCGCCGGTATAAGGAAGCAGGCGCCCGGCAATAAAATCTAACACCGAAACCTAAAGCAGTATGTCGATAGCAATACATTCTGCATCGTTCTCAAATAAATTGGAAGGAGTCAGGTCAAGGAAAAATATTAATGAAATTCTAAAACTTATGTGAAGACGCTTTGAAACACTCTTTGAAAGGCTGTGAAGCCTCCTTTTTTAATTAACATAATCCTAACAACTTATTTATCAACAAAATGAGGAATTGCCAAATTAAAACTTCCAAACAAACTGAGTTACAACTTAAATGGCCACGCTTAAATTTGTGCCCGCTTAAGTATTATGAAAGTCTAACAAAGAATTTAAATTGGACCAACCAAAATAACAATGGGGAACGAAACAAGACAAAGCAACTTACAATAGCGGGGAACAACCAGGAACTGACGAATTATTGCAACGTTGGATTTTATCCTATGAATGCAAAGCGTGTTTTGCACAAATATTTTCATCGCTTCATACACGAATGCCATGCCGTCCTATCCAAGACGCTACTGTCGTAGTCGATATAAAGGTGACCAACAACTTGGGGCTCTACAGCCTCGTAACGTTGCGTTATTCCGAATTCTATCTAAAAAAACTAAAGTTATAAATACATTTTAGACTTCTACCTTAATAAGGCCTAGGGAGTTTAATGAATCAATCAATCCTCTCAACATCCAGACGGCGCAATATTATGCCGTAATTAATATGAAAATTTCGGTACCGGCTACACAAAGATTAATAATGTCGTTGTTTTTTTCTAGAATGCTTAAAAATATGCAGTTTCTAAGACCTTTTTGAAGAATGATTTTTTTATTTGGGTCATTTCATTGTATTTTTTTGTGGATATAAAAGAGTCTTGGTAATTAGTACAGGCTTTATTTGGGTCCATAAAATTAATCATCTCACGAAGAGAAAATTAACAGTCATTAATACTTTCAAACTGGCATTAAATTAAATTGAGCGTCTAATTATACACCACTTGTAGGAGATATACCTATTAATTAGATGGGTACTGAATAACATATATTTTTGCAACTGTAATAATGTAAAAATATATTTTATGTAATGAAAACCTAGTTAACATAAGCAGCGTTTTCTTATTTCTAATCAGATTTACATACATACGTATGGGTGAATTTCAACAGGTCCAAAAAAAATCTCATTTCCGTGGACTTTTTTATCTTAAAGTTTTTTTAAAAACTAAATTGCGGGTTTTAAAGTTTTTGATAATGTATGTATTCTTCCTCAATATCTAGCAGATAACATAAAAAACAAACGAGATATACAAGATTAAAAATTTCGTGCCACGGCGATGAAACATGCGTGCTCGGCAATGAAACAAGCCTCCACGGCAATGAAAGAACTATGCCACGGGAATGAACGCATCCACGGAAATGAAAATCTATATTCAACATAAAATCCCTACTAATATTATAGCTTTTACATCTAAACCACTGAACCGATTTTGATGAAATTTGTTAACATATAGACTAGAGCTCGGGGAAGAACTTGGGCTACTTTGGCTTGAAGGGGTTGAAATAGGGGATGAAAGTTTGTATGGCAGTTCGTCATTTTCGAAGATAGAACCATAAAACTTTGAATTTAGGCACTTCTTATGAAAAAAATGAATATTTGATCAAAAATTTTTGAAATTTTGACCTGTTAGGGGGTGAAATGGGGGATGAAAGTTTGTATGGAATTCGTCATTGTTAAAGACGAAACCATGAAACTTTGCATGTAGGCACTTGATAAGAAATAAATAAATATTTGATCTAGCGTTTTTGATATATTTACCCATGTGGGGATGAAAGTTCGTAAGGAAATAAAAACAAAGTCACACATTCACGTCTAACACACCACACACTAAACATTGTCAATATGGGTATCGGTTTCGTGGTTATTGTGGGTCCGGATTACGAATAAATGTATTTCGAGATCCAAGATGGCGGTTGCGACTTTTTAATATAAGATCGATATGGGTATATTTTTAATGGTTTTTGGGGGTCCCGATTCCCAATACAACACCCATTTGAGATCCAAGATGGTGGGCGCGACTTTTAAACAATGTCAATATTGGTATCGTTTTCGTGGTTTCTGTGGGTCCGGATTACGAAAAAAGCATCTATTTCGAGATCTAAGATGGCGGACGAGACTTTTTGACAAAATGTCAATATGGGTATCATTTTCATGATTTTCGGGGGACCCGATTCTGAATACGAAATCTATTTCGAGATCCAAGATGGCGGTTGCGACTTTTAAATATAAGATCAATATAGGTATCATTTTTATGGTATTCGGGGGGTCCCGATTCCCAATACAACATCCATTTTGAGACCCAAGATGGCGGACGCGACTTTTTAACATAATGTCAATATTGGTATCATTTTCGTGGTTTTTGTGGGTCCGGTTTACGAATAAAACATCTATTTCGAGATCAAAGATGGCGGACGCGACTTTTTGACAAAATGTCAATATGGGTATCATTTTCGTGGTTTTCGGGGGTCCCGATTCCGAATACGACATCTATTTCGAGATCTAAGATGGCGGTTGCGACTTTTTAATATAAAATAGAAATGGGTATTATTTTTATGGTTTTCGGGGTCCCGATTCCCAATACAACATCCATTCTGAGAACCAAGATGGCGGACGCGACTTTTTAATTTAATATCAATATGGGTATCTATTTGGTGGTTTTTGGAGGTTCTGACTCCGAATACAACATCTATTTTGATATCCAAGATGGCGGACGTGACTTTTTACTTAAAAGCAATATAAGTATAATTTTTGAGGTTTTCGGCGGTCTTGATTCCGAATACAACTTTTATTTCGAGATCCAAGATGGCGGATACGCCTTTTGGATATAAAATCGATCATTTTCTTAGTTTTCGGGAACACAACATCCATTTTGAGATGCAAGATGTTGGACGCTACTTATTAACTTAATCGCTTTTACGCCATACTCCCGAACCGACTCTGATGAAATTTGGTACAAAAATAGACTAAACCTCGAAATTGAATAAAAGCTACTTTTTTGTAAAAAAGGGAATGAAGGGGTTGAAATAAGAGATTAAATATTTTTATGAGATTCCTCATTACCAAAGATAAGACCATGAAATTTTAAATAGCACGCAAAAAATATGCAGATATTTGTTTTAGCGTTTTTTGAAATATTGACCCATGTGGGGATGAAATAGGGGATGGAAGGTCGCATGAAAGTTAGCAAAGGATGGAAAAACAAAAAATGTAGTTTGTAAAAATGTATTATAATCTATTTACAGTAATGCATAGCAGTTTGTATGGGTATCTTTTGCAAAATAAGTGCCCAAAAAAATAAAAATGCTACCCAAAGTAACTATTCCACGCGGACGAAGTCTAGCACGCGGGCAAAAGCTAGTTTTATATATGTACTTACTTGAGTATTATCGTCATCATTTTGAAAGTAACTCCTTCTATCTGTCTGTTATGCTTTCACGCTTAAATCACCGAACCTATTTTGATAAAATTTGGAATATACATGGATTAGACTTTAAGAAATATAGGTTATCCCTTACAACGACCCACGCAAGCGCAGCTGCAGGAGAAAAGCCAGCATTAATACCAAATAGTTTCATTATCAAAAAATTATTTAATGCCATTATAACTTTTTGTAATTAAAAACTGTTTTGGTGATTCTCAAAACTGATTAATTTTTCAGTATTTTTAATTTATTTTCGGGATATGGTTATATATTTTTATCAACATTGTATGTGGGGCAGAGGCGTATAATTTCAATTTTGAGTTTATTTTCATATACATATGTATATTGTTGCGGTCAATACTCGGCACTACCTGTATTACAGGTAAAGATGTATTTTTTGCCTTATCTTATCATGGCAATAAAAACATAAGTCACGGAAATGAAACACCTGGCCACGGAAATGAAACACCTGGCCACGGCAATGAAACTAAATTGTGTTACAAGGCATGGCAATGAAATTTTTTTCATTTCCGTGTCTTTTTTTTCATTGCCATAGCAAATTTTGGCCACGGAAACCACAGCAATGAAAGCATGGCGATGAAAATCAAGGCAAAAATATAAAATAACAAAAAAACTATTAGTTATTCGAGGTAATAAACACTTCACAAATAAACAGATGAGAAATGGCATTCTATTGAAAACTCAATCATGAGGACAAACTTATTCATATAGAAGTTATACCTATCCACGGCGATGAAAAAAAAAATGACGACAACATAAAAAATGGAATACTTTTATTTATAGCACAAAAACGCATGCACTTGTGTTCGTCCTTCCGCGTCGAGTACTTAGGCGACACTAATATGCAACGCTTAGCGCACAAGGAGGGGGCCGCAAGTTGTTAGATAAAACAATATTCTTAAAAATGTTTAGGACATGGCGATGAAAGTTTGTTCTGGGACAAATGCATTTAGAATAACCATTCGTTGTATTGTTTAATAATTTGAATAAATGTATTCCGTAACAATACTTTAACTATTCACGCATCAAATAAAACTAAATTTCAATATAAATAATCAATAGATTTTTAGCAATGAGGTATAATATACATCAAGGTGACGTGTGGACAAACACGGCAATGAAAGATTTCGAGGTTTAATAATTTTTTTTGAAGTACCTATTATTCCTATTATTAAAATATTTAGTGCCCCACATAGATAACTATTTCATTTATCTTTAAAAAAAATAAGAACGTTATAGCTTTGTTTTTTAATACCGATTTCATCGATGCCACGCAATTTTTGGTCCCGGGAAATTCACCCGTATAATCACGCTCACAAAGGGGTCGAGCAGACCTTCAGGTAACATTTGGTTACACACAAAGCCACATCTGGCAGTATGGGTCATACAATACCCCAAAATAGTGACAGGTTGCCAGCCTGTTACTGACACGATAGCCAGTCAAAGATAAAATAGCCAGTTCCTCTGTGATTAAAGGCTCCGATTGAAGCACGCTTCCTCTCTCAGCTCTATTATCACATAGGATGACATGAAATGAATGCCTCATTATAAAATAATCTATAATTCAAATTCAAATTTTTTATTGCATGTCACATGAGAATACAAATCTTAAGGCTAGGTACATGTGACGCGTTGTAGTAAGGCGTTGCAATGAATCTTATATAATTCTATTTAAAGATACTATTATTTTATTATTACATCATATTATATTGATTCGTGTTTACAGTATCTAATTGTTATTGTGCGCAGAATATAAATTCACGGTAGGTTACCTTCTCGTTTTCACATTACAATATTAAACAAAACACAATAACAGGCCCAAAACAATATTTGCACCAGCGAACATTATATTCATTTTAAGTTATTATCTACAATTGTGAAATAATCATTGTGTGATTATTAGGTCGAGGCGCTACTTGGCACCGCTCCAAGTCTAATCAAAAACAACAGTTGTTCCCCCGTGTTTACAGTTCAAAACAAACATTTCGTTTTTCCTCTCATCAGATATTCTCTTTTATGGTAGAAAAATAAATTGTTATATTGTCAATGCTTTAAGACTCCTCTCATAAGCATTTTTCTTTTGTTTTCTATATTTACCCGGACTGTAGGATGATTAAGTTTAACATCTGTCGCTTTTCTTTGTTGGTTCACTGAGGGTTTGACATGTTGGCAACTCACCTTGACCCACAAGGTTCTTTCTCACGCCTCATATGAATGAACCAGGATTGTTTTAAAGTCCATTTCTTAATTGTGCGACGTAATAATCAATACAAAATTTCTTTGTTCGCGTTGAAATGATAGCCACGGCTTGACAATGCCAACGTAAACTAGCACTCGTAGTACTTAAGGTGAAAGTGGGGTTTGGTAAAAAAGATCATCAGAACACGCCGCGGTATAGACGATAGAACGCGGTTAATGACTAATAGTTATTTTCTCAAACATCGAATTTACGGACAAAGAAAACGAAATCCATTGCTGGAGCGAATTTTGAATTTGGAACATTACAACGCTCCAGCAGTGTTGTATGAAACGGCGTGCTGGTGGTATTAAATACTCTTTGATTGGATCTCTTTTATCAATCTTGGCATACCAAAGTCTCTTTGCTTCTCAGATTTGCTTAGTACAAATTGCGTTCACGTGGCTGTATAGCCATACATGCGTTTGTCTTTCGGCACAGGTGATAAATAAAAAATTGGCGGCAAAGCTGAAAATTCGTCTTGATTTGTTATTAACATACATAATAAATATATAAATTTAATAATTAAAATGAGTTCCGACGGTTCAGAGAGTGAAATGGAGATTGATTAGACACCACCAGATTTAAACAACAATGGACCGGATTCAAAGGCAAAAACATAAAGCAATTTTTAATAAAAGCCCCAGATATAATATTTTTCGACAAAGGTAAAGTATGTTTCCCTGCATTCTTTTGAGAAAAGCACTATATAGGCCTCGGCCGAAATGGCAATTTCCTGTCTCGTATTAGTGAAGTCCTCGCCTGTGGCTCGGCCTTCAAACTCATACTCGACCTGCAATTGCCTATTTCGCGGCCTTTGCAATAATGTACTATTGTTCAACAAGTGAGCAAAGTTACTTTTTGCTGCCAGTGCCGATATTAAATCACGAGCCAGCGAAGTAGTCTAGAATTGAATCACGAGCATAGCGCATGATTCAAAATTAGACTACTGAGCGCAGTGAGTGATTTAAAGGCACGAGACAAAAAAAAATGCTGTCGTGTGAAACATACAACTTTTCACCTCTCCAGCGAGAAAATTGTTTTAGGTGAAAAAACAAGACAATACTTTTATATTTGTTAAATATCTTAAAATTAATAATAAAAATTAAAAGTAATATTACCTACTACAAATACTTACTTTGAACATTACAGTCTTGTTCGGAGCTCGAAACAAAAAGCGTTTTTGCTTCGAGATTTCACGAAGCAAAATATGTCTTTTGGTGCTGGAGAGGTGAAAAGATTGTTTTCAACTCTTTATCGCCGATGAAACATATTTTAGGGCGATGTATCCGAACTATTGCTTTTAGCGATACGATACACTTACATAACATCGTATTTTAAATTTTCTACTCACTTACTCATCTGAAAACTGCAATAGCAAAACCATTTATAAGAAATATTATAAGTGATTTCTGCTCATCTTCTATATAATTCTTTAAACAATAAGTAAAGATGAATTCAAACAAAACGCATGACTCAAATACGTTAAACGTACCCCAATTTTTTTCATTCCATTGATCCCTGAGGCAATTCGCGAAGCTTTTATGAACAAAGCCGCCGCGAACACTAAATATTCTTTATAGAAAATCGATGCAAAGGAGACGCAAAACATGTCGGCTACAGGCATGAGTTATAAGACTCATCTGAAACTGATGGTTATTTCCTCCTGTTTTCTCGAAAACTACGCCAGATATAAATATATATACTTACGTAGTCCTTTTTAGTATTAACCTAATCTCTAATGTAATAAACTGTGTCGTTAAAAAGACTTAAAAGTATGACAACCGAAGAAGTATTTACGTTATTAAAATTACTTAATTACCGTACGCATTATCTATATATACTACTAGCTGTGCCCGCGCGACTTCGTCCGCGTGGATTTCCCGTTTTTGCAACATTTTTCATTGATGCTCAACTCCTATTAGTCGTAGAGTGATGTTATGGAGGTATATAAGCCTATATCACGGTTTCCTAAACTGTGCGTCGTGACGCCCTGGGGTGTCGCGGTTCTATCCCGGGGGCGGGCGTCGTGAGACGATCCACATAGAATGGCTGTCTAGCTAGCTTAGCGAGCTAGTCGAACGAAAACAAATGTAGACAAAGAAATGTAAGTCGCGATTTCTAAACTTGAACCCGGTTTTGAGATGCTCTGTTTTTAAAATAAGAAAATACACTGAAAAAAATCGACCGACCAGCGCGGGCGAAAAAATCGAATAAGCATCTTTACGCTACCGGGACATTGCTTTCGCCGTCGAAATTTGTCTGTGCTACTTTATGTTTTTATGGTAATTTTTTTTCAGTCTTTCTAATTTTAAAATATTTGCGCATTCGTTAACGCCTAAATATTTCAAAAAAAGCTATGTTTTTGTTTTTGTAGGTATGTACAGACAGCAGCACGTTGGGTTACCACAAACTGTCAAATTTTCCCAATCGATTATGCACTTTATATTGAATAGCCTTAGGTTGAAAATCGTTTGGAGAAATTTGGCAGTTTTGTATAGCCCGACGTGCTGTTGACTGTACTTAACTTGGCAGTTACTACAACGGGGGGAGGGCTCGTAAAAATTAGAAAATTTCTAAGGGCGTCACTATGAAAATAAGTTTGGGAAGCTCTGGCCTATAGTGTTCCTCGATAAATAGACAATCATAGAATTTTTCAGATCAGTAGTTCCCCTTTGTAGGATTCTGTACCCAAAGGGTAAAACGGGATCCTATTACTAAGACTCATAAATAGAATAAAATAAATACTAATAAATAGAATAAAATAAATATTGAAGGGGCTCCCATAAAATAAGCGTGACTCTTTTTGGTCGATTTTGATAACGGCAACAGATAGACGCTTGAAGTATTCACAGAATATTTAGTTATATTATTCACTTTTAATATACAACAACAAACGTGTTTTATTTCTCGGTCTTACTAACGATAATAACAGGTAGAAACTTGAAATATTAACAAAATATTTAATTTAAATTTAAAATAATTTTTGGAGATTTTTGATAAAATCTATGGCACGGAACCCTTCGTTCGCGTGTTCGACTCCTGCTAGGTGGTTTTTTTGCAGGCTATCTCTGATGACCTTCTTGAAGTCACCAGGGCTTTTAGTAAAGGAGAGGACCTCGATGGGTCCTCAAGCTTTAAGGTCGAATCACTCCAAAGAGGATTCCTGACCGGTGAGCATCTCCCTCGGAGGAGTCTCTGAACCTATTAGTCTCTAATGCGTCCGAATCTGACGGGATCAGTAGTTCCTAAGATAAGCGCGTTCAACTAAACAAAAAAAACAACTCAGTATAGATGCGTGTGTAATACTTGATCATTATTTAGCTGCAGAGTTATGTTAAAACTGTAATATCTCTGAAGATATTCATTGAAATCTAATGATGTAAAGAACAATTTTGTACAGAATAAAATACTTGTGATGAATAAAGTATAAATTTTGATAAGGAATAATATGATTTTTACAAAAATACCTTCGCATCTAATGCATTATTTTAGAACAAATTTTATTAACTAAAATAGGTTGTAGCGAGTCAACCTTAAGAGATAGATAAATGCTGTCTGGAACTTTTTTTTAGAACTTTTAAAGGAAAATAATTCCGTGATACATGATTTTTGCGTAACTTTAACCGTTTACCCAGCGCACGCAACAAAAGCTCTGAAAATCAAAATTTATTATTTTCCGTTTATTTCAAACTATGATATCTCTTAAGATATTCATTGAAATCAAATGAGGTCATTAACAATTTTGTTCAAAATTAAATGCTTTTGACAAATAATGTATTTATATTGATAAGGAATAATATCATGCATACAAAAACACCATCGCAGATAAACTTTTGATAAAAAAAAAATTTGATTACCAAAAAGAAAGGTTATAGTGAGCCAACCATAAAAGATAAACATATGCTATCGCGGACTTTTTTTTAGAAAATTTAATGGAGAATAATTCTGTCATACATAATTTTTCAGTAACTTTAACCGTTTACGCAGCGCACGCAGGGAAAGCTTTGAAATAAAATATTTTTCTCCCGTTTTTGCAACATTCTTCATAAATGCTCAGCTCCTATTGGACGTACCGTGATGTTATATAGCCTATAGCCTTTCTAGATAAATGGACTATCCAACGGAAAAATAATTTTTCAATTTGAGTCAGTAGTTGCTGAGATCTTAGGGTTCAACCAAACAAACAAACAAACAAACAAACAAACAAACAAACAATCAAACAAACAAACAAACTCTTCAGCTTTATTATTAGTATTAGTATAGATTAATAAAGCTGAAGAGTTTGTTTGTTTGGTTCAACCCAAAGATTTCAGCAACTACTGATTCAAATTAAAAACTTATTTTTGTGTTGGATAGCCCGTTTGTCGAAGAAGGCTATTGGCTATCTAACATCACGCTACGACCTGATCATCAATGAAAATTGATGCAAAACGGGATTTTTTTCCGTTTTCTTTTAAATGTTCGAAAAAAAACCTTATAAGGTTGACTCACTATAACCTATTTTGGGTAATCAAATTTGTTCTAAAATTATGCATTATATGCGAAGGTATTTTTGTAAACATTATATTATTCCTTATCAAAACTGTATTATGTATTTCATTTTGAACAAAATTGTTCCAACCATCATTTGAGATTAAAGAATATCTTAGGAGATATCATAGTTTTAATATAACTCCGCAACACAATAATGTTCAAGTACTACCACGCACGGATCCATACTTAATATTTAAAAGCTGAATAATTTGTTTTCTTGGTTGTTTGAACTCGCTAATCTCGGACCCCGTCCAACTTGAACGCCTTAGAGACCCTAATAGGGCACTAGGTTCACCTAGGTCCTCGCCTTCACCAAAAAAACCTCGGTGACGCAGAGGTCATTAGAGTCATCCTGCGAAATTTGTCAAAAAAAAAGGAACGGAACTACTAATTTCAATGGAAAAATTATTTTTGCCTTGGATAGTCAAATTAGACAGATAATTTATTAATAGATATTTATCGAAGAAAACCAGGGCGTCCCAACTTATTTTCATTGTGACGCCCTTAGGAATTTGCCACTTTTTTGCGACTGCTCCAAATTCTAGAGGCTAGCTCGCTGTGCTCTTCCGCATTTAAACCTTGGCCTTGAAGTCTTGATTTAATTCTGATCGGCGAACCATTAATGTGTAACCAGTGGTAGGGTTTTTGATGATTTGAAAGTACGTACTTAGCAAAGTCCGTTTGAAATAAAGAACTTATTGATTTTGATTATACCACGGAGACGACAAATTATAGTTGGTCGACTATCGGCGGTGAATTATCGCTACAACATTACACCGCAAAAAATCTTCCAAGTTTTTATGGCTTGCGAAAAAACACGTCAATTCCAAGTATACAAGAAAACAAATGACAAAGGTGACTTTCTTCGGACGTGACAATTGTGTAGCCAACAATAACTGAAAGGACCTCTTGTTGCGAGCACGCCGGTATTGTTACACCTCTCAGGAATAAACTAACATTTTTCAGCTAAACAAGGAGCTGCCAGGTAAACGATAGTACGCCACAAGCACTTGATAAAACAGGTGTAGGTACTACAAAAGATTTTCCGCCCTAATAATTCTTGGTAGCGTTGCTTGCGACTTTTCCACTGTCGACTTTTTTACGCTTATGCGAGGACGGAAAAATTGTGCACGATTGGAGTACGCGCGCTAGTTTGATCTTGTGCACTACCTTGGATCTTTGGAGTACACAAAAATTATTCGGTGGGTATTAAAGTGTAGTGTACAATAATTAACCGACTTCAAAAACAGGAACGTATGTTTTTTTATGTTTGTTACCTCATAACTTTTACTGGTTGTACTGATTTTGATGATCCCTTTTGCGTGTGGAAGCTGGTGCTTGTCATGTGGTCCCATTTAAATTTGAACGACATCTGACGATTACTTTTTGAGTTGTCGCTAATAATCTGTATTTAATTGTCATCGATGATATCGATTTTATTATTTGTTTGCTTATAACATCTCAAGATAGTTTCCTGAACATTTCTATACTTACAACACTAAATTTTATTTATTTTTTATTTATTTTCTTAGAAAACCAACAGCGTTTTACTGAGATTACATTATGTTGTGCACAATTCCAAAAATAAGGCAAATTCCTAAAAGGTACAAAAAATACACTAAAATGTATCGACCTGCCCCAGGCGGGAATCGTACCCAGATTTTTTTTTCAGTGTATTTTTCCTAGTTTTAAAAGACTTTACATGTTTGTAAACGCAAAAATTATTCTATGATAAAAGGCAGTCGTCCCCAAGGAGACTTAGTGTCAGGCAGGCGGCCAGCCGTAAAAATCGAATGCCAAATCCTTAAGCAGTATTGTCAATATCAAGGTATACTGCACTGACCGCAAATAAAATTGAGAGCAGGGTGGGAAAATGATGACTCTGAAAAAAGAGGCGATGTGCTACAGTCTGTATGCGTTTTGTAGCCACCATTCCGTAGCGGTCATAGTAAAATAGAGGCGTTCCCTTTCCAAGATGATAAGTATGCGACGACCTTATGTTGCATTATTTCCGACACTTGACGATAAGACTTTTTTTATTCTACAAGATGGCAAACAAGCTTGCGGCTCACCTGCTGTTAAGTGTTTACCGTCGCAGACACTTGCAATATTAAGGGTAAATTAACACTGCAGGTGCGTTGCTATCCTGGGGACTCCACCCGGGCGACTTCGGGCGTGGTCATGGCCTTGAAAAGGGCTGTCTAGATCTAGCCGTGGTGGGAAAACAAAAACAACTCGACGATGGCATCTTCGAATGCCAAGGGGACCCCCTTGACATCAAAAGTCACACACCCGCTGAGAAAGTTTCCCCACCACGTTACAAGGGTCCCCCACGAGGAGGCTTCCGGACGTGGACCCCACCCAGACGACTCTACATATGGGTCCACCACCTAAGATAGTTAGTTTAGTGACTGAGGGTTCCAGGGAAGCTCACTTCCACCTAATACCTTATCATCACTTACCATTATGGGCAAGACTTTCTCTATAAAAGCTCTAGAAACCTTATTTACCGAATTCTATAAGGTAGGAGTTATATTCCCACGGCAATTGCTCCCATTTTGAACGAATAAACCGCTCAGACTTCCCACAAACTTCGTAGTTGAGGATTCAGAAGACGTGTTACTGAAATAGATTTACAAGAACTAGTACCTAATATTAAATATAAACAGTTTTCTGAACTCGATAGTGCTAGCGGGTGGTCAGTGGGCGGTTTGAGCTCGTCACAAAATAAGTAGGTTGAGAAGGCAAGCTCTTGTATTTCCTTCACTTTTTATACCAACGCTGCACTTATTAATTAGAGCCGTATAAGAAGTTTTAGACATGTGTTGGTCTCGCGCAAATCTCGGAAAACATTACCTTATGGCCGGTTTCAATATTCGATTCACAGTTACAGATTACCAAGTCTGGTTGCTAAGCGACCGCTGTTATTTTTAGTAATTTAACAATAATTGTTAGGCTACCAAACTTCAGTAAGCTCACTTTTACCGGCCGTAAAGCTGACGCCACACCGCGGACGGGACGGCACGTCGTTGTCGATGTGTGCGTGACGCTGAGCGTACTTCTTTTAAATTAATGTTGACCACACATAAAGATTACGCATTTCGCCAATGTCAAGTGAAAATGTACTTATAGTAACAGACTATTGTACATACGGTAAAAAAAACTAAAAAAACACGCTTTTATGTTAGATCGGACTAAAAAGTGAAAAATAACTTATTAGTACCTATAGAAACTAAATGATGAACGAAAAGTATAATTACTATTTAGAGAAAAGCGTGGGGTGCTCAATTACATTAGTTCTTGAAAATATTCAATCGGTACAATTAACTTTGTTTTCAGTAAATTTACAACTTATGTATGAAACTTTACTTCTGAACCTTATTTATTTGGTGCTTTTTACACCTAAACCCACTAAGTACTTCCAATGTTCGCCTACGGATATAATTAATGCTATATTCTCCTTTGATATAGTTAATATTTAACCTAAATTTGCCTGAGTATATCCGCATTGTTCTTAGAACACTCATTTACTCGCACATAAGCAATATTATATTTATAACTGTCACTTGCGCCCGATAAAAAACTGATTTCCCAACTGTAATAGCCCGGAAGATTCCCCACATTCCTATCCTCAAGCTATTTATCATTCAAGCAAAACACTTGAGATAGAACTACATAGAAAGCTATACATGTCATATCATACACATTGAAAGCAAAAAATAATCAAATGGAACTATCGTATTAATCAGATGGACATAACAGAGGCTCTGCGTACACAAATCACGCACACACACGAGGGTTGCGATGTGACGTCACAGGGGAAAGGGACAAAGTTATGCGTCAGTTCCCGTTAGAGCAGGACAAAATATAGGCCAAGCACTGAGCGCCGACCTGCCTTCCCCTGATACAGTGGCGAGGCACCTACGTAACAGGGTCGGCAGCGAACAAAGTCAATGCAAATTATAGATAGCACCAACTTTTTATTACTTGCGTGTAAACCTGCCGCGAGTTAGAATAGTGATAAATATTTTTATAAAGCATTTGATCAAAATAAGCTTTTTTTTCGCGAGTTTGTTAAAACACTTTCTTTTATGTTTGTTTATTTGGGAACAGACGAAACATTTTTAGGATTTCAGTTATTTATTTGTTGTTCTATTGTTAAACAGAAACAGAAAATAAATATCAAATTAAATTACTTATTTGATAAAGACCAGAAAAAAAATCACAGCTAATAGTACTATTATGTTTTTTTTTTAAATTAAATGCGTCTCAATGACTTTGTTTTTTTTTGTTGTCAATTCTGTTTTGTACTTCGATATTGATGTCAATTACAGCCACAGTATCCGAAGGAAATTCGGCTGATTCCGGACCCCGAAACCGTTCCACAATATTCGCTTGGTGCGGACATGACCTAGTTCAAGTAACATTATCATTTGGCAAGTTTGTATAGAGAAAAAGTACAGAATTGAACCATGTGTCAGCAACAAACGAGAGATTTCCTGAATCAGAATTACGTTTTTGTGACTTTGTTATTCGTAAAAGAGGATTCCAAATAGCAGATCCAGATTGGTTGTATTATAAAATACGTTCTTTTCAAGTTACTATACTCTTTCAAATATTAAAAGCTTTTTGCGGTAGTAGACAGATTATTTTATTTTAAAAACTGTATTAAGGGAAAGATTTATTGAAAGTTTAGTTCGATAGCGGATAATCGGATGTTTTATATACTCAACATTAATGAATAAATTCTATTTTTATCGCGGATTCAAACTAAAATTCAGTCGAAAATTTTCAGATGTGTTTATTTAAATTATATTTTTAAGTGTCGGGGATAGCGAAGGAAAAGGTGGATCAAGAGGGGAAAGATTCTGCTTACCATCAGGTGGAATAGAGTCATTTGCTTGACCTATTTATAAAAAAAAAATTAATCCACATTTTCTAAAATTACGCTATTAAGTCAACGACTCGTTTTCTTAGTCACTGATACACAAATAACTGTCTATCTCAAAAACTTAACCAATTTTGATGAAACCTGCACCGATCCGTGAGACTAAACTTGGTTTAACAATAAAAATGCAATGCGACTTATAGTTTTTGAGATATGTTTGGACAAACATTCAAATGTTGTATAGACATACAAACATGAAATTTGGCACCTACGTTTAGAAGCTGGTAAAGACTAACTTTTAATTAATATTAAATACATACAGGTCCTTTACTAATATGATCTGAGTCAGTTCAAATTGTTACCTACGTTTTTTGATTTTGATGTCGATTAAAAACGGTGACAAATCAATAATATTTCATTCTTGCTTTACAAAACGCATCATAGCGTCTAAAAACATAAAGAAGACATATTAACTATAATAAGATTTATATAAAATCTGTCCTCGATGTACAAAATTGTTCCGCATACTTATCAAAGTATTCTTGCATGCGGAGTAATATTTTTCATATAAAAATTTGCATGACCAATAAAGTCCCAACACGTACAATTTGAAACAATTACAACTTCAGCTGTGAAATGTAAAAGACAATTGGACCTAAAGCCGAAGCATCGGACAAAGTTCCCACGTCAATTGCCAACTTTACAAAGACCCAGCGAAAAGTTTGATTTAGTAAATCCGTTCCTATTTACAAAACGGGAAGGTTTAATCTTTTAAAAAGTATTTTTGGTAAGACAAACAGTGAATTACTCGATCGATATCTCTTCTAATTGAGATTAATGTTGGAGAATGAATCCCAGTGACATTTGTGTCCTTGCGGACTGTGGAATGGACTAGGAAAAAAACTCAAGGTTGGGGAAACGACCGGAACACGCTTTATGTATAGCCCAGTTAATACTATCATAACTAACCCAATTTCAATGGAAGCGGAAAACTCTAATGGATATAAATTGGCTGTACATATGATAGAACAGATGTCTTATATGTTTTTTTTTATATTTTTGTATACACTGCCGTACAAATCTATTATATTAAAAGAAAAGTCCTGACTCACTGTCTGACTGATCAATGCCCAGCCCAGCCTTTGGACCTAGATAGGTCAAATTTCGCACAAAGGTGCCTTTTACAATGTAGGCAATGGATAAGGCCGGATTTTTCGAAATTCAACGCCTAAGGGGGTAAAATGGAAATTCGTCATTTTTAAAGTTAATACCATAAAAATTCATGGACATCGATAAAAAGATACGAAAGAGGGATGTTAGGATTTCTCAAAATTCAACCCCAAAGGGGATGACATAGGGAATGAAAGTTTGTATGAGAAGTCCGTCATTTTTGAAGTAAAATCCATAAAGATTGGTATATTATATGATCTTTCGGTTAAAAGTTAAGAAAGGGTATTTTGGAATATCTCGAAATTCAACCTCTAAAAGGGATGAAATATGGGATGAAAGCTTGTATGAGAAATCCATCATTTTTAAAGAAAAATCCATACAAATAGGTATATGGCTTATCGGCTAAAAATTAAGAATGATGTATGTTACGATTTTTCGAATTTCAACCCCAAAGGGACGAAGTCGCGAGCATAAGCTAGTAAATACGCCTCATCTAATAGTAGGTAAGCAGTAACAGTACTCTTAAGACAGTTGCATTTTGAGTGTGTAGCAGCGTCCTGAAGACGATTGTTTCCAGAACAGACTCAAAGACATTGGATGGAAATAGCCATGGAGATCAAATTAATGTAATTTTTATTTTAACTTTTCTTCAATTATGATTATAAAATATACCTACTAATAACACTAATATAGAACTTACGACTAACTGATACCTACTAATAATATATGATTTTTTACGGAATCTGAAATAATTCTTATTCTTATTCTTATGTAAGGGGCTGAGGCTGTCTCAGAGCACTTCGACCCTATGGGATCTTTTGTGCTTCCCCTTTCCTTATCACCCATCCCCGCCAACATCGAAAACACCTTGTATGAGTTTTACGATGTTGGCGGGAATAAGGTCTATAATGTCCTCTGGTTTAGGGTAACCTAGACCCAGGATCCTTAGTCGCCTATTGGCTAGTGCATGACAGTCACATAGTATGTGCTCCATGCTTTCTTCCTCCTCGCCACACATTCTACAAATGGGGTCTTCAGTTTTGCCTATTGTGCACAGGTGTCGTTTAGTGGCAAAGTGGCCAGTGAGAGCACCTGTGAGGCAGCGGATTTGGGTCCTGCTGATTCCTCCTATTCTTTTAAGGTAGTCCGTGTGTGAGGATCCTAAAAATTTCTTTGAGTGTGTTAGTCGGGGAGTAGACAACCATTCCCTGAGGTGCCTCTTTTGACAGTACTCCTTTAGTGCCATTTTTATGGTACTCCTAGATAATCCTACAAAAGGCTCGGGCCCATTGAGGTCTTGAGCCGATCCTTTCCTTGCTAGTCTGTCAGCATTTTCATTACCTTTAATCCCTACATGTCCCGGTACCCACACTAGTCTGACCAGGTTGTGCTTGCCTAGTCTGTTTAGTGTGTGTATCGCATTCAAAACTAGTTTTGAGTTGGTTTTGTGGGTAGTTAAGGCTTTAAGTGCCGCTTGGCTGTCACTAAGAATGTAAATGGTCATTCCTTTGGTGCCCATTTCTATGTTCTTTTGAGCACAGGCAATTATTGCATACGTCTCAGCTTGAAAGACCGTTGCATATTTGCCCATGCTTTGTTGGTACTCGTACCCGTTGCCGTAAATGCCTGCCCCTGTACCTGATTCCATTTTTGATCCGTCAGTGTACCATATAAGACTGTTTTCCTTAGGGGTTTTGAGTCCTCGCTTCCATTCCTCCCGCGTGGGTATATGGATGCTGAATGATTTCCTAGATACAAACGATGGTTGGTTTACATCGCTTGTCATCGCTGTGACGATATCTAGGTTTAGATCCTTTTCAAATTTGGTGTGTCGTGTCCTCGGCTGTGAGTCCTTCCATGTTCCACATACCTGTAACCTATGGAGAGTGTCTCTTGCTTGTGATTCGATGACTATGTTATCTGAAATAAAGCATTATTCTATTCTATTTTATTGTTGTGGGACTCCAATCCCGCTTAGTATTTTTTAAATGCAAAATTAATAAAATCTTTGTCTAAAACAACAAACAAAAAAGAGTACAAGTACAATGGTAAATATTTAAATATCTCCAACACGAGAAGTAGGTACTTTATAAATAAAACCGTCTCGCCAAAAATGATTTCAATATCGTATAATATATATCGAAACATATTATTCACGTCAAATATGTTTCTCGATTCTTTTGTCGACACACTTGCGAAAAGGCTAGGTTGTTATAAAGATCGTATTGTTTGTTTAGGTATGGCTACAGAGAGTACAAATACATCGTGTTTTTATTAAGTTTTCGTGATTTGAATGAGCGCGTTTTTGATGTCTCTATAATACACAATGACGTTCAATGAGAGGTGTTTTTTTTATGTTTGATAGGCCACAATCTGATGGGAAGCGAAGATGAGGCCTAAGATGGTACACGCTCGCCTAGAAGATGCTTGTTCACACTGGCCTTAAAGATATCCAGATTATTATTGATCCGGGAAAACAGACCTTGGCACCTAGTTCCACTCCTTAGCTGTTCGCATAATGAAAGAGGAAGCAAAGCGTTTCGTGCGAATGGGAGGTATATCCACAACGTAAGGGTGAAAGCCTTCGCCGCGTGTGGTCGTCCGGTGGTGGAAGGGAGGACAAAAAAAAAGTGGCGTCACAGGGTGACAATGATTCCACTCCGCTTGGTCATAAAAAAATAACCCGAACCTACCAATTTTATGTGGTGATCTTCGTTCGACTATACAGACTAATATTAATTAAAATCGCTTCACGTTAAGTCGTAAGTTTATTCTATTAATATTATTCTGTATATTCGAATGGAGATCGCTTATTATTGGTAGGTTCCGGTTATTTTTTTATGACCCAGCGGAGTAGAATTATTGTCGCACACCGCACTCACACACACTTCAATCCAGCGCGCAGTTTTGTAATAATTTTATACAATATCGCTGTGACATTAATTTAAAGTCACGCTACATAGTTTCTTGCCAGACATTATGGCGAAGCGTTGAACGCGCTTTGTAGAACGCACCCCTTACACAATCCGTTTGAACGTGTGTTAGCCGCATTACCGAAGGCGTTTTACAATCCGGCACGCCTATTTGTAATAAGGCGTGTTATACGATATATATGGATGCGACATATATATAAGTCATGACGTTAAAAGGAAATGTCTGAGATTTTCACATAAACCGTTCTTCATTTACATACCGCGACACGTAAAAGCTTTCTTACTCTAATTACGGCATCGTGTTTTATTCCGCCTGCTGCAAAGGACGTTATTTGCTTTGATTGGTCAATTAAAATACCTACTAAATTTACTTAGCGATGAGCCATTAATTATTCATTAAAACAGATTGTTAAGGGCGTGCACTTATTTATGTCAAAATTGTCACATTTTCTGGATTGGAAGACCTGATTTTGAAGCGATGTGAACAGACTTTGCAAAGAAATTACATACTATAGGAAGAATAATTCTTGATTGAAACCACTATAAAGAGATATTTTAATTACAATTATAGTTTTTTAAAGCGAGGAGAATCTTGTGGCGCAGCTTCATGAAAATGTAGTTTGGAGCTATCTTTCAGATGAAATACAAGCATTATGATGGCAAACAATACCTTGCAAAAATTCTCTTTCCAATAGAAAATATATAGAGCCTGAAGAAGTAAAAAAAAATAGATAACATATTAAAAAGGGATACCAAAAGAAATTATTCTCATTAATTAATTTGGCAAGTCCGTTTGGTTATAAGGAAATACGGAAAGACCGAAATGGTGACTTGTAAAACTGTGATACCAGACTAATCTGTACCACGTTGCTCGCAGGACAAGAAGATAGGCCTAACATATCCGCTATCGACTTTCAAGAATATTGCATTACTTACCGTAAAAATAATCCTTTTTATGCACCGAGTAAGATAAGCTTATAGCGAAGGGCCCTTTATAAGTCTATTTACATTTTATGAGAATGATAGAAAGTGTAGTCGTTGAATTCGGCAACGTATAATTTTATAAGCGGATCTTAATGAAGAATATTCTGGGCTTCATTATTTCGAAATAGGTTGTTTATTCTATTATACACCTAAAGGCTAAGTACGTGCGAACGTCTCGTTACATTAATTTCAATATAAATTAAATTTGATGCGTGATTTCAGACCAGCGTTTTATATACGCGTAAGAGCTTATATAAGCGCGAAAGATATTGACTACTGAGGGCCTAGCCAAGTGACCAGTCGATTGCGTTGAACGTCTAACGAAAATAATAATAATGTATGAAACTGACGTTTTAGTGACAAAGCTCTATGGCGACCGTAGACCGTAGTCAAAAATTAGCCTCCCATCCGCTTATTTCGTATTACTTGTCCTCATAAATGAACTGTAGAGATACATTGTAGGGATAAATAAAACCGTTGAGGCCACTAACTAAATGTCATCTCTATATGTTTTCCAGCGACTTTATTATTCCTCGCCAGTCAAAAAGGATTGTTTTTCCTCTCTAATGATAATAGCCCCCAATCCACTAGTATCAGTTCGTACTGATACTAGTGGATGGGGGGCTATTATCATTTCGTTCGATAGAAACGTTGTATCGTTTGCCACTTGTCTAGGCCCCCTGTTTCGAGCGAACGCATCGGAATGAGCCCGCATACGCGAGTCTGGTTTTTTTAAGCGTCAAATGCATCAAATGTAGCGCGCGTGTAAGCGCGTATGCCGAATCAACCGTATATGCGCAGAAAAAACGCTAGTCTGTAACCGCCCTAAAATAGATACATCTTATCAAAACGTAACCGTAGACAGTCGTATCTACTGACTACTATAAAATTATCTCTCGCAATAGTAATCTATGCATTTGGACTCTACTTCTGCTTACCATCAGATAAAGAAGAATCAGGTATAGTCATTTGCTAGAGCTTTTTTTTTATTAAAAAATCGGGAGTGGTCTCCCCTTGATTTTCTCGTATACCAAAAACGACTCAAAAATTGATAGAAACCTTATTTTTTGATGCCATACATGCATGTTAAGTTTTGGTCACCCATCCGAGTACCGACCACGCACTGGGTTGCTTAACTTTCGTGATCGACGACTCAAAAGTTGATAGAAACCTTATATTTTGATGTTGTACATGCATGTTAAATTTGGTTGCAATAAGTTAAAGCATAATCGAGTTATCGTGCTAACGCATACACACACACACAGACATAATTCCAAAAACAGCATTTTTAGACACGGGGAGGTCCAAAACGTGTAAATCGGTCAAAATCCCGAGCTCGAATTTTTTGACGATTACAAGACTTCCTCTATGTTACGTAAGTGTACCTAGGAGAAAGTAAAAAAACTACCTAAGGTAAGGACGCAAATTCAAAAATAATATTGACAATTTGACTCGACGAAAAATTATTAATGACCACCAACAAAGGCGCCAAATTAGCCTTTTCTTTTCATAGAGGTAACAATGAAATTGATACTGCTATTAATAGATGATTAAAGGCTGCGACGATAGCTTATCTATAGGTGACCCACATGTGTACCCGTTTCCTTACCTATAATATAAAAAATCAAACTAGCACATTAATCGTTAGACGTATAACGATATTCTAAATTATTTGTATCATACTGTAGTAGCAACAAACCCAAGCTGAACCTTACATCATTGTACCTATGAACGTAGAGAGTATAGCTCCCTGGGGTTCGGTACTACCGTGTCTAATATAAAACATATTCAATCCTCTCTTCAAAAGCTGATACTTCGATCTGAAATGATCCGAATGAAATTCCTAGAAGGGTTTATTTACAAGGTAATTTCTACTTTTTAACCTTGAAAGCGTAAGAAGAAAATAACAAATATTATTGAACTAATGATAGATTAAAACATCTAAATGATAGATTAAAACAATTAAAACTCATTGTGACCCCTTTAAATAATTAAGTCTCTAGTTAAATAATTCTAGTGTTTTTCAAAGCAGTCAATTATCAGCGATCTGGAACGATTGCTTTCACCTGTTTTTACTATCATAAATATTCAGTTTTTGAAAATACCGCGTGTCAATCGGTAAGCATAATAATTTTCCTCGATCTCCTTTTGTTTCTTTTACGGTTTGGAGTGTGTCTTTTGCCCGCCTATTTTTTGTGGAAGGATCATAAAAGACAAAATCCAACAACTAATGTTTATAAGTAAGTGCTCCCAGATCTGTACACCCGCGAGAATTAAAATAAAATTAGATTTTCCTTAATCCTCCATCCTTCAAGAATCAAATATAATATATCTATTGTCTAATATGTTTCATTCCTCTGCATAACCTGATCATACCACACATAAATATTTAATATCCACCTCTCTTTTTTCAAAATGTACTTTATCTACACTCATGTCATAATATTCGAATTACGATATCAAAGGTGAACATAAAATGACATACTTTTTAATACAGATAATCAAAATTAAAATTAAAAAAAAACAACCTGTAACATAATGACCATTATAACACCGGTTCGACTCATTATGATACAGTTATTTTTCTTAAATACTCGGGAAGGCAAAGGGATCTAACCCATACATTTGTCTTTTCTGTTGTTTTATTTGAATTTATGAATGAGTGTAGATAAAGTAGTGTATGCAACTGCATATAACACGGGTATTAAAACACTCGTTACTATCATAAACTCACACTCGTGTTTTAATACCCTTCATTATATGACAGTTGCATAAACTACTATTATTTATCTACTTACCTATGTATATTTTAAAGTGTAACAAACAAATGCACGTATCTCGCATTTTAACACAAGTCTAGAGAAATAAACAATAAGGTTTATAATCCTTTGTTTAGTTCCGCAGTATAAACAGTATCAACATTCATTCGATGTAGCTTCGGTGGTTTCCAATCCCCCGGGACCGAAATGCTGAACAGATGATACCTCCCACTGAGTAGCGTCTATAATTTAGCGTGTTCTATGTGGCTCACCGAGTTGAATAGCTTTAAATTTCCAGGGTAATTTTGAAACAAGAAATATTCTTCGTTATCTGAGATCTCGTACGTTAAGAACCACATGTAGAGAAAATTCCGTTACACCTTATATTGTCTGAGTAGAAATGTATTGCAATGAAAAATATCTCTGTCAAAAAGTTTTATTGGAAATATTAAATACTAACAAACAGTACAAACATAAACTAAAACATCAAAACGCGTCGGAGGCATAGTGCGTAAGGGCGTTGTCTACCACCCGGGAGGTATCGATTCGAACCCCGCCACGTACCAATGTGTTTTCAAATTTTGAATTCGTATATACGTTTAATCGACGCTTTTTCAGTGAAAGAAAACATCGTGAGGAAACCTGCACACACTCATATAGAAATTCTTAGATTGTGTGTGAAGTCGACTAACCCGCACTTGGCCAGCGTGGTGGACTAAAGCCTTGCCCGTAGTGTGGGGTAGGCTCGAGCCCCTCGGTGGGGGCATTATATGAGCTGTTGATGATAATAAAATATTAGCCAACGCAGAGTATTACAACAATACACATACTACCTATGTACTAGAATACTAAGTGGGTGTCAAATGTAAGGTAAGGATTTCTAGAAAGAGGTAGGGTACAAATAATTAGTCCTTCAAATTCAGAGAGACTGCGCCATACGCTGGCTAGGGGGACCGCACCATATGACGGTATGTGTGGGGCTCACCCGGTGCGGAACAATGCCGGACCTACTTATTAAAAACCACCGTTACCCTCCTAAGCCCTTGGAGAGGCGTTACGGGATCGGCGTACGTACTTACGCCTCGTCGATAAACACGTCGCTGGCTGGCCCAACGGTCACGCGCCAGTGGGGAATTACGCTGGGGTACTAGGCAATCCTCAGAACTGTGCACTGTACCAGGGCAGACGAGGGCCAAACCGTGCATGCCACACCTTATAGAACCTTACGGAATATCACAGTCAAATCACAATTACAGGTTGTTAAGTACATTGTATAACAAGCAGGTACCTACCCATGCTAACATAGTCTTGTAAATACATAGTATGGAGTTATCAAAATTCAAAATTGTAAAAACATTTTCATAATTCTCCATACAAATAATTCGGTCACAAAAGTAAAAAAACCTTATTTGCAACACTAAAGTATCTCAACCTATTTTATGTAGAGCTTGTAGTCAATAAAATAGAACATAAATATGTTAAGGCTAAATAAAGTTCAGGTTATTAAGTTTTACGTATCTGTATTCCAGTCTCGTGTTTTATGCTTTTTAATTTGCGAAACCGCCGAGCTTTGATAAACTTTACGTGAGTTTTCACGTTAGCTCGCGATACTAAAAAGTGTTTTACTAAGACTATAATACCTGAGAGTTTTCTTGCTGCTTATCAGGTTTAAATCTAGTGTATCCAAAGTAATAAGTTTTAAACCGCGTTAGTATTTCGTTTAACGGAGTGGGGTTTAGTCCAATAATTTAAATACAATATAAAACACTAGCTTTTGCCCGCGACTTCGTCCGCGTGTAATAGTTACTTTGGGCATCATTTCTTTTTGATACTAAATTCATTACCATGTTAATTTACAGACCCCTTTTTCACCGACAAAAAAACTGAAGCACAGGTTAATTAATTTATTCTATTTATCCTAAAATATATCTTTCTTAATTTCTAACCCAAGCACCATATACCAATTTTCATCGATTTTACTTTAAAAAATGACAGATTTCCATACAAACTTTCATCCCTTATTTTACCCCCTTAGGGATATAGATTGATTGAATTTTTGATTTAGTGTTTATTTTCTACTCTAAAATTTTGGCTAACTTGAATCCTGTGACCATCATTATTATCTTCCGACAGATAAAGATAAGATAGGCAGTCCCTAGTGGTTGGGGGTTCCGGATAAAGCCGGCTTCCACCTTCGATCTTGATATCATTTTCCATCAATAACAGATCCTTTTTCTCAGGGATTCGTGAAGGTATCAAGTTGAAATTAATATCAAATATTCAGGTCTGAAATTCCTAGTAACTACGAAAAAGCTTTCAAAACTTATTAGTATTTTGACAGTCGAGAATACGTCTATATGATGCAACATAAAATTTATAAAAAGCAATATCAACTAATTTTAAAAAGTTCGTTCACCAAAAGAAAGCTATTTATTCTGGGAGTTACAAATTTCCCCATTATCGCGTGACCGTTGGGTCGGGCCAGCCCATAGACGTGTTCAGCGACGAGGTGACAAGGCGACTTGAAATTTTATCGCAACTGCGAACAGGTATAAGTATAGTATATTTATACATGTTCGTAGTTTCGATAAAATTTCAAGTTGGCGATTATATCCAATGATTTTTGACAGTTCAAAGCGATAAATGACTATACCATATCGTGTTTCGATGGTCATGCTAGTCGGGCAGGTGAGTCCCACACATATCGTCGTGTGGTGCGGTCTCTCTAACCAGCGTATTGTGAGATCTCTCTGAATTTGAAGGAATAATCAATTCTACCTTACCTCTTTCCAGATATTTATTCCCTTCCATTTGACCTATTCGTATTTTACGGCTATCAATATGAAAACATTAAATCATTTATTTATCTTTATAGCTGTCCTGCCATTTTACGAGGGCAATTGAACGTGGGTGTTCACTTGAGGGCCCCGAGAGACTTGTTTGAAATAGTACCTAATAGACAGGTCACCGAGCTATTTTTTTACAAATTACTACTTCAACTAGCAATATTAATGACCTGTATTTCAATTATCATAATAGTCAGGAGTCGAGGCTGCGGTGCAATCTTCGTCTGATCGCAATATAATTAAGATTGGTGCAATATGATACCACAGTTTTGTGGCCGGTTAAGTCCTATAGGTCATATATATATATATATATATGACCATATATATATATATATGTGTGTCTTTATTGCACATAAAAAGTCACAATATTAAAAATAAAAACAATGTTTGCAAGGGCGGACTTATCTCCATAAAGTTACCATCTTATGAAAAACAATTGATGCATTTCCAGATGATTTCCTTAGAAAACCGAAGAATTATAATTGATTTAACTTTTGCACATAAAATACTCAATGGCAATATTGACTGTTCCCAATTATTAAATAAATTTAAGTTACGTGTGCCGCAACGATATCTAAGGAAAGCAGTAACTCCTTTCCACGTGCCACTTCGAAGAACTGTATTTGGCTCGATGTCCCCCATCTCTAGACTATGCAAATTGATAAATTAATATAGCAACCAGTTCGATATTTACTTTGACTCACCCAAAAAACTCTACTCCATTGTTGGTACATCCCAAAAAACAAATTGATGTAGCAACTAAATAAAAAAAATAAGCTGTACATGTGGATATGTATATGTAAGTATCTACTTATGTGTGTACATACATAGGTGCATGCACTGGTATTACACAATATTTGTTTAATTTAAGACAGACCAAATGTATGTATTTTCATTAATATTTGTAAGTACCAGAGCATGCTGTATTTGCCTATAAGTGTTTGTCTCACCTAGATATTCTTGTAAGTGAGTAATAAATTAAGTGTATTGGTGTGTACAGACGTTGGCGAATTAGGTAATAATAAATAAATATCTCTAAAAGAGATCTATCACCCACATCAACATAATTTAATATTATGTATGTTTGTAAGCATACTGGACTTGAATCTCTTCCTTAAATATTTTCTAAAATATTTTCTACAAATGTTTTTAATGTTGACAGTATAGTTGAGGTACATTTAATAATCTGAGATAAATTTTACCTATTTTATGTACTTAAGGGACTTCGGAACCGAAATCGTTAGTATGTAGTTTTAACTGTAATAACATTAGGTGGTTTTTATATAGACAATGTATTTTTTACCATCCAACGGCCCGCTTGTATGATTGATATAATAAAAAAGTTTACTGAAATATCGGTAATTAAAAAAGTTGGTTTCAAACACAACCATTTAAAATTTATAATTAGTTTTCATAAGTCCTTTGTCTAACAAAATTTGATGAAATATAATACCAATTTATTTAATGGAACATAACCAATTTTCAAAGTTCCACGCCTATGACGTAGCAAAGTTACATTCACAGGAACAATATAATATAACGCTCGCCTACACAATGTTACCGGAAGCCCTACCCACGTTCCAGGGAAGGCGCTATAACTTTAGAAAGGTTAGATGCTTCAACAGAAGATAAACACAGCTGATTTATGAAAAAAAAACTTTTCTTATAATTTGTCCTTCAAAAACAAAGAGTTTTTTTATAATTCTTTTGTCATTATGTACGTCACTAACTGCTCTTGAAAGGTTGGGCAGGACAGTTGGTTGACTAAGTTTGATGAAAATTTTTGTTACACACAAAAATTTTCATCAAACTTGTGTGTGTAACAAAGTTTAAGTGGATGCCAGGTTTTTTTTTTAATTGCAATTCCATTTGATAGAAAATATTTAAAAATTTTTGATCTCTTACTAAAATGCACGAATATCTAAAACAGAGGAACTTAAACAAAGGCAGTAAATGAAGATAAAATTATTGTTAAAAAAAATTAAAACTTTTATGACACGTTAGCACGTGTCATAAAAGTTTTAAAAATTCTGTTAAAATGTATTTTTATACACATCTATTTTTATTACATTTCTTTACATATTCGTCGATGCCATAATTAGTGTTTTGAAGAACTTTTCCCCTAAATCCACATTGCTTCTTTCTACGTGCTGGCTTGCGATGTCACTGGAAAACTGTGGTTAGCATTCAAAGTCGTAAAATGAATACATACTCTGCCTGCACACGAGTTCCATCGTTATAATGCTAGGTCATCCAAAAGAGGCGTGAAGAAGCACCTTGAAGGTCGAAGAAGCACCATTGTGAGGGTAGCTAATTGCATATTATCTATCGCACTAAACATCCTTGTATTCAAACTGCACTTCATGTACCATCAGATAGGATGTACATACGCATTTGCAGACCATTTTATGGAAAAAAATACTGTAACCCCAGGCTAACTATTCCACCTAAAGTGACTTGCATATTCGTGGAAAGTCAGCGTTGGATCGGCACTGACGTTTGTTACTTACCTTGTGTAAATCAGGCTTAGCGAATAGAATATAGTGTAATTATGAAACAGATGTATTACTGACAAAACAACATGGCAATTTATCGTGTCAAATGCTAAGGCATGTATCGATATTACGAGGCTGCTTCGCGAGGCAACCTCATGGAATAGAGACGCCTTTGCCACAATATAGAGAACGATACATTACTTTGACTCCGGTTCTCTCGATAAGAACAACATGTGTATTTTCAGTCTGATTTAACAAGTTGGTAGTTGTTGACAAACCCTTTGATCTTACGCTAACTACATCAATTTATTCTTTATTTGCCCACACGCCCTTTTACCTACTATAAAGTGATTAATTCAGCTTTGACCCTACCGACTTAATACCAGCTGGGAATGCGAAGTGATTGTACAATTCAATTAGGACTAACAAAATACGGAGCCCGAAATAAATCATTTTAATTTATCACCAGGCCCTGTAACGAGACTGCCCTTGGCGCATTAATTACGTGTTTTGTCTATGTTTATTTAAGTTTTTCTGCTTTTTCGCTCCTAAAAGGACAGTCAGAGTTTCAATATAACTTAATTGAGTTGGCAATAGTGCGTCATCTCAACGTGATGGCCGACGGCAAACTTGAGATTGAAAACCAACAAGACCGTGAACGCTGTTTAAGTTATCGAAGTGCGAACTAGAAACTTGTCTGCGCAATTTACAGATATAGACTTACAGTTGAAATTACGTCACTCCAATTTTCGAGTAATACATAAAATTAAGAATCGTTTTCATAGTCTGTTCCAAATGATTGACGAGGATACGCTGTCAGCAACGTAATAGCATAAATAATGCATGTTTTAATTTTATTTCTTCTTTTAGGGTTCCGTACTTCAAAAGGAAACAAGCAATAAGTGTAAAACACTGTAACCCGACTGAGAAAAATAGGCTTCGTTTAAAGACAATTTATTATTAGGTAGCTACATAAATTATAATAAAAATAATTAATTATTATAGTGGTAAATGGTAAATACATAGTACCTAGATACAAGTTTACTAAATGAAATGGTATAAATCGTGGCTTGTTGATGGACTTCTACTTTTAAAAAACTATTTAAATATTTAAAACATTAATAATTATGGATAAATATGAAAATTATTATAATTTTTTAAGGCACTCGATTTCAACAGAAATTTACAGTCATACATAATTTTGTCATGACAGGCATAGTTCCTATGTTAGCCATTTCACATTGCTTAGAAACCACAACAAGAGTTTGTGTACAAACTTCAACGGATTTTCTTATACTCTGGTCTACAGTCCCTTGAAGCTGTGAAAAAAACAAACTTCTAAGTTAACGTAAAAAAAATACAGCTGTTTACTTCGCAAAAAAACCTTTATTTCGACACTCTCAAGGGAATCAAAATTTATCGGGTATTTTGTGTTGACCTAGAACCATGATTTTTGGCAAATAATATCGTCTTATACTACAAGTACAGAGAAAAATCTGAAAGCTATACATTTGTAATTATATAATCTTTATGTAAAGTGTAATATGTACTAACAAATTTATACGGAACCCGCGGTGGGCGACTCTGACTCGCACTTGTCCGGTTTTTATGTATTTGATTTGATACACAGTTTACCCGGACTTCTGATATTATTTGGTGTCACATCTGTTCTAGTGATTGACTTTTGTTTGCAGGTTCAGTTATTTTTTGCTTTTTATACCTCTCGTATGTAGACTCGCAACCCGTCACTATTTGAGCATACCACTCTCAATGAATGTGGATGTTTATGTCGTCATCCGATCGTATAGGTGGCCAGATTGGCATATGCCCGGGCACATCACGATAGGCCAATAGACTCTCCCACGTTCAGACTACTCGGCTTGGTCTTAAAAAAAATCGGGAGTGGTCTCCCCTTGACTTTCTCATATACCGGAAGTAACTCAAAAGTTGATAGAAACCTTATATTTTGATGTCATACATGCATGTTAAATTTTGGTCACCCATCCGAGTACCGACCACGCACTTGGTTGCTTAACTTTCGTGATCGACGACTCAAAGTTGATAGAAGCCTTATATTTTGATGTTATACATGCATGTAAAATTTGGTTGCAATAAGTTAAAGCATACTCGAGTTATTGTGCTAACCCACAGACATAATTCCAAAAAAAAATATTTTTGGACTCAGGGAGGTCCAAAACGTGTAAATCCGTCAAAATCTCGAGGTCGAATTTTTTGACGATTACAAGACTTCCTCTATACTACGTATACGAGAAAGTAAAAATATCCCTGAACCTACTGATCACTCCTGACCACTACCATTTTTAGAAAATGAGTTACTCGACCAGTGGCCGAGCTTATGGTCCAGTAGCGTTTAACGATATGCCGGCATATCACGATCTGTCCAACTGTCAGCCCACAAATACACGGCGAATTTTGGGTGGCTGTTGCGTCAAATTCATTTCAATAGGTAGGTCAACAGTCAACACAAACAACTCTTGCTGTGGAATCAATATGAAATCGCGAAATATTAGATTGTATGACAAGAGAGCAAAATAGTATTTTACAGCGAAGGCGCTACTTTGAACTCATAGCTCACCCAAGGGAAAAATAATTTGGTCTCGAATCAATTTATACTCTACTTTTTATCCCCTTTCTATGAGGAACTATGTACTGAGTAAGAAGAATAGAGACGTAATTCGCGCTTTTCAGTTTTTTAGCGCACGTCCCCGCGCCTTATAGTAGGGGAGCCCAGAGTGCTAAATTTGTAGTGTCTCCAGCGGTTAGAAGATCTATTGGATTGCAAAGATTAGATGCTAAATAATAAAAAAGCTCCTATGAAGTTAACCATTTTAGTGGTGGGGAGAGCGTGTATGAATTTTCAAAAATGTAAAAAAAAGTGATGAAAAAAAAATGTTCGAGCGCGTCAGATTTTGGAAGTGTAGATAGCCCACAAACTTGTGTCCACGGAGAAATATTAATCTGCCGGATCGCTCGTAACGAATAGCGATATAAGCAAAAAAAAAAATAAAAAAAAATGTATTTTCTCCAGCGTGTCAGTAATTATAGGGACTTATTATTTAAGCCATCACAAGTATCCTCTTACTTAATCTGACGATTTGGACGTGACTAAAAGTCCCTAATAAATTTTTGCAAATGCAAAAAAAAATTGTGACTTTGCAATATTCGCGCGTGTCAGATTTTCATACAGATGGTTCAACTCGACAAACTAGTAGTACCCAGCCTTAATCTGACAATTTTGTGAAGGGATTTGTTAAATCTGACAATTTGAAAGAATTAAAAAAAAGTTCATAGCACAGGCCATTGCTGTAATTTTCTGCAAATTCCGAACGCTCTAAATTTTGCTTATTACACTATTATTGAGCTTTTTTAAGCTCAAGCTTAAGCTTAAGCTTTTTTAAGTTCTTATAGTAACTGTAGAATCTTCTTTAAGTTGACATGTGAAAAATACAATTTTTGTATCCGCTTCTTCGTGGTCTTGACAAGTCAAATCGTAATTAACTGTTCGCGTCACTTCATTATTAGTTGCAGTATACACATAACATAAATCGTGATTTTCTATCAGAAATTTTACAAAAGCTTCTTTAAACTTAATATTTTTGAGCTCTTTTGCAAAGTCAGCAGTTCTCTTTTGTTGTGGACCTGAGATGTAAACATCTTTGTCCTCTGTATAACCCCGAAGAGTATGCTCATAATCTTTAATTGAGGGGGTGAAATATCGGTCAAATATAATAGCCACGTGGCTAGCAGCGTAATTGAGGAGACTATGAAGATTTTTTTGTAAACATAATATTATTCCTTATCAAAATTAATACGTTATTCATCACAAGTATTTAATTTTGTACAAAATTGTTCTTTACGTCATTAGATTTCAATGAATATCTTCAGAGATAGGTAGTTTTAACATAACGCCGCAGCTACATAATGATCAAGTACTACGCACGCATCTATACTGAGTTGTTTTTTTGTTTAGTTGAACGCGCTTATCTATCTTAGGAACTACTGATCAAAAAAGAGAAAGACAATAAAAAAGAGTGAGAAAGAATGAGAGTCGTAGAGCGGGAAATACATAATGCATAGACAACACTTTATTTATTATTTTCGATGTTTCGGCCTGTCGAAATCGTCAGATTATAATATTTTTATAATTTTTAAGTAATTTCCTTTGAAAAAAAAAAAAAAGAACCGCGCTCGAACATTTTAAGGTTACGATTTTTTTTTGCAACTTTGAAATTCTCTCGATCACTTCCGTCACGGTCAAATCGTCAGATTTTTATAATAATATCATTTTCTGTATATTATAAACCTAAATTGTTTTAATCTGACGCGCTCGAGCAGTTCTGAGGTTCGATTTTTTTTACTAATCTGATCAATGGCTCAGAACATACGACACTATATTGAGGGCTCATACCTGCTGAAAGTACCTAACAAGGTACAAGGATTCTCCCTTACTATTAAACTGCCACGCTTGAACCAATCCCAAAATCCCCTCTTGGGCCCCCCTACTATTACTGCTGGAAGCTAACACGTAGCAGCGTAACAGCAGCCAATAATTCATACAATTTGCGTTCGATTTCTATGGATGTTAAATGTTCCAAATTCAAATCTCATGTCCGTCCCCGAAAAAGTTCGTATCGGAAAAGAGCTATTTTGTTCTCATTTATAGAGGAACTAAACGACACTTTTCTAGTAGAAGGGATAAAAAAAATCAGCCGTTCCATTTTTTTTTAGGAAATTCTATTATGGACCCACAGTAAGAGTTGTTTGTATTGAACTACCTATTAAAATGGCTTCGGCTCGAGAACCACTAAAAATTCACCGTGTATAGAAGAAAAGGCAAGAAAGACCAAAGAAAAGATTAGACCGTATGAAATATGACAGAGTTGGGCGTAATCAACCATTTTTGTAATCGGATTAATAATCTGCTTATAAGCATGATTACTTTTCATCAAAACTACTTATTTAATCTTTAATCTTGATTATATTCAGATAGACTGTGTGAAGGGTGTTCATGTTGAAATGATGGTTGACCGAGAAGACTAGAAGAAGAAAATGCTCGTATTGTAAGTGCGCGACACGTCGTCAGCTCGTTTGAAAAACGCCGGTATAATAGGCCCCATACAGTGAAATCAACGGAAGAACGAAATTAATACGATCAAACTATAGGAGCTGCCAAAAGTTTCCGTACCATTTGACAGTTGGTCACAAACACAGTAATAGCGTTCCAATAAACTTCTGACCCAAGGGATACTTTAAAAGTTACTTACAGGCGTAACGTAATAAAACAAATCTGAACTATTGGACAGCTACAAATAAATAAATCTAACGATGTGTGTTACGGTTGGTGATGGAGTTCAAATCATTAATTTATTACTTGTATTTCACTAATAATAAATTTTGTGACATTCGTTTATCATTTTTGAGTTTCTACAAAAAATAACTTTTAACACAAAAAATCTTTATAGTCCTTCAACACAAGATTACCTGGAAAAGATTTCCAGATGGCCTCCTGGTGATGCATCGATAGCCTGTGGCTGCTCTCACTGCCTAGCTACATATAGAGTCTTATATATAATGTATATGGATTTTTTATCTTAGGAAGTAAGTGCCTGTTTTACAGATTTGACATCATCATCATCATTATAACAGGACACAAGGGTCTCCTTGTCATCGAAGGAGCTTTAGGTAGTCCACTCCACCACGCTTGCCCAATGCGGATTGGTGGACGGAGTATAAGGTGATCAATACCCCTTTGCTGATCCATTAGTCGCCTTCTACTACACCCATTGGAGGATATGGGGTGATGCTATTCTACTCTACCGGCATCATATGGCTGACAGCCCTGGGCTAATTATGAATGTTATATAGGAAATAAGTCTCAGCGCCCCCCTCAGGTCAGATCGGTTTTCTAAACTAATTGTGTAACTCACCTGTGGGTATACTAAAAAAACTATTAATATATATATATATATAATCTAAATTTAAAAATACAATTACTAAAAGAAAATTCTTAAAACAATAAACCCTTTAATATCTGATCTACTAATTTATTACTTGTTACATGCTGTGCTTAAAGGGCAGACACACATAAGGTTGCTTGGAGTTTGATCGTCTAATCTAAACAACTTATTTTATCTTGTTTCAGGTATGTGCTGATATGAAACAGAAAAACAAATGGTGTCGTAAGGTAAAATTTTCTTGTTATTGGGCAATCAAAATTTTATATGTGTGTGTATAGGGTAATCGTGACATATTGTTTATTCTTTTCACTCTATGACCAGTAACGGCAGATATGTTGGCACCACATTTTAAATTATCTTTGTATTAAGGTAGAACAATAATTAATAATAGTATTTCTGTACCAGTTGAAGGATTAAACGGAGTTACCCAAAAAATAAAATACATACTTTAAATAGGATATTTAAATATAAATTAGATATATTGTGACTAACCGAACTAATTAAAATAAATAAAAAAAGCATATTATTTGTATTCATTCTTATATGGACTTATTTCTTCTTCTTCTTTTAAATTAATGGCGATCGCGACACATAAAGATTACGCATTGCGCCAATAGTAAGTGAGAATGTAATTAAATTACCCGACAATTGTACGGTAGATTGAGTTCAAAATGGAGTCTCTCCTCACGTGTTCTTGCAACAAGAACTCGGGAGAAGCTCCTTTTACCATTTTTTTTATGAACCTAACCTAAAAGCGACTTCAGATCGTTATTATAGTAGTTCACAATTACGGACATATTAGCTAATTGAGTTTCTTTGAATGCTTTACTTGAACTGTTTAGTTCCAAAATATATAACACTGTAATGTAATCTTTATGACTACAACCTTGGGGTCATTATGTGTGACAGGATAAAAGTATACTTAATCGGAAAAAAGCAAGTAGTAGTAGTTATCTGGGCCTTAGTTGCATTTATCATTGGGTGGATCGAATAAGGAGGTTTGAAGGCACAGTATGTCCTATTTTTTATCGTATACCATAATATAGCAAAGAAAACCTTAATACCTACATACATACTTACACACATAATCTCGCTCATAGTCCCAAAAGGCGTTGAGCAGAGCTTCAGGTAAAATTCGGTTACACATAAAGCCACATCTGGTAGTACCTTAATAAGGTAAGAAAACCTTATATAAGAGGATAATAATGACATTATTACGGAGATTGCCGGGCACAGCAAAATCTAGAATAGAGCATGTAGCTTTAGGAATAAGATTAGGTACGTTATAGAACTACTTAGCGTTTAAATTCTATAAAAAAATCGGTAGTGGTCTCCCCTTGACTTTCTCGTATACCACAAACGACTCAAAAGTTGATAGAAACGTTATATTTTGATGTCACATGCAAGTAAAATATTGGTCACCCATCCGAATACCGACCGCGCACTTGGTTGCTTAACATTCGTGATCGATGACTCAAAAGTGGATAGAAACCTTATATTTGTGTTATACATGTATGTTAAATTTGGTTGCAATAAGTTAAAGCATACTCGAGTTATCGTGCCAACGCACAGACACAAAGACACAGACATTCAGACACACACACAGACATAATTCCAAAAACGGTATTTTTGAACTCAGGGAGGTCCAAAACAGATAAAACCGTAAAAATCTCGAGTTCAAATTTTTTGACGATTACAAGACTTCCTCTATACTAGTAAAGTAAAAATTTACAAAAAAGCTACTCTAGCTATATTCTTTGAACTTACAGCAACCACACATCAGGTCATGAAATTTTATCGCGTAACTACGATTTTACTGCCATGTCTCATGAAACGAATTCGTGTCGATTATACGAGAGAAACTAAAATTTATCAATTCATTTATTCACTGCACGTCGTAACGATGACTTGTCGTAAACTTTGAAAAAGATTGCGTGCTTGGGTAGCGTAATACAGGCATAATTTAGGGTACCTAAACTACCAGAATATGATCCCAAAAATCTTTTGTGCAAGTGATTCAGCATAAAATAAATAAAATATTACAGTCAGCTGTTTTATTATTCTGTTAATTCTATAGTAAAGGTCAGAGTGCCTACCAAACAAAATTTAATTGTAGATACGAAGTATTATAAGGCATTAACCTCCCCTTTAGGAACCAAGGACAAGACAATAAATAGGTCAACTCCCACGATACATTGTTTAATTTTGAATAGGCAAAATATGATAATAAAATATTTTATACCGTGTATTTTACTTATCAATCTATGATAGTCTATAATAGTGATAATATTACTGGTTCTCGCTCGAGTGAGATAGGGCAATTGTTTTGTTTCTTTTAATAGGGACCTCATAACCTTCATGACCATATCATCACTTAACTCAAGGTCAAGAATGTTTGTTTATAGGAAATAATCTGGAGAACTTCTAAACAATTAAAGCAAGAATTTTTAAAATTAAAAAGGTTTAATTTTTGAATTTCTTGCTTTAGTAAAAGTTACATTATTCTCGAGCGGCATAGGCTATAATTGATTGTGGATTAAATTTTTTTTTATTATTTGATACAACAATATTTGACTAGTAATTCCGAGAAAAAATGTATTATACACGTATCAAACTAGCAGACTATATTATTATGGCTCTGCTAGTATGATAATAAGATACTCCTAAATATTGTCACGACACGTCACAATATCACATTTATCGTTTACCTACAATATCCAGTGGACCGCCATAAATATGATATAACAAATATAATAGGCCAGTTAGCAAAACAGCTCAGGCAGCCCTATTGTTGGGAACAATGAAGGTGTCATTACAGTGTCTGAATCAAAGACGAAAATATCCTCGGGCATTGTTGGGCTTTCCCTGCTCCTCAATTTAGTTGAAGTTTTATTCTTATTTGGATGTCAAAGCCTGTTCATCGAACAAAGAGAAACGCCATTGTCGTCTTGCCCTTAAAGTACTTGATATAGTTTCGTTCATATTAATCCTCACACGTGTAAGTTATGTCAATACTACTAATACTAGCTGACTTTGAAAACGTTGTTTTGTCATATATATTTATTTTTATTTTTAGCGATATCTAATTTACTATTCAGCCTATTCTCACACCTACCAAATATATACAAAAAATCAGAAAATTCAGAAAACACGAGATTTTTGTATATTAGATTAGAAAGAGGAAAGATTGTATTTTTGTAACGAATAAAGTCAAAAACTACTAAACCGATTTTGGAAATTCTTTCTACAATATTTAGAAGGCCTCTCCTTGTCATCGAAGGAGGTTTAGGCAGTAGTCCACCACGCTTGCCCCATGCAGTTTGGTGGACGGAGTATGAGGTGATGAATACCCCTTTGATGATCCATTAGTCGCCTTCTACGACACCCATTGGAGGATATTGGTGATGCTATTCTACTCTGCCGACATCACTCGGCTAATAGAACACAAACACGAGCCATAGTCGGCTCTATTAACATTAATGTGAATATTCTTTTTTATATTTTTTGGTTGGCAGACAAGAATACGCCTGCCTGTTGGTAAACAGTCACCGTAAGTTATAAACGCTCGCAACACTGATGTGACACTCGCGCGCTACCATCCCTAGTACCCTCTCACCAACAGAAACACAACACCACAAAAATGTAGTTTAATATCACTGTGGTCTTCTATAAGGTACCAGAGATGAACTGAACTTTAAACTTGATGCTGACGGTCCTTTTATGAGTGATTGAAGCGTGCTGCCCTGTTTGTGTCTAGCTGGCGACTGAATCAACTGAATGACCAATGACTACAGCTAATTTGTGTGGGTTGCATCTGTACACTGATTGTGCCTGTAAGAGTAAGACAATGGAGGGGCGTTCAGTTTAACATTAGATGATCTCTACCCCAGTTTGGGAGCTCCAAAATCTAGCGGCTACAGTGGATTAGCCGCTAGATTTGGGTGCTCTACTGATAACAATAGTAAGTTTATATTCAAATATAAACTTACTATTTCTTTGTCTTTTTCCTTCCGTGCTCCCAATTTATTTGGGGTCGGTGCAGTATGTCTTGATATCGACAATACTGCTTAAGGATTTGGCATTACATTTCTACGACCGTGTGCCTGACACCCACCCTCCTTGGGGACGACTGGTATCTTTCAACAGCACCCGGAACCACCAGCTTACGTGCCTTCCGAATCACGGAGGAAAATCGAGTAGAAAAATGTTCGGTCACCCATCCAAGTACCGACCGCGCACTTGGTAGCTTGGCTATCGTGATCGTTACGAAGAACGCACAATCGCGGCGCCATCGACTCCTCTTCCTCCTCCTCCATCGATATAGAATACATAATTATGAATTAATTCCTTTGGCTATAACTTATCTACTAATTTTCCTATCGAAGCGCAAATGGTCTAGCTTAAAGTGCAATAATGTAGCTATGTTATTCTCAAGCAGTAAAGATCAATTTGCATTAGCACCCAGGGCATGAATTTCAAATCCAATAAAGACAACATGGTGTTTGATGCTTGCCGGCCACGCTCCCGAAGTTTTCTTTAGATATTACGTAACGTCCACAAAAATTTTGGAAATCTGAATTATGACTGAAAACTCGTTCGCAGTTTTAATCTGATTGACTGGTGGGCAAAGTACCTAAGGTTACTCAGGAAAATATAGGTTGAAGTAATAAATATTTTTATAGCCACAGAAAACAGAGAAAAACAAGAGTCACAATGATGAGAGAAATTTATTGCTCCGTATTTGTTGAGTCACTTATGATTTGTTGGTAAGGAAGTTTCTGAACTTAATGATATCAACTTCAAACAACGTGTGTACTGGACCGTAACTTGTTACACTAGAAACTTTTGTTTCTAAATAATGGGTATAATGTTTAAAAACTTGTTCGTATTAAAATATTTTGACCTGCATCTCACCTGGGTGGACGCAAGCTTCACCTGGAAATCTCAATGACTGAGGGGCTGGCTGTCTGACTTATCACTGTCAGAACATAATCATGCTGTTAGAGATTTTTATTTCACCAACAACGTCAATAACAATATTATAAAATCGTGGGGCGTAGCGTAAGATAGACCTTTCACGCTATTTCAGTCCCACGATTTATTTTTTGTCTGAACAATGCCCTAGATTGATGAGGAGATTGTACATTATATACATCATTCATATCATCTTTTTAATTTTCAATAAAACCGTTTAACCTAAATATTATTGTCACTTTTTTATTTTCAACTTAGTTTTTATTTAGATTCATTAAAAATTTAAATTTGTCATAACGGTCGTAATCTAATGTTAAAATGTATTAATCAAGCCTTTTAATTTGATACGCATATTGAGGGGTTGTAAAAAATGTAATCCACCATTATTTAGCGACGCGGCAATCGTCTTGGCTTTACAATAATACTGAATAAAATTGTGTTGTCATTAGAACTAAAGGTGTACCTACCAAATATCAGATCAATCTTTCAACTGCAAGGGGTAATTATTTTAATTTTTTTAGAAACAATGCTGCTAACACATTGATATTAGATAATCCTGATAACTCCTCCAACTAAGCTAATTCCTGGAGTGGGTTCACGTCGGTAGTCTAATGGCGGCCGTAGATCGATCTCCGTTCACACAGAAACTACACTAAAGACCCAAAAATCAACAAACAGGGCAAAATTTAACTACATAAAACCGGGCTAAATAAAACCGTTTAAAAATCTAAATCTGCAAGATCAATACTGCGTGATGTTTGTAACTAACTGCTTAACACCATGTTTGCTCTCTTACCACTAGTATGATGTAAAGAAAAACAACAAGTCAAAAAAATGATGGCCCGCCATTCCGCAGGCGCCACTCACAGCTTAGAGACCCTTAAAGTAAAAATTTTATATTTTCCGTACAAAGACTAAGTCCTTTTTTGCGTCATCTCAGCAAACTTCCCGGCCACAAAGAAAAAACAACAGTCCAAATACTACATTTCACCATCCAGTACAATTCCTTTGTTCGAAACAGAATCTCATTAAGATTTACTTCTTTGGCGACCTCTAAGAAATTTCACTCCGTCGACCAACATCTTGTCCTGATTAATTATACCAAACCACTCGAAGAGCAAATTGATTGGAAAGTTAAGGACAATCGAGATCTGGGAACGATAAAAAATTAGTAGCCGAGGACAAAAATATCGCTTTGATCGGATCCGTGTTTTATCTCATCATACAATAATGCTTGATGGTAACACACAAGAATTTTAAAGAAACTAATATATCTATGTCTGTTCGTGGTTCGTCGAGTGGTCAGTAACTATCGTTGAAAGATCCCATGTCAAAATCAGGGCAATGTTAATTTATTTATTTTCATACTAAATACATACAAGGGTAGTCTTATGCTTTCATGGGGCCGAGAGTAGGCATGAAAATGATTGCTAGATTTTGATTATTTTCATTTAATGAAATTATGATATTATTAACACGCTTATATTAGTTTCACCTATATGTTTGTTTGTTTGTTTGTATGTATGTAACTGACTCGTTTGGACTCGATTTTAACCCACTTTAAACGGTCAGATTTCATTTAAACTTTATGGTCTTATCAAAGACCGATGATATTACAATAATTCGATAAGAATATTCCATTATCCTGATTAGAATCGCCAGGACTAATAAATTAAATTTTTGGAATGTTAGTTCAGCTAGACGTCACTAGATAGCGTTGTCATTAAGTAAGTACTTTCATCGGCGGTTATAATTCGCACTAAAAAGTGGAAAATAAAATAATAGTTTAAAAAAAACACGCTTTTTTGTTAAATAAATAAAAAATAAAATAAAAATCATTTATTTTCAGACCAAAGATCCATAGATTGTTAGTAACAATATGACTTACATACTATGTTAGTATGACACACATGGGAAAATTATAATAAATTGAAACATCCTCAATTGGCAGTCTCACCGAACCCTTGCCACATGGAGCTCGGTGAACCTGCCAACCAGGGCTGTATCAAGGCGATCACCCACCACCCTCAAATCTATAAATAAAAAACTAAAAAGTGAAAAATAATTCTTGAAAAAATGCGATCGCTACAATTAAATTGAGCACCCACGTTTTTCTCTATATAGTAATTATACTTTTCGTTCATCACTTAGTTTCTATACTAAAAAGTTATTTTTCACTTTTTAGTTTTTTATTTAACATAAAAGTGTGTTTTTTTCACATGTGTGTGGCAACTCATTTCTTTGTCGCACGATCCAAAAATGGAAACCTCTGACAGAAAACTAGCTACTCTCATCATACGCATCGTATTTCTTCGCGATTTAATTAAAGGAAGTTGCGAAAGGTTTTTTGCCAACACACCTGTTCGTTGTGGCTAGTGCGACGAGTTTTAAGAAAGAGCATCTATCTTACAAAAGCTGTCTTCACCATTTTTTGAGTTTTCCTAGACTTTGCGATTAACAGCATTTCGTTTTCTACCCTGCTTCCAATTAATTTGGGGTCAGTGCAGTATGCCTTGATATCGACAATACTGCTTAAGGATTTGGCATTATATTTTTACGGCCGTGTGCCTGACACGTGCCTGACACCAACCCTCCTTGGGAACGACTGATATCTTTCGACAGCACCCGGGACCACCAGCTTAACGTGCCTTCTGAAGCACGGAGGAAAATCGATTTGAAATATTTTCGGTCACCCATCTGAGTACCGACCATTCACTTGGTTGCTTAACTTTTGTGATCGTTATTAAGAACGCATGACCGCGGCGCCATCGACTACCTACCTCCTAGACTCTGCGATTACACATTAATCAATTAGCAATTAATTAGTTTATTTTGTTAATAGATATTACACTTCGATAATAAAGCAGTTTTAAATAAATCCATAATTGACTTTCACGATGGAATGTTCCAACATTACTTTTGAATTTAGAAACCGTTAAATTGCCATTTTCCACCGAAATTCTCGAAGTAAATATTATACTATATTTAACACAAAATTACGCATTAAAGATATCTCGTTCGTAAACGACATCGCAGATTAAGGTTGAGTATTAAGAAATCAGAACCCAAACGATTACCCTGCGGCACCCTTGTGAACTGGAGCGGAATATCACAACGACATATCATTTTCTTGCTTAAACACGCGCATACAATTTATGTCATAGGAAACATGTGTGAAACACAGGAATGAATGTCTGGTTTTATGGTGAAGGAAAAGAAAAGATATTCGGGGTAGGTACCATTTATACAATGCTTCAAACACCTGTCGTACCTTTTTTGCCAACCACATGGCATAAAAAAATTAAGATGAATTTTCACTTTGAAAGATTTTTCTTTATTCCCACATTTTCCAAAACGATACTTAATTAAATGAATAGATAATTTATTTAATATCTAATGATAAACCTCGTGGAGCTGGAATCTAATTAATTTCCGGCAGCTGTTATATCTAAATATATAAAAACTTCGAGTCACGGTATTTGTAGTCGCACTCCTCCGAAACGACTGGACCGATTTTCGTGATTTTTTGTTATATTTGGTAGGTATGAGATTTGGTCGTAAAGTACATTTCATACCGCTAAAATGAAAAAAATGTAGTGCAGAAAAACGTTTTCGGGGTCAGCTAGTAACTTATATAACTTTTTTTTTATGTAAGACATTTTAATACCGCTCCGATATCGGCTATCGTACCAAAAAGTAGCTTAGTTCTCTTCCAAGGCCGATCTATATCTATCCCAATTCCATCAAAATTGGTTCAATTTGGTCAGGCGTGAAAAGGTTGCAGAGAGACAGGCGGAGTTACATTCACGCTTATAATACTAGCGCAAAATTGCATGCGCGATTTTTATCTGTGCATTTGTGACATCAACTTTGTCAACTATGGGTCTACGTACGGTACTGTACGAGTAATATTCTGATACCCTTTAATGTTCCACTTGACTGACAACAGAAGTAAATATTTGATACATTTTAATTAGAACCGTGCAAAGGGAAATTGCCACCGCAAGAGCGGAAGCGTAAGCTTTTAATCTGAGCGGAGTTATATTGGACCAATAAATATAAATTTTATTCTGTTCATCTTAGGAGCACCGCACATCGCACGCGGTGAGGCGCAGCACGGCGACCGCAGCTGGCGAATTTTGTATGCGTGTTTACGGAGCCCCCCACATCGGACGCGGGGCGGTGCGGTTGCCAGGCACATCGCGGGGCGGTTGCCACCCGCGCCGCGCCGCGTTTGTAGTACTAACGTCAACACAAAGTGTCAGAAAGCATTGCCGATAAACCGCGCCGTGCCACATGCGTTCTGCAGTGTTCTTTATGGTGTCCTTTTCGCGGTCAAGGCGACGATAAAGAATTGAAACAACCCCATCAATTTATTACATCGCGCAAATGACATTTTTTATTTTTCGTATTCGTTTTAGCAAACCCTTTCATTAGATACTCATTCATGGGAGTAGGTTCCCAAAAATTAACTACCTACATAGTCCGCCATATTGAATTTAGAATGACATCACTTAGCTAAATATGCATTGTCATGCAAATAAAACGTGTATGCAACATTTCATCGCAATCGGTTGATGATAACTGCTTAAAAATTCAGTTACAAGTTTTGACCCGCACATACAAACAAACATTGTAGGTTAAATAAAAGCTTGTATCAAGACTTATCAGGTCCATTTTCGTTGGGATACTCTTCTCCGCTCGTTTCCGCTACATTTGGAGCACAGCCTAACTCATTTGACTGCCTCAACCGCAAGCAGTGAGACATCAACGTCTATTAAGGTCAAATTAAACTTCGTCAACAAAATGAAATTATCCTTTCTGTTTGAGACGAAGACGCTAACAGACATGACTGCTTAAGGAAATATTTCAGCACTCTAACAATATTTAAATTTAATATCGCATGGAAATACAGCTTTAAATGCGAAAATTATGTCCTCTGAATGCAGGAAAATATTTTTTTAATCTTTTTCTTGAAATACGCAATTACGACTCGGACGACTTTGATTTCCTTTCCAATGAAAAAGCGATTAAAATAAGACTTCGCAATTAGTTTTAAATCAACTCTCATGATTCTCCGTTTCTTAAATATAATATTCAAGTCCCATCGTCTTGAAAAATAAATAGTAGATTACTTGACTAGGGTGGAATAGAATCAATTCCCATATGAGGACGTAGTTAGACGCCCGAGCGCAACGAGTGCGGCTATAGTCCGAGCAATTAATTCCTTTTAGCCGTGCACTCTACATTTCGAATACAAAGAAATTAAAAAATAGTTTTTTTCTAAAATATTTATTGATAAAAATCTGGAGTGGTTTCTCGTATACCGGAAACGACTCAAAAGTCGATAGAAACCTTATATTTTGATGTCATACATGCATGTTAAATTTTGGTCACCCATTCAAGTACCGACCGCGAACTTGGCTGCTTAACTTTCGTCATCGACGACTCAAAAGTAGATAGAAACCATATATTTTGATGTCATACATGCATGTTAAATTTGGTTATAATAAGTTAAAGCATACTCGAGTTATCGTGCTAACACACAGACACACAGACATACAGACATACAGACACACAGGCACACACACAGACATAATTCCAAAAACGGTATTATTGGACTCAGGGAGGACCAAAATGTGTAAATTCGTCAAAATCTCGAGGTCGAATTTTTTGACGATTACAAGACTTCCTCTATACTACCTAGGTATACGAGAAAGTAAAAATACTCGTAAAAAAAGTCTTTATCACAGATTAGAAATATTAGTTAAGTTTAAAGAATCTTTTTGAATTTGGAACTCATCGCTCTGTTCAGGGGTGTTGCCTGCAAAGTCGGTTGAGATTGAGGTTGAGATACTTTTTATTAGCTCTCAAAACAATTATTCTTCCATAGATTTTGTATGGCATTACGAATTTGTGACTTTATAAATTCTTATAGTGACTGACTGAATATTAAATTATTTTGATACGCTTAAAAATCAAATTCTACAGATGATTTGAAACGATGGAGATTTTCTGGCTTAAAATGCCATCACCTTTTACCAATTTAACACCTTGTAAATATTTGTGAATGGTGTCAACAACCCTAATGTACAAACTACTTTCAGAGTTTGAGAAATGAAAAATGTTTTTAATACCACATAGCGTAATAAGCAAATTAATATCGATTTTGTTATTATTTTACACATAATTTAAGCAAATGACTCTATTCTGGCTCATTTGAGTCCGAATTAAAAAATAACTAGTGCGAAAGAGGGGTCGCTTTTTTCAACTATTTTATTATCCTCATTTCATTTAGCATAACGAGTTTTTAAGCATATTTTTTGTCATAATAATATTTTGACATTATTATTTTTGGCATACTATTTCGTAAATACAGTTTAGGCTTATGGTTTTTGCCCTAATTTTGATGTGCATAAAGTTACATATTGTTTATTTGTCTAATAGTTATTAGGCATAAATATTATTAGGCATTGCTTGGCAGATTAGACAAGATAGAAAGTGAGTTTATAGTCATATTATGCGTAAGTAAATTTAGGCTTTATAATAGTGCGCTTAACAATTATTATGCATAAAGTAGTTAAGCTTTAACAAATTGTGCCTATATGCCAAATTACATACATTATGCCAAATTAATATTGTGCCTAAAAATTTATGCCAAATTAATATTGTGCGTAACTATTATTAGGATAAGTAAAAGTGTTAAATTATGACATAAAATTTTATGCACAAAAATATTGAATCGCGAAAGATAATGTACTTACGGTTACATTATGTTTATAGTGCATAGCTATCCCTCGCCTTGCCGACCTGCAAGGTAAGTACTTCTTCATGCCTCTCTTTTGAATGGCAGTTAATTTCATTTCTTGATTGTGCGATATATAAATGACTTACAAAACTTATTTTATCTTTGTCGCCATTAAAAAGAAACTAATATTTTTTTATCCGTTGAACCTGTAAGACCGAAAACTTATTTTTAGAACATGTAGGAAAAAGTTCGCGATTACCGCACCATGCGTAAATTTGATTGATGAAAAATGAAATGCCAGTCATTCTGCTTCATGAAACTTTTTAAAAGACGCTAACGGTGAAGCCATGGTAGAAATATCGGAGTTTCAAAAAAATCCATATTAGAAATACTGAACTAATATTGATTAGGATGGCACTAACTCAGTAATTTTATGAGTACTGACTTTTTTGAAAACATCCTTGTCAGATCTCTTTAATAAGATGTTACCGAAAATGTTAAAGATCGTCTAGATAACTACTCTTGGGAAAATCTCAATACTTTCAGACCCTCTACACGACACTACAGCGTTATGTGTCAAAAATAAAACAATTTTAATGGAATATAATTTCAATAAAAATGTTTTTAATATAATTTGAAAATAGTAGGTTAAATAATAATTTTTATTTTTGCAAGTTTATAATATATAAGTATGTAGCAATAATAATTTAATTTTATAATTTAAATTTCATTTTTAAAATAATTTGTAATTTATTAAGATTAATTTGTGAATAACACTATGGACATTGTTTCCAAAATATTTTTATTCGCGCCTCTTTTGAATAACGCAGGATTGTTAGAAAGAGGGAACTGAGGGTGCTGGCAGTGAATTATTGCACAACAATTAGAGCACAACTGAATGAACGTGTCAGGTAATTTATATGCTGCTACTGTTGTATTTAGAAAAAATAAAATGCATTTAATTAAAAATGATGTTTAAGGTGTTTATGTAATAAAATGTTTACGTTATAGCCATCGCCGTGGGCTCAGACAGTTGAAGTTTTATAGCCAGAGACTATTGTTCAATCTCTTCTCTAACTTTCTTGACAGCTAAAGTCAATAACTACGCTTCGTCGAAGCTACCTATAAAATCAGGTCATGAGATAGAGAAATTTCAATAAATAAAGATTATAGTAGCAATAAATGTAGGTACATACAATCAAATCGGTAATATTAAAGCTAGTAAAATTTTAAGATTAAAGAGGACTGAATAATTGATTATTAGAAAACATGTTCATTCTAAATTAAGGTACCATTTAACACGTAATAACTGATTATTGTACCACCCACTAATGTTAACAGACATAAAAAGATATACCTACGCAATGACACTTAATCAATGTAAAACAAAGTTAACTAATTGGACTATGAAGAAACAGAACAAATAATGACGGCGGTAAATTGATTTGCTAGCTCCTGCACGCGACCTCGTCTGCGCAGCATTAGTATAAATTAATAGCCTTTATGTTATTCCGATGTATGAGCTATATTTTTGTAAAGTTACATTAAAATCCATCAGTTTTTGCGTTAAGAAGTAACAAACGCACATCCATCCATCCATACAGCCACACACCCATACAAACTTTCGCGTCTATAATATTATATACCTACTCTGTAGCATAGCATAACATGGGCTAATTATAATATGCACATAATAAATATGCATCCAAACAAATAAAATTTTATTAAATTAAAATAATAATAACGCAGAAATACAATGCACACACACACACAAATTTATAGTTTTATTTTATTTTAAGTTATTGTCTCATACTAATAAAAAAGTTTATATAGTAAAATAGTTTACTTTTTTATAGGTCTGAGGTTATTCTAATTATTCTAATGATTATGTATAATAAATAATAATATTTTTTAATAATAATTATTATGAATGAGTAGGCCTCTCCTAACACAGGTTTTAATCAAACTTAAAAAGAGAGACCCAACCCCTGTAATGTTGTCATTGTTATTTAAATAAAGGAAGTTTTGATTATTTAATTTTATATCAAGTAAATAAAACTTCAGCGAAAAATTCCGATACTAATACCCATTAGTCATAGGAAATATAAATACTTGTAGCTTTTTCCGAGATAATGCGGAAACTTACCCCTCAGTCGCCGTACACCAACCACACACGTGCCAACAAATTACGACTATATTTCTACACTAATGCTCATAATATTTCCCTTAATGTCTGCCGTTATACGGAGAAACATCGAAAATATCATCAGACTACGGATTATATAACTAAGAGACGTAATATGGGCCCGGGAGGTTTGGAGGCATCATCCCACGTGAATGATGACCGCGCAGATTTATCATAAGAATCAGAAATTTTCACCATACTAAGACAGTACAGAAAGTAAGGCAGGACATCTAAGACGCCACGGTCGTGCATTCTTCTCATCGATCACGAAAGCTAAGCTAATGTGATCAGTGATGACTGAAAATTAGTAGTTATTAGCTGGTAGTCCCAGTAAAAAAGCGTCGCTGGTGTATTGCGTAAAGGCGTTGTCTCCCACCTGGGAGGCACCGGTTCGAACCCCGCCACGTACCAATGTGTTCTCAAATTTTGAATTCATATGTACGTTTAATCGACGCTTTTACGGTGAAGGAAAACATCGTTAGGAAACCTGCACACATCTATGAAGAAATTCTTGTTGTGTGTGAAGTCGACGAACCCGTATTTGGTCAGCGTGGTTAACTAAGGCCTAATCGCCCCTAATGTGGGGTAGGCTCGAGCCCCTGGTGCGGACATTATATGAGCTGTTGAAGATGATGAAATACTTTCAAATCGTCAAAAGCCCTACCCCTGTAGTGATGTTTTGATTCATTATTACCAAATTGTAAGCTATGGAGTTTCTTTCGCCATTTCTTCTCCATCTCAGCATATTAATGATTATTTACGTAAAATATTTTTTTTCCTGAAATGGTGGTAGGGTTTTGACGATTTAAAAGTACTTAACAAAGTCCATTTAAATAAAGAGCTTTTTCATTTCATTAGTGCCACACATACACACACACACTACTACTACTACTTTCTAGGTGGTAGACCCCTATGTAGGGTCTTCTGGGTAGGTGCCACCGCCTTTCTTATTTCTGCCGTGAAGCAGCAGGCATATCATCTTAGTCCCCGGGATGGCAACTAACTTGCAGTGCTAAGTGATTCACGCTTAATATTGCAAGTTTCTATAGGCGACGGTAACCACTTAACAGCAGGTTGGCTGCAAGCTTGTTTGCCATCCTGTAGTATTAAAAAAACACACACATATACACATGCTTAAATATGTGGTGAGTAACAAAATGTTACCTAAAGATCTGCTCAATCAACCCCTTTCATTCCCCTCTACTTGAGTTCAGAACCACCTCTTTGTACAAACGTTAACCCAATACGAAACTAGATCAAACGAGATCCCCTAAAGACGGCATAAACTCTGAGACATCCCGAATTAATTATTTACATCGCCGACCGCGCTCTACGTTTCCAGTTTCCTACGTCATAACGGCTACCGATGATGTCCATACAAATGCGGGTCGAAAGTTCTGGAAGGAGCCGTTTCGGCTTTATTCCCGGGGAGATGCGCCGCGATGAGGTATTTTTATGTTCTCCATCGGGCCGAAGTTCAGGGGCCGCGGCCAGGACGTGTTATTGGCTCGGACGGCTCGTAAAATTGAAACGACTGATAGATACACATTACTTTTAATTTATTGCGCGATCACATTTTTAGCGTCCTTATTAATTCCCTGTTTTAAGTTCTTTTTAGAAAAACACAACTCGCTTGAAATTTGGTTTTAATACAGTTGAGTCTTCCATGAATAATTTTATGGATTTATTTAATATGTGTAGTATAGTGCCCGCGCAGAACACCTTTAATATTAAGACAATTTTGAGAAAAGGCAAGAAATTAATAAGATATCTTTTGACTAAGATTAATAGGGTAAATTTTACGCCTGAAATTAATAATGAAATGCTTTTTAGTATAAATATTTTAGTAGAGCACTTTTAAAATCTTAATGATGGATCGAGACGCTGTTCAAGAAAAAATCTTTTATTAAGTTTATTTTTAGGCTAGGTAAATGTCGAAAGTTAAATCAGTGTACTTTGCAGAATCTTGTTTAAAGGTTATTTTGGCCCAGACTTTCTTTGCGATGTTCGCCTGGGTTTCCCTTCTTCTCGAATATCCACTTACTTCCAACTTATGACCTTTTCATCAGCCTACTTTCATTTATCCTTTCTATATGACCAAATCCGCACTCCTTCTCTATTTATGTCACTATATCTTCTTGTACACCCTCAGTTACACCACTCTCTTTTATCATGTCATTGTATAATAATAATAATTTAATATATTCCCACGCTCACACCAATTATCTAGCCCAAATTAAATATCTTTAAGAACTTGTACTATGGATACTAGATAACCATGCATTTTATTTCTGTTTACGCGTAGTTAATAAAGTTAATTCTAATGGTAAAAAAGATACTAAGGGCCGGTTTGATTAATGCCGTCGTGGTGTAGTGGTCAGTATAGCTGGCTACACATCAAGCGGTCCGGGTTCGAATCCTGGTAGCGGCAAATGTTTGTGTGACGAACACGAATGTTTGTTTGCGAGTCATGGTTGTTTATATATTTAATTAAGTTTATTTATAAAAAATATCTAAATTATCTACACATTTGCTTACTAGGGATAAGAATCTGACAGATACCCTATAATACAAAACATATTAAAATTTTGCCGTTGCCATGGGAACTGTCGATAGTTATTAGTTAGTTATGTTATTGAAACCTGCCTTAAAAGAGTTTTAGTCCGGTTAGAAGATCTAAACCTCCAATAGCTAAGTTACTTAGGACTTAGAGAATCCAATGTATAATTGCTCCAGATATTCGTTTCTTTTGTGTTCTTCCTAATACGTAAAAATAGGAAAAATCCTAAATGCTACCATTATTTTGCTGTCATTTATACTTCTATTCTATTCTTAATTAATGGCGTCGCGTCGCATTAAGCGTACGCATTTTGCCAATGTCAAGTGAAAATGTAACAAAAGTAACAAAAATGGTACGTTGATTTGTGTTAAAAATGGAGTCTCTCAACACGTTTTTTTACAACAAGAACTTTGGAGAAACTCCATCTGTACTTGTGTTTAACGTTACACAACTGCAAGCGCGTCAAGAGGCGGTAGTTATACATATAACTTTATTGACAGGTGTCGCTAACAGACACTCTTGTTCTGACGCGCCCGTCTACATTCCTCAGTGTTTGTACTAGCCAAAATGTAAGGTCATATAAGACAGAAATGTCTACAGTTAATTTCTTGTTGGTAGCAACTCAAAGATGTATTCTGAAATTCTAGAACATTCGACTATCTATTGTTTTTACATACATACACGCATACTGTCACGTTTATAATTCCAAAAGGGGGTGATGTCAGCTTTAAGGTAGAAGCACACTTATTAGCACAGTATTGCTTTTTTACTGAAAAGGAGTTTTATAGTTTATAGTTATATTTAGTTACACATAAAAGTAGTGACAGGTTACCCTCCTGTGGCCTGCATAAAATGCATATAAAACCTTAAAAATAACTAAAACCTACAGTGAACCATTAAACACATGCCGACAACCTGGACAGATGCTCCAAAACATCTCAGCAGTCACATTATACGAGTAGTGTTAAAGTTACATTTATTTTGCATTTATTTTATTAATTGGCCTGTTCAATTAGCAGCCTCAGGCCAAATAAAATCTTTTTTATTTGGCCTGAGTTAGCGGCTACAATTTTCCATATTGTAGTGTCTTTAAGTGTCCGCAATTAAACATTAATTTAATTAATTGTGTTAGAATTATTTTACTATTTAAGTCAAATTATGTGTGCCTATCAATAAATAGTTTCAAAATGAGTTGTAAGTATTCTTATAAGAGTTCTCATATGCTTATATTTTTTTGTGGGCTGTACGAACCGCAAAATCCACCCGAAAAAATGTAACCTTATCTTTGAATAGAGGTCAACATTTCAGCGTGGTGCTTACGGAGCCTTACTTATCGCCGCCCATTGAATTTTAATGGCTGGGTATTGCTGAAATTTATCGACTGGTACAGGTACAAGTTAAACAGCGGTCGGTTCATATAGTAGAGGGAAGAGAGAACTAATTTGCTTAGATTTAAATTTCGAATGGTTTAAAATGATTTAGAAAACAAATAACATCAGTTTACTCTACATCACATTTCTAAAAAAATATTCAAACATAAACGTGTTTCATGTAGAGTGCAAAATCGATAAGGAAGATATAGTACGATAAATTTCAAATAAAAAAATCTTGTCATGGATATAAGTACTGAGAGAAGTCCGAGGGAAATAAGTAAAATAGATGATAATAAACTTAATGTTCTCTTAGATTTGCGCGAGCACTACACATTATAAATAAAACAACTTTTACGGATTTAACTCGCGTGTAATTAGATTTTACATGATGTTATTATTGCCCGACGTTTCGCAACACTTTTCAGCGTTCGTGGTCACGGGATGACTAAAGATGTAGGTTGTCAAATTTTATAAAATAGTTAAATCTACCGTCACTTTAATTATTAATTTGGAGTGTTCCGTTTCACGCAAACGGAGCTCACGGTGTCATTAGGTCTTGCTGTGCGGTGGTTTGCCTGAGTTTTAATAATTTTAATTACTGGATCCCAGGCAGGTGGTACGGCCCAACCATCCTCTCTATTGAAATTTGGGTGTTTCTTTATTTCAATAGCCTCGCGCAACATCCTTGGGATGTATCGACGTTCTTTGATAAACCACACATTCTCGCCAAGGAACGTCGATACATCCCAAGGATGTTGCGCGAGGCTTTTAAAAGTTTATATGGAAGTTCGTCATTTATGAAGATATAACCATAAAACTGAATCTAGGCATTTATTATGATATGAAATATAAATAAATATTTGTTCTAGAGATTTATTTAAATTTTAACCTGTGTGGGGTTGAAATAAGGGATGAACCTGTGTAGAGATGAAATAGAGAATGAAAGGTAGCCTATGTGGTTTCCCAACATCTAATCTATATTTATACAAATTTCATCAAAATCGATCTTTTTTTTATTGAACAGATGGCAAACAAGCTTGCGGCCCACTTGGTGTTAAGTGGGACTGTCGCCTATAGACACTTGCAATATTAAAGGTAAATCACTTAACACTGCAAGTGCGTTGCCATCTTTCTGTGTTCTGTGATTGCCATCCTGGGGTCTAAGATGATATGCCTTCCATGCCCAGTAATTACACTGGCTACCTTTCCCTTCAATCCGAAACACAGCGAACTGCTTCACAGCAGAAATAAGAAAGGCAGTGGTACCTACCCAGGCGACCCTACATATGGGTCTACCACCTAGTAGTTTTTAAGATTAACGTTACAAACATACAAATCTTTTCTCAAAGACACTTTTGTTTAATTATAAAAAACTATCCAAATATAATTAAGTCTATTTCATTTATGAATAGTTAAATCAAATGCTAAATCTAGCTATTAACCAACTGCAAGGAAAATCCAAAATTCGGGTGTTCTGCTCTAAGAATGTTAAAATATTACATCAAGATTAACCTGTCTTTTGCACCGGTCTTTTATTAAAATGTAAACGTACCTACACTTATTTATCAAACACAACATCCCACGGGTAATTAGGGAAACGGGGCCCATCCGTGTCGGAAATTAGGAACGCTTCGGGAACGTCCCTGATAAGAAATATTTTAACGTCTTTATTGATTCCCGTAATGCTCCAAGAATATAAATGAATAACTAACAAAAGTCCGTTTCCAATTGGGCGGCTGGTCCGCTTAATAAAATTCTGTTCAAGGTTTCTCTCTTATTATTATAGGAATTGGAATGTCTTTGTCAAAAGCAGAAGCTATTTGTAACGATTAAATCTCGTCTTTTTAAGCAACGCTAAAATAAAAAATCGAAAATGTATTGTTTGTAAATTGCATCATAAATCTTAATAAAGACTCATCAAAATTAAATGGGATCCAAAAAAATTACAAACACGCACAAAAAACGGGCAACAGGCTGGGAACATGTCACTATTTTGGAGGTACTGTATGGTCCATACTGCCAAAAAGTTGCTAAGCAAAGCAATGAATAAAAGCTCAATCGATATCAATTTACTAATCGACATGAAAGAACTGGCAGTAAATAGAACGAAGTAAAATGCGGAATATTGCGTACGTGTAGTTCCCTATTGGTAACTTTTCGCTACAAGAATAACCCGTCAATGCAGACAAGCATTAGCGATGTTACTGGCAGACTCGGAGGCTTCAAACCGAGCGTGAAGTGCGTAGATTGATGACTGTACGGCCGGGGAGCGTAATGGCGACGTGTGAAATATACTGCTCGAGAGTGCGAGCGGGGAACGGGTTAAATTGGAAAAACTGGGAAATAGAACATAGGTATGTGCGCTTTCAAAATGGACAAAGGTGACCTAAAAAGTTGGATATTGTTAGCAAAAGAATAAGGTTTACCAAAAATAACAGACGAATGCTCTCAAAGATCCTAGCTGAACGGCCTCTACATTAAGTCTTGCTAATTTGCACTTGACTAAAGTTTTATAATCCATATGGTTTAGAAAAGCCTTTGAACCCTTGACATTTCACTGCGTTAACTCAATCAAGCATTTTCGATAGCCACACACGCCGCGTGGCATTCGTAAAATTTGTAATTATCAAAGGTTTTGAGTATTATTGTCTTTATTTCTTTATTTTGATCGCGCAAGTTCCTATTTTTATTTAACTTAAAATACTTCAAAATTTAAACTTAATTCCATTTACATTTTCATCAAAACAAAACGGCCATAATAAAAGCGCGCGCGAATTGAAACAAACCTCTCTGTCAGTCCTTAAATTTTAAAGTAAGTAGGCAGCTTAAAGTTTCCAAACTCGTTATGAATACGCGCCGACAAAATTGTGGTGAACGAGGTAGTTCGTGCAGCGTAATTAATTATTTTTAAGTACTCGAGCTGTATATGATATTGTGCGAGTATGATATTGTATTGTATGCTGATATAAAGCATCTTTTAGTAACGAGCCATATCTCATCACCAATATAGGTTCAGTGCTGAATAAAGTCAACGCAATTTACGGCTATTGCCATATTATGATTATCACCAGTTAATCATAATATAACCATAACCTATTAAATGCAGATAAATATTATCTTTGTAATAGTCCAAAAAAAAACTAAAATAACCCGCCTGCAAAAATCTATAATTAGTCAACTGAAAAGATGGAAACGAGGTAAATTATTAAAGGCATACATTTAATAATAAGTCAAATCATTCATAATGTCATGCCTCCGACTGCATGTTACTGTGACTGCATGAACAAAAGTTCTAAAAATTACCATCAAGGTTTTGAGTTTTTCCAGGCCACTAATTGTTCTAAAAAAATCGAAGTTTTCTTTTCACCGCAATTCTATGCGAACCTATCAATTAAACAACATACTTCTCGTAATATCTTTACATCAAAAGTAATAAAATATTAATAAGGTAAGGATATAAACAAAAATAAACTTACTCAAGTATGAAGTCGAGTTCACAATGGTGGAATTTGGCCGCTTTTCTTAAGTGAATTAATATAGCAAAAAAAGGAATCTGTACCTATCAAATTTCATTTTCCACGTACACGTACTTAAAAAATAGTTCCGACTAAATGTGTTTGTCCTGCCCAGTAATTTCCCTGGGCTCCGATGAGGAAAGTTAGGTCTGCATGTTTGTACCCGCAGACGTCCCAGAGGCGACCTCAGATTGAAGCTCCAACAATCGTCGTGTTAGTTACGTGAATAATTTTTGAACAAAAAGTTCTTATGTGTAGGAAATAGTTTTTCCCGCAGCTGCTGCTGATCACAGTTGAAACTACTTTGATAAAAACGTGGTATGACGTAATAAATTTGAAATATTATTTACTTCGATTAGTAATCCATCCAACATAAGCCAATATTTTTATTTTGTATAATTGCTTAACAGCTTCGGAAGTAATCCATCAAGCATTGTCTGCAATATTTTTTCCTTTAGCTATGTTTTAAGTTATTCTTATTTCTTGATGTTTGCATTAAAATATGGGTGTCACACATTTTAATGCACTTAGGGAGTGCTTGGCGAGAAACTTATGGCAACAGACTTCACGATGGTAACTGGTGAGATGGTGAAATCACTGTACAATTCTCACCGTTATTACACAGACATTGAAAATCATCAGGGATGCTTGTGCATCAAAACAACATCACTTCTGCACAAAAATACACTATGGAGCAGTTTTTGCATTTACGCCAAACACTGTGGGATGAATTACTGGATGTTTACTTTTCTGTAATAACGTTGGTTAATCATACAGCCTACCTGATCGATCATCAGTAAGCGAATTACACCTTGCTATTGCAAGCTATGATAACCGCTTAACATCAGGCTGTATGCTTATTTGTATAAAAAAGAACGAAATAACTCAGTAGCGGTACTTAGGTTCGTATCGCAAAAGTATCTCAAGAACAGAGAAAAGAGCAAGACAGGTGCGGTTTCGATGATAGTAAACAGTATGTTTGCTGCTGTTTCGCTGCCACGCTGCCTTGAGATACCGAATGATTTGACTAATAAGACGGATTAAATAGCATTTCGTAGATGCGTCGGTGGTGAAGTGCGTAAGGGCGTCGTCTCCCACCTGGGAGGCACCGATTTGAACCCCGCCCCGCACTTGGCCAGTGTGATTAACTAAGGCCTAATCGCCCCTATTGCGGGGTAGGCTCGAGCCCCTCGGTTAGGACAATATATGAGCTGTTGGTGGTGTTGAAATAGCATTCCTATCTAAGTAAGGCCTAATATCTACATAAACCGAATTTCATGCACACACTATCGTCGTTTGAAGATTACATGTATCTTGCATAGAACTAAATAAAACTGTGTCCACAGAACCGAGACGTCTCGTTTGCTTATCGGCATATGCGTTAGTCAAATGACGTCACCGTAGAAAGTGACTCTGTCCTCTTTATGTAATGCAACTTTTCATCGCCATCCATCGTTAAGCTTACCGTCCTAAGCTTAACTATGTGCAAAGCTAAATTTAAAAGCAATCCCTCGTCGAACCCAGTTTCTCCAATAAGGACACGTGTTTAACCGATGCTACGCAATAGACGCTAAGTGACGGACGTGACGCGAGCAGAATTTGTGGTGAAGCCAGCCTATTCTGACCCTTCCAATGTTGATTGGGAGTTATCTGTTTATTACCCTAAAACTATAAGCGTATAGATAAGTGAGATATTCTTATTGGCTACTGACAAATATAAAAGACTTTTGGCAGCGGTTTCGCCTTCGTGGATATCGCTTTCCCAGTTAAGAGTGAAGTCATCCCACAAAAACATTTTACCAGGATCCAGGCTACGATCTACCTGTGTACCAAATTGCAATCAAATCTGTTGCACCGTTTGTCGCGTGATAAAAGCCCTGCTACCATTTAAGGATGAAATAATTATTTTAGTTAAATTATTATTATTATGCTGATATAGAGAAAAAATGGCAAATGAAATTCCACAGCTTACAAGTTCGTATTGATTTCAAAAGACCATTACCTACAGGTCAATAGACATATCAATATGAATAAATTTGTCAACTAAGTGTACACAACCTCACAAGTTTAAAGTAGACAATATTATGGAAATTAAAAATGTGTTAGGTTAGCTACGTACTGTAAATGCTTGCACATTGCCGTCTCGTACCCCGTCGAGTTCTGAGATGAAAACCCCATATCCCGTGGAGCTCTGAAAACCTTTGTTACCAGTATTTATGATATAAAATGCCAACAACAGCATTGGCATTTTAAAATTATTTGAAAATTATTAATACCTAACATCTATATAAAAACAATAACAAGTTATTAGAAATACCTGTGTAATATTGTACTATCGTAAAGTTCACACCGATGGCTAACCATACTTAGTACATACCGTAGGTACCTACAGACTTGAATGTTGTTATAAATACTTTATTTAGGGTATACAGTGCTATAGCCCTGCGTAAATCGAGTCATGAATATTTTAAATGGAAAGGGATGTTGCGAACAGAGTAAGTAAATTATATCATATACGAGCAGAAAATATAAAACGGTTATATTCCAGGAATTATGTCCGCTAGTTTTAACGCGCTTAATTCAAGCTTGGGAAAACCATTTATGATAGTTTAAAATTATAACCAACCAAATTGTGTTAGTGTAGAATACCTAGAACATAAATGAACTTAATTGGACACAGACTTGACACAGGGCACAGAACTTAAATCGACACAGAATGCATTTATAAATTACTAGCTGACCCGGCAAATGTTGTTTTGCCATATACATTATTTATAGGAAATATTGTTTAGTTCTATTAAAAATAACTAACACTAAAGTGTGTGGGATATAATTATAATTGAAAGAGGAATGAAGCGTTGTAGACGATTATAGTATATTTTATTTAAGTTAATAAATTAGTATTTATTAAAGTAACAAATATATATTGAATTACAATTCTTGATAGCAATCTGTAGATTGAAAATAGTTATTCATATTTCTACTACTAAACTAATTATGGCAATTAAAAATAAACAAAGATTAATCTCTCATCGCAATGAAGTGTACAATATTTTTGGTTAGTCCGTCTTATGCCTTCATCTATCCTGTTAAATGAAATGAAAATGAATGAATGGTATGAAAAATAGATAAGTAGTAGCCGATTCTCAGACAGAATTTGCATATAAAGTTTCATAAAAATCGGTGAAGCCATTCCGGAGGAGTATGGTAACTAAATTTGTAACACGAGAATTTGATATACTAGATTTTATTAGTGGTTTGCCCTCAGGAATTAGATCCTCCCTGGATCCCGGGTTCGATTTCCTGGGGGGTACAAATTTATACTCTGTATGGTTGGTGGTAGGACTTCTTTCAAGTCCGCCTGGTTAGCTGTCACTGACTTATTAAAATCTATCGCCATAATAGTAATGTTAACAGCATTGTTGTGTTCTTATTAATGATAAGATAGCCAGTTCCTCTGTGGTGGGGGTTCCATGTGGAGCTAAGTTCCATTTTCAACCTTATCGTAACTTACCATGAGGCGAGATAAAGGTTAATTGCTTCCCTGTAAAGAATTTAAAAAGGATGCATAATATGCGGCTGTTCGCTAAAGCGATTTTTTCCATGCCATATAAAGGCAAGATGGAGATGTAGCAACCTGTAAGTAATAAATAATACCTCAACCTATAGTCAAGAAAAGAGAAATCCCAGGTGCGCTCGGGATTTCCTATGCTATGTTCCAGAATAAGCCAACCATAGGCAGAGCCGCACAGATGTCTACCAACATAGTTTCTCGCGCGTTCTTAGTGATTAAATCGTATCTAATGCGGGAGACTCACATAACCCTGCCAGCAGATCCTACCGCGGCAGTATTACTCCAGCCAGCCCAACTCTTCCAGAAAGTTTCCCAGCGTTTGACGTCTCTGATGACATCCTGCAGTCTACCTGGATGGTCCAGGTATCGAGCTCGGTATGCTGCAACTGCACTGCATTCCATTCTGACATTCTTCTTCTGCCTTCCTGCACCCTCTGAAATTCTGCATAGGGGGCTGTCTAAAATCTTAACCACTGCTATTGACTTACCTCATATAAGTAATTTATATGGGCACACAACTCATTATCACGTACCCACACCTAGAATCGTCGACAAGAGAAATCGGATAATGTTATTTCTTGTAGCGTAAAATTAGGATATAGACAATTTGTTGTTTTTTCCTCAGCGCATTTTCTCGGAAACATTCCAAAAGAAATTCCATTGAGTTCTCTTGAACCATAAACTCATTACCAACAGCAAGGGAACTGTGGCATTATTCACTAAGGTTCTCAAGTGAAGTCGAGTACCTACAATTTCGAAATTACCGCAGTCCAATGATATTATTTATATTTGGTTTTTGTAGCGTTAAATTTAGAGTTTTGAAAGAGGTACTCGCACTTCTGGTGTGACTTGTAAATATGCGACAGGTTGACAACCGGTCAACTCCCAGATGTGACTTTATGTGTAACCACATGTTACCTAAGGCTAAGCTCATCTCTATTTGAGATTATGAGCGCGGTTGCATGTAATAAAATGTTTTTAAGTATGTTAAAAGAGGTACGATATTAAAAGAAGCCTACAGTCAAACACCAATAATTGCTTTGAATATAATTATTTTGATTTGTAAGTGTCAAATACTGGAACATTTTCAAAATAAACAATGATTATCGAATGTATCTAAATCGAAATCTCGATGTATCTGTCCAAACCTCAGCAAACGTTTCAGTAATCCCTTTTAGAAATCATGAAGTGATTCTGACCACTAACCATAAAAGTGTATTCCATCCATCCCTACAATATAAGATGTTACTCATAGGTTCAACAAATAAACGTTTTTTTATTCATTCATATATATTTATATTGTCCTTTTTTAAACCAATCAAGGCCAAATGAGTATTATTTTGGAAATTGAAACTAAATCATGCTGATCATGCATTCCTACACTACGCTAAACTTTGCAGTGAAAATTTAATTAAATTAGTCTAATCATAATAATAATTATGATAAGACTAATGTAATGAAAATTTTACTGCACGGTTTCTTTGTCCGCTCGGTTCCAACCCGTAAATCACGGCACGGGGACTTCCGTGCTGACCCTGTCCTCGTCTATCTATTAGTAAACTGTGTAATATGTATCCAGATAATTATAAACTAAACTAGCGTATGCCCGCGACTTCGTCCGCGTAGAATCGTTACTTCGGGCAGCATTTAAATTTTCTTATTATTTCTTCTAACCCAAGCGCCATATACTTACAAAATTTCATGTATTTTACTTAAAAAATGACGGATTTCCATACAAACTTCCATCCCTTATTTTACCCCCTTAGGGATTGAATTTCCAAAAATCTTAAAATACATCTTTCTTAATTTGTAACTGAAAGGCCATGTACCAATTTTTATGGATTTTACTTTAACAATGACGGATTTCCATATTAACTTTTCACCCCCTTTTCACCACCTAAGAGGGTGAATTTCCAAAAATCCTTTCTCAGTGCACCCTTGGACCTCATAAGGAACCTGCGTACCAAATTTGTAATCTCTAGATCCAGCGGTTTGAGCTGTGCGTTGATATGTTAGTAGGTCACTTTCTCTCTGTCTCTCTCTTTTATCGAGGAACGGCACCGTAGTAATTGAAGCAGCCCAAACTGGGGTAGTACGTCCACCTTACAGAAGACCACAGACAAATAACACTACATTTTTGTGGTGTCGTGTTTCTGTTGGTGAGTAATACTGAGCTACACAAGGTAGGACAGTAGACTAAGGTTGTCAGCGCGCGCGTGTCACGTCAGTGTTGCAAGCGTCTATAGGCTATAGGCGGTGGTGGCTTTCCACCAGGCAGGCCGAATGCTTATTGCCAACCAAATCTATACATATAAAAATGAATTCCTGTTCGTTAGTCTCGCTAAAACTCGAGAACGGCTGAACGGATTTATCTTATCTTGGTCTTGAAATGTTCGTGGAGGTCTAGGGAAGGTTCCAACGGTGAGAAAATATGGAGAAATTACGAGGAAGATAGTAAAAACAACATTTTCATTTTCCCATATAAACTGTTCTGCCTACTTGCCTGTCAAACATTTGACGTTCCGCCATTTTAGCGAAGGGAGAATTTTAATGTCTTTAGGATAGGTGCAAAGACGTTTAGTAAGTACTCCGTGAATATACGAAGTACACCGGGTCATCTAGTAACATATAAAAACACTTGTTTACTAGGTGGTCGGGTTTCTCCCGAGTTCTTTTTGTAAAAACACGTGTTGAGAGACACCATTTTTAACCTCAATCAACCGTACAATTTTTATTACTTTAGTTACATTTTCACTTGACATTGGCAAAATGCGTACGCTTAATGCGACGCGATGCCATTAATTAAGAATAGAATAGAATAGAATACTAGGTGGTAGACCCATATGTACGGTTATCTGGCTAGGTACCACCGCCTTTCTTACTTCTGTCGTGCAGCAGTTCGCGTGTTTCGGATTGGAGGGAAAGGTAGCCAGTGTAATTGGGCATGAAAGGCATATCATCTTAGTCCCCAGGATGGCAACGCAATCTTAATGTTAAGTGATTTACCCTTAATATTGCAAGTGTCTATAGGCGACGGTAACCACTTAACACCAGGTGGGGTGCAAGCATGTTTGCCATCTCGTAGTTTAAAAATAATAATAACGTTGCCCAGGGCATTGGAAGCAAGCATCGAATATGACGAGATGTGGCCCGAGGGTCAGGCAAGTGTGGAGGTTGATAGGCACCGCACCCCATCCTTTGTGCACCTGAATTAAATCACCTGAGTTAAGTCACCCTAGTGCACAGAGTGGATGCAATAAGTATCCTTTGTGCACCTTATTAGCCTTTGAAATTCACGTTTCATCAGTCTTAGTAATTGAACGCGTTAAACTACATTATAAATCTATTAAAGAGACACTTAAAATGGACTGATGACTTTATTGATGTTTTAATCACCTGTGAAAACTGCGAAATAATGGCGGACAAATTCAAATGACCGTTTTTACTGCGATGTTTTTTTAATCGAATGTACTCAGTGAAAAGTGTTTTTAATTATTCTAAAATTTTTAAAACAAGTTTTCTAGATAGGGTTTTTCGCAAAAAAATTAGTTCTTCGTATCTTGTTTGCTGCTATCGATATTTTCGACTTACTAAATTATTGCAATCATTGCATAAGTAATGGCACTTACAACATTTATTTTATATTTTATTATTATTCAATTTACAATAGGTATACGAATTTCCAGCCAACTCTAATAAATAAGGAATAGTCCAACATGACCAAATTAATCTTTCTTCAATCTTAGATTCCTAGAAAACGGATCGCTCGATATTGTTATATTAATAACAGCGATCAGTTATTTGGGATTGATTTATAACAACTCTGATCCTACCGCAACACGATTATTCAAATTAAATCTTACAAATCGTGCTCAACCTCACTCAACCGAAGTTGCTCACAAGGGTGGCTAGTGGTTTGGGTCCGTCGCAGGATTAATCTTCGCTATGAAAACATGGTTCATACACGCTTAAAACATATTTACATATCGACTACTGATTAATCGAGTGGACGGTAATCTTACCTAATAAGTACATACATTCTATATGTATTCATTACATCCCTTATGTTCTTTACCATACTACATCCTATTTGTGAACTTACTAAAATAAATCAATTAATATCTAATAAGTTTTCAAATAAAAAGCTCATAGTGATGAAACATAAAATTTTACATTTGAAAGTAATTAAATTGTATTTTCAATTTCGATACTGAGATTCAAATGAAACGCTAAACACAATGGTACAATACAAAACTTCAGTAAGAGCTCACGTAGCTAGCAGTCGCTATAGAACATGTTTGGCAGTATGGACCGTGCAGTGCCTTCAAATAGGACAGGCATTTCACCTGAATAAAACGATAATCAAACCAAAAAAACAATAATTAATACATACATTTTACCACGCTCGTAATCCCTAAAGTGTAGAGCAAAATAAAACTTCACATCTGGCAATATGGACCATACAACACCCCCTAAAATAGTGACCTTACCAGCCTGTCGCCTACATGGAAGGGGTGACTAAACCTCTGTCAAATGTTACTCTCAAACATTTCAGCAGTCCGGATTAACTGATTTTGACAGATTTTGTTATAGAGTAAACGTATTTTGAGCCTCAAAGACACTTGCTACTGTTTCTCGCTACAGCCAAAACGTAATAGCTGTGCAAGAAAAGATTCTTCTTCTTCTTTTACGTTAATGGCGATCGCAACACATAAAGATTACGCATTGCGCCAATATCAAGTGAAAATGTACTTAAAGTAATCGACAATTGTACAGTAGATCGAGTTTAAAATGGAGTGTTGAGAGAACACGTGTTTTTTGCAACAAGAACTCGGGAGAAACTCCAAGAAAAGATTCAAATATCGGTAGGGTCAGTCTGAGAAATTAAAATTAATAAATAAATTCTTGTATTTTACACAAATATGTTCACAAGTATGTATAATTTCAATTACCTATTATGTAATTTTGTTTAATAATAGTCACTTTAACAGATTGTCACTTGTGTGCAGATAACCTAATTCCTAAGCCTAATCTTATACCTACCACTGACAGAAACTAATCATTTGGTAAGCTAGTATTATTTGTCTGCGGTCTTCTCTAACTTACACTGGGCGGTCGCTCCAAATTTCATAGTGTTCGGGCTGTTATCATTAATATTATTTAAACAAAGTGAATGAAATGTAGTTTTTTTTGTGTGTGTTGGCAAGTTTAGTTATGTTAAAGATGTAAATCTGCAACATTGTTAGGCATACGCCAGCTTGATGACGTAATCAAAAACGAAAGACATGGCTAAATTCGTCGTGTTCAAACAGTCCTGTGTAGCTCAGTTGGAAGAGCAGTCGCCCGGATAGCGGAAGGTCGCGGGTTCAAGTCCCGTCTCAGCACTTATCCATGACAGGAATTATTTCCTTGTTTTTCGTTTTATATTAAGTTTATTACAAAGTGAATGCTAACGCTAACGAATATTAAATCCCAATATAAAATTTCTTCACTGCTATGACGTTTCAAAGTGTAAACATCTGATCTGACAACAAAGATGTTTTACTTTTTGGGTATGATGCCCTTTTAGATTGCGACAGGCTAGTTACCTGACACTTTTAGGGCATTGTATGGTCCATACTACCAGATTGGCTCTTGGTATATTTTACCTAAAGCCCTGCTAACCATTTTGGGATTCTGAAAGTGATAGCATGTATGCATAGCATTACATTATATCATAAATTTAGATATTTTTATTAAACTAGAAATTTTAGCATCTACAGAAAAGTATAGGCACTTGTTTATTTGCAAAGTTGGCGTAAGCGGGTAGCGCTTAAAAACAAGTAGAACGTTCCAACCCTTACTTACTTAAATTTAATTCGCGCAAAATAATGAAGAAATTGCAGAAACTTCAAACTGGAGGCCAGAGAAATTCGAGCCTTCAAAATGGAAACGAAATTTATATTTAATTTATACGCCAGTGGAACATGAACTTTATGGGCACTTCAAAACTCTTTTAAGTTCAGAAAATTACGTACTGTAGGGCTTGAAAGAGCGAAGGCTCGCGCAGCCTCATTTAAGCCGATAAGACACGCGGCTATCGGGCTGAGAGTCATTGTCCCACACTTGGCACCATTCCACGGCTGCGTAGTCCCGGCCTACGTACCCATATTACATCGTAAATAAGCATTTACGGGACAACAACTACTGCTGACGAGGACGCTTACAAGTAGATACGAGATCGCTATCGTTATTTGCCAATTATCTGTGGATAACAAGGACTGACCTACAACGCATGAAAACTTATGCTAGGAGTACTTCCTAGTACGAGGTCTCATTTGAAACCGATTTCAAATGCTTAGTTGCGATCATGTGTTTACAATGGTCTTAAAATTAATTTTTATGATGAACTTCTGTGCTTTCTTACAAATTAGGTAGTTAAAAAAATAGCATAAGTGTATTGTTTTTTTTTTTGCAAGTTTAGTTATGATTGAAATTGATACCAAATTAAATAGAAAACGAAAAACATGGAAAAAAAATCCTTTCATGGATAAGTGCTGAGACGGGACTTCATGCTATCCGGACGCTATTCGCTATCCGGGCGACTGCTCTTCCGTATATGGTAGTAATGATTTACAGTAATGATTATAATTTTAATTTCAAATCAAACATATTTATTTCATTTTAGGTACAGACAGACCGTACGCTTATGAATGTCAACCACAAAAAATTTAAGAAATACAAGCTGCCCCAGCAAACGTTGGTATGAAATATACTTTAACTTTTCTCATACCTACCAAATATACACAAAATATTTAATAAAATCATTATTTGGAAGAAATGCGTCTACAAAATACCGTGACACGAGATTTTTAAACAGATTATAAAGAATGTTAAAATTTAAGACAACACTAAACTTCATATATTAGAAAAATAGCACACTCCAAAAAAATTTAAGTAACAATATTAGTGAATCTATTGTTATCTAATTAAACAAACAATTGATGTACCTACAGTGACAAAGTGGTAAAAAGTATAATAATTAATTTGAATCTGGAACCCAATCGTTTTGTGTCCGCGCAGAATTGGTGTTCGATAATAAAAGCTACGGTCTTACTACAACTCCGGCCGACGACGATACCCACATCCACATCAGTATTCGAAAACAAAACAATAAAATCCATGACGTCAATAATTATTTCCGAATTTTTCCGATAGTCGCACTGCAAAGGGGAAACGAATACCCCTAACAAGCCCCCAGTCAGCCAGTTAAGGGCATAGTGGATTACCCGCTTGAATTTCGACGCCCATACTGGGACAGTACCTCCACCTTACAGAATACCACATTCAAATAACTTTACATTATCGTAATGTATACGTTTTTACAATAAGCTTCCGAAGAATATTAGAGATTTGCCTGTCAACGAATTTAAAAAAAATGTAAAATCTAAATTATATATAAAAGCTTATTACAAGATAAATGATAATTTAAATTATCCAAATGTGTGGCAGTAAAATCTGCCCAAGATTTACGCATTTAAGATTGTAATTTGCTCATATTGATATATCTATTGACTGTAATGATGTTTTGAATTCATTACGAAATTGTAAGCTGTGGAGTTTCTTTCGCCATTTCTTCTCCATCTTAACATAATAATAATTATTTAAGTAAAATAATTATTTTACTTAATTATTTAAGTAAAATAATTATTTCGTCGAAATGGTGGTAGGGCTTTTGACGATTTAAGTACTTAGCAAAGTCCATTTAAATAAAGAGCTATTTCATTTCATGTATTGTGGTGTTTTGAAGGTGAGTACGGTTGCCAAAGCTCCACATGGAATGAGTATGGGAGGGATCAGGGTTGCCACCGCGGGAGAGACTCATCATGCAGGCCTCATGCGTTTTCCAACCACCTCATAAAAAGTCGATATGGTAATTTATACAAAATTCGAATGGATAGTTTACTTAATAACAATCTAATAACAAGAACCAATCAATTTTATGTGCACGCTATTTAAATATGATACATATAAAGACAAAAAGACAACAATATATTTTAGATAATTTTATTTAAAAAGTTCACTGCACAAATATGTAAATTTGTTTCGCTCCCGAAGTTTCTGCAATTTCAATCTTCAGATTATGAGCGGTAAGGCCTCCAGAACGGAGTACGTATTTGAATAACTAATATATTTAAATGCTTTAATGGACCAAGTTTTAATAGACCTTATTCAAAGCAAAAAGAACAGGTGTTTCATTGCACAATTAATCACTTGTACATACAGTTGATTGTCTTAAACTATTTCGAAATTTACGCAATATAGTAACCAACTTTGTGGTCTAATGTTTCACTTAACGGTATCAGATTTGGAGGTCTCGCATTCTATCCTCGGGTAGCATATAAATGCTCGATTTGCTTGTTTTAAGCCTACCTATCTACCGTCATCTTATGTAAGTCCTCCACCATAACAATAAAGCTAAGCATTATTGTAATAAGAGAGCTAGTTTCTCAGTAGTTGAGACATCATGAGAGTAGATGATCCATAGCACAAGTTCTTAATGATACTTAATTTGGGCTAGATGATTGGTGTGGTGTGTGTGTGAGAGAGAGAGTTCCATCCGATTAAGCCCGCTTCCACTTTCGGATTTATAATCATCCCTTCCGACTTAAACGTTTTTTTTTTAACGATGGAAAATCCATTTACGACCATACTGGACGCTGGCTAGGTACGGCGTGTGTGGGACTCACCCGGCGCGGAACAGCGTTGGTCCTACCCACTTAAAACCACCGGTCTCAACTTATTCTATTACGCCACTAAACCAAGACGGAAAAAATCCTCGGACTTGAACGCCCTAAAGACCCTAATCGGTGTAGAGACTGCCCCGCAGGAGATGCTCGCCAGTTAGAAATCATCTCCACCAAGGTCCTAGATTTCTCTATAAACCCGGTGACACTGAGAAGGCCATTGGCGGCCATGAGTGGTAGTCATTAAAAACGACTTCGCTGTCGAGTAAATAAAAAACGCGTATCTGTCTATCCACTATCTAATTTCAGCAATATTTAATTTGACATAAAGAGTTTATTGACGTGACAACGTCTTATAATTCGATAGAGCCGGCTGCACGCACGAAAAAACATGACGCATGCGGCGTTACCTCGCTCTGAGGCGTTCCATGGAAGGCCGGCAAAACAAATGAAATTAAATTTTTCTTTTGAAAAATGCTACCATTCCATCAGTATTTTCTTAAGACGTTGTCACGTTCAACTATCGTCAGTAAACCGACTTTACAGACCAACCAATTTTTTTTTATTAACTTTTTTCCTGTTTATTTACGTTCCTATGTTTATTCTATCAGCTTACATGTTAATTTATATTTTGCGTCTCATAAAGACTAGCTCTAAAGGAAGCTTAGCTAAAATTTTTAATACTAGAAAAAGTACACTGAAAAAAATCGACCTGCCTCAGGCGGGAAGGGCAGGTCGAATTTTTTCAGTGTACTTTTTCTAGATAGATAGATAGATTATTCTTTATTGTACACCAGTAAGTAATTAATTACAAAAAATAAAAAAAAGATAATGTACAAAGGGCGGTCTTATCGCTAAAAAGAGCGATCTCTTCCAGACAACCTTTGGATGGACAGGAAAGACTAAAACTAATGAGGGAAGTTGTCGGTGTACTTTATATGCATATTGGGTAATAAAGTTTATATAAATTACTACGTATTTTACAAACAATATAAAAAAAATAAAAATAAACAGGCTGATAAATACAAATATATGTATGTATATATACATATATATAAAAAATACTAATACATATACTAAATAAATAATATATAAATATATAATACATAATACCAATAAATTACATACAGTAAATATATATGCTACATAGCAAGATAGTGTTCTTTAACTTGGGCTATGAAAACATCCCGCGACTGAGCTTTCCTTAATGTAGATGGTAAAGCATTCCACAAAAGAGCTGCTTGAACAGTAAAAGATTTACTATAGAATCTGGATTTTTCTAGTAGGTATTAAAAATATTTACGCGTTTGTAAACGCAAACATTATTTCATTACATAAATTTGTTGTACTGAGAGCGTGATCTGTTTTAATAGTAATTATTAGACTCTCCTAATGTTACCGTAAGAATTTACTTCGTATCATCATAACAGCCTTTACAATCCGACCCACTGCTGGGACACAAGGCTTCTCCTTGGCATCGAAGGAGGTTTCGGCAGTATTCTACCACGCTTACCCAATTGGTGGACTGAGTGTAAGGTGATCAATACCGCCTTCTATATATCGCCGTCTATGACACCTATTGTAGGATATGGGGTGATACTATTCTACTCCACCGGCATCATATGGCTTGTTCTTCGTATAATTAACACTAACTAGCCTGGGTCCCTAAAATAGTGTGTTATCTCTCGCATTTGAACTCCACTGGTTACCATCAAGTAGAATCGAGTCATTTTTAGGCAAGACTATTTTTATAAAAAAAAAACCCTATGCCATTCCGAATAAGGTGTTTTCGATACGATATTTTCCTCCTTTGGACACAATAATTCCTTCCTCTGACCTACTCTACTTCTGAATGCAATACGAAATCTCGATAACCAAGGCACCCGTGTAAAGCTCGGGAAACTGGATTCGGCATCCTTTGTTACATGATCACCCCGATTATACGTCATTGTGTGCGCAGATAATTAAATTTAGTTATATAATATCTTCTAGTTATTATTAGCATACACTGCATTGTTATAATTAGTTGAGCTTCCATCATTGTTATATTCGAACAGCTGTCAAATTACTTACTAGATAACACTACATAATTATATGTTTATCAAAATATATCGTTGAAAAAGTAGCATGCTAACGGTGAAAGAATTTTAAACCGACTTCAAAAAGGAGGAGGTTATCAATTCGACTGTATGTTGCTTTTTTGTATTCGTATGAAAAAATGCTGATGAATGTATTAATTTTCAGTTCGCAAGGTTATCATTTACAAAAATAAAAATCGGGAGTGGTCTCCCCTTGACTTTCTCGTATACCGAAAACGACTCAAAGGTTGATAGAAACCTTATATTTTGATATCATACACGCATGTTAAATTTGTTTGCAATAAGTTAAAGCATGCTCGAGTTATCGTGCTAACGCACAGACACACAGAAATAATTCCAAAAACGGTATTTTTGGACTCAGGAAGGTCCAAAACGTGTAAATCCGTCAAAATCTCCAGGGCGAATTATTTGACGATTACAAGTCTTCCTCTATACTACGTATACGAGAAAGTAAAAAGAGTTGAGAATGCCTTTTCTTATGTCAAGTGGTTGGCAGACAAGCATACGGCCTGCCTGGTGGTAAGCAGCCACCATAGCCTATAGACGCTTGCAACACTCGCGTGCCGACAAACCCTAGTCCCCCTCCTTATCCCGTGGAGTTATGGCGACCTTACTCACCAACAGAAACACAACACCACAAAAATGTAGTGTTATTTGACTGTGGTCTTCTGTAAGGGACTACCCCAGTTTGGGTAGTTCGCTGTGGCCTACCTCAACTATAGTTATACATATAAATTAATTTAATAATCAAATGCGAAGTATACCTTGCCTTTGATTTTAGAATTAATTTTTATGTAAACAATCTTTGCAGCTGCGATTTCGTTACAAAATATGTACGTATTTTTGTTTAGGAGTAACTATATAAAAAGCTTGAAGGTTTTTAATATTATATTAATTCATTATTTGTGTTAATATTCTCATTTGAAATGATTACAAATTTAATTTTATATATTTTTTAAACAATGAGCAAGTATTGAGACGTGTATGACCATTGTTATCAATTAATACAAGTAAAGATTTATTTTTATTTTTAGAATTACCGAATGTACTATAATATAGTATTCTATTAGTACTAAATTCAATTCTAAATATCAAATGTTAGTAGTACAGACACGGAGCTTCGCTACGCTATACAATTGCTAAAACGGATTTCGGGCGGATTCAGACGAGAGCTTCTCTTTGTCGCACTTGGGTTCTGATAAGGACCGTGTGTTAGAAAGGGCTCGTAAAAATAATAGAGCGTTTTAACGCTGTTTTCCGTTCAAATTTTAAGACGTATGACTGATCGAACTTGACGATTACGTGATGAAACTCCTTTGACTTCGTAGTTATTATTCAATATACATAAATGATTTGTAATTTCTTTAGAATAAACAAATAAACCTAACGCCTTTAGCGTGTGTAAGTAGAGCTAAAACTTGACTACAGAGCAATTTAATCAGAGAAATAAAAACCTTAGTCTAGGACGCTTTGTGAACTCAACACTCAACGCTTTCTCAGTTTGCTCGGTAGGATCTAAGAACAAAACAATGCCGCAAAAGTTTTGTCTCTTCAAAAGGTGCTACAAGTTTGAAGCCTTCAAGTTGAAATATAAAATTGGAAGCAAATTATCATAAATAGGAAATCGTTTACCCTTTCGACTTGATTATGAAATTTCATTATTAAATGCGATTTGTAGCAAAAAAAGAAGTGTCCGCTTAAAGTCGGTACGTATCGTAAATCAGTACGAGATGAGAGAATTGAAAGGTTGTTCGGCGACGGCGCGGCGGCGGGCGGCTCGGCGCGTGCGCGAGGCGGGCGCGCGGGGGCGGCGCAGCCTCCGGGCTGCTGCACTCCGCCGCCGCCCGCCGCCCGCATCGATCCCGCCCGGGCAGCAGGCGAGCCGGGCTCAACGCGCGCCAACGCGCCGCACGCGACCTGCACGCCACACGCACGCGAACTGCACGCGTCCGACGCGCCCGCCGCTCGCGCCCGCCCCAAGGTCCCTTTCATCTCGCGCTCATAACAATTATCAGTGCAGGTTATAATCGTGACCGCTTACGTAACCTTTGAATTTCGTGCGTACCTATTGACAGGTTATATGTGAGTGGCACCAGTCGTCGGCTCGGATTACAGATAAGGTTCACATTTAGTCCATGATATGTTTTAGTGTTTAAATTCGTACCAGTTACAGCCAGTACCGTGTTTAGATGTTCATATTTTTATGCTTACAACTGTCCGAACCCAAAACAGTTTCCGCTGCACACATAACCTTCCTGGCGTACGCTGTAGATCGTAGTATTCATTGTTCATAGAAAATACGACTTTCATACTATACGCGCAAGGTTCAAAATAAAAGGCGCCATTCTTTAGCACCGGCAAAATATAGGACGGACAAAACAAGCGAATACAAACCGTAGCGCCTGTAATTTAGAAGTCCGTAAAGAGAATCATCTCGCCTCATCATTTATTCACGATGAAAATTTTGTCCGTAACAGCGCACCGGAGAGCGACTTCACTTGTAAAATGTAAAATATAGCAACCTGCCACCCTTCACCGACATATTAGCATAATATATATATCAGAATCACCTTGCTTACTAGGCTAGTTGTACCAAATTTCACGTACAACAGTTTTGCAAAAAGTAACGTATTAGTCAACTTGATTCATAGGAATTAGTTGTTCCATGTTAAAAAATATTTAATTTTTTACCATATTAACTGGTCGTAAGTGTCATACATCAAAAAATCTCATACAAAACGCCCTCGATATAGTTAAATATAATAGCCACATAAACGGGGGCAAAATATCAGCTCACCTAAGGGTTAAAATAAAACATCGCGGGCTGTAACAATGGCTGCAGTGACAAAGCTATTGTTCCGAAGAGCTAAAACGGTGCCAGTATTTTCAATGTGCTCTAAAACAGACATTCGTTTTCACTTTCGATTGTCGTCGCCCTAATTCTGCGCTCTAAACGAGATTGCTTTTGAAAAAAAAACGTCTTTACTTTGCTTTTTCATTTCGTAGGAGTCATATAAATACTACATTTACTTTTAAGTCTCTTTCTTGAAATATTTGTCGTATTTTGTCTTTTCTTCATATTATGATATCATATTATGGACAAAGAGATTTTTTAAAGATTGCATTACTTGATAAATTAGATAATGTAATATTCAATATATTAAAATAAAATTATAGCATCTCTCTCTCTCTCTCTCTCTCCCTCCCTTCTACTTGCAAATTATCTAAGCCCTCCTTATAATTTCATAATTAGCACTACAATGTGATAATGTTAAAAACGTAGCAAGTAAATTTTCGTAATTTAAGTATATTTTTTCTCTTTATAAAACTATTTTTTTTATAAAGAAACATCTACCGAATTACCATTTTAATAACAACGTTAAATTGGTAGATGTTTTTTTTTAACATACATATAAACTTTATACGTCTTTTCCTTATTTTAATTGTATTTTTAATGGTTTTAAATGGACGCCTTTGTTTCAATGTACGCAACTAGACATTGGCACAAAATCAAAGGAAGAGATACCTTACAAGAATATGATTCTCTAATCAAGTGTGTATTCCATAAAATTTCGAGTATCTATTTTAACACAATAAGATCTACAATATTGAAAACTAATCTAAAACATAGAACAATCTATCTACATAATTATTACCGAAATTAGGAAAACTATACCTTATTGCAAACCTAAAAAGGCGATTTAGATATAGGTGCCAATTTTGATATTATCGTCCTATGCCGTTTGTAATTGAAACCTCACATCACATATTAGTTAGCACAAAAGTAGTATACCTGCAAATATTTAAAATGACTGGTTTCCTCATTCAAGACTGCAAACTATTTTTCTGGCCAAACCGAGTACAAAATATAAAGATTATATAAATATTAGTTCTGAAATTTACCTACTTACATATAAAAAAACCTTTGTATCAATTGTCTAATTAAAATGGTTAATAAATTATCTCTGAAGATATTAAAGGATTTAATTGTGTCAAGCAATCTAAAATATTCATTATCAATTTAGAACGGCGTCACAGATGATAGTGACGAAAATTAATTACTTATTCCTCTATAAATCAAAATCCTCTGCTGACAATCGTCCGTTCAGAAAATTTCTTCGTGCGCAAAAAAAGAGCTTAAAATTAGAGCCGCGTTATTTTCGAATAAAATTAATTACATTCCCGGTGAAATACTTTCCAAACCATTCATGCTTTTATGAACGAAAAGTTTTATATTGTTTTTTGTGGAAACAAATTATGTTTTTTATGTCGGGTCGAAAATTTTTCAATATTCATTAGCGTTCAATGATTGAAAAAGAATTTATCGGTTGTATTTGTAATACGGACAATCTTTGCGTTCTATTACTGTTACAAAAAACAATCTAATATTCTATCACTTATTGGACAGCCTCTGTTAATTAAAAAGGCGCAAGCACTTCGTAATCAGAACAAATTAAGAAAATTAGCACCCACTACTCATAGTGCATTAGACAAATATGTATGCACGGAATCACGGCGCCGGCGCAGCGTGATACACCACCCATTAACACATCACGTACTAAATACCAGATAAAAACATCGGACCTGATCTAGTCAGAACAAATATTAGAAAATCCCCAACGCATTAATGTCGCACGCATTTAATTGGCTATAAGCAATAGACGTATCCGTGCCTATTAGTTTTTGTGATTTTTTTGTAGAGTCAATAAAGCATTGGCTGTTTGCCAATATTTAGTCATTGGAGATCAGTCATCGTTCATTATCCATAATCTGTGATCCTTGGGAGCGGTGGCGTTCACACCTTTTATAAATATATATTTTATTTATTCAAAAGATAGTAATGAGTCGCGGTGCGTCCTCCGCGTGAATACGAACGTTACCGAGTGTACATAGAGCGTGCTAACATGGCATCTGAAAAGGAGAAAATGGCTGCTGCCGAAACTAAGTCACCATCCAACAGGAGCAACTGCACATCCCCGGGAAAGAAAGGTAAACATTTAAACTCTGCCCCATCATTAATTCATGAATTTTTTGTTGATGTTCCAATTATTATAATGCTTTAACTTGAACTTGAAAAATGGAGAGGTTTTGTTAATAAAGAGAGTGCCAAACTTGGCGTTGCGGTATCTATTAAGAAAAGATAATATGACTTTTGCTTTGATCAGTCAATCTTGATCTCCATATTCAGGAAAGTACGATAAGACGTTGGTCTTAGGTGTTATTAACTGTTATACCAACCTATCTGCATTGGACCAACGTGTTGGTAGCTCCAAACCAAACTCCTCAAGCGTTCTGATGATGATGGATATTTGCAAAACCAACCAAGAATACAACGTCATTGTAACTATAACTGTATTACAAATACAGTCCAAAATTTGTAGTGAAAACAATCAAAGATACATAATGACGACCTGAGCTCACTGGCAGAGTAGCAACTTAGTCAGCAACCTTGTGTAGCAAAAATGTGTCCATCGTCGACTCTTTGGCGGTTGAATTATGAGTCGTAGTCTTTGGTTAGCATAACACACCAAACGCTGAAGTCGGAGTTACGCGGTCGTCAGTCGGAATCACTGACATTAAAACAGTTTGAGACCTCTGCTTTTCGTGGGTGTTTTTGCTACTCGGCCACAAAGTGCTGGAACAATATTCCACCACATATAAGGTCGTCTTCCTCGGTTAATTCATTTAAGAGAACCTACAACAAATATTTATTGAACATACAAAAGACAGAGTAGACGACGAGTATTGGCGTTTTAATTTTAATTAATTATGCTAATTCAATATTATGTATGTACCTGTAGTGTATATTTTATTGATTGTGTGTAAAATACAACCATATGATTATGCTATGTTAAGCTAAGTCAAAATGTTAATTTAAGATTAAAATGTGCTTGTTAATATGTGTTTATTATAACTCATTATTATTTCTTTGGATGAGTTGCGCCCTCCGCAGGGCCTCCGCAGAAAACCATTGTCTTGACACATTTTAGGTGCCTAGACGTAATACTGAGCGGAGACCTTTTTGGTGCTTCTCCTTCTATTATATTAAACTTGTCATGTTTGTTTAATCAATGTGTGAAGCACTGAATAAACATTTTTTTCATTCATTCTTACTTTCGTTTGCTTAATGCTCAAAAATTTTAAAAGAAAAACATATTATTATGTGAGCAAATTGACTTTTAAATTAGAAAATTTTAAATTTGTATATATATTAATATGTGAGGAGGTTATCTTGGTTTTCTGAATTATCTAGGAATGACAAGTCCCCGACTAATCGGTTCACTAGTCTGCCACTTGCTAATGTTTCCGAAAATTAGTAATTATTGGAATAGATCATTAATAGCAGGAAAATGATGGCGCCACGAAACACAAAAGCTAAGCTAGCAAGTACGCGGTTGGTACTCGGACGGGTGAACGAAATTTTTCAACTATATTTAACTCCGTACTTCGGAAGGCTCGTTAAGTTGGTGGTCCCTGGTGCTATCAAAAGATAGCAGCCGTTTCCAAGGAGATTTGGTGTCAGGTACACGGTCGTAAAAGTATAATGCAAAAACCTTTAGCAGTATTGTCGAAATCGAGACACATTACACCGACCCCAAAATAAAATTGGGTGCAGGGTAGGAAGAAGAAGAAGATAATGGGTCATAAAAAGAGCCAGTATTTAAAGAGTCATTCATTCAAAGAATTAGTTGTTTGTAGAATTAACGCTGTCAGTATAGATGAAAGCTATTTTTCACTACTATGTAGCCAAGTCTGGAATAAGCCATAGTTGAACTAAGTGGTCCGCATTTTTAACCGACTTCAAAAAAGGAGGAGGTTCTCTATTCGACTATATGTTTTTTTTATGTATGTTCCACGATTACTCCGTCAATTATGAATCGATTTTGATGATTCTTTTTTCGTTAGAAAGGTCATACTTCAGAGGTAACGTAATTTTGCTACGGCTGGCACCGACTCCAAATATATCGTAGTATGTATTATAAATAAATAATTATAAATGTTTATCAATACTTTTCTTGGTTTTCTATGACGCTCTTTTCAACTACTTAATAAAGGTATTATTTATTTCTTACTATTTAGTTTGAATTTGTACGTCTTAAAATCGGTATTCGTATTTTTTTGCTAAAAATATTTTGTTGAACTTATACTTATTTAGGCGCGGTATGAAAAAATTATGAGTGTGAAATTTCAAGACGCGCGCGCTTCACCTTAACACAAAAGTCAAAGGTTGATATCAAAGTCTCGAAATAAATGTATTATGACATGATTTGTACTAAAGATTATAATATTCTTAATTTATAATATTTATTATTGATTATTTAGTATTTAAAAAATAATAAATAAAACAAATAAAATAAAAAAAATAATTAAATTTCTTTGATGTGTGCAACATAACTCACGCGCGTACAAAAGTACACGCACCCATTTTTTATAAACTTTTTATAAGCTTTCTGTGTGGCCTTATGTATTACCATCCAGTCTTAAAACAGCTGTATTTTGTTAGGGAGAGTTCATTAATTAGATAAGTACCGATTCTAACAAATTAGTTCGACAAGTCAGTAATTACCGAAAGTTGGAGTGGTTGTGCGTAGGTGGAGCCTACCGCCAAATACGAGTAGGTATTGGAAGACTCAGTACGTGGGTATTATTTGAATTACTTTTCAATTATTTCAAATTGGTCAGTAGATTTATAAGTCATCCAATGATTAATTATCGCTCACAGTAACTAATCGTTCGTTTCTTTCGTTCGAATCTCTTTTTCTTTTTAATTTGCTATAAATACTAACATTTTCAGGCAGGGTTTGAAGTGATAATTATCCTATATCAAGATAAATATAGGTTGATAATTATCTTGATAAGTATAATTTAATATTTGCCACTTATAATTTGTCGCATTCAACGACTGCGTGTATCGGAAAGCGCCACGTAACGTCAATAGCGGGATTCCCCGCGTCGTCCAGGTTTCGTATCTGAATTGTGACTTATTCATGATTTTCTTCATTCATTTGTTTTTTGTGTGGCCGTGTGGTTATAACAATGAAATTGATGTTGGTTTTTTAATTATTAGCGTAACTTGAGTTGAGTACAAGAATATAGAATAGATTGTTTCCTCAACATTACGTAATGCCAAGAAATAGGGCTTATATCTTTTTGATAATTATCATGATAATTATCAAAGGGCACATTTATTTTGATAATTTCAAACCCTGTTTTCAGGACAGATGACATAAATCATCTCAGCAGTCTACGTATCATACCAGCTTAAAACAATAGCTAATGCTAGAACCAGCAGTAATCTTCTATCACACTCTTAATTTATTTGGGGTCGATGCAGAGTGTCCTAATATCGACATATTGTCGTAGATTAATAGAGACATTAGATTTTGACAGCTGGTCGCCTGACTGATACCAATCCTTTCCTTTTTTTTACGTGGGGAGTTGCGTTACACATACGTCATACCACGATGGGATGAACGTTATGTGGGACTCTCCCTACTAAAGGCAGGGCCTACCCACTATGGCTCGGTGAAATGCTTCGGCAAACCCCGGTCTCCAGTAAGGGTATGGGGGAAACAGGAGTGGTTTAGCAGGTATTCCCAGTGCCGTGGTGATCAGATTCTGGGCCACCCCTGCACGAGCTAACCGACGTGGTCCACTAGGCCAGCGGTTTAGGGTATCGTCCGTAAGCGGATTACACTCCGATAAAAAAGGGCCGACCTTGGCGCGAAAACACCAATGACCGCCACTTCCTGACCGATATCGGACGAGGAGAATGTGTCGGCCGCGGATGTGTCGGCCGCGGATGTGTCGCTGCGGGACGGACAAAGGGAACCCTTGCGGACACTTCCACGACCCCGGTCTGGTACCAACCCTGCTTGGCAACGACTACTGTCTTTAAGCACCTTCCGGAGCACAGAGGAAGAAGTTTAGTAATAAAGACATTATTACAACTGCATGTTATTTACCTTCCAAATACGTATACTTAGCTAAACTGTCCACCCGTGAACATGTAAATTGTCTGTTGATTATGACTACCGTGACATATTGACAATATAATTGATACGCGCTCGCCCCGTCGCATTTGATTGATCTAATAACACTTACCAGTAATCTACGTCCAATAGATCTTCAGATCACGTTAAGGCACCGCGTGTTGATTCCTATACAGTGATGTCATAATAATTGCAATTAACGTGTTTTCCAAATCAATTGCAAACATCTTTCAAATAATTTGCTGTAAAACGTTATGTTTTCTTTTTTTTATACCACATTGAGGACAAAGAATCTACGGTTCGCCTGCTAGTAAGGGATCACCGCAACCTATGGCGCTAAGTATTTTCACCCCTTTTTTTAAGAATCCTATGTTGTATTCCTTTGGTAAAACCTTGCCGGGGAATTCTTAACTCTATTCATTATAAAGTAATATTTTCTAGTCTACAATCGAAACGTACGTTTTTTTTGTCTATAAAAAGTATTTTGACACCGCAAAAGCATTAAGAAAAAGCCATGTATTTATCCAAATTACCAAAATTAACCTATTTGAAACAGAACAGAAAAGTTAAAATTAGTTTTTTTCGCGTAATGATTTCCGTTTCATATTTAAAAACACACTCAAAGTTCATTAAATTGCCATGTTTTCAAATATCGCCAAAGCTATTTAAAGTAAATAATCTGTATAGTTTTGGTTTTTTATTTTTAAAACCAAACATAAAATTATAATAATCTAAGGACATTTACATTATTTGAACGTTAAGTCAACAATAGATAAATTTTACACCAAGTACTCGTTTTAACGTTTGTATAACAAACCAAACCTAGTTTTTATCGATTACTCTATAATGAATGAATTTTCACAGATAAAATTATTTATATAGTTTTTATTGTAAAAATTTCAATCAATACGTTTACAGACACAGGTTGCAGGCACACCACGCACCAAAGACACGTTATAAGTGCTGTAAATGTATTGTTTTACTTTCTATATTGTAACGTTGGTCAACAATAAATTATGAGTTCTACAATAGCGTCGTGTATAGTTACGTCGATAAGCGGACACACTTGACATTAAAAGCCACACACACAAAAAAACACCTTCTCCTTTTCTTACCACCACCGGTAAGCGGTCAGTACAACCGAGGTCATTCGCAATCATGGGTTTCACACGCGTGTTGATGAACTTCTTTGTGTAGTCTATTATCTAACTCAATTGTACCTATATATTATATTATCTGTGCCTATACTATAATGTGAGCTATGATAAACAACATGAGCAATTGAGCAGTTTGATAAAGTTGTACGCCTTAGTCGGAGAGTCGTAGTCACAGGCGTTCTTGGCGGTCAGCCCTAAATTAGCTCTTCGGGAGTCTTCATTGTTCGAACTCCCCGCTGTAACATCACACCTGTTATGTAGGCCTATTCGCTAACTTTTTTTGACAATTGAAAGTGATGATCACAACGTGAATTACCTATCCATTGCTATTTTTGCACGGCAAGTGCCTTAAAAGCGTGTCCAAAAAGCAGCAATGGATATGTAATTCACTCGGTGATGATCACTTTCAACAGTCAAAAAAAGATAGCGAATAGGCCTACTGGTCCTGAGTGAATTTATTTAAAAATCTAGATCAATCACTCAACCTGCCTTTCGAAGTGCGTTGGACATGAGTTCGTAAATTTTAACCATAGCCGAAGTTAGAAATCGAAAGCACAGCATTCAATGTGACTAAACCTCGAAGTTCGATCCCCACACCGGCTCTCGTATGTGCCCATGCGGAAATCGTAAAACTCCATTGCATTTACAGTAAGCTCCCTCGAAAGCCACTTACGGTGATTCGATTCAGTTTTTATTTCTCTTTGTTGGTAGTAATCTACGTGGAAATTGGTACTTTTATTTAACATTTAGTCCTCGCGGAGATGATTTGGGCACGTATTAAAGAATGAGTCTCAAGAATCAACGACGTCTTGAGCGTCTCGTACGTCTCTATCACTTTATGCTTGATAAAAAGTGACAAACGATTCTCAAGACATGATTGATTTCTGAGTCTAATTCTGTAATACAGGCCTTAGATTGTAACATCTGCCCTAGTGGTCGTCTTTTGTTTCTTACTTCACTGAGAACACTTTTTGGGTTTCTTGCCTATGACTGTTTTGAGGCCTTTACTGCCTATAGATAGAATACCTTCTTAATTTAATTTTGTATTTCTAATACAATTAATATTACATTTAAATTAAGTTTATCCAGTATGAAATGGATTCTAAAGAGCTTTAGTTGTACTGTATCTGTTTGAAAAAAAATCTTGCCAAATTTTTCCTTTGTTCGTTTTACCTGCTCCGTTTCAAGAATCTAGGTTAACGGGAAGCGTCCCATGGGAACTGTTAGACTCTAGAAGTTAGATGAAATAGCAATTTTCATAGAGACCTAGTTACCTTTGGTTGGTACCTACAGGTGTTTAGAATTTTGATAATTCTTTTAATAAAAGTCTATTATGAAATGATCTGGACTAAAATGTATTCACTATAAATTAAATGACTATAACCTTTTTATAGTCAATTACGGAAATGTAATGGACAACATAATTATAATATACGTTACTAACGTATCATTAGCCAACATGGTTCTTAAGAGGTGCTTCTTTACGCCTTTTCTAGTACTTCTATATTAAGTACTAGAAAAGGCGTAAAGAAGCACCTTTTAAGAACCATGTTGGCGAATGATACGTTAGTAACGTATATTATAAATATGTTGATTCTAGGATAAGAATCATCAAAATCGATATACCTCCACTAAAAAGTTATGAGGTAACACACATAAAAAAACATGCGGTCGAATTGAGAACCTCCTCCTTTTTTGAAGTCGCTGGATGCCGGACCAGACTTTTCCAGATCTTCGGAATACTTTATTCGCGACCTACCAACCCAGATAAATAACTGTACCACTGTTTCTGATAGTTTACGCTAGAGGCGCTAGTGGGCAATGTATGAAAAGATATATAACTCATACTAGGGGTCCTGAAGTATCGAAAATCATTATACGCCGTCATGAGCGTTAAGAAAATCAATTCACCCTAAAGTTTAAATTTACTCGTGGAGAGCCATGTGCTTAGAAGTTGGGCATGAATATGATTATAATGTCAAACTCTTAATTTGTAGCCCCAAAATTAAGCGGAACTTTAAATTCGAGCAGTGTGAGTTCAGTCGTTAAACAGTTTGTTTTAAAATTACTTTGTGAATGTATTTTGAGAAAATCCCTAGATACCACTTGACCCTATTAAATATAATAGGAGCGCCTATAAAATATACGGGTCTTGGTAGAATAAGAGAGAGGACTAAATTATTCTAATTCCACGCTTGTTCTATTAAAGGGCCGTGTTGGGTAAGCTTACTAGACTTTTTAAGCGTATATTCTGTGGTCTTAAGCCATTATTGGGTGGTTTTTCGTAATATACTTGGAGCTTTTTCAATGTTAGGGCTCCTCATAATGTGTCTTGGTCACGTATCCTAAAAACCTATTTTTACTAAAGACTGACACTGGCCCTGCGTTATCACTCGCGTTAATACAAAATAGTTGTAGAGGTGTATCGTCATGTATTGCCGACAGAGTAGAATAGCATTATCCCATATCCTCCAATCAGGAAAGGGGTAAATTGATCACCTTAAACTCCATTCACCAATCCGCATTAGTTAAGCATAGTGGGCTACTGCTTTAACCTCCTTTGATGACAAGGAGACGCGTGGTCTCTCAGGCAGTGGGTAGAACTATAAAGGCTGTTATGATGTGTAGGCGTCTCACACAATTTTTACTTTCTCGTATACGTAGTATAGAGTAAGTCTAGTTATCGTCAAAAAATTCGACCTCGAGATTTTGACGGATTTACACGTTTTGGACATCCCAGAGTCCAAAAATACCGTTTTTGGAATTATGTCTGTGTGTGTGTCTGTGTGTCTGTATGTCTGTGTGTCTGTGTGTATGTGCGTTAGCACGATAACTCGAGTATCCTTTAACTTATTGCAACCAAATTTAACATGTATATATGACATCAAAATATAAGGTTTCTATCAACTTTTCAGTCGTCGATCACGAAAGTTAAGCAACCAAATGCGCGGTCGGTACTCGGATGGGTGACAAATATAAGGTTTCTATCAACTTTTGAGTCGTTTCCGGTATACGAGAAAGTCAAGGGGAGACCACTCCCGATTTTTATTTGGACAATAGACTATGCATTTAGTAAGATAAATTGTTTTATTTCTCCCTCAAACAATAACAATAAAGAAGAGTGATGTGGGGACATTTTCCTCCTCTAAACTGTGCAATTAGGTATAGGAACGTTTTCACCAACGGACACATATCACTATGAAATAGTAGGTACTATTGATTGACTTCGGTATTCTGTAACGTGGAAGTACTGTCACTACAAATTCTAGTCCGCTTCCTTAAAATAAAAGTACCTTGGTACTCAATTATCTGTGTAATGTTACTGTCCCAATTTTGTGTGTACATAAATAAGTAAACACCCAAACCGCTAAGTAATTTATTAAACCTAACATCTGCCTGGTTTTTGGCTTTTTTATTGATTCACTAAAGTATTAGTTGATTTTGGGTTGATCCCCTTTTGTGTAGGTGACAGGCTGGCAACGTGCCACTATTTCGGGGGTACTGTATAGCCCATACTGCCAGATGTGGTTTTATGTGTAATCAAATGTTACCTAACCTAAAGCTCTGCTCAACTGCTTTTGTGGTTTTCAGCGTGAATTTATGTAGAAAAACGTAAAAAATACAAAAATAGCGTACTCAACCTCTTTTTGTGAAATTCAACAATTGATTTTCCTTTTGAATAGCATTATTTACAGACCTAGCACTTGATCAAAAGAATCACGCACGTCTGAAGTACTCGTATTTACTAATATTTTGTGGCACAAACGTGGCTATTTTTAAATAACAATTACGTCTATACCAGTAAAGGTCCGTTTGTTTTTATATAATTCTTTACCTTATTGGTTTTGTTGCTCATTCTTCTTAGTAAAGGACCTCGAGCGTATTCTTACGAATTCCTCAGAATAAATGATTAATATTAAAACTTCTGCGAAAATACCCACGTTTCATACACTTATTTGACTTTGTGTTTTATTTATGTTAGGATAGAGATGAAAACAATATTTGCTCGCAAATTATTGAATAACAAATTATATGTTTAATCATTAAACTGTAAGTGGATTTGGTTGTTTTCTTATTTAATTTGGACATTGTTAAAAATGTTTATATTAGTGAACAAGTAAATTAAGGGTGTATGTCATAAAGAAAGCTGATTCGTACTTTCGCTTTACTGGTCTGCGCTGGTAGTCAGCGGAGGTGTACGAATTTTTCGCTGCGCGGCGAAAATGTGTAACAAAGAGTTTTACACTGCTATGCGCGATCTAAGAGCCTGCGCAGACGAGGGACTTTTGTCTGCGGAGAACTCCCGTTTCCAATTGTCTCCACCGTTCTAGACGACTATGTGTTACCAAGATACTGGAACTCCCTAAGGGTAATACCAATTTTTATCTTAATTCCTCCTTTCCGTGCTTTCCAGGTGTGAAACTGTCTTTCGTTTGCTATCCAGAATGACTATCCTGGATAGATGGACTCATCTATCACTTCTTTTAAACCTAGACTAAAGTAGTATTATCTTTCACTAATCTCCACTCAGTAATTTTACGATTATCTCATCATCGCCATTTCAGTATCTAATCATGTTTATAATAGGTTTGTTATTTTATTTAAATGCGTTTAATAAGTATGTAGGTATAAGTATATATAACGTGTGGATATTGTTTTATCTATGTATATATCTATATCTTATAAAAAGTACTTGACAATTTTTGCATTTACGTCGCCTACCTTACGAACATTCTAACACATGTCATGGGTTGTCTGGAAGAGATCTCTTCTATATATAAGTTCGCCCTTGCAAACTATGTCGTAAACCACGTTTATATTTATCACGTATGTATTTATCAAAGGACTTCAAAAAGGAGGAGGTTATCAATTCGACTGTGTTTTTTTATGTTTGTTACCTCATAACTCTTTACTGGGTGTACCGATTTTGACGATTCTTACGACCTTTGAAAGCTGGTGCTTGTCATGTGGACCTATTTAAATTTCATCGACATCTGACGAGTAGCTTAGGAGTTATCCTTAATAATGTCTATTTAATTGACATCGATGATATCGTAATCTTATCACTTGTGTGTCTTAAAGACCTCGAGATAGTTTCCTGAAAATTTATATACTTAAAACACTAAAAAGCAAAAAAAAATATTTTTAAATAAAAAAAACCGCCTTCAAAACTAAAAACGGACAAATAAAAATTCTGTTTATGGAAATCTAAATGTTTTTTTTTTGGTCGGTGCCAACCTCAATATTTGCAATAAACGTTGTCACTTGTATTCGGGACCGAAGTCAAAAAAATCATTTGGATTTTTATAAACAGTAAGTATTTTATATTATAAAGAACTAAAATCCTCGAACCGTCAGAAAAAAGTCTGCCAAGATCATGACGCGGACTACGTCCTGCTAGACGGGACGTCGCGGTACTTTCATCACGCACAACGTCGTGGCGTCAACTTGCGTGGGAAACAAGCACCCACACTGAAAAAAATAATGGTTAAACAAGTTACAATCTTGCTTGATTGGAAAAAATTTGATTGGGTCATTCAAGAAAATATCACAAACAAATTATCACGGTGTTTTGACGCAATAAAGCTGAAATGTTTGAACGTGTATCAAGTCAAATGTGTTGAATTTATTAAGTTTACTTTATTGATGTCGAGACATGGTAAAATTTTATCATCAACTTATTTATATTTGTCAAGTTGCTATATTAATACTACAAATCACTAGTTTATTTTAAAAAGAATATTATTATTTTAAACAATATAGCCTATTGGTTTCAAATAATTTTATTATTGAAAGAATAAAGTTTCATAATTCATTCGATCACTCAACTTTATAACAATGAACGCGCGCTTTTTTGTTTGAAAGATGTACGTTGACAGTTCAAATAACTATCTTCCTTCTTTATATCTTGCACTTTCAATCAAACGTGTTTCAGTTCATTTTGATCTCCGAGCCGTTGGAGTGTGCATCTTCTTGTAAATTTGTGTTTGTGCCTGAAATATTACAAATAATATAAAAGTTAGGTGTTTGCGATTGAATTGAAGTATTCAGTATCACCGTAAGATGGATGAAGTGATGGATTTACTCAAAGCCTGGGGGCTCCCGGAGTTGGGACCACTTTTCGCAAGTAAGTACCTACCTATATTTTGTTCCTGCTTCCTAATTTCCTATTTTCCACACTTGCTCACAAGTCTATTATGCTGTGCAGTGTGAGGATTTGGTGCAATAATTAACCGATTGGTTTCGACTCCCGATACTAATATGTTACGTAGATTACCTAAACATGGGTTCACTCTACACTATATCTGGTATCTTTAACTTGACACAGCTCAATGGTTTCATCTCTTAAGACAATATCGATTTAGAGAATAGATAGAGTAATTACCCACTTAACTTACTCGATTTTATAAGTTATATTAAGGTTCAATTCTCAAAAGGCATTGAACTTTAATAAAACTAGTAAATACCAAGTGACACTATTGCTAGTACTCCCTCTTAGAGTAGATACCTGCTCCCCTGTCAGTCTGTGTGTCATAACATAAGGGATGTATCTTTTGTACCGTAAAGTCATTTGTATATTATACAGCACGATTAAATACTCTGCCTGCTATAATAACATAATAAAATTGGAAAATGATTTGTTACAGGTCCTTTCTGAATTATTGAAAAATAATTTCGAGACTTCTGGGTTATTGAGGTATAAAGGAAAAACTTTAGAAAACGAAAATTCTTCGACGAAAAAACGTTTCTGAAACAGTAATGTAGAATGTAAGAAAGTTTTGAATTTGTATTGTTATTTTGTATTATTTTAGTTTGTAATAACATTTCAAAATATGAAGAGTTTTATGCTGAAAAGCTTTTTTTTAGTATTTACTATGTATTTGAAAATTATAATAATATAGACATACGTATAAATATCAAATAAATGCTTTTATTTACAGTCCTCTATACAGTTAAAACAAACATGAGCGAATTATTGTAATTATTAGCCTATATAGTATAGATATATAGATCATTATAACCTAATAAGATCAATCAAGCTACTTGTTTAGACTAAACTCTAATTGATAAAGAAAAATAAGTGACTATATTACAGCCATCAGAAAACTTTATTAAGATTACCTAGTCTAAGTAACATGCACAAAATCCAGTTGATAATATTAATGACATAACTTAATTATGTCGATAATTATTTGTTTCACATTATCATTATAACATAATAAGGTAAATCAAGCTACTCATTTAGACCTTACTTTACATTATATAAATAAATAAGTGACTTTATTATAGTCATCACAAAACTTCATTAAGATTTTAAAGTCTTAGTAAAATTTACAAGGTGCATTTGATAATAATAATGACCAGGCTTGATTATGCCGACAATTACTTATTTGAATCTACATTGTTTCTTGTTCAGTTTTTCAATCAAGATGACTTGATTTCCGCGATCACAAAACTTTGTACGCTCGTATATAAACAAGTTACTTGATACCCATAAATATTTTTTTAATTTATGCTATCAAGTTTTTTTTTCAGTGCATGTGCGAACATGCGGAAGCTAATTCTAAGATTACGTGGTGAAGTCTGTCGATGTCCTCGGTTGCTTGTGCAAGTTTTTGTACGCGGTAGTCCACTGACAACAGTCCCTCGTATGTGCCGGCCTTTAACGGCAAAATCACCACAGCAGCGAAAATTTTGGAACAAGCCACAAATGATTTGCGGCGCAACGGTCGATCGTCTTTTAACCGACTTCAAAAAAGGAGGAGGATCAATTCAATTCGACTGTATGTTTTTTTATGTGTGTTATCTCATAACTGTTTGTTTGGTGTACCGATTTTGATGATCCTTTTTACATTTGTAAGCTGGTGCTTGACATGAGGTCCTATTTAAATTTGAGTGACATCTGACGAGTGGTTTTTGAGTTATCCCTAATAATGCCTATTTAATTGACATCGATGATATGTTTCTCAGTTTATTACTTGTTTGTCACAAAGTTCTCGAGATCGATCGTTTTCTATAAATATCTATACTTACAACACCAAAAAGGAAAAATTTAATATTTTTAAACAAAAAAACCACCTTCAAAACTAAAAAACGGAGAAATAAAAAAATTATGTTTAAAAATCAAAATTTTTTGAGGTCGGTGCCGACCAACCTCCATATTTGGAATAAACATAACCATTTGTCTTTGGTGGTCCCAAACCTGTGACCTCAAAAAAACATTTACATTTTTTAAACATGATATTTTTATTTCTCCATTTTTAGTTTTGAAGGCGACTTTTTTTGTAACATCTGTGTGAAGGGATGTAAGTATAAGAATTAGACTATGTATAAGAATTGGATTCTATCAATACAGTCCAAATCTTCAGCATCGTAATCAATATTACAAGTAACCTTAACCCTCATAAGGTGAAGGAATAAACGGAAATAAACCACTAAGTTGTGTTTGAAGGGCTTCGCGCCTTGTTGGGGAAGCCGTGATCGGCTTATAGTGCACAACGTGATTGCACCAGCCACAGATTGGTGATACAGACCCTGTGTCTACGGCGATAGAGGCGTAAATTCTGTGGCACGCGCGAAGATATTGAAATATTTTTAAAATGTCTTGTGTGCTTCAGTCACAACGATTTATGTTAAACGTCTTGGACGAGTTTAAATTGGTATGTTTAGAAATAATACTGCTGATATTAATGTAATACAAAGTATGTATTTATCGATTGGCTTAAACCCCATTTTTACTTTAGTACATTATGTCTAAATGTCTTCTATTGTATATTAATTAAATAAAAAGTTACGTATTCATTGGTAAACATTTATCTTCTAATATGACAGAACAATGTTGCCAGGAAACACTCAAGGACACGTCAATCCTCCGCCACGATTTCTTTAGCTGGCAGCATCTGGTCCCCATGACGCCGTTCCAGGCATGCTTCCCCTTACAGCAATCCTGTCACATCAACATCAACAGCTCATATAATGTCCCCACCGAGGGGCTCGAGCCTACCCCACATTAGGGGCGATTAGGCCTTAGTCAACCACGCTGGCCAAGTGCGGGCGACTTCACACACAACTTAAGAATTTCTCCATAGGTGTGTGCAGGTTTCCTCACGATGTTTTCCTTCACCGTTAAAGCGTTGACTAAACGTAACGTACATATGAATTCAAAATTTGAAAAGACATTGGCACGGTGCTTCCCGATTGGAAGACAACGCCCTTACGCACTACGCCACCGACGCTTTTTCACATTTTTGAGTACTTAATTTCAAAAGGTGTATGCAAGAAATCTAACCATTTAATCGAATGTTCTCTGATTAATAGTAAAAAAAATAATAATCCCTATTTTTAGTCCGAAACAAGAGCAAAAACGTCCGTGTTTTTAGAACACATGGACGCCGTCGTGGTGGAGTGGTCAGTATAGCTGCCTACACATCAAGCGGTCCGGGTTCGAATCCTGGTAGCGGCAAATATTTGTGTGACGAACACGAATATTTGTTTGTGAATCATGGTTGTTTATATATTTATTTAAGTTTATGTATAAAAATATCTAAAATTATTATGTACTTAAATAAAAAAAATGTCCGTTATCTAAACACAAGTTACTTCGGGCTAGAAAATTGGTGTGAGCGTGAAAAAAGAGAGAAAAGATTTTTATGAAAAAAAAAACAAAATAGTGGTAGATAAATAATAATCCGAAGTCCTTTGTGCCCAAACATTGGCTACGCAATTCAAGTGGATGATACTCTATGGACACAGTTATAACTGACGCTCACAAAATGTTTACTTAAATAACATGTGACATTAATGTGTAACGAATTCTACACAAAACTTACTCGGGTGTATTTTTTACTTTGGGTCGTTGGAAATATAAATATAGCCTCAATTTCATATTCAGCTGGTTTACTGCTTGATAAAATAAGCACGTGAAAATGTTATGTTAGGGGAATCGTGTCGTGAAAATAATAAAATATTTTTATTAGGTTCTATATACCATTGACAATGTCTTGGATTGCCAAGATCTAGGTTCGTTACTGGAACAAATGTACATTGAAAATGACGTCTGTATCATCTTAAACCTACGTCTGAGTTTTTACGAATCCGCTTTTTTCGAACGAATTCTATGTCGACTAAATAAGGTTTAAACTACGTTTAATTTTTGTAATATAATAATGGCAGCAATTTCAATGATGTAGTAGGTATTATTATATTTCTTAGTTTTAAGAGCGTGCATTCATCTAAGTACCAATAAAAAAATGTTCGCTGTATACACATGTCTATTGGACCCAATACACACATAGACATTGCTCGCAAAGCGATAGGTCCACTAGCTGGGAGGACCCGGGGTGTACCATCAAAAATGGCCGCGAGCTCGGATTAAGATCATGTTTCAAATAATTATTTAAAATATCTTATTGCATTTGACAATGTTATAATGTCGTTATTATGTCTAGAATTATATGTATTATATATAATATAGTAAATAAGTATAATTTCAAAAATATTGTAAAAATCCTCATTAAAATTTACCAATTTATATATTTTTTTGGTATCCCTTTTTAATGTGTTTTCTCAGTTTTTTACTTTGTAGGCTCTATAGCAGTTTGTAATAGTATATTTTCTATTGGAAAAACCATTTTTGCAAAGTTTGCCATAATAATGTTTGTATTTCATCTGAAAGATAACTCCGAACTACATTTTCGTAAAACTGCGCCATAAGATTCTCCTCGTTTTACAAAACTATAAGTGTAAATTAAAATCTCTCTCTAGAGCGGTTTTAATCAAGGATTAATCTTCCTATAATATATAATATCTTTGCAAAGTCTGTTCACATTGCTTCAAAATTAGGTCTGAAATTCCACAAAATGGGACAATTTTGACTTAATTTGAGTGCACGCCCTTAAAGGCTACCCTAAAATAAATATCCCCACTTCAATATAGCCTAAAACAATATAATTAAATTAATCGGCAAACGGGAACCTCAATGTTTTTCTTTTTTAATGCCCAACAGTATGGACTTTTCGCTTCTTCGTGTATTTAGGGCAGTGGAACCTCCAAGTTGGCCGTTACAAACTTTTTAAATTGAATTCGAACAGTTTGAAGTTGTCCCTTCAGAGATGCGGGAACTAATGGCCCTACATAATAGAAGCCTTTGGAGACAAGTAATTTTTAAAGGGACTTTGCCTGTGACGTCGTAAATAATTTATGCGTAACGTTGTTATATTGATTTTGTTGATGGTCGCTTAGAGCCTTTGAATAGGGTAACTCTTTTTAATGCAGAGATACATATATTCATGTACAATTACGAGTATATTATTAACTACATTCTATAATTTACTAATTGATCTCATAATGATTTCATATCGAAATAAAATATTTTTACGAACTAAACTGGCAATTCATGTATTTGCCCATTTTATTATGTTTTTGGAATTTATACAAACAATTAATATTCCGAATTGGCTCCTAACTTCGGTAGGGCACGGTAGGGTAAAGCTAGGTCAGTGCCTAGTTCTCACATGACAGAATACCCAGTGCCGTAGCAAACGATACAGACAACTGTTTATTATGTTCCATAATTGGAAAAGTCGTTCATTGTTCATCATTCACCAAAAGTGAATCATTTTGGATAAACCGTTTAATTCCGCCTTTACGAATCAGTGAAGTAAAAAACTCTTTAATCATGTACCCACATTACGCATCAAACGTGGACTACAAAGATAAGTCTAAATATAACAACACACTCTACTGTAACGGTTTCCTTTAACATTCAACCTAAGAAAATATTTATATGGATACAAAAATTATTTATTGAACCATTCACCTACTTAATATTATTCCGTCCATACTCCGAGAGAACTTCAGAAGCCTTGGTAAACTTTCCTTTTACGTATGAACTTTGAAAGTGTACCAGTGTGGTGTGCATCGCAATATGAGACTAGAAAGTTTATAACACGTCTCTTGCTCAGTGTTGCATGCATTAAGTTTCTTTAGATAATACAAACTTTCCTTTACTTTCAAAAATGTTTGATAGTACTGAATTACATTTATGCAAAAAAAATATGCAAAATTGCACGATAAGTAAAGGAGTATTGTACATCAGCGTGATGCCGGCAGAAATGGACAGCATCTCCCCATATCCTCCAACGGGTGTCGTAGAAGGCGACTAATGTACCAGCAAAGGGGTATTGATCACCTTATACTCCGTCCACCAATCCGAGTTGGAGACGGTCACGTGACATGTGTTCTAAAAGGTTCGAATGAGAGATACCCTTACCAGAAATAAGAAGTTTCGCTGTCAAATTTTATGTCTTAACTTTATTATTGGTGGGGTTCTAGTTTTACCCATAAATTTCTTGGTACATACAATCACACGTATCATAGAACTAATCACTCACAAAGTTAAGTAGCATTTGTTAAGATAATATAACAAAGTCACGTCTAGCAGCTGCATGCCTCATAAAAGGGCCATCAAACCCAATCAAGACCGAACCGACACACAAAAATCGAAAATTAAGACAGATTTTATACTGTTATTTATTTTATACTATAGTTGGCTAACAATCATCAATCAGTCTTTAATACTTAAGTTTGTAAGTACTGAATGTGTCACAAGCGCCCTGCCACTCCTAATCCTAACCACTGTCCTTCTACCCATGAAGGTATAGGTATAGTGATAGGCTAGCTTAAAAGAGTGGGAAGAATCAGCAGGACCCAAATCCGCTGTCTCATAGGTGCTTTCACTGACCATTTTGCCACTAAATAAATTGTGAATTATGACTCTTTCCAATTCAATGCTATGAGAACTGTAAAGGGAGGATAAAACTTGTTAAGTTTCTTGCCGGTTCTTCTCAGAACAAGGCCTCATGGTAGACTCTTGAACCGATGGCATCAAAATTGACTTTCATAAGTGTACAAATTGTACCTAAATGAATAAAGAAATTTTGACTTTGACTTTGACTAAAAGACACTTGTGTACAATAGGCAAAGCTGATGACCCCATCTGTAGAATGTCTGGTGAGGAGGAAGAAAGCATGCAGCACATACTATGTGACTGCGATGCACTAGCCAATAGGCGACTAAAGGTCCTGGGTTTAGGTTACCCTAAACCAGAGGACTTTATAGACCTTATTCCCGCCAACATCGTGAAACTCATACAAAATGTTTTAGATTTTGACGGGGATTGGTGATAAGGAAAGGGGAAGCACGAAAGATCCCGTAGGGTCGAAGTGTTATGAGACACGGACTCAGCCCCTTGCATAACAAAAAGAAAATAACTTGTTTCTTGTTCCATTCTTCACATAGTAATAGGTCTGGAAAGGATATGTCACGGTCTCCAAAGGCAAGCGGTGAATCCTCTAAATCAAAAAGTGAGCAATGAAGTCTTTAAACAAGAAAAGACGACACCGATTTGTAGCTAAGCGAAATTAAAATATTACTACTTAATCCGAAAGTAAAAAAAAATATTAAACTTACTAATAAAAAAAAAATTAAATTATTTTTGACATTCAATTCTGCAACATATCTAGAATTAGAACGTAAAGTATGAAACAAAGGGCGATATTCAATTTTCAAAGTAAAATTTGCTCAATTTTAAACTGCTTATTGGCTTCGAGAGCGTTTCAAAGCAATATCCAATATCTTTAGCAACAGCACCTAGGAATTCCAGAAATTGCATTCAGCCGAATTTGAGCGTAAAGCTCAAAGCTCTTGCTTCCAATTTCCACGGACATTGATGCTATATTGATATTGATAAATCAGATATTATCCCAGTCCGTATATATAAACTGCGCTTTTGCCTGTTTCATGATGAAGGGTTCAACAGCTCTTTAATTATTATGTAGCTCTATGCGCAATAATCAAATGATGACAAAGAAAAAAAACACACGCTTTATCTTGAACATTTCCTTCACAGCATTAGATAAGAAAAATCGAAAAAGTCTTTGTCCGCGCTTAGCCGTCGTTGAAGTCTCATTTAGTTTTCTGCTTGGCTGCCTGAATCTCGACAGAGCTGCTTTAATGCAGCATGCATACGAAACGCCCAACAGCTGTGACAGAGACAAATAATGGTAGACAGTGACTTTGCAATCTACTTTAAGGTGGATCATGTTACAAAGACTAAATAGTAATATTTCTTACATAGTCTGCAAACAGTAGAAGCTGTGACATAGTTAGGTACTTTATTGAATTCTGTGAGTTTTTTTGTAAGTAAGATGGATGTGTCGTCGCCCGATCATATAATTGGCTTTCCGTGGTGGGAAAACAAAAACAACTGGACGATGGCATGTGACTTACGTGGACCCTAGATCATGAAAAGCCTGGGCATATCGTGAAACGCCGCAATCATTGAACTGGGCCAATCGTTATCTGCCTGAACCTAGCGATCACATCGATATGTAGGTTCATAAGACATTATACTCTCCCACAAACTGTCCACACCGCTTGGTCATAAAAAACAACCCTGAACCTATTTTTTCACCACTTTTTATGATATGCCTAGGCATTTCGTGATCTGGCCAATTATACGATCGACCGACGACAGTACAGGCAGATCTCGATCAACCCAATCAACGATTAGCCAACGACAGATGCAATATGGAAGCAAAAATTCTCATTGGAACAAGATTTTGTTCTATTTCTAATGGCGGGCTATTAACCTTTCTAAGAAGAAAATGGGTTCGAACCCATTTTTTTCATCGTGTTAGTAACCAGGTTAACCTGATGTCAGTTTTTTTTATATTACGAGATGGAAAACAAGCTCGGGTCCCACCTAGTGTTAAGTGGTTACTGTAGCCTATAGACACTTGCAATATTAAGGGTAAATCACTTAACTAAGATGATAAGCCTGCCATGCCCAGTAATTACACTTGTTTTTGCCAGAGATCCACGAAGTAGGGAAGGGGACTAGGGCCGGCAACGTGCGCGTGTCACGTCAGTGATGCAAACGTCTATAGGCTAAGGTCACTCCTTCCTACTAGGCCGGCCGGATGCTTGACCGCCAACCAAACAACATAAAAAAAAATTGATTAAGACAAGATTTTAACATGTATTAGGAGTCTATTTACTTGACCGTTCACAAAAATAAGTGTTTTTATCCATTATCTGATATGTTAACGTTATAGACGTTCCATCCACTTACTGTCCTAATTAATTTAGGTTAGTAATGGACGTTGAGTACAAATCAAACACGTTGCATTGAAATCCTTTGATGAGGTTTACATTGTGGACGTAATATTTTGTAGCCAATATAGTGCCTATTTAATAATGCATTCCACTGGTTAGAGCTGCATAGGCCATTTAATATTTATTTTCAGACGTACACTATTTCACATTCAACAAAAGTAGATTCAAGTTTAGTGGAATAAATTATAAATGCATGAGAGATCAAACACAAGGCTACTGCAGTAGAAATAAATTAATATTTTGTATGTTGAATTGAGTGAAATAATAACTTTAAATTGTGTAATTTTATAGTATGCCTCCCTGGGTCGTCCGGCTACACACGCAATCTTATTTGCACAAACAGTTTGCGCACTTATAATGTACCGTCTTCATGTACGTGCTTAATTGTGCAAATCAACTTTGAGATTGAGCCGGTATTTTATGCACTATAATGAAAAAAAAACGTTTAGTTTATTATTTCAAAGTTAGTTAATTTGTAGCTATAGTCGGCTGCACAGTGGTGCAGGACAAATAAACAGAAAAAAAAATAGGATATACAAATTTTATCAAAAAAAAATCTCTTGAATCATTTACTCTTGACGGAGTGCTCGTGGTTCTATGATGACGCTAGTGGATAGAGTACTGAATTGTTAATTTTATATATTTAACAGTAACCGAATCATTAATTAACTCCTAAGTAGTAGGTATATTCGTTCCATTATAGAAACTATAAATGAGAAAACATTTTCTTTACAAATTGAAAGAGTTTATCTTGAAGATAGAGAAGAGAAGAAGGCACAATAGAAAGTTATTTTTCTCAGATCACTATGACTACAGTTCTATAGGTTGTTCATAATTTGACGCCGCCGTGGTGGAGTGGTCAGTAACGCTGCCTACACATCGGGCGGTCCGGGTTCGAGTCCTGGTAGTGGCAAATGTTAGTGTGATGAACACGAGCATTTGTTCATGAGTCATGGTTGTTTATATATTAATTAAAGTTTATTTATAAAAATATCTAGATTATTAAGTAAATTTGTCCGTTATCTAGTATCCATAACACAAGTTCTTAAAGATACTTAATTTGGGCTAGATATTTGGTGTGAGCGTAGAAATATATTATTATTATTATAGGACCATTACTTCCCAGACTACGTACTTACCACCGTCGAATTAAATTTAACTATGAATACGAAATTAAATAAAGTGAAATAAAATAACGTAGAATCGGAAGACGTGGCGTTGATAGGCCCTCCACAAGGTGGACTGACGATCTTGTAAAGGTCACCGGAAGGCGCTGGATGCGGGCAGCGCAGGACCGATTGGTTGGAGATTCTTAGGAGAAGCCTATGTCCAACAGCGGACGTCTCTTCGCTGATAGGATAATGATAAAAATAACGTAGATTAAATAGCTTCATTTTCTTTAAAAGCAACTCTAACGAACCAGTCTTCAGCCAATGAAATTGGTTGACTCTTCGTTCATAGTTAGCAAAAATTGCGTCCCTCAAATATCTCTTTTCAAAATACAATCAATCTGTCTTCAGATAACATCAAAATTGCCACTCTCAAATGTCCTTTATCCTGTCTAACAGAACACAAAGCTTTCATGACAAATTGCGACATAAAAATCTTCCCGGTACAGTTGAGAGCTCTTCAGGAACAACAGTTGTATTTTGAATAGCGCTCTTCTGTATGACGAATAAGGTCGAGGATAAGTTGGTAGAGCTATCATCCATCGGGTGACGTCAGTACCAGCCTCGCTAGCCTGAACACGGTCTAATCTTCGTGCACCGGGAGAGGCGATTATGCCGCACACCCGTTTACCCGTAAGCTTTTCAATGCAGAAATCGGTTTCCAATTTACTTGCAACGGAATGTTTAAATTGAAATCACAGCGTACTTTTTATATTGAAATTTTGTATTTGGAACTTTTTGAATTTCGAATAATCTGCATTCAATTCTTTTTAAATGTAAACCTTATGTTAGTATTATACCACAGACCAAATTAATGATATGTTCTCAATTTCATGTATTATTTTAATGCAAATAATTGTTTGTTTTAGTGATCAAATAAATCTAGAAAGTGTTCCAATCTGGTGCATGCATAATCATGCGCTTATATTTAATAAATAATTTATAAATCTACATTAATAGAAGTTCATTCTTATTAACTACTGTGAAACTTATTTGATAACTGTAATGTAATCACTGGCACTTATATTTTTATTTAATAATCTCAAATGAGTAGGTACCAAACCGTACGTACCATCAAGTCTTCTGAATATCCAACTTTTTGTTTATCAATTAGGTTTAAATAAATATAATTTGTCGTTAATAATTGAATAGATAATATAAATACAATTATGATGATGGGTTTGAATATAACAAAAACTAATAAAATTCAGTTACGTATCTTAATATTTTTCCTACATCACATTTTCCACTGGGTCTTTCGTGTCTTTCCACCTGTCAGGACACAACCGAGAAAGCAATTAAACTACCTACTAGACTGTAATAACAACGAAAATATTTACTTTTAGCATCTTTAACTACTTGTACAAATATTAGCTCCGCCAAGCTTAATTAAACAATTAGTATGCTCTGTATCAACAACCTTGTTTGTGTCTAGGCTGCTGTTTAATAGGATACATCGTTTTGTAGTTCTATAAAATTACTATACTCCTATGTGATTAAAATTAATATTTTGCATCGTAATAATTATGGGACATCTTTTTCTTGTTTTTAACCGACTTCAAAAAAGGAGGAGGTTCTCAATTCGACTGACTAACCAGTAAATAGTTATTTACTGGATGCACCGATTATTATAATTTTTTTTTTAATCTTTATTTTTAGGCAAAATAATGGTTGATCAAATGTAACAAACACTAGCTAAATCAGACGGACTTTCAGACGAAGACACTGCACTTTCAAATGATATCGGTGTCCGTGCTATCTGCACTATATATACTTACTATATGTAAAATAACAATGATACTAACTAATATACACTACGCGAGTATACATACACGAGAGTATACTACCTCGTATAATGTTACACCAGATTAAAGCAGAACTCTCAATGTAATAAAGAACTTCAAAATTCTGAAGCAGCTTGCTTAAGCAGAAGATTTAAATTGTATCTCTGGCGGGAATTATGAATTAACACGAATAGTCGCAGCGACGCATTGTCCCGGATCAAAGCGTCAGGCTGAATATCTCGCTTCAACTGGGTAACAAAGCGGTGATGTCTCGAACGGACAGTGAAATACTGCAAATGGTGATGCTAGATAAACTTGAAAGGTTTATTACATACATTTGTGATGTAAAGGCGCTATTTTGACGCCTTTTTTTCGTGAAATAAAACCTCTTTTTCTATGAAATTGAAGATTTTTTCTTCAATTCCATATAAAAGAGTTTTTATTTAGGGGGGAAATTTAAAAAAAAACTACTCCTGCCAGGAATTTAAGTAAGGCAAATTAATTTGTCGATACCTGGTACCAGGATATCAGAAACGATAGAGATATTTAACTCTAGATTCCTAAAGTGTGGTATCCTGTTTATTTCACCAAAACACGTGATGATGGTCTAATTAATAATAAGGTTTACTTTGGCTAAAATGTTCAATAATAGTATTAACTTCGTCGACTCGTTAGATAAAGACATTTTGTGTGATTGGCTGCCTAACAATTTGAAAACGTGGCGTCAAATATCAAACAAACAGACAGAGAGACAATAAATTTAAAAAAGCCATTGTATGGTTTGATAACATGCAAATAATCATGCTCAGAAAAAGGCATTTATTTCCAAATCACAGTAAGAGAATTCAATTTTATTTATATGTATATCGTATAGATAGGTACAGATATCATCTTATAATGTAATTTACTATATTAAAAACCAGCTTCCTACCGCGACATTTTACCGCGCGTGGACATTTTACCCCCTTAGGGTTGGAATTTCCAAAAATCCTTTCTTAGTAGATGCCTACACTGTATAAGGTATCTATGTGCAAAATTTCAAGAGAGGTTCAACGGTTTGAGCTCTGCGTTGATATCTCAGTCAATTAGTCAGGACTTTGAATTATATATATATTCAAAGTAGATAGATAGATAGATTTACATCTAAATATGTAACCTTGAGATAACCTTGTCTATTTTTATGGGATCGTAATTCACGTTTATTCACATTCACAATATACCACTGTTATATTCAAAGCCATTAACAGTCCTGCACACAGTGAAGTGTGCTTGACAATCTATTCTCTTTTCGGAAAAGACAATATTTTTCAATTTAACTATATTGACTTCGTGACCGTGTGACGTGAAATACGGCCTTACAAAATTGACTTTCAATGAAGCTATTTTATAAATGAGCTCAGTTTAACCTGAGTGAAACCTCCATAAATTTGACATGAATGCAAGACTAAACAAACTTTTCTTGTATAATTATAGCAAAGTTAAAAAGGTATGTCTGTAATCCTATTTTCTATGTATTTCTATAGTATTAGGTAAGTGTAGCGTTTTCATCTCACGAGCGCGGGTGAGCCATGACTCATCATCATCATCATCACCCACTGCTGCGACACAAGGCCTCTCCTTGTCATCGAAGGAGGTTTAGGCAGTAGCCCATCAAGCTTGCCCAATGTGGATTGGTGAACGAAGAAGGTGATCAATACCCCTTTGCTGATCCATTAGTAGCCTTCTACGACACCCATTGGAGGATTCGGGCAGATGCTATTATACTCTGCCGGCATCACATGGCAAGGGGGGAGCCATGACTGTTTGGGTGATATACTTACATGAACATTGTCTTCTTAAAAGTTATTCCCAGGCTCTCAACCCTAACGTACTCGAGACACTGGAAGTAAAATTTCCAGTTGCCGCAGAAACTCAACAATATGAAGAGGAAATATCCTGGTGCCAGTGGTGATAAAGGGCTGGGAGCAACTGGGATACTTTTCCTATTTATTACCAGGAGCAAATGATGGCGTAGTGCGTAAGAGCGTTGTCTTCCACCTGGGAGGCACCGGTTCGACCTTGAGATTTTGACGGATTTACACGTTTTGCACTTGAGTCCAAAAATACCGTTTTTGGAATTATGTGTGTGTGTGTGCGTTAGTACGATAACTCGAGTATGCTTTAACTTATTGCAACTAAATTTAACATGCATGTATGACATCAAAATATAAGGTTTCTATCAACTTTTGAGTTGTTTCCGGTATACGAGAGAGTCAAGGGGAGACCACCTTTAATTTTTTCATAACATGTTCAATAACAAATTTTGTTTGCATTTTCTTTGGGATAGGGGGTTTGGCCTGATGAGATAAAAACCTAAAAGATGCTTGTTCACTCTTCTTGTATCTCCATTATTATACCTTTAATTAAGCTAGGATTAATTGTGAGAATTTAGCTAATGCCTTTTAAGACAAAACCCTTTAAACCAGTATAATTTTGTAAACCAAAATGAACAAAGGTATGAGGAAAAACAATTGTCACCATTTCCAACATAAAACTCTGCAAATAGGCTATAAATGGAAGTTTTACCCGAGTTCTTATTGTAATAACACGTGTTGTGGAACTCCATTTTTAACTCAAACTGCCTTAAAATTTATTTTTATACTTTAAATAAACTTTCACTTGACATTGGCAAAGCACGTATTATAATTAGCTGTCGTGAAGTCATTAATTGAGAATAGAATAAAGCCCATTCTATCCTCATTCGTATTATAAACTAAATAAGTATAACATTTTCAATTTATTTGTTTCAGGTACGTACGGGTATAGAAAGACGACATGTTCATTCAAGCAAGTTAAGAACAAATGGTGTCTACAGAACTCATTTGTGACGTTTCATTTCCACGTCGCTTTATCCTTGGTAAAGTTACTCGTAGGTATGGAATGAGAAACAAATGCGACAACAGTTACATTGCTATTTAATTTTACCGTCAATGTTAACAAATAAAATATCTACTTGTAGTGTATATGCAGTAGCACGGATACTGGTAAGGCGTGCTAAAAAGAGTTTCAGTCGGAAGCGGGACCCTCCGCGGGTAGTATGAAAAATGCAATTAACAGGCAGACATAATATGTCTGCGTGCCACACGCGCGATTTAAACTGTCAGACATATTATGTCTGCCTGCCACTTCAGGGGATATTATCACTGTCTGCTTACAACAAATGCTAGAACAACCGATTACGGTGACCAGTTTTCATTAGATAGAAATTGTTTGTTAGAGAAAATTTATCTTTAACATTGACCGCATCGATTACTAAAATAAAATGGCAAGGGTTATTTTTTTTTATTTTTTCGTTGGTTCGATTCCCGGTTCGAGAAAGCTTTTTGAAAATTCTGTAAATTCAGTTGTTTCTTTTTAAAAATGAACGAATGTTTCCTTTCAGTAAATTGAGCTATTTTAAAGATTTAAGGTACTCTCCCTCCAGGGCCCATCTTTTATTTCCATCCTGTTTATATGTGGATGGCGTCTTTATTTTATTAACATATAGAGTAGACTAGTCGTTTCAACTCGGACACAAAGGCTTCGCAGTGCTCGCAAACTTTTCGTGTTTTCTACACTTTTCCAATTTCAATAAAAGGAACATTAACATATTTCGCCCGTGCTAATGTCCGCAAAAGTTTGGAGAAAAATATCGTACCAGAATTGTATTCGTGTATAAAGAGGAAAAGATTCTAAGAAATTAACTCGCCGAAGTTCTCCAAAAATTATTTCTTTTAAAACGATTGTCAGAAACAAAAATAGCTTTCCAAAGTTAGAACAATGTTTCTGATTGGCGATACGAAACTTTATGTCAAATGAAAAAATAACAAATTCGATTAATCACAATTTCCCGTTGGCGAAAGGGAGAATAGTGTTCGTGACAGGTTTTGGTGTTTTCCACTCGGACGAGGAAAACAAGTCCAAAGTTTCGCTAACGCTCACATAATTTTTAGTTGAAAAGAAAATTAGGGCGCGTTCCGTTTGGCAGCCATTTGGAGCACAGCCAGGCGTCCTAGCGACCAACACAAGTCTGGGGTGAAGCCTCGCTCGCGCTAAACAAAACCCTGCCAAAGACCCAGAATCAAACCTTTGTCTGAAAACTAATCTATTTCAATTTGGAACCAATTCCAACCAGTGGCGATTGGATTGGACCACCCGATTGCTTAGCGTTGCGAGCGAACTTATTCAAATACATTTTCTTATTCATTGTTTCAAGCATTTTCCATTACAAAATAATGAATATTTTACCTTGATTGAGTGCTTAGGTTATTCAATAATAAAATTTGAATGGAAACGAAAGGCTTTTTCGAGAAAGATTTTTATTTCTCAGTTTACCTAAATTATTCAGTTCATCAATTAGTATATAGGCTTCATTTTTGTATTTACTTAAACCATTTATCAAACAAGTACATTGCTAACTTTCATGTTTTCAAAATTTTATTAAAATATGTTAATATTTAATTTTGTTTTAAAAGTATTTTGAGGCACTGTGTGGCCCACACAGCCGAGTTAATCAAGGTGACCTTAATTATGTATACAGGGTGTAAAAGACATGAGCAGTCAAACGAGAACCATGTATTCTGCTCACCGTCATAACATTTTTCTCCCTTTAGACTATACCTGGGAAATTGATAGTTACGATTTTATTGAAGGTCAAAGTCATAATTTTTTTTTTCATTTTTTTATGAAAACGTATTTTATACGTTATTTCTTTATTATTGTCCAAAGAAACATTATCATTTTTTTTAGTATTTCATAACAAAAAATGGCTTCAAAACGTTAGCGTTCAATGTAGCTCACTCGATGCGCACGGACACTAACGAACGGGGCCGCCGTCAAGCAAAATTATTGCGGTTTTGCGAGTTGCGTGCGAGTTGAGCCCTTTACATTGCGCGGTACAATTTGCAATTTTTTGTAACACCAAAAAATAAAAATCATTTCCCAGCAATATTTTTTTTGAAATATGTCTTATTTTGACGTATAGAATACGTGGTTTTCGTTTGACTGCTCATGTCTTTTACACCCAGTATATGTATTCAGTATCATTGAAATCTTCCGCTACGAAGACTAGATAAAGGACAAACATACATAAAATGTTAAATATTTTGTATTTCAAATAAACATTTTTAGAGGAAAACAGCGGACGATACACTTATGCATGTATTGTTTGCATTTTCCTTTTTCGAAAATCCATCGAACTCAATGGTCGTTGTACAGCAAATACAAATGCACGCAATAAAAGAATCATTCTGAAAATCCGTCGATACAAAAAGCCACTCTGCCTGAGAAATCCAGTTATTGAAGCATTGTTTTCTGATAGGATTACAGTTGCCGGACGCAACAATACATATCGAGCACTTTAACAAGTTACTATTATTTATGACTTTTTTTTTACTTGATGAAGAAGTTCTTTGTCTAGTCTACTAAAAAACGTGCGGGTTGGTCGACTCCCTACGCGCGACACTATTATTGCCGCTCTTTTTACTCGCCCATTAAAACTGACAAAACATGGACCGCTAGGCCGGATGAGGGACATGGCGAGTAAGGCCTCGTTCAGGGAGACGCGAAGCGTCAGATGACGTGGTGCGTCAGGCGACGCGGTGCGTGGGGCGGGCTATAGGGCGTTAAGCGATTTCTTCGTTTATGGCACCCGACGCTGTGGCTGCTTTGCAGCTGCTACAGCTTGCTTGCATTCTATCGATGTTCGAAAAGTAACGACGGAACTAATACGGAAAATCCGCCGCGCCCTCCACGGCGCCCATCGCCGCTTCATCATGCCCACTCGCCACATACGACGCTACAATTTAACGTTTACAGAAACGCCTCTCCTTGAACGGTCTATACATCTTCGTATGTGTGTGTTTCCAGCATCCCGCTTCGCGTGTCGCGCTCCCTTATGTACGAGACCTAACGCAGCCACACTACACTACCTCTCTGCCCACTTTCCTCACTATTTCTCTTGCTACTCGTCGAGAGTGTGGCCACGGTAAATCATTAACTGTCCTGTCGTAAGTTCGGAACACAGTATTGCAGTAACGTTATTTTTATGGATACAGACTTTGATTAAATAGTTGTATCTAGTTAAGCAGGCTTAAAACAAGCTTTACCACCAACCAAACGGAGCACAAACTTGGGATCAGTCAGACCCGAGACCACTGGATTTAATTTCAGTGGGCGAACCACTAGACTACGCGGTTAATGAAATAATAAATTGATAAAATAAATAATATCTTAATACGCAATTTGATGATACAAGTTTTTCAGTGTTCAACAATAAAAAAGGTTTGTAGCACGCCTTATAAAATGAATGAAGACCAAGACACTCAAAGTACAAACGCCTGTTTGGAGATACTTTATTCCTTCATTCGCAATATCTAACGAAGACGGCCTAGAGATAAAAATAAATATAATAAGGCTAGTCAGTCTCCAATCCACCAGCCAACTCTCACCGAGCACAAAACAAAAGAAGAAATAAACACAAAGTGAAATTTATAGCGTTTTCCTCAAGCCCCACCCAAAGGCCTTTTTGCTTTTTGTCATTTTATCAACATGCTAAATTATACCACGTAACTCCACAATTTGCCGCTCCGAATTTTCAAAGAAACCAACAATAATAGAAAATAATTAATAAGTCCAATTGTTAGCCTCTAATAAACAAAGCCACATTCTTCTAGTGAAACAATTTTTGTGTCGGCTAGAAATTTCTAGAACAAAGAAAATTTTTCAAACAAAAGGTAGTCAGTTTTCACTTTTTGTTGAGCACACGTCGCTTTAATTATATCCGCTGTGCAGATTAAATTGACCACAAACAGAAAATGGCATTTTTGCAACAATTATTTGAGGTTGTATTGTGTGCATTTATTTGAAGCTTATGGCGAGGTTTTCCCAAATTAAAAGAATTGTAAATGTCTGATTTTTTATTATTATAATATAAAAAATTGTTAAATTCATACGATTGAAGTTATAATTTACCTACTGAATGCAAAAGACAGAAACACGATTAGAATTAATTTTTTCATTTCGTCCCGAAATGGTGGTAGGGCTTTTGACGATTTAAAAGTACTTAGCAAAGTCCATTTAAATAAAGACATTTTTCATTTCATTTCCAAGTTTAACTTTAAAACTATAATTTGTGCAAAATAAATTTTCAAAAGATATGAAAGTTAGTTTTAACAAAACATTTCATTTATTATTTTGAAGTACTTGAGAAACATAGATAATATTAATTTTGTATGAAATATTTCATAAAAATAATAAACTAGACAAACCTCGAGTTCAATGTTTGATATGATTGAAGTTTAATGTTTATTATTTTTTTACTGTTTAAATGTAGTTTCTTAAATACAACTTCAATTTAACTTCAATTGGTCGTCTTATCTCAAAAATATTATAAATTTAAAGATGAATGTTATTACAAGTAAGTTCTATTCAATACAATGTTTTTATTTATTTCATCATAGTAGCAGTGGTTACTACTCAAGGGAATTATTTACAGTGTTCTCAAAACCTCTTCTATTTAAGCCTCTTATAGGTAAACTACTGCTAAAAAATTGCTTTGAAGGTTCTCAGTAAAGTTCTACGTTGTTTATAATTTGCTTGTAGTCTATAAAAGGTGTTAGTCTCTTCTGTAGATAGTTATTTTAAAAATTATAATAAACATTAATAGTATAAAACACACATGAGCAAATATGTTTTTATATTATTGTTATTGGAAAGAAATATCAATAATTAGCTTTAATTTGGCAAATAGAAAACCTGATTTAGTTCAAACATTTATTCGGTGTGAAAAATAATTTAATACTACACTTAACCAAGCCTTATTTTACATATTTTATAGTTTCACCGAAAAATCATTCAATTTAAACGCAATCGAAATAAAGTAGAAATAAAAAAATATTTCTTTCTAACTCCAAACAATATAATTTGTGTGTTAAGATTTCCGTCACGTTTTCCCGTCATTCGAAGTGAATATTGTTTTGTCTAACTCTGGGTTGGTTCGAAGAGATCTCATAGAGAGATAACTAAACTCCAGTAAAATATTTTGCTATAAATCTATACTAATTTATAATACCAATAAACAATAATAACAATAATGTTTGGTAACTAATTCAGGTTAGGTTTAATATCTGAAAAAGCATCACCTATCGAAGTGCAGAAGAGTCAGCCTAAAAAATCGACCCCCCGTAGCACCACAGCACCAATACAGAACTCGAGTCGGTTGTATACGTACCTATATCGATAGATTTAAAGCCGTGTCAATATGATGGACACAGTTCGACAGCGTAACTCATTATCTACCTACGGTAGACTAGGGTTGTTTTCTCCTTAGACCTTGTCCAGAAGAGCGAATTCGCCGCGAACACACAACTCGCTTTGGCGAGGTACTAGGGCTCAATACATTGCGTCCACATGCTTCGCGTGAGTATCTTATTCGCGCGTAAATATTCGCGGCGAATTCGCTCTTCTGGACAAGGTCAGACAAAGTAACAAATTAAAAACGATAACTAAGTTTGATAAGAACAAAATTTATGGGAATGGCCAATTGTCTCTTCATCTTTAAGTCGGAAGCTATGACGCTCAGAATAACAAAGCAATATTTATTTAGATCTAACAACATTTGTTTACACTCTTACGTATTAACTGTGTTAATGTTACAAATTATCTTAATATAGTGCAATAAACACTTATAGGTAAATACAACATCAAACAGCTTGAGCCATGTTGTTAAAACTTAAATCTAAAATAATAAAATTGAATATATGGCCGATGATGACGAATTCTGAGATCTGAGACATTTTGTTTTACCGCCCTAGTTAATAAACGTACTATTTTCTCATCTCATCTGTGGTTGTGGAGCCACAATAAATACATACATGCAATCATGCTCATGATCCTAAAGGAGTTATGGAATAATTTTGCGTTTACAAACGCGTAAATGTTTTTAAAACTAGCGTTGCGCTATCGCAACCGCCCGGATTGCGGAGAATGCTGGTTTCGAATCCCGCATGGGGCAGGTCGATTTTTTCAGTGTAATATTTCTAGATTTTTTTCTAATCCTAGAGGTTGAGCAGATCCTTTGTTAACCTTTTTTTGACACATAAAGCCACACTTGGCAGAATGTTCCATGTTATTACCTCATAATAATGTGAGGTTGCCATCCTGTTGCACACAAAATAATGATTAAACAAAATAAATTTTTACTTACTAGAAGTGTAGGCAACTGACTGATCGCTGCGCCACTAATTACATTGCCGTTGCAGCGCTCGTTAGCCTCATCTCTGTAACGAGCCCAGCTCCAATATTCTGCTATTCGTATTATTTATGCTTTAGACAACAAAAGCCACATATTTACAAAGGATAAAATAGTTCGTGAGCTATTTATGACCATCCAAAACTTCACAAATAGTTCAAATTCTATTGAATAAATTTTCATTAGTCTTCTTCCTACACTGATCATTTGGGGTCGGTACAATATGTCACCATATACTAAAGGTTTTGGCATAGGTAAAAAATATAGCCAAAAAGCCAGCCGCCTGTCTCCTGTGGTAATGCTGTTGTGGTTTACTGCCACCGCGTGAGTGACCCCTCGGTGCGATGGTCGGTACGGGGTTCGGACTCTCCCTCAGTCAGCTTTTACATCACCCACAGTGAGAAGTGATAGTCCTGCTCGTGATCGAGAACAACACCAGTACCGGTACCACAGTGACTTGACCCTTTTTTACGGAGAGATCTAATACCAGTAACTGTAGGTGGGATTGTATGTGGGACTCAGAGGTCGACTTTCACTGGGAAGTCATCTATGCCCGCTCTTTCAGGACCAACCGGTGTAACGTTCGCGTCCAATGTCCGGCATAAATACCGGATAGCCGAACGTCGGTCTTGGAGACAGGACCTACAGAGCCCAAAGCTCTCAATCTCCTAAGGGTTTTTCCAGGGACAAAGGTTAAAGCCTTCTGTCTAAGACGTCTGTCCCCTACTTAAGTCCCTATTAAGGGAAGCTCAATGGGTCCGAATGTAACGTGTAAGCACCAGGCCACCACCACCTAATTTCGACAGGGTGGCGCTGCCTCCATGGACACCATGGACAGCCAAACCAGAGGTCACATCCATCTGCTACCTCTGAGAGCAGAGGCGTGTCAAGGGCGACTGACACTCTAGTTCTGCTCAAGGCGGCGGCACACCAGCCTATCGGCCAGTCAACCCACGACCCAAAGCTCCGTAGGTCCTCCCATGTGCAGACGTCAGCTGTCTATCGTGACCAACACGTTGCCCGGGGTGCACCGCGGAGAGGTATCAGAGCATAGCACCCCACTATTGACTTGACTTTAGTTGTGCCCTAGTGTTACAGTAAAATACATAATTTTACTGTTAAACTACTAACACTTTATATTTACATATTTCCTTTAAATTTTGTAATACAGTTATAGAAACAGGAAAACTGAAATACAAATAATAACTCCACTTTTTATTTAACAACAAATCTGAAATACAAAGCACAATAACAACAACAAAATTACATCAAATTGAATTTGCCATAACTTCCCTCTGTCAAGGAAAATATCTTTTTAACTTTAATGACAACTCCCGATTATCTCGCCCTCTGCTACAAGGAAACGATTTATGACACAAATAATAATTGTTTTCCCATAAATGTTTGTATTTTGCAAAAAAAAAAGACAAAATATTTACTCTCCAGGAATTTTCTTTCGGGAGTTTCTGAAGGTTTACCATTTATTTGTAACAAAATAAGGCCATTTTCTTTTTATTTAACCAAGACAATAAACCATTGTACAATCAGCTACATGTCAGAATGCCACGTAAAATTTCATTAATAGTCTTTGAAATGACTATTATTCCATAATTTCTTTAGTAAAAATTAAACAGTCGAATTTGACACGACCTACTAATAAACGCTGTCTGTATAATAAAAGCGTAGTGGTAGTAGACTAATATCACTATTTCTGATCTCCAACGTTACTTGCTTTACAGAGATCTGAATACAATCCGCACAATACGCTGCTTAACAAATGCGATTACGTTAAGAACGCATGATTACGGTGCTATCGTTTTATTTTCAAGAATATTTTGCTCTTCATCTTATCGCGTGGTTAACCTGGTACGGGTTAGTCTGGTATCATAAGTTGCAAATTCTAGCCTCTAACGAGACTTGGTTTATTATATTTCCACAGTTAAGGGAACCACCATATTAACGTGTTGAAATATTTTTGGATACCTATCTGATTACCGACCATGAACTTAGTAGCTTAACTACTGCGATCGTCATGAAGACCGCACGAACGCGGTCGCGGCTCAACATATCTTAACATTTTATGACATAACCTACCTATACGTAAAAATAAAAAAAATAGTATGTTCACTATAATATCTCTCAAAAGCGAGGAGATCCTGTTTTTCATACCAGCGATGAATGATAAATAAAGGTCCGGGGATTCTACTCCCTGTAGTGGTCAACATAAATAACAATTTCTGTTGAACGAACCGTGAGAATTCAACTTCAACATAATCAGAATGACACGACCCAAACCCACAATACCCAAATTTAATTATCCACATGGAATAAAGAGCAGCGAGCCGATTAACCCGCCACTAATTACATTGGAACTCGTTAGTGCCTCCCCTTCAGTCGAATGCCCAAATAGTGTTGATAATATTAGAAAATTCTGAAAATAACTTTCTTCTCGCAATTTTGCCTGAGAACTTAAGATTATTCTGCAGAAAATGTAATCAGTATTTCGGGGTATATAATCAACAGGCTTTATTTAGGCTTATCGTCAGAAATCGTGTCAAAAAGTAGAGTAATCGTTTTTACTCGCAGAAACGTTCTGGGGCATTTGTCACTTGTTCAAGTACTCGAAGTTACAGCAACATCAAGGCATTGGGTACAAAAAAAAATAGGAACTCTTTATACCTTACAATGACAGAAATGTAAAATTACTGAAACGTAGTTTGTCATTGACAGTGATCGTCTATCTTCTGTTGTGTTAAAGGTTATTTTCTCTAAGAACTTTTCCATTCCAACCGCCACTCCGCTGTGCTCTTTTTTCATCCATTTCGAGTTGCTAGTTGGTATGTTTCAATAAGTTATCGCAAAAAAAAGCACTTACACATATGGGAGATATCTTAAGCTTGAATTGATTTTCCTCTAATGGGCCAAGCAAGTAACAAGCACACGCACATTCGCCTATAGCATTAATAGGACCGCTCTAACGTCCACGTGACTTTTTGTCAGCAAGACGTTAGTATTCCGAGTGCGACCGCCAACATTCCTTCTCCTAAGCAAAGCAATTTGATTACAGAGGCGTTCTCGTTCTATTATTGCTCCACAAATTACCTACAGTAACCTTATTTAAACATTTCATTGTATTAGCCGTCGTCGGCGCGGTTACCATTGTAAATTGGCGTCTTTATTATTTGTTTTATCTTTATCAATTTTTTTTGTGTCATGAAAATTGAGTATAGAGTCGAAGAGGAAAATACCTTTGCCCTAAGCTACTGAGAGATTGGCTATATTATTATCAATCTGTCAGAACTCCGGGTACACCTGAACTCTAGAGATGCTTTAGAGTAGAATATCTGTACTGGTTTTTGGTATTTGTTTGTTGGATTCTCAGTTAGATTACTGAAGGATTGTTACTTTTTGAGTAAGGTATCCCATTTGTAGACGACAAATGTGCTAATGTTACCTAGAGCTGTGCTCAACCACATTTTGGGATTACCAGCGTGATAATATGTAGGAATGTACGTATGTCGAAACACATTAGAAAACCGTCAAAAATATTTATTTGTTCAACAAGTGAACAAAGTTATTGTTTGCTGCGCGTGGCGATATTAAATCACGAACCAGCGAAGAAATCTAGAATTAGATAGATAGATAGAATATAGAAGCATAAATAGTATACTGAGCGTAGTGAATGACTTAAAGCAGCTATACTCAACCAGCGGCCCGCGGGCCGCATGTGGCCCGCCGAGCCTTTTTCATTGGCCCATCTGAAGTTATAAATATATTGCAAACTATTTTAAATTTCGCGCCCATCAAAGAACGGGCGCAGTCAGCTCTTTTAGCATGAATCGGAACGTGACCTATTATTATTTATCTGTGATTGAATGAGCGAGAAAAACGAACGCCGCGTTTTTTTTTTTTTTTTTGCTTGCGGCCCTTGACACGACGACTGAAACGTGTTTGCGGCCCTTATAAATAAAAGGTTGAGGATGAGTGACTTAAAGGCATGAGACTAAAAAAATTTGCTCTCGTGTGAAACATACAACTTTTCTCCTCTCCAGCAGGAATTATTGTTAAAGGTGAAAAAAACAATACAATACTTTAATACATGTTTATTATCTTCAAAATAATTATTGATATTTATAAGTTAGTTTACTAAAATATAATATTTTAGATTTAATGTTATAGTCTTGTTCAGAGATCACAGCAAAAAGCGTTTTTCCTTCGAGATTTTACAAAGCAAAAGAGATCTTTTGGTGCTGGAGAGGTTAAAAAATATTTTCGTGGCTACAGGCTATAAGATGGTGTTAGATAGCCGGGCGGACTTAAAAGAAACCCTAGCACCAACCAAATCGAGCACTTTGACAAACCTTTGTAACTTAACTCTAAAACTTTGTATCGAACTCCGGACCTCTGGACCCAGTTCCAGTTGATGAACTCAACTCCTTTTGGGGTTCTAAGCGTGATTGTGTCCTCTTTCGCCTACCCTGCTCCCAGTTTATTTGGGGTCGGTGCAGAATGTCTTGATATTGACAATACTGACATAGGATTTGACATTAGATTTTTAAAGCCGTAAGCGTCCTTGAGAACGACTGATATATTTCGACAGCAGCCGGGACCACCAGCTTAACGTGCCTTCCGATGCACGGAGTAAAATCTAGTTGAAATATTGTCAGTCACCCATCTGAGTACCGACCACGCAATGGTAGCTTGACTTTCCTGATCGTTACGAAGAACGCTCGACCGCGGCTCCATCGACCTCCTCCGGGCGTGCTATATATAATTTTTTCGAATTGATTTCATTTATTTCTCAGTTACAACGCAATTTTTGAACAAACACGCAATTTAGAATGTATAGAAAATTTAATCCGGCACTAACAGAATGTCGGAACTCTGCAGAAATTGGTTAACTAGCAAAGTTTACGCAAGTCGTTGAATATTATTTCCGAGTCAGCGAGTGATGCTTAATTATAATTTCAAATGAGCCACATCATGGGACGTCGGGATGCAAATTGGGATCGCACGACTTCGGCCGGGACGCGGCGACATTGTTACCTACTGTTTTGATTGATCCGGATTGACATCGTTCCACTTTGTTATCGAGATTGCATGAAACAGTTTTTCTTTTCATTAAAAATACAATGGCTTGGCACTCGTAGAATAACAGTTCCGTATAACATTAATGCTTTTTTACAAAAATATTTCATCTTTTAATAACAAAACGTTGGTTGTTTATCCTGGAAGAGTACTAATTGCAAAGTGTCTCTTTACGTTTGGGTGATGATATCGGGGTTCAGATCGTTGTCAAATTGGTGGACTACGCGGCACATATTTTGTTATTACAAACTATTGGAGTTGTAGGCACTTGATTGGTATATGGGTATAATCTGTTTATTTATCTAGGTTCTTTCATTCATTAGAGAGATATTAATGTCAAGTTGGCTCTTGAACATAATGGCGATATTCTGGATCAATATCTGTAATCCCATTTTTCCGGTTGTTCTCGTATTTTAACAGTTTTAATTTTGTTACTTTTCAAATGCTATAAAGAAAGAAACAAAGTTTATTAATAAGAAAATTTATCGAGACAATACAATAACGAGTATACAATTAATTGTTTCACTGATCATTTGAGAAAAGGCTTCTCACTAAACTGTATACTATAATCTATTGGATGCTACTTAAGTAAAGTTGCTTCCTCGGCGTTATGCACAAATGGAGAAGGAACACTCTCAGCTTATGTAAATCCCTGAAACTATTAAGCTGCCGTCTGCAGTTTCTGAACAGTTGTTTTAGAGCAAGACAAGGAGCTTGTTCTAGTGGCACTGGCACTGTCATGAGCGAACATGCAAAGAAAACGTAATCACACGACTGTATTTATTTAGTTATTAGACATTCTATATTCACAAAGTCCGTTTAGCTCCGCTTGTAGGAGTGACGTGTGCAGATAAGCTCGCGCGTGTGTGTACCTCAACGGTCGTGATTGAGTTCTCCTGAGGTTACACACTAACACAATGTACGGTCACCATCAAAAATAGATATTACTGCACAAACGCTGACGTTGCTATGACATGGTACTAAAGTGATCATCTACTTCTGAAGCTGACTGTACATGTACTCATGACAGCATTCAAAGATAAACGGACTTTGTGAGATACGTCTACGGAATTTAAATAAGCAAATCCATCAAAAGTTGACTGGGTCAAAACTGCCCAATGACCTTTATGAACACAAACTATTCTATTATTTACAAAAAAAAGTTTTTAAGTCATTTTCAGACGTTCCCTCGTTATAGACACGCTCTAAGTATAAATCTATACTGTCTTTGTGGAGTGGCAATGCTCTGCCTACATACCAAGAAGTCCGATTTCGAATCCAGATAGTGCCAAATCTTTGTCCAGAACCATCAACATTAATTAATCGTTTATACATATTTATTATATATTTTTTACTAGGCGGATAAGATGTTTTAGAATATAACACAATATGTCCTAGTTCTTGACTTTTGTTTGTTGATTTACTGAAGGTTTTGTTACTTTTTGATGTAATTTTTATATTAGCAGATCGCAATGCATATCTCATACTAAATGTAGCTCTAATAAGATCCAGACGTGTCTATTAATATGGATATTGATCCGTTATCTAGTAACCATAGCACAAATTCTTAATTATTTTTAATTTGGGCTCGATAATTTGAAGAAGCGTAATGAACGACAACGTTTATCTAATTGGGAACTAACTAATTTAGCTTTTGAAGCGTCGTTAGCCGAGCGATAATTGTACAGAAACTCCTGGCTTAAATCTTAAATAGGTATTTTCACGTATTATATTAATAATAATCTGTAAACAAAATTAGCTTTCATAATCAGCGGACTGGTATAAATAGAAAGAACGGCAATAACTGACCTATTTGAACCGTGTCCTTAGCACCTTTCGAAAACAACTTCCAACATAGCTCACAGAGGGTTGCATAGTTGCATTTGAAATTAGTAACTGAACTTTTTTATAAAAGGCGTGTAAGATTTTCGGTGATTTTTAACTTTATTGTCATGTGTTGCAATACCTAATTTAGGGCACAATGTTGTGATTATATTCTAGCAAATGACAATTATAACTATTATATTGCTCTTCTTTTCATAATTAATGGCTTCGTGGTGAATACGCATTTTGGCAATGTAAAGTGAAAATAGTATTTAATTTTAACAATCCAATTATACTGTATCTTTTACGTTCTAATGCCAATATTTGATTTATTTTGTCAATTAATAAACAATCAAAATATTACTAATATCAACATTTCTTTACAGTCTTATTCGTATGGATTATCCTCGCAAACGAATCTTCCTTTATTTAAGACAAGTCATAACAATAACAAAATCTAATCCCTGCTCATAACCACTAATGAAGTCGATTTCTATTCTGGAAGTGGGAAAGTGATGGATTATTCTACGATTATTGCTGAACATTACTTTCGTAACTAACCAACACTTAGTAATTTTATCATTCTATTTGTATTATTATTTTAGCAAACTCGTAATTGCGTTGTTAAATTGCTGTTCTAAAATAGTTCTAAGAGTTTTAAACGCGCGCGGCAGTACGTTAGATTCTTCTTTATATACTTGTTCTTTTACGTCGCTTGCACGTAACCGCAAAAGTTACGAACTCTCTAGAGCTTTTAGTCTGTGAAGTTAAACAAAATGAAACTTTAAAGTCGTTGACTTTGAGTTTGAAATAAAAGCGTTTTGTACACTCGCAAACTTCAATTTGTCGCGGCACTTTTGGAATAAAAATAAATCTACCGCCGCGATACCGCTCCGGTGAAGCCGTGAAGATAATAGTTTTAATGTCATTTTGAAGATTGTCATTGTCAAGACAGAAAAAATGGCCATTTTACACAAACAAGGTTTGAGGTTACTCGATCCTGTTTATAATATAGATCAAAAACTTCTATTAGACTAACTCAGGTTCGAGTACTAAAAAAGTCAGAAACTACAAACAAACTATTCCCATATACTGTTAGTACAGAAACGAAGGTATTTTTGATATGGTTAAAATTACATAAAATTACAACTTTGTTTTTGTATTTCATTTTAACAAATGACCGGCGATTATTTCCTACTACATAAATGCATGGGAACAGATTTTTTGCAATATCTGACTTTCTTAGTACTCCAACCTGGGTTAGTCTGATAGAAGTTTCATTTTTACTTTCTCGTACGTAGTATAGAGGAAGTCTTGTAATCGTCAAAAATTCGACCTCGAGATTTTGACGGATTTACACGTTTTAGATCTCCCTGAGTCCAAAAATATTTTTTTTGGAATTATGTCTGTGTGTGTGTCTGTGCGTTAGCACGATAACTCGAGCATGCTTTGACTTATTGCAACCAAATTTAACATACGTGTATGACATCAAAATATAAGGTTTCTATAAAATTTTGAGCCGTCGATCACGAAAGTTAAGCAACCAAGTGCGCGGTCGGTACTCGGATGGGTGACCAAAATTTAACATGTATGTATGACATCAAAATATAAGGTTTCTTTCAACCTTTGAGTCGTTTCCGGTATACGAGAAAGTCAAGGGGAGACCACTCCCGATTTTTCGATTCAAGTCCCGCAATAAATGTAAACAGCTTAAACTTTTTATCCGGGCCTGTTCGTTTCCCTCCCGTATATTCAAACTCGAGGTAAACTTTGAGTCCCAGCAGGTAAACCGGCCAGTTCCAAAGCCGATTCTGCTTACGTCAGCTACAACCACAGAACTGCCCAACCCCTCCTGTGTCCATGGCAGCTTATAAACTGCCTCAGTTTACACAAGTTAGAGTTGAATTTTGTTTGGCTTGAAAGTTTGTTCTAAGGTTAGTAATGTTAAATTTGGATATTACTGTTTTGGTACCAAATTATGGTTAAATCCACTTGATAAAATTAAGCTTCCATTTCTTGCTTCGACCTTTAATGTATCTTGATATTATTTAATTCACCTCTACAAAGACCAAAGACCATAAAGATCTCGGGAGGAGGATAATGACACTCCAACGAGCTTCATGGTTCTGTGGGTTACCGAATTACTATTCGCCGAAAAGTCAGTAGTCGCTATTACAAATACTGTTTTATAAAAAAATATGACCTGAATATTATAATAAATAATCTTCATTCGATTATTCAAACTAAAAACTCTCGGCGTAATGTTCCTCGACTAACGCTAATTCGATTAACCATTCGATGCGGAGATCCAATATACCGGGTAGAATTTTGTAATGCCACCTGAAGGGAAAGTATTCTTAATACTGTAGACAGAAAATTTTACTCAAAGGAAACATTACTTTATATATGAAAAGAAAGAAAACTGCATTCAAAACTTTTCGAAAATTCACTTGCCACACCCGGGAATCGAACCAACTAAAATCTGTAAAAATTACACAATGTACTTTTATTGCATCGATCGTTAGGGTCATTTATAAAGACAAAATCTCTCCAACAAACTTGATAATTGAAATGAAAGGAAAGCCATGAAAAAGGACTTATAAAAGAACTTTAAAAAAATAAGACATATAATCCATACTAATATTATAAAGCTGAAGAGTTTGTTTGTTTGTTTGAACGCGCTAATCTCAGAAACTACTGGTTCGAATTGAAAAAATCTTTTTGTGTTGGATATTCCATTTATTCAGGAAGTTTATAGGCTATATAATAACCGCCATTAACGCTAGCGAAGTCGCGTGCGATTACTATTTATGATAAAAAAGAGATTTTACCTACATTTTCATTATGGTCCAACCAAATTATTATTTAGTTTAAAACTCTAAAGTAACCTACTATATTGTCGTAACATAATAAAAAAACGTTTCATCCTTTGTAAAATTTATTTTGTAGAAAAAACTCTAACTAATCTACCTAAATAACTCTAACTACTCTAACTAAATACTATTCCTTTTTAATACGTAGAATGGCTAAGTTTATAGATTTTGCAATTACTAACGAAACTACAAGTCAATATTTCTATATTCGCATAATTCAATGTTAACGAAACTTTACTCCATTATTAATAAAGAACACCATAAAAACATCATAAAAGAAAGTCCAGTGTATTCCAACCCCTCCTCTACGGCTAAGATAATCCCGAGATGCACTGTACTTGCAAGCAGTTTGCATTTTACGATCTAAGCGTCTCCAGTATATTAAAAATAGGTATAAACAAAAATCTCGTTACTTCAAAATTGCGTTCGCTCTCATGAGCTTTTCATGAGCGAACAATATTATGCCAGAGTAAACTCCAGTTGTTTCGTTATCAATTTTTCACGAAGGAACTCTTAGCTGATTTTAATGATGATAAGGCTGGTGGAAGTAAGCTTCACCCGGAACCCTCAACCACATAGGGACTGACTATCTTATCATTAGCCCCCCATCCACTAACGTTAATTCCTGCCGGAATATCCAATCTTTATGGAATGAACTCTAGTGGCTGGGCAAAGCGCGAAAGAATGATGTTGTCGAAATCTTGTTGCCCCTTCCGTCGCGCCTTTTGGGGTCCAACGGAAATAGTCTTCGGGATTCAACGACAATTAAACGGAACGAATCTTCAATTTTTAAAATGCGGGATCCAACGGAAATACACAATAATATTTTGTGGGATCCAATTAAACTGGGATTCAAAAGTTGGATCCAAAAATAATTGGATAATCTTGACTTAGATAGATAATCGAAGGAAAGCATGTAGATATGCCATTAGTTAGTGGTCTCAACGGTTTTATTTATCCATGATTATTCCCTACAACTTATCCATGAGGAGAAGTCATACGGAATAAACGCTAATGGATGGGACTATAAGTAAAAAGTGATCAGAATCTTATGCCGCAGTTTTACGAAAATGTAGTTTGAAGCTATCTTTCAGATGAAATACAAGTATTATAATGGCAAACAATACTTTGCACAAATTGTTTTTCCCATGGAAAATATACTATTATAAGCCGCCACAGTGCCTTAATAAGTAAAAAATTTAGATAACTTTATTAAAAAGGGATACCAAAAAATATAGGTATAAATTGATAAATTTAAGTGAGGATTTTTACAATGTTGTACTGAATGAAAGCAATAAAATTTTGCAATTATTACAGCACATAAGTAGGTCACCTGAGTAAGTTGTTATCAATTAACTATTATTACTCACTATCACCCAATGGAGTTTGGCGCCATATTGGTTTTGGCATACAAACTACAATTGGAATTCATGCGACAAGGGCTGCCTATTTAATGAAATGAGCTATGAAAGAGGTTTACCCTTGCAAAGTGTATCACATTATATTTGTTATTTTTATAGGTATTGTTAAATTCAATAAAGAATTTAATAAAAAAAAATACTAAGCTTACGATAATCACATAAATAAAAAAAGATGACCAAATGGGAAAACAAATTAATATGGCACTTTACTATACAGGATAATTTTTTCAAGTAGGCCTTCAGGGCCAAATCCTAAACTATAAGGAATAGCGAAAAATGCTCAAAGGAGACGCGATTCCAAATTTGATGAAAACAAAAACTGCATCATTGGATTTTTGAAAAATCATTTATCCTAGCCAGGAATCGAACCCAATGATTTTGAAAAAAAAAACACAGCCTGTATTATTACACCATTCGATAGTGTTGTTAATAAGGATTTATTTCTGGGAAGTAATCATATATGGGAAACTAATGGAAAATGTTAAATTTTAATAAAATATTTCTTGTTCCACCTTGATTGAAGCGATGATCATTATTTTATCAATCAATCCAATGATGCAGTTTTTGTTTTCATCAAAATCGGGCTCGCGACTGCGTTGAGCATTTTTCGATATTCCTTATAGTTTAGGATTTAGCCCTGAAGGCCTTTTCATTAGGTTGTGTTTCTTTCAAAATAAAATATGGGTATTGGACTATCAGTTCTCAACATCATGATTTATTACTAAGCATTCGGTGATCATAAATTGATATTGTCGACTATTATCTCTTGATTAGTCAAGATGAGTAATAAAGCATCTTAAGAATTAATTATTATTCCACCTAGAATTACGGTCTTCATAACCTCAATAAAACACTGTCTTTAACTTGATAATGAATGATGAATATTTAATCATGTGTAATGCTCATAAAATATTAAACGAAAATATTAGTTAAAGAACAAATTATTTTTTCACCGAACGTACATTTCTGTATTCTAATTGTTTATGAAGTAGTTGTTGTTAAAATACCGAAATATTACAAAATTATGGATAGCAAAAATACACGTACGAAAAATTTATCGAATCGTGAAACGCCCAAATTGACGTGTCGGAAAATTAATCGTTTTAATTAATCGTTCATAGCTCAACACTTTGGATGTATAAAACTGTTTTAATTTACATACTGTCATCTCGATCAACTTGTTCATATTAACATGAGTCTGACAACCCTATCGGGCCCACTGATCCGTCTCTCTTAATTAATTGGCATAAATTACTACCGCTGCGTAATCACCCGCCGACTGCCACGATATATTAATTTTGAACTAAACACCCACCAAACGAATATTAACACTATTAAATCTTTAATAAGGATTATTATCGGTAACCAATATTCTAGAACAACCATAGCCGTGAATCAAATAGGATTTTATATTTTAGTACAAAAATTATAAAAGGAACTTCTACCTATAAATATGTAAATATGAGTTCATCAGAATCAATGTTCATCTTGATCCTTTCTTAGCGAATGCCTACGTCATAACATATACCTGCATGCCAAATTTCAGCCCGATCCGTCCAGTGGTATGGGCTGTGCATTGATAGATCACTATGTCAGTCAGTCAGTCACCTTTGAGTTATATATATTTAGATTGAGTTACATATAAATCTTAATATACTAAAGTTTAATGTATACATTTAATAGCCTATTCGTACTGAAATTAACTTAAGTAATAATTACATGATAAGTACCTGGAGTGTGTATGAGGGAGATAATTAGTTGCTGTTATCTAGCATAGAAAAGGTAATATGATTCAAAGCTATCGTTTTAACAAATGTATGTTATGTAATCAGCTAGACGGCGAGATAAAAGAGTGGAGGCGGAGGCGAGACAATTTTATTTTTAAACCGGTTTATTTTTAAATTTCAAAGGTGAACTATTTAGCGTTAAGATCGAAGCTTTTAGATTAATTCAAGAAATACCTAAGTAAAATGTTAAGGCATCTAAAAATAACTAGGTTTAGCATTTCAAACGGCGATTCACTATAGCTGATCCTATTGTTACGTCAATATCTTGGATGTTTTTTAGATTCAAAAATTTCCTTGGCTGCGACAGATTTGATAACTTTACAAACGTCTGTTATTGACGTTGATACCTACTGGAGTTTCACCCGAGTTCTTGTTGTAATAAGGCCGGGGACTCGAAGTCAGCGACGAGCGGGGCGACGGTGACGGCGGCGCGATCCAATGTACAAATTTAAGTGGAACTGGCCTCGAAGCACAGTATACCAAGAACAGTAATACGTCTTCATACAAACTGGCCGCTATCCATTAGAATGTGTGCGTGCGTACTCGGCGCCGTGTACCCACGCACTGTGATGCACACATTCACATAAAATATGGGGGCATTAGGTGGCTGCAGTACGGGCCGCGCCGTCTCGGTGTGATCGCGGGTTTTTATGTCATTGCACATTCGCTCGCCGCTCGTTCCCGCCCGGCACATTTACGACAGCCCTAGCGTCAACGCAGAGTAGGCTAATAACTCGCCGACAGCCCGCAGATAAAGTATTGTTCTTGGTATACTATGCTCGAAGGCAGCGGCGCGTGAAGCGACGCACGAGCAATGCGGTCCAGTCAAGCGGGGCCCACGCGTCTGCATTAACGTACGAGTAGTGTTGTGCATTTTATTTATTGCTTTTTATCGACCTACATTTCTAAATGCCGGCCGACAAAGAGAGTAATTTCTCATAACACAACACTACGCCGCTCTAGCGCCGCGTGATCTACCCGCTGGCTTCGAGTCCGCGGCCTAACATTTGTTGTGAGACTCCATTACCGTAAAATTTAGTGATCAATTTCAAATACCTTCACTTAACATTAGCTAAATACAATTACTTGTCTATACAATTAGTTGTCGCGAAGCCGATAACTAATAATAGAATAGACGCTGACACTAATGCAATACAATGTTGCTGACTGTACACCAAGAGATTATTCGTTTGAGGGCACGTGATATACAAGTAAAAACAGAGTTTAAATTTGTCGAGTAGCCCCCCATCCACTAACGTTTATTCCGTATGACTTGTCCTCACAGATAAACTGTAGAGAATTATTGTAGAGATATATAAAACAGTTGCGACCACTAACTAAAATGTCATCTCTACATGCTTTCCTGCGACTTTCTATCTAAATAAGTCAAGGTGCAGACGTGACGAAAGGGAGAAGAATTTAACACACTCATTCCTATAAAGATGCAAATTCTAAATATACGCTAGTGGATGGGAGGCTTGAGGATAGTACGGCGAGCACCGTCTTAATACAAAATAACACAAACGGCGAAAATGTTTTTCTTCCACCAATCCTTATCCGATCTGTATGATATTTTAGAATATTTTTAACACGCTAAAAACTGTGTCTGTACGTTTTCCTTTTTTCAAATATCATTTTTTTTTTTTTTCAAAATAAGCTTAAATGTATGTTGAATTTTGGGAATAGGAAAAAGTACAGACAGATTTGTGTTTTTTATTTGTATGAAGACGTGCGCGCCGTACTATCCTCTTAAGTAAATAAGTTATTTAGAATACGAAAGAAATAAGAAACCAAGAACTTTCTATTTAACAATGTTTTATATTTTACTAGCTTTCCCGGCCACGCGTTGCTGTGGTAATTTCATACTACTGACCTATAACATTGTATCTGCAGTAAAAAAATATGACTACTTATCAAGATAAAAACTATCCTATCTCTCAAGTTAGATCAAATTGCACAAGGTGTACAAATTTGATTAAAATCGGTTAAGTACTTTAGGAGTCCATCGCGGACAAACAACATGACACGTAAAATATAATATAATAAGATTTCAATTATTATTTACCTATTCGAAAAGCGACAATTCGCGTTTTCTAATGTTCAGGATAAGATTACCATTCACAATATTATTCCGTAATAACAGGTAAAAAAAACAGAGAACAGATTTACAGTCGGAAATTTATCATAATTAATCATCATCACAATCCACGACGCTAAGTTATTTCTTATGTCAGCTCTAATCCAGAGTGATTAAGGTTGTAATCTATATTTCGTTATCCGAGCCCAGACTCGAGGATTCCTAGGTATTTCCACAGCTAAGCACTCACCCGATACTCTCCCCTCATAGTTGTGTAATGTCTTTGAACATTAGCAAAATAACTAGTTTTGCGAGGGCCGTATGTGGGGCACAATAAACATAGACTACATACTCAGCTGAAATTGAGATTTTAATCTAAAACGCGTAGGTTTCATTATCACTTGTTAGTGTATTCATTCCTATAACATCGCAGACTTGTAGCGAGGATAGTACCTACGGCGAGCACGTTTCTATATAAATGCAAATAAAAACGTTTTACTACCGCTATTTTGATATCCAATCTTTATGATATATTAGAATGTTTTTAATAAGAAGAAAAAACACATATATAATCAAAGTTATTTGAAAGAAAAATATTTTGAGAAAATTAAAACGTACAGATTAGTTTTTTTACTATATTAGCAATATTCTAAAGTTAATATACAGGTTGAATTTTTCAAGTGGGCCTTCAGGTCCAAAAAAGTGCATCATTGGATCTTTGAAAAATCAATAATCCTAGCCAGGAATCGAACCCAATGATTTTGAAAAAAAAAACAAAGACTGTATTATTACACCATTCGATAATTTTGTTAATAAGGATCGATTTCTGGGAAAAAATGGTATAGGGGAAACTAATAGAAAATGTTAAATTTAAAAAAATATATAAGTATTTCTTGTTCCACCTTGGTTGAAGCGATGAACATTATTTTATCAATCAATCCAATGATGCAGTTTTTGTTTTCATCAAAATCGGGCTCGCGACTCTTTTGAGCATTTTTCGATATTCCTTATAGTTTAGGATTTGGCCCTGAAGGCGCACTTGCAAAATTCACAAATATTATAATTTTTTCTCCGTTTGTATGCAGAAGACGCTCGCCGTTCTTTACAATAATGAAATGTAATATTGCGTGCGACCATAGATTTATTATCACTGACGTTTATAGATTGGCCAATGTGTGAGTAATGCATGTGTGTGTAAAAAATAGTACTGCAATCTGACAGTTGCTGTCTTTTCTACGTGACTGATAGGCTGACTTGGGCTGCCTGCGTGTACGTGAAATGGTCTCGTCTATCTATCTCGCTCTAATATAACCGTTAGTATGCTCTTTCTCTTTCACATTGCCGATCTACAGTTTCCTATATCTATGGTTCTGATAATCTCCCTTTCTGAATCGTTTTAGTCCCTAAATTAACACCTTCGTCACTATCAGCACATCACTTAAAATCAGGTAAACAACATCTTTGTCAATGACAATTGTTCTGAAACACTATTCATTAAAATAAATATTATTATTTTGATTTTCACGAATACAAATGCCCATTGTTATTAATATGGTAATTATGTGAAAATTGCACCTGCATAGGACTTTTAAAGCAACTTTATGAAGGCCATAAAACAAAGGAACACTACGAAATGACATTATCTTGAGTGCTTTGAGATTGCGTCTGAGTGACCGTAAAATATAATATGTCGTAACATTTTTACTACATTACCCATTTCATTCGTATTTCTATGAACGACATGTATTTCTATAAGTTATTCCTTAATAAATTATGTTGTACGAGTACCTAAGTACCTATACTCTTACTAAAACCATTTTTTATACAACTAGTGGACAAACAAGCTGACGGCCCACCTGGTGGTAAGTTGATACCGTCACCTATAAACACCTGGAATAACTAGGAAAAAATCACGTGGTATTGCAGGTACGTTGTCATCCTGAGGCCGTAGACGAAATGCCTTCCATGCACAGCAATTACACTGGCTGGCTACCTTTCCCTTCAATCTGAAACACAGCGAACTGTTTCACGGCAGAAATAAGAAAGGTAGTCTTACCTAGCCAGACGATCCTACTAGGTGGTAGACCCATATGTAGGGTCGTCTGGGTAGGTACCACCGCCTTTCTTATTTCTGCCGTGAAACAGCAGTTGATTGAAGGGAAAGGTAGCCAGTGTAATTACTGCTGGGCATGGAAGGCATATCATCGTAGCCCCCGGATGGCAACGCACTTGCAGTGTTAAGTGATTTATCCTTAATATTGCAAGTGTCTATAGGTGACAGTAACCACTTAACACCAGGTAAGCCGCAAGTTTGTTTGCCATCTCCTAGTATAAAAAAAAACACGGGTCTACCACGTAGTAAAATAAATGCAATAATATTAATTTTGGAATAATTAACTTCTTCTTCTATTAAAATCCTTTCGTAGTCCAATAAATAATATACTAAAGTATTTGTTTTTAACTTCTGCTATGATACGGGTAGTAAAATTACAAAAGCTATAATTAATGTGGAAAAGGAGTAAAGTTATGGGACCCTCAAAAATCTCAAGGGATCAGCGAAATAAATCATGCGCCGCTATGGGTAACATAAATAACAATTTAAGATAATATTAATTGTAATTACAATTATATAGCATAGGATATAACAGTACTTTTATTACTGTTTTTGTAACAAGAATTTAAATCTAAAGCAGAATATACGAGTGTTGATTATAAGACATCTATTTGTTTTTTACGTAAACGTTTTTTTCTTATTTTTTATCTCGTGGTTGTTGGTGTTGTTTTTTGTTGTTTCATTTACTAGGTTTTAGTTTAGATGCCCCTTTTTATACTCTACTGGAATTTGCTATGGTCTAGTTTATAAAAGATTGTATAATGACTGTTCTAATCATAATTATATAAGTAAGCTTATGTATTACAGAACTGTCATGTACATTATCTATTATCATCATCATAACAGCCTTTATAATTCGACCCACTGTTGGGACAGAAGGTCTCTCCTTGTCATCAAAGGAGGTTTAGGCAGTAGTCCACCACGCTTGCCCAATGCGGATTGGTGGACGGAGTATAAGGTGATCAATACCCCTTTGCTTGTCCGTTAATCACCTTCTACGACACCCATTGGAGGATATGGGGTGATGGTATTCTACTCGAAAAAAGTAGGCGACAGGCTGCCATGGCAACTTGTGGCTATTTTGAGGCAACGAATGTGGCTTTAGGTGTAACCAAGTGTTACTACCTAAGGCTCTGCACACCACCTTTGGGATTATAAGCGAATTGTACATATGTAAAAGAATTTAAAGTATTTCTAAACACAGAAAAATATTTTTATACAAAGATGAATTTAACTACGTGCCGTGAAATCAAAACATTGAACTTAGATATTGTGTTAAAAACAAATTATAAAAATATTTGCTCAGGATAATCAGTTCAAGCAATCTAAAGTAGAAATTACTTGGGACCCCTGAGGCACACGATCGTTATAAGCGGAGGTCGGAAGTCCGATTTATATTCGAGACGACAGCCTGCAGAGAAATAACAAAACTTCCTCCGACTAATCATTTCGAGTACTGTGCACGCATTGAATTTACCAACAGGCTATTATTTTCCCATGCCCTAAATTATAAAGACGATTTGAAAGTTACTTGAAAAGATGAACTGTAATTTTGGTTACTCAATTGGAATATTGCAGTTTTGATCCTGTCCTGAATACCGATTCGATAATTACAGTTTTTTTAGCCGATTCGACATATATTTTTTTTAATTTCATTTACACATATTAGGTTGGGGAAAAAGTCTTTTCGCATTATAGTATGTATAAACTTGTAATAAAATCTTTTTGGCTATACTATTTGTATCTGGCTGGTTTTGGTATCATTGAAAGTTTAAATTTTAAAGAACATAATTCCAAATTCAAATTAGGAAAATGTGTGATTTTCATTTGTTTTTCGTACCGCCAAGATGAGTGAATCTAATGAAGAAATTCGATACATTTTAAAATTTTACTACAAAAAAGGTAAAAATGCAACGCAAGCCGCGAAAAAAATTTGCGATGTTTATGGACCTAGTGCAGTGTCTGTGAGAGTAGCACAAATTTGGTTTAAGCGTTTTCAATCCGGAAATTTTGATGTCAAAGATGCACGTCGCTCTGGTCGCCCTATTACAGATAAAATGGATGCCATTTTTGAAAAAGTGGAGCAAGATCGGCATGTCAGTAGTTACGACGGAGCTGAAGAACTGGGAATTGACCACAAAACATTTTTGGCGCATTTGAAAAAAACTGGGTACACAAAAAAGCTCGACATTTGGGTACCTCACGAGCTCACTGAAAGAAACCTAATGAACCGTGTACTTATTTGTGATTCTTTATTACGACGTAATGAAACCGAACCATTTTTGAAGAAACTGATAACTGGTGATGAAAAGTGGATCACGTACGACAAGAACGTGCGAAAAAGGTCGTGGTCAAAGGCCGGTCAGGCTTCACAGACTGTGGCGAAACCCGGGTTAACTCGCAACAAGGTGATGCTGTGTGTGTGGTGGGATTGGAAGGGCATTATTCATTATGAGCTGTTACCACCAGGCAAGACCATCGATTCTGAACATTACTGCGAACAACTGATGAGATTAAAGCAAGAAGTTGAGAGAAAGCGGCCGGAATTAATCAACAGAAGGGGTGTGGTTTTTCATCATGATAACGCTAGACCTCACACATCTTTAGCCACTCAGCAAAAATTAAGAGAGTTTGGCTGGGAGGTGTTAATGCATCCGCCGTATAGTCCTGACCCTGCACCTTCAGATTTCCACCTATTTCGGTCTCTTCAGAATTCTTTAGGCAGTGTCAGGTTAACATCACGAGAGGACTGCCAAAACCACTTGTCGCGGTATTTTGACCAGAAGTCCCAAAATTTCTATAGCAATGGGATCATGTCCCTACCTACAAGATGGCAAAAAGTTATCGAACAAAATGGTACCTACATACTTTAGTTAAAAGTAAATAAAGTATATTAAAAAATGTTTTGAATTTTCTTAAAAAATGCGAAGAAACTTTTTCCCCAACCTATTATTTCAAACATTTTAAGTCATGGCAGGGAGTAACTTGTGTGGTCTTGAGTGGCCGTGTGATGCCGGCAGAGTAGAATAGCATCACCCCATTCCTCCAATGGGTGTCATAGAAGGCGACTAATTGATCAGCAAAGGTGTATTGATCACCTTATACTCCGTCCACCAATCCGCGTTACGCAAGCGTGGTGGACTACTGCCTAAGCCTTTTGCGACAATATTTTAATAGCGCGACATCCCGCTAACTTCAATTAGTACAACTATTCGACATCAATATGTTTCTGATGACCCCGCCTCCTTAGACAATATTTTAGTATCGCGACATCACGCTAACTTCCATGAGGACACCTATTCGACATCAATATGATTCCATGTGATGATCGCACATTCGTGTTCCTTTAGGACGAGTACTTTGTTCTGCAGACTGACGTTCAATCTATAGGAATGACGTTGCTAGAGTACATTGAACGAAACGCGTAAGCGCTGTGAAAAATCACGGCACTTACAACTTTATGGTGGCGAAAAAATTGTTATAGCGCTCCGTAAACTCCATACGATTGGGTGTATGCACAGGGTGTATGGTTAGAAGGCTTATTAAGACGATGATTTCAGCGCTGCAGCGAGCTTTATGTATGATTTTCCAAAATGGAACATGAGTTTTGCAAACGATTGCTTCTCTAATACGTTAGTACACTATATCTCAATGGCGAAGGCCATCTATGGCCAACAACACATGAATAGTCAGTAAAAAATATACATTTCTTAAAATGAAGTAAATAAACCTTCTTTATTATTAGAAATTAGATAAACCTTTATACTCTTAAATAGCATGTTCTAGAGCTTTAAGTTGAAAAACTTTTTCATGATACATTAACAATATAAATTTTCAGAGACAATTAAAGTTTTCAATAGTTTTAACTAGTACCATTCAGTGTTTGTGAAAAACATTCGCAATCAACGACAAAAGCCTCTTCTTATTAAGAGAAAAAAATCCGAATCGCCGTAAACAACATGTAACCATATTTTAGGTCACGAGACAAACTGTGACGATGAAAACGTAGCAAAAGTTGTACAAAAGAAAAGATGCTCTAACATAAGGGTGTAAGAGTAAAAATAGAGTTCCAAAAAGCTAGTGAAAATGTTGAAATTCCTTATAGTTAATAAGGACTGGGAAGAGTGGCCGTTATGTGCGGACGCCTCGGACTTGTTATTATACCTACATTTTATAGAGCCACTGTTGTTTCGGGCTGTGGTTTTATTCTTTAGGGTAAGAGAACTCAAAATATGCTCAGAATAAATAAACAGAGATACAGAAATATTCAAACATACTCGCAACAATTATCTAACCCAAGAACTTGTGCTATGGAAACAAGATAACGGACAACTATCTATACTAATACTCATATTATAAAGAGGAAAGATTTGATTGTTTGTTTGCATTGAATAGTCTCCGAAACTAGTGGACCGATTTTGATGACATTGTGTATATTTTGAGACATTGGAAAGGACATTGAATAATTTTTGACGCGATACCCGACATTAACGCGAGCTAAGCAGCGAGTGACCGCTAGTATATAATAAATTTAATTAGATATTTTTATTAGAAAACCTAAATAAATACTTAACGACCATGACTCGTAAACAAATGTTCATGTTCATCACACAAACATTTGTTCCTACCAGAATTCAAAACTGACCCGCTGTAGGCAGCGTTACTAAACACTCCACGTTGCGCGTCGAATGAAAATTAACTGTAACAGGATTGCTGCAATTTTAACAGTGTTCAGTAATCTCACTTATAAATTGTCTTTTTATTTACATGAGGCTATATTTTGTATACCATTAACTTTTATTTAAAAACTATATAGTATGACAAACATTAATATAGGATCATATAGGATAGACCTTGGATAAACGCTTATATATATCAGTAATTAATTATGATCTATGATCAATACTGAGATTAAGAACATAGATCAATATGACAAATTTATATTTCTGTCAATGGACATATCGACATCCGCATTGAAAAAGGTTGTAACACTAGTTAAGCGAAGTTTCCGAACAAACGAAAACGTGATAGTCTAGTCTTTGACTTTAGATGTACAGTCGAACCAACTGAATCATGACCCACTTGGCCGATCATTCCTTTAGAATCATTGATTTAGTTAGGTTTTCTTCGCTATCATGCGTGTTGCACTTAGTACGTTATAAATATGAATAAAAATGCGTCATTACGGGTCAGAGATCTATGCAATTTTAATCTTTCATATCACTGCACTAAAGTCTCAATTGGAATTTCAAATAAGATGTCGTTCATAATCTAAACTCTTTTCACTACTGAGAAAATGGAATAACTATTATATTTTTAAAAATAAAATGACGTTATGTGTCAGTAGTCAAGTAGTAGTCTGAACAAATTTTAAAAAGCCATATTTATTTGACACTGTCAGTGTCTAACAAATTGATAACAGGTTCGTTACTTAGAAATGTACGTTCAAGCGAATTTCATCCTACTTTGTATAGAGTGACTGTAGGAAAATGATCTTAAGGTGGGTCATGATTCAATTTGGTCGACTGTACTTTAAAAATAAGTCTCGAACCTTAAAATTTATGCACAAATAAAAAATCTAAAACTTATCTAATAAAGGAAAAGGCCAGCCATAAGAAATGCGTTTCTGTGACATTATGTCACAGAAGCAAATCCTGAGGCAGTACCTTTTGGCCATGCACAGGACAATTTTTTTTGGGTTGTTTTCTTTTTGTATAATTTTATTTTGTTTATTATTTTTCTTTCTTTTACCATTGTAATGCTATTGTTATTATTACTTGTCTTTGTGCTGGCCAATATGCCAAAGCAATTCTTTCTTTATAATAAAAAAATGTAACTAATATATTTAGTTTTTCTTGAAAATTTACTGAAGTTATGTTACATAACGTGTCGTTGATCGGCATAAGCCTAAGTCCGTTTCTCTCCTTAATAATTCCTATCTATCAAGTTAATAGATTTTTGTCGAGTTTTGTGTAATTCATTAAGCATAGTCCCAATACATTGTCTTCTAGATTCTGTCTGTAACTCAAGAAACGCTTAACTCCAAATCATGCCAACTCTTCACCTTTAATTTCGCACTTTAGGCCGCCATTACAATCAACAAGGACACGTCTAATTAAAACTTCTGCTTAGTTAACGAGCAAACAGAATTTCGTCCCAAAAGTTTTTTAACCGAACTAGAACCGGGGAAACTTCTCGTTCCAGTACGTGATTATTTATTTAACTTGTCCATAGTACATACGTACAACTTTACTTTCTGTGGTGTCAAGCGTGACAACTACAGAAATCTTGAATTCAACCTGTATAGCTGTCAAAGATTTAATATTTTTGTCTTACTATACAGGTCTTTAGTTCTAGTTAACCGATCATGATTATATAATATGTAATATTATACAATGCCATTTTACGCTACAATTGAACATATGAACCACAACCCTGTGTTAGACAAGATAGTTTTGTCAGTGCAGATTGTTTAATTATTGACAGCTATTATACATTTAGGCGTGGTTTTATATAAGCTATGAGTTTCTCCCGAGTTCTTGTTGTAAAAACACGTGTGGAAAATGGAGTCTCTCACTCCATTTTTAACCTCAATCAACCGTACAGTTTTTGTTACTATAATTACATTTTCACTGGACATTGGCAAAATGCGTACGCATATTGCGACGCGACGTCTAATTAAGAATAGAATAGATACATAAGCTATTCTCTGTCAACACACGAAGTTTTCTCTACTTCTATCAACACTGTATCCACAAGAACGCAGTTACAGTAAAACACGCTAGTACTTGACTGACCTCTGAGAAAAACTTAAATCATAATAAGCCGCTAAATTTATGTTATGAAACTGTGGGGTACGGTATGGTGAACAATTTCTCGACAGTACGCGACGCTGTAAGAAAGTCCGTAAAAAGATTTCTTTGTTTGGAGTAAAACTCAAAAGTCAACCTTGACGATATCTCACCTCGCTTATTATTTTAATTTATTCGTTGCTCGCTTCCTTTTATATATTTTATTTTAACTAATCAGCATTTACATTTTACATCCAACTTACATACATCGATGCCGGGATACGTCTTCAAATTGACTGATCACATAGTTACTTTTCAGTGTGTCTAAATTGCATAGAATTTCATAAAAAGTGTAAATGAGGCATTATTTTAACGCCCCTATAACGAAAAGTCAAGAGCCGTTAAATTGATTTTCGGACAGTTTTGTTAAATTATTTTCGTAATATCCTTCATTCTCGATGAGTAACCTCTGCAATTTGTCTCTCGAAACAGACCACTTCCAGAGCTTTCTAAATAATTACAGCCTTACCATCCGTAATTCCGTCCTCTTTTCCCTCATCAGTCCTTTAGTACCAGTCTATTAAGTCTTTAAGCCATTATTCTATGTCTTTGCGATCCTCGGTCTTCAATTTTCAATCACAGTTTACATAAAACGTCATATTTTTGCCAAGTCTTCTTTGTGCTGTAATTTAAATATTTAAAGCCGCCAAAAAAATCGTTTTTTATTTTCTGTAACTGTATATTGGGGAGGCCGCTGTAGTCGTGCGTTTTTAATATCGATCATGAAACTTAAGCTACCTGTGCTCGGTCGGTATTCGGACGTGTCGCAGAAAAATTTTCAAATCTATTTTCCTCTGTGCTTCGAAAACCACCAGCTTACGTAAGTAAGTGTTGATATCAAGAGATACTAAACCCACCCCAAATAAATTGAAAACAGGGAACGGAATAGAAATGATAATTATGTTACAGTAAAAGATTGACCTACGGTAAATCTTACAATATTCTAGTAAACCTAGGATTTGATAACTGTCGATGGTAAAAGTGTGCTATGCTCATTAAATAATGACTTTTATAACTTCGGACGTTCATAATAAATAATAAATTCATAATAAATAAATAACGTTCATAATAAATTCCAACTACTTATACGTACCGCTTGGTCATAAAAAATAACCATAAACATTCTGATGATACACATAATTAAGACTGGTTATGATTGGTTGTAATGTTTTATCTTTATGACTGCAACAGTAAAAATTCGAAGTTATTGATGCTCTCAGTACAGTTCAGACTTTTATCATTCCTGGCAATTGGACAATCTAAGAATTCATCGTAGTTCGAACACGTTAAGTAAAATAAAATTATAACGATCGCTATCTAATATCGTTTCCAAAAAGAGTCGGTCTGTTGAAATTTGTAGAACCTAGAGAAATCTAAACTATTTTCATACTTACATAAATTTCGTTTACGCGCGTTCTACCGTCTGTACCACTGCTAGTGCTCTGAAGGCCTTTTAACCCTCATCCCACCATCTCCCTTCTTTTTAAGGACTACGCGTGCTGGTCTACGCTGTCAGCGACAAACTGTGGCTACCATTCTAACGCAAACTGTGAAATTTGGCTCGTTTCTTCGTCGCACAATCAAATCAAGTCGCAGAAATGGAATTCACTGTCAGCACACGTGTTCCCTCCTTCCTACAATCCTTGGTCATTCAAAAGAGGCGTGAAGAAGCACCTTGCAGGTCGGTAAGGCGAGGGTGACTAGGGCGGCGGTTTATCTCTCGCCCTAGCTGTCTTTATTTGGACTGCACTTCTACTTACCACCAGGTGGAATGGAGTCACTTGCTTGACCTTTTTATAAAAAAAATCGTCCTGTTTTAAAAACCTCTATTATGTGACAGTTACATAAACTACTATTTTGTAACTAGAGTGAAAAGATGACGAATAAATTACCACCAAATACCTATCATATAAGCCCGAATTAAATATCACCAAATAATCTATCATGTAAGCCCAAATTACCAAATTACATAGAGAAATAATCTATAATTCAAGCCCGCATTGATAAATTACATACAGAAAACACTTTTCAATGGCACAGAAAAACGAAATCCTTTACTTTATCTATAGAAATTGTCGTTAACTGGTTTGTAACTTATAAATAGCGAGTGGTTGGCAAATTTCCTTAGTTTACTAAAAGTAACAGAATATTTACGTCTACGGTGCTTATTTATAGCAAAAGTCCGCCAGCAAATAGCCGTATTTCAAGTATCGAATTTGATACAGAAATGCTATTGTTCCATTATAATATTTCGCTCTCAAATCCCAGCGAGAAAGAGGACTAAGTCCCGATTCCCAGGATTAAGGCGTCGACAGACGAACCTACTCCATTCAGTGGGTTTCGTATTAAGCTTAAGCTACTCGCTCGAAATGTGACTTTATTTGTTTCATTAGTCGACGATGTCGTAACATTAATTTTTGTGACGCAACATTTCCTTATTAATCGCTGATCTGAATGTCGAATACATTATCCGTATGTTTAACTGAGCCTACAGTGACCTCACTGTAGGCACAGTTAAACATTGAAAGATTTTCGACTACATTTTTACGCTGGAAGGTACTAAAGTCATAATATAATTTTGCTATTTTATGATTATTCTACTAGCGGCCCGACACACGTTGTACCTAATGTAAAAAAAAACACAATAAAAATGCATTATGCTATCAGATCGAATTGTCAATGTAAACCATTCTAGTATCCGCTTGAGCACAGACAAAAAAAAACATCAAAAACGGTCAAACCGTTTAGAAGGAATTCAGTGACAAACGCTCGAAGATTTTTATACCTATATAAAGATGTTTAACTAAAATCCATCTCTTTAGTTCCTTACAACAAAATTCATCTAATAAATTACAAAAAACCGCATATCGATTTATTGTCTATCTTTATCGTGTCATGCTTAAGCACCTCGTCTCCATAAATCCATACAGCATTTAAATTTCCCTAAATTTAAACACAGCTCCTGTCGCTAAGCAGACCTGCGTCGCATAATATTCAAATGGACCTGCCGCTTCTGATTTTAAATTTCCTTATTTCACAACTGAGCAGAATAGTCTAAGATCCGAACCTAAATCGACCTTCACCGAGCTGATAATAGAATGAAACATATTTTATTATTAGTTTAGTATATTAGAAAATATATTAAAAATGGGTTGTCTAAAAAAATCCTGGACAGACTATTTTTAATTATTTTTTGAAAAATGATTTTTAATAAAATATTGCAACATCAAGATAATAAGTAAATTTTGTCGCGCGCTTATGATGATATAAATTTTTTTCTATTATCCAATCGAGTGAAAGTAACTGATATCGACATACCTGTTCATACCTGACAACCCAGTAGTTCGCGCAGGTAAATAATAGACAACCCAATGCCTGCACATTCTATACGGTTTCTACTATCAGTCAGGACAAAATTTTCTTATTATCTTGATGTTGCAATATTTTATTCATTTTTTTTAAAAAATCATTTTTCAAAAAATAATTAAAAATAGTCTGTCCAGGATTTTTTTAGACAACCCATTTTTAATATATTTTCTAATATACTAAATTAATAATAAAATATGTTTCATTCTATTATCAGCTCGGTGAAGGTCGATATAGGTTCGGATCTTCTACTAGAAAGGGAGCAGCGTACAAACCTGTCGAGAGATGGACGAGTTGAATAATGTAAGCGTTAAATTCTACACTTACATATCCACATTTAGCGTAACTTGCCACTCAGCACCAGTTTGTTACAATCCTGAAAGTTGAACTACGAATTCTCTTCCGAATGGAAATTTTAAATTCTCTGGATTTACGTGTTGACAGAGCCCCGAGTTTGGCCGACATATTCAAATGAGCTTAAGCCCGCTTTGAATACCTTGATCGTAATAATTGCGAACACTCGCCACTCCATCATGGAGTGTCGTTCGACATAATCCGATTTACGTAATTACGGTTCTAATAAGTGTTTAATGCTGAAACTGTTTCCAATTTCGAATAATTGTTACGATTTATAATTTATCAGGCATAGCTACAAAATTATGTCATTGCAACTTTAGGATTATTGGTAAAGCATCTCAGTAAATAGATTTATATATATATATATATATATATATATCTATCTATATATATATATATATATATATATATATATATATATATATACCGTTTTAAATAAACATTGACCATTATTCTTGTATCTTCGCAGTTTATATATAGCTATATGATGATCCTCCCTAAATGTTACTTATCAAGTTGTAACTTTTTCTTATTAATAAAATATCTTATTATTTATTTATCTTCATCATAGCAGCCTTAATAATTCGACCCACTGCTGGGACACAAGGACTCTCCTCGTCATCGAAGGAGGTTTAGGCAGTAGTCCACCACGCCTGCCCAATGCAGATTGGTGGACGGAGTATAAGATGATCAATACCCCTTTGCTGGTCTATTAGTCGTCTTCTACGACACCCGTTGGAGGATATGGAGTGATGATATTCTACTCTGTCTGTATTATTTATTATTACCTATTATGTGCATTTTGCAATGCATACAAGCAACATAAAGCGTTGGTTGCGGACGGCCGCTTGATACGAGCAGCGCAGGATCGATCGGGTTTGAGATCCTTGGGGGAGGCCTATTTCCAACAGTGAGGTGTCGCGGCTGATATGATGAAAGCAACATTGCCAATTTAAAAAACAGCTGCTCCTTCATTTATTAATATTCCATGAATCTGTTGTTACTTTTCTTTCTCGATTCTTTGTCGATCCATTCCATCTATCTTCAGAACTCTCTACTCGATGCTTGTCTCTTTACTAACAACGTGGTACCGCAAAGTATTCTTGAAATACCGTGTAACGTTCCGGTCTACGAATTGCTTAACACAGATTAACAAAGCCTGCCGGATGCTTGTCTCTTTACTAACAACGTGGTACCATAGTCATGGTAGCAAAGTCATAATGCTTATAAGTGGATGCTTATGAAATGTAGAGAGTCATATTATTATAATGCACAAGCTATTCACACAGGACTCAAAAACATTTTTTTAGAAAAACGAGTCATGTGAATGGGCAACGCCAACATCGACTTTAGAATCCAATTATTTATTATTTTTTAATGACAATAAATTCAATTTTCATCTGTAGAACTTTAATAATCTTTTGTAAATAATAAATCTAGTAGTATGTAAACCTGTATAAAATAATAAAGAAAACAAACTTTCTGGGCGTTATGAGTTCTTAAAACATTGAGTCTTTCAGCATTAATTTAAACTCGAAATCATCGCAAATTCTCTTAAATCCGGGAAAGAAAGAGAAAATAGCAGGCAACTTTATGAATAATTTTCATAATAACTCAGAACACAAATCTAAATGCAATATTTAGAAGCGGGAAGGCTTTTAGCAGGCGATGCGTAGGTGTTTATTGTCATTGTTTTATTATCAAAAGAGTGTTTAACAAAACAAAAGAAGATAAAAAATAAAATTATTTTTATGGATTTAAATAAGTAGTATATTTGGGATTTGCATTTTCTTATTTCTCGTGAATGACAAAGCACTGAAAAGTGCTACGAAACGTCAGTCTAAATGCATACAACATGCAATCCAAGCATGCCTACAGCATTAAAATAAAATGAACATTATCATTCACAAAATCACCAGGAAGTAAAGTATATAAAATGCAGAGTCCTCTATTCGGTTTTCGTTCGAGTAAGGAAATGTTGTTATGGTAGGTAATGTGATATACGGCTTCCGGTTATACAAGTTGGATATTGCTTAATATGTTGTTTACTTGTCGAAGATAAATACTTTACTTTTCAAGGCCCAATATTTCCTGTGAAGCCAGAATAATGTATGCGGATGAATAATGTAATAAGATTGACGTTGTTATCGCTCTCTAATTGAGTTATTTCTGGCATTCTGCATAAAAAATCGAGTGTTGAAAATAAACAGATTTAATTTTTGAACGCTTGTTCCTGTATCATGTGTGTGAATAGCGATGACGACTGCAAAAATCTGTTTAATCTGTCTAAGGCCCGTATTACAGAATGACACTCAGAAATCAATCGTATCTTAAGAATCGTTTGTCACTTTCTATCAAGCACAAAGTGATAGTGACGTAAGACGCTCAAGTCTGCGTTCATTCTTGAGACTTCTTCTATAATACGTGCCTAAGATTCTGTCAGATGGAACACGAAAAAATATTTGTCACGTATTTTTTCTTTTATCGTGAAAACAAATAATGACGACGATACAGTGCGCTGAAATGTCTTGTGACGTACCGTTTTCTTACAACTTTTACTGAAGCCCCCACGCCTGAACATGAATTATCTTTATTTTTTTAAATACTGATTTCATTAAGTGAACGTGTCTAAGAACCCCTTTATACTAACGTTTGTCCAGCGTAGGCGTGAACGCTGTGCTAACGCGGCACAAACGTCGCACTATTGTAAATGACGCCGCAGCAACGCGGCGGCCGTAAGCGTCACTCATCCGCAACGCTAGCGCAGTGTTCAATTTACTGCAGAGAAAACGTCGAAACAACTTTCATCGAACGCCTGCGCAACGCTAGTGAGTAGGAGCTCTAATATTTTTGGTAATATAACTTAGCTATGTGATGCCGGCAGAGTAGAATAGCATCACCCCATATGGGGTAAAGGGGCAAAGGGGTAAATTGATCACACTATACTCCGTCTACCAATACGCATTGGGCAAACGTGGTGGACAACTGCCCAAACCTCGTTAGATGAGAAGAATAGGCCTTGTGTCCCAGCAGTGGGTCGAATTATGTTATGATGAATATAACTGAGGGACTTAATACAAATTATCTATTATGATTATTTATTATCTCTTGTAATATGTACAAGACATTAATAAATTGTAACCTAAAACTTTAGCAATGTGAAACCTATCTAGTTACCACATGTGAAGATCGGGGTAAAATAAAAACACGGGCATTATCATAAGACGGGCACTGGCAACCTTCCAAAGTAAAGAACTCGTTCGGCGCCATCAATAAAAGTTATCGTTCACTTTACCGACCGAATTTCCCAAAAACACATCTGCGGTGCGAAACTTTTGGCCGCGAACCTTTTCACGTGGCATTTTCGTATAAAAAACAATAATGCCTTATAGCAGGGACATTGACAACGGTCCGTCTACGCTCTAACGCCTAAAAGGTTAGTCCGAAGGGACGAATCTACTAGGCTCATACTGTGACATCCGTTTAATGGAGCCCAGCTGTCGTACACTTATTTAGTTCGATTTTTAAAAAGCTATTTAACATTTAAGATAATGTTTAAAAATAAAGGAAAACATTTAAATTGTATCATGTCTGATTAAGCAAATGGCTATTGTCAATTTTCATCCAGTAAAATTACGAAATGCTAAAAATGAAATCTCATCTAAAACATTTTATTCAGTATGGTATATTGAATAAAACGTTTCAGATGAGATTTTCAGAGTCCTTATCTTGTATGTTGTACAAAGGATATTGTATAAAATATAGCGTCTCCTTTTATCCAGAGAAGTACCTACAGCAAGTCAAGCATACGAATTCAGACCTTGCCAACGAAAAAATTACCTTTACGTAACCAAGGAATTGTGTAAAGTAAAGGGGCCGTCGTCAAGTCACACACTAAGTTTTATTGATGCCCGACCCAAATATTTTCCCTTTGCAGTTTGTCTGTCTCTTTTTTTCCTCAGAAAGTAATATTTCTAGATGACAAACGGGCATTTTTATTGGAAGCTTTTTTGACGCCTTTGTGTGCCAAAAACTATTCTACTCTCGCTGTGACATGAATACGTAATGCGATACTTTTTAAGCTTGTTGAAGCGAGGCAGGTTTGATATTATTGTGTACCTTAGTTCGAATAACTATGTGTACGAGCAGGTCGCGGCGGTTGTAAGGCTCCGATTAGACAAGTACATACTACTGAGCCAGGATATAACGCTGGCAGCAAGGATATATTATTAGCAAGATACTGCCTGAAGGAGTAGCCCTGGCAGGCAGCAGCGGAGAGGTAATGAGACCCAACACAGACGGTTGATGGACATATTGGTGGACGGAGTTTATGGCAATATACCCTTGGACTGATCTATTAGTCGCCTTTTACGACACCCATCGGAGGATATGGTGCGCTATTCTACTCTGCCGACATCACATATCGATTTGGATTTGTAAAATCTGTATCTGCGAGGAAAACGTATAACAAACACATACAGAAGATTTTTCTCGAGTAATCTTTATTTTCTTAATAAAATAGTCTTACAATAGGCGCTGACAGCTCAGTGAGCACCGGCGGGGCGCTTCCTGGCCACAAGTCAATCCGTAGATAAGTATTGTTCGAGTCAGTGGTCCAAGACAGCTGGCTCAAATGATCGTTAAGTTGTGCAAAAGAATAAATTCTTTTGGACGCTATTATTTAGAGGCAATTTTCTGGATTTTTACATGTAGGTCGGTACTCAAAAATATATAATTGTTAAGGGCACGTTCACAGGATTCTGATGAGAAAATATCTGACCGGTAAATTGACGTAGGGACTATTTGTCACATAAACGCTAAAGGAGGAGTTTCTCCCGAGATCTTATTATAAAAAGACGTGCACTCCATGCTGAGCTAGGGTGTAAGTCTGGCCAGCAAAGATTGGTTGATAGGTAGGAGCAGCCCCAGGGAGTAGCCCTGGCAGACAGCAGCGGGGAGGTAGTGAGACCCAACACGGACGGTTGAAATCTGTTGAATTGTTAGTATTGATTGTGCTTATTTTTGACTAGCGGTTGCCTGTGGCTTCGCTTGCGTTAATGTCAGTTATTATATAGCCTATAGCCTTCCTGGATAAATGTACTATCGAACACAAAATTAATTTTTCAATTTGAATTCCTGGGATTATAGCGTTCAACCAAACAAACAAACTCTTCAGCTTTCTATAGTATAGGTATGATATAGGTTGTGTAGTACACATTGATAAGTTTTTCTGTGCCTCTTATGGGTGCAAGTAGTCCGCAGCATGGATCAGTAACTACGGAGCATGTAATTAGTGATCCGCGGAACCTTGTTGGTGACCTCGCTGTTGACCACGCAGCCGCAGAGTCTCATGTTCAGCTTGAGCCTCTTAAATAAATACAACTTACAACAAACAACTTACAAACCACCAGAACTCGTGAACAAATGTTCATGTTCATCACACAAACATTTACCCCTACCAGGATTCGATATACCCGGATCGCCCGATGTGTATGCAACGTTACTAGCCACTCCACCACAAATGCCTCAGAAGTGTAGATTAGTACACTGTAGAAACTCAACCTTACGCCGTTGTCATAATGTAGACTTAGTTTACTCGAACTGGCGCTGAAGTTTAACAAGCCGTATCGCTGTTTAGAGGCAATCGGATACCTTAGTTACTGAACTGTCTACGTTCGGGTCTCTTTATACCCACTTAAACACTTAGCTGGGGCGGATACCCCTATATTATGATACCCAACATTAAGGTCTCGAATTTTATAGCCCGTCTCTTAGTAAGAAATGTAAAATATATTACGTAAATTCGACCAATAATTTAAATAAAATTTAGTAATTGCAATTCATTATTTTATTCCCCTTCTGACTCGAACGCCCTAGAGCAGGGTTTCCCAACCAGTGAGGCGCGCCCCACTAGGGGGGCGTAGAGTGAACCAAGGGGGGCGCAGCGAACGGCTCCAGAATGAAACTGTATAAAGAATATTTATTAAAAATTTTCATATACAATGATCTTCGCTTTGCACTGACTACTATGAAGCTAGGGATTCACCAGTTTGTCAATAAAGTGTAGCCACAGTACTCTCAATAATTCTATGTTTTACTTTTTTTATTTATTACCTACTTGTCTTTTGAATAAAACTAAACACGTCAATATTTTCATCGTTTGTTAATTTTCTTATTTTCACTCCTCTTTTCGGCCCCTAGGGCGTAGTATTTTAGCATAATGTTCGGTGAGGCGCATAGAGTAAAAGGTTGGGAACCCCTGCCCTAGAGACTCTTATCGGTGTAGATACTCTCCGTCGACGCTCTCCGACTAGAAATCGCCTAAGTAGTTTCGCATTACAGGCTAGAGGACCCACCAAGGTCATTACCTTTTCTAAAACATGTTTGATGATGCTGTGAAGTCCATCTAAAGGATGCTAGCGGCCAGCATTATCTTCATCAACAGCTCATATAATGTCCCCACCGAGGGGCTCAAGCCTACCCCACATTAGAGGCGATTACGCCTTAGTCAACCACGCTGTCCAAGTTCAAGTTGGCCGACTTCACACACAACCTAAGAATTCCTTCATAGGTGTGTGCAGGTTTCCTCACGATGTTTTCCTTCACCGTAAAAGCGTCGAATAATCGTACATATGAATTCAAATTTTGAAAACACACTGGTTTGTGGCGGGGTTTGAACCGGTGCCTTCTGGGTGGGAGACAACACCCTTACTCACTACCTTTTTTACTTACTTACCATTATCTTACTTAATCTAAAATATAAGCCTTTTTGGGAAAACTGGAGAAACGCCTTAATCCCACGGTAATCCCTATCCGTCCGTGGCGTATCTTTTTAATCAATCACCCGCGAATAATCAAAGTATCAAAATTGACTGCTAATGGAAGTAACAGTAAAATGTCCGATAATCCGAGCCCAGATGGCAAGCCAAAATCGGTATTCAATTAACACGAGTGGAAACAGGTATCCATTAAGCAACATTTTATTTTAATTGAGACGGAGTAATATACTGCGGTGCATGCGTTTGTTTGTTATATAAATTCTATTAAGAAATAGAAAATAACGTAATGCTATAACCCAGTTTAATGTCTTTCGGGTTTTAGTGTTAAAAAGCTTGCATAGAATCAAGCAAGGGATCAGTAATTTTGCGTAGCTAAAGTATCTATGTTCGACCAAACCTTTTTTATATCTTTTTAATATTAACACCCTGGCACCTTTTTTGACATACTTTTAAATTTATAAATATTATATTTTGTACATCACTCATTCTCTTCTCTCGTGTCATGTAACTCTCATAATAATATAACTTGTAGCTTTATCCTCTGTGTTTTCTCTAAATATCCAATAACCTACTTACTATTATATCAGAGTCTATCACAATATAATAGCACAGTCTATATATAAGTTCTGACAGTCAGCCAATGAGCAGGTCTAGGCAGGACAATCGTGAGGGCGACGCGGGACGAAAGGGGCGCGGTAGCGAGCCCGAGAAGCATACACTCGCTCGGGACACGCTGGTTCATTGTATGTCTACTGCACGCTGTCTATACTAAAGTGTAATTTTCCTCAACTGCAAAGGCATCGAACCCCTGTATGTATTTACGCTGTGATATTAGTGATAACAACATTATTGTGCAAAGACAGAGCCAGTTCCTGAGTGGTTAGGGATCTATCACACAGGAGGTGGTAACGCGGCCAAGCGTTCGAGAGGTCAGTTTTGCGTTCACTGTATAGCAAAACTAAGACATGTCCACAGTCCGCGTCGGTCAGCCTATAGAAACAGAACGCAGAACGTAACCGCTTGAACGCTTGATTACGTGACTGACTCCGGTGTGATAGATCCCAGGGTTCCAGGTAAAGCTCACGTCTAACTTTTGTCCTTATCATCACTTGCCATCAGGTGAAGGCCTGATCTGTAAAGTCTGTATGTCCAGATTAAACCCCATTACGTAGGTAACACAATGATAGCCATATGCGGTAAACAACAGTAGTCAATCAAAAAACCTAACCCTTTGTGTTACTATGTATGACATTTAATATCTGATATAAATCTCTTATAGCAAACATCGTTTTATTAAATAGAACAATAAAACCCAGGTAACCCTCCCAGGTAACTAAGGTAAAAATATCAATGTTTCTGATCCATTAAAGATAATTGAAGTCGTAAGGTCCAGCCAGCGTCGAACAAAAGTTGGGATTGGGAACATTCGGCTGATTAAGAACCGATTGTTTCAGAGTTTGTGACTTGTTGACTCGTTTACGAGTATCTTTCTCGAATATTTCTAGTATTATCTTACTCGCTGATCCGATAATTGTACTTGGTATCGTTATTACTTACTGACTTCTTTTCGATTGAGAATATCCAAGCTGTTGAACAAAGAAATAGCGCCAAGGAAATATCAAATATGTAAATTACCCAGAATTATTTTATTGTAAGTGTGTGGTCGGTACTCGAACGTGAGACCAGAAATTTTTCAACTCGATTTACCTTCGTGTTTCGGAAGACACGCTTCGCACACTGCCGTTAAAAGATAGCTGTCGATCCCAAGGAGAGTTGGTGTCAAGCAGGCAGCAGGCCATTAAAATCTAATACCAACATCTTTAGCAGCATTGTCGATATCAAGGCCCGACCCCAAATAAATTGGAAGTGGAGAGAGCAGGGTGCGGGAAAAAGAAGACTTTATGAAACTATGTTAAGGATTCAATTCGCGTGTATTTGGTTGGATTAAACGTATCATAATTTATTTCCCTATCTAACCCCAAAGTTCGATTTATTACTGTAAAATACCTGATCAAGTAGCTAACTATATACAGCTAGTACGTAAAATGAACTTAACAATTTTATTCAGGCTTTAGTAGAGTCTAACCGCAAAAAGTGATGGAACAGGGACGTAATGGAAGTGCGCTCTGTCGACAGGCATCAATCAATGGGGCTTATGTAGAGATCGCTCTAGTCGTTTCATCTCGATTAAAGTGAACTGAAGAAAAACTAAACTGGAGAGCGACTTCGTTTCAACGTTTAAAATTAGATCAGGTTTTAAACACGATAGTGAAAAATCTTTAATATTGGATTGAAATTATAACATATACCATTTTTTTAAAAAGGTATTGAATGTACTGAATAAATGTTAAAGGTCTTTTATATAAGCACTTGTAACTAATTTATATTTTTATAATTTGTTTCATACCAATTATATAGAACTTGTTGTGGTTGGTAGTATAAATTTACAAATTCTTGAATTGTAGCGAGTTCTATAAACTATATTCACTGACAACAACATAACTTTACGAAAATATTGTAATTTTTAACTACATATTGCCGCTAGGTACTTTTAGTGTGATACAGACTTTAATAATTCAAAAAACAAATACACGAAAAAATTACCAGTGCTATTTTGTAAACACATATTTTGTAGCATCTTGAATCGCAGACAAATACCCAAAACTAATTTAGAAAGCTTATGTTGCTACTACAATATAGTTAAAACGATAACCTCACTTTCAGCCAAGAATATGAAACAATAAATCGCCATTAAAACCTATATTTATTACAAAGACTTTTACAAATTTAACTGGGCTTAAAACTGCCCGAGGGAACTATCATTAAGTTTACTTGTATTATAAAAATATACATTTTAAGCCGATTTCGCATCGAACAATACGTAATCCCCTGCATTGGAATTAAAGCATCGTAATTAAAGCTGGCGTCGATTGCCCCAGGAATGAAGGCGTGTATTGAAAAAGTTTCAATAATTGCAGGCGTGCGCGGCCCGGGTGAATTGGAACGTGCCGTACGTGTTAGTAGGATAGTCAAAATAATTATTATTTATGACTGATTTATTTATATCAATCCTTTCTAGTCTAGTGTATAGTTATTCTGCTTAGATTTTTGATAAGCATTTATGATACAAATACTTAGTTTTTGGGACTTATATGACTATTACGTGTCTGAAATACGGTTGTCTATACTTTTATTATAAAGCTGAAAAGGTTATTTGTTTATTTGGTTGAACGCGTTAAGCTCAGGAACAACTGATTCAAATTAAAACATTATTTTTTTGTTGGATAGTTCATTAATCGAGGAAGGCTATAAGCTATATCTGTTTAAAAAAACTCCACGCGGACAAAGTCGCGAGCGGAGCGCTATTGTTTTATTAGTTTTATTCCGGCCTGTCTTAGAAATCCGTTTTAAATAATCTTTATAGCAATGTATTTAAAGTTTTAAAATTTATTTATTTATTTGGGAGTAACAAACAGTCATACATTAATGAATTAACTTATGTGATACACATTAATAGCAGGGTTGATGAATGTATAACCCACGGCGTTATCCACAGATTAAAATCTAGAAATTAGGCACTGAATGAAAATAACTGAAGTGGGTCCAGTCTGTAATTGAAGCCACCGAAAAGAGGATCTCTAACCAGCGACCATCTCCCTCGGGAGAGTCTGTACACCGATTAGTCTTTAGGGCGTTCAAATCGGAGGGGAGTTCTGATAACTGAATATTGCAAAATTTTTTTTTTATTTTATTTCGAGAACTTACAGCATTATTCGCAATATTTATACGGACAATGATTTACAAAAAACTAATTACACGCTTCTGAATACAGCAAATAAAAGATTTTATGTAATTTAATAAACAATTTAACTACTAGAGTATATGATTAAAAATTTTAATATTAAATTTAATATTATGATTTATTAGTATATTAAAGTAGAATAGTAACGCCTTCAATCAATAATTTAATTCAAGTCACAGAAAACCTCACCTCTTCCTGAGACCATAACTTTTTATGACGTTTAAAGTGTTTGAAGGCAGCAACCCTAAGCCCCTTAAATGGAAAGGCCGCGGACAACGGTTCGAACCATTTACAGGTGCGTTTCAAATATAAAACGTCCGTGATTTGACTTCCCTCACTTTGAAAGCGGTAATCAACACATAGGAACTTGTTTATTTAAATCAGTATTATGTATTTATCACTTAATTCCCGATCATATTTTTACAATGTAGCACTAAAAACACTAAAAAATATAACATTTAAAAATACAAAAATAACACTTCCCCATCGATAGCAAGATCAGGCTACCGGTGGTTATTATTATTATTATAGCATGGAAGCCACTTTCCTGTGTGCTATCTGTGATTGACACAACGCGTCATTTCGTAATAGTTTCATACACGAATTTCGCGATGTGGATGTTTGACAGTAAGAACAACGAGTTGTGTGGAGTTTTTTTTGCTTAACTCTGATTGGGCATCTTCGATCGTTGAGCGTAACATAAACGTAGTGTAAATTAATATACAATACTAGCTTCTGTCCGTGACTTCGTCTGCGCAGATTATAGCCTATATGGTATTCTGATGTATTAGCATAGATTTATAATTATGTGTTCATTCATAGTGCTTAACCCAAATATATAAATCAATTGACCTAAAAAATAAGCTTTTCTATACAAAAAGTGCAACGTATACACTTATAATTATTACTGACGTTTATAGATTGGCAATAAATCAAGACCAAAAAATTAACCAATGTGTGAGTTATGCGCATGTGTGCGTGAAAAATAGTACTGAAATCTGAGAGTTGTCGTCTTTTCTACGTGACTAACAGACTGACTTGGGCCGCCTGCGTGTACATACTTGAAATGGTCTCATCTCTCTATCTTGCTCTAATAGACGCGTTAGTATGCTCTTTCGTTCTACAGTTTCCTATGTCTATGTGTATGAGCTATATTAAATTTATTATTGTAAAATTTCATTAAAAACCATTCAGTAGTTTTTGCGTGAAAGAGTAACAAACTTCTATACATACATCCACACAAACTTTTGCGTTTATAATATTAGTAGATTTTGCTCATTGGATGTATTAGTTCATAAAATCGAGTTTGGCAACAAACAAAGTAGGTCTGAAATTGGCTTGGCTCTACAAAGTGTATATCCCGGTTATTCACAATACGCTGTCTTTATATTGACTATTCAAGACAAAAAAAACTTAATTTATAAATAATGTAGCCAATGACGAGCATTTTCGTCATAATAGCTTCAAACAGTTTCATCAAGCCGTAGTTAATTTTGCAGAGCCCTCAACGTGATTGTAAATTCTGTTAATATAAATTAAAATTCGTTATCCTAAAGCTTTGTAGCCTTTGTAATGGCCCACTACGTGATCTCTCCAGTTTAAACCGGCAAACCGCAAGCCAATATTCCCCCAAAGTCGAGCTCTAAACTACGCGTCTACGATCATTCGCTTTGAAGTCGCAGCCTCGCTCTCGAGAGGAAATCACATTAGTTTTTGCGAAGAACCTCCGTTTGTCGACATACAAACGTTATTTATTGAAGGCTCAAAAGGTCAACTCCTGACCTTCACGTTGAAAGAAAATTGTGTATCGACTCTGCTCAATTGAATTAACAACTTTTTCAGCGATATATTTTTTGCTCGCCTACTTTTTATAAAGCTGTTAATAAAAGATCTCTTTGTGACTGTGTAAATGTTACAGGTCTGTGGCTCCTGTCGGCTTGTTTCGGTTATATGTAAAACATGTGAAATGACAATTCTAACATAACCGACGCCGTTACAAATAGTTAATTAATGTGGCTACTTTAATAAACACGTTGCAGAATTGGATCGAACAATGTATGGTACACTTTTCGATCCAATTATACGACTGTCCGGCGAAGATCTGTTCCGGTAGGACATAAAAAATAACCATGAACCTACCCATCAATGGCGATGGTACAAATTATGTAATAGATTTATAAAATTCTATACATTTCCTAGCAATAGAATTCTTATATCACACATTTCGTGTAAATTATGTTTCGATCATTATATTTTATTATTATAAAGATCAGAGGCATTCCCTTGCTAATATTATTGTGGGAATTGTACACGCGCTAAATGACGCATTCAGAGATTCTGCGCGAAAATTAAACGAGAATTCGTAATTAGAATTTGTGTAAGCAAACAAATTAATTGACTATTGCGATATTGCTTCAAGATATACTTACATGCAATTAAACCGACCTAAGCTTACAGTAGACCAGTTTTTAATACGAGAGATTTAGGTGTATTGATTTTACAAAGTGAAAATCAGAAATAGAATAGCTCAATTTTTTAACAGAATTAAACTGAAGTTATTAATATACAATTATGATCAGTTTTGTGAATTAACAATGATTCAATTAACTTTTAACACTCTGGACAGATATTTATTACGTACCTACTAAAAGCGTAAAAATGTGAAACGGGCGTCACCGAAGAAATGAGCCTATTGTCAGAGACATATCCTTTTTCTATGTTTAGAATATGTGAAAGTAAAACTTATAACATATACTTTCAAATTATATTTACAGTTTTTGTTTGTCTAATCTTATCTATATACTGTATACTTATTATTATAAAGCTGAAGAGTTTGTTTGTTTAAACGCGCTAATCTCAGGAACTACTGATTCAAACTGAAAAATTCTTTTTGTGTTAGATAGTCCATTTATCGAGAAAGGCTTTAGGTTATATAACACGCAAACAAAGTCGCGGGCACAGCTAGTTTTTTATATACCGATAGTCCGATATATTCCGAATCAAAACCTACGAGATGGATCGATTTTTTGAGCGTATATGTATTTGTATTTCATTATCATGTCTATTTGTAATTTATTTTGAAAGAGAGTTATTTTCGGGCCCTTGCTACATTATGAAACTCTCAACTTCGCGCTGTTATAAACGTTTGTTGAAATAAAGCTGCATAGATTCATAAAAACCGTTCGATAAAAATATAGAAATAACTTGTAAGTAAACTAAGTACACGTATAAAGAATAGCACGTAAACTGCACTCATCAAGATATATTTCACAACTGCCTTAGAAACAATATAATATAAAATATGTCATACAAAATCTCATAAACGGAATACAAAATAGAACATGAAAAGAGGTGCCGGTGGCTAGTGTCTGTCGCCAACAACACGGATGCTAACTTAGAAGCTTTATTAACATAGTTTTTGCAATTATTAGGAGCCGTCAGTCGTGGTGGTGGTAATTAATAACGAGTCCTACACATTAAGCAGTCCGTGTTAGTTTCAGTAAGGACAAAAGAAATGTGTGACGAACGAACACTTGTTAAATTATGATCATCTATATTTTCTGTTAACTGTTCTTTATTATCTATAGGTTGTTGTTGAGTGATGTTTGAATGGGTTCTAGTCCACGACAGCGTCATTCACTGCATCAACGGTCGATATATCAAAAACGTTGAAGTTAATCTTTTGAATGGTTATCTGGCGCTTCGACGGCCGCTCGCTACCGCGGCAAGTTCTTTTCACTCACTCGACTCGCGCTTTGTTTAATTACAGGTGTAACCTTTTTTTAACCGGTTTTAAGGGCTTGCTTAGTTACTTTTTATTTTTAGTAACTTCTTTATATTTGTACGGGATATCCGTACACAAGATAAATTAAAGACTGAGAAACTGTAAAAATAATTATATTGAGAAACTGAGTAAATGAGATGAAATATGAGAACGCGCGGTGCGCTTGATGACCGATTGCGAACTGAATGTAATGGAAAAATTAACTTGAATAGCAATAATTATGTAAATTAATATATTTGATGATTTGACAATGTACGATACTCGTACATATTCCCGGGCGGGAAAAGATGAGGTTAGTATGAGATGAAATGTGCCCATGAGTTACAAGGTAAATCAATCATTATAAAATAAGTATGGAGACCGTTAAATTAGTAGTTGAATGATTAACAAGGTGATTGGCATTTTTACAAATCTAACTTAAAATTAAGATATGTCCACATATTCGTCTGGAATTCGGAATTCCGGACGGGGCACTATTGGCGACGACGCCGTATCTTTATTTTGCACTCGCGCACATGGCCCCTTTTTGGGTATGCCTTTCTTAATCACTGACACACGCGCGTAATGATTTGATTTCACTTCACTGCACTGAATATTTGTCGACGTAGGAGGGATTGGCAGCGACCTCGCCACCACTGCTTTAGGCACTGCGGCTGCGGGCGTCGGAGCCACAGTCTCGCCTCCCCCAGCTACCATCACACATTTGAATCTCTTCCAGGCCCAGATCACTAGACCGAGCCCGACGATGCCGAACAATATGTATATTGCTACGTAGTGGTGAATGTCATGATTAGATACTGTATCTGATAATGGTTCAGTTTTCTTCATGACTTCGATCTTTTTCTCAATCTCTCGAAGTTGAACCGTATGATTGAATAAATCATACGTCTCATTCCTTTCTGTTGAGGAATTTGGTAGTGAAATATTTACTATGTGATTAATTTGTGAGATTTCTGGCGTTTGGATGTTTGAATTTATGTCGATTCGATTTGAATCATGTTTATGCGAGTAAACGAAAAAATCAGTCCCTTTAATTATGCAACCTTGTTCTATAAAAAAGAATCCTGAATTACTTAACTGCATAGGGGTAATTTGATCGTTGCATATAAGTTTTATTTGACATTGGTTGCAACAAAAATAAAAATACTTATTTTGCTTACTAAGTTCTATCCACCTGTTGTTACACAATGTTGTTATAGTTTTGCATTTTCGAGAGTTAGGAAGGGTTTCACAAAAGCTCTCATCATCTCGGATGAGATAAATAGATGCTTTCAAATAGCATATATTTAGCTCTGCATTTCTCTGTATGCAGGACTCCAAATCTTTATCTGTTATTTTAACAAGAGCATCGTGTTTCAAGTTGACGCGAACGTACTCAGCCACAGGTACCACCGTCTTCTCCTTATTATCATCGACTAATCGCGGAATGGGAATTAGTTTTAATATTTCATACACCTCTTGTCCAAGAAGGGGAATTTTGATTTCGAGTATAATGTATCTTGCAGTTACTCTTGTTCTGACTTGCAGTAAATTATATATGTCTGATAAGCTGTCGTATTTCTTGATTGGCAACGACAGGTCCCCAGGAAGCTGATCTGATATGATCCCTAGTTCACGTCTCAATTGATCTGGGGGTATAAGATGAAAGTTGAACTTCCCATTGTAAATGTTTGTGACAGCTTCTAAAAGGGTTTGCTGAATATTTTTTACATTGAGTAATATATTGTTGGCTATCATTGACGTCACAATAAAGTCATTCAACATTGAAATATTTTGTGTCTCTGATTTTAATTGATTGACCGCACTTTCTAAGACATTAAATTTCTTGTTAATTAATTTATGGTGTTTATTAACTATGTTTTCCGTACGTTTCAGCAAGTTGAACTCTGCTTCCACAACCGATGTCTGGTTTTTCCAGAGAGCTGCCAAGTGTTTTTCATTTTCTTTAATCAATTGGATATCTTTCTCATATTTTTCTGCAAAATGGTTGTCTAAGACACCAAATAAACTGTTTGCCACGTATCCAATTCCATTAATTAAACCTCTTCGACGTCTTACGCTTTTGTTTACATTATGATTCATTAGGATGTCATTATAATATTCAAGTTCGCTCACCTCGTGACGTAGTTGCAACATAATAGCGTCGCAATGTGATCGCGTTTGTAATGCAGTACATAGATTAGAGAGGTAATTGATATATTTTTCAAGTGCTGTATTGCTTTCTTGATAAGGTTCAAGATCGTAATACACGACTAATCGCCACTGGTCTCTAATTAATTGTATGTCTTTAATATGGTCAAAATAAATACTGTTGTTGCCCTTGAACTCTGATAAATTATATAGGCATTGCGCTGGCTGAATTGTGACGAAAAATAATAAGAACAGGGAAATCAATATTGTTGGGAAACTGAATTTCTTTCCCTTTTGCCTTGGAATGTAATTTTGATTACGTTTGGTCTTATCTTCTTGATTTTTATCTTCTTGCGACTGATCTGGATGTACCGGTAAAATGGCTAATTTTACGATAGGGCGCTTGAGAAACCCGTTCTTTGTTTTTAGAGTAACAACTCTTACATAATTGTCGCTACCGGGATGGAGTTCTACTACACGACCTAATAACCATTTCCCTGGCGGCAAATTGTCGTCCTTGATTATGACAACGTCATTTAATTGAATGTTTGGCTGTGATTTTCTCCACTTACTTCTAGCTGTAAGTTGAGTCAAATATTCTGCGCGCCAACGGCTCCAAATATCTTTGAATATTTTTTGAGTAAGGCACCACCTAGTTCTGAGATCATTTTCTGTGTCGTATAGTACCAATGACGGCCCACTGGATAGGAAGTGAGACGGCGTCAGAAAATCTAAGTCTTCTGGGTCTTCTGTCAGTGTACAGAGAGGGCGGGAATTCAGACATCCTTCTATTTGAGTGAGGATCGTCATGAACTCCTCGAACGTCAAGTTTTGTTCGCCCACAACTCTTTTTAAATGGTACTTTAAACTTCTAACTGTTCTCTCCCACAAGCCGCCTGCTGAAGGCCAATGTGGTGCGTTGTGATGCCATTCGATGCCCATAGTTGTTATTTCGGACATAAACTCTTGACCTAATGTTTCTTTTATGCTGTCTAATTCTTGTTTTAGTACTTTATTCGCCCCGATAAAATTTGTTCCTTGGTCACTGTACATATGGCGTGGCAGTCCTCTTCGGGCCGCCATCCTGCGCAAGGCGGAGAGAAATGCTGAAGTTGACAAACTAGAGACAAGCTCTAGGTGTACGGCCTTGGTCGCCATACACACAAAGACTGCCACATAGCCCTTTGTGGTCTTGATGCCACGCCCTTGATTGGCTTTTATGTTAAAGAATCCTGTATAATCCACACCACAATGCAAGAAGGGACGAGAAGGATTAGCGCGTGCTGGAGGTAAGTCTCCCATCAATTGGTGTTGAAGTGAGGGATTTTGTCTTCGGCATTTAACACATCTACGTAATCGTTTTTTAGTGGCATTGTTACCTCCAATGAGCCAATATTTACGACGAATATACGCTGTAGTCAGTCGCGCTCCTCCATGTAGCGTAAGCCCATGAGCTTGATCTATGATGAGGTCTGCCAATCTAGTTTTACTAGACAGGATGACAGGATGCCTCATCTCAATATCCATATTGGCGTGCTTGAGTCTGCCGCCGACTCTTAATATACCCTTATCATCTAATATTGGATTTAGGTTACTAATTTTACTCTTACTGCTTACATTTCTTAATTCCCTTAGATCATTTATTTCGTCTGCAAATTCTTTAGCCTGGATTGCTCTTATTATAATATTCTTAGCTTTATCTAATTCCTCTAAGCTTAAATAACTTAACTTTTTATTTTTTCTGCTTAATCTTAACATCCATGCTACTATTCTAATTGCTTTTGTAAGTGAGCTATGCTTATCTAAAATTGTGTCTATTATTTCGCTGGCGCTTACTAAATTTACATAAATTTGCTTGAATTTTTTCACGTCTTGGTTAGTGAAATAGGATTTTTGCTGCTCATTTTCACCCACAAATGTGGATAGCCAATCAGGAGCTTGCCACCATAGCTTATGCTCTTTTAGTTGGGATGCTGTGAGGCCTCGGCTAGCACAGTCTGCTGGATTTTCTTTTGATGATACATATCGCCAGCATTCGGCAGGCATCAATGTTGTAATCTGTTTCACTCGGTTTGCGACGAATGGCTTCCATCTGTCCGCTTCACCGTTTAGCCAGCCGAGTACCACCATTGAATCTACCCAACCATAAACAACTATGTCGTAGTTTTCTAGGCAACTCTTGATTTTTGCCATTAATTTAGATAAAAGTACCGCGCCACATAATTCTAAACGAGGTAACGTACACTTTTTCTTGAGTGGTACTAGTTTTGTCTTTCCCGCTATAAGTACTATTGAGCTGCTTTCGCCATGAAATGTTCTGCAATATACTACACTACTAAAGGCTTTCATACTTGAGTCACAAAACCCATGTAACTCAATACGAGATTTTTCTTGGATTTGTAACCATCTTGGTATTTTTAATTGCTGAATTGTATGAATATCTTCCCTAATTTTATTCCATTCTGCGCGAATATCTTGCGGCACAGGGTCATCCCACTGAATATCAGCCCGCCATATGTCTTGGAATAAAATTTTAAGTTTAACAGTAAGTGGTGAGATCCACCCCAGCGGATCATATAACTTTGAAATGTCTGATAGGAGAGATCGTTTTGTAACTTTAAAAGTCTGCTCTAATTTTACTTGAAATGTAAAGTAGTCTTCATGTGGATTCCAACTAAGTCCCAAGGCCTTAGTTGACTCTAAATCTTTGAAATCAAAATTTTCTTGCTGACCTGTACACTTATCACAATCTTCTAGCAATTGAGGTGCGTTAGATTTCCACTTTCTCAAATTGAATCCTCCAGACTTTAATAACCTGATCATATCTCCCTTGAGGTTTTTAGCTGCGATTAAATCATGAGACCCGTGGACCAAATCATCCATGTAAAACGATTCATCTAGTACTTTCGGGGCTATACTGTCAGGATAGTTTGATCTTTCATCTTTGGCCAATTGCTTGAGCGTTCTCATAGCGAGGAATGGCGCCGCTTTCGTTCCGTAAGTGACCGTTTTTAATTTATATTCCTGCAATGTTTTGTTTGGATTATCTCGCCATACAATTATTTGTAAGTTTTGATCTTGACTATTTACCCATATTTGCCGGAACATTTTTTCAATGTCGGCTGTAATTGCATATTTATATTGCCTCCACTTGATAATGAGACTCTGCAAATCTTGCTGCAAGTTTGGCCCGCGACACATCACATCATTCAAGCTAAACCCTGACGATGTCTTGTCAGACGCGTTAAAAACGACACGTAATCTAGTTGTAGTAGAGTCGCTTTTCGTTACACAATGGTGTGGCAGATAACATTTTAGTACGTTACGGTTCTCAGCTGTCGACGGTGTCATGTGTCCGAGCGATAAGTACTCATTAATAAATTGAGTGTAATCTGATGCGATAGTTGGATTATTTATAAGTTTATTTTCTAACTTATAAAATTGAGCAATTGTTTTTGATTTAGACAGGCCTAATTTTTTCTCAAACTCCGTCTTAAGCGGTAATCTAACTTCGTAACTCTCATCCGTTCTTCTCTTCGTAGTCGACTGATAATATTCTAAACATTTTTTATCGTCTACTGATAACTCTGGCTGATCGGAAATATCCTCTATTTCCCAAAAAATCTGAATTTCCGAAATATTGTTTAACACTACGTTGCATTGAATTGTCCTCACATTCCCGCTCAAAATGTGTCCAAGCTGTGTATTTTGAGCTGTGGGTAAAGAGGCATCTGCTCTGCATATTCCATCCATTAATATCATCGAATACACATCAGCCCCTAATAAAATATCTATGGGGCGGCTTTTATAAAATTCTGGATCTGCGAGAATAATATTATTTAAGTATGACCAATCAGGTTTTGGTAGCGAATAGTTAGGTAAATTTCTTATAAGCTGTTTCATTATTAAAACGTCCGTTTGGAACGTAAAATCGCTGACAATAGAAGAGCATATGATTGAAATCATTCCCTTGCAATTACTCTCCCTGTCTCCGATCCCTGAAACAACTCCTTTGCATCTCTTTCTGGGTAGTTGCAAGAACTGAGCTGCATGTTCTGTAATCAAGGATGCTTGCGAACCCTGATCTAAGAGAGCCCTCATTACTTGGATAGAGCCGTCAGCGGCTTGAACACTAATCATGGCTGTTGGTAACAAGATTTCATAGGGGTCATTCTGTAGCGACACGTGCGAGCTACTTCGAACTTGTTTTTCAGTCGTAACCTTTGTGTCAGCGTAGTTTCGACATGTACTTGTCCCCTCCCTGCCGCGGCTGCCCCCGTTGTCACCCGAGTGTGTAAATGCACGGGCGGGCTGCGATTGCGCAAAAGCCTTATGTAGCAAGCGATTGTGAGCTTTACTACATTCATTACAAACGTTATCGGATAAGCATGGTTTTCCATAGTGGTTTGATAGGCAATTTTGGCATAGATTTAACTTGTTGACTGTATTTAGTCTATTATATGGTGTCATTTCCAAAAATCGATGGCAGAAATAGATTCCATGCTCGTTGCTGTTGCAAAGAAAACATTTATAATATTTCGCTGTAATGTCATTTTTGTAGTAGGGCAATTGTGAAATAGTTTTGCTGCTTGAAAATGCATTCTTGTGAAATTGCGGTTTTTGCTTATTAAAATTATTTGAAATAGATTTATTAGTGGCCTGATATTTTTGCGTAGGTATGTCTGATTTCCTTCGTGATGCTTCTAATGACGTAAATTTAGCCTCTAAAAATTGTAAAAACTCTACCAGTTTTGGTAATTCTCGTGGCTCTTCTACTGATTCCACATAGTCACCATAAGATACGGTGTCTAATTTTTGAGATAATAAATAGACAACTATGGGATCCCAAGAGCTGATGTCAACCCCCAGATTTTTGATGGCATTTAAACATTCTTGCGCGGTGTCATGCATTCGTTTAATAAGTGCAATAGATTGTTGTTGCATAACGGGCAGATTCATTAGAGTGTTCATATGGGATGTGAAGATGAGCTTCTTGTTATTATAACGTTGGTTGAGGATGTTCCAACATACGTCATAATTATCTGAGCTTATACTAGAAAAATGCACTGAAAAAAAAAAATCGACTTGCCTCAGGCGGGACTCGAACTACGCGATTTACGCGTTTGTAAACGCAAAAATAAAATTATTCCATATCTGAGCTTATGTTTAAATGTTGTATCAATCTCTCTGCTTCCCCCCTAACCTTTGACTTGAGATACTGCATTTTCTGTGCGCTCGACAGTGAATTATTGCTGTGTATAGTTTCATTGAATAAATCCTTGAATGAGACCCAGCTGTTATAGTTCCCATTAAAGGTAGGAACCTCCATGTGAGGTAAAGATTTCTCCTTGTGAACTGATGACCACATTTTCTTGTTGATAGATTTTTTCACTGCCTGATATTTGGTTTCATAAGAGGTGTATGCATTTTCATACTCCTCGTTGGAGCCGTTTAATTGACTGTCTAATTCCCAGTGTAACAAGTCAATGGCAGTCCAACGGGCTTGGATGGTGTGGAGTAGGTCTTCAAATTCCCATTTCTCACTTATGCTATCTAAATCGATACCTGCTAATGTTCGATGAAAAGCTTTAAAGTTGCTAGTCTGTTTCCTCAACAACTCTTCGGATTTGCTTACCGTAGCAGTATGTATAGCTGTTTTACTACCACCAGGCCGTTGATTATCCTGATCGGGCTCGCTCAGACTTGGAACGAACGAAGGTGGTTTTATGAGAGGAGACTGCGGTCTATCCTCTGCTGTCAACTGAAAATTTTGGATATACGCTCTTATGTTACCGTACCTTCCCTTCACTTTTACCATCTCATTTTGGATGTATTCTCTTGTTTCTGCATCTATTTGGGATGATGCTAGTTTCGAAAATTTTTTTTAACCCAAAATAAAACCCAAAACCCAATAAGTGTCTAAAATATCTAATTTTCTTTTGATATTTTCGGCGGTTCTCCTATACGCGGAATCTTTCTTAAAATTGATATATAAAGATTCCATGGCCGATGTTACTTGCTGCTGGTTCGCCATGATGTCATCAAAAGAAGTCATGGTGTATTAAAGATAAAAGGACTGATCTTACTTGATACTGATCGTACTCCTACTAGGGTACACTGGATTGGACTGCGCTACGATCTGACGGCGCTGGACTGGACTGAACTGCACTGGACTGCACTGGGCTGGACTGCGCTGGATCCCCTGACTGGACTGCACCGGATTCCCTGACTGAATTGGACTGCAACGGATCCTCTTGCTGACCTGGACTGCACCGGATCCTCTGACTGGACTGCACGCTTTGGAATTCACTGGATAGTCCACACTTGAATGCCACTTAAAACTTGGTTGAACTACGAAGTTCAAAGTTCACAATACGTGTACCGTATTTCTATAGGTCGGCTAGCGGAAACACTGACACGTGTTCGTAGAGTCACTTCACTACGCGTCCCGTGGAGATGTCCCGCTTTCCCGTAAAGCTCGAAGGACCAAATGTACGGGATATCCGTACACAAGATAAATTAAAGACTGAGAAACTGTAAAAATAATTATATTGAGAAACTGAGTAAATGAGATGAAATATGAGAACGCGCGGTGCGCTTGATGACCGATTGCGAACTGAATGTAATGGAAAAATTAACTTGAATAGCAATAATTATGTAAATTAATATATTTGATGATTTGACAATGTACGATACTCGTACAATATTGTTTTGTAAAGTATTCCGAATGTAAAGTCTTAATTTTCCGAGCGCCTCGTAATTAATACAGTCCTTTTCCGTTATGCACATTTTTGTATAAAAAAGCCATCTCTATAGAAGCTGGGATATGTTAATTATATTTGCTGCGATCCTATATGTGGAAATAGCAAACATATACGGCCTCACATCCATTATAAAGTTGCCCGGGGGAATTCAACATTCTATTTACCCTGTTACCGAGGACTTGGAAAATGGCAATCTTTGTCATTTTGAATTTACATTACATCCACACGTAATCCCAAATCGTTTTGGTTGCGTCACCAATGGAATACATGCCCTAATCAAAAATTGCGGTGGAGGTCGTGCGTTATATTTAATGATCGTAGAAGTTAAGCCACTAGGGTCTCTATTCACAAACGTCACTCAGATCAGGGATCGGGAGCGAGACAGCGAGCGTTAGGTATTTTCTATTTGCTTCTGCACGCGACTTCGTCTGCGCAGGATTACTACAAATTATAGCGAATATGTTATTCTGATGTATGAGCTATATTATTGTAAAGTTTCATTAAAATCCATTCAGCAGCTTTTGCGTGAAAGAGTAACAAACCCACATCCATCCATCCATACAAACTTTCGCGTTTTTAATTTTAGTAGGATTAGAAGGATAACAACCGATCTGTCTTACTTCTTCCACTCTGAAGATGGCGCGCTCACTCTTTTTGAGTATTTTTATTTCATGAACGTGTGTGAGTCATGATTGTGTGTAGATATTTATGCACATTATCTTGGTGTGCGTTAGAGTTACACAGAAACTATGTGGTAGGCTCGTATGTCATCGGGGTAGGTACTACCGCCTTTCTTATTTCAGCCGTGAAACAGTTTGCTGTATTTCGGATTGAAGGGAAAGGTGGCCAGTGTTATTACCGAGCAAGGAAGGCTGGCAGTTTGACACCCATATTTTAATGAAAAATTGAAGAAACAAGAAAATTTATGAAGACATTACTGCATGGGCTAGATCCTTTGGCCTTCCGTGACAGGAAGACGAAATTTTTAAAAAATCTTTTGGATAATCAATGTCAGAAATTTGTTTTTTTTTTAAATTTGTCTTTCACAATGCAATTCACAGGAAAATAATACCTTAACCTTACGAGGTAGTTTTCAAACTAAAGCACCTATATTTTAGATTAATTCTTCTGTTAATATTGAAGCGTCGTCGGTAGCCGAACGCACAGGCGGTAGACACGGTTTCTGTGTTAACAGAGATCAATCCCCGGTTGCCGTTAGTCTACTGTCGTGAACCCACTCCTAGAACAAGTACATTAGCAGAGTTGGAGGAATTAACAGGATTAATATTAATGTGCCAGCAGCACATTAATTCTTACTTTCTTTTACAATCATGTTGTCAATATTTTGAGTCATAATCGTGTTAACACAAATAGATAAACGTTGCATTTATAATTTACAATGTATCTGTATAATGATTGTCAAGTAATTACATTATTCAATTATTTCATTGAATGAATGTCGTCTGCGGCAAGGAGCTTATATTTTACCTATAGAACTTCGTGGTCTGCGGAATAAGTTAAATGTCAAGAATAATTAATTGAGACTAATACAGCTGATATTATCTAAATTACTTTTTCACTGATATTGTTTAGTGTAATAATTTGTTTAAAATAGAAACTAAATCACTGGCTATTCAATTTTATAATAAACTAGTGTACCGCTCCGGCTTCGTACGGATAGTACTTAGAGTACTTACTTTAACCATAACGAATTATACTATTAATAAACCCTCGTATTGAAAAACCAAAACCGCTGCTCAAAAGTTGTTCAAAAATTCTAAGCGTACATACAGAAAGAGCGACTTTGTTTTACCTATGTATAGATAGATAAAACTAGCAATTAGAAATATTTTGCTGGACTAGAATTTTAAATAGTGGTTAAATATATTTCTGTCTTATTTTCAACTTTATGACCCTCAACGTAAAGCTGAAACCAATGATCATCAAAACTGATTACCTACTATTGCTTTGGAAATGTATAGTTATTTGACTGGTGTCTTTTGTTAAAGTATAAAACACGAGCGGCTAATTCGCATGCCCCTCTCTTTTTTCAACTTATTAATTTTATATTATTTATTAAAAATCAATATCTTTCTTTACAGGTGACACCGATGAACATGGCCTACCAGTTGATAAGGACAAGGGCTGTGACACCAATCTCTACCTCTATCATGTAAGTACCTACACAAAAGTATTAAGTTTATTTTTTTACCTATTAATTTTAAGCCTCTAACCGTCTCCGTGCTCGAGTTCTTCGCCCACCGGTATTAAATCCACATATCCCGGATTCGATCCCATGGCGTATACTGGTTAGATTTGTAGTGATGGCTTAAGTCGATGGTCGACGGTGCTGCGGTAGTGCGTTCTTAGTAACGATCACGAATTTAAGCTACCTTGTGCGCGGTCGGTACTCGGATGGGTGACCGAAAAATTTTCTACTCGATTTTCCTCCGTGCTTCGGAAGGCACGTTAATCTGGTGTTCCAGGGTGCTGTCGAAAGATAGCAATCGTTTCCAAGGAGGGTTGGTGTCAGGCACACGGCCGTAAAAATTTAATGCCAAATCCTTTAATAGTATTGTCGATATCAAAATCGACACCGACACCAAATAAATTGGGAGCAGGGTAGGAGAAAGAAAAAAGGTATAAGTCCACCTGGTAGTGTTTTGAGTCCCTCTGCATTATTGTGTTCCAATAGTTGGTGATACCTACCTCCGTAGAAGAGGATTCCATGTGATTATTCCTTATTATCATTTTGTGAGATAAAGACCAAGAGCTTTTCCATCAAAGATAAAATAAAATAAAAAGCTTGTTTCAAACACATACACGGCTACGCCATAATAAATTCTCCTTCCACGCATATCATTCGAAATCCTTTTGTTGAGTTAATAAAATTGTTTGCTTCACAAATATAATACGCTGCGTATTACAGAATATTTAAACTTACGTTTCTCCAATATGTTTCATTAGCTCAACTCATTAAAAATATTCAGAAAAACTTCAGGCAATCTCTTCAGCGACTGCATTCCCGAAAAACGGAAAGAATACCATCTGACAAGTATCAAAAACAAAAATATTAAAAAGTAAACAAAATATATATCAAAAAGGATTGATATAAATATCAGTGGGCAACAATGCTACTGGCCCAATTCGCTTAATGAACATCATATGAGTTTTGACTGGCTATAGTCGTAATTGCCTGTTTTTTATTTGCCAACTAAGTTAACTTAATATAAATATTTAAACGATTTCAAACCGTAAAGTCTGTAATATTGTTTTATATTTACGAGGGTACTATACAGTTAAATTAAACAACTTTGGGTTTCATTCTCATTTATTGTGCAAAGGTCCTAACGTTGTTGCTAAGCACGCTTCTTAGCTTTCGTGGTCAAGGCAAGTCCTTTGTAAAGACTACATAAGACAGAACTTCCTTTATCTGAAAGCAAAGAAATCACGATAATTACCAACTTAATGAAGTCGGCCATTGTTACTGCTATCATACATTTCAAGGAGCGCTTTAATCTGCCTGATTACATCCCTTTATCCCGACTAGGCCTCTGAGTCGTTGCGGAAACGAATTTGCTATATTATGCTTATTTAATGTTTACCCAGCAAACAGTTTGGGAAACACCGTAAAAGTCCCGAACAAATTATGGGCCAAGTTTATAAAAGAAAGTTTATTTTACGCTATGATACAGAGAATGCGAATTTTGAATAGCCGCGCTTATTTGTGGCAAGTATTGTTGTTAGTTGTGTTATCAGTAATATAACTTTTACTCGGTGTATTTAATTACAGGTTTAATTAAAACTTTTGCTCAGTTTTGTCAAAATCAGACGGTATCCATAAAGATGGCGTTATTTGACTCTCTGTTCTATTAGTCTAAACTTTATATCTAGTTGCGATAAATCGAGATAAGGGTAGACTTAAATGGAAGTAATAATAATTGCTTATTTACAGATCTAATGAAAAAGCTAAACAAATTATGTTTTAAATGGTGTTGTAAATATCACAAAAAAAATAAAAAGATTAATTTAGCCTAACCTCGATATAGCTATATAAATATCTACAGTTCATACGTCATAGACCATGCGTGGGCCTGTATTTTTATAGGTAATGATGATTTTTAAACTCTTGTATTTAAGAAAAGATCTTATTTGATAAAATACAATAAAATTATCTTTTTATGTTTGTTGTGACATTTTTTTACTATGTATCAAAGATCTTTTATTTATTATGTAAGATCGTTTTTTTCGGTTTATTGCTACCAAATATTTTATAATATTAGTTTTTAATTTTACAAAATTCACAACAAAATCAAAGAGCATTAATCTCGACTTTTCTACCTCTTCTTCTTTTATTTATTTAATGGCAATTAGTCGTTTTATTAGGCTAACAACCATTTCTGCCAATCTCAAGTTAGAAAAAAACCTCTTCATTTGGTAATATCATGTTTGCTGTGCCTTAGCAGGGCGTCACTTGTACTGGTCCTATATTATGTAACACCTTTTTTATACTGTGACTTGCAATGAATAAATGAATAAATTAATAATGTCTTATTTCTTGATGTTTGCATTAAAATATGGGCGTCACACATTTTAATGCATCTAGGGAGTGCTTGGAAAGAAATGCATGGCAGTCACACCATAAAAACCTTTATTTCAATGATTCCTGATAACTGTTTGTCAACACGGATGTTTATGCAACGAAACGACACCACTTTCACTGCAAGCAATTTTGGATTATCGAAATAAAGATCGACGTCCAGACGCCATGGTTTCCCGCCAAACACTCTCCGACTTTTCTACCTTTTCTTTGGTTGTAGAATAGAAAGTTACTGTTTGATATTCTTATGTAAATTGATTGAAAAAGTAAGTCCTCAGATATAAATCCCAACCACTTAAAAGGAGATTTAATTTTAGCTGGAATTATTATCACCAAACCATTTGTAATAATATATTACTCTTGACTTATTGAAAGTAAGTGAAGCTACCACCATCATAGCAAATATCATGGATTGCCATAGCAAATAATATAGATAACGTTAAACGTTAAATTTTATTGCCGAAACCTAAAATATATTGCCGAAAACCCACGATTTATTTTCTGAATGAAATATAATTTTATAACATCAATCTCACGTAACCTATATTCCGCGGTGGCAATATCAAAATCGGAATAACGTTTCGGGCCAATTTAAGACCCGGATTAAACGGTGCTCAGCCCGAAACGGAATAAATCGAGCGCCTTATTGAAATTGAGTTAGAAAGGTATTACGTAGCCGTGCTACGTGCACGCCGATGACCCGTGTAGCACCGTAGCACCGTAGACGGCTCGTAGCTCGTTACGGAGCACTTCAATTTTCTTACACTATTTGTTGGAACGTGGTCGCTCGTTATCTGGTGACAATTTTATATAATTTGATTCAGAATTCTATATTAGAAAACGGACACAAATACAAAGAGAAACGTAAAGTAATTTACAACCATTAGTGATATTTTTCTGAGAAAACGTTACAGAATTTTACTTTTCTATCAGCGGGATATCTTGAACTTTCAGCAGTTTACGTTATTTTCTTATACCATGTTGCTGAAAGAGCAACTTTGGCAGTCAGGATTGCCTAACGATGATGGATTGCCATCACTGTAACCTATGATATTATGATTATGGTTGAAAAAAATTGGCTAAAGAATTCTAGCACCTTTCTAAGCAATGACATCAATTTGATTTTCTGGTTGGACATTTCTCTCAGCATAAGGCTTTCAGTAACTTTATTTGTTTTCTCCATTTCTTAGGTGACCAATCTACATTGAGCTATACTGCAATGTGCTGTATTTATTGAACCGCTTCTCTTAGATTATGATGAAGAAACAAACAGACCTTCCTGCGCTTCGCTTTGTGGGGCTGCAATTTGTTTAAAACATTTTCTTTATTCTTGCTTAATCTAGCTATTCGACTACAGGCGCACTAGCTACTATGTGTAACTATATGTAGGTACATGAGAGTACAAATAGATAAAACCTTAGCACCCATTATTTTTAAATAAAAAACCGCCTTCAAAACTAAATAGGATAAATAAAAGTCTAAATATTTTTTTCAAGCCGGTCCCAAATAGAAGTGACAATGTTTATTCTAAATATTGAGGTTGACCTCAAAAAAACGTTTAGACTTTTATAAACAGAATTTTTAATTCTCCGTTTTTAGTTTAGGAAGCGGTTTTTATTTTATTTAAAAATAATTCATTTTTTGCTTTTTAGTGTTAAAACACTAAAAAGCAAAAAATGAATTATTTTAGTATATAAATTTTCAGAAAAACTATCTCGACATCTTTTAGACACACAAGTGATAAGATTAGTATATCATCGATGTCAACTAAATAGGCATTATTAGGGATAACTCAAAAACTAGTCAGATGTCGATAAAATTTAAATGGGACCAAATGACAAGTACGAGCTTCCAAATGTTGAAAGAATCTTTAAAATCGGTACAACCTGTAAAGAGTTATGAGGTAACAAACATAAAAAAACATACAGTCGAATTGATAACCTCCTCCTTTTTGAATTCGATTGAAAAGAAGTCGAAGTAGCTTATAATAAACATTCTGAGTTCCTTAGAAGAAAAAAAAAATACGGCGATGGTATCGAAAATAATCCATTACGATGTCAATATCTTTTTCAAAGTCTCGAACTTAATGCTTTTTATTAATCTTTAATGTCACAGGTTTAATATAAAATGACATGACATGACACTATGCAGCAGTAACTAATTATGATAAAGACAGGACAAAACTAACGTTCGAGGAGAATCTAATTTAAGCTCACCACTCGCTGTCGAGTTAATAAGGTCTTGGTGCATATAGTCGTAAATATGTTAGCTTGCGAGGTTATTTTAAAATAGCATAACCTTTAGTCAAAGTCGCTTTTTAAAAGCTTCTATCTGTTATTTGTTACATGTTTTGACATCTCTTACTATCACTTGTTCATACTGACCAAGTTTATTCCAAAGAGTACCATGTTCAAATGGCAATTAGAAATGATTTTTTAATATAATTTACTTATTTTTGGGAAATTTTTAATTATATCAGTGACCAAAGTTAATCTTTTATACTAATTTTGTGTTGCTTAATTAAATAATGTATCTTTTACTAGGCGCAAATGAATGTGTATCTAGGTGTCTAGGAATATGGCCACGATATTAATCAGTTTCAATCATTTTCTTCACCTTAATACAAACAATTACAAACTGTAAACGTAATTTATCAGATTTGTATAATTTCTGTTAGATAAATTACATTAGCAAGCCTACAAATATGAATATTAACATAGAAATTCATGATACCAAACCATTAGAACTACGAACTAATTACATCAAACTTCGTAAAGTCGTAACTTTAACACATGTAACGTGACCATACAAGCTAAACGTGTAAAACGCTATCAAATTTCAAATCCAATGTAAACCAAGATCCAGAGGTTTAATTAACGTAACTTGTTTACTAGTTTGTTTCTAGCGACGTCGCTAATGCCCGTAGCACCTATATCCGGGGACGGATATTAGTAGAGGCGGCCTTGATCGACTCGAGAGCGCTCAAGCCGAGGCCACACTTCATCAGAGGCCGCTCGAGTGCCCGCCAATACCAAAAGGAATGCGAGAGGTTGCCTCTAAAATATCTTCACGAGGTCGAGAGGTGCGAGCTTCGCGTTTCGCTCGAGTTTGTTTGAAATTGTCTATCTCGCGTTTTGCTCCTTCGTAGTGCTGACTCGAGCTCTCTCCGGCTTATGTTGAGTGACTCAGCGATTAAATATTGAAATACTGATATAATGGCATTTCATGTTTTTATATATTACTTATTCAATAGACTGTTGAGACCTTTCAGTTGTGATTTAGTCGACTTGCCATATGTTTTATTTATATTCCTTCACACCTTGTACTTCTATGGTCGCAATAAGATTCTATAAGATCAAATCAAATCAAATCAAATCAAATCAAATCAAATCATTTATTTGCTAAGAACATGGTAGGTACAGATATTCAAAGAAATTGATAGGCACAACATGTTTACCGTATAAGGCATGCAAATTTTCCAATAAATTAAAATTAATTTGTCAATAACATTAAATTTCAATTAGTATTAATTCAATATTATAGAATGTATGTCAAAACAATATTAATTAATTAAATCATTTCAATATTACCCTGAGAGAGGCACACAATATTAAATATCATTATAAATTTGAAAAAAAAAAAATGTCTTAGTAAAAGTAAGATAATTGTAATGTCATTAGTATCTATTTCAATCAAGGAGCTTATATTTTACCTATTGGCAATTATAGATTATTTAAAAATTGCCAATAAAATTAAAGTCAAAAAATGTAACGTTTCACATGTCAAATTAATCAGAATTGTCAAACAAACAATAATACAATAAATTATGTCAAGTAAATTTAAAATAGATACAAGATATGCTTAGACAAAGAATCCTGAAGATATGTGATTGCAATGTCATATTTTTAATGACTTAACTACCTGATATTTATCAATTTTATAGTCTAAATATTCCTTTACTGAGTAAAAATTCTGTTCATTGATCCAACGCAACAATCTATTTTTGAAATGATTATTATGAATAGGTAAATTAGCTATATCCGTTGGTAGTTTATTATAAATTTGTATAGCCATGAAATAAGCATTTTTCTTAAATAATGTCAAATTACATTTGGGAATAATAATTTTATTTTTTCTACTGTTACGTATCTTTTCTTTTACTTCGCCGTACATGGTAAAATATTCTGAGTGTTTTTTAACAAACAAGCATATTTCTGATATATAAATACAAGGCAGGCATAATATTTTATACTGTTTGAAGAATGGCCTGCAAGATTCTCTTCGGCCAATTTTAAATATAGCTCTGATACATTTTTTTTGTGCCTTAAAGGCCCTATCAAAATCGACACTATTACCCCATATTATTACGCCGTACCGCAATACTGAGTCAACATAGCCATAATAAGCTTGCAATGCTGATTCAATTGTTGAAATTTGTCTAATTTTATATAGTGCAAATACGAACTTATTTACTTTTGTACATACATTGTCAATGTGCTTTTTCCAATTACAATGCTCGTCTATGTCTATGCCTAAAAAAGTAGTGGAGTTAATAAGGTCAATTGTATTATTGTCATGGTGTATTCTTATGTCAATTTTTTTAGATTTATATGTGTGGAAATGTATTGCTTTCGTTTTATTTATATTGATTTTCAAACTATTATTATTCATCCAATTAATTATGTCAAGAATAGTATTATTAATGTCAAGTTCAAGTTGGTCAATGTTTTTGTTTTGGAAAAGCAATGTGCAGTCATCAGCGAATATAAAGCAATCATTTTTAGTTATGTCAGGTAAATCATTAATATATAATATAAATAATAAGGGCCCTAAGGTGCTGCCTTGTGGCACTCCGCATTTTAGCTGGCTAAACTCAGATCGGACTGTTGTTTTATATTTATTTTCAATACGAGTGATTTCCGTGCATTGTTGTCTGTTTTTCAGATAACTTTCTATCCAATCATGTGCCATACCTCTAATACCGCAGTCGGAGAGCTTTTGAAGGAGAATGCCATGATTAACGCTATCAAAAGCTTTCGACATGTCTAAGAATAATGCTACTGTCGGGGTTTTCCTGTTTAGCGATTCGGTAATCTTTTTTATTAAGGAAAAACAAGCAAGTGAAGTCGATTTACCCTCTTGGAAGCCAAATTGTTGCCGTTTAATTATGTCATGTTTTTTTATAAAGGTGGTTATTCGTATGGCCATTACCTTTTCGAAAACCTTTGACAATACTGGTATTAATGCTATAGGCCTATAGTTGCTCAGATCCTGATGATCTCCCTTTTTGAAGAGAGGCTTCACAATAGTGAGTTTTAGCCTGTCTGGAAAAACGCCAGTTTCCATAGACAGGTTTATGATGTGTGCTAATGGTATTGAAACCATATTTGAACACTTTTTCAATATGTTTGTATTAATATCATCATATCCTACAGAGTTTGTGTTTCGCAATCCCATAATGATGCGATGAATTTCGTGTGCTGAAGTTGGGTATAAGAAGATACTGTTATTTAACACATATTTATTTGTATTTTTCCTTAAATTGTTGTTATTATGAGCTATTTCTATAAAATAATTGTTAAATAATTCTGATATGTCTTTCATATTACTAATATTGTCATTTTTATATGTAATTGATTTGATTTGATTAAATGTAACTTTGTTATTCGTATTACTATTTACTATATTCCAGGACGCCTTACATTTATTTTTAGAATTTTGTAAATATTTTGAATTGTTTACTCTTTGGGCAGTAATAATACATTGTTGTAATAGTTTATTATAATTCCGATATTTGCTTTTATTTTTATTTTTGTTAGTTTTATCCGAATGTATATACATATAATACTGAAGAAGTCTTCAATAAAAAATATGTTTTTTTGTAACGCATGAAAAATTATGTGATCTTTTAATCTGATACCATTAATGAATAAAATCATAAAATAATTTATGAACTACTAAATTACAGAAGACTTCGCCTAGGTCCTCTGAAACAGAAAGTGTACCAATAGCACTGGCTGCATTTACAGCAAAAATTAATATAAATACTATTAATTATGAGTACTTATCGCTTTTTGTATGCGTAGTGTATAAATAAAACATAACGAAATGCTTATTAGGTAGGTTTTTTTTATTTTAAGCTCGTATTATACAATAATGCTATAATAAGCTAATAGATCAGAATTAAAAAGGAGAATAAACGGAAATTTGTAATATTAGTACTACGTGCTATTTTCGTAGATTTTTTTTTATTAAAACGACTATGAAAATATTAGAAAGTGCAGCAATAGAAAGTCGAATGAAATACTAAGTATATATATATTTTTTACATGTTATTTTCAATGATAAAACTTTCGATACGACTGGTATATCTAGTAAATTTGAGAATGTCGAATTACTAAGGTTAAAGCTATTAAAAGGAAAAACATTACACTTCTTCAGTATTTTAATATGCGACATACGTTCGCCAACTCGAAATTTAATTAAACCCAATTTGTACGTGTAATAATCAAATTAAAACAGCTCACAGCTTTAACGGTTAAAATTGAATGAGGACGCGCCCACGATCCGCCTTCCTGCAGTAGCAATAGCGGTAGAACAAAGGACTTCATTACGACCGCCAACCGGCTGCACGGAATCCAGATCGCGAATAAAGTGCCGAATAATGGCATTGGCGCAAATGAAAACAAATAACAAAAAGCGATGGTGATAAATTATTCCGGCCGTGGACTACGTCCGTTATTTTATTGTTGTCGAAATATAAATCGGCTCAGTTTTACAGATACAACGATTGATGCGATTTCGTCGCTGTAATCGAAGATGTGGCAAGTGTTGCAATTCTCTATGAGGATGGCTATTTGGGATGCCATTTAAACTGAAGAACACAGTGATCTCTACTACGTATTGCTATGAAAAATAAAATGTCTGACCTAATCAAAAGTATATCAGTTGAAAAATAATTGTTATTTGAGCGATGGGTAAATACAAGAAGCTTATATTTCACCTTATGAAACTTCGTGGGTCAATAGTATGTGTGTACCATTTTTACTATTATTATTATCTATTATTATTGGAAGAGAAAATCATGTATGTTTCCCTTGAATTAAATCGCTACTAATATTATAAATACGACAGTAACTCTGTCTGTTACACTTTCACGCCTAAATCACTGAACCGATGTTCATGAAATTTGGTATAGAGATAGTTTGAGATTCTGGGAAAGACATGGGATACTTTTTGCTGTGATAACTGACATTGACGTGACCGAAGCCGCGGGTAACCACCAGTAAATAAATAAAAATAAAGTAATGAGATCAGAATAAGTATGTCGGACGGCTCTGCCAACAGACTGATGACTAAAATAAAAATAAAAAAAAATAAACATCACTTGTCCTTGTCTGACCTGTTCCTAATTATACTTGGGTCGGCGTAATATGTCTTTCTGTTCGACACTCTCGGTCAGCCGTCATCTCAGCATTAACTCCTTTCTTTGTCAGATCATCTCTCAGACAAGGTAACCATCTTTCATCACCAAGTTTTTTTTTCCACGCTCACACCAATTATCTAGCCCAAAGTAAGTATCATTAAGAACTTGTGTTATGGATACTAGATAACTGACATTTTTAATATACATAATATTTTTATAAATAAACTTAAATAAATATATAAACAACCATGACTCGTCAACAAATACTCGTGTTCACCACACAAATATTTGCCGCTACCAGGACTCGAACCCGGACCGCTTGATGTGTAGGCAGCTATACTGACCACTCCACCAAGACGGCGTCCAAAGTTCAATATCATCACCTTCTTTGTTACGTGATTATTATGTCTTCTCATTACATACCGGTACCATGCTAGTCGTTTACCTTAATATGTATGCCGCCGATGCTACTTTCAAACGTCCTGTAATGTGTTCATTCTTCATAAATACAATAAAGATATTTTAGCTATGTTTTCTGTTTATTATGTAACCAAGTTAATGTTTACAAGTAAAATTATTTCATTGTTAAATATAGTCTTATTATTTTTACATAAAAAAGAACTATTTCTGAATAATAAAAATTAGGTTTAAAAATAAATGTTTTGTAGCACTGTCATATCTAAAGATTTAGTACTTAAAAGTACTGTTTGGAAGAAATATAGCCGAAGTCTAAATATTCTTTCCAAAGTAGAGCGTGATACTTTGTCTTTGTTGTTAGCGAATAAAAGTGAAAAGAAGTTTATTTATACAGATTGGCCGACGATTGGTCCAAATAGTGAGGTACAAAAACATTTGCTTGGTTATTTAAATACCTGATACTTTTTTTTATGACCGACAAATGGACTTAAATAAGAACACGTTTTCACATTTTAAGATAACATATTTTGCTATAAACAAATCGCGGTACATACATGGGAGATTTTTGGATTGACAAAAGTGTGATTCATCAAAAAAAAATGTCACTATTTGTCCCCCCTGTATTTAGGTATACGAGCTTTCAGGAACACTGCTGTTATGGTGACACAGTTTGAATGATTATTATCATAAGACGAATCACAACTCCCGAGACATGAAAAACAAATTACGTGTACTCCTTTGAATGTCCTAATTCAGTGTGTATGTCACAAATACATATGAAGGTTACATGTTGATAATAGTGTTGTGATGTCGCAACCTAATTTTGAGCGCTTCAAAAGCCACGGAGCGCGGTGCCGTGATGAATGACTTGATTACGGAGCAAGTTTCGAGTGACACCACTCTGGCTTGTCACCAAACTGGCGGCCTCGCTAATGATCTGTCAACTTGAAACTAATCAGGCCAATTTATTCGCGAGCAACTTCAATCAAGTATCTTTGTATGCCCAAAGAAAATGATTAATTGAAATTGCCACATTGAAAGTTGCAGAAACCTACGGTAAGCCGTTATGAAATGTAACTTACTTGTTCAATATTAAAGTTCGATATTGAAAAGCTATTTGCAATTATGATGTGTACGTATACTATTTCTGTGAGCGCTTCAAGTGTTTAGCTTTTTATATCGAAAACTCTGTTATATGTGCGTGCTATATGATGTCCTTTGTTTTGAAACATTTTTATACCCTCATAAGAGACCACATGTCAGTTTGTTTTTATGTCTTTCCAATCTCCTACGATAGTTGTCTCGCACAGTTTGGATTTTTTCCATCACTGTTCACTCCCAAGTGCTTATGGATTTCAATATTGGTTGTAAACCATGGAGTGTCACTCAGTGATCTCAATATTATATTTTGCATTCTTCGTAGTTTCAGAATCAGAATTTTATTGCTTAACATGTGGTAACATTATAGTTTTATGATACTATATACCAGAGGTGCCCACACAGTCGATCGCGATCGACCGGTCGATCGCGAGAGGTTTTAGGTCGATCGCCTAGAATATGTAACTAAACCTAAAAGCGACGTATAGAAACACCAAATTAAATTTTTCTACTAAAACTATGCTAGTTTCGTTACATACGAGGAAGAAGTGAGAAAAGTTCTCGATGAATTTCAAAGACGCTTTAAAGATATAAAAAAATTTAGAATATTTTGGCATTTATGTCATACCCATTCAATTGCACGAACATACAAGAAATCTCTTCTAGCATGAGTAACTTGTTCGACATGGAATGTATAACAATTCAAGAAGAAATTTTAAGGTTAATATCGGATATCAACTTAAAAGCTAGAGCTGGCGACAGTAATCCTTTCTGGTCTTCTATACTTGAAATGAACTATCCATTGATAAAGCAAATATCTTTGCAAATAACTGCGTTCTTCGCATCAACATATCTGTGCGAGTCTGCATTTTCTCAGATGAAAATAAAATCAAAAGATCGTACTCGTCTCACAAATGAGCGAGCACCTAACGTCCTGCTTGCGTCTAGCTTTGAGTGAAAATAGTCCTAACTACGAAAATTTTGCGGAAAACCATCAATGTCATGATTTGACGTCACGATAAATAAACTTATTATTGTAACATTATAAAATTATGTTGTATGCTTATAAAATAAAAATTTGAGACTAAGCATCCAATGTAGTTTTACTTAAAGAATTTGTTTTGTTAATAATTTTTGATAGTTGTTAGTACAAGGTGTCGATCTCCAAGTCATAAATTTTTGGTAGGTAGATCTCCATTGAAAAAAGTATGGGCACCACTGCTATATACAGTACCCCATAGTTTTATTCCACTTTGTTGATGACAGAAAACGACCCACTTCTATTTCATTTGAACTGGGAGAGTTCACTAATGCGTATTAGTGAACTTCACTAACATTTTCCCCGAACTCGTTTTAAATTTAGCTGAAAATAGGAAACCCATTTTGTCCTATTACAGCGAGTACCTAAATCTCGCTGCACACCTGCATTTGAGACTAAAAGCATTTTAGATTTCGGGTAGGTAGGGTTGCCATATTTTAGTTTTCTGGAATAAAATACTTGGAACATTACCTCGCATTGGACAAGGTTGTAACATTCGTTCTGTAAATGTTTGATGATGATGATAATGATAGATGCATTAGACACCCGTATTTTAAAGCAAATTTCAAGAAAGAAAGGAAAATATAAAATAAATACTGACTTTATGTATAGACCGATGGTATAGACTAAACCCGTTGCTTTCTCTGTTGGTAAAAAGTTAGTAACTGGTAAAGAGAGAATTTAAAAACTGGTATTAAACCAAAATATTACATTTTTATGTTTTGTTAAATTATCTTTTCACATGGGAAAGCAAAGGGATTAGTCTATACAAATAGCCAGAATAAAAGCGCGCCAATCGTTCTACGTTATATTTTTATTTACGAGCCGAATAATTTATGGATGTATCGTAAATAATGTGTCGGAATGTAATATTAAACCTTCATATTGATGCACATATTCGTTTTTCTGCGAACCTAATAAAACAAAACTCACATTATGGTTTATTTAATTAAAAAAACTGAACTAATACAAGCTTGTTCGATGCGATTAACAATATGGATATTCAGCGACTTTTAATTCAAAATACATTATTCGAATCTAGAATAAATGTTATGTATATAAACGTCCTTATTAAATTTTAATAAGAGAGTAAGCGAAAGTATTATGTTAAGATTTCTAACAAAAGCTAGTCGTATCATAAGTTTCAATTTACAGCACGTTACCTTGACATGCAATTTCACAGAAGTTTCGTGAGAGCAACGGTAGCTACCAACAAATAATGTTAAGTAAAACAGAAACTAACAACCGCAGGAAATATTTACCTTCGCCTCGCATGCCCGAGCGCAGCGCCGCGCCAAAACTACGTTAGGCGGGCACTCGGGCGATGCAAATGGCGCGTAAATAAAATATGGCTGCTCCCGGGCGGCTCGTATCATCTGAGGCTCCGTATATCGTGTTACGCGTGCGAAATTAAAAACCTTCCACAACCACTATATATCTCCATTTGAATCATATTTCATAAGAGATGTGAAATATTGCTCGTTGAGGTTTGGGATGGTTTTTTTTATTAAGGATTATTAGTTTTTATGACAAATAATACAAAGCTATATTTGAAGGAAAAAGATCTCATGCTTACTGAGATTATCTGCATTTGTAAACAGCAATATCAAAAAATCGGGAGTGGTCTCCCCTTGACTTTCTCGTATAAGTACCGGAAATGACGCAAAAGTTGATATAGAAACCTTATATTTGTCACCCATCCGAGTACCGACCGCGCACTTGGTTGCTTAACTTTCGTGATCGACGACTCAAAAGTTGATAGAAACCTTATATTTTTATGTTATACGTGCACATTAAATTTGGTTGCAATAAGTTACAGCATACTCGAGTTATCGTGATAACGCACAGACACACACACAGACATAATTCCAAAAACAGTATTTTTGGACTCAGGGAGGTCTATGATTACAAGACTTCCTCTATACTACGTATACGATAAAGTAAAAACTCTAATGTAAGTTTATAAGTACTTAAATAGTAGATTATTAACCAAGGGGATAAAGCAGTGTCTTCTGTCGCGGGTGACGATTTAAATCGCGAGCGTAACAAAGGACTCAAGGTTAGCGAGGGTGTTAAAAACTTAATAACTTATCTGTTTAGGTGGTTAATTACTTATCTGTTTATGTGTCTTTTGATAGCTAAATCAAAAAACAAAAACAAATATAATGATTTGTTTTACCACAGTCATGGTAAGTAGACCCTGGTGGTCTAGTAAAGAACATTAATACTCGTATTAACATCACTGTAACATCCTAGACAACGTGCCTAATCGCAGGGCAATTTTCCTTGCGGGGAAACCATAAAAGCTGCCTTTGTTTGCTCTCACTGCTCTTCATGTTTATCCTTGCTAGTACATAAATGTTCACATATAATCATGATACACATCCTTAACACACTATAAACCTTGATTGAATTGGTATCCAGCCATGTTAAACAATCACGATAATCCCTTCATTTTGTCAGCGAAAGCCTGTCAAATATTAAAGTTATCAAGTTTTATTTCGTCATTAGAGAAGAATAGGGACAATGAATGAGTAAAAATATAATAATTCTATGATATCAATCAAATATTATAATAGACGCATATTTTATACTAAACCGTATTAGTAAACATTTCAAAAGAATATAGGTAAGTACTTAGAGCATCTAAGTTCGGGCATGGGGGCTTGTGACGTCATGCTTTCGTAAAAGTGTTCGAAAGTGTGACGTCACGCAACTTTTCAATGCACTGTATCGTCGTCATTATTTGTTTACGTGATAAAAGAAAAAATACATTTCTAATATTTTTTCGTGTTCTTTTTTATGGGGAAGGGGACCAACGAGCAGACGGTTTACCTGATGGTAAAGTCCCAGTATACCAAGAACAGTAATACGTCTTCATACAAACTGGCCGCTATCCATTAGAATATGTGCGTGCGTACTCGGCGCCGTGTACGCACGCACTGTGACACACTGACATAAAAATATGATGGCATAAGGTGGCCGCGCCGTCTCGTTGTGATCGCGCGTTTTTATGTCACTGCACATTCGCTCGCCGCTCGTTCCCGTCCGGCACATTTACGAACCCTAGCGTCAACGCAAGAGTAGGCCAATAACTCGCCGACAGCCCGCAGATAAACTACTGTTCTTGGTATACTGTGGTAAAGTGATCACCACCGCCGACGGACATCTGCAAAACCAGAGGAATCGCAAATGCGTTGCCGGCCTTTAAGGACAGAATATGCTTTCTTTTTAAAGATGTCCAGGTCGTATCGGTACGGGAACACCGCTGGCAAAGTCGGTTGCACAGTCTTGTAGTCCGCGGTAGAAATTGCGCAACTACGCAATGCTAAAATGTTAAGACGATCAGACGGGACTGGTTCGTCAACAATTCGAGCTGCTCGCGTTCTATCTGACGGACTAAACAGGTTTTTTCAGTCATTATCCTTATTTAAAAAAAAAACGATTTTTTTTAAAAATACTGTCCTTTGAAGTCTAACGATATCGTAAACGCAATGATCGATAACAATGCTGCAAAGTTGATTATAGGTAATTTTGAATGATGGGGACCAGACCGATAGCGGGGATGGAAAATTGTTTCTTTCTTTTAGTACCAAGTGGCACATAAGGAAGTAATTTGTGCTCTAATAATAATATTTGAATTATTATGTTCCGACTGTTAATGATAATAAAGACATTTCACATATTATTCAAATGATAGTAATAGAGCACAAAAACATTTTAATACTCCCATTTCTTATCCAATCTTTTTGATATTTTAGAAAGTTTTAAACGTAGTAAAAAAATAACATAGAGAAAGAGTTATCTTGAAACTGGAAGGACCAGTTTCAAGAAAACTCTTGGACTGGAAGGACCACTACGGCCACTAACGAGACCCTGCATGAAAGGATGTTTCATCATCCTAGACGGTCTTCAATCGGGCAATCGCTGCCTACGTGGCTGAGAGAGGGGAGCAAGGCACTTAGGCGTAATACATCTATGAGAACTAAATATGACCCTTTAGTCGAAGAAGTGGACGTAATAGAGCCCAATCCTTACTATACCCGTATTCGACTACGGGATGGCAGGCAGATGTCGGTATCCAACCGACATCTGGCCCCAGCGGAAACTCTAGAAGAAGGAGGATCCCCAATAGAGATATCGGAACCTGGTCCTGCTTCCTCGGACCCCTCGGCCTCCTCATCGACTCCCCCACAAGACCTCCCCTCCTCATCAACTCTTTCGTACAGGGTGAATTTTTCAAATGGGCCTTCAGGGCCAAAAAACTATAAGAAATATCGAAAAATGCTCAAAGGAGTCACGAGCCCGATTTTGATGAAAACAAAAACTGCATCATTGGATTCATTGATAAAATAATGATCATCGCTTTAATATCGCTTCAACCAAGGTGAAACAAGAAATATTTTATTAAAATTTAACATTTTACATTAGTTTCCCGTATCATTACTTCGCAGAAATCGATCCTTATTAACAACACTATCGAATGGTGTAATAATACAGGCTGTGTTTGTTGTTCAAAATCATTGGGTTCGATTCCTGGCTAGGATTACTGATTTTCCAAAAATCCAATAAAGCAGTTTTTGTTTTCATCAAAATTGGGCTCAATTGAAAAATTCACCTAAGTATTTATACGTTTTTCCAAAAATCCAAAATTTACTTTGAATGTGTATTGAATTTTGAAAAAAGTAAAACGTACAGACTAGTATTTCTTTTTATTAAAAACTTTCTAATACATCATAAAGATCGCATGAGAAATAGATAAAGATAGTAAAACGTTTTCTCGCCGTGCGAGTCGCCGTACTATATCCTCTTAACTACTTAAGTCATAGTATAGAACTATCAAACTTAATACGAATTTCCAGTCACATCTGCCTTGATTGTGCTTTCTCTTGAAATGACGAACGTTTTATATCGACAACGTGATTCGGGTAACAATATGCCACATCCCAACAACTTTCCAAGTCCAAGACTTAACATTATTTCTAACTTCCTAAAAGCTTCTTAAATTAACATCACTTTACGCGTTTTCAACTCTATTTATTATTGTGTTCAGAATAAAAATGTTCTTCCAAGAAATCAAGGACGCCTACACTTTTACCTCGAAAAAGGTCGCGTTATCCAGAGGACATCTAATAATAATCCCAAGTTAAGTAGACAGAAAGCACTTGGGAGATAAGATAATGAAGATAGGTAACTTTTCTTTTCTGCGTAATGGAGGTAGAGCCCGTGGGCAAGAAGGGAGCTAAACGATGGGGCGTCTGGCTATGAACCTCCTACTACTGTTTTTGTGTGCATAATTTAACATTAATTTGCCGTATACATACATATAGAAAAATAGGTTACAGTTCCATACAGAGATGGGAGAAAAATCTTATTGGATAAAACATAACAAGTCTCCAGACTGCCCATTATTGTACCTTATTTCTTAAGATATAATATTTTTAACCTTTGATGGGAAAACTGTTGCTTTTCGTCTCAACTGATGTTAAGTAATATAAGACCAAAGGTAAAAGCAAGGTCCACCCGGAATGTTAAAAAATAATGTTGAAGCTATCTCTTAACATCGGGTTACAAAGTGTTATGATGCTATACATACACAAACAAATCCTTTTACTTTTTTATTTACGTAAGTGGATGTTTATACGTATGTCTGCTTGTCTGCCAACCAAATAACGTAAAAAATAAAAATTAATGTGCTCCGAGTCGTGGGGTAGTAGGAAACGGTTGTTGCTTTAAGGTAACACACTTATCACTTCGGAAAGGGAACGCCTCTTTTTTACTATGAACGCTATGAAACAGTGGGGTATGAAAAATCTACGGACCTATAAAAGTACTAAGACCTTTATTCTATCAGCTAATTAAGTCACATTTTTGTATTTACAGGAAGAAATCGAAGACCGGCCCCGAGCGGCGACGTTCCTCAGCTCCCTGGCAGACTACTCCAACACCATCCCAACGGTGCCGAGTGGGGAGGCAGACGCGGCCAAGCCAGCTCCACCCGCCCGCATGGGCACACTCATTGGCGTCTATCTACCCTGCATCCAGAATATCTTCGGCGTCATCCTCTTTATCCGTCTCACGTGGGTCGTCGGGACAGCTGGAGCGATACAAGGATTCTTGATTGTGCTCACTTGCTGTTGTACAGTAAGTACTTACTCGTAGTCATTTTTGAGTGCCTGTCCTGTGACTGCCTGTCCACTGGAGCGGAGCAAACAGGACAAAAGTGAAGTGGAAATACTCTTCGCTCCTCTGGACAACCAGCCTAAAGAAAAGCCATATTTGTAACACACATTCAAGTCATTAACATTTTTTTAAAATCTAGCATATGTAGTCTGACAAGGTATATTACCAGGAGACAACCAAAAGCGTCGGTGGCGCAGTGCGTAAGAGCGTCGTCTCCCACCCGGGAGGCACTGGTTCGATCCCCGCCACGTACCAATGTGTTTTCAAATTATGAATTCATATGTACGTTTAATCGACGCTTTTACGGTGAAGGAAAACATCGTGAGGAAACCTGCACACACCTATGAATAAATTCTTAGGCTGTGTGTGAAGTCGACCAACCTGCACTTGGCCAGCGTGGTTGACTAAGGCCTAATCGCCCCTAATGTGGGGTAGGCTCGAGCCCCTCGGTAGGGACCTTATATGAGCTGTTGATGATGATGAACCAAAAACTGGCTTTAGGCGCATAACTAATTCTCGCAAATCATTACATATCGACGTAGACTGCACCGAATGATGTGTCGAAAAAAGTTACATAAAAGATTGGCCGTTGTACTCGTGAGCTCTATGCGTTATGCACTCCTTCGACTCCTACTGCAACCCAGCCTCGTATGTAATGACCAGCTTAGCTGATTAATTTCATAACGTACTATTCTTCAGATCAAATACGAACTGGTGTTAGAGTAATGAGTACCTAAATGAAAATGAATATCTTTTATTCCAGACAATGCTGACGGCTATATCGATGTCGGCCATTGCAACAAACGGCGTGGTTCCGGCGGGCGGGTCTTACTTCATGATTGGGCGGGCGCTGGGCCCCGAGTGCGGCGGCGCAGTCGGTATGCTGTTCTACACGGGCACCACGCTTGCGGCTGCTATGTACATCGTAGGCGCTGTCGAAATCGTGCTGGTCAGTATTTCATTCAATATAATTAATGATATACAGTTTCTGGCCCTGTTGCGTAATCAGCAGGAACATTCACAGGCAGACATTGTTAATCACTGACAGTCTCGTAGACAAATTTAATGAGTTCTGAAATACGAGTACATTACTCGTTATTCAGTAATCAGTAATAAATCAATAAGATGAATATAAACAGTTCGCACACCGGTTCTAAAGGTACTTCTACTTCTATGAACAGAACTAAAAATTGATAAACATCAATTTTGTCAGTCTAAGGTCACCCCGTGGTCACCCCCACAGTCATTCGCGACAATTCTATACTCACATTTCTTAATATAGCATTTAGTGGCACGGCGATAATATAGTCGCGATTAAACCCTCTATGAGCGGGATAAATAATTTAATTTATTCGGTCTCAGATAAAAATAATACTATTATTATAACAAAGTATCGTTCCAATAAAATAGAAGACAATAGATAAAAAAGTAATATAGGTATTTCTTATTGTATAATGCTGGGGCCGCACTTGCGCCTATCGTCACGAAGCTTCGTGCTAGGACACGATACGCGCAGATGTGACCGGCCGTTATCGGCTATCGTCGCGAATATTCGGGTTGCTTGTGCATTATCGGCCGGGAGGCGGTACGTCAGGATTTTAGCGCGTTAACCTATCGCGCTGCGTGGTCAGACATGCGTTGTTCATTTCGGAGGTTGTTTTCCATTAATAGTTCGCGCAATATAATAGGCCCGTTTTGACAGATAGATACGTCAGTAGAATGTAACTGGGACGCAATCAAAACAGACGGAAGCACATAATAAAAATATATTATTGCATTTTTCAGTAATACAAATACAATCATATTTTAGCCAAATAAATTAAATGTCATAATAAAAATAAAAACTATTTTTTCTCGCATAATGTAATTTAAGCTAAATGTAATTTTCTAATCTTCCGAAACTTCATAAAAATATCTTGGATTATTGCACGATAGTTCGTGCAATAATAAAATGCCACATGCTTTATCGCGATAACTTTTGCTAGGGCCGCACTTGCGTGTATCGTACGAAGTATCGCCACGCATTACTTCGGAACGATAGGCGCAAGTGCGGCCCCAGCATTACAGTTTAATGCTAATAACTTTTCTCGTCAGATTTGCTCCAACTCGAAATGACTTTTAGTAAAAAAATGCGTAATACAATACTCTACATGTGATATTAAACCTCTAGGGCTCCCGACGTCTATAAAGTACCTTATATCGTATCCAGCGAAACATTCCCTATCTTATGATTCAATTACCGTATTTCGTGCTCCGAATGCTGCAGCACTCGCGAGAACTTGTTAACTTTCAGTCTCCAATAAGAAAATAATATCGAAAAGTATAAAATTACTTCTTTGTACACTTTCCCGACGATAGAAACTTGTGCGTAGGCGAACTTGTTAAACTCTTGTTTTGACGTAATCAAATTAACATTAACCTTCTACCAAACTAAATTTGGGACATTAGGTACCTACTTACTTTCAATGTTTCTTTACTGTTTAAGAGCAAGAACATTTGCATTATGATAATTATTATTCTTAAGTTGTGGTGGCTGTTTATGAACTTTTTATTCGGCTACCAATTTTTCAATCAATGATCTGTATTTAAAGTCAAAGTTAGCCTTTCCTTCAATGTGCCTAGTAATAACAATGAATTGGGATATTTTTCTTACATAGTGTAATGATAGCGCCAACTGATTAATATATCTCGTAAAGAATGAAATTGAACTTAAACTTCTGTCCTTCCATGAATCCTTTTTCCAGTCTCCAAAAGAGTTATTTAGGCCTCGCAATCGTTAAGTATACAAATATATTCATTACGTAACTAAGCTTTGTATTATAACTCATATGATTACCTACCTACATCAAAATTCTGTGAGGCAACCATTTGTACATTTTCATCTATTATTACGTCTCTCACAAATAACAGGCTTGTTATCTACATATTACATATTAATAAGGTTTACTGTACCCTACTTACGCAGAGCACACTGCCCGTACAGTTCCAATCTCGTTTTATTATTCCCGAGACATATATTTAGATGGAACGTGTTTTCTAAAGCTAGCTTAAGATTGTCTTCTCTTTGTTGCTAGACGTACATGGCTCCGTGGATATCGATCTTCGGCGACTTCACCAAGGACCCATCGGCAATGTACAACAACTTCCGCGTATACGGCACCTGCCTGCTCCTGGTTATGGGCATGGTGGTGTTCGTGGGCGTGAAATTCGTCAACAAATTCGCCACGGTCGCACTCGCCTGCGTCATCTTGTCGATTAGTGCGGTCTACGCTGGAATATTTGTGAACTTCTACGGAAACACCAATCTTCAGTACGTATATTAATAAATAATAATTAGATAGTAAGCTGTTCTTCTTTTCCCAGACTGCTGTAGTGAATGAGAGAATATCTGTCCTGATTGATGACTTTTGTCTGTAGTTCACTGAAGGATTAGTTACTTTATAGGTTTCGGTTATATATTTACTATATAAACTTGACTCGTAGAGGAGATCGATGGAGTAAAGATCACGAAAGCCGACCGCACACTTGTTATTCGGATGATTCAACGAAAATTTGTCATCTCGATTTTTCTTCGCACTTCGGAAAGTAAGCTGGTGGTTCCTGGTACTGTTGAAAGATACCAGTCGTCCCCAAGGAGGGTTGGTGTCAGACAAGTACACGTCCGCTTTTAAGTGCTTTTAAATCGTCATAGTGGGGAAATACATGAAATTAAAATCTTTAATATATTAATTTTTTACTATAATGAGTTTAAAACTACAGCTTACATGCATCTTCCTTCCCTATTAGCTCCACTATCGCTTCGACGATTAAGTTATAGCTGTGGAGAAGAAGCGGCGCAAGAATCTCCCAGCGTTTGATTAGTTACACTGACATAATTACAAATTACTTATGTCATTACGTGTCAACATTGCAAAGATTACAATTTTTTATTTATATAAAGGTACCGTTAATGTACAATTTATTCATTCCCATGCTTTTTTATCATTAATATAATTATTAATTGTATAATAAGCTTTTTTAATCAGCTTTGTTTTTGTTATTGTTTTAAATTTGTTAATAGGAGTTTGTTATAAAAGCGTATACATTTCCCCATAAAAGAATTGTTTATTTTGTGGGGACGAGTAGTGTGTCCAACAAGATTATGCTTATTATACATTTAATGCCAAAAACCTTTAGCAGTATTTTCGATATCGAGGCACAATGCCCAAAATAAACTTTAGAGCAGGATAGCAGGAAGAAGATAAACTTGACTTTGAGCTTTATTAATACTTCCCTTAATTATGGAACGTTACAGAATGTGTGTGCTTGGGAACCGACTCCTGAAGGACATCCACATTTCCAACTGTACTAAGAACAGTACCGGGGAGTTACACAAACTGTTTTGCCCAAACAACACCTGCGACCCGTACTTCGCTGCCCACAACGTCTCGATTGTACAGGGTATCAAGGTAACTGCCACCAACATCTAACCATTTTAAAACATTATTTACACGACGTTTTTTAAATGAGGAGAAGACGAACTTGCTAACGCGCTGTATCTATTGGCGCTTGCATTTTCATCAATATAAACTGAAATAAAACACGCTGAGTACATGCGAATCAAAACACGCGTCGCTACCGCACCGTGTGAATGTACTCGAAAATGTTATTTAGTTTTTAGTAAAATTGTAACAAATAGTATAATTTAAACAAAATAATATACTTCAATAACTTTGACATATATACTTATATCTAGATTTTAATTAATTATGATTTGTATCTAACTGCAATTTCATTAGTCAAGTCTAATGAGGTACATCGTGTAATTTTGTAATTGAAATGAAATTAGTCAAATCGTATTTTGCTTTAAATTTCGAATCTTTGTCTTCATGCGACGAAATAACTATATTGTTTTAACCTAATTAACAACATTAACAACAACAACCTTAAATATAATCGCACTCGTAATCCTGAAAGAGATTGAACGAAGCTTTAGTTAACATTTAGTTGCACATGAAACCACATTCGGCAGTATAGACCATTCAGTGCCTCCAATTGTGACATGTCGCTTTTTACAAAGTTAGAAATGTATTGAAACTTATTTCGTTAGTTGGTAAGAATAATAAAAAGTCGAAAGATCTTAAACTAAATTCTTGTCATCCAGGGTTTAGCCAGCGGAGTATTCTTCGACAACCTCGAAGACTCGTTCCTGCAGGAGGGCCAGTACATCGCGTACGGCAAGGAGCCCGATGACATCGAGCAGATGGAGCGACCCACTTACAACCAGATCTACGCTGACCTCACTACCACCTTCACCATACTTATCGGCATATTCTTCCCTTCTGTCACAGGTCTGACCAGATTTTTGGTCTTATATGACATATTTAGTGATGAACATGAGATTTAAGAATGATTTACGATAAGTGGTTGCTTAATAATAATAATACGTATCTATTAATTTGCGTGATCAATTTATAAACTAATCATAATTTTTGTTCTAAAATTACAATAGTAAAATAAATTAATAAACCAGATAACAAGAGTAAATAACAATGATAATAAACTAATATTGTTATTTCTATATACTACAAAATTAAGTGGACGTAGATATCGAAGCTCCTCTTTCATTACGTAGTTAGTAGTAACATAAGGTTGACATCTATTTGATCACCTAATACTCCGTCCACCGATCTGCATTGGGCAAGCGTGGTGGAAGAGTAGGAGAGGCCTTGTGTCCCTGCAGTGGGTTTAATTATATAGGCTGTTATGATGATGATGTGAGCGTTTACCATTAATTTTGAAACAACATCCGTACCATGAGCCCACAACGTCTCTAATCGGGGCGGTGCAACACCGCACTGCAGAGATTTCTCCATTACCACATCTTCTAAAGACTGTGATATTACTAAGCGCAGCTATCACCTGATACTCGCGTGACAGTAGTGTGACTTCAACCCAAAGCAGGCCAAACACGCTAGTGTGGTACTGTCAGGTACACCCCAGCGTGTATGGCCTGCTTACAGACTTTTTTTACCACAGGTATAATGGCGGGTTCAAACCGTTCTGGTGATTTGGCGGACGCACAAAAAAGTATTCCGATCGGTACCATCGGCGCCATCTTGACCACGTCTACTGTGTACCTGTCATGCGTGCTGCTCTTTGCTGGCACGGTGGACAATCTGCTACTGAGAGACAAGTAAGTTTAGCTTATTTAGGAATTAGGAAATATCTGGGAGTTAAATTTTCAATTTTGTATGGACTATCCGTCAAATAAATACTAATGCGGATTTATTAACAATCGAGGAACCCTAAGTCTTTCGTAATGTTGTAATTCACGAGTAAAACTACGCCTTCTTATCCTGTGGGTATCGTTAAATCTGAATGAGGAATATTCCAAGCCCCGTGCAGACTACCGCACTAAGGAGTAGGTCTGAAGTTGTCTCCCTCGAACTATTGGCGCCGACTCGAGACTACATAAGTTACTTTCACCCCTACGGCAACAATGTTATATAGACCATTTAGTCTATAAATTGATAAAATAGCATAACATTAAACTTAGTTCATGCACCTATTTGAAGAACTTGACACAAGAACGTACACCTGTACCCAGTAGCTGCATCAAAAAAGCTTATTCAGGTTTTATGCCTACTATTGTGTTCAGATCAGAATGCCCCTCCCCCGAACACCTGTTCATCAGTGACACAGATCTTTTAAAATCTGCAGTTTGGGCATTGGCAAACATACCTACCTAATGCACTGCAATATATAGAATCAAAGCAAATATTGATAAAGAATCTTTAATCTTAAGACAAAAGAGGGCCAGCTGGATCGCGACTATATAAAATAATACCTAAAATACAATAGAATATAATAAAACCATCATTCCCCAATTTCAATATGATGAAAATATTATAATTTTAATTTCAGGTTCGGACAATCTATTGGCGGGAAGTTGGTGGTAGCCAATATGGCGTGGCCGAACCAATGGGTGATATTAATCGGATCGTTCCTCTCGACGCTCGGGGCTGGCCTGCAGTCCCTCACTGGGGCGCCGCGGTTGCTGCAAGCTATTGCGAAGGATGAAATTATACCTTTCTTGGCGCCCTTCGCCGTCTCATCGAGCAGGGGTGAACCTACCAGGTTCGTATTTAAGAGATAATGACAATATTGACCCTTTTCGTCAATTTGGACTGCCTCTCCACTCCACAAGTAGGTAGGTAAATTGTTTCGATACAACTAATATACTTGCATTAGCTCAACATAGAATAGGACACAGCGGATTACCTACTGGAATTTTTTGATTCTATAAAAAGTTCTAGCAAACCGAAAGTAAACGGAGAAGGAAGTCAAATGCGAATATAACAAGTGCTTTTTGTAAGAAAGGAATAATTCAAGTAAACATAATTTATTATGTTTAAAAATCTTATAGTAAACATAATTTATTATATTGACTATAAGATTTGTTTTATGTTATTTGGTTGGCAGACCAGCATACCTACGGCATACTTGGTCTTACCAGGCATGCCGCAAGCAGTCACCGTAGTCTATAAACTACGTTTTATATGATTATCATTTTTTTTAAGTGTATTTTTTATAGTTTTATAAATTATATCACTTAAAAAATAGATTATCGGTATTTATATCAAACATTACACACCCCAGTTCAGGAGCTTCAAATTCGAGCGGCAGCTCATCTTAACAACCTCTCCTTGTCATCGAAGGAGGTTTAGATCCACCACGCTTGCCCAATGCGGATTGGTGGACGGACAGTAGTGTAAGGTGATCAATACCCCTTTGCTGATCCCTTAGTCCCCTTCTACGACATCCATTAGAGGATATGGGATGATGCTATTCTACTCTGCCGGCATCACATGTCCGTGTAACAAAGATTTAGACAAATAATTCTAATAATACAATCTGTCTTTTTTTTCGTGTTAACCAGAGCCCTCCTCCTGACGATGGCGATCTGCCAGTGCGGCATCCTGCTGGGCAACGTGGACATCCTGGCGCCGCTGCTGTCCATGTTCTTCCTCATGTGCTACGGGTTCGTGAACCTGGCGTGCGCGCTGCAGACCCTGCTCAAGACGCCCAACTGGAGGCCCCGCTTCAAGTACTACCACTGGTCAGTGCTCTACAACATTATTTTTGGACTTTAGTTTCGGTTTGTTAGATAGAAAGATTCGCATTCGTAACGTATCATATTTTAAAGTGTTAGCTTTAAGTTACCTGTCAAATGCAGATTGTAAGGCTAACTAGTTAGTCAAATTGATTTTTGTGGTTCGAAGAAATCTAATATTATAACAAGATTGTCTTTCGGAAAAATCCAAACTGCTGTATATGTTCGCCACGACTTTTTTATAACAATGACATTAGGTGCCCGTTTCTTTTCTTCGGCCACCACAAAGAATAAAAAAACGACTTCACAAAGCTTTCGTAAAAAATGGTATATTCTAACGCTCAAGAGCAAAAAATGTGCAAGTTCAGAAGTTAAAAGGGTATAAATGTGGCTGCGCCGTTGAAAGGCGGAGAACTGAGCGGCCACGCATTACTCCAAATCTACACCTCGTAGAAGTTTTATTTTTAAAGTGACGGGTTTTATTTTGCAATAACATGTTAAAGTACAAAAACATCAAAGGCTTAATATTTTAGTAAATACTGAACTTCAAAGTCGTGACAGCGCTGTTGAAACACAAAGGGTCATTGCTCCTAAACTATAGCTCAAAGAATTCCTATTATTTTGTGAATGACAGGTTTTATTTTGGAAGAAAATTTAAATGTACCAATTTTTTTAGTAAATGCTGAACTTCAAAGTCGTAGCCGCGCCGTTAAAACGTGTAGAGCCATCACTCCTAAACTGTAGCTGTTAGAGGTCTAATTCTATTTGTAAATGTCAGGTTATTTTCAGGGTCAGGTTCATTTTATCATTTGTAGAAATACAAGAAAATGGAAAAATACATTTCCTTCCAATCATAAAACGTATTTTCCCATCTCAACAGGTCTCTATCACTGGCCGGCCTGACCCTGTGCATCTCAATCATGTTCATGACCTCGTGGTTCTACGCCCTCATCGCCATGGGCATGGCCGGCCTTATCTACAAGTACATCGAATACCGTGGGTAAGTAGCATTAAACAAGCCTTCACACTTAGAAGTAAGTACCTACGTCAATTATACAGGGCAAATTAAACTCTACTAATTATTCATAGTGCTTACCCCAAATACGAGACAAATGAAAACATAAAAAAAACAAGCTATGATCCGAAACCATATGTTTTTTCCAGGATTTATTACTTGCTAAATTATGAGATATTTAAAAAATGGACAACGTAGATTACCTACTAACATAAAATGTCATTGTTATTTTTATTTATCATCAATCTTTTTTATTTTTATTTATGGCCCAAACTTCAAGGATTGGGCCATGAAGCTTATATTTTTTTAAAATTTTGTTGAGCCCAAGACATTATAAATAACCCACAAAAATTCTACAGTTGCACTTATGTCGTTTTAGAATGAGTAAATTTTGAAATTTTAAATTAAAATACTTACTTAGAAACAAAATTAAAGAAAATAAAAAAATACGTGTTGAGTCTTTAACCCATTCAGTGCCGCGGACGCCCATGGGCGCTCTTTGTGAGTATACGCACATGCCGAAGACGCCCATCGGCGCCCTACTTTTTCGGTCGACTTTTTCAGTCAAATGTGATTTGTAAAATGAAATAATACTACCAAAAAATCCTTTCAATCATTAGTATACAATTCCCTCATTTGGCCTCTGGATATCTTAGAAATAACAAAATACGCATTCTTAGTTAACATGCCGCCGGCGCCCATAGGCGTCCTGCTTCAAAGTTCAGAGATACTAAACTTTTTTATCAAATTATATTTTTTATGATTTTTAGCAATTGAGTCCGAATACTATAAATACTTTTGTATATCAATATTTTATTAATAAAATTATAAAACATCATGATATTTTCGAGATCCAATAATGGCGGACGCGAGACGTGACTTTTCAATATAACCAATATGGGTATATCTACGAGTATCATCTTCGTATTTTTCGAGGGTCGAGATTCCAAATACAACACCTATTTCGATATTCAAGATGGCCGCGACTTTCTAATATATTATCAACAAATAAATTATATTTATTCTATTGTAGGTAGGTATACAACATATATTTCGAGATTTATTATGACGAACGTGAATTTTAAATATAATATCAATATAGGTATCATTTTCATGGTTTTTGGGGGGTTCCAATTCCGAATAGCTGGGTTTACACTGGATGATCGGCGATCCCGCGATCCAGGGTCATAGAACTGGATCGTTAACATACTACAATAGAATGCGTGTCCTTGGATCGCGCGCAGCACGTCCATGCTTGGCGCCAAAAGCGCGCGATCGGAGCGCGTTGGATCGTCCGATGTGTGGATAATATCAATATGGGTATGATTTTCGGGGTCCCTATTCCAAATACAACATCTATTTCGACATCCAATATGCCGGATGCGACTTCTTAATATAAAATAATATCAATATGGGTATCATTTTCGTGGTTTTCGGGGGTCCCCGTTCCAAATACAACATTTATTTCGAAGTTCAATCTTACGGACGCAACTTACGGATTTAGAATGACATCACATTATTTTTCGAGTTACTCTCAACAAGCCCTTTTATTTGCTACCAATATTGCGGAAATGCATTAAAAATAACTATTCCGGCATTTTGGATGGTCCGCCATATTGGATTTAGAATGACGTCGCACGCAGCTTATCGTATATTGTCATCCAAACTAAACATGTACACAATATTTCAGCTCAATCGGTTGAAGATATCTGCTTCAAAATCGAGTAGCAAGATACCACCCGAACAAACATACATTGCAAATTAAATAAAAACTTTTAATGAGTCAGTTTCTCCCTCCAATTGGTGTTCTCCGGAACAACTATCATACTTGTTATGTATAGAAATTGATTTACAGAATTTACAAAAAAAAAGATATTTGTATGAAAGTGTAACAAAAAAATTTTTTTTTTTATTATTTGGAAAAAGGTTGAGGACTTCTGGGTTTCACATAACGCTTAATAATTTACAATTAAACTTTTGTTTTATCGTGTTTTATCTTTCTTTTAATTAAAAATTACTAAAAAATGTTCCATAACAATCTAAATCGCAAAAAAAAACTTAGTAACGCACCTTTATTCTTCATCGTTGTTTTGAAATGTAATACCCGTTAAAATCGCAGTATTTAACTACAATAACACAATTACACATTAAAGCAGTTTTATAACCCACTAACAAACACTAATAAGAGAAAAAAACTGATTGACGTGGTAGTGTTCTAAGGCCTCATGCCGAAAGCGCCGATGGGCGGCAATAAATCCGTAACTAAGATGCCGTGGCCGCCGATGGGCGCTCGCTGACAAATGTATGGCGGCACCTAGGTTAAGACACAATTTTAGAGGTGGCAATGAATGGGTTAAAAGTCTATTTTCCATCCATGTACTTAATACAAAATGTAATGTTGTCAATTGACCAAAAAAATCAGCTGTTTCATACATTTTGGTTGCATAGGTGTTGCACTTTTTTATGGACTATGATTTTTTTATGGACTATGCCCGCCCACTGATAAATAACATACCCTGTGTAAATCTGCCTTGAGGTTGCCAAAACCCTGTGGGGAAGGGGCTGGGGTTAGAGTAGGCAGTGCGGGCGGGACATATCAGTGTTATGTCAGCAGGCGGACCGCGGGCCTTATGCAACTACATAACATGAAAAATATCAAATATCTTCATCAGAGCCGAGAAGGAATGGGGTGATGGTCTTCGAGGTCTAGCGCTGTCTGCCGCACGTTACTCTCTGCTGCGACTCGACGAGGAGCCGCCGCACACCAAGAACTGGCGCCCGCAAGTGCTGGTCCTGGCCAAGCTCAACGATGACCTCATGCCCACTTATAAGAAGATGCTCGCCTTCGCTAGCCAACTGAAAGCGGGTAAGATCACTGAAATAATTCGTAGTACCTAATCCTCTAACTCCAATGACGAATAGATTCTTGTGGTTATGTTATTCATTTATTACTAGGTAAGGTATGGAAAACCTTTAATTGACCTTAGGTACTATACCTATTTTATGTAAAATTGTTCTGTATTCAAAGTCAGAACTTCTTTCTTCATTTAGGTACAATTTGTACATTTATGAAAGTAAATTTTGATGCTATCGGTTCAAGAGGTATTAATATGTTGCGCTGTTGCTTTCCACAATAAATTCAAAAAGATAATGATATCGAACCACCCTTATGGTCCAGAGTTTAACCGACGCGATGTGCGGTGTTAGGTTTCCGGTATGGTTCATATTTGTCCTTGGGTTAGCTGTGATAGAGCTTGATTAAATTCACCTGTCTATCTACCACAGTCTTATCAGTCTGTCAAAATAACAATAGTGCTACTGCAAGCATTGATGTGTCCCTGCAGTTAGTAATAAAATAACATAAAACAACATAGCCAATCACAAAAAGAAAAAAGACTAGCTGTGGGCTGAGTCCAGCAAAGCCAAACACTTCCCTTTAAATGAATGGACTGAATCTAGAAAGATGTCACATATCAAAAAGTGTGCTGTACGTGGCTTCTCCGTAAAAATTATGAATGACATATTTTAGGATTTCTCAAAATTCAACCCTTAAAATGATGAAATAGAGGATGAAAGTTTGTATGGGAAATCCGTAATTTTTATAGTAAAATACATAACAATTGGTATATTTCTTATCGGCTAAAAATTAAGAATGATGTATGTTACGATTTTTACAAATTTTAACCCCACGGGGACGAAGTCGCGAGCAAAAGCTAGTTAACAATAAAGTTATATGAACGTTTTGGACAGGCAAAGGTCTGACGGTGTGCGTGTCGGTGCTGGGCGGGGACTTCACGCGGCGCGCAGGCGAGGCCAGCACGGCGCGGTCCAACCTCCGCACGTGCATGGACAATGAGCGGGTTAAGGGCTTCGTGGACGTGCTCGTCGCGCCCTGCATCGCCGACGGACTCAGCCACTTGTGAGTCACACAACTATTTTCTTTCTTCCACCCTGCTCCCAATTTATTTGGGGTTGGTTTTAATGAAACACGCAAGATCGCAGACGAAATCAACAAGATTTATTAAAACTTCAAAATTGATAGACAGCATATTTTGGGTCATTGGATATTATACCTACTATTATAAAAAAATACAAATAAGGTTTTATATCACAACAAGTGCAGTATATTATATTAAAGTAAAAAAAAATTACTTTTGTTTTTTCGGAACAAATAGTTCGGTCAGAAAAACAAAAGGTACTTATGACAATTTTCTAAAATAATTTTACTATTTTGAAATTTTGATAACATTATAGTTTTTAAATAACTATTTAGAATTAAGTAACGAAAATGAGTAAATATTTAAAAATATATATTAATTTGTATAAGATATCTGCACCAATTTTAAGTTGCTACTTACATACCTATATTTTCAAACTTTTACCGAATTATTTTCTACTGGATGCTGGGGCCGCACTTGCGCCTATCGTCACGAAGCTTCGTGCTAGGACACGATACACGCAGATGTGACCGGCCGTTATCGGCTATCGTCGCGAATATTCGGGTTGAATGTGCGTTATCGGCCGGGAGGCGGTACGTCAGGGTTTTAGCGCGCTAACCTATCGCGCTGCGTGGTCAGATATGCGACTGCGTTGTTCATTTCGAAGGTTGTTCTCCATTAGTTCAGACGCGTACGGATGACTAAGTATACGATACAGCTGAGTTATTTTTTATAATAAATGCATTACGTAATTATTAGCACACAATTTAGAAGTAAAGAAAGTGATTATGCATAGTTAAACGCAAAAAAGGATAATAATACCACGCAATTTACACGTCTGGAAATGATTTCGGCCATCTTGGATTATTGCACGATAGTTCGTGCAAATAAAGAAATGCCACATGTTTTATCGCGATAACTTTGCTCGGGCCGCACTTGCGTGTATCGTACGAAGTATCGCCACGCATTACTTCGGGACGATAGGCGCAAGTGCGGCCCCAGCATCATGCTGGGGCCGCACTTGCGGAGTGTAAAAGACATGAACAGTCAAACGAGAACCATGTATTCTATACATCAGAATAAGACATATTTCAAAAAACATATTGCTGGGAAATGATTTTTATTATTTGGTGTTAAAAAAAATTGCAAATTGTACCGTGCAATGTAAAGGGCTCAACTCTCACGCAACTTGCAAAACCGCAATAATTTTGCCAGACGGGCGGCGGCCCCGTTCGTTAGTGTCCCTGCGCATCGAGTGAGCTACATTGAACGCATACGTTTTGAAGCCATTTTTTGTTATGAAATACTAAAAAAATGATAATGTTTCTTTGGACAATAATTAAAAAATAACGTATAGAATACGTTCTCATAAAAAAATTTAAAAAAAATTATGACCTTCAATAAAATCGTAACTATCAATTTCCCAGGTATAGTCTGAAGGAAAAAAAATGTTATGATGCTATGACTGTTCATGTCTTTTACACCCTGTATTGTGTTGTGTTCTATAGTTAAGGTACTCATAAAACGAGGTATCTAAGCCAAAGGCTCCAGCTAAGACTCCATCGATCGATTTCGGTTCCGACTTCAATGTATATAAAGTAAACTTAAAAACTTCGGTTTGGATAAAGTCACCTCCGTAACATCCCTACGACAGTCTATATATCAAGTTCTTACAGTCGTCCGACTAGCACGTCTATACAGGGCATTCGTGAGGGGGATGTGGGACGGGAGAGACGCGGTAGCGAGGCCGAGCTGCTTATATTCGCTCGGGACACGCTGGTTTATTGTATGTTTACTGCACGCTGTCTAGACAAACGGCGTTTTTCTCAACTTCAAAGCCGTAGAACCACTGAATGTTTTACTCTGTCCATAATAATATGTACATGTATGCCCAGCGTTCAAACAACCGGTCTGGGCGGGCTGAAGCCGAACACTGTGATCGTGGGCTGGCCGTACGGCTGGCGGCGCTCGGAGGAGCTGCAGGCGGACGGCACGCCCAAGTGGCACGCGTTCCTGCACACCGTGCGCGCCGTCACCGCCGCCAGGATGGCCATGCTCGTGCCCAAGGGGATCAACTTCTTCCCAGACTCCACGGAAAAGGTACGCCTCGCTAAGATTCTCCTTAATTTTTGAAGTGAATCTTTTTATCGACGTATGAGAAAAAAAATCGTCACATTTTCACTTTGTCACTTTGGACAGTTACGACCGCGTCATGCGTGTTTACCAAAATTGAGTGACTTATAAATAAGTATTTTACACATATTATAATAAAATGGCTATAATTTGATACGAAATGATTTCTTTTTTTGTGAACCTCACTTGACCAATTAGTGTTAAATATAATATAATAAAAAACGGACCGTTCCGGTTGGAGATCCTTGGGGTAGGCTTATGTCCAACTGTGGACGTCTCTTGGCTGATATGATGATATACTGACAATAACTAATATATCATTAAGAAGTTTCACTTCATACGTGTGTACATTAATTAATACACACACACTTTTTTGCTGTACAAAATACAATACAAGCCTCGTTTACATTACATCCTATACAGCGTCATCGGAGATTTATAAGAAGGCGGGGACCGCCGCCGCATCCGTGGGCTAATGGTTCTTAGATCTAGAAGTCCCGGGTTCGATCCCCAGGGATTACAAATTTGTGCTCGGTTTGGTTGATAGTAGGACTTATTCAATTCCACCTGGCTAGCTACCACCATATTATCAAAATCTATCGCCATATTAACAATGTTAACAGCATTTTGGGTTCCGATAATTAATGATGAGGAGCCAGTCCCACGTTAGTTGAAAGTAGTGGCAACGTAGGGTAGATTGGGACCCAGATGGTCCGGAGTGACTCATTCGGAGTTTTCATTACCACCCCATGGACTGACACCTCCCCCTTCCCCTCCCCCATCCCTTCAAGCCTATACATTTTCCTAACATTGCAAACCATGCCATCACTATTGATGATGTTCTACTTCACGCAAAAATAGACTAATAATGTGTCAAAAAATACATTACTATACCTAATTTCGTTATATTAGCTACGCTCACACACGATTTAATAGGTAACTCAAATACGTAAAATATTTTTAATGAAAAAGGTCAGTATCATGATGAAAGCCATTATAAAGTTAACCTTTATAATAACGTCCATGGACCGTTATCTCAGGTATCCGGCAACATCGACATCTGGTGGATCGTGCATGACGGCGGCATGCTGATGCTGCTGCCGTTCCTGCTAAAGCAGCACCGCACCTGGAAGAACTGCAAGATGCGCATCTTCACCGTCGCGCAGATGGAGGACAACTCCATACAGATGAAGAAGGACCTCAAGATGTTCCTCTACCAGCTGCGTCTTGAAGCTGAGGTTGAAGTTGTAGAAATGGTAATCATAAATAAAACAACTTTTACGGATTTAACTCGCGTGTAATTAGATTTTACATGATGTTATTAAGTGGCCGCTCGTATTTTTATCAAAAAAATAAAAATACTAGCAGCCACATTTTGATAGGCAACCTAGTAGATATATATTCTCCTGATGATAAATATGCGTATAAATTAGGTTTTTAGCATATACTCCATGAGTACACTATTTTGCAGTGGGATCTTAGACTATAACATCCTAGTTGTGCATTTTTGTTGATTTACTAAAAGTTTAGTTACTTTTTGGGTTTGATGATCTTTTATGCAGGCGACAAACTTAATGCCACCTATGGCTTAACCGAATGTCACCTAGAATTCTGTTCAACCGGTTTGTGTAATTTATTTTTTAATAATTATCATATTTCTTCTTTACCCAATTTTCAGACTGACAGCGATATCTCCGCCTACACGTACGAGCGAACTCTGATGATGGAACAACGAAACCAAATGCTCCGTGAACTTCGGCTCAATAAGAAGGAAACTCTTGGCATGGTACGTACAGTAAATTGTTTTGTCCAAATCTTGCGATATTACTGAAATATTTGCGTAAGGAATTACGCTGAAAATATGTAAACAGCGAAGATGAACCGCTACAACGAAGCTACAATTTAATCTATTATGTAAACCAAAATTTTGATATTAATTTTCGATGTTTATGTATTTTTTAAAACAAGAATATTAATACCTACCTACAACAGATTCAATTGTTCTTTAAACCATGATTTAGCTTTTCTTAATCTGTTTGTTTCTTCCGAGGAAGATTTTTATATTTATATGCAAAATGCAAGTCGTTGAATTCTCTGCGAACTTGTTTTTGTTTACGAAATTTAGTAGCTTCGCTGTTTATATATTTTGTATGAAATCTCATATTGTTTGTAAATAGCTTATGAACTGAACTTGGGACTAACAATTGTTTGTCTGTCACTGCGACCCAGATGCAAAATTTCGTGGACTATCGTGAAAACGCTGAGGAGAAGTTGCCTCTGGTAAACTAGCCAATTTACCCTGAAGTCCACCATTAGCTATTTTATTCTTTCTCCCTGATTTAGCATCATTATTTGTAAATGGACCGATATCAGTGTGTGAATGACTGTGATCTAGCTTGACCTATTGATAGTTTTATTTGTAGATAGAATCAGGGCTGTATTAGGAAAGATGTGCGTCTATGCAATATTTGACTACTTGTATTTCGTTTCATTACTCGATTACACATTTTAAGGAATCATCAACCATCCTTTGCCTTACTACGGCCCTGGCTAGATGTCGTCTAAACGTAATAATTTTATATACGGAATCGCATCATCAAACCCATTTCGCAACACCATCATTTCGTTGTCCATTTGATGTTATTCTCTTCACTAGTTTTCGCACCTAAATATCATTCTTAAGTCTTGCTTGCTATGTAAACTTAAATCTATGGAATATCAATGCCTTTGTTCATAATTTTCAAATGAAATGTCTGTTAGGATTTAATGAAAAATTGTGAAAAAGGGCGTGAAATAAATTAATGCACATTATTTAGATGTAAGCGATGTAAAACCTGAATAAAGCAATATCAATAAAGAATAGGCTATAAGCTTTGCGTGCTCTAGGTATAAACTAAAACTAAATAAAATTTTTGAAGTGAAACTTCTTTAGCAAACCGATGTGAAACGAAAAAACGCCACCAAAACGTTTTTGACGCATAGAGGTTTGTTGTTCAACATTTTGACAACCAATATACCTAAACAAGCCTAAACACCTAAAATCACTTTTGCTACTTTTCTGAAGTTTCACTTCTGCCGTGTGTGAATCGCACACACACACACACACTTTTTTGCTAAATCTATACTAAACCTACGCTAAATCATTATAAATAAACAAGCTACATTTTTGAAGTCTTCTCCACGATATGCCTAATGCTCTGTCTCTATGTAACGCTTAATAGCTTTCCTAAAACACTAAGTAAGCGCTTCTTTGATGTTGCAAAAACTAAATTTTATGTCTACAGATTGTTTCTGTTAAATTATGTTTCACCCTCTTTCAATATTAATTTAATTAACAAGAAATAGAGATATTTAGAATTTTTTTAAATAAGTATCCCTCGAAGCTACATTAACTCGTGATTCGGATATCTTTAGGTAAAAGCAGCTTTGAAATTTGTTTATCTAGACCTGGTTAGGAAATGTGTAAATGGTTGCTTGAGAATTTAAACTACAAACTGTCTATCAATGGGCATAAAACACAAGTTAGCAATGTTTTGAAAAATACTTTATAAAACAAAATTACGTTGTATCTTTCATCAAAAACACTCTTTTCAGTTGGAGCTTCAGTTCTTTGAATTCATGTTTAGATGATTTCAATAATTCAAACATTTTCTACTTTATCCCATACTATGATTAGCATATGCTTAAAGAATATTCAGAACTATTGATTCACTAACATGCATTCAAGGTACTGATGCTCAAGAGCTTATTTCTTCTCTATGTACTACTATTTGTAAACGTTTAGAATTCACACAAAATGATCTATCAGAGAGAAGCAGGTCACGCATTCATGCGTCCCATATTCATCACTCACTTTGTGCGTTCTGCTTCTTCAGGTTGACCAACGCGTGTGGGTATATCTAAGTAAAGCTATACAATTCAACGAATGTAAAGCTGACCGCTTGAACGGTTGACCGCATGACCGCCTTCTGTCTGATAAATCCCTAAGACATGGACGAGAAACAGTCCATAAAGATATTTCAAGATTTCTTCTTGGTGCATTAGGTACAAGCGATCGTAGACCACCACCACGCGGACGTGAAGACAGCAAGCAAGGTTCGTTTTGCGGAGCCCGGGGCGGCCGAGGCGGACGACGCGCCCTCGCCGCCCCTCTCCGACAACGAGGAAAAAGACAAAGACGACAAGGTGAACATCGCTCTATATTACATTAAATAATTGAATTCGTAAAGCTCGACTTAGAATTTAAATCAGTGTTGAGGACCTACAACTTTATTGTACGGATTCTCTGTAGGCCTAAATTGCCTGAAGTCTAATGAAAGAAGGCCAAATTTTTAAATTGGCAGTATAAAATTGCAGAGGAACATGATATTAGATGGCAATGACAAATTTTAAGCGATTATGAAATTTGAATTTAACCCTGGTCAATTATACCTACATCAAGACGATTTCTAAAAATATTCTATTTTATGGAAATATATAATTTGCATTTTTTTAATAATTATTATATGTACGATTAGTTTGCGTGCGTGCGTGTCTTAAAATAATGTGTCCTATTTCCTATAAATATCTAGTCGTTACTATAAAAGTGATGATTAGGTATCTACTCAGTTTCAAAACATTATTACATATTTACTCGTATCCTTATATAATAGGGTGTAAAAGGACCTAAGACAAAGCCGAAGTCTACTATTTTTATACTATTTTTATTTTTTTGGTGGTAAAAATACTCCAAAAAATACCGCGCAATGTATACCGCGTGCAAGTCCCGGCGCTTAGCAAATTGGAGATGTGCGCGACGTTCGGTCGGCTGAGTTAAATGGCCCCGATATCGAGTGGTTGCGCTGATGTTTTAAAACCATTTTTTGGTATGAAATTCTTAAAATTTAAATAATATTTTTGTGGACAACAATTAAGAAATAATGTTTTCAATTTTTTTTCATAAAAATCGTGAAAAAAATCTCACTTTGACGTTCAATAACTTTATAACTATTAATTTCCCAGGTATAGTCCAGAAGAAAAAAATGGTCCTAATGATGAGCGGGAAACGTAGTTCTCGGCTTTTTCATAGGTCTTTTAACACCCGTTATACTCGTAAATAACTTAAAATATCCGAATACACTGACAACAAAAGTTTTGTACATAATTTTGTCTTAATTAGTTAGATTATATATAATTTAATTTAATCTTAATTTATAAGCTATTTTTGTCCTTATACGCTAAACTTATTAAAGAAAAGTAGAAAATATTTGGTTGGATGATGAGAGTTAACTTATTTTGTATTATTTACGAGATTAAAACATCCACGTCTCTGCTCAAAATTATTAAACAGCATTATTTAGAAGCTGATTACACTAACCAATGATTTGACGTTCTTTTACTTTTTATTGTTATATTTTTAATTTCAAGCATAAACGTTAAGTTCTCACTAGATAATCACAAGCTTATTTGTTGTTTAATTTAAAAGCAGACCGTTCTTTTACAGTTGATTTTTAATATAGTAATATTACACTTAGCACTTTTATATATTTTTGTTTTTTGAATATTCAGTAATCATTAACCACGCCAAAACACTTGTAAAAGACCGATCTGTCAGTAATATTTCACGAATGCACCCGCTAACCATGATTACACGAAATTATTTAGTTCTTGTTTTAATTTGTCATGGCTAACGTAATGTCACAACGAGTCCTTGCGAATCTACACGGTGGTCATATGTTTGCGACGAGTTCATTCACATTTGTATGTTCACTTTAGTTCGTTCCGTTGTCCTAGCTAAGAGATTGGATGTTTGAATGTCCGTAGTTGAGTTACTGTTCAATTAATACAATATATGACATCCCGTGTTTTATTCGCCTTGAATCCGTCATGTGCAACTTTCGGTGCGCGGTTGGTGTTGGAAATTTGAACGCGCCTAATTGGGGTGAAGTAGGACGATTTCCGAAGTAGCCTGTTGCACATAATCGATTCAATGTGGGACTCGCCCGATGCATCGCAGTGTGAGGGAGGCAACTCGCCGCCGCCTGAAGCAGACAAGCACAAGGAGAACAACCCCAACGGCGACGCGCTCAAGTCGAAGCCCAACGTCCCAGACATTACACCGTGAGTCTATTGCATTTTATACTGTTAGAACAAACGCCTTATTGTGCTATTTATCGCGTATTAACCAAAGCCACGACGCTTCCGTTTTTTATTCTCCCTATTATGAGACGGCAAAGCGATCTAGCTCATACAGCCATGTTTTCACTTTTCTATCTTTGATGTTCGCATTAAAATGTGAGTGTTACACACTTTAAAATGCATGTAGGGAGTGCTTGGCTAGAAATAACGGACTTCATGATGGCGACTCTTAAGCTGGAAATCCCACTATAAAATTATGAGCGTCATGCACCGCACAAAACCTGTATTTCAATGATTCCTCATAACTGCTCGTTAGCACGTATGTTTGTGCATCAAAATAAGATCACTTTCACACCACGAAATCCACTTCGAAACAAATTTCAAATTTATATATAATTTATATAATTTTATAAAATTACTTAATCATATGTAAAAACATATAGGAACGTTAACGATTTGGTTTCTACGATCGTAAATAACGCGTTATGGCACCAGAGGGCTTAAGCAAGTGGGAAATTTATTCTTTCTAATGCTTTACGAATAGAATATAATGTATGAAACTGACGTATTACTGAGAAAACAACATGGCGACCGTCGCCGTCGTGTCAAACGCTTTATAACGTAGCTTAGAGAATAAACGCTCTAAGTAACGTAGGTATGCCTCTTGTCTAGGTACTCGGACTGCATGGTTATCTTCCTAAAACATTCGTCGGTATAAATATCATTTACCCAATTTTATAATTCTTAGGTACCCATTAATCACATAGTGAAGATCACTACACTACGCAAATAGACCTTCCTATGTGACCAGTTAAGGTCAAGGAGGGAATAAAATCATTACTGTTTAGTACATTTCATTATTACGGTCAGACGACTTACAGAGTACACATGATAGATTCACTAAGGATATAATTTATATAGTTGTACCTAATACGGGCAAATAAATCTTGCCGAATTCGAATGAAACGTCTTTCCAAAACATATTTCCAAATATATATTTCCAAATACCTGCTAAGCGATAACTGAACTGAACGAGAAATGGTGCAGTATATTTATTTTTCTATGAATATAAAATGGAATAAACAACTTATGGGAGTAGGTAATTTCCAAATAGGTATAATGTAGGAAATGTAGGATTTTACCTCAGGTAATATATGATCTGAGGATTTTACACTTGTTTCACAACTGCCTGACATCTCCGTCTCAAAGATTCTTCACGCAAATCATAATTACGACATTTTACACAAGATTCTTAATGACCCATAAAGCGCCATTCAAAAAACTATAGAATCATATTAAATTATAACTAACTAGTAGATTCCAAAATAGACACAATATTTTGCCTTTTGCCTTTCTATCTATTGAGACGAAAACTAAAGGGCGCGGTTGCTTTTTGCGGCATTCGCTACATTCCTTTGTTTTTCATACATTTTAGCGACGATTGCCGCTGTGTCAAACGTAAAAAAGCAATCAACGGCAACTGCTTTATTTATATGTATTAAAATAGTGAAGGTCAATCGCAATGCGTTTGACGCATTTAACGACCGCGCGTTTTAGCATTCCATAGATTCACCGTGTGGGTGTCAGGTCCATAGCGTTGCAGAGAGGGGAACCAGGAGCAATTGTTTAGGACATGTGACTCAAGTGTATCTTTCAAGGGCCCTTTATATAATGCATTAACGTTCACCTCCACCATACCTGATTCATTCTCTGCCCATCCATGTTTAATAATAATTGCATAGTAACAACAAATGTGTACAAATTTCCTGTATTGAATACAGAGATGAGGGCACCGTACGTCGAATGCACACGGCTGTGAAACTCAACGAGGTAATCGTGACCCGGTCACATGACGCGCAGCTCGTTATCCTTAACCTGCCTGGTCCACCACGAGACACGAAGTTTGAAAGAGAATCCAACTGTGAGTACCATACTGCAATATTCACCGTTCTAAACACATTTAAAATTCAAGGAATCACATATATAGATCATCACGTCTATTGATCTTAAATACACTAAATAAAAAAACTGAGTGAAAAATATACAAAGAGATCGTTTTTCCTCGATTATTTCTATTGAAATATGTCTTCTAACATTCTAATATTGCTACGTATTCCGTAGTAGTTTGAAAGCTGTGCTACTTTCTACTATGTCGGCTACGACTCGTAGTTCCGTAACGCGTAGCTTTTTTCCGCTACGGATATTGTACGTAGCATTTTTTGAACTCATCATTTAAGCACAGCGTAAAAACTTTATATAGAGCTGTGATTAAGTATAGCTTTGCTAAATAATATTTTATTGGTAAGAATTTATTAACACACCTACTCACTTTGCGAATTTCATTAAATAGAAATGTATTGCATAAATTTTACAAAAATAAAATTATCGTACTAAACTCTCCAAACAATTTCATTACAAAGTTATTTAATAGTAGTAGCTATAAAGTTTTTAATGACTTGCTGTTGGCCTCAAATGCCATTTACAAAGTAACCGGATTTTTTAAAAATCTGGGACCTTGCGAGTGTCCTCACAAGAGGGTCAATACACTGAAAAAAATCGACTGTCCAGAGCGGGAATTGAATCCAGCATCTTCCGCACGCAAGCCGCCTTGACGAAACCGCCCGGATTGCGGAAGATGTTGGTTTCGATTCCCGCCCTGGACTGTCGATTGTTTCAGCGTATTTTCTAATTTCAAAAATATTTGCGCTTTCGTTAACGCTGAAATAATTCCAAAATAACTGTGCTTAAATTGTCGTGGGTATCTGATATTTGTTGTAATCTAGTACTTCTTTTACCAGACTACTTTTAACTTCCTTTTGCCAGACATGGAGTTCCTGGAGGTGCTGACGGAGGGCCTGGAGAAGGTGCTGATGGTGCGCGGCGGCGGGCGTGAGGTCATCACCATCTACTCGTGAACGTACCCAGCGCGAGCCAACCTCTTTGTGATTCTATACATTACTAACTATTAGTGCTCTTTCGAACTACACCGTTCGCGTCTCGTTGATCGTTTTCTAATGTTAATCGCATAATCGCTCTCGAAAGACTGCCGAGACGAACGTTACGTTTAAAGATGACGTATGTATTTTCTTACATTATATTGAAATTCGTTTGACACGTGGCCGGTTTTAATATGCTATCTACACTTATAGATGATACTAATACTTGGCTAGCAATTAATTAGTGAGTTAACGAAGGTTGTTCTGTGTCTGATCTAAATAGAATATTGAAGCCGACCGTAAATGTTAGCTTAGTTCTAATATTTTGTTAAATTTGCTGTTTAGAGTGATGTTGTTTTGGAATTTATCACTGTTGTATAAGTATATATGGGTGAAGTGGACGTGTGAATCTAACGAGGAGCCTTAACTGTCGGACATTAGTTCTAAGTTTGTTAATTTACATTTATTTATTAAGTAGGTGAATAATTTAGGTGCCCAAGTGGTCACTCGGTTGATGCCATATGGTTTATTTTCGATTGTAGCGCCTCTATTAGAGGTATTTTTATATTTGTTTATTATTTCTTTTTTATCAATGTTTAAAGAAACTTAGATACTTTGTAAGCATATACATTTACTAAAAATGAAACCATGAAGATTTTTATCTATATAAAATGTATTTTGTAAATATTATTCTGTTCTAAGATTTTTACATCTGCTCAACTTAAAACTTGCTGTGGGACTGAAGAGTGAATATAATTATATGGCTATTCATATTTCTGAACGACTTGAAAATGAGTGATATAAAACGTAAAAGCAATCTTAATCTAGTCATATTTGACTCTAGTTGCCTTCAAACTGCAATGGTTAGGTATACACGAACCCCAATACCCCCTACGAGAAAATCATATAAAAAATATGGTTTGCTTTCACGCATGCTTTTTGCATATTATAATCCTCAAGGTTTTATGGTGAGTAGATAATATGTGTTACGATTTTCCCTGCTGAAAATTTTGAAATGATACATTTCTTTGTAAATTGTAAGCAATTTGCAACAAATGCGGTAAGAGGTAATAAGAAGAAATGCATCATTTGGAAATATTCGAGCTCCCAGCGTACATTCCATTACATACGTCGCCTTGGCCGGACATGATCTATATTTACCTAATACGAGAGGAGTTCATCCACTGCATCATTTCCCTATCGCAATAACTTTTATCTCGTTATCTTTGTAACTTGTCACGCACACTCGCGTAAGTACCTAGATTATTTCGTACTGTGATCGTTTGTATGACATATTCGTCGGAGCTTCCGTTTACAATGGAGTCCGAACGATTGTTTATTACTGAACTTGTATGGAACTCTGATGTCTGCTGTATCTTCCTCTAACAAACTCTTTTATTCATTGAATACCTAATCAGTATTACTAAATCGTGTGGTGAATAGTAATAGTGGGGTGATCACCCCGGCCAGTCGGAGGGCTCCATATGCATTTGGTGATAATTAACAATTGCGACTGGAAAGGTTTACTGGATATATAAGACACCAAAGGCAATGTAGTTAGTTGTAAGTATCAATACAAAAATCTATAAAAATATATAGTGTAATATTTAAATCGTAGCATGTCTCAAGTAATAAAGTGAACTTGTCAATTTTCATTTCGACATCGGTCCCCTGCAAAATAATGAAAATTCAGGACTGGTCTACCTTAAATTGTGGTTCAAGCGATCGAGCGCGCCAGTTTATGTAGCACCACGCTGTTTTTCATTCCTTTTACAGGGCTTAAATTTTAAGTAATCTAAAGAGTGTTAGGTAACTGCCAAATAGGAGTCGGTGTTGTAAATTATCCTAGTCCCTAAGTGAATTCCCTAATTTCATCGTTTGAAATTCATCTCTAATTATATCACAAGACGACATAAATTGCTTTAAGAGAGATCTAGTGCATGATATCACATTTACGATTACTAGGTAGATACATAGACCATAGATGAAACATTTTAACTCCAATAACATCTCACGAATTTTGTGCTAATTATGACCTAAATAAACTAATCATGGCTGACTCTATTAGCTGGTATTAGTCTCGCGTAGATTAATACTTTGCTGTGTATTATGAAGTCGGTTTACCTTGGAATATTTAAATCTAATCGCGTGCTAAAACGATCGAATATATTAGGTCGTGGTTACCTACCAGTGCGCGAAACGACCTATTACGTATTGTAGGTAGTTGGAGAAGCCGTGTAATTATTTAGGGAAATAGTTATTAGATATTTTCTAAGGGTCTAGTTTCCATTTAGTCTTCATCTCACAGAACAAATGGTGTCTATATACAGTTTATATTACGTTGATAAAAGAATAGCGAGAAATTTTATTATAACATTAAGGAAAGTCACTTAATAAAATTAAGTATAAAATCATTCTAAATTATATTAATTGTAATACAGTGCGGCTGTTTACGTTTATGGGTGTGTTCTCGTCACTTAGTGATGCATGGAGTTATTGAAATAGCGAACACATATCTTCCTTTCCACTTATAAATTATATCTACAAAGCGGTTTATGCCTATTAATAGGTAATAGACGATAATATTTATTAAAATAAATTATTGAATTATATACCTAATTCATATAATATATGAAATAGATAATATTTACAAATTATTCTAATCTGTATAGATCGAATCTATCAAAATATATGATTGATTACTTACGAATACTTGTGGATCTATCATTCTTGAATATTAACGATAAATATTGTATATTTTGACCCTTCTCATTAAATACTTAAACGTAAAAAAAAATATATTATTATTAACTTTTCAATATGTAAGCATTCTAGCGACATGAGAACCCTCAGACTAACAATGGGGGTTTGAACAGTTCAGTTGACAACTTTTCGTCCGCACGTGACCGACTGGGCGTAAGTATCTGTACAATCTTGTTGTTAGTCTGATAAACAAAATCATTGCTCCAACTTTGACACCATTGTAATCCGAAAATATACTTCAAAATGTGCCAAAGCTCATGTTCATTTAATTATTGTAATAAAGCGGTGGCAATACATTGATATTAAAAACTACATAAGTACACTTTCATATTTCAATGAGCTATTGGTAATGTATGTAACTTTCATAATATCTATAGCTTTCGAAATTACATTGTGTGTTAGAGAAATTCACGATAACTAACATAGTTGTAAATCAATGAAATGCACATACATAGTTACCTGTTTCAAATAGGTAGTTTTAAAGTCGTGTTCGTAAATTCAATCGTAATTTAGCCTTATTCGGATTCCATGAAATTATGTATATAATAATTACTACAGTCGTCAGCAAAGTTTAGCAATAATCAGCGTGGTTGATAAAGACAAGAAATGCAATAGTTTATTACATACGATATGGATGAGAGCCATGACTCTGTTGACGACTGTACCAACCTAATCTGTCGAGTGTCAAGTTTATCGATGTTAAATTACGACTTAGATTTTAGGCTGTGAGTCAGCGTAACACATTCTTTACGATTTAATATTCAGGCTAGAGTTGCTGTGATACACCATTATGGCTAAAATTATTGTGTAGTCATTTCTGGCTATGGGTAATCAAAGAAAATAACGTCGATTAACGTTCAAGGCCATATTCTATCTGTGATTTCACTGACGTTTAGATGCACTTTTGCTCGCGGCAAAAAAAAATGAACTGTCTTTCATAAACCTACCGATGTTCACCTCATAGTGATCTTTATGTATGATTGATTATTACAGAAAAATCCTGTAATATGGAAACTCTATAGTCTCAAAGTGTAATAACAAAATTTTATTACCAAAAATTTAATATACCTACTACCTACTTACCTACGTAATGTCAAGCTAACGGGCTGAAAATGCTCCGTGCGTTTGCGAGCTACTGTTTTGATCTGGAACGAGTTTTTATTCAAAAAATTCGAAACATAAAAGTTGTTTAAGAAATTATTAAAATATTCAAATAATAAATCTAGTGAATTAGCCAGTGAGTAAACTTAAGAGAAAGATGTTATGAGTATAATGAAATAAATTAATGATTAAATAATAAATATCTTTTATTTACAAATATATTACTATCCCAATTACATTTAAAGTTATTGTATAAGTATCACACTATATAATCAAAAATGTATATCACAATTTAAAAATATTTGACTTTCTTGTAATTTACACTTCGGAAATTAAATAGAATGTGCCCATTCTAATACAGATAATTGCTTAGTTATGATGAGATTACCGGAAACTATCAAATTTTTTAGAATTCTTAAAACTATCTACTAAACAAGGTTGAGAATAGATTGAAGAAAATGACATTTTGGTAGTCAGTTGTGCATCCAACTGTACATATATTCTTCCTGGCACTAACATACATTAATATTTTATGACTAAAGACACTCCTCAGCATTGTTAATATTATCAGTAAGGTACTGGCTTAATCCCTTTGTATTAAAAGAAGTATAAAACTGGCTTATAATTGAATATTTAACACTAACTACTTTGAATCCCAATAATCTCAAGTGTTTCCTTCTCATGACCTGTGGCCCAATTAAATGCTTATTGTCAGAGCAATAATGGTCAGGTAAGTGAATGAGTATGGCAATGTTTTCATTTCTTAATGACTTAGACTTCCAATTATAAGTAGCACCTCCTAACCCTGAAGGATGCAACATCACATCAATTAAGTATATTTTATCAGAAAAATGTGGCACCATTACTTCTGTTGACAATTTATCAGAGCTCCCGGCTATAGCTTCAAGACTTTTATAGATTTTCCCAACAATATTCTTAATTCTACTATCTTGTGCCACAGGCTGTGACCACTGATCTTTTGGTATAAATGGTCCATTGTAATTTGGACATTCCAATGACATTGCTGTATCAATCAAGTGTAAATTTCTTATTGCATCTTGATTATTTACATGCATCAGGTTCCCTAAACCAAAAAGTTTTGTAACAAGTTCAAGTGGATACTTTCCCAAATAAATATGACATAGTATAATAGAAGAAAGGTCTTCAATGTTTATTTTATTAGAATATTCCAGAAGCTCCTTTTCAGTTACTTTCCAAAATTTGCTACTGTTTTTAGGATCAAAATGTAAGTATCCAAACGGATAAACATATGATTTAAAAAAACTAGGAGGTATATTGCCAGCATACTTTACAAAATATTCACTGCAAGTATTCAAGATATGTTTATTACGTATCTGAAATTGCATACAATAGTTTAAAATACCAACAATGAGGATGTGAGACTGAATTCTATTTCCTTTTAATTTCATATATTTTTCTACAGCTTTTTCGATTTGATCATCTGTGTATTTCAGTCTTGTAATCTTTGACACTATATCCAGCAATGAATCCTCATCCAGGGCGTGTATGTTAGTGTACAACCACCTACCAACTATAGCAAATGATTGTAGGGACAGATATTTCTCTTCGACAAAACTGGTGAGAATTTCTTGCATAACATGGACATTTATTTTACCCCACAAATCTGTTATCTTTTGTTCTAATAAAGACAAAACAATTCTTTTACTTACTTTGAGACCTGGTAAAATCTTAAACACCGTGGCAATATTTGTTTCATTAATATCACATTCTTTTTCAACCAATCCAACCCACAATTTATCTATAGTTTCAGCATACTTGGCATTAGATTTATTGTCAATAAGAAAATTTGTGAAACTACAAATTTGCTCTACTGTCATTTTATTATCGATTGTTCTAAATAAAAGTTCATCACAAAATGTATGTTTGTAAGTTTCCATAAAAGAAGAGGTTGATTGCAACACATTCAATATTGTCTGTGTATCTTCAGTCTTCATAATGACTTTCAACAATTTGTCTAAAATAGCACCTTTAGCCAAGTGGATATGATTCCCTTTAATGTCAAGCAATGCATGGGGTTCCTTTTCTATGTCGTATATTCTTTCCATGGCACCCAATGCAATATTAGGGGTTATTTTCGTACATTTTGATAGTAAAGTGAAAACATCTCTGAGATCAATGCATTGTTTAAATTCCGCTTGTATCAAATTGTAGTCAACTGAGTCAGTGGCGGCAGGTTCGGCCAAGGGTACGTCCTTCGGGTCAGTCATATCTTTCCACTTTCGTATAATAACTGGAAGCTCTTCAACGTTAAATCCATTCTCAACTAAAATGGTACTGTTGCTAAAGTCTGGATGATTTGTTTTATCGTCACTAAATGTTCGCAAAAGTACTGTGAAAGCATAGCGGTCACTTCGTCTTAATTTAGGCCTCACAAGATAGTCTCTAGCTATAAAATATGTTCTTCTTATAATTAAAGCCATCATCAATTCAAAATAAAACCTATCGAAGTTAAATAATCAGAAACGAAGAACATAATAAAACATGAACTGCACAATATATAATATTTTTTGTAATGTAGGTACCTAACGTAATATGTAAAATCAACAACTCTCATTTTCAACAACATATGGCTGAGACATAATATGGTTTTGATTAATGTCACGATGACAGTTTCTTTTTTAATTTATTGATGCATTGGAATAAATAATCATACAAATTTGGCCAAGGATTTAAAAATAATCGTTACTGATTTAAAGATTAGCAGCTTCTAAATTGAGGTTTTGTAATTTGAAATAAAACCTCAGGAAATAACACACAATTCACAACTCACACACTCGTTACTGATTTAAAGATTAGCAGCTTCTAAATTGAGGTTTTGTAATTTGAAATAAAACCTCAGGAAATAACACACAATTCACAACTCACACACCTTTTTTTTATTTGCCAAAGATATATATACATAGGACCATGGATTTACATACATTCATCGAGTTCTTTAAGGACGCGTCTAGACGAAACTTCGAATGCAAAAATAAATAAATATAAATATGAAAATATTCCTCATCGTCCAAACCTTGTAGTCGTACCGTCGGATTACACTCCAGTCAGTTATAGCGGCTCTGCGCGCCGCAGACCTTAAAAGTATCCTAATATTCTGACGGACTTGCCATACACCACTCTACAAACTGATGCGAAGATCCAGTTCACGCACGATACGCTATTTCAGATACATAATGTGCCTTAGCATTTCTCCTAATTCCTTCATGGCACGGCACACCGAGCCGAAAATCAGAGCCTTTAAGGCAAATTCAGTTCTCCTGTTCTCTTTGTATCTAAACCCTCAGAGAATCTAGAAGGTGGCGACTTTCCCTCAGGGGCCATCCATAAATTACGTCACACGAATTTTAGGACTTTTTAACCCCTCCCCCCGTCCTTGTCACAGGTTGTCACATTTTTAGAACCCCTCCCCCCTGATGTGACGTCACACATTTTTTAATTTTATGCATGTATTTAGAAATAATCAAAAGAAAACAGTTATTTTAATTTTTTCTTTTTTTTGACGTGACAACGTCTTATAACCCCTTAGCCGGCGCGTGCCATATTATGACATCGTTTGTAATACACTATTCGGGCGCGTGCCATAATATGGCATGCTGTCATACATTTAAAAACCATTTTTTTTTTTAATTTGTTATGTCTCAACTCTACGATTGTTGTTTGTACCGTGTGATTTTACAATTAGGATGGAAGTTTAAGTTACCTTTGCCTCAATAAAAAATAACTCCATTTAAGAAAAATTAAAAATGTGACGTGCCATAATATGACGGCTGCCGAACGTCGAGTTGTGTCATAATATGGCGGCTGCCGAACGTCGAGTTAATCAAACGATAGTTCAAATTTAGTTTGTCAATGTGCTATATTTATCAGATTCTACGTATGTTTAGTTAATTTGTTAAATTTAAAGTGTAGTTTGTAAAGTATTGGCTGGTATTTAACAAATTTAGGACGTATTAAAGTCGGAAATACCCTTATGCCTGGTTTCAAATGCTTGTAAATTAATCATTATACAATGCTCTTTATTCAAAGTAGTCTTAAATTTTAGTTAGTTTATCTAGGAATCTAAAGATATACCACATGCGTGGTATTTATAAACAAAGGAAGTTACACAAAGCAAAAAGCCGACATGCTACCCCTCGGCGGGCTGATGACGTAATCGCTCACAATTGTACTTTACAGCCTTTGAAGCGCCGCCAGGCGATGGGTTAATTCGATAGAGCCGGCTGCATGCACGAAAAAACATGACGTCATGCGGCGTTACCTCGCTCTGAATCTAATTCTCTAATTTGAATTTGGAATTATGTTCTTTAAAATTTAAACTTTCAATGATACCAAAACCAGCCAGATACAAATAGTATAGCCAAAGAGATTTTATTACATGTTTATTCATACTATAATGCGAAAACTATTAAACAAATGAAATTAAATTTTTCTTTTGAAAAATGCTACCATTCCATCAGTATTTTCTTAAGACGTTGTCACGTTCAACTATCGTCAGTAAACCGACTTTACAGACAACCAATTTTTTTCTTAAACCTACTCAAACCCTTACCAGAACTCTCGTGAATTTTGTGTCTAACTTGCATTACAACGCCGCTCTAGAAGTTGATTGTTATTGCAAGAGAGATAATCTCATAGCGAGAGTGCTAAAGTATTAAAAATATAGATCGAGTTCGAAAATTTTTAGATTTTTTTATTCACATATAAATTTCGCGTTTTAGTACTTTAAATTTTAACATGTAACGTCACAAAGCTTTTGACCCCCCCCCCCCCCCCCCCCCTGCCCCGTGTCACACAATGTCACATTCTGGTGATACCCTCCCCCCCCCTTTAACGTGTGACGTAATTTATGGATGACCCCTCATGCGAGATACCCCATCATCATTGTCAGCCGAAAGGCACTTACTGTTTGATAGGTATAGGCTTCCCGCAATGATCCCCTTCGATCCGGCGGGCGTTGCGTTGCCTAATACGGGCCTATCAATTGATACATCTATAAAAATATACTATACTATAAATATAAACCTAGAGATAAAAATAAAGAGAATAATATATATTTATTTCTTTCAATGATAATAAATACTGTTAATGAAATACAATGACTTAATTTTTAGACCATTTTACAACTTTTATTCTAAGAAAGATCGCGATACTGGGGAAATTTGGTTTCTATATAGTCGTCAGTCGTGTTTAAAAAGAGATGACGATAATGTCTAGAAAGAGACAGGGCCTCTCTAGAAAAGTTAAGAGCAGTCAATTGTTTTGCCTTCACTTTGGTTTGGTATATTTAGTGCAATGACGTAGGAATTCTATGGACCCGGCCTATTGTCTGTAGCTATAGTTATTTTTATATATATTTTGCGGCCAGGCAGCCATATTGTGTGACATAACTGTCAGTTACTGTTTGGTACTTCATGTGTCAACGATTTGTAAACATTATCAAAATTAATATTTATCTTTCTTTTTCTGGAGATTTCTTCATTGAAATTACGCGAAGTTGTGAAAGATCACACCGTCATAATGCCTAAGTGTAGTGTAATAGGGTGTGGGTCAAGGAAAGACGAAAATCAACAAAGATTAACGTTGCACCGGTAAGTCTTAAAATTTACAAGTAAATAGTAAATAGTTTTAGCATTTATGGGTACTCTGAATGTTTTAAATTTTTTATTCATCCATGTGATTCCATTCATGTGGATTTCAATTAAAGATTAGGCTTTATTTTGAATATTTTCAAGCTAAGAAAATGTTGAATTTGACAACTAGTGTTGTTCTCAAATTATCGAAAGTAATTGACGATAGTACATAATCATGACAATATTATATTGGAGAGGCCTTAGGGGCAGATGGAGTACATATGCCTTCAAAATAGCATCTATATAATATCGGATCAATATTCTTATACGATTTAAAAAAGAGGATTTATAAAAAAATACTGGGGTCCATTATTATTTATGTCTTCTTTTAGCCTTATCAATTGTAATGGATTCATACAGCTAAAGAACATAAATATAAATGAAAATAAAATTGCCTATCCCATACCCTATCCCATACGTCAATTTGGGGCTCTGTATTGACAGCACATTAAGCTGGCGGCCTCAAGTTGACTGTATAAGCCGTAAAGTCATTGGGATTTTAAGGTCATTCTATCGCTTTAAACACTTCCTTCCAACATCTACGAAGATTCTCTTAGTACAGTCCACTATTTTTCCTATCCTCGATTATGCTGATGTGTGTTACGCTGATATTACTCAGGAACTTCTTATTAAAATGGATCGCTTACTCAATAATTGTATTCGTTTCATCTATGGCCTACGTAAATACGACCATATTTCTTCATACCGACGACAGCTCAAATGGCTGACAATTCGTCAAAGACGGGACTGAAGAATCCTCTCCACACTTTATTCTATTATTAATGATCCATGTGCACCTGGATATTTGAAATGCAAATTTCAGTATTTAGGTGCCTCTCATGACCGTATTCTTCGATCAGACAGCAAACTTACTCTTTCAACACCTTTTCACCGTACTGGTTTTATTTCTAACTCCTTTACTCTTCAAGCAATACGACTCTGGAATGCTCTCCCGCCTTCCATTCAAAGGGCAAAGAATAAACTTGCGTTCAAAAATCTTGTTCGCAGCTACTATTTGAATTCAACAAACGATTGACTGCAACCATTATTTTGTTGGAAAAGACTGACATCAATTAATTTATATTTATGTATTATTGACGTATATATGTATTATTACTACTATGTATTTATTGCAGATATTATGTTAATGTATAGTTTATTATTTTATGATCTTGTATTTACCTTGTATGTATGTACTTATATGATTTTCTGTATGTATGTATTTTCTATGGTTTTTATATTTAAATATCTAAATCATTATAACGGTACTCATTCTACGCACCACCTAATTGAAATCTCTGTACCCAGCTCTCTGGTTGACTGGGAGAGAATGCCTTATGGCATTAAGTCCGCCATTTGTACCTTTTTTTTGTGTGCAATAAAGTTTAAATAAATAAATAAATACCCAACCCAAATTATTTAAGATTCCAATTTTAATCTCCAATATATCTTATAGGTTTTTGTGTTTTTTAGGTTACCAAGAAGTGAATATAGGAAGAAAATGTGGTTGGAAGCAGTAGGAGTGGAAAAAGCTCTTTCCAAAGCTGAGTTTATTGCCGGTTCTTCTCAGAACAAGGCCTCTCGGTAGACTCTTAAGCCGATGGCATCAAACTTCACTTTGGCATCAAAATTGTACCTAAATGAATAAAGAAATTTGAGTTTGAGTTTGTTTAGTCAAATTAATAATGGTACTACATGTAAATAATAAACATATTGTTTACGTTCTAGTATTTCGTTTTATTATTTTAGCAAAATATCTTTGGTGTATTTAACTTTAACCTATGTTTTAGATATTTGCTCCCCCCAGCCAAGCTTACAACTAGCCACCAGCTTAACGTGCCTTCCGAAGCACAGAGGAAGTTTCACCCGATATCTTGTAGCAATAAGGGAGATATTATAGAAAGCGCACCGGGCAGCGGGCGGGCGCCGTGAAAATATATAGCGTGTGGGCGTGCGCACGCGAGGCAAAGTATATTTCGTTCATAATTAGGGCTCCATACATTTTATCGTCATCCTCTCGGCGCTTTCTATATAATATCTCCCTAACAGATGTTGTATTATTTTTTATTTATTTGTATTTGTATGTATTTTAATTTTTTGTCATCGTTACGTAGAACTCTCGACCGCGGCACTATCGACCCCCTCCGTGAGAGTTGAGAGTGTATAAACCCCATGAGTCATTAATACAATTTGAACTATCTAAGGGTGTAATGATAGCTTTATAATTACTGATGTTTATAGCTTGCCAAGAAATCGTGTTTGGTATTAAAGGCGAGACCAAAAAATTCACCAATGTGTGAGAAATGCGCACGTGTCCGTGAAAAATAGTACTGCAGTCTGAAAGTTGCTGTTTTTTCTACGTGACTGACAGGCCGACCTAGGCCGCCTGCGTATACGTGAAATGGTCTCGTCTGTCTATCTCATTCTAATATACGTGTTAGTATACTCTTTCTCTTTTACTTTGCCCATCTACAGTTTCCTATATCTATGCATTCATTTCATATTGATAAGCTAACTTTATGACACAATAAAATTCTTTTACAAAATAATTTTATCGATATAGCAAGATACTACCGAACAGCACTATAACAGCTGTCAGTCCGCCATTTTATGCGCTCAACCGGCACGGTTTTTTTGTTGTTAGGGCACGTCCATTGAATTCCTATGTCATTGATTTAGTGATGTCTCCAGTCATAAATATACTTCGTAAAAAAATGTCCCAATGTGTGAGTATTGTGCATGTTTGCGTTTGCGACAGGCCTACCTAGGCCTCCTGCGTGTACGAGAAATGGTTTCATCTATCTATCTTGATATAATATGCGTGTTAATATATGCTCTTTCTCTTTTACTTTTCCGATCTACAGTTTCCTATATCTATGAGTATACCTACATACTCGTATGATGTTGAAAATTGTATAGTGCTTTTCACCACCTCATTCATTCTCACCAATCACTTCCAAAATACATTATGTATGTAAAATGTGTAACATCCATATTTTAATGCAAACTTCAAGAGGAAAATCACTGAAGATATTGCTGTATGGGCTAGATCCCTTTGCTTTCCCGAGAATTTAAGCACATGTTAATGTCAATAGCAATAGTCATGTATGTCAATGTCAATGTTAATGTCAATAGTCATGTATGTCAAATGTCAATGTCATTAAATTTATTTTTTTGATTTTTTTAGTGTCACGAGCTCCTTGGAATAATAGAGGTGTTTGCTGCTAAACCATTGTAAAGTTTCATTTTTCTTTCTTCAGATTGCTTTTTCTTGTATCGAATATCTATTTACAGGAAATTATAACCAGATGTAAAATTTTTTTGCTCTGAAATTCATAAATAATTATTCAACAAACATTGTAACACACATAAACCATAATATCATCTAATAAATTTGTTGTTTTTAACTTTAATGAGACTGCAATTATATCGATATTGGTGTACGGAAAATAGGTAATGATTTAGCTAATATTGCAGTACATACCATAGCAGTACAGAAGATACCAGAAAATATGCCTGAACATGAACATGTAAGTATTACAGATGTAATGGAATTATTTAATATTGTTGTCATTTATTAACCTAATACAAATATCTAGTCGAGTTAAGTAGCTCGAATTTGGAGCAGCCTGAACTGGGGTAGTACCTCCACCTTACAGAAGACCACAGTCAAATAATACTACTTTTTTGGTGTTGTGTTTCTGTTGGTGAGTAAGGTCGCCAGGAGTAGGGAAGGGAACTAGGGTTGGCAGCATGTGAGTGTCACATCAGTGTTGCATGCGTCTATAGGCAATAGTGGGTGCTTATCACCAGGCAGGACCTATGCTTTTCTGCTAACCAATTATCATCAAAAATACATTGTGCTTACATAATCTATAAAGAAATAAAGGAAACAAAGGAATTATTCTGTACCACAAAAAAGTATGTTAACCTTATGTAAAATTTGAATTATTATTATTGATTACAATTTTATAATGTCACTTTCTTCGGCTTAGGGGGCAACTCAGACACAAAATATCTGATCCACGGCCAAGTAACTAAAAAGACATACTAACAATAAATAAAAGCATTTTTTGTTTGGATCTTATTAAAAAAAACATAATAAATATAAAAATGTCAAAACAAGCAAAAATAATAGTTAACTTAGTTGATTTTTTTTATACTATAAGATGGCAAACAAGCTTACGACCCACCATGGTGTTAAGTAGTTATCGTCACATATAAACACTAGCAATATTAAGAGTAATCATTTAACACTGCAAGTGGGTTGCCATCCTGGGGACTAAGATGATAATGCCTTCCATGCCCAGTAATTACACTGGTACCTTTATTGAATCTACTATGATTTTAATGTCATAATTAGTATTTATTAATAAAAGTCAACGAATTAGTAATGAATAAAAATTAATAAAAATAAAACAGTTTGTATTTTATGTGACATTAAATATGTTTTGTTAATAAGATCGAAACAAAAATGCTTTTATTTATTATTAGTACATGTCTTTTTAAGTCACTTGTGTAAAAAAATAAAGATTTGTCCAAATTTACTACTCGTAATTATGAAAGAAGTAATCTCAGACACTGGAATATAAAGTTGGTCCAAAAAGCCTAAATCAAAATTTTAAAGTAGGCAACTTGGCCATGGATATATTGTGTCCAAGTTGCCCTCTAAGCCCTTTCTTTGGTCAAATTATATTAGCAACTTTCAATGATTCATAAGAATGAAGCTATTCTCATTCTGCTGGTGGCTATCTTAAATTATATTCCAATGAGGTCCCGTAATGGTATGGCTTTTCCTAATACAACATACATAGTAACATTCCTTTTTGTACCACAATAAAGATGTTTTTTAAATCATCAAAATCGGTCCATCCGTTGCAAAGTCATAAAACAATTTGCGTCAACTGATTTTATTTAATCCGCTGCGCTCTACGGCATGGCTGTGACGTCACCCGGCACTATCCGCCCGCTCCGAGTCGCCGCACACTAGGAACTTTGACTCATTTTCATCTCATATAACTATAACTTCCGTGTTATTAAAGATATTAACATGATTTTTTTTACTTGATAATCTTGAATAAATATAAGCCTTTAAATAATGTATATTCCGTGAGTAATAGTTTATTTCTAATAGTCAGAAATAATAGAGGAATAAGTAGGTAGGTACTTAAAATAATATTTTTTTCTCACCTTGACATCATAAAACTTTACTCATCATCATCATCTCATAAAGTTATAACTTCCGTGTTAATAAAGATATTTACATGATTTTATTCCTGATAATCTTAAATATATACTTTTAAATAATGTATAATTCGGGAGTAAAATTTTATTTTAAATAGTTATAAAAATCGAGGAATACTTAGATTTATTTTTCATCGTTTCAGCCGAGAGACACCTACTGTTGGACATAGGCCTGGACATTATTTCTCACTTTGACATAATACATTTAAATGTGTTACGCAGTGAAACCCCAAAAAACATATATTTATCCGCCAAATTATATTGTTATTTCCTAATAAATAAAACTATAACCAGAAATTCAGCAATCGTCGGCAAAATCTCTAACAGAAAATTTGAGAAAAGAAAATAGTAGGTACCTATACATTATGATTGCAAATTATTACTTATGTACATTTGGATAAGTAATATTTGACTAAATCACGGTAATGATAGAAGATAAACATTGTAAACTAAACTAAACTGAGTAAAAAATTCCATTTTTGTTCAGCAAAGTACCTACAAATTCCAAGATTTTGAAAATTGTAGTTAATAGTAGTTTTGATAATATAAAATCATACATCATACAATCGCCATCACATAATCGAAATTACGCTTAATTATTTTAGTAAGCTACTATCTATATCTAGCTGTAGTACTAGCTTTTGCCCGCGACTTCGTCCGCGTGGAATAGTTATTTTGGGCTGCATTTTTGGGACTTTGGATTTCCATACGACGTTTCATCACCCATTTCATCCTTGTGAGGATAAAAGGTCAAGATTTCACCTATTAGGGAAAAAAACAATGCCTAAATTATAATTTTGACGAACGTCCATGCAAACTTTCATCTCTCATATCAACCCTTTCAAGCCTTTTTTCGAAATAAAAGGTGACCTTTCTTTCCCAGCGTCTAGTCAACATTTGTACCAAATTTCATCAAAATCGAAGCCGCGAAAGCGTGACTTTGCTTAGTCTTACATACAACCTTTCATCCCCAAACGAGTCAAACTTTAAAAAACATTAACAAAATCTTTATTCATTACTTGTCAAGAGCCTAAATTCAAAGAGTCATGTTTTAATGTTCAATAATGACGAACTCCCATACAAACTTTTGACCCTTATTTCAACCCCCTCATGCCCTTTTTTATACAAATAAAGGTAGCTTATATCCTACAAAAATATACTAGACCTAAGGTCTAGTATATGTTGTATGTACCTAATTTTAATAAAATCGAAGGCGTGAAAGCGTGACTTTTGGACTTCGATACGAACTTTCATCCCCTATTTCATCCTCACTCGGATCAAAATTTTTCAAAAACGCTAAAACAAATATTTATTTCTTTTTTATCAAGTGCCTAAATATAAGTTTCATGGCTTTTCTTTAAAAATTAAGAACTTTCATACAAAATTTCATCCCTTCTTTCAACCCCTTCGAGCCCTTTTTCGCAATAAAAGGTAGCCTATCTATATGTTATTCTGAATGCAATAAAGAATACTGAATGTATGAGCTATATTATTACAAATTATAATTAAAATCCATTCCGCAGGTTTTGCGTTAAAGACAGAGACGTATATACGCTCGCAATACTTCTTTCACCATCCGATCCATACAAACTTTCGTGTTTCTAAATTTCACTACTTGTCACTAAACCTCTTGAATAAGCTTTGTCCACCACCATAACATCAAAAAAACAATATGTATAGTATTTAATACGATATGTTTGCAAGAAACGCTGCGCGCGGATACAGTCGGCAGTGATGTAGTGCCGAGTGACGTCACACGCCTGCCAGGCGGCCACTTGGCGGGAACAATCCGTTTTTTTCGTCATAACTTCGTCAATTTTCATCGTAGAAAAAAATTTTTGGTACCATTTATTTTGTTTTTTAACTGTCTACAAAGCTACATTCATAGTTAAAATCGTTACGGATCCTCATTGACAATGAAATGTTTTCCAAATATTTCAATAAGTATAAATCATAGATTAGGGCCCGTTGTTTCATCGATAGTTAACTCTACTATTAGTTAAAAACCGTTAGTTAAAATAACAAATGGTTAAAAATAACAAAAAACTGTTGTTTGATGAATAGTTAAAGTTACTATGGTTAAAATCGGCGACCAATAGTTAAAAAAGTTAACCACTCGTGGACGGAGTAGTTAACTTTGACCATTTGTTAGAAAGTCATTGCGTAACGTGTTTTTAAATAGAATAAAATGAATTTAAATGAAGTAAGACACTTTGAAGATTCAGAAAGAAATTGAATTGGTCAGCTAGATATTCGGTATGAAGTAGATTTATTTGATAGATATAGAATGTCGTAACAATCTGTGCTTTGGTGAGTAGTTAGTTATGTGGTTATACGGTAGCTTATAACTACGAGAAATAATAAGAAAAAAAATAACACATTTTTTTTTCAAATAAAAAAAAATCTTTATCTCCAACCTAAGTAGTGCTGCTATCCACCATAACCGTAAAAATCCCAGAATGCCTGTAGTTTTTACACAAAAAAATGTCATAATATGACCGAAGGACCTAAGACGTCACGCTGTAATGGCGGTCATAAAATGACCGATCCCTGTACGCGTATTTACGTGCGTTCTCTCCTCCCGAATCTTTATTGTTGTTTGTGACTTTTGACTAGGCGAATAGTACTGACTTTGAATAAATGCCACGGTCTCTTTTGACATGTGTTGTAAGTTGTAATAATATCTACGTACCCCACATAATTCTTTTCCCATCACGCTTTTACAGTGACAACAGAAATGACTATTGTTAAATTTAACTATAGTTAAAATTATGTTGAGACAACGCATTTCTCTTTTAACTATTTGTCGGTAACTATTGTTACTTGACCAGTAGTTAACTTAACTAATAGTAAAATTTAACTGCGTTTCAAACAACGGGCCCTTAGATGTGTAACACCTAATGTATCTGATTCTGTATCAAGTGATAATGTTGCTGCGAGCATACTGCGAACTGCTCGCAAGCGGTTCGCATTAAGCGCCGGGTGGCGGTTTTTGCGCGAGCACAAGGCGCTCGCAGTAACCTCGTAAACGGTGACGTGTACTTCGGCGCGAGCGTCGATAGAACATCATCATGGAGTGGACGGAATAAAAAGTTTTCAGTTTTGTCGGCGTGTAATCGTCGCGAGCACTGCGGATCCTGCGGCTCGTAACTCGATACGTGACCATGGACGAATCGTACACACTTTTAGATTGATACAGTATCACATAGGTACATTACGTGCTACGCTTCTAAATGAGTAGGCAGCTACGTAGGCATTAGAAAAAACTGTAGCAATATTCTCATGTTAGGGTGTGACATCTTTCTGCGTATTTGATGACATGCAAATGTACTTAATCCCTTTAAACATAAATCAATTTACAACCATCTAGAAGCTGCTTTCAATCCACGATAGAGGTTAATATGGTAGATTCTTCATTTCATCCAATTTGGTTTACGCTTGTGTACACATTTAGAAGCAAACAAATGAAAAATGGCCTTTTCTTACTAGGGCTCTCGTGAATATCGCGCCGTAAATCGCGTTTTCTATTTGCTTTTCCAGAGTTATTATTTATCTCTTCAAATATCCATTCATAGTATATACTTTCGCCTTTGTAGTAGTAGTAGTAAATAAGATTGTATTTCTATTAACGACTAAATTACCAACAAATTACTACTGCTATTGTAGTACAGCATCATGTAGATTTGTAACTATCCAATCCACCTATCCATCTTCATTAGGCATCCTAGCCGTTTTTATAAAAATGCCATAAGAAGAGTAACAGCTGAGAGACTAACAAATCTTAATTACCCTTCTGCACTAATGGAAATGTACCAAGCCTACTTTTAAAGTGTCGAGAGTACTACGCGCCTATAAATAAACGTAGTATGTCTGCCATGAGCTCAGTTCCATTAGCACATAGCTATAATACCTCAACGACATTTCTTGCGCGCCTGGAATTTAAAAAATCCTAATCTCAATTATTACAGTTTTTGTGCACACACATTTTTATCACGATGATAAAATTGTATATCGTCGTGTCTTTATCAAAATACCATTCGTCATATTTACGTGCTAAGCTACTTTGATATTCTTTTTAGATTGTTTCAATCGTTAGAGTGTCACATTTCATTAACTATTACAATAAAGTGCCTTAAATAAATATCTATTTGAGCTCATTGTGGAGGCATCGTTCGTAATTGCCGTACGTCGCGCATTCAGGTCAGTGTCTCGATATTTATTACTTGTTGACTTACATGTCAATACAATAATATAACAATAGATTTCCTTCCCACCGAAATTAATTTAATAACGGCTGATATTTTTTTTTGTTCAGTTATTCCCTTCCCGTCTAAAATATCAAAAACCTATTTAAAAAAAAGACCTTAGTAAATCTCTTAAAACTGATTTCTCAAATCGCCACCTACTCAACGTTGTCAAATTTCAGTCATATAATACCTAGTTATCAGATTTCATTGCCATCCAAGATAAGTGAGTGTAACAAACGTTTGTAGTTTGTAAATTATCTATGTAAACAGGTTCACAATAACAAATATTCTGTCATGTTAGCACATGACTACCGCGATACATAGAAACTAAAATTAGGTTGTTAACTTTAATTAGACGTTTAGTAAATAATAGTGTGGCAGTGACTTCGCCTATAATTATATTTTGTTATCTCGTAAACAGGTATACCTAGGTACCTACTACGGTTGCGACATGTTTATAGAGCTTGTCCATTAAAGACTCCGTAGTGTAACTATTAACAGCATCAAGCCAGATTTGACACTATTGGCTGGAAAAAAGTTATTTTATCTTAAAACTGTACTTACCGATAATTAAACGCTATACGAGAAGTTGATATAATTTGATATATTGCACTATATCAGATACACAGGTAATTAACAATAATTTGTACGCGAATTATACGAATAATCTTATATTGAGGTATGCTGCATAGGTTCTTGCTTGCTGCCAGTGTTTATCGTGGTTATCACTTTCAGATGGGTCCACAGCTGAAATGGGGTATCGCTGGGGTGGGTATGATAGCCCACGACTTCCTCACAGCCATGGCGACCCTGTCCCCGGAGCAACACAAGGCTGTGGCCATCGCCGGCAAAGACATGGAGCGTGCTCACCGTTTAGCCACGCTCCACAAAGTCAGCTCGGCGTATGACGACTTTGAATCGCTGGCGCGCGATGATTCTGTCGGTAAATATATTATTTATAGTAATAACAATCAAATATCTTATGTAGTCTTCCTCGTTAATAGCGTGATTTAATTCTTATATTGAAACCCAAATATTGTTTGCTGTATTAATTAATATTACTCCTGTAATATTTCCTCCCTCAATTCAATGTCATAGTCATAAATCAATCATTTTTGTAGTTAAGACATAATATTTTAATCACAGTTGCAATTAATATTCGGTTATTATTTATAACCGCGCCCTTTAACCGAATTTGAAATACTTAAAACAGTAACTCTTTAGCAATACTGGACAAGTGATATGTATGTGAAATATAAAAAGAAAGTAACACACCTAACTTAAGTTATTTAACAAATCAAGTTAAAACTAATTCCTTTTTTAAAAACATCATACATAACTGAATAAACACTAAAACAAAATTAACTATGATTTTAGGTATAGGTAGGTAAGTATTTATATATTTGCAAACCAAAATAATAACTTTTATATAATACTAATCATACATATACCAGCCAGAAATAAATGCAGCAAAGTGCAATAGATTGTGACGCAGATTGAACCATAACGTAATTTTTGGTAAAGGTCGAATTCAACCGGGCCAATCAAGGAGCAGTTTATATACCATCCGAGACCGAATGTACATACTATTCGTTGCAACACTAATAATCAAATAGAAAGATCGAAAAAAACTAAATAGTATTTACCTGTGTATATCTGATAATGTTATAAAAATCAGCATCTAAATCCTAGTTACTTTTGTAATTATTATTTTCATCGGTTCCGGCATACTTGCATACACTCATTGCATATAGCCATTGATTCATAATAGAGCCAGTACCTACAGTACAAATGGATTGCATATTTGAGATTTCAACTTCAAAGGAACCGCACCACACCCGTGCAAGTACAACGTCACAGCCGCGTAAGCCGAGGTTTTTAGCCCTCCCTTAACCCGTGGCTTGACGGGGACCGTCTAGCGACGGCTTAAATCGGACATCGTACAGTCAACAGCATGTCGGGCTATACAAAACTGTCAAATTTCTCCAAACTATTTTCAACCTAAGACTATTCCATATAAAGTGCTTAATCTATTGGGAAAATTTGACAGTTTGTGGTAACCCAACGTGCTGTGGTCTGTACATAGGACTGTCTAGTAACGGCTTTAAGCCTTAGAGGCACCCTCAGGTCTGTCTGCGCCGGTCCCTTTCAGTTTCGACTCGACCTCTGCAGAGACTAGACGACTGTTTAGGCGTCGACTACAGCAGAAACGATCCGAATCGTAATTAGTCCTCCAAACCTTGTGCGTTAATGATTCAATTCGGAGCGCCACTAGTGGACGCCGTTTCATAGTAAATATATAGGAAGCCACTTTCTGTGATTCGATTGGAGTCGACTCGGCACGACCGCTTGTTCCCAACGAGTCACACTGTAACCTGTAACACTGTGACTCGGAGGGAGAACTTTGTAAAATAATTCCCAACCAGTCACACATGTGACACGTTGGGAGATCTTTCTTAAATAATTCCCAACCAGTCACACCACACTGTGACACGTTGGGCTCTAGAGTACATCGCGGGATTCCTGAACTACCTAGGTCCACTCCTTTTTTTAAATATCTGGCGACACTGTTATAGCAACCTGCGGCCACCACACATCACTACATAGTATAAAACAAAGTCGCTATCCGCCGTCTGTCTGTCCGTATGTATGCTTAGATCTTTAAAACTACGCAACGGATTCTGATGCGGTTTTTTTAATAGATAGAATGATTCTTAAGGAAGGTTTATATGTATAATACATGCATATTTACATAAGCATTGTACCCGTGCGAAGCCGGGGCGGGTCGATAGTAGTCTATAAAGCAAAAAATCTTACAAGTAGCCTACACCCAGTGTGTAGTTTTTAGCACTGCACGACTGCAAGCAGACTACGCAGTTTGCAGTTCAAATGCATTTCCGTCTGTACTGGAACAAGGACTAGCCTACCATTTTTACATATCCACTATTAATAAGTAAAATTTTTCTTTTACCTAGAAATACTATAGTTATTCACATTATAATTTCTACTGTTTTACCTTTGCTTAAGGTGTCATTTATTATTACACCTGCGTGACCGTCACAGATGCTATTTCATCAATGACTAATTGCGATACTAAATTTATCTACTGAGTGAGTTAAAAATAATCAGTCGAAGTAAGAAGCGGTATAGTTAAAAGTAAAATTTTAATAGAAGTTTGCTAAGTAAGATTTGAACTCTTAACTGCTAAGCTATTGATAAGCTACCGATCATATGCGACATCTATTGTCACAGACTGATCGTGCAGGTGTAAAACAATACCCTTTTAGCCCCTTCTGCTAGTATTAGCGTAGCATTCATAAGACTAATCTCTTGTTTCCAGACATTGTTTTCGTCAGTGTTTTGAATTTACAACATTTTGAAATTACAAAACTTATGTTAGAAAATGGGAAACACGTATTGTGTGAGAAACCCATGGGCATGTCGTACAATCAGATTAAGTCATTAGTGGATCTTGCTCGTGAGAGAAAATTGTTTCTCCTCGAGGGGATGTGGTCGAGGTTCTTTCCTGCTTACGACGCTTTGGATAAGCACATATCTTCTGGCGGGCTTGGGGACATCTATCACATCAGCATTCAGTTCGGGGTCGAAATTAACGACATTGAAAGGAACCTGTAAGATATTTGTATGCATTCAACATGCTTTTTAATGTCACCCATTTATATTTAACAGGTTCATATTCATACTATCTCTTCTGCATTGTCTTCTAACAACGCTTATATTTTTTCACCTACGAATAAATTTCAGGAGTCTGTGTAAATATAGTTTCATTTCAGGATGAAAGATTTGGGAGGCGGCGCAGTATTAGATCTGGGTATATACATGTTGCAATTGGCTCAATTCGTGTATAAGGACACCCCAACACACATAGTGTGTACTGGACACCTGAGCAAAACTGGAGTAGACGAATCCATGTCCTGCTCTCTCACATACAAGGACGGCAGAACAGCGACACTCTCCGCACACACAAGAGCTACGATGTCCAACAAGGCCGAAATCATTGGGACTAAAGGAATCATTGTTGTAAGCACTCTTCCTATTACTTTTACTTCCTGGTGTTTAGGGAAACTTTACGCAGTAACCTTCACCGAGACTTGTAGGAAGAAACTTAGGAGTAGTTTTCGTAATTACTATTATGAAGTAAACAACCCAAAGTGACCTTATCGTGACTGTTGCAAGGTCATCATGCAATAAAAGTGTCATGTCGTCACCCATTTCAGTTGCGAAGCTGTATCAATTACCTTAGAAATAAATAGTAATTATTTTCTCACATGCCGCCATATTTAGCATTAGCTGTAGGTACCTACCTATAGAATTTATGATTACCTATGTTACTGTTCGCATGTTATGCATTTCATCAGATCAAAAATATTTTACAGTAACATATTACCAGATTACAACTACTCTTAATTCTTGTTGAAGCAATTAGGTAAACTTATAATAAATAAGTGTCGACAGTTTTACTCATAAATGTTTTATTTTGTATTTAATGTAACTTTAATATAACCTAAGTACTTCATTGATCTATGCTCTTCTCTCTATTTTTTGCTTTTTAGTGTTTTAAGTATATAAATTTTCAGGAAACTATCTCGAGATCTTTTAGATACACAAGTGATAAGATTACGATATCATCGATGATGTCAATTAAATAGGCATTATTACGGATTACTCAAAACTACTCGTCAGATGTCGAAAAATGGTATCACATGACAAGCACTAGCTTCCAAAGGTCGAAAGAATCTTTAAAATCGGTACACCCAGTAAAGAGTTATGAGGTAACAATCATAAGATAAAACATACTTTTGAAGTCGGTTGAAAAAAAAAGCCTTCGAACTGATAAGTGTGCTACGACCTTTATTGATATTCCGATTTACTGTCATTGGTAATTAGTATATCATCGGTTTTCACAAAATAATCAGAACATATTTTTCTCCATCTCACTTTGTTAGGCGGTGACAGTGTATTTTAAGCGCATTTGATTAATGCTGCTGTCCATGTGATGTTTAGACGTATTTTTATGTAACTACCTGTCTTACTGCTTTATAGTATGCAGGTTCAATGTTGAATGCTACAAGATCCAAAATTAGTAGCGATATTTGCTTTACCATAGCATACTAACCTTGCATACTGGAGATTTCATTACAATAAAACTATCATTGGACTACTATTTCAATATCAATGGGTATTTATATAGTTTCCCTATTGCGTTAAAGAAAAATTACCTTGATAGAATATCGTATCGAGGTATGTAGGTACATTTTGTTGCGCACTACGGGTGCTGCTAAGTCTGGACTTGTACCTTTCAGCTGGATTACTTCTGGTGTCCAACGGTGCTGCACATCTCTGCCGCCAACAACACCGAATGGACATTGCCCAAGGGCAAATTCAAGTTTCACTTCCACAACAGTGCAGGTCTCAGCTATCAGATTCAAGAGTGTTGGGACTGTATAAGTAAAGGTACCTACTGTTTATTACTTGCGAGGTTCGTGTGGTTAGACAGGGTATTTTGCGATGATTTTTCAATATTGAAGATTTATTTCAAGATTCATCCATATAATAAAGCAGCACAATAGGCAATTCTTGTGTGAACTTCACTTTTATATCTACCTAAATGATGTCAAAAATCCCACTCACGTAACCCTGGCATTCTAAAAACCAAACAAACAATCACACCGTGTCCGGAGGGAAATCGATCTTTATTAGGTATATTTAAGTATGTTAAACAATTTCCTAAATACTGTGTGATATTTAGGAAATTGTTTAACATACTTATAATCATAGCTGGGCATTAACTCGTTAATCCGTTAATTAACGAAGTTAACATTTCTATTAACGGATTAACTTTTAAGTTAACTTTAAAAAATGTTAACGGAGTCGTTAACATTTTGAGTTTACAGTCGTTTGAGAGATAATTATTATATATGATATTTCTGTTTGTATGTTGTATTCTCAATAAATGTTTCTTTCTTTCTTAACTTCCGTTAAACTATCCTAAGTCTGTTAATCGTTAATCCAGTACCTTTTATTTACCAAAAAGATACCGCATGCACCGCGCCGTGTCGCGAAAAACGCGTTCTGACTAGAATGTTCGGGTGGGCCGACACAACGACAAGTGCAGAGCGGCGCCGATGCGTGCCGAAACTATGTAGGCATGTATTGGCGGCGCACCATTACTTCCAGAACCCAAAACAATAGTTATTGTAAGAAGATCACTAACGCAACGATATAAAAAATGTAATTTTTATCACGTGTTAACAGATTAACAATTAACGTTAACTTGCGTTAAATCTTCCGAAATATAATTCCGTTTAACGAAGTTAATTTTTTTAGTAACCGATTAACGATTAACGAAGTTAACTATTTGATTAACGGTGCCCAGCTATGCATATAATACAGATTACACATTTACACAATTTCGGAGAAAACTGTACCCAAAAACCCAACAAATGATAAACTTTCCGCTTCTGTAATGCGGCCTTTACAAGTTATCTCTCGGTTTATTGCAGCATACCACCGCGTCTAGCCGTCGACATCAATATCTTATTTACAGAAGATTATTAACACAACAATTGTATCTAGGTTGCTGTAATTATAAAAGACTCTTATGTAATTTAATTTCCACAATGAGCATAATTTTACGTTTTGCTTTACTAAAACCATCAATCAGATACCTATAAATGAATAATCACTTACGACACACGTGTCGATTTCCTTTAGGTATTGATTGCTGAATCGGAATTACTGAGTAAAAATCGGTGTTGATATTCGATAGGTATTATATTAGATACAAGTACATAAGATGATGTCATATTTCATGCAATTTTTTATGTATTTGTGGATGGAGAGATTACGTAACTTGGTCTTTCCGTACTTGGACTTATGAAACCAGAGTTTCATATAGTTTGTACTCAGTACAAGACTTTAAAGCAGTATAGAAACTAGCAACAATCATTTAAACCGGCACCAGACATTTTATTTTTAATAGTATTATTTTAAGCATGTGTCCACTCTTACTGGGTGGTATAGACCCATATGTAGTATGGTCGTCTGGGTAGGTACCGCCGCCTTTCTTATTTCTACCGTGAAGCAGTTCGTTGTTTCGGATTGAAGGGAAAGGTACACAGTGTAATTACTGGGCATGGAAGGCGTATCATCTTAGTCCCCAGGATGGCAATGCACTCACTAAGTGATTTACTGTCACGTGAATTCACAACGGTAACCACTTAACACCAGGTGGCCACAAGCTTGTTTGCGATCTCGTTAGTATAATAAAAAATCTCTCTTACTGATATTTAATGAAGATGCGTACTACGATGCTATACGCCCAAGTTTTGATGTTCAGGGAACATCAGCAGTCACTCCTTGTAGCTTTTCGCAAAACGTGATTTATCAAATCGCTTTATACGGATGGTTTGAATATCAGCGAGTGCTTTCTTGGTTCAACAAATCTTGCAAATCTCAAAATGTTGTTAAAGTTTCGTTGCCGTTTTAGCCTTTTAGTTAAACTCCCGTCTTTAAACGTGACCATAATAATATTCTGATGAATATGATCGCCATCTTAAATTCCATCGCAATAAGACTAACCCGTAGGGATGAAACGATACGAGTAAATACAAGTACTTACTCGATACTTTTCTTTCGATACTGAGTACTTTTGGTATCGATACTTTACAATTAAATACCGAGTAGGTATCGGTCAGAAATACTCGTATCGTATCGTTTACTTATACTAGTTTTTGAACTTATTTTTTCTATATGTTTGTTATGTTAGCAACCTTTCTTGCTCGTCATTCTTCGTCATTGAAATAATGGGTAACCTCTTAGACAACGCAATAGTATCTATATTAAGTTATTTTAGCGCGACTATAGCGTTCTTGGCGTATTTTGACGTGTCTTTATCTCGGAATTAGATTTTACGACTCTTTATAATTTTGTGATAGCAATAATCAGATGGAAGTGAACAAAATATATTTTTTACTTAGACAAAGAATCCTGGGTAACCTCTTGGGGTAACCTTTCTTATCGTGCTGTTGGCAGTCTTGTTTTCTTGTCATTCTGTGATTGGACTCCATTACATTGACACCCCTATTCACAAACATTACTATAGGATCACTCGACTCTTGGATAAGAAACGAACCAATCACAGAGCTGTATTCAATGCCATTGCGTTGAATAGAGCTCTGTGATTGGTTCGTTTCTTATCCAAGAGTCGAGAGATTTCATAGTAATGTTTGTGAATACGGGTATAACTCAGCAACTTAGACAAATTCTTTGTCGAAGCTCAGCAACAAATTCTTCTTGATGTAAGATTTCAAGTTTTCGCGTTGCATCTTATAGGTATATGGATAATAAAAATTTTTTTAAAAAAAGTTGAAAAAAAAAAAATACGAGGTTTTTAAGAAGTACAAACCGCGAACACGTGTTAAATTCAAACAACTTAATTACTTGTATTGCTAAAAGAATAAATAATATTAATGTTAATTACTGCATTTATTTGATTTTTCGAAATTTTACTAATATGTATCGATATGAGTAAGTATCGATACTTTTCACCGTTTTCCAGTAAGTATCGATACTTCACGACCGATACTGTATCGAGTAATAGTATCGATACCTCGGAGGTATCGTTTCAACCCTACTAACCCGCCAAACAACTTGCAATGCGTCAAAACGTGTTAATTGACCGTTTAAGTCACCTCGTTGTAAATTGAAATTGCAGTTATATGGCCGGTGTGATATTTCATCACATGGGCCCATTTTTTGAGTTCAAACTACTTTTTCTCCATGGTTTTATCATAATTGACCGTAACTTCTGACATTTAAACTCAGTCGTAAAAGGCGCACCCACCTGCGAACTTGCATGCACAAACTTATACCCTATATATAAACGACAATAATGTAAATTAAGGTCAACGAAACGTAATATAGAAAGTAAGTAAACATATCTTTAGGGAATAATAATAAAATATTCATGCAATAAAAAAAATTAAAAATATAAGTAATATTTATTTATTATTTATATTTATTCTACTTATAATGTACACTAATCTAATTTTAATCTAAATTTGTATGTATATTCTTTATTATTGCATCATAATATTTAATACTGTTGATTTTTATTTATTAATTTGCAAAAATTAATCTATTAAATATTAGTTTGTGGTATAATATTCTTTATGGTCATGTCTGTGGCTTTATGTCTACGATGACTTTGTCTGTGGTTGAAGCGCCATCTTTTCTTTGGTAATTTTACACTAGTTTGAGCTTCACTTTCTGTTGAGCAGCGCTAGGCAACGGACGTATACCTTCTTAGTGACGAGAAGAATATAGTACACAATAATTTCTTCAGTATAATCGTTGTTTCAATTACCCGTAATCTCCTATAGGTTATGGGCCCAGTCTACGTAACGATTAATGTGTTAAAAGTACGGTAACAGTGAATTTTAAATTGTCGTGAATAAAAATTAAAATGAAGTCGCTTAAGAAGAAATATTCAACAGTTTAACAGTGAACGTCATAGAATGTAAAAGTTTCGTAAGAAATCACTTTTACACTAATTACTAATTGTTAGTGTCGTTATAAACTACCGCATCAAGAGAATAAAAAAAAAATAGCTAAAAAGTGCGACTGTGAAATAGATTAGTGGTGCATTTTTTAAATTCACTATTGAAAATCTATCCTACCCACTTTATACCAATAAGGTGTATTAACTGCCTTAGAAACTAATAAAGAAGAACAATTGAATTTCTGCATTGTGTAAGCTACCGAGTGACGATCACAGAGTTCAAAAATATTGCATATTCCTACAAAGAAAAGTACCTACAACTTAAACGTTTTTACCACAAGCAACAAGCGGAGAAGAATTTTATTTCAGGAAATACGATGCATAATAATTTCAGACGTTGGATAGTGTTTTGATCATTGTGGTCGCCGCAATCATGTCAAGAAAAATCATCGTTAGCTATAATAAATATATAACGAAGCTGGCAACTGCAGTAGCGGCTACAAATCTACTGCGGATACAATGGAAACCTACACCAATAATAAGGACAGTATTGTTTAATCTGTTTATAGTGTAAATCATACTCTGAATTTTATACTAATGAAATATTTTTTGTTTTAGATTTAAAAGCAACATTAAAAACTCATTATTGCAGCAGCTTACTACTAATTTGGAATACCATAACTTGCTGTCAGTCTCCAAGTTACAACGAGCTGGATACAAGGTGGTTTTTGGACAACAGGGAGCCGAAATTAACAAGGACAGTAAGATCATTATGCAAGGTAACCTTTTAACAAATCAATTGTTATTGACTTTGTAGCTTTTGTGAATCGTAGTGATTCTGTTTCTCATACGTGCAGTAGCGATAACAATAGTTATTAATTATGGCTACAGCATTCAAGTCATTATGAGTATGAAAAAAAAAAAAAAAGAAATAAAATAAAATTATTAATCGAGGATGTAGATCAAATTAATAGAGTAGCACCTAACAATAAGTTATGTGAAGCATGTATAAATAGGAAACAGAGTCGACTGCCATTTAATCAATGTATAAAAGTTACATTAAAATTCCTTGTCAGTGTTTGATCGCGATGAACTTCGAAATTACTCAACCGATTTTGATGACATCTTGCAAATGTGTTTTGCTTAGTCCAACTTAGGTTATAAAACAGTTTTTTATGATTAGTAGACCTCAATTTTTTACTGCAAATTAAACGTTTATTTGAGGACGGTAATGTGGAATTACCACAGCAACGCGTGGGTAAGTTAGCTAGTATATTATTCATTCTGATATTACCGACGCCTGCAGTTCCTAAAGAAAGACTTCTGACCGAAAGTTGTTGTATTTCAGCGCTTTACAGGATGGCTACTGAACATTGCGCCGTACGTTATGCGACGCGGAAGATGCCCAGTGGCTAATTATTTACTTATGTTTTATTTTCAGTATGTTAGACATTAAGGTCTATATTTATATGGGCCTATGTGTTTTGTTCATGCTGATTTACTAAAATAAAAAGTTACTGTGTTGAGAAAGGTACCTATAACATATCTTTTGACAGTTTCTCAAACTTTACAATTAAATAGTGTTACTGAGCAGATGGTTACTGCCTGTCACTTAAAAAAAAAACTCGTTTATTGTTAAAGGGTGGTCAATTAAATAAAATATTTTGGAGTCATGCAGTTTTGCCTGTGGTTTATTTACAACATCAGCTTTAAAAGTTTCACAAATACATACCATTCGAAATGTGGCATAATAAAAAAAAAAAAAAAAAAAAAACAAAAAAAACTAAAAAAAAAAAAAAAATTAAAGTTTCTTTTGGCTCAACCGCTTTTGTTCTGAATAAAACGAGTAAATCAAAACTTGACAGTAAATCATGGAAGGGAAATAGGGCATGAACCAAACGGTTATAAAGTTTGGGAACCTGGTAACAAAAGGTACATGTATATTGTATTAATCACAGATGTTTTTGTAGAAGATACTATTTTTTTTTGCAATCCAGGTCTTTTTCTGAAGCCTGAGAGAATATATTAAATTCTCGTGACAAAACTGATATGAATGTTAATTCGAAATCAGTGTCAAATAAGTCTCGGAAATCTGACGGCTTAAAATCATGAGGAAACCATAATTTTGTATTAAATCATGGAAGAGTAAACCCTAACGGTTATTAAGTTTGGGGATCTGAAAACTAAAGTCAGAGATGTTATTGTAGACAAGGCTATTTTCCAATACAGGTCTGCGCAGAAGCCTGAAGAGAATACACTAAATTCTCGTGACAAAACTGATATTAATTTAAAATCGAAATCAGTGTCAAATAAGTCTCAAAACTCGGACGGATTAAAATCAGATAATTGAAAATGATATTACCTATACATGTTAGCCCTAGTAAAATTAGAAAAATAAAACATGATACTGTAAAATGTGATTAATCTGGCTGTTCATCATCAGATGCTTAGAGATGAGTTGCATTCTTCATCTGTAAATTGATTTTAAGACTTATTGTTTTGGCAAAGGTATTAGGTATGTATGACTATGCCATACAAACCACAATAAAACAGTGTATCAGAGCGCGTGAATCGTACACTTACAGAAATGACTCGATCATTGGCATAGTTTAATATTAAATTTTAATTATTATTTTAAATAATAAGTAAATGTATTTTCTTTTGAGAAATTAAACATTTTTAGACCTGAGCATTGCTACAAGTGCGAAACAAAGCAAATCTTTTTGGGATATATCTGTCGTTGTAACAGAAACGTATTTAATTAACATAGCTCCCCCAGTTAAAGCTCTGATAAATAAAACACTATATGAAATGTGGCATAAAACCTAAAAAAAAAAAATATTGAAAATATTTCGTTTTACTTCATAAGTTAAACGTTATTTTGACAAAAAATATCATAAGTCAAAATAAGTTGTAGCTCGTCAATCGAGATTAATATAGTACAATCAAGACCAACGTGTGCAGTAGTAATATCAAAGTGATACCTGCAAATATTCTATCAAAGATCATTCATATTTTATACAAAATGATCCTAGTAATATTTATGAGACACAGTGTGAAATCTCAATCTTACCCCTATTTCTATTTGCAATCGTGTTTCAAAATGAGATTTTACAGGAGTAACCACACCTGGAATCCTGTCTAAACGCCAAATAAGTATAATACCATTAGTTTGAATTTGTATATTGTAGTTAAAAATACATAATCTATAATGCTTAATAAACTGCAACACAAACAGACAAAATAATGTCCGTAGCAGTGTCATTTAATGAGACAAAATATATGACATTTTATGAAGCAGTCAGAGATGCGTTATGGCTAAAATCACTTGTAGTCAATGTAAATAAAAGTATTGATAAAAGTTTTGTTATTTTTGACGATAATAACGATTGCAAAAGTATTGCAAACTAAACATATACCTACCTAGATATCAATTATCACTTTTCTTTTTAACAGATTTATAAATGTGTGATAACATTAAATTAAAATTTCAACAGGTCAGCAGCAGATGCGTTGACGAAGCGTCTCTTCTCGCAGTGACGTTGTAATACATTCATAGAAAAAAAATGGGCTTAAGAGAAGTTCATGATGTATTTGAATAACAATATTAATATGTAATGATCTTATTATAAAATGCATATGATTTCATAGATATATAAGTGAGTGAATGGTCTGGTTAGGTTTTTCTGGGTTTCCCTAATCCTAGCAACAAATGTTGGACCATAATAATGTATCCCAGTGAGCACATAGAAGGTGTACGATCTGTTTAGGATTTGATTGTTAACTTATGATTAAGTTTGTATAAATGACCAGTCGATTAATTTTTGAGGGGGCGTGTTGATTTTTATTTATTAATTTGCAAAAATTAATCTATTAAATATTAGTTTGTGGTATAATATTCTTTATGGTCATGTCTGTGGCTTTATGTCTACGATGACTTTGTCTGTGGTTGAAGCGCCATCTTTTCTTTGGTAATTTTACACTAGTTTGAGCTTCACTTTCTGTTGAGCAGCGCTAGGCAACGGACGTATACCTTCTTAGTGACGAGAAGAATATAGTACACAATAATTTCTTCAGTATAATCGTTGTTTCAATTACCCGTAATCTCCTATAAATACATCATAGCAAAATAAGTACAAAGGTCACGCCTAAAACCCAAGCATGATAGGCGTGACGTTTGTACTCATAATAAAAATACTCAAGTAGGTATGAGTATAGTACTAAGCTAATTTCGAATTTAAATTATTTTGCTTAGGAATTATAAATTAGCTTTTATCAATATCGATCGATTTCAATATTCACATTCACATCCACATATCACCCTACTAGAGATTTTTTGCCAAGTAACCGCTGTTATTTTTAGCAATAAACAATAACTGCTAAGCCGCAAAACTTCAGTAAGCTTACGTATATGTGCAGATAAAATATTGAAACATGAGAAAATTTATTAATATACAAATCAAAAAGTTCGCTATTTAAATGGACTATGCTAACTACTTTTAAATCATCAAAACACAATTCAACGAAACAATAATTATTCTATAGGGTACTTGTAATCCTGGTGGAATTCCCACTTGTTAGGTGCAATTTAATAGTGACTTAAAAATATAATTACAGGTCAATATAAAATAGAAAATGAACATGAGTTTATTATTGTTTTAGAATTCTATATGAGATTAAGGAGACAAAGGCGACTGGATTTCATGAAATAAACTCATTACAGAAACGACAAGCGAAATTTATCTGTGAAGAAGTCACAGCCCGTACCAATGCGGCCTCGGCTTAACTCTATTTTTTAATTTATATTAAATAATTAAAGTTGCGTTTGGTTAATTCTATAGAAAAATTAAATAAAAAGAAGCATACAAATCTGCTCATGTTTAATTTGGCTCACTTTCCTAATGATACCATCTCTATTTTTCCAGGTTTGTTAGAGAGCCCTAAAATGACTTTAGACGAATCAATTCTTCTGGCGAAACTAACAGACACGATGCGAGCAGACCTGGGAGTGCTGGAAGAGCACTAATCCAATACTCTAGCCATAAGACCCACCAGTGCATTCTTAAATTAAGTACTTAATTCCTTTATAAGGTATTTTGAAATTTATCGCTTTAATTATTCATAAATTATTACTTATAAAGTGCGCGTCACAATGTACAAGGGCCTTATCGACTTCATTACGATCATTACGTTAACATGTCAGTTGTTAGCCGAGCGAGAGACGCCCACCAATACCAAATCGTTAACGTTCCCTTATGTTCTGACATTTGACAGCTGTCGAAGTGTTGTCAAAATGTATGAAAGAAAACGGAAGCGTTTTGAATTTTGATAGACGCAATAAGTCCCAGATTTTGTAACGCGCCGTAAGTGTCGAACAAACCTATTTGTGATATAAATTATGCCTTAATTGTAGTATTACCTAAATTACACGTTTTATCAAATCCTACTTAAAATTGCAGTATTTACCTCAACTAACTGTGATTATGAGAGTGTTGTGAGAAGCTTGTTAAATTTTAAAATTTATCTGAAATAAACGAATACTTTATGTACCCACTATATTTTATTTCGCCTCTTTTTATTTAAATGCTTAGTATAGAATTATAAAAAAAATATCGTACTAAAATGTCTAGAATCAAATTTAAACTAAGATGAAATTATTGAGTAATGTACAGACGATTGCACGTCAGATTACCACTAACTGACTGACTGACTTTCTCAATAGACTTTGAACTCTATGAAGATGGAATAGGGTTGCAAAATGTAATTTTCAGCCGTCTGTACCAACGAATTAGGAATGATCTGTACCAGATGAAATAGTTTCAATATAACTAGCCTAAATAGTGAGAGTAAAGCAGCACTTTACTGCTATAGAGTAAAACAGTACAGTAAAGTTGTATGAAAATCCATTACTGCATTGTTTTCGCCCTAAAGCCACACAAATCCCATGTGACTATCCAATTGCAGGCTTCATCTTTACAATCATGGCCAACTAGATTTATACCAGCCAATCAGCGCTGTTCTGACAGGCCAATCGCAGGCTACAAGTATGACCAACTATTAAATTGTGTGAAAACGGGATTTGTACCACGTACCTACTTGCGCCGAATAATAACAAAACTAAGATACGTGGTGTGGTACAAATCCCGTTTTCACACAATTTAATGTTAGTCACCACATAAGTTTAAACCATTACACCAACTAGTTTGCTAGCCAATCAGCGCTATTTTTATTCCCGGGAACAGACAGAAGAAAATTGTGCCCGGTGAAAACGTGAACGTTACATTTAATAATTTTTTCTAATTAATTGTTTCTTCTTTATTTGACTTCAGTTCTCTATTCGGTTCCTAGTTGAAAGAAAAGCAGATTATGAACCTCGCGAAAGAGACGTTTATAATAAATTGCACTCGTGTTTTAGAGTCCAAACTTAACACTTGATGCAATTATAAGTCACTTTCTGCTTGATGCAACAATCTACTATTATGCCACACCTGACTACGCGTACGGAAAATCCCATTTTCGGGTCAGGGGATAACATAGAATTTTGTACTTACCTTCTTGAAGTACCTAATCCTTTATTTTGAATTCGTCGTGAGATGCGAACGGATCGTGTCATCGTACGATGACAAATCAAATACCTTCGATCTAAGGCATTAGGTACTATTCCTACGTCGATATAGAAAGGGAATAATTCGAGAAAGTCGTGTGGTAAGACGAGACTTTAATTTCTAATTTTTCCACGTTCACACCAATTATCTAGCCCAAATTAAGTATAATTAAGAACTTGTGTTATGGATGCTAAATAACAGACAAATAATAGTATCTATAGATATTTTTATAAACTTAAATAAATACTTATACAACCATGAATCAATGAGAGTTGGAAGAGCACTCTGCAACATTACCTTTAGTTAATTTATGGTTTCATTCATTATTTCATTAACACACAGGTCAAAATTTTCAATTTTATTCCATAACAAGTGCCTAAATTCTATGTTTCATGGTTTTATCTTCACAAATGTCAAACTTCCATCCCTTATTTCAACAACTTCAGCCTTCACAATAAAAGGTGATGTTCGTTCCCAAGGTGTAGTCAATATTTTGTTCCAACTTTCATCTAAATCAGTCAGTTTTTTTGCTAAGTCCTGCATAAGCAGCATAAGGATACATCATTAATCATCATCATACAGCCTTTATAATTCGACCCACTGCTGGGACACAAGGCCTCTCCTTGTCATCGAAGGAGGTTTAGGCAGTAGTCCACTACGCTTGCCCAATGAGGATTGGTGGGCGGAGTCGAGTGGGCGGAGAGAGAGCTGATCCATTTGTCACCTTCTACGACACCCATTGAAGGATATGGGGTGATGCTATTCTACTCTGCCGGCACCACATGGCCACAGAAAGATACGTGTTTATCCCAAAATGTTTAAAAAATAAAATTGTCCACCCGATAATATTTAGATACTTTATGGGGCTGGAAACTGGTCCGTTAGGCCATATCTTATAAAATTTCTTTTTGCCTTTTTCATTAAATAATATAGGTAGTCTCATATTTTATGAGAAATGTACGTTCGATAGAAGTCTGATTATGTAATGAAAACCCTAATAAAAATTATTTCTGACTTTACGCACAAATAAAAAATGCTTTAGGTGGTACTAGAATATTTTTGTATTTCGCCTATATTAATTTTTATTTATATTATTATATAAATTTACATTATCATACACAATTAGAATAACAAAATCTTCTAAAATAATTAGAATCAATATTCATATAACATATAAAAGAAAAAGTAGGTATTTCTAAGTTTTTGATATAATACCTAAACTTAACTAATAAAAATACTATGCCCTACTGTAACAACATTGCATTGGGTCCCTTGAATATTATTTCATAATTTAAATAACTTAGCACATTTCGAAATGTATTAAAACACTAAACAACCAAGCAACAAAACCTTGGTTGAAATTCATTCGCATTGAAGATAATTTTGACCTTGATTTGGTGATATCGGTTTATTTATCGAAGCTCTGGAACACTTCTCTGATGATTTTGACTCCGTCACGGATCTGTTCTTCGGTGATGACGAGTGGCGGCGCTAGCCTGACGGTCTGCCCGTGGGTGGTCTTCGTCAGCAAGCCTGCATCGCGAAGGCGGAGGCACACGTCGTATGCTGGAATACCTGTTAACAATAAGGGCGACCAATCAACATTGAGCTATGCTATCATCATCAACAGCCCATATAATGTCCCCACCGAGGGGCTCGAGCCTACCCTACATTAGGGGCGATTAGGCCTCATGGTCCTCCTCGTGGCGGACCCTGGTAACGTGGTGGGGAAACCTTCTCGGCGGGTGTGTGGCTTTTGATGTCAACTGTGTCCCCTTGGCAATCCAAGTCGCACTTGGTTGCTTAACTTTCGTGATCGACGACTCAAAAGTTGATAGAAAACTTATATTTTGATGTCATACACGCATGTTAAATTTGGTTGCAATAAGTTTAAAGCATGCTAGAGTTATCGTGTTAACGCACAGACACACACACAGACAGAGATTATCCCGTAATAATACACTTAATTTCAACCAAATAATTAAATTCCCGTCCTTTTTCTACGTGTTCATCACATAAACATTATGTAGGGATACCAAGATTCGAACCCGGACCGCTTGAGTGTGTAAAAGTGAGTGGTCATCCACTCACTTTTATAACCGAATTGAAAACCACTGACTTTACCGTCTAGTTTCTGTTGTTCAATGTGTGCTTCTGTGGCTCGAAGGGAATATAGTCGATCCCTTATTAAATACTTACTTTCGTGAACATCTAATGCAAACATGAGTCCTCTCCCTCGGACTGTAGTAACCTTGTCCTTGGGAATTTTCTCTAACTCCTCGCGAAGAACTACGCCAAGCTTCGCAGCTCTTTCGGGTAGTTTCTCTTCCAACAGGACCTGAAAACATCCAACATATCTTTAGGGAAAAAATATTCCAACTATAATATTTATAGTTATAGTTTTTATATAAGCTTCAAAATTTGCTTGTAGACAAAAGTGACTATTTAAATTCAAATTCTTTGATGAAAGTTAAAGTTTTAATTGCTTGGGTCTCCAACTCAAAACCGAACAACGCGAATTTGCCGTTTTTTGTTTCCGTCGTTCGATGTAACTTATCTGATTGGTTAATAGAATAATAATTATGCTGTAGTTGTCGTCAGCTATATTAGATCCAAAATAATATATATATAAATAATTAAAAAAAATGGGAGTAGGTACCTTGATAGCCTCCGTAGCCACTGCACAAGCTAACGGATTCCCACCGTAAGTCGACCCGTGAGTGCCTGGCTTAATTACCTGAAAATAAGGAATCAATGAAATCAATATACATAGAATATATAACTGTCCCGGGAAAGTAAAATCTTATCATCAGAACAAAACACAGCGTTCTGGCACAATGTAGAATATATTCCAGAGTCCAGCTAGGATATATTTTTCTCATTTGCCGTGATGACAAAGTCAGTAGCTAACAACTATGTAGTAGGTACCTAAGTATGTGGTATACGTTCCACTGCATGGCGACTGTATTAGTTTTCCCATTTGTCCTCAGTTGTGGACAAAGCCAGCGATCACAACTGGGAATGTATGAGGATTTGGTACATTCCCAGTTGTGTCCACTGGATTTGATAAGATTATCGTAGCTCAGTCAGGCGGGATTAAAACAACTACCACGAACAAAAAATATTTCCGTAAGAGGTAGGCTTAGGTAGGTAAGGTACAGTCATCCGCCTTCTCCCTGTGTAGAAGGAAGCGACTCGCAGTGTCGCTATCGGACGCGTCCCCGGGTTGCGGATAGGGGAACGCCCCCCAGATATGGGGGGTACCGGCTTCGGCCGGCGCGGACAGCAACTGCTCCTGCTCCCGTCGTACTCTGCTAATCAGAGCGCGGTCGGGATGTAGGTGCGCGGCACGTTTCCCGGACTCCGGGGGCGTGTCGGGCAACCCGTTACCTCAACTGAGGGGCCGGGGACCGTCGGGGCTTTTGTCCGGGTCGAGAGGAGTAAACCTCAATAAAAAATCCTCCAAAGCCCAAGGTTCGGAGCGTGCCGAGGGGCTGGATGGCCGGGGGAGTAATCCCGGTCGCTAGCGCTCCAGTGGAGGGGGCGGTTTTTGCCCGTGGCGTTTTGCGTCGACGTCGTTGGGTCCCTTTGGGGGGCCAGTGGACCTTTGTTGGTCGGTGTATGGCGGCCAGTGGTCGCGAACTCACCCCCTCGTGGGGTGAGTGTGTCGAATGGGTTGACGGCTTTTGAGCTGTCGCGCGGCGGGGATTCTGTATGACAGAGCCTCGTCGGGCAACTTGTTACCCTCATTGAGAGGGCCAAGGGGTTGGGCCATTGAGGTCCAGCCTGAGAGGAGCACACCTCAATAAAAAGCCCCAAGCCTAAGCTTTGTGGGTGTGGCGATAGGCTGAATGGCCAGAGGGAGTCTGGTCCCTAGCACTAGGGTGTGAGGGAGATGCGAGAGCCGTTACTCGCCAAAAAACGAAAACGCATAATGGAAAAAGCAGTACCTAAAAAAACATTACCCCAGGAGGGTACCACCGTCGGTGGAGAATCCCTCCCGTCGGCTTCGGCCGGCGGCTGGCCCCACGTATCTGGGGGGGGCCAGGACTGCGCCGCTTCAGTCGAAGCGAGGTCATATGCTCCCGCTGACCACGGGCGCTCGGCGTTGTCTCGGACGACGAGTGTGAAATCTGCTACGAGTGAGTGTGGCGTGGAGGTGGTCTTTTCGGAGATTCCTCCGAATCGGGCGGAAGGTGCGATGTTGACCAGGAGTAGGTCTGGTCAATCGCTGCGTTTGACGGTGCCTGTGCCTGCTGGACATTCGAGGTCCTTGGCGGGTTCGCTCTCCGGGTCGAGGGTTAGCCTGGGGACCGGATCAGAGGTGGAGTCGGTGGCTGAGCCGAAGGCTGGGCGGGTCGCCGGCAAAAAAAGGGTCTCGGCGGCGTCCGCTTTCTTAAAGGACACGCCGTTGGCCGCGCCGGAGCCGAAGGTGCCCCGGTCAAAAAAGGGCAGAGGCGGAAGAAGTGGCGGTGGCGGGCACAGCGTGGGGGTGTCCCAGGCCCGTAAGGAGCTGCTGGAGGGAGAGCGAGACTCCGGCTCTTGCTCCGACGCCGACTACGTTGACGTCCTGAGCGACAAAGAGGGCGATTTTGAACCGGGCCGCATGTCAACTGAGGCCCTGGTCAAGGAGGCAGAGAAATGCTGCAAGGAGGTGGAGTCGGTGGCCAAAAAGTCAAAGAACTTGAAAGGGACATGCCAGAAAGCCATCAAGACGGGCGCCGGGTCTCTCCTGGCGATGGTACATGCTCTGGCGCGGAGAGAGACCTCCGATGAAATGGAGCGACTGCGGGCGGATAATAAGCGCCTGCAGGCGGAGCTCAGAAAAGTCTCGGCCGAGCTCGCAGCATTTAGGAGGGCTTTTGAGGAGTCCCGGGAGGGGCGCCGCAAGGAGTCGGCGGCGCCCATCGTTGTGGATACCCCCGTGGGTGCGGACCCAAGAGTCCTGTCCCTGATTAGGGACGAGCTGCGGGCTGAGATGAGGGAGAGCCACAGCTCCATGGTGCAGCAGCTCAGCAACATGCTCCAGGCCAGGTTGGAGGGCCTGGAGGTTGATGGCCGATTGTTGCCAGCTGCGGAGCGCCCCCGCCGCCCACCGTTAGCGGCGGATGACAGAGCTGCTGGGGGTAGCAGGGAGTCCCCGGCTACACTCGCTCCGCCGGCCAACATGCCCGTAAAGGCCAAGGCGAAGGGAAAGGGAAAGGGCAAGGGCAAGAGCAACCCACCGGCTCCTGCTCCGTCGACTTCAGCTCCGTCGGCCCCACCCCGCCCTCCTGTGAGGGCGGAGATGCAGGATGATGCGCCGATCTCCACTAGAGGTGAGCCTCAGGTTACCGAGGGTGAATGGGTGACCGTGGTGAAGCGGAAGCCAAAAAAGGCTCCGGCTCCGGTGCCCACCACGGCAACCCAAGGGCCGAAAAAGAAGAAGGGGAAGAAGGCCGCTAAGGGCCCACAAGGCCCCAAAATGCCAAAGCCGCCCAAGACACTGGCGGTGGTGGTGGCGCTTAAGCCCGAGGCGGTGGCCGGGGGGGCCACATATAAGGACGCCCTGACCAAGGCGAAGTCGGCGGTCAGCCTGGGCGAGCTGGGCATAGGCCCGGCGAAGTTCCGGATGACGGTCACGGGAGCTCGCATTATTGAGCTCCCGTCCGGAACGACAGCAGCCCAGGCCGACACCCTAGCGGCCAAGGTGGGTGAGGCCCTGGGCGAGGCGGCGAAAGTGTCTCGGCCTACTAAGATGGCCGAGATTCGGGTGTCGGGGCTGGATGATGCCACGACACCCGAAGAGCTGCAAGCGGCCCTGGCCCTAAAGGCCGGCTGCCCCCTGGAGAGCATCAGGGTGGGGGCAGTGTCCTCCGGAATGAGGGCAGGGGGTTCGGCGATTGCCTCCTGCCCGGTGGAGGCAATCGCAAAGGTGGTCAAGGACGGGAGGCTGCTTGTGGGCTGGATCGCCGCGTCGGTCCGGCTCCTGGAACAACGACCCATGAGGTGCCACAGGTGCCTGGCGCCGGGGCATCCAGGAGCGAAGTGCCCCTCCAGCAAAGACCGCAGCAATCTTTGCTATCGCTGCGGCAAGGAGGGGCACAAGGCTAAGGGCTGCTCGGCCCCGCCACACTGTGCGGTGTGTGCGGACAGGGGCCTGGCAGCCGGGCACCGAATGGCGGGGGCCAAGTGCAATCCCCCGCCTGTCAAGGGCCGCCTCCCCCAACCGGGGACAGCCCCCCGCGCCGCGCCTGAGGCGGCGCCCCGTGCCGCGTCGCGCCACACCTCGCCGCGCCGCGCCTCGCCAGTGGCGACACCCGCAGTGACCCCGATGTCCGTCAATAATGCAGAGTAGGACATCGGGGAAACTTGTTCAGGCCAACCTCAACCACTCCGCCGGGGCACAGGACCTCCTGTGTCAGGTGGCGGCGGAGTGGGGGGTCGATTTGGCGGTGGTCTCGGAGCCGTACCGCGTTCCCCAATCCGACAGGTGGATGGGGGCGACGGACGGCTCCGCGGCCATTATGGCAACAGGCGCGGGCCCTCCCCTCGTTTTCGTGGAAAGAGGGGAGGGGTATGTGGTGGCCCGTTGGGGAGAAGTAGTGGTGGTGTCGACCTACTTCTCCCCCAACCGCGGCAGAGCCGATTTTGAGCGGTTTCTCGCTGCGGTTGAAGGGGTCGTACACCGCGCGGCCCCCCGTCAGGTGCTGGTGGCAGGGGACCTCAACGCCAAATCTACGGCGTGGGGGTCTCCCAGAACTGACGTTCGGGGTGGTGTCCTGGAGTCCTGGGTCTTCTCCCTGGGGCTCGAGGTCCTCAATCGAGGTACCACCCCGACCTGCGCCCGCTGGCAGGGCACGTCGATAGTCGACGTGTCCTTCGCCACCCCACCGCTCGCGGCCCGAGTCCGGGACTGGCGGGTGGTGGTGGATATGGAGTCTCTATCGGACCACAGGTACGTCCGATATGAGGTCTCCACGGCATCCCCTGGGGCCCCTTTTCATCTGGGCCCCCGTGTGGGCAGTTCACCTTTCAAAAGGTGGATGCTCACACGCCTCCAGCCTGATGTGGCGGAGGAGGCGGCGACAGTCCGGGCTTGGTCAGATGTGCCCGACACTGTCGCCGGGGATGCCGACGGCATGGCGGACCTTTTCGCAGACGACATCAACGTCGTCTGCAGTGCCGCCATGCCGAGGGCGCGGGCCTGCCCACGGAGCAGGGGGCAGGTATACTGGTGGACGCAGGAGCTCACGACCCTGCGTACCGCCAGTATGGGGGCCAGGCGCGCCTACCTAAGGTGTTGTAGGCGCGCCCGGAGAACGCCCGGTGAGGAGGAAAGCCTCCGCCGGGCGTACAATGAGGCCCACAAGGCCCTGCGGACTGCCATCTGCAGGGCCAAGGTCGCTGCCTGGGATAGGTTCGTAGCCATCCTTGACAGCGACCCCTGGGGGAGGCCGTACAGGACGGTGAGGGGGAAATTCGCTTCGGCGGCCCCCTCCACGTCCTGTATGGAGCCAGGGTTGCTGCGAAGGGTGCTGGGGACACTTTTTCCCAACCCCGGACCCTTTGCACCCCCTAGAATGCCCTCCGGTTCCGCCCCGGAGGCGTGGGCCGCAGGTCCCTCCGTGTCGGACGCTGAGTTCGACATGGTGAGGGACCGACTCCGGAGCCATAACAAGGCTCCGGGGCCAGATGGGGCCCCAGCCAAGGTGATGGCGATCGCCTTGGGCCCCCTGGGAGACCGATTCCGCGCGGTGCTGGATGTGTGCATCGCGACGGGTCGCTTTCCCAGGCGCTGGAGAGTGGGGCGGCTCTGCCTGCTCCGTAAAGAGAGCCGCCCGGCGGACTCTCCAGCGGGCTATCGGCCGGTAGTGTTGCTCGATGAGTCCGGGAAGGCGTTTGAGAAGATTCTCGCCTCCCGGATCATCGAGCACATTGAGGGCACGGGGCCGGACTTGGCAGACTGCCAGTACGGCTTCCGCACCGGCCGGTCCACGGCGGACGCGGTAGGCCACCTCAAAAGGTGGACTGAGGTGGCCACAGCACGGGGGGAGGTGGTGGTCGCGGTGTCCTTGGACATCGCGAACGCGTTCAACACCATCCCCCACGAGTGCATAGAGGCGGCGCTCAATTTCCACCGAGTGCCCCTCTACCTCCGCACCCTCGTACAGGACTACCTGCGAGACAGGATGGTCCTCTACGAGGATGCGGAGGGCCGCGTCCAGTCGTGGCCAGTGGCGGCAGGTGTGCCCCAGGGTTCCGTATTAGGCCCTCTACTATGGAACTTGGGGTACAACTGGGTCCTGCGTGGCTCGCTCTTGCCGCGGATGGAGGTCGTCTGCTTCGCGGACGACACCCTTGTCGCGGCGAGAGCGAGGGAGTGGGAGGAGGCGGTCCACCTTGCGTCGGTCGGCACCTCCATGGTCGTCCGACGCATCCGCCTCCTGGGGCTGGAGGTGGCCCTCGAGAAAACGAGGGCCATGGCGTTCCATGCCCCTAGACGCAGGATCCCACCGGGGCTCCGTGTCCGGGTAGAGGGGGTCCAGGTTCACGTCGAGATGCATATGAAGTATCTCGGCCTGACCCTGGATCCCCGGTGGAGCTTCGAGGAGCATTTTAGGCTCCTCGCTCCCCGGCTGTGCGCCGCCGCAGCCGGACTCGGTCGGCTCCTCCCCAATGTGGGGGGGCCGAAGGCGTCGTGCCGTCGGCTTTATCACGGGGTGATAAGGTCGATGGCACTATACGGAGCCCCGGTGTGGGCGGAGTGCCTCTCGTCCCGCACGAGGGCCCTCCTGCGGAGACCGCAGAGGGTCATCGCGGCCCGGGCCGTGCGGGCCTACCGCACGGTCAGCCACGGGGCTGCCTGCGTACTCGCAGGCACGCTCCCGTGGGAGGTCGATGCCCTGGTTCTGTCCCAGGTGCATCGACACAGGGCCGCGGCGAGAGAGCGGGGCGAGCGACCCGTTCGAGAGGAGGTCGAACGGGTCCGCACCCAGGCGCAGAGGGAGGCTCTGCGTCGATGGGATGAGGCACTCGCCAACCCAGCCGCTGGCCACCGGACGATCGAGGCGATTCGTCCGGTGTTGGAGGAGTGGGTAGGGCGCCAGCGGGGTAGCCTCACCTACCGCCTGGTACAGGTACTGACCGGACATGGGTGCTTCGGTCATTACCTGTACCGTATCGCCCGTCGGGAGGAGTCACCGCGGTGCCACCACTGCGACTCCCCCGACGACACGGCCGAGCACACGCTTGTCGAGTGCCCGGCCTGGCGAAACGAGCGTCGCACGTTGGTGGCGGCGCTCGGCGGAGGAGCGCTCTCATTGCTAAGCATGGTTAGAGCCATGCTTGGTAATGAGAGGGCTTGGATGGCTACCGCCTCCTTCTGCGAGTCTGTGATGGGGCAGAAGGAGGCAGCGGAGAGGGAGCGGGAGGAGGATGCTCTAGCCGCTCCCCTCCGGCGTAGACGGCAGGGTCGGAGAAGGCAGGCGGCTATGCCCGCCGGTCTTCGTCGGCCCTAAGGTGGTCTGGGCGCGGCTTGGCAAGCCGCGCGCCCCTGGTGCCAGTCGGCATAGGCCACCCCGTCTGGGGATTACCTAGTACCCTAGCGTAATCCCCCACAGGCGCGTCGCCCGGTCCACTGTTGGACCGGGCCAGCCCGGGGACGCTTTGGTGAAATGGCGCACGTATAGTGCGTCGATCCCAAAGCGCCCCCATGAGGGCTTAGGAGGGTACCGGTGGGGTTTAGCAGGTAGTACTGGCGCTGTTCCGCGTCGGTGATCCCTGCACACGTCGCACGCCTAGCCAGCGTGCGGTATGGCCAGTCAATTGGTTCCCCATCGACATCAAAAAAAAAAAAAAAAAAAGGTAAGGTACAGTCAACAGCACGTCCGGCTATACAAAACTGTCAAATTTCTCCAAACAATTTAAACCTAAGGCTATTGAATATAAAGTGCATAATCGATTAGGAAAATTTGACAGTTTGTGGTAACCCAACGTGCTGTTGTCTGTACCTAGGGTTGCCCTGCTAGGGTTTCCCAAACTGTGCATCGGACCACTGTGCGTCGCGGCATTATCCCAGGGGCGTCAGGAGGCGATCCACATAGATTGCCTGCCTATGTTATGCGAGTGAGTCGAACGAAAATAAATGTAGAGAAAAAGACGAGAGTAGCAATTTCCAAACTTGAGAGTTTTAAGAACCTATGCTCAGAAAAGTAAGCACGTATTTCTTATTAGTAAAAATAAATGCTTTTCTAGGTAATGGCATATCGCCTACAATAAAAACAAGCTTGGAAAGCCCTGACCTATAGTATGATATTGGCGTCATAAGAGCTATACTTTAGAGATGAAACGGATAGTTGATTGGCCGGATACCGGATATCCGGCGAGTGCGAGGCCGGATAACCAGTCCATTGTCTCGTTGCATGTCGTGACGAGTTTTGCGCCGCACAGGTGGCGAACGCGATCAGATCAATTCGGGCGGTTTCGCTAAGTTTACTAAGTTTTTAGTTTAGATATTTACTATTTATATATTTATCATTAGAGTGATACCTCAGAAGGAAATTTTAGTTTTTTGGAAGGCCTTATGGCTTATTTGGAACTTTTTCGACTTTAAATAAAAGCGGTCATAATATAAGCCATTTATTTTATTGATATTTACTTATTATATTTACTTCACAAAGATTAATGTATTGCATTTTATTATAGGAAATCGTCGTAGAATTTTTAATATCCGGTATCCAGCAGGATATTGAGTTACTATCCGGTATCCGGCCGGATATTAAATTTAGGCCGGATACCCGTTTCATCTCTACCATACTTACATCCATAACTTCGTTATTGGCGAGGACAGCGGAAACAGGCAACACGCCACCGCTGAGTGCTTTTCCTAGGATGACTATGTCTGGCTTCACACCTTCGTGATGTACTGCGAGCAGCTTGCCAGTACGACCTATATAAAGACAGGTAGGAAATATCAAAACTAATCTGAGAAACAATTAAACTTTTCTAACCTATTTACCATATTTGGGTGTCTGTACTGCCCCGTGACGTATTTATTAGGCAAAGAATACCTGTTTAAGGTGAACGCACATTAAGCCCAGCCGAACGCGCCGAATCTAGTGACGTCATCCAAATTTCCGAGGTATGAAGAATTTTAAAATTCGACTCGTTCGGCGCGACTAAATGTGCGTCCACCTTTAATGTTTATTTGTTCTATGATGTTCTTACAATCAATAACATAATTTATCATTCATTAAAGTAAATCATGTTTTGTTGTATTTAGTCGATTAATAGTCGGGCGTTAGGGGCTTAGCAATTGATATCAAATCAAGCATTTAAAAGTTTAAAACGAATTTAAAGCGGATTAGCGGGATTAGCTGCTTGAATTTTGGGCAAGTTGGCAACGTATCATTATTTTTAGTCTTATTAAAGACAGGTTTTATTTCCAAACATATTCTTTCTAATCTGTGTTTCCAAAAGGCACTCGCACATTTCAAAAACTACTATTTTGGGGTACTCTATGGCCTATACTGCCAGATGTGGCTTTATGTGTAACCGTAAAAGTGATGAAGAACAATTTATCATCGCTTGTGTGTGCAGAAGAGGAAGAAAATGCAAAAACGATCGAACGAACGAAATGCGTAGAAAGCGCGCGGGGCGCGTCCACCTGACCGGCATTTCGCATGACGTCATCGAGACGCATCGCAAAAGTTACTTCTCGAAGCAACGGCGTTGGCATTGTTGATGAGCAGATTCGAGCTATCCGTACGATGCGGATTGGTGGACGCACTTGTGTGACTTTTCTATACAAAGAATACTACGATCCGTTTGATCCGATACGTACGATGCCGAAAGGTGGACGCTTAGCTTTAAACTCACGGAAATTTTAATAATGCGTAGACTTTTGACGTGACAACGTCTTATAATTCGATAGAGCCGGCTGCACGCACGAAAAAACATGACGCATGCGGCGTTACCTCGCTCTGAGGCGTTCCATGTAAGGCCGGCAAAACAAATGAAATTAAATTTTTCTTTTGAAAAATGCTACCATTCCATCAGTATTTTCTTAAGACGTTGTCACGTTCAACTATCGTCAGTAAACCGACTTTACAGACAACCAATTTTTATGTAAAAAAAACCAGCAATTAGGTATATCTTATCTTGTTAGTTTACAAGCAAATTATACCCTCTTATATCTCAATGACTCACTGCTGCGTACAATTATACTAATCAACTCAATTTGTTGTTAGGCAAGACTGAATTAATATGGAGTTTATGAGTTACTAGGAGATAAGATCTTTCCCTTCGGTGATATAAGTAGGTGATGTACAGTTTTGGGGAAAGCAGTTTAGTTTGCACGTTTTCTGTACTGATGGCTGTTCGTCAGGCTATCACAAATCGATGATACTCTGAATAGATTCTCAACTATCTACAATAATATATGAAGTTGTAAAATTGAACAACTTTGACGGTTTGGGGATTTTAGTCCTCCGTGAACGGCGGACTTTTGATCCCCCGTCTACGCAAGCAGTAAGCATTTATTTAAGTACTCTAGTGTACGCTTACAACACTAGTGTGCTGCCATCCCAGACCAATCTATTAATTGGAACTCAATGAATCTTAGATCACAGACATAAAGTCTCTAATCTACCCAACAAAAACAGCGCGATCGACCAATCTCGTAGCAACTGTTTACCTACAAATAACCTTGAAAGAGATATATGTATTGATGAATTTCAGTAATGAATTCAATTCGATTTATTAAGCGTCGTCGGCGTCAATTTAACGCTGTTTATGGTCGCATGGACAATGTCTGTCATTGCTATACCAGATAGATATATTCTTTTTGAGGTTAGCAGTTTTGATAATACGAAGGATCTCATAAAAATCAGGTTATTAAGTATATTTTGGTAGTTAAACCTTCATAACTAATAACTTTGTTAATTACCTAATCCTGTCTGTACTTCATCAGCAATCCAAAGAACATTGTACTTAGTGCAAAGCTCTCGAACTTTCTTTAGGTATCCGTCATCCGGTATTATCACCCCCGCTTCTCCTTGGATTGGCTCTACCATGAACGCGGCTACTGTAGGGTCTTTCAATTGTTCCTGAAATTCAAAAGAATTACAAATAAAAATTGTTGCAATATAACACTTTGTGATTGATAGATTAAATATGGTACACTAACATTGTATGTAACATAATATCTATACGTTGCCATTTTCCCTAGAGCTTCTTAATTCTGAATACTGTCCATCCTAAGGTTACCTGGAAGAGATCGCTCTTAGCGATAAGATCACCCTTTGTACGATTATTTGAAGGTTACATATCTGGACTTTTGATTTGGTCGATGTACTATTAATATGTGTAATAAATATTCTATTATATCTATAGTTTTAGCATTCAGGTTTATTATGCACAATAAGCTTTATAAAAATAATAAATTAAGTTTTATTATTATACTATAATAATGATTCTACATCACAGACACAGAGGCCTTAGTACGAGTTTGTTAGTTTTCGAGCTCGATCAAACGTATCGTCTTTCTTCATACATTGCCCACTGTTTCTGATAGTTTACGCTAGGGGCGCTAGTGGGCAATGTATGAAAAGAGACGATACGTTTGATCGAGCTCGAAAACTAACAAACTCGTACTAAGGCCTCAGAAATATAGAATTTATTTATATACAGTTTGCACCGCCCGTACTTCAATTTACCGTAGCACATGGCGTAGCGCGTAGCAACCGTAGTGATCCAAAATTCAGTGATAGAATGATTTGCCGCGCTACGATGTCACAGTAATGTTTTCTATATGATGTCTTCAATAATGATATGAGGAAAAATACTTCATGAGCCATAACTTTTAAGACTTAAATAATCCCAAGGGCCCAAACAGAAACATTTTTAAGAATTTTTCCACAGCTGGTATGTATGTACTACTAGAGGTTAATAACATCGTAAGTACAAATGGCGCTATCATCATGATGTCAAGATTGTATTGTAATACGTTGATAACAGGATATTAGGTATATTTTGTTATGTTATTTTTAGCATACTTAATGAGAGTGACGTATTCTACTACTACGTACTACTTATTTAATAAAACCATCAAATAAGCAGAGTGCAAAAGAGACGAATTAGGTACTTTTTGTTTGCGGTACTATTGCGGTTCGCATAAGTAATACAGCATTACCGGACTTCTTTTAAGAAGTCTTCAGAATAGTACAGCGAGCACGTCTCTCGTGCTCGCTGTACTATTCAGAAAACTCACAAACGGAGAAAACTTCGTCGATACGTCGTCGTAGATCTCTTTAGATACATTCTCATCACTTGACATTGGAGAAATGCGTAATCTTTCAGTGTAACGACGCCATTATTTAAGAATAGAATAGAATATAACTTTATTGTACATCATCCAGTTGTAATGTAAAAATACAGTCGATAACACTAAAAACTAACATTTTGTACAAAGGGCGACTTTATCGCTAGAAGCGATCTCTTCCAGGTAACCTTAGAATGGAAAGGATTCAAAAAAATATAATAAGAGGGAAGGGCGACGTATCAATAAACATAATACAATAACAGAATAGATAGATTTGAAGACGTCAATAGCACCGCGTTCGTGCCTTTTTCGTAAGGATCGCGACAGATAAGCTCCCATATGCGCGATAGGTACTCGGATGGGTGATCGAAAATGTTTCGAGTCGATTTTCCTCCGTGCTTCTGTAGGCACGCTAAGCTGGTAGTCCCAGCTGCTGTGGAAAGATAGCAGTCGTTCCCATAGAGGGGTTGTGTCAGGCACACGGCCGTAAAAATATAATGCCAAATCCTAAAGCAGCATTGTCGATACCTAGGCATACTGCACTAACCCCGAATAAATTGGGATTAGGGTAAGAGAGAGAGAGAGGAGAGATAGATAACTTGGTTTTGTTTTTTACGTTCGTAAATAGCGCGATCGGGACTGGTCTCTCCTATGTTGACTCCCACATGACGGCTAACCTGAGGGTACGTCTAAAATCTGAACTGTTTCAGGAGTATCGTAAATCGTGGTGTTGTAGAATATGAGAAAAGGTCCGGTACATTGTCTGTACCTGTTAAATGTACAATACAAGTACTCGGGTCAACGTGTTCCTGTGATAGGAAACAAAAGAGTTTTTGATACCAGGATCTTGAAGACTTTAGAACTGTTGTTGTGGACGATTTGGATGTAGCAAATAAGAACTGATTATAAATAATAAAAATTTGAATATCATTGAAGAGATATCGGTCGTAATTAATTCTTAATCTAGTTAGCGGGTGGTCTGCTGCTACGATAAGTAATACGATGAATTAAATTATAATCCTCTGCCTAAGTGACTAAGTCATTTAGTTGCCGAATAACAAAATTTTTTACGTTTCAAAAAACCCCGATAATAGTTCATTATAATAAGTTTAATTGCGGTGTGACGAAATGACCCTGCCGGAGGTGGTCAGTGACGTCACTCTGGGTCGGGATGTAAATCCCGCCAACAAATTAACGAATTGCGGCTCAACCTAAGCTAGCACTTACCGGTGGTAGCTGGCCTTTCCACACCGTGTGGACAAGATGTCCTTGCGAGCTCCTGAGTCCTGGCTGGCGACACTGAATTTGGTAGCCACGCGTGCAGCGCGTGCACACCAAAAAATGCTAACTGGCTTTGGAATGTTTACAAAAATATGTTTGTCCACAACACCACACGTCACACAAATGGTTACAATAGGTTTTCCGAATTTTACATGGAAAGTAATAGGTTTTCTTGGCAGTTGTATGAAAACGTGCCTTCCGAGGTTGTGCGCGAGATCAACCACACACTCAGAGCCAATAGTAATTAACTCCCACCGGTATGCCCGTGTAAGGCGACGCTATTGGTTGAGCCGCGCGCGCCAGGAAATCGGCGATAGTTTCGAATAGTTTGAACGAAGAGTGAACATACCGCCCACCAAAATACAGCTGGTATTTTCCGGATACGAAACTTACAAACTAAATAAAAAATACCTACTGCTCGAGAAAAAAAAAAATAACCAAAAACTAAAATCCAAACTAAAGGAAAAACGATTTTTAACTAATATGGGTTATCACGACTAAGGGAACGATGCTACGATAATATTATAATTTAATTTACGATTCTATGGGAAGGGGACATAGTTTAACAAGAGGTCGTTTAATGAGACTATCTTTAGTCTTCACAGTTGCTACACGGATTACTACGTCCAAGCCCGGATGTAAGTCGGTTACTCTTCCCAAAGACCAATTCAATGGAGTACGGTTATCATCTTTGATAAGTACAACCGCATTCAAAGATAACGGTTTAGACGCTTTTGTCCATTTTGCGCGTTGAGATAACGAATTTAAATATTCGTTCCTCCAACGAGTCCAAAAATTTTGAGCAAACGCTTGAATCAATTGCCAGCGGTTCAATCGATATAATTTAACGTTTGAGTGGTCCTCATCTGGAACACTGGTAAGAGGTTCCAAGGTCAAAAAATGACCTGGAGTTAATACGTTTAAGTCGTTAGGGTCAGCACTTAATGCACATAAAGGTCTCGAATTCAGTATTGATTCTATTTGCACGAATAGAGTGGTTAACTCCTCAAAAGTTAGCACTTGGTTGCCAACAGTACGATATAAAATTGATTTTGCAGCCTTGATTTGGATTTCCCACACACCGCCGAAGTGAGGGGCTGAAGGGGGATTAAATTCGAACCTAATATGTTCCGTTTCTAACGCATGCTCGAGTAACGTCAAGTAATTGCGAGCACCGATGAAATTTGTACCACAATCTGCATGAATAACATTGCAACGTCCACGACGACCCACGAACCTCCGTAACGCGGCTATGAAACCCTCAGTAGACAGAGTTGAGACTACCTCTAGATGGACTGCTTTTGTTGCTAGGCAGACGAACAAACACAAATACGCTTTATTCATCTTGGCTCCACGGTGGGTTCCAACTTTGATGCGGAAAGGTCCGCCAAAATCAACACCAACCACCGAAAAGGGTTTCACCTGATTTACCCGGTAAGAAGGGAGATCGCTCATATATGGTTCCAATGATATTGGACGAGTTCGAAAACAACGAATGCATTGTGAAAGACAACGACGAATTGCTCGCTTCGCTGACAAAACCCAAAAACGCTGTAAAAGTAAATAATGGGTAGTGTTTTGTCCTGTATGACAGTTTTGACGGTGAATAGACTCGATAAGTTTCAAAGTAAATGGATGATCGCTAGGCAAAAGTGCTGGATGTTTTTGTTCAAACTCCAAACCAGCTCGAGATAACCGACCGCCCACCCTAAGAATACCTTCTTCATCACAAAAGGGGCTTAGTTTACGCAGTGGTTTAGGTATCGGTTGTTTCAATTTAATTTTTTGAATTTCATTATAAAAAGACGAATTTTGAACAAACTTTACAATAGCAAGTAGCGATTGATAGTTTTCAAACTCAGTTAAAATAGATCCTGTTCGAGGCTGACGTATTGCTTTATTACGAACGGTATCAAGGAATCGACGAATATAAGACATGATACGAGTTATTTTATCTAACGAGGAAAATTTGTTTAATAAATAATCAATAATTGAATATTGATGATCACCTGATGGAGCAATTAAACTTACAGAATTTCGTTCCTCTGTTCGCACAACTTGACACTCTTCGCCAACAGGAGAAGGGAATTTTACAGAGTTTGGCCAACAATCTGAAGGTTGCGAGAGCCAGGAGGGCCCCGCCCACCATAACGAGTTTCCCAAAAGATCTTTTGGGAGTTGTCCACGAGAGCAAACATCAGCTGGATTGTCGCGTGATATGACATGATTCCAAGATTCAGCAGGAAAAATGTCCTGTATATGACTGACACGATTTGCTACAAATGTGGTCCAACGGGAAGAATGTGAACGGAGCCAGTATAAAACAACGGTAGAATCCGACCAAAGAAAAATTTTACGAGTTGAAATATTGGTCTGGTATGTATCGAGGACGAATTTGGCCAGGTCTGCAAGCATTACAGCCCCGCAGAGCTCTAATCGAGGTAATGAAAGCTTCTTAAGCGGTGCAACACGCGCCTTGGCGCACAATAACCGAGTTTGAATAGATCCATCATTGCACACAACGCGTAAATAAATTACGGCTCCGTAGGCTAGCTCTGAACTGTCACAGAACCCGTGAATTTCGTATGAATCGATATTATCTACAGTGAGACGACGAGGGATTCGCAATTCGGTAAGAATAGGTAGCTGGCTACAGAAAGCTTCCCACAAGCTAAAGATTTCTCTGGGAGGGTCTTCATCCCAAGAGACGCCGAGAACCCAAAGCCTTTGCATCAAACACTTTGCCTGAATAGCAAGCGGTGCTAGGAAACCTAGCGGATCAAAAATACGTGCAATCTCACTAAGAATAACCCGCTTCGTACATACACGGTCGGAGGATTTTACATCGAATATAAAGGAATCTGAGCCTGGGTCCCATTTAAGACCGAGGACCTTAAGAGTAGGAAGCTGACCATCAGAAAATGCCTTAGAGTCAAAAAGACAATCTGACTGAGAAAGATCTGATAAAAGTTCTGGCGAATTACTTGCCCATTTCCTTAACTGGAAATGGCCTAATTTGAAGAGATTGGCTATTTGGGCTTTGGCCTCAATTGCATCCGCTAACTTGTCACAGCCAGATATAACATCGTCCACATATATGTCAGTCGATAATATTTCCTTAGCCAGAGGAAAACGAGACCCCTCGTCCTCTGCTAGTTGTTGTATAGTTCTACATGCAAGGAATGGGGCCGATGAAACGCCATAGGTTACGGTATTCAATCGGAACTCTTTCAAGATGCGATCAGGAGCGGTTCTCCAAAAGATTCTCTGATAATCTCGGTGATCATCAGACATTGATATTTGCCTGTACATTTGCCGTATGTCAGCCATAAAGACAATCGCATGAAGTCGAAAACGAAGAAGAACTCCCACGATATTGGACTGAAGTTTAGGTCCCGTTAGCAAACAATCATTTAAGGATTTTCCATTAGCATCCTTTGCAGACGCATCAAAAACTACGCGCAACTTTGTAGTTGTGCTATCTGGTTTCAAAACACAATGATGAGGAATGTAATATTTCCCTTGGCCCAGCTCACTGGAATCTACTAAAGACATGTGACCTGATTCTTCATAGTCCTCCATAAATTCGGAAAATTGCTTGTGTAGAAACGGATCACGAGACAGACGGCGTTCAATAGCTCGAAATCGTCTTAATGCAACCTCACGAGAGTTAAAGAATAATGGTTCCACATTATCTTTAAATGGAAGTCGAACAACGTATCTTCCAGTTGAATTACGACATTGAGTAGTGGTATAAGAATGTTCACAAGCGACCTCATCTGGTGTAAGTGATGAAGCACGAGGAACGTTGTCGAGCTCCCAGAATCGTTGAACAATGGAAGCCAAGTCAGTATCGGATTTTGAAGATGCCTGTACTAGCGAGGAAGTGACAAGTGGCGTTCTACCGAGCAGAAGCCAACCAAATACCGAATTGATAGCAAGTGGCTGATTTGCTGTACCCTTTATACGCTGATTTAATAAAGACTCGACAAAGACATCTGCGCCAAGTAAAATATCAATAGGTCCCGGAATATCAAATCCGGGATCGGCTAACGGTAGTGAATGGATGTGTGACCATCCTGTTGTATTAACTTTAGCTACAGGTTGCTCACCACAAATATTTGAGATGATATGCATGTCAATGTCAAATAAAGGATTAGTATTTGATGCGATGGAGCAGCAAACTTTACCGGATATATTTGCAGCAATATCACCCAAACCGTGAATATAGGTATCGCATGAAGTAGGCTTAAGATTCAAAAAGTTAACTGCCTTGCACGTAATTAAGTTGTTCTGGCTGCCAGTGTCAAATAGTGCTCGGAGAGACTGATACTGGCCATCCGAATCTTTCACCTGTACAACAGCCGTAGCCAAAAGAACAGTTGTGTTTGTCGAGGCCTTAGTGAATAAGGTGGTATGTTCTCCCATGGTACCGGATTTCGGACCAACAAACCCAACCTCAGTGGCAGTGGCCTGTGCAGTGTCACGGTCGTTATGAAGGAGTGTATGATGCTTATGTTTACATTTTAAACAACGAAAAACGGAAGTGCAATCTTTCAGTTGATGGGATGACTTAAGACAATTAAAGCATAATTTATTTTGAATAGCAAATGACATGCGTTCGTCTAGTGGTGAAGCCAAAAACGATTTGCAATGTGTAATTGAATGAGCCTCTGAACAAAACAGACACTTTAAAATAATTTTATTTAAATCTTTATTTTCTCTAATATTATTATTATTTGTAACTAACGTTTGCGAAACATTTGCTCGTTAGTAGATGGTTATTGGGAATTCTGTCCCACCTCCATTCGCTCGGGCTCACGCCCTCACTCACTTCGGTTGTACAGAATACCCAATACCCATTATGTATGCTATTGATCATTACGTACTTTCCTACAATTATTTCAGTCGAACAGTATAGGTCACTAACGTTATCACGAGCTCTCAGGCAGGTAATGCCCACTAACATAGAGTTATTCATCACAAGCTGATGGCTCAGGATGTTTAAATATAAATACATAAGAATTTGAAGTCATTGTGTGTGTGCCTTTCATACACTGCAAATAAGTTAACAATTCATTATGAAATTTGTAAAACAAAAGGAATCTTTAAAATTAGAATGCCTTAGTCCAATATTACCTAATGAAGCCAAACGTCATGGCAACTTGCTACCTAACACTATTCGTTGTCTTGTTTGTGGTCCATCAAATTGTGGAAAAACCAACTTAGTTATTAGTTTGTTATTGCATAGAAACGGTCCTCGCTTCCGTAATTTGTACGTGTATTCAAAATCTTTGTACCAACCTAAGTATAAATTTCTGGAAGACGTTCTACAATTAGTACCTGGTACATCATTTTACAAATACAACCACAATAGTGAGATTTTGAGTCCTCATGAAGCTTTGATAGACTCCATTATTATTTTTGATGATGTTGCTTGTGAAAATCAAAACAACATTCGAGATTATTTTGCTATGGGCCGTCATAAAAATATTGATTGTTTTTATATTAATCAAACTTATTCTAAAATTCCAAAACAGCTTGTTAGGGACAATTCTAATCTAATAATTTTATTCAAACAAGATGATATAAATTTAAAACACGTCTATGACGAACATGTAGGTTCAGACATGTCGTGGTCCGAATTCCGTGAAATGTGTTCTGCTGTTTGGACTAAACCTTACAGTTATCTTGTAATAAATAAGGACTGTGAACGAAACAAAGGATGCTACAGAATGAAATTTGATACATTTATAGTATTAGATTAACATTCATAAGTGATTGTAACGATGTTAACTATCACTTTCATTTGTGATTTCGAATGGAGTAGAATTCTAAACATGGAAAGAAATCTTAAAGAACAAATTGTAAAATCTGCAGCAGCAGTAAAAAGGAAGGTGAAAATGATAAAAGATGTAAAAAATTCTAACAACATGGCTCTGGAAACAATTTTTCAACCTATAGTAAACCCCCTTAATCAATTAGTAAACAAAAACGATGAAAAAATTGAAGAAGAAGAATTTGACTATAAACCTATAATGAAGAAAAATAAGGACAGTGAGAGTGAAGAGTCGTATTCATCCAACGAAGACTCTGAAAGACCTCTTAGTGATGAGGAAAACTTAGATGATGCTCGTACTTACCAATCGAACAAAACTCTTACTGTCTCACCTTTTGTAGATCATAACGTAAGCGAAGAGTCGTTTAAGTCTTTTCAATCGTCACCAAGCATAAAAGATCAGTCTATATGGTCTGGGTCATCTGAAATTGAGAAAAATGTACCATACGGTGTTAAACTTGAGCGTGGAAAACTTTTTCTGGGTAAAACACGTGTCTTTGATCGAAATCGTACCTGGCGAATTGGAAATCGTGTTGTAAACAAAACCCTTGGCTTAAAAGAATTATTATTTAAAAAAGCACCGAATATGGATGTGATAACGGAAGAAGATTTACAAAATTATAAAATATTGTTGGTTGACACGAATGCTCATAGACGTAATTTTGACTCAACTAAGACCATAAATAGCAACAAAGGATACAAATATATACACATTATCAAACCATTATTTAAATACTCAAGAAGTGCAAGTACAAGTACTGAGAATCTACCACTGGGGAAAGGATTGAAACTCCTGAAAAAAGTGAAAAAAAATACTGATTTAATTTATTGGGATGACCCAAACGAGCTAGTAGATCGTCTTAAATTATTATTTGCATCGCGAGATGCGGGTAATACTGGTTTGGATAATGAAATTATTGCAATAATTGAAGAACTATACGAAGCCGGTATCATCAACAAAAAATATAAAGAAACTACATAAGAATAATTTAGCAGTATACTTACAGTAAGCAGCTGATGAGCATTGGCTTTGCAATGAATATAGACAAATTTGGTAATCACGTTCATAAGCGTTTACGATTATCTGAATTATTTGATACTAACAACGTTTCTTTAGTAAAATCAGAAACAGGAGACTACGATTTAAAATCATCAAGATTGAAAGGTTTGATACCTCCAGATAAAGACGACGAAGCTGTAAATAAGGGATATTTGGATAAATCAATCCAACACATGGAAAAAGAATTGAAAAAAGTTTCGAGTGATGTTAAACATTATTTAAACAATTTAGAAAAAATTGTTTTAGATCGTTTCAAAACCGTTATAGAAAAAGGTCTTTCAGATCGTATGAATGCCAATTATTATACAAAAACTGAAATAGATCATTTAATACAAGATAAAACAAACCAAAAATGAGTAAGCAAAACATTGTTGATGAACTTCATAGAGCTGTGCGAAAAAATTTCCCACGTCGATGTACAATTATAAAAGCGATGGATGATTTATGGCAAGCTGATCTAATAGACTTCCAAAAGTATTCAAAATTCAATAAAGGATATAAATATATATTAGTAGTCATTGATGCTTTGTCGAAATATGTATGGGTCAATCCTCTAAAATCTAAAGCAAAAAATGAGGTAACGAATGCAATGAAATACATATTAGCTGATTCATGCAGAAAACCAAAAAATCTGCAAACAGATGGAGGGAAAGAGTTTTATAATGAAAAGTTTAAGCATTTAATGACCAAGTATAAAATAAATCATTATTCTACATATTCGGTGAAGAAAGCGTCTATTGTAGAACGAGTAATAAGAACATTAAAATGTCAACTTTATAAACTATTCAGCCTATGTGGTCAATATCGATGGTTGGAGAAAAATTTGGAAACCACTGTACAATGCTATAACAACACAATTCATCGTATAACAAAATTTAAACCCAAAGAAGTAAATAAATTCAATGAGATGTTAGTTAGATCTAATATTATTAGAGCACAAAAACAAAAGAAAATTTGGGTCTCTAAATTTCATGTTGGTGATCATGTTCGTATCAGTAAATATAAAGGAGAATTTTATAAAGGTTATACACCTAATTGGTCAACGGAAATATTCTCTGTGCTAAAAGTGAAACAAACCAATCCACCAAGTTATGAAATAGAAGATAAGAATAAACAAAGAATCTTAGGATCATTTTATGAATATGAATTACAGAAAACAAAATATCCAGACCTTTACCTGATCGAAAAAGTTATAAAACGAAAAGGAAATAAACTGTTTGTGAAATGGTTAGGTCTCAAAGATAATGAAAATAGTTGGGTTGAAAAAAAATCATTGGTGTTCTAAAATATATATATACGATACTATTGATCTATAATAATCACTTTGCCTGTACCAATGAAGGAAGGAAGCGGCATCATTAACAGTTTAATAAATAAAATACCTTTTGAATTACACTTACCTGGGTATCAATATTGTGGTCCTGGAACAAAACTTAAAAAACGTTTACTAAGAGGCGATCGAGGAATAAACCAATTGGACAACGCTTGTATGTATCACGACATTGCTTATAACAATAACGATTTGAACGTTCGACGTAACGCTGACTTGGAGCTTTTGAACATGGCTAAGAGAAGACTAAAATCTAAAGATGCTAAAAAAGGAGAAAAGATTGCTTCGTGGATTGTAAAAAATGCAATGAAAGCAAAACTCAAAGCTGGTGGTGGTGTACGCTCATTTATGGGAATTGTGAAAAAAATTCAATCTAAAATAAAAAAACTAAAATCGAAAAACAATCATGTCGCTATTAAATGTGCATATGCAGCTGCGAAAAAATTATTCACTAATAAAAAAGGTGTTCGTTTACCGCGTTGTATTCCTCTTCCCAAAAGTGGTGGAATATTACCTTTGATTCCAATTTTTGCTGGACTGTCAGCTTTGGGTTCATTAGCGGGTGGCGCAGCAGGAATAGCAAAAGCTGTAAACGACTATAAGGCCTCTCAAAAAAATCTTCAGGAATCTGAGCGCCATAATAGAAAGATGGAAGCGGTCGCTCTTGGAAAAGGGGTATATATCAAACCTCATAAAAAAGGAGCAGGTTTATACTTGAATCCTTCAAAAAACTGATGCGTCGGCTGCCCAGAAGAGCGTTAACTAATTTGGATATATTAGAACATGCAAGGACCATTCCATATTTCCGTGGTGTTTTTATGAGAGATACCTTACCGCTAAAACCAAGAAAAATAGAGTGTGCGATAGTCAACTTGGACAGCTCTGAGAACCCTGGAACACATTGGGTAGCCTACGTTAAGAAAATCAATTATGCTGAATATTTTGATAGTTTTGGTAACTTGAAACCGCCTTTAGAACTATTAAAATATTTAAAAGGGATTCCTATATGCTACAATTATATACAACATCAGAGATTCGGTTCAGTAAACTGTGGACATCTTTGTTTAAAATTTTTAAAAAGTTTCTGGAACATACATTTAAATAAGGAATCAAAGTAAAATGTTTATCATTAGAAAAATGTCTTTCACTGTGTCGATAACCGGAAAAGAAGCTTCCTTAACAACATATTATTCACCAACCTTACAATTAGATGGAGAATATGAATGTGGACTTTTATATTTTTCGACATTCAATTCCATACCAAATATAGATAAGCGAAATAACAAGTTCTACTACGGTGACAATGAAGTCATTGAGATACCTGAAGGATCGTATGAACTTCAAGATATTTGTGATTACCTGAGAAATAATATAAAAAATACCACATTGAAATTATCTTGTAATAATAATACTTTGAAGACAAGTATTTTCTGTTCGAAAGATATTTTCTTTAACAAAAGTGATTCAATAGGTAATGTTTTGGGTTTTGGTACGGAAACAGTAAAGGCTAATATAAGTAGCGAGTCCCAGTACCCAGTAAACATTTTATCAACAACCATCGTGCGCATAGAATGTGATGTTGTAAGTGGTTCGTTCGTGAATGGAAGAGCAAGTCACATTATTTATGAATTTGTGCCTAACGTACCACCAGGATATCGAATCATTGAAATACCCAAGAATTTAATATATTTTCCTGTTAACCAAACCTCAATAAGTACAGTCAATATAAGATTATTAGACTCTGAAAATAAGCAAATTAATTTACGAGGTGAAGAGGTACAGCTGTATTTACATTTTAAGAAAAAATGTTAAATTTTAATATAAACTGTACTACCTCTTGTAATAAAATCAGTTCTAAGAGAGCAGTTAAAAAAGAAAGACCTCCACAGATAAAGAAAAACCTGACAAAAGCTAACAAGGAATTTCTTAAACTAGTAGGCTTATTAAAATGAACATTTTAAATGTATCCCAATCAACTTCATGCGATAACAGCATCGAAAGTTTCGAATATCATTCATATAAACCATACGTAACAAGTTTCAACAAGAACGATGAAATACGAATACCTATCAACCAACAAGACTTATACGTACTACCCTCCCTCAGCACTTTATATATTGAGGGCAAGGTTAGCGTGTATGATAGCACTACTAAAACAAAAATACCAAATGTACATTTTGTAAATAATCCAGTGCTTTTTTTATTTCAAGACATTCGATATGAATTAAATGGAGTTGAAATAGACAAAATTAAAAATGTTGGTGTTTCTGCTACTATTAAATCTTATTTGTCGTTAAATGAAAATGAATCTAAGTCTGCGAAAGTTTGGGGTTGGTCCACTACTGGCATAACCAATGTTAAGGATGGTATGTTCTCAGCTTCGATACCTTTAAATAAAATCTTAGGATTCGCAGAAGATTATAATAAAATTATAATTAACTGCAAACACGAGTTGGTATTACTAAGAAGTAACACCAACCTCAATGCTTTGAAATTAAATGAGGGTGAAATTGTGGATGATATTGTAATCAATAAAGTAGTATGGCGTGTACCTCATGTAAAAGTGTCTGATCGGGAGAGGATTAATTTACTGAAGCATTTAGAAAAAGATCGAGCAATAACTCTAGCATTTCGAAATTGGGATCTTTATGAATATCCTTTGTTACCAAAAACACGGAAGCATACATGGTCTATTAAGACTTCATCACAAACAGAAAAACCAAGATTTGTTATTCTTGCACTTCAAACTAATAGAAAAAATATAGCTGGATTATCAATGGCTGAATTTGATCATTGTAATGTACGCGACGTAAAAGTATATTTAAATTCTAGATATTTTCCTTATGAAAGCTTAAATATTAGTTTTGCGGAAGACAAGTTTAGCTTATTATATGAAGAATATGTTAGATTTCAACAGTCTTATTATGGACGTAGACCTGAACCTTTATTGAGCCTAAAAGAATTCAAAGACATTGCACCTTTGTTCGTTATTGATTGTTCCCGTCAGCAAGAAATGCTAAAAGGTTCTATAGACGTGAGAGTTGAAATCGAAACTGATCAAGAAATACCGGATCAGACCGCTGCATATTGTCTCATTTTTAACGATTGCATATTCGAATACAAACCCTTAAGTAACATTGTAAAAAAAATATCATGAATAAGGATACAGTCATAGTGGACGTGCAGGGTTTTAAAAATGAAAAACATGAGTTTATTGTTAAAGAATTAGTTATAGCTACTGAAGAGCATACTCAAGTATTCTTAATAAAACCACCCTATCCATTCTCTACATTAACGCTTCAAGAAAGAAAACATGTTTGGTGGATAGAAAGAAATAGAGGATACCGATGGAGTGAGGGTTATATTGACTACAGAGAATTTAGAAAGCTTATTATACCCTACTTCAAACAAAGAAAAATCATTGTAAAAGGCGAAGAAAAAGTTAAGTGGGTGCAAGAGTTATGTCAACATAAAAATGTTTTAGATATAAGTAACACAGGCATTCCTAATTTAAATACTTTAACTGAACTCTACTGTAAAGATATATTTTCATATAATTGTTTTAACCATTTTAAATACTGTGCTTTAAAAAATGTTATATGTATAAGAAAGTGGTGTGTAGATAATAACATTAGTATTTAATTTTTTTATTATTAACTATTGTATTGTATTGGAAATAGTTATTTCACATGTCTGTAATTTAAAAATTATTTTCTTTTTTTAATAAATATCGATAACATTTATTTATTTGTTTTTTTTATAAAAGAGAAATCCTAAGTTAGATAACCAATTGAGTCTTAAGAAAATGAAACAATAAAATAATAATTCATTAAATTTATTTAATTTACACATAATACAGTAATTTTTACATAGCTGAACTATAAGCTTATGGCATATTTTAGTGTATCTCATTAGGTGTTTCTGTGTGAATATGATAAATCACACATAAATCAACCATAATTGAGAGCTTTAATGTTAAAGTAAATAGCAGATAATCAATTAAAAACTGTTATAACTATATCCACATAACTTTTTGGAGATATTACTAATGAGACACTCAGTCTGGTCCATAATGCCATCAACGTGGTCTTCAACCACGTATTGTGCACGCACCATCGTGTTATCTTCATCAGAGTCACAAGGCACTGATGCTTCTAAGTCCACAATTTGAATTTTAATTAAATATCTACCTTTTTTTGGTGCACTTTTTAAAACAAATGAGTGTTGTTGGTTGTGGAAATGTTTTAGATAACATCTTTTCTTGCGGTGTTTTTTCAACTTCTTAATAAAAGGCTCCGTTCGTGTATTCTCTGGTTCAAAGTGACTGGTTGCTTCAAGGAATACATTCAAGTCTTGAGCATCTTGTTGATAAAATGCTGACCTCAGATATTGGGGTTCGTCATCTGGTAGAGCCAAAACTGGGGACGGCGGTGGAGTATTCTGAAACGAAATATATTTTTTGTTAGATGGCTACATATAAAATTGATGTATTATCATCCATCACAATCTTAAATGTGCAAACGAACTTACCATAATATCGTCAAATGACAGCGACTGACCGCGTTTTGTATTCAAATAAAAATGAATTTATTTAATAAAAATATCTCATTTATATAGATATTCATTGAACAAGTGTTGTGGTGTGTGTTTTCGTGAAAACCTAACGCTGACAGTGCAATATGTTACGATATGGGTCGAATTGCATTATTGTATGAACATGTTAGGACATGATTTTTGAGCATGAACTACTTACTTGAAGTAATGTAACAAGACTCTACCGTAATTTAAATCAAATATTGGGTACCTATTCATTTGAAAAAAGAAAACAAAAATAATAATTCATATTTAGTTTTATTAGTTTTTATTCCATTTATATGTAGGTAAGTAGGTACAAACAGCGTCATATAAATTCATTGATATTTACATACGTTTATTTATAATAAAATAAAATGTTTCTTTTATAAACTATAAAATAAAATTTTCTTTTGTACAATTATGATATACATTTTCATTAATTTTCTTAGACAATAATACGAGTACATACAATCAACATAAAACTATACTACTAACTATAAGTAACAATTATCTAATATAATGTGAGGATACACATGTTGAAAAAGACTTTTAATAGTTTAGTATGTTAGTATGTCCCCATGCTCTTGTAGAAACTTTATCTTTCAGTATCAATCTCTTATCATCATCACCAGATAAAGCTATTTTATTCACAGCACACGTAAAAATTTCGTGTTTGATGGATTTGAATAAAACGTTTGTTTTACGAACAATGTCACCTTTAAACAGTGTTTTTTCATAGTCCGCTACATCGAATTTTGATACAATATTTTTTTTTATTCCCTTTGCTTTTTTTATTGTGTTATCTGTAGTTTTTATGCAATATAGCTTAGAACGAAGGCCTACAAATTCAGAAATAATTTTACCTCCCATTTCGTCTTTAAACAAACCAGGGATTTTTTTATTTTGTATGGGTAAGTTATACTTATTTGACTCTTGGTAATTACTTGTATCAAAGTATTTTAGGAACTTTTCTTTTATATCTTTATAAAAATTATATGTATATATATGATAAACAAAACTATCAGTATCTGTGTAACACATCTGTACGTTCGTACTGTAAGAAGGTTGAATTACAGAGTAGTGGAAGTCATACATATGACGTTTTGATAATTCTAAAACGGTAAAACCTATATAAATTGGTTTGTTTAAAATGACTTGCTCTGGCTTCAATTGCACTGCAACTAAATTGTCTGTAAATACTGTTGAACTATGAAAATTATGCCGAGCAATAAGTTGTTGTGCGCTCTTCCTTTTTTTGGTAACATTTTTGTGATCTGACCACTGATTGACCATGTAAACGTTAACACGTTTCTCAGTATTTTCCAAAGTTTTTCCAAACACACTATTATTTAAAAGCTTAAAAAAATCTTGTTCAAATTTTGAGTTACTTTTCTGTCTTAATTCTGTATTTAAATCAATGTATTGTTTTAAGTATGGACTTTGTTTAAAACTGATCACTCGATGAATTTTCCTTAATATCAAACCATGTTTTAGACAGGTTTTCAAATGTATATAATGTATAACATAATTGAATTTGTCATATAAATTTGGAACGAGTTTATGATTCTTTCCACCTGGCGGGATACATTTTTCGGGACAGAACGGTAGGTCGTTATGTAAGTGATGCAGATGTTTGGGATATTCTAAATCGACTTCAAGAATAAAACCGTACTCTGCATTTGATGGAATATCAGATACTTCTAAATTATCAATTTCGTGTTGTTCTAAAAATCTGAAATTAGATAATGGTAAAAACTGACACATGCTATGTCCATATAAATTATTGCAGTCAATATAAGCAATATAAGAACTAGGTTTAGACCGGTCGTAATCTGATAAAAATACGTTATTTGCTTTAGCGTATCTGTGAGAACATAAGCATACACCGCCTCTGATACCGCTTTGTAACATTCGTAATATAGCTAAGTCATCAATAAGTTCAAGCTGTATTCCCGTCTTCAACAACATCGCGTCAAAAGACAAACTAGGTGCAGTTAAGTAGAAAGCTGGATCTAATTGATAATGTTGTTTGCAAGTTTTTCTAAAATGTTCAAAAATATCGGCTAGTAAAAGCACATCAGTTTTCAAATATAAATCTGTATAGCTTCCTAAATCACAAATATTAAATGTCGACCATATCAAACGAGCATGTTGATAATCCTCGTCAGAAATTCCGTGACCATTGAGTGCACTATAGAAGCATTCCTTCTGAGGAAGGGATCTTTCTTGATACCTTTCCCATGAGTCCATATATTCGTAAGGATAGATACCCTTGCGAGTGAGCAACTGAAATTTTCGGTCATTAGGAAAGTGATTTTTTAAATATTTAAAGTCTTCTGGCTTTAAAGTTTCAGCTAATTGACTTAAACTGGTACCCAAAAATTTGAATGAATCGACAAAACGGAGCTGAAAAAATTTCTTATTGGCAACTGGTACAAATTTAGTAAAAGAAATGTAATTTTCTTTAGTTTTTGGGATTATTTTTATATCGCCATTAGCCTCACCTAATGCTTTAATAAATAAGTGGCAATCGTATCCACTCAAATTATGAAAAAATATGGGAACAAATGAAGGACGTTTATATTGCAAGTTACAATAGGGATGTGCGGCTCCACGGTATCGTCCCGTCAAATGACAGTGGTCGCGGACTTTGTCTGAAAACACTAAATGTCCACAAATGTGACAACGTGTTGATTTCTCAAAATCTGCTTTGTCCATCTCACTAAATATCATGGGAGAGGTTGAGCTCACTATTTCATAGATTTTTTTCACATCCTCAAATATACAGCGTACAAACCGCTGGTCGCAATTAGGCCCTCGATACGATACGTACCGATTATAACTCGGATCGTCACAACAAACAATATAATACGCGAACGCGATCGGTATATGTTGATGCAACGTAGACGTGTTGCTGTTAGTGGCGGTACAGTCAATATCAGATTTTTGTAGCATCGATTCGAAATCAGCGTAGATACAAAAAGGCATGTTTTGTTTACGATCGAAGTTTTTAAATTGAATTACTGAACCTTTTTCCGGTAGTACAGTCACTACACCACTACATATATGGCAATCGACTTCTTCTGCCGTTTTGAAAAATATAAGACATAAATCACAGAAATACAACCTGCTGTGATGTGAAGTAACCTGGCTTCGAAAAAGTCTGGAACAATCTTTAATTAAACAATAATGTGCAATATTGCCATTTTCGAGTAACAACAAATGTATAATTTTGTTGTTGTCTTTTTTATTAAAGTCTGATTTATACAGTGGACCTATTATAGTTTTATTATTTTTTAAACCGTATATTATAAACTTAATATTCGAATTATTATTTTCGAAGGTCTGTATGTCGCGAAAAGTGACAGGAAAACGCATTCCAGAAATATCAAACAGTTTAAAAATATTTGGATAAGATGTAACTCTTTCTGGGTGTTTTGTAGCTGGATAGAGAGCAGCTGACACACACCATAAAAAACAGTATTGATCTTTATTATTGATATTTAAACATGCCTTTTTGAGTTGAATTGATTTAGGCAATTCAATAAAGCTAGAACCTCCGAGTGGTTGGTATTTATTTAGATTGACCTCAACGTGCGAATTGTTTAAAAATGCCCAGCCGCTGTCACGGTGCTCAAATTCTTCGATACGTTTTTTTAGATAGTTAACTATCTCAAAATAAAAACTTTCGAAGTTGTAATTAAAGTATAAAAGTTTATTTTTCGAACCAAAAGATTTTATTGATTGTGAGTTATTTTTAAATTGCAGAAATGTTGCAAATAGTTCAAAATTGACTTTCACACATATGTGTTTAATAAGAAATTCATCTAGGAGTGACTTTATTTTGTTACGTATTTCATCAAAAAATCTATCAACAGACATTAGTTGGTAATCATTGATTGCTACTATTTTATAAGTTAATATGCGATTGCGAAAAGCGGATGTTATGATTTCCACACCATCGCTGTGTTTTATTGAGTGGTTATTTTGCTTGTGCAAATTACTTCTCAAATGACCTACCCATGATTTACTCTGTACAGATATGTTACACGTCGTACAGAAAGGCATGTTATTTAATTAATATCACAAAATACTTCAATATTAGGTATATTATCAGTAACCTAAGTAAAAGTATTCGTGTTTTTATAATACCTACTAACCTACTAATATAAAAAAAAATAAAGATATAATTATGAAACCTTTAATTGACATAAGCTTAATTATTTAAAATTAACTTTATCTGAATAGTGTGTGGGCTCAGAGTGTTCGAAGTCCTTCCAGGCTTGGCTCAAGAAGCCTTGAACAGCTTCCCACGAAGGTGACTGGTCGTCGCTCTGTAGCTTGACGGATACTAACGCGGTCTTGTATCTGACATCAGTCGGTTTAGTCAAATAGTCGTGTTTATTATAGACCTTGAGGTCTATAACATAGTCTCCAGCCGTCACTGCAGTCCGACGAGAGGTGCCCGTTGAGACCCGGCTGGAGAAGCTTGACGTGAACACTTCACGCTGCTTGGGTTGGTTGCTAACGACCTCCTCTGACCGCAATATGTGAAACAAGTCAGTGCGTGGTTTCTTGTTTACTCTGTAAAAAAAAATAAGTTCATTACATTATGTTAGCGTAAATAGTTACATACTATTAGTTACAGATACTATTTTAGGATATGTAATATTTTAAGAAACAAGTAAAAGTATTTTTACTTAGGCGGAAAGTAAACATTGGTAAACCGGTGCCACCGATAGGTTAATATTATTAATAAAAATAACGTGGTATAGGACTTCAGTATATAATAACTATGTAATGAGATAGTAGGTGTGTAACCATGGTATAATTTATGAATATGTACCTCTGAGAGGAGACAGTCTCGTATGACGTCGATTCCGTCGATGTCCGACGAATGCGTGGCTTGACACTCTTGGCAGCAACCGATTTCCTTTTCGTAGTGGTGGAAGAGGACTTGGTTGTGCTCTTCTTTGCGGGCGCCTCGAACACAGAGGATTCAAACTCGGAGTCAGACCTGTTAAAATAATTTATCTATAAGTATCGCTTACAGTTAAATTAAAACACTGAAACACAAATACCTAAACAACATTTTTTAATTTCATAACCATCTATAATGTAGACAATAAGTGCTATCCTCGACAACACAAGTGTTCGTTATGAAACAGTTTTTTCATAAGACTGTTCCATAACGAACACTTGTGTTGTCGATCCATCTGTGGAAAATAAAGTAAATTAGTACAAAAAAATCTAAAGGTACTTACGCACATTTTAGTCAGATTATCTTTGATGAAATACAGCACTGATAAAAACTGATGGTGACTGGTGAGCACTGGCGGGTACTGATGGGCACTATGATGGTGTCAGAATTATGATGAACCACCGAAGTGAATTGTGAAAATAATGAAATTTCCTCTATTGTCGGTGTTTTTATGTAGCAAAAATGTTGATGTCATCAATTCATAAATTATTTAAAATATAAAATAATATTTTTCTTATGAAAATTTGAACATTTTGTGACTCTTATTGTATAGAGAATAAAGTCTCTAGGAGTTTAACAGTATTAACTTATTACTATTATACCACAGAATGACTCATTAATTCTGAATCTCAACTTTGTTGCAATTGAAATAAAATAATTATTTCTTTGAAATCGACAGCTGCACATAAGTCATTTTACAATACATCATATTATAAATAACATTTTATTATTTCTACTACATTGTAATTTTAGCTGCTGCCGCTAATTGCGAAATCGCTATGCTTGCTTTTTCTTGCATAAGGACGTTCCAATAGAAACAAACAACGAGTTAATTTATTAACCGATTAGTATACTAAACTATCGATCCGATTCTGACATTTATTGTTTTACTTAATGTTTTTAGAAATAGTTATTGATTTTCCTTTGTTTTCACTTGGCTATCTAAATTCTTTTTCAATATAATGTAGGTACTCAGTAAACTTTCAAGACATGTTATTTCAGTTTTGTGGATATTATAAATGATCCCTCCGTTTTTGTTTTTACTTATTTTATTAGGTATTAATAAATATATAATAATAATAAATGTATTTACGGTATCGCAAAGTTACAGATTTTTGAAGGAAGGGCTCTTTTAAATTCGAATAATATGAGAGGACTCTGCTCTATCGTTTAACAATATATCCAACACTATAGTAATTTAATTATAACACTAATAATTAGGCACCAGCTATAGAACACTAGTTATTATCGTATATTGTAAATAAATATTAGTAGTTAAAAGTTAATAATTTGAAACAAAAAAAAAAAACTAAGTACCGCAGGAGGAATGTCGCACCAATATTTATTCTGTTGTACCTACTTATAGGAAAACTTTGCGTTAACTTAAACCCTAATGTTTTGAAATATCGAGTACGATGCTTCCGGCCAAACGATTTACTTAGAATCGAAAGACCATCGTAAACAGTAAAATATATGTATATATTTTTTAACATCACTATTATAGTTTGAGAGCCAGCTTTTAAGGTAATTGTGCGAGTAGAAATATTCTTATAAATGATTAGGTACTTCTTATTAAAATCCATATAACAATAGAAAATAATTAAGAAACCCAAAAAAAAAGACGATATGCTCTTATTTGTGATAGAAAAATAGAAATTTATGACTGAAAACAAAGGTAAAATTAGAATAGAATTTTTAATTTCATATATTTAATATCAGAATTTTTCCTTGTTACTTATGAGCATTTCGTATATGAAAACTAAACATAAATACTAATATTCATATATTATTATAATTTTACTTCTTGATATGTCTTACTGCGTTGACAAAATATTCCTAAGCTCTCAGACTTTGTAACGTAGGGGACTCGGGGGGAGCGCAAGCGAAGCTCGACTTACAGTTCCCACGTTCTCGTCCATTGCATTTGGGACGGCGTCGAAATCGCTAACTAGCTATCAACCACGTGCTTTCTCAGTGTATTAATAATTAACGTTTTTTATTTTAAAATAAATTAATTTCAAATGTTAGTAATAATAATCGAAGAAAATTGTGAAATGTAACACAAGGTAAGTGCAAATAATTTTTTTCTGCTTCTTTTTTTAGGAAAAAGTCTTAAAATATTTATTCTGTATTTTTTTTTATTATTTTAAACTATTTTTTATAAATTCAAAACCAAAATAGTACATTTTTTGATCAATACAGTATACTATTCATTGCTAATATTTCGTAAATGCACCACGTGGTAGTAATATAATGTTTTGGTTAAATAGTATATATCTTATTATCTGAAATAAGCTAACTACCTAATTATAAGTAATGCAAAATTTTGTAAATTTAATTTTTTCATCAATATAGTATAATATTCATTGATAATATAATATATTTCGTAAGTGCACCACGTGGTAGTAATATATTTTATAATATTGAAATAGTTTTATCATATTACCTTAAATTAATTAACTACCTACGTACCTAATAGTAATGCAAAATTTTGTAAATTTAAAATTTTCAAGGGTAGCCTTCGGGATACTATGTTGAGACAAGGGACTTAGAAAAAGTTTGACTAAAAATTCGACTAACAAACAACAGCCTTTATTCGGCCTCAATCGGTTCTTAAAGAGATTTTAAAATATTTATTTTTAAATTTTCTCGAAAAATATGAGTTTAAGGTATAAGAAATAAATTTGTGAGGACGATGATACAGACACATTAAAATGAGTCATTGAAAGAATATTCTCTTAAATTTAAAAATCCTATAAGTAATTATATTTTCAAAATTTCTTTCGATTGAGGTCGAAAAAAGGAAGGTGTCTGTTAGTCGATACAAATAATTTTTAAAAGCTTAGAAAATACAAATAATTTTTATTAAAAATATTTTTCTAGTCTTATTGCTATCTCATATAGCCCCGAATACTAAATATATTTAAGTTCATAATTATAACTATGAAAAAGACATATATTATCTATTTCTTTTTTACTAGTTAAAGAAATAAATTAATTTGTTTTATTTTATTTTTAGGATACATGCTCGATAATGGAGTCATGTGTTGGTGATTATAACAACAAAGAGTTTGCTTTACATAATTTGTAAGTATTCCACTGTCACAAAAAGCATTTTGTTGCTATATACATAATCGTGTGAACAAAAGTTTTAAATTGATGTTATATATTTTTTTTCAGAGCCGAGGGTGGGTTACTGCCTATTGCAAGACAACAGCGATGTTCAGAAAACGTAGAATTTTATCATGTATAAAATTTTATTAAAAATGCTTCCCATATTCCCCACTCCCTTAGATATAGTATGACGACTTGGTAATAAGCAATCACATACATAATTACTTATGTGTATGTGGTAGCTTAATGTACTCGAGGTATTGAAGGTAATAAGCAATCACATACAAGTTTATCTACTTACTTGTATATGATAGCTTATGGTACGTAAGAGGTAATAATGGTTGGTTTTACCAAAACAAAGGTAACAAAGTAAGTATAAGTAGTAAGTATGTAGTGTCGTCTAGAGCGATAGATAAAGAGAGAGAGAGAGAGATTCAGAGAGCTAGTAAAGTTTTGATTCATTAGGTAGTTAGGAGTCTGTTCGGTGCGTGATCTTACCACGGGCTCGCAGGGAGTTACTCTAACACAGTGCTTCCAGCCGAACAGTTTAGGAGTCTGTTCAGTGCGTGATCTTACCATGGGCTCGCAGGGAGTTACTACGGTGCTTCCAGCTGAACAGTTTAGGAGTCTGTTCGGTGCGTGATCTTACCACGGGCTCGCAGGGAGTTAACTACGGTGCTTCCAGCCGAACAGTTTAGAAGGTGTTGGTGCGTGATCTTACCATGGACTCGCAGAGGGATACTTACCATGGTTCTCTCAGCCAACACCTGTTAGGAGTCTGTTCGGTGCGTGATCTTACCACGGGCTCGCAGGGAGTTAACTACGGTGCTTCCAGCCGAACAGTTTAGAAGGTGTTGGTGCGTGATCTTACCATGGGCTCGCAGAGGGATACTTACCATGGTTCTCTCAGCCAACACCTGTTAGGAGTCTGTTCGGTGCGTGATCTTACCACGGGCTCGCAGGGAGTTACTCTAACACAGTGCTTCCAGCCGAACAGTTTAGGAGTCTGTTCAGTGCGTGATCTTACCATGGGCTCGCAGGGAGTTACTACGGTGCTTCCAGCTGAACAGTTTAGGAGTCTGTTCGGTGCGTGATCTTACCACGGGCTCGCAGGGAGTTAACTACGGTGCTTCCAGCCGAACAGTTTAGAAGGTGTTGGTGCGTGATCTTACCATGGACTCGCAGAGGGATACTTACCATGGTTCTCTCAGCCAACACCTGTTAGGAGTCTGTTCGGTGCGTGATCTTACCACGGGCTCGCAGGGAGTTAACTACGGTGCTTCCAGCCGAACAGTTTAGAAGGTGTTGGTGCGTGATCTTACCATGGGCTCGCAGAGGGATACTTACCATGGTTCTCTCAGCCAACACCTGTTAGGAGTCTGTTCGGTGCGTGATCTTACCACGGGCTCGCAGGGAGTTACTCTAACACAGTGCTTCCAGCCGAACAGTTTAGGAGTCTGTTCAGTGCGTGATCTTACCATGGGCTCGCAGGGAGTTACTACGGTGCTTCCAGCTGAACAGTTTAGGAGTCTGTTCGGTGCGTGATCTTACCACGGGCTCGCAGGGAGTTAACTACGGTGCTTCCAGCCGAACAGTTTAGAAGGTGTTGGTGCGTGATCTTACCATGGACTCGCAGAGGGATACTTACCATGGTTCTCTCAGCCAACACCTGTTAGGAGTCTGTTCGGTGCGTGATCTTACCACGGGCTCGCAGGGAGTTAACTACGGTGCTTCCAGCCGAACAGTTTAGAAGGTGTTGGTGCGTGATCTTACCATGGGCTCGCAGAGGGATACTTACCATGGTTCTCTCAGCCAACACCTGTTAGGAGTCTGTTCGGTGCGTGATCTTACCACGGGCTCGCAGGGAGTTAACTACGGTGCTTCCAGCCGAACAGTTTAGAAGGTGTTGGTGCGTGATCTTACCATGGGCTCGCAGAGGGATACTTACCATGGTTCTCTCAGCCAACACCTGTTAGGAGTCTGTTCGGTGCGTGATCTTACCACGGGCTCGCAGGGAGTTAACTACGGTGCTTCCAGCCGAACAGTTTAGAAGGTGTTGGTGCGTGATCTTACCATGGGCTCGCAGAGGGATACTTATCATGGTTCCCTCAGCCAACACCTGTTAGGTTAGGAGTCTTTTCAGTGCGTGATCTTACCACAGACTCCACTCTCCACACCAATTTAGAATGTGTTTGTTGCATGATCTTCAGGAGGTTTCTAGCATACAAAATGGTTATTGGGATTTCTGTACAACCGAAGTGAGTGAGGGCGTGAGCCCGAGCGAATGGAGGTGGGACAGAATTCCCAATAACCATCTACTCTCGTTTTGTATAATGATTATTAAAAGATTTATTTAAAATATTAGACTGGTTATTACGAAATTCTCTAACTTGAGTAGTCTTAGGCGAATCGGAAAAATGACTATCTCTTAAAAGTGCCTCACACTTCGAATTTAAAAATTCTTTTAATTGTAAATAAGAAGGAAGTTCTAAATTACTATACTTCGCTTCAAACTCACGGCGCAATGTTGAGTCTAATTTAGACAATATGTGATAAAGCAAAATAAAATCCCATTGGTCGACTGGAAGAAATTGCTTACGTAAGATTGTTAGATTTTCTTCAATACAATCGAGCGCCCTGCGGAATTCAATCGGGTTGCGTAAATTGAAAGAAATGTTTAAAACGTCTTTCCAGCAAGTAAAGGCTAGTTCACGAGTATGATGATAACGTGCGACTAAAGCCGCGAACGCATCTATGTAGTGATCGCCTGTTACTGGAAAAGTTCGAATATGCGATAAGGGATCGCCGCTTAAGGTCGAAATTAAATAATGAAATTTCTCCACATTACTAAGAGAAGGACAATCGTGAATAAGCGCCTTGTACGTGTCATAGAAACCAGGCCATTGTTTAATGTCTCCTGAGAATGATGGTAACTGAATTTTTGGCAATTTGACGTGTGATAATACGGATGCTCTGGGCATTGATGACGTATCTAAAGATTTCGACTCTGACTTGGTTAACATCTTACGTATTGATATAACTTTAAAATACGTGTCATCAAAACGATTCCGCAAATCATCATCATCAAGCGTCTCATCATCGCCATCCTCGGGCGAGTTAATTAGTTCTAGAATTGGCAGATGCGCTAGTTCAAAATCTGTTCTAAGGTTTTCAACTTGATCACAATACGAAAGGAATAAGTCGTGTTGACTAATATCGGTTTGAGCAAGTTGACCGATCTCTAATGCCTTTGTAATACGGTTTAAAGCGATGGTACGCTTACGACGTAACGCCGGTAAATCATGAACAGTATATTCTTCCGAATATTTCGATTTGGATCTACTCTTCACCAAACTAGGTTTACGAGTAGCCCGTTTCGGATTAAAAGCCATTTTAAAGAGTAACGTATGTAAAACACTAACAATAAAATAAAATAAAACTATCTACCTGGTTTAATTGTATAGCGTTGATGAGTAATGCACCGGCCGACGATCGATATACGGATAATAATAACACAGTATAAATACATAAGACTTCTATAGACTGTGATAATATTATGTAGCTTCGCGCGAAAACAGCTGAGCGATCGAGCAGGTATAAAGATTTTACTTAATAAATATAAAGTAAACCGAATAAAAACAAGAAACGTATAATGAATTATTCCAAAAAAATAATAATTATTTCAATCGAATGGAGTGTGAAACGAATTAATAGTTATTGTGGCCGAATATTCTTGCAAATAAAAACAGAACCTATTTATTTGCGATCCACAATAACTGACGAATATAAAAACAGTGTATGTTGGAGTGTCACAGCCGAATGAAATGTATATAAACTTCGAAAACTGATAGTAGCTTGCGTACGTATGATCTGCAATATTAAGTAGGTACGTATCAAAATATTACAGCCGACTTAGTTATACGTAAACACCGACCAAAACAATAGCTAAACGACAGTTTATATACGATCCGTAACAACACCTACAAACAAAACCCAAATAATTTTTATTACAGCCGAATACAATTTTACATAAAATCGGACCCGTCTATGTAAGATCTGTAACAAAAACGTTTGGATTGTATGTTTTAATAGTTAGATGGCTATTAACAGCCGCTTAAGTTATATACCTAAAACACCGAATAAATTAAGAATAGATTGTATAGGTATGATCTGTAAAACCACAACTATTTTGCGAATAATAAAGTACACGAAAATTCAAAGCTGCCAAATCGATAAATATCGCATTATTTAACAATTGCGTCATGTGATGAGTGACCTACTTTGACGAGGGAATGTTGTTGGAATAAAACGTACTAGAATTATATCGAGTGAAGTATGGAACGATTGAATGAATAAATGCAATAACGGTTAGCTGAGAGAGTTCGACGCAAAATGAGCAAACGCAATCTACCCGCATTTAAGATGTCTATAGAAAATATAAAAAATAGTTAAAATAATCGTATTTTAACTAATTTTAGCGTAGGAAAAAACTTTATTGACTAATTAGAACTAATTTATTGACTGATTAGAAGTTTCTAAGCGAGTTTTTAGGTCTAAATTAAGAACTTGACGATAAAAAAAAATCCAAAAAATACCAGCTATATTATCCAATTTTACCACGACTCAAATTGAGTCACAAAAACACCCTTCCCGGGTTTTCGGCACCAAAAAGATGTGACGAAATGACCCTGCCGGAGGTGGTCAGTGACGTCACTCTGGGTCGGGATGTAAATCCCGCCAACAAATTAACGAATTGCGGCTCAACCTAAGCTAGCACTTACCGGTGGTAGCTGGCCTTTCCACACCGTGTGGACAAGATGTCCTTGCGAGCTCCTGAGTCCTGGCTGGCGACACTGAATTTGGTAGCCACGCGTGCAGCGCGTGCACACCAAAAAATGCTAACTGGCTTTGGAATGTTTACAAAAATATGTTTGTCCACAACACCACACGTCACACAAATGGTTACAATAGGTTTTCCGAATTTTACATGGAAAGTAATAGGTTTTCTTGGCAGTTGTATGAAAACGTGCCTTCCGAGGTTGTGCGCGAGATCAACCACACACTCAGAGCCAATAGTAATTAACTCCCACCGGTATGCCCGTGTAAGGCGACGCTATTGGTTGAGCCGCGCGCGCCAGGAAATCGGCGATAGTTTCGAATAGTTTGAACGAAGAGTGAACATGCGGTGATATTTAGTTAAGTAAAGTTTTTTTGTTTATTGGATTACCTCTAGAGCAGGGATGTTGTTGTAGGGGACGATCTTGAACCCGGGCATGTAGGGCCCGAAGCCTTGGTAGCAGGAGGGGTCCGTGGAGGACGACACAGCGGACAGCGTGCGGCCCCAGAAGTTCCCTTCCGCGAATATGATCTGTTAATAACATTAACATAAATATTGTGTGTTACATACATCTATCACGCCCATGATCCCACAAGGGGGTGAGCAAAGCCTTACATTACACGTAAAGCTATATTAGGCAATATGGGCCATAAAGTGCACGTGAAAAAGCGTGTAAAAAGAGGCTACGAGCTACGGTTTGTAACCTTTGTGTGCATTACCGTTTGTCAGCAATTTACCAATTTTTCAGCAATTCTTCTATAAGCCGAGCAAATAATAAAGGTTGCGTTATTTCTGATTTTCTAAACCATTTGCATTCGCTAAACATTGGCGTTCGTCAAACTAATCAAAAAGTAATGCTTGAACAAATTTTAAATAATTAAGGTGTATTGTTTTTTTTTTATTAACTGCACCGTTTTCAAGATCTCAGAAATCGCAAAAAGTTACTGCAGCAAAATCGTAACTTATAAACCACAACACGAACAAATTTTGCTATTCGTGAACATTTTTTTGCTATTCACTATCTATATATTCGTGTATTTGGTTATGGTCTGAAACAATTTTATAAAAAAAATCTAGGATGACGTTTCAAAAATTACTGCAGCAAAATCTGTTTTTCCCGAATAACGTTAAAACTGCAATTCAAACGAAAATTCGTGAACAAATTAATCCTGATAATTAAAAAACTTGTGATTAAGATTTACGATAGATCGAAGTCCTAAATCTCGCGACAAGCTGTCATTGCTATTTAAAACTTATTTTTATCATTTTAGTGCATTTAATGAAAAATAAACGCTTCTTTTAGAAATCTTTTTTTTAGAAATGTTTTTTCTAGTTATTTATTTTTACTTTTTTGTCAATATTACCAAATTGTAGAAATGCATTAAAAATAACTATTCCGCCATCTTGGATGGTCCGCCAAATTGGATTTAGAATGACGTCACACAGCTTATTGTGTATTGTCATCCAAACGTTTAGTTTGGATGACAATACACTACAATACAATAAAAATTTTAGCTCAATCGGTTGAAGAAATCTGCTTCAAAATTGAGTTGCAAGATTCCACCCGAACAAACATACATTGGAAGTTAAATAAAAGCTTTTAAAAAAAGAGGCGTTCCCTTTCCAACTTGTTAAGTGTGCTAAGACCTTTAACCAGCCATCACAGAACATTCTCATCATATACCTTGGCTTGTCCGTCGGGAATCTTTTTGACTTCGTAGCCCCACTTGCGTGCGATCTTGCAGGCGCTCTCTCCGCCCTCGACGCCAGTATTCATTGGCAGCAGGCGGTCGTAGCCGAGCAAGCCCGTCATGAACTTCTCATAAGTACACAGCTGATCCGAATAAAAAGCCCTGCAAATATATTATGGTTCAGAGTTAGATTAATTATCATCTTTTATCTTGGAAGGAGGTTAAATTCTGAAATGAGAATATGGTCTCTGATTGAAGATTGGTTGATTTTATCACGCGTGTATGATGTCGGGCGGATCTCCTGCGACAAATAATAATAAAACAATCTAACAAAACATGTTTACCGAACGTGTTTAGCAAAACATTTCAGTCTCCGGCGACTTTTAAATTTTATTTCGGAAGTAAACCGGAAGTACTCTGGAAATGGCGGGTCAGATACGCCATATTTCATAAAAGAGGTTGGACAGTTGAGAGGCTGATATAAGTTTGGACGTAGAAGACGTAGGTACTCGATGTTTTGGAAGTGAATTTTCATGTCTACAGTTGCGTACTTTATCAGGTATGCAGAATTGCAAGTGGAATATCGATGTGGAATAAAATCTTTTATTCGATGTTCTTTTATTAACAACACATTCCAAATCACATACTGACGTATTAAATCGATCATCACCACCAGCCTTTATAACTCGACCCGATGCTGGGACACAAGGCCTCTCCTTCTCATCGAAGGAGGTTTAGGCAATAGTCCACCACGCTTGCCCAATGCAGATTGGTGGACGGAGTATAAGGTATTCAATACCCCTTTTTCTAGTCCATTAATCGCCTTCTACGACACCCATTGGAGGATATGGGGTGATGCTATTCTTCTCTGCCAGCACCACACGGCTGTATTAAATCGTTTTTTTTTTATTAAATCGATAAAAACAACGAATTGTCTTCATTATTATAAAACTAGAACATAATATGGAAATTACAAACAAACGCCTCCCGCAGACGAACACGGGGAATCTTTAACATTAGTCGCTGCAAACATATTATTATCAATTATCATGTTTTTACTAACAAAACTGTTAGGCCACACCCATATCTTGTTAGATATTTGATGTTAGGTGTTAGAAGGCAGTGTCGCAGAAAACCCGGCTTTAGACACCGACGCCCTTTAAATATGCGTGTTAAAAAATCTGACTGAAATGGAAGGCTTTAGATAAGGTCGTCTATTATAAGAATAGCCGTATCGCACGAGCTAGCTAGCACTGAATATAATTCTTTCATATACATATAAGTACCAATATCGGAGAAGTGCAGGAGTGCGTGGGAATAAAGTATAAAGTCACCTTGACATGAAGACAGTCCCCATTCGTGACTTTCAAATAAATAGAAAATAATGGAATGATTCAAAATCTTATAATACCCGTATTAAGGCCTGTGTTACCTAGAAACCAGTGTAAGTTTGTCAGCCTGCTTCTTGAGTGCCGCAATGATGCGGGGGTGGCAGTGGCCCTGGTTCACTGCAGAGTACGCGCTCAGGAAGTCGTAGTACCTCTTGCCTTCTACGTCCCATACATATACTCCTACAAAAAGAAACTTTTTTATAAAAGGAACTTGTAATAAATAGATTAAATGTGGCTAGGTAAACCTACAGAGTTTAATTTTTATACTGAATTTATGTAAAATCATCATCTCATTATAATAATGAGATTCGCAGAAGAACTAAAGTCACCGACATAGCCGACAGAATTGCGAACTTTAATAAAGAATCATAATAGTACATTATGATCTAAGTGCGGTAAGTTGAAAATTACAGCCGAGGCGATATTGCTAGCCTGAGCTGTAGGCGAGGGCTACAAGAAAGCAGAGGCTGTAATTATCAAAGCGAACGTATGTCATACGACGTTTTATAACATACTAGCGGACCCGACAGACGTTGCCCTGATTGTGAAAAAAATTGTGAAAAAAAAAAATTGTGAATCTAAACCATTCTCAGATCCCCTTGAAAACACACAAAAAATTTCATCAAAATCGGTCCAGTCGTTTAAGAGAAGTTCAGTGACATACACACTCACAGAAGAATTATATATATAAAGATTTGCGAGGAAATAATTAATAAAATCATCACTACTTGACGACATTTTCAAATAAAAACAATACAGCGAAAAGAAAAAGCGCGCGGAAAAATTTTACTTGTTCACATTAGCGATGCGCGCGCATCAGCGCTTTTTTTAGGCAAAGGCACAAAAAAAGCCAGTATTACTAATAAAGTAAATTAATATTTTTGTGTTTTTGGTACAGATAAATGGTTGTAATTTATTGTCAAAATTAATTAAATTAAAATTAAATGTTTATTTATTATATTTTATCTCCCAAAGTTAATTTTATTCATAAAATGTTGATAAAATGTTGACCACTTTTCCGACATAAAAACTCTTTGCTAAGATTTAAAAAAGTACCGTTCGTTTTTAGTCGGTGCTTTTTATTTATTATTGCACACGAGAATTACAGAAAAGGAACACATTAGACTATAAAAGGTACAAAAGGTGTGGCTTATTTCTAAAAGAAATCTCTTCTTAACCCACCTGTGATAGGAAACACGTTTTAGAAACGTGGTGCTTCTTGATAAAACCGTGCGTTTTACATTACATTATCGCATAAGTTCGTAATGGGATACGTTATTCGCGTATTAATAAAAAAAACTATCATAGTCTTAGATTAAGAACATACCATAGTAGATACTAGTGTGCCTGAATATAATAACAGAGAGTAAGAAAAATAGCTTGTGATTGAGATTAACTGTCTGGGAGCTTGTTTACAATTTGTACTGCGTATTTTCTAAATCTAGGTGCTGACAAGTAAAAAATCATTATAGTTTTCTACCAGTCGACGCATGGGAGATCGCGCACCAGCTTTTGTTCTTCATCTATTTGTAGCAAAGACTAATAGGATATAATTTCTTGATTAAAACCGCTAAAGAGATATTTTAATTTACTTTTATAGTTTTGTAAAGCGAGGAGAACCTTATGGCGTAGTTTTACGAAAGTGTACTTTCAGATGAAATACAAGCATTATAATAGCAAACAATACTTTGCAAAAGTTGTTTTTCTAATACAAAATATACTATTATAATCCGCTATAGAGCCTAAAAAGTAAAAAAATTGAGATAACATATTAAAAAGGAATACTTAGATACTAAAAAAAAGTATCTAAGTATTATTTACATTGTAAAATCGTCATTAAAATTGGTAAATTAAAATTTATCATCATATAGTCATTAAAATATATTATTATATATAGTCATTAAAATTTACCAATTTTAATGACGATTTTACAATGTAAGTATTTGAAATTAAGCTCATTTAATATACTTATTATATTAAAATACATATAATGCTAGACGTAACAATGATATTAAACATTGTTAAGTGCACTCGCGCCGTTCTTTTTAAGTAGCCTGTCGTTCTTTGTAAGAAGGTAGCTCTTTTGCCTTTTAAGTTTGGTATAGACATAGGATAAAAAAAGGTGAATAGTAATTTAAAAACAAACTACTTATGTCCTGCCTAAAGATACATACAGGGTGTAAAAGACATGAACAGTCAAACGAAAACCATGTATTCTGCTCACCATCATAACATTTTTCTTCCTTTAGACTAAACCTGGGAAATTGATAGTTACGATTTTATTGAAGGTCAAAGTCATAATTTTTTTTTTAATTTTTTTATGAAAACGTATTCTATACGTTATTTCTTAATTATTGTCCAAAGAAACATTATATTTTTTTTAGTATTTCATAACAAAAAATGGCTTCAAAACGTTAGCGTTCAATGTAGCTCACTCGGTGCGCACGGACACTAACGAACGGCGCCGCCGTCTGGCAAAATTATCGCGGTTTTGCGAGTTGCATGCGAGTTGAGCCCTTTACATTGCGCGTTACAATTTGCAATTTTTTTTAACACCAAAAAATAAAAATCATTTCCCAGCAATATTTTTTTTTAAATATGTCTTATTTTGATGTATAGAAGTCGTGGTTCTCGTTTGACTGTTCATGTCTTTTACACCCAGTATTTACCCTAGGTTTACATGTTTAAAAATTAAAAATCCACCCGTGAGAAGCCGGGACGGGGTGCTAATGTATGATAATTTATTATTAATTTCCAAACATTTCAAAAAACGTAATTTTTTAAATGAATTTAAGACGGGTTGTTTGACTGGTTTGATAAAAAAGCATTGGTAGTAGGTAACTACTAAATTTAAAAGCATAAAATCTTTTATAATTCTAACACTCTTCAAATATCTTAATCACAGAGGTTGTACACAATCTAAGATTACTAAACGTTGTAAAATAAGCACACAATAGTATAATTATCTACGAAGAATGTCTTACATTTTTCATGTTAACTCAAGAATTAATTAGCGTAATGAAATAATGCATTCCTTTAAAACATAAAGATTATACGAGTAAAACTATCTTTAGTGTAAATAAAAGTGATAACATAATGTTACAAATTAAATACCATACAGAAGTAAAGCGTTACGCGGTTTTTTTTTGTTTCTGCCCCTTCAATTTGCTTGGAGCCTTTTTAAACTTTGACTTCCTTACTTCTCTATTTAATAGGCTAGTAATTCCCATTATTATTTTACATATCAGTGCCATTGATCATTACAGAGTGGGAGCAATGCATACCAACAACAAATTCGCGAAAACCCATATATTTATGGAACTAAAGTTGATTTTGAGGACGTTTCAACATACACAATTACACACACATTACGGTCAAACTAAAAAGTTTGTTAAGAATACTTAAAACTTTTTAATTCCATAAGTAGCATTATTTAATTTTATTATTTATTTTAGTTTTAATTGCATAATTTGTTTAAAAACCAATGCGAAAAACACAAATTTAAAAAGATTCAGCATAAGAAATAGAATCTCAGAGTAACTGTTTTTGATGTGATAGACATTAAAAGCATTTATTAAAGAAAAGTATGATAGTTTGACTTTTGTACACTCTTATTTGTAAGCAGTGTTAACACAGAGTCAGAGTTAATCATATTTCGGCATGTAAATTCTTGTAATGTTGTTTTTCATCAACTATGAATACCAGTGAGTAAAGTATGAAAAAAGGGGTTCGAAGGAAACTGTTTTACTTAAATTAACTGAAACAACCCAAGAGCCAGTTATTTGGACCAAATACTGGCTCTCGGTTTTTTAATCGATATTATTATTATTGAAATATCATTAGTCATTTGCAATTTAATATTCCCCATTTCCTATTTATTTATGGTTTTTTTTTTAATTTTTGATGTTTGAGTGTCAATTTCTGTTGAAAAATTTTGTGTTTTACACTTTTTGCTTGTTTTTCGTTTTATATTTAATTTGGCACAACTATCAAATGTTTCATTATAAAAAAATTATGGCAATTAAAATTATAAACAAATTCATTGAGAATGTTGTCAAGTTTGTTTGTTACAATTTTATACACACAATTCAGGGATACGGAAAAGGGCGTAGGGTAACTTTAGTCCAAAAATAACGACAGTTTCCGGGGAGTATATAGGTAAGTATACATATAAATAACTTTTTGAAAATATCCATAACTATTATTTAATAAAACTTAATGTAATTACTTTTAAAATTATTACCTAGTAACCTAGTTAATTTTTGCTAAAACTTACAAAAGGCAATATAATTCTTATTTATTATAGCGCAAGAAAGCTTGCATTGAAGCTTGCTTATTTCTAAAACCTATTTTATAAGTTTCGTAAACTAAATTTTCGCAATGTTACAGGAGATAAACAATTTAATCATCAACCTATACATACAACCTTCCTGCAGAACACATTACTACATAGTGGGAAGAAATACATAACGAAAAAAGCTGTTGAATCCCAACTCACTTTTTTTAGACTGACTATTTCTGTTATCCGCAGGTGGTTCTTACGTCACTGGACTTTTTAGTCTTTAAATCTCCATCAAACGGCCAAAACTTATTATAAATTTTCTTTTATATATTCTTTTTTAACAAAAAGAAAAAATATATGTTTGTACGTTTTCCTATTTACAAAATTCGAAATATAAACATACAAAGTTATTTTGAAAAAAATAAAAATTACAAACATACTACTCATAGGTGCATTATTTTTTTACTATGTTAAACACATTTTATTTTTTATATCATAAATATCGGATAAGAAATGGTTATTAAAACATTTTCTCCGTTTGTATGGAGACGGTGGTCGTCGTACTATCCTCCTAGAGGATTTCTAGTCGGCCCGTGTGGGAGAGACAGTTTAGTCCAGGGGCTCCTAAACTTTAAAGATAATGGAACACCAACCAAATACCTTTTATTTTATGGAACCCCATATCAAATGATTACAGATCAACACTGAATTTTTTATAGTATAAGAACATTTTTTTTATGAAAGTGTAATATTATGGAAACACGTTATTCTTAACTTAAAGTTTTAATAAGAAGAACCAAATTGGTTTATGAATATATTTTTTTTAGTTCGGTATTATGTCCGCCAATTATTACATCCAATCTTGACCTAACTGTACTTGTTTTTTGTATAAACGTAGGCTGAAAATCCTATAATTTTGGCGGAACCCTGATGACTATTCTACGGAACCCCTAGGTTCCGCGGAACCCAGTTTGGAAATCCCTCTAGTCTACCGATTAGTCTAAGGCGTTCGAACCGTAAGGAAATATATGGGACACTACGCCCTTGAAGTAAATAACTTTGGTTGGCAAACAAGCATACAGTGTGCCTGACGGACCGAAGCAGTCTGTAACCCGCACTCCCGTGCTGCGAGCTTCAACTAGTCATATCCTACCCCGTGAACACTAGCAACCTTATTCGTCGGCAGTAACAACACTATGAAAATGCAGTGTTACTTGGCTGCGGTTGTCGGTAAGAAAGAACTGATAAAATTCAGGCACAATTATTTATGAAAGTTATGCAACTCACCCTCTCCCCTTGTAAGAGCCACCTTTACTGGAGCGTAGTTTCGACACCCGTATTTGTCTTCCAATGCGTAGACATCTTGAGATGACAAGCCATTTTGTTCTGCCATGGTAAATATGCAATCTGCAAATCAATTTAATTAATATCTAATTCAATTAATAAAACAAAGATAGTAAAAAAAATAAACAATTATTAAGTAACGTGAAATACACATGTGCGTGATAAATATTATTATCTAGTATCTAAACAATGTAAGTCTAATCATTATAAGAGATACACTGAACATTGCCAAATATTTAAAGGAGTTGATTTAATTAAAAAAAAAATTAAAAACTTATGCAGTAAAAAATTACAAATAATTTTAATTTAAAGAACAACGGACCTGGAATCTTTTTGACTTCAGATGAACACGAAACGTGTATACTGTATAAGTCCAACTTCTGAGACGTCACGACTGCAAATGCGAAGAAGATGTATGAACTCTTTATATAGATGACACAGTCAATGAGATTGTATACATAACAAGTACCTACAGCAATCCTAGATTACAAGAATAATGCAAATATTAAATTTAATTAGACATTGTTTATAAGATTACAGTACCGACAGTGAACTCATTATTTTCTATATGAAGGTACTATCAATAAATTATGTTTAAAATAGAGATTCAATTAAAAAATGCTCCTGACCCTAAGTTGATTTATCGCAGTATATTTATTGTGAGTAAAATGAATGTCATTGATAAGTAAACTCGCAAAAACTTAAACTATTTTTAAACTAAGTATCATAAGGTCAGCTCGTTGTGATATGAGTAAATTATTTTGCCCCTTAATTCATAAGTTCACAGCTGAGCAATAAGTAATCAATAGTCATAAATCAATGTTCGCTCTTTACTGATAAATAATAATGATTATTAGCGAAATAAGACAATGCAATAAGTACAAAATGATTCTTACTTTTGTTTGAATAAAGTTGAATGTTGTGTCTGGCGTAAATATAACCCGGGAGAGGTGTGTCCGCGTCCAAAATTAACCGTTGACTGAACGTTGCTAATAAGCGATGAAAAACACATATCTATCTACATCACACATTAGAAACACAAATTAAAGACGTAATCAATCGCAACAATCTTCATTTTTACGACATTTTTGATATTGGCAACAACAGAAGATAGTAGGGTACGTAGATAGGTACCTAAATACATATAGTTCTAAATATAAACTTACGTACAGAAAAGCTAATCCATTTCTATATTTTTCGATACAAAAGCTCGTATTGGTTCGTTAAATTTTATTTTATGTAGGTAGGCACTTTTATTTGCTTTGTAGGTACCAAAAGAAATTTTTACAACTAGGTAGGTAGGTACCTATAATATTGCACCAATGGCAAACAAGATTGACATTCCCAATATATTCCCATTCACATTTCATTCATCAACGTACCTAGTTTACCATTTATATAGGTATCTACTCAGAACCACTGGGCAGTTATTTAATTTTATGTAAATTGAGCATTTGGTAAAAAAAGAAAAAATCGGGAGTGGTCTCCCCTTGACTTTCTCGTATACCGGAAACGACTCAAAAGTTGATAGAAACCTTATATTTTGATGTTATACATGCATGTTAAATTTGATTGCAATAAGTTAAAGCATACTCGAGTGATCGTGCTAACGCACAGACACACACACAAACATAATTCCAAAAATAAATATTTTTGGACTCAGGGAAATCTAAAACGTGTAAATCCATCAAAATCTCGAGGTCGAAGTTTTTTACGATTACAAGACTTCCTCTATACTACGTACTTATACGAGAAAGTAAAAATACTATTTTTAACACGCTTAGGTATATAATTATGGTTGTAACTCCTGTATGTTTGTAACTGACTCTTTGGGCTCGATTTTCACCCACTTTAAACGGTCAGATTTCATTCAAACTTTATAGATTTATCCTTAGGTCTAAGGATTTATCAAAGATTTATGACATTACAATAATTCAATAATAATATCCCATTATCCTGATTAGAATCGCCAGGACGATTTGAATGCTAATTCAGCTATACGTCACAAGATGGCGTTGTCTTTGTTAAGTTAGCGGTGTCACACTAGGTGGTCGCACATGAGACTGCCGTAGCAAATAAAGTTAATGAATGACACAATGTTGGCTTTTATTTTCAATTACTATTTCAATCAATAAAAACTCAAGAAAAGATTTCTATATTATCTAAATAAATTTCTGATACTTTCCTTTCCTTTTTAACACGCTTAAATTAGTTTCACCTGTATGCTTGTTTGTTTGTTTGTTTGTATGTACGTAACTGACTCGTTTGGACTCGATAAACTTTATAGACTTATCAAAGACCGATAACATTTATTTTTTTTAATGCTATTGCAGATTGTCTCTAATGACATTTTCTGCGTCACCGGGTTTTTAAGGCGAAGACCTTGGGGGGTCCTCAAGCCTGTAGGTCGAACGTTCCTAGAGGATTACTGGGCGACCGAGCATCTCCCCCGTGGGGAGTCTCTCGACCGCCTAGCGTCCCTAGGGCGTCCGTGTCGGTAGGGAGCGACATGCCCGAGGGTCCCTCTTAAGGGTCGGACCGGTTATAGCGCGTCGTATGTAGACCGGGTCTTCGTACCCTTGTTCGACGAGTGCGGTGTATAACAAAAGTGTGTCTAGTGCCTGAGTGTGTAGTGTTCATCTGAGTATTACTCGAACGGATCGGAGTGATCGGAGCGTTTGCGCTCGAAATCGGATCATCTGGGTCCAAGAGGACGTTTTTCGGACGGCGTTATTTTCGTGCGACATTTCTATTAGCGCAGTAATCGGAAGCGTGGACTACTAAAGGATTAGGATGGTGAGGAGCCTTATCGAAGTAGCGCCTAGACGCGTCCTTCATGAATCCGGCTATGCTGGGGAGATAAAAATCTTTATGCAGATCTACATTGCGCACGTACCAGGTACAACCTGTTGCCATGCGCAACAATCGGTTTTGTAAAACCTGAAGTTTGTTGAGGTTGGTATGAGCGGCGTGTGCAAAGACAACGCTAGCGTACGTCATAATAGGGCGTACACAATCATTGTAAAGTGTTCTCTTATTTCTAAGGGACATTTTACTCCGCTTCCCTAAGAGGTGGTATAGGCGACCTAACTCGCCCTATCACGGACTTCCTTCATGTGAGGTGCAAACGTTAGCTGACGGTCTAGGGTGACTCCCAGGTATTTGACCTTGGATACCAGAGGTATTGGTCTATCGAACATGGAGATGATAGGACCGATAACATTACAATAATTCGATAAGAATATCCCATTATCCTGATTAGAATCGCCAGGACTAATAAATTAAACGTTTGGAATGTCAACGCCATCTAGTGACGTATAGCTGAATTACAGCCATACGTCACTAGATGGCATTGTCATTAAATAAATACTTTCTTCGACGGTTCTAATTCGCACTAAAAAGTGGAAAATAAAATAATAGATTAACAAAAAACTTAAAAACGCTTAATAAAACACTAAAAAGTGAAAAATATTTTTTTAATATAGAAGCTAAATGATGATCGAAAAGTATAATTACTATTTAGAGAAAAGCGTGGGGTGCTTGTTTTCAAGAACTAATGTAATTGAGCACCCCACGCTTTTCTCTAAATAGTAATTATACTTTTCGATCATCGTTTAGTTTCTATACTAAAAAGTTATTTTTCACTTTTTAGTGTTTTATTATGAGTGTTTTTTAGTTTTTTTAAATTATTATTTTTTTTTTACGCATTTTGAAGTAAGAAGGTTGCGTGGTACTAAAGGACACGCGCGGCACTGAACACTCTTGGCGGCCATCAACACCTTCGATTGCACGTTATCAAAGGAGATGGTACATGCGGCGAAATGCGTTATAAATCGCGAACGCCATTTATTTAAAGAAGACGATATAAAAAAAGAAATAAGTAAAATTCGGCAAACGAAACTATTTATTTTTAACATAAAAATATTACAGTTTACTCTATATCACAATCACAGGTGTGGTCATTAAGTATATATGTTACAGTCAAAACTCATAACCGGCCAAAACTACTTTTGACTGCGAAAATCAGTCAAAACTGTTTTTAACTAAGGGCATTGGTCAAAACCACTTTTGTCTGATTTTTGCAGTCAAAAGTAGTTTTGACCGATGCCATTAGTCAAAAACAGTTTAGACTGCGAAAAATAAAACTAATTTTATTTAACCTAATGTTTAACTAGACTAATAATGATTTAGTCGAAAGATCGTATCGAATATTCAGTTCAGTAATAATTCAGTGAAAGTCGTTTCTGGCACTCGCCGGCCGCTGCCGCGGCACTAACCGATACAATTTGGTCACAAACACTATTACCCATATTTTATCAGTTAAGTGGTTTTGACCAGCGTCCTTAGTTAAAAACACTTCTGACTGCGAAAATCAGTCAAAACTGTCTTTAACTAAGGGCATTGGTCAAAACCACTTTTGTCTGATTTTTGCAGTCAAAAGTGGTTTTGACCGGTTATGAGTTTTGACTGTAACATATACAATTGTTAACTACGTTCCTATTAATAACTATACATGCAAATAAATAAATTCAAATTATTTATGTAAATACAACTAACACGACAATAAAATTTAATACAATAATTACAAATATGTAATGGCTTGTGAAGAGTAGTAGTATTTAATCATAGTTAATGTTTGGTTATTTTTTAAACACATTGTTAACCATAGTTATCTAAAGCTAATGGAAGCAATAAAGAAAAATTAGACACCGAAAATATGGAGATCACTTGCCAGTTTGTATATTGTATATGCAATGAAAACGGAGGAAACAACAGAGCACCGCAAAACGCACGCGCCGCGTACGATGTGTGGTGCTCCATATATGCGCATACAATATTCGCCAGCTGCGGTCACCGTGCCGCGCCCTATGTACGTGCCTGTGCAGAGACGCGGTGCGGCGCGTTTTACCGGCAATGTTCTCTGTTTCGTGCTGGCTGAAGTTAGTACTACCGAAGCGGTGCGGTGCGGGTGGCAAGTTAGCAAACACCCTGCGCCGCACCTAGCAACCGCACCGCATTCAATGTGTGGTGCACCATGTACAGGCATACAAAACTCACCAGCCGCAGTGCGGCGCGATGTGCGGTTCTCCTAAGAGGCTTGTTTTTATTGGGCTTTAAAAATTTGCTAGAACTAATATAACAAACATTTATAATCTAGTTAGAAAAACAAGTTCTTTCATGATTTATTTTTTGGATTTACATCAGGATCTCCTGTATGATATTCTGTATAAGTGGGAAATGATTGTGCTCCTCTCTCAATTGGTGTGGGTAAAGCACCTCCTTCAGCTAAACGCTTTTCTTCAAGTTTTGCAGCATTAACTTTCTTAAGCTGAGCTATGGCTAAATTCCTCTCAACTTCAACTTCTGTGGGAGGTTCCAACCTATAAAAAACATAGTATACTTATTTAATCATTTTTGAAAATCAATCAGTTTTTATTTTACTATACAGCATAATGCAACTATGAAATCAATTAGTAATTTATCTATTAGTGTAATATTAATAATAAAACTTATTGGTTAGGGACATAACATTACGTAGGTATAACATTACCTTCTCTGCCTTAACCAAGCCTCCCATTCAGCAGGTAAAGGGTCTTGAAAATCTAGACCTTTCGGTGGTTCATACCATCGGGTTGGTTTACGCTTCCCTGTTTGCGGATCTGATGGAATCTCAAAATAGACATTGCCGATGTAATCCTTACCTAAAAAAGAACAAATTATTATAAATACGTATATAAAATAAATATAGGTAGATATTCCCTTTATATTCAACGTAGCTTGATAAATGATCTTTACTAACCTATATTGTTGCCTCTAATCTGTTTAGGTCTCAGAGAATTAAACAGATTTCTAAATACTATTCGCCACAGGTGTCTATACTCGCCGTTAGACATCTGAAAATTTATAGTGATTAAGTGCAAAAATACCTCCCAAGAGTAAATAATGCAAGATAGATTTAAAAACAAAATAACAATCGCTAATTACATAAGGTGTACAAACATTTAACGAAATTAATTTCTTAAATTATTATTTTCAATGTTGTTCACAATCTTCAGTCAGAGACAGACAGAATCAATGTCAGTGTCATGCTGCAACTGACTGCACAGTAGTGTTGTTGCGATAGTCTATCGATAGTATCGTAATACTATCGTGACCTCGAAAATCAGTTATACTATCGATAGTCCTATCGTAAAAAAATCGACCCTTGACGATATTGTCGATACCATCGATAGTATCGATTAAAATAAGTAACAATGTTGCAAAAAATCAATAGTATCGATACTATCGACAGTATCAATACAGACACTATCGCTAGTTTCGATAATATCAGCATAATCGATAAGATTACTGTCGATAGTATCGTTACTATCAAGAGTTTTGCCCTATCCATAGACCAACATTTTACGATACTATTGCAAGCTCATAAAAGATAATAATAGATGATGATTACACTGTTTACCAATACATTCGCGGATTATTCATAAATTCGTTTTTGTACAATACCTGGCCACACGCTTCCATGCAACATTAGGATAGAATATTTCACACTAAAAGGGTAATTAGAATCAAGGAAATTATAAACTACTTGTTTCTTTGTCATCCATATTGTTGTTTGTTCGTGTTCATATTAAACATGCTGTATATTTGTGTCACTATGTTAACAACCAGGTTTCGTTTCATTTCTAGTCGATAGTATCGAAAATACCTCAATTTCTAGAGCAGAACAGTTACTAGAGCAAAATTGTCGATAATATCGATACGCGTCCATAGATCAAATAGTATCGACTTTATTGGCGCAATAATATCGATGGCATCTATAGTTTTCCAGTGTCTCGATATTTTCGTTAGGACTATCGATAGTATGACCGATTTTCGAGGTCAACTACCGCTATCGCAACAACACTACTGCACAGACTAGTTAGAGATACGACGCTACGTCTGACTGCATGTCAGTTTTTTTTCCTTCAATTTTCCCTATACGGAACGGCAAAGGAATCTGCCCATACAGCCAAGTCTTTAGTTTTCTTTCTTGATTTTCACATGTGAGTGTCACACATTTTAATGCATCTAGGGAGTGCTTAGCGAGAAAGGTATAACTACAGACCTCATGGTGGTGACTGATGTGCTGGAAATCCCACTATAAAATTCTCAACGTCATACACACCAGTCACACCACAAAACCTTTATTTGAATGAATCCTCATAACTGATCGTCAACACGGATGCTTGTGCATCGTAACAACACCACTTTCACTGTACAAAATCCACTTTGAACCAAACCAAGGTCGAAATCCAAACACCATGGTTTCCAGCCAATAAGAAATTAAAAGAAAAACCTGGAAGCCACAATTGAACAAAAGGTGAATCCATTTGCCTTTTCTAACCACAAGAGCACGTGTCACATGACCGTCTAATACTTGTCTAATACGTTGAATACGTCATACGTACGTAAGTCATCATATTACTTGTGGGGAGATTTAGAAGGAGACAGGAAACGGAAACATTCAATGGTTACTGGGGTCAAAAAAGTTGTCTTCATTTTTATATTGGTAGTGTGGCTTCCAGTTTAAGCTATTTTCTTGCTGTGGAGAGTTAGAAAGAGACAGGCAGGAAACGGAAACATTCAAAGGTTACTTGAAATCAAGAAATTTATAGGCAAAACTAGAAGCTACACTACCAATAGAAAATGAAGTTGAATATTTTTTCCTTGAAACAGCTTACTTCCTATTTGCCCCTTTCTTACCTCTAGAGTATGTGTGACGTTTAAGACGGTCCTTGGGTTCAAAAATGTTATCTTCGCTTATTTATTGGTAGTGGGGCCTCGCAAGGCTTATTTGTTATGTAGTTTTAGGCCTCGCTCACGTACACACTCACGAGGCTAGGCCGCGCGGCTTGGCCTCATGGAGCCGCGCGGCCCTAGTGGGGACGCTGCTTTATGTCTACCGAAAAAAATATATCATTATTGTTGACTCATTCATCATTTATTCACTTCATTCCGTAGTATCTCGAACTATTCAGAGGCTTTAGACAACATGCATTTCGACAATCGCTCTCGCTATCGCTAAGTAAAAAAATGTATGGGATTGACATAAGCAATCGAAAAGTGATCGATTGCTTATGTCAATCCCATACATTTTTTTACTCAGCGATAGCGAGAGCGATTGTCGAAATGCATGTTGTCTAAAGCCTCTGTGCTGGCTGTGCTTCATTTGTTTTATAGCGGACCATCCACTAGCGTTCATTCCTGTCGGAAAGTATGTCCAATTTCCAATCCATAAGGAATTAATTCTAGTGGATGGACAAATCGCGAAAGAATGACGTTGATTAAAACTTTTTGTCCCTTCCGTCGCGCCTGCACAACGTGACAACCTTGACTTATATAATTTACATAGAAAGGTTCCCCTTTGGTTGATCAACAGTTATTAAACAAATTTACAGATAACAAGCAACGAAATTCAAAGTTATCATTTCGCAAATCAACGTTTCATTTATTTATGTTTCACAAACTTTACATCTCATAAAGTATTTTTTCATAACACAAATACGTTGAACGACAAAGATCTATAGACCAATTTTTCTTTAGTAATATGGTTACTTAGTCTAAAGACATTAGGCAATTCATGGTATGGCACCGTATCATTTGTCAAATTTTCATACTAAAAACATGAGAATTATAAAACACAAAGAAATTGTTCTTAGAGCGAGGAGCGAATCGACGAGCGGGTTAGGTCCTAAAACATCTGCAAAAAATTAGGTTTTAGCGACATAAACGAATCGGTGTGAAACCGATTCCACGCAGTCTTGTCTGCCCTATCCCAAGAGTGTTATTTAAAATCGCAACCGAAGCTAACGGCGATTGCTTCTTGTATTCTTGATTGCTTCTTGTATTCTTGCTTGCTATATTGATACTTGCATTGCATGTTGTATGCTTATGCTTGCTTGCATTGCATGGTATATGCATGCTTGCATTGCATGCTGAATAAATACTTGCATTATATGCTGTATGCCTGCCTGCGAGATGCTTGCCGGGGGGTGCAGGGGGGGCAAAACCATAAGTACGAAAATAAACCTAGGTTAGGTTAGGTTAGACTTGTGACCACGCATAGCGGAGCGAGCGAAGCGAGCGGAGCATTGTATTGCTTGCTGCATGCTTGCATTGCTGCATGCTTGCTTGCATGCTGCATGTATGCTTGCTTGCATGCTGCATGTATGCTTGCTTGCATGCTGCATACTTGCTTACAAGAAAAATAGATATTAACAATTATATTTTAATGGTAATTTATAAATTAATAATATTTAATTTGAAAAATAGCAAATTGCTATTTTAGTGAACAAAAAGTTTGTAATTGAAGTTTAGTCAAACAAATGATTTGCAAAATGTCATTTTGGGTTTTTGTAATTTGTTGATATGTCAGTTTGTCTTTTAAAAATTTAAATAATAGTGCATTTTTTAAATGCCTGCTTGTCATATGCATGTTTGCGTTTGATGTCCTTGTTAAAACATTAGTTTGCGTAATGAAACATTGACAAATGTTGCTTGCGAAATCGTAATTTGCTAATGAACTGTGTGCGAAACATTAGAGAACCACATAGAAAGTAGCAGGAAAGCATGTAGACATGACATCATTTGTTATTGGCCTCAATCATAGATATAGGAAACCGTAGATCGGCAATGAGAAAGAGAAAGAGGATTTAACGCATATATTAGAGCGAGATATATAGACGAGACCATTCCACGTAAGTACATACAGGAGGCCCAAGTCAGCCTGTCAGTCGCGTATAAAAGGCAGCAACTGATTTTAGTACTATTTTTCAGGCACAGTGGCCTCAACGGTTTTTTTTATCCTTACGATGGACCAATAATATATTCTATTATTCTCCACAGTTTATCCATGAGGACAAGTCATATGGAATAAACCTCAGACCAAGAATAAACTCTATAACTTGGCAGGGTATTCATTCATTCAATTTCATTCGTTCAGTCGGTCTCTTTAGACTTTAGACATATTCTTTCTAATCTGTGAGTCAGTCATTCAAAAGGGTACTTGGGTATTGAAGTGAACGCATCAAGATTTATTTAATTTCTTGAACTAAATCATAACAACCTTTCACAAATTTATCTACACTAAAAAGCGCAACAACTTACCTTCAATCATGGCGAAAATGGCATTTCAACATCAAGCCGGCACGGCTATGGAGTGCTTGAGTGTAACTACTTGATTAGACCACTCCCCGCTTTGTTATTTTACTCAAACAAAACAAGATAATCTTATGAATTTATTTTTTGTAGATACCAATTACTCTTCAAAAGGAAGCGGGAGTCGACTCCGAAGGTCGAGAAGTTATGAAATGTGGTTTTAAAATCGGTGGAGGAATAGATCAGGATTTTCGTAAAAGCCCTCAGGGCTATACAGACAATGTAAGTCTTTCGTAGCAGCATTAAGCATTTGTGATATTAATAAACAAGAATAAAATCCTATTTAAAAAAAGGGTTAATATATTTAAAACGAACATTTCAGGGTATTTATGTAACTGAAGTGCATGAGGGCAGTCCAGCAGCCAAATCGGGCCTAAGAATGCATGACAAAATACTTCAATGCAATGGGTATGATTTTACTATGGTAACACATAAAAAGGCAGTAAGTTATATCAAGAAACATCCTGTTCTTAACTTACTAGTAGCAAGAAAAGGAGTTACCTCTACATAACTGCAAATCATTGTAAAAACCTTTTGACAATGGATATACCACGATGAGGCAAACAGTTTAACAAAAAGGAAACTACATATAGAAAAGAATCATAAGTACCTGAAACTTATTCAGTTTCATAAGGCTAGTTTGCCACTCTTAGTAAATCCCATTTAGTATTATTCTTACAAGTGATTTTATATTGTTATTTATTTTTAAATATAAGGATTTAATTTGTATGTTATAAATATAAAAGTTATCTTTCTACTTATGAATTCACAAAGTAATTTAATGTGCTGTTCAATGGATTCATAATTTATTGGAAATATAATCACATATGATTTTGTACTATTTGAAGATTATAAAGTGAGTTACCATTAACATTAAATAATCTGTATTACATTTGCTTATTGCATCAATATTTCTGAAATGTATTATCAAGAGATTGTGATTTGGACCTTTGTACTTACAAATTCTATGAAATTTTATGCTTGATAGAAAATTTATATTTATAATGTTAGATGGCCAACTAATTATTCTTATGTCAATGTTTGCAAACTTTGCACTGTGCCAAATAAGTATCCTTTTTTATACACTGATACACTACAATACCGTGTCACAGTTATCCCTTTTTCTGATTTGTGGCCTCTCGCCGGCGCGAGAGAAATGTAACATTCCAAACTTTATGTTTTGTTATGTTCAGTCTTATAAATATAGCTTGAATAGTCATACATAAGTATCTGTATTACAGTAATGAGCCAAAGAATGAGAAGGGTTTACTGTAATCTACAGTGAATAATATACTAATAATTTTCATATATTTTATGTACTCATGACTTTACAATGCATTTAATTTTATCATTGATATTTTGATAACTAGTTATTATATTTTTTATATTGTACATTGTACTCAATTAAGTTAGAAGTATAAATTGCTAATTTGCAACAGATCTTTAAATTGTATTAAAGCAGTAACAATCATTTATGATCAATGGCTGCTAAATATTGACAATTATTGTTAATTGGGTAAGAGGACCGGTAGTACAATAAGTTAATTTTTATTTAAAATAAAGATGTTTCTATGAAAGTTGGACTGTGTTTTAAATGAAATATTTGGTTTTGGTTATTTCATAAATATTCATTATTATACTAACACAAAATTTAAATGGTACTTCTTTGATATATTAAAAATTTAAGGCTTGGCTGGTGGCCAGTCCCACTGTCCCTTGGGTGGCTTGGCAACTAAAGGCTCCCATGGCTTCCATGTAAGCATTTTCCTAGCCAAATTCAATTCATTCTCAGCTTGAATGATTAGTTCCTCAGCTTGCCCACAGTTGATTTTTTGTTCAATCTCGAATCCATCCTTTGTCTAAAAGAAAAAAATATAACCAAAATAACAAATGTATGGCAATTATTCAATTCATAATATAGATAATAGGGTGCCAAAACGCAATTTTTATTTTTTTGCAAAAAAAAAAACATTCAATAAAAATGCTACACCCCTAAAAGTGGGATTTTGTATTGCAATTGGTATGCAATGTACAGACAAGCTTGGTGTCAGGACTTTTTCCTAGATCATTTAAACTGTTTTGATATTGACAGTTCCATTGGCTGACAGCCTCTAAAAAGAGCTCCTCATTAAGTACAGACAACACCACATCAAACTACCCAAAACTGTCTAATTTCTTCAGTAGATTTTCAACTTTATTCCATTGTGTTAAAGTTCAAAGACAAAGAAATTTTACAGATTATAGTAGCCTGATCTGTCTGTAGGTACCATTCAAGGACTTCTTTACTAAACATTTGCAATCATTTTATAGCACTTGATCACATTGCTATGAATACTGTTTGAGAGTAATAAAGTATTGAAAAATTTACGATACATTCTTGATGATAGGAAAGATTGGAATTTGTTTTTTTAGTAGACTGCTGCTTTTTGTTGTTGTTGGCTTTTGTTTGTTTACTGAAGGATTATTACTTTGTGGGTTTAGTGCTCTTTTATATAGGGGATAGGGTAGCAACCTGTCACTATTTGGAGGCACTGTATAGCTCATATTGCCAGATGTGGATTTATGTGTAACAAAATGTTACCTAAAGCTCTGCTCACCCCTCTTGGGACTACAAGTGTGATTGTATGCATGTATGGTTTTTTAAGAATTGAGAGCAAATTTGACAATAATTAAGAGATTAATTATTACGCTTCAGACGTCGTACACCTTTGTGTAATTTATACCTGTTGCAAAACACCAGCCCTTTCTTTGACAATTTGTTCAGTATATTTCCTGTAAACAGATGTCTCGGGCATTTTCTGAAGCGTTCTTAAAATTTTCCCATATAGGGCTCCTAAAGTATGATGTGGATTTGCTGCCACGGCTAACCCTGTGAGGCCCGTAGTCTGAAATTAAAAACATTTTTATGTAACGAATTCGCTGGTATCTACATGTTATTTCTAATGATACATCTTTTTTTTATTGATGCAATACCAACAAGAAGTGACCTAATTAATTTTAATTATAATAGGATTTATGGTGTGAATTTCAGTTTACCTTTTTCAACAAACCCATTATAACTGAATTTAACTGATTAGATAACAGTAAAATATTTTATTAAAGTATCCTATAGCAAGCAAGCGACCTGACCTGTATATTTAACTCTATGGACCTGACAGCTCGGCCACCGCTCGCCACAGATTACAAATAATGTTCTGTGACAGTGACAGACACTGTCTGTCACCTTAACCCTTCTTCACGAGTTTCTCCGGAGTTCTTGTTGTAAAAACACGTGTTGAGAGACTCCATTTTAACCAAAATCTACCGTACAATTTCTTTGTAACTATAATTAAGTTTTCACTTGACATTGGCAAAATGCATAATCTTTAAGATTTGCGAATGCCATTAATTAAGAATAGAATAGAATAGAACCCTTCTTCACGAAGATAGATATAGGTAAAATATAAGCTTCTTGCCCTTCTTCTTGGAGTTTCTCCCAAGTTCTTGTTGTAATAAACAACTTAAAAAAAAGTCAAACCGACTTCAAAAAGTATAAAAATAAATATTAATAAAATGTTTGCTAGGTGCCTACTGTAGGTATTGTTTGAAGTCGGTGCCAAGCCATATCAATCGTTCAGCACACCGAGCCCCCCATCACCCAAGCTGGCGCGTTCGGTCGCAATCACGGGATGGTGATGAATGTGATGTGGCAGGCGGACCTATAGAATACCCTAGTTGGCTTGGCACCGACTTCAAACAGTACCTACAGCAGGCACCTAGCAAACATTTTATTAATATTTATTTTTATACTTTTTGAAGTCGGTTTGACTTTTTTTTTAAAAGTTGTTTATTTTTCTATTTTTAGTGTAAATAATTGTTGTTGTTTTTTATAAATATTACGTAATGGAACACAAACTTGCGGCCCACCCGGTGTTAAGGGGTTCCGTAGCCTATCGATACTTGCAATATCGACACTTAACATTAGAAGTGCGTTGCAATTCTGGGGATTACTTTTTGGGTTTGGTGCACCTTTTATGTAGGCGACAGGCTAGCGACTACATGGTCTATACTGCCAGAGGTGGTTATCCGTGTGACAAAATGTTATCTAAGGCTCTGCTCAACCCGTCATGGGATAACAAGCGTAATCGTATGCATGTATGGGCCTATAGGAGTACCTTAAATAATTATCATCCAAGTCCTAACAATTAAGCAGATTTCCCTTCCATCATTAGCTAACCGAAATAACCTTAAAAATACAACTATCAGTCTATACCACAGATTTAATAATACAAGGAGATAGGCCAAGCCGGCATTTAACTTGTGACAAAGTGTATGCCCAGTGCGCATACATTTCCGCCACTTCGCCTTCCGATAAAGTTAAGTAAATACGTAACTCAGCGATTTTGATTTTGCGGCTGTGCTTTCATCGCTTCGCAGTCTTTAAGACGCGCGCAATGAATAGTGTATATTACGGCATGCTCAACTAGAACCATGTTATGTAGTACGGCCGCTGATGGCGACACTCGGTCTTCCTATGAACTCGGCGATTCGACCGATCTCCTTAGATTGATATAGGTATCTATGGTCTATACGTACTTGTAACCTTTAAAGGATTAACATCCAATTCCTAACTGTTACGGTGCTTTGCCTTCCATCATGAGCTCACCCGATAAGCTGAAAGAATACAACTAATGCTCTTTAGGTACCTTTAATATTTAAAGAATTATCATCCAACTCCTAACCATTAAGGATTTTTTCGTTTCATCATCAGCTCACCTGAATTATCTAAAAGAATACAACTATCGTTCTTTAGGACCTTTAATACTTATACTGGGTGTAAAAGACATGAACAGTCAAACGAAAATCATGTATTCTATACATCAAAATAAGACATATTTTAAAAAAAATATTGCTGGGACATGATTTTTATTTTTTGGTGTTAAAAAAAATTGCAAATTGTACCGCGCAATGTAAAGGGCTCAACTAGCACGCTACTCGCAAAACCGCCGTAATTTTGCCAGACGGCGGCCCCGTTCGTTAGTGTCCGTGCGCATCGAGTGAGCTACATTGAACGCTAACGTTTTGAAGCCATTTTTTGTATGAAATACTAAAAAAATGATAATCTTTATTTTGACAATACTTAAGAAATAACGTATAAAATACATTTTTATAAAAAAAATTATGACTTTGACCTTCAATAAAATCGTTACTATCAATTTCCCAGGTATAGTCTAAAGGAAAAAAAATGTTAAGATGGTGAGTAGAATACATAGTTCTCGTTTGACTGTTCATGTCTTTTACACCCTGTATAATCATCAACCAACTCCTAAAAGTTAAGGAGTTATTCCTTCCATCATCGGCTCACCTGATTATCTTGAAAAAATACAACTACCAGTCTTTACGTGCCTATAATATTTAAAGAATTATCATCTAACTCCTAACTGTTAAGGAGTTTTGCCTTGCATCATCAGCTCACCTGAATAACCTGAAAGATTACAACTATCGCTCTTTAGGTACCTTTAATATTTAAAGAATTATCATCCAACTCTTAACCATTTAGGAGTTTCTCCTTCCATCATCAACTCACTTGAATAACCTGAAAGAATACAACTATCGGTCTTTAGGTACTTTTAATGTTTAAATAATCATCAACCAACTCCTAACAGTTAAGGAGTTTTACCATCCATCATCAGCTCAGCAACATGAGATGACTACCAGGCGCAATTATACTAGAATAGCTTTATAAAAAAATGAATAATCCTCCCTTTCCGTTGTTTTCCGAGGGTTGCCCTCGATTTCCCTAGCTTCCCATCATCAGATCTTGACTTGGTGACAGTGGGACCACCTCAGGAGTATACACTATCGAATAAAAAAAAAGTTCGAATATCGGTCCACCAATGACAGAGATATCGGTGAACAAACATAAAAAAAAATACAGATGAATACAAAACCTCCTTTTTTTTGGAAGTCGTGTTGGACATTGTATTTAATTAGTCTGTGTACATGTTAGTCTGTGACTGCTCTCTGTCTATGACATTTAAGAAATAAACTTTTTCTCTCTGCTGTTCCTGTTAAATATGGCCGACGTGTTTTATTTCTCTCCGCGTTACCCATTAACAATTAATGGTGTACCAAACAAATCCCAATAGCACGCTTCCACTGCGCCAAGTGCGCAAGCAGTATTTAGCATATAGAAGTTGCTACAATTGTAGTTGGGTCGGTTGCGATCGATCTTGGAGTCCAAGAAATAAGGAAAATGGCGATGGCGGGTGCTGCGGTGTCCCTTATGCCGATGTTAGGTGAGAATACAAATTTTTCGACTTGGAAATTCCGTTTAAAATTAATCCTAGAGGAGAGGCAAGTTTATTACGTGATTGGAGCGCCTACGGAGAGTTATAGTTCGGATGCTAAAAGTTTTATTAATGATGACGCCAAAGCGAAGGCCATCTTGGCACAGTGCGTGTCAGACAAATACATCGAAATAATCAAAAATGGTAAAACGGCCAAAGAAATGATGACACTTCTAGAAAATATCTTTGAAAGGAAAAGTGTATATAATAGATTTCATTTAAAAAGAAAATTAATTTCATTAAAGTGCAAAGAACCTTTGCAATCTTTTTTGCTGAAATTTAGCGCAATACTAAGCGACTTGAAAGCAATTGACGTCGACGTGGATGAGGAGGACATGATATGCTACCTGTTATCATCTATGCCAAAGGAGTTTGACAATGTAATCACTTCAATAGAAACAATGGCTACAGAGAAAAAGTTAAGCTTTGATTTTGTAAAAGCGAGGTTATTGGATGCAGAAACAAAAATAAATATTGATGAACCTACTCAGGTGAATGCTTTTGTATGCTATACATGTAAGAAAGAGGGTCACAAATCATATGAATGCAAAGAAGGTAAGACAAGAGAAAATTATAGAGGTAGAAGTCAAAATAGTCGTCATTTTACTTACCGGAGCCGAAGAGGAGGTCGAGCTCAAGGAAGAGGATTTCGTGGAAGGTCAGATGGACAAGGAGCTACAGCATTAGTGAGTGATTCTGATTTTAATTTCTTGTTTAGTGAAAAAGTGTTAGTGAGTGATACAGGCAATTTTAACATTTCATTTATAATCGATTCGGGCTGTACACAACACATTGTAAGTCAACAATTTGAAAAATATATGACTAATATAAGAACCTTAGAGGATAGTGTAAAAATATTTGTTGCAAATGGTCGATACATATTAAGCAATAAAAGAGGAAACTTAAAAATAAAATATAAAAATTTTAATATAAATATGGAAGCTTTGATTGTAGAAAATATATCATATAATTTACTGTCAGTTAAAAAGATAACAGATTTAGGTTTTTATGTAAAATTTAATAAATATAAAGCTGTAATTAGTAGAAAGAATATTTATGTGGTTGGTTATGCTGAACAAAAACTGTATATTTTAAATGCTAATTTAGTTCATGAGAGCTGTAATGTTACTAATAGTAATATTGATTGTGATCTGTGGCACAAACGGTTGGGTCACTTGAATCGAAAGTGTTTAGGTATTATGCACTTACCAGTTTCCAATAGGACCTGCGGGCCCTGTATGCAAGGAAAAGCCACCAGGGAACCGTTCCGGCAGGTTCCAAGACCGAGGTCAAGAAGAGTTGCCGAGCTACTGCACACAGATATTGCTGGTCCAATAAACCACTGTGGACTCAATGGTGAGAAATATTTTGTAACGATTTTAGATGATTATTCTCATTTTTGTGTAGTGTATCCATTAGTTAATAAATCAGAGGCGACAGACAAACTTATAGAATATATAATAAAATTAGAAAATGAAACGGGCAATAAAGTACAAAGGATTAGATGCGATAATGGTGCAGAATACACAGCCAACAAGGTAAAATACTTTTGTAGAAATAAAGGAATTCAATTGGAATATACATTACCGTATACACCTCAGTCGAACGGAGTTGCAGAACGGCTAAATAGGACGTTGTATACAAGAGCAAGAACTTTATTTTTGGATACTAATTTACCTAAGTTTCTATGGTGTGAAGCAATAGCATGTTCAGCTTATCAATTAAATAGGTCACCCTCATCAGCGATAAATTTTAAAACACCATGTTCACTTAGATATGGCAAGAATGATTTAAGCAGGCTAAGAATATTTGGCTCTAAAGCTTGGGGATTGATCCTACCCAAAGAAGGAAAACTTGACAAAAGAGCAAAAGAATTAATTTTTGTGGGTTATTCTAATAGTGGATACAGATTGTGGGACCCATTAGATAATAAAATATTGATATCTAGAGATGTGAAATTTGATGAAACAAACATTAAATATGACGAAAAGAGCTCATTATCAAAAGAAACTGAAGAAGTCAACATAGAGTCAGAAACCAAAGGATATGAACATGAAGAAATTGATAAGAATATAACAGATATAATAGAAGAAAGAAGTAATGAAATAAATGGGAAAGAGACTGAGAAGAAAATAACACAAATAATAGAAGAAAATAGTAATGAAAGAAATGAAATAGATAATACAACTAGAAATAGAAGAGTAATAAATAAACCTTCATATTTAGAAGACTATGAGTTATACACAGCATTTTGTTTAATAACAAACCAGGAAGAAATACCAAATACATATGAGGAAGCAATCAAAGATGAAGAATGGAGTAAAGCAATCAACAAAGAAATAGAGTCATTAGAAAATTTGAATACATGGAATGTTACCGAAAATAAAATAGGAATAAAAGCAGTTGATACAAGATGGGTGTTTACACTGAAGAACAATGGAGTAAAGAAAGCTAGATTGGTAGTAAAAGGTTTTCAGATACCAGATAAATATTTTGGCAACAACTATGCACCAGTTGCTAGAATGTCGACTGTCCGAGCATTCTTAGCTAATTCTGTCGAAGAGGATTTACCAGTCTATCAACTAGATGTACCTACCGCTTTTCTGAATGGTTTTGTTGAAGGAGATATATACATTAAAATACCAAAAGGGCTTAAATATGATAAGGATAAAATATTGAAACTAAATAGAAGTTTATATGGTCTTAAAGAAAGTCCAAAGTGTTGGAACAAGGAATTTAATAAGGTAATGGAGAAAGCTGGATTAAAAAGATCAGGCTATGACTTTTGTCTTTATTTTAAAAGAGGTATAAAGCTTATAGTATATGTAGATGACATTTTGTTATATGGAGAAGAAGAAGAAGTAAGAAAGATTAAGAAAATACTACATGATGAATTTAACACAAAAGATCTTGGAGAGATACAAACATTTCTTGGAATGGAGATAGAGAAGATTAAAGATGGTATTAAAATAAAGCAAAGTAAAGCAATAGAGAAAATATTAGAAAAATTTATGATGACAGATTGTAGAGAAGTAACTACGCCTATGGAGTCAGGTTTTAGTGCTGATCAATCCGAAGAGATTATTAATGTACCATACAAAGAACTAATTGGATCATTGTTATTTATATCATCTAATACTAGACCGGATATTACATTTGCTGTCTCATATTTGAGCAGATTTCTGGACAAACCTACTGAGTCAGTTTGGAAGGCAGGAAAGAGAGTGTTACGATATTTAAAAGGTTCAAAAGATAAAGGATTGTTATATATGAGGAAAGGAAATACTAACAAGGAATTAACTACATTTACTGATTCTGACTGGGCTTCTGACAAAATTGATAGGAAGAGTACTAGTGGAGGAGCAGTTTTCTACTGTGGAAAAATTATATCATGGTATTCGAAGAAACAAGCATCAGTGGCCTTATCAACCGCTGAGGCAGAGTACCTTGCTGGTGCTCAAGCAGTTTGTGAAACAATTAATTTAAAAGGTATCTTATCAGATCTCAACATAACAAATATTACTTGTAACTTATTGATAGATAACCAAAGTACACTCAAATTGATTAATAGTTATGAAAATTCAAAAAGGGCTAAGCACATAGATATCAAAGCTCATTATGTAAAAGACATTATTTCTAAGAAAATTATTTCATTATCATATACACCAAGTAATAAGAATATAGCTGACATTTTAACAAAGGCTTTGTCAACTAATCAACATGATTATTTAACATCTAAAATGAATGTGACATAATTTAATTAGAATTGTAAAAATATTAATTGTAAAATTCATTAGTTCAAGGTAAATAAAACAATATGTTAAGTTAAAATAATTTTTATTGCATTGATTTACATACATAAAATGTATAAGATAAATAACAAATAACTTTAGTTGTAACTAAGTGATCTTAAATAAATATAGTAAGCTGTAATTTGTTTTGTAAGTCTGAAGATCACTATTGTTCTTTAAAATAAACCTAATATTGTATTATTCTTATGGAGAATGTTCTGAGTCAATTTCAAATTAGTGTATTGATGTTATTGTAGAAAATTCATGGGGATTTGAAATTGAGAGGGGGTGTTGGACATTGTATTTAATTAGTCTGTGTACATGTTAGTCTGTGACTGCTCTCTGTCTATGACATTTAAGAAATAAACTTTTTCTCTCTGCTGTTCCTGTTAAATATGGCCGACGTGTTTTATTTCTCTCCGCGTTACCCATTAACAATTAATGGTGTACCAAACAAATCCCAATAAGTCGGTTAAAAAACACGTGTTGAGATACTATTTACATATAATTTACGTACTACAAAAATTCGCACTTTATCGTTTTATTTATTAACTCATGAAATGTCTTCTAATTTCAAAAATTTCGTTAATTTTTTGTAAGTAATTGCGAGTAATTTTCTTCATTTATGCTAAGTTGAAGTTCCATACAAAATAACTCAGTAATATTCTAAGTCCTGGTTCCATACTAAATACGTTGAATTTCTTTAAGTCCTTTACCCCTTTGCTAAACAGGAAAATATTTGGGCGCCAATTTGAGAAGACAAAGTTAGAGCGTATTTATGACGAGCACCCACCCCCTTTTGCGGTATCTAGGCACCCTAAATTGAATAAAAAAACAAAAAGTGTATGCAATTCACACACGGCAGAAATGACACTTCAGAAAAGTAGCAAAAGTGATTTCAGTAGCAATAGATTGGAGTCATTAGACAAATTAACAAAGTGAAGGCAAAAATTTTGACTACTTGACATTTAAAATTTCACATTTCTCTTTCTAGAAATTGTCGTCTAGAATCTCTTTCTAAACACGAATGCATAGAAACAAAATTACCCCAGTATTTCGCCATCTTTCTAAAACAAAAGTAGAAAAGTAGCTAAAAACTTAACATATTGTATTCAATGAGGTCCCGTAATGGTATGGCTTTTCCTAATACAACATACATAGTAACATTCCTTTTTGTACCACAATAAAGATGTATTTTAAATCATCAAAATCGGTCCATCCGTTGCAAAGTTATAAAGCAATTTGCGTCAACTGATTTTATTTAATCCGCTGCGCTCTACGGCATGGCTGTGACGTCACCCGGCACTATCGCCCGCTCCGAGTCGCCGCACACTAGGAACTTTGACTCATTTTCATCTCATATAACTATAACTTTCGTGTTAATAAAGATATTTACATGATTTTTTTTCTTGATAATCTTGAATAAATATGCTTTTAAATAATGTATATTCCATGAGTAATAGTTTATTTCTAATAGTTAGAAAAATTAGAGGAATAAGTAGGTAGGTACTTCCTGATAATTTTAAATATACATATTATATACTTTTAAATAGTGTATAATTCGTGAGTAAAATTTTATTTAAAATAGTTACAAAAATCGAGGAATACTTAGAATTATTTTTCATCATTTCAGTCGAGAGACACCCACTGTTGGACATAAGCCTGGACATTTTTTCTCACTTTGACCACAGATAATATATATAATACTATACTAGTACTTTGACATAATATATTTAAATGTGTTACGCAGTGAAACCCCAAAAAACATATATTTATCCGTCAAATTATATTGTTATTTCCTAATAAATAAAACTATAACCAGAAATTCAGCAAACGTCGGCAAAATCTCGAACAGAAAATTTGAGAAAAGAAAATAGTAGGTATACATTATGATTGCAAATTATTATGTATATTTGGATAAGTAATATTTGACTAGACCACGGTAATAATAGAAGATAAACATTGTAAACTAAACTAAACTGAGTAAAAAATTCTATTTTTGTTCAGCAAAGTACCTACACATTCCAAGATTTTGAAAATTGTATGTATAGTTTTTTGATAATATAAAATCATACATCATACAATCGCCATCATATAATCGAAATTAAACTTAATTATTTTAGTAAGCTTAATTAGTATATGTAGATAGTCTATATCAGTGTTTTTCAAACTTCTTGAATATGCGACCCCTTTACAGTTTGAAAAATTTTAGCGACCCCCTTAGTCAATAGACAAACAAAAAATTAATCTCTATTTCCCTATTTTGTTACCTACATTCATTATTAAGACCTACAACACTGCAAGCAAGAAGCCTCGAGACTTTTGAAAGCTGTTTGGGAGTACGAGGTTAGTCAAAAATAGCACCACGAAATTACGTTTTTATTTTTTAAATAAATAAGCACATCCTTCTCACTGAAACTTTGTTTTGTATTGTATTATAAAACTCGGCAACCCTCTGAGTAACGCTTCGCGACCCCCCAAAGGGTCGCGACCCACAGATTGAAAAACACTGGTCTATATCTAGCTGTAGTACTAGCTTTTGTCCGCGACTTCGTCCGCGTGGAATAGTTATTTTGGGCTGCATTTTTGGGATTTTGGATTTCCATACTACCTCTCATCACTCATTTCATCCTTGTGAGGATAAAAGGTCAAGATTTCACCTATAAGGGAAAAAAAACAGTGCCTAAATTATAATTTTAACGAACGTCCATGCAAACTTTCATCTCTCCTATCAACCCTTTCAAGCCTTTTTTCGAAATAAAAGGTAGCCTATGTCCTTTCCCAGCGTTTAGTCAATATTTGTACCAAATTTCATTAAAATCGAAGCCGCGAAAGCGTGACTTTGCTTAGTCTTACATACAACCTCTCATCCCCAAACGAGTCAAACTTTAAAAAACATGAACAAAATATTTATTTATTACTTGTCGAGAGCCTAAATTCAAAGTTTCATGCTTTAATCTTCAATAATGACAAACTCCCATACAAACTTTCGACCCTTATTTCAACCCCTTTATGCCCTTTTTTTTACAAATAATGGTAGCTTATGTACCTAATTTTAATAAAATCGAAGGCGTGAAAGCGTGACTTTTGTACTTCGATACGAACTTTCATCCCCACTCTGATCAAAATTTTTCAAAAATGCCTAAACAAATATTTATTTAATTTTTATCAAGTGCCTAAATTCAAGTTTCATGGCTTTTCTTTAAAAATGAAGAACTTCCATACAAAATTTCATCCTTTATTTCAACCCCTTCGACCCCTTTTTCGCAATAAAAGGTAGCCTATCTTTATGTTATTCTGATGTATGAGCTATATTATTACAAATTTTAATTAAAATCCATTCCGTAGATTTTGCGTTAAAGACATAGAGACTTATATACGCCCGCATACTTCTTTCACCATCCTTTCGTGTTTATAAATTAGTAGGATTGCTCAAACTACACTAAATTGGCACTAAACCTCTTGAATAGGCTTTGTCCATCACTATAACATCAAAAAAACAATATGTATAGTATTTAATACGATATGTTCGCAAGAAACGCTGCGCGCGGGTACAGTCGGCAGTGATGTAGTGCCGAGTGACGTCACACGCCTGCCAGGCGGCCGCTTGGCGGAACGATCCGTTTTTTCGTCATAACTTCGTCAATTTTCATCGTAGAAAAAAAAATTTGGTACCATTTATTTTGTTTTTTAATTGTCTACAAAGCTACATTCATAGTTAAAATCGTTACGGATCCTCATTATCAGTATTTATTATCAATGAAAGAAATAAATATAATATATTTACTTTTAATGTTTAGGTTTGTATTTTATTTTGAAAATCATCATTGTGATTCTTTCTATAACTTATGGGAAATGAAAGGATTTATGTAATGGCAGCACTCTCTTCATGTGTCAATGTCCCGAAATCTCAACATGACATAAATTGTCCTAATTGACATATTCATAAATATCGACTCGCGATTTTGGTACGGCTTTTTACTTTAAAATAAGGATAAATAGTGCAAAATGGTGAATATATCAACATTTTGTTAGTGCAGAAATGTGTAGTATTGAGGATGCAATGTGGATTTCACTTGTAAGTGTCATAATTGCATATAATATTGTTCAATCTATAAATTTCATTTTTCACCCGTAATTCCAGATTATTAGCGTTATTTTGCAAAACTCCATAAGAGGGAGAAATTTCTGATGCTCGCATTTAATCCTATCTTAGAATTTAATGAATTTTTGTACATAATTTACTTATACAAATATTTGTAAACAAATGACTAGGGTGACTAGGATTTCCGGAATTATAAGGAAATAATATCCATTTCTATCCATTGCTTTTATAAATGGCAATCAAAATTGATAGATTATTTTATTTAATTCTTTGAAATAACTGTTACATAGATAAAATACATAAATAGTTTTACCCATTTTTAGTTCGAAATGTTTATTTACAAATAAAATATGTAATTTGTGTAATGTAAATTATTTTATTTGAGAAAAAGATAATGAGAGTATTGATTGGATTGTACTAGTGTAATAATGTTTATCATTCACATTTGCATGTACTAACATGCAACGCAGATACATTGCACACAGACAGACAGTATTAATAAAATTGTGGCTGCACTCTTCTGCACTTGTAATCAAATAGCATATTAAAATCTATCAAATGATAGTTTTTAATATGCTATTTGATTACAAGTTAAAAGTGTACATAAATATTTATATACACTTTTAACTTGTATACATAAAATTTTCTTTTCTTTTTAGATTTCCGAAGCGACGGACCATATTGTTGTCTATTGTGCCTTTAAAAACAAAATTTTATGAAAGTTCGAAAATATGTAGCTTCCACTTTCAAGACACCGACACTTTCAAGGCAACTGCTTATGTCAAACTTCAAGCCCTTTTTTCAATAAAACCACTACTCAATCACTTTTCAAAGGCAACCCTTGAATTGGTTAGTAAAATTTTTCTTGGTAATATACAGTTAATACAGAGAGCTAAAATGTTTGGGGAAATAATTTTAAGGGCATCAGGCATCATCAATTATTGAATATACAATGACTCAATTGAATTTTAACATTCTGCATAGTCACAAAAATGGCGTATGACGCAAAAAATGAGAAACCAGGATTTCCGAAGTAATTAGTCTATTGTCACCAACACTTCATTTATCGATGTTTAGAGTAGGTTAAATAAAGCGTAAGAAATATACATTCGAATTAAGTTAATACAGTATGAATAATTTCTAATCTAGTCAGAGGCGGATTAAACGTTGAAAGCGCCGTAGGCAAGCATCTCATCGGCGCCCCTAGGTATATTAAAAACTAGCTTTTGCCCGCGACTTCGTCTGCATGGAATAAGTAGTTACTTTGGATAGCATTTTTATTTTTTTAGGGTCAGTACTTATTTGATTAATATAAATAGCTTATTTTAATACCTTTTTATTAACTAAGTTTTTTGTTTTTTCATCTTATGCTAACTTCCATACGACCTTTCATTCCCTAGTTCATCCCTACACGTGTCAAAATGCCAAAAACACCACATCATTTTTTTTACTTCTTATCACGTGCTTAAATAAAAAAAGTTTATTGGTTTTATCTTCGATGAGGAATTCCAAACAAAGTTTCATCCCTTCTTTCAACCAATTTTACAAGTAAGTAGTTAGAAAGAAATAAATATTAAATAAATTCAAAGTTTCATGGTTTTATCTTCAACAATGACCAACTTCCATACAAACTTCAATCCCCTATTTTAACCCATTCATGCCTATTTTTGGTAATAAAAAGTATCCTATGTCCTTCCCCGAGCTCAAATCTATATTTGTACCAAATTTCATCAAAATCGGTTCAGTGGCTTAGACTTGAAAGCTTAACAGAGAGACAGACAGAGTTACTTTCGCATTTATAATATTAATTAGTAGGGTCAAATCTTACCATAGTATGACCGAAACCGCTGTACCGCGCCTTACAAAAAAGGGGTGACATGGGGCCAAGGAAAAATGAGCATGAGTTTACATGAGATCGATATTGTCGGACAGCTCTTACGATTTCGGTTTACAATATTTTTAAGCTTTAAGCTACTGAAATCCGGGTCCAGATATGTATCATTTGCCTGATCCGATCAGCGTATCCGTATCGCCGACGCGTATCATGATACGCGATCTTGATACGGCTCGTCCCATGTCATGTCGGTTTCATACAAGGAGCTTATATTTGGTTTCATACGATTGTCATACGGAGCAAATCTAGGCGTCCACAACTTGATACGGGGCTTGATACATGATACGCTGATACGGATACGCTGATCGGATATCGGGCAAATCATCATTATCTGGACCCGCCTGTACACCCCAGTGGTAAGAATTAAGTTATTGAACAGGATAAAACAAATTAAATCAGTGTATCTAATATTAATTTATATAATTAACTAACTTTAATATATTATAGTTACTTAATTCGACCTCGATAGTATAGATAGTGGCCTAGGTGTCTGCTGTAAGCGCGGAAGGTCCCGGATATCTTTCTCGGTCCGGCAAATGTGAGAAACGAACGCCGTCGTGAATTGTCTAGCGTTTTTATTTTAAGAATTTATTAATACTCGGTTACTAAAAAAAATTAAGCGCCCTACCCTCATCCCCGCAATTTTAGAAGCAGGAACATCCGATAGTCGATACTCACTCGCGGTCGACGCGGTCGACGCGACGAAGCATTGTAGTCGTATCTTTCCAACTTCAATCAGAGATCATGTACCATTGGCAAGGTTCTTTGTAGGCGTGTTTTAGTGAAATGGCGCACACTATGTGCGACTGCGACGATCCCAAAACGGCCCCTTATGGACATAAGAGGGTACCGGCACGGTAATATTACCGTGGTACCGGTGGGTTTTAGCGGAGTAGGACCGGCGCTGTTTCGCGCCGGTGAGTCCCGCACACGCCCGCCGTACGCCCAGCCAGTGCGTGCGGTATGGTCCGTAAATGGATTTCCCATCGTCACAAAAAAAGGTTCTTTGTAGGCGTAAGTTTTAGTCAGTCATCTTTTGTTATATTATTATATTATAATTTAAGTCAAATTGAGGTTGTAAGCAGAAATAATAGTTTTAATTTGTGTAATTTATGCTATAATTTTTTTTTTCTAACAATTCCGCCCGCGCGCCCCTTTCTATCCTCGCGCCCCTAGGCAGATGCCTCTTTTGCCTTTAGGATAATCCGCCTCTGAATCTAGTCCGTTACACTTTTATCTTGATTATGCTATGCCCAAATGGGCAACATGATGTGCTGGTGTTGTTTGTGAACATCTGTTATTTACATTCATGAATGCAATAAATTATTTGATTTGATTTGAATTATATTTACAAATTTTGTTTGCCTAATCTTCTTTTTATATACCGATAAATGTCGAATCGAAACCGACGAGTAGGGTCGATTTTATTGCACGTAAGTGTAGATAACGGTCATTTTTATCAATATAAATTAATAGCTTTAGATATTTTTATAAATAAACTTAAATAAATATGTAATAACCGTGACTCGCAAACAAATATTCGTGTTCGTCGCACAAATATTTGCCGGCACCAGGATTCAAACCCGAACGGCTTCATCTGTAGGTAGCTATACCGACCACTCCACCATGACGGCGTCAAAAAGTTGTTCATATTGATGGCCTAAAACACCCCAAATATTACATATAATGCAGGCTGTAACATGTAGGGTACCATGTTTAAGTACCCTTCATGTTACAGCCTTTATTATACTAAAAACCAAGTGCTACTAAACTTACTTTTAGCCGATTTGTAGCCAGTAGCTGTTACTAATGTAACTAATTCACGGAAAGTTACTAGAGCTAACAATTTCTTCTGTTGTATAAAAAACCGCACTTCGGCTTTCAGCCGTAATATCTATCAATATAAAGAAAGTCTGGTAGTAAGTTGGTAAGTTGCGCATCATTATGGCCCTATTATCATTACTCAAGAAGGGCTAGATCGGTATACCACACAATGTATTTTTATAGCATTGCTAACCGGAAAACCTTAAATGTATGCTTAGCACCTAAAAAAAAGAATAATTTAATGTCTATGAGTTGACGTGACATGAGATAAGCTATATAATAAACTGTAACGTGCCTCTTAAAATCAAGAGTCACAGAAGCGATAAATCCTCGTATTTCGGTTGTTGATTTTTTTCCTGGGAGCCGAAAATAGATAACATTACCGTGCTAAAAGGCACTCAGGAAAAAAAGTTTAAAGTAATTATTATGAATTTTAATTTTTTGTCATGGAAAACTCAAAACTCAAATTATTTTCAACTTGTGGTTTTATTAACGTAACGAAGTTCAAGTGTAACGTTACACATACATATTTTACCGACCTACATACATAATTTTTTTTAAATTAAATCAGATTACACTATTTATAAATATTACATAAATTAAGATATAAAGGAAGCTCATCTAATTGAAATATTTCTTTAGAGTTCCCCTCCTAAATTTATCAACAGGTTTTAGCGCTCCATATCAACGTTAATAAGCTACATTTTAGTGACCGTACGACTGTTGCGGGCAATCTCCGATAGATTGCGCCTGCGTCGCCGGGCAGTCTCGATCTTGTCAGGAATCGCATACAAAGGCTTGGTGATTCGGTCTTGCGCTTGCGTGGTTCGCGAAGTAAATTGAGCAGCGACAAGACCTACCTAATACTAATTAACTAATTTGATAATCGTGTGCAATAATAGTTATTTATTTAATGTGTTTAACCCCTAATTGGGGTCCAAGATTAGGCTAAGGTAGCCGCTGTCGCCTCCGCTACTTCACTTCCGCCCAGGGCTGGACTTACAGTGAGCAGCAGTACAAGCCGCCCTAACTCGTCCCACCGAGCGACCCTCACCGAGACCATCTCCGGCTACCACCAGGGGAGTACACGCTATTGGGCATTATACCACCATTTAATAAATTGTTCTGCACGGATCTCTCGTGTCTCATTTAACTCCCTATATCTTAGGACCGTGGGAGCACGTGAGACCTTACCCGTGGCACAAGACAGTCCGTGATTAATTTGTGCTACAGGCACCCTACTAGAAAGAGACAGAGCCTCTCTAGAAATGTCGTGTTGTCAAAACTTTTGCCCTCACTTTGTTCATTTGTCTAATGACTCCATTCTATAGGTCAAATATAAGCTCCTTGCAATAGATGTTTATGTTGATGTCAAATTATTGAACTACAAACTGTCAAAACTTTTTTTTTTCCGGTTCCATTTAATTTTCAAGAGATAATTCACAACAGTGCTAAAGTTTCGTCTAATTTTCAAATCACATTTCACATCGGTGCTAAAAAAGTTTCTCTCCAAAATATTTAGAAGCGTATTCGTAAATATTTTTTTTTTATTCACACATCGTTTCCCTATGCTATTTTTGCCAGAGTTCTATTGTGTTCTTATTATTAAATCATATTCTCAAATTAACAACATTAAATAATTACGATTACAAAGCTTATATAATTGTGACTCGATTTCTCATGTTGATCGTGTGAGTAAGTAATCGATTATATTGGTCACATCACCACTAACGATATTTTGACATGCGTCAAATCGGACCCATTAGTTCATAATGTAATAACACGTATCAAGAGACTCCCTTTTTAACACAATCTACTGTACACAATTATTGTTAGGACTAGATCAAGATAATTGGTCCTGGGGCACAAATTCCTTTCCGATCCACAGATTGATTATTATATTAGTAGCAGAAGATTAGTAGCTATTCCCTTCTACTTCTTCTTTTAATCTTAAATAATGGTGTCGTTGCACATGCCTCATTATGCCGATAATATACGACTTCACTTACACGGTTCAATCAAATTGAAGCAATGCCATTGAAAATCATTAACCATTGCCCATTGAACAACATTTCTAATTTACTAGTATATCATATTATGCCGATATTACATGGTTCAATATTGCTTTCAATTTCATTGCTACAAATTTTTTGACTTCAATATTTTATCGGTAGTGTTCCAGTTTTACCTATTTCCTTGGAGATAGTAGATACGTAGTATCTCTAGTCTATCTCTAAGAGTGCGTTCTAAAACGATTTCAATTTACTTGGGGTAGAGTAAATTTTACTCCGCCCGCCGTTCCAAAACAAACCCGAGTGAAACCGAAGGTAAACGAACATTTACTCTGACAGTCGCTCGAGTATTTTGGAATGACTTTGGGGAGAGTAATAATTTACGCCGCAAGAGTGATTTTTATCGGTGTCTGGCAAGGTGTCTGGAGATCTCTTAGACAAAGAATCCTTGTCTAAGGGAGATCTGGAGACCGGTAAAATTTACCTGACAGCTGTCAATCTGTTGAGCATCCTCTACGTTTTCATTTTCATGATCAAATTTTTGAATTATTATTTCTGTAACTACGAAAAACGATGGTTATTGTAAAAGTGATGGTGATAGGTGTTAAGAGCCTTGTCATTTAATTGGACGTTTGTGAATCAAGCAATTTTTTGATTACTGATATCGAGTATATTAAAGATAATCTATACGAATATTATAAAGCTGAAGAGTTTGTTTGAACGCGCTAACCTCAGAAACTACTGATTCAATTTGAAAAATTATTTTTGTGTTGGATAGTCGATTTATCGAGGAAGGTTATAGGCTATTAACATCATAACACATGAACAAAGACGCGTGCACAGCTAGTATTTACATAAAGTTGAAAGTTATTTTATTAAATTCGTGCAATAAATATTCACGAAGTAAATTATACCTTGCGTCACTGGTTTTGCAACGCACCCTAACTATAAAGCAGCGTTCCCACTAGGGCCGCGCGGCTCCATGAGGCCAAGCCGCGCGTCCAAGCCTCGTGAGTGTGTATGTACGTGAGCGAGCCCTAGTGGGGACGCTGCTTTAGGTAGCTAGCTCTAATTTAATCTGTGCTCTAATTAGTCTGTCTGTCGGTCGAGCATAGTGGTTGTTTTGTGTTCGATTTCGACAGGTGTAATATTTTTCCAATAGAGAAAACTAATTCTCATTTTCTCTGCAATTAATCTTCTCTGAGAGTTTGCTAAGTTCTAATATTCTCACGTTCAAAAGATTTTGTCTAGTTTAACCTATCAGTACAGTAGTGTAGTAATATAATTACGAGTAGTGTAAGTCACGTCACAGTTCTTGAAAAAAACTGTCAAGATCACGCACATTGACAATAGTAAAATATGAGTTGATAACACAGATCGCTAATTTATGTGAAATTAGGTGAGTGCTTTTGCTAACATATCAATATCTATCTTTACCACCATTGTTATATATTCAGGATCATAAAACTTGTTCATATTTTGTGGTTTGACGAGCTAGACTAATTGATAATATTAGTACTTAACTATCAATAGATACATATTTGTATTTCCCATAAACGTTTTCACTGTTGCTTTTTATCAAGTTGTGAAACAATTCGTATCGGTTATAGAATTGCTTGGTTGCAGAAATGGAAACATTATCAGCTGCCACTCAGGACGACAGTTCTGGAGCGAATCCCAGTAGTGTTAAGAGCGACGACAGCAGCCCTCAACATGAGAGTGGCAGAGGGTCACCCCCACCTAACTGTGCAATATGCCTTGGAATCTGTAGAAATAAATCATTTACTGATTCATGTCTTCACCAGTTTTGTTTTAAATGCCTTTTGACATGGAGTAGGGTAAGTGCAATAGGTACATTATTGTAGGCTTGAGTAGTGAATACATAATGTATAATATGTAGTTGTAAGCTTTATTTGCCCCAATAGGGGTTAGGGTGTTGCACAGGGGGTGCAGGACTTAGGTTAGGTTAGACTTGCGACCTATAGCCGAGCGAGCGTTCCGCAGCAGCCGGCGAAGCGCCAGAAACGATTTTTTTGTATTTTTTTTTTCTTTACAGCAAGTCCCAGTTCCATACTAAACTACATTGGAAACCTAACCTCCTAACCTAGCATGGCACCCCCTTTGCGACACCCGGAGTGGTCTGGGTGTCGCAGAGACAAGGTGAAAACCTGTCATATAACTCTCCTATAATACAGAGAACAGATCTGGCTGAGAATTAGTGGGGCTAAGGCAGCCCTTATAACTCCAAAGTTGCAAATTAAAAAAATGTCTTGAGGCAATGTGTAACTTTTATACCATTAAAATTAATATTTATAGAGTAGAAAATGAAATAAACCAGTATATTTAGGTGGTTCTTTAACACCTTCAGACCTGAGTTAGGATTTTGCTTTTACAAATTATTTATTGATATTTTTGAATTGGCAAAGTTAAATCGTTTTCGATCGAGAAAAAAATCAATTCTTTTTATTTTTTGAAAATTTCACAGTTGCACAGTTTTCTTAGATATTGTTTGATGTAACTTCTATTCTATTCTATTCTTAATTAACGGCCTCGCAAACGGCGTTGCATTAAGTGTACGCATTTTTTTAACAATGGAGTCGCTCAAAACGTGTTTTTACTACAAGAACTCGGGAGAATCTCCTTGATGTAACTTAATTTTAAGAATTTACCAATTGTCATAAACAGTTTGCCTCTTCAAGTTTTTTTGTGTTTCTTCCCTCTTAAGAACTTCCTTCTTAATAGCATACAGGTGTATACAACTGCTAATTGACTGTTTATTTATTTATTTATTTATAAAGATAATCAGTGTTAGAAACCAATGTATCAAATTTGAAAGATCTCCGTCAAGAAAAAATAAAAGCAAGTAAAAGTAGTTTTTTTTTGTGAAGATCAGGTTGAAGATTGAACAACAAAAGTTTATTATTTCGACATCCTAGTTTTCAAAACACTTTTTTTATTCTCGTTTTAATTTCAGGTAAAAGCAGAATGTCCCCTCTGTAAGCAAAACTTCAGATCAATTATACACAATGTGCGCTCTAATCAACAATATGAAGAATATATGGTGGAGCAACGGCAAACTGAAGAAACAATTGAAAGGCTGGACTATGAAAACCTTGCTGCTAGTACTAGAAGATTTCGATATAGGTAGGTAATATAATATGTTATCGCAGTGGCTATCCATATGTAATAATAAATAACTGCTCATTAGGCTCACTAAAACTCAAAAACAGTTAATATATTATAATAAAGTTTATCTATTTGTTCACTTTTGGGCATCTCTCAGCTGAAATGATGATGATTTATTTCATAAAGATTATAAACATAGTTACTATAGTTGATTTGTAAATTCTAAGTTCTTTCTTACTAGTTTAAAAGAAGTTACATAATACTAGAAAAAATTCACTAAAAAAAATCGGCCTGCCCCAGGCGGGAATCGAACCCAGCATCTTCCGCAATCGCCAAATCAATTCCGCAAAAATATTTTGTCTGGATCTTAGAAGTGCAAATTTCTAAGATTTGATGAAACAATGTTTACCATAAAAACATAAGCACCAAGCACTGACAAATTTCGACAGCGAAAGCAATGCCCTGGTAGGGTAGCGGATTGCGGAAGATGCTGGGTTCGATTCCCGTCTGGGGCAGGTTGATTTTTCACAGTGTATATATTTTTATAATTCGAGTTTTAAAAAAACTATTTACTTACGCGTTTGTAAACGCAAAAATTATTATGGAATAATTTAATTTTTGCGTTTACAAACGCGTAAATATTAATACTAGAAAAATGCACTGAAAAAAAAACGACTTGCCTCAGGCGGGACTCGAACCCGCATCTTCCGCAACCCGGGCGGCTGCGTTGACCAATTACGCCACCGAGACACTGCTTTTCGCTGAGGAAATTTGTCAGTGCTTGGTGCTTATGTTTTTATGGTAAACATTGTTTCATCAAATCTTTGAAATTTGCACTTCTAAGACCCGAACAAAATATTTTTGCAAATATTTGATGCCCAGTTAAGATGAAACTACCTTACATTATGGAATAATTTTATTTTTGCATTTACAAACGCGTAAATATTAATACTAGAAAAATGCACTGAAAAAAATCTACTTGCCTCAGGCGGGACTCGAACCCGCATCTTCCGCAATCCGGGCGGCTGAGTTGACCAATTACGCCACCGAGACACTGCTTTTCGCTGTCGTGCATCGCTGTTGAACGATCGCATCGCTGAGAAACAATGTTTACCATAAAAACATAAGCACCAAGCACTGACAAATTTCGACAGCGAAAGCAATGCCTTGGTGGCGTAGTGGTTAAGGCAGCCGCTCGGATTGCGGAAGATGCTGGCTTGGATTCCCGCCTGGGCAGGCCGGTTTTTTCATTGTATTTATTCTAGTTTAAAAAAAAACTATTTACGCGTTTGTAAACGCAAAAAATATTCCATAAGTTTACATAATACTAAGGTTAGACGACATAAAGTACTTCAATTGAATTAACAGTGTAATCATGTACAGGACAACCCTCACACTGCCGCGACATGAGTCTTACGCCATACAGCAGCTGCTGTTACGTCACTACCCCATCATGGCGGACGCGTTCCCCGCGCCGCCGCGCGTTCTGCCCGCTCGCCGCCGTCGCTCCACCGCTGCCTTCCGCCGCACCGTGTACCGACACAACCTCTGGGCGCGACCTCTACCGGACTTCACAGGACGGTTTAGGGATTGCTCCCCCGAGTTTTATAGGTATGTACTAGCATAATTTACTGAATTATCCAGTCAGTTATATATTGCTTATTCCTATGACTCTAGATTAATATATTAGTACAGAGGACAGCAGATCAGCATCAAACTGTCAGATTTCTTCAATAGAGTTTGTACTTGTATCATCATAGAACAAGGTGGGAAGGACATGTTATTAAATAAGATCAAAATTAATTTATTTTTGAACCATTATCATGTGTGGTTTTAGAAACAGAAAACATGTCTAGAATGGACCTACGGAAACAAAAAAAAAATATAAAAGTTCCCTTTTTATGTTTTAAAAATTTACGTATTCTTTAATTCAATTTTATATTTACACAATGTTAAAAATAACTATATCCCAATATATAACCACATTTTACTAGTGTCTTATTTGAAATGTTTTAAAACATTAATAAATGAATTTACAAATAAAAATCGAGATCATATAGTTCTTACACATGGTGAATTTTTGCAGCGATACAAACCCAATTCAGTCTCGATACAATCGCGACTCAGTCGCGCGGCTGTCAAACGCGCGTCAGTATCGCTGCAAAAAATCGCAATGTTTACCGGCCCTAAATGCTTACGATATGACGATATTGACTTCGTATTCGTAAACAGTACTAGTTTATGATGGCAGGTTGAAATATTTCAGTTAGTCAATCTGTTGCTTTTTAATGGAGGTACCTCAAATTTATTAGATTATCAGTTCTTTATTTTTCTCCTATTTGGAATACACTAAACACAAATTATCGCCTTTTTACTAACGATTTTTTGTCTGCCTAGCATATACATGTCGATCTTATTCAACAGTCGGTGCAGTGCGCGCGCCTCCTCAAGACCAAACTATTGACTGATACTTTAATCACAATCATCTTACGATAGTGACTACACAATATGTCTGCCGACTAAAAATCACAAATTCGCGGTGGCCCTAACGTTATGGGGGCCCGCCACTCAACGCCATTTTGGTGTTTTGAGGGTGCCACCCAAAGCATTTTTTAAAAATTAAATAACAATAAATGGGAGCTTTCAAAATATACATATGTAGATGTTTCCTAATTTTATGTAGTTTCATAAATATATAATTTCATCTCTGTTCACTGCATCTTCGAATGAAGGCCCAGCCTCCATACAAAAATATAACATGTCCTTTTTTAAAGAAAATTTGACAGGGTAACCTGATCTCCTGTTGTCTGTACATAATTGATAATTTAAGGGCCAGCAGATTGTTGTGAATAACATAGTAGTACGTTATTATAATGTATAAATATTTATTAATATTTTTTTTAGGTACAATGACTCACAAGTGCACCGATTAGTGCCTTGGCTCAACAGAGAACTTCACTATCTATTAAATGAAAATATAGGGCACATATCTTATGTGATAACTCGTATACTTGAGCTTCTGCCACAGTATCACATCACCTCCGCCGAATTCAGAAGAGGAATAGAAGTTTATTTCCGGGACAGGACTGAGCATTTTCTTCACGAGTTATACTGCTTCGCATCCACACCTTACGACATGACTGGGTATGACCGCAATGTGCAATACACTACCGACACGAGAATATCCACGATGGTCAATGAGATTATCTCTAGTTCCGAATCTGATGCTAGTGTAGACTCTGATATTGTAATGGTGTCAAGTTCTGGTCCAGCAGACCCCCCTCCAGGGCCATCTAGGCTACCAGCTCCTGTATACCCCCTAAACTACATTCCTGTACCTACTACTAATAACGTTATTCCTATCGAAACAATATCACATTCTGATACGGATGATGATTCTTCAGAAGTCATGGTCGTGGGCTATATAAAACCGCCTCAAGACAGGACACCAGAAGTAGTGGATTTATTAGGATCTGATAGTGATGTTATAGTGCAAGATACTGTGCCATCAGAAACTCCTACTCAGAGTTCAGAAGCTGCGGCACAAGAAACGCGGTCTGATCCTTGTGTTAAAATTATCTTAAAAAGGCACGCGATCCAAGAAAATGCAGATTCAGATAGCGAAGATAGTAATTATACGCCACCTCCAATGAGACGCAAAAAGAGGCAAAGATCTAACAATACTGCTACGACATCGGACACATGCCGGACTACACCGTCTCCCAGCCCCCCAAGTCACGAGATAGACCCTTCCCTTGAATTTACTAGTAGTTTAGGAACGCTAACCACGCTATCGCCATCATCTTTCCCGGATAGTAGCACTACTACTGCTCAGACTAGCTCAGATAGCAGTACTAGTTCAGATAGTAGTTACGGTAGAAAACGTAAAGTAAGTAAAAAAAAGAAGTACAAAAGAAAGCACAAAGACGCAAATTCCTCAACTAGTGATAGAAAAAAGTCCAAAAAGAAAAAAGTCCGCTCACAGCACAAAGATAAGGATAGTCAATTGGATAAAGATAAAAGCGGTAAACGTAAATCTACCTCTGGCAAAGGCGTCAAATCGTCCAAAAAAAGGGACACGTCGAATGTTCAAGAAGAACCAGTTGCAACAAGTTATGATCAGCCAAGTACCAGTAGTAGTAACTACAGGCACAAATCCAGTGAAAACCGGAAACGACGTCGTCAAAGCCGCGAAGGTAAAAGACTGAAAAGTGTTGTTAATGTGATGTATTATCAAAAAACGCCTGGAGACGGAAGCAGCGGCTCCGTCTCATCGCTTACGTCCAGTTCTACAACAAACCCCAGCTCTAGTAATAACCATTCAATTTCCCCTAACCCAGCCCCCTCTTCCCACACGGAAGAGCCCTCGACCAGTCGAACAGTTTCTAATTTTGATTCTGAAGACGACTTACCTTTGAATCTTACTTTAAACATGTCATCGTCCTTATGAAGATATTATTAAATGAATATTGTGATATAACTATTGTACGATTAATTTGCTGTTTTCTCTTTGTGACCTTATTAATAGATTTGTGTCAATCAATGTAATTATTTATCTATATACTGGGATCTCTTGCTTACACACGATCCACATCACATGTATTTAGTTTATTAAATGTATTACTCTTGTGATGGTTAGTGTATTGATGATTGTTTCTATTTCCTTTGTATTCACTAGAAAAATGTAATTAAATTTGTTAGTTATATTGATTGGATATTAATCATTTAGTTTTCTGATATCATTTAATTAAATTATAATAAATGATAGCCATAAACTTTAATACGGGTTTTGAATACGAACACATATAATAGAAACATATTTTATTTTACACAACACAAAAAGTTAATACTTAATAAATTCACGATGTAGACATCCAAATCTACAATTACCTACCATATCTGTACAGTTATTGTTCAAATGGTGATAGGTTAATATTTTTTATACATAATCGTTCATTTCTTGCCTAAGGACCCATACATATAAAAATTTGCTATTTTGACATGTATGGCCGTCGCGGCCGTCAGCGACGCGGCTAGCACTTTAAATGTGCAATAATCAAGAAGCATATATGTATAGCACAGTATACCAAGAACAGTAGTTTATCTGCGGGCTGTCGGCGAATTATTAGCCTACTCTTGCGTTGACGCTAGGGTTGTCACTTTATTTTTAAATACCTATTCGTGTATTATGAGCAGCACTGAATTTTCTTTACGTCGATGGCTTAGAGCACACATGTTCTAATTAATAATATTCCGACATCCATTTCGCACTCAGTTTGCTGCGGGCAGCTGTTGATGATGGTCGCATGCGTATTTCGCGAGTGGCGGGCGGCGAAATAATGACGGCTCAAGATGGCGGACTAGTTGTTTTTTTTTTGCACTACCTCATTGTGAGTATCAAATGAAAACGTTTACTGAGAAGAATACAAATAAAGTAACCAAAAATAACAAAAAAAAATATTTTATGTAAAAAATAATAATAAATAAATCCATCAAATTTATTACATCACACAATTTAAATAATATAAAAGCTTGTCGTGAGATTCACTCAAAGAAATAGTACAGACAACAGCACGTTGGGTAACCACAAACTGTCAAATTTCCCCAATCGATTATGCACTTTATATTGAATAGCCTTAGGTTGAAAATCGTTTGGAGAAATTTGACAGTTTTGTATAGCCCGACGTGCTGTTGACTGTACCTATCAAGATAAATTCGCGACAAGTTTTTATATCATTTATATTGTGTGATGTATTATGAAATTGATGAATTTCATTAAATTTTAAGTTTATTTCCATTTTTAGAGTATATATATAAAACTAGCTGTGCCCGCGCGACTTCGTCCGCGTGGATTTCCCGTTTTTGCAACATTTTTCATTGATGCTCAACACCTATTAGTCGTAGAGTGATGTTAGGGAGGTAAATAAGCCTATATCACGGTTTCCTAAACTGTGCGTCGCGACGCGCTGGGGTGTCGCGGTTCTATCCCGGGGGCGGGCGTCGTGAGAAGATCCACATAGAATGGCTGTCTAGCTAGCTTAGCGAGCTAGTCGAACGAAAATAAATGTAGACAAAGAAATGTAAGTCGCGATTTCTAAACTTGAACCCGGTTTTGAGATGCTCTGTTTTTAAAATAAGAAAATACACTGAAAAAAATCGACCGTCCAGCGCGGGCGAAAAAATCGAATAAGCATCTTTACGCTACCGGGACATTGCTTTCGCCGTCGAAATTTGTCTGTGCTACTTTATGTTTTTATGGTAATTTTTTTTCTGTCTTTCTAATTTTAAAATATTTGTGCATTCGTTAACACCTAAATAATTCAAAAAAAGCTATGTTTTTGTTTTTGTAGGTATGTACTTAACTTGGCTGTTACTATAACGGGGGAGGGCTTGTAAAAATTAGAAAATTCCTAAGGGCGTCACTATGAAAATAAGTTTGGGAAGCTCTGGCCTATAGTGTTCCTCGATAAATAGACAATCATAGAATTTTTCAGATCAGTAGTTCCCCTTTGTAGGATTCTGTACCCAAAGGGTAAGACGGGATCCTATTACTAAGACTCATAAATAGAATAAAATAAATACTAATAAATAGAATAAAATAAATATTGAAGGGGCTCCCATAAAATAAGCGTGACTTTTTTTGGTCGATTTTGATAACGGCAACAGATAGACGCTTGAAGTATTCACAGAATATTTAGTTATATTACTCACTTTAAAAATACAACAACAAACGTGTTTTATTTCTCGGTCTTATTAACGATAATAACAGGTAGAAACTTGAAATATTAACAAAATATTTAATTTAAAATTCAAATAATTTTCGGACAGTTTTGATAAAATCTATGGCACGGAACCCTTCGTTCACACGTCCGACTCCTTCTAGGCGTTTTTTTTTTACTATTTTTACAGGATGTCTCTGATGACCTTCTTTGAGTCACCAGGAGTTTTAGTAAAGGAGAGGACCTCGGTGGGTCCTCAAGCTTTAAGGTCGAATCACTCCACAGAGGATTCCTGATCGGTGCGCATCTCCCTCGGAGGAGTCTCTGAACCTATTAGTCTCTAAGGCGTCTGAATCTGACGGGATCAGTAGTTCCTAAGATAAGCGCGATCAACCAAAAAAAAACAACTCAGTATAGATGCGTGCGTAGTACTTGATCATTATTTAGCTGCGGAGTTATGTTAAAACTATGATATCTCTGAAGATATTTATTAAAATCTAATGATGTAAAGAACAATTTTGTACAAAATTAAATACTTGTGATGAATAATGTATTCATTTTGATAAGGAATAATATTATATTTACAAAAATACCTTCGCATCTAAAGCATTATTTTAGAACAAAATTTATTAACAAAAATAGGTTATAGCGAGTCAACCTTAAGAGATAGATAAATGCTGTCTGTAACTTGTTTTCAGAACTTTTAAAGGAGAATAATTCCGTCATACATAATTTTTGCGTAACTTTAACCGTTTACGCAGCGCACGCAAAGAAATCTCTGAAAATCAAAATTTATTATTTTCCGTTTATTTCAAACTATGATATTTCTTAAGATATTCATTGAAATCAAATGAAGTCATGAACAATTTTGTGCAAAATTAAATACTTGTGATAAATAATGTATTTATTTTGATAAGGAATAATATCATGTATACAAAAACACCATCGCAGATAAACTTTTGATTAAAAAAAAAATTTGATTACCAAAAAGAAAGGTTATAGTGAGCCAACCATAAAAGATAAACATATGCTATCGCGGACTTTTTTTTAGAAAAATTAATGGAGAATAATTCTGTCATACATAATTTTTCCGTAACTTTAACCGTTTACGCAGCGCACGCAGGGAAAGCTTTGAAATGAAATATTTTTCTCCCGTTTTTGCAACATTCTTCATTAATGCTCAGCTCCTATTGGACGTACCGTGATGTTATATAGCCTATAGCCTTCCTAGATAAGTGGACTATCCAACGGAAAAAGAATTTTTCAATTTGAGTCAGTAGTTGCTGAGATCTTAGGGTTCAACCAAACAAACAAACAAACAAACAAACAAACAAACTCTTCAGCTTTATATTATTAGTATAGATATTGATTTTTAACATTTTTTAAAGTTTATTGTGGCAATATAAGCATCGGTGGCGTAGTGCGTAAGAGCGTCGTCTCCCACCCGGGAGGCAGTGGTTCGATCCCCGCCACGTACCAAAGTGTTTTCTAATTTTGAATTCATATGTACGTTTAATCGACGCTTTCACGGTGAAGGAAAACATCGCGAGGAACACTGCACACACCTATGAAGAAATTCTTAGGTTGTGTGTGAAGTCGACCAACCCGCACTTGGCCAGCGTGGTTGACTAAGGCCTAATCGCACCTGATGTGGGGTAGGCTCGAGCCCCTCGGTGGGGACATTATATGAGCTGTTGATGGATTGTGGCGATTAATTAAATAGATGTTATGCCAATTAGCCATGATTATCAAGATAAAAAAAATACTAAGCCTAAGTAAAATTTTTTCATCATTCTGAATCCATATTTTAAACGTGACGTGTCGGAAGTCGCTGCGTAGAATGAAGAAATGGAGCGACGCGAATGAAGCGATCGTGAGGGTAGGTACTCAAATTTTGGATGACATCCACATCGCGCCGCGTGATGGAAATGGAATGATCGTGAATGCCCCACCACCTATAGAGTTTAATCGAAGCGTAGGTACAGATAATAGCAGGTCAGATTACTATCAAATGACGAATTTGTCCAATCTTTTCTCGACCTAAATGCGTATGGAATAAAGTAAAATCGATTGTCAAAATTTTACATTTTGTGCTACCCCAACGCGTTGTTGACCAGACCAACATTATCATCATGTAACGGTTCATGCATTACCTACACCTATTTTTTTATTTCATTTTTGTAGCTAATGGTACAGAAATAAAATAAGGCTTCAAAGAATTAATTATTATTTCAGTCTATCAGCACACATATCAGTTCATTACAAATGTTTAAGTAGGTACTTACTGTTCTTGTTCAATAGGTATGCTGAAGAATGACAAATCCGGGTTTAAGGAGTCATTATTGAGGCACCCAAAGACACTACAATATTTTTTCCATTGTACGAAGTCATTTTAATATAAATTTCGCTAAAAACTAAAGCAGCGGCTGCGATCGAAAATATGCCGGGCGAGAACGAGCGGCGAGGGAATGTGCAATGACATGAAAACGCGCGATCGCACCGAGACGGCGCGGCCTGCACTCCAGCCACCTTATGCCCCCATATTTTTATGTTAATGTGTGCGTCACAGTGCGCACGCACACATTCTAATGGATAGCGGCCAGTTTGTATGAAGACGTATTACTGTTCTTGGTATACTGTGGGTATAGCTTCATGGCAATAAGTATGAACTTTATCTACATAATTAAAAGAGCAGTATCGCTTGTAAGCTCTAGCTGTCTCGCGGCCACAGGGGCCGTGCGAGCCTTTCGATCTTCTTTCGATCTTTACAAGCGACACTTGTAGATAAAGATTCAAGTTATTTCGCCGTTCGCACGTCTCGTCACTGCCGACTGCTGCCATGCCGGTGTGAAGTAGCCCTAAAGCGACTATAAACTAAGCTGCAAACGCACTCGGTTTGCTGCACAACCATAAGTTAACTAACTAGAATTTGGTAAATATTTCATGCATAATTTTGTACCTTTTTATGATACTACCAACCGTTTAACTTTATGGTAATGATTATTGCAGAAGAGAGGATTATTGCTGTGGTTATTTTTTTATGAGTTAGCCGTATAATAATGCAAGTGCCTAGATGTGTGAAGTAGGGATATTCGAAATTAATTAAAAATCCATAAAAGTAGATAGTTAGGAAATCCGGTAATTTAAGGCATCGAGCCAATCTCTTAGAACTTTCCATAGGTACTTTGAGATGGATACGGGGCCCCCAAACGTGTGTTGAACACTTTGGTTTGGTAAAATAGCGTTCCATGCTCTAAGCTCAGGCTCTAAGAGCGTTCCAATACTGATTACCTCTTTAGTTAAACAGTTGTTGAAATTGTGTATCCATAATGACATCGACTATTATTAGGGATTATATTGAAATACATAGTGTATAATTACTTATGTATTACTGAAGTCGCGACTGAGATAGTGGAGATTTACATAAAATTAAATGATGAGTTCTTAACCGTTAGCATTTTCATGTAATAATTTTAATATCATTGCTATCCAAGTTTGGACTGATTATAATACCTACTTATTTGTAATTATGATGTCAGAAAACACATTGCATGTTCCATTCACAACTAACCACGTGAATCAATCTCTGTATGTTAAAAAAGGACTATACCTACATTGTGCTTGTATGGATTAGATATAAGTATCTACTTAAGAAAGCCCACACAATACTTTGGTATCGAGACAATATTCAAATAAACATAATTATGTAGATACTTGCAAAAACCATTCATTTTACTTATGCTAATTTAATATCAAATATCTACTGAACTTCACACGAACATCAGTTATACACAATTTAGCAGATTTATATAGGACAATTGTCTATTCAGTAGGTAAGTGGAACAAAATAACAATAAATACCACTAGTATGCTTTTATTATATCATTCACTTCACACTTTTTTACATACAGTGACAAAAGATGTAATAATTATAAAATAACACGAGTCCGCAATAATTTAAGGTACTTTATTTATTTATTGTAAATATATATATAAGTACATTCTAAATTATATAATTCTTTAAATATATACCCAAATGACCTGTAAATATGCAATGTATAAGCGCTAACTGGAATCTTAGAATAAAATATAAATTAAGAAATAGGCAGTAAATGTTTTAATCCTAAATCCTAAATAAACCCGACCAAAATATTGTTCCGAGACCAAAATATTTTCAAATTACCGTCAATGTGGTGACTTGTCCACTGATTTATACCCTCGTTTAGTCAACGTTATATTCATCTAAGCGCTCAACGTGATCAAAAAGATCTTACGTAAAAATTTCAAATTCATCTAGGCAACCAAAGTTTAGATGGCTTAATTCCTTTTAATCTACTCGTTACATATTCATAGTGCGCATGTGTGCGTGAAAAATAGTACTGCAGCTACTGCACTTTGCAGGTGCAGTCTGACTGCTGCCTTCTGTGTGGTTGCTGCCTTCCTTCTGTGACTGACGTGGCAACCAAAATGTATGGAACAAGAAGCTTATATTTTACCTGTATGGAACAGCAAATTTTTTACGTCAATTGCTTTGCCTCATATTTGAAGTCCTAAACCAGTGAACGCATAATGTGTTCACTGGGATAAGCCCTTAGCACTATGAATCATAAGTAGAGATTTTTGTCTTGAGACGCTGCGGTAGATGGGCCGAGAAAGAATATTGCCGCGTAGCCTCTCGATGCCAATTTATGTGGGGTCGGTGCCTTGGAGCATTTAGTCGGTGCAGTATACGTCTTGTTATCGACCGAGAGTACTGCGAGGTATAGGTTTTGATATTAACGGCCTGACACCAACCTTCCTTGGGAACGAGTGCTATCTTTCGACAGCACCCGGCACCACCAGAATAATATAACGTTTTATTTTTTTATGGAAAAAGGGACAAACGAGCAGACTGTTCACCTGGTGGTAGGTAAGTGATCACCGCCGCCCATGGACATTTCCAACACCAGAGGAATCGCAAATGCGTTGCCGGCCTTTAAGGAAAGAATACGCTCTTTTCTTGAAGATGTCCAGATCCTATCGGTTCAGGAACTTGAAAATTGGTTCCACTCTTGTGGTCCGCGGTAGGAAATTAGATTAACGCACGGTTGTGGATAGCCCAGTATCCAGACGGTGGGGATTGGATTTGTCGTCGCGAGGAACGATGGCGGAATGCAGCAGCTGGTATAAGTCCGAACAACTCCTCAGAACACTCCCCGTGATACACGCGATAAAAGATGCAGGATGCAGAGTGATGCCACATCTCTACGCAATGCCAAAGTGTCAAGCAGATTTAGTCATGACGCGATATAGTTTTTCTCATTGTAATTTATGGAAGTCGCCGCTAATAGCATTTTTTTTATAATATATTTCTCTAAGAGCAACTATACCAATATTTCTACGTTCACACGAGGTTCACACCAATTATCTAGCCCAAATTAAGTATCAGAACACATAACATTTTTTTAGATATTTTATAAATAAATATATCATAAACAACCATGACTCGTCAACAAATATTCGTGTTCTTCACACAAACATTTGCCGGTACCAAAACTCGAACCCGGACCGCTTGATGTGTAGGCAGCTATACTGACCACTCCACCAAGACGGCGTCATTATACATACAAGGTGTTTGGTACATGGGGTATGAAGCGGGCACCTACCCATGCTAACATAGTCATAAATACTATGGCGATATCAAAATTTTTAAATTGTAAAAAAAAATGATTTCTCCATACAAATAGTTTGGTCACAAAAACAAAATGTATGAAAAATTAAAAAATATTTTTACAATTTTGAATTTTTAATATCACCATTTTATATGATTATGCTAGCATGGGTAGGTGCCCGCTTCAAACCCCATGTACCAAACAGCCTGTATAATCACGCTCATATTCCCAAAAGGTGTTAATTTGGTTACACATAAAGCCACATCTGGCAGCATGGGCCATGCAGCTCCCCAAACTACTGACAGATTGCCAGCCTATCACCAAGCATTATCATGTGTGGTTTTCCTGGGTTTTTCCCAACAATGACTTGGAGATTGCTTGGGGGTTTTTCCAATGACTTGTTTTTTCTGATAGAGGAATAGAATAGAAAGACTCTAAATGAGGTAATGTTATTGACGTCTAGGTTGACACACCAACCGAGCGTCCGGACCTTAGATTATATACCTGATCCGGACAGTATCTAAAGTTATTTGAACATGTTCGTGAAGATCGGCAGGGTCCATCACAGGGGTTGATGTGCAATCAAAAAATCGTCCAGGTATACTAGAATGCGAATATTTCTTTGACTCAAGATCTGAGCAACTTAATTGGTGAGAATGGAAAAGGTTTTGGGTGTAAGTTATTTCTAGCGATTCTTTGTTGTAAATTAACCTGAGAAAGCGTCTGTGTACATCGCGATTTTGAAATGAAAATACGCTCGACTTAAATTTATCTTGCACATCCAGTCCCTGGGTTGAAGAAAATCGGGAATCCGGTACATGTTTATAAGGTGAAATTGCTCAGTCTTGACGAACTCGTTCAAAGCTTTTAGATTGAAGATTGGACGGAGAGATCCATCTGACTTTGGAACCAGAAACAATGGTGAAATGAAACTAGCTGGGGGACCAATTTACTGACTTCAGAATGCCTTGGACTTTCATTTTTTGGATTAGTTCCGTCATTTCCTGTGAAACGTGTGTTCGACATATGTTTTTTACATTTGGAAGGAACAGTTGGTTTTCGGGCAAATGGAATTTGATAACCCTTTATTAATCTTAACACTATTTCCGGCGCTCCCATTTCTTCCTAAGTCTCGTAATAATGAACTAACTGGCCAGCTTGGAATGACCTCCAGTCATTGCTCATGCCATTTAGATCTAATCTACCTCTAGAGGCGTGACCTGATATAGTGCTCGTCCTCGTTCTCCTCTTTGTAAACCCCGAGGCCTCGAGCCACGGTGCTGAAAGGAACCCCTGTCCTTGTTGCTAAACGTATTACTTTGAAAGAATCGTGAGTCATATTATTATGATGTACACCCCTCGAGAGTGGTAAATTATTATACCTACATAGGTCTGGATTGACCAGATGTGCAGAAAGGTATTTGGGTCCCAGTTGATGGGCCCATAATTTTTTTGATGCCTGTTCCCCTCGAGGGCTGGCTATGGCTTTTATTAGTCCTATTATGTGTATTCTCAGATTTAGGGGGCCAGAAAGCTTTGCGAACACCACCTGCTTTTTCCAACAACGATTGCAATGCGTCAGTTTCAAAAATATGTGTATTTGATGGAGGTAGGTATCTTACTTAGTGAAACTTTTACTACTGGGTCTTTTATATTCTTTTAAAATAGCGTCTACCTGTATTATTTCTGATTTATGCCCACAGATTTACTGAAATAGGTCATTAGAAATTTTGTGGAAGTCCCCATTTATACTTAAATAATTCTCAATTTTAGAATGTAAATGATCAAGATTCGTTTCGGACTTAGCCCAAGGTTATATAGTCTATGGCCCAAGCTAATAACTCCCGACTATTTTCTTGTAAAGATTCTTTCTGTTTTAAAACACAATATGTAATTGCGGCGTATGCTTATCGGCTTTAACCAAATGGGTAAGGGAATCATATTGTCGAATCTCCGCATTGCAATCAAGATCTACCAACCCAGGGGTGTGATTATAAAGTTGTAAAAATGTAAAAACGTTAAATGAATAATCTGTAAAACTCTTATTCATACACGGCATTATACGCAATTATTCCGAACGGAAAAACCGTTAAAACATTTTTAAAGACAGTAAAAAGTTTAGGTACTCGCATTTTTCCTTGTACTCAGTTAACTGACTCACTTATTACAAAATATGATTTTAAAACCTTCTTTAAACAAAAAACTCTTTCAGAAACTTATACGTAAGCGGGTAAGCCTGGGAAAGCCGTGTTTCTTCTACGGGAATCAAAACACCAATGAGGTAAAATGGCGTTAAACTTACTTTTATAAGTCGACAGATGGCGCCACTGTCTGCTGAGCCAACGGAAATACGTCATCAAAGAGAACTGAAATGGTAAAGACTACGGGAAACGGATATGCCTATCTCATTTATAAGCTTCGAATTACGGTCAAGTACTTTTAATAATTATAGTAGTCCAAAATGCGATTTTCCAATGAAAACACATCAAACGGCACTTGCTTGTGAAAGCGAAGATGTTGTCCCTCAGTATTTTCACATGCCATGCCGAAAAGCAAATATCACTCGCTTACCTTCCAACTCTGATGATATGTTTATTAAAATGCTTTGAGAGCTCTACGAACCAATTGCTTAATTAACTCTCAATATTATACGACTAAAAAGAACAGCTACTACTCGCCAAGACACACAATAGAAACTTTACAAATTGGTGCTTAGGTAGATGACCGAGACATTTATATAGGTAAAACTAGAAGCCCTACTCATAAAAAAGTGAAGACAACTTGGTTGACCCCAAGTAACCTTTGAATGTGTTTCCTATCTGTCTCTTTCTCTAACTCTCCCCACAAGTAATATGATGACGTATGTAAGTATTAAATGGTCACGTGATCTAGTGGTTTGAGAGACAAATGAACTTAGACAATTTAATACGGGACGTGGCAACCGGACACTTGCCCTCTGCCAAAGTACATGAACAAAGTTTATGTAAGTTTATAAAACCTAGTTCGCCGCGACGACCGACCGCCATTTTGAATTCGTATCTGTGGCTAAGCGGACCTAGTAAAAATTATTGGTTGCGGAGTGTTTCCTTGTAAACGACGACCAGAAACATTAAAGTTATCCTAAAACGGAGTTGCTTATCACACGGAAGTAATTTTCTATTTAAATAAACTACTGTTTCACATAACAATACAATTTTTCATCTACAAATTTTGCGACAGAAACAACGATATAACAACGTTAGGCGATATGGTGATACGCGGGTTAGCCGAGCCCGCGAGTGTGCACTCATATTCGCGATTACAATTTTTGCAACAGTGTGCACGAGTCAGTAAATGTGTGCTATGCGTGTTTGCCTCACCCCCTCCCCCCGCGAAAAACGGCAGAATGTTTTCAGTACTAAATCCGCGCTATAAATGAATAAGGTCAAATTTTTTGTGTTCACTTTTTGTTTGAGTTTTGGCTTCCATTTTTATTTATTTTATTGCTAGTCACACTTTTTTAAATTCCCTCTATGGGTTTATTCCTCTGAGCCTTTGCCTTTTTTTATTTGACGTTGACATTGACAATCCGATCTGAATTCGAAAAAAATTAATTGTACATCGCTCGCTACCTACCCATTTTATTTTCCAAGTATCTGATTCATTTGCTTATAAATCTTCATCATAAGAAATGGCACAAACAGCGGGCGTAAAGCCCATGACCATTGCTGGTCGAGTAGCATCAGAGCGAGAACGATGTATTGGTATGACTGAAACTGAAAGGGCCTGGCGTAAACAGTGGCTAAAAGATCAAGTTTTAGCTGCCAACGAACCTGTTCATGTAGAAGAATATTGGAGAGAACGCACTAATCCCATTCGCCGTTTTTACCGTAAACCGTTGGATACTCTATTCACCAAACTGACTCCATTTCTGGTATGGTTACATAACCAAAAAATAACCTACACCTTAGTGTAAACAAATATGATTTCGAAAGTAAAATCTCATCTTAGGAGTCGTATTATTATTAATAAAGTATAATGTGTTATTGATTTTTATGGAAATTATGGTAATTTTTAATGTTGTTAATGTTTTTTTAATGTTATTTCTAGGGCATAGAAAGAGCACAAGATTATAGATACATAACTGGAAAACTTGGAATAATAGCAGTCGCAGTGTTATCAGCTCATTATTATTTCAAATATAATGGAAATGTAAGTTTTAGAATAATCTATTCAAATTCTTTTTTACCAGTACCTATGTATATTCACAATTTAACCTTTTTGTTTTAAATCTAGGATTGGACAAAGAAAGGTGGTTGGAGAGTTTTGAAGACTAAACCCATGGTTCTTCCTGGTCAACCTGGTTTCCCATATAAGTCTGAACGATGTGAAGATTCAGACTATGCTGAGAGGGGTTTCAAAAAAGCAACTATCTAAATATAAAATTATTGTTAGTTAGATTTCAATAGACATTGTGGTAATCATTACCTAATATAGGTACTTATTTAATGAAATCAATTTTAAACCCATCACCAGATCAGACTACCCAAAACTGTCAAATTTCCCCAATTAATTTTCAACTTTAAGCATGTGTATTATAAAAGCAAATTAAAAAATTGAAGAAAATTGGGTAGTTTGTGATAGCCTGATATGCTGTTGACATCAAATTATAAATATTTCAAGTTCAAAATTATTAGTTTTATTAGCCAATTAGGTTATACAATTTTCTTTCATACTCAGAATATTTGATACAACAACCCATCCAAGCTGTTTTTAAGCATTATAATATTTACTGGATGATTAGATATTGCCAAAATTTTTCATAAGAATGTCCAATCAAAAAAGGGGGTATAGCAACTACACTATAGTCATAAATAAAAAAATATTTTATTTACAATTAATTATAATAATAATTATGCAAAGTGTATGCCTTCTGCATTGAAGGCATGTAATAACCTCATAAAATCATCAACATCCATTGTTCTGGCTCTTAACTGGTCAGCTTCCGCATTAGTCAATATTTCTTGAACTTTTTCTTTTATATCAAAGCCTTCTGGTATGTCCTAGAAGTTAAAAGAAAGATTAGTTGGCTAGCTGTTAGCTAAGTAACTGATCTTTGAAGTAAATTTTGAGGTCTGTATACTTAAACAGCTGGCAAATGCATCGTATTTGACACAATATGCTACCATGATGTTTCATCATAATAATATGTCAGTTATTATATTCTATTCATAACATGTTAGATGAAACAGATTGGCCAAATGATTTCTTACTTTATTATGAAGTGAACAATGAACTCTGTAGTTTTTCTCCAGAACTGCCATAGTTGTTGCATGCTTGAAAGCTGCAGATAATGTTTTATTTTTTCTGACAAATGCAATCCGGGTCAAGCCATCCCATTCAACAAAATTGATAGGCGGTGGTGGATTTCTGGGCTCTATTCTAACAACACTTGATTCTACTTTTGGTGGAGGTCTGAAATTATTTTTTCCCACCTGTAAAGCAAGAAATTTATCAAAAATATTTACTATCACATTATACAAAACATCTATTTGTCCACCTAATATGTCATAACTAAAGTAATATTTAGATGATATAATTTAATTAGACAAATAATTCAACATCACATTGGATTGTTAATTGTGAAACGTACCTTCATCAGCATATCGACTCTAGCCAACAATTGTGTGTTTATTGACAACCTGCAGTACAGTTTATCACCCGGTTTTGCTACCAGCCGTTGTGCAAACTCTTTTTGAAACATCAACACTGCACATCTAAAGAATGGTCTATGCAATAACAATTTAAATACTAGTGGTGAACTAATTTGATATGGAATATTTGCAACACATATGTCAAAGAATGGCAATTCTGTTTTTAAAACATCACCCACTAGTATTTGCAATTTAGCTTGGTAGGGGGTACCTTGTACACGTTTTTGAAGCTCAGCAACCAATCTGAAAAAAGAAGTATACTGAATTAATTATTATGGATGTTGTTAAAATTAATACTTAACATACATGCTAGCCTGCTCATAATTTGATAAGCTTTGAGCAGAGCTTTACAGATCCATATCTGGCAAAATGGGCCATGTGGTACCTGAAAATAGTGTCACTTAGGCCCTTCGCACATGGCTTGTCACATAATCGTAGAAACTATGACAGTAAGAGGGACTGTGAGATGCGTACGCTACGATTATGTGACGAATCATGTTGCCATAGTATCCTCCAATCCAAAAAGTAAGTAATATTTCAATAAACCAACAAGTAAAATTCAACAACCAGGACAGTTATTTACACTTAAAATATCTTATCAGTCCAGCTGGGCTGGCCTATTCGCTAACTTTTTTCGACTAATGGAAGTGAATAGACTGGCTGGTAATTCACTTTGCTTATACTTAAAGTTATTCATAATTTTCCCAAATTACCTTGTATCAATTTCACAAGCTATGACTTTTTTTACTCTATCAAGCAATTTGATAGTCATGTTGCCAGTACCAGGACCAATCTCAAGGGCTACATCAGTAGGTCGCAAACCAGATTTATCTAGCATGGATGTTATAATGAGTGGATTTTTCAAAATATGCTGCCCGAAATCTTTGTTAAACTGTATTCCTGATAAAAAAAAACAATATGATCTTTAGTTAGTTACAAAAGTAAATAAAATAACCATCAACATTCATTGCTGCCTTGTCATAGATGTTACCTTGTTTTGCCACTTCATTATGTATTCTTGATTTCTTTTCAGCTTTTATTTTCGGCATTATGACAGAAATTAATTAACACGATTATAACTTTTAATTAGTTTAATATTACATACAAACCACATGTGATGAGGAAAAGTAGGGGAAGAATGTTTTTTGCAAAGTAGGTAGGTACTGTCAATGTCAAATGTCATGCATGACAATGACATTGGTCATCATTTCTCCTCTCATATATTGACAAAAGATTCCGACAAGTACAGCCATATATACTAAAACTTGATTTAAGAATTTAAAAAAAAAATATTCTGCTTAAGCAGAAGTCACTAAGTGTTGAGAAGTAAATACATAATAACATAATTATAGATTTATAGACACACTTTGCCTGCTTGATAATGTATTTAGATGTTCGTTATGGCGTTTATTCTTTAAGCTTTAATGAATTTAAATCTTATGAACCGAAACACTCAATACCACAATTTAGCACTAAAATTTCTAAATATTAGCTAAATACTTAGACAATTTAATACAATGCTAAATAAATAAAATATCTTCTATTGTATGGCTGGCTTTATTTTGGCACAATAGAAAGCTTTGTTATTTTTTTTATCTGGCAAGATTTACTATAAATTTTTGGCATGGTTGATCTTTACGGGACCGAGTGATATAAACCGTTTTGTGGAATTATTATGAAAATGGAGTGGAAACCTGAACAGGAAGGTTTACGACAAATATTAACACTACTTAAGGAGTCTCAGTCGCCAGATACAGCTACTCAAAGAGCAGTTCAACAAGTATCCTTTTCAATAAGTTCTCGTACTTGCATATCGGCGTGGATATTTTTTTTTCGTCCTAACCGTTTTATTCGGTACCTAAGCACATTTATTTTCTAATATTATATACTACCTAGTAACCTTATTAAAATTCATGAATAAAACGTGCTTTGAGCGTCGCATCTCGACGCTCAATGAAATCGATTTTTCCGACATGACAGTTATTGACAACCTCTATATTTTCCTTAGCAAAATAATCTCAGAAATTGGAAGAACTGAACAAATATCCCGATTTCAACAACTATTTAATCTTTGTACTCACCAAATTAGTCACGGAAGAAGAACCCACCAGGTCTTTGAGTGGATTGATTTTGAAAAACAATGTCAAAGCTCACTACAACAGCTTTTTGCCTGAAGTGGCAGAATTTATCAAACGGGAATGCCTGTCAGCTGTCGGCGACCCCTCACCACTTATTCGAGCCACAGTTGGCATTATTATCACCACAATTGCCAGTAAAGGTGAACTAACCTCTTGGCCTGAACTTTTACCAGCATTATGTCAAATGTTAGATTCACAGGATTATAATGTTTGCGAGGTGAGTTATAGAATAATAAGAGCTGGTTTCACAAGGTCTGATCAGGAGATATTGCACAGTTCTAATCTTTTCTAAAAATGCCATTCACAACACGAGATTATGCATGTTGCTAATATCAAATGAAAATATATCGAAGTAAAACTGTATGGTAGCTTGAGTTAAAAATGGAGTCTCTCAAATACAACAAGAACTCTGAAGGAACTCATCTCATAATTACTATCTGTCAAATGAATACTAATGGGAACTAATTTGGAATCTGTGTTGCATATGTATTTTTATTTTTGCATTTTATAATCCATATGTATTTTTATTATGGCATTTTATAATCTAATTTTCTGTTGTACTTATATTTTGTTTTTATTTATAGGGTGCATTTGGCGCCTTGCAGAAAATTTGTGAAGATACAGCAGAGTTATTGGACAGTGATGCCTTGAATAGACCCCTAAACGTCTTAATCCCCAAATTTTTACAGTTCTTTAGGCATTCCTCTCCCAAAATTAGATGTCATGCTATTGCTTGTGTTAATTATTTCATCATGGGTCGGACACAGGCTTTGATGATGCACATTGATGCATTCATTGAGGTATGTAGTACTGTTTGATATAATGGTGTTTTATTTTAAAAAAAGATTTTTTTATTATCATGTCAGAATTTTTTTTTCTATTCTATTCTTAATTAATGGCATCGCAACGCATTAAACATACGCATTTTGCCTATGTCAAGTGAAAGGTAACTAAAGTAACAAAAATTGTACGGTTGATTTGGGTGTAAAAATGGAGTCTCTCAACACAAATGTTTTTACAACAAGAACTTGGGAGAAACTCCGATTTTTTCTTGTCTTTCATTTTCTATTTAATTTGGTGAAATATTTTAAAATTGATTTTTTAAATGAACTTGTTTTTTAGAACCTATTCCACCTGGCAGCAGATGATGATTCTGATGTTAGGAAAAATGTGTGTCATGCCTTGGTATTGTTACTAGAAGTCCGATTGGATAGGCTTATACCTCATTTACCAAACATTATTCAGGTAAGTTGCACTACTTTTATTACTTACTTATGTACAAAGGTACCATTTTATTTTGTTTGTAATACTTTAACGTCAATAAACATAAACTTGAATTATGTGTCAGTATAAGTTTTAGAGAGTTGTATTGTATACTATATTAAGTTTTGAAAAAATTTGTCTTGTACCTTTTCAGTTACTGTATGTTATAAATTTTGGTTTTGAGATAGTAACTGCCTGAAATGCAGTTATTTTGTATAAATTAAAAATGTTTTTCTTAAATACTTACTTAGGCCTTTAGTATTAAATTTATAGCCGTCATGTGATACAGTTTTTAAATATCATTATAAAAATAAAGTCAATGTTTTTTCATTTTAGTACATGTTAGTACGAACACAAGATCCAGAAGAAGGTGTTGCTTTAGAAGCTTGTGAGTTCTGGCTGACTCTTGCTGAACAGAATGTTTGTCGTGAGGTAAGATGGTTTCATCTTTCTATTTTAATACATATCAAAGAAAGATAATTTTGAATGGCACTAAAATCTTACATCCACACCTTGACCTCAAATGATTGCAGTTTTTGGTCACCATCATGATCTCCCGATTCTGAAACTTACCTCCAACAATGAGCGTGATTGAGAAACCAGATGGCACTAGATGGCACCACTTAGGTCTTGGTGTCAAAACACTTAGGGAAATTTCCACTTCACATTTATAAAATTGTCATGTGATGATGAATTAAATCTTGATATGTGGATTTAATGCAACAGTGCTGCTAACTGGTCAATAGTATTTAACTTCAAATTTATAGAACTCAAAGACCTGACATTACAATAATTTGATAAGAATAACCCATTATCCTGATTAGAATCGCCAAGACTAATAAATAGAAGAAAAATAGAAGAATAAAAAATAGAAGAATAAAAAGACTAATAAATTAATATGAGTGTCGTCATATTAATTTATATTAATACTAGCTTTTGCCCGCGACATCGTCTGTGTGGAATAGTTACTTTGAAATGAAATAGCTCTTTACTTAAATGGACTTTGCTAAGTACTTTTAAATTGTCAAAAGCCCTACCACTATTTCAACGAAAAATGATAATTTAAAAATAAATAAAAAACGTCAGAAAACTATTGTTATATTTTCTGTTTTTTTTTATTTTATAAAACCGTTTTTTTATTTTTTTTAATCAACGTTTTTTATAAATTTTTTTTTAAATCTTCGCCTTCAATCACAGTCCAACTTGTACAACCCGTCAAGTATAATATACCCTTTCAAGATGCAGGTATATACTAGTTGGACTGTGATGCAGGCTGTGATTTCAAAAAAAAAAATATTAAAAAAAATACGATTTAATTATTGAAAAAAAAAAAAATATTTTTCTTTGAAAAAAAAAAAACAAAAAGTACCCAGCAAATATTGTAATATTTTATGCGGCCGTCTCTCGTACATAGGACAAACAAAGAGAAGCATAGGTACCCAGGTGAAGGAGCATATAGCTGACATAAAACATAGGCGCGAAACGAAGTCTGCAGTGTGTGAACATGCGCTAGAAGGGCCCAATCATTACATAAGGTTCGATAAACCACACATTCTCGCCAAGGAACGTCGATACATCCCAAGGATATAAGGGAGGCTATTAAAATAAAGAAACACCCAAATTTCAATAGAGAAGATAGTTGGGCCGTACCACCTGCTTGTGATCCAGTAATTAAAATTATTAAAACTCAAGCAAACCACCACACAGCAAGACCTAATGACACCGTGAGCTCTGTTTGCGTAAAACGGAACACTCCAAATTAATAATTAAAGTGACGGTAGATTTAACTATTTCATTGCATACGTTTTATGTCTAGCGATCTCACTTTAACAGTTTGATGACGTCATATGGCTCCATCTACAGGTATATAATCTAAGATGACAACCTACATCTTTAGTCATCCCGCGACCACAAACGCTGAAAAGTGTTACGAAACGTCGGGCAATAATAACAACATGTAAAATCTAATTACACGCGAGTTAAATCCGTAAAAGTAGTTTTATTTATAATGTGTAGTGCTCGCGCAAATCTAAGAGAACATTATACAACATGTAATTTAAATAACCGACAACCTCAAAGTTTTTTTTTACTAATGTGCATATGAATTAATTGCACTGGTTTTTAATATTTTTAATGAATTTTAACAGAGATATTTGAAATATTAGTTATCCTCATTACAAGCGCATAGTATGGTCAAACTACGCATCGACCGCGTGTAGAGAACAGCGCGCTTGTGAGTGAAGCGCTCATAAATAGGTTTATACGACAGCTGATCGCCCGCCCGCCGGTTGAGAACACTCATTAATGCTAAACATCAGCTAAATTGGCATCTTTATAGATGTGTTATTACTGTTTAATAAGGTATTTGTAATTATTAAAATTAAAACTTACATGAACAAGTTGATGTAATCCTAATATTAATTCACACTGATGCAAGGGCGGCGTTCTTTTAAAACACTTTTAAAATGTCCATCGCCTTGCCGAATACACTTTCTTTTCCACAATTGGATGAAATGTTCTGTGATCCCTTTGCCGGCCAACGTAGTAAAACGGGATACCTACGTTAGTCCCGTAACGATTATTGAATCTTCTGCATGCCACATTATCACTGCACTGTGCTAATGTCCTCACCATTTCGGTGTATTCAATATTTGAATATCGAAAAGACATCGTCTCACTGACTTGCATCGTCTGCGAAAGTAATAACAAAATATTCACTGTTATTTATCACTTCATCAGCGGCGCGGGCGGACCTATAACTGAAAGAAAGAAATTTGCCGCTAGCCGATGCCGAACGGCTCGGTCGCATGCGCGCAATAGGTTATTGTGATGTTCTCGTACTTCTCGTAATCGTTTTTTTACATAATAACGTTTTTGTGAAGTAAACTTTATTACCATGCAATAAAAGACAATTTTAGTTGTAAAATGATTTTAGAGGAAGTCTTGTAATCGTCAAAAAATTTGACCTCGAGATTTTGACGGATTTACACGTTTTGGACCTCCCTAATTCCAAAAATATTTTTTTTGGAATTATGTCTGTGTGTGTGTCTGTCTGTTAGCACGATAACTCGAGTATGCTTTCACTTATTGCAACCAAATTGTATGACAACATGCATGTATGACATCAAAATATAAAATTTCTATCAACTTTTGAAACGTCGATCACGAAAGTTAAGCAACTAAGTGCGTGGTCGGTACTCGGAGGGGTGACCAAAATTTAACATGCATGTATGACATCAAAATATAAGGTTTCTCTCTCAACAAAACCTCAAATATTTTTATATTAACCTAAAATATTTCGTTCAGATCTTAGAAATGCAAATTTCAAAGATTTGATGAAACAATGTTTACCATAAAAACATAAGCAGCAAGCACTGACAAACTTCGACAGCTAAAGCAGTGCTCTGGTGGCGTAGTGGTTAACGCAGCCGCCCGGATTGCGGAAGATGCTGGGTTTGATTCCCGCCTGGGGCATGTCGATTTTTTCAGTGTATTTTTTCTAATGTTAAAATATTTACGCGTTTTTAAACGCAAAAATTATTCCATAACATGTTTAAATGGCTGGATGTACATTTCTCATTTAATAGAAACAAAATAATGTGTCCTTTGTTTTTCATTAAGATAGTTGATTTGAATTGTTTTGGGAATAAACAATCATGTAGTATAGCTATTTACATTAGCAAATATTTTTTATGGAAATAAATTCAACATACAATGTTTTGAACTGTAGGTACTCTTGACTCTAGAGAGACTACAACTTAACTGTAGCCAGAGTAAAGTTGAGCGTCAAAATAGGTATGCCCAAATCATTTCATTTAATTTTCATTCCATTTTTAATTTTCATGTTTTTTCGTCGATTCATGTGTGAATGAATCGTTTTATGAGCGAATCGTTCGTAGTTCAAAGGTTCTGTCATTGAACCACATAAAAAAAAACATTTTGTCGGCGGCTCATTTGGCATCGAAACAATTGTCGGAGACAAGTTTCAGAATCTTAACAATAACCTGATGCTAAAATAATATGTGCTGCTATTCATCAGGTGCTGGGACCACGACTGCCGGAATTACTACCTGTCCTGGTACGTGGCATGCGCTACTCAGAAATGGATGTAATTCTATTGCGGGGTAATCGTGACGATGACGCTGATGACGCTGAGCCTGACCGTGAATCAGACATACGGCCGAGGTTCCACAAACCACGCTCACATACTATCAAACACAATGGTAAGCTATATACTTAATGTAGTACTATAATGTTAGGCCGCTCAATTAACGGGTCGGTAAGGTTTCGGTGCGGTTTGTATGAAGCAAATGTCTTACCGCTGCTTTACGGGCTAGTCTCGCACACGGCGGGCGTTTGCATGCTGACTGCATTTTCTTTAATAAGTGGTGAAGAGTCTACGAGCAAACATGTAGTCTGGTGATTCGTCAAGCGATGAAGATATTGTTGTAATATAAAATTATTTGCGAATGACACTAAAAAAGAAGAATATTGGGTGCACCCATATATTCAACGCCACTACATTAGTAGATTATTTGTAGCATCAAAAGAATTGCAGGAAAATGACGAAAAATTCAAGTCAATGTATAGAATGTCAAGAACTTCTTTTATAGAGCTAGTTAGCCTCGTTGAACCGTTGATAAGCAGACGAAACACCATTTTGTGCGGGAAACAAAATCGGCACGCTCTCTGCAAAAGTCGAGCCTCTACTGGATGATGATGTTGCGTGGCCGCATATCGAACGCATACCGCGCCGCGCCGATGTCACACCGACCCGTCTGCGAGCGAGATATAAAATGTATGGCGCAGCAACCAATCGACATGTTGCACGCATACCGAGCGCGGTTTTTGCCGCTTGCTTGCAGACCCGTGAGAGAGCGGCTTTAATGTAGTAAATTTGTGATACTAATACTACGGCCGCATACATTGCGATGTCGCAAATATTCGCATTATCGCGAATGTGTCTAGCAATATTCGCGAATACTTCGGCACTTCGTGCGAAGTCGTAAGGACATCACACAGTTGTCGGTAAACTGACGCACTTCAAAGCGTTTTTATCGCGAAGAACTTCGCTTGCGTGGCCAACTTCGTGGTGTTCAGTCGGTCCACAGGCAGTCCAGACAGTCCATATTATTTAACCTTGTTTTTTTCTTACACAATTATTTCTGACACAATAATTTTTGGTTAAAATCAACTTTGTTTAACTGTCATTAAGATTTTTGTTTATCCATATATATAAAAATGAATCCCTGTTTCCCTTGGTCACGCCATAATATCAGAGGTTCTTACGGAAATAAAAATTAAGAAAACATTGTATAATTAGAAAATTTACTGATATTATTAATATAAAGCGAAAATATATTTATAATGATAGATAACTGACACTGACAACCATTGCTATGAAACGAGAACTTAGCTGCGTTATCAACACAAATTTTGTATAGGGGATTGTCTTTATATTTATGAGTAATTCTCATTTTTTTTTTCAATTTCTGGACTGCATGTGGACGTAATGTATCTCCCTCTAGAGAACCTCGTATCTCACGTACGCTCGTGTGTAATCGCGCGTTAATTGCTTTATCTGGACAAGCTTTTTTATTGGGCCCCAAATACAGAGCGCTTGATCTCAACGATCTGTCGTTTCAGACTGATCGTAACGACACGGATCGCTAGTGTGTCAAGATCGTTATCGATTTACTTCCTCAAAGATTATGGATTATGACCTTTATGTTATTCTGATGTATAAGTTATAATTTATTGTTAAGTTTTTGGGTGAAAGAGTAACGAACATCCAGACAATTTTCGACAAAGTTTCGCATTTATAATATTAGTAGGATTAAAAGTCTACCTAATTTTGTTTCCATATACAAACTTTCATCCCCTATTTTTCCCTTTAGGTATTGGATTTCAAAAAATCCTGCCTTATCTCTTGTCTACATCATAAAAGGAACCTTAATTCCTTTAAAATATTTACATGCGAATACTGATTTCCGCTAACAGCCATTTCTAACCCACAAGTGTTAGGTTTTCTTTTCTTACGTATCTGAATCAATGTTACCGCCACATAGGTAAGGAAAAGATGTTTGTCCATTTTAGAACACGTATTGAATTATATGAGCAAGTCTTTATCGTTGTGTTTCAAACAAGTAAATGATCGATAACGTCCAATCGTTTCGTGTATGAGTGGCACATCGTTACGATTTTCGTGAGATTGATCGTAACGATGAATCGCTCCATGAATCGATGAACAGTTTGTCTTGCAATCATATTATATTTAAAAAGAGGTAGATAGGTTACTTGCTTGCAAAAAGTAGCACCCTGAAAGTAAGCTGATTAGCACACCCGAGCATATAGCACAACATATATCTTTCTCATTTACTCTATTGCTAGATATCATGTTGTCTTACTCACAACTTACAATACGGCCATGTTCACTCGCCACATACGACAACATGAAATCGTAGACTTTAGGTGCCGAGTTAATTTGACCGTGTAACATGAGAGTATCTATAACATGACAATGACATTTTGTACCATTTTTTTCCCTACCGACACGGACGCCCTAGGGACGCTAGGCGGTCGAGAGACGGGGGAGATGCTCGGTCGCCCAGTAATCCCCTAGGAACGTTCGACCTACAGGCTTGAGGACCCCCCAAGGTCTTCGCCTTCTTAAAAACCCGGTGACGCAGAAAATGTCATCAGAGACAATCTGCAATAGAATTTAAAAAAAAAGTACCATTTTTGACTTTGAATTATTATGAAGGTAACCTATTTGCCTCTTTTTATATATAATATCATTGTTGTCTTGTATGGAAGTTACTGTAATGAAGTATTGTTCCAGCAGGCGCAGGCGACAGCAACATGTCTGGCGGCGGCGAGTCCGACGACGAGGAGGACGGTGGCGCGGACGCCGACGACGGCTCGCTCTCCGACTGGAACCTCCGCAAGTGCAGTGCCGCGGCGCTCGACGTGTTGGCTAATGTGTTCTGCGCTGAACTACTTCCCGTACTCTTCCCCATACTAAAAGACACGTTGTTCCATGACAACTGGGTCATCAAGGTACGTATTATACTTTTTTACACTCTTGAATTTGATAAGCCCAGGTTTATTGGATATTTAATGTTGTTTATAAATTAAGGTAAACATTATAATAGTTATAATTTTATAATTTATTTACTAAAATTTACTTTCGAGGGTTTTGTATGCGTGACCAATAAACGCGCATTCTATATCAGAATAACAAAGTACACAATACCGGGTTCGATCCCTAGAAGCTACGTCAAAGAAGATGGTAGATGACGACTTTTTCATTTGAACTCTCCATAATGTTGCAACAAAACAGACGATGGCTCCAACGTATGGATGAATCGCGAGTGTTGTCGCGTATTCCTTTGATAATTAATACTGACACATGAGACCCACTCCAAATTCTCGTGCCAACATTGAGACTAAGACAAATTTCTCAATCCACATGTTGGACAAGTAGCGTTGGGACCAGCTTAGGCTCCAACATATGATATTACCAACTGTCTATATAAGTTCTTACAGTCGTTCAACGAGCACGTCTATACAGGTCAATAGCGAGGGGGACATGGGGCGAGCCCGAGCTGCATACGCTCGCTCGGGACACGCTGGTTAATTGTAGGCTTACTGCACGCTGTCTAGCCCTAAAGCACTGGCCCAATGAATCCCGCGCGACAGCGGATTTTTAGTGCAATATAAGAAAAACTACAATATATTTTACATTTTATAAATCTCGACCGGTAGCCATATATATTTTTATATCGGTTCGCTCTCCGACTGGAACCTCCGCAAGTGCAGTGCCGCGGATCTCGACGTGTTAGCTTATGTGTTCTGCGCTGAACTACTTCCCATGCTCTTCCCCATTCATTAAAAAAAAGAATATAATGTATGAAACTGACGTATTATTGAGAAAGCTATATGGCGACCGTCGTGTCCAATGTATGAGTAGTAGTAAAAAATTGTCATTTGGTTCGATAGAAACAATGTTTCATTTGCCACTTGTCTAGGCCCTTGTATGTTTTTACGGTGTGGTATAAGTACGTGTTTTGTGGTGTCAGGAGAGCGGCATCCTGGCGCTGGGCGCGGTGGCGGACGGCTGCATGGCGGGCATGGTGCCGCACCTGCCGGACCTGGTGCCCTACCTGGTGTGCTGCCTGGCCGAGCGGAAGGCACTCGTGCGCGCCATCACCTGCTGGACGCTCTCGCGCTACTCGCACTGGATCGTGTCGCAGTCGCACGACCTCTACCTGCGACCCGTCATGACTGAGGTCATTTTTTATTTGTTTTATTCTTGTCAGGGAATCTTTTGACCTTTGTCTCACCTGATGGCAAGTGACGGGAAGGCCGAAGATGGAATCGATCTTCACCTGGAACCCTCAACCGCAGAGGAACTGGCTATGTTATCATTAATTGTCGGAACATAATACTTATTGCTTTTATCACTATTAATATGGCGACAGATTTTGATAAGATGAGGGTAGCTAACCAAACCAAGTACAAATATGTACTCCCCTGTGGATCGAACCCCCAGACCAAGGAAGCAGTAAAGTAATATTCCTGGAAGATAACTTTGCCTTTGCTCTGCCGGTTAGTTACCACAACCGTGTCAAATTTTGTCAATCGAATTTGCACTTTGAAAATTGATTGGAGATGGACTATTTTGCTAATTGCTTATTTCGCTAAAAATGAAAATGACATTATTAAAGTTAACCATATTTTAACCTAATTATTTGTTATAATTATTGCAGCTCTTGAAACGCGTTCTTGACAACAACAAGCGGGTACAAGAAGCAGCTTGTTCAGCATTTGCTACTTTAGAAGAAGAGGCTTGCACAGAGCTGGTGCCCTATCTAGGCTACATCTTACAGACATTAGTGTATGCGTTCAGCAAGTACCAACACAAAAATCTACTTATTTTATACGACGCGATTGGTACACTGGCAGATTCCGTTGGTCACCATTTAAACAAACAAGAATACATAAATTTGTTAATGCCCCCCTTAATAAATAAATGGAATGTGCTAAAGGATGAAGACAAGGACCTGTTTCCGTTACTTGAGGTATGATTTTTAAATTTCAAGTGCTGAAGTTATTCGTTTTTGCAAATAGTCTTAATTTTGTTTTTTGTCATTGTAGTGTTTGTCATCAGTCGCCACAGCTCTGCAATCCGGTTTTCTACCTTACTGTGAACCAGTTTTCAGAAGATGCGTCTCCTTGATAGAACAAACATTAAATCAAAATATTGTGAGTAAATAATAATAACATCACACCAACACCAATAAAGATAGTTCATGTAACACAATATTACACTAAAACTCAGTATAGGTAAATATCTGATTATTTAAGAGCCTAATCACACGGCGTATTTTTAACGCGCAGACGACGCGTGTTTATTTGCGTCTGAGATGCTGATAATTACGGTAGTTATGCGTAAAACGCAATACAAACGCGAGCGTGAAGCGCGTTCGAAATCCGATTCAAGCGCATATACGCGCGATTGGATCGATACAAACGCGCGTTTATATCAATCCACTACTCTAAAACAGTAAGAGCAGGAGGTACCTACTAAAGCCAGCGTAAGAAGCCTATGCCGCTGTATATGCGCGTATATGCACAGTAGACCCGCGTTTCACGATCGCCTCGCGCTGGCGCGTTTTGCGTCCGCGGTCAGCGTGAAAAATAACACGCAGTCGTTTCAGCGTGACATACTACAGCGGCAAGGCGCAGCGTCCTCACTCCTCTCGCTGCCGCAGGTCGCCTCCGCTAACGACTTAGGCTAAGAACTCACGGAGCGATTTCTAAACGCACTCGCAGTGGTTGCGAGACCGCTACACTAGTAAGATCACGTAGTATTATGAAAATGCAGATAGCAAATTTCACGACGCTATTTACGAACGCGGCAGGTGGTTGTTTTGCGAGTCCCGCTGTATCGGTTAGCAACTTGTGGAATCGCGCGGGCCGCGGTCAGCTGCAGCCTCTGCGGATTGCGCCCGCGCGCTCTGCGATCAGTTGGCGGGCGACCGTGGTGGCCAGCGGGGTTACAGATTAGACTAATAATAATCTGCCCACCTAGCATGACCACCGAAACACGATATGATAAAGCCATTTATTGCTTTGAACTGTCAAAAAAAATTGAATATAACCGCCAACTTGAAATTTTACCGAAACTGCGAACTTTTATACGGCTTATACATGTTCGCAGTATCGATAAAATTTCAAGATTGCGATTATATCTAATAATTTTTGACAGTTCAAAGCGATAAATGGCTATATCATATCGTGTTTCGGTGTTCATGCTAGGCGGGCTGGATCGTAAATAACCAACCGTCTAGCGATATTAGCCGGCTGCGTTACCGCACAGAACTGCGGTTTAGAAACAAAAAAGCGGTCCCGCAACCGCTGCGGGCGCGGGTAAAAAACGCTCCATGAGTTCTTAGCCTTAGGTTACAAGGTTGCGTTCGAATCTCGTTTGTAGCATGTGTCGGCGCATAATTTTCTCGTGTGTGCGTTTATAATACACCGTGTGCTTAGGCTCTAAGGTCGAAACATGAAAGCCGACGCGACCTGACGTGATTTAGCCTTTAGTTTAAAACAAAATAAATATGATGAGCTCCATTCGTTCTTATAATATTTTATACCACAGGCAAACAGTCAAAGCCCGGAGCAGTTTGATGCGCCAGACAAGGACTTCATGATCGTAGCACTGGACTTACTTAGCGGATTGACTGAAGGCTTAGATGGCCATATTGACCATCTCGTGCAGAACTCAAACCTAATGCAGCTTCTGTACCAGTGCATGCAAGATCCCATGCCTGAGGTAAGTTTTTGTTTGAAGAAATTTAATGTGAAATGTATTACCGTGTGTTGAAGTAAATGACTTATTGTTATTATAATAGGTATATCGCCAGTTTTATCTAATTGAAACTAAAAATATTTTGTTTTGTCACGTATTGAGAAAACTAACTATCGAACATTCTTTGGAGATATTATGTCACTGAAGGAAAATTTTATTGGCAGGGCTTTCTTGACAGTGTTTTCAATTCGACTTTTTAACCAACTCACTTTAGAATATTTTATTTTGATTGTATATGTAACATATACAATCAAAATCACACAAGAAAGATTTGTATAAATGACGACCTTCGTGCTGAAAGCGATCTTTTCTAGGTAACCTTAGGGCGAACGGGATAAAAAAATATAGAATTCGTGGGAAGATGGCGATGTATCATTTTAAAAATGTAATAGTGTATTAAATGTGATACTATATCAGGGTTTCGATTCTAGGGTTCGAATCCAATCCATCAAGGTAGTGGCAAATGTTTATATGATGAACACGAACATTTGTTCACTAGTCATGGTTGTTTATAATTATGTATTTAAGTTGATTAATAAAATATCTAGATTATTTCGTATTTTTGTCCGTTATCTAGTATCCATAACAGAAGTTCTTAGTGATACTTAATTAGGTCTAGATATTTAGCGTGAGTGTGAAAGTACAATGTGATTTTTTAACCATGACAAATATTTCAAGATGTGTAAATGCCAGTCAATATGAACAACTCTTGCTATGGGACCAGCATCGAATACGCGATTAAAATAAAAATAAAGACAGTATTTTTTTTTTTTCAAATTTAACATGTTTTTTTATAATTACGCCATTATAGGTCCGCCAATCGTCGTTCGCGCTCCTGGGTGACCTGACGAAGGCGTGCTTCCAGCACGTTCACCCCTACATACCAGAGTTCCTACCCATTTTGGGCATGAACCTTAATCCAGAGCTTATTTCTGTCTGCAACAACGCTACGTGGGCGATAGGAGAGATTAGCATAAAATTAGGTAATTTTAGCTTTAAATTGAAAAAAGGTGAAAGGTGTAAAAAGACCTATGACAAAGCCGGGAACTACGTATTCCGCTCATCATTAGGACCATTTTTTTCTTCTAGACTATACCTGGGAAATTATTAGTTATAAAGTTATTGAAGGTCGAAGTTTGATTTTTTTAAATAACTTTATGACAACAAATTGAAAACATATTTCTTAATTTTTGTCCAGTATCAAAATTTTAAGTATTTCATACCAAAAATGGCTTTAAAACGTCAGCGCTCAATGTAACCACTCTATATCGGGGCCATTCGACTCAGCCGACCGAACGTCGCGCACGTCTCCAAGTTGCTAAGCGCCGCGCAACTTGCGCGCTGTATACATTGCGCAGTATTTTTTTTTATATATGTTTCTTGTTCTTAGGTCTTTTTACAGCCTGTATAACTGATTCTAAAGCCAGTGTACAGATATTTGTTTTGCATTTTCTACCAGTGCGTTATACATCTATACATATAGTAATTGAGTTATAACCACAATTTTTTAAAAATTTTAAATTGTGATTTTTGCACTGTTATAAATAAATTACCATATTTCATAATATAGAATTAAATAACTAGGTATGTTAGTAGCTGCTCTTGGAATCGACGGAGAGAAATACACAGACATTATCAAAAGATCAGAACACGTTCAGAGTGACACGTTCAATTAGCTATATAGTTGTTATATGATGACTAGGATATTCCAAGCATTTTGACAAAACTAAACGTTTTAATTTATGTTAAAACAAATGCTGTTCCAATGTTTGCATTCTTTTCATATAAAATAATCATAAGACCCCCATCTCAATGTCGCTGACTATACCCATTATAACTTTTCTCATACCATTTCAGGTCCAGAAACATCAAAGTATATACCACTGGTTTTGAATAATTTAGTAGAAATCATCAATAGGCCTAACACCCCCAAGACACTTCTTGAAAACACAGGTAAGTGATGTATTTAAAACCTCAACAAAATACGAATTATCAAAATAAACATATATATTTTAAAAAACCAAAATAATTACATTGACAAGATTATAATTATCGTATTTGCTAGAAGATTTGTGTGGTAAACATTTTAAGTCTTGGTGGCAGTTACTGTTAAATATGAACTTTATTTATGTATTTTTGTCACAGCTTCATATTGATTTTTCATATAGATCATTTATTATTCACCTTATGTAATTTCTTATTTATGTTTATAGTGATTTCCGCCATAGTTTGCGCAAGCAAATGGCGGAACACGCTGTCACTGTACCTAATTGCATCCAATTAAAACAAATTGTTATTTGGTTATAGATTAATTTGTTATTTATAACCTAATTCTACCTGCATCTACCTATGTTTGTCTAACCCATGTAAATTGTAACTATGCAAGGGCCTTACAATGAGTTTATTATATTACCAAAGTTAAGTTAGCAGAAAATTACAGTCTTGGCTTTTTAATTGAATATTGTTTTGATTTATGGGGTGTTATGTAAATGTTTGAACAATTAACACTAGTGCCAACACTAAAGTGTGCCTGTTTTACAAAGATGGTCTGGTCTATTCCATATCTATCTATAGCTGGTTTAATGCAACAGGAAGCGAGAACAATAATAATATATTCATACATTAATTTACATTATTTTAACAAAAATAATAGCATGAGTTTTTTCTAATTTTATGAACTATACTAAACCACTTAGTTTATGAAAATCCTAACTTTGCAATATTCGTGAAAATCCGTTAAATAAATCAAATTTCCTAATCCTCAAGATTTACATAATGGCATCACATCACATTTGCACGATATCCGTATCATATGTTTTCCTAGTTACTTCGTCTATCTTAAAAAAAGATCCACTTCCAATCCCTAGAATCAAATTCCAAACTAAAAAATATTATAATGGAACATTTTAAGATATTATTATGGAAATCAAACGAAATTATAACTTCTCAATACCTCTCTTGTTGTATCAAAGTATGATACAGTGCCAGATTAAGTCTTTTGTGTGTAAACCATAATAATTTTGTTATTTTTTACGTTAACCAAAAACCTATTGTGTCATATATTTTATTAAGTTTTATGTTGTGAAATTTACTCCCGCTGATGTTATGCAGGCGCATGATTTGTAAAAGCTTTTGAGGAACTGATTTAGTTACGCTTTAAGATATGATAGAACAATACTAGGCCATCTTTTGTAATCAATCAGACATTTAATTTAATTGAATTAACTAGCATAAAATTGTTTCACATTTTTTCTATTTATAACACTGATTTGTTGCTGTTGAATTATGTACTTTAACTATGTTTTGAATGGTTTGTTGATTTGTTTTCTTGGTTTTGTTCTCGGTATATCGTGTCGTGGCGTGTAGCGATTACTATCGGTCGGCTAGGTTATGTGTGCCCCCACGACGTCGCACCCGTATTACATCAATTTGTACGCCAGTGGTCTGTAGTCATTTTTTTTATTATTACTTTATATTTACGATTACGTTAATAATTACTATGTTTATATTTAGGTATTATTTCGATTGTGGATGGTGTTTGTTAATCGCTTGTTAATGTTATTCTTTTATACGATTTGTTGTTTAAGTTGAACCTAGGCATGTGATTATAAATGTATGTACTAATACGGCCACACTGTCGAGCCTGTCACCGGTTTCTGGGGTCGTATTCGGTTGATCATCTTATTTTCAGTGCTGTACTTATGTGTGTTGAACACCATCCGCTTTCTAAAAATATTATCTCTCACATGATTATATTTTCTAACCAAACTGCGATGCAAATTATCGGTAATATGAAACCCCGAACCGACTCACCGTAGTAGATTAATGGTCGATGTGTAACTTAACGCCGCATTGTGTGTCGCCTATGTACTCTTAATTTGCTTACAGTTTGGTATGCTCATTATTAGTGTTCATAAATTAATAATTATGTTTTGTGTGCCTATCACTTTATTCTCCTTACTAAGAATTAAAACTCTTTATATACAATTATATATTATATACCATCGAACTTATATATCTGCTTCTATTACACAGTATAATGATAACCTTGCTATATCGAAATTTGAAATTGGTAAATCTATGAACGTAGCGGAAGTCGGTTGACACGTGGGTGACGTAGCGCGTTGTATACAGGTGCACGTCGCTCCGGAACATCCGGGACAACGACGAGAAGGACTCTGCGTTCCGCGGCATCTGTCAGATGATCCAAGTGAACCCCAGCGGGGTGGTGCCCGACTTCATGTACTTCTGTGACGCGGTTGCGTCGTGGTCGCACCCCAAGGACGACCTGAAGGAGATGTTCACGAAGATCCTGCACGGGTTCAAGAGCCAGGTGGGCGACGACAACTGGCGCCGGTTCACCGACCAGTTCCCGGTGCAGCTGAGTGCGCGCCTCTCCGCCATCTGTGGCATATAGGCACGCGCCGAATCACTTTGGTGAGTTACTATTCACTATTCGAAGGTACAGCACCCGTAGTGTATGTTTTTTAGTATACAAAACGCAACGATTGTAGTTGCGTTAAGAACTCAATTTGTATGGGAAACATGATTTACGATTCTTTCCGGTAGGGGCGCTGTTCACAAATTGAGCTCTTAACGCAACTAAAGTAGGCGTTTTTTATACTTAAACCTTACACTACGATTACTGAGATCCATAAATTGTTAGTTCATATACTCAAAACTAGACGTTAGTAGTAAAAATACAATACAATGTTAGTGTGATAAATTATTTACTACCTTCTCTAAATAACTAATTAAATTATGTTTAAATTAATAAATTGAAAGATAAATAATTAAATTGAATTTCAAAAATAAATTCATGTCAAAAAATAAAATAAATAAATATCAAATTAATTATGTATATAGGAGCAATAGCGAAACGTACTGTACTTTTTTTTCTCCGAAACTCGAGTCTTCGCATCCGTACCCATTGCGAGAGAAGACTCAGAATCAGTGTTTTCTCGCGATGTGTACTAAAAGGATTCTAGCTCAATAAGTGAAAGAGTTAGGGTACAAATTTCATTAGTACTTAATTACATTTAAATAAGGTACTTTTAGGCTTTGCCAAACAGAATGCGTACTTACCGCCCATAGTGTCGTGACAGAGCGTCGCATACTGCTAGCGCCAACGTGTTGCTCTGTTTGACAGTATAAAGGTCGTAGCACAGTTATCAGCTCGGAAAGGCGAAGCGTCTTTTTTTACTATGAACTCTACGGAATGCCGGCTACGAACTGGCTACAGCATCGGAATCGCCTCTTTTTCGTAGTAAAAAGCGGAGGTACGGTTTCGAGCTGATAAGTGTGCAACGACCTTAAGGGGCATTTTATATAGAAGATCGTGGCGCGGACATTTTTCACTTCGCGGCATCAATTATACAGTTGCGAACAGTTCGATTTTTTTCAAAAGCATGTCTTTATCAGAAGATGAGGATGGTTTAGTGGCGGTGGAGCATCACGGAGTGGCAGGACGGGTCGCTTGGACTGCGGGCACAATTCTCTTCATAACAAAAACTACTCTCATGCTATGTAATATTAAGGTCGCGGTTGGTTTTTGCGATATACGCTGCGGAAGACGAGTGCGAAGCACCATTCTCTTTTTCTATAAATTTTAGCCGATGATTGCCGCTGCGTCAAACGTAAAAAAACAATAACGGTAATTGCTGTATATGTATTAAAATAGTGCGTGTCAATCGCAATGAGTTTTCCGCAACGTATACCACAAAAAGCAACCGCGCCCGGTTTATATTGTGTTTATTTAAGTTAAGTTTATTTATAATTGAATATACGCCACTGCCACACGTCCCCGCCATGTCTCTTCTGTGTAAAACGCTCATAATACTGTCATAGTATGAAGTATTTCAGTGCTACAGCGCGGCGTCATAGCGTTCTGACGCGCGTTGTGTACGAGTTTTATTTAGCGAAGTCTTTAGATTTCGCATTTATAGAGGTTTTTCGTACGAGGCGTATAACTTCGACATACCTATAAACGCTGGAATTTTTGAACTCTACCTGGAAGTATTCTGTCTTCAATGATATATCGGACAGTCTTTCATACAATCTTTCATTTGTCTTGACATCAGCTTCCGATACCGATTAGATAGAGTATTTAAAAAGTTTTTTATGTAAAGTAATTAGAAATTTATTATCTTCAGTATGTAGATTAGTACTTCTACATTTCAAAGCTTCCAGCCTGTACACGTAATGTAAGTTTTTTCGTATAAACTACGGAACTATTGTAGTTGCGTTAAGAGCTCAATTTGTATAGGAAACGTGAATAGGCCCCTAGCGGAAAGAAGCGTAAATCGTGTTTCCCATACAAATTGAGCTCCTAACGCAACTAAAATAGTTGCGTATTTTATACTAAAAAAACTTACACTACGGGTACTGTGTGTAATTCGATCACAATTGTAAGTGGGCGTGTGTTGAATTCCAGGGGAATCAATGTCAGCAGGGGTCGGGTCGACATTGCGGGCGGCGGCCCGCCGCGTAGGGACACCACTATCACTGCAGCACTCGCTGCTCGTCGCCGCTACCGACAATTGTGCCAACACCAACACCCATCAATATACTCGCGACATAATCGAAAACGTTATTTTTACTACACTAAAATTACCTGTACATTGTCGCGGATCTACATCATTAGTACCTGAATGTTTCCATTTAGTTAGAGCGGCGACTCCACTTAATCGCACTGGGCGTAATCGCCGCGGCCGCGGTTGTGAACGGCGGACAACGTTACGTTACGCGGTGCTAGGCTTATTGTATTCGTATCGTCTATATGTACGCACGTTGCATGCTTACGTGTCGTCTCAGTTTGTTAACGGATTGAGTGTTCACTCGTTGGCCTGTAGTTGTAGTTGTACTCAGAGTCGTTTTAACTGATGACTTACTGAGCTAAATATGTGGTCGGAGTATCAATACTGTATTTGCATGTACCTTAGCGATAGGTCGTAGATAGCGGTTCCGAAGGTGAGACATTAAATTCTTTTTACCTATTCGGTTTGTGCTACTTTATGGTTGTATAAGAAGATTGCAGTATTTGTTTGGGAAATTAATATTTTATGTAGACATCAAACTTAAAGAAATACCTATTTCTCTAAAAATCATCTAGAAATTCCAAATTTCTAGTAAGTACTCTGTAGCAAATGTGTACACATATAACACCGTCATTTGAGGACTTGAGTTATGTTCTGTAAGAGCATCGCTTGTCGCCAAAGCTGTTATGAAATGCGGTACTAAAGTGGATACATATTGAGTGTTCAATACAATGATTTAATTAATTTAGTCTCATCTCGAAACTATTACTAACATGGTTAGTTAATACTGATGCATGATAATATGTTTACAATAATATAATTTTGGTAGTAAACATTATCTGTAATGGCTAGGCATGGAGTCAGATTTCACGTGCACGGTGTGTGCTAACCAACTCTGGCCGAGCTGTGTTTTTGTTGATTGTGTACTTTTAATTGATGCCATTCACTGCTCAACAAATCTTTTACATAATTATAGTTGAATAACCATATATACTTGCCAAATTGGATAAAGAATGTTTAATAACAATGTGTCTGTTACCTAGCATTGTTAATATATGGCTGTCATTACATGACAGCCATATATTAACAACCTTTTTCTGACAAAACAAAGTTAAAGGTATTAAACCGGTAATTTTAATTAAATTGTCTTAATATGTAAATAACATAACATAGCATGGAACTTAGTATTCCTACGCCTTGAAACGAAACACGAAACCTTTCGAAAATGGCAGCTTACGCTAATTACGCAGTTGTTTTGAGATACGAATTTCAACTTTATTTGGACAGGTAACATTTATTATAACTTAAAATGTTATCTTGCCTTAATTTCACTATTGTCATTTGTTTATTAGAGGTGTCAGTTAAAGGCAATTGATTTTTTTTCTTTCTCGTAATGTAGGTGTCATAATGTGCAGTAATATAGTCGATATATGAATTTTAGCGATTTTTATTTTAGAGAGATTTTTGATATCCCTGTTTTGGTGTGTTAACATTTATTCTTTATCTAATTTGGCCGAAGTATGCGTAGTTTGAGGTCAGCGTAGATTTTGTATCTTATTTCGCGTCATGACTACAACTATTTCGAGTACCTTTCTCAGAAAGCATTTATTTATGCCTCTCCACTAAATTTTTAAATATATTTTAGTAAAATCATCGCGATAACTATTATTTTATGTGAATTACAAGACTTAGTGAAATCGAGAATTTATGTCAACTGTGATTTGTGACTGGTTTATTTTGACTAATATATGTGTATGTTTATATGTCTGTGTCCATGTAGGTGTAATATATTGCTTTGATAGATTTTATGACGGCTAGATTTCTGCTATATAATGTACCAAATAGTATTTTTACGTTGCATATTGTTTTAATGGATTTGAATGTTAGTGTCGCGCGCTGGGTGGGCCGGCGCGCGCTCGTGTATTATGATTGATATAAAGTAATATTTACGTGTATATTAAATGAAAGTAATATTATGTATATGTAAATACATATTGTGATGTATATTATATATGCAAGTAAAATTGTTATTTTTTGTTTAAAAATGCTAAAAGTCTGACTTTAAATTTTTGTTGTCATTTATTTTTTCAGATATGGGTTATCTGAAATGTATTTCGAAATGACTATTAGTCTATTTACGGTTTGCAATTGTAGCTTTAGAAGTTCAGTGGTAATATACTAATTTTTCGGGGATAAAAAAATGGGAACATTCCGTTGGATGAAAATTTTTTTTTGGGCTTACACTGTTGAATTATTTTTTGTAACTTTATATATACTGTGACTAAATTTTTTGTTTCATAAAATCAATTGTAAAGTACTTGTAACAGGTACTTCCTCGGTCCCTGAAATCCCAGTTAGATCCTGTCCCGGATCCTATCTAGTCCCATTCCTTACCACGTGCCAACGAAGCCACGCAGCTTGTTGATGAATGCGAAGCTTTCGTATGTAACTCATTAAGTAAATAACTCATAATTTATTTCATAATTATTTTTGGTAGAGTGGAGAGTGGTTAAAAAAAAAACAATATCTTAATTTGATTGTATTATTAATTTTGTAAACAATCGATCGGTCCACTTAAATCCTGTACGTTTTTTTGTTTTTGTAAACCATGAATGTTACGGGTCGATTTCTAAAATAATTTTTAAGCTATTTTATTGTAGTCGTTCTTTTCCTAAAACAAAACGGTGATAATAGTTTACTAAGTACTGGCGTGAATGTGTGAGTGTATGAGGCGGCATTCGTGAGGCACTCCCTTCCTCGAGGCGTCGGTGTAACGTGAATATTATAGTTGTATTGTGCGGACGAACATTTGTGATTCATTGTCGATATATTGTAGATTGCAATGCATTATTTTTCTGTTGTACATTAATTATATACATTATTATTATATTATGGTACATATGTATCTATAAACTAACAATTATATATAAAGTAATCTTGTCGTCGAAATACATTCATTTGTTTATTTTTTTATTATTTATTATTTACCTTCCCAGCAAATATAAACTTGTTTTGCGCGTCCGATTTCTAATTGATGTTTAATTATTATGTTATCAATAAAAATATCTATCAGCATTATAGTATTTTTCTTCAATTAACTTATAAGTTGTTCTTTTTGCTTTGTTTAGTTAATCAAAAATTTAGCACAGTGCTGGCAGTACCATGAAATTTTCAAAGAGATATATTTTGTATACCTATTCCTTCCTAACACAATCGTATGCAAATTAAATAGGTTATAGGCACAGTTATTTCTCCAGCAAGTGCATAAATAAGGATATTTTCATCGCACATCTAGTCGCCCTGATCAATTGAGCATCTATATCATTTGTGGTCACATTTGAAAATACTCCTGCTGCTGGCAGACACAAATAGTAAAATAAAGATTTTAATTACTTTGTAATATTTTTGGATTTTACAGTAACATAATAATAATAAAATTAAAAATAAATGAACACCATAACTCTAGCATTTTTCTATTTATTATGAATTGACTCATGAACAGTAAACACAAAAATAACACTCTAAATTCAGGACCTAACGACATTAGCTTAAAAATCAACTAATATAGCTGTCTGTCAAATTTTATTTACTACAAACTGATATGTTTAAGAAGTATAAATACGTTGCACCCGGTCGAGAATGGCAACGTAAAATACGATTATGTTCGTGTATAACCTGTCTATATTTTTTACGTCATTGACTACAAAGTATTAATTATAAATATTACACATCTTTCCTAAATAAATTCCTGGTACATAGGCTACAGTTTTTGGCTACACGTCGTCGGCCAAAACTGTCAATTTTCTTCAATAAATATTGAACATTATTAATCAAGAGTTAATATACCATTGAGGAAATTTAACAGTTTCTGGTATCCGATCGTCTGCATAACTCTTTATTTTATTTTTACAATGTTTGGAAAACTTACAGCTGCTTGAGTATCTATATTAAAATAAATGTATTAAAGTAAAGCCAATTACAAGTTTTCACATATAAAAACTTTAATCCTGAAAAAATCTAAATCATCCAATAATTAGTTAATTATTGTTTCACAGTAATTAGACAGTTTGTGAAGCATCTATTTTCATCTAAATCACATTCAGGATATCAGCGTTAACTGCAGATCAAGTTTTACAATATGGACTTTCTTGCGTCTTTTTCCCCATCGTCACAGGATTTCAAATCGAATAACAGTAAATACTTTATCCGTACTTGCTTGTTCCCACATAATGTGGTTAATATAGGGAGATGCGCTGTAATGATAGTCTAAAATTGAATTACGAGCATCATAAATAGACTATTAAGCGCAGTGAGTGATTTATAGACACGTGACAAAAAAATTTGCTCTCTTGTGAAACATACAACTTTTCACCTCTCCAGCGAGAAAATTGTTATAGGTGAGAAAAACAAGGCTATACTTTAATACGTGTTTTTAACTTAAAAATAATTATTGAAAATTAAAACTAAGATTACTAACGTTATAGTCTTGTTCAAAGCTCGCAGCAAAAAGCGTTTTTCCTTCGAGATTTTACGAAGCAAAAGAGGTCTTTTGGTGCTGGAGATGTGAAAAATATTTTTCACCATTTTGCTATGTACGTTACGGTAAAGAAAATATACAAATCCAGGACTATAAAATAAGCGCATATTATAAAATATCCGCAAAGAAAAATGATGCCGTTTTCATGCATGCATACATACATACAGTCACGCCGTTTTTCCCACAGGGGTAGGCAGATATCTCTTGTTTCCATTTGCTACGGTCCTTGCATATTTCTTTCACTTCACCTACTTTCATTACAGTCCTCATACTTTATCAAGACTTCTTCGATTTGATCGATAAACGTTCTCCTTATTTCTTCGTCCCGCATCTCCATTCGTATATCTTTTGATTCATATATCTTTTTTGTCAATCTACTTTCAGATATCCTTTCTACATGACCGAAACATTTGAGCATCCCTTTCTCAATTCCTGTCACTACTTATATCTTATTTTAAATCACATCTCTCTCTTATCACGCTATTGTATAACCTTTCACTCAATTTTACATCAGCCATGATCCTCAAGGCTCTCATTTCAACCGCATTTATTCTGCTTTCATGCCTTTTCTCCCATACCCAACTTTCACTTCCATACATCAGTGTTGGACCAGCACACCGTCATGCCTTCTCGGACACCTGACCACTCATAAAAGTGCAAAGCCCCATTCACCACGTTCCCAGCTTTCACTCGATTCTTCTACTCTATAAGTACCATTTATTGAAAATAAATTGGTTTTTCACATGCTTGCTCAGCAATTATTGAAAATTTGATATTCTTGTAGTAATTTTAATACAAGTAAATTATGATGCTCATTTAATTAGCACAAAACTGCTTAGGAGGTAAACTATAATTAAACTATCTACTGTTTGGTTAGTAATTCACCTCCTATTTAATTTTAAGTATTTATTATATTTGTAATAGTTTATTTTTATTAATGATTTTGTTAATACATCTTTTAATATCAATGACACTATTTAACATATTTTATATATCTACCTAGATACTCAAATTATCCTTTTCTTGATCTTACTCTCCGAATTACTTACCGTGTTTTAAGTCCACAATTATTTATTGTCTCCAGTAGATACATGCTGCAGATTTCAGTTTTATACTTATGTTAGGCTTTAAGTAGTTTTAGCAGCTAAAATACCACCACATGGCTGTGTCTATGTTATTTTAAATAACTTGGTTCTGTTCTATTAAATTTGGTCTATTCGCTAAAATATAAGAAATGAGAAGCGGAATCAACAATTTTACAGAGACATCAATGATGACGAACTTAATATTACACATTGGTTCACCTAAATATCAGAATGGTTATTTAAATATTTATATTCAAGTTAGGAGGTTATGTAACTATGAATTCAATAGATTTACTCGAGATCCCTATGCCCTGGCCTGGGGCCTTAATGCGTACCTATACATAAAGAAAGCTGGCATACATAAAGGCACTTCGAGGTCAGCGCTGGTACTTTTTATATTTTTGTAGGCGTTCCCTACAAAAATATAAAAAACACCACTGATAAGCGTTGGTTAGGCGGTTCTGCATGGTGACCAGCCCCTCGATCGCGCTATTTAAACGTTTTTACCATAACCAAATCGTTATCTATTCTAATCTTAATTAATGGCGTCGCGACGCATTAAACGTACGCATTTTGCCAATGTCAAGTGAAAATGTAACTAAAAGTAACAAAAATTGGAGTCTATCAACACGTGTTTTTACAACAATAACTCTGGAGAAACAAAATCGTTCTTCTTCTTTAAATGAATGGCGTTCGCGTTATTTATCGTATTTCGCCAATGTCAATTAGAAATGTACTTATAAAGTAACAGACAATTGTACGGTAGATTGAGGTTAAAAATGGAGTCTCTACACGTGTTTTTACAACAAGAACTCGGGAGAAACTCCAAGGAGAAACTCAACAAAATCCTTAGGTATCGTTATCATACGTTTTGACATCTGACATCTGTCAAACTGTTGTCAAAATGTATAAAAACGTAAAAGGTATGATATTTCATAGAGTTTCTCCCGTACCGTACAATTTTTGTTACTGTAGATACATTTTCACTTGACATTGGCAAAATGCGTACGCTTAATGCCACGCGACGCCATTAATTAAGAATAGAATAGAATAGAATGATTTGGCAGCGGACTGGTCGTCGCGACACTACTGGTTTCTATGTATTTCTATGAAACACCATCCGTACGCAGCTAGCGACATGAAGCTCGCGACGCGTCGCCGAGCGGCAGACGACACTGTTGCCCGACCACGGATCAGTAAAAACGTAGTGATTATATTCTCTTTGGATCAGTAGTGTCGCCGACGCCGAAGCGACACGTCGTCATTGTTTCTCTTTAAATCGAGTTGCTCCGATTCTGAGGAAGATAAACTCATAAACCAGGTGTACTGTAACTACCATGCATCTTCACAAAAATTATTCAAACACTCTCGTAACTCGTAACGGATAATATTTGGAAAAATATAAGAAATGAGTTAAATAATTAACAGTAGTAATCGTATAAGTACCTACGTACCTATTCTTTAAAAGTAGTAAGTACCAACGGTACCTATTCTGGATAAAATACTTATTACTCGGATGGATTAACTGGATACGGCGCTGCCGTCTGCGGTTGTCGCGTGCAGTAGGGTTTGAAATCATGACTGCAGCTACATAAAGCCCCGACTTGTTGACGCGATACAACACGGCGACACGTCGTCTGCTGCTGATACGTGCAGTCGGCTACGAAATCATACCTTTATGTTTTTATGACCAGGCGGAGTGTACTTTTTTTTGTGACCACAACGCGTTGTTGTGTGTTATTTTTACGCTCAATGAGCGTTTTCGCTACCTATGTTTAGAACAGAGTAAATGGGGAAAGAACATCCCAACTATCGCCAGGTTAAACGATACAAATTTAATCAACAAATGACAACACATTGAACTTGTACAAGTTCACAGTTTCGATAAAATTTCAAGTTGGCGGTTATTTCCAATTTTTTTGACAGTTCAAAGCGATAAAGGCTATATTATATCGTGTTTCGGTGGTCATGCTAGGCAGGCAGGTTTATATTTTTTATAACCATGCGAAACGTCAAAACTGGCGTTAGTTGGGGTTATTTTTCCCATTTATCCCCAGTGGTGACAAAGCCAGTGATCACAACTGGGATAGACGAACGACACAATAGACAAATCAGTGGAATATAAAAATAAAATAGTAGACAGAAACCATTTCTTATTTATAATAATTTATTTACAAATATTTTGCATCAAGTATTACATTCCTTTTAACTTCTGCAGTAGTTTTATATACTTATCTCTACTTTGTGTAAAAGTCATATAAAGTTCAATGATAGTAATTAATGTAATATAATTATTTGTGTCAATATCTATGTATGAAGATGATATATCTACTTGCCCCAAATGTTTGTAATTTATCTGAATCAAACTTAATTACTTACTAAATATTTTTATATTTTACAGATATTTTGTTATAGAGTTTGAAATGGGTAGGTTTCTCTTTGCAGTTTTACATTACAAGTTTTTAAAAAGCTTTAATTTGACAAAGCTAAAAAAACTGTAATTTATAGAAAACTATTGGAATAAATGTATGTTAAAATTGTATTATTAAAATAGCTGATGTTTTAACGTGAATTAATAGAGTTGATGTTCTTTACAGAGGTAGTCAATAACAGGGACGAGTTCTAAAAATCACGAATATAATAGTAGATTACACACATACAAAATTAATACTGTTACTGTCGAAAGGCAGTTATAATATTTCCTTAGGACCTAAATTCGACAATATGACTGGTTTTCGACGAAATGGTTATTTTTTATTATTTTTATAGAAAATGTCTAGTTCGTTAAAAACACTTCTTTATATTTTTAAGTAAACAAATGAATCCTTGTACGAGTTTCAAACCCAGTTGGTAGATGTTTACAAACATTTCACTACCTAAATACCTTTTTTATAAATGTATTGGTAAAAATATTAAAATACTGTCACTGCGAATGAAATTAAATTGTTGTCTTATTATAAAATTTGTATTATTTCAATATATTCAAACAAGTAGGTATATGAAATACCCTTACATTAAAACAAAAAGGGAAGAATCGTTACCCGAGTAACGCGCGTGTGCCTACAAAACTGAGTCCAATGGACCTATTACGTCTCAGTCTCCAATAGGACAGTGACTCGTTTGTACAGTCGCCGTCAGATATATTGGAGCAGTCAAAGCGACCAAATACTTCTGAACAGTCTAAAATGTCAATAAGTTCCATACACTACAAGTTACCAATAATATTTGAACATTAGGTACTCGTACTTCAATAATATCAGAGCAGATGCGGCTCAATAACTTCTATATACACAACTAACCAATAATATCTGAATACATTCATAACGTCAAGTGTATCGAAGCAGATGGTCTTATATATCTGAGCATTACATTCTATAAATCATCTATTAATTCAAAAGTTTAGGTTTACCCTGTGTGAGCTCACTCTATAAGTGTATGTGTGTCACGCATGACTGTGTCAACAAAACCATCATATTATTTATTAAAACGTTCTCTTTTTCCCAGCTGCGTAGATACACTTGATGTTATGAATATGTTCAGATATTATTGTTTAGTTGTGTGTAAAGAAGTTTTGAGCCGCATCTGCTCAGATATTATTGGTAACTTGTAGCGTATGGAACATATTATTATTGACATTTTAATCTGTTCAGAAGTATTTGGTCACTTTGACTGCTCCAATATATCTGACGGCGACTGTACGTGCGTGGTACGTGCTATATTATGTAAAATATAATTAATAAAAAAAATAGCGTAAGTGCCTTCCTGTGCATATTTACAGTGCACAAATCACTCAAGGTGCAATAACAACACAGAAGGAATAACTTTTCACGCTTAAGTACCTACACCAAACAGTAATATTTTCAAGAAGATTCCTATAGAAAATACATTGTTATTCGGAAATTTTGAGTAAATGAAACAAAAAATACAAGACACGTTGAGCTGCATTGTTAGGTGAGCGAGATAAAAAAATTCAAGAGTCGTGCGAGAGCGACACGTTCAGCTACATGGTTGGACGTCAGTGACGTCCCGAGACTCGCGGACTTGCCCGCGCTCACGTAGAAAGTATTACTCTATTTCGCTTTCTCGGTCGGCACTATTCGGCGACACCTTAATGATGCTGTACGCGACCTTCATTGACAGAGTGTGAGTGATAGTTTGTCTATGTAGTTTACGAGGCCTCCTTTTTTTGATAGATGCGATAAGGAGGATGCCGTATCTTCCCTTTTGCTTTAATCTAAGGATTGTGATTGTGTTTAGAATATTACGATACAATAAAGAGGTTATATACATTTAAATCTAATATTTGGTTGTTTCTAACAACTAAAAATTAAAGAATCGTATTTAACTGGTCAGCAGAATAATGCTATTCACATGTAGCAAGTGTTTCAAGGCATTCGGTTCGCAAATCGTATATCAGTCTTTCTGTTCACATTCTATTTCGTGAAAGATATTATACTTATCACAAAATGAGAAAGATGTAATGTGATTGTGAAACTAATACGAAACCGAACGTTTGCGAATAACTATACCTACCCTACCTACAGAAATGAGAAAATGGTGATAGATCACTTGCAAGCTAAAAAAATGATTTTTTACATATCGTTTGTTTCGACTGGGGTGACATTGGAATCCTTTTAAAATAAGATAGATACTTAATACATTTTGGTTTAGGTGTTGCGCTTTTGTAAAAACAGCGGATTTTCTTAGTTAATTTTCTCATATTTGGAGTAAGCACTATGAATCATCAGTAGTTTTATTTTAAAAGGATTCCAATGTCTTCCGTCACCCTGTATACCCTTTACTTACGCCCGTATTCACAAACAATACTGAGTTCTTATAGTGCGCGTGGACGCATAGGGCCGTAAAAACCTATTCATAGACAATACTTAAGTTGGGATCGGAACTATGCGTACTTTAAATGAACGCACAGCTTAGTAGCTAGCTAGCTATATTACCACAACGCACAGGTCCAAAAGCAACGTCCAGATGTCAAAAATTTAAAGTTTGAATGAGGTTTGAAGTAATAACGGTACATTCAACGATGTGAACTAGGCAACATATCAAACCAATATTCAATGCAATGCGTTTACTTAAGAGTCGAGAAACCTCATAGTAATTTTGTGAATACGGGTGTTAGTGATCGACCACAATCTTCTTTTATCTATATGTCGCAGCCATAATATCTTATAAACATGCCGTATTAAACTGCGCAAGGATTTTAGTGTGTGTGAGTGGGTGTTTGACAAAAATTCCACTCCGCTTGGTCATAAAAAAATAACCTGAACCTACTAATAATAAGCGATCTCTATCCTTAACGTCAAATGGTTTTAATTAATATTAGTCTGTAACTTAGATTATAATCTAAGGTCTGTATAATCGAACGGATATCACACATTATTGGTAGGTTCGGGTTATTTTTTTTATGATCAAGCAGAGGGAATCATTGTCACCCGAATTGTGGCGCCATATTTGTTATGATCACGCAGCGCTACTTGCGGTCATAATTTAAACTAAAATTTTCAAAGCAACGCGGGCGTATCGACGAAGCACCCGTTTGTATTTGGGCGCCACCTTAGGTAGTCTTTGACGAACGCGAAGTGTTGATAAAATACTTTATTTCAACCAAATTGTAATCCGTCTGAACGTGAGGTAGCCGCATTACATATACATAGGTAACGGCGACGTTTTACAATCTGGCGCGGCTTTTTGTAATACGGCGTGTTATACGATCCGCCTGCAACACATACATAACGAAAAAACGTTACTGAACACCTATAATAGATTCAATCGAGAATGACAATTTTTGTCGCTGCGGCTGGGTTTGTATCGGGGTGTAATTGGTGAGCAGCGCGGCGAGCAAATGCCTGCAGAAGACGGCAGCGGGCGGCGGCGCTGGCGCGGGCATGGCGCCACGCTCCAACTCTGCGTCCGCGAAAGCTCTGCGGCGACGGACGCGTTCATTCCACGCCGGATCATTGCTGAACACCCTGATGTTCTCTGTCGACGTCAACATACATATTATCATGAGTAGGTAAAGGCCGGGACTCGAGGTAAAGGCGTTCCCTCCATACCCACTAAACATCCTCCCCGAACTGACCTCCAGTGCGCTATTGCATGACGGCTCAAGATCTGCGCACGTGAGCGCAACTACACCGAGACTGTCCCAACGCTGCCCGTCTAGGCACTCCTTGTGCACCACTTGGTGGCCAGCAGCCCACAGGGGCTACTGACTGACGCCAGCCTCTGTGGGCCGCTGGCCGACGCCGGCCTTATAGGCCGCCTCCTCACCGACGGCTGCTCGACCTGGCGCATCCTTCTGACGAGGACACCGGGAGCAGCCATCGGACCGCACCCGGGGGACGCCGGGCACGGTCGTGGCCCTGAAAAGGGCCGTCCGGGACTAGCCGTGGTGGGAAAGCAGAAAACTCGACGATGGCATTTGACTTCGAATGCCAAGCGGACACACTTGACGTCAAAAGCCACACACCCGATGAGAAAGTTTCCCCACCACGTTACCAGGGTCCGCCACGAGGAGGCTTCCGAACGTGGACCCCAACAGACAAGCATACCTACGACGGCCTGACTGGTGGTAAGCAGTCACCGTAGCCTATCGACGCTTGTAACACTGACGTGATCGTAGACCCTTCCACCCCGCGGCGCTATGGCAATCTTACCTACTCACCAACAGAAACAAACTACAATCATCGATTATCTATGGTTGACGGTAGATCCTACCTGTACATTTACTATTAAGCACTGACCTCTAATATACAAGTACGCTCTCTTATATACAAGTACGCTGGACTGAACGTCGACATCTAAAAAATGATGCCATTTGATTACCGCCATTTTGGCCTAAGAGCAAACTTAGATTTTGGCGCTGTCGGTCATGACAGCAGGTAGTGAACGTCCACAGAACGAATGGGACCACATATTAGAGATCTCGTTGCAGCCAATAGCAATGTACATTTCAATAGGTAAACGTCAATTTTAGTTCCCTAGACGCTCGGTGGGGCGCTTCAAATCGGCACAAGAAACATTTGACATTTTAGTATACGAATTCAGTCCAGCGTACTTGTATAATAGAGGTCAGTGCTATTAAGTGTGTATGATTATAATTATATATGTTCCTAAAGCACAAATGTTGTACCACATTGTAATAATTATGTCAGTAATATGTTTTGGCACCCGCAGGGATATCATTCAACAAGCGGAAAGACATGTTTACAGTCAACAGCTTCGGTGTAACCCGACACTGGCACAAAGAGACGGAGCCGCCTCCGCGCTCGCTTGTAAAACAATCTTTACACTTTTTTAGAGTCCATAAAAATAGTTAAAAGAAATTATTTTAGCTTTTTTGATAGACAGTGAAATGTTGCCGAGTGTTGCGTGACAGCTTTTGTTTTGTAATGAAGTGGGGACAATTTCAAGAGCGACTAAAATGTTTTATTACGTCTGTGGTGCTCTATTTTCGATTGTTCCAAAGAGCTTTTTAATGCTTCGACTCCGTGTGTGCTATTCGATACGTATTTTAATTACACTGTTGTTTTATTAAGCATTTATCTAGGTCTTCAAAGTTGGTAGGTAGGTATGTAGAAGAAATAGTATTTTTCGGTCAAAATAGTATCAGTTTAGTTAGGCATCGAATAGGTATGCCCTATAGGTACATACATGACCCGTTTCTGGCCACCGTTGAGTTTTGTCCACTTTGAGGCCTTCTTAATTTATAGAATATGCAGAAAAGTACAGATAATTTTCTGAGAAGTCATTAGAAATATATACATTCAGCCTTAAAAAAGGAGGAAACGAATTATAAAAAGCTAATGAAATCAGCAACGAATCGGCGATCTCCGAAAGCTGCGCCACCCGCGCCAACAAACATACAATTTTAAAATAGTTTAGTTTTTTTAGCGAATTGCACAGCATTTATGGCCAATGTTTTTTTATTCAAGTACTTAAGTAAATATCAAAATATAAGTGAATTCTAGTCTCTTAAGTCACAAAGTACTGGCTATAAAATCCTATAAATTCTATACTGGGTGTAAAAGACATGAACAGTCAAACGAGAACCATTTATTCTATACATCAAAATAAGACATATTTCAAAAAAAAATTGCTAGGAAATGATTTTTATTTTTTGGTGTTAAAAAAAATTCAAAATGTACCGCGCAATGTAAAGGGCTCAACTCGCAAAACCGCGATAATTTTGCCAGACGGCAGCCCCGTTCGTTAGTGTCCGTGCACATCGAGTGAGCTACATTGAACGCTAACGTTTTGAAGCCATTTTTTGTTATGAAATACTAAAAAAAAATATAATGTTTCTTTGGACGATAATTAAGAAATAACGTATAGAATACGTTTTCATAAAAAAATTCAAAAAAAAATAAGACTGACCTTCAATAAAATCGTAACTATCAATTTCCCAGGTATAGTCTAAAGGAAGAAAAATGTTATGATGGTGAGCAGAATACATGGTTCTCGTTTGACTGTTCATGTCTTTTACACCCTGTATATTCTAATCCTAGTAAATTTAATTGGAACGTTTATTGTGCAAGTTAGTCACTTAAAAGATACACGGACGTCATAAATAAGTAGTACAAAATCCCCAAAAGTAGGTACTGTGGTGAAGGCCTCTTAGAGTATTTTGATATTGATATACTTAACAGCCTCTCATAAGTAGGTAGTTGATGTAAACGTTTAGGTCTTCATTTTAAGTGATATAAACATCTATAAGCTTATACAGCTAAAACGTAACTCCGAAAACTTATAAAGGATAGTAGATATGTCACGTCGGTAATGTCAATGGAAGGCAGGGATACCCGCATGGAGATTTTTGATGATTTAAATTTACATTAGAGGACAACTTTGCTAGTTGAGCTGTCCAACTAGCAAAGTTGTCCTCTAGTTGGCCCAGGGTTGCTTTTGCATTTGCTCGCTTAGGTACCTAACATTTAAGTAGATGTATACTTATTTATATTTCTATTAAGATCAACTATCGAATAACCAACTTAATACCTGTGTAAGTATAAAAAATATGTAAGAGCTAATTTACTTATCACAACAATGGCACTTCGGTAATATAATTTTAACTCATTTCCATTCCAAAACAAATATTGACTCAACTAATTCGCATTGAACGTTTCAGAGGCGAGAAACGAAACACTCGACAGTGTCAGCTCGCTTACAACAATAACAAGGGCCGGAGTGGTGCCGGCAGCCGCAGCGGGGACGCGTCACCTTGCTCGCTACAAACACCAAATAAATAATAATTTGGGTCCTTTCCTTACGTATGAAGTCGTCAAACCGTCGTTTTATATGATTTTTTATTTATTTAAAGAGACACATTTTTCATTAGGTTTTCTAGAATTTCTCCACGACTCAATTGCTAATACTTATCACGGAACTTGATAAAAAATCTGTAAGAAGGTTCTCTAGCTAGGCTAAGTAAGTAGGAAGCAACAGAGATTTACAAAAATAAATAGTCGGCAATGCATTGCTCGTAATTAAAGAAAAAAATTGTTTTTTTATAAATAAGTAAGTAAGTAGGTAATTGTATTATAGATAAGTACCTAATATAGAGAAGATGGAACTCTCTGCTAATATTATATTATGGTGGGCGTGACTTTTTAACTTAATAGCAATATGGGTATCATTTTCGAGGTTTTCGGGGGTCCTGATTCCGAATACAACTCCTATTTCGAGATAGGGGATGAAAGTTTGTATGGAAGTTCGTCATTTTTGAAGATAAAACCATGAAACTTTGAATTTAGGCACTTCCTAATAAAGAAATAAATATTTTCGAATAGGTACAACATCTACGTATTTTGAGATCCAAAATGGCGGACGTGACTTTTTAACTAAATAGCAATATGGGTATCATTTTCGAGGTTTTCGGGGGTCCTGATTCCGAATACAACTTCTTTTACGAGATCCAAGATGGCGGATGCGACTTTTTGATTTGATATAAAATCGATATGGGTATAATTTTCGTAGTCCTGATTCCGATTACAACATCAATTTTTAGATCCAAGATGGCGAACTCTACTTTTTAACTTAATATCAATACCTATGGTTATCATTTTCTTGGTTTACAGGGTCGGATTATTCATTTTGAAAGCCAAGATGGCGTACGCATTTTTTAAACTTGATATCAATATTGTAGTTTTCGGGGGTCCTGATTCCGAACACAGCATCCATTTTGAGATCCAAGATGGTGGACGCGACTTTTTAACTTAATCGCTTTCACGCCTAACACCCGAGCCGATTTTGATAAAATTTGGTACAAAAATAGACTAAACCTCGAAATAGAATAAAAAATTAGAATAAATTTTAAATAGCACTCAATAAAAAATAAACAAATATTTGTTCTAGCGTTTATGAAATACCTACTTATTGACCCATGTGGGGATGAAATAGGGGATGGAAGGTCGCATGGAAGTTAGCAAAGGACGGAAAAACATAAAAAAGGTAGTTTGTAAAAATGTATTAAAATAAGCTATTTACAGTAATGCGCAGCAGTTTGTATGTGTAGGTATTTAAAAAAAATGCTACCCAAAGTAACTATTTCACGCGGGCGAAGTCGCGGGCAAAAGCTAGTTTAAAATAAATTTCAAAAACAATTAAGTATTTTTATAAGTACCTACCTACACCTAAGTATTATTTATTTATACGTATATTTAAATAACTACCTACTAATAAGTGCCCGCTTGTAACCTACATAAAGTTTAAAGAATATTATTTGAAAAGTATCGTTGTATATGGCTTTGACTTTATGGCGGGTGCCACTGTGCAAGGGTTTGTTTATCAATAGAGCAGATGGAGCCAAGCCGTAGTCCCATTTTGTTTTTATAACAAGCAAAGAAACACGAATTAAGTATGTCGCTAACTAAAATATTGAATACTTTTTGCTATTCGTCTTCTGTTTTATATTTGAAAATATTATGCAGATGGTATCTAAATAAGTTTTTTCTAAATAAGTTATTTATATTTTTTTGTGCTTTTCAAATTTGATATTCCATTAAGGGTTTTAACTACTCTTATCAATAATAAGAGTCACTAAATCTTTAGCTCCATCGATAGAAATTATCATACCATTTGCGCTGCATGTAACCAAGTCTTCATATTTTTTAGGGCGGTACTTAGTAGGCAGCAATTTCCATTGCAGTAGCACCCCATTCAATGCGGCGGATGTCGATTGGCTTTTGGTAACATACCTACATGACTATATTTTTCCTCAGACTACGGATTAGCAAGACGCTTTTCGGTTTAAAAATCGCGCGTTTGACGAATAAATAAATACACGTGATATCTTACTGCACCCGACCCTTGTGATATTTCATGATTTTTGCTGGAAACCTCTTTCGGAGCCAAACTACAAACAAACTATGGTCTGCGTAATATCGCAAAAGGTTGTCTTAGAATAGGTATTACCTTACAGCAGTCCACAGTCAAATAACACTACATTTTTGTGGTTTTGTTTCCGTTGGTGAGTAAGGTCGCCAGAGTTCCAAGGGGTGGGGAAGGGGATTAGTGTTAGCAGCGCGCGAGATTCTATTGTAAGCGTAGGTATGTAGGTTATTGTGTCTATTTACCACCAGGCAGGCCGTAGGTATGCTTGTCTGTCAACCATTTATAACTTTAAAAAATCTTATGGAATAATTTTTGTGTATTAGAAACGCGTAAATATTATTGAAACTAGAAAAATACACTGAAGAAAATCGACCTGCCCCAGGCGGGAATCGAACCCAGCATCCTCCGCAATCCGGGCTGCTACGTTAACCACTCTACTAGGACACTTCTATCGCTGTCGAAATTTGTCAGTGCTTGGTGCTTATGTTTTTATGGTAAACATTGTTTCATCAAATCTTTGAAGTTTACACTTCTAAGATCAGAACGAAATGCCGGAGGATGCTGGGTTCGATTCTGGCGCAGGTCGATTTTTTCACTGTATTTTTTTCTAGTATTAAAAAAACCTATTTACCGTAAGGAGTTGGCTGCGCGGTGTAGGTCCTCGCCATCTGCATGCAGCGGAGCCGAGCACGATAGGCTCGTTTGCGAGCTGCGAGGGTCGCCGCTTCCACGTCACCGGGCTCGGTAGCGGCACCATTAGCACCTTGCTGACGACGCAATGCCACCTAGTTATAAATAACAATATCAATCATACGTTGTGGTCCCAGAACAACAACCGATTTCTTATCTAAAACAAGTATTAAAATAAGTAGGTGGCACCTATAGGAAATGTCAGATATAAGTGTTGTTTTAATTCATCTCTCTCAGTTGACACGACACCTCATTTGAGGGGCGGCGTGATCAGTGAGACCAAGGAGACTCATCATTACGTCTCACCAGGTGGTTGTAATAATTAACTAACTGCATGGCTATATTGTTATAGCGGTAGGTACTGATACCTACCGTACGTACGTACCTAACTATTGTAGTTGCGCTAAGAGGTCAATTTGTATGGGAAACATGATTTGCGCTTCTTTCCGCTAGGGGCGCTATATTCACGTTTCCTATACAAATTGAGCTCTTAACGCAACTACAATAGTTACGTTTTTTATACGAAAAAACTTACACGACGGGTACCTGAATGGTGATGGTCAGCTTAGTCAGCTAAAGACTTGTGGATCTGATACAGGTGTTTTATTTAGAACAGGTAGTGTTTCTAATAAAAGAGCACTATAATCGAATACCTACAGGCTCTGGAAAAAAATATCGATTAAAAATATCGATGGGCGATTTAGGAACCTACCTACACCTAGATCCTTAACGGATCTAGATCCGGAACGTTGTGTTGTGTCAAAAGTCGCGCCTTAAAGACTTCAACAGCCAGACTAATGCTTATTTATCTACTCTTTACTAAATATCCACATAAGTGAGGCGAAGCGGGTTCATCATCAGGTATACATTTCCACATTCTTATCATTAAAATTATTCAAATTAAGGGATAGAACGAAGGTCACTCACAATCCGTAGGCAATTTCTGACGTGACCTGATCTACCTGGATGCGGAGAAAGCTTTAAGTTGAGTCGCGTTATAAATAAAAAAGGGCCTATAGCAAACTAAATTTACCTGTGCAGCCATCACTCGTTGCCTTTCAAGCACGAGCAGGCAGCCTGGGCATCGACAGTCTCGCCAGCGGCACAGCCGCTTGTGCCCCTTCAGGCACGATATCACCCCGTGGTTGCGGCATCGTGCGCACTTCGGCGTCCTCAGCGCCTTACGACCCCCGTTCACTGAACACTCATCACTTTGCATATCGAAAAGCAAACAATGTAATTCGCTTCATACACTTTACTGTCCCATTTCACTTGTTAAACGATACTGCGACTATTTATTGTCAACAAAACCGAGACAAGGCATGTTCACGATGATATCTTTTCACAGATTGACGGCTGAAAAGACAGTCTCAAATTTAAAACATTGCAAGACTGAAACGCTCCGCCCTTGCCGCTCTCTTATTGGTTCGGACAACATCGTGGGCGGACACTTGCTGAAACGATCCCGGTTTTGTAGAAAAACTCGCGATTTTTTTTGTAAAGTGATACAATTTAAGTACAAAGATTCCATAGTTTGTATTTATATGTCAGAACAAAGAAATTAGTTGTATGTAGGTATTATATTTTACTTTAATTCTCTATTTAAGAATAGGATACGATTTATATCTATATTACCTTACCATCGCCTAAAAATTAAGAATTTCGATGGTGTAAAAATACTATATTGACTCGTAGTAGATATCTATTAGAACTAAAACGCTTGATGGGTGTACCGATTAGTTTAATAGTTTTAACTAATGCGTACCTACCTCAGTATTTTGATGCCACTATACAGGTTAATTTGTAATGCATCAACAACCTTCTAACCATTCGAAAATCTCATCAACACTAACAACTGTTTCTATAAAAGCAACTCTGAAATCGCGAAATATTTAAGCAGTTCCATACAAATTAACAATCGAACTCATCTGAAAATGCTGAAATGTATGGAACGGTAGATTTTTCTTCGTGATTCCAGTTTTGCTTCCATAGAAATAGTTGTTTGTATTGATGAGATCTTCAAATTGTTGTTGATAAATACTCACTTGCATTGACGGTAGGCAACTACCGCTTTTTATAAATCAAATCAAATAAGTTTATTTAATTTTGCTTAAAACACAGTTATAAAGTTCTTAATTTCAAACAACGTGCATGTGTTCAGCCTGCATGCAGACGTGCAAAACTTTACAAATTATATACCATGTACCCCCCTCCCCCCATTACATTTTATACACTACTGAAGCTATTTTCATAAAACTTTGTTAATCTTGTCCGCCCGGCGCGGGATTTTGCCGCCCTTCGTTTTTGCCGCCCTTCGTTTTTGCCGCTCTTTTGTTCAGTTAATTTGTCCAGCTTGTCCCCCCCTAGATCGGGCACTGGCTAGAAAAATGCAGTTTTGTATCCATAGCTTGCTGTGCTGTTCGCTGTACCACAGCACCTGGAGGTTTAAACAAATTGGCAGTCAAATTATTTTTCATAATTTGAATTCATTTGTAAGAAACCGACACTCTTTAAGTAGGTAAGTAGGTACGCTGCCCGCCCATGTCAGATAATCGGTGACTAATTTTTGGTATGGGAAAAAAGAAACATGGTACCTATCTATATCTAATGTAGTGTAATCTATGATTGCAATTGAAATGCACACGTTCTACAAAAAGTTGGTCAGAAAATGAAATTAAATTTCAAGTAATTGTCGATCCTACAAATATTCTGACGAGAACGAGCGTTATAATCACTATAAGTTAATGTTATCTACTAGGTTGTATATTTTATGAAATAGTCACTTTAATTATTAATTTGGAGTGTTCCGTTTCACGCAAACGGAGCTCACGGTGTCATTAGGTCTTGCTGTGTGGTGGTTTGCTTGAGTTTTAATAATTTTAATTACTGGATCCCAAGCAGGGGGTACGGCCCAACCATCTTCTCTCTTGAAATTTGGGTGTTTCTTTATTTCAATAGCCTCGCGCAACATCCTTGGGATGTATCGACGTTCCTTGGCGAAAAGTGTTACGAAACGTTGGGCATAATTAACATCATGTAAAATCTAATTACACGCGAGTTAAATCCGTAAAAGTTGTTTTATTTATAATGTGTAGATAGTGCTCGCGCAAATCTAAGAGAACATTAATTAGTTAATGTTACCTACGTTTAAAAAATAAGTAGGTACCTACCTACCTAAGTAAATATCTATGAAACATGATTAGCTGTAGAGTAAACAATAAGAACAGTGGACAGAGGCGAAGGAAATTTGAGAATTAATTGGCAATCGTCGTCCGAGATTGAGTATCGATTACCTACGGTCAGATATTTCAGAGCTTCATATTTTTACATTTCAATTGAAATGTGATCATTGCCAATAAATTAAATAACGTCTCCAAAAATCAATGTTTTCATAAGTAAAGCTTAGATTAAACCTTTTGCTTTAATCTTCGGGGAGAAACAGTGTCTTGTCATATATCTAGGCCTACAATTGAAATATTTATAAAAGAGATAACATCAGTTATAAATAATCTACCCACTTGAATGAATGTGCATTGTTTAAGAAGATAATTATGTTTGTTAAAACATAAAGCGAGGTCTGATTTGCGTGCGGCATCGGCAGGGGGCGCGCGCGGCTAATTGCTCCTGTGTCAAGTTTCACTCATGTCACGCATGCTTTTGATTCATTTTGCGCCTCAATGCTTTTGATTGTGCAATATTCACAACTAACAATCCGTTTCGAACCGCGAGTAATGGTTCTTATTGTTGAGTATTAGCGTCTATTATACACATTATAACGTAGCTGGATGTAATGGACTTAAACCGATATATCTATAAAACATCCCAGAATCACAAACTTTGGCTTTGAGGAACCTTATCATCACTTGCCATGAGGTAAGCAGTATAATAATATAGGTACCTACTTTTGGGTGAGATGATTTCCAAGAGCTTCCCCTGTTAAGTAGGTAACTTTTTTTCCGAAAGTCTTGACGAATATCAAAACTCTGCAAAGTTAGTAGGTAGGTACCTCAGACCAATAAAAGTCTGAGGTAGGTACCAACCTCCATCTATGCGCTAAAGGAATATGCATTTGTTTCTAATAAATCTGTAGGTATATCGTTAACCTTATGTTATACTTACCCAAGGTTACTAAATATTTTTTTAAACTAGGTACTTTTAGAAAAATGCACTGAAAAAAATCGACTTGCCTCAGGCGGGATCGTCCCGCCTGAGGCAAGTCGATTTTTTTCAGTGCATTTTTCTAGTATTATATTTACGCGTTTGTAAACGCAAAAATAAAATTATTCCATAATGTAAGGTAGTTTCATCTTAGCTGGGCGTCAAATATTTGCAAAAATATTTCGTTCGGGTCTTTGAAGTGCAAATTTCAAAGATTTGATGAAACGATGTTTACCATAAAAACATAAGCACCAAGCACTGACAAATTTCGACAGCGAAAAGCAGTGCCTCGGTGGCGAAATTGGTCAACGCGTCCACCCGGATTGTGGAAGGTGCGGGTTCGTGTCCCGCCTGAGGCAAGTCGATTTTTTTCAGTGCATTTTTCTAGTATTATATTTACGCGTTTGTAAACGCAAAAATAAAATTATTCCATAGGTACTTTTATTTAAAAGTGCAAAAAAATTGTCACAAATTCAAAGTAAGTAGGTATCTACTTCTGTGGTTGAAATCGGAAATAAACGTAAAAAATTTGACTTTGACGTAATCTTTGTGTCGCGACGCCATTAGTTAAGAATTGAATAGAATAGATTTGATTACCATTACCACTAATCAATTCAATAAGATTCGGCTTTCAAGAAAAAAATAAAAATATACATAGCCTCTTAGTAGGAAGCTTTCTGCTTTCATAAAGTTGTAGTTTTACTGTATATAGTTAAGGTACCACGTCAAAAAAGGTACCTTAGTTAGTCGCATTGCATTGCTTACCCATAAATGTATTTGTTTCTTACGTACGACAATGTTCAATATTAAATAAAAAAGTTAATCCATATAAATAGAGCTCTTAACGCAACTACAATAGTTATACGTTTTTTAAAGAAAAAACTTACACTACGGGTACTGGAAACAAATTAGCAGAACGGCTATTTACCTATAAGGTGAAAACATCTTATTAGGGCAAAGGACGTAACAAAATCAACGGGGAAACAGAATCAGAACGGTGCGGAAATAAAAACACAGGTATTTCTATAATACTTTATATTAAGGTATTGCATCTTTCACAATCTTAAACTTCCAAAAATATTAACAGTACAGTATGGATACATCTATGTATATTCCTAGTTTGCCTGCGTGTTGCATTTGCACTCAATTATTGCTGCCAGTTACATAAGCCACTTAGGTGATTATTGTACAGCAGTTTGGTAAAGGCGCGCTTTCTTTTTAAGTACGTACTTAAGATTACGTCGAAACGAATACTAGGTATACCTAAAAAGGTACAGGTACATTAAGGTACAGGTCGTTGCGGCAATAAAGGCCCTTTATTGAAGCAACGACCTGTAAATAGATACCTACATTAATAAAATTATATGAAATGTAGTACATTCAAGTAAGGTAGTTTTAGGTTCTTTTTTCGTATACCTACTTTAACCTGAAATATATCAAGAAAATCGTAGAACATAAAAGTTAAGTAATACAGCCAATGCAAATGAGTAAATTCATTCTATGAAAACCCATTATGACAATTAAAATAATTAAATATTGGATTGGCTGTCCTACTTATTGACGAATAGTCCGGGAGGTAGCGCTATAGTTGAGCGAGCCATTTTATACCGACTGAAAATCATAACAATAATAGGTTTCCCCTAACACATAACGGCTCCGAACGTCGCTTGGTATAAAAATCATCGGAGCAGATTTTTTTCCAATTACTTTATCATTCTGTCTCCACTACTAGTGCAACAACTGACGCTCACTTTACTGATTTCCGAACATTAAACAACTGTTTGAAATAAAATTGATTCGGTATAAAATTACTAGAAAAATTGATACGCTACCTCCCGGACTAAAAGGTTTCTCCCGAGTTCTTGTTGTAAAAACACGTGTTGAGAGACTCCATTTTTAACTCAATCTACCGTACAATTTTATTGTTACTTTAGATACATTTTCATTGACTTTTGCAAAATGCGTAACCTTTAATGTGTCGCGACGCCATTAGATAAGAATAGAATAGAATACTTATTTGACAAAGGTAACTGTAAATGACAGAATTATCATCACTCGGTAAGTAATGCCTATTTCACCATCTACTCTATAGTAGATTAGAACCCTCTCTATAGAGGGTTCTAATCGCACTATTTACAACGTATATTAACGAAATCTAAATAGTTTACGTTCCTCTTACATTTTGACGACAGGGGCTCGTTCAGAGGCTACACTTCGAGTTGTTCGGTTGTTTTTTTTTGTCTTGCGCACGACAGTAGTTGTTTTTATACTCTCAAATTTTGACATTACAGTCACATTTGTTTATGTTATTTTTAAGCTGTATAATTATTTGCTTAGCTACTAAGGGGCTAGATGGTGCAATGCACCGGGGCCCCCAAGGTAAGGGGGCCTTCGGACCCTGACCAGCAAACCTGGTATTGAAGTAGCGACAAATTCTCCCACCTCCTGAATTTCCGACATTTCGGAACCTAAAGGACACCCACCTCACTCCACCTTCGACGACTGAAGCCGGATACTAATCTCATATGACGTATACCAATATCCCATTAACCATCAAAATTGATCGCTAAAAAGTTGCAACTTCGGACGTCAGGAACGGGGTACAACCAAAAGTCATACCGAAAGGTCCGGAAGGCCGTTAATAGAGTCAAAAGTTGTAGCTCTGAACGCGCTCCAGCCTGACAGCGATGAGATGTAAAGACCGAATGGGACGTTAGCGATTTGTTTTACATTTGTAAATAGCACAATTAGGACCCTGTTCTACTAAGGGCTGATTTTTCTCTTTCAATTTCCCAGATAATTAGACAAATTAAAATTACGTTGTCAAATGTCATTTTGTGTCATGTATTTGTGACATTTGCTTGTTAGGTTAAAAATCTAACCTACTGTTAACTTTTATCTGGTGTTTGCCCTTAGTATTAAAAATATGTGGTTCGTATAAAGAAAATTTCGGGTAACAAGTTTTCGTCAGCACTAGATGTGGTGATAATTTTACGACTAGTTATTGACTGCAACTAGCAGCTTGCCATAAGTAGATGGCGAACCCTTATTTTATAAATGTAGGTATAAATGGAAAACACAACGTAAAACAAAAAGGTAGATTAATTCATTACAATTACAAGTACCTACCTATTATATTACTATTGGGTTTCGAACCTACTTAAATATCGCTTTGTATTTACACGTCCATATTCGTTCAGTTGGCTTTCTGTATTTGATTTTAACAGCTTAGCTATCTGTCACTTGATTTTTAACCAACTTAGCTAACGCTCACTGGATTTTAACAGCTTACTAACCTGTCACTAGATAATAATCTAACTAGATAATAATCTAGTGACAGGTAAGTAAGCTGTTAAAATCCAGTGAGCGTTAGCTAAGTTAACCAACTTCGCTAACTGTAATTGGAAGTTCAACCAACATAGCTATCTGTTAACAGCTTAGCTAACTGTCACTTGATTTTTAACCAACTTAACTATCTGTCACTTTATTTTCAACCAACTTAGCTATTGGTTAACAGATTAGCTAATTGTAATTGGATTTTCAACCAACATAGTTACCTTTTAACAGCTTATCAATCTGTCACTGTATTTGCAACCAACTTGGCTATCTGTTAACAGTTTAGATATCTGTCACTTGGTTTATAACCAACTTAGCCATCTGTTAACAGCTTAGCTATCTGTCACTTGATTTTTAACCAATTAAACTATATGTATTTTGGGTTTAAATCAACTTAGATAATGGAAGTTTTACTTTTGAGGTATGGCTATTTAAATTTCAGAATTAAATTTGTTTGCTTTTGTACTGAAGTAATATTTCTCATAGCCCCGGTAACGTCATACTTTGAGATTGATTAATGTGGTAATTAGCAAATTACGTAAGATGTTCATTTCATTGTTTTTTATAGGTAGGAACTACCTACTTACCTATCTTAAAAGTAGCAACCACGGTAACCAATATATAATTATATTATCATAATATTCAAATCAACTAAGTAGATATATACAATCTATAAATAGTTACAAACTCATTATAATAAAATGAGATTAAAAATGATGTTGCGTCTGATCTTATTTTATATCTGATCTTATATTTTCGGTAATACATATAACATTATTATAAATTAATAATTAATAATAATAATAATAATATATTTCTACACTCACACCAATTATCTAGCCCAAATTAAGTATCTTTAAGAACTTGTGTTATGGATACTAGATAACGGACAAATATACTTAATAATCTAAATATTTTTATAAATAAACTTAAATAAATATATAAACTATATACACTAACATTTGCCAATACCAGGACTCGAACCCGGACCGCCCGATGTGTAGACAGCGTTACTGACCACTCCACCACGGCGGCGTCTATATAAAAAATTTAAATAAATAAATAAATTTTATATGTATTACCGAAAATACAATTTTATTCATATAGTACTTAGCTGGTGTCTTATGTAAAACTGTATACAATTTCTTTGCAAATTGAAAAGAAAAGATAACTAATGATGTTTTGTATACCGAACACATAGCTCCCATTTGCTAATACTGCCCTCTATTGAAGATACCAATTAGGAAACAACCAGGTAAGCCAGAAGTTTATAACGCATTTTATTTCGTGATTGATTACTTCCATTAATTTACTTTTATCCATTATGTAATTACTCACATATCATTGCAATAAAATCACACTCGAATTTGAACCCTAGGGGGTCTAATTAGTAATATAGCGTATACTCGCGGTTTATAATAGGGCACTTGTTACTACAACCTAATAAAGAACTGAAATTGACGGTTAAAATTCCAAAAGAAAAATTATAAAAGCCATCAATTGCATTTAAAAGAGACAATAAATGCCCGATTTTTGATAGTCAAAGGTTAAAAAACTTTATTGTTAGACGAAGTCCACAACTGAGAATATAAAATGTGTAATTATATTTACATATATTGAAAGGGTGATCAGTACGTGATCAGTGAAGTACCCAGATAACGTACTTTTAAGTAAATTATTAAGAAAGCTGTGTGATGCCGACAGAGTAGAATAGCATCACCCCATGTCCTCCAACGGGGGTCGTAGGAGGCGACTAATGGATAAGCAATTGGGTATAGATCACCTCATACTCCGTCCACCAATCCGCATTGGGCAAGCGTGGTGGACTACTGCCTAAACCTCCTTCGATAACAAGGAGAGGCCTTGTGTCCCAGCAGTAGGTCGAATTATAAAGGCTGTTATGGTGATGATGATGACTTAGGAACCTAACCAATTTTACGTATTTTAATTAACTACCTTCGAAGTTAAAAAGAGCTGTATATTTCTAGAGTTGGTAAAAATACTGATATAATTGAAAGACTTATCTGGTCATTACAATCCATTATTTTAAAATTTTATCAAAATATATTACGATCTATTATTAGTTTATAAAATACGAACAGATTCGGATCTGCTTTAATCATTTCAATGTAGTGTAAAACACGATTTACACTGACCAGCGGGTGTCGAAACGCATTTTATTTTGCGATATTGAAATTGAAGTCACTGAAAATAAAGTCTATATTACGATTACATTTTGATCTAATAGTTCAGGTTCTAAAACGTACAAATATAGAACTTAAATAATTATTGTTTACAGTTCAATTTATTCAAATTTGTAAAATGCGTTCCGATTGGCGGTTGCCAGTGTAAACCCTAGTTCACGAGTAGGTAACTATTTAATGATCGTTGGTCTGATAGAGTAGTAACAAGATATAATGCTGGGTGTAAAAGACATGAACAGTCAAACGAGAACCATGTATTCTATACATCAAAATAAGACATATTTCAAAAAAATTATTGCTGGGAAATGATTTTTATTTTTTGGTGTTAAAAAAAATTCAAATTGTACCGCGCAATGTAAAGGGCCCAACTGGCACGCAACTCGCAAAACCGCGATAATTTTGCCAGGCGGCGGCCCCGTTCGTTAGTGTCCTTGCGCATCGAGTGAGCTACATTGAACGCTAACGTTTTGAAGCCATTTTTTGTTATGAAATACTAAAAAAAATGATAATGTTTCTTTGGACAATAATTAAGAAATAACGTATAGAAAACGTTTTCATAAAAAATTAAAAAAAAATTATGACTTTGACCTTTAATAAAATCGTAACTATCAATTTCCCAGGTATAGTCTAAAGGAAAAAAAATGTTATGATGGTGAGCAGAATACATGGTTTTCGTTTGACTGTTCATGTATTTTACACCCTGTATGTAATGTACCTACCACTTATTGACGCCCTATGATTCTTCATGCAAAGATAAACACAAGTCACGTCTTTTGTGTTAAATTACTCTGCTTTTAGATAAAGGTACGTCAAAGTTGTAATTTATTGATTTCCCCCACAAATATATTTTAATAATAGCACTGCATTCTTTATCTTATTTATAAAATGATCTATTATTTATTAGATTCAAATTACGGCTCAGGTCATCACACAGGAAACAGGAAGCAAACATTCAGATAATATCTATAAAATTCTGTTTTTACCGTAACAGTATCCCAGTATCATAGAGTAATATTTCATTTTTGACTTATTTCTAATATTTGCAAATAATCTATTAGCACCAGGACAAGAAAGTAGTCGATGTGATTTCAAAACATAAGAGACTTAAAATTCATTACACAAATAATACATACAATAAATTTATTTCATTTTATGTCACAGCTAGGTTTAAAATATATATAAAAAACCATCTACCGATCCTCAAAACTAATGTTAAAATGGGTACCTCAGCTGGGTTTACTACACCTTACATAAAATCAGCACTGAAAATACACCAAGGCAACACATTGACCCGCAATGTTAAATAATACAGCCCCTTTAATCACTTAAGACCTGTCAAGGCTCAAATTTAATCATACTTATTTAAAAACAAGATTATCTTCATCATTTCGGTAATTAAAAGCTTATTCCTATTCACAACGCAACAAACTCTTCTAAAATTCCGAACGGTACGATTTACATTATATGAGTTTAAATAAAATTTCAAAGTTCGTTACAGGCACGCGCTATTCGGTGTAAATCGTGACTAAGTTGAAATAAGCTTCAAATGCCTCTCACACCATTACAATAGATTTTAAACTTGTTTTTTAGTTAGACGTTTGAACCAATTAGGCCTTGAAAAATAAGACTGGTCGTTATCGTAATAATAATTAATATGTACTTTATTGTTAACGTTTTCTACCTAAGTCTAAGCGTGCCGAATGGTCATCGTAAGTGGTCGTTGTAAAATGTTACACACAAAATACTGTGTACGTACGCTTATAGACGGTTAGTTACTGAGGATTGACTTCAATAACGGTATTCATATGTTGGGGATGCGGCTTGAACTCCACCACTTCTTTCCACACCAACTCTGTAAAAAAATGGTTTACTGTAATATTTATCTGATAAAAGTAGGATTAAATATAAATAATATAGAGCATTATTTTATTTTATCTAGACTCATGTTACAATATTTAAATTATGATCTTAAAGGTAAGTTTAAATTGATATACCTTTTAACACAGATAGGTAATCAAAATTAAAATGTGTGTACATGTCATAGCTTGTACAGTATTAGTTCCTAGCATTATACAACATGTAAACTAAATAACCAACACCCTGAATACAGGTGGTTTGGGATCGGCTTCCGAGTTGATTTCAATAATTTTTTTTAAACAAACGATTTTTTTTTCGAAAAAAAAAAACGAAAAGTACCCAGAAAATGTTGTACAATATTTTCTGGGTACTTTTTTTTTTTTTTTTTTTTGCTTTTTTTTAAAAAAAAAATCTTTTTTTTTTAATATATTGAAATCAACTCATAAGCCGATCCCAAACCACCTGTATTCAGGGTGTTGGTTATTTAGTTTACATGTATATGAATGGTTATTATGACAAGGCACTAAAGTTAGCCGCCTAGTCTTGAATAGGACTGGACTACCGAATTTAATCACGTCATCAATCCAGTGTCGCAAGAGGAGACTAAGGGCGCCTTTTTTATGGCGTTTGGAAGCGCTCCAGTGGTATCACTGTGGAAAATATAATATTAAAAGCGAGTTTACCTTTCCACTTGTCGACTGGTAAGTCCATGTCTTCAAAGCTCTGGTCGTAGGGCGCGGACTCTGGCTCGTCTGTGGGGTCCGAGTACTGCTCCAGATACTTGTGCGCAAGCGCTTGTTCTGCCGTTATACGTCTGTCAGGTAATAATACAACGATATTACAATCTTCACTTAGGGCGATGGCGGCCTAGCACAAAAAAAGCTGGCCAGGCGGACTTGGAAAAAGTCTTACCAACAACCAAACCAAGTACAAATTTATATTCCCCTGGGGGTCGAACCCGGGACCTCTGGGTCTATTTCCGGTGGGCAAACCACTAGAACACGGATGTGATTAATGGTCGGAGCACACTTGTCAGCTCGGAACCGTATCGCCTCTTTTTACTATGGAAACGAGGGTATGCGCTACGGTCCGAAGCCGCTGTTCCGTAGATATCATAGTAAAAAAGAAGCGTTCCCTTTCCGATCTGATAGGTGTGGTATGACCTTAGGATAGTAATCCAAGCTGCGACTAACTTGTCAGCGTCCAACTCGAGCATTCGCTCCAGCAGGTCGACCGCGAGCGGGTTGGCTCCGCGGAACACCTCGCGGAAGTCGCGCCGCGTCAATGTCGGCAACGACTGGATATAGTTCCTAGCCTGCAACACACATTAATATTGTTCATATTGTTTTTTAGCATGCTCTGAAGAAGTAATTTAATGTACCCTAACATAACCGTAATGTGCACATCCTTTCCTCTCTATACAAAATCCTACACGATCCTAATGCCCCTTCGTACCTCATTTCCCGATTCCAGCTGTGTCCACCTCCCGCACGTTCCAGACGCCCCTGTGTCACAAAAAGTCTGGAGCTTCCTAAGGGCAATACCAACTTTCACCTACATTCATTTTCCTTTCGTGCTGCACTCCTTTGGAACAGCCTCCCAACAGTCATCCAAAATAGTCCGTCCATCAACTGTTTTAAGACCAGACTCAAGAAGCACTACTTATCACAAGTTCTCTAATAATATTTGCAAGGTTATCATCTTATATTTATTTTACTTGTATTTTATTTATCTATTTTATATGTATATATTATCATTATCTATTATTTATTCATATTAGATATATTGTTCATTAATATATTTTTAATTTATGTATGTGTATATATTATTTGTAAGTATAAATTATTATATTTATGGTGTGTATGTTTTGTTTATGCTATTTAGTTTTAAGATAACAAGCAGATCTATTTTTTTTTTATATTTTGCATTTTGTTGGTCACCTACATTACTATTAACAGTATCTCTGACACTCATGGGTTGACTGGAAGAGATCTCTCTTAGAGATAAGTTCGCCCTTGCAAACTTTGTATTTAAACATAAGTTTTGTTGTTATTTTCAAGTGCAATAAAGAGTATTATATTATATAACCCTAAAAGATTATAGAATTTACTCTATTCTATATTTTTAGTAGAAATAATTTGACAAAACTAAAAAGAATTCCTTCTTTAGTGTGTGTGAAGATACTAACAAGGTCTATTATTACTTTCATATATGTAGTTGCTATCGACGATTTAAGTGCTTCTTCACACTGGCCTTTGTCCAGCGTCGGCGTTAGATTAGCGTTGGCGCGGCATTTCTTCAACAACAACATAGCGTTTGGGCGAACGCTAGTGTGAAGGGGCTCTTAAATTCCTTAGCTAAGTCAATTTAGTTAGAGAATAAAATACGGCTTTAATTTTAGGCTTGGCGACTACAGATCAATACAATTTTAGCCCACAGTAGGACAATCTACTTTGCAGGAAACTGCAGTAAAATAAGAAGTGCATTTCGCTCATTTTGGTTCATATTGGGCAAGAATCATAGTACCGGACAATAATAATGTTGCAATAATCGATAGGCTACCAGCAAGCAGGGGCTTATTACTACTACAATATTTTTTATACAATAATGAAGACCATTATTACATAAAAAAATATGGGGGTCCACAAATATTGTTATAAACCAAGTAAAATTCACATTATTCAATAAGTAGTTCATCTGTTATTTTACTAAAGATAGTATTAAATACCTATTTACCTAATTTGATATTAACAGAATAACTGTTTTACTTATATCACTTTCTAACATTTTATTAACATAACGATGTTTAGGTAAGCCATAATTTAAAAGACGAAAGAAGACTATTTACAAACACACATTTAAACAAAAACGCACATAGGATAACACTTGAACAAATTGATACATGTTATAAACACCACAAGAAAGATGATTCATCTGTTTTACTTTAAATGTATTCTCTATACGATACTTATAGCAAAGTTATCTATTATGTTATTTTATTTAATTAAAGCAATGTTATTCGTTTATTTAATTAGATAAATAGTTCTATGAAACTCTGTAGTTTCAATACATATTCATTGAGCAGAGCAGGTTACTTTACCGCACGACCCTCTCGACTTTAGGATGGGTAGTATTTCATTTTCCTTACCTCTTCACTAATTATTTTATCTATAGTTTCTTGCTCAGGTTTCCCGCACAAAAACAATATCCTTGTGAGATGATCAATATCTGATGCACTAATGTTAAGGTTAACAAGCACCGTTACAAAGCCACATGTCGACAAAACAATCCACATAAATTAAAGCGAGTTAATGCGAAGCTATGTTATGACGATGTTGATGACATTTCCACAATAAACCTTGTAATATTCTTTTGAATTGCCTACCGCTAAGAGCCGTGATTTTCCCATAAATATCGAAGTCTACTTACAGACTCAGAGGATATTTTCTGCATGAACTCCTGACCTGGGGTCCCAAGTATCTCCATGATCAAATTCAATTGATGGATATCTGTCTCGTATTATTAAGGTTAAATGGCAATAACCATAATTATCACACTAACAGAACGGGGCGACTTTGGAATTAAGTTAAATAAGTTATGTGGACCATCAGTAACCACATGAGAACAATATCACCTGCCATTGTTATGAACATAATTTATTATTAGGTATGAGATGTAACACACATGGAAAATCAATCCTTAATACAATATACATAGGGTTGAGTTTAATGAAAATAAATGGATACCAAAATTATTTTAGTAAGTACATTATTTTTAAATATACCAATCACCCCAATTTTTTGACTAATAAAATAGCACATGACATTGATATGATGGGTAAATAAAACTAAATACAACAACATCAATGTGCAAGAAAATTGGTTATCAAAAAGGATACGGTCTGAACCAGGAAACAGAGTCCTGCTGGTCAGAAGCTCAGCCATGATGCAGCCAACAGACCAAATGTCTACCGTCTGATTGTAGTGCATCCAATTCAACATTATTTCGGGAGCTCTGTACCATCTATAAACGTACAAAGATCACATTTAAAACAGATAATTAAAACAAGTATTTTCATTTATTTTTTTACTTTGCGATAATTACGGAAGGTGTTTTTTTTTAACTAAAAATAATGCCACGGACCTAGTAGCCACATATCCTGTCATTTCTGTCTCAGTTGGTCGAGCAAGCCCGAAATCCAATATTTTTAATTCACAATCTTCATTTACAGCAATGTTAGATGGTTTAAGATCCTGAAAATAAAAATATTTAATGATACTTAAAAAATTAATATAATACTTAATTTTATTGCGATTTATAAAACCGTAGAGAAACATAAGCCTGCGATAGTATATTCTGCACTAGGTGCGCGATATTACTGAGATCATCATCACAGCCTTTATAATTCGACCCACTACTGGGTGGGACACAAGGCCTCTCCTTTTCAACGAAGGAGGTTTAGGCAGTAGTCCACCACGCTTGCCTAATGCGGATTGGTGGACGGAGTATGAGGTGTTCATTACCCCTTTGCTGACCCATTAGTCGCCTTCTATGACACCTCAGTGATATGGGGTGATGCTATTCTACTCTGCCGGCATCACGCGGCCAATATTATTATTACTGATATAAAAATTCTTTTTTGCTGGTTTGCTTATTTGATTAATGCCGGAAAATGGCAATCGTAAAAAACAACTCACGTCAGAGTTCCGAAATGGAGATTTTTCACACTAGACTATCATGAATCATGTTTTTCTAATCAATGTATCCATAGATTCATAGATCTCCAACAACACTTTTCAAAGAGTTATTATAAACTGATGACAAACATGCAAGATTTTGTGGATGCATAACCCAAAAGAATATCAATTTTCGCTTAAATGGAATGTGTCTACAGTGAGTTCTATTCATCCCAAAAGAAATCATGCTTTTACCAAACATTTTTTGAGACCGAGCATCTCCCTCTCGGGAGTCTCTCGAGCGCCTAGCTATCTATGGCGTCCGAGTCGGCCAAAACATACTCACCTACTCCTATTGCAATTAAATTGAAAAGAAACAGGAAGAGGAGACCCATTTTAATGAATTCTTATAGACGAAAAGAAACAAAAAAAACTTGAAGATTAATGATCCCTAAGCATCTAAAATTAAATTTCACAAAATACTTAATGCTCACCGTTAAATTGTCTAAGTACTCACCCTATGAATGATTCCTGCTGAGTGGATGTATTTAAGGCCACGCAATATTTGATAGACAAGGAATTGAACATGGTCATCAGACAGTTTTTGTGTACGTATGATGTTGTTTAAGTCTGCTCCCATCAAGTGGGTCACCAAATATACCTGCTGGAACTCCTCCAGAGTTTTTTCGGGGCTAAAGACATCAAGTAAACCTAAACAGAAAGAAATATCATTAGCACTATTGATTTTATGTAATTTAATTTTAGCCACATTAATATTATCGTCTTGGCCATTTAGTCAATATTTGGTATGACGTCCATTCGGCCAGCGGCCCACAGGGGCTGGCGTCAGTCGGTAACCCCTGTGGGCTGCTGGCCAACAATTGGTGCAAGGAGTGCCTAGACGGCGGCGTTAGGGCGGTCTCGGTGCTAGTTGTGCTTGCACAGATCCAGAGCCGCCCCGTAACAGCGCGAAGAAGGTCAGGCCGGGGAGGATGTTTAGTGGGTAATGAGGGAACGCCTTTACCTCGAGCCCAACATACCCGCACGGACGATGCGTGAATGCATTTGACCTCCCCGTCACAACAAAAAAAAATGGTATGTCCATAACGAAATTCTTTTGTTATATTGAATGTTAAAAGATTAGTTTGAGACTCAGAGTTTGGGAAGATTTTTTTATTTATTTAGCACAATAGGCATTGCATAAAAATTAAGTACCTACTTATAAATTATATGATAACAAAATATGAAATTTAACAATTGCCAAATAAATTCTTAGGGTTTTGATAACTGCCTACAACCAACCAACCTACAAATACAAAATGGGTATTATTTCAGCTATCGCAAATTTAATTCATTTCGTGTTTATTAAATAATAGGGTTTTCCCGCAAAATAGTAGATATGTCACCAAAATGTAGTGACCAAACAATATAAAATCAATTCCACAATAAATCACCTAAAGTCATGGATATTTAGGGTCTAGTATCAAATAAATGTTTCTGTATTTATTATAATAGGTTTGTCCTAATAAGCATTTAAGCAAACTAATTTAAAGAGATCGCCAATAAATCATATATTATGTCACTATAAAATTTCTCCCAAGTTTGCTCGAAGTATTGTACTGTCGAAATTCAGTCCGCAAACGTTCTAGCAGAATAGCAAATAAAACAATTAAAGTCAAAGTAATCAATATTTATTATTCAAAATAATAATATCTGAATAATAAGGGCTGGTTTGGATTTCACCTTTTTTTCTTTTCTGACCGGATTGGTAAATTTTTAAAAGCGCGCCAATTTGTCTCCGCCTGTGATTTAAGCCCGCCCGTAAACTCCAAGAAAACTCGCCTCCGCGGGAGTGACACTGATCCATGGTAGTGACATATTTTTACAATTTGATGAATTAATATTGAATGAAACTTCTTTTTTCATTATATCTTTATTTATATAATCATTTAGTTATTTATTAATACTTTACGGCTTTTCTTTAGGCGTTATAATTAACTTAATACGTATAATTAACTTTTTTATAGGAACTTAAATCATTTTTTTTCAGTTCTTAAAAATCACACAATATTTTTATGACAAAGCAGGGCCAATCTTTGACTAGTATAGGGATAACTTCTCGCATTCGATCCGTTGAGCTTTCATTATGCGTTTATAAAATTATGCTTTAGAACGTTATTATGAGTATGCTTAAAAATTATGTATAATCTGGTATGCCTGTATAATACTAAAGTTAAGTAACTGAAACTTCAAACAACAGATATAAAAGAAAAAACCCAAAAATCTCCAAACTCAAAAATAGCAAAAAATAACTGTAACATTTTTTTTTAAAAAAGTAACGTCCGTGATAGCCTTGTGCTTTGCATAACTTTAGCGAAGATTAAGGAATGAACTTTTTGTAATGAAATGTTTTTCTTTGACTTCTTATAACGTTTTCTTTTTTTAGCTTTGGGTCTGATTATTTTTCCTGACGCTGCTTGAAGTATATTCTTTTCTTACGTCTTATATCTGCCTGCCTTTTTTCGCGGGTTATCATTCATCATTTCAAAGACGCCTACTGTTGGACATAGGCCTCCCCCAAGGATCTCCAAGGCGGTCAGTGCTGCGCTGCCCGCATCCAGCAGCTCCCGCGACTTTTACCGGATCGACGGCGCACCTTGTGGTCCTACCAACGCTGCGACCGGATCGACGGCGCACCTTGTGGTTCCTACCAACGCTGCGACCACGTACCGGGAAACGTCCCGGTACGTGGTCGCCACTCGAAGACCTTTCCGCCTCAACGGCCGTCAGTCCTCCTCGCAATGTGCCCTGCCCACTACCATTTAAGGTTCGCAATACTTTGGTCTATGTCAGTGACCTTGGTTATTCTGCGGGTCTCGTCATTTCTGTTATGATCACGCAGAGAAACTACGAGAACAGCCTTCTCCATTGCCTTTTGACTGACCTTGAGTCTTCTTTTGATGCCCATTGTAAGTGGGCACGTTTCCGTTCGGTATAGCATCCACCATTTACAAGAAAGGGTGCCACATGGAAATTCGACATGTTTTCGTCTTATCCATGTTCATTTTAAGACTGTTTCTTTTTCGTGGGTGCTTGGCCATAATTCCAACCCGTGCCCATAATATTTACATCAAATCCGTTCAAAACCAAATATAAATCACACTTTATGGAATAATTTTATTTTTGCGTTTACAAACGCGTAAATATAATACTAGAAAAATGCACTGAAAAAAAAATCGACTTGCCTCAGGCGGGACTCGAACCCGCACCTTCCACAATCCGGGTGGACGCGTCCAATTTTCGCCACCGAGGCACTGCTTTTCGCTGTCGAAATTTGTCAGTGCTTGGTGCTTATGTTTTTATGGTAAACATCGCTTCATCAAATCTTTGAAATTTGCACTTCCAAGACCCGAACGAAATATTTTTGAAAATATTTGACGCCCAGCTAAGATGAAACTACCTTACATTATGGAATAATTTTATTTTTGCGTTTACAAACGCGTAAATATAATACTAGAAAAATGCACTGAAAAAAATCGACTTGCCTCAGGCGGGACTCGAACCCGCACCTTCCACAATCCGGGTGGACGCGTCCAATTTTCGCCACCGAGGCACTGCTTTTCGCTGTCGAAATTTGTCAGTGCTTGGTGCTTATGTTTTTATGGTAAACATCGTTTCATCAAATCTTTGAAATTTGCACTACCAAGACCCGAACGAAATATTTTTGCAAATATTTGACGCCCAGCTAAGATGAAACTACCTTACATTATGGAATAATTTTATTTTTGCGTTTACAAACGCGTAAATATAATACTAGAAAAATGCACTGAAAAAAAAAATCGACTTGCCTCAGGCGGGACTCGAACCCGCACCTTCCACAATCCGGGTGGACGCGTCCAATTTTCGCCACCGAGGCACTGCTTTTCGCTGTCGAAATTTGTCAGTGCTTGGTGCTTATGTTTTTATGGTAAACATCGTTTCATCAAATCTTTGAAATTTGCACTTCCAAGACCCGAACGAAATATTTTTGCAAATATTTGACGCCCAGCTAAGATGAAACTACCTTACATTATGGAATAATTTTATTTTTGCGTTTACAAACGCGTAAATATAATACTAGAAAAATGCACTGAAAAAAATCGACTTGCCTCAGGCGGGACTCGAACCCGCACCTTCCACAATCCGGGTGGACGCGTCCAATTTTCGCCACCGAGGCACTGCTTTTCGCTGTCGAAATTTGTCAGTGCTTGGTGCTTATGTTTTAAATTATTCCATAATGTAAGGTAGTTTCATCTTAGCTGGGCGTCAAATATTTGCAAAAATATTTCGTTCGGGTCTTGGAAGTGCAAATTTCAAAGATTTGATGAAACGATGTTTACCATAAAAACATAAGCACCAAGCACTGACAAATTTCGACAGCGAAAAGCAGTGCCTCGGTGGCGAAAATTGGACGCGTCCACCCGGATTGTGGAAGGTGCGGGTTCGAGTCCCGCCTGAGGCAAGTCGACTTTTTTTTCAGTGCATTTTTCTAGTATTATATTTACGCGTTTGTAAACGCAAAAATAAAATTATTCCATAATGTAAGGTAGTTTCATCTTAGCTGGGCGTCAAATATTTGCAAAAATATTTCGTTCGGGTCTTGGAAGTGCAATTTTCAAAGATTTGATGAAACGATGTTTACCATAAAAACATAAGCACCAAGCACTGACAAATTTCGACAGCGAAAAGCAGTGCCTCGGTGGCGAAAATTGGACGCGTCCACCCGGATTGTGGAAGGTGCGGGTTCGAGTCCCGCCTGAGGCAAGTCGATTTTTTTCAGTGCATTTTTCTAGTATTAAATCACACTTGTTCTAGAAAGAGTTCATGATAATGTTACTTCCATGGACAATCTGTCACCTCCGTGGATAAATGAAATCCAAGTGAATGACATTATGGTAATGACATATTAAACGTAAATACCGTTTTTTTACAACCTCAATTACTGGTTATAAAATACGATTATATACTTAGATAACAGTTATAATAGATCATCATTTTACAATATCTGACATAATAAAAAAAATACTATATCATATGTAATCCACAAAAGTGACCATAATATAATAGCTTTCTAATTTTGAAAAAAGCTTACTTAAACGTCCGTGCTTCAAAATTATTATCAAGGAAATATCAAACATTCAAAAACTTTCAAAATGGCGTTGTGTTGGTTGTATGGGGTCATTCAGAAACTGTGTTCACTGATATTGTGATTTATAGCAGCGTTCAATAAGTTTGTCCATGGACGTGACTGTTCATCCATGCACAAATGTTACAAAATCTGTAGAATCAATTAATTTGGTGATATTGTAATTATTTTACTAATACGCACGTATTTCAGAAAGAAATATCCGTTTTTCTTTCAAAATGCCGTCCTGTTCCCCTGTAACATGCAATCATTTCAGTGAATCAGTTATTTATCAAGTAATGGATTAACTTTTCACACGTAAGAACCGAAAAACTTAGATTTATATTTAAAAAACATTATTTATTCAAATAGTCCGACTTTTATTCATAAAAACACAATCGCTTTAAATTATGCGTTACTATCTTCCAAATTGTATTAACTTTCATTGCTTTGCAGTCCTTAATACGCGCGCAATCAATTGTGTATGTATAATATTACAACCAGCTTACTCAGTTTAATAAAATCAAAAAATGAGAGCCTACTACCATCGCGCGCTCTGTATCATCTGTTTAGATGGCGCGCATAAACACGGGCCGAGCCGTTTCTTGATGTAGAGTTTGAACAGTTCGCTCATTTTGGTAACATTTTTGTCGTATTTTTTCCAGATATTTTGAAATTGTTGTGTGTATTTCGTCAGAGACTTGATTGGCGGACAATTTTTTTATTAAAACTGCCACATTCGAGGCGAATTTTCAAAACATTTTGAATAACTTTTCTAGTCATTTTGAGTAACTCTTTCGGATATTTATTCCTGTACCACTCTAGAGCAGGAGACAAGTTTTTGTTATTAACAAAATAGACTTCTAACAAATCAAATTTTTCTTGATTTGAAACCATTTTTTACTTACAAACACTAATGCTGGCACTTCACATGGACGTATTTGGCAAACATTTGTGTTGCTTCACCTGCATTCTGTATAATATTATGATACAGATGCAATACAAATGTTTGCCAAATACGGCCATGTGAAGTGCCAGCATAAACAGAATGTTCCAGAGAAGAACAAAAATTTAAATATATCAGATAATATTGTCACTGTTTCTTTTCTTCGTACATTCTTTTCTAATTATTAAGCTTTTTTACCCATATTTGCCAGCTTTATCTATGTAGCAAAAAGGTTGTATTGCATTTAGTGTTTTTTTTATTTTATTTAAAAGAATACCGATTTTTCTCATTTTTAATGTCCTAATAGAAGTTGTTCCCATAAAAAATAATGATCTTTTAGTTAAAGAAAATTATACTTTGCCTTTACCCTACTAAAAAAAATGTATGGAAAAATAATTTTGTTGATTTGTGGGTTTTAGCGCCAATATTAGCTATTTATTCTTCCTTCCTAGCATCCCTTACCCTATCTTACGTCTTGCTCGCACACCGCACAAGAGAAGAGGGCACATGAGTCGCCCCAGTGCAGTGCACTATTAAATTCGATCTAGACTTCATTCCTAATACAGTCCATTTGTTGAACGCATCATTACTGGGTGTTCTAGTACTCTAACATCAGTTGGTATCAAAGAGTGTTTTAATCCTTTATGGGAAGGGAATTGATTGACATTAAAAAAAAATTACTCAACTCTGAAGATTTTCTCGCTGACTGTACATTTTATGAAAAATCTGTGAATGTCGATTGTCATCACTCAAACAGTTGGGAAAGGTCTCCTAAGATCATTTTCGCGTGGCAGCAAGGGATCTGGTAGCTGCCCTTAATGCCCTATCTCAACTTTCCACCCTATATCTCATAATAAGCTTATCAAATATTAAACACATATTAAACTGTTAATTTAATGTGTCTAAAGTACTTTATAAATACTCTTACAGACAGTCATACCAAAATGTATATACTTACCAATTACATTCTCGTGGTTCATATGTTTTAACATGCGAAGTTCTCTGTAAGTCCTCTTAGCATGAACAGCTGATTGGAACGGTCTTGCCAATTTTTTAATAGCAACTTTCATATTATACAAGGTATCGATAGCGGAGCTGCAAATAAAGATAAAGTTACTATTAAATAACCAAATGAAAATAAATACTAAATGAAAACCAGTTACGCCCACGCAAGGGCGCTGTACGTAAAGTATAGAAACGAATAATTTCAATATCGATTGGAGATACTAATAAAGATGGCATTTTGCCTAGATTGCTTTCTAAATAAATACTTACCAGACTTGACCATAAGCTCCAGATCCTACTGGAGTTAACATTTGATATCGTTCGGGCACGATCCATTCTGTTTTGTTAATTTCTACGTTGTGAAATCGAGGCATGTTACTTTGCAGTACAAAAGTATCGACAGACGTAGTACTGTGAAAAAGCATATATATCGGTAAAATAAATTATGGATAAGAAATGACACCATCAATTTATATAATAATTAACATTATTTACAGAAAATGCAGCACAGCTGAACAAAACGATTGATTTGACTGACCACAGATTAGAAAGCATAGAGCACAGACTAGTTAGAGATACTACGTGTGGCATAGAGTTAAATATTTGAAGCAAGAAGCTTATAGGTAAAACTGGAGGCCACACTCAGTACTAAAAAAATGAGGCTTGGTAGGTATGAAATCAAATGACCTTTCGAAGGGCTCCTGGGATACAACACTAGGGAGTTTCTCCCGAGTTCTGGTTGTAATAAAAAGTGATAAGATAGGTACTTCATTTTCACTTAATGTATCGTACAGTTAATTGTGACTCGACATAACGGGTGTAAAAGACATGAGCAGTCAAACGAAAACCATGTATTCTACTCACCATCATAACATTTTTTTTCCTTCAGACTTTACCTGGGAAATTGATAGTTACGGTTTTATTGAAGGTCAAAGTCATAATTTTTTTTTTCATTTTTTTATGAAAACATATTCTAAACATTATTTCTTAATTTTTGTCCAAAGAAACATTATCATTTTTTTTAGTATTTCATAATAAAAAATGGCTTCAAAGCGTTAGCGTTCAACGTAGATCACTCGATCCGCGCAGACACTAACGAACGGGGCCATTGAACTCCGTGCGCGTGCATCCTGAGTGCAAAAAATTACCACGCGGGCGACTAACATTTATTACCCTTTAACAGTTGATTATGAGAATGAGATCGATAGCGCCGCAGTCGTGCATTATTAGTAATAATCACGAAAGTTAAGCTACCAAGTGCGCGGTCGGCACTCGGATGGGTGACCGAAAATTTATAAATTTGGAGCAGGGTAGGCAAAATAATGATCAGCTGATGAGTTAATGATTAAATTACCTAATCAACGTGTTAAAACTTAATTTATTTAAGTATTGGACCCGCAGTCAGCTGACTAATAAATTATTAGATCTACCTACTACCTGGTTGAACAAAGTAATAAACGATCAACCATCCAATAACCTGCCGTCAAGCTCAGACCGCCAAGTACCTAGTAAGCATCTACATTACCTGGTTATTAAGTCTTTTATCACTGATAAAGAATTACGTACCTACCTACTTTGTTGATTTACCATACAAGTAACAGATAGGTATTGAATAACTACCTACATAAAACGGTGATTTCAATTTCATACACATCAAAAAAGTTACTTCTCATTCTTTTACATTTTTAAAATCACAGTGCCTGTAAAAAAATGAGTTTTCTTTTACGTTCAATTTGGTATAAACTTATGACTTTAAGGATAGCGAGAAAACATATCCAGATAGGATAGGACCCACAATTTCAAATTTATTCCATAATAATGTAAGAATTTACGCTTTGACTTTAGTTCCTACGTAGATGTGTAGGTATGTTAGTAAGGACTGACAATTTCTTCAAGTTCCAGAGACGATAACATTTTGAAGAAAGCTTTAAATGAATTAAGGCATTATTACTTATTTTACACTTGTTATAAAATTTAATAACAAGGAAGAAAGGTACAGAAAATAAAATACCTACATTCAATCAAGCATTGCTTCGTAACCTAGCAACGCGCGGGAAACTCGTGTCGCGGCAGGCGCTTTGGCCGGCGGCCGGCGCGGGCGGCGCGAGCTCAAAAGAATTACCTACGTACTGCGCTTGCATACAATGTTGCCAACTTAGTGTTTGCTCTAAACCTAGTAAAAATTTTTTTTGTTCATTGTGTTGTTTGCGATAATTTAATTCAATGTTTACTGTTTAACGTCATAACCGAGCACCAAAGCAGTAATTACTTTTTACTTCGCGTTGCATGAATAAACGGTAATGTTAAAACAGGAATTAACACGATTTGTTTATCAATAATTATTAAATCAGTAATTACTGGTGAGATATGGCAAGTGTACTACACACACCAGGCACTCTGATAGCGATTGATTTATTTGGTATGTTTTTTTTTACATACCTAAGTTGAGTTATTTATTGTATCTGCGCCAAATCTGAAACGATTACGACAATTATTTTTTGTTATAAAGGTCGTAATAGCAGATTGGTTTCTTTTACATTAAAAACTGCCAAAGTACATGAATAAACGTTCATGTCAGTTTATAAAAAATAGTTCGCCGCGACGTCCGACCGCCATATTGAATTCGTATCTGTCGCTAAGCGGGCCTCGTAAAAATTATTGGTTGCGGAGTGTTTTCTTGTAAACGACCACCAGAAACATTAAAGTTATCCTAAAACGGAGTTGCTTATCATACGAAAGTAATTTTCTATTCACATCAACTACTGTTTCACATAACAATACAATTTGTCATCTACAAATTTTGCGACAGAAACAACGATATAACAACGTTAGGCGATATGGTGGTACGCCGAGTGTGCGCTCATAATAGCGATTATAATTTTTGCAACAGTGTGCACTAGTGAGTAAATGTGTGCTGTTGCGTGGGCAACACTCCGCGTGATTTATTTGGAAGTTCTCTACCTACTTCGCTACCGCTAGTCGCTAGCGTAACGCCACGGTAGCAGCGCGCTTATGATCGAATGCTTTCGAACTCGTGTAAATGAGGTTGCGTAATCAAACCGGTTTTATGGTATAATATCGTGCCGTCCGATTAATAAGCGGTTCTAAGGCTTCAGCGCAATTTTCAGTGCAGTTTGTGTTGTGATCGTGATGATTTAGTGAGTGTTAGAAACAAGATCCCGGGCATGTTTATAACGCCCGCGAATATGTGAACATGGTTTACTGTTATACTTGGTCCCGTTTTCTTGCCGCAAAGAATGGATGGACGATCTTACCTGGATCTGTTAAACGGGTACATTTCAGACGCTCTGGACAACATGCCACTAACTCAGCTGCGAGATAGATGGTACCAGCACGACCGACGGCGACCCCCCCCCCAAACACACATTGTGATACCTGTTCGGGAGCGGCTGACGGAGCTGTTCGGTGACCAAGGGATTGGGCGGTATGGGCCTATGCACGATCGCCAGATAACCCCTCTAGATTTTTTTTGTAAGGGGTTCGTCAAGGACAGAGTCAAAAAATCATTGACGTATTCGAGGAACATAAGCAGCAGTCGCTACGAGAGGGAATCCTGGAGCGAGTTCACGAAGAAACGCTGTAGGTATCGTGCGTGCATGTGTCTACACGTCGAAGGTCGCCAGTTTGAACCGCACCTCACCCTTTCGAAAGGCCTATCGTAGATGAAAATTAATGAACAGTAGGTAAGTACCTAGATTAATTGTTAGGCGTTTTGAAACAAAAATTTTTACTGACATTTATGTTAACCTACATTGTGAACTTCGTGGCCGTCTGGCAATATTATCGCGGTCTTGCGATGCGTGCGCGTTGAGCGCTTTACATTGCGCGGTACAATTTGCAATTTTTTTTAACACCAAAAAATTAAAATCATTTCCCAGCAATTATTTTTTGAAATGTTACTTATTTTGATGTATAGAATACATGGTTCTCGTTTGACTGTTCATGTCTTTTACACCCGGTATATTTTCCAATGGACATTAGTTAAATGCGTAATCCCACGAAAACCATAAAATTAAGAATAAGATACAATAAAAAACATTAGATACAATAGAATAAAAGATACCACACCAGAATTTAAAGTGGGGTTTACCTACTATGTGATTAACTTTTTTATTGCTATGTGTGAAAGATTTCTTGGTTTGTTAATCATAGGAGGACGACGAGAAGTCTCGGCAAGACTTCTCGTCGAGACTTGACCCTGTTAAATTGTGTATGGACACCCATATCTGAGGCCTTAGTACGAGTTTGTTAGTTTTCGAGCTCGATCAAACGTATCGTCTCTTTTAAATTTTTCATACATTGCCCACTAGCGCCCCCTAGCGTAAACTATCAGAAACAGTGGCCAATGTATCAAGAAAGACGATACGTTTGATCGAGCTCGAAAACTATCAAAACCAAAAACTCATACTAAGGCTTCTGTGTATGGTATACCTTAAATATTATTTCTAAGTAACAACACCAATGACTTATGTCATTTAGATTTTTGACGTTTTGCTTGCCCCTTCACATATTCTGTGATTACGCTTTATTCTTTCTAATCTGTGACTTGTTGTTATTTTCAAGTAGGTATGTACCTACCTATTATAAATTATATTCAAAATTCATGACCAGTTTTTATAACTGCTGTATATTTAGATAAAGAATAAAACTAACTAAGCAAGTATGGATAGTGACCAAACGTTTAGCGTGAAAAAAGAAAAGATTGATTTAGAAAAGGAGTTGACTAGCAAGTTTCTAAATGGTGAGATGTCTTTCGCTGAATACTCAAGTGAGTGGCATGAAGTTGATGAAGAAGACGAAGACAGCAGGTTGAGTGATGAAGAAACAAGGGAATCGACGTTAGCACCGTCAAACAGAGTTTTAAGGCGTAGGAGAGGACTGCGGCTGTCACCTGCATTACAAGGTTTAATGGGAGAAGCAAATCTCCGTTTCGTTAGAGGTGATAAAGAAATGGCAGAAAAAATGTGTCATGAAATTATCAAACATATCCCAAACGCTGCAGAACCATACCAAACATTAGCACAAATACATGAAGATGATCCAGAAAAATCATTACAATATTCATTGATTGCTGCATACCTCAGCCCGTCTGACGCAAATGAATGGTTAAGACTTGCTGCTATATCTAAAGAAAGAAATGATATAAAACAGGAAATGATATGTTACACACAGGCTATTACAGCTGACCCGCAAAACTTGGAATTGCACATCAAGAGGCTTGAAGTTCTTACCACTTTAGAAGAAATGAAATATCCCTTAACTAGTCTTAATCTTAATAGAGTTAAATGTTATCACAGAATAGTTTCATCTTTACCTGCCAGTGAAGGAGAAACTATAATGAAATATGCTAGATTGGCAGCCACAATGTATCATAACAGTAATGAAATAGAGAGAACCCTTGAGGTAATGTCAGCAGCTTTTAAAAAATGTAGTTCTCACTTTACCAGTCAAGATCTCAATATTTTATTAGAATTATTGATCTCAAAAAAACAGTATCTGACATGTATTGAGATTTTTGTTTCCAATGTGGGAATAGAAATTGAAGCTGAAATTCAAACTTTAAAAAATGCAAACAATGAAATTGAAGAACATACAAACTATTTAAATTGCACTATACCAAACAATCTTCCTATTGACCTAAGGAGTAAATTATTAGTGTGTTTCATTCATCTTGGTGCCATAAATTTGGTGCAAACACTGCTACATGACTTTTTGACTAATGATGTAGAAAAAGCAGGGGATCTATATATGGATATTGAAGAAGCACTTTCTGCAGTTGGTTACCATGAACTGGCTATGAAACTGTTAGAGCCACTTGTAAAAAATACAAGTTTTGATCTTGGTGCAGTATGGCTCAAGCATGCAGAATGTCTCTTTAATTTGGGAAGAGAGGATGATGCTATTGAATCTTATTATAAAGTTTTAAAACATGCTCCACAACACCCTGAAGCTCGTAGAAAACTATCTTCAATTCTTGAGAAAAAAGGAGCTATAGATCAAGCTTTAGACATACTACAGCAGGATTATAGATATGTTGTTAGACCTAGTCTACTTTATGAACAATGTATGTCATTGAAGAAATATAATAGACCACTAAAATACTTAGAAGTTGGAGAAGCATTATTATCAAGAACATTTGCAAAGTTTAGACACCCATCTGAAATACAAATGGCATTCAGAACTAAACCAGGAATTGATCTTTTACACAATTTTCGAACCATGCGTGGAGAGAATCCCTTTAATGAAGACGACATTCACTTTGATGAAGAAGATGAATTTAAATTTAGTGCCGAAGACGAATGGGACTTTTTAAATGATTTATTGACAGTTGCATATCAACACAAAAAGTTTTCTACCATGCAACGGCTTACTTATGGTGGAATGATGTCTAAAGTACTATCACAATACCGTGTAAAGTTGGAATTCTTGTGCTTCCAGTCTAGTTTACTCAATAATGACTTCAACAATTCAACAATTAGGTTTATCAAAGAGCTAACCCAAAAACATTCATCTCCCAGAGCATGGAACTTATTGAACTATGTTCTTAATTCTTCTGGAGAATATGGACAAATAAAGTTTTTGTACAGGTTATTCAGTAAAGAGAGTAATGTAGTGAAACAGCTGTTTCTGGGTAACAATTTCCTAACGTCTGGCAGATATCTGGTGGCCCTTAAATACTTTTTGGAATATCATGAGCAGTGTCGAGAACCCATATCAGCATTATTGATAGCAATCTCTTGTTTAGTCATGGCTGCACAAAAATCAGTAGATAAACATCATAACCTTATACTACAAGGAATCTGCTACATTTTAATATATAAAAATTTAAGAAGGTGTGACAGTGAAGCTAATTACAATATTGCAAGAGCGTATCAAATGTTGAGTATAAATAATTTAGCAATTGAACACTACGAAAGAGTTTTAAATAGTGATCCTATTACAGAATGTAAACAACATGGAGTTATTGATTTGAAAAAAGAGACAGCTTATAACTTGTATTTATTATACAAAAACCATTCACCTATAGTGGCTAGAAGATATTTAACTCAATATCTAGTAATTGAGTAATAAATATTACAAAGCACATTTGTGTTTTTTTTTACCCATAATTAGGTTCCAGTAAATAAGTAGAATAGAATACTTAGAATATACTTTATAGTATGTACATACATCAACATTTTGATTTCAAAGCTAATGATATTGTGTTTAACGATTGTATAATGGGCGGTCTTATCGCTACGAGCGAATTCTTCCAGACAACCTACTTCCGTGTAAACGACGTTTGTATGTTACAAGGCTGTTTCCCGGTACGTGGTCGCCAATCGAGGACCTTTCCACGTCCAACGGCCGTTAGTCCTCCTCGCAATGTGCCTTTCCCATTGCCACTTAAGATTCACAATTCTTTGGCCTATGTCGGTGAACTTGGTTCTCTTGCGGATCTCATCATTTCTGATATGAACACGCAGAGAAACTCCGAGCATAGCCCTCACAATTGCCCTTTGACCCTGAGCGATTCATGAGGCCCATTGTAAATGGCCACGTTTCGGTTCCATAGGTCATCACTGGTAACACACGAATTAAAGACTTTCGTCTTGATACACTGCGATAGATGGGCCGACAATATGCCGCGTAGCTTCCCGAATGCCGCCCAGCCGAGTTGGATTCGCCGATTGACCTCTCCCTTCCGACACGGACGCCCTAGAGACGCTAGGCGGTTGAGAGACTCCCCATGGGAGAGATGCTCGGTCGCCCAGTAATCCCCTAGGAACGTTCGACCTACAGGCTTGAGGACCCCCCAAGGTCTTCGCCTTCTTAATAAAATAAATTTATGTTCATGCCAAGTCCTCTCCAGTCTAGAAGCTTAAACGCGTCCTCCAACGCAGCTGTGAACAGTTTCGGCGATATAACATCACCCTGTTTCACGCCTCGCTGGAGCTGTATGGCTTTTAAATTCTGGTCCTGAAGGCGGACTGACATAGGGGCGTTGCAGTACATAGTCATCGCAACACTTGGATGTATCGATAGTCTATGTGGCACCTCGGAGTGACTGGAGCACGGCCCAGGTCTCGACAGAATCGAAGGCTTTCTCATAGTCTAAACTCTAAGCATATTGGCAGATTATACTCTTCGGTCTTCTGTATACAGAATAATCAGTATAATCTGCCAATATGCTGCCGCAGCGTATGTATGTGATCTATGGAACTGAAGCCTTTTCGGAATCCGGCTTGTTCGGGAGGCAAGAAGTCGTCAAATCTGCGCGCGAGACGATTCGTTATAATCCTAGAAAACCTTATAGACATGACTCAGGAGCGTGATGGGTCTATCTATAGTGCCTATAGTTCTTCAATTGGGCCCTATCATCCTTTTTGAAGAAAAGTCACACCACGCCGCCATGCCGCCGTGCCTTTGTCGTTTTGCCCTCGAGTATAACAGAGTTGAAAAGCCTCTGAAGAGCTTTTACAGGACCGGTCGTCCACCTGCTTTTAGAAGCTCCGCTGTAACTCCGTCATCACCCGGCGCCTTGTTGTTCTTGAGCTGTTTGAGAGTTACACTAATCTCGTACAGGCTGACGTCCGGGATATCTTCAGTATTGTGTCGGGTCAGTTTGGCTCTTAGATCGGTGGCTTGAATGACAAGTGTGTCAGTGTGTGTGATGTCGCGTAAAGCTATTCGTAAAAAAAAGCTCAGGGACGCAATTCTCGTTTCCTTCGAAATAATCTCGAATTAGAGAATTTATTCGAGTTTTCATGACGTTGAAAACGTTTGACGTTTTTATTCTGAAAATCTCGAGTTCGTTTCTCAAAGGGAAGCCACTCGAATTGTTTCGAGTGGTTGGTAGCTGTAGAGACAGATTTCGAATTCGATTTTATTGTAATCTTTAGTTTATTTGTAAATTTTTATTAATTTACAAAGTTTTTTGCATCGCATCATTTGATTACCTAGCTAGATCAATAAAAATGAGTGAGAGATGAGTGTTTATGATATTTTCCTATAACTAATTACTATAAAATTATGTAGGTAATTATTTAAACAAAAACACGTAAAATAGTTTTAACAACTTTCAGAACATTTTGTAAGATTATGTTGTTCCATCCAACAGTTTTAAAACCAGATGTAACGTGTAGAAAGGAACGCCTCGTAACGTGATTATGTTATCAAATGGCAACATTGCATGCAAAATCTCGAAGTAATTCGATTAGTGGTGAAAATAGGACATTCGAAAAAAATATCTCGATTTAGATAGATACGTAGGTAGGATAGATAGAAACGCCATTAATTAAAGAAGAAGAAAATACAAAAGATGAAAATAACATATAAAGACAATGCAATGGGCGGTCTTATCCCTGTAGAAGCGATTTCTTCCAGACAACCTTTGGATGAACAGGATCATGTTATAATAATAAAGGAAGTTGTAGATGTACCGTTACTGAGTTGTTAGTATGTTGGCTAAAACAAAATATTAATACATAAATATTCAATACCAACTTATACATAAATACATACGTACCTACTACATACATATTACATATTTACGAGATTTTATGGTCCAAAAAGGATTCAAAGAGTAAACTCGAATTCGAGATTATTTCGAACGAAACGAGAATTGCGCCCCTGTCCTCGGATAATCCCACTATACTCCAGCGAATCCTACTCAATTCTTCCTCCAGTTCCAGCAGCTTCTCCTCGGACCAGTGTGCGTGCCAGGGCCAAAGTCGTATGACGGGAGGTCATGGCACCCCTGGTCCCGGCGCCTCGCCAACGTCCTTCACTGCTGGCACGGCCTCCGGTACCGCCGAGCACTTGGGGCCTTGGGTTTTGGTGATAACTCATGAGAGGGCTTTGGGCCTTCTCCCACCACGCTGGCCCAGTGCGGGTTGGTGGGGAGCGCCAGAGCCTCGTCTTTTGTTCGGCAGGGTGTACCGCGTGCAGGTGAGGTTCTTGGGTTCCGTCAGATATTATTCGGAACTCCTTCCACCCCTTGTCACTTGAAATATGTTTTTTTCATATTTTGTAAAAATAAAACAAATTAGTTATTAGTACATATATTAATAATTTTATTTATAAATTGTCATTGTATAAAATGTTATCAACAAGCATTGAGATAAGTACCTAACATATTATTAGTATGCCGATTGCCGTCCGCTATACTATAGACTATAACTGTACAATGTTTTCTTGTGAAAATAATATACAAATAGAATTAAAGTAAAATGTTGGCAAGGAGACAAGTACCACTTTGCGGCCGGTTCGTGACTGCGCTCAACACACACTTAAAACAAATCTACTCTGTGCCACACATAATATGTATTTAAATGTTTAAACCAATGTACTCTGTGACACACACTGATAGCAAGACGTCCTTTTTCGAGTATACATGTCACCGGAAAATAACAAGAACCGTAAGTTAATAAATTTCCTAGGAAATTTATAAACTTTCGTAGGATTCTAAAAGAGAGATAAATTGTATTATTTTACGCCCACATTTTCGCAAATTGATAAACTTACGGAACTCACGCGTAAAATAATAGGTTAGCAATAACCAAACGTCATGTGCGCTCTGATTGGTTGAATACGTTTAATAAGACAATTGTTCCTTCTCCTTCCCTCAGACCAATGATTATCATTGGTCTGAGCTACTTCCTCTCCACCGCCATTGTTCACCACGGAACATAAATAAACCGGTTGCCCGTGTGTTTTTGTAAAGTTTTTAATGTTGTAAATGTGATAACAGTTTTAACACAGATAGGTACAACAATCTGTGAAAATAGTTTTTTTTTTGCAAATTTGAATGTACCTAAGGCTCTGGACACAAGCATTGCCACTGTCAACATCGACCAATCAGAGAGCAGTGTGTTATTTGCCGTATTTTAAAAAAGCGTATAATTAAAAGCTCTTCTGTGATTGGTTGAACCGTTTAGAATCTTACGAATGGATATCTGTTAGTTTATAAATTTACCACGAGACGTCGTAAATTGATAAATTTGCGAAAATGTGGGCGTAAAATAATACAATTTATCTCTCGTTTAGAATCTTACGAAAGTTTATAAATTTCCTAGGAAATTTATAAACTTGGGGTCCACGTCCGGAAGTCTCCTCGTGGCGGACCGTGGTAACGTGGTGGGGAAACTTTCTCGGCGGGTGTGCGGCTTTTGATGCCAAGTGTGTCCGCTTGGCATTCGAAGTCACATGCCATCGTCGAGTTGTTTTTGTTTTCCCACCATGGCTAGTTCCGGACGGCCCTTTTCAGGGCCACGACCGCGCCCGATGACCTCGGGTGCGGTCCGATGGCTGCTCCCGGTGTCCTCGTCAGGAGGACGCGCTAGGTTGAGCAGCCGTCGGTGAGGAGGCGGCCTACAAGGCCAGCGTCGGCCAGCGGCCCACAAGGGCTACCGACTAACGCCACCCTCTGGCGTTAGTCGGTAGTTAGTCTGGGCTGCTGGCCACCAATTGGTGCACAAGGAGTGCCTAGACGGGCAGCGTTGGGACGGTCTCGGTGTAGCTGCGCTCACGTGCGCAGATCCCGAGCCGTCCCGCAATAGCGCACTGGAGGTCAGGCCGGGGAGGATGTTTAGTGGGTATGGAGGGAACGCCTTTACCTCGAGTCCCACATATCCCCTGCGGTTGGCACCACCCCGCAGGGACGATGCGTAAATGCACTTGACCTCCCCTACAAAAAAAAGGAAATTTATAAACTTACGGTTCTTGTTATTTTCCGGTGACATACACATTGCGCGCGCATATGACATATCTGCTACTTTTTAATAGGTATAATACTCAGACCAAGGGCAAAGTATTCTGTACTCATGCATGAGTTAGCTTTGTTGTGATACAAGTAGATAGGTATCTATACAACAGAATTGACACTTACAAACATTACATATAGGTATTAATTTAATTTAATTTTTCTATTATAATATCACATTTAGGTAAAAAGGCTGACTGTGAAAACATAAAATAGTTTTCTAGTCAATACATTCAAACACGTAATTATATGTATACCTACTTATCTACAATCGTCCCCTTTCTGCTATAACGAACCAACTGCCTGTGCGTAATCTTTGATACGGTCACAATCACAACATACCCCAAAGGCTGGCGAATTTTGTATGCGCGTATATGGAACACCACACACCGAACGCAGCGCGGTGCGGTCATCTTACGGCAACACGAAGCGTCAGCAAGCATTGCCGATTAACCGCGCCGAGTTCGATGTGTGGAGCTCCTAAAAATTAAAAAGTCTTGACCCTCCCTCCTTCACAAGCCCACAAAATCACTACCTAAACATCAGTCCATGTCAAAAATAAAGAACAAATACATATTATCTGCTTCGATTTCACAGGAATGTGGCGTGCGTGACCCCACATTAGGGTCACTAGTCAGTTGAACTGAACTTTGAATGACCGTAGGTAAGTAATTTTATTATCTACAAGGTGTCATGATCGGTATTAGTTTAAGAGATTTAAATGTAGAAAATTCCAACTTAAATCAGACATCATAAAGTGTAGGTAGGTACGTCAACTCTATACAAAATATGGTTTCTACCGTTTCTACAGTGGTGGTATTCTTTTTAAGCAATAACATAAGATGGTTTGCTACAATCTTTAATGAAAAGGGATTAGCAACGTGAAATCATAATTAAGAATAAACAGAGGTATACTTATTTCAATAGAACGGTTTATTTTAGCTATTTTCACAGTATAATGTCGTACGGAATTCTTCTCTGGGGGAGTGCTGCAGATATTAATACCATCTTTGTTCTGCAAAAACGGGCTGTTAGAGCAAATTATCAACTGGATCCGCGTGGCTCCCTCAGAGCAAAGTTCAAGGAGATATATATTATGCATTTTTATGAGAAATGTGTAGAAATAATAAACGAAGCGTGGCTTGACTTAATGTCAATAGTAGGAAGAAACACGATCTGGTTGTATTTATATACAAACAGAACGTATGTCTTCCTACTCGTCTCCACAGAATAAAACATTTAAAATTGTAATTTATTCATGTTGATGTCGGTAAAATGCGCCTCTGGAGCCGCATGTGGCTCTTTGGCTCCTTATCCACACCCACAGAAGGCGCAATAATAATTTAATTTAAAAAAAACTGATGCATAGCACAATGTTCGCATTAACAAATATTTATTCAGTATGAAATTTAGTTTTATTTAGTGTACTACTAATTTAGTATAATAAAGTTTACTAAGCAAGCAGATTTCGCTCCCAATTTTTTTTATTGTTGTAATGTTCATATTTGGCTCTTTGGCTAATAAGTTTGCCGATCACTGGTATAGGTAATTGGCCAGATCAAGAAATGTGCGGCATATCATTAAAAACGTGTGCGGCAAATAAACATTTTTCATATCATGAAATCTACAGGACCATAAAAATCCTCGACCACTGGTCGAGTAGCCCATTATCTAAAAATGGTCACTACCATTTTAATTTAAAAAAAAAACCTTGAACCTATTGATCACTCCTGACCGGTTCAAGGATATTTTTTTTATGACCAAGCGGAGTGGACTGTTTGTGGGAAAGTCTAATCGACGTATCTATGTGATCTGTAGGTAGACGATATGCCCAAGCATTTCATGATCTGGCCAATTATACAATCGGGCCACGACATATCTATTGACGTGTAATGATGTTTTGAAATCATTAGGTACGAAATTGTAAGCTGTGGAGTTTCTTTCGCCATCTTTTCTCTTTTTCAGCATAATATAATTATTTAAGTAAAATAATTATTTCGTCCCTAAATTGGGCTTTTGACGATTTAAAAGTACCTACTTAGCAAAGTCCATTTAAATAAAGAGCTATTTCATTTCATTTCCATAAAGCATTTCCACCCGCCCCCCCCCCCCCCTCTTTTTTCTAAGAAAAGGTATAAGTAAATATAAGAATTAGGAGGTTCTATGAGTTATTATGTTCGTAAGATATTATAGCGTAAAAAGTTGGTTATCTGATAATTATTGTTTAATGTGCCTGCACCTAGCATTTGAATCTAAGCAAAGAATTAAAAATACATTTTTTTTTCAGTATAAGTAATAGATATATTAAATTACAGTAATACACACGACTGGCTTGCCTATCAAAAATTTTCAAATGTCCTTTTTCAAAAATAATATAGGTATGTAGTTAAAAAATTACAGAAAAAAGGCCAGTTTCGTGTAGATTATCCATCCGCCTGACAAAGTGACATATTGCATTTTATATTGATGACATCACCCGAGTTCTTGTTGTATCTAATAACACGTGTTGTGAGGTTGTGAGACTCCATATTTAACTCAATCTACTGTACAATTTATTGTTACTTTAGATCATTTTACAGGACTTTGACAAAATGCGTAAATTTTGTGTCGCGAAGCCATTAATTAAGAATAGAATACACTGCACTGGTGGCACTGCACCGATCCCAAATAAATTGAGACTAGGGTAGAAAATAGATGAACACCGCGAAGATGGCGTGACCACAGGTGTGCAAGTGAGGAAAATGTAATAGCGAAGGGCAACTAAATGCAATAGGTATACCTACCTAATACTGCTCAAGAATTTACCTGCTTACGAAGATATCTGCCATAAAAATCGTAAAATTAATAGTAGAGCTAATTGTTCTTAGACACTCAAACAACAAACATTTTACTTAGCATAAACATATTCTTGCTACATTTCATTGGGTATCCAAAATTCCAGTCCCGAATCACATGTTCCAGTAACCATCACACCATTTTCGTACCGCATCTGTAAATTTAAAAATCATACCTATTATATTTATTATTAGAGGAAACAAGATTTATATTTTGGTTTATACAGTAAACCTTCTCTAGTCACAAATTTACTCTACCCTAATCGTTTTGGAACGCACCCTTAATTGACAATATTGTAAGGAAAGATGTCTTAAATCACATTTTTTATATATATTTATTTATTGTAAGTTTAATTACGAGTCTTTATTTTATTATATTATTATGATTAATTATTAAAGACTTGACAATGTGAATTATGACTCTTTCCAAATCAATACTATAAAAATTGTAAAGGGAGGATAAAACTTGTTGAGTTTCTTGCCGGTTCTTCTCAGAACAAGGCCTCCTGGTAGACTCTCGAACCGATGGCATCAAAATTGACTTTCATAAGTGTACAAATTGTACCTAAATGAATAAAGTAATTTTGACTTTGACTTTGACTGTAACTGCTCAACTATGAACAGTTACAGGACGGAAAGAAGAGGTAGAGTCCGCAATAAAAAGTTAGCAACATAGTAGATGCTCCCAACTACCAACGTACCTAATGCAATGTGATAATTCTTATAATACCTATAGGCAAATTTATTAATACACCTTCACTTATAATAACTCAAGCCTTAATAATTTTAAGAGCACATAGCACGCCACTACGCATCTAGCATCTACTTACAAAGAATGATCGCGTTTGCCTAACGCGATCTAGCCATTTCGCCACCTGGACAAAACAGTGCTTACATTTTTATGGTAAACATCGTTTCATGAAATCTTTGAAGATCCGAACGAAATATTTTATAAACTCTATTGCACAATACAGATAATAATTAACAATCGTATGGTAACAATGCAGTACGCAAGGGCAAACTTATCTCTACAAGAGATCTCTTCGGTCAAGAGTAAGCGATAATTTAGGGCATCAAATAAACCTAATTTTTTCGATAAAAACACATGATGGGGGTCAACTGTCAACCTTTCTGGATCAGCCGCCTTTTAAATATTTAGGTTTAGGCACCGCTGCTAAAAAGATCGATTTCTCTAGGCATAAAGGTCGGATACGTAAAAATGTTATTTGAATGGTAATTATACCATCTTTTCAACCGACTTCAAAAAAGGAGGAGGTTCTCTATTCGACTGTATGTTTTTTTTTTTTTTGTATGTATGTTCCGCGATTACTCCGTCAATTATGAATCGATTTTGAAGATTCTTTTTTTGTAAGGAAGGACATACTCCAAAGGTGGTCCCGTATAAATTATGCCGAAATTGGTTCAGTACTTTTTTGTTAAAATGATAATTTCATTGGGGATGAAATAATAATATCGTCCACGAACACAAAAATAATGTCAATTTTTTTTTTGAACTTGCCATTACCTAATATGCAATAGTGAAATTTTGGTTAGTAGGTCCAATAGTCAACACATAAACTATGACAAATTATTTTATGAACTTAAGTTAAATAACTAGGTTCATAGTTCATTAACTTACCATTCATTTTGAATGAATGGCAGGCATTTGTAATGAGATATAGGTCTGAGACGTGATATTATTTGTTAACCGACTTAAAAAAAGAGGAAGTTCTCTATCCAACTGTTTTTTTGTGTTTGTTACCTGATTACTTCGTCAATTATGAGTATTACGACTCGATTTTAATGATTCTTTTTTAGGTACGTCAAGATCAGAGATGGCCCGTATAAATTATGTCTATATGTATAAATTCGACCCTTTTTGAACAAATCAGTAATAGCAAAAAAAACGTTTTAGTCAAAGTTTCCATTAAGTTTTAATGAGCGCCTAGTAGGACTATCCGTTTTCAATAAAATGTACTTTATTTCCACTAAAAATAATAAAATAAAATATTTTTAGCAAAAAAATAGAACAACCGACTTCAATGCGTACAAATTTAAACTAAAAAGTAAGAAATAAATAATATTTTTATGAATTAGTTGAAAAGAGCGTCATAGAAAACCAAGGAAAGTATTGATACACATTTATAATTCTTTATTTATAATTCATACTCCGATATATTTGGAGTCGGTGCCAGCCTAAGCAAAATAAACTTACCTAATAGATACGAACTTGATTAATCCATTAACTATATATACATAATAATGAATGATGAAGATAAGAAATAATCCGCCGCTCCGTGAAGTTCGAAAATTGCAAACACTATCCTCCTTGGCTAGCTTAATTTAAAAGAACAATGTGTATATTTCAATGTTTAAAAAATCTATAAAAAAACATCCGATTTTAGTCAAAAAATTTATCTATTTCTTTTATTATTCTTAACCTTTAACCTCACGGACGGGGTCTAAGCAGACCCCACGCGCTGTTTTTTAACGGTATTTTTTTATATTGACAAGTTACGATTGCGCGTTTTCGGCTAATCTCAGTGCATAACGAGTGGACGTTTGTCGCTTTTCTGTTAAGGTAAGTTATTACATTTTTGCTTACGTGGGGATACCTGCAGACCCCACCCGTGATTTAACCTAGTTACTTTTTCACTTTGGTTATGATTTTATTTGTTTCTTTTTCAGAATTCGTGTTGTATAAATGGAAAATGAGTCGCCGACTAACGGAAAATCAAATTGCACAAATTATTTACAATTTTAGTGACTAAAAGCGAAGGCATAGGAGACACACCTCAAGAGAACATATGGGAAGAGGTAGGTGATATAAGTATTGTCAATTTCTTTTATATAATTTGTTTATTGTTAATTTTTCTTATAATTATTTGTTTTTGATTCTTATTTTATTAGAAAATAAAATAGTAAGTTAGTCAGAGGTTGGCTCTTTTGTGAAATTTTGGTATATTAAACATATGACTTAAAAGTTGTATGTGCGAGATTGTTAATTTGATAAAAATGTTCCTTACTGTCTAAAGACTGATTGTTTTATGATTAATAAATACTTTTCATAAATATTATAATGTCTTTTCTTATAATCTAAAACGACTTTCAAAAATTATTAAAATATTCTGAATATATATGTAAATTTATATGGGGGATTCTTCTGGACCCCACGCGTGACGGAATGTTATCCTAAACAACGCGTGTAGGTACTTAAAGGTTAATGATACAAAAACTAGCACATTAAGGTACGTTTTCTTTGCAATGTAGAGATAAACTAGGATATTAGCTACAAAACTAGACTAAAATCATTACTTTAACATGCATAACTTTTGAGTTATTATTGTTTGAGTAAGACCCTTACGAAGGCGCTAAATGTTGATTTTCTGAAATTGGAAATTTAAACGCTATACAACTCGTGACAATATTTAAAGATATATACCATTGTCAAATCAATTAAAAATTGCTCAAAATGACTCGCCTCTGCTCTGAAAACAGTCCATTGCATCACGGTAGGGTCATATTCAAAATGTTAAAAGTCAAAATTAAAATATGATATTACCTGAGTTAGAGCACTTGTGCTTGCTTCGATACTGACATACTCATGTGGTGGATAGCAGTTGTAGAAAAATTTAATTTCACCTCTATCTGAACATACTATCAAATTTCCAGGGCTTTGATAACAGCTTGTTATTTTGCTAGGTGGTTTCGTTACCGGTGGTTCCGACCAAATTTCGTGTGTTTTGACATGCGTAAATTTTTTAGGGTGCATTAGATGCAAAGAGCCCTTAGAATCACCTATATATAAAGCACTTGGAGTCCAACTAATACACACAGGGTATGCCTTGTCTGTTGGTATTTTGATGCCACTTGCTATAACTTTCCCTGCAACTTTATCCCAAACAGCAAGCGTTTTATCTTCACTAATAGATGCCACCATATTACCATGACTTTGTAAGGCCAACACAGGGCCTTTATGCACCTTGTACCAGTTTACGGGATTTTCGCCAGCCCGTAAGTCAAATAACAATATCTTTTTCGAAAATAATCCAGTTAGAACAATATCATCAGTACATACTACTGATAAGGCTGACATACCACACCTGCAAATATATAGCTTATTAATTATGTTACTTATTTATGTCTCTCAAAAATATATATATACAAAACTTAACATCTAAATATAAGTTTTTCCATCTTGAGGATGTAAATATGCAATTAATATCTGGCACATTCCTGTTGTCCCACACTGGTGAACTTCGGGTGTATATATAGAAAATGTTCAGTAAAGAAAGTTAAGCCCCGCGGGGCCCGTGGCATTTTGTCATCTATGCCACCCTATAGCTACGCCACTGATGACAAAAATGAGAACCGAAATATTACAGAATTGTTCGGTAGATACTCACTTAAAAGTTTCAATACATTTAATACCAGTTTCCATGTCCCAAACTTTAACAGTGTTATCCCAAGAAGCAGAAAATATCTTTGTTGCTCTCTCCATGTTATCAGGTGCAAGGTCCCAAATCCAACCCGCATGAGCATCAAGTTTTATGTGTTCTGGCAAAGTTTCCCTCAAAGTTAGGGTGTCATCTACTACATCAACTTTGTGTAGATTTGGAACATCCCATAATGCCATACTACGATCCCTACCACCAGAAATACACAGTTCTCCTTTCTAAAAAAAAATTCAATTTATATTATGTCCAATGTATATTCATTGTAGTCTTGTGGCTCAGAGTGTTTTTTTGTCTGTGCAGTTTCTTTACCGAGTGCATTGTTTTTAAAAGAAAGCTTCCTGACTGTGTCGTTTCGACAGACGATATACATGCGGCACACTATTTGTCTGTAACTCCCGCCCCACATCGCTCATGTACCACATATGAAACACTTATCCAAATAAAAAAAACAATAACGCACCAAAACCATGACTGGCTTGGTTTTGGTGCGTTATTGTTTTGTAATTAGTAAGTGTAATTAGTAAGTGATTCTCGGTAAACAATCTGTCGAGTTGATTCTGTACCGAAATGAAAACGCACTAAGTGGCCAGAGGGCCTGGACAACATGCATTTCGACACTCGCTCTCGCAATCAAAAAATGTATGGGATTGATATAAGCAATCGAAAAATCACTTGGATTGCTTATGTCAATCCCATATATTTTTGATTTAGCGAGAGCGAGTGTCGAAATGCATATTGTCTAAACCCTCAGGAAGGTTACATAGATTACCTAATATATCATAGATTACCTAACCTTGGCAAATAAAGATGATACTTACATTCACTAATAAGACAGTGTCCACTGAAGCAAAATGTACATTGTTTACAACTATATGTGTCATAGTGTCTTTTACATTTGACCACTTTCTCTTCTCTACGTCTATGTCTACACATACCTCCTCCCAATTAATTTGTAATTCATCTAATAAAGTTGAATCAAGTATGGTAGGAAAGCAGCCATTTATTTTACTGTGGACCCAGTGTTTCCAGAGATGATCATCAGCAAGTATATCTTCAAATCTTCTACACACTTTACTGAAAGTATTTCTTAGGAAGTAAGGGTCTAAGTAAGAACATATGTTTAAAATTATCTGAAAGAAACAAACAAAAATGTAGTCTGGTGATCCAAAATAATAATGATAAATAATAATTTAAACTAATTGGTGGCCTGATAAATTCTCTAATTTTTTATAACAATTATAAAATTTAAATACCTGCCTTATGTATTTAAAAACTATCACTACCATAATTAAAATACTAAAATAGTAATAACATACCCGTCAAACAAAACACATTATAATTACAAGAAAATAAAAAAAAAACAATAATTTTAAATGAAAGAAAGGAAATATTTATACTACATGTAAATTAAATAACCAACATCCTGAATACAGGTGGGTTGGGATCGGCTTAGAGTTGATTTAAAAAAAAAGGCTTTTTTATTATTTTAAAAAAAAAATATCTCTTATTTTAAATTATTAAAATAAGAGAAATAAAAAATATTTATAAAATATAAAATATTTATTTCGAAATCAAAGTATTCAGGATGTTGGTTATTTAGTTTAGGTACATGTTGTATATATCGTCCACGTTGTGTCGAAACTCAATAACTAACACTTTTTCCGAAATTAACATTCTGAATTTTTCGTATACTTAGTACAAAGTGTTCTCCATCCGTTTGGTCTTTATTTCGTTGTGATACGCTAGATATTCGTGGATATATTTCATTTTAAAGAAATAGTTGACCTAAACTTAAGACACCGACAGTGAATAAAATTTAATTAAAATAAAATTAAATAATTATACACTTAAGTGTAAATTTAACACGAAGTAAATTGAATAAGTAGCTTTATTTAGTTATGCCACAACGGTCTTATTAGATAATATCTAAAAACTAGTTGTTGTAAATTTAATGAATAATAGAAAATGTAGAAAAGACAGATAAAATTTTAAAACTCTTTATACAATAACCATTTTTTAAAGTTAATAAAAACAAGGAGAATGCTTTAAGTTCCAAGTATCACTGTAGTTATTTAATTCTTATACAACTGAATATTCTAGCTTTTATATAACCGAAACTTTAAAGATGTAAATAACTGCCATTAATTTTATGATAATTATTGAATAAATAACGAATTATATTTTTTTTATACTCGAGAAAAAATACCAAAATCACGCACGACACGGGGTGTCGCGGTAAGACTCTTCTTCAATAAGGACCCATTTGAAAAACAATAGATCCATCCGCTCCTGAGTAATGCTGACAAGCTGTTTTCGAGAGTTGTAACGAATCGGCTCACGCGCAGGTTTGACGACTTCCAACCTCCCGAGGCTTTAGTACCATAGACCACATGCATACCCTGCGGCAGGTTATATAGAAGACTGAAGAGTATTATTTGCCATTATGCTTAGCGTCTGTGGACTATGAGAAATCCCAAAAAGGTGACTATAGAAGCCAAATCCAGTGGTGGATTTACAAATTTTCCGCCAGCAGGCTAATAAATTTTACCCTGCTTCTGAAATTGATATCATAGTTTCATCGACCATATTGCAACTTTATTGTGCTCTATCTTCCTCATCACATCAGCTTTTTTACTCTCTCGTACGTAGTATAAGAGGAAGTCTTGTAATCGTCAAAAAATTCGACCTCGAGATTTTGACGGACTCACACGTTTTGGACCTCCCTGAGTCTTAAGCAACCAAGTGCGCGGCCGGTACTCGGATGGGTGACCAAAAATTAACATGCATGTATGAAATCAAAATATAAGGTTTCTATCAACCTTTGAGTCGTTTCCGGTATACGAGAAAGTCAAGGGGAGACCATACCCGATTTTTTCTTTTATAAAAAAAATCGGGGCTCTTTCTCAAAATTTGGGACAAATTTGCCGCCCCCTAAAATCTGCCGCCCTAGGCTCTAGCCTACTGGTAAATCCGCCAATGGATACATACAAGTGTTGTAGTCACTATACGAAAACGCCACTATGTTAGGCCGCCTTCGGGACCAGGACTTAAAACCCATAAACCTCTAACGAGGTGTAAGCAGAAGTTATATCATCGAAACTGTTAACAGCTGCATTGGAGGACGCGTTTAAGCTACTTGAGTGGAGAAGCATAAATTTATACTACGAGTACATGACTCAATTTCACTTTGCCAGATGATATCGTAGTTAAGGCTGAGAGCCTGGAAGACCTGGGAACAATATTCGACGATCTCTGTAGTCTTCCAACAAGTGGGTCTTAAAATGAACATCGATAAGACGAAAATCATATCGTACTCGCATGTCGTACCCACTTTTGTGATGGGTGGAACCTCTACACAGGAATTGGTCGACGATTATGTTTATCAGAGACCTACAAGGTCAAATTCAATCGACAAATCCAACTTGGCTGGGCATCATTCCGGAAGCTATGCGGCTTATTTTTGACACGTCTATACTGCTGTGTGGCTGTCTCTCAAGAACCAAGTCTTTAACACCTGTGTGTTGCCAGTGATGACCTACGCAACCGAAGCGTGGCCGCTTATAAGGCTATGCTCGGAGTTTCACCGCGTGATCCGACCAGCGGATGAACTAAGGTTACTGTCATAGCCCAAAGAATTAGGTGAACCAAGTGAGAAGTGACAGTGGACAGGGCATATTCGGAGAGGACTGACGGTTGTTGGGGTGATAAGTTCCTCGAGTGGCGACAGCGTACCGGGAGACGCAGCGTTGGTAGGCCTCCCACAGGGATCCACGTCCGGAAGCCTCCTCGTGGCGGACCCTGGTAGCGTGGTGGGGAAACTTTCTCGGGGGTGTGTGGCTTTTGATGTCAAGTGTGTCCGCTTGGCATTTGAAGTCACATGCCATCGTCGAGTTGTTTTTGTTTTCCCACCACGGCTAGCTGCGGACGGCCCTTTTCAGGGCCACGACTGCGCCCGAAGTCCCCTGGGTGCGGTCCGATGGCTGCTCCCGGTGTCCTCGTCAGGAGGACGCGCCAGGTCGAACAGCCGTCGGTGAGGAGGCGGCCTATAAGGCTAGTCGGTAGTCGGTAGCCCCTGTGGGCTGCTGGCCACCAATTGGTGCACAAGGAGTGCCTAGACGGGTAGCGTTGGGACGGTCTCGGTGTAGTTACGCTCACGTGCGCAGATCCCGAGCCGTCCCGTAATAGCTCACTGGAGGTCAGGCCGGGGAGGATGTTTAATGGGTATGGATGGAGGCAACGCCTTTACCTCGAGTCCCACATATCCGCTGCGGTTGGCACCACCCCGCAGGGACGAGGCGTAAATGCATTTGACCTCCCCGTCAACAAAAAAAATGGCAGGCCTCCCACAAGTCGATCTGGTAAAGGTCGCGGGAAGCCGCTGGATGTGGGCAACGCTGGACAGGATCAGTTTGGATATACTTGGGAAAGATCTATCTCCAACAGTGGGCGTCTATCGGCTGACATGATGATGATGATGATTAACCTTACATGAAAGACAATTCCTTTATTGAAAGAATGAAATTAAATACGTAAATAATAAAATGACATTAAGGTTCAGTAGTGTAGTTAGAAAACTAAACATTGTTCATTATTGACACAAAATTTTACTTTGAATGGTAATTTTGGTTATGGAAGAAAGAGTTAACTAACACTTATAATTCAATAACTTCAACATCAATCTCAAATGCCGTTATGGCAAAAATACATATTTATTATTGATAACAAATAAATTACTGTTGTGATTTCTAAAATAATGAATGAAGAGAAGTCAGTTTTATGACATATATAAAACTAGACAGTTAATTTCCCTCACAACTAATAGTTATTGTCATTTTTTATGAAAAAAATCAGAAAAATGTGACTATCTAGGAACTTTTATTTTGTTAGTTATTTCATTTTGACCACAACATGGATGATATGTTAATTGAATTTAGTAGAAATGGTTAATGGACTAAATTTATTTAAATTTTTTCTGTATGGGGTGGTTTTAGGTAACTTATTGTTAGTAACCTCTCAATATAGGGGATTTTTGATGGTCACCAACTTTACTATATTTTCTAAATAGGAAGATCTCTGGTAAGTTCTTTTCTGTACTATATTGACAAATGGATATACCAATCCAGATCAAGACTTTATCGATAAAATGGTACCCTGCCATAGACAATTTAAAAGAAAAAACATAATTTTGTTGGAGTATGCCAGAATATCAATAGATGCCTCCCATATTAATAATAATAATAGTGAGAAGGTTTCTGTGTCTGGATCCTTAACCACCGGTAGCCGGGACCCTGAACTTGCTGCCGATGGGGAACTGCATTTTTGTATTTTTAAATGTTATATTTTTTTGTGTTATACTTACATTGTAAAAATTTAATATTTAGAAATATAATTTTTTATGTATTTTAAATGAAATAAAATGGAAATAATAATAAAAATATTTATATCCATAAGTGTGCAATTACAAGCATACATAAACAGTAGGTAAAAATTTCCAATCATGTCACAGCTTGATATTACAGTTTCCACACTAGGCTGGGGCCTGGCTTGTGAGAATTTAATGTATTTTATGAAATACCGGCAGATGACAAACGATACTTTAAATTAGTGTTGACTCTGTACACAACTTAATAAAGTAAAGTGATAATAATAAATAGAACTGCTACACAATTCTGAGGGTTTCCGCAGAGTCCCTATACGTGAGTTTAAGCAATTTTTAATTGAGGGTATCTTTTGCTTCACGGTAATTTAAGTTAAAATGTTGAATAGCATGTCATATCTGTTGTATATAAAAGTTTTGGCAAAATAACAAAAATGCTTGGCGAATGCAGTTATGACTATTGGCATCTAAAAACTCACTTCTTTACTAGATTTGAATAGTCTGCAAATTATGTGTCAAAAGGCAAATTTTATAAATGTATTAAATTAAGTGTATTCTAACACTAAGCACTTGCGATATTGAGAAGTGACTTTGGTGCCTCCCATACAGAAAGGGTTTATTTTTGTTCTACTCAATAAAAATAAATATCCTAATTATTGATAATATAATATGGAATGTTATGAAAATGTATAGTTTATGTTTTAAGTTAAAAACTAGTCCTATTTATACTAGATTTTATTATATTTTGTAGTCTTGGTAAAGACAAATCTTACCTCAACTGGTAAATCTTCAAAATTTGGTTGTTCATATTCACAATCATTTGTGCTTGTATTTTCTATTTCCACCAGCTGTTCTCTTAACGAGTGCACAATATCACACATTATGGGGCTTTTTTCTTAAACATCTGTAAGCAGTTTTTTGGTTGCATAAAATAGTACTATTACAGAAAGCAGGTTTAAAGAATTTACAATAAATGCTAAAGGTGTGGATGACACTTCACTTTTGAAGTGAATGGCCATTTATGGTGTTGCAATACAAGAGCACATATTTATAAGTTATAGTAAATGAAAAGACCTAATCAGTGTTAATAAATCATTAATTATCAATTAGATTGTGTGTGTGCATGTGTAAAGTCTTATTATCAGTCTTGATTTTGTAAATATTCATATTGTTTAACTTATTAGGTTTCAAGAATTAATTTGAAAATTATTAAAATACCAGTATTATGTAGCACTAACAAGTCTATTCTTTTAATCGTATAACTTTTTTTGGCTAACTGTACACATTAAAATTTTGGTTAGCTGCAAATTTGTAAATAAAAACAACAGAAGGAACAAAATACAGCAATTCACAAACAAAGTAGGTACTTTTTAACTGTCAATCATAGCTGTCAATGTCATTTTTTTTCTTAAATTATCGCTGTTACGGGACGGCAAAGGGATCTAGTCCACACAGACAAGTCTTCAGTTTTATATCTTCTTTCTTGATTTTCGCAATAAAATGTGGGTGTCACACAATTTAATGAATCTAGGGAGTGCTTGGCGAGAAATGCATGTAACAGACCTCATGATGGTGACTGGTGAAGTGGAAATCCCACTATAAAATTCTCAATGTCATACACACCACAAAACCTTTATTCTTACTGATTGTCAACACGGATGCTTATGCACTTTCACTGCACAAAATCCACTCCTAAGCAATTTTGAATTGTAATTGTAATGTGATTGTTGAAATTTGTAACTCATTCTACCATACCATTTTCTGTTACTTTAAGTAAATTTTTACTTGTCATTGGCGAAATGCGTAATCTTTATGTGTTGCGAACTAAGGTTGCGAACGCCATCCAGTTCAAAGAAAAAGAAGTATCGCAACGCCAATAGAATATTGAAAGTTGAAAGCAACCACTCATAGTAGCAGGCTCTCAAATCATTTGCTAATAATTGATCTGAGAGCGGGCTTGGAGGAAGACAATAAAATAGGTAAAACTGGAAGCCAAAACTGAACAAAAAAGTGAAGACATTTTTTTTACCTTAAAACTTCTTATTATCCATTTATCTCGTTCTATCCACTAGAGTACGTGTCACGTGAATGTCTTACTAATTCTTGAATTACTGTTTTACACAACAAGTGCCATATACGATAGTATATGGCACTTGCATGTCACGACAATAGCATGTCCTGTAAAACAGCAATAATATATGTAATTCACACAGTGATTATCACTTTCGTCTGCCAACAAAAGTTAGTGAATAGGCTTGCTGGTATTATGTATTTCAATATTGATGTTATTATTAAGCCGGCTCCAGACATGTGTTCAAATACGCAAATACATACAAAGTCACGAAGTGTGACACGGGCATTTGAGTATTTGTGCAAAGTTTGAACACAAATTTCACATTTGAAGTTAAAATTACAAATGTTTCAAATGTGACAGACATTCAAATGTATGTCTCAACCTCAGACCAATAAGTTCAAACTTTGATTGCCATGCTGTTGCCATGTCTGGCGCCAGCTTTAAAATATGAAAGTCACACTTTATAATGCTTAAAAGAGTGCTTCGCAAGAAGTGTATGGCAGCAACAGACGTCATGAGGGCGGCTGATGAGGTGGACTTTAAAATTCTCAACGCCATACTTGCCACAAAACCTTCATTTCAATGATTCTTAAAAAAACCTTCCTGATGACACGATTTCGCGCCATACACTCCTCTTTTTGTTGGGTTGTTGATTTTTAAGCACGGAATTATTACGTATGTGTATTTATACATACGCATAGGACTCTGTTCCATACATATCAAGACTAATATTTTAATGAAGGCATATCTTTCTTTTTTTTGTTTCATTTTTCTCATTACAGGCAGGCAATTATACATAAAATGAAAGAGATTTTGTCAATATTTTATTGTTAGTGTTTTTAAACTATGTAATTATTTTAAGTTTATAAGGATTGGATTTATAGGATTGGTGTCATTTGTGCACGTTGCACGTCACTAAAATATCCGTCATGGCTGATTGAAATATGTTGACGAACTGTCAACTTTGTGAAATTCTTTTATTTTTGCTATGATCAGTAATTTCTGAGTTATCGTTTTGTAATGCACAGTGTTCAATAGTTTTCTCATGAATATTATTACTTATTCATCATGAACGGCTTAAGTTTTAGTGAACTTTGTTGCCTGTTTTGTTGTCCGCCATGCCCGGGGAAAATTGCGGCTAAGCTTGCGTTCCTGCCTCCAGAACCCACGTATGCATTTACACCTGATGAAACAGGGTCGAAATTTTCTCTGACTTTAACAGAGAGAGCAGAGTGGCAGTATTCAGAACGAGAAAAAGAAAATATCGAAGGCTTTTACTCCAGAACGTCAAGAGGAAACAGAATAGCTTGTCTCTTTGTTCGTTGCAGTCCCAACGCTCGTTTTACTATATTGTTTTCACATGGAAATGCTGTAGACCTTGGACAAATGAGTAGTTTTTACTTAGGCTTAGGCACTAGAATAAATTGTAATATATTCAGTTATGACTATTCTGGGTATGGTGTCAGCGGAGGAAAGCCATCAGAGAAGAATTTATATGCGGATATAGATGCTGCCTGGCAAGCTTTACGGACACGATATGGAATTAGCCCAGAGAATATAATCTTATATGGACAGAGTATTGGAACAGTACCAACAGTGGATTTAGCTGCTCGCTATGAAGTCGGTGCTGTGGTTCTCCATTCACCTCTTATGTCCGGTATGCGAGTTGCATTTCCCAACACCAAAAGAACATGGTTCTTTGATGCCTTTCCAAGGTAATTTTATTAAATTTATTTATTTTAGTTAAAGTTACATTGGTGTTTCCTAGCTTCCATTGTGTTCATAGAGACTCCCTGTTTATTTTTATGCATAATATATATTTCAATTATATTATAATGATTATTTTATTAATTGCTTTTCTATAAATCATTTTGATAGTGATAAATTTTCCTTACTATTATGACAATCTGAATGCTAAGTACTAGTGTCATAATAAAAGAAAACAATAATTATAGTAACACCAAAACTCACATCAATTATTTAGCCTAAATTAATATGTCTTGATAATTTTATGACAGTAAAATACTATGATACATATATTTATAAATATACTACATGTCTAAACAAATGTGACTTATGAAGAAACTTTCATGTCATATTACAGTCAGTTGCAATTTATTCTACTAATATTATAAATGCGAAAGTTTGTATGGGTGTCTGGATCTATGGATGTGTGGTTGTTAGTCTAGTTAAAACTACTGAATAGATTTTAATAAAACTACAGTAATGTTGCTCAAGTATCAGAATAACATATAGGCTATAATTTAACCAACATTGATGGGTGCTAACCTGCACGTGACCACTGGTATACAATATAAATAATTTAATGAGTTTGTTTACAATTGGTTAGGGAAAAGAAGTTGGCATAGTTTAATAATTAGTCATTAATATAGTGACAAGGGAAAACCCTTAAAGCAAGAAACTATTTTATTATTATTAAAGACAAAGAGCTAATTATCTATTGTAAGATAAGAAATGATGGGGCAATTAAAACATTACTACTGATTTTAAATTGTGAAGATAAATATACTCAAAGGTATATTAGTGGATGTCAAATATCATAATTCATTATTATATTTACCATTTCTTAGTCAAAATAAGTCCTTGTATTTCAGTATTATAATTAATGACTAAATGACATGTCACTTTAGATACAGATTTAAACAAATGTTAACATTATTAGTAATTTTAAAAATTAGCGATTATGGTGACTTCAGGGGCATTCCACGGGAAATGGGAAAAGGAGTTATTTTCTTAAATTGATATGATTATAACCAATTTATTCTTAACGCAATGTATATTAGTTAAATTTACATGATCTGTACAAATTAGTTAGAAAAAAACAAGATTAAGTATTTTTTTTACTATGGCAAGTTGTTGTTTATTGTGAACAAGTCATAGGATTTATTTGCACCATATTGGCAATACTGTTTTTGGACATTTTGATAAACATTTTCTAGCAAACAGCATCGGAGAGTGATAAGTATTTCTTGAATTTTAATTTGGACAAAAAATGCAGCGGAAAAGGTAACAATTTTACTCTAAAACCTATAAATACAAAGAGCATGTAGCATGTCCCACCAGTCACAGGAAAACATACAAAAGTTGTATTTCTAGCCTCAAAATGCGTTTTACTGAAAAGGAGCTTGCTGGAAAGTAAGAATTGACTAATTGTTAAACTATTTAGCATATTTTTCTGGTACAATGTGTTAAAAGGTGGGAAAGACGTGGTTTTCATTTTTGTCCCACCAGTCACTGTGACTGGTGGGACATTTTTGTAAAACTTGTTATGGACTGTTCTAAACATTTCTAGCCTGTTTCTATGCTTTTTTGTGAGTTGTGATGGCTTTTTCTGCTTTTAAGATGAATTCTGCTGAGCGAAAAATGAAATCTAGAGCATATTTGAAAATTGATGAAAGTAGTGGCAGACTGCTCTAGTAAACAAAAAAAATATATGATCAAAAAAGACGAGATAAGGGTAAAGCTTTATGTGAAACTAATTAGACTGCTAAAATTCAGAGGAGAGAGACAGTGAGCCTATTTAAAAAAAAAGAAAAAGTTGGAGGTTATTAAGAAGACGTGTTTCGCTGTTGGGTTCATATAAGACAATAAATACCTTGAAAAAAGTAGTTGGCAAAATTAAAAAAGCTTCCTACAAGTCCAACCAAAAAATCAGCTGTACCAATACCGACAGAGGCTATTCATCTAATTAATAAAACGGTTAACACTATAGCCATTATGGATAAGACAAAGAAGTTGGTCATACATATCATTTAAGAAAATGACTGAAAGCTGGTATAAGAAAGTACTATGTTGATTTCTTCAAAGATTTTGATAATAATTGTTAATTCGCTATAATATTAGTTTCATAATTAATGAAATATTCCAAATATGACATAAAAGGAGTAAATTTTTTGGCCAATTTCGTACTTGTCCCACCAGTCACAACACGATGTCCCACCAGTCACAATTTCTACTTTCTATATTTTCTTGTAGAAATTAAATTTGGTGCTAATTTTTAGTTTCTGTTGTAGTCTATTTAATCATTTTCATAGTATAGTAAAAGACATCTGGCTATGTATAGTATTTGGGCTAAAATCTCGATTGACAGTGAAGAAGGCGGAGGTGAGGTATTTTTGACTGTCCCACCAGTCACACTCCTATAACCACGAAAATATCACCAAAATATTTATATAGGTTATTTTTTTCGGTAATAGTTTTATAAGTCGGTTCATAATCTATTGTAAAATATCTATTTGATCAATATATTAGATCAAAATACAAAGTTACAGGTCTAAATATTAGGGATTCTGGAGTAAAATGTCCCACCAGTCACTATGGAATGCCCCTTCAGTCTATATCAATACATTTTTCTGTAAAACTAAAGTCTTGTAGTCTGTCTGTCTATACCTAGTTATACACTCCTCTGAAATGGCTCTCTCTTATATATACTCCTCCAAAATGGAGGACTAATTTTATGATTTTTCTTGTGTATGTTCGGTAGGTATGAAAATAGGCCATAAAGTGTATTTCATACTGCTAAAAAGAAAAACCATATGACAGAACAATGTTTGCTGGCTCAGCTAGTTAATTATACAATGTTCAGTAAATACACACTTGAATGAAAACTGTTATGCTTTCACTGAGGTAATTGTTCAAGCCCTACATAGTCATTGGACTGGATACTGGTATACAAAACAAGTACTTGCCTAGTAATATGTCTGCTTTGTATGTAATGATATATTCATGTAGCTCTTTTAGTTACAAATTTTCAATAATTGTATGAACTTTTAAAAGTATCCTTCATAACATACACCATATAATTATACATATAATGTAAAATAATATAATGATTATTATAGTGATGCTGACATTTTAGATTGTTTAATTGAGGTAGGGCACAGTAGAGTAGCCACTCGAAGTTGGAGTGCCTAAACTGGGGTATAATACCTCCACCTTAAGACCACAGGCAAATAACAGTACAAAGTATATTTTTGTGGTGTTCTGTATCTATTGGTGAGTCAGGTTGCCAGAGCTCCACTGGGGTTAGAGAAGGGGATTAGGGTTGGCAGTAAAAAGTGTTATGTCAGTGTTGCAAGCATCTATAGGCTACGGTCACTGATTACCACCAGGTATGCTTGTCTACCAACCAACTGACAAAAAAAATTATTATGACCTTCATAATTAGTAATAAGTAGAACAGAACAGAATGCCATGATTTGATGCATGTTGCTAATTTAATTACTACCTGTTAATAAACTATAATGTCCATGATTGAATGCAATTAACTACATTATAAAATACAGTAGCTGCGGACTCGCATATCTACACCTATTGGTTAGCATAACTCATCACTGATCTTTAGAAGGATAACAACAAAGATTCTTAGTTATTTTTACACAAAACATGCCAAATAAGTTACTTCATAGCAGAAACATAATTCCATTATTTTAAAATGTACTCCAAAACTTTTATTCTTTATTTGTTAACACAAATACTACGTAATCAATTTTAATTACCTGTTTATACAAAAACTAATAAATAATACATCTAATATACATCTTAAAAGAGTAAGTAACTTAACAGTGGCGCGGGCGGTGATACTCGAATTGGATTTGTACCTATTTGCCTGTAGGAGAACATTTTAAGTTTTCCTGTATCGAAGCAAACTTATGAGAAGTCATCTTTAAGTGTTATTTCCTTCTAACAACTGACCGAACTCAATCAATTTAATTTCGCAACTTTCTCCTAATCAGCTCCTCTTGGGATCGGTGCAGTGTGTCTTGATATTGACAATACTGCCATGGAATTTGGCATTAGTTTTTTACGGCTGGCCGCCTACCTGGCACCAACCCTTCATGGGAACGACTGCTATCTTTCGACAGCAGTAGGGACCACCTGCTTAAAGCGGGGATTTCACTACCAGACTGCCTGCCTGGTTGTGAGTTTTGTGAAGTCGGTTCTTTGTCTGCTCGTAAATGCTAGGTAAAGGGCACGCCTGCCCGGAGAATCGCAGTTTGTCTGTACAGGCACAAACATGCTACGGCCACACTATCGTATTCTATATTGCGTTGTCGCGGCACGTCTGGCCAACAAGTTCGTCCTATCGTGAATCATGTTCGCGAATGCGAACTGCGATGCGAACGCGAATGCGTTTACCGACACCCACGCGAAATTTCGCGTGGGTGTCGGTAAACGCATTCAAACGCATATCAAAGGGTTTTATCGCGACAAAGTTCGTGCGGTTGGCTACACTTCGCGCGCTTAGTTGACTTAGTTTATTTTTGTTCAAATAATAAAGATGCAGTAAATAATTATTTGCCGACATATAATATAGCGCAAACACCTCAGCCATTTTTATTCGCAAAATGAATTTAGCGCAACGTTCTAGATTATCGCGAAAGTAACGAAGTTTTTTTTTTGATGTGGCCAGAGAGCGCGCATTTTTGTTCCGAATATTTTAACATGAACGGAAATTAAGAATTTTGGCAATCTTTCATTTCCATTTACCAATCGCATCCTTGTTTGTGGAAAATTAAAAGCAAGGAAATAATATGAGTAGTGACCTAAAAGTGCCGTTTACAGCAAATTAAAGCGAAGGAAATCCATGATAAGGCGGACCTCCAATTATAGTAAGTCTCCGTCTGCTTTCTGCCGTCATATTGTACAGTTGACCTAACTGCAGCTCTCCGAAAGACTAAATGTAGGCCCGCTATGTGTGTTCTCAATACGGACAAGTGACAGACTTGGTCCGGACCGGGTGGCCTGCGGGCAGACTGATAACCACAGATTTAATAATACAAGGAGATAGGCCTAGCCGGCGTTTAACTTGTGGCAAGTGTATGCCCAGTGTGCATACATAGCCGCCAGTTCGCCGTCCGATAATGTCGAGTGAATGAATACGTACGTATGTCAGAAAGAAACATCCGTTATATTTTCAAAATGCCGTCCTGTTCCACTGTAACATGCTGTCATTGCAGTGAATCAGTTATTTATCAAGTAATGGAATAACTTTTCACACGTAAGACCCGAAAAACTTTGATTTATATTTAAAAAACAATATTTAAACAAAAAGTCCGACTTTTATTCATAAAAACACAATCGCTTTAAATTATGCGTTACTATCTTACAAATTGTATTATATTGCTTCGCAGTCCTTAATACGCGCGCAATCAATAGTGTATATTACGACATGCTCAACTGGAACTATTTTATGTAGTACGGCCGCTGATCGCGTCACTCGGACACAGCTCGGACTTCCTATGAAATCAGCGATTTGACCGATCTCCTTTGCGGCTGTGCTTAACATTCATTGCTTCGCAGTCCATATGACACGCGCAATGAATAGTGTATATTACGGCATGTTCAAATAGAACCATGTTATGTAGTACGGAGGCTGATTTTCATAATGAACTCGGCGATTCGACCAATCTCCTTAGATTGATATATCTGTGTTGATAACGAATTCCCCGCTTAACGCGGAGCGCAGATTAAGCTGGTGAACCCGGCTGCTGCTTCTAGCACGTACCTAATTTAATTTCCCAACCAAACAAAATAATATCATAAGAAGAATTACTAATCACTACGTATTATAAAACGAAAGTCCTCTGCCGCGTCTGTCTGTTCGCAGGAAGGTTCAGGTAGGTATATAATTTTCCAAGGTTTTGGGTACGAGCGGAGATTAGGCAGTGCGTTGATGAGTTTTTCTCTTTATTTAAATGTACTGTATAGGTAGATTAGGTAGGTACCTACCCATGTATAATATATCTCTAGGTTATTGTAATTAAATGTTTGCAGTTAAGTAATGTGTCGCTGTAAGTGAAAACCTCTAGTTAGCTACCCGTATCTAATTTACTTTTATAAGTAGGTAATTGTTTTTATAGCTGTTGGTTTTTAATATTTCGGACTTTTTGTTTCAGCATTGACAAGATCCCAAAGGTGACCTCTCCAGTCCTTGTAATTCACGGCACTGAAGACGAGGTAATCGACTTCTCACATGGACTGGCAATATACGAAAGATGTCCTAGAGCTGTGGAACCATTATGGGTTGAGGTAAATAATTTCTGATAAGAGTATTAAAAGAACACCTTGTTTATGAAACATAAAACCATATGTACCACTGGACGTATACCTATAGTAAAAATGTAACTAAATGTATTATGCGAGACCGTAATGGCAAGGTTAAAATGTAATATTAACAAACCCGACTGGTTCTCCCAATTCTACCTGTATTTTTACTTTCTCGTTTACGTAGCTTATAGAGGAAGTCTTGTAATCGTCAAAAAATTCGACCTCGAGATTTTGACGGATTTACACGTTTTGAATCTCCCGAGTCCAAAAATACCGTTTTTGGAATTATGTCTGTGTGTGTGTCTGTGCGTTAGCACGATAACTCGAGTATGCTTTAACTTATTGAGACCAAATTTAACATGCATGTATGACATCAAAATATAAGGTTTCTATCAACTTTTGAGTCGTCGATCACGAAAGTTAAGCAACCAAGTGAGCGGTCGGTACTCGGATGGGTGACCAAAATTTTACGTTTATGTATGAAATCGAAATATAAGGTTTCTATCAACTTTTGAGTCGTTCCCGGCATACGAGAAAGTCAAGGGGAGACCACTCCTGATTTTTTTAATTATAGATTCGGAATCGCTAAATCGAGGCCTACATCTTGGAAACTGAAAAAGGTACCAAGTACTAGGATTTTAATGGTTAGCGACTTTAACGCGCCTTATGCTTGTGATCCATATAGGATAAAAAGAAAAATATAGCAATCTGTTGTATACCTACCTACTTGGTCAAATAAGTACCTATTGACCCGAGCTTAGCTAGTTAATAATAAAGTAGTACTTCGAAGCATCTGACGACATAAGGATGCATGGTATCATAAGCATACAAGTACAGCGTATCATCGATTGGCATTGGATGATTATTGCCTATTTAGTTTGTTGAGGATACTAACATACAAGTAACGAACGACTTATTCGTTTCAATGTTTTAGCGTGTCGTTTGGATGTTGACCCGAACATAATCGAATATACACGCCGAGCCATTCTGGTACTACTTTCGAATATCATCTTCCCCACGTATACTTTTTATTTGGTCTCAGGGCACAGCGGACTAGCACTATAATTCAGACCACTACCATTCAACTTCTTAAAAACTATAGTTATATTGACACTAGCTTTCTGTTGTGTTGTTTCTGTCGGCTGTTGGTGAGTAAGGCTTTGAGAACTTTGCGGTAACAGATAGGGGTAAGAGCTTGCAAATAAATCGCTGCTGATGCAAGGATCCATATAATCATAGGGTCATTGCGCCTGTTTGCCGACCGCTTCCCCTTTTCGTCCATTTAACCGCCCTCCTTGATATAACGCCAAAAAATAGCAAAACGGTTATACATAGGTCCTTAAAATATTTATGTATTACGACCTGAATAACTTCACAGTAAGTACATGCCTACACAGTTCACTGGAACGCAGCCATTAACTAGGTTTAAGCTATGCAGTTTATGGTACCCGGCGAAAGAGTGAAAATGTGTCAAATATTGCAGAAAAAATAGTGACGTGCCGGAACCTACGCAGTAAATAAAAAATAGTTCTACTGTGTTTCTTGGTTTGTTTACTGTTTATACATATAGCTTGCTATAAATATAGTGTGGACGAATAGTTTATTATTCTAATTTACAATAATTAATATATAAAACGAAGTGGACGAGAAAGGGTACGCCCTTTTTATTAGAAAGTCCTAATCTCGACCGGGTGGTCTTTAACAGGCCCGCCCATGTCAATTAGGTTCTGTCTGATATACGAAAATGCATGTAAGTAAACTAAATTTTATTTAGCAATATGAACTTTATGTGTACAAATAATTGCGATGGCCAATTTTCGTCCGCTTATTAGCTTTGATAAAGTATAGACCTAATACGTTGAATTGGCCTATGGTCGGAAATCGGGCATAAAGTACACTACGTCCCGTTTTCGACATACTTTGTTACAACAAACTAAAAGTGATTATTTTATGATACCTGCAACCAAATGTTACAATATTATTAAATGAAAAAATATTAAAACAATAGAATCAAAAATATTTACGACGGCCAATTTCAGTCCGCTTATTAGATTTAATAAAGTATAAATGTAAGAAATTTAAATGGCATGCGGTCGAAAATTCGACATAAAGTAAAAAATCCCAGTTTTCGACATACTTTGTTATTTGAGAATAAATTAAAGTGATTATTTTATGATAGTGTAATAAAATTTTACAATATTATTTTCTCAAATAATATTCAAACAGTTGAATGAATGGGCCTTACAATGTTTTACAATGGGTCTGATAAGAAGGCTTAAGGTCACCCAAAGGGCAATGGAGAGGGCTATGCTCGGGGTTTCTCTGCGTGATCATATCAGAAATGATGAGATCCGCAGGAGAACCAAGGTCACCGACATAGCCCAAAGAATTGCGAACCTTAAGTGGCAGTGGGCAGGGCACATTGCGAGGAGGACTGACGGCCATTGGGGTGGAAGGAAAAGTCCTCGACTGGCAACCACGTACTGGGAAACGCAGCTTTGGTAGGCCCCCACAAGGTGGACTGATGATCTAGTAAAGGTCGCGGGAAGCCGCTGGATGCGGTCAGCGCAGGACCGACCAGTTAGGAGATCCTTGGAGGAGGCTTATGTCCTAAAGTCTCGCGGCTGATATGATGATGACGAATGAAAAAATATGCAAGTTTAACATCATATTTTAGTGGTTAAAAAGGCAAAACGGACTAATGGGTTGTTTTCGGCCAATTTTATTTAAATTTGAAATATTATGATGGTCTCAAGACGAAAGTCTTTAATTCGTGTGTGTTGCCAGTGATGACTTACGGAACCGAAACGTGGCCGCTTACAATGGGCCTCATAAGAAGGCTCAAGGTCACCCAAAGGGCAATGGAGACAGCTATGCTCGGAGTTTCTCTGCGTGATCATATCAGAAATGATGAGGTCCGCAGGAGAACCAAGGCCACCGACATAGGCCAAAGAATTGCGAACCTCAAGTGGCAGTGGGCAGGGCACATTGCGAGGAGGACGACGGCCGTTGGAGCGGAAAGGTCCTCGAGTGGCGACCACGTACCAGGAAACGCAGCGTTGGTAGGCCCCCCACAAGGTGGACTGACGATCTAGTTAAGGTCGCGGGAAGCCGCTGGATGCGGTCAGCGCAGGACCGACCGGTTTGGAGATCCTTGGGGGAGGTCTAAGTACAACAGTGGGCGTCTCTCGGCTGAAATGATGATGATGATGATGGATAATAGTAATGACCTCATTATTTGAATAGTGATTGGTGTTATTTTTTATGGTAAATGGTTGACAGACAAGCATACGTCCTGCCTGGTGGTAATCAGCAACTGTAGCCTTAGATGCTTGCAACAGTGATCTGACACTCGCGCGCTGGCAACCCTTATCCCTTCTCCGTGGAGCTCTAGCGACCTTACTTACCAACAGAAATACAACAACACAAAAATTTTTTTTGGCAGTGGTCTTTTGTAATGGTAGGTACTACCTAGAATTTGCAGCCCGAACTTGGGCTGCGAATTCTAGCGACTAGTCTGTTGTGCCCTACCTTGATTAACAATTTCATTTTAAAACATATTTTTATTCATGAAATCCGTACTCAATTGATGCGGTCGAAATTAGGACAACTGGTGGACGAAAACTGAACTTTGCGGTCGGAAACTGGTAATATTGGCATTTTATTACTTATTTTAAAATATTAAAAACAACATGACTGTCACCACTAACACGTTCGCAATAATTATAAATAGACTAATATAGGAATTCATTTCAGTAGTTATTTTATAAAATTATAATAAAGAAATATTTTAATTTTATTTTCAAAGTTGATAACTCCACTAAGTGGACGATAACAGGCGTAATGACCCTATATCCATAAGACAGTCCACGTGATCTGTTACCATAAGGCGAACGGTGATATGCTTTTAAACAAAGTCTTTTTTTATTAAATTGTTAAATATCCAAAATGCTTTAACAGATTCACGTATGTTATATATGAAAGGTTAATTGCTAACCTTTGGACATAAACAAGTCTACCGTTGATAATTTCGTTCTATAAAAAATAATTATGTTTCACTGATCGTAGTGCCACCTGAGTCAACGTTTAAATATCAAATACCTAATACCTGACAAGTAGGTACTATTGTTGTATATAATTACTTAAACTACGCAATACGCATTATGTGACTTGGTGTTTGGTATGCATCCTTTATCGTGTTGGCTGTGGGTAGCAGTAATAGAGCACGCTTGCATTGGAATAATCTGAATAACTGTTGAGTTTATATTCAGATAAGTCAATACCTGTATTAGAATTAATTCTTTTAAAGTTTGTTAACAACAACTACTTATAGAGTCATCGTGGGGCCATGGTTTTTTTCATAGTAGGTACGCTTCCACCTATCGGGATTAATGTGTCCTATCCTCAGGTGCTCCTTGAATATCCATCCGCCGGACTCAGAGGCGTCTCTAGCCCATGTAGCGCCCGTATGCAATCATAACCCGAGCGCCCTAGCCCTCCCCCCCCCCCTGATTTCAAAAAATATGGAAAGGAAAAAAGTGACGCCCTTTCCCATCTACACTTAGTATTTTGACTTTGGATGCGGTATTTTTAGGAGGTTTATGCCCGGATTTATATAATATTATATTTCTGAGTTCACCAGGCAAATTCAAGTTAGCTATTGAATAGTTCTTGTTCCATTTATTTAATTTAATTTAGGGGAACAACATTTCTGCCAATCTCAAGTTAGAAAAAACACTACATTTTGATATTTTCCTGCTGTCGCTCAAGTTCTTGAAGTTTGCATTAAAATATGGGCGTAACATATTTTAATGCATCTAGGGAGATGCTTGGAAAGAAATGCATGGCAACTGACCACAAAACCTTTATTTTAATGATTCCTCATAACTGATTATCAACACGGATGCTTATGCAATGAAAGGACACCACCTTCACTGCACAATATCCACTCCGAAACAATTTTGTATTATCGAAACAAAGATCGACGCCATGGTTTTCCGCCAAACACACAATTGAATAGTTATAAGATACATTTTTTTATTATACCTATGTATAAAAATCTCGTACCACAGTGTTTGTGGTTGCACTCCTCGGAAGCGGCTCGACCGATTTTTATGATTTTTTTTGTGTATATTTGGTTGATATGAGAATAGGTCGTTAAGTAGATAATTATTTTCATATCGCTCAAAACAGATAATAAACAAATGGCAGAACGACATTTACCGGGTCATGTATCATACTATGAAAATTATACAACTTTGATACCGAATGCAAAAGGCTGTGTAAATGATATAATTAAAAAATAAAAAAAAACATAACAAACCTACTTTTTGATTTTGAATTTGATTGCAAATATTGAGATATTTCTTCATTGTAATAACAACATAAATAAAATTTATTATTATTAACAATTTAGTAATTAAAAAAATATATTTGATACGTTTGCTGGGTTTCACCCCGGACCCGCCACTTGCGTCTCGACACTCGAAATATTGACCACTCGACCATAATATTACCGTGACCACGTATAGAATCAATGCGACCAATTTTGTATTTGCATTTTTATTTACTCATTTAAAAAAGAAATTAAAATGACAAAAATACGTCAAATAAAGACATTGAACCTTGATTGAACCGATAAACGGTTGACATTGGCCAGTTAAAATAATCTTAGTTTAATCGGAGTTTGCGATGTTCAGAAACGCATTTTGCAAAGTTATCAAAGTAATAGCGCTAGCCAACATATTCTAGTGCATACTAGCTTCTGCCTGCGACTTCTTGCTTGCTGCCTTGCGCAGTATTAGTATAAATAATAATTATAGCCTATATATATACCAACCCGCACTTGGCCAGCGTGGTTGACTATTTCGTTCGGGTCTTAGAAGTGCAAATTTCAAAGATTTGATGAAAGAATGTTTACCGTAAAAACATAAGCACCAAGCACTGACAAATTTCGACAGCGAAAAGCAGTGTCTCGGTGGCGTAATGGTCAACGCGTCCGCCCGGATTGTGGAAGATGCGGGTTCGAGTCCCGCCTGAGGCAAGTCGATTTTTTTTCAGTGCATTTTTCTAGTATTAATATATACGCGTTTGTAAACGCAAAAATAAAAATTATTCCATAATGGTTCATTATATATTAATTTTAGTTTAATTATAAAATATCTTAAATTATTATGTATATTAAAAATATCCGTTATCTAGTGTCCATAACACAACAGTTCTTAATGAGTATCATTAAGAACTTGTGTTATTACTTTGGCCTAGCTAGATAATTGGTGTGAGCGTGGAAATATATTATATTATTATTATCCATCCATATAAACTTTAATGTTCATAATTTTAGTAAGAGAGACGCCCACTGTTAGACATAGGCCTCCCCCAAAAATCGTCATTGGTCAACTTCCGCTGCCCGTATCCAGCGGCTTCGCGCGACCTTCACCAGATAGTCGATCCACCTTGTGAGGGGCCTACCAACGCTGCGTCTCCCGTTACGCGGTCGCCAATTGCCACTCGCTGACCCTTCCGCCCCAACGCTTTTCAGTCCTCCTCACAATTCGAGCCCAAATTGCGAGGACTGAAAGGCTATGTCGGTGACCTTGGTTCTCCTGCGTATCTCAACATTTCTGATATGATCACGCAGAGAAACTCCGAGCATAGCCCTTTCCATTGCACTTTGAGCGACCTTGAGCCTTCTTATGAGACCTATTGTAAAAAAACGTGGCCGAGTTTCGATTCCATAAATGTCATCACTGGCAACACACGTATTGAGTATGAAGATTTTCGTCTTGAGACACTGCGCTAGATGGACCAAGAATATGCCACGTAGCTACCCGAACGCTGCCCAGCCGTTTTCGATTCGTCGATCTTTCTTGAAGTTGATTTACCAAGTTGGACAGATTTTCCAAAGTAAATACAGTGGTCCTTCCATAACTTCCAGTGTAGAGTTTCGAACCTGTACAGAAGCGGGTACGACATGGAAATTCGACATGATTTTTGTCTTGTCCAGAGTTTTTACAGAGATCGTGGAGCATTGAGCCAGTCTTTCAAGGTCACACAGCCATGGGTACGATATCATCTGCAAAGCGAACGTGGGTCATATACTCGTTATTTATGTTGATGCCAAGTCCTCTCCAGCCCAGAAACTTAACGCGTCCTCCAACGCAGCTGTGAACAATTTCTGCCATATAACGTCACCCTGTTTCACCCCACGCTTTAGCTGTATGGATTTAAAGTTCCGGTCTGACATAGTGGCGTTTTCGTACAATGACCGCAACACTTGGATGTATTGATAGTATATTTGGCACCTCTGGAGTGACTGGATCACGGCCCAGGTCTTGACAGAATTGAAAGCTTTCTCATAGTCCACAAACGCTAAGCATAATGGCAGATTATACTCTTCGGGCTTCTGTATAACCTGCCTCAGCATATGTATGTGGTCTATGGTACTACTAAGCCATTTCGGAATCCGGCTTGTTTGAGCGAGAGGCTGGAAGTCCTCAAATCTGCGTGGAAGACGATTCGTGATGAAAACAGCTTGTAAACATGACTCGGGAGCGTGATGGGTCTATAGTTCTTCAAAGTGGTCCTAACGGCTTTTTTGAAAGAAAAGTCCCACCACGCATATTCAACTCCTGTTATACTCGAGGGCAAAACGCCAAAGGCATGGCACGGGGCCTTTGGCGTTTTACCCGGTAATATATAAGTATAACGAGTATAACGGAGTTGAATAGCATTCAGGATGATGAGCTTTCAAGACCATTCGTCGACATGCTTTCAGAAGATTCGCTGTAAATCCGTCATTACCCGGTGCCTTGTTGTTCTTGAGCTGTTTGAGAGCTACACTAATCTCGTATAGGCTGACTTCCGGGATATCTTCGGTATAGTATCAAGTCAATCTTCGGTATAGTGTCAAGTCAATTTGGCTATTGGATGGGTGGCCTAATTGACAGGTGTGCGTGATGTCGCGTGAAGTCGACAATTGAAGTTTTCAGTTTCGACCTTTTGGTTGCAATGTAATGATTCTGCCATCCTCTGTCCTTAGCTTCGTCAGTAAGGTCTCTCCTAGCGACAGATCCCGAATTAATTACTATTCGTCATATTTCTCATATCCCTTATATTTCTCTGAAGTTCATGAATCCATGCAGATAGGCTCTAGTTGTTTTACCTAACAAATAATATGTTCAGGACTTTGATACAATAAAATACGAGATCCAAGTCAATCTGAGGATTTATAAGGACTGGTTTTTTCCTATTAGGTATACGAGTATATAAAGTAATGATCCCCATTGCGTAGGTATATTATCCGATCGAAGGACTTTTTGGATTTTTGTCACATTTGAAAAAAACTGCAACAAATACCTGTTTAACCCGCGGTTTTTCGGCAATGGTTACTTCGTTTCGTGCACCACATTTCGTGTTGACGTTAGTACTAACTACGCGGCGCGGCGTGGGTGGCAACTGCCCCGCGCTGCGTGCGATGTGCGGTGCTCCTTAGGTTAGAGACTATAAATTGAAATATTTGAATGTCGTAAACACGAAAGACCAGTTGGGGAAACTATCTGCAAGTCATTTAACAATAATTCTATTCTATCCATACGAACAAGTCAATCGTTGAACAACGACATAATGCATAATTAATTTAATTATACGACATAATCAGTAGTGAAACATATATCACACGAATTGTTTTCTAACAATGCCTTTGTTTTGCCATCGACTCATAAGGCAGTGTGTAAAGACATACAAATATACATGTAGGTATAATCGTCATTGTGTGGACGCTCCGCGCCTAAAAAAATACTATGTACTTGACTTACATTTAATTGGCGCGGTTTAAGTTGTTCCGATCTCACCCGATTTTAGCCTAAATAGTCGATAGTAGTTTTTTCCTTGCCACAGATTTTAATGAATAAATTACTTGGACGCTCCGTGCTGATTACAATATACATTATTTTAATCGGCGCAGTTTGATTTGTTCCGATTTCAGCCTAAATTAGTACAAGTTTTTTTCCTGGACATACAGATTATAATAAATAAATTATTTGAACAATGAAATATTTTACTAACCACTCTGCTGGGTCTTAAAAATAACCATAATAATCAACGTAGTAATAAATAGTAGTTGCTAAATATAGTCAATAGAAGAAATTTTCTTGTTTGATATGCGTGTCTGATGATGTGCAAAAGGCCTAACACATCAGTCAGGTATCACCCGCAAAACCTAGCTCTCAGTAGATCTTCACTCTTTGGTGATAATGTATCCCAGACAATCATTCATTATAAGGAAGTCACTTAAAGATAAGACTTCATCATTATTTGTTATTGTCATATATTAAGTAGGAAATTAATAACTTAACGGTTACAATACGTATGCATAGAGTTCCTTTCGAGTTCTCTACTTCTTATTATTGAATGTTACGAAATTAAAGAAGCCCTGGTTAAAATTACTTGATGTGCTGCAGTTTCTATACCCCACTGTTTTTTTATATTAAACATTCGCACACAATAATTTTTAATAACAATTCATCCATAATATTCCTAGTTCTAAGGTGGCACCTTAATTCAAACGTTTATATTGAGGTGTCACTTTTATATTCATATACCTTTTGAAGTACTCCACCACAAAATCCAATATCGTACCTACAAAATTTTCTATCCTACTACTAAACAACTAAATACAGTTATTTACGATCAATTACGATACCAAAAGTGGCGCCTCAATCTAAACACACATTATTAATATAAATTATTAATGAAACTTCAGCGGTCAGTCATTGATAGACTCTAATCATCAGATCATAAGGCATATACTACCTACTGCACTATAACTCCGCGTTTAATGTGTAGATAAGTTAAAGTTTTATTTGACCTTTATGTCTGATAAACTTCATTAATCCAATATCAAGAATGTACTAAAACGTAATCAAAGTATGTGATTTGTAGCGCCTTTCTTATGCGAATTTGAGTTTATTTGTTACGCTTTCACGAGTAAACTACTCGACAAATCATAATGAACAAAATTTCATTATGATTTGTCGAGTAGTTTACTACACGCATTCTCAGGGGTACATACAGATAAGGTCAAAGCGTAACTGTCGATAAAATGTCGCTGAGAATATTGGGACTATTTAATTGGCTGTTGAGTAGGGTCATTACGCCTGTTATCGACCACTTAGTGGAGTAATCCCATTTTTTATTAAAACTATTTTTTTCAAAAATGTTTAGATAATTAATCAAATTATAATGTTCACTCCTGAACTATTTGCAATCAACTGTCAAAATGACGGACGCGGCACGCTACAAACCACAAACAAACAACTGCAAGCGTCGCTATAGGTCGACGGCTGCCGCCGATAGATGTCGACAGCTACAGTTGCCTCTGCTGTTGGCGTTTTGCCGCTCGTGTATATGAACACTAAACTTTTTTGCGTGTTAAAATCGTGTTGTTCTTAATCGCTTTAATACGTCACGTGTCTAGTCTACATCAGTTAGACGGTGCACATTATAGATATTGAATCAATATATTTATTTGGCATTGGATCTGATTTTTCAAAGAATAAGGTTGGTTTTAAAAAAATGTTTACTGAACATTACTTAAGTCGCAGTGGACGGGAAATGTTCAATCTAACAATGTTTGTGAACAATATTTTGTTAAAATTTTGGCGGAGCGGACGCGGCTTAAGACTTTAAACTGAGTTTAGGGTTAACAAATCCCCAGGTTGCGGTACTACGCTTGATACGACCTATTTGTAGTAAATAGGTCGTATCAAGCTCAACCTGGGATTTATATGTTCCTAGATCATCATTTTGGAATGTAAAAGAATAGTTTCTTCCTTTTATTGTTTCTTCTTTATTGCGCCGTATCGTACTTACTTATTCTGCGATGAGTATTAAGGTGCCGTAAAATGAGAGTTGTGTCTGTTATGTTGCAGGGCGCTGGGCACAATGATGTCGAACTCTTCAACCAATATTTGGAAAGGCTGAAACGGTTTGTTTCTGTCGAATTGCTCAACTGACAAAGACTGCCGGCCGCAGGCCAGACTATTCAAGGTACGCGTACGCAATTTTCTGTTCTAATTTTGTTATCTGTAGTTGATAAAAAGATATATAATTTTTATCACATTAAAGTATACACATTACACACTTACCAATGTTAATTACCTTATCAAAATGAATCTTAAACAGTTACTTTGTAGGTACTTATACTTAAGTGAAATATATTTAAAAATATTAAGGAATAAAAAAGTACCTACTTATACTTACCTATTAAAAAAATATTGTAAGTACCAATCTCGGATGTCTCTTCATGGACTTCATAATTTCATAACCGTTCTTTGACCTGAAAAATTACTTTATGAGAACTACTATTCGGTGTTTATCTAATAGGCCCTACAGACTCACGCGAGAAGTCTCGGCGAGACTTTTCGCCGAGACTTGACCCGAGAAATGAGATGGTATCTACACTCACGCGAACTTCTCACTTGCGTTCTCGATCTTTGTACGAAATGGACATTATTTTGACAGTGCAGCAGCTTTGGTATTGTGTGCATAGAATACTACAATCTTGTGAATGTTAGAATCAAAAATAATATTATGAAAAAGGAAGGCCCAGGCCATGGTGGATGACACAAATTCATTGAAATAGAACAGGGTTTCAACAATCTTATTTCAAACTCCATGTCGCTCTGAAACCGAATGAGAATGTGATTCGCTTCTTTTTTCTCGTCCGAGAAACCCTTTGAAGCGGGCCAAAAAAAATTGGTTGTCTGTAAAGTCGGTTTACTGACGATAGTTGAACGTGACAACGTCTTAAGAAAATACTGATGGAATGGTAGCATTTTTCAAAAGAAAATTTTATTTTCATTTGTTTTGCCGGCCTTACATGGAACGCCTCAGAGCGAGGTAACGCCGCATGCGTCATGTTTTTTCGTGCGTGCAGCCGGCTCTATCGAATTATAAGACGTTGTCACGTCAAAAACCGACACCGAGCGGAGAACAGGCGAGCGCGAGAACGAGAAGGCGAGAGACTAATCACATTCACGCTTCTCGGGGGTTCTCGGCATGAGTCTGGACTGGAGGGTGCATAACATAATGATGATTTTATCTCGTTAAGACGATCGTTTCCTCTCTTTATCAGGCGATGACCAAAACCCTGCTTCCACTCTGAGTTCCGGTACGTCGAGTTCGGCGACAGAGAGACTCCTCTAGCTAGCGGGGGCCGGGCCCAGTCGGGCCGGCCCCAACAAAAACTCAACAAATTCCAGGGCCCCGAGCGGGCCCGCCGCCGACGAGGCGGCCGCCGACGCCGCGCGGCCGCCGCACAACATCTGCATCAACGTGACCGCGGCCGAGTCGCCGGCCGGCCCGCGGCGCCGCATCCACCTGCGCTCGCTCAGCGACGTGACGCCCGCCAGCCGCGCGCTCGCGCCCCGCGCCCGCTCGCACTCGGAGCGACCGCGCGCCTCGCCGCCGCCCGCGCTCGACACCGCGCCCGCGCCCGCGCCCGTGCGCGCCTCGCGCAGCGCGCGCTGCTCGCCCGCCGCCTCGCTGCTGGCGCTCGAGCCGCCCGCCGCGCCGCCGCTGCTCAGCGACCCCTGGCGCAAGATGAGCGATCGCGACCACGGCGGCACGCCGCGCGCGCGCGCCTCGCCCTCGCCCGCGCCCGCCCCCGCCCCCGGCCCCGGCCCGCCGCCCGCGCTCGACCCCTGGGTGAAGGCGCGCGGCGAGGAGGGCGCGGGTGGCGCGGGTGTCGCGGAGGGCGCGGGCGGCGGCAAGCGCGGGCGGCTGGAGCGCGGCGCGCGCGTGTGCGAGGCGTGCGGCGCGGCGAGCTGCGCGTGCCGGCGCTGCACGTGCGAGCGGTCGCCGCGCGTGTCGCCGGCGCGGCTGCCCGCGGCGCCGTCGGAGGAGGCGGACCGTCCGCGACGGCTGCACAAGTCGTCCTCGCAGCGCGCGCTGTCGCCGGCGGACGCGGCGCCGACGCCGGACCCGCTGCTCGAGACCACGTGCTGAGCTCGCGCCCGACGCGTGCCCCCTTCGGTGTACGAGTATTATTAGTGTGAATTTTTGTATCCCCCCTAGGATTAAGATTTCAAAATTATCATTGTATCGTATGTGAGCGTCGCGACTGCGTCGTGACGTACGCCGCGAATGGTTGTGTATAGCCGCAAACGTCGAATTCATACAGAAGTAGTTCCTTTTTGTTTTCGAAGAGATGCGACTCGTTCCTAAACGAAGTGCGAAGAACGTCGTCGTTTTTATGCCTACACCGTTGTTGATTAAAGCACATAGATTGAATTCTGTTCGATGATATCGAAGAAAATGCGGTTTCGAAACATTCTTCCATATGCTGTATATAGTTTAGATATACTTATCTTAGTAATACACTTTAAAATAATTAACGCATTATTAAAACCTTGTTACCATATTTCATACATAATATTGGAAATCATTAAATACTCCATACTTACTGTAACGTAAATTACTTGACCGCCATCACCGGTACATTCCATTTTTATTACGAACCCACACAGACGGAAGTTGATAATGCGTAACGTCATATCAGCATACGAAAACGAGATTGATTAGTTGTAACATACAATATGGACTATAAACTATATTTAATTAAAATATGAATTTTATATAATATGAGGTAATTGTCACAACTTAAACTAAAACCCTCATATTTTAAATAAAACACTATTTTTAAGTAAAAGCTTTAAAGAAATCTCTTCAATGTCCGATCTCAGCAAATATTTTCAAGTGTCCAACAATTTGCAGCATGATATATATATTATTACTTGTGACATAACTATGTATATCTTATTATAACTGTTTTTTATGGTTCAGTATACAATAAATTTTTAATCTTCAGTAATATCTGTTGTTAAATATATAAAATTGAAATACATGGAATGAAAATTATTACCCTCCTTTTATTAAATTTTGCAGTAATCCAAGAGCTTTTTTTTTCATAAGTTATGATAAGGTCCGGTGGTCGGTCAGTACCTACTTACCTACCTAACTCAATATAGGTACCTGAAACCGGTTGATCATCATCAAAAAAGTAAACAAAGCACTTGTATCTAATATTAGTTACAAGTACCTGATATATTATATCACACCTTAGCAGACGGCACCAGTTAAAACCGGTTAGTTTGTGTTAGGTTAGAACTGTGACAAAAGCCGAGCCGAAGTCACCGAGTGAGCGCAGCCAAGAAGCTTATAATAAGCTTCTTGAGCGCAGCCAACGTATCGCGGCAGCGGCCTACGAAGCGCCAGAAAACCAGTGCACGCCTCATTGATGAAACACCGCTGCAAAATATATCAATTTCAGTGTCATCGCTCAATGAATTAAATAAGTTACACGAACGGATTAAATAACTATTTTGTCTATAATTAGTGCGAACAAATCGAACTTGTACTTTTAAAACTTCAATATGCTGGAGTTCATGGTAGTTTGGGACATGACATTCAATGTTGCTTTTAAAACTTCAATATGCTGGAGAGTTCATGGTACGATCGGGAGGCTGTTTAAATTCAGATCAAAAGTTTCAATACCTACTCATTCTAGTCTACTCATAAAATTTGTCCGGATACTTTCTATAATTCTGAATAAACATCCACAAAAATTCTCCACATTTATGACGATCTTTATTTAATTCATGCACTCCGTCTCTTGAATTTAAAATGTCGTGCATAAAATACGAACTGCTGTCAAGGCAACTACGCATTACATTAGAGTCATCTTCAATACGTCCACTTAGCCAGCCGCTGTAGCGCTACTGAATGTCCGTGGCATAGATATATCAATCTAAGGAGATCGGTCGAATCGCCGAGTTCATAGGAAGACCGAGCGTCGCGATCAGCGGCCTTACTACATAACATGGTTCTAGTTGAGCATGCTGTAATATACACTATTCATTGCGCGCGTCTTAAGGACTGCGAAGCGATGAAAGTTAAGCACAGCCGCAAAGGAGATCGGTCGAATCGCTGAGTTACGTATTCACTTGACTTTATCGGAAGGCGAAGTGGCGGAAATGTAACATGCCCACAGGGCATACACTTGTCACAAGTTAAACGCCGGCTTGGCCTATCTCCTTGTTAATACAATTAAATCTGTGGTCCGTGGCATGCCAACCGCGCCCGCGCTTTGGTAAATCACCTGGTCACGAGCGACGGTCTCAGCATTGAGCACTTAAAGTATGCAGGTGTACATCTGCCTAGAGTTCTGGCGTTGCTATATAATGTTTGTATTGCACATTCTTACCTGCCTGCGGACTTAATGAGAACCACTGTAGTTCCCATTGTGAAAAATCGTACTGGTGACGTATCAGACAGATCGAACTACAGACCGATATCCTTGGCAACAACAATAGCCAAGATATTTGAGCCACACGGTCAAATATCTTGGCTATTGTTGTTGCTTGATTCTATACTAGAAAACCACATTAAACTACACGATGGCCAACATGGTTTTATGCGTGGCCTATCGACTGAAACGGCAATAATGAGTTTGCACACGTCAAATATTACACGGACAGGAGTACGCCGGTGTACGCCTGTTTCCTGGATCTCAGTAAACCTTTTGATCTCGTCTCTTATGACATTTTGTGGCGTAAGTTGTATGATATTGGTTTACCTGAGGGCTGCATCGATTTGCTTAAATTTTGGTACGGTAATCAGGTTAACTATGTGAGATGGGGGAAGAGTATTCCGAGCCGTATAGGATGAAGTGCGGGGTGAGGCAGGGGGGGCTATCTTCCCCGAGGCTCTTCAACTTATACGTTGACGCACTGATTAGAGAGCTCAGCAGCATGCATGATGGTTGCCACATCGGCAACGTGTGCGTCAATAACATTAGTTACGCGGACGACATGGTCCTGCAGGCCCCTTCGGTCGGTGCGCTAAGATCTCTACTCGGTGCTTGTGAAAAATTCGCTCTATCGCATGGTTTGCTGTACAATACCAAAAAAATGTCAATTCATGGTATTTAAGGCTAGCAGTAAGTGTCCTAGTGTAGTTCTCCTATAAAACTCTATTATGAACCTCTAGAAAGAGTGTACAAATTTAAATATCTTGGACACATTGTCACTGACAGTCTTAAAGACGATGAAGATGTTGAAAGAGAACGGAGGGCACTGTCGGTCAGGGCAAATATGTTGGTACATAGATTTTCCCGCTGCACGGATGATGTGAAAATTAATCTTTTCAAAACTTACTGTACGTCCTTCTACTCCTGCAGCTAACTATACCAAAAAGGTCTACAGTGCCCTTCGTATTCAATACAATAACGCGTTCAGGGCGTTGTTGCGGCTGCCGCGGTTTTGTAGCGCGTCTGCGATGTTCGCGTTAGCGGATGTCGATAGCTTTGAAGCTACTATGCGCAAAAAGACCGCGTCCTTGTTGTCCCGAGTGCGCGGTAGCAGTCACAGCATGTGGCTCAGGCTGTCTGGACAAATCTTCAAAATAGCTTACATTTAAGTAGGTCAATAGGGCATTTTATGTGACGGCTAACCACCCTTACTTCAGAAGAGGTGACGCTACAGAATCTTAGATAATCGTTCGAAACCGTGTCCAGCCAGCTTGAAAAACCACTTTTCGCTGGTCTCTCAATCTCGGTAACGGAAGTGGTTTTGAAGACTTTTTGCATATCAACGGGCGTCACATAAATTTGTGACGGGCATCGAGCTAAAAGTTTTGTGATACGTACAGCGGTTTATTAGAAAAATGCAAAAATCTGTGTCCAGCCAGCTTGAATTTACGTATAAAACTTCTGGCTGGCACTTCTGAATCTCGATAACGGGAGCGTTTTCGAATATGGTTCCTTTTACTAACAAAATGTGACGCAAGTTGTGACGGTAATAACGTTTGATTTATGGCGTCACGTGTAATGGTTTACGAGAAATCAATTAAAAACTGGTGTCCAGCCAGCTTGAAGTTCAAGCTGGCTGGACACATGTATCTCCGCTGCCTGATGGTCTACGGCCTTCGAAATATGTTCAAGTTTTTGTGACGGGGACGATAATGATAATCTGAAGTTGTGACGGAGAAAGTTTACGTAGTTTCAAAGATATTGATCATTAAATTATTTTCATACAAACATCTATTAATAATGTTAGGTGACCATAATTTTACACAAATAAAGGATTTCTTTTTAATCGACTTATCGGCCGGTTGTGGCCACACCTGCATTGTATTTGATTTTTTCCGTGAGAATAGGTTTTCCCGCAGTAAAAAAAAATTAAATAAAAAAAACCGCCTTCAAAACTAAAAACGGGAGAAATAAAAGTTTTGTTTATAAAAATCTAAATGTTTTTAGAGGTCGGTCCCGAATACAAGTGACAACGTTTATTACAAATATTGAGGTTGGCACCGACCTCAAAAAAAATTAGAGTTTTTATAAACAAAATTTTTATTTTTCCCGTTTTTAGTTTTGAAGGCGGTTTTTTTTCTGCTTTTTAGTGTTTTAAGTATAGAAATTTTCAGGAAACTACTTCAAGATCTTTTAGACACACAAGTGATAAAATTATGATATCATCAATGTCAATTAAATAGGCATTATTAGGGATAACTCAAAAACTATTTGTCAGATGTCGATAAAATTTAAATGGGACCCCATGACAAGCACTAGCTTCCAAAGGTCAAAAGAATCTTCAAAATCGGTCCACTCAGTAACGAGTTATGAGGTAAGAAACACTAAAAAAAAACATACAGTCGAATTAATAACCTCCTCCTTTTTTGAATTCGGTTAAAAAAGCGTAAATAAGTGTTAATTCAAAATAATAATTGACTACCAGCGCTGCCTAAAAAGAGCCCCCACTTATTATTTTGTGTTACTTTTTGCCCATCATTAGTTTTTACGAGTTGAATAGTCAGATTGTCAGAATAGTTTTCTTTCCTAATTAAGTCCACCATTTGTATATCTACTGGTAAGAATTTCGAAATAAGTCTCCTTTTTTGGAGGTAGAGGAGGGTGGGGGGAAGGAAGGGAGGGGGGTGGGAGTCGCCCCTCGTAAATTTCGAATGCCGGAAATGCTTACATTTTTTTTATAAAAAATTAACCTCAAAATATATGAAAAAACCCTAACCTACCTATCACCCAGCCATGTAGGTGCATAAAACACTAGACACGAAAACTCGAAAGCAACCAACGGAATGACGCAATTTAACGCTGTCGGAAATGTCAAAACTATTATCAAAATAGTGGATTGGCGTTTCGTTTCACGCGTTTCAGTACTTCAAAAGTTTTAAAATCTTATCATAACCTAAAAAAGTATAGGAGTGTTTGGCGGGAAACAATGGCGTCTGGATGTCGATCTTTATTTCGATAATTCAAAATTGCTTCGGAGTGGATTTTGTGCAGTGAAAGTGGTGTCGTTTTGTTGCATAAGCATCCGTGTTGACGAACAGTTATGAGGAATCATTGAAATAAAGGTTTTGTGTATGTGGAGTGGAGAATTGTATAGTGGTTGGAAATCCCATAATACAATTCTCATCAGTCACCATCATGAGGTCTGTACCATACATTTCTCGCCAAGCACTCCCTAGATGCATTAAAAAGTGTGGCACCCACATTTTAATGCAAAAATCAAGAAAGAAGATGAAACTAAAGACTTGGCTGTATGGGCTAGATCCCTTTGCCGTCCCGTAACAGGGAAAAATTAACCAAAAAAAAAAAAAAAAGTATAGAAATTACGTTTTGTTTCACGCAATCACAATACAATAAATACGAATTTTAAAAATTAATTAAAAATATTTAAAGGCAACTCCGGTAGCCGAAATTGTTTTAGGGTGATCTTACGGAGCTTCCTTGAGCCCCCTACACATTCAGTTTCCTCAGATTCAGGCGACTCGTTTCGAAGTCCGACCCTATCTACTTACTCTCCGATTAGGGGCCAGGCTTCCAAGTGAAAGCTTTCGAAATGCAACTGGGGTATTCGCTAGGATGAAGATTTGTACCCACATCTACTATTTTTTGTGCAATAAAGAATAAATAAGGTATGTACCTACCTAATTAAAATAAATGCTTTACCGTCGTTAATTTGTTTTCTTTTTTCCCACCTCAATGAGAAAATATTAACTATCATTTTTTTGAGAAAACTCAGAGTAAGTACCTAGTCGTAGGGCGCGCCATAATCGGTATTACATGCGGGTGATGAAAGAGTCTGATTCAGAGGAAGAGAACATAATTATGATTCGAACAGTTGTCCTAGTAGTACCAACTTTAAGCAACAGATGGCGACACCAACATCAACTACCTACCTATTGAACCCAAGTCGGTCTGCGGCAGCGTATGAGCACGTTCAGAAATTGTTCAGTATCTTTTCGTGACCAAGATATTTCCTAAAAAATATTTTTACAGTAAAATATAACTAAATATACTTAAAATATTTTTGACTCTCTTTGCCGGAAAGTAATTACTTTTCATAGAATTTTTAGAAGAAAAAAGAAACCATTGTATCCTGTGTTGCTATAGCATTATATGCAATAGCATTAATTATTTATGCTTACCATGAAAAACACCAATACTTACCCACTAAAAAGAGTAGTTATCTGCACGTAAATAATCAATATCGCAAAAAATTACCCCCTTTCAACACCTCTACGCTTTTGTCTTCTATCGATTAAAATATGTAGGTACTGTAAATGTAGGTTAGTAGGTAGGTATTAATATCACCAATACACGTATTTTCGTTCATTAAAGCCTTAAAATAATATACTTGTTTCTACATAAAACCTACAATATTGGTAACCCTACTGCAGTGTTTGTATGAAAATAATTTAATGATCAATATCTTTGAAACTACGTAAACTTTCTCCGTCACAACTTCAGATTATCATTATCGTCCCCGTCACAAAAACTTGAACATATTTCGAAGGCCGTAGACCATCAGGCAGCGGAGAAACATGTGTCCAGCCAGCTTGAACTTCAAGCTGGCTGGACACCAGTTTTTAATTGATTTCTCGTAAACCATTACACGTGACGCCATAAATCAAACGTTATTACCGTCACAACTTGCGTCACATTTTGTTAGTAAAAGGAACCATATTCGAAAACGCTCCCGTTATCGAGATTCAGAAGTGCCAGCCAGAAGTTTTATACGTAAATTCAAGCTGGCTGGACACAGATTTTTGCATTTTTCTAATAAACCGCTGTACGTATCACAAAACTTTTAGCTCGATGCCCGTCACAAATTTATGTGACGCCCGTTGATATGCAAAAAGTCTTCAAAACCACTTCCGTTACCGAGATTGAGAGACCAGCGAAAAGTGGTTTTTCAAGCTGGCTGGACACGGTTTCGAACGATTATCTAAGATTCTGTAGCGTCACCTCTTCTGAAGTAAGGGTGGTTAGCCGTCACATAAAATGCCCTATTGACCTACTTAAATGTAAGCTATTTTGAAGATTTGTCCAGACAGCCTGAGCCACATGTCACAGCGTCCTCACGGAGATAGCCAATAGTGGGGATTGTCCACTCATTGGCAACATGATTAAGCGTATACTATCTCTCTTTTAGAAATAAAATACTAACATACTTTATAAGCTCTTTATTAACACAGTATGGATTTATGTTATCCGAAATAAATGATTTTAATTTAATTTAATTTACATGCGTAAATTTTGGGCAGCTATTTCTCCTACGCATTTGGTTCATTTATAATAATGATTTATGTTGCAAAAGCTTTTCTATATAATTCAATGAATCATATTAATGATAATTTAACTCTTGATACCCACCACCATTTTGTGTTAATGTTAGATAGATTGCTTTCAATTTAGGTGCTAAGCATACATTTATGATCCTCTGGTTAATAAATATACCTAAGTATAAGAATACAATGTGTGGCATATCAAAAAATAAATCCAATAAGTACCTAATACATTAGTTATTTACCTACACAATATCTTAGCACAAACAAAATTATCCTATTAATTGCATGTGTCATAATTGCATGTGTCAATAGAATAAACAACAACATTGTCTACATTTACATTAAATAAAAATAAAAAGGTCAAGAAAAAATGAGATGACCTGAAGGTCTCATATATAAAAATCTCATAATAAAAAATAATAATATTTAAATGAAAAATATTGTGAATCCGTAATTATGTATAAGTACCTATATTGTGAATAATTGAGTGTTATGTGAATTTATAAAAATGCAGTATTATCAGAAGATTCGTCCTAGTGCATCGAATTTTTTAAAATACTTAGTGAAAGTTTTCGTCATTGATTGAGAAATATTTCCATGCTGATATGATACCTACATACAAAAATAAATAAGTAACGTGAATCGGCTTTAGAATCCGGATTTTATCTTTACTGTGCCCGCGACTTCGTACGCGTAGAATTTACCAAAAGAAAAAAAAAGTAGTTACTCCTTATTACACTTATATTATATACGGGATTTTTTTGGCAGGAAAAAAGTCCCGTCAAAATCGGTCTATACGTTCCAGAGATTAGCCGGAACATACAGACAGATGACAAAAAATGTTATTTTGGTGTATGTACCTTATATATATTCATATGCATGTAGTAAAAAACGGTTATTTCAATATTACAAACAGACACTCCAATTTTATTTAGATGTTTAGATAACTGTAGATACTTATGTACCTGTTTAGAAAATAAATCATTATCAAATTTAAAAGTCTAACGCGTATATTAGAGCGAGATAGATAGACGAGACCACGCACGGCAGTCTTATTACGGATCTTAAAGTGACAGTCGCAAGTTGCATAATTGTACAATTATTGCTAGCAAAACCTTAATTCGTATTACGGAACGTACATTGCTATGATAGCGCCCCAAGCGGCAACTTAACAAATTAAAAGTGTAATGTCAAGTGGCGCTAGTTGCCATACATTTTGGTCGCAAATGCACTTATCGTGCGACCACTATGCGATTTGTTTCCGTAATACCAAAAAAGCGGTAATTGGACTGCCGGCAGTCCAATTACCGAACTATAGCAACCGGTAGCTAATTGTACAACTGCAACGCGACTGCTACTAGTTGCGGTTGCTTTTTTGGTATTCGGAAACAAATCGCATAGTGGTCGCACGATAAGTGCATTTGCGACCAAAATGTATGGCAACTAGCGCCACTTGACATTACACTTTTAATTTGTTAAGTTGCCGCTTGGGGCGCTATCATAGCAATGTACGTTCCGTAATACGAATTAAGGTTTTGCTAGCAATAATTGTACAATTATACAACTTGCGACTGTCACTTTAAGATCGGTAATAAGACTGCGGGCCTGTCAGTTACGTAGAAAAGACAGCAACTGTCAGACTTAGTACTGCAGTCTTTTTTTTTGGCTTTTCAACTCGGACAAGACTCAGGCAAAGAATTTTTCAAGAAGCTTATATTTTACCACTATTTTCAACCGACTTCAAAAAGAAGTAGGTTATCAATTAGACTGTTTTTTTTAAATATTTGTTACCTCATAACTCTTTACTGGGTGTACCGATTTTGAAGATTCTTTCGACCTTTGGAAGCTGTTGCTTGCCATTTGGTCCCATTTAAATTTAATCGACATCTGAAGAGTAGTTTTTGAGTTACCCCTAATAATGCCTATTTAATTAACATCGATGATATCGTAATGTTATCACTTGTGTGTCTAAAAGATCTCGAGATAGTTTCCTGATTTATATAAGTAGTTCAAACACTCTAAAAAAAGCACAAAATAAAATTATTTTTAAATAAAAAAAACCGCCTTCAAAACTAAAAACGGAGAAATAAAAATCATAATGTTTTTTTGAGGTCAGTGCCCTGGTGATTCCAAGAAGGTCATCAGAGACATCCTGTAAAAACAGTGAAAAAACCGCCTAGAAGGAGTCGGACGCGCGAAAGAAGGGTTCCGTGCCATAAATTTTATCAAAACTCTCCGAAAACTATTTGAATTTTAAATTAAATATTTTGTTAATATTTCAAGTTACTACCTGTTATCGTTAATAAGACCGAGAAATAAATCACGTTTGTTGTTGAGCCCCCTTAAATATTAATTTAATTTTAATTTAATTATTTATTTTAAAAGTGAATAATATAACTAAATATTCTGTGAATATTTCAAGCGTCTATCTGTTGCCGTTATCAAAATCGACCAAAAAAAAAAGTCACGCTTATTTTATGGGAGCCCCTTCAATATTTATTTTATTCTATTTATTAGTATTTGTTGTTACAGCGGCACCAGAACTACGTCATCTGAGAAAATTTCAACTGTCTAACTTCATGGTTCATGATATACAGCCTGGTGACAGATCGACAGACTCCGTCCGTCTGTCGATCTGTCACCAGGCTGTATAGCGGAGTCTTAGTAATAGGATCTCGTTTTACCCTTTGGGTACAGAACCCTAAAAAGGGGAACTACTGATTCAAATTGAAAAAAATCTTTGTCTATTTATCGAGGAACACTATAGGCCAGGGCTTCGCAAACTTATTTTCATAGTGAAGCCCTTAGGAATTTTCCAATTTTTACGAGCCCTCCCCCCGTCATAGTATCAGCCAAGTTAAGTACATACCTACAAAAACAAAAACATAGCTTTTTTGGAATTATTTAGGCGTTAACGAATGTGCAAATATTTTAAAGTAGACTGAAAAAAAATTACTATAAAAACATAAGTAGCACCGACAAATTTCGACGGCGAAAGGGTTCTCTAATGTTTCACACACAATTGATTAGCAAATTACTATTTCACAAGCAACATTTCAAGTCAATGTTTCATTACGCAAACTAATGCTTTAACAAAGACATCAAAACGCAAACATGCATATGACAAGCAGGCATTTCAAAAATGCATTATTAAATAATTTTTAAAAAGACATACTGACATATCAACAATTTACACAAACCAAAAATAATATTTCACAAATTGTTAAACGTTTGTTAAGTATTTGTGTGTAATGTTAGTTCAGATAGCCGTTACTAGATGGCATTGTCACTGATGGCTTAATCTAGTTGGCGATGTTAAGAGTTTTAATGAATGATATAAGCACTTTGATGTAACATATTTAGAGGAGAATACAGTAGAAACTCGATTAACCGGACTAATTGTTGTCGATAGGCATTCGGATAATCGAAAATCCGGATAATCGAATGTATGGAGAATAATGTTGTGTTTATTAAAAATAACAAATATATATCAACGAAAATCAATGTTTATTAAGAAATTAACACTTATTTATGTATGTATAAACATATTTTCTTAGATTACATACTGTAATACAAAAGTACTGTAGCATTAATCATGAAATAAAATATTTAGGTACGCATGTACGAATAATTTGTTTACAATATGTATTTAGTAATTTGCATTTGGTAATCATGTAATAAGTAGGTACTAATAAGTTTAATTGGATTTGGTAATTGTCATTTGACGTAAGCAACATTTTCTCTTCATTGCTGATATATCACGAATTCGTTTCAGCTATAGTAAACTTACAGTATCACTCTCTGTTTGTTTTTCAAACCACTTGAGAGCTGTTTCTAGGGCATGAAATGCTACATCATGAGATGGTCCTGTATCATTTTCCACGTCTATATTTTCTTCTGTTTCATCTTCTTGCATTTCCTGCTGTTCATTTATCTGTACAATAACCAAAAGCGCGGGCAACGATCCCACACGGCGCGGGCGGTATATGCAAGTTCCGACACGTTCATGCTTGCATAAATTCGATTTGTAGGTACATATAAATTGGTCGCGGTTGGTAGTCCGGATAATCGCGAATCCGTATAACTGAGGGCCGGATAAACGAGGTTCTACTGTAAATTGGGCCACTGCAAGCGACTGTGGCATTTGGATACCAGTTTTTTTGTGATTGAATATCCCAAAACCCTACTATCTAAATCTCTTGATTCTCCGAGGTTTAACACAAATAATTTGTTTGACTAAATTTCAATTACAAACTTTTTGTATACTGAAATTTAAATTAGCTATTTTTCAAATTAAATATTATTAATTTATAATTATAACCATTAAAATATAATAATTTTCGCAATGCGCGTCCAATTTAAACTAAAGTAAAACGGAACGTGATTCATGCGTTGTTCAGCATGCAAGCAAGCATGGAGCGTGCAAGCTTAGCATGCAGCGTGCAAACTGAAAGCAAGCATGGAGCCTGCAAGCAAGCATGCAGCATGCAAGCAAACATGCAGCAATACAACGCTCCGCTCGCCCCGCTATGCGTGGTCACAAGTCTAACCTAACCTAACCAATATTTATTTTCGTACTTATGGTTTTTCTTCGGCTGCTTATAGCGGGGCCCCTCGCTATAAAGAAAATATATCTCGCAGGCAGGCATACAGCATGCAATGCAAGTATTCATACAGCATGCAATGCAAGTATTCATACAGCATGCAATGCAAGCATGCATACACCATGCAATGCAAGCATGTATACATCATGCAATGCAAGCAAGCATACAGCACGCAATGCAAGTATTATAGTACTCGATATTATGACATTATAGTTTTAAAAGTAAAAATAATTACCTATGTAAAACAACATTTTCGAATTTTTGAACATTATGGTTGCTGAATTTTATAACAAACGAGTTATGGATGACGATTTTAGGAGATATAAGAGAGTACCAACCTAACCCGCTCGTCGCTTCGCTGCTCGCTAACCCTAGAACAATTTCTTTGTGTTTTTATAATTCTTATATTTTTAGTATGAAAATTTAAGAAATGATACGGTGCCATACCATAAATTGCCTTATGTCTTTAAGTACTTAACCATATTATTAAAGAAAAATTGATCAATAGATCTTTGTCGTTTAACGTATTTGTGTTAGGAAAAATTGACTAATGTTCTTTTGCAAAATGACAATATATGAAACAATTACTTGATGAGATGTAAAGTTTGTGAAACATAAATAAATGGAACGTTGATTTGCGAAATGATAACTTTGAATTTCGTTGCTTGTCATCTGTAAATTTGTGTAATAACTGTTGATCAACCAAAGGGGAACCAGCTAGACAGCCATTCTATGTGGATCGTCTCACGACGCCCGCCCCCGGGATAGAACCGCGATACCCCAGGGCGTCGCGACGCACAGTTTAGGTAACCGTGATATACGCCAATATACCTCCGTAACATCACTCTACGACTAATAGGAGTTGAGCATCAATGAAAAATGTTGCAAAAACGGGAAATCCACGCGTACGCAGTCGCGCGGGCACAGCTAGTATTATACATTTTTTTTTAAAAAAAAGCATATTATGTAACTACTTCAAAAAGCGAACAATACAAGTAGGTATGGCACATAATTATAATATATGCCAGGTGAATTGAGCATTTGAGCGACATTAAAATGAAAATACCTACCTAGTTAAGTTTCTTAGACAATTCCCATATTCTTCTTCTGTATAATATAATCTATGTTAATTTCGTAACACCAATCACAGTAGAATGTCGAAATTATTGGATTATGTGATTAGAAATGATCACGATCAAGAGCAAGAGCATTATTTTGTTTTTTAGAAAATAATTTACTTATACCTCCTTAAACCTAGTCATTTAAACGTTTTAAAGAAAATTCGGGCACAAAAGGCTCACATTCACTCCTGCAAAAATACGTGATTGTATGTCCAACCGTTTCCGATATCCAGCAATCGGCCAAACGTTACCTCAGCAAAAACTGAAATAACTATGGGGCTCAAATTTTATTTAATAGGGCTCATTTATGCACCAACTTGAGCTACCGTACTGCATAGGTGAATTGTTTTTAAGTAGACCTAAAAATAAAATAAATATTGCTGGGGTAACGTTACCCCAGCAGAATCAGTTTTTATTAATTAGATACTGCTGAAACGGCTGACGGCTCAAATTTAAAATTTCGAGAACTTTATTGCCAGACAGGGTGCTATATATCTGCATTATTCAATCTTTGAAAGAGATCTCTTTTAGAGATAAGTCCGTCCTTTCAAAAATTGTATTTTATTTATTTAAAATTATAACATTTTTTTAAGTGCAATAAAGAGTACTTATAATAAAATTTTGCTGGGGTAACGTACACCGATGTACGTATTTACAAAGTTATAATACATTTATGTTTGGTATTAAACTACACACCGCAAAATTGAGCTAAGTATACCTACTTAACTAGGTACCCATACAAAATGCTTCAAAAACTGATCAACTAGTTACTATCGATTGTTCAAGAAGTGCATTTTTATAAATACTTCTTACCTAGATTTTAAATAAGTAAGTAATGTAATTTTTAATAAATAATTTTGAATAGGTAGTATATTCTATACATCAAAATAAGACATGTTTCAAAAAAAATATTGCTGGGAAATGATTTTTATTTTTTGGAGTTAAAAAAAATTGCAAATTGTACCGCGCAATGTAAAGGCCAGTATTCTATCTTCATACAAACGGTCGGAAAGCGCGTCATGCTACGCGCCTCGAGTTCGCGGGGCACCCGGTGGGCATCCAGTCGCGAATGCGCCGCAGCGACTACCGAACGGTGTGAATTGTTTTTTAAGCAGTTAGCCGTGCATAAACGTGCGATTTGTATTGTGAATATTTGATTGAATTAAGTAGATACCTACATAATTCAAAATGGCAAAGAGCAATATTTTTTATGTACCTATCTACTAGTACGGAATTTGTTTTTAATATTTAGGTATTTCGATTTTTCCATAGGGCAAAATCTGGAATAATATATAAATAAGTGGATTTGGTGAAAAAAGACACAAACGAGTAACCTACCTACGCTTGCGTTAAAAACAAAACTACATAATACGTAGGTAGGTAGTTTCCTAGACTAGGCTATCTACTTACTTATGTACCAACATATAACTTAACTACATACAGGGTGTAAAAGACATGAGCAGTCAAACGAGAACCATGTATTCTGCTCACCGTCATAACATTTTTCTTCCTTTAGACTATACCTGGGAAATTGATAGTTACGATTTTATTGAAGGTCAAAGTCATATTTTTTTTTTCATTTTTTTATGAAAACGTATTCTATACGTTATTTCTTAATTATTGTCCAAAGAAACATTATCATTTTTTTTAGTATTTCATAACAAAAAAGGGCTTCAAAACGTTAGCGTTCAATGTAGCTCAGTCGATGCGCACGGACACTAACGAACGGGGCCGCCGCGCCGTCAAGCAAAATTATCGTGGTTTTGCGAGTTGCGTGCGAGTTGAGCCCTTTACATTGCGCGGTACAATTTGCAATTTTTTGTAACACCAAAAAATAAAAATCATTTCCCAGCAATATTTTTTTTGAAATATGTCTTATTTTGATGTATAGAATACGTGGTTTTCGTTTGACTGCTCATGTCTTTTACACCCAGTATATTATTAAATATGATGAAATATCATTATGAAATAATTTACGAGAGTAATAAATGGTAGGTATTGTAGTGATCGGATTTTTTTGGTGTATACTGGCAGTGTTAAACCTCAGAGAATTTGAGGTTTAAGCTGGGGGTTGATGTGGGGTTTCTAAATCACAAAAAAAACTGGTACCCACTGCTGCAGGTGTAAACTGCAGCCCAATTTATTCTCAATTTTAACATTACAAGAAAAGTACTTATGATCTTAAATAAAACTCTTAACATCGCCAACTATGATGAACCACAATAATGACAACGCCATCTAGTGACAGCCACACGAACTAATAAAGTATTATTAGTGCCCACACTTAAATTCACAATAACTAGACGCAAATAAGTAACACGTTAAACATACCGCCCACCAAGGACATAATAGCTATATTATGTCCTTTAGAAACATTTAGATCAAACATAGCAAAAAAAAACAACAAATCCAACTTAACACTAAGCATATTCAATTTAACAATAAGTTAAAAGAAATTTGTACACTATTAAATAAAAATATAATGTTAATCTATACTATAGTATGTAAATCCGCTATGACAAGTAAAACAAATCAAAATTTTTAAGTTCTGCCTACCGCCCACCCTCAATATACTGACAGAATCAAGGTAAGTTTCTTTTTTAGTTAAAATAATTACTGGAGCATCCCAACCTAATTGATCATTTGACATGATGATTGACATCTGATAAAACTCTTCTCTTTTTTGCAGGTTCCTGTAACGACGGACGTTGAACAGAATAAGTACCGCTGCAGCGGTTCCAGGTAAGTCCAAGTTTTTTATTTCTTCTTCTATCCCGTTCTATATGAATATCCTCTCTAGTATATTCCTGTGATTTCAACTTTCTTACACTTTCTTCATTACAAACGCGTGCATGCAACACTGCTATGTTGGAAGACCCTTCAGAATCTATAGTTCCTGATAATATCCATCCCAATGCTGTACACTGGGCTATTGTGGAACCAGAAGGAGCTCTTTTTAGTCCACTCTTCAAAACATGTGTATATATTTCTGCTCCCAATAGCATATCTACCTTATCTGGGGCGTGGTATTTGGGATCTGCTAATTGCATGTCGCTTGATACCACCCAGTCCAAGTATGCCGCTTGCCTAACAGGTAAGAATGAGGTAATAGATTTTAAGACATAAGCCTTTACAACCAATTCAAACGATGGATCAACCTTTGATTGAATTCTTACATCGACTACTGCATTAGAAGTCAAATGATTTTCTCCTCCCACTCCAGACATTATTCCCTTTGCAACCCTTTTCTTTAGACCTAGCTTTTGGACTAGGTCTTCTGTAATAAAAGATGCTTGCGAACCTTGGTCTAATAAGGCTCGTAGAGTATGCTTAGATCCATTAATCGAGATAGCCTTAATAAGAGCTGTCGCTAGTAAAACTTGATTATTAGTCGAACCCTTTGATAAACAAGCAACCAGCTCTGTTTCGTCCTCCACCTTAGTTGCATGTACTTTGTTATTTACTATTTTCTCGCTTGACAAACTATGTACCCCTTTATTTAAATTTGAATCATATTCACCTTGTGCATGCAGTAATGAATGATGTCTTCGTTTACAGATTCTGCAAGAAGCGGTACTTTTACAAAACCTGGCAGAGTGGTTGTAACCTAAACAATTAAAACATAAATTATTTTCCTGAACGAAGTTACGTCGAGTGTCCACGCTGTTACTTACAAATTGCTTACAACTAGATATTTTATGATCTTCATCCTTACAAAACTGACACAATAAAGCTGTTGCATGAAATGTCTTTGTTTTATTTACATACATGTTGTGGTTTTTGGTCTGTTTACCATCTAAAAATTCAAATGCCCTATACCGACAACTCAAAAATTCTTTAAACTGTTCTAATGTAGGTAAATGATCGGACTCAATGTTTGTACTAACTTTTAATTCCCATTCTTTTCTGCTTTCAGAGTCCAATTTTAAAGCAATAATATGAATAATTAATATATCCCAAGATGTAACGTCAATGCCTAAATTTAAAAGTGCACCCAAGCAATCGGTAGTGGTGTCCAGCAAATCCTTTAGAGCGGTCGCTGACTCACCCGTGACACTTTTTTGACCTAATAACCTCCCAAGAATACAATGTGATAAATATTTTTTATTATTATATCGACCTTCAAGTAGACTCCAGCATCTCTCATAATTGGTTTCCGAAATTGGGATATGCCTCAAAAGCTGTTCTGCTTCGCCTGTCATATAGCTTTTTAGGTAATGCAGTTTTTTGTACCTTATCCAACGTAATATTCTTGTGAATGGCGGAAACAAACAAATCTCTAAAAGTTGGCCACTCGGTATATTTACCTGAAAAGTTGGGAATAGTAATCCTCGGTAATTTAATATTATTATATTTACTATCCGCTGCATTAGATCCATCGGAAATCTGCTGACACTCTGAAGTTGCGAATTTACTCGCAGCTAATTTTAATTCAGATTTCAAATCTAGATACAAGTCTTCGCCATTAAAATAGACTTCGTTCAATGTGTAAGACGAAGTCTGCAATTCTTTATCATCAAAATCCCTTATTATTTGATTATGAGTATGGTTAAATTGAGACCAAAGCTCCTCTATATTTTCCAACCTAGTTTCTATGTATTGTTTTGTAATTCTATCTTTAGGCGATTTTTTATAATTACTTTTAGCCCTGGAAAGTCTGCTACAAATATCATTTTGTACTTTAATTAATGAGTGCAAAGACATTTTGTAAACACTCTTAATATATAAACTATAACAAAATATCACAGAGCCTAAAAGATCTTACAGAATACTTAAAATTTTACAAGTTGATAGAAAAACTACACGAAATTTTCTAAGTGTTTAGCACCTTATAATCTATATGACATCGGGCATAGGTTCCCCGTCTGAACACAGTTTGCCTTAAAATTAACTAAGTTACTTTTATATCTACTAAATTATTCTAAGTCCACTATTCTTCTAAATTATTAATAAGTTAATTGTCTCTTGAAAATAAAGTTCAATTTGCTAAGTTTTCTTTCTTTCTTATGCTTACTCGTAAATTTTTCAATGTTTATTTCTACGTTGACACAAGGTTCACTTTCGCTTCACATATAGAAATCAGTACTCACGATTGTGCACGCACACTAGTAATTACCACATCCATGAAACTCGAGGGATCTTCAACTTTGCCACCATGTATTTAGGGTTCCTTTTCCTTAATTTTGCCGCCAATAACAACTCCTTCCTCCACGTCACTTGCTCGCAACTCCCGTCTCACTATCTCTCTTCTCCAACAGGATTCTTGCTGCGGGGAGGATGATGCTTCTCTCGTTAGAGTTAAACACCTGACTTAATTGTTATTGAATTGAATTTAACCAAAATGATATATCCCAAAATTATTCAGCTCAGAAGGACCATGTTAAACCTCAGAGAATTTGAGGTTTAAGCTGGGGGTTGATGTGGGGTTTCTAAATCACAAAAAAAACTGGTACCCACTGCTGCAGGTGTAAACTGCAGCCCAATTTATTCTCAATTTTAACATTACAAGAAAAGTACTTATGATCTTAAATAAAACTCTTAACATCGCCAACTATGATGAACCACAATAATGACAACGCCATCTAGTGACAGCCACACGAACTAATAAAGTATTATTAGTGCCCACACTTAAATTCACAATAACTAGACGCAAATAAGTAACACGTTAAACAGGCAGGTTGTTAGGTAATTTGGAAAAGAGACGGATTGTTGACAGGAATTGATAGATGGAAAATTATAAAATAGGGTTATTTGTGCGGAGTTTAAATAACAATATTTTGTTTGTTGATAATAATATGTAATTTCTTGAAAATAAAAGTGTTTCAGTGACAATATAGTACCCACGTCTCAGTCAAGGCGTAAATATTTTTGTCTCAAATCTATAATTTTTTATTTTATTAAATATTACCTAAAAAGACATGTATTTTATTGAACACTTCCAATTTCATTCACAACATATTTTTTTTACATATAAGTAAAATAAAATATTTACAATCATAGAACAAGAAATGTAGAAATTAAATATAAAGTAAATAGTAGGTATATAATGTGTGTATGTTAGTTTTTGTTAACGTTTCTTTTCTTTATGTATGTGTTGTTATAGTTTATTAATAATTAGGTAATATGCTCTGTGAAGGCCAATAAATTTATTTTCTTTCTTTCAAATTAAAATACTGTAGGCGGGCAGCCCTTCCGCGTGTTTACGCCCCGCTCGGCCGTAGCCAGTTATTTCAAGGACAGGGCCGAGTCACAATACTGCATAGATAATATTACCGTGGTAAAGGGCTCAACTCGCACGCAACTCGCAAAAACGCGATAATTTTGACAGACGGCGGCCCTGTTAGTGTCCGTGCGCATCGAGTGAGCTACATGGAACGCTAACGTTTTGAAGCCATTTTTTGTTATGAAATACCAAAAAACATGATAATGTTTCTGTAGACAATAGTTAAGAAATAACGTATAGAATACGTTTTCATAAAAAAAAAAAAAAAAAATTATGACTTTGACCTTCAATAAAATCGTAACTATCAATTTCCCAGGTATAGTCTAAAGGAAAAAAATGTTATGATGGTGAGCAGAATAAATGGTTCTCGTTTGACTCTTCATGTCTTTTACACCCTGTATAGTATATACTTTTAATGTAGTACATATCTATAAATATGTATTTCACTTTTATATGAATGAAAAAAGCGAAATATTCTTTACACACTCATGCATATAAATAAAATCGCAGTATTTAATTTGTTTTTAAATAAACATCATTTAAAAGTGGTTATCTATACATATAATACCTATTTTAAACTGATTGATAGTGAGTTATAGACCTCATAGTTGGCGCCCAACATGGGACAATTACAAGGTCATGTCACACTTAAAAGTGGTCTTTAAACTATTACACCCCTCGTAATTTACCGAGTGACATTACATTACTATAATTACGTATCATTTAATAATAGTAATGTCACTCATTCTTCATTGAACAGTTTACTATTTGGGTCAATCAACTTTTAAGTGTCCCGTTTATGATATTTTGTACATTTTTGTTAATATTTAAATTTCACTCAGAATTTTATGTAAGATTCTAGATTATTAATAAAAGTTTTTATTCCGATATCGAGCAGCGCCCTTTTTTATATTCTATGTACAGTTTTGTTCGAAAATGTCCAAACCGGCAAGAAAAATGAGTCCCTTGGACAACCACTTTCGATTTTTTTTTTTTGATGGAGTGAATATTGATGAAAATTGAACTAGCTCACTTCACATCAGAGAACATATCAAAAACCACATTTGGCTTATTATAAATTACTACTTTATGTAATATTTCAGCAGATATTACTTACGCGATAATAGTTGACTATTTGAATAAGGAATGATCGAATAATATTATTTTATTCAAATAATTAAATAATATTATTCGATCATTCCTTGACGAAACAGCGATCTTAAGTTTTTAAAATAGGGGACAATGCAGTTGTACAACAGATAATTTGGTTGTCCAAAAGACACGACACACATTCAACTTCTAATTTTTAGTCAGGTTTTAAGGCTCATTACTAATGATTAAATAAGGAAAAGACCGTATTTGTTGAAAACACGTACATACGTGTATATACGCGTATCACGTGTAGTGATAATTTTTTATAACCCAAAATAAACCTCAAAAAGGCAAAAACTTAAAAACAAACTCTTTCATATAAGTAACATAAACATTATAATCAACAGTATCTAGAAATGGAATAATATCAACTTTGTATTAAATTATAATCACTTTTTTGGATACTTTCACTTCATCATCATCATCATCATCATCATCATCATCATCATCATCTTAAGCCTTCCTCAACCAATTTGGTGTAGGCCTCCTTCAACCCCTTCCACTTTCCTCTATTTTGGACTGTCAGTATCCAATTTTGGCCCGCTACTTTTCTAATGTCATCTTTCCATCTCATTTGCGGTCTGCCAACTGGTCTTTTAAAGCCCCACGGCCTCTATTCTATTAAAGCCTTGCACCACGAATCTGTTTTACGGGCTATATGACCTGCCCGTTGCCACTTCAGTTTGGCTATTCGCTTCACAATATCTGAAACCTTGCTCTGTTTTCTCAGCCACTTGTTAGTCCTGCGGTCTTTTAAAGTTACTCCTACTAGCCTACGTTCCATCGCTTTTTGAGTGACAATGAGCCTCTGGATAATCGCTTAGGTAGTCGCCCAAGTCTCAGATCCGATAACACTCTGGCATTATGGGTCAGCAGATTGGGATGGTATGCGCGACTACTTTGCGTCTATTCCTTAGAAGCAACGGTGCTTCGGTGAGAACGATACATCAGCCTGCGCCGCTGCCAGTACGGAGGAGATTGTATTGGGTATGGAATACTACATTCCACATCCAAATCTCATCAGCAAGGGCAGACGTGACCATTGTCACTTGCTCACAAGCCGCAGAAGAAAGCAGATTTTCTGGCAAGACACTTTGCGGCTAATGCTCTAGTCGATGATTGCAACGCACAACCACCATCACTACCTCATTGTGGCTCCACGATGCCTGACATTAAAATTAGGCAGCGTGAACTTCGTGCGGAACTGCAATCACTCGACGTCCGGAAAGCTAGTGGTCCTGATGGCATCCCGGGGGTTGTTCTTAAAAAAAAGTGCAGCGGAGTGGTCTCCCGTACTTACGCGCCTATACCTTAGCCTGAGGCTTGGCGAGAGGCTAATGTGCAGCCTGTACCCAAAAACGACGCAGCTGTAATTGTCCCGTTTGCACTGGTCTACGAAGGCGGAGAAGGTCGTAGACTATGCCAGAAAGAAGACCACCTGAAAGCTGAGAGTCGAGCGATTGGAGCCTCGTCACAAAGTAAACTTTTCTTCTTTTGTGGTGAGAGTGCCAACCCATCATCTGCAGACTTTCATGAAGGAGGAGTTCTTGCCGGAAGGAGTTGTTTTTCGTCGTTTTCGAGGGCGACTCCCTAATGAACTGCGCTACACGTTGGCGACCGTGCGTCCGCCTTAGTATTTGAGTTATATCTATATTATTATTCGGTATATGTATGTTAGATTTAAAGTATTTATCTATGGGCCCTTTGTTTACTTTAATATCTTTGTAAGCATTGTGTTGCTTGAAATAAATAAATTATTATTAAAAAAAAGGCACCTCTCAGACCCGGCCAACTATCGGCCGGTAGCTGTCACCTCAGTACTATTCAAAGTTATGGAAAGGATCATTAACAACCATCTGATCCGTTACTTAGAAGATCGCTCCCTAATTAACGATCAACAGTACGGCTTGACGCATGTCTGGGGTGAAGCTATGGACAAGCCTGGCGAGTCACTGGCTGTCAGCCTTGAAGCCAAAGCTTTAGCGAAGTGTTTGCTAGTAATTGACCAGGACCTTTTTTCTTTTTTCGTTCTGCTTGCTTCCGCAATTTCCAAATCATTCTAGCGTTAATTTCATCATGTGGTGTCATATTTTGAATCAATACCTTCTTTTTATGGTAGCATTATCTTTTTTCTTCTTTCGCTCTTCATGTTTTTCTGAGTCTGATTAAGCATTTCGCAATATCATTTCTATTTTTCTTTCGATGCCATTCCCATTCTTTAAAACAAAAAAAAAAAAATCTATATCAAAGTATCTGTGTGCGAGATAAAATAATGGCTTCTAATCACTAATAAAAGATTACACACGCTATAGAATTGTTTCTCATACATAATTATATCGGTAAAAACAACAAAGAAAGAAAAATAGGGCCCTTAACAACTTTATTAGCCGGTTTTATTTAACTGTCCATTGGGCAACCAATACTGTCCCTTAGACAACCGTTTTAGTTGTCTAAGTGACTGGTTGTCCCAAAGACATTTAATGAGTTTTGAACTCTTTTGTTAAAAAGATTGTCCTTATTTCACATTAGCGAATATGTAAACTAAAACCAAGATCAAAAGCATTCTTAACAAATATAATTTTTAATAAAATAATAATTTACTTACATTTTGCTGCGGTCATTCAGCTGACACACAATAAAGCCACCCACTCTCACGGCGGGATCTCGGACGACTGACGACGTGAATATCGGTAAAACAAAACGTCGGTTTGTTGGGTTTGGCGGTAAGGGCCATCAGCTTGATTGTCTATTAACTTGTAGCGTCGTCTATATATATGATTCGAAATTCTGCGCGGTTGTCCAAGTGACTTAAACTTATCGCATTTTATGGGGACAACTTTAACAAGCAAAAAATAATTGAAAATATTTAAACAAAAAATATTTCACTGCGTTTTTCTAAAATCTAGATGTATAATACTGCTTATGTATGTATTATTAATGATCATCACCATATAAAGTTTTTTCGTAACTTACGATTTACATAAAGACTTTTGCTGGGGGAAACATTCATTACTATGAAAAGACTTGGACGTCGATTGGACAACCATTTTAATATTATGAAAAAACATAAATTAATTATTTCTTTTTGGCACTGAAGTGCGACTTGAAGTATTAAACATAAGCCTTGCTAGTTTTTGTTAGTTAAAAGATTTTAATTTTCGAGTTTTCTTTATTTTATGATAGGTAGTTAGAGGGACAACTAAAAGTTGATCGACCCATTTATTGGTTCACAGGTCGTAAGCAGAGCACTGTTGGCGCCCAACATGTAGCAGTTACAAGATTAAAAGGTCTTATAATACGTTATAGCCATCATTAATTCTTAGAAATATTACATTTCGTGTTAACAACATCAGAAACCATTTTAGCAACATGTTGAGAAGATTTCAATACAAATTCATGTGGAAAAGGCACTTTTGTCATTTGAAGCTGTGGCTGAAATTGTTTTAAATCTTCCATATATTTTAATGGAACCCATCCATCGTATTCTCCATAAATTATATTTATTAAATGTTTGACTCTTTCTATTCCTCGCATATTTAAAGTGGTGACATTATCCATTTCACAAAATGCCAAAAAAAGAACTTTTTCAATTATAGTTTTATCAACATATTTTAACACTCTTGTAGTATAATGAAATGGCAACCCATTGAATTTTAAATATATCATTGCAATTAATTCCAGAACAAACCGTGGTAAAATATTAAGAAAGGTAAGAAATATCATTAAAAAGAATTCAATATTTCTCAGTATCTTGTTTACATACATACCATTTTTAGTTATAGCCATTTCTTGTATTGTTGGAAATAATAAATTAATTGATGAAACTCTTTTAATAACAGAAGGGTGTTTATCTAATAATTCTATAATTAACCATGCACCAATTGAATGTCCAATTATATGTACATTGCTTTGCTTATCAATAAAGTTGTTTATAAGGTCAAGCTTATGTCCAATTTGACCTTCCAAATCAAATAAATGTTCTTCACCTTTCAAGATCATTGGCTTTTCGTGAGGAATAACATCATGACCAGCTTGACCTGTAAAATTAGACTTACATACTATCAAAAATATAAATTATCCTTTGGTATAACTACAACATGTAAGATGAATATCAGGCGGATAGGTAGTAGGATAGATGACTGAAGGTCAGATTACTTTACAAATTGTCAAGAATTTGAACTCTATGACTATCAAAAAATAAAAGGTTGAAATCATAGTTTTAGGTAGCCATACTTGCAGCTGTCTGTACCCATTATATTTAGTGATAATCGGGTACTTTCTTGCTATTATTTGTTTTTGTCTAGACCAATAATTAACTCGTAGATATTTTATAAGGTCTATTTAATTATTATTAGACCTTATAAAATATCTACGAGTGTATTAGCCATACGTTAAGGTAGGTAGGTAATCATGCAGTCTAAAACTTTAATAACTTTTAGGCAGATAATAACTTAAATCTAATGAAAATTATAATCTTACCGATGACGCACACAGCTAAGCCGGTGTTTTTGTGTAATTCAGTTCCAAATTCGTGGTAAAAGTCTACTATTCCCGGGTTTCCGGTAATACATATAATAACATCCTCACCCTCACATGAAAAAGGATTACCCCAAGATAAAACTCGAGTAGGAACACGGTTAATAACTTTACAAATCTCCATAATAATTATTATCAAACTATTACGCCACTTTAAAGCATGCTAGCTATTTAAATTTAAACGAATAATAATAAATGGTATTTATTATTTATTCGTTTTTGAGCGCGATTAGAGATACTATTTTTAGTATATACCAATGTACTCTGTGGATACTATGCCAAATCCAATGTCCAAAGAGCATTAAAAACCAGAGGCTTTAGACAACATGCATTTCGACAATCGCTCTCGCTATCGCTAAGTAAAAAAATGTATGGGATTGACATAAGCAATCGAAAAGTGATCGATTGCTTATGTCAATCCCATACATTTTTTTACTTAGCGATAGCGAGAGCGATTGTCGAAATGCATGTTGTCTAAAGCCTCTGAGATTATAAGCACAGATTAAGCAGGCCACCCACGTTAGGGTTTACCTGACAGTTTTCGTTCAGTAGGCCTATTCGCTAACTTTTTTTGACAGTTGAAAGTGATCATCACTGAGTGAATTACATATTCATTGCCGTTTTACACGACACGCTATTATGGCACTTGTCGTGTAAAAACAGCAATGGATGTGTAATTCACTCAGTGATGATCACTTTCAACTGTCAAAAAAAGTTAGGGAATAGGCCTACAGGTAAACATGAGCGATGAGCGTGTATGCCGCAAAACTGCGCAGGTTTCCACACCTGTTCAGGCGAGCGAAAAAATATGAATTTACATATTGTATACCTGAGGCTTTAGACAACATGCATTTCGACAATCGCTCTCGCTATCGCTAAGTAAAAAAATGTATGGGATTGACATAAGCAACCGAAAAGTGATCGATTGCTTATGTCAATCCCATACATTTTTTTACTTGGCGATAGCGAGAGCGATTGTCGAAATGCATGTTGTCTAAAGCCTCTGAACAGTTTTAACTGTTCAGGTAAAACTGAGCGTGTATGGCGGTCGCCTCGCAGGCGTCAGTTGTCCGATGATTCCTAGAGAGTAAAGACGCACGGCGCTCTACTGTTAAACTATAAAAAACTGTATTAAATTACTTCGTATACCCTGTTCCAATTACGAAGTCCTTTTTGACAGAAGAATTCGTCCATAGAATGTAATTGAGACACAAATTATCAATGAAAAAGTATAATATTGCATTTTTGAGTAATACAAATACAATGTCATTTAAACCCGATGAATGGTGGCTTAATCAACACCATAAACATGGGTAGGAATTACCCATGTTTATGAAAGAATAATTAAACTAATTATGAATAATGATATTATAGCAAAAAATTTGAGGTATTGATATACCTAGTCATCTATGAGGCGACATAGCTTTTCTCATTATTGTAATTTATGGAAGTCACCTACCGCTAATACCTACCTACATACATAATATATAATCAAAATCATATTCCGAAAAGGTGTACATTTGGTTACAAATAAAGCCACATCTGGCAGTATGGACCATGCTATGCCATGGCCAGGGTTGCCAGGTCTTTTCCGAAAAAATTCCGAACAGTGAGCAAAAAAAAAAGCTCCTCACTTGCCGTATTGCTGATCCTTTGACTCGCGCTTATCCTAGGTTTTATGAAAATAGCTTCACTTTGTCGAATCTCCGGATTTTATTACTAGGGGGGGGGGGGGGCTAGTGGCGGGGCGGGGGGGGGGGGGGGGGGCTAAATGGGTAGATGGGCCCTGATAACGAGGCCACGATTCGTTTATCAGGGAGAAAAAATAATCAGAAAAAAAATACCGAACCTCCCATACTTCGGTATTTTTGTCATACCGAACACCGAACACAGTGCTAAAATACCGAACGGTTCGGTAAAATACCGAACACCTGGCAACCTTGGCCATGGCCCATACTGCCAGATTTGGCTTTGCATAAATACTTTGGGGCACTGCATGCCTCAGTGCCCTAAACTAGTGACAGATTGCCAGCCTGTCACCTATCACCGCTAGTAACTAAATTTCCTTTTCTTAATAAAATAAACTTAATAACGCTACGGTGACGAGATAAAGCGCCGCCGGGATCGTCGTTTCAACTGAGAGTTTGTTCAGGTTTACCGCTACGTATATGGTCTCTATGCAGCTCAGGTTTACATGACAGTTTTACCTGAACAGTTAAAACTGTCAGATAAACCCTAACGTGGGTGGCCTGCTTTAGAAAGAATATGTTTTATATTCCATGTTTATGGTTATAAGCCTCAGACCAATGATTATAATAGACTCCGCCTTAGCATTTTGAAGCGTGCCGTTTTCTGTTATTTGACATTTCTCGATTACGTCATTTTGATTGATGTAGGGATGTGACTAATGTATAATAATCATTTGAGTATCGATAACTGTTTATATATTTTTGCTATTCTAATTTATTAGAGCTTTCAAGAGCAAATCAAACACAAAACACCAAATAGAACTAAAAATTTAATTTTGTATTTTTTTTATTTATAAATTTACAGAAAATATTTACGAAAATGTTTCCATAAACGGTGTAACAAAAACCAATTTTGGTTTGCATTGATTCCTCTCTTCTTGTATTCTCTTCAGTTTCCTAGGAGATATTTAAATTTATTTTGGCGCTGAGATAGTTTTCTCTTCTTTAGCACTTAAAATACCGGCAGGCATACAACATGTATTACAAGCACATGCTTACTTTATACATATACACCATACAGCACCTAATAACCTACAGAATATGTATGTATATGAATATACTATTATAACTAAGTACAAAATACAAATTTAAGTAATTCTATTTACAATATTATTGCCTTGGTCGTGCTACTGGCTTTAATATATACAACATGTAAATTAAATAACCAACATCCTGAATACAGGTGGTTTGGGATCGGCTTCTGAGTTGGTTTCAATAATTTTTATTTTAAAAACGATTCTTTTTTTAAAAAGAAAATCGTTTTAAAAAAAAAACAAATATTGAAATCAACTCAGAAGCCGATCCCAAACCTGTATTCAGGGTGTTGGTTATTATTTTACATGTTGTATATAATTCCCGTCTCACGATGTTTGTCCGTTATAAACTCAGAAACTAGCAACCTGAATTAATCTTTTTTGATAAGTATTCCTCATTTTTTTTAAAACTGCAAATTCAATGTTAAAGGACAGGAAATTACCACAGCAACGCGTGCCCGGGGCAGCTAGTAGTATAATAAAATCTGAATTTATGTTAGTGACTCGCCATACACAGCCAAAACAGCTTTAGGTGTACGGATTATGTATTATGAGTGTTTATAATAATGTATTGAAAATAAACTAAAAAAAACATGCAATGGAAGCATGCATACAGTATGCAAGCAAGCAAGAATACAGCAAGCAAACAAATAATTCGCGTTAGCTTCGGTTGCCCTTGTGAGCGGTCAAAAATTTAATCTAACCTAACCCAAGGTTTTCTTTACTAGGAAATAAAAATATTTAATTAGGTACATGAAAATTAGACTTGCAACGAATAGTATATTCGGCCATAAGCCGAATACCGAATATTTGACGATGTGCTTGGCCGAATAGCCCAATAGTATTTGGCCGGTGAGTGACACCAAAACTTGTATCGACGTGATTGTTTCGCGCTCATTTGTACACATGACCACACACAAAATGGGGTTTCCAGAACTGTTAATTTTATTCAAATAATTTTATTATTCTATAATCTTAGATTTCAAAGTCTGTTGAAGAAATAAGTACCTTTTACCGATTTTGATAGTATGATCTGCCGCCCTCTGCACCATTAAGTTGATTATGTACAGATAACAGCAGATCAGACACCCAATATAGTAAAAAAAAATATTTTAAACCTTTTTCGATAATCAGAGTTCAAAATCTATTTGACAGTTTGATCAGATCTGCCGTCGTCTGTATTTATGACTACCTACTTTGATGATTATAAGAGAAAATATGTCTACTAATATTATCTGTCTCTGTCTGTCTGTCTGTTAAGCTTTCATGCCTAAATCACTGAACTGATTTTGATTGTTTGGTACAAATATAGACTACAGTTTGCGAAAGTACATAGGCTCGATTGTAGGGGTTGAAAGTTTGTATAAATGTTCCATGAAACTTTGTTCCTTAATTTTCTACCTACATGAGGATGAAACCGGAACTGAAAGTTCTTATCTAAACAAACAAAAAGTTAAAAAAAACTGTAACCCGACTAAATTTAACGGAAAAATGAAAGAAATTAAAACCTCCTCCTATTATTAAAAAAATGTGTGCGTGTACTAGTGTACACACTTAAGAAGTGAAACTTCTTTATGGCCTTACATAGACATGAATACAAAAAAGATGGCGCGTAACGGAAAAATGTGACGGTAAATTTTTTTCCAACGCCGATAAAGAAGTTTCACTTCAAAAATATTAAAATGTGATAATGGTATAATGTGATAAATGATCATAATAACAGGAATTTGAATAGTAAATTTATTACTACACAATGAAGAGTGAGTGCAGCATCACATACCTATAAGCAGTTGGTTGGTTACGGACGATATTTCGAGAAGCAAATATTATACAAGATTCCCCTGCACCTCCAGAGCGGCTTAATATTTAACATCGAGGATATCATTGGCTAGAAGAAACTGGACGTTAAAAAGGCATTAAACATTATTGCAAATAATTACAACAATCCACATAGAGTAGACGTAACAGTAATATTAACTTATTTGAGTGATTTATACCAACATAATAAAACTATAAAACTGATTTATTACCCAGAAGTTATTTAATAGATCTTTATTTTCAATTAAATAGCACCCTAAGTTGAATTAAGACTTACTTCGTACTTTGTAATATTATGTAAATTTTATATTTACATAATATTACAAAGTACTTATTAATAGCTAATAGTCCATTAAACTTTTTTACTAGGTGGTAGACCCATATGTAGGGTCGTCTGGGTAGGTACCACCGCCTTTCTAATTTGTGCCGTGAAGAAGTTCGCTGTGTTTCGGATTGAAGGAAAAGGTAGCCAGTGTAATTACTGAGCATGGAACGCATATCATCTTAATCCCCAGGATAGCAACGCACTTGCAGTGTTAAGTGATTTACTCTTAATATTGCAAGTGTCTATAGGCGACGGTAACCACTTAAACCAGGTGGGACGCAAGCTTGTTTGCCATCTTGTAGTATAAAAAAAGTTAAATAAAATATTAGGCAGGTTCTTTGTCTTTAGATAATATAACTTTCCCTCTCCTTATTTACCTCCACCTTTTCATATCAACTATCATTACATTGACATGCAGCGCCGGTAGAAAATAAACACTTCTCATCTACCCTTTATAGTGAGTCAAGCGAAGTTCGGACACCTAAATAGCAACGTTTTCTCCCCGAAGGGTAGAAAACGTATAATTAGTTTCCAGCGTAGCTTGACCCACTATACTCTTACGGCTTGCCGGCTGAGGAGCCACGCTAGTCGCTTGGCGCAGCAAGGTGGATGGAGAATAGCGCGTGCGCGGGGAGGGGCACGGCGCGCGCAGGATGATTTTGAGACCGGTTTATCATGCTGTCTCACTTAAAATCCAAGAGGTTATCTCATGTACCCTTAATAGTAGGTCAAGCTACGCTGGAACCTAAATATACGTTTTCTACCCTTCGGGGGAAAACGTTGCTATTTATCAGACAACAAAAATCCATATTGTGTTAGTAACTTTAAATCTTAATTACTAATGTTAGTACTTAATAACTAAAAGCGAGCTAGTTAGCCTGCATAGATGCTCAACAAGTGGACAGTCCCCATTGTCGGCTATGGCCTATTTTAAGTTAAAATGTCTGTATGTGTTTTTTTTTTAATTGTTGTCTCTAAAGTTGCTTTACGGATGATAAATTTAGTGATAACGTCATACATAAGCCGAACGCTTTGGCCGATCGTGCCTCTCTATCACTTGTTCCGCGCTCTCGTTTCACGCTCGGCTCAGGTGGAACGTGACAATGAGTCATACTTCATCGTGCATGCAGCCGGCGTTCATCGATTTATAAGACGGTATCACGTCAACAATACCGTTCCCACTCTCATTGTAGTAGGATTAATGTTATCGATAAAACTAAATCACATCACTAAAATTATGTCAACAACAAAGCCTTTTTAATTATGTTTATTTAAAGGTTAAAACGTGATACTTTTCAATATTTTATGCGACTGTGTGACTTGCAACAAGTAAAATTATATGTTTTGCTGCTTTTTGATAAAATCGAAATCATCGTAAAGCGTAAAATAGTTTGTCAATAACTCACCTGTGAAATGATAATTCCGGGACTTTCACTCCTCGTTTCGTTGTTCTTGACAAACAATAAATAGCTGCACAACACATTATTATTATTCCCCTTCCCCCCCGGACGTGATCGCGAGTGGACGTGTACACTGTGCTTTGATTATTGTAATTAAATTAAAATTTGAAAAATTAAAAATCTAAATTTCTATGTTTTTCTATCGTGTGTTCGAACTGTGACTCGTGAAATTTTGTGTCCGTCGTGCTGTAGAATAGGCTACCAAAACAGTACGTAATACGACGAAATAGTGGATTATATTGAACTGTGTGCTACGGTGTTAAAAGGCTACGAATACGTCTACGACTTGCGTTCTACGGACTGTGTTCTACGAAATATTCGCCGACTCGCCGCCCGTTACTATACAAAATGCCTTTAAAAAGGACCCCACCACCTAGCCCCGCACCGCGGACGCAGCCTGCTGGTGCTTCAACCGCACCGGTTATATTCGCAACAACAACATTACGTAGTGAATCACGTACAGGTTCCGAACCGAATCTACACCGTGATTTCGATTCGGAAGCAACTGAGTATGTGACACCGCGAAATACCAAGCGAAAGCGTGAAGGAGAGGGCAAGTTAAGTCTCGAGCGTCCGTACGTGGAGTCAAGATTATTTTATGAAAATATGTTTAGTGAGTGGTCAAATAAGCAGGATGCAAAAAATGCGATAATTTTGAAAACTATGAACGAAATTAAAGACCAAAACTCGGCGATCACAGTTTCTCTTGAATTTATGTCATACAAATATGACGAGTTATTAAAAAAATTTGCCATAATGGAGGAGGAGCGTGAAAGTAATACAACTTACATTAAATCATTGGAAAACAGGATTGAGTTCCTAGAGCGAAATTTGCGATCCTCTAGTATAGAAATTAAAAACATCCCTAAGCCTCCTGTTGAAACTAAAGCAGATATGGTAAAGATTGTCCAAAAAATAGGAAAGGTTATTGATGTGGATATTACTTCATCGGACATCTCTGACGTTCGTCGGATAAATACAAAAACTGACAATAAACCAATAATATTGCAACTGACCAGCGTAATAAAGAAGGAAGATATAATAAGGAAAATAAAAAAATTTAACAGGGATCATAGCGACAAAAAATTGTATACTGGACATCTTGATTTTAAAGCTCCACTTAAACCAATCTATATATCTGAACATGTATCAATTGAAACAAGAAAGCTTCTTCATTCATGTCGGGAATTCAGTAAAGATAACCACTACGCTTTCTGTTGGATTGCTGGCGGTCGAGTGTATTTACGCAAGGCAGAAGGAAAGCCGGCTGTCAGGATTGACTGCATATCGGATCTTTCAAAACTATCCACTAAGTGACTACGCTCACTCATTATTTTATTTTTTTGTATCATTTCATTTTTAATTTACTTCAACATAAACTTGAATTTTGTTATCTTTCTTATATTTAAATATAATAATAATTCACACACACATACAAAAGCACATTTATACATTAATGTAACATTAATTGTATCAAATCTTTATCTTACACATCATACTTACACAAAAGTACACAATATTCACATATCTAGCAACAAAAAAGGTACGAAATATTTATTTCTAAAGTGGTTTTACATATTACCTATAAATTTTCTTCTCATAATGGCAGTCTTAATCAGTACAAAGTTATTTAGTTATGTTTTTTGGGCTTCTATCGAACAAACAGCTTTCAACTTTTTTATTATAAATGGCTAATACAAGAGACTTATTAAGCGACATTGATGACATGCGGGTTTATGATAGCGAACTAATAGATTTAGATGAATTAACAAATAAAATACACAATGATAGACATAGTTTAAAAATCATAGCCCAAAATGTTAGAAGTATTTATAAGAACTTTGACTCGTTTCAAGTATTACTGTCGGAATTAAAAGTTAAATGTGATATACTAATTCTCACTGAAACCTGGACACACTGTAGTAAGCCGCTACCTCGTTATGAAAACTACAATCTGGCTTTTTCGAATATATGCCGAAATCAAAATGACGGGGTGGTGGTTTATTCTAGTGATAGTATTGACTGTTATATTGAAGAACCAGATTTTGGTGAAGCTAGTTGTTTAGTCATTAAGATAGATAATGAGTCTATTATAATTGCAATATATAGATCACCTTCATTTCATAATATAGACGTATTTATAAACTCTCTTAATTCTGTTTTGCAAAAGTATAAGTCATGTAAAAACATTGGTATAATTGGCGACATCAATATAGACATAAAAGATTATAGTAAGGATCTTAGAAAAGATAGTTATCTAAATTTACTGGCGGAGCATGGAATAATTCCAGCTCACACATATCCGACTAGGGAAACGAGCTGTCTCGATCATGTAATGCTTAAAGGGTATGTTTCATCTCAGACATTTGTTTTTAAATCTGCATTTACTGATCACCAGCCCATTTTATTAAACTTAAACATAAAGCCTTTGTATAAAGACAAAACATTAAGTTTAAAAAAGACAGATTACAACAATGCCTTAAGACAATTAGAAAACAAAGATTTATCTTATATTTATTCAATTGAAGACCCAAATGTGGCAACTGATTTTCTAATATCAACTTTAAGAGAAGTGTTAACAGAGAACACAAAAACTATTGCGATTCCACGTAGTAAACGTGTCTTAAAGCCATGGATTTCTACGGGAATTTTACGGTGTATGCGACACCGTAATAAGCTTCAAAAAATGGCTAAAAGCAATCCTGAAGATAAAATAGCACAAACTACGTATCATAGATATCGTAACTTTTATTATGACCTTGTAAAAAAATTAAAGCAGTCATATTATAAATTAGAATTAGAGAAGTGTAACAATCCAAAAGATATTTGGAAAACAGTTAATGGTGTCAGTAACATAAGCAATACAAAATGCGTATCGACAGATTTGTTGCGCATAAATCCCAAAGGACCCATAGATTCTCTGAATGACGTGAATTCCTATTTTTCTACTGTTGGCCAGAAACTTGCCCATAAGGTTCCTCGTGCATCATTGGGATCAAGTTCTATTAATGCACAGAGTCATTTGAAATCTATTGTACTGTTAGACGTAGATGATCAAGAGGTACATGAAACAATACAGAATCTCAAAAACGATTCGGCAGCTGGATGGGACGGCATTCCTTCGCGTTTTCTTAAAATGTCAAGTCATTGTATTGTGCCAATTCTTACCTACATTTTTAATCTTTGTTTGGCTAGTGGTATTTTCCCGAACTCATTTAAGAAGGCACTAATAACACCTGTGTTCAAGCAAGGGAGTAGAGACGATGTCAACAATTATAGACCGATATCAGTGCTGCCAGCTCTATCTAAAATTTTTGAAAAGCTTCTAAACAAACGACTAATTAAATATCTAGAAAAAGAAAATCTACTAGCAGAGTCACAATTTGGTTTTAGAGCTGGTAAGTCGACCGAAGATGCTGTCAGTAATCTAACAGATTGTATAGTTAAAAATCTAGATAAAAGAAAAAAGTGCATTGGTATATTTTTGGACTTAGCCAAAGCATTTGACACCGTCTCTATTCCTATTCTGCTGAACAAGATGGAAAGGATGGGTATACGTGGGATACAACTAAAAATCTTTGAGAACTACCTCACAAATCGGTATCAATTTGTTAAAATTGGCGAATACATCAGTAGTGAAATGCCCATCACATATGGTACACCACAAGGCAGCGTGCTTGGACCGAGCCTCTTCTTAATATACATCAATGAGCTATGTCTTCACACTCCTGATAATGGCAAGATTTTTACTTTTGCAGATGATACTGCTCTTGTGTATTACGGAGATACTTGGAATGAGGTTCGGAGTCATGCTGAGTATGGTTTGAGTGTCGTGATATCCTGGCTGAATAAAAACCTGCTATCGCTGAATATTGTTAAAACCAAATACGTCACTTTTTCTATTAACAGCAGCACCCAGCCTAGTTCACATTTTGGAATCCGAGCACATACATGTGGTGCTATTTCTTCTAAATGTAGTTCATGTCTTCTTTTAGTGGCAGCTTCACACATACGATACCTAGGTGTAGAAATAGACAACAACCTTTCCTGGACAAGACAAATAGAAAATATAAATGCCAAAGTAAGAAAGGTCATTTGGGTAATGAAGAATCTGCGTCCAGTAGCGGACATATACTTACTGAAAACCATATATTACGCATTATGCCAATCTATTTTGTCATACTGTATTGTGACATGGGGTGGAGCATGCAAGACAAGACTATTATCCACAGAAAGAGCCCAAAGGTCTGTACTGAAAGTCATGACGCAAAAACCTTTTAGATTTTGTACTTCTGAATTGTACAAACTATGTGAGGTACTAACTGTCAGACAGTTATTCATTTTTAAAACAGTTTTGAAACAGCACTCTAAATTAATTTATGACCCATCCGTATTAAACACTAGTAGTAGAAGATCCAAAAAAATATGTAGGATAGATAAACATAATACTATATTTTATAAAAGGTTCTCATGCTTTTTAAGGCCCTATTTATATAACAAGGTGAATGAAAATTTAGATATTTACCAGTTACAAAAAACCTTATGTAAAATAAAAATACGAAATTGGTTACAACAGATGGACTACAATAAAACTGAACAACTTTTACCTTAACAGAACAACTTCATTATATAAAATAAGCGATTTACACACGGTACCTTATCAAATAGCTCACACACACACACACACACACACACACACACACACACACACACACACACACACACACACACACACACAAACATACACACACACACACGCGCGCACACACGCAAGCACACGCGCACGCACGCACGCATACACGCACCCACTCAAACACGCACGCACGCACACACAGACACACACACACAAGCGCACGCACACACGCACGCATACAAAATCATCCGGTTAAATATTTATAGCTTTGAGTTTGTAAGACCTAAGTGAAAGTGCTAAATGAAAAATACTACTAAGGGAAGGATCTGTCCCCTAGAATACAGGTTATACCTAAACTAGGCGGCAGAGTTTAATTGTTAGCATTAGCAATAAGCACTATACTGTAAAATAATTATGTATTGTACTCTAACATGTTTCTGTAACATAACTTTTGGAAATAAAATTATTATTATTATTATTATTATTATTATTATTATTTTTTAATTTAAATAAACTTAAACAACTGAGATTGCTAGGTAAAATAAAATAAAATTGCTCAATACTGAAATGTTGTGATCCAAGTACGCTGTCACGACATGGCACGTTTCACATGATAGAGCGTCGTTGTCAAACCTACATTCACTGTTTCTTTACTCTTATCAGTGTAACATAAGACAGACAGAGATATAAGATATTTGACATATACACCTATGAAGAGCGGCAACGTCATATGGCGCCGTCTATTATAATCATTGGTCTGAGTTATAAGCTGTCTACGGTTAAAAGTATCCAATGCAAGGAGCTTAATATAAGCTCCTTGATCCAATGTCAATGTCAATGACACACATGTCAAAATATCGTAAGTGGTGATGTCACCAAAATAATCGATTATTTACTTACACGATTAACATGAGAAATCGAGTCACAAATAAAATTATTAGTTAGCGAAACGACACGCACAAAAAAAAAGATCAGCACCTAGCCCTTTTATTGAATCTAGGTTGCTATGCGGGGAATCTGTTGTAAAGTTTAGTAAATTAAGGGAGAGTAAAAAAACCTTTAGGTACTTATTTTACAAGTATTTTATAGTTTCGGTTCAAGTTCTGTAGGTGTCTTTGTGAATACGCATTGAGACACCTATCGTTACTGAGGCTTTAGACAACATGCATTTCGACAATCGCTCTCGCTATCGCCAAGTCAAAAAATGTATGGGATTGAGATAAGCAATCGATCACTTTTCGATTGCTTATGTCAATCCCATACATTTTTTTACTTAGCGATAGCGAGAGCGATTGTCGAAATGCATGTTGTCTAAAGCCTCTGACGATATGATTCTATCTTAATATAAAGTAGGTACCTAACCTACCGATATCTTACCTCAAACATAAGGATTACATATTGAAAACACAAATAGTATATAAGTAGTAAGTAAATACATATAATAAATGAGTAATAATATTGTACGAGCTCTTCACTGGACATTATTATTGTGTCGTATTACCCATATTATGCTGACGTATAAACTTCTTTACAAATGTATTACTTAACCTATACAAATGTATTACTTTAACTTTTAGTGCAATAAACTCTCTCTACGCTGACCGTCGTGTTTGCTTTGCTTTACCCATCCCGTAGCACAACATATGTTACAACTTATCAACAATAACTTACCTGTATAATAAGGGCAACACCTCTTACAAATATTTACCTGTTGTTTTTTTTTTCAGTGTCACTGAAGATTTAAAATTGGTCGAACAATTGCTTTGGTCCCATATGATGGGGTGACATTGTACGGTCACCATCAAAAGTAGACGCTCACTTTAGTACCTTGTAATAATAATAATTCATACATAATTCTCGCAACTAATACTGCACAAACGCAGGCGTTGCTATGACATGGTACTAAAGTGATCATCTACTTCTGAAGCTGACTGTACCTCTACAATCACCCTTTCAGTATCGAACTCCATTTTGTACGCGCGTGAGATAACGGACATTTTTTTTTATACAGGGTTACAGGAAAAGTCGACCTAGATCCGTTAAGGGCGTGTAGTACACATCATTTCTGAATGATTTCACTATGGAACCCCCCATCCTAAACTTAATCGTTTTCGAGATATTCGTGTTTTAATTTTTTTTATGAAAATGCCCAATTTTTCGGCTATTCAATTGAATATTTTAAATTTTTTTGATTCTAATGATTATTTTTTCGGTTTTTTACATGAAGAATGAGATGGTTAATGACCTCAATGACTAAAATTGCACGTAAGTTAAGTAAATAGGTCATTGTAAACGATCGAAACTTAAGAAAATAAGTACAAATTATAAAAAAAAAAAATTCTTTTCTAGATATCTCAAAAATTTATCATGGCACTTGCTCTGCAGATATGCTTAAAAACATCTACATTTTATCAGCTATCCAACGAGGTATAACAACCTAGGGTTGTATTTAAACTCATAGAAAAAACATAGTTGAAAAGGTTCAGGTAGTAGGTCTAACGGTGAAACTTAGTTTCTAAGGCTACATGGGGCAGTCAGAATAAATAGCGCTTATTTAATCTAATTAATTTAACTTAAGTTCAGCATCATCATTTCAGCCTACTGGCTTCCACTACTGAACGGCCTCCCTCGGCTAGAATAGAATAGAATAGAATAGAATAGAAATAATCTTTATTGCACATCGACATAAATACAAAAAGATTACAGTAAACATTTACAGTACAATGCACAATGGGCTAGGTACAATCTTCATGCATCCATCGATGTCCCGCTATCCTGACCTAGGAGATCATTCAGTAATTCACCTAATGTTTTTGAATAAAATTTTATAGTTCATGTTCTACGTGTCCACCTCTATTTCGCACACATTTTCTAATTCTTTCACGTAGTCCACTTTTCACTACACCAGTGGTTAATGTTCTTCTTATGTCGTTAGCAGCATTAATTATCCTTTCTTTGAGAACTTCCACTGACGATATGGGGTTGAGCTCACTGTAAACGAGGCTCTTCATGTGCCCCCATACATAAAAATCCATGGGGGTCAGGTCGGGAGATCTGGCTGGCCAGGGTAAAGGCCCACCTCATCCAATCCATTTGTTAGGATAGTTAGTGTCCAACCAATCCCTAACGCTTCTTCTGAAATGAGCAGGGCAGCCATCATTTTGAAACCACATGTCCCGCAGTAATTGTAATGGGAGATCATCTAGTAGGTCACCTAAGTCACCTCTTAAGAAATTTTGATTTCGTTGTCTTGTTCCTCGTCGTCATCAATGACACGTGGTCTTCCTAAGTCCGTACGTCGTCGCAAAACAGAGCCAGTTTCACGAAGTCGTCGGTAAACTCCGTCGAAAACGCTCACATCAGGTACTCGACGGTCGGGATAGCGTCGTATGTACTCAGTCCGAACCTTTTCAACTATGTTTTTTTCTATGAGTTTAAATACAACCCTAGATTGTTATACCTCGTTGGATAGCTGATAAAATGTAGATGTTTTTAAGCACATCTGCAGAGCAAATGCCATGATAAATTTTTGAGATATCCAGAAAAGAAAAATATTTTTTTATAATTTGTACTTATTTTCTTAAGTTTCTATCGTCTGCAATGACCTATTTACTTAACTTACATGCAATTTTAGTCATTGAGGTCATTAACCATCTCATTCTTCATGTAAAAAACCAAAAAAATAATCATTAGAATAAAAAGAAATCAAAATATTCAATTAAATAGCCGAAAAATTGGGCATTTTCATAAAAAAATTAAAACTCGAATATCTCGAAAACGGTTAAGTTTAGGATGGGGGGTTCCATAGTGAAATCATTCAGAAATGATGTGTACTACACGCCCTTAACGGATCTAGGTCGACTTTTCCTGTAACCCTGTATACTGGGTGTAAAAGACACGAACAGTCAAACGAGAACCATGTATTCTATACATCAAAATAAGACATATTTCAAAAAAAATATTGCTGGGAAATAATTTTTTATTTTGGTGTTAAAAAAATTGCAAATTGTACCGCGCAATGTAAAGGGCTCAACTCGCACGCAACTCGCAAAACCGCGATAATTTTGCCAGACGGCGGCCCCGCAGTCTTATTAGCGATCTCAAAGTGACAGTCGCAAGTTGTATAATTGTACAATTATTGCTAGCAAAACTTTATTTCGTATTACGGAACGTACATTGCTATGATAGCGCCCCAAGCGGCAACTTAACAAATTAAAAGTGTAATGTCAAGTGGCGCTAGTTGCCATACATTTTGGTCGCAAATGCACTTATCGTGCGACCACTATGCGATTTGTTTCCGTAATACCAAAAAAGCAACCGCAACTAGTAGCAGTCGCGTTGCAGTTGTACAATTAGCTACCGGTTGCTATAGTTCGGTAATTGGACTGCCGCAGTCTTATTACGGATCTTAAAGTGACAGTCGCAAGTTGCATAATTGTACAATTATTGCTAGCAAAACCTTAATTCGTATTACGGAACGTACATTGCTATGATAGCGCCCCAAGCGGCAACTTAACAAATTAAAAGTGTAATGTCAAGTGGCGCTAGTTGCCATACATTTTGGTCGCAAATGCACTTATCGTGCGACCACTATGCGATTTGTTTCCGTAATACCAAAAAAGCAACCGCAACTAGTAGCAGTGGCGTTGCAGTTGTACAATTAGCTACCGGTTGCTATAGTTCGGTAATTGGACTGCCGCAGTCTTATTACCGATCTTTAAGTGACAGTCGCAAGTTGTATAATTGTACAATTATTGCTAGCAAAACATAAATTCGTATTACGGAACGTACATTGCTATGATAGCGCCCCAAGCGGCAACTTAACAAATTAAAAGTGTAATGTCAAGTGGCGCTAGTTGCCATACATTTTGGTCGCAAATGCACTTATCGTGCGACCACTATGCGATTTGTTTCCGTAATACCAAAAAAGCAACCGCAACTAGTAGCAGTCGCGTTGCAGTTGTACAATTAGCTACCGGTTGCTATAGTTCGGTAATGAGGATCAGTCACGTTTTTTATTAAGTATGCAGTTTTATAACAGTAAGAAAACCATGACATACTGTGAAAAAAATATTCAAATCGGATAAGAAATGACGAAGATACAGCGATTTTACTGCAGCATTTCAAAAAACGGCCGAGAGTACGAGCCGCGAGTGCGTGACGTCATCCGACACAAATCCCGCGCCGCCGCCACGCGCGCTCTACAGTTTTGTAGTTATACTCCGTATCCCGCGCACTTTTTGAGTTGTGCTTGTCCCGGTCGTTTTGTTCTAAATTTATTGTTGTGTATGGTGACATCTCAGATCAATAGGGGTGACATCAATAGCCTATAAAAATGTCTTACAAATATTGTATCGTGCCAAAGTGCAAGAGTACAACTAGTAGTAGGTACGCCGGACAAACTATTTTTCGTGTTCCAACGGACCTAAAAGTTAGAATAAAGTAGTGTAGTGTTATGAAGAGAGATCCTTTAACAAGCAAAAGTACTCATTACTGTTGCGAAGATCATTTCGACGTAAGTTTTAATATACTTATCCTCGTATTATGAAATTTTACCTATTTTATTGATAGATAGAAGAAAGACCTGAAACTTAATCCTTTTATGTCATTTTGTCTCAGCCCTAAAATAAACGTGTGGGTTAATAACAATTAACAATCATCAAAGTAGGAATATAAGTAGTGGACAACACGTTATATCGCCCGCGTGGACTACACGTTATATCGCCCGCGTGAACTACACGTTACATCTCCCGCGTGGACTGCACGTTATATCGCGCCTATGCTCAGCAGTGGGACAAAATGTAGCCTATGTCCATCCCCAGGGTTCAAACTATCTCCCTACCAAATTTCATCAAAATGGGTTAAGCGATTTAGGCGTGATTGAGTAACAAACATCCAAACTTTCACATTTATAATATTCGCACCTGCCATGTAAAGAAGTACCTATATTTTTTTTGTGAACGGGGAGGTCAAATGCCTCGTCCCTGCGGGGTGGTGCTAACCGCAAGGGATATGTGGGACTCGAGGTAAAGGCGTGCCTCCCCGCTACTGGCCTGATCCAACGCTCAGGATCTGCACGTGAGCGCAACTACACCGAGACCTTCCTAACGCTGCCTGTCTAGGCACTCCTTGTGCACCAATTGTTGGCCAGCAGCCCACAGGGGCTACCGACTGACGCCAGCCCCTGTGGGCCGCTGGCCGACGCTGGCCTTATAGGCCGCCTCCTCACCGACGGCTGCTCGACCTGGCGCGTCCTCCTGACGAGGACACCGGGAGCAGCCATCGGATCGCACCCTCGGGACTGGCGCGGTCGTGGCCCTGAAAAGGGCCGTCCGGAACTAGCCGTGGTGGGAAAACAAAAAAAACTCGACGATGGCATGTGACTTCGAATGCCAAGGGACACTTGACATCAAAAGCCACACACCCGCCGAGAAAGTTTCCCCACCACGTTACCAGGGTCCGCCACGAGGAGGCTTCCGGATATCGACTCCCATGTAAAGAAGAGTACCTATGCTTGAACTAACTAAGAAATTAAATTAAGTATACTTACCTTTGAAGCTTCCAACCGCGGATTTCGGTATACTTCACATGATTATTTAAATATTCAAAAATCGGGAGTGGTGTCCCCTTGACATTCTCGTACACCAGAAACGACTCAAATGTCGATAGAAACCTTATATTTTGATGTCATACATGCATGTTAATTTTTGGTCACCCATCTGAGTACCGACCGCGCACTTGGTTGCTTAACTTAAAGTTGATAGAAACCTTTTTTGATGTCATAGACGCATGTTAAATTTGGTTGCCATAAGTCAAAGCATACTCGAGTTATCGTGCTAACTCACAGACACACAGTGACACACACACACACACACACATGCTTAATTTCATAAAGGTATTTTAGGACTCAGGGAGATCCAAAACGTGTAAATCCGTCAAAATCTCGAGGTCGAATTTTTTAACGATTACAAGACTTCCTCTATACTTACTACGTATACGAGAAAGTAAAAACCATGAAAGAATCCACTTTAGGGAGATTATCGGACTGTCCTTTTTCAAATCCATCTTTCAATTTGTTGTTCATTATTACATAACACAGAAACAATAACCCGACAATGCAAAAAACTTCAAAAAACCGACAGTGTTCACTACTAACCACGAATATGCGTACTGGACGAATGCGATCGCGCGCGGATTGTGTCGAATGACGTCATCAGTATCCACGGCCAGGAGGCGCGCGTTTTTTAATAAGGCTCGATAAAATATTAAATAACTTTGCCATTTATGGATGGATTTCAAAAAATCAAAAAGTAGTGTTCTTAGAAAATCATAACGCATGCAATGTAATAGTCAAAATTGGGTTCTCCCGTTATGTGACTGATCCTCATTGGACTGCCGTTCTTTAGTGTCCGTGCGCATCGAGTGAGCTACATCGAACGCTAACGTTTTGAAGCCATTTTTTGTTATGAAAAACTAAAAAAATGATTATATTTCTTTGGACAATATTAAGAAATAACGTATAGAATACGTTTTCATAAAAAAATTAAAAAAAATTATGATTTTGACCTTCAATAAAATCGTAACTATCAATTTCCCAGGTATAGTATAAAGGAAAAAAAATGTTATGATGGTGAGCAGAATACATGGTTCTCGTTTGACTGTTCATGTCTTTTACATCCTGTATATACATAATGTTCGTTTACCTTCGGTTTCAGTCGGGTTTGTTTTGGAACGGCTTAGAGTAAAATTCACTCTACCCTGAGTAAATGTAAATGGAACGCACCCCTACTGACGTACCTATGTGTCAAAAATTATATACCTGTCTAAGCAGCGTTAAAAAATGTATGGGATTGACATAAGCAATCGATCACTTTTCGGTTGCTTATGTCAATCCCATACATTTTTTTACTTAGCGATAGCGAGAGCGATTGTCGACATGCATGTTGTCTAAAGCCTCCGCGCGGCCATACGGAGCCGCGCGGCCGGCCTCGCGTGACCCGGCGGTTGTCGGTTTACTTCAAAGAGAGCCGCGCGGCTCTGGGAGGTGAGGACGGGCCGCGCGGCCGATCAGTGAGCTAGTGACGCCCGCCACTTTGAGTTGTGTGTCTTTCGCGTCAAAATGGAGTGGACAGACGATAAAACTCTTTTATTAATTGATTTATACAGAGAGCGCCCGGTATTATGGGACTGTCGGAGTTGTTTTTATAAAAATAAAAACAAAAGAAACGATGCGCTAATCGAGATCGCTACAATTTAAATATGTTAAGCCTTGGCTGACTGTATTTCCATAGAAGCGCCTATAATGGCTAATGTGATTTTATGTGATAATTAATGGCTATGTGATTATGGATCTTCTTATCAACTTGGCCTTTGTCTACTTCTAGAATTGTGGCGATCTCGATCAGCGCATTGTTTCTTTTGTTTTTATTTTTATAAAATCTAAGTGGAAATAAAGTATATTTTATTGAAAATGAATAGGCCTACTAAGCGCTCATTAAAACTTAACGGAAACTTTAACTAAACCTTTTTTTTTTGTTATTAATGATTTGTTCAAAAAGAGTCGAATTTATATAGATATAATTTATACGGGCCATCTCTGATCTTGACGTACCTAAAAATAGAATAATTAAAATCGAGTCATAATACTCATAATTGACGGAGTAATCAGGTAACAAACACACAAAAAAACAGACGAATAGAGAACTTCCTCTTTTTTTTAAGTCGGTTAACAAATAATATAACGTATCAGCCCCATAGCTCATTACAAATGCCCACATTCATGAATGGTATAGTTTTAATGAACTATGAAGCATTAAAACTTGAAGAGAACCTAGTTATTAAACTTAAGTTCAAAATAATTTGTCATAGTTTTTGTGTCGACTATTGGACCTAATAACTGAAATTTCACTATTGCATATTAAGTAATAGCAAGTTGAAAAAAAATTGTCATTATTTTTGTGTTCGTGGATGATATCATTATTTAATCTCCAATAAAATTACCATTTCAACAAAAAAACACTGATTCAATTTCGGTATAATTTATACGGGACCACCTCTGAAGTATAACCTTCCTAACAAAAAAAGAATCACCAAAATTGATTCATAATTGACGGAGTAATCGTGGAACATACATACAAAAAAAACATTCAGTCGAATAGAGAACCTCCTCTTTTTTTGAGGTCGGTTAAAAATAAAAACAATGCGCTGATAGAGATTGCTACAATTCTTGAAGTAGACAAAGGCCAAGTCGATAAGAAGATTCACAATCTTCAAAGTCACGTCTTCTTCTTCGTACATCTCAAAAACAACTGCGCATGGCGGGCCGCGAGGCTCTTTAAGCCTGCAATACATGTTGGTCGAACTTAGACCAACGCGAGCGTAGGCAAACTAATACAAGGCAAGTGCAACTGCCTACACGTTCGGCAAGTTTCTCAAAAACCAATGCAAATGGCCAATATAGACGAATATTGAAAAGATGCCCACACGTTGGGCTCCGTCAGTATGTATTGTGAATTGAAACAAGATGGATGACGGCGTAGAAGTTATTGCAGCTGCTGCTAATTATTTAATGAGGGTTTAGTTAGTCGCAGAATACCAGATTCTCAAAATAACAGTTTCCCTAAATACCAGATTCACATTTTACCAGTAGTTCAGTTAAAAACAAAATCCTTGAATCTTTCAAATAAAAGTTATTATATTTTCTATAGTATAAAACGTCTCCTACGTAGATATGGTTAGCGATTTTAAATATTTTAATAGTCTTGTCTTTAGGGTTCCAGATAACCTCTTAATTCTGGTAAAATTCCAAAAATTTGAAAACATCGTCGTTTGTTGAGAGTGACATTTTGTACGCGTACAGACGACCAACGCCTACCAACGCCAACCGCGTAATGACCACAGATTAGAGAGTATAATATGTCTAAAGACAATGACGCGTTTGCCAAACATGTGGACACTATTGACGAGTGCGCGCGAGCGCCTTTGATTTGTGCAGAAAAACCGACAGCGCTCCGAAGTGCGGCAAGTGGACGCGAGCGACCGCAAGTTGTGGCAAGCTACACCAAATGACTTCTATACACGTTGGCGCTTGCCTTCACTCGGCTAACTAGGCGAGCGACACCGAGCGATGGCAAGACAATGCAAATATACTGTCTACACGTTGGTATTGGCGTTCACTCGGCGAGTCTCGGCCAACATGTATTGCAGCCTTTATAGTGAGGACGCGTTGCAATAAAACAAAAAAGCCTCGCGAGGCCGGGCCGCGCGGCCACAAAAAGCCGCGCGGCTCTAGTGGGGACGCTGCTTAAGGCGCGGACTATAATCTGTGTTATCATCAGGCCACCGGGAATGACAAGAGACATATTCTTTCTAATCTGTGGACAAGATCTTATCAACAACCAAAGTACCTACCTTTTTATACAGGAAACATTTAACTCATAAGGTTAGCAAAGAAATCCGGTTAGTCCGGGTACCTACCAACAACGACAAAAAACCTGATTCCTGTCTCTTATTAATAATTTATAAAATGACACATGTAAAGAAGAAAGCCCTCTTCGTATGCTTAGGTAAGTTCAAATACAAATAAATTTATTTACAATACAAATTGAATTAACTTATGTTTTTTTTTGCTTCCAATTGTGTATAAAAACTTATTCCATCCTGTACTATCTGGTTCTTAGTGTATTTCGGATTAAATTACAGGCAACATCTGTCGATCCCCTATAGCAGAGGGAGTATTTCAAAAAACAGTTAATGAAATGAATATTGGTGATCATTGGGAAATAGACAGTGCTGCAATTGGTGGTTGGCATGTTGGTAATCCACCTGACTGGAGAGCTTTGGATACAATGGAGAAGCATGGAGTTCCTTATAACAACAGTGCTAGACAGGTGAAAATTATTAAACTTGGAAGTACCTATACAATTAATGATTAAATGGACTTACCTGTAAGTGAAATTCTATCATAATTATAACAATAGTTTTTGTCTGAAGATATTAGCAATGACTTGTAGTACTGCGCAGGATTCGCCACTTCTGCACTGAATTGAGAGGGTAAGTAAAAAATGGTTTTTCATTTTTGAAAGGTAGTTTGACAATCTTACTTCATCAAGTGGTCGACCACCAACAATCATTACGTTTAGAGCAGCGATACTCAACCTTTTTTTTTATAAGGGCCACAAACACGTTTCAGTCATGGTGCCGAGGGCCGCAAGCAAAAAAAAAAAAGAAAAAGAAAGGTGATTTTGTCGCTCATTCAATCACAGATAAATAATAATAGGTCACGTTCCAATTCACGCCAAAAGAGCTGACTGCGCTTGGCTTAAACGCCCGTTCTTTGATGGGCGCGAAATTTAAAATAGTTTGCAATATATTTATAACTTCAGCTGGGCCAATGAAAAAGGCTCAGCGGGCCACATGCGGCCCGCGGGCCGCTGGTTGAGTATAGCTGGTTTAGAGGTTCCTGTAAGTAGGTATAAATTTTTGTGAGGATGGGAGGGATGCCAATCTCTTCGGATGAAAACTATCGTATAATTATGATAGAACTTCAGGTACAGTTAAGTTTGTTTAATCATTAATTATGCTTAAGTTTTAGTCCTCGAGATATGACTATAGATATACGGCATATGACTTGTAGATATTGAGAGTTCACAGGGAAGTAGTATGGCAAATTTATTAATAGTCTAAGATCCCAATATAGAATGACCTTCACCGAGATGTTTATTTGATAAAAACGTATTCTATATTTAATTTAATATGTCAATAAATATATTGTAAATGGGTTGCCTAACAAATTTTAGTCCAGGATATGATTAAATAAAATTTAAAAAAAAAATAGTAATATTTCACCGGTTTGATTATTAGACAAATTCTATACCAATCAAAAGTATGAAGCCCATAGAATATGCAAACGTTAGGTTGCCTATTCATTTTGGTCACAACTCTCGGGTTGCCAGGTATAAACAGGTAAATCGATAGGTACTAGCATTTTGCACCGGTCTGATTAATGAATTAAAATTAAATTAAATTAAAGATTATTTCATCATGAACACAGTGGTATAGGGTTGCCTGCGAAAAATCAGTCCTGAATTCCGGTTGTCGAATTTTGAAAAGTCTAATACCTATTGCTGCAAGTGAATGTGTGCGACTGAGAGGTCCCAACCAACCATCCTATGCAATAGAAGAGGACACAATATAGCACCTGTTTGAAGTCCGTCCATTTAAAAAGAGAGAGTGCGCGTGCAAATAAAATATGATATTATACTCCCATCAAAATATCTGCCAAAAAAAACTTGAAAAGCTTTTTTCTTAGGTATAGTATTTAAACTAACTCTTTTTGATATTGTGACTTTATACATTGCATGATGCTGTATATTTTTCCATAAATTTTTGTCTATGGCTGCATAGAACAGATCCCTTTCACTAAAAAAATTGTGTGCGTGTAACCCTCAGACCAATGATTATAATAGACGGCGCCATATGACGTTGCCGCTCTTCATAGGTGTATATGTCAAATATCTTTTATCTCTGTCTGTCTTATGTTACACTGATAAGAGTAAAGAAACAGTGAATGTAGGTTTGACAACGACGCTCTATCATGTGAAACGTGCCATGCCGTGACAGCGTACTTGGATCACAACATTTCAGTATTGAGCAATTTTATTTTATTTTACCTAGCAATCTCAGTTGTTTAAGTTTATTTAAATTAAAAAATAATAATAATGTGTTGTGCAGCTATTTATTGTTTGTCAAGAACAACGAAACGAGGAGTGAAAGTCCCGGAATTATCATTTCACAGGTGAGTTATTGACAAACTATTTTACGCTTTACGATGATTTCGATTTTATCAAAAAGCAGCAAAACATATAATTTTACTTGTTGCAAGTCACACAGTCGCATAAAATATTGAAGAATATCACGTTTTAACCTTTAAATAAACACAATTAAAAAGGCTTTGTTGTTGACATAATTTTAGTGATGTGATTTAGTTTTATCGATAACATTAATCCTACTACAATGAGAGTGGGAACGGTATTGTTGACGTGATACCGTCTTATAAATCGATGAACGCCGGCTGCATGCACGATGAAGTATGACTCATTGTCACGTTCCACCTGAGCCGAGCGTGAAACGAGAGCGCGGAACAAGTGATAGAGAGGCACGATCGGCCAAAGCGTTCGGCTTATGTATGACGTTATCACTAAATTTATCATCCGTAAAGCAACTTTAGAGACAACAATTAAAAGAAAAACACATACAGACATTTTAACTTAAAATAGGCCATAGCCAACAATGGGGACTGTCCACTTGTTGAGCATCTATGCAGGCTAACTAGCTCGCTTTTAGTTATTAAGTACTAACATTAGTAATTAAGATTTAAAGTTACTAACACAATATGGATTTTTGTTGTCTGATAAATAGCAACGTTTTCCCCCGAAGGGTAGAAAACGTATATTTATGTTCCAGCGTAGCTTGACCTACTATTAAGGGTACATGAGATAACCTCTTGGATTTTAAGTGAGACAGCATGATAAACCGGTCTCAAAATCATCCTGCGCGCGCCGTGCCCCTCCCCGCGCACGCGCTGTTCTCCATCCACCTTGCTGCGCCAGGCGACTAGCGTGGCTCCTCAGCCGGCAAGCCGTAAGACTATAGTGGGTCAAGCTACGCTGGAAACTAATTATACGTTTTCTACCCTTCGGGAAGAAAACGTTGCTATTTAGGTGTCCGAACTTCGCTTGACTCACTATAAAGGGTACATGAGAAGTGTATATTTTCTACCGGCGCTGCATGTCAATGTAATGATAGTTGATATGAAAAGGTGGAGGTAAATAAGGAGAGGGAAAGTTATATTATCTAAAGACAAAGAACCTGCCTAATATTTTATTTAACTTTTTTTTATACTACAAGATGGCAAACAAGCTTGCGTCCCACCTGTAGGCCTATTCCCTAACTTTTTTTGACAGTTGAAAGTGATGATCACCGAGTGAATTACACTTCCATTGCCGTTTTAAACAACACGCTATTATGGAACTTGGCGCGTAAAACAGCAATGGATACGTAAATCACTCGGTGATCATCACTTTCAACTGTCAAAAAAAGATAGCGAATAGGCCTACTGGTGTTAAGTGGTTACCGTCGCCTATAGACACTTGCAATATTAAGAGTAAATCACTTAACACTGCAAGTGCGTTGCTATCCTGGGGATTAAGATGATATGCGTTCCATGCTCAGTAATTACACTGGCTACCTTTTCCTTCAATCCGAAACACAGCGAACTTCTTCACGGCACAAATTAGAAAGGCGGTGGTACCTACCCAGACGACCCTACATATGGGTCTACCACCTAGTAAAAAAGTTTAATGGACTATTAGCTATTAATAAGTACTTTGTAATATTATGTAAATATAAAATTTACATAATATTACAAAGTACGAAGTAAGTCTTAATTCAACTTAGGGTGCTATTTAATTGAAAATAAAGATCTATTAAATAACTTCTGGGTAATGAATCAGTTTTATAGTTTTATTATGTTGGTATAAATCACTCAAATAAGTTAATATTACTGTTACGTCTACTCTATGTAGATTGTTGTAATTATTTGCAATAATGTTTAATGCCTTTTTAACGTCCAGTTTCTTCTAGCCAATGATATCCTCGATGTTAAATATTAAGCCGCTCTGGAGGTGCAGGGGAATCTTGTATAATATTTGCTTCTCGAAATATCGTCCGTGACCAACCAACTGCTTATAGGTATGTGATGCTGCACTCACTCTTCATTGTGTAGTTGTACGGTCTTGTACGTGTCTAATAAAACAACTTCCTGGAGATAATTTAAGCTTTATTTCCCAAAGCCCGAGTTCTCCGTTCTAGTCTAGTTGTCGTCGGTCGTCGAATGTCATATCTGTATTTTCAAAGGTCTGTCAGTATTGTCAAGGTCAGTCTATAGTCACGTTTACCTCGCAAGGAGGCTGGACGCCGCGACAGTAGTAATAAATTTACTATTCAAATTCCTGTTATTATGATCATTTATCACATTATACCATTATCACATTTTAATATTTTTTAATAATAGGAGGAGGTTTTAATTTCTTTCATTTTTCCGTTAAATTTAGTCGGGTTACAGTTTTTTTTAACTTTTTGTTTGTTTAGATAAGAACTTTCAGTTCCGGTTTCATCCTCATGTAGGTAGAAAATTAAGGAACAAAGTTTCATGGAACATTTATACAAACTTTCAACCCCTACAATCGAGCCTATGTACTTTCGCAAACTGTAGTCTATATTTGTACCAAACAATCAAAATCAGTTCAGTGATTTAGGCATGAAAGCTTAACAGACAGACAGACAGAGTTACTTTTGCATTTATAATATTAGTAGACATATTTTCTCTTATAATCATCAAAGTAGGTAGTCATAAATACAGACGACGGCAGATCTGATCAAACTGTCAAATAGATTTTGAACTCTGATTATCGAAAAAGGTTGAATTTTTTTTTTTTTACTGGGTGTCTGATCTGCTGTTGTCTGTACACAATCAACTTAATGGTGCAGAGCGCGGCAGATCATACTATCAAAATCGGTAAAAGGTACTTATTTCTTCAACAAACTTTGAAATCTATGATTATAGAATAATAAAATTATTTTAATAAAATTAAAAGTTCTGGAAAGCCCCATTTTGTGTGTGGACATGTGTACAAATGAGCGCGAAACAATCACGTCTACACAAGTTTTGGTGTCACTCACCGGCCAAATACTATTGGGCTATTCGGCCAAGCACTTCGTCAAATATTCGCTATTCGGCTTATGGCCGAATATACTATTCGTTGCAAGTCTAATTTTCATGTACCTAATTAAATATTTTTATTTCCTAGTAAAGAAAACCTTGGGTTAGGTTAGATTAAATTTTTGACCGCTCACAAGGGCAACCGAAGCTAACGCGAATTATTTGTTTGCTTGCTGTATTCTTGCTTGCTTGCATACTGTATGCATGCTTCCATTGCATGTTTTTTTTAGTTTATTTTCAATACATTATTATAAACACTCATAATACATAATCCGTACACCTAAAGCTGTTTTGGCTGTGTATGGCGAGTCACTAACATAAATTCAGATTTTATTATACTACTAGCTGCCCCGGGCACGCGTTGCTGTGGTAATTTCCTGTCCTATAACATTGAATTTGCAGTTTTAAAAAAAATGAGGAATACTTATCAAAAAAGATTAATTCAGGTTGCTAGTTTCTGAGTTTATAACGGACAAACATCGTGAGACGGGAATTATATACAACATGTAAAATAATAATCAACACCCTGAATACAGGTTTGGGATCGGCTTCTGAGTTGATTTCAATATTTGTTTTTTTTTTTTAAAAACGATTTTCTTTTTAAAAAAGAAATCGTTTTTTTCAAAAAAAAAATTATTGAAATCAACTCGGAAGCCGATCCCAAACCACCTGTATTCAGGATGTTGGTTATTTAGTTTACATGTTGTATATCAAAGCCAGTAGCACGACCAAGGCAATAACATTGTAAATAGAATTACTTAAATTTGTATTTTGTATTTAGTTATAATAGTATATTCATATACATACATGTTCTGTAGGTTATTAGGTGCTGTATGGTGTATATGTATATAGTAAGCATGTGCTTGTAATACATGTTGTATGCCTGCCGGTATTTTAAGTGCTAAAGAAGAGAAAACTACCTCAGCGCCAAAATAAAATTTAAATATCTCCTAGGAAACTGAAGAGAATACAAGAAGAGAGGAATCAATGCAAACCAAAATTGGTTTTTGTTACACCGTTTATGGAAACATTTTCGTAAATATTTTCTGTAAATTTATAAATAAAAAAAATACAAAAATAATTTTTTAGTTCTATTTGGTGTTTTGTGTTTGATTTGCTCTTGAAAGCTCTAATAAATTAGAATAGCAAAAATATATAAACAGTTATCGATACTCAAATGATTATTATACATTAGTCACATCCCTACATCAAACAAAATGACGTAATCGAGAAATGTCAAATAACAGAAAACGGCACGCTTCAAAATGCTAAGGCGGAGTCTATTATAATCATTGGTCTGAGGTGTAACCTTTACGCGCGATTGAAGTAAAACTTTTTTTAAATAGCGGAAACTACACAGACTATAGAATACTGAGCGTTACTTCCGTTAGAAAAATCTGAGTTACCCCCTAGTCGCGCCTAAAGAAGTTTTACTTCTTTTTAAATAGCGGAAACTACACAGACTATAGAATACTGAGCGTTACTTCCGTTAGAAAAATCTGAGTTTTACTTCAAAGACCTAAAGAAGTTTTACTTCAACTAGTGTAGTTTTTTTTTGTTTGGTGCTGTCAATTAGTCGTGGCAAAAATGTATCACTACTGAGATTGGAACATTTGAATCTGGAACAGTACAAAGTTCCGGATCAGTGATATGTTTCATTTGGAACATTCATAATATATCATTGAAATAGAGTAACATAATTAGCTAGCGTCTCGCGCAGAGATTTGTATCTGTTTCATTCAACGTCGTTATTTTATCATTAAATCCTTACTAATATTATAAATGCGCAAGTAACTCTATCTGCTTTTTTAAAGTGGGTGATCCATTGGTGAGCTAAGACCGCTGGCTCGTGGCGAGCCGGCGAGCTAAAGGTATAAACCGCCAATGGAGCACCTACATTACCGCGGTTTTAAAGTTCGCGGTTTTGGCTCGTTGGCTCTTCGTGCATGCTTGAAATCCTAAGACCGCGGTATAATAAACCGTCAATGGATCAGCCAAGCTTCGCGAGCCGACAGACTTTTTCACGCTGCTGTAGCGAATGCACGCATGCCGCACGGCAAAATGGCAGATTTACGATCGTATAATCGCTAGTTAGTACTTGAGAGTTGCACATAAGCGTTCATATGGTGAATTCGATACACGCAAAACTATATCTTGTCTTTTTATCAGATTTTTATAAAAGGGAAAACAAATCCAGAAGCTCCTTAAACACTTCCTCGGTCATCGTTAAATAATTTCTATAATCATTTGGTTCACCAATAAGTTCTGTACCCTTAGTGTAAGTTTTAGTTTAATTTCATAGACGCATTCAAACACGTTAATCGACCCATACTTTTTACTTTCTCGTATACGCAGTATAATAATAATAATAACTTTATTGCAATTAAACTTTTACAGATTTGTGCTTATATTTTATATGACTAGTTTACATCAACCAATATACGAAAATAATATAAAAACCTGTATTTCAGCAATCAGTGCTCTCACATGAATAAAATAAACGATTTCAACTAGTAATTGTACCGAGTTGTTTAGAGGTAAAGAGGAAGTCTTGTAATCGTAAAAAAAATTCGACCTCGAGATTTTGACGGATTTACACGTTTTGAATTTTTTTTTCGGAGTTATGGCGGTGTGTGTGTCTGTGCGTTAGCAGCACTCGAGTATGCTTTAACGTATTGCAACCAAATTTAACATGCATATAATATCTAAATATAAGGTTCTATATCGGAACTACTTTGTTCCTAAGTAACAAAGTAGTTCCGTCTGGGAGCACGCCATGACTTCGCCAACGATGAGAGTAGACTGTTTGGCACGCTAATGGATCATCACCACGAGCCGACAGTACAACGAGTCTACAGTTTATACCTTTAGCTCGCCGGCTCGCCAATGGATCACCCGCTTAATGTTTATGTGTAGGTATAATATTCACAATGCATTATTTGTTATTAGATGTTAATATATATATAGGTAGTATCCGAAGCGTTTTCTTTTATTTGAGATTTTAAACTTTATGAGCATAGTAACAAAGACTTATTTTGGGTAAAGCAACGGCGGTGGTCAGGGTATACCTGTACTGTACACAGACTCTGAGTCACTGAATCAGTGAGCGCTGGGAGCATATTCACTTCTCTCTCACTCGCATCGTTCTGTCTGTCGTTCGTCGCGTCGGTTGAGGTGATCGAGTTCCAAATGAAACATTTTATGCCGGCCAACTGTTCCGAATCATTTGGTTCACATTACTGTTTCGGAACACTGAGTCGGTTCCTTAAAGAGCGACACACGTCTACTGTCAATATCAATTTGGCCCACAGGCAATTTTTTCACTGAAGGAGAAATACGGAGCTTCAGTAGAGAGACCCGGTCTAAAGCCAAACTGTGCATCATGAAGCTTAATATGAGCGCCCAACTGCTGGTCAAACAGCCTGTCCAGCCCCTTAGCTACTATGGTTGCCAATGATATTGGCTATGGTTGCCAATGATATTGGTCTGTAATTAGATTTGTCACTAGTATCGCCAGTCTTATTTTTGACAATAGGAACCACTACCGTTTTTAACATGCAATCTGGTAAATATCCGTGACTAAGGCAAAGAGAAAAGAATAAGGCCAGGACTCGAGGCAAGTGTGCACCAGCATATTGCAGATGTTCAATACTTAAGTGATCGTGCCCAGGGGATTTGCCCCGTGTCGTTTTTCCTAATACAGATTGGATATCCTTTGCCGTAATCACAACTGATTTTCCACTAAGACAGTGTACACCAGAACAGGTATTATTATTATTATTATTAGAAGCTGTCCTTAGGGGCGATTGCACTTTAAAATGTTCTTTGAACATTTCAGCTATATGTGAGGGCGCACTGAGCCCCTCCACGTTTGCTGGAATACTAGGTTTAGGGTTAAGCCTTTTAGTTAGTTTCCAAAAATTTGCAAAATCTTTATTTGCGTGATGCATAGCTAGAATGTCCAACTTAATCTGCTGTTTATTTGTTTGACACCACTTAAGCTTGGCCTTTAAGTTCTTTTTTGATTCGTACATTTTGTCATACACATAACCAGCTCGAGGTTTATTATAAAGTACCCAGTACTTAAACCAAAAACGAGCCTCGCTATGGGCTGTCTTTACATGCTTATTCCAGCCGCATATGTATTTCTTATTATTATCATTAGACAATTTCCTTTTAGTACTATAAATAGAAGCCTCAGTAAAGAGTATTGACATTTTCTTTATATTAGGTTGGGGAAAAAAGTCTTTTCGCATTATAGTATGTATAAACTTGTAATAAAATCTCTTTGGCTATACTATTTGTATCTGGCTGGTTTTGGTATCATTGAAAGTTTAAATTTTAAAGAACATAATTCCAAATTCAAATTAGGAAAATGTGTGATTTTCATTTGTTTTTCGTACCGCCAAGATGAGTGAATCTAATGAAGAAATTCGATACATTTTAAAATTTTACTACAAAAAAGGTAAAAATGCAACGCAAGCCGCGAAAAAAATTTGCGATGTTTATGGACCTAGTGCAGTGTCTGTGAGAGTAGCACAAATTTGGTTTAAGCGTTTTCAATCCGGAAATTTTGATGTCAAAGATGCACGTCGCTCTGGTCGCCCTATTACAGATAAAATGGATGCCATTTTTGAAAAAGTGGAGCAAGATCGGCATGTTAGTAGTTACGACGTAGCTGAAGAACTGGGAATTGATCACAAAACAGTTTTGGCGCATTTGAAAAAAACTGGGTACACAAAAAAGCTCGACATTTGGGTACCTCACGAGCTCACTGAAAGAAACCTAATGAACCGTGTACTCATTTGTGATTCTTTATTACGACGTAATGAAACCGAACCATTTTTGAAGAAGCTGATAACTGGTGATGAAAAGTGGATCACGTACGACAAGAACGTGCGAAAAAGGTCGTGGTCAAAGGCCGGTCAGGCTTCACAGACTGTGGCGAAACCCGGGTTAACTCGCAACAAGGTGATGCTATGTGTGTGGTGGGATTGGAAGGGCATTATTCATTATGAGCTGTTACCACCAGGCAGGACCATCGATTCTGAACTCTACTGCGAACAACTGATGAGATTAAAGCAAGAAGTTGAGAGAAAGCGGCCGGAATTAATCAACAGAAGGGGTGTGGTTTTTCATCATGATAACGCTAGACCTCACACATCTTTAGCCACTCAGCAAAAATTAAGAGAGTTTGGCTGGGAGGTGTTAATGCATCCGCCGTATAGTCCTGACCTTGCACCTTCAGATTTCCACCTGTTTCGGTCTCTTCAGAATTCTTTAGGCAGTGCCAGGTTAACATCACGAGAGGACTGCCAAAACCACTTGTCGCGGTATTTTGACCAGAAGTCCCAAAATTTCTATAGCAATGGGATCATGTTCCTACCTACAAGATGGCAAAAAGTTATCGAACAAAATGGTACCTACATACTTTAGTTAAATGTAAATAAACTATATTAAAAAATGTTTTGAATTTCCTTAAAAAATGCGAAGAAACTTTTTCCCCAACCTATTACATATCCAACAAGACCTTTTTGTGGTTAGGATCATTACACATTGACATTGTATTGCACAATTACTACAAACCTCGGGGAAGTTAATTCGTTTTAGTTTCTCATTACAATATTGTGTGAACCGCCGACGTATCCACAGCAATGACATTTGAGATGCATCTCTTTCACCCCATAGAATTTTATTAGCATTATTTTTATTACAGTTATCAGATAACACATGTTTAGATCTTATCATATTCAAGTTACATTGTAATTCCAACGGAAAGCGGTCAGACCAAAACACATTGTAATTAATTGATACATTCACAATTGTATGTCTAGTACCCTGAGTTACTATACAATGATCAAGCCAGCTATTGGTTCCGTGACTGTCACTCACATAAGTGTATGATCCTGAACACAAACCAAATACTTCAAAATCAGTGCAAACCCAATACTGAACAGAACAAAAATCAAGCAGTTCATTTCCAAACCGCCTACCCGGGTGAGCATTGAAATCACCGAGAAGATAAGCATATTCAATATCGCAACTATCAATAATGGCATTTAACTCACCCAAGCAATGTGTAAATTCCAAATTTTCCAAATAAATTAGATAACGATAAGGTATCATTAGTTACATAATGCACATTTATAACACTTTTTTTTTCAACATTTGCACGTAAAGGGTCTCTTATTTCACCAATTTCAATATCGTGTTGTATCTCATTACGCACTTGTGCGTTAATGTAAAGTAAAACGCACGGTTTATCAAGAAGCTCCGTCTAAAAACAAACGGCACTTTCTTAAATCTTAGCAAAAAGAGTTTTTATGTCAGAAAAGTGGTCAACATTTTATGAATAAAATAAACTTTGGCAGATAATACGTAATAAATAAACACTTAATTCTTTAATTTAATTAATTTGACAATAAATTACAACAATTTATCTGTAACAAAAACACAAAAATATTTTCACTTACGCTGTGCATAATGCGATTGTTATATTCAAACATTGAATTGAATTAGTAACTAAATCAGTATTGAAAATCTTTTAAAGAGTTTTTATAACATAAACATGTTCAACCATGTTTTATTAGGTATATCAACTCAACAGTCCTTACGTCTGTTGAAAACGCTACTTTGTGAAAAAGTAGCTGGACATGATCAACGACAGTTCTTTGTAACTGCCCGCATCTCCGAAATCATATATCAGAGGTTTTATTATTTTCGTTAGTTGAATTCTCCGACTATGATCATCTTACGAAATCTTTGAAGAACTTGAATGCACGACGTTTTTAGCATCCTATTCAGTTCTTAGTTTCAATATATGCAACCTCTTTTATTATATCAACTCAACAGTCCCTAAGTCTGCTAGTTGAAAACGCTACTTTGTGAAAGTAGGCACATGATCAACAACAGAGTGACAGTCCGTTATAACTGCCCGCATCTCCGAAATCATGCGTTAGAGGTTTGATTATTAATTTAACATCGTATCTTCGTTTGCTGAATTATCCCACCATGATCATCACATGAAATCTTTTAAGAACTTGAATAAACGACGGTTTCAGTGTTCTACAGTTCTTGGTTTCTATATATTTAACCTCTTTATTATACCAGCTCAATAGTCCCTAAGTCTGCTAGTTGAAAACGCTACTTTGTGAAAGTAGGTACATGATCATCGACGGAGTGACAGTGCGTTGTAACTGCCTGCGTCTCCGAAGCCATGTATCAGAGGTTAGATTACTAATTTAACAGCATAACATTCGTTACTTAAATTCTGAGAAAATCTATCGTAATTGCTTCATAAGGTTTATACTTTTCTGCATCACGATACATTCTTTTAAACATCACTGTCACTTTATATTAACACTGTATACACCACTCTCATTATAAAAAATATACCTTCGAATACTAAAAATATAAATTTTAAAATGACTGAGCACCGAAGTGGCGAAGCACTGGAACGCGAATGATTGTCGGTGGTCGATCGCTTGGTGAAGTAAGATTATCAAACTACCTTACAAAAATGAAAAACATTTTTTACTTACCCTCTCAATTCAGTGCAGAAGTGGCGAATCCTGCGCGATACTACAAGTCATATGCCAATCTCGAGGACGAAAACTTCAGTATAATTACTATCTACTACTTGTAGTTATTACATTTTAATTTTTAAAAGCATAACTTGTTTATTTTTAGATAATACCTGAGGATTTTAACCACTATGATTATATTTTTGGCATGGATGAAGCTAATATACGAGATTTGAAGAAAAAAGCTCCCAAAAACTGTAAAGCAAAAATTTTACTCCTGGGCGATTTTGACCCGCAGGGAGTCAAAATCATAAGAGATCCTTACTATGTAAGTGGCGTAATACAATATTACAATTCATAACAAAGACTTCAATTTGGGTCCCATACTGAATATCAACTAGCAAAATATACTTTACCTTTCTTTTCTTACCTTTAAGGAGTCCATACACGGCAGCTATAATGTAATTAACGTACATTACATCCTGGGATGTATAGATTTACACACACACACACACACAGCAGTAAATGTAATATGTCTTTAGTCTCCATCACTCTTTCTGACTACTAAAATCTTATATACGTTGTTCTTATTTTTAATGCCTTACTATTATAGATCTCTCGAGTTATATTGATGAAAGTTTTTAATAATGAATTAATAATGTGGGATTAACTATATGCTTTTTGTGCAAAAAAAGTTTAAAGAAAACAATTTTTTATCATTTTTTTTCGATAAGTAGAGTAAAGTAAAGAAATAAAAACAACCTGTAACATAATGACTTCTATAACACTGGTTAGAGTCACTAAACAAATTACAAATATAAACAAAAAGTGTTCCCAGGTATGAATTATAAAATTTATGTTAATATATGTGTAAAATAAGAGATGGATTACCAATAAAATTGTAGTGCATTAGATTAATATAAATTTCGTTCTTATAATAATAGTTTTGTTACTTAAATAATAGCTTTGTGCTCAGAATGGTAGATCTGTCACCAAATAAATCGATTATCGATCCCTGACTGCGACTGCTTTTCATTTGTTATTTTGTCACCAATACAGTAGTTACATTTTATTTCGTTCAGTTATTAAAATAATTGTATTCATTACCCATTAAATACATCAATTTATAATTTAAATGTTATGTTCTAAGAAACGGAGACAAATTGCCGCGCTTTTAAAAATTGACCAATCCGGCCAGAAAAGAAAAAAAAGGCGCTTTCAAAATCCAAACCAGGGCTAATTATTCAGAGATTATTATTTTTAACAATTAATATTGACTTTAATTGTTTTTTTTTTTTTTTTTTTTTTTTTATAAATAGGTCAAGCAAATGACTCCATTCCACCTGATGTTAAGCAGAAGTGGAGTCCAAATGCGAAGATAGCTGGTGCGAGAGATACACTGCCGCACTAGCCACCCTTGCCTTGCTGACCTGCAAGGTGCTTCTTCACGCCTCTTTTGAATGACCCAGGATTGTAGGAAGGAGGGAACACGTGTGCTGGCAGTGAATTCCATTTCTTGATTGTGCGACAAAGAAACGAGTTGCCAAATTTCTTAGTTCGCGTTGGAATGGTAGCCACAGTTTGTCGGTGACAACGTAGGCCAGCACGCGTTGTCCTTAGAAGGAAAGGAGATGGTGGGATTAGGGAAAAAATCTCCTCAGAGCACTCGCCGTGGTACAGACGGTAGAAGGCGCTCAATGACGCAACATTGCGACGCAATTGGAGAGGCTCAAGGTGTTTGGTCACCTCTTCGTCGCCGATGATGCGGGCCGCGCGACGCTGCAACCTATCCAAAGCATCGAGTAAGTACTTTGCAGAGCCATCCCACAGGTGCGAGCAATACTCCACGCGGGACCGTACTTGCGTCTTGTATAGCAAGCACAGTTGATTTGGCGTGAAAAAACGCCGCACCTTGTTCAGGACTCCGAGTTTCCGTGAAGCTGTTTTTATCACGCTTTCGATGTAGTCCTTCGGATTCAAGTCGCTACGAACCTCCATACCGAGCAAGGTGATACTGCTCTGTAGCGTTAGTGTTGTGCCCTGGAGAGAGGGAAGGGAAAGGAATGGCGACGTTTTAGCCGTAAACGCGCACACCTGAGTTTTCTTGGCATTGAACTCAACCAGATTTGCTGTACCCCATTGAGAAACAAGGTCGAGCTCTCGGTTGAGTTCAATGACAAGACTCTCACGACTCTCTACCGTTTCTGCTCGTCCAGCCCTTGCGTGTCCAAAGTAGCCCGCATGCACTGTACTGTCGTCTGCATAGCAATGGATGTTCCCAAGAGGAATCATATCATTGATATGCAGAAGAAACAGTGTAGGGGATAAAACGGACCCCTGGGGAACACCAGCATTCACTGACATGAACCGCGAACTGCATCCATCGGAGAGGACACGAATTCTTCGCTCATGCAGGAAGCCGGCCACCCAGGTACAGAGCTGAGCAGGCAGACCATATGTCGGAAGCTTGGAGAGAAGACTTTTGTGCCAGACCCTGTCAAAAGCTTTGGCGATGTCAAGGCTGACAGCCAGTGACTCGCCACGCTTGTCCATAGCTTCACCCCAGACATGCGTCAAGTACGCTAGAAGATCACCCGTCGATCGTTTCGGCCTAAAGCCGTACTGTCGATCGTGGATCAGTGAGTGATCTTCTAGGTAACGGATCAGGTGGTTGTTAAGGATCCTTTCCATAACTTTGCATAGTACTGAGGTGATTGCTATTGGCCGGTAGTTGGCCGGGTCTGAGCGGTCCCCTTTTTTGGGTACAGGCTGCACATTAGCCTCTCTCCAAGTCTCCGGCACCTGTCCAGTAGAGTATGAGAGCTGGTATAGGCGCGTCAGTACGGGAGACAACTCCGCTGCACATTTTTTAAGAACAACCCCCGGGATGCCATCAGGCCCACTAGCTTTCCGGACGTCGAGTGATTGCAGTTCCGCACGAACTTCACGCTGCCTAATTTTAATCTCAGGCATCGTGGAGCCACAATGAGGTAGTGAAGGTGGCAGTGCATTGCAATCATCGACTTGGGAATTAGCCGCAAAGAGTCTTGCCAGAAGATCGGCTTTCTCCTGCGGCTTGTGAGCTAATGACCCATCTGGACATCTCAGGGGTGGCAGCGAGGGCTGGCAGAAATTGCTTTGCACGGCTTTGGCCAGACGCCAGTAACTACGAGAGCCCGTAGGATGCGTCACCAATTCGTGGCCAATGCGTGCGACGCGCTGGGCATCCGCTCTTATGTAAGCCTTCTTACAGGACTTGGAAGCCTTGTTGTACGCTGCTTTCAGTGATTCGACATCAGGAGCTTTAAGAGCCCGACCCCTGATCCAAGCGCGATACGCTGCCTGTTTCTGTGAAACAGCATCAGCACAATCGCGGTTGAACCAGAGGTTACGTCTGCCCTTACTGATGAGATCGGAATGTGGAATGTAGTATTCCATGCCTAATACAATCTCCTCAGTAATGGCAGCGGCGCAAGCTGATGAATCGTTCTCACTGAAGCAGCGTTGCTTCCAAGGGATAGACGCAAAGTATTCGCGCATACCATCCCAATCTGCAGACCCATAATGCCAGAGCCGGCGTTTAGCAACCGCTGGTTGCGGAAGCTTGGCCTGCGGCACTTTGGAGGATATCAGGCAGTGGTCAGATGAGCCTAGAGGGGCTCGGACCTCTACCTGATATCCCTCAGGATGGGTCGTGAGCAGAAGGTCCAGTAAAGAGGGCGCTTGACTTGCAATGTCTGGGATCCTGGTAGGCTGATCAACCAGTTGTGACAAGTCGTGCGTGAGAGCGAACGCATGAGCAGAGATCCCTGCATGGTCAGTTTTGGAGGAACTTAACCACAAACTGTGGTGAGCATTGAAGTCCCCCAAAAACACCAGTTCTGCATTGGGATACTGCTCCTGCGCGTCATCTGCCACCCGACTCAGATGTTCAAAAAGTCGAGTTGTCTCAACGTCTCCGGTGTGGGATCTATAGAGACACACGTAGACTCTAGCCGAGGGGCCAGAGTCGACGTGTACCCCCAGCATGGAAAAGGATGGGTCTTCCAGGCAGCTCAAACGGCGACAGCAAACATCCGCCCGAACATACAAGCATACTCCGGCTTTCGCTTTGAAGGACGCTTCAAGCATGTAGCCGGGATAGTTCAGGTAGCTTGTGTCAGCGGGCGGCAATATTTGCGTCTCCGTCAGAAACAACAATGCAGGTCGTGCTGACTCAAGATGTTGGTGGACAGCATTGAGGTTACTATGGAGTCCGCGTATATTGCAGAACTCCACCTCAAACGGTGTGGAGAGGGTGGGGTTGTGCACCGCTGTATGACCTGTATATTTGTTTACGGCTGCCATGTTTGAGGAAAGGGAGAGAGACGTGAAGCGAGTGAACGTTGCCGCGACAGAATCGGGCAAAATGGGGAGGCTGGTGTCACCGAGTAACTGCCATAGGATGACAATCGTCGGTCCGCCGAACGGAAGGGCCCCCGTACCCCCCCGGGAGTGGCCGCCGGGACCCCACGCTCCGGTCACCAGCCGGCACGACGGTCCACCCCGGGATTATGCGTGGCATGATAGGGCAGCCTCACGAGCTGGTTAGGCACGCTCGGGCCCCTGTACTATGCCACGGGCGGCCAGCGGGATAACCGTTTCTACGGGTCTCCCTGGCCGGCGGGTCCACGCAGTCCTCCCGGCATCAGTTCGACCAAGGCCGCCCCCGGACCGAACTATGTCGCGACAACGTCCAATCGAGCTCTGGTTGTACGCTGGCTGATCCCGAAACGCGCTCAATGAGCACTTCACGGGTTTTCCACCACGCGCACGGTGGTAACTAACCAGGCGGGCGTTAGGCCCTACCACCAGTTGAGCAGATGGTCGCTCAGGAATCCCTTAGTCGCCTCGTACGATACCCAGGGGAAAGAGAGGGGGCAGTGACAAACTGTATTCTTATACACCGTCACTGCACGGTTTTATTTGCTATTCCTGTTAGAAATATCATTTAAATATTTTATACTACCTGTGGTAATTAAGATCCCTGGGGGAGTCATATGTCCAGTTAATTAGTACTCTTTTGGTTGAAACGTTGATAACGACAACCCTAATTTTTTTTGGAACTTTATGAAATTTTCTAGTGACAAAATATATGATTTATTGGCGATCTCTTTAAATTAGTTCGCTTAAATACTTATTAGGACAAACCTATTAAAATACATACAAAAACATTTATTTGATACTAGACCCTATATCTCCATGATTTTAGGTTTATTGTGGAATTGATTTTATATTGTTTGGTCACTACATTTTGGTGACAAATTTACTATTTTGCGGGTAAACCCTATTATTTAATAAACACAAAACGAATAAAATTGGCGATAGCTTAAATGATACCCATTTTTACTTTCTCTTATACCTACCTAGTAAGTATAGGGGAAGTCTTATTATCGTCAAAACATTCGACCTCGAGATTTTGACAGATTTACACGTTTTGGACCCCCCTGAGTCCAAAAATATTTTTTTTAGAATTATGTCTGTGTGTGTGTGTCTGTGTGAGTGTCAAAGCGTTAGCACGATAACTCGAGTATGCTTTAACTTATTGCAACCAAATTTAACATGCACATATGACATCAAAATATAGGGGTTCTATCAACTTTTGAGTCGTCGATCACGAAAGTTAAGCAACCAAGTGCGTGGTCGGTACTCGGATGGGTGATCAAAATTTAACATGCATGTATGACATCAAAATATAAGGTTTCTAACAACTTTTAGAGTCGTTTCTGTAGCCCAATTCACGTATTAAAACCGTTGGGATATCGCAGCGATTTAGTCAAACACTTTTTCGTATTCACGTACGTCAAATGAACCAATTTTGAAGTAGCTCGATCGCAATGTCGTTAAACCATCGTCGAACTGTATTCAGCTAATAAGTCGTTTTAAAATCGCACCTGAAATGTCAACTGAGAGGTATTCAGCTAAAATATTCTCGTATCACGTTCTATGTTAAATAATATCGATATTGATTGATTTAATTTGATTAGTTTATCGTAAATCACTGTTTTTGAAGTATAAAGTATATTTGAACCTTTTAGTAGAAAATCAAATCATTTTACGGGCATCTTTTTGGTTTCCTTGACAAGTCGTTCAGATGTGCTTTAGTTCCGATCCTATTGAGTTGTCGTCCTATCGAAATGTAGCTGAGTAACATGTGAATACCAAAGTTGGATAGGACTACGATCGAACGATTTCTAAACTACAACGATTTTTAGATCGAATGTATTTACGTGAATTGGACAGCGTTATGTAAGAACGAATCAAGCGACAAAATTGAAAAAAATGAGTTTTGAATGCAGATCGATTCCAGGCATGTTAAACTATGTATTCAGCTATTTTTGTATTAAAAAATGACTTTTAGTGCCTTATAATAAGGGGTGTATCAAGCGACGTGTTAAAATTTGTATGAACTTGTGCACACATTAGTTACGTAATAAAGAATGAGGATCCGTAACGATTTTAACTATGAATGTAGCTTTGTAGACAATTAAAAAACAAAATAAATGGTACCAAATTTTTTTTTCTACGATGAAAATTGACGAAGTTATGACAAACAAACGGATCGTTCCGCCAAGCGGCCGCCTGGCAGGCATGTGACGTCACTCGGCACTACATCACTGCCGACTGTACCCGCGCGCAGCGTTTCTTGCGAACATATCGTATTAAATACTATACATATTGTTTTTTTGATGTTATAGTGGTGGACAAAGCCTATTCAAGAGGTTTAGTGCCAATTTAGTGTAGTTTGAGCAATCCTACTAATTTATAAACACGAAAGGATGGTGAAAGAAGTATGCGAGCGTATATACGTCTCTATGTCTTTAACGCAAAATCTACGGAATGGATTTTAATTAAAATTTGTAATAATATAGCTCATATATCAGAATAACATAAAGATAGGCTACCTTTTATTGCGAAAAAGGGCTCGAAGGGGTCGAAATAAAGGATGAAATTTTGTATGGAAGTTCTTCATTTTTAAAGAAAAGCCATGAAACTTGAATTTAGGCACTTGATAAAAATGAAATAAATATTTGTTTTAGCATTTTTGAAAAATTTTGATCAGAGTGGGGATGAAAGTTCGTATCGAAGTCCAAAAGTCACGCTTTCACGCCTTCGATTTTATTAAAATTAGGTACATAAGCTACCATTATTTGTAAAAAAAGGGCATAAAGGGGTTGAAATAAGGGTCGAAAGTTTGTATGGGAGTTTGTCATTATTGAAGATTAAAGCATGAAACTTTGAATTTAGGCTCTCGACAAGTAATAAATAAATATTTTGTTCATGTTTTTTAAAGTTTGAATCGTTTGGGGATGAGAGGTTGTATGTAAGACTAAGCAAAGTCACGCTTTCGCGGCTTCGATTTTGATGAAATTTGGTACAAATATTGACTAGACGCTGGGAAAGGACATAGGCTACCTTTTATTTCGAAAAAAGGCTTGAAAGGGTTGATATGAGAGATGAGAGTTTGCATGGGCGTTCGTTAAATTATAATTTAGGCACTGTTTTTTTTCCCTAATAGGTGAAATCTTGACCTTTTATCCTCACAAGGATGAAATGAGTGATGAGAGGTAGTATGGAAATCCAAAATCCCAAAAATGCAGCCCAAAATAACTATTCCACGCGGACGAAGTCGCGGACAAAAGCTAGTACTACAGCTAGATATAGACTATCTATACTAATTAAGCTTACTAAAATAATTAAGTTTAATTTCGATTATATGATGGCGATTGTATGATGTATGATTTTATATTATCAAAACTACTTATGTGCACCTAGGTTACTTTTGCAAAATACACAAACAGGGGTTACAAAATGCATAAACGAATTATATCCACAAAAGTTGTAGATAATCCGTTTCATTTATTTACTAAAAACCAATTAAAAACGCAATATCGAACTAACCGCCTAAAATGGCAGATAATTCGTTAATGCACATTACTCTTTAAGCGATCATTTGCAGGTTGTAGGGAGCGGGCGGCGGGGGTAGTAGCACGTCTTACGCAATACCGGCCGGCTGGGTGTTTTGCTGTCAGTTTTTATTCTTTATTAAGAGCGTTTACGCCGTACGGCAGACTCCAAGTTTAGGTATTTACACGCTGTGCGGTTATTCCCTCTCGCATTACTCGCGCTGCCGTCCAGGTACAGAGCACAAAAACTAAATTGATACTTTTTCACAAAATGAAATTAAATATACAATACAAGTTATTTAAATTGAATACTATGGAAAATTAATGGTTACACATTTACCATGAATTAAATTTTGAATATATATGTAAGTAATAATAACATCTGGTGGCCACCGGCCTATCATATTGTTACACCATAGTACATGGGTATAGTAGTTTATGTTACTCACGTAATAGGGTTTATTAAATAATATCTCGCAAGTGTTTTAATACCTAATTATGTGCAGTACATAAACTACTTTATCTACACTCATCCACAAATATAAATAAAACAAAAATATCGTGAATTTTAAGTTTTCAAAAACAAGTGCTTCTTTGGCGTCCCTTTGGCTCCCTTTGCCGTCCCGTTTTCCTCTAAGTTTTTGATTTTTGAGAAAAATAACTGTAACGTATTGAGCCGAACATGTTGCATAATGGTCATTAATTATGCAACAGGTAAATGACCTTTATTTTCATTTTGATTATCTTTGTTAAAAAGAATGTCATTTGAGGTACATCATTGAGATAATAATTTTAATATTATGTCATGAGTGTAGATATTTTTTTGTGTTGGATATTCCATTTATCGAGGAAGGCTCTAGGCTATTTCATAACCGACATTAACGCGAGCAAAGCCGCTGGGGGCCACTAGTATGATATGAATACTTGTCGCGAGATTTACTTGTGTATATCAACGATTGCATAAATAAAGAGATATAAATAATAGAAGCAAATCTCGCCACAAGCATATATAACATATAACTAGCGCTCAGCCCGTGGCATCTTTCGCGTATTGTTGGTTATTATACCGGGTGTAAAAGACATGAACAGTCAAACGAGAACCATGTATTCTATACATCAAAATAAGTAACATTTCAAAAAATAATTGCTGGGAAATGATTTAAATTTTTTGGTGTTAAAAAAAATTGCAAATTGTACCGCGCAATGTAAAGCGCTCAACGCGCACGCATCGCAAGACCGCGATAATTTTGCCAGACGGCCACGAAGTTCACAATGTAGGTTAACATAAATGTCAGTAAAAATTTTTGTTTCAATACGCCTAACAATTAATCTAGGTACTTACCTACTGTTCATTAATTTTGATCTACGATAGGCCTTTCGAAAGGGTGAGGTGCGGTTCAAACTGGCGACCTTCGACGTGTAGACACATGCACGCACGATACCTACAGCGTTTCTTCGTGAACTCGCTCCAGGATTCCCTCTCGTAGCGACTGCTGCTTATGTTCCTCGAATACGTCAATGATTTTTTGACGCATCTCAACAGCCGTTTCGCAAGGGCGGTCAAAAACTCTGTCCTTGACGAACCCCTTACAAAAAAAATCTAGAGGGGTTATCTGGCGATCGTGCATAGGCCCATACCGCCCAATCCCTTGGTCACCGAACAGCTCCGTCAGCCGCTCCCGAACGGGTATCACAATGTGTGTTTGGGGGGGGGGGGGGGGGGGTCGCCGTCGGTCGTGCTGGTACCATCTATCTCGCAGCTGAGTTAGTGGCATGTTGTCCAGAGCGTCTGAAATGTACCCGTTTAACAGATCCAGGTAAGATCGCCCATCCATTCTTTGCGGCAAGAAAACGGGACCAAGTATAACAGTAAACCATGTTCACATGTTCGCGGGCGTTATAAACATGCCCGGGATCTTGTTTCTAACACTCACTAAATCACCACGATCACAACACAAACTGCACTGAAAATTGCGCTGAAGCCTTAGAACCGCTTATTACTCGGACGGCAAGATATTATACCATAAAACCGGTTTGATTACGCAACCTCATTTACACGAGTTCGAAAGCATTCGATCATAAGCGTGCTGCTACCGTGGCGCTACGCTAGCGACTAGCGGTAGCGAAGTAGGTAGAGAACTTCCAAATAAATCACACGGAGTGTTGCCAGCTACTGATATAAAAATTCCGCAACCAAACATACTTATTTTTAGTACTACAATACATTTTCATTATCTGAATTTATCTGAAAATAAAATAGTACCAACCAAAAAAAGGAACTAAAATAAACACACTTGTGGTAGACAATCTTGAAAAACTTTCCAATACTTTAACCACAATGTATGAGCTAATTGTCGTTAAAAATCTACTAATCCCATCGTCATGACGGTGACCTTAGACCATTTAACACGGGACGTGGCATAACGCAGATTTAGTACAGAAAACATTCTGCCGTTTTTTGCGGGGGGTGAGGCAAACACGCATAGCACACATTTACTCACTAGTGCACACTGTTGCAAAAATTATAATCGCTATTATGAGCGCACACTCGGCGTACCACCATATCGCCTAACGTTGTTATATCGTTGTTTCTGTCGCAAAATTTGTAGATGACAAATTGTATTGTTATGTGAAACAGTAGTTGATGTGAATAGAAAATTACTTTCGTATGATAAGCAACTCCGTTTTAGGATAACTTTAATGTTTCTGGTGGTCGTTTACAAGAAAACACTCCGCAACCAATAATTTTTACGAGGCCCGCTTAGCGACAGATACGAATTCAATATGGCGGTCGGTCGTCGCGGCGAACTATTTTTTATAAACTGACATGAACGTTTATTCATGTACTTTGGCAGTTTTTAATGTAAAAGAAACCAATCTGCTATTACGACCTTTATAACAAAAAATAATTGTCGTAATCGTTTCAGATTTGGCGCAGATACAATAAATAACTCAACTTAGGTATGTAAAAAAAAACATTTAACCAAATAAATCAATCGCTATCAGAGTGCCAATTTACCAGTGATGGTGTGTGTAGTACACTTGCCATATCTCACCAGTAATTACTGATTTAATAATTATTGATTAACAAAACGTATTAATTCCTGTTTTAACATTACTGTTTATTCATGCAACGCGAAGTAAAAAGTAATTACTGCTTTGGTGCTCGGTTATGACGTTAAACAGTAAACATTGAATTAAATTATCGCAAACAACACAATGAACAAAAAAAATTTTACTAGGTTTAGAGCAAACACTAAGTTGGCAACATTGTATGCAAGCGCAGTACGTAGGTAATTCTTTTGAGCTCGCGCCGCCCGCGCCGGCCGCCGGCCAAAGCGCCTGCCGCGACACGAGTTTCCCGCGCGTTGCTAGGTTACGAAGCAATGCTTGATTGAATGTAGGTATTTTATTTTCTGTACCTTTCTTCATTGTTATTAAATGTTATAACAAGTTTAAAATAAGTAATCATGCCTTAATTCATTTAAAGCTTTCTTCAAAATGTTATCGTCTCTGGAACTTGAAGAAATTGTCAGTCCTTACTAACATACCTACACATCTACGTAGGAACTAAAGTCAAAGCGTAAATTCTTACATTATTATGGAATAAATTTGAAATTGTGGGTCCTATCCTATCTGGATATGTTTTCTCGCTATCCTTAAAGTCATAAGTTTATACCAAATTGAACGTAAAAGAAAACTCATTTTTTTACAGGCACTGTGATTTTAAAAATGTAAAAGAATGAGAAGTAACTTTTTTGATGTGTATGAAATTGAAATCACCGTTTTATGTAGGTAGTTATTCAATACCTATCTGTTACTTGTATGGTAAATCAACAAAGTACGTAGGTAATTCTTTATCAGTGATAAAAGACTTAATAACCAGGTAATGTAGATGCTTACTACTGGGCGGTCTGAGCTTGACGGCAGGTTATTGGATGGTTGATCGTTTATTACTTTGTTCAACCAGGTAGTAGGTAGATCTAATAATTTATTAGTCAGCTGACTGCGGGTCCAATACTTAAATAAATTAAGTTTTAACACGTTGATTAGGTAATTTAATCATTAACTCATCAGCTGATCATTATTTTGCCTACCCTGCTCCAAATTTATAAATTTTCGGTCACCCATCCGAGTGCCGACCGCGCACTTGGTAGCTTAACTTTCGTGATTATTACTAATAATGCACGACTGCGGCGCTATCGATCTCATTCTCCTCATAATCAACTGTTAAAGGGTAATAAATGTTAGTCGCCCGCGTCGTAATTTTTTGCACTCAGGATGCACGCGCACGGAGTTCAATGGCCCCGTTCGTTAGTGTCTGCGCGGATCGAGTGATCTACGTTGAACGCTAACGCTTTGAAGCCATTTTTTATTATGAAATACTAAAAAAAATGATAATGTTTCTTTGGACAAAAATTAAGAAATAATGTTTAGAATATGTTTTCATAAAAAAATGAAAAAAAAAATTATGACTTTGACCTTCAATAAAACCGTAACTATCAATTTCCCAGGTATAGTCTGAAGGAAAAAAAATGTTATGATGGTGAGTAGAATACATGGTTTTCGTTTGACTGCTCATGTCTTTTACACCCGTTATAGTTAGCATTTCTAGATGCATGGTCTACCTCATACAAAAACAATTTTCAAAATTGGTTCAGTAGATCCAGCAATGACCTCCTACAACGTCACAAAAAAACAATTCACAAACTTTTATCATCACAGCCTTTATAATTTATTCCACTACTGGAAGACAAGACCTCTCCTTTTCAATGAAGGAGGTATAGGCAGTAGTCCACCACGCTTGCATAATGTGGATTGGTAGTCAATACCCCTTTGCTGGCCTATTAGTCGCCGTCTACGACACCCATTGGAGCATATGGGGTGATGCTATTCTACTTTGCCGGAATCACGTCTGGCTATCCACAAACTTACATAAACTATTTACAAACTTTAACTCTTTATCATATTAGTACATACTTACCTATAGATTTTTTTAAAATGCAATTTAAGTTTACTTTCTTGTTTTTAGAGTAATTAAGTAAAATCTTTGTTTTTAAAGTTTTTTATCAGTAATTTATTGTATAGTTATTTTGACACGGTTCATTCGCATTTTCTCTACAGAGCCTTGCATTTGATACCCATATTATGGTAGTGCTAAAAGTAACAAATCTTGGGTAGTCGACAATTCTGCATTTAAAGTAATTTTATTTATTATAAAAGTATTTAGCAATAACCATTGACTTTGCTAAGTAAAAAATACATAGATTGGAACATAGAACCTCCTTTTGAAGTCCGTTTATAACCTGAAAGAATACATAAGGACAAACAAACATATGGACAAGAACGAACAGTACAACAAAATTATACAGAATCAAGGTGTGGAGGGGAAGCCAAAGCAAGGACCACGGGTTTATCGTTCTGTACATACCTATGATATTTTAAAGAATTATTCTCCATCTCTTAACCGTTACCGAATATTACTATGTGGACCATAATATTAAAAGAATAATCCTCAAACTCCTAACTTTTGCAGTTTTACCCTCCATCATCAGCTCACCTGAAAAACCTGCCCGCCTAGCATGACCACCGAAACACGATATGATAAGATATGATATAGCCATTTATCGCGTTGAACTGCCAAAAATTATTGGATATAATTGTCAACTTGAAATTATATCGAAACTGCGAACATGTATAAGGCTTATACATGTACGCAGTTTCGATAAATTTTCAAGATTGCGGTTGTATCCAATAATTTTTGACAGTTTAACGCGATAAATGACTATATCATATCGTGTTTCGGTGGTCATGCTAGGCGGGCTGATAGACTGGAAATAGAAAGAAAAAAAACTTAATTCAACTGTCGATCTATACGTAGGTACACATAATATTTAAGGAATTATCATCCAACTCCTAACTATTAAGAGATTTTTTTTCATCGGCAGCTCACCTGAATAACATAAAATGATACAACTATCGGTTTATAAATACATATATTAATTCAAGAATTATCATTCAACTCCTAATCATGGAGGAGTTTTACCTGCCATCACCAGCTCATTAACATGATATGATGACTACCAGACGCAAATACTTCAATAGCTTCAGGAAATAAAATATGAAGCATATAATACCTGCATATAAAATTTGAGAGTTGCTCTCGATTTCCTCGGAATCTCATCATCAGGTCCTGACTTGGTGACAATAGCACCATATCAGAAGTATTTAGAAAATAGGTCCACAATTAACTCGTTAAGCCCCGTTCGCGCTCAGGAGCGCGAGAACACAATTAAAATCAATTGTGTCTGGATATTAATAATCGTCCAGGGATTAACAGAGATATCCGTGAACATTCATAAAATAATACATAGAGTGCAACATAGAACTTTATATGAAGTCGGTTATCAATACTAAAAGTATCAACACCATCGTTCGTTCTGTAGTAGCATTACGAATATTTACGCGTGATCACGGAGCTAGCACCGAGCGACGTGACCTCTCTCCGACAAGCCTCATGGGCGACTGATTTGAAAGCGATTGCGCGGACTGTTTTATACTGATTTTTAAAAAATTGCTTTAAATATATTATAGTTTATTCAGATATCATTTTTATACCAAAATTTAGAGTATATATCCTTCTTTTAAACTACATTATTCGTTTCTTCTAATAAGGGATATTAATTGTTAGAAATAGCAATTTTCCAAATCGTATTTTCGTAATACTTGCAGTGTGATTTAATTTTTTTTTAATTAGTAATTCTATGAAATTTATTTTTTTTCCTTTACAACTATTTTGTTCGGGATATTGTCAGTTATACAGTATTTTTTATTTCATTGTAATATTAGTCTTTTCGGATATTAAGGGCTTCGAAATTGCATCTAAACGTAAAATTTTAAAAATGCTGTGATGATATTTTGTTATAATTTATGAATAAAGAATTAAATGAAATATTTTCCTTTACAACTTTTTGCGCAAGAATATTATCTAGTAGTTTTTATAACATTTATATTGGTAGAATAAGAATTCATGGAAATTAAGAAGCTCAAAAAGTGCCGATTTTCGCAAAATACGCGTAAACGCTCTTAAGTAAATTAAAAAGTAGTCTTTAAGATGGATGCATTTAAGAAGATACAAGATTGAAACAAAACCCAAACGATGAAATATTACAGGTTTCGTATCGGAGATATAGCAACTTTTACATTGATTTGCTGAGGAAGGTTAGATTGACTTACGAAAGAGAGGAACTACAAAGAAGTAGTAAGACTCGAAACAACTCTGGAAAACAGTAAAGAAAATTTGTAACATGAAGGTCAAACCCAACCCACCCACCGAGTTAATATCAACATCAAACAGTCCTATAGTTTCACTAAACAATTGTCACGCGTTTTTCTCAGCAGTGGGTAAAAATCTAGCCAGCAACATTCTAGCTCAATTTTAAAAAAATAGAGGACGACTTAGCTTCCAGAGTTGTTTTCAAGAGTCCTCCTCCTAGCTCCTTCTTTATGGAGCCAACTGACCGGGTTGAGGTCGACGACGGACGGGTCAGGGACGAAGGCGAACTTAGCTACGGGACTTCGCGCGACGATGGCACAAGATTAGGAGTGGGCTAGAGAGAGAGAGGTGAAGAGCAAAGACGCCGCAGAAGAGGCCCAAGACTGTGATGTGGGAGCTAGCGGACAAGAAAGACAGATAAAGAACAACTTGTAGGAGAGATTAAGGTGCGCTGTGAAACCACCTCCGGCAACTAGCAGCGCACTCTCCCGTGATTCGGCCTGTATAACCGTAAGGTTGCGTCAGGCCATGGGAAGGTGGTAGGTTTGACCGGGTTGAGGTTCTCAGCATAATAAGCCAACTTAAAAGCGATAGTGCACCTGGCTCTGATGGTGTCGGTGCGGCTTTTGTAAAATTTGCAAGACTCGTGCTTTGTGAGCCTTTGGTGCACCTATACAACTTGAGCCTTCAGTACCGGCTACTTTCCCAGAACTTGGAAAATTGCACTTGTAACCCCAGATTATAAGGATGGACCTAGAGAAGAGACGGGAAACTACAGACCGATTTCACTCCTCAGTGCTTTTTCAAAATTCCTGGAAAAAATTGTGAACAATCGCCTCTAAGTTTCTTGAGTTGAATGGTATACTGTCTCCCAGACCATTTGGTTTCAGACGTCATAAGCCCACGGAGGATACTGTGGCACTTCTGACGAAGCTGGTGGCTGAGTACCTGGACAGGGGCCAGAAATGCGTTGGGGTGTTCCTGGACCTCACTAAGGCCTTCGACACAGTATCTAAGATATTATGCCGCAAGTTAGAAAGCCTGGGTGTGAGAGGTGTGGCGCTTGACTGGTTCACGAGTTATCTTTCTGATAGATATCAGCTTCTTAAAGTAGAGTCAAAGAGAAGTGACCAGCTCCCTGTCAATTTTGGTGTCCCTCAAGGGAGCATCCTCAGCCCAACTATCTTCATAATTTACATGCACGACATACATGATCTGTCGTTGGTGAATGCTGATGTTATATGTTATACTGATGATACTGCTATCTTCTTTAAATGTAACAACTGGATAAATGCTTTTCATATCGCTGAGGCTGGACTGTGAACCGTTAACAGCTGGCTCAAAAGGATTATATTGACATTAAATTCCTCAAAAACTCATTTTGTATGTTTCCACAAAACGTCTATTTCTGGACCAATTAGGGACGGTATTAAGATTCACTCATGTCATTATATGAGTGAATCTTAATACCGTCCCTTTTCCCCTTTGCACTGCGGCTGCTACTCCGTTTACCGTACTGAAGTTATCAAATATCTAGGTATTATGATAGACGAACATCTTTCTTTCAAAGGCCATATACAGTGTCTCTCAGATATTCACACTTTGCCACTAGATTTGGCGACTCGGTTGGACCTCGTGTTTACAATGCAACGGTTAAAGTCTGTGACTTTAGGAACTGCTCGATCTCAGAAGCAAAGAATATTATAAAAAGGTGGCTGCTTGTTAACTCGTATATTGAAACTGAAGCTCTTCTTAGTCGACGTTTTTAAGTTTCTAATCTTATGGCAGCATTTGGATAGCTAAGGCATGTCTTTACGTCTTCCCTGCCACAATGCCTGAAGACTAAGGTGTTTGATCAGTGTGTCCTACCATGACCTATGCAGCGGAAACCTGATCACTTACCAGAGGATTAGTCCACAAATTTAAAGTCGCTCACCGCGCTATGGAGAGGGCTACGGTATCTCGTTAAAAGACAGGGTACGAAACGAGCACATTCGTCACAGAAAGAAAGTTATCGACATAGCCCAAAGAATAAGTACGCTGAAGTGGCAATGGACTGGTCATGTCTGCCGGAGAACCGACACCCATTGGAGCAGACGAATCTTGGACTGGAGACCACCTATTAGGTAAGCGTAGTGTAGGGCGCCCTGCGACCCGTTGGTCTGATGACCTTAGGAGGAGTGCTGGCAGCGGCTGGATGTGGGAAGCCCAGGATAGAAAACGATGGCGTGACATGACGGAGGCCTACGTTCAGCAGTGGACGGACACTGGCTGTTGATATTGACATTGACAATCGTATGGTTTAATTTTTCGTAATTTTAGCTTAAATTTGGCATTTCCTTCTTAACAGTAATTTGTCATTTTATATTTAAATTCAAATTCTTTTCCTTTTTTTAGATTTGATTAGTTTTGTTTCGTTTTGTTGTTTGGTTAGTTTTTATTATGATGTTCTCTAGTAGGTATAGAGGAACTCGGGTCGCAGGGCCAAGTAAATTGTAAATTGATTTCCCAAGATATAGGCACTGCCTAGTTTGGAGACCTCTGCAAATTGTTTTTTTACACAATTTGTATTATAAAATTGTAAAATTAGAGATTTTTGCATTAAAATATTTGGATTTAATCTTATATTGCACTTTATTTCACCCGAAACAAATCGTATTAAAGAATCAAACGACAACTATGTCGTATAGTACGTTATTGACAAATTTAAATAATATGAATATAGCTAAAACACATTAACGATTTAAGCGGAAAAAAGGTTATATCTTGTAAAGTATAACCTGCACCGTAATTTTTTTTAAATGAATCTACACTACTTTAAAGTGAAAATATCATACACGTAACTTAAATAATAATTACACAGCGACAATTTTAACTTTAAAATCTTTGAAACTCATTTACTCAAATTCGCCCAGGTGTCGCTTAATCTGTTCTTACATAACGCTGTCCAATTGGGCCACTGGTATACGAGAAAGTCAAGGGGAGACCACTCCCGATTTTTTTTATAGTAGGTACATCAAGAAATAATAGTTTAGCTGCGAGGAATTACCTATGTCCTCGTTGCCAAATCAGTTTGGCGAAATAGTTTGGCCCACGAGGAATGAGCCAAAAATTGTATGGGGATTATATTTATATAGTTTTTTTGAGTTTGCAAATATTGTTGTGTATCATTGTTATTTTTGTCAATAAACGATTATTATTATTATTTATTTAGAAGATGATGGTAGGGTTTGTTTGTTCTAGGTCCGCGGCTAGCTTCCACCTGTATTGAAAGTGTACCTATACAAAAATGTTTTTATTTTACAGGACAGCGATTCGAAAGGTTTTGAAAAATGTTATGAGCAGTCAGTTAGATGTTCTAAAGGCTTTTTGGATCAATTGCATAAAGGGCAAGAAATATGAAATCAATTTAATAAACAGGATATGTGTCTAAGCTTAATTAAAGTACATAATGTTTATATACCTTTATAAGTAGGTATGTCTATATAATAATAATAAATACTTTGTTAAGTACTTACATTTTTTTTTCTTATTGTCACTTATTTTTTCACAAAATACACATTTATTCAAAAAATCATCCTGATTTACTGGCTATGAAATATTTAAGTATAGGTAATTCATACATAAAAATATTCATAAAACTCATTCATAAAAAGTGTAAATACACTTTTTTCACATACTTACCTTACTTTAAAATTTATAAGAAAAACAAGTTTTTGTTTTTTTATTTCTTATACAAAAATTTCTTTTCACGAAATTTGGGTAATATTTATCTTGTACTTACCTATATCCCAAACACACATTTTTTTATTTAAAATATTTATTTTTTCACCTTATACACATATTACATTACAACTTACATATTACAACTTTCACTTAATAGCGAAAAAGCACATTAATTTTCAATCGAAAGTTTTCCCGCCAAAATATCTGATTTTTAACCGACTTCAAAAAGGACGAGATTCTCAATTCGCTTGTTTTTTACCGACTTCAAAAAGGAGGAGGTTCTCAATTCGGTTGGTATGTTTTTTATGTATCTAGGTACACCATTTACGACGAGATTTCAGCAGGCTTACTTTTGAAACCAATCCCGATCGATCGACATTGTTTATTGGGACGTTCCGTACACTTGAGTGTCGGCACTAGCGCCTCATTGGTTTTTTATTACTTGTATGAGTTTTAGCAGAAAATCCGTACTCTTGACGCTATTTTGAGACACATTGGATTGTGGCTGCATTGCGATTGTATTGCGTCAAGGTTGTCATTTAAACAATAACCAAAGTGGTACTTTGTTTATATTGTGTGATTTGTGTGTTAATTTTATTTACTTCAAACGTAATATTATTGTAAAAATAGTAAAGATGAGGGATTCGAAAAGGGCAATCGGATAATCTGCCTAAAATAGATACTAGATAATCTGCCTAAGGTAGAACGTTTTGGACCCAATAATACCGTTTTTGAAATTATGTCTGCAGGTGTGTGTGGTGTGTCTGTGTGTTAGCACGATAACTCGAGTATGCTTTGACTATTGCAACCAAATTTAATATGCATGTATGACATCAAAATATAAGGTTTCTATCAACTTTTGAGTCGTCGATCACGAAAGTTAAGCAACCAAGTGCGCGGTAAGTACTCGGATGGGTGACCGAAAATGTAACATGCATGTATGACATCAAAATATAACTTTCTATCAACTTTTGAGTCGTTTCCGGTATACGAGAAAGTCAGGCAGGGGGAGACCACTCGCGATTTTTTAAAATGTTTATTAAGTCATGTTTGATTTTATGGACACTTTAGCTTTGAGCTTTACTTGCACTACCTTACTTTTTATATTTCTAAACACTGATAGAATAGAATAGAATAGAAATAAACTTTATTGTATGTACATCGACATAAAAATAGTACATTTTTATAACATTTTATGTATATTGTACAATGGGCGGCCTTATCTCTAAAAGGGCGTCTTTATCGCTAAAAGTGATCTCTTCCAGGCAACCTTAGGATGGATAGGAATTTTACAGAAAATAAAATTGGAAGATGGCGATGTAGCAAACTTACGGACATTTTTTTGTAAATACACTTATATACTAATACACTAAATAAAAGTACTAATACATAAATACATGTATTATAAATACAATTCCATTACAAACTACATACATACATTATTACATATTAAATACTTATATACAGGGTGTAAGGGAAACACTCCCTAAAACGAAAACAGGAGGTAGTCCTAGTGATACTTAATACGATGTCATAGGTAAAAGTTCAAAAATAAATTACATTTTTAACTATTTTTTTCTACTTATTTTGTGTATTATTATGCCAGGACAACAAAATAAAACAATAATTTAAAATTTACAAACGCGATTGTGAGTTATGAAATCTAATTAGTTGAGTTTGCGTGAGTCTCCTGGCGCGTGTTGACTGATGACGTAGACACAGATTAGAAAGAATATGTCTAAAGAGACGTAGATACCTACATTATCTTGTTTACTAGGTAGGTACCCTAACTAATAGCGGTGAGTTTTAAAACTTCGTAATAATGATGTATCCCCTTAGTAGTCTGTGGAAGAGTGGATTATTATTACCTACGTTAATTTTGGTCATAATTAAGTGGCTATCCAGGCGAAAGAAATGTCGCCATTACGTTTACGGTCAACGCATCGAAGCACGAAGATGCGGGTTCGAGTCCCGCCTGAGGCAAGTTGATTTTTTTCAGTGCATTTTTCTAGTATTAATATTTACGCGTTTGTAAACGCAAAAATAAAATTATTCCATAATGTAAGGTAGTTTCATCTTAAATGGGCGGTCAAATATTTGCAAAAATATTTCGTTCAGGTCTTAGAAGTGCAAAAGTTCAAAGATTTGATGAAACAATGTTTACCATAAAAACATAAGCACAAGCACTGACAAATTTCGACAGCTATAGCAGTGTCTCGGTGGCGTAATGGTCAACGCATCCGCCCGGATTGTGGAAGATGCGGGTTCGAGTCCCGCCTGAGGCAAGTCAATTTTTTTCAGTGCATTTTTCTAGTATTAATATTTATGGTCTCCCCCTGCCCGACTTTCTCGTATACCGGAAACGACTCAAAAGTTGATATAAAGTTATATTTTGATGTCATACATGCATGTTACATATTCGGTCACCCATCCGAGTACTTACCGCGCACTTGGTTGCTTAACTTTCTTGATCGACGACTCAAAAGTTCGTTACGGACCCACCATACCACCGGCCATACCACTGGTGGTATGGTGGGTCTAAAACTATACCATTTAGAAAGTAGTGTTGTCAAAAAAGTATTACGTGTTACTAATAAAAGTCTGTCACGGGTGCGCATTTTCTTATATAACTTTTCAATTCCTATCATTAGAGGTCCGACCGGTCCGACAATATTTCTCATACCATTTAAAACCATAATGATCATTCTTCATAACTTTATAAAACATAATCATTGAAATTCATAATATCATTAATCATACATTTTTGGACGAGTCTATTGTTTTATGCACCTACATGACTGGGTGATGGGTAGGTTAAGGTTATTTTTTTTATGACCAGGCGGAGTGCACTGTTTTTTTTAAGAAACAAGGTAGTAACAGTATTAATAAAAAAATTATGATCACTAACTGTTATGAGTTTCGTTGGTAGTAATAAAAATGTATGAAAAATAAAATTATGAAGAGTGATTATTATGAACACAGATCGGTAGTAAGACAAAGAATGGGATTTAGAATAACCACAGATGTTTTCGCGCGATTTTTTTTACCGCATGTGCGGATAGTCCATCCTATGTGTCACAGAATTTTTCGAGAGAAAAACGAGCGGTGAAATATTGCTGTGCGGACAGGGCCTAACAGCTAACGCAGACCATACAATTTAGTTGGCTAACTATCGTACAACTAAATTGCGTGCTTCCACAATTTAATCGTCCTTACAATAGAAACCCATTCTTTATGCTATCGGCCGATAGTTGGATGCGATCGTTTAGTTGTGCGATTCAGTTGGATAGATGTGCGGCCTTCTATGTCTACTGCAATCATCGAGCACATGTGCTCGATGATTGCAGTAGACATAGAAGGCAAAGAAATAAATAGGCAAAGAAATAATAGTTTAGCTGCGAGGAATTACCTATGTCCTCGTTGCCAAATCAGTTTGGCGAAATAGTTTGGCCCACGAGGAATGAGCCAAAAATTGTATGGGGATTATATTTATATAGTTTTTTTGAGTTTGCAAATATTGTTGTGTATCATTGTTATTTTTGTCAATAAACGATTATTATTATTATTTATTTAGAAGATGATGGTAGGGTTTGTTTGTTCTAGGTCCGCGGCTAGCTTCCACCTGTATTGAAAGTGTACCTATACAAAAATGTTTTTATTTTACAGGACAGCGATTCGAAAGGTTTTGAAAAATGTTATGAGCAGTCAGTTAGATGTTCTAAAGGCTTTTTGGATCAATTGCATAAAGGGCAAGAAATATGAAATCAATTTAATAAACAGGATATGTGTCTAAGCTTAATTAAAGTACATAATGTTTATATACCTTTATAAGTAGGTATGTCTATATAATAATAATAAATACTTTGTTAAGTACTTACATTTTTTTTTCTTATTGTCACTTATTTTTTCACAAAATACACATTTATTCAAAAAATCATCCTGATTTACTGGCTATGAAATATTTAAGTATAGGTAATTCATACATAAAAATATTCATAAAACTCATTCATAAAAAGTGTAAATACACTTTTTTCACATACTTACCTTACTTTAAAATTTATAAGAAAAACAAGTTTTTGTTTTTTTATTTCTTATACAAAAATTTCTTTTCACGAAATTTGGGTAATATTTATCTTGTACTTACCTATATCCCAAACACACATTTTTTTATTTAAAATATTTATTTTTTCACCTTATACACATATTACATTACAACTTACATATTACAACTTTCACTTAATAGCGAAAAAGCACATTAATTTTCAATCGAAAGTTTTCCCGCCAAAATATCTGATTTTTAACCGACTTCAAAAAGGACGAGATTCTCAATTCGCTTGTTTTTTACCGACTTCAAAAAGGAGGAGGTTCTCAATTCGGTTGGTATGTTTTTTATGTATCTAGGTACACCATTTACGACGAGATTTCAGCAGGCTTACTTTTGAAACCAATCCCGATCGATCGACATTGTTTATTGGGACGTTCCGTACACTTGAGTGTCGGCACTAGCGCCACATTGGTTTTTTATTACTTGTATGAGTTTTAGCAGAAAATCCGTACTCTTGACGCTATTTTGAGACACATTGGATTGTGGCTGCATTGCGATTGTATTGCGTCAAGGTTGTCATTTAAACAATAACCAAAGTGGTACTTTGTTTATATTGTGTGATTTGTGTGTTAATTTTATTTACTTCAAACGTAATATTATTGTAAAAATAGTAAAGATGAGGGATTCGAAAAGGGCAATCGGATAATCTGCCTAAAATAGATACTAGATAATCTGCCTAAGGTAGAACGTTTTGGACCCAATAATACCGTTTTTGAAATTATGTCTGCAGGTGTGTGTGGTGTGTCTGTGTGTTAGCACGATAACTCGAGTATGCTTTGACTATTGCAACCAAATTTAATATGCATGTATGACATCAAAATATAAGGTTTCTATCAACTTTTGAGTCGTCGATCACGAAAGTTAAGCAACCAAGTGCGCGGTAAGTACTCGGATGGGTGACCGAAAATGTAACATGCATGTATGACATCAAAATATAACTTTCTATCAACTTTTGAGTCGTTTCCGGTATACGAGAAAGTCAGGCAGGGGGAGACCACTCGCGATTTTTTAAAATGTTTATTAAGTCATGTTTGATTTTATGGACACTTTAGCTTTGAGCTTTACTTGCACTACCTTACTTTTTATATTTCTAAACACTGATAGAATAGAATAGAATAGAAATAAACTTTATTGTATGTACATCGACATAAAAATAGTACATTTTTATAACATTTTATGTATATTGTACAATGGGCGGCCTTATCTCTAAAAGGGCGGCTTTATCGCTAAAAGTGATCTCTTCCAGGCAACCTTAGGATGGATAGGAATTTTACAGAAAATAAAATTGGAAGATGGCGATGTAGCAAACTTACGGACATTTTTTTGTAAATACACTTATATACTAATACACTAAATAAAAGTACTAATACATAAATACATGTATTATAAATACAATTCCATTACAAACTACATACATACATTATTACATATTAAATACTTATATACAGGGTGTAAGGGAAACACTCCCTAAAACGAAAACAGGAGGTAGTCCTAGTGATACTTAATACGATGTCATAGGTAAAAGTTCAAAAATAAATTACATTTTTAACTATTTTTTTCTACTTATTTTGTGTATTATTATGCCAGGACAACAAAATAAAACAATAATTTAAAATTTACAAACGCGATTGTGAGTTATGAAATCTAATTAGTTGAGTTTGCGTGAGTCTCCTGGCGCGTGTTGACTGATGACGTAGACACAGATTAGAAAGAATATGTCTAAAGAGACGTAGATACCTACATTATCTTGTTTACTAGGTAGGTACCCTAACTAATAGCGGTGAGTTTTAAAACTTCGTAATAATGATGTATCCCCTTAGTAGTCTGTGGAAGAGTGGATTATTATTACCTACGTTAATTTTGGTCATAATTAAGTGGCTATCCAGGCGAAAGAAATGTCGCCATTACGTTTACGGTCAACGCATCGAAGCACGAAGATGCGGGTTCGAGTCCCGCCTGAGGCAAGTTGATTTTTTTCAGTGCATTTTTCTAGTATTAATATTTACGCGTTTGTAAACGCAAAAATAAAATTATTCCATAATGTAAGGTAGTTTCATCTTAACTGGGCGGTCAAATATTTGCAAAAATATTTCGTTCAGGTCTTAGAAGTGCAAAAGTTCAAAGATTTGATGAAACAATGTTTACCATAAAAACATAAGCACAAGCACTGACAAATTTCGACAGCTATAGCAGTGTCTCGGTGGCGTAATGGTCAACGCATCCGCCCGGATTGTGGAAGATGCGGGTTCGAGTCCCGCCTGAGGCAAGTCAATTTTTTTCAGTGCATTTTTCTAGTATTAATATTTATGGTCTCCCCCTGCCCGACTTTCTCGTATACCGGAAACGACTCAAAAGTTGATATAAAGTTATATTTTGATGTCATACATGCATGTTACATATTCGGTCACCCATCCGAGTACTTACCGCGCACTTGGTTGCTTAACTTTCTTGATCGACGACTCAAAAGTTCGTTACGGACCCACCATACCACCGGCCATACCACTGGTGGTATGGTGGGTCTAAAACTATACCATTTAGAAAGTAGTGTTGTCAAAAAAGTATTACGTGTTACTAATAAAAGTCTGTCACGGGTGCGCATTTTCTTATATAACTTTTCAATTCCTATCATTAGAGGTCCGACCGGTCCGACAATATTTCTCATACCATTTAAAACCATAATGATCATTCTTCATAACTTTATAAAACATAATCATTGAAATTCATAATATCATTAATCATACATTTTTGGACGAGTCTATTGTTTTATGCACCTACATGACTGGGTGATGCAGAGGCGGATTATCCTAAAGGCAAACTAGGCATGTGCCTAGGGGCGCGAGGATACAAAGGGGCGCGCGGGCGCCAGTAAAAAAAAAGAAAAAATATTATAATATATACCTATAGCATAAAATTAATTGCGCCATTTAAAAAACCAGCTATTTACACAATAAAAAATATATTTTTTGCTTACAACCTCAATTTGACATATAATATAAAAATATAACAAAAGATGACTGATTCAAACTTAAGCCTACAAAGAACCTTTTTTTTTGTGACGATGGGAAATCCATTTACTGACCATACCGCACGCTGGCTGGGCGTACGGCGTGAGACTCGTGCTGCGTGGGACTCACCGGCGCGGCGCGGAACAGCGCCGGTCCTACTCCGCTAAAACCCACCGGTACCCTCTTAAGCCCTTATGGGGGCGTTTTGGGATCGTCGCACATAGTGTGCAACGATCAAAATTCAATCCAACTATTACACCAAAACACGCCTACAAAGAACCTTGCCGATGGTACATGATCTGTAAATTAATTTGGAAAGATACAACTGCAATGATCGTCGCGTCGACCGCGAGTGAGTATCGCGCTTGATTTTTTTTTATTTACCGAGTATTAATAAATTCTTAAAATAAAAGCGCCATCAGACAATTCACGACGGCGTTAGTTTCTCATATTTGCCCGACCGAGAAGGAAATCCGGGACCCTCTATCTATACTATCGAGGTCGAATTAAGTAATTATAATACTTATATTAAAGTTAGTTAATTATATAAATTAAATATTAGATTACACTGATTTAATTTTTCTTTATCCTGTTCAATAATTTAATTCATACCACTGGCGTGTAAAGCCAGAAATTATTACCTATATAGGGAATTTCATAATTTTGGGGTTTACATGCCAGTCGTACCTTAAAGCTTTAAAATAGTGTAAACCGATCCGACCGATCTGTCCGACAATGTCGATCTCATGTAAACTCATGCTCATTTTTTCTTGGCCCCCATGTCACTCCTTTTTTGTAATAGGCGCGGTACAGCGGTTTCTGTCATATTATAGTAAGATTTATCCCGACTAATATTGTAAATGCTAAAGTAACTTTGTCTGTCTGTCTGTCGGTTAAGCTTTCACGTCTAAACCACAGAACCGATTTTGATGAAATTTGGTACAAATATAGACTTTAGCTCAGGGAAGGGCATAGGATATTTTTTATTGCGAAAAATAGGCATGAAGGGGTTATTTGTTCTAGCGTTTTTGAAATATTAACCCATGTGGGGATGAAATAGGGGATGAAAAGTCGTAAGGAAGTCCAAAAAAAGTCACACCTTTTCAAAAGTCGCGCTCAAATTTCATCAAAATCAGGTGTTAGGCACGAAAGTGCTCAACTGATTTTGATGAAATTTGTTACAAAAATAGACTAGATCCTTGAAATAGGACATAAGCTACCTTTTTGTTGAAATAAGGGATGAAAGTTTGTATACGATTCTTCAATATCGAAGATAAAACCATGAAACTTTGTATACATATAGGCACTTGATAAGAAGTAAATAATTATATCTGATCTAGCGTTTTTGAAATTTTAACGCATGTGGGGAAGTAATAGGGGATGAAAGGACGTAAACAGGTCCAAACAAAGTCACGCTTTCATGCCTAACAGCTGAACTGTTTTTTATGTAATTTGGTACAAAAATAGACTATCCCTTGAGATAGAATATAACCTAAATTTTGTTGAAAAATAGCATGAAGGTGTTGAAAGAAGGGATGAAAGTTTGTTTGGGATTCCTCAATCGAAGATAAAACCAATACAACTTTGTATTTAAGCACGTGATAAAAAGTAAAAAGAATGTTGTAGCGTTTTTGGAAATTTGACACCCGTGTAGGGATGAACTAGGAAATTAAAGGTCGTATGGAAGTTAGCAAAATATGGAAAAACAAAAAACTTAGTTTATAAAAGGTATTAAAATAAGCTATTTAAGCTGTCTAAGAGTATTAATTGCAAAATAAGTACCTACCCTAAAAAACTAAAAATGCTACCCAAAGTAACTATTCCACGCAGACGAAGTCGCGGGCAAAAGCTAGTTTTTAATATACCTAGGGGCGCCGATAAGATGCTTGCCTACGGCGCTCTCAACGTTTAATCCGCCTCTGGGGTGATGGGTAGGTTAAGGTTATTTTTTTTATGACCAGGCGGAGTGCACTGTTTTTTTTAAGAAACAAGGTAGTAACAGTATTAATAAAAAAATTATGATCACTAACTGTTATGAGTTTCGTTGGTAGTAATAAAAATGTATGAAAAATAAAATTATGAAGAGTGATTATTATGAACACAGATCGGTAGTAAGACAAAGAATGGGATTTAGAATAACCACAGATGTTTTCGCGCGATTTTTTTTACCGCATGTGCGGATAGTCCATCCTATGTGTCACAGAATTTTTCGAGAGAAAAACGAGCGGTGAAATATTGCTGTGCGGACAGGGCCTAACAGCTAACGCAGACCATACAATTTAGTTGGCTAACTATCGTACAACTAAATTGCGTGCTTCCACAATTTAATCGTCCTTACAATAGAAACCCATTCTTTATGCTATCGGCCGATAGTTGGATGCGATCGTTTAGTTGTGCGATTCAGTTGGATAGATGTGCGGCCTTCTATGTCTACTGCAATCATCGAGCACATGTGCTCGATGACTGCAATAGTCGGCCAACTCAATTGTATGGTCTGCGGGGTCCAAACCACACAATTTAGTTGGCAGACTATCGTACAACTAATTTCCTTACATAGAAGCCCGTACTTTATGCTATCGGCCGATAGTTGGATGCGATTATTTAGTTGTGCAATTTAGTTGGATAGATGTGCGGCCTTCTATGTCTACTGCAATTTAGTCGTCCAACTTAATTGTATAATGTGCTGTCTGTGACCCTAAATGCCTGTAAAATCAAAAGTAATAGGTATTTTTGACTACAACATAAATTAGTGTATTACATACAAGCTTTACTGTTACAAACTTTCAAGCGATTTGGCATACCTATTAACATTCATAATTATCGAAATAAGATCGACATCCAGACGCCATGGTTTCCCGCCAAACACCTCAGCCAGCACTGATTGAGTGATTGATGTCATTTCTTGTTGCGTTTCGTGTGGCATTTGAACGCAGAGGCATTGTTCATTATAGATTTTAAAATAGTTCGCATACTCTATTTACTAGTAATTTTTTAGTAATTCAAAACACAGAAAATTAACTTAAAATTTAATAATGTATTTTTGAACTTGAATATAAAGGTTTAAGCTACTTAAATAGATGAAAACCAAATTTTTCATAAGGGTTAAGTTTATCGATATATCGTAAATGCAAAGGTTACACTACTAATGACGGCTAACTTCATGTGTGACTCGGCAATTTGGATACAATGCCAATATCAAGGCAATACCAATTTCTAACGTTTCGAGAGTATGGTACTTACGATTGTATTGTCATTGGATTGGCTTGAAATCAGTATTGAGATTATATTCAAGAGTAAGCCTGTTGAAACGAATATCTATTGGCCAAAAAGACGACATCAAATCTGAAAAGTAGTAATCTCGGCCAAAGCTGAGTTTTTTATTGCCCGAGTTGACGTCTAAGCCCTCATAATTCATTCTCAATAATACATTCTCAAATTGTTATATTCTCAAATGATTATAATGGCATGTTATTATTCTCAAAATATTAGAAGTACAATAAAGCACAACAAAAAACAAAATTTAATTTACCTACTTGAATTAAAATTGTATTTTACTCATTGAGGATAGGTAGGTAATTTTCAAATTTACCTATGTTGGTATTTATGGAGTGATTATATTCTTTGTTGTAAGTACTAGATGAGGACTTCTTTTAGTAAGATCGCTTGAACTAATCACTCTAATAGAGGATCCCCGTGACCATCAGTTCATCAGAATCCCCATGCCAATGTTAAGCTGCATATGAAAAAAAGTCTATTAACATGACAATATTTCATTTCCTCTTATTTAACTATTTCTCAAGTAACCTTTTATGACAAAAAAACTACATTAGAATTTAAATTATTAAATATTATATTTAAAAAATACAATTATGTTGATAAAATCTTATTCTTACAATTAAATTCAAAATCATAAATCTTAGTTAAGCTCTGATGAGACTCTAAAGTATTGTTATAGCCTTTTATGTCACTTAAAAATGTAGAAAAATTATTTACAATACAACTTCTCAAAAATGTAAAATCAGATTGTAAATCTTTATACATAAAGAAATTTAAAAGCCAAAGTAAAATGGAATCACTGGTTGATTTTTCTATACATGAAAGGCAATATATATCTTCCTTAGTAAGCACACCATCTAAAATCAAACAGTTTTGGCCAAATCCAAGATTTTCAGTTTTCTTTAATAGGGTGTCTTCCTTTATGCAAGGATGAAGAAATGTAGAAATAAAATGTTCTTCTTTTTTTTTCTTAGAATAAAACTTACTAAAATTACTATCAATCCATTTAAATTCTATTGGTTTAAAACGTCCATCCAATTTATAGGCAGGTACATCAGCAACTTCTATATAGTCATCTGGAAATATTAGAATTAAATAGTAAGGTAAATACATCTTGTAATGTTTCATTTTGATTTCAATTGTTGACATACACTTTTAAATGTAAACTGAATTTAACGAAATTTGGCATGACGTTAAATGGGAACCAGGATGCTACTTTTCTCATCCGAAGTCTTTGGTGAGTGACAAATTGTTTGCTTCAAGTCTATTGCTTTGGGTGGCACCTTCAAACACCAAAATGGCGTTGAGTGGCGGGCCCCTCCGCGGGTAGTATGAAAAATCATATTAACACGCAGACATATTATGTCTGCGTGTTAATATGATTCCACCTTTGCGATATTAACTGTCAGACATATTATGTCTGCGTCATGCGTGCCACATAAGGGGCTATAATTTATCCAAGATTGACTTATCCAGCCACCAACAGCAGTTGAGAAAAGTCTAAAATTGGTTCTTCTTCGAACTTTATTCCATTCAAAAGATTATTATTGTAAGGAAATGTAAGTACCTACCTATCTAATGAGTCTAAAAGTTAGGTAGGTACACTGCTAAAGGGTTTATGGAAAAATGTTTCTCAAGTTAACATAAAAACAAAATACAAATTAAAATTAAAAACATGCACAATGACGTTATATTTTCTCTTGAATAGTCTAAAATTACTTACTTGGAAGCTCGTCATCACTTTCCAACAATTTTTCAATATCATTCTGATTATTTCTACGCATTTTTGTACATTTACGATAAATAATTTCGTAAAATAAAAAAAAAAATAAAGCTAAGTCAGTGCTGCCAATAAAAAAATCTCGAGTCCCCGCGTCAGTCTTGTCGATTCCCCGAAATTCCCCGCTTGTTTTTGGTTCCTTCCCCACAACTTCTCCGACACGTTATTTTTGGAATACAAACACAATTTTATACAAAAATTGTTTATTATACTTCAAAAAAGACTGTAAGTACCATAATAATAATAACAAATTTAACACTTAGGTACTTATATAACTAAAGTCTTAATCACAGACTACAGGTGGTCTTAATCCAATAATAAGGGTGCGTTCCAAAACGATCTCAATTTACTCGGGGTAGAGTAAATTGTAGCTCACTATTGGTCTATATTAAGAAGCGCTTTCACCATTGGTTAGTTTTGGTAAACTACAGTTAATTTATACCAATGGGGAAGACAACTGTCAACTAGTTTCACCTAGGTGGCGCTGAGTGTTTGTTCCAAAGGATGTGTCAAACTCAGTACATTTCATAGGGATTTCTTAGTATTTCTAGATAAACAGAAATATGGGACGATGTGTAGCTTTCCAGTGCGTAGAAAACGGTACACACAAGTTTTCTACAGATTTGTTTCTCAGGAAAAAGTGGGAAAAGGCTTTGAGAAGGGTAAATTTTAAAGCTACTAAGTACTCCAGAATATGCAGCAAGCATTTCAAAGAATCTGATTTTGAAACTACTTCCAGACAAACAGGTGTGTTCCAGTAAACACATTTATACCTATATTAAAATTTTTAGAATGGAATAGAAAAAAAATTGTTCAGAACACAAGTGACATATAACTATTTCAAAAGACATATAATGTATGTACATACATACAATAATTTTAAAAACATTAATTTTTAAGTGAACTGTGTTTAAATCACTGATGTTGTTGTTCACAACAGACTTTGACAGGTAACAAACACACAGCGCCCTCTGTAAAAAAGTTTTGCGTTTTCTTCCCCATTAGAAAGCTTTCTTACGCTGTCTACTTGGCTTCACCTGGTTTTGGAACGCACTCTAAGTGGTACTAGATTTTATTTTTTATTAATAGGTCAAGCAAATGATTCCATTCCACCTAATGGTAAGCAGAAGTGGAGTCCAAATGCGAAGATAGCTGGTGCGAGAGATACACTGCAAGCACTAGCCACCCTTGCCTTGCTGACCTGCAAGGTGCAAAAGCACCTTTTGAATAACCTGGATTGTAGGAAGGAGGGAACACGTTTGCTGGCAGTGAATTCCATTTCTTGATTGTGCGACAAAGAAACGAGTTGCCAAATTTCTTAGTTCGCGTTGGAATGGTAGCCACAGTTTGTCGGTGACAACGTAGACCAGCACGCTTAGTCCTTAAAAGGAAGGGAGACGGTGGGATAAGGGTGAAAAGTTCCTCAGAGCACTCGCCGTGGTACAGACGGTAGAAAGCGCTCAATGACGCAACATTGCGACGCAATTGGAGAGGCTCAAGATGTTTAGTCACCTCTTCATCGCCGATGATGCGGGCCGCGCGACGCTGCAACCTATCCAAAGAATCGAGTAAGTACTTTTAGCGAAAAAACTCGACCCGTGGGATAAATGTTTTCCTGCGAGGTAAAAAGTAGCCTCTAGATGTATGTCACTCTCCAGATCATGGTGGAGATAAAGGGAGCTCCAAGAAATTTATACGTAACACAAGAAGCCACACTACCAATACAAAAGTAAAGTCAATAAATTTGTCCTTGAAACCGCCTACTTCCTATCTCTCTTTCTAACTCTGCGCACAAGTAATATGATGGATGACGTACAGTCATGAGTAATAACATAGAAACATCTTTAAAGTTCATATTCATGTAGCTAAATTAAATCGCAAAAATAAGTATGCTAAACTTTAGCCAATAATTATGTAAACGCTAAAGTGTATCAAAATAAACTACACATTTTTATAAAATTATTGTAAACACCAGGTAATCAAAAAGTAACATTAACTTTTACTTACTTACATAATTATTTACCCACCAAGCAAATCAAAAATATGTACACAGCTTAGATTAAGAACATGTACCGTACCGTATGTTCTTATTCTAAGGTACACAGTACAATTTCGAAAATATGTAAACAATTACTACTAAATATTATTAATTACTTTTAATCAAAACAAATAAATAGAAATACTTATTTCTAGATTTTTCTATTAATTTCGTCATTAGGATATGTTACAAAAGAAAAAAGTTAATATTTGAAGTAAAGAGGGTAGGTAGCCATCGGCGAGTGGCAATGCGTCGCATAACGGCTCGCCCGTCGACTTCTTATACTTATTTCCGTATACCGCCTTAAAGCTATTGTGCTGTCAGATTCCTACGGAAATATTGCAGTAGCCCGGATAAGGATAAGTGATAGTGTGGTAGTAGGTATGTACTTACCTAATATTTTTTTTAAAGAAATTTATTCTTTAATTTTTAGTTACTGTATTCGTCGTTTACTCACCAAATCTTTTCATTTGATAGGTACCCATATTGTGGCAGTGCATAAAATATAAGTAGTTCGCCATCTTAGGCCGTCCACCATATTGGATTTAGAATGACACCACTGAGCTAAGCATGCATTGTCATCCAACTAACTTGTATGCAAAATTTCGTCACAATCGTTTGAGGATAACTGCTTTAAAAATAAGTTGCAAGATTTCACCCAAACGTCCGACTTAAAGCTATTGTGCTGTCAGATTCCTACGGAAATGTTGCAGTAGCCCGGATAAGGATAAGTGATAGTAAGGTAGTAGCTTAGAATAAGAACATACTAGAAGGATAGTTCCATACAATATGCCGCTTCAAAACTGACGCAAAAAATTTCTTATGTGTGCTAACGCTTACACACAGATACACGCACACTACTAAAAATTGGTGTGGTCACTAAAATCTCGTCACCCCAAAACCAGGTAATTTAAATAAAACATGAATACTACTTCTGATTTTGAAGTGAAACTTCTTTTTATACGATAGGTACATCGTAATTTGAAAATTCGATGAAACGGAAAAGCCACACCAAAGTTTTTGACGGATAGTTTTAAATAGAATATCAGGGTACCATTTTGGTAGTTTTCGGGGGTCCCGATTAAAAAAAAATATATATTGAGATCCAAGATGGCGGACGTGACTTTTTAATATAATATCAATATGGGTATCATTTTCGTGGTTTTCGGGGGTCCCGATTCCGAATTCAACATCCATTTTGAGATCCAAGATGGCGGACACAACTTTTTAATAGAATATCAATACGGGTATCATTTTTGTGGTTTTCGGGGGTTCTGATTACGAACAACAACTTTTTTGATATCCAAGATGGCGGACGTGAGTTTTTGATAAAATATCAATATGGGTATCATTTTCGTGGTTTTCGTGGACAAACACGGACAAATGATACCTATGTCGATTTTATAATACAAAGTCGCAAACACCATCTTGGATCTCGAAATAGATGTCACATTCGGAATCGGGACCCCCGAAAACCACGAAAATGATACCCATATTGATATTTTATTAAAAAGTTGTGTCCGCCATCTTGGATCTCAAAATGGATGTTGAATTCGGAATCGGGACCTCCGAAAACCACAAAAATTATACCCATATTGATATTATATCAAAAAGTCACGTCCGCCATGTCGAACTTCCATACAAACTTTCATCCCCTATTTCAACCCATTCAACCTTTTATTCGCGATAAAAAGTAGCCTATGTCCCTCCCCGAGATCTATATTTGTACCAAATTTCATCAAAATCGGTTCAGTGGTTTAGACGTGAAAGCTTAACAGACAGACAAACAGAGTTACTTTCGCATTTATAATATTAGTATGGATAAATATTTCTACGCTCACACCAATTATCTAGCCCAAATTAAGTATCATTAAGGACTTGTGTTATTATTTACTTTGAATTCCTTTGCTTCGCTCTTGAATCAAAGTAGCGCCCTCGCCGTAAAAGTAGATTGTATGATAAGGCAAGAGCAAAATAGCTCCCTTATCATACAATCTACTATTCCAAACTGGTCTAGGCGTAGAAACATACATAAAAAAGAAGGTTAAGGCGACTTGAAAACCTCCTCCTTTTCTTAAGGCGGTTAAAAATGTCCATACGTTAAGTCAAAACAATCTAATCATCAGAATTTTTTTTTTTATGTCCTTAGTATTTTTATAGAACAATTAATATGATTAAATTATTGCATTCGACTAAATTCTAAACAACTAAAATAGGTAAAATAATTTCTGTAACTGGCAGCACTCAGTATTTAAAAAATACAAAATTAAATATTTGGTTTTTATTGCTTAAAAAGTGAAAATACAATAAAATATTAAAAACTTACGTGTGAAAAGTAATGTTCTCACTCTTTTTATTTTTTTCAGTTCGATTATTACACCATTTAATAGCACAAATCGTCATTTTTTAATAATTTCTTGGAGATGCGTACGGAGTGCGTTGACCTCGAGGACTACGCATAGAGTTTCCGTATGGTGCCAAATAAGGCCTAATATTGGTTGCACCAAATTGAGTGCCCGGATACGGTATCTATATGTTCTTAATCTAAGGGTAGTAGGTATGTACTTACCTAATTTTTTTTTTTTAAAGAAATTTATTCTTTAATTTTTAGTTACTGTATTCGTATTTTACTCACCAAATCTTTTCATTTGATACCCATATTGTGGCAGTGCATAAAATATAAGTAGTTCGCCATCTTAGGCCGTCCACCATATTGGATTTAGAATGACACCACTGAGCTAAGCATGCATTGTCATCCAACTAACTTGTATGCAAAATTTCGTCACAATCGTTTGAGGATAACAATTGCAATTTAAATAAAAGCTTTTAAAAAAATGGGAATAGGTAGGTATACACTTCCAATATCATTTTAATGTATCCATGATAATTTCTATTACACGTGTACAAAATAACGAGTAAAGTAACAAAACGGGAAAAAGTAGGTAGGTATACACTTCCAATATCATTTTAATGTATCCATGACAGTTTCTATTACACGTGTACAATTTTTGCTTTCAATCATCACTGAATTCTACTAAAATAACGAGTAAAGTAACAAAAAAGGGAAAAAGTAGGTATACACTTCCAATATCATTTTAATGTATCCATGACAGTTTCATGGATAGTTAAATATTATTTTGGAAGTGTGAAGTTATTTCTGATTTTGTTTCGATTATATTAATGTGGAATAAATGTGTACCTAATTTTGACACAGTTTAATGGTTAGATAATTTAGAACAAATTGTCGTACACTTCTTTCTAGATTGGTTTAAGGTAAGATATTTTAGAAAATGTGACGATGTATATATATTATTACTCGTGACTGTACGTACGGTACGTATGATGTATGAGACGGTCACGTGACCGTCTAATACGTGTGCTTAGAGATTAGAAAGGTAAGTAGAAATACGAAGTAAGCTGGTTTTTTTCTTTACTTTTTGTTGTTAATTTTTCCCTGTTACGGGACGGCAAAGGGATCTAGCCCATACAGCCAAGTCTTTAGTTTCATTTTCTTTCTTGATTTTTGCATTAAAATGTGGGTGCCACACTTTTTAATGCATCTAGGGAGTGCTTGGCGAGAAATACATAGTACAGACCTCATGATAGTGACTGATGAGAATTGTATAATGGGATTTCCAACCACTATACAATTCTCAACGCCACATACACAAAACCTTTATTTTAATGATTCCTCATAACTGTTCGTCAACACGGATGCTTATGCAACAAAACGACACCACTTTCACTGCATAAAATCCACTCCGAAGCAATTTTGAACCATCGAAATAAAGATCGACATTTAGACGCCATGATTACCCGCCAAACTCTAAGCGCCAAACACTCTCTTTACTTTTTTATTGGTAGTGTGGCTTCCAGTTTTACCTATTAATAGGGAATGCAAAGGGATCTATGCCCATACAGCCATGTCTTACGTAGGTTTTCTTCTTTATTGAAGAAATATTAAAATATAGGTGTGATACATTTTAATGTTCTGAGCGAGTTTTTGGCAGGAAATAATGGGCGTCAGTGATATTGGCAACTAAGAAGAAAGAAATAATGGGATAAAATGAATAGGAAAAATGATGAAAATTAATAACTAACCTAAATGATATTCCTTTCAGAAAACTGCCAATACGAAGCTGTGAACCTTTTGCCATATATTGCACGAGACAATGATAATTATTGACACAACTCCACCCCAAAATTACATCACAGACATCACATCACAAAATATTTAAGAAAATTTTCACAGCGTACATTTTAACTACATGAAACCCGCCCTCAACTCGTAGTGGTAGTTTTTTAACCATAGAGAAAAGTACTATTACTGGGAATTTTTAACCCAACATGGGGTAACAACCATAGACAATTAACTATCATATCCGTATATCAGCCCCCCTAGCATGGGACGTGGACAAATTCTCCTCGGGGAAAACAAAATATTTTCCTCTCGCTCTAACTCTCACTAAATCCTAAGAAGAAATAGTGTCAAGTAGTGGAGAGAGATTTTGTCCACGTCCCGTGGTACGGGGGCAGTTATAATCTAAGTAGGTATCATACTCAGAGGAAGGACTAAAGGTATCATATCAACTATAAAAATGGATACGTTCAGAAATAAAAAATTGTGGTCACGAAAATTATACCCAGTGGAGATTACAGTTGTGTCAGAAGAGTGAAGACATTCCATTAAATTCTGTCTGGATTCCCCGAAAATCCCCGATGTTTGCATTCCCCGCGCTCTCTCCGCGATCACAGATTATAGTCCGCGCAAGCGCAATATAATAGGCCCGTTTTGACACATGTCAAAATATCGTAAGTGGTGATGTGACCAAAATAATCGATTATTTACTTACACGATTAATATGAGAAATCGAGTCACATTTATATGAGCTTTGTAATCGTATAATGTTGTTAATTTGAGAATATAATATAGTAATAAGATCACAATAAAAATCGGGTAAAAATTGCAATAAGGAAATAATTTGTGAATTAAAAAATCATTTTCGAATACGCTTCTAAATATTTTGGAGTGAATTGCACACTACTTTTTTTTTATTCAATCTAGGGTACCTGGATCACGCAAAATGGGTGCTCATCATAAATTCGCTCTAACTTTTCTTCTCAAATTGGCGCCAAAATAATAAATATCAAAAAGAGACATTTACTTTAAAAAAAGAAATAAAAAGAAATTCAAGTGATGATGAACTTAATATATATATTTTTTTAACCTGTTTAGCTAACGGGTACAGGACTTAAAGAAATTCAACGGATTTAGTATGGAACCAGGACTTAGAATATTATTGAGTTATTTTGTATGGAACTTCAACTTATAATTTGAAGAAAATTACTCGCGATCACTTACAAAAATCACGAAATTTTTGAAATTAGAAGACATGTAATTAGTTAATAAATAAAACGATCAAGTGCGAATTTTTTGTAGTACATAATTTATATGTATTAGACTGCTAATATGTAGGTATTAAGACAATAGGCCCTCAGACCAAATAAAAAGTTAAGAAGGAGTTCTGCTAAAAACGAGCTGGAACTGAGGCCAATAAATTAAAACTATGCCTAGTCCGTCGCCCGTGTAGGTACAGCCCCACAGTACAGATTTACTTACACGGTTACACGCACACACATTATTATCAATTTATTGTTGGTAAATCTATATCAATAAATAAATACATAAATAAAGAACGCCTTGCCTACATATTTATAAAACCATGCTCGGTCGCCAATTTTTTTTCTGAATTTTGATCCGAGACTTTTACAAATACTCCGCCTCACGTGGTCATACCTAACAAAAATCCTACGTACCTACGTGTAGACATTCATTCAGTAAAATGATAAAACTATGTAATATTTTAACATCCTCAGTGGTTTGATCAAATCACTTGGGATTTGATTAAGTCCCTGTTTTCATCATATACACTTGCATTTAAACATGCAATTCGCTATTTTTGAAAATTTCAATTTATAATTTAACTCTAATTTAATTTAGAAACATAGAAATTTGTTTTTCAATTTCGATACTGCATCGAATATATTCGTGAAATTAAAGATCAATTTAAGTCACTCCACTATCACTAAAGAAAAAAAACATTAAGAATTTAACTCTTTTTATGAAGTTTCGGAAGATTAGAAAATTATATGTTAAACATAATAATCTCGCGAAATAATATTCAACGTAAAACTTTTAGTGTTTATTTATTTGAAAGACATAGAAAGACAAATAGACAGAGAATACATCAAAAATATTCAAAAGTTTCTTTTGTGTCCAGTAACCAAAGAGTTTACTATCCACACTTCAACACTGCCCCTTACTCTAACATGTATATAACCAAAAGAAAAAAAAAAAAGTATTACATGGAAGAGTAAAAACATTAAAACGAATAAATTAATCTAACCCTAAGCACTTTACAAAATTTTCATGTTTTATCCTAGGCAAAGCTTTAGTTAAGAGATCTGCCTCTAATTCTGTGCTTGGTTTATATTTTAAATATACTAATTTTCGTTCAACATATTCACGAATGAAGTGGTGTTGAACATCAATATGTTTTGTTCTCCTAAAACATTCATTTTCAACCATAGTTAAGGTACTTCGGTTATCGTTATATATTAGGATAGGTTCCAATACCAACTTTGATTGTAACTGTTTCCTACAACTCAGCTCTAACAAAAAATTTCTAAGAAATTTAGCTTCCTTTACAGAATTACCAAGAGCATAGTACTCGGCTTCAGTACTGGAACATGCAACGTTTTTTTGTTTATGGCTGTGCCAATTTACAATATTATGACCATATCTAGTAATAAAACCAGAATAAGATTTTCGGTCAGTTGTATCCCCCGCCCAATCTGCGTCGGATGAAATTTCAACACTTTGACTACCTCTTCTAAAATTAAGTCCGTAGCTTATTGTTCCTGACAGATACCGTAAAACACGCTTCGCTGCAATCCAATGCGTCTCATCATAACATGTGTTATATTGACTAAGCTTACTGCAGGCAAATGCGATATCAGGACGGGTGCACACTGCAAGATACATTAAACTTCCAATAAGTTCCTGATATGGAAATCTTGAGTCAACATTGTCCGCCTTTGGCAAATTAAAACCAACTTCCATAGGAGTTGCAACTTTGTGACATTCTTCCATACCAAATTTCATTAAAACATTTCTAATATATTCGCTTTGCGACAACTTTAAAGTCCTTTGCTCTCTATTCCTTTCGACTTTCATGCCTAAAGCCTGTTTGACGGGTCCAAGTAATTTAATTTTAAAATTGGAACTCAGCAAATTATACAGACTTTTCTTTTCAATATTATTGGAACTAAAAATGAAAAAATCATCCTCATATAAAGCAATAATAACATTATCCTTAAAGTAAACACATTTCTCACTCATTACTTGTTTGTAACCACTATTAACCAAAACTTTGTGAACTTTCTCATTCCATTTTCTACTAGCTTGTTTTAGTCCATATAAACTTTTCTTAAGTAAACAAACTTTACTCTGCCCCTCAATCACAAATCCAGGTGTCTGTTCCATATATATGCGTTCATTAAGGTCTCCATTTAAGAAAGCTGTGTTAACATCAACATGCTCAATGTCCATATCATTTTCAACTCCAATCGCGAATAATAAACGTAAGGTGCTATGTCTGACAACTGGAGCAAACGTCTCTTGATAGTCAATGCCATACTTTTGCGTAAAGCCTTTTGCGACTAAACGGGCTTTGTATTTTTCTAAATTGCCACTGGGGTCTACTTTTTCTTTAAAAACCCATTTGCATTTAATGACATTTCCAACTCGTGGTCTATCAACAAGTTCCCAGACACCATGCGAAATGAGTGAATCAAATTCATCCTTCATTGCTATTAACCATTCATCGGCTTTTTCACTTTTCAATGCTTCATTATAAGTTCTAGGTTCATTTCGTCCCGAGAAAGCTAGTTCAGAAAAATAATTTACTTCATAATCCTTAAGCCAAATAGGAGGACGACGATCACGTACAGGTCTTGAAATCTCTGATGATTCTTCATGTGATCTGCTTTAGAGTCTTGTTGAATACTATTCAACGTTGATACATCTCCTTGCGGCTCATCGGATGTCACTATCTCTTGAGTATTAGATTCTACAATTAAAGGATCTAGAACCTCAGAATTATTAGCATTATCACTCGATGTAGAACCTTCGGGTTCATTTATAAAAGTATTTATATTAGACATATTTGAATTATAAAATTCAATGTTAGTTGACGCATCAATGTTGTCAATATTTTTATTAGTTTTGAACTTAATGCCATTAATATTTTCAATAAATTCAACAGAACGAGCTTTAAACAATTTAGTGCCATCAACTGGATCACCAAGTCTATAACCTTTGGTGTGATCACAATAACTATTACATATAAACTTTAATATACAACCACTGTGTACAAATAATGTATATTCTTACTAAAAAATACAACTATTCAATTTCAAACCCATTTAATACCGAAAATGTTTTACATTATAATCTAAATTTATTACAGTATTAACACTATTTTGATTATTGTTTTTATTTTTCGGTGTGTCCTCCTGACACGTAGGCCTCATCCAGCCTTTTCCATAGGTACTAATCTAATCTGTTCTTGGCCAACCATAACCACAAAGGCTCTGCTACCCTCTTAATGTCATCTGACCATCTCCTCTTCTGTCTGCCCTTTTTCCTCTTACATTGATACCTGAATGGGTCCCCCATTCAGTAACATCTCTTGTCCACTTCTGTATGTTATTTCTAAGTATGGGCTCCGTCCATTTCCACTTTAATTTATTTATCTTTTCCACTGTATCCTCCAGCTGTGTTAAGGGCTATTGCTTTGACTTTCTGTCCTTCCTTCCATAAAAGTATATCCCAGAATGCACCTCTACAAACTTTAATAACACTATATTACGCCTAGTAGCGTATGAAATAATAAAAACTATATTTTTTGCTGATATTTAAATCAATAACGTGTTGCACAAGCGTTTTCTACATGGTCTCGGCGATCGAAAGCCAAGCGATCGATCGAAACGCTAGTTTGTCGGTTTCGAGTCTCAAAGCTGCATGTTGGCTACGCATTGTATGGGAAGTTAGCGAGCGACGCCTTCTATTGCTTGCGTTTCGGTTCAATAGAAACGAAAACTGACATTTGGCTAGCAATTTTCGACTCGATTATTTTGATGACGTCACTTTTCGATTGCTTATGTCAATCCCATACATTTTTTGACTTAGCGATAGCGAGAGCGATTGTCGAAGTGCATGTTGTCTAAAGCCCCTGTAACATAGCTCTAGCTTTTTCCATCAAAGTTCTGTTTAAGCGTTCAAGAGTCGGAGCATGACGCACGAAAGAGAAAAAACATTGTTTTAGAACGCTAACGAGGAAATCTCGAGTAAAAATATGAAAACATGACATTTCGCCATTTTAATTTGTTTATTATCATATATTGGACAACACTGCGCACGAATTTAATAAATTAAGTTTTAACTTTATGTAAATAAAATACTATTTTACAGTAACCATCGTTTTTATGTAGTTACAAAAATAATAATTCAAAAATTTTATCACTAAGAATAAGAACATGTTCTTAATCTAAGTTTTATCATGAATATGAAAACGTAGATGATGCTCAACAGATTGACAGCTGTCAGGTAAATTTTACCGGTTTCCAGACACCAATAAAAATCGCCCCAGCAGGGTAAGTTTTACTCTCCCCAAAGTCGTTCCAACAAAATACTCGAGCAACTGTCAGAGTAAATGTTCGTTTACCTTCGGTTTCACTCGGGTTTGTTTTAATTCACTCTACCCTGAGTAAATTCAGATCGTTTTGGAACGCACCCTAAATTGCGCGGACTATAGAGAGTAAAGCCCGCGATAACCCTCATCCCGCAAGCAAATTGGCAGCGCTGCGTAATCTGTGCCATCCGTTTTGAGCAAGTTTTGAGGTTAATTACGATTACGACCACAAAACAAAACAATGTACTTTATTTCATATTCTGTTTTATATTATTTAACTGGAAATTTTGCTTGTTTGGTGTACAATTAATTAAATCTTTAGACATATTGTCTCTAATCTGTGATTTAAATCTAGTACGTAGTTCGCGGAAAGAGTGAAGTAGATTCGACAAAATACCTAATAAGTTCAATATATTGTAAATGTCTGAATATCACGTAACAATGATGCTCCAGGAACTGTTTGATGAAGTCAGAGATAAGGATGTAACTGACCCGGCATCAATGGATATGATCCTAGCATATTACGAAGAATTGAACGAAGAAGCAGAGAAGTTCATGGAGGTACCAAATTATTTCAATTGCATTCTGTAGCTTTACCACACATAGGTTCTTCTATAAGTATACTTAAACAATATTTTTGGAAAAGTACATTGACAATGGTCATGCGTGGCAAAATAATCCAGCTTCGATTTACAGTCTCTGATTTCCATCAGCTGGATGGTTAGACATCAGAATCTCTTGAATTTTAATCTATTGCTAAAAGATCTTAAAAATGACTTGTTTGTTTAATAAATGGCAAGGGCGAGACCAGTGAAATATTGTATTAATATCGGATAATAACAACCAAGTTGTGTGGTATTAATCCCGTTTTCTTCACAATTAAATTAAATATTACCTACTTTTAGATTTTAGCAGAAAAATTACAGTATGAATCAATAAATTGGACTCAACCATGGTATCAATTGTCACATTGCTTAACCCGTCCAATGAAAGATAGTGGTGAGAATCATGAAGATTCTTTGCAAAAAGGTACTTTCACAGTAGACGAGATTACAACTGTTGAAGATAATTGGTGTAAGTTTATAAAGGTATTATTTCATATTATTATATTATAAGTTATTTTAATTTACTTTCTGTTATTATTATTCTTGAATTTATATGTTTTGAGCAGAGCAGAAGGGTAAATTTTCGAACGTACTTTTTTGGGCGTCCTATGACCTTTATAAAGAAACTATCATTCTTAACAGACTAAACACACGCGTTTTTGAAAATATACATCGTAGCTTAACCGTATTAAAAAACTAGATAAGAATTAATATAAAACTTACAAGAATTTCCACATTGAATATCCGACTTGTATGAGCGGCCTAGCCCTGGGAGGCTTGTCCCACTTTAAATCGCGCTCACAAAACCACTCACTATTAAACGAATTTTTAACGTATCTTTTATCAAATTATCTCATTTTAAAGATATTTACTCCGTTTCACAATTTAAGGCACAAAAACTTAAATAACTATTAAATTAAAAAACTGAGACGCCAATATGTCTTTGTCCTGCGTAAAACTGCGCTTCCGATGCTTGCAGTTGACTACTTATTTTCTATCAGTCAAGCGATTTCACGTCATATTTTTATTTCTGATCAGCCTGAGTGTTAATCGGGCCCCAACTTGTGTGTGGAAAGGACGACGCTTAAGCAAGTTTTAACTCGTTCCCGAGGTAAGTTTTTCGAGAAATGTGTTTTGGTTACCGTGTGTGGTCAGTTCGGTGGCAAGTTTTAGATTATGAACAGAGTGATGTATTGTATCGTCAAGTTAGTATGTTGTAGATAATTGCCTCAGTCTTACGACCTGTAAATATCTACTAAATTAATTAGGTACTCGGGTAATTATAACGAAAAAATACATTTTGTCGTCATTACGGTGGCGTCATTGCGGTGGCGTAGTGAACCACCGGAATGACGCATGAGCCACCGTAATGATAAATACCTGTATTATTGATACTATTTATATACTTTAAATACAATAATCTTTCATTATTTAATATTAATTTTATCCTAAAGTACAATTATGTATATCTGACTTAGTTTGGGACTGGAATACTGGATAATGGTTTCATACTGCGTTCTTGTTTTCTTTTCTTCTTAATATTATTGAAGCAATAAATTTATTTCGTTCAGACCCATAATAGTCCAGAGAATTTATTAGTATATTTAGTAACAATATGCAGTTAAAAATAAAAAATAGTAGTGTTAGTTATTACTCTAAATTGTGCCATCTTATGTCTACAAAAATAAGGCAGAGAAAAAGATTCTCCCTATAGCTCAATTGCCTTTTCAAAAAGGAAAATAATTTGAGAAAGAAATAGAAAAATTCAATGAGGTATAGGGAGAGAAAGAAAAATACTGCACGTATTACTATGCTCAATTATTATAACATAACTTTAACTGAAAATGGACCAGAGAAAGTCCGGATGGTACAATAAAAATTGAGATTGACTTCATCATGTCGACCAAGGCTCGGATATTCAATAATGTCTCTGTGATCAACACGGGGAGCGATCATCGAATGGCTCCGCCCTGAAGCTATCCAGATCCTAAACCCCGAACACTTTCAACTCGAAGTGCAAAATTGCTTCGAATGCCTGGAGGACTGCATATTAGATGTGGACACATACAATGACAGGTTCGTGAAAGCTGTCTTTACGGTGGGTTCAAAGCTCTTTAAAACCCGCCGTACCAAAAAAGACAAAAAAATCTCAGAGCCGACGTTAAAGCTGATGAAGGTAAGACGTGAAATGGTTCTACAGACACTCGTCGTCGTCGGCAGCTCACTAAACAGATCTCCAAGTGCCTATATGGTGTTCGATAGAGATCTGGCGCTTGGAGAGAGCTTGCTGTCGAAGCTGATGAGAGAGATGGCAGAATCGTTTTATCGCGACCTGAGCTTTTGGCCGAGATTGAAGAAGCTCTTCAGAGGCTATTTAACTCCGTTATACTCGAGGGCAAAACGCCAAAGACGTGGCATGATGGCGTGGTGAGACTCTTCTTTAAAAAGGGCGATAGGGCCCAAATGAAGAACTATAGACCATCACGCTCCTGAGTCATGTTTATAAGTTGTTTTCGAGGGTTATAACGAATCGTCTCGCGTGCAGGTTTGACGACTTCCAGCCTACCGAACAAGCCGGATTCCAAAAAGGCTTCAGTACCATAGTCACATACATACGCTGCGGCAGGTTATACAGAAGACCAAAGAGCGATAATCTGCCATTATGCTTAGCGTTTGTGGACTATAAGAATGCTTTCGATTTTGTCGAGACCATACACATAGACTATCGATACATCCAAGTGTTGCTGTTACTGTACGAAAACGCCACTATGTCAGTCCGCCTTCAGGACCAGAACTCAAAACCCATACAGCTCCAGTGCGGCGTGAGACAGGGTGATGTTATATCACCGAAACTGTTCACAGCTGCGTCAGAGGACGCGTTTAAGCTTCTGGTCTGGAGAGGACTTGGCATCAACATAAATGGCGAGTACATGACTCACCTTCGCTTTGCCGATGATGTCGTAGTTATGGCTGAGACCTTCGAAGACCTGGGCACAATGCTCGACGACCTCTGTAGAGTCTCCCAACGAGTGGGTCTTAAAGTGAACATGGATAAGACGAAAATCATGTCTAATATCCATGTCGCACTTCCTCCTGTAAAGGTTGGAAGCTCTACACTGGAAGTGGTAGAGACCATTATATTTACCTGGGACAAACAACCTAGGACGGTTGGTTTACCAACCTTGGTTTACCTGGGATGAATCCAACTCGGCTGGGCAGCGTTCGGGAAGTTACGCGGCATATTTTCGGCTCATCTACCACAGTGTCTCAAAACGTAAGTTTTTAATTCGTGTGTGTTGCCAGTGATGACCTATTGAACCGAAACGTGGCCGCTTACAATGGGCCTCATAAGAAGGCTCAAGATCACCCAAAGGGCAATGGAGAGGGCTATGCTCGGAGTTTCTCTGCCTGATCACGTAAGAAATGATGAGATTCGCAGGAGAACCAAGGTCACCGATATAGCCCAAAGATTTGCGAACCTTAAGTGGCAGTGGGCAGGCCACATTGCGAGGAGAACTGACGGCCCCTGGGGCGGAAAGGTCCTTGAGTGGCAACCACGTACCGGGAAACGCAGCGTTGGTAGGCCCCCCACAAGGTGGACTGACGATCTGATAAAGGTCGCGGGAAGTCGCTGGATGCGGGCAGCGCAGGACCGACCGGTTTGGAGATCCTTGAGGGAGGCCTATGTTCAACAGTGGGCTTTGCAGTGGCAGTGGGCTTGGTCTTTTGGCTGAAATTATGATGATGATGATGGACTTTAACTATAACGTAAGAATATGAAGCCTAGCTTAACCAAGATATATATGTTTTATTTTTGTTACTGTGTCATCAATGTTTACTTGCCATCAGTGTACAAGAAAAGTTGATTGTAAAAAAAAATATCTTTAAGTACATTACCGATTTTTTTATATGAATATTTAAGAAAATTTGCTTAATTAATTAATTGAGTCATTTCAGTGGCTTTTATCATCATTTCGGTGGCACAAAATTTAAAAAATAATATTTCTCAGAAAGTACTGTGTACTTAAGGGTGCCTCATAAATTATTAGATTCACAGCATCCTAATCTATAATCTAGCGTATTTGGTTCGGGTGAAATGTGAAAAAAAATAATTGCCACCGCAATGACGTAAAAAAGTCCGCTTTGAAAATTTACCCAGAACAGTGTTGAAGAGATAATACAAATTTCAATGGTATACATGTATAATTCCAACAATAATCAATTTACATACAACTTACAAAAATATAAAATGCAAAGACACAAACTGACATTCAGTAACAAGCAAAAACCATGGTAACCGTCATATATCAAAAGCATAGGTTTCACAAATAACACTAAAGCGTTTTCACTCTAACAATTAACACATTAACATAGTAATAAGTATCACTCATTGTTACATTAAATCAAGTGTCTGCGATTTTCCATGCAATCATGCCTCAACTCTTGTGGTTTTAGAGTACAATTTTTTTCTTTGTGAGGGGTAACAACAAAACAGCTATATTTGACTATATTAAATTAATAACCATTACAAATTACACATTGTTATCTTTGTTGTGAAATGTGTGATAACGTGAAATAATTTGTTTATTATGAAATACTCAAGTTTCTGTGAAATGATAAGAAATATTTCGAGGTTATGATTATTCTGTTGATTTCAACTTTCAATTATTATTATATGTGATTCTGTTACACATTCACTTACTCAAGCACTTTTATAAAGGGTGTCTCAATAAGAGTGCACTTTTTCAATTAAAAATTAAAACACCTATTTTTTGATTAAGTTATGTTATTTATATTGTATTGTAAAAAAGACATGTTCCATCCGATTGTCTCTGGAATTAAATAACCGGCCTATGGCAACCATGTCTCTGACTGATGGGCCATTAATCTTTTCATGAAATTTTTCGATGACTTTTGACAAAGATGTGGCTGAATCCACCGAAGAAGCGTTGGATCTTAGCCTTGAGAACTGGAATTGTTTTTGGTTTATTCGCATAAACTCGCGATTTCCCAAAAATCCTAAAGAAAGAAATCACTCAATATTAAATTGCACGGTATTGGTGGCCTAGTTGACTTCAGAATAATTTGTTCCTACAATTAATTGATTGTTTCCCTGGCACTGTGGCAGGTGACGCTGTCTTGCTGAAACAACATATTGTCCAGATTCATGCCATCCAGTTGAAGTCATAAAAAATCTGTTCTCACGTGTTGTGTCGAATGCTGTTTACAGTCACTGCAATTTTCTCCAATTTTGTAATATTATACAATACAAACAATGATAACACATTCTTCTTTTGTGTTATGTTTAATTTTTATAAATCGGAATAATTGTAGATGCAATCTGATATCAGAGTTGCCACATGCACAAGAAAAAAATCACACCAAATTTAAAAAGCGCACTCTTATTGAGACATCCTATATTATAACAAACATGTATTCATAAGTTATAAACTTATTACCATGATAGTGAGACCGCAAAACAAATATAATATTTTGTTGATGAAGGTCATTGTGACATAAAAGAGTAGAAATTAATTATAATAATAATAATGTTACCGAAAATTTTTACATTAAAATAAATAAAATAAAATAGCCATTTATTCTAAACAAAAAGAGTACATTATAGGATGTCTCTCAGGTTAGTGTGTCTTTCGACAAAGGCCTCCTTCAACTGCGTCCACTGGGTTCTGTCTTGTAACATGATTTGCATGTCACATGAGTTTTTCTGTAAAGTGACGTGTGAATCATGATTCATGGCTCTTCGCCTTGAGACGTAGACATGGCTGTATGAGTTTAATTCCTTTTGCCATCCTTATCAATGGGAGAATAAAATGCAAAAAAAGTGTCCTTGACAACTGTTGAGAAAAGGTCTTCAAGTGAGCTTTGACACTCACTTGACGACGTTTTTTCAACCATCGAGGATGCATTTCTAAATTAAACTTTTTAAATCGGCCAGGATCTAAGGCCCTGAGCCATTTTGATTAAAAATGTATGTCTGCTACCGCTCGCTTTAGTCGTCTTGTGACGATTTTGTTTTACTATTCAAATGTGAGATTTTGGGAGACGGAAGTTTCACGCCGCCCATGTGCGTGATGACCAATTTAGGAGGTAATAGCATCTGCCCCTAACACCTGTACTGAAGCCACCAACATCCTACATTGGCCAGCAGGTATCTGAATCCTTGGTTATTTTCTAAAATTAATATTCAGACAATATGCAACATCTAAAATCATAGGTACCTACTAAATCCTTGTTAAAATCATGCAAGTTTATTTTAAGTTTTTAGAAATTTGCATTAAAAGCATTTTGTAAACGCCCTTAAGGCCCTTAACACAACAAGAGTACCTACATAGTTTTTTATTGAACATAAACCTGCCTCATGATTAAAAGCCTATATCTTTATCGAAGCATCCATGCATTTATATGAGCCTGGCGCCCGAATTCTAAACTTTCTTGTTTAAAACAAAACCCTAATTTTTAAGCCATCTGCTCATAATCTTAATCGTTGTTCCAATGGAAAACAATTAAGATTTAATTTAATTTGATTGTCCCTTATTAACTTTCACCTCGAAGACAAGGGACAGGAATTTAAGGTTACTAAATAACTTTACACAACATAACATTTAAAAAAAAAAAATATTTTTTACATTACAGTCTGCTGCTACTCTCATCCATTTTGGTCCCAAGACTAGCTTGAAATCATCCTCCCATCTCCTAGCTGGTCGGCCTCTACTTCTCTTGTAACCTCGTGGGTAACTAGCTTCTGGCACCATTTCTCCCTTGGGCATCATTTCAAACGGTCTATTCTTATTGCTATGTCTGTTAGATTTGTTCTTTCCCTGATGTCATTATTTCTTCATTTGTCTGTTGATTTTATGCCCAACATGCTCTTTTCCCTTTGGCATCTTTTCAGTTTCTCTCTGTGGTCTTTGGTTAGGGCCCATGTCTCTCAACCATAAGTTATGCATGGGAGAATGCAAGTTTCAAAAGTTCTTTTCTCAATTTTATTGTAGAATTCTTTACTTTTCATCACTTCTTTTAAAGACCAGAACTTTTTCCAACTATTTGCTATTCTCTTATTTCCTTTTTCATTTGTTCTGTAGGAGATATAAGCTGTCCCAAGTAAGTACACATACTCATTCGTATATTCGATTTTTGCGTTGTTCACCACAATATCCAGTTCAAGCCCATTTTTTTTTGTTTTTGAAGAGTTCATTTCTAGCCCCACTTCACGGCTTGCTTCTGATAGTTCTTGAATCATGGATTCCAGTACTTTGGGATTTTCTTCTAGGATAACTATGTCATCTGCAAACCTAAGGTGACTTTTTTTTAATTTTTACATTAGTGTCTAATTATTTAAAGTATCAAAAAATACTAAAATTAAATGTAAAAGGAAGAAATCTCTTTTATATTACAAAAAGTCTCTTAATTCGGTGTGCCTATTGGCAAAAGCCTCTGTATGGGTAACTAACAGTAATAAGATGAGTGCCAGAAGTGGATGGAAGAGTTAGTGTACGAAACAAAATCCAATGATACTTGCTGAAACACTAATTTATTTAATTGATAGCTCGTTAATATAATACCGTGTGAGACAACAGAATAGATTCGTAAGCAGAAAGTACGGCGACAAATATTGTAATTGTAAATATAAAAATTGTAATGTTATCTATATAGTATTGTGACTCGGCCCTGTCCTTGAAATAACTGCCTACGGCCGAGCTGGGCGTAAACACCCGATAGGGTTGCGCCCGCTTACAGTATTTTAATAATTGAGTTTCTTTCAGGAAAAGGTAGATTACTCGTTTGTCTCTTTTTTCACCCTACCCAATTAAATATTTAGGGAACCCATCACTTTATCGCAATTAACTTCAACAATTTTCATTCTCCATAAAACTATTCGCAGATCTTTTTAAACAATATTTTACAACTCCTAGAATCAGGTTACATCGCAATTTCATTTCATCGAATAGTTGTCATCTACAAGCTCATTCCATCGTAAATTCTTTTCCTATTTTATTTATTTCATCGAATTAATGTTAAATCAATGTTTTGCTACCCATAATGTTGTATCCACGTAAGTTTCAGTTTGCAGAATAGTTGAAACATCAATTTTTACTACTCTAAAGTTAGTGTTCGAATTGCATGCTGTATGCATGTTTGAATTGTATACTGTATGCCTGCTTGCATTGCATGCTGTATGCCTGCTTGCAAGATGCTTGCCGGCCCTCGGGGGCGGGGGGCAGTCTGAAGCCCCCCGCTATAAAGGAAAACCAATTTACGAAAATAAGCCTAGGTTAGGTTAGACTTGTGACCAAAGCATTATATTGCTTTTGCTTGCGTGCTGCATGTTTGCTTGCGTGCTGCATGCTTGCTTCCGTGCTGCATGCTTGCTTGCGTGCTGCATGCTTGCTTCCGTGCTGCATGCTTGCTTTCGTGCTGCATGCTTGCTTGGACGATGCATGCCTACATAATTGTATATACATACAATAGATCGTATCGTAACAATTATTATGTTTTAGGTAAGTTATTTTTGGAGTTTACTCCTTAAGAATCGATTTGCATATATAAGGGGCCCGGTATGAGAAAAATGTGAGAAGTAAAATCTATCGATGAATGACCTCGTTACGTTTTTTATTTCGCCGCGACGATTCCAGCGTCTGTGGCCGAACGGTCAATATCGCCGGTATTCACGCTGCGGGCCACGGTTCGATCCCCGCGAGAAATTGCTTCGAAATTGAATGTTGTTTTTTCTGTTTTCTTCGATTTGAGGAATCTGGAGAAGATCACGGTAACACAAAAACGATGATAGGGCGAAGCCCCGAGACAATTCACAAATTTAAATATTTGTTTATAATATTTCACGGTGGGTGGGATTGAACACCGGCTTGTTGGTTTGCCGTTGTTGCCGGTCTGTCCGTAGAACCGCTAGGCCACGGGCACTTATTACAAAATTGACGAAATAGGCGGACTATATCTACACACGACATACACGCATCCGATATTAATTTTTTTAAAATATTTCATGATAACCTACTAATAATTGTATAAATTATTACTTAGATAGGCAGTAGTCGATTTAACACAAAATAAATAAAAGTAGATAGAATGTATGTAAACATCAATATTTTTATTTCTTGATTATTGATCTTGATTACTTATTTTAAAATATATTATTTCACAATTATAATGATAATAGAAAAAAATAACATGTGTTAGTTTATAAAAAATAAGTGAAATAAATAAATAAATAAACATAGCTAGAATTTATGTAATGGGCTAAGGTAATCATCAATATATGTTAAAAGCGCCCTCTGTTGTCATAGAAGAGATAAAATAGTTACTAAATAGTTCGGGTCACACGGACGGATGTCAGCAGGTGCGCCATCTCACCTGTCTCGAAGTAAATTCCAGTCGTGCGTCGGAGCTGACACACACAATTTTCTTTTTAATTAAGTACTGACCTCAACAGTTTTTATCGTCAAACGTCAACAGGCGAATGCATCGTTCGATGAAACGTTACTGCTATGGAAAGTTGTAAAACGAAACATTACAATGTGTACCGTCAAATATTGAAACATGTTTTTATAAATAGTTTTATCGATAACTTAATAGTTTTTATGAAATGCTAGTTTGATATACCGTTATTGTGGTAACCAACACAACTTCGAAACATTTTTTTATGAAAGTTTATTCGATAGTATGAAACGGTGATCATTAGCTATAGAAAAATAGATATTGAAAATCGTGGAATAGTTTTCGGTGAAATGAAATTCGATATCAAAAAAATCTGTATTTTGATAGGTACCCAAATATTTATCATTCAAGATACTTTTCTTGATGAAAAAGCGAGATACCTACGTATTAAAAACAAATTACGTACCTACTAGTAGATAGGTATATAGAAAAAATATTATTATAGTCTTACTTTTCGGATAGTCCAGGTAATTTAATAAATGTCATCTCTGGGTGCGTTAATGAAGAGTTCAAGCAACCAAAAATCAGCACAATGTCGTCTAATATTGCTCTTTGCCCTATTAAATTATGTACTTACTTAATTCAATCAAATATTCACCACAAAATAAATCGTTCGTCGCTGCGGCGCATTCCCGACTACCGAAAATGAGGCGCGTAGGTCTGAAGCGCTTTCTGACCGTTTGTATGAAGATAGAATACTGTATAGATAGATATGGCTAATTGTGTTGCTGCGCTTATGTGCAGCCGTATACATATGTATGTAACTTCAACACTTTACGGGCTAATAATTGTTTTAGATGTATATTTTTATTTTATATGTTTTCCAGGAGTATGATGTTCCAAATAAATTAATATGTGTTGCTCGATGGAGAAACAGAGAGAGTCGTAAGAGCGTTAAAGAAAAAGGAAGAATATTTGTAGTAGCATATTTGGCCCAACATTTGCAGAGGAACTTATACCAAGTATACAAATTTATTGTATCGCATTATGGAGGCGCAAACAGAGGCACTTTTTCTAAGGATGAAGAGAAAGTGTTGCAAATATGTTTTTATCATGAACCAAAGCATGCAGTAGTTTATGCATCAACTGTGCTCGCTCGAGAGTGTCGGAGGATTTACTACCTTCTACATGAATCTTTTAAAGGTATGCATACTTCAAACAAAAACAATATATTGAACTAATCAATAGATTATTTTTGTTTGGAACACTGTTCATTATGTACTAACATCATATTAAATATAAATAAGTTGATTAACCCTATGGTGGTCGCGCATATACAGGTTCTAAGGGAGCCGCTCTTTAAAACGAAAAATATAAAGTCTACCACCTCAAAGTAAATTTATGGCATAAGCAGTTTTTTTTAAATTGAATATTTAAAGAGTTGGTAATTTTACAGCGCGCAATGTATTACGTACGTAAGGGCGGCCTTTCTTTTTTTTTTGCGGAGGTCTAAATGCGTTTACGCATCGTCCCTGCGGGGTGATGCCAACCGCAGGGGATATGTGGGACTCGAGGTAAAGGCGTTCCCTCCATACCCACTAAACATCCTCCCCGGCCTGACCTCCAGTGCGCTATTGCGGGACGGCTCGGGATCTGCGCACGTGAGCGCAACTACACTGAGACCGTCCCAACGCTGCCCGTCTAGGCACTCCTTGTGCACCAATTGGTGGCCAGTAGCCCAAAGGGGCTACCGACTAACGCCAGCCTCTGTGGGCCGCTGGCCGACGCCGGCCTTATTGGCCACCGACGGCTGCTCGACCTGGCGCGTCCTCTTGACGAGGACACCGGGAGCAGCCATCGGACCGCACCTGGCATCATCGGGCGCGGTCGTGGCCCTGAAAAGGGCCGTCCGGAACTAGCCGTGGTGGGAAACAATACATAACAATATCTAAAAGTGAACTGAATCGAACGCCCACAGATCATGAAAACCTCTTCACAAATATCTTTAGTTCAACAGAGTTACAGTATTTTTTTTATGTACGGACAACATTTAATTTTCAACCTTTGAACTCGTAAAGTAGGTAATGAAAGGAAACTTCAGTAAAGTAACTAACAAAAACCAACCACCAGGATAGATGTTACACTCTAAATCATCTTAGTAGTCCGGGTACCGTTTAAATTTAATAAGTAATTTTAGTAGGTTGGTATCACACAAATAATCAAAGCGACGAGAAACCACCTTTGTCTTATTAATTACCTACTTAGCAAATAAGCGAAAGCGCGTGTCATCAAATCAAGTAGTTACCTCGGATTTTATATGGTCTGAGGTAGTTACCTACCTTACCTATCTTTTCACTAACTTGATAAGCACCATCAGCAGTCCGACAGGAAAAACAATCCTTTTGTCACCATCACCATACACACGAACTGATACTAGTGGATGGGGGGCTATTATCATTTCGTTCTTTATAAACGTTGTATCGTTTGTCACTTGTCTAGGCCCCCAGCACTACCTACTGTTTTCGTTTTAGGGAGCGTTTCCCTTACAACCTGTATATTTTTGAGATTGGGAATTTTAAAAACATTTTGATTTGAGTTAAATTGGTTTGTTCATTATTTTGAATTATGATTTGAATATAAAATTTTACACATAATGATGGTTTAACCTCTTATTGACCGAAGATCAAGATTTAGCCTTTAGGAAAATATCCAAGGAGACCTTAGTTTTTACCAATGATAAAATTGATTGCAGGGAAGGCTCCAAAGGGAAGAACACATTGGACTTTGCCCCTGGCTACAAAATTTTTAAAACTTTTAATGGAATATACTGGAGAATCTTTAGAAGGGTTGAAGCATAAGAAAATTGAAACAGAAGTCTGGTTAAAAATGGAAAAAGATTTCGACAAACCCAAAGAACACCTACGTTTTTTTTGGACAGTAAGACTTTATAGTCAATTATTTATGAAATGCCATTTCACATTGAGACGTTTACAGAGGAAAATTTTTAGAGTGTAAGTATAATTAGAGAACTGTAATTCTTGATTTGACATATGATGCACATGTGCATAATTTGCATAAACTTATTTAAATTTTGTACTTTTTTAAAAAATAAATAAGCAAATGACGCCATCTCACCTATGATAACCGGAAACGGAGTTCAAATGCGAAGAAAGGTAGTGTAAGAGAGATTAATACGGGTAGTGCAAGCCGCCCCCGCCTAGTCGACTTATAAGATGCCTCTTCACATCTCTTTTAAAGGGTTAAACATGCTAGTCGGACGAATTGAGAAAGAGACGAAATACAGCATGAGACATGTAAGAGATGTTGTCTAGTTAAGCTAAGAGACGTCTTATTGAATGCGTCGTACTAAGTATTAGTGACGAAATACGTAAAGTGACGAACTGTCTACAGAACCATTCGTATAAACAATATAATGTCAAAACAATACATAATAATCGCCTGTTTATGAGGATACCTCGTGAAATTAGTAATGAATTGACTCCGCCCAATTAATCATTGGCATCAAGGGAGTAATCCTCTAAAGGTGGCCATACACGCTAGGGTATACCTGACAGGAAAACCAGCGTGTATGTATAGGAACTCTGCGCAGTTGTGCGGCATCCACAACCCGGTTTACCTATACAGGTTCAGTTATGTTCAAACTGTTCAGGCAAACCTGTCAGTTAGGGACACCCTAACATGTATGGCCATCTTAAAATGGAATCAGGTGAATGAAAACAGCTTGTTGCTTCATTAAACTATACATCATTACTTTTTTATCACCCTGGATAATTTAAGGAATGCTTCTATGTAGGAAGCGTAGGTACATACAAACAACTCTTGTTGTGGGGCCTACATCGAAATCGCAACCAAAATGTATGGAACAGCTGATTTTTCGGTTTTGGCCCCATAGCAAGAGTTTGTACCTACCTAATGAAGGAAGCAAGGCTCAAATTACCCGGGGTGATAGGAAATATAACATTTACTTTCTTAGAAACAAGCTCTTTGACCGTCTGTTAATTTATGACAATATTTGTTTCAGATTAAAAAGTTCACCATATAAAATATGGTCTGACATTAGATGGAAAGAGGTGTTAACTAAGTTTCCCGAAGGATGCACGATATATTTATTATACACTTCAGCAACGCGTGTTGTTAAGAAGTACCCAAAATTTTGTATAGCGCCACTTGACAAGGTAGTTGCTTTTGCTTTAGAGAGGACTCGTCCAAACTGCCGCATTAGATATAAACATAAACAATTCAAAACATTACGGCTCAGTAAAAAAGGCGTTTTAAAAGTGGTACATTATGATACTAAGTTAAAGGTTACTCATTTTTAATAAAATCAAATTCAATTATCAACATTGTTTTATTTATAGGTACTTCGATTCTTAGGCTCCGCGCAAATGGGCCACCGGTGGCAGTGTTGGGCAAATTTTAATTGCAAGGACAATTAAAGATTAACAATTGCTTACTTGGTAAATGCAAGAAGCTTAACCAGTCTTTGATTTTACCTATCTTCGTGGGTTGTAACGATAAAAACTAACAATTGACAACATTACATTTTTATTTAATAGTATTTTTTATCGGCTTGTATTTAAATTAAAACCATACTAACATAATCTTTTTTTATCGTTGGAAAATGCCTTACGGATACCATGGGGACAGTGTGGCAGTGGCGTGCATTCATTTATACATAAGGTAGGCATTTAGATCGAAGTCTCTAAAACTCAATCTGAAACGCTACGCGGAAATCTTTACATAGTATAAAATAAAGTCGCACCCGCGTCCTGTACCTACCTACGCTTACCTATATGCTTTTCTACGCAACAGATGTTAATGTAATTTTCAATAGGTACTTAATAGATAGAGTGATTTCATAGGAAGGTTTACATGTATAGTACCATGCATGGCGGACGAACTCGCAGGCGGCCGCTAGTAGAAAATAAAATCTTAAAAACAATTATGTACTTACAACAATATAGGTGTTTCAGGTTGTTCTTTTTGCGAATGGCGAACCCAGGATGGGTCAATTCGATGAATGTGTAATAGTTTCATAGTTATTTGTAAATAAACAAAAATAACTACCTATCTATAAATAAAAAAAATCTTACCTATGAAATCTGGGTTTCTTACGCAGTATTTCTAAGCAAATGGAATTATCAGAACATTGGGAACACTGCAATTTTTCTATCGTCGTAAATGCACAATACAACACAACACTATAAAAACAAATATTTTAAGTAGATAAGTATTGTAAAAAAATAAGATTTGCATTATAAAAGTATTCAACATTCGCGCGCGTGAGTGACATGACAGACATAAACATTTGGATTATAAAAAATGGCTGGCGCAGCTGGCGCTGGCGTATTCATTCATTTTAAAACTATTTCCTTACTTTTATAAGTTAATCACGTCAAGGTGTGTTTTATAACAGTGAAGTGAAATAACAATATATAAAAAGAATTTTAAAATTCAAATAAGTTAAAAAGATCTTAAGTAAATGATTAAAACTACTTACTTTGTTCCTTATTCACAGACACTAGCGTACTTTTATTTAATAAAATTTATTCCTAGTATTTTATGCGACGAAAGGTTATTTAAATTTCGTAATTCATTATTTATTGATGAAAGTATTTTAAAATAATCCTATAAATTAATCGGCATCTTAAACAATATCAAATTGATAATCACAGTAGGTCGAGTAGGTCAGCCTACTTAATACGGCTAAATTAAGAATGTCAGTTTCCTAGTTATAATACCAGCAAGTTATAATATTTCAATCTTGTCGTTTAATACTGTCAATCGTTGTGTGTTTCTGAACAAGTAAAAAATATTGTAGTGTGTGTGATTTTTTACCGCGCATATTGGCACGTAGGTGTAAGTATGAATACGTTATACCTAGGTCGCCCGAAGCCTATAGGTTGCATTATTTTGTTGGTAGGAAGGACGTATAATCTATATAGTAGGGGGGCCCAAGAGGGGATTTTGGGATTGGTTCAAGCGTGGCAGTTTAATAGTAAGGGAGAATCCTTGTACCTTGTTAGGTACTTTCAGCAGGTATGAGCCCTCAATATAGTGTCGTATGTTCTGAGCCATTGATCAGATTAGTAAAAAAAAATCGAACCTCAGAACTGCTCGAGCGCGTCAGATTAAAACAATTTAGGTTTATAATATACAGAAAATGATATTATTATAAAAATCTGACGATTTGACCGTGACGGGAGTGATCGAGAGAATTTCAAAGTTGCAAAAAAAAAATCGTAACCTTGAAATGTTCGAGCGCGGTTCTTTTTTTTCTTTTTTCAAAGGAAATTACTTAAAAATTATAAAAATATTATAATCTGACGATTTCGACAAGCCGAAAATCGAAAATAATAAATAAAGTGTTGTCTATGCATTATGTATTTCCCGCTCTACGACTCTCATTCTTTCTCACTCTTTTTTTTGTCTTTCTCTTTTTTGATCAGTAGTTCCTAAGATAGATATGCGCGATCAACCAAACAAAAAAACAACTCAGTATAGATGCGTGCGTAGTACTTGATCATTATGTAACTGCGGCGTTATGTTAAAACTACCTATCTCTGAAGATATTCATTGAAATCTAATGACGTAAAGAACAATTTTGTACAAACTTAAATACTTGTGATGAATAACGTATTAATTTTGATAAGGAATAACATTATGTTTACAAAAAAATCTTCATAGTCTCCTCAATTACCCTGCTAGCCACGTGGCTATTATATTTGACCGATATTTCACCCCCTCAATTAAAGATTATGAGCATACTCTTCGGGGTTATACAGAGGACAAAGATGTTTACATCTCAGGTCCACAACAAAAGAGAACTGCTGATTTTGCAAAAGAGCTCAAAAATATTAAGTTTAAAGAAGCTTTTGTAAAATTTCTGATAGAACATTGGACTGACCGTGAGATGGCTACGATTATAGGTAACAAGACAATATATCTCAATCACGATTTATGTTATGTGTATACTGCTACTAATAATGAAGTGACGCGAACAGTTAATTACGATTTGACTTGTCAAGACCACGAAGAAGCGGATACAAAAATTGTATTTTTTACATGTCAACTTAAAGAAGATTCTACAGTTACTATAAGAACTTAAAAAACCTTAAGCTTAAGTTTGAGCTTAAACAAGCTCAATAATAGTGTAATAAGCAAAATTTAGAGCGTTGGGAATTTGCAGAAAATTACAGCAATGGCCTGTGCTATGAACTTTTTTTTAATTCTTTCAAATTGTCAGATTTAACAAATCCCTTCACAAAATAGTCAGATTAAGGCTGGGTACTACTAGTTTGTCGAGTTCAACCATCTGTATGAAAATCTGACACGCGCGAGTATTGCAAAGTCACAATTTTTTTTTGCATTTGCAAAAAAATATTAGGGACTCTTAGTCACGTCCAAATCGTCAGATTAAGTAAGAGGACACTTGTGACGGCTTAAATAATAAGTCCCTATAATTACTGACACGCTGGAGAAAATACATTTTTTTTCATATTTTTTTTTGCTTATATCGCTATTCGTTACGAGCGATCCGGCAGATTAATATTTCTCCGTGGACACAAGTTTGTGGGCTATCTACACTTCCAAAATCTGACACGCTCGAACATTTTTTTTTCATCACTTTTTTTTACATTTTTGAAAATTCATACACGCTCTCCCCACCACTAAAATGGTTAACTTCATAGGAGATTTTTTATTATTTAGCATCTAATCTTTGCAATCCAATAGATCTTCTAACCGCTGGAGACACTACAAATTTAGCACTCTGGGCTCCCCTACCAATAGTAGTGTATGAGTAATATATTGAGGTAGGCAGTGCTTAAATGCCTTTACTATGAGACCGCCCCTGAGTGTGGGTCCGCCCCATGGTTATGTGGGACTCTCCCCCTCGTGTGCAATTTAGGCCGCTGATCGGCCTAGGCGGAAGGCCCTAAAAACCAACGATTGCCACTCGCCAAAAAACGATGCGCGAGAGAGGTTGCTATTCACACCCAACTCTCTCGCGTGTCTATGGCTGTCCGTTGCCAGGCTAGTTTCAGGAGCGGTGTTCGCGGCACGGCACCTCCCGGAATTTATAAGCAACGTAAACCCCACTCCGTTCTACGCCCCGACACTATGGCGGCTGGAGAAGCCGCCATAGTGTCGGGGGCATATAATAGAAGCGTTTAGTTCTGTGCGGACTAGCGATGGGCGATTGTTCCATTAAAAGTTATCGAATGAATCGACAATTGATTAATCAAATATTCGAATGTCGATTTATTCGTTCTTTCAACAAATTATTCGATAAAAAATCGACGTTCGAATAACAATCGACGGATCTACTAGCGAGAAAAGTACCTACGTAGTTGCTCCTGCGGAAGGGCGCGTTTTTAGGAGGGGAGGGGGGGGGGGGGGTAATTTTGCTCACATCTGTCTTGGTTGTTGGTATTTTTGTTAGATTACTGAAGAGTTTCTACTGTATAACCCATAATGCCAGATGTGGGTTTGTGTGTAACTAAATGTTACCTGTAAAGCTTTGCTCAACCCCTTTTGGGATTACGAGCGTGATTATTTGTATGAAACTTTTTTGCTGACTGTACCGACATCTAATCTGGTTGTCGGTTAGCTCCTTGGATTCAATTGAGTAGATGGTGCGGCAAAAAAAAAATTACGTGCTGTTTCTTCAATTTTTGTTGCTGACTGTACCTACACTAACGTTATTTCGCTCGACGAATCCCATTTTACTGTTTAGTTGCTGCTATAAAAAAATCTTCATACCTACTCCTAACCGTTAAGGAGTTCTGTGCCTTCCATCATCAGCTTAGCACCATGAGATGATGACTTCCTGGATACGCAATAAATAAGAACATACCATAACATATGATTAAGTAAAGCATCAAAGACTACACGTGCCCATAATATTTGAGGAGTTCCCTCTGTTTACCTGGGATCTCATCATCAGATCCTACCTTGGTGATCGGGATGACTGGGAATGACTTGTGATCGGGAGTATACTGTTTTAAACAAAAAAAGAATTTTCAAAATCGGTACACAATTGACGGAGATATCGGTGAATATGTATGTATCGATACGTTTGATGATGCGTGTAACAATTTGGGCGCAAGCACAAATCGCAGCAATCGAAAGAACCATCAATTGATAGGTCGATTGTTATTCGTTTACGCGCTACCGCAGCGCTCAGCGTACGCACGCAAGTCGATGAACACAGATTGACTCAATGCGACTGCAATAACAATCGACAATTTATCGAATAATATGACTTGTTATCGAATGCATTCGAATAAACAGATTATTCGAATAATTCGATTGTTTTTACTAACAATCGCCCATCGCTAGTGCGGACGCAAAACCAACCGGACGTGTGTACGGTACTGTCAAAATAAAAAATGAAAATTAATTTATTATTTATTAATTAAAATTGTTAAATAATTATATAACAATGTCTGTGGCAAATAAAGACACGGAACGAGTCATTACAGAAGTTCGAAGTCAACCATCATTATGGGATTTTAGCGATAATTTTTATAAAAATCGTGACGCCAAACTACATGCGTGGATAGAAGTATACTGAGCATTGTATCCTGGTTATGATGATTTACCAGTTATGGAGAAAAAGGACATTGGTAAGTACCACGTAAGTATGCATACAAAAGAATAATAAGTAGGTATGTACCTACGAAGATATCGTTGAGTAAAACATGCTCTTTATTTAGATATAACGTTTAATGAACAACTACTGTATTTCAAATTATTTTACATTAAAATATTGAATTACTTTGCCAAGACACTGCACCTGTGGTAGATACAAAATAACTAGCGAATCTTTCTCTCAATGCGTCGCCCGATCTGACAATTATGTTAAGGATGTTAAAATCTTCATCCTTCTATTCTTCTTTTTATGTAACCGCCTTAAGTAGTAGGCAGCAATTATGGTGTTTAAAAAGGAATTAATTTATTTTTTCTGCGCGACTATACTTAACCGAGCTGTACGTTGGTGCGTAGAACACTAAACGATCAACCGACCGAATGATCCGTATACGGGCGGTCCGTACGGTAGTCCGTACGGACCGTCCGTGTAGCACTAAATCCAGCCTATGTCATTGCGCCGGCCAGCGCCGGCCGGAGCTTATCCGGCATTCTGGTTTCCACAGATTAGAAATAATTTATGTCTAAAGAAGATCTAAAGACTGGTTTCAACCAATGACGTAGGAATTCTATGGACCCGGCCTATTGTTTGTAGCTATAGTTATTTTTATATATATTTTGCGGCCAGGCAGCCATATTGTGTGACATAACTGTCAGTTACTGTTTGGTACTTCATGTGTCAACGATTTGTAAACATTATCAAAATTAATATTTATCTTTCTTTTTCTGGAGATTTCTTCATTGAAATTACGCGAAGTTGTGAAAGATCACACCGTCATAATGCCTAAGTGTAGTGTAATAGGGTGTGGGTCATGGAAAGACGAAAATCAACAAAGATTAACGTTGCACCGGTAAGTCTTAAAATTTACAAGTAAATAGTAAATAGTTTTAAGCATATAAGGGTACTCTGAATGTTTTAAATTTTTTATTTATCCATGTGATTCCATTCATGTGGATTTCAATTAAAGATTAGGCTTTATTTTGAATATTTTCAAGCTAAGAAAATGTTGAATTTGATAACTAGTGTTGTTCTCAAATTATCGAAAGTAATTGACGATAATACATAATCATGACAATATTATATTGGAGAGGCCTTAGGGGCAGATGGAGTACATATGCCTTCAAAATAGCATCTATTTAATATCGGATCATTATTCTTATACGATTTAAAAAAGAGGATTTATAAAAAAAATACTGGTGTCCATAAGGTTGGTTACTCTTACAACTTGGAAAGTGTTTAATTTTTTATTATTATTTATGTCTTCTTTTAACCTTATCAATTGTAATGGATTCATACAGCTAAAGAACATAAATATAAATGAAAATAAAATTGCCTATCCCATACCCAACCCAAATTATTTAAGATTCCAATTTTCATCTCCAATATATCTTATAGGTTTTTGTTTTTTTTAGGTTACCAAGAAGTGAATATAGGAAGAAAATGTGGTTGGAAGCAGTAGGAGTGGAAAAAGCTCTTTTCAAAGCTGAGTTTATTGCCGGTTCTTCTCAGAACAAGGCCTCTTGGTAGACTCTTAAGCCGATGGCATCAAACTTCACTTTGGCATCAAAATTGTACCTAAATTAATAAAGAAATTTGAGTTTGAGTTTGTTTAGTCAAATTAATAATGGTACTACATGTAAATAATAAACATATTGATTTACGTTCTAGTATTTCGTTTTATTATTTTAGCAAAATATCTTTGGTGTGTTTAACTTCAACCTATGTTTTAGATATTCGCTCCCCCCAGCCAAGCTTACAACTAGCCACCAGCTTAACGTGCCTTCCGAAGCACAGAGGAAGTTTCACCCGATATCTTGTAGCAATAAGGGATATATTATAGAAAGCGCACCGGGCGGTGGGCGGGCGCCGTGAAAATATATGGCGTGTGGGCGCGCCTCGCGTGCGCACGCACGCGAGGCAAGTATATGTCGTTCATAATTAGGGCGCCATACATTTTATCGTCATCCTCTCGGCGCTTTCTATATAATATCTCCCTAACAGGTGTTGTGAGGCTCTATTTTAATATTTTGTCATCGTTACGTAGAACTCTCGACCGCCGCACTATCGACCCCCTCCGTGAGAGTTGAGAGTGTATAAACCCCATGAGTCATTAATACAATTTGAACTATCTAAGGGTGTAATGATAGCTTTATAATTACTAATGTTTATAGCTTGCCAAGAAATCGTGTTTGGTATTAAAGGCGAGACCAAAAAATGCACCAATGTGTGAGAAATGCGCACGTGTCCGTGAAAAATAGTACTGCAGTCTGAAAGTTGCTGTTTTCTCTACGTAACTGACAGGCCGACCTAGGCCGCCTGCGTATACGTGAAATGGTCTCGTCTGTCTATCTCATTCTAATATACGTGTTAGTATACTCTTTCTCTTTTACTTTGCCCATATACAGTTTCCTATATCTATGCATTCATTTCATATTGATAAGCTAACTTTATGACACAATAAAATTATTTCACAAAATAATTTTATCGATATAGCAAGATACTACCGAACAGCACTATAACAGCTGTCAGTCCGCCATTTTATGCGCTCAACCGGCACGGTTTTTTTGTTGTTAGGGCACGTCCATTGAATTCCTACGTCATTGGTTTCAACCCAATCTAATCTAAGGTTTCAACCAATTCAACCGCCAACCTGACAAGAGCTCTCGTTAGTGTAACGGGTATAAGGAGCAGAAGTATCGTTGTGAATATTTTACATAAGGAATACATCAAATTAACAAGGTACATACTTGTGTGTTTTCTTTATTATCTTCCCTGGCAGGGCCGTGTTTAGGGGAGGGCAAGCGGGGCTACAGCCCAGGGCCTCCACAAAAGATTGGCCCCCGCAATAGACTTCGGAAAAAAAAATTTCAAATTCAGACTAGTAAACACCAGTAAATAACTTTTCCTTTCATTTTTTATTTTGCGTTTTACCTTTACCTACGGTACTTTGTACAAACATGATTACATGAATAATAATAATATCTTTCTATTTTGTTCGTTGATTAAAGGTCGTAAAGAAGTATGCCTATTTTTTTAACCGAAAACTCGATTGAAAAAAAATTATCATTTTATTTGGAAAATAATTTGGGGCTAAGGGGCCTCCACTTCTTTGTTGCCCCGAGGCCTCCAGACCTTTAAATCCGGCCCTGTTCCCTGGATGTAGGTATAGACTGCTACACTTTAAATCTATACGTGACACCTTCGGCCAAAATCTCCCAAACGAGTGTAGACAGTTCGGGGGCGGGCGCCATTGCGCCCCGCTCATCCCGCGTACCCCTCACGATTAAAGTGTACTTAAATTAATCTAGGATTGCCCTGTCTAGACGCGCTCGTTGGAAGACTGAGACTTCCATAGACTGTGATATGACGTTCAGAATTGTATAGTGGTTGAAAATCCCACTACACAATTCTCATTAGTCAAAATCATGAGGTCTATTGCCATGCATTTCTTTCCAAGCACTCCCTAGATGCATTAAAATATGTGACGCCCATATTATGATGCAAACATCAAGAAATGAGACAAATAAATGAATATATGGCTCAAAGATCTTAGATACCAACCCTAAAAAAACTTTTGTCGAAAATACAGCGCTCAGACCTCAGACCAATGATTATAAGCTCAGACACAGGGATTCTTTGTCTAAGGCTCAGACCAATGATTCTTTGGTCTGAGATACAGCGTCTGGATGTCCATCTTTGGGTTTTGTGCAGTAAAAATGATGTTGTTTCGTTTCATAAGCATCCGTGTTGACGATCAGTTATGAGAAATCATGCAAATAAAGGTTTTGTGGTTTGTATGACATTGAGAATTTTATAGTGGTATTTCCACCTCATCAGTCACCATCATGAGGTCTGTACCATGCATTTTTCGTCAAGCACTCCCTAGATGCATAAAAATGTGCGGCACCCATATTTTATTGCACTAATCAAGAAAGAAGATAAGAAACGGAAGACTTGGCTGTATGGGGTAGATCCCTTTGCCGTCCCGTAACAAGGAAAATTTAAGAAAAAAAGAGTGACGGGAAACCACGGGAAACCCATGGCGTCTGGATGTCAATCTTTTTCGATAATTCAAAATTGCTTCGGAGTGGATTTTGTGCAGTGAATGTGGTGTCGGTCGTTTCGTTGCATAAGCCTCCGTGTTGACGAACAGTTATGAGGAATCATTGAAATAAAGGTTTTGTTATGAGGATTTTTGTGTATGTGGCGTTAAGAATTGTATAGTGAGAAAAATGCACTGATAAAAAAAAATATTGTGAAAAAAGAAAAAAGGGTTTGGCGGGAAATCATGGCGTCTGGATGTCGATCTTTATTTCGATAATTCAAAATTGCTTCGGAGTGGATTTTGTGCTGTGAAAGTGGTGTCGTTTTGTTGCATAAGCATCCGTGTTGACGAAAAGTTGTGAGGAATCATTGAAATAAAGGTTTTGTGTATGTGGCGTTGAGAATTGTATAGTGGTTGGAAATCCTACTATACAATTTTCATCAGTCACAATCATGATTTCTGTACCATACATTTCTCGCCAAGCACTCCCTAGATGCATTAAAAAGTGTTGCACCCACATTTTAATGCAAAAATCAAGAAAGAAGATGAAACTGAAGACTTGGCTGTATGGGCTAGATCCCTTTGCCGTCCCGTAACAGGAAAAAAAAACTAAAAAAAAAAGAAAAAAAAGTCAGGTTTGGCGGGTAATTATGGCGTCTGGATGTCGATCTTTATTTCGATAATTCAAAATTGCTTCGGAGTGGATTTTGTGCAGTGAAAGTGGTGTCGTTTTGTTGCATAAGCATCCGTGTTGACGAACAGTTATGAGTAATCATTGAAATAAAGGTTTTGTGTATGTAGCGTTGAGAATTGTATAGTGGTAGCGTTGAGAATTGTATAGTATAATGGGATTTCCAATCCCATTATACAATTCCCATCAGTCACCATCATGAGGTCTGTACCATGCATTTCTCGCCATGCACTCCCGAGATGCATTAAAAAGTGTGGCACCCACATTTTAATGCAAAAATCAAGAACGAAGATGAAACTAAAGACTTGGCTGTATGGGCTAGATTCCTTTGCCGTTCCGTAACAGGGAAAATTTAACCAAAAAAAAAAGGAGTGTTTGGCGGGAAACAATGGCGTCTGGATGTCGATCTTTATTTCGATAATTCAAAATTGCTTCGGAGTGGATTTTGTGCAGTGAAAGTGGTGTCGTTTTGTTGCATAAGCATTCGTGTTGACGAACAGTTATGAAGAATCATTGAAATAAAGGTTTTGTGTATGTGGCGTTGAGAATTGTATAGTGGTTGGCAATCCCACTATACAATTCTCATCAGTCACATTCATGAGGTCTGTTGCCATGCATTTTTCGCCAAGCACTCCCTAGATGCATTGAAAAGTGTGGCATCCACATTTTAATGCAAAAATCAAGAAAGAAGATGAAACTCAAGACTTCGCTGTATGGGCTAGATCCCTGTGCCGTCCCGTAAAAGCGAAAATTTTACCAAAAAAAAAAAAGTCTATTGTCAGCGATTGTCAGTCTATGACTTTTGTAATTGTATTTTTTTTACATGATTCCTATCTGAATTTAGCCTTAGCCTTAGCCATGGAAAAAATAATAAAAAATCTTCGGCAGCTGCTGTAATGGTCTTTTTCTTAAATTTTCCAAGTTTTTAATTCATTGTGGACTCCATACCTCTTTTAGATGTATTCATTGGCAAGATTGGCAAGTAGCAATTCATTTTTGCACAGCGAGTGTTCTAATCTGATATCACCTCTGTTTACGATAATATTGTTTACTGTAATATAATTACTACATTTACGTATCGTAAAATTTTTTGTTGTACAATTTAAAGGTATTGTATAGTAGAATTTTTAATTTCAAGTACCTATGGTATGCAGCAAAGCATTCTTTAAACATATTCCCTCTAATGTGTTATAATAATCAAATGTAACGTCTAGGTACTATGTTTCGAGGCTATACATAATGTATATTATGTGCTTCATTTGAACTCCTTGCTAATCTGTTTAAATAAAATATTATGTCTATTGTTTAGAATTAGTCAAATTGATTCAAGTACAACCAGGTAAAATTGCATTAAATTCAAATTTATAATTAATATTTAAAAATTGGTATGCTATGGTCATATGTAAAATTTTAATTAAACATTATATTTTCCAGTAATCTAATATTGAAATGATGTTTGTCCCAGTCGAAGGTATAAGCAGTCAGAAGAAATTTAAAAAACCAAACATTTTAAGAAAAAAAGTTAAGGCTCCACTACCTAAATCAAATACGCTTGAACCTTTTGAATCTATGGACATAGAAAAAGTTTTTTGTGATTCTGCAGTTGAAAATGATACAGGAAAGGTTAAATCTGAACTTGCTCCTTTTGGTGATGATCCTTTGATGTCCCACAATAGTATAAATAATGATGCAATTGATAACAATGAAGGGTCTGATGAGAAACATAAGACTAGCCATCTTGCACATAATATGGATAATGAAATGGATGTGAAGAGTAAGTGTTTTTCTGTTCTTTCATTTGATATAGTTGAAATAAAACATGGAATATTAAAGGGTCAAATTGTTCAAGGTGGTGAAAATTCAAATCAAGCACTGGTGAATATTGAAGCCTTCTTTAATGACTCCCAAGAAGAGGTATAAACACTTTAATCTGCCCTTTTCTGTGTAAGCTCTCGATCAAACATGTCATTGCTGTTGCTTGAAGTAATAATAATATAATAATTAGGGATGCATCAATACACTTTTTTGCAGATACAATATAGACACCGATTCTTTCTTTAAAAATATTGTCGATACCGATACAAACGCTTAGTGAATTAAAATTAAAATATGGTAAAATATATAAAACACAATTTTGGTAAAATATTTTAATTTCTATTAAACTATATAAACATTTACAGACTTTGAATAAGATTATTAAAATTAAGAATTAAGGGTAATAATTAAAATGAAATGAATAACAGTTAATAATTAAAGTTAACATTTTTGTTTAAAAAATAAAAAATTCTCAAGTTTTGTGAAGAAAGCCCATTTATGAACTAGATCAAACAAGACACGCATTTACATTACTTTTTTAAAGGCAAAATTTGAAAGGTGGCAATAAAAATATTGGCAAACCCAAAATATTGCCGATATATCGGCATCGATATCGGATGCAGCCCTAATAATAATATATTTCCACTCTCACACCAATTATCTATCCCAAATTAAGTATCATGAAAAACTTGTGGTATGGATACTATATAACAGACAATGTTTTACATAATCATTTTTAGATATTTTTTTAAATAAATATATCAATCTAAGGAGATTGGTCAAATCGCTGAGTTCATAGGAAGTCGGAGTGACGCGATCAGCGGTCGTACTATATAACATGGTTCAGTTGAGCATGCCGTAATATAAACTATTCATTGCGCACGTCCTGAGGACTGCGAAGCAATGAAAGTTAAGCACAGCCGCAAAGGAGATCGGACAAATCGCTGAGTTCATAGGAAGTCCGAGTGACACGATTAGCGGCCGGCCCGTACTACATAACATGGTTCTAGTTGAGCATGCCGTAATACACTATAGATTGTGCGCGTATTAAGGACAGCGAAGCAATGAAAGTTAAGCACAGGCACAATGTAATACAATTTTTTAGATAGTAACGCATAATTTTAAGCGATTCTTTTTATGAATAAAAGTCTGACTATTTGTTTAAATATTGTTTTTTAAATATAAATCTAAATATCTGTTCTCACGTGCAAAAATTATTCCATTACTTGATAAATAACTGATTCACTGCAATGATTGCATGTTACAGTTGAACAGGACGGCATTTTGACAGAAAAACGGATATTTTTTTCTGACATACGCACGTATTCACTCGACTTTATCGGACGGCGAACTGGCGGCAATGTATGCCCGTTGGGCATACATTTGACACAAGTTCAATGCCGGCTTGGCCTATCTCCCTGTATTATTAAATCTGTGATGCTAACAGTGCTACCATTAATTTTTTTTTTATAATATATGTCAGTAAAAATATTTGATAGCAGTTACATATGAAATCACAGACAATATATTGGAATAAACTAATTAGGTACTGTTTCTTAGACTTGTAAGTTTTTGTATTAATTGTATGCCTTTCTTTGTACCCCAGAATATGATGCTGTATGACATTGATTTCAAACCAGGAAAACAAATTGAAACAATAATGGTTATAGGTATGTTATCCCTTAGAAGAAATCATTAAATTGTGTTTTAATTTATTAGTCCTTTAATTAAGTGCTTTTGATTAAGTGTGATTGACCCACACAATGAATCCATGGAATGCTAAAAGCTTTGATCGCATTGTAAGTAATATTTAGAACTGAAGCCATTTGAATAGGTAGGTCAATACAAACGACTCTTGCTAAGGCACCATCATCAAAAACAAAAAAGAATAATCTTTATTATACTTATAAAAAATGTAACAACATTAAAAAAAAACAATGTGTGCAAGGGTGGACTTATCTCTAAAAGAGATCTTAACCTATGAATGTGTGATTAAGTTAGCTTAGGGGACAATACAATACAATGTTATGATGTTAAAGATAAGTTATTATGTTTAGTCTACTTTTACACACACAATAATCTGTGTTGAAAACATTGTTATTATTAATAAATTAAAAACAATCATCAAAAACATTGTTATTATTATTATTATTAATAACAATGTTTCGATGATTAAACTTATAACATTTTTTATACAATTCTCTTCTTTTTTCCAATTCAATTTATAAAATTCATTTTTTATGTACTTGATGATGCAATCCTACTAATATTATAAATGTGAAAGTTTGTATGGATGTGTTTGTTACTCTTTCACGCAAAAACTACTGAACTGATTTTATTGAAATTAAAATAATATAGCTCATACATCACTCGCACATACTCAAAGAGATGGCAACGGATAGGGAGAAGTGGTGGAATGCTCATGCTCATAGGCTGCATCGACAAGAGCACTGCTCTTAAATGAAGAGAGAGAGCTCATACTCAGCATTCGGCATTGGGCCCCGTGGTCATTGTTATTGCAAAAACAATTGCTAATCTTCTTAAAATATTATTTCGTAGATGATGATTCTCCAAGAAATGGCATGTACATTGAGCAAAACTCAGATCTCATTACTAGTATGGTCCCCTTATCAGCCGTAACTTCTCAATATAGGGGGCAAAATGAAACTATTGTGCAAACACCAGTTACAAATATTTATACTCTCCCAACAACATTACCGAAGTATAAAGTAAGTATCCATATTATAGGTTGTAAACTTGATTACTAACTTATACAATGGACTATAAACAACTTTCATCTCAGTGTTAACTTTGTAAACTATGCTAAGCAACTTGTGAACTGAGTAACTACTTCGTACCACTACTTAACACTTCAAGCAGGACCCGTACGTCTCTTCATGGTCCTTCGAGCCGGATTTGAACCAACGACTAATGGATCTACAGTCCACCGTACATACATGTTATACATATTATATAGCTTGAAAAAAGTCAGACCAAAAATACACGAAATGAGTATTGGACAAGTATGTTTTTCTTTTATCACGCAAACAAATAATGAGCATGAAACTGTGCGTTGAAATGTCGTGTGACGTCACATTTCAGTACACTTTTACTGAAGTGTAACGTCACAGGCCCCTCGTCTAAACTAAGACGTCTAAAATTAAATGCTCTTTATCTTTTTAATTTTTCATTGATTTGATTATGAAAAAAATTCTCGTCTAATCTTTTTTGGTAATCCACCTGACGGATTTAATAGAATTATTACCTATATTTTTACCCAGTCATCATAACTTTGTGCTATGGTTAGAAAGCTTGTATGATTTCTGTTTGAATTCAATTAAGTATTTATAAAATTTTCTCTTGTAAATGATTGCAGTGTGATGCACCTGATTGTAAAAAGGAATTTAGAAGTGAACAAAACTTAAAAAAACATAAAAATATTCATAATCAGGATGGTAGTATTAAGCCCAGTCGACAAGTGACAGAATGCCCTGTTAAAAAAATAGAGGCGGATGGCACAGAGACAGCCTGTGGGAGAATATTTCTGGTGAGGGAGCTTCTATTGAAACATCTTAATGAAGACCATATATCAGATGACGCAGGTTATACGTAAGTTGTTAATCATTGCACTTTTGATCACTAGTAAGACCTCATTAAAATGCCTGTATTTTCAAAAATATTTGTTAAGTTTTAGTACCATCTACATTACTGGCGTAATAAAGAAAAACACACTTTCGCTTTTTATAAGTGAATTTTATAGTTTAACCAAATTCCGTAACAATAGAAAGAGATAGCACGACCACTCTTGAAACACTCACTGGCGTTAGCATTTTCTTGTCTATGTAGACAAGGTAGGTATATAGCTATTATAGCTCCTACACACTATGTCGGCGGCCTGGCCGTAGGCCGTCAACAAGCATCCCTGCCCGCCTAGCATGACAACCGAAACACGATATGATATGGCCATTTATTGCGTTAAACTGTTAAAAATTATTGGATATAACCGCAATCTTGAAAATATACAAATATACATAATTTCAAGTTGACGATTGGAGTTTTCTCCCGAGTTCTTGCTGTAAGAACACGTGTTGAGAGACTCCATTTTTAACCTCAATATACCGTACAATTGTCTGCTACTTTAAAGTACATTTTCACTTGACATTGGCGAAATGCGTTATATATCGCGAACGCCATTTAATTAAAAAGAAGAAGAAGAAGTTGACGGTTATATCCAATAAATTTTGACTGTTTAACGCGATAAATGGCTACATTATATCATATCGTGTTTCGGTGGTCATGCTAGGCGGGCTGGTGGGTATTTTGAGCCGCACAGGCTATGCTTCGTTGTCTATTACCACTAGCGTTCTACATGACTTCCAACTACGAAAACATCATTTGGTGTTCCGCGCCTATGTGCTAGTCGTGCTAGTTTTAGTGGCACGTGGCGACTTATCGATGCCGGCAGCATACTCTCGTAGCATTACCGCCGTTGGCGCGTGGATGGCCTGTGTGTAGCAGCCATTAGGTATCAGGAAGATATTTCTCCGACGGGGCTATTCACAAGTGACTCATGTTTTGTACGCATATTCTACCATCTCCTAAGAAGCCACCGTACAATTTCGCTATGTTCCGCACACAACGCGACGGTTGTGTTGGTCACGCGCTACCTGAGGCGAATACGCGTTACATAAAAAAGGTGGCCGAACAAGAAGTAAACATAGAATTTGTACTTAAAGATGAAAAATATTCTTGTTTATATTATAATTATGCTATATTAAAAGTATGAAACTTATCATCATCTTTTTCATGAATTTCATCCCTAGCAGCAACGAATGCTCTAAGTACCTACATTTAATATTTCTTTCAAGATACGGGTTCCCAAAATGTTCTTTTTCGTCTATTCTTGTAATAAATATTAAAAAGAACATCTTCATCGCTAGAATCGGTCGACATTGTACTCGACGGCTTAAGAAATAATTATAAAGTAGCAAAATAAGCATATGTATCACAGATATATCAATCTAAGGAGATCGGTCGAATCGCCGAGTTCATAGGAAGACCGAGAGTCGCGATCAGCGACTAAAACCATGTTATGTAGTACGGCGGCTGATGGCCGTACTACATAACATGGTTTTAGTTGAGCGTGCCGGAATATGCACTATTCATTGCGCGCGTCTTAAGGACTGCGAAGCAATGAAAGTTAAGCACAGCCGCAAAGGAGATCGGTCAAATCGCTGAGTTACGTATTCACTCGACTTTATCGGAAGGCGAGGTGGCGGAATTGTGGCTGGGCATACAGTTGTCACAAGTTAAACGCAGGCTTGGCCTATCTCCTTGTATTATTAAATCTGTGATATGTATAGTCGATTTTGGCTAGCGCTGTGTACGGAGACCTAATTGATAGAGTAACATACCCGTAGGCGAGCTGTGGTCCGCGTCAGGCGCGTAGCTCGGTAGAAAGGCGTTACGATAGGAATCTTTGACATAATTAGGTGTGAGGAGTGTGGGCGTCGCTTCTTCTGGTCGTCTGGGTTACGTGCGCACGCACGGTCGCACTGGCGCTCGACGGACGCCGTGCTGGCGTGCGCGTGGCCCGGCTGCGGCCGCGTGTTCCGGCAGCCGTGCCGCCTGCGCGAGCACGCGCGCGCACATACCGGCGACCGGCCCTACCCCTGCCACTACCCGGTCAGTATACTAGCACAGCGTAAAAACTTACAGTGGTGCGACGCTAGTCTTGTCTAGACCAAGGTTTCTCAAACTATTTTGGGTAAGAGACCTCTTTTTCCGAAATAAACTGTTACTTCAGACCCCCACAGCCAAATAACTTTAAAAATCATATCTCTAGCTTTTGTCGATTGGTTTTTGTCATAATTTTCTTCATTTTCTCATCAAAATTCAACAAAATTATTTTTTTCTATAGACTGAGTTCTATAGAACTTTTATAGACTGATACTAGCGTACTTGCAAGTTCGCCGGTCGAGGCTGGATAGCAAAGCGCGTATACGGGCTAAACTAAAAATGAAGGACAATGAGCTTGGGAAAAACAAACAAAAAAAGGAATTTTGTATTTCATAAAATTATGGATCTCATTAAGTACTTACTAAACGGAAAAATATGTTTTTTCTATTTTATAAAATTATAGATCTCATTATTAAATAATCAACAGTATTTATTTCACTTCGATACGATACGTATTTAAAAAGTTATGATACATTGAAGTTTGATATAAAAATATACATCTCTTTCAAGTCGCTGGCACGCGGCGCCAGCGACTTGAAAAAGAGTCGCGTCTGCCGTCTTGGATTTCGAAATACATGTTGTATTGGGAATCGGGAAAACCACGAAAATGATACCAATAAGCAATTATGCATATTTTATTAAAAAGTCTTTTGCGTAACAGATTTACATCAACTTAAAAAACAATAAAACTATTTTTCTTATTATATTATATTCCTATTACCCTACCTACATAAACGTGTCACCACACCAACAAGCAAAATCAAACGAAGTAGAATTAGACTAAAATTAAAAATGTGACAACCCTAGGCGTCTAGACAAAAACGGCATTTGCCTCAACTTCAAAGGCGTCGGACCACTGGATGTTTTTACACTGTGGTATTACGATCTAGGTTTCCCAAGAGAGATAATAAAAAAAAATACCACCAGGAGTGCGGATGGTCATTCCGGTCGGCGAGCAAGTTGTTGCGGCACGCGCGGCGACACACGGGCGAGCGGCGCCACGCGTGTGCTGCGTGTGGGCGCGCCTTCCTGCGGCGCGAACACTTGCGCGAGCATCACGCCAGACATCACGCCGCGCGCCCGCACCACGCCTGCTCGCACCCAGGTACGTGACGAACTTCGGCGCGAACACTTGCGCGAGCATCACGCCAGACATCACGCCGCGCGCCCGCACCACGCCTGCTCGCACCCAGGTACGTGACGAACTTCGGCGCGAACACTTGCGCGAGCATCACGCCAGACATCACGCCGCGCGCCCGCACCACGCCTGCTCGCACCCAGGTACGTGACGAACTTCGGCGCGAACACTTGCGCGAGCATCACGCCAGACATCACGCCGCGCGCCCGCACCACGCCTGCTCGCACCCAGGTACGTGACGAACTTCGGCGCGAACACTTGCGCGAGCATCACGCCAGACATCACGCCGCGCGCCCGCACCACGCCTGCTCGCACCCAGGTACGTGACGAACTTCGGCGCGAACACTTGCGCGAGCATCACGCCAGACATCACGCCGCGCGCCCGCACCACGCCTGCTCGCACCCAGGTACGTGACGAACTTCGGCGCGAACACTTGCGCGAGCATCACGCCAGACATCACGCCGCGCGCCCGCACCACGCCTGCTCGCACCCAGGTACGTGACGAACTTCGGCGCGAACACTTGCGCGAGCATCACGCCAGACATCACGCCGCGCGCCCGCACCACGCCTGCTCGCACCCAGGTACGTGACGAACTTCGGCGCGAACACTTGCGCGAGCATCACGCCAGACATCACGCCGCGCGCCCGCACCACGCCTGCTCGCACCCAGGTACGTGACGAACATCACAAGATTATGTTCAGCCGAGAGAAAGTGAGAGACCTAGTGTGTCTGACTAAAAATTCTTTTGGAAGGTTTAAGTTTCCTCCGATACCGATTAGTCTCTAGGACGTTCGTCTTCGAAACGTTACGAAGAAAAAATAAGTAGGCCCAATTCATGCTGATATGGCAGCGACCCTGAAATTAGTTTCAGTTATTTTTGGATTCTCGGAAAATCCTGCCAAAACGGCGCTGCTTTGTTAGTTATCCATAATCGCATGGGCGATATAAGGCGCTACCTTATATCTGATTATAGATTTTATATTTTATCCACAGGTTGCGAGTCAACTTTCAACAACATGAGCACATTGTATCTGCACATGAAGAAAGTGCACAAGAACAAGGACGTCGGTGCACCTGAGACAGTTACCACTGAGCTGCCGTCACTGGAATCAAAGAGCGAAGGAACATTTTTGGTAATAGAATTTGTCAAGTTTAAAAATTTATGTTCCATAATATTTAAGCGTGAATTTTTTAACTGAGCTGTTTATTTTAGGTGAATCTTCCGAGTGAGGTGGAGAAGGGCGAGTCGGAGGAGCCTGTTGAGGCGGAGGTGGGTGAGTTGGAGACGGAAGCGGAGGCGGCGGTAGAGATGGAGATTGATGGGACTTGGCGCGCGGCTCGCACTCACTGTACGTGGCCCCTACGTACTGCTCCCGCGGTTGCGCCTACGCCTCTACACGACCAATATACGGTTAGTAACGAAAAACGCGAGCTATAATTCATGTTGTAATAGTGTTCTAGAAGGATAAACAAACTTATATTTAAGCTTGTATTTATGAGATTGAAATGTAACAGTGATATTGAGAATCAAGTGAATCCTGGGTATTGTCAAAGTCCAAGTCAGAATTACTTTATTCATCTAGGTACAATTTGTACACTTACGAAAGTCAATTGTGTTGTGGTGAATGGGACTTTCAATGTACGCTTTTATGAACGGTCAGAAGTTGTCTAGAAATGGAGGCTCAGATGGTAGAAATAATGAGTATATGAATCGGAAGGGAGTGGGAGTTGGGGGACAGGGAAGACATAGGCGAACGGCTTTTTATCTTTGAATAATTTATTCTGTCTTAACGTTGTGCAGGTGGAGCAGTCCGAGGAGAACTCTGAAAATAATATTTACACCGTACGCAGCGATTTGTTCCTACACGGGAATGTGTTGATCAATGAAGACAGCCAGTAAGTCATTTTACTTTTTTCTACCAACCGGTACACCAGATTATGTTAACGTCTAAACCTTTATTGGTCCTTCGAGCCAGATATAACCAAAGATTTACGGGAGATAACGTAATAATAAACAATGTGTCCACTATCGAAAAGATATAAGATTGGTGGCGATTCTGTTGTACCACTCTCTAAAGTAAATGAATCTAAAAAAACTCTAATTTTAATTTTGTTTTTATATTTGCTATTCTGTTGTCACGTCTAACTTAGTTTAGTCCTTCTTTTTTGACAGGACTAGCGCGTTAAGTTGATTTGGACAGTGTTTCCCGTTTAGTACATTCATAAAAATAAAGAACGCATTGAGCTGTGAATGAATGGACCACCTAATTTAAAAAAAATGACAGTATACTTATTAAAATTCATCTGGAAGTAATTAAAGGTGTAAACTAACGTTTACTGTTAAAGAAAGCATAACGAAATTCAAGAATTTATATCGTTTTAATGTTTTTTTTGTTGTTGTTGTAGCAAACATGTTATAAGCAAAATGTGGGACGTATATGCGATGAGATTTGAAATAATTATCTATAGATATGGGTATAATTTTCGTGGTTTCGGCGCGCATCGCCTCTTTTATAATAAAAAGATGCGTGCCCTTTCTGAGCTGATAAGTGTGCTACGACCTTTAAACATCTATATCGAGATCCAAGTAGAGGACGTGACTTTTTAGTATAATATCAAAATGGGTATCATTTTGTGGTTTTCGAGGGTCCCCTTTTGGATTTGCAATCGAATACAACATATATTTCGAAATCCAAGATACATATTGGTATCTATAATATTATAAAGTCGCGTCCGCCATCTTGGATTTTGAAACCGATCCTCTATTCGGAATCAGGACCCCCGAAAACCACGAAAATGATAACCATATTGACATACACTAAAAAGTCACGTCAGCCATCTTTGATCTCGAAATAGATGTTGTATTCGTTATCGGGACCCCTGAAAACCACAAAATGATATCCAAATTGACTAAAAAGTCGCGTCCGCCATCTTGGATCTCGAAATAGGTGTTGTATTCGTAATCAAAAACCACAAAAACTATACTCATATTTATTTTACAATAAAAAGTGTTTATGTCTTTAGACTAATTTTATTGGACATCCATTAACATGTCTATATTTAGCGCTTGATAATTTTAATTTTAGAGTAATTTTGACATAAAACTTAGACAACAGAATAACAAAAAGCTAAATTAAGTAACTAAATTAACTTTATTCCTGTCAGATTAAAATATATACTCTCATTTTCCTCCGTTACCGGCACCGCCATCTAACAGCACTAAACCTAAATTTAGTTAAGTTTAGTCTACAAACTAGACTCGCCGAAATTAAATCATCTATGTTTCTTTCCTTATAGGCAATCAGGTGCAGTAGTGACTGCTGGCGAAGCGCTTGATAATGACCTAGGATTACTGGATGCTCATCCTACAGTCGATCTCATGCAGGTTTGTATAGCTCTTCCTAATATAATTTTTTCCGCTAATCCTATTTCCTTTCAAAACTTGTGTTGTCTAGTCACCGATTTGATGTAGCTACCATTTTAACTCGAACAAATAAATTTGGCATCTCATTTCTCATGAAACTACTCGTAAATGGTTACTACTCGCGTTTGAAAGCTGCGTTAAGCAGCCTCTACCAGCTATCTTCGCATTCTCTACAATAATTGTAAAGTATTAACAGTCCGTCAACGCTTCAACAGCACGCAACCCTTCCCTACAGCACCGAAATAATGAACAAAAGACGGAAAGATATTGTTTGCACTCAAATATTATCGAAACACGCTTTTTCGACTAAATTTTATACATTTTTAGGACCTATTCTATATTATCAGATTAAATTCGATGTTAAAGATTTATCCCCTGAATTTCAATAACTATAAGAAAACCCTTCAAGATGGCCTTCAAAACATGTCCTATGAAGAGACGGAGAATTTATTATAAATAAAACTCATCTTCTGAATCGAAGTTCATTATAAACACGTTCGGTGCTGTCGACGCGTACACTCAATAATCGAAATGGAACGGCTCGCTGGCGCGTTTGTGAATGTCATGAATTTGGCTCAGCGCGACGTCAAGTATCGAGCCAGTGACGCGAAGGCCATATGGCTCGCTCGTGAATGGCAACCTTAAGGATGATGGTATATCCTATCTTGGCAGGCGGCTTCATCTTACCTGATGGCAAGTGACGATAACGCTGAAGATGGAATCGACCTTCACCTGGAATCCTCAACCACAGAGGGACTGGCTATCTTATCATTAATTGTCGGAACACAATAATGCTGATAACATTAGTACTATGGCGACAGATTTTGATAAGACGGTAGTAGCTAGTCAGGCGGACTTGAAAAATGTCCTACCACCAACTAAACCGGGTACAAATTTGTACTCCTCTAACCACAAGACAGGGGCGGTTAATGTAGTTTTAGAATATTATAAACTTGTATACATTTCCCTCTTCATCATTGCCGTGTAATGCCGGCAGAGTAGAATAGCATCACCCCATATCCTCCATTCGATGTCGTAGAAGGCGGTTGCTGATCGCAAACAGTATTGATCACCTTATACTGCGTCCACCAAACCGCATTGGGCAAGGGTGGTAGACTAATGCCTAAACCTCCTTCGATGACAAGGTCTTGTGTTGAATTATAAAGGCTGTTATGATGATATGTGATATACTTTCATTTTAAAAGATGTACCACTACTGGCGGGTTCCAATGATTTAACTAACTATTAACTCATAACAGTTTCCATAGCAACGGTAGAATTTTGACTTATTATGTACAGGACGGTAGAATTTTGACTTATTATGTACAGGATGTCTGTCAAAATCTTATCCCTAGTAAGCAAAAGTGGAGATAGATAAGTTATTGAAACCGGCCAATAATCACGGAGCTGGTTCTGAGAACTGGCGCTAATAGACAAAGTAAACATTTAATATGTATAATATGTTCTATTCCAGGAGGAGTTGTTGTACACAGAGGCCGGAGACGAGTCTTCCTTCAGAATATTCCTGTTGAGCGGCGAGGATCTCACTTAAACAGCTGAGTAGTTAGATTATAATTTGAACTGTGACAAGAAATGTTCCTTACGTCGACAACCTCATTATATAATATAAACATCTCTATAGCCTAGTAATTAACATCAATTTATGTTTTTATAAGTATGTTTGACTTACAAGTTATATGCGTAAATTTTCTCGAATGCGGCGGTTTGGTATTTTTATGTATACCGGGTATTATAGAATTCCGAAATAAAGGAGAATGCCCAATTTAGTATGGGACTTGGGCCATGATTGGGCTTTAATGAAATCGAGTGTCCAAGACTGGGAAAAAAAGATAGTTGTTTATTTCTCCCTATCTAAGGGAAGGCAAGGGGATCTAGGCCATACAGCCAAGCCTTCGGTATTTTTTTCTTGCTTGAATTTTGCATTTCAAACATTAGCAAGAAATTTATAGGTAAAACTGGAAGGAACACTAACAATAAAAAAGTGAGTCAAAAAATTTGTCCTCGAAACACTTTACATCCTATTTGTCCCTTTCTAACCTATAGAGCATACGTATTAGACGGTCACGTGACGTCATACGTACTGTAGAAAGAGAAGCGATTGTTAAGCAGACAATATAAAAGAGACATATGTAATTCTATCAAGTAGTGATTGTAAAATACAATGTTTAATAACGTACATATTACGTACATTTTATCGATGTAGTTTTTGAAATTGATACGACTTTATATCGCCGTTTGATGCATGCCACAGCTGTAGAGTACTCCTTGCACGTACCTATTTTTTAAAGTGACGTACAATTTCGTACATTTTATGAACATTTTTTTAAATATAATAGGTTGGGGAAAAAGTTTCTTCGCATTTTTTAAGAAAATTCAAAACATTTTTTAATATAGTTTATTTACATTTAACTAAAGTATGTAGGTACCATTTTGTTCGACAACTTTTTGCCATCTTGTAGGTAGGGACATGATCCCATTGCTATAGAAATTTTGGGACTTCTGGTCAAAATACCGCGACAAGTGGTTTTGGCAGTCCTCTCGTGATGTTAACCTGACACTGCCTAAAGAATTCTGAAGAGACCGAAACAGGTGGAAATCTGAAGGTGCAAGGTCAGGACTATACGGCGGATGCATTAACACCTCCCAGCCAAACTCTCTTAATTTTTGCTGAGTGGCTAAAGATGTGTGAGGTCTAGCGTTATCATGATGAAAAACCACACCCCTTCTGTTGATTAATTCCGGCCGCTTTCTCTCAACTTCTTGCTTTAATCTCATCAGTTGTTCGCAGTAGAGTTCAGAATCGATGGTCCTGCCTGGTGGTAACAGCTCATAATGAATAATGCCCTTCCAATCCCACCACACACACAGCATCACCTTGTTGCGAGTTAACCCGGGTTTCGCCACAGTCTGTGAAGCCTGACCGGCCTTTGACCACGACCTTTTTCGCACGTTCTTGTCGTACGTGATCCACTTTTCATCACCAGTTATCAGCTTCTTCAAAAATGGTTCGGTTTCATTACGTCGTAATAAAGAATCACAAATGAGTACACGGTTCATTAGGTTTCTTTCAGTGAGCTCGTGAGGTACCCAAATGTCGAGCTTTTTTGTGTACCCAGTTTTTTTCAAATGCGCCAAAACTGTTTTGTGGTCAATTCCCAGTTCTTCAGCTACGTCATAACTACTGACATGCCGATCTTGCTCCACTTTTTCAAAAATGGCATCCATTTTATCTGTAATAGGGCGACCAGAGCGACGTGCATCTTTGACATCAAAATTTCCGAATTGAAAACGCTTAAACCAAATTTGTGCTACTCTCACAGACACTGCACTAGGTCCATAAACATCGCAAATTTTTTTCGCGGCTTGCGTTGCATTTTTACCTTTTTTGTAGTAAAATTTTAAAATGTATCGAATTTCTTCATTAGATTTACTCATCTTGGCGGTACGAAAAACAAATGAAAATCACACATTTTCCTAATTTAAATTTGGAATTATGTTCTTTAAAATTTAAACTTTCAATGATACCAAAACCAGCCAGATACAAATAGTATAGCCAAAGAGATTTTATTACAAGTTTATACATACTATAATGCGAAAAGACTTTTTCCCCAACCTAATATATTAAATTCTATTCGAACTTATACCACAGACAAAAGTATGACACGTTGGAGGATTGGGGTGATGCTATTCTACTCTGCCGCCATCGCATGGCTAGTTGGCGCCGTTAATTAGGTACTTACTAAATAGTAGTACCACAGTCTATAGAAGTTCTTTACACTGTGGTAGCATTCTGTAACTATAACCCCTCCGCCCCCTTTACTCCGCCACTGGGAATAATATCTAGGGGCTTAGACAAGTGGCAATCATTTCAAACGATAAGGTATCGAAATTCGCCATCATCGGCCATATTCATTGGTTACATACATATTCTTAGCTTTCGCTACCAACTTACTTAGAGACGACGATTGACCACGTGATTTAACGACGGCTTAAGTAAATCCCATACATTTTGTTCTTATCGAACTCCGTTATCGGTTCTATTTGTTACTTTGTCTATAGGCCCTGTTTATCTAAGTTTTCGGCAGATACATTCCTACAAACTTGATTTCTGAATTCTGTAATACCCGGTATATGATTTTGTACCAATGATTTTGTTCAGTAATATTAATTTAGGAAAATTTATACATAGGTTAGGTACTGTTTGTTGAAATAATAATGTTTGGCGTCTATTATTATTTCATAATATATTTAAAGCATATTATTTATATTTAGCCTTTGATTATATCGGTAAAATTGCCGGCGTGTATTTATAAGCTAAATGAGAGCACTGTGAATATAATATCTAACGGATAGAAAATTTTATTACTAAATTCGACTGAAAGTGGAAAGTACCTATGTGATGAAATAATTGTTCTGCCAAGCGGAGTAGAGTAGTTTTAAATAATATCGCATTCTGCAATGGCGTGTGTAGTAGGTACAAAATGTTATGATGGCGTTATTAAAAACATAAGATACAAGATTTGCTCTCTAAGGAAATGGGATTTTATCGGTTATGAGGCTTGATTATTCATTAATATGATGCAAACAGCAATATTTACTCCAATATCTAGGTCTTTATTTTAGAATGTTTTATATTTGAACTTAAACAGACAGATGTTAATGAAATTGAAATACTTTTATCATTAATATTTTAAATCATATTAACCAAGCAGGAAAACTAAATGACTTTTTCGATTTTGCTTATTATAAAATAATTTTTTTCTTAATCAACACCTTTTTTAGTAGATTTTGATATTAGCACAAGTATACTAATAGTATTCAATGACATAACTTTTATTCTTGCAGTTTTAACCGTCGTAAAATTATTCATTTACCAAATAACAGTACAAATTCTTTATGTATATTACTTACTCCAAATTAATTTAAGGGTGCAATACTTCATCTATATCTTTTGCTATATTAATATAACTTGAAATATTGACTGTCAGCTTTAAGTTAACACGAGTGCGTGCGTTTACACGTGGTTCATGGTGTCTTGTTTTCAATTAGCAAAATCCTTTGTGCCTTATTTTTGTGTAAAACCCTCTGCACATAACATATTTATTTCGTCTTTGATACTTGCAACTAATAGGCGTGCATTTTTCCAAGTTCAGTATGTGTTTATCTTATGCATAGGATGTCTTTTTGCAACTGTATTCTCAATTATTCAAAATGTGTACAAACATTACACTTTCATCTACAGTTTTTGAACCTTATTAAAGTCAAAGTATGAATGAAGAAATTGAGTTTTAACAAGATTTTGTCTATACTCTCCTCTAGAGAACTCTTAATCTCTTACTGTGATGCCATGAAAAGGTTAGAGATGTAGATTTTCGAAATCGGTTATTTCCGTACACACTGCCGGTGACTTTCTTAAAGGCTTGGCTCACTGAGGCGAGCCTCTTTTCTTCTATGTAACATTTTGAGTCGCTATATTAACATAATTTTGTGTAATGAATATAAATAGTGTTAAGCCTGAATACGCATTTACTCACTTCAGTTAGGTTAAGACTGTTCAATTGATTAGATGTAAGTTATTGAAGTATAAATATTCGACAGTGTTAATCTGTGTTTATTAAACTTAAGGTCTTACCAGTAGTGCTCAAACTACCTAAGTAGTCTTACCTTGGTACATTGGTGAAAAAATACATTATTTGTATTAGGTTTAAGGGTTTGTTCGTTATATTGAAGTTCTGACCTACCAAATTACATTTTCGGACACTTGAATTGCGCCAGCTTGCATTGTTACATACTTACGTCACTGAAGTTATTGAAGTATATTGAATACAAGAAACCTTAAGAGTTACCAGATTGATAAGTGAGCTTTAAGTTACCTTTCTTTTCTTCATGAATGGAATAGGTTCTTTTTGTGTCCTGTCTATTCCAAGAATTCAATTGTAAAAAAATACGCCACATTTTGGTTGTGGAACTGAAATACTCCACGTTTTGGTTGTGTGACTGTAATATAGAAAAGCTCCTCAGGAAAAACTTGTAGATAACGCAAGAAAAAGCCACATTTCTCCGCAAGGACAGCGGGTCGAGGTGCATACAGATCTTTTCAGTGTTAACGATTCGTGCTGCTCTTTTCTCAGTGGGTTAATCATTCTAGCTAAAAGTGTCGAAATACATACCGATAAACCCGCTAAGAAAATTACCATTATTAATCGAGGAAAAGGGAAGGTTAAGAGGTTTGCGCAGGTAGTCCGATTCAGATGTCTGGACTGTAGTTGGAGCTAATTGCAATAAAATGACATTGCAAGGATTAGCGACAATACTCTGAGGTCGGATAGCCCTAGTAAAGTCCCACTACAACAAAAATTAACCACATCCAAGGTGCTGTGAAATTTGGTAGGTATTGTAGCAACGTGTTGTCTTGCACAAAATCTACTTATATAAGTACTATTTGTCATGCATTGTCAACGACACCACGAAACCCCACCACTGTGGTGTTTTAGGTAACTATACCACAGTAATGAAGTTCTAATACAAAACTTATGTAGCATTTATCGATATTAATTATTTATCATTCGACACGACATCGACACCACAGTGTGCAGTTTCGTTGTGTCGTTGACAAGTGAGGCTATTTTTGAGTAATCGTAATTCTTTTTGCTCACGAAGAGAAAAAAAAGAATCTCTTTAAATTTATCGATTTTTGTCGACTATGTCTAATAATACTGTCAAATGTGTATCGGCATTTCCGTGCTCGGGGGTTAGAAAAGAAAAAAAGGCCTTTGGCGGCGCCTTTCTGTGGTTAATTTTAATTTTGCCTTAGTTGTATGACTGTTATCAGATTAAAACCAAGTTATGTCGCGCCGATGATCTCTAGGGAAGCCTTTTAGATTTAAGATTTTACGAATTGACCATTGTAGCTTAATGTAGAATGTTTGTGATGTTCGATGTACAATGAAATTATTCATGTAATCAAATAAGTAAATATAAGTATATACTATGGATTGTTGGTTCGTATTTGGATGTTTTTATTGTGATCCGTGTAACTGTCTGTGTTTTCGATGTATGAACATTGTTCGAGTAGGTATATAATCAGCAATGCATGTGTAATTAGGTTGTAATAGTGACATATTGTAACGGAATGTTCTCTTGTCCCGCTCCCCGTGTACAAATACTCCGATGTGAGGGTTGTCGAGTGCAGTGTTTCACACTGACTCATACGGTGTTAATATTTTATCCACTAAAGTGATGCCATGCTGAATTTTTGTCACAAGGCATATGTTTTTGTTTTATTAAAGAACAACAGAAAGTTATCTGTGACCGTGGATAGAAATAAGATAGTATAAATGTTGGAGGCTTTTGTTTTAATATTATTTTTAAATCAGATCTATCAATAAAAACACCTGTTTCTGCACTGCAAGAAAAATGGATACTTCAGAAGTTCTGCAAACTCTTGAACCCGATGATAATTCATTACAATTGCTTTTCGGTCATACAGGAGAGATATCGGTATAGTTAACGTAAGGAGGAAATCAATCCTATCGCAAGTCTTTAAAAGTATTTTATGATACATACGATGACTTGGTTTGTGTCAGACAACTACGTACTTTGTTTTTTGAAATAGTAATACCAGTTTTTTAGTGCTGCTTTGTTTTAAAATGTTTGATTTAATATGCATCAGAAATTAATAGTAATTTCTGTAGCTAAGTATATCCTGTATATTGGTGAGTATCTTATACTGGATTTACATAGTAAGGTACATTGATAAATAACAGATACCAGTAATTTGACAGTACAAAGTGGGTCTTAGCTGTAAAAGTGTCAATTCTCCAATTAAACCCCCAAATCTAAATTTTCGTTTATTTAGTGTACTACTTCGATTTATTATATAATTTTAACAATTAATATGTATAAGGTTTGTGGGTGTACTGCTTCGATCATCATGATCGAAGGTGTACTGTTATTATATTATCTTAAGTCAGCAAAATTTAGAACACTGCTCATATGCGTGCTTCCATTATAACGGAACAACATATTATAATTGCTTATTTTATATTAATTTGGAGAGAAGAATAGATCACAAATAATACGTCCATCAGTCACGACAGGTCAGGGCATACGAAGACTACTAAAGTTTTGTAAAAAATAGCAAAATTTTAAAGAATTCTTAAGGATGTTATATTTGTTTGTAATATCTAAATTGTGTATTTAATTTTATATTGTTAAACGTATTTTAAGACGTTAATATAATAATATAATTAGTCAAAGGTGCCAATTATGAGAATACTTCCAAAATCATAAAATAATTTTATATTAGTGGCTAATTAATTCTTTTGTTAGTTCAATGGAATTATACTCGCACATCAATGAAATTCGTTTTATTTGTGGAAGGTTCTCAAATTTTGCTAGTTTTGACGTACATTATAAGACGAAGCGCATTGCAAGGATTAGTATAATATCGAACATTAACTTATCTCGTTTACTGATTGTGCATAGCAATTACTGTGTATTTACTGTTACTTATGTTTGAAGTGAAGAAACGTGCGGCACAACTTCTCATACCCACGCGCTATTTATCTAAAGAGCGAGTAGAACCGCGTATTAAAAAACGAAAAACGTGCACGTATCTGCGTTACGAATACGAAGACTCGTGCACGCTTTCTGTTATTGCACGTACAAAAATAACATTTTACGCGCAAGAAAGATGCTAGCCTGCAGCTGAATTTATGTCGCTATAGCGAGTTTTTGCATTGATTACGCGGTATTTTTCTGCGCCTCGCCAGATGTACCTACAGCCTTATACCTATATGATGCTGGTTTTGTAGCTCGTGTGATATTGTTGTTTTATTTGTATACACTTATATGCTAATTTATTAGTAGACTGAATTAGATCAACATGTGTTATCAATTTTTATGTATTTTTAAAAATAATTATAAAAAATATAATGTTGGAATATTTTGGCAATAATCGCTCTTAGTAGTCACTGAACTGATCGCCCTGCCTAAGTATTTGGATAGGTTAAAAGTAAGGACTTATTTAGTATGTAATTATTTGTAACTTATTGTAAATAAGAAAATATATTTTTGGAAATACGTAATACATGGTAAGATGGCTTATTTTTTGAGACTGTTGTCCAAATTATAATCATGATATCATTCTGTTAAAAGTATCTATAAATAATTATTACCTAATCGGTAGATGTATTTCAAAATTATTTTTATAAATGAGATTTTATTTTGGTTGTTGCTATTTGTTTTGTTTAATATCCTTGGAGGGGGCGTCCTGGCCGGTCGCCGTGTGTCATCGTACTGTACAGGCTCACTAAGTCAGTTAATTAATCACATATCATAATTATTTAGTTTGTTATTAATCACTATATTAATTGGTTGCTTTGTGTTTGAGATTTTGGTATAAAAACAATAAATGTTCTAGATAACCGTATCTGCTTGTTTTATTTATAATAATTATGTAAAAAACTAACCGTCTTTTTGGTGTATTATATAATATAATACACCAAAAACTTTTAGTTGTTATCATAATAATATCTACGTATAAATTATTGAACGATATTATACAGTAGGTATACCTACACGACAGCTCGCATGCACGACGTTATTTGATGCCTACAGTAAGTGTAAGTTTTTTCGTTTGAAATACGTAACTATTGTAGTTGCGTTGAAAGCCCAATTTGTATGGGAAACACCACAGAAAACAGACTGTATTCTGTGGGAAACACGAATTGAGCTTTTCTCCTCTAGGGACGCTATTCACGTTTCCCATACAAATCGAGCTCTTTACGCAACTACAATAGTTACGTATTCCAAACGAAAAAACTTACACTACGGGTATTGATCCCCGCATGCGGGAATGAAAACTATCATTAAAACTAAATAAAAATAATACAGTGGCAAATATTTTCTATAATTCCAACATCTAAAAACATACAATGAAACTTAAATGTATACTTACTAGACATATACAAACGTTTCCATTAATATTTACAAGTCAACCTTTCATTAAAATTAGCAATTTCCCCTTTTGCAGAAATTGAATGAAAGGTTTTGTCTAAGGTAGGCGTGTAGCAGACATTGGTAGATAGCCTAAATATTGTTTTAAGGCATTCGCGCTTTATGTCTTTGGTCTTATCGTCTTTCGTTGAAGTAGATTAACACTTCAGTCCCATGTCACATCGACGTCAGCGCTTGTGCAGTAATAGCTGCCCCCATTATGTATTAATGATATTGGCAAGGTAGGTAATAACGTGTTAATCTACTTCGGCAAACTGTACGAATATGTCTCTAAAGACCTTCAAAGTTTCATGTGACAGTGACTTTGTTTATGAAATATCTCCACCATACTTATAAAGAGTTTTATAAAAAGAGATATGCTGAGCGCGAGGAAGAAATATACCAATAGAATTTCTTCGTCTCGCTCAGAGCACCAATGCCTACCTACAAACTCACTTCACATCTCACCTCAACCAATCGATCGATGGAAGAATGGATCAGTTGAAGTGGATCGATAATTTTTGCCACACCGATCGACGTCGACCAATTCATTCCACCATCGATCGATCTGTCTAGAAACACCCTAATCCGTTACTTTTTTACCACCCACGATAATTTAAGGGACGCTTTCTACATGACATACAAACTACTCTGATGTTGGCCCCATAGCAAGAGTTGTTTGTAGATGTGTAATGTAGAAAGAGTCCCTTTAATTATCGTGGGTGATAAAAAATTAACGGCGTATTTATTGAAGAACAATATTACTGCATGATTTTTTATTGAGTTATCTTTAAAGTTATCCGTTCGCACCATGTAAACCAAAGGGCGCATTATTTTTGCTTCGAGCGTAGGTATAAGAATGTCTGTTACACAACTCTTACCAAAGTTATATCCCTTACGACTAAAATACTTACAAAAGTATTTTTTTTTATATATTTTTATATAAAAAAAACAACCAGATTTCTGAGGTTCATTTTGTATAAAAAAACTAATGTCATGCTCCAGTGCTAAATAATTTTTACCTTAATATAAATACCTATATCAATTTAATAATAAAATTTACCGCCATAAAAAGGCTACTTAACAAGGCGAAAATACTATAAATGCTTTAGGTTAAGATGTCTGGATATAATATATTGTAGTATCCACACGGATAACTTACGATAGTCTATCCTAGCCATCTCTCGAAGGCTTAATGCTAGGATTGACACGTAGTTCTTGTTTGAATTCTTATATTTATATACCTACCTAAGTAGGTAATATAACATGAATTATAAAGCATTACTAGCAGACTTATTAGATAGCTCATCCGATATGTATATTATCCAGTATGATACCAATTACATGATTTCGTAGCTTCAGATAATATATTTGCATTTTAATCTCAGACCAATAAAAAAGTCATTGGTCTGAGATTTTAATATAAAATTTCCATATCGTTCGATATGTTAAGATGTATCTAATATGAAAATATCTAGTACCTATATTAGCTGAATCTAACTATGTTCATACAAACTGTATGGATAGCTATATTTTATTTTAAGATAAAATATTAAGTACAGTACCTTTGCCGTATGTTAAGTGCCCTTAACTGAAGCTGTGGTTAACGATTAGTTCAAATTTTTGAAGTAGGTACATATTGAAATAAATGAATGCAATTTTTATTCTTATTAAAAACTTACTACCAACATGCTTCCTAATATTTCTCTTTTATTTTTCATATTCCCGTGTTTCAGAGGACTTTTTTTTACAAAATATCTATCAATTTTCATTCCTTTGACTTCAAGGTAATTTACCTAAATTTTTTCAACCCTAATAGACTCGTAATAATAGCAACAAATTGTCGAAAGTGGATACATCTATTTAAGTACAGAATATTCTATTTCACGAAGGCCGATTGGCTACGGTTGTAGTAGTAACGTGTACGGATAGGCGCGCGTATGTGTGTCTGACTCGTGCCTTGCGTGACTGAGCCAACTGAGGGCTGTCGGTCGAGGTTAGGTACGCACACTATCACAATAAAATTGACAACATTTATAGCCAAATGGACTTTGAAGAGATAGAACATCTCTACAGCAGGCATCTTACCCAGAAATCTGGTTACCTACTGGCCAAAACTCTTCTAGCCCCCTGAAGGCGCTATTTACAACTAAATTAAAACGCTTCCGTTTTCATAAATTTTGACAGCAAGGTCACACAGCTGTTAAATATCAAAATTATATGAAAACGTTACCGACTTGGTTTTGTTTCTTACATACTTACGTAAATGGCTGGTTTTCGCACCAAATTTTTTTTTCGATCGAATATCCGCACACTATGGTAACGAGTATCACCTTGTCACACTTAGCGTAAAACTACATTTTTTTATTAACAACTCACTACGAATTTGGTTTGTATGGCAGAGCAATAAATTCTTAACTTAACCACACACTAGCTTTGGTGATAACTGCGCAAACCAATTGAATAACTGTTGAAAGTAAGACAAGCGGTTTTTGCGAATTACCTAGGTATATTCCAATATTTCCATTACGGCAAAATTATATCGCAAATGGTAAGGGCGTTTTCAGTGTCCTTATCTCGCTTTATTAATAACCTAGGCAAGGAATACTGCCTGTCAGTAGTCAAATCGAGTCAGTAGTCAAACCTCAGATCATATACCTCAGAAAATATGATCTGAGAGTCAAACTAGCCTTCACTAGGGCTGTTCGACCAACTATTCCTGTAGCTGGACTAGACAGCAACCCTGTGTCATAGTCCCGTAGTTCAATTCATTTAAAAAATACATTTCCCATACAAAAAATAGTTCCGAACTTCGACGCAATGAAAATAGTGGTATATCCCCTCAGTAGCTGGGTTTAGATCATTATGTTGCACTCGCGTCTTGAAGCGTAGTAGTTCTAGACCATTCTGGCATGCGAGAAGGTGTCGGGCGGCGTGGGCGGTAGGTCGTGACTTTTGGTCCTGACTAACCGGATTGACACCCAGTCGCGGACCTGGGCGATCGCCCATAGGATGGTGTACACGGCGAGCACGCCCGCTATACACAAGGCGACTATAGTTCCTGTTCGACGCCCGTTTCGCCAGTCCAGCACTTCGTAGATGTACGGCTCGCCTTTGCTGCAATTGAAATTATAATTTTGTAGATAAAAATCTCAGTCAGATTGACGCCGTGGTGGAGTGGTCAGTAGGTAACGCTGCATACACATCGGGCGGTCGGGGTTCGAGTCCTGGTAGTGGCAAATGTTAGTGTGATGACCACGAATACTTGTTCACGAGTCATGATTGTTTGTATATTTATTTAAGCTTATTTATGAAATATCTAGATAATTACCTATGTATATTTGTCCGTTATCTACCTATTATCCATAGCACAGGCTAGATAATTTGGGAGTAAATTTTTGCTTGTTTTTGCTCGATATTGATACAGATAGACCCTTGAAATATTTACAGATTATTAAGTTAAATATCCACTTTAAAAATAAATAATTAAAATAAAATGAGACAAATATTTAAAGGGGGCACCACCCATACAAAATACATGATTTTTTTTGCCGTTTTTTTTATAGATAATACTTCGGAGCCCTTCGTGCGCATGTTCGACTGGAACTTGGCCGGTCGTTTTAAAGTTTTCTAATAGTAAATTTGTAAAAAGGTTCTTACGGAAAGAACAATTAAAAAATTGCGCATAAAATTACATGTTACTTAATTAGAAAATTCAAGAAAATTTATTGAAATTGGTACAAAGCGAAAATATATGTATTGTTAGGTGACACAACAACCGTTCCAATGCAACGAGCGAGAACGCATTCAAATTCTCAATTGTTTTTGGCAGTTTTATTTCTATTTTACACTTTAGTCACAATATATGGAATTACTGAAAACGCAACAGCCAGATCTGACACAAAAATCAAATATAAGCTTCATAAGTAGAACTGTATCCACTTGCTAAAATTCAGAAACTAGAATTTTTGAAACCATTGACCTCAAAATTGCCCAGCCGTACCGTCCGGTACAAGGCAAATGTTTGGATTTATGTGATGTAGGCTCAGACCAATAAAAAAGTTTTATTGGTCTGAGGATGTAGGTAAATAAAATAATATAAATACCTAAATTTTTCAATTTATTTTGTAAATTAACCACACCAACGTGTGGCGGGTCAGCGTGCAAAATATTATAATAAGTTATCAGCCAGTTGGGACATGTAATTTCTCTAATCATACAATATCAAAGGCACTTATGAAGTGGACGCGGAAGATAATACCTACCTTGCATGCATTAATAATTTTGGTAATAACTGTGAAATTAGGAGAATTATCATAATTTAAATTAGTAGAAAATATTTATGTGATTTTTTTTATAAGTAATTTTTATTTATTTATTTAGGTAATATATAATATTGATATAATAGTATCACTATTGTAATAATATAATAGTGACTTTTTTATTTTTGCATCAGAAAAAGCTTTACGCATACTTTGGGGCGGGCCACCCCAAAGTTATGTGGAATTCACTCTGTCAGGGCATAGCCACTAAAACTGACGTGTTCCTCTAGGTCGTGGCTTTAGCGCACATAGTGTACCTACTTGGCGCAATCACTGTGTGCGTCACATAATCACCGTGTGCGCCACATAAGAGATTGACCTGGGAAAAACACACACATCTTAAGAATACCAAGGCCAAAACCGCCTTAAGAATATGCCATCGTTTGACGGGGACTAAATAGGGGCTAAACCTAAAACTCGCCCTATGGCTCTACGCAACCATTGTCAGAGCTACCTACAATAATGTATGCCAGCGCAGTATAGGGTTCAAAAGCATTGCAAGTAGGTAACTGCTTTCTGAAAACCACGGAGTAGCTGAAAACTGACCTATATCAAGCATAGTCACATAAATAGTAGGGTGATATCAAAAATTTATTTAACAATTAAAATATTTTGTAAGTATACCTACCACCAAACATTCTGTATAAAAAGTTTCAATTAACCTTTCTACCTACTAGATGTATCTAATTATTTGAATAAAAGAAAGATTAAAATTCAATATAATAAAATAGTGAGCAATCATGCTATTGACAACGTGATGATGACATACAGTGAAAGTAGCTTATAGGTACCAGGTCAAGGCCTCACGTTCAGCATGTGCAATGCGACTTCCTCTGGTTACAGATGAATTGTCATGGTGATTTTTCTTCATACGATAAAGCAAGGTGCTATTAAACCATAATGTCGACATTGGGAATTAGATTGTACAAAATTACTAGGTATTAGAATTAAGAAAACTTTATTAGAAAGGGTCCAACCGTTTATACGAAAACTGCACTCGCGTCTGATAAAGGGTTAATCACTTTGTTGTTTTGTTCATCACCTAAAGAGGTCCTATAAGTACAAAAAAATATTCTTGTATCCCTAGGGAACATTGGGAGTTACAACCCTTATCATAATTATATTTTCCAATACGTAGGTATTGCACATGTCTTTATGAAGTTCAAATAACAAAAATGACAAAGGTTAAAAATTCGGAGGACTTGAAGAACTTAAATAAAATAATGCTGACGGTGAATCGTTTGCTGATTCCGCGGGGTTGTTATACAGGTGACTTTTTCAAGTGGGCCTTCAGGGCCAAATCCTAAACGTAATCCTAAAAATAAGGAATATCGAAAAATTCTCAAAAAAATCGCGAGCCCGATTTTGATGAAAACAAAAACTGCTTCATCGGATTTTTGAAAAATCAATAATCCTGTCATCAGCCAAAGACTATTCTTTAGTATCACGTCGTTTATTTTATCGTCGTTTAGTTTATTTGTTAGTGTTGTCGGCACGTCCCGGCTTCGTACGGGTTGACATTTATATTTTTTAAACATTTTGGATAAACGTAAAGAGCATAACTATGTATCTTTATGCAGTAATTTGTTTCGTGAAATTACTATTCATATTTTTCTTACAAAATTTTCCCATTTTGTATTTTTATTCGTTACAAACAAACAAATATTTCATTTTTATAATTTGAAAATATTTTTATGTTTGTAAAGAATAAACTCAAAAACTACTGGACCGATTTTGATAAAATTTGGTACAGATATTGATTGGGCGTTGGGAAAGGACTACTAGGCTACCTTTTGTCGTGAAGAAAGGCTTGAAGTGGTTGAAATAATGGATGAACGTTTGTATGGACGTTCGTCATTTATGAAGATAAAACCATGAAACTTAGAATTTAGGCACTTGATAAGAAATATAATATTTGTTATAAGAACGCTAGAAGCATTTTTGTTATTTTGAGCTGTGTGGGGATGAAATAAATACGGGATGAAACTTGTGTGGGATGAAATAGGGGATGAAATCTATATTTGCAACAAATTTAATCAAAATCGGTCAAGTCAGTTTTGAGTTAATTCGTTACAAACATACAAATCTTTCCTCTTTATAATATTATAGATCAGTTTTAGATAATAATAACACTTACGCGCCTGTGCCTCCTGCTGCATAATAGATGGCGGTGAAGGCGGTATACCACAGACCGAAGCCCAGAGGCTGGTATATGTGCAAGAAGCGGACTGGCGTGCGAGATACTAGCAGCTCCAGTAGTGCTAGGAACGAGTTGACTGCGTGCGTCGATACGTCCAACCAAAACGCCCTAGGATTGTCATGGTATTCTGCGGACATAACACAATATAAATAATTACTATTTATCAGAGTTTAGTCTAGATAAGCAATCACTCTCGTCTCGACCCTCCTATAGAGATGGCAACAGTGAAATGTGATAAAAAAAATGGGATTCCTGGGGCCATACAATACATATTCCGTTATTTTCGATCTATTCTATTCTATTCTTAATTAATGGCGTCGCGCGCGATACATAAACGTACGCATTTTGCCAATGTCAAGTGAAAATGTAATAAGTAACAAAATTTGTACGGTTGATTTGAATTAAAAATGGAGTCTCTCAACACGTGTTTTTACAACAAGAACTCGGAAGAAAATCTCTTTATGATCGTATAGTAACAAAAACAAAATCGTTAATATTCTAATTTGTTTTGACAGCTGACAAAAGAAAGCCGATTGTATTTAGTTCTATTCTCCTACTTTGCTCCCAATTTCTTTGTGGTCGGTGCAGACAGTATGCCTTCCTGTCGACATACTGCTACAGGTATAGCCGAAGAGTCGGCTGCAGATCTAAAATCAGGTCTGCCAGTGCCGATCCCATAGGGTTAGCCCGGTGGCGGATTTGCCGCCAGTAGGCTAATCAATATTTGCCGCCCCTACTTACTTCTGAAATCCGATACCCTAGTTCCATAGAGCATATGCCTAGTTCAGTCATAGTAATTACATTTGCAACTTTATTGTGCTCTATCTTCCTCATTACATCAGCTTTTTTCCCTATAGTAAAAATGTAAAAAATTCATGGCTCGTTTTCTCTGTGTAATAAAAAATTTGGACCAAATTTTCCGCCCCCTAAAATCTGCCGCCCTAGGCTTCAACCTACTGGTCTACTGGTAAATCCGCCACTGGGTTAGCCGCCTGCTCCAAGCCTCCTTGGGTTGATTTAGTTATTACACGATACCTAATTAGCGCGGAACTTTGGCACCCTTACTTACAGAAATACAATCTTAGGATGTTATTTGACGACAAACCTTATTGATCCCATCCAATCTTCTTTTTATCATATTTTTAAGACATTGCTGAATCAAGGGTACGGTCCGCCTGTCGTTGTCGCCTACAGATACTTGCAATACCATAGGACTTTTAGACGCCTTGAAAAAATTTACAGGGAACGTGGAAGAGATTTTCTACTGGCTCTTTAAGGTGGCAGCAGATTTAGAAGCTCTGAAAGATATGGTTCTATATGACGGAAAAAACTAATCGGATATTATTCATCATACCCTCACAAGTTAGCCATGTGATGCCGGCAGAGTAGAATAGCATCAACCCATATCCTCCATGGGTGAAGTAGAAGGCTACTAATGGATCAGCAAAGGGGTATTGATCACCTTAAACTCCATCCATCAATCCGCATTGGGCAAGCGTGGTGGACTACTACCTAGACCTCCTTGGAGGGAGAGGCCTTGTGTCCCAGCAGTGTGTCAAATTATAAAGGCTGTAACAATTCGAAGACGACCCTCACAAGTCCGGACACTCCTTCTGGCCTCCCTCTCTTTAACGCGATGAACCCGGCATCCGCACGGTGAATCCATGGAATGCAAAGAGCTTTCGACTCTTTCATATAATATAGTTAGAGGTTTCTCTTACCATCGCTAAAGAGCAGAATCCAGTAGAGACATGTGATCATTATTGCGATGCACACACCTTGGTTGAATAGTAACCAGTACATCGATATGTACCATGGCATCGGAGTGTCTTCTGAAATAAAAGTGAGAAAATATATTAGGTAGGTAATGTAGCCACGAAAGGAATTCATAAATGGTTGGAGGTTTTATTTTTATTTAAAAATAATTCAACTTTTTGCTTTTTAGTGTTTTAAGTGTGTAGAGTTGGATAGTCATAAAATTCACAACTCAAAGCTAATATTAATTAAAGTTAGGACAGGATTTTTGCCGTTCTTTTTCAGAATAACAAAAAACCTCAAGGTCTAACGCTTTGAAATTTACAGAAAACTATTTCGAGACTTTGATCTTTAAGACAAAAAACAAGAATCATTGAAATTGGTTGAAAACTTTCGAAGATATCGACGCATAAAGTTGTAACAGTTGGAAAAAAATCATATTGTGACTGCGTATTTTCACGATTCTAAAAAAACTACTGAACCGATTCATGAAATTTTTTTATGGAACCAAATGGCAGCTATTTCGCATCGAACAAAAAAAGAATCGCTTAAATCGGATCAGAAATCTCGGGGTAATCAGTGTACATACATAAAAAAACATACCAAGCGAATTGAAATTCCACTTTCTGGTCAGGTGTGGCATAAAAATCTTTAAATACCTACAAATTCTCGGTTCCCATATTACATTATTTAAGTATGTATAACCAAAAAATTCATCGTTTTTATTATTTTTTTCTCTCGCTCACATCAATTTTCTAGCCCAAATAAGTATCATTGTGTTATGGATACTAGATAACTAACGGACAAACCTAAATGTAACTACATAGATACATAATATCGATATGAGGTCCATGGCGCCGCAGTCGTGCATTCTTCGTAACGATCACGAAAGCTAAGCTACTAAGTGCGCGGACGATACTCGGATTGGTGACCGAAAATTTTTCAACTCGATTTTCCTCCGTGCTTCGGAATGCACGTTAAACTGGTCTTAGCTGGTGGTTCCGGGCACGTTCCGGGTGTCAAAATAATAGCAGTTATTCCTTAGGAGGGTTAGGCAGGCACCACGGCCGTAAAAATATTAATACCAAAAATTATACATATTAGGTATTATATCACTACTGTCGATATCTAGACATACCGCACAGACCCCAAATAAATTATATACATAAAAATTTAGATATTTTATAATTAAACTTAAGTAGATAGGTAAATGTAGATATTACTTAGACAGGCTAGCAATGTGGGTGAGCGCCGTTATACTTTTTTCATTTTGCTAAAAAATGAATATGTGTATTTAAAAATGGATCAATCAACCCTTTCCTAGAAATTCTGTTGGCTTTTAAGACCACTCAAACGCCCAAGCACGTTATTGGAAAATTTTGGTGCAACTGGCCGTTAGTACCTATAACATTTTTAATTGTACGGGAAACGTGGTTAGCGAAGCGCCCTTCGCAGTTAGAAGGGCAAATCGCGTTTCCCACACAAATTCAGCTCTTAACGCAACGGAAATAGTGTCATTTGTACAGGATTCAAACCCGGACCGCTCGATGTGCAGGCAGTGTTATTGACCAGTCCATCACGACGGCGTTATGTACATGCACAGACAATTGTATATGTAATGGCAAAGATTAAATGAACGCACGGTAATACTGTAAATATGTAAAAGTCTCATATAGACTCTGACGGTCTTGACCGCTAAACATTAATTACCCTTCCTCGATTCGGTAACAGTCTGACCACGTGCGATTTGACAAGCGAGTTGCGATTGCGACATTGAAGTTACGACGAGATTCGCGTGTGGGCAAGTCCGTGAACTGTATGGAGAAATTACTGACCGTAGTCATGCAAACCTTGGCTCGTTGGTATTTTGTTGGCTAATTACATCATCTTGGCTCGGTATAGACAGATTTAAAGAAAATTAACATTCATACAAAAAAAAGTAGGCAAATTAGGTATTGTTGTTTCTTAAATCGATGACGTCAAGTTCTTAGTAGAATCTTTTACAATAACAAAACCGTTCTATATGGTTCTAGGTAAGCTTATGAATAATTTATAAAGTGCAACGCATAAATATTTACTAATTTTTTATTCAGATATAAGTTGTATGTAGTAGGTGTATTATAGAATAGATATTCTTTGTTCAAATTATTAATAATACTTTGAAATATTTTTATTCCATTAAAATCGTACTTACTAAGTATAACGTATAGTATTATATTGTCTGTGGTATAACGAATAAAAAAAATAGAACGTATAAAAAAAATGTGACTATATTATTATAATAGATTCTAGAATGAGATTAACTGTGAATTATTATTTACCGTAACCTATTATAATAATAGTGTGAGCAATATGGGAAGTTTTAATTTCAGATGAACGTAATATACAAGATGTTTGTAATAAATAATTAGATCTACCAATCTCGCAACATTATTACATACATACATCGTAAGATGAAGTCGATAGCATAGTATTTTTTATGACTTAACTTGAATAAAACTTTAACCTACTTTGAAAAGGAAAAGACAGGTTCGCGTAATGATATGGATTTAAGGCGACGATAAGGGCTGGCACATTGGCTATACTGAGTGAAGCATCCCGCGCCTGCATAATAAACCACTCAAAAACACACAGAAAAACACAAGAAGATCAAAACATCAAAACCTATAAATTTTTCTTAACAAGATTTTCTTGTCAAGGTAAATTTTTCTCACAATTTTTCACACATATTTAAATAAACAAATATATACAAATAAATAGTATAAAATGAAGTAGCTTTTTCTATATTTGCGCAAAGAACTTTTAAACTACGCAACGGAATTCAGTGCGGTTTTCATCAATACATAAGAGTGATTCAAGGGTAAGGTTAATATGTATAATTTGTTAAGGTTAAAGTAAGTACTCTAAATACTATCCGTGCGAAGCCGGGCTGAATCGCTAGTTATCTATAAGGTGAATTAAGTTTTATGAAAATAGCTGTAGTAGTTTAAGAGACATTTTTAAATGTTCTCATCACAGATATATTGGTTCTCAAACTAATTTGTTGTGTAAGTCTAGTTTCATATTCATAAGTATTTTTGTTCAAAATTTACGAATATTCGCGTTTGCCCTTATCACCCCTTTAAATGGATGCCGTTGGATTCCTTAGATAAAGTTAGACAAAGTAGGTAAGATTATCTTCAGTCAGCAACAGTGGCGTAACTATAGGGTGGCATGGGTGGCAAAATGCCACGGGCCCCCGAGGAATAGGGGCCCCGGTAGTGTCACTGACATTTTTAAATTTAAAGAACGAAAAATTTCAAAACTTTGGTGTATGAATTTGCCACGGGCCCCACATTCATGACGCCGTCGTGGTGGAGTGGTCAGTATAGCTGGCTACACATCAAGCGGTCCGGGTTCGAATCCTGGTAGCGGCAAATGTTTGTGTGACGAACACGAATGTTTGTTTGCGAGTCATGGTTGTTTATATATTTATTTAAGTTTATTTATAAAAAATATCTAAAATTATTATGTATATGAAAGAAAAAAAAAGTCCGTTATCTAGTATCCGTAACACAAGTTCTTAATGATACTTACTTCGGGCTAGATAATTGGTGTGAGCGTGAAAATATATTATATTATTATTATTATTATTATTCAATAATACCTTTTTTTAGTTCTATTTTTTGTCTTTGTACTATTATTATAATATATCAGAATAGCAGCTATACTCAAAAAAATTACGGAAAATCTAAACAGATATATAATCATGCAAATGACCGACTATTTTTACATTAACTTCATGATTACTACCTATACGGTTTATCTACCATCATCACGATACGAATGCAATTCAAAATCATGTTTTGTCACGTGTGCGGCTAGTTACGTGTTTTATAAATTACAGTGCGTGTACATTTTTGCGTACAAAGAACAATTTTACTTGTAGTGGGTAGGTAATCTAATTTAAAATTATGCAATTATAAAAACTTATCGAGAATCGGGAAGTTTAATCTGTTAAACTAAATAAAATCTATTTTCTTTGATTATTTATATTGTGTAGGTACTAGTAATAACTAAAGCCATTCGCCAGATTTTTGAACCGTATCCCTTTTTCAACCGACTTCAAAAAAGGAGGAGGTTCTCTATTCGACTGTATGTTTTTTTTTTGTATGTATGTTCCGCGATTACTTCGTCAATTATGAATCGATTTTGATGATTCTTTTTTCGTTAGGAAGGTCATAATTCAAAGGTGGTCCCGTATAAATTATACCGAAATTGGTTCAGTACTTTTTTGTTGAAATGATAATTTCATTGGGGATGAAATAATGATATCGTCCACGAACACAAAAATAATGTAATTTTTTTTTAACTTGCATTACCTAATATGCAATAGTGAAATTTTGGTTAGTAGGTCCAATAGTCAACACATAAACTATGCCAAATTATTTTATGAACTTAATTTAAATAACTAGGTTCATAGTTCATTAATTTACCATTCATTTTGAATGAATGGCAGGCATTTGTAATGAGCTAATAGGTCTGAGACGTGATATTATTTGTTAACCGACTTAAAAAAAAGAGGAAGTTCTCTATCCGACTGTTTTTTTGTGCTTGTTACCTGATTACTCCGTCAATTATGAGTATTACGACTCGATTTTAATGATTCTTTTTTTAGGTACGTCAAGATCAGAGATGGCCCGTATAAATTGTATCGATATAAATTCGACCCTTTTTGAACAAATCAGTAATAAGAAAAAAAATTGGTTGTCTGTAAAGTCGGTTTACTGACGATAGTTGAACGTGACAACGTCTTAAGAAAATACTGATGGAATGGTAGCATTTTTCAAAAGAAAAATTTAATTTCATTTGTTTTGCCGGCCTTACATGGAACGCCTCAGAGCGAGGTAACGCCGCATGCGTCATGTTTTTTCGTGCGTGCAGCCGGCTCTATCGAATTATAAGACGTTGTCACGTCAAAAACGTTTTAGTTAAAGTTTCCATTAAGTTTTAATGAGCGCCTAGTAGGCCTATCCGTTTTCAATAAAATATACTTAATTTCCACTAAAAATAATAAAATAAAATATTTTTAGCAAAAAAATAGAACAACCGACTTCAATGCGTACAAATTTAAACTAAAAAGTAAGAAATAAATCATATTTTTATGAAGTAGTTGAAAAGAGCGTCATAGAAAACCAAGGAAAGTATTTATACACATTTATAATTCTTTATTTATAATTCACACTCCGATATATTTGGAGTCGGTGCCAGCCTAAGCAAAATAAACTTACCTAATAGATACTAACTTGATTAATCCATTAACTATACATAATAATGAATGATGAAGATGAGAAATAATCCGCCGCTCCGTGAAGTTCGAAAATTGCAAACACTATCCTTCTTGGCTAGCTGGCACCGGCTCCAAATATATCGGAGTATGAATTATAAATAAAAAATTATAAATGTGTATAAATACTTTCCTTGGTTTTCTATGACGCTCTTTTCAACTACTTCATAAAAATATGATTTATTTCTTACTTTTTAGTTTAAATTTGTACGCATTGAAGTCGGTTGTTCTATTTTTTTGCTAAAAATATTTTATTTTTACTATAAAAAGAAGGAGCGATGCGCTACGTAGTAAAAAAGAGGCATTCTCTGTCCAAGCTGATAAGTGTGCTACGTCCTTTAAGCATCTGTGCGCACGGACGGAGGAGTGAGATTTGGCATAATTAAAGTTCGTATAGAGATAAAGCGAATAAGCGCAGAGAAATAAAATTTATGTACTTATAATATCAGTTACAATAAATTTTATTAAAAAAAATCTGCACTTTTTGCCAACTAATCTCTGTATAGCCGTATAGTAATAAATTTAATAATAAAACAATTAAAATACATACCTAAGATTAAAGCAAAATGCATAAAGATACTACTGAATATTCCTTATTTAAAATAAAGAACCAATAAGACATGTGATAGAGTGATCTATTTGACAAGGAATTCGTCATATAAATATAATATCATTTAATTCACCATATATATTTTTCATTCATCCTATAATTTACCTTTTTTATACCTGTGACTTGCAACGAATAAATGAATGAATTTTCATCGTATGAGAACTTAATCGAAACTATGAAAATATTGCAACCACAGATAACCACAGAAAACTCGTCACAGCCTTAGTTCTCCTCGACTTTAGTAACGCTTTTGATTCCGTTGATTTTGATGTCCTAACTAGTATTCTCAAGTCCTTAAATATTTCTCCTCAAGCTGTAACATGGTTCGATTCCTACATTCGGGGCCGCTCGCAGTGTGTTCGCCTTGATGATTCATTTTCTGATTGGTATGAACTTTCTGCGGGTGTGCCTCAGGGTGGCGTTCTCTCTCCTCTTCTCTTTTCCGTTTTCATTAATTCTATTGCTAGTATAATTTCCTCACACTTCCATCTCTACGCAGACGATTTGCAGCTCTACAGACATTTTCCTGCTTCTGACGCTAACCTTAACATTTCCTTGTTGAACAATGACCTTCAGCGCATTGGTGTGTGGGCTAGGTGCCACGGTTTGCTCATTAATCCCAGCAAGTCTCAGGCCATTATTATTGGTAGTCGAATTATTAGGAATTCCCTCGATTTTTCTTCCCTTTCCCGTATAATCTTTGAGAATGCCCCAATTCCTTATTGCGACACCGTGAAGAATTTGGGTGTTATACTTGACGGAAACCTCTCATGGAAGTCGCACGTGAGCGAAGTGAGTAGAAAGGTCCATTTTTCTTTTCATTCCCTAAAGTGTCTCCAAACCTATTTACCCTTACCTACTAAAACTTACCTTGCCCAATCCCTTATCCAACCCATTTTCGACTATGCCGACGCCTGTTACCTTGATGCTACTGAAGAGATCTTGAACAAATTAGAGCGTCTTCAAAACCTCTGCATTAGATTTATATTCGGCCTCAAAAAATTTGATCACGTCTCTGATTTCCGGAAGAAACTCAACTGGCTTCCTATCAGGGATCGCAGGAACACTCGTATCCTTTGTCTCCTCTTCAATATCCTTTACAATCCATCCTATCCTGTCTACCTTCGCGAGCGTTTCTCTTTCTCCAGGTCTCCCGAAGTTCCCTGTCGATCACATCTTCGCACACTTCTTTACATCCCACCTCACAAATCCGATTTCTATTCCTACTCCTTCACTGTCCATGCAGTCCGGCTGTGGAACTCATTACCATCCTCGATTCGCGATTCTCAAACAATATCGCAGTTTAAGGCGCGAGTAAGAGCGCATTATTTTTCTTTAAATTCTTCTTAAATATGTTTATTATTTATTTTACTATTGTTGATATGTATTTTATTATCGTATTTGTTTTTTGATGTCATATTGTTTCTTTATAATGTATTTATGTGTATTTAAATATAGGTATGTATTTTTGTAATAGGTATGTATTTTATAATATTTTATGAAACGGGTACACACGTCTACCTATTAAAATCTCTCTCCCATATATGGGGCTGCTGGAAGAGATTTCTTATAGAAATAAGCAGTACCTTTGTACAATTCTCTGTGTAATATAATGTCTTCTTTTGTAACTGTCTTTGTGTGTACATTAAATGTTAAATAAATAAATAAATAAATAAATATTATTATTTCTGTGACTGCAACATTATCACCAAGATACAATGCAGAATGATTCGTAATTAATTATTACATAAATGGTTGTGCGTGTGATGGAGAGGAGGACGGGGATTAAAGTTCATTCATCATTTTCCTACCCTGCTCCCAATATGTTTGCAGTAGGTATGCCTTGATATCGACAATACTGCTTAAGGATTTGGCATTACATTTTTACGGCCAGCCGCCTGCCTGAGACCAGGCTCCTTGGGGACGACTGATATCTTTCGACATCACCCGGGGAAAAATAGGATTGAAGCTTCATTACTATGTTAAAAAAAACGCGTCCAACTTTGGCATTTATCATTGTTAATAACTACATTGTACGTAATCCTATTCACACGAGAGACGACTCAGTGTATATTTCTTCAACTTAGGATAGTTATTTCTTGTTTCGGAATTTATGTAAATAATTTTAACTGGCGCCATTTTCGCAACGATTGCATACCAATAAAGCGGACCAGATCAAGATCTTTAACTTCATGAGATGCAAATTTGAAATTTAATACTTTTTCAATTAAACAAATTATAGCCTACATTAATAAGCGACCGAGTATATTGGTGCATTTTTATTACGAATCGGCCCAGTACATCCAGACATTATCGGGTATTTATACAAACCAATATGAGGCCTCTTTCTGATAGTAGATAAGTAGGTAACTATCGGTTTATTCTAATCCTATTAATTAAACTGTTGGGATGTGATAAAGTAATGGGAAATTGCGATGTAAGAAAAATGATACGAACCTTTTATTTTTCCACAAACTGCTAGCACTGAGACTAACAGTGCACTCAGCATCGTTAAGGTCAGGAGGAGTATGCCCCAGTGCGTGAGATACACCCACCAGTAAGCCGGATTCTCGTCCGCTTGTGACCACGACATGATGGACAACGTCCACGATGCCAGCACCATCCTCACCACCAACATCGGCACCGGCGACTCTCCTCGTTGCCATGACGACACGTAAAAATCACTCAATCTGTCGTGCGACGTCACCCAAATATCCTCCAATTTCACATTATCCCTAAAAAGTTTCACCATTTTGTTTTCACTGATCACTTCAGAATATAGGCGAGACCAGATAAGTGTGCGGTGACACCATTTCGTAACGATATCTGCGGAACATTGGCCAGGTGTTGTGGGAATAGCACCGGCTCTTATCGGAGATGCTCTCTATTATCACTCGTCACAGATATTTACAAAATTGTCGGTGGGATTGCGGAATCGGCCAAAATGATTCACCAGTTAAATCTCTTCGATTTTGACCAATCCAGATAGTGGATTGGTGTAAAGTTAGTGGGTACACAATTCACAGGGAGAACACAAAGATTTATTACGGTTGTGTAATTTAAGATAGACTAGAGGTTTACGTATTTAGAAAAGGAATCGCACGCGCTCGCGAAGAATGCGCGGCGACCAGCGCGCGCGCTGCCTGCTTGGACTGGTCTGCGGCGATCGCCTGCAACTTCACTTGCGCAAACTCCACTACTTTATGTAACTTCTGTTTGTAAAGTTTCTTAAGTAGAGTGGTATTTCTACTCTTTAAAAGGCCTGAGTTTGTTGCTCTTAAACTATTACATTATTAGATTCTATTTTGAAATTGTTTAATTAGTCTAAATGACAAAATTCTGTTGCGCTATACGCTGCATTTATACAACAGTATTAATAAAACATAAAGCAAAAATGACTTAGGTGATTATTAGTTTACATCTCAGATAACAGTAACCATAAATCGATCATTATTTTTTTGAAATACTTTTCAATATTTGTATAGTAGCAGCTAGTTCATTTGTAGCAGAATATTCTTGTGTCACTGATATAAAATTTGATATAAAAATATATAAAGTTAATATTTATCTGATAAAAATTAGCTAGCTAGCAGCAAAATCAAGGGATATGTAGGGATATGTATCTAGGGATATATATTCTACAATAAATAAAAAATCTACAATCAAATAAAACAGTGGTCTAACTAGATACAGTAAAAATATATGCGAGCATTATTTACCGCTATTTCTTAAATTAAGCAACTTACTTGTAAGGCAAATCCTTCTGGGTCATTACTGGTTTTTCGTCTTCGTTATTAAAACCAAGAATTACTTAATTACTTATCACTGAAAACTATATACAGGTGTCTGGAGTATGAAAGGACACGTGTAAATACTTACGTCAGATGGTTTACGTACAATTTTATATTGAAAATTGTTAATTAATGTTAAGTAAATATACGCGGTAATGTTACTTTGTTTACTTTAATTGCAAACGGTGTTCAATGTGCGTTAAACCAAACTCTTAATAGTACTGTGATCTTTATCTAGACGGAAAATGAAATGATGTTTGGGTTTTTTGAACATTCTGTCATGGGACACGTCTACGCTCAGTGGGAGCTCCCGTTTCTTTTCAACTAAATTTACTATGTGTGGTAGAACAATAATTTATTTTGTGATGATTATAACATACACAGAATTATAATTTAAGAGCAATTTCATATTCATTAGTCAACGTTCATGACGCGACATTAGGATCATCCGCGAATTAGTGGCAAATACTAAACTAAAAAAAAAGTATTTTTATTATTTTTATTTGCGGAACAATATCGTTTTTCAACTAAATTAGGTAGAACAAATTTAGACTCATATATCATACCTCCTTTACGCAATGTTATAAAAATCAGTAGACAACCTACCATGGAGTCTTTAACTTTAAAATGTAGGTTTATAGCGGATTAGATGCTCGAAAGAGGTCTTGTCCTCGAGAAGTGCCTTATGCTGCGGCCGCACATATCGCGATGTCGCGAATATTCGCGTTATCGCGATGTGTCTAGCCAAGTATTCGCGCATACTTCGGCACATCGTGCGAAGTCGCAAGGACATCGCGCCGTTGCCGGTAAACTGGCGCACATCAAAGCGTTTTTATCTTGATGTACTTCGCTTGCGTGGCCACACTTTTCGTGGTCTTCAGTCGGCGCACAGACATCGTGCGCATCGGACGTATTGGTCTAAATTAGTTTTCCACCATGGATTGGAATAACGACAGGATTTTAGAACTTATTAGCAATTAGGAGTGTGAGTCAATATTGTTTAGCCTTGCTTTTTCTTAAACAATAATTCCTGACAGACTAAAAAATAATTGCCCTAAAATATAGGCCGACCGCGGCGTCCATTTTGTTTTTTGCGTAACATCGCGATCACATCGCGACAGACTTTACAGCGCGCAATGTGTGGCCATGCACATTCGCGGTAGGCCGAAGGCGAAGATTATCAAACGAATGTTACCTATGAAGAAATTCTTAGGTTGTGTGTGAACTCGACCAACCCGCACTTGGCCAGCGTGGTTGACTAAGGCCTATTCGCCCCTAATGTGGGGTAGGCTCGAGCCCCTCGGTGGGGACATTATATGAGCTGTTGATGATGATGATCATGGTGATGATCATGGTACTGGGTGAGACCCACCTATCTATAAGCGCGTATGGGTCTCGCCAAGCCAGCGATGTAGTTGACCTAAAAAAAAATCTGCTTATGACGACGAGTAGGTATTATCCATGGGTTGGAAGAGCTGTAGTGTGCTTTGGATAAGCCATTCTCAGATACTAATTCATATTATCCTGGCCTTCCTGGCCACAGAATTTTATTGCAGTCACTCAGAAATGTATCCAGATCATCGGTATGGTATGAATGATCAATGATGCGGGAAGCCTAGGATTGAAAGTATTGCGGTGTAACATAACTTTATGTTGCATGTCTGCAATCTATAGTAAACGGATGCAGGCTGTTGACTTGACTCATGGTTTTGTAAGCGATTTGACATTTTAAGAGAACGTGGTCATCAATCAAGATTATACATTGCCCATGTACCTAGTCATCACAATAATTGAGTTAGTTGATGTATATTTTTTGTAAGGTCTAAATTTAAATAAAATAATTATGAAACAAAAGCGGATAAATGCTCTTCTCATCCTGGGTGTTGAAATTCTAGAAGCGAAGCTTTCGACGCGTTGTGTTGATATTCTTGTTCATACATAGTATTCTTCTTCATTCGTATTGTTGGCTGGCTGTATGTACCCTACTAAAATTACTTAAGCATTGACTTCAACTTTTTTATTCTAAGAACGTTCTTATCGTCTTGTAACGTGAAAATCCTGACGGCCTGAGGTAGTCCGACAGAATCTTCACATTACCTAGGGGGTATGGTGATTAGGTATGACACAACCCGTCAGTCGGTGGCATGAGACGAGGAAGGGTGTGTGTTTGGGTGTCGAGGGCCCAGAGGGTGGATCGGTGAAGAGTCACTACACGGCAACTGAATAAATTTATGTTGCAGTGGGCGCCTTTCCAGTCACCGTGTCGCAAACACCGATCCTACCTCAAAACAAACAGATGCCAGCACTTAATGAAACACCAAATCGTTTGTAAAAAAAAGGAATATATTAAAATGAAGAAACACATACACTATCAATTAGTATTGTAGACTTATCTTAGTGTGAATAATACATACAAGCGAAGAGGTTAACTAGATTTACATATTTTGAAGGTAACTTGGCATGACTTTCGTTGGTTTTAGAATTTAAAAAAAATGTTTAAGTAAGTAAAGCTTCGTACCTTGAGGATATGGGATACTAACTAGGGCAATCCAGAGACTAGCATACGTTAGGACAGAAGAACGATGGCCTCCTAGATTCCACAGTAGAAATAGGTCGACTAACGCTGAGTAACTAGCGAAGGAGCAGGTTCCATTCGGCTACCCAGGGTCAGGAAAATAAGGCCGCCTCGGTCATGAGCACATGCCGAGTGGAGACTACTAAATTAGTAGGTAAATTGTAGGTAAAAAAAAAAAAAAACCCTGTAACAAAAAGTCACAGTCAAAATCATGGTACTAATGACAAAATACTACCACGTTCTTAATTTAAAAGATAAAAACATATTTAGGTTTACATACCATTAGGTCATAATGGGTCTTCTTTGCAACATATGGGCGTGAGGTGTGATGACCACGTCAACGCATCATGAGATAGGTTATGTTGCAGTATTATTAGGTAGGAACATGCTGAAATAAATTAATAAATGGGTTACTACCGATGAGACTATACGACACACGAATGGAAGGTGGTGTCCAGAACACTTCTACTTACGTATCAGTATGGAAAACGGCACACGTGTAAAACGTGGCGTCAGTTAGGACATTCTTGTGTCTTTACTCGTCATCCTAGGGCTGAAACACAATAGGAATGCTCACTAGATGTTCGATGTAATGATGAATTCAAACAATCACCTAACGGCGACGTAGAAATTACTTACAGAGTATCTCCAACATGGCACTTGAGGATGGGTGACCACGCACTCAAATACTCCCAAAGCAAATGGACGCCTAGGCCGGCACGAATTACGTAGCAAAAATCATCCGATGACAATCTGTCAAGACGAAACACGAAAGCCGTGAAAAACGTTCCGATTCATGCATCAGTGACAATTTTAAAATGGATTTATTTATTTGGAACAAAAATCTTTTATTTTAATTGAAATATAACTAAGTATTTAACTTTCTTACTTTTTTTAGATTATTACTTTCAAAACTAAAATACTGAATTTGGAATATTAAATTTATATTACTTATCAAATGATGTGAAATAGACGAAATAGATTAAAGTGCATTGCCACTATACACGATTCGGACAGAAACTATCAAGGGTGTTACCAGGAGAAAATAATACTTCAATTGAGTAGAATTACAACAAGTTTTGGGTTGCAAAAAAAACGGTGTTACAGTCTGACCAAAGCAAACAAGAATCTGGGTGTCATTAATACGTTTCTAAAAACATTCAATTATGCTTGTTATGTCAGCTATTTCGGTTTAATTAGGTAATGGAATTGCAAAGAATTTTATAATTGTTAATCATGTCTTGTGGCAGCTATGAATGCTCGTTGCGAAAACTGTGTTGGTTACAGACAAGAAGCTTATATTTTACCTTTCTTAATCTATCTTCGTGGTTACAGACAACATTAACATTGGATATTCACATGTGTCAACATTAAATTAATTTAAATTATTTGTAATGGCAGCCTTTTGCGCTCTCTTCCGCTTAAGCTCTAAGAAAAAAATACACGTAGTCTTGCTTATAAGCAGTTTTATTATTTGATTCCAACTCCGAGTTCATAATCACCATCAAACCATACAAGAAATACAGTCCGCTAAACATCAAACCCAAAACAAACTGTGTAGTAAATATTACTTGTGACTGTATATTGATTAAGTATTTTTTCTTAATTTACAAAAAAATAACAATGTCCAAATATCTTTTCGTTCACTTTTGCTAATAAGTACCTATATAAATTTTGGTAATAGGTAAGTAGTATTAACTAGTACATAACAATAAGCTGGACTATAGGATTGAGCCCTAGTGAAGGACCGTAGTCCAACTGGTTGAAGAGAGCAGTTGAACCACTGCACCGGAGTAGTCGCGGTAGGCGATGTTTCTGTAAGGATATTAAAAAAATATGACTTATTCCTTTACGATGAGTGTTTATATTCACTCAAACAGTTAATTGCATTAGCAATGAGCACACGGACACGGTAATATTATCTATACAGTATTCTATCTTCATACAAACGGTCGGAAAGCGCGTCATGCTACGCGCCTCGAGTTCGCGGGGCACCCGGTGGGCATCCAGTCGCGAATGCGCCGCAGCGACTACCGAACGGTGTGAATTGTTTTTTAAGCAGTTAGCCGTGCTTAAGAGGAAACACAACGCCCGTTTTTCCATACAAACGTAGTCCCCTGTTTCCTCCCTGGACAATGCCGATAGAGTTATAATTTTTTTCCTGAATATCTATGGCCACTATTAACATGTCCCTATGTTTTCGTTTTTTTCATAAATTAACTATTAAAAGATATATGAACGTTCAAAAACCTAAAAAAATGGCCAAATTTTCCCTTGTGTTCAAACATCCAGGAAACAAATTTGACTAAATTAAATTAAAAAATTAAAACATAGGAACACAGCTCAAGCCTTAGTTATTTTTTTTATGAAAAAAGTACTTAAATCGGTTAAGTTTTGGAGAAGAAATCAGGGGACTACGAATTGTTGATTTTCTGTTCTTTTAATAGGTATTTTCAGTCCAAGCTGCCGTTGTCTCTATCGCGCTCTGCGGGGGGAGGCTTGAGGTTAGGGAGACGCGGACTAACACGTATACACTCATGTAGTCGATAATTTTATCGATTTAACCTAGTGTTGTTCATCGATATCGATATTTCTAGATGAATATTTTGCGTGCAGTGTATTTAACACATTATGATGTTCGATTGTTAGCTCAACTGCGCAGATGCTACTGCTCTAATTAACTTCACTGCCTCTTTGGCAACTTAGGATTATCACGCGGCCTTCCGCCACTGCGAAAACTAATCCCATCGCCCCATCTATCATCCCATCCCCCACTATGGGTTCCGTTCGCCTTCCGCGTTCATACCCTGCCCGCCTAGCATGACCACCGAAACACGATATGATATAGCCATTTATCGCTTTGAACTGTCTTATATAATAGGACTAGCTGTGCCCGCGACTTCGTCCGCGTGGATTTCCCATTTTTGCAACATTTTTCATTGATGCTCAACTCCTATTAGTCGTAGAGTGATGCTATGGAGGTATATAGGCCTATATCAGGGTTTCCCATACTGCGCGTCGCGATGCCCTGGCACCCCAGGGTTCGCGGTTCTATCCCGGGGGCGGGCGTAGTGAGACGATCCACATAGAATGGCCGTCTAGCTGCTATGCGAGCTAGTCGAACGAAAATAAATATAGAGAAAGAAATGAAAGTCACAATTTCAAAAGTTGAGCCCGGATCGACTGCCTAGGGCGGGCGAAAAAATAATATTCGGACAGTTTCATAAAATCTATGCGTGCCATAGCGCGTGAACCCTTCGTTCACGCGTCCCACTCCTTCTAGGCGGTTTTTTTTTACTATTTTTACAGGATGTCTCTGATGACCTTCTTTGAGTCACCAGGGCTTTTAGTAAAAGAGAGGACCTCGGTGGGTCCTCAAGCTTTAAGGTCGAATCACTCCAGAGAGGATTCCTGACCGGTGAGCATCTCCCTCGGAGGAGTCTCTGAACCTATTAGAGTTTCTAAGGCGTCCGAATCTGACGGGATCAGTAGTTCCTAAGATAAGCGCGTTCAACCAAACAAAAAACAACTCAGTATAGATGCGTGCGTAGTACTTGATCATTATTTAGCTGCGGAGTTATGTTAAAACTATGATATCTCTGAAGATATTCATTGAAATCTAATGATGTAAAGAACAATTTTGTACAAAATTAAATACTTGTGATGAATAATGTATTTATTTTGATACGGAATAATATTATGTTTACAAAAATACCTTCGCATCTAATGCAATAATTAGAACAAATTTTATTAACAAAAATAAGTTATAGCGAGTCAACCCTAAGAGATAGATAAATGCTGTCTGAAACTTTTTTTTAGAACTTTTAACGGAGAATAATTCCGTGATACAGAATTTTTGTGTAACTTTAACCGTTTACGCAGCGCACGCAAAGAAAACTCTGAAAATCAAAATTTATTATTTTCCGTTTATTTCAAACTATGCTATTTCTTAAGATATTAATTGAAATCAAATGAAGTCCAGAACAGTTTTGTGCAAAATTAATTACTTGTGATAAATAATGTATTTATTTTAATAAGGAATAATATCATGCATACAAAAACACCATCGCAGATAATGCATTATTTTAGAACAAATTTGTTTACCAAAAAGAAAGGTTATAGTGAGCCAACCTTAAAAGATAGACATATGCTGACGCGGACTTTTTTTAAAAATTTTAATGGAGAACAATTCCGTCATACATGATTTTTACGTAACTTTAACCGTTTACGCAGCGCACGTAGTGAAAGCTTTGAAAAGAAATATTTTCTCCCGTTTTTGCAACATTCTTCATTGATGCTCAGCTCCTATTGGACGTACCGTAATGTTATATAGCCTAAAGCCTTCCTAGATAAATGAACTATCCAACGGAAAAATAATTTTTCAATTTGAGTCAGTAGTTGCTGAGATCTTAGGGTTCAACCAAACAAACAAACTCTTCAAAATTTCAAGTTGGCGGTTATATCCAATGATTTTTGACAGTTCAAAGCGTTAAATGGCTATATCATATCGTGTTTCGGTGTTCATGCTAGGCGGGCTGGTCTATCTAGGAAAGCGCGTGCACCTAGGTTCCCCTCTCCTGAGGGGGCTGCTGCTTCTGATAGCCTTATAGCCACCACACTAGGCAAGGGGTGCTTAGTCGGTAAGAGTCCGACATAACCCGAAGGCCGTCCTTCAGGTATCCATGAGGATAACACCACCTTCTTCCATCAGGATCCGGAAGGTCTTCTTGGCCTCGATTCGTTTCTTGCTCACTTCTCGAAGGGGTTTCAGACCGAAAAGTTAAGGGGAATAAAACGATCTCAAAATCTCAAAATCCAATACACAAGCTGATATAAAACAGTGAAGTAATACAAAATAAGGTAATACAATAATTACACGAAACAAATACTCCGTAAGCGCCGAAATCAGCTTGTCGGCTGCAAGACAGAGTAACGAAAGTCTCGTGCCGGCCGAGCGCAGGCGGACGCGGCGCCACGCAAACATTGACAGTCACACTCACACATTGATAGCTCGCGCGGCCGGGCACTGCGCGACAGCAATAGATTTTACAAATACCTATTTTTCATTTCTCTAGCCCGTGGGGTTTCCTCTTAAACGTGCGATTTGTATTGTGAATATTTGATTGAATTATGTAGATACCTACATAATTCAAAATGGCAAAGAGCAATATTTTTTATGTACCTATCTACTAGTACGTAATTTGTTTTTAATATTTAGGTATTTCAATTTTTCCATCGGGCATAATCTGGAATAATATATAAATAAGTGGATAGGGTGAAAAAAGACACAAACAAGTAACCTACCTACGCTCGCGTTAAAAACAAAACTACATAGGTAATACGTAGGTAGGTAGTTTCCTAGACTAGGCTATCTACTTACTTATGTACCAACATATAACTTAACTACATATATTATTAAATATGATGAAATATCATTATGAAATAATTTACGAGAGTAATAAATGGTAGGTATTGTACCTAGTGATCGGATTTTTTTGGTGATACTGGCAGGTTGTTAGGTAATTTGGAAAAGAGAGAGATTGTTGACAGGAATTGATAGATGGAAAATTATAAAATAGGGATATTTGTGCGGAGTTTAAAAACAATATTTTGTTTGTTGATAATAATATGTAATTTCTTGAAAATAAAAGTGTTTCAGTGACAATATAGTACCTACGTCTCAGTCAAGGCGTAAATATTTTTGTCTCAAATCTATAACTTTTTTTTTTATTAAATATTACCTAAAAAAACATGTATTTTATTGAACACTTCCTATTTCATTCACAACATATTTTTTTTACATATAAGTAAAATAAAATATTTACAATCATAGAACAAGAAATGTAGAAATTAAATATAAAGTAAATAGTAGGTATATAATGTGTGTATGTTAGTTTTTGTTAACGTTTCTTTTCTTTATGTACCTATGTGTTGTTATAGTTTATTAATAATTAGGTAATATCGTGCTCTGTGAAGGCCAATAAATTTATTTTCTTTCTTTCGAATTAAAATACTGTAGGCGGGCAGCCTTTCCGCGTGTTTACGCCCCGCTCGGCCGTAGCCTGTTATTTCAAGGACAGGGCCGAGTCACAATACTGCATAGATAATATTACCGTGACACGGATGTGAGTAAACGCAAACATTAATTGTGCTGCATAACTATAAGAAGAAAAAATAGGTACTAGGTACCTACTTACCTACTTCGGTTCGTGTTCTATATTTTTAGACAAAGCATTGTTTCGCGATAATTGATAAACATTTATTCATAGCGGTTATTAACGTTGTTTTAATTCAATAGTAAGAAACTTGCAAAATATCAGCACAAGTAATTTGTTAGAAGAATATTGTGGTATTATTCTGATCCTATTATCTTAGCTCAGGCAAATAATAGATAATTATCACCTTATTTTATATTACTTTTTTAGAAATCCACTGTAATCAAGAATATTTCAACAATTTTAATTCATTTGGATAATTATGTAGGGTCTAATCGCGCACAATATCAACATAGTAATGGTCGAAATACCTTTAGACTCTACATAATTATCCAAGTACTTAAATACAACGCGAAAGTTTAACCCCGTTATGGTGTCCGCGCTTCCACGCATTCTATGTCTGTGGGGCAGCATGTGCACCTCCCTCTCTGTTTCCGATAGCCTTATAGCCATTTTGGCAATAGGCAAAAAGGGGGTGTTTAGTCTGTAATCTGACATAACCCTAGGGGCCGGACATTAGGGTATCCATGAGGTTCACCCTCTCCTTCCCTCGTCTGTCCGGAAGGTTATTCTGACTCTTTTCGCTGCTGTCTTTTGCTCCCCCGAGGGGGAAGGAAAGGGAAAGTAGCGGGTGGGGTCGGGGGAGATTTTTTTTTAAATATATAATGTTACGGAACCCTTTGAGCGCGAGTCCTACTCGCATTTGGCCGGTTTTTTTTAATGTCCAATCGGGTGGAATTATTGTCATGTCAATCATCTAACAACACACTACAATCCGCCGCGCCTTTTTGTAATACGGTCCGCCTGCGACATAAGAATTCCGTTACTACACCTCCTTGTAAATGTTTTCACCGCACAAGCAGGCGTGGCGGGCGACAAACAAGTGACTTATCTATTAGATTACTACAAACACAGATATATCAATCTAAGGAGATCGGTCGAATCGCCGAGCTCATAGGAAGAACGAGTGTCGCGATCAGCGGCCGTACTACATAACATGGTTCTAGTTGAGTATGCCGTAATATACACTATTCATTGCGCGCGTCTTAAGGACTGCGAAGCGATGAAAGTTAAGCACAGCCGCAAAGGAGATCGGTCAAATCGTTACGTATTCACTTGACTTTATCGGAAGGCGAAGTAGCTGAAATGTACACTTGTCACAAGTTAAATGCCGGCTTGGCCTATCTCCTTGTATTATTAAATCTGTGACTACAAACAAATTGCAGCCGCTTTATCAGCTGAATCACAAGTTTATCTTTATTTCCTATAATAGCGGCACGTCCCGGCTTCGCACGGGTGGACAAAATGCATAAAGTTAGGTTTAATCTATATCTTAATCTTATAGTCAAATATCAAAGCTCCGGCGCTCCTAGTTTTGGCTAGTCAAACTTTAGGTCTGGCATAGAGCCTTAGTCCAAGTAGCAAACCAATACCGTGTTTCTACGTTTTACTAAAACCGGGTCCAGATAATTAAGTAAGTATCATGTGCCCGATCCGATCAGCGTATCCGTATCGCCAACGCGTATCATGATCGCATATGCAGTCGGGTGATGATACGCGATCTTGATACGCTGTTATGATACGGCCCGTCCCGTCGTATCGGTTTTTGTCCGATCATCAACGGACTATTATGAAGATACGGATACGGAGTAAATCGAGGCGTCCACAATTTGATACGGGGCTTGATACGTGATACGCTGATACGCATACGCTGATCGGATCGGGCAAATGATCATATCTGGACCCGCCTTAACGACTTTTTAACCTGTTAACGTGATTGTTGTGTTTAAAAATGAGAGTGAGAGAGAGAGAGAGAGAGTATAAAAATGAGAGGTCAAAACGTAAGTATCTATCTACGTAGGTACTTAGGATGGTGACAGTGGCGTAGCGTGGGTATCGGCCGCCCGGGGCGGAATATAATTTTGCCGCCCTCTTATTTAGGTATTTTAATTTAATGTATACTATACATTACACAATAAGAAGTTTAAAAAGTATTTAGATGCGTTGCACTCGCTCGAAAATGGCAACGAAAAAGTCAGGCAATTGCCGGATTTACATTCAGTTTGGAACTAATGAAAAAAGAATCGGGAACGCTCTCGCATTTCAGTTGGTCGACTGCACTTCATTGCAACGCTTTAAGTTATCGCTCGAAAAAATGCCTTCCAATAGTGTACAAATTACATTATCACTGCTAGAGAGAGGAAAACGTGTCATTTCATTCGAAAATACATTTTTCTTATTAAAACAATTTCATATGGAATAATTTTTTGGGTTTACAAACGCGTAAATATTTTTAACACTAGAAACCCCTCCTAAGCCTCCGCCTGTCTGAATAAAGGGCAGTTTATAGTGTATTTTTTCTAGTCTCAAAAATATTTACGTGTTTGTAAACGAAAAAAAATATTCCACACTATAAGGTAGTTTCATCTTAACTGGACGTCAAATACTAGAAAAAAAGTCAAATATTTGCAAAAATATTTCGTTTGGATCTTAGAAGTGCAAACTTCAATGATTTGATGAAACAATGTTTACCATAAAAACGTAAGCACCAAGCACTGACAAATTTCAACGGCGAGAGCAGTGCCCTGGTAGTTTGTAGTTGCAATAAAAATATGAAATGGTTTCAATTTATTTTTATTTATTGTGAAATTTTGCCGCCCCATCAAATTTGCCGCCCGGGGCGGGCCGCCCCCCCTGCCCCCCCTACGCTACGCCACTGGATGGTGACCTCGCACCCTCCTAGGTAGAAGATACTTACGTTTTTAAATTAATAATTTCAGGCATAAGACTTTCAAGATTCATACGAGTTATTTCTGTGTTTACATTATTCTTTGGATTTTGAAATGTTTCCTAATACAAAGATATTTAAATAATATTAATTAATGTCATTATGTAGGTATGTACTTACCTCTATTCCTGTGAATAAAATGTTTCCTCTTTTAGTACCTACTTAGTTGCAAAAGCAATAAAGGAAATATAAATATAATATGTATAATTAATGTCTATAATATTCTAATATTAAATTCGCTTATAAATTTCTCGTCATTTAAAAATATTCAACTTCACATCCGTATTACATAATATACTTTCATAGGCAAAACAAACCTGCAAGTCGAATTTTATTTAAAAGAAAGAGTAATTGTGTCTTGAGTGAGAGACATATAAATTCTATGTAACGTGCTCGGGTAACGTGCAATAATATTCGCTTTGCTAATAATCTATTTAGTATTATATATTGTCTGTGGTAGGTATTACTATCATCAAGATATCAGCTATCAGAACTAATCTCTCTCTTGTAATTGGTGTCTGATTGTCCGATAAAAATTGTAACTTAGATTTAAAGACTTTAAATCTAAGTTACAATTACGGAAATATGATTGTACAATGTTGTGTTTTTCTAATGGAGTTTGAGTTCAAGTTTGACAATTGGTTTTATTACCGATCGTCAAAGCTTAATTATAGTGTTTTTTATATAAATTAGGTAGGTAGGTAGCAAAATTGAAGGAGTGGAATATTGCTTGAGACAATATACACGCTGCCGCTCGCAAGGACACTCTCGTATTGGCGACCTGTACCTACCCTTAGTGTGAGTTTTGATAGTTTTCGAGCTCGATAAAACATAACATCTTTTTTCATACATTACCCACTGTTTCTGATAGTTTGCGCTAGAGGTGGTAGTGGGCAATGTATGAAAGATACAATACGTTTGATCGAGCTCCAAAACTAATACTAGGAGTATTCCTGCAAGGTGCTACATTGCGTGTTACTTTTGATGTGCTTATAACTCTACAATGATTAAGTCTATTCTACATTTAAATTTAAGTATAATAGTAATCATAATATAATTTGTTACAAATTAAGTCTAAGCACTGACTGTAAACTTGTCAAAGTCACCGACAAGTCTTTTGGATATGTAATCCCTGAACAAGCTCAAGAGAACTACGAAACAATGCAGAACAATTATGAGGCCGGCGCAAGCGAACACCACTCCCACCGTAGGGCCAGGGTTGGACCAGTCCAGCATCGGGTAGATCCACGGCTCGCCAAATCTGTCGAATTATGCAATTATTTTTACGTTTATAAAAGTGTAAATATTTTTAAAACTACAAAAAATACACTGAAAAAAATCGACTTGCCCCAGACGGGAATCGAACCCAGCATCTTCCGCAATCCAGGCGGCTGCGTTAACCACTACGCCACCAGGGCATTGCTTTCGCTGTTGAAATTTGTCAGTGCCTGGTGCTTATGTTTTATGGTAAACAACATTGTTTCATCAAATCATTGAAATTTGCTCTTCTAAGATCCGAACGAAATTCGAAATTACTTATTTATAATAGATTTCAATTTAATTTAATTTCACTAAAAGTGCCTATGAGTACCATGATATAAGGTGACAGTTAACGAATATTGTATTCGTTCTCAATTAACTCTACAGCCAAGTCTTTAGTCATCATAACAGCCTTTATATTTCGACCCACTGCTGGGACACAAGGCCTCTCCTTGTCATCGAACGAGGTTTAGGCAGTAGTCCACCACGCTTGCCCAATGCGGATTGGTGGACGGAGTATAAGGTGATCAATAACCCTTTGCTGATCCATTAGTCGCCTTCTACGACACCCGTTGGAGGATATGGGGCGATGCTATTCTACTCTACTGGCATCACACGGCCATCTACCGGCAGCACACGGCACTTTAGTAAATACCCTTTTTTCATTAGGTAAATCAGGTAAATGTTTGTGAATCCCACATTTTAATGTACTCATAGGGAGTAAGGGAGTGCTTGGGAACGTATGTATTGCAGCAGACTTCATGATGGTCACTGAGGAGGTGGTGAAAACCACATTAAAATTCTCAACTTCGTATGAAATGGCTGACTGGCTGGAAGGAAAGCTAGTTGGAAGCTAAGGTTAAGTCAGGTTAGAACTGTGACCAAAACAACGATGAAGCGCCGTAAAACAACTTAGCAATCTCTCTTCGCTTTCTTAGCCCGCGCTTTTCGTCTCAGTTTTAACCCGCGCTACACCCTTAAGAGCGAAAATCCACTATCGGCTGGCCGTGCCACATTGATTTTTTTTATGAAACCGCATGATATCATCGCACTGACTTGCGGCCAGTTGTTAGCCGCAAGCGTTTCTGCGGATGTTTAAATATAGTTTTGATAATAATTTTTCATACGATTTTACTAACATCCTAGTGTAAGGAATATGCGGCGGACTCAATGATATTATATTTAAAAAGAGGTAGATAGGTTACTTGCTTGCAAAAAGTGGCACCCTAAAAGTAAGCTGATTAGCACACCCGAGCATATAGCACAACATATATCTTTCTCGTTTACTCTATTGCTAGATATCATGTTGTCTTACTCACAACTTACAATACGGCCGTGTTATCTCGCCACATACGACAACATGAAATCGTAGACTTTAGGTGTCGAGTAAGGTGCCGAGTTAATTTGACCATGTAACATGATGACATTTTGGACCAGTTTTGACTTTGAATTAGTATAAAGGTAACCTATCACCTCTTTTTAAATATAATATCATTGGGCGGACCGCAATAGATCCGTTGCGGCAGACTGTACGTAATGCGGCCATCATTGCGGCTGGCACCGCTAATGCTTTTTTGCTCTAAATATACTGGCAATCTTATCATTAATTGTCGAAGCTCAATCATTATTGAGCTTCAACGATTAATGATCAGATTAACTGTTAACAGTTACGGGGATAAATTTTGATAAGTTGGTGGTACCAGCCAGGTGGAAGTAAAACCACCACAAATGTGTATTACCAACTAAAAACAGCACAAACTTGTACTACCCCAGGGATACAACCGGTTCAAAGCAGTTTTAGGTTGCTAAAGTTACTTTAACTCTTTGTACTATCGAATCCTAGCAGCATAATGGTATTTGTCTTATCCTAGTAGAGGCAGTCGGAAGGGCTTGACGATAATCAAGATTTTAAAATTTCTACAGAAATATTTAGATTTTTCTAAAACGATATTCAAACCATAGGACAATCTGTGTGCTCACCCATTTAAGCCACCAGCATAATAGTAGATGATAGTGAACACCATGTAGATAACGCCAAACGTCACCGGGTATATAAAATGTAAGATATGCGAGGGATGTTGTGACGTCATCAGCAGTATAAGCATCAGCACTGAGTTGATGCCGTGAACGAACAAATCCAGCACAGGATACCCCTCAAATTCTTGCTCTGCAAATGGTTATGATAATTTCACATTTGAAGGAAGTTTTACTTCGTATAGTCAGGAATATTGTCATAATAAAGAAGAATATTATTGTTAAGCTGCATCATAATTAAACATCGTATTAAAAATAATAATAAAAGCTTCGGTGGCGTAGTGCGTAAGAGCATCGTCTCCCAATCGGGAGGCACTGGTTCGATCCTCACTACGTACCAATGTGTTTTCAAATTTTGAATTCATATGTACGTTTAATCGACGCTTTTACGGTGAAGGAAAACATCGTGAGGAAACCTGCACACACCTATGAAGAAATTCTTAGATTGTGTGTGAAGTCGACCAACCCGCACTTGACCAGCGTGGTTGACTAAGGCCTAATCGCCCCTAATGTGGGGTAGGCTCGAGCCCCTCGGTGGGGACATTATATGAGCTGTTGATGATGATGATTAAAAATAAGTTTTTTAATTAAAAATATCATTCTCTAATCTGTAACTTCTCGGAATCTGAAAAACTAGGAAGTTTATTACATATTTTTAGCGTTGTTTATGACACACATAGTTCCAAAATTAAAACAGTAAGAAATTTCCTGTAAAATTAGGTATTCGTTCCTAAATGTAGTAACTACGATAGTGTTAGGCAACCGTTTGGATGTTGATTTAATAATCACGTCAAGATTCTAGTAAAATCACGACAAAAAAACAGTGCTGTCTAGGGAAGCTTTATAGTATAAAGCGTAGGAACTAAACGTTAAAAAATATATCGCTTTCTAAATATGACGCTCTCATGTAACGTAACGGTAAAATCTGACGCTTCCGTGCGGTTACTCCATAGATATAGGAAACTGTAGATCGGCAATGTAAAAGAGAAAAAGCATACTAACGCGTATATTAGAGCGAGACAGATAGACGAGACCATTTCACGTACACGCAGGGGGCCTAAGGAGGCTTGTCAGTTACGTAGAAAACTGTCAGACTGTAGTGCTATTTTTCATGCACATATGCGCATTACGCACACATCGGTGTATTTTTTTGGTCTCACCCTAGTCGAGTCTTTGCCTATAAACTTCAGTAATAATAAATCTATGGGCTACTCTATGCGTGCGGCTCGAACTGAGGGCTCGAACGTCGAATAGATTGACATGACATACCTATTGAGGTAGCTTGACGTACCATGTATGTACTTCGAAAATGTTAGGAATGTGACTTGCTAATTCTTTATAAAACACGTGCAAATCGTCTCTGTGTCATGATTCATGCACGTATGACTTGCGATAGCTACATTGAATGTCTGCCATATGGTGTCTCATGTATTCCGATAATTTTATGGAGATTTTAATATCAACGATGTTGGTGGCCGGTTATTTAATTAGTTAAGTTATTAATACTTCATTATTCCGACAACTCTCCATCGGACTATTATTTTCTTGTTTCATGAGTAGCTTCGTAGATTTGACGTTATTATTGTAATGACCTAATTAAGAGTTACCTATATCGCGTTCCTAGATTTGACCATTCATTTATTACGTAAGACGATTTATGGGTGGAGTGGGGTCGACCATGTCTTATTTTTTCTTACATATATTTTTTCTTGACAAAAACTATAAAAAATCGTTTTACGTAGTAAATGAATGTCTCTTAACCCACTGAAGAAAAAAATTAATAAAAGTTAGGTGGGGATTTAATTGTAGGTATATTTGGAATAGAGGAGTAATTCAGTATTAGGTGTACGTATTTATGCAGTTAAGTTAATACAGGGTGTAAAAGAATTTCAAAAAATAATTGCTCGTAAATGATTTCTATTTTTGGTGTTAAAAAAATTGCAAATTGTACCGCGCAATGTAAAGCTCTCAACTCGCACGCAACTAGCAAAACCGCGATAATTTTGCCAGTACCCCTAATATTGAGTTTGTTAGTTTTCGAGCTCGATCAAACGTATCGTCTCTTTTCATACATTGCCCACTAGCGCCTCTAGCGTAAACTATCAGAAACAGTGGGCAATGTATGAAAATAGACGATACGTTTGATCGAGCTCGAAAACTATTATAACTCATACTATGGGTACAGACGGCGCGGCTGCCCCGTTCGTTTGTGTCCGTGCGCATCGAGTGAGCTACATTAAACGCTAACGTTTTGAAGACATTTTTTGGTATGAAATACTAAAAAAATTGATAATGTTTCTTTGGACAATAATTACGAAGTAATGTTGAGAATATGTTTTCATAAAAAATTAAAAAAAAATGACTTTGACCTTCAATAAAATCGTAACTATCAATTTCCCAAGTAGGTATACTCTAAAGGAAAAAAATTGTTATGATGGTGAGCAGAATACATGGTTCTCGTTTGACTGTTCATGTCTTTTACACCCTGTATGAGAAGAGAACTCTTACAAATATAAGTTTCATTTAAATACACTCACCAGCACGGAAACTTGTTGAGAAAATAATGTTAAATTACCTATATTATATAGTAAGGAGTAGTAGAAAATTGTGATGAAGAAGCCAATAGTGATAGCTGTGTTGTAGGCTGCCCAGAATAATTGCACGTACCAGGGGAGTCCGAAATCAGAATCTGAAACGTTGAAGATACGTAGAAATAGAAGTTTGGCAAGATTCATCTAGTATAAGAAGTCGTGCACTTCTGAAGAATACTCCGCATGCAAAAGCATCTACGTGTTATAGAATACCGCACTCACACCGACCACAATGTTATTCGTGTCATCAAATAGTGTAAGTCAGGATTCTTTGTCTAAGGTGTTAGTATTAGTCTTTTTTTATTTTATTTTTGACGTAATATAGGTATAATAATTTTTAAAAAGGTTTACAGTCCATTTCTCATTTAATATACTGATATACTAATATACTGATTGTACATCAAAATTACCCGAACGTAAAATAAAAAGGTAGGTTAGGTTAGGGTTATTTTTATGACCAGGCCGAGTGTACTGTTTTTGGGAGAGTCCAATGTCTTATGTAAGTACCGTCCTACATGGCTGAGTGATGGGTAGGTTAGGGTTATTTATTTTGCTGTACAATCAGTATTTTTGATTTGGATTACTTTGCTGTGCAATCACAATTTCTATATACACAAGGAATGATTTGTAGTTAAATACTACCCTATTATATAGCTCGATAAATGGACTAGCCAACGCAAAAATAATTTTTCAATTTGAACCAAGAATCCCTGAGATTAGCGCGTTCAACCAAACAAACTTGCTTTAAAATATTAGTATGGATTCTCCTTTCGTCTGCTTCAACAACTTCTCTTTCAACCTTATTGTAGTGTTCTGTTTATTGTTTATTGTCACTCCTACAGCTTCTTGACCTCCAGGAGTATAAGGTCAGGGTTAGTAGCTTTAAAACTTGTTGTCAACAGTCAGGTTTTATGTTAAGAGACAATTTAGCGCGTTCAACCAAAGAAACTTGCTTTAAAATATTAGTATGGATTCTCCTTTCGTCTGCTTCAACAACTTCTCTTTCAACCTTATTGTAGTGTTCTGTTTATTGTTTATTGTCACTCCTACAGCTTCTTGACCTTCAGGAGTATAAGGTCAGGGTTAATAGCTTTAAGACTTGTTGTCAACAGTCAGGTTTTATGTTAAGAGACGCTCTTAGGATTTGCTCTTAGGTTTTATGTCAGCGTCGAATTTAAAAAGAGTACTTACCGATCGGTCCTTTTAAATAGGCTACTGCAGAAACAGCGATTGCAAGTCCAGACGCGACCGCAACGAGAAGAATTCCCCAATTTGTCATATAGATGATCCAGTATCCCAAGCTACCTTCTACTCTTAGCACCAGTGAAGCAATAACAATGGCAACGCTGCCCAAAAACAACACAAGTCTGATGCACACAAGTGGGAGCGTTGCACGATTACATTGCCAACAACTAAGATAAAACTTCGACGCGTCTCCATGTTTCAATGTAAAGTTGTTCCATCTGAATTGATCTCTGAGATAAGTTTTCTTTTCAACCATTTTGCGGACGGCCAGTTCACGACTATGTAATTGTTGAAGATATCATGATTTTTGTGAATTATCAAACGGTTCCTTATTTCTTTATTACGCATCTATTGATATTGCTGGTTATATTAGAGGCACCATAAATTCATTTAGATATTGTTTAATCTCAATGAGGCGTGCGTAAACGTGCAAACTGATACACATGCTTTACAAAATTGAAGAGCGTTGCCTTATCGCTATTGTGAAGACAGCCAGTTTACGTAGTTCGATTGTCATAATTAACCACAGTCATACTGAAATAGTTTATTTTCAGTCCGTGCATAACTGTCTTGTGGAACAATAACATTGGAAAAATACATATAAAAATGTATACATTCAGTTGGAATTATTGTGGCCATGCAGGTATACTGTGTGATCTCATAATCTTTTGACCCTCGCAATAGCGCTTCAGTTGTAATTTGAGTCTGAAATTGAGTATGAAATTATATTATTTTCCTGCCTTTTTCGTTCAACTAGAGTTTGCTTCAATCAAATTATTTTAACAAATGTATTATTGATGGAATTATTGTGAATAGGATAAATGAATGTTGCAGTAGACACGTTGTCCTTTGAGAAACGTTTCTTTATTTTTTACATCAAATAAATAACATATAATAAGACAAATACTTAAAATAATGCTAAATTAGAACAAATTTAAATACGGATCAAAGAACATTGACCATAATTGAGGTCTTATTTAAGTAGCGTTTTGTAAAAATAATGACTTTTATATTTAGGTGATTCGCGTTTGCTTACACTGCGTAGGATCACGAAAATAAACTGTATTGATTTACATTAAAATTATATTCTATTAGTAAGGGTAATGGTACATTACCTTAAAAATACAAAAAATATGGCATTTATGGTGTAGTATAATATCGCAGCTTTCCTACTATAGGGGCACATCTCAAAATTTAATGATTTCGAGAATTTATTATACAACATGTAAACTAAATAACCAACACCCTGAATACAGGGATCGGCTTCCGAGTTGATTTCAACAGTATTTTTATGAAACAAACGATTTTTTTTTGAAAAAAAAAACAAAAATTACCCAGAAAATGTGTACAATATTTTCTGGGTACTTTTTGTTTTTTTTTCAAAAAAAATCGTTCTTTTCAAAAAAAAAATTATTGAAATCAACTCGGAAGCCGATCCCAAACCACCTGTATTCAGGGGGGCACATAAACAACGCGCCTACATCATGCTCTTGACAGAAAGAGTCAGAACAGAACGTACTATGGAGCCGCGAAAACTATTTGTGTCTCTTTCACATTTAAAAAACGCTTTTAAATTAATTTTAATAGTGCTGGGATACATTTAATATGAGATAAATATTTCATGTTTAATGGACATACTAATAAATTTATTTATTTATGACCGACGAAAATACAGGGGCTCAAAAATCTTTTAACGCGTTTTCCCAACAATCGTGTTTTTCGAATTGTGCCCCTATAGTAGGAAAGCTGCAATATGTCAATGTCCTACATATTCAAATTCAATTTGTTTCTGAGATAATTATACTAGAATGAATATGACATGGCACAGGTTGATATGTTTCAAACAAAATGTATAAAAATAACTTTCTTATGTGTACCTATACATATTTACATTATACCTTATCTTGTTGTATTTATATACTTCCTTGAATATAAATTTCTTCCTTCCATAAGTTATAGCTCTTGTCTAAAGATAGCCTTAACTTTCGCTAACACTTTACTTACTGTAATTTTTTTAGTAGAAAAAACATAAAGAACTGCATAGGTACTCATACTACATAAGTTGTATAGAAAACGAGCTTAGCGTCCCCTAGTAGCGCAAATCGCGTTTCCTATACAATATGCATACAATTTTAAAACTTACTTTACTAAAAGTTACTTTTTTACACTAAAAACGATAAAAATTATACCATTGGTAACAGACTCTACGGAGTCTGTTACCAATTAAATGTCGATTCTTATTTTATTCTTAATTATTGGATTAGCGGGATTACGCATTTAGCTAATATCAAGTGAAAATTAGATTGAAACAAAAATGGTGAATGATGAAACGGAAAGTCTAGGAGAGAGATTTTGCCGAGACTTGACCCGAGAAACGAGATGGTATCTAGACTCACGCGATTCTTGTGTTCTCGATTGTTACGCGAAATGGACGACTTTGACAGTGCAGTAGCTTTGGTATTGTGTGCATGAGAATACTACAATCTTGTGAATGTAAGAATCAAAAATAATATTAAGAAAAAAAGAAGGCCCCAGGCGATGGTGGATGACACAAATTCATCGAAATAGAACAAAGTTTGTGAATCTTATTTCAAACCACTCTCCACGTCGCACTAAAACCGAATGAGAATGTGATACACTTCTCTTTTCTCGCCCGAGAAACCCTTTGAAGCGGGCAAAAAAACCGACACCGAGCGGAGAACAGGCGAGCGCGAGAACGAGAAGGCGAGAAACTAATCACATTCACGCTTCTTGGGTGTTCTCGGGGGTTCTCGGCGTGAGTCTTGAGGGCCCTTTAAAGTACGCATAGTTCCGATCCCTACTAAAGTATTGTCTATGAATAGGTTTTTACGACCCTGTGGGTCCACGCGCACTATGAGACCTCAAAATCCTTGCTCTGTGGTACGCACTGAGAAATGCCTTATTTTGCATAGCATTGTTTTTTACTAAGACAAGTATTGTTTGTGGACCTTCTAATATGTGTGCTCAGTGGTTAGAAAGAGACAAATAGGAAATAAGAAGTTCAAGGACAATTGTTTTGTCTTCTCTTTTTTATTGGTAGCGTGGCTTTCAGCTCGCCCTATAAATTTCTTGATTTTTACGGCTGGCCGTGTGCTTGACAAAATTTATTAGACACAACTAGATTTTACTTTACATTTACTTTTATGTACATATAGGTATTAGTGCATATTAATAGGTAATAAGTATGGAATAATTTTTGGGTTTACAAACGCGTAAATATTTTTAATACTAGAAAACATACACTGGAAAAAATCGAACTGCCTCAGGCGGGAATCGAACCCAGCATCTTCCATATTTTTTCAGTTTATTTTTTCTAGGTAATAAGTATCTTATTTAACTTGCCTGCATTTATTTTATAAAAATAAACTTACCTATATAAATTATAGGTAAATAGTCGAAATATTATAATTTACACTTTTCGTTGCTGATTTCACACGATTTAACACTAAAATGCGAGGAATCATAGCAAAAAAGCATTAAATTATTAAAAGGTTCTAACATATCAGTCATATCACGTTTTTTTAAAAGTTATTGATAAAGAATAGTAGGTACCTACATTTATTAACTAGGGCGGTAAAACAATGAATATCTCAGATCGCAGGTATTTGACTAATTTTACATTAATATGCGATCCGAGGCTTTCTTTTTAATCGCCCAAGGTAAGTACATAATTTTATGTAAAGGTAATCTTATGTTTTATGTAAAATTTTATGTACTTATGTGTTGTGGGATAAAATATTGTTATCACCCCGTAACACATTGTCATATCATATTCTATTTAAAAATGCTCACCGTATTAGTGAGTATTTTTTTATGGCTTATATTTAAATTAACACCATACTTACCTAACTTAACCCATAAAAAAGGATAAAATGCTCACCAAAAAAGTGTAGTCTCACCAAAAGTTGTATTTGGTAAGCCAATGTCCATTTTGGTGAGCACTGGTAATACTATTTTTAAATTAATTCCCTTTTTTATTGGTATCTATATATATAATTTTACCTATAGGTTTTTTACTAGGTCTAGAATGTATAAGACGTTCTTTTAGAGCAATTTAGATTTTCCATCATCATGTTAGGATATCATTTTAGCGACTATTATTCAAGTCAGTATGAAATAATCTCTAAATCTTACAATTAATGCCAAATACATTTCACAGTATCAAAAGTTAATTTTAATCTTATCGCGCTAATGACATAGAATTGTTGTTCCTCACGTACCTATTTCTTAGAAAGATAGTCTCTGAGTAGGCTAATAAGAACAACGATGATATGCATGACGATAATTGCCACTGCAGACAAGACAATGTAAACCGTGGTTGGTCCAGGGTCCGACCAGTCAATCATTGGGTAGATCCAGCTGTTGCCACGTCTGAAACAAATTTGGGAAGTTATTCCTTGAATTTTTAGTAAAGTAACTAAAAATAACTTTTATAAAAATAACAATTATAATATCCTCCCTTTTATTGTCCTTCTCGTCTTGCAGATAGGCAAGGCGTCGATGACTAGTGCGCCGCGTATGAGTGGCTAGATACAGTGTTGTTGTAATACAGTAAATATACCTCTTTGATTAGGATACATCAGCAAATCGCCAACCTCAAGTGTATAAAACACGCGCTGAATGATAACCGCAATGTAATTAACTCTGGCATCAATTTAAATGTTCGTTGCAACGAGGGAAGTCTTGACTCATTTATGTTCCTTTTAATATTACTTACGGGTCAGTGCCTCCAGCGAAGTAGTAGATGACCCCAAATAGTAAGTATACGACACCGAACAGCAGAGGGTACACGAAGTGGAGGAGGTGTGAGGGGTGCTGTGACGTCACCAGCAATACGAACATCAGGACCGAGTTTATGCCGTGGATGAACACGTCCAGCACCGTATTCACAGCGTATTCTTCGCCTGTAACATGATATTAAAACAAGATTGAAACCTCTGAGCAAAGTAGAGACTTTTTCATCGTTGAAGTCTTGCTTGGTTAGTAAAATCTAAACATGGGAGCTTGGCATTCATCCACCTTAAAAAAAGGGGATAATGTTGGCAGCACCCGATTGACTTCCTGATGTCCAGATGTCTATAGGCACCGCAGGGATGTCTACATATTTTTGCGGATGTGGAGTGTACCAGTGGTTTTTGGTAAGTATACCGTGTCTAATGCCAGGATCTCTATCATGGTAGGGTATAGAATCTTTTCCACTAAAAAAGGCGTCTGTAGGCATGTAGAGTGGCAGCTTTCTGTGAATGATATATTTTCCACGCGTGATTATAATACATGAGTGGTTTTGGATTCCGACGGCATCAAATGTTGCTGATGATGCAACTGGAAAGATGGTTAAAGGGTCCCGCTATATTGTTCCCAGGAGATATAAGTTTTCCTCTTGAATCTGTAAGCTGTTTACCTGAGGATATTTAAGATGTAGGTGCCTTTGTAACTGTATTGGTGTGAACCAATTATCTCATCATCATTCATCATCATCATCGGTAAATTTTTAATATACATAATATTTTTTAGATATGTTATAAATATATAAACAATCATGACTCGTCAAAAAATATACGAGTTCGTCACACACACGTCTGCCGGTACCAGGATTCGAACCCGGACCGCTTGATGTGTTGGCAGCTATACTGACCACTACAAATCGGCGTCAAATGATGTCTATAATAACTTTATCTTAAAGTAAAAAAAGTGATTATAATATCATGACATACCAAGATCAGTAAGAAGAGCGTAGTAGAAGATAGTGATAAAAAATGCATTGGCTAAGGTCATGTCGTATACGATCCAATATAATTTCAGTAGCCAGGGCAATCCGAATGTGGAATCTGAAACGGGCAACACAGATTTATTAAATTCTTTATAATAAACCAGCTTGACTTCCGTGTAGATTTGTTTTCAGAATAAAATATAGCATTGTTATGTTTCTCAGTGAAAATGTAAGCATTAGTTAAGGATTTTTTAAAAATGGGTTACGGCCGAGCACCGTGTACAAATAAACGGTGTGCATTACCCCAGCAAAATGTTGTGGCTTAGGGAGGTGACAGTATAATAGATAATTAGTCCATCCTCAGGAGTAATTTGTTTGAATTGTATTTTTAAAGTTATTCGGGAAAAACAGATTTTGCTTGAGTATTTTTTGAAACGTTACCCTAGCAATTTTTTTTTATAAAATTATTTCAGACCGTAACCAAATACACGAATCGATAGCTTGTAAATAGCAAAAAAATGTTCACGAATAGCAAAAGTTCTACAGGTTCAAGGGAGCCTTTAGCACGAACTTTCGCTATTGGATTGGATGATCGGCAGAAAAGTTTACTCGCACATTCGCACGGTGCCGAGTAATCACTCAAAACAGCATCCCCAAGGAGGTGTGGTGTCAGTCAGGCGGCCGGCCGCAGGCAGGGAAGTTTCCGCAAGGGTTCCCGTGGCCCCCTCCGACAGTGACACATCCGCGGCCGATGCGTTCTCCTCGTCCAATGACGGGGAGGAAGTGGCGGCTGTTGATGTTTTCGCGCCAAGGTGCATGTGAGGGGCATCGTTGGGTTTTAGTGGGTAGGCCCTGGCTTCCCTAGGGAGTGTCCCACATAATGCTCACGCCACCCTAGGCATGACGTATGCGTAACGCATTACACAACGGGAAAAAAAGAGATTTTAGTCGCCACTTCTTCTGTTAAGAGCTCAATAATTAAATCTTAGTCCCTGATACCTAATAATTCTATAGCGTTAAAGTTCACTGCAAATTGGCATTTTATGATAACTTCTAACTTAGGCACGTATTATAACGAGTCTCAAGAATCAACGCCGACTACGTCAACGACAACGTTGACAACGTCTTACGTCTCTATCACTTTGTGTTTGATAGAGAGTGACAAACGATTCTCAAGACATAATTGATTTCTGAGTGCCATTCTGTAATACGAGCCTTAGAACTGTTAGCTCGCATATGTTCCTGTAGTCTCGAGTGACTGCTATTCATGGAAGTCGTCATACTTATGGCTGTAAAGATAAAAAAAAATCTTATCTTAGTCATTGAATGTCATTGGTGTCCAGGTGTTCAGTATCTTATAATATATACTATCACACGCTCACTACTGTCATTATGATAACGTAAGCATCCCTTTTTACTCGAGTTAGTTACGGCGAAACTGAAAGGAAGGGTTATGATTTTACAGTCTATGTATGTATGTTTGTATTTGTGTATCTTCCATAGTAGCGCCTAAACTATTTATCTGATTTTGATGAATAAGGTGCCAATCGATTCGTTATTATGGTCCGATAACACAGGCTACATTATAATCGACTTGTAAACTTTGATTTTAACCGATTTCATTCCTTTATCTTTTGGCGTAGTAATTTTTTGCTTGTTATTTGTAGATAATGGATGAGAAGCTGGAGGTGATTTAAATATTTTTGTACCTAATAATTGTGTTTTAATGTTGAAGCTATGAGATTGATACTGTCCTTTGCAAGGAAGCCATTCATCAACACACCTTTGTGAGTCGTAATTCTCCGAAAGCAATGATCCCCTTTTTCAACCGAGACCGCCAAAGTGATAGTCAGTCAATCTTTAATATTGCTATATTGTCTTATTGAGATTACCTGTGGTTATCTGTACTTACATGAATCATTGGCAAAAGTGACTCATGATATCTTTATACTGAAAAATATATCACAATATTTAGACATTAATCACTCAGCTGGTATGAGATAATAATAATTTTAATCTAATAAACATAAATCCCCCCTTTTTATATTATAATATAATTGGTTTACTATGTAGTTGTAGTTGCACGCCCCCGAAACGGTTCCACCGATTTTTTAAAACTTTTCATACCGCTAAAAAAAACAAAAAATTGCCATAGCAACGTTTGCCGGGTCAGCTAGTAAGCTAGTAATAACATATTTTCGGAAGCAGGTTTGTATAGTTTGTTAGTTTTCATTGAAGAAGAAACATTTTTCATATTTATCCACTCTTAAAAAAAAACTCGATATAGAGTATTGAAAATCACGATATCGATATAGATTATTGAAAATAATGCAAAATATGCTAAGTCATACACCTTTTTCTTGTAAAATAGCTAATGGAGGGAATTAAAAAAGTAAAATTTATATGATACACAGATGGGATTAAAAAGTGGATTTAATGTTCTGTTAATTTAGTGTAGTAAGCAGTTCCTCTGAACTGTTTTTCTCTTAAGCTTCTCTCCAGGTGTGCCTAGGGGAAATAGAAATATCTATACTGTTCCAAGAACACAACCAACTGATGCCATCGGTTGAATTTGGGAACTCCATGTGTAAATAAAACAACTTTTACGGATTTAACTCACGTATAAGTATACAAACCTGATTACACGTAGTTAATATTTTGTCACTAGGCAATCTTGTTAACATCTATATCCCAGAAGCCGCATTAACATGACACCACGGCCGATGAATTACAATTATGTTTATTTTTTCGGCCTTTTCATTGTAGATCTGCTGATCACTGACCGGAATTAAGTCTGGGTCGGAGACCGGTGGGTGCATCACTAGATGATAGAGGCGGTATGCGCATTTACGATTATTGTTTGAGAAAAAAACAAGATCAAACTCACCAATAGGTCCTTTAAAGTACGCCCTGGCTGAAACTGCAAATGAAAAGCCACTAGTGACAGCTATCATTATGATACCCCAGTGTGTCATATATATGAACCAGTAGCCCTCCGTTACGACAGAGGTGCTCATCTGGGCGGTAAGTACCAACGAGGATATAACGATTGCCAAACATCCCACGAACAGTAGCAATCTCACACACATCAGGATTAATGGAGAGCGATTCTTCTGCCAGCAACATAGGTAAAAGTCCGGTGCTTCCTCATGTTCAGATCCAAATCTTTTCCATTGAAACTGATCCTTAATGTATTTTTTCGTAGCGCCCATATTGGTGTAGCAAAAAATTACTAAACGCACGTGTACACCGGCGGCAGTCGACGCGACCTATGAAAAATCTTATCTCTGATATCCTATCGTGATTTAGGTGGTTTTCACTGATTTCTGGATTGAGGAAGGATAGTGACGTGTTGTTTCGTGAAATATTATGAGTATATAATATAATAATGATAGAAAAGTTTTCTAAATATTTTTTAAATTAATATTCTCAGTTTCTCAACTTATTTATTATTATTTATTAATATTAGACCTTGTCCAGAATAGCGAATTCGCCGCAAATCTTTATGCGCGAACACACAACGAGCCTTGGCGAGGTACTGGGGCTCAATACGTTGCATCCACAAGTTTCGCGCGAGTTTCAAATTCGCGCGTTGAGCTTCAGCATGTGTTCGCGTATAATGATTCGCGGCGAATTCGCTCTTCCGGACAAGGTTTTTTATGTAAATACTCCACTGATAGCAGTTTGTATACAATATGTAACGGAAATAACGCACAGCCCGAAAGTAGTTTTTATAATATGCAAATCTTTCGTTTTTTGTTTCATCATTTTTGCAGTGACACTTCAAATTAGTATTTTGGACTGCTGCGATAATTTTGAGTGTAACATCTGACCGTTGTTGGCTTTTGTTGGTTTTATTACTAAAGGATTGTTAATTTTTGAGTTTGGTGCCCATTTTGTGTAGGCGATAAGCTGGCAGACTGTCACTATTTTGGGATACTGCTGACCTATACTGCCAGATGTGGTTTTGTGTGTAACTGAATGTTGCCTGAAGCTCTGCTCTCATATGTAGTTTCTCATTTTAAAAACTTTACCCAATAAAAACTTACCAAAAAAAAAAGAATTTATAAACCGCAATCGGTCATTTTTAATGGCTAGTTTATCCCCTATTGTGTCGCCGCCATTTTGTAAAATTTTCGCGCATGTGTCAGTTACTTCCGGACTTTCCGTCGCGAATTTTCAGGTGTAAAAAAATAATAATAAAAAAAATGTAAAAAAACTGTAAATATGAGTTTTTGTCACTAAAATAGTTATAAAATAAGCTAACAGAATATAATTTAATTAGTACAGTTATATCTTCAAATAATAATAATAATAATCATCGAGGGGATCGACCTCCAGGAGGCCGGCCGACACACAAGGGGCTAAGGTGCAAAAGTATGTCTGTTATTATTATACCTGCATTACAGTGGTCTATTATTATTATATCATTAGATCTGTCATAATAATGTTCCTGCCCTGCTCCCAATTTACATGGGGTCGGTGCAGTATGCTTTGATATCGACAATACTGCTTAAGGATTTGGCACTACAGTTTTACGCGGCCGTGTGCCTGACACCAGCCCTCCTTGGGAACGACTGATATCTTTCCACAGCACCTGGGAACACCAGCATAACGTTCCTTCCGAAGCACGAAGGAAAATCAATTTGAAAAATTTTCGATCACCCATCCGAGTACCGACCGCGCACTTGGTTGCTTAACTTTTGTGATCGTTACTAAGAACGCACGATCGCGACGCCAATGACCTCCTCTTACTCTTCAACAGAAATACAATACTACGAAAATGTAGAGTTTATATGACTGCGGTCTTCGGTAATGTTGAGATATGGCGGCAGTCCGGGAGTAGGTACCAAAGGCGCACTTTTTTATATTACGAGATGGCAAACAAGCTTGCGGCCGAACTGGTATTAAGTGGTTGCCGTCACCTATAGACACTTGCAATATTAAGGGTCACTTAACACTGCAAGTGTGTTGGCATCCTGGGGACTAAGATGATATGACTTCCATGCCCAGATTGCCCAGTAATAACACTGGCTACCTTTCCCTTTACTTGGTTGCTTAATTGATAAGAAAAATTAAAAATAAAATAAACATCTTTATATTCAAACAACTGGTGTTTAGGAATCACTGATGTTATCCGATTTTTTAAGTAACGAAGATAGAAAATCCAATAACAAAGCAGTAACGTAATACTAATAACAATACTTATATTTAATAGATAAATACAATAGTATTTATTAAGAGAGTAATACGACAAAAGTGGCTTATCAGCTTCACTGCGTTATCGACTTGCAAAATAGCGATTGACGAATGATTACCTATATTGTACCTGGATTGGATAGCTAACTTTGTAGATACTCGCTAACTTGTATCATTTTTGTGGTTTAAATTTTTAGTTAAACAAACCTATGTATGCACACACACACACACACACACACATTCATGTTCATAAAATTCATTGCTTTTTTTGCAATTTAATTCTTTTAAAAATTTATTTTTTTTAAATTTAAATTTTAACTTTTATTTTGTGTGAAATATTCTCCTATATAAGTCCTAATAAGACTATCTCACATTGTATGAGCTTATTAAAGTACCTATATTTCTTCTTTTAAATAAATGGCGATCGCGACACATAAAGATTACCTACGCATTGCGCCAATATCAAGTAAAAAAGTAACTGAAAATTGTACGGTAGATTAAGTTTAAAATGGAGTCTCTCAACACGTGTTTTTGCAACAAGAACTCGGGAGAAACTCCATAAAAATATTAATAATCACCTAACCATTGACTTTTGTAACACAGGCTTGACGTAGCATGAAAGTCAGGGGACTAATTTATGTCTGTAAAATATTATCAGCCATAAAATTATGTCTACACTAGTATTAAGTACCAACTGTAATTGTCTTCGTGAGGCTTAATTAAATTTTATTATTCATTTAGTTACTTTTGTCATGAGTAGCACCATTAGTGGGCGACTCGAAATTCAATCGGCCAATACTGCTTCATCCATCTCTTATTATTAAAAGTTATTTTTAACACAAAACCAATATAGTTGTATAATTATCTATGGGTGGTAGATATAGGAAACTGTAGACGGGCAATATGAAGGAGAAAGAGCATACTAACACGTATATTAGAACGAGATAGTTAGACGAGACCATTGCACGTACACGCAGGCGGCCTGCGTCAGTCTGTTAGTCACGTAGAAAAGAAAGGAATTGTCAAGCTGGAGTACTTACGTACTTACTATTCTATTCTATTCTATTCTTAATTAATGGCGTCGCGTCGCATTAGACGTACGCATTTTGCCAATGTCAAGTGAAAATGTAACCTAAGTAACAAAAATTGTTCGGATGATTTGGGTTAAAAATGGAGTCTCTCAACACGTGTTTTTACAACAAGAACTCTGCAGAAAACTCTGGGTACTTACTATTTTTCACGCACATAATTGCGCACTACTTGCGCATTGCTGCATTTTTCTGGCCTCGTCCTGGTCGATTCATTGTCAATCTACAAATGTCAATACTTATAAATCTTTGGTAGGTACCACCAGATTATCCGGATTGCTGAAGATGTTTGGAGAGAAACATCTGTCTTGGTTGCTAGCTTATGTTTTTTGGTTCACTGAAGGTTATGTTGCTTTTGAGTTCGATGTCCCTTAAGTGGGAAACTCACGATCGCTCCAAGTCAAATCACGCCAAGCCCTCACTCCAAAATAAGCCAAAATCGTTCCGTCTGTTCAGAATCTCAAGTGGGTTGAATGGAGAGACGAAAAATTTTAGATTTACAAACAATTTGAAATCCATCAGTCCATAGCTCCAAACTCTAAATCCGCGCGCTCGTGTGTTGTCGATCCCACGTCCATTTCGTGAGATGTCGAAATAAAGTATATCGGAGTGAGGCGAATGAAGCGGTCTTCTTCTTCTTTAAATAATGGCGTTCGCGTTATTTATCGCATTGCGCCAATGTCAAGTAAAATGTACTTTTAAAGTAAACAATTGAGGTTAAAAATGGAGTCTCTCAACACGTGTTTTTACAGCAAGAACTCGGGAGAAACTCCGAATGGATCGTGTGTTTGCTCAATTTTTGGATGACATCCACATTGTGCCGCGTGATTCCCCAGTTTTATATAGACGAGTGGCTGGCAACCTGTCACTATTTTGAAGTACTGCATGACGCATACTGCCAGATGTGTAGTTATGTGTAACCAAATGTTAGCTGAAGCCACCAGGTAGGGAAGTGAAATCCAGAGAAAAATACCCGATGCAAATGGCTTGCCTTTCTGAAAGAGATGGGCTGCCAGAATTGAAACAATCTGATAAATTTTATTGCGCATTTGTGTCGATGTGCAATTAAGTTAAGGGGACTATATTTCTTGTCACCAAAATTTATATTTGTCATCAAGTTGTATCACCTAATAAATAGACCTATCGCCACGAAATATTTTCGTTCTCTGATAAACAAAAAGTGTTCCCAGGTATGAATCATCAAATTAATGTTAATAAATGTGTATAATAAGAGATGGATTACCAATAAAATTGTAGTCCATTAGATAAATATAAACTTCGTTCTTAGAATAATAGTTTTATTACTTAAATAATAGCTTTGTGCTTAGAATGGTAGAGAATGATTATTGATCCCTGACTGCGACTCCTTTTCATTTGTTATTTTGTCACCAATACAGTACATTTTATTTCGTTCAGTTATTAAAATAATTGTATTCGTTACAAATTTTATACATCAATTTATAATTTTAATGAAAATATGTTCAAAGAAGCGGAGACAAATTGGCGCGCTTTTAAAAATTTACCAATCCGGCCAGAAAAGAAAAAAAATCAGCGCTGATTATTCAGAGATTATTATTTTTAACAATAAATATTGATTATTTTGACTTTAATTGTTTTATTTGCTATTCTGCTAGAACGTTTGCGGACTGAATTTCGACAGTACAATACTTCGACATGTAGCGAACTTGGGAGTCTGTTTTTTATGCACCTACATGGCTGAGTGATGGGTAGGTTAGGGTTATTTTATTTTGACCAGGCGGAGTGCAATGTTTTTGGGAGAGTACAGACACAACGACATGTCGAAGTATTGTACTATTGAAATTTTCTACTGACATAATATATGATTTATTGGCGATCTCTTTAAATTAGTTTGCTTAAATACTTCTTAGGACAAACCTATTATAATACATACAAAAACATTTATTTGATACTAGACCCTATATTTCCATGATTTTAGGTGATTTATTGTGGAATTGATTTTATATTGTTTGGTCAATACATTTTGGTGTCAAATCTACGATTTTGCGGGCAAACCCTATTATTTAAGAAACACAAATCGAATTAAATTGGCCATACCTTTAATGATACCCTTAAGTTAATTCTCATAAATTGACAGCATTAATGCTGTCAATTTATGAGAATTAACTTAATTCATTGAGACGTAAGAGACCTCTAAGAGACAGTCCCTCTATGGTTGAGAGTTCCATGTGTAGTTCAATTCCCTCTTCGGCCTTATCATCACATGCCATCAGTTGAGATGAGAGCCAAGATCTTCTTTGTCAAGCACAAAAAATACTTATTACAAGTAAATTGCAGTCCATTTTCGAAAAGAAGAAAATATATAGGTCTTTAGTTTTAAAAATATAGGTGTTTGAAAGGAAGACAGAAAAGTCAGTGAATGTGCGATAGAAGATCAATTACCTTAGCTTATTAACGTAGCAATCACATATACAGATAAATATGCTGGTGTAATCTCTGTTATTAATATTTAGATATAAGAATTCGAGTATCCTCCTACGCATTAATACCTAACTTTTAATAATCACGGAAAATATCTGATTATAGATTTTAGGTAAAGTTTGTTTATATTTAGGTCACCATTGATATATATATATATATATATATATATATATATATAGGTAAAGTCAGCTTTAGAAGTACATGAGCACTTTGGTACCTTGCTTAGTTATAACAATCATTCTTATTCATATTAGGTTGGGGAAAAAGTCTTTTCGCATTATAGTATGTATAAACTTGTAATAAAATCTCTTTGGCTATACTATTTGTATCTGGCTGGTTTTGGTATCATTGAAAGTTTAAATTTTAAAGAACATAATTCCAAATTCAAATTAGGAAAATGTGTGATTTTCATTTCTTTTTCGTACCGCCAAGATGAGTGAATCTAATGAAGAAATTCGATACATTTTAAAATTTTACTACAAAAAAGGTAAAAATGCAACGCAAGCCGCGAAAAAAATTTGCGATGTTTATGGACCTAGTGCAGTGTCTGTGAGGGTAGCACAAATTTGGTTTAAGCGTTTTCAATCCGGAAATTTTGATGTCAAAGATGCACGTCGCTGGTCGCCCTATTACAGATAAAATGGATGCCATTTTTGAAAAAGTGGAGCAAGATCGGCATGTCAGTAGTTACGACATAGCTGAAGAACTGGGAATTGACCACAAAACAGTTTTGGCGCATTTGAAAAAAACTGGGTACACAAAAAAGCTCGACATTTGGGTACCTCACGAGCTCACTGAAAGAAACCTAATGAACCGTGTACTCATTTGTGATTCTTTATTACGACGTAATGAAACCGAACCATTTTTGAAGAAGCTGATAACTGGTGATGAAAAGTGGATCACGTACGACAAGAACGTGCGAAAAAGGTCGTGGTCAAAGGCCGGTCAGGCTTCACAGACTGTGGCGAAACCCGGGTTAACTCGCAACAAGGTGATGCTGTGTGTGTGGTGGGATTGGAAGGGCATTATTCATTATGAGCTCTCTACTGCGAACAACTGATGAGATTAAAGCAAGAAGTTGAGAGAAAGCGGCCGGAATTAATCAAGAGAAGGGGTGTGGTTTTTCATCATGATAACGCTAGACCTCACACATCTTTAGCCACTCAGCAAAAATTAAGAGAGTTTGGCTGGGAGGTGTTAATGCATCCGCCGTATAGTCCTGACCTTGCACCTTCAGATTTCCACCTGTTTCGGTCTCTTCAGAATTCTTTAGGCAGTGCCAAAACCACTTGTCGCGGTATTTTGACCAGAAGTCCCAAAATTTCTATAGCAATGGGATCATGTCCCTACCTACAAGATGGCAAAAAGTTATCGAACAAAATGGTACCTACATACTTTAGTTAAATGTAAATAAACTATATTAAAAAATGTTTTGAATTTTCTTAAAAAATGCGAAGAAACTTTTTCCCCAACCTATTATATAACGGTGACAACTATTACTGCAAGCAAGGATCCTGGCACAAGCACTGGTATATATGTATATACTGGGTGTAAAAGACATGAGCAGTCAAACGAAAACCACGTATTCTATACATCAAAATAAGACATATTTCAAAAAAAATGTTGCTGGGAAATGATTTTTATTTTTTGGTGTTACAAAAAATTGCAAATTGTACCGCGCAATGTAAAGGGCTCAACTCGCACGCAACTCGCAAAACCGCGATAATTTTGCTTGACGGCGGCCCCGTTCGTTAGTGTCCGTGCGCATCGAGTGAGCTACATTGAACGCTAACGTTTTGAAGCCATTTTTTGTTATGAAATACTAAAAAAAATGATAATGTTTCTTTGGACAATAATTAAGAAATAACGTATAGAATACGTTTTCATAAAAAAATGAAAAAAAAAATTATGACTTTGACCTTCAATAAAATCGTAACTATCAATTTCCCAGGTATAGTCTAAAGGAAGAAAAATGTTATGAAGGTGAGCAGAATACATGGTTTTCGTTTGACTGCTCATGTCTTTTACACCCTGTATATATATATATATATATATATATATATATATATATATATATATATATATATATATATATATAGGTAAAGTCAGCTTTAGAAGTACATGAGCACTTTGGTACCTTGCTTAGTTATAACAATCATTCTTATTCATATATAACGGTGACAACTATTACTGCAAGCAAGGATCCTGGCACAAGCACTGGTGTTGGTATGCTTTTGATGCTGACTGTACCTAGGTCACTTACTACATCGTTTTGATATATCCTTTCTTGCCCCATCAGAAATAAGTTCATGATTAATAACGAGTATAACAAGATAAGTATAAACTTATTCAAAAGAAGGAATGAGTCTGTAACTTGAGTGAGTTGAACTGTTATCGAGTATGAAGCTTTTGACAGATCTCGTCGTCTATAATGCTCAAAATAGAGATTGGTCAACTTTCAGTTAGAAAATATAATATTGCATATCTACCTAAAAATACCCCTTTGTCATAATATCAAGCGAGTAACTACGTTTTGACGTGACAACGTCTTATAATTCGATAGAGCCGGCTGCACGCACGAAAAAACATGACGCATGCGGCGTTACCTCGCTCTGAGGCGTTCCATGTAAGGCCGGCAAAACAAATGAAATTAAATTTTTCTTTTGAAAAATGCCATTTCATACCATTCCATCAGTATTTTCTTAAGACGTTGTCACGTTCAACTATCGTCAGTAAACCGACTTTACAGACAACCAATTTTTTTAACTAATATTTAACTAAACTAGTAATACCTATTATAACAATGGTGTAAGTACACATGAAAACATTGTAAAAATATTGCTTTCAGTGAATCCAATCAAAGTTACCCAGATTGACTAAAAATTGCACGTTTATACGGCTGCTTTACAGCTAACTCAACTGTAATAAGTATTGTCTTCTTTCATATACACGCTTTGTTTTTTTTCCCCTCCCCCCTCCCCCCGCTGCTTTCCCTTTCCTTCCCCCACGGAAAGGAGCGAAAGAAGCAGCGAAAGCAGTCAGAAGAACCTTCCGGACAAGCGAGGGAAGGAGGGGGTGAATTCTGATGGATACCCTAAGGGCCGGCCCCTAGCGTTATGTCAGACTTTTACTGACTAAACACCCCCTTTTTGCCTATTTGCCAAGAAATTGATTTTTAACGATACAAAAAATCTGTAACTATTTTATTAACGAAAAGGAAAATAAAACTATGACAATTATTATTTTCCACTAATTTTACTAAATTTAACTATATATTTACAAAAGTATACCTACTTTAATAATAACATAGAAAAATTGTAGAAATCAATAAACAATTTACGTTGTTATAAATAGATTTCTAAGAACAATTTTACAAATCAATGTTATAGTCTACAATATTGAGCAAGATACAATATTGAGCAAGATACTTTAAGGTCTTCATACAAACTATAGATTACCTAGGTAATCTATGATAAAAAAAAATTGTCTGTACCATTTCCCTTTTTCATGCTTTTTTCCAAATTCGACATACTTACCTAACCACATTTAAAGTTATTTAAAAAAACACGGACAAAGGATATACGAAAGTTATTTTGAAAAAAAAAAAATTGAAAAAGGATTACAGACATATTTTTTAGTGTTATGTTAAAACATTCAATATTGTATAAGAAATAGGGGTAAAAAATATTTCTCTCCATTTGGGTTAGTTTGTATAAAGACGGTACGTACTATCCTCTTAAGGTATACACCAAAGCCCACTGGAGGCTGCATAGCTGGGCTATGCGCTTTTTTCTTTAAATATAAATACGATAAAAGAGTACACCACGTGTACAGCCAATAGTACGTCAGGTTCACAGGTCACAAAATTGGTACCTTTCTCCAGTCGAATTTCAATATTACTTTGAAATAGAGCGCATTGAAAAAAATAATTTGTCAGTTTGTGGTGCCTGCGGGCCTTGGCCAAGTAACAAATTAAAAACGATATTGAAGTTTGGCAAGAACAAAATGTATGGGATTGGCTTAAGCCGTCGTTAAATTACATGGCCAATCGTAGCTCTAAGTAAGTTGGTAACGGAAGCTAGGAACCTCAGCTAAGAACCAATCAATATGGCCGATGATGACGATTTCGATATGGTATCGTTATGAAACAATTGCCACTTGTCTAAGCCCACTGGTGTGCTATTGACTGTAGGTACTTAATTTATGCATCATCATCATCATTTCAGCCGAGAGACGCCCACTGTTGGACATAGGCCTCCCCCAAGGATCTCCAAACCGATCGGTCCTGCGCTGCCCACATCCAGCGGCTTCCCGCGACCTTAACTAGATCGTCAGTCCACCTTGTGGGGGGCCTACCAACGCTGCGTTTCCCGGTACGTGGTCGCCACTCGAGGACCTTTCCGCCTCAACGGCCGTCAGTCCTCCTCGCAATGTGCCCTGCCCACTGCCACTTGAGGTTCGCAATTCTTTGGCCTATGTAGGTGACCTTGGTTCTCCTGCGGATCTCATCATTTCTGATATGATCACGCAGAGAAACTCCGAGCATAGCTCTCTCCATTGCCCTTTGGGTGACCTTGAGCCTTCTTATGAGGCCCATTGTAACCGGCCACGTTTCGGTTCCGTAAGTCATCACTGGCAACACACACGAATTAAAGACTTTCGTCTTGAGACACTGCGACACTAATTTATGCATACAAAAGTATTTCTGGTTGACACTTTAGTAGGCCGTCAAGCAAACCTGCCTAAAGTAGCCTACTGGGCTATGCAGCTGTGACGGCCGGCGGCTTTGGTCTGAAGATGATCTTTAAACAATCAACAGAAAGATCAACAACAATAGATTATCAAAACAATAAAATAAAAAGTTATTGGTGTAGTGCACGACACATTTTTTTTAAATTTTATTTATTTAAACAATACATTTACAAATATTTTATGAAATACGAAAACAACACAACATAAACAAATTCATGTTTTTCCGCGTGTTGCCAACTTACTCGCAATATGCAGAGCTATGAATTTAGTTATAAGTTGACTGTTAATTTAATAAAAAAGTTACTTATCGGTTCTGAAAAACTACAACGAATGGTAAGTACCTATATTATACGGACTGTTTGTTACATAGTATAATAAGCGAGCATCTACCCATGTCAACATAGTATCGAGCACATAACCAATAGAGTGGTAATACGTATGTACTCTCCGTCTCCGAAACGGATTAACAGATTAGTAGTTTTTCACACTGTCAATCGCATATTGTTGCATTATCATAAAATTCTAAGCGTGTATCGATATTTGCAGTGCAATAACACACTATTATTCCTTCGAAATAACTTTATTTTATTCGATTTAATAACATTTCTTTGCTACAAATATTATGAAAACTGATAGAAACTTAATTCGCGTTTTATGCAACTAATTCACGTTTTTGCACTTCTACTGATATTTTACTACTTTTCACTGATTTTTAATGTGTTACTTTCTGCATTGTTTCATACTTTATCGCGCTATGATTTCCTTATTTTGTGTATATAGTCATGTGATGAATGCTTATGTAGGTGTCGCAGCCATATCGTATAAGTTACAAAACGGCGCGGCGGATTGTAGTATTTGAGAGAGAGAAAGTGATGATTGACAATAATTCTACTCCCCTTGGTCATAAAAATAATAACCTGTAGTTAATAATAAGCTCGAACGATCGAATGGAGATCCCATTGCATTATACAAACTAATGTTAATAGAATCTACTACGGATTTATCAACAAATGGTTTTATTTGGTTAATAATAAGAGAGATAAGTTCGCCTTTGCTAACAATTGTACTTTTAAATTCTGTAACATGTTTTACAAATGCAATAAAGAGTATATTATAATTCTCACAAACTACAATTCGCCCACGCCGCGCCGTTTGTAATACGGCATGACGATACGACTGTGAATACAGATATATCAATCTAAGGAGATCGGTCGAATCGCCGAGTTCATAGGAAGACCGAGTGTCGCAATCAGCGGCCGTACTACATAACATGTTCTAGTGGAGCATGCCGTAATATACACTATTCATTGCGCGCGTCTTAAGGACTGCAAAGCGATGAAAGTTAAGCACAGCCGCAAAGGAGATCGGTCAAATCGCTGAGTTACGTATTCTCTTGACTTTTGTCTTGTCGCAAATTAAACGCCGGCTTGGCCTATCTCCTTGTATTATTAAATCTGTGGCTGTGACATAAGGTACTATGGTGATATAAAAAATTAAAATTAAGAAGAATTATGTATTTCAAATTTTTACATAACTAAATACATTGTGTAGTTCGTTCAGTATAACTATTGGTGTGGAAATATCAACATTAATTTTACAATTTCGAATTTTTAACGATATTTGTATGATAATGTCAGCATGAATAGCTTCTTGTAATATATATTTTTGGCACAGACGTACCAAACACCATGTAGACTATATAGAATTCATAATAAGCTATTTGTAGCTCTGCTCAAACATATAATAGAAAGCCTAATACTATTTCTTGCGTAATAATTAACTCCAACTAAATCACAGTTCGCTTTTATATACAAATTAAATACTTATGATGACGTTTAAAACGATTTCAAGTAAGCTTAACATAATGTAATTACATAATTATATATATGAAAATTGTGGTGGTAACAAGAGTACACTGTGCTATTTGTTATAATATTATAATATTATGATGATTAGGCTCACAAGATGATTTTGACATTGATATCTACTTTATATGGGAATTATATTTTTCATTTTATTGCTAAATCACACCAATTTTCAATAAGTGGCGACAAGGTATCCTAGGAAATCACCCATGATATTACTGGATCAATATCATTGTTTTGTGGTCCTTAGTTTATTCACAAAACTTGCTTGGAAAATGTGAGTAAATTGCAGACTGAAAAGTAGTACAAGTACAGTGCTTCTATAAATACTATAAGTGCTTTCCTAGGGTACCAGGTCATGTAATTATTGAAAATTTATCGGATTTAGTAGCAATAAATTTCAGCCGTGCTATTTATTCTATAAAGAACTCACGACTCACTTTGAATTTAGCTGTCACACGCAAACGAATATAATAAAATAGGAGATCTTTATGTCCTTGTAGAATACCATGACTGAGTTCATTTCCAGTTCTCGATAAAACTTAGGATTTTTACCCTAAAATTTGATAGGTGAAAAGGGGTGAAAACGAATAGTGAGCGTAGTGAGATCTTTTCATAAAAAAACACGGCAAAAGCACGGCTTAAATATGACTGCTTACACGTTTAAAAGGTCGTGAACCCAGCATACGAATGTAAAGTACCGGTATCACGTTTGTTTCGAATTTTTATTTATGTCCTTTAGAATACAATAAATAATTTACTCTAATTCGTGGTATAACTAGAAGTTTAAGTTCTAAAAACTTCGTTCGCTAGAATAAATACAGTTCGTCTCCTCCGCTAAAAATAGGGATTAATGTTAATATTTTTCTAATATTTTCGATCGATAGATTGATGTTACATGTGTCAGAGATTAACGATGTTTCCCTTGGTAACGGTAGAATTTTGACGTATTTTGTATAGTATTATGATATCTGTCAAACTCTTATGCCTAGTAAGTACAAGTGTAGATAGAAACTGAGCATAAGAGATTAAGGATCGATTGGTAGGTATTTTGAATGACGCTTCAGGATGCCGAACAATCTCATGATATGTCCAAGGATATCAATGAATCGTTGCCTATTTTATCGTATACATTTGGCGATGAGGTAGAGCCTTGAGAAAATAAACTCCGAGTTGACGAAACAATCCTCAGTCAGCTCAATTTTCCAAGGACGACGGCAGAGTAATGTGAATCCTAACAGTATTGAAATACGACACAATGATCGTGAAGACCAGTTGAGCTGACAATTCCTGTCTCCTACCCTTTGGCAAGCTACAATCTAACTGGTACTATCATGGCTTTAAAAGCTGCTTTCGTTTGCAATGGTTTTGATAAACAATGGTACCGTGAGATGGTAGTTACGCCGATAGATTACTGTCTAGTTTTCTAACGCATCATTCTTCTCCAAAGCCGTCATTGTAGATGCCAGTATTGTTTCTGAAGCGACGAGCGATGGCGTCCCGAGCAGCCGCCACACCCACCACGACTAGGTGCATCAGGGCGAGGAACAGCGCCGTTAGAGCTACCACTACCATCGTTTGCTGCGGCTTCGCCCAGTCTATAACTGGGTAGATGAATTCGTTGCCCCATCTGAAAAAAACATCATACAATTAATGTATATGCAAAAGTTATAGGTTTTGTAGCAAAAATTAAATGTGCAAAAATCTGCGTTTTCAGATTTTCTACCTGGGGAAAACACGCGGGTATGTATATTTTGTTTAAGTGTGAAATAATCTATAAAGTGTTTACGGTCATTCGTATTTCCTTCCTAACACATATTCAGGATGTCTCGTAGACGTGGATGTAATTAGAAGCTACCCGTAATGTAACCTATCAAAAGAACTGAGATTGAATAATACCCGCTAAAACCGCTCAATTCTCCTGTAAAGTTTAGTACGTACATAATTTTCTAAAGTTTATACCTACCTCATGATATCCCTAAATTGATAACAGTAGATAACCTAAAATGCGTTGTCATGCCAGAAAGTCGCAGTTGGAATGCTTATTAGTTTTCCATACAAAGTATCAATTTCTTAGCATGTTTAATTTATTTCAAATAGTAAATCTTAATTTACTACACTACCTTAGACAGAAGAATAGAGTAAGATTTGCTACGGTGATAAAATCCATTGTAGACGCTATTGTGTGTAGCTAATGGTCTTGAACTAAAACTAATATGAAATATACCAAAGGATGGCTGATGCGGCGCTTTCATTAGCCCCCCATTCACTGGCGTTTATTCCGTATGACTTGTCTTCATGGATAAACTGTAGAGAATCATCGGAGGGATAAATAAAACCATAGAGGGCACTAAGTAAAGTAATCTCTACATCTTTCCTGCGACTTTCTATGTAACTAAGACAAGGTTTTCGCGTCGTGCAAGCGCGAAAGAAGGGACAAAAAGAAAAAGATACGTTAGAATCCTTCGCTTCGCTCGTGCTTTAAAGTAGAGCCCTCGCCATAAAAATACTATTTAGCTCCCTTGTTATACAATCAACTATTTTCTAAACATTCCACAACATTTCTGGCTGTGATTGTCCTTAAGGGAAATATGGTAACAAATTTACCGAAATAGTCACAACACACTAATAAAAATATATTCCTTAAAATCTATACCTATTCTACCTATTCGCTAGACCTTCTTATAAAAAAAGGCTGGCAACCTGTTACTATTTTGAGGCACTCCATTGACTACAGTGGCGGGTTTACCTGTAGGCTGAGTAAGCTGGAGCCTAGGACGGCGGCAGATTTTAGGGGGCGGCAAATTTGGCCCAAATTTTGAAAAAAGAGCCCCGGAATATTTTTTTAATAAAGGGTAAAAAGCTGCTGTAATGAGGAATAGAGCACAATAAAGTTGCAAATGTAATAATAATATATGATTGTGAACTGGGCATATTAATATCCTCGATGGAACTAGGGTATCGAATTTTCTGAAGTATGTAAATTCATAAATCCGCCACTGATTGACTATGTAATCAGATGTTATCTAAAGCTATGCTCAACCCTTTTTGGGATTATGAGATACATTCTAGGTTATTTATTGAGAAAAAGATAGAAGTCAGGACTATTAATAGATCTTTGAATTCAAGGATGACCTTAAACTGACTTAAAACCGTGAATTGGACAGGTTTAAGTCTATTTTAGAAGTATTTTTGAATTTGTTGTTCGATTAATTATATTTCTTAAATAAGAAGCGTAAATCACTGACATCACTCAGGATAAAAATCATAAATAAAAAGATATATGAGACTTCTATATGTCAATGCCACCTCTCCATAGGTCACTACAGCAAGCATAAAAGTTGTTTTTTCACTGAAAGCATATTTATTTTTTTCGCTTTTCAGATTATTTTAAGTATAACTATCCAATCTATCCATCACTCATCCTGCCCTCCTTCTAATGTTATTTAGGGTCGGCGTAATATTTTTATGCTTTAAGCTTATATTAGTCTAAGATTGAGATGATTTATTGCAATTATTACGGAACTGTGATATTTAAAATAAAAATTATAATCGAATAGTGATTCGAGTTTCGTTTTTTGAAATTCTTTGTCTTTATTTTTATATTATAATAAGCAAATATCCCATCATAACAAAGCTTTTATTGACTGACTGTACTAAATATCATACGACTGTACTGGAAAACTATGACGCCGTCCTCTTATACCGGGCGCCTACCATACAATACCATCCTTGGTGCTGTGACATTCTATCCATCAGCCAAAAATTTTTATGCATAAAATGAATTTTACAGAGACTGAATACTTATTTGAAGTTTCTTGATTTAAAACTAGAAAATTTCCTTGATTTATTTCTGAGAAGAAATAATGTAGCGAAAAGAAACTTAAATCTACATTACCGAAACAAACGATAACGCAAAAGTTATTAGGTAAGGTAATGAGGTCCCGTAATGGTATGGCTTTTCCTAATACAACATACATAGTAACATTCCTTTTTGTACCACAATAAAGATGTTTTTTAAATCATCAAAATAGGTCCATCCGTTGCAAAGTTATAAAGCAATTTGCGTCAACTGATTTTATTTAATCCGCTGTGCTCTGCGGCATGGCTGTGACGTCACCCGGCACTATCGCCCGCTCCGAGTCGCCGCACACTAGGAACTTTGACTCATTTTCATCTCATATAACTATAACTTTCGTGTTAATAAAGATATTTACATGATTTTTTTTACTTGATAATCTTGAATAAATATGCTTTTAAATAATGTATATTCCGTGAGTAATAGTTTATTTCTAATAGTTAGAAAAATTAGAGGAATAAGTAGGTAGGTACTTAAAATAATATTTTTTCTCACCTTGACATCATGAAACTTTACTCATCATCATCTCATAAAGTTATAACTTCCGTGTTAATAAAGATATTTACATTATTTTATTCCTGATAATTTTAAATATACATATTATATACTTTTAAATAGTGTATAATTCGTGAGTAAAATTTTATTTAAAATAGTTACAAAAATCGAGGAATACTTAGAATTATTTTTCATCATTTCAGTCGAGAGACACCCACTGTTGGACATAAGCCTGGACATTTTTTCTCACTTTGACATAATATATTTAAATGTGTTACGCAGTGAAACCCCAAAAAACATATATTTATCCGTCAAATTATATTGTTATTTCCTAATAAATAAAACTATAACCAGAAATTCAGCAAACGTTGGCAAAATCTCGAACAGAAAATTTGAGAAATGAAAATAGTAGGTATACATTATGATTGCAAATTATTATGTATATTTGGATAAGTAATATTTGCCTAGACCACGGTAATAATAGAAGATAAACATTGTAAACTAAACTAAACTGAGTAAAAAATTCTATTTTTGTTCAGCAAAGTACCTACACATTCCAAGATTTTGAAAATTGTATGTATAGTTTTGATAATATAAAATCATACATCATACAATCGCCATCATATAATCGAAATTAAACTTAATTATTTTAGTAAGCTTAATTAGTATAGATAGTCTATATCTAGCCGTAGTACTAGCTTTTGTCCGCGACTTCGTCCGCGTGGAATAGTTATTTTGGGCTGCATTTTTGGGATTTTGGATTTCCATACTACCTCTCATCACTCATTTCATCCTTGTGAGGATAAAAGGTCAAGATTTCACCTATTAGGGAAAAAAACAGTGCCTAAATTATAATTTTAACGAACGTCCATGCAAACTTTCATCTCTCATATCAACCCATTCAAGCCTTTTTTTCGAAATAAAAGGTAGCCTATGACCTTTCCCAGCGTCTAGTCAATATTTGTACCAAATTTCATCAAAATCGAAGACGCGAAAGCGTGACTTTGCTTAGTCTTACATACAACCTCTCATCCCCAAACTAGTCAAACTTTAAAAAACATGAACAAAATATTTATTTATTACTTGTCGAGAGCCTAAATTCAAAGTTTCATGCTTTAATCTTCAATAATGACAAACTCCCATACAAACTTTCGACCCTTATTTCAACCCCTTTATGCCCTTTTTTTACAAATAATGGTAGCTAATGTACCTAATTTTAATAAAATCGAAGGCGTGAAAGCGTGACTTTTGGACTTCGATACGAACTTTCATCCCCACTCTGATCAAAATTTTTCAAAAATGCTAAAACAAATATTTATTTCATTTTTATCAAGTGCCTAAATTCAAGTTTCATGGCTTTTCTTTAAAAATGAAGAACTTCCATACAAAATTTCATCCTTTATTTCAACCCCTTCGAGCCCTTTTTCGCAATAAAAGGTAGCCTATCTTTATGTTATTCTGATGTATGAGCTATATTATTACAAATTTTAATTAAAATCCATTCCGTAGATTTTGCGTTAAAGAAATAGAGACGTACCTATATACGCTCGCATACTTCTTTCACCATCCTTTCGTGTTTATAAATTAGTAGGATTGCTCAAACTACACTAAATTGGCACTAAACCTCTTGAATAGGCTTTGTCCACCACTATAACATCAAAAAAACAATATGTATAGTATTTAATACGATATGTTCGCAAGAAACGCTGCGCGCGGGTACAGTCGGCAGTGATGTAGTGCCGAGTGACGTCACACGCCTGCCAGGCGGCCGCTTGGCGGAACGATCCGTTTTTTCGTCATAACTTCGTCAATTTTCATCGTAGAAAAAAAAAACTGGTACCATTTATTTTGTTTTTTAATTGTCTACAAAGCTACATTCATAGTTAAAATCGTTACGGATCCTCATTAAGTTTAACACGTTGTTTAAGCTGAGTAAATTTACAAATTAGTTCTTAAGATTTTCTTCTATTTTGTTGAGTAAATTTTATAAGAGCTATATAAAATACTCTATAAATCTCATTAAAAAGTATGATGCTATACAATTAGAGACCGTGTTAACTAATGACCTTAATTACACTAAATTACTTGACCACTTACGCTAGCCCTTACGAGATATGTGTGATTGGCAATTTGCTCAATATTTAGCTAAGTTTTTTTTTATTACTTGGTTAAATAATTCGTAATTTCGTTTTTAGTAGTTAATTAATAAAGTGCTCAAGTGCACGACATATTACCAGGCACCTTATGAAACGCAACCACCAAATGATGGTAGAATAAATAATAATAATAGACTCTTTATTGCACTCGGAATTGGAAATATATATGTGAAATAGAAATAAAACAAGCATGAACAAGGTAGGCGGCCTTATTAAAACAATTCTCTTCCAGGCAACCTTGAGTGAAAGGACTTTGACATAACTACAGGATTAAAGGACAAATAAGTGTAGCCTCAGTATTCATCAAAATCTTTTATATCACATAGTGCTACCACGGTGGTGCTACGTCTCGCCTGTTTTTTTTTATCCTCTTAAAACCTGACATTTCCGAAGTACTGTATCTGAAGTATTTCTGAAGTAACTTATGAGACAAAGGCCCGTATTACAGAATGACACTCAGATATCTATCATGTCTTGAGAATCGTTTGCCACTTTCTATCAAGCACAAAGAGATAGAGATGTACGACGCTCAAGTCGGCATTCATTCTTGAGACTCATTCTATAATACGTGCCTAAGTGTCCTATTATTGGAACAAATTTAATGACACCATTGAGTCCTGAACCTTTACGCCTTTATAATAAGAATCACGATTGTTATTGCATGTTTATTCTTAAGTTGTTTCGTGATTACATAAAGAATACATAAAGCTCAATATTTTGGACATAGGTTTGAACTTAAGAGTTTTGAAAGATCGTTAAAGTCATGAAAGATATGCAAATTTGTATTCGTTCGTTTTTAGAACATTCGGTTCCAGTGAAGAGTAGTATTTTAGCAATGTCCAGACATGTTATAATTAGTGCCAAAAAGAGGGTGCCAGAATTTACTAGGCTATATTTGGATTCCACTTTACGCTTTTAATCAGGTGCCATAGACAGGTAAAAGTCCTTAAAAAATACGTCCTCGAGGTCTTATCAAATGTTGATCACATTTATTTGATAATTTTGAAAATGTCTAGCAAATTACCTCATTCCACCTAATGGTAAGCTGAAGTGGAGTTTAAATGTAAAGGTAAGGGGTAGATAATAATTATAAGCTGCTTCTTCAAGTTTCTTTTGAATGACAAACGATTGTAAGGAGGGAACACATGTGATGGCAGTGAATTCCATTAAACTGTATGAAATACAACTGAGTTGTCAAATTTCTTAGTTCACGTCAAGGCGTTATGACCATACAACAGCATAAATGATGTATTGGAAACAACTCAGTTACTAGTTATTATAGTATAGGTGGGGTCCGCGTCCGGAAGCCTTCTCGTGGCGGACTCTGGTAACGAGGTGGGGAAACTTTCTCGGCGGGTGTGTGGCTTTTGTTGTCAAGTGTGTCCCCTTGGCATTAGAAGTCACATGCCATCGTCGAGTTGCTTTTGTTTTCCCACCACGGCTAGTTCCGGACGGCCCTTTTCAGGGCCACGACCACGCCCGAAGACCCCCGGTTGCGGTCCGATGGCTGCTCCCGGTGTCCTCGTCAGGAGGATGCGCCAGGTCGAGCAGCCGTAGGTGAGGAGGCGGCTTATAAGGCCGGCGTTTGGCCAGCGACATAGGGGCTGGGGTTAGTCGGTAGCCCCTGTGGGCTGCTGGCCACCAATTGATGCACAAGGAGTGCCTAGACGGGTAGCGTAGGGCCGTCCCTGAAACCGTTCTCGGTGTATTTGCGCTCACGTGCGCAGATCCCGAGCCGTCCCGCAACAGCGCACTGGAGGTCAGGCCGGGGAGGATGTTTAGTGGATATGGGAACGCCTTTACCTCGAGTCACACATATCCCCTGCGGTTGGCACCACCCCGCAGGGACGATGCGTAAATGCATTTGACCTCCCCGACAGCAAAAAAAAGGTTCATTATAGTAGGTACTTTAATCAGTTAGTATTTGCATAGAACGCAAATTAAATTTTTTGCTGACCTACAACATTCACTAGTCAGTTATTACTGACCTCTGCTAGGTCGGTACGTTACAAAACCGACTATTACTCGAGCATACCATGTCTGAGATGAGAACTTTGCTTTATGAAAGGTCGTACACTTTAACACATACGAATATAGTCACATTATAAAGAAACCTTTTGCAACATGTCTCAAGGTCCAAATCTATATAACAATAACGTAGTATTTGACCATAACGAATAGAATTTTTCCTCACATAAGCTTGAGTAGTTCTATTTTCGTCTATTTGAAGGTTGGCAATGATGTGAAAAATAGGAAGCAATATAAACATGTTTTTTCATTAATATACATCACAGTATTTTTTTATGATAGAGTATTGTTAAATTTAATCAGTGAATGGACTATATTATTTCCTTATTTAAATTATGTTTATTTCTTGTTAAAATGTCGTATTTTTGGGATAACTCGCTTACAAATGATAGTGTTACTTGACTATGAAGAACTCTTAGCACGTGTACGTGTAAGTTTTTCGGTGAAAAAGAGTATTTTAGTTGTGTCAAGAGCTCTATTTGTATGGCAAATGCTGCTTTCCGCTAGGGGGCGCTAACCACGTTTCCTATACAACTTGAGGTATTTATGATTTTCTTATATATTAAATGTTGATTAATACATTTTATTTATTCCTATTCTTATGCAAGGGGCTGAGGCCGTGTCTCAAAGCACTTAGACCCTATGGGATCTTTTGTGCTTCCCCTTTCCTTATCACCCATCCCTGCCAACATCGAAAACATTTTGTGTGAGTTTCACGATGTAGGCAGGAATAAGGTCTATAAAGTCCTCTGGTTTAGGGTAACCTAAACCCAGGACCTTTAATCGCCTATTGGCTAGTGCATCGCAGTCACATAGTATGTGTTCCATGCTTTCTTCCTCCTTTTCCTTGCATTCTACCACACATTCTACAGATGGGGTCATCAGCTTTGCATACTGTACACACGTATCTTTTAGTGGCCAAATGGCCAGTGAAAGCACCTATGAGGCAGCGGATTGGGGTCCTGCTGATTCTTGCCACCCTTATAAGGTAGCCTATGTGTGAGGATCCTAAAAATTTATTTGAGTGTGTCAGTCGGGGAGTGGACAACCATTCCCTGAGGTGCCTCTTTTGACAATACTCCTTTAGTGCCATTTTTATGATACTTCTAGATAATCTCACAAAAGGCTCGGGCCCATTGAGGTTTTGAGCCGATCCTTTCCTTGCTAGTTTGTCAGCATTTTCATTACCTTCAATCCCTATATGTCCCGGTACCCACACTAGTCTGACTAGGTTGTGTTTCCCTAGATTATTTAGTGTGTGTATCGCATTCAAAACTAGTTTTGAATTGACTTTGTAGGTAGTTAAGGCTTTAAGTGCCGCTTGGCTGTCACTAAGAATGTAAATGGCCATCCCTTTGGTGCCCATTTCTAGTTTCTTCTGAGCACATGCAATTATTGCATATCTCTCAGCCTGAAAGACCGTTGCATATTTGCCCATGCTTTGTTGGTACTCATACCCGTTGGCATAAATGCCTGCCCCCGTACCTGACTACATTTTTGATCCGTCAGTGTACCATATGAGACTGTTTTCCTTAGGGGTTTTGAGTCCTCGCTTCCATTCCTCCCGCGTGTGTAAATGGGTGCTGAACGATCTCCTAGATACAAACGATGGTTGGTTTTCATCGCATGTCATCGCTGTGATGATATCTAAGTTTGGATCCTTTTCAAATTTGGTGTGTCATGTCCTCGGCTGTGAGTCCTTCCATGTTCCATATACATTTTATATAGAAAATTTTCGAAATGTATCAATATTAAATTCGATAAACTTAGATTTTATCTCTCATAATAATATGGAATTAGAGTATCAGCCGGCTTAAGTGGCCTTGTCTGCCACTTAAGCCGGCCGATACGTAGGCTTATTATTTGGGAAGTTATATTCATTTTGTTCGTAATTAAAGAATAAATATTAACGGATATGTGTAAGTATACTTACGGAATGAAATCGTTGCGGCAATTGTCTTTTACAACCATTTATAATTACAAGACATACTGCACCGACCCCCAAATAAATCGAGAGCAGGGTAGGAGAAAAAATTACGTTATTTTATGTTCAACTCATAGCTACATCGATTTGACCGGTAACATAAATAGGGATGGACATAATAAATTTTCTTCTTTATACTTCTTGAGATATCGTTTTTCACATAGTCTGTCCATATTTTCTGAGGTCGCTAGAGAGAGCTCTAAAACTGAACTTTAAACTTGATGCTGACAATCCTTTTAAGAGTTATCGAAGCGTGCTGGCCTGTTTGTGTCTAGCCGGCGACTGAATCAACTGAATGACCAATGACTACAGCTAATTTGAGTGGGTTGCATCTGTACACTGATGTAAGAGTAAGACAATCTAATCATCCTAAGGAACTCTAACATAAGTTCCTTGACCCATCGACATGCTTTTCTTATCACTTTCTTAGACACATGCTAGCCATTCCTAAATTCTCATTGCTTTCGTAGATACAGAGCGATAGCACAGATAATATAATACTATACTAGTAGCGATAGTAAGCTACTAGGTATTCAATCTTTCATTAGCTCTACTTTTAAACTTTCATAAATTCTATTAAGACTGATAGTAAATATTTTAAATTCAGACACGGTAATGTTACGTATCCAGTATTGCATCTTCACAAAAACAGTCGGAATGCGAGTCATGCCCATGTGACCCGAGTTTGCGACCGGTCGAGGTAGGTACTGAGTGTGTTACCAAAGAAAATGGTTGTATTATGGTATCAGAAAGCTAACAAAATACTTACGGATCCTGTCCACCGGCAAAATAATAGCCAACAGTGAAGACGAGGTACGCCAGCGCAAAAAACAGCGGCTGGAAGATGTGGAGGAGCCGGCTGGGATGTGCCGAGCACAAGAGCTCGATGAACATCACGACCGAGTTGCCCCCGTGCAGCATCACGTCCAGGACGGGGTCCGGCGCGTACTTCTGGATTTTACCGGCTGGAAAAGTTTTTAAGTTATTATCAGTTATTGTCATACATAAAAAAGTGTCGGTGGCGTAGTGCGTATGGGCGTTGTCTCCCACCCGGGAGGCAACGGTTCGAACCCCCGCCACGTAGCAATGTGTTTTCAAATTTTAAATTCATAAATACGTTTAATCTACGCTTTTACGGTGAAGGAAAACATTGCGAGGAAACCTTCACACACCTATGAAAAAATTCTTAGGTTGTGTGTGAAGTCGACCAACCCGCACTTGGCCAGCGTGGTTGACTAAGGCCTAATCGCCCTAATGTGGGGGTAGGCTCGAGCCCCTCGGTGCGGATATTCAATCAGCTGTTGACGTGATTGTCCTACAGACAGCTGCATTCCGCTTTCGTCGTCGCGACGTCAAATCCATTCCCACAGTCTGGACGCTTGGTAGTCTTTTCTGCCGCAAACCACAAGACTGTGGAACAAACTGTTGTCAGCGGTATTCCCGAACGACCTTGAAATCTTAAAAAAGAGCGTATTCTTTCCTTAAAGGCCGGCAACGCAAATGCGTTTCCTCTGGTGTTGCAGTCCATGGGCGTCGGTGATCACTTAGCACCAGGTGAACCGTCTGCTCGTTTGTCCCCATAAAAAACATACACACACACACACATATACACACGCACGCACATAAACAAATACCTACATACTAAGTTACAGGACAATTCCAAGTAGGAGTCAGGGCTTGCCCTATCTAGTACTTAGCCAATTATTTCTGTTAGCCAAAATGTATTTTTACCTTGTGTGATTTTTTAAATAAATATTTATTATTATGATCATTTTATCTTCAAGAAGTCACGTGTCGCTTCGACTCACCATGATCTTTTGTGACCCTCACTCCTTTTTTCACTCTACGCTACTTAAATTAAATACTATTTATTAAAAAATAAATTGTAGTGTTTAAGATCGTAAGTTTAAACCTTGTAGGTTATTTTAATCACGTCTTAGAATTTTGATAAATGTGTGAACACATTTATCAAAATTCTAAGACGTATTGAAAGTAGTCTCAGCATGACCGACCTCGCTGGGCCAAGGTTCATCAAAATTATTCAATGTCTATAATTGATTATTACGTTAAATTATTCATATCACATTCTCTAACATGAAATTCAAGGGCAAGGTCATAATATTTTGAAATTTTATTAATATTTATTTACCATAAAATGTTAATTACTTTTTGATCGCTTTAGGCCATTTTAACGTCTCCTTATCAAAGTTCTATAAATATAAACCTCTGAAGAGATGCTTTCGAGTGAAATATCTGTCCCCTGGTTTATTTTGTTTGTTGGATTACTGAAGGATTGCTACTTTTTTGGGTTAGGTGTCCCATTTGTATAGGCGACAAGCTGTCATTATTAGAGGCACTGCATGGCCCATACTGCCAAATGTAGCTTTGTGTGTAACTAAATGTTGTCTAAAGCTGTGCTCAACCCCTTTTGGGATCACGAGCGTGATTAAATGTATGTATGTGTAAATGTAAACAATGCGCTTTTTTGAAAAAGGATTTTTTTCATGAACTGAATAGAAGAATTTTTCATAGCACGATGCAAAGCCGCGCGCTCACTTGCATTAGTTTTAAGTACATAGCTTAGCAAAAAGTTTATGAGTTCAAGTAATCTCGTATACGGTAAGATTTACCAGGTACACGAAAGAATACATTATTAAAAGTAATTAAAAATTATTAATTAAATGTATACAGTCAAATTCATTCTTAATTAGTTTATACAAAAATGTCTGATGAAGGAACAGTCTTCTTTGATTTAAGAGAAAGCAGAGAAAAATTATCTAAAAGATTTAGATACGATGACTGAATGAAATCGTCCATAATACACACTTAGGCCTAATTTTCCCTTCCATCCGAACCCTGCAGAGACTCTACGACAGAGACTCCCGGGAGATACCCTGTTAACTAGTAATCCTCTACGGGCAGTTCGTTCGGGTCAGAGATGGTTCGGGTAGAAGACCCACAAAAATCCTCACATTCTTAGACATTTCCGGTGTCGCTGGCCATATGTGGCCTACGTCAAAAGACATTAGAAAAAAACTTTATAGAAGGAGTCTTAAGAATGAACGCCGACTTGAGCGTCGTACGTCTCTGTCACTTTGTGCTTGACAGAAAGTGACAAAAGATTCTCAAGAGATGATTGACTTCTGAGTGTCATTCTGTAATACGGGCCTTAGACCTATACATACATAGATAGGCTTTATTGTAATAAAACAAAAACATTATTATTATGTTGTACGCAAATTTGTACATTGCTTAAATGTAAATTAAATATGGTGATCGTATTGTAATAGATAAGTACTGTCTGCGATGTTATCTTACTGAAAGTAACTGAAAATATATAGAGTTATGAAATTACATCATTTCACAATTGAACGTCTGCATTAGAGGTTTACTGAATGTTATTTACGAACAGCCGCTTAAAAATTAGATTCAGTTCATGAAATTATTATTATTATATTATCAATAGGTAGTAGGTACAGTCGAACCAACTGAATCATGACCCACTTGGCCGATCATTCGTTTACAATCATAAATTTAGTTAGGTTTTCTTCGCTATCATGCGTGTTGCACTTAGTACGTTTTAAACATTAATAAAAATGTGCCATTACGGGTCAGAGATCTATGCAATTTTAATCTTTGTTATCACTGCACTAAAGTCTCAATTGGAATTTCAAATAAGATGCCGTTCATAATCTAAACTCTTTTCACTACTGAGAAAAACTATTATATTTTTAAAAATAAAATTACGTTATGTGTCAGATGTCAAGTAGTAGTTGAAAAAATTTTAAAGGGTCATATTTATTAGACACTGTCAGTGTCTAATAAATTGATAACAGGTTCGTTACCTAAGAAATGCATGTTCAAGCGAATTTCAACCTACTTTGTATTCAGTGACTGTAGGAAAATGATCTTAAGGTGGGTCATGATTCAATTTGGTCGACTGTACATACTAATTTATGAATAGTAATTGTAATACAATTTGTACGGTTCCTATATATTTTTATTTGTAAAATACGATGTTGTTTCTTTTTGTAATATATCTCAAGGTTTATTTTCTAATTTCGTTTTTACATTTATAGATGATTTTAAGCTTCCTTATGGCACATCATAAAGTTTAAAATTATGCTACTGGAGGCAGCCCTCCCACATCCGATAGTCGGTGACCTATTTTTTGTAGGGGAAACATGGAACGTATTGTCTAGAAAAAGTCGGTCAGAAAATGTAATTGAATTACCTACATGTAGGTAATGAAAAAATCCCCCCGATTGACGATCTTACTAAAGGTCTGACGTGGGCGAATACCCTAAGACATATTTTCGTTATGGCATTGTTCTTAAGCATATTGACGTCATTAATTTAGTTTGTCTTTTTTATCGCCTCGTGTTAAGTAGTATTTAAATTGTCTTTGTTGACATCATGCAGCAGACAATAAATATTCGTACAATCAATTTACGTCATTGAACTGTTGATAGAGCTCGACTTTGGGACTTTCGCTATTGCACATTTGATTTATAACACATTTTAACCTAGGCAATTAAAATAACAATCAACAATTTGAATTCTAACCGCCTCTGGTCTAGTGTCTATTAGTTTTAGCCGCCTCTTGTGTTTCGCCCACGGGAAATAGATTAGTCTTGGGTTCGACCACAGGGTAGCACAGTCACGGGCAATGTATGTAATGTAAACACTTTTGACATTTCAGCACCTCTATTTCCTACGCAATAAGAGTCACGACAAGTTTCTCCCGAGTTCTTGTTGTGTTGACACGTGTTGTTAGACTCTATTTGTAACTCAATCTACCGTACAATATATTGTTACTTTCGATACATTTTCACTTGACTATGCGTATTATTTAATTGTCACGAAGCCATTAATTAAGAATAGAATTGAAGAGTCACGATCTGTCAAACGTGGATACAATTACGACCGGTTGCACTGGCACATGGGTTGCACCAAGTTATACTTATTACATTTTTGTAAAAACGAAAATTGTATCATTTAAAAATAGAACAACCAATTAGATTGACTTTTACGTTAATTATTTAAAAAATGTAAAATGTGATAACTAGTTATCTTTGAATTTGGACTCCATTTCTGCTTACCAGGTGGAATGGAGTGATTTGCTTGACCTTTTTAAACATAAATTATATGTATTGTATTACTGTAACAGATTATTTCTCATATATAAATTTAATTTGTTTGACATTAATGTGTAAATTGACCTTTTTCTTTTTTAATTTGTGTGAATTTTAATATGATCCAATTGTAATATGCATGCCACTGTTGTTGGCTGGGAATGGGAAGAACTGTAATACGGTGGTCACGGTCGGTGTAACCCGGCTGAAACATCAGGCATTTAAAACGTAATCTAATCGCGTTAATTCCTATTTTTAACCGACTTCAAAAAAGGATAAGGTTCTCATTCGACTGTGCGTTTTTTTAATGTATGTTAACTCATAACTCTTTACTGGGTGTACCGATTGAAGATGGTGCTTGTCATGTGGTCCCATTAAAATTCCATCGCCATCTGACAAGTAGTTTTTTTAAGTTATCCCCAACGAATTAGGAATTATATAGAACACGAACTCCGTCAAAAAATCGTTACACGCAAACTATCCCCAAGTGGGCGGGGCCGAAAAAGTACTATCAACGCGTCCATCAGTCTGCCGCGACAAGCGTCCGTGTCATTTAGTTTTGCGAAAAATACAATAAACAGCTCATTTCCCAAGGACAAAAATGACCTCCTGTGCGGTAAAGTGGTGTAAAAGACGGAAAGAAGGAAGTAAAAAACAAACCGGGATAATTTATCTCATGTAAGTAAAGTAATTTCATGTTTTGTTCGTCTTGAGTTGTCTGTGTTATGCAATCAGTAGCCAACCAGTTTTTAATATGTTACTATTAAACTAAACATTTAGTATTAAGTATAGAGTTTTTAAAAATTGGATTTCCTGCTGTTTCTTATTAATAACATATTTATTTGAGTTTCCCCAAAAAAGATATTCGACGATCAGTGCATTGCAGCTTTCCGATTAGAAAGAAGAGATGATGACTCGTTACCAACTAATGCCAGTAAAGTGTGCTCTATACGTTTTGAGAATGAAGACATAGGTAAATTCATATACATGAAGACATAATAATCCATAGATATTGGATTCAAATCGTTATAAACTAAATAAAAATAATTATGATTTTCCGTGGAACGTATAACGGGTTTTGTTCACCTACTTGCCTAGTGAATACAAAACGCAAATTATGGCGCGAAATTACAGCTGACAAAAAATTGGCAGCCAATATTTAGAAGATCATTCTATCCATAATACCATAGTATAAGTAAACAAGTACGCCGACTGAGACCCCGTGCGAGCGATGATTGCCTACTCGTATAGGATGGTAGAGGGTTGTCAAAAAAAATGCTGGATCTATTTTGATACCTTTAGCTTATAACTAAGCCAAGTGTCCTTGAATTAACAGGTAAGCACAGCATTAGGGCTCGATAATATATAGTTTCATATTTTTTTGGGCATAATATAGATATATTAATAATATATCTCAATATCAGTTACAATATCAAGATTGTTAGTCTAGCTATAACTAGTTTAAAAGCCTAGCACTCTTCTTAAAGGAGTTTACCAATAAACACCTATAACGATGCTTAAATTTTACTATGAACAATGACCTTCAATCATAAGATTACCAATAAAAAACTATTAAATATCATGGGAATTGTATATGTGTTGTAATTTTGTAAATAATACGTCCTTGTTGTATAGATATTTTATTTGAAGTAATAAGGAATGTCAGTCAATACATTTTGATTACAAAAAAAGGTAAGTATAAAACATGCCAGTATTATAACACGCCCCCATAATCAAAATATAATTATTGACTAATAAACATTAATAATATAACAATAGGTATACAATGTGCAACAATAACCTATGTGACTAAACCTAAGCTAATACAGCATCTTTTATGTGCTGTAGGTTGCAGACCTTTTGTTAGTACATCAGCCGGCATTTGACTGGATTCTAAGTAAGAGAGAGAAATGGATTTATCTGAAACCTTTTCTCTCACAAAGTGATATCGAGTATCTATATGTTTCGTCCTGTTATGATGCACTGGATTCAAGGCTAATTTCTGTGCACTCTGACTATCAGTAGCTATATTTACACAGTCTAACTTACCTAATTTTCCAGTAACCTCGTTAATAAAACGTTTCAGATACAAAGCTTCTTTTACAGCATCCGTTAGGGCCATATATTCGGCTTCTGCGGATGACAGCGCTACAGTGGGTTGTTTTCTAGCTGCCCATGAAACTAGACCTCCTGCTAATTTAAAACAATACCCTGTGTAAGACCGTCTGTCTATCTTACAGTTTGCCCAATCCGCGTCAGCACAACCCTGTAAGACATCACTATTCTTAGTATAATGCAAACAATAATCCATAGTACCCTTAAGGTATTGCAAGACTCTTTTTGCTGCTAACCAGTGAGTCTTATCGTAACAAGTATTAAACTGACTTAAGTAACTAGTAGTGAAGGCAATATCAGGTCTACTATTTACAGAAAGGTACATAAGACTACCTATAAGTTGTTGATATGGATAAGACTGATCATTTTTCGTAGTACTTACATACAATTTGGTATTCGACAACGGTGTACTACAAGTCTTACAGTTTTCCATTCCAAACTTTTTCAACAGGTTTAAAATATACGGTTTTTGGTGTATAGTCACATTACTATCATTATCTCTGATAATATTCAAACCTAAATAACATTTTAAATAGCCTAAATCTTTAAGTACAAAATGATTTTGTAAACTCTGATAGACAACTTCAAATGTCTTGTCATTTTGATAGAACAAAATGAGATCATCGACAAAGACTGCCATATAGACTAACTCACTATCAAATAGTTTTATGTAAACACATGACTCTGAAGGAGTTCTTGTAAAACCTATTTGGGATAGTGTGTCATTTAATTTAATATTCCAAGCCCTTGGAGCTTGCTTTAAACCGTATAACGATTTTTGCAGAAGACAGACTTGATGCTCATGACCCTTTATGACATACCCTTCAGGTTGTTCCATATAAACATGCTCTTCTAAGTCCCCGTTTAAGAAGGCTGTTTCGACATCCATATGCCGCATTTTAAGACTTCTTTGTGCAGCTAATGCAAACAAAGTACGCAGCGATGTGTGTCGCACTACTGGAGCAAACGTTTCATAATAATCAACACCAGCTACCTGACTGTAGCCCTTAGCTACAAGTCGAGCTTTGTATTTCATGATATTCCCATCAGAGTCTCTTTTCTGCTTATAGACCCACTTGCACCGAACAATTTTTGTGTCAGGTCGATCAACAAGCTTCCATGTTTTCAAATTCATAAGCGAGCTGTATTCACTATCCATAGCTTCTTTCCAATTACAGGAATCATTTGAACTAATAGCCTCTGAAAACGTCTTAGGCTCATTCGATTCATCACATGAAGCTACATACGACCAAAAATCGGGAGGTATTCTATCTCTGTTTGGATATCGACATTCTGACTCCTGTTGACTTGAATCACTGACAACGTCAGAACTCATGTGTAATGGCTCCAAAACGACATTCTCACTCCCATGTTCCTGAACTAGTTCAGAAGTTCTAGTACCCGGAGTTGGTTCTATGGAGTTTTCTGGCTCAATCATAATGTCACTATTATGTCGCGTTCCTTCATCAGTGTCAGAAAATAATAAAACTGGCAAAGAATTATCATCATTTGTAACACGGTTTGAGGAAGTAGCAGCTTTCAAATTTGAAAAACATTCTTCAAAAGAGGTTACATCCCTAGCTTTGATCAGTCGCCTGGGACTGCTAGGATCTCTAAAGAAATAACTATGTGGATCTTCAGTATAGCCAACAAAAATTACTTCTTCCGTCTTTCTATCCAGTTTCTTTCTTTGACAAGAAGGAATTTGAATAAGAGCCCTACAACCGAAAACTCTCAAGTGAGACAAGTCAGGTTTAGTCTCAAACCACATCTCATGAGGTGTACAATATTTAGGCAACGCTCGATGAGGTGACCTATTCTTAATATAAACAGCTGATTGGACTGCATCTTGCCAATAAGCTTTTGAAAGAGTACTGTCACTTAACATCGATCGAGCTTTTTCAATAATTGACCGATTTGTCCGCTCAGCAATGCCATTTTGTTGCGGACTGTACGGTACAGTTGTTTCGTGTTCAATACCAAGCGAAACAAAATAATCTGTCAGTTCTTTATTTACGAATTCGGTACCATTATCAGTCCTAATTCTTTTTATTTTCATTCCAGTTTGTCTTTCAACAAATGTTTGAAAAACACAGAACTTATCTTTAACTTCGGACTTTGAAGCTATAAAGTAAGAAAATATTCTCCTACTATAGTCATCTATAAAGAGTAATACATAACGATTACCTTGTAAAGATGTTACAGGCATTGGTCCACAAAGATCAGCATGAACTAATTCCAATTTCGTAGTCATCCTTGTATGCGGTAAACTTTTAAAAGGTTTGCGTGCTTGCTTGATTTCAATACACGCGATACATGGTGATTTATTTACAACCTTATAATCTATACCTACATTACTATTTTTCAAATGATTCATACCTATTCTACATAAATGCCCCAAGCGCTTATGCCATAGCTCATACCTATTTTGAGACTCAGAGTGCACATCATACGCCTTATTGATGGAAGTATTTACAGTACAATCTAACGAGTACAAACCATCACAGGACGAACCATGTAGAACTGAATCACCTGTAAAAGAGAAGGCATCAGATTTATAAAAGTTACACCCGTCTTTATTAAAAAGAACAGAATAACCCTGATCAACAGCCGACTTAACAGATAATAGGTTAGACTTAAGATTAGGTACAGTCGACCAAATTGAATCATGACCCACCTTAAGATCATTTTCCTACAGTCACTCTATACAAAGTAGGATGAAATTCGCTTGAACGTACATTTCTAAGTAACAAACCTGTTATCAATTCGTTAGACACTGACAGTGTCAAATAAATATGGCTTTTTAAAATTTGTTCAGACTTCTACTTGACATCTGACACATAACGTCATTTTATTTTTAAAAATATAATAGTTATTCCATTTTCTCAGTAGTGAAAAGAGTTTAGATTATGAACGACATCTTATTTAAAATTCCAATTAAGACTTTAGTGCAGTGATAAGAAAGATTAAAATTGCGTAGATCTCTGACCCGTCATGACGCATTTTTATTCATATTTAAAACGTACTAAGTGCAACACGCATGATAGCGAAGAAAACCTAACTAAATTTATGATTTTAAAGGAATGATCGGCCAAGTGGGTCATGATTCAGTTGGTTCGACTGTACATATAATACATTATTTAATTTATTTACAATGTTATGTTTAGTACGTAATAAAATGTTACCGACTCCTTCAACATTAATCTTTGAGCCATTTGCGATTGTAACTTTTCCGGAGACTTTTGATTTAAGGTTATCAAACCAATCTAATCTTGACGTCATATGTTTAGTAGCACCTGAATCTACATACCAAATGTCCATGTTAGAATCATCTTTGACTCCCAAGGCATTATGAGAAGTACCGGAACTGGAAACTGCTATCTTTTTCTTCCTTTGACACTTCTTCTTGCGCAGTGGACAATCAGGGCGCTTATGACCAGGCTCCTTACAATCATAGCAAACAATCTGTCTTTGTTCCGACTTTACATTCTTAGCTTTTGCAACAGTGAAATTGTCAATGTTAGCATCCGTTTTATACATTTCATTTAATAATTTCGCCTTAACTAAACTCGTGGAAACTTCTACATTGCTATTTTCCAGCGCCATAATAAGCGGATCATAATGCGATGTAAGACCACCTAATAGTATAGCTGCGACTGAAGCATCATCAATATTTTTGCCAATGTCTGCTAATTCTTGTGCAGTACACAAAACGGCATTGATATAGCTTTCAATGTCATTAAAATCAATCAGACTGAGACGATATAGTTTTCTTTCAAGTGATAATCTGCGCCCCATACCTTTATCCTCAAAGGTGTTCTGCAACGATATCCAGGCCTCAGATGCTGTCTTTGCATTCCGAGCATGAATAATAGCAGATCCATCTAGAGTCAAGCAAATTTTTGAAAGAGCTTTCCTGTCGTTCCGTACCTTTATGTTTGTGGCTGTCGTATCATCATCTGGATAGCCCTCAATGGTTTCCCACAAATCTTCATGGATTAGATAATTCCGCATTTTGAATTTCCAAATGGGGTAACTTTCCTTATCCCGAAGTAAAAAGGATGGGAGTGATGACGACGAGTTTGGTCTATAGGTAAAATTTGAACCAGACATACCCGAAGTATCTCCTCTATCGGAATTCGACATATTTTGGAAAAATATATACCGACGACTTCTTCAAAAATTATTCACAACAAAAATAAAAAATTTAAACGTATATAAAATTCGTGCTGATAACGTTTTGTTGTAATTTTGTAAATAATACGTCCTTGTTGTATAGATATTTTATTTGAAGTAATAAGGAATGTCAGTCAATACATTTTGATTACAAAAAAAGGTAAGTATAAAACATGCCAGTATTATAACAATATGCTACTTACTTTTGAAAAGCTAACCGAAATTCGATAGATCCTGTATTATGCAAGGTGCAAAAGAAATAAAGGACGACCTCAAAGTTGTTTGTTTGAAATCGGTTTCTGAATCGTTACAATAAAAAAAACAATTTGTTTAAGAAATTGGCACCAAAATAGTTACAAATTTCCTACTTTGAATAATTTTACAATCAAAATAGATTACTTACTTTACAAAAATTGTACGGCATAAGCAAAAATCTACAAGGACATCCAACAATGACCTATTTGAAAATTACTTACTGTTAATTGTAATTAATTACTGCAATCGGTTAATTTGTGTAATAGTAAGATACTTTGAGGTTGTGCCTTATTTTTGTTACATGTTATTTTTGTTACAATATGCAGAAAATAAGATTTTTCTCTGCATTTTAAAATAAGTATTTGATAAGTACAGCTAGAAATAAAATAACTTTTTAGTTTCCAAAAGTCTAGAGCCATGCAATGTGTTAGTTGCCCGACCCGACAAACTTTAAAGGCATTTTTACAGATAATTTCATCATAGAAAAACCCCCATATATGGGGTCGAAATTCAATTCCCTCGGAGTGGCAGCCTTTTTAATTATTAATCATCGTTTAGGGCGTGCCTTTAGTAAAAGTAGAATATCTCGTTAAGTTTAAGTCACACGGACCTTTTACATAAGAGAGTAATTGTTCAAAATTACCTCTTCGGTTTTAAAGACAAGCACTGGCGCGAATACCAAATTTTTGTGTCGCACAGGACAACATTGGGCTATAATTTTGATATCGTTTTTTATCAAAACTCAAACAGTTGTCAATAAAATCATAAAAAATATGTAATAATAGGAATATTTCTAGTATAAATCAGAGAAATGTAATTTTTTGGAGAAAAACAAGATTATTATTACTTTTTAACAACGTATTATGAGTTTTATGTGCTTTAGTGACACTTATAAGATTGCCACACTTTTTAGCTACACGGCAGTATTTTTTAAAAGTCCGTGTGACTTAAACTTAACGAGATATTCTACTTTTACTAAAGGCACCCCCTAAATGATGATTAATAATTAAAATGGCTGTCACTCGAAGGGAACTGAGTTTCAACCCCACATATGGGGGTTTTTCTACGATTAAATTATCTGTAGAAAATGCCCTTAAAGTTTGTCGGGTCGGAACACAAACACATTGTATACTCGTATATTTTTTATTAGTCGCGTGTCATAGATACCGACTCATATTTAATATGACTTGACACCTATTGTATTACACCATCCTCGCCGCTGTTAGTAGAGTAGGTAACATACTTTGGGCGTGTACCGCTTAATAATCCGTTTCACACGAACTCGCTTGGGTTTGATATTTCCGTTTCACTCTTAATATTATCCTGCTAAGTAAAGATGCGCACCAAATGAATGGGTTGACGAATTGATGAGTAGAAAATAAATTTAGCAAGGTATTTTGTTTTGTCAGTGTGCGTATCGCGTTAGTATTATCAGTTTAATTGTATGAGTTTGGGACCATGTTTTAGCGGGCTTCGTTAGGGAGTTATGCTTCTATATAATTCCTAATTCGTTGGTTATCCCTAATAATCGATGATATCGTATCCTCAAAATTCAACCTCAATATTTGATATAATCGTTGTCCCTTGTATTTGGGACCGACCTCAAAAAAACATTTAGAATTTTTAAACAAAATTTTTATTTCTTAGTATATACTTTCTCGTATACGTAGTATAGAGGAAGTCTTGTAATCGTCAAAAAGTTCGACCTCGAGATTTTGACGGATTTACACATTTTGGAGCTCCCTGAGTCCAAAAATACCGTTTTTGGATTATGTCTGTGTGTGTCTGTGCGTTAGCACGATAACTCGAGTTTTCTTTAACTTATTGCAACCAAATTTAACATGCATGTATGACATCAAAATATAAGGTTTCTATCAACTTTTGAGACTCCAAAATATAAGGTTTCTATCAACTTTTGAGACATCAAAATATAGGTACACGAGAAAGTCAAGGGGACACCACTCCCGATTTTAAGTTTGAAGGCGGTTTTTTTATCATTTTTTTTACTCATGCAACGCTAAAGTTTAAAAGTGATTATTGTTATAGGTCTCCCTGGCTAAGTCCCAACGTCTTATGAAACCTTTCGCCATAATAATAGTCTTCTTCTTCATACCCTGCCTGGTGTCAACTTAATCGAGGTCACCAACCCTCCATGTTGTTATGGGGGTTTAAGGTCGTATCTATCATCTCGGAACCGTATCGGCTCTTTTTACTATGAAAGAGAGGCGATGTGCTACGTTTCGTAGCCATTTCGGAGCTGCCATTCCGAAAAAAAGAGTTTCCTTTATAGCTGATAAGTGTGCTAGGACCACGCGAGTGATTCCTTGACGCGATGGTCTGCAGGGTTTCAGAAATTCGCACGGGATGAGAAAGGTAGTCAGTGACTGCTAGCCATAGCACCCCCTCCATACCAGAGATTTCAAAAATTAAGGACCTCAACGCCTCTAGAAACAACATAGGCACCCGTTACACCGGTGTGTACTACTGTTTAGTGTTTACACGTTCAATGCCAATCCAAAAATTTAAGGTTTCAGCGGGTAGCACTCAGATGGGTAACATATAACCTTTTTATTCATTGCATTTTTTTCGTATGATTCTGTAGGCCAATACAGACCCGCTTTACAATAGTTCAGTCATTGAATTTGGTTTCTTATTTTATTTGGCATGATAAAAATGTTTAAAATTTACACCAATGTAAATAGAAAATAAAAGACAGGAAAAAACTCCTGTCATGAAAAAAGTCCCGTCTTTTTTTTCATGTCCTTATACATTTCAAGCAGTTTAGTCCTTGCTCTAAATGCCTATAAAATATATTTGCGATAATGCTACGGCCAACAGATTAATCTTCATTCAAAGCTCTTAGGAAATTTCACGCGATGTCGCGTGATATGCCACGTTGACGATCACCGCGAACATACGCAACGTCTCGTGATTGGCAATGAACGTGGTGGGCGAAGCTTGCTTTCAACTTTGGCCTATTATCTTCACTTACTTACGAATAATTATAAATATATACTTACAGGATTTCAGTATTCCCCAGTAGAAGACGGTAATTAAAAACGCTACAGGAATGGCTGTGTTGTAGAGCACCCAGTATACCTTCACATACCATGGCAGCCCGAAAGTCGCATCTGGAAAGATAAAGATTGTCTTTTGTTTCCCCTATTCCATATATCCCCATAAAATTTTTAGTTATTTCTTTCATAAGTAGTATTTTTGTGGTTGAATCTAGACACTTGACATATTCAACTCTCTCTTGGCCATAAAATAAATCCATGAACCTATTGATACTACGCGATTATTTCACTAATCCCCATCGACTTGCCCCATCAATGGGGAATTGTGAACTTTTCTTCCACTTATCCCCATTCAGTGCTAATCAGTCTATGTGATTGGTAGGTTCAAGGTTATTTTTTTTATGACCAAGCAAGCCGACCTTAGGGAGAGAGTCTACTTTGTCTCAGTACCTGGATGTCTGGTGATCTTCCCCATTATCAAATTGATTAGTACTGAATGGGGATTTGTGGAAGAAAAGTTCACAATCCCCCATTGATGGGGAAAGTCCATGGGGATTAGTGGAATAACCCGATACTACGTATGAAAGAAGTAACTAAAAATCTGGTGGGGATATTATCAGTAAGAATATATGGAATTGACTTTTGTTTCACGCCATTGCATCCTTAATTGTTAATAAACAGAGATAAAAATACAAAAGGAAGATAAAATTCGGTATTGTGTGACCACGTTTACAATATTATGGATCTAAATAGCATTGTGTTACGTATGGACATGATTGAATGCGTATTTTATTTATTTTACGTATTTATCTTACGGTTGCTGTGGTTTTGTTGATAGATTATTTTCTTAGCAGTAAAGTTAATTGAAAAATGATCGGGTTTAAAAAAGATGCTTTGCGTCTTCGAATTCTTTGACTTTTACGGTAAACTGGTCATTCGATGACTAATTTAAAACAGGAAGCCCTACGTTTTCTCACTCGATAAACTGTCGATTGATTGTGTTTAATACAATTATCATTCACTAGAGCCCCGTCCGCTTAGGTTTTTTTGATAAATATATATATAGAAGAAGAAGAAAGTGTAGATAAGGAATAGAATTACTTAAACTTCAAAATAAAAATCGAATGCGAAATAAAATTTTGCATTTTTTTCTTTTACTCGAATAATCCTTCATGTATAGGTAGTGCTAAAGTGCAACGACCGCCAGTCTTCTCCAGCTCTAAAGTAAGGCCTGCACATGGAGTGGCTCCCCATATGCACATCGAAATCGGAATCCCTCGTGTGGGATTGCCCTAGCGCCCTTTATAACGATGTAAAATCCATTTACCGCACGCTGGCTAGGCGTACGGCGTGTGTGGGACTCACACACGCCGTACGCCTAGCCAGCAACAACACCGGTACTACCCACTAAAAACCACCGGTTCCCTCCTAAGCCCTTCTGGCGGTGTTTTGAGATCGGCGTACTTTACGTACGCCATTTCACCAAAACGTCCCCGGGCTGGCCCGGTCCAACAGTAAGGGCCTACAGGCCGGGTGACTCACCATCGGGGATTACGCTAGGGTACTAGGCAATCCTCACATGGGGGGACCTGTTCATTGCACCAGGGCACACGGGGGCCAACCCGTGTGCAGGACACACCTTAGGGTCGGACAAGAGCGGCGGTCATAGCCACCTGCCTTCTCCGAACCGACCGACCGTAAGCCGGGTGGGAACGGCTAGAGGATCGTTCTTCCACTCTCTCTCCGCAGCCTCCTTCTGCGCCATCACTGATTCCCAAAAGGAGTCGACAGCCTTCCAGACTCTGACCATGCTTAGCAATGAGATGTCTCTTCCGGAGAGCGCTGCTCTCAAAGTGCGGCGCTCGTTTCGCCAGGCCGAGCAAACGATGAGCGTGTGCTCGGCTGTGTCAGGCGCAGCCCGGCCTGCTATTAGCTTTTCGGAGACGAGGGGTACGCCGTACCCAAAACGTCCCCAAAAAGGGCTGTGAGGGTACCGATGGTTTTTAGTGGGTATCGGGAACCCCCGGGAGAGTCCCACACGCCACCACTGTCTAGCCCACAGTACGGTACGGTCCGTAAAGTATTTTCTATCGAAAAAAAAGGGAGCGCTAAAGTAGGTATTCCATTATTTAGGTTTTTAGGTGATATGCCATCGGTTTTTTACCTGATTATCTTTCCTATCTGTTGTAATCTATGATGGCTTATAAAACTTAATTAAATATTTGGATTATCAATATTGTACTGTGATAACTTTGGATTATCTATCCTATGGACTGTGTATGTTATACTTGATGTAATAATGGAAACACAGAAATAAATCAAGATGAAAACATAGCTTTAATAAAACACGTAAAGGTAGTAACTACAGAACGAGCGCTAATTAATAGTGACTAGCATTACATTAAGTCACATACATCTGGCAGTACCTATGGGTTATACGGTACCCCAAAATAGTGACAGGTTGTCTGTCGCTTACACATAACCCAAAGAGTAACAATGTAAGCAAACAAACAAAATCGAACAAATAGAACAGATGTTACACTCGAAGGCTTCGCTCTATTGGCCACCGAATACCACCATCGGTGGCGGCCATGCGCCATGTTTTTTAGTAGGTACTTTAGTACCGCACAAACGAAGGTGGGTCAGTGGCCACCACCCGGTCCTCACCACAGACACTGCTGAAGCGCGTGCCCGCTACCGGCCACACGTGTGCGGCGTATCTATACAAAATGTATGAAATATAACTCTATGTGTGACTAGATGTTACATATGTATTGTATGTGTGTGCGTGCGTGCATTGGTATTAATTATTTTAATAATTTAATATTAAAATAATTAGCAGGTACGACGGGAGTCACCGGCCAATCGTAAATATATTGATGATATCGATTTTTTTTCCATAATCGTCTTCAACTATCGTAAATCGGCGAGCCTATGTATAGGCTCGACATGCATTCCAAGGAAATCAAACAAGAAAACGAACTCTAGAACAAATATTAGGAACTTGTATTGAATAACAAATAGTTTATACCTACTGGTTAAAGATTTATACTATGGATTAAGTCATCAAGTCTATGCTTTACTTGTTTGATCCATAATTTTTTTATATAAACTAATATTATAAACTGGAAACATTTGTATGTTTTCAACGAATAAACTCAAAAACTACTAGACCGATTTTATGATTACTCTAGATTGATTTTATGTATATAGATTAGATGTTGAGGTACCATATAGGCTACCTCTTAACCCCTATTTTATCCGCACACTGGATTCGTCCCCCATTTTGTCCCCACACAGAACAAAATTTCAAAAAAAAAAGAACAAATATTTATTTCTCATAAAGTACCTAAATTCTAAGTTGAAACTAAGAATATAGCTGGTTCTATCCACAGAACACAGAAAGCTGTGTTCTGTGGTTCTATCTTCACAAATGAGGAACTTCCATTCAAACTTCCATCCCTTATTTCAACCAATTCAATACACTTTTCACGATAAAAGGTAGTCTATGTCTTTTCCTAACGTCTAATCAATATTTGTACCAAATATGATCAAAATAAGTCGAGTGGTTTTTGAGTATATTCGTTACAAACATACAAATCTTTCTAATTATAAAAATGAAAGATTCTCTTTACGCTTATCGTAAAACGAACCAACGCAAAATGTTTAAAAAATTAAATTGTTCACCCGTGCAAAGCCGCTAGTAATTATATAAAAACGTTGCCAAAGTAATGGTTTTTTATTACTTTCACCATTTGGGTTCAATTTGTTAAGAAAGTCAATTCCTAAGTAACTAGTAGGACCACCCACAGAACAATGTTCTGTGGGACCACCAGAAGGCCATGATTTGAGAAGGGCGGCTATGAAACGACAAAGGCGAGTTTGGAAATGTTCAGAGACTTTGGCAGGTCCTCTAGCTAGACTGTAATGCGAACCCCCCGAGAGGATTTTCTAGTCAGTGAGAAACTCCCGCGGGGTAGTCTTTCTCGGCGGGTGTGTTGCTTTTGATGTCAAGTGTGGACACCTTTGACATTCGAAGTCACATGTCATCGTCGAGTTGTTTTTATTTTCCCACCACGGCTAGTTCCGGACGGCCCTTTTCAGGGCCAAGACCGCGCACGGAGTCACCCGGGTGCGGTCCGATGGCTGATCCCGGTGTCCTCGTCAGGAGGACGCGCCAGGTTTCGCAGCCGTCGGTGGAGGAGTGGCTGCTGGCCACCAATTGGTACAAGGAGTGCCCGAGTAAACGGGCAGCGTTGGGACCGTAACGGTGTAGTTGTGCTCACGTGCGCAGACCCCGAGCCATCCCGTAATAGCGCACTGAAGGTCAGGGCGGGGAGGATGTTTAGTGGGTATGGAAAGATCGCGGGATATATGGCTTTACCTCGAGCCCCATATTACCTGCGGTTGGCACCACCCCGCAGGGCTGATGCGTAAATCCATTTGACCTCCCCGTCAATAAAAAAAGGGTGTTCGAGTCGGAAGGGTTATTTGATCTGATTGAAAGTAGTCACCGTATTAGTTAATAAAAATTAACCCTCAATTTATCTGTTAAGGTGCTACCTCACACACATTTCAGATTCGACTTTGAGAATTACGATACCATAATGACTCCCTGTCTGACAAGTATTCGCCTGTAATATATTATACCTAACATTGCAGATTTGACTCTGAGCATTACGTTGAAAAAATACTGCCTCCTTGACTGACAAGCATTCGACGGTAATGTAACATTGTAGATTCGACTTTTGTTTAGAGTGTAGTTGTTTCCACAATGTTGGACCAACCGGTCGTCGCTCTTAACGCCGTATTCGACATTTTTATTTAAGTAAAAAAGCAGTAGGTAGAATGATGTTACAAGTTGTATCAAAATATTATAGATTGTATCATTACATGTAGCGCACTGTTATTCTCGGTTTTCATCTCAATGATGTAATGCTCTAATTTGTAACGTTACATTAAAGACGAATGCTCCCGGTGAGGACCGGTTACCTTTAGGTCCTAGCTAGGGACTCCACATGGAGTTTGGTATAGGTCTTTAAACACCCATCTTTTCACTCATAGTATTAAGGTTGATTATGATAGTTTTATTTAGCGATTGTATCGAGGGTGTATCACGTTTACATCGTTGCTAAAACTGGCAGTATGTAACCGCTTGTCTCTAATACGGTTTGAGAGTTTAAATACATACATAAGCTGAAAATGGAATTCCTCCTACGTTGACGTCGTCAGTCGTCAGTCGCGGACGTCGTTCGAGCGGACGTAAAGTAACAGTTTATTAATCGCTGATTTCAGTGTCACATTGCGGTGAAGTCTGTATATCGTACGTTCAACCGACATCAGCTTATCAGGAATTCCAGCCAACGCTGGACAAAATATTATGTTGTAGCTAATACCAACTATAATAATACTAGACGGTTAACCTTTTTATAAATCCATCAAGCATCTATTGATGTGTAAGCAAGTAATTATCTCGTCACAAGGGTCAGTGATGACCACAAACGACGCGAGGTCACAGCGACCGCGAGGCTGACTTAGCTGTAGTACGTGAGTTCAATATATTATTATATAATAACCCGGTCTATGCAAAGTCAAACGAGAGATGAAACCTTCACTGTGGACCCTTATGCTGTATGTTTTAAGTGTCATTTTGCCACAATCTACAAGGTCAACATTAGTTTGCTCTTGGCTTACATTTAAGTAGTATTATAAAATTTTATTTTGTGTCACTTTAGAGAAAAACTCGTTTTGATTTTGTTTTCTTGTAGTTTATTTTGTATTTATTATTTATATTTGCAAATTTTTAATTCTTCACACTGTGACGCATTTAGACCCAATACATACAGGGTGTAAAAGACATGAACAGTCAAACGAGAACCATGTATTTTGCTCACCGCCATAAAAATTTTTTTCCTTTAGACTATACATGGGAAATTGATAGTTACGATTTTATTGAAGGTCAAAGTCATAATTTATTTTCCATTTTTTTATGAAAACGTATTCTATACGTTATTTCTAAATAATTGTCCAAAGAAACATTATCATTTTTTTTAGTATTTCATAACAAAAAATGGCTTTAAAACGTTAGCGTTCAATGTAGCTCACTCGATGCGCACGGACACTAACGAACGGAGCCTTCGGCTGGCAAAATTATCGCGGTTTTGCGAGTTGCGTGCGAGTTGAGCCCTTTACATTGCGCGGTACAATTTGCAATTTTTTTTAACACCAAAAATTTTTGTTGAAATATGTCTTATTTTGATGTATAGAATACATGCTTCTCGTTTGACTGTTCATGTCTTTTACACCCAGTATATAAAAATGAAAACTGACTGACTATCAACGCACAGCCCAAACCTCTGGGTCTAGAGCTTCCAAATTTGGTACGTAGATTCCTAATGAGGTCCAGGATTGCACTAAGAAAGGATTTTTGGAAATTTCTCTAAGGGGGTGAAAAGTTAGTATGGAAATCCGTACTTTTTAAAGTAAAATCCATAATAATTGGTACGTGGCCTTTCAGTTATAAATTAAGAAAGATGTATTCTAAGATTTTTGGAAATTCAATCACTAAGGGGGTAAAATACTGGATGAGAGTTTGTATGGAAATTCTTTAAGTAAAGTTTCTTTAATTTTTTAAGTAAAATCCATGAAACTTTGTAGGTATATGGCGCTTGGGTTAGAAGAAATGATAAGAAAATTTAAATGCTGCCCGAAGTAACAATTCTACGAGTACGAAGTCGCGGGCATAAGTTAGTATATATATATTTTCTACTTAGACATGTTTTTTCAAATGCGCCGTTCGACGGTGGGTTTTCCTTCCACATGTATCCAGATATTTTGTACACAGAAGCTCGATAACCGCGTGTCATCATCGCGTCTGTATCGATACAAAAGTGCGTCGACAGCGCCTCTTAAAAACATGGTGTGTAATACTAATAACACTAACCTCAAATGAAATATGGTTTGATTGTACTTAATGTAAATTTACCGCTTTGTCTTCAAGATTTGTTAATTATTTTGTTTAGCTAGGTACGAATAGAATATTCATTAGGACTATAATTTCTTAAATTTTATAAGATTTAATATGTATTTTGTTGATATAACAAACATAAAATAAACCATAAAATTTGTTATCTTTTGCATACAAAGATAATTTGTCGGTAACCAAACGTTTGTCTAGTCGTCTTGCAATAAAGAAATAGTGTTGTATTACACAATTTCTTTTACTTATTATAATATGTTTTGGGAGTATGATACCTGGGAGAGCTGGTGGTATGGTCATATATAAATAATGATGAGTCAAAGGTGATTGACGTAAAGGATACTATGAATCGGAAACTAGTGGAAGCTGAACAGAGAAGACCTAAGCGAAAGTTTAGCGACCAAGTGCAAAAGATTTTATAGCGGCGCCAGGGGTAGAAACCAAAACCAATACTATTCTATTCTTAATTATTAAGAGCTCGGGCGAGGGAAAGGAAAGGGTAACGAGTGCCAGCAACAGCCAGGTATAGTTTACTACTGATATTATAAATCCAAAGTTTGTATGGATGTACGGATGTGCGTTTCTTACTGTTTCACGCAAAAACTACTGAATGGATTGGAATGAAATTTATTATAATATAACTCATATATCAGAATAACATAAGGGCTATAATGTAATCGACATTAACGCGAGCGAAGCCGCTGGCGACCACTAGTAAGGAATATCAAAGAATAATCTATTACTTTACCAACTAAACCTGTATCTCGCAGAGTAAGTACTCTACTTACCTCTCTGCGAGGGACATTAGGGCATTGAAATTATCTCGATGATTAATTTCATAGTTCTATAACAGACTAATGAATAAAACTACTTTGTAGTTCTACCCTTGAATCAACATCGTCAGTCTATTTACAAAGAAATAAAGTACAAGAGACACTTCAGATTTGATTTAACTCAAATTTTCCTTCATATGGTAGTTGTTATTTTTATATTCTATTATTTTTTCATTATTCAATGCTTAAAATATCAGGTAATAACTACATAGTTATTTTTGCACAAAGGACTTTGTTCAATATTTTATCAAACATAACAAAGCAAAAGTATTTTAGATACATGTTAATTGTCTAACAATTCGTGAAGGGTTTTAAACACAAAAATGAATAGTATACACCTAGCCAAGGTAATGACGAACTGCGATAATTAGCAGTCTGCTATGAAATATCGTCAACAACAAAACTAGAAATAAGGCTGCAACTATTCAAGGTTACAAACAAACAAAAAGTGCTTACCGATCGGCCTTTTGAAGTGCGCATACGCAGATATCGCCGTTGAGAAACCAGTTTCGAGCAAAATAGCGAGAAAACCCCAATACGTTAAGTATATGTACATATACGAGACGTATGTCTCTATTGATATTGCTGCGATGAGAACACAAAACGTATACAGGAAGAGGATGGTCCTAAGAAGTAGCAGGGGCCACGACAGATGGCTGTTTTGCCAACAGCTCACGTAGAAGTTCGAGGGCGAGTTGTGTTCCAGCTTACACTTCCTCCAACACTGCACTAAACAATCTACTATCGTCATTGCGACAGACAACACTCACTATATCACACCGTACACTGCCCCTTAACCTTGTAAAACTGGTTGTATTCTTTTGTTATTTTTCCCTGATAAAACTGTAGCAACGTTATTTACGTCGGCTCCGTTTAATTTCACACATTTCTCTACATTATTTTCCACTTTGAAAGCACGTTGTTTATCGTTTGTTATCAGACAACAACTAAGTAATGGAAATCGCAAAACCAGCGAACCATAGTAGTGACTAATCGGCGAGAGACTGAACTTGTTGCTCATTCAACAGTCAAGGCCTTACAACATAACCTACTTTGATTACGAAGACGATAGCATAGTTTAAATAAGCAAGTAGACCGACTCTGGCCCGTGCGAGCGAAGAGCCTACTCTAGTCGTCTTAAAATATGCAGGACCGTGATTTAGCCAACTGAACTAGTCGAGGTGCACAGTGGCTTAGCCGTTCGAATTTGGATAGACCAGAACTGGGGTTGTACCTCAGTCCAATAGAAGAATAGAATAATAGAAGACCACAAACAAATCGTGACTCCCTCAGAGAAAATTTCAAGGAGATAAATATTCTAACTGTGACATCTAAATATATACTGGTAAACTTATTGTATGTAAAGAAAAATATTATGCATTTTTCAGAAAAATGTCATTCGCATAATGTCAATACTAAGAAGAAACCTAAGAGCAAATATACCTAAGGAAGAAACACATCTGGTACATAAATCTCGTCTTCACAGAATAAACAGTTCCTTTGTGGGCCAATGTGTATACATACATTTTTACAATAAGTTTCCAAAGAATATTAGAGATTTGTCAGTTATTTAAATAAAAAAAACTGTAAAAACTAAAATATGTAAAAAAGCTTATTACAAGATAAATGATTAATTAAATTATCCAAATGCGTGGATGTAAAGTCTACCCATAAAATTGTAATTTTTTCATATTAATATATCTTTTGACCGGTAATGATGTTTTGAAATCATTACGAAATTGTGAGCTGTGGAGTTTCTTTCGCTATTTCTTCTCCATCTCAGTAAAATTCTCCATCTCAGCATTTGAATAATTATTTAAGTAAAATAATTATTTCGCTCCGAAATGGTGGTAGGGCTTTTGACGATTTAAAAGTACTTAGCAAAGTGGAATTAAATAAAGAGTTTTTCATTTCATTTCAAAATTACACTACATTTTTGTGATGTTGCGTCTCTGTTGGTGAGTAAGATGGCTACAGCTTCACGTGGTAGGGACGGGGATTAGGGTTGGCAGCGCGCGGGTTTCATATATATACGGTGGCTGCTTACCACAAAGGTAGGCTGTATGCTTGTCTGTCAGCCATAAATGACATAAAAAACTAAAGGAAGTAAGAAAAGTATTAGGGATCCATAAAGCAAATATTTTGTTTTTTGTGGATAGACCGGGTGCTGAGTAGCTATTATTTATGTACAGCCACAATTTAGGTAATATACATAAACAGCGTTCGGTGCGTTTCTCTGAAGACAACTTACTTGTTTACCTATACTATGACGATAACTTCGGTTCATTGCACGTCATTGCAACGTGTTTGGGCACTGGTACAATGACTTATAAGGTACTGCTTGTCATTTCTCTTAAATGTAGTTTGAATATAAACTACTAAGTAGGTACTTTAATTATAAACGACGACAATTATTACAGACAATTTATCTACACCCTCGCATTAGAAAGACAAAAGATTTGTAGTTATGTATAGGCTTAATCTACTAGACTAATTCCAAACTTTGACTCAATAACATGGACTATTTTTTAATTTAAAAGAATCCAGGTGACCGAAAGTCACTTGTGTTTTAGAAATGTTAAACTTGACACTGATTGGTGGGTGATGTTGCTTACATAATAGATGTTGTATACAATGGGTTCTTGAGGTTATTTTTTATGACATTATGAATATCTCTACAGTATTTTTATCTCATGAATGTGCAACAGTCGTGAATGTGTATCGATATACAAGCACATTGTCTGTGTGTGTACTCAGTGCCGGTACTGCATACTGCCATAATAGCTCACTCACCCGTGTTATTAACACATTATAATTATGAACTTGACGATTTTTTACTTTCTCGTATACTTACGTAGTATAGAGGAAGTCTTGTAATCGTCAAAAAATACGACCTCGAGATTTTGACGGATTTACACCTTTTAAACCTCCCTGAGTACAAAAATATTTTTTTTGGAATTATGTCTGTGCGTTAGCACGATAACTCGAGTATGCTTTAATTTATTGCAACCAAATATAACATGCATGTAAAACATCAAAATATAAGGTTTCTATCAACTTTGAGTCGTCGATCACGAAAGTTAAGCAAGCAAGTGCGTGGTCGGTACTCGGATGGGTGACTAAAATTTAACACTTCAAAATATAAGGTTTCTATCAACTTTTGAGTCGTTTCCGGTATACGAGAAAGTCAAGGGGAGATTTCACTCCCGATTTCTTCTTATCCACTGTTTTGTTAATAATTTAAGTATATTGAAATCCTAATAATACGTTTTAATTCAAACTTCATTATGCAATCTTTAGTGAGTATTATTATAATAAATTTTGTCTTTTTAACGTAGAAATTCCTTTTATGATAACTTCAGTAGGTAGGTTCTCATTGTTTCAATTCATTAAAAAACTTATTTTAAAAATATAACATTATACGTAAGTATAGATAAATACCAAATTATGTTAAAGAATAATATAAAACCAATCAGGATACACCGTTAAAAATATTCGCTAGTTATAATCACACGATTACTTATACTCTTGTAGTGTTGCCTTCGTAGATTTTGCAGTCTATATATTTTGCGTTATTTCCTAACTTTTGATGACAAGAAGGTGATATATGTCGACCATGAAAAACACTATGACGCGTGATGTACGTTTTGCAATAAGCGACGTTTTTGGGCATGATTGTACACATTATTTATGTTCTTTTTGACAATTTTCCCATAAATGTAACCTTCAGTTTTTTGTAATGCCGTGAAATTGTGGTACTATGTTGCGTTGTAGTAATTTCAGATCGTAGAGTGAGTTTTGTATTCGTTATATCCAATACTAGCTTCCGCCCGCGACTTCGTCCGCGTGGATTTTTTACCTCCTTAGGGGTGGAATTTCCAAAAACCCTTTCTTAGCGGATGCCTACGTCATAACATCTACCTGCATGCGAAATTTCAGCCCGATCCGTTCAGTGGTTTGGGCTATGCGTTGATAGATCACTATGTCAGTATGTCAGACAGTCACCTTTGAGTTATATACATATATTTAGATAGTAATTTAGACATCCAGTACCTTTAGTGTAAGTTTTAAGCGTAAAAACGTAGTAACACCCTTAGTAGATAGAAGCGTGAATCAACACATATAACGCAACCAAAATAGTTAGTCTTTTACAGTCCCCAAGGGAGAGATGCTCGGTTGCTCAGTAATCCCTTAGCAACGTCCGACCTTCCCCGAGGTCGCAAGGTTCGCCTTCTCAAAATCCCAGTGACGTAGGGAATACCATCACCATCAGCGACAATCTGCACAGTAGTCAGTCAACACTAAAGTTTACACTAAAATACATACAATAAGGAGGTTATTAATAGATAATACACAATCAAAAGCGGTATAAAATTAGGGCCACTAGATAATTATCAACATAAAAATTTATACTGTCGATCAATAGTTCTACACAGATATTAAACCTAGTAGGTACGAGTAGCTTGAATTACGTGTCCGATATATCGAATATGATAATTTTAACCTCGAAGTTTGAAGGCGCCCTTCAGTTAGAGTTTATGATTTTTCTATATAGCATTTATAGCTGTGTTTTTTTGAAGAGTAGGTATGTACCTACACATATCTGCTACATAGTTATGTGCCAGCGGATAATTATCACGTAGTAATTTATTGATGATGGTCACATGGGCTCGGTGAAAATAGATTGGCACGTTGATCTTCGTAGGCGTGTGTACGATACATATCGAAATGATTAAATAATACTTATGTATCTACAAGTTGACATGAGACAAGGTCTTATTATAATAAGCAATATCCTACAAATATTATAAACGCGAAAGTTTGTATGGATGTTTGTTTGTTACTCTTTTACCGAAAAACTACTGAACGGATTTTAATGAAACTTTACAATATTATAGCCCATACATCAGAATAACATGTAGGCTATATGATTAACCGAAATTGACGCGAGCAAAGCCGCGCGCGACCACTAGTTTTATAATAAAGTTTTTTTGATGTTAATCTTGGCTTAGGTCAATTTTAGTAACGATCATTATGTATTATAATTAATTTAAGAGCATACTATGTAATTTCTCTAATTTAGTAATATTTTTTTATATCTGATAGGCTGAGCGTTTGGCCTCAATCTCACCTGTACCCTAATATTAGTTTGTTAGTTTTCGAGCTCGATCAAACGTATCGTCTCTTTTCATACATTGCACACTAGCGCCTCTAGCGTAAACTATCAGAAACAGTGAGCAATGTATGAAAAGAGACGATACGTTTGATCAAGCTCGAAAACTATCAAAACTCATACTAAGGGATGGAAAGCGAAGAATGGGCCTAATATAGATGGTACACGCTCGCCTAGAAGATGCTTGTTCTTACAATTAAAAAAGTACCATGCTAAGGTCAACTTATAAAAAGTGTACCTTTACACCGAAAACATTGTGTTAAGTCTACTTACACAAAAAAAACCTGTTCTTATTACAAAAGCCATTTACTGATGAAAATATGTTTTGGTATGGATTTTTATAATGGGGCAATTTTGGACCGATCATCACGCGTTAAAAATAAGACTGTAAATCCTACACAACAAATTAGTATGAAAACTTTTCAATTTTGTACATTTCAGTGTACTAAAAATAATCTTGAAAATAGGTATTAGGTACCAAAATGAAAAAGTGGTATCGCTCGGAAGCTACATGGGAGCTATTTTCATAAAACTTTATTCGTATTGTAGATAATTTGCTTATTTGAATATTCTGAGAAAAAGTAGCATCTTGTTCAGAATAATCAATACCTTTTTCTTTTTCTGTGTTATGCAGGCGCATGCCTTACTTAGCCCTTATCGTCGCTACGCTATAAAAGAATTAAATATGCATAGAATAGAATACAAGTTTATTGTTTAAGAACTAGTTTTAATTTAATAATTCTTAGGTCGCTTAAAGATCGGTCAGTTTACTTTGCTCTTTGACAACAGAAGACTACATACTATTTATTAGTGTAACATCGATTCCCAGGGTCTATTTCCAGTCACCCAATTTATTTTCTATATTTTCAGTAAATTCACAACATTTAGATGCAACAACTAAATGTACTTTATGGACGTGGTTGACATTTTGTATCGAGAAGGACATTAAAATTTGGAAGCTATAACTTCTTTGGAATATTGATAGAACATGTCTGAGGCACGTTTAAAAATAAACACCTAAGTGTGAATATAAATGTTAGTTTTCACATAATTATTATATCTTAATATGTATATATAATTAGATATATGTAAATAATAATTTTGTAAATACGGAATTCCGGTTTAAGAACAAACAATATTGATTAGTCGTTCACATGATTGGAACATTTTTTATGTTAAAAAGTTTGCAGACAAGCATTCGGCCTGCCCAGTGGTAAGCACCCACTGTAGCCTGCAACACTGACGTGACATTCTCGGGCTGTCAATCCTAGTTCCCTTCCTTACCCAAATCAATACTATAAAAACTGTAAAGGGTGGATAAAACTTGTTGAGATTCTTGCAGGTTCTTTTCAGAACAAGGCTTCCTAGTAGAGTCTTGAACCGATGGCATCAAAATTGACTTTCATAAGTGTACAAATTGTACCTAATGGTGGGTCCAGATATAATTATTTGCCCGATCCGATCGGCGTATCCGTATCAGCGTATCATGTATCAAGCCCCGTATCAAGTTGTGGACGTCTCGATTTGCTCCGTATGACAATCGTATGAAACAGACATGACATAGAACGGGCCGTATCATGACGGCGTATCAAGATCGCGTATCATGATACGCGTATGCATCATGATACGCGTCGGCGATACGGATACACTGATCGGATCGGGCAAATGATACATATCTGGACCCGGCTTTAATGAATAAAGAAAGTTTGACTTTGACTTTACCTCGTAGAGCTCTGGCGACATGAAGTGCTCTTCTGTAATTTATTGGGCACTTCTCTAAATTGTATAGGTAGTATAATTTACTACGGCTTCTAAGATGTACTTGTTTGTAAATAAATACTAAGATAATGTTGACATAATAAAGGGAAGGATGTACTTACAATATTAATTCGATATTTTAACTTTAGTTTATGAATATTCAACCAAGAATATTATTCTAATTTAAATATTTTAACGCATTTGTATGAAGGCAGGACTTAGGTGATTCAGATAACAAAATATTCACATAAAAACGGTCGTCTTGAAGGCAGGACTTAGGTGATTCAGATAACAAAATATTCACATAAAAACGGTCGTCTACGACATAACTTTGAAGGCAAAATATTTTATCAAAATGTGTGTCAGGGATAGAACTAACTTTATTATTATAATATACAATAAGTACAAGATGTAGTGAGCGCGAGATATTCGATATACATTGTGAAATATATTATTACGCATTTGTACGCATAATGGTTAACAATTTGAACATCATCTTGCTAGAGATTAATAACTTTTCTGAGAGGTCGCAGGTACGAATCCAGATAGGTGCAGGTATTATTGCGATTAACACGGACATGGAACTGAATCACGGTTTATGAAAATGTACGATTCTTTATAAAAGTTTATCTTTTAACTAGTATCCACAACACTAGCACTTAATTGCAATTTGCTCTGCGTAGTTAATTAGTGCAAGCGTGGAAATGTTACAATGAAAATAGTTATAATTTCGTAGGGTAACAAATACAGTGGGCAAATCGAATCATTTGCAAAGTTAGTTCATGTTAGTTATTCATAAACCTCTACGTGTTCTGCGGTTATACTACTTTCTACTGGTAGATCATCAATTAAGTACATAAATAAACTAAACTAGATGAATTATTTTAGCATAAGCTCTCGATTTTGTCCGTCCTACACCTTAATCCATCGACGATTATTAATATCCAGACACAATTGATTTTAATTGTGTTCTCGCGCTCCTGAGCGCGAACGGGGCTTAACGAGTTAAAGTCTTTACAAAACTTACCGAGATATCCTACGTTAGTGTTCTTCACAGTAACTATGATGCCGAAGACAGATTCCAAGACAATCAGTATCAGGCCCCAATGCGTCATATACAAAAGGAACATCTCCAGTGGGCCCCAGAAGAAGGCTACGGACCAAGATATGATGGATAACGACCACACCAATATCGGTATTCTCCATATCAAAGGAGATATCTTCTCGTAGCAACATCTGCCGAACTTTTCTGGCACCGGCTTGGCATTCCATGGACTGCAGCATATGCTCCACTTTGATTGCGTCATTCTATTTGATCTCGTTTCTATTCCGTTTTTTTACAAGTCGTAGATGCCGCTATTTTTGAAAGGTCATGGTGTACTTAAGCGCGAACCTGTGAAAGACAAGAGTAATTATTTTCGTGATGATTAATTAAAAAGTAGCTGGTATAAACGAGTAAGCGCTCATTGTGTAATGTATTTGTCTGAATGCATAATTAATTTTATTGTGTGTAAAATGGTTCAAGATGGATTGTTTCCATGCGTAGCAATCAAAACAATCCGCTTGTAGACGATGATTTATATTGTAAAACGTTCATTGATAAAATCATTAAATGTTGCTTGTAAAAGAGACAGAAGAAATTGTCATTAAATAGTGATTAGTTATAGTTTAAGCTAACTGAGTATGTTATTATACAATATTTTTTATCAAATTCAAAAGAATATCTAATATTTTTGATTGAAGTAAATATTTTAAAAATGTAAAATGTTTCAACATTATTTAATTTTTTTTAATTATTCCCGTCATCGATCCACAGCCTAATGTTGATTTCGCTGAATTTAACATTTATGTTATAAAAGTTACTTTACTACAGTGGGTTAAGGAAACACCGCTTATTCCTTTGTTTTCATTAAAAACCTAGACAAAAATAGTTGGCAGAAGATCAGGCTACTCAAAGCTGTCAAATAAATGTCTAATCTCATTCCATGCATAGAGTTCAAAGCATAATGAAGAGACAGTGGTGAGTGGGAAAGGTGGGCTGATAATATGCCGTTTTTTTTTCTTGAATTCCGACTTATAGCCTGTAGCGGGCAGTTAAGTATACAGCTCTGAGGGTAAGCAATCCCCGTCACTCCAATCCATAGACACTACACCAGGGCATTACAAGATTGGTGCCACCCCCGGAAAAACTAAAACGCCAACCCAAACAACTACGACTTAATTCTTACAACATTTAGTTCCAAATTACAGAACCCTTTACAACTAAGTCCGATACGCTCTACGACGCCTTTTTTGGTTTTCATTATGTGTAACACTCGTAGTATTAGTTTCATATTAAAACTAAAAAACTGTTTCCTCACACGTGTTACGGAATTATTAACACAATGAAACAATTGGAATGTAGTTTCGTGGGAATTTACGAAACGTATCGGATAGTAGAGTTGTGTTCAGATCAATTTATGCAGTTCGATTTTGATTCTCGTTCTCAGGAGTAGGGATGGCGCATTTCGCTTAATTTTGTATACCTATCACCATGATTCATATAAATTTGAATAGTCTATTTTTTTAAAATTTAATGTAACAATTTCTATTGCTATTTCTGAGACAAATCGATAAAACTTATCCCTCATCTTTTAAAAATGTAATATTTTTTGGCTGAATGTTTTTGAGTGATGGCCTTAACAGCGTCAGCGGGGTTCTTTTTGCCCTATAGCTAGCTTATATAATCTCCCTAAAGGATTTCTATTCAGCGTGCATCTCCCGTAGGGCACTCTCTCTCTACCGATTAGGGCCTCTGGGGCCTTCGAGTTGGAAGCGGTACGTCTGAGAGTGCTTTTAAGGGTTTGAGCCTCAGCTAAGGCGCTGTTTTTCACGGAGGAACAGGTGAAAAGTGTCCCGGCAGTCCCGGCACCTATATGTTTACAGGGTACAAATCTAATCAACACCTGTAACCTATATGTTGTCTTAAAGCCAAATTATTATGTTAATAAGTAATCAAGTGAGGAGTAATTTGCACTATTTACGAGATTGTTTAATAAAACTGATAACCCTTTCCTGAGCTAGTTTCCAAACAGTATTTAATGCTGACTCTACTACATACGTCTAAAATAAAAAATAAAGTTTTTTTTTGAAGAATCTTCTTATTAATTAGTAGGTATATTCAAAAATACGTTACGATATCCAATGCCGCTGTATATCGTTTTAACTTTAACTAGTAATAGCACATTGTACTTTTAGGTATCTCTTCGCTAATATTTAACTTAATCCCTTATTGGGCCGAGATAAAATTGGCAAACTTTAAGAGAGTAAATGTTGACTTAAGTTTTTAACAAGGAATGTCAGTTCAAAATTGTCCTTTATTTTGTTTCGTGGTATGTTGTTGATATAATATCTATTATATTACGTATTATATATATAAAATATTAGTTCTTGATTTAATAATGACCCATTTATCTGATGTAAGCTAATTAGGAAAAGTCAATCATACCTATAAGGTTTTATAGGTACGTATGACTTTAAGATAAAGACTATAAAGATTTATTTACCTTTGTGTTAGGCATTAGTTATTTTATGAATGTAGACAGCGAAAGATTTTTGGTTTTCCTAAGATCTGAGAAATTCAGTAGCATTCAGAAACTCAAGAGCATTCGCCGCTATTTCCAAGGCTGATCCACAATTGCACAAGATGGGTTATCTCAGATCAAATAACTACCTTTTTTATTTATTTGTAGGTACTTTTATAAGCAGTGACAAAATAAAACTGCTTTTACGCATTTTACATGTAAATTTAAAAAACTAGTTTATTTAACTGAATTACTACTCATTCATAAATGCGATAATTTGGATCGACGGATTACTTTATCTTATGTCCTTTGTCTTCGTTCGTTAGGGAAGTTTACCTGCGTATTGCATTGCATTGCTCGTGTGAAAGGCGGATAACTGCGTGTTTTTAGTTTACACGTTGAGGTGACATTTCGAACAACGCTTTGTTGGGCCTTCCTGCTCGCAATGACGTAGTGGATATAAAAATACACATGAAAATAAATATATCCAAATGACAATTATAATTTTTGCTGATAAGCAAAAGAAGTTAAAATGATTCTTATGAATTTGCTACCCTTACAAAAGATAATCAACACTGTGGATGACATCTACTAGAAAAGTAAAATATTTTAAGCTTTTTTTATTTTCAAGTGTATTTTATATGATGTTAAAGACATAGCAATACTGACTTATGGACTCATGTATAAAAAGCTCTTATTTATAAATTATATACTACTTCAAATTCGCGCGGCACTACCTCGACTAATATCATCAACCAATGCAGACATTGACAAGGTTGACAAGAAGGAGTGCATCCTTCTTATCCGGGACCTTGTCAAAGTGAGGTGGTTTGTATGAAAGTAATAGGGTTACCCGTTTATTTTTGCTAATCGGTGTACTTCCGTAAATTGTCATTTTAGCATCTTACGAAAGCTTTTCATACAAATTGGTACTTCGCACGCGTCTAATACCATCATGTAGGCACTCGTATAAAAAAAGTTCATATCATTTATTTGCGATGCGGTCATTCAAACTCGTCGTTTTTATTTGCAAGATTTTTTTTTTGTATTAGTAGGCCTAGTATAAAAAGCGAGGATATTTTCTCAGGACAGGCGCAGAATATTCGTGTGGTGAATTCACTGTGCTAAAATATTTTATTTGAATAAATAACACCACTGGGCACGAATATCTTTGTTTGCTTTCCATGCGTTTTTAAGTTGGCAGACATGTGATATTTAAATAAAAATTACCTACTTATTAAAACTTCTATGTTCTTATGCACAATGGAAGGATAATAATAATTTAGGATTTTTTGTATGGACTGTTTTTGTGGCAATATCCAATATTCGTATGACAGTTACACCGATTCCATGGCAAATATTGTGATGGCCACGTCTTTGTGGAGGTTGTCGCGTCAATCATGGGGGAACAGAAAAGGTCAAAGTTTCTTATTGTTAATAAACTTCTTTTAGGTTTTGTACACTGCCGATTTTCTGCTATATAATCAGTAAGAAAGAAAAAGGAAAGAACTTTAGAATACAATATGATTTTAAATATTTTTTTATTACTAGAAAAATGCACTGAAAAAAATCGACTTGCCTGACGCCCGGATTTAGGAAGATGCGGGTTCGAGTCCCGCCTGAGGCAAGTCGTTTTTTTTCAGTGCATTTTTCTAGTATTAATATTTACGCGTTTGTAAACGCAAAAATAAAATTATTCCATATTTTTTTATTCTCGAGTTCTTTATAGGTGAGCAACAGTCGGCAAAGCTCAACAGGGTAACAGACAGGTAGGGGTAAATGTAACATATATACCGAGCACATAGCATTTTACTTTCCCGTATACGTAATATAGAGGAAGTTTTGTAATCGTCAAAATTTTCGACCTCGAGATTTTGACAGATTTACACGTTTTGGACCTCCCTGAGTCCAAAAAGTTTTTTTTGGAATTATGTCTGTGTGTGTGTCTGTGTGTCTGTGCGTTAGCACGATAACTCGAGTATGCTTTAACTTATTGCAACCAAATTTAACATGCATGTATAACATCAAAATATAAGGTTTCTATCAACTTTTGAGTCGTCGATCACGAAAGTTAAGCAACTAAGTGCGCGGTCTTTACTCGGATGGGTGACCAAAATTTAACATGCATGTACGACATCAAAATATAAGGTTTCTATCAACTTTTGAGTCGTTTCCGGTATACGAGAAAGTCAAGGGGAGACCAGTCCCGATTTTTTTGTACATATAAAGTAAGTAAACCTGTGAAGGCTCCGCTACGCTCCACACCTAACTACCTATTTTTTTCTAATAACCTGAATTTCCCAATAACTCTAACTGCTGAACTGTTTGGTTAGAGTGTAGCATCTGTCCTGGTGGTCGGTTTTTGTTTGTTCACTTTCGGAACATTTTGTTACTTATTTTTTTATATATAAAGGCCAAACAAATGACTCCATTCCACCTGATGGTAAGCAGAAGTGGAGTCCAAATGCGAAGATAGCTGGTGTGAGAAATAAACTGCCGCGCTAGCCACCCTCGCCTTGCTGACCTGCAAGGTGCTTCTTCACGCCTCTTTTGAATGAGGATTGTAGGAAGGAGGGAACACATGTTCACAATGTTTTGGCAAATTTTTTGGCTTTGATTACCGTTTTCATGTACCTAGTCGACAGGCTGGCAACCTGTTACCATTTTGAAGCATTGCACAGCCCATACTGCTAAATGTGGCCTTATTTGTAAGCAAATGTTAGTCATAGCACTACTTTTATGGTAGTATGTATCTATGTTTAGATATAATAGAAAACAAAACTCGATTCAGATCATTTTGGCCGATGATTACATTCAAAACGTTCCACTTCAGTCCTTAGCATAACATTTAATTATTTTAAATTAACTTTATTTGCATTTTACTACTTTATACGGGTATATTTTGTTTTAAGCCTAAATGTATATTATTAAATGAGGATATGATTATGGTTAATTAACTGAAAAGCCTGGGTTAAGTTTAAACTTTGTGATTTATACTTATAACAGAAATTTATTAGCAATATAAATCCATCCTATGCTGCATTGGACTGCCCGCTCTGGGGAAGTAATTAGCAGCTTACACCGCAGTCTAGGTGAGGGTTGGTGTTAAGAGGAAAACATGCCACTTTACCGTAATATTTTCTTTTTATCGCTCGCTTTATCTGAAGTCACATTTCTAGAAGTTTTCATTGCAAGTCTGACGCGACTTTTTTTTACATATTTTCACAGCATCCTACATCGCGTCATGGGCAACTCGGAGGGGTTAGTTTGGAAAACAACAAATCGGGTTAAATTGTTTTCAAAATGAAAGAGTAGTACAAGACTCCAAATATGTTTGTCACCCGAATAGAAAAAGTAATATAGAAACCAGATAGAAACTATCTGAACTCATGAATATTTTCATCAAAAGTTAATACAAGTATTTTAACGAAAATATTCATGTTAGGTCAGATCACAGGTCAGATCAAATAAATATGATCAAAATATTCATGCTTTTAGTAGATGCCTGTTTATTACTATCAAAAAATCACATAGGAACCTACTTTTTATGTGAAATGTAAGAAAAAAAATTAAATTGCTCAATTCGAAACATGCGAGTTCAATTTGTCTATTGGACAAGTCAGCAATTTTAGTGTGAACAGAAAGGTCAATGTAATTACAGCGTACTTTATAGATTATGAAATAATTACGAACAAGTGGTTTTATAGAAACGCAGGCCCTTACTATTACAATGATTACTTGTGTCACTTTTTTTCATTTACGCAAACTCGGGATCTCCGAAAAGGTGATGGATGGTCGAACGTCTAGACTACAGAAATTGTTAACTTTGTAGAGGATGTATTTTCATTCAACTCACTCAAGTACATAACATCTTGTAATTACATACTTACACAGATTATTTGTACTAGGTATCTACGATACTGATTTAGTTGTAATATTTGTATTTTTATATAAAGAGAGTGAAATAAGATATATTATACTAGAAAAATGCACTGAAAATATATTAGGTTAATAATGACTGTTTGTGTCGATTTTCATAAGACAAGATATAACAATTAAATAGTGTGGTTACCGTCGATGATTCAATTCAATATTTACTTTGTAATTTTAAAAACGAAAGATTATGATAACAGGTAACTCCCTGTACAAATATAGGTACATGTATAAGTACCTATATTTTTTGTACTCAACGATATATATCAAGAAGCCATGGGCCATGGCAAGATATTATATTTTAAATATAATATCATGGGCCCATGGCTATTGTTTGTACAAAATCTCAACCAACAATCGAATTACTTGTCAGTTAAGGAAATTACATCTATGAAATAGTATTTTCACGTTAAAGAAGATTTCAAGTAAGTAAAATTTCTTATAATATCTCCAACCTTACTCATTTCATTATGATTGAAATTGATACCAAATTACATAGACAACGAAAAACATGGAAAAAAATCCTGTCATGGATAAGTGCTGGGACGGGACTTGAACCCGCGACCTTTCGCTATCCGGGCGACTGCTCTTCCAACTGAGCTACACAGGACTGTTTGAACACGACGAATTTAGCCATGTCTTTCGATTTTTTTGGTATCAATTTCAATCATAACTAAACTTGCCAAACACAAAAAAAAAAGAAAAAACAATACTTACTCATTTCATTTTTCCTACTCTGCTCCCAATTTATTTGTGGTCGGTACAGTATGCCTTGATATCGATAATACTGCTTAAGGATTTGGCATTACATTTTTACGGCCGTGTGCCTGACACCACCCTACTTGGGGTCGACTGCTATCTTTCGACAGCACCCGGGACCACCAGCTTAACGTGCCTTCCGAAGCACGGAGGAAAATCAATTTGAAAATTTTCGATCACCCATCGGAGCACCGACCGCTATTGGTTGCTTAACTTTTGTGATCGTTACTAAGAACGTACGAACGCGACGCCAATGACCTCTTCTTACTCTCCAATAGAAATACAATACTACGAAAATGTAGAGTTATATGACTGCGGTCTTCTGTAATGTTGAGATATGACGGCAACCCGGGCGCTCGAAATCGGAAATAATGCGCTGTGCCTGTCCTATCTTAAAAAAAATAGTTAATTACAGTTAGAACCAACAATCTCCGCGATTTTTGTACGACTTAGACATAAAACTTGCTTAGTTTCTTCCGCCAAGGCCTCCTGGTAGACTCTTGAACCGATGGCATCAAAATTGACTTTTTTATGTGATAAAGAAATTTTGACTTTCACATTATTTGTAAATTAATTTTTGAGGCTTATCGCCTTTCTAGCTAGAAGACGGCAGTATTATGGGTACTGCGCTGTGGTTAGGTTAAATGCACCAATTAAATTTTCCGCTTATGCTTTGGTTTATACCAAAGCATAGAGGAAAACGTAACTATTTTAGTTGCGTTAAGAGCCCAATTTGCATAGAAAACATGATTTGCGCTTCTTTCCGCTAGAGGCTTTATTTACGTTTCCTATAAAAATAGAGCTACCAACGTAAGTTTAATGGTTACGTTTTTATACTAAAAAACTTACTGTAAGGTTAACTTATCACAGTTTCAATCATCCTATATTTAATTTGATTTATTATTATTCAGTTATTAATTTTATTTCAATGTACCTATTTATTTATTGCATTATTTAAATTTAATTATTATCTTTTTGTAGGTATGATCCTTGTTGGTCGCATTATTATATTTTTATTACTAACCATACTAAAATACTCCTAAGTTAAATTGTTACTTACAACATGACTAACAAAATGATTGTATATAAAATTTGGACACAAGTCTGTAATAAATGATTTTTATTATTATTAATATATAAGGATACTATTATTATATTTATATAACACAAGAAACTCCCGTAATAAGTATATTTTATTGCAAATGGTGCGTGAAATAATTAATTTGCAAGGGTAGAGAAATCTTAAGATCCGTTTCGTGCACGCTGGCTTCAGAAAAGGATGTGCATAGTCTCTTTGGTTTCGTGAGCGCACATTATTTTCTGATTCATCAAATCTTTGGCTGTATTAAAGACAATAGATTAGCGTGTTAGACTATAAACAAACCGTTTAATGGCTTTACAACTTTACTTATTTATAATAAGGTTTAAAATCTTGGATGTGCTGGTAGTTTTCTGTATCAAAGTTAGGTTATTGTTAAGTAATGTTGGGTAAATTTTGCATTAATTTGAATATTAGTGCTTTACAAGTATGTTAGTAAAAGGACTTCAAAAATAGCACAATGTGGATCCAAAATTTATCAAATGTGACGTAATGTGTCAGTGTTTCGAAATTATACTCTACATTTTTTTTTGACTAATGCACCTTTAAAATTAACAGGCTATCAATCCAAAAGGGGTAATAACCAAATAAAAATGTTTGTTTTTTATTAACCTAATCAAAAATCACATTACACTTCTTTTTCTCTCATATACAATTTTTACTGAATAATCAAGCACACCAGAGTGGAAATTTCAATTTAATATGCGAATGAAAATTAGCGATTTTCGAAAAAAAAATACAATATCTTATCAGCTTTAAGCATTTAATTTTATTTAATTCGATATTGCTTGAAAATTTATGCTTGATGCGTTTTCGGATACTGCAATCATTGCTTACTTTGGCTATGGTATTTCTACATATCCGGTTTATTGTATTGTCATAAAGAAAGTATACCTTTTGTTACTGTTTAATTTCCGCTCAGCAATTTGTTAATTAACTGTTTGTTTAGATTGTTAAGACAGAGTTATAGCACTCTTGACTCTTAAAAGAATTAGCCATGTTAAAAACAGAATAACCGGGGTGACAAAATTCTTATTCAATAAATACTTTTTTAAGAATTCGTTTTATTGTTTTTCACTCGATGTTATCCTTATTTATATGGAAAAGATTTCGTCGATTTTCCAACAATATCGCATTTTTTAAAAATTCTCTATGATCATTTGAAACTAGTAAATATATAAGGAGATAGTAATAATATAAATGTGATTTTAACACAAAATTAAATCTCTCATAAAAAACAAAACAAATGATTCAAGAAGTTATCTATGTTTTATATGGGAGTAATATCTATCGAGGCTTAATACAACTTGTCTGGAATTTAGGACTAGGACTAACTTGTTTTTAAGGCTAAAGCCTTGAAACTTTGCTTATTTATTGGTTGAGTCGTAAAATAAACATAAATTCGAACCTAGAGACGGTTAAGATATTAATATTTTACATAGGGATTGTTAATTTATGTTTTTTTTTTTTATTTATTTATACTTTACGACTTCAGTTGAATAACGAGTTGAAAGTTATGTAACTGCAAAAGTTCGTTCTACGGTAGATTGGAATATAATTTAAAAAATATAAATATATTTACCTAAAAATCTGTATGTTGTATTAAAGGTACAGTCAACACATCAGGGTACCACAAACTGTCATATTTTCTCATTCGATTCTGCGCTTTATAATACATGCGTTTAAGATTGAAAATCAGTTAGAGAACGACAGTTTTGGGTAGTCTGATTTGCTGTCGTTCGTATAAGGATATTAACAATATGGTTTTGTATTATATTAGCTTTTCTTGCTGCTTCGCTCGCCTAATGTAGATTTCGTTAAAAACTGTCTTTTTTTCTAAACTTCAAGAACTGTCCTTTTTTTTGGAATAAAGGTTTCCCTGTCTTTTTCAATACATAGTTTATAAAGTTCAATTGAGTTGTATAGTAAACTGGTTTACTACTAATTTTGACATTAATAAGTGGGTAATAAAATTTTGTAATACTTATTTATATATTTTTTATTATGGGTTGACTTCTGTGTATTATCAGTAAGTCCATTATTTTACACGTACATACAAAAAAAATTACCTTTGTAGTACTCAAATTATTGAAATAAGTACTTATATACCCGCCTATCCCTACTTGCCCTACTATAATATAACAAATTTGAAAGTAACTATGTCTGTCTGTTACGCTTTCACGACTATACCACTGTATCGATTTTGATGAAATTTGGTAAAATTAGTATAGATTAGAGCGTAAGAAAGGATGTAGACTACCTTCGAACAAAGGCTTGAAGGGGTTGAATAGGAGATGAAAGATTGTATGGAAGTTCGTCACGGTTGAAGATAAACCCATGAAACTTAAAATTTAGGCACTGATAAGAATTAAATATTAGTTTTAGAATTTTTTAAATTTTTGCTGGTATGGGCATGAAAGGTCGTATGAAAGTCCAAACAAAGTCCAAAAATGCTGCTTAAAGTAACTATCATGCGGATGAAATCGCGGGCAAAAGTTAAGATATATTTATGTGTATGTATGTAAATATAAATTGTAATTTGAAAAAACACACTGCTTAAGTCTTGCATTAAGATAAATTTACGCTACGTATATTTAACATGTTTAAAAAATAAAATGTCCTCCCGTGCGTACCCGGGACGTGCGGTTAGTATACATATATAACTAATTAAATTAATATTATAAAGGAGCATTTGAAAGGAACAGATTCCTGTCTTGTGCAAAGGAAATAGGCAGGTACGTTCTATGTAAATTAAGGTATGGAGTACTGCTCTATAATTAAAAATTACGAAGCCTAGGTCCTTTTAGGCGTTTAGGTCAGTTGATTGACCACTTAGCTACTAGCTAAGGCTACTAGCTATGCGCAGGTCGAGGTGCTCTTGTACCGAGCAAGCTTTTGACATTAGCATTTGCATTTTTGAACCGTATTGGTGTCAATTGGCAAGAGCTGCATAGAACTATTTTTGACTAGGAAAAGACAGGTGTAATAAATATTTGTATTTAGGCGTTGTATATCGGAACGTTATGAAGTCTATTGTAAATTGTTTTGGACATTTCTTATAAGCTTGTAGTAGTTTACGTGTAGAGACCAATACACGGTAGGCAGTAAAAGAGGGACAGCGAATTAGCAGCTCAAATTTGGAGTTCTAAGGGAAATAAGTTCACTATACAACCTCATAGTCATATTCCGTTGCATGTATTATACCAGGAATACAGAGAACAGGGAAAGATGGCGGAATATCGTGGAGCAAAATCGGCTTCCAAGTATAAAAAAGTTTGCGTTACTTTGAAAAAAGTTTAGCTCTATTGTTTACTAGCGACCCACCCCGGCTTCGCACGGGTGCATATATGCTTATGTAAATATGCATATATTATACATATAAACCTTCCTTAAAAATCACTCTATCTATTTAAAAAAGAAAACCGCATCAAAATCCGTTGCGTAGTTTTAAAGATCTAAGCATACATAGGGACAGATGGACGGCGGAAGCGACTTTGTTTTATACTATGTAGTGATGATGTCAATTTTTTATTTGCTAGTTGTTTTGTATAAAAATACCAACTACATACTACAATTGTTTTGTATAAAAATACCAACTACACTCAATATGTAATTACAAAATTAGTAAAAGAATGGAAAAAAATATTTATTACTTTCAAAATACATCATTAGGAATGATGTATTTTGAATGTAATAAATAACTAGATATTTGAAGGTTAATTTATGACACCAAAATTATAATTAGTGTCGGCTATGATCTCTTTAGTGCTACTTTCTGGGGGATCACAATGGAACAAAGGGCAAGTTACTCGCGAGCTGGTAACTCTCGAAGTAATAGGTCATAATATGGAGATCTGGAGCCTAAAGTATAGTCTCTTTTTTTGCACTATTTACACACATAAAAATCCTAAAAATCAAAGTCCTTAGAATAAGAATATGTATGTTGTTTTTCATATGTTCTTCATATAAGCCAAAGCCGTATTTATCTAGCGTATATCTATCTAAAATAATTGTTGTATGTTAGGTTACCTTAATAATAAGCACATTCTTAATTTAACCTAGACTGGTTTTGTGTTTGAAAATGTTGTTTCGAAATCTTTTAATTATAATTAGATAAACAGGATTAGAACTTTGTTAATTTTTTAGTATGTCATTTTGGGGTGATTTTTTCAATCCCTACATATTTTTAGTCGACAGATATCGTACTGAGTATTAGACAAATTAAAGTAATATTGTTAGTTTTTTTGTACTCCTAAGGAGGTTTGGAGTCAGGCACGTGACCGGACATAATATCTACCACAATATGTGGATCAAAACATACTTTACCGACTACAAATAAATAGAGAAGAATATGAAGAAGCTGTTTTGTATTTGATTTGAAGTGAAGTTTGCTTCTGTTATGTGTCAGTAATTTTACCCACTGTTTACTTTGGTCTTTATAGTAAGTTTATTAAATAAATAAATCATAATATGTAAAACCTAACTGAAAGTAATTCTTGACACTCATCTCATAAAAATATATAGGTATAAAAACTAAACCAACAAACTTTTAAGTATTAAAAGCTTTGCCAATAATATTTCAATTCAATTCAATCAAGCGGTCCGGTTTCGAGTCCTGGTAGCGGCAAATGTTTGCGTGACGAACACGAATATTTGTTGACGAGTCATGGTTGTTTATATATTTATTTATGTTTATTTAAAAAAAATATCTAAAAATTATTATGTATATAAAAATTGTCCGTTATCTAGTTCTTAATGATAGGTACTTATTTGGGCTAGATAATTGGTGTGAGCGTAGAAATATATTATTATTATTATTTAAAACGCGGTGGCTAGATAGATAAAGTAAGTAAATATAAAATGTTTTAATTTAATTAATATAAGTTTCTTTTAAAGGAATAAATAGTAAGTAACCAATATTAATAATAATCATTAAAGATAAATACTTTAGAAAATTTTGGTTTTGAGTTTTTTATTTTTGATGAATTTTGCAAAAACATATTTGCAAATCATCATCATTGGCACTTAAAAAAAATATACACTTACCTTAATTATGCTTTCGCACACAAAACACAATGCTCTATTTATGCGATCACAACGCGCGGAATAAGTGGTGCGTGTGCGCGCGCTGTGCGCGTGTCTCGGCGCGCAACTGTGATGCTGCGCGTGAGTCGGCGCACACGCGACCGGACTCAAGGTAACCGCAGTACACCAGAAAAACGCGCAGCGCATCAGTGAATGCGTCCAATGAGGCTTTTCTGAGGAAAACCTGTACTTTGGATACACATACCAGTTATTTAAGACTACTACGGGGAAAATATATTTAGATATAGTAGGTATATACAATGCGCCTGTTCATGTCTTTGCCACTTATCTTAACCTAAACGGTCAGACCGATTATGATGAAATTTTCAACCGACTCCCAAAGGAGGAGGTTCTCAATTCGACGGTGTCTTTTTTATGTGTTTGGTCTTTGTCATGTGGTTACAATTAAATTTAAGCGACATCTGACGAGAATCTTTTGAGCATAGGTACATAATTATTGACCTGTAATGTTCTGAAATCATTATGAAATTGTAAGCTGTGGAGTTTCATTTGCCATTTCTTCTTTTTTTCGGTTATTGTTGCAAAAAAGACATTTTTCATTTTCTCATTTCAGCATATTAATAATTACTTAAGTGACATAATTATTTCGTGCCGAAATGGTGGTAGGGCTTTTGACTATTTAAGAGTACTTAGCAAAGTCCGTTTAAATAATGAGCTTTTCATTTTTTTTTCATTGACCTCGATGATATCGTTATCATTTTATTACTAGTTTGTCTAGATTTCGAAATAGTTTCCTTAAAATTTCTTTACTGACAACATTAAACTATAAAATAATTTTATGTTAAAAAACATTTTTTTTTGAGATCGGTGTCATATCAACCTCAATATTGGAATAAATGTAGTTAGTGTATGAGGGAGATTACATTTATTGGCATTTCGATCAAATAGACTTTGTTTTTTTTTTTGGTGAGACAACATCTGTACAGTCCGTTAGTTATAGATCACATTAATATTTTAATTATTGTGGTGCTTAACAAAATGGAATATACATACATACATACGTACACATACGATCACGTTCCTATCGTGATTATGAAGCATATGAATCTTTTAAACTTTAAAAATCGCTATATCTCACGAATGGTGATGCCTACGAAAAAGAATTTCGGCTAAGTTAGATTTTTTTTGTTTATTTTGACTGGACTTAACTTGAACGTGATAGAATAAAATCGACTCCTCCTATTGTTATAGTCGGTTTTAATATGACCTATATACATGTACAAACAAATCGATTGACACCTTGTTCGTCAAAATCGGATGAATAATTCAGTATCACAGAAGAAGTATGGTACAATACTCACAAAAGTAAGATCGGTGGAATGGGCAGGTGTCTGAAGAGTATTCATTCGACAATGTACCGACGGGAAAAAAATAACTGTGAATATTAAAACTTACTGACTCGCTCGGTAAAATTACTCTCCTTCGCTCCATGACCTCTAAGCTAACAAATGTACTCGATATATTAAAAATAATAGGGTTGAACGAAGTCTAGACGATTTGTACCACAAATTTGAGCTACGGAGAAACATACGTAAATACAAACATACATACATAGGTATATGCTTTGCTTGTAGACTGCTAAAATTATAATCCTTATCCTTTTGGCTGACATATTGTGGCTCGAATTATTTGCTTCCAATTGGCGCTGGACGGACTATCTTGGATGGCAGTAGGAAGGTTGTTCCACAGTTGTGCAGCGAGTAAGGTAAACGAGTGAAAAAGTTCGTGTTGCCCTTAGGAAGGTCGGAAAGCAGGAAGGAAGGAAGCTGCAATCGGTATGGGAGGTAGAACATATACGTATTCGAAGGTGGAAGGGAATAAGGGAAGACGAGGTTAGACGAGATAGGACACAGTGGAATAGCCACCCAAATTTGGAACGTTCGAATTGGGCTAATGCCTCCACTTTACAGAATCACAGTCAAATAACACTGCATTATTCTGGTGTTGTGCTTCTGTAGGTGAGTAAGGTCACGGTAATGTAACTCTGGCAACCTTACTTATTGACAAGAACACAACGCAATGAAATGTTGAGTTGATTGACGGCGGTCTTCTGTAAGGTGGAGCTACTAATCCAGTTCCTGCGCTACAATTCGAGTGGCTATAGATTTGTGTGGCATACTTATCTCTCTTTATTCTTTACTAGCACTCCGCTCGCGACTTTGTCCGCGTAGAGTTTTTTTTAATCAAATATAGCCTACGCCATTCAGGAATAATGTAGCAATTTAATTTCACCGTTAAATTTTTCCGTCGGTTGACATTCATCTATTTATATATAAAAACGAAATAACGAGGAAGGCTGGTATTCTTATTATAGTTAGTTGGTATTAACTCGAAAACTTAGGTACTTTTCTTTATAAGTTTTCGAGTTGGATTACCTACCGTTTTTGTTTAGGTACTAATTTGCAATTCAATATTTTTCCCGGTTACAAAATGTTTCTAATTTTGAAGAACGAGTGTTAAAACTGGCAACTGATATAGCTATAATCGAAAACAATGCAAAGTTTTTTATTTTATGGGTATTTTTTTTAATACTTACATAAAGTTCTTAATTTATGGACATATTAAACATGATGCGCCTATAAAATGTTGATGCGCAATTTGTTAAATTTACGTATGTACCTATGTTATTGCTTAAATTTCTGAGAGTAGTTATAACACAAGATGCAGAGATGGATTATACAAAAGGCGAAGTAGCCTGGATTAATCTTTTGTTTTTGATGGCAATTAAGGAAAGTTTCTAGAACTTGTTTCTAGAGCAAGGTCAGAACATTTTTACAAGTCATGACTAGCTACAATAAATAATTTTGTAAAATAAATATTTTTATGACAATTTTACATAGCTATATTAATATTAAATTAGTCTACTGTTACGAATTCAACTCGCGAGTATTTCAGTTTCACGGCGTGTAATGTAAGTAGCCCAAATGCACCCAAGTTAAATGCGTAATAGTACTTTTATTTAATATAAGTAGTATGTATACTGTTAGCGTAAAGAGAACCTGAATTGTATGAAATGAATATATTATTGTTGATTATTATCGCTCGAAATATTCTCATTACAATATACGAGCAGCAATAAACCTTACAGACTACATTGCTGCGATTTATAGTCGTTATAATTACACATAAAAGTTGACTAAATATATGTATATGTTACAGGCCAAACACGATTTTAGGATAAACTAGTTTTCCCTAGGCCAAACCAGTTCAAACCTACCTATCACTCAGCCACTAGATATCTCCAAATCGCATAAAAGACTAATTGGTTTGGCCTAGGAAAAAATTGTTCGTCCTAAATTCGGGTTCGGCCGGTAACATATATACATCAGCACAGCACACAACCTTTATAAGTGCTGGAACCGTTAGTTGGTTGGATTTCGTTGGGTTCATAATCATCACGCTTGACATAATATAATTTTCCCATATAGACATAACATATTATGATAATTATATCGGGCCAAGCATAGACCCCTGAGGCACACCAATTTTATTTCGTGAAATTGTGAGTTGTTTTCATCCTCACTGAGATAAAATAAGCGGTCTGAAAGACATGGATTGGAATATTACGTAGTAGGATAGTATTGTTTGACTTTGCACAACAATCCGTCATGTGAAACCTTATCAAATGCTTGTGGGAAGTTAAAAACTCTGAGAAGCAGTACTTTCAATCTACAAAAGTCTTCGTGAAAGTATCAAATGCCCTATGTGGTTTTTCTATGGTACAATCAGCATCAGAAGTAGATGAACACTTTACTGCACTGTTAAAAGATGCCAGAGCTTTTGCAGTAAAGACTAGTGCTCACTGGTGACTTTTGTCTCGGTAACTACTTCGTCACTCTCATGGATACCTATGTATGGAGATGCATCAAATGTCACTCACAGGTATTTTGACTCGAGGACAGTGGAGACTAGACAATAGTGTGACTCCTTTACGGGAATGTGGTATTAGTCATATCCCATGTCTCTGCTCCCACTAGGGAGGGATATCTATGTTCATAAAGCTTCAGCTCCCAGGTAAATGAGGTGAAATAAGATAAGATTTTATTTTTATTTACTCGTATATTAGTTATATCCTAGAATTATGTAAAGTCTATGGGTTAGGTATAGTTTATATTATGTATATATTATGTATACACTCGCTGGTGAATATTTTTAAATAAATAAATAAAATAAATACTATGTAAGAATTCCGCCTTGCAAGTTTTAGGACACACTGGGGGTCTTTAAAATCGCCAGTGACTATGCGGCCAACAGATATAGACAGTTAAAAAAAGGGTAGATAATACTTTTGTAGGCATTCGTGAAACCAAGTAAGAAAACAATTTTCTTTGCTTACATATTTCTTTTATTGTATATCACAACTTACATGTAACGAATATACAGTGAAATAGTCGCAGATGTCAAATTGTCAAAATTGAGATTGCCAAATATATCATAATAATCAGTAATAGCCGCTAGGTGTATAGTAGGTACCTACTTATTATTTTCATGTCAATACCATTTACCATTATTTATAACCTATAATAAAAGAGCTTTATTTATATAATTTTCAATTAAATATATAAAAGTACCGAAAAAAGCTAAATGCGCGTCCATTATTAAATGAAGATAAAGGTGTCAATACGAAAATAGTAGGTAATCATGCAATCACAATTCAAACTTTATTTACTTACATTGAAATCGTTTTAAATCTACATAAATTAAAAATGAATTAATACTAAATTTCATAAATTTTATGGTCACAATCTCACTTTAAAATACTTTCGTTAATTCACAGTTCAGCTTTAAAATATCTACGATTATTAAAGGAACTTTGATCATTTTCTGTTAGTTGTATCATAACAAAACTATAGGTACCTACATGCTCATCGTAAATCAACTTATTCAGACGGTTATTGTTAGAAACTTCTTTTAAATATTTTAATTTTCTTAATTTGTCAGTTGATTAGTGACTCGATTAAATGTCATCTCTCTGAACGCGTTTTTTCCATTATAATTTTTTACAATATATTATTAGTTTCTTCAAGACGTCACAGCGTCAATGCAGCCACTCCGCACTAAGTGAAACTGCTTCAAGAATACCACAACGGCTTTCCTTCTCGATAATACCCAACTGCAGCCATTCTTTAAATACATCATCGTAGGTTGTAAACTTGTTCAATTTATTTAAACGCTTTGTTGCCGAAAATAGACGTTTTTCTGCTAGATCTCGATTATTACTCAGAACGCCTTGATCATGCTTCCATGGCAAAGTCACCTCATATCTACCTTCGCTATTTACCACCAAGTTAGCTCTAAAGTTTTCAAGTATCTCTATAATAGTTCTGTAACTATATGCTTACTCGTTAACAAAATTGGCTTCTTAAAATCAGCACTTTCTTGAGTTCATAATAATTTCGTATTAACCCGCATAACACCAATTTCATCCGTAAAGCAGTGTAACCTTTTATCCGTAAGCAACTTTCCGTTGTAAGTCTCTCGTTGCATTATCTTGTATAGCTGTAATTCAGCCTGACTGTACTCCCCAAAATTTACATATTTACAAGTCATTCGATTGTTTCTATTTCTGCAATTATAACAAAATCGTAACACATATCCCAAAACTCGAACTACTTTTGTATAACTACTCAATCTTGAGAAAACATCCGTAAAATTATCTTTAGTTATGTTAACATTTATACTTCTATAGGTGTATTTACATATTTATTTACATCTCCTGAATCTATAACCGACGTACTAGGCCAAGTATCTTTACTCTGCTTCAACCACAATGGTCCTTCCCACCATCTAGACTGTACCAACGTCTCTGGATTGCAACCACGACAGACAAGATCAGCTGGATTTAATGAACCTGGAATATGACGCCAATCACAGACTCTCGTGGCGTTTCTTATTTCATCCACTCTGTTCTTCACAAATCTGTCCCACTGAGCGTCCTTTTGAATCCACGTCAAAACTACACTTGAGTCCGTCCAGTAATATAACTCACAATCTGTATCAAATGACAATTAAGTTACATAATCTGGTGCCAATCAAAGCTGCTAATAACTCTAACCGAGGAATTGTAACTAACTGCTTTGTGGGAGCCACTCTTGCCTTTGCTGCTACTAACTGGACGTAAGCTCGGCCTTCGTTCTCTGTCTTTAAAAATATACAAGTGGCATATGCTGACATGCTTGCGTCACAAAAAATATGCAAGCTTCTTAAGCTTCCGTCTCTGATGGATGTCATAGTTAACCGTCGCGGAATTCTTAAATCTTTTAAAATATAAGCACACTTTCTTGAAGAAACTAATAATATATTGTAAAAAATTATAATGGAAAAAATGCGTTCAGAGAGATGACATTTAATCGAGTCACTAATCAACTGACATAAATTAAGAAAATTAAAATATTTAAAAGAAGTTTCTAACAGTTATAACGATTTTAGAAAAGATGACTGCAAATATAACGAAAACAAAATATTTTTAAAGACAATTTGATGTTGAACTACGACTTCAAATTATTCTCAAATTATTTCTCAAAAATATTGTTTCGTTATGATATCAATACAGTTTTATAGAATTTGGTAGCTACACACTTAATAAATACTTAAATTAAATAGATCAACTGTTATTAAGACTTTACGTACGTTGACATTTTATTGTTAAATGTAAAAAGAAATGATAATAGATTAAATCCTTTGGAATTAAATGCATTGGTTTTAAATATAATAATATATTCTTAATATACAAGTCTACGAGTACAAGGCAAGGATTTCAGAGCAGTTGCAAAATAGTTCTTATTCCGAGCGAATAAGACAAATCTAGTTCATAGGTAACTTAATGTATTTTTATACATAAACGAAAAAAATGCATAAAGATAGGTAAATTAATAGAAATGATAGAAATATCAGGTAGAGATTCTATTTGTAGTAGCTACTATAAATTATTATTTCTTACTTATTATAATTTAGGAAATATTTTTCATATCACAAACTTATACACATTAGCACTAATTACGATTAGCAATTTACTAAAAAAATGACAAATGTATTTTGATGTAAATAGTTTTACAGGCTTAAAAACATTTTTAAAATCTTTAGTTACATTATTTGCGTTTTCGTAAATAAAGTCGATGAACATGTTTTATATTAATTAAAAGATAGAATTATATCATTTATGAAGCTATTTTTAATAAGAAGGTAGCTATATTTTTTATCATTCACGAACAAATTGCTAACTAAGGTAACTTTATATGACTAAGTTACTTGAGAATGGTAATTTCTATTCAATTGCATATGTCTTGGCTTTGCCTATACTATGTCATAGTACAGCATACATACATTATATACCCACTTTATTATAGTAACTAGAATGCTACCGCAATTTACTAATTCACAATTTAATTAAGATATGGCTCTCTATTGCTCTATGTTAATATCACTAAGCACGATCTAACAAAATTTAATTTTCAATATAAGTCTTGCTGAAGTATTTTATACTAGCTAATATTGAACGTACATTTATTAATACGTGTACGATCAATTAAAGGAAATTTAATTACCTACTCTATATTAAATGCCCTATAATTTCTATGAACCGGTCAAAGTCTTGGACAGAATGAATAGAAAAATTGTCGCAATCGATTCATAATATTTATAGTTGTATAAAGTTGCAAAATAAGTTTGTTTGAAGTCGTCAGTATCCATGCATGAGCATTTATAATCTAACAGTCTAGAGTATCACTCATCTTTACTATGGGACGAGTAATTTCACAATGAAGTTTTACCCTTTTTATTTAGTCTCAATGTCTTCATGCTTATAAAAGGTTTCGCTTAAACCATAATTCACTGGTAAGTGCCAAATTGAAGAGAATCACTATTTTTCGTTTAACTACCAACTTGAACCCACACCTGGTAAAAGCACCTTAGTGGTTTAACTATTATAAAGCATAGCTGTTTCATAAACAGATGTATTTGAGCTTAGATTAAAACAAAAAAGGGAAGATACGTTATCCGAGTAACCTACAAAACTGAGACCAATGGCCCTACTACGTCTCAGCTGCATTGTTAGGTGAGAGAGATAAAAAATACAGAGTCGTGCGAGGGCGACACGTTCAGCATAGTTTGTCTATATAGTTAACGAAGCCTTTTGAAAGATGCGACAAGGAGGATGCCGTATCTTCACTTTTGCTTTAATCTAAGTATTTAAGGGACGTAATTTTAACTCTTTAAAAGTCATTTGTAGGTCGTTTTGTTCCTCCGAGGTCAGTGGATGGCCAGCGTGAGCGAGTGCGCGCGACGTCGTTGACGCATGCGCGCTGCCAGCCACGAGCGCGCGGCCGCCACGCACGTCGCCGCCGCGTGAGATACCACCAGCACCACGGCGCACATTGCTACAAAGCCGAGGGCTTTCCCTAAAAAAGTCACAAAAAAAGACAGGTAGAGCGTGAGCTGATTAGGTAATCGAACTTAAGGATGACCAATCAACATTGAACTATGCTGCGCTGTGCTGTGCTATCGCTCCTTTTAGAATATTATTAAGAAAGAAACAAACCTTGTTGTGCTTGTTAACTAAGCACAACAGTGCAGCAAAGCTCAATGGTAATTGTTCAAGTCTTAGGGACTTATATCTACCTTACTTATAGAGAAGATAACAAATAACACTACTTTACTCAAGTGGTAGGGCTACGGTTATATAAAGCCACATGACACGCGGGTATAAATTCCCCCTCAGTTCGGCTTCAGGCCAAAACACTCTTGCTCTCAGCAAGTTCATCATACAGTGGAATTCACCGCACTAGCGGTTTCCAAAACCGGCGCAGTCTTCTTTGATGTTGCCAAGGCTTTTGACAAGGTCTGGCACGACGGTCTAATTTACAAACTCTACCAGTTAGGTATGCCCGACCGGTTAGTGCGCATAATAGAGGCGTATATGCGCGATCGCGAGGCGTATAAACACGACTCCTCTCTCTCAACACCCCACAAGTTGCGAGCCGGTATGTGCAGGGGTCCGTCCTCTTTTCACTTTTGTATTCTACAAATTATTCAAATTCAAATTCAAATTCAAATGATTTATTTGCAGAACATACGTATATAAAGGTGTAACAATAATAAAAGAAACAGTACATTCCACCGTTTCCGGTATGCAAATTTTATAAAACTGACAATTAAATTACAGTGTCAGTACAATTTTATAAGTAGTAAATATTACATATCAAAGGTACAGATAAAAAGGGCCAGTGTCAATAACTAATTCCACCAAATTAATAATAAAAATCATGCCAATAAAACAAAATTACAATAAAATAAAATTACATTACACAAAAAATATAAAAAATCACATGTCAATGCCTAATTATAAAATGTTCAATGTCGATCCTACTTTAATAAAATTGTAACCATGTTAATAATGTCAAACAATAAGAACAGAAACCTTTGTCTGAGACAGAAACCTATAACTAGTCTCTATGAAACAAAGTCAACTGTCAAACTATCCATCTAAATCTATCTAAATTGTAAAATTCTTTCTTCTTATGGAATAAAAAGTAGATTTCTTCTCGGGCCGGTTAAGGTAAAAAAAATAAAGAATAGGTACATTTATAAGGTAATCTCAAACATATTTTGCAGTCTTTCCAGCTCATGCATGCTCTTTATTTAGAGTCGGAGTTATATATTTTTATCTTCCATCCTTCACTATCTACCATCATTTGAACATTAACCCTTCTTTGCCATATCAACTTTCAAACAGGCCAGCCATCTTTTCTTCGGTCTTCCTCTCTATATCCATCCACATTCATTATCATCACAAATCAGACTTTCTGCCACTAGAGTTAGATGTTCAAGATTAATATGAACGCTTGAAAAAAGCACTTAACTGTAAAATATAGAAAAACTCGTCATAATGTACAGACGCTTTTTACACCAGATTTTTTTTTGTCCTTTGACATTTGAACGTTAGCCTTTGGCTAAAGTGACACCTAGGTACTTAACAGTGCGCTGCCATGGAATAACAGTGTCCTGAAGAGACAATGAACGGGTGTTATAGGGGACTAACTTGTTGTGACGTTTCGAATCGAAGCAAACTGCGGAGCTTTTCTCGGGTTCACTACGATTCGCCACTGTCGAAACCAGTCACCTAAACTATTGACCGCGGTTTGTAGCCTGGGGGTTATTGCCCTGGTGCTGCTGCCTCTGTAATACAGAGCAATATCATCAGCTAAAAGATCTAATTGGACTCCCTTATGGAGATATCATTTGTATAAACTTTTTTAATTTTTTGAAATCAACTCAGAAGCCGACCCCAAACCACCTGTATCCAGGGTGTTGGATTACTACTTAATTTACATGTTGTATATTAGTTTAAAAGGTAATTCTATTTTAAAAGACTTTCCGTACCCAAATAACTGAGCGTTTTTAGCCAAGACACAAGCTCTTTTTTACAATGGTGTGATACAAGTGGATAAATATTCAGCTTTTTGTTTATTTTATTGTATAAAAAGCCCGCCTGTCTAGCAAATTGTCTCGCTGCAAACGCTGATTTAGAAGAAATCGTAGGAGAAACTTTATCTTTTCTTCTTCTATTTAGTATTTTAGGATCATATACTAAACTTTTGTGTACTTTTATTACAGTAAATAGTACGTATAAATTTCTTATAGTAAGTAGTTCCGTTGGGTATCGATATGGTAAAAAAAAACATAACCTTCAGTAGCCGTCATCGTGTTCTTTCGACTTCCAGGAATTTCGTTTTAGTGGCGCTTCCCTATATTGAGATGCCGTAGCAAAGAACTGATTGAGCTAGGGCTAAATATATTTTATTGATAAGTTCTTTACTTGTGACATGTCTAAGCTTTTTAAAAACCCATATTAGTGTTCTAATTCTATTCATTAGTGTATCTATATGTAAATGCCACGACAGATGCGAGCCTATAACAATTTAGGTATTTCTTTAAAGAAATTGCAGTAAAAATGTATTTATAAACAACCATGACTCGTCAACAAATCTTTGTCTTCGTCACACAAATATTTGCTACTATCAGGGATTTGAACCCGGACTGCCTAATGTGCTAGCTAGCTTTACAGACCACTCCACCACGACGGTGCACGCACTTCAAAAATCCTGAAATCCATCCAGTCATGAGAAGGGAGATTAACTCGAGAGTATACACATTTTTCAAACATTTCAAAATAAGGCAAATCAAAATATTATAAACATTTAATGGGGTAATATTTTTTAAAACCTGGCCTCTTCTGTTCACTTCAGTCACTTCTGTCACTGTCATGTCAACTCTCAGTCTATCCCTCTATCCTCTATCCCTTACAGGGTGTACGCGGATGCCCAGTCTACAGGATTCTTTGTCTAAGTGTAGAGTGGTTACATTGAGCGCTGACGTTTTAAAGCCATCTTTTGGTATGAAATACTCGATGGAAATACTAAACATTTTGATAATGTTTTTTTTGGGCAATAATTAAGAAATAATGTTTTCAATTAGTTTTCATTAAAATCTTGAATAAAAATTTCTAACTTTAACTTTCAATAACTTCCCAGGTATAGTCTAGATGAAAGAAAAAATCCTAATGATGAGCGGAATACGTAGTTCTCGGCTTTGTCACAGGTCTTTTTACACCCAATAAATACGTTCCAATATAATGTAAATATTAATTCTTACAAGTATGGTTCCAATTGAGCGCAGGGTATATGGCGGGCTGTCCGAAGCGATCGGTGCCTCCGAGCGCCCAGTAGATGGCGCTGAACACGCCATAGGTGATACCGGCGACGACACCGTACAACGCATGCGCGACTCGGATCGGATGCGCCGTTACTAGCAGCTCGCAGATCATAACCAAAGAGTTGCCACCGTGAACCAGCAGGTTCAGTGCGTTAATGTCGTGAATTTCTGGAAATTGCAACAATTTTCATTAGATAATTTGCATCGTTATGTATACCTTATCTTCTTCTGCGGGAAGCCGCTGGATGCAGGCAGCGCAGGACCGATCCGATCGGCTTGGAGATCCTTGGGGGAGGTTCCCCTGTTAGAGAGACATAGGTCTATCTAACAGTGGACGTCTCTAGGCGTACGGCTATGGCCGTTTTCTTATTACGAAATATGTATAGAAATGCAGTCGTAAGTAGTGTTATAGCGACTTTGATCGGATGGTACTACAAATGAATGGGAGTATTTCATACTATTGGACCCAGGACTAATGCCGGTGGACGAGCAACTTGACAACACTTTGTAATGTAGAGTTCTTTTACAGAAGGTTCATACATACATATAATCACGCTCATAATCCCGAACAGGAGTTGAGCAGAGCTTTAGGTAACATTTGGTTACACATAAAGCGACATCTGGAAGCATGGGCCACACAGGTACTCCCAAAATAGTGACAGGTTGCCAAGCCTGTCGCCTACATACACAAAAAGGGGCACTTCTTTTACTTTCTGTGCATGCTCTCAATTTATTTAAATAATGATTGAATTATTAAAATAATCTACTTATGCAACTATTAAAACATACTAAAATTTTTAAAAGATAAGATCATACAACACATTTAGACAAGCCGAAGAAGTTTCTTGTGATTGAAGAGTAGGTTTACCTCTTTTTATTGCAGCCGATTCGTCTTAGTAGATAGCAAAAAATATACATGGTTTAAATCGTGAATACTTTTTTGCTCGATTTAAATAAAAAGCTTTTTGATTGTGATTTCGACATGGTACACACTTACTGGGATCATGGACCTGGGTCCAGTATATGAGCGTGATGACGAAGGCCAGATCGGTGGCGATGTTTTGTGCGAGCCAGTACGCGCGGCACAGAAGTGGTGTTCGCGGTCGCTTTAGCATCAACGACGCATCGTCTTCGGGTACTGGAATAGAACAACCATATATTGTAGTGTGAAATAGATTATAATGTATATCTTTGAATAGATAGTATATAAATGGAATAATTTTATTTTTGCGTTTACAAACGCGTAAATATTATACTAGAAAAATGCACTGAAATGAAATGAAAAGCTCTTTATTTAAATGGACTTTGCTAAGTACTTTTAAATCGTCAAAACCCTACCACCATTTCGGGACGATAATATTATTATGCTGAGATGGAGAAGAAATGGCGAAAGAAACTCCACAGCTTACAATTTGGTAATGATTTCAAAACATCATTACAGGTCAATAGATAATAATAATATAATTAAAATTACAGTTTTACATGCGTAAATTTTGGGCAGTTATTACTCCCACGCATTTGGTTCATTTATAATAATAATTTATGTTGTAAAAGCTTTTCTATACAATTCAACTAATCACATTAATGAACTAATTAATTTAAGTCTTATACCCACCACCATTTTTGTTATTGTTAGATAGATTTTGCTCAATTTAGGTGCTAAGCATACATTTATGATCCTTTGGTTAATAAATATATCTATAAGAATACAATGTGTGCATACCAAAATAAAAATAAAAATAAAAAAAACCAATACCTAATACATTAGTTATATAAACAATATCATAACACAAACAAAATTATCCTATTAATGGCATGTGTCATACAATTATCCATCTAAGAATAAACAACTACATTGTCTAACATTTACATCAAATAAAAATAAAAAGTTCAAGAAAACATGAGATGACCAGGTCTCATTGGCGGCACCTGTTCACAGGCATGACGCAAGAATCAGCCATCGCTTCGCTCAACCATATTTTAGGGAACGTAACGACCCGACGCAAGACGACACCGCCACAAGACCTTTTTAGTGAGAATGACATACACATGCTTCTTGATTATAATCTAGAACAAATTTAAATTATGTTTCTTAGTTAACTATAAGACACAAGGTTGATAATCTGTGTAATTAATATATTATATTTTGGATGCATATATCATGAACAAATTCACCCCCAAGCGTTAGAATCATTTATGTAATCAGTTATTTTATAGTAAGCTTTATTATACAGTTTAGATTTAATAGCAGTTTTGAACTTATTAACAGGTAGATCTCGAATATTATTTGGGAGTTTGTTATAAAAGCGTATACATTGCCCCATAAAAGAATTGCTTATTCTGTGGAGACGAGTAGCATGTACCACTAGATTATGTTTTTTTCTAGTATTAATATTATGAGTGTCACACTTTTCAGAAAAGTTTGTTATGTTTTTCCTTACGTAAATTAGATTTTCAAATATGTATTGTGATGCCACTGTTAGAATATTTATTTCTTTAAACTTTTCCCTGAGTGAAACCCGAGGTCCTAATTGATAAATAGCTCTTACTGCTCGTTTTTGTAAGACAAATATGGTGTTAATGTCCGCAGCATTCCCCCAGAGAAGAATTCCATATGACATAATGCTATGGAAATAACTAAAGTATACAATTCTGGCTGTGTCTACATCAGTAAGTCGTCTGATAGTTTTAACTGCATACGCAGCTGAACTAAGTTTACCAGACATTCGTTCAATATGTGGACCCCATTGCAATTTAGCATCTAACATTATGCCCAAGAAAATAGTCGATTCAACAGGTTCTAATCCTATACCATTTATTTGTATATTTGTTTCAACCCGTTTCACATTGGGTGTGCAAAACTTAACTAATTTGGTTTTATTTTCGTTTAAAAGCAAATTGTTAATGTTAAACCAATCTACTACTTTAGATAGTGCGTTGTTTACTTCGTCATAATTAGTCATCCGTCTGTTTATTTTAAATATCAGAGATGTATCATCTGCAAACAACACTATATCATGACTTTTATTTACACAGTAAGGTAGATCATTAATATATATCAAGAACAGAAAAGGACCAAGAATTGAACCCTGTGGAACTCCTATTGTAACCGCAGCTCCAGAAGATCTTTGACCATTTATATCGACCCTTTGAATTCTATTACTCAAGTAAGATGTCAAAAGGTCGAGAGCCCTATTTCTAACGCCATAGTGATGTAATTTCCTGACAAGAGTATCATGATTTACACAGTCGAAAGCCTTGGATAAATCACAGAATACTCCCAAAGCATCCTGTGAATCCTCCCAAGCTGAATATATGTTTTTCAATAATTCAACTCCTGCATCAATAGTTGACCGACCCCTCGTAAAGCCGAATTGGTTTTTATGTAGCAAACTGTATTTTACGAAATGATTGAGGAGTTGATTAAGCATTAACTTTTCAAAGATTTTACTAAGTGTTGGTAATATAGAGATTGGTCGAAAATTCGTGGGGTCCGAAGCATCTCCAGACTTAAATAAAGGTACGACTTTGCTATGTTTCATCAAGTCAGGAAATACACCCGAAGCTATACTGCTATTATACACGATAGCCAAGTAAGGGGCAATTATATCTATTATACTTGAAACAGTTTTAACAGAAAGTCCCCAAAGGTCCATAGTTTTCTTTATATCGATGGATTTAAATATCTTTATAATATCTTTGTAGTTGACAGATGTGAATTCAAAATTAGCATCGCATTTACATACACTTTCCATAAGTAGTGTTTCAGCTGTTGTCGAAGATGAACTTAGTGTTTTAGTTGTTAAGAAAGGGATTTCTGTGAAAAATTTTTCAAACTCAGATGCAATCTTTAAATCATCTTTGATATTTACATTGTTTACATTTAAATTGAAATCACGAACGCGTCTGGGAGCTCTACCAGTTTCGCTATTTATAATATTCCACGTTTCCTTAATTTTATTTTGAGCTCTGGTTATTTTATTTTTCAAATAAATGGACTTAGCAGTGGCACAGGCTCGTCTAAAAGTAATAGAGTAATTTTTTACATAATTAATAAACGTGGGGTTAAAATTGTACGATTTTTCACCGTACAATTCATATAATTTGTTTCGGCTTTTATATATACCAGCAGTGGCCCACTCACTGAAGGATGGGCGGTTGCCGATTGTTATTGTTTTTGTTGTAAAGTTTTTACTGAATTCCTCACTAATAAGTTTGAACAAAGCAGTATACAAGTACTCAGTACAGTTCTGAAAAGGCATCCATGGTAGTTTCTGAATCAAATTATTTTTAAACTTTTCTAGTCTACTAATAGTCACAGGAACAAAATTAACCTTGGTTCTTTGAGAGGTAGGTTTTTTCCTATAAAATGAGATTAACTGACCGCAATGATCAGAGTGTAACAAATTAATTATGGATTTCTGATTAGGCTTAATGTTAGAAAAAATGTTGTCAATGCAGGTAGCACTTGTGGCAGTAATTCTCGTGGGCTCGTTAAAACAATTATGTAAGTCATAGGACTTAAATAAATTTAAAAAGTTACTCGTCAAGGCACTTTTTTCTAAAATATTAATATTAAAATCACCACAGATAACAATTGTTTTATGACTACCACTGATTTTAAAAAGGGCATCCTCCATAATTTTTTGGAATGACTCATAGGGCGCACATGGAGGTTTGTATACACTCATAACAATGAAATGCTCAAACTCGATACATGCTATTTCCGTAACTCGCTCAACAGACAAGCTCACAAGGTCAATTCTTTCTTTGGATTTAATATTATTCCTAGTTACAATTAAAGAACCACCATGCCTCAAGTTTGTCCTGCTGAATGAGCTAACAACCTGGTGATTATTAAAATTGAACATAAGCTGATGACTTTTCAACCAGTGTTCAGTGATACAAAAAATATCAATGTTTTTACAATTCATAAATAACTCTAATTCTAATTCTTTACCTGAAATCCCTTGAATATTTTGATGCACCAAGTTAATATTATTACATTTTACAGTCTGTGGATTAATTGCACAAATTGGAGAAATAATATTTGATAAGTTTAAACTACAACTATAGTCAGCACTTGTAGTGCTATTATTGCCAGAGAATGCCTCTTTTGTCTTGTGTTTTAATTTAAAGACATTGGAACACATTCCATGTGGTCATATGTCATTTTACTTTCCTGCCCAATAAAGGCAGTGTAATTAGCCAATGAATTGGCTGGCTTAGAAATAAAATATGATAGCGAAGTTGCTATCTGTTTTTTGTAAAAATTAGAAAGATAGTAATTATCTTTGGTCAAAAAAATCGACTTGCCTCAGGCGGGACTCGAACCCGCACCTTCCACATTTTTTTTCAGTGCATTTTTCTAGTATTATATTTACGCGTTTGTAAACGCAAAAATAAAATTATTCCATAATGTAAGGTAGTTTCATCTTAGCTGGGCGTCAAATATTTGCAAAAATATTTCGTTCGGGTCTTGGAAGTGCAAATTTCAAAGATTTGATGAAACGATGTTTACCATAAAAACATAAGCACCAAGCACTGACAAATTTCGACAGCGAAAAGCAGTGCCTCGGTGGCGAAATTGGTCAACGCGTCCACCCGGATTGTGGAAGGTGCGGGTTCGAGTCCCGCCTGAGGCAAGTCGATTTTTTTCAGTGCATTTTTCTAGTAGTATATAAATGTTATTTTTAACAAACTCGTATATTATAAACAAACCATGACGTTATTGCTAAAATAAATATTTTCCAAGTAGCCTTTGGATGCACAGGAAATTATAAAAGAACAGTTTGGGGATTCATATTCATAGGTGTTTGTATTTATTTTTAAGTAAATATAAGTTATTGTTTTAAATATATTTATAAAATGACAGTAAAACCGTGAAAGTAGTAGAGCGACGAGCACTATCCACCTTTATCTAGTTTTAAGATGGTAGCATTACGCATAAAGGTTCGCTAGGACACCGAATTGCAAAATGGTGGCAGTGTGTTTATTGCCAGAGAAATGTGTTTATAAAGGGGGTGACACTGAAAAAGTAAACTCATTGTTCGCATTAGAAAGGTAGTTAAAGTAAGTTTGAGAGATAAGGTAAAAAGCTCTTCTGAACACTGACCTTCGTATCTATAGGCGAATTTAAAGTTTAGATTCAAATAATGAAGATATGACAATTAAAAGTTGAGCCATAAAAACTAGTTACAAAAGGTAGCTACAGGTAAAAACCTCAACAAGTTTAATTTGTTCTGTCAGTTTTTACAATATTTTTATTAATACAATTTTAAATTAACTTAAATTTTTCATAAGTTGCTAAAATAGTTGCATAATCAAATCATGATTTTACAAATTGCCCTAACTATTTTATTGTCATTCGTTTCAAGAAAGTAGGCTAAGCAATAAAATTTATAGATGTCATTAATGTTATTTGTTGGCTTTATATGTGGCAGATTTCTTATAAAAAGTCACAATCAAAATTGAAAATACGAGTTGTACAGCAATATTGTCTTATGTTTTAAGTCGAAATACAGCAGTAGTTCCCAAGTAAATCTAACCTATCGCAGTATTGCTGATATCAAGACTACTGCACCGACTCCAAATAAACTGGAAGCAAGGTAGAAACAAGATTGTCTTTTGTTTTCAAACACAAAGCAATTATCATTACCATAGCAGCCTTTACAATTCCACTGCTGGGACACAAGGCCTTTCCTTGTCATCGAAGGAGGTTTAGGCAGTAGTCCACGGTTGCCCAATGCAGATTGGTGGACGGAGTATATGGTGATCAATACTCTTTGCTGATCCATTACTTGCCTTCTACGACACCTATTGGAGGATATGGGTGATACTATTCTACTCTGCCGGCATCACAAAGCAATAATCATCTCAATTCTCTTAAAGATTTCGCTTCCATTCCGGTTCATTAAACGCGGGTAAGGCCCGCACATGGCCCGCATGACGACCAGTTAACACTAGACCAAGGGCGCACAAATGAACAACTGCCAAAATATCTGTCGATTGTCAATAGATTTGTCATAATTCACAGTGGCCAATTGTAGGATCAGTTGCTGGCAAGAATTGGGAACCAATAAGGATAATTACAAGTATGTCGGCTTGGACTGCGGCCTAATTGACGTAAAATTGTATCAATCGACCGCGTCTGACCTGGGGACCTGTCGATGGCTCGAATTGAATGCCAAATGTACTTATAAGGCATTCAAAATGTCTCTGTAATGGTTACATTACGGATCATAATTGTTTATGGTGTATTCTGCTGTATTTAAGGGCGCAGCTATGTGGACAGACTGGAATTTGTAGCACTTAGATCCTAATTTTATTTATAAGGCAAAAACCTTTGAATACATACAGAATAATACTTTGGTACAAAGTCTAATCTGAGCAGTTTACAGAGTCGTGAATTTTTTTCGTAACTTACTTTTTACTTTACTTATATATGATCTGAGGTCGCTCACTTGGCACTTTTTCTGATATTTGCTATTTGTAAGTACTTGGGTATTGTCAGCCATTTGGGACAGTGAAAGATTTTGTTAACACGTTCCTTATAAACTTATCTATGGATGCCTCGCCAGATTGTCAACTCTGACCTAATCTTGATTGGATTGGTGGCGTAGCTAACAAAGAAACAACTCCCATACGCCTTCATAATATCTACTTGTATTAATTGTTAGATTCACTTCACTATCATTTTACATTTTTTTTAGATTACATCAACGAATGGAAAAATGTTAACCCAATTGACAGTAATAAGAAATCGTAAACCTTGACCGTCAATTATGATAACACTATCATAAACGGTCGATACATTTTCGATTGATTGTGACGCTTAAAAAAATGATTGCCGATTGTCGTGGCGTTACGCAAATGAATTTGACTTTGTAAAGCGTTTACATAGTATATAACTGGTATGTGGTAGTTTCTACTTGAACGGTTTCGTGAAAATACCTAATTGTTATTGTACAGTGGAAGAATACCAAATTTAATTTTGTCATCATACGCAGTTCCTTAGACAAAATTAAATTTGGTATATGACTTCCACTTTGAAGTTGTGGTTTCGATGTAATGCGCTATAACTTTCTTATATAAACGTATATTAAAGATTTTTAGAAAAATATGAAGGTGCTTATATAGTGATTTGAAATGGAAAAGAGAGATCCTTTATTTTATAACGTCTGCAATAAACTTGTAATAAATTTATTTCCGAGGCCAATCATACCATGGTCAAAATTCCCATCAAATGAGTGGTTTAGTGGTTCTTAAAGAACTGTAAAATTAATAGAAGTAAAAAACGATAACTGTAACTAATATTGGAGAAAGTAGTTTTAAAAAACTTCTTTACACCTTAATAATTTAAGAAAAATCCGATGACTCTAAATATTTTATGATTAGGGGGATTATTTTAGAATTACAGATTCTATACATTTTATAGATTACCAACCCATATTAGACAAAGACCAAGGCGCTTTGTTTTGGGAGGCAAACCCAAATCACGCAATACACCACACAACACGTAGCTAGATTTTTGTGGATATAAACAAAAAAGTTCCTTCACGAGAGACGTCACCAACATGAGCAACCATTAACGTCGGCGACACGAGACCATACCATTCAGTTAATTGATTCGCATGAATCGTATCTCAAGGAAACACTCCTAATAGTGTCGCCCACGCGAGGCTCTTGACATTGTGCCGAATCACATCTATCTACAAACAGATATCATTAAACTTATTCAATTCCGTGAATATGGAGAAAAAAATCGGGAGTGGTCTCTCCTTGACTTTCTCGTATACCGGAAACGACTCAAAGGTTGATAGAAACCTTATATTTTGATGTCATACATGCATGTTAAATTTTGGTCACCCATCCGAGTACATGTCATACACGTATGTTAAATTTGGTTGCAATAAGTTAAAGCATTCTCGAGTTATCGTGCTAACGCACAGACACACACACAGACATAATTCCAAAAAAAATAATTTTGGACTCAGGGAGCTCCAAAACGTGTAAATCCGTCAAAATCTCGAGGTCGAATTTTTTGACGATTACAAGACTTCCTCTATACTACGTACGAGAAAGTAAAAAAATTTGCCAGAACTCTGAAGGGTAGGTGCCCCGTGATACTTTGATAATCGGTTTTTATATTTTTTCTCGCCATCCTGTCGCGAATCTAAAATAGCTATTTCCATAATTATTATGTACTCGTGTATTATTCTTCTATTTATGATTCTACTACGGCGATAGCTTACCACCAAGCAGGCCTCATGCTTGCTTGCCAACTACATACCATAGAAATTAAAGAATTTTTTAATTTTACTTTTTATTTTTACTTTCTCGTATAGGTACATAGTATAGAGGAAGTCTTGTAATGGTCAAAAAATTTTACCTCGAGATTTTGACGGATTTACACGTTTCGGACCTCCCCTAGTCCAAAAATACCATTTATGGAATTATGTCTGTGTGTCTGTGCGTTAGCACGATAACTCGAGTATGCTTTAGCTTATTGCAACCAAATTTAACATGCATGTATGACACATAAATATAAGCTTTCTATCAACTTTTGAGTCGTTTCTGGTATACGAGAAAGTCAAGGGGAGACCACTCCCGATTTTTTCAGAGTGAATTTTGTGCAGTGAAAGTGCTGTTATTTTGATGCAAAAGAATCCGTGTTGACGATCAGTTCCAAAAAGTTACAGTGTTTAAAAATACAATGTTCTAATTCTACCAAATATAACACTAGAACATAATCTAGTTAGTGACTTTTTTATAATGCTACGGAGCGGCGGCTACGAAACGGCTACGGATATGCGCTACAGCATCGCCTCTTTTTCATATTAAAAAGAGGCGATACGGTTCCGAGTTGATATATGTGCTACGATCGTTACACATTATAAAATGACAAGCGAGCGTTGTCTAAACAAACAATCGTTGCCAGTCCACGTGGGAGACACTAAACTACTATTGGAAACGATAGACGTTTATTGGTTCGGTAGTTTAATCTCTCAAGTATTGTGTGGGGTCTTCATTTACCTTAGTACCAAAAATATCAGTTTCTCACATCGCATCCACCATTACCACCATTACGCCCTGGCGCTGAGGGGTTGTCTGTGAGTACTCGATGGACAACCTCTTTTCCTAGTGGGGGCCTGTGAGGCTAAATGCTGTCCGCCGTGTCAACCCCTGCGCTAATGCGTTTACTCGTGCGGCAGACAATTAGCACATTAAGAGTACAGTAGGTTTTAGTGGGTAACTGGAGTCCGAACCTGGAGTCCCACATAAGCCTATGGCGGCCCCATATCGCTATTGGGTATGCATAAAGCATTTCCTACTATAAAAAAAAAGAAAAAAAGTAGGGAATGTATATGTCTAAACACGCAATACTCAAACCACATGAGTCATGTGCTTAAACGGCGCCAAAATTTTAGTAGAAACAATCTATTGACCGATAGATGAAACCATAACAAACTACACATTATTTATAAAGTCAAAGAGTTTCATTTTCAAATGTCGAAATTAGTTTTTAAATTATTTTTAGTTTATGTGGTTAGTTACGGAAATCTTTAATAGCTAGCGATAATTTAAGGGCTTCAAATATACCTTATTTAATTGATAAAAACACCTATATTGGTGGTCAAATGTTACTCTTTTCTATCAGCCACCTTTTAATTTTTTTATTTAGTTTCCGGTGCCTCTGCTATAAATATCGATTTCTCTGAACACTCTATTGTGTTTTAATTTGTTTCCAATTTCTGAAAAACAACTTTTAGGGCCTTCGTAAGGGTCTTCCTCAAACAAACATAACTCAAATGTATGTTAGAGCAATTATTTTGGTATCGTTTTGTAGCTTATATCATAGTTTATCCCTATATAGCAAAATAAATATGACTAAATGTGCTAATTTTTGTGGCATTTAAGAATATTAAAAATATTTGAATAAAACCGAATTAAGATTTTTTTAAACTTAGACATTGTTCTTTTTTAATTAATAGTTGGTATTATTACCTTTCAATTATCATATTTTTCGTATCCGTAATCTGAATTAAATTTGGTATAGGTTGGTACTGATTACATCTTTGTTTCAATAATGAATAAAAATATAATCTTAGGACAAGCAGTTCACTCTATTCGTAGTAAATGTTTGGCATGGATCTCAATTACTATTGCGATCTTTGTGTCACAGTCATCATTTAGTTCGAGTGACGGGTTGATGACCCTAGTACTCGTGACTTTTTTTGTACAACTGACTAGTTGAGCTACATTTAAAACATAATTACAATATTATTTTGACGGTTACACTGTTAAATCTAGACCAAAATAAGTATCCTATACGCAACGTTTTTATTTTATTTATTTTAGCGAAGTTTATTTGTTAAAAATATTTAAAAAATGAGGGGCAAACTAGCATACCCATCGCTGTGAAGTAAACTATTTATTTTATAACACGACTGATTACAAATTTACGCAACGGAATAGTAGAATAGAACCGGTATGTAAAACACTTCAAATAAAAACACACAAATCGTATCAAATTAATTAAATTTGGTTGCCTGGTCAGCGTAGCCTATAGACGCTTGTAGCACTGAAGTAACACTCGCTGCCAACTCTAGACCCTTTCCCTACACCGAGGAGCTCTGGCAACCTTACCAATAGAAACACAACAACACAAAAATGTATTTGACTGTAAATCGAGCTCCACCTAGAAGAGTTCCAGGTGAAATATCTTATCACTAATTGCTGGAACACAATAGTGCTGCTAACATTAAGATTATAGTGACAGGTTTTGATAAGATGGTAGGTAGCCAGGCGGTGTTGAAAAAAGCCCTACCACCAACCAAATAGAGTACAAAGTATTCGCCTGGGGCTCGAACCCGTGACCTCTGGATCCAACCACCAGATCACTGAGGCGGTTAATCTCCTTTCCCAATCATCATCATAATTATAAATAATTTGACCCACTGCTAGGACACAAGGCCTATCCTTGTCATCGAAGGAGATTTAGGCAGTAGTCCACCACGCTTGCCCAATGCGGATTGGTGGACCACTACTTCCTCAAACTGTTAATATAAAACTGATTGAATAAAAATGAAAATGAAAAAGCTCTTTATTTAAATGGACTTTGCTAAGTACTTTTAAATGTTCAAAAGCCCTACCACCATTTCGGGACGAATAATTATGATTATGCTGAGATGGAGAAGAAATGGCGAAAAAAACTCCACAGCTTACAATTTCGTAATGATTTCAAAACATCAATATAAGTCAATAAATAAATACTAGAGATTTATTTTAATTTAGACATTGCGTAGTTACTGTTGTTACCCGGATGATGTTAATATCAATACTGTGGACCAACGTACAATCGTCATTGAGTTTTTATTGAGATGATCTCCTATTACAGATACCAGCTCGACGGCCATTGTGCTTGCCTGGTAACACAGGAAGTCGCGACATAATTTTAGGTCTGAATGATCTCTGGTGCCCGTTGAAGAATAGAAGAGCGTATTATAACGTATACCATGTAACGTACGTAATAAAAAAATACGATAAAATAAGACACTTTTTCGCCGGATCAATAGAATTAGACGGAATGAAATTTTCCTGAAAGCCTACCTTTTTCAGCGTTATATTGCTTGAGGGCTTTCAGTTTATTATAGAAAATATGTGTATGTATACTATTTTATCCCCACCTTGCATGGTTTTGATTTTAGTCAATTTTGTAGGTAAATATTATAGGAAACAAATTTAGTGCGCAACTAAAAATAGCACAATGCTCTCCAAAATGGATATTTTGCTCACCAAAAACAACTTTTGTTGATACTTCACATTTTTTGTAGGTTAGGTTAGCATGGTGTTCATTTTAATAGCCAATATTATATACGGCTAAATCTATACATATAAAATGCTTAGTCCTGAATGACTGACTGACGGATAAACGCACAGGATGTGTATGTGTTCTTTTTATGAGGTAGGCATCTGATTTCCGAAATTCTACACCTAGACTAAAAAGGGCGGCCCTTTTTAGTCTAGGTGTAGAATTTCGGAAGTTTGTATGGAACAACGCCATTCCTAGTTCCAATCTACTTCAACTTTTGCTTAAACTTTTTTTAACAGAATTGATGGAAGACGTGTTTTATTGAAATTCATCCCCTGATGGGGTTAAAAGGGGTAGAAAAGGGTAGAAAGTTATTTTGGCGGTGATTTGATTCAAAGTTGATATCAATACTCCTTAGAGCTTTTGATTTACATCACATGTTTGAACACTCAATCCGATTTTATTCAAAAAAGTTGAACTCACAAATAAGCAAATACTCTTTAAAATTGGAATGTTTCGAAAGTCACCGTACTAGGAGGGTATCTTTTCGTCACTATGGAAGGTAAAACTACGAAACTTTGAATTTAGGCACTCGATGAATAATGAGGAACAAATAAGTATTTATTGTAGCATTTTTGAAATTTCGACATACGTGGGGATGAGAGTTAGGGGATCAAAGTTTGTATGTAAATCCGTAATTGTGACTTTATGTGTAACTAAACGTTACCTAAGGGTCTGGAGCACCGTATTTTGGATTATGAGCTGTTGCAGGTGTGTAATGCTGAAAGAAATTTTTGACTAACTACAACTTAATGCAATATTATGTATTGTTTCTTCAGTATATTATTACTTTAATATAGTGTAGATACATTTAAGTTAAATAATAGCATGTGTGTAAGATTTTGATACTACCCATAATTTTTATTTTCAAAGGAAATGTTATATTATGCGCAATAAACAGCTATGTATTTCAGAATAAAATGTAGAGCCAAAAAACTTTTACGAGTATGTGGTAGAGCCGGCAGACCTTTTTACTTTCTCGTATACGTAGTATAGAGGAAGTCTTGTAATCGTCCAAAAATTCGACCTCGAGATTTTGACGGATTTAAATTATTTTAGGTAAAATAACCATTGAAAATTAAAAGTAAGACTTTTAATTTTCAATGGTTATTTTTAAGCTATTAAACATGTATTAAACTTTATTAAAGTATTGCTTTGTTTTACTCACCTATAACAATTTTCTCGCTGGAGAGGTGAAAAGTTGTATGTTTCACACGGGAGCAAATTTTTTTGTCTCCTGCCTTGAAATCACTCACTGCGCTCAGTAGTCTATTGTATATGAATGCTATGCTCGTGATTCAATTCTAGACTACTTCGCTGGTTCGTGATTTAATATTGCCACTCGCAGCAAACAATAACTTTGCTCACTTATTGAACAAATTACTATTTTCCAATTATGTCTCTCTCTGCGTGTGTGTGTGTGTGTGTCTGTGCGTTAGCACGATAACTCAAGTATGCTTTAACTTATTGCAACCAAATTTAACATGCATGTATAACATCAAAATATAAGGTTTCTATCAACTTTTGAGTCGTCGATCACGAAAGTTAAGCAACCAAGTGCGCGGTTGGTATTCGGATGGGTGACCAAAATTTAACATGCATGACATCAAAATATAAGGTTTCTATGAACTTTTGAGTCGTTTACGGTATACGAGAAAGTCAAGGGGAGACCACTCCCTATTTTTATTGTATGTAGCCAGATTTATAAGTGCGTAAACAAAAAGAAAGCAGGTTACTTGCGCCGACTACCAGTGCAGACCAGTGCCGATAAGTGCTGGTTGATCGGCGCAGGTAACTTTGTTAATGTAAACGCCCTAATTCAGGTCTTATTACTTACAATTATTTCTGTTGTTGAAGGACCGTACAACGGCCAGACCAAGGCCGGCCTGGAGCGTGATCAACAGGAATCCCCAGTTGGTGAAATAGATGAACCATTTGAAGTAGTTGATCTCCACCTTCGGGCCCTCGTACCGCGGAGGTAGCCGCTGGCACACGAAGCTCGCGATGCCTATCGCCAGTAATGAGATGAATAGGAACCACCTGGTAACAAAATAATAATAATACAAAAATGTTATTGTTAAAACGAGTCTTGAACAAATTAAAACATGCAGACTTAACTATTAATATAGAAAAATCTAAATTTTTTAGAAGCTCGATAAAGTATCTCGGATATGTAGTTGATGAATTTGGTTTACGAACAAACCCAGAAAAGGTTGCTGCCATCTTAAATATTCCAACAGCTACATCTGCTCGCGAAGTCAAAGTGTTCTTAAGGGCTCCTGGTTGAGATTCATCCGTAATTTTTCAACAATACCAGTACCTAAATAAGTTGACAAGTACAAAAAAGAACAATTCACCTTTTTCGTGGTCAGAGGAAGCTGAATTGTCCTTTAATACTTTAAAGAATGCTTAAAGACACTTTTTTTGAAGTGTTTTAGTCTCGACACCAGTTCTGGCGATCTCAGATTTTGAAAAAGCTTTTACTGTACACATCTTACGGACATGTTAAGCCAATCTATTGATGGCCATGACCATCCTTAACACCCAAAACTAACGTTTTACTACATTAATTTAAACTAACTTTTGCCTGCGTGGAACAGTTATTTTGGGTAACTTGTTTGGACTTACATACCCTTTCATCCCCACACGGATCAAACTTTTTAAAACTTTAGAACAATTATTTATTCATTTCTTATCAAGTGCCTATATTCATGTTTCGTGGCTTTATCTTCATCAACGAAGAACTTCCATACAAACTTTCATCCTTTATATCAACCATTTCAAGCCTTTTTTCGCAATAAAAGGAACCTATATGTTATTCTGATGTGTTAGCTATATATTGTAAAGTATCATTAAAATCCATTCAGTTGTTTTTGTGGGAAAGTAACAAACAAACATCCATATCCACACATCCATACAAACTTTCGCGTTTATAATATAAGTAAGATGCTTCAAAGAACCGCAAGAACCATACAGTAAGAGTCGAATGAGGCCAAGAAGATTTTTGATTTCATGACTTTTACGATTTTCCACTAGTTTATGTGTTTAAATAAGTTTATTTTATTAATACATCGCTGTACCCTGGGATCTTAGACGTTTCATAAGCAAACGATATCGAAATTCGTCATCATAGGCTACTGCTTGGTTATCTATGGATTTATCTACATAGACAGTATCGAGCAACCGAGAAATGGTTGATCAGCGAAAAGTACAAATGTAAACACGGAGCCAAGATACGACACAGAAACTTCACAATACGTAATGTAAGCCTAAATCGCGCTTACGAAGTTTCCGAGGGACATTAGCATATACACAACATCCAACGAGTACAGTTGGGCCTGGGTCCCCGGGCAAACACCTAGCTCGGAGGAAGATTTTTCCCTTTTCGCTGAAGATTTGGCGAACCCAGCCACATTCTACAAACTGTTTGTTAAATCACGTGACCAATCGTTAATTTTATCGTATAGTTAACACGCTATAAATAACCAATCAATATGGCCGAAGACAACGAATTTCGATATCTCATCGTTATGAAACGAATGTCACTTGTCTAAGCCCCCTGGTCTCCGAGTTCATTATTGCTCCGCCTCAGTTCATAGAAAGGACTCCGTATCTCTATAGATGATCTGAACATGATCCTTTTTTAGGGTACATCCTGAGAAACGGCGCCTCACGGATGTACGCGACAGCCTACAGAAAAGGAACATGAAATCAAAAACCTTCAGTGCATCAGTAAAAAAAACTGGGACAGTTTTAAGACTCTAAAACAGCTCAACAGTTCGGGCTAAACGCTATAATGACATTCTTAATCGATGAAATAAAACATTTGCAATCATGCACAATTTTCTTCGTTATAATCTATATTTATTTTATAAGTAGATAAACTTTTTTTATTGTGTTTAATTAAACCTTATCTCAAAGCACTTAGGCACTTTATACTGTATGAAGGTACTAAAACCAGGTTTGTTTTTGTTTATTGACTTCTGTTATTAACTGTGCTTTCAGAAAGTGTAGAAACTAGTTTAAAAATATCCGAACTGATTAACCTGTATACGAGATAGAATATGGAGGGTTGCTGTGAGGTCTGCCACTGGCAGCAGGCGAACTGCTGCGCCGGCGCATGCTCCAAGCTCAGTAACCGTCGCCCCGCGTGCCATACCAGCACGAATACTGTCGGCTTGCATGTTTTGTTCTGCATCGCTGAAATAAAAAAAGGTATAAAATTTATGGCCACGTTTATAGTACAGAGTTTTACGTAACGGTCATTAAAGTTAAGCAACTGTCCACGTCGGTGGCGTAGTGCGTAAGGGCGTTGTCTCCCACCCGGGAGGCACACGGTTCGAACCCCCACCTAACAATGTGTTTTAAAATTTTGAATTCATAATGTATGTTTAATCGACGCTTTTACGGTTAGGGAAAACATCGCGAGGAAACCTGCCCACACTTTTTTTTATATTACGAGATGGCAAACAAGCTTGCGGCCCACCTGGTGTTAAGTGGTTACCGTCGCCTATAGACACTTGCAATATTAAGGGTATATAACTTAACACTGCAAGTGTATTGCCATCCTGGGGACTAAGATGATACGCCTACCATGCCCAGTAATTACACTGGCTACCTTTCCCTTCAATCCGAAACACAGCAAACTGTTTCACGGCAGAAATAAGAAAGGCGGTGGTATGTACCTACCCAGGTGGCCCTACATCCATATGTAGGGCCATCTAGGCCATAAGGTAGACCCATGTCTACCACCTTATGAAGAACTTATGAAGAAATTCTTATGTTTTATGTGGAGTCGACCAACCCGCACTAGGCCAGTGTGGTTGACTAAGGACTAATCGCCCCTTATGTGGATTAGGCTCGAGCCCGTCGGTATATATATTATATGTGCTGTTGCTGAAACTGTCCACGGCTGGAGCTCGAATGGGTAACCAAAAACTTTTTAGGCCTTTCGTAGGTCCCAACTGCTGTCGTAAGATGCAGTCGTAAAAGAAACTAATTAGGTATGAGGTTATTACTCATTTATTTATTCATTGTTTCATGTCACATAACAAAGTGTCCTTACAGATATAACACAGGGTAGGTCTCGACATGAGCCCTGTCAGGGCGCTACAACTTTAGGTTTAGTTTATTAAATTAAATTACATAAAATCGAGTGAAAATCGGGTTACACGTGATTAGTCTTTTTTGTGACATGGGCAACCTTACGAAAGATAGGATGATAAGAAAACGATAGGTTCCGATCAGATTGAGTCATGCGATTGATTCTTATAGCATAAAGAGATCTGGAAAAAGCTCTGTTAATTTTAATTTTTCAGTTGACATTGAGAAGTTATCTCTATTTATCTTAAAATTTGGATGTTTTGCAGTGACTTTGGAAGCGGGGTCTATCAACTTCAAAATAAAGAAAAGGAATTCACTGATTTGAATTCACCAATTGAAAGAATGAGGAAACGCATGTGTTGGCACACATGCGTTTCCTCATTCTTTCAATCATGAGTCATTCAAAATAGTGCATAGTGCGGCGGTTATCTCACGCTCGCACTAGCTATATTTGCATTTGACTTCCACTTCTGCCTCGACCTTTTTATTGAAAAAAAAATCGCTCGGCCCGTTTCGACGTGGCAATAATTCTGGGGCAGCGATCACGCGACGCCTCTGTATTCTGCACAATCAATGAAAGTATTCAGTCAATTAAAGGAGAATACGGACATTGCGCGCGATAACAGCCACAAACGGCCAACAACGGACACTCTATGGACACAATCTGAGCTGGGATCTTTCTTGGATTTATTTAATACGAGACTTGCTTGTCACCTCTGACGTGTATGCAAAAAACATAACAGTTCGTTCACTGTTTATTGATTGCTGACTGCTTAATAACACACTAACCCAGACAAACGACAGTCAACGTCACATCATAACATTTTTTTAATTAACCGTGCTCGCGGCTGGAACCTTACGAATAGTAGAATAGAATGTAATTTTGCTTGCACGCATTGTATTATGGTGTAATTAATTTTCGCGACAGCCGTCTTGAAAGAGACACCGAGAGTTTCATATTGTAGTAAGAGATAATTATTGGTGTCAAAATAAAAACTTCCATGATTAAATAAAAAATTAATGGACTTCTCTAAGTATTTATAAACCGTCAAAAGCTGGGCGTCGATTACGAAACATGACTTCATACGCAACTGCTTATTCCGAAGTCGGAACGCGAGTCGTCTGAAGTTGGACAGTCAAACCGCTGTCGGTGACCATAAACAATTTCAGACCGATATCGTGAATGGAAGAGTGAATGGAAGTGTGCTATAAGGTCTATTTTGCAAAGTAAAATTCGAGACACGCAATTGCGTACGCTATCGTTTGGTTTAATTCCTATTTTGAAATTCCGGTTTCGGAATGAAATATAACAGATTTCGGTGACGGATGTTAATTGCTATTACGAAACGCCGTTTGACAGCAACGATATCGTTATTTGCTATCGTAAATACGATACAACTCCTGTCAAATCCACGGTACCTTTTTCAACTTCGTTGGCTTTCGTTTGCTTTCGTTTTAGGGATATAAAGTCAAATAGATATGTGATAGGGTGATTAGATATGGAGTTAGTGAAACCTATGGAATAATTTTATTTTTGCGTTTACAAACGCGTAAATATAATACTAGAAAAATGCACTGAAAAAAATCGACTTGCCTCAGGCGGGACTCGAACCCGCACCTTCCACGCAACGCAAAAATAAAATTATTCCATAATGTAAGGTAGTTTCATCTTAGCTGGGCGTCAAATATTTGCAAAAATATTTCGTTCGGGTCTTGGAAGTGCAAATTTCAAAGATTTGATGAAACGATGTTTACCATAAAAACATAAGCACCAAGCACTGACAAATTTCGACAGCGAAAAGCAGTGCCTCGGTGGCGAAATTGGTCAACGCGTCCACCCGGATTGTGGAAGGTGCGGGTTCGAGTCCCGCCTGAGGCAAGTCGATTTTTTTCAGTGCATTTTTCTAGTATTATATTTACGCGTTTGTAAACGCAAAAATAAAATTATTCCATAATGTAAGGTAGTTTCATCTTAGCTGGGCGTCAAATATTTGCAAAAATATTTCGTTCGGGTCTTGGAAGTGCAAATTTCAAAGATTTGATGAAACGATGTTTACCATAAAAACATAAGCACCAAGCACTGACAAATTTCGACAGCGAAAAGCAGTGCCTCGGTGGCGAAATTGGTCAACGCGTCCACCCGGATTGTGGAAGGTGCGGGTTCGAGTCCCGCCTGAGGCAAGTCGATTTTTTTCAGTGCATTTTTCTAGTGAAACCTAGTCATTATTTTACTTGTGAATAACGGCATAGGCTTTTGTAACTACATCTTATTTTTTCCTGTACCTGAGTAATAGATACTAAATATACAAGGATCTTCAACGAAATGCGCAGAAAGAAAAAAAATGTTGGAGAAAAAAAATGGGCATTTAAGTGAGAACTTAGATAGACCTAAATTATAGTAGGGCATATAGGTAAGTAGATATTATCTATATGCCCTACTATAATTTAGGTACATATTACTTACCTTTACTATCTGTAGGTATGCATGCTAACTTGGCAGGTAAGTAATATGCATCTAGTATATCTGGTCATATAATAAAGGCCTGCTGAAGTTTAAGACATCACCATATAAGCATGTGCCTATGTATTGTATTATAGATATAAATAAATGCTTATGGTAATAGACCTATCTACTTACCTATATAAATAACATATAAGTAATATGTATTACCTTAATAGTATTCTAATGGTGAAAGAATTTTTGCAATATGTCTAGTAGCTTTTGAGTTTATTATTTACAAACACAAATCCTGCCTTTTTATAGGTAGTATAGAAAACAAACTGTGATAATACATTGCTTGCATAATTTACTTTGCAAACTTGAAGATTTACCTGGTCACACCACATTAAAACAAAGCGAACAGAAGCAAATCTAAAGCTTAAAACTTTTATTCGGCTAATCGATACAAACCTACCGATATCAATCAACAATAAACTCTTGGTTTATGAATAGAATAGAATAGCCTTTATTCAGACAATTTACATTAGATTTCATATACAATAATAATATTATGATGCAATCAAAGGCTAGTGAGTTATAGTAATCAGCAGGCAAGGAAATTTCTTATTGCTCAAACATTTTATCTTAGGAAGACCAACAGCTTATAAACTAAAAAGACATATTAGTAACAACTGAAGCCAATTAGAGGTCCCCACTAGTAGACAATTACTTAACTTGATACCAGAAGCTAATTTTAGTATGTAGTAGTAATTAATTGTGGTACTCTTGCTGGAGAGTAAGCATTCAAAACATCTGTTTCAAAATTTAATTTTTTTGTACAAGGTTTGCTGGTTAGGGTCTGTGGGGCCCCTCTGAGCTTGGGAGCCCCGTTTCACTGCACCAGTTTGCCCCTGTGTAGGTCTGCCACTGCTACCTATAGTATCTGTTAATACTTCCATTTACTTAATCATAAATTGTCAGTATCTAAAGATTTCTCAACTTTATATAGCTCCAGAAACTAAAAGTATGTAGGCATTTATGGCAAATAATAAAATAAATTACATTTTATATATACTTCCATGCTCACACCAATTAAGTATATAGTAGCTCAAATTAAGTACCAAGACCATTTTAATATACATAATAATTTTTAGATATTTATATAAATAAACTTAAATAAATGTATCTATATACCTATATACAATTATGACTTGCCAACAAATATTTGTGTTTGTCACACAAATATTTGCAGTTACCAGGACTAAAAACCCGGACCGCCTGATGTGTAGGTATGTATATTGACCACTCCACCAATACGGCATCTGAACAAATATAAACTTATAGGCTATACAAACAATTATTTCTATACCACACGGACGTCTCATGTTTGTTTACTAAAGGGTTCTTAATTTTTGGGTGTTTGGTTTGGTGACCCTTTTATGCAGGCGACAGGCTGGCAATCTATCACTATGTGGAGGCACTGCATGGTTATACTGCCAGATGTGGCTTTGTGTTACGAAATGTTGCCTAAGGCTCTGCTCAACCACTCTTGGGATTATTGAGCGTGATCGTATGTATGCATATCTATATACCTATAAACTGTTTTGACTCCATTGTCGTTGAGTGGTAATGAATGTTGGATACATGTCAAGAGGTACAGCTTTGATTTCCGGCAGAGGCAATTGTTTGCATGATCAAAACAATGATTTGCTTTTGAATTACCATTGTTCATACATTTACAATAAAGTTCTTAATGATACATCATTTCGTGTAGATAATTGGTGTGTGTGTGTGTTCAAAATACATATTATTATTATTCACACAATATATGTATATTGTAATCAAACTTGATAGCATATATTGAGTGCTGTAGTAGGTAAATAATAAGAAAAGATGGCCATTAAAGTAATTTTATTCACATTTATATATTAAACTTACTAAAATGTACAATGTACAAAAAACACCCATTTATAGATAAATTAATGACATATTAGATTATAGCAATAAATAAAATAAGTTTTAATTGTAAACTATTTCTATCTGTAACTGGATAACATTACAATTTTATTCATCGCTTATATGATAAATGAATTCCACATTCTTATTCAAGTTTGAGAAAAACTTAATGTGAACTTTACATAGAAATTTGATGTATAATTTGCTTGACATTATAACTCAATTTTAATGACTGAAAATAATAAATACCTCGGCATTTGAGTGGTGAGAAGTGAGATTTCCATTTATTGACAATACACTAGACAGTTTAATTGCACTCGATTGATTTTATGTTTCTTTACTATTGCAAACTTTCATTAAAATTTTTTATGAAAACGAATCTCATAATCCACCAACTGATATAATTTAAAGCAAATTTTGCTTTGGTAGTAAACAGCCTTATATATTATTTTTGCAAGACATGTAGATGTTTAAACTTTATTGAACTTTAATAAATCTTCTGTGTATACCTACCGCTATCTTCAATGGTTTATTTTGGACAGAATGTAGTTTAATTGCATTGTTATGAGCTGTCAGTGATGATATATGAACTTATAAACCCTTTTTTTGCTTTATTCTATATGACGATGACGATAATCCCAACGGACAATTCAGATATAATTAATCATATAATAAGTTGATGCACCACACTATTTAGTTTAGTTCTTTTACACTTGAATAACAGATGTTAGATGCCCAACATATTACACGAAGTTATCAGCGCCATCGTCTTTAAACGGATACTTGTAATCTGTAAAAAAAATAAAGTTTATTACAATGATATTGGTTTATTGTAATTTGTTGACAAACATAACCTATATTTATTGATGAAATATAAAGTTAACCCATCTCCCAGTTAATTTAAGATTAGTTTCGTAACTTCCGCAGATTAGTTACCTGTTTTTAAGTTTATTATATTTGTATATCTCCTTGTTTTTACTATTTGACTTTAAATTGCAGTTAAAGCACAAATTAATATTTTTTTTTCTTAAATTTCCATGTACGGCAAAGAGATCTAGCCCATACAACCAAGTCTTCAGTTTCATATTTTCTTTCTTGATTTATTGCAATAACATGTGGGTGCCACACATATTAATGCATCTAGGGAGTGCTTGGCGAGAAATGCATGGTACAGACCTAATAATGATGACTGATGAGAATTGTATATTGGGATTTACAACGACAATACAATTCTCAACGTCATATACACAAAACCTTTTTTTCAATGACTCCTCATAACTGTTCGTCAACACTGGATGCATAAGCAACGAAACGACACCACTTTCACTGCACAAAATCCACTCCGAAGCAATTTAGAATTATCGAAATAAAGATCGACATCAGTGTTGCCAATGCAAATTTTTAGGCGGCTGTGTATGTATGTACAGTAAAAAAGCCGTGTTTATATGAAAATGGATCAATGGTGGGCCGTTTTACTGCTAAAAGCAAACAATTTTTAAAATAAGCCAAATGCAATAACTTTATAGGGAAAACTGGAAGCCACACTACCAATAAAAAGTGAAGACAAAAAATGTGTCCTTGAAACTTTTTGTCTCTTTCTAACCACTACCAGTACACGTATTAGTTAGACGGTCACGTGGCAGTCTAATACGTTATACATAGTCGTACGTAAGCATTGGTATTACTTGTGTGGAGAGTTAGAAAGTTACCTCAGAATTTGTGAAAAGCCATAGAATTTGCTACGGCCACAGGGTTGTAGCCGTAGGCCGTGGATCTTGAGTTTTTTTGCGCTGAAAGCCGTAAATCACGATAATTGCCGTAGCATTGGCAGCACTGATCGACGTCGGGCCTATTCTATTCTATTCTTAATTAATGGCATTCGCAAATCTAAAAGATTATGCATTTTGCCAATGTCAAGTGAAAACTTAAGTATGTATAGTTTTAAAAAATTGTACGGTAGATTTTGGTTAAAACTGGAGTCTCTCAATACGTGTTTTTGCAACACGAACTCGGGAGAAACTCCGACGTCGGGCCTGTTTAATAAACGCGACAATGACAGGCGACAGGTGACAATTTGACAATTTGTTGTTTAATAAAGATTATTACTGACAAATGTGTCACAGTGGAAAATCTACAAATATGTCGACTTGTCGTGACATATTTGTAAATTTCTGTTTAATAAACAATTTCGCTTGACAGGCGACAGGTGACAATTTGTCAGGAAAAACTTGTAAAATTTGTTTTATTAAACACTAAATTGTCATGACAGGTGGACATATTTGTCGAATTGTCAGAAATTTGCGACAGGCACCCATACCCAATGTCAAGGAAATTCGACAGTGACCTAATAATTTGAAAAAATGGTTTTAACATCATCGACGGATAGTAGTAGTAGTGATGTTACATATTTGATGCAAACGACATACATTTAAACTAAGAATTAACTTTTCTTTAGATGTAATGATAGCATATTTCTAGAACGGTTTCGAATATTTAAAACTCCCGTTAAATACTTAATAAACAAAATTGGACAGCACACACAAAAGCAAGATTATTATATTTATAAAATTACCCTGATATTCATCATACGCATAATTCGAAATCATGATATGACAAATATGTCAAAAGTGACAATCTTGTCAATTGCCGCGACAATTATGTCAAAGAATATGACATTTGTTCGTTTAATAAAACTGACAATTATGTCAAAATGCGACTGGTGAAATCTGCCAATTGTCGTCTTTATTAAACAGGATTTAGTCTTACAAATATGTCAACTTTTACATGTCACATTTGGACATATTTGTCAGTTTTTATTAAACGACAATGAGTCACACCAACGTTTTTTGTGATCAGCATATCTAAAAAGTAGATAACTTGAGAAAATAGAATCTGTTTTTATTTTTTTCCTATCTTCAAAACTGACTGAGATATTAAACGTTAACGTACGGCTTCCGCGGGAAACTCCGACAAAGCGTCCGCTCCAGCGCATGACGTCACGGCGTCATGTAAAAAAATATAATTTTTCTTGGTCTTTCGTTACTTTAAGATACTATGTTGTTTTAAAGAAATTGATCCTTATGAATGACTCTTTCGGTTGGTATCATAAAATACAGGATGTTTTGTTTTTTTTCTCACATTTCACCGGTGAGATTCACGGCTCCAGCAGGTGATTTTTCAAAAATCTTTAAATGCAGTTTTAATTATTTTTGAAAATAACGGCCACTCACTCGGCGGCTATCAAAAGAGCTGTCAAGAACAATCGGCAGGCGATGACGTCATCACCCGCCGAGGGGTAGCATGTTGGCTTTTTTGCTTTGTGTAACTTCCTTTGTTTATAAATACCACGCTTGTGGTATATCTTTAGATTCCTAGATAAACTAACTAAAATCTAAGACTACTTTTAATAAAGAACATTGTATAATGATTAATTTACAAACATTTGAAACCAGGCATAAGGGTATTTCCGACTTTAATATGTCCTAAATTTATTAAATAACAGCCAATACATCACAAACTACACTTTAAATTTAACAAATTAACGAAAAATACCTAGAATCTGATAAATATAGCACATTGACAAACTAAATTTGATTAAATAGCGTTTGATTTGACATAAACGGCATTAAAATCGAGTTGCAAACTCGAAGTCGGGCAGTGTGTCATATTATGACACGAGATGACACGTCACATTTTTAATTTTTCTTAAATGGAGTTATATTTTATTGAGGCAAAGGTAACTTAAAGCCCCATCCTAATTGTAAAATCACACGGTACAAACATCAATCGTAGAGTTAAGACTTAACAAATTATCGAAAAAATGGTTTTCAATATGTATGACAGCATGCCATATTATGGCTAGCCGCCCGATTAGCGCATGACAATCGGATCCTTATTAGGGCAGCCGCTGCGTCAGGGATAAAGGAATGTTTCCTTTCAGTAAAATCTGCCATCATAAATATTAAGGGTACTTTTCCTCCAACCAAGGTTTTTTTTTCCACCCAGAGGCTTTAGACAACATGCATTTCGACAATCGCTCTCGCTATCGCTAATTAAATAAATGTATGGGATTGACATAAGCAATCGATCACTTTTCGATTGCTTATGTCAATCCCATACATTTTTTACTTAGCGATAGCGAGAGCGATTGTCGAAATGCATGTTGTCTAAAGCCTCTGTATATAAAAATTTAATAGCAATAATATTTAAAGTAACTGCTAACACAAACACTTAAAATAATAAGTGCAAACCACTTTACAAATCAAATTAAAAGAGTGTAAACCTCGTGTAAACACTCTGCATCACCCACAATCGGACATGACTGTCGCACCGTGACGTCATCTTACGAGCGCGCGAAGGAAGGCAATTTTAATAAACCGGTGAAACTTTACAACCCTTAATTTTGGAAATCCTGGCCCGATTTCGATGAAACAAAAACTATTATTATTGCCACGAGTACGCGCATTAAATGCAGTAATATTTATAGTAAAGTTTTGATGTGTCGGTGTGGCTCATTGGCGCAGAATCCGACTTATTTGTCAAAAACTGACAAAATTGTCGGATTGTCGCGTTTATGAAATAGACCCCAGATGCCATGGTTTCCCGCTAAACACTCATGCACAGATTAGAAAGACTATGTTTAGTTATTTTTTAATTTTCCCTATTACGGGACGGCAAAGGGATCTAGCTCATACAGCCAAGTTTTCAGTTTTATATCTTCTTTCTTGATTTTCGCAATAAAATGTGGGTTTCACACATTTTAATGCATCTAGGGAGACCTCGTGATGGTAACGGATGAGGTGGAAATCCCACTATGTAATTCTCAATATACACCACAAAACCTTTACTTCAATGATTCCTCACAACTGATTGTAAACACGGATGCATAGGCAATGAAACGACATCACTTTCTCTGCACAAATTCCACTCCGACATAATTGTGAAATATCGAAACAAAGATTGGCATCCAGACGCACTGGTTTCCCGCCAAACAGTCTTGACGTTTCTTAGTTATCGTTTACAGCTCAGACCAAGTTTACAGGGTCTCTACGCACACAGTTACACAAAACGGTGTATGCAGCGCCTTATAATGAGACGGTCCAAAGCAAAAGGCTTGCTGAAGTTTTTTGACATCACCATAATCATTTGCCTATATTTATATGTATTGTATTATAGATATAAATAAATGCTTATGGGTGATATCAAAAAACTTCATCATCATCGTAGGTATCAGCCGTGAGACGTCCTCTGTTGGACATTGGTCTCCCCAAGGATCTCCTGCGCTGCCCGCTGGATAGAAAACAAAATAAAACCCTGTCATGATAAATTGCTGAGACGGGACATAATTTTTTTTTAATTTTACAATTTTAAGGGGATAGCAGGCTTGTATGGAGGTTTGGCACACTTACTCCAATAATTTTATAGGTAAAAACTGGGAGATTGAAAAATATGTCCTTAAAACCACTTAATTCCTATTTGTCCCTTTCTAACTTCTTTATAACTACTCTACGTATAACGTATTAGACAGTCACGTGACCGTCTAATACGTGTGCTGAGGTAGGTTAGAAAGGAAAGTAAGCGGTTTCAAGGACCAATTTTTGAACTTCACTTTTTTATTTGAGTGTGGATTCCAGTTTTACCTATAAATTTCTTGACTTACCCCTTTTTTCGTGTTTGGTCACGAAATGAAATACTAATACGCAAATATTGAAATACTATTACGCATTATGACCCTTATTATTTTCTTATTTGTTATGGTACCTACATATACCTACAAACACCTTTTTGGGTGTTGTTATTGATGTGTTTTTACAGAATTTAATAAATTTAAAAAGTGACCTAGAAAAACACACGATATATATACTCACGCGAACTTCTCACTTGCATTCTCGACCGATGCGAAATGGATGACTTTGACAGTGCAGCGGCTTTGGTATGGTACAGTGAACGAGAATGTGATACGGTTCTCTTTTCTCGCCCGAGAAACCTTTGAAGCGGGCCAAAAAACCGACACCGAGCCGAGAACATGCGAGCCCGAGAACGAGAACGCGAGAAACTAATCACATTCACGCTTCTCAGATGTCTCGGGGGTTCTCGGCGTGAGTCTGGAGGGCGCATTACTGCGCATTATGTTTGTAGACACAACTTGACCTTTACCTAGGCGTACGTCACGCCCGTCAAACCCGACGCCATTACACTGTGAGCTGTTTTCGCGCATTATTGAAAAAATATTGGAAAATGTCTTTCAAACTAAGTTAAACATTAGTTTAGTACCGAAATAAATATTTTTTCGTATATAGTAAATGTATACGTACACTACGAAAGAGAATTTCAAAATCTTTCGTCATGGCTATTGTTAAATGAAAACATGGCTCAAAAGTCTTTAGTCGGTCCGATGCTGTCTGATGTTGTTTATGGTCAACGAAGTTGGGAAGCTTGTTTTGGGAATAGGTTGCTAAAACGTTAATCGTCCGAAAGCCGGCCGCAATTGCGGGTATCGTTTTTTACGTTTGGTAATAGACGCCCTGTTTCGAGACAGTTTTAATTATTTTACTTAGCTATGAGTAGACAGACGCTGGTCGATACCAAGTTCCTGGAGTATAGATACATTTGTGCGAAATTCGGTCCACGAAACTCTAAAAATGTTTAATTTTAGTGTGGTGGCCATAATAAACATTTTTCCTTTTTTTATTTTCAAATATATAGCTATATATATTGCACCGAAGCAAAATAAAATGGGACCTAGAAAGGAATGTAGGAATGAGAAAATAGGACGACCTATGAATTGTTTTTTTTATTGTTTTATTCTTGACTAAAGATGTGTAGTAAACTAGCAATTAATTAAAAACAGGGTTAGGTCAATTTGAACTTCTCGGGAACAGAGGTCAATGTCCCATCAAAGAGCGATTGCCGTATTGCACACTTGGTTCGGAACGCATCGCCACCTGCGTCCATTAGCTCTATTAATTACTAGGTTATAACAATAACGAGAGACATTACATAATATTGGTAGCGCTGCAAGAATATTACATTTGTTTCAGTACTGTGACGTGACGTATGCGGAATATGTAATGTCATGATATTGCGATATGAATGTTATTGAGTTTTCTATTAAATTATAAAATTGCTGTTTCACGTTATTAAGCGTAATTATATAGTGTTTTTTTTTCATGTAGTATTTATTCTCTACCACATCTGTCCTTTAGAATAAACATTAGTACTACAGCAAGAATTAGAGCAGATGGAGGAGATCGATGGCGCTGCGGCGTGCGTTCTTTGCGACGATCACGAAAGTTAAGCTACCAAGTGCGCGGTCAGTCCTCGGACGGGTGACTGCTTCTAAACACTTTTTTTCCTTTCAATAACAAATGCCTGAATTTTCCAGCCCAAAAGCACGATTAGCTTCGTTGTAATCGTGCTATGCGAAGGGAGATGATACATCATAGGATGTGCAAACTCCGCAAAGACAATATTACATTTCTCTCATCTGATTAAAGGCACAAGGCTGATTGCAAATCTAATAAAAAAAGTGGCACCTATAGACACTTCACTGACGTCACACTCGCGTGCAGCCAACCCTAGGGTTGGCTGCACGCGAGTGTGACCCCTTCCCCTCGTGGAGCTCTGGTAACCTTACTCACCAACAGAAACACAACACCACAAAACTGTAGTGTTATTTGCCTGTGGTCTTCTGTAAGGTGGAGGCTACCCCGATTCGCGCTGCTCCAAATCCGAGCGGCTAGTCCACTAAGCCCTACCTCGACTCGTCCATGCTTCGGAAGGCACGTGAAGGTGGTGATCCTGACTGCTGTAGATAGATAGCAGTCGTTCCTAAGGAGGTGTAGTGTCAGGAAGGTGGTCGGCCGTAAAAATCTAATGCCAAAACCTATAACAGTACCGTCGAAGTCCAAAATAAATTTGGAGTTGGAGAAAGATTACAGCAAAAATTTAAGTTGTGGTTTTCTTTATTTGAAAGATTGTTAAAATTTATCGAAAGGATTTTTTGAATTAAAATTTCGAACAGGAAAGGAGTAATAAATCAAAATCTTTCATTTTATCAACGATTTCAGTCATTTTATCAAATTTCCAATTATTGGATAATTATTTGAGTGATTTTAGTTAAAACGATACATTGTAAATGTATCGTTTTAACTAAAATCACGATGTGTTCAAAGATAATAACTAAAGAACATATATTATTATACTATATTTTCATGATGGCTAATATACGCTTACAACATCTAGCGATTCGTTGCATTTTCGTGCCACGGAAGTATGGCCGATATATAGATAGATACCAAATCAAATACAAACCTAAAAACTTGGAAAAAAAACCTGTCATGGATAAGACGGAATTTGAACCCGCGACCTTTCGCTATTTTTACACTTTGATCCGTGTCACGATGTTTGTCCGGGATGAACTCCGAAACTACCAATCCGATTTTAACTTTTTTTAAAGTATGTGTTTTGGTCCTAATTTTTTTTCTGCAAATTCAATGTTATAGGTTATAGCTCAGACCATTATAATCATTGGTCTGAGGGTTATAGTATGAAATTTCCACTGCAACGCGTGACCGGGACGGCTAGTATTGAATAAATTGTCCTGTGACTTTTTGTCTCTATAAAGGTTTCCATGGCAACGCGTGTTGTCCTGACCAACAATGCTCATTCATAATTGAAATAAAAGAACGGAAAATGTTTGCAATCAGATAAAAACCACGGTCACCGGCGCGGGGTATTTTAGTTATTATTATGCCTAACGTCTAACTGGGTACAGTTGACAGCATGCTAACTGTTACATTCACCATGCAATTTTGTTCTCTAAAATTATTGACTAAGAGTGAAACAAATAAATTTACATCATCATCGTCCGAGAGTTAATCTCTGTTGCTTCTAGTGACGCCCAGAGTTCACTTTCCTACTTTAACTCCTCCACTTCGCTCGATCTTCGGTATCCCGCTTAGTGAGAGCATTGGCCCGCATATCCTCGCCTACGACGTCAAGCCAGCACCTCTTGAGTCTTTCTCTCTTACCGCGGCCCGACGGAGGCGGCCAGACATTTGATCCCTACGTAGCGTGGCGGTTGCCGCAAAATGTGGCCGTACCAACGAATGCTATACTTCTGCAACTTATCTGCAAGTCACGGACAAGAAAACTACCGCATGGTCTCTCCTCTTGACTGCACAAATTCACTGCAGCATATTCATCTGCGTGATACGCAGCTCTTGCTGTGTCGCTCTAATATCGGCCATGCTTCACTGCTATGTAAAAGAACATGCCTGATAATGGTTTTGTAGACCTGTCCTTTAAGCCTGATCGGCATTTTGGCGTTCAAGACGACGAAAGCGACTCAAATAAATTTAGTGCTGTTATTCTTTATTTTTGTATGTTGAGAAGGGAGGGAAGGGGGACAAATAAAACAGAATAAAGACCGTAGAATCTGAAGCCAGTTTTATATCTATGTAGTGCGTGAACTAGTTTTTTTTAAGGTCATCAAAAGCATAACTCTTGAATTCATAACAAAAATTACTCCAGAAATGCACGAATTATTACTAACGTCATAAAATGGTGGCGACCTTTGAGGTAATATCTATCTTCCAGAGGTTTATTTAGATTTTGATCATCAAGTTTTGCTGTTGACTGTACGTACACGGGCGACAGGCGAGACGTAAGTATTAGTTTTATTTTATGCCCCGAGTACAATAATTTGCACAAAATGAACACTGCTGGTCAGACTCGGACTTGTAGGTGCACTTCGTAGGAATATTCACACAGTACCGACCCACATTTTTTTTATTTAAGTATTTTTTAATTTTTATCATTTTATTTTTCCGAAATATTGACTTCATAAGTACCTACATAGACCCAATGTGCATTTTTTTGATGCTGGCACTTCACAGGGCCGCATTTGTCAAGCATGACTAGCTTCCGCCCGCGACTTCGTCCGGTTGGACATTTTACCCCCTTAGGGGTTGAATACCCAAAAATCCTTTCTTAACCGATGCCTACGTCATAAAATCTACCTGCATGCCAAATTTCAGCCCTATCCGTCCAGTGGTATGGGCTGTGCGTTGATAGATCACTATGTCAGTCAGTCAGTCACCTTTGAGTTATACAACATGTAAATTAAATAACCAACATCCTGAATACAGGTGGTTTGGGATCGGCTTCTGAGTCGATTTCAAAAAAATGAAAATAAAAACGACTTTTTTTTGAAAAAAAAAAACAAAAATCTTTGTTTTTTTTAAATAAAAATCGTTTTTTTTTTAAATATTGAAATCAACTCAGAAGCCGATCCCAAACCACCTGTATTCAGGGTGTTGATTATTTAGTTTACATGTTGTTTAAATAGATTAATTAGGTAGGTATTTAAATAGAGATGCAGCACAAATGTTTGCAAAATACGGCCATGTGAAGTGCCACCATGAACAAAATAAAGGCCAACTGGACATTGGCCAAAGTATCTCCCAAATATTTCTCAACAATCTTAGGGTCTGAGAGCAAATATTTAAAAATTTAAAGTAGAGCTTAAATTACTACCTTTCTCTTAAAAGTCTGGGTTTTAGGAAGATAGAATTGAAACCAATGTTACCTACTAACCTAATTAAATATAAACATGTTATGCGAACTCCTTAAAAGATTTTAGACACAGACAGCCTTTAATAAAATAACGAATAAAAATGCGAATGTTATCTTAAAGACGCCATTGCGTCATTTTCGTATTTAGGTATTTTGATCGATTGCAGAAATCGAAAATTCCAAGTCGTCACACACAACACGTGTTTCAGATACGGCACATTTGCGAAATAATAAACCTGACCAAAATTATCTAATGAAAAAGGACACCTGAATTGCATACTTGCGTCTATTTGTCATCATAGTATGTTAGGGCTGGTGTTCACAAGCGGCAAGTCGAAGCGTTTCTCAGAATGTTGGGCGTTGGCGCATGGTACCAACATGTAAATTCAATAACCAACACCCTGAATACAGGTGGTTTAGTATCGGCTTCCAAGTTGATTTCAAAAATATTTTTTAGAAAAAAAAACATTTTTTAAAAAAAAGTATTAAAAAAAAAACAAAAAGTATAAGTAAAGTACCCAGAAAATATTGTACAATATTTTCTGGGTACTTTTGTTTTTATTTTTATTTATTTTTTTCAAAACAAAAATCGTTTTTTTTTTAATATTTTTGAATTCAACTCAGAAGCCGATCCCAGAACCACCTGTATTCAGGGTGTTGGTTATTTAATTTACATGTTGTATTATGTATTGGACTCGGCGGTGTCATTTACTATAATTGTATTACGTAAATTTTGACAAATTATGGTTGAACTTGTTTGAAATGAAGAAGAATCAAAATATTTTTGTTTTGTGAACTCTCAAGAAAGTTGGACACATTTTCCTACCAAAAGAAATGCATGGACAAACATGAACCTTACCGGTATGTGAACATCAACAGCTACTTTTCTTTTTACATTTTTTTATTTCCAGTTTTTATAAATTTTTGGTAGTTTAAAATTCTTCGTTTTGGCTGATCCAACATCTCAGGCTTCAAAATGTTTGGCAGAACTCTTTTCTATGGATACTGGAATCCCTCCCGCTTACGCAACGTTATAAATATACAGTACAATTTATAGAATAGGATACGATAGGACTGACATGTGTTATATTAAAAACCGCTAAATAAATAAATAAAAAAACAATTCTTCTTAATTTAACTGATCAGATATAAAATCACGTGATATGGTGAATATATACACAGTTCCAAATGAAATCAAATCTATAAAAAATGTTTAAAAAATATATTCCATAGTAGTGCGTCAGTGAGATCCAGCCTTTAATTAAAGAACAGTCGTAATGATATTGTGTCTGTAGACAGAAGTCATCTTATAGCCTGCTCTGACCTTAGTGACACTAAAATTAAATGTACGCGGAATTAAGATGCACACATGATTGTTTCTGATGGTTGTTTACTTCTTATGTGATTTTCGGTTATTGTTAAAAATATTTAATAATGAAAACGGAATATTTGGAAGTTTTTTGAAGACATAATAGACAAATGGGTAAAAACAATATTATATTTTTCAAGTTATGAATTTATGGCATCACGTGGGTTTTGCGACTACTTTAAATTTCGACATACATTTAAAGTTATTTTGAAAAAAGAAAGAATAAAAAAAAATGGAAAACGTACACTCATTTTTTTTGCTATGTTAAAAACATTCTAATATATCAAACGAACGGATAAGAAATTGGGGTAGGGAAACGTTTTCTCCATTTGTGTTATTTTGTACGAAGACTGTGGTCTATAACTATCCTCTTACCATGCCTTTCGAAGCACGGATGAGATGAACAATTCTCGGTTCGGTCGCCCCTGAAATGTGGGAAGAGGCCCTGACGTGACACGGATTACCGGTCGTGTCATGCACACGGCCCGGTCACGTCCCGGGCACGGCCCTGAAGTGTGTAAGTAGATAGAGCAAGTTTAAAATTAGCATGTTTTGGAAACTTTGATTAAACTCGGTATATTATATTTTATGAATGAAATGTGTTGTTTTCTGCCAATCAAAAAGTCCGACTTAATTGATATGGGTTTCAGTGACGGGCGTGACTCACTAGTCAGGACCTTTTGAGCATAAGTAATATTTGTTACAGAAATATTTTTCTTAACTTGAGTGTTTTTATAACAATGGTTCTGCGTGGTGAACAAAGAGTGATTCGTACCACTTCATTGGAGATTGTTTCCTGACTTTTGAACTGTTCTTTTTTAAGTTTACTTTGTCCATACTAAATTTTGTTTTTTATTTTCATACAGAAGAGTTGGGAACGAGTACCCGGGCCACATATCGCCTGCTTTACTCGGTACACACATAATATACTTTGGCAATTCTCAGCTATCCATCTTCGATATGGCGCGCTTGAGCCTAGCTTTAAGAGGCGCTCAAGCGCTCAACTCTCTTTCGACTGAACGCCCTAGAGACTCTAATCGGTGTGTCTAGTATACAAGGTGTTTGGTACATGGGGTATGAAGCCGGCACCTACCCATGCTAACATAGTCATATAAATACTATGGTGTATTAAAAATTCAAAAATGGATTTTTTTTTTAATTTTCCATACATTTTGTTTTTTTGATCGAACTATTTGTATGGGGAATTCAATTTTTTTTTTACATATTTAAGTTTTTATATCACCATAGTACTTATATGACTATGTTAGCATGGGTAGTTGCCGGCTTCATACCCCATTTACCAAACACCTTGTAGAGTATAATAGAACATACTTAATTTGGCAAAAATGTGGTACTTAAACAAGATGACAAAATAAATCAGATTTATTTTCACATTCCATTCATACTTCTTCCTTTTGCAATCACTAATAACTTTAGTAACGTGTATTAATTTTAGAATTGTTGAAAAAAAATGCCTTCAGTTCTAAAAACGAAGAAATAAAAATTTTGTTTATAAAAATGTTTTATTGGGTGACAACGTTTATTCCAAAAATTGAGTTTGGCACCGACCTCAAAAAACCATTTAGAATTTTGAAAAAAAAAGATATTTCTCCTTTTTTAGTTTCGTAGGCGGTTTTTATTTAAAAATAATTTCTTTTTTGTTTTTTAGTGTTTTAAGTGAGTATAGAAATTTTCAGGAAACTAACTCGAGATCTTTCAGACAAACAAGTAATAAAACTATTACGATATCACCGATGTCAATTAAATAGACATTATTAGGGATAACTCAAAAACTACTCGTCAGATGTAGATTAAATTAAATGGGACCACATGACAAGCACCAGCTTCCAAACGTTCAAATAATCTTCAAATCGGTACACCCAGTAAATAGTTATAAGGTAACACACATAAAAAATGCAGTTGAATTGAGAACCTCCTCCCTTTTTGAAGTCGGTTAACAAAATGCAAACGTTCTAAAATATTGATATTTTGTGAAAATTGTAAAGGTATTTAATGTTAATACGATAAGTATGGATGTGAGTCTACTTGTTTATAATTTATATTCTCTTTGTATTGTATTGCGTTAGTATGGTTATTTTTATATTTTGTATTAATTTCTGCGTCTCTTTGTCCCATTGCTTGTTTAAAGTTTTAATACTACAAAATTGTAAACATCGCGTTGGTGTAAAAATACAAGTTGCACTTGAAAAATGTCATATTATTGTTGACATAGTTGGTCTTGGATAGAAGAATTATTTTATGCGATTAAATAGACTTTAAGAGTATATTGTTGATACAACTGGTAAAATACTATGAAACACATAATGCATTTATTAGCAGCTCAAAGTGAGACTTGCAGAGAAAACGTAATACATTGTATTATTTTTAGATGGAAGTCACATTATAAATATTTTTTCATTTCCCATACTCGCAAAGTAGCGTTTGTTTGATCCGAGTATTGGGTCGAACATGCTAATTCTCACCACTAGCCGGGAGAAACCCATAGTAATTGCTTTCTTCCCTAGAGCCGGAACGAATTTAAAAAATAGAACTGTATTTGGTTATTGAGTATTCTCTCAAATTCGGCGGGATGGTTAGCTAAGGTGACGCGGTGTCTTCCAAATAAAAAAATATATTTATACATCAGGTACAAATAATTCTCCTTCCCCGTTCCCTTATTGCTGAGGATTGTGACCACGTACGATCAGTTTCCACGTGGTTTGGTTGCGCGGTGTGAACTGAACAGAGTATGCCGCCCATCGCTGTCTTAGCTGTGTCGGACCACCTTAACACGTTGACTGTCCAGGCCAAATCGAATTAACTCCTAATGACATCCATTAGTGCTTAATTTTTTTTATAATAAAAATAATAAAAATAAAAGTGTAGGTTGGACGGTACAGTCCTGATTGTAGCTCGCAGCAATAAGCATTTTTGCTTCGAGATTTTACGAAGTAAAAGATGTCTTTTGGTGCTGGAGAAACTAATTTTCATTAAAATTGGCATTGAGATAAAATGTACAAAAACTCAATGAAAATTGAGTTATTGTACATTTTTATAAATTTTTACATTATTGTAAATTTTTCGAGATTGTACTTTACAATATTAGTATTATAGAAGTATAGATAAGACAGCCAGTGAATGAGCGTTTCGGGTGAATCTCGTTTACATTTTCGGCCTTATCATATATCTGTGCCCTAAAGGTCGTAGCACACTTATCAGTTTGGAAAGGGAACGCCTCTTTTTTTACTATGAATGCTACGGAGCAGCGGCTACGAAACGGCTACGAACCGTAGCGCATCCCTTCTTTTTCATAGTAAAAAGTACTTTTTTCATAGTAATACAAACGCGCACGAAAAGCTCTCCAAGTTATGGTGTAGCGAGTAACACTATATGGTGAGTTTTATATCGATTTTCACTTAAGGACAACAAGTTTGTCTTACTTTATTTAGTAAAGCTTGCGCTAAACTTCTAGTTCGCTTTGAAATTGTTTACGCATCTTTCGTATGGCCGTACCACCTACCAACAAGGTTCAATTTTGCTACTGCTCAGGTATCATAATCGTAATCGCCTCGTGTTCAAAGCCAACGAGAAGTTTGGTGCGAGCTGTACCTTTTTAATGTTACTGTTTTAGTCAAGGTAGGGCACAGAGGACCAACCTCCACCTTACAGAAGACCACAGTTAAATACTAGAATTGGCAGCGCGCGGATGTGACGTCATTGATGCAAGCGTGTATAGGCTGCGGTAGCTGCTTACCACCAGTCAGGTCGTAATATGCTTGTCTGCCAGCCACTTGATATAAAAAAAAATCGGGAGTGGTCTTGACTTTCTCGTATACCGAAAACGACTCAAAAGTTGATAGAAACCTTATATTTTGATGTCATACAGTCATGCATGTTAAATTTTCGGTCACCCATCCGAGTGCCTACCGCGCAATTGGTTGCTTAACTTTCGTAATCGACGACTCAAAAGTTGATAGAAATATTTTGATGTCATATATACATGTTAAATTTGGTTGCAATAAGATAAAGCATACTCCGTGCTAAGGGAGGTCCAAAACGTATAAATCCGTCAAAATTTCGAGATTTTTTGACGATTACAAGACACCTCTATACTACGTATACGAGAAAGTAAAAACCAGTGACCCCGCTCGCTCGTCTCCGCCCGCGTGTATTTCGGTTATCGCCCCTTACTTGAGAAATTATTGACTCCACATACAAACTTCCCCTTTTAGGGCATATTTTCGGGGATTAAAACTTAATATCTCTCTTGGTCTTGAACTCTTCATGGTATATCTGAATCTTAATAACAGCCTTTTATAATTTGACCCACTGCTGAGACACAAGGCGTCTCCTTGTCGTCGAAAAAGGTTTAGGCTGTAGTCCACCACGCTTGCCCAATGCGGATTGATGGACGGAGTATAAGGTGATCAATACCCCTTTGCTGGTCCATTAGTCGCCTTCTACGACACTGGAGGACATGGAGTGATGCTATTCTATTCAGCATCACACGACTATTTCTTTAATACATATTAAACATGTGGATTGTATAGATTCCTCTTCATCTCTACCTGTATATCTTAGCATTGAAATAAAAATTGTATTAATGCTTTATGATGATTTTTTTTTATGGAAAAGGGGACCAACGAGCAGACGGTTCACCTAATGGTAAGTGATCACCGCCGCCCATGGACATTTGCAACACCACAGGAATCCCAAATGCGTTGCCGGCCTTTAAGGAAGGAATACGCTCTTTTTTTGAAGTTGTCCAGGTAGTATCGGTTCGGGAACACCGCTGGCGAAAGTTGGTTCCACAGTCCGCGGTAGGAAATTACGCAAAAACGCACGGTTGTGGATAGCCAAACATCAAGACTCAATGTATTAAAAGATGTCAATGATAAAATCATTGTCATCTAATCATCTTTAATTGTTCATATTGGCTTGATGACTGTATAGGTAATCTCCACACGGAATACCTGTCAAGTTTATGTTTAAAGTGCTTGGAAGTATTTAGTCCTTTTAATATTATTGATAAGGCGTATGGCGGTTGACTTTGATTTGATGGTGGTAGCTAGCCAGGCTATTGTATTTTAATTCTAATTATTGAATTTTATTAATGTATATGTATTTTTAAGTATATTATTCTGACTTGTTTTTCTTCTTCTAAATATCTGCAGTTTTACTTAACTGAGAATATTTTTTCCATAACAAATAAGTTTCACTATATTTTTCACAAAGAATCAATGAGAAATTTAATAATAACTATATAGTAAGGAAAGAATATATTTTTAAAAACTTTCAAAGGTACTAATAAAACTATGATACAAGTAGTTTAAATTTCTATTTCCAACTGTCAAATTACGAAAATTTTAAGTCATTAATTGATTAATGATAATGATTTCAATAACGCCTATATAAGTACGTAACAGTGATTCAAAACTGTAAAAAGAAATATTAATGTTATAGCCATCAATATTAATTTTATAACCGAATATCTTTCGAAAATTTAGTAAAATAAAAAATATTTAATTGCAAGACTTATACACACCATACATACATATAATCACGTTCCTAATCTTAATAGGGGTTGAGTGGAGCCTTAGGTATCATTCATTTGGTATCACACAAAGCCACAACTGGCATTTACTCTCTCCAAATAGTGACATAGTGCCAGCCTGTCGCCTAAATACATAATATTCCTATCTACAGAAACTGTCGACAGTAATCACGATCCTTTTCATCCAACGTCAATTTAGAATAGAATCACTAAAGACATCACTCACACCCTGTCATCCCTTGTCTAAAGATCAAGAGGCTTCCAATTCAATCTTACTTAAACTTTAACACGAACTTTGTCATGTCACATACATGTTAAGGCAAATTCAATTGGGCCAATTTTAGTGGTTGTTCTACTGTTTCCCTTTCCTATCACATAGTTGCGAACTATTCGAAATATCGAAGTTCGATAATGGCAATTACCGGTGTTAGTGAATTATTGAATTATGCGTTCGATTATACAAGCGGGGTTCTTCCTTTCCCATACAAATTGACGCGGACTTGGCGGAGTGGTCAGGATAGCTGCCTACACATCAAGCGGTCCGAGTTCGAGTCCTGGTATCGGCAAATGTTTGTGTCACGAACACGAATATTTTTTGAAGAGTCATGGTTGTTTAAGTATATATATTTATTTATGTTTATTTATAAAAAAATATCTAAAAATTATTATGTATATAAATAAAATGTCCGTTATCTAGTATCCATAACACAAGTTCTTAATGATACTTAATTTGGGCTAGATAATTGGGTGAGTGTAGAAATATATTATTATTATTATATTAATATGGATTCAGCACAACTGCAATTTACTACATTTGTGGTCCTACACAGCCGATATTTAAACGCAATCACGATGTCATATTGTCGTAAGGTTACTTATAAAAAAACTTTTGTCAAACCAACAGTAAATTACAAGGTTGAAATCAACCTTTTTTGGGTTTTCTCGTAATCCTAAAAAATATTGAAAGCCTCGCCTAAAAAGTAGTATTTTGTCCCTAACGATACAATATGGCAACTGCCATTTACAATATTCTTTATTCCGCTCAGTAGTTTTATTTTTACATAATAATAGAATTTCATCCTAGTCAATAAATTTAAAAAACTGAATAAAACAATATTTTTTAGTTTTCTTTAATAAATCACAAAATGTTTGGTTTTATTAATTATAGATGTTAAGGACCCCAAAAAAGGTTGATTTCAACCTTTTTGGGGTCTGATTTCACAAACATCTCGTGATTTGAATGAATGAAATTATTTAAGTAAAATAATTATTTCGTCGAAATGGTGGTAGGGCTTTTGACGATTTAAAAGTACTTAGCAAAGTCCATTTAAATAAAGAGCTTTTTCATTTCATTTCATTTTCATTTCATTTCATTTTCAATGAATAAATTTATTTATTACAGACCAATAATCCATAGAATTTATTAGTATAGATGTTAGTAACAATTTTCACTTAAAATTAAAAATTTGTATTGTTAGCTATTACTTCTACAGATCCTGTTTTAACTACTCTATATTGTGCCAGTAAGTCTACGAGTACACAAAAATACATTAGATTCCAAAGAAAATATTTTAATTTATTAAATTTCAAAATGTCATGTCAGTAAATTTATAAAACAAATTTAGTTTGAAGTACTTACATATTATGTAAGACATTAAACTATATTTTTGAATTGTCCATTAAATAACATGTCAAAAAAAATTGCTGTTGGTTTAACGAGAGTTTTTTCATGTAATAATCAAAAGAGTGGAAACGTCTGAGCAAAACTATAGAATATATTGGCCACTTTGTTCCTTACGACAATATGATATCGTGATTATGTTAAAATATCGGCTGTTTCATCACGAATGTAGTAAATTGCAGTTGTGTAGAATCTACATTCTATGGAAAGAATCCCGATTGTATAATCGAATCCATAATTCAAATTATTATTTAACCCCAACAAGGGTTTTTAGAGTAGGTACTTTGACATGTCGTACTATTTTAATTAGAAAAGAGTATTTTATCTCAAGAACGTGAGTGAGCCATGACTGTGTATTGTTTTTACTAGTGGATTTCTCTGTGTGCATTAGTGCCGCTTATGCAAGCGGCACTAATGCACACAGAGACAATATCCACGTGAACACAAACTGTCAATACTCGTATAAATAATGCTATATGATATATTACTATTCTGATTTTTTTGTAGTTTTGGAAATTGTCTCGATACCATTAAGTTACGGATCCTTCAAATCTTCGTTCTGGGCCCCGATACTTTCAACTAATCTTTTTACCGGGATTAGTGACTAAACTTTGAAGTTTGTTTTAATTAACTTTCTCGCTTGAAATATTGTCTCGGGACTTCAGTTTACCTTCTCAAAATTTGATTAACGTTCCTAGAAAGTTTAATTAATTTTATTAGAAAACTTTCATATTTCTGGAAATTTTTTCGACACTCTTTTTATAATTCAATTTGAAATAAATCAGTAAAACGAAATTTTATGAAATTAGTTAAATAATTAAGATTTACACTATGTAAAGTCTCATTTATAGAGATAATTAGAGAACTACACGTTTGTAGAGAGATTAAAAGAAAATAATATAATTTTTCAAATGTGCAAAAACGAAAAACGTTCATTCATTCATTCATTCATTCATTCAAAAAATATAGTTAGGACTGCATAGCTAATTGAAGCAAGTACCTATATATATATTCTAGTGATAAAATATTTATTATTAAAAATTTTAAACATGCAAAAACTGCATTACTTACATAAATCAAGTTTGGGGATCTTCATGTTCGCCGGTAGGTAAGGTAGCTTCAGAGTGGCGGGCCCGGTGGCTGGCGCATACGCCGTCACAAGATCAAATGGCCACAGGTTCGTGTGTCATCGCGATGTTTTTGAACGAAAAGAATGCGTTTGATTCAGATTTCGCGATGTTATTGTGCGTCGCTGCATCCGATACGTGCGCATGTGCGCGAGTTGCCGGGCCACTGCCGCGCCGCGGCGCTCCGGCCATGCCGCCAGGGACGTCGATACGCACCGTTCTCCATTAAAATTAATTCCTCTTAGTCATAGTACAGGATAAACCGTAGCAAATAGTCTGTCTAATAGCTCTGGATGTGTAGAACAATTCCAAGTAATGTCAGTTTTTTTGGAGTTACAATTATTTTTATTCATAGTTATAGACACATTTGGAAAAGGCTCCAGAGCTGATATTTTTATGTACGTCCTGTGGGACAATCAACAGCAGTACAATAGTTGATACTTTTCTGACCGTAATTGGGAAAAAAATTTTATGGGTGTTTTTTGATTTATGATCAGTATAATCAGAGCCATTGATAGGTCTAGCTCATCTATTTTCGGTTATTTTCAGCTAGATTTCGTTAGGTCTGGGTTTCACTTAGTGCATTTGTATCAGGATTATTTTTTACATGGTATATAAGCAAGCATCTACCCATGCTAATATAGTCATATAATAGCGGTATCAAAAGTTCTGAGACATAAAATTAGTTTTGATGTTATGTTGTTTTACTCGACATACAATACAGTTTATTTGTTTAGATATTCATAACTGAGAAAAACAAATTAAAAAATATATATTTAACTTTCTATACTTTAAAATAATTGCTTGTCGTAGTAAATAGGATTATCATGGATAACTTAGAAAATTGGGAAAAAAATATTAACCTAGTATGAGTTTTGAGTTCAATCTTGTAAAATTATCAATCTCTCTCTTTCTCTGTGTCTATCTCTCCCAAAATAAAGTCGAATATCGAGCTCCACCTTCCACAATCATTAAGAGACTGATTTTCCACCTTCTAATTGTCACTACAACGCTGTATAACTATTTTTAACCGACTTCAAACAAAAAAAGGAGGAGGTTCTCTATTCGACTGTATGTTTTTTTTTTTTTTTAACCGACTTCAAACAAAAAAAGGAGGAGGTTCTCTATTCGACTGTATGTTTTTTTTTTTTTTTTAACCGACTTCAAACAAAAAAAGGAGGAGGTTCTCTATTCGACTGTATGTTTTTTTTTTTTTTTTTTTTTTTTTTTTGTATGTATGTTCCGCGATTACTCCGTCAATAATGAATCGATTTTGATGATTCTTTTTTCGTTAGAAAGGTCATACTCCAAAGGTGGTCCCGTATAAATTATACCGAAATTGGTTCAGTACTTTTTTGTTGAAATGATAATTTCATTGGGGATGAAACAATGATATCGTCCAAGAACACAAAAATAATGTCAATTTTTTTTTTGAACTTGCTATTACCTAATATGCAATATTGAAATTTTGGTTAGTAGGTCCAATAGTCAACACATAAACTATGACAAATTATTTTATGAACTTAAGTTAAATAACTAGTTTCTCTTCAAGTTTCATAGTTTATTACCGTACCATTAAAACTATACCATTCATTCTGAATGAATGGTGGGCATTTGTAATGAGCTATAGGTCTGAGACGTGATATAATTTGTTAACCGACTTAAAAAAAAAGAGGAAGTTCTCTATCCGACTGTTTTTTGTGTTTGTTACCTGATACTCCGTCAATTATGATGAGTATTACGACTCGATTTTAGTGATTCTTTTTTTAGGTACGTCAAGATCATAGATGGCCCGTATAAATTGTATCGATATAAATTCGACCCTTTATGAACAAATCATTAATAACAAAAAAAAAATTTGTTTACGTTTCCGTTAAGTTTTAATGAGCGCCTATCCATTTATCCAGTAGGCCTATCCATTTTCAATAAAATATACTTAACTAGCGACCCGCCCCGACTTCGCATGGGTGCAATGCTTATGTGAATATGCATGTATTATACATATAAACCTTCCTTAAGAATCACTCTATCTATTAAATAAAACCGCATCAAAATCCGTTGCGTAGTTTAAAAGATCTAAGCATACATAGGGACAGACAGCCGGCGGATAGCGACTTTGTTTTATACTATGTAGTGATTTCCACTAAAAATAATAAAATAAAATATTTTTAGCAAAAAAATAGGAAAACCGACTTCAATGCGTACAAATTTAAACTAAAAAGTAAGAAATAAATAATATTTTTATGAAGTAGTTGAAAAGAGCGTCATAGAAACCAAGGAAAGTACTGATACACATTTATAATTCTTTATTTATAATTCATACTCCGATATATTTGGAGTCGGTGCCAGCCTAAGCAAAATAAACTTACCTAATAGATACGAACTTGATTAATCCATTAACTATACATAATAATGAATGCATAATAAAGATGAGAAATAATCCGCCGCTCTGTGAAGTTCGATAAATTGCAAACACTATCCTCCTTGGCTAGCTGGCACCGGCTCCAAATATATCGGAGTATGAATTATAAATAAAGAATTATAAATGTGTATCAGTACTTTCCTTGGTTTCTATGACGCTCTTTTCAACTACTTCATAAAAATATTATTTATTTCTTACTTTTTAGTTTAAATTTGTACGCATTGAAGTCGGTTTTCCTATTTTTTTGCTAAAAATATTTTTGATAACAACAAATTACAAATAAGCGGACTTCAAACAGCCCTGCCGTCAATCACACGGAGTAGAAATTTCTCCAGATCCAAAATTTTGAAGATTCAGAGGTTCTGGATCCGTTATCGGTTGACCAGACCAAGGAAGTGGGATACAAATAGCCAACTAAAGATAGTATACCGCTAATGCTCGTGCACTACGAAAAAAGTCAGTTCCGCGGCTTCTCCCTGAACAATCACGGTGGATCACTCGCTCCTAGCCATCATGTGGCCTACAGTCCGCTAATTTAAAACTATTATGCTTTATTACGGACGGACTGTTTATGCGTTGCCAAAATGATAAAAATGGAACTGTTAAAGCAATGATACGAGATCTTAAAATTATTCTTTATTGATGATTTATTTTTCTTTTGGTACATTCTTATGGTACTAATTATGTATAATAATTAATTGACGTCTGTTCCGCCTGATTTGCGTGGGAGGGATTGAGGCCGGTTCGTTCCAGTTATCCTCTCTTCTCTTCTTCTTTTTGCCTGCTTTATGCCTGGATTGCTAACAGGCGTACTTTTGAGTCACGAATAAGACTGACTACCTTTTCTCATTGCGTGTCGTAAAAGCCTGAGTAAGATCTTCTGAATCCCATGCGGATAGTGCCTGACTTACAGCACTGGAGACGTATTTTTGACTCATTCGAAGTGAATCTTAAATTCATGCACGAAAGCAAAACGTATACGAAATTAGTTTCTATTGCTCCCAATTTTACGTATTTTTCAAACATTAGAAATGAGTGTTGCCCGAAAACCCGAATCTTACAACATTTTTCATTTCATGCAGAAAAAATAAAAACCGGAATGCCGTAACTTGTTATTTTAGAAACCGGTAACGAGTTACGAGGAAACGGGACGTAAATTAAAAGTTATAATGTCACTGTCAGTCATTTGATTTTCTCTGATTTTCTCGACTTTCTACTGGTAGAATATCGGAAAGCTCCTTGATCGGAAACGAGGGAGTCGGACCACTCATTGCTAAATCTACGAGTATTTTCGGGATTCGCATACGAATCTTGCTATTTCATACACGATTTGGAATTCTAATGGTTCAAAAAGACCGTCTTGAGATTTGATCTTTGGATCTCTGAAGATCTTTGGCTACTCATTGTAAAATCACCAATGAGAAAGTTTCTTAGTTTTTAAATGGAAAGCGCGTATAACATAGACTCTTGTCAAAATTCTAAAATCAAATGAAATTAGTTTTGCTTAATTACGATTATTACAAATTTATTGTAACATAACTTATATATAATTTTAAGTCTTCGAACATCTAAATATTTAGTTCGTGGATAAGTTTCTTTTATGCTGTTTTAAATTTACAAAACTCAATATTAAATAAACGCATCAAATCTAATAGCGATTGGAACACAAATCTTGCAGGTATACGTAATTTAAATACACAATAAAAAGCTCATAAAGTCACATATGCGGAAAGATAAAGTTAACCGCACACGCAACAAACACTTAAAACTCAATTACCTTTGCTAATAAAACACTATACTGTTAATTATTAAAGAACGATTTTTGCAAAAAAAAAATAATAATAATTACCTGGCTCAGTGATGTCCGTAGAAAGCACCACGTGCTTGCACATTTTTGATTATAAATACACAAACATTATCACTTGACTAGATTTTACACAGTTCAAAAGAACGACATGAAACCTTATTACACGATAAAAAAATGATTTTTTCTCGCATTACTATGAACGTTCCGATCAGACTGCATGGCATGCCGGCTGACAGCATGCGCCACCATATGCACTATTGTATGCCAGCATTACCTCCCGCCGTTGGGGTGGCAATGCGTAAGAATAAAGGATGGGAATTGAAAACAGAATTAGTTCTTCGACGACTGATGGGAGTGACTTGTACATTTAATTACTGTGTTTTAGAAAAATGCACTGAAAAAAATCGACTTGCCTCAGGCGGGACTCGAACCCGCACCTTCCACAATCCGGGTGATTGTGGAAGGTGCGGGTTTTTTTTTCAGTGCATTTTTCTAGTATTATATTTACGCGTTTGTAAACGCAAAAATAAAATTATTCCATAATGTAAGGTAGTTTCATCTTAGCTGGGCGTCAAATATTTGCAAAAATATTTCGTTCGGGTCTTGGAAGTGCAAATTTCAAAGATTTGATGAAACAATGTTTACCATAAAAACATAAGCACCAAGCACTGACAAATTTCGACAGCGAAAAGCAGTGCCTCGGTGGCGAAATTGGTCAACGCGTCCACCCGGATTGTGGAAGGTGCGGGTTCGAGTCCCGCCTGAGGCAAGTCGATTTTTTTCAGTGCATTTTTTTAGTATTATATTTACGCGTTTGTAAACGCAAAAATAAAATTATTCCATACTGTGTTTTAGCTTAGAAAGTAAATATTTGAACGTAACTTTCAAAAGTAAAATAACGAATGTCAATAAAATGAAAATTAACCGTAAATCAATCAAATTCGTACTCACAATTTTAGTTTTACCATGTTTCCGAGTGACCCACGACGGCACGACGACGCTTGCAAAAATATAGAAGAAAAGAAAACTAATCGAAATTTGGAGCTTTCTTTCGGCGATAAAGATAAAGTTTTTCAGAGAATACTGTTCTAATTTAAAATCCGTTGCTAAACCTGTAAACAAAGAATGAAGTTTTAAGAAGTTTTTTATTCCTGTCTCAAGTTAATTGTATAATAATTATCTATTCGTTATCTAAAATAATTAGAAAGAGAAAAGACTTCGAGAAAAATTTCGAGACTAGGATCGTAAACGGTGGCGTGACATGATGGAAACCTACGCAAGACACAGGCTGTTGACTTGACTTGACTTTTCGTTCCGACGACGACCGATTGCCATAGTGTAGCATAGTAAAAAAAAAAAAATTACAGTTTGTAGTAGCCTAATCTGCCGACTGTACTTTTTTGATCCCAATTTAAAATATATTTAAATATATTTTATCGAAACGTGTGTGCACCCTGGTCACACGGCCGACCTTGTTATCGGTTGTATTTCACGTAAGATCGATACTACCGTAGCCTGCAGGCTATATTAAAAAACGGTTTAATATCAAGGGTCTCTGTCATGGCATTTATTGATTACAGTTTGTTAAGTATTTGGCGTATAGATAGAGTTACCCTTAGATTGACAGATCTAAGTTTCCACAAATGCTTTGACATCTTTATAAAATAAAGCTCCGCCCGCAACTTTGTCTGCGTATATTTTTATTTTGCAATTAAACATAGCCTTTGTTGCTTAGTGAAAAAGTAACGTTCTAACGGTGAATGAATTTTTAATATTGGTCAATTAGTTTTTGAGCCTATTCATTACAAACATACAAATCTTTCTTCTTTATAATATTAGTATAGAAGTATATAAATATAGATAAGAAACAAAAGGGAAAAATATTTGAATTGCTTTTTGCTGTAGTAAGTAACCCTTTGTTAAGAATGAAGGTTTTTAATTACTCAAACGTCATAACATTTACGTGACGAAAAAGTGATGTTGAGATTAATAAAAAATACTGTTGGTAGGTGTTTTATATTGCGCAACTTCTTGTATTTATTACTAGGGGTGATTTGAAAAAGTGTGAAAGGAATGTTAATTTTGTGGGCTTTCATAATTCTAGTTTTCATAATAATAGAAAAATTTTATATTATTACTATTTATTTGCGTTAAATCATAATCAATTTTTTAGCTATTTTATTTTCATTCAATAATCTACTTAAATGGCACTCCTTAAAAAATACAGATTTATTTAAAGTAAAGGACTGATATGAATGGTAATTTAAAGCAGATATTCACAATAGAATTTTACTAATTACTCTTGTGGCTCAAAATCTCGACATTGTTTTCGATCGAGTTCCGATAGTAGTCGTCATGACAGCTGTTGCGGACGGTCCCGATACCCCGACCTTCCCGTTTCATTGCCCCTTACCTGGACGATTGGACACCCTCACGTGGTCAATTCATTGTTAGAGTTTTGCATTTACCTCAAATGGCTACCGGGTATTTAATTACCGCGTGCGTAAACTCAGTATTTTGGGAAGTTAGTTCGACGTAACGGCGTCTTTTCCTGTAAGATAGCTTTACCTGTAAATGTTAATTTGGCATTTATGAGAAAACAATGTATTACATAGGTACTATGAGATAGAATATTATTATTTAGAAAATTCGGGGCTTTTTGCGTCACCTAAAAGGTCTATTGTGACTAGCCTCCAAGTAAGTCATATATAAATAATAATAATAACAATAAGAGATAAAATATGTTTTTCCTTCTTGTAATAAAATAAAGTAGGTATATGATAAAAAGTAATCTTAGGAGCAAAAAAAAATACATTATTTACTAGAGAGACATGTGATTTGAAAGAAGATTTAATGATAAGAATTGAGGAAGGTATGCTCCAATGGTCCGGTCATGAAGAAAGGATGTGTGAAAGTAGATTGACTAAAAGGATATATGAATGGGATGTGAACGGAGATGTGGGAGGAGGAAGACGGAGGCGAACGTTTATCGATTAAACCAAAGACGTCTTTGACAAACGGCAGGGGGCTTACCACCATCTCTATAAAAGCGATTCAAATTCCACACGGTTGAGTATAGGTTTCGTAAGCTGAATCGTATAATTTCGTACCAACATCTTCATATAGGGAAGGCAAGCAAGGGGAACTAAAGCCCTTACAGCCTCGTCTTTAGTATTTTTTTGCAATAACCTTTTTATTTGAATATTATTTTTGTTTGTTTTATATTTAAGAATACTTTAGTTTAATTGAATTTAAATTTTTAACTCTTAAAAAACCATGACTAGTCAACAAATATTCGTGTTCGTCACATAAACATTTGCCGCTCCCAGGACTCCAAACCGGACCGCTTGATGCGTAGCCAGCCATACTGACCACTCCATCAAGACAGCGTCTGTGATGTCTCTCTGTCACTGGTACTACTTTCAAACTTGGCCACACTACTATATTTTTACAAAAATCACATGTTTTCTGAAAACAGCACCAAAACCAGCCATCAAACCTAAAAATAACTTGTAAGTAATTAGTAACTCCGCAAGAGCATATTTTTAACCGACTTCAAAAAAAGGGGGAGGTTCTCTATTCGTTTTTATTTTTTTTTATGTCATCATCATCATCCTCAGCCCGTTATCGCCCACTGCTGAGCATAGGCTTCTCTTCGCGTACGCCACTCGTCCCGATCCTGCGCTAATCTCATCCAATTATGACCCGCGATCCTTCGAATGTCGTCAACCCATCTTGCGGCCGGTCGTCCGACGCTTCTTTTATCTTTAATAGGCCACCAATCCGTCAACACTTTGGTCCATCTGCCATCACTCTGCCTAGCAACATGTCCGGCCCAATTCCATTTAAGAGAAGTTATTGCTCTTCCGACGTCCCTGACCTTCGTGCGACGTCGAATTTCAGCATTCCTTACACGATCTTTTAACTTGATGCCGAGCATGGCTCGCTCCATGGCTCTCTGTGCAACTTGGATCTTGTGCATAGTCTCATTCGTGAGCGTCCATGTCTCAGCACAATATGTCATGGTAGGCAGAACACATTGGTTATAGAGGCGAGTCTTCAAGCATTGTGGAACGTCGTCAGACTTGAGGATGTCATCAAACTTGCCGAATGCCGCCCATCCTAGTTGGATTCTCCTATCTATCTCCCCTTTCCAACGTTCCTTGTCAAAAGACAGAATATGTCCAAGATACAAATATCGGTCTACCATCTCTAGTTTCTCATTTCCAACCACTATAGATGAATTAGAGGCACCAGAGAAGCCATCCATAACTTTGGTCTTGGACATATTCATCCTAAGACCTATCTTCAGAGAGGCGTCGAAAAGGTTTTGAAGCATACTTTGGAGATCAGACAAGGTCTCGGCAAATAATACAAGGTCGTCGGCAAATCTGAGGTGCGACAAGAAGACACCATTGATCTTTATTCCTATTTTCTCCCATTCAAGCGTTTTTATGACGTCTTCTAAAACTGCCGTAAAAAGCTTAGGTGAAATAGTGTCTCCTTGCCGCACCCCCCTCTTGATAGGAATAGGGTCGCTAAGATTGTGTAGCCGTACCTGCATTGTTGCTGTGCTGTATAACTCCTGAAGCAAGTCCACGTAGCGAGCATCAATAGAACAGCGATGGAGAGAGTCAAACACCGCCCAGTGCTCGACACTGTCGAAGGCCTTCTCGTAATCGACGAAGGCCATGCACAGGGGCCGGTTGTACTCGTGGCTTTTCTCCATCAACTGTTTTACCGCTTGGATGTGGTCGATGGTCGAAAATCCACTTCTGAAGCCAGCCTGCTCGGATGGTTGGCATTCATCAAGGATTCGGGTGAGGCGATTGCATAAAACTTTTGCGAAAAGTTTATATGTATGCGAAAGGAGGCTTATGGGGCGATAATTAGTTAATTTTGATATATCCCCCTTTTTATGGAGTATAGTGACTATTGCAGTTTTCCAAGATTCTGGAGTACGTTTATTCCGCAAAACCTGGTTGAAAAGTCCTACAAGGATATGAGTGACAGGGTCACCACCAGCACGGAGTAGGTCTGTTGTAACTGCATCTTCGCCAGGGGATTTCCCAGATTTCATACTATGCAAGGCCTTCTTGATTTCGTCAACTGTTATCAGTGGTATGTTATCTACATCTTTATATGGATTAGGTGGTGCTCTTTTGTCGTTTAACGACGGTTCTGGCTTAGCAGCTTGTGAGGCATACATTCTTCCGTAGAAGTTCTCGACAAGTTTTACGATTTGGTCCCGATCCGTAACCAGAGTACCATCATCGTCTTTAACTTTCACTATCTCATTATTTCCTGTCTTTAGTCTCTTTTTAAATACTTTTGGGCCTCTAAACTTTTCAATTGTGCTAACTATTATTTCTGTTTTGTATTTTCTCAGATCTTTTCTAATAGATTTACTAATTTTCTTACTCATTTCTTCAATTTGTTTCTGATCAGCTGCAGTATTGTGTCTCATTTTCCTTCTTTTTTTATGTGTTACCCCATAATTTTTTACTGCGTATACCGATTTTAGACCGATTTTGATGATTCTCTTTGTATTCGAAAGCTGGTGCTTGTCATGTGGTCCGATTTCAATTTGACAGAGATCTGACGAGTAATTTTTGAGTAATCAAAAAAGTAGTCATTTTATACTAACACCTACAAAAAATTAAAAATAAATTATTTTAAAAAAAAGCATGTATAACTAAAATTAGAGAAATAAAAGATTAATATTTAGAAAATCTAGAAGGTTTTCTATGTTTTATTGAGGTCGGCGCCAACTTCAATATTTCGAATAAACGTCGTCACTTGTCTTGCACCGACCTCACAAACACCGTTGACATATTTACTTTTAGATTTTTAAACGTGAAAGTTTTTTTTGTATTGTTTATTACTTTAATAAAAATATTAGAAGTATTCCCATGTCTGAGCAATATTTGGTCTAGACCCAGTCATTATAATAGGTTGGGGAAAAAGTTTCTTCGCATTTTTTAAGAAAATTCAAAACATTTTTTAATATAGTTTATTTACATTTAACTAAAGTATGTAGGTACCATTTTGTTCGATAACTTTTTGCCATCTTGTAGGTAGGGACATGATCCCATTGCTATAGAAATTTTGGGACTTCTGGGCAAAATACCTCGACAAGTGGTTTTGGCAGTCCTCTCGTGATGTTAACCTGACACTGCCTAAAGAATTCTGAAGAGACCGAAACAGGTGGAAATCTGAAGGTGCAAGGTCAGGACTATACGGCGGATGCATTAACACCTCCCAGCCAAACTCTCTCAATTTTTGCTGAGTGGCTAAAGATGTGTGAGGTCTAGCGTTATCATGATGAAAAACCACACCCCTTCTGTTGATTAATTCCGGCCGCTTTCTCTCAACTTCTTGCTTTAATCTCATCAGTTGTTCGCAGTAGGGTTCAGAATCGATGGTCCTGCCCGGTGGTAACAGCTCATAATGAATAATGCCCTTCCAATCCCACCACACACACAGCATCACCTTGTTGCGAGTTAACCCGGGTTTCGCCACAGTCTGTGAAGCCTGACCGGCCTTTGACCACGACCTTTTTCGCACGTTCTTGTCGTACGTGATCCACTTTTCATCACCAGTTATCAGCTTCTTCAAAAATGGTTCGGTTTCATTACGTCGTAATAAAGAATCACAAATGAGTACACGGTTCATTAGGTTTCTTTCAGTGAGCTTGTGAGGTACCCAAATGTCGAGCTTTTTTGTGTACCCAGTTTTTTTCAAATGCGCCAAAACTGTTTTGTGGTCAATTCCCAGTTCTTCAGCTACGTCGTAACTACTGACATGCCGATCTTGCTCCACTTTTTCAAAAATGGCATCCATTTTATCTGTAATAGGGCGACCAGAGCGACGTGCATCTTTGACATCAAAATTTCCGGATTGAAAACGCTTAAACCAAATTTATGCTACTCTCACAGACACTGCACTAGGTCCATAAACATCGCAAATTTTTCGCGGCTTGCGTTGCATTTTTACCTTTTTTGCAGTAAAATTTTAAAATGTATCGAATTTCTTCATTAGATTCACTCATCTTGGCGGTACGAAAAACAAATGAAAATCACACATTTTCCTAATTTGAATTTGGAATTATGTTCTTTAAAATTTAAACTTTCAATGATACCAAAACCAGCCAGATACAAATAGTATAGCCAAAGAGATTTTATTACAAGTTTATACATACTATAATGCGAAAAGACTTTTTCCCCAACCTAATATTACGATCTGTTAGGTGTTTGTCAATGATCCAATGAATGGAAACAATTAATTTAAATAAATAACGAAAAGGCGCACCTATTTTTGTTTCAGCAATATTGATCTCGATTGTAGAATTGTACTAATGAGGCAATTGTGCTCGTGCGGAGCAATCTTCATTCATATTGCATGAGCCCCAACAATATAATTCAGTTCAAACCATCACGAGACCACAAAGTAAAAGGGGTATAGAAGTAAGGAAGTTGTACCTGCGACAAACTGTTGAGGAGAGTTCTCAGTCAATGTCAATAATGTAATAGTCAACGAATAACTATTACCTACATTATTGACACGTAATCATAATAATTGTAGCTGTCACCAAAGGAAATTACAACTACAATAATTATGATTAGTCGTTATCTCCAAAATTAACGGATTATAAATTGGAAATAAGAGTAATTCTATTAATAATTCCTTTAATGCTCTGAGCGTGGAAGTTATTGAAATATTAATGTCTTGAAATCGGTTTTTGTATTCAAACAAAACGTAAGTAAATAAGTAAATCAGAGAATATCGAAAAGCTCTTAAATAGTTGAGTTTCCATGCCGCTCACTGCCAACATTCCTTAGTGAGATTATCATTGGTTGTTAGGGCATTATTGAACGAGATTTATGTAGTTAGGGAAATATTGTTGCAGCTGCCTAGTTAAACTTGAACATGACGCAATACTATGTAATGTAAAATTAAGAGGGCGATAAGGGCTGGCGATCTTGACCATACTGAGTGAGGCATGAAATACATAGAAAACGAAATCACTATCGATTTATCTTTATAAGATGCTACTTTATCTCATATGAATATTTAAATAAATTATCTACAAGATCAATAAAGTTGTATCAAAATAGCTCCAATAGTCCCTGAACAATGATTTTAAATTGGGAAGTACAAATTTCAAGATTTTTTGATACACTAAAATGTACAAGTTTTTGAATGTTCTCAATACTAATTTGTTGTGTAAGTAATCTATTTTTATAATACCTTTATTTTTTTTATTTTTTTATTTTTTACCGGAGTGCCCGCTGCTTTGGAGCCTAATGGTTTAGCGCGCGGTGATGGTAAGAGGCCTGATGGTATGACCCTCGTCCCCTGGAAGAAGGGAAAATGTTTGGTTTGGGATGCCACCTGCGCGGACACCTTAGCAATGTCTCATATTCCAGCTACCTCAGCAATATCCGGATCGGCTGCAGCTTCCGCTGAGTCTCTCAAACGGCGCAAATACGCCGGTCTCTCAGGAGACTACTTATTTGAGCCGTTTGGGGTAGAGACTCTGGGACCATGGGGTCCAGGAGCTCACCGACTTTTTCGGGATATTGCAGAGCGGCTTCGTGAGACAGTAAGTGACAATAAGGCTGGTTTGTATTTCGCACAAAAAATAAGTCTCGCGATCCAGCGAGGTAATGCAGCCAGTGTTATTGGTACACTTCCTGTTTCAGAGGACCTAGGCGAAGTATTTTATCTTTAGTAGTTTTTAAGTATTTTGTAGGTATCTAGTTTTAGTATCCCTTTTATAACGTAGATTTGATTAGTTTATATTAAGTAGTATTGATTTGAATTATGACATAATTTGTACTAAATATTTGTCTAAGAAATATTATAAGGCTCTTAATTTTTTTTTTTTAAATTTACGGTGTTATTGTTAACATGTGATGATCGTTCCGTATGTTACCCCTTACCGTCCTTAACTCTATCATAACCGTATCATAAATATCAGTAGTGAAGAACAAGGATATGGAACTCTGTGAAATTTACATGATTTTTGAAGTTCTTCTTCGTCGCTCTAGCCTGCTCAATCAGTACCCGTAGTGTAAGTTTTTAGAATAAAATACGTAAGTATTGTTATTGCGTAAGAGATCAATTTGTATGGGAAAGATTTGCGCTTCTTTCCGCCAGGGATGCTTTTCACGTTTCCTATACAAATTGACCTCTTAACGCAACTATAATAGTTACGATTTTTATACGAAAAAACTTACACTATGGGGATATACCCCTGAGTCTACCCGGATGGCCTAGCTAGCGAGCCCAGTATGCTGCCACTGCATTGCATTCCATTGAAACATTGGCGGCAGTTTTTCTGGCTCCGTGTATCTTCTGCACAGGGGCTGTATGTTATATTTAAAATGAAGAGGTGTTTTTTAAACTGCCATTGCCAATTTTGAACTTTATATCCTTGATATAGCGAGCGAACTGATGGTAAGACACTAAGTAAATTGCAATTGCGTTATCTGCTTTTAAAGGGATTTTTTTGTCTGCTAAAAAGGTAAAGGTTGTTTCTTCCCAAATCGTAAGCACTTGGAGGGACTGCTGGTACAATCTGATACCAGAACTTGAATATGGACTAAATGTTGTGTAAGTAACGCACAGCGATGGATTTCTAACTATCTATTTATGGATGTAATTTGATAGTAACAGTTTTGATTCTTCAGGATACCTAAAAGAACTTGAATTCTGTGGGAACTCTCTTTATTTTGTGGCAGAACTCAATCAATATATTGTAGACATAGGACTCACGAAAAAGTGATTTTCTATTATTAGGTTATTTTTGTTTGCCTTTGGAAGGTGCGTCTTTTATCGTTGAAAATGTGCGATAGTGGAAATACTGTTTTGAATTTTTATTTGTACATCCTATTCGTCAAACTTTGTTTGTAAGAAAAGTAAAGTTCAGTCGAGTAAAGTCGATTACTCTTACTGAATATGTTAAGTATTTGTTCGATTAATAAATATATAGGTCAAATGAGCCGCATTGTGCATTCCGCGCGGCAATAGTAGAAATACCTTTCTGCACGTTTTGTTCATGGATGGGTGATCTCCTATATTGAGTACCTAACGTAATCTTAGAGTGCTCTTACCGACGTATTGGACTTGAAAAATTTACTAATTTTTTTTATTACTCGAGTGTCGTTATAAGTATTCAAAGTTTATTTATGATAAGGTTAAAATGTTAATGGTTTGGTTAATGGTTAGGTTGAACACTGAATTTCAGACACGCCCTTATAACGATATAGAGATCGATACAGTACTTTGACACCATATATAGCGACGAATCGGCGCACGCACACATACAAACGTCGTTTACACGGCCGCTAAGCCGGCAAAACGGCAAAAACGGCCGCGTAAACGACATTTGTATGTGTGATTCGTCACTATATATGGAGTCACAGTACTGTATCGTTCTCCATATTGTGCCCTTATATTGTTTATTTGTTTGTATATTTGGTAAAAGGCAGCAAGACCAACTTCGGGCACCACGCCACCATGAATAGACTCCAACGTCAATACAATGCTCTAGTTAAAACGACGAAGATAGATATTTTTGCTGACAAGACGACAAGGTTTAGAAGAGAGATTATAAATTGTCTCACGCTCGGGTCCTTCAAGCTCTGATTGTGTTCTTATTATTTTATTTAACATTTTTAGTTTCCTAAAGTTTTGTAACATCTAGTCCAGATGCCGTGGCAACCTATTATTAAGTCTGCACTTAGAAGGATTGTTAAGCACTTAGTTTTAAGCTGTAATAGAGTAAGATTTGTTAGTTGTCCTAAAATAAATAAATTTCTATAGTCACAGAACATATAAGAGGAACTACTTACGTAATTCTTATTCACAATTTTATGTATTTTTATAGATAAATTAAAACAGCTCTAAATAAACTATGGAACGTTAACTATGGAATGAATTTATTTTAAATCACAACAAATTTTTATACTATGTCTTGTTAAAATGTCCATGTCAAGAAGTTGATACTTGTAGTTTTGACAGATTTACTGAATTTTTGAAATTGTTATAGTAACTGATGAAGCACTTTCCTGGTCGAGTTTAATAGTTACTGATACAGTGATTAAACATTTAGATAAGTGAGAAAGCACTGAAATATAGAGAAGGTCGATGGCCTGTGATCATGCGTTCTTTAAAACGATCGCAGAGGTAAAGCTAATTAAGTGTGCGGTTTTCTTCGGATTGGTGACCAAAAATATTTCAATAATCTCGATTGTCCTCCATGCTTTGGAAGGCATGATAGGATGATAGTCCCGGCAGCTGTCAAAAGATTGAAAAAAGGAGGAAATGGCAATTGCACGTACATACGTTCTTAAATTAAAAAGAGGTTATCGATTTCCCTTTTCGTATTGTAGCAGAAAATAGCGTAATCAGTGACTATATCTGTAGGTCTGTTTAGCTATTCGCAGCTTACGGCGGCGGGCGCGCCAGGGCGGCGCCGTCGTCAGACGCCCGCCTTGTCCTCGCCGCACGTCGCCGCCTCGATCTAAGTAATATACATATATTTATATTACTTACTATTATTATAGTAACTTGAAATAGTAATTAATAGTAATAAGTATGAAGAGAAAATATGTTTTCTAAAAGTATTCTTTCTCTATCGCTTTTTGAACCTGATTTATTGTTTCGCCTTAAAAGTAGATTGCAAGTATTGATATTTTTGTAGATATATTTGTGGAATTGTGGAGGTTATTTTAACGTTTTTGATAAAAAAATTAAAGGCGAGACGGACAAAATGTATTTTTGAAAATTTCAAAAGCAAAAGCCAGCTATCTGTAAAATTATTACAGAGGTAACTATAGCTATTAATTATGTAAAACTACCGTGTTTTGCTATGCCTAGAGGTATGTTAAAACCCGTTGACGCAGGAAAGGTCATCCTAAGAGACAACCTGCAGTAGTCAAAAGATAATAAAAAAGGTATGTATTAAACTACTAGCTTATTAAATTAATCCGGACAGAAAATCTCGATAGTTTTGAAGAAGTCACGAGAATCGTAGTAGTTTGGAAAGAAAATATGTTTGTTAGGTTAAAAGCTTGTTATAATGATCATGAATTGTTAAACTTTGTAAACATATTTGTTAAATATATTGTACCTTTTATGGAAGAGCTTTTAGGAACATACTTTAAGGTAAACAAATCAGCGGAATGGAAATAAGACATTGATGGATTATTCCACGACTTCCTGAACAGCGCCGTAGGCTTTTGTCAGAGAATTGTTCCTGCATTTAAGTAACCTAATGGCGCTACCATTAGGTTACTTATTTATATTGTTATGTTTATGTTATTTAGACGATAATCTTGTAGGGTCGGTAGGCAAGGTAGGTATCCCTTTAGAGAAAAAAATGTTGGACATGTACGTACGGAATGTTTTTACGAGTCCGGGCCTAGACAGAGTAACAGATTAAAAACTATAACAAAGATCGACAAAAACAAAATGCATGGGAAATATTTCTCATTTTTCTTATCATGGGATGTATATAAGCTACGAGTAGCCGCCCGGGAACCCTACTTGGGAACAATTGCTTTCTTTCCCCAGCAGCCGGGAAGGGAAATCGAGTCGAAACATTTTCGGTAGTACCCATCCGAGTAGGTGCACTTGGTAGTTTAGTTTCATGATCGATACGAAGAAAGCACGGCCGCGGCACTATCGACCTCCTCGAGAATGTATATATATATTCTTTATTTGTACACATAAATTGGTAATAGAAATCATGATTTTATTATACTTGAATTGATGGCAGAAGGAACTAGAAACACCGAAGGAGCCCCGTACAAATACGAACACAATATAGTTCGCATACTATAGGACAAGGGAGTAGCTGAAAAACAGCGTTACATAGGGCAATAGCCTTGGTAACAGACGCTAAGCTATATCCTTTTGCAATTTGCCCTTAAATAAATAAAATTGCTTTAGTGTAGGTATACAAATATTACGTTCTTTAAAGTCTTATGTTAAGATTAGGATTAAATTATATATAATTACTAGCTGACCCAGCAAACGTTATTTTGCCTTACAAAAATGATTAAATTACTAAAATGGCTATAAAAAAATAGGGGTTGGTGATAAAAAAAAAAAATTTTTGCGTTGTATGTATTTTTAATGCCACATAATAAAAAAATAAAAACAAAAAATTTCGTCCAGAAATTAAAAAAAAAAAATTAGGGGTAGACCCTTAACATTTAGGGGGATAAAAAATAAATGTTGTCCGATTCTCAGACCTACCCAATATGCACACAAAATATCATGAGAATCGGGAAAGCCGTTTCGGAGAAGTTTAACCACAAACACCGCGACACGAGAATTTTATATATTAGATGTCGCAGGAGGATAGTAAAACACGCCGTTTAACTAAACGGCGCGCCGGATTGTAGTGTGTGAGAATTGTTTACCAAATAAAACCATTTGTCCATAAATCCGTAGTAGATTCTATCAATTGACGCCGCCCGCTGTTGTAGAGTGGTCAGTAACGCTGCCTACACATCGGGCGGTCCGGGTTCGAGTCCTGGTAGTAGCAAATGTTAGTGTGATGAACACGATCATTTGTTCATGAGTCATGGTTGTTTATATATTTATTTAAGTTTATTTATAAAAATATCTGGATTATTAAATATATTTGTCCGTTATCTAGCATCCATAACACGAGTTCTTAAAGATACTTAATTTGGGCTAGATAATTGGTGTGAGCGCGACAGATATATTATTATGTAATTATGTAATCAATATGAGTCCGTACATCGAATGGAGATTGCTTGTTATTGGTAGGTTCAGGTTACTTTTTTTTATGACTAAGCAATTTTATGAATATTTGTCACTCGTTACTCTCACAGACACCTCCGCGCCGTTAATGTGGCGTGTTTTACTATCCGTCGCGACATATACATAAGAAAAAGTATAGGTATATTTGAGTAAATTAAAGGAAATATAATAGTTTTAAGGAGTAATAAAAATTTTTTTCATTTCATTCCGTTTTCTTACCCTTACACCTAATTTATTTGTAGTCGATGCAGTACGTCTTGATATCGGTAATACTGCGTAAGGATTGGCATTATTTCGATTTTTACGGCCGTGTACCTGGCACCAACCCTCCTTGGGGACGACTGCTATCTTGCGACAGTACCCAGGACCACCGTGCGAGCCTTCCGAAGCATGGAGAAAATCGATTTTAAAAAATTCGGTCACCCATCCGAGTACCGAACGCACACTTGGTAGCTTAACTTTCGTGATCGTTACTAGGAATGCATGACTGCGGCGCCATCGATCTCCTTTTTTGATAATAGAAATATACATTTAGAAATGTAGGTATGTACAAATCTGAGCTTATCTCTTCTTCTTTTAAATTAATGGCGATCGCCACACATAAAGATTACGCATTGCGCCAATATAAAGTGAAAATGTATTTAAAGTAACCGACAATTGCACGGTAGATTGAGTTTAAAATGGGACTCCGAGCTTATCTCATCTTCCAGTCAATCCTAGCTTTAGTTTCATAATTTGATTTTGTGTAATTTAACAATTGATGCGTAATTTAACAAATATTATTAATTCGTCGTCGAATTTATTCCACGTCCAGACTTAAAAATAAAGCTTGTTTAAACAAAAAACTAATTTGTAACTTTAACCCGAACGATGCTTTTAATTAGGTATCGTTAAATTAATTTTTCCCAGATAACATCGTTTTATATTAACCTACAAAAATATTATTTGATGTAAAAAGTTCTAGGAGTTTAGAAATTACTCTCAATCCTTTGATGTCTTACCGCCCGCAATAAGCCGATGAAAGTGGTCTCAAAAGGGTTTAAGGTTAATAGTTTATCCTTCAAGAAATTATTTTTGGCCTGTGTAAAGAAAATACGGGTTAGAGATATATAAAATAGTTGTAAATCTTAATCCAGCCACGGTTGTATATGCATGTGTATGAGACTATAACAGAGATACCTACAGCTATTATATAACGTAACATAAATTACAAAAAGTACGGATTACTAATTTACTACCTTATTAGAAATGAATCCTAGACAGAAAATATAGATTTTTTATTCTACAAACAATTATGAATGTATAAAATGTTGAAACAACGTGTAAAATTGTTAATAATTATAATTATGGATGAGGGTAATAAATATTTTACTTTAAAAACTACTGTATAAATTTTTCGTGAATATAATAAGTCTATATTTCTTTAAAAAAATCTACGTCGATGAAGTCACGAGACGAGAGGAGTACTAGTTCTACAAACATCTGATTGCGGAAAATAGGTGCTATAGGATTCATGAATATTTATACGTTTTTGTTATATTAAAAGCTGTTTTTGTCTTTGTCAAACTGTGTCAATACCAGAGGGCCTAGTAATGATAATAGCCCCCCCACTAGAGTTTATTCCTGCCGGAATCTCATATTTTTATGGAATGAATTCTAGAGGATGGGCAAAGCGCGAAAGAATGCCTGAGTTAAAATCTCTTCGTCCCCGTCACTAAAACGTCAGTTTCATACATCATTATTATTTTCGTTAGACGTTCAACGCAATCGACTGGCCACTGGTCTAGACCCTCAGGTGCTACAAAATTCCGAAACAAAGTTTGCAGTTCGGTAAGTATTTGTCAAAAACTTCGATTTAAAAGCCCTACTACCAACGAGTGATCCAGTAGTGTACTAAAAAGCTTTTAATGGAAGGCTGATTCACACAAGGTAAGTAACTGACTTGCAAATTCGAGGAAAGTCAATGTTGACTTGGTAATGACCTAGTGTAAATTGATTTGAATGCAGTACAGCGCTGTCGCTTGAGCGCTGACTTCAAAATTCCCGCTTACTGATTGCAAGTTAACGGTGCGGTCAGTTCTCGGTACCAGCACTGGCACCCACTTACCTTGTGTAAATCAGGCTTCAGGCTGATTCACATTGATCCAGTAGCTACCAGCATCACTGGATTCTAGTGCTGGATTGGCATTAGTACTAGATCAGGCAGTAATGCAATTCAAAAGCCGTTTACGTTCAGTCCAATAGACTATAATTAGTTAGTCACAGAGATCTGTTGAGCCTGTTTTACTTAGGAACCAACTAAGTACAGATGATACCTAGGAATATATGCGTGTTGTACTTATGCATTGTGTAGGTAGGGTTGTCAAGGGCAGGTGTAAAATAGCGTAGATAACGAACAAATATACATAATAATAAATTTCTTTTTGTAAATAAACTTAAATAAATATATAAACAACCAAGACTCGTGAACAAATGTTTGTATTCATCAAATAAACATTTGCCTCTACCGGGATTCGAACCCGGACCGCCCGATGTGTAGGCAGCGTTACTGACCACTCCACCGCGACGGTGTCACGTAATGGAATAATGTATACTTATGACATAACGGATTGTACTCTTGGAACAGCTTCTAAGAACATATTATTCAGAATAACCAATCAGCGGAATGGAAAAAAGACATTGATGGATTATTCCGTGATTTACTCAAACAGCGACGTAGGATTTCGTCTGAAAATTGCATAAATGTAACATACCTAATGTAGGGTGCTTTTATATTCTGATATTATAATCTAAATTTATGTTAGTTAGACAATACTTTTGGAGGAGTAGGCCTATAGTCCGAGAAGTTACAAGTTCGAATCATTTTAGAGGAAAATCATTACGGAGCTAAGAGATACGGAATGTTTTGACTCATGTGCAGAATATCTAATTAAAAAAGTTTATTATTATACCTAATTTGAATTAATATATAATGGTGCAGTCTCACTTCAGTTATTCTTTGTAGAGCAACGTTTCAAATTGTTACTATAATAACAATCAATAGCTATAAGTTATACGATTGCATCGAACGCTTAGCGCAAGGAATATAATCTAAGAAGCTGACGAAATACTGAGAAAACCCATGGCGATTATCGTCTCCAATGTTAGAGTTGGCGTTTATTCGCAGAAACGCTTTATAGCGTTTGCCACTTTGTCTAGGCACTCTGTTGTCTTGTGAAGTAACATGACTTGGCTTTTGCACTAATCCAGGAGCTTGGCTGAGAAGCTTTTTTGTCCAGTTAATAAAAATCCTATAAATGAATAAATAATTAGTACTCCTAAACTTTAACTGTTCCAGCATATGCGTTCACTGGTTCCAGTATATTATGCCAGAAAGTTACTTCCTAGTGCGACTACAACCTATAAGTTGGAATGCAAAAGTGTAAAGGTATTAAATTTTTTATTCAGAAATACGTGAAATATTTATTTTATCGTGAATGTGTACCACAAAGGAATTAAGAATATTCTCAGTGGTCGTGCAGGGTAATTAACATATAAAGAGTTCGTACTTCGAATTCTGGTAAAGGCACCTTGTTTACAACAACTCCTGTTGGACCTCGTCGACACTACCACCGATTTGAGGACAGATGATCCAGCTGCTGCACGCGATGTCCCAGTGAAGTACTCCCACACGTAGCTGTCCTTCTATACTATAAAAGGTCACATATAAGAATAAACTTCTTTAAACCTAAAAGTCCATCTCGCGTATCTTTGTCGTCGCGCATATCCCCTAGACTATAAATCTAGGGCAGTGTGTTCCTGAGGGGTGCGGCTGCTTCTGATAGCATTATAATCACTTAGGCACTAGACAAGGGGGTGCTTACGCTTAGTCGGTAGGAGTCCGACATAACCCGAAGACCGACCTTCGGGTATTCAAGATGATTACACCTCTTCCTTCTCTCAGGGTTTGGAATGCCTTATTAACTCTTGCGTTCCTTTCTCTTTCATTCCTTTTTCTTTTTTTATCCACCTTACACACGAAATCAAACACACCTGTTTTTGTGATGAACACCAAATCTTTTGTGATGGTCTTTTTTATTTCTATAGGCATGGCGTTTGACCACAATCGCGCCTGATAGAAAGCGATGATGAGGCCTAAGATATTATGTTACACGCTCGCCTAGAAGATGCTCACCCTGGCCTTGAAGATGTCCAGATATTACTCCTACTGGTCCGGGAAAACAGACCTCAGCAAAGAGTTCAATTTCTTAGATGTTCGCATAATGAAAGCGGGAGCAAATCGCTTCATGCGAATGAGAGGAATATCCTGGATGGAATTCGGAGCTTTCCACGTGGTATGGATGGACGTTTGCATAGTGAGGTTGCCTGGTGAAGCTTGCTTCCACATTCCACCTTATCATCAGTAAACTTCAGGTGAGATGAAGGTCAAGCTTACCATCAGGTTAAAATACAGTGGACCCGCGGTAATCCGGCCCCTGTCTAATCCGCCGCCCCTTGTAATCCGACACAGCTATCACTGTTGATTGTAAGTACCCTTCATTAAAATTGCGGCAAATCATCACTAATATACTGCATGATTGGGCACAATTGGACAGGTTGTAACTTGTACGCGACACCACATTTTATTTTTATAATGAAATATTACTTAGAATTTTTAATTTACTAAATTCCACGTACATCATTATGTAGTACGATTCATAGTTTAATTATATATAGATTTTTGATTTCTAGTTTGTCGGATTACAAGGTACTTTTATTCATAAAATTCCGAACTATAGAGGGTCTGAGGCAGTACTTTATAATCCGACAAATTCGATAATCCGACATCGCCCTGCAAAACGTTTGTCGGATTACCGCGGGTCCACTGTAATAATAAATGGAGAAATGAAAGCTCAATTCATATATCCCTACTAATGAAATGAAATGAATAAGCTCTTTATTTAAATGGACTTTGCTAAGTAGGTACTTTTAAATCGTGAAAAAGTCAAATAACTATTATTATGCTGAAAAGGAGAAGAAATGGCGAAAGAAACTCCACACCTCACAATTTAGTTTAATTTTTCATGAGTAGGTATTTGTTTTTTTTGGTTATGTATGTCCAAGAGAGTTTTGATTATGTTTGTAACGTGCCTATTTAACCACAAAACTACTGATGCTACTCATGAAGAAAGTAAGTAAATGTCTGGTATATAAACATCAGTAGAGATATATGGAATCGGGGGAAATGAAATCCTTGGCAACCAAAGTTCAGGCAATGTTTTGGTTGCGGCAAAATAGTTTGAAGCTACATATTTGACTCTATTGCTCGAAGAAAATAAGTTCATGGTAACTTTCCTCTTCCTTACCTGGTTCCAATTTATTTGGGGTCGGTTCACGCCATACTGCTATAGGTTTTAGTGAACTTTTATGTGTGTGTCTGTCTGACACCAACTCTCCTTGGGAATGCTGTTGTGAGTGGTTTAAGGACGTAGCATACTTAACCGCTAGGAACCGCATCGCCTCTTTTTACTTTGAAAATGAGGCGATGCGCTACAGTCTGTAGCCGTTTCGTAGCTGCTATTCCTTACCGTTAATAGTAAAAAAAGGCGCAACACAGTGTGCTATGACCTTTATTCGCCACTATGCGAGTGACCTCTTGGTACGATTTGGTCTGGACGGGTTCCCTCACGCTTGGTAATATTAATATCAGCGTTTAATAATTATTCTACAAACATAACAAAATTGTTTAGGTGTAACTTAACAAGATACTAAAATTAAGTTTTTTATAACAACCTTTTCAACTTTATACAGGCTGAATTTTTCAAGTGGGCCTTCAGGGCCAAATCCTAAACTATAGGGAATATCGAAAAATGCTCAAAGGAGTCGCGAACCCAATTTTGATGAAAACAAAAACTGCATCATTAGATTTGTCAAAAATCAATAATCCTGCCTAGGAATCGAACCCAATGATTTTGAAAAAAAAAACGCTACCTGTATTATTACGCCATTAGATAGTGTTGTTAATAAGGATCGATTCCTTCGAAGTAATGATGTTACGGGAAACTAATGGAAAATGTTAAATTTTAATAAAATATTTCTTGTTCCACATTGGTTGAAGCGATAATAATTATTATTTTAAAAATCCAACCATGCAGTTTTTGTTTTCATCAAAATCGGGCTCGCGACTCCTTTGAGTATTTTTCGATATTCCTTATAGTTTAGGATTTGGCCCTGAAGGATCACTTGAAAAATTCAGCCTGTATACTCGTAGTATTCAATAAAATAAGATTGCCAGTCTCTCTGTGGTTGAGAGTTTCAGGTGGAGCTCGATTCCATCTTCTTCCCGTCACTTATCATCAGGTAAGATGAGGCCAATAGCTTCCCTGACAAGATAATCCTTTGGGTGTTGGCAACCCCAAAACACCAAAATGGCTTCGAGGCTCCCTTCGAGGGTACTATAAACAATGCAATTAACAAGCAGACATAAATGTGTGCGTGCCACACGTTTAAACTGTCCGACATATTATGTCTGCCTGTCACTTCAGGGGATAAAAAACATAATTCTAGTACTTAATCATAAATAATCTATAAGTACTAATATTATAAAGCTGAAGAGTTTGTTTGTTTGAACGCGCTAATATCAGGAATTACTGATTCAAATTGAAAAATTATTTTTATATTGGATAGCCCATTTGCCGAGGAAGTCTATATAACATCATAACACATAGCCGCCTCAGGAACTGCTATAATACAACATTGTTAGCATTAAATATAACATTGCAAAACATGTGGCCTGCATGTAGTCATAAGGTGTAGTCATTAGCCCTGAGACGCATGCATACCGCAGACATTAGGCAACTATGTATTAGTTATTTAAGTACAATAAAACATAAAAAACCAATAAACAACACAACCTCCAAAAAAACATCATAACACGCGAACAAAGTCGCGGGCACAGCTAGTAGTACTATAATTACCTTAAAGTTACGTTTCGTATTTATTTAAAGAAAACCAACAGGGTTACAAAAAGTTAACTTTAGATAATGTGTTACTTATAAAATAAGTAACACATTATCTATAACGTAAGACCAATTACAGGTCTCCTTTCTGAAATTATGTGTTATGAAAATAAAACTTACAAACCTATAAAACAAAAAAGCTTCACAGCTTTCACCCTTTGAGTTGTTATGTAATGATTTGTAATTCTAAAAAAACATCGAACCAAATACTTGTACAGCGTATTTCTAATGTTCATCAATAAATACATAATTCTAATATTTCGATAATAAAACATACTGCACATACTAATACTACATATAATGTATAATTAATGAAATACTAAAATACATAAATATAATAAAAATAAGGAAATACTATTAATACATAAATAAATGACAAAAAAACAAACAAAATTAGGTATAAAAATTTACAAAACAATAAAAAGTAATCCCTATAAAACAATACGTTAATTTCTAATTGAGGACGTATTTTAGTTCATTGAATTATTTAAATTATTACAACAGACTGATGTTCCTAAAGAAATAGCTGTCAATCTTGGAATATACACTAGGCCGGAACGAAAGCGACTCTGTAATAGAGACTTCAATAACGTCCAAAAGATTTTACAATTTAACTACTTACTTGATAAAAAAGACTGTATAATGGACTGCTGAGATGATTTTGAGTGTAATATTTGTCCTGTTTGTTGGATTTTGTTTGTTTTTTTCGGAAGGTTTGTTCGGAACTTTTTGAGTTTGGTGCTCCTTAGGCGATAGGGGGGCAACCTGTCACTATTTGGAGTCACTGCATGATCCATACTGCCAGGTGTAACGAAATATTACCCAAGGCTCTGCTCAACCTCTTGGGACTATGAGCGTGATTGTATGTATGTATATTGTTACATACATATGTTGTTATGCTTTAATATTTCTATATTTGTATAATACGAGTTAAATAATATTATTAATACAAATTAAGTATCATTAAGAATTTGTGTTAAGGATACTAGATTTGTAATGAAATAAACTTTTCCTCGAACATGCTTGGAAATTTGAGCATTATTTTGACAGCCTTCTTTGAAAAAAGTTTTTCAACACCATTGCTCGTAATTGGTATGTAACTACACCAATTTTAGTTTCACAATGTATCATATTACTTACGAACTTATATTATCTTTCGAATTTCAAATTCGATTACCGCACAGTTTGGTAATCAAAAGTTAATAGTTTCGTAACTTAGTCAAAGAAAAGAAAAGTCACGCTTTTATTTATAAGAAAAAAAAAATAGGAACCAAAGAGAATTTATATGCAAAATGCTGAAACATCTTTGTAAATTAAATAAGTTTGGCGTTTAGAAACACTCTGTTTAAAGATATACAATTATAAAAACCTTATTTAAAATTACAACTATTAAATAGAAGTCATACATAAATATTAAAAGAATATATTTATTTTGTAAAAAATATATAATTTTCTGTTTTGGCTGTATAAGCGTCGGTACCTTAGTCTTTCGCGCACAAAGCCGTCAATGAAAAAGTAAAAGCACTTAAGGCAGCTGTTGTCAAATACAGACACTTACATTCCAATATACAAATATATTAAAGCTACTGTAGAAAAGATTAAAAAGGAAGACTTAATACAGACAGGGCTGTAGGGACTTGATATCCTTTGCCCGTCCCGTTAGGGACAAAAGAAACCAAAAAAAATAAAAAATAAAAGTAAAAGCGCGCCATTTTTCAATTTTCAGTACTATTTTGTAAGTAGATATTTCGCAGTATGTATTAATTACTCGCAATGGTGTTGAAAAACGTCGTATAACACTCGTGAGCAGTTAAAAATTACATTCTCGGCTGAATATTAAGCACTCGCTGCGCTCGTGCTCAATGTCAGCCTCGAACATAATTTTCAACATTACTCACTTGTATTATAATGTAATATTTCCTAACTGGTCTGCTTTCTTCGCAGTCCAGTGTGTACGGTGCAATTTTAATTATATTTGACAGTCTAAGAAAATAATACTTCGCGAATATTGTTAATGTTTACTTAAATATTTATGGAATACCAATGTGGTATAAGTGTTTAGTAAAAAGTGCGGCGTGCCCTATTGGGTACAGTTAAAAAGTGCGTTTCCATGTCATAATCGCCTTAGTCATCTGCTTCATCAGACAGTATTCTGGGCAGGCTGGTTCAAAGGCACTGTTTCAGACGGTCGACTTTCAACCGGTTCGTTGGGAGGTTTCACATATTTTCTGGAGATAGCATCTCGCGCCAGTGCTATACCGATCACGTGGAGGTACAGGAAAAGTAGCAGTACTCCAGTAAGGACACCCACTCCGAACGTCGTACCAGCATTGTTCCAGTCAAGTACTGCATAAATCCAGGGGTTGCCTTTTCTGTAAAAAAAGCAGTAATAATTATTGACCCATACCTTAAAAGCATAATAGAAGTCGCTGTACTCAAGCACATAAATTGTTAATATACTATTTAACAAAGCTATATTATTTTTCACTACATTTTCGAAGAAATTGAAAAAAGGAATTCACTCTATGTTAGATGTCTGATTGGAAGATAACAGCAGTACTTTATAAAGGACATATACATAGAGTCACGCTTTCTCCCGTAGGGATACACAATGATCACTTCTAACCACTAGCTGCTATATATTTCTATAGCTTCATCTCATTTCATCACATTTCTCATACATTACCAGTGATTTCTAGTACTTTTCACCTGGCCCGCTCTGTCTGAAGGTTTTCGAATTTTAGGTTTTCTCCGCCCCTTTTATTGATAATCAGAGAATATATTAGAGCACATGAAGAGTCTTATAAGAGGTCGATGGCGCTGTGCGGTCGTGCGTTCTTAGTAACGATCACGAAAGTTAAGCAACCAAATGGGCGGTCGGTACTCGGATGGGTGACCGAAAATTTTTCAACTCGATTTTCCTTCGTGCTGGTGCTTTTGGGTGCTTTTGAAAGATAGCAGTCGTTCCCAAGGAGGGTTTGTGCCAAGCACACGGCCGTAAAAATCTAAAGCCTAATCCTTAAACAGTATTGTCGATATCAAGGCATACAAGCATAGGAAACTCTGATGATGAAGAGTCTTATGACGTTAGGCTGGTAATAACGCTTGCTGTCAAAAGATAGCAGTTGTTCCTAATGCGAATTGGTGCCAGGCAGGCGGCCAGCCGTAAAAATCTAATGCCAAAGAAGTATTGTCGATATATTATCAAGACATTCTGCACCAACCCGAATTAAATTAGGAGCAGGCAGGTTAGAAGAAAAAGAAAGAAAGAATGAGTGTGAAGATTTTTATAAAAATTGTACTAATTAAGGAGTTAACTTTTACTTTGATACATGGCTTTCACTTTTAATCGACGAATAAAATTCCCCGTGTCCCTTTAATGGGACCATTGGAAATTGAGACATAGGATCCCATCCACATAGGGACATCTTATCCCAGTAATATGTTCCTGTAGGCGAAGCCACGGACAAAAGCTAGGTAAATAAATACCATTAGCCATTAATTTTATGTCCTAGCCATTAATTTTATGTCCTAGTATGTTGATAGGTCCCCCAAAAGGTGGAGTGACGATCTGGTAAATGTGATGTTTTCCGCTGCGTTGGTTACTTACGCGTCGGTGCCTCCAGCTAAGTAGTAGACGAGTCCAAACATGAAGTACGTGAGCCCGAAGAGAAGTGGCTGGTAGATGTGCAGCAGACGACTGGGGTGCGACGCCGTCACCAGCAGCAGGAACATGAGCAGCGAGTTGATTCCGTGCACCGCTACGTCCAGGACCGGGTCCAGCTCCTCTTGCACGCCAGCTAACACATATTAAAGGATGTATAGTGAGAGTAGTAGGGCACAACAGTATTGGGCACAATATATGTATAGCTGCTGATACGTCGGTTGATCTTTTACGGTATCACACCAAATTTGGTAACCCACTAAATTCAACGGCCTGGCCGTGAAGGTCGGAGATTTGAAGAATTCGCGTTTTTTTTTGTATAGATATGTCAAAAGACTACACCCACGCATTGAACCTATATGCATAAATATTTTGACGGCACCAAGTAAAATATAAGTTTCTTGGTAGACGGCCTACTAAATGTCAAAGAGGTGTCAAAGAATTTTAAAAAAGAAAAACGTACATACTTTTTCAGCATGTTAAAAACATTATTAAATCCTTAAGGATAGGATAAGAATTAGGAGTAGGAAAAGTTTTCTCCGTTTGTGTTAGTTTGTCTGAAGACGGTGCTCGCCGAACTATCCTCTTCACAATATTTTTTTTTTAAACTGTATATAGTGTAAAGAAATAAATAACGTAAAATACTAACATTAGAACTTTAATTAGCTTCGTAATGTTCTATTCATATTGATGAATAAAGTTCCTTTAGTTCCACGTGAGGATAAGTCCACTTGGCAGTGAAATGAGACCACCAAAAAGTAAGAGTCTGTGCTGTCCGCGTCACATACTTCTCGCAAGAAATGGAGAGAAATTTGTGAAACAGACTGCCAACCTTCGCTAACAGGAGAGACACTAAGTATTAAAGTAGAATTTTTAGATAAGAAGTTTGTAATTACCTTGATAGAGCACTGTCCAATAGAAAAGTGTTATAAGAAAGGCGATCGGCACAGCAATATTGTATAGCACCCAATACGCCTTCACATACCACGGCAGCCAAAAGTGGTTACCTGCAAATTTTCGTACAAAGATTACGCATATCTTAAAAATAATGTTAATTTATAAATACCACTAAAAATGTGAAGTTTAAGGGGCACCAAGTGTAACATAATTTGTTTGTTTTTAACATAGGTGATTATTATCATATAACTGGTAGTTATATTTATTTATACGAATTAAATTTATTAAAAAAATAATAAAATGATTATCTTTATTCTTATCGTACAAAAATACTACTCGACTTTTACTTAATAAAAAAAACTTTTGTTTTTTAAATACAATTTGTCTTTAAAGGTATTTGTTTTGTATGTACTAGGTGGTAGGCCTGTATGTAGGTAGGTATTTTTTTATACTAGATGGTAGGCCTGTAGGGTCATCTGTCCAACCGTTAACCATTAATTAGTAAGCACATTATATTTATTTTATAGATTATATTTCGTAAGTGTGACGATGCTATTTCGTGCCTCTCATGTGATTTAGGCATTTAGATGTGAAAACAACCCCGCTCCTCTGTCCCCAATTTACAGCGACATTGCCGGTAAAAAACATAAAATTCGATATTTTGTGTTTTGAAAAGAAAAAGAAGTTGCGCTATTTTTCTTTTTCTTTTCACTTCTTTTCGAATAATATTTTGAAAATTACTGGCTCACTAAATGAGTTTCTTTTACAATATGTAACGAATGAGTAGTGATTTTCATTTAAAAGTTAGGTTTGCGTAACGAGCTCGGCAGAAGAGTGTTCTACCGTTAATCAAAATACACGTATTCACATCGTAGAAAACCTAAATATGACATAAAATTTGAAGATGATACGAATTTTTTCCTCAGTTTTGTAAGACTTCATTGACTTCAAGTATTCATTGGACTACAAATTTTAACAAGAATACCTATAATAATAAATACAAGGTCTATTTTACTTACATATGGTGTCATCATTACATAAAAACATCATTAGTTAGTGTACCAAACTTTCAAAGGTTCATAGTGTACGATAGTGTGGATACAGTCAATTCCCATTTTTTGTTTCATGTTTAGTACCTATATCAAAAATAATAATAAAAATTTATATTTCTTAAATGCCAATATATATAGCTTGGGTTTTGGCTAGATTAAAAACGGGTTGTATTGAATGAATTATTACGAAGTGTGATGATTCGAATTTTATGTGGTTTACTGTTGAACAGGTCATTCTATGTAGGGTCGTCTGGGCACGTACCACCGCCTTTTCTACTTTTCTATTTCAGCCGTGAAACAGTTTGCTGTGTTTCGTATTGAAGGGAAAGGTAGCCAGTGTAATTACCGGGCATGGAAGGCATTTCAACTTAGGCGTTCGCGATGACACCGCAGCTGCAATACCGAGTGATTTTTTTCTTATTATTGCAGGTGTTTATAGGCGACGGTATCCATTTACCACTAGGTGAGCCGTCAGCTTGTTTGTCATCTAGTTGTATAAAAAAATCGTTTGAAAAATTGTAATTGTTAGTTAAATACATTTGGACTAATTTGTTATTGAAGGCGCCAATTACATTTTCTAATTGTAATTGTTAGTTAATTACATAAGGCCCAACACCCTAAGATACCCATAAATACCTAAAAGTATTGTACATAAATATAAAACAATTTTAGATATATAGCTTGCAAGGTCTAACTTACTAAACTACTCAGAATCCAATTAAGGCACCACGAGAGTTTTGTATAAACATAATAAAAACTTCTTGTTGATACAAAAAGATAACTTTTGAATGTGACCTGAAACTTTCCAAATCTTAAAAGAAATTTTAGCAGGAAGAAAACTTTTAACACTTACTGATTGGTCCATAAAAGTAGCAGCGCGCAGACACACAAGTTGAAAAACCGCAGGCCAATGTCAACACAATGAGTCCCCAATGAGTCAGGTAGATGAACCAGAAACCGAAGGAACCTTTCAGTATGTAGAGCACCATAGAAGTAATTGTTATGCTCAAGGCAGTCAGAAAGAGCAATGCCCGGAGTACTAGAAGCGGCACTGACGATCTATTAGTCTGCCAGACACTCAGATGAAAGTCCGCTGGATTGGAGTGTTGCACATCTACGTTCCGCCATTGAACCTCCTCCTTAAAATATTTTTTCACTGCACTCATGGTGACTGATGGACGAATGACTTATCGATTACTACATACCGATTGTAGCCGCTTTATCAGCTGAGTCACTGAGTTTATCTCTATTCGATATCTATTCGAGCTAAATTTTTTACGTATTAGTGACCTTGATTTATATCTATTTATTAACTGGTTTAAACGTACGGTTAAAGTTCTTAGCTGAAATATTTGTAAATTGTGAACACCTGAAGTTTTTTCATGCCATATTATTAAATTTTTTCTTTGAATTTTATTAGTGAAGTTACGTAATAGGTAATATGACGCGGGTTAAAGGCAAAAATATTTACGTTTTATGAACTGATTTCAATAATTCCCAGTACCATCCAACTGTCTGGCAGATGCAGCAATCTGAATTTCAATACCTAAGTACATCTTAATATCTAGGTACAATAGTTGTAATCTAAGTAAGCAATATAAAAACTTCTCAAAGGATTCCGTTCGTAAAACATGTATTGATTCTCAGTACATACTCGTATACCTATCACCTTCTAAAATATTTACAATATTTTTATATGGTTAGAATATTTATAAAGGCGAACTTTTGTCACTTGGACTACGTATAAGACATTCATGTTGAATACTTAATTTTTTATGTAAATAACATTCCGTAGCCAACGTGTTTATGCAAAGCCAAATGCGAAAAGTAAGAGGTTTCATTACATCGAATACAAAAGTGTGTATATTTATTTTAATATATTATTCCTTTATAAGTTATATCACGTTGATAGGTGCAGTGATCTCTAAAAAATATGTAGGTATGTACACGCGGCTCTATCTAATAACATTAAAGTACATAAGACTCCAGATGGCTCCACAGCGTCATCGGAGATTTTTAAAAAGGTTAGATATAATACCCGTGCATATTGATAATACCTATAACAAAGTCTAAGATATTTCAAAGAAATGCCTGAATATGGAAACAGTCTTCGTATAGTTATATTTATTTGGTTATGCAGTCTCCAGCTTCCGAGGATAGTATCTATTCAAAGAGAACGGTTATAAGAGTGCTTTTGAAATCGAATCAACGCGGCTCTTCATTTTTTTCACTTTCAATGTTTCTATAGATAGGAACCTATGTAAATTTAACTTGCGGTTCTTACTTATAAAGTCAATAAGATATTCAAATTAGTCTAATAACATAAACATCTATTAAGTTTTAGTATTGCCCTCGTCAGATTAAACCACAACGTAATAGGTAGGTGGTGATTTTTTTATTTTCATTTATTATTTAGGAGAACACTTGTAAGCTTTCATAGTTGAGTACAGACTACAGCAGATCAGGCTATCCAAAATGAAAGATTTCTTTAAAGAAAATCCAATATTATTCCGTAACATTTATCTACTAAAGTTCAAAGTCTATTGAAGAAACGACAGCGTCGTCTGTATATCTAACTCATCATTCATTGAATTACAATTTCTCACACAATATTCAATAACGTAATTAATTTCGAAGTGAATTAATATACAGAATGTTTGGTAAATGTTATAACAAGCAAGCATGTATTTACGATAACACTGTTATGTTAATAGTATGGTAAAATAAATTTCGTCCATCCTCCATACAAATAGTTTGGACAGTAAAAGAAAATGTACCTACCTATGGGAATTTAAAAACTTAATTTATTTATATACGGTTATAAATCTAAACTAATGTTATAAAGCTGAAGAGTTTGTTTGAACGCGCTAATCCCAGGAACTACTGATTTAAATTGAATTTTTTTTTTGTTGGATAGTCCATTTATTGAGGAAGGCTATAGGCTATATGACATCATAACACACGAACAAAGTCGTGGGCACAGCTAGTTTTTCATAACACCACAGTGTTTATGACTATGTTCACATGGGTACCTACCTATGCTAACATAGTGCTATAACACGAGCACCTGGTCGTTTTTTATACCATCTACCATACAAACTTAAGAAAATTAAGCCACAGCCTGTTAGGCGTTCGAATTTGGAACGTTTGAATTGCGTCAGTGTTCCATCTTCCAGATGACCAAAGTCAAATAACACAACATTTTGTAGTATGTTTCTGTCGGTGAGAAGGTTGTCGTATGACAGGGTAGGGGCCTAGCGGATGGGATTTAGGTTGGCAGCGTGAATGACACGTCGGCGTTATGAAAATCTATAAACTACGATGACCGTTAACATCAGGCTGGCCGTCTGTTTGTACTAGCATACAATAAGCAGAATAAAATAAAGCATAAATTTATTCCATACTTTATATAAGCGTAACCAATATGAAATAGGTTTATCAAACAAAAAATTAAAAATATATTTACTATCTCATCACAATTTAGGAAACTATAATTAATTGATTACCTAAATAGTGCGGGACTGACTGTGAATATATTATAGAAACTTAGAGATAATAATATAATAATATATAAGATATATTTTAAATATTAGTATCTACATAATTAAAATTAAAAGATTTACATATAACTATGTCAAAGGTTTAAGCTATGTGTATTGAAGTAAATATACCCAATACAAAATTGATTTGGTTTTGGACAGAGTGAATTATTAGCATGTGGTTTATTAGTAGGTACGTCATTTTAATATCTTTTTTTATTATCTTGGATTCAAGTTATCGACTTACATTGAGTACCTACCTCTATATTATTCACTATAACAATCCGTAACCCTACACACTGTCAATGTCAAGCATTTTTATTGCGTACCTATATTTTTGAGACAATCGTTTTAACAAGGCACCTACTGAGAAAATTTGCATTTGTAAAAACCATAATCACTGTCTTTATTGTTACTTCCGTAACTGCCGTTAGTGGCGTAAAGAAAAAACTCGATAAAGGGAAAAAAAGGATTTCCATATTTTCCCGAAATATCTTATCCTCAGATGGTAAAGTATGATTCTAAACAATGTAAATTATTCTTACACAAAAAGCATTTCTCCCTTTGTTGGTACAGGACAAATATTTTTTCGGAGACTTCAAAACATACCTGCTACCGATATCCATCTTTTATCAACGATAAAGAGATATTAAATTCACAGAGAAAGGTTCACGTCTTTTATCTTTTTTCGAACTTTTGTTTGACTTAAAAAATATCGTGGAAAATGAAATGGAGAGCTTTAGTCTTGTAATGGAATTCCAACATTCCATTCGCAGCAGACAATTTAAAGAATTAAGAATATGGGTTTTCGAGTAAAACGTTTTATCGTCTTACGTAGAGCTTAAAGAAACAGGTTGTTCGATATAAAAGTGTTTTTGTAACAATATATTTGAAAACTTAACGCGAACTAATGTAAGTACTGTGGCGGAGTCGATACTCCTTCGCCACTGGCACGTTGTTTGCCGATTTATAATTAATAAATCGTATATATTTGATTTGGGAACGCGATCCGCGGGGTGACGTCAGAGAATAGGAGTTGACAGTTTACACATTAGATACACGACCGCCGCGCTGTACCTTTGTAATATTTGAGTTTGCTATAAAAGAATATAAGTATATTAGGAAACCAAGTATTTTATTTGAGCTACGCCCTAGACGATCCCGGCGGTCGTCACATGGTGGAGGCGCCGGGTAGGCTCATGGTGGAGGCGCCGTTGGCTCATAGTGGAGGCGTGAACTGAGCGCAGTTTTCAGGAAAAAGTGTAAAGGAAATGTAAAATAATAGAAGAAAGAACAAAATGGAGCGCTACAATGGATTGTATGGTGATGTATCGGAATTTTTCAGACAGTTTCAGATAATAGCCGCCGTCAATAAATATGACGAAGAAGCCAAAAAGTTTGTATTGGGGGCATACCTGGAGGGTCCGGCCCTGGCATACTACAAATGTGTTTTTGTGGGCGCGCATACGTTTGCCGACCTACAAGCGAAGATAATGGAAGAGTTTGCGCCTACGGAGAATCCGATTGCCGCTTTCTTTGCACGGAAGCAGAATCACGGGGAGGACCCCGTGACGTTCTTCTATGCGTTAGAAGAATCGGCAACCAAGGCGGGGCCTGTTATTGATGAAAAATGTTTCATCCATCATTATCTAAAAAATTGTAATACATTTGTGAAAAATAAATTGTGTTCGCAGATTTATGTCAACAAGAAACATTTGAAAGATGTTGTCAAAGAAGTAGGAAAATTATTTTTTGATGGTGATAAAAGTACGGAAATGAATCTTCCCGTGTGTGTGAAAAACGTTATGCCCGTGGCTCCGGCTGTTAGGATGGAGGTTGGAGTCGATGATCACTGTTTCCAAACAGCACCGCAGCAGGGGCCTGTTCACAACAATTTTCTCATTCCTAAACCCAGTCCTCCGTCCCGATCAAATTACTCGCAGTGTCCTTATAATTTTAGACAAAGAAACAGTCAAGCGGAAGCACCACTAGATCGCCAGCAGCGGACACCAACGCCAGCAGTCAACGAGCATCGGCAGCGAACACCAACGCCAGCAGTCAACGAGCTGAACGCTATCACGCCGACACCGCGACAGGAGGTCTTTCAAAGAGGTGTGCCCGTTCCATTTATAAGCGTTACGTGTCGCGATAAAAAGATTTGTGCTCTCGTAGATACGGGTGCTGCTATTTCAATAATTTCAAAATCGATGGCCGATGGGTTCAGTCAACAGTTCAATGCATGTGATTTGCAGTTGAACGCGATCAATGGCTCGAGTTTAACTGTTGTAGGAAAGATTAGTTTAAATATTTTGATAGAAAATGTTGTTTTTACGCATGTTTTTTATATTGTCGATGATGTTGGTAAAGATATGATTTTAGGTCAAGATTTTTTGTTTTCCAAAGGCATTATTGTAGATTTTGCGAATCGACAAATACGTACAAAGAGTATGTTCTGTGATTTTGTTGTAGAGCCTGATGGGGTTAATGTAATTTGCTCAATGGATGTCGTACAGTCGACGACAAAAGTATTATCAAGGAGTGATGATTTACATTTGCAAATAAATAATAATGATGAGTATGGGGTGGTCACTGAGAACAGTTACATAGAATCGAACTTGTGTAAAGAGTTGCCACAAAAGCAATGCGAGAATTTTTTTAGTTTGTGTAACAAAGGCAGGTTGTATAAATGTGGTTTGTTATTTCATAGAACGTATTGTTTAGTGTTCCGTGAAAGACACAAAAATAACAGACGGGTGGTAAAGCGGTATGGTTATTATAATTTCTTTAAACGGTCTCCTGTAATATGTTGTTTTAATTTGCATGGGAAGCGTCACGATAACCGACAGTTTTATGATAACGAGTGTCGCGGATAAACTCCTTACTCATGTATTATTTTTTCTAATGTGTCATTGTCATTGTCACTATAATTTGTAAAACGTTGATTGAATAGAACATTTGTTGTGTGATAAAAATATCGTGTTTTTATTCTGAATCTGAATAAACCTGCTAAAACTAGGGATTACAACCCCAACATTTCTGGCGACCGTGCGTGAAAATGAACAAACTAAAAAAAGAACGATCGATCGCACGACAACTATTCACGCGTGCAAAAAATTGTTTCATAGAAGAATGTAAAACCGAAGATCGCAACTTGATAAGGAACAGCTTTAAGTATCTTGCCGAGAAAGCAGAAAATTTGTTTGGCGTTGATCTGCGCATTAAAGAACAATGGCTTCTGGAAGATGATGATAATGAAACAGAGTTCCTGGATGATTGCGAAACGGCTGAATCATACAAGAAGGAATGGATCGAGCTAGAAAACAGGTATGAGAATTTTATGCAACAAGCTCAGAACCAAGAATCAAGGTATGACAGCGCATCTGTCATTAGCACCAATAACAAAAGAGCGCTACGTTTGCCGAAACTCGAATTAACAAAATTTGATGGAAACGCAAAAAACTGGCTCGGTTTTTGGAGTTCATTTAAGAAAATTCATAACGATCAAACTATCGATAATGACGACAAGATGGCTTACCTGGTGCAAAGCATGACAGCAAATTCAGGAGCACAGGAGCTAGTCAACAGCTTTCCACCCTGTGGAGAGAACTATAGCCAAGCTATAGAGCAGTTGAAGTCCAGATACGCGCGAGATGAACTTCTGATTGAAATATACGTGCGAGAACTGCTGGCACTAGTTCTACAACAAGCAAAGCAAAGTAACTCAATTACGATATCGTCGCTGTACGACAAATTAAAAACGCAATTGCGAGCACTTGAAGCTCTTGGAGTTACGAGCGAGAAATATGCCGCTATGTTATATCCCTTAGTAGAATCGGCTCTTCCAGCAGATATACTCAGAGTATGGGAGAGACAAAGAATCAGAGATAACGGCACGGATGTTCTGAATAATCTGTTAGAGTTCATAAAAACAGAAGTAGAAAGTGAGGAACGTATCCAAATCACAAGACAAGGTTTGACCACAGTAACAGACAACGAAAGGATTCCGACAGCAGCATGTTTAATAGCAGGGAATATGAAGCCGACTACATCGACGAATGTAACACATATCCCTCAGATACAATGCATATGGTGTGACAAAACCTCGCATGGAAGTCATGAATGCTACAAGGTTCAGAAAATAAGCATGGAAGCAAGGAAAGAGATTGTATCGAAAAAGAAAGCTTGTTATGTATGCCTTAAGGTTGGTCACCATGGGAATAAATGTAAGTCTTACACTAAATGCATCCTTTGCCAAAAAAGACATGCAGTTTTTTTATGTCCAGAAACGATAAGATCAGTTCGATCAACAGCTACAACCGACAGCTCTGAATTGATTCAACAGTCTGTAGATAATAACGTGAGTCTTCCTACACCGTCAGTAACCCTTCTCCAAACACTGCTCGTCAAAATAGGTACAGAGACTGTAAGAGCCTTTATAGACACAGGCGCTCAGAGGTCCTACATCAGAAACGATATTGTGAGAAAACTTCACTTAACGTATACAGGGGAAGAAGTTTTGAGACATCATCTATTTGGAGGAGTAGAAACCAAAGACGAATCACATCAAGTGTTCACGTTGACAATTAAGAGCATGGCAGGAGAATTTAGTTTTAGCATGTCAGCCTTGAATAAAGATCAAATATGTGGATACGTACCACGAGTTCGATCGGATGCTTCCATAATTCAGAAACTCAAAGAAAATAATATATGCATATACGATGTTGGTAGCAATCCTCCAGATATCGGATTACTTATTGGTGCGGACTATGCTGGGAAAATTATGACGGGATCTGTCGTAAAACTCCACCAAGATTTATATGCGATTCAAACGAAACTGGGCTGGACAGTGCAAGGCATCATAGAAAATAGAAACAACTCGGTCATAGCTAGCGTGAGTTTGATCGATGACATAAGTCAACTGTGGAAATTAGAAATTATAGGTATTGAAGACCCAGAAGAACATACCTGCAGAAAGAGAACAGAGATGGAAGCTCTAGAAGATTTCAATAGGAATGTCTATATCAATAAGAAACTACGAGGTATAAAGAAGTTAGAAACCATTGTTGATGACAGAGGATTGATGAGAGTAAAAACTCGATTGACTATGAGTGATGAAGACATAAATTTCAAATATCCTATTTTATTAGACGGAAAACATCCCGTAGTAGTGAAATTAGTGGAACAAAGACACTTAATCTATTTACACGCTGGTTTATATAATATGACGTCAATTTTACGGAATGCATTCTGGATTGTAGGCTGCAAGAAGTTAGTCAGAAATATTATTTCAAAATGTATTGTATGTAAAAGATACAAAGTTAAGAATTACGAGACGAGTACTGCGCCTCTACCGAGAGACCGAGTAAAAGATGCGGCTGTATTTCAAGTGACTGGAGTTGACGCAGCGGGACCACTAATGCTAAATACAGGAGAAAAGTGTTGGCTAATATTGTTCACGTGCGCAATATACAGGGCGATACACTTGGAATTGGTCATGTCCATGTCAACGGAGTGTTTTCTACAAGCATTACGTCGATTTATCGCACGTAGAGGGAGAGCACAAACTATTTACTCCGACAATGGGACAAATTTTGTGGGCGCCGAGAACCAATTGTCGAACATCAACTGGGATAGTGTGAAGGAGTTTTCCACCACTCAAAGGATCAAGTGGATTTTTAATCCTCCAGCTGCTCCTTGGTGGGGAGGATGGTGGGAGCGCCTTATTCAGATGGTGAAACAATTATTGAGAAGAAATTTAGGAAAGGCGATACTTACCTTTACTGAGCTAGAAACGCTGGTGTGCGATATAGAATCTATAATAAACGCGAGACCACTTACATACATATCTGAAGATGATACACTTCTCCCGTTGACACCTGCAAGTTTTTTGCACAGCTTACCTGGAACTGAGGTGCCTGATATTGATACCATAGACGCAGGAAGTCTTAGAATGCGGCATCGTTATGTACAGAAGTTAAGAACGGACCTAAGACAACGGTTCAGGAACGAATACTTGGCCTTACTTGTAAGTGGAAGCCAAAACTCCAATCAAGAAACCAGAGTAGGCGACATTGTCCTTGTAGAAGCGGAATCAAAGCGAGTCAACTGGCCGCTAGGAATTGTTATGGAAACCTATCCTGGAAGGGATGGGCAGGTCAGGGTGGCCAAGGTGAAGACCAGCCACGGATTAAAAATAAGACCAGTCCAAAGGCTGTACCCCTTGGAAATTGGCAGCTGCCCGGCTGACATAGCCACTCATGATAGGCCAAAAGTGCAGCCAGAGATGGCGACTGAGGTGGCCCCTGAGGTGCTACCAGGGATTTCAAGACCACAGACCTCTAGAAGAGGACGACCGCTGAAGGTGCCACAGCGGCTCGACCTGTAGTGCAGGCTTCTTCGGGCGGGAGGATGTCGCGGATAAACTCCTTACTCATGTATTATTTTTTCTAATGTGTCATTGTCATTGTCACTATAATTTGTAAAACGTTGATTGAATAGAACATTTGTTGTGTGATAAAAATATCGTGTTTTTATTCTGAATCTGAATAAACCTGCTAAAACTAGGGATTACAACCCCAACAACGAGGTAGTAAAATGGAGTAATAACTTTTCTAAGACTAATTCTTATAATAATATCGCTAGACTCAAGACGATCGTTTCCCATGATTATTTAAATGAATTGAAATTATTTGGGGTAGGTTATGTGGATTTTTGTTTGTATAATTCTTATAATTCCTGATGTTGTTTTTTATGTAATTTTCACTTAAATTTTCGTATGTTAGGTTGTAAGGTTTTAGAGTAGTGGTTAGGATTTCTTGTAAATATGTTTGTTTTGGTTGGCAATTACTAGAGATAGGATGACTTTAGATTAGGACTGTGAACGGTTCATTGATGCTGTGTAAATTGTTACATGATTCCTGAGTTGCGGTTTGTGAGCTGTCATGATGTTGCTGTGAGATGACCAGACCTGCCTACCACTTTCTTGGAGACAACCAGATATACGTCCACAAGAGAGAAAAACGATTAGCTAGGTCAACAAATTGTCGGGGAGATAGGAGCTAGGCCGTCATCGTGCCGTGGGCTAGTAACGTATGCTAAAATCCGTTAGTTCCTATGGGAAACGATGGATGTCGGATTGGGTTGTCTGACTGGTATACTTACGAGTCTATTTCGGTCTCTTTATGAATGAGTGATTGTTTTTTTTTTGTCTTACTTGTTTTTTTTTGCGCAACACGGTTGTTGTCCTATATTTCATTGAATGCGATTGACTATTTAATATTTTGCGGGGCTCACTCATTCATGTTCTCCCTGCAAATTAATAAGAAATTATTTTATTACGGTCCAATTACATATTCGAACATAATAATTTATTATTGTGGACGTGTATCGGATTTGGAATGTTTTGAAATGGTTCTTGTAATTGTACGGTGAAAGAGATTTTCTTATGTCTCCATTCCTAAGGTCTGTCACCTCACGTGTCGGGAAGGGAGAGTCACTGTTTGACAACTCGTATTTTGGGGACTAGTGTCAAGTTTTATTGTGGGGTTAAGTTGTTTGTACAAGTATGGTAGTCTTTTTGAGGAATTGTTTTAAAGATCGTGGAGTTATAAACTGACAGTGACCTCTTGTACCGATCATAGATTTGGTCTTATTTGTGGAACATAATGTATTAATATTTTATTTTCAAAATTTACTTTTTTGAAATATTGTTGCTTCTCGGTTAGAGTCTTGCATGGCGTTCGCAAGCTTTTTCGGAGGTTTTTGCTTGCATGGGGTTTTTCCCACCATTATCCCATGATGGATGGATAAGGTGGTAGGAGCCAGTCTATCTTAAAGACCGTCATGAATTGTAAACGATGCCCTTCGTCAGGTAGGGTAGTTTTAAGTAGTAGAATGTGTAGAAGGTCGTGTCGTTAGTTAGGTAGGAAAATTTATTCATTCGACTTGTCGAATAAATAAATTTTAGTTGTACGGGGGGAATGTGGCGGAGTCGATACTCCTTCGCCACTGGCACGTTGTTTGCCGATTTATAATTAATAAATCGTATATATTTGATTTGGGAACGCGATCCGCGGGGTGACGTCAGAGAATAGGAGTTGACAGTTTACACATTAGATACACGACCGCCGCGCTGTACCTTTGTAATATTTGAGTTTGCTATAAAAGAATATAAGTATATTAGGAAACCAAGTATTTTATTTGAGCTACGCCCTAGACGATCCCGGCGGTCGTCACAGTACCTAAGCTTATCCTGAGGTTTTGTTACTATTTACATTACTAAAGAAAAGGTCTTTTTTCGCTTTCAGTACATTTATTTTCTGTGTCACGGCCTGCTGGTAGAATGATGAGAAATCTGTTTATTAAGAAAAATGGATTCAATTCCGGACGGTTCTTTGTTTGTTGATTATACGTAATAACATAGTAAATTACGCTTCATTTGTGTAGATAATTGGTTGTAGTATAGGGGAGATGATATAAATATAGCCTCGGACGCAGGGTTAGGGCTCTGTCAAGTCAAAATATCTACAGAGTGCTGAATAGTCTACTGGATCACGTTAGCAGTACCCTTAGTAAAAATTCGACCTCGAGATTTTGTCGGATTCACACGTTTTGGACCGCCCTGAGTCCAAAAAAACGTTTTTGGAATTATGTCTATGTGTGTGTCTGTGTGTCTGTGCGTTAGCACGAAAATTTGAGTATGCTTTAATTTATTGCAACCAAATTTAACATGCGTGTATGACATTACTAACACTAACTTTTGAGTCGTCGATCACGAAAGTTAAGCAACCGGATGGGTGATCAAAATTTAACATGCATGTATGTCATAAAAATATAAGGTTTCTATCGTCTTTTGAGTCGTTTCCGGTATACGAGAAAGTCAAGGGGAGACCACTCCCGATTTTTGTAAGAAGAAGTAGTAAGAAGAAGGTAGATGATAAAACACATGCACCTATTACAAAAAATACATCGTAAATATTATTCAGTTTTCTTTCAAGAATTTGATACTTCCAATTTTAATTATCGCTCTCTGTAGTTACGGTACAACGTGGGTACGTAGTTGTATTAATTAAAGGGACCCGTATCAATCTAGGTGCAAACGTTTGTAGCTCTCAGCTTTCTCAGGCGCTTCTCCTAATTACTTACCTCGAATTTTCAGTCTGTAATTTGTATCTAGCTATAATTAAGTATTTCAGTAACCTTGTCATGGTTAATGAACGCTCTCGAAGATTTAATTAATTGCGTTACCTCAGACGCCAAGTGTACCTCGTTATAGCCTAAGAGCCAGTGGAAAGCTACCTGTATGTATTTGACCAGACTTGGGGTTTTGTACAGTGAGGCCCCTATACCTACCATATATGAGATGGGGGTTCACTAAGCCCCAAGTGGTGGACACGGCGCGCGCTCAGGCAAGACAGGTATCGATTTTTGGCGAATTTTTAAAGCATTTGACGACGTCTGCCGTTTTTAAAATTTGATAATATATTATTATTATTATCTAAAAACAACAATGGCAGACCATTATCGCGCGGGTAGCATTGTGGCAGACAGTCTTGAAAGTACTGAAAAAAATTAAATTTAATTGAAGAGATCTGCCATTGATATATTTTATTTATTAGGGTCTTGAAAACTTATATTGATCACGGCAGACAACTTCATTGAGTACACACATCAGCAGACAACAAAATCTTTGCTACTATCCGGTCAGATGTGTGTGTATTACGTTCCCTATTTTACATCAATATGATTACAGATTCCGAATTTATAGATGATGAAGACGAGTCACACCACGACGACCATGTTTCCGATGACGATGAATAAAGATTTAAATCAGTAAAAAAAATATACAATTTTTTTTAATGCATGCACGTTTCATATTTTGTTATTCATTTTTTTTAAATTATGTCTTAAATAAATAAAAAGAAGAAAATTAAATAAATATTTGAATAATTATTTGTTATCTGCAATATACCTTAATATTTGAGATTCTTTGAAAATATATTAACTTTTTTATCTGATGATAAACTTATCAATTTTAGTACATAGTTTACAAAATTAAATTTTACATTTCTATGCATGCAGTGATAAAGTAAATCATATTGATGTAAAATAGGGAACGTAATACACATACATCTGACCGGATAGTAGCAAAGATTTTGTTGTCTGCTGATGTGTGTACTCAATGAAGTCGTCTGCCGTGATCAATATAAGTTTTCAAGACCCTAATAAATAAAATATATCAATGGCAGATCTCTTCAATTAAATTTAATTTTTTTCAGTACTTTCAAAACTGTCTGCCACAATGCTAGCCGCGCGATAATGGTCTGCCATTGTTGTTTTTAGATAATAATAATAATATATTATCAAATTTTAAAAACAGCAGACGTCGTCAAATGCTTTAAAAATTCGCCAAAAATCGATACCTGTCTTGCCTGAGCGCGCGCCGTGTCCACCACTTGGGGCTTAGTGAACCCCCATCTCATATATGGTAGGTATAGGGGCCTCACTGTACAAAACCCCAAGTCTGGTCAAATACATACAGGTAGCTTTCCACTGGCTCTTAGGCTATTATGGTTATGACATATTTAAATTGAAAATGTCCATAAATTTCCGTATTTCAATTACTACGGAATTTTGCGGTATCTAATTAAGTAATGGGCAATTCTTAAATTAAATTGGAATAAGTAAATACTAGTAGTGGCTGGCGACTTCGCTCGCGTCAATGTCAGCTAAATTATAGCCCATATATGTGATTCTGATGTATGAGCTATATTATTGTAAAGCTTATGAAAATCCGTTCAGTAGTTTTTGCGTGAAAGATTAACAAACACAAATCCATACATACAAATTTTCACGTTTATAATATTAGTTGGTTATAAAATTTTCGTTTACGTATAAATGCTGTGTGAATATGTACCTAGATATATTTTAAGGTTTAGGCATTCAAAAAATGCGACGATATTTTCATAATTGTTAACATTAAATGAATCAGCTTTGATTACTAAGTTGCACAAATTGTAATTACTATTTAAACACATTAATAAAACCTTCATAAAATATCAATAAGCACAATAAAGCATGATTTAAGTCCAAAGTTTCCTCATCGAAATTATTATGAACGAACAGATTTTCAATGTTCAGTACAATGAGCAAATTCAAAAGTGCCATTAGTTAGGTAAACGTCGCGAAAATTGGAGGAAAGTTGGGGCCGCGATCGCTGTGAAGTTAGCGAGTGTTCGCGTGATCGCGGCGTTGTGGATTGTGGAGGTGCGGCAGAAAGCTCGGCGAGCGGGATTCGGCTGGCCGACCTAGTTCCCCCCGCTCGATGCCGCCCGCCCGCCCAGAATAGCACGTGCGACGCCGCAGACACACGCGCCGACTCGCGCGGCCCGCGTCTCAACTCAAATCGCGTTGTGAACTCTACATCTTTCGTAAAAGTGTATCTTCATGCTTCGCTTTCGTAGTGGCCTTTACTATTATTCTGTGTCTATCATTATGAAATAGTGTGATACGTCTTCTAGCCTTAAACGTAACAAATACGGTAACGATGTGCCTTAACGTGTTATAATGCTGCTGTCAATTGACAGCTGCGCGTGAGTCACCGAAATGCAGTGTTTTAAATTTTGTCTTCTACTGGCTCTATGCGTGATCCCTCAACCTGCACCAGCTTGGAGAGGTGACATGTAAGTTAAAGTTATTATTTGTATAAGTTTGTGGGCAATTGCCTAGATCGCGATATTCCAATCAAATGCTATCAGTTTTCCGATAACCTCCGGATATAAAACGACAATGTCATTAACAAATTTTTACCACTATAATACGAAGCTCTATGCTGTGGTATCTTTGGAGTTGTGGTGCGTTCGAAGGTCAATATTGATTAGCAGCATAGAAATGCGGCAATGTTTTGATTCCTAGGTAGAGCGTATTGTTTTTCTAAATATAAACGTTTACTGAAATTACGTATGCGGTGTCAACGAAACGATTTTCTACTTAAAAGAGGATAAAAATTTCCAACTGTTTTTAAGCCAACTTTTATTAAAGATAAAAAGCCCTAATTGGCGCTTTTCTTTTCAAAATCAACATGTGATTTTTTTAAGGTCTTGTTAAGTCGTTTTTTATATTATATCAAGCCTGACTCCACTTCGATAAATGTGCAATAAACATATCTCTTGCCATTACTGTGTAAAATAGACAATGCAAGCATAAAATAAAGAACTTTTTTCGGGTAATATTTGAAAGGAATTTTTGAGTATCTATTATAAAACTGAAGTCGCTCTTTCTGTATGTGCACTTAAAACTTTTAAACTACGAAACTGATTTTAACGCAGTTTTCAGCAAAAGATAGATTGCTTCAAGTGGAAGGTTAATATCTAATACATGCATAAAAGTAGAGAAATTCCGTGCGAAGCCGGGGCGGGTGGCTAGTAGTGAATATATTAAATTATTATTTTTCCAAGTCAGAATCACGGAACGCGGTCGATAAATATTTTAGTCTCTATTCGGTTTTGAAATGGTAATAATTTGTTATAATTTGTTATATTGATGCAATCTTTAACTAAGTCTTGTCCAATTATACACTCCAAATTTCAAAAGATTTGGCAACGGAGTTTTTTAGAAATTTTAAATAACGTTAGTATGGAAAATACATATTTTTTTGAAAATCTTCTTACAAATTGGCGTTGTTCCATACAAACTCTATTTTTTTTTAACTATAAATCCTAATGTAACAAAATTTGGAGGAAATTAGCGAACAACCCTCGGCTAAGTCTAGCATTAATAAATTATGAAAAAATCCAGTCTGTCCATGAGTTAGTAGGCATCACATAGTCAATTCCGATGAAGAGATTGAAGTGTCATTTTCACTTTCTTTTCAGAATTTAACAATTGAAATATAATTTAATCACAGACAAAAATCTTGCAAAGAGTGTAGTTTCAAAAAATAATAATAATAAGAACCTAAAACAACAATTGAATTAAAGAAATTGCAAGTTTAGGTACAAGATAATAAAACGCCAATTTCATAGGTAAGGACCTTATAGTCGAATAAATAACATAATATAGCAACCAGTTGGGGCTGCTCGTGACACAAACGATTTATCAAACGAATAGCCGAGTACTTATAGGAAAAACGGTGCTCCACTACAGGCTACTACAATAATAATAAACACATAAAGCAATCATAAAAAGCAATTGTTTATTGACACATAATATTCCCTGGGTTGTTACCGTCATTCTCTAAATTTTTGTGTGTCTATTACGCCATTTTTACGCTGCGTACAGCCTACATCCCCTTCTCATTAAAAGGATGATGTCTCACAATTATGTATGGAAACTATGTTAACATAAAATATTAGGGGTTTAAGTATGAAATTGCCGTTTTGTATAAAGAATTTAACGAAAATTAATTTTTCCATACAAACATATTTGCCATTTTTTAAGGAACCACAAATCTAAATTTTGTGTAATTTTATGGATATGTTTAGACAACATTAAGCTATAGGGTACTTAGAGAAAAGAATTGAAAATTTATACCTGTAAAAAAATATTTATATTTTTATAACGGAGACGAGCACCTCTTAGGACGAGCTGTTTTCGAAGATGTATTTCTAGTGAAAAAAATAAAAATAAGAATAAAATTTTATACATAAATATATGTACTTGTAATGAAGTTTCTAATAGAGAAAGAATAATGGACATAGCTATTCTATTAAAGGAATTATACACTAATGAATAATGAGGAAAAAATCGGCAATTTCATACTTTAACCCCTATTATCATTAGAATCTGCATTATATAAGTTATCAGATTATGTTTAATTGAGTGTAGTTGCGTGATAAACTAGCTGACCCGTGCCCTCTTCTCTTGGCGACTTTACTTGTTAGTCAGCGCACGCCGAAAATTCAACGCATCAGTTTTTCTCGGAGTTGTTTCACAAATATTCTTATTAAATATTAGAAATATTCTTAATAACAGTCAAATATAACCTACACCACTTAAAAATAAAATAGCTTTCTACTGTTCAAAGAATTTTCAGAATCGGTTCAGTAGTCCCAGAGAATATTTCCCACAAACAAATTCACAAATTTACCTATTTGTAGATAATATTAGTGAAGATTAATTATTAATTCGAATGTGAAATTGGTAAGCAGGTTAACTTATACAGTTTGTTTTAACCATCATGCGTGTTCTTGTCGTTCGTCCTTTGATTTTTTTATTAGTCTGCGGATGGATTCTGAAAATTTTGTGTGGTTTGGGTGGCGGTAGGGCTGGTTGAAGCCCATCTGTTTAGCTACCACAATCTTCGGTTTAAAGAATATTTATTTCTCAAACAGAATTATACATTCACTTATATGAGAAACTTAAAATAATTAAAACTAATGTACTAAATTACTTTTTCAAAATCTTTTCAAGTATTTCACGATAAAAATAATGTTAGCGGCTTTGTTCTATCTTTATCAAAACTATAAAAAGTTTAAAACAACTCAATCTTTTTTCTCTGTAAAATAAAAATAACCAATAAAATACACCTCGAAAAACACTGATACCTGATACCCCTGTCAGACGGATCGGAAAATCCTATGTTTCACAGTTAGGCTGTCAAAGTTAGTTTTTAATTTTTATTTCGAATTGTAAATGTGACTTTGTATCATTCCGATAATAGAAAATAAATATTATATTTTTATGCTATTTACTATTGACAGCAAGTATACTGCCTACTTGATGGCAATCAGCTATCGTAGTCTATAAACGTTTGTAACACCAAGGTGTCACCAGAGTGCCTTAGAATCTTGGAGCTTTGGAAATATACTTACCAAATCACAACACTACAAAGAAGTTGTGTTATTTGACTGCGATCTTCACAACTTCTAGGTCCGCAGCAACTCAAGTCTTCACTTAATCTAGAAGGTAATTCGATGTGCGTTGCCTTTCTAAAAATGTCATAATTGTATTTATTGGTATTGCCGCTGCGTTATACATACTTTGTGTACTGTGGCATTTTTGTTCTATATTGTACACGCAACACGTTTTTTTGAGTGTTGCTATTAATATTGTAGGAAGTGGACGTTAGATGGACTTTCCGTTTTACAAAATATAGCAAACACAAATAAAAATAACAAGAGGGTTAGTGGTTTGTAAAATTATTCAAATTGGTGAAAAACGAATGAACGTTTGTGGTAAGTAAAATTTTAAGCACTTGTCGTTCGCTGCACTTGTATATTAGAAAATATCAAAAATTTTAGCTAAAAGACATTGTCCTGACTGACTGACGGATCAACGCCCATCCCACACCTTTGGAGCTAGATAGCTGAAAGTTTGCACAGAATTTTCTTTTATGATGTAGGCAAGGGGTAAGGCTGGATTTTTGGAAATTCAACCCCTAAAGGGGTAAAATGAGGGAAGACGGTTTATATGGAAATCCATAATTTTTCAATTAAAAATAAAATTGGTAAAGTAGCCTTTAGGTTCAAAATTAAGAAAGTGATATTTTAGAATTTCCCGAAATTCACCTCCTTTTACGTAGAAATTACCTTTTAAAACTCATTGATAAGATGGTGTTTCCAGAATTTTCTTTGTCGCTGTAATGTAATTAGACTAGCGACGTGAACACATTCATAGCACGAGCGTGATGGCTTAGTAGGGGGCTTAACGTGTTCCTAACACATTAGTAAAGGCATATAGAGATCGGTGTGGGATTTCGTAAGCTATCATAGCGAACTAATCAATATTATTATCTCGAACACAATAAGGATTTTTTATTTCTCATACTCGGGAAGTTGCATTTGTTGGACCTGAATCATCAGGTCTAACAAACGTAACTTCAAACATTACTGTGCTGCTGGAAATTACTGTACTGGAAAGTAGCTGGAAATAGTACGCTAATTTCCACCACTGGCCGGGAAAAACACACATAATAATTGCTTCCTTCCCTAGAGCGGGAATGAAGAATTTTAAAAATAGAACTGTATCTAGTGAGTATTCTCTCAAATTCGATGAGATGGTTAGCGGCAGTGATGCGGTCTGTTCTAAATTAAAAAAAAAAATTATACTAGGGTTGTTGACACCATTCACAAATAATAACAAGCTGTTAAAGTGTTAAATTGGTAAAAGGTGATGTCATTTTGTGCCAGAAAATCTCCATCATGTCAAATTAGGGCTCTTACAGCACTTTGTCGCAGAAGCACTTGCTGAGGCAGGTATCTTTTGGCACATGATTTTTGTATGTACGCCAAGATTTCCTTTTGGTTTAATTACTGTATTCTTTTTGGTGTTGTTCTGTGCTGGTAGATAAATGGCTTTCTTAACTTTTTATTTTCTTTATATTTAAAATCTTTTACACAAAAAGGGTTGGCGGAGTTCGTTTGTCACACTGCTACCGTAAGCATCCGTAGGCAATGGCGACCATTTACCATAAGTAGCGCCTAAGTTTTTCTTCCATCTTAGTTGTATAACAAAATCCCGGATAAAAACGAGTCGGTTATATTGTGTAGTAACAAAGAGGCGAAGCCGTTTTAGTTCGGTATTCTGGATAGTTTAACAATGAACACAGTTCAGAATGAATCGCGAAGAAATTTCCCAGAACATCACGATGCATTCCGGAACTTCAGATGAAGTTTTCGCTATTTTGATATTCCTACTACCAACTCTATTTATGTAGCTTATAAAAGTCCTCTTCGTGATTTTGTGGAAGTTGAGTTGTACGCTGAAGCTGGTCAGTTCAGCGGTACGTTTCCGTTCATATTAGAATATTTATCTCACGAATACGAGTGAGCCATGACTGCACTGGAGAAAAATCAAGTAGAGAAATTTTCGGTCACCCATTAGAGCACAAACTGTGGTTAGTTGTTTGATCTATACGATCGCTACGTAGATGCGCTACCGCGGCATAATCAACCTCATCCAGTTTACAACATTATATGCATTGAGTTCGTCAAGAATTGAAAAAGTAAAGAAGAATAGAAAACCATTACTAAAATTATGATGAGAAGAGGACAATCATCATCTTCATCAACAGCTCATATAATGTCCCCACCGAGGGGCTCGAGCCTACCCCACATTAGGGGCGATTAGGCCTTAGTCAACCACGCTGGCCAAGTGCGGGTTTGTCGACTTCACACACAACCTAAGAATTTCTTCATAGGTGTGCGTAGGTTTCCTCACGATGTTTTCCTTCACCATAAAAGCGTTGAATAAACGTACATATGAATTCAAAATATGAAAACACATTGGGTACGTGGCGGGGATCGAACCAGTGCCTCCCGGGTGGGAGACGATGCTCTTACGCACTACGCCACCGACGCTGGAGGACAATATATTGTAATAAAAAACCATTTTTAATGAGGACCTATTCATCCTAATATTGTTTATAAGGTGCGTATTACTTGTGGCATGCCTCAAAAAACAATTACATAGCATGTTGAGCGTCACGTATTTTCTACCCTATGTATCTAAGGTTGTCCTATTTGTCATAATCTACTAGGCTTATAGAACATTTTCCTTCTGTAATCTCCACCAAAAGCCGATAACTTTCAATGTCACTCGATGAAAGTATTTCGGTTTCGGATTTTAAGAGCTCAGCAAGTCAGTAAGCTCTATCATGTAGTACTAAGTTATGTAAGGACGTCTGAGTTTATCAGAACTTTTCTCAGATAATTTATCACAAGCCCGCTTTAGTGATTCCGTGTCATTTAATTATCAGATCAGATATTAATCCGTATCCAAAAATATTCATTAGCGCAGGAGCAATCGTGAAAAGGTCAAATAGCCGCTTAAAATTGTACGAAGTTGGTTCGCGTAAGACCCAGGGGATTTGCATCATTCATATTTTACCGGGGCCGTACGTGCCGTGGCGTGGAGCGACCCAAAACATTACACGAGGGGTAAACATACGACACCTCAGCTTGGGTCTAGGCGAATTAACGTGTATAAATTATTACCCTTTTAGCCCCATGCGAGCTTTAAAAAAGTTGTTAAATTTTTTCTACCTTGTTCTAAAATTTTATTTTTGGACAGAGTGGTTTCATTGTTTTCATACTTCTTTAGCAGCCTGGATATTAGGTCCCCACCTATGAAATTGGCGTTTTTTTTCCTTACAGACTATTAGCTGTGTAACTTCTTTGATTTAGTCGCCGTTTTAGTTTTATATTTTAATTATGAATAAGGACTATACTGTTACGGATTTGCATGTAGTAAACTTAGAATCATTTAAATGTGTATTTAAAAAAAAGTGACTGTTTTATTTTGTCAGCAGAATCAACTCTTGGAATCGTTGTAACTCATGGACAGGCCCATCTTTTGTCTAAATCATTGATGCAATACTTAACCAAGTCTTGCTCAATTATACACTCCAAATTTCAAAAGATTTGGTAACGGAGTTTATTAGAAATTTCGTTAGTATGGTAAATACACATTTAATTGAAAATCTTCATAAAAATTGGCGTTGTTCCATACTAACTCTATTTTTTTTAACTATAAATCCTAATGTTACAAAATTTGGAGGAAATAAGCGAACAACTCTCGGCTAAGTCTAGCATTAATAAATTATGCAAAAGTCAAGTCTGTCCATGAGTTAGTAGGCATCAAATCGCCAATTCTGATGAAGAGATTAAAGAGTCCTTTTCACATTTTTTTCAGAATTTACCAAGTGAATTATTATTTAATTACAGACAAAAATATTGCAAAGAGTGTAGTTTCAAATACTAATAATAATAAAAACCTAAAACAACTATTGAATTAAAGAATTGCAAGTTTAGATACAAAATAATAAAACGCCAATTTCATAGGTAAGGACCTATTATTAACTTTCTGTACTAAATCATCTTTGTCATCAGATACGCATCTTATTTAGATTCATTACCTTTAATTTTGTTATAAAAGGTAAATAAAAAACTTTAGCTCTCTTGATGGTCATATGTCGTGGAGTAGTAGATATGATAATGTGAACTTTATACGTACTGTTTAAAAAAATAGTGCTACAAGGTGGACCGACGCCGAAAGGTCAGCATATTTCTCGTTTTGAATGAAAAATGTCAGTGAACAAATTTTGGTTTCAAATATTTAATGTAGGTAACCTTTGTGCAGAATTCTACGCTTATTGGTATACAAGCAAATATTATTAAATTTTTAAGAGAGGTAAGGGTGGCGCCCTTGTGTAGAAGTACACCTCCACCTTTCAGACGAGTGCAATTAAATAACACTATCTTAATTTATCATTTCAGCCGTGTTTTTCTCTAAGAATTCAGCTGTCAAACACTAAAGATTTTTTCACAAAAACAAAATTGCTAACTTATTTATGAATAGAACGACTTTGTAAATACAACTATAATAGTTTTACGGATTTAACTCGCATGTATTTAGTGCGATTTAAATCCGTAAGGTTGTTTTATTTACAATGTGCTGTGCTCGCGCAAATCTAAACGAACATTAATAGAACGGCGACTGGCGAGTAAGATATCCAGAATACGAAGGGGTGAGTTGGTAGTTCGTGAGTGGCGTATTGTTTCAAACGTAATGCGTGTAATCAGGCAGACGGTGTGCTTCGTCCTTTATATGTTTTGTGTTAAAAGTTTGGCTTCTGCGAAGTGCCATATTTTTGTTTATGCTATTTGGTGATTGACTTGGTAGTTTATGCTGTTTAATCGTTTGTGTTTATGAGGCACTGTATTCAAACTATTAATTCTAATGTAATATTGTTTGTAATAAATAAATATAATATATAACCGCCCAAAAAAAAGTATTCGGTTTGCCTGGTAGTAAGCAGTCACTGAAGCCTATAGCTCGTAACACTGAAGTGACCCTCGCGCGCTACCGACCCTATTAGTTCCCATCTCTACCCCTTGTAGCTCTAGCAACTTCACTCACCAACATAAAATTCCCAAAAATGAAGTGTAATTTGATTGTGATCTTCTGCAAGGTACTACCCAAGTTCAGGTGCTTCTAATTCGAGCGACTAATCCGTTCTGCTCTACCTCAACTATATTTATAATATTTAGTTAAGGTAAGACTAAAAGTGATCTCAGTTTGGGGACAGTCTATCTTACTTCCCAAACATAATAAATTGAAACGTTATTTGGGCGGTAGATTTTTACAATAGTGATAGCTTGCCAGGCGGACTACAAATAAATATTACCAAAACCCTAACTATGCACAATTTTTTCCCCTTTAGGGGGTCTAGGGGTCGAATCCGGAAGCTCTAGGACTGAGATCGGTTAGGGAGATTCAGAGAGGAGACAGAGGCAGTTGCTCACTAATGACATTAGATGAAATAAGCAAAAAAAATCATCAATTGCCAAATAAAATCTGGAGCATGGCACTCCCAATTTGACTTATTCTTCGCTTCTCTATTTGTCATTATCTCAACTTTTTTTCCACGCTCACACGAAATTTGTAGCCCAAAGTAAGTATCATTAATTATAGATACTATATTACGGACATTTTTAACATAAGTACACTAGCTGTGCCCCCGACTTTGTTCGCGTGTTATGTTGTTATATATAGCCTTCCTCGATAAATAAACTATTCAACAAAAAAATATTTTTTCAATTTGAAACAGTAGTTCCTGAGATTTGCTCGCTCAAACAAACAAATTCTTCAGCTTCATAATATTATTAGTATAGATAATATTTTTTTTTACATAATTAAACTTAAATAAATATAGAAACATCCATGACTCGTCAACAAATATTCTTGTTCGTCACACAAACATTTGCCGCTACCAGGATTCAAACCCGGACCGCTTGATGTGTAGGTAGCTATACTGACCACTCCAGCACGACGGCGGTCGGTTTGCTATATCAAAACCATTTTCTACACAGTCCATCTATCGCATCATCTGTCAATTCCCCCCTTCTGCTACACTCTCATCAACATTCATTCTCATTCAAAAACTCATTAAAATATATTATTAGGGGTTTAAGTATGAAATTGCCGTTTTGTATGGAGAATTTAAAGAATATTCATTTTCCATAGAAATATATTTGCGATTCTTTAAGGAACCACTAATCTAAATTTTGTGCAAAATTGTGGATATGTTTAGACAACATTAGGCTATAGGAGACTTAGAGGAAAAAAAATGAGAATTGATACCTGTAAAAAATATTTATATTTTTATAACCGAGACCGGCACCTCTTAGAATGAGCTGTTTTTGAAGATTTTTTTCTAGTGAAAAAAATATAAATAGGAATATAATTTTATTACATTAATATAAGTCCTTGTAATGAAGTTTAAAATAAAAAAAGAATAATTGACAAAGCTATTGTATTAAAGGAATTATACACTAATGAATAATGAGGAAAAAATCGGCAAATTCATACTTTAACCCCTATTATTTAATCATTTTATTACGCAAAAATATAGTTGTCAAAATTAATTATGAGATTCAATCATAATACATACTTACTCGTGCATTAAATGGGATCTTCCCTGTTATCGTTACCATCCGGTTAACTAGTATATCAATAAATAACAAGCTATGTTATCTATAATGAAAATTGTGAGCGAACTCCGACCAGCCGTGATACAATTACGTCTTTTAATCAACTCACTGGGCGTGTCTATATTACATTGAGGGTAGTTGAGAGATTTAGGTAAATTGGTAGTTTGTGTTTCGTTAGGTTTTTAATGTATCGGAGTTTTAGTAATTATTTATTTCCAGTACTTGTTTAACGAGAAATTAGAGTACTTGATTATCGAACACCCCTCGAATGAGTTTTTTTGTAGCTAGATGTCGGCAATGCAGCTTACATTTATTAACTGCTTGTACTGTGAAAGATAATAAAATTACGAACTATTTTAACAAAGACAAAGGTAAATTGATAAAACATCGCAAATACAAACATAAGACAATTTGTGAAGAAAGGGCATCTAATATTTTTTTATGTAATACTTAATAGAAAATAACCGTAGCAATATTACTTTAGTAATGCAGGGGAATGGGAAAGCTTCTGAGTCCCGAAGCTCTAAATATAAATGGTGTTTATTAACTCACTTTTTCTCTCACTCTGTTTCTCGCCTACCTTTTAGGTAATGTATTCTACGACCTTGTTTATCGTTCCTCCACAAAGAACATAGCATATTATTTATGTTTTTAAAATTTCCATTTGTTATCATAAGTTAATGAGGTTCTGTGTTGGGGCAGTTTGGAGAAAGTAATTGAAATTTGTACTTTTAGAGCGATAATTCAACATTTAGGGAGAATTCACACGTAACCTACAATCAACAGTAAAAGAAGATGATCAAAATTAAAACTATGTTCACTAATGAAAGCTATGGTTAAAGATAGACGCACATTTAGTCCAGCCGAACGCGCCGAACCGAATCCAATCGAAGTCGACAGTGCCTTTTTTTACTTTGGTAAATGCATTACGCATACGTCATACCAGGGGTGGCATGAACGTTATGTAGGACTCTCCCTACTAAAGCGGAGCTTTTACCCACTAAAACCCAACGATGTCCCTCACATGCACCTTGGCGCGAAAACATCAATGACAGCCACTTCCTCCCCGTCATCGGAAGAGGAGAATGCGCCGGCCGCGGATGTGTCGCTGCTGGACGGGACCATAGGAACCCTTGCGGATACTTCCACGACCCCGTCGGTGAAGTCGACAGCTCCTGAGAAAACTTGCACTGTCATCATCAGCCTATCACAGTCCACATAGGCCTCTCCAAATGTTCGCCACTTCGATCGGTTTTCGGCTTCTCGCATCCAGATCCTGCCAGTCATCCTGCGCAAATCGTCACTCCACCTGGCCTGAGGGCGTTATCACTCAATAACTCGTTTACCCCAACGGTTGTCGGTTCTGCGGCTCATATGGCCGGCCCATTGCCACTTCAGCTTGCTAATCCGGTGGGCTATGTCGATAACTTTGGTTCTCTGTCGCCTTACCCCATTTCTGATCATATCCCTAAGAGAAACTCCGAGCCGGACGGAAAGGGCTATCCCTTTCCGTCCGCTGAGCGACTTTAAACTTGTGGAACAGCCGTACCGTTAGTGTCCACGTTTCAGCTCCGTAAGTCATAACGGGTTTTGAAAATAAAATAAATATTTAATGAAAAGAATTTAAAAAGACACTATAATTTCGAAAGTAAAACCATTACTGCCTATACCACCACTTGTAATCGCAATAAAATATTGGAATTCTTTCATACTTAAATACTGTGAATTAATTATCCCACTTCTGACACCACATTTTGAAAATAAAATAAATATTAAATGAAAAGAATTTAAAAAAACAAAAAGACACTATAATTTTGAAAGTAAAACCAATAATCACCATAGAAACATAAATACATCAAAAATACAATAAAAAAAATATAAATTATTAAAAAGAGGTTTGTTCAGCAACAACGGGTACTGTAATTATATGTGAATAGAATAAATACGAGCGCATCGGCCGAGTCGCATGCATCACCCGCGCCGAATCTGGTAATGTCGTCCAAATTCCGGCGGTGTAAAGAATTCTAAAATTCATTTCGTTCGTCGCGTTCGGCTCCGCTAAATATGCGTCCATCATAATAGAAATTCAAATGCTTCATACCTGACCACGGCGCAACTCTGGAAGGGTTATGATTTTATCAGTCTATGTATGTTTGTATTCACGTAATTTCCTCCGTAGCGCCTCAACTATTCATCCAATGTTGATGAATAAGGTGTCAATCGATTAGTATCTATAACATAGGATACACCAAGTTTTACCTTGTAAACCCTGATTTTAATCGATTTAATTTCTTTTTTTTCCGTAATCGGTTTACAGTTATTTTTGCTAGTTAACTGTACCACAACCACACCATAATTTATAATGGTGTGGTACAAAAAATAGTCAAGCCGTAGATAATGCTGTATGAATAACGTAACTGCAGCATTTTACAGTACCGTGTAGTAGAAGAGAAAATATTTTATGTTTGTGTCGATGCGATGAACGGGCTCAAAAACTACTAACAGACAGATTTTAAAAAATATTTCTTCAGTAGTACTACATTTTCATTGCGATAATGCATAATACTGTCTTTCTGTTCCGTAGTTAAGGCGCGAAAAGATAAAAAATAAACCTTTATACTACACATGATCGGAACAGTAGCTATTATTCTTTTCTAGTTGATCTCTTCTTCGACCTAAATATGCGGGAGGAAAAGTTGTATGAAAATCTATTTCTTACGTGGCGTCCGCCGCAGAGCGCGGCGGCGGCGGCGGTGCTCGGCAGGGACGCGCGCTGCGACAACTACCGGCCATTGGTTGGCCGGTGTTTCGCAGAACATCTGCAACTAGTGTTGCATAATTTTATATAGGTACTGCTTATTTCAATTTAACAAGTCTTTGAATGTTCCTCACAGGTGTAGTATAAAGCACTATGTAACACTTGGGAGAAAGTTCGATTCCCATCACTTTCGTCCCGCGGTGAACAATGTACTATTTCTAGCCTAAATTACTGATGAACTAACTGTAATGAATTGTGATATACAAGAGATAGTGAGGATCTTGGAGAAGGACATACCTACGCTGTCTTTTACTGCGAATATTTGAAGAATTCCACCCGGATAAAGTCACGGGCGGAGCCTTATTATCATAATATTTCTTTAACTGCCATCGTGATCTAGTGAATCACCCACTGCAATATAGGGATCCCGAGTTCAATCCCCAGGGAAGTACAAATTAAGGCTCGCTTAAGCCTTCGACATTATATTCTAGTCATAATATTAAATTCTGTCTCCGTAAATGATTACTTAGTATCTATAGGTACATTCACACAGCACTACACTACTGCTTAGTATCAGGCAAGATGAAGGCTAAACGTGGTAGCACAATTATCAACTGGAAAAGGCAACGCCTCTTTTTGACCTTGAGAGTTTCCCCGTCTAAAAAAACGCAATGATGTACCTATAATGAACTATGGATATATCTGAGTAGATTTTTGTAGATTATTTTCAGATTGGTAACTCCGTTGTAGTCATTCTAAATACTAATTTTATGCAGAACCTACAGTATTATATTCGAAACGTGATATAATTTATTTGTACTTACTTACTGGCGACTTAGTGGCCTTAATGAAAGTTCGCTGTCAATGTTAATGGAAATAGGACTCCCAAATTAAGCCCCTTCGTTTGTGATTGGCAGCGTACCATTATCTCTATGAAATGAAGGCTATAATAAGTAAATGATAGGACAAGTCACGGTCATCACAATAAACCTTACAAAAGACCGCAATAAGTAATAATAATATATTTTCATGCTCACACCAATTATCTAGCCCGATTAAGTATCATTAAGCACTTGTGTTACGGATACTAGATAACGGACATTTTTTTTTAATATACATAATAGTTTTAGACATTTTTATGAATAAACTTAAATAGATACATAAACAACCATGACTCGCAAAAAACATTCGTGTTCGTCACACAAACATTTGCCGCTACCAGAATTCGAGCCCGGACCGCTTGATGTGTAGCCAGCTATGTGTTATTGTCGTATACCTACTTATTTCCTTTTTTTTATAAAACAAAGTAGCAAATTACTCCATTCCAACTGATGGTAAGCAGAGTCCAAATATGCAAAGTAACAATTTACAGAGATACAATTTAATATGAAACTAATGTGTGTCCTCAGACCAATAAAAAAGTCAAGACGGAGCATTCGTAAGCAACCGCGTGAAAAAAAAGTGAAGCCAAGAATCGGCTATGTGTGCGTGATTTACACACACATCGAGTGCTAGACGTGTGACGTAATATAAGCGTGCTAGAGAATAATATTGCCAGCATATGTCTCAAGTACCCAATGTGTAAAGTTATTTCAATATAAAACCAAGCTAGTGTACATACAATATTTTTGGATGTCAATTTTATTAGTAATTGATAATGACTGCTATAAAATAATCGAAACGTCACGTGTAGCTGATAATATAACGTACTACATAGATTTATTATAATTACTGAGTTTATAGATTGGCAATGAATCGACTAGGGCGAGACCAAAAAAATGCACCAATGAGTGAATAATGCATATGTGTGTGTGAAAAATAGTATTTCAGTCTGACAGTTGCTATCTTTTCTACGTGACTGACAGGCCGACCTAGGCCGCCTGTAAATACTGTACTCATGTACTGTACTGGTCGCGTCTATCTATCTCGCTATAATATATGTGTTAGTATGCTCTTCTCTGTTGCCGATCTACAGTTTTCTATAACTATGCATATAACTGAGACAAGTTTAATTTATGAAAAATCCTGAAAATTACTTTTTGAAATAAAATTACCCTGTTTTTTAATGTGATTGAATTTTGAAGTCTTCGTGTGTCCCAGATGGAGGACGCGACTTTTTAATAGAATATCAATATCGCTATCATTTTCGTGGTTTTCGGGTTTCCCGATTCTGAATAGAAAATCTATTTCGAGATCCAAGATGGCGGAGGCGACTTTTTAACATAATGTCAATATGGGTATCGTTTTCATAGTTTTTGGTGGTCCCGATTACGAATACAACATCTGTTTTGAGATCCAAGATGGCGGACACGACTTTTAATTAAATATAACGTCAATACGGGTATCGCTTTCGTGGTTTTCGGTGGTCCCGATTACGAATACAACATCTATTTTGAGATCCAAGATGGCTGACGCAACTTTTTAACAAAATGTCAATATGGGCATCGTGCCGATCAAACATACATTTTTTGTTCCAAGATGGCGGACGCGACTTTTTAATAGAATATGAATATGTGTATCATTTTCGTGGGTCTCCATTTCGAGTAGCACATCTTTTTCGAGATTCAAGATGGAGGACCCGACTTTTTATTAGAATATCAATATCGCAATACTTTTTTTTTGGAACAGCATTTTTTTAATTCAACGCTTTATTCGAAGTCTGCAGAGTAAATAATATTTAATTTTGAAGGGCATCAATCACCCTCATTACTATTATTACGAAATGCGTCAATTCAGTTTTGTTTCCACGTTAATTCATTTGGGAACATAAAGTAATACCTATGTAAAATAATTCTATCTTTTATACCCACTGCTGAGACACAAGACTACTGCCTAAACCTCCTTCGATGACAAAGAGAGGCCTTGTCCAATGCGGATTGGTGGATGGAGTATAGATGGTCAATACCCGTTTGCTGATCCGTTAGTCGCCTTCTACGACACCTATTGGAGGAATAGGGTGATGCTATTCTACTCTGCCGGTATCAGATGGCTTTATAAATAATAATTCTTTAATCGAATATAATACAAAAATGCGTGAGTGTCGTGGAACACTCGATCGGAACAAAGTTATGACTGGGCACAGACAATACAGTACGCGGTATCTACACGAAAGGTCGTGACGGAAACTCGCGACGGAAAACTCAACTGTGCAATAAGGAACTTCGTTCCGGAATTCGCGTCCCAAGTATCCCAAAATATTTTGTATTCTTCTTCTAACTTGCTAGACTTCTTTGTTTACTCGCCGTAAAGAACAAGATCTTTTTTATTTGCATAATGTGTTATACAGTAAAATTGTTTCTCCCCTACCTGCCAAGTCAATTGGATATTAACACAAAGTGCAATCCACGGACAACTAATAGAAAAGAAAGAAAGAAAGAAAGAAAAAAATATTTATTCAGTGAACAAACCAGCTTAAAATTAGTTTACAATTAAAACTGATCACTGAAAAGGCACATACTCAGCATGTGTCGAGGTGTCAAAGGACGTCCCGACGCTGGTCCTCCGTATGCGCCTCAAGTGAGAAGGGTAGCTACTATTGCGCGCAACAATACAAGTAGTAGAACAACACACATAATATTAACAACAATAATACAAGAAATGGGAATAATCAGCACGTACCATGTTATTTATGGGATTAAAAGTATGTACTTACTTAAATGATATGCATAAATATACATGTTATTGAAGAGAGGACAATAAATATGTAATAATCTAATATTAAGGGACCGTGAAAACTATGAATACCTAGTTTCGAACACAGCTAAAATAGATTTATTTTTAGTTACTTAATTTTTGTAGATATAGAATATATTCTTTGTAATTACATCGAAAAGATCTCAACGTTCGACACCTCTGAAGAGGCGGCGGTATATTATTCCAGCATTTCGTGGCAGAATACCGAAAACTGCCACGAAATGCTGCAGTGCTGTGTCTTGGACAAACGAGGCGGTGGGCTATCCTGACTCGGTGGGAAAATGAAAGTTTATTAAACAGATAAGGGGGTGACTCTGTTTGGATTATATTGAACAATAGACAAGCAAAATGAAGTGTACGTCTAGACGTCATATTCAAGAGATTCCCTTTATTCAGAAATGGAGTTATATGAGCCCTACGTGGAATACTATAACAAAATCTAGCACAGGAGTTCTGAAGACGTTGTATAATCTTCTTTGTGTAGCCAAATAGACACTCGCCTATTACCGTATCCGCATAATTAAGCTTAGACAGTATTAAGGTTTCACAGAGCCTGATTCTAACATCAATATCTAGATAATTTCGAACCTTGTATAAAATTTTAAGCCTGTAAAAACAATTTTTGACTGTTTCTACGATGTGGTTGTGAAACCTTAATTAAGTCTTTTAATAAGACTTTTTAATAAGACTTTTTATCTGCAAACTAATAAAAATAACACCTCATTTTATAATCCTCTAACGAGAATGTGTGGGTCTTGCAACGAGATCTCATATGAACCCTTGTATGGATGTTTTCAATCCAAGACTTAATATATTTAAGAAAGTGGTTAAGCAACACGCACACACAATAGTGATTCTACCTGCGACTCCCATATGGCTTAAAATTATTACTATAGATGGATAGATACTTATTTAATTTAGTTTATCTGTAATATTGTTAATCTATAGGTTAAGGATCTTTTTCTTTTACTGTTTGATCTAGAAAAATATGTGTCACCATATAAGTAGCATTTCAATCTAGCACAAAACGAAAAACCACGAAAACGATACCCATATTGACATTATGTTAATAATGTAGCGTCCGAAAATCACGAAAACGATACCTATATTGACATTATGTTTAAAAGTCGTGTCCACCAACTTTGATCTCACAATAGATATGGTATTCGTAATGAGGATCACCGAAAACCACAATAACTATACCCATATTGACATTATGTTAAAAAGTTACATCCGCCATCTTGGATCTCAAAATAGTTGTATTCGGAATGGGAACCACCGAAAACCATACCCTTATTGACATTTTCTTAAAAAGTTGCGTCCGCCATCTTGGATCTCAAAATAGATATTTATTCGTAATCGGGATCACCGAAAACCACGAAAACGAGACCCATATTGACTTTAAGTTAAAAAGTCATGTCCGCCATTTTATATCTCAAAATAGATGTTGAATTCGTGATAGGGACCACCAAAAACCAAAAAAGCGATACCCATATTAATATTCTATTAAAAAGTCGTATCCGCGATCTTTGGCCTCGAAATAGATGTTCTATTCGTAATTGGGCCCCCAGAAAACCACGAAAATGATATTCATATTGAAAACTATCTTCACTAAAAAAGGTCGTGACGGAAAACTCTTACACTTTATTTGTTTTAAAAAATATATAACATCTGTAACACTATCGAAGCTACCCAATTATTGAAAGAAAGAAAGAAAGAAAGAAAGAAATCTTTATTCGGCTTATAAAATATAGGTACATAAAAAATTATACATATAGGTAGTTAGCTAGCGCCGAAACGGACTACCACTCAGCTTTATGTCATAGGCTAAGCTGTGACGCTGGTTTTCAGTTTATTGGGTAAAAATAAATTTCTTAATTGGCAACACTGATGCAATGGCGCCCGATAATCCCCAAATACGCTCCGTAAATTACGTAATAAATATTTTTGTGAATAAATACGAGAATGGGTTAGTTACTTGTAGAAAGTAATCCCTGATGACTTATTTTTAATACATAAGTTGTTTTGCAGCAGTATAAGACACATGAAGGCATAATTACGCCATTTTTTAATTTCAAAATATTTGTCAACATTGTGTTACTCATGTCGTGCGTCACGGCAGACTGACGAGCGGCCGTCTTCATATTGCCGAATCGTCATCATATTACTTGCCTCACTTTTGAGCGCGGTTAGCTACGTCTAGACTTTTTTATTGGTCTGAGTGTGTGTCATGACTTTATTATTATATTTCAATGGAAAATAGCGCCAGGTCCTGCGGAATGTTGGCTTGAAAATCAGTAGAACAAAAACCGAATATTTGTTCTGCTATTTCGGTTCCAGCAAAACCGGCTCTCCAACCCTGAGCCGGTTTCTCTCGAAGGAGTATTTTACCAGTCTTTTCTGAACTTCGATACCTGGGTTCATACTTACCTACAGCACAACGGTGATGTCAAGCATCAGCTCAGGATGGATGAAATGGCGGTAGGTTACGTGGACAATATGTGACTCCCTAATTCCACTTAAATTAAAAGGCAAAATCTATAAAACCATCATAAGACCTATCGTCCTGTATGGTTTAGAAAGTTGGGCATTAACATTGACTAGACGTGGCGGAGATGAGAATGCTGCGATGGATGTCTGGAGTAACCAGAAAGGAGAAATGAGGAATGAGTACATTAGAGGAAATTTGAAAGTAGCACCTTTAGCGAAAATATTGAAAGGTAACTTGGCATGGCATAGGCATATATTGCGAAGAGACGATGAGAATGTAACAAAGAGAGTAACGAGAATGATTGTGGAAGTATATACTTCTAGGGAAATCCAACTCGGCTGGGCAGAGTTCGGGAAGCTACGTGGCATATTCTCGGCTCATCTACCGCAGTGTCTCAAGACGAAATTAAGTCTTTAATTCGTGTGTGTTGCCAGTGATGACCTACGGAATCGAAACGTGACCGCTAACAATGGGCCTCATAAGAAGGCTCAAGGTCGCCCAAAGGGCAATGGAGAGGGCTATGCTTGGAGTTTCTCTGCGTGATCATATCAGAAATGATGAGGTCCGCAGGAGAAGGTCAACGGCATAGCCCAAAGAATTGCGAACTTTAAGTGGCAGGGGGCAGGGCTCATTGCTACGAGAACTGACGGCCATTGGGGCGGAAAGGTTCTTAAGTGGCGGCCGCGTACCGTGAGACGCAGCGTTGGTAGACCCCCCACAAAGTGGACCGACGCTCTAGTAAAGGTCGCGGGAAGCCGCTGGATGTAGGCAGCGCAGGACCGTTCGGGTTGGAGATCCTTGGGGGAGGCTTTTCTTCAACAGTGGACGTCTCTCGGCTGATATGATGATGATAAGGGAGAGGAAGTCCGAAGAAAAGATGGATAGACTGTGTGAATGATGACTTGGCAAAGCAGGGTGTTAATGTTGAGATGACGGCTGATCGAGGAGAGTAGAAGAAGAAAAACCTATTACGCCGACCCCAAATAAAAGTGGGCGCAGGGCAGGTGAATGATGATATATGATAACTTTATTATTTCTTATTCGAATATAACTCAGAAATCTATTAAGTATTAATCAATATTTTTTTATTTGCACATTGAAATGTTAAAATCTAAACTTCTAAGATGGCGATCGCGACACATAATGATTACGCATTTCGCCAATGTCAAGTGAAAAAATATATATAAAGTTAACAGATAATTCCCAAGTAACACAGAATGCTGTATATTTAATCACTTGTGGCCTTATTTGGCACTTTGAGCATAATAAAACCGTAATTAACAATCACCGGTGAACCTAAAGCTGAATATTAGTTCACAGAAAACCATAAAACGCTATATTCTGAATAATCACTGAATAATGGTAGATATTCACTACCCTTAAAACGCTATTGGCATTATTTTGGTATTTGTTTACGCTTTTATTCAGCTATTAGAAATTATCAACGCTAATAACTGAATAAAGGCAATTAAGCACAGGCAAAAACGCCAACGGCTGGATAATAGGGTAAATGTGAACCATTATAACACTATATTCTAAAGGTAGTACATGTGAACTCTTATACAGACATAAGATGTATAAAGGAGAAAAATTAATGTGTTTTTCAGCAAAAGGTGGCACTTTTCGCTATTATTCTGCATCTATACTGCTATTGTTAATGCCTGAATAGCGGCTGTTTACAAGTTCACCTGAATGTTCTTATTACCCTTTGGGAGCACTTCGCGTGTTTTATAACGCATATTGCGTAATAGAGGTTCACTATGAATACAAGTACCTAATACTGAAAGTATGACTGGTGAATGTTCTGAGAGTTCCGTATTTATAGAAAAAAATTACATTTTGGGATGTGTTAAAAATTTATTTCCGAAAATCATAAATCAAAAGAAAACTTGTTGTCAGAAAGTAGTCAAGATGATTTCTTCTCTTTAGGACGCAATCCAAAATACACCAGTCACCATAATTTGGCAGATCATTTTTGTCCTTGATGAATTTTGCGACATTTATTTTCTTCGAGGGCCACCTTAGTTTGCCCGTTGTCTCCCATAGTGCAGGAACAATTCACAGAAGAGGTTTCCCATTTTTCAATGTTTGGATTATATTGAAAGGCATTTGATCTGTAAGGAAAAGCAATAGCTATATTATATTTCAAAAAAAGTTCACATCGGCATCATATTGGTAGCACTGAATTTTTTGTACGTGGAACTTTAAATTAACGCTTATTATGGTTGCGTAGACGTAGTTAAATATTTGCTATTGGTACATTTTATGTAGGTATTTCAAAGTAGACATTAAACCAATGAATGAATTTAAAAAGACAAATATATAATATTAAAATACGTTACAAATCAACTATTATAAATTTAAACACGTTTGAGAAATGAGCAAATACAGGTACAGAGACACTGTGTACAGAAAACAAACAGTTTATAGTAATTTCGTTCAGTCCTTAAAATGGTTCTTCTCGGTATTTTGCGGATCCTTAAAAATGTCTCAAATAACATTTTATAGTTGTTATTGTGAACCAGTATTCAGCCAACAAACAGAATATTGTTGTATGTCGAAGCACATGTGGGCCTTTATTACGAATTAGGCAGAATAACAAGACACATGTACCCAATTTCGCAGGCCAAGGCAGTAATCTATTCAATTCAATTCAATTCAATTCATTTATTGGTTCATAAACATAGGTATTACAGGGTGGTAAATATATATGTAAATCTAGAAGTATAATAGTTCACATTTCTCTGAAATTTCACCACCATTTTGATTCTAACTTATCTGTAATTAATTAATATTATTTTATATTTTTACCACGATACAAGACAAAAAAGGAATACAAAAAAATATTTTTGGTGTAATTACTAATTATAGATTGAAAGAATGACACAATTAGACAATATTTATCCGAAACATATTCGCCCAGTGTTTTTATTCTATCATAATTTGAAGTAAAACGTTATTTTTGGAGGGGCGCATGAAAATTTTATTAGATATATACGTACATATTAACAGTAATTTTGCATTACCAATAGCTTTTCATGAAGATATTAGCAAAACTGTGTACTTACCGCTATCAGTAAAACTTAAGATTATTCTCTCACTTCAATGCTGCCACTTTCATAAGTCAAACATTTCTAAAAATATTTTTATATTAGATGTTACGCTCTTTAATATCAAAATGTGAACTTTAAGCTGAATTAGTAAATATTTTAAAGCGTAAGTGTACGGTATGGGATGAATAAAGTGTAATTAGTGGTACCTTAATTTGTTACTATTCAGCTTTTTAACCACCTTGTTACACCTAATACTACCCTTATAACGTTATTATTACGATGTTATTCAGCTATGTGAACTTAAGGCTGAGTAATTTGTGCCCATTTAAGCAATTTAGTTGCTGAATAGTATGCTACTCTGCTTTTATTCAGTTACTTTATTTAGCTGTAAGTACACAAGAATCCAACTATTCATCTGGTATTCAGCCTCTGTGTGTTACTTGGGTTGTACGGTAGATTGAGGTAAAAATGGAACCGCGTTTTTACAACAAGAACTCGGGAGAAACTCCAAATTCTAAACAGTCATAAATGTCAACCATCTTTTCAGAAGTTGATATTGAAGTAGTAAGTTATTTCCCATTTAATACGAAACAAATTACCATAATAAATGTCTTGACGTTATTCCTTATTTTCTTTTTGCTATTAGGTACAATTTAAGCCTAATTATATGAGAGTGATGTTCTTTGTTGGATTCCTCGTTTTTCACTGAGTCTCTACTTTGTGATTATTAAAAGCGAATTTACTATTAACTTTTGTAGAGTATTTTTACTCACTGATTTTTACTGAGGCGGGTGTTCTTCAAACAGAAGTGAACAAAAAGTTTTGGCTAAGTAATTATTATTTTTGTCAGAAAACTACACTCATCATGCATCATTTTGATCGCATTGACACTCATAGTCCCAAAACCACATATATACACACCTTAATATACACTTATCAACAGTGTTATATTATTGTTATGGCGACAGACGTTAACCTATTTACCGTTTCCGTCGGATTCATCCAACAAATATTTACCTGCCCTGTGTACTATTTATCAAGCAAAAAACGCATCGTATTTAATGTTTCGTTTAGTTCTAAAAGCTGCGTGCTACACTAAAATAATTCATAAAATAAAAGTCAATACACAAAAATTCAACATAGCATGGTTTGTCATTGCCTAGTGTTGCTTTGTTTTGAAAGTGTTTTTATCGATTGATAGTCGAACGCTAGGGGCACGGCAATTGATATCAAACCAAGCGTTTGAAAGGTTAATCAGATAGTGGTAGTTTCAGGCGGGTTCAAAACAAGTTCTACTGACAAAACTGAGTAGTACAAACTGGATTGAGTGAGTCTACAAGACCAGTTAAAGATTATCAGTTTATTTTCTTTTGATGTTATACTTCTTTAGGCGCGTTATGAAAAAATGATGAGAGTGAAATTTTAAGATGCGTGCGCATTACTGTAACACAAAAGTCACAGGTTGAAGTCAATCTTAAAGTAGCTACCCAAAAAAAATCAGTTTATTCTTATTTAGTATTTTTGTTTTATTAAGTACTAGCGACCCGCCCCTGATTCGCACGGGTGCAATGCTTATGTAAATATGCATGTATTATACATATAAACCTTCCTTAAGAATCACTCTATCTATTAAAAAAATCGCATCAAAATCCGTTGCGTAGTTTTAAAGATCTAAGCATACACAGGGACAGACAGACTGCGGAAGCGACTTTGTTTTATACTATGTAGTGATATATATTTTCATAGCCAGGTAACGATATCGATAAAAACATTTGCATGCCCATATCCCCATGAACCCCATCCCCTAGTATGAAGCGTAGTTGCAATTGTTTGGCGGAATTATTTTATCAAAATAAATGACATTTCTCCCCTATTCGTTATGTTCTCGATGGTTTATGCGCTCTATACATTAGAATAATACACTCGCTAATTGTAAGATTTGCACTTTCATTGACTGTTGAATTGACTTCCCGCGGATATTGTAGAATAAAACTTCCAGAACTTGTGCATTATAAGGGGGTTTAGAACCCGATATTTTTGTGTTATACGACTCCTATTACAAGTATATTCTTTCGGAACTGCGTGATACTAACGACCTCTTGATTGAATGAGAAATAATTGCACAATTACTAACAAAAAAAGCGTCAGTCGCGTAGTGCGTAAGAGCGTCGTCTCCCACCCGGGAGGCACTAGTTTGACCCCGCCACGTACCAATGTGTTTTCAAATTTTGAATTCATATGTACGTTAAATCGACGCTTTTACGGTGACGGAAAACATCGTGAGGAAACCTGCACACACCTATGAAGAAATTCTTAGGTTGTGTGTGAAATCATTTCCCAGCAATAATTTTTTTGAAATATGTCTTATTTCGATGTATAGAATACATGGTTCTCGTTTGACTGTTCATGTCTTTTACACCCAGTATAAACAAAATTTTATTTATAAGTGTTTAGTCATTATTGAAACAAAATTAGAGGGTATGCGTTGAAAAATAACAACTTTGATTTTTTGGGACAACCTTGGTATTAGATATTTATAACCGGCCGCGTGTGTGACCCCAACCCTCCTATGGAGAGACTGCTATATTTCGACAGCAGCCGAGACCACTAGCTAAAAAGGCCTCCTGGAGTACAGAAGAATGTCGAGCTTAAAAATGTTCGGTCACCCATCCGAGTACCGACCGCGCATTTGGTAGTTTAGTTTTCGTAATCGCTAAGAAGAACGCACGCCCGCGGTTTCATCGACCATAAAATAAATTAAATTATTGAGATAAACCCAGCTTGAATAATCACCATTAATGATAAAATGTACTCTATTTACTTTCAGTAAAGGTCGAGTCACTAAAACACCCATCAACCTAAGTAACAGGCGCGTGAAATCCATTAAAAGCTAAATTGTTCACTCGATTTAACGTAAAGTAACAGACGACAGATTATCTACTATTAGTTGATAATTTCAGTTGAAACAAAACGTAAAAAACACTTTCTTTTAAATACATAGACCTATTTGTCGACGACGAAATTTAGAGTTTTTTTTTGGAGAGGTCAAATAGGTAAAATTGGAAAACAAAAGTTTGCCAATTTCGCTTATAAAAACATGAAATAAAAGTTTTCTTATTCCGTATTTAATTTGTTGAGAAAACAAAACCATAATATATCATAAATAGTTCTAAAACAGTGAACCTATACATTTTCTAAAAAAAAAATCGGGAGTGGTCTCCCCTTGATCGGAAACGACTCAAAAGTTGATAGAAACCTTATATATTTTGATGTCATACATGCATGTTAAATTTGCTTGCAAGAGTTAAAGCATACTCGAGTTTTGAGTTAAAGCATACTCGAGTTACCGTGCTAACGCACAGACGTGATTCCAAAAACGGTATTTTTGGACCCAGAGAAGTCCAAAACGTGGAAATCCGTCAAAATCTCGAGATCGAATTTTTTGACGATTACACGACTTCCTCTATACTACGTATTCGAGAAAGTAAAAAGTTCATTTTATACCTTTATTTCTTTACGTCACATATTCCGCTGTCCTCATTCATCAGATTCTCTAAATCATATCTAATTATTATGTCATTTAGATATGGCAGATAAAGCAAGAGATAAGATACTATCTTAGTAAGTACCTACCCCAACCCACGATACCATATAAATGACATAATAAGGAGGCAGATTCCTATCGTTCTTTTCTGTTTAAAATTTTAACAAATATGTGTTTAAGTTCTACAAATATGTTCACTAGGGTGAATTTTCAATATCTAATCTATCTAATAGGTATATCCTAATTAGTACAGATTCAGTATTTTATTTGTACTTTTTAGTGGTATCTGTCATAATGTATGAAAATGGTTGATGCCATTAGAAAAAAAAACGACGTCAGCCTTCATACTTTGCCCCGTCTGAGCTTTGCCCATTATTATTTATGTGACAGTTTAATTACAGAATTTATTACAAAGTCGTGGCTTTCAAAGTAGGGTATAAATGCTTAGTCGGGGAAATATCTAATGAACGTAATTATTTAAAGCGCTTTCACTTATGTCACGCAAGTTAGAGAAACTGCTATACCAAGGCTTATTTCTGCTTGTTTAACATTTAGAAATTATATTATACCAGCTGAACCCAGTTATGTATTGCTGTGGCTAATATAGGTCAACCAAAAATGCGTAGAATTTTAAGTTTTCATTGATAATTTTGAAATTAAAAGTACCTACTCGTATATAAAAAGATTCCCGTGACTTGCGGACACAAATATACAGGTGTTGAATTTAAATTTATTACTATAGTCATTTTGTTTTTGTCAACAGTGACCCTTTCATTACGAAAGGTAATGCTCTACTTACAAATCTTCATTTTTAACACCACACACAGCCACATCTTGGGCCTTATCGCGTATTAACCAATTCCAAAACGCTTCCGTTTTCATATAATTTCACAACAGTTTGGCAGCTGTTACATTTTTGCAATTCAGCAATTTGGTTTGGGTTTCGACGACCGTAAATATCAACAACGGCGATATAGGCCCTTCTACTTCATACCGCACTCTCGAATAGGCGCGTCGACCATTCTAAACTAGTCGCACTATACCCATAATGCTATTGCGACGTAACGCGTTACATTACACGTTGTTATAGGCTTAGGCGTCACGTAGTTGTGGCCAACATTTTAACGTTTAAATTTATTAAAAGCTAACGCCATTAGACGTTAAGCGATAGCTCGGTGTCGGTTTTTAGGCACATCAAAGGGTTTTAGCGCGTAGCTAGCTTGTGACGGTGTTGTACCGTAAGCTTAGCCAAAATGCATTTTAATGCGTTACGTAATGCCTATTTGGACATTAGCACTAACGTTAACGCGGTGGAGCAGTAGCATTAAGAGTACAGACATGTGCCGAGGCGCTTCTCTGCTATTTTTCCACGACACAGCGCGCCTGGGCCGAGGTCCGAACCGAGAGTCCGGACGAGTGTAAAACGCGCTCTCTCCGATATACTGATACCTTCAGACTGGTCGAAAGCGATACATTTAACAGAAACCGAATTTTTTTTACAGAAACCGCTAACCAATGTTGATGAATTTTAGTACAGAGATTTATGGAGTCATGGATTTGGTTCTAAGCATTTTTCATGTTTTTGTAAGTAATTGGTAAAGGAATTGAAATGATATTGGTTGTTTGGTTGGTTCGTGTGGTGTGGTGTGGTGTGAGGGTAGGTGAGTGAGTATGTAAGTATACGAGTCATTACATTTACCGTTAACACTAGGTTACCGTTTATTTTATCGTAAACTGTAAACAATCAGGAATATGGCCCGACATTCCAAAGCTCTATCGAAGAAAACGACGGGACTTAATATTGAAGATAAAAAAAGATTTTCATGCTTTCCAGGACAGAATTTCTCAAGTTTTCATACGATTAAACTGGTTAATGACGCGGGAGATGGTAGCATTTCGAGGTCGATTTAGTTACACGCCAATCCCTTGAACGAGGTAAGAGTGACAAGGAGAGGTCTCGTGTCCCAGTAGTGGGTCGAATTATAAAGGCTGTTATGATGATATGATGAAAATCAAATAATAGGAATTACTTAACAATTTAAAATAAATATTACTCAGTTTTTATAAAAGGAACAAACTTCACGTGTTTTTTGCAAAAAAATCAGTGGCATCATCGTTTTGATGTGTATGGTAGGCATCTCTGCTTTTTTGTTGGTTATACCTATTCAAAGCATGACCCAGGAGCATCCAACATCCTCTTGAGAGCTTTGGCTGACCCATAATGAAAAGTTTTTTTTCGATTTGACCTTGAACCATACCCAAATCCACAAAATCCTAAAACTCAGTCCTTTTCATCTGTTGTTATGATTGTGCGATGTTCCAATTATAAATAACGTCGACTTTAATACCAAAAGCATCTATAATGTGTAAAAAAACCCTCATGACATGTGTGAACTAATCCACCTACTATAGTTGCCATGAATTTGGTCGGCCTTTTGTTTTCCCCCAAGCTCTTCAATCCCAGACCCTTTTAAAGATGAAGTAGGTACCACGTTTCCATATTGAATCATGATCAGATTCTAGAATATATTTTTAATCTATAACAACATCACTTTCGACTGCAGCATTGTCGACGTAATAAGGTATCACTTCTTCTAATAAAGCTCATCCTGGCCTGTTCGGACTCCCAAAACATCTGGCAAGGAATACAATAATAACTAAGAAAGAAAACAGTAATGCAAAATTATTTGTGCTAGAGTAATAAAAAATGAATCAGGTAATTTGATTACAAAAATAGTAACAGAAACAACCTTGATAATCTAGTGACATAATTATGAAAAAGTAAAGCGCGAGGATTCGCAGAGTGTTTTGAGCATCCCACGCAACCTTTGACTCGTCGTCGCTTAGACAAAGAATCCTGTGTCTAAGCGTCGTCGTCATGTAGCCAGCGTTCGTGCCACATTGTCCTTCATACTTCGTTTGGACGTGTTTATAGGTCATTTGAAGTTACACAGACGCATGGCTTCATAAACAAAGATTTTGGCATTCATTTTCATGTTCAAATACCTCTGGAGTGCTGACAACACACTTTCGTTTATTTACAGTAACTTCGTACTTAACCTTTTTAGTATGCCTGAGGTCAAAGGCGACATTGTCATGCATTTTTAACCCCTGACGTAAAAAGAGAGGTGTTATAAGTTTAACGTGTGTTTGTGTGGCATCGTAGTGTCCAAACGGATGATCCTATTTATTTTGATTTAAATAGTTTTGTTAAGGTCATTTGATCAGGAGTGTTTTATTCAGTAAAAGAATATTTAAGAAACTAAATTTTTAGTCATAAATATTTTTCATCATTTATTCGTCAAACCTTAGAAAGCATTGAGAAAAATATTTTTAATGACTATTTTAGAATAATATTATTGTTTTCTGCTCTTAGACATAATTAATGCACTTGATGATTTATTTTAATATTGATTTTAATGTTGAATTATGTTAGCAAGACGTTATAATGTAAGTGATGAATGTTACTTCTTCCAACCTGTAAAATAGTAATATCATATGTGAATCATTTCATGTTTATCTATATCTGTACTCTTCTTCATAACGTTGCCATAGCAATGAATGGGATTTTATAATGTATTATGAAGATTAAGGAAACCCACTTGGTCCTTGTAATTTGAATAAACTCAGTACTTGGTTCTGAAAGTAGATTTAAACTTTAATGCGGGCGGAGTGTAGCATCGCTTACATCACCAGCACTATTTAGCATAATCCAAAACTTTTCTTTGTTATTACTTTAGGGAGTCGTGGTTTGAAGATATTTTGAGGCAGCTTGCGTAATTACATTTGACATTTTTCCAGTTGAATGTGGTGTCTTTGCTCGCGTGCCTTCTAACCTTTACATGAAATGATATAATATAACTTATATTTCTACGCTCACACCAATTATCTACATCAAATCAAGCATTATTAAAAGGATAGTATGGTGAGCACGTCTCCATGCAGACACCCCTATTTATTATTCGATCGTTATGATTATATTAGAATGATTTTTAACAAAAAGAAAAAACTATGTCTGTACCTTTTCTTTTCAAAATTCGACATCATCATCAACAGCTCATATAATGTCCCCACCGAGGGGCTCGAGCCTACCCCACATTAGGGGCGATTAGGCCTTAGTCAACCACGCTGGCCAAGTGCGGGTTGGTCGACTTCACACACAACCTAAGAATTTATTCATAGGTGTGTGCAGGTTTCCTTCACCGTTAAACGTACATATGAATTCAAAATTTGAAAACACATTGGTACGCGGCGGGGATCGAACCGGGGCATCTCGGGCGGAAGAAGACACTCTTACGCACTACGCCACCGACGCTTCTAAAAAAAATCGACATATTACTCCACATTATCTTAAAAAAAATACGTATATAGAATAGAAAATTTGTATTGATATCTCGATTTTCTTAGTACCACAATATTTATATAACTATGTTAGCGTAGGTAGGTCTTTGCTTCTTATACCATTTACCTATATACGTATAAATAATGGCCTTTCCCGGCTACGCCCGCGTGAATATCAGTAGCGCCTTATTTGATAAATTATTGATTACCACACTAAATTCAACTCTCATTTTCAACCCTCAACTTAAAGGATGATTGCTGGGATAAAAACATTCCTATGTTCTTCCTAGAGTCTCAAACTATCTCAATAACAAATTTTATCTAACAAGTGGTAACACTATCTATACAGACGTTTGTACCAGACATCAAAGTTTTTACAAACTTTAGCATGACACTAGGGTGACAAAGCGCCTGTAGTATCAAGTGATATTTGCCTTGTTATTGCAGGTGTTTATAGGCGACGGTATCCACTTACATCCATGTGGGCCGTCAGCTTGTTTGTCATATAAAAAGAAACTTAAGTTACTTTTGCATTTAAATTATTAGTATAATTAATAAATTCAGATTAAATGTTTGACATTCAGTAGGTAGTCCAATTTGAATGTTCATTAATTCTAAAAGTATTGTCATAATAAACTTTTTTATTCCAGCATTTTTACTACTCGTGACTCTGTCTACAATTATTGTAGCACTATTTTTCTGTTATATTTTTGAAGGAAACAACACTAATAACGACAAAAGGAACTCTACAGTTGCCTACCCTTTGACTTACCTTGTTTCGCCTGACACTGACATTCTTGAAATAGAGTCTGAATGTCTGAATAAATTACACAAGAATCCTAAGCAAAACCTTTCCGGATCAGTTTCATGGCCCTTTTATTACAGTTGAAAGTTCAAATGTATATAATGTAAAAGCTTAAGAGTTTGTTTGGTTTAACACGCTAGTCTCATGAACTATTGATTCAAATTGTTTTTTTCACTTCAAAAACTTCACACGGTTGAAGCGCGGGCGGTGCGCTAGTTAAACATAATATTCTTTATCAGTAGTTAAACCGACGATTTAGTCTATTAGTAGTAAGAGTTCATCTGGCACAGGCATTATTTGCTTAAAAGGTGACTTCTATCTGTGCATAAAATGTAAAACTTTTTGTAGTCAATAAATTATTATTATAATTACTAAGAGTACCGGGACTGCTGAGATGGTTACATTACAAGGAAAATATCTGTCCGTTATTAGCTTTTGTTTGTTGGGGGTTGGGTTTGATTCACTAAAGGATCTCCACATTTATTTATTATTTATTTAAATATTAACATGTATTTCTTAAGAAATATCTGAAAAGCCTACCGTTATTAACACTGTCGTTTAGTCAAATTATGATGTCAAATGTTTCACTTGAATGAATGGCTATTCGAAATTTGACAGACACAAAAACCGAAAACTACAATGTCCCTTGAATTCTCTAAGAAATAAAATTGAAGCACTCCAAGGTCCTAGGAATAATAAGGTTTTGTTTTTGTAGATTACTACTGTTGGCCTACATTTCTATTCTACAAAAACCTAAACAAAAACTAAAGTATAGAGTAGCGTATTATAAGATTAAATTACCGTAGATTTTCGCAAACGATTTTCTGCTGAATGATTGCACACGTAACATAGAAAAATAAATCTTCATAGTTTATGTTCCATAGCCGCCTAAAAAGGGTGGGCGTGGAATGAAATTCTGCTAGTGCCTACGTATTTTATTGAAGTTCTGTTTTCTACTTTTGTTTTTATCCCCGTTGTCGACAGTATCGTTTGAATGGCGTTTTTATTTATAGTTTTATTACGGCGATATTAAAGGTTGGGGTAAGAAAAACACAAAACACACAATGGAACTAGGAGTTTGATGTTCCCTTTATTCATGAAAGCGTGAAAAGGAAAATGGAATTAATGATTGAACACATTTAGTGGCCAATAACGATCAAATAAAGGAGTGTTGAGGTTGGATACCCATGTAACTTGTAATGGCTACTCAAGTTTATATTGGTATTGTTTATAGTGTTTTTTTTTAATTTAATATTTTTCTTTGTTCTCTTGTCTAATTAAATCAACATGACTTTTTCTCGGAAAATTGCAGAGCGACTACGTGAGACAGTAAGTGACAATAACTTAGGGCAATAATAAGGCTCGTTTTTTATTTCGCGCAAAAAAATAGTCTCACGCACGAAGATAGATTCTATAGGTAAAATATAAGCTTCTTGGTCTCACGATTCAGCGAGGTAATATGGCCAGTATTATTGGTACACTTCCTCTTTCTGAGGATCTAGGCGAAGTTTTTTATTTGTAATTAAGTAGAAACAAGAATTTTATATCTATATTTAGCAATTTATGTAAGTAATAAAACCTCTCCATGACAGCGCAATAAAGGATTAATTGTTAAGATTACGTAACTTCTTCAGACAGACACACGGTCTGCCTGATATTCTGCAGTCATCGTAGCCTATAGATCAGTACTCCGTGCTATAGAAATATAGACGATTGAAACACCGATGTGACACTCCCATGCTGCCAACCTTAAATCCCATCTCCTACCTCGAAGAGCTCTGGTAACTTTTCGTACCGACACAAGCACTATACTAGGAAAATATGGAAAATATGGCGGCCTTCTGTAAGACCAACTGCCCCTAAAGAAAAATATATGAATAAATAAATGAATAAAAGTGTCTTTGCTTGTTTGTTACGCCTTCATGACTAAACCGATTTTAAAATTCCTTTCACTGAAAGAAAGCTACATTATTAGGGACTAAAATAGGCTATATTAATTATTTCAAATTAGATATCTGTACCAAAATTACAATAATTTAGTCATTATTTGACGAGCACGCTGCCGTTTTGTTATTTATTAGACAATTTAGTTTACTACGGATAGTACTACGGAGAGACTTTGGAGATCCCTTTGACACTTTAGACGTGCTGCAATTATGTTATTAGGACTATGGAGATTCCTTTATGCTACACTTAACATTCAATTATGATAGTGTAAAAGATTAAAGTGGTTAAAGTATTAGGTGGTAGTAGTATGGTTAAGGATTAGGGTGAAACGAAGTTCAAATAAGTAGAATCGGTGAATCGTACCAATATTAAGAATTTGAAAGTTTGTATGGATGAATGTCTGTATGTGTGATTGTTACTCTTTCACGCAAAAACTACTTACTAAATGGATTTTAGTGAAACTTTACAATAATATGGCTCATACATTAGAATAACATATAGGATACTAGCTGTCCCGGCCATGCGTTGCTGTGGTAATTTAATACTACTGACTTATAACATTGTATCTACAGTAAAAAGAATATGACTACTTATCAAGATAAAAACTATACTATCTCTCAAGTTGGATCAAACTGCATACGGTGTACAAATTTGATTAAAATCGGCTAAGTAGTTTAAGAGTCCATCGCGGACAAACAACGCGACACGTAATTGTATATTAAGATATGTAATTTATTGTATTAATCCTGCGCAGGCGAAGTCGCGGGCAGAAGCTAGTCTTTATCAATGTTAAATTATAATACAGGTATGGTTTTAAAGAAGACATAGTGACAAAAAATGAGGAAAGTATGCTCAAATGGTTCGCTCATGTTGAAAGGATGCGTGAAAGCAGATTGACGAAAATGACATATTATCATATCATCATCACCATTTCAGCCCACTGTTGGACATAGGCCTCCGCAAGGATCTCCGACCCGATTGGTCCTGCGCTGCCCGCATCCAGCGGATTCCCGCAACCTTCACCAGATCATCGGTTCACCTTGTGGGGGCCTGTTTTTTTTTGACAGGGAGGTCAAATGCATTTACGCATCGTCCCTGTGGGGTGGTGCCAACCGCAGGTGATATTTGGGACTCGAGGTAAAGGCGTTCCCTCCATACCCACTAAACATCCTCCCCGGTCGGTGGCCAGCAGCCCACAGGTGCTACCGACAAACGCCAGCCTCTGTGGGCCGCTGGCCGACGCCGGCCTTATAGGCCGCCTTCTCACCGATGGCTGCTCGATCTGGCGCGTCCTCCTGACGAGGACACCGGGAGCATCCATCGGACCGCTCTTGGGCTCTTCGGGCGCGGTCGTGGCCCTGAAAAGGGCCGTCCGGAACTAGCTGTGGTGGGAAAACAAAAACAACTCGACGATGGCACGTGACTTCGAATGCCAAGGGGACACACTTGACATCAAAAGCCACACACCCGCCGAAAAAGTTTCCCCACCACGTTCCCAGGGTCCGCCACGAGGAGGCTTCCGGACGTGGACCACCTTGTGGGGGGCCTACTTCGTCTCCCTGTACGGGGAAATGACATATGAATCGATAGTAAGTGGGAGATGTGCGACGTGGAAGACCCGGGCGAACGTTTGTCGATCAAAACGAAAACATTTTAAAGAAAGGCCAATTCAGAAGATCATCTAATCACCTAGTAGGTTTATACCAGTCATGAACTGCGATAAGAGTAGATGAGGCGGAAGAAATATATCAGGATCGTAGTAGCAAGAAATGATCTCTGACCTTTATGGGAGGAAAGCCTGACTTTATGTATTTATGTTTCAGCATCATCAACAACAGCTCATATAATGTCCCCATCGAGGGGCTCGAGCCTACCTCACATTAGGGGCGATTAGGCCTTAGTCAACCACGCTGGCTTTTATTAAATCAATAAAGATCTTTTTAAATTAAACCACGCTGGCCAAGTGCTGAGTGCGTTGGTCGACTTCACACACAACCTAAGAATTTCTTCATAGATGTGTGTGCAGGTTTCCTCACGATGTTTTCCTTCACCGTAAAAGTGGTGATTAAACGTACATTATGAATTCTAAATTTGAAAACACGTTGGTAAGTGGCGGGGTTCGAACCGGTGCCTCCCGGATGGGAGACAATGACGCTTTGTATGTATGTTTGTTTAAAGTTAAAAGAATACAAAAATACTCTTTGGTCCTATTTCACAATGTCTGATTAAGAGATATTGGTCACTTAATTATGGTTTATCTGTCAAGTAAATGCTATTAGGAACTTACACGGACATTGTGAAACGGACGCTTAATTAAACTAAATTTAGAATATATAGAAAGTACTCGTATTAAATTAATACTGTGACACACAAAAACGCCAATTTCACAGGTAAGAATGTAATATACTTCTGAGGCCTATCCTACCTACTTAATTTTATATTAATACGCGTACGTACGAAGAATTTTTCTATCACTTTTATGAGATTACGCTATAGGGGTTTCCTCGTGCCTGCCTATGCGGGTGGCCGGTTAATGTGCTTATATTTTCCCAAACATAGTATTGATTTGCTTTGCTTGACCTCGAAAACCAAACGAGCTGATAATATTTATGCCTTCCTAACAAAAACCCTGATATTTTGATATCCACGTAAACAACATAAGCTTGATTTAATTCAGCCAACCGCGTCACGGACCGAATGTAAACAATTTACTACGAAATTATTCAATTTCGTTTTATCATCAATGTTATAGGGACATTAGGCAGGCATGGGTTCGTGATACAAACAAAGCTTTATTGACAGACAAAAAAGTTTAAATTTTCATTCAATTATGAATTAATAATAGGGGTTTAAGTATGAAATTGCCGTTTTGTATGGAGAATTTAACGAAAATTCCTTTTTCCATATAAATATATTTGCGATTCTCTAAGGAACCACATATCTAAATTTTGTGTAATTTTGTGAATATATTTAGACAACATTAAGATATAAGATACATAGAGAAAAATTTTGTGAATTGATATCTGTAAAAAAATATTCATATTTTTATAACGGAGACGGGCAACTCTTAGGACGAGCTGTTTTTGAAGATGTATTTCTAGTGAAAAAAATAAAAATAAGAATTAAATTTTATACATAAATATAATTCCTTGTAATGAAGTTTAAAATAAAAATAATGGACATAGCTATTGTATTAAAGGAATTATACACTAATGAATAATGAGGAAAAAATCGGCAATTTCATTCTTTAACCCCTATTATTATCTCCACTCAAGTACAACTAAGAATTGGTGTTACTACTAAGGACAAACAATGATACCTACTTTAAACTCATTAATAGTAATTATTGCTACTTCAAAAGATCATTTATGACATAAAATGCTTAAACAACAAGGATTACAATACGCTATTCTAAGCAAATTACGACGTCACGTCGAAGTAAAGAATCGCGAAATGTTATGAAGCCGTATGGTTTCATTCCCTATGACGTCGTCGTACTTTCAGCCATTTCGCGGATTGTTTTCGAGCATTTGGTGATATGATAAAATACCTATAAGGGGAGAGAAACAAATACTGGATCGGCTCTTAGAGGTCGATTCACACCGGGATGGCACCGGCCGGCAGTGACGCAACGTGGCCGGTAGAGCCAGCGAAATAGCAAGCCCAGCGGGCCTAGACAAAGCAACAAATTAAAAACGAAGAATTTTAACCAAGTTCGATAAGAACAAAATGTGAGGGATAGTTTAAGCAGTCGTTAAAATCACGTGATGACGATTGCGTCATCGCTAAGTAAATTGGTAGCGAAAGCTAGGACGCTGTAGATAACAAATCAATATGGGCGATGATGACAAATTTGAATATGTTATCGTTATGTGTTCGCAGGTTATCGTTATGAAACGATGGTCCTTAGACGTATTATCGTTTTTAATTTGTTACTTTGTCTAGACCCAATGTTTCGGTTGCAAAGCTCACGCTGCCGCGCGTGGCTGCGAGGCTGCTCGAGGCACCGCGCGGGCTCACGCGGCCGTGCGACTTTCGATAGGTGTATTGTGTAAATAAAGTTTAAAATTATTACACTCTGAAAGTGCTAGCCGCGTCGCTGTCCCTCCGGTACGTATCGGTCCTAAGCGTATTTTCTTCTTATCGTGTGCTTACCTGGATATCCTGTTGTCAGATTTTACAAATAACCAGTTCTAGCCTATTCCGTGATTTATTTTTTATAGCCCGAGAGCTGGTAGACATAGTTTAATAGGTAGGCACTTACTTGAGGCAAGCATAATATAAAAACATTTTTAAGCAAGCAATTTTTAATAAATATTAGGCGTTGCAAGAAACAGTTTTACAAGCAATCTGACAAAGTTAATATTTTTTTTATTGAGAGACGTATCTTGTTTAACTCAGATTTTCATTGGAATATCGATTGTGTTATGTATAATAAATTTATATGTCAAACTGTATAATTGCGTGGGAGTTCATAGTGATTGAGGGGATTCATAATATCAATATATCTATTGACTGTAATAATGTTTTGAATTTATTACGAATTGTAAGCTGTGGAGTTTTTTTTCGCCATTTCTTCTCGAGCATAATAATAATAATTCCAGTAAAATAATTATTTCGTAGAGATGGTGGTAGGGCTTTTGACGATTTAAAAGTACTTAGCAAAGTCCATTTAAATAAAGAGCTTTTTCATTTCATTTTCCAACCAGTTTTCAAAGTTCTAATTAACTGAAGAGATTTTCTTTAAAAATCCCACGACATTGGTTGCCCGTCGAACGGCAAACAATTTATGTTGGTACTCAGTAGGTCTTGTCAAACAGCCATTAATTGTAGCCGAGAGCGGCAGTTAAAACTGCATTAACTTAATTAAAGTCGCTCGTTCTAAGGACTGAAATAAATTACGTTCCTTTTTTCAGAGTGAAGGCATGGGCGAGATCGCTTGGGCAGGAGTTATGGGGTCTCAGCGAGGCTCTGACCAAATCGGAACAGATACGGATAGTGAGTATTAGTGTAGTAGGATAATTAGAATACTATTATTTTAGCTTGCCTATTTTATAGTGCGGCCAGCTGCATATTTCCCAATAGTCATTGAAACTTGTAATATACATTAAAAGGCTCAAATTTTATCAGCGAAAGGACCATGACCAAAATGTTTTGGGGTACTAAAATCCATTAAAAAATTAAACAATGAAAAGTAGTGGTATGCCATTTTATAAGTTTGATACACATAGACGATTTAGATTTTTCTAAATTGATCTAAATTAGAATTTATACAATTAAATTTATCGGCGGCGCTGGTTGGTCCGTGTCAGCCCCTTAACATATAACAATAGTAAACTAAGTGCCAATTCGTCATATCTTTGTAACAATCGTAACAAAAAACAAACATGTAACAAATAAAATTGGCACCTAGTTTACCTAGGTGCCAATTTTATTAAACCGATCCGCGCTTAACTTATTGATCTTTTTTCAGAAATATAACAAAATGAACGCAAGCGTGAAGAAGAAAGATGGAAATCAAATATTGGATTCATCGCTGCGTTCCGTCAGCACTATGCTCACTCGCAAAATCAAAGCAGTTAAGGTAATTCAGTTTAGCGGTTATAGTTTGGCTGCATAATTGGCACTCCCTCGAGTTTGAACTTAGAAAAGTTTTCTGAATAAAATTTAAATAACATAATGTACTTACAGAATAAATGGTAGTTTAATAGTTTGGTAGCTTACATGATTGTATTAGGGGTTTAAGTATGAAATTGCCGTTTTGTATAGAGAATTTAACGAAAATTTATTTTTGTATACAAACATATTTGCCATTTTTTAAGGAACCACAAGTCTAAATTAGGTGTAATTTTGTGGATATGTTTAGACAACATTTAGCTATACGATACTTAGAGAAAAAAATTGAGAATTTATACCTGTAAAAATATATTCATATCTTTATAACGGAGACTGGCACCTCTTAGGACGAGCTGTTTTTGAAAATGTATTTCTAGTGAAAAAAATAAAAATAAGAATAAAATTTTATATATAAATATATGTCCATGTAATGAAGTTTAAAATAAAAAAAGAATAATGGACATGGCTATTGTATTAAAGGAATTATACACTAATGAATAATGAGGAAAAAATCGGCAATTTCATACTTTAACCCCTATTATTAGCATAACGAGATAACCGATTTTGAAAATTTCTTGGCTTATGTACTGTTTTGTGTATTTAGTGAGGTATAGAACTGTATTCCGAAGTTCAAAAAATTCAATTCAAAATGTTTATTGTCTATTATGGCGGTATACATATAAATAAACAAAGTTAACATATTTGAGGGATAATTAGATTACATACATATGAGTACGAATCAATTTTTACTATAAAATTATGCAAGAGTTGAAAAAAATATCAATGACTTGTTTCGCTTTGGTTTACGTTTCGAAAACAAAGCAAGTTTTGTCTTGGATGGTCCGAAATGGTTCAACAAGAATATTCTACACCGGAAGGCACTTTAAGCCGTTGGTTTCACGACCCTAAAGTTCTCATGTGCTTCTGGCATGTAGGAAAACTTAGTCGTATAGCGTATACATGCTAACAATGATGATTTTGAAAAATCATATCAAATAAAGGAGAGAGAGTTATATAAGAAAGCTTATTACACAGTAAATGAAGACCTATATAATAAATTATCCAAATGATGGGAGTAATCTGCCCAAAATTTACGCATTTAAAGTGTAATTTACCTACTTGTTCAAAAAATTCAAAATCTATTGATTTGTAATAATGTCTTTAAATCATTACGAAATTATAAGCTGCGGAGTTTCTTTCGCCATTTTTCTCCGCCATTAAATAGTTATTTGAATAAAGTAAATATTTTCGTCCTAAAAGGTAGGGTTTTGACGTTTTAAAAGTACTCAAAGATAAGTCCATTTAAATATAGAACTTTTTCATTTTGAATAAGTTACCAGGTTAAATATAGGTTAAATCTAGATTGTTACCCGTAATATAAAATTTCAGTGTATCCACGCCACCGCACAAAAATTGGCCGAAGAGTTCAACTATACTTTGAACAGTGAAGAGTACAATGACTTCCAGTATTGTTCAGCGAAGTACTCTCGTTTTGAATACGAAGACGAGGAAGACGCTATTGACGAAGACGACGATACCAACATACCAAAGTTTGCTCAAAACAATACCAGTTACATGGAAGTCAAGTTGGAGAGAGATACGCATTTTTATGATATTAATGTTAACACTAATTTAAGTTGCGTTCATGTACCTACAAATATTTATTATAAAGGTAACTGTGAAACTTTTAATCACGATCAATAATTTTAAAAAGCTTTAGCCATTTCAGGATCTCTGTTACCTACACAATAAGAGTCAAATGTGGATACTTGTTATTGCTTGTAACTGAATAATTTTGTACTTCTTTTGGTTGGTAGTTCTTCTTCTTCTTACATTTCGATGAAAAAAAACCTTGCTTCCACCTTCTTTCGGCCTTTATCATTATCTTATCTCATGTAAGATGAAGGACAAGAGCTTTCCTGTTAGAAGAAGAAAACAACAAAAAATAGGCCTTTTACCTATATACACACGCAGTCGCCCATGAGGTAATAACTATGTTATTATTTTTTCAGAACAAGAAGCATTTAATTCTATTTTATGGTCCAAGGGTCTCAACGATATATTTATAAAAAACTACAAATCCGATCCGTCATTAGCATGGCAGTACTTTGGGAGCTCCAGAGGCATATTACGATTCTTTCCCGGAATGCCTTGGAACAATAGGAAAATCGTCGATACGTATGACTGCAGGGTGCGCTCCTGGTACATTGAAGCAGCAACGTGTTCCAAAGACGTTATTATTCTATTCGACGTGTCAGGGTCCATGACCGGCTTCAAGAACTACGTGGCGAGGAGAACTCTACGCTCCCTTTTGGATACCTTGTCTAATAACGACTATGTCAATGTGTACACTTTCAAGAATGAGACCGCGGAAGTAGTGAAATGCTTCGTGGGACTAGTTCAGGCCACTTCGGAGAATCTTAAGACTATCACCGATACATTAGAGCCGACTGACAACGGTAAAACACACAAAGTGCCTTTGGAAGGCAATGCCAACCTGACTGCAGCTTATATAAAGGCTTTTACAACCCTTAAAGCGGTAAGTTATATTCGATAGTTTTCAAGATTTTTTTTTACCCAGAATTTGTTCAACGATTTCTCAAAGGATGGGTAATGTTTAGATGGCTCTTGGGGAATATGTTGATTTACGTTCAATCTGCTTTGTCTTGGGTTTTCCCACGGGTTAACTTGTAGACATAAGAAGGACTGATTGGGTCTTGTCCAAAATAATACTGATGACAAATCAATGAACTCTAATTAGGCACAGTTTAAGTAGCCGAACGTTCAGATTTTGTGATTGTGATAAAAAAAGGTTCACAAAGCTAATTAATCATGTCTTACGCTACGGTTTTCTTTAAGCTTGCGGAAGTATTTAAGGTAGTAGGTACTACTCCCTTAAATACTTATTTATTAGGAATTATACAAGATCTTGTAACTTTTTATCGGAAAAGAGTTTTGTATAGTCAAGGTCTTTATTAGGTTACTTTGCATTTTCAAAACGAAAACTTAATAATAAATAAATAAAACCAAATAAAACCGTCAATTGTGCCACAATTAAGAAGCAAACTTTTTTTATTTTTTTTGTACTTTGACTTATATTGACGTACCTAAATAATAAATAGCAAGTGCACGCTACAAATATTTTTTTATTATTTAGAGAAGAACGAATTGCAGCGTAAGCAGCACTCAAGGTTGCAATCAACTGGTGATGGTGATCACGGACTACGTACCGGGGAACTTAACTGAGGTGTTTGATGAGTACAACAGGGAGACGGTGGGGAACGAGACTTATACTCCGGTCAGGGTGTTCACGTATCTGATAGGGAAGGAAGTTACCAACGTAAGAGAAATACAGTGGATGGCCTGCTTGAACAGAGGTTAGTAGCTAAATTTATCGATAGCTAATTTTTCTTATTTCCCACTTTAGTTTGTCAACAAAGTTTTTTTAATTGTACGTGTTTTGTACGAAGAAATATTCAAGAATGGTTTGGATGATAAAATCTCAATAGATAAACAATTGTTCAGAAGTCTAGATCGGCTTGATATAAATAAACACCTTGTTAGCTAAAAATAATTTAAAATTTCGGAAAAACTATAATTTATTGTTTTATTATACTTTCAGCAGTGCACACACTTGTTAAACTTTTAGAGTCAATGAACTAAAATTATTAGCTTTTTTTTTTTAAAATGTACGTAAGTATGTGTGCATATATATTTACAGTACTTTAATAGTACCTGGGATGCTGTAATTGATTGTTTTCAACTAATAACAAGATATGCTTCATTGTTCAAAATCATACTTAATCAATGATACTTTATTTGTTGATAATTCTACTTATTTCATTAACTCTTTCTTTTGCGTATCATTGCAATTCCACGTTGGTCCATTTTTAATTGTAGGAAAAATATTTTCTGTACTTTTAGTAAAACTAATATTAATTAATATTGCTAATATTAGATATTATATTCTGAGACGCACCTAAACTCGTATTTCGAAATTGTATAGGGCACGCGTGTAGCTTTTGCTGTCGCATGACGACTACCCAGTTTTTCTACGTGGCACATATTTACTGCCACATGTGCCTATATGTATGTTTAACCAAATGTTACATAAAGATTTGTTTTGTGTTTTTGGGATTTTGAGCATAATATGAGCTTACTTATTACGACTTTTCGATATTACATATCATAACGATATTATATCTGTACATTTGTTTTTCCCATGGCAAAAAAAAATTACTTCATTTTATTCTTGAATTGTTAACTGATTTATGCTGTGCCCAGTAACACATCTGCCGCGCGAGTCTGTAAAGATCTCATTTCTGACCTCACTTTGAATTTCGAATTCTCATTTTGAATTTTGCTGTCTAAATTTAATGGAAAATCCCGTATTTTGTTGCGTAAACTGAAAACGAAGTAAACCATAATAGTGATAATAGTGTATGACTACATAATATCTAATTTAGAAATCATATTGATTAAAAATATTCCTTTTACTGTGAAATAGTCGTTAACGTTTAACAGCTAAATTCGATATGAGATTTGAGGTGAGAAGTGAAATTCTTACAGAATCGCACGGCTATATAACCAGCTTGTTATAACCATTTAAATATATACAACTGTGGTATAAACAATTTGAGAACTATAGAGTCGTTATCTTAAATATAGCCCCAGCTTTCGCTTAAAGTAATCTATGATCGCCGGCCATTTATCAAGAAGGCATACTCGCCCAAAAAACTTTCCGACAGTACCCATTTGTCATTGAGTGGAACTGTGTTTACTTTGTTCTCTCATGAGAATTAGTTTCAACCAGAAGGTCTGGCAATCGAGCGTAACGCTCGAATCACGAAGTAGTTAGGAACTTAAAATATATTACATTTTTGTATCATAGGGGTGGGGAAACGGGTGCGCTTTTTTCACTTAACTTTTTAAGTCCTGTTATCGGAAGTCCGAAAATGTTTCTCATACCATTTTACATCATAATGACCACTCTTCTTAAAAAATATGCTAACGATCCAAACTCATAATTATCAAAATTCATAATATTACTACTCGTACACCTTGTTTATACTAAATATATATGTGCTTTATTCATATACAATGTGGTTTTTATCTTTATGCAGCGCATGCGCGCGTTTCAATAGTAATATGAACTCACGTACCAGCCCTATAAATACGAAAGAGGTCTCATTTGAAAGCTAAAAGTATGAAAATAAACTAGTTAAAAGATTTAGCCTAAATTTACTAAAAAAAGACCATAAATTTTAATTAAACTGAAAATGACATAATAAAAATAGTATTCTTTATAGTTTATTTTGTCAAACATAGGTTTTTGACCTATTATTTTTATCTTTTTTGTTGATAGTACAAAATATTTCCTTTAAATTGATATTAAATCTTAGCTCTAACTTAAATAGTTAAGACACCAAAAAAACAAGAAAGTTTACAATATGCGCCAGTAGACATCTTTGTTGACAACTTTTTTGTTTTTGATGTGTTTTTAAACTATCATAACCTAAGTTAGAATTTAATTGTTGATGTCACTTTAACGAAATTATATTGCGCTATCAGCAAAAAAGATAAAAATAATAGATCAATGACCTAGATTTGTCAAAAATCCTATAGGTAATACTTAAAAGGGGTGATTTATCAATTATAGTTTTAAATGAACTCGGTACCCAAACACATTGTTTAATAAAAAAAACCTAAATTAACTTTCGCAAATGAGTTACCTACCTAAAATTTGTTTCGCCGTAAGGCTCGTGTATCTGCAATTGTTCCTGCGACAAATCCTCAGTGGGATAGCATGTTGCTATTAAGGCTCGCAAACCTTCATTTGTGTCTACAATGTAGCAGGGCTTAGCAGTGACCGTACATAAGTCAATGTTGGGTTAGTATAGTGGTACTTCTATAATGAAATCGAATGTAATTATATTAAGTATATCCGAGTTACATATTAAATTTTCCATTCTCATGGAATAGGTATAAATAAATATATTTTCACGCTCACACCAATTATCTAGCCCGAAGTAAGTATCATTAAGAACTTGTGTTACGGATACTAGATAACGGACATTTTTTTTTATATATATATACATAATTTTTTTTTCGTGTTCATCACATAAATATTTGCCGCTACCAGGATTCGAACCCGGACCGCTTGAAGTGTAGGCAGCTATACTGACCACTCCACCACGACGGCGTCCTTATTAAAGAAAAGGTATTGTTAGGTATTGTATGTTCTTTACGTTTATTTCGAATTATATCATGGCACATGCCTTGCCTTTGTTTTTTATATTATGAGCTACGAGATGGAAATTAACTCTAGCTAAGAAGCTGGAAATTAACCTTAAGTTTAATTTTAGCGTGGGGCTTCGCATGCAACAGCACTTTTTATTAATACGATGTGCAGTCTCTCAAGTACTTTCCTACAATAGCTAAATATATTAATAGTTTCAAAAAACGATAGACATGGCTAAATCAGGATTTTTTCCATGTTTTTCGTTTCCTATTTAATTTAGTATCGATTTCAATCATAGCTAAAAATATTACTTACCTATATGTTGATAAGGCTTATTTTTTAAGTCCGTTCCCGGTTACCCACCATCTTACTTAATCCTGCCGATATAAAAAGTCGTTATTGAAATACGCCTCCACCTTAAATCCAGATGATATAAATGCCAAGTAATTCCCTATTGGAGAAAGAAAATTATAAAAAAATAATTTCTTTTATGCTTGTCCCAGGATTCTTCGTGCACATCCATTCGGTGGAGGAGGTACAACAGCAGGTGTTGAAATACATCAACGTGATAGCGCGGCCCATGATCCTCGCCAAGGAAGACCCGCCGCCCACTTGGACGCACGCCAACATCGATTACACTGTACTTTTTATTCTTTATGCGTATGTTTTAATTTTAAGCGCTGGTTATGAAATTCCACTCTTTTTCGAAGTGACGCGATAGTAATTTTCTCTGAAAAAGACTGATGTATTATGAACTCTGCTCACTTCTTCTTCTTTAAATAAATGGCGTTCGCGATTTATAACGCGTTTCGAAAATGTCAAGTAAAAATGTACTTATAGTAACAGACAACTGTACGGTAGATTGAGGTTGAAAATGGAGTCTCTCAACACGTGTTTTTACAACAAGCACTCGGGAGAAACTCGAACTCCAAGAATAACAATGAAATATAGACAAAGAAATGTAAAATTGAAAAGGTCTGTCATGCAATTCTGTAAAGATATCACTTGGATTTCACGTATCATATTTTACGGAAAATATTTAGGCTGCGGTTGGAGTTCACCAACATTTAAACAGGCGATTATTCTTTAACCGACTGCATTTGACATTATTTTTATGGTATAGAAGAAATGTCAAAAAGTGACGATTAACTTTTAATCCTTTGTTTATATTTTGACGTGACAACGTCTTATAATTCGATAGAGCCGGCTGCACGCACGAAAAAACATGACGCATGCGGCGTTACCATGTAAGGCCGGCAAAACAAATGAAATTAAATTTTTCTTTTGAAAAATGCTACCATTCCATCAGTATTTTCTTAAAACGTTGTCACGTTCAACTATCGTCAGTAAACCGACTTTTTTTTAACGTTTACATTTCTACGCACAATCCCAATCAAATCTATTAAATAACAACTAAAATAACAAATCGTGACCATTTTCACAGTAATAATGTAAACTTGAAAACAAGTGGGAGACTGGTATTTAAAAATGAAACCAATTACGATTGTCATTAAAATTATGTAAGAGAACTCGAACGAGTACCGATTGCAGAAATATTAGTTCTGTAATATAGGAAACAAGTTATTTTATCATTGGCCGCTTTCATAATTCTTCCGGTCTATTCCTATTTCAAAATAGCATACAATGATGTGTTGCAAAAAGTGTAATTGCTTTAAAATATTGGGGATAAAATCTATAATACGTATGCTTACGTATGATACTTTCTAAAAGTTAATGATTACGCCACAGAATATTAATAATACCCCATGAATAAATATCCAAAAAGGTGTCTACCCTATGTGATAGTTGTCAATTTTGCACATTGTCAGGGAGCTTCGACTGTAGCTGGATATATTACATAAATGATACTTAATAATTTAAACATAATTCCGCTATGTACCGAAAAGCATAGTCCACTAATTAAATCGAAGAGTTAAAATTTATATACCAGAATAACATATGGACATTTTTAAGGTAAAGGCAACAAATAGACTTTTCTATATGTATACAGTGCATTTCTAATAGATGGATTATAAACTGTAAATTAAGGAATGCAATGAGACAAGTTACAATTTTTGATTGCGGCTTATGATTGAATGAATAAAAGTTTATTTGGCACAGAAATACAACACATTAAGAAAAATACCGACCAAGTCTGCCATAACTACAACTATAGGTATAAAGTTCAAAATCAAAACATCTAAACATTGTTTGCTATCTCCCCAATTAAATCGAAACAAGTTCGATTCAATGAGTGACTTTTAGGATATCGGATTGTTATACTCCTAATCGATATTATCACAGAATAGAAAAGTAATATTTATTCTAAGTTAAAATAATGTGAGCAAAAAAATAAGTAGCAGACATCCCTGAAGTATAATACTTCTTTGGGTAACAAGCTGCTTACTCAAACCTGAGTCTCAAACGCGGAGGCAGCAATTATGTGAAGACATCTTTCTGTACGCGGATAAACGGCACGTAGAACTTGGTTCTGTTTATAGAATATTGTACTCCATTACGATAGAAATATGATTGGATTTTGTGTGTTCTCATTATACTTTACAATACATGTATGATTGATGAATTACCTACATCGCTTTATTTGGTGTTAAGATTTTAGCTGCATTATAGTCTTCCAGAACTTTAAGACAAACGGTTGTTGTATGGATAGTAAAGCTAATGTCTTTGCATAATTGAAATTGACTTTAGTAATTAAAATTTTGGAAAAAATATTGTTATAAGGTACAGTTGCCAAATGACATCCCCATTTTGTTCAAAAACAAATTCTGAAAATAATTTAACAAATGAAGTAATAAAGTTGAAATATTTCTTTATTATTTTGAACAGTTAAAAACGTCTTAACTCGAAAAAGAGAAGAGCTTACATAAATATAATTGACAAATTTATAGCATCGTTAAGTTACTAAAAAACAATCGGCCTTTTCATATGGAATTAGCTATTATACGAGTAATGACGTTTTACTCTTAGGGATTCTCATTAAACAAGTGCGAAGTTATAACATTTTTCTTACTGACAGATTCCTTAACGCGATTAATAAAACCCGGCCAAGTTGAACGTGGAACAAAAAAGCTCTTAGCGACATGCCAGTAAACCTCCCTTATGAAAATAAATGTCAGGCTATTTTTGTCGGTAATACTGTCTGTATTACGTGTAACTGATACTTTACGAGGGCGTGGAAATGTAGCGAGTGTGAAGCGAACACACATAGGTAGCTTGCGTTATATTTGCATTAATTGCTTCGCGGCTTGAGTATCGGTTGTTAGAATTTCGTATATAATCAATTTATAGAAGGTACTTACCGCATTGAGAGCGTTGGTTACTTATTTTCGAAGTTGTCCAAGTGAATTAAATGATATAATGGGTTAATGTCAGGTTTTGTTATAAATAAAGGTGATTGCTAGGGATATGGTGAAAATTCTCGCAAAATTTCACGAATCAGAAGTTATCCAGAAAGGCATGAGTGGTTGCGTGCTGTCCCAATATATTGATGGAAGTTATAAATAAAAGAAAAAGAAATGTCGAAAAATGCGAGTGAGAACATGACTGGTATGAAATTAAGCGACATGAATACAATGAGTTGGTATAAGAAAGGTGTGATTTGCACTCAGATTTGAAAGAAGGGATGCTCAAATGTTTTGGTTGCTTTCGATTGGTATAGAACTTGTCTAATAATCACACCGGTGAAATGTTTAAAAAAAATTTTTTTTAATTATTAATTAATCATACACCCTGGACTAAAATTTGTTAGGCAACCCATATGCAATATATTTATTGACATATTAAATTAAATATAAAATACGTTTCATCAAATAAACATCTCGGTGAAGGTCGTTCTATAGCGGGATCTTAGACTATGAGTGAAAAGAGATTGGCAAAAATTATGTAGGTACATGAAGTGAGTGGAGATGCGAGACGCGAAAGACCTAATTTTTGCCGATCAAGTTGAAAAAAAGTACCGTCACGCACAAACGGAGAAACAATTTTACTACTTATCCCTAAGTATTTCTTTTCTAATTCAGCACTAATATTATAAAGAGGAAAGATTTGTATGTTTGTAATGAATAGGCTCAAAAACTAAACTAAATTCAAAATTTTTTCATTATTTCATTTTGTATGTTATCTTGAATAATTATAAGAGTAGCATAACATAGGTGAATTCTAGTGCCCAGGAAAACCTAAATAGGTTTATGTGGCAATAGTATATTATAGCTTTTTATTGATGTTTAAATTAAATGATAATAAATAAAAATAAAAAACATAGAATGCTATTTTTTCACTGAGTAACATAAGTAGTTTATATTTTATTGTAAAAAATAATTATTCGCGAACAAAATCGTGTAAGCGCTAGTATATCATAAAGATGGGATGAGAAATTCTACTATAACATTTCCTCCGTTTGTATGGAGACGTGCTCGCCGTATTATCCTTGTAGGGTTATCGCAAATCGTCAGATGGGTATATAATGAAGCGAAAGAAATATGTAAGATGAATCATAGCAAATTAGAAGAAGTGATCTCTATCGAAAGAAAGTCGTAACTTTATTTATATCGAGTCCTAGGTTTTTTAAGGTTGATAACGGGTCAATATATCTCAGAGACTTCCATTAACATTAGTAGCAGAGACCAACATATTTTTATGAATATTTTACGACTGTTTCATTCTTAACAGAAGCTAAAAATATTTAAATATTACAGTTTATATTATTGGAAAACCTTGAATAGACTGAGTGAACAGATTACATTGTCGATTGATTATTTTTTTTTTTATATATTTTCAGAGAACTTCTTTGTGGGGTGTCAGCAAAGACGTGAAAAAGGTAAGGCTTTTATGAATTTTTTACAATAGTAATAATTTGGAATGATTTGAATATATATTATTTCAATTTTTTTCTATTTAATTTTGTATACATTTCAAATAGAGAACGGAGCGTGTATGACAATTATTAAAATACTTTTCACTTTATTAATTGTTTTCATGAAAATATATGGATGTGTTAGTTGTTGCGTAAAAAATAAAGACGCCAATAATTTAGTTGGCGTGAGCGTGGAGTCATTAAAACTGTATTTCGCAGTGAAAGAAAACGTGTTCAAAGTTACTTTTGTTATTTGAACACCGTTGTTCACGCTGCACTTAAGGAAAAACACCAAAAGCCAACGGCTATTTTCAACCGACTTCAAAAAAGCAAAAAAGGAGGAGGTTCTCTATTCGATTGTATGTTTTTTTTTTTTTTTTTTTTTTTTTGTATGTATGTTCCGCGATTACTCCGTCAATTATGAATCGATTTTGAAGATTGTTTTTTCTTTAGGAAGGACATACTCCAAAGGTGGTCCCGTATAAATTATACCGAAATTGGTTCAGTACTTTTTTGTTTAAATGATTATTTCATTGGGGATGAAATAATAATATCGTCCACGAACACAAAAATAATGTAAATTTTTTTTTTGAACTTGCCATTACCTAATATGCAATAGTGAAATTTTGGTTAGTAGGTCCAATAGTCAACACATAAACTATGACAAATTATTTTATGAACTTAAGTTAAATAACTAGGTTCATAGTTCATTAACTTACCATTCATTTTGAATGAATGGCAGGGATTTGTAATGAGATATAGGTCTGAGACGTGATATTATTTGTTAACCGACTTAAAAAAAAGAGGAAGTTCTCTATCCGAGTGTTTTTTTGTGTTTGTTACCTGATTACTTCGTCAATTATGAGTATTACGACTCGATTTTTAACCGACTTCAAACAAAAAAAGGAGGAGGTTCTCTATTCGACTGTATGTTTTTTTTTAATGATTCTTTTTTAGGTACGTCAAGATCAGAGATGGCCCGTATAAATTTTATCTACAGGGGTGTAAAAGACATGAACAGTCAAACCAGAACCATGTATTCTGCTCACCATCATAACATTTTTTTTCTTTAGACTATACCTGGGAAATTGATAGTTACAATTTTATGAATATAATATTGAAGGTCAAAGTCATAATTTTTTTTTAATTTTTTTATGACAACGTATTCTATACGTTATTTCTTAATTATTGTCCAAAGAAACATTATAATTTTTTTTCGTATTTCATGACAAGCAATGGCTTCAAAACGTTAGAGTTCAATGTAGCTCACTCGATGCGCACGGACACTAACGAACGGGGCCGCCGTATGGCAAAATTATCGCGGTTTTTCGAGTTGCGTGCGAGTTGAGCCCTTTACATTGCGCGGTACAATTTGCAATTTTTATTAACACCAAAAAATCAAAATCATTTCCCAGCAATATTTTTTTTGAAATATGTCTTATTTTGATGTATAAAATACATGGTTCTCGTTTGACTGTTCATGTCTTTTACACCCAGTATATCAATCCGATCCTTTTTGAACAAATCAGTAATAGCAAAAAAAAAACGTTTTAGTTAAAGTTTCCATTAAGTTTTAATGAGCGCCTAGTAGGTCTATCCGTTTTCAATAAAATATACTTTATTTCCACTAAAAATAATAAAATAAAATATTTTGAGCAAAAAAATAGGACAACCGACTTCAATGCGTACAAATTTAAACTAAAAAGTAAGAAATAAATAATATTTTTATGAATTAGTTGAAAAGAGCGTCATAGAAAACCAAGGAAAGTATTGATACACATTTATAATTCTTTATTTATAATTCATACTCCGATATATTTGGAGTCGGTGCCAGCCTAAGCAAAATAAACTTACCTAATAGATACGAACTTGATTAATCCATTAACTTATCCAATAATGAATGATGAAGATAAGAAATAATCCGCCGCTCCGTGAAGTTCGAAAATTGCAAACACTATCCTCCTTGGCTAGCTGGCACCGGCTCCAAATATATCGGAGTATGAATTATAAATAAAGAATTATAAATGTGTATCAATACTTTCCTTGGTTTTCTATGACGCTCTTTTCAACTAATTCATAAAAATATTATTTATTTCTTACTTTTTAGTTTAAATTTGTACGCATTGAAGTCGGTTGTCCTATTTTTTTGCTAAAAATATTTTATTCCTCTGACTACTGAGAATTTTTTTGGACTACTAGATGTAAAACGGTTGACCGAGCATATTCACATAAGTAGGTTGTGTACCAAAGTAAATTAAGGCACAAATAAAATTGACAAATTGTCGTAGATCGATAGGAAATCTCATAGATAGGTACTATTTTCTGTGATTTAAAATATGTCGAGAGGCTGGCAATGTGTCACTAATTTGGGGGTAATGTATACTGCCAGATAGGTAGCTTTATGTGTAACCAATTAATGTTACCTAAAGCTCTGCTCAACCCCTTTTGGGATTTTAAGCGTGTATGTGCATTACTTCTTTTGGTATCGAACCACGAAACACTAGAATAAGTAGGTGTATTTTTCATACTTTTCTAAATTCCTATTTTGATCACCTCCTTCTGCTGATGACTGTAACAGCCGAGCAAAGGGTTGATTTATAAAATTTTTCGATTGCTATGTAGAACTTACAACCGCGCTGTAGGACGTAAGCCGTCCAATTAAATCTAATTCTTAGAGAATAATAAATATTTTTACTATCAGCAAAAATGCTGCTACGTAGTACGTACCTAATTTTGCAGAATTGTATAATTATTTTGTGAAAGTTTCGCTCAGACACGAAGCTAGTTCACTTTTTGCTGTTGATTTTAGGTCACAATGGACATGTTATTATGATTTCTGTATCCAAGTAGGTATTGTTATGTGTGTAGGTATATTTCTTTTCTTTTAGTAAGTTTGGATATTAAAATAAAATTTTACAAAAGGTCAAGGTTGAAGCAAGTAAGGCACAGTGGATTAGCTTCTCGAAATTGGAGAACCCATTCTGGGTTCAACCACCTTCAGCTTTCAGGAGGATGGCGTGGCCCAAGCTTTTTAGTATTTTTTTTTTAGATTTGATAGGAAATACATATTATGAAGGATGAACATGGATGTTGCAAACGTCTATAGACACTTTAGCCTTTCCATTAGCCGTGACACACTTATTATTTTTATCAAAAGCTTTCACACCTACTATACCTATCTAGCTACTGCTGACCTATTTCATTATATTCGTGCGAGGGAAGGTACAGAGGGTACTCATATCAATATTTTTTTACACATTGTTGTATTTCAAATTTTCATATTTTTAGACATTTTAACAAAAAAAATATGAGTTAACTTATCGCCGACTCATTTGATTATAAACTGGAGATAAAGTCTCCATTAATTTTATATTGTTTTTAATTATTATTTTATTTTATTTATTGAAGTAATTGATACAACTCAATTTGTTAGTAAACAACTAACTTGTTACTAACAATGAATTTGTTAGTAACAAGTTGTTGCTTAAAATCTATGTAAGTATTTATTAGTTTAAATACTTTAATAATTATTATGGAATAATTTTATTTTTGCGTTTACAAACGCGTAAATATAATACTAGAAAAATGCACTGAAAAAAATCGACCCGCCTGAGGCAAGTCGATTTTTTTCAGTGCATTTTTCTAGTTTAATAATTATTGTTAATATACCAAAGTAATATTTTCCTAGTCAAAGCTGGAAGATTGTTTGTCAATTCTGACTCTATCTCATTTAGAATAGAAGTTTATTACTATCAAGGACACATTTAACCTAATACATTGGTATTATGGTAATGTACCAAAATAGTCAAAAATTTGTTTATACGAGTACCTACAATTTGATCCTGCCTGGTGCACTTTAGGGTGCGTTCCAAAACGTTTTCAATTTACTCGGGGTAGAGTGAATTATAGATCACTGTTAGTCGTTATTAAGAAGCGCTTTCACCATTGGTTAGTTTTGTTAAAGTATAGTTATTTTACACCAATTAGAAAGTTTTCTTACGCTGTCTCCTTGGCTTCACCTGGTTTCGGAACGCACTCTTAATCGTTCGAATCGGTCCATTTAATCTCATCAAGAAACTATTCGTAATATTTATTTATTTAAATACCAGACATTCATTACTATTAATTTATAATCATAATCTTTTATAATAAATAACCTCTGATAGAGATACTTGTGGTAGCCTTTTTTTATAGTAGGAAATGCTTTATGCATACCCAATAGCGATATGGGGCCGCCATAGGGTTATGTGGGACTCCAGGTTCGGACTCCAGTTACCCACTAAAACCTACTGTACTCTTCATGTGCTCATTGTCTGCCGCACGAGTAAGCGCATTAGCGCAGGCGTTCACACGGCAGACAGCACTTGGCCTCACAGGCCCCCACTGGGAAAAGAGGTTGTCCATCGAGTACTCACAGACAACCCCTCAGCGCCAGGGCGTAATGGTGGTAATGGTGGATGCTAGAGTACTTGTGGTAGCCTGGTAGCATTGGTAGTTTAGGTTGGAGTACTCTGAAAATTATCCATATATTAAAATTAGCCATATAAGTACGTAACCCCTGTGATATATTCTGCAGCCGGATGAAGACAAGCTGGTGACATCAGTGGCCATTCCTGCGTTCGATCTGAAGTACAATAAGGAGCACAACGACGCCATGTTGCTGGGTGTCGCCGGTACGGACGTGCCTATAGACAGCATCGCGAAGTTGGCGCAACCTCACCAGGTAGGATTTTGTTTGCTTTTTTTGACGATGGAAATTCCATTGACGGATCATACCGCACGCTGGCATACGGCGTGTGTGTGGTAGACGAGTGGGACTCACTCTGCGCGGAACAACGCCGTAACCTCTAAAAACCACCGATACCCTCCTAAGCCCTTCTGGGGACGTTTTGAGAATTTTAGTTGCCTAATTATTTTTAAACATATTGGCGTTTATATATATTGTGTTGGTCTAACTGAAACCTGGAATTCGGTTTAATTATTACTGCTGTTAGTTCTATACAATAAATATCTACTGTGTGTGTAAAATGTATTTTTGTGTGAGATTTCTATTAGAAATAAGCCACACTTTTTGTACTTTTTTTACTAATAGTAGTTCTCCAATTTTGATTCTGTGTACAAAAATTATTAAATGAATACAATTAATACTTACCGAGTGATTTGTGTGTATATTTTAGCTGCTTGATACACAATACAATGATATTGGAGGTCTTCTGCTTACATGCAATTTTCAAACGATCAACACGCGTTAACAATAAAGATCGTAGTACAATTATCAGCTCGGAAAGGCCCCTTTTTACTATGGACGCTACGAAACGGTGGCTATGGTTACGTTTATAGCGTATTGTTGGTGATTGTCTCCACAACGTGACCTGACGACAATCCGAGTTTCGTTAGGCCAGGATTATGTTAGGGTCCACGTCCGAAAGCCTCCTCGTGGCGTACCCTGGTAACGTGGTGGGGAAACTTTCTCGGCGGGTGTGTGGCTTTTGATGTAAAGTCTGTCCCCTTAGCATTCGAAGTGACATGCCATCGTCGAGTTGTTTTTGTTTTCTCACCACGGCTAGTTCCGGACGGCCCTTTTATGGGCCACTACCGCGCCCAAAGTAAAAAATGTAAAGAAATCGTTAGGGCTTAGGTCAGGACTATATGCAGCATGGTCAAGAATTTCTACTTTTTTCTGCTTCAAATACTCAATCGTTTGACAAGCGCTTTGTGAGCTTGCGTTGTCGTGGTGCAGGATGATGCGTCGCTTTGAGTTAGATTTTCGAAGTTCGGCGATGACTTGTGGTAAACAAACTGTGGTATACCATTCTGCGTTAACCGTTCTACGATCTTGAAGTTCAATAGTCGCAACATGGCCGGTTTTTCCAACGAATGTGGCAACCATCTTCCTTGAAAGTGATTCGACAACGAACAACTTTAGTCGGCTTTGGCTTGTCTTGGACGAACCCGATTGTAGATTGTTGTTTGGAATCAGGATCGTTGGCATAGATCCAAGATTCGTCACCACTGATGATGTCGTAGACGTGATTTGACTCTCCTCGGTTGAACCTTTGCAGAATTTTCTTACACCATCTGACGCGGGCCGCCTTGTGATCGTCGGAAAGCAGATGCGGTATCCAACGGCAAACTAGCTTACTCACACCAAGCGCTTCATGCAAGATCTTCTGAATGGTTGTCCCTGAGATGCCTAATAGAACCTCTATCTCTCGATACGTCACATAACGATCTTCGAGAATTCGTTGTCTCACAGCAATGATGTTATCTTCAGTGAAGGCGGATTTTGGGCGTCCTTCGCGAGATTTGTCACTAACACTAGTATGTCTACGCTGGAATTCTAAGTACCAGCGTTCGACAGTCCGCAGACATGGGGCTTCATCACTAAACACAGATGTAAGCTCTTCAAAATACTGAAGCCGTGTCAGGCGTCTTTCAAAGTTGTAGAAAATTATTGCACGAACATTTTCCTTAGAAAGATTCATTTTCGTACGTAACCTGACAGATTCCAATCGATGCTGTGACTAAACAATAGCAATAATCCTAATACTTTCAACTGTTTTGAGATTCTAAATTTAAACACATTTGAATATAGTACAGTTCCAAATTCAAAATTGCCGGGAAATATGGAAACGACAGAACTTAAAAGGCATGCCTAGTATGTGTTCATTTAGAAAATTTTATAACAACATTGAACACGATTTGAATATCAAACATTGTTAAAAGAGGCGATACGGTTCCGTCCCGAAAATTGCGAAAATTTATTAAATCGATTTTCGTCCGTGTTTCAGAAGGCACGACTGGTAGTTCCGGGTGCTTTCGGAGCAGAGTAGGAAAATGATGACGATTCCGTACCCTTTCCGAGCTGATAAGTGTGCTACGACCTTAAGGGCGTAAATTTTGAAAAAAATATCTTATGAAACTAGACCATTTAAACAGCAAATTAGTACGAGAACATATCAAAATTTGTGTATCTTAGTCATCATTTTCCTACCCTGCTCCCAATTTAATTGGGGTCGGTGCAGTATGCCTTTATATCGACAATACTGCTTAAGGATTTGGCATTAGATTTTTACGGCCGGCCGCCTACCTGAGAGTCCTGTTATCTTTCGATAGCAGCCGGCACCACCAGCTTAACGTGCCTTCTGAAGCACAAAAAAAAATGTTGGAAAATGTTTTGGTCACCCATCCGAGTACGGAACGCTGAACTTTACTTTAGCTTAACTTTCGTGATCGTTACTAAGAACGCACGACCGCGGCGCCATAGACCTCCTGATTTGTGCATCTTAGTGTATTTAAAAAATATTGAAAATGGGTCTTACCAAAATAAAAAAGAGACAGCTTGGAAACTACTAGAGCTATTTTCATAAAACTTTATTAATCTCGTAGAAAATTTAATCTATCTAATATATTATTATGTAATTCACGTGTCACAATGTTTGTGCGGGATGAACTCCAAAATTAACAATCTGGTTTAACTTTTTTTTTAATGTGTGTTTTCTTCCAACTTGAGAGATAGGATAGTTTTCATCTTGATAGGTATAGTCCTCATTTTTTTACTGCAAATTCAATGTTATAGGGGTCAGAGTAGATATGAAATTACCACAGCAACGCGTGGCCAGCTAGCATTTATGTATTATCTATATCTAAATGGTTGGTTCAACGCGAGCGAAGCCGCGGACGACCACTAGTATTAAATATTCATATGAGAAAAACAGGGAAGCGTCGGTAGCGTAGTGAGTAAGGGCGTAAATGGAACGGAACCGCACCGCCTCTTTTTACGTAGATGCGTAGCCGTATCTTAGCCGTTTCGTAGCGCTCATAGTAAAAAAGAGACTATGCGCTAGGCGATGCGTAGCCGTTTCGTAGCGCGCACAGTAAAAAGATGTGTTGCATAGCCGTTTCTTAGTGCTCATAGTAAAAAAGAGTTGATGCATAGCCGTTTCGTAGTGCTCATAGTAAAAAAAGAGGCGATGAGCTAGGCGCTGCGTAGCCGTGCCGTAGCCGCTGTTCGTAGCGCTCATAGTAAAAAAGAGACAATGCGTAGCCGTTTCGTAGCGCTCATAGTAAAAAAAGAGGCGATGCTCCAGGCAAAGCGTAGCCGCTTTGTAGCCGCTGTGCGTAGCACTCATAGTAAAAATAGGCGATGCGCTAGGCGATGTGTAGCCATTCCGTAGCCGCTGTTCGTAGCGCTCATAGTAAAAAGGATGCGATGCGTAGCCATTTCGTAGCCGCTATTCGTAGCGCTCATAGTAAAAAGGATGCGATGCGTAGCCGTTTCGTAGCCGCTGTTTGTAGCGCTCATAGTAAAAAAGAGGCGTTCTCAACCAAGCTGATTAGTGTGCTACTACCTTAATGCTGATTTCAGAGCTGCGCGTTTGAATAGCACCGCCTAGACGCCCACGCTTGCAAATGCATTAAGTAGTGGGTAGTTGCGTTTTAGAAAATGACGCTATTAAATCAATTTGCATAGTGAAACTATATGCGCATTTACAAGCGCCCGCTTCTTCAAAGATATTTTTAGGCTAATTACAAATAATTAGCCTAAAAATATCTTTGAAATTGAATTAATTAGGTAGCGTAACTCTAATTAAGTAATTTAATTTTAAATAGTGTTACAATATTCAAGAAGGTACTCTTCAACGAACTGTCTGTGACAGGAGATTAAATTAAAATGCAGAATTATCAGTATTACAGTATTATATTTGAAAGCGAAATGCTTTGTTCTCCTAAACCATAAATGCCTTATTATAAGAAAATAAACCATAGGTTCGAAGTTTACGTAACTCCTATTAAATTAAACCACCAGTGTGGGCTTTAGAGACATAATTTAATTACTCTGAAAATACCTAGTTTATATTCGATTGAAACCGGAGAGGAATATTATTCTCAAGCCTCGAAGCTACTGAAAATTTAATCACATTATTGATAATGAAAGTCGAGTTTTAATTGCTTTCAGTGTTTTCGTTTTTATATTCATAGCTGTTTACGATCATTCATCATGACTCAAATTTATTGATTTGAATAAATAAATAATTCGGTAATTAGTAAGTGGGGCTTGTCTAGTACCTATTCGAAGGAAGCACATAATGTTTATCAATACGTTATTACTTATTACCTATTTTAATTTTAGATAAAAATAGGGGGAAAATGTCGTTACCATGCTTTTTAGGAAATATTATTCAACTTACATGATCTATCATTGACATCATTTGAGGTAGCCAATTTTCTAGATGTGAGAATAAAGGTACTTGTGTCTGAACCTCTTCTATTAAAAAAAATCTCGAAGTTGAAAATCTTCTATTATAAAACTTTCACTAATTGCAAAAAATATAGAGATTTTAAAACGGAGAATTTATTTGTTTAAAATATTATTTTGAAAAATTCGTTCAACCCTACAATTTTTACGTAGGTAACTAGGTATATGTATGTAGGTATATGAGAGAATAAAGGTACTTGTGTCTAAACTGTATCTTCTTTAATAAAACTTGCAATAATTGTAATATTGTTTGAAAAATATAGACCTTTCAAGACAGATAATTTAGTTGTTTATAATATAGTTTTGAAAAATTCTTTCAACACTACATTTTTTACGTTGCCTACCAAAGTTTCACTTGTAAAACTTAGTGCCACTTCATAAATTATGAGGGATTGTGACTTGTGTTTGAGTGGCATGTTACATAAAGGTATCATATTTTCTACACACAATACATTTGTTTATTACTATAAATCTTGAATGTATTTATATTTCTTGCAGCTCGGTGTCAACGGATATTCCTTTATCGTGAGCAATAACGGATATTTGCTACTACATCCCTTGTTAATAACAACAGTGAGTATTGAAGAATTTTAGTAATGCAAGTGGTTGTCTTTTCACAGCTTCTTTAATATTTTTGTGGTAAATCTTTTCGACTTATTTATAACTAACTGTAGCCTTCCTTCGCGTGCAATAGCAGGGCAGCATTTTAATTTTATTTAGGGTACTTAATTTTGCACTAATCATACACATTACACATGTTTTCAATAAATATACGTAGGTATAGCAAAGATAGACAGATTTCTTGGGAATTCCATACGATATTTCATCTCCTGTTCCATCCCCATGCGGGTCGAAATTTCATAAACGCCTGATCAAATACTTATTTATTTCTTATCAAGTTGCTAAATTCAAAGTTTCGTGGTTTTATCTTCGATAATAACGAAAAAATCCCCATGTTGATTTTCAGACTGTGTCCCCCATTTCCCCCTTTTAGGAGTTGAATTCTGAAAAAAAAAACAGAAACATTTCTTTGTTGATAGGAGTGACTCCTATGAAATTTCGAATAAAATAATCTAACTAATCTTGTTTCCCCCTACAAACTTTGGACCCCCGTTTTTCAGACTTTGTCACTTGGGCAAAAGGTTCTGATCTGAACTCTCTCTCTTCTGAGATCTTTATAGCTTTTTAGACCAAGTTAACAATATTTTTCAGATCAACAACGAACTCCAAGCAAACTACAACAGCGTGGACTTCGTGGAAGTAGAGCAAGTGGACGATGGAAATGGACCACGAGTTCTCGGGGAAGAGATTCAAACCCTCAGGCAGAAGTTGGTCGCCGGTGAAGATGGCAACATGAGCGACATCAAAGTACTCTTCCATTACGACAACATGAGGTTCGTTTAGTCATCATAACAGCCTTTATGATTTGACCCACTGCTGGGAAGGCCTCTCCTTGTCATTGAAAGAGGTTTAGGCAGTAGTCCACGCCGCTTGCCCAAAGCGGATTAGTGCACAGAGTATAAGGTGATCAATACCCTTTTGCTGGTCCATTAGTCGCCTTCTAAGGTACCCATTGGAGGATATGGGGTGATGTTATTCTACTCTGCCGGCATCACATGACTAGGTTCATATAGTAAAGGAACATAACAACTCGGAAACTTTTATTAAGGAAGCAACTCTGATATCGTGGAGAAAATATTTTCTGTTTCTTACATTTCAGCAAAGTTCGTTTGGAATTTTTTATGGAACAATGTTTTTCCCCCGATTTCAGTGATGTTTCCATAGTAAAAGTACTGGTGAAACTTTCAAATGATTATAATGTACACTTGTAATTTATAGTAAGCAGCATTCGTGGGTTGACTGCAAGAGATCTCTTTCAGAAATAAGTCCACCCTTGCAAATTATGCTTTTATTTTTGTGTATTTGATGTATTTTAAATCCCTATAAAGAGTATGAATAGTATTTAAAGATTATTAGCGTTTTATAAATAATCCTGTATTCGGTAGGTAGGTACATACTTACGTACCGGTGCCTTTCATAATAAGGAATATAAGATAATAGGTGGAAATATACAATTATTTAATATTGTATGTGGTAATAAATTAAAATATGCTTTATCCTTAGTATATTTCAATTAAATAATAATAATGTATTTATTTATATAATACTTACCACATAAAATATTAATTAATTATATACTCCCACCCATTCCAGTTCTCATTATATTTTAACGATGTTCTTTAAGTAATAAGTATTAGTAATTTAACTGCGTATTTTATGTAATAATTAATTTTAATTAAGTTGGTTTGACAGCAAATCACACCACCCAAAACGGTCAAATTTCTCCAATTGATTTTCAAACAAATATGTGTAAAACATCGCAAAATCGATTACAATAAACACATACACATTCAATCACCCTATACCTACACACACATGAAAGTGCAATTAATATATTAATATTAGTTTTATTTTTATTCCTTTGACTATAATGTACGTATTCTCGAGGGTGGGGCCTGGTTATCAGTCGCACAGGCAATAGCCTAGTATAGGCACCAAATCCTCACCAGGATTTTTATTTTTGAATCTTTGTAAGAATAATGTACCTTGTGACATCTTGTGAGGACTACTGTCAGTTTATTATTATTATTATATCTTTTGAATTTGTTATTCGGGTTCGAAAATAATTGAATTGGTTAGTGGAAGAATATCTATAGACATTCTAAGTAGGAAAAAAAATCTAGGTACCTGCAATCAATTTAAGTATTGCCAACTTTTTATTTGATTATGCGAGCATTTCAATTAGAATGAAATGTGATGACAATTTCTTGCATTTCTAGTTCAAGCGCTTACTAATGAGGTCGATGTCGAAAACAGTGCTCGGTCATTACGTGACGTCATACTTGCCATGTCAATTTTGTTCACAGAATGTCCTCATAGTTTTTGTATAGTCATGCTCAAGAAATCTTAACACGTCATGACGGATTGCGAAGTAAGGCCTCTGAGGTGAATAATGATCGAAAACAATAGCTTTTTGAAATTGATTAGATGGACTCTTGATATTATTCGCTTATCTTTGACTTTAATTTGACGAAGTACGGAAGGGCTTAAGAGTCAGTAGTCGAGTGTAGAAAATGTTGGATTTATTACCTACAAGCACGTCTAAAACGTCATACGGAAAACCATGGTAGTAGCAATAAAGTGTATAGGTAGTTAGATATTTTGAAACCTCACTGTGCCTAAGTTTACCGACTTAGACGAGTGTAAATTTAGGTACTTACGGTAATAAGTAGATAATTATTATCATATCATATAGTTTTCCGATATCAATCAGACAGTAATTTAAGGCCTAAAGGTCGTAGCTCACTTATCAGCTCGGAAAGGGCGCCTCTTTTTACTTTCTCGTATACCAACGTAGTAGGTATAGAGGAAGTCTTGTAATCGGCAAAAAATTCGACCTCGAGATTTTGACAATTTTTTTTGGAATTATGTCTGAGCGTGTGTCTGTGCGTTATAACGATAATTCGAGTATGCTTTAATTTATTGCAACCAAATTTTACATTCATGTATAACATCAAAATATAAGGTTTCTATCAACTTTTGAGTCGTCGATCACGAAAGTTAATCGTCGTTTCCGGTATACGAGAAAGTAAAGGGGAGACCACTCCCGATTTTTTATTATGAACGCTACGGATCGGCGACTACGAAACGTAACGATCGCCTCTTTTTCATAGTAAAAAGAAGATTCTTTTTACTAGATGTTAAGTGCTGAAGCCGGCCTTTAGTTTGCTAGCACAGTGTAAATAAACTATACTATGCTCTTATCTTAGTGTAAAAAACATATTTTACCTAGGTATATTTATATTTCCACGCTCACACCAATTATCTAGCCCAAATTAAGTAGGTATCATTAAGAACTTGTATGATGGATACCAGATATCGGACAAATTTAATACCTATACATAATAGTATATATAGATATTTTTATAAATAAACTTAAATAAATATATAAACAACCACATGACTCGTGAACAAATGTTCGTGTTCATCACACAAACATTTGCTCCTACCCGGACTCGAACCCGGACCGGTTGATGTGTAGGCAGCGTTATTGACCACTCCACCACGGCGGCGTCAAACATAACTTCTCTAGTTGCGTTAAGTTACTTACAAGTTCATTTTATATGTGAAAATATCGCCTTTCATTCCGCTAGCGGCAAAGTTACCCTAAGGGTACAGGTTACGTCAGAACTGTAAAGTTATGTAAATAAATTGCCAATTTAATATCCACAGGAGGATAGCCAGAGTTCAACATGACTACTTCTTCAACCAGCTGGAGGGCACACCGTTCTCTATGGGCATATCGCTGCCACGTGGCTACGGCGACACAGAACTGCTGCTCAAAGACAACCCTCTGGAGGCTAAGCAGGGCAAGGAACTCACTGGCATCAACGTCACCGACTACTTCAGATTCAGCTACAGGGTTCATCCTGACTGGTTAGTTGAGAATCCTTACGTGGCGAGGTTTTTCTTTTCTTAATCTACTTAACTAGTGGGAAAGATTTCTAAGGTTTAGGGTTTGGCGTCCAACCTTGCGGTCCACCTGTTATTAAGTGGTACCGTTGCCTATAGACACTTACAATATTAAGGGTAAACTTTGTCATTTCTTTCATTATCATTATAATTGTCAAACTAATGCGTTGGATGTAAACTGTCTACTTATTTGAAGATTTTCAACTATTAAAAGACAATTGTAAGTTAACCTATGCCATTTACAAATCTCCACATAGGTATATGTAGTAGTGGAGAGCAGATGTGGTATTATAAGATAATCGGGAAAAGGTAAAATCAAAAATACATTTTACAAAAATACTACCGTATACGTATTATATAGTAAAGTATCTAGTGATAAAATAAATACAATATAGAAATCTATCATACAACGAAATATAAAAAGATTATAGCAAAGAGTCCGCAACAATATTGATACCGGTTAATAGTTATCGAACTCACAACTACCTGAACCTATCAAAATCCCGGCAAGTAGTAAAATTCTGGGTGAAACAATCAAGTACATACGTAGGTTAGGTACCCACTATAAATTTAATATCGAGCGAGTGGCTTTGATTGATGACTTTTATATAGATTAGTTCTATTTGATATGATATTAGTATAGAATAGGATCCATCGACATCGATTCCTGTCTTAGTAGATACTTCATACCGCCAGATTTATTATCAGGCTTTTTTCGTTTCAAAATTTTATTACGTTCGATTTGGTATGTTTATCGTCAGCCGAACATATAGTTGGACAAATGGTTTGCCCGATCACATCGTGATACGCTGCAATTATGTCGTAGGCAAATAGACTCTCCCACAAAAGTCCGCCATGCTTTGTCTTAAAAAAATAACCCTGAACCTACTCATCACTCCTGACCACCACCATTTTTAGATAATATTTGTCATAAAAAAAATAACCCTGAACCTACTCATCACTCCTGACCACCCCCATTTTTAGATAAAAGGTTACTCGAGATTTTTATGGTCCAGTAGCGTTTCTCGCTTTAGTAAAAATATTGAATAAAAAAATATTTAAATAAAATCATTAAACATTACTGCTTATTTGATTAAAATGCTGTCTACTACTAATACCCCAGAAAACATAAATCTGTTCACTGGTATGATTTTCGCGCAAATGAACGTTCGCGCTTTTGTGTGTCGCGCAGTAACATTTTCGAGCGTTGGTACTTTCGCAATATCGTCTTCGCGCTGTTGTCATTCGAGCCATCGTCATTCGCTATTGCGTAGGACACCCGCCTGAGACAAACCTTCAATTATACCTATTTCCAAAAATACCTATAATCTAAAAGTAACATTCATTGTGTTTTTCATTATTTCAGGGTTTACTGCAAATACCATTACCTGGAAGGGCATGAATCAGACAATGCTGAAGAAGAAATCTGGTCGTTCCTAGTTCGTCTATCTAACAATGAAATTGATATCACTAAGAAACAGTACCCAGAAGAAGAAGACGACCGACCTTTTAAAATTGAAAGTAAGAATTTATAGTAAAACAATTTTAAATAAATTAGAATTCAATCTTAAGGCCGTTTGCACCAAGTTATAATGTAACAATTTCGTAAAAAAATAACAGTAATAATAATAGTATTTAAAAATGGAATATCCCATTCCTATAAATAAAGTTTACTTTTACGATACTTTTTGCAAAATTGTAAAACGTAAATCTTGGTGCAACTGGCTAATATAATTAAAATCTGTAGTATACTATGTCTATTTCTCTTTCTACCTACATCAAATGTAGTGTAGATAATATTAAATTTTTACCACGCTAGTCGTGGTATGTATGCGACAGGCTGGCAACTGTGCCCTTATTGTTAATTTTTTAGGATAAAAAAACTATATTAGTTGCATTATGAGTTCTTTGTATAGAAAACGTGATTTGCTTTCCGGTAGCAGCGTTAATCACATTCCCTATACAAATTGAGCTCTTAACGCAACTGAAACATTTTTATGATAAACTTGCCCTAAACAACAAACTAGCCCTAATTCACTCGTGCACCTCCCTCTCTCCTGAGGCTGCTTCCGATAGCTTTATAGCCGCTTTGCCAATAGGCAAAAGGGGGTGTTTAGTCAGTAAGAGTCTACACCCTAGTAGGTACGTATCCCTAGGAGCCGGCCTTTAGGGTATCCATGAGGATTCACCCCCTCCTTCCCTCGCTTGTCCGGAAGGTTCTTCAGACTGCTCTCGCTCCTGCTACCAACAAAATAAATGTACTAGTTTATGGGGACTTTCTCACCTTGGTTGCACAACCAACGAATCATTTTGTTCGTAGCAGCGATTGGTTGTGAAATAGAGTTGTAAGGATACTAATCACTGTTTATGGGGCACTGAATGGCCCACTTTCCATACAGTATGTAATGTTTGTAAACGCAAAAAATATTCCATAATGTAAGGTAGTTTCATCTAACTGGGCGTCAAATATTTGCAAAAATATTTCGTTCGGATCTTAGAAGTGCAAATTTCAAAGATTTGATGAAACAATGTTTACCATAAAAACATAAGCACCAAGCACTGACAAATTTCGACAGCGAAAAGCAGTGCCTCTGTGGCGTAGTGGTTAACGCAGCCGCCCGGAATGCGGAATATGCTGGGTTTGATTCCCGCCTGAGGCAGGTCGATTTTTTTCAGTGTATTTTTTTATGTAAGTATATAAGTTTTGTATGTTTATTTTTAAATATTTCAGCCCACTGCGGAGACGCCACCACCCAGTTGCAGAAAGACGACTACTACTGCAACGAGGACTTGGTGAAGCAGCTGGTGTTCGACGCGAAGCTATCAGCTCCATACTTCGAGCACTTGGACGCCACGCAGGAGCAAATGGAACTGGCACAAACGTACAACGTGAGCGTGCGTTTCATAGCCACTTCCAGCGGACTGACGAGGTGGCACTATATCTTTGATGAGGACATGAATGAAGACGTCGACGAATACGGGAATAGAATGAAGAATTCTACTGAAGAGTAAGTTTCTTTATAATAGTCCAAAGTGACAATGCAGATCATGCTTTATTGATATTTAGCAGATTTAGACATTGCTATTTGATTTTAATTCTTGTGATGTGGATATAAAGGTTAGAGTATAAAGCCTTGGTCTGCATTTTACCATACATATTAACGATAGTTTTGTTAATAACTAAATTCTTAATAGACCAAACTCAGGGCGAAGACTAATCACCAGATCACCACGGGGCGCGGCGCCGTGCCGTTTGGTTCAAACGTGTACTGTACCTATATACCTGCAGTTTTTATCTAGATATGGAACGCAAAAGTAGATACCTTATTCTTCACCTAGCTGTTAATAACAGGAGAAGAATAGTTACGTCAGTAGTATGTCGTAATAACAGGCTGTTATTATTGCAATCAACATCGATATTATCATCCATCTTTTTGTAGGTACCTATACACACGTGCGATTTTGATGCGTGCGTGATAAACCCAAGCCCTAAGGGTGATTATATAAATGAATTTATAACACGGAAATCACGAAAAATAAGTAAAACTTGAACCCATTTCATATTTTTTTCATAATAACTCTTTTTTTTCTAAGAAACACCAACCAACCCCCTATAATCAAGTTTCGGAGAGTGAAAATTTGGTACAATATTTTCTTTTGATATAATATGGGCCATGTGCGTAGATTTTATTATTTGATAAAGGTATGACGCAGCGTTGCGTGACTAGTGGTTGTTATTCCATCCCCGGGAACTAAGTGCTTTAGTAGTTTATTAATAAAGTATTCTGAAGTATTTCTGATCTGAATCTAAAATCGGTTTCTAATAAGTAAGTACTTCAAAAATAAAATATACCCGACCCGATAAAAAAATAACAAACTTAACGAAAAAAGTTTTCAAGTAAAAATATAAATCTTCGCTCGCGTTAATATCTGTTATCGCCCCAAAAAGTATCATATGTTCTAGCCAGGGTCTCAAAATATCTCCATACAAAATTTCATCAAAATCGGCCTAGTAAATTTTTCCTCTTTATAATATTAGTATGAGTAGATTAAAATTAGGGATGTTACAGAGGTGACTGTATCGGAACTGGAGTCGTAGATTTCTAAGTTATCGAAGGATTTTCATTTAATTTATCGGAATTTGAACCGAAGGCGGAATTGGAGTCTTCGCTGGCCTTCATACTTGGATTCAATGGATTCATACTATCGGACCTTGAGCCAGATTTTTATTTGTATACCTTTTTCTTTGCTCCGTTTATTAAGACTTTCATACGAGACATTTATCACTATTTCTCACGCTACTCATCATATTGACGAGCAGCGCTCTTACAAAATAGACTTACTCTAGTGAATATCCTATTGTATGATTAGATTGTGATAAATTATCTGTTTACGTAGTCCCTTTCGATTTTATCTGACTAAATAAAAGGAGGAGGTTCTATTTCTATGTTCCACTATAGGTACCTATGTATTTCTTTGTTATCTTGATTTTCTGCCGCATAACAACATTACGGTTCTTTTATCGTAACGAAAACCTTAGTTAAGCAAATCTTATCATTTTTTACAGAGCTTTCGGAGATAGACATTATACCGCAATAGAAGAGACATGGTACAAGGCAGCGGTGCTCCAACACATGATCAATGCAGAGTCCCTGGTCATTGCTACACCGTTGCCTATCCTGGATGAAATAATTGAGGCTAAGCCCGTGTTAGACAAAGATAAGGACATCACAATGACAGCGAGCTACGCAATATTTTACAAAGATGGAGAATCAGAGACCCCCGCGTCGGTTGTGGGATTCGAATTCTCATTTTGGAGTTTTCAGAAGAGGTTCCATGACATTACTAAGGTCACTTCTGATCCGGTGAGTACTTACATTTTGCCCTGATTTTACCATGTGTTACTAAAAAGAATATGTATTTATATTTCTGGCTTGAAATGCGTAGATAACTATTAAGATTGACAATTGCCTTAAGAAGTAGTAGCAGTTTTTAGGAAATACAGACATGAAGGTCCAGTATTTGCATAGCTGGGCATTAACTCGTTAATCCGTTAATCGTTAATTAACGAAGTTAACATTTCTATTAACGGATTAACTTTTAAGTTAACTTTAAACGGACTCGTTAACTTCCGTTAAACTATCCTAAGTCCGTTAATCGTTAATCCAGTACCTACTATATATCAAAAAGATACCGCAGGCACCGCACCGTGTCGCGAAAAACACGTTCTGATAAGTACGTTCTAGCGGGCCGAAACTATGTAGGCATGTATTGGCGGCGCGTCATTACTTCCAGAACCCAAAACAACAGTTTTTGTAAGCAGGTCACTAACGCGACGATATAAAAAAATGCAATTTTTATTATGTGTTAACGAATTAACGATAAACGTTAACTTGCCTTATATCTTCCGAAATGTAACGTTTTAACGTTTAAAGAAGTTAACTTTTTTAATAACGGATTAACGATTAACGAAGTTAACTATTTGATTAACGGTGCCCAGCTATGAGTATTTGTTACCATAAAATGCAAGAATTAATGTGTAACTACAGGTAATAACGGTCTAAGTTCTTGTTCCAGCATTTCAATTGCGAAGACGATTACTATAGTTGCTACATGATCGATAGTTCGGGCTACATCGTTATGTCTCGGGACAAGTCGGAGATCGGACAGTTCTTCGGTGTGGTCGGCGAGAACACCGGCTTTGTATTGAGCTCCTTCCTCGAGAAGAAGGTCTTCGATCACGTCGAAGTGTTCAACTACCAGGCATTATGCAAATATGACAGACTACAGCTACCCCCGAATAGGGCTTGGTCGTTGTTGACGGTAAATATGTATAATTTTAGCTTGTACAGTCACGAGCAAACATATGTATCTACTTTGGACATTTCTGTATCTTTATTTCCTATACAACAAGAGTCAAGAACTGTCATATGTGGATGATTGTTATTGCTCGTTAATGTACAGTCAACAGCACATCAGGTTACTACAAATTGTCAAATATTCCGATCGATTTTGCACTGTATAATTGAAAAAGTTAAAAATTACTTAGAGAAATTTAAGTTTTGCGTAGTCTGATCTGCTGTCGCTCGTACGATGTCTACATGTTTTTGTAAAATGTGAACTTCAGCTAAAGCATTTCTTACTTCTATAATTACATAGCAGTTGTTGATTAAATTTACTTTGTTTGCCGTCATTAAAAATATTTCAAATTAGTAATTACGTATTGTTTGTCATATTTATGCAGAAATTTATTAGGAACATACAGTTAACATTGCAAATAGGACTGACAAGGGTTGAGGCGAAAGTGCGCCTCGAGTTGTGCCGCGTACCGAGAGTACAAGGTGGAGCGAGATGGTCTAGTAAAGGTCGCGGGAAGCCGCTGGATACGGGCAGCATAAGACCAATCGGATTGGAGATCCTTGGGGTAGGCGAAGTCCAAAAACGGGCGTCTCTAGGCTGACACGCTGATGATATTCATCCTTATTTCACCAGTTTTCATCCAAGGCCTATAAAAATAGTTTGCAGGCTGCATTCAACGACATTTACCTAATCACGGTTTTCGAGTCAGAATTTCAGAAAGAAGGCACATTCTAGCAATTTTTTTTGCAGCCCTTCAACCTTGCTACGAGTTTCATCCGATGGTTGCTGGCAGAAGCTGTGCTCATCCTGTCGGACGTAAGCAAGTGGAACTTAAGCACTTATGCCAATGTCATATACGACAATGAAGGTCAGTGCTTTGACAAATACACGTACTTAGATCATACACTGGAGTTTTTATTTGTGAATGACATGGTTCGATCGATGATATCTATATCTATATATTTATCTATCTATATATTATCTATAGATTTTCCATTCTAATGGAAAATATTACCATCAAACTTTCTTAAATGATGCAAGAAAAATTTATGGCACCTTTTAGCCCAAAGCGGATTGATGGATAGAAACAGTAATAATTGGGACCAGTAATGGCTTAACGTGCTTCCTAGAACTCACGAATACATGTAATATTCTTAATTGTACTTTAGTGTACACCCAATATATAAAAAATATAACTAGTGACGTTTGGTAATACAATTGTCGCTAAAAGCGATATGTACTTACCTTGGTAAAACATCGTGGACTGTCTACGTCACAAATCATATTGTTTCCGTGATTTAAACCAGAACGCATAAAACACGAACGCCACTGAGTTCCCAGAAAATAAGTTTATATTTTTACATCCCATACGCCCAAAGACTCGAGAATAATATTACCAAAATCAATTCGGAGTGCTTCCCATAGATTTCAAAGTATAAAATTACATTCAGAATATTATTCACAGTAGCTTTTAGAAGCTTAGGTATTGATTGATTGATACAGGGCCAGGGTCTTCATATGGCAATCATACCAAGTGAAAGCCCGGAAACCATATATCACGAAGTAGTATTGTTATTTGATTACTATCTTTTGTAATCAGGAGGTACTCTATTTTTAGCGGCAAATCAGAAAACAAGCAATATTTTTCGATGAAACAGAGATAAAGTAGTATTATGAAGGAGTTCTATATAAAGAGAAATAGGTAGATATTTATGTGGGATCTCAATAGAGTTCTGGATTTAGTAATTTTTTGTTGTAAATAATGTAGTAGAATAGTGTCACTCCATATCATCCAATGGGTGTCGTAGAAGGCGACTAATGGATCAGCAAAGGTGTATTGATACTCCGTCCACCAATCCGCATTGGGCAAGTGTATGTGGTGGACTACTGCCTAAACCTCCGACGATGACACCCCGGCAGTAGGTCGAATTATAAAGGCTGTTATGATGAATAATGCATCATGATTGTGACGTCATATCTGTTAATATTAGAAGGGATTTGAAAAGCTAACTAGTACGACGCTTTTGGTGTCGCTTTGGAACTATAATAAAATAGTTGTATCTTAAAAGACGTAGACCTTAACACATGTTAGTGAGCTTTATGATACGTATACAAGGTCTAATGTAGCACGATGTCTGTTGAATGTCTAATTCGGAAGAAATATAGATGGGCCTGAATAACAATATGGCGCTCTTAGCACGCTGTAGCAACACTTATCTATATATAAACACCTAATATTTCCGCTTGCTTAACGCATGCTCTCGCTCGCAGACTATACCGCAGACCTAAACAGCTTAGGCATCACAGAACCGCCCACTCCGACAACGTTGCCACCGCCGGCGCAGAACGAGTCCTCCGCGTCTAAGGACGAGGAAAAGAAACCGTTTTCCTGCGACCACAGAATAAGTCTGTACATTTTGAACCAATCCATGTTTCTGAACACGATGGGAGAGACGATAGTGGTATACGAAGATGACCCTGGCGACTGCCATCCTCGGTACTGGGCGGCTTATGTTAGAGAGACGAATCTGCTTCTGGTAGTTGTGGATAACGCTTACGTGAAATATAAGAGCTGGTGCACCCTGCCTCCTGATACAGCCCCCACGCCCACGGCCAACTCCACCACCAGTATGGAGCCATGCCACAAGCTGGATTTAGCTGGTCTCACGAGAAGAAGACTTGAAGGCTGTTTCACTTATCATGAAGAGGTAAGAATAAGTTTATACAATCTTACGTAATTTTGAATTAGATAAATAGATATTTGTCTGCTGGTAAGGCTTTAAGACCACCTGTACCCAGTGTATTTGAGTATAAAAACGTGACTATTTTAGTTTTATGACATAACAAACATGATTTGTGCTTCTTTCCGCCAGAGGCGCTAACCATTTTTCCTCTACAAATTGAGCTCTAACTGGAACCAAAATAGTTAGATTTGTAGGTATGTATACTAACGACCGGGTGCACCAAGTTATACTTTATAGAATTTCGTAAAATATTAACATTTATTTAAAAATGGAACACTCATTCCTATGAAATAAGTTAAATTTTATGTTAATTTTTCAAAACATAAAACTCGTTGGCCGTGAATGTACTGTTATAATAGTGTTGAGAGCATTGTTTTTTTCTGACAGATAGTAATAAAATAGTTCTACGTCAGTGTTTGAGATTTCTGTGTTAAGGTCGCTTCCATCTTTGATCTTATTATCAGTAACCATCAGATGAGTCTTAGAGTCAAGAGTTAAATCAAATATACCTATTTAATATGCTGCCCTTATACCTAAATTAATCTACATCGCATTTTAACATACCTACTGATTTTCTTTTATAATGTCCAATTCTAAGATCTTTTTGCGCCAAGCACTAAGTAAATATTTAAAAAAAAAACCATACTCATGTACTTCAATTTAAAGAATCAACTTTCTGATTAAAATTGTTTTTTTTTTAAAGTAAAAGTAATACATATTTTCACAGTAGGTGAACTACCTACCAATAGATCTGCCGAATAAAATAATTTAATTAAATTTCTTGGAAATTTGTATTATTTTCGATTGTGTAAATAGTTTAGGAGTTACTGTTTTTCTAATATATGTGTATTTTTTTATCTACAGGAGAAGAACATTACAGCATGTGGTCTAGGCAGCATCGCCCGCGTGGACAGACTCATTATGGCAATATGCACTATTTTAGCCACCACCGTCTCCTTGCTGCTATGAGATGCATAGCCCCGTTTGTACCTTTGTTACTTTCGCAATAAAAGTTGTTGCACTTTTATTTGAGTTTTCTTTATAACATGAAATTAGAATTTAGTCACACACGACCCCGAAGTTATTGCATGGGAATTATTAGATAAACGTCGTTTGCAGTTTGTAGAAGTCCACTAACGTTCTTTCCATTTGATTTGTCCTTAGAGACTGTTACATCGTGCCGGTGTGGCAGGAGGGAAGAAAAGTTTTAAGTCTTTCTCACTTTGCAAATGAACGTTAATGAATGAGCGTTAATGGATGACTGTTAATATTCATAACATGAATTTGTGTTTTAAACTTGAAATTCAACATTAAAATTATTTATTTTCGACTAAGCACGTCAAATTAAACTGCAAAGAGTAGGTACACTGTATATAATAGATAGTAGATACCTACTAGATTAACTGGACGTTCTATCTATCCACAACACAATTGTATTCCGCTTAGTCGCCTAATTATCTAAAAACATACACTTGATAAACAAGACATTTTAAAAGAATGTTAATAAAATAGAAATAAGGTTTAGGTGCTTCATTCAAGAGCCAGACCAGTTCATAATATAGTGTCCGAGCGTAGGTAAACACTAACTAAGTATGTAGTCGTAAAACAGTCGATGAAGAACAAGTAATTGTACTAACCTACTTATCTGTTTCGCGGCACCGTGACCTAGTCATGTGGGGATATGAATCGATGCGATCTGCAGGTAGCAGAAGCCACAAGTTGAAATCTACTCAGCGCACACATACCGACACTGGGACAGGAACACTCGGTAGTCGACTCGCGCAAGGGAAAGGATACGCATGCGCAGTCCGCGCTCCCTGACGCTTGCGTAGTACATGCCTCCAACATTGTCCACCATTACACAGTAAACTTGATAAAAAGCCCGTAGAGCATATGTAATGTGTGTCAGTGAGCGTTGAAAGTAGGAACATAGGGTAGGAATCAAATTAAATAAGTGTTTCTGATGTGTAAACGGGCCGGGTCGTCGGTACTGATACTGCTTCTTGTATTTTTGGACTCCCGAGACTGCATTGCTAGTCCACATTACGATGGCAAGATTCTCCTTAACTCGTAAGTATTTGTCACTTTGTAAAATATAAGATAATATATGCAAAACTGAGCAAAATACACAAGTTTATTTGAATGACTAAGTTTAAATGGGCCCTGGAGAGAAACCACTTTACATCCTTAAGATATATTACTTTACATAAAGGAAACATTCCTTGATTTCTAAAAGGAACCAAACTATATTCAAAGTTTTCTCAAAAAACTTAATCGAACCGGGAATCGAAATAAAAAAATCCTACGAAAATAAAAAAAATAAACACTCGCTATTTTATTCCACAAGTCAACGCAGTCATTGCTAAAGATAAAAAAAGTCCAAGAAACATTAGGTCTTTCACTCGTCTATTATACAAGATATCCATCTAGATTTGATGGATATCTTGTATAATAGACGAGTAGTAGATAGGTAGAATAGGAAGGTACTCAACATTACCCAGACTAGAACTGTTCACCTTCAACAATAAAAGACTGGATATAATTTTCTTATAACTCTAACGTCCAAAGACATTTGATGATGAGAGGTATCCAGACAGATAAATACCGAATTTAGTAAATAATGAACGATTCAAAAAACGTTTAAAACGCCTATCACCCACAGCCACGATATATAGACTTTCCAGATTTTGGGAACTGCTCAAGAGATTGGCACCAGCCATAGGTGCTCTTGAGTTCTTAGTATTTTGAAATAGTACAAATAATGTTTTAGTGATGGACGATTGGTGCATAAACTACATCCCGGAGATCGTCATAGATTAGAGGTCTGTCAGAATATGTATTCAAATAGAAATAGCCCGCAACCCAAATTGTATGGCCTGATGAACCAAATTTCACAGGCGTAATGATCATTATTGGTTCCATCTAAAATCCATTCCGTGTTCGCGAAACAAACAGTAAGAAGAAGCAATGTATTGCTAGGCAACTTTTTTTAATGTTCACGTGTCCTTCGTATTATAATTGATATTGAAATAAATTGTTTAAGAGACATTTTATCCTGAACATTGATCCTATAGATTACTACAATAAAATAGCGAATGTTAATTTATTGAATTTTTAGCTGGTTCGATTCCCGGGTGAGGTAAGCGAAATTTAGTAACACTTTGAATGTAGTTTTGTTTCTTTTTAAAAATACGAGAACTTTTTTTTTAAGTAAAATAATATATCTTATGGATTAAAAGTGGTTTCCAATCAAAGAAACAATATTAAATTTAATGGCAGCCAATAAAAAAAAACAATATTAAATTTAATATGTTTTAATACTATGTGGAATAATAAGAATGTTAATAAAATTCTAATATTTCTGTTATAAGTTTATTCTCCCATCACAAAGAACAATACAATAGAAATATAAACAATGTTTGCTTTTTACACACGGTGAAATTTAAAGCAGGTAGGACAATCAATACAAACAACTCTTGCTATGGGACCATAAAAAAAATCAGCTGTTGTGCAAGTGCAATACCAACGCAACTAAAATGCAAGAGTTGTTTGTATTTACCTAACTGATAAAATTGCTTTGGCTCAAGAGCCACTAAAATTTGACCGTGTATTATCTGTAAAATAAAAGTTAAAATTTTACTATTTTATCTGCTAATTTTCACTTTTAGTTAGACTTTGATCATTGATATAAACAGCATAGTAACCATAATTTTACGTAATTATAATATTTCTATAGCGTACAAGCATGGGCCGTCAAACTTGGTACAGAATTATACCACTTCGGCGAGTTTATCACGAGAAAAAAAGAGGTGCAGGACGTAAGTATCATTATAAATAGCGTGAAAATTATTAATTAGGTACGTACACATTAAAAATAATACACTTCAAAATATTTTTAGAGTTTCAAATCGGCTCAAATTGAGTCAAGGGATGGAGAAAAGTTAGTACAAAGCATGGCTGATGATATTCGCGCGATGATGGAGCTTAAAATAAGCGCAGTTAAAAGAATTGTTGAAGCAGCAGAAAATATGGCTTTTGATAAACAAAACGAACCGGTCCCTGAAGACTTTCAGTATTATAATAGCAAAGATATGGAAGAGCCTTTTGATGAGAATGCTCTAACAACTACTACGGAGGCAGATTTTAATACGGAAAATTATATAGCGAGACCGCCGACTAAAAACGCTCACATGGCACAAAATCCCCATTTTTCTAACATCCCTGTTAACATTAATTTCAGTAGTGTCCATGTTCCTACAAATGTTTATGCATGGGGTAAGACATTGGAAAACTATAAAATAATATTTTTGAATCGGATTAATCGAAAATATTAATATTTAATTTCATACTAATTACAGCACCGGAGGTCATCAAAGGAATCCATTGGTCAGAGGGGCTTGATACACATTTTATAAATAACTACCAAAGTGATCCAACATTGTCATGGCAATATTTCGGAAGTTCTACTGGCTTTATGAGACATTATCCTGGTAAATAATACCTAGTTTGAATATAAAGTTTCATTAAATTTGAATTGAATACGTTTTAAATTCATGGTCGTTGCTTTATGTGTCCCGGGTTCGTGTCCCAATAGATATTAAAGGGATGAGTACGAGCTATCCTCCAGTATATGGTTACATAGGAAAAACTAAAGGTTTTAAGGAATTCATAAATCAAACAGTTTATATTTACTGATTTTTTTGAAGTATTCTTAATAAGTAAAGCTTTAAATTAATTTAATAACGGCTATTTATTTTCGAGGAGATTAATAACTTAAAGGGCGACTATAATATTTGTTACTAAAAAAAATTAGCAGCGATTAAATTTTTAGCAATAATTACATTAGATGAGCTAGAAAACACAAGGCTTTATAAAAACTGAATAATGGCTGATACTTTATGGTAAAAAACATATTAAACAGGGAAATCATAGACGAGTAGTCCCCGATCCCAGAGCTGCCAAACGTAACTGATTATCTCAGAAATAAAATTTGTGTAATAGTGTTTCTAATTTTCTATTCACAAACTGCTGTTTTTAAACGACATTGCTATTTTGATTCGTGCAGGAGTGATGAGTTAATAATATTTTATGTATCTGGGAAGATGTTTGGCCCTTAGGATTTGTCTGGCTGATTGTGTATAGTTTTGAAATTTTACCCTGAATTCATTTTATAAAAATCAGCCTTCAGAATTTAATTATTTATTTACCAACTTAACAAGTATGCCTGTGTTCAACGTATATAGAAACACTACTCTACTACACACATTATTGATCTCTGGGAAAAAAAGTTAGGTCTGGCAAATAGTAATGGCATATCGACTATAATATTAACAGTGGGATAACAGACATCGTATGATTGACAACTATAGGCTTCTTTACGAGTAAAGTAATTGATTACCTAACTATTTATGCACCACCATGGCTAAGTGATGGGTAGTTTAGAGTTATTGTTTTTATGACCACTGTTTTTGGGAATCAATGCTAGTTTAAATTAAAACAAAGCTTACAACTAATTATTAAGCTACTACTTTCCACTTAAAATTCTTCTTCTCTGTAGCTGCAAACCGATTACTTTTGCTAACTGCTTTAATTTAAATCCCAAATTCAGATTTATCTGTCGCCACGTTAAATACATGCCATTAATAATAAGAAATTTTGATCTGGACATACTTTCTTAACTTCCTCTGATATAAAAACCAAATATTACCTATTTAGGTAAACTCAAATAGTGGCATGTAAATGGTTAATTTGTGATGAAATTAATCATTTACAACAGTTTGTATATAAAATTTCAGCAATGAAGTGGAGAGCTGATCCCGTAGATATTTACGATTGTCGAACAAGAGCTTGGTATATGGAAGCAGCGGCGAGTCCAAAGGATGTAGTTATATTGGTGGATCGTAGCGGATCAATGACTGGTCAACGGCGAGATATTGCTAAGCATGTCGTGACCAATATTTTAGATACTCTTGGTAATAATGATTTTGTAAATGTCATGACATTTGCTAATACAGTCGAGGAGATAGTACCGTGCTTTGAAGATTCTTTGGTGCAGGTATAGTTTCAGTAACGTTATTAACTCATGTTTTTGGTTTACTTACTTTAAAACTAAAATAAAATATTCCACTTTATAGGCAACGCTAGGAAACCTTCGGGAATTAAAGTTAGGCCTAGATAATTTTGATACAATGGAAATCGCTAATTTCTCAGCAGCCTTAACTCGAGCATTTGAACTTTTAGAAATGTATAGAAATAATAGCGGCGGTGCTAACTGCAATCAGGTAATATATTATGCAATAGGTAATAATTAATAATATACCTACTATAAAATGCAGCATATTATAAATAGTACAATAATTTTGCAGGCAATTATGCTCGTTACGGACGGCGTTCCGTATAACTATAAGGAATTATTTGAAAAATATAATTGGAAATACGACACGCCTGTAAGAGTGTTCACGTACCTGATAGGGCGTGAGGTAAAGGTAGTACCACTCCAGGTATTACTGTGTGTTGTAGTCATTGTGCGACCTGCATAATGCCGTCCCTTCGTACTTACCTACCAGTACTCCTTGAATGTGGTACTCTATGTCTATTTTTCTTACTCGTCTTATCTGTGCAAGTATGCATGTCTGTTCTGTAATGAATGGATTCGTATCTTCGTTGTCTTTCTAATCCATCTTCATGTTGCTTTTGCTTATAGAGCTTAGTAATATAATATAAGTTTAGTGGGTTGTTCTATTATTAGCTAGATTTAAACGTGTTGTCCTAGTGTATTGCAAAAATAATCTTATTCATGTAGAAGTATTAGAAAAATTTAAATGTAAATTATAACAGTTTTATAGAATTAGACTTTTCATATAGTATCAGTCGATAAATATAGCCACAAAAATACAATTCGCTCCTCATGTAACTCACAGTGCACCGTCATCGAAAAGATTTTAAAAGATTAAGATGATATGAGTAAAGTTGGTATAGGTGGCAGACGTGAGGGAGGTGAAGTGGATGGCCTGCGCGAATCGAGGGTACTACGTGCATCTGAGTACTTTAGCAGAGGTGCGCGAGCGCGTGTTAGAACACGTGAACGTGCTCGCGCGCCCTCTAGTGTTACAACGTGAGAAACACCCTGTGGTTTGGACGCCTGTCTATGCTAACGTAACGGTAATTGCTAAAATAATCTTTAAAATAGATTGTCTTCAAACACTCGAATAACATAATAATTATTATATTGTATCTTCAAAATAGGATCCTAAAGTAGCTGATTACTTATGGGAGCAACGAGAAAGAGCTGAGCAAAAAGAACGTTTTATGAGCCAGCGACGAGACAAAACTTTATTTAACTCGGAGAAAGAACAAGAACGGAGGTGGAGGATTACCCAAGTAAGGTCATGATAATTGAATTAATATGTCTTATGCAGCACAAGGCTTTAGATATAAGTTATTATATTTAATTACAGATGAAGCAGGGCCAGTATAGCGAAATTGGCAACTCACAATATCAATTGATGACATCAGTATCTATGCCGGTGTATGATCTTCGTCATAACGAGGTATCTTTTCTTTTATATTGTATGTCAAAATTTGTAAGTTTTATCTGTCCCCTAATAATATTCAGATTTAGGTTTTTTGAGAAAGGAATTTTGTATAAAAGTAATCAAATTGAAAACTGAGAAACATCATTCTTATACTTCTCCCTTCTCATCTAACCTAAGGGATTTTCTTATTCTTCCAAATTCCAAATTTCTAATTGTGCATGACCAAAATTTAACTTATTGTCTATCTCAAGAAGATTATGTTTACAGATTGGTTATTCATTTTCTACTAATTGGACGTAAGCCCTATCTCTTCAAACATGTTCTAATCTTAATCTTTCATCTATTTCTTCTTTACCTTTGAAATGTATTTTTAATAATACTCCGTTTTGTTTGATGGTTTCCCCTCAGAACATCACAGAGAATGTACTGATAAATGAAGCTTACTGGGTATCAGTTACAAAAGAGGTACTACACTTAGAAAGTTTTGATGATTTCATGTAAAGTTTTTTGCAAGATACAACAGAGTTTTTATGATTTAGTTTTTTGAATTTCAGTAACGGTAAAGTCTTATTTGGCCCCGTTAGCGATGCATCTGTCCTCGATAGATGTTTGCTGCGCCGGCGGCGGCGCTGCTCGGTCGCCACACTGACCATGTGTTGTTCAACCCTTATGGCTTACTGTAGTATTGTAGTTTTCTACTAGAATGTAGGCGTAGACCACTAGGGTGTTATGATCGACTTTTCTATCAATTATCAAATTAATTTTTCTATGCAAGAGTTATGATCTATAATCACACACACTATATAATAAAATTATTTGCCTGATTTTAGAGATGTCTTCGTAGAGACATTTTTTAAAGATTGATTTGTACTACAAGAAGTTAAATGTAAATATTTTAAATTAAAGTTTTGTGCTGCCCGACGTATGACTCGTATGGGGCTTTTGTTACTTGAGCATTTGAATTTAAAGTTTATCTTCTTCAGAATGACAAGACTTTTAATGTTCTAAACATTTTAGAGTAATTAAGTTTTCCAAAGGGAACACTTTGATTTCTAGTGGAAGTTACTACAATGCATTTATCTATATGTTATTACGTTTTATTGCATTCGTACGTCCACAACCAATCGCAGTCCGTAGAGGAGAACGGCCAGAAGGAGGTAGGCCCACGCTCTCTAGACATTTACTTATAACAGACGATGGATGCGTGGAGACGGATGTTGTGACTTCAGCTATAATGGAAGAGTTGGACTACATTCTAAATTATTCTAAATTACATCACACAAAAATGTCATTCCACACAAAAATAACAGTCAGCATGACGATATTGCTTTTACTTTTGTTTCCCTCAAGTTTATTATTATATTCTGTGTAAATTAAATCGGAAAAAGCAAATATCAAGGTAATTTTTCTTTGTTCTGAAGTTACATTGTTCTACATATTTTAATATAATATTAACTAAAATGTCGACAGATTCTGGCAAGGATTCAAACATACTAAGGCCTATCGACAACAGTACTGGACTAGTACTATCACTGGTAGTGGGTTTATAGAGTATAATATAAAGAGTAGAGTTTTAATTTAATATGATTAAATTGTATAACATTTGAGTAGATTTTGCTAGAACCTGTAATTATAAATATTATAAATTAGAGACCTTATAAATGAAGTTCTATATGACATATAGATCTTCACCTAACGGGGCGTAGTTGCTAAATAACAATTATTGCTAGACAACTAACTTTAAGCGAGATTTACATATTTTTAGTAGTATTAAGATGGCTCTTACAACGCCAGATGACATGAACGAGTAGTTAGATTAACGTTGACTGTTTATGAATAATAAACTTGTATATTAAGTCATGTATTTTAAACTGTTATGAAAAATTTTAATACATTTTTAGTATATTAGTCTAAACTATGACAGTAGAAAATAGTATTATTAATTAATAAATTTCTGCTAACAGCGACGAATTGTGTGTGTGTGGCATATTTGGAAAATGGAGCCAACCTATTGATATTATTTTTCGATATTTTCAGATGCGAATAGCTAGATTATTAGGAGTAGCAGGAACTGACGTTGCTCTTTCTGAAATACAAGCTTTGATGACGCCGTATAAGGTTTGTTTTATTTAAACTTTTCATTTAAAATTACCTCATAAGTAGTCGCTGTTGAATAATTTTAAACCATTCTTTTTACAGATTGGTGTAAACGGCTATGCTTTCATTGTCACTAACAACGGCTATATTTTGATTCACCCTGACTTGAGGCCCGTAGTAAGTATATTATTTGCAACGATCTTATTGTATTCTGCAAATCAATTAAATAGATAATTTTAACTTGAGTTTTATGCCAATACAGTTCCAACAAATATTAAAACCCAGTTACAACAGCGTTGACATGATAGAAGTGGAGCTATTTGATGATGACAGGGGTCCTCGAAATTTTAGTAAGGAATTAACAGCTGTAAGTATCTAGATTAAGTACGAAATATTTTTAATGGGAGTATTTCAGATAATTGTTGGCATTTATAACTAAATATTGTAATTTTTTAGCTACGAAAAGAAGTTATAGATCAAATAACGGGAAACAAAGTGATGAATACTAAATATCACATGGATGATATGGTAAGGAAACAGTTACTAGATTTGATAAGAAATACTAGAGCATAATTGAAATTAATGAATGTGACGGATTTCTTATGAATATTGCTATACTTTTACAATATATAATGTTAGAAAATATTCATCATACACACCCATAACACTCTCTTTCTGTTATACCTCAATTCAACCTACCTGATGATTATTATAATGTGTACTGAGGTGCCTACTACTATTTAACCTTTACACACCTAATGTACCTACATACACAGAAAAATACTAATGTATGCAATCATTCATTAGAACGATAATTTAATGTCAAAGTAAACAATTCAGTTCTCCAGTTTCACATATATATCTAATACAAGAGGAAGATTAATAATACCTACTAGACGAGTGTGTATTAATTTAACTTTCGTTTTCTTTTTAAAATTTTCTGCTGTGCGATAAATAATATCAATTGGGGTTTTTCAGAAACGTGTCTCACGCTGTAAGAAGCACTATTTCTGGACTGGCATCAGTGATTCTCCATTTACACTAGTGGTGACAATCCCAGAGAATTACGGGCGACACCGTATTACCCCACCACCCACTGACGACATCCATCGCCTATCACTTACGTCCAAGAACATATCTGCCCGCCAATATTTGTCGGACAAGTGGAGCGTACATCCTGATTGGTACGTAATTTAATTTACATACTTAGGTACCTAAAGTAAAAAAAAACTTTTAATTTCCACAATGGTAATCTATACCACAATCACAGTACTTAATCTAATCTAATCCTAATTAAGACTTTAGTAACGTAAAGTTCGTTCATTAAAAAGTATAAGTCAGCGGGTTAGCCGCTAAATTTCAAACGTTTCACCTTAGTAACCACATGAATTTCAATAAATAATTTGAATTTGAAAACGTCAGAAGGAAGCACCAGTCGTAATGTTCTTATTCCTTTATAATAGGTTGGGGAAAAAGTTTCTTCGCATTTTTTAAGAAAATTCAAAACATTTTTTAATATAGTTTATTTACATTTAACTAAAGTATGTAGGTACCATTTTGTTCGGTAACTTTTTGCCATCTTGTAGGTAGGGACATGATCCCATTGCTATAGAAATTTTGGGACTTCTGGTCAAAATACCGCGACAAGTGGTTTTGGCAGTCCTCTCGTGATGTTAACCTGACACTGCCTAAAGAATTCTGAAGAGACCGAAACAGGTGGAAATCTGAAGGTGCAAGGTCAGGACTATACGGCGGATGCATTAACACCTCCCAGCCAAACTCTCTTAATTTTTGCTGAGTGGCTAAAGATGTGTGAGGTCTAGCGTTATCACGATGAAAAACCACACCCCTTCTGTTGATTAATTCCGGCCGCTTTCTCTCAACTTCTTGCTTTAATCTCATCAGTTGTTCGCAGTAGAGTTCAGAATCGATGGTCCTGCCTGGTGGTAACAGCTCATAATGAATAATGCCCTTCCAATCCCACCACACACACAGCATCACCTTGTTGCGAGTTAACCCGGGTTTCGCCACAGTCTGTGAAGCCTGACCGGCCTTTGACCACGAACTTTTTCGCACGTTCTTGTCGTACGTGATCCACTTTTCATCACCAGTTATCAGCTTCTTCAAAAATGGTTCGGTTTCATTACGTCGTAATAAAGAATCACAAATGAGTACACGGTTCATTAGGTTTCTTTCAGTGAGCTCGTGAGGTACCCAAATGTCGAGCTTTTTTGTGTACCCAGTTTTTTTCAAATGCGCCAAAACTGTTTTGTGGTCAATTCCCAGTTCTTCAGCTACGTCGTAACTACTGACATGCCGATCTTGCTCCACTTTTTCAAAAATGGCATCCATTTTATCTGTAATAGGGCGACCAGAGCGACGTGCATCTTTGACAAGAAAATTTCAGGATTGAAAACGCTTAAACCAAATTTGTGCTACTTTCACAGACACTGCACTAGGTCCATAAACATCGCAAATTTTTTTCGCGGCTTGCGTTGCATTTTTACCTTTTTTGTAGTAAAATTTTAAAATGTATCGAATTTCTTCATTAGATTCACTCATCTTGGCGGTACGAAAAACAAATGAAAATCACACATTTTCCTAATTTGAATTTGGAATTATGTTCTTTAAAATTTAAACTTTCAATGATACCAAAACCAGCCAGATACAAATAGTATAGCCAAAGAGATTTTATTACAAGTTTATACATAATATAATGCGAAAAGACTTTTTCCCCGACCTAATATTTGCATAAAATATGGATGGTTACTTTAGAAGTGTGTTGGGGATGAATGCTATGAGTTCCATGGGTCAAAATAAGCGTATTAAAAATAGTAATTGGCTACGACTCACAACCGGAAGACGAATCAATTGAACGATTGGTTTAAAGAACAGTAAATGGTACTTGGCCAAGAGGCTATCTATATGATTGTTTGCGACGGTCGTTGTACCTAACAATTTTTCTATTAAGCATTGGTTTGCATTAGTGATTTAAATTTGTGTTAAATATATGGCCAACAGTAACTGACTTTTGGAATTGGTTGATGAATGCTTATATTAGTCATCAACACTGATCAATGTTGCTCCAATTATTTCAGGTTATACTGCCGGCATTACGAGAGAACATTCTCGTCACCCGAGGAAGAATTGTTGTACTTTTTGGAGCGTGTTGCTAAGCCTGGCTGGCGGTGGCCTGCAAAGCCTCGACCACCAGAACATCACAAGAACAAGCCAAGTCATGAACGACATAACAACGGTAAGAAAGACTACTTTGTTTTTGAAAACAATTGAATAATAGATTTCTTCGGTAGATGACATGTAGGTAGGTGTCTATACATTATAATGCATGGACACATACATATTAATTTTGCTTCTTTTGGTGCTTGTAATATGAATCAAAGATCTCGAACAACACGCGATTAGTTAGAAATTTCATGAAAAAATAAGATACAGTGTATCCAGGTGAAGTAGGGGGCGTGAGAAACAAAAATAAATAAAAAACATGTAATATTGTACAAAATGTTTTTATTATGAAAGATAGCTAAATGTAAAATTATTTTGCAAAGATTAAGTATATTGATGAAATGTCTTCCCTCATGCTGCAAGCACTCCTCCAATCGTCCACGTAAATTGTTCAGAACTCGCTGACACACCGTTCTTGCAGAATAGCCGCCGCTTTGCTTTAGATAGAAAAATATAATATTCTATAATGTAAAATAATGAGCTGCCAGGAGCTAAGCACTTAAATTGAAACGCAAATTGTACTGTAGAGAAGAATATTATATTTGCATAGTGAACAGATACTTTTATTTCACAGGTACACCAGATGCAAAGGAAAGAAACAAAGTGTCCAACAGCACGCCGAGGAATGAGTATTATTGTAAGTAAGAAAATTGTTCTTAATATTTCATGTTACAAGGAAATGCTCTTAGTACTTTCTTTCACAAGTTCTCTCTGGATTTCACTGTTCGTTCTTCTGCAATGATGCAGAGTGGTAGGTGCACTGTGTACATATTGTGAGCCGCAATTTAATAATACAATCTGTATTGCAAATTGTTGTCGCTTAAAATAAATTGACATAACACTGAACAGACCAAAATTAAACGAAGGAATCTCCAACTCAGTTGGAGTGGCGTACTGTTCTGCCCGCTTTGGTTTCGATTTAGAAAACAAAACTACTTTTATCTTTTAAAACCATGTTATTTTGTTTCTTCTTAGCATACATTTTCAATATTCAACTAATATTATAAACGTGAAAGTTTGTGTGGATCTATGTATGTTTGTTAAACTTTCACGCAAAAACTACTGAAAGGATTTTAATTAAACTTTACAATAATATAGCTCATACATCAAAATAACATATAGACTATAATTTAACCGACATTGACGAGAGCGAAGCCGCGAGTGACCACTAGTACACTATATAATCTGCATTGGGTTAGCACGGCGCCTCGTTATTAAATTTAGTGATTATATTAACTTTGCCGAGATAGCACCATGACACGACGAACTGACATAGGACAGGCTTGTTCTCAGCAGTGAAACATGATGATGACATTGATGATGATCCGTCAGAACATCGTTATTAAATTAACCATAACGATGTTCTGACGGAGATCAAATAACAAAGAAATGGTATTATTTTGTACTTTTCAGGCGACCACGGGTTGATGCAAGCGCTCGTATACGATGCCAGAAACACTGCTTGGTTTAATAAAAGCATTTCAGATTCAGCTTCAGATGATAAGGCGTAAGTTTGTTCATGTATTAAACCTATGTTTTTTTTTTAGTTTCGTATTGACAATTCTTAGGCACTATCTAATGTAGGTAGTCGTGTGTTCTGATCTGACACGTTCAAAACCTAAGCTAAATAGTACCTACCTAAAGGCAAAAAGGGTTGAAGCTTTGATTGTAGGTATCTACTTTCATAAACATAATACCTATTATGTTCGAATTTTTTTTATCTAAAACACATAATTTATTAGCTACTTCTAACAGTAAAGAGTTAAACTAAGACGTTTAACATAAGAAATATTGACACTGATTGAAAGACCCAGAAAAACCTGAATGTCTTTTCTTATGAGATAAGAAAAAAATAAGCGTCATACAAACATCGTTTAGTACTACATTATGTTTCTTCTGTTAGTTTAAGTTATTTATTTCTAAGATACATTTTAAAATCTCCTTTGTATATTGGTAACTTATTGTGCACATACGTTTTATGTTACGTTTCACATGGATAGCCCCTTGACTAAAGTGATCGGATTATTGCCGAGGTAAAGTACTGTGAATGGAAGAATGTATTGCATGGTATCAATCGTTAAGTTCGGACATTACAAACATTGGCTTCTGTTCTACATTTGTGTATTAACTATTGGACTAATATGCCGTTTGCAAAACTTATTTGTATCATGGATAATGAATATATAAATCTGATGTGGTCTTGTGAACTGATAGGTCATCCCAAGAGAATGATCCTATAAGTTAATAAACAAAAATGTGTTTAAAATATACCTTATTTACCTAATTCGATAAATTGCATAATAATTAATAATATAATAATAATAATAATAAACATTTAATTCAGACAATAAACAGTCCATATTGTATTTTGTTAGTAGTAGATTATGATTAGTAACAATTTCTCTTATAAAAAAACTATGTTAATAATATTAATATTATGTAAATTGAAATTTGATTAATTATTATAAAAACTAGAGACATTAAAACATTTAAATTTGAACAAACAATTATTAAACATAAAAAAGTGATTATTAAGCATTATTAATTAGACATTACATTACACGGGGTGCCCTGTGTGGACACTGATCCAGTATCTCCACACAGGACAGTCAGGTCTGTCTGTCAACACGTTAAGGATGCTGTTGGGGCTACCGCGCATGCGCTGCATCAGTGACGCTATTCTCTTGCGGAGTATAGCATGAAAGCCAAATTGTTTAATAGTTTAAATGAACAGTAAATCTTAAATAGGCATATAAATTGACGTAAATAAGATCGCAAGAGTCGTTTTGATGATAAACGATAAAGTAGTTTGCAAGTAGATTTGAAATTTATTCTTTAGCAAATCCAGGAAGGTATGTATTATTTAAAGCAGCTATTGGAGTAGTAAGTATCTAAACGTTCTACGTCCCTATTTATATGGTACGTACGTATTGTAATTAAACATTGCATTTAGAAGAAGAAGAAAGATTGGACTAAAATGCGGCAGAAAGACCTGAAATTTATTTAAATTTTACATTTACAATATAACCGTTATCTAGGTACCTATTATAATAAAACTTGATCTTTTGGCCGATTTTACAATATAACTATTATACCTACCCATAATGATAAAACTTGACCAAGAACGATTTTTATATATAAATAAAAAATCTGTCACAGGGCGGAGTTTATCCAAAGGTTCGGATACATCGTGGCTTTCCTGTCTACTCACAGTGGTCTGACAAGATGGCAAACGCACCCACCGAGAGAACATAATGATGACAAGTAAGACCTTTTATTTACTTGAATAAATATAAATTAACAGCTTAAAAAATGTTGAAGAAAATAATTAATTGCAGATAATGTATCTATCATCTACGAGGATAAAATCTTACTGATAAAAACTAATAAATCTAAAGTATACTTATATGAATTTTACTACTTAATCTGTTCTGAAAACGAATTATTTAATTACAGACAAGAATTCGGAAAACAATGGCCGCGATCCATTGATGAAGTATGGTATCGTCGTGCAGTAGAACAACATTATGTGGATGCTCTGAGCTATGTGTACAGTGTAGAACTGAGTACGGACAAGTTTCCTCTCAACGTTAGTGCTGCCATGGTCACAGCATCACATGCTGTATTCCATAGCGATGGACACAGGAAAGCGCCTGCCGCTGTTGTTGGTTTCCAGTTCAAACACGAAAGACTTAGTGAGTGGTTCGAAAACATAACTTCTTCGGTAAGTAACAACTACAGCAGAGATTATCAAACTTATTTGTTTTACCGCCCCCTATGAAAATGAATTATTTCTCACCGCCCCCAATTTTTTATACACCTAAAACTTAAAAACCACGATTTCATTGCTTTAATTACACAAACTTCTGCACCTCCCTTCCTCTTGAGGCTGCTTCCGATTCCGATAGCCTTACTAATAAGGGGGCGTTTAGTCAGTAAGAAGGAGTAAGGCACAAACTCGTTTATCTCTTTCGACGCTCAATCGTACTGAGAAATTTAGGACAAGTTTCGATGAACCCGCCAATTGCAACCGGATTGCACCAATAGCGTTATTTAACGAAAACTTGTTACAACTTGATTGCGTACGGCTATCCTATGAAATCTATGTTAAGTATTTTTAGTTTTTATATCATACCGGGCAGAAATATATACTAATTATTCGATATTGAGTAGTAGGTAAGGTAAGTTTTAATATCAGTGAATTTTACGATATAAAGTAAATGAAATTACAAATCAACCAACGCCCCCCTAAACTACGCCAACGCCCCCCATTTTTATCTGGATCACTTAACGCCCCCCGCTAGGTCTCCAACGCCCACAAGGGGGCGTTATCGCCCACTTTGAGAAAGACTGAACTACAGTTTCAGTATGAATGTATTACTCAAGAATTCGATTTGCGATCCTAATCCTATCATTAATATCATCATTTATACAATGAAATTAAAACTTAATTTACAGTGTGAACATAACAAAGAATGTGTAACTTGCCTATCCGATAGTTGGGACTGCTTTTTAGTGGATAATAATGGATGGGTTGTAGTTAGCGAAGATCCAACACATACAGGACAATTCTTCGGAAAGGTAAAAAACAATCCCTCGTATGTTAGTGTATGTTATAGTCTTTTTTATTATACTATCTTGCTTTTTACTAACAGGTGCGTCCAGATATAATGTCAAGGTTAATAGAAGAAGAGGTGTATAAGCCTGTGCACATAGTCGATTACCAAGCCGTATGTTTTAGAGAGAAAAAAACAACTAATCCTGCTTCTATGTTGCTAACGGTAAGTTAAAGCCTGATCAGAAAAGTCACTGTAAATTTTCTAATTTGCTAACATTGTAAAGATGGTTATTCCGTACTAGCATTTTCTTACTAAAGTTCACCAATGCAACGCTACATATAATTTTGCACAATTTTTAAGTCCGTAAGATATATGACTTTATTTAGTTGATTCATATTTTTTTCTTGCAGCCTTTAGAAAATTTGCGATTTATAATGACGTGGTTCCTGACTACGACAGTTTGGTTCTACAACTCCATAACATCGACATTGGCGCAAGCATCTAGCTACTCCCTCGACGACGGTAAGACGAAACTTGCAAAACTGCCGTAGCAACATGTCACAAAACTTCTGTTCGGTGTTATATAAATCGCAAAATTATTTGTCGTATAGATTTAGAGAAGAGTTGGATGTTGTGAAAGAATGAGCATTTCTTGTTGCTCTTGAGCGTTGTCAGCATGATCTGTGCAATATTGCATGACAACGAACTACATAACACATTATAAACTAATATTGAGAACTTAATATGCCAGAAACACATTAAAATTTAACACGTTTCTGTGCATGTAATTGCAAATTTAATGCGAACTCGCTTTACACACCAAAAAATCGTAGATAGAACGAGGAATTAAAATTAGTCACCCGCAAAGCGTTTAAAAAACGGGGCATGCGACTATTCTACACTAAACAGCACCAGAATATATTTGACATAAGTAGCACAATCAAAATTCAACAATGGAGTCTACAATTGGATGTAGTGGTATATTACAAAAGTAGTAACGACTCCATCTTGTTTTCAGAGTATGTTACACCCACTGGTGAGTTATAGAGTCAGCACAGTAGTCTCGTGGTTTAGATTTCAAACATTTTTAATACATTTATTATATCGATTTCATACATGTAGATAGTACTCGGAGTGTGCATGTTATTTAGAATTTGTGGCCATAGGCAAACTATGAACGTCAGAATTTAAATATTGAATATTAGCTTCTTGTATGTATGCGTTTTACTTGTCTATAATTCATATTTTATATTTAAACCTTTTGTCGATTTTAGAAAATGAACTTATATCAAACGATGGGTATTATTCTTTTTTACCGACGACGTTTATCAGAATCCTCTAAGAGAGTATGCATGGAAAATATAGTTCATAGGTTCTATTATAATACGCAAAAAGACTACATGTAGCCAACATTATTAGCAATAGAATCACTTTAAAACTTTTGGAAGGTTTTGCTATGTAAAATTGGCTTTAGAATTACTGTTGGGAATGCTTCAATTATTATCATGTTTTTAAATGTAGTTCGATCATACTTCGTATGATTGTGTAAATCGAAAGGCACATTAATATACTTTGTGAAATAAATTTTTATTGTACATTTTTTGCATGTTTCTTACAATCTTAGAACAAATCGATCTTGTTTTTCGAATATTTTTTCCTTATGCATGACTTGTTAAATGATCAGATTTTTAAATAATACGACAATTTATATATAACAGCTTATCAAAGTTACGAGAACGACGAAGAAACAGATGATCCAATGTCAAAGCCACCGTCGAGGAGCCTGGAGAGAGATTTTGAGAAATTAGTACTAATAAACAGGACGAGACCTACACCTTGCGATAGAGAGATGTATCTATACCAGTTAGAGTACAATAAATTGGACGACAAATTGAACAAGCCAGTTGCAGACTGTGACAGACCATTCTACGTGCAACTGGTGAACTACACAAATATGTTAATGATTGTCATTGATTCGGTGTGCCCAAAAGAAGAAGGGCCGGTTTTATCTGTGGACGCCACTGAGGTGCAGTACAACGAATCGTTACCGTGCTTGAAGCATATGCATCCGCTGTATAGGAAGCAACCAACTTCATGTATTAGGAACCATACAGAAGTAAGCAAATCAAATATATCTAATAGAATTCTAAAAATAATGTAGATATTTCTGACCACAAGTAAAAATCTACAAGAAATTTTACACCTTCCAGAATGACCAGAAGTTTTACTGTTTATTCTTATAATTAGATACATCTCTTATGGCCGCTATTCATTCTCGGCAGAGAACGCGGGCAAATGATATACATTGACGATTGATTGATTTATAGTGGCTTTTTAGTTAGAAGCAAAGCCGTTAGGTTAGTGTATAGCTTTTTTCAGATTCTCAGCCGATAATGTAGGTAGGCTATAGCGGCAAATAAAAAAAAGGAAATATGAAAGAGATGCCGAAACACAATTAAAAGAAATATTGGCGTCGTCGATACCCTCTTATTGAAATAAACAATAGTTAAGTGCTATAGTCGAGATTAGTTTACACTTCCATGTGAATTCATCGCACCTTCAGCCAATTCAGACCGTTTTACCGTATTTTTATAGTTCTTTTGGCTTTTAATAAAATAATCTTCTGAAATACCTAGCCTCTATGTGTGTCTTTTCATACCTACTGTCAAATACCTATCCTGATTGTCTTAATTATATGCTAAATTTTCCGTATTCATAGTGATCAAAACGATTAATTTGATACTTCTTGTAAATTAATAATTTAAAAAAGCGATTTTTGTTTTCTTATTGATTCTTTTTTTACTGTTTCAGGAAAGCAACATTGACATGTGTGGACGGGGCAGTCTACCTCACAATACCATGGTCTGGCTACCATTAAGTTTGCTTTCCATATTCTCTTATTTATTATAAATATGGTAAATTATAGGCATTATAATGAATTTTAAGGCAATGTGAGTTTATACAAAATATTTTACTTTAAAGTTCATGTCGATATTTACAGTATTGTTCTATTTATCTTTTGTTGTTGTGTGATATAGTTTATTATAGTTATCTTCATCTAGTCATATAGTTCTGAAGATAGAGACAATGTATTTGAATTTCATAATAATAATAAAGTTATTTGATTCTAGATTAAAATAGTAATGCACATGTCATTCCTACATATCACTAAGAATATATTTTATTGAGTTGATTTATTAAAGAAGAAAGTTATATTATTAAATTAATTACCTATGTAAATTATAAGATGTTCTCAAGGTGCCAGAATTAGGAGGCATTATTTTCAATGTTCATATCACATCTCTAACCCTTTTTTGAAAATATTTAAGTTCAATTAATAAAAATTAATAAAATTGTATTAAAAATGGAATTTGTAAATTACTTACAGAGGCTGAATTTTTCAAGTGGGCCTTCAGGGACAAATCCTAAACTGTCGCGAGCCCGATTTTGATGAAAACAAAAACTGCAATATTGCATTTTTGAAATATTAATAATCCCAGCCAGGTATTGAACCCAATGATTTAAAAAAAAACACAGTCTGTATTCACACAGCCTGTATACACCATTCGATAGTGTTGTTAATAAGGATCGATTTCTGGGAAGTAATGATATACAAGAAACTAATGGAAAATGTTAAATTTTGATAAAATATTTCTTCTTCCACCTTGGTTGAAGCGATAATCAAAGCGATGATCATTACTTTTTTCAAAAATCTAATGAATCAGTTTTTGTTTTCATCAAAATCGGGCTCGCGACTCCTTTGAGCATTTTTCGATATTCCCTATAGCTTAGGATTTGGCCCTGAAAGCCCACTTGGAAAGTTGGAAAATTCATCCTGTATATTAATAATTTTAATAAAATATAGCTTTTGTAATGAAATTGGCTTTTTGCAATAAATTATTATACAAAGTTTTGAAGTGTGATTAAATTACATTTAGTTATATTAATAATATATTTCAAAAAACACTTTTATTCCGTCCTGGAAATTTTAATGTTTGCTGCTGGGATGGGAACTTTACAAGATCTCTAAAGCAAAAAATATACTAATTGAAAGAACGCTTTGTTATTTCAAATTATTTTTAACAAATTTGTTAATATTTTAACAGAGATAAATTTTAGACTTTAGTATTTTGAATCTCTATAATTTATGTAAAAACTAGATGTGAAATATTTTACTTTCACTTACTTATTTAGTACAAAATAAATTCATGTTGTATGAGATGGGAACATTTTATTTTCTAATACCTACATTATGTTGCAAACTATTTACAAAAAATGTAACTTACATAATATATTTAGCTTTTACCGGACTCTTGGTACTTTTTGGTAAATTCTTGTATTTCTTCTGTTAAAATTTGGTACCGATGTTGCCTCAGAAGGCTCTCTTGCAGCTGCTCCAATTGTGGTCCCCCTTCCATGAACGTCTTAAGGCTGTGAAGAGTTCCACCTCCATCTCTATGTTCAGTTATTCTATCTTGAGGGTAGTTGTAGGTGCGTATTTTTTCATTTCTGTTTCTAGAGCCAATCTGAAATAACTTAAAATATGTAATAAAACAATAGACAGATGGATCAAAATAGTATTAAAAAAATACTTCTTCTTTTTCTACCCTACTCCCAATTTATTTGAGGTTGGTGCAGTATAACTTGCTATCGAAATACTGCCATAGGATTTGGCATTTGATTTTTTTAACAGCTCACCAAAACTTGCTAACTTATATTAATAAATTGAACCCTTTTCCTTTCCTAGCAAGAATAGAAAATAAATGTGAAAATCAGCATGATCACACCAATAATTATTACGAGTATAATCAAAGGTTTAATATCAACGAAAAATTGACAAGAGCTCTTAACTTCAACAATATTTGATTGAGATTTTTTTTACATGATCTGACAAAAACGGCTGAATTATATTTTCTATAGTTATTGGTAACAACTCTCTAAAAATAGAAAATAATATTTATAGCTGTTTTTGTAAGATCACTCATACAATTTATTAAAGTCTATCTGCATAAAAAAAAGCACCAAAATGTCAGTTAAGATTTCTTGTCACTTTGTCGTCAATATCATAAAATTGGCAATAACAACTCACGTAATTAATGTATGCTCCCTAAGTGGATACTATCGATTAGACCTTTGCAACTGCACTAGACAATTTCACAAATTAAAAAACGATAACCGAAGTCGATAAAGAACAAAATGTATAGGATTGACTTGAGCCGTCGTTAAATCATTTAGGTAATCCACATCTCTAAGTAAGATGGCAGCGAAGGCTAAGACGATGTAGATAACCAATCAATATGGCCGATGATGACGAATTTCAATATGCTATTGTTATGAAACGATTGCTACTAGTCTAAGCCCCCAGTGTCAGTACTGGGGGCTTAGAACCTTATAACAATACCTGTGGAACTTTAGAAACCATAATCATCAACAGAACACACACTATAAGCAATGTTTTCTTAAAGGTAGAGGCACAGGATATCTAGGCTAAGTGGGTAAACTGCTATCTCTTACACCTTATGTCTCTTTTAATTGTTATTTAATAAAATAAATAATACAGTAAATTACAATACCTGTGATTTTCTTTGACTGTTAATTTTTGATGTCTGCTCTTCTTGCTGCTTTTGTAATAGAAGAGTTCTTAGTTTCTGGAGAGCTATTTCCCTATTCTTAATTTGTGATCTTCCTTGTTGGCATTCAACAACTGTTCCAGTAGGTACATGAATCATTCTTACAGCACTATCTGTAGTGTTGACATGTTGGCCTCCTGCCCCACTGGCCCGTTTAGTTTCTATTGTTATGTCTCGCTCAGGGATAACCAATTCAATCTCAGTAGGCTGGGGTAGGACAGCCACTGACACAGTACTTGTATGAAGACGTCCCCCCTTCTCTGTAGATGGAATCCGTTGAACTCTGTGTACTCCTGCCTCTGTTCCCATTAGTTCTGGTACCCCATAACCTTCAACTAACATTGATGCTTTACGAACACCACCCAGATCAGATGTATCAATAGACGCAATATCGACTGCCCAATCTTTGTAATTTGCGTATGACTCATAAAGATCAAAAAGTTCTCTTGCAAAAAGCATAGCTTCTTGTCCGCCTGCACCAGCAGTTACCTCCACCAACACTCCTCCCTCTGTAAGACATGGTGCTAGTAAAATATTAAGTAATTCAGTATCTATCTCTTTCAAACGATCCAGATATATTTGGGCTTCTTCCTTGATCATTTTCTTAACTTCAGGATCGTCATTGTCTTTCTTGTTAAGTTCTTTTAATGATTCTATACTGTCATACAACCCAATTCTCTGTTCGAGAACACTGACGATCGGTTTTATTTCAAAAAGTCTCCTAGATTCTTCAAATGATCGTCGGGTCTTAATGTTTAATTCATCATGCTCGAACATCAAATGTTTTAAGTAACTTTGCACTGCCGGATCCGATAAATTCACAACTTTCTGGGAATAACATCTCCGAAGCACTTGCGAGTACTTTTCTATATTACATAAAGGTCGTAAGAGTGAAAATTTTGTAAATGACATTTTCTGTTCTTGTCAAGTTCAAATATACATAAATTACTTTCGTGTGTTCACAAAAACATTGATAAAATCATATAGAACTGTAAAATAAAATCAGGAAAAACATATTGCAATTGGAAGGTTACTTTTATGTCAATGTCAAATATCAGCTGTCAAATGTATTTTTCAATTCACGAACAAACGTAACAAACAACTCGGCTGCTCAACTATGTATCAAAGATGCAGACAAATTAATAAAATGGACTCTATGCTTAAATATTAAATTATAGTAGATAATATAATTCAGTTATATATATAACATCTCAGACCAATGATTCTCGTCTGAGTATAACATATTCCTTCACCTTTAATACAAAAAAAAAGAAATATTTAGCGCCATCTGTCGCAGAGTAGAAAAACTATCTTATGTAGTTTTAATTGTATTTAGCGCTATCTACCGGGGAGTAGAAAAATTATCTTATGTAAGCTTATTCAGTTTTTCCTTAGATGGCGCTTCTTTCGTAAAACTTTAACATTTTATGAAATAACCTAGTTGAATTTGACTAGGTAGCAAGTATGAATTTCATGAAATGAAAGCTTTGTAACGGACTACCTACTTCTTATGCAAGACCTTCTTTTTCAAAAATTTTAACGTAGGTAGTAGGTATAATATAAGATGTTTAATTTAGGTACCTACGTCATTACGTAGGTAAGCAGGTACCTACCTACCTACCTACTTCTAAAAAAATGTCCATTGATTTTAGTAAACTAACTTCCAGAGTGGGTGACTCTGAAAGTTAGTTTTACGCACGCCACAATAAGTAAATAGGTTGCCAACCCTACTATATGTATAATATACTTAGTAGGTATCCTTTTTTTTTATTGACGGGTAGGTCAAATGCATTTATGCATCGTCCCTGCGGGGTGGTGCCAACCGCAGGGGATATGTGGGACTCGAGGTAAAGGCGTTCCCTCCATACCCACCAAACATCCTCCCCGGCCTGACCTCCAGTACGGCGGGACGGCTCGGGATCTGCGCACGTGAGCGCAACTACACCGAGACCGTCCGAACGCTGCCCGTCTAGGCACCTCTTGTGCACTAATTGGTGGCCAGCAGCCCGCAGGGGCTACCGACTAACGCCAGCCCATGTGGGCTGCTGGCCGGCCCTGGCCTTATGGGCCGCCTCCTCACCGGATGCTGCTTGACCTGGCGCGTCCTCGTGGCGAGGACACCGGGAGCAGCCATCGGACCGCGCCCGGGGGGACTTCGGGCGCGGTCGTGGCCCTGAAAAGGGCCGTCCGGTACTAGCCGTGGTGGGAAAACAAAAACAACTCGACGATGGCAATGTGACTTCGAATGCCAAGGGGACTTGACATCAAAAGTCACACACCCTCCGAGAAAGTTGCCCATCACGTTACTAGGGTCCGCCACGAGGAGGCTTCCGGACGTGGACCCCTGAATAGACTAACCTATTTTTAGGGTTCCGTACCGAAACTGTAAACGTGACCCTATTACTAAAATTCCACTGTCCGTCCGTCCATTTGTCACCAGGCTGTATCTCATATACTAATGTAAATACTTTCCTACTCTGTGGTATCTCACGAATCGCAATAGTTAGAGACAGTTAAAATTTTCACAGATGATGTAATTCTTTTGGTGCTATAAGAACAAAACCGAAACAGAATTAAAAATAATATTTAAGGCGGCTCCCATACAACAAAAGTGTTTTTTTTTTTGCTTGTATCTGCTCGATATTGATAACGGCAATTGGGTAGACGCTTGAAATATTCACAGAATATTTAGTAGCTCACTTTGAAAATAAACTAAAATAAATATTGAAGTGTTCCCATACAACAGACATGTTTTTTGCCGTTTTTTATAGATACCTACCTAATGGTACTGAACCCTTCGTGCGCGAGTCGGACTCGCACTAGGCTGGTTTTTTTATTTAGGTAAGACTTATTTTCAAGATTTTTGAATTTTTCTCATACTATTTTAAAAGGGAGGTTTCTGATGTGCTGAGTGTAAAATGATGATGTCATATTATTTTCTTTGATCTCATATTTTATATTGTGTTAATCCCAATTTTAATTTGCTTTAACTTTAATTAATTTAATTTAATTTTTTTATAAAAGTAGTTTTAAAAAAAAAGTTGAGTATGCTTGTAATTGGCCCATATATCAGAATGCAACCCTTTAAAATATTTCCATTTTGTATTAATTTAATATTTGAGCTGTTGGTGTACCTAAATAAATAAATACATCTGTTGAGCGTGTAGGTGTGTAGGTACTTACTAGGTAGTCCAGTTTCATAAGCATATTTTCTCAAAATTTTGGAATTATTTCTGCGTTAACAAACGCGCAGATATTTTTTAAATTAAGTAAATAAATTGAATAAAATCAGCTGTCCAGGGCGGGAATTAAACACAGCATCTTCCGCAATCCGGGCGGCTGCGTCAACCACTACGCTACCGAGACATAGCTTTTGCCACTTTCACCGTCGAAATTTATCAGTGCATTGTAATATTGGCACCACATTGGCACCTAGGTAGGTACAGTCAACAGCACGTCGGGCTATACAAAACTGTCAAATTTCTCCTAACGATTTTAAACCTAAGTCTATTCATTAAAGTGCATAATCGATTGGGAAAATTTGACAGTTTGTGGTAACCCAGCGTGCTGTTGTCTGTACTAAGATAGATTAAAAACTAACACCCGTATCCACAAACATTACTATGAGGTTTTTGGACTCTTGGATATGTATGTTTATAAACGCCAAAGACTATGTAAACGCATTGCATTGACTAGAGGTCTGTGATTGGTTCGATTCTGTTGCTTAGTTCACATCGTTGAATGTAGATACTGAGGTTTTATTACCTTAACTTTACTATCTTAACATAGATATATTAAAACAAAATAAAAAAAACAACTGAATTCCTTAACCTGATGTTAGAATATAAATTTTATCAACATATTAAAACACCAACTCATATAACAGAAACCACATGCCTAGATCTCCACTCTAGATCCTCCACATGCCTAGATCACATCTTTACGAACTTCAAGAATATTATATTTGTATACATTTGTAGAGGAGTTAGGGTTTTCTGACCATTCTGCGACTTTTATTCAACTAAAAATAAGCCAACAGTCTAAACAATCTCATTGGTTTACATGGTCATTTTTATAGTAAAATCCATACAAATTGGTATAAGTACCTATGGCTTTTCCATTAAAAATTAAGAATGACATAGGTATTTTAGGATTTCTCGAAATTCGACCCCTAAAGGGATGAAAGTTTGTGTGGAAAATCCATCATTTAGGTATATAATGAAATCCATACAAATTGGTAATGGCTTTCCCGTTTAAAATAAAGGATGTATTTTAGGATTTCTCGAAATTCAATTCAACCCTTAAGGGAATGATGTAGGGGATGAAAGTTTGTATGGGAAATCCGCCATTTTTATAGTAAAATAAAAAGCAATTGGTAATATTATAGCTTATCGGCAAAAAATTAAGAATGATGTATGTTACAATTTTGTAAAGCTTAGTGTATTGAACTCATTTGTTATAGTTAGTTACATTTCATAATAATAATAGTAAATAATGATTGATATTTTTTATATTAAGTGTATACCTACTTATGAAACACATTTCCTCTCTCCTAGCTCTTATATTGCGTGCCCGACAGGGTCCATAATACTGGTCACACATCATATTTATACATTATGGTTTTGCAATAAATGCATAGTTCCGATCGCCACCTTATTATCTATGAATAGGTTTTTACAACCCTGTGCGTCCACGCGCACTATGAGACTTCAAAATCCTGGCTACATATATGGCACGCAGTGAGAAATGCCTTATTTTGCATAGCATTGTTTATTAGTATGATAAGTATTGTTTGTGAATATGGGCGTAAGATAACACCGGCAACACATAGACTACTATTTGATGCAATAACCGACATTAACGGGGGCGGTCAATAGTAATTACAGAATTTAATTTTATACAGGCTATGCGCAGTAAGATAATACCTAATAATAGGCTCACACTTGGGCATCGAGGCTAAACCCTAGCATTACGCAGAAGACCGTTCTATAACTCAGTACAAAGCGCACCGAACAATCGCCAGTGACGCTAAGCGAATGTGCCAACTGCTTTAGCTTTTCAACGATTACCACATCGACCGCAACTACTCCCTATTGATAGAATTGTTAGTTGGACAATGTGCGCTTCCTCCTGTGACCGCAGGACGCGTTCCACATTCCATCGGTATGGAGTTATTAGTGCTAATGACGTCGGCGGACAGGCTATTGTGTCGCCTCTAGACCGCACCGTTTCCTTTCCTTAGAGATGTGTGGTGCGAGTGAGGAGAAATAGACCAATAGAATATTTTATTACCACGCGGTTTTACTGTCCACAGAGACAGGGCAGTAAGCAAAATAACGTTCCGTTCTTTTTCTTTTTTATACTACGAGATGGCAAACAAGCTTGCGGCCTAGTGATAAGTGGTTACCGTCGCCTATAGACACTTGCAATTTTAAGAGTAAATCAGTTAACATTGCAAGTGCGTAGCCATCCTGGAAACTGAGATGGTATTATGCCTTCTATGCCCCAGTAATTACACGGGCTACCTTTCCCTTCAATCCGAAACACTTCGGCAGATATAAGAAAGGCGGCGGTACCTACCCAGCGACCCTGCATTTATGGGAGTACTACCTAGTAAAGCTTTCCCTTTCGACTGTAACCCTGAATCTAGGGACTTTAAGAAATACTGACGGGTGTCTTTGAGGGGTCTCGTTAGTCACTTGTTGCTTCTTTAGAAACCATCTATAAATAGTTTGGCCGTAGATGTTAGAGTTACCTACCAAGGTCGTCAAATTCTTAAAACTATATGTCAAACGGCAATAGTCAATAAAGAAATCATAGTGCTTCTTCAAGATTTCGTCATAGGTTACACTTGTATGTTCTAAGCACTACCGTTTCCTGAAACTTGAAAGCTTGGAAAAGTCCTCTAGTAGAATATAATACTTATATAAGTACCTACATGTTTAGAACTTTTAACAAGATAAGAGAATTCACGCCACCGCTTATGACTTGTATTGGATCAATGGAAATAAGGCGGCTTTTCAAACTGCCCACGCCATTTTTGCCAATAATTAGATTAAGTCGGACTAATTTCGAGTCGAGTTAATTTCATGCCAATGGTCGATGCACGTCATTTACTAAGGGGTCTCACATAATTATCCAAGTAAAGCATAAATTAAATATTCTTTTAACATATGTCAGGACTACTGGTGTAAATAGATACTTGGCTAATTATCTATCGTCGGTTCTCTAAAGTGATAATTGATACAAAACAAAATCTTAACTTAGATAGAAAATTCTTATGTACAATATTGTTAAATACCAACCTAATGTCGGGAAAACAACGAGTTTAAAGTGTAAAGTAATGTCATTTTAGGGGTACTTATTTCAGAAACCATCAGAGAAGATGTTTTGGCTTTATCATCAGTACCGAGGGCACAGCTTTTCGAGGTAGGGTACAGCGGACTAGACGCTTGAATTTGGAGCGTCAAACTTGGGCTACACAAAAGATCACAGTGAAATAACACATCTTTGTGTTTTTTTTATTTCTATTGGTGAGTAAGATAGAGGGGTTCCTAGCGCGCGATTGACGTGTCGTTCTTTGGCATGGCAAATGAATGGCATAACGCATTTCGCCAATGCCAAGAAAAAAATTACTTTTAAAGTAACAGACAATAGTACGGTAGATTTAGATTAAAAATGGAATCTCTCAACACGTGTTTTTGCAGCAAGAACTCGGGAAAATCTCCTGGTCTTACCCTAGTCGATTCATTGCCAATCTTTATACCTACATCAGTAATTATATAAATCTATAGAATCTTAGCACGCGACGAGCTTCCCCATCAAGGTGAAAAAAACATCTGACGATATTAATGACACGTACAATTGATGTTCAACACAGAATTGCAAGTCACGAAATAAAATCGCTACCTGTCACATAATATCTTAATGTGTAAATGCCACGTTCCGTTGTCTATAGCTGTCAATTTGTAGAACGGCATCAAATTAAATTGATCGCAGCTCGTGCTTAGTTCTAGTGCAACATAATTACAAGATATACACCGGTAGCCGTAAGTCCTTCATTATATTAATGAACAAATTTGTCAGCTCACGCGAACGTTAATCTACTGCGAATTTTACTTGTTAAAAAAAATAAGAATGTATTCATTTCACGATGTATGCTAGTTATTCGACGCCGTGTTAGAGTCGTCAGAAACGTTGGTTAAATATCAAGCGGACCGGATTCGAATCCTGGTCCCTTTTTAGCGAAAATGTTTTATATCTACCCAAGTTGCGATAAGGGGCTGCAATGGGGTTATGTGGTACGTCCGCAAATCATATTATACGTCTGGCCCCATCTGGCCCCTACATCAGTCAAAGATCATCCCGAGAACGCTTGGGATGTTCTATCAGCTTCGAGACGACGATGACGAGCTACGAGACCCTATAAGTACTTTTTATTTGTCTCGATTCAGGCGGGTGGAGGGCGAAAATTCGCACCTCCTACTGGTATGTCTCCTGCGGATGGGCCCTGCTAAGGGATCTCTCTCAGCCTCCTTTTGGTGTATTACTTGTTCCCAAAAGGCGATCATTGCCTCCCAGCATGTTATGCGGCCAATCATAGCCTTAACTATGGTCGCAGCGAGAGATCTGCACCGACTGACGCGACGAGGGCACTGCGCTCTGCGACCCAGGACGGGCACGCTTGCATGGTACCGGGTACCTAGACGGCTCCCTCCTGGCGACCTTGTGCAGGACCAAAGCAACCGTGGCCCGACATCACCTGCACAAGTCGGAAGGGGAGGGAGCTGTGTCGCCGGCCCGCACATTCGGCCAGAATTGGCCGTATTCCCTCAATGGTCCAGTGGCCCACGTTGGCACCTCCAATCCCCGCCTCCACTCGGACTTAACAAGCTGCTGAGCCCTATCCCGCCATCGCTGTATGAACTCTGTCTGGCGACGAACGGGCTGATTCAAGTCGGACTCGTGCACATGATGCACATCGGCGTAGACCTGTCGATTCCTGGTCCCTACCAGATTTATTGTAGTTGCGTTACGAGCTCAATTTATATATGTAGTTGCGTATTTGAAACGAAAACACTTACACTACGGATGTACTTTTAATCTAAGTTGTTAAGTATGTTTTGACGTTATCAGTAAAGTTATACTTAATTTAGGTTAGATAATTGTTGTATGTGAGTGTTGCAATATATCATTTTACTATAAGTATGTATAGTAATATCATCCCTTACATTTTATTCATAATGTACGCTACGCTTATTTTGCGACTATTGAGCGAAACGTACCCAACGTTTCAATTACTTAATTATAAAGAACAATATTGTTATGTTACTTTTCTGGATACTCAAGGTAACTCCAGCATTATTTCTGGTGTATTTTATCCGCCGACTGTTCCTCCACAATCCACTCGTTAAACCCATAAAGGATTTATGGCAGTGGTGGGCGAAGGAACGCCGGGCCCAGGGCACACATTAGTCGTGGCCCATTTCCGAGTCGAGTGCTTAGTTTGCCCAGGCCGATCTTTACTTGATTCGTAATAGGGCTGAGCTTTGTCATATACCCATAGAGGTACTTAACTATTGTTTTCAAAGCATTTACTTACTTAATTAAAACTATTTTTTTATTACACTGGGATGAAATATTAGTAAGTAAAGTTTTATTGATTGATCGTATCGTATATTTTGTATTATAGGTAGGTACTTTAGTTATGTAGATGATTTTCGTGTCAATACAATTATATTCGTACCATCTTGTAAATAAGTCGCTTTTTACTTCGATGATCATTTAGAATTTTCTTGTAAAACACTATAGAATATTTTTATTAATGTAACTCTAATATAATTGACTCTTTTGCAATTCACCTGACACATATTTCGCGATTTGCCATTTGATGAAATCGAACTGAAATGAGAAACAAAATAATACAGTAGGTATTTATTCATTTGTGACAACTGCAAACATAATTATGAACAAAATAAATTTCCTATTGAATAGGAAGTTAACAAAGATATTGAAGGATAAAGAATATGACATAAACTATGTTTGTATTTCAGAACTACTATTTTATTTACGGTAATTTTTTAAACACAATGAAAGCCCTGGGAACGTTCTAAATAATACTCTGTGACTTCTTTCAAAGCCGTATATGTTATAGCGAAAAGTATACTAGTACACATACACTGAGTTTTTATAATAAGTAATAGGTACACTCTTACTTTAGTTGCTTTTTTGTTTTGGCCTTTTTAGAATTATTACAAAATCACAACTTACAAACAACCTACAAATGTAATAACTATAATAGTTAACACAGATTTAAGTGAAACTTTATTTCCAATGGGCAGCCCTAGTCCTAAATAAATACCGCACGTTTGAGCAATATCGGTGCGAACAGCACTTCACACTTTACTCAGCTCCTACAGCAAAATTTATGGCCTACATATAAATCTGCTGGCTTTATAGCCGATCTGGATTCAAGTAGATTTAAGCTGAATATTTGTTAAAAGTCCCTGACTATGGATGATTTAGTGAAAGCATCTAGAAATCTCATGGACGAATAACCATCTTTTTCTTCTAAAGCACTAAGTTCTAAGTACCTAGGTACCTAGGTTGAAATCTTTATTTACATTTAATCCACTATTTTCCAAGACTTGAGGACTCAAACTTACCGAATATTTCTTATTTTTTCATTCTGAACTTCTAAAATATTGGTATCCCAAACACAAATTATTATTATAATTTCCTACCCTGCTTCCAATTTATTTGGGGTCGGGTATACCTTGATAATCGACAATTCTGCTTAAGGATTTGGTATTAGATTTTTACGGACACCAGCTCTCTTTGGTAACGACTGCTGAATAACCCCTTTCGATAGCACCCGCGGGACCACCAGATTGACGTGCGCGCTACGTGGTCGGTAATTAAACAAAAACACCACCTGCGCTAAAATATGCGTAAAGCATTTTCTGTCGCAAAAAATATACCTACTATGTACTAACTTACTAAGTACTAAAACCTATAGCGATATGGCGATATGTTGTACCAACTTCAAATAAAATAGGACCGGGGCAGGCAGAATAAGATTTCCTAAGAGCCTTCTTTAGAAATAAAAAATAAGTTAATAGTTACTGTTATCCGAAACCTTCTTGCTTCTTATTCTTCTATACTTATCTTCTTTCTTCTTATCTTCAGTATAAAATGAAGTCGCTTATTATGTGCGCTTAGAATTTTTAAGGGAGTTTCTCCCGAGTTCTTGTCGTAAAACACGTGTTGAGAGACTCCATTTTTAACCACAATCAACCGTACAATTTTTGTAACCTACTTTAGTTACATTTTCACTTGACATTGGCAAAATGCGTACGCTTAATTAAGAATATACGCGAGGCCATTAATTAAGAATAGAATAGAATAGAATTTAATAGAATTTTTAAGGTACGCAACCGATTTCAATGCGGTTTTCAGCAATAGGTAGATAGAGTGCTTCAAGAGGAAGGTGTGTCGTCCATATAGGTAATATACGCATCAAAGTAGAGAACAGCCGAGAAATTCCGTGCGAAGTCGGGGTGGGTCGCTAGTTATATGTATAATAAGCTAAAGCCAGCGCAAAAATTATCTAAGTAAGTACTTCTGAGCGTGTTTACCTAAACAGTTGTTTAATGGAAAGTTTAAAATTACTCACCATTGTTTGGCGGAGCTTATTTTCCAGTGGAGTGGATGGGCTAGTCACGGTAGAAAACAATCTGCCTATTTGCTTGTAGCGCCTAATGGGCCATTAGGCACACGGGGAGATACACACGCGAATGTTGTTCGAAGCATTTGTAAATTGCTAGAAATTTGCTCACGAGTCAACTATTAAATTAGAAATTAGAACTCATTATACATTATGGATTTTGTAAAGCTGTAATAATATATTCTGAGTTAACCAAAGTAACAGTAACATTTAGAAAAAAAGTAATTTGTTACACTAGTATCCAGACAAGGTATATAAAGAGTTATTCGATCCATCATCATTCAGGAATATTTTTCACAAGACAAAGTTATTGCGTCACCAAATTTGTCATCCCCCAGCGGGATGTAATCCCATTTATGGCTTACCAAAACATTTGCCCTATTATTGTCGCTGTTATAGCTGTATTAAAATGCTATAAAATTTATGATGCTTTCTCGGCGAGCGTTTTGAGAATCCGTGACTTTTACACTTGAGATAAGGTCGGGTTTTGGTTGGATTTTGGTTAGAAGACAAATGCGTACGTCCCCCTCGATTATAATGTCGCAGAGGCGAGAAGTCCGCAGTCAATTCAGCATATTGTTCGGTTTCCTCGCAGGGGACAAACCGGGCCCAAAGGGGTGACTTCAATGGGGCTTCCTAACAAATTGATTGTGATTTAGTGTTGAACCACGATTTAAATAGAATTAATTTAATTTAACATTTTGAATGCCGCGATTTTGTTGGGGGAGAGGTCGATATGGTTACAAGGAAAAAAGGTTATTAATTTATGTTACTGTTACTGAATGCTGTAGCAAAACATGATATTTTAAAACCAAAATAAATATAAAAAGGGGTTCGTGTACTTTTTTTTTTGCACACAGCAAAGAAATTTTATTTGATATAGGTACTTATATAATTTTATTATTATTAAATAATCATTTTTGATCTGAATCTTATAGTATTTAGTTAATTATGTCATATATTCATTTCGAGACTTTGACCTGTCTTAAAATTTCCCATTCATCATTTTTTCATTATTAGCTTATTTTATTTTCATTTAGCTTATAGAAGTACCTACCTATAACTTCAATATCCATTTATATTATTGTAAGTATTATTGTATTATGGTGTATAAGACATATTATACACCATAATACAATAATGTTATAATTCCACAAGCATATAAGAAATATTAATATTATTAGTAGCTATCTTGGTACCTACATAACTAACTCTAATAAAATATCACTAGAGTATTGTGCCATATGATTTCATAGGTCCTTTTGGTACGCGATCACGACTATGGTCGAGTTCATCACACAAAATCCAGTACCTTCCATTCGCTAAGACCGACAAATGTAAAGGCGTCATACCGGGCTTGCCCACGTGCCATCTGCAATCCAAAACTGACTTGTTTCAAAAGTTGTTGAATAAACATGACCAGGCCATAGCCACATAACCGTGATAATTATTTGGGATTTTGTAGAAATTTATTATGAAAAATGAGGAAAAACTTAATTATACTTGATAGGTATAATATAATATTTTCTCCATTAACTACTGCTCCTCGACACTAGATGGCGCTATTTACTTTCAAATCTCATCACACTATAATTTATAATAGAAGTTTCGTTAGTTTTTCACAGTTTTGTTTGAATAATTATTACAAATTTAAGCATAATTTGTAAACTTTTTATTCATAATAAGTAATTTTATAACATTTTTTTAATTATTTGCTTGCAATAAATAGTGGTACCTACTGATAACTAGGTATATACTTAGGTACACCCGTGCTGTCTGTAAAGATCTCATTTCGCACTCCAGCACTCACTAACTTTTGTCTGGTAAACTTGAAATGAAGTTAGCCATGGTATGAAAACGACATTAAATATAGTTTAGAGGATATGTAGGTACTGACAACAGCATATCGAAAATTTATATCAATTATGTACGCTTTGGTTGAAAATTTATTAGAGAAATTTGACAGATTTGTATATTATAGCCTGGTATGCTGTTGACTGTACCTAAATACCTAACTGATTAAAAATATTTGTTTTTTGTTAAATATAGTTAACGTTAGAAAAATGCACTGAAAAGTATCGACTTGCCTCAGGCGGATTCTTCGATATTTTTCAGTGCATTTTTCTAGTATTAATATTTACGCGTTTGTAAACGCAAAAATAAAATTATTCCATAATCGTTAACGTTTGACATTTGACAGTCAAATTCGAAGTGAGCGGAGTCATTGTTTAGCACGGCTGATGATTAAAGACAATAATGTATCAGTATGTTTTTTTTTTAAAGCAGAATGAATAACTATCATAATTTATAGCAGAAGAGGGGTTGCGTGGTGAACCTTTAGAATTATAAAATACCTACGTTTAATTACATAAGTACCTATTTGTTAAATAAGATTAATTAATTAGGTAAATAAAATATTTTTTATTCGCCAACAAAAACAAGTCAAACACACACTTATGGACGATCTAGTTAATAAAAACGGATCTAAAAAGGCTATTACTGTCGAAATACAAATGAGAAGTTTCAAAGGCCGCAACTAATCAAACAACTTTTCATATCTCATCCATCATGTCAAAGCGAGGCGTTAATCCCACATGAAGCTCATTAGCACAGTGAAACACAATACAGTATCAAAAAGCACTGAACAACGGTAGCGCGAGAAAAATACTGACCGATTGCAACAAGAAATACTTACTTACTTCTTACAATTCCGTAGAAAGTGATTGATTCAAAAATGCAACATTTTCTAACGAAGTAGTCTAGCCATGTCTAGACGCTAGTACCACCAATAAAAATTTACAGACCCACGAGTCTAATGTTCGTATTATATAAGGAATCTCAAGAATAAACGCCGACTTGAGCGTCATACGTCTCTATCACTTTGTGCGTGATAGAAAGTGACAGACGATTCTCAGGACATGTTTGACTTCTGAGTGTCATTCTGTAATACGGGCCTAAGAAATTAAAGTTCCTATCGTTGATAAAAATGACGATTATTTGAAAATGAATCTTTATTCTTGTTCTTGATGTTTAGGAAGATAGCTTGGATTTTAGCATAAAGCAACTTTCAATTTAACTTTCATCATAATTTTAAAGATCTATAAGAGCTCTATGACCAACAATCGACGGGTTCTCTATTGCCCCGCATGCAGTGACTTATCGCAGCAGTGACGCCCTTATTTTCATTTCAAGGAAGACTCTCTTCTTCCTTACTCGTAAACTTCGTACTTATCTATATTTAGATACAAGTCTTATTTTGCATACTGCACCATCCTTAATTATGTATTCGAATACCTACGAGAGTGAATCAACGTCCAAAAACAACGTTTTGAACGCCAATCGAGCATGTTAATATACTTTTCATTACAGGCCATCGTTATTAAAACTATATTACACAAAAAACAAAAGCTGCCAGATGCAAGGGCTATTTCCATGCCGACCATTCTAGATGTTTTGTCTCACTCTATCAAAGCGTGTGTCCCTTTCTGGCTGCGCCGAAGCGTCTGCGGAGCGATTTGACGAGAATGCCGATTGTAAAGAATTGAAAAATTCAAGAGTCGTAATAACTTAAATATACTGTCTGGCTGACTCGTCCGATATTTAAGAAGAAAAGAATATTAGAATCCGTGTAGAGTCAGATATAAATATGGTATGTAACTAAACACAAACTTTTGTTCTCCTGTAATTTGTAATTTAACGTGGTTTTTAGGTAGGTAAGTACCTACTTAATTTCTATTGTATCTGTTTGTTGATATCGTATACAACATAACATAAGCTCGTAATTTAACATTAAGCTATTATCATTATTTTAGCTCGAAGGACTAATAATGTGGCATAGTGCTTGAATCATTATTACCAAATTATCAACATAGGTACCTACCCGTTGACTGCCCGTTGATGAGTTGGTAACATTGATCAAGTTGGAAAGCATTTGGTAATATTGTTAATAGTTGATGCTAGCTACAAAAGTTCTCCCTATAACCTAAGTAGGTAATCTATATTTGCTTGATTGCTAATTTTGGACTCAATAAAATTTTTTATTTATTCAGCAAAAATGTTTCTGATGAATTTCAATAATTAGGGTTTTAATTTAGGTACACTTAGAATTTGTCTTTTATTATTCTATTTCATTTCATTGTCATATACTTAATGCTTTTACATTTGCATATTAATTAAATAGTACTTAGGTATGTACCTATTAGCCTCATCTTAGGTCTTAGACTTATTTATTGAGGACGAAAGAGTCTAATAATAGGTATTGTTATCAATCACTCTTGCCGAACTAAAATTATAATATTATGAATGAATGAATGAATAAACGTTTATTTGGCAAAAAAAATACAATATTACGTTTATTGTTGTTTTTAAATGTTCGAGATGTGACGAATAGTAGTCAGAAGTCTCAAGTTGTTTTTTTGGATATGTACTTGTATTGTTTTGGCTTTATTTTGCACACAAAGTCCGTTCCGTCAGTTTCAGTCAGTCCGATGAAAACATAGCTCTACATATTAAACTTAAACCGTGTCCCAATGCACGTAGCTATATACCTACTCAACATTATTGTTAATTTAACGCGTCGAAGTGTGATTTTTCACGTTTCCTCCGGAGATGGTAACGTGAGCCGGCGCGGGCTCCACTTATGATCGGTGCACCGAAATGACCGACAAATGGCTGCCAAATGAGAGGCTTCGCTCGCCGGCCGCCGCCGCTACGAACACACGATCACTCAGCGACGAATTCCTTAAGTTTTACGAGTACATTGCTCGTTAAAATAGGCTGCGGTGGAACTTGAAACGAGCTGGACCTGTAATGGAAGGCGAGAGTAATGTAGAAAGTCGGTATTATAGTGGCCGTTTCATAATAGAGGCGGCCCGAGGCACATTTGATTATACGTTGAGAGAGGGCTAATCGCGCTCGACGGGCGAACACCTCGAGATCAAACACGAGGCGCGCCGCCAGATATTTTTGTTTCTATTAAACAACACCCGACGTAATAATGTTTAACAATCGTGCAGCGATAATTCGAACAGAAAATAGAGTGGAGTCGATAATACGTGTTTATTAAGTTAAAATTTTAGCTTGTTTTTCTGTCACAGTACTTAACATTTTATCGTAATTTATTATAAGACTAAATTCCAAATATTAATTTCATTTACACTAACGCAATCTACAACGAAAGAAAATGTCATAATACCTAAGTAATAAACAATTGTACAGTTTCTAATGAAATGTGGGACATTTCAGTAGCTCTACCTACTCTATCAGGGAATTATTAATGTACAGTCGGCCTCAACAGCGGATTAGAATCTGCATAAGTTATTGTAATTAAGTATGTATACATAGTTAATTTTCAGTGAGAATCTGTGTTTAACATGAAATCCATATGTGTTATTATATTAATTAGACAATTAGGAATGAGTTGGTTAATTGTTCTAATTAATATTTTGCTTTTGATAGGTTACGATTACCAAACGTTATGCGAGGCTAGGATACTCCATTCACGTCGTTGTTCAGATAAGTGGTCATCTCAGAGGATCTGGGATTGTTATTAAATATTTGTGTTGTGGTGCGATTAGCGCGGCAGCCGCACGCTAATTTATCGACCTCTGCTCCGGCAAGCTTCGTCTATTTGATTACGAGCCCTGATTAATCGTAGCTGATGATTACGAAGGATTGATTTCCTTGAGGCTAGTAGCCACGTCAATAACTTTTCGGTAGATAATAATAATAATGAATTCTTTGTTTACTTATAAATCTAGTTCATGATCAATGGTTAGGAGTACCAACACGAGTTTTTTTATAAACCTAAACTTAAAATTGGCAAGTGACTTAAAATTTAACTACTTTTTGATATGAGATTACAGAGACGTGGGCACATAGGGGACGAGCCGCGTGAAGATGGACACCAATGGCTAAAAAGATTCCAGTTGTTATTAGTGTTAGTTGTGATTCCAGTTCCAGTTGTAATAAATGGATTTTTCTTTTGTCTTTTTCTTTATATTAGTTATTTTTCTTTTTCTTTTGCCTTACATGGCTCGCTAAGGTGGAAATCATCACCCAGAACCCTCAACCACTCACTGGCTATGTCCTATCATATCACCAGCTGTAGGAACACAATAACACTATGAACACTATATTTTTATCGGTGACGAATGGAATTAACTGCAAAATTGGAGTACTGATCTTGTTGTCTACTTCCCTATTGAACAGTGCAGTAACATACAAGTTGTGCTTGTACCTTTTGCAGAGATTCATGGGACCCCTCTCAAAGGGGCAGGGTTGGTCGAGTGAGATTGTCCATAAGCTGCTTCTTATTGTTGCTATTATAGTTCTACTGACTAAGGTAACTGCTTACCGTTGAGAGCGCTGTATCCAATAGATATAATATGTATTTGTCTCCGTATGGTATTAGAAAAATGAACCTATGCGTACATTTGTTTGTACGTAAAAATAAAATTCAATTTTAATCACTATTTTAATAAATAAACAATATACTTAAATTATAGAATATAGTTCATTGTAGGACATGTTAAAATATGAACACAAAGAATATGTTCTTTAGTTAAGTTTTTAAAATAGCTCACCGGTAAATATAAATTTAGATACTTAGATTGGTAATTCTAGAATAATAATAAAATTTTCTTAAATTTATCAATTTTTATTACTATCAATCATACATTCGAAATTCAAATTAGAAATTATTTTAATTACTTACAGCTAACGTACCAAGTCCACACAGCCTTCTGTTGTTTTTAAAATTAATAATTTCCTGGGATACGGTAAAGTAATGAGTTCCATTTCAGGAAAAAAAAAAACATTTTCTTGCATTTTCTGATAATGTAATAAATAAGTCAATATGTATTATATTAACTAGAACTTTTTTTATTTGTAATTTTATTACATTTATATTTACCGTTACTTATTACAAATAGCGTCGCGGTCTTTATTCGTATCAAAGAGAAGGTTAGTTAATCATATCAAGTTATAGAGCACTCCGTAACATGAAGATTTAGAGGCCACGCGAGTAATTGCGCGGCGGGCATAATCTTCCTGTTTGCCAACATCAAAAACGAAAACAAGTCGTTTTTGTGCGTTTAACTGGTCGGCGTTTCATTGCGTCTGATTTAGCGCCTGATCTAGGGTTGTCATTGTCAAGTAGTAGGAGTGGTGAAATCTCAAATTATGATTTTTTTAAATTTATCAGTAAGTATTAAACTTACTGATAAATTTTTGTATACTAACATGGGCATTTAGAAAAAAAGTGTAGTGAGTGAGGTCCTGAGTGCAGTGAAGGAAGCGTAGTAAAGCCCTCGCAGGTTTTCTTTCTTTATAAAAAAATCTTCAAAGAAACCGAATGTTTCTAGGGTTTTCATGAAAATGCGATTTATCTATCGTATTCCTATGAAAAAACCTTAAACTTTATGTGTCTCTGATATCTAGTGGTTCACAGATGTCCCGGGGTCGACTAACAGGTACTTTGTGCTCGGTTTGGATGGTAACTTATTTTAAATCCACCTTGCTACCAAATACCATCTTATCAAAGTGTGTTAACAGCATCGTTGTGTCCCGACGGCTAGGATAAGTTAGGTTTTATTTTTGTTGTAAAAAGTTCGAGCAAATTACTCGATTCCACCTGATGGTAAGCAAAAAACCCATTGCGCTAGCAAACCTCGCCTTGCTGGAACATTCCCGTTGTCGCTCCTTCGGCCTTTTTATAAACATCAGGTGAGGTGATTCAAATAAGGGTGTAGTTCTGAAAGACCGTGGCGTGAGCGAACCTTTCAGATGGTAGAACGATTTTTGTAGATAGTGTTTTAGAGTCTTGTTCAACGAGTCCGTTTCCTCTGAGGAAAATATTACTGGTGCGTAAATGTGCATAATGATCACACGATATTTGGAATTGTCATTGCCCATCGTTACTGCCTCGTTCGGCTTGGTAGCTGAGCAATTAGTATTGCTTACTATTGAAAGCCTTCAAAGAGATCTTAGACACGGCGTCCATGAACTCGGCCATCGTGGAAATGCTGATGTTACCTAATATGAACTTCAAGAATAGCTCTTCGTTAATTTGTAAACCCTTATGATTGAATTGATACGAAAAACATGGAAAAAAATCCTGTCATGGATAAGTGCTGAGATGGGACTTGAAACTGTGACCTTTCTTTCCAACTGAGCTACACAGGACTGTTTGACCACGACAAGTTTAGCTATGTCTTTCGTTTTTTTTATTACGTCATCAAGCTGACGTATGCCTGACAATGTTGCAGATAATTTTACAAATACCGTCGATAAGAAAGGTTAGACATTTTTGCTTTTTTTTTAAATATTAATTTTCTTTTTGTTTGTCAATTTTAATTATGATTGAAATTGATACTAAATTAAATAGAAACGAAAAACATGAAAAAAATAAACTTGGTATCAATTTCAATCATAATTAAACTTGCAAAAACAAAAAGAAAAACAATATATAAAAAAGCAAAAAAAGTGTAATTTTCCCATGTTTTTCGTTTCTATTTAATTTGGTATCAATTTCAATCATAATTGAACTTGCCAAACAACATTGTAAACCCTTTTACATTTAGTTCTCACACAATAACAGTGACAAAAATATGTGCCTCTAAACTGATGCAGCCTCCAAGTGCCAGCCCTACACCCCGACGGATCGCGAACCGAAGCATTGTGTTACATAAATAAAAGCGCTAAACTCGCTCATTGTCTATTTAGAATTACTTTTCTCAGCGCACAAAGGTGCGGGCGGCGCGCTCAAAAGGAGATGGTTATCGCGCGCATTAATACGCACCGCCCCGCCCACCGACCGCTAGATCCGATGTACTGATTCTCCTGTGCTCTTCATTTTCACGGTATATTAGCCACATAAAGGTCTTATTTTTATTGTCTACCACGTCATGCTAAGTAGGTTCTTGTCGTATTCGAGACGGACAGTTATCGCCACTCTGTTAGGTAATTGAAGGTTTTCCAGGAGTATGTGCGCTTTGTTGCAGATAGTAACGTACTTACGCAAGTGGGATCTTGCTTGATAGTAAGTAGTATTGCTATAATGGTCCGACTTCTAAGAAATATGACAAAGTTGCGGTTGCCCACGGGTTGGCTCGCGTCAATATCAGTTATCACAACAATTCTATGCCCTTACTAGGGTCTTAAACTATCTCCATAACAAATTTCATCAAAATCGGTTCAGTGGTTTAGGTGTAAATTCAAGTGTAGCGTAACAATCAAACAAAAAAATTTTTGCATTTGTAATATTAGTTAGGATTACATTTTCGGTAGCCACTCTAATTTTATTCTATCTATCTAATGTGAAATATTCCATTAGACATCCAAAGTTCCTCAGTTCAATCATTTAAGTAGAGATAAAGGGGTAAACTCAAACGCTTATAGGTTAAAATTATACTGTAATGTATTTTAAAATTATCTTTATTGAATATATATCTATTATAAACTTTATGTAAGAACTAAATATTAAGGGTTAAACACTTCATATTATTAATATTTTAAAGCTTTTCTTTCTGAGGTAAAATTATTCTTCCATTGCATAAATGACGTTAACTATTAAACACTCAGATTAAACTTATGATTGTTATGTATTTTTATGTTATTTGTTTGGCAGACAAAAATACGGCCTGGTGATAAGTAGTCACTGTAGCATCTAGACTAGACGCTTCCAACCACATAAATACTGTGCTTGCAACACCGACGTTACACACACACACACACGTGCGTACTTTTACTTTACCCTTAGTTCCCTTATCAACATAGATATAACACCACAAATATGTAGTGTTATTTGACTGTGGTATATACTAAACTTTTAATCACTAATACATTAACTATACGCTTGGCTTGACTAAAAGCTTACTTCAGATTGTAAGCACAGAGTAAAAAGGTTAAAGGCCCTAAGCTTATAAACAAATGAAAATCCAAATATTAGCACGTCACAAAACAATCTCTTCTTAAATTATATTCGCCGTAGTGAGTAATAATAGCATAAAATTATAGTACAGACAGAGGAATCGACGACGAAATTATTTGCAGTGGACTGGAATCGGAAATTATCCATATAAGTAATACAGTAAATCGTCAATGAAATTACTATGTCGGACATCGCTCCAGTTAAAGACAATGCAGTAGGATATTTTTGCAGATGCTGCATATACTTCTAGAATGGAATTTTACTGTCATCGACCAGTACCCGTAGTGTCAGTTTTTTCGTTTAAAATACATAAGTATTGTAGTTGCGTTTAGAGCTCAATTTGTATGGGAAACACGATTTACGATTCTTTCCGCTAGGGGCGCTATTCCCGTTTCCTATACAAAACGAGCTTTCAACGGAACTACAAAAAAAAACTACAATAGTTACATATTTTAAAAGAAAATACTTACACTACGGGTACAGTTTAACATAAAATAATCGAAAATACCTACATAAAAAAAGTTTATAACCATAAAATTACGTATCAACCTTATGTCAACCTAAATAGATTCGATATAAAGTGCAAAATCTATTGCGGCGGTGGCGGCGTGCTGTTGACAAGCAGATACCTTGAGATGGAACAAATCTATACTAATAATAAAGCTGAAGAGTTTGTTTGTTTGTTTGGTTGAACCCTAAGATCTCAACAAGTACTGACTCAAATTGAAAAATTATTTTTTCGTTGGATAGTCCATTTATCTAGGAAGGCTATAGGCTATATAACATCACGGTACGTCCAATAGGAGCTGAGCATTAATGAAGAATGTTGCAAAAACGGGAGAAAAATATTTCATTTCAAAGATTTCCCTGCGTGCGCTGCGTAAACGGTTAAAGTTACGGAAAAATTATGTATGACAGAATTATTCTCCATTAAATTTTCTAAAAAAAAAGTCCGCGATAGCATAATGTTTATCTTTTATGGTTGGCTCACTATAACCTTTCTTTTTGGTAATCAAATTTTTTTTTAATCAAAAGTTTATCTGCTATGGTGTTTTTGTATGCATGATATTATTCCTTATCAAAATAAATACATTATTTATCACAAGCATTTAATATTGAACAAAATTGTTAATGACCTCATTTGATTTCAATGAATATCTTAAGAGAAATCATAGTTTGAAATAAACGGAAAATAATAAATTTTGATTTTCAGAGCTTTTGTTGCGTGCGCTGGGTAAACGGTTAAAGTTACGCAAAAATCATGTATGACGGAATTATTTTCCTTTAAAAGTTCTAAAAAAAAATTCCAGACAGCATTTATCTATCTCTTAAGGTTGACTCGCTATAACCTATTTTAGTTAATAAATTTTGTTCTAAAATAATGCATTAGATGCGAAGGTATTTTTGTAAAAATCATATTATTCCTTATCAAAATTTATACTTTATTCATCACAAGTATTTAATTTTGTACAAAATTGTTCTTTACATCATTAGATTTCAATGAATATCTTCAGAGATATTACAGTTTTAATATAACTCCGCAGCTAAATAATGATCAAGTACTACGCACGCATCTATACTGAGTTGTTTTTTGTTTAGTTGAACGCGCTTATCTTAGGAACTACTCATACCGTCAGATTCGGACGCATTAGAGACTAATAGGTTCAGAGACTCCTCCGAGGGAGATGCTCACCGGTCAGGAATCCTCTTTGGAGTGATTCGACCTTAAAGCTTGAGGACCCATCGAGGTCCTCTCCTTTACTAAAGCCCTGGTGACTTCAAGAAGGTCATCAGAGATAGCCTGCAAAAAAAAACACCTAGAAGGAGTCGAACGCGCGAACGAAGGGTTCCGTGCCATAGAATTTATCAAAAATCTCCAAAAATTATTTGAAATTTAAATTAAACATTTTGTTAATATTTCAAGTTTCTACCTGTTATTATCGTTAATAAGATCGAGAAATAAAACACGTTTGTTGTTGTATTTTAAAAGTGAATAATGTAACTAAATATTCTGTGAATACTTCAAGCGTCTATCTGTTGCCGTTATCAAAATCGACCAAAAAAAAGTCACGCTTATTTTATGGGAGCCCCTTCAATATTTATTTTATTCTATTTATTAGTATTTATTTTATTCTATTTATGAGTCTTAGTAATAGGATCCCGTTTTACCCTTTGGCTACAGAATCCTACAAAGGGGAACTACTGATCTGAAAAATTCTATGATTGTCTATTTATCGAGGAACACTATAGGCCAGAGCTTCCCAAACTTATTTTCATAGTGACGCCCTTAGGAATTTTCTAATTTATACGAGCCCTCCCCCCGTTTTAGTAACAGCCAAGTTAAGTACATACCTACAAAAACAAAAACATAGCTTTTTTGAATTATTTAGGTGTTAACGAATGCGCAAATATTTTAAAATTAGAAAGACTGAAAAAAATTTATATAAAAGCATAAAATAGCACAGACAAATTTCGACGGCGAAAGCAATGTCCCGGTAGCGTAAAGATGCTTATTCGATTTTTTCACCCGCGCTGGACGGTCGATTTTTTTCAGTGTATTTTCTTATTTTTAAAACAGAGCATCTCAAAACCGGGTTCAAGTTTAGAAATCGCGACTTACATTTCTTTGTCTACATTTATTTTCGTTCGACTAGCTCGCTATGCTAGCTAGACAGCCATTCTATGTGGATCGTCTCACGACGCTCGCCCCCGGGATAGAACCGCGACACCCCAGGGCGTCGCGACGCACAGTTTAGGAAACCGTGATATAGGCTTATATACCTCCATAACATCACTCTACGACTAATAGGAGTTGAGCATCAATGTAAAATGTTGCAAAAACGGGAAATCCACGCGGACGAAGTCGCGCGGGCACAGCTGGTATAGAATATGAGGCAAGACGGCGATGTATTATTTTATAGATATAGTACAGCGTTAAAAAGAATGCATATATACTGTGGATACAGTATGTAACAATAACAAGTACCTACGTACATAATATATTCCAAGAAATAAAAAATTTCACGGACTTGATTTACGTTCACATCGAAAAAAGCGTCAGTAGTTAAAAAAACAACATACACCCGGCATAAACAAATGCAGAAATCACTCGAGTTTCGGAAACGTGATTTTACAAAGCAAAAGAGGTCTTTTGGTGCTGGAGAGGTGAAAAATATATTATTTTTTATAGTTAGTGTAGGTATCCTTTCGTGACCTGTAGTAATACTGTTGATTTTATCTCCTTTCTTACTACTGCAGTAAGTTGTTAGGACGGTAATTACAATTTGCACCTATTAAAGGGGCTTACTAATATACCGCAAACTCGTCATGATACAGTTAATTATTTAATAAATTTAATTCTATTTAATTTAGCAAAACTTTCAGTACTTTATAAAAATAAAAATAAATAGCAATTAATTGTCTGCGTTACTAACATGCCCAGTATTTCACAAACTGTTAAGGCGGGTAGAGTTTGACCGAAGTAATTTCAATACTGCGCCATACTTCACCATGACCGAGCTTTAAAATGTGTCCCAAGTCCCTCCTGAATTGCGTAAATAATGTACGAGACCGCGCCCTGTAATTTGATTTCACCATAACAGCTATTCGATCCGATAATGCTTCAATGATAATAAAATCATTCAGCACTATTCAACATTAAATTTTATGTTGTGATGAAACATGCATGAAACTCAATATCTTTCACTTTCGTATTTCTTAATAACTAGTTCCTAGTTTTGAAAAATAAGTAAACTGGCTTCGTGACTATATATTTTGTGCTTACAATAAGTAAAAAATAAAAAAATAGAAAGCGTCGGTGACGTAGTGCGTAAGAGCGTCGTCTCCCACCCGGGAGGCACTGGTTCGATCCCCGCCACGTACCAATGTGTTTCCAAATTTTGAATTCATATGTATGTTTAATCGACGCTTTTACGGTGAAGGAAAACATCGTGAGGAAACCTGCACACAACTATGAAGAAATTCTTAGGTTGTGTGTGAAGTCGACCAACCCGCACTTGGCCAGCGTGGTTGACTAAGGCCTAATCGCCCCTAATGTGGGGTAGGCTCGAGCCCCTCGGTGGGGACATTATATGAGCTGTTGATGATGATGATGTTGATTAAATAAATACTTCTTTTGCGGATTTAAGTCGAGTGTCTCACTTTTTTTTATTTTTGAACCAACTTTTCATACCACTTTTCAGCGTTCGTGATCACGGGAAGACTTCCTAACAAAACGTACGTATGAAACGTGTATACGCTATGATCATGCTGTGTGTACACATTTTTGGGTTTATATCTGGTATAAATAATATTCAGATGTTGACTATTTAGTGTAAGTTATGATTGTAACCTGTTGTGTATACCATAATATACATATAAATAAATAAACACAAATACACCCGAGTTAAGTCCGCAAAAATTGTGTTGTATCAAAAAACGACAGGCCACAGTAGCTCCGAACCTATCATGTAGAACTTTTTTTGCCAGGAAGCAGTTTAGGGTTCAGTCTGCTTATCTTTACAAGTTGCATAAAAGTCACAAAATCTATAATCAGCAATATTACGAATGTAAGAAAACTTTGTTAAATGCTCTGACGACCTTAAGATACTGTGAAACAGAGGAATTAATGGTCACATCAGTTCTCTGATTTTATGCATTGCTTAGTGTCTTAATGAAACCGATCCCAAGATAAATAATAACACACACACACACTCTAAGTCGGACTCTCAGAATTTTGCTTATTCTTTGTAGAAAATGTATCAATTAAAGTATTTAAATTATTTTCCAAAATTGCTGTTCTTCTCTAAACTTTTAACGACCCTATTGTTATGGAAGAGCGGACCCTTCTATCACAGGTATTATTACTAGATAGGTCCCAGCCTGGGTGATAGTTTATACAAATTTGTTGAAGTAATAAACAATTTTATTTTATTTATTTTTTAAAAAACACTGCACAAGCAGCCTTTCTTGTATGAACCGTTTTCAGTTTCATAATGGCGTCCATTACGCCATATACCTACGGATAGCTCAGCCGCGTTCGTGAAAAAAAATGCTATATCGTTAATATAGTGGTGATATGTCATTAATATATTTTTAACACGTTGACTGTCTAGGCTAAATCGAATTAACTCCTAATGACGTCCATTAGTGCCTATTTTTTTTTATAATAACAACTTGTCGGATATTTGATATTTATTTACCTCAATATCTAGCTATCTAGCTTAGACGTCCTTGAGATATTTTTTAATGTAACTGAGACGTTCATGAAAATAAAAGACATTGATTTCGTATCCCCACTTGCGTCACATGTGATGCATGAACGTGGGACTGGGTATATAATTGTATCATATGTGATGCAGGGACAGTTGACGTGTTAAGTCACATCTTTCAATTTAAGAACTAAGAATCCCGTTTAAACGTATTCCCGTCCCGTCGTTAGCAAGTCCATCCATTATTTGTAAAGGCAATTCACGATCATTCACATATTTTTCGTTCTGATCCTTAATTGGCGTGTTTTACTATCAATGAGCGAGCAGAGCATAATGTTCTCAGAATGAGGTTATAAATTTGTAAACGTTGCCACAAACTTCTGTGCAACAGCAAAAAATAGCACCCAATAAACTGTTGTGCGTTAAAAAAATCGAATTTTTATTACATTGCTCGTTTCGTTCGGATTTTAAAACCCACTTTGGTAGAGAAGAAGAAATGGTTTAACAATCGAATATTTTCAACGTCACTTTACAACTAGGTTTGCACACCTGTATCTGACGGGAGTTTATGGGTTTATAACATTACACCTTCGGCTCGGAATGAACCCCCGCTGGTAATTGCTTCATGAAAGTCCACTAAAAGGTTTTATAGCGCAAAAAAGCATCTTCATAATTAGATACACATCTTGTGATAATAATGTATCTACTTGAGAACAATTTTATAACACTAATTTAAGATAGAAACGGGCTTTAAGATGTTAAGGTTTCTTTAATGAAATTAGCTTTCTGTCAAATACATTAATGCCTTCTTAGATTCGCGGAAATACTGAACATAAATCAATCAGTATTTTAACCGCAGATAAAAGAGCGCTTACTGAATCTTCTTGCCTGAAAACAACAAAACTCTGGATGGGCTCTATCTAAATAGAATTTCTCTATCTAATTAGAAGCTGTGGATTGTATATTGTAAGTGGTCATTAAATGAATTGCAAAAAAATTATAGATAACCCTTTCATCATCAGTGCATTCTTTCCTAAACAAACGCTAACCTGCAAGCGGAAAGTATCAAATGTCACGGTAACTGTAAAAAATGACCCAGAACCCACACCAATATTGTCCCATTGACCTATTCGAGGCAGTTCCATAAAAAAGGACCAAAAGTGCCGCCTCGCATTCACGCTGTGTAATATTTGTTTAAATATTCGCTTCAAAGGCTTTCGAAAGTGGCCACGCTGGAGGTACTGGTCACAATGGCCACAATGAGCCGGTACGGGTTGACGTAATCCCCCAGTCATTAATAAGTCTCTTCTCGCGTTTAGTGTTAACATGACAAATGCGGGTACAAAGTGACCCGCCGACGCCGCGGGGCGCCCCACACTCCTGACGTTTTCACTTTGTCCCTGTAAAAGTGTGAGTAGTAGAGCAACTTCGTTATAAACACCTGATCCATTTTTCCTTAATATCAGAAATAATTACATATTAAGTTCAAAACTTAGTTTTTCAATTTTACTGAAATATTAATTGTGTCGTTCTAATAATGAAAAAAAAAATTATATTAAGAATGTTTTAAAGTTGATAATTTTTTTGCACTTTCTTAATTAAATAAATTCAAAGCGTTAGAATCGTTACAGTTAATAATTATGTAGTCACTTTACATCAAGTGTAATAAATCCATCATAAAATCAGTCTACTACCATATTGATTAAAATCAATACGGTAGTTACCTATACATTAGCGGAAACTCATACGAATGCCTAGAATTTAAATAAGCATAGAGTATCATCGTTAATAGAAAGTAGATAGGTATATTGGATACATTATGTAAAATAATATCGATCATATCATTATTCATTTTTTTATGGCACACCTGATCAGAAAGTGGCATTTTCCGTACGCGTCACACTTCCTAATCATAAATCATAGGGGTGACATAAAAAAATTGGACTTACCTCGGGCAGTAAAAATTAAAGCCTCAGATCGCATATTAAACGCCCTCGCTGCCTGCGATCCGAGACGTTCTTTGTTTTACCGCCCTAGTTAATATATGTATTAACAATTAAACCAACTATTTGATATTCTGGAAACATATATGCCAACAATTATCATATATTTTAATCCTATTCTAAATTTAAAGCAAGCTTACTCCGTTGGCTACTCATGATTTAGTTCCGATAACTAAAAATAACTAACTATTGGTCTGCTTTTCTTTATTATAATTTCTTAACATACCAAGATTTCTCTGTACTATGTAAAAACTATTCATTAAGAATTTTTCACTTCTGTACTTCATTTGTAATTTGTCCCCGAGGATATAACTAATAACTTAAACTCTATTTTATAGTGTAAGTCATTTGTTTTCAATTAAAGCTCCGAGGAGGAAAATCTTACCCAACACTCAGCTTATGTAGGAAGATGTCTGCGTTAAGATTTCGTATTTAATTCTTATTATGAAAGTCAGATAAATATTCCCGATGATTGACTGAAGGTTTACCGATCTCCATTTTCATAGGAAATGGTTCTTCTTATTTTTCTGACTTCCTCCAATACGTTTAAGGAGCCTTTTTGTCATTAATTCCTCCTGTCTTTGTGTCTAATCACTTTTACTTGTAGTTGTTTTGTTTGTATTACCGGTGATACTTATTTGCTACTACTAAATTTAAGCTAAATTCACATAAGAACAAATGTAAACAAACCGAATGTAATTTTGTACAGGTTGGCCCTTTTCGGGCGACAGGCTTTTGGAGTACGTATAGCCCATAATGCCAGATGTTCATGTGGCTTTACATGTAACCGAAATGTTACCTAAAGCTCTTTTCAACTTCTTTCGGGATTATAAGCGTCATTTATGTATGTATCCTAGGTCCTTTTCACTAGCTTTCTTACTCATTAGTCATACAAAAATGGCAGCGGTTTGTTAACATTTCTTCTTTATCGAGTTTGGCTCCAGAATAGATAAGTCTTTTAAACTACACCAGATCGGAACAGCAGCTATTATTCCCTCAAATGCATAGGGATATTATTGGGAAACCAAAAATATTATCGAATATCGATAATCTCTTGATTCTTATTTGAAAATTGAAAAACGTTCTTGAAATTTAAAAAGTTAAAGAGTCTTGAGTGAGATATCAACGCACAGCCCAAACCGCTGAACCCAGACACTTGAAAATTGGCACATAGATACCTATACAGTGTAGGCATCTACTAAAAAAACGATTTTTGGAAATTCCACTCCGAAGGGGGTAAAATGTCCACGCGGATGAAGTCGCGGGTGGAAGCTAGTAGATAACAAAAATATTATGTAAAAATAGTAATGAATAAATAATTTCGAAAAATTAATAAAATACAGCGAAGCGCGAATCTCTTTACATTAATCATTTTACTTTACATAGCACACTTTACGGCTAATATTTATACAAACTTTATTGGCTCGATGATATAAATTGAAAATAAAATAAGTCGTATTAGTGATATAACATAAATCAGGATGAACATTAATCATAGCTGCCATTACCGCGATGAAAGAGCCCCGGTGATGAGACGATACGTTTGTGTGAGATAATAAATTATACGACGAACATAAGATTGTCTAAATTAAATACAATTCGTTCAATAATTGCTTTGTTTGTATGAAAAGGAAGCATGGCAATAAGTAATAGATTTTATGAGCAGCGTAATGTACTGTAAATCATGTACAAAAGAACACGTGCAATTGCGCTAAAAGAATATTCTTAAGTATTTATTGAAAGCCGCGGCTGTGTGTTCTTCATACGGATTGCAGAAACTACCTAGTTACTAAATGCGCGGTTTTTTTTCATTGTTATATACGCCTCCACCTAAATCCGCGGCAGAATGTTATTATTACTTTCTTTTCACTCTAGTTCTTTCTTCTATTCCTCTTCAACGTCATCTTCATACCACTTCTTTCTTGCTTCCATCATATTATTTACTTTATTATTTCTTACCATCTTCCTATTCTAATCTATTGTATTGTGCTTAGGGTGAACGACTATCTCCGGAGTTGTTTATTTATTTAATACTAGCTTTTGCTCGCGACTTCGTCCGCGATTTCTAACTGAAAGGCCATGTACCAATTATTATGGATTTTAGTTTAAAAATGACGGATTTGCATACAAACTTTGCACCGCAGAGGGTGAATTTCGAAAAATCCTTTTTTTAGTGCACCCCTAGACTTCATAAGGAACCTACGTGCCAAATTTGGAATCTCTAGACCCAGCGGTTTGGGCTGTGCGTTGATATGTCAGTCAGTCAGTCATTCAGTCAGTATTCATTTTTATATATTAGATTTCTTACATTGTCCAATTCTTGTCTATGACATTTTAATTTTTAAAGTTTACATGTCTATAATTCTTTACATTATTTATAATTCAGTTCAGTTGTTACATAGGTGCGCGGTTGATACTCGGATGGGGAAGCACAAATTGTTTCGATTTTCCGTGCTTCGAAAAGCACGATAAACTGGTGGTTCTGGCTGCTGTTGCAAGATATTTGGTCAGATTATCAGTCACTTCAGAGGTCAGAAATGGTGACTTATAAATATCTGACACAAGGTTAACCTGTACCATCAAGAGCGTCATACATACATACTATATCATCACAGTCTACTATCACGCCCATAATCCCAAAATGGTTAAAAAAATTTGCACGTGTGGGCTTTAAAAATAGTCACCGACGGTGTATAAAATTGTGTAGTAAGTTTTGTTAATACCTACGCACTTGCACTCTGCTATCTTGTGTATTCTTCGAGTACTAACACCTCTAGTAGCTTATTCAGCTCCTGCGACGGTCGGATCTTTGAATAAACGTCACATGTAATGTAACCCACGCGTGGATGCGTGGAATGTTTATAAAGCAAATGCAGATAGGGATGAGGACTGAAAAATTCTGTTTAGTCCGTCTGATAAAACAATTCGACTGTATGCTTTTTAGGTGTGTTACCTGATAACTCTTTACTACACTAAAAAGCAAAAAATAAATTACTTATTATTAAATAAAAAAGCCGCCTTCAAAACTAAAAACGGAGAAATAAAAATTTTACGTTTAAAAAAATCTAATTTTTTTTGAGGTCGGTGCCAACCTCACTATTTGGAATAAACGTTGTCACTTGTATTTAGGACCGACCTCAAAAAACATCTGGATTTATAAACGTATTTTTTTAACTTTTTTATTTCTCCGATTTTTATTTTTATTAAAAATAATTGTAGTGTTGTGTTTCTATTGGTGAATTATCGCCAGAGTTCCGGCTTGGCAGCGCGTGAGTGTCACGTCAGTGTTGAAAGTGTCTATAGGCTACGGTGGCTGCTTACCTCCATGCAGACCGTGGGTTGTCTGCCAATAACTTGAACATAAAAAAGGTTATCGAATATTACTGCCTTGCCATCTTTGGTACAGCTCGCAGCTTTGGATTCGATAGAAAAACGATTTAAACGACCTTTTGGTAATCCAAATTTTACAGATAATTTACAGATACAAATTGTTAAGCCACTTTACAAACACTGCCGAAAGCAGAAGACAGGCAGACTTCTTTCAAGTCTGTCTGTCTTCTATAAGATACACTACAGAGAGTGTGCAATGGAATAACGCGAATTAATAGACCTTTTTCCATTATCAGCTTTCATCATAAATGTAATTATAATAATAATCTTCGTAATGTAGTACACCATACACGTAAAACGTTTCAATTACAAAACATGTTTTATCATGCATACGAACTAACGCGACAAAATGTCGTATAACCCCCGTCTGTCCCGGGGCACAAGTGCAATTATTGCGAGTAGAAAATTAAATTAACACACACGCATATCGTAGCGTTAGGGGAGGGTTGCCGGCCACCTCAAATAATTTCCTGCTGACCAGCATATTGGACTTAAAGTGGAAGGAAATAAGAGTTATAACATAACTAGGGTAGCTGTCGCAAGGATGGACATGCACAGCCAGCCATTTTGCTAGCCAGCTAATTGCTGGCCTCTCTGTAGTCATTTTATCGACCATTGCGGGTAACGTCTCTACTCATTACCCTGTGGTTTGTATTTTTCGAATTAGCACTTCCATAGTCTCAATTGTACACTGGACCATTGTTATATCTGATTATTAGCTACATAATAAGAGGGTGATATGAGTTGAGTTTGTACTGCAACTTTGTAACGCAGTAGACTGTTGACTGTTCTGTGACGTTGCACATTTAAATAAAATAATAAATAAGTTTCATTTGTTTCCTCCTAACCGTAAGTGATTTTGTTTATAGGCTAATCAACGGGACTTATGTAACACGAAAAATTCTCCCATTTATGAAATTTGGCATATGAAGAAATTGGTGACACAAGCGTTCAATAATACAATACTTTTTGGAGTTGGGTATTTGTATCTAAACATGAAAATCGCTTCTAAATATCTGTGAATATTTCCGTAAAAAAATACTTTAGTATATGAACGTATGTACTCAAGTTAAAATAAGTGTGCATTGATTGGGTTATTACACAAGTTTTATTTTAAAGTGAGTGCCAATCAAAATATGTGTTTTTATTATTATAAATTAGAGCAAAATCATCAGCGCATTCATTATAACTATTTACTGTTGACTTCAATCCAGAACACATACGGTTTATCTTTTCTTCTTCAATATTAACTCTTCTGTCCGTGTGTATATCACTGAACACCACCTAACTGGTTGGATTGAATTTAGTGTGTGTATTTTCATCAAAATCTTAGTGATAACTGTGTAGATGTGATTGGTGTTGGAGATATGCATTAGGTACCACTATGAACTCGGATATTTGTTATCGAATGCCTAGCTTGTAATATTGATATTTTAATAGCCCATATTTTGGATACATTTACAGTACAAACCTGATATCCTGTAGTAGACATTTGTCTAAAAATATAGCAAATAAATCTGAGAAAACGGGACTTATACCACGTACCTCTGTTTTGTGAATTATCTGATATTTTGGCGCTCTTGCATGCGCCATGGCATGGTCACGGATGAACAATTAGCAATATTATAATCTGGGTATTGTGATGTCCCTTGTAGTGTCCAGTTCCGAAGTGGAACATTTACCCCTGCTTATCTCGTGGGTGCTGTAAAAAGCAGACTGATGGAGATTCTGGATGCCGTGCAGATATCACGCCACCACTGTAAAATACAATTGGATGCTGTTGCTTGTCTACAGTGGGTTGTGTAATTACAAACTTTTAAGTTAACTAGGCTTTAATCTTTTGTTATGTTTTATTGTAACAACTGTTAACAAACCAAATAAATAAAAATAAAGAGGGCACTCGCGCGGTGACGAGTAAACAACCCACAACAGTATTGCCAAGAAAAGTTTCAAGGTGTCAAGCTGACGACCGCCCATGAAACTATGCCAAAACCTATATCAGTATGGTGGCATATTACACTGACCGCAAATAAATTGAGAGCAGGGTACAAAGAAGAGGAAGAAGAAGCTGGTCATTCTGTGAGAAGTGTCCAAGTTGATATGATAATGCTTCGCCAGCATCAATCCAAAAATATTTACAACACAATCTCATTTCCTTAGACTATCGAAGAGGTCCAAAACACCGGTTTAAGCTAGAGCCAGTTTCACTGACCCCACAAATTTTTCAATCACGGCTTCGATGACCGCGCTTGATTGGAACCAATCAAATGTTGTAATTTATGACCACTTTATTGGACTCCGATCCTTGTGAGACTGACCTTGAACTTCTGGAGGAGTTAATCCTTCGTGACGAATTAGATGTTAGACACGCCGCACTGATTGGACACCTAATGAAAACCAAGCCAAATCGGGTATCTGTGAATAGGCTAGTGGGTATTGGGGTCCGCAGTCATTAACCATTTAGGATATAGCTACGGTGCTTATTGTGGCGATAGAATATTTTTATGGCATACTCAGTACCTACGTATACTGAATGTTTGGATATGCTTAGAGGATAATCCTTTATTTTCTATAAGTAAGCGATTATAGAACAGAATAAAAGTAAGTATTTTTTATCACAACACAACATCAGTAACGAATTGCGTGGGAAAAGTGGTTTACAATTAAGCAGTAATAAGTACCAGCTATAATTAAAAGCTATAACCTTTGATCGGAATTAATTTCAATACTTTTAAAACAACTAAGAAATATTTCGCTCTCAGTTTGTATTTCGGCGTGCGAAGACCAATTACTTAGTCCAGTAGCATTCACTTGCTGCAGAAGAAAAATATTCACTGTCAATATGACTTTATGGGTTTTTTTTTCCTTTCCTCGTTTTCTATTTAATTTGGTATTTTCAATCATATCAACATTAGAAATTGAGACTCAAAACTATGAGGCTCAAAATTTAAATATAATTTGAGTAGTTTAGAACGGTTGATGGGAAAATCCCCTCCTTGAACGCCCTAGAGACTCTGTTAGCTAAAGCGACTGTTCCCGCAAGAGATGTTCACGTACTGGAAATCCTCCTTACAGTGATCAAATAATGTCGTCTATGTACACCATGGTTGATGCAAACAAGGACTATATACTACTAGCCCGTTTCGGGACGAAATAATTATATCACTATGCTGAGACGAAGAACATTTTATGTTATTTATTACATTTATATACGTAATCATTTATCCTGTAAAAAATTGGAGTGGTCTCCCCTTGACTTTCTCGTATACCGGAAACTACTTAAAAGTTGATAGAAACCTTATATTTAAATGTCATACATGTATGTATCGTGCTAACGCACAGACACACAACATAAAAACGGTATTTTTGGACTCAGGGAGGGCGAAAACGTGTAAATCCGTCAAAATCTCGAGGTCCGATTTTGTGACGATTACAAGACTTCCCCTATACTACGTATACGAGAAAGTAAAAACCTCATCTATATTATTCAATTAATCACATGAGTGAATAATTTAACTTTCGATACGCAACACCATTTCGTGGTAACTTCAAATACATTTCTTTCAATTTAGGTGCTAAGCATAGTTGCACTTATGATCCTACGGTTACCAATTGTATAAGAATTCAATATGCGGTACACAAAAAGTCCTAGGTCTATGAAAAACATATTTTTTCCGTATATTTAGTTTAACAAATCAATTTACAATTTGTGCAAACAATGACCAAGGCGATAAAAAAACGTGAAGCCTGTTGATTAACCCGATAATGTCGTGAGATTGCGGGCGGCGAGAGCGTCCTGCACTTAATCAGTTCCATGGTGTCCGAGTCGCTATAAACTGGCCAAGACGAGGCAAAATGTGATAGAATTAATTCTCAAATTGATGGTTCGCCGCTCACAAAGCCGGCCCTACTTTTTTATTGTTATTCCACATCGGCGTACACTGTTATTTGGGCATCAATTTGATGTGTACTGCACCTGCTAACCTCTTTAAATATTTATTATTGTATCGACATAGCACCGTTCGCTTTGTCGGTAATTTGAAAACAATTTCAGTCCGAGCCGTTGGTCAACTCCAATAAGTTTGCTTATCGATTTATGAATATCAATGAGAGTATGCTGTGTCGCTTCTGACCTTCAAAGAAATAGACCGGCATATTTCGCGCCTGTATAAACATTATTGGCATAATTAAATATTGCACTACCTGTCAATCATAAATTTGAATATTACCAATTAATTTGAGGTCACGAAACTGATACTTGAATAAAAAATTTGCGTTTGTGAAAATACGATTGCTAGCCGGAGGTGTTAAATTTTATTCGATTAATATTTTATTTTCTTCCATTAGTATTTTAAGATTATTTTGTTACGAAAGTTTAAATCTCAGCCTGCAATTTGAAAACGCTTTTAGAAGCGCATCGGATTAACTTTCTAAATAAGCATATAATATCACGATGGAGCAGTTCTGATCAGTTAACAAGTTGATTAGACACGCGCCCATAAACTATGCAAATCCGAGATCAAGATTTCTCAATTAATTATAAGGATATATATATTTTAGCAACGAAACTAGCGCCGTTAAAATCGCAGGAAATAAAAAATACTTATGTAATGCATAACTTAAATATTACCTGTGCTACTACCTACATCGTCGGATCCTTTTGAAAAGTAATATTAATAGAATATGCACAATTGTTGTAGGGGACGGGGGGGCAAAACGGGGTCGCGAGGCACGACGGGGCCATCCTCCTATACAAGTAACTACACGTACTAGAAGTGTGTTGTTTGTGCTAATAAGTGGCCATTTGACATCGCTCTTTAGTGCCAAAGTGACCGGGGACTAGATGGCGCGTGTTCGTTTTTTACGACAAAAAATTAATTTCAATATTGTTTCATCTAATTTTTAGTAACACGAAAACACATGTAATAAAGTAATTGTTTAGATTACTATTATTGTTTTTCTGTTGTGCTTTTCTAACGATATTACTTATTGATATGCTCTAACTATCCATTATTGTTTTTTGTTGATCATTTAAAATATTAATTTACATGGGGGCATAACGGGGACATGATTACGGGGCACGATGGGGTACCCCTTTATGCCAATAAATGCATTCAAAAAATGTGGTAAGTAGGTATATGACCAATTAATAAAAACAACTTTGCCGATTCAGATTTCTTACCTGCATCTACAACGGAAATCAAACATCAAGCGGCTCTTTCCCTTGAAGAGAACCCACCTGAACCATTTTTGCCTGTAACTACCTGCAAGTACGCACCCTTTACAGAAAACTCCTTTCTCAGAGCCTCAACCTCGACGATCTACAGAACGAAGACAGCCAAATCCAATTTCCAATTATAAAGTAGGTCGTAATTTAACTACGGCTTTACAATAATATGAGCAGTACTCCCCCGAATTGATACCCCATTCTGCCCCTACCCTGGGGCATGATGGGGTTTTCATAAAGGTTTCGTAAAATTAAAATTAAAATGTTGTTTAATTAGTTACTTCACGAAATTTAGTGGCAAATGATAGTTTATTATATAGCCGAACGCTTTGGCTAGATTTAATTAATAAATATATTCTGTTCATTTTTTTATTGATTATTTTCCTTAACGTCCCCGTTATGCCCCCCCTTCCCCTATATGTTTCCAAATGCTGCGGACTAAGGTTCGGAATTCACTTTCATGGCTCTAATAATCACAGAACAGATAAAAGAGGTCAGAAGTCGTATCAAGCGATGATAATACGCGACATAATATTTTTCAATTTAACAGTATATTTGTACTTACCGGTGAGAAGAAATGTCTCCATTAGTAAGATTTTGAGTTTTACTTTGCTTCCTGCTAGTTAAAATAGAACAAGACGGTGTTTTAGATTTATTTTTTAAATATTTTTCCTCTTCGAAAAGGATCGAATATGAGTGGTTACTCATAACCAGCAGCGCGCGCGCCCCGCCTACTTACGACTTCTAACCTCTTTTATTTGTTCTGTGGCTCAGATAGTGAGTTTTATAAAAGGGTATATCACTTCTTCTTCGTTTTCCTCCGTGCTCCTAATATATTTGGTTCGGCGCAGTTTGTCTTACTATTGATGTTAGGTTTTGGTATTTGAGTTTTTATGGCCAGCCGCCTTCCTGACGCCAACCCTACTTGTGAACATCACTGTAGCCGTTCAAAACTGAAGCAAAAACTTACCTAATTCTTAATTTGTCTCTGTATGTATTACTACGATGTATGAAATGTTTACATTTTTTATACTACGAGATAGCAAACAAGCTTGCGGCCCACCTAGTGTTAGTGGTTACCGTCGCCTATAGATACTTGCAATATTAAGGATAAATAACATAACACTGTAGGTGCGTTGCCATCCTGGGGACTAAGATGATATGCCTTCCATGCCCATTTTACACAGGCTACCTTTCCCTTCAATCCGAAACACAGCGAACTGCTTCACGGTAGAAATAAGAAAGGCGGTGATACCTACCCAGACAACCCTACATATGGGTCTACAACCTAGTAAAAAATTATACATCGTACAATAAGATTTTTTTTTACAATATATTCGTAAATTTATTGAATTTATTGGAATTACGTTAGATTATTTAAATTTAAAGCTAGCCGCAAGCAATACTTAAACTATTTACAGTTATTTAACTACTTACGTATTACATTTTTCTCAAAGAAAATATTTATTTTGCGCTCTGCCCTGAAAATGTGATTGTATGTGTTGTAAACTATTCATTGCGGTTATTTTAATAAAAGAAATATTCAACAATATTCAAATGCAGCAAGAGAAACCTAATACAACATTTGTACAAATGGATATCTATATATCCAATTTTGACTAGTGATGGGGTAATAATATCATTAACGTGGTTTATATCAGCCCCGCCCATACGTTTTGTACCATTTTTGGGATCCCTTCCCCTATTCTTTGTAAATCTAGGGGAGCTTACTCTGATAAATATGTAATTATTAAGACATGTTGTTTCCTTATCATACATTTATCTTCAATTGAAATGCTACTTTGAATAGCAGATATTAAATAGTATTATTATTAAATAAATAAAAATATAGTAGGTACCTAATCATAGTGTTATATAATTATGAAGATTCTCACATCGGTTACAGATGGCTGAAGTCAAATACCACTACATTTTCGTCAAATCAAATCAAATTATATATTTGTCACTAAGGGAAATACAAGATGTCATACAATAACAATGTCCAACTTTATTAACTACGAGGCTTGCAAATATTTCTATAAATCGTAGAATTGTGTATCTATTAGTTAGCAACCAAGGTTTGACAGAGCTTCAGGGATAAGGTATGTTGGGTAGACAGATCTGTAGTGAAACATCAGTGTGACAGTGTACCTTTGGAAGGCGGTACCTGTTTCAATGGTCTCCCTTTGCGAGCAAATAATGCACCAAAAGTAGGCTGCGGAACGGGCTAGGGAGGACGATCCCTTATCGCAGCCCATCCGTTTGAATAGAGACAAACGAGTGATGGGATAGGGCCCCGTCGCTCGCGATGCACGCCTCGAAGCTGATATAGAACATCCCAAGCATTAGCGGGGCGTCGACGGTTTTTAGTGGGTATGCTAGAGTCCTAGAGAGTCCCATATAACCCTAGTGCGGCCCCCTATTGCAACTCGGCTAGATATAAAATCTTTTCCGTCGCAAAAAAGGCCATACCTACCTATGTTTGTTTGTCAACCACCTACATAAAAATATTGCTTAATGGTAAGCGGGTCAACGCAGTGTTTTGTAGTAGTTCTTAGCGGTCTGGAAAACTTACCAATAGAAACAAAAAACTACGCAGTTGTTATGTTTTCTTGCGTCACCTTCCTCAAACCTGTACTTCCTAGAGGATATTTAGTCGAATTTCTTTAGAGGATATTTAGTCGAACTTCCTTAAAGGATATTTAGTCGAACTTCCTTAGAGGATATTTAGTCGAACTTCCTTAGAGGATATTTAGTCGAACTTCCTTAGAGGATATTGAGTCGATGAGTCCTCCCGCGAGAGAGTATCTCGGTTGACGTGTCTCTTCCAGGGCGTTCGAGCTGAAAGAGAGTTGTAGATATTATTTGTGAGGGGCGCTCCAAATTCGTGGGCCGGCCAGTTCTTACATTTAAACCTATTAAAAAAACTTTAAGTAGTTTTCCACTGTCACTTTTAACATATTTTTTTTTTCTTTAATAAAAAGAATAATCATTTTACTGTACGGTAAATAAAAATGCGTATAATTTCAATATTACAAACCTACCTACACATAGCGTTTGTCGAATCGTTGATTAGTACCAGAGCACGCGAGCCGACACCGATAGTTTCGAATTATTGATAGTATCCGAAAACGGTCCGGAACACAATACGACAGCGGACAGTATCGATGGGCACGCGTCTCGATTGCAATCGAATCGATTCGAGCAGCATACACCGAAAGACAATTATAGAGGGGTCACGGTTGTGATTACCACAAAGATGCGACTTTGGAATATCCAGTTCTTGCTTAGTGTCCAACTCGGAATTACGGATTGCTGAGATATTTTAGAGTGTAACATCTGTCCTTTTTGTTAGTTTTTAATTGTTAGTTGGGTCACTGAAGCTTTACTTACTTTATGGGTTTAAAAGCGTCCGTACCGGTACGCGGGTAGCCGTGCCGGGCACCCGTTTTCGACCGCTTGATGCGACGGAGTTCCCGCCTCACGCAGTGCTGCTCTATGAATTTTTAAGGCACGCCGCGCGGGCCCCTACGGTGCGGACGCCCATATACTTCTTTTATATATGCGACAGGCTACAATTTGTCTCTATTTTGGTGCACTAAATGACCAGATGTGGGTTTATATGGAACCAAATGTTAGGTACCTGAAGTTCTGCTCACCCTTTTTGTGATTATGAGCGTGATAATATAAATATGAATGTTCTTTGTGCAAGCAAAACGTACCTATTTTTTTCATATGAGATGTTTACAATGAAGATTTTTAGTAGGTACAGAAATTAGAATACAAAAGATTCATTATTTTCTAGTTGGTTGGTTTTAATAAATAAAACGTATTGTTGTAAAATTAAGGCTGTACTACTGTCCTGGGGTCGTAATCAACTATCCGAGAATGTGGTTTCTCTGTACAAAAACCTGAAAACCACAAAAGTTTTCAATAAAATTACTATGCTTTTCAAAACTACCTCGTACAATCATATAGACTACTGCTAATGGGCATTGGGCAGGTTACCTACTTGATAGTTTTAATTTAAATATTTTTCAATAATATGTGAACGATAAGTATTGAATTATCGAAAATACTATTGCATAGTATATTTATTTAAACTAAAAGAAATTTACAAAATAGACACATCTAATAAAGCATTTTTGATTTGATTTTTGATCTGCAACTCTGTGGCATTAATTTGATATCGGTATCGCACTCGTGCTGCAAGACCCACTATGAAATAGACCGTTTTTGTTTAAATCTGAGACGAATCTAAAATTTGAATACTGTTGTTATCAAGCGTGTTATTTACGGTACTTTATTGGTGTCTATCATGCGACAGGAGGGAGGAATGTGTTTATTGTTTAACGCTTCGTCTTAGAAACCCTGATCGATTTCACAGCGAGTGTATATGAAATTTAATGGGAATTCTTCCTAGAGGCTACATTTGCCATGCCTATAACGAGACTGCTTTTTATTAAGTGTGAGAAATAAAATGTAGCTTAAAATTCTAGTGTCTATCTTCTTTTTCCTACCTTGGTCTTAATTTATTTGGAGTCAGTGTAAATGTTAGCACACTGCTGGTTTTTGGCGTAGTTTGATATAAAATGTCCGGCCGCCTGGCCAACACCAACCTTTCTTGAGAATGCTATTGTGGCTTATTCGCCACTGTGCAAATGACCGCTTGATGCTATTGTCTGCACGGGATCCAGAAACTTTTCCAGTCGGCTTTTACGCCACCCGCGGGATGAGAAGAGCAGTCCTATTCGTAGCCGGAAACAAGACGGGATAAAATTCTAATATGTATCCTTTTGTATGTAAAATAAGTTGGGCGTTTGTCCACAATCACGCCCGATGGAAAGCGATGATGGGGCCTAAGATGGTACACGCTCGTCTAGAAAATAGCGTTCACGCTGACCTTAAAGATGTTCAGATTATGCTGATCCCAACGAATTAGGAATGATGATCCGGGAAAACATACCACGGAAGAGAGTTCCACTCCTTAGCTGTTCGCATAATGAAGGCGGAAGCAAATCGCTTCGTGCGAAGAGGAATATCAACAGCATAAGGGTGAAAGCCCTCGCGGCGCCTCGTCGTCCGGTGGTAGAAAAGGGCAGGGGGGATCAAATTATGTAAAACTTCCGCACACTCTCCGAAATGTAACCGATAAAAAACCGAGAGGCAAGTCTGGTTGACTTGTATCTTCGGAGGTTATGTCCCTGAAGATTAGCCTCTACAAGTGCGTCTCTCCAATGATGAAAAAAATAACTTTAATTTAAATTTCCAACGGGAAAATTTTCAACTTGTTCACTAGACTACAAAACAATATTGAATTCGATTATTTTAGGAAAAACTTCTTCAAACTTCGTAATTCAACCACTTCGAACAAAAGCCACTCATGAACAATTTGTATTTTAGCTAAATAAAAAAGAAAAGTATGCTTTTTGTATTATAGCTATAAAATTATTGCAACGGTTTTACGACAAATATTCACTTTCAGAAAAACTGTGTAAGTTTTAGTACAAGGCTATATAAGGCAGGAAACTATTAAAACTGTAATATCTCGGTCCCGACTAGATAGTTGTTGATGACGTAAATTACTATAGTAGTAAGTAATATATTTATTGCTACTGACAAATTTTACTTAAAATTTTACTGTGAATTTAAATTAATTATTAGAAACAGTATTACTGTCCCTAAGGGATTAAAATTCAGCTGTTGTATATGCTATACTGTTTGTAGATGAACCCTCATATCTTTAAATATATAAATGAATAGATGTTTCACTTGGTCACGTCATTCGCCCTGGTGAAATTCGCTTCAAAGACCTTTCGCTCCAGCGTACCATGCCAAAAGTTTTTCGCCACAATGACCTGCTACAACGTCATTCGAAACTACGTACCGGACCCTTCAAAGCGACTTGACCTTGACTTTACCTATTTCATTCATCTTTTTTTAATGTTTTCAAATAATTTGTAGAAGGTTATTACGTAAAGAAAATATTAAGAAAATTGCACAAAAAATGGAAAATTTAGAAAAAATATTACAAGGCGAAAATATTTTGTTATGTGACACAAACAACCGTTGCTAAACAACCAGAACGCCTACAAATACTACAAATACTCAACACAAATGAAACTAAGTTTGGAATTATGAGCCTGATTAAATTATGTTACATATTATACATTTTTTTTTAATTAACCACAACACCACAACCATGCCATAACAACTTGTGATGGGTCAGCTAGTATTATAATGAAGAAATAAAAAAACTTGGTGCCCTACGCTTTGTGCGGCTCCACTTTCTTTAAAACATAAAATTTGCTCAGCATATTGATTGCTTACCCACTGCAACCCAACAAATAGCTAACGATAACTCAGCAAATCATAAAAAAACGTTACAATCCATTAGAAATTAGAAAGAATGTGAGTCGCGATTTACCCTTACATCGCTTTGTGCCAACGTTACGGTACAACCGCGGCTTCCAAAACGCGATACTTCACGCCACGTTACATAGTCGTAAACCAAAATGAAATAATGTTTGTTGTGACAGCGCTTCCCGCATGACAAAATACATCCATTTATTTCAGACAACAATGTAGTAAATATCAGTTTAATGACCGTGTCATACAGCTGAAATTACCCTTTAAAAATATATGTTCCGACTTTGTCGACTCCTGTTATGATTCTCGCTAATTTCTGACGACGGAATGATAGTAATTTCATAGTTAGTTACGCACGAGTGTGCTCGTAAAGCATGTGAATGTTATACAGATACTGGTTTTGGCTAGTGCTAAGCAATTCCGACTTACGAAAGAAAAATTATAGTAAACATGATTAGGTTTTTTTTTAAATCAAATCTAATCCATTTATTGCATTAGTCATAGGTTATACAAAAGGTCTTAATTCCATTAATACAGCACGCTACAACCTGCCAAATCGGCGTACAATATAAATAAAATAATGTTTATAAATATGTCAAATTATTAATTAAATTTAAAATAAATAATTAGAAAGACTAATAAATTAAATTAGAATAATAAAAGTCACTCTGTCTTTTCTAATTAAATATTATTTTGTTAGTAAAGAATTAATCTATGGTATAGTAACATTTTTTTATTAATATTGACGTCAGATTCTGCTTAAAATGTTTAACGTCTAGCTCTTTAAGATTGTCAGGTAAATGATTATAAATTTTAGGAAGCATCACATACAAACTATTAGAAAAACATATCTTTCTAGAAACATGGTGCGGGAGAATATCAACCTTGTTCCTAGTGACACGTGGGTGTCTGGTTAATTTAAATTTAAAACAATTTTGATCATTTTTAACAAAAAGGCATGATTGTAGAATGTACGTTGATGTTAGATTTAAAATCCCTAGCTTTATACTACCTGCGATTATAGCTAGAATGTTTGTATTGAAATTTAGATTTTCGCTCGTGTGTTTTATTCATCGATATACTTGTACATACTCATATTGGTTTAGCTTTCTACGTTCGCAAGATTCTTCACTAAACTTGTAAATAACTTCATTGAATAAATAATATTAAATCTCGCAAACAAAATATCGTAATCTCGACCATTTAATGTTCATACGCCAATATATTCCAGTGTGGTCATAAAAACCGATCGCAAAACTGCAAACCAAACAAGAATATCGCAACAGAGGACGCCCGCATCGCGCCGTTCCGTCACAGAATTTGTCGCAGTGAAATATGGGGCAAGAACCGAATGGAATTGAATTTATTTTGCCCCGATGCGGTATAACGATCTAATAAATCGGAGGAGCCGGGCTCACCGCAGCCGTAACTCACGCAGCCAATGCTCCGCGAAATCAATAGAGCTGACAATGCGCTGCCGTCACAGAACGGACCTAACGGGCTTCCCTGAACAACGCTTTTACAGAAATAACATTTCGTAGTTTTTATTGTTGAGAATAATAAAACCAAATCGTTGTGTACGAAAGGAAAATAATTCATTGACAAATTTGAAATTATTCCGTACTTGCTTATTTCACACACACGGTATTAGTAACTATATTCTTACTTGTTTTTTGCTTAAGATTTAAGATGTACGAATACCATTCTTAGTACGTATCTGTACAAAGAAAACCATATTTTTTAGTTCACACATTAATTTAAACAATTATTACACAACTAGACCCTTACAAATATTTTCAAATCCTCTATTCAGACAAATGCTATTCGATAAAAAAACAGTTGTTTCAAATTTATATTAATACTAAACCTTATAAATACACTCACTGGCACGAAAACTTGGCCAAGCTAAGTTTTCGATATAGATTATGTTCAATATGTTTTTTGTTGATTAAATCAATGTATACGGGTTCAATATTTGTTACCGAATGTTTTAAGATGATTTTTTCAAAAAATAATGTTAGTTCCAAATCACGCATTTAAACGCAAATTAACACCCTGTTATCAAATACAGCATAATTAAACGTCTTTCGAATTTCGTTGTCTTTTATGCATTTTAATTATCGGTTGAGTCCTCCTCATGCACTGACTACAGCCTGCATGCGTTCTGGCATGTTTTAGATGATGTTACGCACATCCACTTGCAAAAGGCTATTCTAAGCATACAACACTGCACTTCGGGGCTCGTTGAGTGTTTGCGGCGGGTTGGCAGAAGTTTATAACCTACTTTTTAGCATGTATCAGTAGTGCTCGATGGAATTTAAAGCAGGCCACTGCATATTTTGGATTCCAACGTCTTGAAAGTATTCATCCACGCATCGTGCTATGTGTGGACCAGCATTGTCGTGCACCAAAAGGAACTGGTCGTACCCAATAAATCCCATATGGGAGTTGTAGAGCGAGACTCGAAAGAAATTGATTTGGAGTCAGTACAGCGCTGTCGTGTCGCTGCGTGACCGCTGCCTCCAATATTCCCGCTTATTACTGACTGCATGTAAACAGTATGTTCAGTTCTCGGCGTTGTCACTGACGCCTACTAACTCTTTACTTACTTTGTTTAAATCAGCCCTTATTATTCAGATGTAATAAGCTTGTTCATGTAGCTTAGCTTTTAGGGTCATTATGAAAGGAACAATAGGTTAGTATTCTTTTACACTTCATATTAATGTCGATTTACACTGTTCATAAATGTGGTGTTAACAATAATTCCATATTTACCGACAGTAGCAATTATTTACAAAATAACAATTAATTGTGTTAAAACTTTCTATGTGAAATATTCAACGGTGAATGCGTAAATCATTAACAGATTACCAGCTGTCAATACCAAGAGTCATTTCGAGTGCGAATCGAATAATGTTAATGGAAACGGCGCAATCAAACGGCAAGAACAAGCATAAATTTATTAACGATGCTGAAATATCACCGCATAAATCGCTATCTCGCCTGTCAGTTTATCGACAATTATTCTTAATTGGATTATGAAAGCGGTGCATGTTGTCGCTCGCCGGTCCAAATTATAAGCGTATTGCTATTAATGATGGGTATGTTGTAAGAAAATAAATCTAGTGGCAATATGTTTAAAAACGTAGTTCGATTGAAAAGACGATATTGAATGATATCTCAACACTTTTTAGGTAAGTTGTCTTAGGTGTTACAAAAACAGTCAATTCTAAAGCTTTCGAACGAACGAAATCTTACACTATTTTATTCACTTTTTAATAAACTCACGTTCACAAGGAGAGCCCGTGTCTAAAATTAGTGTAGTTTAGCTTCGTGGCTTGGTGTAAATTTTCTTACAGTTTTCTGCTATAAGTAAATTGACACCAATAAGAACTAAATATATGAATGCTCATGATAATGTAATATTAGTAAACAAGGCACACTTTGAATTAGTTAATTAGAATCCTTCATAGATATATCCTTATACAGTAGGTATATATGAATCGAAATGAAAAGTAATGTTCTTTATTAAAAAGATGTATTTTATCTTTTATACTGTATACTATGGATGTAAATGTATATCCAAATATTAGGTTTACAAGATTAGTACGTAGAGCAAATCAAGTTTTATTTACGCCCCTTATCGACCAATGAATATCGGAAACAGGTTTCCAGCTTAAAAAAATCTTGAATTAGTCAACTTTGAAAGTGATAAAAACTTAGCTTTTCGCAAGATGCTGAAGCGGACTCATCTCCTTTGAGCAACGATTAGCATATTTTGATCTTACAATACGTTGTCTATGAAATTATAATGCTCTCGCATATCGCTCTGATACTGTTAAACTTTCAACATAGCGAAATTTTTTAAAAGCTTTTCTGAGAAACTTAAGATTTTTTATGCAACTTTGAAGACGTAATTCCAAATCGCCCATCGCCTTTCGCTTGAACTACAGCGACGGCGCCGTCTAGTGATCTGTTGGAGACACGCGGGAGGCGCGCCATTGGCGGAGGGAAAGGGGCGGCCCTGCTCTAGCCCGCCTACGGACTCTAGCATCCTGGGAGACACCACCTCATCCTCATCTCTGCCAACTGTTAAACAAATTGGTCCAGTGCGATATTTTGACAACGTATTAAGTTTTCTATGTCTATTCAATAAACGTTCACTGTAATTTATAAAGACTAATGACTAAAGATTGTTTTGTTAGGTGATTGACAAACAAGCATATATCCTGCTTGATAGTAAGCAATTACCGTGCCCTATTATATATGAAATTGCAACACTCGCGCTACCAACTACCCAATACCTCCACTCCGTGGATACTCTGGCAACCAAACTCACAGACTACGCTCTTCTGTGAGGTGGAGGTACTAAGTACTACCAGAGTTTGTGCACTTGAAATTTGAGCGGCTAAATCAACTGTGTCCTACCTCTCTTTTTCGTTAGTTTCAATGTAGATATGTACTAACTAGCTTTTACCCGTGACTTCGTTCGCGATTTCTAACTGACAGGCCATGTCCAATTGTTATGTATTTTATTTTAAAAAAGACGGATTGGCATACAAACTTTGCACCTCCTCTTCACCACCTTAGAGGATGAATTTCGAAAAATCATTTCTAGTGCACCCCTAGACTTCATAAGGAACGTGCCAAATTTGGAATTTCTAGACCTATCGGTTTGGGTTGTGCGTTGATATGTCAGTCAGTCAGTCATTCAGTCAGTATTCATTTTTACTTTCTCGTACGTAGTATAGAGGAAGTCTTGTTGTATATTAGATTGACAGCCAACAATATTGGAACAATATTCCTTCCCAATATTACTATATTTGAATAGCAGATTATAATTTGATTGCTATACTTTATTAGTTACAATTATTGATCGAAATTGAAGACGTCTGTCCAATATCGTTTGCTCTTCTCTTCGTTACAGAAGAGTTTGTGCTATAAATAGCTACACCACATTAAAAAAATAAGTATATTAATAATGATAATATTTTTAAAGTCGGTCGAAGCGTCGGTGGCGTAGTGCGTAAGAGCGTCGTCTCCCACTCGGGAGGCACTGGTTCGATCCCCGCCACGTACCAATGTGTTTTCAAATTTTGATTTCATATGTACGTTTAATCGACGCTTTTACGGTGAAGGAAAACATCGTATGAAGAAATTCTTAGGTTGTGTGTGAAGTCGACCAACCCGCACTTGGCCAGCGTGGTTGACTAAGGCCTAATCGCCCCTAATGTGGGGTAGGCTCGAGCCCCTCGGTGGGGACATTATATGAGCTGTTGAAGAAGTGAATATTTTTAATTCATGTAACCAAGAGTAATATTTTTTAACGATGATTAATAGGAATATTAAAAAAGGCTGGAATAAAAAAACATATTCCTGTTTTAGTTCAATCAACATCACGTACGATTCTTCCAGCAACATCTAAGCATCTTTTTATGTCTGTAAAACAAATGAAATTCAGGATCATTAAAATTATTGTCAACAGCTATTATCTACCTACAAATCTTCGACCTTTTAAAATATATTATCACTACGATATAGCCTAATAACGGGCGATACCAGTATCAATGTTAAGTGGACTATATAGGAATCCTTTTAAGGTAACCAATTGACTTAAAACTATGGAGACCTATATTGTAAATATCTGCTCTGAATTATAAACCTGTCTCTCTCGTAATACCTCGCTTTTAAATGCCGTTTTCAATATTCTACCCGCTAGTAAAAGTAGGCTTACTGAAGTTTGGTTGCCTAGCAATTATCGTTGAATTACTAAAAATAACAGCGGTCGCTTCGCAACCAAACCCTGTTAGGGCGATCTGTAACTGTAAATTGAATAGATATTCAAAAATACGACGCCATATAAAACACTACGGATCTTGGACATTGCCCTCGTTGATTTTGGGATTGGTTATGGATTGAGTAGCTATGTTAGAAATGATTGTACCTACTCATAGACAGTCGTGCAGTATCGGTAGTTAGTAATCGGAAGCTCTAGCTACTAGTACTAACGGATTAGGGTGGTGGGGAGCCTTGTCGAAATAGCACGTAGACACTTCCTTCGTGACCTCAGCCATACAAGGGAAGATCTAAATCCCTGTGTAGGTCGACATTACGTACGAGATGTACTACATCACTCGGTTGCCATGTGTATGGGCCGGTTTTGGATAACTAGGAGTCGGTTCTGGGTTAGTGCGAGCTGCGTGTGTAAAACTACGCTGGATGTGTCATGATAGGACGTATACTAGCTTTGTAAAGTATCGTCGTCGCATAAATTCTTTAATTCGTATTCTTTTTCTACGATAAGTACTGGACTCTGGTCTGGTTTCTTTATGCGGAATTTTAATGTAGATTGGGCAGTGCCGGATTTACAAATTTGGTGACAGTAGGGTTATAGGTACATTTTGCCGCCAGCAGGCTAATCAATTTTACTTCTGAAATTCGATACCCTAGTTTCATCGAGCATTTGCCTAGTTCACAATCATATTAATAACATTTCCAAATTTATTGTGCTCTATCTTGCCCATTACATCAGCTTTTTCCCTTTATTCAAAAATTTAAATTTTCGGGACTCGTTTTCTGTGTACATAATTAAAAAATGGGCCAAATTTGCCGCCCCTTAAAATCTGCCACCCTAGGCTCCAGTCTACTCAGCTTACTGGTAAATCTGCCACTGAGATTGGGGAACTTGATTATGTTTCGCAGCTTGCTTTTGGACCATGACCTGTTTTATCACGTCCAAAACCTTTTTTTTTGTATTTTCCTCACTACATTGCTTACATTTATATTTCTATTATTTCTCTTTTTTTTTTCTTTTTATTGTTTTCTATTTCATTTTCGTTTCTTCATCGTTTACGACGTACTCTAAATGAATTAAAAAAACTATTGCTTATTAGTACACTCAAGTCAATGGTCTATTATCATAACAATTGGAAAAATGCGCACCGCGTCTCTGCAGGGCAACGCACATAAGGCCGCACCGCGTGTAATGTGTGGAGCTCCTAAAGTGCTAAAAATGGGGACTGCCAACTATATCACTAGTCGGCAAGAAAAACAAAAAAAAAGAAATTGGAAGATCCAGCTACCAACGATCATGACTCTAGCTAGAACGAGAAACCTTGTAAATATGAAGGCCGCGTTGAAAAATATTGCTTTCTGAATTTGATCTTTACTTTAGCCATTAAATTAGAGCCACTTAGGTTTGTCAAGGTACATAATTACATATATAAATACTACTCTCTTAAAAAAGGGTTCTTCTTCTTCATGCGGGAAGTTTCAGCAGCTCAACGACTAGTTTACCCATTTTACGGCAAGTGTAGGCTAGATAGATTACTCCAGCTATCCCAGCTCCACCCGGAAGTTGCCCAGCATCTTAAAGTTGCCAAGCAACTCCTGGACTCTCCTCGATGAGTCAAGGAAACGGGCTCGGTACTCTGCCACTCCCTTGCATTCTAGCCGTACGTGAGCAGCTGTTTCTTCCTCCGATATGCAGGTGCAGGTGAACATAGGGATTGATCACAGCTTTATATACCTCTATCCCTGGCCGTATTTGACCACAGCGTATTTGATCTGAGTATTGAGAGCTTCGTTGGTGTGCTGTCAGGTGACTGACGTAACCAATTTTGCAGTAAACGTACCACCCCTCACGCGTAATTAGAATGAATGGCGACAGGTGATCGAGTCATGAGCTCATCTCGTTGAGCTCTGCTCTAAACTTCACCACAAAATCAAACACTTTGGCGTTTAATGTATACTGTTGCCAATGTATTCGATTGTGACGTTTCCAGAGCACATCGATTCATAGAACATTTGGCAGCAGCAACACACGATAATTAGTTAATTTATTAGAAGATTATAATTTTAAATATTTCTATTCGAACTTTTTTTTGGTTTGTTGTTTGTTTATTCCTTCTTTAATAAATTTAAATGTAGTCCATAAATTTTGCTAATGAACTAAAATTGAATGTCATAGAAGCGGTGGTTTTGTCACCTTAGTTCAGAGTAACTGCTGTTTTTATCAACATTTATATAACGAACTTAATATTAAACATGGCATCGAAAAATTTGCATTAGTAATTTCTGAGTGTCATTAATTTGATTAGAAATCTGATTTTTAGCTCTATTGCTATTAAAGATAATAGTAGTCATTAAAATGAACACATTGGTTTTCTATATTTCTTTCTATACATATATAATATAGTTATGCATTATTTATAACTTTACTGATTGATGTAGTGACGTGCCGAAAATGTGACATAATATTCTTTGCCTCGGCAAAGATCAAGTCAAGTACGCCAGTCATCAAGAAGCAGAACTTCAAACTACTACTTAAAGCTAGTTGATTTAAGTAGTCGCTGTGAACGAAGGAGGATCTTCAAGGATCACATTTTATATACCTAATCATTATTTTCCCAACTTTGTTTATCTAATACTTATTTGGTAATGGACAGTCGTCGAAATAGATCAAGTACTAATTTAGAAGGAAAATCTGTCATGTTAGGCGAGACGAAAGCTCTTATCATTCCATGGATTCGCCGTGCTGGTGCCGTGTCCATCGTGTTGCAGAGAGGGGAGCCAGAAGCAGTGCCTGGGACTTGTGACTTAAGTAATATCACGCATCATCGGCGACGAAGAGGTGACTAAACATCTTGAGCCTCTCCAATTGCGTCGCGATGTTGCGTCATTGAGCGCATTCTACCGTCTGTACCACGGCGAGTGCTCTGATGAGCTTTTTTCCCTTATCCCACCATCTCCCTTCCTTTTACTACGCGTGCTGATCTACGTTGCCACCGACAACGAACTAAGAATTTTGGCAACTCGTTTCTTTGTATTCCGTCTTTCCTACAATCCTGGGTCATTCGAAAGAGGCGTGAAGAAGCACCTTGCAGGTCGGCAAGGCGAGGGTGGTCTTCGCATTTGGATTCCACTTCTGCTTACAATCAGGCGGAATGGAGTCATTTGTTCGAAAAAAAAACAATATAAATACGAATGAGTTTGTTACTACAAGTTCACGACAAAACTACTCAAGGGATCATCAAGAAATTTTGTACACAAGTACATTGTCAATAGAATAGAATAGAAATAAACTTTATTGTACATCGACATAAAAATAGTACATTTTTATAACATTTTAAGTATATTATACAATGGGCGGCCTTATCGCTAAAAGCGATCTCTTCCAGGCAACCTTAGGATGGATAGGAATTTTACAGAAAATAAAATAAGGTAATTACAGAAAAGAACATAGGGTACCTTTCATTCGGAAAAAGACTGCTCCCGAGGTATAAGAATTAACCAAACGTACATACATTGCGAATTATTAAATAATTATTATCAACAATTATTTTCTTTAATCATTATTATTAATTTTTGTAATTTCTCTTTAATTATCGATGCTAGGTCGACCTCACAACGTGCATTTATTAACTAAGGGCTCACTTACCAAAAGTATGCACAAAAAAGAATAGTCTATTTAATTAAAATACATAAAAATTTAATTACTATTGTGTGACCTTAAATGCAATAGGTGCCTGAAGTTGACTTGATACTAAATTAAAGATAAGATTAGTTCTCATACACGCAGGATAGAAAACAAAATGCTTATGAAATTGAGTATCGTTCACAATTAATAGCATCGTAATAAAACAACTCAAAGGCTGCCGGCAGGGACATAGCATTAGCGGCTAATGGCTTGTGATTATGATATTTACTGCTGCATGCGACGAGCTTAAGCCGCAGTTCACTTAACGCGACGAACTTTTTGTCGCCGATGCTAATAAGAAAAGACAATAAGAACTATCATTAAGTCGCTCCAAAAAAGCTATTATAAGAGTTCAGAATTCTTGTGCTAGATCCTGTTTTCCGATACCACGATATCCTATCTAAATAAAAATATCAGCGGGATAGAATCACTGACCGCTTCGTATTAAATAAACAGTTTGAGACCTTTGCTTTTCGTTGGTGTTTTTGCTACTCGGCCACACAGTGTTGGAACAATATTCTACCACCTATAAGGCCGTCTTCCTCGGTTAGTTCATTTAAGAAAACCTACAAAAATATTTATTGGACATACGAGTACAAAAGACAGGGTAGACGATTCTTAGTGTGATGTCTAACTAAATATGTGGGTAGTTGTGGAATAGACAATAAAGGTATATGTCGTAATGGCGGTGACGGCTCGGATGAGGCAGTCGTGTTCCAACCGCCGGACCGAGCGGACGTTTGCCACCACAGTGTACAGTGAATCATAGAGTGACTTAGTGTTATAGCACAACCCCCTCCGGATACTCCGGAGGACACCACAAATGGCGACGAGGATAAAAAGTGAGTGAAATACTTGCACACAAAAAGTGAAATAAATTAAAAAAAATTGTTTCGTACGACTACCTACAATGTTACCTGGAATCATCAGAAAAGTTGAAATTTACATTGTCGTATTTTAGTTAGCATAAAAATCTCAATTTAACAAAAGAAGGTGGAATAAGTGTAGATGAAACACGCCTGCCTTTGTAAATAAAACAACTTTTACGATTTAAACTTGCATGTAAGTAATTAGTTCCACGTGGTAAATCTAAGAGAACATTCCATGTTTAACTATTATTATATTATATCAATATCCTTGGTGATCGATTATAATTTCAATGGTGACCTACTTAGAGAAAAAAAAAACCTAATTTGGACGATATGATTTTTCTTTTAAAGGCGTCATATTCTCATGTAGCCGGTAACATCCGTTCATACTGATAACGAAAGGTAACCAAGACGTAGTCGCAATCGCATTAATATATACATATTAAACCGTTCCATTGTTAGTGGCCAGTTATTGGCCAGGTTATAGGTGAAAATAAAACAAGACACTATAAGTACATGTTTATCAAGAAAAAAAAAATTTCATTACAAATGAAAATTATAATTTTGTCATTATGTAAATTGAACATCACACTTGGCTTGGAGCTCAAAATTAGGTAAGTAGGTGGAATTATATGTAGCAAGCAGCAATGTTGTTTACCTACCTTACCTATGCATGATATAGAGAGTAAGTGTACACAAATTAATAAATCTAGTACCTAGCTAAATCTGCTAATTTCTGACTATCCATACAACAATATACTGTGCCTGTATCAATGGCCTGTATATATTAGTCAAATCGGGGGGGTGTTTTGACCCGACCGAGTAAAGTATACCGTACAATAGGCGAATGAGTGAAAACTCATCAAGGTTACCTACATGGATGGGCATTTTGAACGTGTGAGGTACTAGCACCTTTGAAATGTTTGTTTATGCAATTGGGTAGTAACATGGCCCAATATAAGGTCGTAAATTTGTTAACATATATGGGCGGCTTTGCTTAAATTAATGACCAGAAGTAATGAACAATTACTTCTTTACAACACAGAACACATGGATTCAACCCATAATGCCAAATATGTATGAAATCACATATTCTTGAAAAAAATGTATATTATATACATACTAGAAAATTAAAATGTATATGCGATTTTATGTAGTTACATAAATGTAGTAAGTAGTAAATTGACAACGTCAATTGGTACTAAGAAAATATATAAAGTTTATTATGAATTTATGTTCATAATATAGTAGCAAATTGACAACGTCAATGGTGCTAGAGAAATATAATATGCGTATTTATGTACATACATAGTAGTAAGTTGACAACGTCAATTGGTACTAAGAAAATATAAAAAGTTTAATATGAATTTATGTTCATAATATAGTAGCAAATTGACAACGTCAATCGGTGCTAGAAAAATATAATATATGATATGAATTTATGTACATACGAGTACATAGTAGTAAATTGACAACGTCAATTGGTACTAAGAAAACATAAAAAGTTTAATGTGAATTTATGTTCATAATATAGTAGTAAATTGACATCGTTAGTAGGTAATAGTAGAAAATATACCTATATACATATAAATATATATTTAGTAGTAAACCGGGTGTGTCAGTTGGTACTAGCAAAGTCAATTATCGTATTCAATAGTAGTAAACTGGACTGTACTAGTACATATTATAATGGAAGCAAACTCTCTCAAGACAGTCGTCAGGTGGCTAAGACGCTGAATTTCAAGGAAATCAAACCTCGTGGCAAACACAATTGGATTGTGATTGGAACTAGACAATATATTAGTATTGACCAATATCTAAAATGCTAAACAAGGCAAGCTGTGAATTGTCAATCGGAATCTGGTATTATGGTGGTTTAACGTCTTAATTGCCGAAAGTTAATAATCAACTATGATAAAATTCGTAACGATTTCTTATAGCTTTATATAGTAATATATAGAATATAATGATTAAATTAACTTATAACAATACCTAGCCACATAAGTAAAATCTATGATAATGTGATACATACATACATGCCTTGAGTTGTTAAGTTGGTACAAATGTACCGTGGTTGAATGGGTACAAATGTCCCATGGTTGAATTGGTACAAATGTACCGCGGTTGAATGGGTACAAATGTCCTATGGTTGAGTTGGCACAAATGTACCGCGAAAAAAAAAGCGCTGAAAGGTGCAGTGCTGAAAATTGGGTGTGCTAACCTATGTCATAGTAAATTGACTTCACTGGTAGGAATAGCACCAAAGGATTAACCATGTAACAAAATTAAAGTTATCTCCACGTGAAATCAAGGTGCTGGCACAAGAGACAACAACTGCAATATGCCAATGTTATGGTACATTGTACAGTAGTAATGCAGTATACTTATGATTAAACAAATAAGAACAGGAATTAACGGATTCCTTCCTTTAGTACAATATATAAAGCGATTCCCACACTAACACCAATTACTCAATAAGGTACGTACCTATTAGCCTACTTCATGAAACTGGGCTCGTGTACCTACCGAGTAGTAGAGTACCTAGTGAAAGTTACCAACACGGACTAGCAACGGTAACACTTATTTAATTTTGTTTACATACATATATACATGCTCGTTGTCCCAAAAGGGGTTGAGCGGAGCTTTGGGTGACACATGGTTGCACATGAAGCCGTATTCGGCGGTGTGGACCATGCAGTGCCTCCAATAGTGACAGAATATTGTTTATGTATATTTGTGAGTACCTATGTACCTATTTGTTAATAACTTGAATATTTACCTAATCATTTAAATCATTTGTTCCTATCCTGGTGACATACTGTTACCATATTATTGTTCCTCACGAATATTTGACTAATTTAGGTGTTATTACGATATAGTCAAACCTACTTGTTGTCCAAATATCGGACGACAATACAGACAAATACAGAGAATTGGTTCAAGAGGCTGGTTATAGCTTTATATTCCATTGAACCACAATTATATAACTCTTCAAAAGATATAATTAGTAAATGGAGACTGATCAAGATATTTACTTAGCGGAAATATTTTAAAGATGACTATAGGCATTAATGAATCAAGTATTACCTACTGCTAGTGTATGTACCTAATTTGCAACAACCGTATAAGTACATATTTTATGGTCATGAATCCAAAACATTCTGATTTCGCAGGCTTAGGAATCAGATTTTAATATCACGTTGTAATCGATGAATTCCCGTGAATGAGAGGTTAATATAACTCCTCCAGGTTAATATATTGAAGATTAGAGTTTCCTTAACTAGGTAAGCTGTAGTAGCTAAGGTACTATCACATACTAACGTGTAAAGCGCAAGTAACCCCATCACGTTAGATATAATAGAAAATGTGAGAAAATTGCAATGATTATTTTCTCATTTTACAATTATTATTATTGTAATTTATCTATGATTTAGCATACCTAGTGATGCGGGAATGACACAAATAGACCAGATAAAAGGAGCTAACTTTTATTAACACTCATTGTGTAAATTATATGACTATGGTGTCCAGCATCCTAAGCGGGTTTCTTTTGTAAAAGTAATTGTCAACAAAAGTACAAGGCTACAAGGAAGCCGTGTCGTTAGGAGCTCCTAGGCGAGGAAGTTAAGTGGAACGGTCTTGTTTGTGAATATATCATTCGTATTAAATAATGGAAGGAGGCAGTTATGACGCTGCCTAAAACAATCAAACAATAGAACGCTGCTGCGTTTAGGAATTACTTTATGCTCACGAAATAGTCTTTAAATTTGTGTGTGTGTGCAAATTGAAGTGCAGGGGTGAAGCTTCTAAAAAGTGGCAAGGGTGATTTCGGAAGCTCCCAAGAAGCTCATATTTTGCTATATCTCCGTGGAAGCAACAGATGATTATTGGTTGTCAAAATGTTGAATAGCAATCTCTATGCATCAAAATACTATTGGTAAGTATCGCTGTTTGTTTCAACGGATTTTCAAAGCACAACGGTGTTAAAAAAAAAAAAAAAAAAAAAAAAAAAAAAAAATAGAATGGCATAATTTTAGTAATTACCATAACCCAATATTTATTTATTTTTGTTGTCCTAATATGTTTTGTTACTTAAATAGCTGTAAGTAACAATAATATAGACTATTAGCAAGTGACTCACTTGTTGATCTTGCAAAGAAAGATCATTGAAAATTGAAAAACATCATGTATATGCTTACCTAATTCTTACCTAAGTGTGACTTTTGTCATAAGTTGAAAGTTACAAGTTGTTATAGATTTTATCTAAAAAATATATATATATGTATGAAAAAAGGGGGATATCGGTAAGACCAGTGACCTGTTGATCCAGAGTCACAGAAAGTTATCTTTAAAAAGACTTAATAAGTAAATTAGTTAATTATTGCTTATTTTAATATTGTATCCAATGAGATCACAAAGTTATGAATTAAATCAAATCAAATCAAAATAAATTTATTTGGTTTCAACAGACAATTAATACATATTCCTTGTTAAAAAAAAAAAACGACAAAACAAAAAAAATAAACACATAAGAATAATTTAAACCAAAAAGGCCGCCACTCAGCATTATGTTGCAGCATGCACAACACCTGCAATGCTGGTATTCTAGTAACTACAATAATTATTCGTTGACATATTTAATATTCATGTCATGTGAAATAAAATGAGACACTGAATATTTTCCTACTATTAAGTGGATGTAACAAATACATCAAATTATAAAAAAAGGAAGAGATGTGATGTCTAACTAAATATGTGGGTAGTTGTGGAATAGACAATAAAGGTATATGTCGTAATGGCGGTGACGGCTCGGATGAGGCAGTCGTGTTCCGACCGCCGGACCGAGCGGACGTTTGCCACCACAGTGTACAGTGAATCATAGAGTGACTTAGTGTTATAGCACAACCCCCTCCGGATACTCCGGAGGACACCACACTTAGTATTGGCGTTTTAATTTTAGTTAGGCTAACTCAACATTACATATGTATCTGTAGTGTATATTTTATTGAATGTGTGTAAAATACAACCCTATGATTACGCTATGTTAAGTTAAATCATATTGATTTTAGATTTAAAAGTGCTTGTTAATACGTGTTTATTATAACTCATTGTTATTATTTCTTTGGATAATGTGCCATAATGCGTTGCACAGAGCTGCGCCCTCCGCAGGGCCTCCGCAGAAAACCAGTGTCTTGACACATTTTAGGTGCCTAGATGTAATACTGAGCGGAGACCTTTTTGGTGCTTCTCCTTCTCTTCTTCTTCTGTTATATTAAACTTGTAATGTTCGTTTAATTAATGGGTGAAGCACTGAATAAACATTTTTTCATTCATTTCATTATTTCATAGTAGGCAGATACAATTATCTAATTTCAATATTAAACCTTATAAGTAGGTAGCAATAATTTACGTTTATAATATAGCTATAATTTAATTATATACTTAAAAACCGAAGATAAAATTGTGTTTTTTTTTAAAAAAACATGCTTCATTTTTTTTTGTCAGCCATCTTAATGATTGAATAATCATTAAGATGGCTGACAAAAAAAATCAAAATTATAAAAAAAAAACATAATACCTCACATAGTATAATAAATGAATAAAAATATTTTCTGCATTAAGCAAGTTTACTATTACTAAAAATCTCGAATGAAACGGCACCTTATGCAAATGAGGCGGCTCTGGGCAAAGCGTTGCCTAAATATTAGTTTAATATTTGGGAGATTGTATCACCGCGGCAGGCCAACACCGTTGTAACTCGAATTTTAACGCGTCTAACTCATAACAATTTATTGAAAGTATTTTCTCATTACAATCGGTTAAATATGAGATATTTTGCAACCTTGTGAGGATTAGTTAGTGATCAACATAGTACCACAAAATTCAAAAATTGAAGCTAAAATGTACGAGTAATTATTTCTTTCATTACACAGTACTTCACAATTGTTTAAACACCTTTACTTACTGCCTATAACAAACCAATCTACAATCTACCTATACAGATTAACGTTATTATTAAAAATTAAAAACTTAACATCTCTTCGTAGGACTAAGGTTACGATCATGTGGAATAAAGGCCTTTTCATAAAAACAAAATATATTATAATATGTCTTTTTATTATATCATTAAGCGTGTTCTTTCAAACATAACTACTTTTTTCTAGTATAACTACTTGTAATGGTAAATTTTAATTACTTAGAAGTAATTCTTTTGTAACTATTATATATAATTTTGCAGGTGTACAATAATTTTCGTAAATCAAGAGATAACTTTTGTTAAACATATTTCAGAAATCCCAATAGTTGCAAAACAGATGATATACATTTATGTATTATTGACATTCACAAGTATACGGTAGTTTCATCACAGATAATATAATACTTTTCATTTAGCATTATTGACATTTTTTTGCATAACTTGACGTACATTTGACTTTGAGTCAACTCTACAAGGCATATTAGAATTACACCTATTATTGAAAACAACATCAAATCTTAAACTTCCCGAAAGTTGACTCTAAATAGTTTCAAAGCTACAACTCATAGAATGTGCGGTGAATAAATTATGTAAATAGTTCTAGGTGGGTTCTCGCTTTCTTGTAAATGATTTGCCGTTTTAACTCTAATGGCGGTCGCTTCACGCACCGCGTCTACATTTGTGCCACAAATTATTTAATTGCTGCTCATGCCCTCGTGTTTACACGCGAGCCTTGCTCCATATAACGTAAACAATGAGAGTTTCCCTGAATGCTGGGGAATTTAGAGCATTGTTTTGTTACATTTTAGTTGCTTACATGAGACGTTGTTAGGCATATTATGTTAGCTTAAAAGTAATAAGTAACGATAGATAAGAACTTTTGTTGGGTACCCCAAGTTTTGGATACCAACAGGACTTTTAGATTTTTTAAATTTTCTCATTTTGTTCGCTTATTTATTTATTAAAAGGTAAATTGTGTCATAGTATTTATAGAAAAATGTATCAAATCTGGTAAATAAAAATTTATTAGGAGCCAATTTATTTATTCCCTAATTATTTATTGCATATTGAGGATCAGCGCAGACTGACGCCAGGAAACGAGCGATTTAATAACAATCGAAATTCAATTTAACATGAGCGGATATAGAAAAGGAAGAAGACAAAAGGAATTATGTATGGATTGTGTAAAAGATGATACCTATGACAAAGTGTTATTTGAGTTGAGAGCGAAATACAAACACTCCAATGCACTAAACGGTGTTTAGTGTGTTTGCACGACCACTTGCGCTCAAAAGCTCCGGTATTAGTCTTGAAATAGCTACCAGTGACTGCTCTAATACTCTGCTATTCTATTGTGTTTGTGTAGCGTTGGGTTCCACTGGGGAACACCCTACCGTTTAATCTCCATGTTAGTCGTGTGCTGAAAAAGTACATGGTGAACAAACGGGAATAGAGCATTCAGCTAATACTTACTATACTAATAATTACTTACTTACTAAGCCGTGATCTGTTTTAATAGGCAATAAGGGGTGATATGCAATTTTCGAACGACAGATGATCGTTAACAATAACACCGTAAGTTTTGAAAAAATATACTTATAAAACTAGACTACTTAGGCACACAACAAATTAGTATGAGAACATTTCAATATTTTTCCCTTTTAGTGTGCTAAAAACACCTTCAAAATAGGTCTTCATTCTTCTTGTTGTTCCATTAGTTACCTTCTACGACACCCATTGGAGGATATGGGGTGATGCTATTTTTATATACAACGGGATGGCAAACAAGCTTGCGGCCCGTTACCGTCGCCTATAGACATTTGCAATATGCGGAGCCGTCCTAGGGAGTAATAGGTATGATAAATGCCTTCCATGCCTAGTAATTAAACTGGCTACCTTTCCCTTCAATCCAAAACACAGCGAACTGCGTCACGGCAGAAATAAGAAAGGCGTAGGTACCTAACCAGATGACCCTACATATAGTGAATTCCACTCTACCGGCATCACATGGCAATGGACAATAGTTCTTACGAAAATAAAACAGTAACAGCTCGAAAACTACTGGAGCTATCATAAAAATTCATTAATCTTGTTTGATAATTAATTTATTTAAATATTCATATGAGAAAAAGTAGGATCTTTAATAAAAATCCATAGTTTTCTTTGCGTTTTCTAAGTGGCGTGGGATAATTCGCTCAGTATGACTAAGGTCGCCAACTCTAATTGTCGCCTTAAGTGACGTCCAGCGTTATCTATTACACATGATTTTGCTCTGTAATATTTACTTTAGTTAAAGGCTTAAGAGAAACAGATTACAAACGTTGTTGAAATGGGTCTTTTGACAATTTATTCCCAACATTTTGTTATCTGGTAATAAAATTATAAATACAAAAAAAAATAACTTCTTTCTGACTTAGAGTTAAACTATTTCATCCTTACTTACTTAAAATTCATTACATTATGAATTTTGATACACTTTAAATAAAATACGAGTCATACAAAACAGCAAAAAAAAATAAGACTGCAGTAGGCACTTAACAAATACTTAGCCTAAATTTTAACGAAATTTTTAAAAAATGATGGTAGATATTATTCTATGAATCATTGAAAACAAAGTGTAATTATATCTGAGAATACGTTGATCTCATTTTATTTAAGATTTTTTTTTCTTTTGCAGTCTCAACTACCTAAATTTTTACCACCGACATCCCTCGTTTCCATTTCGCTGATCACCCACTGCGGCTTGCCAACTAAAGCCGCTTCGCGTAATGTTTTCATAATTTTGATGACGGAGTGATTGGTTATGGTCTCAAAGGCAAAACCATTAACTTCGCATTCCTGAGGCAGTCGCATCGAAAAAAGAAAAATCGGGCCCGAGGTGCAAACAGGGCGGGCCGCCACTTATCGACCACCTCGTTCCGAAAGTAGTGACAAATGGTGGCGGCATCTTTCATCTCCTCGATTTTCGCCAGATCTGCACAGGATTGTGCACCCAGTTCACATGCGAGAAAGCTCAAAATTTATTCCGAATTTGCAGTGATTAAGAAAATGATAACGCAATAATGAAATTCGGAAATAATCGCAAATAGCGCTTCGGCACAGGACAGCCACTCCGAACTGAAAGGGCATTGAAGTCTTACAAATATAAATTTAATATTTCACGGGTCTGGTCAACTGGTCATGCCATCATATGTGGATGCCAAAAAGTCAGTCTTGAAAATACAAATCATCAAAAACTCAGAACAGCAAAATTAAAAGTGGTAGAGTAATAGTACTTACTGTTACCTAAATGAATTGCTCGAGAAAAACGCGGCCGCGTCAGTACTGACTTCAATATTCCCGCTTATTGACCTGCCTGTTACTGAGTCTTTGAGTTTGGCCCAGAACTTTTCTGTGGTATCTCAAAGAACCAGGCCATGCAATAGTTAAAAACCCACCTCCTCCAAGAGGCAAAAGCGGACTGGCAAAGAACGCCTGGATTAACACACTCAAAAGCACTAATCGAACCATACTCTCGTAAGCGCACTGACGAGCTACTGAAGCTTAACCGGGGCAACCTGAGCGTGTTGATTAGGGCTTTGACTAGCCACTGCAAGCTGAACAGACATCTCTATAATATGAGACTAAAAGATACTGATGCTTGCAGATTCTGTGAACAGGAGCGTGAAACACCAATGCACCTCCTGTGCTCTTGTGATTGTCTCATTCACAAAAGAAGCCGACATTTGGGAAGACACATTCCCGACCCAGACGATATCAAAACAATCCAAGCTAGGAATATCTTATAATTTTTAGATAGTGCCCAGCTAAATGAGTACATGTAAGGCCTCAATAGGACTTACTTGGAGGCTAGTAAAAATAGATCTTTTTAGGTCGCAGTGACGCAAAAAGCCCCGAATTGTCTAAATAATAAAGAAAATTATACTCCTAACGGTAGAGTATGGGTTTAGCGATGGTAGCCGTAGGTTTCGGAGTCCACTCACCACCAGACCAGCCGCAAGCTTATTGCCGACCTTATAGCATAAACAATGCTAATTTATTTTATTGTAAATTGGCAAGCAATTGCAATTAACGGACAAACAATTTTCATCGAATGTTCGAAAGTAACTTTGCTTCAAACGTATATGTTCTGATATATCGTAAAGCATGAGTATTTAATTATGCATCGGTTCTTGCGCGCCATCCAAAGTCATTGTCTATAAGCGATTACTGGAATGGCATTGCATTATTCTGATAGCTCGTCGTATGCGATAATAGCCCTTAATACGAAGTAATTACAGGGAGCGGAATCGTTCGGTAGCCGATGAAGTCATAACTCCTCATTGAATTAATGATGGTGCGTGATACGTCAGTTTGTCGTTAGAGGTCGCTGTCATTCTAAACTATTATAACAGAAAGGTTTGAATTTTGTAACTCGATATGAGTGAATGGTCTGTCATCATTGTCGAGCGGTAGTTTGTAAGGACTTCGTATACAATAATTATTTTTCGAAAGCTTGAAAATTACATGCTTAGACTTACACGATAATAGGTACGTATTACTAAGGCTAAAAGCTAAGCGCAGTCACGGCATTTATTCCGAGGACTTTTTTACCTACATACTCAATTAGTGTGAGCCTTAGATTAAAGCAAAAGGAAGATACTGCATCCTCCTTATCGCATCTCTCAAAAAGCAGGCCTCGTCAACTACATAGACAAACTATGCTGAAAGTGTCGACTCTTGCATATTTTATCTCGCTCACCTAACAATGGAACTGAGACATAGTAGGGCCATTGGTCTCAGTTTTGTAGGCACACGCTGGTTACTCGGGTAACGTATCTTCCCTTTTTTGCTTTAATCTAAGGTGTGACCCTAGGTTTTTTAAAATATTATCTTATGTTGGTAACCCCCTCATACAGTTTATAATTATATGAGTTATGTGCATGAGTTTGAAAAGAAATATAATTTCTGAAGTTATGAAATCATCAAGAAACAAAATTGTTTTTACCTCCCAACTTCTGCAAAATTGACAAAAACTGCAAAAAATATTAGTTATAAGTTCCAAATTGCATCAAAAATAACCAAAAGACATGGATTAGTCCTTCAGTAAAAAATAAAAAAATCGTTTCTGGCGCTTCGTTCTAGGTATAGATCGCAAGTCTAATCTAATAAACAATGTTATACCTACCTAATTATTGTTTGGCTGTGGCTGAATTAAATAACCTCCTTTGTTTATCATTAACGATAAAATTTTAAAACAACAAAAACTGTTAAACTCTGTGATAAAATATTTTTTAGGTGTACCTATGTATGTAAAATTAGAATTTGCTTTAGATTTGATGACACATCATAGGACAATTTTGTTTGGTTTGATTTTTATCGCCATAGTACAAGTAATAACCCCCTAACAGTATGACATTTGCGTACGAAATATATCTCTTACATCCTACAAGTATTTCTAAACCAAATCTCTATTGTTACGATACACCAATTCCTATTATAAGTCTAACACGACGTGTTAAATTGAATAAATCATAAATCGATTCCGTCTTTTCTTATCCATCAAAAAATTAATTAACAGCTACACATTACACGCCATTGTTAATCATAATTCGTTCCGACAGACAACAGTACTTTCTATCCATCAATTAAAACAATGGCTCGTCTTTTAACCGGGTGTGTCCAATCGAGACCGCGTGCCGATTCGAGCTCATGGTATCATTCGATTACTTTATCCGAATGTTTCGGTATTCAACTATTCTTTTACGATTGAGCTGAATCATGCGCCAGTAATATTGTTTCTGCATATAAACTAAATAGTTTTACAAAAATTCTCACTTATTTTTAATTATTCGGTAACAATTTTATATTTATACTATCTTTATAATAGTTAGTTATATTTTCATGTACAGGAGAAATAGAGATGAAAGAAATTAATGGAAACAGGATGGCAAAGTCAGTTGCGCGCGGAACGGCGTAGTGAGCGCACGCATCCGGCATACGTACTTGTGCGCCTAAGCGGTATCTTTTGTGCAACTACCCTCCTTTTACAATATTGTGATAATGGACGAAAATAGTGAAGAGGATAATATATCTAATATGAGTGCTCAAAGTGATGCTATAATAGAAGCATGTGAGAAAGAACTGCAAGTAATGTTGGAATGGGATAACATGGAAATGGAGAAGGGTGGAACGAAAAATAAAAGAGAAAAATATGCTGAGAAAAGAGTACGAGATGAGAGTGAATTAAGCAATGATAATGAAGATGACTTTATAACAGTGACAAGAAGGAAACCAAAACGATTGTTAAGAAGCAATTCTATTAATCAACAAAACAAAACAAGTAACAATAGTATGACAGAAACAGGACAAGAAATCGAAGTGTGTGTGACGTCATTAGAAGTACTGCCGAAGCAGATGGCCCTGGCTAAGTTATTGAAAGCCGAGAAAATAGAAAATGTTCTTAGGATCAAATATAAAAGCCCGTATAAAGTTCTTATCCAAGTTGAAAACAAAAATCAGGCTGAGAAAATACTAAAATGTTCTAAATTTATTGAGTTGGGGTACAGATGTCAATTGACTTTTGAATCAAACTTGTCCTATGGTATTGTTAAAGGAATAGATTTAGATATGGAAGAAAAAGAAATTTTTGAGGTATTTAAATCTGAATGCGATATTATTTCCATAAACCGCCTAAAGAGGCTGAACTACGACGGTAAATGGATTAATAGTGAAAGCATAAGACTGTGTTTTAACAATCATACGTTACCCTCTTACATATTTGCCTACGGATGTAGATTTAAAGTGGAACCGTACGTCTTTCCTGTCACACAATGTTCCGGTTGTTGGAAATTCGGACACACAAAAAAGTTTTGCCCATTTAAGCAGTGCAGGTGCCCAAAATGTGGACAAAATCATGAAAATTGTGACCTAAAAGACATAAAGTGTTTGAACTGTAATGGCTCACATATCGTACTAGATAAATCCTGTCCCATGTTTATAAAAGAGAAAAGAATTCGTAGTGTCATGAGCGTTCAGAATGTGACATATCGTAAGGCCCTACAAATTTTATTAGATAAAGATGAAATTAACAATACTTCGACTTTCACAAATGAATATTTAGGCACACAGTCACCGATATTACAGAGTCAGAATTTAATCAACAACAGTACATATAGCAGTGTTGCTTCAAAAGGCTTAACCAATGTTATTATTCATAGAAAAGACTCGGGCACCGACAAAAGTCTTGACGAACAAAGGACTCAAGAGCTTTCCTCGTCAAATAAGCAAATACAAATAAATGATAAAAAGAATGTGAAGATTCGCACTAATAAAACTCAAGAGAAATGTATTGCCAACTCTGGTGACCATGAGACGATTTTTGAAAGTCAAGATAAACAGATTCACGATGACAGCGTGCAAGAAAAACCAAAAGAAAGAATAATTAAGAAATTTGAGTTCAAAAAATTTATGTTAAGACTAAAAGAAATACTGTTATCTAATTTAAATTTAGAAAAAAAAATTATGTCTATATTTCGTATGCTATATGATGAATTTAAATCATTTATTTTGAACATTGTAACAGGTAGTGACTTAATCCAATGTATAATGAATATTTTTAATGTATAGTACACCCTTAAACATTTCCGGTGTTAATATAATACAGTGGAATTCACAAAGTCTCAGACCGAAATTATCTATGTTCAATGCACTTTTGGATCAAGAAAAGATACATTTAGCTATAATTAGTGAAACGTGGTTGGAAGAGGAAGCTCCGTTACACATAAGTAAGTACAACGTATATAGAAAGGATAGATACGATGGCTATGGTGGTGTGGCTATAATAGCTCATAAATCCCTTCAGACACGCTGCTATCCTACTAGTGTTAGTAATTCAGGTATAGAGATTTTATGTGTAAAAATAATGAATTGCAAATATATCCAATATATCATATCGGTTTACTGTCCCCCCTCAGTACGTACATCACAGGTCGATTGGGATATTTTATTTTCAAAATTTCAAAGCAAAACAATAATAGCCGGTGATTTTAATGGGCACCATACCAACTGGTCCAACAAAAGTGACATAAGAGGTACACAAATATTTGATTCAGCTCTAGAAAACAGCTTTATTTCAATAAATAATGGTCACCCTACGAGGATAAAATTAGTTAATCAGCTGCTTCAAGAATCTTCTCCTGATGTAACATTCATGTCGTCCGATATAGCTACTAACTTCCTATGGAAAACAACTAATGAAAATTTGGGTAGTGACCACCTAATCATTAAAATATCAATTAGCTATGACGATACTCCAAATTTCACAAAAAAAAGGAATTTTAAATTGGCTAATTGGGAGGGCTATAAGGACGACATATCTTTATTTTTAACTGATTATAGTTTCACTAATATGGACATTCAAATGAAATATGATATTTTAGAAAATCAGATTACTAAAGCAGCAGATAATAACATACCTTTTATTAAGTTGTGTAATAACCCTCAACGCAATTTTAAACCAAAGGAGTACTGGAGCCCATTGTTATCACAAATAGTAGCACAGCGTAGACTAGCATTAAAAAAATTTCGGCAGAACCCTACCCCTAATAACCTACATATTTTAGAGAATAAAATAAAAGAGGCCCAGAGAACTATAAGAAAGGCGAAATCCCAGTCATGGCAAAAATTCTGTAGTGGTATAGACGAGTCGAGTTCTGTGACCAATATGTGGCGTCGAATGCGTTGGGTTAAGGGCTGGCGACAACCTAAATACCACGCATCTAAAGATCAACTGGAAGAACTGTTGTGTTCTCTTGCGCCTGACACTGTTCTTGAATCCCAACCCAATTTCTATTCCAGTAATCTATTGTTAGAGTCGAATTTTCTTATCCAAGAGCTAAAACATTGTCTGAAAAAGAAGGATACGGCTCCGGGTGAAGATGGTATAACTTATTCTATGGTCCACAATCTACCTAACGACGCTCTGGATGTACTATTAAATCTATACAATGATATATTTCACACAGGGATTGTTCCTAGACAATGGCGAAATATTAAGATTATACCCATCCCAAAACCGACTTCTGACCCAGGTTCTGTGCCTAAATTAAGACCCATATCTTTGATATCATGTCTGTGTAAGATATTTCATACAATGATTACAAAACGATTGGAGTGGTATGTAGAAAAGCACAACATTATATCGCACCACTCTACAGGCTTCAGAAAGGCGCAATCCTGTCTAGACTCCTTGGTACGCCTTATTACATATATACAGTTAGGTTACTCTAAAAGTATACCTACTTTAGCTTGCTTTTTAGACATAGAAAATGCTTACAATAATGTTCTAGTCGAAAAAGTTGTAAAGATGCTAGATACAATAAATACAGGTGCAAAAATCTGTAAATATCTATACGCATTCTTGAGTCAAAGATACCTGAAAATCAATGATGACGCCGAAGGCGTAAATATCATCAGATGTGCAGGCCGAGGTCTAGCCCAAGGAGACCCCATCTCGCCTCTTATTTTCAACATAGTAACTTCTAATATTTGTCGAGAAATTGATAACGTGGCTATCTGTCAATATGCAGATGACTTCGTATTATATTTTAGCCATAGGGACCTATTTCATTGCAGAGATAATGTTCAAACAGCTATAAATTTAATGACAATTTTAATAGACGAACTTGGTTTAAGACTTTCGGCATGTAAATCTAAATTCTGTGTTTTTAGTAGGGGACATAGACAAACACAAATTCAATTAAACATTCAAGGAGTTGCAATCAGTGCATCTGAATGTATTAAGTACCTGGGCATTTGGCTTGACAGGTCCCTATTGTGGAAAAAACACATCAATGAAGTGTATGAAAAAGCTTTAAAATTCCTAAATATTTTAAAAGTATTAGCAGGATCTGGTTGGGGCGTCCATCCCAAATACTTAAGAACATTATATATTGCTCTTATCCGAAGCCGACTAGATTATGGGTGCTATTTATATGATAGCAGTGCAAAGACGAATTTATTGAAATTAGACAGACTGCAAAATCAAGCTCTTAGAATCATCGGGGGATTTATTAAGAGCTCCCCCATCCATGTGATGGAGAGCGAGCTCTGTATACCACCCTTATACTTAAGACGACAATATCTAGCTTTTAAATATTGCCTGAAGGCCCAATCATGGTCCAATAACGTCACTACGAAGTTGTTGAAAAATCTTCATGATCAGTCCACAGATAGGTACTGGAGACATAAAAGAATACCTTTGCTTGCCCAGGCAATAGGTTTAACTAAAGATAATATTATATGTACTACAAGCCCACTTGAAATGTTCTCACTTAAGGTTTGGATGTCATATATTGATGTAGATATAATAATATCTAGCCTAAGAAGTGTAAAGGGTCCAAAAAATATTTACGATATTAACGTTTTGAAAAATGAAATATTAAACGAGTTAAATGAGAAATATAATGGATGGTATAAAATATACACGGATGGCTCCAAATCTAAGAGTGGCGGGGGTGCAGCATTTTATTGTCCCATGGAACATGACTTGAGCTGTTATAAAATATCTGCACCTGTATCCATAATGTCTATTGAGTTAATAGCTATATACGAAGCCTTAACTTTTGCTACAAGTAAGGGATTTAGGAAAATTGTAATTTTTTCTGACAGCAGGAGTGCATTGCAGCATATAGCTCGATGCGCCTCTGGATACAGAGGTGTATCGATAGCTTATAAAATTCTTTCAAAAATCCTAGATTTTAGTGTGAACGGCATATGTCTGAGACTGCAGTGGATTCCATCTCATATCGGCTTAAGTGGAAACGAAGAGGCTGACCGACTTTCAAAAGTAGCTGTAACGGAAGGTAGACATTATACAATTGAACCATTTCACTTGGAGCTTTTGTCAAAATATAAAGAACTTTGTTATAATAAATGGAAAGAATATTTTGACGAACGATCCAAAGAAAAAGGTATTTGGTATAAAACTATCCAAAGTCATCCTCTTCGAACTCCATGGTTTAGTTATGGCAAAGTTAATAGATCGTATGTTGTTACAATGCATAGGCTTAGATCCGGACACTATCCGTCAAACAAATTCGGCTATCTAATGAAAAAAGTTGAGTCACCTGATTGTGTAATTTGTAATAAAGTCGAAGATGTGGTACATTTGTTAACGGAGTGTGCCAGGAACGAGAGACAGCGACAATTTGTGATTAGTAATTTACAATTAAATTGTGTAGATGTCGGTATTTATCAAAGCATTCTCTCCGAACCATTGTCAGACGCGGCGAGAATGATATACTTATTAATTAATAGTTTACAATAATTTAGCTCTGTTAAATGTGTGGTTAGGTTACGATAGGACTGACATGTCTACATAATAGACAAAAGTCCTTAAATTAAAATAGATTAAAAAAAAAAAAAAAAAAAAGGATGGCAAAGTGCTGTATGACCCAACTAAAGCCCGAAGATGTCGGTAGAGATTTTTAAGATGGCGAGGAACTTTTTTTTTATTTATTTTATTTTATAGTTACAGTTTACAAAGTCATACTATAATTTCTGCCAAACTGTAAAACAGTTTGTCGGCAGAGTTCCCGTAGTTACATGGTGTATTATTGTATAAACTATACAAAAATAACAAATTATGCTCAGTAAAAGTGAAACAAATTTTAAACAGTTTTAAGTGGAAGCACATTAAACAAATATCTAGTATTAACTCATGTACAAGTACTTATGAAAAGTATTAAATACTTTATTATCACTCTTATCCCCCTTACTATATTTAACAATCGTGGTGGGTCCTGTTGTCGTCTAAACCTAGTCACTGCTTCGGTAATAACAAAAGACTGGAATTGGGCAAAGCTCTTCTTTATTTGAAACAGTATGAGTACAGTTTTTAAAGTATAATCTTTGAGAAAATTGTAGGCCCGTTGCATGAATGCACAAGAAGTTCTACAAATTGGACACGTTGGCAAAATATAGTGAGGCAAGCCATAACAACCTACAGCACTCCCTCATGACGATCACGGCTGCTCTGTTAAGAGCGATACGAAGAAGAAGAAGTCTCCGAGAGACGGATTTTTTTCATTGATTGACGGAATTCGTCGAATCGACCATATAGCTCGTGCTGATGTGATATTTTTCGGTCGCCAGTAAGTATTAGAAAGACCGTCGATCAATGTACCTCGACCCTTCAAAAGAAAGGAATAAAAGGAAAGGAATCAAACTTTTCTAATAATGATTTATCATGTATTTTTTCTGTTTAATATATATGATTTATGTGAAACTTAATGACACTATTTTGTCGTGGGCCGAATGTTTGTGTGTCACGGCACGCGCGTAGGGCGGGCGGCCCGCAATTTGTCGATATTTGGTATAGCCTATTCGCCGCACGCGAGTACCTCGCGATTCGCTCGAACGCAAAGAAGCTCGATTATCTAAACCACCACGAACAAAAGCGCTTACGCCTCGTCTTAATTAACATGATTAATGACCCCTACCCGCGGCCCGTTTTTGAACTGGCGTTACTTTTGTAATCGAGAAATAAATTAATTTTATTATTAGTCCTTCCTAATATAATCCGAGGGCCGCTTCCAAAAGACGTTTACACGTTTTCTCGGTTCGTTACGTTTCTCTAATTTAAAAATTGGGCGTTAAAACCCACCGATTATAATTTAAATTTACGATGCTTATGAATAGATAAATGCTCGATATAAAACGAAAATTTTGACGGTGTATTATAGTTCCTCTAACAAGGCCTCCTTGGTACTATCCTCAACTACCGATTTACAATTTGTTGCAATTATTGCGTAAACCGACTCTTTATATGAACAGGATGAAATGTTATAAACTGATCTATTAACAAACAATACAATTCCCCGTAGAACATTGGTCCATCATCTCAAAATTATAAAATAATTAAAGCTGTTAAGAGCGTTTGCGGTAAAACAAATAGAATTCGCGCAGACGTGTTACCCCTTCAAACATATTTTCTCATGTTTCTAAGTTTAACTAAACTATGTTTGGTTCCGCGTATTTAGCCTTTATTGTGGGTGGGTAAGGTTGGTTTTTAAGGAGGTCGACCGATCGGTTGTATCTCGCCTCGGGCAGAGATCGTGGCGAGATAATTAGAGGCCGCGGCTCTGTGGGAGCCATAAAAACGGCAAATTGACCGGCGGGATAACCAGAAAGGCACAATGTGTTAGATAATAATTTCCAAATTACAGGTTATGTTCGTCCGCGGCCGAGACTCGACGCTCGCTTTTTTCTCGAACGCCGACTGAGGTGCTAAGGGCAGGCTAATTATTATTTGGGTACAAGATCGAGGATTTTAATACAGCTGCTACCTGTATAAATATTTATTATAACAATATTCAAACGCCAATTTTGATGGAATCCAATTTTGATCGCGTGTAATTAAAGTCGTAAAAGATATGGCCCAATTATCTATGGTCGGGATGAGCTCTTCGCTTATTAAGTTTGATCAAGTCTGCGAAATATTGTAATTTAGGTTATTTTTAACTTAAAATGTATCAGTTTGATGGATTCAATTAACGTGTAATGACATTGTTATCGCTGGAGTTGCAAAGATTTATATCATTTAACATAATTAGTGCAATAAATAAAGCGGTTAATAAATTAATCTTTGAAAATATTGTTTCACAAGTATCCAATTTAGGATTACAGACTTATGATAGGATATTAAAGTAAAATTTGCTATTTTTATACATAGATAAGTACTGTTTTTTCGTAATTTCGTTCATGTCGATTGGAATAATAGTATCTATTTAACAGTCTAGTACCTAGATTGAAACTCTACCATTTGAAATAATGAAATATCTCAATATAAACACTGAAATAAATTCTATACAATTTGCAAACATTAAATTAATACCGAACTCAAAAGCGTACGATCACACGACAGAAAAGAACGCGCGACATACCTATTAAAATTGTCACCGGCCAAATATACCCGTATGCTAATGCTTAAATGGGTCCAATCGACCCCAGAGACAATGGGTGCCGAGGCGAGGCGGGCAATGCTGCCGCCCCCAAGGCGAAGCCCCGCCCCACACAGATAGATAGCTTTACCGATCCGCTCTAGTGATGAAAGCTATCCCTTCGTTGTACACAACGGATACTTGACAGGAACATTAAGATTAATTTGCTTTTGATTGAAGACCCCAAACGTGATGGTGCATCGTTTTACTGTCATGTATTGCAGTGGTGTCTATTGCCAGTTTATTGTTTTAACATTGTTGACGATATTGAAATGTTTATTGGGTAGTTAAAAATGGAAGTGCTTTGGTACGCTTTGTATATTTTCACTTTCTACTGTTATGTTATTCTTATTACTTGAATTAAGTGAAAAAATCTTTATTTTTTATTAAAATTACACACAGATACCTATGCTCTTTCATCTCAATAAGCAATTAACTTCTTAATTATTACATAATATCTGAGATTATGCAGATGTTTGCTACATGGTAGGGACCTATAGGTAACAATTAAGCAGGCACCTAGGTACCCCTATTAACATGTATTTAACTAGGTATTTAATTTATATTATAGCTGACGTTTTAGGTGACAAAATGTGCTAGCAATGTGCCAAATCACTTCTATTTCGCACATGCAATCAAGAATTGGAATTTTCGGTCAGCACACGCGTTTCCATCTTTCTTAACACTCTGTGCCTTTCAAAAGAAGCGTGAAAAACACCTTGCAGGTCGACAAACGAGGTTGATTAATGTGTGTGTCTTTACCAAATATCGACAAATCGCGTGTAAGTACTTACTTACTCTCTTTTGCATTAGCTATCTTCATAAATGTACACCACTTCCACTAGAGGTGAGACGAAGTTAGAGTGAAGACCTTTTAAAAAAAATCTACAAAGTGTACCAAAAATAACGCAAACCATGAGTGTGTTTTTTTTTACTAATATCCAAATCATCATATTTTTAACAATATTACCTTAAAACCGAATCATACTCATTTCATTACAAACGCTTAACATGGGCAGTCTCCGAACATTTTGAAATTAAAGGCATTTTGAAATTTCTTCTAGATATTAGGACATAGAAAAAATATTTGCTGTTTTTAGACCTTTAAAACCAAATTTCATTAAAAATATAATTAGAATATTTATGGAATAATTTTATTTTTGCGTTTACAAACGCGTAAATATAATACTAGAAAAATGCACTGAAAAAAATCGACTTGCCTCAGGCGGGACTCGAACCCGCACCTTCCACAATCCGGGTGGACGCGTTGACCAATTTCGCCACCGAAGCACTGCTTTTCGCTGTCGAAATTTGTCAGTGCTTGGTGCTTATGTTTTTATGGTTAACATCGTTTCATCAAATCTTTGAAATTTGCACTTCCAAGACCCGAACGAAATATTTTTGCAAATATTTGACGCCCAGCTAAGATGAAACTACCTTACATTATGGAATAATTTTATTTTTGCGTTTACAAACGCGTAAATATAATACTAGAAAAACCCGCACCTTCCACAATCCGGGTGGACGCGTTGACCAACCACCCGGATTGTGGAAGGTGCGGGTTCGAGTCCCGCCTGAGGCAAGTCGATTTTTTTCAGTGCATTTTTCTAGTATTATATTTACGCGTTTGTAAACGCAAAAATAAAATTATTCCATAATGTAAGGTAGTTTCATCTTAGCTGGGCGTCAAATATTTGCAAAAATATTTCGTTCGGGTCTTGGAAGTGCAAATTTCAAAGATTTGATGAAACGATGTTTACCATAAAAACATAAGCACCAAGCACTGACAAATTTCGACAGCGAAAAGCAGTGCCTCGGTGGCGAAATTGGTCAACGCGTCCACCCGGATTGTGGAAGGTGCGGGTTCGAGTCCCGCCTGAGGCAAGTCGATTTTTTTCAGTGCATTTTTCTAGTAGAATATTTATCTAAAAATTACATGTATTTTATACTTGGAATATTTACTGAGATGAGTTTTAGTGTAGCATCAGTCCTGGTTCTTGGCTTTTGCGTTAGATTGTTTCCTGAAGGACTGTTACTTTTTGGGTTTGGTGCCTCTTTTAAGTAGGTGACAGGCTGACAACCTGTCACTATTTGGAGACACTGCATGGCGTATACTAGATGTGACTTTAAATGTAACATGTTACCTAAGGCTCTGTTCAACCCCTCATGGGATTAAGAGTGTCATCATAAACATGTATGTACATTTATTTTCTCGAAGTGCAAAATATGCCTTAGAATTCAAAATTACTACAATTCCTAATTAGCACGGAAATATAAACTTATGATTGGAGTTTCTCCCGAGTTCTTGCTGTAAAAAAACGTGTTGAGGGACTTCATTTTTAACCTCAATCTACCGTACAATTGTCTGTTACTTTAAAAGTAAATTTTTACTTGACATTGGCGAAATGCGATAAATAACGCGAACGCCATTATTTAAAGAAGAAAACTTATGATTAGGTGCAAGTCGTAAAGCGTCAATTTCAACAACGGATTATGAATTCCAGTTTGTTTGTCCACCGATTCCTTGAGCCGCGTCCCAATACAATTGTGTTTGTCAATGATAAATGGTCGTGAGCGGCACTTTTCATCTTCCTCACACAAAGGCGCCGCCAACGAAAATCGTCGTACCAAACTCTACCTCATCACAATGTCTTAAAGTAGAAATTTGAGTATAAAATTATAATTACAAAGCAGGACTAAATGATACGGTACTAATCAAAGCTGGGAATAAATGCGGATAATGTGGTTTAATATCGTTTGAAAGAAGCCTTTCGGCGGGTAGTCGCATTCACTCATAATGAGTTTATTCAGGGATTTAATCGAATGAATCGTGGTAAGCAAATAGTGCTCGAGAGGCTCAATCCGAGATCTCGAGAACTTTTTATGTTGACGCTACGGGGGTTTATTGCTTTTTTAACGAATAAGCCAATGTGTTATATCAAAGTACGATAACAATGGTACGAAGGTAGTTATACATTTTTTATGCTTTCTGTGGGTAATTGTGTTTCGGAGCGAATTGAATTGGAAATCAAATACTTACATGATTGGTTTCGGATAAGAATTGTAATAGAAAACAAAACCTAATCAACGTTACAGAAAGACTATTTTCTTTTGGTAAATAGCTACCTTTACCAAGTAGTATAGTATAGTACCTACCTTTATCAAGTCCGGATTCATATCCCAGTAGATATAGGTACCTACAAATGTTTGTGTGATATTGATATAATTAATCGTTGAAATCTAAATTATTAGGGACCTATCCATTCCTTATCTAGTATCCAACCGGCGTGAATGAGGTCGGGTATCTCATACCCACCGATTTGAAAAACACTACTTAAATATTTCTTAATTGGGCGATTCCTAGAACTTGGCTGACTCGGTAGCTGGAGGGGGTGGTGTGGGGAGTAATTTTAAGTGGCAATAACAGTGCTTTGCCAGTAGCGGAGTAAACTACACGTGCACAAACATAGAGCGGGTACGTAATACCCGACCTTTTAGTCCATGTAACTATTTTGTGTTTTGGTTATGTTTTAATTTTATGCGTATTTTAATTAAATTGCCTTTTTTTAAGGTGTATAAACTCCAAAAATGCCTTATTTGTGTTTGATAGTAGACAGATTCCGCCAAAGGCAGAGCAATTCGCCTTCCTAAGGATATATCTCTGTATTTGGGAGAACCATCATCAATGTGCCTCCTGAATAAAGTGAGAAATTATATCGGATGTAGGGACTGCCCTACTGCCAAAGACAGAAAAACAAAGCATTCTTGCATATTTTCAAAAGCCAATATGTATGGAGCATGCTCGTTATTTTTGTTTAACACCACTTCATTCGTGAATGTGTTGAAGGAAAAGTAGTAGAGGTACTTAAAATATAAACCAAGCACAGATCAGATCTATTATCTAAAGCTTTGCCTAGGATAAAAAATGAAAATTTTGTAAAGTGCTTAGGGTTAGATTAATTTATTTAATTTAATGTTTTTACTCTTCCATGTAATGCTTAGGGCCTAGACAAGTTGCAAACGATACATTTCTATCGAACGAATGACAATATTTAATTACCTACTACTGTCACCCTGGAGTTTTCTCAGTAATACGTCAGTTTCATAAATTACGTTCAACGCAATCGATTGGCCACTTGGCTAGACACAGACACAACACTTAAAAAAATGCACTGTTATTTGACTACGGTGAAGATATAGATATATACTATATACCCTACCTCCCTAAGATTCATTTTCTTTGAGAATATTGTACTTACAATTCTATTTAGTTTACACTATGAAATTTACAAACGTAAGTTTTATTAGCACAACAATTGGAATTTCATGCATAAAACTACAATAAAAAAGATACGCATTAAAGTAATCTAAAAAATAGATATCCCCAAAATGTTTTATATTTAAAGCAAGCTCTTTGTTGTAAATGTCACAGAGAATTTGGACTAACAATTACCTTACATTTGAAATTTAACGACGCTACACATTAGATAGCAACGCTAATGTGTTCTGAATCAATGGGTAGCGAAAACGTGTAACTGGTAATTTCGACCTTGCGTCTTCAGAGATAGAGTGCAGTACAGTAAAAGGTGATCACGTTGACACGGGGAAGTTTGAGGGTAGCGATTGGCTACGGTCGACGAAAGCGACGTCCGTGACATCGCCACAAAGAAAGAATAACTTAGATAAAAGATTAACGACCCGACCACCGCGACACTCATTTGTTTTCAATAAACTTTCACACTCGGGGTTGCCAAATTATGGTTTGTGGCATGTCGCGTGAAAGATGGCTTTACAAAGCAGATATTGTGTCTCGTTTATAATAGAGATGTCCATCTATCAAGCTGTGTCAAACAACAGTTAAAACTTAACAGGGATTTGTTTCAGCGTTTGATTTATGGTTGAGAAGGTGAACTGTGATTACCTCTACTTTTCAGAAGTTTGCATTTGGCATTTAAACTCTACTTCCTCTTACCATCACGTGGAGAGAAGTGACTCATTATGTTTCACATTTCTACAAAAAAATGTTTCCTACCGATATATACGGTATCTAGAGCTAGGAGTAGAAAAAGGTCTCAAGGTGTATTCAATTAGTTACAACGGTTGTTACGTAACCGCTTGCCATGAGACGCATGTTTGCTTCCCTTGTGGTATACCCAATTGATAAAAAGAAAATCTTTACAATAGGCAGCTGAACAAAATTATATTCTGTACAAAATTTTTATTAATCCATTTTTAGTTTTGAAGGCGGTTTTCGTTTTATTTAAAAATAATCGAAATTGGTCAGCAACTTTCGAAGATACCGACGTATAAAGTTGGGAAAATTGGAACAAGTCATATTACGAGTGCGTATTTTCACGATTCCAAAACAACTAATGAATCGATTCAAGTAAAAATTTTAATGGGACCATTTGGGAACTCTATACTCTTTCAAACAAAAACGATTTTTTCAAATTGGTCTAGGCGTTTTCGAGTAATCAATCGGGGTACAAACATAAAAAAAGATGAATACGTATTAAGAACCGTTGCTGTGTGATGCCAGCAGAGTAGAATAGCATCGCTCCTTATCCTCCATCGGGTGTCGTAGAAGGCGGTTTATGGATCAGCAAAGGGGTATTGATCACCTGATACTCCGTCCACCAATCTGCATTGGGCAAGCGTGGTGGAATACTGCCTGAAACTCCTTCGATGACAAGGAGAAGCCTTGTGTCCCTGCAGTGGGTCTAATTATAAAGGCTGTAATGATGATGATGACGTGTTGAGAACTCCCTCATTTTTTGGAGTCTGTTAAAAATAAGGTTGGCCAAATCAAAACCAAATTAATATTTTTGTCCTGATTGACAAATTAGGAGCACCGCACATCGCACGCGGCGTGGCGACCGCGGCTGGGAAATTTTCTATGCGAATTGTGCGGTTAAAACACGCTTGACCTATTGGAACTTTCTTTGTATTTATAGAATTGTGTACACAACCGAATATTCTTTATTGCACACTAGTAAATCTTATCGATATCATATTTCTTTCAGTCAACATTTATATGGACAGCATAGATGTACTGCTACAATCGGACAAGATGTAAATGTTCAACAAGAGAATAAAATTTATATGTTGAAAGGCGCATTACAAATTAAACTTGCATTGAATTCGTTATAAGTTCAGTCCTTCCGACGCATAAGACTGTGTTACTATAGCGCCACCAATCCTCACCGAACCCCACAATTTACATATCACCCACCTCTATGTCATGACCACAAATTGTTTACGTACAAGCAAGTAAACACCATGCGATTAACAGAATAACGGACGGGCCGAGACCACGAGACTGATAAACTTGCCGGCGATATGCAAATGCCGGGTTGTACAAAATTTATAGTTGCGCGTAAAACGCACAATGCGCAGGCGCGTTGCGGTCGCGCGATGCGGGTGCTATTCTGGCGTTTACGGCAACCAATTACTATATTTAAGACTATTTTTGCTATTGTTGCTAGGATTTCATGTTTAGTCACACGTTCTGTCTCACTATGAGATAGAGAGGTTGACAGCGCTGCAGTGGTGCCTTCTTTGTAAGAGCTAAATGGATAGATTAGCGAATTGCGAATTAATCTATTCTATTCTTAATTAATAGTCTCGCGAGAGACATTAAGATTACGTATTTTACCAATGTCAAATGAAAATATATCTAATCTAAAGTAAGTCACAATAAATTGCACGGTAGATTGAGTTGGAGACTTACAACATGTGTTAATACAACAAGAACTCGGGAGGAACCCTACCGAATTGATATTTGCCGATGTACATTCTGGCAACTGGCAAAACAAGCAGTAATTAAAAATTATTAAAAATAGTGACCAAAAACTAAACTTAATGTCACCCAACAAACAAAAAGTTGGCAACCAATTTATATTACATTAAATATATGTTGCAAGACGCTAATAAGGATACAATGTATACATGTTTTAATATGTTTACGAATTAATCGTAAACATATTAAAACAATATTAATTACAAAAATGTTTTTATAATATTATCAGGACTACTTATTAGTCAAAAGTCTATTCTTATCATTGTACTGACCTTACACGGTTCATGTGTAAGGTCCTCAGATCATATAAGTAAGATCTGAGGTAAGGTCACTATTGAAATTCTGTAGCATCTTATTACTAACCAAAAGAAACAATTTTACTTTTCAGGATTGAAAATATCTTATCTCAGGTATTACTTTCTGACTTTGATAAACAAATCGTTCTTATCTCAAAACGTGTCAACGTGTAGTAGTTAATGTGTCGCGTCACATCCCCTCGCACTTAGCAAACATCGTCAATTATGTTTTCCAATTAGCCCGCTGTTGTAAATTGAATGTGTCTCTAAATAGTGTAATAGAAGAGTTCCGTAATAAAATCATGATGCGTTTTTAATTACCGTCGGCATTGTGCCACGGTCCCATTGTAAGTAGCCGTGGAGAAACACGTGATTTATGTACCTTTTGACGAATATTGATCTATGTTTTCGTTTAATGAGATCGCGACTAACGAGCTAAAGAGGTGTTGTGCACAGGGTTTGTCCTTTTCATGCCATGGTTTTGTTTCATAGGTATTTTTGTATAGTCTTGCGTTGTTAATCATCTGAAAAAAGTCGCAACGATATTCTTTTCAGACAAGTGTGACTAACTGCTCTGTAACACTTCAGTTAGTTGAGTGAAAAGACAGATAGGTATGATGAAGCATTTAACACCGCTTAAACATTAGTATTATTTTTATTAATCCATTTTTTTCTAAAATTTTATGTCAGTGAAATTGACAAGTGAAATTCAATATATGTATACTTGTCTTTATGAGTACGCTTTATTCGAAGGTATAAACTGAAATTTACATTTTTGAGCTATCTTCTCGTAAATATTGACATACTAAGGTGGCGCCTAACCGAAAGAAAAAAAACAGTTAAAGTAAGTACGTAAGTACCTACTTTTTCCCTAAACGTGTGAAGTTGCCAGGATAAAAGGACTAGGTACTACATGGTGTTAATTCATTTAAAAAACTGTGTCTCTTAGAAATATATAAGTTTTGGCTTCCTTAAAATGTCAATTTTATTCATTGTAGACCTGGGGGGCTATTCGCTAACTTTTTTTGACAGTTGAAAGTGATGATCATCGAGTGAATTACATATCCATTGCTGCTTGTACAGGACAAGTGCCATAATAGCGTGTCGTGTAATACAGCAATGGATATGTAAATCACTCAGTGATGATCACTTTCAACTGTCAAAAAAAGTTAGGAAATAGGCCTACTGAATGATAAAATTAATACATATTTCCACGCTCACAGCCATTATCTGTCTCAAATTGAAAGTTAGTGTTAGGTAGTAATTCTACATAAATCGTTTTAAATTAGTTTATTTTCTCAATATTAACATATAAACCAGTTGTCGTACAGCTGAACACAAAGGAATTCCTATTTTTGTAGTCTTAAAGACGCCAGACTCATCTACTAACATCAAGATTTCATCCTGCGAACTCTGGTTGTGTAGGCAGCGTTGTGGCAAACGTTTTTTACGTTCTATTTGGAATGGAAACCTAATGAATCTATAAGATCCTCAGATTCTCAAAAAGAATGAAAACTAGCATGATAAGTTTGACTTAATTACAGCTGTCAGGGCCAAAGCGAGGATATGCTGTGAACTGTCTTTAGAATATGGATCAATGGTACAGCCTGTAATTATGCACCAGCCCCGCGCCAAATGGTCTGCCGGCAATCAATTAAAACAATATTTGAAATAGTGCTCCCAAAAAAATTAAAAAGGAAGTTCTCGAGCTATAAACATTCCGTGTAATGTCCGACGTTTGTCCGCCATCCCGCTCTTACGAATAGCTGCGTCTCGCTCGCGTGCGCCGATGCGTCTACGCGTACCATATTACCAAAGAGGATGCGCGTTGGAATGAATTATGAGCGGGCACGTTACCGCCAAAGCCTTGTTTGAGAGCCAAAAGTAATTAACTTCGACTTAGTTAAGATTACGACTTCGAAGATAGCTCTCTGTTCACATGAGAAGCCGCGCCGCCGTAGCACACTGCTACGGAATTCGTAGCTCTACGTAGCATAGAAAAATGTTTTACCTTTATGTAATGTTTCAACAAAAGCAGGAATAATAAATACTGACTGACCGACGAACTGAACGCCTACCCCATACCCTTGGACCTATATAGTTGAAATTTCACACAAAAAGGCCTTTTATGATGTAAGCAAGGGATAAGGCCGGATTTTTCGAAATACAAACCCTAAGGAGGTAAAATATGGGATGAAAGGTTGTATGGAAATCCGTCACTTTTAAAGTTAAATCCATAAAAATTGGTATATGGCTTTCAATTAAAAATTAAGAAAGAGATATTATAGGATTTTTCAAAATTCAACCCCTAAGGGGATGAAAATTTGTATGGGAAATTCGTCATTGTTAATAGTAAAATCCATAAAAATTGGTATATGGCTTATCGGCTATTAAGATGTATGTTACGATTTTTCGAATTTTTACCTATTTTAACGTATATTAGAAATATGGGTATATTTAGAAAAAAATAAGTACCAACAATTAAAATCCTGCTCAAAGTAACTTCCACGGGGACGAAGTTGCGAGCAAAAGTTAGTTTGGTATAAATTTAAAACATTTTAGGCCCATGAGCCCATACTTAATAATTGTAACCACTAAATGTTAGAGCTAAGCACTACCAGAGTACTTGCTGTTTTTTTGACATGACTACTGCCCCAGGAACTGGTGGCAGTAGATGGACTTCTCAGGTTTTTGAAGGCGACGATCTTGACGGGTCCTCTAGCCTGTAATTCAAACCTCCCTACAGAGGATTCCTAGTTGGTGAGCATCTCCCGCGGGCGTCTCTAAACCAATTACTCTCCAGGACGTTCGAGTAAGAAGGGGTTACTTAATGTACTTACCCCTTCCGAGGGGAGCCTGTACAACGATTAGAGTCTCTAGGGTGTTCGAGTTGGAAGGGATTACTTACTTAATGTACCGTCCCATTAGGGAGTCTTCACACCGATTAGTATCTAGGGTGATCGAGTAGGAAAGGGTTACTTAATGTCCCGGGGGGGGAGTCTCTTCACCGGTTAGAGTCTCCATGGTGTAGGAGTAGGAAGAGGTTACGTAATTAAATTAATATAAATCGGTTCAGAGAAAAAAATCGACTAACATATTTGCCTTTAATCTAATAATTATCAATTATGGACTCAACTTCAAAGTATTACAAAAATAATTAATAACATTAAACAAAAAATACATATTATTATGTAATATTTTTAATTCTATATTTTTTGCGACAACTTAGGTAGATTCATCGAATGTTTATTGGTTATTTTTAGAATAACTTATAAAGGTTAAATATAGGTACAATTAACAAAAGAAAATAATATAGTAATTTAAGTATGTTTACAATAAAAAAAATAACACATAATCATCATTTGACCATAAAACTAATTCATGACAGTTCTATATGGGTTAAATAATATTAAAAGTAAATTATACGAATTAAAGAAATATCTGTTAGGGGGATTGGCTGTATGTCATACTAATACATGACGAGGCATAATAAGTGTCTTGTTTTGATGTTCATAAATTGTTTGATAGTGTGCCGGTAACATCTTAGCGTGTGGTGCAAAGACCTGAGACTTATTTAAATATTAATTAATTTTCGATTATGAATATTCAGAATTTAATCTTTAGTAACGATATAGCAATTAAATTGACTGATAATTATAAACTAACTAGCACTTGCCGGCGACTTTGAAATTAATTAAGATATTTTCAAAAAGTTTTTTTTATCTTTCGAGCACAGACTTTTTTCTTGATGGAAGGTGACCTATGTTCTTTTTTGTACCCCTAACTATATATATATACAACATTTCTTAATGACTGGTAGAGTAATTTTATCCAGAAAGCATAACAAACAAACCAATTCACATACGTAATGTTCATGGCGGGTATCGATATATTTATACCTACGCTTATTCTAATAATCATTAACAAGCTCTGTTATGGATCTGGAATAACGTACCAATTTAAATATAAATAATAAATTAAATATTTCTATAAATAAATATATAAACAGCTCTGACTATGTCTTAAAAGAATCATAATCATAACTAATTAAATTAGATAGGATTATTTTATGATTTGAAAGATTAGATAAAATTAGAAAAACACAAATAAATTGTACTGTACGATGTTGTTGTACTTTACACTTCACTACGTTAACACTTCAGTTAGTACAAAAGCGCGTAAAAGATAAAGTCGATAGCAATTAACAAATTAACATCTTAAGATAATTGAAGTTATAGCTAGATCATCATTTTCCTACCCTGCTCCTATTTTTTTTGGGTCGGTGCAGTATGCCCTGATATCGACAATACTGCTTAAGGATACTAGTGATGAAATATACAATCACGTAAATGTTAGATATTATAAAAAAAAACCGGCCAAGTGCGAGTCGGACTCGCACACCGAGGGTTCCGCCGTACAAACGTAGCGGTTTACAGTTTATGACGTATTAAATCAAATTCTGAGTTCACGGGAAGTACCTTGTAGGTTTTGATTCCCTAGCGTGTGACGGAAATTCGTCTAAGGTGTCGGTATAAACTGCTGTATCTTTTGATCGCGTTAATTTAGAAGTTTGACTTTTTCACTGCTTAAAGGGACAATAGACCTAGGTATTTGGTATAAATTTCAATTTGATACCTTTATTCGTTCGTGAGAAATAAGGTAGTAAGTTTCATTTTATTAAAATATTTTTATTATATTATATAACTAATAAAATGTGATTTTTGCAATTTTTTCTATATTTGCATTATATGAAAATGTTTCATGCCAAATTTCAAGATTCTGAGTTTACGGGAAGTATCCTGTAGGTTTTGATTCCTTTGCGAGTGTCGGAAATTTGTCTAAGGTGTCGGTGTAAACTGCTGTATCTTTTGATCGCGTTAACTTAGAAGTTTGATTTTTTCACTGCTTAAAGGGACAATAGACCTAGGTATTTGGTATAAATTTCAATTTGATACCTTTATTCGTTCGTGAGAAATAAGGTAGTAAGTTTCATTTTATTAAAATATTTTTATTATATTATATAACTAAAAAAATGTGATTTTCGCAATTTTTCCTATATTTGCATTATATGAAAATGCTTCATGCCAAATTTCAAGATTCTGAGTTTACGGGAAGTATCCTGTAGGTTTTGATTCCTTTGCGAGTGTCGGAAATTTGTTGAAAATATCGACATAATCGGCTGTATCTTTTGATTGGCTTGGTATAGAAGTTTGATATTTTCACAGCTTAAAGGGACAATAGACCTGAGTATTTCATGTGAATTTCAGCTTGATACGTCCACGCGTTCTTGAGATAAAGGGTCTTGACAGACAGACAGACAGGCAGACAGACGGACGACAAAGTGATCCTATAAGGGTTCCGTTTTTTCCTTTTGAGGTACGGAACCCTAAAAATACTGTACACGTTAGCTCCGGGCTCTCTTACATGAAGAACGAGTTAACTCTACAACAAAATTATTGTTATTGCGAGAAACTTTGATAGAATTTTGACAGACTTGGGTGGACATAAAGGCTGTTACTTTAACACCTGTAATTTGTTTTCAAATATTTATGTTGGTACCTATCTACATTATAAATAAGTATGCAGCAAGCAAGCGCGTGCAAGATAAATTCATTCTAAAGCGAAAGTATCTTGGACCTTATTGTTTGAAGCCCGCCTTCGCGCTCGAGCGAGTCTACTTAAACAAGCACAATAGTTGACTAGCGCTTGTGACTTGCGGCAAACACTTTCGTATCCACTCGCGCCGCTAATCGAGTTTGTCGGCCGATGTTATCTCCAAACTGAACGTTAATAGTACCAACGCCCCTGTTCGCCCCTCACCTCTTCCCCTCAAACATCACACCCACAAACAATAGAAATGTTTAATTCATAGGAAAATCTGTCACGTATATTGGTGATCGGATATCTTTATTTGCAAAAGACAATGTCTCTTTTGTCGGCCCTGTGAGAATGATGTTGCGCTTAATTAGATGTTATAAAGTGATTAATTAATTTAAAAAAATATTATATGGTTCGTTTTTTTTTTCAATTTAAATTACCTACAAGACTTAGTAAATGTATCCAATCATTACCAAAGTGTTACATGTGGAGTTTCTTCATCGCATATAAAATAGTTATTCAAATAAAATAATTATTTTCGTCCCGAAACGGTAGGACGATATTGCTGATTTAAAACTACTGGGCAATGTTCCTTAACCTTCCTAGTGAAAACCTCGAAGTTATACTTACCGACATTTCTGACGGAGTTTCTTCTGAATTCTTGTTGTAAAAATACGTGTTGAGAGACACCATTTTTAACTGAATTTACCGTACAATTGTTTGTTACTAAGTACATTTTCAATCGACATTGGCAAAATGCGTCATCTTTATGTGTCGCTAAAGCTATTATTTTAGAAGAAGAAGAAGACATTTCTGCCGGGGCACCAGTGTAGTTTCCAGTTACTACCTCTTTTATAACCCGTGGGTGACGTAAAAGTCGACTGAGGGATATTCTGAACCCCGCACAGATCATAACACCAAATTGTAACTTACACATCATAATTGACCCACACTGCTGGAACACAAGGCCTCTCCTTGTCGTCGCAGGTTTAGGCAGTAGTCCATCACGCTTGACCTATACGATTGGTGGACGAAATGATGAATACCCCTTTGCTGATCCATTAGTCGCCTTCTACGCCCCATTGGAGGATATGGGCTGTTGGCATCACATGGTTACTGACACAGTGGCGATTAATTCACCACAACAGTATTTCTAAGGGAGATTGGTGCTAGGCAGGCTGCCATAAAACTATGCCAATACTTATAGCAATAGGTGATAAACGAGCGACAGTAGGCACAGGCTGCAAGCTTGATTGCCAACTGATAATATTATTAAAAAAAAAAGATTTCTGGCGTGATGACGTGTTACTATGGGTTGCTAGCCTGAATATAAAGATCGTAGCACACTTATCACATGGAAAGGGAACCCTGTTTAGTTACCTGTTTTTAATGTTTTTTATATTTTTTACTATGAACGCTACGGAAAGGCTCGCTTATACGAAACGACTACGAACCGTCGCGCATCGCCTCTCTTTCATAGTAAAAAGAGGCGGTCCGGTTCCAAGCTGATAAATGTGCTACGATCTTAAGTCTTGAAGGGCTAACCCCTTAGATTTGGGTTACCATGTCAAAAATATCAAAACGAGCCTAGATTAGCCGGAAGCAATACTTTACTGTTGTGGCACAAAGGAGTCCATTTGCTTTGAATATAATAGCCATTGTTCTAGCCCCAAAATATAATAGCGGGAAGTTACCTTGATTTATTGCTACGCCATTGGCACATTCTCTTACTTTATTTCGAAACCTTGCCGTGGAAAGGGCCGAAGGTTCTACTAAGCTGTTGCCTTTGTACTTACGTACTTAAACGTGAAAATTCAATTTCAATACCGAGATTGTTTTATAAATAATGCAATCTTTTTAAGTATTCGAGTATTTAAATTTGGTTACAGAGGTGTAGTTCATAAAAGTTTGTCAAAAATATCGTTTAACGACTCAAACCCCGTATAGATCTACGCAACAATGAGTCCTTCTGGTGATACATGTCGATAATTTTGATAATAGCCCTTACTAGTACAGAAGAACTTCTTCTCCACAGTACCTAATGGCTTTCTCGAGGTCACGCAATTCTTCAATTGACCTGTCAAACTGTGCTTCATGTCGACACACAGAACTGTGGGCTGCTATTCCAACGCGAACTTTGAAATCGGCAAATCGTTTCCTTGTCGCACAATCAAGAAATGTAATTCACTGCCAGCACACGTGTTCCTTCTTACCTACAATCCTGGGTCATTCAAAAGAGGCGTGACCTTGCAGGTCGGCAAAGTGAGGGTGGCAAGCTCGGCGGTGCACCTCTCGCGCTAACTTTATATTTGCATTTAGGCTCCACTTCTGCTTACCATCAGGTTCAAAGGGGTTTTAGGAAGTCCAAAGGGAAGTACTTCCTCCGGACAAGGTGTTGTCTACCCGGGGACCGCTGTTCAACTCAACTGTGTGTAGTTGGAACTTGTATATGTATTCAGCACCTTTGGAAACTTCGTTAGCGCGATTCAACAGTCCAACTTGTATATACCTGCATCTTCAAAAGGGTATTATATACTTGACGGGTCGTCAAAATTGGTTAATCTTCTCTAGCGGTTTAAAGTAACTCTTAATCGAAGCTCGCTTCAAGAGTTCCCAATCTTGTCTGTGACCCCTTTCATGTATGGTAAGACTGCAGGTTGATGCTCAACTGTGGCTGCTTTTACTCGGCGTGGGTGACGTGGCCTACAGTAGCAAGCTGACTAGGACTGTAGGGAAATCTTTGTTTCCCGTCAAGAGTAATATACCCTTTCAAAATGCAGGTATATACAAGTTGGACTGTGATTGCGGGTTCTCGTACATAGGACAAACAAAGAGAAGCATAGGTACCCGGGCGAAGGAGCATATAGCTGACATAAAACATAGGCGCGAAACGAAGTCTACAGTGTGTGAACATATGCTAGAAGGGCCCAATCATTATATAAGGTTCGATAAACCACACATTCCCGCCAAGGAACGTCGATACATCCCAAGGATGTTGCGCGAGGCTATTGAAATAAAGAAACACCCAAATTTCAATAGAGAATATGGTTGATCCGTACCACCTTCTTGGGATCCAGTAATTAAAATTATTAAAACTCAAGCAAACCACCACACAGTAATCAAAAGCGTAAATCGGAACTCTCAAAATTAATAATTAAAGTGACGGTAGATTTAACTATTTCATAAAATATGACAATCTACATCTTTAGTCATCCCGTGATCACGAATGCTAAAAAGTGCTACAAAACGTCAAGTAATTAAAACAAAATGTAAAATCTAATAACACGCGAGTTAAATCCGTGAAAGTGTTTTATTTACAATGTGTAGTGCTCGCACAAATCTAAGAGAACATCAACGTGCCTTCTGAAGCACGGAGGAAAATCGAGTTGAAATATTTTCGGTCACCCATCCGAGTACCTACCGACCGCGCGCTTGGTAGCTTAGCTTTCGTGATCGTTACGAAGAACGCACGACTGCGGCATCATCGACCTCGTCTTAGATTGTATACCCATTATATCAACACAATATTATTACGGAAGTATATTTGTTTATAAAATTTCAAATCACAAACGAGACTCAAAGCCTCAAAACATTTAACCTATTTAACAGCTTGCTCATTACAACATTGTTCGTCTTATCACACAAATCTCTTACATGTGATAAACTGAACAATATAAATACCAACACCGCTCAACCTTACAAATGTGACACCTTGACATATCACGACACTGTAAGCTGGCAGTGAAAAGGGAATATCATTTACATGAAGCAATTTTCCAACTTCGCCCACTTACAAAAGAAATCATGATTCACTCACCCGACACCCTCTCAATTCTCTTCGGCCAATATTTTCTCACACCAAAAAGTATTTTTCTTGAAATACATATTTAAATTTCGATTGTTTCCATTCTTGTAGCGCCGCCGTTATTGTTGGGGCTAAAAAGGAAAATGGATAGATGATGTCGCTGCTTATTATTCATTGTTCACTCGGAGGGTGGCTCGCCGAGGGCCCGCACCTTCTCCGTGATTTAGCTCATTTTTTAAGTAGCTCCTTTCGAAATATTACGCCACATAAAAAGAAAGTTTTAAGAATGACACCGTATTACGACGGCTCTTTGCCCTTTCTATGTGAAATATGTTTTAGCGGGGAACCGATACAGAATAAGAAGTGAGTTTGACGCACTCCGATTTCAATTTGACGGCAAAACCCATTGTTTATCGTTACCATAAAGCGCCCTGGAGCACATTAAAAGGCTGATTGTGCTCGCCATATTTTAATCCAAACATTCAATTCAGATCCGATAAAATTGATCGGCCACGCTCGCAATCAAAGGTCCGTGGTATAACAAAAAACTAATTGACAACAATCAACAGTGTTGCAACAAAAAACAATATTTTCTATCATTGTCATTAATAATAGTTAGAAAAAAGTCATTCACACCTTTGCCGCGCGCTAACATGACAAATGCGGCGGTCGGCGGCGCGGCACAAAGCCGGCGGTGCGCGAGCGCCGCGGGGCGCCGCGCTCAGCCTAAATATTAATTATCTACAACAGTACGAACACCTTTTAGGAGATTATCACACTTTTGTATAGTGTAATGTAACAATCTTTAGATGTAGATAGCGCCGGCCAGCTCGTCGACGGCATCGTCCGTATCGTATTCGTATCCGGCTCGAAGGACCACTGCATTATTGTTCAAATGTATAAATTATTTTGTATAAATAAGCGCTAAAGAGTTGTATAAGTAGCACAGAAAATACAAAATTAGGTTTTATTAACAAAGCTTGTACTTTTCACACACCTCGAATACCTATCCGACTACCCTCAACACATTGACCGTTTACCCCAAATTGTACATAAACGCTACAAATTCTTATTATACGTCGCTCGACCACAATCAATTTACAAATTGACATTTCCTGTGGCTACAAATAGTTGGCGCTGGATAACAAATGTTTTTATTACGTTTTTATTGGTGCATTAGCCGTTCGGACGATAGAGAATTATAATTTAATTTTGCGGTGTGTTCAAAAATCGCGTGGCTCGAGGCGACAGCGCCATGTGTTCGCTCCGGCCGGACAGAGCACTGCACCTAGCTATTGTGTGAAAAACGAACGCATGTTATTTTTTCAACTGGCTTTGTTCATAATTACTTTAGCTACCGGTAACAACTTGCGAATTGTGTTGCGTTAATAGCAACGGAATTGTGGCAAAGTCGACTTTTTCGAAGAAAGCAGGCACATAACCTTTTTATGTATTTTTTTTTTTCAAAATTCGATGACAGTATATTTTTTTTTGGAGTTCAAAAAGGTACCTTGATGGGTCCTCTAATCTATAAGGCAATCCTCTTTAGAGGATATTCGGCGTGCGTGTTCTGCGGGGGAGTCTCTACCACCTCTACCATTTAGAGTCCTTAGGACGTAGCCGGAAGGGGAGGACAGTACAAAGTCCCAATAAATATTTAGGTATTTACCGTAACAAAACTCGATAGCGTGATTCAGGAGAGTACTCTGCCATCTTCTAGGAATATAGAACTACTAGCATACGCTGCTCTGTTCAAAATAAATCGACGTTTTCTCTCGGATTGAATAGTGAAACTAAACCATACTCGAATCCACTTAGAGACATTCTAAAAACTCATCAATATCGGCCCAACCGCTAAGGAGTTCAGTGACAATAACATACGAACAGAATTCAAAATGTGAAATCTTGTTCATGATCATAATTGCTTTACGGTTTTGATTTCGTAGTCTGTATTAAACCTGATTAAAGTTGCTCTCGACAAGCGCTAGCCTAGCAGAGGAACTTCGTATTGGTCGGTGCGCTTTTACTGAGTGGTGGGTGACATTTGCTGCGCGCTCTTCGGAGCTCAGTCTTGAAATCACTGACATATAATATAAAGATAAACTTGAACATGAACAATTATAATGTACAGGCTGTCCAGTGCCTCATATGCCCACAACATCTTATTGATCTAACGCAAATACGAAAATTTTTCTTTTACAATTTTTACTTTCTCGTATATTATACGTACTATATAGGAAGTCTTGTAATCGTAAAAAAATTCGACCTCGAAATTTTGACGGATTTACACGTTTTGTACCTCTGAGTTCAAAAATATCGTTCCTGAAATTATGTCTGTGCGTTAGCACGATAACTCGAGTATGATTTAACTAATTGCAACCAAATTTAACATGCATGTATGACATCAAAATATAAGGTTTCTATCAACTTTTGAGTCGTCGATCATGTAAGTTCAGCAATCAAGTGCGCGGTCGGTACTCAGATGTCTGACCAAAATTTTACATGCATGTATGGCATCAAAATTTATGGTTTCTTTGAGTCGTTGCCGGTATACGAGAAAGGCAAGAGGAGACCACTCCCGATTTTTCTTTTTCAATTTATTTCGTAAAGGCGTAGAAGATTATTTAATTTTTATGGCATCTCAAATAAATAGACCATGAATTCATGACAATAATTTACCAGTAGTACTAATTAGGGAAACTCACAAAAAATTTATATATATGTTTCAGGGGCCCTCCGATCTATTTAGTTATTTAATTAGGTCTGGGATCGTATCAGGTTTGGACAGCCCTGATGAAAACAATGCATCATAAAGCTATAAATACTTTAATACACAAATCAATAAATATTTAAACGACAAGTATAACTTAATTTGCATATAAGAACGAGTGTCGTAACTATATAGTGCAGTTAATTTTATTAAAAGCCTGAGGCGCTGTCGTTCGAGGTTGTATTCGGCACAGACATCGAATCGTATTACCAAAGAAAATATAATACTGTCTAAGCTAAGACTCGTAATAAAGACACAATTCAATCAATGTTTGAACGATTAATTTTTTCATATAATATCATCGTTTTGGTTGCAGTCATCAATCAATTATTCTTGTACTTACATGTCGTTAAATCAGTCTTATGAAGAAGATTTATACTTAATAAACTAGCGCTCCGCCCGCGACTTTGTCCGCGTTTTGCAATACAATATACTATTCTTATAAAATTTTCTTAAATATTTTTACCTAGTGGGTTAAATGACACATCCTTACTGACACACATCTAAAGTAGGTTCTATCAATATTCATTTGTATAATTGCAATAGTAATTTATGATCAAGTAGTTATTATGTTTCATAAGGCAGCGTGTTTTATCACAAGTTGTTTATTGTTCATTTATCTATAGGTAAAATTTTGAATCAAATAGCTTAAGCTCAATATTGGTGTTACAAGTCCCAAGGTGCTATAAGATGTAGTAAGTACAATTTCACTATAAGGATCATTATAGACCTTTTCTCTTCCTAGATTGAAAATTCGCCCCGAACAGCCTATGGTGAGTATTGCAGGCAATAAACTCTACTCCTGATCGTATCAGTGACAAACAACTATTACAACGAAAACCATAGATATTTACCATACAAGCATGTCAGCCTCAATATAAATTACATTTATTTTTTTAATATATCTCGAAGATTTTCTTTAAAATCAGTATGCAAGAAATAAGTACGCATACTTATTTTAAGTACCCTCACACCCTCAGGTCCGTGGCTCCCTTTTGATCCAAATCCTGCAGAGATTCTTGACGACATTGAGAGAACCATGGCCATCATCTTCCGCCCACAGCAATAGTCATTAAAAAAAAAATTGCATTTAAAAAATATTTGTTTACAGTTTTCATGATATTGTTTACGTAAATTAGTTGATGAAATGTTGAACTGCAATTAAATTCAAACTGAAAGCCAAGAAAGCGAGTCCAATAGTCCGACAACCATAAAAAGTAATAGTCTTCTATTCTATTCTATTCTTTATTAATGGCATACGCAAATCTTAAAGATTATGCATTTTGCCAATGTCAAGTGAAAACTTAAATAGTAACAAAAAAATTGTACGGTAGATTTTGGTTAAAATGGAGTCTCTCAACACGTGTTTTTACAACAAGTACTCGGGAGAAACTCTAATAGTCTTCTAATAAGTAGATATATCTAACATCAGCAGTATTTGTACGACGTTATTTACCTACCTTCTTTTATAAACGTCTACGGTTCTCAAATGAGATATTAATAACCCACGGTGTAAGTAATTGTCCATTGTTTCTATTTATCGGCACGTGCTTATGCCCTTGAGCATTTGCAATAAATTCTGAACAATTCAACTGAGCGTTGCAATTATAAGAAGCGCTGTAAATACCAAAGATCCAATATGTGGACAGCATTATAAAAGTTACAAAAACGTACCTACTTATGAGTAATAATTCTTTGACACGGAAAGGTATTATCCTAATAGGGAATTTACATGGTTTTTTAAAATTTATATTTAGTAGTTTACATATCCTTGAAAAAATAGTATGTATAATGTGTTTTTAAAAAAAGTTAAAAATAGTCACCCTGCACGTACATTTTCAACGCTCGTGACGTTACGTCATAGTCTGTATCAATAAAACAAATAATATTATTGTTTTAGCTTATTGTGCTTTATATGTGTTGAATAGATGTCTGAAAGTGTGTTTGTTACTCTTTCAAACAAACTGCTGAATGGATTTTAATGAAACTTTACTATAATATAGCTCATACATCAGAATAACATATAGGCTATAATTTATACTAATCCTGCGCAGACGAAGTCACGCGCAGCAGCTAGTGTAGGATAATATGGTTAGAGAGTATTGTAAAACATTACCACAGAGCTTTTACTCCTTTGATTTCAACAGACGTAAAATCGGCATTTCATGTTAAAAATTTGGTCATCATGACATCGACATATCCTGTTTATGGCATTCTACGTCACAAGCGCTCTCGTGGCGTTTCTAATATTTGAATTTCCCAGTTTTTCGCAATTCTCAATAATTAATTTCTTGATCAGAAAGAAAATTTATTAAAAATATTGATTAAGGGACATTTCTAAAGTAATAATAATAATAATATATTTCTACGCTCACACCAATTATCTAGCCCAAATTAAGTATCTTTAAGAACTTGTGTTATGGATACTAGATAACGGACAAATATACTTAATAATATAGATATTTTTACAAATAAACTTAAATAAATATATAAACAACCATGACTCATGAACAAATGATCGTGTTCATCACACTGACATTTGCCACTACCAGGACTCGAACCCGGACCGCCCGATGTGTAGGCAGCGTTACTGACCACTTCACCACGGCGGCGTCAAAAAAAATAACCTTATTTGATACATGCTACCTCCCTATTAACAACGATCAATGGCACAATGCGTTCTCCTTGCATGTTGAGTTCAACATACAAAACTTCAGAATGTAGTAATAGAAGCTTACAATCGCGCGATCACAGTAAATGCTCAATAACGATCGTACGAGGGGTTTGATCGTGTGATCCTGCAATCAAACACACATATCTCTTTAGAGCGTCGTAATTGGTTACGCGTCATCGCGCGAGCACAGCAATACGGGGTGCAAGTGCGATCAAAATCGCGCGCTCGGCATCGCGCGATCTGTTAGACACCTCTGTTGAACCATCGCGCGACGAAAACACATCGTATCATCACAATACAGAGAACGAGACAATATTTTGACTCCATATATAGTGACGAATCGGCGCACGCACACATACAAGCGTCGTTTACACGGCCGTTTTTGCCGTTTTGTCGGCTTTGCCGTTTAGAGCATGTATAGCGGCCGTGTAAACGACGTTTGTATATGTGCGTGCGCCGATTCGTCAGTATATTATGGAGTCACCTGTATCGTCCTCTATATTGTCGTATCATCGTACATCGCTGTCAGTTAGGACGACGCCTAATAGAGCTAAGTAATTATTTTCTAATTATTCTCAGAGTCTCTGTAAGTATTTTGCCATATTTACTGTTTTGTATTGTGTCTACCGTTCATGAGCTCGGGTATGTTACTTAAGATGCAATTAGTAAACAATCCATTTAGTGGTCCTCTGAAGCATTAATAGCTTATTTTACTTCAGACAATGCCATGGCAACGGGCTGGCAACCATCGCCGTTTTGAGGCACTGGATAGCCCATCCTGCCAGATGTGGATTTATGGTTAACCCCTTGTGTGTCGCGCGACCTCCTGGAGGTCGCTGTCAAAAACGCCTGTGTCGGCCGACGTCCTGGAGGTCGATCCCCCCCTCCACTGTTTTCCGATGATGAAAATGATGATTATTATTTGAAAATATAACTATACTTATTATATTTTATTCTTTTAGCTTAATTTATTACGATTTTAGTGACAAAAAATCTTATTTATAGTTTTATTAAACTTTTATTATAAAAATAATTACACGCGGAAAATTCATGAGGGAAATCCGGAAGTCACTGACCCATGCGCGAAATGTTACAAAATGGCGGCGGCACAATAGGGGTTAACCAAATAATACCTAAAGCTCAGCTCTAATAGTAACATGATAGTATCTTTATTGCACATCTATTTTCGCTACAGTTTTTTATTTTGTAGTACCTACATACCTAAGACAAACGCGCATACAGGTCACGTGAAGGTAAGTAGTTAACATCACTCATAGTCGACTACAATACTAAATTAATTGCAGTTACCTGCCTTTAAGAAAGCAATTAGGCTCTTTTCCTAAAAATCCTAAATCGTATGTCTCCGTTATAGTCACTATAGTGTATATCCAACGAAAATTTTATATTTCACTGTATGTTTTACAAACACTATTTGAAGATTATTATTGTTACCAACACTTTGTGGGTTTTTACGTCAAATAAATGATTATTATAATTAATATTAGTACATACTATGAGTAAGACTAACAATGAACACAAATAACATTAAACTTGTAATATATAACTTACTGTTGACTGAATATCTCACTCAGATTTTCTACCAATATCTTAATCAAAACAAAAATTCAAATCGAAAAATCACCCAGCACCAAGTTTAATGAATAAAAAAAACATCATTTGATATCATCAGTACTTAAAACTGGCTTTAAATACTGCGACCATTTGTTAAATATCACAATTACTTATGATTTACAAGTCCAGGTACGAAATAAATGTCCATAAGTCGGGTGACCTCAATACCACCGTCTCGACATCAGTAGGCACCGCCGCTTAATCCTTGACAACTAGTCAAATAAATAAACTTCAACAACAAATATTGTAATAACCGAACTCGCTGAGTAATACACGAGGACTCGGCTAAAAAGCTAGACAAACAAAAATGTGACTACCCCACGTGACCTAAGGTTTAGTCTTGATTCTCGCCAAATAGCAATCAAAACGAGGTTTCTTTAAATCCCGACCAAGTGATATATAATTTCCAGCCCCACACAATTTTCGATTTTGATAGGACCTGTTAAGAATTGGATTCGATTGTCATTTTTGTTAAACGTAAAATTTTATGGGAGCATTAAAGTTAAGTGGGAAATCCGAAAAGGAGTGTTAAAACTCAACCGAGCAGATGGCGGCGCGGCACTGATACAAACTCAATTATTTACACTCAATAAAAAGGACGTTATACGAGTATTAGAAATAACCTGCTAAACAGGCGGTTGAACTGCCTTTATGAGATACGAAACGACTGCGGTGCGCGATGAACTTGCCGACATGAGCAACCGCACTCCTAAATTCTCAAAGATAATTAAATAGCTTTGTAAGCTAGCTATGAACAGCGTTTATTGCGAGACATAAATGTGGACAACGATGGGAAAAATCCGCCACGTCAAGTTATAACTCAGGCAAACATTGTTGAAGCAAAATTATTTCTTTACAAGCCATTAATTTTAAGAGTTACGATTTTGCACTAGATTAACGAGAAAATTTTATAATACCGCATTGGATTCGACAATTGTCACAGCTCATCAGAACTTTTTAGATAGTTTCTAGCTATCATCTAGGCGCCCCAAAACAAAAATGAGAGCAGTTTCTACTCCATTTGTTACCTACCTGATTTGCGACTTGAATGTGCTTACATTAACGTAGACAATAGAAAAAGCTTGGTTAGATGAACTAGATTTTTTTCTGTTATAATATCAAATAGCATGTTTCACTACAATTTTAAAACAAAACTAAATAATGTTGAAAATGTAATACATTTTTCTTAACCAAGATATTTCTTGCGTATTTTAGGTGAAAATATGAGGAAAACTGTAAGTTTATCAATTTTCCCCATGTCACAAATGAACAAACCTCATTGTATTATCCGCTAGCTCAGTATTTAGTGCGCTTTTTCTGGTTATACGAGTATCGTTTCGATATTTTTATAATTTCACATATTCTTTGGAATATTAATAGACAAGTCTATAAGTGCAACACTCAGCCTATTCGTGGAATCGTGGTGGTAACGTTTCTCCTTGGCATGAACACAAAATACGAAAGGGTAACCTGCGTTTTTTAAATGCGGTCTCCTAGGGATAACCAACAACTTCTTCAGGACAGGCACTTCAAATTTGAACAACTAAACCTCTATTATCTATCTATTTCCGCTTCTCCTACCACAAGCTTTACGTGCCTTCCGAAGACCCGACAAAAATTGAGTTGAAATTTTTTCGGTCACTCATTCGAGTACCGACCGCGAACTTAGCGTTTGTGATCGTTACGTAAAACGAAGGACCACGGCACCATTATTATTATTAGACACCATTAATCCTATTCTCTATCTATAGGTCTATCCTATTTACAGTGGCGTGCATTAATTTATACATTAGGTAGGCATTTAGATCTAAGTCTCTAAAACTCAATCTGAGCGCGACGCGGAAATCTTTACATAGTATAAAATAAAGATGAATTATCAGAACATTGGGAACACTGCAATTTTTCCATCGTCGTACCTACCTAAATGCACAACACAACACAACACCATAAAAACACTTTTAAGTAGATAAATATTGTAAAGAAATTAAGATTTGCACGAAAACAGTATTTAACATTCGCGCGCGTGAGTAACATAACAGTCATAAAGACTTTGATTATTAAAAACGGCTGGCGTATTCATTCATATAAAAACTATTTCCTTACTTTTATAATATAATCACGTCAAGGTGTGTTTTATAACAGTGGAGTGAAATAACAATATATAAAAAGAATTTTAAAATCCAAATTAGTTATAAAGATCGTAAGTAAATAATTAAGATTAAAACTACTTTGTCCTTATTCAAATACACTAGCGCCACCTAGGGAGTACTGGATAATAATCTTGCGAATACTTTTATTTATTAATTTATTCCTAGTATTTTATGCGACCAAAGTTTACTTAAATTTCGTAATTCATTATTAATTGATGAAAGTATTTTAAAATAACCCTTTAAATCAATCGGCGTCCTAAACAATATCAAATTGATAATCTCAGTAGGTCAGCCTACTTAATACGGCTAAATTGAGAACGTCAGTTTCCTAGTTATAATACCTGCTAGTTATAATATTTCAATCTTGTCGTTTAATACTGTCAATTGTTGTGTGTGTTCTGAACAAGTAAAAAATATTGTAGTGTGTGTGATTTTTACAAGCAGATGAAACTAGTGCTTACCGCGCATATTGGCACGTAGGTTTAGGTATGTATACGTTACACGCAGGCCGCCCGAAGCCTATAGGTTGCATTATTTTGTTGGTAGGAAGGACGTTAAGTCTACAGGGTGTAAAAGACATGAGCAGTCAAACGAAAACCATGTATTCTGCTCACCGTCATAACATTTTTCTTCCTTTAAACTATACCTGGGAAATTGATAGTTACGATTTTATTGAAGGTCAAAGTCATAATTTTTTTTTTCATTTTTTTATGAAAACGTATTTTATACGTTATTTCTTAATTATTGTCCAAAGAAACATTATCATTTTTTTTAGTATTTCATAACAAAAAATGGCTTCAAAACGTTAGCGTTCAATGTAGCTCACTCGATGCGCACGGACACTAACGAACGGGGCCGTCGTCAAGCAAAATTATCGCGGTATTGCGAGTTGCGTGCGAGTTGAGCCCTTTACATTGCGCGGTACAATTTGCAATTTTTTGTAACACCAAAAAATAAAAATCATTTCCCAGCAATATTTTTTTTGAAATATGTCTTATTTTGATATATAGAATACGTGGTTTTCGTTTGACTGTTCATGTCTTTTACACCCAGTATAGTAGTGTATGAGTAATATATTGAGGTAGGCAGTGCTTAAATGCCTTTACTATGAGACCGCCCCTGCTATTTAATACGTGTAATATGAATTATTTCGATACCCGCCTAGTGTGCGAGCTTAAGTTTTTATCTAACTATACGAACCTGTTGTACACATGTAATAACAATTACAAAATGGCGCTTTGATGCGTAAACTTTACAACAAATTACAATATTTATTTAGACATTCCCTAAGTAATTGATAATAACTTTGTATTTCTACATGACATAAAATCTTATCCCGTTAGAATCTGTGTGGAAGGTCTCATTTAATTATAGATCTCAAACTTCAAGTGTGACCCCTTCACAACCATCAAAGTCATAAAATGATCACCACAAACTTTCATACCATAGTAAATGCACACTTATCAGGTAGGAAAGAAAACGCCTCTTATTAATTTGAAAAAGAGGCGATGCGCTACGCTTCGTAGCCATTGCTTAGCCGCCGATCTGTAGCGTTCATGGCAAGAAATTTATGGATAAACCTGGAAGCCTCAACTCGGACAAAAATTGCAGACAAAAAAATTTGACCTTAAAACTTATTATTATAATTCTTATTTCCTATTTGTCTCTTTATGACCACTAGAACACGTGTCACGTACCGTCTAATACGTCATAGGTAAGTACGTCATTAAATTACTTGTGGCGTGGGAGTTTCTAACGAGTCCTTGTTGTAAAAACACGTGTTGAGAGACTCCATTTTAACCAAAATCTACCGTACAATTTTCTTATTAACTATAATTGAGTTCTCACTTGACATTGGCAAAATGCATAATCATTAAGATTTGCGAAGGCCATTAATTAAGAATAGAATAGAATACTTGTGGCGTGAGTTAGAATGAGACAGGTGGGACACGGAAACACTCAAAGGTGGCTTCCAGTTTTACCTATAAATTTCTTGGTTCATAGTAAAAAAGGAGCGTTCCCTTTCCGAGCTGATAAGTGTGCTACGATCTTAAAGGGTACGCAAACTGACTAACTAACAAGTTTGAAAATTAAACGAAAGTTATTTTCCCTAAGTAGAAAAACTTCTGAAATATTTTTTGAATATCTGTTTCTGTTGGCCACGGACGGAGTTGTAGAAGGTTTCTAGTCAGCTCCGTCGTGACGTGGAAGAATTGAAGAGAAGCGCCCAGGTACTTACTTATCTATACCTGGAAAAACGCGACGTGTGTAAACCCGGTCTTCACACCCGAACACTTAAATACCACTAATCTCCTTATTTTTTGATCTCGATTATAACCATCGTGCGTTACAAGTTCCTCAATTCACCATGGTTTATCAGCCAGCGTTTACGAACCCACGATTTAGTTACGGCAAATATAACAAATGCCGATCAAAGCACAGGTAGACGCAAATATTTGTGAACTATTTGTAGTATTCACACTTAATAACGTAGATGAGGCGTTTTTTGTTGTTGTTTTTTTTCGTGTCCAGTCACACCGCCGGCTAGTTCAAAGGATAATCATTAGGCCACTCTCGATATGGCGCTATGATTGCTTCCATGGGATATCAGAACAGGTGACAGACATCTCTTGGGATGCCATTTTAGTTTTTGTGCCTGTTTTCGTGATACAGTTTTGTTGGATACAATCTTGTAGTTCTATTGTGACGAGGTTTTTTCTAATCGATTTGTAATTTACTTAACATATAAATTTAATAATTTCAAAATACTCAGATTTGCAAAAAAGTCATTAATTAATTGCATATTTCAAGATTCGTTATTGTTGTGGTTTAGAGGCAATTTTACTAAACATTTAGGACTATCATTTTATTGTTATCAACGACTTAACTTTAAGATAAAGATGTAGTAATTTTGATAACAAGAATTATTGACGATTAGTAAAGAAAAAAAAATATCAGAAAAGAATCAAGCACACCTCGTAAGTTCGTTAAAGGTTTACATATTTTAAATAAATTCTTTTGCCTTTGTAAGATGTCTACTGATTCTGAGCCATACAAAATCTCCAGTTAACAATAATGGTTAACTATAATTTCTAGAATACAAAAGTTTAAAGACTGCGTCCAACAATGTCTTGTCAAAATACATTATTTTCCCCAAGAATATTCCTTACAAATGGCCTCTCGGCGTCTTGTAAGGCCGGCAATAGACGTATTCGTCACAAAGCCTCCGCGGTACGTCGGCGTTACTTTAATACCTCAAAATTACATAGTGGACGTCAAGGCTCCTGTCCTGCAACGATTGAATTTAATGAGCCTATTCGCCGGACGATTCCGCGGGACGTGGGTAGAGTGCTGATTGGAAAAGTCGCTCCTATTGGCGGCGTCATTAAAGGGAACGATAGCGCACGGATCAGCAGGAATTACCGCCGGTAACTCTCGTGTGTTCGAGTCATGTCCACGGAGACCTGTAATGTTGCTAATATTTTTTGAACTACCTACTTAGAGGGCATTAAGTACGAAAATTGTTTTCATGTTTTTTCTTGAGATGTTTCTGTCGATATTTTGTTTTATTTATACAAATGGAAACAAAACATATTCTCTACATGTACAAGGTGTTTGGTACATGGGGCATGAAGCCGGCACCGTCTATGGTGATATAAAAAAAATTAAGTTGTAAAAAAATATTAAATTTTTTATACAAACAGTTCGATCAAAAAAACAAAATGTACTTATGGAAATTTAAAAAAAAAATTACAATTTTGAATTTTTAATCATCATCATCATCGTCAACAGCTCATTTAATGTCCCCACCGAGGGGCTCGAGCCTACCCCACATTAGGGGCGATTAGGCCTTAGTCAACCACGCTGGCCAAGTGCGGGTTGGTCGACTTCACACACAACCTAAGAATTTCTTCATGGGTGTGTGCAGGTTTCCTCACGATGTTTTCCTTCACCGTAAAAGCGTCGATTAAACGTACATATGAATTCAAAATTTGAAAACACATTGGTTCGTGGCGGGGATCGAACCAGTGCCTCCCGGGTGGGAGACGACGCTTCAATTCGGATTTTTAATATCACCATAGTATTCATATGACTATGTTAGCATGGGTAGGTGCCGGCTTCATACCCCATGTACCAAACACCTTGTATGTCGCAGGCGGATCGTATAACACGCCGTATTACAAAACGGCGCGGCGGATTGTACTGTGTGAGAACTGTTAACCAAATAAAACCGTTTGTTGATAAATCCGTAGTAGATTCTATCAATATTAGTTTGTATAATTGAATGGAGATCGATTATTATTAGTAGGTTTAGGTTATCTTTTTATGTCGAGCGGAGTGGAATTATTGTCACTCATCACTCTCACGCACTATACTCCGCCGCGCCATTTTGCAATACGGCATGTTATACGATCCGCCTGCGACATAGGTATACATATATAGCCAGACAGACAAACGATTTTTTGAAGGTGGAAAACGTAGAACTTACGAGTCATCCTGCATACAGTCCCGACCTGGCACTTTGTGACTTTTTTCTGTTCCCAAAAATTAAGAACCAATTACGAGATCAACGATTTTCGTCATCCAGAAGAGGCTGTTCTAGAGTGTGAAAAACACGTTTCTGAGGTCCCCACGGAGGAGTCATCATCATCATCATTTCAGCCAAGAGACTCCCACTGTTGGACATAGGCCTTCCCCAAGGATCTCCAAACCAGTCGGTCCTGCGCTGCCCGCATCCAGCGGCTTCCCGCGACCTTTACTAGATCATCAGTCCACCTTGTGGGGGCCCTACCAACGCTGCGTTTCCCGGTACGTGGTCGCCACTCGAGGACCATTCCGCCCTAACGGCCGTCAGTCCTCCTCGCAATGTGCCCTGCCCACTGCCACTTAAGGTTCGCAATTCTTTGTGAAATAATAAATTTATTTTTGACCTTTAATGGTATTTTTACTTTCTCGTATACGTAGCATAGAGGAAGTCTTGTAATCGTCAAAAAATTTGACCTCGAGATTTTGACGGATTTACAAGTTTTGGACCTCCCTGAGTCCAAAAATATTTTTATTGGAATTATGTCTGTGTGTGTGTGTGTCTGTATGTCTGTGCGTTAGCACGATAACTCGAGTATGCTTTAACTATTGCAACCAAATTTAACATGCATGTATGACATCAAAGTAAGGTTTCTATCAACTTTTGAGCCGTCGATCACGAAAGTTAAGCATCCAAGTGCGCACGGTCGGTACTCAGATGGGCGACCAAAATTTAACATGCATGTATGACATCAAAAAATAAGGTTACTATCAACTTTTGTGTCCTTTCCGGTGTACGAGAAAGTCAAGGAGAGACCACTCCCGATTTTTTTCTTATTCATTGGAAACTTTTAGTGCACCCCGCGTATTGAGAAGAATCGATTCTTGTCAAAGGCATGAAATGGTAATTCTCGCACTTAGCTAACGTATACAAGTTTATCAACAGAGCGAAAAGTTTTTTTTTAAATAATTACGGATAAACAAGAAGGTGACTAACACAAAATTTACTACTCGCCTCAAACCACGCAATAACAACAGCCCTATTCGAAATCAGTAAAAATAGGTATAATTTAGCAAAGTCAAGCACTCGCAATAAATCTGTCGGCATAAAACCTTTGCAAATAGTAGGGCGCGCGCGCACGGCCCATTTGCCGCGGACAAGCAACAATAGTTAGCGGCCCTAATGCGCCGGGCTCGATTAACTCCGGGAGTGCGTAACCCAAACATTGCCGGAGCATTATGCCCTTTTATGGGATTATTTTTTTCTATTGAAGCTAAATTTTATTATTTATTTATTTTGCACCTGAATTTATTTAAACCTTTTATTGCACCTTAAATATATCTGGGTGTTATCGAACACATATTAGGATCACCCCAGATTTAATAATACAAGGAGATAGGCCAAGCCAGAGTTTAACTTGTGACAATGCCCAGTTGGCATACATTACCGCCATTTCGCCGTCCGCGTCACTCGGACTTCCTATGAACTCAGCGATTTGAGCGATCTCCTTAGCGGCTGTGCTTAACTTTCATTGCTTCGCAGTCCTTATGACGCGCGCAATGAATAGTGTATATTACGGCACGCTCAACTAGAACCATGTTACGTAGTACGGCCGCTGATTGCGACACTCGGTCTTCCTATGAACTCGGCGATTCGCCCGATCTCCTTAGATTGATATATCTGTGAGGATCACACATATTAGGAACGAGATGTATAAAAGGTCATATCAAAAATTTCACATTTACAAGTATTGTGGTGCGCGAGTGCAATAAAACCCCCATGAATTGCCACAAAACCTTATAAATAACTAGCGGCACGTCCCAGATTCACACGGGTAGACAATTTTATTTTTTAAACATTTTGGGATAAACGTAGAGTTAATATAACTTTATGCACGACTGTTTATTTTCTTTCAAATTACTGTTTATATTTTTCTTACAAAATCTTATATTTTATCCATAATCCTGTATCTAGTCTTTGCCCGCGATTTCTTCCGCGTGAAATAGTTCTTTTGGGCAGCATTTTTGTGGACTTTGTTTAGATTTCTACACGACCTTTCATCCCCATCCGAGCAAAAATTACTAAAACGCTAAAACGAATATTTATGCCTAAATTCAGAGTTTCGTGGTTTTATCGTCAATAATGACGAACTCCCATACAAACTTTCATCCCTTATTTCAACGCCTTCGTGTCTAGTAGATATATTTTGTACCAAGTTTCATTCAAATCAGAGGCGTGAGAGCTAAATTGTTTTGGACTTCCATGCGACCTTTCAACATTTTATCATTCAAAATTTCAATACTTTTACAAATCATAAATAAAACAACTTTTACGGATTTAACTCGCGTGTAATTAGATTTTACATCACAACAAATCCGTAAATGTTGTTTTATTTATAATGTGAAGTGCTCGCGCAAATTTAAGAGAACATTACTTTTACAAATCTTTCATTTTCATAATTGGAAAGAATATCTTTGTAATGAATACAAAAAAAAAATACAGCCGAATTAAGAACCTCCTCCTTTTTTGAAATCGGTTAAAAATCTTTAATTTTTATAATTGAAAAGAATATCTTTGTATGAATACTCAAAAAGTACTGGACCGATTTTGAAAAAATGCTGCAAATATTGATTAAACGATGGGAAAGGACATGGGCTGGAAGAATGGAAGTTCATCATTTGTGAAAATACCTATTATCATAAAACTTGATAGTTTAGATTTGATAGTTTTACACTTGATAAGAAAAAATAAATATTCGTTCTAACGTTTTTCTAATTGTGACCTGTGTGGGGATGAATCTTGTAATGGGATGAAAAACCAACATCTAATCTATATTATAGTACCAAATTTCATCAACATCAAAATTTTTGAGTTTATTCGTTACAAACATACAAATCTTTTACCTTTATAATATTAGTATACGATATAGATTAGTATAGATATGACTGTTACGATATTATTTTGTTTATTCTTAGTATGTCTGTGTCGTTCGTGTGGGAAAAATTGTACGGCGAAGCCCATATTCATGTTTGTTAATGTTACATCTTAAAACTTTCATTTAATAATTAATTGCGTTGGTGTATGACGAGCTTCGTTACTATTGGTGCTGCTGCTTGAGCTTTGGCCAAGTGCGGATTGGTCGACTTCACACACAACCTAAGAATTTCTTCGTAAGTGTGTGTGCACCTTTCCTCACGATGTTTTCCTTCACCGTAAAAGCGTCAATTAAACGTAGGTATATATGAATTAATAATTTATAAACACATTGGTACTTACGTGACGGGGTTCGAACCGTTGCCTCCCAGGTGGAAGATAACGCCCTTACGTACTACGCCACCGACGCTTCACGCCACCGAAGCCACTGACAATGTGCCCTAGCAACCACTAACATTACTTCCGTATATCTTTAATAAGATTCCACAATACAAATTTTTGTAGTCAATAAATCAAAGTCCTAAATACTTGCTACTTTCACGACTAATATGCATTGCTAATAGAAACTTGAAACATGGTTTCAAATAATGGACACTTAACTTTAAGCCCTCTCAAGTATGAACTTAAAAGCACTTACACCGTAACAGAGCGCTTAAAGACTAGAATCGTGTCCAATTTATAAAAGTAACACGTCGTCAGTCGTGCCGGGGACTGCTGTGCCCGCGAGCCAATTGCGCTCTTACGAACCCGTGGGGCCCTGCAGCTTCGCACAAGTTATGACTTTAGGCTTCCAACCACTAATATAATTCATTTCAGGCGTAATATCTTACTAAAGGCCATAAAAACAAAACTTATGTTTCTGCGACAAATTAACATTGTTTATGGCTCGCAAACACAACGGTATTAAATTATAATGAGATTTATTAAAGAAGTAGATATTATTAAATGCTTTAATTTGTGTTAGTTAAAACTTTAAGGTGTTCTTTTTAAAACACAGCGATACACAAATAAAAAAATGAAATAAGTACGACTGTCTGAGTACTCTAGTGAAAAAAAACTTTTGAATTCATAGATACGTACTTATGGCGTCATCACATGCAAACCTTTGAAGTTTTATTTCAGATTTTGTTTAAATAAATGAATGAAATTCTATTTAATTTACAGTGGCTTAAAAATAAAGGAACGCTGTTTTCAGTTTATTTATTATATTTTCATAAAATATAGTAATCGATAATGTACCCTACCTGCTTGCCGTTGTGTAGATCGATCCTTCTAAATATTATGTACGACTCGTTTTCTTAGTGGCTGATAGGTACACACTTAATTGTCTATTACAAAAACTATTCAACAGATTTTGATTAAACTTCCATAGATACCTAAGTTAGACTTAAACCTAGTCTAACTACAAAAAGTTGTTTTACAATCCGACTTCTACTTTTTGAGATATGCGTGATCAAGCATACAGACATACATACACATAGTTCGAATCGATAACCTCCTTTTTTATTTCGAAGTAGGCTAAAAAATGTTTTCATCGCAACCAAAAAATGTACAGACCACCGGTTTTCAAGATCTGTAGGTAAGTCAATATTTGAATGTTAGAAAAGTAGAGTTTGTCTCAGTGCCTTGGTGATCAAGTCGTAAGAGTAGTGGGTCAAACAGCACTATCACTGCAATAGACAGTAGGTGGCACGTCGTGCTTAAATCTAGTAAGTTTTACCACATGTACTTCTTGTAATCAGAAGTGATAGTATCCGTTATAAAGCAATACTTGCATCATATTATCTGTAGGTAAGTATTACTATTTACGTTTTTCGTTTGATTGCAGTTAGGAAAATATAGGATATATACTTTTTTTCTAACCATGTGATGCCGGCAGAGTAGAATAGCATCACCCCATATCCTCCAAGTATCGTAGAAGGCGACTAATGGATCAAAAAATCAGCTTATACTCCGTCCAACAATCCGCATTGTCAAGCGTGGTGAACTACTGCCTAAGCCTTCTTCGATGACAATAGGAGAGGCCTTATGTCCCAGCAGTGGGTCGAATTGTAATGGCTGTAATGATATGAATATTTCTTTTTCATATTCTATGTTAATCTTATAATTTTACCATTGTTAGTATGCAAAATAAAAATATTATAATTAGTACCTACGTGTATTATTAATTGTATTGTTTATTGCAGAGATATTTAGATGTTATCGCATATTTCTATATTTTGACAGGGTCAATAAATAAAAAAAACGTATCACCAAGATTTTTTTAGTCAACTAAGTATTAAAATTTTTTTCCTCCTCATATTTATATTTAGTTATGATTTTTAAACTCAAAATTAGCTACTTTTGACATTCAAAAAGGGATACCGAATAACTCCTTGAACTTTAATTATAATGCCAGTTTATTAGTCCGTTGAGGATTACGTCTTCTTCTTCTTCTTCTCCAAGTGGTTAACATGGTACAAGGTTAGCCTGGTTTCAGAGTTTTACAATTCGCCATTTCTGTCTTCTGACGTGACTTGTTTACGATTAGTATCTTTCCGCGGCGGGATCACCAGTTTAACGGGCCTTTCGAAGCACGGACGAAAATCAAGTTGAAAATTAGGGTAAATCACGTTTTCCATACAATTGAGCTCATAACGTAACGATTTTTACACTAAAAAAACTTGCACTTTAATGCGTGTTTATTTTATATGGTACAGGTGCAATGGCACCCGAATCCCGAAAATAGTGAATAGTTTATTAATATGTAGTACTTAGTTCATCATATAACTAGTAGCTCCATAATTTAATTACCTACCTTAACCTTAGTTTTCCGTTTCAAATCTTATATGAACCATAAGATTTTCATCAGTCTTCTTAAATATATATGTAGTTTAGGTACTCATTAATTTATTTTGATTAAAGTTCGTATTTGGTAATAGCATTGTATTTTTATGCATAAAAAAAACAGTAAGTCTGATTAATGAAGTTACCTATATAATTTTGCTACTAATTTGTGCCCGTCGATTATAAAACGAATGATCTACTTTAGCCCATATCCTGAATGTCAAGCTGGAAGAAGTATTAGATAGTCTAAAAACCACTTTTGATATTTCTGCATGTTAGCCCCACATCTACCCCCCTGCTGAAGAAATCAGTAGTTAGGCTGTACCAACTTCAACAACGCTAAACATCTGTGCAAACTTTTGTACTAGAATATAGCCTTAGTATCATCTAATCATAATACCTAACATTATACTCGTGTTATATCCTAGTACTCTTAAGTTTTAACTCGAAGATCATTCAAATCCTTTAAAAAAAAAACTTTAAAAATTTACGTAACCCCGACATAATTTTATAGCTAAGAACGCTCGATCACGTCAGCTGTGAAACAGAAAATGCATCAAAATCAATTGAATTTCAAGCAGCCAACTCTGAGCTAATTATTCCAAACGTATTGTGAAAACCAAATCTGAGAGCGCTAGACTCTGTGTAAACAAGACAGACAGACACATCAAAATTATAACGCATCTCCTTTTGCGTTGGGGGTTAAAAATGAACCTCATCACTAGGAAAATTACACGTATTATGTACGTGTAATTTTCCTAGTAATGAGGTTCATTTTTAAAACGCTAAATTCTGAAATAGCCAATCACAGTAAATGTACAGTGGCCAATCAATGAGCAATAATTACACGATTAGCTACTGATACAGAAAAAGTAATGAGAGCAGAAGCCATTTAATCATAACTGTAATTTCACCGTTAAATTAATATTCCTTTCCAAACAACATTATTAAGTTTGAATTGTAAATTACTACTTACAATTTGTTTGTCCTAATTATTGCGAGTGCTTAATCCAATTTGGTCTTAAAAACCGAAAATTTTCATAATCACATTGAAGAATTTTCAATGGCAATTTGAACCAAAACTAATTTGTAAGGTGACAACTATGACTTAAAGTATAAAATACGTAGGTACAGACTCATTAGGTTAATAATAATAATAATAATAATAAACGCTTTTAATGCACACAAAAAGATAAATAGAAAAAAAAAGAACAATACAAGTAAACACAAATGTATGTACAAGGTAGGCGGCCTTATTGCTAATAAGCAATTTCTTCCAGGCAACCTTGTGTTGCAGGAAAACAAATAGAGAAGAATATAGGGTGCAGGCAAAAACAAATTACTTAAAAACAAAATTAAGCTAATTACAAAAAGCAAATAATACAAAATCACTTAAGCTAGGTATATAGGCATTGTATAAAAAAATAAAAAATAAACGAACAGCATAGAATAAGGTGATGGTAACACAGCTAAGGACGGGTGGAAAGAAAATGACTCCAAACTTGACTTTTAAAGGAGTCCAACGTGCGAGCACTTCTAATACTCATAGGCAGAGCATTCCACAATCGGACTGCATGAACAGAAAAGGAATAGGACAGGAAGTCAGAAGTATGAGGTGGTATAACAAGGGTAAGATCAAAGTTAGAACGTAAAGTGCGATTTGAAAAAGAAGGACGAAAGATAAAGTAGGAGCGAAGATATGGTGGCGCAGAGGGTAGAAAAAGGACAGAATAAAGGAGAGAGAGAACGTGTAAGTCTCGCCGCCGACGAATTGGTAGCCAGTTTAATTGGGCACGATAAGAAGAAACATGGTCAAATTTACGTAGGTTAAAGACAAACCTGATGCAAAGATTTTGCAGACGCTCTAATTTGTCAAGAAGCTCCTCCGAAAGGTCCGCATAGGAAACGTCAGTGTAATCAATAATAGAGAGCAACAGCGACTGTGCCAAAACGACTTTCGTACTGGTCGGAAGGAAATTCCAGGAAATCTATTTAACGAACCATACGCAGCAAAAACTCTTCTCCGAACCGTCTCCACTTGTGGCCTCCACGCTAAACACTGGTCAAAAACTACACCAAGGTTCCTTACATTTTGAGCAAAAGGAATCACTGTGCCACTAAAATTTACTAACGGTAATGTGGAATAATCAATCCTTGAAACAAAGTATGGGCTACCAATTACAATTGTCTGTGTTTTCAGAGGATTAATGACTAGACCATAAGAGTTACTCCAACTGTTGATAGTGATAAGGTCATTGTTGGTTAAAGCTACAGCACTAGAAAGTTCACACAGTGGTGCTTGTGTGTAAATCTGCAAATCATCTGCATACAAGTGATAAGAACATGAGAGAGACTGCGTAATAGAATTAATAAATATTGAGAAAAGAAGTGGAGATAAAACGCCACCCTGAGGAACGCCGGCATTAATATCGCACCACTTGGAGAAGGTATCTTCAATGCGTATGCGCTGCCGACGACCTAGCAGGTAACTTTGAAACCAATCAATAACGGAAGGAGATTTGCCAAGAGAACTCAGAATGCTAAGGAGAACATCAAAATCCACGGAATTGAACGCATTGCTAAAGTCTAACAAGGTCAACAACGTGAGATGGCGATTCTCCATACCTCGATGAATGTCTTCAGTGATTTTAGTTAAGGCAGTAGTGGTACTATGACCCGTACGGAAGCCGGATTGTAGGGGATTAAGGAGATTATTTACGTTGAGGAATGCAATGAGTTGACGGTAAATTAATTTCTCAAGGACTTTGGACAAGAAAGGAAGGATTGAAATGGGACGATAATCAGAAAAGGTTACCACAAACTGACAAATTTACTCAATCGATTTTGCACGTTAAGGTGGAAACATTTAAGGTTGAAAACAATTGGAGAAAAACAGCTTAGGGTAGTGTGATCTACAGTGTCGTCATTGTTTTTTCATATGAACTCTATCATCAAGTTAGACGACATCAAGAAGCTTATATTTTAATATAACTTCGTGGACGACATAGACTAGACTCAGGATAAATAATAATAATTTAAGTTAAATTAATAACTATTTTTGACCTGAAAAGGTGGTAGGGTTGTTGACGAATGAAAGACCCTTTTGATTTTAACATTGTTCGAGTACTTACCCAGTCTTGCCATAAGTTCTGTCCCAACTTTTAAGAGGGTATTTTAGAACAAATAATATGACAGTATTACTATTATTTGATATCATTAGTAAGTTTGATGTCCAACAATGGGCATCTCTTGGCTGATCCAAAACAACAAACAAAACCTCCCCCAAATCTCTCCAAACCGGTCGGTCCTGCGCTGCCCGCATCCAGCGGCTTCCCGCGACCTTTACCAGATCGTTGGTCCACCTTGTGGGGGACCTACCAACGCAGCATCTCTTGTCTCTCTAGGGTCTCTAGTGGTAGGAACGAATTATTATGATGCGGAAGACCTGAGGATGCTACTAAGGCATTACCCACTGTTCTCAGCCTCGGGTTCGATTTCTAGGATGTACGGTAAGCATCAGAGGTCAACACTTAATTTTCACTATTACTGCAAAAGCGCTGGCTTTGCTATGGCATGGTACTAAAGTGTGTGTTAATCTGACTGATGCTGACTGTACAATTAAGTGGTCGGTTTGGTTGTGCATGTTTTAAGTCCACCTGATTTAACTCTATTGTTGTGTTCCGGCAGTTAGAGGTAAGATAGCTATCCTCCAGATGAAGATAGCGGGCATTTTGAAATAAAATTTTATACTTAATGATCACTTTTTTAAAACCACCATTTGTAACTATCAGAAAGTCATTTTATAATCTTTTTCATCAAATGAACTTCGTGATTTTTGCCCAATAACCAGACATAGATATATGGCAACACAATGCTCAATAACACGTGTCATTCACGCACACTAGTTCATTTCTCGTTCTGCCCCGAGCCTCGTTTTGCCCCGGTCTCCCCTACTAGTTGAAGTTATTTAGCTTTCCAAACATTTTGCATGATATCCAAAAATGCTAAAATATGAGCAGGTAATTGTGAAAGGTTTTGTTTGATAGTGAATGTTGCAGTGCACATAATGTAAAGTAAAGAAAGCACTTTGTATAAGATCTTTTTAATGTAATAATAAGAAGGTTAATAAGTTATAAAAAAAAATTAAATTGCAATTTATAAAGACTTTAATAAACACGTAGCATAAAAAACTGATATAAAAAACTTAACAAGTTTGTTTTATTGAGACGAGAAGAGAATTGAAAAAATATTATAAAATAATTATGGCACATTGAGTTTTATGGACATTGCTCAACATATAATTTTGAACGTATAATAGTTAGGTAGGTAGATTACTTTTGCAATAATACTGTCATTAATTCGAAAACGCAATATGATCTGAAGGCACCTAATAGTGTAATATCTGATAATTTATTTCGCCATTGTTGTCATTCGAAAGAATATCTAGAGCAAACTATCCATAAATTGTACCAGCTCAACCACCTCCACATTAATAAAGATCATCTCCAATCATTTCACCTCTCTCTCTCGCACACAGCATCGATAAGTACCCTACTTCTTTAATCATTGCAATTTCGAAACAAGCTCAAGTGTTGTCGGTGTCGAATAAATTTTGTATAATGTAAACGTGATAACAATTTAAATTCCTCTGTAACGGGTCCGGAGCCGACAAAAACAACAAACAAACAGTGAGACACGCTATTGGGCGAGCGGAGCGGGGCGGCGCCGGCCGCGACACACCCGCCCGGCGTGCGCTCACTCGCTCACCCAGTCCTTATCTTCCGCGCAGATGCGAGGGACGTGTTGTCTGAACCTTACCGAAAACAAGCTGACTGCTTTGACGGTCCAGCACGAGTCTTTAAGACACCATGCCACGACCCACGCGCGAGTCCTATGGAGACCAGAAACCACCCTTCTCCTACATCGCCCTCACAGCGATGGCGATATGGAGCTCCCCGGAGCGCATGTTGCCTCTGTCAGAGATCTACAGATTCATCACGGACAGATTCCCGTACTACAGGCGGAACACGCAGCGGTGGCAGAACTCGCTGCGGCACAACCTGTCGTTCAACGACTGCTTCGTAAAGGTGCCAAGACGGCCGGACCGACCCGGCAAGGGCGCGTACTGGACACTGCACCCACAGGCCTTCGACATGTTCGAGAATGGTTCGTTACTTAGGAGGCGTAAACGTTTCAAGCTGCACAAGGGTGAGAAGGATAGTTTGAACGCGGAGCTGGCAGCTTTAGCGAGCTTTAACAGAGCATTCCTGGCGAGACAGGCCGGTGCTCCTTCAGCTGGTATGCATAATGGGAGTTTATATTCGCCAGCTGCTGGGTTGTGCTCGAGACCAAGTCCGGAGCCAGTGGAGCCACCTGATACAGCTGCGTTGTTACCAGTGGGGCCGCGTCCCCGCCGAGCATTCACGATAGATGCTCTGCTGGAGCCGGAGCCGCGGCGGTCACCATCGCCGCTTCCACCACCGCCGCCGCTGCCGCACTGCCCGCTACCTCTACCACCGGCGCCCTACCTGCTGGCCGCGCAGAGGTACCATGCTGAACTGCTCGCGGGCCTCCAACAGTCTTGCCTACCTCCGCTGTGGACGTGGCGGGATACAAGTCAATTTTCACATTATACGCTTAATTCATGAAGGGTAAGTTTACATTTCTTCAACTTACATTTAGTACCTCTAAGACCTATTTGTAATAAAGCTAAGCAATTAGGATCCGCGCAAATCGGCTACCGGTCGGTGGCGGTGCCTTATATCTGTCAAAATTAAAAATATATTAAAGAGCTTTTGTTATGCGGTTACTACTTTGAAATTATAAGAACCTTTACTTACGGATATTATTTGAAATATTAGTGACCGGTAAAATAGATTAATTATCGAAATTTTGAAAATATAACCACAACAATATAGTTCAATTAGTGAAGTTTTGCAGTCTGGATTTGTTTTAGTCGGTACTTTAGCCTTAAGCTAGGTTAAAAATCTAATAGCAATGGAAAGCTTAACTAAATAAGCATTTTAAGCTACTCAAATTATTCACAGCAGCGAACTTACGGCTAAGAAATAACTTTTACAAAAAGAAAACCCCAAAAATAATTTGAAAACTTCATTTCATCATAAAGGTTGAATACTTACATTTGGATGTCGAAATGAAAATGTATACTTATATGGTCATATAATATATACCTATTACTCTTAGTGCACAAAAATTATTGCTCTCAGTGGCTTTTGTAACCCTTTCTCCAACGACATTTAGAAAGAGTTACCAGCCCTTAAATCTTGTATTTTTAAACACACCTATTTTTTATTACACAAAGGTAGTTAGGATCATGATTAGTTATGATATTTTCCCGGACTGTTGGGATGATTTGGAGTAAAACATCTTTATTGGGTTTTGCATGTATATATGGGTTCACCAAAGGTTTGATTCGATGCCCCTTTTATGCAGGCGACAGGCTGGCAACCTTTGCACGGCCCACACTGCCAGGTATGCCTTTAAGTATAACCAAATGCTACTTAATGCTCTGCTTAAGCCCTTTTGAGACTAATGAGCGTGATTGTCCGTATGATTGCCGTTTTTCATACGTCACTAGCGCTGTGCCTGCGACTTCGTCCGCGTCGATTTTTTTCAACAAATATAGCTTATAGCCTTCCTCGATAAATGGACTATCCAACACAAAAAAAAAATCTATTAGAATGAGTAGTTCCTGAGATTAGCGCGTTCAACCAAACAAACTCTTCATCTTTATAATAATAGTATAGATTTAGGTCATAATTTTTAGAAACAAAAGTAAATATTAGGATATTTGATTAAGCATTTATTATGTTGAAACACTTGAAATCAACTTTTTTTTACAAACTGAATTTTAACATTTTAAGTGTTAATTTAAAGACCGACCTTTTGTTGACAATAGCTAGTCAAGGATATTTACAGATTTACCTACAAATCTGTAATAAAACATTATTAGCTGTTATATAGACGCTGAGAAAAAACATAAGCGTAGAAAAAGCATTTTCATTTTCAAAATTTTGGCTTACAACCCAACCTCGTCTTCTCAACCCGTATTTTTCTGGATTCTGAACCCCGTGCAGATCATCGCATTGCCACTGGGACTGTTCAGCAAAATATCAACTTACCGCGTTGACTCGGTTGATCGGAGAGTCAGGAAACTTATGATGGTGATAGGCTGATACAGGCTAATCTGCAAAGTTTGGCTCATCGTCGCAGAGTGGTCTGTCGGTATTTTATAGATTGTACTTTGGCGAGATTGCTGTTGAGCTACATGAGCTTATTCCACCATCTCCTTTTTACCATCGGGGGTCTAGACGGACTTCAGGTTACTAGCCCTACCTCGTACAAATTCCGCTTATGCGTACCAAGCGGTTTTCAACATCATTTAGTAAGTGCGACGCCATAGAGTGGAATTCCCTGCCGGCCTCCATATTCCTGAGTTTTTATAACCCTGCTCTATTTAAGGTTAAAGTGAATAGGCATCTTCTGGGTAAACTCGCTCCATCTTCAGCTTCCTCTTAGCTCTCCAGCACAGAGTGTTGCCAAGACTGAAACCATTTTTAAGTAAAAAAAAAAACAAATAAATTCAGTGCCAGGATAGAAAAAAGGAAAAATGCTAAAATTTCGCACATATTTGCCTAAGTAATTAATTCGTAAGATTGCTATAGAGTCATGTATGACATAATTATGTGTATTAACTTTTGAGGCTTGGCTAATTAAGCTTCGAAGGTTAGGTTTGAACGGTTGCCATTAAATTATAATTAACGTTCTTAACTGTAGATACAAGTGTGATTGATATGTATGATTGATATTATTTATTGCACTACATGAGTTATATGACCATGTAGCGAAAGAATTTGGTTCTTTATACTATTTAGGTGAAAATCAAGTCTTTTTTTTACTGAAAATTCTGTTGGCCGCAGGTGGTCTATACAATGCCACCGGGTTTTTAGGAAGGCGGGGACCTTAGTGGGTTGAAGGATTGTCTCTATGGCGAATTACCGAAGAGATTTTCTAGTCGGCCTGCCATTTTCCCATGAAAGATAAACAGAAAAGTTGCTTGTAAAGTTACGCCATCTTTGTCTTGCGTAACAGCTTATGAGACAATTGGATTATTTTGACATAGTTAAAGATAACAAGCCCATTAGAACGTCTAAAAAATCCAATGAAGCAGTTTTCGTTTTCATCAAAATCGGGCGCGAGACTCCTTTGAGAGAGAGAGAGAGCGAGCATTTCAGCGAAGATGTATCAGCAACCACTTGAGTTTTTTTCACGACTCATTGTCGTGTAGAGTTATACATATTAATTGCAACTTATAAGAAAGATTTAATTAATTATATCTGTTTATCCGTTATCTAATATACGTAACACAAGTTTCTAATGATACCTAATTAGGGATAGATAATTGGAGTGAGTGTACAAAAATATTAAATTAAAGAAAATTGATTAAATAACACTCACTTAAAATATTTTACTAATATCTTTTTCAATTTGAAGTTCTTAATTTCTCACAGTTCTTAAGCGGAAGTGATAAAATCTTGTAATGATATTAATTAGTGTAAGAATTTCGCAATAATTTGCACTAATGTAATTCAATTAATTTTGTTGTACGAATACGTGGGAGCGACGTATTTCTGATAAAATATAGCATACAAGCGGCGTTAGCTACTGTGCACATATTTATATTTTAGTTACATGAATAGACTTCTTTATTAGAACTTTCTTTTGGCAAGAAATTCAGTTTGCAGTCTTTTTTACTTGTGACGTGGAAGCTACCACTTGACAGACTACCTATATGAATATTAACCACAATAATGTTAAATATTTTTTGCATTTTACAACACGTAAATATTTTTAATATTAAAAAATAATACACTGAAAAAAAATCCATCTTTCCGCCTGAGGCAGGACGTTTTTTTTTCAGTGTATTTTTTTCTCATAGTGACAGACTTTGATAAAATGGTGATACCTAGTTAAAAAAAATTACCACCAACCAAACCGAGGTATTATTTGTCCGAACCTGGGGATAGTACAGTCAGCATCAAAAGTAGATAAGCACTTTAGGTTGTCATAATAACCGATCATGCATAATGGTGGCAACCATAAATATAGGAAATAGCCTCAGTGGCGCAGTACGTAAGGGCGTTGTCTCTTGCCCGGGAGGCACCGGTTCGAACTCCGCCACGTACCAATGTTTTCAAATTTTGAATTCAAATGTACGTTTATTCGACGCTTTCTCGATGAAGCAAAACATCGTGAGGAAACCTGCACGCACACACCTATGAAGAGTTTCATAGGTTGTGTATGAAGTCGACCAACCCGCACTTGGCCAGCGTGGTTGACTAAGGCCAAATCACCCCTAATGTGGGGTAGGCTCGAGCCCCTCGGTGGGGACATTATATAAGCTGTTAATGATGATGATGATGCATAATGGTGGCAACCATAGATATAGGAAACTGTAGATGGGCAATAAGAAAGAGAAAAAGCATACTATCACGTATAATAGAGCGAGATAGATAGACGAGACCATTTCACGTACACGCAGGCGGCCTAAGTAGACCTGTCAGTCACGTAGAAAAGACAGCAACTGGCAGACTGCAGTACTATTTTTCACGCACACATGCGCATTACTCACACATTTGTGCATTTTTTGGTCACGCCTAGTCGGTTCATTGCCAATCTACAAACGTCAGTAATTATAAAATTATGGTGACAACTATTCCTGCGCAAGCGCTGGTGTTGCTATTACAGGGTATTTAAGTGTTAATCTACTGCCGATGCTGACCGTACTACATACTGCCATCGTAATCTCGCTGTGCCTCGACACCATCTTTTATCGTTTTCCGTCGATTTTCTTCACAATTAACTAGAGACCGCTGACATAAATAGTAGATTGCTTGACAAAGGTGGAATGGAATCAATTTCCATATGAGGACGTAGTTAGATGGCTATAGCCCGAATAGGAATTGATTCCTTTTATCCGTGTTATTCTCCTTTTCATTTCGAATACAAGGAAATTAAAAATCGTTTTTTCTAAATTATTTATCGATAAAATTACTCGTAAAAAAACAGTGGCGGATTTACAAATTTGCCGCCAGTAGCTAAAAACTTTTTCCGCCAATAGGCTAATAAATTTTTGCCACCCCTACTTGTGAAATTCGATACCCTAGTTCCATCGAGCATATACCTAGTTCACAATCATATTTTTGCAACTTCATTGGTCTCTATCTTCCTCTATAAGTACATTAGCTTTTTTTTCCCTTTATCAAAAAAATTTGCCGCCCCTTAAAATCTGCCGCCTTATTCTGGAGACTAAGGCGGCAGATTTTCAGGCTGGAGCCTACTGGTGAATCCGCCACTCGTTAAAAAATTGGTATTTTTCACAGATTAGGGAGAGTAGGTAGGTATTCTGTTAAAGAATCTTTTTTGGAACACATAGCGCCACGGCCGCTGACCTGGTGTTGCCTGTAAAGTCAGTTGAGATACTTTTTATTAGCTTGCAAAACAATTATTCTTCTACAGATTTTGTATGGCATTACGAATTCGTGACGTCATAAATTCTTATGGTGAACTGTCTGAACATTAGATGATTTTGATTCGCTTAAAAATTATTCTAGAGGTAATTTAAAATAATGGAGGTTTCATAGCATAAAAAGACATCAGCACCTTTTACCAATTTAACACCTTTTAATTATTTGTGAATGGTCTCAACAACCCTAAAAATCTATGGCAGTAGTCCACCACGCTTGCCCAATGCGGATTGGTGGACGGAGTATAATGTGATCAATACCCCTTTGCTGATCCATTAGTCGCCTTCAACGACACCCATTGGAGGATATGGGGTGATGCTATTCTACTCTGCCGGCTTCACATGACTTTAGATTATTCAATCATTCTTTAATTATAACGCATAGAATTAAACTTTATTGCAATTTAAATTCATAAAATTTGCAGTACAATGCACAATAAGCGGCTTTACAGCTAAGGATCTCTTACAACCAACCTTTAGCTGGATAGGATTAAATCAAATAAACAAAGGGAATATGGCGATGCAACAATAAATATTAAAATAGCTCGTTCTTAATGTAACATACAGATACAGATAATGACCTATTGATGCACAGATCCGATCAATCGTTTTGTCAATGTGTTATTATTCTAAGTTTTGAATCCTAGTAGGGATAAATATTTGTCTGATGAACACGAACATTCGTTCAAGAGCAAACAACCAGTTTACATGTTTATTTATGTTTACTAGCAAAAATATCTAAATTATTATGTATATTTGTCCGTTATCTAAGTATACTTAACACAAGTATTTAACTGTACCTACACATTATTTTGGAGTAGATAGATGATACTAGCGTGGAAATATGTTATTTGGATTAGTTCTGATAACACACCCACCTTACTATAACGATATTCAGTGTCCACAAAATAAAGCTCATTTATTTCATCATTGTCTTAAAGATTTTACGAATAGTAATATCACATTACCAATACTATAGATACCTAGTTTTGTCTTACTAAAAGGATTTTTTCTGCGAAAACTTCATTTCTTTTGTTTTAAAGTGAGCTTTCTCCAGAGCACTATCAATTTTGAAAATAAAATTGGAGACTACCTATTTATATTTACCAAGTATAAGGTTATCTTTATTTAATGAAAAAAGTAAAATTAATAACACAATTTACGATTTACAGGTGAACTTTAATTTAAAAAGGATTTTGAAGATTATAGACAGTAATGTTTTTATAAAAATGTACATAATATTAATTCAGCATTAACTATTACTAACTAAATACTTGAGAAACAATATAAAAAACCTGTGCATATGTCCTCTATAACTGGAAGTGCCAATAATTTAAATTTTAATAAAGTTGCATTACTTCGCTGAGTCGCAAGAAGAATTTTGTGCGAAATACAAACCAGCCTTACTGTTTGACGTATGTGTTCTTTCAATATCCTGGAAAAGTCGATACTTATTAATATTGTTTCTTTTACTAACATATTTATTATCAAACAACCCCTGACTTCAATATTTAATTTACCAGTTATAATTAAAGTTTTATAATTAAAATTATAAGCCTGCTCAAATTATATTTATTTTCTACTAGATGACGCGATTTACTTCGTATTACCTATTCACGGAGTACTAAACGTCTTTGCACCTATCCTAACGACATTAATACTCTTCCTTCGCTAAAATGGCGGAACGTCAAATGTTTGACAGGAAAGTAGGCAGAACACATAACAGTTTATATGGAAAAATGAAATTGTTGTTTTTACTATCTTCCTCGCAATTTTTCCATATTTTCTCACTTTTTAAACCTTTTACCTTTAAACCAAGATAAGATAAATCCGTTCAGCCGTTCTCGAGTTTTAGCGAGACTAACGAACAGCAATTCATTTTTAAATATATAGATAACCATATTTCTCTCGTTTCCGATATACACTACTGGTGCAACCCTAAAAGAACAACATGAATACTCGCAAAGCATAACTATTTAAAGTTCAATTTTAAAACGCTTATTATTATAATTGTGCTGTCCTCTACAAAAGGCGTAAACGCGCCGCACATATTTATTTTCAATTTTCACCATAGCACACTGGCATAAAGTTTTTTAATGGCTTTTAAGGAATAGCTTACTGTACCTATAAGGTAAAATCGAAATTATTATTTTTTTGTTATATCTCACAAACGATTTTAACCGACTTCAAAAAAGGAGCAGGTCCTAAGTTCCACTGTCTAAATTTTTTTGTTAATTTACCTACGAGCCTCTGTGTGGGTCAGTTTTTTTTACATGACTCCTCAATACTCAATATTACATTGCATTCCATAATGTAGATAGGTACAGGTGATTGTAATTTAAAATTAGAAAAAAATATGAACCCTGTCAGACACAGCACAAATAATTACCTAATAGGACAGAGGACTTAAGAGTGCTTTTATTTATAAATATGCTTAGTATCGGTTTAGCACCCCACGCTTTTCTCTAAATAATAATTATACTTTTCGTTCATCATTTAGGTTCTATACTAAAAAGTTATTTTCCACTTTTAGTCCGATTTAATATGAATAAAAGCGTGTTTTTTAGAACTATTAAATTATCATCCACTTTTTAGTGCGACACCGCCAACTTAACAATGACAACGCCGATCGCGTACATACTCTAATACGCCGACATCGGACGTTTCCTATCTTTAGTTGACTATACATATTAACCGACATTACAACTAATTATTTTTTCTACATACTTAATTAACGCGGTCATATCGAAAACAATACTGAAAAAGACGTAAAATTATAAATCTACATAAATACGCTGAATTTGCGCTGTAGTAGGCGGCGGCGCACTGGCGAGAAATCCCAAGAAGTTCGGTTTCAGCGATCGGTCGGCTGATGTCGACCCGACAGTGGTCGATCCCTTTCCGTGTTGATATAATGTGCTGCGACCTTTAGACGTTCGTTAGGGTGCGTTTCCACTGACGCGGAAAAAGAGGATTAGAATTTTTCTCACCCAACAAAATTCAACTCAATGAATTTTGAGTAAGAACCCATTTTACCGCATCTTGATAAAAACGCCCCGCCTAGTACTCTTCGACCTTCATAAATAACATAAAATTTATCCGGTGCTCCATCTCATGACGTATTAAGCTGAGCATTTCCGCTTAATATTAAAGTTCCCTGATGCGTTAAATTTGGTTTGCGCTAAATTAAATTTAATGCTGTTGTAGATATAAAGGATATAATTTTGAACATTTTCTTGTTTAGTTAACTATCCGTGCAAGAATTTCGTGGAAAAATAAAACCAAATTTTGTTATAGTAGGGAATAATACACAATATTTTTTTCCATCTGACCCGGTATTAGACGACTAACCAAACTTGATGGCCAATAGCTGTTCATTCGATAGACATATCTCGAATGTTTCTACAATGTTTTCATTCACGTAAGTATGCGGGTAAGTCATGACTGCGTGTAGATATAGGTACATCATTGTCTCTGGGTACGAGAGAGATAAATATCGACATTCATTAACGCACGCACACAGTCGCAGACAATGTGCATTGTGCATGTATATCTATGTATAGGTATGTTACAGTCAAAACCCGTTTTTAGTTAAAACGCCATTTCCCTAGTTAAAACTAGTTTTTACTAACTGCCTTTGTAAAAACGCGTTTTCCCTAGCTAAAACTACGTTTTACTACTTAGAATATTTAAATTTTAGATAAAACTAGTTTTAACATTGAACCTTAGTTAAAACTAGTATTAGATCAATTTGTTGGGAATTGAAAATAAGTTGTAAGCTTTGTTTTAATTTGAACTGATATTGATTGAGTTTTAAGTAAAACGCGTTTTCCCTAGTTTAAAGTAGTTTTAACTAACTCCATTTGTTAAAACGCGTTTTCCCTAGATAAAACTAGTTTTTACTACTTTAAATATATTTTAAATAAAAAAACGAAGCTAAGTTCAAACTAGTATTAGAACAACTTTTTGGGAATTGAAAATAAGTTGTAAGTTTTGTTCTCTGAACTTTGCCATCGGTTGAAACAGTTTTAACTGAATCATTTCGAGAAAACGCGTTTTGTCTAACTAGAACTAGTTTTCACAGATATGTATTTTTGAACAGCTGTTAATTCTAGTTGCAACAAAGGCATTAAGTTAAAACGCGTTATAACTAAAAACGAGTTTTAACTGTTACTTTTTTATATAAACACAGTGATGACTCACTCGCATTCGTGAGCTAAACTTTACTTCTTTAAAAATAATGGCGTTCGCGACACATAAAGATTAGATTATTATTAAATTTAGCCAATGTCGACTGAAAATGAAAATGTAATTAGTAACAATCAATTGTACGGTAGATTGAGTCAAAAATTATTATTGAGTCAACACGTGTTTTTACAATAAGATCTCCGATAAAATTATTGCATACAAGCATTTAACCTCGTATTCTTTTTCTTTGTCAACAGGTGTGGCAACAGCGACAGGACGATCTCAGAAGTAGCACTAGCTATAAGAAAATTTCTAGAGACTGTTCGTGTTATGCCTAAGCTAAATAATTAGGAGAGTAGTAAAAGACATTTACCTATTGCGCACGTGCGTCTCCAAAGGGCCTGAGATTAAGTGTAACGTGAGTCCAATTGACTGACGGAGTCGCCGATACATACTAAATGGTGAGTCTCGTTTTCATTTTTTAACTATCTCTGCATAATTCCGGAACCTTGAAAAAGTCTAGTCATTTTTTACTTTAGTAAAAGTCATGTAATTTTTTTACTTTAGATTAAAGCAGTCTGGGTTCCAATCCTGAGACAAACTGTGTGATGAACACGAACATTCGTTCACGTGTAATTATTGGTTTTCACACATAAAAAAAGCTGGTGTTCATTAGGAAAACTTCTGTTCTTTTCTTTAAATATGTGTTAATAAAACGCATTTATATGCGTTCACTGAACGATAATAAATCGTTATAATAATCAACTATTACAGACTAGCAACTATTTTGAGGTACTACATAGCCCATACCTACTGCCAAAATGTCGTTTTAATTAAATATCACTAGATATAGAATATTTTTTGAGTTTAGAAACGCGTAAATATTTTTAAAACTGGAAAGAATGCACTGAAAAAATCTACCTGCCCCAGGCGGGAATCGAACTTAGCATTCTCCGTAGTCCGGGCGGCTGCGTTAACCACTACGCCACCGGGGCACTGCTTTCACTGTCAAAATTTGTCAGTGCTTATATTTTTATGGTAACCATTGTTTCATCAAATCTTTGAAATTTGCATTTCTAAGTTCCGAAGGAAAAGTTTTTGGAAATATTGTACGTTCAATTAAGATGAAACTGCCTTATATTATAGAATATTTTTTGCGTAAATATTTTTAAAACTAGAAAAAAAAACCCCATCTGGGGTAGGTCGACTTTTTAAGTGTATTTTTTTTTCTAGTTTAAAATTATTTACGCGTTTGTAAACGCAAAAAATATTCCATAACATAAGGTAGTTTCATCTTAATTTTTTTCAGTGTATTTTTTCTAGTATCACTAAATATGTAATTAAAATTAATCAAATAAATCAAATCTACGTTATAAAAAGTGATACTCAAACTAGATACAAAAAAAACTTAGACTACCATATTACAGATAAAAGACTTCGCCTAGGTCCTCTGAGGTCCTAGGCGAAGGCTAGGTCCTCTGAGCAATTACCTAATTGCTATTCTTTTTACACAATTAAATAGTGTCACTAATAGTAAGTAATGGGACTAGGAATCATGGTCTAATTCAAACTTCGCGATTGAAGCCCTATGACATACTACGGGACCACTGTGCATCGTTTTGGTTTAGTTTGGTTACTGTCGGCCGTGTGATGCTCTCAGAGTAGAAATGCATCACCCCATATCCTCCCAGTGTCCTAGAAAGCCACTAATGGATCAGCAAATGCGTATTGATCACCTTATACTCCGTCCACCAATCCGCATTTGGCAAGCGTGGTGGCCTACTGCCCAAACCTCCTTCGATTACAAGTAGAGGCCTTGTGTCCCAGCAGGCAAATTATAAAGGCTGTTATGATGATGATGATGACTGTCTATCATGAATACTGCAAGCATAAAAAATATATTTTTAAAAAACCGCCTTCAAAACTAAGAAGGTTGAGGTTGGTAATTGTTACTATCTCGAGATCTGACAAACAAGTAATAAAACATGAATGATATCGTCGATGTCAATTAAATAAGCATTATTAAGCATTACTCAAAAACTACACTTGAGATGTCGCTCAAATTTAAATGGGACCACATGACAAGCACCTTCTTCCATACGTAAAAAGAATCATCAAAATCGGTATAAACAGTAAACAGTTATGAGGTAACACACATAAAAAATGCAGTCAAATGTAGAACCTCCTCCTTTTATTTAAGTCGGTTAAAAATTTAAATATGGGTGTAATACCTTTTTGTATCACAAAGAAAAACAAAATTTAATAAAATATTTAATAAAACGCTTATTAACGAAATACCTTATTTGGAGGCACTATGACAATAGTTTTTACATCGTTGAAAAATACTATAATTAATGTTTTATAAAAGGCTTTTGCCATTATGGGTAAAAAGTTAATAGGACAACGATTTTTTCTTTTAAAATAATCTGGCAAAGAAAAATTCCATAATATTATATATAGGTAATAATTTTGACATCGTTATAAAGAACAGCTCAAATACTACTAATAACAAAATGTAAAAGTGCATACCTTAACGATATTGTTTTATGGTATTTTAAAATAGCTGAAAAAAAGTAAACGTTGTAATTTTTTAAATTAAATAAAGAGAAGATCTTAGGAAGTAAAAAGAGCAATATCTTAAGTTAAGTCAGACCCTATCTTAACTTAAGATATTTCTACCGATAAAATTGTCCATAGAACACGCTTCTAAAGTTTGATTACTACTATAACCCAGACACATTGTACCTATATTCCCTACCTAATAAAATATTTGTAATCTAGTAGCTAGGTAGAAACGAAATTCCAAAAACAAACTGCAATGGCAACCTACTAAAACACGTTAAAAAGAATAATACAATACAACATAATTTCTTCATCAATTGTTTTCATCTAGGTAGAATAGAATAGAATAGTAATAAACTTTATTGTATATATCGTCGTAATACATAAAATCACAACACGTTTACATAAAATTGTTCATTGGGCGACCTTATCGCTTAGAGCGATCTCTTCCAGGCAACCTTAGGATGGACAGGAACTAAAGATCATAACCGTGAGTGAAGATGACGATGTAGCAATTTATGTACAATAAATACACAAAAATAAACAATAGTAGGTAGGTGCATTTTCGTATGATTAATTATATTTATATAAATAGATAACAGTTTATATAACTATTAATTAAATATGGCTATACTCATGCCTACTTAGGCGGATTAATTTGACAGAATAATTAATTGATACTCTTTGAAGCATTGAGTCATGCTTTGAATGGTATAATTACCATTATTTTTTGTATAACATCTATTTTTGTACATCACTGTTAAATACAAACACTTTTTGCGTAAGTGAATAATTAATCACAGTCGAAATATTAGAAAATATTTTGCCGTAATGCTATATTTGGTCTGAGATGCTATGAGGTAAAAAGATATAGTAACTATTTATAGCTGTAATAAGAGAACTCGGTGATAATCATAGCCAAACTTAATTTATTGGACCTCTTTAAAATCATCGCTATTTCATGACAATATATTATTTATATATTTTATACTTACCGAAACAGTACTTACTGTTCTACTCTTTCCACCCTAAAGAAGGCACAGCCGAGCCTTTCTGAGGAATGTAGGCGTCATAGTAATGGCGGAATTAATTTACAGAGCGCAGTCACAGGCCTAAGAAATTATATATATATATATATATATATATATATATATATATATATATATATATATATATATATATATATAATGTGAAAAGAAATATATATATATATATATATTTCTTTTCACATTTATTAAATATCTACACAAATATTATAATAAAAAACCTCTCATCTGTTTCTAGGATGGCTTAGATATGTCTAATAAACGGTAAAGCTGATGGTGTGCCAAATCTACTTGATAATTGTAATTACATAAATCTTAATTTATTTATTTATTCCAATAACAAAATACATTTTGTGTCGGAATTAACTTTCTTAAGAGTAAAATTAAGAAACTTGAAATAATATTTTTTTGCATGTTAAACATGATTTTGCTGATAGAAATGGCCACATTAATCGCAGCCAATCAGCCCAAAATAGTATTTGAATACAAGGTAGAAATAAAATTACAGTTAGCTTTCGATAACAAGAAACGCTTTATGTTCAATAAAAATACTATTATGTAAATTCTTAAATCACTGATGTAATTATTCAAACTATTAATTGTAGGTAATGGTTTGAATAATTTCATCGCACGTTAATATTTTAATAACAACATTTAATAACAAGCAAATCGAATTATTATTTAATTTGCAAACTAGTCATTAATTTTAGTTCATCCATGAAACCTATTGAATATACCAATAAATTTAAAAACAAAAATTAAGAATTTTAAGTAACAGCCGACAAAAAAGATCTAAAAAGTTTTTTTTTTCTTTACCATATTGTATATTTTTAAGAACTAGTGTTACGAATACTATATAGTGTTCAAATGAATATATACATTATTTAGATATTTTTATAAATACACTTAAATAAATAACATGACTAGTGTATAGATAACGTGTTCATCACTCAAACATTTATCTCTACTAGTTTATCGCCTGATGTATAGGAAACTTTACGGACCACTCCAAACCAAAACGTTGGAAGCCATGTAATGATATGCGTAAAACGTATTTAAAACATTTTGACGTGACAACGTCTTATAATTCGATAGAGCCGGCTGCACGCACGAAAAAACATGACGCATGCGGCGTTACCTCGTGTAAGGCCGGCAAAACAAATGAAATTAAATTTTTCTTTTGAAAAATGCTACCATTCCATCAGAAAATACTGATGGAATGGTAGCATTTTTCAAAAGAAAAATTAAGACGTTGTCACGTTCAACTATCGTCAGTAAACCGACTTTACAGACAACCAATTTTTTTTGTCCAAATGGTTGGAAGACAAGCATACGGCCTGCCTCGTGGTAAGCCGCGACCGTAGCCTATAGACGCTTGCATCACTTTCCCTACCCAGTGGAGCCCTTTTTTTTGTTACGTTAGAAAATCCATTTACGAACCTAGCACGCTGGCTGGGCGTAAGGCGTGTGCGGGACTCATTGGCACGGAACAGCGCCGGTCCTACTCCGCTAAAATCGACCGGTACCCTCCTAAGCTCTTATGGGGGCGTTTTGGGATCAGCGCACATAATGTGCGCCACTACACCAAAACGCCTCCAGGCCGACCTTACTCACCAACAGAAAAACAACTCCACCAAAATGTAGTGTTATTTGATAATGGTCTTCTGTAAAGTGGAAGTACTACCCCATTATAAAATATTTTTTGCGTTTACAAACGCGTAAACGTTACTAGAAAAAATACACTGAAAAAAATCGACCTGCCTCAGGCGAGAAGCAAGTGTCTTGTTTCCAACATGGCCGTTTAGTTCGTTTCGTTATTGCTCCGCATATTCTAATTTGTTACCGCCAATGGTTAATTTCGTGGGGAAATAGAAGAACGAGAACTAATTGTGACTCCCGGGCGCGCCCTACCTGATTGCATTGCTTCAGCCAAATCAACCAATAAGTGTTTTCAAATAACTTGGAAGGTGTTGGTTTTTTATGGGGTCAAGTTGCGAATGGTTGTTTTCCTACTCTGAGCCTTGACGTAAACACATAGGTACTTCCTTTTTTTCTTTTTCTCAATTGCTCCCGAGGGATGTAAAATAAAGCGTTACGAAGGGCGCTTACAACCCTTTTTATGGTACAGTTCCCTCAATACAATTCCCGCCTGAGGCAAGTCGATTTTTTTCAGTGTATTTTTTTGGTACTACCCCAGTTCGGGCTGCTCCAGATTCGAGCGGCTAATCCGCTGTGCTCTACGTCGACTAAAGATTGCTTAACAAAATATCTACATTACACATAGATAATTATGATTACAATTATAATCCTCATTGGTTGAGTTTTGTTCGTAGTTAGTTACAAAAATTCAGTTACCAGCGAGGACCAAAGGAGCTTTCCGGGTGAAAGTCGCTTCTATCTTCAGCCTCAACATCAGGCTAAACGCATCATCATCATCATCATAACAGCCTTTATAATTCGACCCCCGAATACCCCTTTGCTGATCCATTAGTCGCCTTCTGCGACACCCATTGGAGGTTCTGTATTCTGAGATTGGAGGATATGGGGTGATGCTATTCTACTCTGCCGGCATCACATGGCTGACGCATACCATCAAGTTAAATAAACATATTACTGAATTGATCGTTACAATCACGCAAATTAATAATTATTAAACGTGCCTAGTTCTTAAAGAGTTCTATAGCTTAAAGATTACCTGCCTTTGGTTACACATAAAGTCACATCTGACAGCATAAGAGAAGATTATATTTTAATTCTATTCTATTCTTAATTAATGGCGTCGCGTCGCATTAAGCGTACGCATTTTGCCAATGTTAAGTGAAAATGTAACTATAAAGTAACAAAAATTGTACGGATGATTGAGGTTAAAAATGGAGTCTCTCAACACGTGTTTTTACAACAAAAACTCGGAAAACACTCACAGCATAAGTCACGTCGTCACATTGAAACAAAAAACAATTTAAGAAAACTTAAAAACACCCTTTAGTGTTAAATCGGAATAAAAAGTTATAAATATTTTTTGGTATATCAACAAAATGATGAACTAGAAATATAATTATTATTTAGAGAAAAGCGTGGGGTGCGGTTCAACTAACACGAAAATAGTTGAAAAAAATATAGCACAGAGAACCCCACGCTATTCTCTAAATAATAATTATATTTTTCGATCGTCATTTTGTTTCTTGTTTTTTAAACTATTCTTTTTCTAAGTGCTGTCTGAAATCAATTCAACATCTAATCGCTATAACGTTAATAGTACAAAAATAAAGTTTTCATAGACACAGTGAACAATATATTTTACTGGCAACATTTTCTTGAGTTATAAAATTAAACGTACCTAACGTGCTCGTAACAAAATACGCCAATATTATGATGCTTGGCCCATTGGCAACCGCTACTTACCAGCTATGCTCAGCGGAGAACGAACTGTAATTGTCTTCAACTAAGTATTATACTTTATGACCAAACTCTCTTTTCAACTAGCCATCTCGTATAAACTTTATAGAATTGTTCTAAATTTTATAGATACCGCAATAAGGTTAACGTCATAAAACAGGAATTTTAAGCAGTATGAAATTGTTTTAGAGACATTATTTGCTTAGCAACATAATGTATTATTCCGTACCGTACGTATTATCTTTTTACGATAAGTAGGTACTCTTATATTGCTCGAGAGATGTTGGATCAAATCGATTTATTTTTGATTTTTTAGTTTTGACCGACTGAATATTTCTGTAGGCCTTTACATTGTCACTTTTTAAGAAGGCGTCCGAGTTTTCGAGGCACCTTCAGACGCATCGCTCCTTTCCAATTCGCCTAATCCAACGCCCTAGAAACGCTAATTGATGTAGAGAGTCCCCCGAGGGAAATGCTCGCCAGCTAAAAATCCTCTCTTTACTGGTTTTAATTACTGGCTAGAAAAAACTGTTAAACCCTCTGTTCTCCCAGTCCTTTCTATATCACACAAACAAGAGATGGAGTACTCTGCCAGCACACGTATCCTAGCTATCTTCGCATTGGCACTTTCGCTTACCATCAGGTGGAATAAAGTCATTTGGTGGGGCCATAAATAATATATAATACCAGATATAGAAACATACAAATAAAGTGTCTACTACTAACCGACAAACCACTCTGTCCACCTGGTTGGACGGTTAGTAATAAAGTGGGATTCAAAGTTTTCAGCATTTTTAGGACCTTATCGTGAGTTATTTTTAGTCGTGAATATAATTCACGCGTGAGGTTTAAAAAATTGATCATACATAAAATCTGAGACCACCAGCATAACGTATCGGAGGATATGGCGAAAAATAGAGTACAAAAGATGTTGAGAATATTTTGTTATAATTATGTCATCTTTGATCGAATAGATCATGAAAGGCCTCGGCATATCATGAATCGCCGCAATGTCGGCTTAGGTAGCTATTTGCCACTATGGAATCTTTTTTAGAAAAGTGTTTTATATCAATAGATATGGAATTTAATAAATTCTTATATAATACAATCGCATTTCACACAAATTAAAATAGTTTATTTTAATTTGTAAATTACGAAAACTTGTCAATAAACTTCGTGGGCAGAATGGGCGCCTAAAGCGGCCATGGGGGTAAGGGCAAAGTGGTCATGTCAAAATATTACAAGTAGGTATATTTGTAAAAACAAAAATACCAAAAATAAATTTAAAGTCTTTATTCATGATAAAAAGAAATAATCAACAATAAAGTTTCAAATGAAATAATAATTTGAGTCTTCAAATTTATGTCATACGCACTAATGTTTTGTTACTTAATGTCTAAAGCTTAAATCTAAGTACCAAAAGTTCTTCTACATAAAGTAACATAATGAATAGGTAGGTTGTAACTAAATCTTAAGTCTGGAAGTCTGGAAGATTAAGTCTTCAAAATTATATTCATTTATTTCAAAATATCTTCAAAAAAGAACTAAACTTCGAAACATCTGCCGTAGCGGCCTCGCAGTACCCTGGCCGATTTGTCTTATTTCACTAGTTTGTCTTAAAAATGAACTGAGCTCATATTATTTATTCTATATCGGAACCAATGATACACAAACAAAGTTAAATATATAAGTAACAACAAACGTGCGTGTAATAAAAACATTGAATTCCAAATAGGTTTGATCAAAATTGCTTGAGCAAAAACTTTGCACTGCTATGCAAATATGTAACGAAATTTTGTCTTCTTCAACGAACTTTATATGAAAAATAGAAAATCTTTAAGAAGTTTATAATACAAAACACGTAAAAGCTACTGCACTGTCAGGCCTACAAGGTTACGTTACGCTTCGTTAGTACGAGCTGCAGTAAACGTCTTACATTAATTATTCAAAAGTGAAAATCAATGTTTCAATCACCTGCAAGTATAATTGAAAACCTTTTAACAAAACATAGCTGTTTTATTATTTGATATACGAGTATGAATGTGGTTTTGACTTAAAATGCTTTTACGTGTTTGTAACCAATTAAGTATTGACGCGGTTGTGGTGGAGTGGTTAGTAACCGGACCGTCTCGAAAGCGGACTGTTTTTTTGAGCTGACTGCACATTAAGCGGTCCGGGTTCGAATCCTGTTAGAGACTATAAATTTTTGTATGCTTATCAACAGGAAAATTCCAATAATTATGCCTTCATTGTGCCTTGAAACAAACATAGTGCACTTATACATACATTATCACGCTCTAATCCTACAAAGGGTTCAGCAGAGCTTAAGGCAACATTTACATACATGCATACAATCACGCTTCCTAGGGTAACATTTAACCTTAGGTAAACACTTCATCACACACAAAGCCGATGCGGCAGTATGGGCCATGCAGTGCCTCCAAATAGTGACAGGTTACCAGCCTGTCGCCTACATAAAAGGGGCACCAAACCCTAAAAGTAACAATCCTTCAGTAAACCTCCATGTGACAAGCAATAAATAAACAAACAAACAAACGTCAACAACCAGGACAGATGTTACACTCAAAATCATTTTAGCAGGCCGGGAATTTTTAACATTTGATGACTTTTTATTATGTAATTCTCATACTTAGCATTAATTCATTATTATTTTCTGTATCACTATATTTTTGTAATTTACTTAGATTTTACTATGTTATTTAGACTAAGTTTAGTAAGAAATAAATTTTATCTTATCTTATCTTATCTTACCAGCGCTTTCCTTTCTTATTTATACCGTGAAACAGAAAGCTGTGTTTCGGATTGAAGGGAAAGGTAGCCAGTGTAATTACCGGGCATGGAAGGCATTTCATCTTTAGGGCTCAGATGACAACGCGCCGCAATACCAAGTGATTATTTCCTTGTTATTACAGGTGTTTATAGGTGACGGTATCCACTTACCATCAGGTGGGCCGTCAGCTTGTTTGTCATCAAGTTGTATAAAAAAAGAAACACATAAAGTCACATCTGGCAGTATGGGCCATACAGTACCTCAAAATGGTAAAAGATTTGCAGCCTACCGCCTACACAATAGCGGCATCACAGCCAAAACTGACTGAAGCAATGATATTATATCTAAATATAATATCATTGGACTGAAGGCTTAGTTTTTTTAGATATATTTTCACTGGACATTGTCAAAATATGGAATCTTTGTGTGGAAAATGTGTCTAAAGTAACAATATATTGTAGGTCATGGTAGGTACGGTATTTATTACAAGAACTAGGGATGATAGAATTAATTAAATTGTTTAGAAATTCAGTTAATAAGATATTTATTGAGACTTTTATTTTTATTTTCATTTCATTCATTTCATTTTTCAAGCCTTCTGCGAACCAAACACTATGTCATTCACAAATTGACAAAGGCACCTAATATAAGAATCCTGTGATTTGTCTGATAATGATTGCAAAAGTAAATCTTGTCATAAAACTACAACTCTTTTTTTAAAATATTAATTTACTTAATTCATTAAAAAGTGTTTAATTATGGTATAGTTCCCGGTCAAGAATGAGAGTAGAATTTCTCATCCCGTGGGTGTCCTGAGGGAGATTCTCCACCAAGGGGTTAGGGCCCACGGCGACTTTTTGTAGTGATGCTGTCACGCGTTCGCATCGATACAGTTGCGGTCGCTAGCTGTGTGCTCTCGCCCACATAACCACGATTCAGTCGCGATGCAAACGCGATACTGTTGCGCTTCTGTCGCGATGCTAACGCGATACTGTCGCGCTTCTATCGTCAACTTCCATATTACAGGACGGTTTTGAATTGCCATAACAAATGTTTATGTGTCGAACGACTCCATTTGGCGCACGTGACGGGCAACAGTGCTCTCGACCTGTCTATGTTGCACTGATGTTCGATACTCCACTCATGCGCCAATCTCCCCCCGTTCTCACCCCGATGACGTCCGACACGGTCACGCGTTTGCATCGAACAGTCGCGATGCTCTAGCACGTTAGTAGCGCGTTGGCATCGCTTCTTTATCGCGTTGCAAATGCGACTAACGCGCGTTAGTAGCGATGTAACAGCATCGCTACAAAAAGTCGCCGTGTGCGAGGACTCTTATTTCCTCCTAAAAGTTCTCGCACCACAACCACACATAATATAACCATAAATAAAAGACCTAGTTTTATTGCCGGCTACCTTCCTGACACCAATGAATTCATTAAATATTTTACATTAAACTTATTTTTCTTTCTTTTCAGGAGGCGAAAGAAGTATTCAGAAAATGAAAATAAAGAAGAAGTAATTTAAATTTAACTCTGAACTTTTCTTAATATAATTGCATAACTGTAGACTTATTATTCTTCAAACTGTGATATTTATTTTAGATGTAACGTTGTCCTGTAAATATGTACAGTATTAATCGGTGTATTGAAACATAATTTATTGTAGTCACTAGTTGAACAAAATATAAATAATATGTGTTAACATTGTTTTCATTCTCCCGAGTAGATTCCTGTTTCAAGGTATTTAAGCTTTTATTATATTTATAATAAACTAGCTTCCGCCCGCGACTTCGTCCACGTGGACATTTTACCCCCTTAGGGGTGGAATTTCCAAAAATCCTTTTTTAAAGGATCCCTACGCCATAACATCTACCTGCATTATGGAATAATTTTATTTTTGCGTTTACAAACGCGTAAATATTAATACTAGAAAAATGCACTGAAAAAAATCCGGGCGGATTGTGGAAGATGCGGTTTCGAGTCCCGCCTGAGGCAAGTCGATTTTTTTTAGTGCATTTTTCTAGTATCTACCTGCATGCCAAATTTCAGCCCGATCCGTCCAGTGGTTGGCCTGTGCGTTGATAGATCACTATGTCAGTCAGTCAGTCACCTTTGAGTTATATATGTTTAGATTAGGCTCCAGTTGATGAGAATTAAGGTCGTAGCATACTTATCATTTCGGAAAGAGAACGCTTCTGTTAGCGCTGGTTTATTATTGCGCGAAGAAAATAAAAGAATTTTACAACTGAAATATTTCACTATATACATTATTTTCACCTTGATTGACTAAATACACATTGAGATAAAAAACCACAAAGCTCTGCTAAAACTCTTTCGTCGTTAACAGCCTCTTTTTTACTATGAACGAATCGTAGGCTACAGAATGGCTATGAACCGGCGCATCGCCCCTTTTTCGTAGTAAATAGAGAGTTGACGAGCCTTTTCGAGCTGATAAATGTGCTACGACATTAACTGGACACATTTTAAAACTACTTTACCATGATATTTCAAAAACAATTCATTAATTGTATTTAGCAAAAACTCAAATTTGTCCACATTTGATAAGGTCATTTTCATCTTTCACAAATTGTCGACTGTCAATGGATTCAAATCTTATTTCCAATCATACTAAGAGCTACGTATTATAATAATATAGTTAGATATAAGTATTTGAAATCCTTGATTACCGCCAAATCGGAGATTTCTGGTGCGGGTATATCAAATTAAAAGAGCTAATACCTTTATTATGATACTTCACGAAATGAAAGACACACAGCGGAGGCTATATGGCAGAGATGTGCAAACACATCGATCTCAGGTTGGTGGTACCTACATGAGTGCATTGAGTGAGGTGTACATACGGTGCGGTAGTGCTGACAGGTAAGATATTGTAAAATCATTTTTAATGCGGTAAGTACAGTCAACAACAAATGTTGATGATTAAAATCAAAATATGCTGTCAAATAGTACTCATCTGAGGAGAAAGGTGATGACTTTGTTTGACTAGTCATATATTCAGCTATGTGAGAAAAAAAATCAAGGCTGCAAATATGTTTACCACATCATTATGCACAAAAATGTCTTGAAAGTCAGAAACTACTAAAAAAACCTAAAAAATCATAACTTGAAATCTACAAATATTCTTCGAACATCATTATCGACAGCTCATATAATGTCCCCACCGAGGGGCTCGAGCCTACCCCACATTAGGGGCGATTAGGCCTTAGTCAACCACGCTGGCCAAGTGCGGGTTGGTCGACTTCACACACAACCTAAGAATTTCTTCATAGGTGTGTGCAGGTTTCCTCACGATGTTTTCCTTCACCGTAAAAGCGTCGATTAAACTTACATACGAATTCAAACTTTAAAAACACATTGGTACGTGGCGGGGATCGAACCAGTGCCTCCCGGGTGGGAGACGACGCTCTTACGCACTACGCCACCGACGCTTCCTCGTCGTATAGTAGAACTTAATCGTACAACATACATAGGGGTTATTCGGATTTGTCTAGGACTACTCTATCTCTGGGCTTCAGCTTTACACTATTTTTTGGGACATCCTGTATAAAAAGAGTATAAACAAACTACAAACACTATACGAGAAATACAAAGAAACATGTGGTCCCGTACGGTACGGCTGATGGTAAGCGCTGACCATTATGGGAACCGTAACTGTATCTTCTTATGCTGTGGACCACTGAAAACCATGCATAGGTACTTATACAATCTCGTAGATCTGTGGTGGACTTGTTTTGTGTTGCCACTACGAATTAACTACACCATCTCTACCTAGTCGTACCATAAATTTTATCCTACATATAAACTTAATTATCCAATGTAAAGAAAAAAAATTACGAGAAATTTTAAAAGCATTTGTATTTTACGTTTGACTATGTGCATTATCAGAAATGTTGAAACTATTCAAAATCCAGGTTTAGCTGTTACACATTTCTCCAAACGCCAGGCCCTTTCATTTATGGCAGCACCTGCCACATGTAATGGTATCAAGGCGACTGTCTTCACTAAGTTTGCTTTTAGCGACTCGATATTTCGATGAGGGTTTAAGCAGGTCTTCTCCTCTAAAATATTCCTTAGGCAAATATTCTTTAGATATCGATTGAGATCAGGACTTGCAGGGGGGCAATCATCAGAGGCAATGAAATCCGCTAAACTCACGTCTAACCACCGCTGGGTTGATTACGCTGTGAGCGCTGGTACTGAGTCTTGTTGAAATATCCATTGTCTACCAGCAAAACAATTTCTATAGACTGTGGTGTTACTTAGTCTCTAAAATATCGCTTCGGTAGTTAGTTGCTCGTGTTTTCACCGCTTGTTCACAAAAATAGAGCTTTATCACGCCTTTGTAGGATAGTCATATTCATCACATTCAAAAGATTTTTTTAAATTTTGAACACACCTCTTTACCGCCGATCCGTCCCGTCCCGCCGAATAGTAGGTTTCTTCCTACTATTATCGCGCGTCGTTTTAGATAATTACGCTTCTGTTTTCAAAATTAATTTTTATGCTTTCACTGACTTTAAAGTCGTTCTTTAAAGTTCGCCCAACCGTTGGCTAACCTTTGTAGCGAACCGTGTTGTCAAAGTGACGGAGAACATTCCTGCCAGCGACTTCACCACGTTTCGGGGCTGGAGAATCCCGCGGACAGTCCGTCCCGCGGTCTTGCTCCGCGTAACTTAATCGCACATCCTCTGTGGCTTAATGGTCCTGCTGGTTGTCACAAAAACCGTCTACTTGACCTGCCAACGATGGAGAAATTTTGCTCTCTGTTTCCGAAATACCGGAACAGAAAGTTCATACTGTTACCGCCCCCTCTCGGGAGATACTTCTTTATCAACTTGTCCTTTGTACTTCTTCGTGGAGTCGACTTTTGCGAATGACAGTACATGTGTGTCGCTTCGCCAAAATATAACCTCTTCGTGAATCGTTCTCGATTAAAAATAGAACTGAATGTGATTACTGTAAGCAATATGCCGCGGCCAATATAAGCTTCTTGGTTGCGGTCTTGCGAGTGCGGGATATTCAGTGTAGTAGAACGTAACGTTTAAACTTTGACAAGATTGACAATAAAAGCTGTAATTTAAGGTCGTAAGTATGTATTTTAAGCTTTTAATTGAGTTTTCAGTTATTTCGCTTTATTCTTTTTAATAAGAATTTCAGAGTTTTATTGAAAAGCGGGATACAAGATGAAGATATTGAAATAAGTATGAATAATATTGTGTACTTATAAATAAATAATGTGTATAAGTTCAGTCAGGTAAAGTTTCCTAAAACGTTACAAAATGGTAGGTAATGGGTTTTTAATTATAGCAGCCGTTAGGAGTATTATGAAGGTATAGAACGGACATTAGCGAATTAGTCACACTCCCTGCGGTTTATTGGAAAATATTAAATATTAAATTAACTAGAGGAATAAATGTGCGGAACATAATTTTTCTTGTCTAACAGTTATATATCACCATTTATATTTAACGGTGTTATCACATGAGTAATGTATGTATGTATATGTATATATCACATGTTATGGCGTAGTCTCAATCCCAAGGAAGACACGCTCATAATCAGTTTTTTTTTTTACTGACTACTGCAGATTGCGGCTGATAGCATTTTCGGCGTCACCGGGTTTTTAAGAAGCTGAAGACCTTGGAGAGTTTATTTTTGCTGGGAGTGCCGATATTAAATCATGAACCATCGAAGTAGTCTATTCATAAATAGACAGCTGAGCGCAGTGAAGGTTAAAGGCACGACACAAAAAAAATTGCTCTCGTGTGAAATATACAACTTTTCACCTCTCCAGCGAGGAAATTGATATAGGTGAGAAAAACAAGGCACTACTTTAATATATGTTTGCTATCTAAAAAAATATTGAAAATTAAAAATAATGACTTTTCATTAGTCTTCCTTAACTTAATAAGTAAATAAAATAAACAAGGGGAGTTTCTCCCGAGTTCTTGTTGTAAAAACACGTGTTGAGAGACTCCATTTTAACCAAAATCTACCGTACAATTTTTTTGTAACTTTAATTTAGTTTTCACTTGACATTGGCAAAATGCATAATCTTTAAGATTTGCGAATGCCATTAATTAAGAATAGAATAGAATAGAATAGAAAATAAACAAGTAAAATAAGTTAAATTAAATAGTTAGGTACATATTGTAATGTAGGTGTCACATCTCTATTATATTTGTGTGCCTATTTGGCTAAGCCGATTAAAAACAGTCTTGAATAAATAAGTGAATAAGCAAGACGTGTGTTTCTTATCGAGGCCCCGTACAGTATAACTATAATGCGGTTACCTAATTGTGTTACCTAATTTTTTTTCCATTATCTAAAGTTTCATATTTTTTTTTGTTCTAATCATCATTTTGTCCGAATGATAACTTGCCCGAAATTCATGTCACATAATATCACTTGCCATAAAATAAAAATCCCTAAATACAATATACCCTAAATTTGTTTGTAGTAAATATTATAATCAATAATATACAAAAGACTTATATTCAATGAAAGTTACAAGTTCTAAATTCAAATGAAATGTACAAAAAATACGAGCACAAATAAGTAATGCATTTAATTTGAAATAACATTTTTTTTTAAATTAAATATTATTCGATTCGCAGCTAGAATGCAGTATACAATGCGGTGTCCCGTCTCATCTCAGCACTTATCCATGACAGGAATTTTTTCCATGTTTTTAACTATTTCTATTAAATTTGGTATCAATTTCAATCATAGTTAAAAAAACTTGCCAAACAATAAAGAAAAAACAATTTTAGCAGAAATAAGGGAGTACTCTATAATCCACCGCCTCAGTGTGTCGCGTCTTTCATGTTTGCGGTGTCACGCAGACCCAGAGTACTCAGCACATCCACCCATAAAGTACAACTTTGACAAAGGCTATTGGCGACGTTAATTTGTTAACGCGACCCTGGTTTAGCTACTCAAATGCTAAGCGGCGGCTGCACTTACAATATGTTGCGGCACGTAGCTCAAAGGCTGAATGCATCGAAATTACTGTTGGCTACTAATTATGGAAATGGTATATATCTAAAACGAGTATTATGAACAATGTAACAAAGACGAAACGGTTTTTATGCCACACCTGACCAGAAAGTGGCATCCGACCGCTACGCGTAACGAAAATCCCACTTCCTGGTTAGGGGGTGACAAACTTTTTTACTTACCTCGGGCGGTAAGAAAGAAAGCCTCAGATCGCAGATTAATCGCCCTCGTCTTCGGCGTCAAATGCATGTGAGCTGAGACATTATTTGTTTTTCCCAGTTAATAAATATATGTCGGATCGCCGAGGAAGGGGCGTCTTGCATGCGCTGCATTTACGTTGTGCCAAACCACATAGGAGTAAAATAATAGTTCCGGCGTATTGGGTACGCGCTAGTGTGATGCTGAAGTTCCTCTCCAACGCAAAATACCTGGATGCTACTTAAATAATGTTGGATTAGAGCCAATGGGTTTGTGTCTGCTCACCGTTGACATATACCCTAATGTCCAACTGTCATGACAGTCACAACTCCATTCGGGGATACCCGCTCTAATAAAACATTTACGATAAATAATACCACGCGCCGTTACGGCCGTCCTGCCTCTTCACACGTCCTCGTCCTCGTAGCGGTTTCTGCATTTAGGTTGGATATGCTACTTTACTCACGGATACTCAAGCGTGTACTGTTACAGTAAGCTGACTGTACCTTGGGAAACGAACATCCCCAAAGAATACGCTATAACAACCAATCAATGCCTTGATTTAACAGACCAATTAACAAAAAAGGGCTATATCGTTGGTTTGTATGCCGTAGAGGTAGGTGCGAGAGGTTTCGGTTTTAACCAGAAAAGACTTCGGTTTGTCTAGCACTTACATAAGTTCTGTATTGGAACGCGTGTCTAAAACGGTTCTCTCGGAATCGTATCCAATATGGCTAGGCCGGCAGAGAGAAGGGCCGTGGTAGCGGATGGGGAGTGCCGGTGCACCACAAGGGGGCCTTCTCCCCACGCCTGTGGTCACCAGTGCCAGGCAATATTTCTGGCTCTCCTCTCTGCAACGAGATGGACCCGCCCGCACAGTGAATCCATAGAATGGTAAGAGTTTTCGCGTAAGTACCTCGATAGCTTTTACATACAGTTCTTTTTACTGAATTATGAGAGGGAATAGAAAAATATCCCTTAATAAAAAGTATGAAAGTTCAAGAGCTTTATAATTCTCACAATCGTCATGCACGTTCTAAAATAACGCTCTAAGTTTCCATTAATTGAAATAAATAATTCATCTTTCGATAGAACACACTTCGTTATACAGTATCTAACACAAACCTTTGAATACCACTTAAAGAATTTGTTCACTAGTTTTATCGCCAACATCGTCATGTCAGCCACAGACGCTCACTGTTGGACAGATGCCTCCTACAAGGATCTCCAATACGGCCCGCACGCAGCGGCCTCAAGAGACCTCTCCCAGAGGCACGTTCCACCCCGTGAGGGCCCACCAACACTACGTCTCCACAACTTTAAGATTTCTATTTTACTTCATAATATTGGTAATAAAATACTCAACACTCGTCTGATATATAAAATTCACACATGTACAAAACCTACACCAAAATGGTTATTTCCCTTTGCCACGCTTAATTATTTCCAGCAAGAAACCTACCCCCTACGTTTTTATCAATTAGGGAGTACCCGTTCATAATCGTAAAAGAAAGGAAAAGTCCTCACCAAACTCTTTTGAAATAAGTTAGTCGGTAGCTGATTCGACAGTGACTCTATTGCACTCTCTACTCGCATGAAATTCCTTTTTCACCTTGTTCCCCGCAGTACTAGCAAGTTGGTGTAACTAACTTCGTTGACACATTGCGTCGATACTTGAGATTGATACTTGCTCCCGAACACTGAAACTTTACATAAGAAGATGTACATACATCTAGTCTTTATTTAATCAACAATTGTAACAGAGCTTTGAAAATAAATTTAATCATATTCTCAATTCATGGCATCACGATTCACGACACATTAAGAATACCCATTTTACCAATATCAAGTGAGAATGTTTCTAAAGTAACAATAAACTGTACGGTAGATTGACTTGAAAAATAGAGTTCTACAACACGTGTTATTACAACAAGAAATCGGGTCAAAATCCAACTCAATCGTATTTTCTTCACGTCGTCGTCATAAGAAATATTTAAAACTTATGCGAATATGGTTCCCGCTTACGATAACTGCTATCTGTTCATAAGGAGGGCCATTGATTCATTTAGGAAACGGCTGGCGAATGAAGACAATAATTGGCTTTCTTTAAGACTGTCACTAGTCAATGTAAGTAAAGTAAAAATCGCAACTGGAGTTTAAATGTAGTTGCATGCACCGGGAAACAAATAAATAGGTAGGTAAGCGTATCTCAATTGAGGCCATGCCACGATGCCGCTAAACTTTTGAGGATTTTACGCATAGCAAAAATAACATGACTACTAAAATTTTCTTGCACACATACAGATGTACGGAAATATTATCAATACCCTGACCTGCGTGCTAGCATTCCGTTTTTCGGCCCACTTCTGATGTCGGATCGCCGAGGAAGGGGCGTCTTGCATGCGCTGCGTTTACGTTGTGCCAAACCACATAGGAGTAAAATAATAGTTCCGGCGTATTGGGTACGCGCTAGTGTGATGCTGAAGTTCCTCTCCAACGCAAAATACCTGGATGCTACTTAAATAATGTTGGATTAGAGCCAATGGGTTTGTGTCTGCTCACCGTTGACATATACCCTAATGTCCAACTGTCATGACAGTCACAACTCCATTCGGGGATACCCGCTCTAATAAAACATTTACGATAAATAATACCACGCGCCGTTATATACTATTTCAATCCACCGAGACTACGGCTTGTACACAAGCATTTTTTTTATATAAAGGTCAAGCAAATGACTGCATTTCGCCTGATGGTAATCAGAAGTGGAGTCCAAATGCGAAAATATGACAAGAAGCTATTGCGAGAGATAAACTGCCGCGCTAGCCACCCTCGCCTTGTCGACCTGCAAGGTGCTTCTTCACGGCTCTTTTGAATGACCCAGGATTGTACGAAGGAGGAACAACGGAAACACGTTTCTTGATCGTGCGACAAAGATAACGAGTTGGCAAATTTCTTAGTTCGCGTTGGAATCGTAGCCACAGTTTGTCGGTGACAACGTAGACCAGCACGCGGTCCTTACAAGGAAGGGAAATGGTGGGATTAGGTAAAAGCTCATCAGAGCACTCGCCGTGGTACAAACGGTAGAATGCGCTCAATGACGCAACATCGGGACGTAATTAGAAAGGCTCAAGATGTTTAGTCACCTCTTCGTCGCAGAAGATGCGGGTCGCGCTACGCTGCACCCCATCCAAAGGATCGAGTAAGTACTTGCCGGAACAATCCCACAGGTGCGAGCAATACTCCACGCAGGACCGTACTTTCGTCTTGTATACCAAGCACAGTTGATCTGGCGAGAAAAAACGCCGCACCTTGTTCAGGACTCCGAGTTTCCGTGAAGCTGTTTTTACCACGCTTTTAACAAGCATTATGCTATAGGAGTGGGGAAAATATTTTTTTCTATACTTATACGATAAGCCCAAGAAGTAGGTACTTAATTAAAGTAGATTAACACTTCATTACCATGTCATAGCAACGCCAGCGCTTATACAGTACCTAACAGTTGCCAGCATTATTTACTAATTATTGTTACAGGGTACTCAAATGGTAAACTACTACTGAGCATACCTTACTCTTGCTCTTTCCACTATTCATCATTAGGCTTTGCGTCCAACAGCTAATAATAATATAACTACTCCTTCAGATTGAGGGTTTCGGATGAGCTGAAAGCCAAGAGCTTCCCGTCTCAAATCAAAAACATGAATTAAGTATACAAATAGCAAGAAGCTGAATACAATTAGAAAACAGAGCATTAAAAATTTGCAGTTGCCCAAGTAACATAAGTAAGAGCGGTATAGGCTGCCCAGTAAAGCGTTTAGTTCTAACACACCGCACAAAGCAAACAGCGGCGTCTCTGTCGGTGCGTTTGAATCCATGCGAGGCTGTCACAACACGAGAGTGCCGGCGCCGCAACGAATTGCGCACAATACGCGCACACCGGCGACTCAAAGAATACCATTGACAAAGCCTTTGTACGCGGGCGGTCGCCGCGCACCACCTCGGAAACAAATCTCAAATTTTCTGACACTTCGAGATCACTAGACGCATTTACCGTTTCGGAGATCATTGACTGCGGAATACGATTTACCTGACTTAATGTGCCAGATTTGCTCGTTTTTTTTCTGACCCGCGAATCCCGATCGAATCCTGCTATTGTTGAAGCGTGTTTTCTTTGAAATCTTCAGTTTACGTTAAATGTAAGTACTGGTGATTAATTGCTAATTGATTGGTTCTAAAGAATACCTATAGATTTATTTTTTTACATTACACATATAGAGGTAGGACACACTGGATTAGCAAGAAGTGATACATCCGTATTTCAATTGTCTTTTAGCTACGGTGACTGTTTAGCATCAGGCATATGCTAGCCAACCATATAGCAGAAAAAACATGCTGTTGATAGCCGCGAATATTTTGTGCCCGCATAAAATAAAAAGAAATCTACAAAAAAACATAGCTAATTATATCCGCAATCGAATAACAACCAAGCATTTTAAAGCTAATACGTATTTCAGGAAGACACTCATTTTTCAGATTCGAAAGACGTTGTTATGTAAATTAACAATGACTTTTTTACGAATCTTTAATAACATCCTGCGACGTTAATGTCAGCAACAGAAACAGTAGCCGCAATATTTAATTGAATAAGTAATTCTTCTTTTAGTCATTTAAATGGCGGTGTTTATAAGTGGGTCTTGAAACGGACAAATTGCGAGGAGAAATTGAAAACTAACTTTAAAAATATTAAACTTCGAAGCACAAAAATGTCCAAGTTAACACACTGGGGTATCCCAAACTAATTGAACCTGTTGAAAAATCTACCATGGCATAAGATTTCCATACATAATCTAAACATTTAGCAAGTGTCCAACTATACAAAAATATTAAAATGATAGGATATTGAGATTGTCATGTTGTTTCACTACGCTTTAGCTAATACATATTTATAAACGGTGAGGTATCAATAGGAACGAGTACACAGACCCTATAAACACGGTTGCCGAGCCAGTGGTTATCGCGCGCAGTTATCACTCGTCGGGCGCGCTAATGCTAAACGCATCCCATATAAGGCACCACTCTCGTAAAGCAATCTAAGCTTTACTTAGTTACACTTAAGTGGATCTCACGGCAGATCACTATCGGCCGTAACACAAGTAGTGTCCGGTGGCCATCTAATATCACATAGATCCATCAGCGTGCGATTGCGAATCGAACTCAATCAACTGTCGGCCTTTATTAATGTACTCTTCATTAGACGCCGACTGATCTGCCGCTTTCAATTGAAACAATATTTAATGCTTTGCCGGCACAAGAATAAAATAAAACGGTAGAACCATAAACATTCCACATTTATATTCGACCTCTGACGGCCGGTCGAGTGCTGCATCCCTTTTCCTTGTGCATCCACCGTCCCTTTCCCACTGCGCCGGAGCGTCTGCGGGGTTCGGACTCATCTCTTCTGTTTAAAGATCCAAGAGGGAGATAAAAATTGTATAGCTCATAATGTTTTAACAGTCTCATCGTTTGAGCGCGCAGGCCGAAGCCCAATTTAATTTTCCTTCTCGGCTTAGTAATAATTGTGTTGATTCGTTCTATGCGTGCCGCGGACGAGGAGGCAGGAGCCGTCTATTTCACCGCCTGAGTAATCGATTCCTTCTAATTGATTCTTCCATCTTTAGCATCTGGTATAAGCTGTTCATGTTATTTCCTACCTAGAATGCTAATCACGTTAATAATTTTCTCCGTACGGTCCGTAAAAATAACGAACTGCTACGTTCATTTACTGCAATATAGGCAGGTACAGTGTTAATATTAAACTTGTTCAGCAAAATTGATTCCTTTTTATATAAAACAAGAAAAAATTTCCATAATCTTTACTAACTATCTACAGTTAAAAATTTCGAGGTCTACAAATAATTTCAAATAACCCAAGCTCTGCCAAATTGCAAGTCATACTCGTACCAAATGATATTCTAACAAACTTAAATAGTCAACAATAAATTCGACTTTCAACTGTAGTTCTGCAAAGTTCTCGAAAAGTCCAAAGTTTTTCAAGTTGCTCACAAAAATGCAATACCGAATTACAGCATCTCTTCAGTTTTTTAAAAAGCGAATCTAAAAGCAAATCAACAAGAACATATCTTTTTCTGTCATAATCAAAATGAAACTAATTTCGCAATGTTATTACCTCCAACAGAAGGATTGGTCACAGCTGTCCACAATGGGTGTGTGGATGCCACCTACATCACATATCTGGCGGCATTTCACAAAGACTCCGACATATACAAATAAATAACTTCGGAACAACAAATATTTTAATAAGCACCTCTAAAGAATTGTTCAACGCTTAGTTAAGAGTTCTGCGACGCACTGGGTCGCGTATGCCACCTGCATACGAAGAGTGTACCAGGCAATAATCATCTTAACTAGTGTATTGCTAAAGTTTCGTATCCTTTGTGGAATAACAAAATAGTTTTGTCAATGCGTGCAGACGGCATGACCAATGCCAGAATATGGAGTCGGCGGGCGAACGGCGATCTTTTCGAAAACATAAACTTTTATTGCGACATAAGAATGAGTCGATGGAAAATTGGAAAGGTAACCATGTAATGTGGCAGATGCGACGGACGGGTGTCCAGCTTGGACAAAATAAATATTGGTGGTATTACGCATCTGGCCCGCTGCCTATAGGGAAATTCGTTACGCGAATATCTGGTTCATTTTCAAAAGGAACGCCCATAGCATTGACTCACACAAACTGCTACAATGTATCTTTCCAATTTTCGAAAGATAAGATGAAAACTATTCGCTTTTGAATATTGGTGACTTTGACAACAGATAAAACAGATGATGCGACGCTTGGATCGGATCGTCGGTCTGGAGTACCTGACATTGAAGATGGCCATCAAATAACATTTTGTAATCTTGGTTCTATAAGTGAGTAAGGTGTACAGATCTATAATGGTTCCAGATGTAAGCAGGGTTGGCAGCGTAAGAGTGATGCACTGGTATTACAAGCAGCGTAAACTATGATAACAAGAGGCTAAAAATTTAATTCTTGGGAGCATTTTAGAGGAGATAGGAATACAATTTTGTTTCAATAATTCAGAAATTGTTCGTGAGTGGATTTTATGCAGTGAAAGTGGTGTTATTAAAGCCAATGAAATAAAAGGTTTTATGGTGAGTATGATGTTGAGAATTATGATGAGAGAGACGATGACTACACATCAAGCGGTCTGAATTCGAGTCCCGGTAGGAGCAAATGCTGCTGTGACGAACACGAACATTTATTCTCGAGTCATGGTTTTTTATGCTGTAGGTTTTTTTTTATTGCATATTTTTTCCGTAATCTAGTATCCGTAATAAGAACTCTTAATGATACCTATTATCTACTTGATTTGATCCAGATAATATCTGTGAGCGTGAATATTTTTACTCTAATCTAATATATAAAAATCTCGTGTCAGGTGTTTGTGTTTGAACTCCTCCAAAACGGGCTCTACCGATTTATATGAGATTTTTTGTAAGGTATGAGATTAAGTCATAAAGTATATTTCATAACGCTAGGTGATTATAAGGTGTCCCTACCATGACTTTTTTCTTTTTTGAGAATTTTTTAATACTTATGTAATTTTTTTTTTAATTTGGCACCAAAACAATACACACAAACAACCCCAAATTTTCACCCTCACACTTCTATTATAGTATTTGAGTACAAACAATATAGATGGCAGAACTACGTCTGCCGGGTCAGCTAGTTATTAATATAATAGTGATCGCCCACGGCTTCGCTCGCGTTTATGTCGATTATTATATTATAGCCCATAGCCTTTCTCGATAAATGGACTATCGAACACAAAAAGAAATTTTCAATTTGAATCAGTAGTTTCTGAGATTAGCCCGTTTAACCAAACAAACTTTTCAGCTTTATAATATTAAGTACCTATAGATTATCATAAGGTCTGTTGTCATGCATTTCTCGTCAATCACTGCCGATTGCATTAAAATGTGTGACACCTATATTTTACTGCAAACGGGTGTCCAGCTTGGACAAAATCAAATTCATCAGGAAAAAAAATCTACTCAAATGAAGATATAGCTCAAAGGTCCATACTAAGCCAACACCGTACACTTCTTTGAAATTATAATTACGCAATTTCGTGTTGTAATATGCTAAAACTTTTTGTATGCAATATATAAAGAAAAAAAATCATTCAAGTTACACATAAATTATATTTTTTAAAGAAACACAATGCGTACAATACCTTTGTGACTTAATGCAATAAAATCCATTCTTGTCGCATGCTAAAACAAACAAAAACTCGTTGTACAATAGCAAACAAGGTGGACTGACCGCACCCCGCGGCTCCTCAAAGACCCTTATCATTATGTGGTTGCCACAAAAGACGGCAATAGAACAGAGAAGCCGACTACCCGTAATAGACCGTCCACAAATTGGGATGAACCAGTCACCTCGAAATGTAAAAACGAGTATTTTTTCTGCATTAATGCTGAAGGAAGCGGAAAAGTTTGAATTCAAATTTAGAAATTTTCGTTTGTTCTTCTAACGATTAGTAACAATACAGATACGAGTGACATACGAGATAAATAAGTATCGACAACATGTGATAGTTCGTGGCTTTCATTTTATAGGAAATAACGATGCGTAAGTCTCATACCAAATAAAAATTACAAACGGAGCGCTGTGAAGAAAAACTGTGGCCGTTAAAATAAGACTACACCTCACTTATCGCCAGTGTACGATAAACTACGCCTTGCCTTGTAATAAAAAAAAACCTGCTGACACATAGGTAAGTAGGTAACCTACATAGTTATAAAAACCGATCTCAGTTTTTTATTTGAGCTGGGCCTAAAACGTAAATAGTGTATGTAAAATTGCTCTTGACTGCACCACAATTTAGAAGTTTTTTTAGATACATTTTTTTCAAATATTAGGTAATATATAGCAATATGTAAACAACTTATTTTAGAATAAATTATCTACCATCTCTGTCGTAAATGACTTAAACTTGCTGCAACTCAAATATATCCAGCGAAATCAGGAAAAGTAAAACTATTTAATTTTTCAAATACGTCTAAGCAATTTCCAACTAACGCGAGGATGAGCCTTGCGTTAGTCGTAAAAGCTCTGATGGCAAACCTTTAAAAGAACTTATATACCTTTAGCAGTAATAAACACGTTACTTAACCTGGCTCGCACAACAACACCTATAAAAACAAATGCCCATCGCTATATAAATTTAATTAATTTCGAGAACAATGATCGAATAAAGCGAGAATACAATTTCGAGCAATAAACGCTCGACGTTGTACTTGCGCGAACAGACAGGGTGGCGCATGCGAGCGGACTCCAGACGCATGGGCACCGAGTTTTTTTTCACTTACCTCTCGTGGTCAGGGTTAAATTGGTTTCTTTGTCAGATTAAATTGATCGTCTGATAAACAAAGAACTTCTATTAAGATATTGATTTTCTTAGTATTATAGTAGTAAAAGTAATTTTACAATGCAATATCTTACTTAGTACGAGGTACTTATAGAGAAAAGTTAATCGAATAACGTCAAAAGTACCTACTTACTGAAATAACGTTCGCTATTTAAGATATTTGAAATTAAACACCTATTTCAGTTCTTGGTATAAAACGAATTAATTCGATTTGATTCTGGATGGAATAGATTTCGGTACCTAATTTTTCAGTAAATTATCATACAAATAAAGTTAATTTTCGAAGACCCGTGATGTATCGTGCGTGATTTCAACATAATTAAGCCAATAACAATAAATAAGAAAAAGGACCTTAACAAAGTATAAAGGACCTTAATTAAGGACTTGTTCGCTCGCATTTTAATGGGTTAGCATTAAAATTTAAATGGACTCCAGGTCAAAGCAATATTAACGCCTATAGACGTGTAAAACTAAAAACAATAGGTCCTCGGTAATAGCATCGCTTACTAATACACCTCGCGAAACGCTCCGCTTTCATCTCGCGGGGTTTTTCGCATCTTTTTGGCCCCGAATCCATCAATTCTCGTGATGGATGGACCATCGGACCCGGCTGGCAATCGAAATTCAAATTCGCTAAATCTTCCCACACGGCATCGAAAACAGGTCGGGTCGTTAACAGCGTACCGTCGACCGTTGTGCTGGTATCTTGGCATTTTGATCTCTATGCCGCGGTGATAGGGTAAAGGGTTTGTGATACGGCGCGTACGCGGGCGCGGCGAGCGTTGTTGGGGTTTTTTTCTGTTTGCTCTGGAGATATTCGCCTGAGGCGTTGGGGGGTTGCGGGTGTGGGCGAGAGGGGGACGAGGCGCGTCGGCGCAGACGCTTGGGCAGCAGAGGCGTGATTACAGGGCTGCGCGCGGCTAATCACTCCCGCTACACGGATCGGGCGAGGTAACACCAAATACAGCACCAAGAAACATTCCTTCGAGGCCGCCACGTACAAAAATCTAAAAGGAACAACATACATCCCGTTTTTCACTTCTGAATTTAGTTATCTACAAATATTGTTAATAAATAAATCACATCTGTGCATTTTTATATTATTCATAAGTAACAAAATGTAAAAGGAGGTTGTAGTGGAGTGTATCTTATATATTTATCTTATGATTACAACAAATAACAAGAAACATGGGAAAAGAAATCATGTGGACATCTATTTTTACTAAAAAAAAAATTATAAGCATAAAAGTTCTACAAAAACATTTAAAAACAAAAAACTAAAAGTAGTTTTTACTTTACCAAATATAAATATTAACAACGACTAGTCTACAAAAACAAAGAATATCAAACAAAAATTCTGCTGACCGCAAAAGTGGGTCAGTATTATAGTGGTACCTAACAAACCAAAGAATATCCAAAAACAAATTCTGCTGTCCCTCAAAGTGGGTGATAATAGAAGAGTATCAACAAAAATGTTCGCCGCCCGGTACTTTCTCGCACCCGCGCCGTGGGGACGGCTCATTGTTGTTAATAACAAACAAGACAAAAGCTTGCCGCTAACTGCGCGCCTCCGGCCCACGGCGAGGGCCACAGGACATCACATACGGCCCAAGTAAACTCATGAAGTAACGCTATTGATAGACGCTTCTGGGTATTAATGTTTTTTCTATCAGTATTTATCACGCTCGGTACAGTCAGCTTCAAATACGGTCAAATATTTAAATAATTAAGTATGACTTAAGTGGTCAAAAATATCCAAAGAGCCACACACAATACCTACCTTTTTACGGTCGGGGTTAAATGAAATGTTGTTAACTTTATTGTTATAGCGGCAGAGGTAAGAGATTAGATAGCGGTAGCTACCTAAACAGGCTTCAGAAAAGGACTTGTTTGACTTGGTTAGTTGCCTGCTTTGCTGGCACCCAGCAAGTCGTTCTCACACTCATTCGAACTAGGGCTAACCCGTAACCCTACCTCCAAACAATCAGAATAAATTTTTCATCACATAACTTAGATCAGCGTTTTCCAAACTGGGAGGCGCGGACTATAGTTCGTAAAATTTAGCTTGATCGGTGCGACAGCTGTCATCGATCACATGCCCAGCAAGTTTAGAATTTTGTAACAATTAATTTACTCTACGAAAATGTCATACTTTATCGACAGGATTGCAAGAATAGTGTTGTACGCGATGTACGACTGAATAAATAAATCTACGATTAAATTAATAAATCGAAAATAATATTTAGAGAAAACGGTATTTAATTTAGTGCACACTACAAAAAAACATAATAAAATGTGTTACTTACCTCGATCTAAAAAATCGGTCCATTTTGCTTAAATTTATTTATAGAACAATTTTATATACAATATTTTGCAATCATCGTGTTTGATTTCCTTATACGTAATTCGCTTTTTTGTAACAATAACATGACATACGAGTTTAATGTAATTTTAATAAAAATGTTACGTTATTGTCGAAAAGAATCGAATTATAGCCTGTTGAAATTATCCAGACAAAAGCCACATAACAATAATCGATACCTAATTAATCGAATTGATTCGATAAATATGTTCATCTATCAACATTGTCCCAGCCCTAGGAATGTGACTTTGACATCTGTCGCAGCGATCAAGCTAAATTTTACAAACTATAGTCTAAAGGGAGCCGCAAAAAGTGTGACACGTTAAAAAAATGTTATCATACATTTTATGAAATCTTCAAATGATTAAATATTTTTAAGGAAGGCGTAGTAACATTAAGTTTGGAAACCACTGACTTAGATACCCATAGGCCAAGAGCTTCCCTGTTAAGTAAAACCAAAATACACACGAGTTAAATGTAAGCAACATGCACCTATATGAAATTTTTAAAAAAGCAGTTATAGGATCACAAATTAGGATAGTTACTTAAAACTGTTTAAGAAAATATTGAATAGTAATGACTCAAAATATTATTACAATGCATTCAAGTTTGAATGATCACAATAATATTAAAAAAGCAGGAGTAATAAAAAATTTAATTACAACATAAAGCAATACCAAGAACCCAACTCATTCTGAGATTCACCCCAGGGGACATTGGTTTATAATTAATTGAATTACATGTGACTCACATAGTCTATATTAACCACAATCTTCGAAGGAACTGATGACAAATTCCAATCATTTATCTATCATCAATGTTCCTTTGTAACATAATGCCTTATTCATAGCTACTCTGCAACTTCACTATACGCACTGCAAAATTACTTACGTCGCATGATAATAATAGATTATAAATTAATATGAATATAGTGTATATTTTATGCAATTAGTTTTATGCACTCCCTTGCGATGTAGCTTTCGACAATAAAACATGTCTACATAAGGAACTATTTTTTTACTTTCTTGTATACGTAGTATATAATAGAGGAAGACTTGTAATCGTCAAAAAATTCGACCTCGAGATTTTGAGGGATTTACACGTGGACCTCCCTGAGTCCAAAAATACCGTTTTTGGAATTATTTCTGTGAGTGTGTCTGTGCGTTGAGGTTATCACTCGAGTATGCTTCAACTTATTGCAACATGCATGTATGACATCAAAATATTAGGTTTCTATCAACTTTTGAGTCGTCGATCACGAAAGTTAAGCAACCAAGTGCGCGGTCGGTACTCGGATGGGTGAACAAAATTTAACATGTATGACATCAAAATATAAGATTTCTATCAACTTTTGAGTCGTTTCCGGTATACGAGAAAGTCAAGGTGAGACCACTCCCGATTTTTTTTGTATCCTATACTCAACATAGCACACCTTAGTTCTTCTAACAATAGAGTTAATTTTTGTGCGATTGATTTTCCAAAAAAATCTGCCAAAAATGTCGTCTGGAAATCAAAATCATCGATCACCGATCGAGTCTTTTCAACCGACTACACGAAGCCAAAAAGAAGGGTTATGATTTTAGCAGTCTATGTACAGTCAACAGCACGTCGGGCTATACAAAACTGTCAAATTTCTTCAAACGATTTTCAACCTAAGGCTATTCAACATAAAGTGCATAATCGATTGGGAAAAATTAACAGTTTGTGGTAACCCAACGTGCTGTTGTCTGTACATATGCATGTTTGTATTTACGTATGTTCCTACGTAGCGCCTAAACTATTCAACCGATTTTGATAGGTAAATAATGTGTCAATCGATTCGTCATTATAGTTTGGGTAACATGACTACATTTTAACAATACGAGGAGTCCATTTTATCACGAAAACCTCGATTTAAACCGATTTCTCTCTATTTTTTCCTTAGACGAGTTAATGTTTATAAAACTTTTTGCTCGTTACATCCGTTGTTTAGAGTTCTACAGCTGAAATAAAAGGAAGAACAACATTATTTAAGTCCCAACAAACCCGTTATTTTACAATGTAACCCATAATTACACTAAAAACAATATTCCTTAATACATATCAATTAACGTTAAGTACCTACGCAGTATCAATTGCTTCAATACTTTGTAACGAGTGATTTTGGCAAATGAATGTACAAAATTGAAAAACGTTTACAAGAACTGTGTTAACGTGCTGATTGTTGCAACAATGTTGTCGTAACTTGAAGACTGTACTTGTTAGCTTTAATATTATAATTAATTTCGATGTCCCTTAAATTTATGACTTCAATTTTACAATTATAATGTATTTTGAGTCCTTACATAAGAAATTGTCGATTTCGTGTGTTATTCTATAAAATTTTATCCTATTAATTAAAGGATCGTATTCAACTGGTCAGCAGATTAACTGAACCTAAACCTATGCAAATACTAAGTGGGCGACTAAAAATCCATGATTGGTCGCACATTTAGATATTTAGTCATTCAATCTGGATTTTTTAGTTGCTAGGTTTATTATTTCCCTTAATTAAATTAAATTAAAAGTATGTAGGATTGAAGGTACATATGTTTATTTCACATTTAAAAAAATTGCTCTCGTGTGAAACATACAACTTTTCACTTCTCCAGCGAGAAAATTGTTTTAGATGAGAAAAACAAGGCACTACTTTAGTACGTGTTTATTATAATTAAAATAATTATTGATAATTAAAAGTAAGATTACTAAAATAATTTAGATTGAACGTTGCAGTCTTGTTCAAAGCTCGCAGCAAAAAGCGTTTTTCCTTCGAGATTTCACGATGCAAAAGAGGTATTTTGGTGCTGGAGAGGTGAAAATTATATTATTCAATTACCTATATAAGATAAGGACCCAATAATAATTTGTTGGTCACTAGGTAGCCTATAGATGGTTTCGGCATCGTTTATCAATGACTAGCTATTACCCCTTGTGCTCTTAATACCTTACTAACTAAAACACAACACAAAAAGGTCAACATCAACTATTTATCAAAATTATCTCAACTTTATTATGCATATAATAATACAAACTTCAAACATGATTTAAAATATTTTAATAAATATAATCAGTTTACTTTTTTATGATGAAAAGCCATCTAAGTTGAGTTATACAGTTTAATCAAATTACAAGATCGATTAATTATCGATGAATAATGATTTCGACACCAAATGTAAGCAATAGCAATTATCCTAAAATAAATTAGAAAATCTGAACAAAGTTCAATTGCTAAAAAAAGAATCAAAATATCAATGATAAAATTAAATAAAACTGGCATTTTCAAAGTTCTTTGTTCTATAATGATGCGGTGAGGGATAGCAATCAAACCATTACGGATATCATACCTTATGGTTATTCAGATTTACCTAGCATGCTTGCAAAATATTAGTAATGTTATGAATAGAAGAGTAGGTAGGTATACATAAGTAAGTTATTATAATGGATCGTAAGAAGTTTGTTAATCCTTTTTTATGGCAATTTTACTAACAAGCATCCTAACCAACATTATAAATTCAAATGTGACTTTGGTTTGTTACTCCTTCACACCTAAGCTACTAAACCGATTTTTTTTTTAAAATCACCAAAAGAAAGCTATTTTATCAGGAAGTAAAATAGGCTGTATTTATTTATTTTGAATTAGATATCCCTACGAAAATTACAATAATTTAGTCATTTTTTGACGTGGGATGCCATTTTGTTATTTTGCAATTTAGGTTAGGTATACTATCGATCCCTTTGACACCTTTATTTGACATGCGCTGTAATTTTGATAATCGTTAAAAATTTAGGATCTCAGACCAATAACCTAGGTCTGAGTTTAGGATACTATGGAGATCTCTTTGCTTTAACACTCAGCGGTTCCACAATATGCGATGCGATATAATAAGATAATGTGGAACCCACAGATTTAATTATTATCATAAAGAGGAATATTTGTACGTTTCTATGTAAGGAATAAGCTCAAACTACTGGACAGATTTCAAAGATAATTTCACTCATATTATTTTGATTAAATAATATAGAAAATATTAGAAATAAAGTTCGATAAAACATTTTTGAGCTAAGAGAGGGAAAGAAAAATTCCAAAAAGTGCGCTAAAGCTTTAATTTTTTCTTTGTTTTTCAAATTCTTCGTTTAACCAATATCTATGACATGGATATTGTGATTGACATAAAATAGTTGTAAATACATGCATGTGAAATTTGTACACCTATAAATCTTGATACAAAATTGTCTCAAGTTTAAAATCAAAATTTAAGAGAAAATAAAGTTTAATGTAGGAAAGTTGACAGTGTTTTGTTTACCCTACCGCTTTAATATTCAACTCATGCTCAACTGACAAATTTACTATAACTCAGATAAAGTCTAAATATATTTTTAATTCATTCATGTGAAACCGGTAGCAGTGAATTCTGGATTTCGTTCCCTAGGCGGGAACGAACGTACAATTTTTACTTTAGTTCTTTTTTCAGATTAAGCCCCTCATTGTCAGCAATTAACAGATACTCCTTAAGTGTGTAACCGCAATTCAATAACATAATGGCGACAAAAAACGATGCATGAAAATCAAGAAGCTCGAACGCATTTTTTGCGTCAAACATCATGAATAAGTGCAATTAAAATCGAGCGATGCGCATTAGCATGCGGTCGGCGCAACAAGCGACAGGCGTCCGCGACGCTTGTCAACCGCGGGCTTAAACCGTCGGGCAATTTTAATTCAATCGCGACGTTCGCCACTCCTACTCATTACGACTTCATTTTGTTGTAACAACAATGAGAGCCAACGTTTCGCTCGCCGGAGGTTGACAGGCGCTTTGTGCGCGAATCAATCTCGCGTTTGTAATGATGCAAAATCAGTTCCACCACACGACAAAGAAGCTGCTAATGTTGCTAGTACCTTCATTTTTTAGTCGAGGAAATTGAATGCAACCTTCTTTAAAGAAATGAGCGGCAACATATTTTTTCATTTGCGCCCTTTCAGCGGTTCAATGCAACCGCAAATAAACGTTCTTATGTTATTACGTAAATCACGCAGGTAATTAATAATTTGATTTATACGAACTTTCGAGAGTTCGTTCGCATTATATCGTGAATGTCATCTACATTATTACATTTTCATAATGACTGCACTTTTACTGGAATACGTGTTCCTATATTCATCATTCAAGATTGATTAACAAACATTTGTTAAATATTTTTTCTGAGAATAATTTTGAACCCATTATAGTCTAAGATCCGAACCTAAATCGACCTTCACCGAGCTGATAATAGAATGAAACATATTTTATTATTAATTTAGTATTTTAGAAAATATATTAAAAATGGGTTGTCTAAAAAAATCCTGGACAGACTATTTTTAATTATTTTTTGAAAAATGATTTTTAATAAAATATTGCAACATCAAGATAATAAGAAAATTTTGTCGCGCGCTTATGATGATATAAAAATTTTTCTATTATCCAATCGAGTGAAAGTAACTGATATCGACATAGTGTTCATACCTGACAACCCAGTAGTTCGCGCAGGTAAATAATAGACAACCCAATGCCTGCACATTCTATACGGTTTCTACTATCAGTCAGGACAAAATTTTCTTATTATCTTGATGTTGCAATATTTTATTCATTTTTTTTTAAAAATCATTTTTCAAAAAATAATTAAAAATAGTCTGTCCAAAATTTTTTTAGACAACCCATTTTTAATATATTTTCTAATATACTAAATTAATAATAAAATATGTTTCATTCTATTATCAGCTCGGTGAAGGTCGATATAGGTTCGGATCTTCTACTATTATTCGCATATATTTCTGTATTACTTTTATACTAAATAATCGGCTAATGTGTTTGTAATCGCACAAGTCACTAGTTTATAAATAACCAAAATGGCATTACGTTTGCTTTTTATATCAATTGTAAAAACATTTTACTTATCTTCAATTACTTAGGCAAAGTTTCTAAATAAGTAGAAAATGATTACTCAAATTTATCAGGCTTTTTTGCGCATATTTATATTTAGAACTGTAGGTAATGGTTATAGGTATATAATAAGAATAAGAAAGCTATTCTTATATGGAATCAGATTTGTAATGCGTATTTAATTTCAGTGTCCTGTAAATGTTAATGATGTTTTAAAGACTTAACTAGACTTTATTAGAGCTTATCAATCACCTTAAAATTATTGCAATAAATGTCTCTGACTCTATTTAAATTGAGATAGAAGATGGCTTATGATAATTTCACCAGTATCGCAGTTATAAAGACTAAGTAATCATAAAATTAAAGCAATTATGTTCGCTTATTACTAATTACGTTGCTCTTATTAAAGAATTACGCTTTGCATATTATTCGTATTTGTATGGCAGTTATATCAAACGTGACCTTTAAGTTCACTTTGTATTTTAAGAATAGAACGACAGAGAACCGACTTGTCGAAGTGGTCTAGACTAGACATCGAGTGCCCAAGGTTCGAATCGTAGTAGAGGTAAACTTTGTGTGATGATACAAATAGGTATTAAATAATAGTCTATAGTCATTTTGGTTTATAGAAGACACTTATAATTTATTATCATTATGTTGTCCATAACACAAGTTCTCAATTAAAAACAAATAAACTTGCAAAAAGATACACGCGAAAAACATAACCCTTTCCTTGCAGTCGGGTAAAAACGGGTCATTCATCAACAGCTCATATAATGTCCTCACCGAGGGGCTCGAGCCTACCCCACGTTAGGGCGAATAGGCCTAAGTCAACCACCTTGGCCAAGTGCGAGTTGGTCGACTTCACACACAACCTATGAATTTCTTCATAAGAGTAGGTTTCCTCACGATGCTTTTCTTGAAATTTTGAATTCATATGTACGTTTCATCGACTTTTTTACGGTAAAGGAAAACATCGTGAGGAAACGTGCACACAACCTATGAAGAAATTCTTAGGTAGTATGTGAAGTCGACCAACCTTTAGAGTCTAAAGGCTCATACCTCGGCTCGGGCATGACCTGACATGGTGGGGATGGAAACACTACTAGTGCACGAAATAAATATATGCGCCGTACTGGCCAATTTGGCCTTGCCATGCAGCAATGTACTGCTGCGCGCCTCTTTTGAGTAACCCAGGTTTATGAGAACGAGGGAACATGTGTGCTGCCTAATTGTAATGGTACAATTTGACGGATATGATCAAATAGTTCTAACAGCAGCACCTTCTTTAATTCCTTCCTGATAGCAACAAAATTACATTTAAACAAGGCAAAGGACACGAATTAGGAAGCGATTTTTTACGCTCATAAACACAGCACACAACCTCGTTCTGTGTTCTGTGCTCATAAACTTTTTGTAACGGTACAAATCTTGTCAAATAATGGCCCTCGTGACGTGAAATCTCCCACATTATCGCTGAATAAACGTTTGATGTGTAAATAAATACAGGGTGCTGTTCAAACACGGCGCCTGGACGACATTAGCTTGTGTACTTTTGTTTGTCATCATATTTTATATAGTAGGTAGTTCCAAAATCGACCTTATCGTGGTGAACTGAAAAGCAATTTAGAGAAAATAAGGAAGTATGCTTTAGTACCTATATATATTTTCCCTTTTGATTTGAACGCACTAGAGACTATCGATGTAGAGACTCCCCCGCGGGGACCATGAGGAGGCCATCAGCAGCCATCAGTAGTGGTCACGGAGTATTGGATAAATAGTCTTTGGTAGTAGTCATTAATAAAAAACCTAATTATATGTTATCGAAGCAATATTTCTCATTATTTTAACGGTTAAACAACAATTATGATGTATCAAATTTTATACATATCTATGACGACAATGATGAAGGTTGATTTATTAGGGATAGCTATTAATTTGCTTGTCACGAGAACAAGATATGTGTGCCGACCAAATGTTGTGCAGTTTGGCAGATATGAATGTTAAGAAAGAAACATTTATTGAGAGAACACAACATACAAAATAGTTATTTATTATACAAGAGTGGAAAGTTCCTTTTTAACCGCGTGCTCGATTTGGATGACCGAGCAAGCGAAGGATTCTAAAGTTGAATCACGAGCGCAGCGAGTGATTCTAAATTAGAATCCTGAGCGTCAGCGAGGGAAACAAACGAGCACAAGGTGAAAAATCTTTCCACTCGAGTGCAATACGTAACTTTTCATCCCACCTCAGCGAGGAAATGACAAAATGAAAAAGAATTTTTTCACAATTTAAAAAGTTCTAATCATAAATTTGGCACCATAGAGGTTACATTAAATAGGTTTAATGACGTTTTGAATTTACAATTATATTGAGTACTCATTATATGTGATGTTCTAAATTCAAATCTACTTTGCCACTCAAGCGAATAAAATAGAATTTTCCAGCCAGATTTCGAAGCGCAAAATTACACTTTCCGAGGTGGTGGGATGAAAAAAATATTATACCTATATTCCTACTAATTATTTGTCTCAAACGGTCCCAACTCAACATAATTACCAGCCTTGCGGCTAGCACTGGTTTTCCGCTGGAGCCGATCTCTTCAAAAAATACTATTAATAAAATATACATCAAAAAATACTAATAATAAAAATTTAGATTTAAAAAAACTTATGATCTAAATCTAAACTAAAACAAAGTTCAAATAAAAAGAACTTCAAATATAATTCCACGTTTTTCTTTGTTTTATGACAAATACGGAATAGTATATGAGGAGGTCGATGGTGCCGCCGCAATCGTTCGTTCTTAGTAACAATCATGATAGCTAAGCTACCAAGTGTGTGGTCGGTACTCGGATGGGTGACCGAAAATTTTTCAAATCGATTTTCCTCCGTTCTTCGGAACACAAGTTAAGCTCGTGGTTCCGGGTGCTGTCAAAAGAGGGCAGTCGTTCCCAAGAAAAGTTTAAAAGGCATACTGCACTGACCTCAAACAATATTAGGAGAAGGGTAGGAAAATGATGATAACTCACTACATGACGTGAATCTTTTGGAAATATTGGTAGAGTCACACACAACACATGTCACAGGCACTGCTTCCGTAGCCCAATTTACGAAATTAAAACCGTAGCGATATCGCAGCGATTTAGTCGTTTTTTTAGTATTCCGGTACGTCAAATGAACCGATTTTCAAGTCGCTCGATTGCAATGTCCTTGAACCATCGTCGAACCGTATTCAGCTAATAAATCTTTTTAAAATCGCACCTGAAACGTCTTCTGCTAAGAAATTCTCGTATCACGTTCTATGTTAAATAATTTCAATACTGTTTGATTTCATTTTATTAATTTATCCTTAATCACTGTATTCGAGTAAAAAATGTATTTGAACCTGTCAGTAGAAAATAAAATAATTTTACGGACATCCTTTTTGTTTCGTTGACAAATCGTTCTTAGTTCCGATCCTATTGAGTGTAGACCTATCGAAATGTAGCTGAGTAACACATGAATACCAGGGTAGGACTACGATCGAGCGATATCTAAACTACAACGATTTTTAGATCGAATGTATTTACGATTGGGCCACTGGCTCCCCTCCCTGGAACGCACGGATGCAACGCCTTGCGCGACGAACCCGGCACCCGCACGGCGAATCCATATGGAATGCGAGTTTTCTTCACCCTGGTCGACTCAAATCCAACAGATACCTAATCCGTATCTTTTTTATATCTTCCATAATAGAATATATAGACTAATCTAAATCAACAGTTATAATAAATATAATGAATTTTAATAAATGGGTACAAAAACGGAATAATAACATAAAACGGTTTCTAAAAACCTGATAGCCCAAGAATATAGCTACTCAATGATAAGCGATAAATCTAACAGCTATACTTAATTGTATGCAAATGTTTCATTCGCGTAATTGATACCCAGTCACTTTGTTACCTCGCGTGCAAACATTTAATAAATCGTTTATGAGCAACAAATTCAAAATCACTTACAATTTGTCTAATGGGCGCGGATAGCGCCGCTTCCTAGCTCTTATGTATTAAGTATTCTAAGAACCTGAGTCACGAGGCACGAATTACAAAAAGTTATCCAAACAGATTTTAGTACAATACACCTTATTAGACTAGAGGAATTCCACAATAACAAACAGGTATGGACCAACAATAGCTACATACGTGTTAAGACCAACACACTCGGCATTACAAACACAGAAAAAAGTGGTTGCATCCTAAACGCAGGCCACAAAAACCGGCGAACAAAACGGTACCTATCGGCGGTGAGATCAAACGGCGACGGCCACTCATTTCACACCGATGGACCGCCATACGTGACCTAATGACAACGCGGCCGCAATATATCACATGAGCGCCCGACAAATTTCAATACAAAATCGACTCTATCGTCAGTAAAATATAACTTTTTTCAGAGCAGAAGCAGACCTTCGTGATACGTTTACGAAAACACGCATTGTAATGGGCAGTCCGAAATTCTGAATTTGTGCAAAAAATGTGTTATTAGCAAACAATTGAACACCTAATGGACCGACAGGTAGAGTTTCTATTATGTTTTTCATTTGACATAAAAAAATGTATTAAGCTGTGGCGCTACATCTGTGTAATCTTAACATATCAAAAAATAGTTAATAAATAAGTAAGACTAGATTATGCGGACACCTAAGATTAAGAACGGCGGACACGTATTATCTTTATGATGAAAATAAAAATAAGAAGTGTTTAAAGTGTAGGATAGTAAGTCAATACATATTTTTTCATTACATCCCATCCAACTATATTTTTAATACTTGTAATTTGTTAGTAGCAGATAGTTAATTATCAACAAACGCAGATTAAAGACGCTTATAAATTAAGAAAAACACATCCTTCAATATTTGACGGAAATGTTTTGATGACGCCCGCCAATGAGCATGACATTATCGCATTATACCACGATTTATCACGTTACCCAACATAGAACCGGTTCCGGGAGGATGCCGAGTTATTTATACATTTTTAATCTGTTACACCTTTTAGTATTCCTAATAAGGATGTAATTGCATTGAATTTGTTCCATTATATATTAATTATAATAGAGATTAAATATTTAACCGCTCCTTGTTCTCTAAAGCCGGGTCCAGACGTGTGTGATGCGTAATGTAATTTGCCCTGTAATGTGAGGCAAATTTAGCGTATGGATGACACTACAAGCGTTACCTAACTTCTATAATGCTCTTAGTGCTAAATGTACGTTGCCTTACACTATCAGTAACAAACTTCTGGACCCAGCTTAATGGTTTGCTCAGCGATTAGATCCAGAATGTTTCATCTTAAAATACATACATACTTATACTTTTGTAACGTTTAGTTTGTGCTATAGCACGTTTTAAGTACGCTTGGCTAGCTACAAGATTTATCTTATCTAAGTTTTACGCCAAAGCAATAGTGTTGTATTCCAACATGTTAAAATGTCCAAATGCTTCCGGGTGAAGGTCGGGTCTACTTTCAGCCTTATCATCATGTACTTACTATCAGATGAAGTGATGGCCAACCGCTTCTCAAGATTTAAAAAAGCCTTTAGCTCTCATTTTATAAATAAAAATTAGTTGATCATCGATATATTAAACAAAACGTTCTCGGAATTTTATTTTCATGCGGTAAGACCCACAGAATATAAAAAAGACGTCACCACAAAAGCTATTTTAGTACTGCTCGTATTTGAAATATGAGGGACAAACAAAGTTGTAAAGAAAAGGCAGTATGCAGTAAAAAATCGTAATTACGATAAAACAAACACGGGCAGTAAAACGCATATCTTTAGCTACGTGCAGCTACTTATGCATGCAACAGTGTATCATGCATGCTTCTATAAACCGAGTCATACAGTAAGATAATAAAGTTGAATATTAACAATGCGGCAGTGAACACGGCTCACAGAGCGCCATCAAATATCATTTAGATTTTATATCAAGCCTCGCATTTGCTTGTTACTTTTACAAACAATTATGAACAATACCTGCCCATTACACTTCAGCGGTCTTCTATCAATTATCCGTAATTGCCTTTATAATATTTCTCACTAAGACATCACGTCACACTGCCCGATTATAAAGTTGAAGAGCGATGTAATTAACAGGCACAATCAGAGGTAATTAGCGACCGACGCTTTCATAATATTTAACAGGCTTTGCTCAACACTGCTAATTAAATTTCGTTGAAAAAGGTTTTTATTTTTTTGAAATTAGAAATTTAGTCAGTCATACTAATAATAATAATAATAATTTTTATTTATTTAAAATCACACACAGTTAAACAACATAAGTTTTACAGAAGTCAGTCATACTAATTACTTTTTAGTTCTCAATCTATAGGTATTTAAAGTTATTGTAATTTGAAATCGTCTGATAAGCTTTTGTTTAGAGATCGTTACAAATATTATGTAACTAACTAATTAGCTTTTAGCAATTTTAATTACGGTGGGAACTTTTAAGTAATATTTCAAACCTCTTTCTGTAACTACCCAAACTAAACTAAATAACACTTGATTGAGGTGAAAATAATAAAAAACTTTTTGTAAGACCTATCGACCAGTATGCTTAAGGGTCAATTTCAGTTATTTAAGTTAGCTTTTTCAAATAAATAGAAAGCTTTTAAAGAAAATTTATAATAAATTTAAACACGTTAATTCCCGTTTTACTCGTGTTATCATGCATCGGGAAAGTTTAAAAGTGATTAAGCTTATAAAGCTTAAGAAATACACATAGGAAAAATACTCATGTTCACAGGAAATACTATTAGCTCGCATCGGCTTGCTTTATAGTGGTAATCTAAATATATTTTGTGTCAATTGTTAGATTGTACAAATCAGGTTCCAGGTCAGCTAGGCGTCAAGGGGCGGGCCCGCAAACACAATAGCCGGAACCACACAGCGGGTCGTCTTTGCTCGTTCACCGACGCCGACAACTTAGGCCTACCCTGTGAAAGAAACGAACAACACGTAGCCGCATAACTTATACATAGCTGCGAAAGCTCTATCAAACTTTCCAACGTTGTTACCCACGAAGCAATGTATACGACTTTGTTTTGTCTAACGTCTCGTGTCATAGAATAAGTTGATAGCCATGACGACATTGTTTCTCCTCTATGGGAGGGGCAATTGATTTAGAATAGAAACATTCTCGATGAGTAAATGCGATTGTTTGTCGCCTTATTCAATGTTAGGCACGTCCGCAGTACGTTTTATTGAATTAATTTATAATAAAATACGTTCTATTCCTTGTGTACCATAAATTGCTTACATGGAATTGAAAGTACCATATTTTTTCTCACATAAAGTTACCGCCTATTTATATGGAATAACTTTCTACTAATATCAATTTTAGCTGTATTGTTCAACTGTTTTTTCCTTCAATGTATTTTTATTGATTTTTACTAGTGGCTGCAGATGGCCTTTACTGAGAGAGATTTTTTTAATGGAATGAGAAGGTGTAACATGCAAATTTCGAACGATCGTCACGCGTTAACCGCGTAGCAACCATATCGCCTCTTTTTACTATTTAAAATATAAAAAATAAAAAAATTTTTTAAAAATGTTTTTTTTCTGGTTAATTTTCACATAAAAAATTAACCAGAAAAAAAACATTTCTAAAAAAAGCTTTTATTTTAAATTAAATGCACTAAAATGATAAAAATAAACTTTATATAGCAATAAAAGCTTGTCGCGAGATTTACTGTAATCTATCGTTTATCTTAATCACAAGTAAATCTCGCGACAAGCTTTTATTGCTATTTAAAGCTTATTTTTATCATTTTAGTGCATTTAATTTTAAATAAAAGCTAGAAAAATGCACTGAAAAAAATCGACTTGCCTCAGGCGGGATTCAATTCGATTTTTTTCAGTGCATTTTTCTAGTATTAATATTTACGCGTTTGTAAACGCAAAAATAAAATTATTCCATAAATTAAAAATTTTTTTAAGAAATATTTTTTCTGGTTAAATTATTTTTTACTTTTTAGTCTATATTCGTATTCTTCTCAGTAAACCCTTTCATTTGATCCCCATATTGTAGAAATGCATTAAAAATAACTATTCCGCCATCTTGGATGGTCCGCCATATTGGATTTAGCATGACGTCTCATAGCTTATTATGTATTGTCATCTAAACTAAACTTGTATACAAAATTTCAGCTCGATCGGTTGAAGAAATCTGCTTTAAAATCGAGTTGTAAGATTCCACCCGAACAAACATACATTGCAAGTTAAATAAAAGCTTTTAAAAAGAGCCGATGCGTTACGGTCCGTAGTCGTTTCGTAGCTGCCATTTCGTAGCGTTCATATTAAAAAAGAGACGTTCCCTTCCTAGCTGATATGTGTACGACTACCTTAAGACCGTAAATTTCGAAAAAAAGAAATATACTTAAGAAACTAGACTACTAACTTACACAACAAATCAGTCAGAGAAGATTTCAAACTTTGTACATTTTAGGGTATTATAAAAAAACTTTAAATAGACCTTACCAAAAAAAATTACAGCTCCGAAACTACTGCAGTTATTTTCATAAAACTTTATTCATCTTGTAGATGATTGGATTATTTAAATATTCATATGAGAAAAAGTAACATCTTGGTAAAAAATCAAAAGTTTTTGTTTTCTATGTGTGTGATACAGGCGCGGGATACTCCACTCAATTGGCCAAGGTCTCCTGCCCTTATGAATATATATTATTAATGTCAGCGTTCGAGTCCAAGCGTGCCTCTAAGTACTCGAATATCGGCTTAGGTGTACCGTGACTTGGATGTATCACGGAGAAACGCCCAGTACATGTCCTGTACCTTGGTCGACTAAGACTATAACTCGATCAAGAATTACGTTTTTAAAAGAAACTCAACAAGTTTATCCTCCCTTTACAGTTTTCATAGTATTGATTTGGAAAGAGTCATAATTCACATTGTCAAGTCTTTATCGAGTGGAAAAGTTGTATTTTATTAAAACCAAAGTTCCTCAAGAACAGATACAGAAAAAAAATCACAACATTACGGTTTTAACTATTTGTAGAAAATAAACCAAAATGCAATTTTAAATCTTAAAACTTAACAAAGGAACCGAACCTTCGTGTTTAGGTCCTCTCTGTATTTAATAGCCCCTTTCCCTTTGAGAAAAGAGTCTAATTTGGCTCAGCGGACTATTTTTGGGAACCCTTCGGGCTATATCGTGGTAGAAATAATTACCAGTTATGGTGTCAGGAAGGCTATAAAAACGGCGAATCGACGGACGAACGGACGGATAGGCACAATGTGTTAGATATTAATTTCAAAATTATAGGTTACGAGGTTCCTTGCAAAGGTGTTCGGGCAAAAACGTCAACAGAAGTGCTAAGAGAACCCGCTTATTATTTTAGGCTCGTGTAATGATCCTTCTCAAACAGCTGCCTCTACAAATATTTATTGTTTGGATGAGATTGGCTATTTAGAACACCTCATAGGATTTTGAAGTATGCGTTTGACACCTTGCGCTCCGTGGTAATCGTTTGGCTGTTTTCGATTTTCCGCTGAATGTTATTAGGTCCTTTACCTTTATAATAACGCCGTCTTTGTGGAGTGGTCAGTATAGCTGCCTACGCATCAAGCGGTCCGGGTTCGAGTCCTGGTAGCGGCAGATATTTGTGTGATGAACACGAGTATTTATTGACGAGTCATGGTTGTTCATATATTTATTTCAGTTTATTTATAAAAATATGTAAAAAAAATATAATGTTTATTAGAAAAAAAATGACCATTATCTAGTATCCATAACACAAGTTCTTAATGATACTTACTTTGGGCTAGATAATTGGTGTGAGCGTGGAAATATATTATTATTATATTATTATCATGGCAGATTTTTTTAACACGAAAAGTGCAGAGAGGTGTCGTATCATCTCTTTCTATTGTATGAAAACACAATCTTTACTGGTCTCTCACCGTGGGGCGCAGAGACTGCACATATGTATTTCACCTTCCAGGCCTACGGCGTTTATTTGTATTTTCATTTTTAATATTACATGTTTTATTAATAGGTGAAGCAAATGACTCTTACAAGTAGAAGTGGAATTCAAATGGAAAGGTACAGCGTCAGCGATAATTATGCGTCTTAATAGCCAGCTTTGTAAAGAAGAGAGAACACGTGAACTGGCAGAGAATTACATAATTATATTGATGATGAATGAGTTACCAAAATTCTTGAGGTTCAAAATTCATCAGTCTATCTATCATTACTTCTCATTTCGTTAGATTCGCCCCGATTGACGTAAATGGTCCTAACTAGCTATAGTTGAAACATATAAATAATTATAATATTGTTACTCTATAACAAAAAAATAATAATCTGAACAAATATCTAATTGACGTACCTATGTATGCATATCGCAGTGCTATGTACATACAAAATATATACAATAATTTCCCAAATTAATACCCAAATATTGAATCTAGAAATGATGTAATTACTAAAGAATACGTTAACACGTTGGTAAACGGAAAACATTTAATTAATTAATTGTCAATATTGTATTGTTCTTATACAAACTATATTTTGTGAAGAAAATTATGTTCGCTCACTTATTATTACATAGCTATGTCATGAAATAAGTATTACCTACAACTTAACACAGTTTATGTTATTGTGCCTAAATCAAGTGTGCAAATTCACGGTCGTATAACATAAATAAACAAAGGACGTTAAGTAAATATTTTGCAGTAAAAATACTTAGTGATTTATTAACCTGTACCTCTACATATAACTATCTTATCTATGTATGGCATTTATATTTATTGAGTGCATTTGGTTATCTATTCTAAAATAAACAATTGAAAAGATAAGAACAGTGATTATATAAAAATAAAAATGTTTGTATTAATTCGACTCAAAAACCACCGAACCGATGTCAAAAATCTTTCATCGATAGAATGCTGCACTTCCACTGAGTTACATATTGACTATATTTTATGAAAAGTGATCCACGCGGACGAAGTCCCGAGCTCCGCATAAACTCACAGATCACGGGTTCAAGTCCGGTCTCAGAACAATGACTTTAGCCTACTCGTAGTTTCTTGATTTATAAATTTATTGAATTCTGTAAATCTATACTAATGTTATGTATAAAGAGGAAAGATTTTTATGTATATTTGTAATGAATTGGCTGAACAACTACTGGACCAATATTAAAAATTCTTTCACCGTTATAATACTACTTTTTCACTGAGTAACTTATGCTATAATTTATATCAAAAAAAATTATATGCAGACAAAGTCGCCGACGGAACGCTATTTTTTATAAGTAAATTCAATTCAGCCGTAGGTTCCTCAATTAAACAAATCACTAAAGACATATCTTGTTTTCTTTTTCTTTTTCCATCCTGTTTGACCCACTGCTGGGTGTAGGTCTACTAAAAGACATATAGGTATATATATGGGTATAATCCTTCCAGAGTGTTCAATCGTGTACCTGATACATGGTCGGTCCATCTTACTGGCGATCGTCCGACGCTTCTTTGCATATTTTAGGATTTCAATTGTAATGTATTTGCTATTAGGAAATATGTATAACTTTGATTCAATTGCAAACATAGGATTTGTTAAATGGGCATGAATTAATGGCATGCCGTGTTTGTATCTATCTATTTATTCTTAATTAATGGTATCACGTCGCATTTTGCCAATGTCAAATGAAAATGTAACTAAAGTAACAAAAATTGTACGGTTGATTTGGGTTAAAAGTGGAGTGGTGGGAGTGGAGTCTCTCAACGCGTGTTTTACAACAAGAACTCGAGAAAAACTCTAGTTTTAATTTAAATAGCCTTGAATCTTTTGTTATGCTTGATAACTGTTGACAAACCGAATAAATAAAAAAGCACGGGAGATATCGCAACTATTTTTAGTTTTAATGATAATTAAAATATAAGATATACACAAATAATGAAAAGAAATAGTTGATGTAGGGCACTGCGGACCAGCCGCTATAGCAGACCTTACAGAAGACCACAGACAAATGACACTACATTTTTAGGTGTTGTTTTCACAACACTGATTCTGACTCTTTTAAACCAAAACATTATATAATTAAAAAAAAATGTGTGCGTGTACTAGTGTACACACGTAAGAAGTGAAACTTCTTTATGGCCTTACATAGACATGAATACAAAAAAGATGGCGCGTAACGGAAAAATGTGACGGTAAATTTTTTTCCAACGCCGATAAAGAAGTTTCACTTCAATAATAAAGTTTTAACGGAAATTAGTTAATAACTAAAAAATAGTTTTGAGAATAATAATTAAAACAAATACTTACCTATACAAATAAAAGATTATCAAGAGAAAAAAGTCTAAGGGGTGAATTAAAAAAAAGTTATCTTTATCTTAAGCTCAGGTGTAGGTGCCTATATAATGGGTAAAATGTGGACATTTTCCTTTGACCGTAAACTTAAAACAATTTATAAGTTTAATATTTTATCTTTCTTTCAAACTTTTGCTTTATTTTATTTCAAAAATATGAGTATTATTGGCATGGAGTACATTTGGCTCTACCACTGTTATATAGGCACGAAATGATTTATCTCTTTCATTCAAAACTTAAATTATATAGCGGTGGTGCTTATTCATACATAATTATTTAGGTATTGATTTACAATATTTCCGTAAGCAAAACTTAAACTTTTTAACAAAAAATTTTGCTACCAGAAACCGGACCATCGTATAAGTATTGTATTTTATCGTTTGAGTAATTTATGGTTCCTACAAATGATATATTTTCTACTTCAGTATATTCTTTAAAAGACATGAATTTAATAAATTAACGTAATATTATCATTCAAGATTTTATATATCGAAAAACTAGATACAACGTCGATGCAGGCTCAGTAGAAATTGCTCCAGTGTTTTCTCGGTTTGAATTTTTTTTATTTTGGTAAGACCAATTTTCAAGAATTTCTTTAATACACTAAAAAGTGTGCAAATTTTTAAACGTTTTCATACTGATTTGTTGTGTAAGTCGTCTAGTTTCACATGTATATATTTTTAAATTTACTTATTATTAACGAGTCGAATGATCATTTCAAAATCTTAAGTTTACCCTATATACTCAAAACAACGTGGGACTGACACATAAATATACACATAAATATCGAACCAGAGCCTTGCTTTTTCCACTCTTAAGATGGCGGTCGCACTTAAGTGAGCTTTAAACTTTTATTGCTTGGTATGATAGAAATTGTTGTGCATCTAACGCCCAATTATTATCAATCGTCAAAATAACATTTTCATAACAAAACAACACTTTAATAAATGATGAATAAAATTATGATAATGATTTTTACAAATTACTTATATCTTTATTTTACGAATAAATTTGTAGCTCATGGAACAAAAAAAATATTTATTGTATTAAATGCAAATGCATGTTTTTTGCCGGATAAATACAACACAGCAGTAGAGGCACGTAAAAATTTGACGAATGAATCATCAATCAGACTGAAGTGGTAAATAGGTGAATATGAACCATAGTCCGGACACAAAAGAAATAGACACAGAAGATCGACTGCCTACATAGCGCGGGAACAGGCCTACACACACATAGGTGCCCGCATACAGCGATCTCGGTATAGTTCGGCATGGTCAACTCAGGGCTACGCGCTCTTTGGTGATGGCCTTGGTGTAACTATATTGTAGTAAAATCTATCGACATTACATTAGTTATTATAGTGTAGGTATTCCTATACAGTTAATTAAATCAAATTAATATAATTTTTAACTAAACTATAATAAGCCAATCCCAATGTCCAAAAGAATACATAATCTAATGCTCACAATGCCAAACCTAATGCTCCACGATGCCATTTCCGTACTTAAAATTAAAACAAAAATATTTGTACCTAATAGTTTCTTTTAAAAAAAATATAATCTATTTATAGTTTGGAGATATACTATGTGAAAGGTTGTATATGTTATTGACAATATAAATATGGAAAACTAATATTTCACTTGTGCCGGGAGACAATCCTAGCGCTGCTTTGAAGTGTGGGTCAACGCACTAATCAGTTTCAAGGTCAGCTAGAGCCGACCTTCTGTCTACTTTTTATGGTCTGGAGCTAACGGAAATCTACCCTCCGTTAACAAGGATGTACATGATTCAGCACTGAAAATTCCAATATCACGACTTATTAGCGCACAAATGAGTCCGACGCGGCCTATTACACCGTGAAAAAGACCACCGACGGCACCGTTTTTTGTCCCCACTCCCCATTGATCCTCGCTCCTAAACCACCGCCCACGAAGACAACCCAGCTCCAAATAGTCAATGGAACGAGAACAGATCGAAGTGACCGTTGCAAATAGGCCTGGCTTTGTCGTGCGTAATTTGATTTGTTTTTTAAGTGACGGTAGTCCTATAAGATACCTCAATACCTATGATTTCTCCCTATTAGGTACTTACGTAGAACTTATTGGAGAAATGTTGGATTTGGTATTCCTCAAAAACTTGTAACTGGTTCCATTAACTGTCCAGATTTACTTAGCAAAGTTATGTTGAATGTAACTCATAATTTACCGAGAAGCTCGAGCAGAAAGCTAAGTATTTCAAATATCAAAACGTTGTACTAATCTAAACACTATTCGTTGTCCAGAATGTAGGTTTGCGTTGTATAGGGAGCATGAAGCAGATCTTGACCTAAATATTACATCATTAACTGCAATGGCATAAAAAAGCTTTCTTTGCTGTTACATCATTTCATATTAATTTTAGTATTATATTGTTCATTTGTTATAAATATTTATATGGAAACGGATTCTTGAGTTTGAAACTCACTACTCATCCGTATGCATTATTGGCACATGCAGAGCTTTTCTGTAATTAATGGAACACACAACTTAGTTCATAAGTTAAATTGTGTTTATGTTGTAAGAGAACCTGGCACTATTTTGAGTCAAATGTTAGATACTTATAGCTCTGCTCAACCTTTTTGGAAATATGAGCGTATTTGTATGTAGGTTTATGTGTAAATACTTTTCCCGAGTACATTGAATTAATTTCTTACGAGATTTTATTATTTATTTTTTCTAAGTCCTTTTAAAAGTACTGTTATGTTAAATAAGGTGATCCAGTTTAAAAAAAACTAAAAGAGTCAATAAATTTAATTAATTTCCAAAGGGTATTGTACTCAAATCATAATGCTGATTGTAATGATTGTATTACGGTTAAAGAAACTTTAGCCAATAGTTTGTCTATTAGTTACCTACAATTACAAACAATAGATAATTATCTAAATGAATTCTATTCTTAAATATTGGCGCCGCGATACATGAAAGCTAGGTTTCAACATGTGTTTTTAAAACAAGAACTCGGGAGAAACTCCTAACCGTCACAGCAAGATATCAATAAAACAAATCAGATCCACGTTATAATTATTCCATTTATTAGACCTATCAGTTTAATTACAACAAAACAATATTTACATATATATTTCAGCGTCTTCTATAAAAATGATCAATAAAATTATCTTAAAAACTTACCTAAAATAAATAACATGTTCCGTGTAGGTACCACAACATTTCGCTATACATTACTATCTATTACATTAAATTTAATAAAATTAAGAAGCGTATTTACAAACATCAACACAACGGATCTTGTGCATATAGTTTTACTCTGATACAACATTCAGTTTGTTGCTATCTAGTTTAAACATGATTAGTTATCATTAAACAAAATAAATGAGCATCCAACAGAATATCTAAGTGTTTGTTCAATAAATATTCAAATATTACAATAACTACCTAATACTAACTACGGTACCTACGAGTGAGATCTCTATAATTTAATATTTTTCTACAGATACGTCAATCAACAACTGTGTCAAAGTTTTAGTTAACTTGGACTTTAGACATGCGGCCGTATCGCATTTGCTTTCTTTATAACATGGAATCTTGCGTTTCATATTGAATGTATTGAAAACGAATTACTATTTTAATAAATGCACAAGGACATGAAATGCTACAGGTAGACTATAGGTATTTGGTATTCAAATTATGTTTGAGATGATTTTTAAGCAGTCTGAAATCTCATAGTAAAAATAATACCATTTGAAACAAAACTTACAGTTCTGCTAAAATTACAAACGGCCTCACCAGTAAAACATAGGTTACATAAATAGTATACCGCACTACTTGCTTAAAATATCATTGAATATGGCAACTCAGATCATTAAAATGTCAGACAGTCTGTACTAGACAATCATCGTTTAGGTAGGAGGATTATAAGAGGCCAAGAGTCAAATGACTTACTGAAAGTGTAACAAACAAACATTATCACTAAGTTATGAGTTTGAACTTGACGAAAATAGTGCGACTTTATTTTATTGATGAGGTCATAGTAGTACTTACAATCTAGCATTGCACGAGTTACCGGGACAGTGGAGGTTTGTGTGATGTCACGCGACAGGCAGCGGCGGTGGCGGCAGGTAGCAGGGGCGCAGCACGTGTGCTGCCGCCTGCAGCAGCTCAGCGTGGTACCGGGCAGCTACCATGTAGGGAGGTAAGGGTAGGCCTATCCGTGCTACTGGAGCTAGCGGCTGGTGTTGGTGCATGTGCGACTGTTGGTGTGGCTGCAGCTGCGGCGGAGATGGTGACGCACGCGGCGGTTCCGGCTCCAACAAAGCTTCAATTGTAAACGCACGCCTCGGTCGTTCTCGGGTCAACACTGTCATCGTTCCCACCTCCGGCAACTCCGCAGGCTCCGGACTCAACTGTGGACACATCGTCGGTGTGTATAACCCGGCCGTCGGCATTGGTGGCGGCGGCGGAGCTCCTGCTTGTCGAGCGAGAAAAGCTCTGTTAAAGCTCGCTAAAGCCGCTAATTCGGCATTCAGATTATCCTTCTCCCCTTTTTGCAGCTTGAATCGTTTACGTCTTCTCAGCAAGGACCCGTTTTCAAACATGTCAAAGGCTTGTGGGTGCAATGTCCAATAAGCTCCCTTGCCGGGCCGGTCCGGCCGTCTTGGCACTTTCACAAAGCAGTCGTTGAACGACAAGTTGTGTCGCAGCGAGTTCTGCCACCGCTGCGTGTTCCGCCTGTAGTACGGGAATCTGTCCGTAATGAATCTGTATATCTCTGACAAAGGCAGCATGCGCTCTGGAGAACTCCAGATCGCCATCGCTGTCAGCGAAATATAGGAGTAGGGCGGTTTCTGATCACCATATGATTCACGCGAAGGTCGCGGCATTGTCACTTCCACCGATGAAGAAACAAAATGTTGTCAAAGTCAATAATAACAAAACCACGTATGAGAGAGCACGTCACTATATGGCGAGGTGTAGAGAGTAACTGAGGCGAGGAGAGCCGGGACCGCAGGGCAGGGCGCCGGCCTCCGCGCGGGCCGCGCTCCCCCGCCGCACGTCATTGGCTCTCCGCCCGACCAATGGAGCGCCACCAGATTCAGGTATAATGTCGGCTTTCGCTCCACTAACAAGGAATTTAAATTGATATTATGTTTATATTGCCTCCAAATATCTTTTGTGATGACACCGCTTTTTATTTAGCGTATGTAAATTACGATGATACAGAAAAAGAGATTTGAATTATACACCGATTCGACGATGAATGAGTGTTATTAAAATTCTCAGCATTGTAATTTTATCGGCGAGATGAAACACTTGGCGGATTGATGATACACAGTACCGTAAGTGAATTTTAAATTGTAAATGAGGTGCTTACCTAATGTACACGCTTATTAATTATGAGAGATTACCATCATTACAGGTGCTCTAATAATATAATAATTACTGCATAAGATTTATTCCAAGAAAATGAAACTTTAAACATATTGGAGCTTTTTCTTCATCACTTAATATAAGTTTTATGAGAAAATTTTAACAAACATAAGGAGCATAATACTTACTTCACAGTTGCTGCGTTTTCTAATTCAAGAGACCTACATACTTATTTACCGTCTTTGCTATATACTTTTGTGATCTTAAAATTATAATAAATTTAAGGGCAATAAAGTAAACTTATATTATCTAGTAAATACGTTATTTTTTTTTTGTTAAACAATAATTTTAACACAGAGTCACGAGAATCTTTCTAAATGAATATAGGTAAGTACTTACCTATGGTATCATCTATAAAATAAAGAACAATAAAATCATTTTTTTAGAATCATCATCGAAAATGTTCCATCTTGTTATAAAGAAAGCTATTTTTAATTTTTTTTAAAGATTTATCTTCAATAACTAATCATAATAAAATACTTAATATCATCAATAATCAATAACATCAAAATCACAATAAAAATAACATCAAGTTCCCACTCTATGTACCTAGGTATAGATTAGGTATAGAAGATAAAGTTTTTAATTACGTTTTCTTAAATTATAAAATTCACGATAACAAGTTAAATTATTAACCTAATAACATTTTAGCTTAGAAACGGACGGACAAGTCGATTTTTTTCAGTGTATTTTTCCTAAGTTTAATAGTAAGTATTTGCGCGTTTGTTAACGCAAAATTCCCTAATTTTAGCTCACTATTAACTCACTTCAAATCTTGCAATCAAAGACAAAACAAGAGACAGGTGAACAACCGACTGACAAATTGTCTGAATTTTATAATATCTGACGAATAAAATATATCTAGTGTACTTAATGCTTAAAAAGTTCTTCTGCATTTTGAAGTGAACAAGATGTTAGGTATTGAAGAAAACAATAAACAACTACAACTACAACAACTACAACTATCACAAACTTAAGAATAAACACTTAATTAAAAATATCTTTAAATCAAGTAATATTTAAGGTTATAAGAAATGCTATGGATAATATTTCTTATAACAATTATGGGTGGATGGTATCTTTAACTAACAATATTTTTAATTTAAGTACACAAAATTCAATGAACTATATTATAAAGAAAAGAGACTAAGTTTCCGATCAAGTAAACGGGATTGAATAATCTGACAGCAATACAAAAAGATCAAAACCATCTTACAATCAATTCTTAACAAAATAACTTCAATTTGGAAAAACATGCAACGCAGTCCAATGAGTGAACGCTGCACGTAATTGTTACATAAACCAATTTTCTAATTCGTGTTTCAATTTCTTAGTCAAGAAAAATAAATAGGATCCGTCTAATATTTAAACTAAAACGATGAAGAATTAGAAAAGATTACTTATGTATAGGTTACGCTAAAAAATATCGAAGTTCGGAAGTGAAAAACTGTTGCGCATCCGTCACGAAGTAGTTTTTTGCGGTATCGAACGAAATGCATGAACGAAAGGTTTACGAACTAAGTAAAAACTAGTAAAAACTACCTCCCGCGGAGGCAGACTCTACACAAATACCGCTTCATTCCACAATGTCTGACTTTGTAGGAATTTCTATAGTTCTGATAAAAAATTGACAATATATTTTCGTGGAAAAATGTAATAGTTACGTTGCAAGACCATGTTCAATAATGCCTAACTTTCTTTAGAAGAAAAAGTTGGTAATATTAGAATATAGGAATCGTAGAGTTAATTGTCTACCAATAACTTTGATCTTCTGTGACGTGACATGGGCAAAATGTGAAATATATAAAAAATTAAGTACCTGTGTTATATTTGAAGCTTCTCCCGAGTTCTTGTTGTAAAAACACGTGTTGAGAGACTCCATTTGTATCTCAATCTACCGTATAATTGTTTGTTACTAAGTACATTTTCTCGGCATTGGCAAACTGCGTAACCTTTTATTCATTTACACACTGACTTACAGTTGTACCAAAACGCCAGTATATTTAAATTAAAAATTCATGCTACGGAGATAAATAATAACAATAATGAATAACCTTTATGTGTCGCGAAAGCCATTATTTTAAAAGAAGACGTACCTATATATTTTTATACATATCGTGACCCGATCGTATAATAGGCCAGATCATGAAATGTGCGGCATATCTTGAAATGCTACTGGACCATATAAATCTCGACCACTGGTCGAAGCCCATTATCTAAAAATGGTGGTCAGGAGTGATCAGTAAGCTCAAGGTTATATTTTTATGACCAAGCGGAGTGGTCTGTTTGTGGGAGAGTCTAATCTACGTATCTGTGTGATCGGTAGGTAGGCGATATGCCCAAGCATTTCATGTTCTGGCCAATTATACGATCGGGTCACGATATACACACAACATAACTATTGCAGTCTTAATTTCGTTCTTAAAAATCATGCTGTCTTCTGTCAATAGATATTTCAAGATGTTTTAATCGCCCCGTGGCATGATCTAGTGGTTCGTCCACCGGGATTAGATCTGGAAGTCTCGGGTTTAATCCCCAGGGAAGTACAATTTTGTACTCTATTTGGTTGATGTTAGGACTTTTTTCAAGTCCGCCTGATTATCACCATCTTTAAAAATCTGTCGCCATCATAATAATGTTAACAGCATTATTGTGTTCCGACAGTTAGTGATAAGATAGCCAGCCCCTCTGTGGTTGAGGGTTCCAGGAGAAGCTCGATTCAACAAGAATATAAAAAAGTCTCGGCACCCCCTCGGGTCTTGCGCCCTAGGCTCTAGCCTAATAGCCTCTGGGTAAATCAGGCCCTGAACATGAGTAAATTACTCTTTTACATATACCTACATTTTGGGTAGATTTTGCTTTGGTCATTTATATAATAATTTATCTTGTAATAAGCTTTTCTATTTAATGTAACTTTTACATATATTTTTTTTAATTTAATAATTTTCAAATCTAATAGAGAACTACAAGAAACATTATGTGTCTAATTACAGCCCCGATTTTGGTAGCTTTAAAATCTAAACTTTCAAATGCGAGTTGTTTGACACATTCTAAACCTGGTTTAGTTTATATTGTTTTCAGTCAAAGCAGATTTTTATTTTTCGACATAAATGTTTTTACCTATATACCAAAGACGAAAACCTACTCTACCGGCTCCAGACTAAGTGCATGGTTAGTCATTTCAAATGCGAAAACTACTGGAATGCCCATCCAAATAAGTTAATTGGTTTTATTCAAAATCCTTGTTTGTGTTGTGATGTCCATAGATTTAACTTAGATTGATATATCTGTGGTGATGTCTAAAAACGGCGATACTATAATGTCGCAGCAAAAAAAAAACAAATTTTATGAATGAGAGGTATAGAATGCAAATTAATAAATTTTAAAATTATATCATAGCCCGACGAACTTTTTTATAATGATGGAAAAATTTACTATATAAAAATTATAAAATTTGATATTATAGCTCAACTAGAAAAAAACTCCTGTCCTGATCAAATACTAAGGCGGATCCCCGTTTTAGTACTTTTTAAGTCATATGAACAGAAAATAATGACTTCTAATAATTCTTGAAACCCACAACTAATTATTACCTAAACAAATGAAAAAAGATTTTCTTACACTTAAATATAACAAAGCTATAAAAATAGGTATTTATGTTTTTCAAAACAGTAAATTGTCGGAATCTATCTTAACGCGTAAATTGCTGGTAAATAGCATTGCGAGTATTTTTACGGCGAACAAGGCATTAAAAAGATCAATATAGGGCATAATGAGCGCATGAGAGCCCGTTGAAAGGAGAGCTGGTGTGATTACCGAGCCTCCCTGTAATAATAAAACATCGACATGCCTTTATCGACTTCTCGATAAGCATCCGTGACGAATTTGCACCACTCGCTCTATGCCCGCATATACAACTGACGGACCTCCGAAACATCTCAAAACCTCAATGCAGCGAACAAAAATATACCTTATTTTCATAAGACTAAAAGCAATAATTCAGCCACAGCGTAGCGTAGTTAAAACTGAACGGAGCATTTTAAAGGGAAAATTGTCGAGATATTCGTATCGATATAAATTTATTTCCAATTACGACGATCGACGATTCTCAGTTTATTTCGGAGTTGGGGAATAAAAAATTAATTTAATTTATATGAAAATGCCCATCGAATAAAAACGAATTTTTTCTCATTGGTCTTTATATGGTCTTTGACATAATCTGTATCTGTCAAATAGATGGTTAAATACCACCTTGCATTTTTACGTATATTTTTGTACACATACGTAGGGTCGTCTGGGTAGGTACCACCGCCTTTCTTATTTCTGCCGTGAAGCAGTTCGCTGTGTTTCGGATCGAAGGGCAAGGTAGCCAATGTAACTGTACTGAGCATGGAAGGCATATCATCTTAGTCCCCAGGATGGCACCGCACTTGCAGTGAAGTGATTTACCCTTAATATTGCAACTGTAACCACATAACACCAAAAATACCTTTCTAGTTACCGTAGCCTATGAAAATGACATGGTAACATCAGGTGAGCTGAAGAACAAGAGTTTCCACGGCCAAGGTAAAAAAAAATATATGTGAAGATAGTGTTATAAAAATTGACTGCATCTCTCGTTTTGGGCCTACTCCTCATAGAAGATAAGGTGTAAGCACTGCTCCAGAATGGGCGCTTCCGCAGACTTGAACGAAGCGTTGTATTTATTTTAGAGTCTATACTTTCATCACACACACATATTTACATTTTTTAATGCTATAGGTATGTTTAGTTTAGTTTAACCCAGGGAGTGGAGACTGCAACATATGCTGATGACACCGCCTGCTTGTCGAGTGATAGGGATCCAGTTTTAGCATCATCTAAATTACAAGTGCAACTAAACAAAATTGAAGACTGGCTTCTAAGATGGCGCATTAAAGCTAGCGCAACAAAGTCAATACATGTTACATTCTCACTCAAAAAAGGCAATTGTAGCCCTGTCACTCTTGATGGGGAGGTGCTACCAGCTCACAACTGTGTAAAATATCTTGGTATACACTTAGATAGAAGACTCACATGGGAAGCCCATGTCAAGGCCAAGAGAAATGAAGCAAACATTCAACTTACAAGCTTATACTGGCTTATAGGACGAAAATCACACTTATCTCTCAATAACAAACTACTTGTTTATAAGTGCATTATTAAACCAATCTGGACCTACGGTATTGAACTTTGGGGATCAGCTAGTAACTCGACCCTGGAAGTGCTGCAGAGGCTACAGAACAAAGCATTGAGGGCAATAACAAATGCACCATGGTTTGCACGAAATACAGAAATACACGAGTATACTGAAATGTCAACAGTTATCGAGGAAGTAAATAGAAGCTGTACAAAATATAAGGAACGTCTTAAGCGACATCCAAACGAGCTGGCTAAAGATCTTCTCAACGAAGAAAATCAGAAACAAAGACTCAAGCGATGGCAAATATTACACTTGGACCAGAGAAACTGAATTGCTTCTTTTCGACTAGCTTCGATGGTTAATGGACCTTCGGCTAACAAAATCTTAAGCGCCCCAATTCTGATTATGGCTATAAGACAAGGCCGATTGCAGAAAGTAATTAATATAAAAAAAAGGTATGTTTAGCAATCAGACATACGGCTCGCCTAATGATTGTAAGAATCTAGTACACCATCAATCAAGAACACTGCCTAACCTAAGACCTCGTTCAGGGAGACATGAGGTGGGCTGCGGGGCGTCAAGTATTTTGTCGGTTTATGGTAAACGCCAACTCGGCGTTATTCCCGTCGCGTCGTCCGCAGCGATGCTCGCTTCAATTACTACAACTTTCTTGCATCCTGTCAGTCTTGTTTGAATAGTAACTACGGAAAAATGTGTATATTAAGAAAACCCTTCGTGGCGTCGCTTCATCCGCCACATCATCATCATCAACAGCTCATACAAGGTCCCCACCGAGGGGCTCGAGCCTACCCCACATTAGGGGCGATTAAGCCTTAGTCAACCACGCTGGCCAAGTGCGGGTTGGTCGCCTTCACTCCTCACGATGTTTTCCTTCACCGTAAAAGCGTCGATTAAACGTACATATGAATTCAAAATTTGAAAACACATTGGTACGTGGCGGGATTCGAACCAGTGCCTACCGTGTGGGTGACGACACTCTTACACACTACGCCACCGACGCTTCATCCGCCACATGCGACGCTACAATTTAAACAGATTCAAACATACGCATGCAAATACGGTTCTCCTTGAATGCTCTATACATCGCCTTATGTTTGTGTTTCCAGCAGCCCGCTCCATGCACCGCGCTACCTGACGCGCCTCCCTCAACAAGGACTAAAACCATCCCCTAATTGACTGCAGTCTTCTGTAAAACGGAAGTATGGAGGCGCTTAGGTGCTATGAATTGAGGCAGCCAATTCGCCACTAATCTCTCTTGTACATTATTAAGTACACTTGCCTGAACTAAATAATTTCCCTCCATACATTTTTTGTTGCTTTTTGTGAATTTACTAGGTGTTTATGAACTTAAAATCAAATAGTTAAATACGTTCATGTACCGCTGAATGAGACTAACTATATAATTTATTGTTTTCAACCAAATTTAATTCTTGCAACCTATCTTCAATTTGCCTTAAGAGAGGGAACCCACCCTACTAATTAATAATTTCATACTGTGGTAATGATTTAAACTTTTTATTTATTTGTATGTACTTAGTAGCCTAACAATAATAAGAACTAATTTATTCATCATATTACATTGATTGATTATACATACCTAGTTGCTAACAAATTTAATATAATATGTAATTATTTAATTAAATAAATCTCATTCATACAAAACACTATTATTTTAATGCCCTCGTTATGAACCATAGAAAATTAGTATTAGGTAGTCAACCTCAACTGTTAATTAACGAAACAAATAAACATTACCTACTATTTTAGCAACGAGTTTCATATGACGTCGATGTATACTTAATTACAAGATTCAACAATGACTCATGTCATAACTAATAGTTCTGCAGCTTTGAATACAAATGGCGATATAAATGTAAAAGTTTTCAATTAGTTGCCGATGTAATCTGAAGCGGCCCAGTTGACACCGCGCCATTATTGGCTTCACAGCATAATTAATTCTAAACACAGCGTCTCAACTCAAAAAAGCTCTCAGGGTGCGTCGGTCATTACTTGCATATTTTTTGTTCTGGATAGACGTTTTCGCGCGCCCTCTCGCCTTAGCCAGAGGGTGATTTATGATAAAAGTTATAAGCCGCGTTTTTAATATCAACGAGCCTTTTAAGCGTGGCCCTTTGTAGATGCCGGCGGTGAGATAACCTAATTAACAAACGTTATATATCATTGGGCAGTGGGCGAGCGCAAATATAAGATTTTATTTATTAACCGGCGGGATATATACGCGAATGTTCTCGTCGTATATTCATGGTCGCTTAATTGCTTCTTATCTTGAATCGGCAAATCGGCGAGATCGCAATTTGGATGTATAAACAGGCAGAGTTATCGCTTCAAGCGTGGCTGTAGGTAGCCCTTCGTTATGTAGAGACAGGGATAATTCTACCGCCACATAACCCCCGGCTCCTTAACAGTGTAAAAAGCTGTGATTTTCTCACAAGAACAAGTAATGGACTTGAATAACTTCCAGAATCTTTGCTGTCTGAAAAGAAAAGTACAAAAAATGGTCTCTACTAAAAATATTTGACTCGGCAAGCGTTTTGCAGAAAAGTTTGCAAAATATTTCTAAAATATGTAATTAAAATGGCGCAATTTTATGTACATTGCTAATTGTTTTAAGCGAATTATTTAAATACCCATTCATCTTCTTCATACAATGGCCAAAGGTATTAAGGAAGTTGCGGAATGGTGAACGGCAATATGAAAACACGAAATATTTTCATCATCTTGAAACAGTATCGGCTTACTGCCTGAACGTATACTACATTCATAACCTTTAATCATGTCTTGAAATAGCTGGTGCTTACTAAACATCCCGGCTCCGTATACACAACTACAAAGAACAGAGAACAATGAATCGAGAGCTCACGTAACACTTGTTACTTGCAAGCTCAAACTAGCCGTCCTATTACCACTCAAATGATCTGAAATCCTCGCATATATCTAACTTCAATAACATACCAAGATACCAAGCTTTAAGGTTGAATTTTAAGTGAAAGAATTATGATTTAAGTCGCTCGCGAACGGATTTACAGCACAAGGGTCGGCGTTAAAGAGAAACCGATTATTGTTATTGAATTACATATCTCAGAGAGCATGAAGCAATGTTGCAGTGCAACCATTGCTGAGAAAGAGCATTTAGTCAGAAATTTCAAAGATGTATTTGTTTAGTGATAATTTTTTATAAAGTTTAGTTAATTTATCTTCAGATGATGAAACCGTTATTAGATAGAAACTAACTTATATGGTACATATTTCATAATTTTCATTATTGTCTAATTTATCGGAAAATGTGTCACGCATGGCTGCTTAAACGGCAGTCCCTGGCACTCGCCCTAGGCTGCCTGGATCTGATCTTGTTGATATCAACAAGTAAACCGAAAGCAAATAATTACTGTAGACGATAAGAAGAACAATTATTATTACATACACCTATATTTATATGCATAGAATTGTTAAAATACTTTTGTGTAAGCATTTACTTGTACACTATATTGTGAATTTACTAACAAATGCTGAAAGAGATCTTTTTAAAGATAAGCTCACCTTTTGTACACAAATAACACATAAAAAATTTGTATATAAAAATCTAAATGTTTTTTTAAGGTCGGGTCGGCCAAGGACCATCCTCAATATTTGGAATAAACGTTGTCACTTGTATTTGGGAAAAAAAATCATTTAGATTTATTAATAAATATTTTTATTTCTCCGTTTTTAGTTTTTAAGGCGTTTTTTTTTTTATTTATTAAATAAGGCCTACGGTGACAAAATTTTTGAAATCAGTCTAGTATTTATTCCTTACAAACCTACAAATATTTCCTCTTTATAATATTAAGTATGAATTAATATCGTGTTTGTCGTATGTAAGTAACAAGTGGGTATACTGTTAACTGTAGTAGTCTGTGGGGAAGGCGAAGGCGAGCGGCGGCGCGACCGCTCCACCTGCGTGACGCGCTATTTACGACTCCGCTCAGCATTCAGCGCACCATCGCATAAACTAAAGCCATTCATTTGTCCTAATATTTCACACTGATCATTTACTTACGTTCCTCGTAATTAATATTACAATGTTAAGGCTTGCTCAAAATTTTCTTATTACAAACAAGCCCATGATCCTTAGAGGGGTTGAAAAGTTTTTCTTTTGGTTACACAAATGCCAGCCTGTTGCGTAAGATTTGTAGAGAAAAATATCTATTTTTAAGAGACTTTATAGACTTTAGTGTAACATAACCATCCTACTGGGCTATTATTTTCAAATGAATAAATGAATGAAAACTTTATTTGTATAGTTTTTACAACACACATACACAACAAAAAATATAGAGTACTTAATCTAACCATGCACACTATTTTACATTACATTGCAATATATGTGCTGCAGAAATACAAAAGAGTGATAGCTCAGTGACTGGTTTTGCTTTTCAAGCAAAGCACTGGTATTCTGCTATAACCCAAGGGAGGACAGAAAGAAAAAACAAAAATACTATATCGAGAAATCCAGATATTTTGGTTTTTCATAAGTAAATATGACGTACTGCTAGCCGCATGCCTGATCCCAATTAACATTCCTTGGCATCGCTGTTCTTGGTGGAATTGTCTGCACGGGGTTCAAAATCTCCCTGAGTCGGCTTTTACGACACCTGTGGGATGAAAAGGGGAAATCTTAAGATCACAGCACACATACCAATTCCGAAAAGGATCGTAACCGTAACCCCTTCTTCCTCGCCATCTATCAGGTGTCAACCTTACGTCCTCAAATCGGATCAGCAGCGACTCGGCTACGATCAGGCGACGCCGCAATACGACTGTTTTTCACTGCATTGTAGGTACTTTTTACTGTTGAACTAAACTATATTATACAAAATACTGTTTTCAGCATTGATTGTGGCGAAGGAGGCAAAGCCTATGAGACTTTTAAAAATAATACTAAATTGATAAGTTGTACGTGAGCACTTAGAAATATGTCTCTAAAAAAATAAAATACTTTTCATTCTTCTAAACTACTGTTTATTTTCCTTTTCAGACCTAAATATGCTTTTTTTCTTGTACAAAAAAGGTGGCAACCCAACTTGTGACTGAAAGCACATTCCTCAACTAGTGTGCTTCTGGCAGGCCGCATGAAGTGTGAGAGTTGCAAGCGTGGATGAAGAGGCGTTAGCGCGGGAACTGCAAGTCGACATCCAGCCGTGACCGTTCGTGAGCTTGTCCTGAGGCGAGGCGATGTCGTTACGTTGTTGATTAGTATGCGTTACAGTATGGAAAAGTTTGTTTCAAAGAATACTAAACGGCTTGAGTTGAGGCTGGTCCGTTTCCGAGTTGATAAGTGTACAACGACCTTTATTCGTAGCCTAGAACTACACCATTTGGACAACAACACAATGAGTGGTCTTCTTTAACATGGATATACGGTTCAGGTCTACACGACTATCCACAGGACGAGTATTTTAAGCAGTAAATCAGCTTCGCCCTTCTTTTGTTTTTTGACGTGACAACGTTTTATAATTCGATAGAGCCGGCTGCACGCACGAAAAAACATGACGCATGCGGCGTTACCTCGCTCTGAGGCGTTCCATGTAAGGCTTGAAGTGCAAGCTAAAATCTATTAAACAAATGAAATGAAATTTTTCTTTTGAAAAATGCTACCATTCCATCAGTATTTTCTTAAGACGTTGTCACGTTCAACTATCGTCAGTAAACCGACTTTACAGACAACCAATTTTTAATGTGTTCATTTGATATTGCTTCCTTTTTCAACCTTTATCCATAGCAAAGAATCTTAGATCAAACACCTTTGAGTGAGTTCATACAACATTTTAAATTGCGTTTACAGTACGAAATCAATAAATCCAACAAAATGCACCGCTCGCGTGAACTGCATCAAAGTTTATGTTAGTTTTCCCTTAAACATCGGCTGTGCAAACGAAGTGAGAGGCACGTCAGGTCCACGCAATCGCGATCTTTGTATGCTACCGCACCCCGAACAAAGCACTTCAATACCTACAATAAACTTACCTACACACCTTCCATTGAACGCCTAACTCCCGCGAAGTTATCGCTACCGTGTAATAAGCAGTATTGGTCATTAAACGTTTCGTTTCACCTGTAACATTGCAGTGTTTGCATGGTCTATGGTAGTGGTTAAGGAAACGGAAGCACCACGTTCTGCTGGTAATGAATTTGCGAGGGTAGGCGCCGCCCTAGGAAAATAAATTGCCTCGTAGTTTCCATGTTTTGTTTTAAAAGCTTTAGTTTGACTTGAATAAGTAATGGGTTAGTGGGTAAGGCACGAAACTTTGTTTTAATAGTTGTTTTATGTCGGAAGCTTTTTTTATTCTTTTTTTCTTTTGTTGACTAATATAGTCTGTGTTTATGAATGTGCCGTGGTATAACTATATTTTTACATTTAATTTGTATGGTGGTGTTCGTGTTGTTACAATAACTACGAAATTAAAAAGGTAAATAACAAAAGCTAACTACGTTTTACTCGTAGCATTAAAGTTGTTGGTTGCAACTTCATTCTACGTAGGTTGCTAACTACACTATTTGTTTTGCATTTCTATCAAAATATTAAATATAAGTATCTAAAACTATAAACAAAATCAAAAAGTTTAAAAAACTTAAAACTTTTAAATTTTCAATAACTATACCAGGTTTTTCCGTAGATTTTTCAAGATGCCGAAGAAACAGAATCAGAATTGTTTATTTGCATTTGAATAGGGTACACTGTATATACAATTTATAATAACAGTTTCACCTAGTCAACAATCAAGCAAAGCATGAAAACATTAGAGCAATTATTATTATGCTAGCTTTTGCCCGCGACTTCGGCTGCATGGAATAGTTATTTTGGATAGCATTTTTATTTTTAGCGATTGAGAGCTAAATGCAAAGTGAGATGCGAAGTGAGTTGTTTAAAGAATTATAGCAGGACTAAGGGTACATTTACGCGCTCTCAACCTTGAACGAGTGACAAAAATACAACTATACAGAAAGGTTGACTTTACTATATAGGTGATTTTTTCGGTGCTTCAAATTATCGATTTGATATGCCATAGCTTATGAGCCGAATAATCATTTATTTCGATAGCCCGGAGTTGGAAAACTAGACTATCTAGAACAAAAATATTGTAAGTTATTTAAATATGCATAAAATGTAAGTAAATTACAAACTTATGGTGTATAAATATGCAAACTAGTCAGGCACATATTGTTTTAAACGTCACACAAAATTCTAGACAAAATATAAAGATATCAATCAAATAGGCGCTCAAATATAAAGCGTTTAAGTTTGAAATTATACCACTAAAGTAAGGCTTTAATTTAAACACCTCCCTTCGTTTTTAAATAATCGTTCATCGGGCACATCAACGTAATTACAGAAAAGTAACCCATATTCGGTAGAAACATAAAAATTAGAACGTATTACCAAACTCAGCGACCGTGCACTCCCAACTTATTTGTAGGCAACAAATCACTAGTTAACAGCTACATACTCGGATCACAATACAACCTGCAATTTATTAGCACCGTACATAAAAAGTTATGAACAAAAACCTTCGGTACATCTCCGGCAACAAACAAAATTCAATTTGCCGCGAGAAGAGCCGCGACCACAGAAACACTAGCGAATAACAATTATTCCGTTGATTACCACCGTAATAATTCACTCTATGGCCTAAACTCTGTAATTACGAGAATGGAAACGTCGGCTTACCGTTTGAGATAAAAATCGGTAGGAACTAAGTCGCGTTCAGCGCCGGACCCTCTCTAATAGTAGCTTACCATACAAACAACATAAACATTTATTTTTGTATAATGAAAAGCTTATAACGTATTTATACATGCAAATGCGCTCTAATTGTACGTAAGAGTGATCCTGAAATTAAAATAATTACAGCATACTGCACAATTAAGTAGGTACGTAATCGGTATTTTTATTAGTTGATGAAAAAACGAGCTTAAATTTTCTTAACGTAATTATTAAAATGTTTGTCAAAAAGATTTTGGAAAATTGCTAAAGCAGTTAAAATGTTCAACTTAAAATTTTACATAAAAAATCAAAGGGACTGCATGGTTATATTTTTAGTAATATGTGGGTAGCTGACCAGGTTTTAAAAAAAAGCCCTATTACTTGGTCTTCGTGGTACCAAACAGAAATTTGTGCTCCCCTGAAGATCTAATATTGGGATCTAATTCTGGTAGGCGATTTCCTAATATACATAGCGTTTGTTTTAGCACGTGTTACATATTAACTTTCTTTTGCTTATTACCTATAGATATCTCCCCATAAACATATTTGCATTTTGTATTATTTTAGCATACTATTCATCAGTTATGCTGAGAACAAGAAATAAGATTACCCTTGAATCAGTTTTACAAAATGCATAGATTTAATTTGTTGGAGTAAAAAATCTGTGGTTTTATTTACAATGAGTGCGTCATTAGAACTAGTATACGCTTGGTTTTCGGGGAAGGCGGCGTCCAAATTACAGGGCCGGCCTAACTACCACGCGTGGCCCAATTTCACGCGCAGGCTCTAACACTCGGGTTGTTCCCATGTGCCTCTATGTAAAAGACCAGTTAGCGAAACTAGCCAGTAATTCTTTAGATTTTCTTCATCTTATATGTTTCACTACTGGGCCAGTAGACAAAGTAACAAATAGAAACGATAACGAAGTTCGATAAGAAAAAAAATTATGGGATTGACTTAAGCTGTCGTTAAATCACATGGCCAATCGTAGCTCTAAGTACATCATCATCAGCCTATCGCAGTCCACTGCTGGACATAGACCTCTCCAAATGTTCGCCACTTCGATCGATTTTCGGCTTCTCGCAATCAGCTCCTGCCAGCCAGCTCTAAGTACGTTGGTAGCGAAAGCTAAGACGCTGTAGATAACCAAGCAATATGGCCTATGATGACGAACTCCGATATCTTTTTGTTATGAAACGATTAGCACTTGTCACGGCTTTGGCATTTGTCTAAGCTCCCCTGAAACCCACCTTGCCGGTTAGTGATAAATGTAGAGTCTATAATTTCGTAACACTCTTCAGTCCCAGGTCCAGGTCAAGGGAAATTTTAAAAGTGTTAACGGTGTGTTTGAAAAACAGTTATGGACAAAGGTGTAGTGTAATTAATGTAATTTATTCAGTTGATGTGCGCACGCTGATAAGGTCTCGTAAATATTGTTAGCTAAATGTCACATAAATAATTATTACCATATTTCACTTGATAGGGCTACTATTACTAGGCCACAGAGTAGTAGTAATAGTAATGAGGGAAATGCTAATACCTGATCTCTGATTCAGTAAATAACAGTAACCTTCATTAACATTCAGCTTTTAATGTGAAACTCAAATTTCTCCTATTACGGAAAAAACTTCATTTTTAGTCAAACTTTTAATTAATAGTCATTTATCAAATGGTTCACACCTTTCCAATAATATCCACAAATTTAATAAAACAACGAGATAGGCCAAGCCGGCGTTTAACTTGTGACGAGTGTAAGCCCAGCGGGCATACATAGCCGCCAGTTCGCCGTCCGATAGAGTCGAGTGAATACGTACGTATGTCAGAAAGAAATATCCATTTTTCTTTCAAAATGCCGTCGTGTTCAACTGTAACATGCAATCATTGCAGTGAATCAGTTAAGTATTTATCAAGTAATTGAATAACTTTTCACACGTAAGAACCGGAAAACTTAGATTTACATTTAAAAAACAATATTTAAACAAATAGTCCGATTTACATTCATAAAAACATAATCGCTTAAAATTATGCGTTACTATCTTACAAATTGTATTACATTGCGGCTGTGCTTAACTTTCATTGCTTCGCAGTCCTTAATACGCGCGCAATCAATAGTGTAATTACGGCATGCTCAACTAGAACCATGTTATGTAGTACGGCCGCTGATCACGTCACTTGGACTTCCTATGAACTCAGTAATTTGACCGATCTCCTTTGCGGCTGTACTTAACTTTCATTAGATCGCAGTCCTTAAGAAGCGCGCAATGAATAGTGTATATTACGGCATGCTCAACTAGAACCATGTTATGTAGTACGGCCGCTGATCGCGACACTCGGTCTTCCTATAACTCAGCGATTTGACCGATCTCCTTAGACTGATATATCTGTGATAATAACTTTATAAAACTTGACATTCAAATGTATTTAATTTCATTGTATGAGTCAAATAAATGTGGTTGACGGGAACGCACTAATGCAGCACAAACATTCCAATTAGATTGTATAATGACTCCAATAGATTCGGTATTATTAGTAGAAAGCTTTTGTATTCTTTGTAGCTCGATCCACGGTACAAAAGGTATCAAAATAATGCCGTATTGTGGTTTATTTAAATATGTTTAGCTTGAAACATAATTTACACTATGGGCTTTGATTGCTGAACTATTAGAAGTTTTAAGATTTGTTTTCTAGGCGGCTAATACTAGCTTTGTTGTTATTGGATTTTTAAGATTGTCAGCTTGGTGGAGCATTTTTTTTTTATCTAGTTCTCGCGATAAATTTTAGTATCTGTTTGGTTTTCTTTAAAGTCGCCTCATAATATTAACGAACAAATTAAATGCACTGAAACATCCTGTCCGCTGTCCTTTTCCAACATGCATTCTTGTATGTGACGTCTCATTCGACCAAGACAATTTAGTCTGGTTCTGTGTCTATTCGTGATGACTACCTAATGCAACACGTGCTCGTCGTGTAAAACAAATTATCTCACTCATTAATAAAAAACTTTAAATAATCCGCTACTGAAAGTGATAAATTAACTAATGTGATTGTGCATAAGTGAAAGACAGAAGAGATTGTGAAGATCTAGCGAGGGCCCTCCAAAGTGAACCACGTGGTGGGTGTTTAACTCTGATATCAAGAACAACGAAGGGACCGTTCGGTAAGTCTGCATGATTTCCTCCATTTCATCTGCAGCTGCTAAACCCTCGACCAAATCCAAGCAGTTGTAATCCCGTCTTTCAGTGCATTTATAAAAACAAGATACAGTCCATTTTAATTTTATGAACCAGCATACCTTATTTGATTTTAATTGTATTCCCGCCCCCAATGTAGGTAATCGATCGCATATCATAACCTGCATTTGTTGTTCCTTATCGAGCCGCATAAATTTAACTGTTTTAACGCAAAATTACTATCAATTACGCAGTATTTGTTCTAGTATTCACTGGCCATTTTGAATAGGCACATACCTACAAATTAAAATTATATTTGTAAAGGTGGACAATTTACTTGTTGTCTAGTGATTTGTTTCATTCATGCAAGTTAAATAGGTAGATAGTTGAGATTTAGTATTTATCCCGCATCGCTCAACTGGGTACCTACTAATTTGTTATTTTATTTTCCGCACCGCTCGAATGCCTATAGCATTTTTATTGTAAATTTATTTTCCGCACCGCACGCAACATGAGTGAGATAAATATTGTAATCTAACAACAAAGTATTTGTTATAAACGCACTCACCAAGTGGGTATTCCATTTCTGTTAGTATTTTTCATACATACGTTATTATTACGCTTAGGTTTATGGCGTAATATACCTATGACATAATTCACTTATAGTTAAAATAATATATTAGTTTATAGTTAAAGAGCAAGTTAATTGTAGTTACTTGAATAACTATAAAAAGTATTTAACAACAACATTAAATCACGTAAACTTTAATTTAAAATATTTATTTATTTTAATTAATAAAAATGACTTCTCATAAGTCTTCTACTCCTAGTACACTTGAGGGAGAAAATAAATTGACTTTATTACAATCTAAACGTGATGCTTACTTTGCACGATTGCAACAAATTTATATATTGGCAAAATCAGCTCATGAAAATGAAAGTGCAAAAGAAAGTTTTCTTGACAATTATAGTAATATAGACAACTTGTATACAAAATATGAGCAAATTCTTGATGAATTTAACAGTATTCAGTTAAAATTAAATCCCAATGCAAAAATTAATTTCCAAGCATGGAATTCATTTGAAGAAGTTTATTGCTATTGTAAGCGTGTTCACAAGCAATTAATTGGTTCGGATATTGGTCTATCTAGTAATGTTAAGCCAGAAGGTGTCCCAAAACATATGCCTAAGTTGCCTAACATTGAGTTGATGTCCTTCAATGGAGATATTTACAACTGGCCGCTTTTTTATGAACAGTTTAAGCGAGTAGTTCATGAAAATCCTTCATTGACAAATAGTGAGAGGGTTGTTTACTTGGTGGGGAAGTTGACGGACAGTGCAAAAAATGTGTGTGCAGGTTTGATTCCTACAGGTGAGAATTATCAAGTTATCTGGCAGACACTCATAGACAAGTATGATGATCCTCGTTCTCTTGCCGCTGCATATTTAAATCAAATAATAAATTTTAAACCTATTGTTACATGTAATGTCACAACTCTTGATTCATTCATCAACACCTTTAACTCTTCAGTGGAAGCGCTTAAACAATTACAATTATCCGATTTATCAGATTTTATCTTATTGCATCTTGCTTTGAGAAAATTAGATAGTGAAACTGTAAAGTCTTTTGAAACATTTTATAACATAGAAAATATCCCCACTTATAAAAACTTAATAGAATTTATTAGAGGACAGTGTAAGATTTTATCACGTACTGCAAATTTAAATACTACATGGAACCAAAATAAATCTTCTAATAAACCTTCTAATAAACCGATAACGAAGTCTTTCGTTAACACCGCTGCTAGTTCGTCTCGTAATAATAACAGCAATAATATGAAGTTTTTGTGCGTGTTATGCAAAGCGGATGATCACGAACATCTTTATAAATGTCCTAAATTTTTAAATACTATGACACCCCATGAACGATTTAATTACATTAAATCTAATTCCTTTTGTTCTAATTGCTTAAGTAATAAGCATAAAAGTATATCTTGTTCGTCGCAACGTAATTGTTCGACCTGTTCATTACGACATCACACTTTATTGCATTTTTCGAATAAAACTTTAAGTAATATATCTATATCCGCCCCAGACGCACAGACGCCGGCATCGGAACCGCTCGGCGAATCGTCGGTCGAACTCGGCTCTCGCTCGCTAAACGCCTACCGGCCGAACATTCTCGCTTCCGCACCGCTAGTTGGGGACCCTATTCTTAATATTAATAAGAGTGATTCTCAATCTCACCCGCAACCGCAGCCACTGTATGGCAACTCGCAAAATACTTTTATAAGTAACATGCATAAAAATGTTTTTCCCGCTCATCTTACAACACTTCTTGCAACTGCAAAAATAATTATTTTTGATAAATTTAATCGCCCGCATTTAATTCGGTGCTTGATCGATCCTGGCTCACAAAGTGATTACATTGAATTAGACTGTTGTAAAATGCTTTCATTGCCTATATTTAATAAAGTACAACATACGGAAGTTTTGGGCATGGGAGGTGTTTCGCAGCGAATTGTAGGTCTAACGAAGCTAACTTTTAAGTCTCGTTTCAACAATAATTCCTATAATATTCAGCCGTTGATTGTCGAAAAAATAACTTCTCACTTACCTAACACAAGTGTCAACATCTCGTCGTGTGAGCACCTGCGCGATTTGCCTTTAGCTGACGATACCTTTTATGAGCCGGGCCCTATTCAAATGCTTTTAGGAGTTAATACGTACTGTAATATATCACGCTTTAATAAAATTGTTCGAATGGACCGTGATGGGTTGCCGTACGCTTTAGATACTACCTTGGGATATATAATTATGGGTGACGCGCCTATAGCCCACATTAACACCGCATCGCATTCATTTTGTGCTGTCAACGGTACCTCGCTTCAACAATATGTTGAAAAATTTTGGAAGATGGAAGAAGTACCTTCTCAAACGTTTTTGAGTCCCGCCGATCAGGAGTGTGAAAAAATATATTCCACTACTACTGTTCGCAATAATGATGGTAGTTATTCCGTTGACTTACCTTTCAAGGAAAATCCTGATAATTTAGGAAATTCATATAATAATGCAAAGAAACGCTTATTAATGTTAGAAAATAGATTTACTAAGTCACCTGACTTACGCATAGAATATAATAATATCATCAGCGATTATATCCAACAAGGAAATATATCTCGCGTTTCACCCGAGAAATGTACGTCACAGGGATATTATCTCCCTCATCATCCAGTGATTCGTTCTGATAAGGATACCACTAAGGTACGCATTGTTTTAGATGCCAGCACTAAAACAGATAACGGCATATCATTAAATGATATACTTCATACCGGTAGTAATTTACAAAACGAAATTTTTCATATATTAATAAACGCTCGTATATTTCTCATCGCTTTTTTTGCTGACATAAAACAGATGTACTTACGCATTTTTCAAAATTCTCATCACCGCAAATTTCAAAGAATTTTGTTTCGTTTTAATGAATCAGATCCTATTGACGTGTATGAATACAACCGCGTTTGTTTCGGTCTCTGTTCTTCTCCGTTTCTTGCACTAAGAACAATAAGACAGCTCGCTAATGATGAGAGATGTAATTTTCCATTAGCCGCCGATGTTTTGGAAAGAGATACCTATATGGATGACCTTGGATCTTCTGCTCCTTCTCTTGAAGCAGCTGTACAGATCGCAGATCAATTGATCCGTATTTGCAAGGTCGGTGGTTTCGAGCTAGTTAAGTGGACTAGCAACTCTGCCGAGCTTTTAGCTTACATACCCGATTCTCATCGTTACGCGGAATCTATCTCATTAGATGATACTCACACCCTTAAGGTGCTAGGTTTACGCTGGTTGCCTAGTTCAGATTCTTTTTATTTTTGTGTCACTCCACCAAAAATGACTTGCACCAAGCGTGCTATACTTTCTGCCACCGCTCGTTTATACGATGTTTTGGGATTAGTAGGTCCAGTTATTGTGTTTACAAAATTACTCATAAAGGAATTGTGGCTATTAAAATCTGACTGGGACGAGGAAGCTCCACCCAATATTTTAAATTCTTGGCATAAATTTATTCAAGAATTACCGTTAATTTCTAATTTAAAATTTCCACGCCATCTTGGTGTTATATCTAACTCAAAACTATATTTGTTAGCTTTTTCTGACGCAAGCGAAAAGGCTTATGGTTGTGTCATTTATGCTTACGTTTTGACAGATAACGAACCCCCTGTGGTCCGTCTGATCTGTTCAAAGTCGCGTGTATCGCCCGTTAAGTTTGTTACTTTAGCTCGGCTAGAGTTGTGTGCTATTGTTCTTATGGCACAATTGTTACGTGTTGTGTACGATACACTGTCGAAAAGACATAATATTGAGGAGGTATATGGTTTTTCAGACTCCGAGGTCGCGCTTTGCTGGGTACACTCTTCACCCCATCGATTTAATCCCTGGACGATTATTAATATCCAGACACAATTGATTTTAATTGTGTTCTCGCGCTCCTGAGCGCGAACGGGGCTATACGAGTTAATACATTTGTAGCCAACAGAATTTCAAAGGTACAGGCATTGTTTCCGTCTGACCGTTTTCATTTTATTCCCGGTTCGCAAAATCCCGCTGACTGTCTGTCGCGTGGGCTACTTCCATCCCGTTTGGTGGATCATGAACTTTGGACTCATGGACCCCCATGGGCTTCCTTGCCCATCGCTAGTTGGGAAGTTGTAAAATGTTATCCGCGTTCTAATAAAATACCGGAAGAAAAAACTGTTAGTTACGTCGTTACCGATAGTGTTAAAGAAGATATCTTAATGTCTTTATGTGAAAAATTTTCTTCTTGGAGTAAACTTTTACGTTGCATTGTTTACACTCGTATTTACAAATTTCTTAATAAACTTCTACGAAATAAATATATTTCCGCAGAAGATATTGAATTCGCAGAAACAAAATTAATTAAAGCTTTTCAACAATCGGTATTTTCTGAGGATATTAAAAATATTCAGCAAGGTAAAAATTGTTCTACAAAACTTAAAAAACTTTATCCATTTATATCTGACAGTGGTCTCTTATTGGTTGGTGGCCGTTTAGGCAATTCCAGTTTAGAATATACACATAAGCATCCCATTTTATTGCCAAAAGGGGGACACCTAATAGAAATTTTAATAGATTTTTATCATATACGAAATTTACACGCCGGACCGCAATTACTTCTCGGCATCTTACGTAAAAAATTTTGGATTTTATCTGCTCGCAATGCTGTTCGTAAGCGTATTAATAAATGTTTAAATTGTTTCAAGGTAAATCCAAAACCTAACTTTCCAATTATGTCCGATTTACCCAGTAGTCGCATAGAGAAATCTAAGGCTTTTTTACACACCGGGGTCGATTATGCCGGACCGTTTTATATTACTATAAGTAGGAAACGTGGCGCTCGTAGCCAAAAGGCGTACCTTTGTATTTTCATATGTCTCGCAACTAAAGCCATTCACCTGGAACTGGCATCCGATTTAACATCAGCTTCTTTCTTGGACGCTCTTAAGAGGTTCTTATCAAGGCGTGGCGTTTGTCAATACATTTATAGTGATAACGGGGGTAATTTCGTATCTTCACGGCATTATCTTAGAGAGCTTTTAGAATTTCTAAAGTCTGAGGACTATTATAAAACTTTCAGCCATGAGTTGTCTGAAAACCGTATTATGTGGTACTTAAATCCACCCAAAGCCCCTCATTTTGGAGGACTCTGGGAGGCGAACATTAAAAGTGTAAAACGACTTTTCTTTAGGGTGATAGGGAAACAAATTCTCACTTATGAAGAGCTTTACACAGTGTTTTCTCAAATAGAAAGTGTATTGAATAGTCGTCCGTTATACGTACTTAGTTCAGACCCGTCCGAGCCAGCGGCTCTTACCCCGGCTCATTTTTTGGGTTCGCACTTACATTTTTTGCCTGCGCCTACTATGGATAACTCTCTTAAATTGTCAACTCGCTATGCATTGATGGATTCACTAGTCCAATCCTTCTGGAAACGCTATAGCTCTGAATACTTGCATAACCTGCAGGTCCGCGAGAAATGGAATACACCATCGAATTCGGTCGCGGTGGGAACTATTGTTTTACTCATGATGGAAAATTCCCCACCTTTACAATGGCCTTTAGGTATCATAACGCGAGTTTTCCCTGGTAAGGACAACGTGATACGTGTCGCCGAAGTTAAGACCAAAAGCGGTATCTATCGACGACCCGTGGTACAGCTTTGCCCATTACCAATTGAATAATGCATCTTTTAGTTTATTTGTAAAGCGTAATATAGTAATTTTACCTATTTTTAATTTTCATACGATTATAGTTTAACTTACCATATATCAACTTATAGTTATATACATATACATACAAGTTAGTTACGTTATATTTAATTTTTTTTGAAGGCGATCCTTCAAGGGCAGGGGTATGTTTGGTTTTCTTTAAAGTCGCCTCATAATATTAACGAACAAATTAAATGCACTGAAACATCCTGTCCGCTGTCCTTTTCCAACATGCATTCTTGTATGTGACGTCTCATTCGACCAAGACAATTTAGTCTGGTTCTGTGTCTATTCGTGATGACTACCTAATGCAACACGTGCTCGTCGTGTAAAACAAGTTATCTCACTCATTAATAAAAAACTTTAAATAATCCGCTACTGAAAGTGATAAATTAACTAATGTGATTGTGCATAAGTGAAAGACAGAAGAGATTGTGAAGATCTAGCGAGGGCCCTCCAAAGTGAACCACGTGGTGGGTGTTTAACTCTGATATCAAGAACAACGAAGGGACCGTTCGGTAAGTCTGCATGATTTCCTCCATTTCATCTGCAGCTGCTAAACCCTCGACCAAATCCAAGCAGTTGTAATCCCGTCTTTCAGTGCATTTATAAACATAAGATACAGTCCATTTTAATTTTATGAACCAGCATACCTTATTTGATTTTAATTGTATTCCCGCCCCCAATGTAGGTAATCGATCGCATATCATAACCTGCAGTATCTGACTTTGTTATTTTGGTTGGAAGTTTAGGGAAGTGCTTATATGACTAAGAAAAACATTTAGATATACATATATTATAATATAAGTACCTATATATTTATTTGACTAAGGTAATAATGTAATTTGTTATGCATTTTTATCCATAATTTAATACGTAGGTGATTTGAGCCAGATAATAGTCGTTCTGTAACTATCATCTACTAGATGATAAAAGTAGTGTTGTTGGTGATGTAAATAATAGTTTAGTTGATTTGTAGAATAATAAATTTTAGATTTTAAAATGCAGCGGGGCAATCTGAACTGCGGGAAATTTTAGCTAATCGAATATTTGTTCCATTGAGTGCCATCTATGTCCGGATAGCAAAAAAAGCGCTTTTATAATTATGCATGCTTTTGCGCAATTGTTAAAGCGATTTTTCACTATTCAAGCAAATTTGCCACTCTAACAAATAAAGTATGTTTCGGAATATATTTCCCCGAAACCCGGAGTTGAGATTTTCAAACAAAAGAAATTAAACCAACGTTGCGACTACTTAGAAATGATAATTCATCTTTACGAGTAGATTTAGTAAACAGCAAAGAACTTTATACTTAATTATACGGAATTGATTCTTTTAAAATCACCCAAACATCGCGATAACAATCAAACGAACCGCTGTTGCGTACACGCACACAATAAAAATTTTAAAAACAACGTTCTCGAAATATTTTTATCACTCTCGGCTTATTGAATATGTATATTGCATTATAAAGAAACGAGATTTATTCGAAAATTGTATGTGCGGTCATTAGAGTGGACTAGCATGTTTGTGTTGCCTGCGTCGGCTGATACTGATGGATTAGCAACGAGGCTGATAAATTAAAGTCAGTTTAATACTACTTCGGACGTGTATGTAGTAAAAAATCCTATTATTTGGCTCATTGCTCCCTAACATAGCACACAAAAGACCGCGGCTATAACGATACTTACCACAGAACATGTAAAACAGTATGCAAACTTTGAACTAACATTGGATAGTTAGTATTTTATATAGTTGAAGTTTTTTGTATTTATTTGCTATAAGACTTTTATCTAAAATTGACATACCAGTCCATCGGATCCTACATAATTCATATTAATGTATAAGTACATTCTACTACATATTGACCCCACAATTATTTTTGTAAATAGTGTAGAGCGCAACGTCCAATTTGCGTAAATGTTTGCTCCTTCTGAAACTGGTTCAGTCAAAAAATTTAGATCACACCTTTGTCTAGTCTGTTTATCTTCAGTCTGGCAAACGTGCCCGCCTTCCTTGGTGGCACCGAATACACTCCATTGACAACAAATATGATTGTGTATTGGACACACTTCGCATCGTGGAGTCAGAATGCTATCGCGTGCTTTCGAGTGATGTGTATCTAGAAGTTGCTGTCATAATTTTACTGCCGGCTGCTAGACAAAGTTATGAAGCAGTGCTATTTTTTTTTTTGGAAAGAGGAGGCAATTCGTCCTTTTTAGGTATTCATGTATAATTTGAACTTGCTCCTTTTTACAACCATTCAAAAGAAGCGTGAAAAAGCACCTCGCATAACGGTAAACCTAGAACGACACGCATTATTCTCTCTCGTACTGACTATTGTCGCATTTGAACTCCATCATTTCCACTGACCATAAAATGTAATGAAGTCATTTTATAAAATAATTAAAAATCGATTTTTACGTGAAATTAACAATGCTAATGTAAGCGTAGGTAGGTTTCAAATAGGCCTTTTTTGTTGTTGACGGGGAGGTCAAATGCATTTACGCATCGTCCCTGCGGGGTGGTGCCAACCGCAGGGGATATGTCGAGGTAAAGGCATTCCCACCATACTTGAGTGCGCTATTACGGGACGGCTCGGGATCTGCGCACGTGAACGCAACTACACCGAGATCGATCCAACGCTGCCCGTCTAGGCACTTCTTGCACCAATTGGTAGCCAGCAGCCACTCCTCCACCGACGGCTGCTCGAACTGGCGCGTCCTGCTGACGAGGACACCGAGAGCAGCCATTGGACCGCACCCGGGGGACTTCGGGCGCGGTCGTGGCCCTGAAAAGGGTCGTGGTAGGAAAACAAAAACAACTCGACGATGGCATGTGACTTCGAATGGCTTCAAATAGGCCTAGTTTCCATACTGTCGTAGCTATATATGAACTGTGAGGGCGATCGCTACACCTATAATCGCTTGTAAAGGGTGATATAAAGAGCATTCCAAACAAACTCGGTACGCGCTACGTTCGGTAGTGGGTGTCACAGGTCGTGTCGAAACTCATCAATCTTACCATTTAATTTAAGAATAGAACGGCCGACGTGCGTACGAAACAAAACTCACGCAAGCCACAATGAGTGCGCTCGCAAATGGAATAATGCTCTACGACGCCATTGTCCACTCACAAAAGAAAGGTAATCATTCGACATGAATAAATATCTTTGAATAATAGCCCGCTGCCTATAATGAAAAGTTTTATGTATCGGAATTATCGCGTAAAAATCGCTGTATACTCCCTACAGTTTCTTATTTTTTGCTCGCGCCTTCTTTCGTTTTCAGCGGATCTGGTTAACTGGCCGTGCCCGCTTTATATGATCTTTTTGCATCGTTATATCGTCTATAATAGATTTAGATAATTAAGTTCTTAGCACTTAGATGACTTTGGTTAATGAAGCATGAGGAAATAATTGAGCAGAACGACTGTTGTGTGAATGCTATTTAAGTGTCTATGAGACGAATTGGTTTCAGTATATCTTGCAGTTTTCAGGTCGTTTAAAAAGGCAAAACTGAAGAGTTTGTCATGGAGTAGTACCTCAACCTGAAATGAGGATACCAGTGTTCCATTGTATGAGGAATGGAGTTAGGATTGGAAGCTCACCAGTGACATCCACTTATCCACACAAATGTTATTTTCGCCTATGGATTACAGTGACTACTTGCCAGACAGGCTGTTTATTTGCTTATCACCTTAACAGTATAAAAATAGGTTACTGTATCGCCTAATATACATATTCTTTTTTCTCATGGATTTATTAATAATTCGTATGTAGGTACTTGATTATAAGAAACTTCGATCGATGATTCCATTGGTTATGTTTTAATTATGAAACTAGCGACCTGCCCCGGCTTCGCGCGGATAGTACTCAGAATACTTACTTTAAGTACTAAATAAATTATACATATTAACCTTTCTCTTGAATCACTCCATCTATTGCTAAAAGCCGCATTGAAATTCTTTGGGTAGCTTAAAAGTTCTAAGCGCACATACAGAAAGAGCGACTTTGTTTTATACTATGTATAGATAAAGAAGTGGTGGAAGTAGAACAGATATGCCGTAATACGTTGTTTTAAATTTCAATTTAACAGAGAAATACTAGGCCTACTCATTAGTATAGTTTCAATGTACTACACAGTAAAGTAACAAAAAAAATTTTATTTCTATGAATGAATTAATTTACGATCTAGCTACTTAGGTACGTAAATAAATTCATCAATGAGTACAAGTTCCACAACTTGTATGTAGGGAAAAAAAACAGGATAACGATAAGATTATTTTCTTCAATTATAAAAATAAATAAAAAAAATATGAGCATTTCAGCTTAGCAACAATATTAAAATAAAGATTTTGACAATCCCACACATTTTACAAGTCAAACTCAGCATTCGAAGCTGATTAATCACGCCAGCGTCACGATGGACCCAAAAAAGCACCCTCCGGAAAGATCTCCACTGTAGGTCATTTTCCAGTGGATTTCCGAATCGAATAGCATTAATTAGAATCTGTGCCGGCCGAGGGAGGCGCTGTACCACCGATAAATCAATTTAATCTAATTTAATTCGAGCCCGCTACCTCCGGGCCTCCCCGTCACGCAACGTGGACGCGATGCTATTCGCCCATTACTTTCAATGAGTACACGCACTTTAGACGGCTTTGGTGCGTTTGGACAGAAGACAACCTTGTAGCTACTTCGGCTGTGAGTCAGTTCCTACTTTAATGTAATATAGATTATAATATCTACATTTTTGGAGTCCTTACCTAGTTTTTGACGTTAAATTACCTGGCATAAGATGAACGATTTCGTTGTATTCTTTCATCTATTGATTTTGTTATTGGTATTATCAACTTAAGGTCGATAAAATCTTTAATTTTGTTTTTATAATAAATTAAGTTACACGTTAGAATAATGTTTGAAAAAGTTTCAATTGACTCATAATTTTAATGATATTGACCGTCTGATTAATTAGAGATCTTCCGGTTTATTTAAAAAGTCTCTGGAGGTGATCTCAGTAGTCCGTGTGAATTATAAAGAGTACATATAAAATAATTTCCATGAAAACAAACACGAAGATTTGTTGCTCTACTTTTCTGGAATTTAAAATATTCATTAAAAGTTTTCTCTTTCATATGTACATTAATTTTCAGCATCTAAGGGATGTTTAAAAAATATTTAAACAATTTGTTACACAGTAATTATTTTCCATTCACTAAAACTGGTAGAAAGGTCTTGATTTAACAACTTCCTTTAGCTTTATTTTATAGCGAAATAGAATCAAAATTAACGGCTTCATCGGTGGGTTGTTCGTGACACGATAACCAACAGACGGACAGCTCTCAAGACTAATCAGACTTTAAAATCGGTGTTTATACAGTTTATAGTACCTACCTATATTAACAAACAACATATCACCTATTTTAGTTACAGTTTACAAACTATCCTTAGTTCGATGTCCTACGATCGCTAATATGGTGCTATATCAACAATAGTATGGATAACATGCTATTTTAGGGGCTTAAAATGACACATAGAATGTAACCAAATAAGCTCTTTTTAAAAATATGTTTTTAAAGAATATTTAAAAGAGTAGGGCACAGCGTAATAGACACCTCGTCCGGCTAGAAGGACTATCGGTAGACTCCCTTTGGGGGAGAGGCTCGCCGACTAGACTTTAGTCTTATAGGCTTGAGGTCCTCACCTTCTTACAAAACCCGGTGCCATCAGCAAGCAATGGCCAATCAAATAAAAACCGTATTAGCCAGGATGGAGGATAAAAGCCGTTTAGCAGGATGGGCAAGGAAATGTAATAATTCCAAATTGTTAGTTTGTAGACCCAATAGAAAGACTATTACTATTAGTCCAGAAATAAAATAAAATATTAGCCCGATGAAAGCGATCCTAATTAGTTAGCTAACTCATTAAGACAGTCAGTTATCAATTCATAAACCTTATTTGCTTTCAATTCACAGCCAAAAAAAAGTCTACTCAATTTTATTTCTAACACTAGTTCGTTTACATCCCATTCAGAAGCATCATTCTCACGCTATTACTCGTCTTATACAAGCCACGGCACAGACGCTATCTAATTCAATTTGTCAAACAGATTGTTTCTTTTTTATTAGAGGCAGTCCGACATTCTTGCACATAACATGTATACCAACAAAAGGCTCGAATACCAACACCGCATTGTTGGAGCTCTTTGTGGAGTCCGTGGTGAATGGGACCTTATTAGACATTCTCGGATAATTATTAGAATAGAAATCAATTGCTATGAAAATGCAGTTACAGTAAACGTTTATTCAGACTGTATAGTGAATAGAAAATATCGATGATCAATAACAATAAATTCATAAAAAAAAATCTTTAAAGAAATATTAAATCTTTAGTAAAGTAATGTTTATCCTATTACAATTACAGTACATAATCATTGTTGTAAACGTAATATGCATCTATCATGCTTTACTTTTTATGAATTTACAGTGCATACTTTATCATTCTATTAGGCACTATGAAAAATATTTTTATGACACGGTAAATTGTATTATCAAAAGAGAGTCAAATAACATATTTTATTATTTATATTTTAATAGAAAGAACAGAAAAAGAAAGGTATATCATATTGTGTACGTTGATATTGTGTTAAGATGACGTCACAAGGAAGTAAAAAATATAAGTGCCACTAAGACACTTGACCTCAGACCACACTTGACCATCGTTTACGTACGTCATTTTTGTTCGATCTATTAAAAATCACCAGTTTAATAAGCTCAATAGTTCAACCAGTTTTAATAGGTACCATTAAATAATCTGTGATGGATTTCAGAAAACAGTCAAATAAGTTGGTAAAACTATTATTTTTACTATAATCATCCGACACTTGTGAAGACGATTTATTTACTTACACTTTACTGCTTTTTTTATTGATAATTTGTTTCAAGTCCATAATACAAGTTATAAAGTTATATTGCAGAATAAATTCTAGAAGATTTACTACTGCATTGTTTACATATTTAAAACATAGTAGCATAGTTATGGTCATATAAAACGGTTGTAAAGTAAAATCATCTCATAAATTTATTAAGTATATTAGTTTTTCCGATTATTATTTAGGAACACTAAAGTTTTTACCGATGATTTAACGAAAAATAAAATAATTAATTTGAATCACGGTAGTAAATACAACAAACGTTGAACATAATACTTCATCAATGTATACAACGTGTTACAAAATAACCCAATATAAAATATAATTAATTTATCAAATTCAAAAATATTGTCAACCCTAGTAAGCTGTCATGTCAGAGAACCGGAGTTAGCGTAGATTATTCAACAGAGGGGTAATAATATTTTAATAGTTGCCTGCTTTAATGGTTTTTCTGTTTTTCATTCCTAAAGGTACGGGCTTCGAAAAACGTTATGTTAAGTATCAATTTCAAATGTTCTAATCGATATTCTAGAATTATGTCGGGATTTTCCAAAAAAAAAATTAAAATGACGATGTTTTCTAACTTGGGATATTACAGAACTTGGAAAGCATCTCAAATTATTGACGAACCAGTCCTTTCTGGTCGGCTTGACACTTCGGCATTGCGTAGAGATGTGGCATCACTCTGCAACTTCTATCGCCTGTATCACGGGGAGTGTTCCGAGGAGTTGATCGGACTTAAAACAGCTGCTGCATTCCGCCATCGTTCCTTGCGACGTCAAATCCATCCCCACAATTTTGATGCCTCGTTGTCCACAGCCGTGGATTTTTCGCGCAATTTTCTACCGTGAACCACAAGACTGTGCTCAACCAACTTTCGCCAGCGGTGTTCCCGAACCGATACGACCTGGACCACTTCAAAAAGAGAACGTATTCTTTCCTTAAAGGCCGGCAACGCATTTGCGATACCTCTGGTGTTGCAAATGTCCATGGGCGGCGGTGATCACTTACCATCAGGTGAACCGTCTGCTCGTTTATCCCCTTTTCCATAAAAAAATTACAATAGATTTTATCGAATTCAGTACATTTTGTTATTATGACTCTTTGTCATCCTGCGTATTTTACCTAAGTAAAAATGTAGATTAACTCTTTGATTCTACTGAAATAGGATTTGCACATCAATGAAACTCTTTGTAAGGGACCATTTAAACCCCTTTCCGCTTTAAGGGTATTTTTGAACACCGTGTATACAGGCTTATATCTGCGCCACAGACCAAGACAGTGTCCGGTCACGTTTCCAATGAGATCGGTGCCGCGATGACACCCTTGAAATGTTTTTAATGGCGTGATTTATAGAGCAAATTAAACATTTGACTTGGCGTGAATTCGACGCTGAGTGGATCAGTCACGCACGGACACTGCCGACCGCCGACGAAGTGGACCAAACGCGTACGGCTTTTTATACGCTACTGTACATTGATTAGGAATTTAAATACATGCGGGGCATCGATTGACAGTGCCTCACTCAAAAGCTCAAGAGGAATGCGCTTGGAGGCTACTGTATTTATAGAAAGCTTCTGTTATGCGTAAGTTTAGTACAGGAATCATTTTTATTTCCATCACGCTAGACAACTTATATACACGTTTGTACTCCCAAGAGGGGTTGAGCAGAGCTTTGGGTAACGTTTCCTTACACATAAAGCCACATCTGGCAGTATGGGTCATGCAGTGCAGTGCCTCCAAATAGTAACAGATTGCCAGCCTGTCGCTTGCATAAATGGGGCACCAAACCTAAATCTCTCAGAGCAGTATTATACAGTGTGAGTCTGGGTAAAATGTACAAACGAAAATGAGGGATACTACGCCTAATTTTATCAGCGGCAAAATTATTAAAAAAAAATATAATTGCTCATTTGATTTTTTATAGATTTTATAAAAAAAAAAAAATCTTTTAATAATGACCCCGGTGTAGACAAAACCGTGTAACTTTTGAAATAATGGATCTATCGCGATGAAACAAATTGTTTAATGATTGGTAATAATGGGACGTCTTAATAAAATCAAAATTTAGTAGAAAAAAATACACTGAATTAAAAATGTTGATGTACTTTTAACAAAAAAATTGTTTTTATTAATATTTTTTGCAATTATTAAAAAATTGCTCAATAAAATGCCTTATTTACATACTTTTTTTATAACTTTAATTTATTTTACATCGTATTTCCTTTCTAAAGATATAAATTTCATGTCAAAGAGTTAATCACAACGTTTTCTATCAACTGTTAAAGGAAGGCCTGGCGCACGCTTACGACACAAGTGCCTTTCTTTAACAGTTGATAGAAAACGTTGTGCCCAAAAACCAGTCCACTCCGCTTGGTCATAAAAAAATAACCCTGAACTTACTGATCACTCCTGACCGCTTACATTTTATAAAATGGGTTACTCGACCATTGGTCTTGGTGGAGCTTGGTCGGACGCCGTCTTGGTGGAGTGGTCAGTATAGCTGCCTACACATCAAGCGGTCCGGGTTCGAATCCTGGTAGCGGCAAATGTTTGTGTGACGAACACGAATATTTGTTGACGAGTCATGGTTATTTATGTTTATTTATAAAAATATCTAAAAAATAATAATTGTCCGTTATCTAGTATCCATAACACAAGTTCTTAATGATACTTACTTTGGGCTAGATAACTGTTGTGAGCGTAGAAATATATTATTATTATTATTATTGGTCGAGCTTTTTAGGGTCTAGTATAGCTATCATAGCATAGCTATATGATCGGCCCACGACATCTTTGCATAGGTACTCGTAGTATAAAAAAAGTCATTCCGTCTGTCTGTACACTTAGATCTTTTAAACTACGCAACCAGATCTGACAAGAAGGGTCAAGAGGAAAGTTTAGATGTATAATTCGTTAAGGTTTTGCGTAAATTGGTTGAAAAAAGACGACGATTGTTGAAGAGATCGGAAAAAAATCAAGCTGTCTTCGAGCTTTCATCGAAACCGCTGCCTATTCCGTTTGAGAGAGAACATAACAATGTATTATAACAGACAACAATCTACAACTCTCACAAAAGTTCTCAAATGTTACTTTAATTGTAGTAGATACTAAGGAACAACGAACATAGGAAAAAGGACTTTTGCAAAAAGGTGACCTAATGACACAGCCAACTTTTCATTTTTAAAGCCATCTGAAGTCAACTTGCCTTCTTCACGGTTACTTTTTAATTGCAGCCTGCTTCTAGACAGTGCTGACGCATGTGCCGTCGCTACAGATTTAATAATACAAGGAGATAGACCAAACCGGCGTTTAATTAACTTGTGACAAGTGTACGCCCAACTTCAAAGTTTGATAGAAACCTTATATTTTACAACACAAAAGTTAATCAACTTCACTGTAACTTTAAGTAGCTACTTTACAGGAGGGCCGAATGTTTTTACTTGTTAGTCTCAGATGCTGCTGAGAGAAAACAGTATTTATCAGTCACGACAGAGGCTTGATACGGCGATTTGTAAAATTTTTATTCGACAAATAGGTACATAGGTACTCTTACTTCAATATCATCTCCTCAAAGCGACGCGACGTAACTTCAGCCCTGCTCATGAGTCAGCTAGTCAACAAATATCGCTAAATGTGTATGAGTTACAGCCCGATATGATCCCGCGACTGCGTGGCCAATATCCGACTCCAATATTTGTTATGGCGCGCCGAACCGCAAGCACCCATTGTACCTCCGCTCGGTTGCCAACTGTAAACTGCACTCGTTACTATGAATCTTTTACTGTACAGGATGAAGAATTAAACGACTTGAAGTGTCTTGAAGTAGGTACTTTTGTCAGAAAAATTATGATGAGTAGCTAAATTGGTGTCCAAATGTGGCGTGACTAATGTGAGCTTTGTAAAATATCAAAAAGTTTTTCCGAATCGGGGGCAGTGATGATTCAGTCTCTAAGTTTTCCCGAGCTATCCATTGGATTCTATAGAATTCAGAACACGATCGTAAAGAATTGGTTTTACATTGAATAAATAAATCAATTAAATTATTCAAAAGTTAACAGCATGTGCTTTTTCATAGATTTGAGGTTTTGTTGGTTTTGACGCTGTCTTAGTAGTGGTCAGTATAGCTGCCTACACATCAAGCGGTCCGGGTTCCAGTCCTGGTAGCGACAAATGTTTGTGTGACGAACACGAATATTCGTTGACGAGTCATGGTTGTTTATATATTTATTTATAAAAATATCTAAAAATTATTATGTATATAAAAAAATCCGTTATCTAGAATCCATAACACAATCGATTCGTTATCATGGTCCGGGTAACATAGACTACATTTTAACCAACAACAATAGGAGGAGTCGATTTTACTTGTAAACCCTGATTTTACAGATTTTATTCCTTCATATTTCCGTAATCGGATTAAGGTGTTTTAAAATTTTTGCTTTGCTTCCTACAAGCGAAAATCATTTCTGTGATCAGAAATCATCATTACATTAAAATAGCGAATTACTGACACTGACACGAATTACTGTTTTTTCGTCTAGCAACACCTTGTACATGGCAGTGTTGTCATCGTTACCCATAGATCTATGCAAATGGTCAGTGAACAGCGTATGATGGCGGCGGCGACATAATAGGTACTCAATTTAGCAAGAAACCGACAGCTCTCACTGCGTCATGATTGAGTATTTGTGTTGGGAATAGTTGCATCTATATTAGTGAAGCTGTGTCATGAGTCATGCATGACACTTTATTAGAGGAAGACTGATCGACGAAGTCCGTAATACTTTTCAGGCCATTGACGTGACTGTTAAAGTATATTTACTACATCGTATTAGCTAATATCATCGCTGTTTGAACCCTATATACAAAGGTAAAAACAAATTTTTAAAACGTATTATAATTCATTGAAATAGCAGGCATATTGGTAAAAAACAAAAAACTATTTCTATAATTTCTCCCACAGTAAAAGTGTTTATAGGTACTCCTGAATACTCGCTCGCAGGCTGGCAACCTGTCATTATTTTGAACCACTGCATGTCATATTCTACCTGATAGATTTGGTTTTATGTGTAACTAAATGCTCAGCCTTTAAGGCTTATAAATGTGTGAGATAGTCTAGTCCACATCTAGTCTAAGGGAGTTCCCGAGAACAAGACACTTAAGAATTATCCAAAATAAAGAAATTCGTATAACAGCCTAATTTTTTAATTCACTAAGTATAATAAGCTGTCAATTATACGTCTAATCAACACAGATATATCAGCAGTCTCAAATGTTACTTTAGTTGTAGTAGATACTAAGGAACAACGAACAGGAAAAAGGACATTTGCAAAAAGGTCCCCTAATGACACAGCCAACTTTTCATTTTTAAAGCCATCTGAAGTCAACTTGCCTACTTCACGGTTACTTTTTAATTGCAGCCTGCTTCTAGACAGTGCTGACGCATGTGCCGTCGCCACAGATTTAATAATACAAGGAGATAGGCCAAACCGGCGTTTAATTAACTTATGACAAGTATACGCCCAACGGGCATACATTGCCGCCAGTTCGCCGTCCGATAAAGTCGAGTGAGTAGGTAATTTTTTTGAAATCACCTGAACGATTGCTTTTTTAAAATTTCCTGTTTGGGAGTATTCTTCCATCTCGCTTTGGGTTTACCCATGTTGAATCAGAAAAAGATAACACACATATAATAAACAACATAAACAAACTTGCTATTGAACTGTCCGGTATTAGGGGGCTTTGAGGTTGTCCGAACTTAGAGACCGTTAGGTACCTACGCTCAAGAAAAATTCTCATTAACATTGTGTGTTATAAAAAAATCGGGAGTGGTCTCCCCTTGACTTTCTCGTATACTGGAAACGTCTCAAAGTTTGATAGAAACCTTATATTTTGATGTCATACCTGCATGTTAAATTTTGGTCACCCATCTGAGTACCGACCGCGCACCTGGTTTGCTTAACTTTCGTGATCGACGGCTCAAAATTTGATAGAAACCTTATATTTTGATGTCATACACGTATGTTAAATTTGGTTGCAATAAGTTAAAGCATTCTCGAGTTATCGTGCTAACGCACACACATACATACTTCCAAAAAAAATATTTTTGGACTCAGGGAGATCTAAAACGTGTAAATCCGTCAAAATCTCGAGGTCGATTTTTTTTACGATTACAAGACTTCCTCTATACTACGTACGAGAAAGTAAAAACGCATAATTTATTACAGACTAATACAATAGCTATAATAATTGTTATCAATGAATATCATCCCATTCGTTAAATGCTGTTTACAGACCCCATAGAACTTCGAAGAAAATTTTTATTAACCTCAAATTTTGCACCACGCTCCACAACGAACGAGTCAGCGCTGGCTATTGGCACACCCCCGGGAACTTCACTTGGGAGAGACTTTCTAACCGAAGCACAAGCAACAAATTAACGCGCTTCATCACAGTAATTCAAACACTATCCGGCTTTAGGAGTCGTTCGGGCTTAGGGACTTCCCCTACTTACGAACTGGTCGGATAAAATTATTTATCAGAATTACAAAATACTCTTCTGTAAACTTTCAAAAATTTTATAGAGGTAAACTTTATCATTTAAGAATCAAATTTTGCGTTTATCGTAAGGAGGAAAAATTAGAATCTGACCTTAATACCAGATTCTAATTTTTTATCATTTTTCGAAGGTCTTGTTATATATATTTATTTGAAATTTAAAACCCATCAATATCAATGAAGGCATTAAACACGAATAAGGCTTAATTTGAATAAAATTCTTAAAACTATCACACCTGTTGAGAATGAAAAGGTACTGTTCCGATGTAGACGCGTACAATATGACTGATTGTAAAACATTTGACAAAATTTTAAAAAAGAAATATAAAAAACGCAAATTAAAAAATTTAAAAACTAGCCAGTAGGTACGCAACAACACCTATAGGTAGGTATTCACTAAATTTCAAATGAGAACCTATCAATATTAACGAAACCGTACAAATTAGATAGGATCATATAATTTATAGATACGAGTAACATAATGTGCTCAAGTTCTATACTGAAAATCAGTATATAGATGCCAACGTAACTTCCCCTGTCCCAATCTATTAAGTAATTGGTGACATCAAAGCCAATTTTCCAGTGACAGGGCCCAAAAGGTGCTCGGGGGTAAACGGCGCTCGATTTAATCATTCCTCTATATTAATTACCAAAACGGGCGATCCGTTGAACATAAATAACAAAAAATGACGTGCGTCTAGCGCGCCCCTAACGTCACGGCCTCTGAATCTATTACATTAGGGCCCCTCGAAGCTTAAGCGAAGTTAAGGGCGATTTATCACGTTTTAAAACTGTGTTTCTACTTGTAAAATCCGTATAAACGATCCGCTATCACCTGCCTGTGTTTTGTTTATCGGCGGCCATTGTTCGCATATTGATGCTCATGAAAACATATTGTAAGCACAATCGATATCTCTTTGTGAGATCTAAATGAAGGGTAATAAGGCTGTCTTATTATATCTACGTAATAGATGTAAATAGGGGTTCAATGGTTATATCACTTTATTAAAAAAAATTAAATTAAAAAAAAAAACCGCATTCAAAACTAAAAACGGGAGAAATAGAAATTTTGTTTATAAAAATCTAAATGTTTTTTGAGGTCGGTCCCAAATACAAGTGACAAAGTTTATTACAAATATTGAGGTTGGGACCGATCTCAAAAAACATTTAGATTTTTATAAACAAAATTTTTATTTCTCCCGTTTTTAGTTTTGAAGGCGGTTTTTTTTTTATTTAAAATTTTTTTTCTGCTTTTTAGTGTTTTAAGTATAGAAATATTCAGGAAACTACCTACAGATGTTTTAGACACACAAGTGATAAAATTACGATATCATCAATGTCAATTAAATAGGCATTATTAGGGATAACTCAAAAACTACTTGTCAGATGTCGATAAAATTTAAATGGGACCCCATGACAAGCACTAGCTTCCAAAAGTCAAAAGAATCTTAAAAATCGGTCCACCCAGTTACGAGTTATGAGGTAACAAACATTAAAAAAAAAACATACAGCCGAATTGATAACCTCCTTTTTTGAAGTCGGTTAAAAGTATCTAGTTTTATCATTTTTGACATAGGTTGGTATGTATGTGTAGCACAGAACGTCATATGGCGATTCTACGACAAATTTGACCAATTTTGTCAATCAACCTTCAACTTTATCGATCGATACTGTCCCGATCACGCAAAGTTTCGTATCGCGCCAAATATTGTAACGGAAACATTGAGACTTTTCTTTATAGGTTTTCTATTTACTTTTCTACTATTTCTGTTAACCGAAGATGGTTTTTGCGGTGTCACTTTAAAAAAAAATACTTAGTTGCAATAGTAGGGACAATTTCATCATATCAGCCGAGAGACGTCCACTGTTGGACATAAGCCTCCCCCAAGGATCTCCAAACCGAACGGTCCTGCGCTGCCCGCATCCAGCGGCTTCCTGCGACCTTTACCAGATCGTCAGTCCACCTTGTGGGGGGGCCTACCAACGCTGCGTCTCCCGGTACGCGGCCGCCATTCAAGAACCTTTCCGCCCCAACGGCCGTCAGTTCTCCTTGCAATGTGCTCAGCCCATTGCCACTTAAGGTTCGCAATTCTTTGGGCTATGTCGGTGACCTTGGTTCTCCTGCGGATCTCATCATTTCTGATATGATCACGCAGAGAAACTCCGAGCATATCCCTCTCCATTGCCCTTTGAGTGACCTTGAGCCTTCTTATGAGGCCCATTGCAAGCGGCCACGTTTCGGTTCCGTAGGTCATCACTAGCAACACACACGAATTAAAGACTTTCGTCTTGAGACACTGCGGTAGATGGGCCGAGAATATGCCACGTAGCTTCCCGAACGCTGCCCAGCCGAGTTGGATTCGTCGATTGACCTCTTTCTGGAAATTGGACTTACCAAGTTGGACTGTTTGTCCTAGGTAAACGTAATCGTCGACAACTTCCAGTGTAGAGCTTCCAACCTTCACAGGAGTGGGTACGACATTGGGGACAATTTAATTTTCTCTAAATTTTGCTATCAGTGAAATTACATATTTACAATGTCGAATTGAAATACTTAGGTACGTGCGTGACTTTGTCATATTAAGCTTTAGTATCGAAGCAAACGTATGAAATTTATATGTAGAAATTATAAATTGATATGCTTTGGGTACCATTAATATTTAAAACCTCGCAATAGTTAAATATAAAAATTGCTAAAATGAACGCTATATTTGTACCTACCTAGGTACAGATAATTTTATCAGAGTCGGCTAGCCCACGAAGCACCTACCGTATTTACTGCTCAACCACGGAGTTTTGTGCTCAACGTAATAAGTACCTAAAGACTTCTTTAATGTTTTACTAACTAAACTTAAGTACTGCTTTAAAATGGAAAACAACAACGTTTGTTTTTTACCAAATAATTGTTATTTTTCCTAACCAAGAACATTTTTTTAGATTTCCAGACAAGTTTGACGACATTAGTCTTGGAAGAGGTCGATGGCGCCGCGGTCTTGCGTGCTTCGGAGCGATCACAGAAGTTCCGAAGTACCTATGCTTTCAGAAGAACAGAAATCATTTTGAACATTTTAAGTCACCAATCCGAGTAGCGACCGCGCACTTCCTTTAGCTAGGAAGTGCGCGGTCGCTACTCGGATTGGTAACTTAAAATATTCAACATGATTTCTGTTCTTCTGAAGGCACGTTAAGCTGGTACTGGTAGTCCCGGCTGCAGTCGAAAGATAGCAGTCAGGAAAAAGTCACGTCAGAAGCTATAAATGGCGTCTTGCAAAACTTTGACACCAGGGAAACCTGTAGGTATGTAGGTAGATAGGTATCGGATTAACCAATCAAAGAAGAATACCTTGGAATCTCTGAGTAAGTAGGTACCTACCTACCTAATTTAAAATTGCGTTAAAATGGAAGTGAACCTTTTCTTAAACCCTTTACGACGAAGGTAAGACGAATAAATACAATAAATCAAGTAAATCATCATTAAAATCAAATATAAATATTAACCAACGTTCAAATTTCTCGGTTTCCATAAAACTGTCAGGACCGTAAAGTGACAGGATTCCTTCGGGTTATCCACTTTTGCGACCGACCGTAGGTACTTTATAGGTCAAGAAAAATTGGTGCCAGTAATTTTACCTACCTAATACCTACTTCAAATAAAACTGTTTATAAACCTCGTCGCCACGCTTCATGTAGCCAATTTTGGACACGACAAATGAAAGAAACGGAATTCACAACTAAAATTAAGTTGTTCATTGCGATCAATGGACTGCCTTTCTTGAAGTTCATTCAACTGTCGCCCAGAAAACTGTTATAAAAAAGAACACCGTTCTCAGAATGTTCTTTGATTTGTAACAGAGATAATCGGAGCAAGAAAATCAAGAAGACCCAAAAGGAAAACATTGAAAAAATATTTTGGTAAGCATAGATAGGTACACTTTAAGTTTCTTGGGTACCTACTATTTTTTGTTAATATGTTTATATTTCAGGATTTGTAGTGTTTGAAAAATGTACAGAGGGCTGTTTGTCAAGTTAACACTGTTTCTAATGTTTCCTCAGTAGTTAGAACTGCATTAAGTTCCTATTCTTTTCTTTGCCATGGCTTGATCAAATCAGTATTTAAAATCTGAATTATATTTTAAATAAAATTATGAATAATATTCTATTATATTCTTAATTAATGGCGTCGTGATACATAAACGTCTTCCGTGTTTATCATGGTCACTTAAGTAGGTACCTACTTATATTGTTTTATTCTTTTTCATAAATTTAATTTATGACAAAAATGATACCATTATAATTAGACTATAAATTATACCTATCTAAATAATCAAATATCTCTACCTTTTTGTAACATTCCGAAAAATGATACAAAAAAATCCGACAACATTCGTTCGTGATATTCCCGTAAACTATTTGCTGTAACTACGACAAATCCCCGTAACTCAGTCCGTAGCTCCGTAGACCGTAGCGTGGGCGTGTTTAGGGGCGGCGTCACGGCGCTCCGCCCCACTCCGCCGGCGCTCGTTGTCGGCAGATATGATAACGAGAATGCCACTCCGCGCGCAAACCGCATCTCCAACTATCATTACAGGCATGATTGACTGCACACTTACCGCCTGTTAGTTTTAAACTTTTAAGCTTTAGTTTCACGGGGATTACTCTTCATAATTGCTACTTTGTGTTAACGTAATTAATACTCGGGCGCAACTTTCGCTGTTTTTTTTTGTTATTGAAGAAAAATACAACAATCGCACTGCTCGTGCAAAAGAGGGAACTAAATATTTACCTAAGTATTTCGTTTTCTTACTTCACACGATTTTTAAATGTATGAATTGTTGACAGAGGCGAATGTGTGTACTAGCGCCATCTAGTGTCGAATAGCAGAACTAACTTGTACGTTCATCCTAATTAAAATTATATGTAGGTATTTTTAGACAGTATTAAATTTGAGATCCTGAAGAACTTTTGAATATTTTACTTAGGTATGCATATTTATTTGTATTTTTTATAAAGATCATGTATTTTAGCGGCAGGCATAGCAGGGACGCGCTCAGTACAGAAAACAAGTAATATAGGTAGCTCGTTTTAATTACTATAGTATTTATTTATATATTTTTATTAAATAATTGTATTTTTCTCATAGCATACGTATTTTATTCGACAGCAATAAGCGTCGTAATTTTCATATTCAACCGTGTCCCACGTCCGGGGATTAAATTCTATTAAAAGATGCCCCTAGCATTTTGAATTTTCATAATTCCATATATGTTGATTCTTCTTTTTAATAAATCATCTCTACATTATATATTGTAAATATAAAATGCATATTTTATATTTAAAAAATTAACTAAATAAGATCAATGCGGCAGCAATGCGGATTGATACAATAAACTCAAGGGCGTCGTGCGTAGTAGGCATATGTAGTAGGCGACCAGCCATTCTGACGCTAACAATAATTTTATGACATTCCTGGAAGAGTTGATGTATCTTTAGCATCTTTATGCTAATTAAATGTGTCGGAAATTAAACATTAGTTGAGAAACAAATATTTGAGCCATTTTTTATCGTACAAGGAAACTTAGGATAAAACGAAATAAAAAAGCAATTGATCAACAATTTAATATATTTAATAAGTTTACAAAATACTCAATAAACATTGGTAAATCTCAGAAAAGTATATCTATTGTTGTGGAAAAGACAGTTTGTATAAATTTAATATATTCCGGCTTGATTTCACTATGTACTCTTACTAAACTATTATTTACAACTTCGATGTGAGCTCGGGGACAGCCTTGAACAAGTCGGCGACGAGCCCGTAGTCTGAGACCTGAGAACAAAACAATAATCATTAATTTGTCAGAAAAGGATCAGTGGGCATAGACAAAGTCACAAATTAAAAACGAAAACAAAGTTCGATAAGAACAAAATGTATGGGGTTGTCTTAAGCCGTCGTTAAAATCACGTGGACAATCGTCATCGCTAAATAAGTTGGTAGCGAAAGCTGATGATGATAAATATCGATATTTTATCGTTAAGAAACGATTGCCACTTATCTAAGCCTCCAGTTCTCCCAAGAAGGCACAATCGCTAATCTAATGAGGCTATCCAATGATTTTTCAAGACAACTTTTTTGACCCCAAGTAACAGTCAAAGGTTACTTGTGGTCAAAAAAGTTGTCTTAACTTTTTTATGAGTAGTGTGCCTTCCAGTTTTATCCATAAATTTCTTGGCAGCCGTATAGACGCTTACAACACTGTAATACTTGCACGCTGCCAACCTTAGTCTTTTCAACACTGGAGCTCTGGCAACCTTCCTCACCAACAGAAACACAAAACTACAAAAATGTAGTGTTATTGACTGTGGTCTTCTGTAAGGTGGAGTTACTAAACCAGTTCTGGCGCTCCAAATACGAGCAGCTAGTCCGGTCTGCCCTACCTCGGCAAAAATTCCCGATATCTTTAAAACATAAGTCCACGTTATAAACTGGTGCGTGAACAAAGATCTCAATGCAATGTATGTAGTTTTTCCCGATACAATTATAAACATGAGTCCACAAGAATATGTTCTTCATTTTTGTTTCTTTGTAACAATAAATTATTATATAAATAATAATAAAATAACAATTCTAATATCCTCCTCCATGCCATACCCAAAAGAGATTTAGAAACTTACCGATAGAAAGACAGCACTATGATAATTGTTCGTGTTGTGTGCCTCTGTGATAATTATCTTATATTTTATCATATAGAAAAAGAACTCAAGAAATATCCCTAATAATTAAAAATACACTGAAAAAAAAATCTACTGCCCAGGGCGGGAATCGAACCCAGCTTCTTCCGCAATCCGAGCTGCGTCAACCAATACGCTACCGGGACATTGCTTTCGCCGTCGAAATTTGTCAGTGCTTGGTACTTGTGTTTTTATGGTACCTAATATTGTTTCCCTATTCAATGAATGAATGAAAATAAAAATATTATATGTTATACCTTCACGTCCATGGCCATTTCTTATCTTAAATTAAGTTTAATTAAGAATTTATTTTATGGATACTAGATAACAGCAAAATAGGTACATATGCATATAGAGATATGTAATTTTAAAATCAATATAACTACATGGGGCGGAAGATAAGCATTGAACTCGTTGACTTATGATATGATAATGTAAAGTATGATAGTATGTTTAATTACATGGTCAATTAGATCACTTTTATCACAAATTATAGTCAGATACGCTATGCCAAGAGACAATGAGAATAGCGGGAATTGCAGGCTAAGTCATAAACTACATAAACCACTGTCATTTTTGTAGGAGTGATGAGCAAGAAAGGTATCGAGCGAAAGGGACACACCTATACAAAATAACATTTACTTGTGATTATATGCATGTATGAAGGGAATGCAATACCGGTAAACCGGGACAGGATTAATCCCGTTCGTAAAATGAACGGGATACCGCGTCAGATTAGCGGGAGTGAAGAGTAGTGACATTCATGTGTCGCTTAGTTTACTTGCACTCCGAAACACATGGAAAACGGCACATGGAACAGAAGCACCTAAGTGAAGTATCGTTTTGTTTACGTATGATTTTTATTTTTTATTTGCGAAATTTTATTAATAACGCGGGATCCCGAAAATGTCCGGTCCCGTAAATACTGGGATTGGGAATTTCCTACGAAATTGGATTCCCTGAATGTATGTATGTAAATGTTATTCACCTGGAAGATAGGTGCCTCAGGGTCCTTGTTGATCGCAACAATGGTCTTGGAATCCTTCATGCCCGCAAGATGCTGGATAGCACCGCTGATGCCAACAGCAATGTATAGGTCCTGTAATGATTAATAATTAATTTTGTTAGTATTAGAAAATTATATTAAATTTTAAGGTGTACAATGGATATAAAAAATAAGTTCTTTAATGCAAAATTTTCAATCATCAGCACTCTTTTTCAACCGACTTCAAAAAAGGAGGTTATCAATTCGACTGTATGTTTTTTTTTTCTTTAATGTTTGTTACCTCATAACTTGTTACTGGGTGGACCTATTTTTAAGATTCTTTTGACCTTTAGAAGCTAGTGCTTGTCATGGGGTCCCATTTAAATTTTATCGACATCTGAAAAGTAGTTTTTGAGTTATCCCTAATAATGCCTATTTAATTGACATTGATGATATTGTAATTTTATCACTTGTGTCTAAAAGATCACGAGGTAGTTTCCTGAAAATTTCTATACTTAAAATAAATATTTTGTTTATAAAAATCTAAATGTTTTTGAGGTCGGTGCCAACCTCAATATTTAGATTTGGGACCGACCTCAAAAAACAATTAGATTTTTATAAACAAAATTTTTATTTTTCCAGTTTTTAGTTTTGAAGGCGGCTTTTTTTAAAAAAAATATTTTTTTAGTGACTTAGACTTAGTGATGACTTAGTGATTTTGATCAAATTTTGTGCAAAAATAGACTAGACATTGAGATAGGGCATAATCATGCTACTTTTTGTTTTAAAAAAGGACACAGACGAAGTCGCTCACTAAAGCTATTAGCATTAAAAATATGACTCACAGGCGCCACAATCTTGCCAGTTTGTCCAATCTGCAAGTCGTTGGGCACAAAGCCGGCATCGACGGCGGCACGGGACGCGCCCACGGCGGCGTTCAGCTTGTCCGCTAGGTCATACAACAGCTTGAAGTTGTCACCCGACTTCAGTCCTCTGCCTAAACATACAATAAATCTATGTTAAAACCTAAACATAAAATCAATCAAGTTGACATATGGATTTATAAAATCACAGAATAGTAAATTACAATTGATGAATATCATTTAATATCAATTGATAAAATAACACTTTAAACAATGATAAAAAATGCTATACTTTTTTTTATCATTGTTTAAAGTGTTATTTTATCTATAATATATTTATTTTAAGAATTATTTTAGCTCATAGAATTAAAAAAAAATAACACAAATGCAAGATCTTTGCTGGCTCACTATGACACGGAAGACATGAAAATATTTGTTGTTGTGAAAGAGTGGTAAATTATAAGAATTACTACAAACATTTTAGAAGAACAATGGTCAACTCAATATTATTTATTTATTTACATTTTGTAACCATGACAATTGAAAGGCCCATATTGTAATACACAAAACAATCAACATTTGCTATAATTTTTATGCTAAACAACTATTGATTATAAAAAAATATTTACCTCCAGAAACAATGTTCTTAGCACCTGTCAGCTCAGGTCTGTCTGATTTAGTAAGCTCCTGTGACACAAATTCAGAGAGATCTGACTTGAAGTCACCCTCTGGAGCCTTGTCCACAGCAGTAGAACCGCCTTCCAAGGGTTCCGGGGGGAAAGCAGTGCCTCGTACTGTGATCACCTTAATAGGATCTTTGGCCTCCAATGTAAGGATTGCATTGCCTGTAAATTTACAATTACAATTAGATTGATACTGCAGTGCATGTTGTTGCATACATACATATATATAAATCAACAAATGCATGTCATTTTCACTCTAGATTACACTCTAGTCACTTATGTATGTCACATTACACTCTTTAAAACTTTAGATTGCCTTAAATTTATTTTAACAATATAGGTAATAGGAAAAATAGGGACATAATTTGAATTGTAAGTATTGCAATATAAAGAAAAAAATAAGTGAAAAACAAAAAAATTAACTTCCTATAATATTAAAAGATTTAATCAGGTTAAGAGACAGGACCATATAGTTTACAGTTACACAATTACTATACGCATTAATATTGAAATAAATTTAAATGCTTTAAATAAAAATAAAATTTATTTACTTTGTGTACCTTTCAATATTGTTACGTGTTCATAACAATATAGTGTATTAATGAAATAAATAAAAAACGATATAGATATGTATCTTAATTACCTGCATAAATTGTCCTAATAAATGTGTTAGCATCCTTCACACCAATGATATCAGTGATTGGTGAAACGTCAAGCTTAGCAGCCACTCTTGGCAAAACAGCTTTCCCAAAAGCGGTAGCTGGTGCCAAGATGTGTGTGAATTTGAATTGCTTTTGAGTGGCCAAAATCAAAGGAGTAAGGGACTCTGCTGTAAACCCTTTGAATGCATCACTTTCAGCTACCAGGACTTTGGATATGCCACCAGCTTTAGCAATCTTTTCAGCAGCCTTAAAATAGAATTAAACAATATAACACATACAACATATACATAACATAACAAGTTTGACAAACTCCCGAGCTATTGTAACAAAGCATTAGAAAAAATTTCATTATTTCTTAATTGTTTATCTCATCATTAAGGTAGCAAAACTGTACTAAAATGGAAGCAAAACAAATTATAAAAAAAATGTGCTTTCCTGTTACTTGGATACCAGACATAAAAAAAAACTTTGTAAATCTTGCTCCTAACATGAAAGTCCTTGGGAAAAACAATTTGTATGAAGCAAAATACCATTTGCTTGCTTTTACCTGAATGACACTGAATTTTTACCACAATAATAATAGCAATAGACAAGCATGTCTTGAAATTTTTAAAATAATATTGATGGTTTTGTAGTTAATTATACTTCCATAGTAAATAATGTTACCGATTTCAAAAATTTGTTATGTGCATAAAAACATTAACGAAAATAGAACGATATAACATTAATTATGTAAGAATACCTCTTACACTATAGTCTGCTACTGTTATGATAAAAAAAATATGTACTTACAGGACCACACTTAGTACCAGCCACTAGCACAGAAACATCACCACCAATCTTCTTAGCTGCACTCAATGTATTTTGAGTAACAGCCGACAAAGTCTCATTATTATGTTCTGCTATAACCAAAGTACTTTGAAGTCTCCGCAACTAAAATATAAGTTAAAACGTATCAGAAACTTAACTCCAACCAATGCCAATTTTAAGACATTAAAATTAATTACTAACCTGGTTCGATAAAAGCAAATGTCTGCTAGACTGTGAAAACATTTTATACTAAATCAGAATTTAGAAGTTTACTTAAAATTAAATAATATATAAAATATTTTCAAAAGGATTCAAAGTCCACTTTGTGATAGGAAAGGCCAAATAATTCCACAGATTAGAGAATATATGTCTAACAAATGTCTAATAATTCTGAAAAGATGACAGTTGTGTGTGACTGCCAGATGACAGTTTTGTTTTTAATTTTCCGTTATGGGGCGGCAAAGGAATCTAGTCCATACAGCCAAGTCTTCAGTTTTATTATCTTCTTTCTTGACATTTGCATTAAAATATGGGCATCACACATTTTAATGCATATATGGAGTGCTTCGAAAGTGTGTAAGCTTTCCAAGCACTCCCTAGATGCATTAAAATGTGTGATGCCCAATTCTTTGTCTAAGTTGAAAAGAAATGCATGGCACTTTATGATTGTGACTGATGAGAATTGTTTAGTGGGATTTCCAACCACTATACTATTCTCAACGCCACATACACAAAACCTTTTTTTCAATGATTCCTCATAACTGTTCGTCAACACGGATGCTTATGCAACGAAACGACACCACTTTCACTGCATAAAATCCACTCGGAACCAATTTTGAATTATCGAAATAAAAATCGACATCCACACGCCATGGTTTCCCGCCAAACACTCCCCTTTTTTTCTTTAATTTTCCCTGTTACGGGACGGCAAAGGGATCTATCCCATACAGCCAAGTCTTTAGTTTAATATCTTCTTTCTTGTTTTATTGCAATAAAATGTGGGTGCCACACATTTTAATGGATCTAGGGAGTGCTTGGCAAGAAATGCATGGTACAGACCTCATGATGATGACCGATGAGAATTGTCTAGTGGGATTTCCAACCACTATACAATTCTCAACGTCATATACACAAACCCTTTATTTCAATGATTCCTCATAACTGTTCGTCAACACTGGATGCTTATGCAACGAAATGACACACCTTTCACTGCACAAAATCCACTCCGAAGCTATTTTAAATTATCGAAATAAAGATCGACATCCAGACGCCATTGTTTCCCGCCAAACACTCCTTCCTTAATATTTTTTTTCTTTATTGATAGTGCACTGACTTAAACTGATCGTTAATTTTACGAATACATTCGATGCAGTATACGAATATATTGAATCGTAATTTAAAAACAAGATTTCTAGGTTTCTAAATTAAATAAGAGTTAAATTATAAATTGAAATTTTCAAAATAGCGAATGGCATGTTTTTAGTGCAAGTGTATATAATGAAAACAGGGAATTGATCAAATCCCAAGTAATTGGATCAAACCACTGAGGATGTTAAAATAACAACATGATTTTATCATTTTACTAAATGACTGTCTGCACCTAGGTATGTAGGATTTTTGTTACGTATGACCACGTGAAGTGGAGTATTTATTTTATAAAAGTCTCGGACCAAAATTCAGAAAAAATTGTCGACCGAGCATGGTTTTATAGATATGCAAGGCGTTCTTTCATTATAATTATGTGTGTGCGTGTAACCGCGTAAGTTACTCTGTCCTGTGGGGTTGTCCACAGGCGACACGACGGTCTAGGCGTAGTTTTAATTTATTGGCCTCAGTTCCAGCTCGTTTTTAGTAGAACTCCTTCTTCAGTTTTTATTTGGTCTGAGGGGAGAGCCTATTGTCTTAATACCTACATATTAGCAGTGTAATACATTACATCATGTACTACAAAACATTCGCACTTGATCGTTTTATTTATTAACTCATTATATGTCTTATATATATATTTTTTAAGTAATGAGTCACACCAACATTTTTTGTTATCAGCATATCTAAAAAGTAGGTAACTCAAGAAAAAATAATCTGCTTTTATTTTTTTCCTATCTTCAAAACTGACTAAGATATTAAACGTTAAAGTACAGCTTCCGCGGCAAACTCCGAGTAAGCGTCTGGGCCAGCGCGTGACATCACGGCGCAACAAAAATGTGAAATAATATATTTTTCTTGGTCTTTCTTTAATTTAAGATACTATGTTGTTTAAAAGAAATTGATCCTTATGAATGACTGTTTCGGTTGGTATCATAAAATACAGCAATCGATCAATAAAGCAATCGAAAAGTGATCGATTGCTTATGTCAATCCCATACATTTTTTTATTTAGCGATAGCGAGAGCAATTGTCGAAATGCATGTTGTCTAAAGCCTCTGAATGTTTTCTTTTCTTTACATTTCACCGGTGAGATTCCCGGCTCTAGTAGGTGATTTTTTAATAATCTTTAAATGCAGTTTTAATTATTTTTGAATATAAAAGTATGTTTCCTTTCAGTAAAATTTGCCATCATCAATATTAAGGGTACTTTTCCTCCAACCACGGTCTTTTTTTACCATCACAGGATGGATATATAAATTTAATAACAATAATATTTAAAGTAACCGCTACCACAAGCACTTTAAATAATAAGTGCAAACCACTTTACAAATCAAATTTAAGAGTGTAAACCTCGTGTAAGCACTCTGCATCACCCACAATCGGACATGACTGACGCACCGTGACGTCATCTTACGAGCGCGCGAAGGAAGGCAAATTTAATAAATCAGTGAAACTTTACAACGCTGTAACTTTGGAAATACTGGCCCGATTTCGATGAAACAAAAAGTAATATTATTGGTACGAGTACGCGCATTAAATGCAGTATCATTTATAGTAAACTTTTGATGTGTTGGCGTGACTCTTCAAATTATGATAAGTTGAAGTTCCATACTAAATCCGTTGAATTTCTTTAAGTCCTATACCCCTTTACTAAACAGGTAAAAAGGATTTGGACTCCAATTTGAGAAGAAAAAGTTAGAGCGTATTTATGATGAGCACCCCCTTTTGCGTGATCCAGGTACCCTAAAGTGAATAAAAAAAAGTGTGTGCAATTTACACATGCCAGAAGTGACACTTCAGAGAAGTAGCAAATCTGATTTCATTAGCAATAGATGTTTATGTTGATGTCAAAATATTGCACTACAAATCGTCAAAATTTATCTTTTTCGTTTCATTTAATTTTTAAGTCATAATTCACAACGGTGCTAAAGTTTCATCTAATTTTCAAATCACAATTTACATCGGTGCTAAAGAAGTTTCACTCCAAAATATTTAGAAGCGTATTCGTAAATGAATTTTTATTCACACATCATTTTCTTATAGCTATTTTTACCCGAGTTTTATTGTGTTCTTATTATCATATTATATTCTCAAATTAACAACAGTAAATAATATCGATTACAAAGCTCACATAATGAGGTCCCGTAATGGTATGGCTTTTCCCAATACAACATACATAGTAACATTCCTTTTTGTGCCACAATAAAGATGTTTTTTAAATCATCAAAATCGGCTCATCCGTTGCAAAGTTATAAAGCAATTTGCGTCAACTGATTTTATTTAATCCGCTGCGCTCTACGGCATGGCTGTGACGTCACCCGGCACTATCCGCCCGCTCCGAGTCACCGCACACTAGGAACTTTGACTCATTTTCATCTCATATGACTATTATATTTCATACATCATCCTTCCATGATTACTTGTAGTACTCGCCTCGCGTACTAGCTATCTCACGAATTTAAAAGCCGTTCCCATTTTTTTTTAAATGGGAACACCCAGCCTCTTCCTTTCTCTGGCAACACTGTGTTCGATACGTCATTCGTTTTCTCGTGCGATTGCTATCTACACGTGCTTTTTATTTTATTGAATAATTTTACAATGAAAATTAAGAAATTACGCCAAAAAGATGACTTATTCGACGAAATTTTGCATTGGAAAAGATGGAGAGTTAATAACTTATATTTCAGATTGCCCAGCGTATTTGGAAACCTCTGAAAAGAAATGTAGTCCATATTGGATACATATCGCATCGGCAATGAACTGCTTATGTCCGAGCTATCACCACTTCGGTGGGGGTTAGCCAAGGGACACCATCCACAAAGCTTTCACTATTTAAGTATAGGGGTCAGCAACGTGGTTTGGTACACGACACGGAAATAAATATGGCCACAGCATGCAGTTTGTGTCAAGTCCGAGCTATCACCGCTTCGGCGGGGGTTAGCCAAGGGGCTCCATCCACAAAGCTTTCACTATTTAAGTATAGGGGTCAGCAACGTGGTTTGGTACACGATATGGAAATAAATATGGCCACAGTACGCAGTTCGTGTCAAGTCAGAGTTTCCATCGCTTCAGCCGGGCTTATCTAAGGGACTCCATCCATAAATAAAATAAAAATAAAGCTTTCACTATTTAAGTACAGGGGTCAGCAACGTGCTTTGGGACACTGTAATAAATATCACCGCAGTCCGTGTCAAGTCAGAGCTATCAGTACTTTGGTGGGGGCTAGCCAAGCTACTCCATCCACAAAGCTTTCACTATTTAAGTATAGGGGTCAGCAACGTGGTTTGGGACACCACTGGAATGTATATTGTCTGCAGTTCGCTTCACGTCCGAGAGCTATCACTGCTTTGGTGGGGTTAGCCAGGGACACCATCCACGAGGCTGTCACTGTTTGATTAGTTATATGGGTCAGCAATGTGGTTCATAATCCATGTCTTTTCCAAAACTGGACCTTGGCAAAATTGCCAAATCTTACTAGAGGCAATAATATAAAAATTGAATTGAATTGACAAAAATAAACACAATTTGCTTCAAGTCCAAGAGCTACCATCGCTTCGACCAGGAGACTTCATCCACAAAGCTGTCACTATTTAAGTATAGGGGTCAGCAATGTGGTTAGACTGATACAATAAATATGCCACAGTGAATGTGTTGTAACATGCCCTGAACAAGATCAGTAGTTATATTTGACAAAGCTGCCACTAAATCATTTAAAGGGTCAGCAATAAGAACAATGTTTTTTGGTAAGTTACATTGTACCTACTAGAACCTGTCACGTGGTTGGAGAAAGAATTTTATTACAATAATATAATTTCTGGGCAACAGGCAGGCATCCTATTGCTATTTGTCGGGACTACATGGCCATGGCCCATACTGCCGGATGTGGCTTTACATGTAATGATATGTGGCATAAGAGTCTTGCTTTACACGATTTGGGTTATGAGTGTGATTGTATTACTTATACTCTTCACTGCATTTGTAAAATATGTTGCCTATAACATTTAACAAATTACTATTGTTAGCAAAGGCAGACTTTTCTCTAGAAGATTTTCTATAAGTGTGAATCTGTAATTGGTTTGCTAGCATTTAACTGTATGACTTAGTTTCTTGATCAAACTGTTGAATCACCTATAAAATAAAATAAAAGAGATCTCTTCTAGTCAACCAATTGAAGTGTGTAATAAGTTTTACAGACTGTGTAACATGTTAATTCCTTATCTGCGTTAGTTACTAATGAGAGTGCAGAAAAACAAGTATTCTATCTGACAATATAAAGGTTAAACATAAAATAACAAAATATCTAAGTGACTCCACACTCTTATTTTGTGACTTTCTCTCTAAATAACTAAAAATTTCTCTTATTTAATGAAAATCATAACCCGCCAAACAAATAAGTGAGTGGTTATGGCAGAAGGTTAGACATTGCAAATCGTAGATAAAGGAATGGTCAATTTGTAGATCATAAAAGTACACAGTTGCCAAAACAGTATCCTTGAAAATCTGGGACAGTGATCCAGCAGCGGTTCAACAGTAACGCTGTTCGTTGGTAAACTTATATATTATTTTAACGCTTGGTAGAAGATTGCGAATTGTGATTCCATTATAATGTCATGGATATCTGGGTATGAGATCCCATTAAAAAGTCAACAAACCCGGACTGCTGAGATGATTTTGAGTATAACATCTGTCCTAGTAGCTGGTTTCAGTTGGTTTGTTTACTGAAGCATTGTTAATTTTTGGGTTTGGTGCCTCTTGTGTAGACAACAGGTTAGCAACCTGTCACTATTCTGATGTATGACCATTGCTGCCAAATTAGGTACTCTAAAGATGTTGAAAATCATTCTTTTCTATTACCTTTTTGATTAATATTTTATTTTAATAGATATTTGATACCAACTTAACAACTTACTCTTTGGGCTAAGCTCTGTTGTAGCATAAGTGTTTAATAGCTTGATAACGCCATAAGGACTTTCTATAAACTAAACAACAGAGAGTCACTTTTTAATTAAAATGGAATGTTGATGAAATCATTGAAAACCTACTTCACATTAATGCCAAAGGGATCTTTCTTAAGTTACCAGGTACCAGAGACTTAAGAGTCCTTTGCACCCAAGATTAAATATAAGACATCCTTATGAGAATTTATAACACAACAGTTAATCTGATAAAGGTATCAAAGAAAAGGGGAGGGGGGGACGACACAGTTCCCTCTATCACACTGCTAAATAATTTGGACATGGGACAATGGTTTGAGAGGCAGAATCAGGGTGTTACGAAGTCTTTGGGCAGAATGGTGGATTTTGCCTTTTAGAATTACTCTAAAGATAGTCATGATCCTGATTATAAATCTAATAGTTCTTAAAAATTAAGCAGAATGTATAGGATATTGTTTGTTAGAGCTTTACTATATTGATGCCCTTAGGAAAAATTGGTCGTTTTTTCTTCTATGCCTTTTCTCCATAGAATAAAACAGAATAAACTTTATTATATCAGCAATGTCATACAGTTTGAAGAAACACTAGAAATAAAATGTACAATGGGCGGTCTTATCGCTATACAAGCGATCTCTTCCAGACAACCTTTCTTCATAATTAACAAACCAAATATCAGATTATTTACCAGTGCTCTACTTATTGGCCTGGTAGGGTTGCCAACTATACTGTTAAAAACAGTATTATACTGTTTTTTACTCCATTATACTTTTTACTGTTGAACAAAAATACAGTAATACAAAATACTGTTTACCTACTGCATTGACTGTGACAAGGCCTATGAGGCTTTTAAAAATATGTCTTTAAAACATTAAAAAACAAAATACTGTTTTTATTTTTATATAATACTGTCTTTGATTATTTAGGTATGTACATACATGGATACTGTATATTTTCCTTCTCAGACCTAAATAAATATATGTATATTTATTTTTCTCTTGTACAAACTTTGGCAACCCTAGGTCTGAGGCTCTCTATTGGAAAAGTAAATTTTTTGTTTTCCACTATAGAGAAAGACTCGGACCAATAAACTTCTTTATCGGTCTGAGAGAGAAAGATTAATAAGTTTAATGTAAGATATACTTTATTATTGATACTAGGGTTAATAATATCAATAATTTTGAAAGCAAGGACAAATCATTGCTTTCGTCTAATTATAGAACACCACAGCCATTGCACTAGTAAAATCTTAAGCTAGCTGCAGGGATCTTATCTGTGAAGCCTTGTATAAGGAGGATTAGGTTTTGAAAGTGAGCATATTATTGACTTCAGTAAAAAACAGTATCTACACCAACTAACAAACCATAAAAATCTGGTAAGTATAACGAGTTAGGCCAGGTTTTTTTTTTTTGTGCTCAACTCAATAAAAACCATCATTATCCAGCGACTCATTAAGTTTCTGATGAAAATGTACAAGAAAGGATCATTATGGGTGTCTCAACTCTATGAAATCAAGCATAGGACTTCTAAATGGTAATACAAATTATAGAAAATGTGTTTAATGTTTTATGAGGGGTGTATACAATTAAGACCCTCTAAACCAAAATACCTATCTATACAAAAACTTGATATAAGTAAGTACTTACTTATTTCAAAAGTTCTCCCTAGGGTACCTTTATCCTCTCTAAGTAAAAACTCATCTTTAAATAACTTACTTATGTAAAAAGAAAATTAGGTACCTATACCGTAGTAACATTATAATTATGGGCACTAGGATGCAGACTTTATATATAATAGTCACTCAATTCTTTCATTAGTAATCTCAGACCATTGTTATTGGTCTGAGTTAGCAATCTAATGAAACAGTAATAGTTATTTATTAATTAAAAATAATATTAATAGAAAATTCGTGATTACATATATTTGGAAATCTGTACTTAGTTGATTTCAGCTTCCCCTTTATTTAGATATTTATTTTTCTTAAATATCCTAATCCGAGAGACAACTACCCAGTTGTCCAATAAAATCCATAAACTCGTACCTGCATAATGTCAGAATACAGAAATACGTAGGTACCTATAGATATTGATTCTATAACCAATACTAAGAGCCCTCACAAAAGGGGCCTCCGGGATCCACAAGTAGTTGGATTGAAGATATGTAGTAAAAATCTAGTTTAGATACATAGGTCTAGGATGCATCAACCTCTGCAACCTAAGGATGAGGTTCAAGTGTTGACACAAAAATAATATATAGATCATTAATAGATTCCAAACAATATTGTTTTTAATTATCTTGTGGTAGATATCTACCGATCGGGGACCAAGGTGTTGACAGCTGCAGGTTGGACCTATAATTCTATAACATTTAGTAATAATATACTTAGGTACTTAATATTATATTTTACAACATTTGCTCCACTTACATACAATTATATTATAGCTAACTTATTAAAGATATTGATTATAAGGAGCCAAACGCCATATGGCGGCGGTCGCTGCTACCAATGTGGGTACTAAATGTTGCAATTACCAGCGGGCTCGGATCGATGCCTTTATGTAATAAGTACTGATTATTATTTACCTACCTATGTGCTTAGGACTAACCTTTGATTTGCTAAAAATAATTGTTGATTTAAGCCTTGAATTGCTGAAATTACTTAATTGATACAGTTATCAGGATAAACCACTGGGATGGACACAATTTCTAATTAGACTTTTAACATCCTACAAGTAATCATGGAAGGATGATGTATGAAATATAATTGAATGATCAAACGAACTTACCTGTAAGTGATGTTCGATCATAATTATATGAAGAACATCATCCTTCCATGATCGGCCCACCCAGATTATATATGTCTTTTTCTGGATCCCTTCCCAATAATATAGAAATTGTGTGTTTTCAACTTAAATCTAGCGGGCTTTAAACTAGAATGACGTATCGAACACAGTGTTGCCAGAGAAAGGAAGAGGCTGGGTGTTCCCATTTAAAAAAAAATGGGAACGGCTTTTAAATTCGTGAGATAGCTAGTACGCGAGGCGAGTACTACAAGTAATCATGGAAGGATGATGTTCTTCATATAATTATGATCGAACATCACTTACAGGTAAGTTCGTTTGATCATTCAATAACTTCCGTGTTAATAAAGATATTTACATGATTTTTTTTACTTGATAATCTTGGATAAATATGCTTTTAAATAATGTATATTCCGTGAGTAATAGTTTATTTCTAATAGTTAGAAAAATTAGAGGAATAAGTAGGTAGGTACTTAAAATAATATTTTTTCTCACCTTGACATCATAAAACTTTACTCATCATCATCTCATAAAGTTATAACTTCCGTGTTAATAAAGATATTTACATGATTTTATTTTTGATAATTTTAAATATACATACTACTTTTAAATAATGTATAATTCGTGAGTAAAATTTTATTTAAAATAGTTACAAAAATCGAGGAGTACTTAGAATTATTTTTCATAATTTCAGTCGAGAGACACCCACTGTTGGACTGAGGCCTGGACATTTTTTCTCACTTTGACATAATATATTTAAATGTGTTACGCAGTGAAACCCCAAAAAACATATATTTATCCGTCAAATTATATTGTTATTTCCTAATAAATAAAACTATAACCAGTAATTCAGCAAACGTCGGCAAAATCTCTAACAGAAAATTTGAGAAAAGAAAATAGTAGGTATACATTATGATTGCAAATTATTATGTATATTTGGATAAGTAATATTTGACTAAACCACCGTAATAATAGAAGATAAACATTGTAAACTAAACTAAACTGAGTAAAAAATTCTATTTTTGTTCAGCAAAGTACCTACACATTCCAAGATTTTGAATATTGTATGTATAGTTTTGATAATATAAAATCATACATCATACAATCGCCATCATGTTAAAATAATTTTATCATAGTGATGTGGGCACTCAATCCCTTTGCCTTTCTATTTAAAACTATAATATTGATTCCCTCAAATTTAGATGTCACTTGTCAAAACCTCTTGTGAAGAATGTGTCTCGTGGTAATTTGTAAAATTCAGTTTAAGAAATAAAACCAATTAAGAAAACAGTGTTAGTTTATTCTGAACTTCTGCTTCCACTTAAAAATAAATTCATTAGGTTATGGGACCAGTTAGTACAGAAGTTCATAATGGCTACATCAAGATTTTCCAGTATAGAACCATTGTGTAAAAATAACTACGACACATGGAAAGTCCAGGCCGAAGCTGTGCTTATTAAAGCAGGACTGTCAACTTATCTGGTAAGCACGGGTGATGTCAACAAAGACGCTCTCGCCAAAGCGGAGTTATTACTAATAATTTCACCCAGTGAACTAAAATTGGTTAAATCATGTAAAACCACAAAAGAAGTGTGGGACACATTAAAAAATGCATATGAAAGTAGAGGACCAGCTCGTAAAGCCACGCTACTTAAAAAGTTGTTGCATAAAAAAATGACAAATAGTGAAAATGTGCGGGATCATATAAATGAATTCATGGACATTGTGGATAAATTATATGACCTAGATATAGATCTAAATTCAGATCTGTTAAGTATTATGATGCTTTATAGCCTACCAGAAACATATGAGAACTTCAGGGTAGCAATTGAATCCCGAGATAAACTCCCAACTCCGGATGAACTAAAAGTAAAAATAATTGAAGAGAGTGAAGCCAGAAATAATCAAAACACAAACAATGAAGCTTTTTATAGTAAAAGCAATAATAATCAAAAATATTTCAATAAGAAATTTAACAAAAATAGCCAAAATAATAAAAATAAAATTACTTGTAAAAAGTGTCACAAAATTGGACATAAGACAGAAAATTGTTGGAGTCAACAAAACTTTTATGCTGAAGAAACTTACTTATCTGAAAATAAAATAAATAAAAGTAATAAATGGTGTTTGGATAGTGGCTGCACATCTCACATGTGTAACAATACAGATTTATTTTTATCTATGTCAAAAACTGAGAAAAGTATATTAAAATTGGCATCAGAGAAAACTGAACTTATAGAAGGAAAAGGAAAAGTACAAATTAAATGTGGCAAGGAGAATATTATGCTTCATGATACACTATATGTACCAGAATTGTCAACAAATTTAATATCTGTAGTGAAAGTCACTGAAAATGGTTACAATGTATTGTTTTATAAAAACTGTGCTATTATAAAAAACAAAGAAGGTAAAACAATTGTGAAGGCATTAAAAGAGAATGGCTTATACTATTTGCCAGTTCTAAACACACGAAAAGAAACTTTGCAACTAGTGACTAATAGTTCTACTAATAAAAATATTGATGTATGGCATCAAAAATTTGGCCACTTAAATGAAATTGATTTGAAAATGGCATTAAAGCATAATTCAGTAAAAGGCTTGAATTTCAATGAAAATGATAAATTACATACATGTGAACCGTGTATTCAAGGTAAGATGACATGTTTACCATTTAAAATACGAAGTGAAGAGACTAAGGCTAAAGAGTTATTACAAGTAATTCACTCCGATGTTTGTGGACCGATACCAGTTGAAAGTAATGGTGGACACAGATATTTTGTCACCTTCATCGATGAATATAGCCGATATTGCAGAATATATTTTCTGAAACATAAAAATGAAGTTTTGAGTAAATTTAAAGAATACAAAGAAGAAGTAGAATGTTCGACAAAAAGAAAAATAAAAAGCTTACAAAGCGATAACGGAACTGAATATTGCAATAATTTATTTAATCAATATCTTACCGAAAATGGAATATCTAGAAGGTTATCAGCGCCATACACACCCCAGCAAAATGGTCTGGCTGAAAGAAAAAATAGATCATTAACAGAAAAGGCTACTTGTATGCTTATTCAAGCAAATTTGAAAGAAAAATTTTGGGCTGAAAGTATTTTTACAGCAAATTACATACTAAACAGAACTCCTACCAAAACTTTAAATTATTTAACTCCATTTGAGAAATGGGCTGGTTATAAACCATCTGTCAATCATTTTCATGTTTTTGGTTCTACAGCTTTTGTGTTAAAGAAAAATTACAAAAGAAAGTTTACAAGTAAAACAGAAAAAGGAATTTTTATGGGTTATTCAGAACAGTCTAAGGCAGAGATTATCAAACTTATTTCTTTTACCGCCCCCTTTGAAAATAAATAATTTTTCAGCGCCCCCTAGTTTTTATACACTCCTAAAACTTAAAAACCACCATTTCATTACTTTAATTAATTTAGTTATAGTGTTATATTATTCAGTCCTGATGTTTAAATTCTAAATTAGACATTTTTACCAGTGAGAACAATTAAAACGCAACTTTATAATATTAAGAATATATTTAAAAATCAAATTAAAAGAAACAATGTAGATAGGTAATCAATTTTAATTTTATAACGAATCTAATGAGATGGATGAATTTGATGATTTTTAACAAGTTTGTTGATATCAGGTTCGATTTTACTCAAAAACAGTCTTAAGTCGCCGCGTTCGGTAACATGCAAACGATTTCTCTTTTTAGTAAGCAGCGTTGTCACAGCGCTAAATCCACGTTCACACAAATATGACGATGGGAATGCTATTAAAAATCGTTGAACGATCGACCACAATCCAGGATATAACTGCGAGATTGATTTTTGTAGCCAAAATTCGTGGTAACCACTTTTGAATTTGATTTTTAATTCATCATTCGTTGTCAGTTCTATAAGTTCTTCTTCCAGTTGGGGTGATATACCTATGTTGACATTTGAAAAAGGATCTAACACCCAGTCTGGTATTTCCAATTTCAAAATATCCTGGAATCTTTCAATGAAATCGCTGTGAAGATTTTCCAAATGTTGGCAGTAGACAAGCAAGTCGTCGCTGTTGCAGGATACTGATAAATTGGGAAAATTATGGAACTCACGTCTGCCGATATTCTTCTTGTGTAAGAGCAACTTGGCTACGAAAGCAGCGACGACATTTTTTGTTTTTATTAAGTTCAAGTCATCGCCTTGAAGTTGGAGATTCATATCATTAAGCAATTTATAAAGGTCTGTCAGGTATGCGATATCATTCTTTGATGTGATGAGTTTGTCGCGCAATTCTGTGTCTTTGTTTTCCAAAAACTCAATGACAGAGTCAAACAGATTGTAAAATCGAGTCAGACAATTTCCTTTTGATAGCCAACGCACTTCTGTGTGAAAAATCAATCTGTTGAAATCTTCATCATTAGCAACACAAAGCTGATTAAATAATCTGTCATTTAAAGAATTGTTTCGGATTTTATTGACTGCTCTGATGACATATTGCAATGATTGAAACAGTCGTTCACTTAAATTTCTAGCAACTAAATGTTGTCGATGTATAACGCAATGTACAGCAAGCACATCTGGAATTTCGTTTTTTAAGTACGCTATGAAACCTTTTTGACTCCCCGTCATAGCTGGAGCACCATCTGTAGCAGCTGATATAATATTCTTCAAGGGAATTCCTTTTTCATCACAAAACTTTTCCAGTGTTTTAAATATGGTTTCTCCTTTTGTGTCTGTCTCTAAATTTCTAGCAAATAATAGTTCTTGACATATTTTTTCATCTTTAATAAACCTCACGTAAGACAGCAACAAAGCTTCATTAGTTGGTAAAGTGGACTCATCCAACTGAATTGAAAATTGACTAGTCTTCAGATGATTGCACAATGACTCTTCAATGTTATCAGCCATTTCATCAATTCGTCTTTGCACAGAACTATTGCTCAAAGGAATTTTTCGAATTATATCTGCAGCAGGTTTATGAAGCACAGTAGTTATAACTTCTTTTATTGCCGGCAAAATTAACGTTTCTCCTATGGTGTGTGGTTTACCTGTTTGAGCAATTAACAAAGAGATATTGTATGAAGCTCGAAGTCCGTCATCGTCTTGCTTAGTAGCCACCGAAAAAAGTTTCGATACACTTGGCTGAGCATTATGCTTCTTTTCCAGGTCTTGAAAATAGGCTACATTTTTGTCCTTCTTATCTGGATGCATTTTATTCAAATGATCTTGAAGTCTTGAAGGCTTCATCGCTTCGTTTGAAAATGTTTTTGAACAAAGAAGGCACATAGGCAAAGATGAATTTGTCGGATTTTCTATGAATCCATATTTAATATATTCTGCACTGTATTGCCGTTTCTTCTTTTTTGCTTCCGACATGACTTTGTTTTTACAAATATGTAAATAAAGTGTTGACCTTTTTAGGAAGTGTAGGTTGAAGATTACCACAGTCTTTCTATATTGCGATCCACTCGGAGCTCCGTGCACTCGACGAGGTACTCTGTTTCAGAAGATCGATTAAAGATTGCGCACGAAACTACTAATGAAAATTTAAGAGATATTCCGAGCTTTTATATAGGATTTAAATACGGCACGCACCGACAGGAATAAAACAAACGCGCACAAACTCGTTTATCTCTTTCCACGCTTAATAGTACTGAGCAAGTTAGGACAAGTATCGATGCACCAGACGATTACTACCGGATTGCACCAATAGCGTTATTTAACAAAAACTTGTTACAACTTGATTGCGTACGGCATACGGGCTATTCTACGAAATCTATAATAAATATTTTTTAGTTTTTATACCATCATACAAGGCAAATATATAAACTAATTATTTGATATTGAGTAGTAGGTAGGTTTTAATTTTAGTGAATTATAAAGTAAATGAAATTACAAATTAATCATCTGATAACCCTAAACCACGCCTGATATTGAGTAATAGGTAGGTTTTAAGTTTAGTGAAATTTAAAATGTTAAGTAAATAAAATTACAAATCCACCATCGCCCCCCTGAACCACGCCAACGCCCCCCTTTTTTTTCTGGGTCCCTTAACGCCCCCCTCTAGGCCTCCAACGCCCACAGGGGGGCGTTATCGCCCACTTTGAGAAAGACTGGTCTAAGGCATACAGAGTTTGGATACCTTTATTGAACAGAGTAGTTATCAGCAGAGATGTAAAAGTTATAAATGAAATGTATTATAATGGAAATGTGAAAGTATCAGGGAGAATTGATGAATCGAAGAACAAGCTCCAAATATTTCCTTTTCAGCATTTTTCTTTTCAGGAATCATTAAATAAAAATGATAATAAATTGAATGAATTGTCAAATAAAGAAAATAAAGACGTACCTTTAATAGAAGAAAATGAAGACTTACGTGAAACAGAAGAAAATGATGATTTAATAGAAGATGAATCTGAAAACATACAAAACTCACCTGATAATATGGAACTAGAAACGGATGACGTAGACCTGCAGGAACCTGAAAATGAAAAAAGAAGCATTAGACAGAGAAGACCACCACAATGGACTTATGATTATGATATGTCCAACTTATGTAATGATATAGTACCAGATGAGTCGTGGGAACCAGCAATCAAGTCTGAAATCATAGCTCATTTAAAAAATGATACTTGGTCAGTGGTAAAGAAAAATAAAAATGTTAATATTATTACTTGCAAAATGGTATTACAAGAGAAAACAGACAGCAATGGAATTAGAAAGAAAGCAAGGTTAGTTGCTAGAGGATTTGATCAACTACCTGGAATTGATTATACTGAAACATTTGCACCTGTAGCTAAATTAAGCTCTATAAGAAGCATGATGGCTAAAGCAGTACAACAAAATCTAAAGATTAGACAAGTAGATGTAACTACAGCATTTCTTAATGGCAGCATTAATGAAAAAATCTACATGGAAAAACCACATAATCTTGAAAAATATTTATGTGATATTATTCTACAAGAAGAAGATGAAACTTTAGTACTGAAAGCAAGACAAATGTTAGAAAAACTAAGACATTCAGAAGGAGAAACAATATGTAAACTTAATAAAGCCATATACGGTCTTAAACAAGCAGGAAGGCAATGGTTTACAAAACTTGATTTAAAATTAAAAGAAATGAAATTTGAATCATCAACAGCCGATCCTTGTATATACATAAGCAGGATAGGAGGAGTAGAAGCTATAATATGCATATATGTTGATGATATACTAATACTACATAAAGATATAAAAGTAATAGAAAATATAAAAAGAGAATTAATGCAAAGCTTTGAAATGAGAGATATTGGTATATTGAAACATTGCTTAGGTATAGAATTTACATGCAAAAATGAAAGCATATCTATCAGTCAAAAGAAATATATAAATGAATTACTTAAGAAATATAACATGCAAGATGCTAAGCCAGCATTAACTCCAATGGAAACATCACTAAAATTAAGTAAAAATGAAAGAATAGAAGAAAACTTACCTTATAGAAATCTAATCGGAGCTTTGATGTATTTATCTGTCGCCACCAGGCCAGATATTAGTTTTTCAGTCAGCTACCTAAGTCAATTTAATAATTGTTTTGGAAAGGAACATTGGACAGCAGCAAAAAGGGTCCTTAGATATTTAAAAGGAACAGTGGACTTAGAGCTGAATTTCACTAATAAAGGAAATAACATTTTGGAAGGATTTTCAGATGCAGATTGGGCGTCTTGTACACTCGACAGAAAGTCATATAGTGGACTCTGTTTTTTGAAGAATGGAGGATGTATAAGTTGGGCAGCAAAGAAACAAAATGCTGTGGCACTTTCAACTGCTGAAGCGGAGTATGGAGCTATGACTGAGTGTGCAAAAGAAGCCATACATTTAATGAAACTTCAAACAGAGACTGGTGATAAGCAAACCAAAATCACAATTTATACTGATAATCAGGCAGCTCAGAAATTATCAACAAATCCTATTGTCAGTTCCAAATCAAAGCACATAGATATAAAGGTGCTCTATATTAGAGAAGTAGTTCAAAAAGGACTTATAGAAATTAAGTATAAACCAAGTGAGCACATGATAGCGGACATCTTTACTAAGGCTCTGCCGAAACCAAAATTTGAGTATCTACGTAAGGCTCTCGGAATATCGTGAGGAGGAGTGTTAAAATAATTTTATCATAGTGATGTGGGCACTCAATCCCTTTGCCTTTCTATTTAAAACTATAATATTGATTCCCTCAAATTTAGATGTCACTTGTCAAAACCTCTTGTGAAGAATGTGTCTCGTGGTAATTTGTAAAATTCAGTTTAAGAAATAAAACCAATTAAGAAAACAGTGTTAGTTTATTCTGAACTTCTGCTTCCACTTAAAAATAAATTCATTACATCATATAATCGAAATTAATCTTAATTATTTTAGTAAGCTACTATCTATATCTAGCTGTAGTACTAGCTTTTGTCCGCGACTTCGTCCGCGTGGAATAGTTATTTTGGGCTGCATTTTTGGGACTTTTGGATTTCCATACTACCTCTCATCACCCATTTCATCCTTATGAGGATAAAAGGTCAAGATTTCACCTATTAGGGAAAAAAACAATGCCTAAATTATAACGATTAAAAAAACAATGCCTAAATTTTAACGAACGTCCATGCAAACTTTCATCTCTCATATCAACCCTTTCAAGCCTTTTTTCGAAATAAAAGGTAGCCTATGTCCTTTCCCAGCGTCTAGTCAATATTTGTACCAAATTCCATCAAAATCGAAGCCGCGAAAGCGTGACTTTGCTTAGTCTTACATACAACCTTTCATCCCCAAACAAGTCAAACTTTAAAAAACATGAACAAAATATTTATTTATTACTTGTCGAGAGCATAGATTCAAATTTAAGTTTCATGTTTTAATCTTCATTAATGACAAACTCCCATACAAACTTTCGACCCTTATTTCAACCCCTTTATGCCTTTTTTTTACAAATAAAGGTAGCTTATGTACCTAATTTTAATAAAATCAAGAGCGTGAAAGCGTGACTTTTGGACTTCGATACGAACTTTCATCCCCACTCGGATCAAAATTTTTCAAAAATGCTAAAACAAATATTTATTTCATTTTTATCAAGTGCCTAAATTCAAGTTTCATGGCTTTTCTTTAAAAATGAAGAACTTCCATACAAAATTTCATCCTTTATTTCAACCCCTTCGAGCCCTTTTTCGCAATAAAAGGTAGCCTATATCTATATGTTATTCTGATGTATGAGCTATATTATTACAAATTTTAATTAAAATCCATAAAGACGTATATACGCTCGCATACTTCTTTCACCATCCGATCCATACCAAATTTCGTGTTTATAAATTAGTAGGATTGCTCAAACTACACTAAATTGGCAATAAACCTCTTGAATAGGCTTTGTCCCCGAAAAACAATATGTATAGTATTTAATACGATATGTTCGCAAGAAACGCTGCGCGCGGGTACAGACGGCAGTGATGTAGTGCCGAGTGACGTCACACGCCTGCCAGGCGGCCGCTTGGCGGAACGATCCGTTTTTTCGTCATAACTTCGTCAATTTTCATCGTAGAAAAAAAAATTTGGTACCATTTATTTTGTTTTTTAATTGTCTACAAAGCTACATTCATAGTTAAAATCGTTACGGATCCTCATTGTTTTATGACTCGACTTCTCATGTTAATAGTGTAAGTAAATAATCGATTATTTTGGTCCCATCACCACTACCGATATTTTGACATGTGTCAAAACGGGGTATTTGTCACGTTGACGTTTGACGGCCTCCTTTCGTTTCCGTTTCATTTCATTCCATTCAACCATCGATCTTATTGAATTAATATTACCCGAAATCGAGTGTTAAAGATAAAGTTACCTGTTTTCTATTTATTAAACAATGGCCTTACCTATTGTTTCTATAACACGCCGGGAGACTTTTAGTTCTTGTCACAGATTACATAGGTAAGACGATTTTTCCTTTAACTTTTTATCTACTTTTTTATTTATTTATATTTGGACAGAAAATAATTATACGATTATTTGAGTGTTAAATCCTACACCCTAGAATCAGACGCGTCTACGATTTAAACGTGTCTAGAATAAAGTTGACTCGATTGACTCATCATTGTAGTAGCAGTCCTATTATTTCACACTATAAAAAAAATATTTATTAAAATTTCAGCCCATTTCTAAGTGACGAAGAAAACAAAAAGTTATACGGAAAATGTAATAATCCCAATGGACATGGACATAACTATGTTGGTATGTTCAACACTTTGTTTTATGTATAAATTGACTTACAAAACATTTAGAATAATTTTATTAATAAGATTAAAACAACACAAATATTTTTAAACAGTGCTAGTAACAGTCAAAGGCCCTGTAGACCAACAAACTGGTATGGTGATGAATGTCCATGATCTTAAACAATATATGCAATCAGCCATCATGGACCCACTGGACCACAAAAATTTAGATCAAGATGTCCCATACTTCAAGGCAGTGGTAATAATCTATGATTATTAATATTATTTATTCACTACTTTATTCACAAAATATCTGTACCAAGTATTAAATTAATGTAAATAGTGACAATTGAATAAGTATTTCTTAAAACTATTTTGACCTAAAAACTATGTAGAATTTATTTCTTATGACCTGCTTACATAGCTCATCTTTTAATTACAATTACTAATGATGGTAAGCATAATTACCTATTTTAATCATTCTAAATTTTAGGTCAGTACAACAGAAAACTTAGCTATATTCATCTGGGATCAACTTCAGAAGGTAATGGCGAAACCACAATTACTACATGAAGTAAAGATATTGGAGACAGAGAAGAATCATGTGGTTTATCGTGGTGGCTCCACATACCCGAGGAATAAATTTAACAACTCCTCTCTACATACCAATCATCACAACGTATCATCTGACTCAGACTGATTTATTTACAATACTTCAGATTAAATATATGATATCACACTTATTTTTATAATTTTATTGTAACTAAACAAAGACTTATATTCAATGTTTTTATAAACTATCTAGTTTGTAAGCAATTTATCATGCTTGTTAAAATTAAAGCATTCCATGTATATAATAGTTTTTATTTTAAGCTAAATATTATCACTTTTTAAATTTTATAAGCATTAGAAACAGATTTAGTTCCGTAATAATTTTTGATAAAAATTATGTGATATATTTGTTAGCTATCTCAATATTATCTTACTAAAAGGTTAAAGGGTGAGGTGACGGTTCACCTAACCAGTAACACGGTACAATCAGAATCAATAGTGCTTAACTATTGTAATGAACCATTGAAATTAAAAACCATTTAAACCTATATTATAAAAAAAAACCATCATTCCATTGATTCACCACTTGGGTGCCAGACCCTTTTGTTGCAGAGGTATACGGAGCCAGGAGTAGTGCCTGGCACTTATGACCCTAGGTGTAGGTTTCAGGGGCATCCTTATGACACATCAACACTCACATCTACAACACTAGCATCTCTACCCAGCCCTTTTTGATATAAATATTTTACTACTTTCCTTGGTGGTTTCGTGTTACTGGAACAGTATATAGTAACCAATAGCAATCCGACAGACGTGTCGTATAATAAAAAACAAGAAAAATGTAGGTACTGTCAGACCTTATGAAAAATAGTTTTTAGCTAGGTATTCTGTAATAAATAAGAAAGCATACATTATTGATATTTCAGGAAAATCTACCTACTTTAAAGTCTAAACAGCAGCGCCACAACCTTAATCCCCCTTTAAGTTGTCAGGTGTCTCGAAAATAGTTACCCTTATATTACAAGAATTTTTAATTATAATTACCTTTATTATGGATCTATTCCTAGTTTAGGTTGTAAATAAAAGAATAACAGTTTCAGGAAGAAATTTATTTCATAATCAAGACGGGAAATATACTAAATAGGTATGTAAACAATGAAAATAGTAAACATAAATGATGAGCTCAGTACATTATTTGAATTGGACAACAGAAACTTCTACTGTGCATAAAAAGAACAAAAATATTTTCTTCCATGCCATTGTGTCGTCGACAATCAACGACACAATCAGTACCCTTAGTTTGAGTTTTGATAATTTTCGAGCTCGATCAAACGTATCGCCTCTTTTCATACACAGCCCACTGTTTCTGATAGTTTACGCTAGAGGCGCTAGTGGGCAATGTATGAAAAGAGACTATATGTTTGATCAAGCTCGAAAACCTACAAACTCATACTAAGGGTACTCTGCTCATTTTACTTGTTTCTATAATGTCAGAAAACTGTATACTGGTATAGCTGTGACTGCAAATGGTACTCCTGCCGATAAATACGACAAAAAAACATTCCTTCATCATAATTATCAGGGTGGTAAAACTATGATTGTTTTCAAATATAGGTACAGTCACACTCGTGATTGTAAGTACTTACATCCAATCGTCTACGTAGGTACCTATCAGACTATACACCTCAAGATTATAGGTACCTACACATTATCGAACATTGAAAATAGTTTTAAAATATTTGAAAGTCTGTCAAAATACCTACCTATATCTACTTACAGGAGTACAAGATAGGTATTTATAGGTATAGGTAATTTTAAATTAATCAACGCTGCTCAATTTCAAAGACCGTAAAGTACACACAGTATTAAAACATTTGTTTTAATACTGTGTGTACTTTTCTTTATTTTCTTTGTGTGTACTTTTATTCTAGCCGATTATTAAGAAATAAAGACTGCAAAGTTACATCTCACAAAGTAGTCCCTATAATAACATAGATATTACCCTATAGTCAGTTTATATTAATTCTATTTAATAAACAGTGTTATTTGTTTTAATTTCGAGTTGTAATGTCACAATGTTGCAATATCATTTATCAGTTGAGCACACGTGTACCAATGCCCTTGGGCTCCCTGTGTGGGCGAAAGATATGAGCAAGTATTGCGATTCCTTGATCCGACGTTTCCTGACATATTATGCTATTGTCCGTTAGATTGCAAAACTAGCATTGAAAAAACCGGAATTGAAATGTTGCCATATAAATTGTGCACACACAGTATCTTATATCTCCAGATTAAAAAATAATAATATTAATGTGCTGCTAACACATTAATAATAGTCCTGTTAACCCATCAGACTAAGCTAATGCGCTTGTGCTAGGAGTGGGTTCACGTAGGTAGCCTAACGGCGGTCGGAGATCGATCTTCGTACACCCAGAAACCGAGCCCACCTGCGCTGTCGAGACGCTTATATGAAATTACCTAAGCTCTTATGGAGGGCCGATAGATAATTAGCTAACACAAAGAAACAAGGCTGTTCTTCTGACAGGAATACGCTTTAAGATCGACTTTTGGCCAAACTAAAGACTTTACAGAAATAAAAAGCCCAACAAAAAAACAACGATGTAGTTTTTCGTCTAGAATATTTGTCAAATTAATCGATTTTTGTCCATTATGTCGACCCACGTCGAACGAAATTTATGGTCAAAAAATATAATAAATAAATGTATAAAATATACTTGGCCGTATTGCGGAATCAGAAACGGCGAGCACACTCTAAAGGTAGGCAATAAAAATTTAAGACGGTTTGCGGAACTGTCCCCCGTGCATGGACACAATTTTTAGTATAGACAGCATCAGAAGTAGATCAACAGTTAGGGCCTTGTCATAATACCTTTCGTCTGTGCTCGCTGTTTCTATTCGGCAATACGGCCAAATAAATTGACCAACATGGACACTTATATATATAAAACTGTAAAAAAAATAAAAATTACATGCTTCCACCTCGACACCGCTAGCCCCTTATTATAAAACATGGACTAAAGTTAGTCGTACTTTAAAACTGTTACTGCCACTTTTATTTGCTGAATGAAAGACAAAGTTAGCACCATTTTTAAGGCACGACTAACTTTGGTCCACGATTTGTATTAAGTTAACAAGCTTTTATTCTGCAGGCCCTCAACACTGCACTAGTTTAGGTTTTTGTCTCGGAACGCATGACTGTTTGTAATTTTATCAGTGCCAGCACTGACACAGACAGTATGCATGTATATTTACACATAAGCATGACTTTCCGCGAATGTGAGATAAAAATATTGCACTATAACGCATACGCATTTATCTTAACTTCTGTACCCGAGCCGTAGTGTAAGTTTTGAGTATAAAAAACGCAACTACATATTTCAATTGCGTACAGAGTTCAATTTGTATGGGAAACATGATTTGTGCTTCTTTCCGCAAGAGGCACTATTCCTATACAAATTGAGCTCTTAACGCAACTAAAATAGTTAAGTTTTTAAAAGGAAAAACTTACACTACAGCTACTGCTAAGCAGATTTTTAAATAAGTTATTTTGATATTGATGTAAAAGAATACATAGAGATTTGGAATTTTATATACTCTTTATTGCACTTAAAAATACATCAAAAACTTGTTACAATACACAGTTTGCAAGGGCGGACTTATCTCTGAAAGAGATCTCTTCCAGTCAACCGATGAATGTTAGTGATACTGTTAACAATTAAGCAGGTGACTATCAAAATGCAAAATAAGAAAAATAAAATAAAAAAAAACAATTTGTTACCTTACGATTAAATACTATATACATACACATAACAAAATACATACCTACACATAATATACATACATTTATAACAAAAATAATAATTATATATACATATATAACTAAAATAGATATGATAAACTTGCAAATATTATCAAGAGATTTGTGATAAGTAGTGCTTCTTAAGTCTGGTCTTAAAACACGTGATAGACGGACTATCTTGAATTACAGTTGGGAGACTGTTCCAAAGCTGTGCAGCACGAAAGGAAAACGAGTGGAGAAGAAAGTTGGTGTTGCCCTTAGGAAGCTCCAGAGTTTTTGTGATACATGGGCGTCTAGAACGTGTGGGAGGTGGACACAGCCGGAATCGGGAAATGAGGTACGAAGGGGCATTAGGATCGTTTAGGATTTTGTACAGAGAGGAAAGGATGTGCACATTACGGCGGTCACGAATCGGAAGCCATTTAAGTTCAGTGCGAGAAGCGGATACGTGATCGTACTTGCGCAGACCATAAATGAAACGGATGGCCAGGTTCTGCAGTCGCTCAAGCTTGTTGAGCAATTCTTCAGTTACATCCAAATAACAAATATCAGCGTAGTCGAGAATAGGGAGAAGGAGAGATTGCGCTAGCATAATTTTGGTTTTGAAAGGGAGAAAGTATTGAAGCCTCTTGAGAGAGTGATATGAGTAATGCATACGCCTGCTGACATCGTTGACCTGAGGTATCCAAGACATGGTGCAATCCATGATTACACCTAGATTTTTTACTTTATCCGAATAAGTTATAACAGTTCCGTCATATATAAGGGCAGGCAACGAATTGAAGTCTAGTCTGTTTCGCAGTCTGCTGCTCCCTACAACCATTGCCTGAGATTTAACGGGGTTTACGAGTAAACCAAAAGATTTAGCCCATGATAGAATTGCTGTTAAATCTCTGTTTAAAGCGGAAATACACTCTGTGATATCAGTTAATCCCGAATGCCTATAAATCTGCAGATCGTCAGCATAAAGATGGAAAGAGGAAGAGATGACAGACGATATACCATTAATAAAAATAGAGAATAACAAAGGGGAGAGTACGCCACCTTGAGGCACACCAGCAGTTAGATGACACCAATTAGACGTAACGTCGTCAGTTTTTACACACTGCTGGCGGCCAAAAAGGTATGAATGAAACCATTGAATGGTAGAAGGAGAGATGTTGGCCGAGCGAAGAATACCAAGAAGTATGTCGAAATCAACACAGTTAAATGCGCTGCTGAAATCCAGAAGGCACATAACAGTAAGCTTAGTGTTATCCATGGCTAGTCGGATATATTCTGTAACATTCAGCAACGCACCAACCGTACTATGCGATGGCCGAAAACCGGATTGGAGGGGACATAGTAAGGAGTTAGATGTGAAGAAGGAATATAATTGTTGGTGCACAATGGACTCAAGGACTTTGGAAAGGAGGGGCAGAATGGAAATAGGACGATAATCAGAAAAGGACAATGGATTCTGGGATTTAGGTAAAGGAATAACAATGGCTTTCTTCCAACATGTTGGAAAAACATTGTGCGTCAATGAGAAATTGATAATGTGCGTTATGATTGAGACAATGTCATCCAACACGGGAAGAACCATGTCGAGACTGAGGCCGTCGTTTCCAATGGCCTTGGTGCTAATACTTCTAATATTCTCCGCTACGGTGTCCTTAGTAACTGGACGAAGTATAAAAGAGGGACAGTCTGGTGGGACAAGACTTAAAAGATGAGAGAGTGAAGCTGTTTTTGAAACCATATCTAAGGCTACGGGTGAAGAAGAAAAGTGTTTGTTTAAACTATTAGGATCCACAGTACCTTGGCACGAAACTGTGGGCTTGCCCACTCCAAATGACTTCAGAAATTTCCATATAAGGTATGTATCCATGTTATTGATTTTACTATGAATATAGCTGCGTTTTGCATCCCTGCACATTCTATTGCAGCGATTCCGCAATATTTTATAGGCATCGAGATTAATCTGGCTTGGGTCTTCCCTATTGCGCTTTTTAGCCTTGTCACGCAAAGCCATTACCTTCCTGATATGAGGCGTCAACCAAGGAGCCGGAACATGTTTAACGCGAACAGGCCGCGCCGGCGCGTGATCATCATAAATTCTGATCAAGTGTTTGGTAAAAACCTCAACCATCGTATCTATATTGTCAGATTTCAGTAGACATGACCAGTCTACACGTCTAATATCCTCTCTCAATCGGTCTATATCCATATGCCGAAAATTGCGCTGTAGGATTACTTTGCGTTTAATCTTGGGAGGTCGTACTTTAAAAGTAAGAAATAGTAAGTCGTGGTAGGAGAAAGGGGCTGCTGATTGACCATAAGATCGAACGAGGTTAGGGTCGGAGACTATAATCAAGTCAATAAGTGATGGCTTACATTGAGGGAAATAATGAGTGGGAGACGACCTTGAAATTATTTGTAAGTTTAGAGCTGAGAGTAAATTGGAAAGTTTAGTAGCTCTCGAATCAGCTTTTAGAAGGCATGTGTTTAAGTCCCCCATCAGTATGGTATGGTCAAAGGAAGGCGTGAGATTTTCAAGAGTACTTTCCAAGGTATTAAAATAGTCCACCTTGTCGTTAGGAGAATATAAACAGCCCAAGAGAGTTTTCTTGTGATGTAAAATAATTAATAATAATAATGATAAAAAAATAATATAAAATAAGTAATAATTTTTATACTCACGTAAAATTTGAGACATTTATAAATGTCGTTTGCCAATAATAATTCGTATAAACCTTATAAAAATCAGTGCTACATTGGCACGCTATAATCTTATAAATAATTATTAATTTGTCTTTTATACAATAATGGTAGATAAGTAACACATAGAACATCACAAATTATTTTTCTCTCCATATTTAATTGTATGGATCCATTGGTATTAAGTAAATTATAATAATTACTCGGACAAATAAAGAATTGTTATTTGTTATGCAAGACTGCAAAGTTGTTTTTTGGCGCGAGTACTTGTATTCAAACCTGAGGAAGCGAAGGCTTCTAAGACTGAAGCACAAGCGTAGCGAGGGTTTCAAAGGTACGAGACGCAACACACAATTTTTCACATCAGTACAGCGAGAAAAATGCTAGGTGCAAAATACGGCGTGTTTACTAATTTAAACATTAACAGTAAATTTACAGCAATTATTGAGATTAAAAGTTATTTTTTTAAACTGCTATCATAGAAAGATTCGAGGTTGTGTTTTGTTGCGAAACCATGACATTGGGAGGACGATTTTTGTTTTGATGATTCGAAATTGTTCGGAGTGGATTTTGTGCAGTGATGTTTCGATGCACTAGCATCCGTGTTGACGATCAGTAAAGAGGAATCAGGTTGAGAATTTTATAGTGGGATTTCCACTTCGTTAGTCGCCATCATGAGGTCTGTTGCCATGCATTTCTCGCCAAGCACTCCCTAGATGCATTAAAATTTATGACACCCGCGTTTTGATGCGAACATCAAGAAAGAAGATAGAAAACTGAAGACATTGCTCTATGGGCTAGATCCCTTTGCGTCCCATAATAGGGAGAAACTAACAAAAAAAGGTTCGAATTTTAAAAACTTTCCACACTAATAAAATGCACTTTTGCACTCAGAAATCTAATGATAAACAGCATTTTCCGAGCTTGTGAGGTGAAATAACTATTTATTATAATAAATATACAAATCAGAACCCCGTTCCAATTATGTAATATGACAATACGTAACACCATAATGTGCGTGCATGATGGTTACGGTAAAATCGACAAACTATGACTCCGTCTATGGGATAATTTTCTGAAAATTTATCCAAGAAATGTTCCCATGCTTTCAACACCATTACTATGAGCATAGTACCACAAATAAAAATGCTTATATTTCTTACATACATACACAATATCTATCATCACGCTCATATTCCCACAATGGTAGAGCAGAGCTTTAGGTAACATTTGATTTCACATGAAACCACATCTGGCAGTATAGGCCTTGCAATACCCCTGTCAACTATTTCTTATCAGTCAGATTTTACGATATTTTACTAGCCTACCATTTTAGCTACCAAGTACAACTTCGATAGAAAACCATAAAGTAGATAATCATAAAAACTAGCAATTACAAAGTATTGAAATAAATGTATAACCATAGATTGTCACGAGAAAATTATCGTATTACATAATCTGACTCAATCATCCTGTATAGGTACCCTGCATTACAAAATGGCGTAACTTTTATATTGTTCGCATTTCTAACATAATGATATGTTAACACACGCCGCTATTATTATTCTTCATTCGTCCGAGCAATTATCTCAAAAAATTACAAACAAAATAATACATATATTTTTTATGTAAGTATAGGCATTCTGGAATTTGAAATCAATTTCAATTATAATTTTCTAAAAAAATCTATACCTACGCAATACGTATATTTTGCCAGTGGATATTACATAATACTATCTATAATTTTGTACTCAATTCACAAAACAAAAAATTCAACTAAAATTACAATCAGCTAAGGCTGCCACAGACTGTCTATTATTTTTTGTTTTTTTTTACTAAAAATTATAATTTGGCAGCTCCTTAATTTTTACATAATATCAGTAAAAAATGCCACTTTTGGAAATAACTAGCTTTACTTAAATTTAAACTTACAAGCTGCACTATTATCTATCACCACAAAATAAATCACACTAAAACCCAAATAACCCTTCAATTGAAATACCTAATGGTATAATCTGAATTAAATATTATCACTGAAAATCACAAAATAATGTTTATTGAATAATACGTAAATTTAAATATATTAATACAGGGTGTAAAAGACATGAGCAGTCAAACGAAAACCATGTATTCTGCTCACCGTCATAACATTTTTCTTCCTTTAAACTATACCTGGGAAATTGATAGTTACGATTCAGAGAAGGTCAAAGTCATAATTTTTTTAAATTTTTTTATGAAAACGTTATTTATACGTTATTTCTTAATTATTGTCCAAAGAAACATTATCATTTTTTTTAGTATTTCATAACAAAAAATGGCTTCAAAACGTTAGCGTTCAATGTAGCTCACTCGATGCGCACGGACACTAACGAACGGGGTCGCCGTCAAGCAAAATTATCGCGGTATTGCGAGTTGCGTGCGAGTTGAGCCCTTTACATTGCGCGGTACAATTTGCAATTTTTTGTAACACCAAAAAATAAAAATCATTTCCCAGCAATATTTTTTTTGAAATATGTCTTATTTTGATGTATAGAATACGTGATTTTCGTTTGACTGTTCATGTCTTTTACACCCAGTATATAAAATAACCAAAGTACCTACATCATATTATCCTACATCACAGATTGGCACTAGAACATTATCTCTCACAAGCTCATAATGTCACAAAAATAAGCTTTCTAAATATATTAAATCGTTATAAATAAAGTCTCTCAATAATGTCAGTAAAGATATAATTGCACTCATACTCCCATAACACTCTTAAATATTTTTATTACGACTTTTTTACATTTAAAAAATATACCTAAACTTCAAAGATATTAAAATGTCGATCCCAATAAAAGAAAATATATACTTATCTAGCTACAGTTATATAGCGTAGCCACTGTCCTTTCTGCATGGATGTTTGAAGGTGATGTATGGGACTCCCAACTCGAAATCATTTTTGGGCCAATATTTAAGTTGTGGCTTTTGCTCGGGTCTTTCTTCTGTGACGTTGAAATAGGCGAAGAGGACGAGGGCCGTGTAGCTGGCAATGAAAATGAGGATGTGCCAGACACCGTGCATGTAGGGAAAATTGATGGAGAGCCACGCGTCACAGAACGCGCGGTCCATGATCCAGCAGAACATGGCGAGAAGGCATACAGCGACGCAGCGCAAACCAAGCCGATACACGCGATGACATTTCACTCTGAAAAAAAAACGAATATTTATTCGTCATATAAATGGAGGCTATACGGTCAAAGGAGAAAAAATATTATACAGAGCTAATTATTTATTTATTTAGCGGCAACTTCACGAATATTTTAAGTGTAGGTACACATGTGGTGATCGAAATCGAATCATTGATTGATGTTTACCTGTGAAGCTCATTGTACAAGAATCCAATAGCTGGTACGACCAAGGTCATTAGAGCGAAGGCGTTGGCCGCTGGGTGCATGACGAGGAATCCAGTCGACAACACCGAAAATAGACTAGAGTAGAATGCCAACAATCTTCTGAAATAGACAAAAATGCAAAATGAATAAAGGTTTAAAACTACACAGAGTAGTTTTGTATGCATCATTCGGATAAAGGTATTGACAACAAAATCAAAAATACGCGCAAGAACGTAGCTATATAGTATTGAATCGAAAGGCTGGCGTGCATTGTAAACTGCTGAACTTAGGAGCCATTCCCGCGATGACGAGTAAACCACCTACAACAACATTCCCTGAGTAGGTAGGTGTCAGGTAGGCGGTCGGTGATAAAACTAATCTCATGTAAAGGTTGGAAGCACTACACTATAGTTGTCGACGATTATGTTTACTTGGGACAAACAGTCCAACTAGGCAAGTCCAACTTCCAGAAAAAGGTCAATCGTCTCTTCATGTATGTTGCCAGTGATGATCTATGGAACCGAAATGTGGTCGCTTACAAAGGGCCTTATAAGAAGGCTCAAGGCTACCCAAAGGGCAATGGAGAGGGCTATACTCGGAGTTTCTCTGCGTAATCATATCAGAAATGATGAGCTCCGCAGGAGAACAAAGTTCACCGACATAGCCCAAAGAATTGCGAACCTTAAGTGGCAGTGGGCAGGGCACATTCCGAGGACTAACGGCCGTTGGGGCGTAAAGGTTCTCGAGTGACGACCACGTACCCCCCACAAGGTGGACTGAGGAACTGGTAAAGGTCGCAGGAAGCCGCTGAATGCGGGCAGCGTAGGACCGACCGGTTTGGAGATCCTTGGGGGAGGTCTATGTCCAACAGTGGGCGTCTCTCGGTTGAAATTATGATAAAAGAATATAATCATAAAAGATATGGTATGGAATGGAAGCTGTCACCTGGTATGAAACACTCCACATCCTTCATAGGAGACTGTCCTCAAGGCTGGAGTAAATTCATAAATGGGGGAAGCAGACATTAAGCCCGCCTAATCTTGGGTGGGCCTTACAGGGGAACTACGCCACAAAAACACATGCTCAAAAAATGCAACTCTTAACAACACCGAATTTTAGCGCATGTGGATATGACCGGGATTCCATGGAAAACCTGCTGTGCGACTGCGATTCTATAGCCAGGGTTAGACTGAATATCGAATGCCTATCCAAGGCCAGGGCACTACAGTCTCTTTAAGCCCTGGATATTGTTAGGCTGATGGCTTACATATTCAAGGAGCGACAAGAGCAAAAGGGGAGATAATAGACCCCGATGGGTCGAAGGGCACCGAGGAGATCCACGGCCCCGTCATAAGCTAATATAAAATAAACAAAGGTCTCTGTCGGTTACTTATAGCTTCCTTTTTTATGTTTACCAAATGGACATGCTATTTAGTATTCAAGGATTGGTAGATGGAATCAATGGAACGTTTTTTGTCTTTTGAGAGGGAAATTCTAAGCCTTCGTCTAATGATAAGGGAAGGGACTAGCTATCTTATTATTATCTGTCTGTATGCTGCATATGTTTGTAACGCTCCAATAATAGTAACAAGCAGTGGGACTGCAACAACCATGCGCCTTATCGCGCTATTGACAACGTTTTTACCAAAACCATCTTCTTCTTTTAGATAAATGGCGATCGCTACACATAAAGATTACACATTTCGCCAATGTCAAGAGAAAATATTACTTAAAGTAAAAGACAATTGTACGGTAGGTTCGAGTTAAAATGGAGTCTCTCAACACGTGTTTTTACAACAAAAGCTCGGGAGAAACTCCTTACCAATACCAAATCGTTATCGTTTTCATACATTTTGGCAAAATTTTGACAGTTTTGTGTTGTTACTGCTGTCAGCTGTAAAAACGCATGAAAACGATAACGATTTGGTTTTGGTAAAATCGTTGTAAATAGCCAGAATAGCCTTAGATAAGGCCTTAGAACTAAAATTACTCTCGGAGAATGGCGCTACGCCATAAGAATAGGATTATACATTATTACATTTCCCCATGATAAAGATCAATGACAAGATGACTACCTATACTTACATTCAGTCCAATCATAATTATACGTTTTGGCTCTATCTATGTATTATTTTAATGTATGAATTGTATTAGTTCAAAAACGTCAACGCTTTCATCGTGGTAGTTTGTGTTTACATAAGGCGCTGCCTCCACGGGCGAGAGAATCGCGACGAGTCCGCGCTTTTATCGTCGGAGAATCTCCACGAACGAGCGATAATTACGCCACGTATCGTCGCGACTCGTAACGGAATCGTCGCGTTTCCGCAACGACTCGTAACGGAATCGTCGCGTTTCCTTGACGACGCGTTGTGAAAGAAAGAATTCAGTTATGTGCCAGACGAGAGCGAAATAAGTAGTGTCTCAGTCAATAAAATAATTCTTTATTATGGATATAGTGTTGTGGGGTGCTTCTGCAAGTACGCTAGTGAATATGCAGTTATTGTTATTGTTAAGAAGGAAAAAAAAGCGCCGTTGGTGGACACATCCCATGTTGCTACGTCGTGAAAGTCATGGACATTTCCATGTGAATTATGAAGAATATCGAAATCATCCAGAATGGTTTGAAGATGAATATTTAATGCCAATTCCTGTTTTCGATGAACTGTTAAGTTTACTATCAAGACACTTATCAAAGCAAGATACTAATATGAGGAAAAGTATCGGGCCATGTGAAAGATTAGCAGTAACACTACAGTAAGTTTAAAGCAGATTTATTTTACTTAAACGCTTACATAAAATCAAAACTTATAGTTTACATTTCATCAAAGTGTTCTAACATTTGAGCAATATCGTCCTCGCTTGTTGGTGTGGATGTACGAGAATAAGAGTCTAGCAGTGTATGTGATGATGGTGTGTATTTCTTAATTACGGCCATAATCTCAGTTCTGGCATCAATTAAACAGTCTTCTTTTATTTTGTCCATAAGTGGTACCAACGAACGGAAAAATGCCTCATTTCCACGCTCGTCACGATACTGTGGTTGAACATTATTTCTTTGTATATCTATACTTTCGCGCATAACATTCGATATCTCTTTATTAGATTCCAGAAACATTTGTACTAATGTTTTCTTTTTATTAGACGTGGATGGTTCCGTGACACTGGGGGTGGTATTAACCGAACTGTCGTCGTCCTCAAAAACATCTTGACTATCCTCATTGAGCATGTTTGACGATGTTGAAGCGTGTTCTGTGTGTTTCTTTAAAAAAAGTAATGCATCATAATGAATATACTTTCGTCGTTTTGAGGCAGCTTGACCGGATTTTGAACATTGCTGCAACTTTAACTCCTTACGAAATTGATCCCTTAAAGATTTCCATTTTGTCATTAACTCAAGTCCTGAAGCAAAGAAATAACTTTTAATTTAAATATTATAAGTATATATAAGTATACATATATTAATTAACTATTATGTATTTTAATAAAAAAACAACACAGATTAATAAATCCGAACGCTTTGATGGAGTCTTCGTTTTTCATCCCATTTAAAAATAAACTTTCCGTCAGGTGTGATTGCAAACAAACGCGAGCCTATTCTATATAAAAAAAAATATATGATAAAGTATATTTTTAAAATATAATGTCATTTTCCAGATATCTCGCTTCTGGAACAAGTTATAAACGCCTTCAGAATAAGTACAGAATTTCGAAAAAAACGTTGACAAAATTAATAAAAGAAACATGTGGAATTATATGGAAAGTGCTAGCACCTACAGAAATGGCAGCCCCGAACAAAGAATCATGGAGAAGAATCTCAGAGGGATTTAAAGACAACGCGAATTTCCCACATTGCTTGGGAGCGCTAGACGGCAAACACATTCGAATTCAGTGCCCCCGGAATTCCGGCTCTCTATACTTTAATTATAAAAAGTACAACTCAATCGTTTTATTGGCTTTGGTGGATTCGAATTATTTATTTACTGTGATTGACGTAGGTTCTTATGGTCGTGAAAATGATTCTACCATATTTCAATCTTCAATTCTAGGCCAGAAGCTAAATGAAGAAGCTCTTGATTTGCCGGAAGAAGAAGAACTGGTATTTGGCGGACCCAAAATGCCATATGTGATTGTAGCTGATGAGGCCTTCGGCATTCATCGAAATTTAATGCGACCGTATCCAGGTCGATGTCTTCCTACGGATAAAAAAATTTTCAACTACAGACTGTCTCGTGCAAGACGTTACGTGGAATGTGTCTTTGGACAAATCACCTCAAAATTTCGCATATTTCATAATACAATAAATCTTCAACCAGACAGTTCAATTCTTGTAATAAAAGCAGCTTGCGTTTTGCACAACTTCATAAAGCGTCGAGCATTAAATGCCACTGACGGGGAAAATGAAGACATATCCAATCAACAAAATATGACACCCGTACTTCAAAGGACAAGGAATTCGGGGTTGCATATTCGAAACTTATTTAAAGATTATTTTAACACAGTGGGCGCGGTTCCTTGGCAAAAAGACTACATCATTTAATGAAAATTATCTTTCTTATAATAATAATTATTGTTGAAACAACGGTTTCGTACCGACGAATGTATTTTATTTTGTTACACCATAGACAATAAAAACTAACAATTATAACAACAAAAATTACCTAAAAATAAATAAAATTGTACGCTTACCTTTTTCTTTTTTTTCTTTAGAGGTTAGATCATCCCACTCTGTGAACATAGCACTTCCCACATCATACCAATACTTTGCTTTAATTTCTCTGTTTCGATACTCAGCCAACTGAACATCGTAAAGGGCAGGTCTCTCTCTCACTTCAAGTATAAACTTTTCAATGTCAAACATTGTACTATTGTTTAAAAAACTTGTCGAAATGTCCTTGCTTGACGAGAGGCAACGCTGAAATGACGCTGCGTTTGACAGTGCGCCCGCTGCGCGCTGGTTGCGAGAGCGCGCGGCGGGCCCGCTGCTAGTCGCGACGGGATCGTGGCGATGTAATGACGTATCGCGCCCTCGTTGCCACTCGTCGCATCGCCGCGATAATATCGCCGTGTGGAGACGGCTCCATAAGAAATACGTGGCACGACGATAATATCGCCGCGATTCTCTCGCCCGTGGAGGCAGCGCCTAAGTGTAATGAATTTGAATCCGTCGTTTGCTTACACGTCACTAGCTTGCACGTGGAATAGGCGTACTTGCTCGCACGTGACGTGACTAAAGGCAATTTACCCGCTGCTATTGCGCACGTCTGAATAAAAAAGCACATTTTAATGCCTTGGCTAACAGTATCAATTCCTAATAATAAAAAATATGCATTAGAGGTTCAAAGAGTCAACATATAACCTCAGCATATAACATTCAAAATCGGTGCGATTTATTACCATAACGAACAACGCACCTACACATTCTGCGGTCAATAACTTCGTAACGGTATGGTTTTTTGTTATTGAGTAAGTACCGCAAATGGCGAAAAGTCTGCATTGATTAATTTGGAGTTATTTTTCACTGGAATCATTTGTCACACTTAGATATAGAACTTGGGTTTGGATGTTCGCTATCCAATACATTTGGACGGGTTTTTATTTATTCATTGGGTATGTGTGGTAAAGGACCGAAGATGATGCCCTCTGCGCTCAACTAAATGTTATGCTAACTTTACACCCGCATAAAGTGTTTGGTTGATGATTAATACGGCAATGTTTGCATTTAATATAAACAAGGTGAACATAACATTCAAGCCCGTGTTATGGTTCTTGGAAATATTTTATGGCCCCCGGACAGCAGAGCCTCGTGCTCGGTAGAGACCCGTCTCCAAGACCGGCGATTAAACGATGCATCGGTTGGGCCTGAAAGGGCGAACAAAGGCTTCCCGGTGAAAGTTCCCGATCCCGGGTAGCTGTCGTAGTGTGCCTTGGTGGGATACCCGGAGAGAATGTTTGGTGGGTATTGGGGGGAACGCCTTTACCTCTAAGTGCCACATACACCTGCAGTTGCATCGTATTGCGGGGATGTAACGTATAAATGCATTTGACCTCTCCGAGAAAAAAAATCGAGAGTGGTCTCCCTGGACTTTCTCGTATACCGGAAACGACTCAAAAGTCGATAGAAACCTTATATTTTGATGTCATACATTGCTGTTAAATTTTGGTCACCCATCAGACTACCGACCACGCACTTGGTTGCTTAACTTTCGTGATCGACAACTCAAAATTTGATAGAAACCTTATATTTTGATGTTATACATGCATGTTAAATTTGGTTGCAATAAGTTAAAGCATAATCGAGTTATCGTACTAACGCACAGACACACAGACATAATTCCAAAAAAAAATATTTTTGGACTCAGGGAGGACCAAAACGTGTAAATCCGTCAAAATCTCGAGGTCGAATTTTTTTACGATTACAAGACTTCCTCTATACTACGTATAAGAGAAAGTAAAAAGGCATATGAGAAGGTAAATTTAGGAAAGTTGTCATGATTGCTTATTTTATTTTTAAAATTATTCAAGAATTACTTAGTAATAAAATTAGGAGTGCGTAGAAATCGCGTAGTTAGGTACACATGCACTGAGCCTTATCTCAACATCCTCGCGAGCACAACTAGGTCAATAGTTCATTCATACTCAGTGGATTTAATATGCGACACAGTAACAAAATCGTATTTTAATGCGTTTAATATTAAAATACGGGCGTCTTGAATTTGGACGGACGCGCGGCTACAGCGCTCCTGCTGCGCGGCACTAAGCGACTCATTTGAAGGCGCCCATAGTATTTATTTAATACATATCGGTAATATTCTAGTCTATTCTAAACGTAGACAGAGAACGATTCTAAACAAGCTTTGCAACATGGTATACAGGTTTAATAATCCATGCTAAGTCGTTTTATTCCCACCGTTCACAATTTATTTTGGGTGCAATAATGTCACCGCACTGATTTAAGTTTTAAAGTTTTAGCATAGTTATACTATTTCAACGTGTTAACCACTTTCTTAATTTGCGCAGTATGAGTGATCCAATTTACTGACAAATTTCTTTTTATCTCAGGTTTAGCAAATATTATGCCGCACTATAATAATACAAACATAGGTACCTACTATAAAAGTTGTATTAAGAATGTAACGAGACGTTACAGCACGTTATAACTCTATCAAAAATGATTATCCACCTACTAACAAGGTCGTGAGATAATCCATAGCTCTAATTAGGATGAATACGCGGTAATTGTGTTATTATCTAAAAGCCATGAAGCGAATATTGTATAATATTACACGTTATATTACGGTTACATACAGTAACTGGTAGGTATTCTGTATTTAAGTATTAAAAGTTTTCTTGTTTATCTCAGTTAGGTACTTTAACTGTATAGGTAAGTATTAAACGCAATTTTGATGACGTTTACAAAAATATGCCATGTTTACTGTTTACGCTAGTCAAGCACCCTAGCGGTGTTCCCTATTTAAAAAAAAAAACCATAAATAATTTATGAAAACACATTATATTAATAGACAAAACCGGACACTAAATACAAAATTAATATGTTATTGCCGCTTATATTAGGTTGGGGAAAAAGTCTTTTCGCATTATAGTATGTATAAACTTGTAATAAAATCTCTTTGGCTATACTATTTGTATCTGGCTGGTTTTGGTATCATTGAAAGTTTAAATTTTAAAGAACATAATTCCAAATTCAAATTAGGAAAATCTGTGATTTTCATTTGTTTTTCGTACCGCCAAGATGAGTGAATCTAATGAAGAAATTCGATACATTTTAAAATTTTACTACAAAAAAGGTAAAAATGCAACGCAAGCCGCGAAAAAAATTTGCGATGTTTATGGACCTAGTGCGGTGTCTGTGAGAGTAGCACAAATTTGGTTTGAGCGTTTTCAATCCGGAAATTTTGATGTCAAAGATGCACGTCGCTCTGGTCGCCCTATTACAGATAAAATGGATGCCATTTTTGAAAAAGTGGAGCAAGATCGGCATGTCATTAGTTACGACGTAGCTGAAGAACTGGGAATTGACTACAAAACAGTTTTGGCGCATTTGAAAAAAACTGGGTACACAAAAAAGCTCGACATTTGGGTACCTCACGAGCTCACTGAAAGAAACCTAATGAACCGTGTACTCATTTGTGATTCTTTATTACGATGTTATGAAACCGAACCATTTTTGAAGAAGCTGATAACTGGTGATGAAAAGTGGATCACGTACGACAAGAACGTGCGAAAAAGGTCGTGGTCAAAGGCCGGTCAGGCTTCACAGACTGTGGCGAAACCCGGGTTAACTGGCAACAAGGTGATGCTGTGTGTGTGGTGGGATTGGAAGGGCATTATTCATTATGAGCTGTTACCACCAGGCAGGACCATCGATTCTGAACTCTACTGCGAACAACTGATGAAATTAAAGCAAGAAGTTGAGAGAAAGCGGCCGGAATTAATCAACAGAAGGGGTGTGGTTTTTCATCATGATAACGCTAGACCTCACACATCTTTAGCCACCCAGCAAAAATTAAGAGAGTTTGGCTGGGAGGTGTTAATGCATCCGCCGTATAGTCCTGACCTTGCACCTTCAGATTTCCATCTGTTTCGGTCTCTTCAGAATTCTTTAGGCAGTGTCAGGTTAACATCACGAGAGGACTGCCAAAACCACTTGTCGCGGTATTTTGACCAGAAGTCCCAAAATTTCTATAGCAATGGGATCATGTCCCTACCTACAAGATGGCAAAAAGTTATCGAACAAAATGGTACCTACATACTTTAGTAACTATATTAAAAAATGTTTTGAATTTTCTTAAAAAATGTGAAGAATCTTTTTCCCCAACCTATTATTATTAGACAACAGTTTAATATACCACAACCAGTTTTAATCGAATCCCACTGCAACACAAATTGGTAAAACTGAAAATTAGTTACCTATTTAAATACAAATTCATGTCATGTTGCAGACTTCCGTTTGATTTACACTTACCTACACCTATATCTATAAACAGACGAGGAAGGGTTTCTATGTAGGTTCACCTATGAAGATTTTCCTATTTTAAACATCGTAGCTTATCATCAGTGTTGTCCTGTTAGAGCATAATAGCTTTAATAATCTTAGATTAGGTATTCGTATAGTAAGTACGTCTAAGGCTAAAACACACTTAGCACGCGATACAAACGACGGACGGGATGCACGCAGCAAATTCTAAATTAAACTAGTTTGAAAATAACATCGCGTGCTAGGTAATGAGACTGCACATCTACAGATTTATTATATATTGAACTTGCGTTTCAAAATCTAAACTAGTGAAAGTAGTCTACATTAAACTAACAGATCTGGGAAAATTAAATAGAATAACCTCAACTAGGTAGGTACAGTCAGCTTCATAATGATATGAGCTGCCAAGGTGCTCAAAAACATGTTAGGTGCAAAGTTTCAATAATATCTTTGCATTTAAAGTAATCAAAATATTGTACACAAATAACCAGTCTTATATATCTTCATACCATAAATCTCCAATTACATATACACGATTAAAATGATCATTTATGCATCACCTACGCATCGTAACTGTTCATTGGTATCTAAGCGTTCAGAGTACTCATAAATATCTTCACTTACCTAAATTATTCCATTTTCAATAGATTGAAAGTTAGACATTCAGGGCCTTCGCAGATTTTTCTTACAAATTGATATTTTTGCGATTATAATGTTTTAATTTAGTTACAATTTTCAGACGGAAAATTTGCCATGAGAATTTGCCTACGGTAGCAACGAATTTTTATGACAACTTCTGTCAGCGATTTTATTAGCAAATTAATTTTCGCTCGTTTCTTTTTACAGCGACAATCGATTCACCCGGGATACAGACCGACTTTAATGATGAGCAACTATTTGTGGCAACTAGGCGTTTCAGTATTGAACTCTGATTATTTTATATTCGATAACAAAATAGCTCAGCGATTGTCGCTAGTGGACGAACTCCCTAAACGATTTTAAATTGATGTTATCAGAGATTGATAACCCAAGGTAACAAAATATAACGCAACAGAAATAAAAAAGATCATCAATATTATTTTAAATAGTTTAAACTAGAAGAGATAAATAATATTTTAATTGCGACTCTCAGCAGTGTCATAGAAGATGATTGCATTATTGTGAGCAATATATCCTAAAAGAAGAGGAAAAAATGTATGTAGTATTTAATTGTATTGATGATTTAACATACAGAATAATAATATAAACTAAGCCCATAGTAAAAGTTCTCAAACAATTTAAATTCAACCTTTCATAATTTTCAGTAAAAGAAGATACTCAAAAGTTATAATCGGTTAAAGGTGGTCCCTTAATCGTGACTGACAGATATCCATATCTGCGTGGTTGACTAAGGTCTAATCGCACCTAAGGAAGGGTACGTTGGAGACATTATATGAGCTGTTGATGATGACTTATTCATGACCCACGACATACTAAATTCGATTAAATATGCAGCTTTTTATCCAAAAACGTGTTTAAAGTTGCAATAGAAAATTGCATTTCAATCTGTAAATATTTTCTTTTCATTGATTGATATTTTAACCAGCATTTAATTTCAGCATTTTAGCAATTAATTTATATTAATAAATATAAGGATTTGTAGAATTTGGTAAAATTCTATTCTATTCTGAATTAATGGCATTCGCAAATCTTAAAGATTATGCATTTTGCCAGTGTCAAGTGAAAACTTAATTAAAGTTAGAAAAAAAAATTGTACCGTAGATTTTAGTTAAAATGGAGTCTCTCAACACGTGTTTTTACAACAAGAACTCGGGAGAAACTCTCTTGGTAAAATTAATACCTTAGATTTAGAGCCCCTGCATTTGTCATATGACATATGCATATGACAGCTTTGGTTAGTTTACCTTTGTTACAGGAAGGGAGTATATGGACCGTAATACCCCAAATTAGCGTTTACTTTTCTTTACTACCAAGATATTTTTGATAACTTTGCGTGCTTAGATACCATTGAATAGTTATTCGCGAATATATTATTAGTCATTTTAACACATTACATAATATTGGAAATGTGTTGTTTAGATAATATTTGTTGAGGATCAACCTTTTTGTTATTACTTGCTGTGCTCTATACTTTTTTATATTCAAACAAATGTTATATTGATTTATGTCATCCTTTCTTTTTACACATAAAATACATCACGAGTTTTTCACACGGTTATTAGATCTTTTATTTTCTTTAAAGTACTTAGCTTGTTCCTAACATTTCTGGCGACCGTGACAGGACCTTTGTTTTGAAAAATAATGGAAAACCTCAAGAAGTTACGATCAATCTCGCGCAGATTTTATTCACTCGCTGAACGAGATTTAGAGGACGCATTTCAGGAGGCTTCCGGTAAGGATATCCATGCGATGTTCATAATTGCGAAACAAAAGGCCGAAGAGTTGTTTGGCGTAGACGACCAAATTAAGGATCTCTGGCTTGCAGACACAGACGCCAATGAAGACGTCATTTTTGCCGATCTGCAAACGTCAGAATCGTACAAGTCACGTTGGACAATTGTAAGTACGAAATATTATCGTCAGTTCCCGAGTAATGTTGATGTAGCATGCGACGCTGCCTCTGTAGGATTTCAGTCGCACATGGATACTGCTTGCTCGGAAAGGTCATTACGTAAGCGCTTCACTCTGCCGAAGATAGAATTGCGCAAATTTGATGGGGATATTAGTAACTGGATATCTTTCTGGGGACAATTCTCTAAAATTCATAATGACAATAACATTGACGATAGCGACAAATTTCAGTACTTAGTGCAAGCTACAGTATCAGGATCTAAAGCAAGAGAGCTCGTTGAATGTTTCCCTCCATGTGGCAAAAATTACCAAAAGGCCATCGAGCAATTAAAAGATCGGTTTGCAAGAGAAGATTTACTCATCGAAAATTATTTGAGAGGACTTGTACAACTAATATCAGCTCGAGACAAAAATTTGTCGCTTGATTCACTCTATGATAAGCTTTCGACGCACATACAGGCATTAGATTCGTTGAATGTTAAGTCTGATAAATATGCCTTTATGCTCCTACCTATGGTAGAAGCCACGATTCCCACCAATACACTAAGAGTTTGGGAAAGGTGTAGAAACCGTAAAGAAAAAAACCAACTTGCCGCTTTCATGGACTTTTTGAAGAGAGAGGTGGAAGGTGAGGAGCGTATTGCAATTTCACGCACATTAACGAGTGATTCGTTCAAAGAGCCGACAGCGTCATGTATAGTTGCGAGTGAACACAAAAATTATGGAGGCGAGAAGAAGGAAAAGACCTGCATCTGGTGCGATAAGTCCACTCATAATTCTTTAGAATGTTTTAAGATATCGCAAATGTCACTAGAAGAGAGAAAAGCGCATCTGAAAAAGAAAAACGCCTGTACAATTTGCCTAAGAGTTGGACACTTTTCGAAAAGATGTAGGAGTTACCCTAAATGTTTATTGTGCTCAAGACGACATACGGTGCCGATGTGTCCGGAGATTGACAATAGAGCCAAGCCTGAAAAAGGACAATCTAGTTCTAATGATAGTAGTGTTGTACCTCAAAATGTACCGCAAATTTCCCTATGCCAGAAAAATAATATGACCTTATTACAAACTGTTATTGTAAATATTAGTTATAATGGTAGACAAATGGTAACTCGGGCCTTATTTGACAGCGGTGCACAAAGGTCGTACATAAAACTAGATTTAGTTCGATCTTTAGGTATATCATCCACTGAGAAAGAAACAATCAGTCATTGTGTATTTGGTGGCACGTATTTAAAAAAGGGTACGTATTGTAAATATGATTTTGATATACATAGTGTAGATAGTAGTTTTACCTTTTCTATGTCTGCTTTAGGGATAAAAGAGCTCACTGGACCGCTGCCGAAGTTAAACTGTCCATCAATTATACAGAAACTTCGCGATTTACATATCTGTGCGTCGGATATCGGTAATGATTTTACAGATGTAGGATTGTTGATTGGGGCTGATGTGTACGGGTACTTACTATCTGGCAGCGTAGTTCACGTTCATGAAGGGCTATTCGCAGTAGATACTAAGCTGGGGTGGTCATTACAGGGAATAATACCGTCAAATTTTGTAAATATCTCCAGCTATTTATCTGTAAATTTTAATTTTTCTGATTACTGGGAGCTGGAAACATTGGGAATTAAAACGCCTTATGATAACTTGTCCATAGAAAATGGTATTAATACTTACCAGTTTTTCAGAGAGACTGTGACCACTAATAAAGGTCGATACGAAAGATCTTTGCCATGGAAAGAAGGGTTTCCGGAGGAACTTGGTAATAGTAACCAATCCTTATCGGTACAGAGGTTGTACTTTACTACTAAAAGGTTAGTAAACTTAAATTACCTTCGTAAATGGCAATGTGCATTCTGTCAAATTAAGAACAGACCGAGATTCCATTTTAGTGCGACTTATACAAAAATTATACCTCCTTGATATACAGGGTGGTTTGGAGTTACATCAGTAGGTATTAATGTTTATTTCTAGTTATTATTATTTCTCTTGCCCGGGAGGATGTTGAGGATCAACCTTTTTGTTATTACTTGCTGTGCTCTATACTTTTTTATATTCAAACAAATGTTATATTGATTTATGTCATCCTTTCTTTTTACACATAAAATACATCACGAGTTTTTCACACGGTTATTAGATCTTTTATTTTCTTTAAAGTACTTAGCTTGTTCCTAACAATATTGACTACTCTGGATGGTTACAACAATAAGATACTCTAGCAGCGCATATAATATTGAATTTTTGTCTGTTAGATAATTTTGATCAGTCTTGACACTCAGATATTTATGAAGCTGACTGTACCAGGTATTTTCGGTACTTATCATCGGAAATGAAAAGGCCGATGAGCCAATAAGGGCTGTGAGTGACTCAAGAACACAATTTGGATTAGACTCATTCTCAGGTAGGGTACCTTAAAAACCAAGTTTTACAAAACTTAAAATCCTTCAAGAGGCAGAAGTGGAACTGCAAAGAGCGCTCGTAAACGTACTGAACTACTCTGGATCTATTTAAGCCCAACAGGGGCAACCTGTGTCTAATTAAAGCTCTAACCGGCCACTGCAATGCAAGCTAAATAAAAGATCTTAACAATATAAGACTAAAAGCTGATGATTGCAGATTCTGCGGACAGGAGCGAAAAACACCAATGCATTTCATACGGCTTTGTAAACCGCTTATCAACAAAAGAAACCTGCATTTGAGGATGCAGATTTTGGAGCCGATGACATTAAAACAACCCAAGCCAAGTTAATTCTTTGTGATGGCTAGTAGATATACACCGTGCTTTTTTAACCGTCTTAAATACTTCAAGGTGTAAAAGTGCCAGTCAATACAAGCAAATCCGTTCAGTAGTTTTTGCGTTAAATTGTAACAAACACACAATTATCCATACAAACTTTAACTCTTGCTATGGGAACAACATCGAAATCGCGAAAGAAAATCAGCTGTTTCACACAAAAGTGCAACACCTACGCAACCGAAATGTATGAACCAGCTCATTTTTTTTCGCGATTTTGATGTGGTCCCATAGTAAGAGTTGTTTGTATTGACTGGCACTTTCACACTTTGAATTATTTAAGACGGTTAAAAAAAGCACGGTGCTATGGTAAGTAAATATCTTTCCAAAATCACGTAGAGATAATAATAACGATAATGGATATAACTCCGACACACGTCGTTTTATTGCATGCCTAAGTCGCATTATAAAAGTGTGTTCCCGCCTTTAACCGTAAATAATTATCGATGCCTTTGTTCTCGCCAATAATATTCCGTATCCAATAGCTGTTTAATCAGCATTTTTATTAAGAACTCTTTGTTGCGCATGTATTTATCAAAAGTAGGTAGGTAAACTAATACCACGGACTTATTTAGGGTGCGTTCCAAAACCAGGTGAAACTAAGCTCTTTTCTTCTAATTGGTGCAAAATATCTATAGTTTAACCAAACTAACCAATGGTGTAAGCGCTTCTTAATAACGACCAATAGTGAGCTATCATTTACTCTACCCCGAGTAAATTGAAATCGTTTTGGAACGCACCCTTATTAAGCACGCTCACTACATTGCCGTGTTTAATAATAGTAGGTACCTATTATTAAACCGGCTTTTAATGCTTTATGACTTCGGCAATTGACCATATTGCTGTTGAATGCTGTCTTATTTGGCGAATGCCCTACTTTGGACACAGAATGTCGTAAACCACACGGTTGAGCTAACGTACAACTTGCCATGACGACTACGACATCATTCCTAATTCGTTGACGACATCGTGGTCGGGAATTATAGGCCTACTGTTATCGCGAAATATCCACATACATGCTCAAAGATTTGGAAATACGGCAGTGTTTTAAAATTATAATTCAGACCGAGAACTTGTCGGTTATTAGTGGCGAAACAAGCATAATAATATAAACTTCTTTTGAATATTTTAATCGCCTTTTAGGTGAGGTAGTCTCTGTATAAATTATTATAACTATTAAGTAATATTGCTTAATATTCGTCTTGCAAAATAAAGCTCACAAAATAAAGCTCAAAAATGGCACTAAGTACAGCAAATAGGACTTGGGATTTTATTTAACTGGCTGGGGTAGCTTTTGGCCTCACCTGATTGTAAGATCTGTTTAACGAAAAGCCGAATTCGGAAGAGAGCTTAGTGGAGTTATTAACGACATGAGGGACTAGTTATCTATCATCAACTATCAGACAATAATACCGTCGGAAGTGATAGCTAGTCAGGCAGACAAAAAACAAGTCATCCAAAACCAACCAAATGAAGGATATGTGGCTCTATAAAGTTGATGGAACACTAGCCCACAGAGGTACTTTGAAACATAAATTAAATCTAATATATAAAAATCTTGTGTACTCTTCAGAGACAGCTCCACCTATTTTTGTTTTTTTTATATTTGGTAGGTATGAGAATAGGTTATTTCATACCGCTAAATAGAAAATAATAATTACATATATGGCAGAACAAAGTTGGCAGGGTTAGCTAGTTTGAAATAAATTAAATTCTTCTAAAAATCTAATAACACATTAAACAGTTCCAATTAATTAAATGAAACTTATATTTACTATAATATAGTAATAATAAAGTAGGTAGATTTACCTATTTCCTCCCAAAAATTTTGGAAAATATCTTCTTGGTAGAAACATTGCAAATGCTGCCATAAACACCCATAATATAGCCAGTTCATCTAACAATTGACCTGAAATGTAATAACAGTGTTAAATGAAAGAATTCAATAAACATATCAAAAGGTCTAGGTTTGAATATTGGTAAGGATAAATAATTTTGTATCAAACTCTAATGTGTCAACTAATCAGTTGTTTTTAAATTTAATTAGATTTATTTATAGTATTAAAAATCTATTGTGTATGTATGTCAGTTATCAAGATTGGTACATAGATAACATGCATCCATAGCCCAAGCTCTAACCGATACTTAATTTGGGCTAGATAAGGAAATGTATTTTTACAAATAAATATTATCATGAAATCACTACAAATCTTAATAAAATAAAAATAAATAAATTTTTGGTAAAGATTAGATTATGTAATCAATCTTCAACATTAATCTTATTGGTATGTTATAAGATTATGAATAATAACGAAAACAATATTTGGAAGCACTTTAGAAAGAAGTACCAAATTTATCATTTATTGGGGTGGTGGGGAAAAGAGGGGGGAGGCTTCTAAACCCCTCCTACCTTTTTTTTTACATAAAAAAAAATTATTAAATCATCAAAAAACACAGAACTGTTTTACCTCCCAAGTTCTGCAAAATTGACAAAACAATAAAAATAGTATGTTATGTAGGGTTGAAATTTTCATAAAAAAATTCTAAGTCCTGCGCACCCTTTGCTACACTCCAACCAAAATTTTAAAACAACAACACCTGTCAAACCACTTATTTGATAAAATATTTTTAAAGTGTATTTTATGTAATTTTGAAATATTTTATCTAAACATTTATATAAATGAAATTGCAATTAATGTGTCAGTCTGTAGTGGGTCTATGTACAAAAAGTATGAACTTATTCTATAAGGTACCTCTTTCTAGAGCTGAGTCCAATATTTACCTTTTCCCTTTATCTATTGATGTTGGCCACATAAGGCCTATAGTGTCACTGGAGTATTTTGAAGAAAACATAATGAAGTTATTATAAGTCAAAAACCATAGTAGGATTCGCAACTCACCAACTAAGCTTAGTGTGGCATGGAAGTAGGCTGAACTTAGGCCCACAATCATAAGTAAAACCCACAAAACATTTATAGCAGGATTTACGAATTTGGAATATTCTTGAAAGAGATGAATCAGCACTGGCGGAAACAAGAAGAATAAGATGTTGCTCACCTGATAATAACAAGAAATAATATAAAAAATAAATAAAACGCTTTTATTTATTAGTTAGTATTTAAATAAATACTTTTCACAAAGTGATTTTTAAGTAGGTATTATACTTAGTAGATTTCAGAAAACCAAATAACAATCCAGAAATTTAACATAAATAAAATTCATTAGAGAATACTTCATGCAACTAAACAAAGAAAAAAGGAGAAGATCGTGAATTCTTTATTTCTTTTGAAAGCTAAATAAAGTGCGTAGTTCTAATTAAATAAGTTTGATGCGTAGGTACTCACAGTATTAACGAATTCTGCTATCACAGGTGAAATTGAGTAGTTAGACTCGCACCAATCTACCGGCGAACTTCCACGTTCCAGGTGAGACCACATCTTGAATCCTTTGTTTAATAACAATGAATTAGGTGGAAGTATGACAAACCAAAATAGTTTATTTATTGAGACAGTACTATGAGCCACTATAATTCTTACACCATATAGTATCAATAATTTAATTAATCATAAATAACTATTAATTCAGTTTCAAAACTATTAAAAAGAATTTGTTTACAATTACAACACCAAAATAAAGTGGAACGTGTTTTCTTAGAGCACGTCAAAATGACACTAGTCTAGTACTAGGCACTAATCATCATTGAACGAACGGATGAATAAACTTTAATAGTAGTGAAGTGCTTAGAATCGACTGAATGAATGACGGACATTAATTAACATTTATAATGTGCTTATTTAACGAAAAGTGACAAGTCACAGTTGTTATTTGGTTATAACGAGCCTTTAACGTTAGATATAACGAGTGTACTATCCAGGGCCCCGATCGCGGTAAATAATTTCAAGTCGAACGCAGATGAAACACAGACGCTGTCAAAGTTACATTTCTGTTAAGCCCTGTCCGCACAGCAATAAAATATTCGCGCGGAAATAATATCGCGTTCAATTTGAACGCGATATTATTTATCGCTGTGCGGACAGGGCTTAACAGAAACGTAACTTTGACAGCGTCTGTGTTTCATCTGCGTTCGACTTGAAATTATTTACCGCGATCGGGGCCCTGAGGCTTTAGACAACATGCATTTCGACAATCGCTCTCGCTATCGCTAAGTAAAAAAATGTATGGGATTGACATAAGCAATCGATCACTTTTCGATTGCTTATGTCAATCCCATACATTTTTTTACTTAGCGATAGCGAGAGCGATTGTCGAAATGCATGTTGTCTAAAGCCTCTGGTTGTATTATCCATTTGTTCAACACAATTGTTACTGACGTTTATAGATTGGCAATGAATCGACTAGGATGAGACCTTAGCATGAGACCAAAAAATTACACCGATCGATGATGTGTGCATGAAAAATAGTAAACTGCAGTCTGACTGTAATTATCTTTTCTACGTCACTGACAGGCCTCCGTCCCCTGCGTGTACGTGAAATGGTCTCGTCTATCTATCTCGCTCTTATATACGTGTTATTATGTTCTTTCTCTTTTACATTACCGATCTAGTTTCCTATATCTATGGTTCAACACGAAGCAAGAAATAAGGTAAAAGTGGAAGCTACACTAATAATCAAAAACTGAAGACAAAAAATTGTCCTTTAAACCGCTTACTTCCTATTTGTTCCTTTCTAACATCTAGAGCACACGTATTGTATAGCTCATACGTAGGTACGTCATCATATTACATAAATATAAAAATGAATACTGATTGACTGACTGACATATCAACGCACAGCCCAAACCGCTGGGCCTAGAGTTTCCAAATTTGGTACGTAGGTTCCTTAAGAGGACTAGGGGTGCACTAAGAAAGGATTTTTGGAATTTTACCTTCTAATGTGGTGAAAAGGGGGTGCAAAGTTTGTATGGAAATCAGTCATTTTTAAAGTAAATCCATAAAATTGGTGTATGGCCTTTCAGTTAGAAATTAAGTAAGGGGTATTTAGGATTTTTGAAAATGCAATCCCTAAGGCGGTAAAATAAGGGATGGAAGTTTGTATGGATATCTGTAATTTTTTAAAAGTAAAATCGATGAAAATTGGTATATGGCGCTTGGGTTAGAAAAAATTTAAATCCTGCCCGAAATAACTATTCTACGCGGACGAAGTCGCGGGCAAACGATAGTTACTTATATGCGAAGAGTTAGAATGAGACAGGTAGGAAATAGGTAAGCAGTTTCAAGAACAAGATTGTGACTTTACTTTTTTATAGTAACTACTGTGGCTTCCAGTTTTACATATAAATTTTTACTTTCTCATATACGTAGAGAGGAAGTCTTGTAATCGTCAAAAAATTCGACCTCGATATTTTGACGGATTTACACGTTTTGGACCTCCCCGAGTCCAAAAATACCGTTTTTGTAACTATGTCTGTGTGTGTGTCATGTGTCCGTGTTAGCACGTTAACTCTAGTACCCATAGCTGGGCATTAACTCGTTAATTAACGAAGTTAACATTTCTATTAACAGATTAACTTTTAACTTTAAAAAATTGTAACAGACTCGTTAACTTCCGTTAAACTATTCTAAGTCCGTTAATCGTTAATCAAGTACCTACTATTAACTAAAAAGATACCGCAGGCACCGCACCGTGTCGCGAAAACGCGTTCTGAGTTCTGACAAGTACCTAGGCGTAGGCATGTATTGGCGGCGCATCATTACTTCCAGAACCCAAAACAACAGTTTTTGTAAGCAGATCACTAACGCAACGATATAAAAAAATGCTATTTTTATAACGGATTACCGTTAACTTGCGTTAAATCTTGCGAAATGTAACGTTTTAACGTTTAACGAAGTTAATTTTTTTAGTAACGGATTAACGTTAGGATTACCGATTAACGAAGTTAACTATTTGATTAACGGTGCCCAGCTATTGGAAACATCCGAAAATGCTTGCGCATCTGTAGCACAGAGTCATTTGCATACAGCCTAAATTATCTAATCAATCAGGTATACAGAGTGGAAAAAAAAGGACCGTGGTTGGAGGGGGAGGAAAAGCAAGAAGTACTGAAAGGAAACATTCCTATAATTTCAAAAATAATTTAATTTGCATTCGGTGAGCGTCGCAATAAAAGTTTACTACTTATGTAAGACTTATGAATTTGCTCAAAATGAGACCCACTTTCACGTATGCACAGACGTATTCAACTGGAATTCGCTACGCGTCGCCTTTTATATCGAGATATGGTGAATATTTAAAATAATAGTTCAACTTTTCTGTGAACTTCGATTTTCAATTTCTTCACTGACCCGTAGTATCATCTTTTAAACACCAAATTCTTTACATGACCCCACAAAAAATATCTAGCGGCGTTAGATCCGGAGATCTTGACGGCCATCTAATGTTCCCGTTGGTATGTATGCATACCTATCAAACTTTAAATAAATAAATAATGCAATTACATTATTTTCATAATTTACTAGCCACTTATTCCCGTAGTGTAAGGTTTTTCGTATAAAAAACGTAACTATTGTAGTTGCGTTAAGAGATCAATTTGTAGAGGAAACGCGAATAGCGCCTCTAGCGGAAAGAAGCGCAAATCATGTTTCCTACAAATTGCGCCTACTGCCTTAGCCTACTACAATAGTTATCTACGTTTTTAATGCTAAAAAACTTACACTACGGGTATTGTACGAATATTACGTCCCATTCACAGAAAAGTTGAACTAATATTTTAAATATTCACCCCATCTCGATAAAAAAGGCGACACGTAGCGAATTCAGTTGAAGAAACTACGTGAAAGTGGGTCTCATTTTGAGCAAATTCATAAGTGAACTATTTTCTTTAGATAGTAGGTAGTAAGTAGACTTTATCTACAATAAACAATGTTTGTCTTGGATTTTCTTTAATTTAAGATATTATATTGTTTTAATTAAAAGTAAATGATCCTTAACTTATGTAATGAATGAGGATTCATCCGACTGATCCTTATCTTATAACTCTTCCGGTTGATATCATAAAATACAGATTTTTTTTTCACATATCACCAGTTCGATTCCCGGCTCCAGCAGGTGATTTTCCAAAAATCCTTTAATGCATTATGGAATAATTTTACTTTTGCGTTAGTATTAATATTTACGTGTTTGTACACGTAAATATTAATACTAGAAAAATGCACTGAAAAAAATCGACTTCCCTCAGGCGGGACTCGAACCCGCATCTTCGTTTGTAAACGCAAAATTATTCCATAATGTAAGGTAGTTTCATCTTAACTGAGCGTCAAATATTTGCAAAAATATTTCGTTCGGGTCTTAGAAGTGCAAATTTCAAAGATTTGATGAAACAATGTTTACCATAAAAACATAAGCACCAAGCACTGACAAATTTCGACAGCGAATAGCCTCGGTGTCTCGGTGGCGTAATGGTCAACGCGTCCGCCCGGATTGTGGAAGATGCGGGTTCGAGTCCCGCCTGAGGCAAGTCGATTTTTTTCAGTGCATTTTTCTAGTATCTTTAAATGCAGTTTTAATTATTTTTGAAAATAAAGAAATGTTTCCTTTCAGTAAAATTTGCCATCATCGTTATGAAGGGCAATTTTCCTCCAACAATGGTCTTTTTCACAACCTGTATAAGTAATTATACAAATCTGTAGCTAGCTAGTAGGTATGTATGTACTATGCTAGTATACATACATACGTATAATCCCGCTCACAATCCCAAAAGGCAGAGCTTCAGGTAACATTCGGATCAACATAAAGCCACAACTGGCAGTATGAGCCATATAGTACCCCCAAAATAGTGACACGTTGCCAGCATGTCGCCTACACAAAAGAGGCCACCCTCAGGGGCACCAAACCCAAAAATTAATAATCCTTCAGTAATCAAATTTTCTGCGAATGGGAGTGTGAGTTTACCCCAAAAAGGTAGGTATTCCTTTTTCATGGCTTCATAGAAATCTTAGTTTTTATAATGACGCTTCACGTCAATTAATTAAAATGCTGTAATTTAACAGTAGGTATTTATAGTAACATTTTTGGCTAATATCGTAAATTTTCTGTTCTGGTTATCATGGATAATACTACACGTCCTGGTTCAGGTAACATTTATTCTTATTAGATTTAGCACTACAGCTGATTTACTTATTTCTGATTCTTGTAATTTGTTAGGTAACCAATTTAATTAGTACCAAATCATTATCTATTAATTAGGTATAGGTAATTCCCGTGTGACGATGTTTGTCCGGGATGAACTCCGAAACTAACAATCCAATTTTAACTTTTTTTTAAATGTGTTGTGTCCCAACTCGACATATAGGATAGTTTTTAGCTTGATTTGTAATAGATAGGTGTAATGGGAGTCACTTACGGAAAAGTGTTCCTCCTTTATTAAGGCAACGTATAATAATCATAATAAACTACTTAATTAACAATCAAAAAACGAAAAAAGGTGCTGTCTGTCATAACCAGTTTCTTAATAATAATTAAAAAAACAAAAGTGTTGTATTGACTCTCATTACCCACATGTTTGGGCAATAAGAGTCAGCATATGTGGTAGTAAAGTTCTCTTGATTTTCCCTGTTCCAAACATTTCGAATAGGTACTCAAGGAATCATCTTTACACTCATTCCGAGTAAGATGAGGGATCACAGGGTCTCGCTATCGCTACTCTCGTCGAATAAAATCTGTTCATCAGCTGATTCTTTAGTATGTACATTGACATGCCTTGTCTAATACTTTCAGTCGCTGTCTTAGGCCCTGTCCGCACAGCGATATTTCACCGCGCGTTTTTTTCTCGAAAAATTCTGTGACACATAGGATCTTATAGGACTATCCGCACATGCGTTAAAAAAAGCGCGCGAAAAAATCTGTGGTTTGATGCAAATTGAACGCGATATTATTTCCGCGCGAATATTTAATCGCACGGCGATTAAGTCCTATAAGATATGTGTCACAGAATTTTGCGAGAAAAAAACGCGCGGGAAATATCGCTGTGCGGACAGGGCCTAACTCAACCACATTTGCTTTGGACGTTGTTTTTATTCGATTCTAAAAAAAAATTACAGTTTAAAACCTAAGTATTAGAAACAGTGGGTTATTATACTATTTCTGATACTTAGATACCTAATCAGAGCAAAGACTATTGACTCGGATTACCCCAATGATCGTTTTTAAATACCTAAAATCTGAATTATAACCCAAACAACACACTAGAACAATTAAATGAAGTAATTTCCTGTAAGTTTACCCTCTATACTACCATGACAGTAAATAAACAACGAAAATCATAAATGATGCAGTTTTAAGTTCCGTAAATTTTACACTGAAATCAACCAAATCCTCGCTCCTAATGGCAATTGGCACGAGTGTTTTTCGCGGTCAAGTGTGTGTGTGGTGGTGTGAGAAGGGTACAAACTTAAATCCTTTGCCACACAGACATACATATTTTTTTGAGGTTGTTTTTTTTGGGTTTTTTGTTTTATATTGAACTTAAGCTACTAGTAACACAGTCATATTTAGGATCGCATTTTGTTTCGGTCATAGACTCTCATTATTCCCGTCCCATACGTCAGTTTCATACATTATATTATTTTCGTTTAAGCAATCGATTGGCCACTTGGCTAGGTCCTCTGGGGCCTTGTCGCGCTATTTACAAAGTTTTTACCAAAACCAAATCGATTTACACTTACGAGCAACAAAATCGACTCACCCCGTAGGTTTCGATTCTTAATATATCAGTACCTATATAAAAATAATATTAGATAAACAAAACCTGTAAATATAATTTGAATGTATATTTCTTAAGCTTTATTTAATCTACTCTAAACATCGATAAACGAAGTATCGGTGACAATAGACTCATTTCTTCGGAAACCCTGGTTTCTCATTTTTACGTCATACGCCATTTCTGTGACTATGCAGAGGCTTTAGACAACATGCATTTCGACAATCGCTCTCGCTATCGCTAAGTAAAAAAATGTATGGGATTGACATAAGCAATCGATCACTTTTTGATTGCTTATGTCAATCCCATACATTTTTTTTACTTGGCGATAGCGAGAGCGCTTGTCGAAATGCATGTTGTCTAAAGCCTCTGAGTGTTCGCAGTTAATTGAATCGTTGTTTATTAAATAATTGATTAATCTTACAGATTTATTGACCCTTAAAATTCAGCTGATTTTCCCGAAAAATTTTAGCTCCTTTATGTGGATTTCAATTTGTAAAATCAATAAACCAAAATCTAACAGTAAAAACGGGTCTAATGTAAGTTTAGGGTCTTGTCTTGTTACACACGGTGTTAAAAAATATTATTAACTAATTGTAGATTTTGATTAGGGTGTTCCGAACCAAAGCATACCGGAGAGTCGATTTCATTGCACGTAAGTGTAGTTTTCATTCTTTTTGACAGCAGTTTCACAGCTGTCAAAACGTACGAAAACGATTTGTTTTTGGTAAAAACGTTGCAAATAGCGCGATCGAGGGCTGGTCCTTATTGCGTTACTTACAATCGTAGAAACCAAAACCAAATCGTGAACGTTACTATAGGTATGTTTTGACATTTAACAAAATGGAGGAACATCGGTTTGGGTTGAATTTGATTAATACCTACCTCAGATCAATACCTACACGACGCGAAAGCACCTGCACGCACTGAAATCGGTAGGTATCCATCAGTGGCGTAACTATAGGGTGGCATGGCGGAAAAATGCCACGGGCCCCGCAAGGAATAGGGGCCCCGGTAGTGTCACTGACATTTTTAAATTTAAAGAACGAATCATTTTTAAATATAAAGAACGAAAAATTTCAAAACTAGGGGGGGGGGGGGGGGTATATGAATTTGCCACGGGCCCCACATGATATAGTAATAGGGGCCCCGGTAGTGGGTAGTGTCACTGACATACATTTTTAAATTTAAAGAACGAAAAATTTCAAAACTATGAGTATATGAATTTGCCACGGGCCCCACATGATATAGTTACGCCACTGGTATCCATCCACCTCGGATTAATAATTTGAGGTATCCATCCACTCTCTCATAATAATCTAATTAGGTAAAGTATATTGGGTGCTTGCTTGGTAACATGGTGTTATTAAAATCTGTCAATTGTAAAATTAATTTAGATTTTTCCCATACATTTTGTTTTACCTACTAAGTAGGTACATAACTAAACAATAGGGATGATGAGTCGAAAATTCTGTTTAGCCTGTCCAGATAGAACACGAAAAAATCGGGAGTGGTCTCCCCTTGACTTTCTCGTATACCGGAAACGACTCAAAGGTTGATAGAAACCTTATATTTTCATGTCATACATGCATGTTAAATTTTGGTCACCCATCCGAGTACCGACCGCGCACTTGGTTGCTTAACTTTCGTGACCGACGGCTCAAAATTAGATAGAAACCTTATATTTTGATCTCATACACGTATGTTAAATTTGGTTGCAATAAGTTAAAGCATGCTCGATTTATCGTGATAACGCACAGACACACACACAAACATAATTCCAAAAAAAAATATTTTTGGACTCAGGGAGGTCCAAAACGTGTAAATCCGTCAAAATCTCGTGGTCGAATTTTTTGATGATTACAAGAATTCCTCTATAATACGTATACAAGAAAGTAAAAATATTGGGTGCTTACGTATTTCTTCTTTTATTGCGTAAATAAACAATGACGGCGAAATGTCGTGTGACGTCACGCTTTCGTACACTTTTGACGAAAGCTGAAAGAATGCTTAGATGTACCTACTTATATCTTTTAAAATATTTAGGTACTGATTCGATTAAGTAAATAATAAGTGTCTAATGTTTTTTTAATAATCTAACTATCTGACGGATTTAATAGAATTATTATATTTTTACCTATTTATCACCCCTATTAATATCTAAGCTATTAATAGTGTAATATAGGTAGGTACTAGGTACGTGTGACGGATTTTGAAATTCTTTTTTCAATTCTTTTTTTTTATATAACACCATGTATTCTGCATACTAGATGACGACTTCGTACAAGTTGAAATAACAAAATAAAATAACTTATGAATAACATTTATGACTCATTGTTTCAGAAAGTAATAATAGATAGATAGATAGACAATTTATTTGCATCATCATACACACACATTAAAACTTAAAAATTAACAAATGATCTATAAAAATCAAATACAGACCTACAATACAATTTCAAATAAAAACATTTTTACATAAATTGTGTGTCGCAGCGATGCAAACAGGCTAAAGCTCAGTGATGTATTTGCCAAAAAAAAAGGCAAAACACTGATTTTCAGCTTCTGCCCAGGTGACAGGTGCGAGGACGCGGAAACAAAAACTGGCCGTGTTTTAATTGACTAAAATCACAGATAATATAATACTATACTAGTAACTAAATTAAATAATTCGGTAATTATAAAATTGCAAAAAATGTTAAAAGTATAATTTTCAATGGGTATAAGTAATAATTTAATTAAAATTAGTATTAATAGAAAGTATAATGTCAAACATATATTTGTAATTAATAGGTATATATATATTTTTATTAATTAAAAACACTCATTTAAAAATAAATAATATAGAAATAATAACATCATTGGAAAAAAAAAACTTTTGTAAGTATCTATGAAAAATTATTATTATTATAGTTACAGACCACTAAACAGATATACCACCATCAAGACGACCAATTCTGTGCATACCTAGAGCTTGCAGATCCAATAATGCTAATTTAACCAATTTTTTAAATGTAAATTTAGAATTTACTTGCCTTATTGGAGGGGGTATATCGTTCCAGCACTTAGTCGCTTGATGACGGAAACTACCAGTGAAGGTCCTAGTCCGGTGTATGTGATTCCCTAGCAACGGTCGAGTTGATCTACTTACTCCCGATCCATATAAACTGTGGAAGGTTCGAAATTTTAACTTGTTATAAAGATATTCAGGTTTTTTAAATTTCATTAGATCAAACATAAGGACTGCTAGATGTAGGCGTCTGCGTGAAATCATATTCAGTATCGATGCTTTATTTAAATATGGTGACACATGAGTTCGGGGTGGGATGTTAAAGCAATAGCGTGCACAAGCATTTTGTACTCGCTGGATCATCCTTTGAGTACTAGAGAGCAATCGGGGACCATACACTAAATCGCCATAGTTTGGCACAGACAGAACCAGAGACTCGCATAACATGATTCGCGATTTTTCAGAGAGGTAATTGCGTATTTTGTAGATGATTTTCAATCTATAGAAGCAATTCCTAACTAGGCCCAATACATGACCCTCAAAGCGCAGGGCATCATCAAAAAGTATTCCAAGATTTCTGGTTTCACTTACACGTTCAATATTAGAACCTAGTATTTGAAGCTTAGGATTACATCCATTGATTTTTTCAGTCTGTTTTTTTGTACCTAAGACCATAAACTTAGACTTTGTAGGATTCAAAACGAGTGAATTATTGTTTGACCAAGAAGCTATGGTATTCAGGTCTTTACCTACTTTGCGTAGGGCATCAGATATTTTGTCAGGACTTGCTGATATATACAATTGTACATCGTCAGCATAACAATGAAACCTGCAATGTTCAATCACCGATGGAAGATCCGCACTATAAATGATGAACAACAAAGGTCCCAGTATGGAGCCCTGGGGAACGCCACGATTAATCGATCTCGGTTGCGAGATCAGAAATGAGCCATCCTCCCTTCGGAGTCTAACAGATTGACGCCTACCACTTAGATAGCTATCAAAGAAGCGTAGTGCATGGGGATCAAGACCATAGAATGACAACTTCGACAAAAGTAGCGGTATGTTCAAACTATCGAACGCGCGCGAAAAATCGAGTAGCGTAAGCACAGTAGCCCGACCTTCATCCTGATCCACAAGTATATTGTCCGTCACATCTAGGAGCGTTGTTACAGTTCCACGGCCTTTTCGGAAACCCGATTGAAAAGACGGTAAAACTTTATAAGTTTCAACATAGGTCATGAGCTGAACAAAAATTGCTTTTTCCAAAATCTTTGACAGAAATGGCAAAATGCTGATAGGCCTAAGATCTTTCAGTTCTTCCGTAGGCTCAACCTTAGGTAACGGTGTCACCAACGCTACCTTCCACTGATAAGGAACGACGCCAGACAAGATGACCCTATTGACAATACTTGTAATAGTAGACAGGGTTCGAGGAAGAGTAAGTAAAATCATATCTCTACTAATGCTATCACTCCCAACTGCATTTGATTTTATAGATAAGATATACCTTGACACGTCTTCCTCAGATACAGTACAAAGTTTGAACGCAGGAATTGATATATTGAATTTATGAAATTCAAAATAGGTTAATTGTGAAATTGAAACTAAATCGGTACCAGGAACCTTCAAAAAATGACGATTGATGGTGTCAGCATCATTGAAACAATCGGGGAGACTTTCACTCTTGGCAGGATTAACCATTATTTTTTCTTTTATGTTTTTCCACATTTTTTTACTATTTTTTACGTTACAATTGATTAATTGATTATAATAAGCTTGCTTCTCATTATAAATACTTTTAGTTACAAGCTTCTTGAGATCACTATAATATTGCTTGTCTACATCAGATTTTGACTTACGGTATTTGACATGAGCCTCATCTCGCAAAGTAATCATAAACCTGATCATATCTGTTATCCAGGGTAAATTTTGATTTGGTTTAATTTTCGCGCAGACAAGAGGAGCATGCCTATCCATAACAGATAATACAAGCGCATTAAATCTGTCTACCATGCTTTCTACAGTTGGTTGTTCAGAAATCGACTCCCAATCGAGTGAGTTTACGTCATCGTTAAAATTTACAATATTAATTTGCTTGACCGGTCTGTATGAAATATATCTGGGAGGTATTTTGGATTTTTTCAATGAAACATTGATATTGATCATTGCATGGCCCAGTGGTCCAGAAATGTTGGAAACCATTACGTCACGAATCTTGCAATTCGTGCACACTAAATCAAGCAAGGTCTCCGAGTTGACTGAAAAGTGCGTGGGTTCATTTACCACCTGCAGAAGACCCACACTTTCTAAAAACTCATTGACTTTGGAGACATTAGAATTAAGTTTATCCAACATATTGACGTTAAAATCGCCCATAAGAACTATATAATCATAAGACGTAAAACTTGTGATTGAGTCGGTTACTGCGTCAATGAACGTGTCAACATTGAGCCACGGAGGTCTATACGCCGTTCCTATAATCACGCGAAAACCATTTACTTTAATTGACAGCCATAGTTGTTCAATGTCTACCCCAGGAAATCTAATGAAACGTACATTAATGTTCTGCTTGTAATAAAAAGCAACGCCGCCGCCTCTTCCCCTTCGCATTGAGCGTGGACGCGGTATGTTTCGCAGTCGGTAACCGGGTACTGCCGGCGCACGAGCCTCCTGTCCCGCAGGTAACCATGTCTCATTAATAGCAACGATGTCAGCATTGAATCGATTCATTGCAATAAGGAAATTGTCCTGATCAGTATTAAGTGACCCCGCATTGTAAAGCGCTAACTTTAGAAACTTAGTTTTATTTGCCATTTCTGGAGCAATAAATAAGAATAATTTGAATTGTTATGAAATACAGTATAATAATTACTAATATAACATGCAATTGAATTAAACAATATTTAATTATAAATAAATAAAATAAAATATATGTATTGAATAATTTTAAATAATTTTTAAAAATATATTTCACTAGATAATCACAAATATTGAGCCTAATTAATATTAAGAATTGACAAGAATTAAAAATTACATTTAATTTCAATTGATCATCGCCTAACATCGCTGCGACACTGGCACTCTCTACCAAAAAATAATCAAAGAAATATAGACACACCATTATGTATGATAAGATAGAAAAAGTAATCAAATAAAGTACAATATTATAGTATCCTTGAGAAAATGAATTGTTAAAATTACACAATATAATTGAATTACAATAATAAAAAAAATCAATATAAAATATTAAAACTTTAAAAGGGACAAAAGTTAGAAACGACTGTAACATTAAAATTTGAACGTGGTTCTGTGTCAATTTAATACACAACAATAAAATTATTTCATTAAAAAAAATACAATTCCATACAGATATGACTTCAAAATTTCCAAAATAATTATCAAAAAATATATTGCGAACCAATTCGTTAACAAACATTAAATTTAGATTTATACAAAACTTAATAAAAAATACAAAAGAGGCTGTAATTACATATTTATAGGAAAAATAATGTGCAGAAAGTAATAATATCCATTCAAAATTAACATGCTGACTATTGATTTCATTGAATTCGAGTACTATCAGAGGAACAAACCACATCTTGACCAAAAACACGAATCAGATCTGCCTCCGATCTTAAACGCATGCGAGGGGAGTCTGCGCTTTGATGTTGTCTTACAAATATGCGGCCGTTCTTCGTCCATACGTACCGCCAGTTCAATCGATGGCCTAGCTCACGTGCTCGTCGAAATAGCTGTCTGTTTGTTTTAGTGAGCCTTTCGTTAACATAAAAACGGCAGGGCGAGCCAGGAAGGTTTGTGCCCTCAGTAGTTGCTCCACGGCGCACACGAGCGGCCTGAAGAAGCTTGTCCCGTACAGCACGCCGCGCCAGCCGCATCACTATAGGACGAGGACGTGATGACTCTGACGACCTGGTTGCGTCAATAATTCGCCCCACTCGCTCTGAGCTGACTATATCATGTTCAGCCAGATCAATACCCAACTTCTTAGCCAATACGGTCATGATATGAGGCAAACTTTCCCCATTCTGTTCGGGAATACACGAGACCTCAACGTCATTTAGCAGGAGATCCTGGTCGCGTTCATTAAGCTCCGCCTTTAGTTGTTCAATACACATTGAAAGAGATTCATTTGAGTTTTCATTCGTGGTTTTGCACTCCAAACTATTTAGACGTTCTTCAAAGGTATTAACTCGACTTTCACATTCGGTAAGCCTTTGTGATAAAGCGACCATTGTCTCATTCAGACGCTCCGTAAACAAACGATTCACCCTCAATTCCTCTCGAATTTCATCTCTGAAGGAACGCATTTCTAGAACGAATGATTGAAATTCGCTCAATTCAATCGTCATATTGTGAGAAGTGTCATCGCGAGTGTCTGATTGCTCCCCCACCGACATATCTAAGATATCCCTTCCTATAGCACCTCCACGATGTACAGTCACTCCATCCATAGCACGGACAGGGGTATTGGTATTGTCCAACTTTGGTTGTTTACTTATACAGAGGACACATCTCCAAGCGTCTTTGTGTTCTTTAGTTAGCGTATTGTAAAAGCGTTGTTCCGAGACATTGGCGCAAATTAGATCGTAATATTGTTTACAACCCCCACAAGACAAATATCTTCTATCCGAAATTATTTCACGACATCCACCGCAAACTTTTTTGTTGGTCTCCATTATAGTGACTTTTTTAGTGTAAAAAATACTTAAGAAGCAAAAAAGAAAAAAAAAAGGATAAGTAATAAACAAATAAAATAAAAAAAAGCAATTTAAGTGTTTGCTGCTGGTATTAGAACGTCGTGCCACGGAGCTTCGAAGTCCAGTATGCAGAGCGTTAAGCTAGCGGATGAACAGTGAGAATGCCGAAATTAAGCAACACAAGCAAGCTACCGGCTATCTGTTGTTAAACCAGTTCTTGGTCGACATTCAAAATCCACGATCGCACTTATTCGTACCCACAACACAGTCACTTTTATCACAAAACTTGATTCACGTCTTTTAAAATCAACAATTGTGGCTATAATATTTCACTATTTGCGAAACAAATTACACTGCCGTATACGTTGTGACAATGATTAAACTCTGATATGTAGCTATTTTGTATACTTGGAAGATAGAAATTTTAAAACATTAAAATATAGACGAGCACTCGAAACACGTCCGTAAGTGCTACCGCGCACCGCGCACCCCTCAATGACGATATATATATAATAATGATAATAACGATATATATAATTTTAAATCAGCTATGAGCACAGAGTTGGATTTTGTTGATCAGTGGCTGGACTTATCAGTAGAGAGAGAAATATTAAGAGGTTGTAAGCTGCGTGAAGAAAAACAAAGAAATTACACATATCGAGACAAATGTGGAGACCCAAACCGAAAATGCTTTTATTCGCCATGTGTTGACTACTTCTACTAGTTAGTAACTAATTTAATACCTCATTGACTTTAGGTTCACTATATACCAAAATTACAAATATTGTTCATCAGAAATAATTTTATATGCCTAGAGACTAAAGTGTATGTAGGTAAGTATTACATACACCCACTATACACACACACCCATACACAACACATACTTTCATCATTAACATAACTTTATCACTAATATAATTACGAATATTTTTCGAAGTAAAATTATGTAGACGTCGATATCAGATTTATTCTTTAATATCAGTTCTAGAAAATGCCCAGCACCTAAACCATTGAGAAACGATTATCGTGCAAGGCCTAATACAATATATTGGAGAAATTGTCCGCCCTCCAGATATGGAGCACAAGTTAATATTTCAGCACCGCTTACTTGCAATGTGAAACCGCGATGTCCTGTAAAATGTCCATTGAGAGTTGCAGAATTAGCAGTTCCCACTAAAAGACAGTGTATAGATACTTGGCGGAATAAATGTGACGTCTTACCAGATTGCATGGTATTTATCTCTTTTCATTAAACATTTGGAATCAGAGATCTGACAATGACACGCGTTTGATAAGTTTCTTTCGCTAAGGTGGAGCGGTTAAGGCAGCAAATAATGGATGAAAAGCCTATTGCACAAATCGCGGATGCAATCAGTTGTTTCAAAAGACGAAAACTTAATAAATCAATAAAATCTATGAGCAGGTACAAAATATAGATATTTTTAACTGTCGCATCGAATCTTTTCTTTAAATATTTATTTATTGTTTGCTTATCTAGCCACTTAATTTAATACTAGAGGTTTTTTCAGATCCCAAAGAACGAAACGCGATACGAAATTAAGAAACGAAAAGCTGGTAGAATTAAGAAAATTGTGTGCACTATTTGCTAAAAAGATAGCTCAAAAACTATTCAGCCCTAAAAATCTTAAATTAAATCCAGAGTAAGAATAAATAGCATTTTTATTTGTATTATACTAAAAGAATGTACAGACAGGTCCGGTTACCACAATAAGAGAAAATATTTATTTGTATTTAAAACTTTAGTGCACAAAATAAAGGTATGCACAAATGGCGGACTTAATGCAATAAGGCAATCTCTACCAGTAAACCAGAGAACTGGGTACAGAAATAATAGTAGGTAGTGCGTAAAATGAGAACCGCTATGTAAATATAAACAACGCAGTAAAAGTAACAAAAACCAACCAAGAAAAACCAAATTGAAATGAATGAAGAATGTTTCCAATCAATTGTCAATCTAAATTTATTTGGTATCAAGTGCAAAATCGATTAGCAATACTTGACCGTTTGTGGTAGCGTGACTTGCTCTTGTCCGTACCTATGTATGAACTTAAAGCCATATATGTCATGAAAACTTACATCGTATAATTTGTTTTTAGATTAAACAAAATTTCTAAAATTGTCGCCGATGAAATTACGGATATTATGAAAAGTGAAAAACGCTTGAATACTGTTGATATTAAACTGTACGGTGAAATATCCGACAAGGTAACGTAACGTCATACATCGACGAGCAGTTTTTTTATACATACTTACATAGAAGTACATATATAGGAGTTTCACCCGAGTTCACTTGTTGTGACACTCCATTTTTAACATATTCTACTGTACAATCTATTGTTACTTTAAATACATTTTCACTTGACATTTAATAAATGCGTAAAATAAAACTCATTAAATAAGAATAAATATAATAGAAGTATATACCTAGAAATCTTCTGACCATGTTTTCATTGGTTTAACATTCATTATTAATTTAATTATTATAGATAGCAGTGTGGATTGCAACCGTTTTAGAAGATACGACACATAAGCTATTAGAAGACGATTTGAAAGGTACCTATATCTAAAACCTTTTTTCGTTTATTTTGGTATACACATATTACATACATTACAATTATGCCTATACATAAAAATTATTTTTTTCATTTTGTTTTAGTTAATACACAAAGTGCACTAATCACCAAAGAAGATGGTTTATTACCAACAATTGCCAAAATCTGTTTTTTTCTTAATTTTTTATGCGTTTATTTAAGCAATGACTATATTGTCTCATTTAACTAACAATTAAATGTAATAATATAATTTTATCAAATTACTATCTACCATTACAGAATTAGAAGAAGAGGAAGGTTCTGTATTAGACTTTCTCGACGAAGTTATTGATAATGTTTTGGTAAGTTGGTTCTTTAGTAGACTGTCAGTTAAGTAACAAACATATAATGAAATAGTGATGTATGTATCTTCTCTTTCAGAATATTTGCATGCCTGATACGGGAAACCCTGATGAGTATTCAGAGACCACATCAAATCATAGTGGTGAGCAATACGATAAAAGTAACGCATCAGACTGTTTAGAAAACAATGAATTCGATACGTCAGCTATGTCCACAACGGCGACTGACGAAAATGGTGACAGAATGACAGTGAATAAAATTAACGATGAATTAGGACAATCACAAGAAAATGATATAGCACTATCTAAAAACAATGAAGATGTTTTTGTAAAAACTGATTTGAACACAAATGAAATTCGAAACGAAATCGATAAAATTATTAATTCTATCACCATCAATGACTACAACGAAAGAGGAATAATTATAAATAATGAAAGAATCGATGACAGTGGTGTCAAATTAGCAAATACTGATGAAGAAAGACTACAAAATATTCACTACAATGATATTAAATATGACGTTGCAAACAATGAGCATATATATAGCGTGGGCAGCTTAGATGTACAAGATGTTATAGAAAAAACTAAGCAACACTTTTCTAATTTGGCCCCCATAGATGACGACACTATACTTTCACAAAGTTATTCTGACAATAGAACAGATGTCAACCAGTCAAAAAATTTATCGGACCCTAAGCCAAATCTTAATAAATATAACGTTAGCATTTCAGAATTACAAGACACCCCAGATAATTCTATGCAACAAAATATAGCACCCACAGAAGAAGACACTTTAATTTCACAACGTTATTCTGAGACCAAAACCGATGTCAACCAGTCAGATGATTTATCGGGACCTAAGCCAGATCCTAATAAATATAGCGTTAGCCTCTTAGAATTACAAGATGCCCCAGATAATTTTAAGCAAGACAATGAGCATGTCATCCCTAATTCTGTGCTTATAGAAGACGATACTTTAATTTCACAAAGTTATTCTGACACCGCAACAGATGTTAAACAGTCAAATAATTTATCGGGTCCTAAGCCAAATTCAAATAACGTGAGTGACGTATTTGAGATATTTGATAAAGAGTCTTCTGATGAAAAGAAAACAGTAAAATTTTCAAATAAAAATTTGGGTAATAAGTATTATAGTTTTTTTTATATATTTTTTATTTGATTTTTTTCCAATGAGGTTCCGTAATGGTATGGCTTTTCCTAATACGACATACATAGTAATATTCCTTTTTGTACCACAATAAAGATGTTTTTTAAATTATCAAAATCGGTCCATCCGTTGCAAAGTTATAAAGCAATTTGCGTCAACTGATTTTATTTAATCCGCTGCGCTCTACGGCATGGCTGTGACGTCACCCGGCACTATCCGCCCGCTCAGAGTCGCCGCACACTAGGAACTTTGGCTCATTTTCATCTCATTTAACTATAACTTCCGTGTTATTAAAGATATTTACATGATTTTTTTTACTTGATAATCTTGAATAAATATGCTTTTAAATAATGTATATTCCGTGAGTAATAGTTTATTTCTAATAGTTAGAAATAATAGAGGAATAAGTAGGTAGGTACTTAAAATAATATTTTTTCTCACCTTGACATCATAAAACTTTACTCATCATCATCTCATAAAGTTATGACTTCCGTGTTAATAAAGATATTTACATGATTTTATTCCTGATAATCTTAAATACATATATTATATACTTTTAAATAATGTATAATTCGTGAGTAAAATTTTATTTCAAATAGTTATAAAAATCGAGGAATACTTAGATTTTTTTTTCATCATTTCAGCCGAGAGACACCCACTGTTGGACATAGGCCTGGACATTATTTCTCACTTTTTTATTTATTTAAATGTGTTACGCAGTGAAACCCCAAAAAACATATATTTATCCGTCAAATTATATTGTTATTTCCTAATAAATAAAACTATAATCAGAAATTCAGCAAACGTCGGCAAAATCTCTAACAGAAAATTTGAGAAAAGAAAATAGTAGGTACCTATACATTATGATTGCAAATTATTATGTATATTTGGATAAGTAATATTTGACTAAATCACGGTAATGATAGAAGATAAACATTGTAATCTAAACTGAGTAAAAAAAACCATTTTTGTTCAGCAAAGTACCTACACATTCCAAGATTTTGAATACTCATACAATTGCCATCACATAATCGAAATTACACTTAATTATTTTAGTAAGCTACTATCTATATGTAGCTGTAGTACTAGCTATTGCCCGCGACTTCGTCCGCGTGGAATAGTTATTTTGGGCTACATTTTTGGGACTTTGGATTTCCATACGACCTTTCATCACCCATTTCATCCTTGTGAGGATAAAAGGTCATGATTTCACCTATTAGGGAAAAAAACAATGCCTAAATTATAATTTTGACGAACGTCCATGCAAACTTTTATCTCTCACATCAACCCTTTCAAGCCTTTTTTCGAAATAAAAGGTAATCTATGTCCTTTCCCAGCGTCTAGTCAATATTTGTACCAAATTTCATCAAATTGAATATACGAAAGCGTGACTTTGCTTAGTCTTACATACAACCTTTCATCCCCAAACGAGTCAAACTTTAAAAAACATGAACAAAATATTTATTTATTACTTATCAATTTATTATTTATCAAGCCTAAATTCAAAGTTTCATGTTTTAATCTTCATTAATGACGAACTCCCATACAAACTTTCGACCCTTATTTCAACCCCTTCATGCCCTTTTTTTACAAATAAAGGTAGCTTCCTACAAAACATCCTACAAAAATATACTAGACCTAAGGTCTAGTATATGTTGTATGTACCTAATTTTAATAAAATCGAAGGCGTGAAATCGTGGCTTTTGGACTTCGATACGAACTTTTATCCCCTATTTCATCCCCACTCTGATCAAAATTTTTCAAAAACGCTTAAACAAATATTTATTTCATTTTTATCAAGTGCCTAAATTCAAGTTTCATAGCTTCTTTAAAAATTAAGAACTTCCATAGAAAATTTCATCCCTTATTTCAACCCCTTCGAACCCTTTTTCGCAATAAAAGGTAGCCTATCTATATGTTATTCTGATGTATGAGCTATATTATTACAAATTTTAATTAAAATCCATTCCGTAGGTTTTGCGTTAAAGACATAGAGACGTATATACGCTTGCATACTTCTTTCACCATCCGATCCATACAAACTTTCGTGTTTATAAATTAGTAGGATTGCTCAAACTGCATAAATTGTCACTAAACCTCTTGAATAGGCTTTGTCCACCACTATAACATCAAAAAAACAATATGTATAGTATTTAATACGATATGTTCGCAAGAAACGCTGCGCGCGGGTATAGTTGGCAGTGATGTAGTGCCGAGTGACGTCACACGCCTGCCAGGCGGCCGCTTGGCGGAACGATCCGTTTTTTCGTCATAACTTCGTCAATTTTCATCGTAGAAAAAAAAGTTTGGTACCATTTATTTTGTTTTTTAATTGTCTACAAAGCTACATTCATAGTTAAAATCGTTACGGATCCTCATTATACTTACACATATTATTTGCTTTATGGGCCGAAATGATGATGATGATATATGATAAATTCTATAGTAAATTAAAACATAAGCGTACTTCTTTTTCAGATGGACCTCAGGCTATCAGAAAATTAAACAAAAAAGAGTAAGTTTGCTGAATATTATTATTTAGTAAAGAACATTGCTTACACAACAGTACCTTTGTGTAAGCAATGTTCTACTAATAATTAATTAAATACTAATTTTTATATTTATTCTCAGTACAATCCAATTACAAAGTGAATATATTAAACCAAAAAAATCCAATACAAAACATCACTTAACTTTCGCACCTCCAAATGAAAAATTATTGAGTAAGTAAAATAAATTAAATATTAGTGCGTAGTTAGTGCTGACGGTTGATAAAATTAAATATTATACTTAAATAGGTGAAATAGACGAGTCCTGGCCAGCAGACATAACAAGTCCCGTAATGAAAACAACCGCGAGTGTTAGTAGATCCATTACTTCACTTGGAAAAATATTAGAAACTGACGAAAAACTCTCAATATCAATGGAAGAAAACATTAAAACGAAGTCTGATGATATATTCCACATCGAACTTGAATTAGTAAACGAAGACGTATTCAGCAAAAAAGACATAGAACTGAATAATGATTTAGACCATATTCAAACACAATTAGACTTGGATTTTAATCACGAAAGCATTAATAATGAAGTTGCTAATAAAAAGAATAAAACCAATGAACAAAATCAAAGAAACATAAATACAAATGGAGATAAAACTACAAATGTTGTACGAAAAGAGCAGAATGGTATGAAACCTTCACATGGCTCAGTACATATTTCTAAAAATAATTTGGAATCTCCGTATTCAGATTCGAAAAATAAGGTTCTAGAAAATATAAGAACAAAAGAGAGTTTTATTAACGTCACTTATAACGCCATTCAGCAAAAAATTAAGTCTACCATTATTGAACCCGAGCCCAAATTTGACTACAGTAAGTATTATATTATGGAAGATATTATTGTAATCATATGACAAAAATATAAATCTATCGCGCGTGTCAACGATTTCATTGAAGTATCTAAGTTTCAGAAAAAAAATTAAAATATTTAAGTAAATAATAATAAATTAACATTTTTATAGAAGTGCATCCCAATTCCGCACCATTGTGGTTAAAACAAGATCATGGTAAAGGTGAACCAAATCGGAACTCGTTCGGGCATAAAAGCATGAAAATAGGTAAGTTTAGGAAGTTTTTGCTTTCTTAACCTAAAATAAAGCTTAAATAACAAATATACAAATACAGGGCAATTTGAGGAGAGTGATTTGCTGATTTGGAGTAAGGATTTAGAGCGTATGTTTGCCAACTTAGAGTTATGGAATAGATGGCTTGAAACTACTTGCAAAGAAACGATGCTTCTGAAACATAGGAGAGGTAAGCATATCTGCCCCCCGATCGGGCTATTTACGAACGTTAAAACGTTAGACAGCTGTCAGCTGTCAAACTTTTGTCAAAATGTATGAAAACGATAACGATTTGGTTTTGGTAAAAGCGTTGTAAATATCGCTATAAGGCCCCTGAGGTATCTCTGTAACTACGCTGTAGATGATTTGGTTAATATCATTCTTACAGACATGAACAAATTGTTTTGCCCCGATTCTAAAGGGAAAGATTTTAGAGACTGGGTGAAACTGAAGAAAAATATTGATAAAGATGCAAGTTTGTGGGCCAAGCTTACTGATCGTGCGTATATACGGTTAAAAATGTATAAGAAAAAAACAGCGAAGGTAAGAGTAGGTACGGTCAGCATTGGGGCCCACTGCGGAAGTCTCCTCGTGACGGACCCTGGTAACATGGTGGGGAAACTTTCTCGGCGAGTTTGTGGCTTTTAATGTCAAGTCCCCTTGGCATTCGAAGTCACATGCCATCGTCGAGTAGTTTTTGTTTTCTCACCACGGCTAGTTCCAGACGGCCCTTTTCAGGGCCACGACCGCGCCCGAAGTCCCCCGGGTGCGGTCCGATGGCTGCTCCCGGTGTCCTCGTCAGGAGTACGCGCCAGGTCGAGCAGCCGTCGATGAGGAGGCGGCCTATAAGGCCGGCATCGGCCAGCGGCCCACAGGGGCTAGAAAAAGCTTCTAGCGTTAGTCGGTAGCCCCTGTGGGTTGCTGGCCCCACCAATTGGTGCACAAGGAGTGCCTAGACGGGCAGCGTTGGGACGGTCTCGGCGTAGTTGCGCTCACGTGCGCAGATCCCGAGCCATCCCTCAATAGCGCACTGGAGGTCAGGCCGGGGAGGATTTGACGTCAAATGCAAACGTCAAAAAAAAAGTAAGGTCAGCATCAGAAGTACATTAAAACTTTAGCACCCGTCGGCCTGTCAGTCACGTAGAAAAGACAACAACTATCAGACTGCAGTACTTTTTTTCATGCACACATGCGCATTACTCACACATTGCTGCTTTTTTTGGTCTTGCCCTAGTCGATTCCTTGCCTTTCTATAGTAGTTATAAATCTATGTAGGTACTATGTATAAAATGATACTGTTTTTGATAGCACTATTATTAAAGGAATGTAACAATAACTGATAGACTCTAAATTCTAAGCTTCCACTCAGGGCACTTGAATGATCAGTATTATTAATATCCTCAACAGACTAACCCTTTTAAGAATTCCGAAGAACTCTGACGATGTCTTCGATAAAGCTCTACATAAATTGTTCTATATTTTTAGATTGTGTCAATGGAATACTGTATGTGTGATTGTAATGGCTACAATGTTAAAGGGAAATAATTATATGCATTTGTTTCGTCTTATTTGAATACAAAGGTGATGCGAGTACATTGAAATAATTTGTTTTAGCTGTGTAAATGGAAATCAATAAACACATTTATATCTTTTGAAAACTTGAATGTTTTATTTCTTACCCAAAACTTTCCTTATAAATTATAATCGATGACGTCTAACGGTGTATCATTTGTAATGTACAGTGATTTGATTAAAGTCGTACTTTCGCACATACGAGTCTCTGGATCCAGTGGTTATCCATTTACCATTGAATGCTAGGTCTCTAATACCGTCACAGTCAGAACCAGTTAAATGGACTCTGATGGCGTCGTGTGCTTCGTTTAAAGACAACACAGTGCAAGTTCCATCTTGACGACCCACTGCGAATAATTGGTTTGGAAGAGTTAATAAGCTCAAAATAGGGCTTGCCGATTCTTTCCATTCTCTCATCACAGATCCATTCGTAAGATTCAGTTGTATTATCTGAAACAAACAATGTAAGCGTAAAATTTGCGAAGAAACGGTTGGTATTTAATACTAGTCAGCAGATTATCCTAACCACAGTAATGATATATGCAGTATTGTGACTCGGCCCTGTCTTTGAAATAACTGCCTACACGCGATAGGGCTGCACGCCTACAGTATTATAATTCCACTACATACGTAATTGAGTTTCTTTCTAGTTTTGTGATTGTAAATATTTTATTTTTTATGTAAAAAAAATAAATTCGTTGTGAATGAAATACAAAATAAAAAGCACCTACCTACAGTACCTACCATTTATTACTCTCGTAAATTATTTTATAATGATATTTCATCTAATTCAATAATATATTATGTAGTTAAGTTATATAATGTTGTTACATAACTACACGGAAGCGCTGTTATGTAGTGATGTTGGTGTCCTCTAGACGCATGCTAATAGTACAATATAGAGAACGATACAGTACTTAACTCCATATATGTATAGTGACAAATCTGCGCGCACGCACACATACAAACGTCGTTTACAAGGCCGTTTATGCCGGCTTTGCCGTTCTGAGCATGCTTAGCATGATTAGTTTCACCTGTATGTTTGTAACTCCTGTATGTTTGTACGTAACTGACTCGTTTGGGCTCGATTTGGACCACCCATTTAATAATACAAGGAGATAGGCCAAGCCGGCGTTTAACTTGTGACAAGTGCCCTGTGGGCATACATTGCCGCCACTTCGTCTTCCGACAAAGTCAAGTGAATACGTAACTCAGCAATTTGACCGATCTCCTGTGCGGCTGTGCTTAACTTTCATCGCTTCGATGCGTGGAATGAATAGTGTATATTGTATATTACGGCATGCTCAACTAGAACCATGTTATATAGTACGGCCGCTGATCGCGACACTCGGTCTTCCTATGAACTCGGCGATTCGACCGATCTCCTTAGATTGATATATCTGTGATTTTGACCCACTGTAAACGGTCAGATTTCATTTAAACTTATGAAAGACTGATGACATTTCAATAATTCGCAATATCCCATTATCCCGATTAGAATCGCCAGGACCTTAGACTATTTAACACGGGACGTGGCAAGCAAACGCGTTCCCCTCTGCCAAAGTACAGTCAATCGCACGTCGGGCTATACAAAACTGTCAAATTTCTCCAAACGATTTTGAATCTAAGGCTATTCAATATAAAGTGCATAATCGATTGGGAAAATTTGACAGTTTATGGTAGCCCAACGTGCTGTTGTCTGTACATGAACAAACGTTCATGTCAGTTTATAAAAACTAATTATTGGTTGCGGAGTGTTTTCTTGTAAACGACGACCGGAAACATTAAAGTTATCCTAAAACAGAGTTGCTTATCACACGGATGAAATTTTGCTATTCAAATAAACTGCTGTTTCACATAACAATACAATTTAATCTACAATTTTTGCGACAGAAACAACGATATAACAACGTTGGGCGATATGGTGATAAGCGGGTTAGCCGAGCACGCAAGTGTGCGCTCATAATAGCGATTACAATTTTTGCAACAGTGTGCACGAGTGAGTAAATGTGTGCTATGCGTGTTTGCCTCACTCCCGCGAAAAACGGCAGAATGTTTTCAGTACTAAATCTGCGCTAGGACTAATAAATTAAACGTTTGGAATGTTAGTTCAGCTATACGTCACTAGATGGCATTGTTAAGTTGGCGGTGTTAGGAATTTTTTTAATAATGTAAATACTTTCATCAGCGGTTATAATTCGCACTAAAAAGTTCATAATAAAATAATAGTTTAAAAAAACTAAAAAACACGCTTTTATATTCAATCGGACTAAAAAGTGAAAATAACTTTTTTGTGAAGAAACTAAACGATGAACGAAAAGTATAATTATTATTTAGAGAAAAGCGTGGGGTGCTCAATTTAATTGTACCGGTCGAATATTTTCAAAAAGTAATGTTATTGAGCACCCCATGCTTTTCTCTAAATAATAATTATACTTTTCGTTCATCATTTAGTTTCTATACCTACTAAAAATTTATTTTCACTTTTTAGTCAGATTGAATATAAAAGCGTGTTTTTTGTTTTTTTTTTATTTTAATTTTAACTTATCTGCGTTTGTCCACAATATCACGCACCGTAACCATACCTAAATCATAAAATTGATGGATAATATTTAGAAATTTAAAAATATTTACCTGTCCATTACTGCAACCAACAATCCCAGCTTGTTCTAAAATAATGCTAGCATTGCAAGGAGCCTCCAGTTGTTTCCGGAAGATTTCCTCTCGCTTAGCAATATGGGAACATATTACCAGACCACTTTCAAGGCCAACCATCATAAGTTTATTGTTTGTTCCTACCTAAAAAATTGATAATTTGACTTGAAAGAAAAGTAAGAAATAATTACCCATCATCTGTTAGGTTGACAATATTAACAATTAAATCCCATGAGGACACAAATACTACTCAGGTATGAAATAAGCATTACATCGACTTAGGGCGAGTTGAGAAACTGGAGAAGCAATGTGAAAAAATGTGAATGGAATGTGTTGTGAGTGATGGAATCTTTGCTTGCTTAATTTGTTGAAAGATAATCTTGAGCTTTACTATTGCTGGGACTATAGTGTTTGTCAACCTCAAAAATCAGCTGCACCAAGTAAATCCTGACTTACCTCTCTTTCATTTTCAACATTAAATTCTGAATTTGCTATTCCCAAGGCACAACAATTTATGGGTCCCTGTCCCTCTAAAATGTTGGCAAGGCAATTAGATTCACCAACATCCCACAATTTTGTAGAACCATCTCTGTAACAATAAAAATAAGATTCTAATAAACTACTGCAAAACTACAAACTAATGTTTAATGTACTATTATACAATATACAGGCTATATTTGGTAAAATATCGAAATAATACAAGAAAAAATACACTGAAAAAAAAAGATGGCATAGTGGTTAACGCAGCCGCCCAGATTGCGGAAGATGCTGGGTTCGATTACCACTTGAAGCAAGTTGATTTTTTTTAGTGTATTTTTTCTAGTACCTATTAAAAATATTTACGCGTTTGTAAACGCAAAAATTATTACATAATGTAAGGTAGTTCCATCTTAACTGGGCGTCAAGTATTTGCAAAAATATTTCATTCGGATCTTAGAAGTGCCAATTTCAAAGATTTGATGAAACAATGATTACCATAAAAACATAAGCACCAAGCACTGACAAATTTTAACAGGAAGTTAAAAGTACCTATGTCTAATGATAAAACCTATTCACCTTGCCAAATTATGAAAGTATAATTATTTTACAAAACACTAAATTTTAAATGTCTGTCCTGAATAAAATCAATTTTGCAAAAGTGACAGTATTGTACCGGAGGTGCGGTGTATTTACAACAAGAACTCTGGAGAAACTGCCTATTTAACAGTATTTCTTACTTGCTGACTGTAATGACATTTCTTCCTTTTTCAATAATGGCAACATCTGTTACAGCCATAGTATGACCTTTCAAAGTAACTGGATTTATACCATTCTCAGCTGACCAAATTCTGCTAGAGCCATCAGCTCCTGCTGACAGAATTACTATACCAGATGGAAAGAATCTGCATTTGTATACTGGACCTCCATGTCCCTTCAAATCAAGCTGCTCTTCACCTATAATAAAATTGAATTACTAAGATTGAAAGTTTTTCTTTTACTAATTACAGCAACCTTACACCACTTCAAATATTTAAATAACATGAGTTTTAAAAATAAGTTGATCTTACTTGTTCTGCTATCCCAAACTAAAAGCTTGTCTCCTTCACAAGAAGACACCATCAATGAGTTCTCTGCCATTGACACAGATAGCACTCCTTTTTTATGAACATTATGGGCCTTGGTTGGTGCTACAAAAGCAACTTTTAAACCTGATTCAATGTGCTTCACTACAAGGTTTAAATTTCCATGAGATATGTATTGATAATTATCGGTAAAGTTAATTTTTATTTTATTATCAGGTTTATTTACAGAAGTCATTAATTTATCATGGATACTGACTTGGTTAATATATTTAGAAGATATCCAGGCTTCCTCGTTGGGTAATCTGTGAAATTATTTAAGATTTAATTATTGTTATTCAAGTCTTACTTTCATTGAAGATAATTTAAACTATATTTGTACTTAGTGGTTGTTTTATACCCTCGGACCGTCTTTAATTTATCGATCGTTAATTGATCGTCTTTTAATTAAAAATAAAATGGATATTATTTTTAATTATACCAACTTTAAAGTCGAATAACAAACTTTAGTTTGTTTAAACAATGATTACCTAATCACATCGTTCCAGTCAGATTGAATAGTTACAACAGGTAGCGGCATACTATTTTTTTTTATTATTTTAAATAAAAATAAATACTAGCAAATCCAATTCTCTCTTTCTATCTTATTTACAGAATTAATTCTGCAGATGACTTTGACTTTTGAATGCAAGCACGATACAAACAAAACAGCTGTAACTGACATTGACAAATAGTGTTGTACTATTAGCACTTAATTAGCACTAGAGTTGTAGAGAACAGCCGTTAATAACACAGATTAAAGAGTATATGTCTGTTAATAACGTTATTAAATCTTCTTCTTCTTCTTTTTTTTTGTCCCTGACGGGACGGGCAAAGGATATCAAGTCCATACAGCCCTGTCTGTATTTATGTCTTCTTTCTTGATTTTTGCATTAAAATATGGGCGTCGCACATTTTAATGCATCTAGGCAGGGAGTGCTTAGCAACAGACCTCATGACTATGACTGATGGGAATTGTATAGTGGGATTTCGAAACACTATAAAATTCTCAACGCCACATACACAAAACCTTTATTTCAATGATGCCTCATAACTGTTCGTCAACATGGATGCTTATGCAAAGAAACGACACCATTTTCACTGCACAAAATCCACTCCGAAGCAATTTTGAAGTATCGAATTAAAGATCGACATCCAGACGCCATGGTTTCCCGCCAAACACTCCTTCTTCTTCTTTTATTTAATAACAACCATTTCTGCCAATCTCAAATTAGGAAATACACTTCACGTAACAATCTTATTTCTTGACGTTTGCCTTAAAATATGGGCGTCACATATTTTAATGCATCTAGAAAGTGCTTGAAAAGAAATGGATGGCAGTCACACCACAAAACATTTATTAGAAAGAAGAAAATAATAATTCAATCGAAATAAAGATCGACATCCAGACGCTATGGTTTCCCGCCAAACATAAAAATAAAATCCAAGAAACTATTCTTAAATCCAAGAATAAATATAAATCTATTAAATAATGTGACTAATAAAAAATACACTTAACGAACACAACATAAAAATAGAGTATGTGACGAGTTGCTATTGGGAGTTTCTCCAGAGTTTTGTAAAAACACGTGTTGAGAGACTCAATTTTTATCTCGATCTACTACTATTTGACATTGGCAAAGTGCGTAATCTTTAAGTGTCGGAAATGCCATTTATTTAAAAGAAGAAGGGTATGTGAAAATAAGTAAAACTGGAAGGAACACTAGTAATAAAAACGTGAAGTCAAAAACTTTGTCTTTGAAACCGCTTCCTATTTGTCCTTTTCTTACCTCTGGAGTACGTATGACATATTAGACGGTCACGTGACCATTTAATACGTGTGCTCTATAGGTTAGAAAGGGACAAATAGGAAGTAACCGGTTGGAAGGACAAATTTTTTGACTTCACTTTTTTGCTAGTAGTGTTCCTTTCAGTTTTGCATACTTGGTATTTGACTATTGTGTACAATTATTTTTTTAGCGCTGGCAATATTATTATGGCCTTCATGACATTTCGTGACGAAATAGGATAGAATATCGTGTTTTGATAGAAAAAGTGGGCGAATCTTACACGAATTAAACTTTCTTTTTAATTTAGTGATAAATAGGCATGTTAAATATTATTTGGGATTTACAAAATGCATTTTTCCATTCCTGATCTGCAACAGTTTCATGACGACAACGGGATATCCTATACGGTATTTAACTTTGTTTATTTATGTCTTGTATGTATTACTTATTTCATTTATGTACACGATTAATTTGATTTCAACTATTATTAAAAACTTTTTAGGGCTATAACATATACATCGATGGATTTTTCCATTGCACAGCTAGATATAAGCAACTTCTTAGTCTTCATGAGCAGTTGCAAACACAAAATCCCTTTCTAAAACTACCACCGTTTCCGCCAAAAAAATTATTCCTTACAAGTTCCCAGTTGGAGGAACGCAGAATATTGCTAGAAAAATATATACAACTTGGTGAGTTTTTCTTTACAATTTTGAAAATATATTGTTTTAACATTATTATGTATTCAATATACCTACATCGTGTTTTTTGGCTAAATTACATTTTTTTTTTCATTGTAACTATTCAGAAGCAGATTCCAAACAAACTGCTTTCAGGGTTTGCATTATTTCTGTTACATGTTGTATACAACTGTATGTTTTCATTGTTTCAGTGGGTCAAAATCCAGTTTTAGCAAGTTCTGACTTACTAATCACATTCCTTTATTCAGCTCAACAAGAAACTCATGGTGTTAGAATGCATGAAGTAGATATAGAAATTTCATTAATGAATGGTTATAGAATACCATTATCTGTGTCTTCCATAGATATATCAAGTACCACTCTAGATATTGCATGCAATTACATAAATTTACAAAAGGAGTTGACTAAATATTTCTCCTTATATTTATTCAATTGGAGCTGTGCAAAAGATGGTCAGCCATCATTTAAAAAATTAGAAGATTATGAGTCACCATACATATCTCAGAAGTATGTGAGGCCTGAAGATAAAATTGTATTGAGGAAGAGGTAACAAGAATAATTTCATGAGCCATATTATTAAAATTTCAATATATTTTTTTAAATATTATTTCATTTTACAGTTACTGGGACCCTAGTTATGATGTTGATTTAATGATAGATAGAGTTTCTTTGGATCTTTTATATCTGCAAATAATTGAGGAACTAGATTTGGGTTGGTTAACAGCTGATACTCAAACTAGTAATATATTGTCTGTTTATGAGGGAAAAAAGCAGAAAAGAGAGGTGAGTTTTATATTTGTTGGAATGTTTACATAAAAAATATAAGGTATAAGTAATTATATTAAAAATGTTTTAAAAAATGTTACCCACATTACATTTTAATCCTATTGTGATTGTGTACTGTCATGGAAATCAAACCCCCAACATCTTGTGTCAAGGCGAGTGCTCTTCCAACTGAAATGCCCTGGACTGTGATAAATAGTAATTTTATTCATGAGCAATAATTAGGATTGATTAGAATTAATAATAACAGTAGTAAGCAGTTGATAGATTGACTTAATCAAGGATTACATTTTAACAGAACAATGTTTTTACATATACTTTTAATCCAAACTTTCAATGGTAACTGCAATTTCTATACATTTTATATTAATGTTTAATTGCTATAATGGAGTTATATTATGGAGGAGTAGCAATTAACTAATAAAATATCTTATAAATTAAGAACTAATAAAGTCATAAATTAAAATAAAGGGTGTTGATTGACAGACGGATGGATGAACAATAAAGTAATCCTATAAGGGTTCCATTTTTTTGCCTTTTGAGGTAAAGAACCCTAAAAGTGATCAGATCTGCATTTACTAGGTTGAACTTGTTTACATGTTATAGGGCAACTGAAAAGGACTGGCAAAACCAATGATAAAACAAATTGGTTTGGATCTTTACCATTGAGTAATTATTGAGTAATCTATTAGGAAAATAAAATGTCATCATGGCTATGAATATTGAGTTTTTAATTAGGTAGCACAAAGAACTGTCTCTGTGAATAAAACACAATAAAGAATGCCTAGAATTGTTTAACAATAATACAGGATAGTCTTATCTACAAGGCACTTAGAGTGCATTGTGTGTGTCTATAATATATTTATAAATCTGTCTTCAATTTATAATTACTTTTGCTATCTATTTATGTATAACTAATCAGCGTTTTAACATAGTTTTAAAATAAGCATTTAATTTTCTGATTTAATTCTTTATAATAGACATTGCACTTGACCGAAAACTATACATTATGTTTTCTATATAATATGTATAAACAATAGAATAGTCAATTAAGTATATTTTCCTGTCCACATTGCATTACATACAATTTAATTGCATGCAATTTTCATCTACATGATCATGATTCATATATTATTGTATCATCTCAATGACTAGACATGAATGATTCAAAAGGCTTAATATTGACTGTTTGATAACAGAACACTCACAACACACCTAATAACATATGTGTATTTATTTAAGTTTTAATTATATAAAAAATATTTTAACAACGATAGGATCTGGATATTAGTAATACAATAAAAATTACCGAAACTTTATCGTTAGTTTCTTCATTAAAAATTTACTCAAACACATAATTTTGCTTTTAATAATATTTTCCTAAGATTGCAATTAGTAATATTTATATTATCCGTGGTAATATCATAACTCTCACTTTTTACTTTCTCGTACGTAGTATAGAGTAAGTCTTGTAATCGTAAATAAATTCGACCTCGAGATTTTGACGGATTTACACGTTTTGGACCTCTCTGAGTCCAAAAATTTTTTTTTTGGAATTATGTCTGTGTGTCTGGGCGCTAGCACGATAAGCCGAGTATGCTTTAACTTATTGCAACCAAATTTAACATAAGTGAATGACATCAAAATATAAGATTTCTATTTAATTTTGAGCCGTTGATCACGAAAGTTAAGCAACCAAGTGCGCGGTCGGTACTCGGATGGGTGACCACAAGTTAACATGTATTTATGACATCAAAATATAAGGTGTCTATCAACCTTTGAGTCGTTTCCGGTATACGAGAAAGTCAAGGGAAGACCACTCCCGATTTTTTTATTCTTACTTTGGAACATTGTCTCCTAAATTACATTTTACAACTAATGGTTATGAATAATTAAGTATTATTTTTTTTGTATCTCAGTACATAGAATTGGCACGGACATTACGGCACTATGGCAGAATACCAGCTGGTGAAGCTTTGACAGCATCATCAGTTATGGGTGAAAGTGGTGCTGAGCCCTGCAGGGTTCGAATTTCACTGGTGGCAAAGGAACTAACACTGACTAGTATGACCCACCATAATAGAGAGCAGCGCTTCAAGGTCACTAGGATGAGATGTTGGAGAATCACTACATTGCATGCTGTGAGTGTTTTTGTTAGTCGTTTTGAAATTTTCAGTTCCAGCTCAACACTATAGATACTCATTGGTAGAGAGACTCCCTCACGGACGAGACTCGCCAACTATTATAAAAATAGTCTTGGGAAGTTCGCTTTAAAGGCTTGAGGATCCACCCACCAAAATCCTCGCTTTCTTAAAAATATGGTGACACTGTAAAGGTCATTTGTAGCTAACAGCAATATACTAATATTGCCTCTAGTGTCCAGGATAAATAGTACCCTATGATTCTATCTAGGCTATGATCTACCTCTGTGCCAAATTTTATCCAAATCCGTTGACGTCGGTAGGACACCTCTGCCACGAAACCATAGCAGCGAAACTGCAGTAGTTTCGCCATGACTTGTAAGACAAACACAACAGGAGCTGGAACAAGGAACGAAACTGCCTGTTGATATGCATACATTTGACTATGACTATCTCTTTTTCTCGTGATTTCGCTGATCATCCTCGGGTGCCGTCTATATCACCGCGTTCGTTCCGCCATTTTGTAGCGGAACCGCCTGTGTTTCGCAGTGTATAGGTAATGTGCACAAAATGCTTGTGTATTTCGCTTCTGAAATATTGATATGTTAGTTGAAACATGTAACGGTTTCGTTGCTTTGATTACGCGGCGAAGGTCTGCTAACGGCGTGAACCGTTGTCGCGTGATTGATGGACAAACATCCAAATTCGTTTATATTATTATTAAGATCATTATTTATAAATTTGTTCGAATATGCTATGAAACAAGTTGTAAGTCTGTACAAAATAAATACAGGTCACTATTTGATTGCATTTATCACTTGACTTACGCGATAACTTTAGAACGACGTGTGGCGTAAATAATTAAAATGATTTATGTTTATTTTTAGATGGAGAGGACGCAGACAAATGGCCACGGCCCATTGCTAGAGGAACCGAACAAAAACTTCGAATTATCTTTTGAATATCTTGTCAGTAAAGACAACTTGAAATGGATAACCTTGAAGACGGAGCATGCGACCTTTATTAGCGTTTGTTTGCAGGTAATTTAAATTTATTCTTCTGTATTATTATTCATTTCTGGATTTTCAGGTAATAGAGTTATATGTAGTTATTTTTATCTCTGTCGGGAAAGTTCTTGGACTTGATCTGACGTGATAATAAGGGTGCGCGTTCGCGATGCAATTAGTACATTTATTAACAAGTGCGGTAAACAAAGGCGGTCTCAAATCGCAGGTATTTTATTAATACGCGATCTGGGACTTTCTTAAGTACAAAATTTTTTTCATCCCACCACCTCGGAAAGTGTAATTTTGCGCTTCGAAATCTGGCTGGAAAATTCTATTTTATTCGCTTGAGCGGCAAAGTAGATTTGAATTTAGAACATCACATATAATGAGTACTCAATATAATTGTAAATTCAAAACGTCATTAAACCTATTTAATGTAACCTCTATGGTGCCAAATTTATGATTAGAACTTTTTAAATTGTGAAAAAATTCTTTTTCATTTTGTCATTTCCTCGCTGAGGTGGGATGAAAAGTTACGTATTGCACTAGAGTGGAAAGATTTTTCACCTTGTGCTCGTTTGTTTCCCTCGCTGACGCTCAGGATTCTAATTTAGAATCACTCGCTGCGCTCGTGATTCAACTTTAGAATCCTTCGCTTGCTCGGTCATCCAAATCGAGCACGCGGTTAAAAAGGAACTTTCCACTCTTGTATAATAAATAACTAATATCATCCCCTGACCACGAAGTGGAAATTTCCGTACGCGTAGTGTGCGGAAAATGCCACTTTCAGATCAGGTGTGTGTGGCATAAAGTATATTTCTTTCGTTGGTCGTCCGCGCGCATGGGTGCTTTCTATATCATACCCCTAACTGTCGGAACACAATAATAGTATTGTTATGGCGACAGAATGATAGGATCGCGGTGGCTTAGATTGTGTAATTATTAGTTTTACATTGACTGGTTTTATGGGGATATACCTAGGTAGATCTTAATCCGACAGACTTGAGACTTCTTCAGGCACAATAAAATGTCTACTGGACGTATTGTGGTGTATTCAGTGTCATCATGCATGACTAAGGCGATACCGCAGAAGTGTACCTAGAATCATAGGTACAGTCGATTTCCTCGTCAAAATGTAATGGTCTAATTTATAACTGATTTTTTGATCATTTACTTATCCAACAAACTTATAACATACTCTCATGCAGTATTGAAACTGGAATGCTAGGCATTAAAATATGTATGATAGATGAAGCAAAAAGTATCTAACTTCGCTTCCCCAAAGTTGTAACTTCTCCACGGCAGTCAAACTAAATTTCAGTGAGTCCTATCTCTTTTAAAAGATAGAGGTGACTCGCTTTAGCTGCGGTCTGGGAGAATAGCTGACTTATGCTGTAATTGTTATAAAGCTAAGACATGATAATGTTGTTACGTAAAGTACGGGTACGCAGTAACTCATTTGATCTTATTGCTATGATTGCTGTCGTTGCGTAATCGCAGAATGTTCAATTTGATCAGTCTCGATAAATAGAATAGATAGGTGTATACAATGCACATTAATACCTCTTGGCAACCCTCGTGTTTCGGCTATTGTCGTGTTTGCATGGCCCTCCTTCCCTCTTAATGTAGAAATGCCAAAATTTCAGGATTCAGAATTTTAAGAATTTAAATTTCAATAAATCTGTAGGTGATTAATCAATTATTGAATAAACAATGATTCAACTAACTTTTAACACTCTGCATCACAGAAATGGCGTATGACTTAAAAATGAGAAACCAGCAGGGTTTCCGAAGAAATGAGTCTATTGTCACCAACACTTCGTTTATCAATGCTTAGAGTACTTTAAATAAAGCTTATGAAATATACATTCAAATTATATTTACAGGATTGGTTTATCTAATCTTCTTATACCGCTATATTTCGAATCGAAACCTACGAGGTGGGTCGATTTTATTGGACGTAAGTGTATTTTTACTTTCTCGTATACGTAGTATAGAGGAAGTCATGTAATGGTCAAAAATTTCGACCTCCAGATTTTGACGGATTTACACGTTTTGGACCTCCCTGTGGTCAAAAATATTTATTTTTTTGGAATTATGTCTGTGTGTGTGTCTGTGAGTTACCACGATAACTTGAGTATGCTTTAAATTATTGCAACCAAATGTAACATGCATGTATGACATCAAAATATAAGGTTTCTATCAACTTTTGAGTCGTCGATCACGAAAGTTAACAACCGAATGCGCTGTCGGTACTCGGATGGATTACCAAACTTTAACATGCGTGTATGACATCAAAATATAAGTCAAGGGGAGACCACTCCCGATTTTTTACGGGAGTAACGGGAAGTATGATCGGAGCCTTATTGAACATCCTTGTTTGGCAGTCCATAGTAGACGAGCTAATGCGGCAGAAGAACGGCACGGGGCCGACATCCCCGCGGCACTGCAAGCGCGGCAGCCTCACGTATCTACGTCGCGATGGCTCTAGCCAACTCATCACACCATCGTCTTCCAGCGATACACTTAGCTCTGCTGTAAGTATTGTGTTTGTTTACGGTAAACATTGTAGACATGTTGTTTATTTCTATACTAACCTTGCAAGCGGATAGTTCGCGAGAAGCGCGCGTGCGCCGACTTTGACACGTCCAATAGCTGTTCGAGGCGCGTTCGTCCATGCCCAGGTCTGGACAGATTTTTTCGTGAACATTTATAATCTTTATAAGTCAGAAGTAGTTTTCATACTTGGTTGGGTTTCACAGTCTTATGTTGAAAGCCATTAGGTGACGCCGTCGTGGTGCAGTGGTCAGTAATGCCTACAATTGGGGCGGTCTGGGTTCGAAACGTTTGTGTGATGAACACGAACATTTGTTTACGAGCCATGGTTGTTTATATATTTCTTTATGTAATGTCTAGATTATTATGTACTAGGTTCTGCCCGCTACTTCGTCTGCGCAGTATCACTATAAATTATAGCCTATATGTTATTCTGATGTTTAAGCTATTTTATTGTAAAGTTTCATTAAAATCCATTCAGTAATTTTTGCCTGAAAGATTACAAACACACATCCAGATTCATACCTCTATAATTTTATATAAACATACGCGTTTATAATATTAGTAGGATATTTGTCTGTTATACTGGATACTAGATCCATAACTAACACAAGTTCTTAATCCATCGACGATTATTAATATCCAGACACAATTGATTTTAATTGTGTTCTCGCGCTCCTGAGCGCGAACGGGGCTTAACGAGTTAATGATACTTAGGTATTAGGTAATTTAGGTTAATTGCTGTAAGCGTAGAGATATCTATTATTAAAACACCTCTGGTAAAAATATGAACCAATAAATCTACTTCAGTGTTTTGACTGTAGCCATAAGCTACTTAATTCAACTGTACGTAGAGTACAAAATGCCTTGTCTACTTTCAGAATGGCGATTCATGCACGTCAGGTAGTTCAAGGGAAATATTCTCCGTTCAGAAGTTAGCTGAAAAGTTTTCGTCCGTCGCATTCAAGTCCGGCCGAGATTGTGTTGAAAATAATGCCTTCGAGGCCATCGGTGATGAAGAACTATAAAACAGGTTTGATCTACTAAGGTAGTATGTAAAAAAAAAAATTGGATCCTATTTATTATTAAGAACCATTAAATTTTATAAACGAATTTAACATCACAAATAGGAACTATAATTTTTGTCTAAAGCATAAACATCGTAATTGCCAATTAAGTCTTCAATTGTCATTTTGTAAAATTAAGAGCTTGTACAGAATAAAGGTCATAGCTCATTAGAGTCGCCAATAGCCTCGTCGCTCGTTGTCGACAGGTAGTTCATGGAAGCCGCGTTGTTAACCAGTAAACGTCGCGTGGTCAACGAATAGACATCTCGTTGTTTGCGAATAGATGAGTAGTTGGTTCGGATACGACCGACACGTACATTAAGGGTCTTGCTACTTTACAAAAAATATTTTTTTCGTTTGAAGCGAGGCCTTTCTGTTGCCCCGCCTCCTAGTACTGTTGACCAATAGAAGACCGTATTGTGTTCTGTAAGGCATCTGGTTGCAATTTATAAAAAAGGTCATTGTTTTAACAAATTCTATTGGTCAACAGGCTAAGGGTAGTTGTCGACAGTGTAATACAAAACGACCCTTAAGGGGGAAGATTAGGGAGACCGCGATAGTACAATCGCCAAAGTTCCCTTGTAGGCGATAATCGCGTGGCCCCTTTATTAGGTGGGTCGTCTGGCAACCGGATTGAGCCAATAAGAGCAGCCAATGTCGTTGGCATCACTAGAGCTACTGCGTGGAGGCGACTTGCGGAGGAGGAGTGAAGACGCTGCTCCATATTATGTTGATATTCTATTGGCCGGACTAAAAAGTAGGCTAGGCTAGGCAGCACCTTTATTTCCTACGCAATAAGAGTCAAATGTCGATACTTTTTAGTGCTCGTGACTACAGGATTGTATTTGCTAAATGGAACACCGGCAACTTTGTCGACTGTGTAAGATCTGTATTGGACTATAAATCGTATATTGAAAAAAATAAACACTATATTTAATTAAATCTTTTCTATAGCAATTATTTCTTCAGTTACTTGTCTTTAAAACGAAAAACACTGGGCAATATAAATGCTTGCGATGCTGAAAAATGCTGCTGTTTTTAGCAAATGCATAACAAATAACCTATCGATCGAAGTTCGTCTACTAACACAACGGGATTTCCCCATAACAAATAAACAAATACGGATTAAAATTTGGAATACGGATGTTGACACCATTCGCAAATAATTACAAGGTAAACTTTACGAATAATTACAAACACCTTGTAATTATTCGTAAAATATGATGGCATTTTATGCCAGAACATCTCCATCGTTTCAAATCATCTCCAGAATTTGATTTTTATGCGTATCAAAATCATTATGATAATCAGTCAGTTGACTATAAGAATTTCTGACGTCACAAATTCTTAATACAAAGTCTAAGGAAGAATTAAGTTTTGGACAGCTAAACAAAAGTATCTCAACTGACTTCACAGGCGCTTGCCTGTTGTCGAAAATCAGTAAAAAATCGTTTCATGATGCATCGTCTTCGCGTGCAATCCATTCTGGGGCTCTGCGTGAGCAACGGGTTGCAATGGCGAGACGCTTGCGGAGTTGATACCCGTAGAACTTACTCCATACAAATAATACTAACGACGCAAGGCGCCGCGGCCCGGGCGACTCTAATAATCCATGACCTTAAGCGTTCAATTCTGTTAACCAATTTTCAACCATACACCTTATATAATAAACGTTATTTAGAAATCGATTAGTTGGTAGATGCGCCTTATTATAATAGGCATACAATTAATATAAGGTACGAATATTGCGTACGTGCCTAATTAACACCAATCTGAAGGATTTTTTAGTATACCTACCAATAGATTAACGTATATTATAAAACAAATTTATGGAATCATCTACTATATGTATCATTATGTTGCATTACTCTATCCTTATCAGTTCTAAAACGCATGCATAATTATGTTCTAACATAATACGTCAGGTTATGAAAGAAATTACACTATTGGAATATAATCATATCCATTTTTTCTATGCTCAGTATTTATTAAGAGGCTTTTTTATACAACAAACAACTAACAGACGTTTGTATATCGTAGTCTAAAAATGAAATGTTAATCGTTTATCAAATTAGATCACTTTTTGAATTAATACAAGTTGATTGCGTTTCTTAATGTGCCAGTGGTAATGCCTAATCAAATCACATACTGGCCTTACGACCTTAGTCATAAATATTTCCGACCACGACTATAACTTTATTATTTAACATGTTGCCAGGCCTATAAAGCTTAAATGTTGCTACACTTAAATATTTCCGTATGGTACTCACAGAAGTCTACTTACCATTGCAAAAATCAGATAACATTTCTCGACCTTGGGTATATATAAAGTAATTATTTTTGCTGTTTGAATATCCCGTAACGAGAAATTAAATTGAAGTGTTAAATATCACAAACGTGGATTGGTAGAGGCTACTGGGAGTAAAACATGCAGCAAAATTATTCATTTATTAGGTCAATAACTAAGTAAATATTCATAAGCCTAAGCTCTAACTAAACGAAGAATCTTAAAAGAGCTACTATTTCGTATGCTCTAGTGAAAATTGATTATAGTAGGGATTATCCAAAGACCGGTTTTACATTATGGAAACAAGTTGCCAATATTAATGTATAGTCTCAAATTAAGTATATTCATATTTACCATCTATTTGTAAATAAATATTACGAATATTAGCTAAATTTATAATTATATCTTCTTTGGTGATATAAGCTAAGCATATCTGTGTTTCTATTTTACCATTAACTTGCCATAATTGAACAAAAATCTGTACATAAATAATAAATTCGTAGGTTTTTGTAAATGTAGGTAGTTATAAAAATAACGATCATGACAAGAATCTCTAGTTGTCTTTGATGTATGACTTACACCTTTTTCTAAGTAAGTTTTAGGATAGTAATTATATCAACGAATATATTTTCTCCTTATTTCGTTTATTGGCACTGCCCTTATAGATTCCCCCAGTATAGAGTTATGTGCTAAGACAACTCTCATCGAACATACCTTTGGTTACTACAAACATTTAATTACCAACAGCTATAGTGATAGTCAACGTTATAAAAGGCATGTATTTAGCGCGGCGACAAGTTAATCTGAATTTGGGTAACAAAAATAATAGGTTGGCAGCTACAGTGAAGTATAATTTTAAGTCGAAAGAAGCAGCAGTTAGTTTTAAGCTTGTGTTTTAATCAGGGATGTTACGGAGCTTCGACTCCGGTTCCGTTAAGTCGGAACTTCCGATTATTATTACACCTTCGGTTCCGACTTCGGCTCCGACACTTTTAAATCGGAGGTTTTAATCGGAGGTCGAAGCATAACATAGTGGCGACGGCGGCCTGTGTCGACTGTTATGAAACGTTTTTTTTTTCATTGTTTGTGTTTTATTTTATAATTTAAAAATAATAATTTAAGAATGTTTTATTTGTCTGTAAATAAAAATTCTTTCTCATGCCACCACTTCTGACCCTGCCTCCGACTCCGATTCCGACTCCGATTCCGATAAATCAAATTTAAAAACTCCGACTCCGACTTCGGTTCCGATAAAACTACCTCCGTTACATCCCTGGTTTTAATTTAAACTGCCATTGGTTTTTTGTTTTGGTAACTGAATTTATTGTTAAGCGAACAATTGACGACGGATAAAAAGTAAAAAAATAGGCTTTCTTAAATTATACTACGAGGTTGTGTAGCACTGTAAGTTGGCAAAGCCCTCTCTGCGGTTTGATTTTGCTAGCTCGTGGGTTCTCGGGCGCTCCAAGATCAAACTGTGGAGTGTGAAGGGCGCCACTTATTTTACTCACAAAACAAGAAAGAAGTAATGTGTTGTGGATGTAAATAAAACACTAACCTTAGTTGTAAAAATAAACAAAAGTGTATATTAAAAAAACACAAAAACACAAACATTGATGGAAGTCAGGAGACAAGCCTTCGCGTGCTTAAGATTATGTTAGTACAACTATAGATAAAGTAATACCATGCTAAATGAATACAACCTCGCAAGGGTCATTCTTATAAGGTGGAACAAATTGCTTTATATTTCAACATTACATAGTTTACGACATACTTAAAATTATCTCTAACTGTTTGATGCCTAAGTGAAAAGAAGTAAAAAAAAAAAAATTGACGGAGATAAAGGTGTCACCGATAATGAGGCAAACTTCTAATTAACATTAATAAATTACTGAGATTATAACAAAAAGGTTCATAAATACCGTCCTTCAATTTGTCGACAATTGTTAAAAACTGCCAATGCAGAAAACATTTGTTTGCGAGTCAAAACCTCATAGCCAATGCAGCAGCCAGCGTCGCCTGGTTCCCCAATCAGTAGTATTGAGCAGCCCGCAGACTCTTAACAAGCCAGCGCAGGGCTTTATGCCTAAAACATACGTACAATGTACTGTTAATCATACTCAAAATAACAAAGAACCTCTTCGCACTGAAAAGAAAAGGCGGAACCTACAATGACACTGACTAAACAAACACTTTTACACATTATCAAACTTAAAAATTGTTCGGCTGATGCTTACCCATAACAAGAGAAAAATTCAAATTCGGTGCATTGACACGCAGTGACATGATGACGACAAACACACATCAGGTTTTCCAAAATGTATTGTTTTAAGCTAGCATCTCTAAAAAAAAATCACACTTGTTTGTGATCTGAGATTCGAATGCTTGTCATGTTTGCAAATGGCGTTGCGACCGATAGCCCTCCAACTTACATCAATGTTTATCTTTTTAATACTGAAACAAAAAACACCATTCTGTAAACACCAGCTTTCAAGACTTCTAACTCGAAACACCACTGATTATATTTTGCGATAATACTCACAAAAATAAAATAAAGTAGAAAATCAAAAGGGAGCAATAAACTTCCAGCAAGTAATTCTGTATAAAGTGACAGTGGAACGGAAATGTCCCATCCAAGCGGAAGCTACTCAAAACGTCATGACACAAATATTAAAAAAAAAACAATCGAATAGCTTTTTAGATAAACCTGAAACACCAAATTTCTAACACTGAAATTAATCAAAAATTCAAGAGTAAACCCTTATTTTTTTCTAAATATTACATTACAAAATTGTATTGATGTTGTTAAAAAAAATACTTATTAAACTTATCTGCTGTCAATGGAAATCCATAGTTGTGCGACGAGACACTTTCGATAGCAACCAACAGATGGCGTTACTAGTATCATTCATAGGAAACATAGTAATTAGAATGACACAAAAAAAGGGAAAACGGTAACGATGTGTTACAGTTGTGTTTAAAGTTAACTGAGATGGGAAGAAAATATGAACATGGTCATAAAAAACATACTTTGTTTGACATTTTAAGAGCTCTAAAAGAACCTCCTCCTTTTTGGAAGTTTGTTAATAAAGCAAATAGTGACATGCAAAAAATCATTTTTTTTTGTCTATTGTTTAATTTCTTGACTTATTTTTCTTGCTCGCACTCTGCTTCTATGCAACGAGCGCGCATGTCGCCGTTTTTTATGATTTAATTAAATTATGATTCTATAGCCAAATATGTACCTATACTAATATTCTAATACTTAATTATGGTACTCGTTTTAATTTTTACAGCTGCTTCCAAGTCGCAGCCTGAAATTGTATTTTTAAATGGAAGCCTATAATACAATTGTTGCTAAAATACTTAATAGCTGCCAAGCTATTTTTTTTGTAACGGTATTTTAATCGCCCATTCAGTTGTTAGTCGCCTCGAAAATTATTTGCCCATATAAATCACCAAATGACGTAGCGGTTTATACATCTAGGCCAGACATACTACTTTACTCTCGGACCCTCAAGTGTGTAAGCACTGTTAGTCGAGCTGACTGTACCTTGGGAAGCGAAAATGAAAGATCACATTATAAAAACCAATAAATACTTTGATTTAACCTACCAATTAATGAAAAAACCGGAGAAGTGCGAGTCAGACTCGCCCACCGAGGGTTCCGTACAAATGTGTATTTTTTTTGCGGTAAAAACAGCCGTATATTTTTTTGCGTATACTTAGCAGTTTGATTTTTTCACAGCTTCAAGGGACTGTAGACTAGAGTATATGGTTTTAATTTGAACACGATACCTTCACACGCTCCCGAGATAAAGACAAAACTCGATAATTGATTATGTACTTTAAAAGACAAAATTTTTAATGATTTAATTACAAATGTACAGTTTTCAAGAGTTTTTCCTGTACCTGTGGTATAAGACGATATTATTACTTGCCAAATTTATTAGTCCTTGGTCAACGGGAAGTACCCTATGAATTTTGGTTCCCTTGAGAGTGTCGAAATATACGTTTTTTTGCGGCATAAACGGCCGTGTCTTTTTTATGCGTTAACTATTTACTTATATGGTTTTAATTGCAACTCGATCGATACCTCCACTCGTTCCCGAGATAAGGGTCTTGACAGACAGTAGACAACAAATTGATCCTATAAGGGTTCCGTTTTTTTCCTTTTGAGATACAGAATCCGTAAAATGCCTATAAATCGCTTCCATTATTTTTTGTGGTTTTACAAAATAATTTAGAATAGGTACAATACAAACATGGTTGCTATAACAACACAGTTAATTTTATCTCCATAGTGTATCTTTACAATACAACAAGCATAAACTTTTTCAAATTCATTATTGTTGTTCAGTCATCATTTATGCCTTTGCAGGGAGCGTCGAATAGTTCTAATTCATAGATTGTATAGTGAGGACTTCAAAATCATTACATCTGTAGTGGTGAATATTTATGTAATAATAAATTTATTTCATGTGGGTTTTTGAGAAATAATAAATAGCGGGATCGGAAAGGAATACCACATTATATAGATAAGTGCCATGGATTTAAATTTTTGTTATTGCATTAAAATTATTATAACATTAAAGTTTTAACATCATATTTTTAATATGCAAAGTCCAAAACGTATACCTAAGATTATATTGGAGTATTTTAGTCATCCATAAATCTGTAGAAATATATCAATAAAATGCAATAAATTCAAGTTATGTTTGTAGGTAAAACTATTAATTCCACCCACGAATAGACTGCACAATCACTCCACATAAAATTTAAGATACGGAAGTACGTACAACTGCATGTCAGAATACCCAACACTATTATTATATATTCCATAAATAAAGGTTCAACTTTATTACATTGTCTTTGAGGAAATCTGACAACAGCCTGATTTGCAGCCGATGTACTATTTTGAAAATCATGGCTACATATCGAAGTATAAGGGATAAAGTCAGCCTCCATTCTTTATTATTCTATACATTTAACTTTTATATATTTAGATTACCTATTTATAGTTAAATATACTCTTTTAAATAGTCTTTTTTATGTAATTAAATAACAAAACATGTCTCAATACAGCTGGTTGCACAAATACCTGTGTCATAATTTATGTTAAGAGGATACCTCGTGAAATTAGTAATGAATTGGCTCCACCCACTTTCCTCGCGCCCCTCTGCAAAAATTTAAATTCGCGCTAAACTTCATTCGGTCGCCATCGACCGTTCAATGTAAACGAATAACGAAAGCAATAGAGTCACCTCGTCGTACTATTTTTTTAGTATTCGGGTTGTACTAAATATAGTTTAAGAATAAGAACGAGTATGTTACTGATAAATTGTATTTATCGTTAGTTTATAAAATTACTTTATTAATAAAAAAAAATTCGATAAAATTATAAACGGGTAAGTACTTGTATTTACTACTAATAACTGCCATTAACCGATAGTTAGCCGGATCTGAGCGGTCCCATTTTTGGGTACTGGCTGCACATTATCCTTTATTCAAGCTTCTGGCATATGTCCAAGAGTATGAGAGAGCCGGTATAGGGCCGTGAGTACGGCAGATAACTCTGCTGCACATTTTTAAGTACAACCACTGGTATGCCATCAGGTCCACCTGTGCGTTGCAATCACTGACTCTGGAACTAGCCGCAAAGAGTCTTGACGGCTTTCTCCTGCGGCTCGTAAGCTAGATACCTATCTGGAAATCTCAGAGGGGCAGCGAGGGCTGACAGAAATTGCTTTGCACGGCTTTGACTAGACCAGTAACCAGCCAGTAACTACGGGAAAAAAAAACGGGAAATATATTGGTATGGACCCTTCATCTATCAATAATTTTCGTGAATTATAGAATTGTGATAATAATTAAATTCACTTGCAAGATCTGTTTTTATATAATGCATAACATTGTTTATAATTGAATAAATAATTTTATTTGTCTTTAGTAGGTAGTAGTAAATAAACTAAAACTAAAATAGTAAGACCAGCCGCACAAGTGACAGAGATGTGATTTCTCAGCGCAAGGAAAGAGACAAAAACAACTTGCGTACGTAAGCGTACGTACTTGTACGATATTTTGAAAATTGACCAATTTTATAAAAACTAAGAGCCTTTTGAAAAACTATTTAAGAGAATGTTTAAAATGGTTTATTGCCTTTCTGATAAACCTAATTTAGTATCGTAATCTTCGGTACTTTTTTTATATAAAACTAAAAGCGGAGAAATAAAGATTTTGTTTATAAAAATCGAAATGTTTTTTTTAGGTCGGTCTCAAATACAAGTGACAACGTTTATTCCATATATTGAAGTTTGCACCGCCGACCTCAAAAATCATTTAGATTTTTATCAAAAAAAAAAATATTTCTCCGTTTTTAGTTTTGAAGGCGGTTGTTTTTAATTAAAAATAATTTAGTTTTTGATTTTTAGTGTTTTCAGTATAGAAATTTTCAGGAAACTATCTCAAGATCTTTAAGAGACACAAGTGATAAGATTACGATATCATCGATGTCATTAAAGAGGCATTATTAGGGATAACTCGAAAACTGCTCGTCAGATGTCGATCAAATTTAAATGGGACCACACGATAAGCACCAGTTTCCAAAGGCGAAAGAATCTTTAAAATCGATATACCCAGTAGAGTTATGAAGTAACAAACATTAAAAAAAATTGTCGCATTGAGAAACTCTTACTTTTTTGAAATCGGTTAAAAAAGGGTTTGGTAAGGATTATATTTGGATTTTTTTTCTATCGAGAAAATTGTTTTAAATCGTGTTTTGGCTTTAGAGAAAGTGTCTTTATTTATTAGCAACCATATTTGAAACTAAACACAATAGTTGGAAGAGAAATAGGCTGAAAATCACTTTGAAATGTTGAATATTTGCGAGGTATCGTCTTAATGTTTGATTAATGTAGTTAGAATATTGTTTTGCAATTAGCAATCATTTAGTTTGTAACATCGGTGATAGTTTAGCGCTACAGACAACCGTTTGATTGGCAATTCGTAACTGTAAATTCAATTCAATGAAATTTATTTGTTTATAATATAAATCTGATTTAAAATTTCTAAAATAAACAGTTGCAGAGCTGTCACATTTTGCAATAGACTGGTGCCGTTGACTATACCAAAAATATATAATTATATTTACTAAAATAAAGTTCTTTGATCGTTTTTGTATTTGTCGGCTTAACAAATCACTTCAAAAGAAGCCTAGAAGAGATGGGTCAATACTTATGTCATTATAATAGGTATTTTTTCTTGTATGCTATTTTATTATTTTCCATGATTCTAACTATATTGAGATTCTATTTAACTTAAATAATACTAACTTGTTCTATTTTAAATAAGAATTATATAGATTAATTAGTATATCTTGTAATTTATTCTCTTTTTTGTTAACAGAATTGCCTCCTCTTGTTATAAGTGGTAATTTGCAGACCCTCCTTTTTTCCAAAGTCTGTAGCTCTCTCTATTTAGCTAAGAATATGTCACAGATTTAGAGTCAATTATTGTGACAATCGTACGAGAAATGCCTTTGTGCATATTCTTCTTATGAACAACTTTTTATATTTATTGAGTTAAGATGTGATACTTTGTAATCCTTAAAAGACATTTGCCCCAATGTTAATTAGATTAAATGAGTGGACCAAATGTTAAAACCAAAATTAACTTTATATAATTGTTTGTTTTCTTTCGTTCCTCGTTAATTGCATATAAATCTGTGTTGATAATTACGACTTTATTAAACATACTAGAAGGGCTAAAGAGCCTCTTAAAATTACAAGAGAGTTGTCCTATTTGGCTTTTTAGATTAGTCTCAATAAATGGTTTATTTATAAATAGATAGTGATACTGTAACTTTTTTCTTTTAAAAAACGTTATCGTTGCGTTAAGACATCAATTTGTATAAGAAAAGCTAATAGTGTTCCTAGCGGAAAAAAGCGCAAATTATGTTTAGACCAGGCCATCCCTGACCACAACGTGGCATTTTCTGCACGCTACGCTTACACTTTCCACTGTCTGCCGGCCTATTCATTAACTATTTTTGACAGATTAAAGTGATAATCACCGAGTGAATTACTTATTTATTGCTGTTTTTACACGGCTAGTGCCATAATAGCGTGCTGTGTAAAACAGAAATGGATATGTGATTCACTCGGTGATTATCACTTTGATGTGTCAAAAAAGGTTGGCAAATAAGCCTACTGGTCAGGGGATGACATAAAATTTTGTACTTACCTCAGATGACATATCAATCAGGGCGCATATTAATCTAATTCCTGCCATTTGAGTCATTCTTTGTTTTACGGTCCTAGTTAATAAATGTACTATTTCCATACAAATTGAGCTCTTAACGAACCTAACTTAAATATTGCGTTTCTTATACTAAAAAACATACACTATGGGCACAAAGCCTCGTAATGAAACAGGAAAGTATTGAGGATAAATTTGTAATAGATTGAAAGCAGTCAGGGTTTTTTAATTTTAATACCTGTGTTTAACATAAATTATTGTTGGAATGTATAAATATGTAAAAATATTTTCTAACACTAAATGTATCTACTGTAAATTGTGTTTTATATTGTTGGCTTTTTATATTTCTATTTATTATGGTTAAAATCAAATTATTTTAGGGACCATTATGCCAATTGTAAATTATATAATATAATTTTTATATTGCGGTGTTTACCCCATTTGCTGCAATGTTGCAAGGCCATACTTTTACTAATTTTGTGTCATAACTTCGGTTTATTTATTAAGTTTATTCCTTATAATTAAATAAAACAATTTTCTTTACTAAATGTGCTATATTATTTTTTTCTGTCAATAAAAAAAATCCAGTCACCCACTGGAGTTCGACAGACTCGTATAATAAGGGTAAAACACAAGAAGCTTGTAGTTTTTACCTACAAGCTTCTTGGCAAAACAATACAGATCGGCAGCGCGGCGTGCCAAACCATTCGCGCCTTAATTACTTACCGCTACGCAACCAGTGATCGGCGCCGCCCCTCCCACAATTGTCTTGAGATAGCCAATGATTTGAGTGAGTACTTTAGTAGAAGTCATTCTAATATTCCACAGCGTGGAGCGTATTAAGGAGCGTGATGGGTACATAGTCCGTTTGAAATACATTAATCTACCATAAACATAAGTGGAATGGAGCCCGCTCCTCTCGCAATGCAGTGGAATGCCGGCATAAAGTTTAAAGACTGGAGCATTATGGCTGAAACAACAGTACCATGGAGACGCGCGCGCTTGCAAATGCTTTAGCTAATAAGTGAGTAGCTGCGTTAAAGTGAGGCTGGCGAATCCCGCCGCAAGTCAACAAGCGTTTTGGTGTAATATTTTTTTTTTTATTATTTTTTACTTTAAATAGGCTGGGCGTTTGAACACAATCTCGCCTGAAGGAAAGCGATGATGAGGCCTATGGTGGTACACGCTCGCCTAGAAGATGCTTGTTCACTCTGGCCTTAAAGATGTCCAGATTATACTGATCCGGGAAAACAGACCTCGGCAAGGAGTTCCACTACTTAGCAGTTCGCATAATGACAGTTTTGTATAGCCCGACGTGCTGTTGACTGTACTTATATTTAAAAATTCTTAACACCGCCAACTTAATGACCATGCCATCTAGTGACGCATAACTGAACTAACATTCCAAATGTTTAATTTAATAGTCCTGGCGATTCTAATCAGGCATTATCCTGATATTCTTATCGAATTATTTTAATTTCATCGGTCTTTGATAAGTCTATACAGTTTAAATGAAATCTGACTGTTTAAAGTGGGTCAAAATCGAACCCAAACGATTCAGTTACATACAAACATACAGGTGAAACTAATATGTGTGTTAAAAACATCAGATCATAATCATATCTATTTTACTTTACGGGTCTCTTATTTTTCTTTGGGGTCTTCCATTTTTATTCTAGACCCAAAAAAAAACAAATAAACAAACTGAGCTTTGTGTAAAATGTCACTAAACAATGTTATAAAAGATGGCGTATAATCTTAACTATATTACAGATTAGATACTAGGAATCTATATAGGCTGCCTTTCATGCCCTAGACTCCCAGAGGAAAGATTTGTATGTTTGTAATGAATAAACCCAAAAACTACTAGACCGATTTTGATGAAATTTGGCAAATATATCGATTAGATGTTAGGAAACCATACAGGCTACCTTTCATCCCCAAGAGGTATGTTTGTAACAAATAAACTCAAAAACTACTAGACAGATTTTGTTGTTTGATACAAATATAGATTAGATGTTATGAATCTGCATACCCTAGAGCAGTCTTTCTCAAAGTGGGCGATAACGCCCCCTTGTGGGCGTTGGAGACCTAGAGGGGGGCGTTAAGGGGCTCAGAAAAAAATGGGGGGCGTTGGCGAAGTTTAGGGGGGCGATGGTTGATTTATAATTTCATTTACTTTATTTTATAAAATTCACTAAAATTAAAACTTACCTACTACTCAATATCGAATTATGAGAATTATATTTCTGCCCTGTATGATGGTATGATGGTATTTAAACTAAAAATACCTACTTAAACTAGATTTCGTAGGATAGCCCCTACGCCGTACCCAATCAAGTTGTAACAAGATTTTGTTAAATAGCGCTATTGGTGCAGTCCGGAAGCAATCGGCTGGTTTATCGATACTGTCCTAACTTGCTCAGTACCCTTAGTATGAGTTTTGATAGTTTTCAAGCTCTAACAAACGTATCGTCTCTTTGATACACTGCCCACTGTTTCTGATGGTTAAAGCTGGAGGCGATAGTGAGCAATGTATGAAAAATACGATACGTTTGATCGAGCTTGAAAACTAACAAAACTCATAGGGGTACAGTACGATTGAGCCTCGAAAGAGATAAATGAGTTTGTGCGTGTTTGTGTAATTAAAGTCATGAAATTGAGGTTTTTTTATAAAAAAAAATAGGGGGCGCTGAAAACCAATTTATTTTCAAAGGGGGCGGTAAGGAAATAAGTTTGATAATCTCTGCCCTAGAGGAAAGATTTGTATGTTTCCAACAAATACAAGTCTAAAACTACGATTTTGATGAAATTTGGTACAAATATAGATTAGATGTTAGGAAACCACATAGGCTCCTTTTCATTCAATATTTCATCTCCACACATCAAAATTTCAAAACACTCGAAACATTAATTTCTAATATAGTGCTTAAATTTCACTTTCATGGTTTTATCTTCACAAATTATGACCTTCTATAAACACTATCCCTTATTTGAATCACTTCAAGCCTTTTTTCGCGATAAAAGGTAGCCTGTTTCTAACATATAAGTATATATTTTTGCCAAATTTCATCAAATTTGGTCCAGTAGTATTAAATTTAATCATTACAAACCATTAAAAATAAAACTGTCCACCCGTGTGAAGCCGGGATGTGCTGCTAGTACTATATTTAGAAATAAGTATATTAGACACTTTTTTGGCTAATAAAAGTGATAAAGCTTTTAGGTGAATAATAAAATTTACTATTTGCTAGATTTATTAAATTAAATACATAAAGGATATAATAGTACTATTGCAAACAAAACAAGTTAGTTATTCTTCTCCCACTCCTCACGTTCTATCCTTTCTTTCTTAACCTGTTCAACAATTGGAGTGAGGTATAGCTTGTCTTCTTCATACTTTGTCCATTCATCTTTGGGCAAAATGGATTTTTGTAAGGATAGTTGCATAGCACGAATTATACGGAAGTTACGCTCATCCACAACATTGTCTGGGAGACGGCGGATTGCTTCTTTTACATCTTCAGTTTCATAGAGGCAATCATCACGCATTAGACCTGAAAAATAAATTATAAGCTCATAAATTAAACAATACAAATATAACAAAAGCAATTGGTTATTATTTATTTAAGTCATGGCTTTGAATTACTATAAATGCTTTGACAATAACTGAGAAACAAATGACAAGAACAGTAGTAAAATATTGTAGTATATAAGGAAATACCCAACATTTATTAATGAAGCATAGGTATTGAAAAAGACTAGGTATATTTTTCTAAAAACAATCATGTATTTGAAAGGTTATTGTTTTCCTAATATCAGTAACTAACTAGTAAGTTTACTAATATAAGAAACAATATAGATTTTTTTTAAGTAAAACTGTTTATGTAAGTTTTACTTTACCATATTTATTAAATCCAGCCATACTGTAAGCCCATTTCCTTATGTTGCCTGAAACAGTAGAAAATATGATTATATAATAATAACAAGATTGGAAACCAATATCTTGTGGGTATGCATTAATTAGATTAATATATCTTCTTACACAAAACAGCAGTAGTTCTCAGAGCCATTTTTACTTATTTAATTCGCCAAAATCAAATTAATTTGTCTGATTGAGGATTTGGGAATAGGAATTTTTATGAGAACTTAATGTCAAACTGAGTACCTAAATGTCAAACTTCATTCAGCCAGTCGCCTGTCTGATTATTATTGTAGCAAAAGTATGACACCCTTACAGCCTTACAGCAATGTTTATTACTTCTATTTTTGTATATCAATTTATGAGTTTGGACTAAAACATTTTATACCAATAATGTGTATGTTTTTATGTCATCTTTTCTTATTCTTTAAATAAATGGCGTTCGCGATATGTAACGCATTTTGCCAATGACAAGTGAAAATTGTATATACATACTTTATATTAACAGACGATTGTACGGTAGATTGAGGTTAAAAATGGAGTCTATCAACACGTGTTTTTACAGCAAGAACTCGGGAGAAACTCCTTATGTCGTCTTTTGATAAAGTCGTGCGTAATTGTGGAACTACCGGCCTATTTGCTAACTTAATTTTGACAGATGAAAGTGATAATCACCGAGTGAATTACTTAATCATTGCTGTATTACATTACATGCTATGGCACTTTTCGTGTAAATACAGTAATAGATATGTAATTCAAGTGGATATGTAATTATAACTTTCATCTGTCAAAAAATCTTAGCTTGAGGTCCCTACATAAATATAAGTTAGGAAAAGATGCTTCTGTGATATTGTCAAGAAAAATTAATTTCGCTGCACTCACACACTCCCTCAATACCATAGATCTAGGAAACTGTAGATAGACAATGTAAAAGAGAAAGAGCATACTAACGCGTATATTAGAGCGAGATAGATAGACGAGACCATTTCACGTTCACGCAGGGGGCCTAAGGAGGCCTGTCAGTCACGTAGAAAAGAGCAACTTTCGGACTGCAGTACTATTTTTCATGCACACATGCGCATTAAGTCGGATTTATATTTGTCTAACGTGTCGGGTTGTGGTGGCTTCTGACGCAATGGGTAGTGTTCACATTTACTATGTCGCAGAACTGATGTCTTCTGATTCTGACGATGTTGTTACAGTACTTTCGCAGGTCTCGGAAAGTATACACATTCGCAAAGTTTTTCCATGAATCCTCAGATACAGATTCGGATTTAGAAGAAGATATTCAGTGTTTAAATATTAGGTTCCGCCAGTGAATAGAAAGAGAGAAGTTAAAGGAAAGTTTCACTGTCTCGTTAAGGAGCTTGAAAACGATGTTGAAATATTTCATCAGTATTTTAGATTGTCCAAGACACAATTCGAGTTATTCGAGTATTTTAGATTGTCCAAGACATAATTTCTCAATTGAAAAGGACATAAAATCTCTTCCCAAACAGCTGATCTAATGGACTGATCTCTGTATTCTTTACATTTTGTATCATAAATCACTTTATATTACTATTTCGATCAGGTCGTCCATGCAATTCAAATATTTAGAAAAAATACAGACACGTCGCGTATCTGTATTTTTTCTAAATAACACAGGCGCGTGCACATTGCTCTGATGCCGTCACTTCCCCGCCTCCCCCACCCCCGGCACTCTGACGCGATCGGGATCGCTTCTGATGCGACACAACAGAAGCCATCACAACATATCGCGTCACGCTAACCTAAATTTCACCGTACTAAATGTATGAAACCCATACCGTTCTGACGCATCACAACACGACACATCAGACAAATATAAATCCGGCTTTACGCGCACATCAGTGTATTTTTTTGGTCTCAACCTAGTCGACTCAATGCCAATCTATAAACGTCAGTAATAATAAATCTATGCTCAATACATTCAAATATGTGACATCGATATTTCTTGTAATAACTCTCTGAATAAGGAAACTTTCCTTATTCACAGTACCATAACTTCAATAAGAAAAGACATAGATATATGTATACTTTGGCTAATGTTGTATATGAATATGATTAATTACTTTCACTGCGGTCCAATATGCGCAAACACTACGAACGTTACCAACAGTGCAAACGTTTTGGACCGAATTGAATAAGGTGCTATGTGCACTATTTGCGTGCAATCAATTTGATCCACGCTTTGTGTGTAAATGTCAAACATCTAAGAAAAGGTTATGTAAAAACCATTTAAACACTAATATAGCACCCTAGGATTATTAATAGAGTAAAATAAAATTATTGTAGTAAATAAAGTAGCTATAACGAGTCTTTATTAATTCAAAACTCTAATGTTTGCTCTAATAATTCACACACTTCTACGTCAAATTAGAGTTTGACTTTTGTGCACACATTGCACTACCTCTTTTTCGTGTGCACCGTTAGCACTGCTTAATGACGACACATATTTTCGTTGGTACGAATACGTTCAATTTGATTCACTTCGTGTGCGGGCTATCGGTGCCGATAGCGCACATATGCGCAATTTGGACCGCGGTGCATGCCTTCTTTGAATGTAGTTACAAACTGGAAACCACACTACAAATAAAAAGTGAAGTCAAAAAATTTGTCCTAGAGCACACGTATTAGACAGTCACATACTCAGCTCTTTATCTTTGCTATAACTAGTCTATGAATTAATTTGTCAAACGTCAAATCAAGATGTAATTATTTGGGGATTTTGCGTTTTACCTTACTCATAAAACATAATTTGAAAGAAGTCTATCATGACTTCATCTATTATTATTTTTTGTAACAAAGTATTGTCATAAGACATTTACAGCCGTAAAAACAACGTACAATTAATGTTTACAAATGTTAGATAGAACCACAGTTGCGTGGCGCACTCGTGTTTCTTATCACGTTATTTATTTGCTTTGACTTAACTTCGAATGCCCTCGCTCGACCTCCTAGTTCCCCGTCCCGCTTATCATTATCAGCGCAAATAAAATGAGAAGGAAGGTAATTATTTTGTCCACATATCGTCGCGCATTCATACACGTTGTACACTTGTTTAAGTGGAAAGTTAGTTAAAACTAGCCTATTTTTTACACTAGTTTGTTAAGTATATAGCTAAGTTTTCAAAGTTTTTTTTAGGAAGTGTTTGTTAAGAACAGTTTGTGATTTTTTCTTCCATCCTGCATTCAAGAGCAGGAATGCCAAGTGACTGTCGAGACTGTTTGGGTATTCGGTATCGAATTAACACCCTGCACCAGACTTGGAAGTGGCTGCATCAGACGATAGCCCTCCACGAATATTTGATCTCCCTCTCTTCGGCTGATACTGACGCCTGTTGCTCAAAGCACTAGGGACTTTTACAATTTGGACTATATGAACTCTTAAATATTGTAGTTAGAAGTAGCATAAACTTAGTGGTACTAAATAAAAATAGTTGTTATAAAGTTCATACAGAAAAGTCTCCGTCTAATTAAACAAAATGGCTCAAACTATGATGAAGAAGATTGTAATGAGTGGAGCATGTGTTGTTGTCGGGCTGACAAGGAGGACCAGTGCCCGTAGCTTGGCTACAACAGGCAGGAATTTAAGTGCCCAGAAGAAAGAAAGGGAATTGCCATCTGAGGGGGAGGTTACAAAGTCTGTTTTTATGTCACAATCAACTGATATATACACCAATTTGGCTCTTGAAGATTGGATGTACCGTAACATGGATTTTAGTAATCATCATGTGATGATGGTCTGGCGAAATGATCCTTGTGTTGTAGTTGGAAAACACCAAAATCCATGGTTGGAGGCTAATGTACCACTACTCAATGAAAAAGAGATTTCTTTGGCCAGACGTAACAGTGGAGGCGGTACTGTCTATCATGACAGGGGAAACCTGAATATTACTTTCTTCACTCCACGTGAGAGGTACGACAGGAAGTACAATTTGGAATTGATCAAGAGAGCACTCTTCAGAGGATTTGGTATCAGATCCAATATCAATGAACGCCAAGATCTCGTTGTTCGGGAAAAATACAAAGTATCCTTTTCAAAGTTACCATAATAAGTAATAATTGCTAATGTAAAATATAATACGTATGCCATTTAGAGATTATGCCATAATATGAATATAGTATGCTATTTTAGTTAATCAAAATCATAGGTCAGTTATATACTTGTCCACAAGAACGACCAGTTTTTTGGTGACACACTAAAAAATATTTTATGACTTTTTCATAAAGAAGCAAAACTACTGACTATGTAACTAAATGTAAATACTTAATGTTGTCAAGATTTGTTTTTTTTTACTTATTTGATGTAACTCAATTATTGGTTGGTTAAGGATGGATTGGACAAACGAAAGTTCACAATGATACATGTTCCTATACCTCGCATTGCCCACTGTACTTAAAGAAAGATAAAATTATGCCAATATTAGCATAATTTTAGCTAGCTTATAAAAGTGCTGAAAATCTGTCAGGAATTTTAATGGTTAGTAATCAATCATAATGCAAATCAAATCAGTGCTGGGAATACTTACAGGTACACTGGGAGTACATTAGCAACCAGTAGTAGTTATTTTTTCAAATATACCCTAGTCAAACACCACAACATTACCATAGTCTATAAAATATCAATTCTTTCCTTAATCCAAGAATATTAGATTTCTGGAACAGCATCAAGGTTGAGCCGTCTGACAGGATATCACCACTGCACCCTTCTAGTCAATGCCAACAAGTCCATCCTCAAAAGCGCGCTGTCTAAACGAGAGGTGGGTACTTTAAAGCTCAATTGATGAGACCTATTTTTATTATTTTAGCTCTAAGAATACATTTTTCAAACAATTCTCACAGCCATGTGTTAATCAAATTGTCATATCTACTGTTTTTCTTTCTCAACCATCTCATTTCTCACTTTTTCATTCCATATCTATTTGGTTTCCAGCAGTTATCTATTTGGTTTTTATACAAACATAAAAAAATTGTGATGATTATATTATTGTTATGATAATTTGTCAAACAATAATGTAGTAAAGTTAATTTCCATTTTTTTCTTTATTAAATATATTTTCAAAAGTGTATGTGGATTGTGAATGCACTACTACATGTTTGTACCAAATAGCAAAATATATGAATTTAATAAAAAGTAATTAAATTTTATGCATATTCAATGCTAGCTGAATAGTTAAGACTTTTTTGTCTAAACCATTAGTATAAAACTTGTCATGAATTATTTTATCATAATACAGTTTGTAATACATATAGTTCATACATATTTGTACCTCAGACCAAATACCTCAGACCAAATAAAAAAATATAGACAGAGTGTTGCGAAGAAAAGCTGAGGCCGGTTTTATATCTATGTAGTGCTTGAGCCGGGTTTTTTACTTTCTCGTTTTCCATTTCCAAGTCTTGTAGTTGTCAAAAAATTCGACCTCGAGATTTTGAAGGATTTACACGTTTAGGACCTCCCTGAGTCCAAAAATACCGTTTTTGGAATTATGTCTGTGTGTGTCTGTGCACTCGAGTATGCTTTAACTTATCGCAACTAATTTTAACATGCGTCTATGCAATCAAAATTTAAGGTTTCTATCAACTTTTGAGTCGTCGATCACGAAAGTTAAGCAACCAAGTCGGCGCGGTCGGTACTCGGATGGGTGACCAAAATTTAACATGCATGTATGACATCAAAATATAAGGTTTCTATCGACTTGAGTCGTTTCCTGTGTACAAGAAAGTCAATGGGAGGCCACTCCTGATATTTTAGTATGAGGCTAGGCGTAGTTTCGTTACATATGTGTGCGTTTAACTGTGCACGTTATACGGGACGGGCTAGGCGTAGTTTTATTTTACCGGCCTCAGTTTTTTCTTCACAGTGCTACGTCTGTAATGTTCTATTTGGTCTGAGGTTTATTCCATTAAATAAAAGGAGTATAATTATACAAAATACATTTGTTCAAATTATGTAAAAACAACAATTTAGTAAGGCAAGTAATTTTTTACATTATGCAGTGATGTCAAAGGCCACACAGGTTGATGAATCATTGTTTACTAGAGTGCATAGCTTCTGTTAGCATATAAATGCACCTGTTTCTAGGTATGACTTCTAAATTCCAATGACTTGCATACCCACTTACATGTAATTAAATGTATAATTTTTATAAAGCCCACAATAACTAATATGTTTATTTTTCCATTAATTTCAATTCATGTTTTATTGATGTTGCATTGCATGTCTAAACCATTAACACTGTTTTCAATAACACATTAACCTATCCTCTCCCTCCATTTCATAAGTTAAGGGCCTTTTTAATTCTATTTAGCATGGCATACAGACGAAGGCGACACCGTCCACTCCCTCGCCCGTGGCTAACTTGGTGGAGCTCGACAACCGCGTCACAGTGGACAGTCTCCAAACAGCCATCGGGTACGAGTACCTGAGGACGCCAGCTCTGCACCTCGAAGATGGTGGACAAGGCATGATCTCCAAGCAGAGAGGATTCCAGTTTGTCAACCCAACTGAGCAATGGTTCCCTGGTACGTAATCTACTTTTATAATTATACATAACTAACAATTCTATTATATTCTTAATTAATGGCATCGCGTCGCATTAAGCGCACGCATTTTGCCAATGTCAAGTGGAAATGTAACTAAAGTAACAAAAATTGTACCGATGATTGAGGTTATTAAAAATGGAGTCTCTCAACACGTGTTTTTACGACAAGAACTCGGGAGAAACTCATATAACTAACTACGAAAATATATGGTAGTTAATTCATTATAACATTTTTTATTCTGTTTTTACCATGAAGTGTAAACAATTGGGTTTATACTAAGAAATAACAAGACGTAGTTCCGGCTCTTTTATCGAGGTTGCTACTTAGTGCTGTCATTTATTATATTCTGAAGTCGTTAATTTATATCTATATTAAAATATAAAACCAATGAAAGCAACAACGTTATCAAGAGGGCAAAGTTTGATAACGCAATTGTTTCGAATGGAATATTACTACGATTTATTATGTATTGCGAGTGCGAGTGGAGCGAATTCAGCATTGATAAGAAATTGTTCACGCAGGTCTAGCTGATTTGAAGAAAGAGCTACAAGGATGGGATTGGTGTTTTGGCAAAACTCCGGACTTCACCGTGAGCCGTGCCTTTCCCGTGCCTGCAGAGTTACTAGCGCCCTCTAAAGTGTATACGGGCACGCAAGAGCTGGCTATCAACATGAGCGTTGTGAAAGGACTGATTGACAACGTCACCCTCAACATCCCTCCAGGGTTTGTTGAGTCAGGCTTCCATGGTGAAGCTTCAGTGATCACTCATCTTAAAGGCAAGCGGTTCACGTCCGAAGCCCTAACAGCGCTTCAAGAGGCCATGTTGACCCGCCATCTTTCAAGTGACGTGAAGAAATTGGACGAAAAAGAACAATTTGTCGCCAAGTGTTTCGATCAAGTTGTGAACACTATCTAAAGGTTATTGTTAACAATTGTTACTAATGTATAGGTGCTATACTTATGTTTTGTTAGTCAGTTTTATTACCAGTTGATTGTAATTAAGTTATATTATAAGCCACTGTCTAATATTCTGTAAATAACGATAATAAATTACATTAAATAATAGTTATTTTGAATCTTAGGATTTTTTGTAAATTTTTGTTCGGCTTGTGCTTTTTTCCTTGAACTAAAGGTGTTTGGTTTGTCGCTTATTTAAACTTGCAATCAGCTTGTAACATTGTGTTCTTTTAGTTTAGTGTTATTTTTATAAATATTGTAGGCAAGGAATCTAATATCATATTCAGAATATAAATAACAACTGATATGTCAATACTGGTTTGTATTTAATTAAAATATAATTCGGTTAAGAGGTGTATTAACTTTTGATTATTCTTATTATGTTCTTTGCGTACAATACAAACACGCGAGTCGCACGTTTTTGCGAACGCTACAAGAATGCATCATATCATTTGTTTTAATTAATTAAATTATTTTATAACTGGATTAATTTTACCCATGTAATGTTACTTATCAAACATTTATGTAGCATGTACCTACAATTGTATCATAGTAACATAGACTGTTAATTAACCTGAACCATTTCATATTTCTGTCAATCATGATTTTCATAAAATCTGCCCCAGGCGGGGACTTTTTTGTATGGAATGGACTACTTACCTACTTAAGTTTGCCTTATTATCTAATTTCTATGTTGAGATCACGTCTTTGTCATATCTAACACGTATTGTATCTTTTTTATGTTAAAATGTTTACTAAATATCTACTAAACATTGTGAATAGAATAGATTTGTACTGAAAAATATGTTGTTAAAATGTACAGTGGCAAAGTAAAGATCGTGTATTATTTAGATTATTATGTTAAGTTTACCTATAAATAAAGTTACATGACATATAATTTTGTTTAATTTTTATTTCAACTTGACTGGTTTCAACTCCTGAGTCCTGGGGTATTAACAAAAAACCTGTTTTAACTATTTAAACTATTTTCTATTTTAGGTATCAGGTATTTGAAACAATGAATACCTCAGATCATATAAGTAAAGATGAATACAGTTAGATTTTTCACCAGTTACAGGAGAAAACATTGCTAGACCAACCAACCATAAGATATTCTGAACTTGGGGAAATAATTTTTATGCCAACCGATTCTATGTATGGATCTATCCAGGAGATTAGATCACAATAGGATCGATTGGCAACAATGAATATTTCAAACTGAATAATAGTTCAGTTGGTCCTTCAACCAGATCTAACTAAAAGGATGGAACTCGAAGGACAGCGACAGAAATTGCGGATCGAGGGAGAAAAGATGTTATAATAGAAATAATATAAAAAGAGTAGAATCGAAAACGGAGACTTGGTATATTTGCTCTTAGACAGAGACAAAAATAAGAAGAATGATAAAACACGTTAAAGGATGATAAGACACGTTAAAGGCTTTGTCTGAGGTTAAAGGCTATAAAACTATTAAAAAAAAAACAACTACAACTGTAGACTACAATAAAGAGGTTGATTTTGGTAATAGTAACTATTGGATATATCCTACTAGATAAGGTAAATTTTATAATAATTCAATTGCGCCGAGCCTGGGTTATTTTTGCCCATTCTCCTTATAATGTGTATTTCTTGAGTGGTATTTTCACCATCTGTACAAGTTTGCTGTGTTGTTTGAGACTACTCTTTAGTTAAAGTCAGTTAAGACACCGGCCGTCGTGGTGGGTGAGTAAGTAATAGCTACCTACACATCAAGCGGTCCAGGTTCAAATCCTGGTAGCGGCAAGTATTTGTTTGCGAGTCTTTGTTGGCAGGTAAGGTAAGCGTTAATCTACTTATGATGCTGACCGTACTAAAATTAAGTTTTATTTTCTATTAATTCAGTAAATACTTAGGAGATACCTCCTTCTAGATTATTTCAAAAAGGCATTTTTAATTGAGTTTAGTGATGATCTAATAACATCCAAATTGCCGTAGGTACCTACCTATCTAATAAATAGGTACTGGCAATAGGTACGCCCCGTATGAATCCGTTTGCTCTGTAGTGCAGTAAAAAAATAATAAAAAAATTCACTGGAGTTTTGGTTGTTTTTTTCCAATATTTGGTTAATATATTTTTTGCAGTAATTAGAGAGCTTGTTTTCAACTTACTTGGCGCGTAGTAGACATGTAAGTTTTACGAGAGTTATTCGAGTCCACATTTTTTCCACAACGGTTCAAGGTGCAGACTATTTGTGTTGCGTTAAAATATACAGCTGATTTATGATCAATATTACTTAAACATCCTGCACGTAGGTAACAAAGCAAAAATAAACGTGGGCATACAAATCAAAGTTTGATTATTATAGGCGTGCGCACTTGTCCTCGCATAGCGAAAACCAGCTTGGAGTCAGCTCTTCCTCTCGCTTTCCGAAGAACCGCGGTGGTGGTCGGCGGCCGGCGCGAGCGCAGCCAGTCCGCATTTGTGCACAGACGCGCGCGCGCACCGTGCGCCATATTGAATTTTATCGCGTTGCCATGACAACGGCGTAAACAAACGCGAAGTTTCCGTGATCTTTTCTAGCTTTTTACGAGCTTACATCGGACTTTTTGTGTTAGTGGCTTTGTAGATTTGTATGTTATTGTACAGAGTAAGTATAACCAAGCCAATTGTTTTTTTAATCACCTATCTAAAATTACTACCTACTTAGGTATAGTTAACCATATCGGTACCTAGTGTAGGTAAGTGAGTAATAGGTAGGTATACTACTATCTACTGTGGTAGGTATCTAATTGAACAAAAAGAAACATTGATTTAAACACTCTTTTAGTTTTAAATTAATTTAGTTACGTAAAAAAAGAAAATGATTTTCTTTCATAAACTTGAAATAAGCAAACTAGTGAAATACTGTTACCTATTTCAGCAATCAAAGCTTTTAACACGAAATCAGCAAAATTTATTAGGTAGGTAGGTATCTACCCATTTAAAGCTTTAGATCGAGTTTAAACAGCCACTTACCTAATTAAGTATTTATTTAGAGACGTTTACGTACGAATTTAGATTAAAGTAAGCGTCGAAGATGTAAACAGTCAGTAACTTCAGTAAGTTACCTACGTACTTCACACATTAATGTTCTTCATATATAACAACGATCCAAATCGACAATTCATAATTTAAATTTTCAGTAATAGCTATCTTTAAGGTAGGTCCTACTCTAATAGGTAGCTAGGCTATCTACTCTCTTCATAGCGGTTATCAGATTTAAATTTAAAAAATTATGTTCCTTAAACTTTTAGTCGCAGACGTTTTAACAACAAGTATATTAGAATATGTAGGTACCTACTAAGTGTGTTTAATATGTTTAACCTTACCAACCTTTAACATTGGGAAGGCCGAAGCCTTTCAGCTCAGAGAGCATCTGTATCATGCGGTCGCCCATAAAACTATGCCAAAAAGTTAATAGCAGTGGTGGTAACATATCGCACTGATCCCAAAAAATGGGCACCAGGGTAGGAAGAACCATCAGATTTAGACGGTAAGCACATAGGTACGTCTTGGTTTCCGTAACGACGCGATGCAATTTTTTTACTCACAATGTTTCCGTGATCAAGCAAAAAAAAAGCTTTCTGAGGTTACTCAGACAATTAGCACTAGCTATTATTAAAATTAAAAATGGGTTAGGCCGATTTTTAATTTTAGCGAGATGAATAACGAATATCGAATATCAATTTATTTTTACATAAGTATAGATAGATCGAAATGGATACAATGTTCATCGGGTCATCTAGTTATTACAATTAAGTTGTTAGCAATCACATCAATACCTCCGTAACGTACCTATTAAGGTCTATTAGCTAGAGAGTTATTACATAAAAGAATAATAAAAATCAGCGGGATGAGTAGAGCACCAGCAGCAAGACTGTAATTAGTTGGCAGTTATTTATAAAGCTTTCTACTGCTTCCTTTACTAGGTAATAGTTACTGCAAGTCCAAAGTGGGGTACCTCTGCCGTCCTAACGAAGAACGCAGTAAGGAACAAAGGTTTTCTTTGTTCCTCACTCTGATCGAAGATAGTTGATTGTTTTAGCTAGTTGGTCATTATCACGAAGCAAGTTACGGTTAAACTGTTTTGGTAAACTCAATATTCCAACCCAAATTTGTCGCCATAACAATAGCGTTAACATCATGGTAAGTTCCCATCGTTAGTTAAGATAGCTATACACTAGGGCCACTAGCCACTTCGCCGCTCTGGACAAAAGCTAAAAGCAAATAGGTGAGAACACAAAAACACACACATACCTTCGGCTAAACGTCGTTCAGGGTTGGCTTTAGAAAGCAAATGGTGATGCTAATTACGGACGTAATTTTTGCTCTGATAAAAGATAATTTTTATAGTTGAATTTAAATGATCCAACAGAGCGGCATCATTTTGTACGTGTATTATTCCAACACTTCGTGGCAGAATAAAGGAAACTGCCACGAACCGCTACCGTCCTATGACTTGGGAAAAACAGTCGAATCGCCGCCCTGATGGGACGTTGAGAAAACTTCAATTTATTAAATAGGTAAGACGGAGATCTGTTCCGAATAACTCAAAATAAGAAACAAGCATATTTACAATTTGTACATACATACGATCGTATAAGCATCGATGCTTCTAATTTTTATTTGATTTTAATAGGACAAAGGTTTGGTTAATAATTCGTCTTATAAATGAACTCTATTACAAGGTTTTTCCGCGTTGCATCTAAGTATCTTTACTTAGATAAAAATCTGATGATTTTTTGCACTCAAGAAGGTTAGGCATGATCTTCCATTACAATATCTTGATTCATTGTCAAGGCTACTTGGAGTCTGTTGTTCTGATTTTTATATTAATATCTAAAGAGACAAAAACCATATCCGTAATAGTTATAATTAAATCAAGATATTTTTTCTAGAAACTATGATTGCTATTAAATGCTGTTAAAGTTTAAAATTCATAAAATAATCTAGCACACAGATTAAATTTGATTTCCATGAAATAGAGACAAGTAGTCTAAAAAAATTTAACCAACATTTATAAAGAACAAGTACAATGTTGAAAAAAAGCGTCGTTGGCGTAGTGCGTAAAAGCGTTGTCTTGCACCCAGGAGGCAACGGTTCGAACCCCGCCACATACCAATGCGTTTTCAAATTTTGAATTCATATCTACGTTTAATCGATGCTCCTACGGTGAAGGAAAACATCGTGAGGAAACCTGCACACACCTATGAAGAAATTCTTAGGTTGTGTGTGAAGTCGACCAACCCGCACTTGGCCAGCGTGGTTGACTAAGGCCTAATCGCCCCTAATGTGGGGTAGGCTCGAGCCCCTCGGTGGGGTCATTATATGAGCTGTTGATGATGATTATGAAGTACAATGTTCTGCTACAAATCTCGGAGCATGTCTACTTATGACTACGATGAGAGTAGATAAAGGGAAATAATATGTCGTACCATGTCGTAGGAAGTGGAAAGAAGGATCTCTGCCTACCCCTATAGCAGAAAAGACTTTTTATTTTCTTGTATCCATTATTTGATTATCAGTTTTTATAAAAACTTTATATAAAACAAACTTTTACGGATTTAACTCGCGTGTAATTAGATTTTACATGTTGTTATTATTGCCCGACGTTTCGTAACACTTTGCAGGGTTCGTGGTCACGGGATAATTACTCGCGAGTTAAATCCGTAAAAGTAGTTTTATTTACAATATGTACCTATGTGTGTTTGTATTTACGTATGTTCCTCCGTAGCACCTATAATATTTATCCAATTTTAATGAGTGAGGTGTCTATCGATTTGTTATTATGATCCAGGTAACATTTTAACCGACTTTAACAATAGGAGAAGTCAATTTCACCTTGTTAACCCCGATTTTAACCGATTAAATTCCTTTTTTCTTTCCGTAATCGGGTTACAGTTTTGTAAGCTTTTTGCTTATTGTTTTTTTCCCTTTGTATTTTATAGATTTATTGGCGTACAATGAAGAATACTTTCTTCAATGGCTTATCATATAGGCACCTGAAACTTGATTTGACTGAAGACAAAATGTCTACTTAATTTGTCGCACCTATAAAAACTTACCAAACCAAAGCGAAGAAAATCTTTGCTGTTTTGAAAGGTCTTCTGTAATTTATCAGTAACAAGTGATGTACGGAAATAGTTTTGATAGCGTGCAATGTGTGAATTATGTGATCATTACATCTATGTTATTGCGCACTAATAATCAATTGATCAGCGGGTTGTGTCTGTGTTTGTATTTCAAATTAATTGAGGATGTGTTTTAAATTGAATTCCGTCCATCAGGTACAACTATATTTCGTAAATAATTTTTATTCATAACAGTTGTTTAAATGTTTGAAAATAGAATACATAATATGTTCTATTCTCATCATTAACAGCTCATATGTATAATGCCCCCACTGAGGGGCTCGAGCCTACACCACATTAGGGGCGATTAGGCCTTAGTCAACCACGCTGGCCAAGTGCGGGTTGGTCGACTTCACACACAACCTAAGAATTTCTTCATACGTGTGTGCAGGTTTCCTCACGATGTTTTCCTTCACCGTAAAAACGTCGATTAAACGTACATATGAATTCAAAATCTGAAAAAACATTGGTACGTGGCGAGGTTCGAATTGTTCGAACCAGTGCCTCCCGGGCGAAAGACGACGCTCTTACGCACTACGCCACTGACGTTTCTTCTATTCTCCGTTCTATTGTATTCTTAATTAATTAGCCAATGTCAAGTAAAAATGTTTCAAAAGTAACAATAAATTGTACGGTAAATGGAGTCTCTCATCACGAGTACAACAACTCCAATGGGACGTTTGTGCTCCAACGGGATACCCGGAAAGTTTACCTAAAGAAACAGAATCTTCTTATACCACGCTTACACACATAGTTCAACTCCATAATTCAATTAAAATTTTTCATAAAGAAGGTTGTACAACTCACTTATTGTTTGTTTACTATATATACAACATGTAAATTAAATAACCAACACCCTGAATACAGGTGGTTTGGGAACGGCTTCTGAGTTGATTTAAAAAAAAAAAAGTAAATGTACAATATTTTCTGAGCACTTTTTGTTTTTTTTTCAAAAAAAATCGTTTCTTTTTTTAATTATTGAAATCAACTCAGAAGCCGATCCCAAACCACTGGTATTCAGGGTGTTGGTTATTTAATTTACATGTTGTATACTAGTGGTGGCCCGCAGCTTCGCTCACGTTAATATCGGTCATTATCTTAGATAGTCTATAGCTTTCCTCGATAAATGGACTATCCGATACAAAGACAATTTTTCAATTTGAATCAGTAGTTCCTGAGATTATAGCGTTCTACCAAACAAACAAACTCTTTAGCTTTATAATATTATAGTGTAGGTAGGTATAGTTATCTATTAAGATGCCATTCGCTTTTCTCTATGAAATATTTTATATTACGAAAATATTTATCTAAAGTATTTAAATAGTTTATTCATACAATAGAGTTATATTTTTATAAAATAATTCAGTACCTATCAGATTTGTATAATTTAATATTCTGGATTTGTATTATTTAATAAAGGATTTAATTTGAGTTTAAGTACCTAACTAATGAAATGTTTTTAAATCTACAAGGTTTAAGTTGGCACCTCAGATCATATTAGTATGATCTGAGGTTGTACTCAAATAAACATTGGGTTCAGATATTACCCAACCTATATGCACACATAATAAAACAGCTCTACTTCGATTTGAAATAAATGTTAGCACTTAGGTACCTGTTTTTAATTAGTCATAAAAAGGACGAACTATAAAGAGGTGCTTACGAGGACATTAAAAGCCCAATCACGATTTTAAGACAGAATAAACCTAGAAATTAATAAACAAAGTTTACATCTCATTTGTCCTTACAACTATTAAGGATCTGCCTGTTATATGATGTATATGTTGTTTTATTTATATTTAATAACTTCGTCATAATGTAGAGCCTTTTTTCAATAAACAAATCGGTTCTCAGGTAAAACCCGTTTTCTCTTTCAAAAACTTCAAATTTTCTTTTTAACGTAATATTTTTTATCACAATCTAAATATCATTTTAAATATTCGAAAAATATCATAAAGATCGGGTAAGTAAAAGGGGTAGTAGAATGGGGTAGAGACATGCTCGCCGTAGGTGCTCTCCTCGAACTTACTGTACGGATTAGATATTTTTTTTTAGTTAAAGTGACTCGTATTTATTACACCATAATTTTCAAATAGATTACCTAAAAACATGAGACATTAGTATAGGTAGGTATATTTTTTACTTAATTGAATCTGTAAATATTTAAAAAGATATAGAACATATAACTTTATCTAAGTTTGTGTTTACGTAAAAAGTGTACGTCACACGAAATTTCAATGCAATGTATCGCCATTATGATTTGTTTTCGTTATAAAAGAATAATACGTGTCCAATATTTTTTCTTGTTCTATCTGACGGGCTAAACAGAGTTTTTCAGTCATTATCCCTATTGCAAGCGATCACTACGTATCAGAAGAAAGTTCTTTCCAAACACGCTTTGGTTATTGCTTGTGACATTAACCCCTGTCGAGGTTTTACCAAAGTACTACAAAGAGGGTTTCTTCAAGAAAGTCGTGAAGAAAATGTACAAGGCCACCAACCTTGTATATACATATTTTTTCTACGTGTGTTTATAAGACCGAGGTACGTAATCAAAATTTCTTTATTGATTCAGGTACAATTTGTACACTTATGGAAATTAATTTTGATGCCATTGGTTCAAGAGTCTACTTTGGAGAAAAACCGGCATGGAACTCAGCAAGTTTTACCCTCCCTTTACAGTTTTCATAGTACCTGTGGATTTGGAAAAAGTCATAATTCATTCTTTAATTAATTAACATAATAATATAATAAATTAAAAAGTAATAATTACACTTATATCACAGATAATATAATACTATACTCTTATATATAAAAAATAAATAAAAACAAATTGTGATTTAAGACGGCTTCCCTTCCAATATTGTCAATTTGAAATTGTACATTATATTGTTATCTCAATATATTACAACGGAGAATCGAGCGCATTTGAATGTGTCCACACATTTTTATCGCGTACATATTACTGACCTTTATACACTTTATTAATAAAATTTTGCTTAATGTGAAGCTTAAATGTATGTAACGGAAGTTCAGTTACATGATGTGGGAGTTTATTATATATTTGTATACATTACCCCGTTAATGAGTGACTAGTTTTATTAAGTCTGAAAGTTGGAACAGCAAGTTTATTTGTACCTCTAATGTTTATCGCTATTCTTCAATGTATGTAAATGTTTTATGAACATACATGATCATATATCCACACATTACAAAAGTTTGCGTTCACTTGGAAAAACCCAGTTTGTATTTAGTTTACCTTTTATTCTTAGGTTATTCTTAGGTTATTCTTAACTATTGTTCTAATATTTCCTTATTTTCTTTTTGCACGCGTGTAAAAGAAAAAACTTTAGCTATATTTACAAAAAGTGCTGTGTGACTTATGCATATGTCCTTATCGAAAGTGTAGTTAAGATAAACCGCTCCTATTAATAGACAGTTTGACTGGCTCTATTGGGCACCTATCACTTTACTTTCACTGAACTCGTGATTTTTGAGTGATGTCTCGTCGTGAGTTCGAGATCGTGACCGACGTTAGACTAATAAGGTTGTATTCGATATTCCTAATAAATTACACGCGAGATCTTCACTACTGAGTCAATGACTGAGATATATTATTCAACGCCGTTATGGTGGATTGGTCAGTAATGCTGTCTACACACATACCAAACGGTTTAGGTTTGAAACTACCGATAGTTTGATTTTCTAGGCCCCTAAAACATAAAAGTTGCTGACCTGTCCAATTTCGGATATTTTTTTTTAATTTCTATTGTGACCCTAGGCAGTAGGTCCACCTGCCCTCCCTTAAATTTAGCCCTGCAGTTGGTGATAAGAACGCCAGTTCTGAATTGGTTAAAAGTTCCGTGCGAAGCTCGTTAGTTTTTATGAAATTTTAACGTAAACTTAAAAAGTTGTTACAGATATTAAATATCGATTACGCATATACGCGATCTTCACTACGGACATGCGTGTGCAAATGAATTATTGTCTTTATCAGCACTTCATTAAAACATTGAACATCCTGCTGTTAATGAACCATTAAAAACGTAATCGAAGTAATATAGCCGGGTAGTTATGCTATACTGACTCCGTTAAAGTATTGTCCGAGCCCTCTACGTCACGGCATATCTGAGCCGAGGACTGAGGTTGAGACAGAGTTGAAGGCACCCTCAGGTCTGCCGGTCCCTTTCGTCTCAAACCATGTAGAAACTCATAATAAACAGTGAGGCTCTCTCGCGGGAGATACCTGTCAGTTAGAAACCCTACAGGTAGGTTTTTTAGGATTTTTTAACGGAGAGGTCAAATGCATTTACCGGAAAGCCGTCTGTGCCCGCGATTTCAGGCCCAACCGGTGCATGCATTGTTCAGTCGTGCGCGTCCGACATCCGGCATCTTGGAGACTGGTTCCTTTTCCCTTTTCCCGCAGACCCATAGTGGTGCCAAGGGTGGCTTGGGTGAAACTTATCGCAGTTTAAGTCCGATATCTACGCCGTCTGTCCCTTACCTAAAGCTGCAGCTATTCGTCATACCGACACGAGGAAGCGGCCCCATTGGCTCCGGCTATGTCATGTAGGCACCAGGAGCTGATTTTGACAGGGCGGCGCTGACTCTCATGACACCACCGCGGAAAAACAAACCAGAGGTCGAATGCATCGGTCATCACAGAGAGTAGGTGTGTCAGGAGTGACTGACCGCCCAGTTTCACTCAAGGCAGCCCATTAATTTGTCGACCGGCCAACCCACGACCCAAAGGTCCTCTGACCCTGAAAAGAGCCCTTCTTTGTTGCGATGGCAGCTGTCTGTGGAGGGACCAAACGTTGCCTAAGGTACACCAATTTCCGGGCTTTCTTAAAAAATCCAATGATACTGCACAGGCCAACTACGGGCAACAGAAATAGTCATGCAAGAAAAACCTGTATATGGTGACTTGAAAGTTGTTCGAAATGGAACACTTTGTATTGATCAATTTTTTTTCAAAAATAACCAACTATTTAATTTTGTGTGTCTAAAGCTTTGTTGGTTGCCCTATTAAATAAATAAAGAAAATAAATCAAATGCGGTTATTTCAAATATTTCTTCTTTCTTTCTTTCTTCTTTTTTTACTGACAAGGAACCTCTTGTCCTTCGTCTCATTTGGTGGCAAGTAATGATTAGACCGAACGAAGGTAGAATTAAGGTTCACCCGGAATCCACCGATTAACTGTCGGAACACAAAATGCTATTTACCCTATTCTTATGCTCATAGATTCTTCTTCTTTTATTTAATGGCAATTAGGCGTTTTATTAGGGAAACACCATTTCTGCCAATCTTAAGTCAGGAAAATCACTACATTTTGATATTTTCCCGCTGTCGCTCATATTCTTAATGTTTTCATTAAAATATGGGCGTCACACATTTTAATGCGTCTAGGGAGAGCTTGGAAAGAAATGCATGGCAACAGACCAATAAACTTTTATTTCAGTGATTCCTCATCATAACTGATCGTCCACACGGATGCATATGCAACTTTCACTGCAAAAAATCCACTCCGAAACAATTTTTAATCATCGAAACAAAGATCGTCATCCAGACGCCTTGGTTTCCCGCCAAACACCCCGCCCATAAATTTATAATTACTAGTTTCCTAAATTTCGAAAGACTTTGATAAGATGACGGTGGCTAGCCAGGACGTAAAACAAGTTCTAATAACAATAAAATTATTTATATTACAATAATAACGTGCTGGCTAGTGACCATCTCGAGCTCTTGGGTCTGGTTTTCTCTGACAAGCCCAATTTCGGCCGTTACTAGTCCATTGCTTATACATCCAAAAACTTGGAATAATTTCTAAGAATCTCTTGGAATAATACTAGGTGGTAGACCCATATGTAGGGTCGTCTGGGTAGGTACCACCGCCTTTCTTATTTCTGCCGTGAATTGGATTGAATTGTGTTTCGGATTGAAGGGAAAGGTAGCCAGTGTAATTACTGGGCATGGAGGGCATATCATCTTAGTCCCCAGGATGGCAAACGCACTTGCGGTGTTAAGTGATTTACGCTTAATATTGCAAGTGCCTGTAGGCGGCGGTGACCACTTAACATCAGGTGGGCCGCAAGCTTGTTTGCCATCTCGTAACATAAAAAAAAAGGTCAGGCGATATTTTACATCTGAGTAGCTCCTAGCCTTAGTAGTAGCCTTTATTGAGCACAAGTTCGCTCCTGCTTGGAGTATTGTTGTCACATTTGGAACGGATCTGCTCGATATCAGTTAGATACACTTGACTCGGTAAGTATAGCACCGTGCTAAGAGACTCGTCGGCAATGACGCACTCGTTGAGGCTAATCTCCAGAATCTTGTCTTGACCACCGAAGACGTTTGGCTTACCTCTTGGTAATCTATCGGTAACCGATAGATTACCAAGGGAAATCAAATTATATAAAAATTCCACCACCTAGGCGCAGCGTGAGCTTTCACCCTTATGTTGTTAAGATTCCTCAGATTTGCACGAAGCGATTTGCTTCCGCTTTCATTATGCGAACAGTCACGGAGTGGAACTCTATGTTGAAGTGTATTTTCCCAGACCAATATAATCAGGACATCTTTAAGGTATGATAGGTGAGTATGTACCACCTTAGGCCTCATCATCGCTTTGTATCAGGCGTGGTCGTGGTCGTGCCCAGCCAGCCAGGTTTTAATTTGGGTTAAACTCGCCTTAAGCCGGCGACAGACATGGTAATCAAAGTTTGATTACACATTTGAATGTATGTCACATTTCTATGTCTTTTTGACTTGAAATGTGTGTTCAAACTTTGCACAAATACTCAAATGCCCGTGCCACACTTCGTGACTTTGTAGATATTTGCGTATTTAAACACATGTCTGGCGACAGCTTTAGAAAATTATATTGTTAATTACGTTCAAATATTGAAATAAATGACCTACCATGACGGGCATGCTACTTATACTGAAGTTTATAACGCAAATAGCTTTATTATCTAGTGAGCGTTCCATATGAATCCTGTTAGGGGTCACGATTCACGACAAGTAGGCCTTTAGTATGCAAAGGATTGGCTCTTGCATTAAGTGAGGTTACCTTATATTATTTTCGCATTGAGTAATTTATAGCGTTATTAATAGCGATGAATAAATAACAAGTTTTAAATTAACGTGAAACAAAGAACTTGAAATGCTAACGGAATAACTTTTGTTTACGGTACCTAATAGAGAAAAACAACCAATGACTGAGAAATAATATTGAGTACGTACAAAGAAGCATCTTATCATACCTTAAGTTTAACAGAAAACTAATATTTTAATCGAATTCCGAATTAGTTATTAATTTCTATAATCTTTACCCATTTTTACGAACGAAAATAAAGAACGGGAATGTATTATTTGTTTCTTAATTTGTTTCAAAATTCGAAATATCTTAAATAAACACATATTTATATTGAAAACTAATCGTTATATACAAAAGTCAGTATTTATTTATGCAATCATCAATGTCACTAATTATTTTTCCGTGATGCGTGTGGTCTCATTACTTATTGTATTTAGTTTATCAAAATATTAACAGTTACATTCTGTATATACGTCGTTAATATTATTCACATGACACCTATATCAGTAAATTAAAGGGTTTGATGAACTATTTTTGTACTTGCACTATAACCGTGTATTTTTTTTTAGTTCGGATTAAATATTTTCAGGTAATAACTTACAATGTAAAAAATCGGGAGTGGTCTCCCCATGACTTTCTCGTATACCGGAAACGACTCAAAAGTTGATAGAAACCTTATATTTTGATGTCATACATGCATGTTAAGTTTTGGTTGCAATAAGTTAAAGTTGCAATAATTCCAAAAAAAAACATTTTTGGGCTCAGGGAGGTCTAAAACGTGTAAATCCGTCAAAATCTCGGGGTCGAATTTTTTTACGATTATAAGACTTCCTCTATACTACGTATACGATAAAGTAAAAATATCTACTTAACTCATATTTATGACTAGTATAAAAAAGTAAGCATGAATGGATTAATCTTCTTCTTATTTTAAATAAATGGCGATCGCAACACATAAAGATTATGCATTTCGCCAATGTCAAGTGAAAATGTACCTAAAGTAAAAGACAATTGTAAGGTAGATTGAGTTAAAAATGGTGTCTCTCAACACGTGTTTTTACGACAAGAACTCGGGAGAATGTTCTGAAATGAATGGATGAATGTTCTTTATTCAGTAACGTTAGATCAGCTAACCAGATCTGGTTGAAATTTGACAGCCTGGAATAGTACGTAACGTATATTTATTACTTTTAGCGCGATAAGCGACAACCACACAGGCGAAGCCGGGTTGTCCACTAGTATTTAATTTTATATGTAAAAACGTAATAATATACCTACCAAAATATACCAAAGTAATCCATCATCTACCTAAGATTTCTAAACAAAACATTATCTCTCCATTTTGATTATTAAGCTCGAAAACCAATGGGAATCGTTACCATTACCATTTCGATTTACATCATCGACATCCGTTTAAAGAATACCTCTTTCAATGTCCATTTCTAATCGATTAGATAAGAAACGTGAACGTTAAATTAAAATCTTAATGAAACATTTGGCATATGAAAATGTTAGTTTTATTCATAAACAGACTAAAGAAAATTTGCCGTTGGCGCAATACGAATCATATAGAAAAATATTAAATAAAAAATAACTACGCCATAAATATTAAGAATTCAGACGGTTCACATGAGAGCATGTGTACCGTCTGAATTGGAATAATCGTTAATATCCCAAATCACTATGAAAGCTCAAGTGGTGATGAAGATTCATGTAATGGTATTTAATTGTAATAAAATAGGCAGATACTATTAAGATATCGGTTTTAAAAGTTTACACGAGAAGAGTAATTGGAATTAGCTTCTCTCGTATTGCTAAGTTTGTGGATTCGAATCCGAATGGCCCGTAGACAAAGTAACAAATAAAAAGGATAGCGAAGTTTGATTAGAACAAAATGTATGGGATTGATTTAAGCCGTCGTTAAATCACGTGGCCAATCGTAGTTCTAAGTAAGTTGGTAGTGAAAGCTTAGACGCTGTAGATAACAAAGCAATATGGCTTATGATGACGAAATTCAATCTGTTATCGTTATGAAACGATTGTCACTTGTCTAAGTCCCAGATTTTTCTAGTCTTTTTCTAGTAATGAATTCTTTTAATGTCTTTATTATTGTTACAGGTCTAAGAAACAATCATCGAGATGGAAAAGGATAAGATCATGTTCAAGGTAAGACTAATATAATAACTATGCCATTAATTAAGACGAAACGTTATTTACAGAAATAGCCCTGTTTAATAAAAATAACCGTAATTTAAGTGTTAACTCAGTTTAAATTTGACGTGTTCATAAGAATAGAATAATTATGTCACTGCCAAAGTAATAAATCCGTATATTTATATATACTATACGGCCGTTATGTATAATATCTACTCAATTTGGACGAAGTGATAAATGACACAGAATTAACCGCATTACTTAACTAGATGATTCTTGGAAGACTTGGAGTCTAGTGTTTTATGAACCTACATGGCTGAATGTTCAAACAAAAATTTATTATTGACACGCAACGATGCAACACTAAATAAAATAAAATGTACAAAATCCTTTATACTATTAGGTCTTTACCTATGAAATTGGTGTTTTTTTCTTACACACTATTAGCTGAGTAACTTCTTAGATTTAATTACTTTTAAACTTTCACGTTGCATAATTAGTATGAGTAAAAACGGGAATAAACGCGATTAAATTTACCTTTTTTTTTCTTAGATTTAGTAGGTGTTTCAGTTTTATATTTTTATTATGAGTGAGGACTATACTGTTACGGATTTGCATGTAGTGAAATTACAATTATTTAAATGTTCAATTAAAAACAACTAAAAAAAAGTAGCAGAATCAAATCTTGGAATTGTTGTAACTTATGGACAACAGGCTAATTTTTTTGTCTAAATTATTGATGCAATGTTTAACTAAGGTTTGCCCAATTATAGATACACTTAAAATTTCCAAATATTTGGCAACTGAGTTTATTAGAAATTTTAAATAACGTTAGTATGGAAAATACATTTTTTTTAAATCATCATAAAAAATTTGCGTTGTTCCATACTAACTCTATTTTTTTTTTAACTATAAATCCTAATGTTACAAGCGTTGGAGGAAACAAGCGAACACCCTTGGCTAAGTCTAGCATCAATCATTTATGACAAAATCAAGTCTATTCATGAGTTAGTAGGCATCAAATCGTTAAATCTGACGAAGAGATTAGTGTCATTTTAATTTTTTTTTCACAATTTAACAATTGAAATAAAATTTAAAATTTTTATTACATACCAAAATCTTGTAAAAAGTGTAGTTTAAAATAATAATAATAATAATAAGAACCTAAAAATCTATTGAATTAAAGAAATTGCAAGTTTAGGCACAAGAAAATAAAACTCCAATTTCATAGGTAAAGACCTAATATTATATGCTACCATAATAGTTTATTCTACGAGTCGGTATCTTTATAGAAACCTTTGTTTTTGTATATTTTATTGTATAAGTATACCCAAAACACTGCGAGGTTTTACTAATTACAAGTCTTCAGTCTATCAATACTGTTAACATCTATGTAAAACGTAGTATGTGGTTTAAAGTAATACTTTATGTAATGCGCCCCCGGTTAGTCCGGTTCGTATTTTAATGAAACTGATATTGTCAGACAACACGTGCATTGTTAACAAACGTGTCTATTATAAGTCTTATTTGTCTGTAAATTAGGTCAACTATTAGTCAAGATAGTTAATCTGGGTATGTTTATTGAGCCAGGAGTTTAATAGATAGCATTGTAAATATAATTTGATAGCATATAGGTACATAGTTAGTTAAACAATGTTGAACAAAACGATAATAGTCGTGGTATATGTAGGTAAATATTTTATTTCTCACTTGAGCGCTTATTTCGTTTTCACTCGCATTATATTTAATATCGCCCTTTAGCGATTTTTATTGTAACAACTACCAATGAATGTAGCCCTAACTTCAGACTCAGAGGTAGGAAGAACCTGAGTTACAGAATTTAGTAGCTTTCTATCATTGTAATACTATTGGGCATGGCTTATATTTCTAATTTGTTCGATAAAATCATGTGATATTCTTATAACTTTGAAAGTGAGCGTCAAAGTGAGTTCTTTAAAAATGATTCCTTTTTTTTTGAAATCTATTGCAGATTGTCTCTGATAACATTTTCTGCGTCACCGGGTTTTTAAGAAGGCGAAGACCTTGGGGGGTCCACAAGCCTGTAGGTCGTACGTTCCTATAGGGGATTACTGGGCGACCGAGCATCTCCCTCGTGGGGAGTCTCTCGACCGCCTAGCGTCCCTAGGGCGTCCGTGTCGGTAGGGAGCGACATGCCCGAGGGTGCCTCTAAAGGCTCGGACCTCTGCTCGGGCACATCGTGTCGTGGCGGAGGCGGGGAGAAGCGCCCCGGTACATGTCTGTACCGGGTATAGCGCGTCGTATGTAGACCGGGTCTTCGCACCACCTTCGCACCCTTGTTCGACGAGTGCGGTGTATAACAAAAGTGTGTCTAGTGCCTGAGTGTGTAGTGTTCATTTGAGTATTACTCGAACGGATCGGAAAAAATGATTCCAGTGTTTTATAAAATTTTGACGGTGTCTACCAAATCTCTTGTACAAGTTTGCATTTTCATCTCAGACTAGTCTTAAAAGTGTGGTTAGGGACTACTTTGAATCTAATCTATGACATTGTCTATGTTATGCCATAGACGAACATAGTTCGTTTTAATTTAGAACTTCTACGTACAGCCACCGACGACGCTGGAATGTTCCTTAATTGTACCTTTTGCAACCACAACTTTAAGATTGCAAGTTAATTTTGTAATATTTTTTAAAGTTTACCAAACTCTATTCCGCGACTGTCATACAACACTGGGTGCTTCAAATTCGAGTTGTTAATCCAATATATTAATTTGTAATAAAGCTTAGTTAGTAAAACAATCGCTAGGATAGCGAAAAGTCGCTGTTTAGATTTCGAGCTCGAAATTCACATAAAATGTGAACAAAAATAACACTACGTAAGATACCTTGTTCGTGACTTTGTCAATTACTTGTTTGTGGAGGCTGGTGATCTATGTCCACGTAGTAAGGAAAAAACACAAGCACTGTTTACCGACCATTAATCTGCCACCAACCATTGCACCGTGTATTAATTATGGAAGCAGTCGGCACACAGCAAATTAAATTACTTCCAATTATTGGGATTCCTTTGTTGTTTTATTATAAGGGGCTGGACCGGATAATGAGTGAAGTTACTTAAGGCGACGACAAGTGCTGTGCGATCTTGCCCATAATGAGCTAAACATCCCGCGCCTGCACAGAACATTCGGAACATACAGAAAACGAAAAACATATTGATTTTTCTAATCAAGATTCTATTTTTTCTCATGTGAATAGTTAAAATTATGAAACTGTCTACAAGATTGATAATTTTATGATAGGACTTCAAGTAGTTTCAGAGGATTTTTTGGTAAGACCTGTTTTTCAAGATTTTTTTAATACACTAGAATGGACAAAATTTGATATGTTTTCGTACTTAGGTACAGATTCTTGTGCAAGTATTCTAGATTCACACGTACGTATCAAAATTTACGCTCTTATTGTTACCGCTTTGAAAATCCGTAAAACTGCATGCATACCATGCTTTGTCTTCCCCTTAACTTCGACACTGACTCACTCGTAAAAACTCAATTTTCCCGCGGTCACATTCGGCAGGAAATGCATATGTTTGTAGTTTGCATTGAACCAGTGACCCGAATTCTCCAATCTGTATTATTGAAAGCATACAAATATTTAAACTTAATAGTGATTAAGTAATAGTCGGTGACTCGTGAACAATATTCTTGTGCGTCATAGAAATATCTTAAATTTCTAAGAGTTTGAATTCCGAAATTCTTACTTAAATTCTTATTATAAGATACTACCTTTTGCTTGCGGCTTCGCTCGCGTTAATTTTTGATCCCCGTTTCATCCCCCTAGGGGTAGAATATTGGCAAATCCTTTTTAGCGGATGCCTACGTCATAATAACTAACTGCGTGCCAAGTTTCAGCGCAATCCGGTTTGAGCTGTGTTTTGACAGATCAGTACCCGTGGTGTAAGATTTTTGTATTAAAAACGTAACTATTGTAGTAGCATTCAGAGCACAATTTGTATGGAAAACATGATTTGCGTTTTTTTCGCTAGGGGTGCTTGGCGTTTCCTATACAAATTGAGCTCTTAACGCAACTACAATGGTTACGTTTTTTATACGAAAAAACTTATACTATGGGTACTGTCAGTAACGTTTGCCTTTTATGTAGGTTTACAGTCTAATTATCATTTGGTGTGTGTTTTTTTAAAAACACTTCTTCATAATTATTTTAGACTCGGTCTTTACGATATATACGTCAACTATGCAAAAAGACCACGCTATATTACTTACTCTTTAGTGCAACGAAATCTAAGTGTATTGTTCTACATCATCGAAGTCATAAACATGCCAATTCCCACTTAATACTTAGTGAATTCATAGTCACACGGTCCCGCATACTATAAATTATTATTCTCTGCCACTAAATTCATATGTCTTACAAATTCAAGACAATGCACTGGTTTATATGTAAATTATATTGCACGCGTGGTATGGGGCACATACATTATCGTGACAGCCCACTTCGACTGTGGTTAAACACTGTAATTTCAAGTCTTTCATATTGTTTACATTATTATGTATTACGTCTTACAACATGGTGTCATAATTTTGACTACATAACAGCGGTTATCAAATATAACTTAGTTCAAAAAAGATTGATAAAAAACATTACTAATAGAGTGTTACATTTTAGTGACTGTAAATTTCGGATGGAAGACATACTAGTAATTTATAGAAATGACTTTGCATTCAACAACCATACGTTCTATTGAAGTTGTTAATACACATTTTATTATATCAAATGACGACTAGTTGTTCCTTTTTTGAATTGCATAATTAACGTGCAATTGCTACCGATTTTTAAACGCATTTCACGCGTCAACAATAAAAGCGACAAACAAAAATATAAAAATTATGAAAACAATTCAAGATTTGTTGTACATTTTACTATAATAAAAAAATCTTGAAAGTAGTAATTACCAAAAAATTACATAACTAACTACTGAAGCTATTTTCATAAAATATTTATCATCTTGTAGATAAGTTCATTATTTAAATATTCAGATTATGTTTTCTCGTTTCTGTGTGTTTTCTGAGTGTGCTATGCAGCCACGGATTGCTTCTCCTAGAGCAGGTTCGCAACAGTTATCGTCGCCTAAAGAAATCGGAATAAATACAATAACGATAAATCTTGTCCTATTCTTCGTGTGTCATCAATTGTATTCTCTAAAGTAGCGTCATCAATTGTGAAGGGTCAGTTTTGAAATATCATTTGAGGCAAATTGAGCGAGCATTCGGTGGGTGAGGTGTTGTAATGTTTCAGCGTTTGCGGAGGCCACAGAAATTAACATAACAATGAAAAGTGTCACCATTACGGCCATTAAATAAGTAAACAGCGATTAATGAATCATTCCTTATTATATGCATATTTTTATATAGGCTTTCCCATTTTATTATATAAGCTTTATATTAAAAAGAACTACTGACCTATTTGTGTATTGTTACCAGATTGCTCAGTATTAAGAGTGAAAGCAGTTTTTTAAGAGACGGAAATGCTTAGTATTTCGTGGCTAACCTTGCAGGTGCTGGATCCCATTGTGTTGCAGCGAAGATCCAGGAACAGTGCTTAGGACTTAAGACCCAAGTGAAGGTTTGAAGGCCCTTTTGATGCATCAGCAAATCTATTTATAAACCCACAAAACATACTCATCAGTATTGCTTGGATTAATTTAGTTATTCTACTAAGTGTGTAAGTAGATGATAATAAACGTTTGCCAACTACAATTATCTTTTTTAAAATCCTGGAAGTATCATTGCTAATTTAGATTGGTTAATGAATTTCATATCGAACTTTTCCTAAAACAGTTTTGTATTCTGAATAAAGGGTTAAAACTTTTCTATTTGCTAAATGTGTGTGTCACTGGAAGTGCGGAAACAGCATTGTAGCACTAACTAAGCTCGCTTTTATGAATTTCACATGCGTTAGAATACACTTTGTGTAGTTGGGGCATATGTTAATGTATCTATTTAATTTGGTAACATTAGGTAGGTAGGTATATAATTAGGTTCTTGGATAGTTCTGTAAGACGCCAGAATGGCAACTGCAGTTTTTCATTATAAATTTAGGGATTGCATGTGATGTTAAGACAAAAACCACAAGTGTTTGTACATAACTAATTACATATTGACTCACATCACAATTTGACAATATTATTCTTAGTGTCAATTGAGTCACATTAATAAAGAACAAATAATGAATGTGGTTTGGAGTATATGCACGGATTTTTGTCACAAGACTGGTAATCAAGCCTGTCTCGTCTGTTGGTTATTGACTCTACTATTGCTAAATCATGCATCATGAGAAGCCCTCAAGCTTGCAGGGTGAACATCTCCTTAAGGATTTCTAGACGGATTTCTTTCCCGCGAGGGACTCTCGCTATCATAGATATACTAGTCTAGTCTCTAACTGTCGTTAGTACTCTTTAAAAGGGAACAGCACACTTGAGAGTTATTGTAAGGACTCGGAGCCTAGTTTAGGTGTACCATGTTTGTGGACTGTATACGAGTCGTTGTTATGTTGTGTTGTGTTAAGGAAGGTTCTTCTTGTTTCTTTAGGAAGTAAAAGTCTCATCGGTAGTTCACTTAATTTATTTTAAAACACATTTCTTATATTACAATTTGGCCTATTGCACTTATCGCTAGTTGCAACGAGCGATCTAACTTTCAACCTTGAGTTCGAAAACGGGAGGGTATATCGGACGGAGGTATCGCAGTTAGCGACTGGTAGACCGATCGCAGCGCGCTGTCCTCTACAATGTCGTAAAGGAATAGTAGAAATATAAAATAAACGTAGTATAGAGCGGTTTGACCGGATCTTCGCATCCGTCTACGTCCGTTGCGATCGATAGAATGAGCTTTGGTAGGCTACCCTAGCTCATTCTATCGATCGCAACAGGCTTGTTGTGTAGGTAAATGAAGGGCCTAATTAGTGTTATTGATTGTTACTTGCGATGAGATCTTTAATCACTTAAGAGGATAAGGTCCTGTATTTTAAATTTAGACCAGTGAATCTACTCTTCTTGGCTTGATGTTCAATAAGATGTAAATAATCTAGCCTCAAAACTGTCAACACCAACTTAGTTTCAGACTGACACTAAATCGGCAATTTATCATTTTAGAATGTATCTGGACATGAGTAAGCGATAATTTAAGGGCATTAAATATACCTAATTTTACCGAAAAAGGCCTATATTGAGAAAGAGGAAAATGTGGGTAGATACCTTAATTTGCTATTTTTTGTGATATTTAAAAATAATAAGAAAAAAGCATATTAATATTTTTTTATGATTATTTAAACATTTAAATTTAAGTACATAATTTACTACTTTTCAATAAACATTTTCCTTTATGTCCAGAGAAATCAATATTTTTAGCATAGGTGCCTTAAACTAAATAAGAAATATATAAAAAGCGGCTGATCAAAAAAGAGTGAGATTTTAGATTCAGAGTTTTGACAAGGTAAGGAAAAATATTAGTGAAGAAGTTTTTCTTCACTGACATTTACCGTTATTTTTTTTTATATTTGCCTTTTTATCACAAAGTCACAAAGTATAAAATAGTCCTTCTTCAGTACAAAAACAGTTGCCCATAAAAAGCTAGACATTAAGAACCTTGCAGATTTTCCACCCTAAGAATGTTTAAGAGCTCCATTTAGATAGAACCAGAATTTTAATTACAGTCAACGATGTAATAGATAGAAAAAAGAACATGAACTAATAAATTCCTTTTACGCCTGCGTACGTTTCTTTGTCTATAAAGAGATTGTGGTATGTATCGGCTACTTTGACCGAGCCTTCGGTGGCATGATTCACATTCTGTACATGAAGATAAACGTATAAAAGTTTTTATGTAAAATTATAACCATTTTTTCACACTATATACAGGTTTAATAGAAGATTTTGATTAGACAACAAAAGGTTTTTTTTAGAAAAGTTAATTTCAGCAAAAACTATCCCAAAATTTGTTTTTTTAACAATTAGCAATTTTTATAATTATTAATTATAAAAGTTGATAATTTTTAAAAATAAAAGTATTTAAGTAAATTTTTAAAGGACCACAACAATTTGTGTATGTTTTACGTTAAAGAAAATTCATGCAATAGTTTAATATGTAATTCTATTTGTATCTGGTATCTGTCACTAGTGATAGTAGATAGCTAATGAATTACATATTTTTTATTTTCGTCCAAAATATAAATGATTTTCATAAACACATTTTATATGAGATTACGGGTATACTATACGAGTATTTAAGCTTTAAAAAAAGGTAACTATGTAAATATAGTTGAATTAAGTTTACTTACTTGTTGAGATTACATTAAATTCTTCTTTACAGACCACACTTAAAAATTGTATAAGCTTACTCTTGACGATATTATTCTCTATTAGTATTTTTGTGTGACATCGCTAAATTTGTGTTCATTAAAAACGTAGACAGGTACCAGTTGTTAATTATGTGTTTATTAACAATTCGTGTTTTAATGTCACGATATAGGAGTAATTACGGACGCTATAACTAGAGGTACAGTCAACAGAACAGACAAACTGATAGAAAAGAACCGTTATTAAAAAATATTAATCATTAATAGTACTTCTTATTGGTGAAATAGTAATTGCTGTAATTTATCACATTTATTGATAGTTCAAGTCGGCAAGGAATAGAGTTGGGAAAATAAGAGTAGAAATTTCGGAAATAACAGAAGCTCCCGTTGGGATGGAATTTGTGAGATCGATGACTAAATACTGTTGTCAATAAAAATGCTCAAAAAATAATCCATTAATGTTAAAAGACCTCAATAGCAACCTTCCGGAATTTAGGACGCGCGTTTTTAATTTGTTCCTCCACGCTAGGCGTAGAACTCCCGAGCTGAGGTCACTCCTTACAGGCATTCTCCGGTCTACCGTCCTTTTGTCACTGGAACTTTGTTGTATTTATTTACTAAGCAATGTTTCAACAGCATTACTTTCATACATAATACCTAATATAAAGTGTTACCTAAACATAAGTGAATTAAAAAAAATCTAATTATGGCCAAGGGCTTCTCCGTAGCAGAAAAAATCCACTTTCTGTAGCTAAAGTTACCAAAAAATCTTGTTAATATTTTTTGCTGCTGACTGTACAAATACCAATGAATATTATGTAGGTATGCCGGTTGATGAACCACGTCACCAGCGCGGCGTGATTTCGCGGCATTCCACTCGCAGCGCAGCACACCCCAAGGTTCCATCCATTGTTGCCGCCTGTCGCCTTCATGGGTATTTACCCTAATGTCACTTACCTTCGTCTAATATACTGCTGTTTAGATGATTAATCAGTTTGATATGGTATGCTGTTTGTTTGACTAATGAGTTTGAGACTGGTTCCGTGTGTAAGGCCAAGTTACGCTGCAAGGGTAGTAAACAACTGATCCCATGATACGCCATGTCACCTACCTGTTATATTTTGACCCGACAGACATTGTTCTATCAAAAGCTATTACACCGCGGCTGTCCCTCAAACATACCCTTTGTGGTTTAGTTCTGGCGATGACGTCATCACATACAATGTGTATTGTGTAAGTAATGCAACAGTAAGTAAATTAATTGAAAATCGATTTTAAGTTGTCTGCGATCGATTAGTTGATATCAGATAGATTCACCCTAAATCCTCTAGCATTAGCGTCTCGCTTATCGCTAAATGTCGAAACACACCAAATTTGTTCACTATTCTTGACATTGTTGTGGCCACTTTGATAAGACGGAAGACGCTATCCAGCTGAAACCTAAATAGTCCATCCAGCATCCAAACTTAGCCCAAAGCTGTACCTATTCCCCTAGGAATAGAATCCGAAACCAGAAAAACTCTGAAGTGGACGAAATTCCTAAAATTTTTAAAGCATTCCCATTTTTTTCCCTTCTTAATAATAAGTTTTCAAACGATTACTTTTAACTTTTCTGTTTGTTTTTCTTGTTATCCTTTCTTTATTCGACCTATCACTTTTTTTTCTTAAGGTTATCCATTCAGCCTTTGATGATTGTGAAACAAATATTTAATAGTTATCTTTTAAATCTTCGTTGGTTTTATAATTTGTCTACGTTCATGGCTAGGTTTTGTTAAAACTGCGCAAATAAAGTATTAGGTATGCTTTATCCATGCTTTAGTGGTTTCAGATAACTCGAAAATGATTTATCTACTAAAATTAATGATAGCGATTAATCGATTTTGTTACGTTGTATTTGTCATACAATGTCGGAATAATTAGATTGTTTCGCAAGCACAAGGAAATTCAAACGATTAAAAAAAATTAAAATTCATACTGTATATCTCGGAATGCTGAGATAATTTTGAGTGTAACATTTGTCGGTTGTTGGCTTTTGTTTGTTTACTGAAAGATTGTTACTTTTTGGGTTTGATGAAGGCAACTGGGTACGCTTTTGTACCTTTATGCATGACTTTAATTAGGCATGCCTTGTTCTTCTCATTCTTTTATAGTTACAGTAACTATATTTAAGTATTTTACGCAGTTACAAGCGAATGAGGGTCATTAGTGTTTATGATACGTGCATACGACATTAAAAAGTATGTTATTGTGTCCTTATGAATGCTGCGAAGTCCTGTATGAAGCGTCTTCGTTATTGAAGTTTGCGTTCTATTCTCATAATGTTAATTTACATTTCTATTCACATTGTACTATCAATGAGCACAGGCTCATAGTATGCACGTAAATGTTAAAACAAGTAGATGGTGAAATGGAACAGTAATGCGTTTCTTTCTCATATTTTTTGTGGCACAGACAAGATGATTGCTGGGAAAAGTGTTTGACCCCAATTCTTTTTATTTACCACTGTTTTAATAGATTAGACACTCAACATTAGCATTACAGATATTGACAGTTGTATTCAAGTGATTTCCGAATTGCTTCTAATGTATTCTCACAGTTTTTCTTTGACTTGCATAAGTTAAAGTACAAAATTATGACTTAGGTATTCTTTGATATTGTTTTCAAATAGTTCTTAATATTACAATATTTATTCACCTCTCCGAAGGAACAACGTTTTTTGCTGCGAGCTTTGAACAAGACTGTTACGTTCAATCTAAACTATTTTAGTACTGTACACACTTACTTTTAATTTTCAATAATCTTTTTTAAGATATAAACATGTATTAAGGTATTGCCTTGTTTTTCTCATATAAAACAAATTTCTTGCTGGACAAGTGAAAAGTTGTTATGTTTTGTCTCTTGACTTTAAATCACTCACTGCGCTCAGTAGCGCTAAGTAGTTAGTAAATTCTAGACTACTTCGCTGGTTCGTGATTTAATATCGGCACTAGCAGCAAAAAATTACTTTGCTCACTTGTTGAACAAAAAACTATTATTTATTTATTGTGACAGGTATGGTCCTTAAAATAAGTAGTTTATTCATTAGTACTCCGTTATTCATTGTCTCACGCTCACATTTAAACAAAGTAACAAAAACAAACTTTTATACTTTATAAAAAAAATAATAAGAAAAAAACGAGCAAATGACTATTCCACCAGATGATAAAGGGAAATGGAGACCAAATACGTACATATTTCGCGAGATAGGTAAATATAATGTAGCTAGACATAATATAGTTCTAGTGTTTACTTTTCTCATCACACTAATTTTTTAAAACCAAAATAAAACAATTTGTAAAAAAAGCTAATAATGTCGAAGCAAACTTAAATAATAACATAATTTAATATTTACGACCAACATGTAGGTAGTAGGATACCCCTGTTATTTTAGTTCTTTATTAAAATTTCCTAATCGATAATTGATCATGACGATTGATTTCTATAGTCGACGGAAGATCGCTAATTAATTTTAATTAATATAAACTATTGGAATCCGTAACATCAATATCAACCTGATGTTATTGCTCATGTATTGAAATAGACATTGATAATAACAACAAAACCTTGTTCATCATGTAAAAGTAAAATTAATAAACAAGTAATGTCAATGAATCAGTGAATAATTTTATTAAGATAAAGTAAATATGACAACAACTTTTATTATGTTTACGGTTCGATATAACAACGGGTTTTGGAAAGGTCAACTACAACATCTCTAGCGTTATTTTGATACAGACATCATCAAATTATATGAGTCGGGTATTATTTTTAGTGTTATGTAGGTACTCGACAACATGTGCCCACGTTAGGGTTCGCAACTTTTTGTAAAATAAAATAAATTATATGAAGGTCGGAGACATAAAATGAACAGTATTTAAGAAAAGTAAACAGTATTTTATTAAAAAAAAATAATTAGAGCTACTTGCACAGTTTAAAAGTATATTATCTATTATCATGTTAAACACAATTTATTATTTACATAAAATTTTGTATAAGTAGATACTTATTTTTAGAAGGAACAGTAAAAATATTTTAACGAGTGTGAAAAAACATAATACTATTTTTCACAGTATGGTTGAGAACCCTAGAACACGGTGTTAAAGTATGTGGAATACAGCTTAGCCCGCGGTTCGCCTTGATGTCGCAGAGCATCGCGGGGCTTGAAACGGGTTCGATGTCAGGGTTGCGCGCAGGTCAAGGGCCAACTCGACGCTCTCCGCGGGCTTTTAGCTATATTATGTGACAATTGTCTCATTTGATAAAGAACCTTCTTCTTACATAATACTTTATTTAATGCTTTGGAGTTCGTGATTTTATTCAAGGAACTTTTTATACATTATACTTAGGTAAGTACTTAGTAACTTTTTACTGATTGCAAGTATAACGAGTGCCTTGCACTTTGAGCCTTTTTTCTCTTCTTTAGGGGGTTTTACATAAAGTGAGAATGAGGTACAAACTCTTTGAAAAGTTAATACTGGCTATTAAAGCTGAAATACTAATTAGATTTCAAAAAAAGAAATTACCTGAATATCTTTTGTTTTTTAAAAAGGGAAGTCTTTTGTTTGCAGTCTGTCGTAGCTGTTGTTGAAAATAGAGAATGCGCGTGATTATTAAATATCTGTGCTTGAAATTTTTCACTACGGAACGGGATAATCAAGACTTACAGGATACTTAAGGATCCAATCCTCCACCGTATTCCACAGGTGCACGTTGGTGTGCCTGATTTAAACGTGGAAGAACATCCGCCAAAGATGACCTAGGCTCAGGCCGCCCCATAACGGTAGTGACCTCTCTTTTCTGGACTATCATAACAGGTTCTTTAGATACATAAAAAATAAAATATTGCAGAACTAAATTCACGAGAAACGGCGAGACAAACTTGCAAAAATGTTTTGTTCTAACAAGATAATGCCACAGATCACAGGTCCGCCTGCAATTCGAGATCCTGGCTTCGAAATATTTGTCCATATTCACCCGATCTTGCCCCTACTGATTCCTCTCTATTTCCAAATTTGATGGAGTCTTTGAGAGGGCAGAGAATCGAAAATAATGAAGCAGTAGCCGCTGCAGTACATGATTTTTAGGTGTTTAGGATGAAGAGTTTTTAAGAAGTGAACTAAGTATATCCAAAAAAAGACATTCAATAAAAGTTACCTGCAACATACTCAATCTCACTTTTTATTGAACACCCATGTCTTTTAATTTGATTTTGATCAAGCTTTAAATATGATTTTTGTACCTACAGTAAGCATAAAATAAACCTAATTAATACATAAAATTCGTACCTAATTAATATTTACAAGATGAGACAGAATTTTTTATCTCCCCCAATTAGAAAACTATTTCGATCATTACCAATACCTGTCGGTGACGTAAATGGCCTCTGATAATAATAATGTGCTAAGAAGAGTAATAAAATTTCATGACAGATATTTAAAATGTAACTTCTTATCTCCTTTGTAAAGTAATATTCTATTTCAGTCTTTAATAGGTAAAAAGAACCTCTCTTGACAAATTCTATTGTGAATTATTTAAGTTATGAGGTCAATTTAGACACCTACTTTCGTCTTTTTCAGCATCCTATTCATTGTAATTCTATAGGTAAAATATAGCTTCTTGATTGTAATCTTTCCGAATGACTGAATCCGTAACAATGTTACGTTTTGCACTTGTCATGTCATATTTTTATATTATAGCATATTACGATGTCTTTTGCAACCTACATTTGATCATACTAATAGAGGTAAATTACAAAAAGTAGGACCGCGAATGTTCGTTTGTCTGTATGACTAATGTAATTTTTAACAGTGATCAGATTGGATAGTTTTTCTTTTCAAGAATTTTATCTCTCTACGAATAGAATATTTGTGTGTATGGAAACCATTCTTATTCATATAGAGTTGAATAAACCAAATAATTAACAGAATCGGTCATTTTCATATTATTTAAATAACAAAGATGACACAGGTTTAAAGTACAATCGTACTATTTTAAGTATGTATTGATATCGGTAAGTAAATAAAAAACACGAAGTGTTGCATGTGCAAAGAAACATGAACTTATATTTAAGAATTACGTAGTATTTTCTTGATACGGGCTAGATTAGGTAAGTGCGATTATGAAAAACTTAGATCATTTATTGAAGAATAGCTTCTTGTTCATTTTCCTGCCCTAGTCACAGTTACTATTTAATTGGATCGGTGCAATATGTCACCATATTGCTGTAGGTTTTGCCATATGTTTTACGGCCAGCGGTTTGCCTGTCACCAACTCTTTGACATGATGCCAACAGCTTCTTTCTATCACCGCACCGCTCGCCATCGGCAGGGTATTCATCCTCACACACTGGAACAGAGTTAGTCACTTACTGTGCATTTTGGAAGAAATTTTCGTCCGCGTACGCCTCGGTTGTGGAATGAACTACCTGTCGAGGTTTTCCCTAAGGACTAAAACATGGTCAAGAAAGGTGTGAAAAAGTTCTGCTAGGTCGGCAACGCACGTGTGATACCAATGCAAGTGTCCATATGCTGCGGTGACCGCTTACCATCAGGTGGGTCGTATGCTTGTTTGCCATTGATGTGGTATAAAATAAAACTCTATGGGAATAACTACAGTTAATTTATTCGCCACCTCGCGAGTGACCCCTTTGGTCCGTTGTTTTTTTTTCGTTGTTTCGGGGCTATTTACGTCACTGCGACCTTTAAAGATCTATTGTAACTAGCCTCCAAGTAAGTCCTAAATTGAGGCCCTTCATGTAGGTGTTATACATACCTTTAGCTGGGCACTATCTAAAAATGACAAGATATTCCCAGCTTGGATTGTTTTGATATCGTCTGGGCCGAGAATGTGTCTCCCTAAATGTCGACTTCTTTTGTGACTGAGAGGTTCACAAGAGCACAGGAGGTGCATTGGTGTTTCGCGCTCCTGTTCGCAGAATCTGCAAGCATCAGTGTCTTTTAGATAAGAATTGAGGCTGGCCTAAAATTGAGTGACAGGTTATACAATAGCGTGATAAGAGAGAGAGATGTAGTTTAAAAGAAGATTTAGTGACAAGAATTGAACAAAGGATGCACAATTTTCAATTCAGGTCTGTAGAAAGAATGTCTGTCAGACTGACGAAAAGGATATATGAATCGGAAGTGAATGAAAAAGCGGAACGAGGAAGACCTGGGGCCACGTCAAAGTAGTACTCGAAACCGTCGAGTATGTATGAGGACTGCAATGAAAGTAGATGAAGCGAATTCGCTTTTAAAGAAGTATGTATGTATCGTAGAAAGTGGGAATGTGGGGATCTTTGCCTACCCCTGTTGGAAAAAGGCGTGACTATATGTATGCATGTAATAAAGAGATATCTGTTTAGCTTGGGGCGGTGTTCTCTACGCGGTTCAGAAACTTTCTCTGACACCTTTTACGACACCCGTGAAACGAAAAGGGGTAGAGCTAGTCCGGGAACTTAACCGGTATTAGCCAATCACGAATAGGATTAATAGACAAATAGGTCACGATGGCGAAGAATCGGGCAGAAGTGTGCTACTTGGACGACGAGACAAGAATTGATTCTCACGGTAAATTATCCATCGTGGATGTTGTAAGAATACACGCACAATGTATAGCGGAACTAGCGAACATTATTATCGCGGTCGGCGGAGCGGACGTTTTTCCGGCACTTTTTTACGGATCATTGAGTTCTATATTCGATTTTTTTATTTCGATTTCAAATGTATTTCTTTCTACATATATTTTAACGACGACATTTGGCCTTCGGGTATAAGGCGTAAGCGAAGCGAGCTTCACGCGGGAACTCTCTAACGCAGAGGAAAGGTTAAAAGCCTTGTATGTTTTGGCGATACACTTTAATAGTAGATACTTAGTCACAGAATTTAGCCCTACCGTCAGCATCTATTTATTATGGTGACGAAATATTTTTATAACGAGAAAATATCTGTACTTATGTGATGAATGAGGCTCAAAAAGTACTGCAGCTATTTTAAAAATGTATTAGGTTAAATTGGGGTTCATCTTGACACCACTTTTAGCATCTTGGTCACAAGCATCTATAGTTTCGTACAGTTTTTGTGGGTCGCCAACTTACGTCGAGGTCCGCTTACATATTTAAAACTTAAATCGGATATTAAATCTATTTTCTAAAAATTTTAGTGATTGTAAAAAGTACTTACTGAATTTTACTCAAATAGAGTTACGACGAGACTGAAAAACTAATGAATGTAGTCACATAGCAAGCGCGCGGCTTTCTTTTTTGTAAATATTACTTGCATGTATTTAAGTATATTGAATGAGAGGTGAGAGAACACAAGTATTGTTACTTACTAGGCGTCTCAAAACTTGTAAACAAAGAAATTTGAGAAATAAAAAGTATGTCTGATTTTAATTTGAAGATCGACAAACGCATCTGTCCTTTTTCTGTCTTTAAGAATGTCTGTCAAATTAATCGTTTTTTCTCGATTATGTTGAACTAGCGCTCCACCCGCGACTTCGTCCCCGTGGAGTTTTTTTTAAACAAATGTTTTGAGTATAGCCTTCCTCTATAAATGGACTATCCAACATAAAAAGATTTTTTCAATTTGAATCAGTAGTTCCTGAAAATAGCGCGTTCAGCCAAACAAACAAACCCTTTACAGCTTTATAAAATTATAAGTATAGATTTTACTGTCAAATTTTGTTTTTCGAGATACCCGTATTCTTAAGTATTCTTAGATAAGCTTTACGTCCTAAATAGAAAAGCTTTGAATCATAAACATTTTTTTATTACTATTATCTTTAACACATTTATCAAATTACTGGGTTTTGTATTTGTAAAGTAATCCTCACCTATAACAATTGCATTACTTATGTAATATTGTTGTTGTGTCAGAATTAAATGGATCCATTACATATGATTATAACCACATAATGTGTCTTTAGATTTTGTTTGTAGCGTGATAATTGTATTGTAAGAGTTAGATAAGTTACCTAAGAACCACAGTGGAAGCATGCAATTAAAATTATATTACTGTCTTAAACTAGTCATAACAATAACAGATTGCTGTGATGTCATAATAATTGAATGACAAGTAACGAGCAATGTATTTAGATTCGCGTTGGTGAACTTTAAAGCACTTAAGATATATTTGTTAAGTCTTTATTAGATACGGGTCAATGGATACCAACATTTTATTGGATGTTGTTTATTTGCGTTAATTTATTTTTAATACCTGGACTGCAGTGAAAAAAGGGGTACCTGTAACAAAATTATATGAAATCAGTTTATTATTCTTATACAAGGTGTTTGGTACATGGGGTATGAAGCCGGCACCTACCCATGCTAACATAGTCATATAAATACTATGGTGATATTTAAAATTCATATTTTTTTATTTTTCCATACATTTTGTTTTTTGATCGAACTATTTGTATCGAGAACTCAATTTTTTTTACAATTTAAAGTTTTTGATATCGCCATAGTATTTATATGTCTATGTTAGGATGGGAAGGTGCCGGCTTCATACCCCATGTACCAAACACCTTGTATAATTATTTTAAATCTCCGACATGCGATAAATAAAATTCAATAGAGATGTTAACAAAATTAAACCTTAACAATATTGGGGGTTCTTAGAAAGTATTATTTCACGCCGTCGTGGTGGAGTGGTCAGTAACGCTGCCTACACATCGGGCGGTCCGGGTTCGAGTCCTGGTAGTGGCAAATGTTAGTGTGATTAACATGAACATTTGTTCACGAGTCGTGGTTGTTTGTATATTTATTTAAGCTTATTTACTTAAATATCTAGATTATTACATATTTGTTCGTTATCTAGTATCCATAGCACAAGTTCTTAATGATACTTAATTTGGGCTAGATAATTGGTGTGAGCGTATAAATATATTATTATTATTATCTGTATGTTAGACACATAAATAGGTATTATATTGGGGCATCGCATGAAAAAAGGTTTTACGAAATTTTTGCTATATAAGTAAGAAAAATTAAAGAAAGTATAAGAAAGTTTTATTCACTGAAGCCAAAATTTATACGTCAATTACATTTCACGAAAATCAAAACACTCACGTTTGCATAATTGAATGTCAACATTTATGGCAGCGTGATAATGTAATGGCTTTTGCTCTGTGTGGTCGTGGTCATCCGCCAAATCGTCATGGTTGTCAAAACCCAACCGACAGAGGTGACAGCTAGATTGAGCTGGCCGACATGACTGATGGCTCTCACTGGCTAAAATTAATATAATACCTTAGTACGCCAACCAATCATGATACTTAGAGCCTTTTCTCACTATGTTTTAATGCGAAGATGGAAAACCGGTAGTAAAGAGGAGAGCTGGCATCAAATATGACCTTCATAGGTGTACAAATTGTAAAGAAGTTTTGAATTTGACTGTGACTTTCGCGATGACGCGGCTCAAGCACATAACAAGTGAAATGTTTTAGTGTAACTCATATATTTTTTGATATTTTTTTAAAAGTTTAATTTAGTGTCAACTTGGATTTCTTTTCTATTAAGCGAATTATTTCTAATCGTGTTTATCTCATTTGCTATAACTCTTCAACTTTAACGTGTTTGAATTTCAGAAATGTTGATTTTATGGTACGTTTACACGCTTGCCAAGCCTTGGCAAGGATCGACAATCGCAAGCATGTAAAAAGGGCGTTTGGCTTGGCTTGCGTGGGCTTGTGCCTGCTTGCTTCCGATCCAGTCGAGTGTCGGTTTTTTTACGCAGATCAAAGGGCGTTTGCGGCAAGCGCTTGCGATGCATTTACATGTTGGTCCGCGTTTAGTAGCCATTGTGATCTCGCGACGAGTACACGCTTGCTTGATTTTTCAAAAAATAAATAAAAAATGAGTTGCTGGTCGAATGAGGAGAGTCTTTCGTTTTTGGAACATTACCAAATGGAACCATGCATCTGGAATCCGAAAGATGCAAATCATAAAGATAAGAAGAAACAAGCAGATGCATGGATTCGTCTTGCTGAACTTACTGGAAGGCCAGTAAAGGAAATAAAAAAGAGATATTGAGGTCGTCGAGCTCTCCTTTTTTTTATTTCACTTTGCTTACATTTCAAATAAAAGTACGTTAAACCAAATGCAATAGCCGTCACAAGTTCGGTGTCCGCCATGCTTGGATGTATATTGCAGACTGACGCATTCACAAGCGTATAAACGCCTTTCAAACGCCAAACGAGATTTGTGGAGGCTTGGGACTGTTTGCAGTTTGCCAAGGCTTGGCAAGCGTGTAAACGTACCATTATAATTCGCGCTAAGCGCACGTATCAAAACCTGCCGTTTGAACAACACTGTGTGAATAATCCCTAACGCTTGTAAAGTTCAAGTTACTGGTTCTGCTAAATTGTTTAGATGTTTTTGTCGGCATCTGTCTCATGGCGGTATGTCAATGGATATCGTTCGTGAATCTATAAAATGTCACTTCAATTTTTTCTACGGATTGAGCGATTGGAATCCATTGATACATTTTGATGATTTTAAAATGTATAAGGAATTCAAGCGATTAATTTAATGTCACGTTTTTATTATAGCAAATTCTAATGTTATTGGAAATGTAAGAAATGTTGGTTTTGATGTTTTATTAAAGTATATGAAACGTATTACCAGCAATCGATTCAGACTGAACGGTTGGCCAACTTATGTTGCCAACGGTTCAGTCGTATATAAGAACATTATAATCTAATTCCAACGGTAACGGAAACACACACTTATTTAATATTAGTGCAGGTGTTGATAAAAATAGCAGGAAATACCTTTTTTGTGTTCCAAACCTAGACAAACATGCATAAAAATACTTTTGTATTTTTTTCTGTTCTAATCAGAATACAATAGACAAAAATGCTGTATAGCAATGCCGTTGAACAATTAAAGGACATTTTTGCGAGGGCTCTATTAATCATGCGTGTACGTACATACTAATGATTTGTCTCATATCAGACATTGTATTCTAATTTGTTTAGTTCGGTTGAAGCGCGAAGGCTAATATTGTCACGATAGTTTTTCATTCCTGACTGATCTTAATCTAGGTGACAAGTGCGAGCGTCGTAATTTGTAATGCTGATGATGTGTTATTGTGTAAGTTTCCTGGTGTCATAAAACACTGGCTACGTACCTCACTAAATAATGTAACAATTACAACAATTGAAAGCTAAGGTAAAGCTAAATAAGCTGTAAATAAGAGGAATGCATTAGTCATACATCATAATCGGAAAAAAACCTACAATTTATAAAAAAATTTAGAAGGCGACTAATATAAATACTCCGTCCACAAATCCACATTGGGCAATCGTGGACTACTGCCTAAACCTCCTTCGATGACAAGGAGAGGCCTTGTGTCCCAGCAGTGGATCGAATTATAAAGGCTGTTATGATGATGATGATTATATGTAATTTTACCAAATCTTGTAAGGTATGGGCTTTCTTGATGAGCTTTTGCTCATAAAACACGATATACAGAGTGAATTTTCCAAGTGGGCCTTTAGGGCCAAATCCTAAACTATAAAGCAGGCCATCCACGCTCATGTTTACCTGACAGGTTTAACTGTTCAGGTAAACATGAGCGTGTATGCCACAAAACTGCGCAGGTTTCCATACCATCACGCTCATGTTTACCTGAACAGTTATGAGCGTGGGTGGCCTGCTTTAGGAATATCGAAAAATGCTCAAAAGAGTCGCGAGCCCGAGTTTGATAAAAACAAAAACTGCACCATATTTTTCAGGTCTTTTACAATTTCATTTAATTACTTTTGAAGATATGGAATTATGTGCTTACATTTATAGTCCTAAACCCATATCCTCACAAGGAAGAATCATTGTGAACGAGATGAAAAAATATTTTAAGAACAGATTTTAATTGATAAAATTAAATATTTAATAATTTTATAGTATGAATTTACATTTAGTTTAAATGTTTATTTTTCTTATTTAAAAAAAGTTTCCTCAGAAGTTTGCAGCACTAGCACCTAAAAAGTTTAAAAGATTAAAATCTTTTAACAGTGAATATAAAACATATGCGTTCACTGCCTTTTAAGCATATCAAGATAACTTTTTATAATTGCGTCAGAAAAGTAAACAGAAAAAAACAATGACGCTGATAATTTGACGTAGGATTCTAGCGTTTCAGTAATTATTTTGATTCATACACCGATTATGACTTAATAATGATGATTCACTTGTCATTTCTGAAGTGGTAGCATTTGTCTCGCCTTTGCTTTTGCATTATTCAATGTCGTTCAAACGGTTGGATTTTTTTAACAAGCTCCCTTAAATTAAAGGAAGATATTCGGCCGTGACATTTTCTAACTCCTTTGTTATTTTGTACATCGAGTATTTATAATGATGTGCCCTTTGTATTATATTATATGCCAACTGTATTCCAAGTATTCTAAACGTTTTTGTTCGTGTCTTGCTATTGTTACTAATATGAATTTGTTTTTAATAAATAGGTACTTCAATATGCTTTATCACATTCATGGTCAAATGCATTGAGATATAAAGTACTAACGGTCTAGAAAAGCTATCGTTTACAAACATCATGTCCCATTTGGAAAAGTCAAATCTATAGTTCTCAGGAGCACGGATCTATCTTCGACTATCGTCGTATAATAAGTCGTCTGAACCGTACGGAGTTGATACTATAACGATGGCTGGATGGAAATTTTTCGAGACCAAAAAAATATGTTTTGATTTTGATTTTCATAGCGCTTACGCGTTACGTTCAATGAGTGGTTAAGTGAGTTGCGGTTACGATAGCCGCAATGGATAGTATAGTAGATTTTTATTTCTTTATGCTAAGAGGTTGGTAGACAAGCATACGGTTTGCCTGGTAGTAAGCAGCCAGTGATGGGTAGTGTCTTCTCAATACATTATATCTCTATCTATTCTTAATTAATGGCGTCGCGTCGAATTAAACGTACGCATCTTTAATGTATGCTTACCACTTATATTGAAAGGAATATCTGTAAGTACCTATCTAACAATAACATAAAATGGTGGTGGGTATCAAAATTTAAATTGCTTAGTTCAATAATATGATTAATTAAATTATATAGAAAAGCTTTTCACAAGATAAATAATCCAAACGCGTGGGAGTAATAACTACCCAAACTTTACGCATGTTAAAATGTAACTTAAATTATATTGATAATTATTTATTGACTTGTATTGGTGTTTTGAAATCATTACGAAATTGTAAGCTGTGGAGTTTCTTTCGCCATTTCTTCTCCATCTCAGCATAATAATAATTATTCGTCCCGAAATGGTGGTAGGGTTTTGACGATTTAAAAGCACTTAGCAAAGTCCATTTAAATAAAGAGCTTTTTCATTTTCATTTGCATTTTGACAATGTCAAGTAAAAATGTTACTAAAGTAACAAAAATTGTACGGTTGATTTGAGTTAAAAATGGAGTCTCTCACACACACACATATTTTTAAAACAAGAACTTAGGAGAAACTCCGCATTATATCTCAATGGTCAATTGCTACAAAATGTCAATCATATTGTGTGCAAGAACTTTGGAGTGTACAATAACAGTTTGTAGCCACCTCCGGTGGTCGAGTGATATGTAAAGGGAGACGAGTCGAGTGAGTGTAAAGGGAGGATAAACTTGTTGAGTTTCTTGCTGGTTCTTCTCAGAACAAGGCCTCCTGGTAGACTCTTGAGCCGATGGCATCAAACTTACCTTTCATAAGTATACAAATTGTACCTAAATGAATAAAGAAATTTGAGTTTGAGTTTGAGTGGTTCACCAACCAGCATCAGTCACAGAGGTCCTGGGTTCCATCCCATGCAATGATAGGATTTGATTGTGATTTTTTTAACTCCACCTGTCTTCTAATCATTATCTGCGACTAAGACTGTGTCATAAAGCCGCCTTGGTGGAGTGGTCAGTATATAGCCTATATATTAAGCGGTCCGGGTTCGAATCCTGGTAGCGGCAAATGTTTGTGTGACGAAAACGAATATTTATTGACGAGTCATGGTTCTTTTTTTCATTGATAACGACATTTTTGTGTTTCGACAGTTCGTATTTATGATAGCAAGTTCCTCAGACGTCGAGATACGAAACTCGCTTCCACCTGGCCTTATCATACCATAAGATGAGATGAAGGCCAAATGTACCGTCGTTAAGATGCAACGACAGACAGTACAGAAAATAAAGCGTTAATAATAAATATTTAACCTTTAGAGGTATTTATTATGTTTTGACATCTATGACAGTTTTAATGTGAAAAGCATTTGGATGTAAAATTTTAAATAAAGGCTTATCTGTTAAATATACTGTTTCATTTACTATTTTATTGGAATTTCTGGATTGTGTTTTATTATCATTGTTTTTTTAAATTAATAAAGTTCCTTAATTAAGAATATGTTTTTGGAAATAAACAATAAGTTATACCGCGATAGCGAACCTATTCATATTTTAATTCTTGATGTTATTACATATTTTGTATATTTTGCAGTTAAAGTAGGTTCCATTCTTAATTATAAATGTCTGAAACGTTGACCTGTAATCTCTAATAAAAGTTCATTCACCCTGTAAGCTTGTATCTTTGTTTAACATTTAATATTTACTAGTAGATAACACAGTGTAATACCTACTTACTGTCCGAAAGAATTTGAACGTCACGATGACGCAGAAAGATCTAAGCTTTTATAAATACTAAGAAATACATAAAACTCCATCATTCCTGTAATTATTTATAGTAAAAAATTGTTTGTTTATTTAAACACTTTCTTTTGAATATGCAACTTTATGTACTTAAATAAAATAAGTAATTTTTTTTATATCTACTCGTAATATTAACCTACAAAATTTTAACACTAATAAACGAAAGGCAGTTACAATATTTTTTCCCGTTGTAATATTAAACCCGAAAAAATGCAAAATTAAAACGGAAAAATGTTCTCGTACACAATCGACCGATTTTACATTTGCATTTAATAAGAATTTAATGCACTTAGTTAGAATTTACTTCTGAGATTTTCCGAGCTGCTGAAATATTTTAAAGGTACATAACAATCAGGTTTTAATTTTTTGGTTCACTGAAATTATACTTTTTTTGTGTTTGATGGGAACATCAAAAACCCAAAAATTTTATGCAGGCTATCAACCTGTTATTATTTTGAGGCACTGCCCATATTGTCAGACGTGAGTTTATATATAACCAAATTGTAACTTATTCGACCCTCTAGGATGATTTGCATGATGGTTGTAATTAATGATGTACTTATGTATGCATTATACCTATACCTACTTAAGTAAGCTCTCGTATAATCAAGGTCCACAACTAATTGCTGACTTATGTTAATGTTTTTTTAGTTTCTTCAGAGGTTGAAGTCTATTATCTAATCAGCTAACATATGCGTGCACATTGTATAGAAATGTGTGGTACATTACTTTATTCTGTAATATCGGTCATTGACTTATCTGTACAAAAATAATAACTATAGTTCGTAGTTTATTATATAGTTATAAGAAAATAGTAGTAACTTTTTATATGTGAATAAGTTCATAACAGTAGAAAGTTTAGATAATAACTCTCGTGTGTAAATATTAAATGTAGGTAGGTACCTATATAAATCCTTTTTAAAATTTTATTAATTACATAAGTTGCATTTTTATATGCGGTCGGCTGTTTCGTGTAGAGACTTGGTAGAGACAGAGAATTATAGTACCGTATGGAACGTGTAATTTAATGATAATACTGGGTATTAATTGGATTTTACCTGAGAGTTACTTCTGAGTGCCCTGATGTTTATCACAGAATTTGAAAATTGAATTTAGACAATGTTTCAGAATTTATGCTAAACCAGCAAGGTTGTTTGGACTTCTTACGCTTTGTCGTTACCTCAAACGGAAAAAACGGAATCCTTAAAGGATCACTTTGTTGTCCGTCTGTCTGTCAAGACCATTTATCACGGGAACGAGTGGAGGTATCGAGTTGAAATTAAAACCTTGAAGTCCCTTGAAGCTGTGAAAAAATCAAACTTATTAGTTAACGCAAAAAAAGAGACGGCCGTTTATGCCGCAAAAAAAGAGACGGCCGTTTATGCCGCAAAAAACGTATATTTCGACACTCTCAAATGAATCAAAATTCATCCCGTTAACCTAGAACTTTGAAATTTGGCAAGTAACATCGTCAAAAAACTCTGAAAGCTATACATTTGTAATTAAATAATACAAAATATGGTCTTTATTTAAAATCATCCAGGTTTGCCTTTATCTCGGGAACGCGTGGAGGTATATAATATAATAAACTGACGATTATGCAAATAAAGTCAAATACAGTTAGACAATATGAATTAAAAAATATATGTACTCTTGTATTAGTGCAATTATAAATATTAATGCATAGGTATACGAAAACTACTAACTAGTTCATTTTTTGATAGCTAAAGTCAAGTATGTAAGTATACACGTTCAGTGATGTGACAAGGCGACCTACATAATAACAGACAATTTTATCTTATTTATCAGCTGTTTTCACAATTCATGACTACGTGCCGTCTGTATACCTTATCTTTTGTTATTCTAAGGCATTGTTTGACCGTGTGATACCAAACGTAATAATGCAAACTGAGTTTGATTTTTCTTTTAAAAATATTAGTCACCCATCCATCCCACAAATATATGTAGCTGGCAGGACAGGCAATAAATGTAGCATGTTCAGCTACTAGAACATAGGCACAATACCGAATTGATTGGCGTGCGAATGAGGATACCTATGCCCAGCAGTGGGTGAAGTTGGGTGGAAAAATAGAGAAGAGGACTTGGCTATCTCTGAGGTAGCCACCGAAAGTGGTCGAAGACTTATCCAATCATAATAGGTGCGCCATTAATGTAGTTGACTCTAAAATTCGTCTAGTCAAACGGTTATCACAGCATCAGATGAGCTGATTGTCTAGAGATTTTTAAACTCTCTTGACAGAATCAATTTAAAAATAAAGATGTACATTTAATTGAGTGCTTATATTAGACACGTTAATTAGTTTTTAAATAATGTAAGCTGTTTATGTTCGGATGCATCAAGCCTATAATCTCCTTATTTTTTTCGTAAGTAAAGTTACAAAATTTCACGCTCGTCAGTGTTCAAAATAAAATTTGTCACGGAGAGGTCATACGTTGCTGATATTGCACCATAAGTCTCGCTGACTTATTTGGCTATTATTGTTATAAAGCTTAAAGTTTACGAGAGGGTGTTAAGTAATTTGAAGTACACAATGTGCCTTTTAATTTAATATGCGGCATGGTTTGCAACTCCGTTGGTCAGTTTTCTTGCAACATTGTTTAAGGATGATATCATTCAGAGTCTCTTTTATTGCCTGTCACAAGCTTCTGCCTTCTGCGACTTCGTCTGCTTAGGATTAGTACACAATATAGTTTATATGTTATTCTGATGTATAAGATGTAATGTAAAGTTTCATTCAAATCCATTCAGTAGTTTTTGCGTGGAAGAGTCATACATCCATACAGACCTTCGCGTTTATAATATTAGTTTAGTAGAATAGTGTTTCAATCTTTTGGGTGATTTTCTGGCTTTTCGACAGTTGCTGCTGTACGGCAAGATTCCTTTGCTCACTCGGCGCTTCCTTTTGATTATTTTTTGGTTTCTATATAAAAATAATATACTTCCACGCTCCACGCTCACACCAATTATCTAGCCCAAAGTAAGTATCATTAAGAACTTGTGTTATGGATACTAGATAACGGACTTTTTTTTGGTATATAATTTTAGATATTTTTATAAATAAACTTAAATAAATATATAAAGAACCATGACTCGCAAACAAATATTCGTGTTCGTCACACAAACATTTGCCGCTAGCAGGATTCGAACCCGGACCGCTTGATGTGTAGGCAGCTATACTGACCACTCCACCACGACGGCATAAAATATAAGGATCTTCCCAGGCTTGATTGTTTTGACATCATCTGGGTCGAAATTTTTGTATCCTTAAATGTAGATTGCTGTTATGGACGAGAGTTCCACAAGGACGCAGGAGGTGCTGCATACTCGCAGAATGTGTAGGCATGATGATGATGGGGTCCACGTGCGGAAGCCTCCTTGTGGCGGACCCTGGTAACGTGGTGGGGAAACTTTCTCGGTGGATGTGTGGCTTTTGTTTTCCCACCACGGCTGGTTCCGGACGGCCCTTTTCAGGGCCACAATCACGCCCAAGGTCCCCCGGATGCGGTTCGATAACTAAATCCGATGGCTGCGGTTGGCACCACCCCATGATGATTGAATGCATTTGACCTCCTCGTCAAAAAAAAGGCATGATGATGATGAGTCTCTGTGATGGTCAAAGTTATTGTCCTAGCTGAACTGCTCAGTACGTTTTTGAGCGTATCAGCGTACGGTATGATTAGTGTTTTTAAGTGTGTTATGTTTACGCTTAGGTTAGGCGTGCTTCAGCAAAAAGGATAATACAATAAATTTCAAAAACAAACGACGCTACGTCTATATGCTTATCGTTTTATGTATTTCAAATTTATGGAATTCTTATCAGCGCGATTGAATTATTATCAGTGATTATTTTCAAATTACAAGGATAGCCAAACCTTATCTTTAGTTTGTCTGAAGAGTGTTACGTAAATAAACCTTGTTTTGCAGGTCCAGCGTTAATTTCTTATCGTAATCGCCCAGTGAATAGTTATTTTGTTTGCCCGTGTGATAATTATCACGTAGGTAACAGTCTAGTCTGTAGTTGAATAAAATTTACTTCGACATGAGGGATAATGGCTTTAACAATGGTATTTTGGCGTGAAAAAAAAGCTATATTCATGAGTTATTGAAGTTTAACCCATTCTTGGTAATACCCTAAGGTAATACCTAACATTTTACCCAATAGTTGACATTGATTTATTATTTTCGTTTACCTGCTGCTAAAAATAAAAAATATAGACATACGTATATTTGTGATATATTTACACCTATAAGTACCCCCTTATATTAAAACATGTACTAAAATAAGTCATAGTTTAAAATTGATGCTGTCACTTTTATTTGCTGAACGAAAGACAGAGTTAGCATCAGTTTTAAGCCACGTCTATCTTTAGTCTATGTTTTATAATAAGGAGTTAAAGTTTTATTTAGTGTTTTACCGTTTAATTTGTTGTGACTAAAATTGTTAAGAATACGAGGCACTCTTTGGTGTGTAATCTATTAATTCCAACTCTTAGAGATTTACTGTTGGGAGTTTTCAAGCTGTAACAAAGTTAAATGTAAAATGCGTAATCAAAGTTCTTCGGCTGCCCTAAAACTATAGTAGCTTGCATTTCACTGACGGTAGCACATTTTAAACAGTATCTATTAAAAAAATAGTTCATGCAACAGCTTCCTCTCTCTTAGTACCGACTTGTATTGCGTGCCTGCAATACAAGGCGATGATCATTATTTTTTTTTTAAATTCAATGATGCAGTTTTTGTTTTCATCAAAATTGTGCTCGCGACTCCTTTGAGCATTTTTCGATATTCCTTATAGTTTAGTATTTGGCCCTGAAGGTCCACTTGAAAAAATATGCCTGTATAGTGTTTGACATCTGTACCTTTTGGCGCGAAGAATCTAAAGTTTCTCTACCACAAAGTAGGTCCATAATGATTTCGCTCTATAAGACGTGAGAATGAACTCACGCTGAAGGAAAGCGCTTCAATTGTAAAATGTGGTTGTGATTATTTTAATCATTAGTTTCATTATACCTTAACGTTCTTTCTCTTAGGCTTAACTTCACCAACACGTAAAACAAGCGATTAAAAGTTATTCGTCAATTTCGACATTTCTTTCATACAATAAAATGTCAAAAACCGACGGTTAAATAATAATCGCCTGTTTATGTGTTGGTGAACTCTAGCCGTCATAATTACATAAGCCCAAAATAATGATAATTTAATTAATACACCATTAAGTCTTCGTTTTGCATAAGGGTGATTGAAAATTACTCTAAAAACCTCCAACTGTTCCATTGATATTTATGGATTTTCATTTAATATTCTAAATTAAAACAACTAGGTATGAAAAAATGGTCTAAACTGTATTATCCCCTTTATTATAGGTTAATTATTAATAATATATTACAACGCTCAGCCTTATTATCTAGCCAAAATTTAGTTATGTCATAAAAATCACGTCCACTGGTCGAGTAACCCATTTTTAAAAAAATGGTAGTGGTCAGGAGCGATCAGTAGGTTCAGAGTTATTTGTTTAACGGGGTGGACTGTTCTTGGGAGAGACTATTGACCTACGACATAATTGTTAAATGCTGAAGTTTTCTCAGTTTTTCCGGTATGAATGGCGACGTAACTAAGAGGCGCCGAGTATTCAGCCGGAAATATCTTAATTTACTAGCACCTCAACTTTTTGATTTATGCACATGTCGATGTCAGATGGATCGCGTAACGTGGTGAACGAAGAACCTGTTCCAGGTGTCAGTTTAGTTGTAGACAGTGATATATGCCGGAGTTCTGCAGGAAGCTGAAATGAGTACGTGGTGAGTTTTTCCCTATCTTTAAATGTTTCCGTGTATTAACGCTTCATGTTGTCTTAGTTACAAGTTTAGAATTGTGTTATAATTAGACTTTACTTCTGCGTCATATCAAAATTATTTTTCGTAAACATTTGTTCTGTGACATTTCTTTAGTAAGTTTTCTGTATTTATGAGAAATGTTTTCCTTAATTATAATATGTATTTGGCAATTATGCATAGGCATATACTTTCTAAGTACCTACCTATAAAGTATCTTCAAGTTTTATCGTCTTCAATAGATACATTATTAAAAAGTAAACATTTTATATAAAAAATATTCAACCCTAGTTTTTTACCGATAACAACAGATGGAGTTTGTGATAGTGTAAAAGTTAAAATAAGTTTCTAATCATAACTTCTCTGTCTAGACTCAAACATAGAGAACCCTGTTTTGAACTGGGATGTAAAATGTCCCGTTTAGTTGATGGCTGGTCTAGTTTAAAGTCTAGCTAACGCAATCCTATCCAAGTTTGTCGCCGTCTTTAATCTTCACAAAATTAGAAATCGGGTCCAGAATTTTCCAGCTGCCAAGATGCCAATTCGACGAAACCAATTACAATCACTTTCATCGCATTGGATCTGTGAGCCCTTTTCTATGTAATACGTCACGTAGTGAGCGACAAATGACGGGTGACAACTTGTTGCATAGGTAGATGAAACTTTCCTGCTGACTGCTTGTTTTGCAGACGGGTTTGGTCACTTTTCCTGCACTAATCCCGACTGTTACGTGCTGTGAATGTAAGCTGTATTGGCGGAAAGCTAATGAATTGTTATTAGGAGCACTGGTTCTACACTTGAATGGATGGAAGTTTGTAAATATTATATTAACACCGCTATTACCTTTAGAAAAGAAGAAAACCAGTCTTTCTTATGTAATGAGACAGGATTTGAATCCCTGATTTTTCGATATTGACACAATCGGACGATAGTCCATGATAGCATTGCGGTCATGAGCGTAATTTGTTTGAGGCAAGTTTGAAGCAAGATTTTCAGCACTACTGTACTCTGCAGCTCCAACTGCTAGCAAGATATATTAATAGCTAAACTGTCTACTACCACCATTGGGCTACTGACTATTAATTTTTAGTTTGCACGACTTTATCCGATATAACTTGATTAAAACCTAAGAAAGATTAAAATAAAGTTTGTAGTATTTTCTGTCACTACCTAGCCTTACGAATACGCATACGAATTTGTGTCTGTAGGCCAATATTGTTGAGAAAATAGCATTTTAGGCGATTTGACCCTGTAAAAACTTTTAATTCACCCAAATCACTAGCAGTGTACTGGTTCTTTATAACAACACTGGAAAAACAAAATCTTAAAGCAGTATTTTGTTTGCTAACATGTCGAACAGACATTTTCTGTTTATAGAAAGATTAAGTTCGTAATAAGTCGCGTACGAACTCGGGTATACTACTAAGTAACTATCTCAATAATATCTCAATTGCATCTGTCGCACCACTTATAACATCAATTACGTAGACCGCATCACGGAAGTCCATAAGTATTTTTTTAGCGCAAGTTTAAGCTTCGCTATTAACTGCATCTATCTAGAAATGTAATGAACTAGGATTAAGTTGTTATAAAGTTGATGTAGTCGCGCTAGTGGCAGGTTTTGGAAGAAGAAACGTAATACTAGACTAGGTATGTTTCGTAAAATTGTGCAGCATAATGAGATCTCATAGTTAATGAAAAAAAAGTTTCTTTGAGTAATTATTTATTAATTTGTTTTTTATTTTTTGTGTATTTTGATTACTTCTGCGAGACCACTCCACAGAAGTAATCTCTATACAGTCAAGGTTTACTGTCTTACCCCCATGCGTTTTAAAACTTTTTTTTGATTGATGTTAACATTACTTTGCATATTAAGCAAAACTGTAAACATGGAATGAAATTACATAGCCGTGAAGATAAATTGTAATTGTTATTACGCAGTGTTTTGTTACATAAACTGTTAATTAAAGTTATCGTAGCTAATTACGCATATAATGTTTAAGAGTATTTGTGGCAGCAAAAATGTTTTAGTATTTCAGTATACTTTAATAAGCTGAATTTTAATTTAATGTCTTATTTAACGAGAGTTAAGTGTTATTACAGGCAACTAAGTTAACGCTTTCTGCGTATGATAATATTTACTTTTAATCTTCTACTTAAGTTAAATATTTTTGAGTCGTAGTAGACAGATTAGAAAAATATACAGCAAAAATACAAAAAAAAATATACAGAAAAAGCTAATTTAGCTTCTGTTTGTTGACTCTACCCGATGTTAAGACCTTGTCCAGAAGAGCGAAGTCGCCGCGAATCTCTACGCGCGAACACACAACGCGCGTTGGCGAAGTACTGTGACTCAATACATTGCGTGCGCAAGCTTCGCGCGACTTTCGATTCGTGCGTTGAGCCTCAGAATGTCTTCCCGCGTAAAGATTCGCGGCGAATTCGCTCTTCAGGACAAGGTCTAAGTGTAACTGAAGCCTGGGACCTGGGTGCCGTAGAGAAAATACGCGCGGAACTGACCATTCTCAACTTGTATTTAGAGCAATGAGTTGCTCAAAAATGAGCGTAACAACGCAGGCCAGTATGTAAAATAACTTATTATATTTATGATTTAGGAAATTAACATTATCATCGCCATTCCAGCCCAATGGCGTCCACAGCTGAACATAGGCCTCCCCCAAAGAACGCCACAAGGACCGGCGTTGTGATTCCCGCATTCCCCACACTGCGTCAAGACAATTAACATCATGCCAACCTGAAAACTCCACAAAACTGTAGGTATATAGTTACAATTCCTTGGTCGTGTAAAAAGGTATTTTACGACGATATTGAGGTGTGAATTCCATTCCGTTTTCCTTACAAATGGTATCATGTGAAGTCGCGGTGTCGTTGTAAAATTTACATTGGAGTTATCTCCATTATGTTGTACTTGAGTGACCTCGGCGCGGGCAAGACTCGGCCTCCCGGAGGGGTTATCATCAGCTGATAGCGGAGTCTCCAATCGGCGAGCACCACAAGCGACCCATATATCTAGTGGGCCATATCATGTGTTCGTGGGGAGCAGACGACATTTGGTCAGCAACTTAAATAATATTCTTAATCTCGCCAGAATTTATTCAGAACCATTTAACACTTGGGCAAGCAAACATAAATACAATAGTAGATTTTTTTTCAGTGCATTTTTCTAGTATTAATATTTACGCGTTTGTAAACGCAAAAATAAAATTATTCCATACAATAATTCCTATTATACTCTTATAGTGGATATTGTTTTTGACGACAAAACACATTAGGTGCCCAAAAATATTTTTATTATTTAAGGGGTTAGCACACAATCATTCAGCCTGCCTATAGTTCTTCGTTCGCTTGTCTCTGATTGGTGGGGATTGCTTCATGATGGATTTAATTGAGATTATTTTTTCAATGCACATACGAATATTATTTAAAAACCAATTAGCGGATGTGAAATGTTATTCAACAAACTCTTGGAGTACCCGCAGCGCTACTGGCCACTCTCACCAAGTCCGCATCCAATTTGAAAGGCTAATCCTATGCTCTACTACGTCTCGTATACTTTTGTATTTATCGACTTGACTGCACAATCTTTCTAATGCAAGGCAACCTGTGCAATTACAGGTCACGGAAGCAATTCCATCTTTGCTCCTTGTGAGGGAATGACGTCAGGGTTCTATAACCTCCCTCACAGCAGTGACAATAGTTGCTTGGATGAAACTTAGCTCTGTTTAATCCATTTATCTAAGCCGTCTGTCCCCCTACAAGGCCGCAGCCATCCGTTTACCAGGCCTTCATGGTTGTGTCGTGTATGGCACTAGCTGCGACAGGGTGGCGTTACCCCCGTGACATCACCACAGTAAACTGAACCAGAGGTCGCATCCTTCCGCCACCTCTGAGAGCTGAGGCGTGTCAGGAATGACCGACCATCCAGTTCCACTCAAGGCGGTTCACCAGCTTATTGGATGGCCAACCCACGACCCAAAGGTCCGCTGACCCTGTAAAGGGCACGTTGAAACACGGGAGTTTCGATGTCAGCCGTCATTTGGGCACCAGACATTGCTCAGGGTGCACCACGAGGGAAGTCTAGGAACATTGCGCCCCACCCAGCCGGTCACTTATAGAATTAGGGCATTGAACCCAAAAAAGTCACAGATTTTCAACCAACAAACAAAAGTCAATAACCAGGACAGATACACTCTAAATTATCTCGTATTAAGTTATACTTATTAGTTCACGATATGAAAAAAGAAGTTTCGTCACGTCTCATAATTATCTAACGTCGAGAACCATATACATGTTCTGTGGCAATTTTTCCGATTCCCAAAACCGCTAATTAACACATTACCGTGCAAATGGCTATAATTTAGCGCTACCAGAAAATTTGCGCAACATATTATTACGTGGTTTCCGTAAATGATGGGTTTCATGTGAATACTTACGTATTATAATAAATATGGCCTTTATTTACAGCGAAACGCTTACTGGGTTTGTGATGTGGAGTTGATCTTCTCAATAGCGTTATATTTTTACCTGGACTGCTGATTTAGAATTTCTTATGTCATTCGGTTGGCAGCCAAGCTTACGGCTCGCCTGGTGGTAAGCTAACACCGCAGCCTATAGACGCTTACAACAATGACGTGACTGAATCCCTCGTATTGTGTTGTGATACCAATAAGCATTTTGATCTTTAACACGATTGCATAAATACTCACGATTGCCCCAAATATCTCGCTCACTTTGGTCTCGGGAACACACGCGTTTTTTGGCTAGTAACCTAATTTATAAATTATGCAATGGAAATATTAATGTGAACTCGTAATATGTATACTACAATAACAAAAATTCACATTTTTTAGGCAAAACATTGTTATTTAATAGCTCTTCCATAGTTCGGCGAAGAGTTACTTTTTTTTAATATTAAAACAACCATTCGGACAAACAAGTACTTATATGGCTTTTCTGATAACAATTTTTGATTTTAATTGATTTTTACTGCACCGACCCCATAAAAATTAGGAGTGGGGTCGGACGAAGATTATTTACCATTTTACTTACACTGGTTAACAAAATTTTATCTTTTTTTTGACAGGAAAACTTATATCAAATGTTAAATGTATTAGGGCCACCAAACAATAATAATAGCAATGTAAAAAAATACACGTCTTTTTTAGTCCAACCTAATAGGAGTCTTACACAACATTTATGTGGAACCCAGGATTTATGTTGATGTCTCACAGGAAATCCAATATAGTCTAAATAGCACTATTCAAATGATTTGTTATGACGACGCTAAGATGTAAAAGTTAATTCTCCATCCATATAACAAAAACTGTCGGGGTTGTTAGAACATTTTCGTTGCATATTTACGATGTAAATAACGTAAACAAAACGTAAGTTACAATATTATACATTCGCCTAAATGAAGTTATTCAAACAAAGAAACGTATATGAGATCAAACAAAATTACTTATTATGTAGTTATAATAAGGGTACACATAGAGACATCAAAAGATCATCACAAAGTTGGTATACCTAAAACAGTGTTTAGGTACAGTGTTATTTAAGAGCTAGTCAATTTGTCTTTTATTTAACAGACATAATAATGTCTATCGCATAAAGTATTTGTTGTAAAAGTTTATCACCTTATCTTAAGTTCCTTAATCAGGGTCCAAAGTTTTAAGTGTTGTTTGTGTATTAGTGCATTACGTACGCTTTACCTACGTAGGCATAGCTGACGTGAGTAGGTACAGTTAAGTTTTTATCTAGTTTATTTACTTAAGATATATTTTTATTATAGTTTATTTACCATAAACCTACATCAACTCGTATGAAGGCACAAAGTACAAAGGCCGCGTGGAATAGTTACTCGTACTTTGGGCAGCAGTTTTTGGACTTTGTTTAAACTTCCATACTACCTTTCATTCATCACCTATTGCATCCATATTTATTTTTTATCAAGTGCCCAAATTCAAAGTTTCATGGGTTTATCTTCGATAATAACGAACTCCCATACAAACTTTCATTCCTTATTTTAACCCCTTCATGATCTTTTTAACAATAAAAGGTAGCATATACTTCGTTCTTAAGGTCTAAACAATTTTTGTACGCAATTCAAAGTTTCGTGGGTTTATTATCAATAATTACGAACGCCCATACAAACTTTCATTTCATCATTTGCCCGATCCGATCAGCGTATCCGTATCAGCGTATCACGTATCAAGCCCCCTATCAAGTTGTGGACGCCTCGATTTGCTCCGTATGACAACCGTATGAAACCGACATGGGACGGGCCGTATCATAACGGCGTACCAAAATCCCGTATCATGATACCCGTAATCACCCGTCTACATATGCGATCATGACACGCGTCGGCGATACGGATACGCTGATCAGATCGGGCAAATGATACATAATTGGACCCAGCTTTATTTAAACCCCTTCATCCCTTTTTTTTACAAAAAAGGTAGCTTATATGTCCTATCTCAAGGCCTTGTCTATTTTTGTACCAAAATTCATCAAAATCGGAGGCGTTATTTTGTTTGGATTTCCCCCCGACATTTCATCCCCTAATTCACACTGGTCAAAATTTCAAAAACGCTAGGACAAATATTTATTTATTTCCTATCAAGTACCTAAATTCAAAATTACATGGTTTTATCTTCAACAATAACGATTTCCGTCCTTTTTTTTAAGTAAGTATAAAATGAGGCTTATAAATGTTACCGTGCTTTTCTTGAAATGTATTGTTACTTTGTTTGCTACCGGTGTCTTGATATTAGACTAAAAAATAATTGATGAGCTCATAGAGTGGGGTCACGTAACGATTGCTAAATCGCTCTGCTTACACAATACGCGATGATAGTGGTCGCTGACCGCTTGCCTTTCCAAAATGTCATGATGAGCTTAAACAATTGTAGGTAGCTTCTTTTGTATTGTGCGTTATTATATCATCAGTAATAAGCTGCAATTAAATGGTAATGTCAAATGTTTGCACGAATAAGCACGATGTAAATGTAGGTACGGCACAAAACGGGTCATATCAATTGTCATAATTATAATAACCAAAATTAAAAAGTTACATCAAAAGATCGCATTAGATTATAAAGGCGTAATGGCGTAAGTTGTCTTGAAATGAAAATATATGGATATTTTAATGATAATTAACTTCAGTCGTCTAAAACTTTTTAGATAGAATATTATGTATATGGCGATAATACCTATATGAATCAAAAACTTTACTTACCTTTGTTGTCAATCAACTGGACTGGAATATAATTCGTTATAGACAAAAGCCGCAGGATTTGATAAATTATTAGTCTCATACATCTCGATATTGTCAGTGTGGCCCTCTGAGGTGTGGCTTAAAATGTAAATAATTATTTAAATAGGTAATTATTTTATTTTATCAGTTTTACTCCATTATCTTATTTTTACGTGGGGTCCTGACGTAAGTAACAATAAATCTCTAGATTCGTATTACCTACACCTTAGGGGTCACTCCTTCCCTAAGGATCTTTTGTGCCTCCCCTTCCTTCGTTGCTCTTTTTTTCCCTGAAAATAAAGGTTATCACCCTGAACATATCCATTAGCTTGAACACTTAGTTGAGCCATAAAAATCACACAGCATCGATTCCTGGTCACAGATACGTGCCCTGTACTTCGATGTTATTGAAAGATGCATTTTTTAAAATTCGGTTAAACAATCAATTTAACAATGCTAATAACACGAGTAACATTTCTTAAGATTTATTATAATCTTTAGTTACCAAACCAAAATCAAAACGAGTCCAGATTTTATTATTTCTTAAATACACTTTATCATCATTACATTACATTTTAACATCCCTTTTAGATATTATCTTAGTTCTCAACGTCAGGCTTTAAGTCGAGCTCCCAGATTAGTGGACTGATAATCTTTTTCATGATGTGTCTGTTAAAACTTTTTTTATGAAAGGTTGCAATTTGCAAACAAATATACGAGTGATGGACGTTGATATACTATATTGCAATCAGTGCATCTATCGAGTACTCAAGCTGACTTGCGAAACTAAAAAGTGTGAAAATAATAAAGTAGAGATTCAGTACACAACTACATATATTAGGTTGGGGAAAAAGTCTTTTCGCATTATAGTATGTATAAACTTGTAATAAAATCGCTTTGGCTATACTATTTGTATCTGGCTGGTTTTGGTATCATTGAAAGTTTAAATTTTAAAGAACATAATTCCAAATTCAATTTAGGAAAATGTGTGATTTTCATTTGTTTTTCGTACCGCCAAGATGAGTGAATCTAATGAAGAAAATCGATACATTTTAAAATTTTACTACAAAAAAGGTAAAAATGCAACGCAAGCCGCGAAAAAATTTTTCGATGTTTATGGACCTAGTGCAGTGTCTGTGAGAGTAGCACAAATTTGGTTTAAGCGTTTTCAATCCGGAAATTTTGATGTCAAAGATGCACGTCGCTCTGGTCGCCCTATTACAGATAAAATGGATGCCATTTTTGAAAAAGTGGAGCAAGATCGGCATGTCAGTAGTTACGACGTAGCTGAAGAACTGGGAATTGACCACAAAACAGTTTTGGCGCATTTGAAAAAAACTGGGTACACAAAAAAGCTCGACATTTGGGTACCTCACGAGTTCACTGAAAGAAACCTAATGAACCGTGTACTCATTTGTGATTCTTTATTACGACGTAATGAAACCGAACCATTTTTGAAGAAGCTGATAACTGGTGATGAAAAGTGGATCACGTACGACAAGAACGTGCGAAAAAGGTCGTGGTCAAAGGCCGGTCAGGCTTCACAGACTGTGGCAAAACCCGGGTTAACTCACAACAAGGTGATGCTGTGTGAGTGGTGGGATTGGAAGGGCATTATTCATTATGAGCTGTTACCACCAGGCAGGACCATCGATTCTGAACTCTACTGCGAACAACTGATGAGATTAAAGCAAGAAGTTGAGAGAAAGCGGCCGGAATTAATCAACAGAAGGGGTGTGGTTTTTCATCATGATAACGCTAGACCTCGCACATCTTTAGCCACTCAGCAAAAATTAAGAGAGTTTGGCTGGGAGGTGTTAATGCATCCGACGTATAGTCCTGACCTTGCACCTTCAGATTTCCACCTGTTTCGGTCTCTTCAGAATTCTTTAGGCAGTGTCAGGTTAACATCACGAGAGGACTGCCAAAACCACTTGTCGCGGTATTTTGACCAGAAGTCCCAAAATTTCTATAGCAATGGGATCATGTCCCTACCTACAAGATGGCAAAAAGTTATCGAACAAAATGGTACCTACATACTTTAGTTAAATGTAAATAAACTATATTAAAAAATGTTTTGAATTTTCTTAAAAAATGCGAAGAAACTTTTTCCCCAACCTATTATTTATGAGATAAGCATGTTATTGAGTCTATGTGAATATAGATTATTTCTTAAAGAATTTCTTAGTTACCTAGATATGTCGTTTTCATCCGTCTTATATCTTTAGATTTAAACTGTTATATTTAGACCAGCGAAATCACAGAATAGTCAAAGCTAATAAAACTAGATATTGATCAATAACAAGATCACAAGAACACCTTAAATGATGAATGGATGTTGTTATTTTAGTGGAATGTTGAATCCATTAAACCAACATTTAGTACCTACATGATCAAATTAATCAAGGTAAAGTAAGGTTTTAAGAGATAAATTAGATTGTCAGTGCGCAAATACACAGTACCTACTGTAAATAGAATTTATACCATGTATGGTATTGGTATTATACTATGAAAATTTGTAAGTTTCATATGGAATGCGAAAGGGCTGTGTAAATGATATCATTAAATCATCAAATTAAAAAACAAGCCAGACCTACTATTCGATTTTGAATTTGATTGTACGTATTGAAATATTTCTTCATTGTGAAAAAACCTTATATAAAATGTATTATTATTAACAATAGTAATTAATAGATCATTAAAAAAACATGTTTGATAAGGTTGCTGGGGGGTTTCACCCCGGACCCGCCAATTGAAAACACGTGTTGAGAGACTCCATTTTTAACCAAAATCTACCGTACAATTTTTTGTAACTATAATAAAATTTTCACTTGACATGGCAAAATGCATAATCTTCAATATTTGCGAATGCCATTAATTAAGAATAGAATAGAAACTACTTGCGAGTCGACACTCGAAATATTAACCACTCGGCCACCACGTATAGACTCAATGCGACCAATTTTACATACATATTATTTAATTAAAAATAAATTAAAATGACAATGAAAGACGTCAAATAAAGTTATTGAACCGATAAACGTTAGACGTTGGCCAGTTAAGTTAATCTTAGTTTAATCGGAGTTTGCGATGTTCAGAAACGCATTTTTCAAAAATATCGAAGCAATAGCGCCTCCAATAGTGCTATCGAACAGAGAAACTACCGTCAAATGTTCCTCAGAAACCGGGCATTAGTTAGACTTCTGAGAAATGATTACGAAGTAAACCTTTTAATTTCATAAGATTAAAGATAAAATACTCATAAGAAACCCGAAATATGTTTAAACATCGTGATACAATATAATAATGTTGTAAGAAGACGTCAATGAACTGTTAATCGATCGATTGTGATCGTCTGTAGATAATTCTCTCGTTATGAGCATGTAGGATTAGTGCATTACAATGTTAAAAATATGTGGGTAAGCTTAATATTTATATAGGAATGAAAAAAAAAACGATGCAGCATAGACTCATTCAAAGCTTATGTATAATACAATATACTTTGCATTTACATAATGCATAGCAAATGTAGAGATGTTAATATAACTTAATTTTTGCTTCAAGGATAAAATACAAAGTGATTATTGATTATGTCACGTACTAATTAAGTAAAATTAATTGTTTAAGGTCCTTTTTTTATATTACACAAAAATTATGCACGGCATTGTATTATAATACATATAGTTTATTGTTGTATTATTTCCTAATTATTATGATGATAATTAATAACCACGTAACTATGATAAAATTTAAAATGTTTCTGATGTCTTCAAAGAAAGATTTCGCTTGAGGATCTGATTTTGTTTATAAAATCCTTAGTTTGAACTGATTGATTTTAACTTAATTTACTTTATTTATTCAAATACGGTAACCGTATTGGTCAAGATCATTATCAAGTGGCAATGTTGCGCGGACGGAACTTCATAACTGCTAGAGTATTTTGTTACCAACGATATATTTGCAATTCTAAATGATCCATTAATAATTAATGAGGCAAAAACTGTGTAATTTCGGTGTTGACTAACGATTGCATTGAAATTATGAGATAATTATTACATGTAGTCACTCATATTTTTAGTTTGCAAGTCGTGCGTAAAAAGTTGTTCAGGTCTTTTGGACTTGATATAAAGTGACTTCGCAAGATGTACTAGTGTAATATGTTTCTGTTTTTAATTACATATTTTGGTTTGGCAATTTCGACCTCATCTTTGCTTGGTGTCTATTATGTCATCGATCGTGGAATCACCATAGCGAAATTAACAATCTTCCTTACACTACGTCACCGATCATCTCAAAAAATAAAATAGTGGTGCTTTTAGAAAGCCATAAAGAGGTAAAAACAAAGTGGTATTTACTTATTTTGTAGGCAGGTTTCTGAGCCATTTTACGCATTTTAACATGTTCTAATTAGGCAGTTACATATCTGGCAGTTGAATTGTCAATTTAGTATGGAATATCTGTGAAATAAACGCTAATGTGAACTTACTTGGACCTTTGACCTGACCTGACAGGCCCTAATAGATCACTCCACTAAGACTCTAAAATTTCTTTAGCTTGAGGTACTCTGTCAACATTATTAATTATAATTTTGTACTATTCTGTTATAATTTCTTTACATTATAAATAAGTTTTGTGAAGAGAATATTAAGTTGCTGTTTTAATATTAATTTGCTTTGTTACGGCGGTCTACTTTTAAATGGTTAATAAAAAAACCTTATATGTGCTCTATCATTCATACAAATCAATGATAATCATTCAGATTGAGTTGTTGTAAATAAATACTTGATAATAAAAGGATGTCATATCAAGCTACATCAGTTTTTCTACATCATTTTTTTTTACTTTAAACTTTTTATTATTAATCTGAAATTAATAATAAAAAGTTTAAAGTACCTGCATTAAAATTACCTGCATTTATAATACATTTGCGATTTTCATTGACACGTTCATTTTAAATTAATAAATATTAAGTGTTATTTAAATGACAATTAAAATATTATAAAATTGTATGCTAATTATAAGCAGGTCGTGTTATTTGTATTTAATTATTTAAACGTTTGAAATGTGTTTTACCTATACATGCGATTAAACGAAATTAAATCGACATATAAATTATATGTAACAAAATTTACTTAACAACACTTAAACGTTAAACCTGATATAGGTACCCTTTTTATTTTCTGTATCGATATATTTATCATAAATACCGATAATATAGGATACAAGAAAACGTCAAAATATTTGAATAAACTTTTTAATTGTAGAGAAGGCAAACAACATGTGAAACTTTGTTTTTAAATATAATCGGAGTCCAGGTAAAAACCGTTCCGAAAAAATTTAATTGAGATTTTCAACATCAGTCAACAAGAATTTCGCATAAGCTTTGTGTTTTATTGTCTCAAAACAGCTGTATGAAACCTGTTTATGAACCTGAATAAATGACTGTGGATTCATTTATCTTAAAATCCTAACAGTCATTAACTCGTGACCTATTCACGAGTAAAATTTACAAAATATGGTTAAAAAGCAAAAGGAAACTCAAGATGATATGAAAATTAGGTCGTTAAAGCGGCTGTCCTTACCAAATTTGGAGTGCCCGTCCAATCACTACGTTTTCATAGAATTGCCTAAAATACACACACATTATACTCACGCTAATAATCCCAAATGGGTTGAGCGGAGCTTTAGGTAGCATTTGGTTACACATAAAGCCACATCTGGCAGTAAAGCTCAAAATAGTGACAGGTTGCTTGCCTGTAGCCAACTAAAAACCACTTTCAAAACTGAATGATATATGTTAAGAGTTTTTGAATTTTAACCCCACGGGGACGAAGTCGTGAGCAAAAGATAGTGTTACGATAAATTCCAAAAAATGCATAACAAACTTTGGTCATAATCCCATTCTTGTAACGGTTAGGTCCATTTTTGCCAGTCTCCTTATCCTACTTTCAAATATTTAAGTAGTAGTTTCCAACAGAGCCTTCTATATCCGACTCGCGTTGATGTATTGAAAGAAAATGGGACATCTATAAATCTATCTGGAGACTGTTGTTCACGATTATAAGGTTCTGCTAAGGTTCTTAGCGAGGTTAAATACGTGTACAGTCAACTGTCTGTACATTAAGCTTTATAATGCAAATAAATTTTAATTCCTGTTAAGTAGACATAAAGTCTAGAGTGTAAAGCTGGAATTTATGTATCATGTTGAAGCATAATTTAACAAAATGAAATTATAGTTGATAATTAAACGCGAATTCATTAGCGTACCTTCCATAGGTGAGGGTTAAACACACCGTAGATTACTTCTATCGGAATATTTTTCACAATCTTGACCTTTAACTATGAATAAATAATGTCCATTTAAAAAAGAATAATTGTTTGGCAAAATCGTCGTACTATAACAAATATTATAAATAGTGTATAAGTTTAAAGCTAATGGGATGTCTGATCAAGGATCTGGTGTCGTAAGCTAGTCACGGCAAGTTGGGCGTCGCCTGTGCAGCCTCACTGAACTTTGGGTGACCTCTAGTTGCCGGGCCCACCTTCTTCGCTACATTATAGAGTTGCTTTGAATTCATTACCTGAAGGCGAATCATGCGCAGAGATCCGCTTAAAATGATATTCGTCATACATAATAAATGCTAACGTTTATATTACCTACTAGTGAAACACGTGCCTGTGCTTTTAACTTAGCAGTAGATATTTTGACGAATCTAAAACAGAAAATAGAGTTTTTAGAACTTCTCGCTTTTATGGCATTCTAAAGTAGCGTTATCTTATACGTAGCTTCACTGAATTTGAGTTTTTTTTATGATAAATGTTGCCAGAGTACCATACGACCTGCTTGGTTTTTTTAACCACCCACCGTAGCCTATAGACGATTGCAACATTGACGTCACACCGTAGTTCTGGCTTGAGAACAGTCAGTAACTGACTACTGTATGTGACGCATTCACAAAAACATTGTCCTGAGACAACATCAGAGTGATGTTTATCAAAAATGGTTTTAATTGTTGAAAATGTTAAAATTAATTTAAGGAGATCCTGGTCTACAAACACGTTCTATATGATAAACTTGTAATCTGACTTTACAATCATTACTAACGATGCTTTTGAATTCTCCAATTTACTTAGGTCTTACGAAGCTAAAGGGCCTTTAGTAAAGCTATCGTTTGCAAGAATCCATGTACCTAATGTTGGTGATCGCATTACCAAAATAGGTTCACTATGGTGCATATCGCTGAGCTCACATCTGAATCACACGCATTTTGCAAGAAGCGGCTTTATCGTTATGATCGGGTTTTAAGTTCAAGAGTCTCGTCAACGCAGTCGACATCCTTGTGGCTCGATAATTGAAGCACTTGGGCGTATTGCAAAAGTTAAATTTGATGTTTTTATCGAGTATCTTGATCAGAAAGCTTCTCAATTAATGAGTGTCGCAAGTAAAGAGGTCGGTAATGATCGTGATTTTGGATAATTCGTTACCGGTCTGTTTTAGCTTATCTTTGTGCAAGCAGTTTGGCAAATAAGCTTAAGACCCGTTTGATGGTAGATCACTGAGACTTCAATACCACGTGTCACTCCTGGCAACACTGACCATATATCATAGAACCTTACTCACCAACACAAATTGAATTACTATTACTTTATTTATTTTTGACGGGCTCTTGGTCTTTATTCATTTGATGGTAACTAATGAGAAGGCCGAAGATGCAGGGGAACTTCACATGAAACCTTCAACTACTGGACTGGCTATCTTCTCACTATACGTACTACGAAAAAGTTTATTCGGTCATCAGCTTGTCTATATGCAGAAAATATTTCTTGGCCTGTTTGTAACATGCTGCATTAAGCTTCATGTTTGCGACAAAAATAGTTCTTATCAGCATTCCGATTTTTTTAAATTTACAGTTTTGTGTTTGGACCCTTACCTTTCTTAATATACCAGCGACTTTCAATAGGTAGATACAAGTAATTTCTTAGATATTAGGTTAATGTAGTTAAGTACTCTATACGTACCAACCCTCACTTGGCCAGCGTGGGGTGGAGGGAGGGAGGGGCGATAATGCCTTAGGCATTATTGCCCCTAATGTGGGGTAGGCTCGAGTCCCTCGGTGGGGACATTATATGAGCTGTTGATGAGTTGAGTACTCGTAAATATATATCCTGTAAGCGCTTATATAAACACATAAGCGCTTACAGGATATTAGCAACGCAAAAAATCCAGTGTTTCTTTCAACTACATTTAAGCTTCTTAAAGTTCAAGGACACGCTCAGATAAACTTGAACTTTTGTCTTGCTTTTTATGTAACATTTATATTATGTAAAACACGATTGTTAAATTATAATACTAATATCATTCCCAAAATTTTAAATGCGACTAAATTAGCGTCAAATCTCGGTATCTACTAACCAATCCAAAGTAGTTTTACAGCGCTAATTTCCTCATTTTCAGGCAGGAAGGCTTGTGATTTATATGTGGATGTATCTGTATATTGGCTATGCGATAAAAATGTTGATAGATGATATTCAGGTTTCTTACTATTTTACTCAGGCAGGTCTTTTCTTTTTTGATGTATGTGTAATTTGCTTTATAATTAACCAATGTACTACGATGTAAGAATAGTCAGTCACTATGTAGAACGCAAAGAGTATACCTACATCTAATTGTCTAATACCACTTTTGTTTGGAAAATTCTGGATAGTTTGCATTAAAACTATTCGCCTTGAGAATTATAAATTTGTGGTGTCTATTTCTCCTTAATGCTTATGCTTTCTTGCGTTCTTCATACTGCTAATAATTTGTACCTTATTTAAAAATAATAACAAATCTTATAAACTAAATCAGAAATTACGTAAGAAACAATTATCTACGTACGTATTATCAATTTATCAACATGCTGATCCCCAGAAATAGCCTCGTAACAATAATCTTCAACGGACTTGATAAACGATTAACCAACCGGTAATTTCGTACGTTAAAATTATCCACTGCTGTCAGGGTTTTTGACAGATCCTGCTTTCGTAAACTAATATTGATAACGACGTGAGGACGTTGCACATACGTAATCATACGCACGCGTAATTCACTCGTTCACACGCAGTTCAGTGAGAGGATGATTAATTTGTCTACGCAAATACTACAAACAGAAAATATTAGTCTGTTTTTCTGTTTGTAATTCATAAGCTCCATAATTACTGGTCAAATTTTAAAAGGTCTTTCACTGGTGGTATGCTTTGCCCTTATTGTAACTTTTTGGTTTTAGAAAAGTAACCATTTTAGTCGTAATATGAGCTCAATTTTTGTGAGGAACGTGATTTACGCTTACACTAAGGCTTCGTCCTAATTGACATCGATCGTACGATGATCATCTCGCGATGAAAGTAATGTTTCTGTGCTTGCGCAATGACTTGCGAGCTCAATGAGGGCACAATAGAAAACTTTTATGTTGAACCCATCGCGCGATGAGAACGCATCGTATCATCAAACGATCGTTTGCCAGTTAGGACGACACCTTAGAGCCATTGCCATTGAGTACTTTCATACTTTATGAGCAGTCAAGAATTCAATTCCTTCATCGTATACTTACTATGTAATATTATCGAAGAATTTTCGATATAATATTTTGAGACACGCGTCACACAGCGCAATGACCCTAATTGTACCTATATAAGAATCTATCTGTTGATGTTTAATTTGTGATGGGTGATGGGGTTGACTGTAAATTGATTGACCATAAAATTATTACATCAAATATAGTCTCGTATACTTCTCCTACAAATTAAATTTATTTCGAGTAGATCCACTTCACTATTTAGATAAATGATTGAGCCCCGAATTCATCTATATCATTAAACTGACTGACTGACTGATCTTATTCATAGTCTTATAGGAAACAGGAGGGAGGAGCGTGATTATGTTTATTTATGTATGTTAATATATAAATAATACATAAATAAACATAACCACGCTCGTAATCCCACAAGGGGTTGAGCAGATCTTTAATAGACATTTAGTTAACCTAAAGCCACATTTGGCAGTATGGGCCATGCAGTGCCCCCTAATAGTGACAAGGTGCCAGCTTGTCCAAATAGGACAATTAAGTTTATTTATAAAAATATCTAATATTATCATGTATATTAAAAAATTCCATTATCTAGTATCCGTAACACAAGTTCTTAATGATATCTACTTACTTTGGGCTAGATAATTGGACATAATTATAGTATTAAAAATAAATTCAACAAATAATTACATGCCGACAACCCTGGTTGTACTCTGCAGAAGGTTGTCTCATAACGCGTTTACTAATAATTTATACATAATAATACCCAAATTCCACCCGTTAGCGATCAGAGCAGACTCCAGGACCCTACCTTTCATTATTTTTATGGTTGTATTTTACTATTAGATATATAAGTTAGACGGTCTAACTTGTGTAAAATCTAAATTGTGTAAACTAGGTATTTTCAAGGAAGAGAATTCTCACAAAGGTATATTATTTGGAATATGTAAGTAAATAACTTTTCTAGTGCAACAAACAGAATATTGTCCACCCTAAATAAACATTGTACTGCCAAACCATCAAATTGTTGTTTCACTTCATATATACCCATTTAGGAAAGGGAAATACAACCAGGTAAAATCTAGTATTACATGGCAGTAGTATTACACAGCTAGTATTACACACAGAAATGCTTTAAAGTGGAATATATGTCCTGACATATATTCCACTTTAAAGCATTTCTGTAGTCCGGGTAACAGGACTTAAATACCTGTTTAAAAATGAAATAAATTTTTTCTCAGGATGTAAGTTAACCTTTATATATCTATTCTTGAAGATAAGCCCTGATCCATGCTAAGTTCTCTATGGGTCATTCAATTTGTTATCAAAGAAAAGCATTACCTATTGCGTGATAATAATTTTCCACACGCTGACGCAGGGATCACGCAAACTTAGAGATAGTAGGATTCGTAATGAGGAATACTTTCTTTGTCTTAGAATCTTGTTTCTAAGTGCTACTAAATTATTTGTAAGTGCATCTTGGACGCTTATCAATTCGCTACGCACTTCACTGTAACATAATTATTGCTGTAGTTAAAGTTATCACACGTGTACATTTACTACAAAGTAGGTGACTATTTTAAAATCCGTCTTGTTAATATGGGACAGTTAATTCTTATCGGACAAGCAAAAAAATATCCCTTAGTTACATACTGACGTCCGATTACGGATTGACCATAATGCATTCTACCATGTCATCATAGTTATTTTGTTTCTTTATAGTTTTTAGACCGCTATTAGTCAACACCTGAGATAACTTTTTAATGTCATCTTCGGGTGCGTGATCCCACACTTTTCTTAAGCATCTGTCAGAAAATCTCACAGTCTTGCTGAAAAACCACAATGACATACACTAGTCCGATTACGATCGCCGTCTTCATCTACTTTCTTAGTCCTATCACCAATCTCGCAACGAAACGATCTTTCATTTATTCTTCCTCTTCCTTCATTTATGTTCATAACTTTCCTCGTAACACATAAGTCATTTCTCTTTATTAGGTAATTGTCAGTAAATACTAACTACATTCTTATAGCTTAAGTCAAAGGGTTTAAATGTATAAAAATAATATTTATACACAAAACGATTATGTTGTTTAATAGATAAATCATTACGCATTAAAATTACTATGATAAAATTGTATTTTTCACTCTTATCTCAATGTAGGTGACATAGCAACATAAGAAAACGTTTTCCTTTAATGGTCACTGATATAGATTATGCTAATTAGAGATTAATTGCTATATATCGGCGCAGGCGTGAGGTAATTGACTATAACGAGGATGTTGTAACTGATTGACGTTTAGATTGAACTAATCAATTAGTCATTATAGCCTTATTATATAAGACTAACTTTGATTAGACGAAAACTATTGGAAGCGGTATTGTGTTCGGTATCTTTCTATCTCCTAAGGCATCTTCATTTTGTGAAAGCAGAGAAAGAACAATAGTGTCTAGTAGACACAAAGTTCTTATCGTATAAAATATGGCCCGCACGCCAAACAAACAAAGATAATAATCGGAATGATAAATGTATGTTATAGGTAAGTCGTCTCGCCTAATTCAATTGTTTGCTCGAGGTACACACGCATTTTGTTTTTGATGAGGAACTTGCGATTCTCTGCAACAATATTTTTTCTTTTCACAATATTATCTTGGTTTGCTTAATTTTCACACAAGATGATATCCTCATAAATTATAACTCTGTAAATTTTGGTAGGTAAACAGCGCTTAATATGCAAAATAATATTTACTTTGCAGCGTCTTTTGAGAAGACAATAAGATTATAAAATTGTCAAGATCGGCTATTGATCGTGACTATTCTTACACATTGAACGGTTGAGCAATTAATTATTCAGAAATATTTCCAAACTTTTAATGCATCTTAAAGGTAATTTGCAATAGGTATAACTTAGAAGCTATTTGTTAGTTTTTTACTTTTGGTGTTGTCGCAATGTTGACTTTTATACAGCGTACTACCACACTACAATGTTTGAATTTTTCAACCAAGAGTTGGGTAATACTTACAGCTTCGACATTAATTTTATGACAGTAAATTATAATAATATGATAACATTATACCTGTGAACTTTGATAACGCTATGCCGCCTATACAAGGCTCCAAAGTTTACCTTCAAAATATGAAGTGACCTATTGATTTTGAATTTTGCTTGACATTTTTAATAACTGGGGGTTTAACCACGGTTTAACGATCTTTCCTTTTCTAGGGATTATAGAAGGGAGGATATCTTAGATTAACTCTAAACTCAAGAACAACATAAGCGAACTACTACTACAGGCTTACAATTATTATACAACATCGTCTCTAAACGATTCTGAATAACTTTTAGACTTGTTGAAATCATGTCAAGTCTCAGAATTTGTACCAATTATCATTTGAAATTGAGATAGTTGGCGTCGGTAAAATTCTTTACGTTACGTTTGTCTTAATTTTTTAACTAGTGTCCATTTTAAGAATAAGACATTTAATATTTTCTATGAGTAAACTATTTCTAAAACGAGTAGGGCTCTTGTGCCATAGAATTACGTTAATGTCTATTAGTTAGTAATTCATTCATTGGAATGTTGCCATTGTGATCGATACATGAAGTAGGTATTAAATAAATTGAAGCCCTATAGATTACACGATCCGCCCTTGTGCATGATGCTCGCAGGCAATATGGACGCCGTGACATTTGTCAAGTTGAGCGAAGTCAGCGCGTGCGCACGAATGCGTGTGACCTCTTTTGTCGACGCGCGGCGTGAAATGTCTGAGAGGCGCCAATACCATTCTGATATAACTTCTTTTTTGTTTAAACCATTATAATCTGTAGTTCAAGGTTTTCATTTGAAAACTCACAGTTTGTTGATCACAATTTGTTGATATAAACATTATAATTTTATTAAGATCAAAGGTTTAAATTGCATTTGTAGTCACAAATGAAAATATACGATGCTTTTATTCTGAAGCTAGTTATTTTTGAGCTTATACATATTCCTGTTTGTCTTCTGATGTTTTAAAGGATACCATAAGAAAAAAAAACCTTCGACAAATAAAAACTCCAAGTTTTGTTTTTGATAATTGTTACGCTTAATTAGGTCCAAAGTAGCTTAATTTATTTTAAAATATACATACGTATACCGCTAACGAGTGCACATTTTATAGAATGATGTCGTCAAGGACATAAAATGTAACGATATCTAGATAATGCACATAGTTGCAGAATATTTGCAAATCAAATCTCGACTAATTAAATTCAAGCCCTTGTGTAACAATGGCCATTAAGAACAGTAGGGTATTATTGGGCATTCTGGCACACTTTTTTAGCACTCCATTGATCTCACTATCGTTCGATCAATTTCGTAAAAAAGTGTGCCAGGATGCCCAATAACAGTAGTGAAAATCACGAAGTGGTCTTAAGTTTTGCAGTTTTGCATCACATTGTTCTGTGTAGGTGATTTACTAAAAGGCTGATTTAAAATGCGAAGTGAATTAGACACTCCAATGAAATATTAAATTGAAAGTTATAAATCATCGATCAATGTCGTAAAAAAGTGTGCCAGGATGTCCAATAATAGTAGTGAAAATCATGAAGAAGTTTTAATTTTTGCGAAGTGGCTTGTCGTATTTTATAACATTAGGTATCAACTATAAATCATAATTGTTATATCGAAGGACAACAATATTGTGTGTTTCGATCATCATTAAGTTAGCATACTTGATTTCAGTCTACTGAACACGTTTTCATGGTCTTCAACCTCCGGCTATTAGGCATTTAACTAGGTATAGCAGTGCAATAATGATCACAGAACTTAACAACTTGGGGCTCCCTGGCTTCCAGGACTTTATCCCCGGCTAAGTACCTATCTGTGTCAATATACACTCTAACCTCGATAAATGTGAATCCTCAACCCAAAGGAAAATACTTGTGTGGTTTGACCGAAAGCGGTGTACATTTACATGTTTGATTGCAATTTACTAAACACATTTTCAAGATTTTCTATCCTAAGCTATGGAGGCATTTAACTCGGTATAGCAGTGCAATAATGATCACAGAACTTAACATCTTGAGGCTCCCTGGCTTTCAGGACTTTATCCCCGGCTAAGTACCTTTCTGTGTCAATATACACTCTAACCTCGATAAATGTGAATCCTCAACCCAAAGGAAAATACTTGTGTGGTTTGACCGAAAGCGGTGTACATTAACATGTTTGATTGCAATTTACTAAACACATTTTCAAGATTTTCTATCCTAAGCTATGGAGGCATTTAACTCGGTATAGCAGTGCAATAATGATCACAGAACTTAACATCTTGAGGCTCCCTGGCTTTCAGGACTTTATCCCCGGCTAAGTACCTTTCTGTGTCAATATACACTCTAACCTCGTCAAACTTAAGCCCCCAATGCAGAGGAAAACACTTGTGTGGTTCGATCGCAAACTTCATAAGTCAGCATACCTGATTTCAGTCTACTAAACACGTTTTCAAGGTCTTCAACCTCGGGCTATTGAGGCATTTAACTAGGTATAGCAGTGCAATAATGATCACAGAACTTAACAACTTGGGGCTCCCTGGCTTCCAGGACTTTATCCCCGGCTAAGTATCTATCTGTGTCAATATACACTCTAACCTCGATAAATGTGAATCCTCAACCCAAAGGAAAACACTTGTGTAGTTTGACCGAAAGCGGTATACATTAACATGATTGATTGCAATTTACTAAACACATTTTCAAGATTTTCTATCTCAGGCTATGGAGACATTTAACTCGGTATAGCAGTGCAATAATGATCACAGAACTTAACATCTCGGGGCTCCCTGGCTATCAGGACTTTATCCCGGCTAAGTATCTGTGTCAATATACACTCTAACCTCGTCAAACTTAAGCCCCCAGTGCAGAGGAAAACACTTGTGTGGTTCGATCGCAAACTTCATAAGTTAGCATACCTGATTTCAGTCTACTAAACACGTTTTCAAGGTCTTCAACCTCGGGCTATTGAGGCATTTAACTAGGTATAGCAGTGCAATAATGATCACAGAACTTAACAACTTGGGGCTCCCTGGCTTCCAGGACTTTATCCCCGGCTAAGTATTTATCTGTGTCAATATACACTCTAACCTCGATAAATGGGAATCCTCAACCCAAAGGAAAACACTTGTGTAGTTTGACCGAAAGCGGTATACATTAACATGATTGATTGCAATTTACTAAACACATTTTCAAGATTTTCTATCTCAGGCTATGGAGGCATTTAACTCGGTATAGCAGTGCAATAATGATCACAGAACTTAACATCTTGGGGCTCCCTGGCTATCAGGACTTTATCCCCGGCTAAGTATCTGTGTCAATATACACTCTAACCTCGTCAAACTTAAGCCCCCAATGCAGAGGAAAACACTTGTGTGGTTCGATCGCAAACTTCATAAGTTAGCATACCTGATTTCGGTCTACTAAACACGTTTTCAAGGTCTTCAACCTCGGGCTATTGAGGCATTTAACTAGGTATAGCAGTGCAATAATGATCACAGAACTTAACAACTTGGGGCTCCCTAGCTTCCAGGACTTTATCCCCGGCCAAGTATCTGTGTCAATATACACTCTAACCTTGTCAAACGTGAATCCTCAACCCAAAGGAAAACACTTGTGTGGTTTGACCGAAAGCGGTATACATTAGCATGTTTGATTGCAATTTACTAAACACATTTTCAAGGTTTTCTATCTCAGGCTATGGAGGCATTTAACTAGGTATAGCAGCGCAATAATGATCACAGAACTTAACAACTTGGGGCTTCCTGGCTTCCAGGACTTTATCCCCGGCTAAATAACTGTGTCAAAATACACTCTAACGTCGTCAAACGTGAACCCTCGAGCCAGAGGAAAACACTTGTGTTTTTCGATCACTGTCAAGACATGCTCTGAATTACTGATAAATAATCACGGCTTTTATATATTATTTAGCCAATCAGTTTTCAAAGCATTCCCATGAAAATTCACTTATCAGCAATAACAAATATGAAATGAATTATATTAAATTTAATAAAATTGATCAGGTCTCCGATTACGAGTTCAGTTTAAATAATAAGGCTTCGTACTCACGTTATAATAACTATGATTTAATATGTGAATAAAGATATTGTTATTTAATAGGCTTCCAAGATAAATTGTTATGAAAATAAACTCATAGTTTATGTATAGGTAATCATCCTGATTGTTATGTTATACATACATTGTTAATACCGTAATCTTGGTAATACAGCAAACCTATTTATTGTTTGTAACTTTCAAATACTCTGATCAACAAAGAGTATTGATCACCATATACTCCATCCACCAATCCGCATTGGGCAAGCAGCGTGGCGGACTATGATCTAAAAAACCTCCTTTGTTGACAAGAAGAGACCATGTGTCCCAAGGCTGTTGTGATTATTATGAATCGCTGATAAACGTTTATAAACGAGAAAGTTTGTATGTTTGTTACTCGTTCACGCAAAAACTACTGAATGTATTATAACCTCATAGCTCATACATCAGAATAACATAAAAGCTATAATTATACTAATCCTACGCATACGAAGTCACGGGCTAAAACTAGTATTAAATAATTTTCATTCTTATGAAATAGTCTTTATGTTGCATGTGATGCTTAGAGTCAGCAATTAGACACACGTTCACACGCTCACAGGCATTAGATTAGCACATTCGGTGTCATTTTTAATAATTAATTTAACAAAACAAAATTGATGACATATTGTAATATTATAAGTGCTAATTGGCATCTTTTGTCAGCAAATATAACGGATGCACATAATATAAATGCATACTTCTATTATGGTGAATAAAAATACTCGTTCCATGTCTATTTACATGAACACAAAATTACTTACAGTAGTGTTTTTAATAATACTAATCGGTTTTATATAGAATGGATAATTATAAATAATAAGAAAGGTTGGTCACTCCTGTTCAATTATTGCTAGTTTTGCAGTTTACTTGTAATAAAAAGCGGTAAAATGGTAGTCACCTCACCAGTGCTCCAAGGTGCTTTCTAAGTCACTACTCACCGATAATAGTGCTAACGTAGTACCTACCCACTACTACCTGAAGAACCAGCGAGATTCAAATCTACATCGGAAAAACAAATCGACCCAAACAATGTTCGTAAGTTTTTATCGTCTTTCCACTTTGTTTAAATTTAACTTGCTTCGCTGAATGTTTGTTATAATATGTTGTGTTTGCCAGGAAATTATTTTCCACACATAAAATCTTATCTTAATACAGTATTGGTATTCTTCACATTTCAGGTCTGAAGCCAAGTATACCAAGCGCGCTGCTAAGAACCAGTCAAGCCTTTTCTTTGACACTGACGAAGAAGTCGTAAGGTGACTTTAATTTTCTATTACTTATTAGTTCGCTATTTTACGTCTACGAAATGTAGATGTTAAACTACAATAATTATAAATTATGTTTTCAATTCCTCTAGCTCCAAGAAGAAAAGTAAGACGAAGTCGGTGCCTTCCAAGCAACAGGTGGCATCCTCCTCTTCGACCGAAGCTTCCGAGTGGTTGTTCGACACAGAGTCGGACGAAGAGGTTCCAGTCCGCAACCCAAGTAAAGTCGAGAGCGTCTTGACGCGTCGAGTACCTGGCGGCGTGACTCGTCGCACGGCGCAGCTCAACGGTGGGTTGGTGGCGGAGTTACGACTCTACAGCACGGAAGAGGTACGCGACCTTGCTGGTTTGGAGAAGTGCGACAAGGCAATCGTTTGGTTACGATTGCAGGGTGACTCGGAGTCTGAGGAATTCCTTGCATTGAAGCAATTCGTTAAAATTGCTAAAACAAAATTTACTGAGGAGGGAACATTTTATAATCACAAAAAGAAAATGTAAGTAATTGATTATATTAAGCTGGGTACCTAACTAGTTAATGTTCCTTCCACAGTAAATTATATTTTGGTCAATTAATATTCGTTTTACTTTTTTTCATATACTTAACTTCTTAGTTTACCATTAGTTTATATACGGTGTATTTACCTACATTAGTCACTTCATCGGCTAACACAGTGAAAACAAATTCATTATGTCGAAGACTATATTCTGTTCAGTGTGTAACATATCCATTAAAAATAGGGCTTTCTCTGCTCACTTAAAAAGTATTTTACACAAAGACAATAGTTCGGTTGTTGAAAGTGAAGGCATTGAAAAAGTTCATAGCGCTTTCCGCAGTCGTATAGCGTCATATCGAATTCGATGCGATGGTGTTGCTCGCAATAGCGAGGTACCTGAACAACCGGTTCGTGTGTACACACCCGTTGAATTTTTGTCTCATTTGCGCGGACGAGTAAGTCTGTTACTATCATCACGAATTCAAAGTCATACTAATCTGAAAGTGAATTTCGAGTTGTTTTGTCAATTTTTTTTGCATAAAAATGAGTCAGTTGCCGTTAAATCTTTTGCCACCGAAAACATTATTTTGCACCAAAATTATGACTTTCTTGATTTATTTTCAAATATAACTAGTTTGTTGTGTAAAAAAGTCGAAGAATTTGAAGAAAGAGATAGCGGTTGGGCTTATTTGAAAAGTCTATACCTGGAAGTAAACATAAATAAATACAACCCTATGAGAGCCTCAAGTTATATAGATTTACCTAAGACAATAAAACACAAAAAAGCATGCGTCAATATTCAAAATTTTGACGATTATTGTTTTTTATGGTGTGTCGTGGCTTCACTTTTTCCTGTAAAAAATAATGCGCAGCGAACTTCAGCCTATCCACATTTTGAAAGTGTACTCAATGTTAGAGATATTTCGTTTCCGGTGGGGTTTTCAGATATTAAAATTTTTGAAAAAAATAATCCTCGTATTAGTGTTAACATTTATGGTCTCAAAAATAACAGTCAAGTTGTCGGACCACTATACAAAAGTGAATTTCGAAAAAAACACCACGTTAACATGCTTTTTCTTGAGAATGGAAAACGTACTCATTACTGTCTAATCAAAGATTTATCTAAATTACTTCGCAAACAATTGACTAAACACCATTCTAAAATATATTTGTGCGAAGATTGTATGCTATTTTTTGATGACAATGATAAATTAGAATCTCATCTTTGTAGTGGTGTAGCAACAATTTTACCAAAAAAGGGAAATCTACTACAATTTGAACATTTCGAACGAATGCAAAATATACCTTTTGTTATTTACGCAGATTTCGAATCATTGTTAATACCATCTGAGTCAAACTATGGAGACTGCACATCGTCGTTGCAAAAACATGTGCCTGCTGCATTTGGATACTACATTGTATGTTCCTATGATAGCTCACGCAACAAGTACGTTTCTTATCGCGGTCCCTCCTGTGTAGAAAAGTTCTTAGAACATTTATTAGCGGATGTAGTTATTATTTATAATATTTTACAGTCGCCACTACCAAAGTCTTTAACAGATCAAGACAAAGTTCATTTTACTAACTCATCAAAATGTTTTCTTTGCGATCAAATATTATTTGACGATAAAGTCAGAGATCACTGTCATCTTACAGGACGTTACCGCGGTGCAGCTCATTCATATTGCAATATCAAGTTCCGTTTGCCAAAATTTATTCCTATATTCTTTCATAATTTGGCAGGTTATGATAGTCATCTTTTTATACGACAATTAGGTGAGTTACCAGGTAGAATACAAGTGATAGCAAAGACTAAAGAAAATTATATATCGTTTACTAAACTTTTTCAAATTAATGACAAGGATATCGTACCTGTTCGTTTTGTTGATTCTTTTAAATTTTTGGGGACAAGCTTAGAGAAACTGGTTGCTAGCTTGAATGATAGTGATTTCAAACACCTCCATCGATTTTTCCCATCTCAGAAGCATTTTGACTTGTTACGACGTAAAGGTGTATATCCTTACGATTATATGACTAGTTGGAGTTCGTTTGAAGACCAAGAACTACCACCACACGACTGTTTTTTCAACAAATTATTTAATAGTAATATATCCGAAACAGATTATGAACATGCAAAAAGAGTTTGGAAATCTTTTAAATTATTAAATCTAGGAGAATACACTGATTTATATCTAAAGTCGGACGTACTCTTATTAGCGGATGTCTTCGAAAGTTTTCGAGAAACATGTAAGACAAATTATAAATTAGATCCAGCCTTTTATGTAACAGCCCCTAGCCTAAGTTTCGATGCTATGCTTTTAAAAACAAACGTGAAATTAGAATTAATAAGTAATTTGGAAATATTAAGAATGATTCAAAAAGGTATACGTGGTGGTATATGTTTATGTTCTACAAGATATTCAAAGGCCAATAATAAGTATTTACAAACTTATAATCCAATAGAGAAAGACAATTTCTTAGTTTACATTGATTGTAATAACCTGTATGGTTATGCGATGTGTGCCTCTTTGCCCCATTCAAATTTTAAATTATTGAATAAACAAGAAATTGATAGAATTGACTTTCGAAATGTACCAACTGACGGGGACATTGGATATATACTAGAAGTTGACTTGGAATATCCTGAGTATTTGCATGATGATCATAACGATTTTCCATTCTGTGCTCAAAAATTTACTCCGCCAGGTTCAAAAACTTCAAAATTAATTCCAAATTTATACGAAAAATATTTTTATGTTATCCATTTTGTTCATCTAAAAACATGTTTGAAACATGGGTTATTGTTAAAAAAAATACATAGAGTAATTCAATTCAATCAGAGTCCTTATTTAAAGCAATACATTGACATGAACACAGAGTTACGAAAACAAGCGAGTTCTACCTTTGAACAAGATTTTTTCAAATTACTAAACAATAGTATATTTGGAAAAACCTTGGAGGACACTGAGAAGAGAGTCACTGTAAAATTGGTCAATAAGTGGAGTGATGAGGAAAACAAAACGAAGAAAAGTTTATCAGCTGAGCAACTGATAGCTCGACCAAACTTTCATAGTGCTACTATTTTTACAGAAAATTTTGTAGCAGTTCAAATGAAACCGGAATCAATTATTTTGGACAAACCTATATACATAGGCTTTTCTGTTTTGGAAACATCGAAAAGCCATATGTTTGATTTTCATTACTCGGTAATGAAACCTTTTTATGCTGAAAAGATAAAGCTTTGCTATACAGATACAGACAGTTTTCTTTATTCTATAGAAAGCAAAGATTTTTACAAAGATTTAAAATCACATTTTCTTCAGTATTTTGATACTAGTAATTATCCTGAAAATAACTCTTACGGTATTCCAGATCAGAACAAAAAAGTACCAGGTTTGTTTAAAGATGAACTAGGTGGAAATTTAATTTCAGAGTTTGTAGGTTTAAGGTCGAAATTATATTGTATTAAAACACTGCAAGATGAATTAAAGAAAGCAAAAGGCATACAGAAACAAGTAATAAAAAAAGTTTACTTTAAAGATTACTCTAACATATTAAAAACAAATGCTTTTCTACGAAAGAAGAATATAATTTTTAAGTCCCTTAAACACGATATATTTACACAGGAACAGAACAAAATTGCCCTGTCAGGTAATGACGACAAACGTATCATACTAAAAAATAAAATTTCAACTTTATCATGGGGTCACAGGGATACTTTATCTTAGTATTCATCCATTTATATTTTCTTAGAAGTTATGAATGTTGTTTTCACTGTAAACCTCACAATTTTCACTTGTAAGTTATGAATGTTTTTATTACTGAAAACCCAGTAAGTTGACATTTATCTACGTTTTTCGGATTTCTGGATTAAAATAGACATAGAGTTATAAGTAAATAATGTAATGTGTTAGAAATAAGACCACCTATTGTACTATAGTTTTTGTAGTGTTTGTGTTTCCATATTTCTCAATTTAGGTAATGTTTTGTATTGTAATGTTTTCTACGCAAATGTCAATTTGTAATTTGTATTTAAGATAAGTTTAATAAGATTAGAATGTAATAACGGTACCCAGAATTATTTTAATATTACATAAATATAAACGTTTATACATTAACAACTGCATTTTTATTTTAAATACATCTTCCTAACTGTTCTATAGTTATCATTGAACCTAATAAAATTGTAAACTCACTCATCAAATTGTAATTGTATAAACAGAAATGTGATGCCTAGAACTGTGAGTAATGCAAAAATAGCAAGTCGCGACATGTTATTGATGAGTCCGAAGTCCTAGTAATTTAACTCGTCTTTCTGCTATGTCAGACAAAAAGAAATGTGATGCCTAGAACTGTGAGTAATGCAAAAATAGCAAGTCGCGACATGTTATTGATGAGTCCGAAGTCCTAGTAATTTAACTCGTCTTTCTGCTATGTCAGACAAAAAGAAATGTGATGCCTAGAACTGTGAGTAATGCAAAAATAGCAAGTCGCGACATGTTATTGATGAGTCCGAAGTCCTAGTAATTTAACTCGTCTTTCTGCTATGTCAGACAAAAAGAAATGTGATGCCTAGAACTGTGAGTAATGCAAAAATAGCAAGTCGCGACATGTTATTGATGAGTCCGAAGTCCTAGTAATTTAACTCGTCTTTCTGCTATGTCAGACAAAATTACAGATGTAGGTCAATACAAACGCAAACACATACACACACCTACAGCAAAATATGACTGGTATATATATAATCGCTTATTTGCATCAACAATTAATTCTTGTGAAAACACGAAACTAAGTGAACGTCAGTTATCATGGTGAGTAATAAATATGCCTACCTACCACAGTGAAGATGGGGGGTTTGTAAGTAATAAGTAATGTATCTCACGATAATTCTAATTAATTTCAGAACACTTCTTCGCAAATCACCTATATTCCCGATGACAATTCTGTTGCGAATGAACAGCGAGCGATGTGGCAAGACGCTCAAGATCCTCTGGAAGGGTTCACGGAGGAGTTCGTGAGGAGGCCTTCGAGTGAAGACAGACCTGATTCGCCTTTGCAACGCAAAGTTTTAAAGGCGATGAAGAGGATCACTCGGAGGAGGAAACAAAAAAGAAGCTCCTTCCTGAGAGATTGCCACTCGTTTATAGTAAAGAGTGCGCCTACGCGAGGACGGCGCTTAATCAAAATTGAAATAATAGATATGGAGAGATCTAATGAAATGTTAGAGGACTCAATGGTGTCTGCACAATACGTGGTCACTGAGAATATGGACCCTATACTAGACCAAACGGAGGGTTTGATTAATAAGATCTCCAAATCATTGTGTGGTTATAGCTATAATTTCTAAGGCTATAATCATAATCTATAATTTCATAAATTAAATTTCTCGCGTAGGAATTGTGTGTAACTTCTCTAGTTACATATAATCCTTCGGAGATACATTGTAAATAAAAGAGCGTACTGATGTAAATAGTTTGTCTTAAATGTTTAATATTCTTTATTCTCATTTGATAATTGTAAATATACAGATATTTCCTATTCTTATTTCATTATACTACACTTTGAGGCAAACTGTTGTTTGATTTTATCCCACATTATGAGGTATCGTTAGAAATAAAAGACTTACTTAATATACTTTATTTATTTAAAAATCTGTAATTGACATATTATTTTCAATGCACCACTTTTTAATACATATAACATTTCTGAGAGCACAGACATTATTATGGTTTAAACAATTAAAACTAGAAGCACATTTACAATAATTTTCATACAACGTTGCAAAATTAGGACTGCCTTTAGCTTCGATGTCTATCAAGATACAGTTATCACACAAGTCTTTTATCCATTTCTGCTTTTCTACCCCCTTCATTACTATAGTTTTATTTTGTAAAATCGGAATAATTAATCTTTTGAATTCCCTGTAGTCAATATTTCCTTCGCTCCAATAAATATTTCTATTTCTTTCAATCCACCTAACTCTTCTTTTTTCTTCTGGTGTTAACTTTGAATACGGATATGGGGGCTTTATCAAAAAGACTTGAGTAAATTCCTTCGTAGATAACGCTAGCTCCTTTATTATGAAATTACCACGGTAGTCTTTAAAACCTTGAACGTCAACAAAAATAGTTGAACTCATGATATTTTGCGAACAATATTACTCAAAGGTTTGTATTCTACGATACAATCGTTCAATATTAAACAGTATGCTGACGTCTGATCTGGTATTTCTTTATGACTCTCCAGCTCCAGGCGAATATTAATTACGGGTCCAGTTTTTATGTTATCGTTTTGTCTCGAACAATCTATTACGAATAATGGCGCAATGTCTTTATATTCTTGAGCACTTAACAAACAACTAGATCTACGACCATAGTAAGACTGTTGAAAATTTACGAACTGCTCGTATATTAAAGCAAAAGAATGCTTTGCGAAATCTGTATTATAGCTTTCGTACGGATAATAGGTAGAATTTAAATAAACTTTAACGTCACGCAAGTTGCAATGGTCAAATCTGGACATATCCTTAGACACGTCATTTTTTCTGTTAGTTTGTAGTCCAAGAATCACATATCGAGGCTTCTCAATTTGTGTTGAAGTTTTTATAGACCAAGTATGTTTCGTAGTCTTCGGAAGTAATGGGTATTCATAGATATCCCAATTTCTGAACGCTAATTGTATAGGTCTATCTTTTTCAAGAAGTTTAAGTAACTTAACCTTTTCTCTGTCTGATACTTTAATATGAGGCATGCGCCAAATTATTTTATGTATTTCAATACTTCGCACAGTTTCACCGGTGTTAAGTTTTAAAGCGTTAAGGTCTGTATTACTTCGCAATAAAACAAGCTCATGTTTGCAATTTACTATTACTTTTTTATAGTCTTCAGCAAATCCAAGTATGTGACTAAGTGGAATTGATGCAGAAAAATGACCGCCAATATCATTTTTAACGCCTTGTATATCCCATCCCCATGCTTGAGATATCTTCGATTCGATGTCATTCATAGATAATAAAGATTTCATAGTAGTAGTAATGCCCGCATTCTTTACTTTATCTATTTCAACACCGTTCAATTCATAGCGTATATCTTGGAACAGATACATAAGTGAGTTATTGGTAAAATGAAATGACGGCGCTCTATCCTTGTTATCATTTTTGAAAACATTGACGATCCCTTCCAAATACAAAGTGCTTGCACTTGGAAGTATGTATAAGTCTTGTTGGTTTATTGGAATTCTTATTTCATCGTTTCTGTTGAAGCTTGTTATGTAAGGCTTGTATGAATGAGTTTCAATACATTCTATCGAGTTGTCATAAACAGGGGTATTCGTAATATTTAAGATATTCATTTCAACAGCCCAATCAATTTCAAAAATTGTTTATTCTCTTCAGATAATTTCTGTCTTTTACCACAAGCAAGTGTTCTCTTTCGGATCGCACGATAACCACTAATCTTTTGAATGTGTGGAATACTGTTTTTATTGTAATCGATCATATTTTCTTATATGCAAATACAATTGTACTTCTTCACCACGAAGATCGATAAGGTTATTGAGGCTATCCAAAATCCTTATGTTAATACTATTAATAGAGTGTCTATTGACTGGAAAGTATATTGTGTTCTTTGGTATTTCTATTATTCTATAACCTGGTGGCACATTTGGAACAAATTCATGTATTATGTGACTTGATTTTCCGTTGATATATGAACCGCTAACAATATCACATTCGATGCGTACCACTGTTGTTGATAAAATGTTTACAGGAAAGGGAGACTCATGTAATTTATTACTTTTCAGAAGAACTTTACCATAGCCCAATAAATCTCCAAGAGAATTTTGCATTTCAAAATGAATATCCTTTGTGCAGTATATTGTGGTTTTAAGAGTGTTGTTATTACAAAATAATTTGAACATACAACCTTTTATATTAGCCTTAATAAAGTCATATATATCGTGAAGCTCGTAAGTTCCTTCAGGAATTTCTACAACCTCACCATTACCATAATAAAATTTGTTGTTATTTTTTGTAATATTTGGTATAGAATTGAAGGTGGAGAAATGTAATAAAGAACACTCATAATCACCATCCAGTTCCAAAGTTGGTAAATAATTTGTGGTTAATATTGAACTTTTACCAGTTATGGATAAAGTAAAAGACATCGTGGAAATGACGAAATGAAACAAGGGATGAATGTTTATATACTATATTTATTCCAAAAATTCCTTAAAAAAAATATACACAAATGACCACAATTAACACTGTTAAAATTCTGATACCGAGCATAATTATAATAAATATTATTCGAACCTAAATACTCCACTATTTCTTTAGGAGGCTTCAAATCACCGAAACTATCAAAATATTCACAGTAGTTATTAAGTTTTACATAGGCTACCCAATGACTACCATTGTTCATATAACTATCTAAGTTAACAATACCACACTCGATCGGTTTTGCTTTATGAGGCATCATATCTCTCATATAGACTCCTCGGAAATATGGTATATCATGAGAATGGTTAATGATATCAATATTTGTTAGAGCACGTCGGGGTAGCCTACGGACTAGTTTTTTTTAATGTTTATAAATAGACCGCTGCCTTTTTTATACGGTTTGATGTAAAGACCTTTTCCTATAGCAATTGCTTCCATTGTTTTGTTGTGACGCTCCAGCTCATTCAAGTTCTTTTGAGCTGATTTATACTCATTTACTGTTTTAGCTACGCCAGCTGCACCTCCAGCTAAAGCACCAAGAGCAGACAAACCCGCGAAAATAGGTATCAAAGGTAATATCCCACCAGTTTTGGGAATCGGTATGACACGTGGAAGTCGGAAATTTCCACATTTTGGAATAACTTTTTTAGCAGCTTTATAAGCATAATTGATTAACGATGTATGACTTTTTGGTTTCATTTTGTTTATTTTTGAATTTATTTTCGAAACCATTGATTTAAACTTTTTAACTCCAGAGCCTGTTTTTACTTTAGCTTTCATAACTTTGCTAACCAACCACGAAGCTAATTTTTCTCCTTTTCCCACATCTTTTGAATGCAAGCGTTTTTTAGCCATGTCCAACAGTTGCAGGTCTGCTTTGTGTCGGTTAGGTAAATCCGTATAATTTGTATATGCAATGTCGTGGTGCTTACAAGCTTCGTCCAACTGATTAATTCCTTTATCGCCTCTTGCCAATCTTTTTTTTAATTTTGTTCCTGGTCCACAATAGTTGTATCCCGGTAAGTGAAGTTCTACAGGTAAGTTATTAATCAAATTGTTTATAAGTCCTCCTCCTAGCATTTCTTTTTATATAATGATAATGATATGTATAAAGCTGCACTTATATTATTGTACAACTGAATTGCTATTAATCCAACTATTTTCGGTATCTGAAAGACCCAACCACTTGACAAGGAGTTTGCGTCCCATTTTTTTTATTACCCTTTCAATTAAATAAACATTAGGATATTTCGTTTTCTGCAATTCCTCTTGATAAAAAGAGCCTAATATTTGTTGCTTTCTCTGATCTTGAATGTGAAATGTAACTGGAGTAGTTTTATTAACCTTTTTAATTATAAATATCTCTGTAGACCAGTTGGGGGTATACCCTTTATCAAAACTACTTTTATATTTACTTATGCGTACACAGTCACCTATTTTAAAATTAATCTTTTGCTTTTTATTTGGTCTGGTTTGACTGTTTTTGATATTATTCCTAACAATTATTTCGTTTTCAGAATTCACATCCGCTGGTTTAAATTTAGTAATCCGGTGTACATTATTATTGTAGGTATTCAAAACGTCGATCAAAGTTTTCCCTATCCATTTATAACTACCTTTATAGCTAAAAAGCATATGAATTTTATTCTTTAATGTTCGAATTAGTCTTTCAACAATTGAAGCCTTTTTAGTTGAATATGATGAATAGTGATTTATTTTCAGTGACTGCACAAGTGATTTAAAGGAATCGTTGTAAAATTCTGTTCCCATGTCAGTTTGTAAGTTACGAGGGCAACGACCACTTTGCGTCAAAATAGCCGAAAACGCGTCAACGACAGCTCTTTTTGTCTTTGTTTTTAAAGGAATTGCCCAAGCGTATTTAGTGAAACAATCAATGACGACTAAAATATAAGCAAAACCTTTATTATACTTCTTTATGGTCTGGAAATCAATTAAATCAGCTTGCCATAAATCATCTATTCCTTTTAAAATAACAGATCTTCTGTCGAAATTTTTACGTGCTGATCTATGGATTTCGTTTACTACTTGCTGCTTGATCATTATTTCGCTTAGCAATTAACTTTTCGACGTAGTCTTTTGTACAAAATGTTTTCTCTAACTGCTTTAAGCTTGATGCGATTTCCTCTTTTATTGTTACCATAAAAATGGAAATTTCTTTTTTTGTACATAAACCAAAAACTTTTTCATCTACATACTTTTTGTTTACCGCATCATCAGGTACCAATGGTTCTTTGATTCCAGTTAATCGCGATGACTTAGCATCATAATGACCACTTTCTGATTTTACTAAAGAGTTATCTGTTAAATCTAATATTTCCGAGAAACGTAATCTTTTATGAACAGAATGTCCGAATTTATCAATATTCATTTTCGTCCAGAGAAGTAGTCCGAGCAAATGGTGGAGTGATAATAGAAAAATAAAATTATAATATCTAATTTATAATACCACTTTCACGTAATTCCTCAATTATGGATATAATTTCATTATCTAGCCCAGTATTTCCAGCATGTTTAGAGGCAATTAGTAATTTCAGTCTCTCCACAAGCTCGTTAGGATCATCCCAGTAAATATAATCAGTATCTTTTCTATAATTTTTCTTCACACGTAGTCCTTCACCCTCACTAACATAGTTAACATTACTTACACTCGATGAAACAGAAGATGTTGAAGGTTTACGTAACTTAAATAGTGGTCTTATAATATTTAAATATTTTCTGCCTTTATTAGATTTGATTGGCTTCTTTGGATCATAATCTCGACGGTGAGCGTTAGTTTCTATCAGTATTGCTTTATACACTTGTCCATCGCTTTCCGTTATCAGCTCTAAATTGGGTACTTTCTTAAATAAAAGCTCACACAAACCAGGAGTTTTTCTGTACTCATGACCTGCTATTGATATTTTTTTATCATTCATTTCTACACGAGATGTACCCATCATTAATTTACCTCGTTCTCTTCTAACACCAAATGGAACATCCCTAAATATTTCAGAAGACATTGACCAAGAAGTTCCATCTAAACTAGGTATTGAGTCTATTGTTCTGAACGAAAGATTACTTGTGTTGTTAGGATCAGACTCGTCAATAGCATTTCCATCTAAGTTTTGATCCATTTCATCAGAATCTTGAGAACTGCAAATGCTATTTTTATTCTTAAAGGTTTTCTCAAAGTCCTCGGAGTCTAGAGAAAGATTCTCATCTTTCATGAGAAAGGAATCTCTCACTGAATCATTCATAGAATGCTTTGATGTCTGTAAATGTTTTTTATGTTGTATAATTTGATTGAGTGAAGTCGTAACGGGTTTAAAAACTGTATCTAACATTTTTTCATTTTCACTTTCCATTAAACGCATTTCTTTGACTTTCTTTTTGACAGCTTCTGAAGCTTCAACCACTTGATTTTTTATTTTCTGTTCCATTTAATAAACTGTAGAAGTTCACGTGTTATGTCTAATAGTTTTTTAGGCGAAATGAATCTGAACTGGTATGAATCTCATTTTATTTATTAATCAAATTTAACAAAAGTATCAAAATTCATCCTGTATCCACCTTTATTTTTCGGACAATCCTTATTAATTACTAAATAATTATACGGAATCTTCCAAATTTTCGAAGACAATTCTTTAAACTCTGGCCACGACATATCAGTACTAACATGTTCATCGTATACATGACGTAAGTTGATATCGTCTTGTTTGAATAATATTATTAGGTTGGCGTTATCTCTTACCAACTGTTTAGGAACTTTAGTGTAAGTTTGATTTAAGTAAAAACAGTCAATAAATTTATGCCTACCCATTGCAAAATAATCTCGCATGTTGGATTGATTTTCACATGCTACATCATCGAAAATTATTACTGAATGTGGTTTAGCCTCGTGTGGACTCACGATCAAGTCATTATCTCGATATTTTGCGAATGATACCTCTGGCACTAAATTCAAAACCTTTTCTAGGTATACATATTTGGATTGATATAGCGTCTTAGAGTATAAATACACATTTTTAAACCGCAGTCCATTTTCATGTAGTAGAAGGCCAATAAGTAAGTTTGTTTTCCCACAGTTTGACGGCCCACAAACAAGACATCTAATCATATTAGGTAGCAATTTTCCATGTCGATGAACAGATACTACCTCATCTGGGCAAATTTTTTGAAATTGCAAAGATAGTGGTTGTTTAATAAATTTCATCGTAGGTAGTATCCATACAGATCGATGTAGGTAGAGAGAATGAATGTATTTATAAATATCTGGTTTTATATTCATACCACGGCAGTTATAGAGAGGATAATTATCCAACAGCCAATAATCATGAAGGGGGGTTTAGCAGCTAAATCAAAAAACGCTTTCAATTTAATATTGGAGTGTCTAATTCACTTCGCATTTTAAATCAGCCTTTTAGTAAATCACCTACACAGAACAATGTGATGCAAAACTGCAAAACTTAAGACCACTTCGTGATTTTCACTACTGTTATTGGGCATCCTGGCACACTTTTTTACGAAATTGATCGAACGATAGTGAGATCAATGGAGTGCTAAAAAAGTGTGCCAGAATGCCCAATAATACCCTACTAAGAACAGTTACATCAAAAGAATATGTTTACGGAAAGTTCTGCTCATTTTGATTGTATGATGATAAAGAGGTTTATCGTATAATTTTAAGATAGTGCCATCAGCCGACAGACTTGTGAATTTCACGCGACGAGCGGTGGTTCGCCTTACAATGTTGATATTGAAGATAAGAATACTGATAAAGGTATTAATTGCTAGACGATAAAGTGGCATTGGGGGTCGACGGCCAGCCCAGTAAATCAGAATAAACACCCAAACTTGTTTTTTTAGTAGATGTCTAGACTTTGTTTGTTAAGCAAAATAAAATAGACGGATATGTTGAACAATTCCTGGCCTTCACTAGATCACGTTTCGAATTTTCCTATTGTAGGTTTGATTCATTTCCATATTTGTTTTTACAAAGATTCAATTTTCAATTCAAGACGTTTCAGTCGCGTCTAAATTTTATCGAAATGTTTAAGCTGATACATGTTCGCAGTTTCGGTAAAATTTTAAGATGGCGGTATTATCCAATGATTTTTGACAGTTCAAAGCGATGACTAGCTTTATCATATCGTGTTTCGGTAGTTATGCTAGGCGGGCTGGACCATAATAAAAAATCGATTTACAAATTATTCATCAATATCGGTTGAATAGTTTAGGCGCTACGATGGAATATAATGTACAAACAAACATACATACATACTCACATACATAGACTGCTAAAATCATTATCCTTCCTTTTGGCTTCGCCGTAGTCGGGTAATAATGTATGAGACGGTAATATTGTTTTCGAACAATGTTGTTTGCTTTTTAAGAAATGGCGCTTAACCTGTGCAGCATCTGACCTACTTTTGTTGCATGGAAGCCTTTAATTATGAACAGTGCTTTGGATGGTATTTAGACTAATGAGTGTCGTGGAATGAGTCATTGTATTAATATTCAAAGTGATTGTCGTAATGCATATCAGCATTTAACGAAGCTTTGAGATGGCTTGATTCTTAGTTGGGTAACTCATCATATCATATCATAACAGCCTTTATAATTCGACCCACTGCTGGGATACAAGGCCTCTCCTTGTCATCAAAGGGGGTCGAGGCAGTAGTCAACCACGCTTGCCCAATGAGGATTGGTGGACGGAGTATAAGTTTATCAATACTCCTTAGCGGGTCCATTAGTCGCCTTCTACGACACCCATTAGAGGATATGGGGTGATGCTATTCTACTCTGCCGACATCACACGGCTGACTTTGAGTTGGGTAACTGCAAGTATCAAACTACGTATAACAAATAAGTATAGTCAAAAAGGCTTTTTTAATGTTTACAGGAGTTGTAAATACGAATTTTCACTTTCCTTGTATAGCTGGTAAGTCGAAATGAAAATTAATTTTGAAAGAGCATTTGCGCTGATAGCTAAAGCTCGTGGGTTTGAGTCCCGTCTCATCATGACGGCAGTCTTTTATTTCATATGGTATAATTAAAAATACAGTGTTTGGATATATGTATGCATATGTATGTACAGCAGTGTTAAGAAGTCTTATCCTTGAGTCTTTTGTATTCTGTGTGTGCTGTTGCTAAATGGAGAATCCACCGTTTTTGGTCGTAAAATTTGTTTAGCGCCGCCAAGTTGCAATTAAAGATGCACCTGAGTCGCTCTTGTTCGTTCCCTCAATGTCGCAACCATCTGCTGTGCAACGCACACCTGTGTTCTGTGGAATTGCACAAGGATGTAGCTGTTTTGAGATGCATAGGATGACATTATTTTAATTAAAGTTTTACTGTTTTAGGTTGCACTTAAATAAAATATTTTACGTTTACAAACCTAGGAGATTTTATTTTCTATCTACTTATATACATTATTTTGTTTGATTTTACAATATATAAATTGAGTACGTTAAAATATACCGTTCTTTTAGCCATTTACCAAATTTTGGAAATATAAACAACACAATAGCAGACGCGTGTTCCATACTTACAATCTTGGGTATATCTGGTGCATTTTTGCATTATTTTGTGATTCCTGAGGACTCCATCTCTAGGTAGGTACTCATAATCAGGCGGGATTGGGTTATTCGTTCTGACCAAAAAAATGTATCGAATGAAGATTTTTTATTTAAAACGACAAAACTAGAAATATCCTGCATTTTTCAAAAAGAATATTGTGTATACGGTACATTTTTTCAAATTATGTCGCTTATGTAAATTATGCCAAATAAGTAAGCATTAAAAAACAAAAAAAAAAACATTTACTATAATATCAGCATTGGAAGATCATTAAGAAATATATTTATAATAAGTATTATAAGACAGTAGAATATAGTTAGACGCCGTCGTGGTGGAGTGGTCAGTATAGTTGCCTACACATCCATCAAGCGGTCCAGGTTCGAATCCTGGTAGCGGCAAATATTTGTGTGACGAACACGAAAATTGGTTTGCGAGTCATGGTTGTTCATATATTTATTTCAGTTTATTTATAAAAATATTTAACATTATTACGTGTATATTAAAAATGTCCTTTATCTAGTATCCATAACACAAGTTCTTAACGATACTTACTTTGGGCTAGATAATTGGTGTGAGCGTGGAAATATATCGTATTGTATTGTATATTTATAATCTATATATCTGTATATATAAAAATGAATACTGACTGACTGACTGACATATCAACGCACAGCCCAAACCGCTGGTCTAGAGATTCCAAATTAGGTAGGTAGGTTCCTTATGAGGTTCAGGGATGCGCTAAGAAAGGATTTTTGGAAATTCACCCTCTAAGGTGGTGAAAATGGGGTGCAAAGTTTGTATGGAAATCCGTCATTTTTAAAGTAAAATCCATAAAAATTGGTGTATGGCCTTGCAGTTAGAAATTAAGTAATAGGTATTTAGGATTTTAGAAAATTCAATCCCTAAGGGGGTAAAATAAGGGATGGAAGTATGTATGGAAATCTGTCATTTTTTTAGAGTAAAATCGATGAAAATTAATGGCGATTGGATTAGAAGATATAAGAAAAAAACTTAAATGCTGCTCGAAATAACTATTCTACGCGGACGAAGTCGCGGGCAAAAGCTAATCTTATATATAATACTTGATATACTTATATGTCTTCAAAACTAAAGAGACTTAATTGAAAAAAAAACCAAATCCACTACAAATAAGTGAAGCGCTTCGGATTGCTCATGCTAATTACAGTAACAATATATTGTACATTATAAAGCCAATATGTATTTACGGTAATGTATTCACTCACACTGCCCCTCATCGCCGACCAATAAGTTGCGCAAACGGCACAAGCAATTCGCACAAAGGCTGAGAAATTCTCACGGACAATTCAAAACCATCGGATTCTCGATCGAATTATTTTATCAAAGTAATCAATCCTTCGAGAATGCAATTATTGTCAGTAATGCACATGGCATTACTGTTAAGAAATATTTAAAGTTTCATATATTAATTCTTGAGAATCATTGGTACAGAGATGCGATTAGAGAAATACGGTATTCTCTCGTGATTTTACGCTAGTGTTTTTAAGTGAAAAATCAAATTTATATAATCTTTCAAATATTTTTAACAATAAGCAATTATTTAAATATTTTAGTGGAATTCTTATCGTTGCATAATCATTTAAAGATTTTTCTCGATATGTACATATGATCGAGTCCAGAGAAATCTTCGCGCGCGCGATGTACCTATAAGTTTTCTTAATGGCTCTTCTTATGGTTATCCTTTATATTTTTTTCATTACTTTCTTGCCACTAATAATTCTAATTTTCTTGTTTTCAGGTAAGTTTTTGCTGTGTAAGGAGCGAAATCATTATCAAAGACGTAAGTAAGAGTAAATAGACGTAAAAACACATACCTAAAAGTTTAAAAATAATAATTGAATCATTAAATATTGTTATGGGTGTTACAAGTTACGTGATTTAACTGACATGACATTGAAATATAATCATTGGGGCTATATATCGATGATGTACGCCAAATTAATTAGTGGCCATGAGGCAACTCGTGCGCAGGTGTGTGCGAGTCATCTCCTGGGAGCAATGCTGTTGTCCTTAACACGCACTTAGTTGAGGGCCTATTAGATAACTACTATTAAATAATAACTTGCTCTTGGCCATTCTGCGTAATTCAATAAAAGCTTTTGAACTTGTCAATACAAATTGCATCTTTTGTTCAGTAAGCGTACAGTACAAAGACGCAAATTACGACGCTCACCGCATGTGAATATGTTGAATTAATGTTACCTTTTTAGTTGATGACACAATGATGAATGTATGTTCAGTTATGTCATATTATTATAACGCACTCAGCTAGTTCGCTTGACTGTTTCTGATGCGTTTTTGTTTATTTTAGACGCTGTGATTAACAACGGGTCTTACAGCGATGATACGCAATGGTTTTCTGAATAGGTAATATTATTAATAACTAGCAATTCGTCTACGTGGGTTTAAAATATGTGTGTAGCATCTACTCATTAAAAATGTAGCATAAATATTTTTAAAATTGATATATATTTTTTTAGTCTATTCATTACTATTTTTAATCTTTATAAATCGGGTATAGATTATGGGTAATATCTAATCAAAATATTTCTAAGATGATCTCGCCTTCGAACAATTCTTTGTCGTCTGCTTATAAGCTTATTTTGGCAATGTTTGCGATATAAACAAACGATATAAAAGGTTTTGCTTACTAACGCTACCCGAGTGCAGTAATACCGGCCTCATTCCTGGAAGTATTTGCCACAGTCACGTCTCATTTGCATGCGCAGAACGCCTCACCGATGTGATTGTGCACCAATGATCGTTGCATTTCACTTTCAAAATCTTGTACAGTAATGTCTTGCGGTCTTAAAGCCTTAGCATATGGATTGCGCTTCTTTGCTCGAGCTAAAAAATCTGTTTAAAATTCTGAACATGATTTTAAACAGAGCAGTTATCTGTGATGAATGTCGCTTTTTTGCGCGCTTTTCAATGCGTTTATGGTATAGTTAAATCTGTGTATGCGATCGACCCATGTCAACCGACGAAAGATGCGTCATATATCTTTAACATACCAAAATATACGAATTATTATATAAAAGAGTCCTTTCTTCCAAATTAGTAGATAGAGATCACTTTATTCTCTTTGCGTGATAATATCACACAAAGAGAAATGAGGACTATGCAGTTTAAAAGTAATGAAGCGAAATGAAATGTACTCGTATATCGATATCATCCTTTCATATTCATTTTACGTCAACTAGGTACTCTCTTGGCGGTTCTTTTCCTTAAATGACCGGCGATTTCAAGTAGATACTTTTCCCTTCTTCAAAATTTTGCGATTTTCTTTACATGACCAAACCAAATAAGCATCCCTTTCTCAATTCTTGGATTCATTCAAACCATCCAAACCATCAAACCATCTCCCCCGTCACATCCCGCTGCTGACTTTCTTGGCAATATGCCAATGCCGACTAATTAATTATTTAGTTTCATTTATTTTACATACACATACATACAATCTCACTCGTAATCCCATGAGGGGTTGAGCAGAGCGTTAAGTAATATTTTGTTACACGTAAAACCACATATGGAAGTATGGACCATGTAGTGCCTCCAAATAGTGACAGGTTGCAAGCCTGTCGCCTACGTAAAAGGGGCTTCAAACCAAAAAAATAACAATCCTTCAGTGACTAATCTGACTCAAAAGTCAACAGAACAGATGTTACACTCAAAATCATCACTCATCAACAGTCAGGGTCTATTTTAAACAGGAATTTAATACGATAAACAAAGAGATTTACACACTTTATACTAATATAACATAACAGCAATAAGTCCGATTTAAAATCCTGAAAAATAACAGTTCCTCATTACATACAATACTTAATGAATGTGTAAAAGTATCGTGGGCTAAACCAAACCGGCTTATCCTACACGTGTCAGAAATGATTTATCTTGATAATTTATTACTAATTAAATTTATAATTGGTAAGTTCATGGTTAATTATTATGAAAGCGGAACGGAGTATGGTGAGCAGTTATATCTTAGTGTAGGTAAAATAAAGTTTATCCATATAAAACTTTACTAATTTATTAGTAACATGATGTTTTATTGGTTGGTTTGTAGCAACTTCAATGTAATGTTTAAAGTATATGGATTTATCTGTTTTTAGGGTTCCGTACCTCAAAAGGAAAAAAACGGAACCCTTATAGGATCACTTTGTTGTCCGTCTGTCCGTCTGTCTGTCAAGACCCTTTATCTCGGGAACGAGAGAACGTATCGAGTTGAAATTAAAACTATATACTCAGGTCTACGATCCCTTGATGCTGTGAAAAGATCAAACTTCTTAGTAAACGCAAAAAGAAGATACGGCCGTTTTCGCCGCAAAAACGCATATTTTGACACTCTCAAGGGAATCAAAATTCATAGGGTACTTCCCGTTGACCTAGAACTATGAAATTTGGCAAGTAATATTTTCTTATACCACAAGTACAGGAAAAACTCTGAAAGCTATACATTTGTAATTAAATCATAAAAAATATAGTCCTTATTTAAAGTACGTAATCAATCATCGAGGTTTGCCTTTATCTCAGGAACGCGTGAAGGTATCGTGTTCAAATTAAAATACTCAAGTCTACAGTCCCTTGGAGCTGTGAAAAAATCAAACTTCTAAGTTAACACAATAAAAGATACGGTCGTTTATGTAGCAAAAAAATACAATTTTGTACGGAACCCTCGGTGGGCGAGTCCGACTCGCACTTGTCCGGCTTTTTTGAGTGAGTGTATTTATGGGAGATAGAGAGAATGTCTTTATTTATAATAAGAATACATTCTTTCCGTGCTCAAAAAAATAAAATAAAGAAAAAAATCAAAGAAATAGGTATGTATTTACATAAAAAATATATAAACCTTCATCGCACTTGCATTTGGAATTGTCTAGGCAAGACACTACCGAATAATCAGAGGTCTTTTCAGTTAAGATTACAGTAAATCAACAAAACAAGGACATGACTAAATAAAGTGTGCATGTATCCTAACAATAGCGATAATAAACGAATGAAGGTTGCTGTGAATTATCTGTCAATTTTTATATGGCATAGTTTCTATAAATAGAAAATGTGTTTGTGTTGTTGTTCAATTATCATTTAGAACAGGATAGTAATGAATTTATTTGCCTGTCCTGCTCCCAATTTTATTTGGGGTTGGCCTAATACCCTTTTTATGATAGCATCCATGAACAATTATATTAGTAGACAGGATTTATTATTTATTTGTTTTCATATTTCGAAGTTTTTTTTCGTAAATAGCTGTGAATAGGATATGACTGTATTGAAGAAATTGTATCTTCTGTTATATTTACAAAGTCTTATCTTATGGTATACCTTACCACCGGAATTAGACCCGGGATCGTCTCTCTAGCGAAGTACAAATTTGCTCTCTGTTTGGTTAGTTAGAGGGTTTGTTTTAAATCCGCCCGGTTAGATATCACCATCCTAACAAAATTTGTCGGCATAACAATAATGCTAGCAGTATAATTTTCGGACTTATCATCGCCTACCATCATAATTATGATACAAAAATCAAGAGCTTGCTCGTCATAAAATAATAAAAATAGTTTGAACTTGGAAATAAATTGGTCAAAGTCAGCATATTTAATATAACAGTAACATAGAGGCGGGGTATACCTGTCGCTTTTGGCACTGTCTTACCCTTGAAATGTCAATAGTTTGAAGAATCTAAGCCGCAAAATGTTTAGATATGAGGCGAGAATGTCGCCCCGCGGGTGGCGGGATCACTGATTGTGAAATGGCCCATTGTTTGGCGCCAGCGGAGATCCGTGCGCACGCGACTACGCCTTCGACTTTGCTCTACATTGGACGGTTCTCAAACTGTTTGATTATCAATAACTTTTTATTTAATCTAAACATTAACACAGACAAAATACAATACGATATCTGTTTTCCGTATTTTTTTTAAATATTGTCCCACGGTCCGTAAGCTCGATTGCGGAGATGTTTTAGAGTGTGATCTGTCCTGGTTATCGGGTTTTGTTTGTTTGTTCATCAATGGTGTAGTTGCTCTTTGGGTGTGATGCCCTTTATGCCAATAGGTGTAAATCTTATCACTGTTTTAAGTCACTGCTTGGCCCATACTGGTGTGATAATTGGCGTGAGTGTGAAAATATATTATATGTATATTATATTATTATATTATACTGCCTTTTCTAAAGCTCGACCACCCCTTGGGAATATGAGCGTTTGCTTCGAAACTCTAATCGCTGTAGAGATTCCTCCGAGGGAGATGCTCATCGACTAGTAGTCCTCAGATTAGTTTGAATTACAGACTAGAGGACCAAAGTCCTCGCCTTCTCAAAAACCAGGTGACTCTGAGGAGGCCATCTACGGCCATAAGCAGTAGATATTTAAAGAAAAAAGATAGTGTGATGGCAAGTGGTAATGATGCTCAAATACGAAAATAGCAGGTGAAGCAAAGTGTACGATACTAGCCACAGTAGTCATCCTCATCTTCTCCCTTCTTTTATAGAACCGTCAGGATTGTAGCTTGTGTGCTAGCGGAGAAATCCATTTTTGGATAGCGTGAACGGAGAAAAGTCTCTCTAAACTTCTTTTCGGTATTGCAAAGGCTTACGTCTACAAATCCTGCCCAAATACTTTTGTTTTGTACGACAAGATAATTTGCACACGGTATTAAACTTATTCAGTCACGTGGCCACAACGCGCACACAACGTAAACAAAGCTTATCGATCGTAATGTTATGAAACTCTTTTAATATATTTCTTATTTCCTACATACAATAGGTTGAAATAATTTTATTTTCAATATGACAAAGGTCACTCTAAATTACTTATTTGCAAACATTATAAATGATTAGGATTGTATATTATTTGTACGAAAAATTAAACACCGCATAGATAAAATTATCTAATAAGCCGTATTGGGCTAAAATGAAAAGAATAATTACCAACAATATCAGAAGCGTAGCTGTTTTTTTCTCTGCTACCTGGAACAATGTCTAGAAGCACCCTCAAGATCTGACGCTCCTTGTTGACTCGAAAATGACAGTCAGTCATGACAAGAATCCGTCTACGGGAAGTTCCCGTTTAGAAGAATACCAAGGTTCTCGCCTTGTTTGTAAAAACCTCTGGCGCCGCGATTATATTCACCTGCAACCCAGTGCCCTTTGAAAAAGTAAATATTTTTCAAAATACAATTTTATACGGTGAACTATTTATTGAAATAGTTTGAGAACATCGTGCAATAAAAACCTTGACTTGTCCATCACATCTCGATGACTTATATTGTAGTCAGAACATTGATCTGAAACATTCCTTACAGTGATACTGGTTCTTCTGTTGAGGTTTTTAATAAAACACAACCCACAGTTGTCATAGTGTTAGGCAACTTTATTCTTAACAATAAACAAACAGAAGTCATTAATAGTAGTTTATGCAACTGTCATATAATGAAGGGTATTAAAACACGAGTGTGAGTTTATGAAACGAGCGCAGCGAGTTTCATAATAGTAACGAGTGTTTTAATACCCGTGTTATATGCAGTTGCATACACTACTTTATCTACACTCATACATAAATTCAAATAAAACAACAGAAAAGACAAATGTATGGGTTAGATCCCTTTGCCTTCCCGAGTATTTAAGAAAAATAACTGTATCATAATGAGTCGAACCGGTGTTATAATGGGGTCATTATGTTACAGGTTTTTTTTTAAATTTTAATTTTGATTATCTGTATTAAAAAGTATGTCATTTTATGTTCACCTTTGATATCGTAATTCGAATATTATGACATGAGTGTAGATAAAATATAATACAGTAGCGAAACATAACAATGTAGCATGATATGCATATGTCATCGAATAAACTGATATACATTAATCAATTAGAGTACTTAATAGTTAAGAAAAGATAATTATTAAAGTTTTGTTATGATATTCAGGTATTAAAATGGCGAAAATTCATAAAGTTTTGTAGCTTTATGAACTTTCGCAATTTTATCGGCGTTTAAAACAACAAATATTACAATACTATTGTCCAAAATACCAATACACGATTTGCTGAAGCTGAAGTATCTGATAATACTGAAAATGTTCGAAATATTCAATTTCGCTTTATTGCGATCATGTGTTTATAATGGTCTTATAATTAATTTTTGGTATCAACATGAATCCTGTTAGGGTACAGCAATATCCCTTCTCATCCAATGGGTCTCGTGAGAGCCGGCTGAGGAAGTTTCTGAATCATCACCATGGCATTAAGGGGTCATTTGCGCGGTGGCAAGTCAAATCAAAAGTTCTTTATCCATACAATTTGTACACTTAGGAAAGTCAAATGTTCACGACTTTACCAGGAAGCCTTGTTATTAGAAGAACCGAAAAGAAACTCAGCTCTTCATCCTTTGAATTTACCATAGTATTGATTTGGAAAGAGCCATAATTCACATGTTCAAGTCTTTAATAATTAATCGTAATGATATAATACAATAAAATACTAATAATTACACATTCAATAATAAAAAAAATCACACTAAACAGCATATCCAAGAGGGTTAGTATTAGGAGGACGACCATAAAACTATGCCTAAACGCATAAAGTAAGAATAATAATAATATATTTCCACGCTCACACCAATTATCTAGCCCAAAGTAAGTATCATTAAGAACTTGTGTTATGGGATACTAGATAACGGATTTTTTTTAATATACTTAATATATTTGGGCATTTTTATAAATATCCATAAATAAATATATAAACAATCATGACTCGCAAACAAATTTTCGTGTTCGTCACACAAATATTTGCCGCTACTAGGATTCGAATTCGGACCGCTTGATATGTAGGCAGCTATCACTCCACCACGACGGCGTCAAAAGTGTGCACCGACCACGAATAAATTTGTATCAAGGTACACAGAGAAAGAAGATATTACATTCCATCTATTCTATTCTATTCCTAATTAATGGCATTCGCAAATCTTAAAGATTACGCATTTTGCCAATGTCAAGTGAAAATTTAATTATAGTTAAAAAAAATGTACGTTAGATTTTGGTTAAAAATGGCGTCTCTCAACACGTGCTTTTACAAAAAAAACTCGGGAGTAACTCCATCAAAACACTACATTCCATCTATACAATGACAGTATCCCAATGCACAAATTCTGTTATTTCTGAAATATAATTTGTTAGCAATTAAACTACACAAGAATATGCTAATCACGCGTCCGTAACATGATGGCACTTTTTATATCAATATCCTTAAAACAAAATAGAACGACGAGCAATGATAAGAGAGCACAGTTTGTACACGATATTTACTAAAGTGCGATATCTCGCCACCTCAGAAATAAAACAAAGCGTAACTGATTGTGAGTACTATCAAATAGAGACCGAAATAAAAATGGTATAATCACTGCGTGTTTACCCTTTTATCTCGTTATCCGTTGTCATGCACGAGTTACAAAACACGGTAGTTTTCCAGCTAAATTTATCTTAGGTGTATTTTTACATCTCTTAAAATACTGTTTAAAATCAGTTTTATCATAATTATACCGATGTATCGAGAACCTGTCGAAACAGAACAATGCCGTCAACATCATTGTTTTGGCAGCAGATCTTGAGTAGATTTCAATGGATACATTATTATCCAAAGAATATACCTATCTTCTTTGGAAAATATAATTATGATTGAAACTATACTATATAAATATATTTGGAAACAATTTTGTAACAATACTAGATTAGACTCAGTTTATCTTTAGATGGACAATTGTATGACACATGCAATAATAGGAATTAAAATTTTGTCTTCGTGAATAATATTGTGTAAATAACTAACGCATTATTGGATTTTTTTTGTATACGAACATTGTATTCTTATAACAATGTTAACCGGAGGATCTTAAATGTATGCTTACCACTTAAATTGATAGGAATATCTGTAAGTACCTATCTAACAATAACATAAAATGGTGGTGGGTATCAAAACTTAAATTGCTTAGTTCAATAATATGATTAATTAAATTATAAGAACAGCTTTTCACAAGATAAATAATCCATAAGGCGTGGGAGTAATAACTACCCAAAATTTACGCATGTTAAAATGTAACTTAAATTATATTGATAATTATTTATTGACTTGTATTGATATTTTGAAATCATAACGAAATTGTAAGCTATGGAGTTTCTTTCGCCATTTCTTCTCCATCTCAGCATAATAATAATTATTCGTCCCGAAATGGTGGTAGGGCTTTTGACGATTTAAAAGTACTTAGCAAAGTCCATTTAAATAAAGAGCTTTTTAATTTTCATTTTCATTTTTCATTAGGTAATTAAAGTGGGTAATAACATTAGAAAATGTCCAAATGAAACTTAGACGAAGGATCTAGAACTGAAATGTGAATCTAAAGAAGCATTCATTTTTAGATTTTTTTCTAGTTTAATTCGATTCTAAATTTAATAACATTTCAGTTCTGGATCCTTCATCTAAGTTTCATTTGGACATTTTCTAATGATAGGTTATAATATAATTTTAATTAGGTACCTACTATTATAACATATCGAAATTCGAACTGCCAAGAACTCTAGTTTTCAATTAATATTTTTTTTTAATGTAGTAATTTATTATTTCAAATTGGCACGAACAATACCTACCATTGTTCGTGCTAATTTGAAATAATAACCCAAAATTAATTGAATTTCTACTTAATTAATTGAATGTCGAATTTAACTGTCAAACTCAAACGAATATTTCACAATTAAAGGAATTTCTTAATCAATATGTTTTCTAAATTATATTTAATGTTGATATACACTGCCATGGCTTATTTCGTTTTCAGTTTACTTAACAAAACAGCCTAATAGACGCTTACAACTCTGACGTGACTCTCGCGAGCTCCCAACCCAGTCACCTTCCCTACCTTACCTCGTGGAGCTCTCGCGACATTGCTCACCAACAGAAACACAACACCACAAAAATGTAGTGCTATTTGACTGTCGTCTTCTGTAAGGTAGAGGTACTACCCTAGTTTGAGCTGATCCAAATTCAAGCGGCTAGTCCGCTTTCCCCTACTTCGAATAAAAGACATGGTCATTTACGACAGATAGGTAAGTAATTAAGCTTCGAAATCCGATAAGATTATAGGTTCTTTTCGAAATTTCTCTATCTTGTTCTGACGTAATAATAGAATCTAGTTATTACCAGTTATCGATAAAAATCTATTACCTAAACGGACTCAAGGGATCAAGTGAATAGTTTGCTGAAATAAGGTAGGTTGTAATAAATCATAACTGTCTCCACCTTCGTCGCCACGTTCTTCGAGGATCAGTAACGCTGCTCACACACCAAGCGATCCTATGGAAGGGTCAAATTATTGCGTAATGAACATGAACATAGGCCTATGTCCAACAGTGGGCGTCTCTCGGATGAAATGATGATAACGATGAACATGAACATATGTTTACGGGACATTGTTTATTTTTTATAAATTTCTAATGCAATTATTTTTCAACTATTAACTGTACAAGTTCTTTTTGTGTGATCTAGGCACATAATTTGATCTTACTATGTTTTTGGCGTGAACGCATTAAATAACAATTGTGACAATTTTCTTAAAAATTTACGAATAACGAAGTTTTCGTCAATAAGTAGTTACAAGTTATAACTATTCAATCTTAATTAAAATATTGACTTAATTTTTTATCAAAAAGAAAACAATTATTTTACATAAGTAGCTGCATGTAGTTAATTATAGCCTTCACAATTTATCTTATCAAGTCAAATGAACCACCCGCCTCGCAATTATAATTAGTATCACCAATATAATAAAGTAATTAAACTGTAAATAGCAGACACATGTAGTGACATCTGTTGTTGATGCATGTAATTACATTTACCGTTTTCTTTCACGCGCCATATTTGATTTTAAGTAAAAGTTGTCGATGTGATTTATAAAGTAAATTAAAGTTTTCATTTGCGTATGTTCTGATGATTTTATGTTTTGTAATAATGTTTTTAACTGTAAATATTATAATGTAGTTTCCATTCGAGAGACTGTGCTCCCTGTAGAAGTTTCTCTACTCACCTGTAGGGCAGAGTAGAGTATTTTCGTGTTGATGGTTGATAACTTTTTTTTTTTAAAGAAATAAAGTATATTTAGGTCTAAGAAGGAAAATAAACAGTATTTTTGAAAAATTCTATTTTTTTTATTGACATTTTTTAGTGCTTCTCGCATAACTTATCAATTTAGTATTATTTTTAAAAGCCTCATAGTCAAGTCCTCGCCACAGTCAAGACCTAAAACAGTATTTTGTATTGGTACTTTATTTTTTTAACAGTAAAAAGTATCATGTAGTGAAACACAGTATCAAACTGTTTTTAACGGTATATAAGGAAGCGTCGGTGGCGTAGTGCGTAAGAGCGTTGTCTCCAACCCGGTTGGCACCGGTTCGAATCCCGCCACATACCAATGTGTTTTCAATATTTGAATTTATATGTACGTTTAATCGACGCTTTTACGGTGAAGGAAAACATCGTGAGGAAACCTGCACACACCTATGAAGAAATTCTTAGGTTGTGTGTGAAGTCGACCAACCCGCACTTGGCCAGCGTGGTGGACTAAGGCCTAATCGCCCCTAATGTGGAGTAGACTCGAGCCCCTCGGTGGGGACATTATATGAGCTGTTGATGATGATAGGTTTGTGAACCCTAGTTATGTTATTATTGTTTAGATAAGCCTGATCGGACCCCAGGACATATGCTTATTTGTTTTGTTATAAGTAAAGGGTATTATAGTTTTGTCTTCTTTCAAGTATTAAAGACAAGTTAGGAGGCTACTAAGAATTCTCATAAAACTCCTTGAAGTTTCGACGTAAGAAGGTTGGGCTGGACGTCCAATTGTTGAATGCAAAAGTTTTGTTTTATTACTATACCTTAGCTAATGGCTATGGTTTCGATAGTTGGGTTACGAAGCACAGCTATTTTAGATGTCAATTGAAAGGTTACAGTATAATAGACTCTGCTCATTTTTAACGAAAGATAAATTTAAGTATTCATAAATCGCGAATTTAATTTCCACTGTAATTTGTAACCACTTTTCAATTTCATGGTATGAAGATTTTTGTTTAAGCGAATTTATTACAACTACATTTTGCGTCTGTTTTAAAAACGTACACTTAAATATTAAGATATTTAAGTAAATGCTGTTAACACAGTTTTAACTATTTTTATACAAGTTAGTAGAATTACCTATAGAAAAAAACCTTTTTTATAACAACATAATTCTGATATTATTATTTAATTACATTATTTAATTTTAAAGTAAAAGACAAATGTTTATTCGACTAAGAATAACACAACACACACACACACACACACACACACACACACACACACACACACACACACACACACACACACACACACACACACACACAAACACACCAGTTCCAGACAGTCAGGTATAGGAATGCTCTTTTTTTCGCTAATTAACCAAATCCATACGTTTCCGTTTTCAGACATTTTGACAACATCTTGACAGTATGTTTAGACATATCATAAGGTCCTGGGCTCGCATAAAATAAATATTTTCCTTTAAAATTTAGTTTTATTCAACACTTCAACAAGAAATGTATGCAAGCGAAGTCGAAGGCAGAAGTTAGTCATCAATAATTAGGGAGGTGTCAAGGAAACATGCCACTGACTCATCAGCGTGGGTGTACAATACCCCTATTGTATGCGTTTAATTCGGCAGGTGTATGCGGCTCCTACATGAAGCAGCATTATCAATGAATCACCGTGCAGTCGAGAACAAACTCAAGTATAAACTGCAGTTATAAAATAAACCTTTTTCTCACCACATAAGAGGCACTTCGATTTCTGTTCTTGACTGTTCGTCGTAAATAGTCAATCGTTTCCTTTGCCTAGTATATTGTTTCCGATAAGTAATTAAGGAATAGATTATTCGTGAATAATTAATTACGCAACTGGCAAAGGAAATACCGGCTGGTGTTAATAGACACATACTCATTACTCAACAGTGAACGAAATTAAATTGAGTTTGATAATGTATGATGACTGTGATGAAAGTAGACGAAACGAAAGAAATATGTAAGTACCGTAGCAAGTCAAATCAAAATTAAAGAAATATTTCTTTCTAAAGACAATCTATCTATATATATAAAAATGAATTGCTGTTCGTTAGTCTCGCTAAAACTCGAGAACGGCTGAACGGATTTATCTTATCTTGGTCTTGAAATGCTTGTCGTAGTCCAGGGAAGGTTTAAAAGGTGAGAAAATATGGAAAAATTGCGAGGAAGATAGTAAAAACATCAATTTCATTTTCCCATCTAAACTGTTCTGCCTACTTTCCCGATTTAAAGTTCCGCCATTTTAGCGAAGGAAGAGTTTTAATGTCGTAATGCTGCGGCCGCATACATCGCGATGTCGCGAATATTCGCGTTATCGCGATGTGTCTAGCCAAGTATTCGCGCATACTTCGGCACTTCGTGCAAAGTCGCAAGGACATCGCGCCGTTGTCGGTAAACTGGCGCACATCAAAGCGTTTTTATCGCGATGTCCTTCGCTTGCGTGGCCACACTTCGTGGTCTTCCTTCAGTCGGCGCACAGACCACAGAGAAGGTAATCACTACGCACAGACATCGTGCGCATCGGACGTATTGGTCTAAATTAGTTTTCTACCATGGATTGGAATAACGACAGGATTTTAGAACTTATTAGCAATTAGGAGTGTGAGTCAATATTGTTTAGCCTTGCTTTTTTCTTAAACAATAATTCCTGACAGAATAAAAAATAATTGCCCTAAAATATAGGCCGACCGCGGCGTCCATTTTGTTTTTTGCGTAACATCGCGACAGACTTTACAGCGCGCAATGTGTGGCCATGTACATTCGCGGTAGGCCGAAGGCGAAGATTATCGCACGAATGTTATCGCGATGTGTGCGGCCGTAGCATTAGGATAGGTGCAAAGACGTTTAGTACTCCGTGAATAGGTGATACGAAGTACACCGGGTCATCTAGTATTTTCTAAATATGACGCCTGGTGAACCATTAAGCGGCCCCGGAGTGGAAAGATTTGGGTCACTGTAGTATCACAGTAGTAGTAACCCATCTACATAAGTGTATCATGTACTTATGTAGATTTATGCGATAGATTAACTGAATTTTAGTACTTAATAATTTAAGCTTTTTGATGATTTAAAAGTACTTAGCAAAATCCATTTAAACGACGAACTTTTTTATTTTTATAAGAAATCTTTATTAGATAAAGGTCGAACTTTAAAGTTCATACTTTCGTAGTTTTATGGAAGGAACAACCTCGTAAGGCCATTGCAATTCCACCATATAATGCGATAGTGTTTCCATCAAAGTAAATTGCCCATCGATTACATTTTGCCATCTGTTTTCACACACATGTGCTAATTTTTTGTTTTGTAACTTAATGGAGTCGTCCTTACTTAATTGGTTATTGCATTCGTAGGTTCACCAATTCATTTAAGTGTTAGATTTAGTCTAAGTCGTTTAAATTCAAAATGATCACATAACTCAATTTGCAAGCTATTTTATTTAAATCCGACAGCTATCTAGTGACGGATTTAAATAATGTTTTTCAAATATTGTAGTTTCTTAATAATAAATATTAGCTATGAAATTGATTGACCTTAAAATTTGATCTTGAACGTTTACGACCTTGCTATCGCAAATATTTATGTTTAATTTGGTATTTAATAATGATTTTCAAACTTTTTTATTTTTATAATAAGGGTTTCAAATAAATATTGTATGTATACGAAATTTAACTATTCTGAGAAACTGCCCTGGTAGAAAAGTGATATTTGTCTTTGTTTGAATTTTTTCTATGTATAATACATGTTGTATTGTATTTAGCCCCTATTGTGTCGCCGCCATTTTGTAACATTTCGCGCATGTGTCAGTTACTTCCGGATTTCCTTCGCGAATTTTCCGCGTGTAATAAAAATGCAAAACGTCAAAAATTTTGTTATAAAACTATAAATAAGAGTTTTTGTAAATAAAAAAAGATAGTTATATTTTTAAATAATAATAGTAATAATCATCATTTTCATCATCGGAAAACAGTGGAGGGGGGGATCGACCTCCAGGACGTCGGCCGACACACAGGCATTTTTGACAGCGACCTCCAGGAGGCCGCGCGACACACAAGGGGATAACATGCTTACTTTTATTAATTCGTTTTTTTAAGTATCGTTAGTGGCGATGTGTGACTTGACTACGTCTAAATTATTGTTACTTATTACGGTTATTTCTTCTCAACCTAAATTGCAATAATGGAAGAGAAAAACAGATAACCGACTCCAAATAAAATTGGGAGCATGGCAGGCAAATGATGAATCTCATTCTTCGTTTCCTAATAAACAATGTGAAACGAATTGCCGAATTCGTTTTATTGGTAAGTGGGTGTGCAATGATGTTTTCACTTAGGTAATTCGTAACAATACCTCGCATCGCATACTTATTTTAGCTAACAGTTATCTAATACTTGTTTACACTAGATTTCGCTGATATTCAAGGACCTCACCTTGATGGGGCAAGCAGCGTTATATGTTGATGTAACATTATGGTAATCATTTTAATTCGAAATATGCATTTATTCAGTTACTTTTTGTAGAATCTTTTCACAGCAGGATTACATATAGATATATGGCTATATGGCTGGATATATGGCTATGGCTATCGGTATTGTTTATTTAAACTGTTTAAATACAAAAAATACCCGTACTGCCTTCATGATTTAGTGCCTTTTCACACTAGCGTTTGCCTTCTTTGCATCGGCGTTCGATGAGTGTATGAACAGACGCCGCGATAAACGGACGCACGCGTCGCTTTGGCACGGCGTTTTCTCTACAGTCAATTGAACGTGGCGTTAGCGCGGCGCAAATAATTTAACAATATTGAACATGTCGCCGCAGTAACGCGGCGCGTACGCCACGCATCCGAATGAACTGCAGAGAAAGCGTTGAAGCGACGCGTCTGCGCTGCGCAAAAGTTCATTGAACGCCGACGCTGGAAAAACGCTGGATGGTGTGAAGAGGCTCTTAGGGTTGTACCATCTGTCCAGATTGCCCAGACAAGTGTCAAACTTTACAAAGTGTTTCTGCCAGAAACAGCGCCAACTCACAATTTACAAGACGGCACCATGGTATTTTCTCAGTAATAGGTAGAGCTCGCGCCAAACTTCTAGTTCGCTCTAAACACAAGTTAGCTTTGAGATAACGAGAATAATTGTAACTGGCGACATTCTAAACATGCATCGAACATAAATTAATGAATGTTGGGACAAGACACGCACGCCTTTGTATAAATGTTATAAATGTTCAATATGTCACAGGTCACATATCAGCCTATCTAGTACGCCTTAATAGGTTTAACTTGACTTATTTCTGTGTTATTATTATTACATAATAACATTAAATTACCTAAACATTTTAAATAATAATAATAATAATAATAATAATATATTTATTTGTGAATATAGGTAAATTTACATATCAGATGTTAAGGAACTTGTCGTATCACTATATTCAACCCAAAAAAGGGTGTACAAATATTAATTTAGTAAGTACAATATTAAGGTCAAATATTAACAATTAAATTTCATATCTATTACAATGTCATCAAATTTAGGTCACAAATTCATTTATATTATAAAAACATTTGTCAATTAAATATTTCTTTAAATTAATTTTAAATTTGTTGATTGTCATTAAACGTATGTCTTTAGGTATCCTGTTATAGATTTTGGGTGCCATACATAGAAAGCTTTTCGACATAAGTGCAGAGTTCCCTTTTCGAACACAAATCAAATCTTCATCACGTCTATTACGTTGTACATATTCCGATTTTCTTTTAAATATGTTGGGATTAGTTTTTACAAAGACAGCCACTTCAAATATGTACAAGCAAGTTAGTGTAAGAACACTATACTTTTTGAAGTAGGGTTTGCAGCTAATAGTTGACTTAAGTCCTAGCATTGATCTCAAACATCTTTTTTGTGCTCTAAACGCTAATAGCCTGTCTGTTGAATTTCCCCAAAATATTATCCCGTATCGTAAGTGCGATTCGGCTATACCGTGATATGCTATAAGCAGGGCATCCATATGCAGTACCTTTGCTAGTTTGTGTAGTGCGAATGACGACTTACTGAGTCTTTTACATAGGTCATGGATATGGTCCTTCCAATTTAACTTATTGTCTATGGTTAATCCAAGAAATTTTGTAGAATTTACTTCATTAATTATATTACCTATATCTAAAGCCGGCCGTGACCTTTGTTCAAAATGCATTATTTTTGTTTTTCCTAAATTAATTTTTAAATTGTTATTTTCAAGCCATCTAATTATATCCTGTAAAGATTTATTAATGTCATTTTTATAAATTTCTATATTTTTAGTATAATTTTCAATAGTTATAGTACTATCGTCCGCAAATAGTGTTGTTGGTTGGGTTGTTGCTTGAGGTAAGTCATTTATATATATTATAAAAAGTAAAGGTCCTATGACACTACCCTGCGGAACACCATACGAGGCTACTCGTTCGCGTGATAGATGTACTTCTTCATTTTTGGTAGATGTATTTATGTTTATTATTTTGGTGATTTGTTTCCTATTTGAGAGATAAGATTGCATAAGTTTTAATGTGTGTCCTCTTATACCGTAAGTTTCTAACTTATTTAATAATATCGTGTGATCTACGTGGTCAAAAGCCTGCGTCATATCGCAGTATATGGAACATATAGGAGTACATTTGTCAACTCCATTTGTAACCTTTCTTAAAAAATCAAATAAAGCAATATTTATTGTTTTCCCCCTTCTAAATCCCTTTTGTTCAGGTACTAAAATGTTATTCTTTTCAAAAAAGTCATACAAGCATTGGTAAATAAATTTTTCAAATACTTTTGAAATAACAGGTATTAAAGCAATCGGCCTGTAATTTTCTATTGCATCCTTACTGTTTTTTTTATGTAATGGCTTAATGACAGTAGTTTTTAAGTATTCCGGATAGACGCCTTCACTAATACTCAAGTTGAGGATATAATTGAGAGGCGCGCACACCTCATGTGCAACAAATTTAATTATTTTTGTGGAAATGTCATCATATCCCACGCTTTCGGTATTGTTAAGGTTTTTTATGATTTTCAGTATATCCGCAGGAACGCTAGGTGACATGAAGATAGAGTGAATATTAGAATTTATGTTAGATGTTACTACTCTACCAGAGTTTGCAGTCGGGATGATTTTGTCAATAAAAAAGTCGTTGAAAGCATTAGCTATGTCCAAGGGTTTAGTAATTATATTATTTTTATATTTAATTCTTGTTATATTTTCCTGTGGAATTTTTTGTTTAGAACTGTTTATGATGTTCCAAGTCTCTTTACATTTATTTTTAGAAGTTTTAATTTTAAATGTATTTTTTGCAAGTTGGGTTTTACGCACTATCTTCTTAAGTATTCTACTATATAGGTCAAATATATGTTTATTAGCTTCACTTGGTTCATTCCTGTATCTCCATAATAGTTGCGTTTTCTTTTTACTACTAGCTCGAATACCCCTGGTAACCCATTTGCAATTCCTTTTAATTTTTTTTGTTATAATTATTAATGGAAAACACTGGTCATAAAGAAATTTAAATAAATTAATAAAGGTATCAAAGGCTTCATTTGTTTTTGTAGCCTGATAAACTTCACTAAACGAAAGCTTTTGAAGGTATGATTTAAATTTATTCATGTTTTCAATACTGTAGTCTCGCCTTTTTATACGCCAATGAGTTAAAGCAAATGTTTTTTGTACGGGAAATTGTATTATCTGAGCAGTGTGATCGGACAAAGAAAATTCTACTATTTCAGATTTATATTTTCCGTGGATATTATGTGCTATATTATCGATACAGGATCCACTTTTTAGGCGTGTAGGTTGATGGAACTCTAATTTCAAGTTAGATTGTAACAGCAGGAGTTCTAACTCTAGTGTGTTATTGTTCTTTGATTTTAACCTATCTATATTAAAATCTCCCGCTATAATCAGTCGTTTATATTTAATTTTGTTAATGTGTTCTAAAAGTGATTGTAGTCTTTCAAAAAATATATGCATCTTATGGTTATTCTTGGATGGCACCCTATACAGGCATACAACTACTGTTTGAATCGAGTTCAAAGTAACTGCACAACATTCGAAGACACCGCTTATTGACAGTTTCTCAATTTCAGTCAATTCTTCTGATTTATAACAGTTTTTTAGAAGTATGCACGCTCCACCCCTTCTTGAGTTCTTTCTGGAGTAACATGCTGCGATATGGAAGTTAGAAATACTCAACATGTTTTCGAATCCTAATTCAATAAAATGCTCCGTGATGCAGATGACATCTACGTTTAGTTTTCTTTCTTTAAGTTCATGTAATGCTATCGTCAATTCATCAGATTTATTTATCAGTCCAGCTATATTTTGGTGCATTACACAAATTGGTTTATCGAAAAAACAGATTTTGACTTTCTATAGTTTTGTCAGTTTTATCACTTTCAATTTGTGACACATTCCAATTTAAAATTTTGTTTATAAGACAATTAGTATCATAGAAAATTATATTCATTCCCCGATTGTTCAAATATCCATTGCGTCTGCTAAACATTCTAGAATCATAGGTCAAATTCAGGTTTGAGTCCAGTAAATATGCATAATTATAATTATTAATGTCAAAATATAATAAATTATTAAAAATTTCAATCCGCCAGTTAAATATATTGGAATGATTTCCTAGTTTGTATGTCGGAAGTGATATGATGATGTTGGTATTCTTGATGTCTTCTAAAGTCTTTCTAATGCTAATAACGAGATCGCAATATTCATTCGTAACTTTAAAATCTTCTTCCCCTATTAAAATTATGCAAAAATCACGCATAGTAAAATTTCTAAGTTTATTTTGTAATCCATTCAATAATTGTTTTATCCCACAACCAGGCGTTTTGTAATGGCACATATCGCAATTTCCAGATATTGCCTTTTCTGCAATTGGTAATACTCTATTTATTTTATTAGTACTCAGGATACAAATTTGCCGCTTTTTTTCTATTGATTTAGGCTGTAAGTTTTTTCTTCTCATGTCATGTGTGATTGAGTTACATTCTATTTTATCTTCCGCATTGTTGTTGAAAAATGAATTATTATTCTTTCTGCATTCATCAATCTGCAAGTGTGATGTTTGCGATGTCACATTGTTTTCTGATTGTGATAGTTCAAATTTCTTTCTATTTGCAACTGTCCTATTTTCTTTTCTATTTGATTTCTTGTGCGTGGATTTGCATATATCGGTGAGTTGCTTAATTTTCTGTTCATAAGCATGTATTTTGTTTTGAAGTATTTGATTTTCTGATAAAATATTAACAATTTCATTTTCGGCAATATCAAGTTTTTCCTGTAGTGACGTAATTTTAGTTTCTAATTCTTCAACCAATTCGTCCGATTTTAAATTTAATTCAGGACAACTTCTGTGTAATTCATTTATCGACATACATTCTTCGTTATCTTCGGAGTCCGATAAAGACTCAAATGAATTTTCTGTTGATATGTTAATCACATATTTTCGCCGCTGTGTAACATTTTCTTGAAATGAAGATAAGTTATTTGTGTCAGATGAGTTGATTGGTACTAATGTGTCTTTTGTTGGTGTACTTGAAATGCAGTTTTTGTTTAAGATACAATTTTGGCATTTCCATTTTTTTTTGTGCTCAAACCTCATTGTATTGTAAAATCTATTTATTGAAACATTAGTACATTCCAAATGATATACCCCTTGACATATTACACAAGTCAGAATTTCTTTATTTAATATAGTGCTTTTACATTTATTACAGTTATTTTCCATTGTTAGCTCAGATGTGAAAGACTTGTAAATTGTTATAAAATTTTTTTTTTTTTTTGGCAGCACGTATTTGTTCCCTTTGCTTTCTGAATATAAAAAATCTATGTTGTAGCGGCCGTAAACAATATCGAACACTACTTATGGGTCTCGTAAATGGCAACTAAGTGCTGATGTAAGACAACTGCCGTCATTGATTGCCGCATATGGTGGAGGGCGTCCAGCAACAAGATCCCAAGGAGGGTCTGGTAGCGGCCGCTCGTAACAATTTCAGCCAAATCTTCCTTAGTTTGTGTTCTTCGAGTAGGGTTGAAGAAGAGAATATGTTATAGCGACTGGGAGGAGGACAGGCACATGATGATGATTAATGATATTTAGCAACTTGGCTATGATCTCGGAAGCAACTCTTTGTAGTGTAGCAACGCCTAATCCGAGTGCACTCGGATAACGGCGCCTCCGAGTCCATATCAAAGCTCGCTCCGTCTGAGCTGACTTGGATCGTGTAAGGCAATCCAGTTTAAGGATGCAGATCCTAATAGGAGAAGAGGCCTGTTGAGCCAACCACAGACGGTCCATGCGGATGAATAAATGCGCAACCGCCGATATTTGGAAATAAGGGATCCGACAGTTTTAGTGGGTATTCCAGCCTTTAGAGATGTTAACTGTCACATAACCCCGGCGAGACCCTATTCATGCCGTGGACGTATAAAACGATTTCTCTTCTTCTTCTCCTTTGTCCTCGCCATTTCCCTTTACACGGGGTTGGTTTTCTTAACGTGGCGCCACTTTACTCGGTCTTCAGTATCCGCTGTTGTATGGGAGAAATCCTTCATGTCCTTTTGAACAGTCGTCAACCATGTCGCCAAGGGTCTTCCTCTTTGTCGTTTTTGTGTTGCGCAGGATAAACACTTCTTAACCAAGTTTCACCATCTCAGCCTAGATTCGACCATTTTATCCGCTATTGGCGTTATCGTATAAAACGACTTCTGTCGACTAAAATTCATAGCGTTCCATTGATTGCTCGTGTGGATGCCGGGTCCATACGAGTAGTATTGCAAAAAGGAGAGCTATGGCTTCGGACTTGTAAAAAGGTGCAGGTTTAATAAAATAAAATAAGACATACTCTATTTGATAAAAGAACACTCATCTGCACCACCCTGGCTCGTCTCTCTACCCAGCCATACGAATATAAAGGTTATATCAACTTCTTCTGCTCCTTATCCTGGGTCTAGGCATAGTTTCATGGTCAAATCACCTGCCTGATACTAACCCGCCTCGAGAATGTTCATGTGAGTAATTAAGGGAACGCCTCTTTTTTACTATGAACAGTACCTACTAACCTAGTATGAGTTGCCCACTAGCGCCTCTTAAGTAAAATCGCGTAAAACACCATAAACAGTGGGCAATGTATGAAAAGAGACGATACGTTTGATCGAGCTCGAAAACTATCAAAACTCATACTAAGGGTACAGTACGGAACAGCGGCTAAGAAACGACTACAGTGCATAAAAAGAGGTGATATGGTACCGATCTGATAAATGTGCTACGATCTTTACTCACCACCGCGTGACCTCTTCGTGCAATGGTCTGCACGGGGTTCAGAATCTGAGGGAGTTGAGTTTTAAGTCGTTAATAGATGTTTCGTGTAAACATCGTATTATCATCCTCATAAATTCCTCAACAATACCATACAAAGGATGTGATAACTATTAATTTGAATATCAATGCGAAATATGCTAAGTGTGAGCAAAATCCTAGACACAGTAATTTTCTATTGCGAAATTACTAGACCCTGACACGACCACTGCCACAAGAACTGTCCAAGTCGCGCAAATAATAGCACATGTGCTGAGTTCGAGGGGTCACAGTTAAATAGGCAACTCATTGATCTTTGACGTCCAATCATCATTAATTTATACAAAATTAGACGTCTTGCGAGCATTATATTTCTGTTTATAAACACAATAATTTATATTAAAATATTACTTTTTCTTTTTATACGTTTTTAGGGCACACAAGTTTTACATAATACTTACTGGGGGAGTCTCAACCACGTCTAAACACTAGATTGTTTAAATTATTGAGCAATCAACGAATTTTTGACAAACAAATATTCGTGTTCATTACACAAACATTTGCCGCTACCAGAATTCGAACCCGGACCGCTTGATGTGCTTGATGTGCAGCTATATGACCACTCCACCACGACGGCGTCAAATATCTATAAAAAAAGTAAAAAAAATATGTATGTTATATGGGTGTCCCTTTAAATATTTGTTTTATTTTAATTTAATTACTTATTTTTAAAGTGAATATATAATTAAATATTCTGTGAATATTTCAAGCGTTTACCTGGTTGCCGTCATCAATATTGGGCAAAAAGAAGCAAAAAAAAAATCACGTTTGTTGTATGGGAGCCCCCTTAAATATTTATTTTATTCTTTTAATTAGTATTTATTGTTATAGCGGCAACAGAAATTAATAGGGTCATATTTTACCCTTTGGGTATGGAATAGAACCCTAAAAAATAGCTCCATATATTCCGAGTTAAGCTAATTACAATGTTTTTGAATTCATTTCTCATTCAATTTACTTATGTACAAAGTTGTATTTCCGTTACATTGTGAGATACGATTGAGTAAAGCGGGTTTTTTTGTAATTAAAGGTAAAATTTATGTCTGACGTGATTTGAAGTCATCTACCATTTTCCTACCCTGCTGATAATTTATTTGGGGTCGGTGCAGTGTGCCTTTATATCGACAATACTGCTTAAAGATTTGGCATTAGAATTTTACGGCCGGCCGCCTACCTGACACCAAACTTCTTTCCTTGGGGACGACTGCTATCTTTCGACAGCACCCGGGACGAGCTCAACGTGGAGGATTTTCGATTTGAAAAAAATTTCGGTTACCCATCCGAGTGCCGACCGCGCACTTGGTTGCTTAACTTTGGTGATCGTTACTAACAACGGACGATCACGGCGCCATCGATCTCCTCCGTCATTTGAAGTGGAATACATAAATTCAACGTAATCTCACAGTTCGTATAGCTCAGTTGGTATCTTCTGAACTCCGCGCCAATAGGCCCGTAATATAGAATAAAATTACTCAATACACAATTACGTACACACGTGCTTGGAAAACAAATTGTCGACCCATTTGTGTTTCTTTGGGCATTGTGAAACGATGCAACAATAAGCCTTTAGTATGTAAACTGAACAGAGAACAAATAAACAACGCATGCTCAATAACATCTCGTCCCTAGAACTTTAACTATTGTTCAAACCTGACTGGATAGCAGTTTGCGGTTTTTGTTGTTCAAATATTAAGGAGTTATATTGCAGTTACTATTTGCACCATTAAAGGAAGAGAACTTAAGTCACAACATTGTTGTAATTACAAAGTTGCTTTTGTCTTGCTAAAATGCCAACAAAGTAGTATGTAAACTCATAAACCTGCAAACATTCTTAGATACGTTGTTTTTTAAAGAAGTTGTGTACTTTTCTTCTTTGCAGTTAATTTAATTGACAGTTTAGGATTTTTTATCAATTTGTTTATCTATTTTTACATTTATTTATCTATTTATAAAACGATCAAGTCAATAAATCAAAACGTATTTTTAGGTATACAACTTTTTAAAAAATCAAAATATCTGCCAATTAATTCATATTTAGCATTAGTAAAAAAATCCACTTAATATCTAGATCTCTAGATATTAGGTAAGTGGAAACACATAATGCTTATTTCATGTATAACATATACAAAATATAAGTAAGTATTAATAATACTACTATGGTCTACTAATTTGGTGGTTTTATAATAAGGAATCTGGTTGACATTTAGGAATTTAGGAAAATCTTATATTATATGCATATAGGTATTTATATCTATACTAATATTAAAGAAGTATGGCGTATTTGTTTGTAACTAGTGGACCGATTTCAAAAAATCTTTCACCATTAGTATGCTACATTATTCCCGAGTAAAATGGGCTATAATTTGATTTTTAAAAAAATCTACGCATTTGAAGTCGTAGAAGTTATTTTTAGAAATCCTTCAGCGAACTAGATAATGTATATTTATTCATATGTTCACCACCCATCTGATGATCTGAAGCGTCGAAGCGGTAGTCAACAAATTTTGACTCGCGCACAACAATTCTTTATTACTTTCTCTTGACAAACTTTTAGCTTATACTCGTATTTTATTTCATTTAAAAATAACAACAGAGAAATTGATGTTATCAGAACCCAATTAATATTTTAATCGCATACCATATTCTCTTAAAAGAAAGGTATAAAAATGTCCTTCATTATATTTAGAATGAATTCCATTGTTTTTAAAAGAAAAGCTTTTACCTAACATAAGGCAAAATAAAACAAAAGCATCACGCTCAAACAATGAAGAATTAAATCTTAGAATTAAGCTTTCCCTGATATTATCATACGGACAACTTTGCTCGTTAATTTACCGCAGGATTTGCTGTGACTGCATTAATACAACAGAGACAAAGGCATTATTAGTAGGTATTAAGAAGCTACTATAGTAAATTAACTTTTAATGATTTTCCTTTTCCAGTAATTCGGTTTATATTTTCATGTGCAACGATGCGTAATATTTTTATGCTGATTATTTTTTACAGTCTATTTCTGTTGATCGCCTGGTGGCCTTCACAGCGTCGCCGGATTTTTTTATGAAGGCGAGGACGTTGGTACGTCCTCTAGTCTATAAAGCAAATGTACAGAGATTCCTAGACGGCGAGTCTCTGCCATAAGGGAGACTCTCTACCTATTAGAGTTTCTAGGGCATTCCAGTTTGAAGAGGTAAACTTGAAGATATCTCTAAGGATGCCTATATTTTATCGACACATTCAAGAAAATATGTCCTCAGTAACATTTAATTGGACAGGTACAACATTTGTGTGTAAATATAATGATATTATCTTGATGATACTAAGATATGTAAATAAATGTATATTCTTAGAGATAATGAATTTATTTGATTTTAAGAAATTATATTGCACGGAAAATATAACGATTGATTATCATTTTGATTACTTAATAAGGTTTCCTCGAGGTCTTATGTCGACATACTTCCTCAGAAATCCACAGAGAAAATCTGTAAAAGCAACGCTGAAGACGTCTGATGGTAGTTGTAGGTGGGTCCTCCAGCCTGAAATTCAAATCTCCCTAAGGAGGATTTCTAGTTGGCAAGCATCTCCCGCGGGGCAGTCTCTACATCGATTCGAGTCTCTAAGGCGTTCGAGTCGGAGGGGAGCGGACCTAAAAGGCTCGGACCTAGGGTCAAACGCTCCCTAACTTGTCACACACTGCCAACATTAACTCTATTTGTTTAACTCTACCAAAGCTCCACGGGGTAACGAGATAGACCTGAGACACCTCACCGACAGAAACACAACACTACAAAAGTATAATGATAATTCACTGACGATCCAAATTCGGGCGGCTAAAATGCGCTTTGCCATAATTCTCTTTAAAATGATGTGTAACTCTTATGTCATTGGTATTGATTTTCTTGTGCTACTGTATAAAATTATATTATGTAGCATTATTTGTCGCAGCATTTTTGTCTAAATCGCTTTTTACGACAAATTTTTTTGTTCAAATATACGATTATAAGACTCTTGCATTAATATTGTTTTAAGAATTTGATCTGATCTGGTACAATTTAGGAGCACGCCCATATTGGTTATCGTCGGCCGTATGATACATAACGTTTCGAACCAGTGAGCTCTTGTGCATGCTACATAGTATAGAACAAAGTCGCTCCCGCCGTCTGTCTGTCCCTATGTATGCTTAGATCTTTAAAACTACGCAACGGATTTTGATGCGGTTTTGTTTTTAATAGATAGAGTGATTATTAAGGAAGGTTTATATGTATAATACATGCATATTTACATAAGCATTGCACCCGTGCGAAGCCGGGGCGGGTCGCTAGTTATAAATATATAATATAAATATTATTGAAAATTGTAATTATTATTGTAAAATAAATGTTTTATTTTCCCGTGCATTTTGTTTATAAGAAGAAACTAATTGCACGGAATTTGAAATTTACTATTTAGAATTATTGATAACACGATAGGTTGGCATGGGAAGATGCCTGTTGCACAATGTGCCAAATATTCTGTATTTTTATTAAAAAACGTAAAATGATAATGACTTTGGGAACAAAGACGAGGGACCTCTCTAAAATGTGTACTAGTGCAACTATAATTATTATTTTTATTTATAATAAATTGATGTTACTGCCCTGTCATACTTAGAAGTTAATGGTTCATGTCAATCTTGAACTTTAAGTAGTGGCATGTAGATCATTGGATACAAGATATGACTTGTTGCTAGTGATTTATGGCATTCGTTCTGGCATAACAAGTCAGGTTTACCACTGAAATAAATATTCCGACGCTGTTATGAATTTTTATTACGTACTATAATACTTTGTACACACATTTTCGAACTTTTATTGTGTCTAATACATAAAAAATACTTTAATGTCTTTTTGATATTTATAATGTAAAGGATAATTTTGGAATGAATAATTATAAAAAGAAATTCATGCAATTAGTGAACTTAATTAAACCAATTTTTGGGATTGTCAAACTAAAAAATTATTCTATTTTATCTTTTTTTTTGGCAACACAATGGAATAAGAATATAGTATAAACTAGAAAAGGTAGAAATGAAGACGGTTTAAGTATTAACACAACTTTGTCACTTATTTAGGACAAAAGTATTTTTATTTGTATCCAACGAATATGTCGTCTGTAGTAATATTAAAATACTAGAAAACAAGCGATCCTATTTTAGAACGACTAAAATCGTACGGTGTAAAATGTGCGCTTAACTATCCATTATATTCAGGTGTTGGAAGGATGAAGGTTGAGAGACGTTTTCGAGATAATCTCTGCTGGAGGGCGTTGTAAAGCGGGGGTCGGGATCACATAAATCATCTCCATATTTGGACGCTTAACGATGTCGACAGGGATTATTATTTATTAACGAGTAATGAGATCAGGTAAGTCCTTCTCGATGCAGAATCATGGTTAGTGGACGCACGACAAACGTATAAGGCTAATCCACATTAATGTACGAACAAATGTATGTTATGTAGAAATATTTTTGTACACTTTAAATTACACAATCTTTTTTTTCGTGATTCTATACATACATTCAAACAATCACTCTCGTAATCCAAAAAGGGGTTGAGCCAAGCCTTAGGTAATATTTGGTTATAGATAAATTCACATCTGGCAGTATGTTATGGCAATTTTTTTTTATTACGATGATTACGTTTCGCAGTATGTTCTACGTATTTATATTTTTGGCCATCACTGCTTTAAAATCATTTCAGCCGTCCGGGTTTGGTGATTGTTTAGATTTAATAAACTTAGTTCCGGATGTATCTAATGACGTTGTAGCGTCAATCAAATGCTCCCGATATTTCATAAAATCACGACCAACTCATTCGATAAATGCAAAGTAACCGACACTCGTGACCTGTCAGTGATCGAAGGCAATATATCATCTGTGAAAAAATCACTTCGGAGCCAATTAATATTACGAACAAATACAGTCGATTTTTTGTTTATGATCAATTTGCTACTTGTATGTTATAGTATGTATTCGTAGAATAGGCATCTATATTAAAACCCTGACTAATTAATTGGGAACGCATAAGTAATAAGCATATGTATAGTTCTAAGATTTAAGATTGTGGAGAAAAATAAAGAAATTTTATTATTATTATATTATTATAATAATACCAACCTTAGGAATGTTTGGGAACTGTAAAGGGAGGATAAAACTTGTTGAGTTTCTTGCCGGTTCTTCTCAGAACAAGGCCTCCTGGTAGACTCTCGAACCGATGGCATCAAAATTGACTTTCATAAGTGTACAAATTGTACCTAAATGAATAAAGTAATTTTGACTTTGACTTTGACTTTGTTTATGTGAGTTTGTTTGTAATACACCAAAATTACATTCATGGACCTATAAAATTATATATAAAACATTGGTTTCTTCAAAGAAAACGTTAGCTGACATACACATATAGAATATAATAAACCTTCATTAATATTATCACAAGAAGAAAAAAGAACGTGTTTTTGTGCCACCAATGTGTTCTAAAAAAAATCTCTATAACATACCTGACAACGTAATGAAATAGTTTACAGAAATATTTCTCCATGATAATTTCCTTGATAAAGTATAGAAATTCATAATTATTGACAGTCTTTGTAATTAACCGCAGTTTCGAAACTAAAATCTATTATTGCCTGCACCCAAGGTTGCTGGTTTCATAATAATAACATTGAAGTTAACAATAAGGTTATTATGGAGTTGCTCCCGAGTTCTTGTTGTAAAAACATGTGTTAAGAGATTCCATTTTTAACTCAAATCAACCGTACAATTTTGTTGCTTTAGTTACATTTTCATTTGACGTTGAATGTATCGCGACGCCATTAATTAAGAATAGAGTAGAAGATTATTATACCGGTTTCAATCAACTGAGACTAGTGTGATTTCTATCTCAAATAAATTGTATATAAAAGTATTTAAGTTATATTTTATTTATTTGTACTAAAAACATTCCTAAAAAAAACTTAAAGATATTCACCTAAGTTTGTTTTATATATCCTACCTAATACACATTCAATTTTACTGTTAATTTTACTATTTATTATAATAATGATTATTCAAATATTTATTCATTAAAATATGATGCTATTTATACTTCTACATTTGTATAAGTATTGTAATATTAATAAATATATGTCATATTTATCTATTGTGTAATTGTTGATGTAGATGTAAAGCACTGTTAATAGGTTTCATAATTTTTTATCAGATTACATTTATGTTGTCATAATTTTCTTAATTTGGTTATATTATGGATAACAGATCTGGCCTAACAAGTTTGGGCGTAAGAATTGTTATAATTTAGAAATAAGTTGGTTGTTGTTATTATTTTTCAATAAAATAAAATAAAAAATATTTTATGCCATATTTTCATACATAATACATACTGTCTGTCACACTCATGATCCCATATGGGCTTTATGTGTTACCAAATGTTACCTTAACCTCTGCTTAAAAGTTTTAGCATTATGAGCGTCGTAGTATGTATGTATATTACTATCGAGCAAATAAAATCCAGACTCATGGTAGTACCTTATCACAGTCAAAGAAATGAAATATTTGCTATCTTTAACAAGCCAATAAAAGTCAGTTTGATTAAGACAAGCTTCTGGGGCAGAATTCTATTTGTTCGATCGTATACTAACCAATGGCAGTTATGGCAGGTATGTTTGTTCCGAAACATCGTCATCCATTGTGTTCAAGAGTACACAATGATTGCGCTCACAATCAAATACCACTTGATCGCCGGATCCAGTATTAGGATATGACCCGGCAGTTATGCACCGCCTCCGGCATTCCTCAAACGAAGCCTCAAAGTTCAGCCTTAACCAAGGAATCCGCGTTACAGGCGCACACAAATGCCAAGCAAAGGTCGCTAAGATAGATGCCGCTTTTGTCATAACTAAGAACCGAATTAAATGTGGCATCGTGACTCGCTAAAATATCTGCACAAAAGATGTAATTTTAAATACAATACACATAAAATTAGTCGGCAACGCTAATTTAATACCATCATAACATTTTGATGGTATTCAAACAAAATTCGTATCGTATATGTGATTTATTTATTAATCAGGCACGAAATTGCTATGCTAAGCATACAAGTAATTTTAGCTTGTTACATATTATAAAATGTTGAATAAACCTCCAAAATTATTGCAAGTCAAGTAATAACATAATACTTAGCGCAAGTTGCAGGTTGCAGTATTCCGTAAGTATTGTTAAAATGTTGCTATTTCATTTGAATATCGAAAGCCCGTTGAAAATTTAAAAATGCAATGAGTTATCAATCATATATCTCATAAAAAGGTAAAATTCTACAGTCAATAAATGGAGAACTAATGACTTACTAGATAATAGTTTTTTTTTTTCGATTTTGAGATTCAAACTTTGATTAGTGCGAACTTGTTTTTATGCATTAATACAACAAAATTTGTCTACAAAAACCTCCAGTTTATCAAACTCTCGTCAAATTCTACAAAACTTATCGAATTGCTCTATAAATCTGTAAAATGATTTGTAACTAAATATAAAAAATGTTAGTTCTAAAAATTTAGTAATCGTCAATTGTGCTCGCACCAGGATCTTTATACAATTAAGTACCTACTCACTATTCACATTTATTATAGCTCATATTGCAAAGCAAATAAGGATTAATACGACTAAAAACGGGAATTAACGCGATTAAATTATCTTTATTTTATTAATTCCCGATTAAACGCGAAAGTTTAAAAGTGAAAATAAGGATGTCAAATATTATAGGGTATATTAATATAAACAGATGTTCGTGTGACACAGACATAAATGTGTATGTAATATTCCAATTAGATGTTTGTTTTTGATATTTTAGCTTAATCATTTATGCAACAATGACTTTATGTAAGCCCGTTACGACAGACATAGGATAAAGTGGGCTTTGAAAGTCTAAAGTAAATAAATCGACTCTTCAAAGACTATAAAAATATTACGTATAGTGCTGCTACTTATTAACAGTTGGCTATAATAGTAAATCAATGATAGTTTTGTTTAAACTCTTTGCCATTTTAAAACCGTATTTTAGGAAACGTTTGAAGAGAGTCATCTGACAGACAACATCATCAACAGCTCATATAATGTCCTCACCGAGGGGCTCGAGCCTACCACACATTAGGGGCGATTAGGCCTTAGTCAACCACGCTGGCCAAGTGCGGGTTGGTCGACTTCACACACAACCTAAGAATTTCTTCATAGGTGCGTGCAGGTTTCCTCACGATGTTTTCCTTCACCGTAAAAGCGTTGATTAAACGTACATATGAATTCAAAATTTTAAAACACGTGTCGGGGATCGAACCAGTGCCTCCCGGGTGGGAGACGACGCTCTTACGCACTACGCCACCGACGCTTCAAACAAACATGTCAATAACATAATAGTTGACCTGTATATTTTCTGGACAACAAATATTACAACCGCAGAAATTTCTCGAGCCTTAAATAGAAAAGGGTTATAACTACTCGGTAATGTAGACGTCATCATCATCATCCATCATCCACAGCTCATATAATGTTCCCACCGAGGGGTTCGAGCCTACCCCACATTAGGGGCGTAAAATCGTCGATTAAACGTACATATGAATTCAAAATTTGAAAACACATTGGTACGTGGCGGGGATCGATCCAGTGCCTCCCGGGTGGGAGACGACGTTGTTACGCTTAGACGTCGTCGGCAGGGAATTACACATTTTAGCGGTGCGCATGATAAATTAAATATGAAAAGCGGTATGCATAGGCGGAATTGGTAACCCGTAGTCCATCTAGCTTTACTCTTCATAGACATAGAGAGATCCTCAATAAGCCCTAGGAAACGGATACCTGAGAGATGTGCGATAGATCCTGAAACAGGATCAATCCCTTGACTAAGTTTAACTCTCTGGCTTTTCTAAGCTATTCGTAATAGAAGCTTCTTACAAGGTAAGTGATCCAAATGCGTGGTAGTACTAACTGCCAAAAATATACGCATGTAAAACTATAACTTAAATTATATTGATAATTATTTATTGACCTGTACTGATGTTTTGAAATCATTACGAAATTGTAAGCTGTGGAGTTTCTTTCGCCATTTCTTAAATGGTGTTAGGGGCAAAGGGGTTTTGACGATTTAAAAGTACGTAGCAAAGTCCATTTAAATGAAGAGCTTTTACATTTAATTTAATTTCAACCTTATTTTTATTACATTACGTATTTAAATAGGCCTGGAAAGGGTGTGGAATAAATATAAATGGTGAGTACATTTTTCATCTCTGCTTCGCCTATATGTATGCCATAGTGGTCGGTATGGTGAAATCACACCACAATTTGGCGGAAATACTACATAGCCATTATATAATATTAAAAGTTTTCACACAACTAATTAATAACTTGTTATATTTAGATATAGTACTCAAATTGCGGAATGTAGGTTATCTTAGGTTTAATTAGATGTATTCTCTACTAATATATATTACTTTTAACAACTCAGGTATTATTTCGCTTGTAGAGATACAAAAAAAGTAGTAATAATTATTTTTTTCTAAAAACTTATAAAATCATTATGCCTATCTAAAAATGATAATGATAAGCATGTATTAGTACAATGGACTTTCATCCAATCTACAAGTACGTAACTAATTCACAATAATCAAGAGCCACACTGTACGTATGATATTAATTCGATTTACATAATATATTTAATGTAGATGGGTAGGTAAATTTACCGTCATCTATTACAGCTATAATAGTGACAGGTAGATCTTTTAAAAAGCTCACATTACATCAAGTGGTATCAATCAAATTCAATGTAGAATTATAAAAGCTTCGGGCGTTATTAAAAACTGCGGTGTTTAGTGTGAGAGATATAAATGGCGTTAATCTGGATCATACATCAAAACCGGTCGAGTGATATATGCAGCTAGATTAGACTATTCAATTCTCTCTTGATATGATATTACGCATGATTGACGGCATTTTGAAAGAATCGCCTCAGGAAATTGCACAAACTCAAATTTACCTACATACATTTTAGATGTTATTTATTTTTGCAGACTTTTAGTGTGGATATATTATTTTGAATAATTATTAACATATTTTGTATTCAAATTGTGTAACAAGTCAATTAGGTATAAAAAGTGACACAACACGCGATTATTATATTGTGATACTAATATATCATTCGTAATAAATAGATGTTAAACATTAGTTTTTATTTGCAAAACATTAAATTCTATGAGTTTTTAACACGTATCAGACACAAAATAAATGGTTTTGTATAAACAATTCGTCACGTACAGTTTTGCGAAATATTAAAAATGTCTAAAATTAACTATAGTTTAGTGGGAACGTTTCAATAGAATATTGTGTAATTGATATTTATGTCAGTGAATGAGCAGCTCAAATTTTATTATTAAGAGAATTAACATATTCTTCCCATTGTTCAATATTTAGGTTACTAGTCCATAGTTCTAAAGCCAGGCATCAAACTTATTTCAAACTAATTAAAATTGTAGAGACAGATTTTTTAAAAACAGACTGTTGTTAAAATAGTTTGACCATCAAAATTGCAACTAGATACTTATTTATTAATTTTCAAAAATCGTTTGAATACGAAAATTTGTATAGATTTTAGATTTGTATATATATATTGTATATATATATATATGGACTGACAGCAATGGCACTTTGTGATTGGGATTAATATTATATTGATTTAGTATTGTAACAGAAACTGTGTCATTCTGTTAGGATTTTTCTTTTATTTTGACAAAATTCCGCCAGAACAACGTCCGTCATTTACGTATAAAGTAAAAGAAAATATGAACATATTACAATTTCATAAATGTGGCTATAAAGAACAAATAAGCAATTTAAAAATTAAACCGACTTCAAAACTGAAAAGGCAGAAGTAAACGATTTATGTTTTAAAAAAGTCTAAAAGTAAATATGCCAACTATCTTTTTGAGGTCGGTACCAGCCTTAGCTTAAAAATTTAAACAAACATACCTACATTATACTCATGAAATATGGCACCACTGCTTAGAAGCTGGTGTAGACTAACAAAAACTGTATTTTTTTACAATATTACATACAACGGCTCGAGTTGATAACCTCCTTTTTTTACTTTCTCGTATACGTAGTATAGAGGATGTCTTGTAATCGTTAAAAAATTCGACCTCGAGATTTTGACTGATTTACACGTTCTGGACCTTCCTGAGTCCAAAAATATTTTTTTTTTTAATGTGTTTTATGCCTGTGTGTGTGTCTGTGCGTTAGCACGATAACTAGAGCATGCTTTTTATCTTATTCCAACCAAATTTAACAGGCATGCATGACATCAAAATATTAGGTTTCTATCAACCTTTGAGTCGTTTCCGGTATACAAGAAAGTCAAGGGGAGACCACTCCCGATTTCTTGATTTTAAAGTCGGTTAAAAATGTCAATTTTTAATGGTCTGAATAACTGAGGTCAAAGTTATATTATAAGTAAATACTTATGTATTTTTATTAATCGTATAAGTAGAGTTTCCACATGACTTTCTCTTAAATAAACTTTAAATTATTTCTCTTGAATCGCTGTACATGCATAATAAATAATACTTACATTACCCAAAAATATATTTAGTTTGGTTTTAAAATACACAAACAACTTATCTTATTTTATCTCCTTGAATATAAAAAATTAAAGCGTGTCTCCAGGTGTATTCGGATGCGGTGGGCGTGAATGAGCGCTCGTTGATGTCTTTTGTTGAGAGGTGCGCAGGCGCCACACCGGCCGCGACCTCCCGCTGACCTGACATGACCATTGGCGCCGTTTCAAGACAGACGTCACATTATACTTTTTACATTTTCACTCTTGTTTGCAATAGTGAGTTCGCAGGACAAAAATTAAACCTGCATATAGACACAACTCCATAAACTTTAATTTGATCTGCGGTATATAATTATTTATAAACAATATTTCTATCATATTTAAATGAAAGAATACGGGATTTAAACCACGTACCTCTGATTTTTGGTTAATCCTACATTTTGGCGCAGTTATATGCGCTATGATCACGGATGAACTGCCATAATAATCAGAAGTTTAAATCATTCATTTAAATTATAGTGATCACGTTAGTTTAAAACAATTATCATCATCATATCTGGTAGGGATAATGTATTGATTTTTAAAGAGTAGTCAACACGTCCGTGAGTTCCTGGGCATTAATAGGCCTACGCCGGGTGACGTATAACTTATTCCAAACGTTTATTAGTCCTGGTGATTCTATTCAGGATAATGGGATATTCTTATCGAATTATTGTAATGTCATCGGTCTTTGATAAGTTTATAAAGTTTAAATGAAATCTGACCGTTTAAAGTAGGTCAAAATTGCGTACAAAGCAGTCGGTTACATACAAGCAAACATGCAGGTGAAGGCGATACGGTTCCCAACTGATAAGTGTGCTACGACCTTTAAAGAATACATTGAAGTGACTCTGAGATTGGTACAATTAAAATAAATGCATTTTTATATCAGGGCTTTAATAATAATTGAGATAAATACCAACGTCCTTCTGAGATGTTATTTGTTTTGACAGACGCGGAACATTCGCCGTGCAATGTTCCATTAGGCTAATGGGCCGATTACAACCGAGCAGATGTAAAAACATAATGAGTGACAGATATGGGCCTTGCAGTTGTAAGAATAAAGAATATCTACGCAATTAAAGATTTGTCGAGTAAAATATTAATGTTTTATTAAAACTGTGTAAGTAAGTACTTATTCAATTGTCATGTTAAGTAATTTTTGAAGATTCATAACTTTCTCTTTGTATATTCAATCTTTTTAAACCTTCTGCCTTATTCTTGATACCGTCGTGGTGGAGTGGTCAGTGAAGCTGCGTGCGGTCCGATTTCGAATCCTGATACGGACAAAGATTTGTTAAAATACGTATATTTGTTGACGAGTCATGGTTGTTTATAAAATCTCGCGTCGTTTCCAGGGTCTCAAACCATCTCCATCATCATAGTCATCATCATCAACAGGTCATATAATATCCCCACCGAGGGGCTCGAGCCTACCCCACATTAGGGCGATTAGGCCTTAGTCAACCACGCTGGCCAAGTGCGGGTTGGTCGACTTCACACACAACCTAAGAATTTCTTCATAGGTGTGTGCAGGTAAAAGCGTCGAATAAATGTACAGTCAACAGCACGTCGGGCTATACAAAACTGTCAAATTTCTCCAAACGATTTTCAACCTAAAACTATTCATTATAAAGTGCATAATCGATTGGGAAAATTTGACAGTTTGTGGTAGCCCAACGTGCTGTTGTCTGTACATATGAATTCAAATTTGAAAACACATTGATACGTGGCGGGGTTCGAACCGGTGCCTCCCGAGTGAGAGACAACACCCTAATGCACTACGCCACCGACGCTTTTTTCCATCTCCATACCAAACATCAAAATCGGTTCTGTGGTTTAAGTTTGAAAGCGTAATAGACGGATAGATAGACAGATGTTACGTTCGCATTTATAATACTAGTAAGTATTTTTATAAATCCAATATATTTCGTTAAAATTTTAACTATACATTTAAAAACTGTTGTCAAAAATGACTGAAAATAATCTTTCCGAGTTGATAAGTGTGCTACGACCATTAAACTCCTCTTTGACTCGCCATGGGCGTGTTAAGGGTGTTAATTTCTATGAATATGGGACAATATTATCGGCATAGGAGCACTTAACAAATGCCTGCTCTGCTCCCAACTTTATTTGAGGTTAGTGTAATGTTTTCTTCTCCCTACATAATATATTATTTGTAGAAAAAAGTTTTGTATGTGAAAGTTTTACAACCGGCCGCCTACTAGACGTCATGGAAACACTGTTCGTGCTCAACTACCTAGGTATAGAAAATAAACAAAGAAAACATTAAAATAAGTAACATTGGTTTATAAAAACTATTCTGTATTACCTATACTAGTCATTAGTATTCCCCATAGATTACATTAGAGCGTTCTTTGAACCATACCAGCGCATACTACGTAATAAACATATATCGCAATCGTCTCATCTCACATGGGAACTGGCGCAATGGATGTCTTTTGAATTAAATGACTTGATTCAATTTCTTACACGTAAAACTTGTGTAATATAAGTAGGTATATCTAGAGAAAATACGATTAGCTTCCTTAAACAAGTACAAGGCCTTTTAAATACTTTGAACTGGAAATGACGATTGCGAGCTATAAGCTATAATCCCTACATCGGTAGATACGTATGTCTTGAACTTTAACATACCACCTCTGTGGTTGAGTGGTTCGCTCATCATTATCAGATCCAGAGGTTCGAATCCTAATATCTATTATATATAATTTCCGTGTCACGATGTTTGTCCGGGATGAAGTCCGAAACTAATAATCCGTTTTAATTATGTTTTTTAAATGTTGGTTTTGTTCTAACTTGAGAGGTAGGATAGTTTTTAACTTGATAAGTATTCCTCATTTTTTTTACTGCAAATTCAATGTTATAGGACAGTAGTATGAAATTACCACTGCAACGGATGGCCGGAACAGCTAGTATACATAATAATATATATGTATACTGGCTGTACTGTGATCATTTTAGTTGGGGTAGGGTCCACCTGGCTAGCTAGGACTATCTCATCTCATAAAAGTCTGTCGTTTTATTATACCTGGTGTTAAGTGTTAATAGCATTGTTTTAGTCCGACAAGAGTCACAAGATAAGTCTTCGTTCATAACCGGGTTAAGCTCGCTTCCACTCAAGAGAGATTAAGTGAACTTACGAATGTATCTGATTTACTGTAGGTACATCATGTACGATGATTATTGGAAAATGATCCAATGTGATACTATAAAATTTTTGTATTGCAAAAGAACTAAAAAGCCGTCCAGAGCCAGTAATGTGAACAATGAGCATTATATTCAAGCAATTGGTTTTCTTATGAATAGGTATGTACCCATTTTTACTTACAACTCTCAAAATAGATAAGACTTAATAAGGCCTTTGTTTTTCAAAATAAATGATAACTATGAAAATTGAGTCGAGTCAAATCTACATAGTTAGTAAGCAATATGAACTTGTAAAATTACCCTGAGACATTCTTGGTTACCTTTAGATTAGAATAGAATAGAAATAATCTTTATTGCACATCGACACAAATATAAAAAGATTACAGTATCAACATTTACAGCACAACGCACAATGGGCGGCCTTATCGCTAGACGTGATCTCTTCCAGGCAACCTTTGGATGGACAGGGTTAAAACAAATAAACACTCTTTATCACTTTTTTGTCCCGGCAAAATACACCCTTGTAATAATCCTTGTTTATTTCATAATTAAAATCATAAAATATTCATTTTATTACTTCCTGCTCTATTGCATCCACTCAGTCTTTACCGTGCATTGGGTAACGGTTATCGCGCATACGTCGATCCCGAACGTTCTTTGGCAAACTTTAATTTATTGCCAAGGACGGCAAATTGTTCTCGGGATTCATTCTGCGATGTTCTCAGACTGACTACTTAGCGAAAATTATCTGATATCTTCCATAATGGTTGCGTAAAGCGCGAGTTTTCCACGGTCGACAATGCATGGTGCTGCAACTGTGGTGCGGCCCCAAGTTTCCAACGGGTGTCAGTCGCACGCGCAGCTCTGCACTGTCAACGTACATTCCCCGATCCATTTGCTATTGTGATCTAAGTGACTGGTCGCGTGTTATTGTGTGTCGGATTATAAACGTGTTGTGTTTTTGAACGGTAATCTTTGCGGACCGGTTTGTTTGTTTTACTGTATTACTCCGTTTTAATGATTTAAATGTTACGTATTTGTACATTACTTATGTTAACACTAAACCGACAGCAATATCCGTATGTTTGTGTGCGCATATCACGGAAATTCAATTGGGTTTGAAATCTTTATGTAACCTTGTATTTTTACACAAAAATGTCTATAAACTTTTCACTCTGAAGCTACAATGGCGACGGATTTTAGATTAACTCATAATTTTCATACCGTGATAATGAATATTAAAGCAAGTTGCAGCCGGGCTTAGGAATAGTTATTCATATTTACACATTCTTACTCATATGGCAGCAATACGAAATGTTTGAAGAATCGAATTTTGGAGGGTTTCTAATGCAAAAAGTTAGCATTACAAACCCTCCAAAGTTTCGTATTGCTACTCATTGGAATTGTCTAAATCCTAATATCCCACCATTAAATATTTAAGTGCCCAATATTCTGGAAGATAAACTCACTATCATTCCCCATATAGATACCATGAATAATTAGAGGATTCATTTGTTTATGTCTTATCAAGGTTGTAGTGGGCGGGATTCCATTTTCGCAAAACCCAGAGGGCGGGCGGCTCCTCTATCACATAAATAATTAGGAAGGTTTATCGACAAGGCTTCTTAAACAATTAATTATCTTTTATACCACACCTACCTACTGGTAACCTATGCTAAATTATAATTTATGTTGTCTATTCTTCATATTTATTACTAGGTATTATAAAGAAGCGATAATTTTAAAAAATCGTTTTAACTCCAATGAAAGCTACATAACCGTCATCTAATAAACTTTTATTTAAAACATGACATAAATTATGTCTTTCTGAATATGCATTTTGGTGACATGATAAATCTATAATTAAGTCATAATATTAAATTTGTTTTTATTCATCTGAACAGAGAATATTTCAATGACAGCTATTTTGAAAGTAATATATTGTGTCTTTTGCAAATGCATTTATGTAATTATCGTAACAGAAAATCGCTCACTTTAGCTTTTTGGCTTTGTTTCAAAGTATTTCGTATTTTGAAAATGTAAACTAATTTAAAGAACGAAGGAACAAACGAACAACGAAGTGAAGGAACAATCAGGTGAATATGGTAAATGAAAGTCTTATTTTATTAGTTACGTATAGTATTTTTTTTATCACAAAGAGAAATTTCTCGAGCTTTAATACTGCGCCCCCACCCTGAGACCCTCAAGGAGAAGGTGGCTCAGATGCCCCAGTAACAAAAACGGTGTCCCCTAAAACTTTACTGATAATGGTTAAGTACAGTGTGGATAGCTGACTGTCTACGCAGTATAATATCTGTATAATATCCTACTAATATTATAAACGTGCAAGTTTGTATGGATGTCTGGTTGTGTGTTTGTTACTCTTTCACGCCAAAACTACTGAAAACTTTATAATAATCATATAGCTTAATATAATTATCATATACTTGATTGTAATAATATAGCTCATATAACAGAATAGCATATAGGCTATAATTTCACCGACATTGACGCGAGCGATGCCACGGGCGATCACTAGCAAAGTTAGGCTATTTTCAACCCCTTTTATGATTATCTTATGTATGTATTAAAACTTTAAATACACGTCAATCTTTTTACGTATACGGACGATTTTGACATAATTGCAGTATTAAAGAAGGGAGGCGTCACCTGTGCGATTTCTCCAGCACCCATCCAGCCCACTTACGGTCAGTAACGGGCAGTCGCATGGTAATAACGTGTCACAGTTCAATGCTCTGATAACTCAGTGCGCATCAATTAGAGGTACAGACGGCAACAGAAACGTTACTCTGTTTATGTACATACCTGTGGTATTGTCTACACAATTTACAATTTGTTTACTTTCGAATTTAAACATTTTAAAATAGAACGTACGAGAATAAGGCATACATGTTATGTTATTTTCGATTTTTGAGCATGTTAGAGAGTAGTGTTTTGTTTGAGAAATTAAGCAAATTAAAAATTATAAACTGGTGATACAAAAAAAAAGCAGAAATAAAATCTGTGTAGTACTGAGACAGGAGTTGAACCCGCGAGCCCTCACGATCTGGCTACATACAGATAAAGGTTTGAAAAAATGCAGAGTATCTACATTTTTCAAACATTTCTAATCTGTCGCACCAGCTATCATGGCACGTGGACTCCATTTCTGCTTACCATCAGGTGGAATGGAGTCATTTGCTTGAACTTTTTAAATAAAAAAACAGTAAATAGTAATGACAAAAATAACGCTAGTGCGTTATTTTTCTGCATTTTACATTGATTACAAATTTAGCTCTAAAACATATTATTTTTGCTTAGGAGCTGTATCTTATTCCTTGCACAGTTTACAAAATTTCAGTAAATTATCTTTGATGAATTTGAAGGCTACGATCAGCACAGTATATTTGGTAGTAGTTTCCCGAAACGAAAACAAAAGAGGTAGTTACACATCTATACACAAAACTCTAAAAGGAATAAATTGACTTAGCTTTTGGTTACCAGTGTAATACTAGGTACTACAATACAATATAATATAATAGGTTGGGGGAAAAGTTTCTTCGCATTTTTTAAGAAAATTCAAAAGATTTTTTAATATAGTTTATTTACATTTAACTAAAGTATGTAGGTACCATTTTGTTCGATAACTTTTTGCCATCTTGTAGGTAGGGACATGATGCCATTGCTATAGAAATTTTGGGACTTCTGGTCAAAATACCGCGACAAGTGGTTTTGGCAGTCCTCTCGTGATGTTAACCTGACACTGCCTAAAGAATTCTGAAGAGACCGAAGAAGGTGGAAATCTGAAGGTGCAAGGTCAGGACTATACGGCGGATGCATTTAAATCTCCCAGCCAAACTCTCTTAATTTTTGCTAAATGGCTAAAGATGTGTGAGGTCTAGCGTTATCATGATGAAAAACCACACCCCTTCTGTTGATTAATTCCAGCCGCTTTCTCTCAACTTCTTGCTTTAATCTCATCAGTTGTTCGCAGTAGAGTTTAGAATCGATGGTTCTGCCTGGTGGTAACAGCTCATAATGAATAATGCCCTTCCAATCCCACCACACACACAGCATCACCTTGTTGCGAGTTAACCCGGGTTTCGTCACAGTCTGTGAAGCCTGACCGGCCTTTGACCACGACCTTTTTCGCACGTTCTTGTCGTACGTGATCCACTTTTCATCACCAGTTATCAGCTTCTTCAAAAATGGTTCGGTTTCACTACGTCGTAATAAAGAATCACAAATGAGTACACGGTTCATTAGGTTTCTTTCAGTGAGCTCGTGAGGTACCCAAATGTCGAGCTTTTTTGTGTACCCAGTTTTTTTCAAATGCGCCAAAACTGTTTTGTGGTCAATTCCCAGTTCTTCAGCTACGTCGTAACTACTGACATGCCGATCTTGCTCCACTTTTTCAAAAATGGCATCCATTTTATCTGTAATAGGGCGACCAGAGCGACGTGCATCTTTGACATCAAAATTTCCGGATTGAAAACGCTTAAACCAAATTTGTGCTACTCTCACAGACACTGCACTAGGTCCATAAACATCGCAATTTTTTTTCGCGGCTTGCGTTGCATTTTTACCTTTTTTGTAGTAAAATTTTAAAATGTATCGAATTTCTTCATTAGATTCACTCATCTTGGCGGTACGAAAAACATATGAAAATCACACATTTTCCTAATTTGAATTTGGAATTATGTTCTTTAAAATTTAAACTTTCAATGATACCAAAACCAGCCAGATACAAATAGTATAGCCAAAGAGATTTTATTACAAGTTTATACATACTATAATGCGAAAAGACTTTTTCCCCAACCTAATATGTTTCAAAAGTGGTTCTCATACCTTATATTCCAACTAATCGTTAATGGCTACACCAGAATTTTTTATCTTTAAAATTGCAAATTTCACAAGTCCTAATTCCAGACGTCATTAAGAACAGTGTATCTCATTTTAATATCACAGCAACTGTTAATTGTTTGCACATCAAGGTTAGTACACATTGTCTCGAACGAATAAAATATTACGCATTATACGCAAAGTTCACATGCCCCCACTCCACTGGATAGTTGCCGCATTTTAAAACTTCAAAAAGCGCATTGTTTAATGTTTTGAAATTGTGAAGCGTAAGGAAAATTTGAATTCATTAAATGAAGTGTAACTCTGGAATGTGATGTTACATAATCTGATTAATTATGAAAATACGCTTAGAAATCTTTTTGTATTTTGTAAAAATATTTTAATTGTTCCTTTTAAGAAAAAGCTTAATTTTAAATGAAATGTTCATATGGAAAAAGCTGAGAATTGTTTTTGTAAAAATAATACTGTTATTGTTTGGGAAATCGTTTTTCTTAGGAGATACTTCGTGATTATAATTAATTGTTTCATATAATACCACAACATTCAAAAGGCATTCTCATAAATTTTAACTCACCAAATTAGGTCATAATGTTAAATAATTTCTGTAAACTCTTTTTAAGGTTTTCACTTTTTATACACCTGAACACCTGAATAGACAGTAGGCACATCTGAGGTAGGCGCTTCACTAACAGTCACGTTGCAGTATGGACAGATAGAATTTCTGCAACAAAAAATATATTCTGATAATTTTCTTCTAAAATATAAATACTTAGTAGCAAAAATAGCACAGTAAATAATTAGCGACACGCGGTAATTTAAAAAATAAACAACAAAACTTACGCAAATTTGTGATACAAAAATGTTCGAGACACTTGACGCTGATCACCTGCGTATAAAAAAAAAATGCATTATTTCTGTCAGTATCGATTTCAAACTACATTTCGATGTTAACAACGGTAACACACGCCATCATTCCGTCGGCAGTCCATCCATCAACACTGTGGCCAGTGAGCCATAGACATACTACCGTAGGCCGATGCCGGATAGGTACTCGTGATATACACGCCATCGTGGTGGAGTTATCAGTAACGCTGCCTACACATCGGGCGGTCAGGGCTCGAAACCTGGTAGTGGCTTTTGTAATGAACACGAACATACTGCTACAGTTTTTGTTATTTGTTTTTTACCGACGAAAAATCTGATAGCGATAAAAAAGCGAAAGTTTTAAACTAATCATCGGATTTTCCTTATCCAACATTGCCAAATAAGTGCTTCCAAAAATGTATAACGTTAATAAATTATAATATCGAACAAAAATTCAAAGAAACAACTCGATTGCAATAGACGGTACTTAGAACATCGTTAATTGGGTATTAATTGAGACGGTATAATTAAACAAAATCCGGAAGATATCATCCGTAATAGATCACTTTAATTGTTTTAAAATAATAGCATTAAAAATAATTCTTAATATGACCTCCGAGTAAATTGTTGATGAATTTTACAATTTATATTATTTTCGGTTAAAATTTCAATATTTTGGGAGGATATTTTGTAAAAGAATCTTTTTATTGACTAAGTCGCTATAATTTTTTAAATGTCTCATGGATTTTGTTAATATAAAAATATTATTTATTTAAGTTGATATTTTCCTTTTCTTTTTATAATTAATTTTATGGAAATTCAAAATTATATTTTTTAACTTTATTGAGACTATTACAAACGCATTGGCTAGAAAGGTGTTTAGTTTGGCTTTAAAATTGTGCAAAGTCCATGAAGGTTTATCGATTAGTCATGAACACGTTAGCTTTGTAGTTAGAGGTCTCCTGTGAGATCAATTAAGACCAATGATTGATGGGCATAAAAGCACTACACACAAGTAGGTACTTATTAGCACAGTACATCAATGAACGAATGCAGAGAAAATTCATTCATACAATGAAAATATTAAAACGAATAAAACTACGAAAATCTTGTCGTGATCAAGTTAAAAAATCGGGAGTGGTCTCCCCTTGACTTTCTCGTATACCAGAAACGACTAAAAGGTTGATAGAAACCTTATATTTTGATATAATACATGCATGTTAAATTTTGGTCACCCATCCGAGTACCGACCGCGCACTTGGTTGCTTAACTTTCGTGATCGACAGCTCAAAAGTTGATAGAAACCTTGTATTTTGATGTCATACACGTATGTTAAATTTGGTTGCAATAAGTTAAAGCATGCTCGAGTTATCGTGCTAACGCACAGAAACACACACAGACAGAATTCCAAAAAAAAAAATTTTTTACTCAGGGAGGTCCACGTTTTGGACCTCCCTGAGTAAAAAATTTTTTTTTTAATTCATCAAAATCTCGAGGTCGAATTTTTTGACGATTACAAGACTTCCTCTATACTACGTACGAGAAAGTAAAAATGGGAATCGAATCCGCGAACGTTCGCGATTATGCCGGCTGCCTTCAGCTACTACATAGAGAACACGATATGAATCTGTTTTAGTATCTCTTTTGTTATTACAGCACAAGCTGACGTAGTATTGTATGCTTTACAATGACGAAAAATAAATTACATCTTCAACATCCAGTGTCCTGTCGAATGAATTAGTCAAAAATACTCATAAAATTTTTCATAGGCTATTAATTATTTATTTTACTTTTCTAATTTGTTAGCTAAACAGGCCATGCTTTGTTGTGGCCTAACTATTATTTATTAAGGGACTTAATTAGAAGGCATAACGCATGAACTCATTCTTATCCATTGGTTAAATAAAAAGTGTATAAAACACTCTTCTGTTAAAATGCAATTTGTATAAAAGCTATCAAGTCAATTCAAATACATTCCGAGATTTTCGGTAACATGTAGATACCTCAACGCAAGCTTTCCTACCCTTATATCATAAAGTGAAATAGAATGCTACATTTTCACTGAATAACTTAAGCTGTATTTAAATGTTAAATAAATCCACGCGGATGTCGTAGTAGGCAGAGCGCTAGTTTTTCATAGAGGAATCATACCACAAAGGTAATTGTTATACTAAGAAAACTATTGTGAAATTTCGTATCCACGATGCTCAAATGCTATTAACCTATTAAGCATTTTGTGTGATGTTATTGATAAATGATTACAAGTTCTTAAAGGCACCGTTAAATACAAATCGGGCCGTAGATTCGCCGATAAAATTACTGAAGGTGAACTTTTGGTCGGGGTTCGGCAAGATGCAATGTAGGAGCACCTAATAGTTACGAAATGCCGCCTCATAGATCAAGGCCACCACGTACAATGGGAACGATTATTCGAATTACAGGTTAGCTGTCGTGATTGTAGGGTGTTTCGCTTTTCATCAATAACATTTTGATAGGTTGTTTACTATGACGTAATAAAAATCACAGCCGCAGCGAATTCAGTGTAACTTTGTAATCGTTATAAATTGCCTGAAAATTTTATATGCCTTCGTAATTTTACAAACATAATTATGAGTCCTAAAAGAGTTTTAATTCGAATTCTGGTGAATTCGATTAAAACACTTTAACGTATCACACAAACATGAAATATTTGTGTGATGAACATGGACATTTGTTCACAAATCATTGTTGTTATTAATTTACAAAATATCTAGTAAAACATATCCATAACACAAGCTCCTACTCAATTTAGGCTAAATAATTTTTGTGCGCGTGGAGATATAAAAAAGCTAATAAAGGAACGAAGGAAACTTTATAAAACAAAATAAAATAAATTTAACTATTCGTGCTGCCCAAGCTGGAATGGAAATTGTATAGAATAAGTAATAATTTTTTGTAAACTTATTTATTTGCTGTTTATAAAAATATTCAAATCCCATTAGTATGTATGTTTTTCCGTTATCTAGCATACGCCAAAGATTTAAACGTTAGATATATCTTGTAAAAATTAATTCCAATCTTTGTTGAAATTCCATTATCAAGCAACTTCACTTTTTCCACGTAGCAAGCGCAAGTGGCTGTGCGCTACCGCATTCACACCTCACCTCGGAAGAGCACTAGATGACCCGACTTATCGGTGCATCTGTTGCATTAACGGCACATCAATTGCATAAAGCGGTCCGTTGCACAACCGCGACTCACTCTCGACGGACGCCATTGTCGCGCACGCGCTTTACTGAGAACGTTCCCGCGTAAGCGCAAAAAGCTTGGGAACCGCGTCCGAACAATCATGGCCGACATAACGCTACGAATGTTATCTACGTTTACAACATCGTGCACGTTCTCATTGCTTGTTACAGGCCTGTTTCACAATCGCACTCTAGAACTGACGGATTTAACTACGGGACCCGTAAATCATTTACAATAGGTAAATGATTTACGGCAGTGGCGTAGCGTGGGTATCGGCCGCCCGGGGCGGAAGATAATTTTGCCGCCCCCTTATTTAGGTATTTCAATTTAATGTATACTATGCATTACACAGCAAGAAGTTCAAAAAGTATAGATGCGTTGCACTCGCTCGAAAATGGCAACGAAAAAGTCGGGCAATTGCCGGATTTACATTAAGTTTGGAACTAATGAAAAAAGAATCGGGAACGGTCTCGCATTTCGGCTGGTCGACTGCACTTCATTGCAACGCTTTAAGTAGGTAATTGCTCGAAAAAATGCCTTCCTGTGTTGTTAAAAAGTGTACAAATTAGGTACATATATTATCACTGTTAGAGACATGAAAAGATGTCATTTCATTTGATAAATTAATTTTTCTTATGAAAACAATTTCATAAGGAACATTTTTTTTGGGTTTACAAACGCGTAAATATTTTTAACACTAGAAACCCCTCCGCCTGTCCGAAAAATGGGCAGGTCGAATTTTTCAGTGTATTTTTCCAGTCTCAAAAATTTTTACACGTTTGTAAACGCAAAAAATGATTCCACACTATACCTAAGGTAGTTTCACCTTAACTGGAAGTCAAATATTTGCAAAAATATTTCGTTCGGATCTCTTAGTGCAAATTTTAATGTATTGATGAAAAAATGTTTACCATAAAAACATAAGCACCAAGCACTGACAAATTTCGACGGCGAAAGCAGTGCCCTGGTAGCGTACCTAGTGGTTAACTCAGCCGCCCGGATTGCGGAGGATGCTGGGTTCGATTCCCGCCTGGGACAGGTCGATTTTTTCAGTGTATTGTTTGCTTGTCTTAAAAACAATTTCAATTTCATTTTGTTATTCAATTTGACTGTCATTGACAAAAAGTGCGCGTATGTATATCCTCTGTTAGCGGTATCGGTGCGCGCTCTCGGCAATATGTAACTTGGGGTATATACATTTATCTCTTTATAATAACGGCCTAATCATTAAGTGATCTATGCATAAAACTTTCTTTGAATAGTCAAAGTCATTATCGCTGATTATTAGTCATAAACAATTTAAGCACAAAATCTAAGCACAAAATTTTCCTCGTGAACACAAAATAAACTACGGGGAATCGCCGCAAGTCAGAATAGACGGTGTTGCCAGCAGTTGCTACAAAATATCATTCAAAGAAAGGGAATTCGTCACAGAATAACTGATGAAAAATTCCATACTTTTTTCAATTGTTCCGAATTTGTAGTTGCAATAAAATATGAAATGGTTTAATTTTTTTTTTTAATTATTGTAAAATTTTGCCGCCCCCTCAAATGTGCCGCCCGGGGCGGGCCGCCCCCCCTGCCCCCCCTACGCTACGCCACTGATTTACGGGTCCCGTAGTTAAATCCGTGTGATAGATAATCCTATCGATTTGCAAGGTTCAATGAAAACAAAAGTTCGTATCTTACCAAAAAATACTCATAGGTTCTTATTTTTCTTTTTGCAGTTTTTAAATATTTACATCGTCTAAAGTACCTACAAGTTCGTACAAAAGTAATTGTCTATGCCACAATACAATCGTTCCCTCGATTCTCGTCTATCTTATTCACTCGCCATTCGTTCATGTATCCACACATGCAATCATATTAATCTAAAACATCTACATTCTTTAATTGTTTTCACTGTTAATAGTATATTATTAATACAGTGTTCATTAAAGAAATCTAAAATTTACTTTTTAGACGTCTTCGTGCTTATTTGATGTCTTTGTTTAAAACATATTTACAAACAATGGCAAAAGTGTTGTAGATCTCTATCCGCTTTATGTGTATTCAATGTAAATTGTTCACATTTTACTAGTAAGGAATTTCTTTTATTCAATTGCAAACGCGAATACAATACCGTAAACAAACAAACAAACCGTATCTGCAATCAATCTCTTCATTCACGCAGTTTGTGCTTGCCCCCGCGCACTTGCACTGCCGCCTCGACACAGGTGCGAGTAAAAAATATCTCGAAATGTTTTTTGGACATAACTCTCGGTTATTATTACATCGAATAATTTGATTTTGCATTTGCGAAAATGGTGAACGGCAATTACGTTCTGTACGGGGACAGGCCGTCTTCAGAGTCGGAGATCGTTGACGACCATGTTCACACGAAAACCGCTGAAAGGAAACCTCGACGGAAAGCACACAGAACAGCTAATGAACTTCAGTCCACACTGACCCTGGCACAGTTGGACAATGACACAGACTCCGTGAAGTACGAAAAAAGGATAAAAGAGCCAAGATTGCTTAGATACGTGCCTACAACCGACGTGGAGGAGAACTTTGTGACTGAGAAGTTTGAGACGTATGATCTGAAACCAACAGAGGAGAGGCCGAGGAGGTACGCTTTTACTAAGAAGCCTAAGAATCCAGCTGATGGGTCAGTGAACTATGCTTATTCACGGTCGAGCAGCAGTTGTAGTTCTCCGAATGGGAATTTACCGACGATTTCGGAACACACTGAGCAGTATGGAACGTACCGCGTACGTCCCGCGCCCAGCCCGCCGGTCGTCGATATGATTGCTGGGTACGAGTCGAAAATGGATAAATATTTTGCTAAGCCAAGGGAGGTGAAGAATTTTTCGGCCAAGGTAAGCTACAATGTAAGTTTATAAATCTTTTTGATTTATTTTATCCACGTCTAAGGTAACAAGTTCGTGTTTTGAAAAAAGCAAGTCTCTATTGGACAAATTTTAGGAAATGTTAAATTTAAGATATTTCTGCCTACTTATAATTTGTATATGATGTGTATTGTTTTTCAACTGTGTTTGCTTTTATTATAATCGTGACTTTAACGACATAAGATGTGAAAATAATTGAACAAACTTTAACTGATAAATCATTTTCCCTTTATGTGAATTGCTTTCGATGTATCATTAATAAAACAAAAGACCAATAACTATAACTCATCGTAAAAGAGACACGATCTTATTGCTATGTTATTCGCAACGAACTTATTAGTTATAAAATATGGTAGTCCAAAATGTTAAGAGGCTTAATGATTTATTGTTTAATTAATTTGGTGGGAATTGATCGGCGAGGTCTGAGAACATAAGCTCGTCTTTATTGCCCTTTCATGAGCTCAATTTTATATCCAGTCGACGCCATATTTTTCTACTTCGATTGTTATCTATTCTTCATCAATTAAAAATTGATTTCGATTTCTGTATATATACTTGAATTATACAAAATATACAGTCTCGGACTATAAGTACGAGGTATATCGATATAAACCTCGTAGTAACTTAAAAAAACTCAAATTTCTTATTCTATTTTAAACTTTATGCTTATTAATTATAAAGTTCAAGTCCTTCAGTATTTCGAGCTTTTAATTTGTAGAAGTTCAAAATATACGTACTGTTATGAAATCTGCGTTAAGCATATTTAAAGTATTTTAAAGTTTTTCGTTTTCTTTTCGCCCCGATTTTTAGCATTTACTTTCAGGTACTTTCATTACAATGCTTAATTTATATGTACGAGTATAGGTACGTAATGAAATTATATCTAGAATCAATGATCTTTTTATATTACAGTATCATTAAAATAAAGTAAGTACTAATATTGGATACCCGGAATGAGCTAAGATTTTCTAATTTTATTTGGGTTTTATGACCTTTGTATAAATAGACGACGCAGGCTAGCAACCTGTCGCTATTTAGAGGCAGCACATGACCCATGCTACCAGATGAAGTTTTATGTGTTAACAATGGTTAACTAAGACTCTTCTCAACCACTTTTGGGATTACGTGCATGATTGTATTGTAGGTAAGTGGTTAATTAATTTGTCATAATATGTCGGTCACACAGAAGTGAGTCTTGGTAACTTTCAATAAAACAAACGTCTTCTTTTCTGTTGTCATAGAAATACTTATGGAAAGTAATTGAGAAGGCAATTAGTATTACTATTATAATTATTTTACTGAGATTTTCTTAAATATAAAATAGTAAGTGCTGTGTTACACAGGTATATCGTGAATAAAATATATTTTATAACGGTAAATCCGTTATAAAATATATTTTACTCCAACGGCTGTGGGTTCTAAATTTACTACTTAAACGTACCATACTTGCCCGCGGCAAATTAATCCAAAGTTTCCTACATATTCAATATAGAATTTCGCAATATTTTCTTAGGCCTGGTCTAGATATTAATTGCAGAACCTGCACCTTTACAAGGCGGTTGTAAAATAGATATGGGGTAGGCCTCGTCTAAACCGGCACATATGCATGTAAGTTAATTAAGCGTGCATGTCAAACTTAAATCAAATGCCTTCCGCGTTGCAACGCCCTGTGCTTGATAAGCAATCAATTTTACGATTATTGCAATTTAGTAAGCGGCAACAGCCCTATCATTCCTAATTCGTCGAACAGCCCACATGTGTTCTGTGGCCCACGTTAACTAGATCATATCTGGTCACCAGTTTACTCATCACATTAAAATATAATTAGCATTTTTTTCTTTGACGGTGAAGCTTGGACTTAATCTTACCTGATGATGATCTGTTGATAAGACCAACGTTGGAAGCTAGCCATACCCAGAATCACTGATAGAAAGTATGACTATCTTCTCACTAGCGGTGTTTATTTATTTATTATTTATTTTTTGTTTACAATTATTGTTGTTAATAGTACTGCTATGGCTATCAGATTTTGATAAAGAGATGTGTTACACTACACATAATACAGTCAGTGGCAGTGGTGATTCCTCTAAGTTGTCGAGGTTAGCGCCGCCAAGACAAAGATGAACAAAATAATTACATAAATAATTTATCTATTTATTGCGATTATCGGCGACAACTTTGTCCCTGCACCCTGGCTCCTGGAACTAACCCAAGGCTACACACCAGGAATCGCCACTGGTCAATGGGGCGTCGTAATTCTTTTTTAAGTAATTCCTTCTCTACCCTATGTATGTATAATGTATATACATACTCTTTATTGCACTTTTTTTTCCACGCTCACACCAACTACCAATCTAACCCAAATTAAATACTAGATAGCGGACATTTTTAATATACATAATAATTTTAGATATTTTTTATAAAGACAATTAAACAAATATATAAACAACCATGACTCAAGGTGACAACAGTACTACAAGCAGGAGCGAACTTGCGCTCAATAAAGACTTAGGAGCTGCTCAGATGTGAAATAGGTATTTAAAAAATATGCCAAGTTTTATGGCAGCGGTTTTAGTTTAGCAATGGACTCGATGTAGCGACCGAAATTGAGGGTGATGGAGATATCTATACCCAAGAGCTCGAGATGGTTGCCACGAAAACATTTCGGAAAGTCGGAGTCGGATAGAGTAGACTCCGCTTCGCCAAGAAAAACTAAAACTTATTAAAAATTAAAACAATTTACATACATGGATCTTACATACATAAATAATTCAAAATAAGAATACTTACATATTAAATAAATATACATTCGTTGATACTGCAATACCGCGTAACCAACAGTCGCTGTTGTTTTTTGGTTTTGTATTTCCAAAGCAAATTCAAGTTAATTAGTCAAGACGCACAAGTTACGTGTGCTAATCAAAATTAATGGGAAGAAAGAAAGATAAATAAAATGTTTTACAGCGTATCTGCCTCCGTTCTTTTATTACAAAGTATTTATAACTTATTGTGAAAAGATCTTTTCAAATCCTATTAGGTTAACCTTATACTAAGTATAAAACAAAGTAATAAAACATCAAAATTATATTGACTAGGCTTTTAATAACGAAAGCCGTATGTCGTGACATTTACGCTGACATGGAATCACCTACTGTTGTAACAACATTTGTAAAATACCATGCAACTAATTATTTGGTGTAGATAGATAAAACTTATGCAATCAAATATAAATTAGTCCATATTGTGACGGAACAAGACTACAACAGTTGCGTACCAGTCCAAACCGAACAAAGAAATTTAGCAACCCGTTTCTATGTGACACTTTATCATCAACAGCTCATATAATGTCCCCACCGAGGGGCTCGAACCTACCCCACAATAGGGGCGATTAGGCCTTAGTCAACCACGCTGGCCAAGTACGGGTTGGTCGACTTCACACACAACCTAAGAATTTCTTCATAGGTGTGTGCAGCTTTCCTCACGATGTTTTCCTTCACCTTAAAAGTGTCGATTAAACGTACATATATTATGAATTCAAACTTTGAAAACACATTGGTACGTGGCGGGGATCGAACCAGTGCCTCCCGGGTGGGAGACGACGCTCTTACGCACTACGCCACCGACGCTTTTACACTTGCCTATGTTACACTTGGAAATGACATTATCTGCTAGCACATGTGTTGTCTTCTGTTATCTTCTTACAACCCTGGACTATTCATAAGAAGCGTGAAGAAGCATCTTCGAAGTACGTAGACCGAGGGTGACTTTAGCGGCTCGTACACTCTCTTGCAACAGTTACTTCGTACTGTCGCTTGCCATCAGGTTAAACGAAGTCATTTGCTAGTGTTTTTAAAAAAAAATGCTTGCTAAAAATTATAATATAAAGATATTTTCTTTATTATTACAAGACAATTTCAAATATACTGACAATGCTTTTAAACAGCAGCGGAAACCATGCTGAAACAGCAGGATTGCGAGGTCACAAATAAAATGTCTAGGAATGCTGCTCGTTGCTATAATAGGTACGTGTATTAATGATGAAATTGAGACACCTATAATTAAATCCCTGTAAACATGATCATTAACGTTTTACTGCAGGTCATAGCGCCGAAATGTTCTTTTAAAGAAATTACACGGCTTTTACGTACGTAAAAGCCATAGGTTACCTCTGGGACATTGAAACGCTCGTAAAGTACCGATTTTATTGAGTAATGTTGCGTATATCACTCCTTTACAGAGTTGAAAGCTGAAAATTTATCATAATATTGCAGACTTCTTTATCGATTATTATAATGATCGTTGTTAAAAGCGTAGTTATTATTAGCATGATTAAACTTATTGCAGTATCAATTTATAGCGTTTTGCAGTGATGAATTTTAAATAGTGGTTGAGAGTTTAGCTAATGATAAATTGACGTAAGCTTGAAAAATTCGTGGAAACAGCCACATGTGTAAAATTTTCAAACATGACTGATGTCCTACACGAACCTGACAGTTTTAAAACGTGAATAAAGCCAATAACAATGTGTCGGTGTTGGATTTTCGAAATAGTTTCCGGCCAATTTCTACTCTCTAACTTCTATTGAGGTCTGAGACAGTGACAAATTTATGTGACAATTCTGACCTGAGAAGACTTCTTGTGTAGCACAATGTCGAAGTTATACAACGCAATATTACTACCACGACCATAAATCATAACATAATTGACACAAATATGCGTGAATACATGGTCTAATTCGATGCCGCCTACGTTGCTAAGGTACTCATCACAGAATTCTTGCTCATAAATAAATCATGAGGTCTTTAATTTCGTATGTATCTATTTCGCTGTGTTAAGGCTGTTACCAGGTAGATATTTATATAGTGACTTTTTAGGTTAATTTATAGATCATTAAAATGTATAATAAATAAAATACATAAGTGTAATGTTGACAGATGTACGAGTCCACATTTACGTAAAATTAGATAGGTCGATTTTTGATGGATTTTTGATTTTTTCAAACATAGACAGTAATCTGATGACGACGAGAAACGACGTATAGAAATCTGACGCAAAATTTCTTAGTTCGCGTTGGAATGGTGGCCATAGTTTCTTGGTGACAAGAAGTAGTCCTTACGAGGAAGGGAGAAGGTGCGATTAGGGAAAACAGCTCCACAAAGGGGCTTATGGGCCTTATGGGATATCCTCGCGGAATAATCGCGGGCTAAAGCTACCAATATAGATAAAAACTAATATTCGTTATGTTTGTTACAGGGCTCGCATCCCGACAGTCTGTATCGGGTGTCATCGCCAGGAGGCACAGGTGTACACAAAGTGGCGCGCGTCCTTCGGGTGTTGCGGTGGCCGGCCGCTCTCCTCGTGGTGTGTGTCGCGCTGGCTCTCTTCGTATACTTCCTTATGCCAGGTCAGTTTTACTATATTAATAATTAATAGCCTAGTAAAGCTTTTTGATAACCTTCAGTGACTGATTCACTGAAGGTTTGTTACTTTTTGGGTTTGATGATCCTAATATACAGTGTGTTCGGGGAAGTAGTTATCAAACTTAAAGAGCGTTATTCTATGAACAATTTTATCGGTAAAAATATGTACTCTTTATTGCATTACAAATGCAATAAAGAGTACATATTTTTAAATATGTTATAAAATTTAAAAGTACCATTGTTTGCAGCAAACGTACAATAATTCCTCAAGTTGGGGGTCTATCTCCTTTCCTCGCAGAAATACAAGAACTTCAATATTTTTTTCTTAATTTTGACCTTTTCCTTCAAAAACAAGCGGGCGGCAATTTTAAACTTCGACAATGATAAGTTTAAGTTTGGTATCTTTCGATAGCTAACAAGATTAACTACCTATCAAGTTGCAAACATACACAAGTCCAATTCATTTTAAAAGAATTAGGATTGATTTAATTTAAGAAAAATAAAAAATAATAATTTTTTTTCGGCTATGTTTTATTTATATTGTGTTATTAGTATTTGAGCAGTTCTACAAAATGGTGTCAAAATTATTACGTACTCTATGGGCGAACTATAAACTAATATATAGGATACTTTACATATATCTACATTTACTCACACAGATACTTAAATCTTAAACAAGAATAATAATTTTCAATTTACCTTATTTTCTCTCTAGAGGCAGTCAAAAGTCTAAGCAACGTGTTATAAAAATTGGATAAGTGGTGAACCTACTGTAAATCGTCTTCACCAGTACCTAGAGACATAAAAAATAAGGTTATGTATTACATGATACAATAGTTTATAAGCCGCGAAAGTGAAATGTAAAAATAAAACAAATACAAAAGATATGAACAAATACAATTTTTATCAATTCTCTTTGTTAACCATCTCCGGCAACTCTTTCGCAATACTTATAAAAAAAAACACTTGAGCGTATACTGTCACAAAACATTGTTAGTAGATGAAAAAAAATGCCATCAAGGTAAAAGCTAAACTAAATAAAACGCCAACACAATCTAATTAGCTATTAATTTAATGGGATAGTTTTAACAAATTAATAAAATTTGTAAGCTTACCAGAGCTCCACGTCGGTGTTATTTTATTTTATTTTATTAAATTAAGACAGCCAATGGTACATACAAAAAACTTTAAAAATTATATAAAAACACTATTGGAAAAAGACTAAAAGTATTACCTTTGAAGGCAGCCACAACATGCTTATGATTAAAGATTCACGACAGTAATTAGGGGGAAAAAACTATTTAAGAGTAACTAATATAATACCCTAGATAATATGCAAGAGGTTTTTGTATTTATACAGCGATGACTGAAAACAATCAAATAAACCTTCTACCTTTAAAGGTATATTATATTTAATTATTTTCAGCTATCGCTGATAATGTTGCATGCGTCTATAGGCTACGATGACTGTTTACCATCAATCGGGTCTTACGTTTTTTTGCCAACGACACTAACTTAATATAAAGGTCATGTCTAAAGTAGGTAAATAAATAAGTTCACATAAATCATAGCCATGTGATGCCGGCAAAGTAGAATAGCATCACTCCATATTCTCCAATGGGTGTCGTAGAAGGCGACTAATGGATCACAAAGGGGTATTGACCACCTTATACTCCGTCTGCCAATGCACATTGGGCAAGCGTGGTGGACTACTGCCTAAATCTCCTTTGATGTCAAGGAGAGGCCTTGTGTCCCAGCAGTGGGTCGAATTTTATAAGCTGTAATGATTAAGTGATTTTAAGTAATTTGAAAACAAAGAAAACAAAGCCACCGCAACGCATACCTAGTAATTATAATAATAATTTATATCCACACTAACTACAAAATAATGTAATGGTTATTGGTAAGCCAAAAATATCGTGAGAGGCATCGGTAACGTGGGAGCTGTTAGGAATAGTACAATATAAGTAGAATCCGTTAAGTATTTCATATTAATGTGAAATTCGTTTGTGGGATCAAAACGAAATTAATGAAATATTTAGCTAAGAAAGGCAGAATCCAATATTCTACTCCTAAATATTGGCTGCAATAATAGATATATCACGATTAACAAAAGTTGCTTGACAAGTATGCCCCATCTGTTCTATATTAATCCGTGTGTCGATTATTGAAACCGACCGTTAATCTACATTTGGCTATCGAAATAGTGTATTTTTTGAAACATGTCAGAGTTCAAATTTCTATAAAGAAATAATCATTAGATATTCAAATTAGATTAACCTTATTTTGTAAGATATTAGTGTAGAACTTTTCGTAATTCGAAATGTTCAAACTACGTGGGTAATAGTATTACACATAATATGTGATGATGAGGACCGTGTGATGGCGGCAGAGTAGAATAGCATCACCCATATCCTCCAATGGTTGTCGTAGAAGGCGACTAATGGATCACCAAAGGAGCATTGATCACCTTATACTCCGTCTACCAATCCGCATTGGGCAAGCGGTGGACTACTGCCTAAGCCTCCTTCGATAACAAGGAAAGGCCTTGTGTTCCAGCAGTGAGTAGAATTATAAAGGCTGTTATGATGATAATATGTGATAATACTAGAAAAAAATACACTGAAAAAATCGACCTGCTTGAGGTCGCGTTTGTAAACGCAAAAATTATATGTGATAATACCTACGTAGTTTGTACATGGAATATTTGTAAAAGCTCAAGCTATGATATAATATATTTATATCATGGGTTATGTTTTTGCAATATTCCAATACCATTCTTCTTTTGAAAATGTTTTTATGCCACACCTGACCAGAATGTGACATTTTCCGCCTGCTACGCGTACGGAAAATCCCACTTGCTGGTCAGGGGTGACATAAAATATTGTACTTACCTCGGGCGGTAAAAAGCCTCAGATTTATTTACCGCCCTGGTTAGTAAATATACTATAATGGACCACTGATATTGTTTATTTAATCCTATCGCAAATAATATGGATATTCTTATTGTACAGAAAAATTATAAATGGTGCAACCGTGAAATCATCAGATCAGAAATTTTATTAAATTTTCCGTTAAAAACCACCCAAAGACTGAATAGAAGTCGGAAGATGGAAAGGAAAGAAGCCATCGCTATATATTATAATTTATGAAAAGCGAGTGGCTACCATGCGAATATTACTTACTTAATCAAGGTAATTCATAAATAATCTTGCTCGAGTAGATTTTGCTAAAAGTTATTTTACTGTCTCTCGGGAACGGTCCTCTTCTGTACCTTTTTCTGTGAAAAAGATAACTTACCTGTTTCAATTGCTATCACAACTTCAATTTATCTTACTCCACACGACCCTGTCTTAAATTTTCATAATTGCACCTTTCAAATGAGTTCGACCGATTAAAAGCATCATAAATACTTAGTTATGTCAGAATTAAACTAAGTAGGACAATCATGACGTAAGATGTAACGATGTTTGTGTGCGTTTAGGAGAACTATTATGTCTTGATGGCACGCGTCGTGTCAAAGGTGACTATAGACGTAACACAGACGACTATAGGGATTACTATGACTTTGTCATGCTTGATAGCGACGTATTTTATTTTTGATAGAGTTTATGCAATAATTGACTTCACCTCTTTGGACATTGACTCTTACTTAGCCAATACTTAGCAAAATAACAGCTTTATACATTGCAATATGCAAATAGAATAGAATTGAATCGAGAGTATGTAACATCTTGATTTTGTATAAGTAAAATTAAAAGAAATGTTTATGGAAATGCAAAATGTCTTATATGAGTCGCAGACTTTTTTGTTGCGAAATTAATTTTGTAAGGAAACTGTTTACAGTAATACGCAAATAGTATATTTTTTTGAAAATTCTTATTGTATGAAAGTCGACAACGATACGCGTATAAATTGAAATGAGGACATAAAACATTAACTTGTCCACCGAAGCAATATACCACATAAACTTACAGAAATATTGGACAATTTGCGCCCAACATATTAATTAATTAAACCGTCATTTACATATTGAAAGCTCTTAAAGGTCAAAATGAATTTTAAGTCGTCAGCAGCTCGGAACGAAAGCAGGAACATCGTAAAATAACTTTCAAAGCAATTACAGACCTTTTCATGTGCAAAATTGTACTTTGATAAAAGCACGGACCTTTCTCGAGCGTTCTGCTCTTCATAAATATTCAGCTGCTTTCACGTGGACGACAAAAGATTTTGATAATGGTACACTCACACGAATACCAATTTATGTCAATGAAGACACAAATTATTCGATATCATGTGTCGAGTGGACACTGAACATGCATTGTCCAGTTAATATTTTCTGTTGAGCATTAAAAGAAAGTCAAGAAAGCTCATGTAAAACTTTAAATGACGCTGTGAATATTATTATGAAGTTGTGTTACAGGCAAATTTAATATATAGTTGTCATATAAATTTTGAACGTAGGATATAAATAATTTTGAGTCTTATTTAGGTTCATTCGTGAAGAGGTTTAAATTTTAGACGGTAAAATTTAAGTACATATTCACGTAGTTAAAGCCGTCGATGTCTCTATGTGGGGTACCTATCAAAATACAGATTTTTTTGTCACACGATTTTCAATATCTATTTTTCTTGATTGATCGACTAGCTAATGATCACCGTTTCATATTATAAAATAAGCTTTCATAAAAAAAATGTTTCAAAGTTGTGTTGCTTACCACAATAACGGTCTATCGAACTAACATTTCATATAAACTATTAAGTTATCGATAACACTATTTATAAAAACATGTTTCAATATTTAGCGTTACACATTGTAATGTTTCGTTTAACAACATTCCATCGCAGTAACGTTTCATCGAACGATACATTTGCCTGATGACGTTTGACGATAAAAACTGTTGAGGTTAGTTCTTAATTTAAAAATTAATTCTTAATTTGCAAGTAGGTACACACCATGCAAGCAAGCATACAGCATGCAAGCATGCAAACAAGCATGCAACATGCAAGCAAACATGCAGCAAGCAATATAATGCTCCGCTCGCTTCGCTCGCTCCGCTATGCTTGGTCACAAGTCTAACCTAACCTAACCTAGGTTTATTTTCGTATTAATGGTTTTTCTTTATAGCGGGGGGCCTCAGGCCCCCCGGCCCCCCCGAGCAGGGGGGCCAGCCTGCACCCCCCGGCAAGCATCTTGCAGGCATACATACAACATGCAATGCAAGCATGCATACATCATGCAATGCAAACATGCATACAGCATGCATGTAGCATGCCAGAATACAACAAGCAATCTCCGTTAGCTTCGGTTACACCGCTGCTGACTGCCTGTTGTTCTAAATCTAACCTAGTTGGTTGATCAAGTTAATCCATGTTGTTGATTAAGTTAATCCATAGGTTTTCGTTACAGGGAAACAAAAATGATTACGAGTAATTACATAAAAAAAAGTATTTTCGATGTACACTGTACTATTCTTGATGTATATATTATTAAACTATTATTATCGGCTCCTTCGTGCACCGCGTTCGTCAGGTCCGCCCAATTATATCCTCTTCACAAACGTCACTTCTCTATTCCACCACAGTGCGCAAAGTAGACGACAGCCATACATCCGACGTACACTACATACACTAACTTTAGTGTAGTAAAAATTGATGTTTCAACTATTCTGCAATCTGAAACTTACGTGGAAACAAAATTATGGGTAACAAAACATCGATTTAACATTATTTCGATAAAATAAATAAAATAGGAAAAGAATTTCCGATGGAATGAGCTTGTAGATAACAACTATTCGAGGAAATGAAATTGCGATGTAACCTGATTCTAGGAGTTGTTAAGTATTGTATAAAATGATCTGCGAATAGTTTTATGGGGAATGAAAATCGATGAAGTTAATTGCGATAAAGTGATGGGTTCCCCTCTATGTGCCACAGTGTGAGCGTGCCGTATCTATTACTAATACTATACTATCTAACTAGTATTATAAATGAGAAACAAAGTTTGTTTGTTTGTTACGCTTTCTCATCTAAACCACTGAACCGATTTTGATGTGGTATTTGATAATTTGAAGCCCTGCATAGGATATTTTTTGGCGGGATTGTCTGACGTTAACACGAGTGAACGGCGACCGCATGTAGCAATATATTTCTGATTTTGATACATATTATATTTTATCCCTTTTCTTAACATTTTGTATTGGGAAGAGAAGACGATGAAGATGTCTTGGCGTGAGCTCTATAACGCTGAAAAGTGTGAAACTCCAATACACGTTAGTTAAATACGCAAAAGTAGTTTAATAGATGAAAGTAACCAAATACGATATAGTATCCCTAATATTAAATACCAGTCTTTCATATCATTACGCTTCGATTTGTATAAAACTTCATTAATTTGAAACTTTAATACTGTCGCGAATGGTTTCCAACTGATGTGTAAATGTTTAAACTGGGAATAGTTACGCATTTATTTTTAGGCCACTAATTGCTGATAGTTCATATTAGGGGTAATATTCCAAAATTAGTATTTTTCTTCTATGTGTAGTAGTTGCGTAAATCTTAGAGAAAATGTGCAGTGCCGTAGTTATGCATTTATTGAGTGACAAAATAATCATTGGCTGTTGATCGCCCGCGGTAGGACATGCCTTATGAAAGGAAGGTAATAACTTTAATATACCTATGCATTATATTTTGAAATTGTTATTTGTTCACTAAACACGCACCGAATTAACGACGCGTAGGTGGTTAATATCGAAACGCATCCGTGTATGCAAACTTCACCTCAAATTATCTAAATATAGATTTTATACTGCACTTCTTGGTAAATTGGAAAGTTTATTTAAGCAACTTTAAAACTGATGTAATAATAAACACTAGCTCTTGGTTTTCATCTCATATGATGGTAACTGGATGGTAACTAATGGTTAGATCAACCATTGCGAAACTGGCTATCTAGCACTATAACTATCGAAACACAAAATTGATTTTCACATATATCGAGTGCAAGCTCTAAACGGTACAGGTCTTAGCACACTTATCAGCTCAGAAAGCGAATATTTTCCATTAGTTTCCCGTATATTTTAATAAAATATTTCTTGTTCCACCTTGTTTGAAGCGTTAATCAAAGCGATGATCATTATTTTTTTCAAAAATCCAATGATGCAGTATTTGTTTTCATCAAAATCGGACTCGCGACTCCTTTGAGCAATTTTCGATATTCCTTATAGTTTAGGATTTCGCCATGAAGGCCAACTTGAAAAATTCACTCGGTATAGGTAGTATGATTGAGATGCAGCACAAATGTTTGATAAATAGGGCCATGTGAAGCGCCAGCATTAGCTAGTCAGGCGGACTTAAAACAAGCCTTTTAGGCTTTTGGATTTGAGAATAGTTGTCGAAGCTATAGACCAAAGTGACTCGGTTGAATCAGATCCTGACCAGAAGCGGAGTTTTTATAATGTAAGGTTTTTAGTATAAAAAACGTAACTATTATAGTTTCGTTAAGAGCTTACTTCGTATGGGAAACATGATTTGCGCTCTTTCCGCTAGGCGCTAAATATGTTTCCCATACAAATTGAGCCCATGTAGCTAAAATAGTTACGTTTCATACACTAAAAACTTACACTAAGGGTACTGACCTGGTTCTATTTTATTTTCATATACAAATGTGTATGTTACGTAATTTAGTCTTACTAATTTTGTACATGCGAGCTCTTTTATTTTGTTTGAGCTTTTGAAACGGAACACTACAGAAGGTCACAACAAAATTAAAACTTTTATTTATAGTATTGTTGTTTTCTAAGGATTGTGGGTCGTCTTCGCCTACGCAATGACATACATACATTTAATAATATTGTAAAATAAATAAACACTGTACATTAAAAATTAAGGAGCAGGGGTGGTAGTTTTCTTCAGCGGTAGAGTGTAAAAATAAAGCTACTTACATGCTACGCGGTGCAGATTCGGCTGGGTGACCAATCAATCTTCTGTGCTGTGAAAGCCACGGTGAGTTGGTAGTTTCGTAGAAAATGTTGTAGATCTGTATTTTTTTCTGAACGACTGGCTGTTGTTACATCATCAATAATTTTTTTATTATAAGCTTCTTGGATTTAGAACTTGCGAGTTTCTAACAAATTTTATAAATGAATAGTTTCATACAAAACGGCAATTTTATAGACAAGGAACTAAGGAGCTAATATTATCATCAGAATGAGGTCTTACTCAGAAGTCACGATTATCTGCTATTGTATAAGAGTTATTTATTCATAGACTTCGTGAGATTTGTTTTAGAGGACACTGATTCCAAGCCCCAAGGAGCTCTTGACATTCTTCAATGATAGTTTAAACAGGGTCAGACTGACAGCAATTTACGCTACCGGTGATACAGAAGCTGTATAGACTATGAATTTTGCCAACGGCTAAGAAACACTTATGCGCTAGTCGTTATCAAGTAAATTACCTAATAACGCATTTAATGGGTCCCTAGAGCCGGTCATAAATACCATTTCATAAGGACGAGTTCTTTCATGTTATATAAAACTAATAATGTTTAATTACATGTAGGTAGTAGGTACTGGTCCAGAAGCGTGTCTTAAATTGCATCTTGATCACTGATTAAGACATACTTTTAATTCCTAAGTAATACTAAGTACTAAGTAATTCCTGAGTGATTTGACGTTCTTTACAATCTTTTTAAGAAAATGGAGTTCGTTATGCGGAATGGAATTTCGACATAACAGAAATCCGCTCTAATGTATCATAACATTCATAACACATAATAATATGATTCTTGCAAAATGCGCCAACATCGATCTCTCTTACTTTGAATAGAACAGAGATTAGTCTAATGTTTTGCAACTTTGCAGAAAGAACTGTCATAAGCCGTTTTCATTGCATGAAAGTGTAAAGACGATCATTCAATTAACATTTGTACCTTCTAGTGGAAAGTTTTCACACAAATAATATTTTGATTGAGAAGTTTACATAAAATGTGCGAGCATGCGATGATTGATTTAATGCCTGTACCTTATAAGATGTCGACTTTGACTGCTATCTATCGAATAAGATAGAAATTTCACTAACTACGATAACTGCAACAGAAAATTTAAGAAAATTACGTTACCGGAACTGATTCCTATATTACTCAACAACATACCTAATGAAGACCGTAATAAAAACAAAATCAAAAAGTGTTTTATTAAATAATTAAGACATTGCAGGTCAATAAGAAAATACATAGGGAACATGAGTAGGTATATCTAATACAATCATAAAGAATTGGATATACGTATTTTTTGATTTTTTTTAGTAGGTAATAAATTAATGAATAAATAATTTAACTATTAATTATTATGTACCACAATTATTTTATCACTCATATGAAGAAGAGAAAAATATAAATATCAATGACCTATCTCGCATAAATAACATTTACACAATCGTGATCAGGATTAATTGGTATCGAGCTAACATAGATAACAAGTCGTTACTTTCGTGACATCTTGAACTTAGCTTTCACTACAGTGGCAAGTATAGTGTTCCCAGCAGTTACGTCACTAATTTCATTATGTTTATCTTTAGTAGTATCGATTATAGAGACAATTATTATTCCTATCAATATCAAGATGATTTCAACAATACAATTATGATTGAAACTTATGAATATAGTATTTATCTTTCTAATTCCCACACTGCGAAGAGTGTAACAATTGTCCTAGTTGTCGGTTAATGTTTTTTTTTATATTACGAGATGGCAAACAAACTTGCGGCCCATATGGTGTTAAGTGGTTACCGTCGCCTATAGAACTTTGCAATATTAACGGTAAATCACTTAACACTGTAAGTGCGTTGTCATACTGGGGACTATGATGACATGCCTTCCATGTCCAGTAATTACACTGGCTACCTTCAATCCGAAACACAGCGAACTGCTTCACGGGAAATAGGAAAGACGGTGGTACCTACCCAGACGACCCCACATAATTATGGGTCTACCGCCTATGTGTGTTGGTTCACTGTTTAGTTACTTTTTTGGTTTGTAGCTCCCTTTTATTTCGGCTACGGGATGGCAACATGTAATTATTTGGAGGCACTGTTATGGTCCATAGGTACTTACTGCTTGATATCGCATAATGTGTTTGGTATTTTGAGCGTGATAGTATGTCTATCTTTCTAATACTTGAATCAAAACATCATTTATTTATTTTGTTGTGAATTTCAAAACTAATAGGTTCCTTCTCTTTATTTCAGATAACCTAGATAACGATTCCAATTCAGTAAATGGAACATACTGGGACCCAGTGTCTGCTAGTGTCGGTGCACAGACCTACAAACATACGAACAGGACCAATCAGAAAAAAGAACAGGATAGAACGGCCACATCATCACAACCACAAGGTACCGTATTATTTTTGAGTAGGTACAGAATGAAAGAAATAAGATTAAATTGCCCTCTTTGTATATGATAAGTGTTAACCCTTAAGAGCTATAATGAACTACACAACCTACTAAGACGAAAAAACACCCGCTTTTCCAAAATGATAAATAAGTTAATTTGGAAGTTTGTTAGTAAATCTATGCGGTTACATGTGCTTGATTTAATTAAAAACCTAATAATAATTAAGTTTGAAAACATGTCTTAAATGACACACGGACTCACGGTGTAAGAAGGCGTATGAATTTCTTTTATATAATAGCCCATAATTTTTCTCACTTAATAAAGTACAACATTAAAAAAAAAAAATTTGCATTGAAATTTAGACTTAAAAATATAACTGTTTTGAAGATATTTGGCTTCTTAGTCCTTCTTCAACTAACTTTTATAATCTTTACAAACAAAAATCAACACTTGTAACTAAGTAATAATATTCATACATCATTTGGGGCAATTTTGACAAATAATTTCGTGATGTTTCGTACATTAAGTACAATAGGAGCATTTTAAGGAAAATAGTCCCGAATATATAATGCGGACTTAGGAGGGATAATGAAAGCGCAAAACACTGTGATAAAAACTCAGGAGTGTAGCAGACACAAACCAAAATGACTCGGGTGTTTTTTCACCCATATTGCCCCTAAGGGTTAAATTAGCAATAAAATTGTAATGATAAGCGATTACTCCAGGTTCGCTGACCAAATAGGCTATCAAAACCTATAAGTACACCTCGTTGACATTTGACTCGTCACGATAACTCCAGTAAGAATTTATAATTTAAGCTAATTATCTCTTTATGTTTGCTTTATAGTTAAAATAAACAAATAATAATTAATTTATTAAGGTTTGAGAATATTTCTTACCACAATTAATAAATATTTTTCTGAGCAATTGAAAGGAATCCAAACGGATTTTTTTTTTTATAAAAAAAGACAACATGTTGTATAAGTATGTTTCTTCTGAAGATTTACGTATAAAGAAGTATCGTAACAGCTTTATTTTCACTTCTATTTGATGTCTACCATTTATGTTTTTCAATTATGTCTAGAGAAGATTCGTAGGGGACATAGTGTAACACAATTTGTTTTCAATGTAACGCTGTTTATTTCCTTGGGTATCATTTTTGTGGGTCACACTATTATAATAATACACATACAGCACACTTCAATGTTCTGTAACACCATATACAATGTTTGTGATTGTAGCAATTGTTCTTAGTACCTATATTATTTTAATAAAACTAAGTTAAGTCAATATGTTTTATATACCATAATTACAGGTACGAAAACGCCGGAAATCGATTTCTACGATGCCGAAACTCCTAAAGCGTATGACACCGCACCGTATATAATAGCGCCGACAGATTCAAATCCAAAAAGAAAATTACCAATACCGCCAGTTTTTCCAACTCATATTACTCCTGAAGTTCAATATGGCAATGAAAAAGCTGATTCTGATAAATTAAGAACCCCAAAACAATTGGAAGAAATAAATACAGTTGCGGAAGATTCCACATTAAAACCACGTATCACGCAAAAACCAGAGAAACCTTTAGCTATATTTGTTAAAGACAGCGATAGTATTATGACTACTACAAGCACTGAAAGTGTTATAAAAGAGAATACTTTAAATGATTTGGCAAATTACGGTGATAAATATAATTTTAAGAAGACTGAAAATCCTATAACGAAGCCTCAATCTCCAATTTATGAAGAGACATTTTCTGCGTCGCACGTTAACAAGGAAAATCTAAAACCTCAAGTTTTTGAAAACCAACCGAATATTCCTCCAGAGTTTCAAGAATTTTACAACAGAAAACGTCCTGCGATCGTCGACGTCAGTTTCACTTCAGGTCATTCTAAGCTTTTTGGTATTTCTATTGAGGATGCGGAAAAAATGCACTCCACTACACAAAGCTCCACATATAACACAAGAGTTTCACCTACACTCCCGACATGGCGGAACCGGGATGACACTACTACTAAAAAATACCCCGTTAACGTTAATTATGACGGTAAGTTACTGCTCTTAATTGCATCAGGGGCGCATGCGGTTCGCAGGTCAGTATTTAATCTTCCAACCATTCCACTCCTCATAACAATATAACATCTAGTACTCTATGGGTATGGGCCTCTATTTAGTAGAGAGTAAAGTGCTATAGGTAAATAAATCTACATTGTCATCTACCGTGGCACTCTATACACTTGTCATTTCACTGGGTAATGTGATCATCGTAGATTGTATTGTTATAATTAACCATAACCATATTGGCCTTCGCTAATTGTCCGCTACTGAAATAACAAAATTTCTCAATTTTCCTTCAAAATTTAACCTCCTTAAAATGTTGATGAGAATATTTGTTTTTATTACATTTACAGTTCCTCAGTGCCGTTCTACGCGTTTGGCATTTTGCCGTGGCGTTCTTCCATACGATCTGGCGGGACCTTCAGCTACCCTCAACGGAGTTGAGTTGACGCAGCTGTTGTCGCACGTTGAATTCCTAGTTTCGACTAACTGCAGCGAGCGCGTACGACAGTTCATGTGTGCCCTTTTGGAGCCGGAGTGTAATCCCCCGCCATTCCCACCCAAGATGCCATGCTACAACCTATGCAAAGGTAAGATGATATAAGGGAATTCTTTGCCAGGAATTAAAACAATGTTAACATGTTTCATGTTTATGATACTTACAGAGGAAATTACTCCTCTACATTTCGAATGATTTAATCGTTTTCTTTTACTAAGATACAGGATATATCTGTTCCGCAATTAAGGCAACTTATTCTTGTGTATTGCCGTTTCAGCGATAACGGACAGCTGCGAAGGGTTGATACCTCATGACCTGGCAGCGGCATTTAATTGCAAACAGTACCCATCGTCCAACTGTGTGGCGGCCAAGGGTCCCTGCTCGCAGCGCGAGTTCCTCTGTGGTGATGGCTCCTGTATACCTCGTGACTGGATCTGCGATGGTGCGCAGGACTGCGCTGCTGGTGAAGATGAGGAGAAATGTGTCATATGTGATGAGCATGAGTATCGGTACGTATTTTTACTTAAAAATAAATCCTATAATCATGTGACTTATCAAGTGTTCAGAAGCATTCATCAGACAGATGCTTTTCTTCTTGTAGAATCTCTTCATGTTCAAGAATAATACCATTTTAAATTTGATTCATGTCTATCTGCGCTAAATCTCACTCGTGCTATGTTTATTTCAAATTATTTGCCATGTTGTGTCCTACGAGAATATTGGTAGTAACGTTCACTCACTAAGCAATTGCTATTAATATATTTCAAGTGGTTCGTTTAAAGTTCAGATCCATACTCTTCGTCGATTTATTATATTTTTCAGTTAATGGTTTCATTTTATTTGCCACACTCCTACTTTACAATTTACCGGTCGTAATTTTAATTCATAGAGTATATCTTGTTTTCTTTAGGAGTGAACTACTTGCTAACCATCTTTGTTACCTACTTTACCTACTTGTCTTAAAATGCGTAACTACATTTTTAATTCCGAACTGACCCGAATCGAGAATGATATCTAGATAATAACAAATCTAGTAAAACTAATAAATCAGATTATAAGGTAGGTAATACATATCAGATTGAAATAAGAAGGCAGATACAACCAAGACAATTATTTTCCTAATAAGTTCTTACGAATTCTCTTTTTCTGTATTTGATCATTCGAGATTTAAACTCCAAAAGTAGAAACATAAACAGTATTGATACGGTATTGTTCTCATTACCCTTACCTGAGTTTTACGTAATATCTACTCCCAATTAGTGTGTTCGTCCTCCATCCACTGCTTTATTCGTGTCTTTAACAATTTTGTTTACTTTTATTACTGCCTTTTCAAGAAATTGTTGGATGCTGGATGGATCTTCAAACTTTTTATTTATGTTTAGGTATTCGTATTTAAAAAATAAAAAGTATTAGCAAATTACTGTGCTTATCTAATGTTAAGCGGGAGATTAATCAAATGCGATAGCTAGTCCAGGAGAATGTATACGCGCTAGAAATCCTGCAAGAAAATTCTTCACGCCTATTTTAAAGAACCGCTGGGTTGTAAACAGGAGGAATCACGTGTGCCGGCATAGAATTCCATTTCTGGATTGTGCGACTGAGAAATAAGTTCCTAAAAATAATTACCGTGTTTTATAAAATCTTTGTTTACTAAGATTAGTATTAAAGTGTCTTGTTTTCCTAAAAATAGAAGAAATAAACAAATGAAACATAATTAATTACAGATGCCAAAGCGGCGGCTGCATACGGAAGCAATGGATGTGCGACGGCTATTCCGACTGTCCCAGCGGTGAAGATGAGTCAGTGGACGTGTGCGAGACATATGGTGTAGCCCGAGGCGAGCACGCGACTAATCAGGAACCTGGCGAGGAGTCCGCGGGTTCAGCGCCCGCTCCTGCGGTACATCGACCACACCGCACTCACCCAGGACGGAAGGCACAAAAATTAGGCAAGTTTGTTACGTCACATGACATTAAAACTACAGAACAGGCGCTTAGCGGACACGTATGTTCTATTAGTGTTTAATTTTCGAATAGTGAGAAATAAAATTGACATTTTATTAATTAGGGTAGAGTCTTCCTTAACGATGACGATGTTGTGATTGAGTACGTACTCACACCCGCTTTATTGTCGATTTGACTCTACAAGATGAACACATTACCTTTTTCTTAAACAACAATAATAAAGCAGAAACCTACAGCTGTTTGCAGTAAATGAGGTGTAAATATAAGTTAGATTACAAAAATTGAGTGTTAATAACGAAGTAAATGCACAGTTATTTCAAAAACACATACTTTTTATTGCAAAAATGAATTTAGATACTACGTTAAAACAATGTGGAATATTTTGAAAAGTTATTAGTGTCTTTTAAACTTTAAAGAAACTGAGACAAAATATTTAAAGTTTAAACTAATAAGATTCGACAAAATACTTACCTTGATAGGAAAACAGTGCCTACGAACGAGGCAGATCAATTTATTACGATTTATCACTTTTTTATGGTTTCAAGAAAATAGAACTCTAAACACGTTTATATGTTCACAGGAGATAACGACAGCAGCAAAGAGCTTCTGGTCACAAGCGACAGCAACAACATCCCCAGAAGAAACTTCACAAGACGCCCTTCGCTCTCCCGGCTAACACCGTACAGCCGTCCTCAGCTGCAAGATACCCGCAAGAATAAACAAGAAACCACAACAGAAAAACCAGAACCACCAAAGCAAGTGAGTAGGAAGAAATCAAAGGATAACAAAGCAAAAACTGATTCTACTGAAGACGTAAATATTGGTGACTTGGGATTCTTTGAGGATTTAGATAAGTACGGATCGGAGAAGAAACAGAATGATCAAACTAAAATGCGATCTTTTGGTGGAGTGCCGCCAGGACCAGATCCCGACCTCACCCATCTTGACAATTCCATTAATAAATTGGAGAAAGTCATCGATGGAGCTTCTTTATTGAGGGTCTGTTTTGGCTGTGATAATAATTGTAGTAGAAACTATCATAGTTCACAAAGAGTAAATAACACACAATTTGCCTGTATGTATTGTTTCGAAATCACCAATTATTAACTGACCGCAAGTAGAAATTAATTTCTTATTAATTATGTGTATTGATCTTGAAACTGCACTACATTAAAATTCTCCATCATTACACTCTATATTTACACTACGATGATACCAATGCTCATTTACTTTATTGCAATTTTTCATTCATTTTATTTTATTGATGGTGATCTGTTTGTGTGCCCATTATAAATAAACTTCAATGCCAGACATTGAATGCATTCTAAAAATCTTGAGTTACTTTAAAAAATAATTGTTTTGCATCGATCCCAGTTCCCGCACATTGTCTTAAAATATTTGAATTCTGTTTCATTGTTGCACCATTAGACTAAGTTTGTAACAGAAATATAGTAAACAGAAATATTATAGTAATGAAAAATGTTGTACTATTAGGTACAGACAACAACACGTCAGGTTACCACCAACTGTCTTTTATTTACTAATAGATATCTACGCTATGCACTTTATCCTACGTAATATTGTAAACGCGAAAGTTTGTATGTATGTATGGCTATGTGTGTGTTAGTCTTTCGCGCAAAAACTACTAAATAGATTTTAATCAAACTTTAGAATAACATTTAAGCTATAATTTATTATATTAATCCTGCAGAGACGAAGTCGCGGGCAGAAACTAGTACCAACTAAGTGCAGGTTGGAAATCGATTAGAGAAATTTGTAACTTTGTGATAACCTGACCTGCTGTTGCCTGTACTTATTTTATGTACTGCCGCATCAATTGGTAGATTTTTGAGCCTTTCTTCACAAAATTCGCGTTTCTTTTCGAATACAATTCCAAATAGAATAATAAACCTGACACCAAAGTCAAATTTCTAAACAGTTTGTCGATGATTTCAGAGAGCAGTATCCCAACAAGAAATCCAAGACTCGCCAGAGGTGAACAGTACAGCTGTAGACACAGTGCCTCTACAAGACTCCCCGTTCCCAGGGTCAGTGAGTGCGCACGCATCGCCGTGTCCCAGCGGAGAACTCCGCTGCGTGGACGGCCGCTGCATCACGCTTGCACAGCTCTGTGACGGAACCATCGACTGCTCTGACCATGCTGACGAGGATAACTGCTACACGTAGTGCGACTTTCTCTGGTCCTAGATGTTAAATGTAAGAAACGGGCTTGAAACAGCACTGTTAACGAATTCAAAATGTAAACTTTATATTAGCTTAATTTACTCTTTTCTCACTTCACTTTCCGGATCGAAAGCATTTGCATTAAAGCTGTCAACTTATTTATTTTAAAGTAATTTCAGAATAGTTTTATTACATGAATCAGAACAAAAGTCTTTCCAAACAACATTTCGCTTATTAAGACGTTTTTTAGTATTTTCTAAGTCCGTCCGAAAATAAAAAGTTTTAAAATAAAACACTTTTGCATAATATTTAGTTTTGAGATTCTTGCCGTCAGCTTAAAGTATTTTTTTACTATTTCATTAGATTTTGTCGTACCTACCTAAGTGGTTTTTTCACCTAAGAACGGTGCTGTTAAATACAGGCGTAGGTATTGTTTTATAGGCTTTAAGTATTGTATTGCATCCTAATTGTAATATTTTTGTACATAGCTTTAATCATAAGTTCTTTCTTTTAAAACTCTGTTAAGGAAGATATCTTTTATAAGTTGTAAATCGGAACGAATTTTAATGTAAAATTTTAACAATGCATATTAAGCGTAATTTTTTTATCAAAAATATTTTAATGAAACATTATAGTAGATCACCTTCTTCATTTCTCATAATCATAATAAATAACTAGAATTATCTACCAGTTTTTAAAGACCTTGCACTAGACTTATTATAATGTAAATATCTTCATAATAACCTAATAAAATATGACTTTAACGTAAGTATAATTCATTTCAAATACAATTGTGTATAAATATTTTATATTATCAAAGAAAATACAAATTAAATTGATACGTTTGTGGTTTGCGCGCACTAGATCTTTCGATTGCCTGTACTTTGATAATATTTAAATATAGCGAAATTAACTCTTAAGCAGATCGTTCCACGAAATTTATACCTAGTTAGCGGGTGGATAGGTTTGTTGGAAGAAGTAATTATAATGTTATGCCACACTTGAACAGAAAGTGGCATTTGCCGCCCGCTACTCGTACGGAAAATCCCACTTCCGGTCAAGGGGTGAAATAAAATTTTGTACTTACCTCGGTCAGTAAAAACCTCAAATATCTACCTGCGATCTGATACATTATTAATTTTACCGCCCTCGTTAGAAAATGTACATTTAAAAATAATTTAAGCTGCATTCAACGATTTGCAATAATATTGTCTGTTTGAACTGGGTATAATGATGTCTACTTTCTATAAAAGCTCCTCATATTTAAGACACTTTCCCTCCATTTGGGTATAACTGTGGGACGTCCTATACATACCTGATACTAGAATGTAATATACTTCTACCATATTCTGAATATTACATTCTTTTACTATAATTTTTAACCGACTTCCCAACAGGAGGAGGTTCTGTATTCGTCTGTATGTATTTTTTTTTTTATGTATGTACACCGATATCTCCGTCATTTGTGGGCCGATTTTCAAAATTCTTTTTTTAGTCGATAGTGTTTACTCCTGAGGTGGTCCCATTGTCACCAAGTCAGGATCTGATGATGGGAAGCCAGGGAAATCGAGGGCAACCCTCAAATTTTATAGGCATGTACAACGTTTTTCATATATTTTCTAAAGTTATACTAGCATTTGCGTCCGGTAGTCACCATCTCATGTTGATGAGCTGATGATGGAAGGTAATTGTATGTTCACCGATATCTCTGTCATTTGTGGAGCGGTTTACAAAATTCATTTTTTATTTGATAGTGTATACTTCTGAGGTGGTCCCATTGTCACCAAGTCAGGATCTGATGATGGGAAGCTAGGGAAATCGAGGGCAACCCTCGGGAAACAACGGAAAGGGAGGGTTATTCATATTTCTTATAAAGCTATTTTACTATGATTGCGTCTGGTAGTCATCTCATGTTGATGAGCTGATGATGGATGGTGAAACTCCTTAATTTTTAGGAGTTGATTGGTGTTTTTTAAAATAATAAAGCTACCTAAAGACCGATAGTTGTGTTCTTTCAGGTAATTTAGATGAGCTGATGATGAAACGAAAAACTCCTTAATAGTTAGGAGTTGGATGATAATTCTTTAAATGTTAAAGGTACCTAAAGAGCGATAGTTGTATTCTTTCAAGTTATTTAGGAGAGCTGATGATGGAACGAAAATCCCCTTAACGGTTAGGAGTTGGATGAGAATTCTTTAAATATTATAGGCACGTAATACCGATAGTTGTATTTTTTCAAGTTAATCAGGTGAGCCCATGATGGAAGGAATAATTCCTTAACTGTAAGGAGTTGGTTGATGATTATTTTAGTATAAAAGGTACCTAAAGAGTTGTATTCTTTCAGGTTATTCAGGTGAGCTGATTATTGTAAAACTCCTTAACGATTAAGAGTTGTATGATAATTCTTTAAATAATATAGTAACATTTTGTCACACATAAAACCACCCCTGGCAGTATGGAACATGCAGTGCCTCCAAATAGTGACAGTTTGCCAGCCTGTCGCCTACATAAAAGGGGCACAAACCCCAAAAAGTATTCCGCCGAATGGCAACGCACTCCTAATGGTAAGTGATTTAGGTACTCTTATTGCAAGTGTCTATAGACGACCACTTAACACCGGGTGGGCCGCAAGTTTGTTCGCCATCTCGTAATAATAAAAAACAACAATTATTCACACTAAAAATAGAAAAATAAACAACTTTTGAAAAAAAAGTCCAACCGACTTCAAAAAGTATAAAAATAACATATTATTAAAATGTGTGCTAGGTACCTGCTGTACTGTTTGAAGTCGGTGCCAAGCCAACTAGGTATTCTATAGGTCCGCCTGCCACATCACACTCATAGATCACACCAGCCCGCTATTGCGACCGACCAAACGCACCAGCTTGGATGATGAGGGGCTCGTGGTGCTAAACGATTAGCATGGCTTGGCACCGAGTTCAAACAGCAGCAGGTACCTAGCACACATTTTAATAATATGTTATTTTTATACTTTTTGAAGTCGGTTGGACTTTTTTTTCAAAAGTTGTTTTATAATAATATTTATTTCTTGTTTACTCATATTGGTTGTGATACTGAGTTGTTAAAAATATTTGTGATTTTAATTCCGTCCATTTTTAGGTATAAGTAACTTTAACAATAATTTATCTTAATTCTTTTTTCAGGTGTCTTAGATATATGTAAGTATATACGCGTTTAATGGCGCACGTCAAACCTTACCTTTATAAAAACGAATTTTAAAAAAATATTGTTATCCCATCTGACTACTTTCAAATGTCGGATAGCACGACATTTGAAAATAGTTTACAATGTTTAAAAATAAGGAAACATTTTGGAAAATTTAAAATATTTAAAAAAAAACAATAAGTTAGGATGGAGGACCTATAGGATAGAGTTTTTGTAGGTACAGTACAGACAGCGGTAGGTCAGGCTTAAGCTATCATATACTATAATAAATTTTCAAGCTTATTCCATAGTCATAGAGTTCCGAGACATTTTATATTAATAAACGTCGCGATGATATCACCGTGTGGATACCCTTCTATGTACTTAATTAATAAAGTGTTTAGTGACACGGGGATAAAATCATCATTATTCATTCGCTCGTGGAGAAATTAATAGCCATCGGCTCACCGTAGTCTGCTAAAACCATACAACAATGTTAATTGTCTAATCATAGCCAAATTTTCAAAAAAGCACCAATTTTTTATTTAACACTAGAAATAAGTTTATTTTCCATAACATATTTGATCCTCGCTTCAAAATACTCACTTTTATACGAATATTTTTTTGTTTACTAATAAACATAAAAATAAATTTTAATACTTAGTAGATAATTAAGTTAGAATGCATTTGTAAATATAGCAGCTTAGATATTTATAATTACTATAGTATTAATACTTATTTATGTTTATTTGTTTATAAGATGGTAAACGAGAAATAAAAAGGTAAAATCCTTTTATTAATTTTTTTTAAGTATAAACTCATAGGTACTCTTGTATAAAATACATTAAAATACTTTGTAATTAAGCTCGATGAATGTCCAAAGTAATGCATAATAATAAAAGTATTCCCAATATATATTGTGGAAATATGAAATGTATAAGTAATTAAAATAATTGAAAATTCAAATCGAGGTATATTAAGTTATTAATAAATTCTGTATACTTACGTATTAAATATTTCTTAGATACGTTTAATTTTAATTAATTAATAATGTACCTAATTTGTAATTTTACCATGTAAGATATTTTTACATGAATAAAAATATGCCATGTTTAAATGTAAAAATATTGTTTTATTTGTTAGTCGCTTTGCCTAATTTTTTTATTTATTATAGTCTTTATAATTATTTCTTCGTTCTATAAGCTAAAGAGGAGTGTGCGAATTGTATATTTTTGGAAAAATATTTTTCATTATTCTTAGTTGATATTTTATTAGGTATAATTTGAAATTTTGGAATATTATTTTATTTAAAGAAAAATAATACTTCAAAAATCCTTTTATAATACCGTCTAACGGAGTAGTGACGAAGAAAGAGATTTTCGAAGACAAGTCATTTTAAATAGTCGTAATTTAATTTTTAATTAGTCGTAATTTTATTTCGATAATTTAACATGAAGTAAAGAATTGTGGAACACTCATAAAAAATATATAATAGATATTAGATTAACAAAAGGTACCTATGTCCTTTATCAAAGTCTAGTCTATTTTTGTATAAAATTTCATCAAAATGGGAACCTCGTGACTTTATTATTGGAGTTCCTTACGACCTTTCATCCCCAATTATTCCCAACACGAGTCAAAATTTCAAAAAGCTAGAACAATGTCAACTTTTTTTCTTATCATGTTCTTAAATTCGACGTTCCATGGTTTTACCTTTAATAATGTCGACCTTCCATGCAAATTTACATCTCCACACGGGTCAAAATTTCAAAAACGGTAAAACAAATATTTATTTATTTCATAACAAATGCTTAAATTCAAAGTTGCATGGTTTTATGTTAGATAATGAGGAATCCCTTACAAACTTTCATCCCTTGTTTCAACCCTTTAAGCCTTTTTTTTCGCAATAAAAGTTAGCCTATGTCCTTTCCCGAGCTCCACTCTATATTTGCGCCTAATTTCATCACAATCGGTTCAGTGGGTTAGACGTGAAAGCCTAACAGACAGACGGACAGAGTTACTTTCGCATCTTTATCCCTACTGGGATAATTATATAGTTACATGAAAAAATCTACATTTTCTAGCCGGTTTCACACAGGCGGCTTAGAACCCACAAACAAAACAAAATGCAAAGGTTTTAGATACCACGTATCTACATCACGCAAATATTTGAAACTGTCTGTGTACATAATATCTACTATCAAATTCCACGCACAGGAATTGGATCGTCAAGATAGCTTTAAAACGTACTGTTACTTAATTAATCTCTCTCATTAACATACGTCCATAAAGGCCGAACAAGCCATTATAGGCGAAGTAATTGAGGTCTATGTCTCGAAAACGGTGAATCATCTGCCTCTAAAATATCTGCTAAAACCAGCATACGATTAAAAAGCTCCTTTCTTCCGTTTCCATAAGGTTTAGTTTTATTTAATTATTTCTAAAGACACGATTACACAGTTAGTTTTGGTAGATTTTTTGTTCATTTTTCATTGATAGAGACGGCGATTACCTCATCGGCGCTACCACTCGTTTCTGTGCTAACAATCGGCTGATTCAAGCTCAATGTTGTCTTTTGACCAGTTTTTTGCATTAGTTCTGAGGTCATTCAATTTTAAAAAAGATACTGACCATTTATAGATGGAAGTTGGACCAAGGAAGCTGCCTTATTTGATAAAATGGTTTTTTGAACTTCTTGTAAGCTTATCCCTAGATTTCAAAACACATCACTTCTCTATCTAAGTATGTATATGTAATATGGCAGATGTGGTTTTATGTGTAACCAGTGTTACCAAAAAGCTCTGCTCATCCCTTTAGGGATTATGAGGGTAATAGAATGTATTTTTATCCAGGTTTTTATATTTACTATACGCAACCCGCATAAGAAGATTAGAAGAATAAGCAACAATTGGACACGGTGCTGCTCAATGAAAGAAATTGTAAAAATGAAGCTACACCAACGTCAGTGACAAGCAAACTGTATAACACATGTATTGTCCCAGGCACTTCTGTGTTCTGTGGTCCCAGGTATCTAATCTAAGTATTGTCCCATGTTTTACTTACGGTTGTCAAACATGGCCGACTACGAGCAAAAACAACCAAAAACTAATAGTTTGCCAACGTAACATGGAGCGAAGCATGCTGAACATAAGGTTAACAGGTGGAAGATTTCAAAGTTATGGAAAAGGACAAAAGTGAGCGATGTTTACCAAAAAATAAGGGATCTGAAATGGACTAGACATCATAAGAACGAAGAAAGGAAAATGGACGAAAGATGTCATGGATTGGTATCCTAAAAATGGAAAAAGACAGAATGGACGCCCAATCAAAACAGGAAGGTGATATACCAAAAGGATGGAGAAAGTCATCTCGGGACAGAGATGAGTGGAAAAAACTAGGGGAATCCTATGTCGGAAGACACCCTGAGCAACAAAATTGACCAATTTATATATTTTTTGGTGTCCCTTTTTAATATCTTATTATTTATCATTAATATATTTTATTATTTAAATCTACTTATAATTCTCGTGTCATGACTTTGAGATAGGATAGTTTTGATCTCATTTTTGCTGCAAATACAATGCTATAGATAGGATAGTAGTATGAAATTACCACAGCAACGCGTGGCCGGGACAGCTAGTTTACGATAAAAGCATGTAGATCTAGATTAAAAGGGATTCCTCGAACTAATCTGTACCCTTAGTGGTTTTTTTATTATTCTTGACAGGTAAGCTCTTGGCCCAATAATGCTGTTAACATTAGTACTATTGCGACAGATTTTGATAATATGATGCTAGCTAGTCAGGCGGACTTGAAAAAAGCCCTAACACCAACCAAATGGAGAACAAATATGTACTCGCCTGGGATCGAACCTGGGACCTTTGGATCTATATAATGCAGGTGGATGAACCACAAGACCACGCAGGCGTTTACAGTGTGTTACGGTGTAAGATTTTTACTGTGAAAAGCAACTATTTTAGCTAAATTTTTAAGGAAAAAATAATTTGATCTTTTTTTCGCTAGAGACTAGGGTCTCTATCTCATTTCCTATACAAATTTAGTTCTTGACACAACTAAATTTGTAACGCTTACAAACACCGATTGCTAAACAAACTGTGAGCAATCTTAACTTTCAACCATTTTACTTATCTTAATCAGTTTTGTTAGTAAGCTGTTAAAAATTGCATTGCATTTAAAATTTGTATTTCAAAATTACCTACTTAAACTTAACCCATGTAGGTAACAAATACTAGATAATCTCATCTTATATTTGCGCAGCACTACACATACCTAAGTATCACTACTTTTTTTAACTCGCGTCTATTTTGGTTCGCATTTATTATTTTTGGCCCGAAGGTTTCGTAACAATTTCCAGTGTTAGTTTAGGAGCAAGTAGTAAAATTATTTTTATCTAGTAAAAAAATACATTTTCCTTCTCATAGTGTGCGTGCCATACCATACATCTTAATCTAAAAATAGTCACGCTGCTTAAAATTCAGAACAACTAACAATAAAGTAGGTATATTAAGTGTGTGAGTAGGTAAGTCGAGTAGATTACCGCGAGTATCCTAGTAAGGGCATCGGGAGCGACAGGCGGAGTGTCATCGACCGCTGCCCACTGGCTGGTAGAAAGTGGAGTGAGTCACCGCGAACGCGGCTCCAGGCTGCCTTGACGGATCTGACGCGACACAGACTAGGTGGCTCCCAGTAGCACCACTCCTAAACACAACATTATATCTGTCAATTTCCTCTTTCATAGTTAAAGATATATTATGTTCATTCCAATTTAGATACAGAGTACTACGTATTTTTTAAACTCTAACAATAGCAAAGCAAAACAAACAAATTATGACCTATAACTCAGCAAGCTCGTGCATCTAGCCATAAAAATTCTACCCGAATATTTATCATCAAAAACTTTAACATATCATTATTTATAAAATCATCACATCACAAATTCATAAACCATTCCACTATCTTGAGATTACACTGTAATTACACCTTAAATTTACTGACTCTCTGAATTACCCTATAAAGAAAAAATGCTACGAAAATTGACGACATAGAATAAAAATTAAAAAGATCACTGCGATAATTGTATGCAAAAGAAATTACTTCATGACGTAAATATCACAATGTTCATATTATATTATTGTGTTCTTCAAGTCTATAACTTGAAGAACACAATAATATGAACATTGTGATATTTATCCCAAAAAATAGTCCTCTAACTCGATTGCAAAAAAAACTTACAGACAAAGATTATTAATTTAATAAAAGTTAGTTAAATGCACTATCACGTAGTATCGAATGATGGTGTCTATGCTACGCAAGAAACTACTTAAGTAAGCAAATTACGACTCTAATTTCTATTCCTTGAATGCGCAATTACAGATATTACGTGTCGATTCTCATGACATGACACAAGACTTCTGTCAGTTGGTAAACTGTAACCGTAATTGGTTAGTCTGTGAAAAGCTCTATACGCCCAGTGGCACTATATACGGGCGTAGGAATCCTGCCACCTCGTGGTTCATGTTTATGTTTTTTACGGAATTGAATAGGCGACAGACGTCTAGAAGTCTCTACGGTGTTGCAAGCTATAAATTCTTTACGGCAGATGAAGTTAACCGATAAATTAATGCCTTAGTAATTTATTAAATAAAAATAATATAGAGACGCCATTACTAACATTAATTTAGAGATTCCTCATAATATTTAAAATAGAATCTTCTCGATTTTTTTTTAAATTTTTATATTAGCTAGTGTTTTCAAATAGAATTTCTTTGGAAATAATGTCTAGATTCCACTAGGTGTTGGTGCTTTACATTATTTAATTTCAAGCAGTAAAAATAATTATTTAAATAAGTACATATATCTATTTATACCGGTCTATTAGGTTGGGGAAAAAGTCTTTTCGCATTTTAGTATGTACAAACTTGTAATAAAATCTCTTTGGCTATACTATTTGTATCTGGCTGGTTTTGGTATCATTGAAAGTTTAAATTTTAAAGAACATAATTCCAAATTCAAATTAGGAAAATGTGTGATTTTCATTTGTTTTTCGTACCGCCAAGATGAGTGAATCTAATGAAGAAATTCGATACATTTTAAAATTTTACTACAAAAAAGGTAAAAATGCAACGCAAGCCGCGAAAAAAATTTGCGATGTTTATGGACCTAGTACAGTGTCTGTGAGAGTAGCACAAATTTGGTTTAAGCGTTTTCATCCGGAAATTTTGATGTCAAAGATGCACGTCGCTCTGGTCGCCCTATTACAGATAAAATGGATGCCATTTTTGAAAAAGTGGAGCAAGATCGGCATGTCAGTAGTTACGACGTAGCTGAAGAACTGGGAATTGACCACAAAACAGTTTTGGCGCATTTGAAAAAAACTGGGTACACAAAAAAGCTCGACATTTGGGTACCTCACGAGCTCACTGAAAGAAACCTAATGAACCGTGTACTCATTTGTGATTCTTTATTACGACGTAATGAAACCGAACCATTTTTGAAGAAGCTGATAACTGGTGATGAAAAGTGGATCACGTACGACAAGAACGTGCGAAAAAGGTCGTGGTCAAAGGCCGGTCAGGCTTCACAGACTGTGGCGAAACCCGGGTTAACTCGCAACAAGGTGATGCTGTGTGTGTGGTGGGATTGGAAGGGCATTATTCATTATGAGCTGTTACCACCAGGCAGGACCATCGATTCTGAACTCTACTGCGAACAACTGATAAGATTAAAGCAAGAAGTTGAGAGAAAGCGGCCGGAATTAATCAACAGAAGGGGTGTGGTTTTTCATCATGATAACGCTAGACCTCACACATCTTTAGCCACTCAGCAAAAATTAAGAGAGTTTGGCTGGGAGGTGTTAATGCATCCGCCATATAGTCCTGACCTTGCACCTTCAGATTTCCACCTGTTTCGGTCTCTTCAGAATTCTTTAGGCAGTGTCAGGTTAACATCACGAGAGGACTGCCAAAACCACTTGTCGCGGTATTTTGACCAGAAGTCCCAAAATTTCTATAGCAATGGGATCATATCCCTACCTACAAGATGGCAAAAAGTTATCGAACAAAATGGTACCTACATACTTTAGTTAAATGTAAATAAACTATATTAAAAAATGTTTTGAATTTTCTTAAAAAATGCGAAGAAACTTTTTCCCCAACCTATTATAATACGGTCTGACTCACTCACTTCCAGCCCTTACCCTATTCTCTACCCAGTGGAACTGTACAAAGCTTATGTTACCTATTCACCGACAATATACATCTACGTAGGAGTATAAGTATTCCTTTTGATAATTGTTTTTATATAGCATAACTTCAAATTTTATGTTGTTCTAACGAAAGGACTAAAAAAAATCTGTCGTGATCAATATTTGTGTTTTTTTTCTACGAAAGTACTTTTATCGTTATAGTTTTTTAAGAGATTTAATTTATGATTATTTTTTTTCAAAATAAACGAGTAGTACCTACTTATGTGGTATTTGAGTGTCGAGAAACTTCCCTAGGAACAGGTGTACCCGTAACAAACTGAACTATACCGTTAACCCCCTACCTCTATTAATCTCTCGTAAGAACTAACACACTAAAAATAGTACAAACGCATGTTAATTATCATACCAAATTATTAGAAAACACTACTAAATTACCCCAAAAGTTTGTACAAAATAATAATAACGTAGGTATGTAAATTTTTGAAGTAAAACTTCTTTAGGCGCGACTAGGGGGTAACTCAGATTTTTCTAACGGAAGTAACGCTCAGTATTCTATAGTCTGTGTAGTTTCCGCTATTTAAAAATAGTAATTTCGATTGGTCGTAAGTATCTGTCATATTTTTTTTTTCAGTTAAAATTTAATCATTTCAGTGATCTACGTCAAAGAAGTTTTACTTCAATCGCGCGTAAAGGTTACACGCACACAATTTTTTAATATTGTGGTGAATACATAAACTAAAAAGAACATAAATCTTGATAAAAAAAACCCTACACAAATTTTCTCCCTGTGTAAACTACTTACAAATAAAATAACATTTAAACGGTGCCATCTTCATCATCATAACAGCCTTTATAATTCGTCCCACTGGGACAAAGCCTCTCCTTGTCATCGAAGGAGGTTTAGGCAGTAGTCCACCACGCTTGCCCAATGCGGATTGGTGAACGGAGTATAAGGTGATCAATACCCCTTTGGTGATCCATTAGTCGCCTTCTACGACACCCATTGAATGATATGGGGTGATGCTATTCTACTCTGCCGACATCACATGGGATGGTGCCAGTTTAATGATGAGATCAATAGCGGATCCACGGTCGTGCGTTCTTCATAAGGATACAAAAACGAAAGCTTAAATCCTAAGTGCGCGGTCAGAACTCGGATCATCATCAACGGCTCATATAATGCCCCCACCGAGGGGCTCGAGCGTACCCCAGATTAGGGGCCAACCACGCTGGCCAAGTGCGGGTCGGTCGACTTCACACACAACCTAAGAATTTCTTCATCGGTGTGTGCAGGTTTCCTCACGATGTTTTCCTTCACCGTAAAAGCACAAGCTTCAATCGATTAAACGTAAATATGAATTCAAAATAAAACACATTGGTACGTGGCGGGTTTCGAACCGGTGCCTCCCGGGTAGGAGACAACGTACGCCTTTACGCACTACGCCACCGACGCTTGTACTCGGATGGGTGACCGAAAATTTTACAAACCCAATTTTCCTCAGTTTCGGAAGGCACGTTAAGCTGGTCCCGGCTTGGCAATCGTTCCCAAGGAGGAGGTTGGTGTCAGGCAAAAATCTAACTATCCAAAGGTGGTAAAAATCTAATGTCACCCTATTATATTTATAAAATGTTTGCAATGCCTCACAAGGCCCATAATTGTTACCTTAAACCTACTAAAATATGTTTACCATCTGTATGTACATAAATAAACAATTTGATTTGATTTGATTTGAATGTCTAAACTAGAGATGAAACGGATATCCGGTAACTATCCGGTATCCGGCCTAAATTTACCATCCAGCCGGATACCGGATATTCACAAACTACGACAATTCATGCAATAAATTAATCTTTGTGGGGTAAATATCAATAAAATGGCTTATAATTATGCCGGCATTTATTTAAAGTCGAAAACGTTACAAAAAGCCATAAGGCGTTCCAAAAAACTAAATTTTCTTCTAAGATATTCCACTCTAATGATAAATAGAAATAATCTAAACTAAAAACTTTTAGTAGAAACTTAGCGAAACCGCCCGAATTGATCAGTACCCGTAGTGTAAGTTTTTTAGTATAAAAAACGCAACTACTTTAGTTGCGTTAAGAGCTCAATTTGTATAGGAGACGTGAACAGCGCCCATAGCGGAGAGAAGTGTAAATCATGTTTCCCATACAAATTGAGCTCTTAACGCAACTACAGTCGTTGCATTTTGTATACTAAAAAACTTACCCCTAGTACTGTACCCCTAGTATGAGTTTGTCAGTTTTCGAGCATGATCAAACGTATCGTCTCTTTTCATATATTGCCCACTAGCGTCTCTAGCGTAAACTATCAGAAACAGTGGGCAATGTATGTGAGGGTACTGATTGCGTTCGCCAACCCTGTGCGGCGCTAACGACATACATGCAACGAGACAATGAGCCAAATATCCGACCGCCTGATATCCGGCCATCTAGCTTCGCAGCTCGCCGGATATCCGGTAACCGGTATCCGGCCAAACAACTATCCGTTTCATCTCTAGTCTAAACCTATAGCAGTATTGTATCAAGACATACTGCACCGACCCCAAATAAATTGGGAGCAGGGTACGAGACGGAAAAAGATTTTTTTCATCCCACCACCTCGGAAAGTGTAATTTTGCGCTTCGAAATCTGGCTGGAAAATTCTATTTTATTCGCTTGAGCGGCAAAGTAGATTTGAATTTAGAACATCACATATAATGAGTACCTACTCAATATAATTGTAAATTCAAAACGTCATTAAACCTATTTAATGTAACCTCTATGGTGCCAAATTTATGATTAGAATGAAGATTATTTTGTCATTTCCTCGCTGAGGTGGGATGAAAAGTTACGTATTGCACTCGAGTGGAAAGATTTTTCACCTTGTGCTCGTTTGTTTCCCTCGCTGACGCTCAGGATTCTAATTTAGAATCACTCGCTGCGCTCGTGATTCAACTTTAGAATCCTTCGCTTGCTCGGTCATCCAAATCGAGCACGCGGTTAAAAAGGAACTTTCCACTCTTGTATAATAAATAACTATTACCAGCCAGGATTTTGAGACTTATCTTTATGCTTCAGAGTAATTTTTACAGTTCACATATACCCCTGAAATTAGTTTCAGTCACATCAAAATGCTAAAAGTCACCCGCTTTTCGACGTGACGCAAAGTGGACGACGACCTTAAAATGAGTCACCAAGTAGGTGGTATAAAAATACAATGCTAGCGTTACCATCATTAGTCATCCGATATAGAAGTAATGTAGCACTATCTTGCAATCTCTACGGGTTTGGCCTGTGGTCTTAACAATAGATACTAATATCAATTATTTAGCAATTTTCTAAGGAATATCGATTAAAGTACACTTGCTAGATAATTCTAAATGACTTCAAAACTAAACATGCCTTTAACTAAATATACCCAAAAAAATTTGAGCAGCGCTTTATGTTTTTTTTTTTACTTCACCGCGAGCTATTTTGATCCTTTGAACCGGATCGAACTGTAGTTCACCACGAGCTATCGATAACTGTTTTTGACTCCTTGAAATGACTGGTTAGATATTAATTTTTGAAAGACATTATAAAAGGAATAATGTTTTGAGTTTGATATTATCAAAATTGGGTGAAAGATAAGTTGTACATTTGAATTGTTATTCTGAGATTCTTATTTTAATAGAATTCCTTTATTATTTTGAAATATTGGTTTCTTTTACCGATCCAAGAAACCACTTGAAACAATAATATTATGGTACTTCTATCGGGCTAGAAGAACCAAAGTTTAGTTCACAACGAGCAATTTATAACATTTGGCACATCTATCTAGCTCGAAGGACCAAAGTGTAGTAGTTCAACACGAGCTATCGATAACATTTTGGCACTTCTATCCGAGGTATCGATAGTATTTTGGTCCTTCTATCTGGGTCTAAGGACCAAAGTTTAGTTCACCACGAGCAATCTAATGACATTTGGCACTTCTATTTGGCTCGAAGGACCAAAATGTAGTTCAACATCAGCTATCGATAACATTTTGGTACTTCTATCCGAGCTATCGATAATATTTAGGACCTTCGATCTGGCTCGAAGGACCAAAATGTTATGACAGCTCGTGGTGAACTAAGGAAAGCTTGGGAAAATGGAAAAAAGAAAATGATACAAGCTCCCGTTGGGCAAATGCGGTGACAACCAAACTACAAATAGACTAGTTATTAAATCAAGATCAAATAAAACCACAACACGATAGATGTTAATAAAGATCGTATAAATGCAGGGGTACGTAATATTTGAATTGGTATGAAATTATCCACTCTGTAGTTAGCTTTAGTTTGTGAAACTATGAAACATTTGAATATAAAGGATTTATCAGGAAATCGACAGTAATTTTATTGGCAGGTAATTGCTTCTAACCACAGTTTCAACGTGATTGTAGTTATACATAGAAAATTGCTTTAAGTTATCATTACGAAACCAAACGAATACTTCCGAGTGGTTACATAACTACACGGTACTTATAGTTCAGTCAGAGAGAATGGAAGCAACCGCTGTCGCAGATGAACGAATGAAAGTAAATAAACATTGGCTTCGTGAGGTAAACAAACTGCCAGACAGGTTTGTCCACGATCGTTAGTGCTTTCGCTAAGTACATAAAGTATGCAGTCAAGTGCATGCTTTTAAGTTTGCTCAACAAGGCAAACCTAGTTTATTGCTTGGAAGACAGAAGGTAGGCCTACAGTTACGAATATGCTTGTAATCCACAGAGTTTTAAGCAAACTTGTGAAATTTGCTATTTAAATAAATTGAAGATCATGTTATTTGGCTAAATTAGGCTTAGGCACCTCTACAATTACCTACTTACAATTTGCTCTACATCTTCGATCAATGTATTCTAATTAAATTAGGGTTAGGCACCTCTACAATTACCTAGGTACTTACAATTTGCTCTACTTCTTCGATCAATACTAATTAAATTAGGGTTAGACACCTCTACAATTACCTACTTACAATTTGCTCTACATCATCGATCAATATAGGTATACTTGCTTAGTTAAATTATTATTAATATTAAAAAGAGGAAAGATTTGTATTTTTGTATACTTACAAATATGCTACCTTTTATCGCGAAAAAAAGGGTTGAAGTGGTTGAAATAAGGAAAGATAGTTTGTATGGAAGTTCGTACCTAATTTGTGAAGACAAAAACCATGAAACTTTGAATTTAGGCACTTGATAAAAAATAAATAAATATATGTTCTAGCTTTTTTAAATTTTAAGTCCTAAATACTATTTAATAAATTTTGAACAAAATCACTATAAAGAAAATAAATACTTAACAATTTATTAAAAATATATTTAATATATCCTGGGTTTTCGAGTTACCTACAAACTAAATAGCCAAAGACAGTAGATATTTCAGTGCTAAGGCTCACTGTTACTTACACATGAATCTTTTACGAAATTAAATACCTATCCCAGGATCAAATTACGATAAGCCTTTGTCTATTTGGTTTGCGAAATATCTTATAAAGTGATTCACACGAGATCTTATTTACGAGCCTTGATAAAGGCAGACTATGTGACTCACCCGTCTTACTTATTTTATTGCACAGGGTAATAATGATACTCGTTGCGAATATTAAATAATTACCGACCCGATTAAGTACTGTATGAGAATTGCTTACGACTTTCGTGCAAAAGCTTTTTGTTTATAAGTCGCACGTAATGTCCGGCGACACGCAACAACTCAACGTTGAAAGTATTACCTATGTAAAATACCTATTAAAAGTAGGTATACCATTATGATGTGAAATTATATTCTGTAATGCTTGTTTGCACAACATGAAGGTAAAATCTCATTGTGGCGCATTTTGAACCGTGTGTCGGTTCTTTTATGGTTCTCTCACTCTTTGAATTTGAGTTACTAGTTAATATCACAGTTGTTAATATTGAGAAACACTATTTTATTTCTAATCTTAGGGATTATTTACTTAATAGGTGTAACGACTCTACCTGCTGAAAGCCTTTAATTTTATGTAGAGACCTCAGACCAATAAAAAAGTCTTTTATTGGTCTGAGGTAGAGACGTCTATCTATATTATTATTGAAACTTACCACTACCTATGAACCAAGGACTTATTCCAATAGATATGTAGGTATTCTAAATCTTTAATATTTTTTTCTTGCATGTGCAGGCAAAAACACTTAGCAATAGGTATGCTAGATAGGCTAGGTTTATCATTAAAAAGTACGAAAAAATAAGCAAAATACCTGACACGTAAGCTAGACAAGTAAAACTATTTACCTACCCCAATGATATTTTATTATAGGTATTGTTCCTCGATAAATAAATTGAAAATCTCTATTTTTCATTCTGAAACATAAATAAAAGTTTATCTGATTAACTGACTTGTTACTTACTTGTTTTTCTAAAACCAAAAATTGTTATTTTATTTTTAAGCGGGTGTGTAGGTATCAATCGACATTATTTTAACCATTTAAAACTTTATAATTAATTTGAAACTATTTTGTGAAAAACTTTTATCGAACATAGAGACACCGGAAGTCATGTATCTAGTAAGTACGCTGACAGGAAGTTTTAATTTCAGCAGAAAATGTAAATTATTTTTATTTGTATACATACTTACTTACCTAGTTAGATTTAAAATCTAAACTAATATTATAAAGCTGAAGAGTTTGTTTGTTTGAACGCGCTAACCTCATGAATTACTGATTCAATTTGAAAAATTCTTTTTGTGTTGGATAATCCATTTATTGAGGAAGGCTATAGGTATAGCATCATAATAACACACGAACAAAGTCACGAGCGCAGCTAGTTTTAAATAAAAACGAAGTACTTGGTAGCTAGAAACTTATATATAGGTAAAACATTTTCTTGCTTGGTGGTCTTATTAGAATTACAAATTCACCCAGAGATTCTACTTATCTCTTTTTTATTTATTAACCACATTAAATTTTATGATCTATAAATTTAATATAGATTTGAACTTTCTTGCTAATAATTATTTTGTAAGTAGATACATACATACAAAATTACAAACCTATAAGCTGCTGGTTGTGTTTATGACTAACTAAATACTTAATAGGTAATGAATTTATTGCTTTATTTACATACTTAGTACAATTTATAGGTACAATAATAAAGTTGTGTAGTGCCTGTGAGGGAATGCGTACTACTTATGCCATTGTAGAACCGAGTACATTGGTGATTCATTTCTCGGAATTGACCTTGCTATGAGTCATTCGATGGAAGGCAGAGTCGGGGATACCGCGCCTGTCTGCCGGTTGCTTGCTAGAGCCGCTCCGCTTGCCGCCACAATTATTTCATACGTTGTGTGTTAAAAAAATATATTAAATAAATCTACAAATTAAAATGCTTGTGCGCAGACACTGGAAACAATATAGTGTTATCTAGTTTTAGCAAATAAATATATATTTTGGTGTTAGTGAAGTTTAATATCATGATAACAACCATGACGTCATTCATATTGTTAAAGGTAAGCAATAATCTAATTATAATTTAATGTATTGTGACAGTTCCAAAATAACCAAAATTAATTGCGCTTAATGTTTATGAATCATCATAGGAATCTTATCAGTTTCTTATTTGACTAGAGCAGTACAACATGACGTTTACATTATAGTACGGAAAATTGTAAAAGCTCCTTTAGCTTTGTATCTGTCTCTTTCTAACTTATGGTACAAAGCTTTATAGGTTATATTTATGTAATCTTTATGAGTGGCTTTAAAATTTGATTGTTTATTCAAATGTGTTTTGGTACATGTTAGAATGAAACAGAAAATAAGAAAAAGAAACATAACATGGCGATAGTTTGAAGTTTGAATGTAAAGTTTGATTACGCATTTTTGTTTTATTTTTTATCGTTGAAATTTAACATTTTTTATATTAGCTGAAATTTAAATTTGCTACTTATAATATTCTTTATTTGTAATATTTAAATTATACGAATATAAATTACGTTGCTGAGAAATGCAAAGAGGGAAGTTTTCGTCATCTGACACTTGTTGAACAAGTTTTCAATTAACTTTTCAGACGAATTCTTTTTTGTTGAGAATGAACAGAGAAGATAATGTAAACTGGTTTCATGGAAAAATTTCACGAGAAACAGCTGAAAAACTGCTTAAAGAAGGTATGTAACTGTTCCTAGAAGTAAAAACTTTATTACCTATGTCCTTTATTAGCCACTTACTTTCTTGTTTTTATGTCATGTCAATGTTTGTCGTTTTGTTTGATTTCAGAGGGTGAAGATGGTGTTTTCTTAGTGCGTGAGAGTAATACGTCTCCTGGAGACTATGTCCTTTCTGTATTACATCAGGTGAGACAAAAATAACCTTAATTTGTTTTTGTTTTATTTTATCCTTTTCAACCTCTTAGTACTTCTGTCATATTCATTTAGTTTTAGTAAAAATAACAGTACCAAGGATTATCTCTTTGTCTTGAATGTAGTTCTGTGTTTATACACATCTAGCGACCCGTCCCAGCATCCTATGGATGGTACTCAGAGTATTACCTTTAACCTTATCGAATTATACATAACAAATTACACTCACTATCACTCTATCTATTGATGAAAACCTCATTGAAAGAGCGACTTTGATTTATACTACATATATGTTAGATTGTTGCTTACACCTCATAACTTAGAAATTAATATTTGTTCCACTATCTATCTATAAAACAGTATTTATTTGAATTTCAGGGTGATGTGGTACATTATCAAATCCGAAGACATGGTGAAGATGCCTTTTTCTCAATTGAGGAACACACCACAGTTCACGGGCTGGACACACTTATACAGCATTATCGAGGTGATTCAAATGGTCTTGTCACTCGCCTATCTGTTGTTTGTAAAGGACAGCCACCTCCTCATGAGTCTCGAACTCAAGGAACTACAAATCTTCTTCATCGGTGAGTTAAATGTTTTGTTTATGTAATTTTCTTCCATCAGTTTTCTTAAATGTTCAATAACATAAAATATCAATTACCTACATATGATACATATATGGACTTAACTTGGGTGTATTTTGGGTTTAAAATTTTGATATTTTAGTCTGATGTTTTGTAACACTTCAACATAGGTTGCCTTAGCATCCTGTAATTTTTGAGTGTTCTAATTTAAACCCATTTAGTCTCGCTGGATTGCTTTTTTATATCGAATTTAATTTATTAGTTCCAAGCAGGTAACCAAATAAAGACACATATGAAGTGTTAGGTGGTTTACTAAATTAGGCATAGGATTTTAAAAATATTATCTTTAAAAATAATCTCATTCAGGTACATTCCAATCAGATATGTTTTATTTAAAATCATGTGTCTATGATATTTTAGTATATTATGTTTAATCATTCATTTTCATTAATTCATAGAATTAATGCAAGTTGATACTTCATCTACATCAAGTAGACATTATTTTACGGCTACTAATCTTCTTAATTAGACTGTACTTAAGGAAATGGGGTGCTTAGATAGATGGTAGATAGAATATTGCATACCAGTAAAAGTTAAGTACAGAAAGAAATCAATAACTAGTACAATGTATAATGGGCAGTCTTTTCACTATAGAAGTGATCTCTTCCAGACAACCTTTGGATGGTTATATATTAAAATAATGTATGACTTACTACTGGCGAGATGCTCTAGTGGGCCTTGTTCATCAGGTTAATCACTAAACTCTGATGTCTCTTTGTACAATAGATTTTAACTCAGGATATTGGACCATTTTTTGCAGTTATCTGTTTGTAAACTGCTTTATAGACAGTGTGAAAAGCTTTTGTTAAGTGTTTCAAAATACACATTCAGAATGTTTCCATAATAACAGTAACTTATATCAAATTCTAATTTAACAATGGAATTTCCCATGAAAGATATACTACATACCTACATTTAAAATTTTTTATATCTCCCATGAGAAATTCAACAATTTTACTGCTAACAACAGTTAATAAAGATTATATAGGTTCAAGTAGGAAGTTCCATTAAGACGACAACAACACAAATTGCCCTTAATTTTTCTTTCATGTCAGCGCCACGATGCTAACTGATAACACTAGTATTATTTTGCTTCTCTTTAGCTTATGAATCTCATTCTATTGGATAACTATTATTTAGAAGGCATACATAATATTATACTATTTCAAAATGGATTGTCATAGTCTTTACATAACGTTGAAATCTATTATTTTTAAATTGTTTATGTAAACAGAATTTGCAAGAATGCGTACACAAGGGTTATTGCCCTCAGAAAAATTGTTCTCTTCAATTTATAAAATGCCCATCCTTACTAACACATAAAAATGTTACTTGATTGTTGATTTCCTGTCAATGCAATTATTGAATAAATATCCACTTGCTGACATGACTAAGTGTGTCATGTGCACATAGCAATGTCTTTGCAATCTGTTTGGAGTCTTAAAATAATTTAAATTCATATCATAGTAATGCTGGTTAGAAGTCATGAGTAATTAATTATACTACCAAATGTGTTTCAACTACAATAGCAGATGCTTCTTTTTTGTGTTTTTTATGATATCCATACCTACTTTGATATCATTAGCACATTACTAATTTTGTCATGCTACATGTGGGTGACATAATTATTTATATCAATGAATGTTAAACTTCCTTTATTTTTCATATAAACTAGGTAAGTACAGCTAAGTATTTCTTAGCGGGTCTTCGATATAATAATTACATACTAAAGACAAAAGAATGAGCAGGCTCGCCCGTTTTCTGTTTAATCAATTTTAAATCCTAATTAAACTTTGTTTGTTAGTTTGTTCCTTTTTCTGTAAAATTATTGCAATTCTTTTTTGATTTTTCTGAAATTATTTCATACGAACCAAAATTATGAATAAGATTTTTAGTGTATAACATAATTATTATAAAATAAAAAACGAGTTCATTTAATACCTTCCTTTTATACCTATAAACTGTTTTGTTCAACTTTGCAATATTTATTATCTTATTGTAAACTGGCAATTTTAGTACATAATAATAATATACAGGTTAAAAATATAGACTGGTAATTATTTTCCATTATAATTACCTGTCTATATTTTTATCCTGTATTTTAAAATAAAGCTTTTGTTATTTATTTTAAAATAGTGTAACAGATTTAAAATAAAATTAATCACCCAAATAATAGTAGATACAGAAATAACTTCTACAATTTCGTTTAATAAATTAACATACTCCAATATTAGTTCAAATGTTAATTACATGTATTAGTCATAGTTATTGCAAATATTTTGAAGCTGTAACTGATAATATCATAGCAACCATTCAAAACCTTCAACACATCTGTGTTTGGCAATGGTGACTTATGTTTGTACTAGTGATTCATCAAATAAAATATTATCACCTCTCATTGTATCAGTCCTTTACTATTAGCACAGATATTATAATATATGTACCTACAGTACTATACTTATAAAAATTATGATTTATTTATAGCTATAGTAAAAGATGAGGGTCATAAACTTACCAAGAAAATTGCCTCTTTGAAGAGTTAATAAGCAATAAGTTTAAAAAGCTGTAACCCGAATATGGAATACTAGCGACCCGCCCCGGCTTCGCACGGGTGCAATGCTTATGTAAATATGCATGTATTATACATATAAACCTTCCTTAAGAATCACTCTATCTATTTAAAAAAACCGCATCAAACTCCGTTGCGTAGTTTTAAAGATCTAAGCATACATAGGGACAGACAGACGGCGGATAGCGACTTTGTTTTATACTATGTAGTGATAAGAAAGGGTTGAAATCGGTTAAATTCGGCTTTACAAGATAAAATCGATTCCTCCTATCCTAGCCTATGTTGCCTGGACCATTACAACGAATCGACATTGTCATCTTATTCATCAAAATTAGATGAATAGTTTAGGCGCCACGGAGGAACATAAGTAAATACAAACATATATAGACTCCTAAAATCTTAACCCTTATTTTAGCTGCGCCGTAGTCGAGTAAAAATGGTGCTGTGATAAATGAAAAGTATTTGCAATCATCAAAGCCGGTACTGTGCATTCCCGTACAGAGAGACAATTTGCATGTTTATTTACTCTACAATCATGGCTCACCTGCGTTCGTGAGAAGGAAATACCATATTCATAGCTTTGTCTTTATTGCCAAACACATCTGACTGAGTATGTTGATGAGAAGGTTCCCATGTACTATATGGTTTACGAGCGTACCGTCGTACGCGATATGGGCGCGTGAGGGCTCGGCGCTTGAGTCCTATGCTGATTACATAAACTTCATTTTTAGATACCTCCATTAGAAACGCCTGCATACACAATGGTTTATAAATCCTTTATTGCACACATAAAACCAGTAATAGGAATACGAAAGACATGTACAAATGTGAGCTTATCTCTAAAAGAGATCTCTTCCAGCCAACCCTAGCATTATTGAGAAAATATAATAGCGGGAATAACGTGTGCAAGTAAATTAAGTATTTATGTCATAAGAACAGTACCAATAACTATCATCATCATCATCATCAACAGCTCTTATAATGGCCCCACCGAGGGGCTCGAGCCTACCCCACATTAGGAGCGATTAGGCCTTAGTCAACCACGCTGGCCAAGTGCGGGTAGGTCGACTTCACACAAACCTAAGAATTTCTTCATAGGTGTGTGCAGGTTTCCTCACGATGTTTTCCTTCACCGTAAAAGCGTCGATGTAACGTACATATTAATTCAAAATTTGCAAACACATTGGTACGTGGCGGGGATCGAACCAGTGCCTCCCGGGCGGAAGACGACGCTCTTACGCACTACGCCACCGACGCTTTTCCAATAACTATATTTAAAAGTAAATATAATAAGTACGTAACGTACATATATAACAACCAACTACATAGCTACGACTTATATAGAAACATACTATATAAGTACATATGCTTAGGACAAGTTTGAGAGGTAGTGCTCTTTCAATTTATATTTGAAAGAGTTAACAGATTAACTCTCTCTCTGATCTCCACTGGCACTTTATTCCACAACTGTGTAGCAATGACAGTGTATGATTTGGCAAAGAATTTAGATTTGGACGATGGACGAACTAAAGTTTTCGTTAAAGTTATGGTCACCATTTTGTATGACGCGCTCCGAATCCGCGCGCCTAATCCAGAACGCGTACCTACGCCGGTACGCGACCACGGTAACTGATTGCCATCATGCAGGCCGAATACACTTGCCATTACATTGGTACAAAAAAATAGGCTATAGCTGTTTCAATATTTAAACCAATCATTAAATAGTAAATGTTTATGATGCTATTTTCAAATGATTTTGATACTTTTGACAGAGCAACCGAAGCTGGCGACTTCAATATCGTCTCCCAAATGCTAGCCTGTGGCTACCGTAGCCGTGACGCCAAGAACCAAGATGGTCAGACAGCAGTGCACATTGCCGCGAGGGCAGGAAGGGACAACATACTTGCTAAGCTCATTGAGAGTGGTGCAACCGTCAACGTGCGAGACTCCTTTGGATACACGCCGTTACATGTGAGTATACGCTTGTCATAATCATTTTAAATGATATTCAATATCCAGCCTATTTAGAAATTTATGAGATACTTACATAAAATATGCCCGTCCTAAAATTAGTCATACATAGTAAAAAATAATCGAATTTAATTTAGAGCCCACCCACGGAAGCGTAAATTTGCTGATAATGGTAGCCAAATAAACGGTTTTTTGTTGTTAAGTTTTATGCGCGTATTAGAAGCTCGTTTTTGGATGCCCATATAAGTGAGCCTTTGCCATACACTGCCACGCAACTGTTTGAATATTACTGGTGTATAATGAATCCCAATCAAGCCCAATGTTCTTCTATGTTCCACAAACCAAATTAACTCGTTGCTTCTGTATATGTGTATGTTTGTACCCACTACACATTGAACCAAAGTTTAAGAGTTATTTTACACACATGAAACCCTCATCTAAAATGCAGGAAGGACCGTGTCATGCAGGGCATATAGTTTCATAATTATAAATATAAAGTATGTATAATTATTTTTTTTATTTTACAGTATACATGCCAAAACAACTTGCCAAGTACAACAGAACTGTTAATAACGAAAGGAAACGCCAACTATCAGATGAGACATGCGCCAACTGGAAAGGTACCGTTACATGACGCTGCTCAGAGAGGACACATTGATTGTATAGAGGTATATACAATAGTAGCTTATGTAACTATCAAGTAATAGGGATAATTAAAACAAGAGTGCATGGGAGTTTTGGCGAGATTCTTAATAGTATCCACTAGTGTTTTAATACTACTACATAGTATTATATTATCTGTGCTACTACTTTATCTACACTCATACATTAATCCAATAAAACAAAAAATTCTAATATTACGTTTTCAAAATAAGTACGTAGTTTTGCTCAATTTTCCTTTTCAATAATTATGCTTGTTCGCGCCGTATTGCAAACACAGATCCGTGCATTTTTGCAAATACCAAGCCCTCCGCCAGAAAAAACCGACCAATCGGAAGCGCCCCGCCACCGTGTCGTGTTACGCAACGAACCAATAAGAAGCGCGTCGGATTTCTTAGCGGGTTTTCGATATAATAATTACACACTAAAGACAATAGAATGAGCGGGCTCGCCCGTTTTCTATTTAATCAATTTTAAATCCTAATTAAACTTTGTTTGTTAGTTTGTTCCTTTTTCTGTAAAATTATTGCAATTCTTTTTTGATTTTTCTGGCAATAAACTATTTGTTATCTCCTCCTATGGTCACCTTCTGGGGCGGATATCACTCGGTACGCCTTCAGCGTCTTCCAGGTCGTCCGAGCCCACCCGAAGTGGTACCACTATCTCCCACTGCCCAGTCTTCTGCCTCTTCTGCGGTGTCTTCTCTCTTCGCCTCTCTCCAATTAAAAATTATGCCCAACTGCCTATGCAAAAGCCCAACGCCTAACCGACCGCTTAGCCCATAGGTTCCCAACATGCTAGCGCCCACTAGGAAGCGGGTCCGCGGGCAAATAGGGGGCGTTGTGACAGTCAAGACTTTGAAAATACCTGTTTTCATAAAAAAAAAAAAACATTTCATATAGCCCTCTAAAATGTTATTATGGTGTTTATCTTAAGCAATAAGCATTAAGAGCCTTATTCATAAACACTCAAACTCAAACCTTTTTAAAAAGTGTTTTGTCTCATTCATCTCGTGCCAGAGTGACAAAGACAAACAATATGTAAATCTCTAATAAAGTCACTTGTTTTTATGAATAAGGGGGAAAGTATAGAAAATTAATTGTTTCGTTTTAGGACTGTCGCTAACAAGATGTTGGTACGCAAAGGCGTGATTTATGCAGTCTAGCATGTTTCGACAAAAATACGGGAACTTGCGTAAAGGATGCCTCTTTACGCATTTTTGTCGAAATGTGTTGTAACAAAAAAAATCCTATAGTAAAAGGTTGGGAACCTCAGGCCCTAATGCCAAGCCCAATGACCAGCGCAGTGCTAAATCCAATGCTCTACTGGTGCTTGTTGATTAATATCTACGTTAATATTGCAGGTGCTTCTCAAACTACGAGCTCCGGCGCATCCAAGGACGTTATCTAAAGAGACTCCTGCTGATCTTGCAAAACAATACGGATTCACGGAATGTTACCAGTTACTAAGTAAGTTTATTTTCAAATTATAGAAAATATATTATGATTGGAACATAAGAAATAAGATAGATTTTTTAAAATATACAACATCATATACAGGGTGAATTTTCCAAGTGGGCCTTCAGGGCCAAATCCTAAACTATAAGGAATATCGAAAAATGCTCAAAGGAGTCGCGAGCCAGATTTTGATGAAAACAAAAACTGTATCATTGGTTTTTGAAAAGAATAATGATCATCGCTTTGATTATCGTTGCAATCAAGATGGAATAAGAAATATTTTATTAAAATTTGACATTTTCCATTAGTTTCCCCTATATCATTACTTCCCAGAAATCGATCCTTATTAACAACGCTATCGAATGGTGTAATAATACAGGCGTGTTTTATTTTTTTCTAATTCCTGGGTAGGACTATTGATTTTTCAAAAATCCAATGATGCCGTTCAATGTATATTCCTAGTTTTAAAATATTTACGCATTTGTGTGCAAAAATTATTTGAAGAAAGAAGAAATTACCAAATGATGATATGGCACAAAGGTCTTGGCTAAAAGTCAAATAAGGATAAGGATTTATATTACTGACGTTATAGATTGGCAATGAATCGACTAGAGCGAGACAAAAAAATTGCACCGATATGTGCGTGAAAAATATTACTGCATTCTGACAGTTGCTGTCTTTTCTATGTGACTGACAGGCCGACTTAGGCCGCCTGCGTGTACGTGAAATGGTCTCGTCTATCTATCTCGTTCTAATAATACATGTTAGTATGCTCTTTCTCTTTCACATTGCCCATTTGCAGTTTCCTATATCTATGGTTTAACGGTGTATCGTATTAGTTTACTTTTAGTTTTATTTCTACTAGCCTTGAAAACTGAGCTACGAAATTAAAACCCTATAATCTGACTACAGAAAACCACAAACCCGAAATCCCGCAGACATCCAAAGCTCTGTGGTACCATGGCACTTTGAATCGAGATGAGGCTGTGAAGATCTTAGAAGAATACTGCAAACAACGAGGTCTCAAAGACAAGACTTCCGATGGAGTGTACCTCGTGAGATACAGCGAGAGACATACCGGGGCTTACGTACTCACAATGCTCAGTGAAAATACGCCGTACAACTTCATCATTAGAAAAGAGGTATTTATAGATGAGCAGTGCCAAAACACATTCCTATGGTAATGAAATTAAGTCGCAAGTCTAATATTTGAGATCTACCCCCAAAAATACCCCATGTCTGTTCCACAATATTTTCTAAAGTGAAATATTTTACCTTAAAATCTGAAGACGTGTTCTTTATTTAATATTTTTATCAGTACTAAAAAAAAAGTGTGCTAGATTTTTAATGAAAAATAAGTACATAAATAAAAAACCCGCCCCTTATATGAACTTTTATAATAGCAAAAGTCTGTCAATAAAATCTAAATATATGTAACTCAAAGGTGACTGACTGACTGACTGACATAGTGATCTATCAACGCACAGCCCAAACCACTGGACGGATCGGGCTGAAATTTGGCATGCAGGTAGATGTTATGACGTAGGCATCCGCTAAGAAAGGATTTTGGGAAATTCCACCCCTAAGGGGTAAAATGTCCACGCAGACGAAGTCGCAGGCGGAAGCTAGTTGATAAATAAAGTTCTAGTTTAAAAAATTATAATATTATTCTATCCATTTCAGAATAATTGGCTATTCATAGACGATGGGCCGTATCTAGAATCGTTGGAGCGGCTAATAGAACACTATAGTACTGTTCCTGACGGCTTGCCTACAAGATTGACGACAGCGGTACCGCCAAAACCGAAGCCGCCATTGCCAGAAGTAAGTTCCGATATAAATTCACAAAACGTAACTAATAAAAGTGAGAAATAAGTAGTGCTGGATTTACTGGTAGGGATTTTTTTAGAGTTCCTCCACGCATTGGGTTGGCAACACCCTCCTGACCCTCCACTTGTGTTATTACTTTATCCAAGTCTTCCAAGATATTATAAGGTAGCTATCTACCTAATGTGATTAATTCTGTATCAATGATTACTTTGTCTAACTTAAGTAGATATTATACTATACGCAATGGTTGTATAGTATAATATGTAACGGGTGTAACAAGAGCTATGACAAAGCCGAGAACTAAAAACATGGCTTTAAAACGTCAGCGCTCAATGTAACCACTCGATACCGGGGCCATTCAACTCAGCCTACTGAACGTCGACGTCTCCAAGTTACTAAGCGCCGCGCGACTTGCGCGCTGTATACATGGCGTGATATTTTTTGTTTTTTTTTTAACACCAAAAAATAAAAATCGTTTTCCAGCAATATTTTTTTTATACTTTGCTTGTTTTGATGTATAGAATGCGTAGACTTTGGCTTTGTCTTAGGTCTTTTTACACCCTGTATAATATCAGGATTTATTACTTTCGCTGTGACATAAGAGGCGGTCTTTAAGACTATCAGTATTAGTAATAAGTTTGGATATTTGGAGATCTGTAAGCATTATGTGGTTCTTTTTTGTAACTCATTCGCATGCATTAGAAATCAACAAATATTTCATTATTTTTATTTTTCAGTTTTCTACGATGCCTCGCACCAAAAAACCATCACCCAGTCGAGCGGCCATGAATCAAACATTATCGCTAGTGAAAAAAGACATCCTGAACGACAAACTGATATCACCTAACTCTGCCCCCACTGGCCCAGGCAACAATAACGCCTTCGATCTTCTCACCCGCAACTTGTCATTCTCATCCGATTTCAACAACGATAGTTTCAACAACAACGACGATTCAACACAAGATGACAACGACACATACAAAGTACCTGTTAATAATAGTGCTGTTGTGACACTGGCTGAAAATTACAACGAAATATCTATAAACTCTGAGGGACAGTTGTCTACATTGCAAGGTGAGTTATAATTATTATAAACAGCAAATAGTTACTAAAGTATGAAATATAAAGGGAGTAAGTAATTTATTATGTAAAAATAGTGATGGAAATACAAATTACTATGGTTGCCAATCCACTTGACTTGCTAAGGATGTATCAGTTAACTTAAAGGTTGACTAAAAGTTTTACAACATTTAGCATATCTATGTATTTATAGTACATTATAATACAAGTGAGTAATGTTGAAAATTACGTTCGAGGCTGACAATGAGCACGAGCGCAGCGAGTGCTTAATATTCAGCCGAGAATGTAATTTTTAACTGCTCACGAGTGTTATACGACGTTTTTCAACACCATTGCGAGTAATTAATACATAATGCAATATATCTACTTGCAAAATAGTACTGAATAATTGAAAAATGGCGCGTTTTTACTTTTTCATTGACGGCTTTATGGCCAGCACTCGTCCCTTTTTTGCGCGCGAAATGACGGGGTTATAAATAAAATAAGAAATAGTTCTTTATTCCTGGTTTACCGCGATTTTATAAAGAAATTAGCTTACCCAGCCAACATTGTTCTACAATATATTTTTTTTACTTAGTTTCATAAAAAGTCGAGCCGTCTATTAGGAGTACGACCACAAACACAGTAACACGAGATATTTATGTATTAGATGAAATATGCTACAAACTATTCTACTTAACATTTATACAGTCCACTTCTCATTTATTCACCTTTCGTTCGCTTCAGTACTATTATACAGGGTGTAAAAAACACCTAAGGCAAAGCTGAAATCTACCCAAAACAAGAAACATATAAAAAATTGTTTCTCGGAAACTATTTTAATTTTTTGGCGTTGAAAAAAAAACTCCAAAAATACCGCTTAAATGTATACAGCGCGCAAGTCGCGCGGCGCTTAGTAACAGACGTCGACGTTCGGTCGGCTGAGAGTGAGTTGAATGAGACCGATATCGAGTGGTTACATTAAACGCTGACGTTTGGTATGAAATACTTTAAATTTTAAAAATGTTTCTTGGACAAAAATTAAGAAATAATGTTACCAATTTGTTTTCATAAAAATCTTGAGAAAAACTATTCTAACTTTGACCTTCAATAACTTCATAACTATTAATTTCCCAGGTGTTGTCTAGAAGAATAAAATGGTCCTAATGATGAGCGGAATACGTAGTTCCCGGCTTTGTCATAGGTCTTTTTACACCTGTTTTTAAAGTAAACTGCAATAAATTTGTCGTTTTTGTTCCTAGAATTCATACCAATGAGTGACCTAACACTGGGCGCAGTATTAGGGGAAGGAGAGTTCGGTTCGGTACTACGAGCCACATACACCCCAGCAGTGGGCCCGGCCCAGCCAGTAGCGGTGAAGACTCTGCATCTTCAGCATACAGACACCAACAAGAGAGAGTTCCTCGCCGAGGCGAAGACTATGATGTCACTACGGCACAGGTGCATCGTAAGACTGATTGGCATCTCTTTGGTAAGTGAACACCATAAAATATTTTAACCTTCAGAACAAGTGACATTATCCGAAAAAAGAGAATTTTAATATGCACATTTAAAGTTTATGGCTCTGCAGTTTTATGATCAGTATTGAAATAAAACAAATGGAAGATTACAATAGATTTTACTTAGCAGTTTACTCATAAGATTTTCTATAGATTTATTATTACTGACGTTTATAGATTGGCAATGCATGAAAGATAATACTGCAGTCTGACAGTTGCTGTCTTTTCTACGTGACTGACAGGCCTGCTTAGGCCCCCTGCGTGTACGTGATATGATCTCGTCTATCTATCTCGCTCTAATATACGCGTTAGTATGCTCTTTCTCTTTTACATTGCCGATCTACAGTTTCCTATATCTAAGAAATTTTCAGTAAGATCAAAATTTGACATGTCACACTACGGCTGAAGGAAAAAGGTTTTCATGAAATAGAATATCGCACTATAGTATAACAAAGAATTTATATACAAAACATAACTATTTAAATTGGTCTGATATTTTAGGTGATAATTAAGAATGAAGGGTACATTCCACTAAATTTTAAAGCACCCCTACAGATTAAGCACTATCAGAATTCTTTGATAAGAATAATTGTTGTAATAATAATTTCAAATGTGTCTAACATCGCCACCAAACTCCCAAACTAAACCTAAACCAAACGCTAAACTAAGCATAGCTTGTATTATTGTCAAAAAAATAATTTAAACCAATTCCCCTAGTTTAATGACCTGATCCAATAGTCTAAATATATGTTTCTTAATATTGATAAATGCACTAAAAAAAATCTACTTGCCACAGGCGGGAATCGAACCCGCATCTTCGCAATCCGGGCGGCTGTGTTGACCATTACGCCACCGAGACCTTGCAAGTCGATTTTTTTCAGTGCATTTATCAATATTAAAAATATTTACGCGTTTGTAAACGCAAAAATAAAATTATTCTATATGTTTCTTATTTACAGGGGCCTCCTTTAGCAATGATACAAGAACTAGTACCTCTCGGTTCGCTCTTGGAACATCTGATCCGTCATCCAGACAAAATGTCGGCTGGCTACGAGCTTAGGCTTTGGGCATGTCAGATAGCCGCCGGGATGCGTTACCTGGAGCGAAGGCGGCTAGTGCACAGGGATTTAGCGGCCAGGAATATCCTGTTAGCCAGTAGGTAAGTTCCGTCGAAATAGTTATTTTAGTTCTGTGTATAATAGAGTAAGATCCCAGACCTGCTGAACGTTACTTATTTTCTCAGAGATGAAATGACGTAACAGAGTAGTGTTTTTATGTAAGTACGTTGTACACACGCATACTTGCTAAGTTTGTTAGACGGCCAATCGACAGATATCAGGTGCTAAAGGCGAGTAAAAATCGTACTCATCATCATCATTTCAGCCGAGAGACTGTTGGACATAGGCCTCCCCCAAGGATCTTCAAACCGGTCGGTCCTGCGCTGCCGCATCCAGAGGCTTCCCGCGACCTTTATCAGATCGTCAGTCCACCTTGTGGGGGACCTACCAACGCTGAGTTTCCCGATACGTGGTCACCACTCGAGGACCTTTCCGCCCCAACGGCCGTCAGTCCTCGCAATGTGCCCTGCCCACTGCCACTTAAGGTTCTTTGGCCTATGTCGGTGACCTTGGTTCTCCTGCAAATCTCATCATTTCTAATGTGATCACGCAGAGAAACTCCGAGCATAGCCCTCTCCATTGCCCTTTGGGTGAACTTGAGCCTTCTTGAAAATCGGACTCCATTTTAATTCATAAGTGTGAAGGGGAAGCACAAAAGATCCCATAGGGTCGAAGTGCTCTGAGACACAGCCTCAGCCCCTTGCATAAGAATAATAATAAGAAGAATAATAATTCATAAGTTGTCTCGCTCGCACGCACCGCTCTAATTTAAAGACAGGCGAGGGAGCGTTTGTACTGCTACCTGCGGGCTCTCAATTAAGTTTTTTACTATGAATTCGAATAAAATCCCTATATTGTTATACCTTATTGGATAACTGATGAAACGTAGATATTTTAAAGCACATCTGTAAAACATCTGCCATATTATTTTTTTTTAGATAGACTTTCTAAAAATGTATTAACTTTTTAAAACTAGAAAAAATACACTGAAAAAAAATTCGACCTGCCCGTTTGAAGGTTAAGCAAGTTTGTTTCCCTTTTTTCCAGACAACAAGCAAAGATAAGTGACTTTGGCCTATCCCGAGCGTTGTCAACGGACAGTTCGTACTACAAAGCGAGCCGGGGTGGCAAGTGGCCCATCAAGTGGTACGCGCCAGAGTCTTACAACTATGGGACATTTAGCCACGCCAGCGATGTTTGGAGCTACGGGGTTACACTCTGGGAGATGTTCTCCTTCGGCAAGCAGCCCTATGGCGATCTCAGGGGGATGGAGGTCAGTACTCGGAATAACTAATTAGTTCCATATTATTAAATCTCACTTGAAAATAAGTCAGTGGAAAGAGCACAGACTAGATAATAATTTATGTCTCTAGCCATGTGATGGCGACACACTAGAATAGCATTACTACATATCCTCCAATGGGTGTTGTAGAAGGCGACTAATGGATCAGCAAAGGGGTATTGATCACCTCCGTCCACCAATCAGCATTTGGCAACCGTGGTGGACTAATACCTAAACCTCCTTTGATAACAAGCAGAGGCTTTATGTCCCAGCAGTGGGTCCAATTATACAGACTGTTATATTATAATGATATACATATGTTTCGAGCCCAAAGTCTTGAACTAGCGAAAGAGTGGGACATAAATAGCATTATTTTAAATTCATTTGGCATGATTTGAAACTTGAAAAATTGTATACAATTTCAGTTTCCATATTCATTATATACATTGGCTTATTAACATTTTGTCTTTGTTTTTTTTTGTTTCATTAGGTAAAGGGCTGTCATGCGGTTACCAAAACTAAATATTTCTTAATATTCTTTGAACTTTAAGGCTAAGGAAAAAAGTTTAGGCTGGCCTGCCGTCATCTGTAAATTTTGTCAACATATCAAGCTAGTGTTATAGTATAAGACTGCGGGAAATTTTTAAAAGGAAAAAATCCATAAAATACCTGTTCACAACAGGATTTTTTTTTGCGCAGCACATGCTACCACACACTGATGAATTTTCCCAATCGATCTTGCAAACACTTCGATTTAATATCGACTGGAGAAAGGAGAATGCCCAATTTACTATGGGACTTGGGCCATGATTGCGCCTTACTGAAATTAGTGCCAAAGACTGGGAAAAATCTATAATTTATGTGGGGAAAATATCATTAAATTATTTTTGGGGAGTTTTGAGAAATCATAATTATTATTAGTCATTTCGAGGTTACATTACTCTTACAATATATTCAAATAATTGACAGGATGACAGCTGTAGTTTTTTGTTTTTAAATTCTCCCTACTCAAGAGAAGCCAAAAGGGGTCTACTAGCCCATACAGCCACGATGCAACCACGCCTTCGGTATTTTTTTTCTTGAATTTTGTGTTTAAAAGTTCTTTTTGCGAGATGACACCAGGATAAAAAGACATAATTAAGTTTAATTGCATAGCGGTTTGGCCAATATTTTAAACAACATCGTTTTTTAATGACTAAGCATGCGGCTGTATACACATAAATTCTTTTGCCTTCCAAGTAAAGGGTAAATAATATTTAGTAGGAAGTCAGTGCAGCATTAAAATTAAAATATTACTTTTTAACAACACACTGCTTTGATATAAAAATAAACAATAAGAAACCATAATTCGTTAGATTATTTATTAAGTATATTTGGTTATTGCACATTGTGGGCAGGTTTGGGCATTCTCCTTTGAATTTGTGTATGATGTGAAGTTGAGCGTACATTTTGAAACGTTTCCAATCATGCAAAGTAATAATAATAGCATTAATATACTTAGGATGCTTTACAACTTGCAGGCTATACAAATAGTAGAAAGTGGACAACGCCTTGAGCGGCCCGATGACTGCCCCGATGATATTTACCAAGTGATGCTCGACTGCTGGGCCTACAACCCGGATGCAAGGCCTACATTCTCCAAACTAGTTGACGTATTTTCCCGGCATCCGGACTACGTCAATATCAGCCAGCTTGCACTGGACAATGACGACTGACATCCTAGGAAGCGCGTGTGTAAATAATTAAACGTGAGTTAAGTATGATTATAAAATACTTTGGACAATTTTTGCAACTATTATTTTCAATGTCTAGTCAATCCTCATGTTTGGTTGCAGTGTTTCTAGCACTTAATTATAACTTTAAACTTGAGGATTGCTGTAAAATAGTTGCACTTTCATTTGACACTAGTGTTCTACTAGTATCAAAGTCATGCATATCAGGATGATATCAGGACACTTGTACGTATAACAATTTTATATTTCCTATTAGACATGACTAAGTTTGTAATTTCTTAGAGAAATTAACTAATTTATAAGTAGTGTCTCGTAAATACATATTCGAACTATTGAGTTACACAAAGAGACATGCTGATTAGGAAGTCCATGGGAAATTCTAATTGCATTAAAACTAATATTCATTAGTTTTTAAATATTCATTCAACAAAATCTTGAAATAAAATGTGTATTGCGACATATGATTGGATAGAATAATATTGAATGCATGTGTAATGGATATACCCAATTCATTTAAAATTAATTACAAAATCTTACTGGTTTTATGTAAGATAAGTTAGGCAGCTAAGAACTGATTGTTAGAGAAGTACGATATGCCCATAATGCCTAATTACTTTTTAATTTGCTTAGTATTATTAAAGCCCTGTATATAGAAGGTATAATTCCATTACGAATAATGTTCAAATAACTCTCAATGAGCTTTATTTTTTATGCATAACAGTTTGTAAATAGCATTTGTATTGCATTTTAATGATTTAAGGATAATTAATTTTTATGTAATGTTGACATACAATAATTTTAAGATATAATTTTATTATTTTTACTCTATCGAATATGTACTACTCATTGTGTTCCTTTTTACGACCAAAATGTATCATTATTTTATCAATATTATGTTTCAAATATAACATTCCATTTATACTTATCCACCTGAAAGATTTCAACAGACTCCAAGTCACAACTTTCCACTAAATTACGTCACGATTTCTTTGATTATATTTTGATTGTTAAAATGCGCCATTTTAATGCCATAGTCAATGTCACTCGATTGCCATTATGGTTGTGTTATGAAATGTACAAAAAGTTTATGTAGTTACCCAAATTATGTTTATTTTCAAAAGAATTTATATTAAATTCTGGTATGAGTCTGAATTTAGCGTATTACTATAGTAATTTTATATTTTTACAGATAATTATAATTATATTAAAGAATTAAATGTGATAATGGTATTTATGAAAATAAATAATTTTACCTAAGTTTTGTGTTTATTTTAACGAACAAATCTAATATAAAAATATAGGACTAAATTATTCCTAAATAATACAACATCAACAAATCTAATCACATTTGTTTTAAACTTTTTACATAAACTATAAATCGAACATTTTAGTAAATTTACATAACAGATGTCACAGTTTCTTTACCTCGTCGCTTCACGTAAGGGTTAATTCATACTAGCACAGAATTTAGACGCCTATCTAAGGGCGTTATCACACTGGCGATTTGAGATAGAGTTCAAAGCGAGTCTAATTCCGCATGGAGGCGGGCGTGTGCAATCCGCTTTTTGGAAACTCAGGAACAAAATGGATACCGATAAGGAAACACTGCTGTGAGCTTTATTACTACGAAACGAAAGCGAATATGGGGAGCAAATACAAAAAATTCGCGGCGCTCGCTCTCAAATCGCTAGTGTGATAAGGCCCTAAAACTACCTATAGCAAATTCAGCTCAAAATCAAATCAAATATCTTTATTGCGTATTACATAACAATAAGGGTCTTATACATAGGCTGTAGTTCCTGTGATACCCTGCAAACATTAATTACTTAAAATCATAATCTTATTTAGCTCTATCTTATCGAAATAACAAAAGACACATGATTCTGCGACTGACCTGCGCTCATCTGCGATAATTTATTCAATGTAAAGAAATTCTTTCTGAAAAGTGATGATAAAAGTGAAATTGCTATGACAGACGCTGCGAAAATGCTAAAATGAATTAACAATCGACGACTTCGAAATTTAAGGATGCCTCGATTTAGATAATATTAAATGTTGATGCGGCATTCGTGATAAGGAGGCGGCGGAGTATCCTCTCTATCCGGTAGTCGGATTGCGTCTACCTGAAGTCCGGCTTGTCTAGCTACCTGGACGCCATATGAGGGATGAGGTGGTGACCGCTCCGGCAGAGACAACTCTCTCCGGAAAGACGGTGGTGTTGCCAAATCCGGGCTTATCACGTTACTCCAAAGCAAACTAGCTCTCATATCATTATCTCGAATTCTTTGCAATCGCCTGTTTTGCCTCCTAGTCAACGGACGAGTGCACGTCACTTGCCCGCATCGCCAAAGCTGCTTTAACCAAATGTATGTGGCCACAATCCCAAAAGCCAATCCGATTTCTATTCCTATGATAAAAGCTTGAATCGCCGAAAAGTCTTTGTCGAACTTCTGTATAGGTGTCAGAGGAGTGGTAGACTCTACTGTAGTCAAATTAACTTCAGGCGTAGTTATGTTCCAAACTTTATTCACATCAACCTCTTTTTCCTCTGCATCGATAGGTTTATATTTATCAGATATCATTTTTTCAAACATCTTGTTCTTTCCAAACTTCTTGCAGTGCTTCTGATAAGTTATGCCTTGAGAAACGATCCAAGACTCGACCTCAATTACTTCTAGCGAGCATTTCATGAAATCGTTTCTCAGTTCTATTCTTTCTAATTTCTTCAGGGGGGCCAGGACTTGTGTACTTAACGTCATGACGAAGTTCTCGCTTAGATCGAGTTTTCTCAAATTAGGCAGTCTCGTGAATAATCTGTGTGGCAGAGCCGCCATGCGACAGCTGTTTAAGTTCAGCACCTACAAATAAAAACCCAATTTATTATTAATCGAATAATAATTCGGAAAACCATAATATATTTTTTTCCTAACATACCTGTAATGATGTGTGCGTTAAGAAAGGTTCATTTTTGAGCGATTCAAAAATATTTGACGACAAATCCAAGTTTGTAAGTTTCGGATTTTCCCAAAACAAATCCGAGGGTATGTGCCTGAGCCGATTATTGCTCATGTCTAAATGTACTAACTCTCCTAGTTCAGAGAATGCGTGCAATCCAATCCAGAATATTAAATTGTAGGAGAGATCTAAAGTTTGTAGAGATAGATAACCTGCCTCCTGGAATAAGAAAATTAATCAATTCATTATTACTCATTATTATTAAAGATCACTCATAGTCAAGCGATGTTACTCATTCACGCCTTGCCTTATCTACTAAAACAAAGTAGTTAATACTCTCTCGATGACGTATTAGTTTCTTTATAAATGTCTTTGTCGCATGGGTAAATGCGATATTTTAATCCTTACTTTTCACATTTCGAAATCTGTATTTCCTACAAATTAAATACTAGCGAACTGTCATTCTTAATTATTGCTCGCGACCTCAGAGCATTGCTCTGAGCTTGTGATGTTCATTGCGTTTAATTTTTTATTTAGTCCGAGTACGATGATTGCTATTTTGAAATCAAACGTGCAATAACATGAATTTATCATTTCTATTAATTTGTTTTAATACCTTATTATTTGTGCTAATGAAGCAATATTCTATGCATAATTTTAAAGAAATCCTCTACGTAAAATAATAATTTACATATTTACCTTGAAACAAAAGTTATCCAGTTCACTAATCACATTGTGGCTTAAACTATACACTTGCACAGCCTTAGGAACCCCCACGTCTATACTAACAATACTTTGATCAACACAGATGGCTCTGTTCAAGCCATTGTTCATATCACAGTCACATTTCTTGGGGCATAACTCACAATGACAGCCTAAAAAACACAGAATTAAAACTACAAAATAGTAACCTAAAGCCATTGTTTTCGATAACGTGTGATAGATTCACTTGAATTGTTTACTTGCATTGTGGACATTTATCGTTTTCTAATAATTGAAAGTGCACTGCAAAGTATAGAAGTGGAACAAACTACAAAGATAGGCGGTTCTGATAATACAAACGTTATCAGAGTACTTGATAAGATACTCGCTTGTTTTACGAAAAAACAAATAGTCATATACTTACTTTTTAATATCAGTTTAACAAACTTTCTTTTATCTTCCAACCGGTTTACTCCTGTCCTTCGTCTGTCTAGGACCTAGACAGTTTATACAGGGAGACTTTGGGCATATCCAAACCAAGCGCCAAAGTACGCCGCATCAACGACAGTATCAAGATAGTACATTTTGGCGGGTAGGGCTTTGTGGCCCGGGCCCGCAGGTCACAAGGCCACTTTTAATTTTACCTTCGACTTCAACGGTGGCTTTGGGCCCCCCAAAAAATACTAACTTTTTGTTAAAAGTACAATCAACAAATTAAAATATTTGTAAAGCCTGTATTTATCTCCTACAAAGTCATGGTAGCCTGGTACTTCAGGTTCGAAATAAACGTGTATTGAAGAGGGATATATTTGGGTCATATGGATGCATAATAAATAGATGTTGTATTCGGAATTGGGAACACCGAAAACCACGAAAAATAGACCCGTATTGGTATTATCCTAAAAAGGCCTGTCTCGCATCTTGGATCTCAACGAAATACCTGATTTTCACAATTGTTTAATTTTTGCTCTTGATTTGTTGTTGATACATATAAATATTATTATAATATTATACATTTTTACTTGCATGCGGCTCCAAAGCCCCCCTCGAAGTCAAAAGTAAAATGAAGTGGTTTGTCGGGGCAGGGCCCCAAAGCCTCCCAACCCACTTTGGCGCGCTATTTCTAAACAGACGTAGGTATGTATCTATACGTTCGATCGTGGTACTGCAAAACCGGTGCCGAGTTGCCGATTGCGAACCCGCGCTCATACGTCTATTCAGAGCGCGACGGTCGCACGTATTTGAACACGTCTTTAGACTTAGATACCTGTGGCGCTACTGGCATGCATGCAAGCTTACGTGAAGAGTTATTGGATTTTGTAGTGAACGCATAATGTATGAAAAAGCGTGTGGTCTGCTCGTGGCGAGCCACCGGTGGCCCGTTTGCGCCGAGTCTTAGGTAGAAAATTGATTGTGGCTGTCTCCGTCTGACAGCTCTAAATGTCGCATCCACACGGATGAAAGGCGAAAATTTTATTGGTGTATTGATTTCCCATTAAAATCGTGTCTACTGCGCCGCTACTTATAAGTGTAATACTGCTCTACTAGACATTTACTGACTAGTTTTCTGGTTCTAATTTCTAGAGCTCATCTGTGCTTTGATCTCTTGAAATTAATGCTTGATATTATACTGTTTTTGTAAATCAGGCACTGATTTCGTTTTTGCTTAATTTAAGTTAATATTTTACGCACGAATTTTACGTTACTAAAATTTTATTTAGTAATAAGTGTCAGCGCCCCCTCCGCCCCTAATTAGCCTGTGGGTAAATTGGGCCCTACCTGAAATTGTATAAAGTTTTGATACTTTCCGTAAAGTTGCTTTAAAATAAGAGAAAGAACTTGGGTTCTACAATAAAATAAAGCACTTATTAGTATAAAATGTCTACTGTTTATTCAGGATATTAGGATATATAGTAAAGTTACATTAAATACATTGAGATTACCCCAATATTTATGTATAGACTATAGATACACATTTGGTTACAAGATTCTTGTAGTTGAAATTTCCTTTCTTTTCCTGCAATAACTTTTCAAACGTATTCTACAGTAATACAAATCAAAAGTAAGTTGAACTAGCAATAAAATTTAGAGGTAGAATATCCTCATTATCAAAATACTAGTTATCATAACTTATTTCTTTTACTAATTTCCAGGCAACCAAGAATATCCTGTTTTCTTGATTGCAGATGTAGGATCCAAAGACCCGCGACTTTCACTTGTCTTCTTAAAAATACATTTGCTAACGCCTAATGCAGCAATTACTTAGCTGAATATATTAGTGTTCTGTCGTTGTGGAGTCGCATTAGCAGGATAGCACCTTTTCATTGTGTAGTCTATTCCCATGAGAGCGTTCCTCATATCATGCACAGAAGAAATCATATTTTCAAATGTGCTAGCCATTCTATCCACAGCCAAGGCCTAGAACAATTAATAGTACATACATACAGGATGCGCATTTTCTTACATAACTTTTCAATTCCTATCATTGGAGGTCCGAAAATATTTCTCTTACCATTTAAAACCATAATGATCATTCTTCATAACAACTCATTCTTCATAACTTCATAAAACATAATCATTGAAATTCATAATATCATTAATCATACATTTTTGGGCGAGTCTATTGTTTTATGCACCTACATGGCTGGGTGATGGGTAGGTTAGGGTAATTTTTTTTTATGACCAGGCGGAGTGCTCTGTTTTTGTAAGCAACAAGGTAGTAACAGTATTAATAAAAAAATATTATGATCACTAACTGTTATGAGCTCCGTTGGTAGTAATAAAAATGTATGAATAAAAAAAGTATGAAAAATAAAATTATGAAGAGTGATTATTAAGAACACAAATTGGTAGTAAAACAAAGAATAGGATTTAGAATATCATGTGAGCCAATATGGACCCATACATACAATCACGCTCATAAACCCAAAAAGGTTCGAGCAAAGCTTTAAGTAACATTGGTTACACATAAAGTCACATCTGGCAGCAGGGTTTGAAGTGATAATTAACTTTAATAATTATTAAGATAATTATCAAGATAAATATAGGTTGATAAATTATCTTGATAAGTGTAATCGAAATATTTGCCACTTGTTATTTGTCGCTTTCAACGACTGCGTGTATCGGAACGCGCCACTTAACGTCAATAGCGGGGATTCCCCGCGTCGTAGGGTTTTCGTGTCTGAACTGTCACTTATTCGTTATTTTCTTTTTTTATTTGTTTTGTGTGTGGCCGAAACAAACGAAAAGAAATTGAAGTTGTTTTTTTAATTCTTAGCGCAATTTGAGTTTGTACAAAAATATAGAATAGTTTGTTTCCTCAACATAACGTAATGCCACGAAATAGGGCTTATAATTGTGTTATATAATTATCACGATAATTATAATGACTATTATCAAATAATTATTCGGATAATTATCGCGATAATTATCAAAGGGCATATTTATTTTGATAATTTCAAACCCTGTCTGGCAGCCTGTTGCCTACATGAAGGGGGCATCAAACTCAAAAACTAAAAATCTTCGAACTGGAAAAAAAACACTGAAAAAAAATCTACCTGCCCCAGGCGGGAATCGAACCCAGCATCTTCCGCAATCCGGGCGGCTGCGTTAACCACTACGCCAGGGCATTGCATTCGCTGTCGAAATTTGTCAGTGGTTTAATGGTAAACATTGTTTCATCAAATCTTTAAAATTTGCACTTCTAAGATCCGAACGAAATATTTTTGCAAATATTTGACGCCCAGTTAAGATGAAACTACCTTTTATTATGTAATAATTTTTGCATTCACAAACGCGTAAATATTTTTTAAAACTAATAATTAACAATGTAATAATAAAATTCTTAATGAACACAAATCATGATGATCATCATGATGTAAACGTGAAGGAAGAGTTAAGGACATATCCACGGAAGATTATGCCATCTCTGCCACCAATATCTTTGCTATAGCCTTTTATCTAGATTCATTCAGCCTTACTGGCGTTGTTGAGTAACAAACATTCATTCAAATTTCCGCATTTATAATAGTATAATAGGTATAGTAAGACTAGTAAGGACTGGTGCCATGGCTGATTGAACCTAATAATAATTTTATGAGGCCATAGGCTAAATCGTAAATTCTAAAACTATTTAAATGGTCTCTACCAAGTACTTTTACCATTTGAAATTGAACAATACAAATCGTATGTTTACCTGAATGTGTGATGCTTCGGCTAGCCGCTCCAAGGCTCTGGAATGGTCCATTTGTGCTTCGGCCACTTGAGCTATTGCTGATGCTTGTTGACCCATTACACCCACCTGGTAAAATGGCATACAACCATAAAGGTAAATAACAAAATTGAAAAATACTAAATTAAATAGACAGGAACAAACACGGAAAAAATCCTATCACGGATAAGTGCTGTTAATTATGCTGTTAATATTATTTTTATGGCGACAGATTTTGATAAGATGGTGGTAGTTGGACTTGAAAAAAGTCCTACAAAAATATAATTTCAATAAATAGCTATATTTTTGACGCGCAGTTTCTAACAAGAGCCATAATTCAGAAAATAACTATGATATAAAACAAAACCTTAAAATTACACAAATTTATAATACATACCAATTTTTCCATAATATTTAAGTGTCTCTCATCATTTTCACCTTCAAATATGTCATCAATTTCTTCTTCATCCTCCTTCGAAAATATATTATTCAGGGAATCATTGTCACCATTGCTGGGTTCCTCTTTTACTTTTTTCTTTTTTCCTTAAAATATTTTTGCAAGTTAAAAAAATCAGCACAGAAGACTTGAAAATGTAGCAGCCACTGTGGGGAATGCAGCCTTCTGAATTGCATAGGTAAGTAACTTGTTAAACCATACCAGTCTGCAAACAGTCAGTGGGTGGTTTAGGCTCAAGGGAATAAAGTCAGGTATGGCGTCATGGGGTCAGTAGACTACAGGAACTGTTTAGCAGAAGCTGCTAGCAGACTTTCTATAAGATTGTTTGCAATTTTTTCACTGACTAAATTTTTTGAATTGGAACATATTTTTTTTTAAATATATTCACACTTCGACATGAAAATAATTGCAAATGGTGTCTGATAAAGGGCAGCCTTGTGGATGATTCCTTTAGAACCAACATGGTTTTAACTTTACTTTTTTATAAGATTTGCTTTTATAATTTTTACTACATACTATAAACTCAGACTATAAGTTCAAAAATGTGTATTCATAGAATGCTTGAAAAATGTAAATAGGTACAGTCAACAGCACATCAGGCTATCACAAATTGTATCCCAATCGATTTTGCGCTTTATAATACCCATTTTTAAGGCTGAAAATCAATTGGAGAAATTTGACAGTTTTGGGTAGTCTGCTGTTGTCTGATGACGACAGAAATATTAGGTGGCATTTGCGTCTGGTAGTCACCATCTCATGTTGATGAGCTGATGATGGAAGGTAAATGTATGTTCACCTATATCTCTGTCATTTGTGAAGCGATTTTCAAAATTCTTTTTTATTCGATAGTGTATACACCTGAGGCGGTCCAAATGTCACCAAGTTAGGATCTGATGATGGGAAGCTAGGGAAATCGAGGGCAACCCTCGGATAACAACGGAAAGGGAGGGTTATTGATATTTTTTATAAAGCTATTTTAGTATTATTGCGTCTGGTAGTCATCTCATATTGATGAGATGATGATGGATGGTATAACTCCTTAACTGTTAGGAGTTGGAAGATGATTCTTTAAATATGAAAGGTACCTAAAGACCGATAGCTGTATTCTTTCAAGTTATTCAGGTGAGCTGATGATGGAAGGCAAAACTCCTCAACGGTTAGGAGTTGGATGATAATTCTTTAAATATTACGGGCACGAAGAGACCAATAGTTCTTTTTTTTTTCAAGATAATTAGGTAAGCCATTGATGGAAGGAATAACTCCTTAACTGTTAGGAGTTGGTTGATGATTATTTAAGTATTAAAGGTACCTAAAGAACTTTAGTTGCATTCTTTCAGGTTATTCAGGTGACCTGATGATGGAAGGGAAAACTCCTTAATGGTTAGGACTTGGATGATAACTATTTAAACATTAAAGGTACTCCTATAGGGCGATGTATACATACGATTACGCTTGTAATTCCATGACGGGTTGAGCAGAGCCTTTTGTAACATTTTGTCACACATAAAACTACCTCTGACAGTATGGCCCATGCAGCGACTCCAAATAGTGACAGGTTGCCAGCCTGTCGCCTACATAAAAGGGGCACCAAACCGTCGGTGCCAAGCCAACTAAGTATTCTATAGGTCCGCCTGCCACATCACATTCATTGATCAAACCATCCCGTGATTGCGACTGAACACGCCAGCTTGAGTGATGAGAGGCTCGTTGTGCTGAACTATTGCCATGGCTTGGCACCGACTTCAAACAGTACAGGAGGTACCTAGCACACATTTTAATAATGTTATTTTTATACTTTTTGAAGTTGGTTTGAATTTTTTTTTAAAGTTGTTTATTTACTTGTATTCAAAAGAAGAGCACTTACTTGTAGTAGTTTTAGAGGGATCACTTAAATCCAGTATCTTTTGCTCTAGAGCTGAAAGTTTTCCTTGTACTTTGCCATTCTCAATTTGCTTTTGTTTTATAACAACACTTCTTCTTTTATCAGACCAAAACTGAAAAATATATGATCCATTTACTTTATTCCAGCTAGCTTAAAAGACCTTAGTTTGTCTAGAACTTACATAAGTTAGGTACTGGAAGGCATATCTAAAAAGGCTCTTGTGGAATCGGTATCAAATTAGGCTAAGCAGATTTTTGGACATTTCTTAATTTATGGCATGGGGAAAAGTATGCTTGCGGACACATCGTGTCCATAGTGGCGTTCAACTGTTAAGAATGACTTATTAAAAAATACATATTTCTTAGTAACTTTGTAACTTTTTTAAGGATAGTACTTCGAGCACTGTCTGCAAGCAAACAGAGAAAACATTTTACTACACCTATTTCTTATCTGATCTTTATGATATTTTAAAAATACTAAATTGTTTCCCGGTTGTCTTTTTTCTTTAATATTGTTGACAAAAGCACACACAAGATCTATTTCACATATAATATGCATACATTATTATTGTGCATGCTGGTCCAACAATCCAGTTAACATACACAATATTTAAACTAAAGTGGAAAAATATAAACTAAAGTGGAAAAGAGTAAATTCGGTCACAGTCTGTTGATAAGTTATAGTTTTCATATTTTTTCAATTATGTTATATAACTTACTTTAATCCAACCTTTTGTAGATTTCACAGCTCCTTCTATCGAATTTGCAATGTTTGATAATTCTACCCAAAGCTTTTTAAATTTATGGCGACTAACCCCATACCTAAATTTCCATTGAGCTAAGTCTGGATGCTTTTGCATATACTCCACCACTGCTTTTACTTGTGCTAGTGTTGGTCTAGAAGTTATCTGAAAGAATATTTTTGTTTTTTTAATAGTTATGTCTCTAAAAAGGTGGCCCAGAGTGCAAATTATTGAAAAAGTTTTTGAGTGATTATATAAACCTACTAAAATTCAAATGTTAGGAAGAACTGTGGAGATAGAACTGTGAACGCAAAATATTACACAATATATATGCAAAATCATGGCCCACTATATTTAAAATCATCCTTTATGGGTTAAAACCGGTCTCTAAATTGTTCAGGTATAATTTAAAACTAACAATACCTGTCGCGAATACCGCGAAGTTTTATAATCTGTAGAAATATTATTTTCGATTGGCGGTAGCCGTCAACGGTGCGAGCGGACTTTTTTGCGTTCGTGACTGAGACACAGTCGATTAACCGAGACGAACGGTGCATTTCAAGGAACCGTGAGTTTGTACAATTTAGTGTTTTACGAATGTACTTTAATTCTATGTTTTTGCATTGCATATACCTAAGGTGAATTTATCGGTCGATAAATACATACCTACCTACCGTTATCTCAGTGTTATAACTCAACACACAATATGGTGATAATTATGTGTTCTCAGGTGGTTCTCAGTTTTAAGACTCAGATAAATTGTTCAGGTCCAGACAGGGACATACTCAGAATAATAGCTCAGTAATGTTGAGTGGAAAGGGGTCGCTATAAGGGGTGGCGGAGGCGACTACCGGGCTGCGGTCCTTTTTGACGTGTGTATCACACAATGTTGATAGCACAGAACTGCTCAGAATTTCAATCTCAACTCAGTAAAGTCCGATCTCTTAACAGATGTGAGACTTTGTTTAGTTATCATCAGGTTATCATCACATATACAACAGAAACTACAGTAATCGCCTTGCGTGGCTGAAGCAGATATAATTACACAGGCCACGTTTCGCGACATGGTGGAGGTGCTGGGATGGTGTTTATTCCCTTTACGTAAGGTTTATTAATGTGAAACAAAAGTGAAAATAAAAAAAAATATGTGTTATTTTGTTGAAATTATAATTTGTGCAGTGATACGAGATAACGTCGGCGCAGGCGCCAGAACGGCGCGCCAGCCAGTCTGGCCGCGGCGGCGCCGGCGGCGGCGCAGTGCCTAGTTACAATGTTAAAGCGTTTTCAGATTTAGAATAAAAGTCTTTATGTTATGGAGATAACGATGATTTCAGATTTTCATCTTTATGTTGATGTGCAGTTGCATATCTTGAATGATATAATAAGTACCTAATTTAAAAAAAGAACAGATGCCTAAGTAACTCCACCTTATTGCGAGTGCCTTATGGTCTAATTTTCCATATTTTTGACCTTTTAGTCTTTGCATCTTTTTGACGTGACCCTCAGACCAATGAAAGTAAGTACAGAAAATTTATAACAAAGAAATCCACTATAAAAAGACACATTGATAATTTCTTTGAAAAAATGGACATGCTTTTATATACATGTTTTTTTTTTACTCTAAAAAGAGAATTATAGTTGCTGGTGACTTTAATGTAAACATGTTTGAAAATAAACAAAATACTGTATTGTTTAGAGATCTTTTAAAGAAATATAAGTAATTTAAATTTACATAATTATAAATGTGCCCACTAGAGGAACAGCTTGCTCAGACCATTTTTAGTAATATCAATGGTGCAATTAGATATACTCTACCGTTATGTTTATCTGACCATGACATGACCGTACAGATACTACAATTTAATGTTACACATAAAAAAAAGAAACCCCATGCACTGTGTTTGTTTATAGAAGATGTTATTCTCAGGACAATATAGAAAAAATAAATAAAAAACATCTTAGGTGTCTTTTTTTTTCAGAAGTTTACAAGCAAACGGAAATAAATAATGCTTTTGAGAAGCGTTATTTAGGTGTAAGTAAAACAATTTGAAATTTTGAAGAACTTGCTTCATGAATATTTGTGAAAGACATTAGGTATCTAGTATCTACTCATTACTGCGCTTGAAACAACATTTGTCATAAGATACCTAAGCACAATACGTGAGCGAGCAAGGGTGGACTTGCAAATCTCAGATATTTTACATATCAAGTGAATTGAGGTTTTACACAATTTAAAGAAATTCTTTAGTCTTGATACCTAATGATGTGATGTATTGCTCAGAGGAATATTCTGTGACTAATCCCTATAATGTTTTGTTACCAATGACAGACCATTATTATTATGATATATATAGTTTGTATATAGTCATAGTCAGAGAGATGAACCCATAAGAGATTTTTGAGTTGTTCTTAAACAGATTGCTTAGAATTTTATCAACCTTTTATCAACTAGATAAGTAGTACCTACCTATTTAGTAATACCTATTGTCCTAGGGCAACATAGGTACATTGTCTAATTGTTGCAGTCGGAATCAACGGAGTTGTTTGATTCGATTGTGTCTCAGTATATTTTAGTATAATTGGAATATTATATTATGCAAAGGGTAAGTGCACTTTTCTTTAACATGGAAGAAATAGTCTGAACCTGCTTATGGCTTATAGAAAATGTCGAAAGTCTCACAAGTGGTAGATCCACTTGTGGGGTAGTCTGGGTGGGTACCATCCCCTTACTTGTTTCTACCGTGAAGCAGTTCGCTGTGTTTCAGATTGAGAGGAAAGGTGGCCACTGTGATTGCTGGGCATGGAAAACATTTTATCTCAGTCCTCAGGATGGCAACGCAGTGTTAAGTGATTTACCCTTAATTTTGCAACTCTGTCTATAGATTGGTGACAGTAACCACTTCACACCAGGTGGGCCACAAGCTTGTTTGCTATCTCGTAATGTAAAAAAAAAAAGTACAGCTCAGAAAACTCTATTGGCCATTAAGCAAAACTCTGAATGAGAGATTTACAGCAGTGTAGTGTTTACTACATACTTTTTCAGCTTCTAATAAAAATGTGTACCTACTCAATACTTAGGCCCTCACACATATGTGAAAGATGTCAAAGAAAGGGTTTTCGATTTCAAATTCAGATAACAAGCAATATAGGACATCTGTAGATTCTACAACTACTAATTTCTGCATTATAAAGGAAGAATTGTATGTGATAATCTCTGAGCACGTGAAATAGTTTGTGTTTAGATAATTATGTCTATACAGTTGTGAGAAAAGTTTCTAGAGGGAACAACTATCGTTGCAAACTTGAAGCAACGTCAAAGGAGTGTTTTATTAAAAGAATATTTAAAAAGAAAAACAATTACGGCTTGTGACGGAGTCTGAATTGAATGGTTTGAATAATATTCGAATCATTTGTCGTGCATGATCTCATAGTCCTGTGTGGCTCATTTGGCAAACCACACGCACGGATTGCGGCGAGTCGCCGGTGCGGGTCCCGTCTCACCACTTGTCATGACGGGAGGTTATTTTTCGTTTTCTATTTAATTTGTTTAATATTCAGAAATTTTAATACATGCCAAGTTAGTCAATAACTTGCTCTTTATTTTAATGATGTCTAGTTTTTGATATTTAAAAAATGCAAAATTCGATTTATGTGATTTTCTATTAAACGTATAAAAGTGTTCTACCTTAAAAAACCTTTTTGAAGGTTGTAAACAAGCACTGATACACGACGTTTACTCATACTATGCTGCTATGCTTTTATTTTTTAAAAAAAGAGCTTACAAATTTGCAATGTCAATTCAATGAGGATCTCCTTTTATGTACAGCAGTTGGAACCAAAAGAGTGGTTGAAAATGATGAATGTCACTAAAGTAAACATTGAAGTCAATAAAAATGCTGTGACCAGGAGGTAATTTTGGTGATGTTCTTGCAATTGATCATTTGATGCTTGGGCCACCCAAACATAAAGTTAATTACGAAGAGGTTCTTTTTTTTCGGCCGGGAGGGCTTCTAAGGGTTATAAGGAAATGGCAGAGTTGATAAGAAATGTTTGAGTGTGTGCCGTAAGTGGGCCTATGTGTGATAAGAGTCATATTTGCTAGAACGTTACCCGTTCTAGCAAATATGGTGGAAACTTGACGGTTGGTATTATTTCACAATCGTGATGTGAAGTCATGTGTGGAGTCTCATCTGTAGAGACTGGTGAGTGGAGTCTCATGCGTAGAATCCCATTAGTGGAGTCTCTCGTGGAGTCCCTGGGGGGTCTCTTGTGGGTCTCATGGGAGTCTCTTGTGAGTCTCATGAGGGTCTCTTGTGGGTCTCATGAGGGTCTCTTGCTGGTCTCTTGAGAGTTTCTTGGGAGTCGCTTGTAGGGTAATGTAGAGAGCGTTGAGGCAAATGCCAGAAGGTTGTGTACCAGTCGGAAGTTGACGTCGAAGTCTATTGTGGACCAAGTGATAACTAATGAGTAAGCTTCAGTTGTTGTGTGGACTCAAGTAGTGCTCTAATGGTCGTAGTTGACCGTAGTGTGTAGTCAGTGGATGATGCACACGTGCGCAGGGTTCCACAGTGTTGGACGCGGGTAAGAGTGAGAGCGATTGTGATCGCCGTTCCCGTCAGCTACCAGTCATGTAGTCAAATCAAAGGGGGAATCAAGGAATAGGAACTACTGGAAGGTAGTGCAGATATCAGCTCTTATTGAAGGCAGGATGAGAAAACCTGTGTTTTAAAGGTGAAAGTGGGTGACTAGGTCCGTGTGATTTTATAGAGATTTTTCTATTTATAGAGATTCAAGAACCGCGTGAATCGGGTGTTATGGGCACTGAGACATCGAGCGAGACATACTGATACACCAACCAATTGAAAGAATCAGCTGTCTACTGACTCAGACGGGTCACGAGATAAACGAAGCTTCCAAATTTTCTTTCCATTGAGCCGACTAGTCAGTGATCTTCGAGAAGCAAAGCGAACATCGGCTTAGAAAGCGCACGAGAAGGTTCGGCAATGTACAGATCAGCTAATTAGTATTTTTAACTAACTAGCTGTAAGTTTTTTCTTCATTATGATTTTTGTAAACTAGATTATTCAGTTAATACTCAATATATCCTTATAACATGATGATGTTTCCTATTTTATAATTACTCAACATAAGTTACTTCTCGTGGGGAGTGTCGCGAATACCGCGAAGTTTTATAATCTGTAGAAATATTATTTTCGATTGGCGGTAGCCGTCAACGGTGCGAGCGGACTTTTTTGCGTTCGTGACTGAGACACAGTCGATTAACCGAGACGAACGGTGCATTTCAAGGAACCGTGAGTTTGTACAATTTAGTGTTTTACGAATGTACTTTAATTCTATGTTTTTGCATTGCATATACCTAAGGTGAATTTATCGGTCGATAAATACATACCTACCTACCGTTATCTCAGTGTTATAACTCAACACACAATATGGTGATAATTATGTGTTCTCAGGTGGTTCTCAGTTTTAAGACTCAGATAAATTGTTCAGGTCCAGACAGGGACATACTCAGAATAATAGCTCAGTAATGTTGAGTGGAAAGGGGTCGCTATAAGGGGTGGCGGAGGCGACTACCGGGCTGCGGTCCTTTTTGACGTGTGTATCACACAATGTTGATAGCACAGAACTGCTCAGAATTTCAATCTCAACTCAGTAAAGTCCGATCTCTTAACAGATGTGAGACTTTGTTTAGTTATCATCAGGTTATCATCACATATACAACAGAAACTACAGTAATCGCCTTGCGTGGCTGAAGCAGATATAATTACACAGGCCACGTTTCGCGACAATACCTGATAACCTTGTTTGCATTCTCTTTTAAAATATATAAGCATCTCTGCAATTGGATTACTTACCCGACTGCTATTACCATCTATATTTTCTACTTCTACAACAATATTAGCCATGTCTATATATTTTTTTTAATTTACTTTCCTATGTAAAGCAATAATAAAAAATTCTTCTCACAATTATAAAAGTAGATTATTAGATTTTATTATAATTAAGAAAATCGAACGAATCTCAGAAATAAATAAACAAAACAAACTTTTAGTTTATTGAAGATTTTTTTTGTTAAGGTCTTTGGCTTGGGATCTAAGATCTTTGAGCCATATCTTCATTTTATGTCTTCTTTCTTGATGTTTGCATTAAAATATGGATGTGGGCGTCACACATTATAATGCATCTAGGGAGTGCTTGGAAAGAAATGCATGGCAACAGACAGACCTCATGATTGTAACTGATGGGAATTGTATAGTGGGATCCAACTATACAATTCCCATCCAACCACTATACAATTCTCAACGTCACATACACAAAACCTTTATTTCAATGATTCCTTATAAATGTTCGTCAACACGGATGCTTATGCAACGAAACGACACCACCTTTACTGCACAAAATCCACTCCGAAGCAATTTTGAATTATCGAAATAAAGATCGACATCCAGACGCCATGGTTTCCCGCCATACACTCTGTTGAAGATTTTATTTGATGTGGCTCAGGCTGTCTGGACAAATCTTCAAAATAGCTTACATTTAAGTAGGTCAATAGGGCATTTTATGTGACGGCTAACCACCCTTACCTCAGAAGAGGTGACGCTACAGAATCTTAGATAATCGATCGAAACTGTGTCCAGCCAGCTTGAAAAACCACTTTTCGCTGGTCTCTCAATCTCGGTAACGGAAGTGATTTTGACGACTTTTTGCATGTCAACGGGCGTCACATAAATTTGTGACGGGCATCGAGCTAAAAGTTTCGTGATACGTACAGCGGTTTATTAGAAAAATGCAAAAATCTGTGTCCAGCCAGCTTGAATTTACGTATAAAACTTCTGGCTGGCACTTCTGAATCTCGATAACGGGAGCGTTTTCGAATATGGTTCCTCTACTAACTAAATGTGACGCAAGTTGTGACGGTAATAACGTTTGATTTATGGCGTCATGTGTAATGGTTTACGAGAAATCAATTAAAAACTGGTGTCCAGCCAGCTTGAAGTTCAAGCTGGCTGGACACACATATCTCCGCTGCCTGATGGTCTACGGCCTTCGTAATATGTTAAAGTTTTTGTGACGGGGACGATAATGATAATCTGAAATTGTGACGGAGAAAGTTTACGTAGTTTTAAAGATATTGATCATTTAATTTTTTCCATACAAACATCTATTAATAATGTTAGGTGACCATAATTTTACACAAATAAAGGATTTCTTTTTAATCGACTTATCGGCCGGTTGTGGCCACACCTGCATTGTATTTGATTTTTTCCGTGAGAATAGGTTTTCCCGCAGTAAAAAAAAATTAAATAAAAAAAACCGCCTTCAAAACTAAAAACGGGAGAAATAAAAGTTTTGTTTATAAAAATCTAAATGTTTTAGAGGTCGGTCCCGAATACAAGTGACAACGTTTATTACAAATATTGAGGTTGGCACCGACCTTAAAAAAAAAATAGATTTTTATAAACAAAATTTTTATTTTTCCCGTTTTTAGTTTTGAAGGCGGTTTTTTCCTCCTTTTTGTGTTTCAAGTATAGAAATTTTCAGGAAACTACTTCAAGATCTTACCTACTACCTACGAACTACCTCAAGACACACAAGTGATAAAATTATGATATCATCAATGTCAATTAAATAGGCATTATTAGGGATAACTCAAAAACTATTTGTCAGATGTCGATAAAATTTAAATGGGACCCCATGACAAGCACTAGCTTCCAAAGGTCAAAAGAATCTTCAAAATCGGTCCACTCAGTAACGAGTTATGAGGTAAGAAACACTAAAAAAACATACAGTCGAATTAATAACCTCCTCCTTTTTTGAATTCGGTTAAAAAAGCGTACATAAGTGTTAATTCAAAATAATAATTGACTACCAGCGCTGCCTAAAAAGAGCCCCCACTTATTATTTTGTGTTACTTTTTGCCCATCATTAGTTTTTACGAGTTGAATAGTCAGATTGTCAGAATAGTTTTCTTTCCTAATTAAGTCCACCATTTGTATATCTACTGGTAAGAATTTCGAAATAAGTCTCCTTTTTTGGAGGTAGAGGAGGGTGGGGGGAAGGAAGGGAGGGGGTGGAAGTCGCCCCCCGTAAATTTCGAATGCCGGAAATGCTTACTTTTTTTTATAAAAAATTTACCTCAAAATATATGAAAAAACCCTAACCTACCTATCACCCAGCCATGTAGGTGCATAAAACACTAGACACGAAAACTCGAAAGCAACCAACGGAATGACGCAATTTAACGCTGTCAGAAATGTCAAAACTATTATCAAAATAGTGGATTGGCGTTTCGTTTCACGCGTTTTAGTTTTAAAATCTTATCATAACCTAAAAAAGTATAGAAATTACGTTTTGTTTCACGCAATCACAATACAATAAATACGAATTTAAAAAAAAAAAATATTTAAAGGCAACTCCGGCAGCCGAAATTGTTATAGGGTGATCTTACGGAGCTTCCTTGAGCCCCCTACACATTCAGTTTCCTCAGATTCAGGCGACTCGTTTCGAAGTCCGACCCTATCTACTTACTCTCCGATTAGGGGCCAGGCTTCCAAGTGAAAGCTTTCGAAATGCAACTGGGATATTCGCTAGGATGAAGATTTGTACCCACATCTACTATTTTTGTGCAATAAAGAATAAATAAGGTACCTAATTAAAATAAATGCTTTACCGTCGTTAATTTGTTTTCTTTTTTCCCACCTCAATGAGAAAATATTAACTATCATTTTTTTGAGAAAACTCACAGTAAGTACCTAGTCGTAGGGCGCGCCATAATCGGTATAGCATGCGGGTGATGAAAGAGTCTGATTCAGAGGAAGAGAACATAATTATGATTCGAACAGTTGTCCTAGTAGTACCAACTTTAAGCAACAGATGGCGACACCAACATCAACTACCTACCTATTGAACCCAAGTCTGTCTGCGGCAGCGTATGAGCACGTTCAGAAATTGTTCAGTATCTTTTCGTGACCAAGATATTTCCTAAAAAATATTTTTACAGTAAAATATAACTAAATATACTTAAAATATTTTTGACTCTCTTTGCCGGAAAGTATTTACTTTTAATTGAATTTTTAGAAGAAAAAAGAAATCATTGTATCCTGTGTTGCTATAGCATTATTTATGCAATAGCATTAATTATTTATGCTTACCATGAAAAACACCAATACTTACCCACTAAAAAGAGTAGTTATCTGCACGTAAATAATCAATTACGCAAAAAATTACCCCCTTTCAACACCTCTACGCTTTTGTCTTCTATCAATTAAAATATCTAGGTACTGTAAATGTAGGTTAGTAGGTAGGTATTAATATCACCAATACACGTATTTTCGTTCATTAAAGCCTTAAAATAATATACTTGTTTCTACATAAAACCTACAATATTGGTAACCCTACTGCAGTGTTTGTATGAAAATAATTTAATGATCAATATCTTTGAAACTACGTAAACTTTCTCCGTCACAACATCAGATTATCATTATCGTCCCCGTCACAAAAACTTGAACATATTTCGAAGGCCGTAGACCATCAGGCAGCGGAGATATGTGTGTCCAGCCAGCTTGAACTTCAAGCTGGCTGGACACCAGTTTTTAATTGATTTCTCGTAAACCATTACACGTGACGCCATAAATCAAACGTTATTACCGTCACAACTTGCGTCACATTTAGTTAGTAGAGGAACCATATTCGAAAACGCTCCCGTTATCGAGATTCAGAAGTGCCAGCCAGAAGTTTTATACGTAAATTCAAGCTGGCTGGACACAGATTTTTGCATTTTTCTAATAAACCGCTGTACGTATCACGAAATTTTTAGCTCGATGCCCGTCACAAATTTATGTGACGCCCGTTGACATGCAAAACGTCGTCAAAATCACTTCCGTTACCAAGATTGAGAGACCAGCGAAAAGTGGTTTTTCAAGCTGGCTGGACACAGTTTCGATCGATTATCTAAGATTCTGTAGCGTCACCTCTTCTGAGGTAAGGGTGGTTAGCCGTCACATAAAATGCCCTATTGACCTACTTAAATGTAAGCTATTTTGAAGATTTGTCCAGACAGCCTGAGCCACATTTTATTTGAACCACAGAAGAATAAGTGGTTTGGACTTGGTTTGGACAAAATTAAATGACTTAGGCCCTGTCCGCACAGCGATATTTCACCGCGCGTTTTTTCTCGCAAAATTCTGTGACACATAGGACTATCCGCGCGGTAAAAAAAAAATTGCGCGAGAAAATCTGTGGTTTGATGCAAATTGAACGCAATATTATTTCGGCGCGAATATTTTATCGCTGTGCGGACAGGGCCTTAGGAATACTATGGAAGTGCCATAACTAAAAATATGGTACGTCCTTATTCTTCCTAAGTCATTAAAGCCACAACTCGAACAAAAACTGAAGAGAAATAATTTGACCTAGAAACTTCTTATTATCCATTTGTCTCAGAAACTTCTTATTAAACATTTGTCTCAGAAACTTCTAATAAATATATGCTTCTTGCTTCTAATCATCTATTTGTCTCTTTCTAACCACTGGAGCACTCAAGTTTATAGGTGAAACTGGACGCCACACTACTAATACAATAGTGAAGTCCAAAAATTTGTCCTTGAAACCGCTTATTTCCTACCCGTCTCTTTTTAATTCTCTGCACAAGTAATATGATGACGTGTGTACGTATGACGTACTAGTGGTCACCCGTGGCTTCGTTCGCGTTGATGTTGGTTATTATATAGCCTATTATCCTATAACCCTCCTTCCCTTCCTCGGATGGGGACAATCCAATACAAAATTGATTAGCGCGGTCAACCAAACAAACTCTTCAGCTTAATAATTTTATCTATATTATAAGTATAGATTAGACGGTATACGTGTGCTCTAGAGGTTAGAAAATTACAAATAGGAAATAAGCAGTTTCAAGGACATTATTTCTGACTTCACTTTTTTATTGTTAGTGTGGCTTGCAGCAAACGGAAGCTTTGACATGGTTAAATTAGCTATGTCCCTTTGCCATAGGTAGAATTAAAAAAAATGGCACAACTTTCAATCCATGAAACTTCATGTTCTCTAATTAGTCTGTGTTCATGTTTAAATCTACGAATCTGTCATGTCATTCGAAAAAAAAACATTATTTTCTCGTGTGATTCGATTCAAAGATCCTATTCTTTATCAGTCGTATGATAATTTATATATAATCCGACACGTTAATGAATCGTGAAATAAAAGAAATATAAATATGTTTTAGAATTAAGAATAATTACGGAAAGTTTAAAAGGTAACAGACTAAAATTTACGTAGGTAACTTTCAGCTGATTTCTTGTTTACCCTTGCGCATTATTAATATAAATATTTGATATTTACTAGTTCATGAAGAACTAAGTAATGATCTAGCTAATATTTCTTTCAGCTATGTATTCATTTGAAGGAGATTTCAGAAGGAAACCGCAGCAAAACTTAGCTGGTGCGAGTGCTCAACGCAAAACTGACAGAGATGCTTTAATTCTACAGTCTCAACAACAAAGACAAAAAAGAGAGGTTCCCTGGTTCTCATACTAAAAATAACATTATAATTATTATTTATTTTATGTTTACAATATTTTTGGATATGATTATTTTCAGGAACATAGGAAACGCTTGAACAGCACTATTAAGATTCAAGCTTATGTTAGAAGTTACCTAACAAGGAAACATTGTAAGCAGATTGAAAGAGAACAATTTGACATCATATTTCCTAGAGCCAATAATGATGAGCAGCTCATATTTTCAACACTTCTTGCAAAATTATTGTTTTTCTATGATCCAAAGGCAGATACAACTAGATTGGTATGTTTACTCTTTTGTTTCATGTTACTAAGTAAGCATAATTATGGAAGAGTCTGTAATTATTGTGTGAAATATATTTAAACAGGATAGTCCTAGATATCAATTTATTCAGCCTATCAACATTTTAAGTTTAAGTAACTTTTTTCCCTGACTTCGTCTGCATTGACTTTGGGTAGCATTTTAATTTTATTTGGGTAATACTTAGTTTTTTAAGCATACCCATTCCAAATATAAAAGTACATTATAGTTATAATAATAATAATAAGTATAGTGAGGAAGTTCCTGTCTCTGGATCCTTGACCACCGGTAGCCGGGATCCTGATCTTGCTACCGATGCGGAACTGCATTTTTATATTTTTAAATGTTATATTTTTTAATGTTATACACAATGTATAACATTAAAAAATATAACATTTAAAAATATAGTACATTATAGTTATAATAATAATAATAAGTATAGTGAGGAAGTTCCTGTCTCTGGATCCTTGACCACCGGTAGCCGGGATCCTGATCTTGCTACCGATGCGGAACTGCATTTTTATATTTTTAAATGTTATATTTTTTAATGTTATACATTGTAAAAATTTAATATTTAGAAGTATAATTTTGTACGTGTTTTAAAAGAAATAAAGGGAATAATAATAAAATAACACACTATGGATGCAAATCTGAAAATAAATGAATTATTATTATTAGTTTTTTAAGCATACCCATTCCAAAAATATAAGTACATTATAGTAAACATAGAGAGCCTTTTATGGACTTTAATAAGAACTTTCATCTCCTATTTTATCCCCATGGGGGTCGAAATTTAAAGAATGCTATAATTTACTACTTATCAAAAACCTAAATTCAAAGGTTCATGGTTTTATCTTCAATAATTATGAAATAATACCCAAGTTGATTTTCAGATTTTATCACCTCATTTCCCCTTTTAGGAGTTGAATTCTGAAAGAACCTGAAATACTTATTTACTCAATTACACATAGGAGTACCTACTCCTGTGAAGTTTCAAATAAAATAGTCTTGACTAATCTTGTTTCCCGATACAAACTTTAATCCCCTACTTTACACCCTTAGGGACTGTATTTCAAAAAATCCAGCCTTGTCCCTTGTCTACATCATAAAAGGAATCCTGTGCAAAATTTTTGCTATCTAGGTTTAAGGGTGTGGGTTGGGCATCAATCAGTCCGTCTGTGAGCCAGGACTTTTCTTTTCAACAGACTTCAAAAAGGATGAGGTTATCTATTCAACTATGTTTTTTTTAAGATTAAAAATTAAAAGAGGAATATTGATGACGAAAATATACAGATTTAATATTGTTTTGTTATGAACTTGTGTTATTTAGTTGTAATAGTTGTAATACTCATCTGGCAATATTTGCACAGACAAGTTGTTAATTTTGACAAACATCTCTAAATCTTCCTAAAATTAAATGTTGTAATTTAAATTGTAATTGAAGTCATCCATTGAGTTAGTAGGTCTGGTGACCTGAAAACATTATACACCATGATTTTTAACCATCTTAAATAATTCAAGGTGCGAAAGTGCCAGTCAATACAAACAACTCTTGCTATGGGACCATCAATGAAATTGCGAAAAGAAAATCAGCTGTTCCCTACAAAAGTCAACACCTATACAACCAAAACGTATGAAACTTTTGATTTGTTTTTCAATTTCGATGATGGTCCCATACCACATACCTTCACTGGCACTTTCAAACCTTAAATTATTAAAGAGGTTAAAAAGCATAGTGTATAATATTTCTCCATACTAGAAAAAATACACTGAAAAAAATCAACCTGCCTCAGGCGGGAATCGAACCCAGCATCCTCCACAATCCTGCTGGTTGCGTTAACCACTACGCCACCGAGGCACTGCTTTTCGCTGTCGAAATTTGTCAGTGCTTGGTGCTTACGTTTTTATGGTAAATATTGTTTCATCAAATCTTTTGAATTCGAGGTTGATTTTTTTTAGAGTATTTTTTCTAGTATTAAAAATATTTATGCGTTTGTAAACACAAAAATTATTCCATGTTTTCCCATTTCGATTCTAGGGGAAGGTTGGAGAGTATCTGTAAGCTTGTTTTTTCTCTTAATATCTTCTTACTTTATGTAATTTCTTAAACCTCATTACACTTCTTTGCATTGCATATTGGCAACTTAGAATTTTGGTTTTTATTTTATTTTTAAAGACCCAGGTTTGGCTGCCGTATGTAGGGTAGGAAGTATCCATTACCATTTTCTTTAGATTTAAGTTGTATATAGTTATTTTAATATTCCTTAACAATATATATATTTTCAGATATCAATATCACAGTTACTTCTTAAACAATGGAGGAAAGTATTCCAAGACAGTGTGTCATGTATTCAAGTGAGAAGATTGTTAGGTTTGCATTTACAATTACTAAAGGACAATGCTGAGGTATGTGTGTATTCATCTTGTTGCATGCAATAATGTAAAGTCATAGTTTCAGATTTTGATAGAGAAAGACCTATTGAGTACGTAATATATACAATAAGATTCTTAAGAAAGAGCTCACAACCACGTACCTTGTTACTGAATATGGTGAAATTGATTTGGCATACCACACCACTGTTGTAGTTTCACCATAACTGTTATATCTGTGCACATTATATTGCTTGTGAATGCAAAGAAAACGATTGTAGAGCCACTTTAATTGTAAATTTAGGGCCTTGATTACATTATGAGTACTATCAACGTGTTGGCTATTTGATATTCTAATGTACAATCGGCAAAGTTCCAGGTGGATCACTTATAGGCGGAAGTCGCATAGCGCTTCCGTGTCCTCTGCCCCCAAAACCTTGACTGCTAATTTTCAGCGAAATATTATTAAAGTTATAATCCTAGTTTAATATTAAACAGGTTCCATTAGCTGTACCACTCAGGATGTTTGAAGTCTTTACCTCGGTTACATCTGCAGAATCCACATTGCATTGTGATGAGGCTTTGGCTGTGGTTGGAAATACATTTTTGTATCTCATCAGAAGAGGTAAAATTATTTTGAAATATAATAATAGAAGCATTAGGAGTATTTAGACATTACTGGTCTATCCACACATATCGGGAATGAGCCTGGCATGTTAAGCATCCGGGGATAGACAGCTGTCTATCTGTGTACATGTCACCATGTGCGGACAGTGTGAATGTTCATATAAATTAATTTTTTTTACATTTCATAAGACCGTGATAAATCACAATCTGTCCTTATGGGCAATAGCCCTGCTACGTGTGAATATACCTTTAGATGTAGTAAACATCAGGTACTTTAGATGTAGTAAACATCAGGTATCATTTAAGCTATCGCCAATTAAATTTGTCTTGTGTTTCTTAAATAATAGGGTTTGCCCGCAAAATAGTAGATTTGTCACCAAAATGTAGTTATCAAACAAAAAAAAATCAATTCCATAATAAATCACCTAAAATCATGGAGATATAGGGTCTAGTACCAAATAAATGTATTTGATATATATCAATTTTATGAAGCGCATGAATTGTGGCTGACTAATTAATTTAAAAGGTAGAAGGTACCCTTTTTCTTTTCTGGCCAATAAGCACATTTTACACGCAAGCACCTACGACCCTTCGTTAAGGCCGGATTGGTCAATTTTTAAAAGCGCGCCAATTTGTTTTCGCCAAGGTCTCGTGCATTATAAATTGATGTATTAAATTGGTAACGAATACAATTATTTTAATAACTGAACGGAATAAAATGTAACTACTGTACCTATTGGTAACAAAATAACAAATAAAAAGGAGTCGCAGTCAGGGATCGATAATCAATTTATTTGGTGACAGATCTACCATTCTGAGCACAGAGCTATTATTGAACTATTATTATAAGAACTAAATTCATATTCATCTAATGCACTACAATTTTATTGGTACCATCTCTATAATTCATACCTGGGAACACTTTTTGGTTATCTGAGAACGAAAATATTTCGATAGATATATTTATTGGTGACAAAAAATCGTAAACATCTAGATTCTAGAGATGATTGTAATGCATACCATACTTTGTACTGTATAGTGTTTTGTAATGGTTGATTTTTTCGTAATTTTATGTTTTACGTTTTAGGCTACTTCAAGGATTTGTGCCACCTTATGTGCCAAAGGACACCACCTCTTTATGGGCCTTCTGCAAATCCACCAACGCCTTTGTGTGGGGCGTTGCTGGATCTGATCCAGAGGCCATTAAATTTGATTTTACAAACGAATCCGTGCAATTTTGAGTAAGTAAACATTTTAAGTATATAAAATTACGCTTTCTATTTCGCTCAGACCATAACTTTAATTACCTTATTCATATACGCATATTAATTATTTTTTCGGTATATAACTACTGTTAACGCGCGGGGTATATTATTTTTACTTACGTGTGAGACGACGTGTAGACAAATCTCAATTAGAAATACAGCTCTTGTACGTAATTACTTATTTTAGGTAGGCATGTATTTCACGAAAATTCATGCCAGTAGTTGGCGCCACTTTAAAAGATGTTTCATGGCATAGTTTTATGGCTGCCCGCCTGCCTGACACCACCCTCTAGACTCTATAGTAAGATCTCAGGGCCCCCAGAAGTTACTTATTTTTGAAGTAACAAAACTTACGCAATGCATACTTTAATAACTGTTTAAGAGTGTATGCGTACTCGCTAGCTTGACAAGGCTGCCTGTTTACAGTCAGTGGGTAGGAAAGGTAAACAGGAACATATTTTACTTTTGTTAAATTCCAAGTACTGTTTTTATATATGTGAAATGAAATATTATCAAAAATAAAGAAATAAGCCAGTTCGTTTAGGCGTTTTTTTTTAACTTTGCGAGGTGCTTGCAAAACTGTTTGTAGGGAACGCCTGCTATAAATGTTACAACAATATTCCTATCTTGCAGCATTGCTTATGGAATTCTGTAACATTGCTAATTTAGAAGTTACCGCCAACAGAAAAGGTCTGGCGATATAAAATATTTAATGTTACTAATATTCTTTATAATATTCCTTCCTACCTTATTTAAAAAACAGTACTTTAAATTTAACAAAAAAGTCCTACCCGCTAACGGGCCGCCTTGCCAACCTAGCATACACTCTTAAACGACTCTGTCTGCCTATTGCAAGCTGAACAGACATCTCTACAACAAGAGAAACTAAAAGATACTGATGCTTGCAGATTCTGTGAACAGGACCGTGAAACACCAATGCACCTCCTGTGCTCTTGTTAAGCTCTCATTCACAAAACATGCCGAGACTTGGGGAGACACATTCTCGACCCAGACGATATCAGAACAATCCAAGCTGGGAATATCTTATCATTTTTAGATAGTACGCAACTAAAGGCGTACATGTAAGGCCTCAATAGTACTTACTTGGAGGCTAGTCACAATAGATCTTTATAGGTCGCGGTGACGCAAAAAACATCGAATTTACGAAATAATAAAAAGTACATTCTTAAACACATATTAGAGTATTCATTGCGTACGTTTGGTTTTCTTCAAATATAAGTAATGTCTGGGGGACTGGGGATTTTGAACTACTTCTTGGGCATGCTTTTATGGATGATTTAGTCGTCACCGCGCTTGTGACTTCTTTATGCGATGGCCGGGGTAGTCTTCTTTATGACTGACACTTACGATCATTTCTTGTTCTTTCTAGTGACGTGGTGTTATCGGAGTTTGCGTCAGCCTTTCTCTGTAATCCCTACTTAGAGCCAGTGGAGATGTTTATCATACCAGCGCTGCGAGAGGATCTACGGAAGAAGTTTCCCTTCCTGCCCTTGTTGCAATGTTTGCAAGATAATAGTAAATTCACTAGTAAATTATTAGTAAACGACTCATGGTTACTTCATTCTGTTTTGGCATTGGAACCACCAGGATTTGGTAAGCATAATCAAGATAAATTATTAAAAATAATTCCTATTGAAAATTAAATTTTGTTCTATTTATGCGATTGTTACACATTTGAAACTAAGTTATTTTAACAGATTTATTCGTGTTTATTTTAGTTTTCATATTTTTTATTTATACTGGGCAATTTTTAACTTATTTTCGGAATCTTGAATACCTATTGGAGACCAAGAGTTAAATTCGTAAATATAATTTGAAATACTCCAAACATTACCTAGAACAATGTTGTCTTGGATTTGTTGGCGTATCACACATATAATAAAATAGAATTACTTTTTTAAGATTAGCATTCTGTTATCTAAATGGGCTAAATCATTATTTTTGATGTTCAATTGTTCATATATTGTAAATGTAGTGCAGTAAAGTAATATTTTTTATTTTTTTTATTTTCAGTAAATGATATTCGTAATTTAAACAATACAAGACTGCCAAATAATCCTATTGCTTTAAATTACCTTAAGTTAATAGCTAAGCTGACTGTAAATGTATGCAACAAACAAATTTCGTATGAGTACGAAGACTCGCTATACAGTCAAGAAACTGCCGCTGACAAAGACGACGACAGTGATAGTGAAACTGAGCCAAACCCAACATCGGTCAGAGAGAAACTTTTGTTGACCAAATGCATAGAACTGTTGAATGAGCCAGATCGCTGTGTGATGACAACTTGCTCGCAGATTACCGAAAATGACCTTAGTGACGAGTTTCTGGATTCTATGTCTGAGATTTGCCACAATTTGTTGTTAAGTCATAGAATGGCGTTACATAAATATAGGTAAGACAAGTAGATAGGTACTAGTTTTATATCAAAACAAACAAATAATAGTCCAATAAATTGAATTATATTTAAAATAGTTAATATCAAGGTTGACATTGAATTATCCTAAAATAATAGATATCCGCATTAAAAGACTAACTGAAATATAATTTGATATCATAAATAAAGTTACTCCGTTAATTTATCAATTTTCTTTTAAAGCGTTAGAAAATGGTTCTAAAACCGATGGTAAATTCGTATAGCTAGTGCGAAAGATAATAATTATATGCGCCGCACTACCCTCACCTTGTCGACCTGTATGTAATATAAACATAAAAACATAAAAACTTGAAATAAACTTTTTTATCTACTTGATTTAATTTCATTTCTCAAAAACATATTGTAAACGATCAATGATATGAAATCGTACTCTAAGCGAAGCGCTTAAAACCTAAAGTATGTTACTACTGCTTATTAATAATAAATCATTTTCAGGTTACTATATACATTAGCATTCAAACCAATATTCATTAGAGGTCTTTGGCGTTGGTTAAGCAATATGAGTCACGAGTCTTCCTATGGTGGGTCAGCGACTCCTCTACTTTCGGCATTGTCCAGGGGGATGGGGGCGGAATACAATGTTATAGGAGTGCATAGACTGCTCGCCCCATTGGCTGTGTTTTGTGCTTTGTTCTCTCTGCTCATTGGCACATTACACGACACGGAGTTTTGTCGAGACTCCGACGATGAGGATATCAAAATGAGCTGTAAGTATTATTTCTTAATTTAAACGGATTTACTAACTATAATTTTTAACCTTTTGTTGCATTGCAATCCATGCTCATGAATTATTTAGATCTATCGTAGAGTTAAGGGATATGGACAGGGCAGGGCCATATTGAGGGCCATATATGAAGCGTCGGTGGCGTATAGCGTAAGAGCATCGTCTCCCACCCGGGAGGCACTGTTCGATCTTTGTGTTTTCAAATTTTGAATTCATATGTACGTTTCATCGACGCTTTTACGGTGAAGGAAAACATCGTGAGGAAACCTGCACACACCTATGAAGAAATTCTTAGGTTGTGTGTGAAGTCGACCAACCCGCACTTGGCCAGTGTGGTTGACTATAAGGCCTAATCGCCCCTAATGTGGGGTAGGCGCGAGCCCCTCGGTGGGGACATAAAATGAGCTGTTGTTGAGGGCCATATTTGGAGGTCTGGAGGTCCTTGGGCAACAAAGGAGCGGCGGCCCCTATGAGATAAATAAAAAAGGTCCCAGCCCATCTAGGCTCTAGTAGCCACAGGCAGTCTAGTTGACTAAAAATGCTTTAGGCAGATTCGTCATAAAGGCTTGAGGACGAATCAAGCTCTCCCCCTTAATAATTTTCTATCACTCTGTAAGAGCCATGTTTTGCCAAAAATGATAGTTCTTGAAATGCCACTTCTTTTTATACAGATTCTTATTTATAAAATTTTACACTTGAGTTTCATTATTTTCCCGTGTCTAGTAACCAACATTCCGGTGAGCAGTATCGCGGGATTCGCGGGTGGGCGGGTGCATGCTTTTGAGTTTTCGGAGCTTGGAGCTCTGTGCCGGACCCTAAGGCAGGTCTGCCTCGGGCTAGTGGAACTGGCCTACCCGGAGACCAGGCCTGCCGTCGGAGGTCTATACCGGGACGCTGTGGGGAATAGCCAGATCGAACTCTCTGGAAAGAATCAGACACCAGCTTGGTCACATTTATTTAAAGTAAGCTTCGATCATAGATTTATTACGTAAATTAAGAAATCAAAATATATTAATGGACGTCGTACCTTGGGCATGTTCATTACATTGATAATTTTTAGGCAGTTTTGTAGATCGATGTATTCCTAAACCTGCCCACAATTCGCAATAAAAAATCTACTTCAAAAATTAATCTAGCGAATTAAGGTTTATTATTGTTTACTTTTTATTTCAAACCAGGGTGGCGCTAAAATGTTATATTTTAAATTAAATGCTGGACTGACTTCCTACCACAGTATCATTTACCCTTTACTTTCAAGGCAAAACATATATATACAGACACTTTTAGTTAGTTTCATTAATAAATCGATCTTGGTTAAATTATTGGCCACAGTCTATCCAATTAAGCTTAATAATGTTGTTTTTTCCTGGTGTTGCAAAACGACCTTTTAAGTACAAAATACAATAGAGGAATTTCCCCACATGAGTTGTAAATTTTTTCCAGTCTTTGGCATTCATTTCATTAAAGCGCAATCATGGTTCAAGTCCTATACTAAATTGGGCATTCTCCTTTCATTGGTGTTAAAATTATAGAGTTATTCTACGGGATAGATGAGTTATTATTATTGATAGTTATTTTGGAGTCCAAGTATTAGTCGTTTAGTCAGGTAATCAATATCCATTGCGCAGGCGCAGGTAGTTCGTGATTAGTCCAAATTTACATATTCCGAACCGCCGTAACAGTCTATTTCATCTAAAATAGGTTGTACTCAATTTCACAAAAGCAGTTTGAAATATGCAAGTCTCCCAGGTGTGCACGCATCTATTGCGGGCTCTATACGTGCGGGACTCGCGTCTTCAGTTCTGCGGCGCCGAGGAATGGCCTGTGCTGGGCGCTGTGCCCGAAGGTCCGGCCGCGGTTTTGATGGTGGCCGGGACTCAACATCGGCCTAACCCGCGACAGTTGAGGCGCCCGCCAGCTCTCTCCACTGCCTTGGCGCTCTCACAAGGTCAGTTGGACGCAGTTATGCATAACGGAACCAACCCTAACTTGATTTTCGCGTGTATTCCCAGTAGTGCCAGTGGGGTAGTCCCATGATCGGACTTCTTTTTTTCCTAGAGGTTCAGGAACAATTTGGCCTACTCTGTCGACCCGGCTTTGTGTGTTTATTGAAAAACTTAAAAAAAAAAATGTTTATATTACACACCTACTAATAATTACAACACAAATGTAACTACACACAATTTTTGATGTTTCATGTTCTGTTGACTGTTGACAATTATTTGATGTTTTGTTGAGTTACTTATAATAGTGTAACATGTTACCATGAAGTTTTTATTAATGAAACTATACAGGGTGTAAAAGACATGAACAGTCAAACGCGAACCATGAGTTCTATACATCAAAATAAGACATATTTCAAAAAATAATTGCCGGGAAATGATTTTTATTTATTGGCGTTAAAAATATTGCAAATTGTACTGCGCAACGTAAAGAGCTCAACTCGCACGCAACTCGCAAAACCTTGATATTTTTGCCTGACGGCGGCGCCGTTCGTTTGTGTCCGTGCGCATCGAGTGAGCTACATTGAACGCTCAACGCTTTGAATCCATTATTTGTTATGAAATACTAAAAAAAATCATAATGTTTCTTTGGACAATAATTAAGAAATAATGTTTAGAATACGTTTTCAAAAAAATAAAATTATGACTTTGACCTTCAATAAAATCGTAACTATCAATTTCCCAGGTATAGTCAAAGGAAGAAAAATGTTATGACGGTGAGCAGAATACATGGTTTTCGTTTGACTGTTCATGTCTTTTACACCCGTTATTATAAATAAGTATATTATAAACTATGCGTTTTATGCGTCTGAGTATCACACGGGATTACTGGGAATTGAAATCCCAATAATCCAGTCAGTGGAACCTCTGGAAAAAAAGACCCGTAGTCCCATCATGGGACTACTCCACTGGGACTAGTGGGATACACGGATTTTCGTTTTGTAATAATTTTTTGAAGTTTCTCTACTGGCCTGGATACTAGTCTATTTTTTTTTAAAGAAACGAGTACCAAAAATGTTGACTGCGTTGCTATTGGTCCACGTAATCAACATAAAGTACGTTTCACACAAACGCCACAAAAGACCGTCTTGTACGATAAATGTGCCATGAACAAATATTGTTAGAACAGTTTATTATTCACGTGTCTGCAGAAAGTTCATCAGAAGGAAGTGACGACGAAACCTTATGATGGCATGGCGACTGATGAGTAAAAAACTACTATAAAACTTTCACTGCCCAAAATCCACTGTAAACAATTTTTGAATTATTAAAATAAAATTCTCAGTGACACAAAGCGCGCCAAATACTCCATCATTTCTTGAACTATGTTCTGTATTTTGATGATTTCTTAATTTCCACAGAGGAGGGTCCTCCACTGACCATCAAAGAACTAAGAACGGTGACTATACTGCGAGAGATTCCTTTTGTAGTGCCTTTTGCTACGCGAATACTCATATTCCAAGGATTATTGATGAGGTAAAATTTTCATGAGCATTAAACAAATATCTAACACCAAATAATAATACCAGTCACAATCATATTGATTTCTTTTTCAGGGAAAAGAGTGACCACTGGTACGAAATGACCAATTTCAACGAGGGTCCGTCGATTTATATTAGTGTGAGGAGGACGCATTTATACGAAGACGCTTTCGACAAACTAAGACCAGATAATGGTAAGACTTGGTAGATTTTCCTCTGACATTCCAGCGAAAATGCATCCCAAGACTTGAGTTAAAACGATTATTATGTAAAAATGATTTTAATACTTTTGAATGACTTGGAATGTATGGTATATGACCAGCTATGTATACTTTGGGCCTGTTTCACAGATTTCGTCCATATTGTCAATTTAGCTACCAGATATATCCTAATCAAAACTAAATAAAGTGTACTATAAGGCAGATACATACTAGTGTGTCATGCCGCTTTTCAGAAGCCATCGGTTTTCATTATAAATACATTATTGTGTCGACACAACGCACTGTAATAATGTGTTTCTATTCTAACATACTCACATCGTATAATACCGATAAATCGTATGACGCGTCACGAAACACAATACAGTAGCATTATGTTTCTATCTTTAAATTAAATAAATAAAAAATAAAATAAAATCTTTGGATGATAGACATAATTAAATCATAAATTCATTCTCCAGTCAAATTCCATAAAGAATAAATGTGAACAAAAAACTGTCTTTTTGTATGAGTGATGGAGCAAGAAAGGTAGCGAGTGAAAAGGACAAATCTATACAAAATGACAGAAGATTTGTTCACATTAATTCTTTATCGAATTTAACTCAAGTACATATAGATATTGATCTGAATTGATTTGTTGTAGAACCGGATATGAAATTGAAACTTCGCGTGCAACTCATCAATCAAGCTGGCGCAGAGGAAGCAGGAGTAGATGGGGGCGGTCTTTTTAGAGAATTTTTATCAGAATTACTTAAGTAAGTATTTACCAGGACTAACATCTGTGTTCACAAACATTACTATGCGGTCTCATAGTGCGCGTGTACGCACGAGGTCGTAAAAACCTATTCATAGACAATACTTTAGTGCAGATCGGCAATATGGGTGCTTTAAAAAAACGCACAGCTAAGGTAGCTAGCTAGCTATATTACGCAACGCACAGTTTGATTTATATATGTTGATATGTCAAAAGCAACACCCAGATGTTGATGTTGTTGTTTGTTGATGAGAAGAGAAAGCAAAAGTTTAAAGTTTGAAGTAATAAAACGTCAGTCTATTCAACGAAGTGAACTAAGCAACAGAAACGAACCAATCACAGAGCTTTATTCGATCCAAAAGTAGTTTGAGTATTGTTTATGAGTTTAAAAGCTTGCCATATGGCACGCACTGGGAAACGCCTTGTTTCGCATATTATTGTTTTTTTCTTATACAAGTATACACGAATACGGGCGTAACCTTCGCTATTTTGAGGCACTGCTTGGCTCATATTGCCAGATGGGGTTGTGAAACCAACACCCCAATACTTGTATAAGTAAAAATAGAATGCTATGCGAAATAAAGCGTCTTAGTGCGTGCCATATGGCAAGTCTTTCAATTCAAAAACAATACTCAAACGAATCTTAGATAAGTAAACGTATTGCGTTGAATACAGCTCTGTGATTGGTTCGTTTCTGTTGCGTAGTTCACTTCTTTGAATGGACTGACGTTTTAAACATTTCTTTTGGAATCTGGAGTTGCTTTTGAGATCTCGACCTGTGCGTTGCGTAATATAGCTAGCTAGCTACCTTAGCAATGCGTTCATTTTAATGGACGCATAGTGCTGATCGTTACTCAAGTATTGTCTATGAATATGTTTTTGGAGAACCGTCGGTGGCGTAATGCGTAAGAGCGTCGTCTCACACCCGGGAGGCACTGGTTCGATCCCCGCCACGTACCAATGTGTTTTCAAATTTTGAATTTATATGTACGTTTAATCGACGCTTTTACGGTGAAGGAAACATCGTGAGGATACCTGCACACACCTATGAAGAAATTCTTAGGTTACCTATGAAGAAATTCTTAGGTTGTGTGTGAAATCTACCAACCCGCGCTTGGCCAGCGTGGTTGACTAAGACCTAATCGCCCCTTATATGGAGTAGGCTCGAGCCCCACGGTGGGGACATTACATGAGCTGTTGTTGATGATGATGATGTTTTTGGAACCATGTGCGTCCACACGCACTATGAGACCTCATAGTAATGTTTGTGGATACGGGCACAAATGTTGCCTAAAGCTCTGCTCATAAACCCTTTTGGGATTATGGCCGTGATAGTATTGATTTAATTAAAAAAGGAACATTATTTTTTAATTAATCATTTGTTTCAGATCAGCATTTGATCCAAACAGAGGATTGTTTAGGTTAACTAAAGACAATATGTTGTATCCGAATCCGGGAGTGCATTTGTTGTACGACGATTTTCCAATGCACTATTATTTCGTCGGTAGAATGTTGGGCAAAGTAAGTTTGTTTTTTCTACATTAAACATAGTATTAAATTTTATTATAGTACGGTAAAACATAATTATACTGTTCATATTTTAATCGATCAATCTCATTCCAGCCTCTTACTGTTTTATTAAATTTTGCATTACTCATTTACTATACTAGCTAACGCGCTATTTAACTTGTAAATACTACAGCAATTTCCCTATAAAATACACTTGGTTCAAATCGTCGAAATTAAAAAGAAAATAAAATAATGTTTGCTTCAAAATTTTTAGAAGGTTATCTTTTTTTCTAGGCAATATACGAAAATCTCTTAGTAGAGTTACCATTAGCGGAGTTTTTCCTGGGCAAATTGTGTTCTTCCCGAGAGCCAGACGTCCATGCGTTGGCCTCGCTCGACCCTGGGTTGTACCGAGGGTTGTTACTGCTCAAGTCCCACGGCAGGGGTGAAGTACCAGACCTAGGACTAGACTTCACTATTGTTAGTGATGAACTTGGTGAACAGAGGGTGAGTGTCTTTGATATTTTGAATTTTTCTTGTACTTCGTATTCAATATCCGGCTTGAAGGACCAAAATTTAAAAAATTAAAATCAATTTATTCGAATTTAAGATATTTCATATCTTTTGTAGATAACAATGTTTTAAATTTCCATTTTATTCAAATGGAATCAAGCACCTAGAATATTTAAAGGATGATATATTTTTCAGATAGAGGAGTTAAAACCCGGTGGTGCAAACATTCCCGTAACTGCAGAGAATAGGATAGAATATATTCATCTAGTCGCTGATTATAAATTAAATAGGTGAGTGGAGAATATTAATATACATGTCATGTTGGCAATTTGTCCTCGCTTATACACGGTGGTTTTTAGGGTTCCGTACCCAAAGGGTTAAACGGGACCCTATTACTAAGACTCCGCTGTCCATCTGTCCGTCCGTCTGTCTGTCAACAGGCTGTATCTCATGTACCGGGATAGTTAGACAGTTGAAATTTTCACAGATGATGTAGTTCTGTTGGCGCTATTTGCCGCTAAACAGAATAAATATTTATAGGGGCTCCGATACGACAAAGGTGGTTTTTGTTTTGCTTGTTTTTGCTCGATATTGATAACGGCAACAGGTAGACGCTTGAAATATTAACAGAATATTTAGTTATAAATTGACTTAAAAAATATTTTTTTTTTGTAACCAATATTTTTTTATTGTAAGTTTAATTATTAGTCTTTATTTTATTATATTATTATGATTAATTATTTAAAACTTGACTATGTGAATTATGACTCTTTCCAAATCAATACTATGAAAACTGCAAAGGGAGGATAAAACTTGTTGAGTTTCTTGCCAGTTCTTCTCAGAACAAGGCCTCCTGGTAGACTCTTGAACCGATGGCATCAAAATTGACTTCCATAAGTGAACAAATTGTACCTAAATGAATAAAGTAATTTTGACTTTGACTTTGTCATCTTAGTCCCCAGGATGGTAACGTACTTGCAGTGTTAAGTGATTTACCCTTAATATTGCAAGTGTCTATAGGCGACGGTAACTACTGACCACTTAAAACCAGGTGGGTCGCAAGCTTGTTTGCCATCTATCGCAGTATAAAAAAAATGTTTTACACAGGCAAATACGGTCACAATGCAACGCGTTCAAACGAGGCTTAACGTCGGTAGTGAACGGCGAATGGTTGCGAATGTTCTCCTGCAGAGAGCTACAACTGCTAATATCTGGGGCTGAAGTGCCCATAGATATAGAAGACATGAAATCGCATACGCAATACGGCGGTAAGTTAAATTAACTTAACTAGTTTTTTAATATTTTTGAGTATAGTATTTTTGTTTTTAATTAAAAAAGACGGTCTACATTTTATATGGACAGGCACTAGCATTTTTATAGAAACACTAGCTTATGCCCGTGACTTCGTCCGCGTAGAATAGTTACTTCAGGCAGCATTTAAATTTTCTTATTATTTCTTACAAACTTACAAATTTTCATGGATTTTACTTAAAAAATGACGGATTTCCATACAAACATTCATCCCCTATTTTACCCCCTTAGGGATCGAATTTTCAAAAATCTTAAAATACATCTTTCTTAATTTGTAACTGAAAGGACATGGACCAATTTTTATGGATTTTACTTTAAAAATGACGGATTTCCATACTAACTTTTCACCCCCTTAGAGGGTGAATTTCCAAAAATCCTTTCTTAGTGCACCCCTGGACCTTATAAGGAACCTACGTACCAAATTTGGAATCTCTAGACTCAGCGTTTTGGGCTGTGCGTTGATATATCAGTCAATCAGTCAGTATTCATTTTTATATATATATATATAGATGTCCGATGTGAAAATTAAGATAAGTGCGAGATTTGTCAAGTAACGTAGGTTTATAATACGCTAGAAGTAGAATTTGAAAAAGAAAGAGCATATTAATGCATATATTAGAGCGAGATAGATAGATTGACCATTCACGTACACGATACCGACCTGCAGGCTTACTCTTGAAACCAATCCCGATCGATCGACATTGTTATTGGGACGTTCCGTACTCTTGAATGTCGACACTAGCGCCACATTGGTATTTTATTACGTGGACATTGAGGGAACTAGTTCACCATGAGTTTTAGCCAATTTAGCACAAAATCCGTACTCTTGACGCTATTTTGACACATTGGATTGTGACTGCATTGCGATTGAATTGCGTCAAGGTTGTCATTTATACAATAACCAAAGTGGTACTTTGTTTATATTGTGTGTTAATTTAATTTACTTTAAACGTAATATTATTGTAAAAATAGTAAAGTAAATGTTATTTAGAACTTGTGTTACATACAAGTAGTTATTAAAAGTTGTTCTATGGTTTCTAGAAAGTTTTTTTTTAATCAAACTTTTAATAATTTCTTAGGCAATGCCTTGATTGTATATTTTAGAAAACAAGAAGTTTTACAAACACTCCATGTATAATTGCTTGTAAAATTTCTTTAATTTCAATAATAGTTAATTATAGTCTTATTAAGGCTATGCCCCACATATATTTTATATTTTTGTATGCAATAAAAATACACTTCTTTTCAAAATTATTTTTACTTTTGTAAAGACACTAAACATTTATAATAAAATTAACATAACATAGGTAAAATGTTTTGACTACTCCGGTCCACGCCGGTCCAACTGTAATTACTCCTCCTAAGGAGTTTAGTGAATGAGCAATTTCTGCCCACTTTCTCTTGCATTCCTGCTTCCTATGGGTAGTCCTTAAAAATACCCTGGCAATAGCGGCGTGCTGCTCCAAAAACTCCACAAGGGCTTCTATTTGCAGAGTGGATGGGCGATTGCGATTGGACATGGTTTCTGCAAATGTTATTTCCATAAACCGTATAGCAAAACGGAATTAATATACAACATTTACAATACAAAAACGGGTATAAACCTTTTAATAAAAAACAATAATATTCAACTACAAAATTATTGGAATTTCGCGGTTTGAGCACTAATTGAGTGATTGATGTTATTTAGGTGTTCGAGCCTTCAGCTTGAACCACATTGAGATTACACTCTCTCAATATTCGTTCATTCATCTTCTATCTCGCTCATTCTTCATGGATTTCGTCATCTTATACTATACCTTTCCTTGTCTTACGTTTGACATTACAGCGCTCGGTAGGCATGTGCTTCAGTACGCTTTCAATATTCGTTTAAGTCACACGCGGTTGTCGTCCGATAACCGAATTTAACAACGTCGAAACGAAGTTGTGAATAGTACAAGTATGTTATTTACAATTACTTCTTGTTTTTCCGCTCGACGCTTCTAAGCTCAGCGACGATAAATATTCCGCTCGGCGCCCTTGGGCCCAGCGACGCATTGAAACTTGCTCTTAGCAATTTCAATTAAGTTGAGACGACCGACGTGTCGACTCAATTTGTGCTGACGAGTGGCCTAGTCTAGACGACGTGTCGACTCAATTTGAGCTGACGAGTGCCCTAGTCCAGACGACATGTCGACTCAATTTCAGGCGACAAGTGGCCTAGTCGAGACATGTCTACTCAATTTGAGGCGACGAGTGGCCTAGTCGAGACGACATGTCGACTCATTTTGAGGCGACGAGTGGCCTAGTCGAGACGACATGTCGACTCAATTTGAGGCGACGTGTCTATTCAATTGGAGACGACGATGTGTCGACGCAATTTAGGCGACGTGTTGACTCAATTTGAGTTAACGTATAAACTGACATGTAGTCTCAATTTTAGACGACGTTTTAACTGAAACGTTTCGACTCATTGATACGAGTGAGAGAAATGCCAGAATTGACTACTATGGAAGACTTGGTGTTGGAACCGTGCCCTAAAGAGGATGTGCTAGCATTTTCATCAATCGTCTCTTTTTTAGATGAAGTATCCTTTGGGGTGGCGAGACTGACCTGTTTACAATTATTCTTGTCAAGAATTGTTTGGTGGTGATCAGTTACCAATACAATAGAAGTCAAACTAAGATTCGCTATCCCCACAGTGGAGATGGCTCGAGTTTTTAACCTATCGGCCTCCTCTCTATCGGAGCGCCACTATCGCTAAGAGAGACACTGTTGAAATGGCCCCTGGGCAGAGCTCTTCTGTGCGCTCCTCACAGCTTAATGGAGAAAATTCACGCTTCGGCATATAATATATTTATGGACACTGTAGCCAGCCTGAAACCGAAGATCACAAAACGATCGGAGGCCTCATGTAAGTTTTCTATGGAAGACCTTAGAGGAGAAAAAAGGTCTAGCTCAGATAATGTAAAAGACGGGGTGACTGCTCAAAGAGCTTCGCATCAACTTGGGAGCAGTGAACATACTTCGACCTAATCAGTATCGGGTTAAGGCAGCAGTGATCACCTCTTGGCTGCTGTATTAAGCCAGCAAATGGCTCTAATGAATAAAATGATTAAAATACAATCAAAGCAGCGAAAATATCAAATAACTTTTAATAGAAAGATGATATCTAACGTACCCCCATGCGGGTGATAAAGAGAACCTAGACAAATCATTTGAAGCGCTTCCAGATAGCACAGAAGATGAAAAACAGTAATACTGAACCAAAAGTAGCTTAGGCCCATCCAGTTGCTCTATCTCATGCAATAAATTGCCAGAAGTTCCGTGATACAGAATGGCGTAATATAAGATATGCAGAAACGCAAAAACAATTTCAAACCTTCCCGGCCCGGCAGCGCTCTTAAGCCAAATAATCTGCTTGCCAAACTTGTTGCAAAGTAGAAATCTAATGACATCTTAGAAAGATACTACCTTACTTTAGGAGTCATTACTAATGGGTTAATTTAAAAAAGGATGGTATTCCAAGACTTTTTAAACAGTCTGGCAAGCGAAATTTCTTCCAAGACTTCTGATTCTTTGCTGCAATACGTTTGTGGTAGGAGAGCCGAAGTCATACAGAATCGCATTGGTTTAAAACCAAAGAATTAAGTTCTAAAACGGATTTTAGATGATATCCCTCTTTCGGAAACACACTTATTTGACGAGAAGATTTTTTCAGAACTGGTAAAAGAGTATTCATAAGTTTTTTCCATATAAAAGAAAAGTCATTGTGTCCAACAAAGCCTCAACGGCTAAATACGATACTAAATTTCAACGGCGCTCATACAGGCATCAGGAGCCCCAAAGTAAGAAAAAAAAAAAACAAAAAAAAAAAAAAAAAACCGATCGTAACTAGACGAACGAAAGATCAAAGCAGAAAGAGTTCCTCCGAGGCCGTCCAATCCAAACACCCAACCGGGTAAAAAAGGGGAATTTCGCAAATTACTCCTTGGTGGGGGGCTGCCTCGTGCGTTACTTGATACATCCAAAGATATCAAATAAAACATTCACCGGAAATGTCTATAGAAATTCAAAAAACTTCTCAAAATCAACGACACGCAGAGAAGCGTTTCTATTAAACCTCTTTCTGAGACAGAAATCAAGCGGAAAAAATCGCCCTATCCTCAATCTCTAAAGATTAAACGATTAAGTTTCAAAACCAGCGTTTCGGTTGATAAACCAACGTTTCGGTTGATTATATGATGAAAATAGATATCTACCAAGCATATTTTCATATACCTATAAAATCAAGTCACCAAACACTTATTCCTTTGATTTGCATATCAAGGAAAAATTTACAAGTTTGGCAAGCGCACCCTCAACTTATGCCAAAGTAACAAATTGGGTTGCTCACCAACTAGAGGCAACAGCAGATAAGAGTGCTGGTTTATTTGGATGACTTCTTATTAATCAACCAGTAGCCTATGATACTAAAGAATCAAGCAATGTTTACAATGGCCTATATAAAATAGTTGAGGTGGCGCGTAAACAAAGAGAAGTCATCTTCAACAACCAAAAGCAGAATAAAATACCTGGGGATTGTATACAAATGCGTTCATTTGAAACATTACATTTCAAACCTCCTACGGAAGAATTGCTGATCGCTGAGTTGGCAAGATGCGAAAGTAGTCTTAGGAAAATCGAACTTCACTGCAGTAGCTGTACCGCTAGGTCGGCTCCATTGCCGACCTCTGCAGAAAGGGTCGAAATATTTTCCAATCACGAAGCCACACCGGATGTTTCTATATCAGACTCGGTCGGTACAGGAGGTATTGGAGTGGTGGTTGAACAATGTTCACAAAAGTACCCCAACTCATTACGAAGAACCTTCAATCTTTATAACAACAGACGCAGCAGATCTGGGTTGGGGAGCCATATCGAACAGTCGTTACTTTTGTGGACAATGGACAGCTCCCCAAAGGAAATAGCACAGCAATTTGAAAAAACTATGGACAGTCCTAGAAGTACTAGAACGTCTGAAGAGAGAGTTAGTGGGAAAAACAATCATTATGCAATCGGACAACCGTAGCTTATGTCACCAGATAGCAAGATACATACCTGGCATGTATGTACAACGGAATAGCAGATGCCTATCGAGGCAGAAAGCCCTCCCAGAATGGCATCTCAAACCAACAATACTATCTATGCTATTTCAAAAGTTCGGCGAGCCGTAAATAGACCTTTTTACGTCACAAGGATCAGCGGTTGTACATATATACCTGCTTACGCGAGTGAGAATGTGAAAGACAAACGCAGTGTATTGACCGACGCTTTCAGCAGAACGTGGCGATGTAAGCTAGCCTGGATATTCCCACCGCCAGCGCTAATACCTCGGATTCTACGACATTTACAAACGTCAGAATATAGCACCTGTTTGGAAAAAAGCATTTTGGGAACCTCAACTGCGTCTACGAGCAGTGGAAGAACCGATAAAAATCCCAAATCTCGAACGAGAATCTTATCGATCTTCAAACGAATCGGACATGGCCCGCCCCAAGTAGCAAAGTTGAAATTGGGGGCCTGGAAGGTTCAGGCTGGTCCGCTCAAATAGATGGCTGGTCTCAATTCGGAATCGGTTTATACGTGGAGTCATCCTGGAAAGAATCCACACTGAAAAGTTATATGCCCGTGTGGGCAAACTGGCTTACCTGAGCAAGAGAAAATAACATCCCAGTTAACAACCCCGATCCACAAAACCTAGCTAAATACTTATGCCATTCATTCGAAGTTAACACCCAGAACCTTGGCATTACATAAATCCATTGTGGCGAATTTTGCAAACCCGCTCCGAGCGAAAGAACTTAACTCGCATCCTCTGGTAAGACAAGTAATCAAAGGGGCTTTTGCCACTCCTCCTCCTCCAGAGAAAAGAAGCCTCTCTTGGGAATGGAAGACCTTATGGCAGACTTTTCCGTAGAAATTTTACTTTAGACCTTTTAGAGGTTTTAAGGCATACATCCATTTGACACTTATCCTTAGAGAATGGCGCTTTTGAAGATAGAGGGGACGAAATCTTGTTTTAGCCATATTTCGGCTCGAAAGCCGATTCAGCGTCATTCAGACAATCAGAGCCTTTAGACAACATGCATTTCGACAATCGCTCTCGCTGTCGCTGGGTAGGGAGGTGTATGGGATTGACATAAGCAATCGAAAAGTGATCGATTGCTTATGTCAATTCCGTACATTTTTTTGCTTGGCGATGGCGAGAGCGATTGTCGAAATGCATGTTGTCTAAAGCCTCTGGATGGTTATTACCAAGAGGAAGAAATGCCCAAGAAAAAAAAAAATAAATAAAAATGGTTTAGTGTACTGGGTTAAAAAGAAGTACCCGCATCACAGACTGTAATTGCTTGTTGGATAAGGTCAGTGTTTAAGGCATCTCTGCATCTGCAGGTAGTCTCCGTGTCGCAGTCTCAACCCATAATTGGACTAGTAATCAATACAGCATTGACGAAATTCTAAAAAAAGGAAACTGGTGTTCACATACTACATTTTTTTTATCATTATTTTAGAGAAGTGCATAACTCAAGGTTGAAATGATTGTCTTGAACGAGTCCTTCACCTCGATGTGAGACATACTTATATCATTTATAATAAATTAATATTTGTTAATTGTAGTTCAAATGAGTGATTTAGATGAAAGTTCCTAATTATTGGTAATTTTTATGAAAATGTGATAGGTATTTGCTTTACCATAATTATAATAATCATTTGATTTAATTCCTTTTTATATTACCTACAACATTAATAATCCTCACAGTACGCTTTGTACCTACTTATGTATACACAGCGCCGGCAGATAGTAAACACGTCTCAATGTGGTTCAAGCTGAAGGCTCGAACACCTAAATAGAACCGTTTTTCCCCCGAAGGGTATAAAACGGATATTTAGGTTTCAGCCGAAGCTTGAACCACACCTTAAGGGCCTTGCCGGCTTATACTGAAGCACATGCCTACCGAGCGCTGTAATGTCAAACGTAAGACAAGGAAAGGTATAGTATAAGATGACGAAATCCATGAAGAATGAGCGAGATAGAAGATGAATGAACGAATATTGAGAGAGTGTAATCTCAATGTGGTTCAAGCTTCGGCTGAAACCTAAATATCCGTTTTATACCCTTCGGGGGAAAAACGGTTCTATTTTTTTTTGTCGTCACATTTGAAGGCAAAGGCATCGCTCATTATAGACTTTTAAATAATTTTTACTCTATTTACTATTGCTTTTTGAGTAATTTAAAACACAGAAAATTAACTTAAAATTTAATAATGTATTTTTGAACTTGAATATAAAGGTTTAAGCTACTTATATAGATAAAAACCAAATTTTTAAGTTTATCGATATATCGTAAATGCAAAAGTTACACTACTAATGACAGCTAACTTCATGTGTCACTCGGCAATTCGGTAACAATGCCAATATCAAGGCAATACCAATTTCTAACGTTTCGAGAGTACGGTACTTACAATGACATAGGAATTCTATGGACCCGGCCTATTGTCTGTAGCTATAGTTATTTTTATATATATTTTGCGGCCAGGCAGCCATATTGTGTGACATAACTGTCAGTTACTGTTTGGTACTTCATGTGTCAACGATTTGTAAACATTATCAAAATTAATATTTATCTTTCTTTTTCTGGAGATTACTTCATTGAAATTACGCGAAGTTGTGAAAGATCACACCGTCATAATGCCTAAGTGTAGTGTAATAGGTTGTGGGTCAAGGAAAGACGAAAATCAACAAAGATTAACGTTGCACCGGTAAGTCTTAAAATTTACAAGTAAATAGTAAATAGTTTTAGCATTTATGGGTACTCTGAATGTTTTAAATTTTTTATTCATCCATGTGATTCCATTAATGTGGATTTTAATTAAAGATTAGGCTTTATTTTGAATATTTTCAAGCTAAGAAAATGTTGAATTTGACAACTAGTGTTGTTCTCAAATTATCGAAAGTAATTGACGATAATACATAATCATGACAATATTATATTGGAGAGGCCTTAGGGGCAGATGGAGTACATATGCCTTCAAAATAGCATCTATATAATATCGGATCATTATTCTTATACGAGTTAAAAAAGAGGATTTATAAAAAAAATACTGGTGTCCATAAGGTTGGTTATTCTTACAACTTGGAAAGTGTTTAATTTTTTATTATTATTTATGTCTTCTTTTAACCTTATCAATTGTAATGGATTCATAAAGCTAAAGAACATAAATATAAATGAAAATAAAATTGCCTATCCCATACCCAACCCAAATTATTTAAGATTCCAATTTTTATCTCCAGTATATCTTATAGGTTTTTATTTTTTTTAGGTTACCAAGAAGTGAATATAGGAAGAAAATGTGGTTGGAAGCAGTAGGAGTGGAAAAAGCTCTTTCCAAAGCTGAGTTTATTGCCGGTTCTTCTCAGAACAAGGCCTCTTGGTAGACTCTTAAGCCGATGGCATCAAACTTCACTTTGGCATCAAAATTGTAGCTAAATGAATAAAGAAATTTGAGTTTGAGTTTGTTTAATCAAATTAATAATGTAAATAATAAACATATTGATTTACGTTCTAGTATTTCGTTTTATTATTTTAGCAAAATATCTTTGGTGTGTTTAACTTTAACCTATGTTTTAGATATTCGCTCCCCCCAGCCAAGCTTATAACTAGCCACCAGCTTAACGTGCCTTTCGAAGCACAGGAAGTTTCACCCGATATCTTGTAGCAATAAGGGAGATATTATAGAAAACGCACCGGGCGGCGGGCAGGCGCCGTGAAAATCTAAGGGTGCAATGATAGCTTTATAATTACTGATGTTTATAGCTTGCCAAGAAATCGTGTCTGGTATTAAAGGCGAGACCAAAACATGCACCAATGTGTGAGAAATGCGAACGTGTCCGTGAAAAATAGTACTGCAGTCTGAAAGTTGTTGTTTTTTCTACGTGACTGACAGGCCGACCTAGGCCGCCTGCGTATACGTGAAATGGTCTCGTCTGTCTATCTCATTCTAATATACGTGTTAGTATACTCTTTCTCTTTTACTTTGCCCATCTACAGTTTCCTATATCTATGCATTCATTTCATATTGATAAGCTAACTTTATGACACAATAAAATCATTTCACAAAATAATTTATTTCACAAAATAATTTTATCGATAGAGCAAGATACTACCGAACAGCACTATAACAGCTGTCAGTCCGCCATTTTATGCGCTCAACCGGCACGGTTTTTTTGTTGTTAGGGCACGTCCATTGAATTCCTATGTCATTGGGTACTTACGATTTTATTGTCATTGAATTGGTTTGAAATCAGAATTGACATTATATTCAAGAGTAAGCCTGCTGAATCGACATGTCAGTTGAAAAGATAGCAACTGTCAGTTGAAAACTAAATAAATACTGCTTATTTTGTAAATGGTGTTTCTCCCGAGTTCTTGTTTTAAAAACACGTGTTGAGAGACTCCATTTTTAACCTCAATCAACCGTACAATTATTTTTCTTACTTTATTTACATTTTCACTTGACATTGGCAAAATGCGTACGCTTAATGCGACGCGATGCCATTAATTAAGAATAGAATAGAATATTTTGTAAATTCTAAGTGGTGGTTACATAAAGTTTATGCACGGTGAGGACTTCGCCTATTCAAATAGTAAATCAGTCTACGTGTCAAAGGAAACTCCTTTCATTTACTATAGTATTTTACTACGTCTTGCCACGAGTGCGCACGCGATTGATCTTATGGTTGCTCATATCACGGAAGCGTAGTCGTAGTAGAAGGAAATAAGTAAGTTGACTTCATAGAAACGCACCGAGCGAGACCGCACGCAACATTGAACATTTAATAGAACTAACGAATATCTTAGTAAAGGCTGCGCCGTACGAAACACTCGCGACCGTCGCTTTCGTCGAAAAAAAATATCTTTTATTAATTTAATTTATCTCTATTGGGGTGGGGGATACTATAATAATAATGTATAATAATGTATACTATCGCGGACACACGTACTTGAGCACCCATAAGATCAAAATTGCATGCGCAATCGTAGCAATAAATAGTAAAATACTATAGTAAATCAAAGGATTTTCCTTTGACGCGTAAACTGATTTACTATTAGCATAGCTTTAAGCCGCCACTGTACTTATACAAACTTAATGTAACCACCGCTTAGAGTTTACAAAATAAGCAGTATTTATTTAGTTTGCAACTGACACGTCTGACATTCGTCACTGATTGTGCCCTAATTATAAACAATAACGCACTGCGCTTCCGTGATATATCTAAAGGTTGTAAAAGACATGTACAGTCAAACGAGAACCATGTATTCTGCTCACCATCATAACATTTTTTTTCCTTTATATATTTTTGACTATACCTGGGAAATTGATAGTTACGATATTATTGAAGGTCAAAGTCATAATGTTTTTAAATTTTTTTATGAAAACAAATTTTAAACATTGTTTCTTAATTATTGTCCAAAGAAACATTACCATTTTTTTTAGTATTTCATAACAAAAAATGGCTTCAAAACGTTAGCGTTCAATGTAGCTCACTCGATGCGCACGGACACTAACGAACGGGGCCGCCGTTTGGCAAAATTATCGTGGTTTGGCGAGTTGCGTGCGAGTTCAGAGCTTTACATTGCGCGGTACACTTTGCAATTATTTAACACCAAAAAATAAAAATCGGGAGTGGTCTCCCCTTGACTTTCTCGTATACCGGAAACGACTCAAAAGTTGATAGAAACCTTATATTTTGATGTCATACATGCATGTTAAATTTGGTTGCTATAAGTTAAAGTAAAGGGCTCGAGTTATCGTGCTAACGCACAGACACAAAGACACACACACATACATAATTCCAAAAAAAACTATTTTTGGACTCGGGGAGGTCCAAATCGTGTCAATCAGTCAAAATCTCGGGGTCGAATTTCTTTACGATTACAAGACTTTTTCTATTCTACGTATAAAGAAAGTAAAAGTCATTTCCCAGCAATTCTTTTTTGAAATGTTTCTTATTTTGATGTATAGAATACATGGTTCTCGTTTCACTGTTCATGTCTTTTACACCCTGTATAATATATCTCTGCATATCTCTATTGTTTATAGTTAGCACATAATCAGTAAATTAAGTTCGCTGCGAACTCACAGACCGCGAGTGACCGCTGGAAGGTTGAAAGTCACTCTGTATTTAATATTGCTTGTTCGACGTAGGTGGATATTCGGCGAACCATCCCACCGTGCAATGTTTCTGGAAGGTGGTGGAGAACTTCACCGACGACCAGAGGCGGCAGTTATTGAAATTCGTCACAAGCTGTTCCAGACCGCCCTTACTAGGCTTTAAGGTAATTTATAGACGAATTTTATTGTTGATGTTTTTCGGATACCAAAATCCGTTTGTAAAGCAACATAAGTAATATTATTTAGACTATTGAATTTCTTTATAATTTCATTTTATTTGAAATGTTTGAAAATTGTATCAAATTAAAAAGAAAACGGAAAACAATAAACGATCTTGTGCTGAGGTGGGACATGAACCCGCGACCTTTTGCTGTCAGGCGAGTGCTCTTCTAAGCTACACAGGACTGCCCGATCACGTTTTTTTTTCAGTCGTTCGTCACAAATTGAGTCAAACATACGTCTTGTATATAGTTTTTTTTTTAACAAACGGGTACCTAGTATGTCTCTCGCATATTTCCGATATTGGCCGAGTGAGATGGGTCATGTTAGGGGCGGGGCCAACGTCTTTGTTTTTGTTTTGAGATTGTAAAGGATCGTTCATATTAGATACTTCTAAACTTATTGTATTCGTTAACAAAATTTTCTGTCCGCGTGATATTTTCATAAATAAATAACAATAAAACAATATTGGATAAAGTATTAATATTTTATGCATTAGAACTTATAAATCAAATAATTATTTAATCTTAAAAAGTATCGTCGTCACTTCGTTCTGATGAACTTCCTGCAGACACGTGAATAATAAACTGCTCTAACATACTTATTACTGTCGACTTCGTACATTTTTGTTACGATCTTGGTTATCACATGATTGACATACATCATCATCACATGCTCGACCACTTTTGATTATCCACTTTAGTCACTCCTTGTGACAAAAGGTTCGAACTTCATCAATTTTATAATTTTTGTTATTTGCTGCTTGATAAAAGAAGGCACACTTATCATACAAGCCGGTCTTTTGAGGCGCTTGTGTGAAACGGACTTAATGTTGATTACGTGGGCCAATAGCAACGCAGTCAACATTTTCGGTACTCGTTTCTGAAAAAAATAGACTATAACAATGACGAAGATATTACATTTTCTATTTCCGATATTTGTATAAAAACCGTCGAATTCAATGTATTCAAAAGGCAAATGATCATTTTTGAAAGCATTATTTTATTTATAATTTCATTTGGCATTATATGTAATGTTTGAAATATGTACCAAATTAAATAGAAAACGACAAGAAAATATCATGCCATGATCAATTCGTTCTTTCGCTATCCGAATCAGCGATTTCAGAGATACTTGTTTAAATTCTTTCCTCATCTAATTTAATCAAGTCTTTCGTCATGATAGTTTCTTGTTTTTTGTTTTTTATTGTCTATGATGTTAAACAACTATTAGGACCTTCAACCCCCATTCTGCATCCAATCAGCGGGGGCGTCACATCGCCTGCCGTCCTCCTCAACTTGCATGAACTTGTTGAAGCTGCCAGAGTTCAACCAGGAGGAAGTGATGGCCGAAAAACTCCTATACGCCATACAATCTGGCGCCGGCTTCGAGCTCAGCTAAGGTAACAGTTTTATTCCAATTTTGAATTGCAGTATAAAGTTTGTGATCAATTCATTAATTGCAAACTTTGATTAAAAATAAGCGAATGTTTCGAAACAAAAAGTATAATAAAATCTTGCGGTCATATTGAGCTGTCAAAGATATAATTATTTCTTTACTATTATTCATAATTGCGGTCATATTGAGCTGTCAAAGATATAATTATTTCTTTACTATTATTCATAATTACAAAAACTAAATCTATCACAGCTGAGATCGAATTACAGAAACCAAATCTTGTAAATTACCAGCAAAATCCAATTTTATATTGTCAATGAATAATTTGTATGTATGTAACTCATACAGAGTTGTATGTATGTATATGTATGTATGTAATGTAATGTATGTATCTTTTAATTAGATATGTTATATGCTTTTGTGTAATCATTTACTTGTACACTATATCCCCCTTGTGAATTTACTCACTAATGCTAGGGTTGGCTGGAAGACCTTTGTACACGTCTTTCTTTATATATTTTATGTGTGCAATAAAGGATTTATAATAATTTTTATCAATAAATATTACTAAAACTCTTTATTGCAAGTGAAAAGACATCAAAAACATTGTTAGCAGCGGCGGACTTCTTATCTCTAAAATTATTTTCCAGTCAACTCAAGAATGCCAGTATAAACTTGTTGTGTAGGATAATATTGTAATTTTTAATAGTTAATAATAATATTAAATTATTAAGATAACACAAATCCCTTAATGTTAATAATAAAAATCGTAAGAAAAGTTTGTAAAGAAAATTCAAATGAGAGTTACAAAAAATTCACCCACAATACTTGCAAGTAGGTAGAGAACATTACTAAAATTAAGTTGACTTTAAGTTAACAAATCTCAATCCCTCCAATTTATACTTATTACCATTTTTCTTTTCTACAGGTAAAAGAGCGACTCTTCAATGAGCTGGTTTTACGATACGAACTATTTTTTCACATTTATATCATCATTGTGATGGATAAAATACCATTGTGATAATAACAATATTAAATGTTTGTTGTACAAAATGTACGTAGATCTTCTTACTTTGAAAAACTATTTACATTTATTCTATATCTAAAATTTTCTACTCAACTATAATTTATTTTCTCTACAGTTTCCCTAGTAACTGTTAAAAGTGGTAAATTGCCATAACTATTTATTAACGAATTGTGGTAATGTTCTATTTTGTTTCGTAGAAATATGAAATTGTAAATATATAGAAATGTTGTCGAATTTATATTTATGAAATGATATACAATTAGGTGAATCTGGATGTGTAAAGTATATTTTTATTTTACATAATTTTTTATGTACGTAAAATGAGTGTGAACGGGTACACCTTGTCCTATATATTATGTTGATTGTATCGCACGAGACGAACAACTGGTTTCCATTTTGCGATTTTATATTTTAGTACCTACATAATAAAGTTGTCGGAATCTTAATTACTGTGTTTTCAATGTTCACCCTTCACGGTTAGCCTCAGAAATAGATTCTGACATATGAATACTGTAAATTTAGTCACTATTGCTTATGAATATTTTTAATGACAAGACACTGAAGTATTTAAGGTCGTAGCACACTTATCAAGGGATCGGAACCGACCTTACCACAATCTTTTCTTGCGATCCAATTTAAGACTTAAACTGAATAGAATCGTTAATTTGTAGGTACTATGACACTATCTACGCGACTCAGTTTCGACAGCGGTTCCATTCAGAGCAACACGCTCATCTGTCATTTTAAGCATTTCATTATGTTCTTAAATATAAAATAAAGCTTGAAAAAGCTTGTTTAAAAATTAAATTCAAATAACTAAAGTATTTGAAATATAAAATAAACAAAAATAATATTTAAATAAAACAAATAAAAAAGGCTGTATATGGGTTTTAGTTCCCCTTGCCTTCCCTAAAAATAGGGAGAATTAAAAAAACAGATTAGCGACAACTTTGATTTATTCTTTTTTTAGATTATACCTATACCTGATTCTTTTGATGCAAACGCGAATCAGTAATATGAAGATGATGGTACGAAATAATACGATTCCGTGTACGAACCTATACTCAACCGAGTGGAATTTGAATCGCTTTTATAAAGGTGGTGGTAAGGCCCCAGTCTACTGCCCCAAATCTATTTTTTTGTTATTATCTCCTTTATTATATTTAAAACATAATAAAGGAGATAGTAATAATAATAATTATTATGGGTACATAGATATTGTTTCCGCAAAATAAGTTTGAGACAACTCCTTGTCACATTGTCATACTCCGCCTGTATGTTATCTGGCAAATCATTCAAGTATTTTTAAAGCTCCGCAATCCGTTGCGTTAACGCGGGCGGCTGCGTTGGATGCTGGGAAGGATCCCCGCCTGCGGCAATCGATTTTTTCAGTGTATTTTTCCTAGTTTTAAAAATATTTACGCGTTTGTAAACGCAAAAATTATCCCATCAGCAAGTATGTAGAAGTTAGCTACTGCCTTGCACGGTTGCCAAAGTAATTACTGTACTTAGGTGTTAAAAAATTTACTTTTATGAGCTACATGACACTATAAGGACGACAGGTCTTATCATGGTCTTGTATACTTTTTGCTTTGTTAAAAGGGTATTCGGAAATGATAACATTTTAATATCTTCACTGCGTTCAAGCGTGCCTCTGATTGGTCAAACAACAGCTTAATTTCTTCGGTTGATTGCTACCTAATCCACATTGTCCTTTATAGGGTGATGATACCTAACTATGAATGATGCGGATTAAAATTGGGTGACCATGGATGGCTTCAAGCTGACACAAAAATTATTTTAATTTTATTACATACGCGTTTATAGATGTACTTTTCGCTTTGATTTGAATGCGGTTACTGGCCATGACTATTTTATGTACCTACGTGTCATAAATAATATTATGTGGTTGGATTATCAGGAAAGGGCCAGCTTAAGTAAGCCCGCATTATTCACCGAGTCAATCATTCACGAAGATTGAATAGGCGATGCGGATTCAATTAAAGATTTATTACCGCCATCATCTCATCGCCGCCGTTCCGCTCGAGTGTTTTCAGGTACACTCGCAAACGTATTTCTTAAGAATCCTTCGTACGTTATGGTACGTACAGATTCCCAATCGTCTAGTGAAAATCAATTTTAGCTCTTAACATTATCAACACGCGTAGTAATAAAAATGTACCCTGTATACTTACCTACATATATTAATTCGAGAGTTTAAATACCTAACTTTAAATGTAGGCTAAATATTATACCTAATTTTATGTCAATTGTCGTGGTTGTGGATAATAGCTAATCAGTAAAATATTTAGAATAGGTAGGTCTACCTATAGGTACCTATATTTACTAAAATAGGTACATAATAAATAATTATACAAAAAGAGAAATAGTAAAAACAATACAAGTAAACATAAATGTACAAGGTAGGAGGCCTTATTGCTAACAAGCAATTTCTTTCAGGCAACCTTGTGTTGAAGGAAAACAAAGAGAAGGGAACATAAATAGAACATAAGCAGGCAAAAACAAATTACTTAAGAAACAAAATTAAGCTTATTACATAAAGCAATTAAAACAAGCTACCTATAGGTAGGTATTGTATAAAAAACGATCAGCAAAGAATATTATCAACACAGCTATAATATCAGCTAATGACTCCAAACTTGACTTTTGAAAGACTCCAACATGCGAACACTTCTAATAGGTACCTACTCCCAGACAGAGCATTCCACAGCTGGACTGCATGTACAGAAAAGGAATAGGACTGGAAGCCAGAAGTATGAGGTGGTATATCAAGCGTAAGATCAAAGTTAGAGCGTAAAGTGCGACTCGATAAAGAAGAACGAAGATAGGGTACTGTGGTATGGTGGCGAAGAGGATAGAAAAATGACAGAATAAAGGAGAGAAAGAACGTGATATAAATATTCATAGAGTTATAAATCCCTGTTAGATAATACTTTCCATTTAAAATAGCAAGAGGTTAAAAACCGCATGTTGCCAACGAGTCCTACTGTAACCTGTAACACTGTGACTCGTTAGGACAACTTTGTAAATAATTCCCAACCAGTCACACGTTGGGACAATTCATATAAGAGGTTACTTATTATTATAAAAGATTATTTAACCCAATTATGTCTTATGTTTATGATTAAATAGTATGCTAAGCAACTCCTGCATAGTCATGGTGGCCTGGTACTTCAGGTTGGAAGATGTCCCAACGTGTTACAGTGTGACTGGTTGGGAATTATTTTACAAAGTTGTCCCAACGAGTCACAGTGTTACAGGTTACAGTGTGACTCGTTGGGAACAAGTTTTTATACTTACCTATACCTCATTCCTAATTCGCTGCCTATACCATGCTCTTGCTCATCTTCAAAAGCCTTATGTAATTGGGAAGAAAGGATTTGAAGGAGTTTTTTTTGTGCCTGTTCGAGTTTGCGAATAGCTTTTACTGGCGGCTGTCCCTAGCTCGGTCGCTAACGAGCCTTTATCGCCTGCCCATTTACCTCTTCCTTAACATGTGTACGTGTAGGTACAATGTTTAATAAATTATACATCTAATAAGTAACCGTGAACTTGGGTTGGGGCTCATCAATAATGTGCATTAATATTGGCTTAGGTGCATTCATCGGATCCAAAATGGCCGCCACTCGCCGCCATTACCGTTTTGACAGTTGCAATCAATCTCGCCTGATGAATGAGTTTCGCGAGCGCGCGTTCGTGTGCGGTAGCCACATAAAGAGTGCTTAATCCTAACCATGGAATCCTATCTCTGATGAAAGCAGAACATTGAAAAATGATAAGTTTAGTTATTTATGAGCTGACATTAAGAGGCGGGTTCGTGATCTCCACTGATCTCTTTTATTACAACAAACTAAAGAAAATGTTTTCAAACTATCACAATATCTTTTGTTGGCTAAACAGATATTGATTGATTAGCTATTTGGCTCTCAGTGACGCAAAATTTAAGGTCAGAATTAGGTAAGCTTTTATGAATGCTTGTGTGAAAATGACAGAGCCTTAGGCGGTTTGAGCACCAGCATCTATTAACTCGATAGGAGGCATCGATCACTAATCAAAAGCGTCAGCTCTTACACAACCAATATTTCAGTTTGATGTATTCGTTAATATAATGTAGGTATTTGTCTACTTTTTAACTTTAAAACAGCCGTGGCACATAGGTGCGTGTATTCCACATTTGTAACATCAAAACTGCAGTGACAGCTAAAGGCATATTGATGGATCGGGCCCAGGCCACGTCGGTGTATGACATGCTGTACACATGTTTAATTGATGATGTTGAATTCACCAGTCACGGGGATTTGTGTAGCAATGTTATGCTTTTTGACGCAAGTTGGCATATTTAAGTTTTTTTGGTGGCCATCCATTCAGTTAGACATTCGAATGTTTCATATTATAGGTTGAATACAAATATCTTTTTATTGTCTTTGTAGAGGTTCATATAGGCAAATGAGTTAGAACGAAATTGTTTTAGAACCTTTATCTGTATTTTGTCATCATCATCATCAACGGCTCATGTAATGTCCCCACCGAGGGGCTCGAGCTCAAGGCTCGAGCCTACGCCACATTAGGGGCGATTAGACCTTAGTCAACCACGCTGGCCAAGTGTGGTTTGGTGACTTCACACAAAACCTAAGAATTTCTTCATAGGTGTGTGCAGGTTTCCTCACGATCTTTTCCTTCACCGTAAAAGCGTCGAATAGGTACGTACCTACATAATATGAATTCAAAATTTGAAAACACATTTGTACGTAGCGGTGTTCAAACCGGTGCCTCCCGGGTGGAAGACAACGCCTTACACACTACGCCACCGACGCTTCTAATGGATTTTACATCGAAAAAAAAGGTACCTACTGGTAGAGAAAGGAAGGCAAAACGGTCTACTAACTTATTTAAATAATTAAATTAACTACATAGGTACTTGATAATTTGAAACGTGTAAAACCATCTATGAATTTGTTACGTCAAAATGTTGGCCGCCATGTTCCTGCTCTCGGTCAGGGTATTCGGTACTCAATTCCACCGATCGCTCGTACCTACACAGATTTAACAAGATAATTTAGTTTTTTGCACTTTGATGTAAAATTTGCATTTTGTCAGTTAGTCTAGGTACAGTTTGGTTTGGCTTGTGATAGTGTTTTCTGAGGCCTTAGTATGAGTTTTGATAGTTTTCGAGCTCGATCAAACGTATCGTCTTTCTTCATACATTGCCCACTGTTTCTGATAGTTTACGCAAGAGGCGCTAGTGGGCAATGTATGAAAAGAGACGATACGTTTGATCGAGCTCGAAAACTAACAAACTCGTACTAAGGCCTCTGGTGATAACTAGGTACACTGACTTATTACTATTGAATACGTAGTAGGTACCTCACTTTGACTAGGTCCCAGTTTAAGATGGAAGTGAAGTTTGAATCCTTGTTAAGGGACGTAGTCAGGTATTTTGTATGAAAATAGTAGGGGTTCCCGATTTTTTTGCAAGTCAGTGTATTTGTAAACTGGCATAATGGCTAAAAGCTATAATCACCAGTGTATCTCAACTTATAACTTAAAATTTCTTAATTTTTGTTGTTTATTGCAAAAAGGCAAAATGGACTGGGGTACAAACCTTAAAAATAGAAAAAAACAAAAAAGAAAATTGGAAAAAAGAAGATCGGAGGGAAAGTGAACATTGACTGAAAATTTCAAAAAAAGGAAAGGTAAGCAAGAAATCTGATATAAAAAAATCAAAAACTAAGAAAAATTATAGTTCGACCGACGACGATGACGCTGAGTGTTTGTACCTCTACTGTTCTTATTTGTATTCGGAACGGAAAGTCGTTTACTGGCGCAGGAGTAGAGGATGGGGATGATGAGACAGTATTTTAGTGTGAAAATGTGCTTTTTGATTAATTTTGTCAGTCCATTTCGCCTTCATAATATGTGGCCCGTTTTGCCTCACTCGTGAAGGTAAAACGGACATATTGAAGGTATTAGAATTCATCTAATATCTTAACTATTTGTGATTTTATCGAAATCTGACTCATACGTAAAATAGAGTTAACAATGTCGTTGTTGATTTTTAACCGACTTCAAAAAAGGAGGAGGTTCTCAATTAGACTATTTTTTTTAATGTTTGTTACCTCATAACTCTTTACTGGGTGTACCCATTTTAAAGATTCTTTCAACCTTTGGAAGCTGTGCTTGTCATGTGGTCACATTCAAATTTGACCGACATCTAACGAGTAGTTTTTGAGTTATCCCTTATGCTTATTTAATTGACGTCGATGATATCGTAATAGTTATATTCCTTGTTCGTCTAAGAGATCTCGAGATATTTTCCTGAAAATTTCTATACTTAAAATACTAAAAACCAAAAAACAAAATGATAAAAAAACCGCCTTCAAAACTAAAAACGGAGAAATAAAAATTTGTTAAAAATCTAAATGTTTTTTGAGGTCGGTGCCAACCTCAATATTTGGAATAAACGTTGTCACTTGTATTTGGGATCGACCTCAGAATAACATTACCGTGCAACAACATTTCGATTTTTATAAACAAAATTTAACTTTTCGATTTTTAAAAAACAAAATTTTATTTCTTCGTTTTTAGTTTTGAAGGCGGTTTTTTTTACTTGGAAGAACTTTAATAAAGTTAAGACTTATTTTCATTTTATAGAAATGAAACTAAGTATTAACTTAATTAAAGTTCTTACTTGTTTTTTGTTAAGTGGTCCGTTTTGCCTTCCTTTCTCCAGAAAAAAACATGGTTTATTCAAATACTTAATGTAATAGTTAATCAAACACCGATTTCATCCGAGGCTATTTGGCGTTTGTATTCAGCTAAGTAATGAAATCCTTTATGGAAGACCTGCGTAACTACTTTTGTTAAAATTTCTTGCTCTTCTTTAGGACAATTGCTACATGGTAATCATATTTAAAACAATAGCCATTGTATTCGTCCAGAAAACTAAACCCATAAAATGTTTAAACCCGTCACGGCAAACTCCAGTGCGACTACAACATTAGTTTGAGGTGCGTCACGAATCTAAATTGTCGCGCTAAAATAATGGAATATTGCAGTCACTCAGCGGTTTTCAAACTTCTTAATTTTATCCCTCATACTTCTCCCATAAACATACACACAGATGTACTTATAACCAAATGAAATTATTTTATATTGTTCTATTTGCGATTATGGCGCAATTTCCGCACAAGAGCAGCGAACAGATCGATACGACCTTTGAAATTTTCAAAAAAGGACCGTATTCCTTCCCTTTGAAGGCCGGCAACGCAGTTGCGATTCCTCTGGTGTTGCAGATGTCCATTGGGCAGAGGTGATCACTTGCCATCAGGTGAAAAGTCTGCTCGTTTCCCCCCTTCTTTTTAAAAAAATATGCTAAGTGTTATAGAAAGGAAATATTCTGATAAAAAAATGTTGTATTAAGTACTAAAAATATATCATACACAAAACCGTGGGCCGTGTCGAGCGGACACCCGTTTTATGAAGCTCGGTCGCCGGCCCGGACAGGGACGTGTGTGGATCGAGCTTTATTTGTTACTAGCTTTTGCCCACGACTTCGTCCGCGTGGAATAGTTACTTTTAGACTGAGAGGTCACGGGATTTTTCATAACGATCATGGAAACGGTTAGATTTACATTTATAGTTTGTAGAGTAGTCCCATAATGTGAATTATGTCGGTCTGGCTGCTCTCAGTGGTTGCAACTTCGAGTTATATAGCTTACAAGAGGCTTCATCGTTGCGAAAAAAAAACGATAACAGAAATGGTCAGTTTTAGTACCTATTCGAAGAATAACGTCTCTGCAGATGAAAAACGTTGGTCTGGCGGCTCTCAGTGGTTGCGTTTCAGAGTTATGATGCGCAAAAGTCAGTGCATTGTTGCGAAAAAAAAACGATAACAGAAATGGTCAGTTTTAGTACCTATTCGAAGAATGGGGTCTCCACAGGTGAAAAAAGTTGGTCTGGCTGTTCTCAGTGGTTGCTTTTCAGAGAAAAAAAAATAACAGTAATCAGCAAAATAAACAATTAAATCGAACAAATCCAAATTTTATTAATTAAACTTTTATAATTTTATCATCTTTGGGTAAATGCTAAGGCCTGAAGAGTTAAATATTTACTTATTTCCAATATTCTTTTTTTTTTTGAGCTTTTTCATTAGTCACATTAAAATCTATACTAAACCACAAAATAAAGTTTTGAATTCAGTTTTTTTATAAATATTTAGCTTTCAATTTAATATAATAAAGTGCATAAAGTATCAAAAATGATACTTGTTTTATTTTCATTTAAGAATTCATACTAATTGACTGATTCAATAAAACTCACATACATAAAATTCCTTTACCTTTTAGCTGTCTAAAAAAATGCAAATTACTCTCGAAATTGTACTTTTTATCCGGTCATGTAATCTAAATCTATTGATAAATATACTTAGAAAATTGAAAATGACGAAGGTATGTGTATATAATTGCTGATAATGCAATATTTTTTATTGATATTTGTATTGGTTGTAACATTTTTATCATGCTCTTGCTGGTGTCAAAAATGATACTCCATGCAGTTAGGCTATCTTGGTTATTGAGATTATTCTTTACGATATTTTCTATGAATTTTTAAGCTTTTGCTTCAATTTTTCAACATAATAACTACAAAAATAATATATGGAATCGATATAGACGATTTGGTTACGCAGTCAGAAGGCAGCAATTACTCGGAAGATGATGCGGTATCAGATGACGTATATTAACTTTAGTTATGAGAAAATTAGTGTACCTACTATCTTACTCGTCAACAATTTCAAGCTGTACTCGAAGATGATCAGATACAGTGCACTTTGGAAAATCATGACTATTCATGACCATGATTTGGATCCCCCTGATACTCATTTAGTAAATAAAGGTGAAAATGTTTCAGACAGTGGCACAAATTGTGTTATTTTTCAAATCATTATATGCTCAAAACTTAGGTGGAAAAAGCAGTCAATGTTGTTTTCTGAAGACCAGATTCTATTCAAAGGTTCTACCACTTTTCCGGATGACATTAGAGCTTTAACAACTCCTTATCAGTTATTTTCATGTTTTTCTCCCCGGATTTACTGTATAGACTGGACTAGAACTTCATATTTGTAGGATCCGTGACAGGTATGAAAAAGCTGAGAAATGGAAGAGGGCCATTCCATGCCCAAAAGTCGTAAGGGAATCATCGCCCACGGGTGGAGTTTACTTTATAGACTTGTGAAGATACAGGAATCCTATGAAGTCCAAAAATAGTATGGCCATTTTCTTCCACCATGTAGATTTGTCAGTCATCAATGCATGGGTTTTGTATAGGTCACTATGTACCAGGAAACAAGTAAACCCCAAGCAGATCCTAAATTGGCAAACTTTAGATCGAACTTGCAGATACCCTGTGCAAATACTCATACCCCTTCGATCAGAGGGCGACCTAGCCAAAGTCACTCAATGGAACAGCCGCTTTTTAAAAAAAGGAATGTCTAGTGATAAAATAACTGTAAGGTTCGATAAAAAAAAATATGAATATGATGATATGAAAATTATTATACATATGTTTATATAAAAAACATAAGGACACGAACTCTTGAGATTTATGATTTAGATACGTAAAATGCCATTAATAAGAAACAAATACATGCAAGCTTTGCGTTTCCTAACGATTTTTATCTATAAACCCGTAAATGGTATAAGACTTACCGCTGACATCACCAGAAATATTGTCATTTTCTGACTCCGTCACAGTAACATCAGATACTTTATCAGGTAGTCGGTTCCCTGCATAGCAGAGAAGAACACATTTGCCGTCTTCTTCTTTCTGTCCATGTTAAATTGGCAATGGATAGCTTGGAGGATTTTTAGTTAAATTTATCTAGATATTTGATACATATTTGAGCTAAGTTGCGATGCTCTGTTGACAAATGAAACCAAATGCAAAATTGAACAATTCTATCAAACTTTGCAGTTATATTATTACATTATAGACTCCTCATCTACGTGCCTAAGTAGCGAAGAAGATTTCGAAGATTAAGAGATCTAAGTTAAATCTATCTAAGTTAATAAATAAATCTCAGTTAAAGTTATGATGAACCTGTGATTTTACCCAATAATTAATTGATTATATTACAAGCCAATGCAAGCTAATTTTCGTATCATCATTACGCACTGCGCCACAGAAGCGTTGATGGCGTAGTGCGTAAGGGCGTTGTCTCCCACCCAGGAGGCACTGGTTCGAACCGCCACGTACCAATGTATTTTCAAATTTTGAATTCATAATTATGTACGTTTAATCGACGCTTTTACGGTGAAGGAAAATATCGTGAGCAAACCTGCACACACCTATGAAGAAATTCTTAGGTTGTATGTGAAGTCGACCAACATTCACTTAGCCAGCGTGGTTGACTAAGGCCTAATGTTTACACCCCACATTAGGGGCAGTAGGTAGTCTCCTCAAATAAAAAGGAGGATGTAGAGAGGACAATAAATAAAAAAAAATGTGGGGTAAGTTCGAGCCCGTCGGTAGGGACATTATATGAGCTGTTGTAATGATTGCAAGCTAAGTATTTATAAAAAACATGATCATGATTTTCCAAAGTGCACTGTATCTGATCATCTTCGAGTACAGCTTGCAATTGTTGACGAGTAAGATAGTAGGTACACTAATTTTCTCATAACTAAAGTTAATATACGTCATCTGATACCGCATCATCTTCCGAGTAATTGCTGCCTTCTGACTGCGTAACCAAATCGTCTATATCGATTCCATATATTATTTTTGTAGTTATTATGTTGAAAAATTGAAGCAAAAGCTTACAAATTCATAGAAAATATCGTAAAGAATAATCTCAATAACCAAGATAGCCTAACTGCATGGAGTATCATTTTTGACACCAGCAAGAGCATGATAAAAATGTTACAACCAATACAAATATCAATAAAAAATATTGCATTATCAGCAATTATATACACATACCTTCGTCATTTTCAATTTTCTAAGTATATTTATCAATAGATTTAGATTACATGACCGGATAAAAAGTACAATTTCGAGAGTAATTTGCATTTTTTTAGACAGCTAAAAGGTAAAGGAATTTTATGTATGTGAGTTTTATTGAATCAGTCAATTAGTATGAATTCTTAAATGAAAATAAAACAAGTATCATTTTTGATACTTTATGCACTTTATTATATTAAATTGAAAGATAAATATTTATAAAAAAACTGAATTCAAAACTTTATTTTGTAGTTTAGTATAGATTTTAATGTGACTAATGAAAAAGCTCAAAAAAAAAAAAGAATATTGGAAATAAGTAAATATTTAACTCTTCAGGCCTTAGCATTTACCCAAAGATGATAAAATTATAAAAGTTTAATTAATAAAATTTGGATTTGTGCGATTTAATTGTTTATTTTCTGATTACTGTTATTTTTTTTTCTCTGAAAAGCAACCACTGAGAACAGCCAGACCAACTTTTTTCACATGTGGAGACCCCATTCTTCGAATAGGTACTAAAACTGACCATTTCTGTTATCGTTTTTTTTTCGCAACAATGCACTGACTTTCGCGCATCATAACTCTGAAACGCAACCACTGAGAGCCGCCAGACCAACGTTTTTCATCTGCGGAGACGTTATTCTTCGAATAGGTACTAAAACAGACCATTTCTGTTATCGTTTTTTTTTCGCAACGATGAAGCCTCTTGTAAGCTATATAACTCGAAGTTGCAACCACTGAGAGCAGCCAGACCGACATAATTCACATTATGGGACTACTCTACAAACTATAAATGTAAATCTAACCGTTTCCATGATCGTTATGAAAAATCCCGTGACCTCTTAGACTATTTGGGCAGCATTTTAATTTCTTTTTGGATACCCACTGATTTTTTACTAATCACACCTACATATCATACCTACGTGTATTATTTCTAATAAATACACGTAGGTATGAACCTTATCCTACCAGTCCCACCACCACCTGGCGCAACCTTCCGGTTTTACAGGCCGAAATCGCGGGAGAGTGCGCTGCTACTTGCCGGGGGCTCTTTGCACAGCGCACTTTCTTGACTCTTTACAAATTATTTTTAGATACTCTTCGTCCTTGTCCCTATGGTCTCTCTTCCCTTTCTGGGACGGACATCACTCGGTACGCCTTCGGTGCCCTCCAGGTGGTCCGAGCCCACCCGAAGTGGTACCGCTAGTCCAGTCTTCTGCGGCGTATTCTCCCTCTCTCTCTAGCCCAGTCCTAATCTCGTGTAAAACGCTGTCCTGTTTTCTTTTATTTCTTTAAATTATGTAACATTACTCTCATTGGCGTTTGGGGGATGTCTAGAGCTGGTAAAATACATTTTTTCAAAATGCATTTGCTTTGAGAAACACTGGCGCAGCTTACAAATTTGCGTTACAAAGAACGACGCGGGTGGTCGACTACGACAATAACGTAACCGCATTCTGCTCCTATTTCTCGGAAGGTCAGAACTAGGCTTTAGCGCAGCCTTTGCCTAGGATCGTAAACAAGGTAATTATAGGGTTGAGCCCGCATATGAGGAAGCCAGCGAGTAGAGAGGCTTGTTCTTGTTAATTGCGACTGCTACATAGTGTTGGCTGCAAATAAACTTGTATTAAGTTTTTAGTTCGATTGAGTCTTATTTATTTTTATAATTTGTCCTTTACCTATGAAATTGCCGATTTTTTCTTACACACTACGTTAATACTTTCAATAATTCTTTATATGTTCTAATTCTATTAGATAAATAAAAATTACACTAGATATTATTTTAGCATTGTGAACAATGAATATAATAAATCTATTTCAGATTTTCAGAACGTATCAGCCCCACATTGTAGATAAAAATATGGTTCTTAAGTTATAGATTTAACGCAAGTACCTACCTAATAATGTTATTAGGTACACTACTTAGTTTTACAGTTTATTTTTTGTACCTATAAAGTACAGGTATTTTCATTATATTATTTAGGTATGTGAAATTTAACTGATTGTACTAAATGGAGCGACGCGTAGTGTACAATTCCCGCCCTAGATAAATACTAAGGAAAATAGAATCGCATAATGATAGGGTGTTTCGTTCTTAGAATGACTGTTCTACTGATCCCGTTTCATAAATTTTACTGCTGTTGATGTGAGCAAATCAATCAATGTTTGCGGTGAGACGGATTCTTCGAATAAGACATTCCCAGGTTTCCGACTAATTATATAAAGAATGAGCAATTTGTGATTTAACAAAATATAAATGAGAATTTTTTTATGTAGGTAGGTATGCGTGGCCACTAAATTGCTGTGTTAATTCTTGGAATAATTAACCAACAACAATTCATTTAAGGTTGTATTTTAGGTCAAACCTATAGGTACTAGCATTTCTAGCATTTGTAATGAGAAATATAAGTAGTTGGTGGATAGTCTGTTGGTGGATGTCATATAACGGATTTTAAGAAAATAGAAGGTGAAGAGTTAGGTTCAGAGGTGTGAGATGGGAGTGAATAGCTCAAGATCTTGTTTGCTTATTTTCAGAGTGCATTTCATTTTGACGATAGTAATATGTAAAATCACATAACTAAATTAAGAATACCTATTTAAACATCCTTTACTATTACTAATATTAATGTAGATATTTTGATGTAAAAGAATGGTATGCAACTTCAAACACATTAACGATCAAAGTGTTTAAATAAGTACGCCCTTCGTCTGTTTATTAGATAACCATCGGTCAATCATTTAGCCGGCCCGTTAAACATTGAAAAGTAATTCGATTTCTCTGCTCTATCCCCGATAAGTCAAAGGTACGGCCTGCTAGTTCGCAGCGAGCAACGCGTCGCGGTGACACCGTCCGGTGTACTAGATCTGATCTGACACCAGATAAATCTGGACTTCAGGTATTCACTAAGGGCGAATTAAGGACATATAGAGTACCTAACTATTCGCCAGTGACTATATTTTTTTTATGTCCCCTTCCCTAACCGGTGGAGCTCTGGCGATCTTACTCACCAACCAGAAACACCACACAAAAATGCAGTGTTATGTATTTGACTGTGGTCTTTTGTAAGATGGTGTCTCTATTATACAATTACGCTGTATAATACAGGTCAGTGTTACTCGCTAAACGCGGTAAGTATTCCGGTAAGTAAGTATAGAGTAATTTAAAGAATCTGAAAAACTTTCGCGTAATTTTTTCATTCCATGTTCTGAAATTTGTTTTTTTTTAAATAGGTTATTTCGTAATATATTTAATTTAATCTTGTATACTTAAATTTACACTAACTATTAAACAAAATACTTAAATTGAAAAATAAAATAGCTTTATTAAAAAGCGGAACAACAAAAACGAAAACCCAGTGATCCTAGTCAAATCAATACTCAGAGAATCAATGTGATTTATTTGAAATTCACTTGTGTCTTCAAAGATAAACCAACAACAAACAAACCGAATAATTATTATTTTCACTAAAAGCAGGTGATATTTTCACTAAAAGTAATGTGGGAGCAAATAGGTTGGAGGGTTCCGAGTTTAGTTTGCTTGAAACTTCGGCAACCATCACTATCAGGAGGTGAAGGTTCCCTGTAAAATATAATGATAACAAAAAATATTTATAAAGAAAAAAAACCTCCTTCAAAACTAAAAAGGGAGAAATATAAATACAAGTGACAACGTTTATTCCCAATATTAAGGTTGGCACATATTAAGGTTCCCAATATGAAGGTTGGCACATATTAAGGTTCCCGATATTAAGGTTGGCACTCTTCAGATGTCGATCAAATTTACCTAAGTGGGACCACATGACAAGCACCAGCTTCCAAAGGTTGAAAGAATCTTTAAAATCGGTACACCCAGTAAAGAATTATGAGGTAACAAACATAAAAAATTACAATCGAATTGAGAATCTTCTCCTTTTTTGAAATCTGTTAAAATAGCGAATTCGGCGAGTACTGTTATTTTTTGGTATGGACTTCTTTAAAGATTTTAGATAGGCAAATATTTATGCTAGAACAAAGTTATCTAACTGTTATTCAATTGTAGGTAGGTATACTCCTAGGTCCTACTCTATAATGTAGCTGTTAGTCACCTAAATGTGAATGATTTATGTTGAATTTTCGCATATTTATTTTGAAAAAGCCGGCCTCAGTGCGGCGCTGTCGCACTCGCTATCTATTTCAATTTCATTGGAGCGAGCGATATCTCACAAATATCAGCCTCATTCTGTCCGCCGCGGACCACCCAAGTCGACTCGGCTAAACATAGATCAGTTTATTATTTATACCCGTCTCGATATTCGAAATATCAGAACCTTACATTTTACGATTCGACTCTTAACACCATATCGCGACCATAATTTTGGTGAGCGCTTCGTTATCAAGTGCGCTGGCGTAAACTAATTAAATATTTGTTTCATAATGAAACAAGCTAATATTACTTTTAGGGTCGTATTAATAAAACTAAAAGTGGAAAGAGCAAGACAAATACTGTGTCGGTAGGTTGTTGGTCTCACACGTTGCGTTGAGATAGCGCTTGATGACTAAAGGGATATCATGCCTCATGATTATAGCCTTTATAATTCGACCCACTGCTGGGACTACAAAAGGCCTCTCCCTGTCTTCTTCTTCTTAGAAACGAATGGCGATCGCGACACATAAAGATTACGCATTGCGCTAATATCAAGTAAAAATTTTATTAAAGTAACTAGCTGACCCGGAAAACGTTGTTTTGCCTTATAAATAAATAAAAAAATTAAGGGTGAACAACCCTTTTCACTAAGGGGTATGAAAAATAGATGTTAGCCGATACTCAGACCTACTCAATATGCTTACAAAATTTCATGAGAATCGGTCAAGCCGTTTCGGAGGAGTACGGGAACGAACATTGTGACACGAGAATTTTATATATAAGATTGACAATTGTAAGGTAGCTTGAGCTTAAAATGGAGTCTCTCAACACGTGTTTTTGCAACAAGAACTCGTAAGAAACTCCCTCTCCTTGTCATCGAAGGAGGTTTAGCCAGTAGTCCATCACGCTTGCCCAATGCGGATTGGTGGACGGAGTATAAGATGATCAATACCCCTTTGCTGATCCATTAGTCGCCTTCTACGACACCCATTGAAGGATATGGGGTGATGCTATTCTACTCTGCCGGCATCACATGGCTAGCATATGATGCCTAATAGTATGTTATGTGTAAGTACTAATAGTAAAATAACACCGGCGTTGTCTTTTCGAGGCCGATGTCAGCGAGCATGTTATAAGATATCGTATCATCTCTTACTATTGAAAAATTTAATCAAATGATGACTGTTATAGAAAAGTTGGTTTTATTACCTACCATTTTCATTATTAAAAGGGTAATATATTATATACCCTTTTAATAATGAAAAGGGTAGGGTAGGTATATATAATACCAACTTTGCTATTGATTTATTAAACCTACACAGAGATTGACAACGAAAATGACGACTTTGTTAGTTAATTCAGAATTCCTGTTCATTCTAAATCAAAGTAGTCAAAAGGAGGACTGAAGCAAAATCTATCATAGACAGTTTGTTTAATATTTGTATTGCTGAAGAAAAGCGTCGTGGGCGTGATATAAATAACATAAAGAAACGCAATTTGCTGTATGTCATAAACTCGTTTGATACGCTTTAAAATCTTACACATAAATTAGTTGATGACAGCAAAACTGTTTTCCTCTTTTTATTGGCATTTTTATGATGTATTTGGAAATAAAGCTATCAACGAACTTTAGAAACACTCAATTCCACGCTTAATTTAGACAATAATACCAAAATGAGGTATGCCCGTCAGTGACGGAGTCCCGTACGGGTTTACGAAAGTCGTTTGACTAATTGACTGGCTAAAAAGCTACTTTTTATTGTTGTTTGAAAGAAATAAATCCCAGCGATCGGTTGACCGTAATAAATATGTAGTACGATTAACCAAAAATATAAGGAATAACTACAGCTGAACAAACTCAAACAATATGTTTTCGCAACTTTTAATACACACTATTAAAACTATATAAATAATGAAAACTATAGTTATAAAGTTTTAATTATTTAAATAGCTTTAACGCTCATTTCTGTTTTCGACACTCAAAGGCCTTCTCCGTTTGGTCATAACAAAAAATAAAGATGCAAGTTTAAGCTATAACCTGAACATTGGGCTCTTCGGGTACGTGCACTGTACAGAGACAATAAATCCCTATCAATGTGTAAATACCATTCATCTAATATAGCCACCAATAAAACCAGAATAAATAGTATCTCCCCACTGCTGTCTGCCGAGGCTACTCCCTAGGATAGTATCTAACAGTAAAGCATGCTGTCCAGGCTTACACCAGCTGCGATCTGCTCCTAAAATGATCCTACAGACGATACACATATTTAATTATAACACGGTACTACATTAATTGGGTTTTTAGTTTTTTTTTGTTCAAGAATAAAAAAGTATTACATTTTAGATAAAGACTTAAACAACCTAAAATTTACGCATTAAAAATTGTAATTTATTGATATACTAACTATTGACCTGTAATAATATTTTGAAATCATTATTAAGCTGTGGAGTTTCTTTCGCCGTTTCTTCTCTGTCTCAGCATAATAATAATTATGTAAAATTATTATTTCGCCCCGAAACGGTGGTTGGTCTTTTGGCGATTTAAAAGTGTGTGCTTAGCAAAATCGATTTAAATAACGAGATTTTTAATTTAATTTAATTTCATTTCCACAGTCAAATGGCTTTCGAAAACCAGTAGGGGACTGTATTGAAGTCGTTTGTTTGCGAATTTTCGGTGTGTGCTTTTATTTTTCTGCTCAGACCTGAGGTTCAGACCCTCATATTTCACAGCGCCGGTCAAAGGGAATTGCTTGTCGTGTTCGCATGTTAGCCTGCACAAACCGCTGGATTCCAATGAGACTCCAAATGAAATGCCTGATATTCGACGATATAATATCTTAAGAATTTATCGTTGGCCGTAAATTTGGTGGAACATTTATATACACCGGCGACGCTGCGCTTTGTAAATTAAGTTATGAATGAAAGATTTGTCTTTTGTTTAGTCCTAGAATTGAGATATCTATTAAAAGATTAATTAACTGAAACGTTGTTATATTGCATATGAAATTGGCCACTGCAAGACAAGCCCATGCTTAGTGCACTGGCCGTATGATTATTGTACAATAGATTTAAGTTTCTGGAAAATAAATGATTATTATTATTAATTGTTACAAGATAAAACAATAAATTAAGACAGAGACAGAGCCTTTCTATTTTATGTAGGAGAGTATCCAGATTATGATATGACTATTTGTTTATTGATAATGAAATTGAAATTCAGTAATCTTGGTGCTTGGGTGAACGAGGTATAGAAGTCCGATCAGAAAATTAGGGGTCATCCATAAATTACGTCACACGTTAAAGGGGGGGGGGAGGGTATCACCAGAATGTGACATTGTGTGACACGGGGCAGGGGGGGATCAAAAGCACGGTAATATGATAATATTACCGTGTCAAAAGCTTTGTGACGTTACATGTTAAAATTTAAAAAAATTAAAAATAAAAATTTTTGAACTCGATCTATATTTTTAATACTTTAGCACTCTCGCTATGAGATTATCTCTCTTACAATAACAATCAACTTCTAGAGCGGCGTTGTAATGCAAGTTAGACACAAAATTCACGAGAGTTCTGGTTAAGGGTTTGAGTAGGTTTAAGAAAAAAAAAGAAAAAATTAAAATAACTGTTTTCTTTTGATTATTTCTAAATACATGCATAAAATTAAAAAATGTGTGACGTCACATCAGGGGGGAGGGGTTCTAAAAATGTGACAACCTGTGACAAGGACAGGGGGAGGGGTTAAAAAGTCCTAAAATTCGTGTGACGTAATTTATGGATGGCCCCTTAGGACCTGAATAAAAATTACCCGAGTGGTATCAAATAAAATGGAGAAGGTATTTTGTGCTGCTGTCAAACACACATAAATAATATAGTACCTAGGTATACGCATCCTAGAATATATTTGAGAGCTTAATAATAAGCAGTTCATAAGTTTCACTTATTAATTACAGTAGGTAAGTATTACAGTTTAATTTTGATTGGGTACCTAAGCATAATTATATGCGGTATTGACTATTCATATGTTGCTACGGAGTCTTAAGTTTATTCTTGTTTTTTAGATTGTAGTGACCACAGACGAGCACAGAAAACTACGTGTTAAACGATAAAAGAACAAACGGAAAATATTAAATATTTTCTTTTCCAATTTCGAAATGTTGAAGATTGAAATGTTTTTGGAAATTGGCAATATTTTTATTACTACTCAAGTACTCGTAATTAATTTCTAAATAAGTATAAGTACTCAGAATCTTAGAAAGTCTAAGTAGTTACTTCTTGTCCTTGGTTCAAAAAATATAATAAAAGAATAAGTTGCACTAAAATGGCAAACTTCACCCGATAAGACAAAATTAATCCAAATTATCGAAATGATAATTTTATTCGATCTTCATTGTTCAGACAGTGTTACGCGTTCGATCTCATCTATGTTGAACGACGTAATAATGGTATTATTATGTTCAATAACCTGATATTAGTAGGTAAAGGTGAAAGAAAGTAGGTATCTCTCATTTCGTCTCGATGGATCAAGGTTATCTGTTATCTACGTACATGTTAACATTATAGATAATAGTAACGCGAAAATCGTCGAAGCTTCTTCGTATTTGAAAAATGATTTTTGTTGGATTGTCCATTTAGGCTTGTTTTTAAATTAACACCATACAAACCTTTTTTTTATCGTTGGAAAATGCCTTACGCATACCATGGGGCCAGTGTGGGTCCGCCCCATGGTTATGTGAGACTCTCCCCCTCGTTTGCAATCTAGGCCGCTGTTCGGGCTAAACGGGGGGCCAAACCTAACCTAACCTACAAAAAAGGATAAATGCTCACCAAAAAAGTGTAAATTTCCACCAAAAGTTGATTTTGGTGAGCACTGTAACTATTTTGTTGATGGGCACATAATTTGTTCCTGTCCATTTGCCGATGAAGGCTATTACTTTCCGACATCCACGCGAACGAAGTCATAGGTACAGCTAGGTATGTAGGTATTATAAATGCAAAAGTGACTTTATTTGTTACGTTTTCACGCCTAAACAACTAAACCGATTTTGATGAAATTTGGTATGGAGATAGTTTTGGGCCCTCTTTTTGGCGCGATAACCGATATTAACAAGAGCGAAGCTGAAGGCAACCTTTAGGTACTTTTTGCTAGGCGGAGCTTGTAAAGTAGTTTTTGTGACATCTGTTCTGGTAGTCGTTTTTGATGAATGCTGCTGGTGGCCGCGGATGGCTGTGTCTGCGTTACCGGGTTTTTGAGCAGGCGAAGACCTTGGTGGTCTTCTAGTCCAGGGATTCCCAAACTAGGTTTCGTAGAATAGTCATCAGGGTTCCACCACAATCCGAACATTCATTTAATGGCCAGCTAACATACAATAACAAGATATTTCAGGAAAAGCCTAAAAAGTACAGACGAAAGCAGGCCAGGCTACTACAATATGATTTTTTTTTCATCGGATGGTGAATCTAAGCGTATTTGGTATAGGTACCTACCTAAATGCAAAATCGCTAGACAAAATTTTACAGTTTGTGGTAGATAACGATGCGCCAACAGCGCATCGTTATTCTGTGTATATTGTTGTATTGAAAGGTGACAGAATCCGCTCAGTGATAGTGATTCAGTTTCCAGAAAATTCCTATTTCATTTCGGAACTAAAACAGGCTTAATATTGCGTTAAAACAATTGAGATTGCAATAAAATATAATAAAACAAATATTGATTTACATATTTCGCATCAACAAAACACTTTTAGCTCAGTACAGACCCAATGTAAACACCACCATAGCTGTTACGAGAAATTACCGGAATATATTGTCGTAATGTAGCGTGGTCGTGAACACTCATGTGGCAGTTAAAATGAATAAATAAAATTGTGCGGCGTGCAGCACGCGACATACGCCTACGTACCCATGCCCTACGTTGAGAGGCTGCACTCTGGTTAGAGGCTTAGAGGACATCTTCGAGGACATTGTTAAAGGGAATGTTCACTATGTATAATTGAATCAAATTCGATAAACAATAAATTGTGTGATCGACCCGAATGTTATTTTGCATAGGTTTCTATTCTATTCTTAATTGATGGCGTCGCGACACATAAATATTAGGATTTTTTCCAATGTCAAGTGAAAATGTATCTTAAGTAACAAATAAATAAATAGTACGGTAGATAAAGTTATAAATGGAGTTTCTCAACTGGTGTTATTACAACAAGTGGTCGGGAGAAACTATGATAGTAAATTGTTTACTTTTAGAACACAAAAATACAGATTTAACAATCCCCCACATTAGGTAAAGCCGCAGGCCTATCCTATGGGGGAAATTATCAAAATGTTCAGATTTTTTTTGTACGTCCATTTGAGTAGGGTTCTTATGAAATAAGTTTGTTTCCTTCCCGAACGGAGAAATTTTAATTTGCAATTTTTAACAAGTTTGTTGTTTACAACAAAAAGATACTGAAAAGTATTGAACCTCTGAGCGAAGGAAGTAGCCACAACAGCATTGGGTAACTTGAATACTCTGTTTTTAGGCATTTCGTTATAATTGAGACTGTAAAACAGTTTTGTGTAGTGTGACAGTAACTTTCTTGAGGTATAACCACCTGATACTCAAAACATAGGGTCTTCGTATAGAGTATCCGTTGGGTAATTGATTTTAATTTATTGCTACGGAATCAAATCAGTTTTAAGTAATTATGCAACTACAACGACAACGATTGTTACAAAAAAAATCGCTCATATTTCATAAGAGGTTTTTTTGTTCATTATGTTAAGTTCTTTTAAAAAGCCATATAATTTCAGTAAGACAAGGATTTCGTGAAATTTTGACTTTTCATACATAGGTAGGTAGGTACATATGTACTGTCACTCTCAAAAGGGGATGAGCAGACCTTTACGTAACATATAAAGCTACATGCGGCAGTATGGGCCTTGCAGTGACTCAAATTAGTAAATGGTTGCTGGCCGGCTAACCTCTATGACCTCAAAAAATCGTATAATTTCCAACTCAACACACAAGGTTTTCAAAGGAGAAATCAAAGTGACTTTTCAAGTGAGATCTAATATTGTTCCAGAATAGTACCCCAGTCCAGAATTCGCACTCGCTATTGTAATACCTTTCTTATTAAGGCTGTTGTACACGAGCAATGTTCACGCCGATGCCTTTGTTTGGTGTTTGGTTGTGTCCCGGGCAACGTGGGTGGCATCTCGCTCTTGTTTCCTCACAAAATAACCAAAAAATATTTAAATCCCAAAGGAAATTAGTCCCTCTAAAACATGGTTCGGACATGTGTTACTTTTTTCGCTTTAAACAAGTCGTGGGATAAGATTTATGACCCCTTTCCGAAGTAATCTTGCGGTCAAGTAAAATTTCAGGGCATTAATTTATAATAGGTAGAGAAATTTACAACTCTACATACCTATTAGAAAATAGTCGATTCAAGGCGTATTATTTACGCTTAATAGATATTATAAATAAATAAATTTTCAATCCAATATCTACGAGTATAATTTTATGTCCATTAATTTTGAATCATAACTTATGACCTTCGATCGAAAAGATCGAAAGTTAATCAATGTAAATCTATAATTTTGATGATTCAAACGAAATTACACAATCCTTTATAAGAAATATGCGTTTAAATTTCTCTCAACTTCGCACAGTAGCCTATCCGTAGCTTCATTGTGATGTTTATTAGCAAATTTCGCACAAAACGCCCAAAAAGCTTATTAGAAAAACGGCTTGCACTTGAATAACGTTATAAGATGCTTAATTTTTTATCGCTCCCTAATTTCGGTTTGTTTGATCAGAGCCCTCTCCAGCATATTTACCTGGGAATTTCTAGTATTTTTATGGTATGATAAGAGCTGCAGGTACAGCGTAGAACAGGTAGCACAAATAGCTACTGTTCCGCCTAGTGATACAATGCAAACGGTGTAGGGTGACAACGATCCCGCATCATACGAGACTGCTGATAAATGTCATGTCATGCCATGTGTGCTAAGCAAATATAAAATATTATATTTGTATGGGACTATTTGTTTATCGTCATTGATAAGTTGCTGTGGTGTTTTTTTCGTTGCGCTTGTAAGGTATATTTGCATTTATTTCTTGATATTTTTAAGTCATTTCCGTTGTGTAGAAGGTTGGGTTTTGGTATTATGTATATACTGATCCGCGGAGGTATGGGTGTGTTTATAGCGTTTACATTGATTAAGATATTTTTTATTAATGTATTATTTTTGTATTATATTATATACTAGCTTCCGCCCGCCGCTTCGTCCGTGTAGATATTTTACCCCCTTAGGGGTGGAATTTCCAAAAATCCTTTCTAAGTTGATGTCTACACTGTATAAGGTATCTATGAGCAAAATTTCAAGTCTCTAGGTTCAGCGGTTTGGGCTGTGCGTTGATATCTCAGTCAGGACTTTGAATTTTATATAAATCTAGATAATATTTTATTAATTAAACGAAGCTGCCTAGTTTAATAAACAGCAGAAATAGATGAGGAAAAACGGAATTTCACCATTAATTATAAGATAAATTGACGGTAAACTTTTCAGTTATTTAAATTACATGTTCTTATATATTGCTTATCTTACCTAGCTTTCTTTTAGTAATTAACTTAGTTTTGATTTTGGCCATCTAATTTTGCTGTTGACTTAAATTTTAATTTCAGTTGAAAGAGTAAGTAGTGACAACGAGAGGTCATCTATGGAAAGATAGAATTTTAAACTTTTTGTTACTTTATTTACTAAAAATTACATTCTGCGTGTTTTTTTCGTAAATTTTAATAAAAGTTATAGTTTGTTGTCTATTTATTGTTTCGGTCTATTGTTGTCTTTTATAACAAGAAAAAAAAAACAAAAAACAAAAGGTATCACCTATATAACAATGGGGAGTGCAGTTTTACTTAGTATAATGTATGCCACAAGAAGTAAGGAACATAAATAAAATTACAGTATTTTTTTTCCACAAGGTAAATATTTCATCAAGCATCTTACTGTAATATTTAGATGCAAATTTTCTCTCAAAGCAAACTATTTAGTCATGTCAAAAGATTAAAAAGAAGCTTTATTTGGAAAAATAATGTTGTCTTTGGTACTAAAGCGATAATTTCTCTGCAAAAACTTTGTCGACTCAGATGTACAAAATCAGCATATCCGAGAAACTTTCAACCATAGCCACCCTTGCAAAATGCACCAAAGAGATCCTTAAGAGAATTAAGCTGAGTCGTTAAGCCTTGGTACTCGAAATAACAACGGCTCGCCAACAGCCTGCACAAACAGCCCTCTGTCCGATACTTGTTGTATCTACCAATATTTTTTTAAACCCATTATTGATACAGAAGAAGCCTTCTCGTAACTGACAACAACAGATTACCGATCGTATGGAGAAAAATTCACGGCATTGTAAGTAATTATCACATTCTGGAGATGTAGCTTTATTTAAGTTGCTAGTTGTTCTAATGGTGTGGTTTATTGTAAGATAATTAACGTTGAGAATATACCCATTCAACCTCAATAAAACAAGAAATAATTGTGTATATAAGAGGTATATAATTATTAAATTACAAGGAAACTGAAAGTAAAACGTAAAGTCCACGATCTTTTTTTAGAGTGAAGTTGCAAATGCCATCTTGGCATTTAATTTAAAAACAGTTTCCATGATAACTGATAATAGATATTTAATTTAAGATTGAGTTGAAATTGAAATAATCCGGTTGCTTACAATCTATGAGGAGAAGAAAGTATGAAGAATTGCGAAATATTGAGGTGGTTATGAAATATTCCATGCAACGAAGAGTATTTCCATGAATTAAATGAAGAGGAAGTGTGAAAGTTAATCCAGAAAGATAACTGTACAAGGTGGTTTCAATGTGAGACGGATAAAATTGTTAATATGGTAATGACGATTTTGAATATTAATGGGTGGAAGGGAAGAATAAGACTGCAGAAGAGATGGTAAAATAATGTGAAATTATACGAATTAAAAAGGTGTAGAAGATAATTTAACAAATGATGAGGAATAATGGGAGGATAAGATCACTGCAAAAATGCCAAATAAAATAAGATCAGTGTACGAAGAAGAAATAATGTAATAGGCTAGGACATTGTTCGAAGAGAAGTGAAGAATCTATAGAGTTCTGAAAGGAAACACTCTAGCGTAGGTACTATATTGACCTGGTAAAGATTGGTGGAAACCACTGTGGATACATAAGATCATTAATGCTTTTTTTGTGAGACATAAAATTTAAATTCAGCAGTCGTCTTTTGAATCAAAAGTTGTTATTTAATAAATAGAAAGTGTACATTCATATATAAATTACATCATTCGCAGTACCAGCATGTTTAATACATCACTTAAAATCAAAGTTGCCGTATGTTTGCGTCGACTCATAGATTTTCTTGGCCCACAAACGTCAGCCAGCTGTTAGACAGGTTATTGGTACAGGCTATTTGTAAACTCAGATAAAGTGGAACTAGTTGGTAATAAACTTTGGGTAAGTGAAGTTTATTATGCTAAATTGTATTTAACATTTGTCTTCAACTACGAAATAGAAAACAGAAATATATAAATATTGTAATAAATAGTTTCTACATTCATTGCTAATTTAAGGAGTAAGTGTAGACCATAGATTTATAATTACATACTGGCGTTTATAGATTGGTATAAAAGCGTCGGTGGCGTAGTGCGTAAGAGCGTTGTCTCACCCCCGGGAGGCACCGGTTCGAACCCCGCCACGTATCAATGTGTTTTAAAATTTTGAATTCATATGTACGTTTATTCGACGCTTTTACGGTAAAGGAAAACATCGTGAGGAAACCTGCACACACCTATGAAGAAATTCTTAGGTTGTGTGTGAAGTCGACAAACCCGCACTTGGTGGTTGACTAAGGCCTAATCGCCCCTAATATGGGGTAGGCTCGAGCCCCTCGTTGGGGACATTATATGAGCTGTTGTGGTGGATAGATTGGCATTGAATCGACTAGAGCGAGATTAAAATATAAACGCACCGAGCAGGTGAGGAAGACGCCTTAATTAGATTACTACTTCCGACGCCGTCGTGGTGGAGTGGTCAGTTATGCTGCCTACACATCGGGCTGTCCAGGTTCGAGTCCTGGTAGTGGCAAATGTTAGTGTGATGAACACGAACGATTCACTAGTCATGGTTGTTTATATATTTATTTAAGCTTATTTATGAAATATCTAGATTATTATTATATTTTCCGTTATCTAGTATCCATAGCACAAGTTCTTAATATATAATTTGGGCTAGATAATTGGTATGAGCGTGGAAATTACTTCCCCGAAAACACTGATACCCTGATACCTTTATCAACTAAGAAAATATTGTAAACTTAGTTTTTACAAAAATAAGCAAGAATGCTAATATTAAGTTTTCAACTGTCTTTTGAATTGACAGGCCGCCTTAAGTCTCCTATGCGTGTATCTACGTGAATGGTCTCGTCTATCTATCTCTCTCTAAAAACGCGTTAGTATACTATTTCTTTTAAACATTGGCGATTGAGCTTCATCTAGCATCCTATTATTAAATGGATGCTGCTATGTATCCAATTATTTTACTTTTACAACTATTTTGTTCGGGATATTGTCAGTTACACAGTATTTTTTATTTAATTGTAATATTAGCCTTTTCCGATATTAAGGCCTTCGAAATTGCATCTATACGTTAAATTTAAGAAATGCTGTTAAGATATTTTGTTATTATTTACGAATAAAGAATTACATAAAATATTTTCTCTTACAACTTTTTGCGCAAGGATATTATCTAGTAGTTTTTATAACATTAACATTTGTAGAATGAGGATTCATGGAAATTAAGGAGCTCAAAAAGTGCCGATTTTCGCAAAATACGCGTAAACGCTCTTAACGAGCGTCCAAGGGCTTTTCATTAAGGTCCGTAGAGTCCTTTTCGCGACATTGAGACACCGATTTCTTCCCAAGCTTTCGCCTTATTTTTAGGTTTTACTTTTGTCTATAAAAATTCGTCTTGGACCGTCTAAGTTTGTAATTCAGGGAACATTCCCAAGAATGTCCGGCGTGTCGTATTAATGTAAACAGTGGCGTGTCCGTGTGATCTGCGCTCAGGAAGCACGGTTCGATCCGTGACTGGAGGTGAGAAGTGTCCATTGTACGAAGGCGATATTATCAAAGTACGTTAAATTTTGAACACCGAACAAGCTGGATCTCAGACCAATGATTATATCTGGAATGAGTTGTCTAAGGTGAATGCCAGAATTAAGGATGTTCATAAAGCCTCTTTCCGTAATTATATCTTATCATTTACATTCTCTATATCTTTTGTTCGGACTTCGGACTACTGAGACGACATAATGTAAAATCTGTCCTGATTGGCTTAAGTTTCTTGGGTTTTTCAAGGTTTGATTCTTTTTTCGGCTTGATGCCCGTCTTATGTATATAGGCGACATGCTGGAAATCACTATTTACTGCATGGACCATACTGCCAGATGTGACTTTATGTGTAACCTAAATTTCCCTAAGGCGAGCGTGATAGTATGCTTATAAAGTTTCTGTCTATTTTATTCTTACAAATTAAAGGAACTAAGAAAATATTTCTTTTCATACAAACCCAATTCTCGTAAACGGCACAGGGTCAAAGTATATATCATGTACGCCTACACAATAATTTATTATATTTATTTATTTGTATTCACGCGAATAAAATAACGGAACGATAAAAATAAGGTCGATAGTTGTTGGTAAACAAGTATATTACGGCCTGCCTTTAGCTCAAGAGGTTTTTTTTTAATTGAGTGCTACTGGTGACCACAGATGACCTTTCCAGTGTCACCGGGGTTTTTAAGATGGCGAAGACCTTGGGGGTCCTAATCGATAGAGCATATTCATCTCGGGAGTCTCTCGACGGAATAGCTTTCCCAGGGTGTTTGAGCCGGAACGCCATGACGCTAGCAATTCTCAGGTGTCATTGTTAACCTTAACCTTCAGAGACAGAACTATACACGAAAAAAAAGTGATGTTTAACTACCATCATCTGTGTATGATAGGTACTCCCCACTTCTCCAAATTCGGCTAGCTAAAACGATGTGCCCTAGATACCTCTCTTAGAAGTCCTCTAGGCAATGCTTTTATCTGTTCAATCTTGGACGGGTAGTTAACATTTTGTTCATGGACCACTTTTCAAGACTGCACCGTAGAGTTCTGAATACATAGTTAAAATATTTTTAAGTATGTATTCGATAGATGACGGGAGAATTGCGAAAACAAAGCAGTAAAGCAATAAATGTCGCAAGATATAAAAATCGTAGTGATTTTTTTAGTTTATTTCATTGAAGAATTCCTGTTAATTAAAATTTCGTGATATTATGATTTTCCCTTTAAATTCGTAAATGTAGCGCCAAATTAAGGTAATTAAATTAAATAGTGTCTTTGTTACATTAATTAAGACCGATGAAAATGGAAACAGATCGTAAGATAAGGCGTGGATTGAGCAGTGAATTACTGATGTCGCGCTCGACGCGAAGTTTGTTCAGTCGGGGCATCTTCACAAAAAAATGTTATCTGGGAACAAGTCGACATCCTGTCCTTTCATTAGCTTTCAGTTTTCCCAGGAGCCGTTCCACAATTATCTGTTAATGATTGATTATCGGCTGTTTGCTCTCGATTCCGTTTTGTCATTGTTTGGCTTAGGAAATTGTTTTTGATCGCAGCCTCCAGTTGAAAATTCCAGCGTTTTTAACAAACAGCACTTGAAATATAATTATATTTTATTTCGCAAGCTTTCATTTATACACCACTACATACCTACTGTCTGAGAAAGTATTTTTTATTCAAACTACACTTCGAGAACACCACCGCCGTTCTTATTTCTGCCGTGAAACAGTTAGGTGTGTTTCAGATTGAAGGGAAAGGTAGCCAGTGTAATTATTGGGCATGCAGGCATATCATTTTAGTCCCCAGGATGGCAACGCACTTGCAGTGTTAAGTGATTTTTTTTTTTTTATTTTTTTTTTATTTGTTAAGACACATAACAGGTTACAGTTATAAAATAAGTTAAAAGTACATACATGACTGGTCAAAGTTCAAACTATACCCCAACAATATGTGCCTCTAAAATTTACAAAACAGAGCAACATATTAATTTAATACTACTGACTAATTTCTTTGACTTACTTTTTAATAATTAAAATGAGCTTCTAGAACAATGATATGCATCCACAACCACAAACCGTCAAATGTGGATACTCATCACTGCCCTTCACTCACTCTTCAACTCAAACATGCAACTGATACTTTACTCATTAAACATTTTAATTTTGTTACAATTTTGTCACGTAAAAAGGGACAACACTTTTCTTTTAAATGAGTTAAGATTCTGTTCAAATATGTCTAGTTCAGAATTACCTTGACTAATCTCATTGTAGAGGCGACGCATCCGGACTATCGGATTATAAAACGACGTATTATTACGATAGACTTGTAGAGGAAACAATTTAGACCTACGCGATCTATAACAGATGTTAAAGTTAATTGAACTAAGCAAGGAAGGAGAATCTACATATGCATGTATAATTTTGTACAAATAAATCATATCGCTTTGCTTTCGTCTATTTTCTAGAGAAGTAATACCAAATTTGGTTAATCTGTCGCTATAGGAACGCAGCTGCCGAGAAAGGCCCTGTCGATAAGACAAGCACCGCAGGAACTTTTTCAGAACCCTTTCTAATAGTTGGCAATGGATATTATAGAAAGGTGACCAAATGACCGATCCGTACTCAAGATTACTTCGCACTAGGCAATTGAAGAGATAAATAATGCTATTGGGATTTTTAAATTCTTTTGTTAGTCGTAAAGTAAATCCGAGCAAACGACAGGCTTTGTTGTGGATATTATTGTAATGTGACTTAAAAGTCAACTTTGAATCAAAGGTAACGCCCAAATCCTTTGCTTCGTCAAGACGTTGAAGTGTTTTTCCGTCGAAGTTATAATTGTAATTAATTATGTTAACCTTTCGCGTGAACGTCACAACACAGCATTTATTGATATTCAAGAACATAAGATTTTCATTAGACCATTGCAAAATAATATCCAAGTCTCTTTGGATATCTTTAGCATCGTCAATATCTGCAATAGTTGAGAACACCTTTAAGTATTTACTTACCTACCCTTAATATTGCAAGGGTCTATAGGCGATGGTAACCACTTAACACCAGGTGGGGTGGGCCTCAAGCTTGTTTGCCATCTCGTAATATAAAAATAAATAACTACATTCCCAGACATTTTGACAGAGTGACAAGACAAATACCTTTTTCCAGTTAAAATTTCAGTAAGATCACAATGTTCAAATCTTTTAGAGATAGCTTCGGCTAATAGCTATTTACAGGCTATTGTGTCGCTCGTTATCTTCTGTGCTGCTAATTGAGTCATCGTACACCGAGAATGGCATTGTTTGCAAAACTTGAGCATTGCTCGCCCGTAGAATGCGACTACGTGGGAGGTCCGACGTACTAGGGTACGATTTCGTTCACGAACTTTTAAGGGGAGTTAATAGAGGAGCTTTGTGGACGGCGCGTTAATTTATACCTCGGTTTTTGTAACTTTTATGAGAAGTTGACTTTATAGAATGCAATTTTAATAGGATATGATAATTTTGTTAAGTTGCGTAACATTTTTATGTAATAAATCTTATAGAAGGTTGGGGTGAGGACAGGTTAGATAGGGAATGCAAAACGAATATAATTCGGGTACTTTTGTAATAGGGGAAATTGCATGATTTTTTATTTAGTAGTTTACATCCCATTTATCTATAGGTATGTACATAGTATAAAATGAAGTCGCTTTTTCTGTTTGTGCGCTTAGAACTTTTAAACTACGCAACGGATTTCAATGCGGGTGATTCAAGAGGAAGGTTGATATGTATAGTTTTAAGTACTCCAAATTATATCCCTGCAAAGTCGGGGCGGGTCGCTAGTATAGTAGGTATATCAAAATATTCAACGTCGAAGAAATTGTATGGGTATAAAAATAGTAAAAAATAGCCACCCTGCACGGGCGTTTTAAACGCTTGTGACGTCATAGTCTATATCAACAAAACAAACAATATTATTGTTTTAGATTATGTTGCTTTATATGTGTTTATTTTTTTTCAGAAAAATAATTATGTAAGATTAAATGGTTATAAATTATATTGTATTAAGTCAAAGTACATTTAATTTGACCATGAGTTTTTTGAAGACACCATGACTTTAAAGTAATATGATAATCGTCAAACAATATATCACGTCAGTGTGAAAGATATTATTTTTATAATATATTTACAGAAAACGCGAAAGTCGTTTGCCTAATAAGCGTCATATAACTGTTAAAGGCACACGATTATAAACAGACTTTTATAATTATGAGTACCATAAAACACTTGTACGAACTTCTTGGAACTAAATTTTGGTAGCTAAAACAAATTGAAAATACGAAAAAGCTGATTGAAGAGGAGTAAGCAATTACACCAATTATACTGCCATTACGCAGCAGCCATTAAGAGCAGCCATACATATAATGTGTTTCTAATCTCGAGCCGCATTAAAAAAAAGCCATACGTATCCAGGGTGCGTGACGAAAGTTCCATCTATCTGCCATGTAGCGGGGGAGCAGGGGTGCGCAAGCGCAGCCGAAGGGCGTACAAATTGATTACGGGCTGCACGTTGACTGACAGCCGGACCTCACACGACGACAGAATTACACCTCTGACGCAACTGTCTCTATTGTGATGTGACCATAACGCACTGGATCAGAAATGATTCAATATCAAATAAATATGTTCCCATGATGGCCGTTTTACGGTCACTTACAATGGAATGGTACACTTCTTTCTGCTACTGCATTTTAGTCCATTTTGTTGGTCGTCAACTCGTCAAGCTTCAACTTGGTGATTCCTGCACCGAATTTTATTCAAATAGAATTTGTGGGTTAATACTATAACAAAGTTATAAACGTAAGCTGATTAATAGTTTTTCCATGTAGAAAATCTATATAGTTATATGTATTATGACATATATCAATATTATCTACATGACTATGTTAGCATGGGTAGGTCGCTTGTTATTTATTTATTAAGTAGTTATACCATGTAACACTCTGTTAACGGTCGCAACTTCGTTGAGGTCTTGCCTAATAAGTAAAACAATAATAATAAATTATATTTCTAAAGACCCACATAAAATATGTAGTCTAGATCCAGTTGTGTAAGCCGATCCTTCGCACGGCACATTAGACACCATTCTAGACTAGCACGACAAACCGATTTGCTCACCGAATCGAAATTAATGTTCGATAGACCATACGAAAAGTAGACATTATGTAATTCTATACCTTAATAATGAAATGAAATAGCTTTTTATTTAAATGGACTTTGCTAAGTACTTTTAAATCGTCAATATCCCTACCATATATATAATTACTGTTTGCAAGCTGTTACTATAGTATTATTGGTTTAACATTTATGATACAGGTTTTTGTTTCAATTATGGGGTACATATTTAAATATCGATAAAAAAGTATATAATATATCTGTCATGTCTGGTTTTACGTTTTTTGACAATTCGCATCATGTTTGAGACATATTTTTCTCTACCTACTAATCTATCCACTACCTACTAAGCTACTCAATCCATCTTCATGAAATTTTGTACTATAATATTTATTAGCCTTTCAATCAGAATAAAGGACTGGTCCAGAGCGATGGAAAAAGTAACTTTTTGAAAAAATCTTCACTAACTCATGCGAAGCGAAAGGCAAAATGCAAGTGTATTATAGATTCAAAATCTTAAGAGTTCTTCTATAAGCGAGCTCCAGATACCTCACTAATTGGTTCCTGGGAAAATGACATGTAGTTTTGATAAGTAGTCATAAACTATTTTGTGCAAACCAAAATCGTTTGACAGGAATGCCTTTACGTCAAATCTCCTAACATTTCTTAGATGCCAATGTGTTTTTACAACAAAAGGAAGCTTATGTCCTATCTCAAGGTCTAGCTATAGTCTATTTTTGTACCAAATTTCATCAAAATCAGTTGCGATGTTAGGCGTGAATCATGACTTTGTTAACACACATACGACCTGCCGTCCCATATTTCATACCCACGGGGGTAAAAATTTCAATAACGCTAGAACAAATATTTATTTATATCTCATTAAGTATCTAAATTAGTCAATAGTCAATACATAGTCAGTATTTATTGACAATTCGAAGATTCATGCTTTTATATTCAACAATTTTCCATACAAATTTTCATCCCCTATTTGAACCCCTTCAATTCTTTTTTCAGCGATAAAAAGTTGCCTTTGTCATTTTTTTAACTTTATTCTATATTTGTACTAAATTTCATTAAAATCGGAGGCGAGATTTTAACAGACAGACATAGGTAGTTACTTTCGCATTTAGAATATTAGTAGGGATCTACAATGACTGACTCATCATCATCATCATCATCATCAACAGCTATATAATGTGTCCACCGATGGGCTCGAGCCTACCCTACATTAGGGGCGATTAGGCCTTAGTCAACCACGCTGGGCCAAGTGCGGGTTGGTCGACTTCACACACAACTAAGACTTTCTTCATAGGTGTGTGCAAGTTTCTCACGATGTTTTCCTTCACGGTAAAAGCGTCGATTAAACGTACATATGAATTCAAAATTTCAAAACACATTGGTACGTGGCGGGGATCGAACCAGTGCCTCCCGGGTGGGAGACGACGCTCTTACGCACTACACCACCGACGCTTTTATATTTAAAGACTGACTACAATTAATAATATATTTAATTTAACCATGGCATCATAGAAATATGTTCTAAAGTATAAATCTCTCAAATAAGATTTGTTGCAAATACAATATGAATCCACAGAGATATTCACGTACATAAATTTAAAATAAATACTTGCAGGAATTTGTGTTGTACAATATCTTTGTAGAATAATTTATATTCCTACAGCATAACTTTGGCAATAAATCGAACAGTAGCGTATAGCTTTAAGCGATTGCGGTGTTGTAATAATAACTTCGATTGCAGCTAATTCAAAACGAGAAGTCTTTACTCATTTTTAAAATTGATTTTATTTTTTATGTTGTTAACAAACAGAACGGGTAGTCTTATCGTAAGCACCTTCAATCACCTTTTTTTTTGTTGACGGGCAGGTCAAATGTACATACACTATATCCGTGCGAATCCGGGGCAGGTCGCTAGTAAGCTTGCAAATGACTTCACCGTGCCCAAAACTAATAGAGTCAGTTATTTATTTTCCATTTATATTTTATAGCTTTTCCATGGTTCCTGAACTGCGAAATTTTACAGACTACGAAATGCGGTCGCTCAAAGAACCTTACTTTAAATTCAGAAACTTAGCAATTAAAAATGACGATATACCTAGATGAAATTTGGAGATAGCTAGCCAGGCGGATTTAAAATAAGCCCATAATCCAACTCGGGACTGAGACTGGTGCCCGGTGATCGAACTGCGAACCACACATACCTACGTACGAAGTGAAAACTCTTAAAATTTCATGGATTCACCGTGCGGGTGCTGCATCCTTGCAGCAGTGCATGGGACTTTTTGCCCAGGTGTAGAGAGGCCTTCTTATGATGCATTAATGGCACTCTCCTTTACTACCCCGACTTCTCTCTCAGCCAGCCATATTTTATACGAATCCAATAGAGCTTAGATACGCGTTCCACGTTTAAGTAATTATTTTTTTCTGTAATAGTAACGTTACTCTAATTTTGGGTTTGACGTGTCAAAAATAAAGAGATTCTTTGCAAGTTGATAGACGAATGTCGAGGATCCTAACCTGTGGAGCATTCTTTTAAAATTGTATTGCTGTGGCAATAAAATCGTTCGCATGGCCATAGAATAAACATCACTCGTCGATACCCTCAGGAGAGTCTAGCCACTAGCCATCCTTTCCTGCTATAATATCCCTTAATTGCTCTGAGATTGGTCATGTTTCTCTCTTTTATGGTAAAGCGGTCAAACTTAATAGTTTTAATGGCCGTCTGTTTTTTGAACACTCACTTATTAGTTCAGTAATCGGGCGTAGGTGGTCTGACATTTATTGGCCCTGGAGTTTGTCTACGGCATTTTAATAGTCTGTAATCTGCAATTAATTGTATTGGAGGGCCATTTCACGTAGATACGGGATGCATTGGTTGTGTCAATTAGTTGATTGCGTTACATTGTTTGGACAGTGCGTTTTATGGGGCAATTTGAATGTGCATTGGTATAATTTAACGTAGAATTGATGTAATATTGCTGTTAGGTGCTGTGTTCTATTTTGTATGTGACTAAGCCGAATTTACTTAGATAATTAAATTATATTAACATTATTAACTTGTCATAATAATGTTAATACACTTTGAAAGAGCCTTTGACCTCTGGATCTGGGTGGGAGAATTTCGCAAATATCCATCCAAATTCCAGTTTCCTTTGTGTAATAATTTATAAAAGAATGATAAATGTTAATTGCATTATCGCATGTAGTTTACGCCATAGTTTGTAATATGTGGAATAGTCGTAATTGGCCTACAAAATTTAATTGTTAATATTGAGACTCTTATTGACAATGTACTGTGTGCTGTTTCCAAGAAATAAATAAAAAGTATTTTGGTGATCAATCTTGGAAAGATCAAAAATAATATTGTTTGCTTTCTCTTTTTATTTAAGCCTTGTAAAAAGGAAAGATCTTTTATTTCTACATTAACTTTAGGAACACAATAATGATGTAAATGTTATTATTAGCGCGGCAGACTTTGATAAGAGGATGATAGTAAGGCGTAATTAAAACAAGACATATAAATCTTTACAATGTATTGTAATATTGGTATAAAAATAAAATAATAAATATAATATTTTTATAAATGAGTACACAGTGTCAGGATTGATAGACGAATATTTAAATTTTAATAATGTCAACTACATCAGTCTATAATGGCCAGTTTTAGTTTATGTAAGAAAACCTTATTACAACACGCTCCCTTAAACTAACATTGGTCACATATTTATGCAATAGACTGTACCTACAAAAACACTAACAAAAACATACTAAAGTTAAGAACTTATTGACAAGTTGTCAAAACAGTATTTGTGTTTTGGATATGGCAGCGCCTTAGTACAAATGTCTGCCACCATTTCAGTTGTAGGTTTGTACATTATTTTAATTAAGTTTTGTGCAACCGCTTCCCTAACAAAATGATAACGGACTGCTACATGTTTAGTGCGTTTGTGAAATACCGGATTGTAAGCTAACTTTTGGGCAGACTGATTGTCATTGTAAAGTTCTATTTCCTTATTACAATCGTAAATAACAACAGGCTCAGAATAACCCAATATTTCACCCAAAAATTGCTTCAAGTACATAGCTTCTTTTGTAGCTTCACTTAACGCAACATACTCTGCTTCGGTAGAAGACAAAGCAACACAAGTTTGTTTTTGACAAGACCATGATATAGTATTGCCATTAATTTTAAAAATATATCCTGTAAATGACTTACAATCTATATCGCTTGCCCAATCCGCATCTGTGTATCCCGTTATATGAAAACTTTTATTTCTGGAACTACTAGCTTTGAAAAATAATTTAGTATTTAAAGTTCCTTTCAGATAACGAAGTACACGTTTTGCGGCGGCCCAGTGTTCCTCAGAGTAACAAGAATTAAACTGACTTAAGTATGAAACACTATAAGACAAATCGGGTCTAGTCATTTGACATAGAAACATTAAAGAACCTATTAGTTCTCTGTAAGGCAAATTAACATTACAGGGATTTTTATTACGTATAAGTTTTGTGTTTGGCTCTAAAGGTGTCTTGACAGGCTTACACTCAGTCATGCCAAATTTATCTAAAATTTGTAAAATGTAACGCTCCTGACTTATTGATAATTCACCACGACCTTTGTCATGAGTTATTTGAACACCCAAAGCATTATTTAACTTACCTAAATCCTTAATCTTAAAAGCTTTTGACAATGCATTTTTAAGTGAAATTTCCATATTTTTATTATTGTAAAACAGGAAGAAATCATCTACATATAAAGATATATACAATATACTCTCTCCCGCCCGTTTCACGAAAATGCATTGTTCAGTGTCACATTGCTTGTATTGTAAAGTTAATAATACATCTTTTACTTTAGAGTACCAAGCACGTGGGGACTGTTTTAAGCCATAGATGGCCTTTTTAAGAAGACAAACTTTAGACTCCTCACCTGGTTTAAGAAACCCAGATGGTTGGGCCATATAAATTTCTTCGAATAAATCGCCGTTTAAAAACGCTGTTTGAACGTCTAGATGTTCTATGTCGAGACTTAGTTCAGTTGCCACAGTGAATAAAACTCTGAGCGACGTGTATCGGACTACAGGTGAAAACACCTCCGAATAATCTTCGCCTTTACACTGTGTATAACCCTTTGCAACTAAGCGTGCGCGATATCGTGAAATATTACCATCAGCATCACGTTTTATTTTAAATATCCACTTGTTTTGTACGATATTTTTATCATTAGGTCGGTCAACTAATATCCATGTTTTATGTTCATGAAATGCATCTATTTCTGTTTGCATAGCCTCCTTCCATTGCTCAGCATTGGGAGATTTTAAAGCTTCTGCCAGGGTAGATGGCTCTAATTGATCGCCACAAAAGTTAGTAATTGGATTACCATACCTTATAGGTTCGTGATGTTCACGTGCAGGATACCTTTTCGGTTCCTCAGGAAACGTACTGCTTGTCGTAGCAATATTCGGTTCTTCGACAGTACTGGTACAGGTATTATTCGCGCCAGTTCCAATATTTGAACTTTCACCCACCTCATTCTCAGTATGCTCTACTGGATGGTCAGGTTCGTCATCTTCATCAGTCTCACTGTATGTAGAAAATGGGAACGGTAATACATGATGTTCATCTATATTGCGTTTTACAAATGAGAACTGATTTTCAATAAATTTGACATCCCTAGATAGAGTGATTTTATTTGTATTATTATCGAATAACCTATATGCTTTAGAGCTGTCGTCATAGCCTACGAACATAAACTTTTTGCTTTTTGGCTCCAATTTTGTACGTTTATTGTGAATCACGTGAGCATAAGCATCACAACCAAATACTTTCAAATCATTTAAATTAATTGGTTTATTCAACCATAACTCCTCAGGAAGTTTATTTCCTATCTTTTTAGTTGGTGACCTATTAATTAGATAAACTGCGGTATGTGCAGCTTCGGCCCACAATTTTAAATTGCATTTGGAATCATATAGCATACATCTAACTTTATCAAGAATAGTGCGATTCATGCGTTCGGCTACCCCGTTTTGCTGTGGAGAATAGGGAACTGTCAATTGATGAAGGATACCTTTTCGTTTGAAAAAGTTTTGTAAGTCCTTATTACAGTAATCCCTTGCATTATCAGAACGAATGACTTTTACTTTTGAAGTACACTGATTCTCTACCATAGCAATAAATTCTTTAACTTTAGAAGTCACTTCGAATTTATTCCTCAAGAAATATATAAATACTTTTCTACTATGGTCATCGATAAAAGTTAGAAAATATTTCTTACCTCCTATAGATTCGACGGGTAGTGGTCCACATAGGTCTGTATGTATCAAATCTAAGTTGCTAGTCGCTAACTCTTTCTTGGGATTTGATATAAATGGATCTCTTGAATGCTTACCTTGAATGCAAATCTCACACGTATTACTTAAAGTATTATCTGTAAAATTAAAAGTATCTACTTGATCACGTAAATGTTTGAGGCTTTGTGTGTTCAAATGACCCATACGCTTATGCCAAAGATCAATGGATTCCATCGTTTTAGTGATATTAGCATATATATGACAGGTGTCAAGTTGATAAGCTTTATCAACTTCTGAACCAGTTACAAAAACTTTTCCAGATATTTTACAATCACTGTCATTAAATATCCTACAACCTTTAGAATCAAACACAGTTACATATCCTTTCTTAACAAGATCAGTTACAGATAATAAATTTACAGAGAGATTAGGTACATACATTACATTAGAAATCGTATTTACATTATTATTAAAAAGTCTTATTTCTACATTACCAAGTCCTTTACATTGCAATTTTTCACCATTTGCTACAGTCAAGTCAATGGCAGCAATATCTTTGTAGTCTTTCATCCAATCCTTACGACCAGTCATATGATGTGTCGCTCCTGAGTCGATGTACCAAATATCATGGCTATCATTACATACGCTCAAAGCAGATAGAGACTTTGGATTATTGGACTTTGTATTGTCAGATTTCGGTTTGTTTTTGAACCAACATTCTTTCTTAGTATGTCCAGCTTTCTTACAATTCCAACACCACTTCTTATTTTTATTACTATCTTTGGATTTGTTCTTATCTCCAGAATACAGACATGTTTCAGTCTCCTTATTATTGCCATTCCATTTTGTGTCTTGTAACAATTTAGTTTTAATCAAGTCACTTGTTATGGTGACACCGGAGTGCTCTAATGCCATAACCATAGGGTCATATTCTGTAGTTAATCCTTTAAGAAGTACTACGCCCAAAAACTCATCATCTACTGGCTTACCTATAGCACTTAGTTGATGTCCAATAGAAATTGTATCATTGACGTATGCTTGCATGGTGCTGTAATCCGTTAGTTTGACGGAACATAATTTGCGAAGAAGCTGAAGACGTCTGTTCAATCCTTTGTCATCGAAAACTTTTTCTAGAGTATCCCACGCATCTTTAGCTGATCTGACATTTATCAGATGTGGAAAACAAGCTTTGTCGACCGAGAGATTTATTCTTGCTAAAGCTTTTTCATCTCTCCTGATACGAATATCGGCCGCAGTTGTATCACCCTCAGGGTAACCACTAATACATTGCCAAAGATTTTCGTGCACTAGACTGTTTTTCATAATGAAACGCCAGTCATTATAATTTTCTCGCCCTCGCAATTTTTCATATGACGAAAAACATGACGCACTTTCTTTATCCATTATGAAAATAGTTTTCTAAAAATTAGGACACTGATAGCGATAGGGATAGTGATAGGCCCATAACCTATTGTAATATTGGTATAAAAATAAAATAATAAATATAATATTTTTATAAATGAGTACACAGTGTCAGGATTGATAGACGAATATTTAAATTTTAATAATGTCAACTACATCAGTCTATAATGGCCAGTTTTAGTTTATGTAAGAAAACCTTATTACAACACAATGAACCAAACTGAACACAAATTTATAGGCCCCTGGAGATCGAACCTAGGCTTCTGGATTAAATTCTGGTGGACCATTAGACCACGGAAGCGGTTGTAGCCAAAAAACGAAATTATAAGTATGATTGAATGCCCACAGAACCCTAGAAAATACCCAGGCTCCATCCATCGTATAATCAAAATGTTACATAACGCTCTGCTCTCGCATGCAGATGATCTTGATGTAAAGAACTTGCTTCCTGTGACGTGAGGACGCCGCCGGTTCACCTTCGGTCTTTTTTTATATAAATTTCCATATTATCTAAGTATAATTAAGGACCTGTGTTATGGATACTAGATAACGGACACATGTACTAATCACACATAATAATCTGGATAATTCTTCGGTCTTAACTATTATAGTAACTTGACACCAAGTGAGATGAAAGCCAAACACTCCCCTATTTAAAAAAAAATTACTAAACATTTTCTCTTTTAGTAAACACTGAGTAGGTACCTAAAGCAGACAACTGGCAATATAATTACTACGTACACGATATTTTTCGCTTCAAAAGTAAAGTAAAGTTAAGCGTTATCCTGTATGTGTAGACGTACAATAAGCACAATAAACACTGGCTGTTGGCTTATTACCGTTAATGAAGCCTGACGAAAGAACCAATAAGGACGGAGGCACGAAATTTAAACACCGGTGAGTAATTCATAGGGATGAGCTAAATTTACCTTTCATCGATATATCGACAAATGTTCATTTGAGATTTGAAGTTCTTGCTATTAATAGAATTTTTAGCACTCGACTACTAGAAAAATGTTCTAGAAAACTCTTGTATCTACAAATGTATATTTATTATATATTTATAATAAACTTTTTACACAATAAAGGTGGCAACAAACTTAATTTCACCTGGTGATATTAGCGGTCATCGTAGACCCATGTTTGCAATAAAATTAATGTACGTACTCTTGCGCTACAAACGCGACGCTTCTCCTCTCATTTGTGAAGTTCTGGAAACCATATTGCATTTCATATAATGCTGAGGTCCTAGCCTTTTGTAGCACCTTTAGGTCTACCGCTCACTTTCAACTCGAACGTTGCAGAGACCCTAGACTCTCCCTTAACTTTAAGTACTCACTGACAGGTTAAACTAAACTCCAAGAAAGCGTTATATATGTATGACTACGGTAAATTGGAACAAAGGGTTCATAATCGAGCAAATGAACCCTGTTGTAGTGCCATTTACACTCCGGAAGAATTAAAATATGTCCTGTAGGAAAATTTGAAAAAGTAGGTACCGATTGACCCGAAGTATGTGTTCAATTATCTTCGATAATGTAATGATAGGTACGCGGTAACTTATATTCTTTTCGATCAATCAACTTATGCAGTTAACAAATTACTTAGTTCTATAAGATCTGACCCTCAATTTAAATTATCAATCTTGGTGAATTTATACTATCTGCTCGTAATCGATCGATTTTTCGATACAGGCCCATCACTACCTCATGATCTGAGCCGAATCGCCGGCAATTCCTTTGTTTCACCATCACCAGGAGGCTACCGGGCAATAAAAGAGCCATTTTAAACAATGGTCCCATAAAAATTTGGAATTCGCAAATACACCTTAAAATTTTGACAAAAGGCAGCGGCGGCAGCACGTTGTTGGTTGAACAACACAAGAATATTGTATTTTGGCTACGTTTCTTGAATATTGAACATTGCCTAATATTTTCATCATTTACGACCTCAGAATACTGAAGTTGCGTTTAAATTCATTGTGTATTTGTTATTACTTGTTGTTCGTATGTTAGGTACCTAATATTTCTTTTCATACGTTATCCTAAACAATGTAAATGGAGAAATTGTCTTTGAGAAAATAATTATTTTATTACCAATTAAATTCCCATATCAAAATAGTACTTACCTACTTCAAATTAAGGAAGTACTTTGATCTATTTTGAACGATGAATGATAATATTCTCTAACTTGGTAAAATACTTTTAAAAAGTATTCATAATAATGTTAAACATACATATAATTTTCTTAGCGAGTTTCTCCCGAGTTCTTGTTGTAAAAACACGTGTTGAGAGATTCTATTTTTAACCAAAATCTACCATACAATTTTTTTGTAACTATAATTCAGTTTTCACTTGACATTGGCAAAAAGGCATAATAATCTTTAAGATTTGTGAATGCCATTAATTAAGAATAGAATTTTCTTAGCTTTTGTTAATTTCCTTCCTACTAGCTGAATCGCCACACGTGGTTTACATATTTGCAAAAATGAAATTGAAAACTCAATCCCAAACGTGACGTGGTGACATTTATGTTAAAATTTTGTATGCTATCTATATATAATATATCGTTCTACGTTATAAAGTTTTGATAACAAATATGAGAAAAAAGGAGAACTACCAAGTACCAACGTAGTTTTGCTTTATTAGCGAATTATTCTAAATGAGAGACTGGAATGTATGAAACGTGTCCGATTTTGTAATAAACACGTAAACCTGTTATTTCAGCTTACAAAAAAGGAATTCTAAACCCATTGCCTGCATGTTGATACACCCTAGTTTGAGGGCGGAATAATGAGATAGGTTAGCGTCCATGTTTGGCGAGTATCCTATCAAAGCTCCATAACATCACGAGGCTGAGTGGGCTGCCTGCGTGGGGCTAGCCATCAACTTTTACAAGCTATTGTGCCTAGTACTAGATGGGTGGTAATGACGTCATTGGCGTTCTAAGTGACACCAGTAAGCGTTATTGCGGTTTTAGTGGACTCATTGGAATGGAAAAGAGCGTATTGTCTGTGATGTAGCATAAGGCAGGCCAGTGATGAGTAATCCAGTCTATGTGATCGCAATATTTAACTGACACGTATCCTAAATCGCTGAAGTGAAAAACGTGACAGGGCAAGGGTATTCAATCACCGTTGCCTACGTATGAAGCACGTTTCTCTGCTTAAGAGAGAGAGGTTCGCATACACACGGGATGCTCTCGATGAGGTCATATACAGACGTTGCTGTACATGTAGTTGGTGTTTTCGTGGTTTTTGGTGCGTATGCTTGGTTACCCAGAGATGCCTACAAATAGATACCTCTCATGCAGGCTAGCTAGAAAAAATGGTAGTTCGCAATATAAAAAAGTTAATATAGTTTTTTAACATTCCAAATTCAAATCACAGAATTGGCTGGCTATAATGACTGTAATGAAATTCGAGAGACCCAATATTGTTATCGTAGATACATCACTCTTAAGTGCACATTATCACTAATCTGTTAATCAATACGACTTTACTGCTCATCATAAGACTGTTATGACTTATTTTACGTGAGCTTTGCATGAAATTTACATAATGCGACAGTCGCGGACCGGTTTAAGTTTCTTTAGGATTTCCATTTATTACCAAAATTCTTCATGTTTGTTGAAGAAATAAAATAGTGCATTAGTAACATTTTTTCAAATTTAGCCTAATCAATGCAAAGGGATTTCGCCCCTACAACCACATATATCTACACAAAGAGGCTCAGCCGCGTTTGTGAGTTAAAAATATTAAATAAATGTACCAAATCCGATGAGATTTTTCATCCAAGTTAAAACAGTGAAATTGTCATTTTTGAAAACAAATAAAGTAAAATTTTAATAAACAGTAAATCTAAAAAACTAAATAAGAGCCCAGACTGCTAATCTGAGTTTTTTCGTCTTTTATTAATTACAAAACTACGCAGAGTAAAATGGAAATATTAATCAAGATTGTTGTTGTAAAGTCATGTAATTACCAAACAAAGTTATTATGATCCCCTCAGATAAAATTGCGAACACGTTTCCTTAACGATACATTGAAAGGGAACGGATGTTTATCCTATTTCTCGGCGCAGGAAATCTAGTAGGTAATCTTTATTAATCATCTTGTTATGAATATAAGATTGTTGATTTATCTTAACTAAGCAATTATAAATTTCTTTCTTTTTTACTTTTTCGTATACGTAGTACCTATAGAGGAAATCTTGTAATCGTCAAAAAATTCGACCGAGATTTTGACGGATTTACAGGTTTTGGACCTCCTTGAGTCCAAAAATACCGTTTTTGGAATTATGTCTATGTGTGTCTGTGCGTTAGCACGATAACTCGAGTATGTTTTAACTTACAGAACACAGTTACAGAACACAGATTAACTTATTGCAACCAAATTTAATATGCATGTATGACATCAAAATATAAAGTTTCTATCAACTTTTGAGTAGTTTCCGGTATACAAGAAAGTCAAGGTGAGACCACTCCCGATTTTTTATTCTATATTGAAAGAAGGAGATTTGATCAAACATGGTCATCTCCATAGGAAACCACTGGTTTGACAATAATTCATACTGCACCAATCCCAAATAAATTGGGAGCAGGGTTAAAGAGAGAAGATATAACATTTTCCCTCAAAGAGGGATTTTCAAGGGGCTGAGGCCGTGTCTCAGAGCACTTCGATCCTATGGGATCTTTTGTGCTTCCCCTTTCCTTATCACCCATCCCCGCCAACATCAAAAACATTTTGCATGAGTTTCACGATATTGGCGGAGTTAGCGCCAGTTTAGTGGAGTTAGCGTGTGGTTAACGCAGCCGCCCGGATTGCGGAGAATGCTGACTTCGATTCCCGCCTCGGGAAAGTCGATTTTATTTAGTGTATTTTTTCTAATCAGAATGTAATTAAAAAAAGCCAAGGTCCATTTCATCAGTATAGTGGTTGGATATTCTGTGGTAGCTGTTTTAAGTGCACCTGGTTAGCTACCTACCACTATTTCCCTAAGTCATTATTTAATTTTTTTGGGTTTAGGCATTTAGAAATAAGTTTCAGCTCAGCTCCTGCGTTATTTGTTACGTGTTGTATAATATCTATTTACCCTAATTGTAATGTGGTCTGGGTTCGAATCCTGGTTGAGACAAAATTAAATGTTTGTGTGATGGACACATTCTGTTTACGAGTAACTGGTCGCTTATGTATTCATTTATATTTACTTTATAACTAATATCCAATTTATTATGTACTAGCGACGCGCCCCGGCTTCACACGGGATGTCTTGGCTTTTCTCTACCATTTTTTTTACAGAAAGCGACTTAATTTTATATTATGTACAGATAAGTATAGATATTTGTCATTTATGTATCACCAACACACAAAATTCTTAATGATACGTCATTTGGGCTAAATAATTAGTGTGAGCGTGGAAATATAATTCATTATGTATTATTAAAACGTAAGGTGAGATGATTCAATTAAGTTTTTCAGTAATTTTAACTCTAATCGTGTTTATAATAAAGAGCGTTCTTGCAAAATTGTTGTTACCTAACTTTGTCTTCCAATTGAACAATGTACCTTTCCTGTAACTTAAGCAGAACGAAATGTTATGGTCAAATGCATTGTGACTGGCAAGCAAACTCCCATATTATCTGACACTGGTCCCTTATAACGTTGTCGACGCAGAATATCAAGAGCGATATAGTTGCCGGCAACGTCGCTTTCGAGAATCGAAATTATAGCATTATCTTGAGCACGGGACGTCAACAATGTAAATAAGTGCATGATTGGAAAATATATCATTTATTAAAGACTTTGTTGGCATTGTGCTAATTACGAAACCAGATTGTCAAAAAAAGTGTAGCTGCAGTGAATAGCTTCGTTTTTGGTGCTTTTAATCGTACATACACTACAATTTGTACATACACTACAATTTGTACTTACAATATTTTAATATCATTATTCTCATATTAGCATCAACTAACAAAACCTTACCAAATACCACTTGATAACGCGTGGTAGGCAATTCTAATTGTACTATAATTATACACGATAGTTATAACTTTATGACTCATTAACTGAAAATTGTATGTTCATAAAACAAATATCTGTATCCAATGAGATTTAATCCCAGCATGTGACAGATTTCAGATCAGTCAACGTCTAAAATCTTAACGAGATACTTGCACTAGTTGCATTGCTCATGTCAGTGGAACAAAAGTACGCAAATCAAATTAGAAGTCGTTTATTAGAGAAAACGTTTTGAAAGTCCGACAAGCCGCAATACAGTGCAGTGTTTGTGTTAGATGCGCGGGCGCGGCAGGCGCGTGTCATCCGCGATGCAGAGTAATCTCCATGGCTCTATCCGGTGACGGAGTAGAGTATCGCTAGTTGATTATTGTGTTTATTTGCGGGCGTGTGCGCGCGAGTGTGTGTGCGTGCGTGCGAGCGGTAGTGGCCACCCAGGGCGCGGCCACACGCGGCGCCCACCCACGTGGCAGGGGCGCCGCATCGCGGCCCGCGCACTATCGCTCGCCCTCCGCCAAACTCGCTACCGGCCGCTGGACATCGATACGCGCACTGATTGACACATGCCACTCGGATAAGACCGATCTAATTGAAAACGGATTACGTGGACAGCGTCCGCCGTACGCGGGAGCCGCAGGAAAACAAACAGCCTGTAATATTTTTAAACGTAGCCAGGAAAATACACAATAACTTATATTTAATTTATGATGTTAATGATTTGAATAATCAAATTTCTGAAATACACTATAATTCAAATATCATAACAGCCTTTATAATTCGACCTGCTGGATTTAAGCAGTAGTCAGCCACGCTTGCCTAATGCGGATTGGTGGACGGAGTATAAGGTGATCAATACCCCTTTGCTGATCCATTAGTCTCCTACTACGACACTCGTTAGAGGATAGGAGGTGAAGCTATTCCACTCTGCCGGCATCACATGGCTCATCAAAATATAATAACTTAATCAAAAAAATATGAAATTTTAACATTAAATATCTTTACAAAATTTGTGTTAAAAATAACATTCAACCCAATTGCTGATTGCAGATGACTGTGTAAAATATAAGTTTTTTAAACGCTCTTAGAAGTAACATTTGTATTTGAATAATCACTGGGCAAGGGTCAAAAAGGTTGTCAGCCACAAATAAGTGTCGTACGGCCACATTACTTCCACGGACCAACATCATTCACATTTAAATGTTAATGGGCTTCTATAAGTGCACTACACTACAGTTTACGTCAGGCCAAGCATTTAATTTATTACATTGTATTGTGAGTAAAATCATTGCGAAGATTGCAAACGGACAGCTGTTAATCTCTTTCCGACGTCGAATGTCAAGGCAAGAGCGTATTCGGACTTTTTAATTAATCCTGTGTCTGAAAAATTACTTTTGCGATAGTAAAATGAAAGGCAGCCCGGGTTGCGCAACACCTGACGTGAATAGCGCGTGCGTTCACTGCCGAATTTCGCTCAGAGCCGCCGCCTGCGCACGCTCATTCATTCTGTGTGTACATTATAATTCCTGAAAAGCGTCCATTCAATTCACTCGCAAAGAAGCTTGCGAAGTCGCGATGTGTATCTTATGACGGTAAATTACTATTTAAAGACGATATTGATTTTGACTGCATTTGATTGATACAAATGAGTTTCAGCTATAGAAAAATATGAAATAACGCAGTAATTAATTCGAAAACTTTAATACAATGTTGTTATGTTTCTCTGCCGCTGACATAAAAATAGCTGGTTGTTATTATTATAGCAAGTTAGAGTAAAGTACCTCGTTAGTAGAGATACGGAGTGCTAAAGATAGCTATTAACAAACATGTTATTAATATAAAAAATGCGATATCTAATCTTTTATTAACTTGTAGTATTTATTAAAGGATAACAAAAATTAAATAAATAGGCAATGATAATTAAAGTAAAATGTTATTTTTTATAGTATAAGCACAGCCTAACTTATATAAACTCTGGTTTAAGTACCTAGTTATAGGTACATTTTTATTCACGATACTTAAATACTGCTAAGCACGTTTGAGGTTCATGTTAATTACGATGTTATAGATATCTCATCTTACTTAATCTGTGGTTGATTAATAATATCCAGACACAATTGATTTTAATTCGTCTCCGGTAGACATTCTACCGAGCGGAGACCAAAAGGTTAAAGTACTTAGAAAATAAAAATACAGCTTTTAAAACTAAATAGGTAGGCAACGACCTCAAAAAAATATTTAAATTTTTTGTAAACATAAAAAAATATTTCTCCGTTTTTAGTTTTGAAGGCAGTTTTTTTTTATTTCTATATACCTATTTTATTTTTCGCTTTTTAGTGTAAGTCTAGATTTTTTTAGGAGTTTCAGATCCTTTAGTTAGACAAACAAGTAGGTAACAAAATAGGAGTAGATAATATCGTCGATGTCAATTAAATAGGCAATATTAGGGATAACTCAAAAACTACTCGTCAAATGGCACTCAAATCTATATTAAAAGAATCTTCAAAATTGGTACACCCAGTAGAGAGTAATGAGGTATCACACGTAAAACAAATACAGTCGAATTGAGAACCTCCTCATTTTTTGAAGTCGGTTAAAAAGTAATGAATCCATTTTATAACATCTAATAATTAGATTATATTATTTCCATATTATGGTTTATTTAGTTGTTTTGATTAATGAATTTTGCGAATCGATTTTATTAGGTTCTACACATACAAGACAAAATTATTCGCTACAGGCCTCGAACCTCGCACTAATGGCAGTACTGGTAATGTTAAATAATAACTGGTAAGCGGTCAACCTTTGAACACTGCATCATCAGAGGCACCGCTCACACATTGCTGACCTTAGGTTCAGCAAACATAAACATCTTATGACTGAGCGTCAAAAGATGTTTATTTCCTTAGAAACAGTGAAAGTATGTTGTTTTTCAAAACTTACAGACCTCATTTATACATGACTTTGCTATTTGCTGCGACTTTGAAGACTTGGTCAGAAATTTTGTAGTACTTAAATAAGTATTCTTTTTTGTTTCGCTTCATATTTAAGTTTCAATTTATCGTAAACTCAGACTTAATAATGTTGCACACACATAATACAGCTCAAAGTATTGTCGGCAAAAAAGTAATGTTATAAAACAGTTTCATAAAAATTAAGTAATATCTATTTGTACGTAATGTTATCAAATGGTTAAGAGTATAAATTGTGAATTTTGTATTTAAAATAATAACGATAATAATAAACGACGAAAATAATACGAAAATAAAATAATAATTACGCAATGACAATAAATTATTATTACAAATACTTGTTGATGATTATTAAAAATACTTATTATATAGATCGCGTAAGTATATCAAATTTTCATTATCTTAAGAGGTACAGTCAATTCTCACTTGGATGTATTTTATATACATATTCCGTAATTGGTATTTTTTCTACCTTTACCAAAAACAAAAAACAAAAAAAAATCTATAAAAAACTTTTTAAAAACCAGCTTTTATTTAAATATGCTTTGAAAAGAAGGAAATAAAATGAACTTTAAATAATTTAATATGTTATAAAAGTTTGTCGCGAGATTTACTTCGATCATAGTTTATTTACGTACTATCTATCACAATCACAAGTAAAATCTTGCGACAAGCTTTTATTGCATTTTAAATTGTTTGTTTATTTTGTTTTATTTTTTAGAACATATTTAAATTAAAGGTTGTTTTTAAAACGTTTTAATAGAAATGTATTCTTAATTTTTTCAGTTCATTCGCCACGTGATGTTGGCAGAGTAGAATAGCATCACCCCATATCCTCCAATGGGTGTCGCAGAAGGCGACTAATGGTTTAGGAAAGGGGTTGACCTAGAAGGATCCGCTTATATACAAAAAATCATCAAAATAGTTGAAACCGTTCATTTCATTAATGCTTATCAACTGCTGCTTGCCATCAGGTGGGCCATATTTTCTTATGTCAGTTGGGAGACAACAAATACGGCCTGCCCGGTGGCAAGCAGTCACCGTAGCCTATAGACGCTTGCAACACACTGACGCCACACTCGCATGCTGCCAACCCTAGGGCTTTATCGCGCTATTTACAACGTTTTTACCAAAACCAAATCGTTATCGTTTTCATACATTTTGACAACAGTTTGACAGTTGTTAGCTGTCTGTTTGGTTTGTAAATAGCGCGATCGGGGGGCTAATCCCTTTCCCTACCCTGTGGAGCTCTGGCGACCTTACTCACCAACAGAAACACAATATCACAAAAATGTAGTGTTTTGACTGTGGTCTTCTTCTGCCATCCACAAAGTATAAAAAAAAGAATTATGCATAACTATAGTTTAGCACTGAATTCATGACAAAGTATGTACCTACTTAGTTCGTATACGGACCAATTATGTATGCTTATACTTGTACTTGCTATACGAATATAAGCATAGATATAATTTGTTCGAGTATAGAAGTATACTTTTGTTGTTGACGGTACAAAAGAAAGGCTCTTTGCCGGTAGGAAGACAAACGATCGAATTAACTTTGCCAAATGTGCGGTCAGCACAGATTTATAATGTGGGGGCTTATAAACGAAGCTAGATATAAATAATACTGATAGGTGTCGTTAGCTGAAATCATTTCACTGGAAAACCATAAGCACGCCATATCGATTCATCACAGACCCGAATCAAAGTTGAGCAATGAAATGTACGCTTTATTCTGCGAAAGCTACGTACCATTTTTGAATTCAGCGTTGGTGCTTAACCATGATTTGGGTTTTTCGGAAAAATATCACCTATGTTGTGAGCAATAAGACTAACATTTCAGTTGGTGTCGTCGGTTTGGTGGTCGGGATCTTTTTATGCCGTTCATTTTAGTATTATTTTTACTTCATCCTCAATAAATAAAATAGTTATTTTAACTGGCTCTTTATTCAGCTGCCTAATTAATACAATAATAATTTTCTCAAAAATTTTATCCTCTGAGAAACCAGGTCAATGAATTTTGGGGCAAGTGAGAAAGATTTTCCCACTTTCACAAGCCTGAAAGCTAGCTCTGTGACACGGTAGCTACAGTATTATATTTACGCGTTTTACGTATTTTTTCTAGTATTATATTTACGCGTTTGTAAACGCAAAAATAAAATTATTCCATAATGTAAGGTAGTTTCATCTTAGCTGGGCGTCAAATATTTGCAAAAATATTTCGTTCGGGTCTTGGAAGTGCAAATTTCAAAGATTTGATGAAACGATGTTTACCATAAAAACATAAGCACCAAGCACTGACAAATTTCGACAGCGAAAAGCAGTGCCTCGGTGGCGAAATTGGTCAACGCGTCCACCCGGATTGTGGAAGGTGTGGGTTCGAGTCCCGCCTGAGGCAAGTCGATTTTTTTTCAGTGCATTTTTCTAGTATTATATTTACGCGTTTGTAAACGCAAAAATAAAATTATTCCATACGGTAGCTACACATTATAAACAAGTAAAATTCTAGTGTGCAAGGCACGTAAGGTACTGAACTGTCAAAAGTGGGTACTTCAACTTTTATGTGTTGTTGGCAAGCGGTCGTCTTTAGGGAGGACCAACCATTTCTGCCAATTTCAGGTGATGGAAAAGACACAATGAGGCTCGATTAATCAGTGAAAAGTTGTTCCAAAACTATGTTGCACTGTTAATATGTTAATATGTTGCACCTGCAAGAGGACAACACAAACATTTGACAACACATATATAGCAAACATTAAATTAGGCTACAGAACATACAAAGTTTTATTAGTAATTAGTATGTTATATTTTAATGTTATAGCGGTATATATAATGGGTAAGTATTTTAATGAGGGGAGAGTTTGTATAAAAATATGATTTCATATTGATTGGCCTTGGGATTTGATTTTTTTTAAATATAAATATCGAACAATTGACTCCTGAAATGATTCCACCTGATGGTAAGCAGAAGTGGAGTCCAAATGCGAAGATAGCTAGCGCGAGTGATAAAAAAAATATATTTCTCCGTTTATAGTTCTGAAGGCTGTTTTGAAGGCAGCCCCTGCCTATAGCTTTCTTGATGCATTTGCGGTTATCAGTATCGATAAGTGCTGGTGGATAACCAGCTTTCTATATGTATACCCCAAACATAATTAAGAAGTTTGAAAAATACCGTAAAAATACTTACTTATAATTTATTTGTAATACCAATGTATAAAATCGGGAGTGGTCTCCCCTTGACTTTCTCGTATACCGGAAACTACTCAAAAGTTGATAGAAGCCGAAGCCTTATATTTTGATATCATACATGCATGTTAAATTTTGGTCACCCATCCGAGTACCTACCGCGACTTGATAGTAACCTTATATTTTGATTTCATACATGTATGTTAAATTTGGTTGCAATAAGTTAAAGCATACTCGAGTTATCGTGCTAACGCACAGACACACACACAGACATAATTCCAAAAACTAGATTTTTGGACTCGGCCTCCCTGAGTCCAAAAATATAGTTACGTGTAAATCTGTCAAAATATCGAGGTCAAATGTTTTCACGATTACAAGCACGGAGCACTAAACCACCTTCCTCTATACAACGTATGCGAGAAAGTAAAAATCGCAGTGTCGTATTATTAGAGAGTTTTACTATAATGTTTCGGAAGATAATGACAGTTTAATTATTTTTGCGGCTGAAATGTTAAGTGATTAAGGTCAGGGAATTTTATAATATAGGTAAACAAAACTAATCATAATTTATTTAAATATGTAATTATTTACGTATTTTTGTAAACTATACCCTAGACAGCATGCAACATATCTTAAGTTTATTATACCCATATTTTTTGTAACTTTAACAGGGATGTTATCGCCGAAGGTGGGAGCGAGATTCATCAGGAATCCTCAACCACTCTGGACGTCTATCTTATCATCAACTGCGGAATACTTCTGTTACTCTAAATACTGACTGAAATAAATAAAGAGAACAATAAAATAAAAATTAAAAGAGTCACGGCTGGAAGGAAAACAATACACCGACTCCAAGTAAAATTGTGAAGGAGTTTCTCCCGAGTTTTTGTTGTAGAAACACGTGTCGAGAGACTCCATTCTTAACTCAATATACCGTACAATTGTGTGTTAATTGTCTCTACATTTTCACATGACATTGGCGAAATGCGTAATCTTTCCGTGTCGCGATCGCCGTTAATTTAAAAGAAGAAGTAAAATTGTGAACGAAAAGATGATAAATAATCTTCACGTATCTGCTTATAGAAACATCAGCGAAACGTCTCAATTCTCCGCACTATAATCAGGGCAAGATAATTTTAGGTTTCTGTCACTGAGGATATTCAATCGCACCATATTTATGTAAGGTATACGTTAATGTATTTGTTCGGCAGGTAGCGATACTAATGCGGCTGCTGACTGGCGCCTGTCGCCACGTAATTGCTGACTCTTCTCTTAACTACACCAAATTTGTACGTTCTATACCATTGAAGTCTTATCTTAAATTGAATCAGAGATCAAGAACATACAGATATTTGTAAACTGAAGTTTATATTGCTAAATGCGAAATTGTAATTGTAGTGATAATGTTTATTTATTGTAAAAAGGTTTAATTAAAATTTTGTTCTTAAAACTTTTTGTAAGCTTTGCATAATTTTTATTGCTACACGAACCGCTTTCGCTAATTATCTTCATCTTAATCTGTACTTATATCTTGGTGTGTCCATAATAGCCTGTCAGAGTTTTATAACTCGCTATTACAGACCTCTGACCTGACTTGTTTTTATGACTGACATCCTTCGACAGAAGTCAGGGCCACCACTTCTCTGTGCTTCAAAAGGCGCTCGTAGAAAATGTTATTATAATTAATCTAATATATAAAATTCTCGTGTCGCGGTGTTTGTGGTTAAACTCCTCCGAAACGGCTTTCCCGATTCTCATGAAATTTTGTGTCCATATTGGGTAGGTCTGAGAATCGGACAACATCTATTTTTATCCCCCTAAATGTTAAGGGTAATCCACCCCTAATTTTTTTATTTATTTATAAGGCAAAACAACGTTTGCCAGGTCAGCTAGTTATTTTATAAAAGTGTACTTTGATTATAAAATTAAGGTAGCTTACTAATTTTACAATCTAAAAATCTGTTAAAGTAAAACAATGAAATAAGACAACATAATATATTAAAAATTATTGTGAAAGAGAATGAATATTTCTAAATTATTGTCAATTGATACACTCATACCTATTGATTAAATGTATATTGAAAGGAAATCAGAGTAGGACCTAAACTGTACTAATTTTACAACATAGTATAGTAACAAATTCAAGCGCAATGAAATTGGTTAGAGGCAACCGTTTACCTGCAAACTGCGTAGTAACTAAAAATTCAATCACACAGAATCGTTAGGTTGTGCAAGGCGGTGTCCCTTTGGTCGAGTACCGAGAAGCGATAGGGCGTGGCCTCCGGGACCTTTCATTCCGTCATCAATCTGCCGTATAGAGACATAAAGCGGCCTTCTACTGCGATTAGCTTGAGGAGTGGTTCCGACGATTTTTTATAATTTTCCCATCACTATTGGTTAACAGAAACGGAAAAGAAAAAATGCTTCCGCAACTTCGTATTTTTGTTGAACATCTAAATTGTTCCCTTCAAAGGTAGAATATAGATTCATAAAAACGTTTGAATATGAAAGTTCTACACTAGGGTAATGTTACAGATGTAGTACATAAAAATTCACGCAAAATGACAATAATATTGCTGTCATCTCAACCGAATACATATGTATTCATGGGTTCAAAATATCTCACTTAAAGAAAAGTTCGTCTATGCAAACAATATTATTGTCATCTTCTTCATTAACATAGTAGGTAAGTGTGTGAATGCAAAATAAAGATCATCATCTTTTCAGCCGAGAGACGCTTACTGTTAGACATAAGCGTCCCCCAAGGATCTCCAAGAACATTGGTCCTGCGCTGCCCGCATCCAGCGGCTTCTCGCTACCTTTACTAGATCGTCGGTCCTCCTTTGTGGGGGGCCTACCAACGCTGTACGTACGCGGCTACCACTCGAGGACCTTTCCACCCCAACAGCCGTCAGTCCTCCTCGCATTGGGCCCTGCCCACTGCCACTTAAGGTTTGCACTTCTTTGAGCTGTATCGGTGAACTTCGAATAAAGAAGAATAAGGAAATAATGAAAAAGGTAAGAAAATAGTGCGAATTGGAAAAAATAAATATCAGTATCTTTAATATAATATTATCTAAAATATAATGTGCGTGATTTATATTATCTGCGTGATAGTCTTATTTCTGAATTGGTGGAAGTAAAATAAGCACATTGCACGAATGTCAGATAAGGCCACTTTCTACAAATTTTAATATGCTCGCACTTGCCCGAGTAATCAAGGAATTCGTCCTGACATTTTATTACCGAATTGCCAGCAATTTGTACGTAAGTGAATTAGCCTCCGCGTACGTTTAAGTTATGGGAGAAACTCCATCGTAAGTTTATCAGAGGATTTAAGTGTGCTTTCAAGGAGTGTGTAAAATAATTCATAAAGGCAACGTGCGTGTTGTTTGTATAAGCTACGTTAATCGCTTAATATCAGGGTGGTATTGTGGATTTGAAAAGAACCTTATTATGATTTCGAAACTGATGACACTACATCACTACTAAAATTATGGAATTATTTTATTTTTGCTTTTATAAACGCGTAAATATTTTTAATACTAGAAAAAATGCACTGAAAAAAAATAAAATTATTCCTTATTGTATGGTAGTTTCATCTTAACTGGGCGTCAAATATTTGCAAAAATATTTCGTTCGAGTCTTAGAAGTGCAAATTTCAAAGATTTGATGAAACAATGTTTACCATAAAAACATAAGCTCTGACAATTTTCGACAGCGAAAAGCAGTGTCTCGGTGGCGTAATGGTCAACGCAGCCGCCCGGATTGCGGAAGATTCGGGTTCGATTTCCGCCTGAGGCAAGTCGATTTTTTTCAGTGCATTTTTCCTAGTATTAAAACTACTAAAATTTCCATACTACGTATATCATTAGATCTATCTGGACTGCTGAGAAGATTTTGAGTATAGCTTTGTCTTAGTTGTTGGCTTTTTTGTTTATTTACTGAGGGCTATTTTTTGCTTATTTCGTGCAATTAATTATCAATCGGGCACCTACCCATGTTATGTTAACAAAAGTTATGTAAATACTATGGTGATATTAAAAATACAAAATTGTAAAAATTAATTTGTAATTTGTCATACTTTTTCTTTTTTCGTTCGAACTATTTGTATGGAGAAATATGTACAATTCCAAATTTTTAATATCACCATAGTATTTATATGACTATGTTAGCATGGGTAGGTGCCCGTTTGATACCTCATGTCTTTACAAGAAACAAAACTTGTTCTAGCATTTTTGAAATTTTGACCTGTGTGGGGATGAAATAGGGGATGAAAGGTCGTCTGGAAATCCAAACATACTCGTAATCCAAAAAATAACTATTCCACGCAGATGAAGTCGAGGGCAAAAGCTAGTTCAAATAAAAAAAAAACACTTTCAAAACTAAAAACGGAGAAATAAAAATTTTGTTTACAAAAATCTATTTTTTTGAGGTCGGTCCCAATTACAAGTGACAAGGTATATTCCAAATATGTAGGTATTAAGGGGCATTATTACTCAATCACGAAACTTGGAACACGAATAACTCCATCCCGAAATCACGAAAATAGTTGACACTAATAATGTTTACCTACCCGAATCAATGTACCACGAATCAACAGTAACACTGTACTCCGACGGTTAGTTGATCTAAAAATTGGAACGGTACGACGTAAACCACTGATATATCAATCTAAGGAGATCGGTCGAATCGCCGAGTTCATAGGAAGGTCGAGTGTCGCGATCAGCGGCCGTACTACATAACATGTTCTAGTGGAGCATGCCGTAATATACACTATTCATTGCGCGCGTCTTAAGGACTGCGAAGCGATGAAAGTTAAGCACAGCCGCAAAGGAGATCGGTCGAATCGCTGAGTTACGTATTCACTTGATTTTATCGGAAGGCGAAGTGGCGGAAATGTATGCCCCCAGCGCATACACTTGTCACAAGTTAAACGCCGGGTTGGCCTATCTCCTTGTATTATTAAATCCGTGACGTAAACACTTTCGCATAGGTTAGCGAGGAGCGAAGCGACGAGCGGGTTAAGGTGCATAAACACAGCGCCAGAAGCGACTTAAGGGCGTTTCGTCGTTGAGATTTCGTGGTACATTAATTCGGGTAAACATTATTCGTGTAAACTATTTTCGTGGTGGCGTGATTTCGGGATGGCGATAATCGTGTTCCAAGTTTCGTGATTGAGTATCACACCCGTATTGAGGTTGGCACCTACTTCAAAAAAACATCTAGATTTTCATAAACAAAATTTTTATTTCTCCATTTTTAGTTTTAGAGGCGGGTTTTTTTAGTTAATAATAATTTATTTTTTGATTTTTAGTGTTTTATGTATAGAATTTTTCAGGAAACTATCTCGAGACCTTTTAGACACACATGAGATAAGAGTACAATATCATCTCAATTAAATAGGCGTTATTGGTGATAACTCAAAAACTACTCGTCAGATGTCGATCAAATTTAAATGGGACCATCTGATAAGCACCAGCTTCCAAAGGTTGTAAGAATCTTCAAAATCGGCACTAAAGGAGGACGACGCGTCCATATTAGGACGCGTCGTCCTAATACTAGGCCTATAGACACTTGCAATATTAAGGGTATACCTATCACTAACACTCAATAAATTCAATAAAATAAAATAACACATTTGCAGTTAAATTCTTATAAGTGGTTTCCTCAATACCTCGGGTTTGGGAATTGCACATAAACATGTTGTATATTACAGCCAACTAATTTAGCAGTGTTCACAAATAGTTATTACATGCAATAACTAGTTATTATAACCAATAGGCCGTATGGTTAACGCGAATACGCAACGAGCCGAGTCTACAGTTTATTGGGCAAGATGCGAGTAGATACGGATAAATATATTATGTTTCATAAACGGTTAGTATTGTTTATTGTAATTGCTAGTCGGATGGCTGGAGATAAAAATTATTTTCATCCCACCACCTCGGAAAGTGTAATTTTGCGCTTCGAAATCTGGCTGGAAAATTCTATTTTATTCGCTTGAGCGGCAAAGTAGATTTGAATTTAGAACATCACATATAATGAGTACTCAATATTTATTGTAAATTCAAAACGTCATTAAACCTATTTAATGTAACCTCTATGGTGCCAAATTTATGATTAGAATGAAGATTATTTTGTCATTTCCTCGCTGAGGTGGGATGAAAAGTTACGTATTGCACTCGAGTGGAAAGATTTTTCACCTTGTGCTCGTTTGTTTCCCTCGCTGACGCTCAGGATTCTAATTTAGAATCACTCGCTGCGCTCGTGATTCAACTTTAGAATCCTTCGCTTGCTCGGTCATCCAAATCGAGCACGCGGTTAAAAAGGAACTTTCCACTCTTGTATAATAAATAACTATTATCGGATAGCTAATCAAAATACTATGCTTTGTAGTAAAGATTGACACATAAAAATTAATAAAAAAAATTGGTTGTCTGTAAAGTCGGTTTACTGACGATAGTTGAACGTGACAACGTCTTAAGAAAATACTGATGGAATGGTAGCATTTTTCAAAAGAAAAATTTAATTTCATTTGTTTTGCCGGCCTTACACGAGGTAACGCCGCATGCGTCATGTTTTTTCGTGCGTGCAGCCGGCTCTATCGAATTATAAGACGTTGTCACGTCAAAAAATGTTATTTAATTGAAACATTAATATTATATTCCGTTTATTGCACTTCACAGCAAACGCAAACTTATCACTACAAGAGTTATCTTACTGAGAAGCCAGATGTGTGTGAAATGACTAAAAATTTTTGTAGTTTTTTAATTTATAATATATTATCTTGATAACTGTCTTAAACATAAATATGCAAAAAAGTCATAAAATTTAGTCGTGCTAAAAATCTTGTCTTCGGCCGGAATCGAATAGGTGTTCTTTGCAATCTGGTTCAATTGCTCCACATTAGTCTTTATTAGATTATAATCGAAATAATGCCATTTTTATTAGATTATCTATATATAAATATAAAAATTAATCCCTGTTTCCTTTGGTCACGCCATTGCTTCAAAACAACTTTACCTATTTCAATCATCTGTTTTCTTATACTTTGTTTCTACAAAGTATAAGAGGTTCCTAAAGAAAGAAAAATTAAGAAAATTTAAAAATTCGAAAATACATTGAAATTATTACAGAGCGAAAACACATTGATAAGTGACTTACAACCATCGCTATGCAATGAGACAAAATTTTTTTTTTTTTTTGCAAATTAACAACCTGTGGCGTATCAGCTACTAATCAAATGAAAATGCCATTATACTTATTTGATTTATTTTAAAGTATTTTATGCTGTGATATATTACCATAGATTAAGTATTAGTACACTAATATTATAGAAAATAGTCAGTAGTTCACTTAACAAAGTTAGTTCGCAAAAAAGACTTCAACGCGTTACGTGCAATAATAAATAAGTACCTAGGTATGTATTATGTTTATTCACTGCTGGTCGAAATTCTATTCATAATTATAAAAAAGCCCATATTTATATGAATATCCACTCTACGTGCTATATATAAGAAGTTGCACGGAGTCATTAACATTTTGCAATATTGTTAATAATCGCACTTTAATACTGTGTAGATGTAACCAACATTTTTAATGTTCGCTTTAAAGTTTATACTGGCACATTAAAACCTAAAATGTTTTTTACGATTATAACTTTATATTTAAATCCGAATAAGAATAAAATTCATTTGTATACAAAGTAATGGACGAGTTACAGTATAATTACTTTATTGATGTCACTCAGTTTATTAATTTATTGTAGTATTTTTTATGTTATTCTGTTGGTTGTTTTCAAGCTTTTGGAGTTGATTTTGCCGAACCCTGTTGCCTTGGGCTAGTGGTTCCCTTGGTAGAATTACGTCCCGGGTTCGATTCCCAGAATTTGTGGGAGTAGGTAAATCTGCCCAAAATTTATGCATGCAAAACTGTAATGTTAATAATATACTTACATATTGATATTGACCTGTAATGATTTACGATAACTATTATACGCTCGAAACAACTTACTTATCTATTCACTAAGAACCAAGAAATACATAGTTCTAACACTAGAAATAAAAATTTTAATTCGTGTGCGATTGAATTTACAATTTGTTGGGCCAACTGCATCTAAACTGCAATTGAACTTCAAGCTACTTTGTATACGAATAAATTTTATAATTACATGTGTCTGTAAATATGAATTATTATGTGATTTGGCGAAGCTTTTACTTCTAAGCTGTGCTTGTAAAGTCAAGAGAAAGAGAAATTTCACGATTTCTTTTTTGCTCGTGGGTTCTATTAATATGGTGATACAGTTCAAATGCACACCAACCATGCAGCTAGCTTGCAGTCAGCGTAACAGTGGGAGTGCAGTTGAAATGCAGTCTATCTGGTAGGTAGGGCACAGCGGACTGGGGTCCACGTTCGGAAGCCTCCTCGTGGCGGACCCTGGTAACGTGGTGGGGAAACTTTCTCAGCGGGTGTGTGGCTTTTAATGTCAAGTGAGTCTCCTTGGTATTTGAAGTCATATGCCATCGTCGAGTTTTTTGTTTTCCCACCACGGCTAGTTCCGGACGGCCCTTTTCAAGGCCACGACCGCGCCCGAAGTCCCCCGGGTGCGGTCCGATGGCTGCTCCCGGTGTCCTCGTCAGGAGTACGCGCCAGGTCGAGCAGCCGTCGGTGGAGGAGTGGCTGCTGGCCACCAATTGGTGTAAGGAGTGCTTAGACGGGCAGCGGTGGGACGGTCTCGGTGTAGTTGCGCTCATGAGCGCTGATCACGAGCCGTCCCGAATAGCGCACTGAAGGTCAGGCCGAGAAGGATTTTTAGTGGGTATGGAGGGACCGCCTTTACCTCGAGTCCTACTAATACATACTGCCCATCCCTGCGGTAGGCATCACCCCGCAGGGACGATGCGTAAATGCACCGCTTCAATCTGCCCGAACTGTACTAGTACCTACCTACTTACCTTACAGAAGAACACAGTCAAATAACACAACATTTTTTGGTGTTGTGTTTCTGTTGGTGAGTAAGGTCGTCAAAGCTGCACGGGGTAGGGAAGAAGACCAGGGTTGGCAGCACGTGAGTATGACGTCAGTTTTGCAAGCGTCCAAAGGCTTGATTTAGAAAAAAAACTTTGCCAATACCAAAACTTTTTCTAGTGTTGTTCTGAATAATTCATATAGGCGTTCGTACATTGTAAGATGTCCCGGATATCATTCCAGCAACGCCGAATATTTTCGTGGTGATCCTTAAAATGACGAATCACGGTAGTGTGTTCGCTATTCTGAATAGGTCGTTAAAGGGCTTTTCATAGAAAGACGTATTGCTAGTAGGTGACGTAATGGAAAAAATATGTTCGGGCTACTTACTATATTTTTTGAATTCTTCCTATTATGGGAAGGCAAAGGGATCTAGCCCATACAGTCATATCTTCAATAACTTCTTTTGTAGTGTGCATTAAAGTGTGATGTCACACATTTTAATACACACTTCAAGAATTATCGGGTGTGGTTAGTAACCCCACTATAAAGTTTTCAACGTCATACATAATTACACACCACAAAACGTTTATTTCAATGATTTGTCATAATTTAACGTAAACACTGATGCTTCTACATTAAATTACCAATTTAGTCGCAAAATCCACTCGGAAACATTGACATAAAATCAAATTGAGACCATTTAAGCCCCCTCTACTCAAAATCTTTAATGTTTTCCTTTGACATCCCCGTCACAAATAAAAAAAATCGGGAGTGGTCTCCCCTTCACTTTCTCGTATACTGGAAACGACTCAAGAATTTAAAGCAACGTTAGATTTTGATGTCATACATGCATGTTAAATTTTGGTCACCCATCCGAGTACCGACCACGCACTTGGTTGCTTAACTTTCGTGATCGACGACTCAAAAGTTTTTTTTTAATGTTACGAGATGGCAAACAAGCTTGCGGTCCACCTGATGTTGAGTGGTCACCGCCGCTTATAGACACTTGAATGAAGAAAGTTGATAGAAACCTTATATTTTGATGTTATACATGCATGTTAAATTTGGTTGCAATAAGACACACAGACATAATTCCAAAAAAAAAATATTTTTGGACTCAGCGAGGTCCAAAACATGTAAATCCATCAAAATCTCGAGGTCGAATTTTTTGACGATTACAAGACTTCCTCTATACTTACTACGTATACTAGAAAGTAAAAAAAGAGGACTTTTTTATGTTGATGATATTGTACTACCTATAGTTAAATAACTTGTATCACAGAACATTATAAAATAATACTACGCATTTGTATAAACTTATGTATTTTGAATAATTAAGCACAGATTTTGTTATTGTCTTTTCGTATACCTACGACCTAACCTTAAATAGATGGTCAACAAAACAACAACAATTATTATTCCATTTATTTTTACGGCTCAAAGCCGTGACAGCGTGCGTCGAATGAACAATCGCCCATTGTTCCACTTCCCGTATTAATTAAGGGCTCATAGCACCTTAATAGTGTATTATCAGCGATTAAAACTCGTATAAGTTATTATAATAAGTGTTTACAGCCGTAATACTAGTCCACTGAAGAATTTAGCTTAACAAATACATGGGATTATTTTGACACAATATTGCATAGTGTAATTTTGGCTTTTGTGAAAATTGTGACCTTTGATCAGCCTTTGACAGATTAGACCATTTCGAGTTAAAGTTTTCGAGGGCGCTCGGCGTTTAGTTCTCTGTCGTTATCTTGAAGAAGAACAGCAGATTGAATCACCTATGGAGAAAACACTGACATTTATCTTCTGTGTAATTTAACTTTTTGTATTAGAAGAAAAAAATCTGACAGTTGAGGCTGACAGGTATTAGAGTACTGATAAAACTTCTTCTTACTCCACTTTGCTTCCAATTAATTTGGACTTGGTGCAGTCTTATGTTTCCTTTCTTTTCTATCAGCTGTCAGTTATTATCTAATCATTTTTCTTTTTTATTATCATTTCTCACATAAGTCTTCTGCGGTTTTAACCCTTCCCTCCACCTCAACATTCAAACCCCAAAATTTCTAGAAATATTCGTTTCATTCAGTATCATAGCATGTCCATATAACCATTCCTTTTCAGTATCTGTCACTGAAGTCAAACTTCCAAACTCCCTCTTAAATAAGTCTGCTCGCACATACTCGTACGTACTGAATTAATTGTTAAGCATTGACTTAGGAGAATTTTCCTATGTCTCGATTTCTTAATCCAATTTATAATCAAAAGTTGAGCTGCTGCTTCTGATCGAATACGAGCATAATAGGTAATCACGAAATATAACCATGGTCTGTGATAATAATTGATATTAGTGTGATATTAATAATATTATTAAAATATTAATAGCTTTTATTTACATCGTAATTTTTCCACGTCATTATTACCGTGCATCTTTATTACACTTTATGGGACAACGTTTTGTTGCAACCGTTTACAAGCAATATTCTATTACGCTGATGGTAAGATAAAATGATGGCCGACGTTTAAGACCCTTCCACTACTGTATAGCGTACATAAAGTTTCATTAACGCCAGTGTTTTGTTACTTTACCTTCGAGTTTCGTTTCAGTACACAAATAGGTACTTGTTCATTATGAACGACGCTCGACGTTATAGATCATAATATTTAAAAAGAATTATTTTGCAACTTGCGTTCCCAATATCGTATAGAATGAAAAACAAACTACAACATATGGTTTAATAATATTTTTTTATTGAAGTAAAACTTCTTTAGGCGCGACTAGGGGGTAACTCAGATTTTTCTAACGGAAGTAACGCTCAGTATTCTATAGTCTGTGTAGTTTCCGCTATTTAAAAATAGTAATTTCGATTGGTCGTAAGTATCTGTCATATACTCCGTGCTTCTCGACTTATACGCCAGCTAGTGGCAAAGATCATAATCAATTAGGATTATTTATTTCCAATATTATTGAACAGATCCATTGTGAATAGCAAAGTATATAATTTAATCATTTCAGTGATCTACGTCAAAGAAGTTTTACTTCAATCGCGCGTAAAGGTTACACGCACACAATTTTTTATATTTATTGATTGTTATATTTTACTTAAAACTGAAAGTGGCCGTATAAGTGAGAATTGGGTTCTTTATAGAATATAAAGGCTGGGGAATGTTATTAGATACAATTGTCTTGAACAAAAGGATAGTTATAATATATTACTCAAAAGTCTAAAAAATATATAGATACACTCATTGATTATAATACTGACGTTATATACTCTAAATCTATGGCTACACTAATATATGCAGAAAGTCAGAGTTGTAATATTTGTATTAAAGGTTTTTTAACCGAATAGAAAAAAATTGGTTGTCTGTAAAGTCGGTTTACTGACGATAGTTGAACGTGACAACGTGAAAATACTGATAGAATGGTAGCATTTTTCAAAAGAAAAAATTAATTTCATTTGTTTTGCTGGCCTTACACGAGGTAACGCCGCATGCGTCATGTTTTTTCGTGCGTGCAGCCGGCTCTATCGAATTATAAGACGTTGTCACGTCAAAAAATTGCAGATACAGTTTAATTGGTAGATTAAATAAATGACTTTTAGGTAGTAAAAAGTAACTAGTAATAAATTAGCAAAATAGGGTGCTGTCATGAAAAATCATAGTTGAGTATTGCTTTTACTATGCCCCAAATTTTTGTCCAAACATGCCCATGAGCCCCTAATTTGATTTTCAAAGTTCGATGTTTAGTTTTTATTGCAGACATCAAAATTAGTTTAAAAATTATTAGGTTCATAATGACATAATCCATGACCAACTAATTTCGTTTCTTAAATTCGTTTTCACTAACAAAATTTAATAATCCACGGTCATTAGTTTTTGTAGCAACCAATAATGTGTTCGTAGAATGAAATGGCGCCTCTTAAACATATTCTAATGACAAGGTGCACAAATCTCCAAAAATATTTTAAGAAAGCGATTATGTCATTTTGTAAATTACGAGTGTTTTGGCCTAACGAACTCACGGATTTTTGAGTTAGCATTAATTTTGAAAATGAATTTTAATGAAATAAGTCAATCCCTAAATTCCTTTGATGAATTTATTTGTTTTTGCTCTCGGTTTTGCCTGGAACTGGAAACTGTCCGACTGGTATCATTGAAGTCTCTATACTGTTAAGCAATTTAGTATTCAAATCGTAACAAACTAACGAACAAAATGTATTGGCAAAAATTTGCGGCTGTTGCCTTAGAAGAACTATTAAGTCTTTATTAATGAGACAATTTAAAGCTAGTTGAAAAACGAACGATGATAGTTATTTAAGTACTTCTCCTACAATAAACTGTAACCAAAAACACCTAAATGATTAAACTTTTAACTGATTGTTTATGTAAGTATCACACGCATAGATATAGGAAGCTGTAGATCGGCAATGTGAAAGAGAAAGAGCATACTAACGCGTATGTTACAGCGAGATAGCGAGACGAGACCATTTCATGTACACGCAGGCGGCCTAAGAAGGCCTGTCAGTCACGTAGAAATGACAGAAAAAACTATTAGACTTCAGTACTATTTTTCACGCACCCATGCGCATTACTCACACATTGGTGCATTTTTTGGTCTCGCCCTAGTCGATTCATTGCCAATCTTTAAACGTCACACAAAATCTATGATCACACGTATATTTTTTTCTAAACCGCTCTTATTGTTAACACGTAATGATCCTTCGATAATCGGTAAAATTTGCATGTTACCACTGCTTGCCCCTTATAAATTAAAAATATCATCCATAAAGCAGTGTAGCAAAATTACTTGTATTGCCACAATAATCGATGTAATGTTCATGATGTAAGCTGGCTGCTGTCACGTTGCTGCTGCGCGGCTGTTTTTGTAGTGTGATTCGCTGTTGCCGTACTGTTGTCGAACTGTTATTCATGTGAAAACCGCCTTACTTGTTTTTATAAATGTATATGGCTGTATCCTTTTAGGATTGCTGTCATCAATATGTATGCTTCGCAAGATTTTATTGTATTAATAAACTTACCATTTTGCAAGTTACAGGCTCTAGTTATCGTTATTAAACGATCTGTAGCCGTGACCTAAAAATCTATTGAAAGTAGAAATATTTGTAAAATTACGTTATTTTTGACAATGGAAAATCCATTGACTCCCGCAGCGCACGCTGGCTAGGCGTATAGAGTGTGTGTGACTCCCTGGCGCCGAAAATGTACTTTTCATTTCCACATTTTCGTACTGTCAGCATCAGAAATAGATTAACACTCTTCACTCTTCCTTGTCATAATGATCATTCATTCGGTATTATTTAAATATACACCAAAGTACTTATCATCCATCAATTTATATTCATCAAATATACTGATTGCACATCAAAACCCGGGCGTAAAATAAAAAGGTAGGATAGGGTTATTTTTTATGACCAAGCAGAGTGCACTGTTTTTGAGAGAGTGCAATGTCTTATGTAACATGGCTAAGTGATGGGTAGGTTAGGGTTTTATTTATTTTGCTGTGCAATCAGTATTTTTGATTAGGATACGGAAGATTTTTTGATTTGCAGTTAAATACTACCCATAATCACTCATACATAATGGTGACAATGATAACTGCACAAGCGCTGGCGTTGCAGCCCGCCTAGCATGACCACCGAAACACGATATGATATAGCGATTTATCGCGTTGCATTGTCGAAAATCATTGGATATAACCGCCAAATTAAAATTTTATCGAAACTGCGAATATGTGTAAGGCTTATATACATGTTCGCAGATTCGATAAAATTTCAAGATTGCCGTTATATCCAATGATTTTTGACAGTTCAACGCGATAAATGGCTATATCATATCGTGTTTCGGTGGTCATGCTAAGGCGGGCTGATATGGATATCAACTAAAGTGTTAATCTACTTCTGCTGTTGACCGTGCGAAAATTTAGAAATGAGAAAGCTTAGAATATTCTACTTGATTTGGCTTATTTTGATTTTGGCTGAATTTATTATTCGTATTTGGCTTTAATAAAATTAACAAAATAACCTTTTCCAAATGTTACAAATGGACTTTTATATTGCTTTGAAGAGTTGAGATGAAAAACACTTCAAAATTAATACTCGGCATCAGTAACGAAAAATGAAACGTAAAAAACGCTTAATGACAATTTAACTTTGGCTTCAACCCACAATTACCTAAAAAAGTAAAGAAACTAATAGGATTATTTTGTCTAGCGATTAACGTCTGCACTGACGTGGTACTGGCAACAGAATACTGCTAACTACATTTTGTTTGTATTTCGGCTGTATGTCACTACAATAAGAGCCACTTCGGGTTAAGTATGTCATTGTATAGGTCCCGTCTCTATGCCAACGGGTTGATCCGCCATCTTAGCTCCACTTTTTGTACCGGACCACCCAACGCGAACTCGCTACATTATTTTATTGTACAATAAATAAATTTATTGCTCCACATGGCTATTTATGTTTTTATTTATAAGGGCCTTTTTTACTGAAGAGTTTTAGTAATGTTTCGCAGGTAATTGCGTTTATAAGCCTCTTGTGGTCGAGTTTGAATTTTACAATCTTTGACACGGGTCAGAATGGTTGACGTCGATTTTGTTATGATTCATGGAATATAAATGTTGCGGTGAAGCTGAAAGTGAGTAATTTATCTTTGAAAATGTTGCCCGCACTATATTATTTATTATGTAACATTCAGTAAATTAACTTGATTTTTAAAATTTCAATCATGGAGTTATGAACTTTATAGCCTGGGAGTGTTGTGAATTAAACTTACTTCCATTCAACCAGTGAATATATATAGTTACGAATAATCTCGATTAGTTTATTTTTCTTATGTTTTTTTTTTTTTTTTTTTTTTTATATACTCTGTCTCCTCCAATATGTGTTTGGAGCTCTTGTTTCTCAGTAACATTTTATCTACTTACTATTCGTTGACTTACTATTGCTTCTACATTGTTGTTGCTATTTTCTATTTCTATTGCATTTACTTATTATATAAATCGAAATCAAATTCCATAAGCTAATATACACTGGTTATATAATATCTTTTAATCTACTTCTAACTTACATCATAATTTTTATTCTTTCTTTTCTATTTACTAATTTACTATTATTATTTTCTTCAACGGGCCATAACTCGGTTGATTGCGGTTCTTATTTTATTTTTTATTTGTTCTATGTACCTATTCTATTTCCATTTCATATTCTGCTACTTTTTGTTTTTCTACCCTTATGCATGACCTATATACAAATATATAGGTTGTATAAGTTTTTATTTATCTTTGTTCCGTTTAATCGCTATTTCTGCCTGCTGCATACAATATTCAATGAAAATATTTCTTATTTTATTGTTCTTCATTATTATATTTATCTCATCTTTTTCTATCCTACATTCTATTCTTCTTTCAGTCTTCATTCTTTCGTACTTACTTACATCACATTCACACAGTATGTGGACGACTGTTTCTTCACTTCCAGAGCCACAGATGCACAAAGGGTTCTCTCTGCGCTTGAACCTAGTCAGGTACTGAGCGAACCCTCCGTGTCCCGTTAGGACTTGCGTCAATGTTCCATTCATTTCGATCTTTCTCACTATCCTATACGCCGAGACCGCATCTGGGAAGAACATTTTCGTCACGGAGGCCGTCGTTCCCGCTTTGTATCTCTCATTCCACTCGCCAGTCGTCACTGCGCGGATGTGCCGCTTGGCGAATGAGATGGGACACAGGTCATAGTTCGGCCGCCTCCGTAACGTTAATGCTGCCTCTTTAGCCAGCTGGTCGGCCCTCTCGTTCCCGGAAAAATCGGCGTGTGCTTTGATCGAGAACAGTGACACTGTCTTATTCTGTTCCAAAGCACGCCGAATATTCTCCCGGGCTTCGAGAGCGAGAGCGTGAAGCGAGTCACGGCCAGTCAGCGCCTCCAGAGATGACCTAGAGTCGCTGTAGATGCCGTAACTCGCTTCACTCCTCTTGAGACACTCCCTTGTAGCGCGACAAATCGCTAGGAGTTCGGCCTGGTACACCGTGCAGTACGCGGCGAGATTTAATTTGATGGAGCCGGTCTCAACCTCGTTATTCCATATGGATAGCGCGGCACCAACTTTTCCATCAATTTTACTGCCGTCTGTAAATATTATGGATAGCGCGGCACCAACTTTTCCATCAATTTTACTGCCGTAAATAGCCTGCACGTTGTTCCTTTTCACTGCCTCTTCTGAGGCGAGTGGTTCGAACCCCAATTCGATGCGCGCCGCTGGATGCGGTAACTCGGTGTATCTTACATTCGTCTCTATTTCTCTATCATCTGGCATTCCTTCCACTCGTCCCTTTCTTACGGTATACATTTTGGCTGCTTCCTGTATTCGCAGGTCTAGGGGCAGTATGCCCGCTAGCACTAAAGCAGAGTTTAGTGAAACAGTCCTGTATGCCCTGCACATTTTTAGTGCAAATCCTCTTTGAACTGACGCAAGTTCTCTCTGGAAGCCAAGTTTTCTCGCAGCTGGTGCCCATGCCGCTGCTCCATAGATAACTATGGGCTCTACAGCCGCCACGTAAATCTGTCGCAATATGTCGGGATGAAGGCCCCAGCTTACTTTCGCGACTGTTCTCATTCTTTTGAAGATGTCTAGGGCTTTCCGACAAACGTTTTCAAGGTGTGATCTGAAAATCAACTTGTCATCTATTGTGAGCCCTAGAATCCTCATTTCTTTCACCTTTTCCACTGCGACTCCGCCCATGGTTATGTCTGGGGCATCGTACTTTAGCTTGTTCGTAACCGTCAGTGCGCCCGTTTTATGGGGTGCGAACTTAAGCTTGTTTCTGATTCCCCAATCCCAAACATGGGCCAGGGTTTCATTTGCTCTCCTAGCAATGCTGTGGCCCTCATCACCGTCAAACACTAGCACTACGTCATCTGCAAATGCCTGTACATGCAATCCTTTCTCTCTTATCTCTTTCAAAAGTGGATCTAACAGGAGGTTCCACAATATGGGCCCCCCTATCGACCCCTGCACACATCCCTTCTCTGTCACTTTCTCTTTTATTCTTCCCGCATATCTAACCTCAACCGCTCTGTCTCTGAGGTAGCTTCCAATGATTTTAATCAAATTCATTGGGCACTGCTCCTCAGCCAGCCTACACATTATTTGGGGCCACCAGGCACTATCAAACGCCCCCTCTATGTCCAATGATACCACTGTGACTATTTGTTTGTTGGCCACTATTGATTTTATTTTATTTACTAGTACATAGAGGGAGTCCTCTGTGCTTCTTTGTGGCATAAATCCGTACTGGTGCTGACTAAGCCGTGGGACAAGATGGTATTTAAGTCTGCCTACGATTAGCTTTTCCAGAAACTTCCCCATGACTGGTAATAGACCTATAGGTCGGTAGGATTTCACGTCTGACATGTCCTTTTTACCCGGTTTTTTCAGAACGACCACAACTGCCCTTTTCCATGGCGTAGGGAAATGACCGATTTCTAGGCATTTGTTCGCCATGGCCAGGTACAGGTGTGGGTTAGTTTGTACGGTTTGTTTGCATATGTCAGACGTGAAGCCATCTCCTCCCGGTGCTTTCTTAGGATTGAAGGTGTTTATGATGCTTAGCAGTTCTGGCATTGTAAATGGGGGGTCGATCTGTCCAGATGGTGCACCCTCATTTAACTGCCTAGCCTTCTCTCTTATGATGGTATGTTCTTCCCTATCCTCTCGTGTGTCGTCTCTGGGGTAAAAATTTTCTGCAAGCCAATCCACTGACTCCTGCATTGTGAGTATAGTTCCCTCTTTCTTGAGCGGCTGATCTTCGACCCTTTTTTCTGTGCATTTAAGCACTCTATATATGCCATCCCATACAGACTCTTTGTCCTGTTTCTCGCAGAATTTTTTCCAGCTGGTGGTCGCCGCTGCTGTCATCATTTTGAGGTATTCCTGCTTGCGATCTAGATACTCCTGTACAACCACTTGTCTCCTGATTGCTGCCGCATTGCGCACTCTTCTTCTGTATCTGATCACCTCCCTCCGCTTCTCTGTCAGCTCTCTGGTCCACCAAGCAATACCCGTTCTTTGTTTGTTGCTACATTTTGGAATGCTGTTCAGACTGGCTTTCTCAATATTGTCTATATAAGTTTCTACTATTTCCTCTAATTCTTCGCTATTATTTATATTTTCTATTCTGTTTTCATTTAATTCTACTTTATTTGTTTCCTCTGTTAATATATCCCTAAAATTGTTCCAGTCTGCCTTCTTGGTGTTATATTTTCTAGTTGTTCGTTCTATTAATACGCTATTTGATTGACTAATCTCTATTTGAAAGAGAATTGCGTTGTGGTCCGAGTCAATTAGGTCGCGGTTCACTCTTCTCTTTCTTTCTCTTTCTGCATGAGCATCAGCTGCAAATCCTCAACAAAGGGAGCGAACCAACGTTTGAGAGGGTCAGAGGTACTAACCTGTGCACCAGTAACATTTTTCTTATGTTAAATATTCTTCGTTACAGGCTTGTCTTTTTATTAAATAACTAGCTAGAAAAATGCACTGAAAAAAATCGACTTGCCTCAGGCGGGACTCGAACCCGCATCTTCCACAATCCGGGCGGACGCGTTGACCATTACGCCACCGAGTCACTGCTTTTCGCGGTCGAAATTTGTCAGTGCTTGGTGCTTATGTTTTTATGGTAAACATTGTTTCATCAAATCTTTGAAATTTGCACTTCTAAGACCCGAACGAAATATTTTTGCAAATATTTGACGCTCAGTTAAGATGAAACTACCTTACATTATGGAATAATTTTATTTTTGCGTTTACAAACGCGTAAATATTAATACTAGCAAAAATTAAATTATTCCATAAATAACTAGCTGTCCCGGCCACGCGTTGCTGTGGTGATTTCATACTAATGCCTATAACATTGAATTTGCAGTAAAAAAAAATCAAGATAAAAACCTACTTATCAAGATAAAACCATCCCATCTCTCAAGTAGGAACACATATTTTAAAAAAAAGTTAAAATAGGTTTTTTTTTAATGAAAATCATAATATAAGTGATCGTGGTCACGTTAGTTTAAAACAATACATTAAAATAGGATTGTTAGTTTCGGAGTTCATCCCGGACAAACATCGTGACACGGGGATTACATATAATACATATTGGCAATTATTAAAACGGTATAATTTTTATAGGTGTGTAGAAAGTTGCATTAGTAACATAAGATTAAAATCAAATTTTAAAATTGACTCGTACATTTCTAATGCATCCAAATAAGTGTGCGGGAGAATGCTTCTGCTATCACCAGCGGCTAGTGCCTTAGCTTAAGGTCGTAGCACACCTATCGGCTTGCAAATGGAACGCCTCTTTTTACTATGATAAAGAGGCTATGCTCTACGTTTCGTAGTCGTAGCGTTCATAGTAAAAAAGAGGCGTTCTATTTCCGAGTTGGCTGTAAGAGATCTCTTCTAGAGACAAGCTCACCTTAGTACATGTCTTTATTAATGTATTTGCAATATTGTTTTTATGTGTATAATAAAGAATAAATAATAATAAGTGTGCTGATCTGTAATGACCTGTTGGCCTACCGTTCCCTTTCGTCTCGATTGCCATAGAGACTCTAATCGGTGTCGACTCCCCGTGGGAGATGTTCGCTAACTATAAATCCTTTAGGGAGGTTTGCATTACTGGCTAGAGAATTAACATCAAACTCTTATCTTTATCAATAATCCTGCGACGTCAAGAAGACCATCTAAGGCCACCAGCGTTACTCATGCAAAAAGAATACGAATTGCTACTGAGTCGCTGCCGGTTGCCTGCCTGACACCGGGGTCGGTGAAGGGGGGTTCCTTGGGAATGCTGATGATAGATGGTAGAAAGGCAGATGTCGCGTGTCATCTATATATATATAAAAATGAATTGCTGTTCGTTAGTCTCGCTTATTTTATCTTGGTCTTGAAATGTTCGTGGAGGTCTAGGGAAGGTTTAAACGGTGAGAAAATATGGAGAAATTGCGAGGAAGATAGTAAAAACAACATTTTCATTGTCCCATATAAACTGTTCTGCCTACATTCCTGTCAAACATTTGACGTTCGTCCTTTCGGTACGGTAGACTCGGGTCCATTCGAATTAAAGCACGTATTAAATTAAGGGTTTCGACAACATATATCCACATTTCTCAGATTATCGCGTATTTCTTAATCTAAGGCGTATTTAAATTTTAATATTTTGATGGTTGTCATTGTTGGTTCGTCCTGACATTACCCATCAAATTTTTCAGTCATTTTAGCGAAGGGAAAGTTTTAACGTCGTTAGGATAGGTGCAAAGACGTTTAGTACTCCGTGGGTAGGTGATACAAAGTACACCGGGGCATCTAGTGTACCATATAAATTTTGATATCTAATATATAGCAAAACTTAAAGAACAAATATTTATTGAGGATAGATAAGTGCTCTTTAACTTTTCTCTTAAATAGTGCAAGTGAAAAATCAGCTGACCAGCCGCTCGAATTTGGAGCATCTGTCCAACACCTTATAGGTTTCTTAAACTTTTTACTGTCATGGACTATTTCCACAATTTATAATAGTACACAGACCCGTATCAAAGAAGATTTTAGGAAAAGAACACAATTCTAATAAAAAACTTTGATGATTTAAACATAGATACTAATACTTAATTGTCTCAATTAAATGTTATACAAACTTAGTCAATGAGACGAGTGCTGTTGTTTGCCTTCAATGACCACGTTAAATAGTGGAATTTTCTTCGACAAAGCAAGGCAAATAAATCAGCCCAAGATACCCATACTACGTACCCCTAAGGGGTTTGTGGACCCCACTTTAACAAACCGTGCTTATAGAAAAAGGTCACAGTCAAATAGCACTACATTTTTGTTGTATTTTATATTGGTGAGTAATTTACCAGAGCTCGTAAGTATAAAGACTACTGTGACTGCAAGTATACAACTACCACCAGGCAAGTTGTATACTTGTCCGTCAGTCAAATACCTAGCAGAAAAAAATTAACGAATGCCATGTAAGGTCCTACTTATTGAATACGCTCCGTAATTTGTCTGAATTAACAGTGGACAAATTAATTATACAAAATGTTTTGTAAAAAAAAAGTATTTTTATAAAATGCCCACGGCGCGCCAACGGTAACCAATATGCAATATGCGACCGTATAGTAAGTAGTAATAGTTATTTATTATACAAGAGTGGAAAGTTCCTTTTTAACCGCATGCTCGATTTGGATGACCGAGCAAGCGAAGGATTCTAAAGTTGAATCACGAGCGCAGCGAGTGATTCTAAATTAGAATCCTGAGCGTCAGCGAGAGAAACAAACGAGCACAAGGTGAAAAATCTTTCCACTCGAGTGCAATACGTAACTTTTCATCCCACCTCAGCGAGGAAATGACAAAATAATCTTCATTCTAATCATAAATTTGGCACCATAGAGGTTACATTAAATAGGTTTAATGACGTTTTGAATTTCCAATTATATTGAGTACTCATTATATGTGATGTTCTAAATTCAAATCTACTTTGCCGCTCAAGCGAATAAAATAGAATTTTCCAGCCAGATTTCGAAGCGCAAAATTACACTTTCCGAGGTGGTGGGATGAAATAGTTATTTATTATACAAGAGTGGAAAGTTCCTTTTTAACCGCGTGCTCGATTTGGATGACCGAGCAAGCGAAGGATTCTAAAGTTGAATCACGAGCGCAGCGAGTGATTCTAAATTAGAATCCTGAGCGTCAGCGAGGGAAACAAACGAGCACAAGGTGAAAAATCTTTCCACTCGAGTGCAATACGTAACTTTTCATCCCACCTCAGCGAGGAAATGACAAAATAATCTTCATTCTAATCATAAATTTGGCACCATAGAGGTTACATTAAATAGGTTTAATGACGTTTTGAATTTACAATTATATTGAGTACTCATTATATGTGATGTTCTAAATTCAAATCTACTTTGCCGCTCAAGCGAATAAAATAGAATTTTCCAGCCAGATTTCGAAGCGCAAAATTACACTTTCCGAGGTGGTGGGATGAAAATTAAATTATCATCGTAGGTTGCAACCCGTTCTCGTCAAACCATATTCGCTAAACACCGACTCTCGTATCCACATACATAATTTATGAACACTATAATTCCTAGTAATGCGAGCCGGGACCGCTGCACAGTATTGATTAAAATAATTAATCTATCGTCGGGTACACGTTAATAACTATCGACATGTATTAAGTATTAATTAAGGACGGTAAAAAGTCCTGTTGGCATTAATCGAATACTGTGGACTTGTTCGCTCACCGCTCAGTGTCGCGATAGTGACAAGCAATACTGCGTATTTGGAAATTTATACTAGACGGGGTCCGTAGAACGACGGCTTATATCCGGCTTGAAGGACCATCAATATTAAGAAAACGTTATTATAACCCTGTATAATAGATGGAAGAATACAAAAAGGTAATGTTTACAATTTATGTTTACTGAATAACTACGTGGGGCACACTAAAAGTTTACGGAATGAATAAGAAAAAAATGCTATTAAAGGTCCAAAAAATTTTTTTTTGTTTCTCAGAGCATTCTCACTTTGCGTAAATGCATTTTTTCATTTGATTAAACCAATTTTGGAAACTTTTGTGCCACTCTTAACATAAGCCTCCCTGGTGTTAACTAGTTACCGTCGCCTATACACTTGCTATATTAAGCGTTAATCACATAACACTGCAAGTGCGTTGCCATCCTGGGGACTAAGATGATATGCCTTCCATGCCCGTAATTGCAATGGCTACCGTTCCCTTCAATCTGAAACACAGCGAACTGCTGAGAGAATTGTTATGAGAAAATTGTTGGTGTACCAGATAATGATTATGGTTTATTATAAGTTAAACTTATGTGAAAAATTGTATAGATATTGTATAAGTGTAATATTGTATGGAGGCAGACCTATAAGATGGTCGTAGCTAGCTAACCTTTAAACAGTCCTACCAACAACTGAAAAGAACACAAATTAGTACTTTCCTGGGGATCGACTCTGGGATCCCTAGATCAAATCCTATGGAGACCAAGGTTTACAAAACTGAGGTGCCGAGGAATGCAAGGAAAAAATTATTCATCACAACAGCCTTTATGATTCAACCCACTGCTGAGACACAAGGTCTCTCCTTGTCATCGATGGAGGTTTAGGCAGTAATCCACCACGCTTGCCCAATGCGGATTGGTGGACGGAGTATATGGTGAACAATACCCCTTTGCTGATCGATTAGTCGCCTTCTACGACACCCATTGGAGGATATGGGGTGATGCTATTCTACTCTGCCGGCATCACATGCCAAATATTAGAATGAGGAAAAGACTACAATGATGAGTTCGTTTTAGGACAGTAAAAGAGTCCTACTGCCCTTCGGCAGAACTCTTAAGTACGAAGTTTTAGTGATATTTTATCACTCACTTACACCAGCGCATAGAACCGACGTACTCCCCCGGACCACCCACGGTGCGAGCTACCAACTGCGATACTAAGAATCACTGTTACTGTTGATGTAACAGTGATAAATGAAAATAAAATACGTGCTTTGTATTTTTCTTTCATACAGTTGCTCTTTTAAAACACTGTTTGTACCATCCGAGGTGTTTTTGGGCCATAAATTTACTTGTGATGGTTTTACAGAAAAGAACTGTGACAAATTTTGTGTTTGTCTTTTAGTCAGTATTGTTTGAGTGTATGCCTAAGAAATGGATTTGGAGATATTTTTTGTTTATGTTATGAAATGAAATGAAATGAAAAAGCTCTTTATTTAAATGGACTTTGCTAAGTACTTTTAAATCGTCAAAAGCCCTACCACCATTTCGACGAAATAATTATTTTACTTAAATAATTATTATTATGCTGAGACGGAGAAGAAATGGCGAAAGAAACTCCGCAGCTTACAATTTCGTAATGATTTCAAAACATCATTACATGTCCATAGATATATCAATATGAATAAATTACAATTTTAAATGCGTAAATTTGGGCAGATTTTACTCCCACGCATTTGGATCATTTAAATAATCATTTAACTTGTAATAAGCTTTTTTATATAATTTAGATTTTACAGTTTTTTTAAATTTATTAATAGGCAAGTCTCTAATATTCTTCGGAAGCTTATTGTAAAAACGTATACATTGGCCCATAAAGGAATTGCTTATTCTGTGGAGACGAGTTTTATATACAACCAAATCGTGTTTCTTCCTAGTATTTACATTGTGCGTATGACATTTCTCGGAAAAATTCATAATATTTTTCTTTACATATAGTAAGTTTTCCAGTATATATTGAGTATTATATTATTAAGTGGGCATTCAAGAATACGGTCTGGAGGTAAGCAGTCGCCGTAACCTATATACCTCTCTGATGTGACTTTCGTCCGCTGCCAATCCTAGTCCCCTTCCCCTCCACACAACTACAATTTATTTATTATAATTGCGTTACATGCGACATAGTGACTAAAACATAGATCAAATGTACAACTACTAAACATCACATGCACCTGAAAGGCAAAGCAATAAAAGTTAAATAAGAAAGAGGGGCAGACATTTATATTATATTTTTTTTATCACGAAGGTATTCATCGATAGAATAGTAACATTTTTAATTAACATTGATTTTAAGCATTTTATAAATTTATTTAAGTTTGTTTCAGCTTTGAGATGTTCCGGTAATTTATTATAAATTTTGATTGACATCGGATAGGGACCTGAACTGTGTAAAGTTAATTCGGATGTTGTTTGCAAAAGATTATTTTTGTAACGTGATATATTGTGTCGGGATGTATCTGTAAGTTTTGAATAAAAATGTGGATGTTTTATTACAAACTTACACGTTTCTAATATGTATAAGCATGGCAATGTTAAATTTTCAAAAAAAATTAAAAATCAAAAAATTTACTACTCTTGTGATTCTACACAGCCGATATTTTAACGCAATCGGGATTCTTCCTACACCGTTAATGTTTTAATCAGAATTGCGCAACGTAAACAAAACACTTCCGATAAGCACAAATTTCTCTTAAGGGCTATTCATTAATTGCCAGTTGTTAATTACAAAAGTTGTACTGGACACGACCCGTTGAAGGCCTGTAATGAATGAGTACGCACGTAGCAAGACACTCGTACAATCGTCCATAATGACAGCACGGCCAACAAATTGTTTAATTCTGTTTATCGTTCGTCTAAGACGGCAATTTATCCAATTAGGATCGCCCGCAGCCGACCACCCACGTCGAGGAGCTATTAAACATAAATTATTAACAATTTCGTTCACTTTGTTCTGGCATGGCAGATATTTGGATATGTTAATATGGGCGATCGTGTGGTTTGTTTTATTTCTTTATTATTCAGCAAAATACCTGTGTTATAAAAGGAAGTTCAAGGTATATTGTGTCGTTGTAAATTTCATTCATTAACATTAATTTCTCATACCTATTCTTTTAATTTTGAGTACTACAAAATCTGTGGTATCTTACACTAGAATTATTGTTTTATGCTGCCTGGTGGTCACTATACAATTAGTAAAAAATGTCTGAGAATAAAGACTTTTATTTATTAATTTTACAATGTTTTTTTTTGTCTTCTTTATGTTTTTTATTTCAAACTTATTTTTTTCAAAATAAATAAACGTTACGAAAGTAACAAAGTTTGACTTTGAGGAGTGACAACTTCTAAAGATATTCATTCAAATGGAGACTTTATTTCTACAGATAAATTATTTGACAGGATTCTTTATTTGTTGTCTAGTAGAGGAACTGATAACACAAGTTCCTTAGTTTGGAATAGATTATTGGTATAATAAATTATATATTTTATTAAATGCAATACTGTTTATTTATTTATATCTATTGAGTTGAGTAGTCATAATTTACTACATACTAAATACTTATTGTAAATTTTACCTTAGTTCATATTTTTAAATTGATTAAGATAGCAATATAGCCTACTAAAGATACAGGTTTTAAACCTAGTTTATGTACCATTATTTTGTAATTTAATTTAGTTTAAGGACTTCATTGTAAAATATTTGAAACAATGGTAAACCATAAACTTTTATTTATTTATTATATAATTAATAATATAGATTCGCCCATATGGATACGAACTAGAGCTTAGCAGGTTTCCGCTAAGTCAATTACATCCTAACACATCAACCTGTCTTCGGAATTAAGTTATTCGTTGACAGGTGATTCTAAATCATGCAATTTATTGCGAACTGCGACAATATTTAACGAGGCCCACGACAAGTTTTTATCAAGATGTCAGAGAAGGTGCGAAAAGTTTGCAATTAAAATACCCTGTCAAATTGATTTATGCGATCTGACGCGGTGCGCTGCGAACCTTGCGCGAACCTAAATCGAAATAATCAAATTAGTGAACCTTCTTTAAGGAACCTTCTTAATTTTTGTTCCTGTTAAATTTTCTTAATTAAAATTCAACACGGGTATAAAAGTATAAATACGGAATACAATATTGGCTTACAACAATTATTATTCTGAGTTGAAGATGAGCAAGCGACTGCATATCCATAGGACGCCGCTTTGGAGATTTAATACTGTATGAATTCTCCCTATTCTAAGTAGACGTAGGAATCCTGACAACATAGCAGATTGTTTTTTTTTTAACTGACTTCATAAAAGGAGGATGTTATTAATGCAACTGTGTGTTTTTTATGTGTGATAACTGTTTACTGGGTGTACCAAGAAGGAAGGTAGTGCTTGTCATGTGGTCCCATTTAAATTTGAGCGACATCTGAGAAGTATATTTTGAATAGAGCGTATTTAATTGGTATCGATGATATCGTTCTCATTTTATTACTTATTTGTCTGAAAGATCTAAAAAAACATTTAGATTTTTTTAAATATAATATTTTTATTTGTCCTTTTTTAGTTTTGAGACGGTTTTATAAATATTACTTTTTATTCATTACTTTTTTCTTATTTCAGATTTTAAAGTTTGCTTTCGAATGAGCGTCACACATTTGAATTCTTACAGGGATTGTTTGGCCAGCAATGTACGACAAAAACTTTATAAATTGTGTCTGATGGGGCAGAAAAAATATTTATAAAGTTTTAACGTTAAAAACCTTTCTAAATGAATGATTGGACATAAAGATATAATTGATCGTTGTTTGTACATCAAACTTATGCCACTTTGCACAAATTCCACTTAAAACTATTTTGTAATTATTGAAATAAAAATCTGACGCAGTAAACTCGCCAAACACTTTCATTTTAATAATATATTCTTTACGTTCATGGACTCAGTTGTGATGCATACACATTAAACTTCAAACTCTACTATATACTGTTTTCTCAATCGATAATGCTGTAGACACATTTTAGTACTTAGCTGTCTCTGAATGGCAATTCGTCGCGACTCTATTTATGGATAGCTGTACAAAGTCATCACCATAGTTTGTTAAGTTATTTTCGCTTATTTGAACACAAATCATTATGTGATAATTTTTATATACAATAAACAGTACTTACTAATAAGCAAACTTGAAATTTTACTATTGAAAGAAGTAAGATCTAAATTAGTTTTAAACAGAAAAACGGAAAGAGCTTTTTATTTCATTGAGGCAACTGTTTTTATCACATAAGAGTGAGGTAGATTTTTCTTCATAAGATATTATCATAAATGGCCGATTTAATTTAATTTTGCTGAATGTATTTCTTTTTCTTTCGTCATCACGTCATTATCAAACTATTTCTGATATCTTTTGAATAAAAAATAAAATTTGAAATCTGTGGAGTTGAATGGTTTTTTATTACTTTCTCGTACGTAATATAGAGGAAGTCTTCTTTTTGTTGAAATTTTCCATCTAAATTTATTTGCGAGATGTACCTATGATGACAGACTTTGTAGCAGCGATCGATGAGGTGGCGAAAACTACTAGAAAATTTTCAAAGCCATACCACCTCAATTATCATTTCAATGACATCACATAGGTAATTAAACTTCAACACCGACGTTTGTAAATAAAAAAGTGAAGCCGGCTAATCATAGACGTTAGCAATAATATGAATGGTATTTATTACTATATTTTATCCTTTCCAAATGATCTCATGAAAAATTTAACCGATCCGTTCGAGTAATTCTCAGATAAACACTACACACTCAAGCACTAAACACACTTTTGTTATACATACAACGCACTCGTCGAACAAGGGTGCGAAGACCCGGTCTACATACGACGCGCTATACCCGGTACAGACATGTACCGGGGCGCTTCTCCCCGCCTCCGCCACGACACGATGTGCCCGAGCCGAGGTCCGAGCCTTTAGAGGCACCCTCGGGCATGTCGCTCCCTACCGACACGGACGCCCTAGGGACGCTAGGCGGTCGAGAGACTCCCCACGGGGGAGATGCTCGGTCACCCAGTAATCCTCTAGGAACGTTCGACCTACAGGCTTGAGGACCCCCCAAGGTCTTCGCCTTCTTAAAAACCCGGTGACGCAGAAAATGTCATCAGAGACAATCTGCAATAGATTTAAAAAAAAAAAATTTAGGTGAATCGTTTCAGTAGTTTTTTTAGAATCTGAAAATAAGTCTCCGATCAAGTGAATAGCATTTATACAAGTGGTAATTATTATTATATTTTATCCGCGGTTTTCAGATTTCTTGTGCAGAACAAGCGCCCCCATATCTACATTCATCTGGCGCGCGTTCTCTGTTTTACGATGGCAATAAAACTGCGCGGTGACAGCCGTGCGCAGGCGCAATCTGGGGAGACGTGCTGTGTCAATGTGTCGAACCCCGAACATGTAACCCTAGAATAAACCTGAGAGAAATTATAAATTTAATTAATGTGAAAAATAACTTTGTCAAAAAGAAGTTATTTTTTACATCAATGGCATTAATTTCACGATGTCTTTATTTTTTGTGACTTATTCGTGATTTCTGTTCTATAACTTGTAATTTTTTTAATAATTAAGCAATAACCAATTAATTAAGAATTATTTATTTGTTCATTTCACCCTTAAAAATCTTTTTAAAAATAAATAATAAAAATAAAAACGTTTATTTATCAGACTACATAAAGGTCCATTATGTTAGTAACAAAAATAAACTTATCACCTATGTTAGTACTCAACTTAATATATAATTTTTAAAACAGAGCGTTTATTATTTATTATATTTTTAACGACATCAATAAACGAGGAGGGCCCCAATTCGTATATATCTTTTTTATATGGAACATATATATGTTATGTTCCACGATTACTCAAAGACACCTAAATCAATTTGGAATATTATTTTTTTGTTTGTAAGTCTAGACTTTCCAAATGATGGCATGAAAAATTTACATGAATAGGCCCCTTAGTTTTTTTAGAATCGTGAAAATACTCAGTCGCAATTTGGTCGCAATATGGTATTTCCAAGTTTTCCGATTTTATGATCTTCGTTGTTTTGTCTGAAAGACTGAAGAACAAATGCCAACTACCAGGACAGATGTTACACTCAAAATCATCTCAGCAATCCGAGTAGAAAGGAATGAAATCGCCATTTTTATTTTAAAACAAGGTAAAATCGACTCAATCTCTTGCAGTTATGTTGTAGCCTATGTTACCTAGACGATAATAACGAAACGATTGACATCTTATTTCATCAAAATCGGATTAATAGTTTAGGTGCTACGGAGGAACGTAAATACAAACATACATTCATGCATACAAACAAAGACTGCTAAAATCATAACCCTTCCTATTGACTTCGCCGTAATCAGGTAAAAAGCTCGTCTGTAAGTACATTATACAATTTGTTAAATTGTAAACTATCATACAGAAACTGAAAATGTTGCTGAATATAAATGCTCACCGTCAAATACTCAAAAGCTTCTAAAATATTACAAATTTTTAAAGTTAAGAGATTAGCAGAAAATAGTTAGTTAGCATAGGGATCAAATCCGGGATCTCTGTATCCGATGGGCGAACCACTAGACGAAGGCAGTATTGACACCAAAGCAGCTTTTGCTGTGGTTCGTCTCAAATGGATTATAAAGCATTTAAATTCTCCCAAACCCAATAACAGCGCTACAACGGCACTATGTCCCAGAAGCACATGCTGAGGCAGGTACCTTTGGCATCGCACAGGACATTCTGTATGTAAAATTACCCTTAACTTCCTGTACTTACATCCTATATAAGCGGAGAATAGGGGTATTACAATGCTAAACTCTTTCTATGTTTTAGCATGCGAGGGCGTTAGCAGTAGACTCTCGTAGATTTTTATGTATAACAAAATTATTACATTTTGACACCGTCGCGGTATATTTGATCTAATTTGTTGTGGACTATTTCTTCGCGAGTGGAACACTTACACAGGTGATGAAGGTTCTTCTTGGTTGCAGTAAAACTCTCAATCTCAGACTAAACAGAATATTTTTTTTCTCTAACCTCCTCCGTTGCTTTCCCTTTCCTCCCCCACAGGGAGGAGCGAAAGACAGAGCAACGAAAAGAGTTAAGAAGACCTTCGGTACCCTGAGGAAGGAGGAGGTGTAATCCTACATGGATATCCTAACGGCGGCCCCTGGGTTATGTCGGAGTCCTACTGACTAAGCACCCCTTTGCCTAGTGCCATAGTGGTTATAATGGCTATCAAGGTTATCAGCTTAAGCTATGGAAGCAGCCGCCTCCTTAGGAGAGGGGAGGATGTGCACAAGCTGCCTCAGACATATAGACATAGGCACAAAATATCCTACTTAAGTACTTTTCGATTCAACGAGCGCCAGTCCCGGCGAGGCGCGTTGTCCCGTGCGATGCAGCGCGCTGTTTTCTATAGCTAATTCCTTTTTTGAAAAGGTGAGAACGGGTCCTCTAACCCTTCATGCGAACCTGCCTAGAGGGTTTGTAGTCGGCGAGCTTCCGTGGAGGAGTCTCTACACCGATTAAAACCTCTAGGGCGTTCGAGTCAGAAGGGGCTGTTATAGTGGAGTGATCAAGTAACACTGCTGAGGTACACATTAAGCGATCGGGGTTCGAATCCTGGCAGGGCTAAACGTATTTGTGACGATCACGAACATGTATTTCCGAGTCATGGTTGCTTGTTATGTAGGTTTATTCAAAAAAATATCTAAATTACTTGTAACTTTGTCTTTATCCGGGCTAGATAATTGGTGTGATTTTGGAAATTAATGTTATATATTATTATTATCGATAATATACACTTACTCAAAGTAACAAGATTTGTCTGTATTCAACATTTTATATCATAAAGAGTAGCGATGGCGTATGAAGGCGATAGCCATAATTGTGGATTACTACTACAAGTTACACAATATTACAATTTTTAATAACAATTCAATTCAAATTCAAAAGTTTGTAATTTCTATTCACAATTTAGATAAGGAGGGGAAGTACATCTATGTGACATAGGTTTTAAGTAAATATGTGAGGGACTGGTGCCCGAAATAGCTTTCGGGAGAAATCTGTGTTACGTCATAATTGTAACAAAACATCATTAATTCATATCGTCCGATTCGAAACCGGACCATATGAATGAATGAAATGAAAAATAAATTATTTCAAATGTAGCCTGACAAATAAAAGGAAAAGGACACTCATATACATAAACATATTCTAACAAAGGAATACAATAAGGGCACGCAAAGAAACACATCGACTTATCAGATCCTTTAATTGCAAACCCATGTCTAATATAGACATAAGACATATACCTGACTGGCATTGTGAAATTAAAAATCCGCAACGAAAACATAAAAGATTTATACAAATGCCGACCTTATCCCTAAACATGATCACTTCCAGGTAACCTAAAGTTTTAAGAGTTTAGAATTTGTGGGAAAATGGCAATGTATATTTTTTTAATTATCTAGTAGGTCCTTTATAATTTTTAATATTTTAATGTTTTTTTTTGCAACTAACTCCATATATGCCGTTTCCAGTACTACAAGATGTATTTTTTTCTAGACTTAGTTAAATTCTAAACGGCGGGGTACACACCCATAAATTCGTCAACGTCAGCTGCAATAGGACATTCATGTCCGTCTGTCTAGCGTCTAGCATGTCTAAATTCACCACCTTATAATGCTTGTCATGTGTTACGTTTCTATAGCATATAAAGTGATGCCTAATGGAACAACTTTGCATTAAATATATTGCCAACTTAAAAGTTTGTTATGGGAAATTACCTACTTCTAATTACGATTCTACAGAGCTATCGGCATTGTTGTAAGTACTTAAATAATATTTTGTCACCGAAATTAAGTCTCCAAGTATTAATTTGTGGACCTATATTAAAGATATGTGTCAGCTCTAACTGACTAAGATCTATCAACTACTTTCCGAGATTCAGAGACAACAAAAAATTATGGAATCTACATTTTAGTTGTCAATTACGTAGGTACCTACGTATTTTTTCGAAGCAATAAATCGCGGTAAAATAGTAGCGAATATTCTGGTTATTTCTACCCGTCGTCGAAACGATATTTTTCATATTGTATTGTGTACTAAGCATGCTTTAACCGCCTCCACCTTGCCAACCCATAATTTTGTATAACTTCAAAATTCCATGCAATATTGAATAATAATACTATATTTCCACGCTCACACGAATTATCTAGCCCTCATTAATAACTTTTCTTATGGATACTAGATAACGAACATTTTTAATATGCATATTAATTTTAGATATTTTTACAAATAAACTTAAATAAATATAAACAACCACGACTCGCAAGCAAATATTCACAGAAAATATTGTGAATGCCCAACAAAATGTTTTTTTTGATGTAATGTTTACGGGTTAAAAATTTTAATCTCAAACAGCTTTAACTTTACCCAAATAATATTTATGCAATTTTACATACTTGCATACCATCCCGCTCATCACAGTGATGCTCATAATACTAAAAGAGTTGAGCACAGTTTTAAATAGATAATATTTGGTTGTAACAAAGCCTTGTGAATTAACTAACAAAAGCCACGGAAAGTCGACCAGGACAGACGGCACTCTTAACGCAAGTCTAGGCATTTAATGCAACCTAAAAGTCGTAATGACCGTGTGATGCCGGCAGAATAGAATATCATCACGCCATATCCTCCAATGGGTGTCGTAGAAGGTGACTAATGGAACAGCGAAGGGGTATTGACCACCTTATACTCCGTCCACTAATCCGCATTGGGCAAGCGTGGTGGACTACTGCCTAAACCTCCTTCGATGATGAGGAGAGGCCTTGTGTCACAGCAGTGGGTCCAATTATAAAGGCTGTTACGATGATGATGAAAATTCGTAGCACTTATAAGCTCGGATGGAGGATGCCACTTTTTTACTATTAGTGCTACGGAAAGGCGGCTACGAAATGACTACGAACCGTAGCGCATCGCCTCTTTTCAACCGACTTCAAAAAGGAGGAGGTTATCAATTCGACTGTATGTTTTTCATGTTTGTTACCTCAGAACTCTTTACTGGGTGTACCGATTTTGAAGATTCTTTTAACCTTTGGAAGCTGGTGCTTGTCATTTGGTCCCATTTAAATTGTTGGTTTTTGAGTTATCCCTAATAATGCCTATTTAATTGACATCGACGACAGGCCCGAGCCACCATAGGGGTGGCTCGGGCCTGGCGAAGTGCGCGGCGCACACAGGCGCCAAGGTAATAGGGGCGCCAGATGAAATGCCATCGCCAATTTGGTAGGTTTAAAAAGAGGCGCTTCATAGGCGCTGCCTGGTTTCGGCGCGGCACTTATCGACGATACCGTAATCTTATCACTTATGTGTCTAAAAGATCTCGAGATAGTTTCCTGAAAATTTATATACTTAAAACAATAAAAAGCAAAAAATAAAGTTTTTTTTTTAAATAATAAATGCGCCTTTAAAACTAAAAACAGAGAAATTGTGTTTATAAAAATCTAAATGTTGTTTTGTGGTTGGTGCCCACCTCAATTTTTGGAATAAACGTTGTCACTTGTATTTGGGACCGACCTCAAAAAATATTTAGATTTTTATAAACAAAATTTTTATTTCTCCGTTAAAAATGTTTTGAAGACGGTTATTCTAATTTCTTCACCTTTTGATGGCGAGTGATGGTTGGCCGAAGCTGGAACCAAACTAAACTCTGAACCCTTTTTTAGTTTTGAAGGTGGTTTTTTTTATTTAAAAATATTTTTTCATGGTAAAAAGAGGCCACATGGTTCCGAGCTGAGAAGAAAGGAAATTGAAAATCTGTTCCTACATGTAATATTTTTTGCCCAAAAATCAGATGGAAGATTACTAGCACCTTGCCATCCTTACAAAGAGACAATTAAAAGGTTGAGCTTTTAACTTCAAAAATGGAGTGAGTGGATTTTGTGCCACTAAAGTGTTACTTTAATGATTCATGTGATTAACTTTCTGGAAACATGGACATAATGTTTTAATCGTGTTGAAAATTTTATAATGGTAAAATGCATTACAACATGTTTAAGATGCCAACACATCAATCAACATCATTACAGTGCTCACCAAACTCTCCGAATGTGTGACACACGGTTACTCTAAAACAAAATCATATACGTAAGTAAAAATTTCTATAACAAAACATTTTTACCAAAAACAAAAACAAAAACTTCAGATTGATTTAAACAATTTTGTGCAATCCGCAATTTTGGATTTAGAATAAAGTTAATTTAATCTTATTATTCTCAGCAAACCCTTTAATTTTATACCTATATAATGGGAGTACAAGGAGATAATCTATAGTGCACAAAAAATAACTAGTCCGCCATCTTGAGCCGTCTAATATATTGGATTTGACGTCACTTAACTAAGCATGCATTGTCATCCAAACTACGTGTATGTAAAATGTCATCACAACCTGTTGAGTGAGGACGACTGCTTTAAAATTCAGTTGCAAAAATTTATCTGAACATACAAACAATACTAAAATTTCATGTAAAATAATTTAAAAAAACTCATTCAAAATATTGACAAGCAAGCATTTGTTACATTTACAAATTCGCATATTAATTCAAGTAAGTGTATTAATTAAAACAGCTTATTGCAGTATTTAATTCTAAAACTGAAAAACAATTTCAACATATCATTTGACAAAGCCGTCAGCGTTTTATATACTATCAATGTACAGAAATGAAGGACGTATTAGCTCTATCTATGCCGTAAATTACGTTCCAGACTACTAATTAATCAATACCGATTAGTGAGGCTTAACAAGATTTCGGCACCATTGCATTGTCAAGTGTTGTATGCATTATTAATGTCAACACTTTGCTTTCAAAAGTCTCATTAAGAATTCATCCGATAACATTCTTTGTTACGAAGGTTTTCCCGCCAGGAACATCACTCGAATTTTTATAATTAACTGCAGCTAATCCTTGGCTCTGTTCTCATCTAAAGTTTCATCTTAGTTATGAAGTTATTAATTGTTAAAGTTCATTTCTTAAAAGATAAGCTGACCTCAGATTCAAAATCGAATAGGATAAATAAGGAATTACTTAAGAGGATAGTATGGTGAGCACGATATAAGCCAAGAAGACCTTTTCCTACCCCTATTTCTTGTCCGATCGGTATGATGTATTAGAATGTTTTTAATAAACAGAAAAATTGTCTGTGAGTTTTCCTTTATCCAAAATTCGAATACATTTAAATTTATTTAGAAAAATAACAGTTTTAAAGAACACTATTTAATGATAAATCGGTATAAAAAGTGGTAAAATATTTTTTTAGTATATAGAAACAAAATGAACGAAAAGTGTAATTCTGTTTTCATCAAGAGTTTCATATTAGTTATGAAGTTATTAAGCGTACAAGTGCATTTTTAGGGTTCCGTACCTCAAAAGGAAAAAACGGAACCCTTATAGGATCACTTTGTTGTCCGTCTGTCTGTCTGTCTGTCAAGACCCTTTATCTCAAGAACGCGTGGACGTATCAAGCTGAAATTCACATGAAATACTCAGGTCTATTGTCCCTTTAAGCTGTGATAATATCAAACTTCTAAGCCAAGCCAATCAAAAGATACAGCCGATTATGTCGATATTTTCAACAAATTTCCAACACTGCGAGTGTTGGAATCAAAACCTACAGGATACTTCCCGTAAACTCAGAATCTTGAAATTTGGCATGAAGCATTGTCATATAATGCAAATATAGGAAAAATTGCGAAAATCACATTTTTTTAGTTATATAATATAATAAAAATATTTTAATAAAATAAAACTTACTACCTTATTTCTCACGAACGAATAAAGGTATCAAATTGAAATTTATACCAAATACCTAGGTCTATTGTCCCTTTAAGCAGTGAAAAAATCAAACTTCTAAGTTAACGCGATCAAAAGATACAGCAGTTTATACAGAGGAACCCTTGGTGTGCGAGTCCGACTCGCACTTGGCCGGTTTTTTTAAAAGATAACTAACCTCAGCTCCAACATCAAATAGGATAAATGAGGAATTACTAATATAAACCACCTCTTTTTTTAATTTTATAACTACCTCTTGTTTGAAGTTGTGCTCTTTGCTGGTTTTTCATTTATTTAGAAGCTACTTCAGCACTGAAGCTTAAAAATCTACATAAGTTCGAAATTTTTCGCTTGTCTTTTAATTTGTTTAGTGTTATATGCATTTAAGCTGCATAGCCGTTTTTGTGATAATAAACTTTCTTTTTGAAATCTCCAAGATGGATGAATACATGCTCTTTACTGCACTTATACATAGGATTAGTTATGAATAAATAGTTTTCAAGGGCGTTTTTTAACTATTATTTTTCAAGGAGAATTTAGGAAAAAAAAATGTACTGATGTAAATTTAACAAGCTGGCCGCTACTTGTCTGAAGCCTCAGAAAATCAGTACAATATTTTTATAATTGCGCCTTTTTAACTGCAGATCTACCTGCACAGACTAACCTAGAACTATAATTTTACTATAATTGAAATGTTCCTCATTGTGGTCTCAATTCCGTACCTCACGCGAGGTTCTTAGAAGATTTACAAAGGGGCGCCCCGCTGCGTATTCGCCCGAAGTGTCAAAATGTCCAGGTTAAACTACCCCAATAGTAACAGAACTATTGACGGCCTCATCAATTGAGTTTGCACCTTATGACGTTGGTGTAAGAATGAGAAAGCTTTGCCGCGGTTAAGATAATTTGTAAAAGCCATTTGCGGTCCCTTAATATCGTGCGATCAATCTACTGGGGTATTTTCGTACAGCGACGGGCTAAAAGCAACGTTTACACCTCTGGTTCCGGGAAGGCTACGCTATGATTCGATATGTCGTCAGGTGTGCGTTGAGATGTTAATCCGATTGTTCGATTCTATTACAATTCATCTTGACTTATGTTATGTGATCGGATTTCAACAATGTTATTCACTGATAACTCGTCATTTGTTTGATTTTTTTTAAGTCTTTTCAACACAATGTAGTTTATTAAGAACGAAATGTCTTTGTTTGACTTGTAGATTTGGGTACAGAGTTCTAAAAATGTTGGGAATAAAATATTTTTTTTTTAAGCAAAGTTTAGCAACTTTCATTTCATTTCATTTATTTATTGCTGAAACTACATATCTAGCAGAAAAAAATCTAGCATTATTGTTTCCTGTGAAAGACGAAACTTCAAAAATAATATATTACTACAGCAAAAGTAGAATATACCATAACTGAAAATTGAATTAACTTAATGTTTTTCCAGACAGGTATAAATAATTATTATTACGCATAATATGTTGCGTAATTAATTATGAAATACATCATTTACGTAAATATTGGCAGAATTTGCTTTAATGATGTTAGACATCGCATTTTAAAACTAAATTATTTTAAAACGAAACTAAACTTATTTTTTTTTTAATTTTTGAAATAAAAATTAAATAAAAGAGTTTGTTACAATACCGCAGAACCATTATTTTACGTACTTTATTTGGAGTCCAAAAAAAGTAATTTTAGACTTATTAAAAAAACTAGATAAGTTGGATTATGTCACTTTTATGAATCTGGGATATTATATTAATTCAATAGGTTGATACTATGTTTATATGTATTCATTTTCATTATTGTAATATGTGGTACTGATGATGATAACTTATGATGATACTATTATGTTTTATTTTATTATCACCATACATCTTCTGTGTTAGGTTAGACTTGCATGTAAGTATCTTTCTTACGGCTTTCCTAATGGGGTTTAAAATCAGCAGCGAAATTTTTTAATTTACTTACTTTATTGTACATACAATGATGCATACTGCACGATAATCAAGTCTTTCAATGAACGAAAAGCCTAATCATATGCGCAGTAATTTAAATTCATTCAATGCGTTACAGAACTCAATACATAGAACAATGATAATTGTCTGTTAGATCCACAGTATTCGGGTCGCGTGTTGCCAAAACTTGGTTGTCGATTCAGTTTGCGTATAGCGGCGACTTCTATGCCTACCGCCATTAATATATCAACGTTGACGTGTGAGGTGATGCTCATTGTTACAATTGGTCATCCAACATGCTATGAATATAATTAAATTGTGTAACTAATGTTTGTAAGTTAGAATTACATGGTTTATTAGCCTATTAATGACATTACGCTTTAAACAAAGTGATAAAGTGTAATGTATTGGTTGATAAGAGTGGAGGGTTGATAGCCTGGGGACCAGCAGTTTAACGTGCTTTCCGAAGCACGGAGAAAAATAGAGTTGAAAAATTATTAGTGAACTCATTCAAGTACCGACCGTGCACTTGGTAGCTTAACCCTCGTAATCGTTACGAAGAGAAAGCGACGCCATCGAGCCTCTCCGTGCAAGTACAGTGTTTGTATAATTCTTATCATACAAGGGTTCATCATACATCAGACCAGGGGTCCCACCTTTTACCCTATGCGCCTCACCCAACATTATGCTAAAATACTACCTAGGGTCCGAAATAGGGAGTCAAAATAAGAAAATTAAGCAAAGGATGAAAATATTGGCGTGTTTCGTTTTATTCAAAAGACAAGTAGGTAATCAACTAAGAAAAGTAAAACACAAATGAAAATAAAAAGGCTCTTTAATTAAACGGACTTTGCTAAGTACTTTTAAATCGTCAAAAGCCCTACCACCATTTCGGGACGAAATAATTATTTTACTTAAATAATTATTAGTATGCTGAGACGGAGAAGAAATGGCGAAAGAAACTCCACAGCTTACAATTTCAAAACATCATTACAGGTCAATAGACATATCAATATGAATAAATAACAATTTTAAATGCGTAAAGTTTGGGCAGATTTTACTCCCACGCATTTGGATCATTTATCTTTTTATAAGCTTTTAATTTATTAATGGGCAAATCTATAAATTCTTCGGAAGCTTATAGTAAAAACGTATACAATTTGGCCCACGAAGGAATTGCTTATTCTGTGGAGACGAGTTTTATACAACCAGATCGTGTTTCTTCCTAGTATTATATTGTGCGTATGACATTTCTCGGAAAAAATCCTAATATTTTTCTTTACATACAGTAAATTTTCCGTGATGACACAGTCAGAATATTTATCTCCTTGACCTTTTCTCTGAGGGAGTCGTGTGGACCCAGTTGAGACAAAACACTCTCCTAGAGAAGAATTCCATATGATATTATGCTGTGAAAAGAACTAAAATAAACTATTCTAGCCGCATCTACACTGGTTAGCCGCCTAATATTTTTAACTAAGTGTGCCGCAGAACTTAGTTTACTCCAAAGCTTTTAGGCTATTTTCAAGATTATTTTTAGTACACTATGTAGGTACAAATTATGAAATGTTCTCATACAAATTTGTTGTGTGAGGGCGCATTCAAACTACTGTTGTACTGGTTCGTTTTATAGTATACTTTTTTATACGGCAATGGCGTATATTGTTGTACGAGCGAGTTCACACACACGACTGTATTCCATATCCATTAAAAAATACCAATCCGGCGAAATGCAAAGCGGTCCGTTTTACAGTTTCTTTTTAAATAAAAAGTTGAAGCAAATGACTCAATTCCACCTGATGATAAGCAGAAATGGAGTCCAAATGCGAAGATAATAATAATAATAAACTTTTATTTCAGGCCACTAAGGCCCATACAATAAATATATAGCTATGAAGCGAGAGATAAACCGTTGCACTAGCCACCCTCGCCTAGCCAACCTGCAAGGTGCTTCTTCACGCCTCTTTTGAATGGCTCGGGATTGTATTAAGGAGGGAACACGTATGCGGGCAGTGAATTCCATTTCTTGATTGTGCGACAAAGAAACGAGTTGCCATATTTCTTAGTTCGCGTTGGAATGGTAGCTACAGTTTGCAGTAGTCCTTAAAAGGAAGAGAGAAGGCCGTGTTATCGTACATGGTTTTATTAGGCGATGGCGTATGTAGTTGTACGACGAGCTAGTTCATACACACGAATGTATTTCAGTAGCCATAGTGTAAGTTTTGTTGTATAAAAAACGTAACTATTGTAGTGGCGTTATGAGCTTAATTTGTATGGGAAACATGACTTGCGCTTCTATCTGATAGAGGCGCTATTCGCGCAGTAAAAACACCTATCCAACATAAAAACCAGTGAAAGTCTCCAGTAGCGATGTTTTAAGCCGGTCCTGTAAATGCAGTGTGAACATTACATCCAGTGGTTACGTATCGATTAAAAACGATCGTGTATATACGGACTTCATGTGTGAACGCGCCCGAATTACTCTAGTTTCATAAGTATATTTTTCCAAATTTACAGTCATATGCGCGATGAACGTTCGAAAATTGCGTTGCATTTATCGCCCCTTAAAAACAAAAAATAAATATATGTGGTAGGTATTATATTGTAATGACCCAAATGCAAGCGTTTCAGCCAATAAGAAGCTGCAATTTGAACTCATTGTATTTGGTGATGAGCGAGCACTACTTTATTCCTGTTTCCCACTATCAAAAGAACACTGCAAAAAGGTCACAAATATGTGGGTCAAATAAAACCTCCTTGAATTGCCACAAAATTTGTTAAGAAAAAATACTTAACGATATTATTTTGTTTTTCTTCCCGTGTGAACTCAACCGCGACACGCTGTTAATATTACGTCTTAAAACCTGCGAACAATGTGTTCGCAGCTTAAAACTTTCGTTCAATAATTAATTATGACAAGCTTCTAAGTTTCTGTGACCATTACTGCTTGAGCTTTGCTCGATGCTATCCTGCCTGGACGAAGATACTGCTGATGGCTTTCGGGTGAGCTCCTGCATCTGATGTGTGATATAGGCACCGCGTTGTTAAACCTTGTGGACTCTTAGCACGGGTGAATACGAGTGAGTGCATTTAATCCTTAGAGTAAGAACATACTAGAAGGATAGTAAATACGACAAATGTTACCGCACAAATAGACTGCGAACAAATACATAATTTGAGTATATTTCAAAATATATGCGGCCATGCGCAAATTACTGAGTAAGCAAAGTGAAAAGGGACTTTAATATATTTTTCATCCCACCACCTCGGAAAGTGTAATTTTGCGCTTCGAAATCTGGCTGGAAAATTCTATTTTATTCGCTTGAGCGGCAAAGTAGATTTGAATTTAGAACATCACATATAATGAGTACTCAATATAATTGTAAATTCAAAACGTCATTAAACCTATTTAATGTAACCTCTATGGTGCCAAATTTATGATTAGAATGAAGATTATTTTGTCATTTCCTCGCTGAGGTGGGATGAAAAGTTACGTATTGCACTCGAGTGGAAAGATTTTTCACCTTGTGCTCGTTTGTTTCCCTCGCTGACGCTCAGGATTCTAATTTAGAATCACTCGCTGCGCTCGTGATTCAACTTTAGAATCCTTCGCTTGCTCGGTCATCCAAATCGAGCACGCGGTTAAAAAGGAACTTTCCACTCTTGTATAATAAATAACTATTTCCAAGTTACTTATCAATGATCCAGCTAGACCAAATTAAAATAAATATCATTAAGAACTTATGCTAAGAGGTTGTTTAATTCTGTTATTCTATTGAGTTTTTTTAAAGCTTTACCTTGTTTTAGAAAAAGCTCAATAGAATTATGACAGAAGGATTTCAATCCTTATCCTTACTAATATTATAAATGCGAAAGTAACTCTGTCTGTCTGTCTGTCGGTCTGTCTGTCTGTCTGTCTGTCTGTTAAGCTTTCACGTCTAAACCACTGAACCGATTTTGATGAAAATTGGTACAAATATAGATTAGATCTCGGGGAAGGACATAGGCTACTTTTTATCGCGAAAAAAAGGTTGAATGGGTTGAAATATGGGATGAAAGTTTGTATGGAAGTTCGTCATTTTTGAAGATAGAACCATGAAACTTTGAATTTAGGCACTTAAAAAGACAAAAAGAAATATTTGTTCTAAGATTTTTGAAATTTTGACCTGTATGGGGGTGAAATAGTGGATGAAAGTTTGTATGAGAGTTCTTCATTGTTAAAGATAAAACCATGAAACTTTGAAATTAGGGACTTTATAAGAAAGAAAGAAATATAAGTTCTAGGATTTTTGAAATTTAGACTCGTGTGGGGATGAAATTGGGGATGAAAATAAAACATCTATTTCTAGATCCAAGATGGCGGACGCGACTTTTTGACAAAATGTCAATATGGGTATCATTTTCGTGGTTTTCGGGGGTCCCGATTTCGAATACGACATCTATTTCGAGATCCAAGATGGCGGTTGCGACTTTTTAATATAAAATCGATATGGGTATAATTTTCGTGGTTTTCGGAGGTCCCGATTCCCGATACAAAAACAATTTTTAAAAAGACCCAAAATGGCGGATGCGACTTTTTAACATAATGTCAATAAGAGTATCATTTTCGTGGTTTTTGAGGGTCCCGATTCCGAATACGACATCTATTTCGAGATCCAAGATGGCGGTCGCGACTTTTTAATATAAAATCGATATGGGTATCATTTTCGAGATTTTTGGGGGTTCTGACTCCGAATAAAACATCGATTTTGAGATCCAAGATGGCGGATGTGACTTTTTGACAAAATGACAATATGGGTATCATTTTCGTGGTTTTTGAGGGTCCCGATTCCGAATACGACATCTATTTCGAGATCCAAGATGGCGGTCGCGACTTTTTAATATAAAATCGATATGGGTATCATTTTCGAGATTTTTGGGGGTTCTGACTCCGAATAAAACATCGATTTTGAGATCCAAGATGGCGGATGTGACTTTTTGACAAAATGACAATATGGGTATCATTTTCGTGGTTTTTGAGGGTCCCGATTCCGAATACGACATCTATTTCGAGATCCAAGATGGCGGTCACGACTTTTTAATATAAAATCGATATGGGTAAATTTTCGAGATTTTTGGGGGTTCTGACTCCGAATGAAACATTGATTTTGAGATCCAAAATGGCGGACGTGACTTTTTAACTTAATAGGAATATGGGTATCATTTTCGAGGTTTTCGGGGGTCCAGAATCCAAATACATCATCTACGTCGAGATCCAAGATGGCAGATGGGACTTTTTAACATAAAAGCGATTTGGGTAAATTTTCGAGATTTTTGGGGGTTCTGACTCCGAATGAAACATCGATTTTGAGATCCAAAATGGCGGACGTGACTTTTTAACTTAATAGGAATATGGGTATCATTTTCGAGGTTTTCGGGGGTCCAGAATCCAAATACATCATCTACGTCGAGATCCAAGATGGCAGATGGGACTTTTTAACATAAAAGCGATTTGGGTATCAATTTCGTAGTTTTCGGGGGTCGCGATTCCAAATACGTCATCAATTTCTAGATCCAAGATGGCGGACGCTACTTATTATTAATATGGATATCATTTTCGTATGGTCGTTATATATAACGTTATATCGTTATATATCAAAATGGTAGATTGTAAAAATGCCATTTACTGGCAGTGCACGGCAGTTGTTTTGTGTATTTCTTGCATAATAAGTACCTACAACAAAAAAAAATCTGCCTAAAGTAACTATTCCACGCGTACGAAGTAGCGGGCAAAAGCTAGTTCTTAATATGTTTACCCATTATTTACCTATGTATTCATCTATGTAAGACGTGTCACAAAATTCAACGGTAAGCCCACGAGCAACTGCTCATAACTACTCATTCGAGAAAAAAATAAAAAAAACACTTTTTTTTTGTAATTACAAGAAAAAAATCCTTCGCAAATTGACACTTTATGATATTTAACTACAAGAACTAAAATTTTTCAAATATTTCTGTTTTTTTTTGTATCTGTAACCTAAGTAGCCGCTATCATCACATCCGTTAAAAAATCCAGACTGGCTGTAGTTTTTAACCGACTTCAAAAAAGGAGGAGGTTATCAATTCGACTGTATGTTTTTTTTTTCTTTTTTTTTAATGTTTGTTATCTCATAACTCGTTACTGGGTGGACCGATTTTTAAGATTCTTTTGACCTTTGGAAGCAATTGCTTGTCATGGGGTCCCATTTAAATTTTATCGACATCTGACAAGTTGTTTTTGAGTTAACCTTAATAATGCCTATTTATTTGACATTGATGATATCGTAATTTTATCACTTGTGTGTCTAAAAGATCTTGAGGTAGTTTCCTGAAAATTTCTATACTTAAAACACTAAAAAGCAAAAAAAAAAATTTTAATTAAAAAAAACCGCCTTCAAAACTAAAAACGGGAGAAATAAAAATTTTGTTTATAAAAATCTAATTGTTTTTTGAGGTCGGTCCTAAATACAAGTGACAACGTTTATTACAAATATTGAGGTTGGCACGGTCCTCAAAAAAAATTTAGATATTTATAAACAAAATTTTTATTTCTCCCGTTTTTAGTTTTGAAGGCGGTTCTTTTTAATTAAAAATTTTTACACAAAAGTCAACATATTTGTCCTTAAAATTTTAAAACATTTTTACTTTTTGTTAACTTACACTCATAGTAGGGTAAGAAAAGTATGCCCACTAGAAAAATTACTTATTTCTACTTTTTTTACACCACGATAAGTGAAAGTAAACAAAAAATAAAAATCATTTAAAATTTTAGAGGAAAAATAAATTTGATTGATTTTTGTGTAAAAACTACAAAACAATCAGAAATATTTGTAGTTATGGTGGTGAAAAATATTATAAAGAGTGTTCAATATAAAAAAAATCTAAACATTTGAAATGTTTTATTTTCTTGTAATTTAAAAAAAAGTGGAGTTTAGTTTTTTTTCTCAAGTAGGTAATTATGAGCAAGTCAACCCCCTGATGGCCGCTTATCGTTGAATTTTGGGAGACATTGTATATAACAATTAATTGATGTACGTTAGTCCCTCTAAAACTCGAGAACGGCTGAACCGATTTGGCTAATTTTGGTTTTAAAATATTTGTGGAAGTCCAGGGAAAGATTGAATGGTGAGAAAATATGGAGGCGAGGAAAATAGTAAAAACAACATTTGTTTGCAAATAAACTACCTATCTGTTAAATAAAAATTTTGATGTTCCCGTTCGTCCAGAAATCAATTTTGTTAATCTGTCATTATTTAGTCACAAATTTAGTGGGCGAGAACTTTATTTACTAATTTTTGACTAATTGGCGTTATTAACAGTTTTTCGCTTATTTTATGTATTGTCGCAGAAACTACTGAACCAATTTTAATGAAATTTTGTAAATGAGTTTTGCTTGGTCCAAAAGTTGTTAGTAGATAATTAATTAGTTTTTTTTTTGCTAATTAATAACAACAGCGTGTACATATTTTCAGCTTTACAATAAAACTTACAAAGATCTATTCCATGTAAAATAAAATACGTCGACAAATAATTTATAGTATGTCGTGTGTATATTTTTTGTAAGTATGAGTAGTAAAAGTGCGCCGTTTAAATAAAAATATAAAAAATTTGTAAAGTATTTTATACTTTACAAGATTTTTATTTACCGATATCATAAATAGTAATTTTATTGCTGAATAATAAATTCTAATTCTTTAACTCGCAGTATAAGATTTTTTCGTTATAATCAGTCCTAGACTGTAATGTAAACTAACTTGTAAGACTATGTATGTACGACATTAAAAATAAAATAAAGTTATGTTAAAAGCTTCTCTCGAAGCTTAACTTTAAAAGCCGAGCAGTAGAACCTAATATAGCTGTAAAAATAATATCAATAAGTAGCATGTCATTAATTGAATTTAAATATTGATTACAACTATAATATTAATATATCCGGCTCGAAGGGCCATTCGGGTAAGCTCTATAAGGGATAATGGAGTTGAATCATTCGATAAGTAGTTTTTCTAGCTTCCCTTGGTGGCGCAGCTTGGTGGACTCAACGGCACTCACTCGGCACGCCCGCTAAATAAATTCATTAGTTAAATCACCGCCGGCGGCGTTTTATGTCGGTAACATCAAAGGAGCAGCGAGCGCCCGCCGCCCTGCCGGGGGCGCACTCGCCCGACTTTTTACTCAGAAAACTCTGTAAACAAAATGATATGGTGCGTCCGAATGTTTGATCCACCTTTATTATCTGTATACAGAGTGAATGTTTGGCTAGCAAACGACCTCTCTTTGTGGTCATTGTACGAATGTAATAACACTAATAACATCTGTGACATGCAAACACCTTTGATCTAGCTCTCATACCCTATTTTGATAAATTTTAATTAAAATGTAATTAGTTCTCATTATTTACTAGATTTAATGTAGAACGATTTATTGAAAACCTTTGGGATCGGTGTAAGTAAATAAAAAACTAAGGATTTTTTTTTATTTTGGCTATGACCTAAAAGGTAGTAATCATGTTACATGTTTTTGATAATTTGTAGTAGATGTGTAGCCGGTGGCATCATTGCTTCATTCAATAGTTTTATTTTGACGGGCTTCGCCCCTCTCAGACCGTGGAAGCGAGACAGGTTCATCACGTGTGTGGTCCTCCAGCTAGCCGGTTCGGGTCACCTCGCCGGCTCTCGGGCGCCGTCGGGCTCCAGAACGGCAACCTAGCCGATCGAATCATGATGGCGGCTCCACAAACATTCAGTGTACGCATTCGGCGCCCGAATGAATCAGTGTTGCTCAAGTCGCGCTTGTGTCGAGACGCGAACATAGTGTATTACTAGTGAAACTCGGTATCGTTCCGTGTTTCGAGCGGTTCAGTGATAAATAGAAGTGAAGGATCCGAGTGTACAAGTGTGTGGTTATGTGGCGACGAGTGATATGACAGCGTGCGCCGCCAGACGGACTCCGGCCGTCTTCATGAGGATACTGGTGACAAGCCTGGCCCCGAGATCATGGTGGCTCCCGATTCCGAGGCTCCTTCGAATCCTCGGATAGCGGGTGCCGCGCGCGAAAGCCCCTCTGCCGCCGAGGCGCGCCACACCACCGACCTGTATATACGAACCAGCTGGGTGGACGCCGCGTTAGCGCTATCAGAACTCGAAAAGGTGCAGTGTACCACTATAATCCCGAGAATTCAGTGTCAAGTTGCGATTGTCATATTGCACGTGTGATTGTTTTTCTGCGAATGTCAGCCGCGTCGAGTGAGGAACGCGGCAGCTCGGATCAGTGGCGCTGACTAGCGGTAATTGTGCGTACTATCAAGGCCGCGCGTATTTCATAATTACAGGCTGTTGCCGGATCATAACAGAACTAAAAGCTTGATAACTTAATTGGTTTTTTTTTGTGTAAAAATTTTAAAGTAGGAATACAAAAAACTGTCAATTTTTTAAAAGTTAAAAACTATCAAAACAACTTTGAAATGTCAATAGACTTGCAACAGAAACATATCAGTGCAATTTAATTTTTTCTCATAGGTTTTCTTAAATAATTTTTACATATGAGTAACCAAACATACATACATAATAATACCGTACAAAAGCATAAAAATCTTCCAAAGCTTTTTTACTGAAAATGTTCCTTTTCAAAATCTTCATAAGTAGCATTGCAATGCTTTGGAATTGTCAAGTACTATAGTTACATTAGTTGTTTACCTGCCTACGTTCAGACGGGTTCGAAGCAGGCACCGCTTTCCTAGAAGCCCGCACGCACGCCCTGCGGTGGTCCGACCCCTCAGGGGCCATTTGCAAAATTTTCTTAAATTCCCAATTTAAGATCTCACTTACTTCAAAAACATGAGTGTAAATGGCTATTATTAACAACTCAATTTGTAAATTATCTTGAAAGAAAATTATCAATTATTGTAATAATAACAACGAATTACAAAAATGTCGGCTCGAAGGACCAATTTCAATAGAGAAACTACAAAAACAGCTGTTGTTGCTCGAGGTAAACGCTGGTACGTGTACGAAAGCACATATAATGCAGGAACTTTGTCGGGCAAACGAGATGAAGCAATTAAGGCCCAGCGGGCGCAGGCGCGGCCGCACGCGCAGCCGAGCGGCGCCGATAGAGACATCAACGCCGAACACGCCTCTATTACAGCATAAAGTCGAGACCCGCTAATGTTTCTTGTGCAATTTAGATTAAAGGCTTCACTGTTACTTCATTGCGGAGATATTTTAATTATAATCTTGTAAACAAGACAGTCCCAATATTAGATGTAACACAATTCACAATAAAATCATTTCCACGTTCTTTCTGGACATTCTCAATATTTTCATGTCTTTATGTTTTATAAGAACAGCCAAGATACTAAGAAAATCCAAAAGATCCCTTCAATAACTAATAGGTTTTATGAGCATAAAATTACATAATTTAGTTCAAAATAAAAGCTACAAACTTTTATATCTGTCAGGACCGCACAGGGCTCGCCTCGTGGAATTGAGACATCTTGTGGTTTCCAATAGTGCATCTCATTCTTTTCCAGGGAAGGGCAGACTCCTTTCCTTGTCCCTCAGTACAACAGCGCATCTCTTTCACACTCGTTTTTCCCACATATAGCCTGTCTTCGTCCAAACATTGAGCTCGCTGGCGGTCGGCAGCTGCGATGGAAACCTATAAATGATTGTACACCCACGATTTTCAAAGGTGCACCTTTTATATTGAACTTTTGGTTATTTTAAGATAACCATTGAAACAGATATATTAGAAGAAAGTTGCCACATACATTAGAGTTAATAATGGTTATTAAATAAATTCGATTCCGAAGTGCCTATCAACTGCAGTCAAGGCGATCAAGTATGCGATATCAGTGCTTCATTGAGTGTGCTATTGGTTAACCACAGGACTGATGGCAGCACTTTTGGTTTCGGATTACAGGGGTCGTGTGGTTTGCCACCAGCCCACTGAACACGTGGCGCTTACGCTTCATTTCGTATTTAGTAATTTTCCTCATCATTACCCCCTTGCTTCCGTCCAGTAGTTTTTCAACAGCTGGTGAGCTAGGAGAAATCTGGATTTCCCGATCTGTTTCTGTAATACGACCCTCAAATTCATTCGTAAAGCAAATTATAAAGCCAAACCTAGATATATTCGCAGATGGTTTTCTGCATGCGATTTTATGTGAGCTTTACTGCCGTCAAAGTATACCAGTAACCTAGTGCATCACCAATAGATTCGATCATATGGCCGTCTGAACCGGTTCCGCTGTCCACTATCTTGGCAACTTTCTCGAAATATAATTTTACTTCACTTACAGTTACTATTGATTAAGATCTAATAAAAGGAATGTTTGTTTTATCAATCGTAATCAAGCTATTAAAACCAATACAAACATAGTATAGATCAAACGTATGACTGTTAATAATGGTCATAAATTATGTAAAGTTATACAAAAACATTCGACTGTTTAAAATCATTAAAGTTCACTTAATATTGTTTTCAATATTATATATTACGTCCACATACATCTATCTATATACAAGACGGATAGTAGTGATAGCAGTAATTGCCTTGCTCTAACAAACTAAATAACATCACAAATCTTAAATTTGACAAAAGTCTGAAACTAAGTCTTCATTAAGATTTAATTGTTACGTAATTCAGTTGACCCTCGGTTGATGTTAAACAATTTTATTGGACATTTGTTAGTAGGCATCCGTTGGCACTCGCAAAGTTACATAAAGAACAAAGTGTCACTGACATTCAACGACATTGGTCAGCGCCGCGGTGGCAAATGGACGGAACGTGATGCTGTTAAGAATGGACGAGATCATTAGCATACAGTTTATGATATCGATAAAGCGTATGCTAAATGTAATTCACCTGTTACAAGTCACCGTGAAATAAGCGATTCCATTTATTGGCACGAGATGACCCTGTTTGGCGTGCTGGCAACTGTTTTATCTCAATAAACCAGTATTAATATTAGTGAAAAGTAATTGTAAATATCCAATCCAGGTTTTCGGTTTTGTTAATGCAAATAAGATGGAAGATAAGTATGATGGTTTAATCAAAATATTTATACTCTTTGCAATTAATACATTAGAAAAAGTATAACATATTGTATCCGACGACAACGAGATTTTAGATATGCAAGCATAGACCAAAGTATTGTTTCAAATGTGGACAAAATTTCATTGAGAGCTTTCTGTAGAAAATCACCAATGCCTCATGAATGCAGATGGGATAATAGTAATAGAAACACCCACAGCCCATTATATGCAGATATGAAGTGGTGGAACTGCTTGGCTCGGTTCAATTATCGGAATGTATATGTCAAAGATCATGCAAGCGGCTAACGCAAAAACAAAAGGGGATTGATGAATAAGGTGTTTTGTAACTTGACGAAGTCATAAATCCGTGACGGCTGGAAATTCTTATAGATCAAAATTAGTAATGTTCAATCACGGATTGGACTAATCGGATTTTACTAATTTTTATTATATTAAATTTTGTATTTAAGTAGATATTACAATGTGAATACACCTGTAATGGTAAAATTTGGTGAATCTAATATTTTAGCTATGTTTTCTGCTCATTATGTACCCAAATTTATGTTCACAATAAAATTGTTTCATTGTTTCATCAATCTGGAATTGAACGTTGGAAAGCTGAACACTCAATGTTAAATACTTGATTGTTGTACAAAAATAACGTGTTTGAGGCAATTTTAATAGACATATATCTTAATAGAGACAATAATTACAATGAACTCGAACACCGTCCGATAAGAAACAAAATCAGCCCGCGGCTATTGACTATCATCCGCCGTTGGGTTGGTTTACGTTTTATTGTTTCCTACAAACTGATAAAGATATTTACATACTAAATTATTCAGTTTAATTAACTAATAATTCTCTGAGTATCATATATGATTAACGTGTAAAAGTTCCCTGTTTTTTTCGGATCCATTCACATGGTTACTTCTGGTAGCCATAAAAGCTCGTTTGCAGTGCTTTAATCTCTTATCAACAGGAAGTGTACGCGCCGGCGCCGGCATAACACGGATTTTACTAATCCCTTGTACTACTTACGTCAACTGGTTTCCTAAAGCAAAGCTTTCCGCGTTCTGTGAACAGCAATTGCGCTGCACAAGATTGCATGTGCAATTGTGTATCGTATTTGGAGACTCAATGAAGATTCCGAGGTCGAGTGGCAGTGGTGGTTGGTTCAGCGTGGTGGCGTGTTGCGTACGGTACACGTGGGCCGAGGCGGGCCTGGGGAGCGGGCGGTGGGGGCGCATTCCGGCCGTGACGTCACGCCCACCCAGCGCGCCCGACATTCACCTCGCCTGCTTGCCCGAACCGTTCCACGACTCTCGCTGTATCTGCCATTATTGTTGCTACGACTATTTATTTATGCTCACAAGCAAGCATCTTCGTTTCGGCGGGAAATAGCGTGGTTCAGCGAACTTGCAACTTACGATGGCGTGGTTTAGTACACCGATTGAAAATAAACTCCTTGGAATTCGCTCAGGTCGCTAACGATGCTTTAATTGCAGCTGTTAGGTTCGCATTTCTTTCTCGCGATCAGTGGGAAGCACGGTAGCCGCCAACAGTTGCTATTGTTATGCGAAATGGCTACAAACAAGAGAAACATTTCGAAACATTTTAAGAAACAAAAAAACTGCACGTTGATTGCTAATGTTTGATCAATATTGCATATTTAACACTGACTGAGTGATTCCTTGGATAGGAAATTAGGGTTCACAAAGCCGTACCGCTTAATCGTTGCGTTCAACACGAGAGGACGATTGAGTTATTATTATGCAATTAGCGAGCACTTGACGAGACTCGAAGCAGCGATCGGCCGGGCCAGCTCGCCCCATGGCGCCACGGGTGCGCCGGTCGCCGCTCAGTCATTAATCACAATCAACTGAGAAATTATTTCGACGTTTCGAAAGTTCGATTATTATGATCCTTGCTAACTCGCGGGAGTAAGGGCGAAATGACGATGCTCAATAGACGGCTACTGGACGTCGAAATAAAACAGCCACGCGATTCAGGCGAGTCAGTCGGGATGACACGTCTCTTTTGAACAGTAGTTGTGGAATGCCACTGTTTGTTATTCTGGAATGCCGTCGAAAGTGAATAAACGTTACGTATGTTTTTAAGAATGCACCTAATTCAATTGTATATAAATTCCATACAATTAGAGTAGGTACCAATGACAAGCAAGATTTAGAAGCAACCTTTTTCCTACTTACTTTATAAATTCTGACCAAAATACATGCAAATCTTTAAAAGTTTTGTAATCACCTTAACCAAACTAATTACCTAGAAGCTTTTTTAAAGAGTTTTTAGTTCTTTGAAGACATTATCCGGGATTAGGCTTTGCAATTAGATTTTCATCTAACTAGTCATTGAATGAGTATTGTAATTATTTTAACTGTAAATGGGATATATAGCATGTTATTAGGTACTATAGCATCAAGACCCCGTCTTGTTCTAATATCAATAATAATCTGTTCCTGACTTTATTTGGAGACGGCGTAATATTTTTTTTCTTCCACCCCTCTCAATCATCCGTCCTCTCATCATTAAGGGGGCGATAATAGTCCAGTCAACAAGTTCAAAAACGTGAAAAATAGAGATAAAGCTCCTAAAAATATGAGCAATAGCTCATTGGATTCGGAACGACCTCTAGAAAAATGAGTTTTGAGGATTTTACTGCACGTAAAAAATTGCAATTGTTATTAACAAAATAAGATGAAAAAAAAAGAGGTATTTACGTTTTTGTTAATAACTCATAAACTATTAATATTTAAGATATTTGGAAAAAAGGTCCTTAAAGAGGAGGAAATTTCCGAAAAAAAAGTCCCAGCTCCCGGAACTCTACCTCTATTATTTATAATTTTAATTTAACGCTGAAAATAGGGCTCCGCGCAGCCATTACGGCATGGGCGCACTGCCGTTAAAGACAGTTTCTTACATAAAATTATTTTTTTATAGTAACAAATATGAATTTAAAAATTTAAATAAATTATGGTGTCATCTAGATACTTGAAAGAATATATTCCCGTTGGAAAAAATTTTTTAAATTAATTTTTCAAAAAGTTATGCAATTGTTAATTAACGAATTTTTTTCCTATCTCCGTTTTCATAAATGACGACATAAAAATATAAATAATAAACCTATAATTTTTTGGCTCTGTGGAGCTCTTCTTATATATATACTTAACAAGATCCCGCGATAAAAGTTTATTAAAGTTAATTATTTTGTTTATTACAATTTTTTAAAGTTAACAAAAAATGAAAAGTCTAAGAAATGTTATTAAAAAATTTTTTTTAAACAAATGTTATATTATTGCTGCTTTCTTATCCAACAATGGCATTAAGTAACATCGGAAAAATTTTTTTTACATCATTTGTTAAGAAATTGTTTATAAACAAATAGACAAGTTTAATATTTAAAGAAATTTTTTTTTACCATTATGTTGTCTTGGCAAAATAATGATTTAAAAAAAAAAAAAATTTTCTTAAATAATTTTTTTTATTGTTTATAATCGTTTTTTTTATATTTCGATTGTTTAAATAATTAGAAAAGGAATGATTTTCTCCTTAAAAATCATAATTGGCATTTCTTCATAGGTAAATAGAAAAAAAAATTTTTTTTATCAATTAATTTCATTGTTTGTTAACTTAACAATTTGTTATAAACAAATTCTAACTACCGTTATATTTTTTTTCTAGAGCTAAAAAAAATAACAAAAACAGCCATATATATCAAAATACTAGAAAAAATTTTAATATAAAAGCGTTATAAAAAATAGAAAAATTTTTTTTTAGTATTTTGATATATATGGCTGTTTTTGTTATTTTTTTTAGCTCTAGAAAAAAAATATAACGGTAGTTAGAATTTGTTTATAACAAATTGTTAAGTTAACAAACAATGAAATTATTGATAAAAAAAATTTTTTTTTCTATTTACCTATGAAGAAATGCCAATTATGATTTTTAAGGAGAAAATCATTCCTTAACTAATTATTTAAACAATCGAAATATAAAAAAAACGATTATAAACAATAAAAAAAATTATTTAAGAAAAATTTTTTTTTTTTTAAATCATTATTTTGCCAAGACAACATAATGGTAAAAAAAAAATTCTTTAAATATTAAACTTGTCTATTTGTTTATAAACAATTTCTTAACAAATGATGTAAAAAAATTTTTTCCGATGTTACTTAATGCCATTGTTGGATAAAAAAGCAGCAATAATATAACATTTGTTTAAAAAAAATTTTTTAATAACATTTCTTAGACTTTTCATTTTTTGTTAACTTTAAAAAATTGTAATAAACAAAATAATTAACTTTAATAAACTTTTATCGCGGGATCTTGTTAAGTATATATATAAGAAGAGCTCCACAGAGCCAAAAATTTATAGGTTTATTATTTAAATTTTTATGTCGTCATTTATGAAAACGGAGATAGGAAAAAAATTCGTTAATTAACAATTGCATAACTTTTTGAAAAATTAATTTAAAAAAAAATTTCCAACGGGAATATATTCTTTCAAGTATCTAGATGACACCATAATTTATTTAAATTTTTAAATTCATATTTGTTACTATAAAAAAATAATTTTATGTAAGAAACTGTCTTTAACGGCAGTGCGCCCATGCCGTAATGGCTGCGCGGAGCCCGATTTTCAGCGTTAAATTAAAATTATAAATAATAGAGGTAGAGTTCCGGGAGCTGGGACTTTTTTTTCGGAAATTTCCTCCTCTTTAAGGACCTTTTTTCCAAATATCTTAAATATTAATAGTTTATGAGTTATTAACAAAAACGTAAATACCTCTTTTTTTTCATCTTATTTTGTTAATAACAATTGCAATTTTTTACGTGCAGTAAAATCCTCAAAACTCATTTTTCTAGAGGTCGTTCCGAATCCAATGAGCTATTGCTCATATTTTTAGGAGCTTTATCTCTATTTTTCACGTTTTTGAACTTGTTGACTGGACTAAAGTTGTAATATGCAATTTTCGTACGATCAACAATCATGAGATGAGGAAGTATGATTTCATTTCAAAATTTGTACATTTTAGTGTATTGAAAATATCTTGAAAATAGTTCTTACTATAATGAAAAAGTGACATAGCCCGGAAACTATAGAAGCTATTTCCATATATCCATTAATCACCAAATATCAAATAGTTTCATACGTTATCACAGTTGATAATATTTTTCTTAAATTCTTCCATGATATTCCTTAAAGCCCGTACGGAATCCATACGTATAATCTAACTTAATAAATTAATATTCATAATACATAATTCAAAATTTCAATATTATAGGTACCGTATACAATGTCAAATTAAAGTCTAGTGAAGTATTATAAATGTCATAAATGAAAATAAAATAAACAAAAAAGGAAAACACATAATTTCGTAAAGTAAATATTCAAATGAGAATAAGTAGCATTTTGTTAAGAAAAACCAATAGGTTTTTCGTTTCCTGTGTGTTCTATGCAGGCGCGGGATCCTCCACTCACTCTGGGCCTTTGTCGTCGCCTTAACCCTTTGGCTAGTAGTGGCAAATATATTGCCATTATATTTTGAACTTTATATCTATGTGATAAGCTTGAAAAACAATGAAAAATATTTTTCTCTATACCAGTTAAGGGTTAACACCCTTTTTTGCCATATCATCTTTCACATAGGCATACTTCTTCAGTCTTTCTCTCCCTCTTTACCCATCCAAATTCATTATCTTTGCATCCATAAATATCATCATCATCATGTCAGCGTCCTCGTTATCCATTCTTGGATACCTATACCTTCCTCCCTTCCATCCAATCAAGACCTCCGTGTAGTCTGATGTCGACCACCGTCTGCTCTAGATTGCCATTCCAGGACTCTCCTGGTCCAGTGTCACTCATTCATATAGCGATATGTCCTGATGAGACCCATTTCTTGGTAGCTAACCATTAACATTACTAAGAAAGATTCAGCTGAATATTTAAAGACAGGCCGTTTACCGGACGTCAGCCATGCCTCCACCATGCGCGATGGCCTATGACCACAGATGGTGTTTCGTCAGGTCTAAATTGTTTTGGTGGCATATTAAGACACCCATTAATAGTGTTATTCTGCCGTGCCATGACAAAACACTGTAACTGAAACTGTGCATTTTGTGTAAATCGTGATGTTTGTTCTTTCCCGAAAAATATTCATACAAAATGCTAATACAATTGGCGCTCTTTGAAACTTTCACATATTATTACATAAATTAAATATTATGAGGCCAAAAGGTAAAATATTATGTTATACATGAAAACCCATACCCATAAGTGTTTTGTCGTAGCTTCAATTAACGTTGATTAAAAGCATTGCGCTTACAAAATTCTGTAACAATGCAGTCACAGTGTTTTGTGAGAATTATTTCTTAAGTTTCAGCTGAAGACATTAACTTTCGTCTCGATATGTTAGAAATGTTTGATTTCGGAATTTAAAAATTACTATAATTCTAATTGTTATGACAAAACTCGGCATCTTTCCATAGATCGCATCAAAACGTCGAGTTTGTTTTGAAAACACTGTATTTTTTGGTAATACAGTTTTTCATCAAAGTAAAGGTTTTTATTTGGAGATACAGTCTGAATTGCTTTAAAAGTAATCAGTTTTCTTAACATTAAATATTTTAATGCCATATCATTTTTTCAAGGGTAAATAATGTAATTCGTGTTACCACAAAACACTGTATCACTTAAACAGGGTTTAGTCAGGACACGGCAGTATTCTTTGCGGCCGGTACTACACGTCGTCGCTTATATTTTTATCCTAATATATTATTACAAAGTGTAAAAAAAAGTGTCCTTACTCACTTGCTGTCTGATTAACCCCAGCGCATAACTCTCTTATAGGTACCGAAAAATGGTTAATTATATGAAAACTAACTGGAAACAGGCATATAAAATCCACTTGCGATCAGTTAAGATTTAAACTGATCGCAAGTGGATTTTATCACGTAAAGAACGTAAGGAAAAATCTTTATGTTCCTCCATGCAACTTATAAATCCCGTTGTTTTTAAGTGGTTTTATTTAGCTTCACCTATGTTTGTTGTTTTTTTGGGTCAAATTTAGTCATCGAAAATTTATCCCTTTTTTTTTAATTTTTTTTCTCCGTAAGAACCATCCTCGTACTTCAAGGTATATCATAAAAAAGAATTACCGAAATGGGTTCAGCTGCTCTCGAGATTTGCGCAACACATTCAGCGATTCATTTTTATATTATAGATGTGTATGTCAACGAATTAGAGTAGGTACGTAGTGCTCATAACTAAAGCCGGGTCCAGACGGGCGTGTAAGGTAACACGAATACTGCATTTGGACGGCACTGCGAATGTTACATGTAACGCTCGTAGTGCCTTTACAGAATTCGCGTTACCTCAAGGTCGTAGCACAAAATATCGGCTCGGAAAGGTAACGCCTCTTTTTACTATGAAAAGAGGCGGTTCGCTACGGTTCGTAGCCGTTTCGTAGCCGTCGATCCGTAGCGTTCGTAGTTAAATCAGAAAGGGAACGCTTTAAAAACATTAAATGAGCTATTTTAATTTTATCATGTTCGATAGATAACCAAACGTCACTGCATCGTAGAAACTTCAACACATTCTAAATAAAACCTACGTTGGAATACAACTGAAATCGTTTATTAAAATTTTAGAAAATGTACATATAGGAACGCAAATTATGGTAAAAAATGAATAAAAAAATAGTAATAAACTACGAGCTATTCACAAGTTACCCATATAAAAATTATTATGTCTGATATATAAAAATCTCCTGTCACGGTGTTTGTGCACAGAATAAATATGAATTGTGGACGTACTCCTCCGAAATAGCTCGACCAATTTTATGATTTTTACTTTCTCGTATACGTAGTAAGTATAGGGGAAATCGTATAATCGTCAAAAAATTTGACCTCGAGATTTTGACCGACTTACACGTTTTGGACCTCCCTGAGTAAAAACTATATTTTTTGGAATTATGTCTGTGTGTGTGTGTGTGTGTCTGTATGTCTGTGCGTTAGCACGATAACTCGAGTATGCTGTAAAAAAGAAAAAAATATATACGGCAGAACAACGTCGGCCGGGTCAGCTAGTAATAATATAGAAATGAATATAGCTTAAAATTCGGTCGGTTACGTGCTCATCCGCGGCAGATCAATCAATCACAGCAATATAGCCTTTATTTCCTGTAACTGCCTTGAATTTTATTTGTGAAAATCGTGTATTAACTGATCCTCGTTCTGCAGGGCAACATCGAAGGAGGGCGAACGTCACTGTGGATCCGTGCGTGGCTGCAGGAACAGCTGTTCGTGCTCGGCTGTTTCCTGCAGGGGGACGCGGGGAAGGTCCTATTTGTGGCCATCCTGGTGCTGTCCACCTTCTGTGTTGGACTCAAGTCCGCGCAGATTCATTCGCGGGTCGACCAGCTTTGGGTCCAAGGTAAGCATTAGGATAACTGTCATTTAACGCTCGTCACAAACACATACTTGATATTAAAATAGAGTTTAGGAAGAGATCGATGAATATCCCGACGAACTGAGAACCTCCCCCTTTTTTGAAGTCGGTTAATGAATATGAAGTTAGTAAAAATTAACATAATATTCATTTTAGAATATGCATACGTTTAAATATAAAATAAAGTTCTGTGTAATTTAATGTCGCAAAGAAATTAATAGAAATACGTCGCCTGTGTGAGGAATCTCAAACCCATGTATAACTTTAATTTACTTAATTTTCTATTTTATTGGAAATTCTTCGTTACGAAGTGGTGAGGGAATAAATAAAAGTAAAACCACGTATATGTATTTTTACAGTGTCTTTAAAAAAAATAAACTTATGATTTTATTAGAATTCATGAGACAGAAACTCTAAACACGAATTATACAATAAAAATTGCTGCTACGAATGGTAGGGCTGGCGTTGCTTTTAAAAAAGTTTAGTAGAAGCAAAATACATTCAAGTATATCTTATTCTTCCTCGGTTTTATATCAGCTGAAAAATCACATAATTTAACTCAGGACACGGATCAGGTCGGGATATAAAAAACTTACGAAGTGCATCAAGATATAGCCGCAGAGGCTCGCATTGTAGAATACAAATGCCGGCGAGGGTGCATGAGACTCTTCCGCCTGCGTACGTGTGGCGCATACGCAAGCTGACTACAAGCGTGCCGCGTGTCGCCGCCCTTAACCGACAAACTCGATTTTAATACGATGAATTTTAATTTGACAATCGGCGATCTCGTGGGTCGCGTCCGGTTGACTCTGACATCTGCAAACGAACGCCGAACGAACATCGCGCAGATTTTCGTACTAAAAGTAATGAACAACTCATGCTACGTCTGTAGCTTCTCGTTCTTCTTTTGTTATTATTCTCAGTGAAGATTTTCATTAATTTACTGTTAACAATTTCGACGATTTTTTTCAAATATTCTAATAGTGGCACTTACCAATTAATGCAGAAATTTTATCAAAAATGGATTGAAAAAAAAAATTAAATGAATTAATTCAGCTGCAGCTGAAGTTAAATACTTTTTATGCTACATTTCCTCCACATTTGTAGACGTGGACGTCGGTTTAATTTAATTTAATTGTTTTAAAAATATCTCATTGTTTCGGTCGCGAGCCTGTCGTAAACTCATAAACGTCATAAGGACGGAATACCAAGTATTTGTTAACGAAGTTTTGAGCAATATGTATTCAGGGGATGCGCTGTGTATTGTTTATTCAATGAGGAAAGCAAGTGGCAGATAATAATGTTTGACAAATTGGTTGTGTTCAGTATAACATTGTGTCTACAACGATGTATTGGTACACGTATTAAATTATGCTGTATCGGCCCAAAATTTCGTTGGAATTAATTATGTAGTCAAGTCAAAGCACTTTTTAGTTCGCGTTTTATCATTTCAGCTATTAGAAAATATTAAAATTAGTGCCATAAAATTTTATAATATTACATATTATAAAATTTTAGGTGTTTCTTGGTAAGTCTTTTTTTAATTTCGTAACGCAAAAATGTGGTGACCTAATGGACACGATATAAAGTTAAATTTTTTTTAAAATACCAATAATAATAATAATTTATTGTTTCTCTCTCTCAAAGCTACAAAATACAAGTAACAAAACAAGCCAATCCAATAAATAATCCAAAAATTTTAAAACAGTAGACGTAGGCAGATCAGTGTTTTTTTAGATGCGCTTGTTATTATTAGTTAATAAGTAAACATTTTTTCTCAATAAACATGTTTACGGATTTAAAATCTAGATGTAAAGTGAAAATAATTTGTAGGTTTACGATTTTTTTATAGTCTTTCCTATGACATAGTTGAAAGTAATTAAATTTATATAAGGTTATTCCTAATATATGATACATTTAGGTAACTGTTAACTATGAAGTTATAAGCTCATTAGAGACTATTTTCCAGTTCCATAAGTTAACGAGCAAATTTTACAACATTTTTATTGGAATTTTATTCTTATTGATTTTAGATTTTACGATCGAGTCCGACGTTTTTTGAGCCGCTGAAGTATTTGATTATTGCGTAACAACTAAACTATACTGATTTGAAATTATAATCAAATATCTGCGCTCAATTTGTCAAACATAGTGGACTTGGGTGTCTTCGTCGTAAAAATATTGATATAAATATTTATATACCAAGTCTGCCAATATCAGATCATCTATAATATAAATTTGAATCGCTGAATGTGTCGGTAAGCGTAAATCTCGAGAGCAGCTGAACCGATTTCGCTAATTCTTTTTTTATAATATTCCTTGATGTACTAGGATAGTTCTTGCGGAGAGAAAAAAAAATATTTACTAAAATTGTTTAAAACATAATGTAATTGTTGACTTATTAACTTTCTTTTTTCTGCTATTCGGAAGTCCGGGTCTAGAATAGCAGAACAAGTATTAAAAAAAAAGGTCAGCTAGTAGTGTTATATTGTTTGCTACGTTGCTGTTCTACAATAAGATCCATAAAACAAGAATTCCAAAAATAATTACTGTTCGTTAGTCTCGATAAAACTTGAAAATTACTAGACCGATTTGGCTAATTTTAATTTTAAAATATTTGTGGAAATGCTGGGGATCCCTTAAAAGTGAGAAAATATGGAAAAATTTCGAGGAAAATAGTAAAAATAACATTTTTTTTTGCTCATATAAACAGTCCCTACCTGTCAAACACTTTATGTTCGTCCTGTCGTCCAGAAATCAATTTCGTTCATTGTTGTTATTAAGGCACTAGTGCACGAAAACTTTCTTTACTTACAAGGTTAATTAACCACAGCAACGTGTGGCAGATCAACTAGTTTTAATAATAATAATTAGGTTCAGATAAAATATTATGTGAATATCTTGTGCTCGTCGTTCAAAAATTTTTGTTTTGATATATGAACCAAGTAAAGGTAGTCAACTTCTTTGTAATGGCTCGACCACCGGTATCAATATCGGTATATGTGTTTGATCATTAGGAGGGTACAAATGTATCCTTTAGTGACCACTATCTTTATCAAAGTCAGTTGATATGTATACCGATAGTCAATGGTAATACACCGTGTTTCTGAGGTTATACATTAACTTTGGTTCACATGTCCACATAAACTTTTCGAAACTTTTCTTGACGTTCTTTTCTTGAAATTCAGTTTGATAGTTTTGGTTGCACAAAGTGGCAACATCTCACAGATAAAGTCTTTCTCACTGCAAAAACTATGATATTTAAATTACTACTTTCTTTGTACGATATGTTTAACAAAAGCTATAGAAGTATTATTCAAAGTTATAGCTAGTTCCTCGGAGGTTGACGATTAAGGGTTCTCGAAAAAAACTTCGGCTTTTTCATTACTTACCATCAGTTATAATGAAGGCCAAAAGCGGGTCAATATTATAATATATTTTGCGTTGCTCAATATTTATGTAAGTTCAAGAGGATAATGTTCACCATTACAGTATGACTGTATAATAAAGAAAAACCCTAAAGAATGCGACAGCAAACTAGAAAACGATACTAGTATTTCTTGTATAAACTGACACGTAGGTAAATTGTAAATAAGCCATTGTTCCGTAAATATTTCATTTTACAACCTGTTTGTCCACTAATTCTTGTTTTACTATCACAGTGCTCCCCTTGGCAATACACGAGGAAACGACCTTAAGGCCATGCCACAAAAGGAGAAAATAAAAGACGCAGGTCTCTTTTATTTGGGCTTGTCTCAAAGCTGGGTGGTCCAAGATTAGGTTTTACGATTATTTGGGATGGCCAGACGAAATTAATACATATTTTTATTAATAGCATATATTCATAAAGTGTCTTATGAATTATGGATGTGTAAAAAATCGCAACGGAAGCACTCGATGGGATATCGAGGATATTCGTCCTTCAATAGTTCGATTACATCCCTTTAATTATTACGCCCTTTTGCTCGACTCAGCGTTTTTTTCTTTTCAGATACTTAAACATAAATCTCATATATGACTTCTTAGATAGTTATTTTCATTTTATTGAAATAACCACGTTGTTTCATTTTAATATGTTCGAAACGCTTTTTTGCGAAAATTGTTGTATCGAAAACTATAAAAGGTAGATGTAAAATCGTCGATGTAACAATTTTGGGATAAAGGTGTTTTGAAGCAACTTAGGGAGCCCACTAATCGAAGGTTCAGAATGTTTTTATTTAAACTCCTCTTCCCGTGAGTGCCCTCATGGAATTATTTTTAAATTAAATATTGCCTACCTATATTACTCACGGAAATAAAAAAAATGTTTAAATTCGATCTAGCATTTTATGAGCATATTCATATACCTACATCTTTTCTCTTTTGATATCATAAGGTTATTGTGAAATCCGGGTTATTAGAAAAAAAGTTTTCTTTCTCTATGAGCACCAAAAAAATATTCACAAAAACCTAAAATAAATAAAAAAAGACAAATATTCCGAGAATTTTCCCAAAAATACAATTTATCAATTCATTCTGCGACATAATACACAAACACTCTCAGTTCCAAAATGGTTGAGCAAAGCTTTAGGTTACATTGTGTGGCCAACATATAAAACCCCGTGAACGTATATCGGTCACTGATCAAACCACATCTGGCAGTAGGCCATACAGTCCCTGTAAACAGTACCAGCCTGCCTAATTCAATTATAATTGTATCATATTTTACTAAATATGATTACTTTGTCAAATGCGATCCTTTCCCATATTTTATTTTTTATAGCGGTTCAAATATATTAGTATGTTGTAGATATTAGGGAAACCACGCCCAAACTCAGCGAAGACCAGTAACGTCATATGAAAATCTAATAATATGAATATATTATCGATTGTGACTGATAGTAGAATAATATGTTAAGGTCACTCATCTAGTTTTGATCTTTGACATTAATCACTAAAATTGTGAAGAAATTAAAAGAACACGATCCAACTAAAACCATCTTTACACAACAAATATATATATTTATAACTTAAATGTAACCGTAATTTTTGTTTGTTAAAAAGTACCTATGTTTAATATTTCCAGAAAGCGTTAATATTTCTGGAAATAGGTAATTTTGTATAGGTTTAGTTTTTCCCACTTAGATGTACTTTCTTCTGTTATGTAAATACGAATTACAAAAAATATTAAAGAAACTACGTAACTATATTTTTTATTCTAATAAAAAATTAGATTCATTAGTTAATTTTCAATGACGTCCTACTGATTTAATAAAGATATATAAAGAACAGACTGGCATGCATTCTTTTTTGTTTTATACATGCACCTTGACAGCTTAAAAAAGCATTATTGATCTAATAAAGAACCCTACGACCTCTGTCCAAATCGAGAAGTTGACGAATAAGGTCAGAGTTCGATAAAGCTCCCACGAGGCTAATGCGGTTACTCAATGATCCCTCCACAAAAATGCTTTAGCAAAATGAACTTAAAATAAACTGGAAGAACACTGGATATGGGGTCTACTTGATAGGAAGGATAACTTTACTGTAAATATGTATATCAAGACCTTGTATTTCTACGTATTTCAAACTAGCTTTTACCCGCGACTTTGTCCGCGTGGAAAACTTACTTTGGGCGGCATTTTAATTTTTTAAAGTAGATACTTACATTTTCTTTTTATCTAATCATAAACATGTCTCCAATAAATATAAGTATAGTAAACATAGACAGGTTTGGTTGGACTTCCATACGAACTTTGATCTCATAATTCATCCCCCGTGGGTCGAAATTACAAAAACGCTTGAATAATAGGTATGCCTAATTTGCCTAAATTCAAAGTGTCATGGTTTTATCTTCGATAATGCCAGAAGATCCCCATGTTGATTTTCAAACTTTTTCACCGCATTTTAGAGGTTGAATTCTAAAAACATGAAACTACACTTATTTACAAAAACAGATAAGAGTACTGCTGTCAAATATCAAATAAAATAGTCTATTACAATATTTACATATTAAGATTAAAAGTTAAAATCACTTTTGATATTATTAATTGCGTAACGTTAAGTTTGTAATACTTCTATATCTTTTTGTATGTACGAAACATTTCAGTTTGCAAAGTCATTATTGCACATTACTATAAACAACTTTATTGCCTGCAAGCACTAATTACAGTAATAATTTAGAGTGACTGACTTCATCATCACTGAAAGTTTAGTTTCTTTTGGGTCTGAGACCCCTTTTTGTATAGGCTGGTAACATGTCACTATTTTGGAGTACTGTATATGGACCATACTGCCAGATGTGGCTTTATGTGTGCCAACCAAATGTTGCCTAAAGCTCTGTTCATCTCCTGTTGTGAGCGTGATCATAAACAAGTGTTTGTAACCATAATCGCGATACAATTTACCCTGTTGACATTGAAAAAACGATTTTGAATTACTCTGTAACTATTATAAGACCTACTTGTATATTAAAATATTAAAGTAGTATCAAGTAAACGTAATTGTAACAAAATTAAATAGACAAGAATGTTTTAATAATGCTAGGACAAACGCTTTTAACGTTATAGTTACATAAGGCTGGATTTAAAGTTGAAATCTTTCTGCCATTATTAAAAAAATTCAAATAATACAAAATACTTTATGATTTTTATGACAACGTAATTGAGTTCTTGACTTAGGTATTTAATATTTGCTCCGGAAAACATTTTGAGTCAAGACAAGCGTAATCGAGTAATATCTGATTACAATTTATTTTTGTACTCAAATGGTTTTAAAAGTTGTAAGGAAATCCAAATGAAGAATGTGAAATAGATATTATGTCTAATATTACCGAAATCAAGATATTATAATGATACTTGGTCTCGCAAAGCACGCTAGCTGCAATAACTGTATTATACATGCATAATAGCCTATGAACATTCCATTTGAAGTGTAATTCTAGGCTAGAATCCACGTTGTATTTTAATCCTCAATATGCTACGATATTGCATCAAATTGCATCACAGGACAGAAAATCGCAATCGGACGTTACAAAAAGGAAGTAGGTAGGTAACTGATTGCGTTGGAGCACCTTTCGATCAACCAACTGCTGCCACTGCGAGATTTTGAAATATCCCGCCTCACATTATAGGCACAAAAACTCGAGTGACATTCGATTAATACGCTCTAGAGATAATAAAATCGATTACACTGACTTGACTTCCTCATTGCAGTCAAAAAATAATTAATGATTACCCAGGTCGATTACTACCTTCAAATCCATTCATTTATAAAAGCCCTTCTATTGTGATTAAGACCTCGCTCCTCAGCTACCGTCCAAACAAAATACAAATATATTCAAAGGCACCACAAAACCTTATCGGTGGAACAAAGCCGCCTCTGTTAAACAACGCCGAACGTCCTTAGTCCCTAACAACTTAATTAGGTGGCCCGCGGCCGCCCGTAAATATCCCTACGTGAAATTAGGACCAATAAAACTAAAAAAATGTATAACATTTCTATTGAGTCACAAAAAACGAGGGATCTGATTGTCCGCCGCTTTTGTAGGACGTCGTGCTGCGATCCGGTGCGTTCCAACTCGCCTTTTGTTATGTGAACCCTTCAAGTTTCCTAAGAATTGCGGCCGCGCTACAATGTTACAGGTATATTGTTAGTAATACGAAGCCTCCAGGAAAAATTATACATTACTTGCAACTTAAAAGCTTCATTTCAAGAATTGTAACGGTTTTATACCTTAATTATAGCTAAATTTGTTGTATCACTACAAAAAATCTTCGTTTAAAATGTTACATTGAGTTATCATGTAGAAAAAATCTATTGGTGTCAAGTGATTAACTTGTACGTTGAGCCTCCCGCGAAGCCTACAGCTATGGCCTACGAGATGTTCTTCAAATGCGATTAGTTTTTATGCCCGAAAACCGGTCATCAGGCTATGGATTTGCTAGCCATGACCTCGACGTAAAGTTTCACAATTTATAAGTCACATGCTCGACTAACATAGATTTTATGGAATTACAATCTTGCAAATCATCCTTGCCTTGGTGATTTTTTGCGATTTGAACATGATAAGCGTAGATGAAGTGCTCAATATTGTTGTCCCGGAGATGACTGGCGCTGGTAAAGGACGCGGTTGTTTATTCCGCTATCCATCTGTTGTCTACGCTCCGGCAAATTTGCATAGAGGGCCAGCGGGAGCGTGCGGGGGGAGGCGGACCACACGGGCTCGCCGGGCGCGCGCGGGTGGCCGCATGCGAGTGCACGTAGCGCCCCCGCCCCGCGCCCGCCGCACCGCGCGCACGTCATTCATTGCGATCGTCCGCGCTGATCGCCCGCTACCACATCGAGTAGAAATGTTGTCATTATCGGCGTGCACGCACCGAGAATGCAATAAGGTTAGATTCGCATCAACTGCCACTAATGATTCAGCGGATTTAAGTATCGTTAAATCACGCATTGAATCGCCGCTGTGGTTGCTTGGGTTTTTGTTATGTAATATTTATGAGACGTCGAACTTACTTTGAAAATTCAATGAAAGGGATCGATTGCTAGCGACCGTGTATACATAAGACTGATAAGCTTCGGCGAGCGTGAAAGCTCGATAGCAGACGCGGATAACCTCGCGTGACCTTGCGATGTTTCCGCTATTCTTCGGTTCTTGTTTTATGTGCGTGACGTAGGCGTACGGGTATACGTCGTTTTTTGGTAATCACCCGTAAAGTTTATACTTAACGTTTGGTTTTTTCTTTAAACAACTAATCCCTCTTTCCCCTCGGAAAGATTCATAGCGTCAACAAGTGACACTTAAATCCATCTCTGCCGATACCCACGAGTGGCGGAGCAGAGTCGTAAATCGCGCCCACGGCTCGTAGGTAGGTGTTAAAATAGAGGCGCCCTGTGCGGCCCAGCGCCGATTCCATTCCACTTGCTTTATGATAATCCCTAATATCCGGTAAGAGAGCGTGTTCTATGTTTAGATTAGGAACGACTGTCAGCTTTATCCTTACAATGTTATGGCATAGTTTGGAACTCTACCTTTTAAAGCAGGGCGAGATAAAATGTATTTAGCGTCTCATGCTGAATTTGGGACCTGAATCAAGAATTTATTATTTTAGTACGGATTTCTAAAAATATCATTAGGTCATCAATATTACGAACATCTGCACTTAGGGATGATATTAACTGTATTCCAATCACATATGTACGAGACATACAATGCAATTTCGTTATTGAACAATCAGACAAGTAAGTACTTAGATACATTTAAGTTATAATAATGTTTACCATTTTTTAGTTTGCTATAGCAAGTTTTACGGACATACACATGCTGGAACGACCAAATGGTCCTTTGAGCCAAAATAAGAAAACATAGCCGAAGTGGTAAAAAAGGCAATTTGAGCCTTTTTTCCACACACATTTACACACTTAACAACAAAAGACTAAGTAAACTAATGTGTTTAAAAAAAAACAATTAATTATTTTTCTTTCTGTCTTTCTTACATAAGTGTTAAAATTTACTAATTTACTATTCTCTAATTTTTTACGCTAATTATACTCATTCTTATACAAAGTGTTCTGAGAGGTTAGCATCTTGGAGAAAAAATAAGGTGCCTTACCAGAGGAGTTGATGTCTTCGTACCGTGTTATTATCAGTATACAATGCTTGCCATAAAAAACTATGACTTTTTTTTACATCGAATAAAAAAAGAATTTTGAAAATCGGTCCACAAATGACGAAGATATCGGTGTACAACATAAAAAAATACATGTAGACGAATACAGAACCTCGTCCTTTTTGGAAGTCGGTTAAAAAATAACATGTAAGTACCTAAGTACGGACGAAAGCAGGTAGGACTACACAAAACTGTCCAATTTTTCTAATTGATTTTCAACATCAACCGTGATTAGATAAAGCGCAAAATCGATTGGGAAATTTAACCTGATGTGCTGTTGACTGTACTGTACTGTACCTTCATATAGAGCGCCGGAACAAGGCAGGGATGCAGATGCTTCAAATCACGTTTTTGTCACCAAGAACCTGAAATTTCGTGAAAAATCTCGTTTAATCACTTCAATCTATAATCTACAACTTTAACAAGTTCAATAACACCTGTTGCCTTTATGGGATTTATGGAAAAAAAAAACACAAAACAACAGACACGCAAAAAAAATTATGGTGCCTTAACGCGCAAAGTTATTGCATGTAGGTCATTTGAGGACATCGTTAAAAGGATATATAAAACCATTATAGTCCCCAGCTTATTTAATTAAATATCAAAAACGCTTGCATTGTCAACTTGAAATGTCGTCATTACATTGTATTATATCGTATGCAATGAGTAAAGCGGCAGTAAAAGTGATAAATGATGCTCATTTTTTCTTAGGTGGGCCATATCGTGAGATAAGCCAACGAACTTGTCCATTAAAGCAGCTTTTAGCCCTGAGGCGCGTTATATTTTTTTCTAACACTTCGCCGTCCTAATTTAGTGCAAAAAATGCGACAAACCTGCCCAAATAAATCAGCAGGACGGGTGTTAATTGGAACGAATTCCCGCGACGTACCAGATAACGAACGTACAGCGCGTCGCTCGGTATCAAAAAACACATTTTTCGAGTTTCGTAAAAATAAATGGTTATTGCTTCAAATGTTCAGTGTTAACATTTTGGCGTATAGGAAATTTCGTTGTTGATGAGCACTGTAATATACTTTTTGTCGTGAAATTCGTCAAAAATTGCCCGAGTGAAATTTGAGTTCGCCCCGTTAAAGATGTTTGTTGGGCTCCCACTAAATAACCTGTAAAGGTTTGATCCTTCTTTTAAACCCCATTAAAAATTTCTCTTTCACACTTCATCGGAACAGAATTGCGTTTCACTCGTGTTGTGTCTATGAGTTTTTAATTAAACCTGAACAGATGGTGCCCGTAGGCGACGTGCATGCCAGTGTGACAAGTCCGCGATAAATCACCGAAGACGTGTTAGCGGCCCGCCCCCGACGTGTCGACACTAGACAATAAACCATAGGTGCTGATGGGACAGGGGGAATTAAATGAGTCGTTCAGTCCAAAGATCCCGGGTAGAGATTCGTGATATAGCATAATTTTTTATCACTTTCAACAGAAACCATATTTGTGGGTACTTAGAATAGAATAGAATAGAATAGAATATATCTTTATTGTACATCGACCAAATCAAAAATACAAACATTGTAACCTTAAAATATACTGTACAAAGGGCGACCTTATCGCTAAAAGCGATCTCTTCCAGGTAACCTTAGGATGGACAGGATTTAGAATTAAAGAGTTCGAGGGAAGATGGCGATGTCTAATAAAAAAAATAAAAAAATAGTAATAATAATACTTATTATGACAAATATGTATGTACATGCAATAACTACATACTATAATACATATAAATATACATAGGTATAAACTAAAAATATACAGGTATAAATAAATGTATAAAAAAATATATATAAGAAAGATAATAATAGAATATAAGAATATATATAAAATATATAAAAATATATAGTGTATACATATAGATATATAATCATGAACAAATAATCATAGCGACAAATAGTGCTTTTCAACCTGATTTTTAAAAGTGTTGAGGGTTTGTGCTTGCCTTATGTGAACAGGTAACGCGTTCCACAACAAAACAGCTTGTACCGAGTAGGATTTGTTGTAAAATTTGGTGAAATGAGATGGTGTTTCTAACCTCAAGTTCTCTGACGACCTTAAAACTCGGGAATGGGTATCATGTAGAAACTTAAAGCGATTTTTTAAATAAAATGGAGTGTTAGGATGGAATAAGATAGTGTAAAGGAGGGATAAAATATGTGCATTCCGGCGAAGGCGAATGGGCAACCACTTGAGTTTAACACGAAATTCTGAAACGTGGTCATATTTGCGTAAACCAAATATAAACCGTATGCAAAAGTTTTGGAGTCGCTCAAGTTTATTTAGTTGTTCTTCGGTCAAATTTGGGAAACTAGAGTCAGCATAATCAAGGATTGGGAGAAGGAGAGATTGAGCAAGCGCAATTTTAGTAGTAGTTGGTAGGAAGTTTCGCAGCCTTCTGAGTGATCCTGCCGAAGCAAACATTTTTCTACTGAGTTCCTGCAGATGATAACTCCAAGATATATTAGTGTCAAAGTGAAGACCTAAGTTTTTAACAGTCTGACTGAAAGGAATGATAGATCCATCGAATATCACATTAGGAACCACAGACCAGTCAATTTTTGAAGTCAATCGAGAGCTACCAATAATAATTACTTGTGTTTTAGCTGGGTTAACTTTGAGACCGTAACAGCTACTCCACTCACAAATTTGTACCAGTTCAGAGTTAACCATTCTAACACCCTCTGCCAGGCGATCGGGTGAGGTTTGGCAATAAATTTGCAAATCATCAGCGTATAGGTGGTAGGATGAAGAAAGCTGTTTGGAAATAGAATTTATGAAGATTGCGAATAGTAGAGGAGATAAAACGCCACCCTGTGGAACACCAGCAGATGTGCCGCACCACGAAGATGTAGAATCGTCGATGCAAATTCTCTGCCGGCGACCAAACAGGTAACTACGAAACCAGTCAATTGCCGTTGGAGATATGTTAATAGAGCTTAGAATACCCAGGAGCACATCAAAATCTACGTTATTGAAGGCATTACTAAAATCAAGGAGTGATAGTATAGTTAGCAAGCCATTCTCCATGCCCCATCTGATGTCGTCTGTGATTTTAACAAGTGCAGTGGTGGTACTGTGACCCGATCGGAAACCGGACTGGAATGGATTGAGGAGGTGATTATGACAAAGGAATATGGTAAGTTGGTCATGGACTAACCGCTCTAACACTTTAGAGAGAAATGGAAGTATAGAAATAGGGCGGTAGTCGGAAAAGGACGAAGGATTAGGTTTCTTCGGTAGCGGGGTGATTTGGGCATCTTTCCATGCAGTAGGAAAGACACCACTTTGTACGGAATAATTAAGGATGTGAGAAATGACAGAAAGGATATCGTCTAGGATAGGAATGATCATTTTACGACTTAGCGAGTCACAGCCCACTGCAGACGATGTAATAGATAATATGCTCTTTTTAACACCACAATCCGAGAATTGACTAAAGGAAAATGCAGGATAATTTGGTATGGGAAGAGAAGATAAATAGCTTAACGTAGAGGCTTTAATTGGCCCATCAAAATAGGAAGTAGAAGAAAAATAAATATTCAAAGAATTTAAGTCAAGACCACCAGCTGTTGTCGTCTGGCGTGACTTCCCAATACCCATCGATCGAAGAAATTTCCAGACCTTTGCTGGATCTCCATTTTCAACAGAACTATGAAAGTAGTGGCGCTGAGCGTTCCTACACACCTTATTGCACTGATTACGGATACTGACGTAGTTCTCCCAATTTGTGACAGTAGGACGATGTTTGTACTTAGTTTTAATAGCAGCTTTCTTATCAATCAGTAGCTTTATTTCTTGTGTGAGCCAGGGTGAAGGTGAGTGTTTTAATTTAACATTACGAACTGGAGCATGAACGTTATATAAATTCGTAATTTTGACAGCAAACAGATCAATCTTTTCGTCAACTAACTCACAAGTATACAACGACGACCAATCGATGGTACTGGCGTCTTCGTGAAGTTTATCGACGTTCATACCACTAAAATTGCGAAGCTGTAGGATCTTGGGCTTGGTCTTAGGTGGACGGATTTTGTAAGAAAGGTATATCGCATCATGATAAGAAAAGGAATCGGCAGGACATTGACCATGACTGACAACATGGTCAAGAGAAGAGACAAGAATTAAGTCTAGAAGAGAAGGAGAACAGTTTGGGAAATGATGGGTAGCATTTAATGACGGAATAAATAAGTTTGTCGACCGTAAGACAGCATGCAGGGATAAGGAACGGGAATCGTTTTTGAGGAGGCAGGTGTTAAAGTCCCCCATGACAATAGTATGACTGTAAGAAGGGATAAGGTTTTCAAGGATTGTTTCGAAAGAGGAGAAGAAATCGACACGGCAAGATGGAGAGTAATATACACCAAGTAGAATTTTGGTATTGTGCATGATGACTTCCAAGAAGATATGCTCGCCAGCGTTTGACGGAGGTGGCTGTGGTGATACACTTATAACGGAGAACGGAATATGAGCACGAAGGTACATAGCTACACCACCACCGCCGCCAACGGAACGGTCATTTCTGATTAGGATAAAACCAGGTAAGGAGTAGGTTAGTAGAGTACTTAGTTATCTACAGAAAACATATAATTATGTCATCTTTTATCTGGGCCGATCGTATAATTGGCTAGATCATGAAATGCTCGCGCATATCATAAAACGTCACAATTTCGGCTTAGGTGCCTACTGGACCATAAAAATCTCGACCACTCGGTCGAGTAAGATATTTTCTAAAAATGGCAGTGGTCAGAAGTGACCAGTACGTTCAAGGTTAATTTTTATGACCAAGTGGAGTGGACTGCTTGTGGGAGAGTCTAATGTCTATTTCGAAACCCGGTGACTTTCAGCGGTACAAAAAAGCTAAAACAATAACTTGGATTATGTCGGAAAGATGGGGTCCACCAATGATGGGGCTGCGTGCCGGCCGGCTAGCGAATCTCACAAATACGCCAGTTTGCACCCGAATTTACCAAACCACAGCGGCCAGTACAGATTGGCCTTGGACTAAATTGCAGCGATTCATGATATGCCGAGGAATTTCATCATCTGGACAATTATACTATCGGACGGCGACATATACATACATAGATTCACGCCTTTCTCCCATAGGGGTAGGCAGAGATCTTTCCATTTGCTAGGATCCTTATTCATAATATTTATTATAGGTAGGTATATATTACCTATTATATTACTAGGTGGTAGACCCATATGTAGGGTCGTCTGGGTAGGTCCCACCGCCTTTCTTATTTCTGCCGTGAAGCAGTTCGCTGTGCTTCGGATTGAAGGGAAAGATAGCCAGTTTAATTACTGGGCATTTAAGTATGGGCATATCATCTTAGCCCCCAGGATGGCAACGCACTTGCAATGTTAAGTGATTTATCCTTAACTTTGCAAGTGTCTATAGGCGACGGTAACCACTTAACACCAGGTGGGCCGCAAGCTTGTTTGCCATCTCGTAGCATAAAAAAAAATATATTATGTCATCGAATCTTATCACAGTCAGTAATTAATTCACTCACTTAACTTCCACTAAAACCGAGTTTATGAAGGTTTTGTTTCTTTTAATTATAAAGAAAATGTATAGAAACTTTGAAACGTGGTTTTAATAAAGAAAATTAGTTTTCTGTCTAGTAACAGTCCTTCCAATTTCAGTCAATAGTGGTAATCTATACTAATACTTATAGGAAAGATTTGATTGATTGTGTTTGTAACGAATAAACTCAAAATTTACTCGACCGATTTTAATAATATTTGGTACAAATATAGATTAGATGCCAGGTATCCATATACTACATTTTATCCCCTAGAGGAAAGATTTGTGTGTTTGAAACGAATAAACTTAAAAACTACTGGACCGATTTTGATGAATTTTGGTATATATACACGTTGAATTTTTCAACGGGGCCTTCAGGGCCAAATCCTAAACTATAAGGAATATCGAAAAATGCTAAAAGGAGTCGCTAGCCCGATTTTGATGAAAACAAAATTTGCATCATTGGATTTTTGAAAATACCATTCGATAGTGTTGTTAATAATGATCGATTTCTTGGAAGTAATGATATACGGGAAACTAAGGAAAATTTTAAATTTTAATAAAATATTTCTTGTTCCACCTTGGTTGAAGCGATAATCAAAGCGATGATCATTATTTCATCAATCAATCCAATGATGCAGTTTTTGTTTTCATCAAAATCAGGCTCGCGACTCCTTTAAGCATTTTTCGATATTCCTTATAGTTTAGGATTTGGCCCTGAAGCCCCCTTGAAAAATTCATACTGTATGTAGATTAGATGTTAGGAAACCACATAGGCTACCATTCACTCCCTATTTCATACCCACACAAGTCAAAATTTCAAAAACGCTAGAACAAATATTTATTTGTTTCTTATCAAGTGCCTAAATTCTTCGTTTCATGGTTTTATATTCACAAATTACGACCTTCCATAGAAACATTCATCCCTTATTTCAATCACTTGTCCTTTCCCAACGTCTAATCAATATGTGTATTAAATTTTATCAAAATAGGTCCAGTAGTTTTTGAGTTTATTCGTTACAAACATACAAATCATTCTAAAAAAATGTTTAAAAAATAAAATTTGTCCACCCGTGAGAAGTTGGGACGTGCCGCTAGTACATAATAAGTGACACAAAAATGTGTTTTGGAACAGGAGGCCATTACTTTACAATCAAAATGATTACACGATGATGACATCACATCTGATTGGCTGCAAATTTCCGAACTTCGGTCGAAAATAGAAGCTCTTCCACCCTTATTATGTTGAGAGTAATAAACCACGTAATTTTAGTGGAGTGTCTATAATTAGGCAAAGTTTTTGTATCTCCACAGCTAGAGAACGTTGACTAAACTTATAATAAATCACGCTGGCTTGACGTGTTAACTGTTCCGGTCCAAATGTGTAGACATTCAACAATAAACTACTGGTGTTGATTGGTCTAAAATTAAGACCTGTTTATATTTCCAGCTGTGGAAAGTAATAATACAGACGGTTAATAAATTCGCGTTAAATTACCGCCAGCTGAAAGATAGATTTGTGTCATCGCTACAATAAACTATTTCGTCGACAATAGTTTTATTTGTTAACTCCGAAAGTTTGTCAGAAGTTAACTCTTGTCGTGTTTCGTGGACTGGTATGAAAACCTTGCTTTGATTTATGATTCCACCTGCAGCTATAAAATATGCACAACTTTCTATTTTGAATAGGTTAATGTGGATAGTTGATTTATCATTGTAATTAATGCCATTGGTTTCTAAATGCAATGTAAATTTTACTTTTTGAGCTATGATAATATAGGTTCTGATATATGATTTTATGCATTTCTTGCATGCCTTTCACTATCGTTTCTTATCTGATTTACTTTGTAAACTAAGATTTTTATTAGGTAAATTCAATTCTACAATTACGATGATTTCAACAACTTATCAACTTTCAATAAATTATGAGGATCGGAAATTGATGACGAAAATTCTGGTATAGGTACACAGTGGGTATAACTTTGTCAAAATTCTATTCAAAATTAATAAAATTATTTTGATCGGCAATCCTTTTTTTCTTGCATTATTTAATGACGGAATTTAGGGGGACCTAAGTGGTAACATTTTTTAGGTCAGGCAGGCGGCCGGCCCGTAAAAATGTAATCCCAAATCCTTAAACAATGTTGTCGATATCAAGGCATACTGCACCGACCCCAAATAAATTGCGGGCAGGGCAGGAAAATGAAGGGGTAATATTTTTTTTAACGATTTTCAAACAATCATCACTCGTTAACAATAATATCGCTAATTTTGAAAAAACGTATATTTTTTCTAGACTACTTGCACAACATTTCAAAACTTGTACTTACATTTTAGTGTATTACAAAAAAACTTTTTATTTTAAAAATTGATCTTACTAAAATAAAAAAAATGTACTGGAGCTATGAAATATAATTTTATTCACATTGTAGATAATTTCATTATTTTAATATAAGAAAAAGGACCTAACATCTTGATAAGACAAATCAATAGTTTTTCATTTTCTGTGATTTCTGAGTGTATTATGCAGGTGCGGGATAACAAAAATCTAATTTTAATAATGTAATATGCGAAATGTAATGCATAAAATTTTGTCAGATATTAGACGAGCAGTCGCGTAACTGACGCCAACCCTACTCGCAAACGCTATAATAACCATTAGTTACTCTCTACGATCCGCACAATACGGGCATCGTATAAATGTGTTACGCCAAGGTCAAGGTACTCTTAATAGCGTTTTACGTCCTTGAATTGGATTTGAGGAGATAGGTACACAGTTTAGTAATATTTATCGGCAGATTGACAGCATAAATCAAGAAAAAACCTTTTTGTTTCAGAGGGAGGAAGGTTAGAAGCTGAACTAAAATATACAGCAAAGGCATTAGGGGAAGCAGATTTCTCAACTCACCAACTTATTATACAAACAGCTAAGGATCCTGATGCTTCACTCTTGCATCCTGGTGCACTCCTAGATCATCTGAAGGTATGTTACAATATGAAAAATTATCACGACTTTTTCGAAATCTCCATATGAACTCGAAAGCTTGTCTGGGATATTTGTGCGTCACACGAGTATCGCACCACATAAAACTTAATGTCAAAACCAATATTTGACCATTAACTAACACATAAAATTTACATAATGATCATAAATAGCTAAAAGAAAGAATTGTGTATTGGCGCCCATTTAAATAAATTAACCATTTAATTATACAATAAATGACTAGCATTTATAAAGACAAGAAGTTAACGAATTGCTTACAATTTCAGGTTGTCCACGCAGCTACTCGAGTGACGGTGCATATGTATGATCTTGAGTGGCGACTGAAAGATCTGTGTTACAGTCCCAGTACGCCTGACTTTGAAGCCGAACATATTGAAAATATCTTCGACAACATAGTCCCTTGTTCTATTACCACTCCACTTGACTGTTTTTGGGAGGGGTCAAAGTTATTAGGCCCGGACAATCCTATTTATGTTCCGTAAGTAATTGTGACTCTGGACATTGATGTAATTTAGAATTTCATCCGGCAAAACTTTTTAACGTGTGTATCTAAATGTGATTACAGAATTTTGAAAAATAAACTACAATGGACTCAGCTGAATCCTCAAGATGTATTAGAAGAAGTGAAGTCGTTAAAGATTCAGTTCCCATGGAGGACGATGGAAGCGTATATGAAGCGAGCCGGCATCACCACCGCTTACATGAAAAAACCGTGCCTGGACCCCACCGACTCACAATGTCCAGATACGGCTCCCAACAAAAAATCAGGACATGTAAGTATTGTATACATACACATCTACTAATCGTCATATTTCTAAAGAGTTTGGGGTCATTAAGCAATCATATCATCTTTTGTATACGAGCATGAGTGAGCCATCATTTTTAATGTTGTCTGAAATTCACATTAGAGGGCATTAAAAGCTTCTGGATCTTTCAAAAAAATGTCCCTTTATTGAGTCCTCAACCTGCAACAGTTTAACTGCCACATAAGTAAATAACGTTAAAAGTTTGTGGCAAATAAAATAACTTTATTTTCTTGAACGAATAAGGTTTAAACGTTTTTACATATAATAAAATATTTTAGGAAAAAACGGTAATAAGGCAGGATGAAAGCGTTCGCCGGCGGGCAGATGGCTCGGCTACCTGCCGCGGCGACCGCCCCGAGAAAGTTACAGTACTAACTATCGGAACGTGTGATTATATCTCTCGGTACGGTTATTCCGTTTCACATGCAAATATTTATTCATTAGTTCGAAAATCATGTTACTGAGAATAGTTATTGCTAAGACAGAAGAGTCAGTCACGAATCCGTACCGCAAAAGAACGGTATTATTTTGTTTTCAAATTATGTGGAACAAAACAGCTCTGTGCAAGCGTACTCGGTCGGGGATCGTTTTTGTTAGCACGAGTTGGGCCTGCACCGCCACCCACGTTCGGCGAAGGGCCGCGGCGCGCATCGGGCGCGCATTGTTCCTGCGCCCGCGCACCATCGCCGGACCGCTCTATTATACGGGCGCATTGTACATGCATCAATGGGTCTCGTTTGCCGCTATCGCCCGTCACAATGACAGTATTATATCAATAATGCTCACCACTCGATACAAGCTAAGTTTCACAGAAACCTCGTAAATTTTATAGTCCGTACGCCATTGTCCCCTAAATAATATTGTCAAGCTTAGGTGATGTAACGGCGAACAATGCAATTTGAGGAATGCCTTTATTGTGAGTTTTATAAGTTACGACACGCACCTGTTTTGCTATAAAAATGATCCTAAATCCAAAAATATTTTAATCGGTGCTTGTGTTCATAAAAATCATATTAAAAACTTATCGATCATGCCACACAAAAAGTATTCCGGGATTAATTATTAACCCAATTCTTTTGAATTCAGATTCCAGATGTCGCTGCAGAACTATCCCACGGGTGTTACGGGTTTGCAGCTGCATACATGCACTGGCCAGAACAGCTCATAGTCGGAGGAGCCACGAGGAACTCTACGTCAGCTCTGCGAAGTGCAAAGGCCCTGCAGAGTGTTGTGCAGTTGATGGGCGAACGAGAGATGTACGAGTATTGGTCCGACCATTATAAAGTGCACCATGTCGGCTGGACCCAGGAAAAGGCTGCAGCCGTCTTGGATGCGTGGCAAAGGAAGTTTGCATCTGTAAGTATAGAAAAAACAAGAACAGAAAATTGTCCTTATTCCTGCAGGTTGTAATATATTTTAAATTGTACTAATTATTATTTATTTTGTAGGAGGTCCGTAAAATGACAGCATCAGAATCAGTATCACAGTCCTATAGCTTCTATCCCTTTTCAACTTCAACGCTCAACGACATTCTTGGAAAATTCTCTGAACTATCCCTCAAGAACATTATTTTGGGTTACATGTTTATGGTGAGTTCTAAATTAGAATCAGAAATCAACCAAAATGTTGTTTAATTTTCATTTTGTTGTTTTGTATTTATTTTATTTTTAGTTGCAATTTTATTTTTAAATTATTTTCAGTTAATTTATGTTGCTGTCACACTGATGCAATGGAAAGATCCTGTTCGTTCGCAAGCAGGAGTCGGAATAGCTGGTGTTCTTCTCCTCTCTATTACTGTAGCCGCTGGATTAGGTTTTTGTGCTTTGTTAGGTGAATTTATTTTATTATTTTTCTTTTTAACATTACATTAATGATATTCTAATTTTGCAGAATAATGTTTTCTTGATTACCTATCAACTAAATGTGAATATTATTTCCAGGAATTCCATTCAACGCCTCCAGCACGCAAATAGTACCATTCCTAGCTTTGGGATTAGGCGTGCAAGATATGTTCCTTCTGACTCACACATACGTAGAACAGTCAGGAGACATTCCAAGAGAAGAGAGGACTGGTCTAGTGCTCAAAAAGAGTGGTCTTAGTGTGCTCCTTGCGTCTCTTTGCAACGTGATGGTGTTTCTGGCTGCAGCGCTCATGCCGATACCAGCATTGAGGGTATTCTGTCTACAGGTTAGTCATCCTTTACAAATATTATTAGTCATCATTTGCCTACCCTGCTGACAATTTTTTTTGGTGTCGGCGTAATACGTTATTCTCTTCCATACATCTCTGCGAGCATTTCAGCATTAATTCCTTTCTTTTCCATATCATCTTTAACAAAATCTATCCATCTTTTCTTCGGTCTTCCTGTTCCTCTATATCCGTCCACATTCATGTTCGTCTACTTCTTTATTACTGTAAACAGTAATTTAAATTCCTGATTTATTTATTCAATAGAGTTATTTTAATCGTTTATTATTAAAACCATTTTGCAGGCTGCTATACTTCTGCTGTTCAACCTTGGGTCAATGCTGTTAGTGTTTCCTGCAATGATTTCCTTGGACCTTCGCCGAAGATCTGCTGCCAGGGCTGATTTACTTTGCTGTCTACTACCAGAGAGCCCATTACCTAGAAAAGCCAAAAATGTTTCGGAGCGATCAAAAAGTCGTCGCGACAGAGGCAATAAGGTTCGTTTTGCATAACACTTCGACAGGATTGAATTTTTACCAGTTACATAATTTGATTGTGCTATTTTTTTTATTATTTTTATTTATTTACTGAAGTCAACAGCGTAAAACAATTTACAGTACAAATAAAAATATTAAACCAAACATAAGCCAATTACAGACTTCCACTATGTTACCTTAATATTATTACTGGGTAGATTAAAAACAAAACAAGAATCTGCGTTTACTTTATAGAACTTAATTAGAAAGATAAGCAAATCAAATGTAGGTAGTCGTCAACAATTTGTGTGTTGTGTGTGTGTCCGTGTTAGTGTGGCGTGTGGCTGTGTGCATGTGTTTATCAATGTTTTTTGAGACAGTGAATAGTAGAAATCACAAAGGAAGGATTACATGTCGCTTAAATTTCTTACTTGTGTTTTGTAAAGTTTATTTCTGTATTTTGAATTCCTTTTTTAATTTACAGGTCATTGACACTACCAGACAGCCTCTTGATCCAGATGAAGGAGGAAATGTAGAAAAAACATGTTGTCTTAGTATATCTTTAACAAAGTGGGCTAAAAATCATTATTCACCTTTTATTATGCGCCCAGCTATAAAGGTATGTGTGTCGATCATTTGAACCAAATACATAGTTTTAATCCATTCCTTAATGTAATAATAATTTACCTACCGTTTATATTTATTTCCAGGTTACATCAATGTTAGCATTGATCACTATTATTTTGGCAAGCGTTTGGGGAGCAACTAAAGTAAAAGACGGTCTTGATCTCACTGATATTGTTCCTGAAAACACAGACGAACATGAATTTCTCTCAAGACAAGAGAGATATTTTGGATTTTATAGTATGTACGCAGTAACACAAGGAGACTTCGAGTACCCTACTAACCAAAAATTACTTTACGAATATCACGAACAATTTGTACGGATACCGAATATAATAAAGAACGACAATGGCGGCCTGACGAAATTCTGGCTTAGTTTATTCCGTGATTGGCTGTTGGATTTGCAAGCTGCTTACGATAAGGAAGTTGAGAGCGGATGCATAACGAAAGAGTATTGGTGCAAAAATGCAAGCGACGAGGGCATATTGGGCTACAAACTAATGGTCCAGACAGGACACGTGGACAATCCCATCGACAAATCACTAGTAACGAAAGATACAAAAAACGGTCACAGGTTGGTGGATAAGGATGGTATTATAAACCCCAAAGCTTTTTACAACTACCTATCAGCTTGGGCTACTAATGATGCATTGGCATACGGAGCATCACAAGGAAACTTGAAGCCTCAACCTAAGATTTGGATTCATTCACCATCGGACACAGATTTGAAGATACCAAAGTCATCGCCTTTAATCTACGCTCAGTTGCCTTTTTATTTATCTGGTCTCAGTGACACAGAGAGTATAAAACAGTTGATAATGTCAGTGCGAGAGCTGTGTCTGAAATTTGAAGCGAAGGGATTGTCTAATTTCCCGTCTGGCATACCTTTCTTGTTTTGGGAGCAGTATTTGTATTTGAGAACTTCATTGCTCCTGGCCCTCGCTTGCGCTTTGGCTGCTGTATTTGTGGTAAGTGTTGTTTTATTTTATATGCCTAAGATTTTACATATGCCATACAATGGCGAAGAGATTTAGTCCAATCAACGAGGACGTTTGTTGTATAGAGACTTCGGAAAAATTCCTCCGTTGATGAAATTTAGCATATGATGAAGTTAGGTAGTACAGATTTTAGATGTACAATACTCCAATATTTTGTTGCGAGAAGTTAGTTTTTTTTACCTAAACATGAAAATTGCACATAAATATAATGTATGTATATATGTATGTATAAATGTAATGTATAAATATCTAGGCTAGGTTAAATTTATCAAAAGACTAAGTATCGTGCTTGTCCAATGGTAAAATTTTGATACGCTCTTTTTTTGTTGTTGTTGTTTTTATTGAATATATACTTAGAAAATGTGTATAATTTCTAATTTTAAAAATATGTGCGCGTTTGTTAAGTCAAAAATAAATCCATGAATATTTACTTATTTTGCTTTTTTCATTTTTTATTAGAAAACAAACAGTAAAATATAAAATAAGGGACATATAACTTTAAAATAACAATTCCATACATTTTACGTTTTTGATTTTACTTTTTCTGTGTGCGTAAACACAGAAAAAAATCAAAAATATATTTTTTTGTGTCTTTGAATAAAAAAATATAAAAGCAAAATAAGTAAGTAAATATTTAATGAATAAAACAACAATAAAAAAAACATTATCCGTATTCGAAAGTCGACCGTTGGATCAACACGGTGTTTAGTCTTGTTGACAAATTTAAGGTCGACATTTATGAGCGATTTCCATGTTTAGGTAAAAATACCTAACTCCTAGTAAAAATGTTGGATTATTCTACATCTATAATCCGTATCACCTAACTTTTCATGCTAATTTCACCGACGAAGGAAGTTTTCGGGTTACACAAGCCCCGTTGACTGGACTAATTGATATAAATTTCATATATTAAAAAAGCAAGCTAAATAAAATTGAACATAAATTCAAAGACTTTTTACGATATCACTATTTGTCCACTATTTCTCGATAATGGAAGTTTCTATGTCTTTGTTACAGGCAGTGATGGTGTTGTTATTAAACGCATGGGCAGCCTTATTGGTAACTCTTGCGTTAGGTACTCTGGTGCTACAGTTACTAGGAATGATGGCGCTGTTAGATGTGAAACTGTCTGCAGTGCCTGCTGTCCTTCTAGTATTGGCTATTGGGCGAGGTGTGCATTTTACTGTGCATTTATGCTTGGTAAGTACTTCTACCTATTTTCGTATGAGTAATTTCATTGTAGAAACAAATGACTTACAGATATTTTTTTTATTACAGGCGTTCGTTATCTCCATCGGTAGTAAGCCTAGGCGGGCATCCTTGGCTCTAGAATCAGTGTTAGCGCCAGTGGTTCATGGAGCTTTAGCTGCAGCTCTTGCCGCGTCAATGTTGGCTACCAGCGAGTTCGGATTTGTGGCTCGACTTTTCCTAAGACTGCTTTTAGCATTGGTGTTACTTGGTCTTCTTGACGGCCTATTATTCTTCCCTATCATACTCTCTTTACTTGGACCTGCTGCTGAGGTGTGTATTACATATTCTTTTAAATAATCCTATCTTAAATATGACATTTTATATGTTAGCTTTCTGTGCAGCGGAACTTTAGTGAAATATTTGTTTATTATTTCAGGTCCGTCCTTTGGAACATCCTGAAAGATTATCAACGCCTTCACCAAAAAGTTCACCAGTACATCAAAGGAAATCAAGCTCAGGAAAAGACAGCAGCGATAAGTCTAGCCGAAATAAGTCTGCCCCAAGACCATGCGCACCGTCACTCACAACCATCACAGAAGAACCGCCAAGCTGGCACAGTTCCGCTTCTTCCGTGCAGTCTTCAATGCAATCCATCATGGTTCAGCCAGAAGTGGTTGTGGAAACAACGACATATAATGGCAGCGATTCCACATCAGGACGGTCAACACCGACTTCTAAGGCACATCCAGGGGCTATTACTACAAAAGTAAGTGATTTGCAGATTTTTATTCTTATTCCATTTTATTCTTTATAAAATTAAAATAGTATTTAATAAAGTTATTATTTTCGTCTCTAAGCGGTGGTGGAATTTTGACGTTAAAATACTTAGCAAGGCTAATTTAAATAAAGAAGGGTTTGATTTTACGTACATCTATACGATTACGTTATAATGTGGTCTTGACTAATCTCATTATGTTTTACAGGTCACTGCAACGGCAAACATAAAAGTGGAAGTAGTGACTCCAGGCGACCGAAAATCCCGCCGATCTTACCACTACTACGACCGTCGGCGGGATAGGGACGACGATCGCGAACGAGATCGAGACCGGGACCGGGATCGAGATCGGGACAGGGACCGAGACAGAGACCGGGACCGGGAACGAGACCGAGATCGAGAACGATCGAGGGATCGGGATCGTAGGGACCGGTACAGGGACGAAAGAGACCACCGCGCATCCCCAAGGGAGAACGGGCGAGACTCGGGCCACGAGAGCGACTCCTCGAGACATTAATCCGAGTCAAACTAGTGTAACTCACCGTGTTCACACTTTAAACGTATTGTAGATATTTGAGTGACTTATTAGTTGACATCTTTACCTAAAGTTATGAAGTGTCTGAGTTAAGGACGTAAGACGTGTTTTAAGGTCCGCAATACGGTTATATTCAATGCCTTAGAGCAGTATTACGAGTGTAATATTTAAGCTATTCATATTAACGTACGATTTTAGTGGAGGCTACAATTATTCGGTACATGGAAGTGATGTATTTAATTCACATTGTATACAAAGTAGTACTGAAATCATTCCATTGAAAATATACTAAGTAATGTAGGATTGTTTCGAAGTGTTGGGCTTTCGAATGTTTTCTTTATATTAAACACTTGGCTTAAAAACTGATTTGTCGATGTCTTCAAATTCTACGATTACCATAGCTGGCTTTGAAACAATCCTATATTATGCTCGACCAACATGAAGGAGAATGGAAATCGTTGTGAATTCTAATTGTAAAGACCAAATATCATTTTAAGACATCATAACTAAGTATATGTTTCGCGTGTTCCTATTTAAAGACATTTCCATTGTCACCATGTGCTGCTTTTTGTTACAATTATCTTCTCTAAAGACTGTGGTCATATACTTTTAATAATTTATCATTATTATTTATTTATATTGTCTATAATTTTATTATTTTGTCACCAGATGAGTCTGTGCTAAATCTCAGATTTGTTGTACAAATTAATTAGATAGCGCTATTATTAGTGTAGGTACCTATTTATGAGATTATTTAGTTTTCTAAATATACCCTAACTGTATTTTTGTGATCTTTAGGTAAACGTTTGAGACTGCATTTAACGATCAAACACAGTATTCTGTGGCTAAGCATCATTGAGACAATGCGGCATTTAGAAATAAATTTACTGACAGACGCTGACCTCAGTAGGAAAACAAATAAATAATAGTGTTGTGACGTTTGTGCAAAGTACTTACTAGATTGTATTAATTTATACGTACCTATGTAAGTTATCGATATTTTGTAAATATAGAATTAGCTCTAATGTAATATTACTCGAATCATGAAGTGACTACGCGCGCAACTGAGTTGAATACTTTTTGTATCATTTATTTTTATACAATTTTAACTGACATTTTGTCGAAAAACTATAGGTGGTAACCGAATCCAAGTGTTTTATAAGCTTTTATCGAATATCGAATGTTTGAACCCAGTGTATAACAACCTTAACTTTTAAACGTCTAATCATAATTTTAATGCTTTTGCTCAAAATTCGTACCGTGTTTTTATGTAAAGCCTGAAGTCAACCATAGAGTTTTGTATCATACTGTTTTCGTGTTTTTTTTCTGTCTATTTATCGATTCTTCCAAAAATATTTTCTTCCATTTTAGCGTATAAGGCAAAGAAGCAACAAATGTGAATAAACTTTGATCTATATTGTGAAAATAAAACACTATGTACTATAAAACTGTTTTTTCTTTACGTATCCATGAGTTTTACACAATATTTAATACCAAGTAACATAGACTCAAAAACAAGTTTGTTTCAAAGGATAAGGATTAATTCGCATTAAATGAAAAAACCCAATAACTGTTTTGTAGAGTACAGTGTTGCATCCTGCAAGTTTGAGGTGCCCAAAACTATAAAAACTTCTTAAAATAAAACTTTAACAAACAAACATTTTACTTCATTTATAGTACTTACCTATATCGAGAAAATTTTACAGCTTGTGTGAGCCAAATTTTGCCTTGGATTTGTATAACTCTTTTCCTGTGTTTCAAACACAGAACATAGTTTCAAACCATAGTAGGTATAACCTAATGTAACTAAATAGTGAATAAATCGGATATTTAGGTTTGGTGAAAGAGTTCGTTATTTAATACCTTAGCAATATTCCACATTTTCAAAACTTCCTTCTGCTCAACCCAAGGAACCCAAACACACAATACCTACTTCTTCTATAATTTTTATGTATTGTATGCCGCAAATTGCAGTTCACATAGTTACATCATACGAAAAATCGAATCGATATTGAAAGGTTTTCGGATCACTTCATTAACTATAAAAGAGCTGATGACCTTCAATTGGCTTAACAGATATTCTTAAACCATAGGTAAAAACACTCCTTATAAAGTTAGCTTTTAAATTATTGAACGCATTTCGCAGCTATGGTGCCACGGCAACCTAAGAACACCCTTCTTTATGCGTCGGGGGCTTAAACCTAATAGAAGAATCTTACATACTCTACACCTGCACATGCTCAGTCTAAAAAATATAGGTAACAAATTAAATAGAAACAAAAAAAAATAATCAAACAAATTACTGTCAAGTGGGACTCTTAACCGCAACACACCGTGAGATCAAGATGAGCTTATCATGTCTTTTCGTTTATGATTACGTTACAAGCACATGAAGAAGGTACCTATGTGTAAAAATGTTGAAACCATTGAAGATTTAATTTGTCAGCATATGCCGTAATCATAAACAAATTCTTGGATAAACTCACTCTGTAGGTCAGTTGGTGGAAGAACAGTCACCCGAAATGCGAAAGTTTAAGTTTAAGTTCTTATAATTCATATTGAGAAATGAAACTTTTACTAGGATATACTACACTTGACCATTTAACGTCTAAGATACTACACAAAATATTACAGACATGCACACATGTAAACAGTCACATACGCACACACACATTGATAAACACACAAATTACATTGCTACTTAAAACCGAAATTGTTAAAAAGTACATTTCAAATATATAGTTACCAAACAAACTGTATTAAAACTGTTATTATGGAGCGAGAGCGATTTTCTCCTGGCACAAGTGTTTTTACACTCAAAAGGAGAAATCAACCTCAAATATTGTTAAAACTGTTTGTTTTTGTTGAATAAACCATTTTTAATTTTTTTTATTTTTTCAAAGTTCGAAGGCCAACTTTCGCATTCGGGTGACTGTGCTATATACATAGTCCTAACTACATAGTATAAGTTCTAGTGTGAGTTTATTGTTTGTAACGCATTGATGATCAATGATATTTTGGCGCCGTCGTGGTGGAGTGGTCAGTAACGCTGCCTACACATGAAGCGGTCCGGGTTCGAGTCCTGGTAGGAGTAAATGTTAGTATGATGAACACGAACATTTGTTCACGAGTCAAGGTTGTTTATGTATTTATTTAAGTTTATTTATAAAAATATCTATATAATTATGTATGTTAAATTTGTCCTTTATCTAGTTTCCATAACATAAGTTCTTAATGATACTTAATTTGGGCTAGATAATCGGTGTGAGCGTGGAAAAAAAACCCCCTCAACCGACCATCGAGAAATGTCAAATGTTGTCAGGGGTGCAGAAAAGGACATGAACTCTTTGCATCTCACTTCGAATTTAGCTGGATTGCATATTTCACAAAAAAATAATATATTTTTAATAAATATGACTCTAAATTACATTAAAGTCGTCATAGAATATCACGCTTCGTTTTCAGGTTACCCGACAAAAACAATGATTTTCGTTTTTTAAAAGACAGGTGAAATCAAAGTAAGTGTCGAAGTGAGATCTTTACAGTATTGTACGGCAACATCGTTATCAATTAAATAATGTTGACATTAAAGTGTTAGGTAATGCTTCGATCTCTACGAAATACGATACATTTAATTTACTACGATTTACGTCGGTCCACTTATCAGTAACTTTGTATCTGATTTCTTATCCAATCTTCTCTTCCGAGAATCGGTTGTTACCAAACATAGTATACTGAGAGAAAATCAAGCGAATAAACCGATTAATAATGGCTCCATCGAGGGGCTCGAGCCTACCCCACCTTAGGGGCGATTATGCCTTAGTCAACCACGCTAGCCAAGTGCGGGTTTGTCGACTTCACACATTTCAGAAGCGTCGGTGGCGTAGTGCGTAAAGGCGTTGTGTTCCACCCGGGAGGACCGGTTCGAACCCCACCACATACGAAATACTCAAAATGTCGAGGTCGAATTTTTTTACGATTACAAGACTTCCTCCATACTACGTATACGAGAAAGTAAAACCATCTAAATAAATATCCGGACTACTGAGACGTTTTAGACTAGTGATTGCCGGCTTTTGTTTATAGGTTCAATGAAGATTTTATGTGGGCGACAGGTTCTCAACCTGTTACTATTTTGAGGCACTGTATGGCCTATACTGCCAGAAGAGGCTCTCATCGTCATTATTTCAGCCAAGAAACGCCCACTGGACATAGGCCTCCCTCAAGGATCTCCGAACCAGTCGGTCTTGCGCTGCCCGCGTCCAGCGGCTTCCTGCGACCCTTACCAGATCGTCAGTCCGCCTTGTGGGGGGCCTACCAACGCTGCGTTTCCCGGTACGTGGTTGCCACTCAAGGACCTTTCTGCCCCAGTGGCCGTCAGGTTCACGAGGTTCTATGTGTAACCAAATATTACGTAAATGTCTCAACCTCTTGGCTGAGCAGGTGGCGAATAAAGCTAGATATGCTAGATTTTGAAATTTCTGAAAAGTGTGGCATATTAGTAGAAACGAAAAACCTAGAAAAAAAAACGATCGTGATCTTCTTCTATCGCTTGTATCACGCGGAGTGTTCTGAGGGGTTGTTCGGACTTATACTTGCCGCTGCATTCCATCATCATTCCTCATAACGTCATCATCCCCACAGTCTTGATGCCTTTTACTTTCCAACGGTTCGTTTTTCACGCACAATTTACTACCACAGACCTTAAAACTGTGGAACCAACTTTCACCAGCAGTATTCCCGAATCGATACGACCTGGAAGTCTTAAAAACAAGTGTGAGTCGGATTCGCCCACCGAGGGTTCCGTACAAGTTTGTATTTTTTGCGGCATAAACGGCCGTATCTTTTTTTGCGTTAACTAAAAGTTTGATTTTTTCACACCTTCAAGGGACCGTAGACCTAAGTATATGGTTTTAATTTCAACTCGATACCTCCAGTCGTTCCCGAGATAAATGGTCTTGACAGACAGATGGACAGACGGACAACAAAGTGATCTTATAAGGGTTCCGTTTTTTCCTTTTGAGGTACGGAACCCTAAAAAGCGTATTCTTTCCTTAAAGGCCAGCAACGAATTTGCGATTCCTCTGGAGTTGCAAATATCCATGGGCGGCGGTGAATACTCACCGTCAGGTGAATTGTCTGCTTGTTTGTCCCCTTTTTCTATTAAAAAAAAAGTGCCGTGATCGGACTATAAGCTGCGATCTTTCGGGATCCAAGCGTCTGCTCTTCCAACTGAGCTACACGGACTGAGAACTCGAGGGTACAGAAAATGCAAAATTTTATGATAAGTTAATAAATCTTATGATAATATCATCATTTTTCTACCCTGCTCCCAATTTATTTGGGGTCGGTGCAATATGCCTTGATATCGACAATACTGCTTAAGGATTTGGTTAATATCGAAGTTTGTATCTAGTGAATCAAATAAAAAATGAGTAGGTACCTAGCAATTATATACTCAATATCGATGAGTAGCTACGATATACTCACTATCGTAGTTACTCATTTTTTTAAACTGCTAGTACTTAAATATTTTAATTCAATTTTAATAAATAGAGCACTTTCGATACTTTGTAAGATTTTTTGTATTCAACTATAGCTTAACTTTAGCTACATAGAATTAGCATCAGTGAAATATTATTTTCCCTGTTAAATAAATCGCTACTTTTCAAAAGTTAAAAATAATTTTCACAAAATGAGACCATGCCGAGCTTATCCGATGAAATAGGTAATCATAGTTCGCGTTTCTACATAATTTCTACGTTCGTAATTTCGTTCAAAATGAAAACGTTACTTTCAATTTTCGTCGCCAGTTTAAACAGCTTAGTTACCTACAGAGTAAGGTATTATAATGAAAGTAATCCGGCGGGAGCACGTTGATCCGCTTAGTGTAAATTGTAAAGCGGCGACGGAATTTTGGCAGTTGTAACGCCTGCGACATTCCTTAGAAAGCGGGAGCGCGGGAATCAATAAAGGATTTCCTGGCGGCGTGCCCACGCATGTGCGTGGCGACGTGCATAGGCCGTGACCTCCGTGCACCGCGCGACCACTGCCGGCCGGCGCGCCCACGGCCCCCCGACCACGGAGCCCCACGGCGGATAACCTCCGACGGCGCCACGTTTCACCCGCTGACCACCGCGTCCCTCCGCGAATAAATCTCGGTAATAAGCGGGAGTCGCAGCGTTATTGGGCGTATGATTCGCGCGCAGCGTCAGTGCGGCGGGGCGGGGAGGGTGCGCCGCGCGAGTGCGCCGAAGGCTCGGCAGCGACACGCTCTGTTCTCGCCCTGCGGCCCGCCCGCGCCGACTCCGGCTCCTAACCCTCGTGACTCGATGAGCGCACGAGCGCGACTGGTGACCTGGTGACTACTGACAGTGTTGTGTGGTGGTCGATGCGACGGTCAGTGTGTGTGCTTGGTGTCATGTGGGGAGTGCGATGGCGTTGAGACGCAGCATGTCGCTGGGACTTCTGGTGGCTCTGCTGGCGGCCGCCGCACTCGCCAACCAGCTCGAGGATATACCACATAATGAGTAAGATATTGCCCCTCCTATACGTTAGTAAACACGTAACTTTGAAATTAAATTGTGGATGTTTCTACGCTGTATATGTGGAAATACAATTCACAATTAAAAGTCAACGGAAAATTTATTGTACTTATAACCAAAAATGACATAAGGCAATTTAAGGCTTTAATGATACATAATAAATCAAAGTTATGAGTAAAATTAAGAAGATATTTCTTATGATGTAATTAGAAGATTGTGTATCATTCAGCTTCAGTAACAATATCCATAAAAGATTCTCTCACCTTCTCTCTTTCGACTCACTTAATTGCATAGGTTTAGAAATTATGCAAAATTTAATGAGAGTGAAAGTATCCAAAATTGACAGCTTAGCCATAGCCTCTTATATTATTTAATAGGATAGGTGTAGGAAAGATATTTTATTCAATAATGCTACATATGAACATTTACAAATACTAATTATTTACTATTAGTTGCATCATTCAATATGATTCTCAAGCAAATAATTGCCAGTAAGTATAACATATTTACAAAATCTTGTTAGATTGTTTGCAATTAAAAATCACTTAGTCAATAATGCTAGTCCGGTTTTGTTTATTTATACATACATACAATCACGCCCATGATCATGAAACAGAGATTCTGTTAACTACTGATAGGTAGCAAAGCTTATACTATTGGTTTTATCTTCTTGTTATTTTATTCGACTCTTGTAGTTCGCTGATGTCTTGGAATTGATTGGATAATGGCAATAGTTTGTACTTTGTAGGACTGTGATCCTTTTCATTATTTTCTCCTCCTGTTCTCCTGTGCTTGCATCTAGATGTACTGTAAGGTAATTTAGCCTTCAGTGAGGAGAGCACTTGTGAACCTACAGTGATACCGGGTTAATGAATCTTCTGTTACCCCTTGTTATCACGATGTGTAATGCACCTGAAGAAAAATAAATGTTTGTTATTATTATTATTTAGTGTTAAGACAGCAGATTTTGATAAGATTTCTACCAAAACCGATCACGACTAGTTGTGTCCCCTAGGAATCGAGAGCTTTGGATCTGAGTCATCTCTCAGTTTGTGACCTAATTGTCAGTGATAATCCACACAGCATACGGTGTTCTTTTGTCTCCTATTTTTCATTAGATCCACGGCCACACACATACAAATCCAAATATTTGTACAGTGACGTTGGCGACGGCGAAGTAATAACAAGAAGATTATATACAAGTTTCTGAATCGTTCCATGGACGATTTGCAGGTTGAGCAATACCTGTGTCGGTAAAGTTATCAATACTTACCATTATAATACTCCCGGAGTACTGAGATGATTTTGAGAGTCACATCTGTCCTGGTTGGCATTTGCGTTAGATTGTTTTTTTTACATTACGAGATGGCAAACAAGCTTGCCGCTGGTGTTAAGTGGTTACCGTCGCCTTATAGACACTTAGAATATTAAGAGTAAATCACTTAACACTGCAAGTGCGTTGCCATCCTTTCCCTTCAAACCGAAACACAGTGAACTGCTTCACGGCAGAAATAAGAAAGGCGGTAGTACCTACCCAGACGACCCTACATATACCACCTAGTGCACTGAAGGATTGTTACTTTTGGGTTTGGTGCCACTTTTATGTAGGCGACAGACTGACAACCTGTTACTACATATTTGGAGGCGCGGCCATACTCCTAGATGTTGCTTTTTGTGCAACAAAACTGTTACTTAACGCTCTGCTCAACCCCTCATGGTATTCCGAGCATGATAGTATGTGTGTATGTAATATACCAACAAAAGACTAATGTTTTGATCCAATAAAACATCGTATTGCTTACAAAGCTGCTTATCCAAATGACCTTGTGTCTTGAATAAGGTACAGTCAACAAGAAAATCAGAAAATATAAAAGAAATTAATTAAAAGAAGGCTTTGCATTATAGAAACTTAAATTACTTATGGTACTATTAACATTAATTTCGAATTTATGGTTTTGATTTAGTTCTGCTCTTGACTTATTTGACTTCTTGAATCTTGTAAATTATGCATTTTGGTTTTAAATCCTTACATTCGTCATAAGGATGGTAGGTATAGTGAACAGCACATCAGGTTACCACTGACTGTCAAATTTTCTCAATCGATTTTGCGCCTTTATATTGCACACGTTTACGCCTTTGGTGCACCGACGCATTTGCATGCGTTAAAGAATCTCGGCGAAACCAAAGTGGTAGTTAAACGTCTGCGAAACATTAATAGGTACTCACTGGAGTTTTTTTGCAACCAGATTTCATTGTAGCTTTCGTGGACTATGGCTGTGGACGTCCACGTAAACGTACGTCATTTTAGGATGTCATCTCAGTCAGCGCTTTCAGATTCTGAAGAGGAGAAATTGTTGCTGCTGCAGAAAGCGTAGAATTAGAGTGCATGAAACAAAACAGAAATGAAGGAAACTAGTAGAAATAAACTATGCTTAGATAGAACTTCAATCACATGAAGATCGTTTCTATACGTATTTCAGAATTAAGCCAGAAACTTTGGAATATATTCATAGCCTTCTTGTCCTCTTTTTGTACGAATTTTTGTAATCCGCATGTTTAACTGCACATTCAGGATAATTTTGAATTAAATTTAATAATATCTCTATAGTTTCGGCCTACATTATGCGAAAATCTCTCCACCCGGACAGAACGCTTGTTTTTGCCTTGCGAAACGAAACACCACTAGCAAAATTTTTACGTCTGTATAACAAACAATTCGCAGCTACTTGCGAAACAGTATCGACAATGACGCAACTATCTCATCTCGTGTCGCTAATAGCAAAGTGAGACATAGCATGTGGGAAACGCTGCTTACAACTTGCAGTCTTTTCGGTGTTTCGGCACCGTATGCGAATGCGTCGGGGTACTTAAAGCGTTAAGGTTGAAAATCAATTGGAGAAATTTGTCATTGTCGGGTATTCTGATCTGCTGCCATATCGGGACCAATCTATGAAATAGCAGTCGAAAAGTGGTAACCGAAAAATTCTAAGATCAAATGCCATGAATGCTCGCCAAAAACACCTTTTAATTTCCCCAAAAAGGAAGGCAAAGAGATGGCAGGAAAAAAATACCTTTGCCTTTCAATACAGTATTTTTTAATCATTCGGAAATTTAATAAACGAATATTTAACACTCTACCCCCTCTACCATTACATCAGTTAAACCAAAACACTCGGCTCTCCCCCCATGTCGCTTCCAAATAGGTCAAGGTCGGTTGGGACTCCCTATTTCGCAAAACAAAGACCATTAGAAATTCAAATAGCAACGAGAAGAGAAATACACGAATTTTCAATTGTTGCCAAGCTTAAAGATATCATTTAAAAAAAACAATTTATTGCCAACGTCCATGTTTCCTTTTTAGATTTCGTTTTTGATATAAAAAATAAAAATAGAAATTGCATTTGTTTCTTTCAGAAAAAAATCTCTACCTTCATTGTTATGTTTGACCCGTATCTATACATCTATTCTATACATATAAATAAAATTGGAGTGTCCGTTTGTAATACTGAAATAACCGTTTTTTACTACATGCATATGAATATAATATACAGGGTGTAAAAGACATGAGCAGTCAAACGAAAACCATGTATTCTGCTCACCGTCATAACATTTTTCTTCCTCTAAACTATACCTGGGAAATTGATAGTTACGATTTTATTGAAGGTCAAAGTCTAAATTTTTTTTTTCATTTTTGTATGAAAACGTATTCTATACGTTATTTCTTAATTATTGTCTAAAGAAACATTATCATTTTTTTTAGTATTTCATAACAAAAAATGGCTTCAAAACGTTAGCGTTCAATGTAGCTCACTCGATGCGCACGGACACTAACGAACGGGGCCGCCGTCAAGCAAAATTATCGCGGTATTGCGAGTTAAGCCCTTTACATTGCGCGGTACAACTTGCAATTTTTTGTAACACCAAAAAATAAAAATCATTTCCCAGCAATATTTTTTTTGAAATATGTCTTATTTTTATGTATAGAATACGTGGTTTTCGTTTGACTGTTCATGTCTTTTACACCCAGTATATACGGTACATACACCAAAATAATTTTTTTTTTATTTTTTTTCTGTCTGTCTGTTTGTTCCGGCTAATCTCTGAAACGGCTGGACCGATTTTGACGGGACTTTTTTTGGCAGGTAGCTGGTGTAATAAGGAGTAACTTAGGCTACTGTTTTTTCGTAAATTCTACGCGGACGAAGTCGCGGGCACAGATAGTAATAAATAAAACAACTTCTTCATCAAATTCACCTTTTCACTAGTGTGTACTTAGTGTGTATATTTTATACTAAACGCACACTTGTGAAAGTCGAGTCAAACAATACTTATCTATTGTTCGTATTATTCCTTTTTAGGAAAGTTTTATTAAACATCTACAATTTAATATTTTTATTTCATTTGCATTACTATTATTTATCCTATCATTTAAAATATAAGTTTTATCGATAGTGGTTAGATTAAGAAGAAACTTGATAATTTTACTTGTCTTTATCATGCGAACGTGAGCTTCTGCCAAATTTAATGTAAAGTTTACCGACTTCAAATTTTATTGTTGTTGCAACTGCATGAAGTAAAAATCTTTAAATAACCTTCCAAAATACTGAATTTAAAGTAAAAATTAAAACTGAAGAATAGAAAGGAAAAATGACGCGTGCAGATAATATCATATCAGATTTTGGCAGTTGTAATGTTCATACTACTACTAAGTTTTTGAGGAGAGTTTGTCCCGAGTTCTTGTTGTAAAAACACGTGTTGAGAGACTCCTTTTTTAACCAAAATCCACCGTACAATTTATTATACCTAACTATAATTGAGTTTTCACTTGACATTGGCAAAATGCGTAATCATTAAGATTTGCGAATGCCATTAATTAAGAATAGAATAGAATTGAGTTTTTGAGTAACGTTATTAAAATAGTTGTTTTCCTTGTAAAGGAGTGAATAAATTATTATTATTATACCTTTTTTTTGTAAAATAACCATTCAAATCATTAATTTAAGGCTAGGGCGCAAATACACCTTTTTTAAAATTTAAAAACAGAAATTTTAAAATAAATTTAAGCGCATATAAAAATTTATTTATACGCATCCATTATGTAGGTGTAATCTTTCTTTATTAGTTTAAAAAATTCCGTCACCACACAATGTAGAATAGATACATCAATCATCGCCCCGATTGGGTAAAGAGTTTTAATAAAATCTAATAGGGGAAAGCTCTGGGTGACCTACATTTGAAATTAGATGAGTGTGCACCCCCGTGCTTAGTTACAAGGGTACAAGAAAAAAACTCGTAGATATTTTTTAAATACAAACAGGTGCTGTCCTCTTAAATTACTTTTGAAGGACTTATAAGAAATTGTCATTGATGCATCGCATTTTTATTAGTACAGAAACAGACTACAGATTACATAGATTCTAAATTATTGATCACAACACAATTCGTGAATCTGAAGTCCAATTAATATTATTAAAAAAAAATATTGTTACTTGACGTGAATCAAAATTTATCGCTCACACTCATAACCCTAAAAGGGGTTGAGCAGAGCCTTAAGTAACATTTGGTTACACTAAAGCGACATCTGGCAGTATGTGTCGTAAGTGCCTCAAAAAGTAACAGGTTGTCAACCTGTGGCCTACATAAAAGGACCAAAACTACACAACATCTCAATGACTATTTGAGAAGAGTTGTAAACATTCGGAATCACCAAACCTTATCTTCCGAACATGGACAAATCATAGTGAAAGCCATCAAAGACAATAATTTATTTAAAAGGAGCAAACCTAAAAAACTAAACTTCAGTGAACCAACAAACAAAATTCAATAACTAGGACATATTTACATTTTAGCAAATTCATGTAACTAATTAAACAATAATAAAACATCACAGGATATTTTTAAAAGTTATGTATAATTATTTAAACAGGCTTTCTTTTCCGGTACTTTTTGTTTATGTTACGTAGGTGTTACGTGTAAAAGCTCCCGACGCGTCTGTCTGTTCGTACACCGTGAACGGCTTTGTCTGTTGTTTTTACTATCAGGTACTACATATCTCCGAGACTGTATGAAGGCGAAAATTAAATAGTCCACCGACTGTTATTTTTTAACCGTCTTACGAGTATAATGGAACAACTACATTATGTAGGTAATACAATTAATGAACTTCAAGTCTATCAGTCTGTATCAAGTATTAATCTGTGAATTTAATTAATAAACAATAACATAAAACACCAAAAACTGACTATAAAAAGCTTTCTACTTCATTCGGACTCTGCTTCGCTTGCCTTATTAGAGGCTTCGACATTATTTGTATGATTATTTGCATTACGGTGTTTTTAATTAATAATTACCACGATTCAAATTATATCGCAATTCTATTAATAAATTTTAAATAAGACTATACTCTTAAATACTACAACTATCTTAAGATACACTTCTCTTGTGCAAACTGAATTGAAAAAACTTTCTCTTTAATCTATTACTAATTTAAAAACAAGTTCCGTGACATTAACAGTTTGGTGTCGCTGAAAACAAAAGCAATAGTATAAAAAATACATACATACAATCAGGCTCGTAATCCGATGAGGAGTTGAGCAGAGCTTAGGTAACATTTTGTTACACATAAAGTCACATCTGGCATTATGGGTCATGCAGTGCCTTCAGATTCAGTGACAGGTTGCCAGCCTGTCGTCAACATAAAAGGGACACCAAACCAAAAAAGTAAAAATCTAACTCAAAAGCCGACAACCAGGACAGATGTTACACACTCAAATTCATCTCAGCAGTCCGGCTAGTATGAAAAGTAATTTACAAAAAATTAAAACATGGCAGTTTCATAGGTAACTTTGCTATCTTGTTTCCAAACTTACAGGAGATCAAAACTAATTAACTCAAAAACACAGGAAAAACTACAGATAATACAATGAAAAGAAAATGTTTCATTACTACTTCACATAAAAAATAATCTATTGTTACTGAACAATAGATTATTACTTTCTCGTATATGTAGTACAGGGAAAGTCTTGTAATCGTCAAAAAATTCGACCTCGACATTTTGACGGATTTACACGTTTTGGACCTCCTTGAGTCCAAAAATACCGTTTTTGGAATTATGTCTCTGTGTGTGTCTGTGCGTTAGCACGATAACTCGAGTATGCTTTAACTTATTGCAACAAAATTTAACATGCATGTATGACATCAAAATATAAGGCTTCTATCAACTTTTGAGTCGTTTCCGGTATACGGAGACAACTCCCGATTTTTTTATGTGGTTGGCAGACAAGTATACGGCATTCCTGGTGGTAAGCAGCCAACGTAGCCTATAGACGCTTGCAAGAGTCACGTGACACTCACTAGCTGCCAACCCTGGTGGGGACCAGTGGAGTTGGTTCCCTATCCCGTGGAGCTCTGTTGACCTTACTCACCAACAGAAACACAACACTACAGAAATGTCGTGTTATGTGACTGTGGTCTTCTGTAAGGTGGAGCTATCCTATTTCGGGCTGCTCCAAATTCGAGCGGCAACTATTTTTATACAAATACAAAGATTTACACATACGATAGTATGCCAAAAATATGCTTGTGCATCTAGCTACAATACAAGAAAATTTTAATAAACATTTTAAACTGAGTCTGATCTACAATTGCGAAACTATAGGTAATTTTTATTAATTTTCAATTACCCGACACATTGTTACGAGCCCTGTCCGCTGTAATGCGGCCGCCCATTTAATTGTTATAATTTTATCCGATGAAATCCCACACAGTTGGTAATTAGCCGCACACATTAAATCTGGAAATGCAGTCAACTTGCAATGTTGTAACCAATTGAAGCTGGTGCGATTGCCTCATGTTAAATTAATGTTGAATTTTTAATATTAATTGAATTTTATATCTGGTACGGTCAGCGTCAGAAGTAGATGAACACTTTAGTACCTTATCATAATAATTATTCATACGTAATGGAGGCTACTATTATTGCACAAACGCTGAGGTTACAAACGCAAATGAAACGCACAAACGACGCGCATAGTACATCGTCGTCTGTTCGTTTGAAAAGCGCCGTATGAAAGGGCCCTTATAATTTTAACTCGTCTTTCCTTTTGTTGAGTTTAAAATATACTTGATTCTGCGAAACAATGAGTGAAACAAATGGACTCTTGCTAATTCTATTTAATTGTGCAGAATTGTGGGTTGACTGTTTGTCTCTATAGAACTCATTCTACTTTATAAGGAAATATAACAATATTAGATTTAATTTTCCATCAGATTTACAGTAAATAATTTACGAGCAAATTTGCTTGTATAGTTTTAAAATAAAAGCTTGTCAGAACTCTTGATCTACCTACGTACTTTCAAAATAGGTAATTTGATACGAAGTCCGTCTCTTTCTTAATACCGATTATATTGGCCAATTATTTCTAGTTTTGATTAAAGTCTTCGTTTAGAAGAAGATTGACATTCAAATTAACGCTTCTTGGCTATAATTTTCCGAAAGCGGAAAGCGTAGTTACTAATATGTTTTCTATCAATATGTATTGGTATAAGAACAGCGAAAGGGATGCAAGAATAATTTGGTCATGTAGAAGGTATGATTGACGAAAAGTAGGTATATGGTGCTTAAAGACCTAAGACAAAGCTGAAGTCTACGCTTTCTATGCATCCTTTCCAAACATACAAAAAAAATGCTTGGAATCGATTTTAATTTTAGGTGTTAAAAAAGCTCCATAAAATACCGCGCAATGTATACAGCGCGCAAGTCGTGCGGCGCTTAGCAACTTCGAGACGTGCGCGACGTTCGGTTGGCTGAGTTGAATGGCCCCGATATAGAGTGGTTACATTGAGCGCTGAAGTTTTAAAGCCATTTTTGGTATGAGATACTTACAATTTTGATAATGTTTCTTTGGACAAAAATTAAGAAAAAATGGTTTTCAATTTGTTTTCATATAAATCTGTAAAAATAATTTCTAACTTTGACCTTCAATAACTTCATAACTATTAGTTTCCCAGGTGTAGTCTAGAAGAAAAAAATGGTCCTCATGATGAGCGGAATAAGTAGTTCTCGGCTTTGTCATAGGTGTTTTTACACCCGTTGTGAATCGTGAATGGAGATGAGGGACGGGGAAGACCTAGCTATGCGCACGTTTTTCGATCTAATAGAAAACATCCTAAAGAAAGGACAGATCAAAGTACTTGAAACCACAGAGCATGTATTAGGACTGTAATCAGAGTAGATAAAGCGAAAGAATGTAAGGATCGTAGCAAGTGGAAAGAAATAATCTCTACCTACCCCTATAGGAGAAAAGCGTGACTATATTATGTAGATTTTAAATTGCTGCATCGCTATGCATCTCACCTATTTGTTTTTGTTTTAATTCTAATCCACCCAAACGTTGTCTGGAAAAGAGTTTACAATTGCGATCATATATTGTAAGTACATTTTATTGTAAATATTTGAGATTGTAGGAAAAATTTCATATCAAATTTCCTCTACACCTCCATCAGTCTTTGCCGTGCATTACTAAACTGCCTAGCCCCTCTTCTACTAACGAACTAATTGAACGATCCACGAACGACATATAACTCGCATTGTTCCTGTCTTGGAAAATCTTTATCGATTTGTTGTGAATTAACGCTGACTCATTGGGCTTTTAGCTTCGTCCGTTAACGCGGTAGGGTTTGGTGATATTAAAATGCTCTGTAATTAAGCTGTAGTCATTACGTTATTTGATACACCGTAATAAATTGCGTAAAGTAGACAATATTGGTTCGGGGACAGCCAAAAATTCCGAAATAATTTATTTCATATTCCGATCAAAAAAAAACTAAAATTCAAAGAAAGCTAAATTCCGAATTTTCAAAAATTTTGTAGGTACCTATACCCTATTGGACTGACTCTTAAAATTGCTATCCTACCTTTTTTTACTTTGCGTTTCCTACATTGTTCTTCATTTGCTAGGTACAGACGACAGATGATCAGGCTACCCAAATTTGTCAAATTTCTTCAACAAAATATTCAAATTTAATACACAATCATAGAGCTCAAAGTCTTTTAAAAATAACATAATTTTAAAACCTAAAATCAGAATCAAATCCGTAAAAATTGTTTTATACAATACTAATAAATGATAGATAAAAAATACATCAATAATTTCTTTATTGAAATCATGTCTCTAGTCACTTATGTTAATTACATAATGCAAACATCAAAAACCAATTCCACATTGCAAGCGTCATGATAATACATAGCGACTCATATTTACATACATAAGATGTCCCCATCCCCTTACTCAGAATGGAGTATAGGCGTCCACGAGTCTCTAAACGAAAGTTCGCGAGTGACAGGCCCGCCTTCGACGGATCAATCCATGATAAATGACTACTCAATCCAGTCACCCAACTTTGTAAGACAGCGAGCCGCTCGCAAAAAGTTATTAATGCCAATTTCCGATGAGTGTAAAGAGAGAGAATAAATAAATCATTTGTATTCGTAGCCACTTATTCCAATGGAATTTCTTCCGCGCTATTATTTTAGCAACGTAATATTTTCAAAACGGATATGAATTCGACGGAGCCTCCAGCAAGTCAAGAGGAAGCAGAAAATATATTGTCTAGGAATGAAATATGCGTACTTTGAGCTTTATTGTGTAACAGCTTCTGTCTGTTTTTGGATGTGGAATTGAGAATTGACTTTTGAATAGCGCAACAATATTCAAAGGATTAATCTTGTGAGTTACTGCAGTACAGTATGTATAAATATAATACTTCGATTGCACCTATCGAATTTGTCTTTCGAAAAGGAAATTCAGATTTTTGTCCTGTAAATACGCACATTTAGCCAAGCCGAACGAATCGAATCGAAGTCGAACGCGCCGAAGAAATCGTTGTACTACAGTTATATGTGAATAGAATTAATACGAGTGCACCGGCCGAGTTACCGCATCACCCGCGCCCAATCTGGTGACGTCATCAAAATTTCCGGGGTATAAAGAAGTCTAAAATTCGTTTCGTTCTGCGCGTTTGGCTCGGCGGCGAAATGTGCGCCCACCTTAAGTTAGAATACCAGCATCTTACAATGTCAAATGGACAAAATACTAAGTATACCACTTTTATTCCTTTTTAAAATGGTGTTGGCATGGCATCCAACCATGGTGTCAGCACATTTTACAAATTTTCATCTTCTCTCCATCAGATACCAAGGTCTGTGTTAATAAAAACCTGACTTAGATCCTTCGCTATCTCAAAACAATGTGGTGTGAGCTAGACAGATATTACTCTTATTTCTATATGTACCGAAATAGCACCTGTCTTGCTCTTTTCACCCTCAAGACCGCGCACGCACGGGGGCGATAAGAGGTAACATGCAATTTTCGAACGATCATCACACATAAACAATAAGAGCATAAATTTTGAAAAAAATATGCGTATGAAACTAGACTACATGCACAACAAATTAGTATGAGAACATTTTAAAATTTGTACATTTTTGTGTATAAAAAAAAACTTGAAAATAGGTCTTACCAAAATAACGAAATGACACCGCTTAGAAACTACTGGAGCTATATTTACATAAAAATTTGTTCATCTTGTAAATAATAATCTAAATATTCACATGAGAAAAAGTAGGATCTTGTTAAGAAAAATCATTTGCTTTTTAGTTTTATATGTGTTTTCTGAGTGTGTTACATACGCGCGGGACGCTCTATTTAGTATGTCCAAGGTTGCCAGCCCATATCGCATCCTAAGTGAACTTCATTAATATTAACCTAATATGTATATACAGGGCGATCCACGGCCATGCCACATGGGGGAAAAGTATATGAAATATGGAAGATAAGGTATTTTACTGAAACAAAAATTCATTTTATTTTTGAAAATAAATACAACTGCTATCACATATTTTTTTAAATCACCTGCCACAACCGGGAATCGAACTCGTGAAATGTGAAAAAAACACATGTATTTTATGATAACCGTCGAAAGGGTTAATTATAAGCATTAGTTTTTCTTGAATAAGATAGCGTTATAAATTAAATTTCAGTTTTTATTTAAAATAATTGAACACAAACTACAATAAAAATAATAAAAACTGTGCAAGAGAACAAATTAAAATTTAATTTATGTTCAAAATGTGATCATTCTGTAGTTTATTAGGTGGTAAGCCCATATGTGGTCGTCTGGGTAGGTACCACCGCCTTTCTTATTTTGTGCCGTGAAGGAGTTCGCTGTGTTTCGGATTGAAGGGAAAGGTAGCTAGTGTAATTACTGGGCATAGAAGGTATATCATTTTAGTCCCCGGTGTGGCAACTACGTACTTACAATGTTAGTGATTTAATATTGCAAGTGTCTATAGGCGACGGTAACCACTTAACACCAGGTGGACCGCAGGCTTGTTTGCCATCTAGTAGTATAAAAAATACAAATTCTCACTCTTTTATCAATTTCTCTGCCCGTCGATTTACTTATCTTTGCGTGGTGAATATTTGAAATAATGCGTCTAGGTTCAATTTGTAAGTCCTGCAAACTGTCGTACCGGTTCTTGTAAACTAAATCTTTTACATACCTCCACAAAAAAATCAGTGGGGTTAGATCTGGGGATCTCGGTGGCCATCCATAAGTGCCGATCCAGAAAGGAAAGTGTTCATTAAGAAATTCGGCTGTTCTTCTACTGTTATGAGCCGGAGCCCCATCTTTGCTGGAAATGAGATTTTGTTGATCTGCATCAGAAAGATTATTAATCTGACCTCTCCAAATATTAACTATTTCTCGATGCCTTTCCGTGTTCAGATTCTCTTCGTAAAAATGTATTAAGAGAGTCCGGTTTTTTTACAATCCCACACCAACAGTTAAAAGAAAAGCGCACTTAATCATTGGTCTCGCAGATTCGTAAGGGATTCTGTCTGGACCAAATGCGATTATTACGCAGGTTGTATACATCGTTGTTACTCAATTTTGACTCGTCTGACCAAATAATGGTGCTCTGAAAATTTTGATCCTCAAGGATAAGCCTCTCAATATGGTGGCAAAAATTAAGTCGTCTTTCAGCATCTCCCGGACGTAATTTTTGCACTAATCGCTCTTCAACATATCTCTAAAACTTGAGTTTTTTTGCAGTATGCGGTTTATTCTACTGTTGGGAATCCCAGTTTCTTCTTCACCTTCCCTAACTGAACTCTTTGGATGCGCCTCAAAGTAAGTCAGAATATTGAGTTCATCGTCATTGACGTTTATCATCCGCTGTTGTGGTTGCTGTAAGATTTAATAATCAAAACGTCCTAAATTTGTTTAATTATACACAGTTAAATTAATTTTTTTTTACACATATCAAGATGGTAAAGCTAATGATAAGTCTTTGTGGTTCATAAAGAATACTTCCATTATATCCAATTTATTTTGATACGCTATGGCAGCGCCATGATAAACACACAAAACTTGCAAATAAACAAAATTTAAACTTACAAGAAAAAACAAAAGAACATGCGCTGGAAAATTTACGTGTTCCATTTTCGAATTGTTTTTACTAATTTCAGCCAGACACGTTATAATTTGTTAGCTCACAAAGAAATGCATACAATTACCTACTACAGTTTGTGTATCGCGTGATTATTTTTATCACGTAAGTACTTATATTAAGGAAATCTTGTATCCTTAAGTGGGTAGGTACTAGTAAGTAAATGGGTGTAATAACTGTCCAAAATTTACGCATGTAAAACTGAAATCATTACCAAATTGTAAGCTGTGGAGTTTCTTTCGCCATCTCTTCTCCATCTCAGCATATTAATAATTAGTTCGTCCCGAAATGGTGGTAGGGTTTTGACGATTTAAAAGTACTTAGCAAAGACCATTTAAATAAAGAGCTTTTCATTTCATTTCATTTCACAAACTTTGAAATGATAATGTTAGTTATTGGAAGCACGGAAAAGTCAGAAAAAGAATCCTGAACATAATTTAAATTTCATGATCTTCATTTAATTTAATGCTATGTTATTTTGAAAGAAGAAGCCTTATAGTACGAGAGCCCACGACCAAAATTTTTGTCTCATAGCAATACGGCCAAAACCGCATCAAATCGATAGATACGATTATCCTGAACTCGAAAATACCAATATCAGACGTGTTCCGCGTAGCGTTTGATCTGACCGAATTTTCAAAATTGTCAAAGAATTTCACCGAACTGCATCATAGCAATATGTCTGATTTGCAGACTGTAGTTGAATGATAGTTCTGAGATACCGGAAACATATTTTTCAGACGTTAGTGGTGTAGCGCAAACCCGTAAAATCACTTAAAAAAATTAAAAATGAGACAAAAAAAATGTCTCATAGCAATACGTCTGAAAATCTTTTTTATGAGTAAATTTTGGTTATTTGATGCGAACAAAACAATTTTCAGACGGAAATGTGAATGCATTAAATTTTGAGACCGTTTTGAAAATGTTAACAAATTTTACCGATCGGTATCATAGCAATATGTCTGAAAATTGTTGGACATGATAAAATAAGTTGTCCACATGTGCAAAAAATTTATATCAGACAAATTAAGTGTAGCACCTTCTCTATCAGACAACTTTTCGATACTCAGATATCATTTAAAAATCGTATTGAGGCATCTTGAATTTTCTGTTACAAACCAATGAATACGTTGCGACCCTGAATTTATTAGATGATAATTAACAAAGAATTTACCCAAAACCGTAACATTGAAGTTGAAGGACTGAAATAAATCGCACAAAAGGAAACTAGGATGAAGTTGAAAAAAAAACGGTTTATTCAAAGTTACAAAATTACAAAGTTGAAATTAAATACTGATAGATTTGATAGTTTTGGTTTTATTTAAAGCACACTTGAGTAACTTTTACAAAAGAAATAAGTAATGACATCTGTCATCTGTCAATGTACATATAATAGACAAGGGAGATTCTTGAATATCTATGAAGGCTGTAAATTTAAAGAAACATTTAACAGAGGCGTCGGCCATGCGACTCCGAAACGTTATTTTCGTTTTTGGGAGTATATGCTACACTTAAAGTGTCTGAAAACAGGTTTTTGGTAATCATGGCAGCAATACGAAAAGTTGAAAAAAAATAATATCCGTATTGCTATGATACAGGTCGGCTAAATTTGTTGACATTTTCAAAAATGCGCTCAGGCTATATGCTACGCGCAAAATGTCTGAAAACAAACTTTTTCGTAATACAATTATAAAATCTATGTAAATTTTCACTATCAGACGTATTGCTATAATACCGACTGTCTTTTTTTTTGACACAGCAGAAATGGCCTCCCACGCAGTTGCTACACTTTCGACCGTTACTACACACCTAGTCGCGTTCAGAATCATACAATCTAACGATTTTATAGGGTTTTTGCCGTATTGCTATGAGACATGGTTTTGGTCGTGGGCTCTCGTACTATTATGATTAATCCTTACGACGGTTGTACATAAAATACACGATTGTGGCAGGCGATTTTTAGAGAGTCTGGACGCCGTTTTACTTATTATTAAAAATAAAATGATTCTTTCAGTAAAATATCCTATCTTCAATATTTAATATACGTCTTAATATAGCAACAATACCTACTATTTTTCCCAATACATATATCATTTCATGACAGCATAACCTTTTAAAATCATAGCGGGCATATTATTTTTCTAAGCATGTTTGAACTCATTCCAAGAACATTACATTTTTTTAACCGTGAATTCCAAACATAAAATCCTCAAGCGTAAATTCTTAGTCTTTACACGAGCTGTGGACAAAAGTTGACGGCGCTTTCAAGGTCATTGAACCTAAAATAGTTGGAAGTTTGTGAACCGCAAAAACTTATTAAAACGTCGCGACGCCAGGGTTTTAGGTAAGTGTTAAAGATCTACTAAGCTTTCCCACTGTAAAACTCAGAAAGGAAAACTTTTTCGAGAATAGACGTTGGAATGAAAAAAAATTGTGGGACACTTTGGTAGTAATCTATAATTTATTACCAATATGATTATTTTTCAAACATTCCAAATCAATTCCAATAAATATTTTATCGTAATACAACATAAAAAAATTACGAGAAACCAATTGTAGTTAAGGTTCGATAAAATTCTGACAACACTAGTCACCTTGTCCATATAAACATAATTATATATTAACACAAACATTGAAACCTCACAAAAATAAAAAAAAGCCATCAAGATTGAAATATTGGTAGAAGTATGTATTTACTTACTTTGGCATCGGTGACATTTAATTCCAACTGCCCAAATATATACACTCAGTTGAGTATTTTAATTTTTTACTTTATCGTAGTTTTTATTATTGTTGAGATGACAGTAGTTTACATGGAAGGAGAAAGCATGTTATTAGAATAATGACTTAAATAAAAAATTGGAAACATCACTAGGATGATGAACCAAACATTAAAAGATTAGAATGAATAATCTGTACATGTTCTACTTAAACATATTACTACAGTAATTCACAATAGTGAAAAAGCCTTTCACTTGGACACAAGGCGTCTCCTTGTCATCGAAGGAGATTTAGGCAGTAGTCACTACGCTTGCCCAAAACAGATGGGTGGAAAGAGTATAAGATGATCAATATAGGTACTCATTTGCTGATCCATTAGTCGCCTTCTACGACACCCATTGGAGGATATATGGTGATGCTATTCTACTCTGCCGGCATCACATGGTTATATAACCTATAAATTATACAATATACGCAATTGAGTACGGTACATCCGCGAATCAGTCGTAGTAACTGCAATCTACTGTCGCTTCTCTACGTAGAACTGAATTAAATTTCGCCAAGTAGGTACAGTTGTTCGCAAAACAGATACAATTTGCTGTGGAAACTCCTTTGTTGATAGTATTTGCAACGCAAATATTTGCAGCCTATTATGGAGCTCGCGAACTTTTGTTCCGATCCACGTTCCTTGGTTATAAAATAAATTTGCGGGATTTGAATCCGAGAAATAGTCCAATTGTCCAATTAAAGTTGTGAGTCACATTAGTACATTAATTTAATTTGTTATATTGATACTTATAACGTGTTTTAAGGATATTGATTAAAAATTCACAGGTAACACAATCACATCATTGTCGCGAATGCCGCGAAGTTTCATAATCTGTAGAAATATTATTTTCGATTGGCGGTAGACATCAACGGTGCGAGCGGATTTTTTGCGTTTGTGACGCAGACGCAGCCGATTTACAGACACAGTCGGTGTATTTCAAGGAACCGTGAGTTTGTACAATTTAGTGTTTTACAAATGTACATTAATTCTATGTTTTTGCATTGAATATACCTATGGCGCATTGAGTCGATAAATATTATACATACATACCTACCGTTATCTCAGTGTTATAACTCAACACACAGTATGGTGACAATTATGTGTTATCAGGTGGTTCTCAGTTTTAAGACTCAGATAAATTGTTCAGGTCCAGACAAGGACATACTCAGAATACTAGGTCAGTAATGTTGAGTGGAAAAGGGTCGCTATAAGGGGAGGTGGAGGCGACTACCGGGGTGTGGCCCTTTTTGACGTGTGTATCAACAATGTTGATAGCTCAGAATTGCTGAGAATTTCAATCTCAACTCAGTAAAGTCCGATCTCTTAACAGATGTGAGACTTTGTTTAGTTATCATCAGGTTATCATCACATATACAACAGTATCTACAGTAATCGCCTTGCGTGGTTGAAGCAGATATAATTTTACAGGCAACGTTTGGCAACATTCATATCGTAGCGACAAAAAGTAGTGAAGCAGGTGGTGTCTTAACGACACCGCAGAATTTTGCAATTTAGTTGTGGTAACTTCTAAATCTCGATGTTTCCGAGGTGTAGTTGCGAAGTAGTAACCACACGGTAGCATTTGACGGCAAAATAGGTCCGTATGATTTAAACCGTTGATTTTAATGCAAGTAAGCTCCCAGCCTACGTGTCGTCGTTGTGTTGTTGTTGACGTGTGGTTTTATTTTCTTACGTGTGAATAAAGTATATTCACACGTTTTTATACTACTAATTGTGATTAGCTAAACCACAGAGTACCCGGGATCCTTAACGGAGTACAAATTTCCCATATAAACTTAAATAGGTACACGCGAGTTAAATCACTGCATAACAAACTGCATTCGATAGCCAAAGAGTTCCATTTTCAAATGTTGTAATTACTTTATAAATATTGTTTATGCAAGTGGCCAGTTCCGGAAACTTTTAGTTTAACCTAGGTATGTTATCATCACCATCATCATATCTGTCAAGAGACGTCCACTGTTGGACGTAGGACTCCCCAAGGATTTCCAACTCGATCGGTCCTGCGCTACTCACATACATCGGCTTCAGGCGACCCTTACCAGATCGTCGGTCCACTCTGTGGGGGGGCTACCAACGCTGCGTCTCCTGGTACGCGGCCGGCACGCAAGGAAGGTCCACAACGGCCGTCCCTATCCGTCACTGGGAATTACATCGGTACTATGTTAATCAGTTGACTCAATTGACAAAATTTCAAAAAAACAAGTTATGATAGTTACGAAACCATTTGGAGCTTTGGTCATCTCGAACACATTTTTTTTTTAATTTATCACTGGCTAAATTATGAGATGTTTGAAAAACTAAATGTACCTTCCCAAAAATGGACAACGTACAGACAACAGCACGTTGGGTTACTACAAACTGTCAAATTTTTCCAATCGATTATGCACTTTATATTGAATAGCCTTAGGTTGAAAATAGTTTGGAGAAATTTGACAGTTTTGTATAGCCCGACGTGCTGTTGACTGTACGATTACTAACAGAAAATGTCTTTGCCATTCACCTTTTTTTAATTTTGTTTTAAGCCCAAGATATTTACCCACAAAATTCCGTAACACTTACGTCGTTTTAGAATGAGTAAGTTTTGAATTAAAATACTTAGAATATAAATAAAATAAAAAAAACATGTTGAGTCTTTTAACTCGTTAAGCCCCGTTCGCGCTCAGGAGCGCGAGAACACAATTAAAATCAATTGTGTCTGGATATTAATAATCGTCCAGGGATTAATTTCTATTTCCGGTCCATATATGTTATTAAAAAAATCGGGAGTGGTCTCCTCTTGACTTTCTGGTATACCGGAAACGACTCAAAAGTGGATAGAAAACTTATATTTTAATGTCATGCATGCATGTTAAATTTGGTTGCAATAAGTTAAAGCATACTCCAGTTACCGTGCTAACGCACAAACACATGGACACACACACAGACATAATTCCAAGAAAAATATTTTTGGACTCAGGGAGGTCCAAAACGTTTAAATCTGTCAAAATCTCGAGGTCGAATTTTTTGACGGTTACAAGGCTTCCTTTATACTACGTATACGAGAAAGTAAAAAATGTAATGTTGTCAATTCAATTATTTGAAATTGAGTAGCTGAGTATTTAGGTATCACGTATTGAACATAGAATTAGATTACATGATTACATAATTCGAGTTAATTAACAATTAACTTGTTTAGTCGTACCTGCGTATATCCTTATCGGCCTGATTACCAAATTCACCCACACGTGCTCGCCACAGTTAAGAAGCCGCCCACTGAGTAATCTAGACTATTAGTACCTACACCTACATGACAGGGTTAATAATGGTAACTCATTGCCAAATTCACTTACGATTGGGCGAAAGATGCGGAGGTGTTATTTCGCCCAAAAAAGCAAACAGTTCGTTTGAGGGTTAATTATCTAAGTGGTCTGGTTAATTTTATTTCTAAAGCATGTTATTTTAACTACTTATAAACTCAATATTATGTTTATTACCCTTGTTTCTTGTATGTACATACTCTGTTATAGTGTAAAAATATCTCTTATAGTTTAGACGATGAATTATAGTGTCCGGTAGAATCTATCTAATCTTGTAAATGCGGCACTGTATTAGAAAAATTAATTATATCAATTTGTAAAAATTATAAAAAAAATTAAAATAAAAATGTAATTTGTGTAAATAAAAATATAAATAGGAAAAAGCGTCGGTGGCGTAGTGCGTAAAGGCATCTCCCACTCGGGAGGCACCGGATCGAACCCCGCCACGTACCAAAGTGTACTCAAATTTTGAATTCATATGTACGTTTAATCGACGCTTTCACGGTGAAGGAAAACATCGTGAGAAACCTGCACACACCTATGAAGAAATTCTTAGGTTGTGTGTGAAGTCGGCCAATCCGCACTTGGCCAGCGTGGTTGACTAAGGCCCAATCGCCCCTAATGTGGAGTAGGCTTGAGCCCCATGGTGGAGACATTATTATGTGCTGTTGATGATGAAATAGTAGTGGTTTGCTTACTTCCAATCCAGAGGCGCGTTAGATATCCGAGTGAAAATTTAAACTTAAATCATTTAGATTTGTTATAATTATGCCCGCCTGCCTAGCCACCTTAGTATAAAAGTTTGTCGTTATAACAATAGTATAAAGTAGTTAATGGCATTGTTGAGTACAAGGTGAAGATCTCTTCCACTTCCGGTCTTTTCATCACTTTCCGAGATAAAGACCTAAGCTCGTGTAACAGAATGACACTCAGAAGTCAAACATGTCTTGAGAATTGTCTGTCACTTTCTATCACGCACAAAGTGATAGAGACGTAGGACGCTCAAGTCGGTGTTCATTCTTGAAACTTATTCTATAATACGAACCGTCAATTTGAAAAAAAACGAATTCAGGCTCTGATTGTAAAAAATATAATTTGAGTGCCTGAATGGCGTAGTGGTCAGTTAAAACCCATCCCTTACCTATTGTTTGTTCTAGTAGAAAGTTTAAAATCATAATCTAAATGTTCTGTAACGTGGGTACATACACCAGAGTACTGTCTGCACTTGACTGTTCACTTCAAAATATCAAGTCTAGACTATTTGATCGATTTGCCATTTGTACAGGGTTTTTATACAAAATAAAGACACCGTGAAAGAAAACGATATCTTGTGTTGCTAACCCCTTTAAAACTGAATTAACTCGTGTTTCGCCTTAAAAAATATTTCATTGATATTTTTGAATAGGGGAGGTTATTTATACTTATCGTTTTTGTTAAAAATATATTATATTTTCGAAAATTCCCTACCCACACATTTTTTGCAGTAGCTTTGTTTGTTAAAACTTCATCTTAAGAATGTACCGAAATTATTATCAGCGCAGTTTATATTTTAACTCTGATAAGAGCGCTTCATAATAAGCTTATTATAAAACTATGTCCACTAAAATGACGGAGCGAACGGGTAAAATCAAAACGTTCTTTAAGTCGCCTTTGCTAAGACTTTGAATCGTCCAAAATGCTACCATAATTTTAATTCGAATAGTAAGTAGAAAAAACGCTACCAAAATTTCATAATTTGCTACTTTATCAAATAAATTTCCAATAACTGTGCGGCTATTATATGTATTTTGCTAGGGGCAAATATTTATACTTTTCGTTCTGTAGTTTGCTCACAAAACTCCCACAAAAAAGCGGCTCTATATTGTAAATACGACAGCAGATCACGCTATAAGCATCTGTTAAATGTCATAGAGTATTAATCTGTTAAGAGACAGTTTGTGGCATGTGCCTCAAGCAGGATCCATAAGGTAATCGTCATCATGTACGCGCTATTTCGAGTTTCGTCAGTCAATTTACTTAATAAATGTCTCCGTACTACAATAAGTGTCAAAGAGCGCTATCGTGTGATCGGACCCTCCATCGAACCACTCTGCAATCTGTTCAGATGTTGTTGACCCTTGGCTTTGAGTGCATTCGCTCTAACAACCATAGCGACAGTGATCTTTGAGTCCACTTCAATATACTCGTACTTACATAGCGATAACGTTGTAAGTCTAGACGAAAGTTTTTCAACCTTATTATGCCCACCGCTTACTTTTTTAATGTTTTTTTTCTCGAACCCCACATCATAATTTTAGTTGCCATTTGTCGCTAATTTAAAACAGCTATTTCCGCGGTTACATGCCATCTCAGTGCTCCCTTATTTTCTCTGGGTTTACTTCACTGGATTTTTTACTGCCGACGACGGGGCAGTAGAAAATCTAGAGAAAAGATGAGATATTTCAGCGGTGAAAGGAGTTAACACCCATGTTGAGAAAATATGGTCTAGCTAGATAACGTCTCATTTAAGACTATCGTTTATGCCGTCACCTGCACCTACTAATAAAAGTTATAGCAATTATTCTCAAATAAAACTACTACACATTTTGTTAAATAGTCCGACGTTTCGTAAAGATACATAATAATTTTAGATGTTTTTATAATAAATATTTAAACAACCATGACTCCCAAACAAATATTCGTGTTCGTCACACAAATATTTGCCGCTACCAGGATTCGAACCCGGACCGCTTGATGTGTAGGTGGCTATAGTGACCACTCCACCACGACGGCGTCAAGATAATATGATACTATGTGATACCAATGATACCATGACATCCTTTTATTTTCTTATTTTTTAATGTTGTACTATTGGTAAATTGTACGTTGCAGGGTGACCAATCAACATTAACGTATGCTGCACTGTGTTGTATTTTATTATTTAAGCCGCTCCTCTTAGAATATAATGAAGAAACAAACCAACCTACGCTTTGTGTGGCTGGGCTTTGTTTAAAACATAATACTTAGCTGAACACAGCTCAGCATAGCTCATTGGTGATAGCCCACCCTTATTCTTTAATCTTTGAAGCTCGTTGAAAGTTCAGCTGTCTCACAATAAAGCAAAATTATATCGATAGAATATTAAAGATAAAAGGCTTGTCTCTTTCAATCAGCAAGCGAAACTTTGAGTTTTCTACCAAATAATTCGCTTCGATAGAACACTAAAATTAATTTGTTAATAATTTCGACCTTTGCAACTCCTACGAACATTGATTACCTCGAAGTATTAATTACAATTATATTATGAGACATTTAGATTTTATCACCTTGCCTATAGTCTACATTCAATATAAACTGGTCAAGAAATTACTTTTTATCGTGTAATTTAGAAACGAAGCTAGCATGGTAACGTAACAATTTAAACAGTTTTAATTTGAGAGCGTTATTGATTTTTTTTTAAATATTCGTTTGTTGAACTGGTGCAAACGTGAGATCTAAATTATTTACAGTTATTACACGATAGTAGGTACAATGGCGGTCCTCCGTATTTGTAAGCGATTCAAAATCATGTGAAATTCACGAGACGTCTGTCGACTCGTGACTGATTCACTATAGTATTTTACTACGTAGTAATATAATGTGGGGTATGCTCGAGCCCCTCGGTGGGGACATTATATGGTATTGACCTTTTCCCATGAACGAGTGACTAGTTTTATGAAGTCCGAAAGTTGGTCTATTTTTACCTCTTGTATTTAATTACAGATCGCCCTTGTTAAACGACCGCTGTTATTTTTAGTAATTTTACAATAATTACTAAGCAAACAAACTTGTTACATTACTTTTACTAGCTGGTAGAATATTGAAACTCTCGAAACACTAGTCACTTTTCATGACACCCGTGAGTTGTTATGAGTCATTTTTACATGATTTTAGTAATTTCTATTTTTTACCAAGAGAGTTCAAATGTGACGATTTTTGTAACGAATACAAAAGTAATTCTAATTATATTGGTATTTCTACTGAATTATAAGTTATTATCTATATTGGTGTAGGTGGTCAGACGTGTTTACATAAACCTAATAAAAAAAAATCTTTTCAAGGAAGGTAGATAAGGTACTTACTTCTAAAGTATTTACCACAAAATTGCGTGTTATTTGAGGCCTATACTGCCTGACTGGAAAGTGTTAATGAGAATAATAAATTATTTTAGCTAATTGCTTGTACGAAAATATTTGTCCACAAAACGAATGTAGCTGAGAAATTAATTCAATGTTTAGTTTTATTTCTATTACCGTCACTGTTTCTTTGAATGAATTAGCAAATGTTTTGAGTTACTATTAAAAGTAGGTAATTAATGTGAACTGGGCCCCGATCGACGTAAATCATTTCAAGATGAAGCGCGAGTGGAACACGAACGAAACGCAACTTTTCAATGTTTTCGTATCGCGGTGTTGATTTGACAGATGGTCCGAACGCATGTCGAACGCCACCGACGCTTCCTTGTTGAAAAACCAGTTGAAGTTAATAACTGAGAAACCAGTTTTGCGTTGATTCACTTTAGCTAAACGTTTCGCGATATACTGTTAACGTTGAATGAAACAGGTTGATTCATTTAACTAGTTTTAATGGGAAAGCGGTTCTTTCGTTTACGGCAGAGAAATGGTTCAAAAAATATAATATTACTATAATATTAAATAAAAAAAAACCGCCTTCTGAACTAAAACGGAGAAATAAAAACTTTGTTTATAAAAATCTAAATGCTATTTTGAATTCGGTCCCAAATAAAAATCTCAAATAAAAATTATATTTTTTAAACTAAATTTTCTTTTCTCAGTTTTTAGGTTTGCAGGCGGATTTTTTTGTTGAAAAATATTTTTATTTTGCTTTTTACTGTTTTAAATATGAAAACTTTCAGGAAACTATCTCGAGATCCTAGACAAACAAGTAATAAGATTACGATATCAATTAAATGGGCATTATTAGGGATAACTCAAAAAGTATTCGTCAGATGTCGATTAAATTTAAATGGACAGCTTCCAAAGGTTAAAGAATCATCAAAATCGGTACACCCAGTAAAGAGTAATAAGGTAACACACATTAAAAAAATACAGTCGAATTGGGAACCTCCTCCTTTTTTGAAGTCGGTTAAAACCGTTCGTTGATTCAATTCCCACTATTCATCAGTATTAATGTTAAACATACCATGTGGTATTCAGAAATAGAGAACATTTTTAGAATTCGAATATAATTATAGGATGATTACCGCTGGTAAGAAGCTGACGTGCCAGAATATAATATATATTAAAAGACATGGCCGTGAGTTCGTTAAAACGTGGAGGAAAAGAACGAAACCAATTCAAGTGCTATAAATTGCCGAGCAGACTCGATGTTAAAAGTAGATATAACACATCCCGTGGTAAAAATACACTAATTCTCGATGACTAGGTGCTCTGCGGATCCTTTGAACCGGCGCTTTTGAACGTGCAGTACTAATTAAGCGCCCTTAATTTTTGACCTTTTTTAATTACATAAAAAGTAAGTTAAATAAACATAGACACACTTCTTGGTATGTGATTACCGCAGCTTGACAACGTGTGTACTTATTTAGTCTTACTACTCCTACATATATATTTAAAAAATTATGATCAGAAAGGCAATACTTTCTTCTTTTAGAAAAAATAATAATTTTATTGGAGTTTTTGGCGATCAAAGCAACTACAAAAGCATTCTTCATGTTGATAAAAACAACTCAAGAGTCAACAGCCATTATAACATAAGGTTATATTGTTCTTGTTATGAATTGTAGTGGCAACAATAATAAATTGACAACAAACTTTTGAAATACTTAATGTACCTTTTTCTTTCAATACGTTTAATATTGAACTTAATAACTGGATACAATCGTTATTACAGTAGTGCCCTGTAATTGGGTCGATCAACTTTTAGTTGTCCCTCTAACTATCTACCTTGTCCCCATAAATAAAATAAAGAAAACTCGAAAATTAAAATCTTTTAAGTAACAAAAACTAGCAAGGCTTATACTTAATACTTTAAGTCGCACTTACGTGCCAAAAAGAAATAATTAATTTATGTTTTTTAATAATATTAAACTGGTTGTCCAATCGACGTCCAAGTCTTTTCATAGTAATGAAGGTTGTCCCCCAGCAAAAGTCTTTATGTAAATTGTAAGTTACGAAAAAACTTTATATGGTGATGATCATTAATAATACATACATAAGCAGTGTTATACATCTAGTTTTAGAAAAACGCCGTGAAATATTTTTTGTTTAAATATTTTCAATTATTTGTTGCTTGTTAAAGTTGTCCCCATAAAATGCGATAAGTTAAAGTCACTTGGACAACCGCTCAGAATTTCGAATTATATACATAGATGACGCTACAAGATAATAGACAATCAAGCTGATGGCCTTTCCCGCCAAACCCAACAAATCGACATTTTATTTTAACGATATTCACGCCGTCAGTCGTCCGAGATGCCGCCGTGGGAGTGGGTGGCTTTATTGTGTGTCCGCTGAACGACCGCAGCTAAATGTAAGTAAATTGTTATTTAATTAAAAATTATATTTGATAAGAATGCTTTTGATCTTGGTTTTAGTTTACATATTCGCTAATGTGAAATAAGGACAGTCTTTTTAACAAAAGAGCTCAAAACTCATTAAATGTCTTTGGGACAACCAGTCACTTGGACAACTAAAATGGTTGTCTAAGAGACAATATTGGTTGCCCAATGGACAGTTAAATAAAACCAGGCTAATAAAGTTGTTAAGGCCACTATTTTTCTTTCTTTGTTGTTTTTACCGATATAATTATGTATGAGAAACAATTTTATAGCGTGTGTCATCTTTTATTAATGCCATTATTTTATCTCGCTCACAGATACTTTGATATTGATTTTATTTTTTTTTGTTTTAGAGAATGGGCATCGATAAAATTTAACTTAAACACTAAGGCACACGTACGGTCGCCAACGTGTAGCGCAGTTCATTAGGCAGTCGTTCTCGAAAACGTCGAAAAACGACTCCTTCCGCCCAGAACTCCTCTTTCATGAAAGTCTGCAGATGATGGGTTGGCACTCTCACCACAAAAGAAGAAAATTACTTTGTGGCGAGACTCCAATCGCTCGACTCTCAGCTTCCAGGTGGTCTTCTTTCTGACATAGTCTACGACCTCCTCCGCCTTCGTAGACCAGTGCTAACGGGACAATTACAGCTGCGTCGTTTTTGGGTATAGGCTGCACATTAGCCTCTCGCCAAGCCTCCGGCTAAGGTATAGGCGCGTAAGTACGAGAGACCACTCCGCTGCACTTTTTTAAGAACAACCCCCGGGATGCCATCAGGACCACTAGCTTTCCGGACTTCGAGTGATTGCAGTTCCGCACGAACTTCACGCTGCCTAATTTTAATGTCAGGTTATCGTGGAGCCACAATGAGGTAGTGATGGTGGTTGTGCGTTGCAATCATCGACTAGGGCATTAGCCGCAAAGAGTCTTGCCAGAAAATCGGCTTTCTTCTGCGGCTTGTGAGCAAGTGCCGCATCTGAAGATCTCAGGGGTGGCAACGATGGCTGGCAGAAATAACTTTGCACAACTTTGGCCAGCCGCCAGTAACTACGGGGGCCCGTGGGATGCATCACGAATTCATGGCCAATGCGTGCGACGCGCTGAGCATCTGCTCTTATGTAAGCCTTCTTACAGTACTTGGAAGCCTTATTATAGGCTGCTTTCAGTGACTCAATATAAGGAACTTTAAGAGCCCGACCTCTGATCCAAGTGCGATACGCCGCCTGTTTATTTGTGACAGTATCGGCACAATCGCGGTTAAACCAAAGGTCACGTCTGCCCTTGCTGATGAGATTTGGATGTGGAATGTAGTATTCCATACCCAATACAATATCCTCCGTACTGGCAGCGGCGCAGGCTGATGTATCGTTCTCACTGAAGCACCGTTGCTTCTAAGGAATAGACGCAAAGTAGTCTCGCATACCATCCCAATCTGCTGACCCATACATAATGCCAGAGTGTTATCGGATCTGAGACTTGGGTGACTACCAAAGTGATTCTCCAGAGGCTCATGGTCACTCAAAGAGCGATGGAACGTAGGCTAGTAGGAGTAACTTTAAAAGACCGCAGGACTAACAAGTCGCTGAGAAAACAGAGCAAAGTTTCAGATATTGTGAAGCGAATAGCCAAACTGAAGTGGCAATGGGAAGGTCATATAGCCCGTAAAACAGATTCGTAGTGCAAGGCTTTAATAGAATGGAGGCCGAGGGGCTTTAAAAGACCAGTTGGCAGACCGCAAATGAGATGGAAAGATGACATCAGAAAAGTATCGGGCCAAAATTGGATACTGACAGTCCAAAATAGGGGAAAGTGGAGGGGGTTGAAGGAGGCCTACACCAAATTGGTTGAGGAAGGCTTAAGATGATGATGATGATGAAGTGAAAGTATCCAAAAAAGTGATTATAATTTAATACAAAATCGATATTTATCCATTTCTAGATACTGTTGATTATAATGTTTATTTTACTTATACAACATGTAAATTAAATAACCAACACCCTGAATACAGGTGGTTTGGGATCGGCTTCTGGGTCGATTTCAATATTTGTTTTAAAAAAAACCAATTATTTAAAAAAAAAAAGTACCTAAAAATGTTGTACAATATTTTCTGGGTACGTTTTGTTCTTTTTTTTGTTTTTTTTTTTTTAAACAAAAAAATATTGAAATCAACTCAGAAGCCGATCCCAAACCACCTGTATTCAGGGTGTTGGTTATTTAATTTACATGTTGTATATTGAAATTTTGAAAGATTTTGTTTTTAAGTTTATTACCTTTTTAGGTTTATTTTGGGTTATAAAAAAACAATCACTTCACTATAATATACGTGTTTTCAACAAATACGGTCTTTTCCTTATTTAATCATTAGTAATGAGCCTTAAAACCTGAATAAAAATTAGAAGTTGAAGGTGTGTCGTGTCTTTTGGACAACCAAATTGTCTGTTGGACAACTGCATTGTCCCCAATTTTAAAAACTTTAGATCGCTGTTTCGTCAAGGAATGATCGATTAATATTATTTTATTCAAATAGTCAACTATTATCACGTAAGTGTATTCAAATCCAAGTGATTTTTGACAGATAGTAACCTGAACTTGCCGTTTTAATTTACTTTTCCCTAAGTTTTAGGACAATGGTTGTCCAAGAGACACTTATAATAGAAATATCTGCTTAAATATTACATAAAGTAGTAATTTATAAAAAGCCAAATGTAGTTTTTGATATGTTCACTGATGTGAAGTGAGCTAGTTCAATTTTCATCAATATTTACTCCATCAAAAAAAATTCGAAAGTGGTTGTCCAAGGGACGCTTTTTTCTTACCGGTTCGGACATTTTCGATCAAAACTGTACATAGAATATGAAAAAGTGCGCTGCTCGATATCGGAATAAAAAATTTAATTAATAATCTACAATCTTACATAAAATTCTGAGTGAAATTTAAATATTAATAAAAAAGTACAAAATATCACAAACGGGACACTTAAAAGTTGATTGACCCAATTACTACTGAGTACAAAGTGAATGAGAAAACTTTGACTTAAAGGTTTGAACTAAGGAAACTTTAGTTCTAATTATAAATTCAAGAAGCACAACAGATCAACCGTTCGAAATTTGAGCTCACGTCCGCCCACGGGGAAATACCTTATGGCCCTTGTCATACTTAGCGTTAGAGCGAAAACACAACAGAGTTGTGGCACCGCAACGCTGAAAGTCCGATGTGCCACGCCAATCTTACATAATTATTAATTTAAATATAATTATTAAAAATGCATCGCAGCGAGTGACGCCACGCTGCTGATTTTGGCGCTGTGGCGACGCACCCCTTTAGCCGGGCATTATCCAACGTTTGAACGGTGCAGATGCTGCGTATGCACGCGCTGTTCAAGCGTCAAGCGTCACGCAATAGGACATATGGAAGAGTCTCAGTGGGTCTCGTCAAAAACGCGGCTATCGCGTAGTGTTCTGCTTATATCGATTTAAATTAATTGAAATCAGCAGAATCATTTGAATTCAGTTAGAATTGTTAGCGTCTACAGTCTACGGTGACTAATTACATCAGTAAACCGTACATTTATGCCACCGTTGTAGTAAAAAAATCAACTTTAGAGACTGGTTTATTTTACACAAAAGGAATTAAAACATTAACACCAAAGAAAAAGAAAGATATCTTTGATGATCACCAAGAATTATAATCTTGTAAGTGTACTTCTGTTTAATCTGTAACATAGAAAAACAGTATCGTATAATCAATTTTACAGTCAAAGCTCATTTGACTGCACAAATAAATCAAAAGTAGTTTTACAAATTCAGCTACAGCCCTAACTTCGATTATTATCTTTAATCGACAAGCAATCTGTCTCGTAGCGTCTCGTAGTAGCACTGTTACTACGCGTAGTCGTAGACCGTAGTAGCCCGTAGCTCGTAGCCGCCAAAGTGTCACAACACAACGAACATTTTTATTCTAGAATGTTTTTTCGATGTACAATTACAATGGTTCTATTTTCATAATATTTTTCCTTTATCGATCATGTATCGGTAATATCTCAAGCTTAATTTTTCTAGAGAGATTCGATGAAAAAGCCAAATGACTCACTAGTTGACATAACATAGTACAATAGGGTCTCACTAGTAGGATCTCAATTCGTGACCGTATTCTGAGTTGCAGGGCTGCAATCGATGTATTCAATTCATATGATATAATGTTTAATAACTTTCGACGCGATTTTAGATTGCAACTAAATTATCTATAATATTTATCATTAGAAAAGTATCAACTAAAGTTATAAAATAATTGTACCACCACTATTGTTTTTCCTTGTAGACTATAGGGTCGCTACTTCAAATTACATTACGCTTGAATTATACAACACTACCATTAGTCCCCGGCTGTTAGTATAGATTTTGTCAAAAGTTATTATTCTATACCTTGGGAACAATCTTTTTTTCTGCATAAAAGCCTATGTCCTTTTCTGTACACCTTAAAGCGCCTTTTGACGACTAATCTTACACACATAGATAAAACTATCCTATATCCTCTCCAGGGTATCAAACTATCTCCTAACCTTTTCTAAATAGTTTAAGTGTTTTAAGTGTGAAAAGGAACCAACAGACACACAGAGAGAGTTACATTAGAATTTATAAAATTAAGAATAAACGTCCCTTTTAATAAAGGCGACTGAGGTTAGCAATCAGTCACTGTTTAAAAACACTACATGGCACATATTGCTAGATGTGGCTTTATGTAACCAAATATTACCTAAGGGTCAATACCTTTTGGTATTATGGGCGTCACTGTATGTATGTATCTATGTATTCCTTACAATGAATACTAATGGACGCGCCCGCATTTAATGTTAAAAGCTTCGGACATCTTACATTGTTACAGAATTTACCACGCTATATGATTATTAGTCCACCGACTACTTCCACGAATGATCGATGACTTTACTTTCCTATACCTTTTTTATAAATGTGGTGGGCCGCTCGTATGGTTGGGCAGATCATGAAGTACTGGACCATAAAAAGCTCTACTGGTCAAGTAACCCATTTTATAAAAAAACTACAAAATTGAAAATTTTATGTAAACCCCGACATAAACACACAGACAGATACACAGACAGGTCAAACTTATAACACGCCTCTTTTTGCGTCGAGGGTTAAAAAATGGTAGTGGTCGGGGATGATCAGTAGGTTCAGGGTTATTTTTTCATGACCATGCGGAGTGGCCTCTTTGTGGGAGAGTCTATTGGCCTACGTCACAATTGCGGCGTATCACAATGTGCCCGAGAATATCACAGTCTGGCCAACTGCACTCACTTGTGGGAGGTACCTGTCGATTAGAAACAATACTACGAACAGTTTGCACTCTCTTTATTGCAATTTAAAATACATAAAATGCACACAAAAAACAGAATACATAGTTTGCAAGGGCGGACTTATCTCTGAAAGAGATCTCTTCCAGTCAACCCATGAATGCTAGTATACATACAGTGCTACATGTAAAAAGACCGACCAAGGTCCTCGCTTTCTTGAAAATCTCGTAATTAAAGCCTGCGGCAAACAGCATTAATCTATCCAAAAGAAAAGCAGTTGTTCACAATTTTTACTTTTTTATATATTACGAGATGTTCAACATCAAACAAGCTTGCGGCCCACTACAGACACTTTAAATTTTAAGGGTAAATCACTTAACACTGCAAGTGCGTTGCCATCCTGGGGACTAAGATCATATGCCTGCCTTGCCTATAATTACACTGACTACCTTTCCCTTCAATCCGATACACAGCGAACTGCTTCACGGCAGATATAAGAAAGGCGGTGATACCTACCCAGACGACCCTACATGTGGGTATATCACTTAGTCTTCCTTAGCGGTCTTGATACTCCTCGTATATGTTTCTATGCTTATCAGTGTGACCTGCAGTGTTACCCATAGCTAATAATAATAGTTATCTCATGGAAAACAGCCAGCTAAAAGCTGGTATTATGTGTGTGTCAAAAGCACAAGAGTATGCGATTTAAACTTGCAATATAAAATCGGCAAAATTATATAACCATGAATCATATATCTTTCACCAAATAGTTTATTTCTGTGCTTATTTTAACATTACTTCACTTGTTTATATTTCCTAGGCATACATACGTAGGCACTAAACTTTAGTCTATATATGAGTGTACCCAATTTAATAAAATATAATGATACCCATAGCTGCTCTGGTTTCGTTATTGAATATGTTACAGAATTTTCATGAAAAAATAAAATTCTCACGTGGCTTTAAAGAATACCTCAATTATTTGTTAGATGCCTACACAGTTATTATTTACGTAAGCGTTAATGGAATATTAAGGTTGAATTTATTATTCTATGCTAACTCGACGTGGTTTAACCTTATAAAGTGATTGAAATAAATTAATAACGATACGTCTATATTTCCCCATAACATGCGACCCCAATCAAAACGACAATAAAAGTATACCGCCAAAGTCAATTAAGCGAGAAGCAATCGTGCTAAATTAATTGAGACATAAATTGGGCATTTATCAATTATCTGGGCTTCTTGTGATCGACGTAGGGAGGTAAACAGGCAAATGAAACTAGTTATGATCTGTTTCCGCAACGTAAATATTTGCGGAGCAGCACGCGGGGCACATGTCAAAGGCGCTGGCTCCGTATTGATCTTGCGCGGGCGGGCGCGGGGCGCGGTGGGGGCAGGCCGTGGGGCCGCGTACTACGGACGCTGGCTTACGTAAGGGCATCGCGTCTGACACCCTGTCTGCTAGCTCTCCCATCTCTGATTAATAAAACAACCGTTATCGACTCGCTGCAACCGAGATATCATCGCTTCCTATCTTTAATGAACTAACTTTCGGAGCTACGCCTGTCGTTCGACGCCGGCTTCCGGCTAATGTAAAAGGCTTATTCATGACAACTCCGTCCTCCGTTTCTTTGATACTTTGTAAAATTAATTCGATCTGGCCCGTTGATTCGCGAATTTATTCGCTAAAGCCAGCGTTTGTGTGCAAACGTGATATGGGATTCCAGTTTCAAATGTGTGGGATTTACATTTGCAAATTTCAATTGTAGATCTATTTACCCAAGTTATCAGATGGAAAAATACTGAGAATACTTGACAGGCGCTGACAAAAATATCTTTACGAAAATATTTTTGAATGTTATTTTATTACAGCTGAAGCTCTTTTCAAATTGCAGCCTTAATACGAAGTTGTCAAAGTGTCAAACTTGTTCGATCTGGAAATAGAGAAAAGTTACTGACGCAAAAATTTGGAACTTCCTATGAAATTACGGATTGTAATAATAAAATTTTACTTTAGTTGCTAAGCGAATTGTGAGCATCGATTATCTTCATAAAAGCTCGTTCCAATTCAGTTTAGTGTCTCTCTACTCTTCTACTTATGTTTGAATAATAAATTGGCAACGACACACTTAGGCTGTAACGCGTCGCGTAGCCTCCTACACCGAGGAATTATCCGCACAATTTGACAAATTCAGAGAGGCGAGTTGGTGAAAATCGGTTTAGCGAACCGGCGACGGCCCTCGCTCCAGGGTTAAACCGATTACCGTAACAAGATACTTTAAGCGGATCCTTGGACTGTTTAGCCCCTTCTCTTTGTATTTTGGCGTAATCATGAGCCTGTTGAGCTAATGAAGTTGGGCTAAAAAGGAAAATTTCACGTCATTGTACTGTTATTTTTATGAGTAAATTATAACTGTCCCGATTAATACTAACATTGTGAGGTGACGTTTTTGCAATATTCTGCATACAGTTTGTAATAGAAGATACAGTTAGATAAAAGCCGCCTCGGAACAGGTAGATCCGATACCTTACAACATCTAACTTCTACGATGCTACGAAATTAATTTTATTGGTTACGCCCGTCCAACTTCATTAGTTTTTGCGAAAATATTATTTCAAATGACTCTTTAAACTGTGGCCACACAATTTCCTGTAACTAGTTTCTGTTATTAATGCGATTATTATTGGTCGGTGTTTGTCTGAAAAAAATCATAGACTTTCTGGTCGAACATCAGTGGAAAAGCGTCGTAATTAAATATCTTTTTATGATATGTATTTTGTTAAATTATGTCATAGGTCTTTAAATATAAACTAAAAGATGCATAAATTTTAGAGTAGCTATCTGCATTAAACTATTATCACTGCCTCTCAACTTCTTAATAATTTCGGACACAATCTCCATTTTAACAACCAACCTTGCGCATTAACAAAAATGAAGCAACAAATTCCACTAGAGGCAAAAAACGACGTTATTACGGCCAATGTCGCAATAAAGTTGAGAATTTAGATGCGATCTAGTCGTAACAATCTTAGAGGGCCATTTGCTTACGTTCCGGTGTTCGGCGGGGTATTCCGGAGACACGTTAGCCGCCACCTGACGGCGTCCAAAGAAACATTTTAAATAATTTTAAATTCGTAACTTCTGCCGGTGACGGCCCAACTTGCGCGAACAATGCCCGCGCAACATTCCCTGATTGCTAATGAGAACATTGTGGAACAAGTTGAATTAAACGAAACGGAATAAGGATATAACAGCACCGAGGAAGTTTCCAGGAAATTTTTGGGTGTTTCGCCTTATTTACGGGTTCGCCTGCAGATTCTGTAATACGCTTATTAATTAAAAATGGCTTTGTAATCGGTTTAACGGTGTTCTTTACTTCCACAGATTTTTTAATCTTTGTAATTGTACTAAAAATTTGATTACGAGATTTTTTATTATTAATAATTTGATAATTCAAACTTATAATTTTATCGTATTTTATTTCATTGATGCGTTTTAAAAAAATTGGTGATTCGGTTTATGTGTATATTTTAGGCATAAAATATAGGTACGCACCGGACGTTCGAGCTAATAACTTCGGTGAATCAGCCATCGGCAACCTGATATATGACATAGAGCAGAATACCCACGCAGCTCAATACCACCACAGAGTAGGTAATAAATTACTTTGTGATACTACTTAGGAGCTATTTTAATGGAGATTTTTCCTTACAGGAATTATGTGTCTAATTCCCATAGATACCATTTTGTACAGAGACCAGCATATTTAGGTATATGCAAACCTTTATTGTATTGACAATATCATTTGCTTTATCCAGTTTAATCCGGTTATATTAGAAAACATATTCATTTTAGCTTTCAATACACGCAATAACTGTCTACACAAATTGATGCCGCCATTTTATCAATTACGTTTTACTACGTATAGTACAATAAAAAAGCACAATAAACTTTTGGAACCGAAGGTCGATTATGAGGAAGCCTCATATTTACAGCCGTAAATCAAGATCAGACAATATATACAGAGCAGAGGTTGTTTGTGGAGCCTACGCGACCGCGTGGGCCTGGCTGTTGGATGTTTAAATAATAATACATTACTATACTTTCTTTAACATTGGAGTATATCTGTGAATGTCTTTATTGGATATAGACGGTAAATAAACAACTAATTTGGTTCTTTTTAATGCTACGAACATTAAAATTGACTTATATGCTTAAATACATGGAGTTAGAAGAAATTATTCAGCAGTGATGTAGTTACCAAAAATTCGTAAAAGACGCCCCTGTGCCTGTGTTGTTATTTACAAAACATGAAAAATAAATTATAAATATCGCGTACCTACATATTCGTATTTTAAATAACTTAATTGCACAATATTAAGGCGAATAGGAGTTTGCATGTTACGTTTTAACGACTAAACTACTCAACCGATTGTTAGGGGTACGGAAACGATATAGTGTAATTTACATCCAGAAAACAAGGACTGTTTTTATAGAATAGATACATAGCTTTTTGTCAAAATGCACATTCACGCGAAGTTATAGTGTGTAGTTGCGTATGTTATAGTGTTACAAATTATATAATTTTGTATTGTCTGTAATCTTTACTAGCATTTCTACTTGTAAGAGAATTGAAATTCAGCTCGGAAGTCATTCAAGAAACACACCTTCTAACTCGTGTTGCTACTAGAATTTCATTCCTTAAAATAGTAACAAAACCTATATATTTATAATGCGAAATAAATACAACCGACTTATTGATTTGAATGTCAAAACAATTATAACATTTTAAATAGCCTAAAGCTTAAACTTAAATGAGAAATACATTTCTTCATTTCTAAAAGGGCATGGAAGTGAAAATTAACGGGGAAACAATTTCTATCGGCATTGTTCGCGCAAGCGTCGTAGTGTTGTTACACCCGTTAATTAATTCGGGCTCATCCCGGCACAATGACAGCTATACATTAATGGAAATATGACAAATAAAAATATATAGCCAACGTCATTTCTATACGAAAATAAGGGGTGGCCGCTGAACCGGAAAAAATGCTTAACCTGCTTCCCCCAATCGCATTTCTTTTCCTGCTCTAGGTACATGATAAATGTTTAAAAAAGATTCCTTTTGGCATTGTCGTATCGTTTCCCTCTCATCTTCTCTTGAGTTTTATGTAATTGCAGCTGTTATGGGAGATCGGTGGGTATTATTGCCAGCTGAGATAATAACTTGACATTAATATTCGGGAACGACCGGCGTGTCCTAACGAAAACAGAACTGAAAAAAGCTGGTGACACCTTATTGCGCTATTTACGAACGTACAAACCAAAGTCAATAATCAAATCTTAATTATGGCTACGCATTAAGCATTTAGTCAATGTCAAGTGACTATGCAACGAAGACGCGTACAAATTCTCAACATAAATGTAACCACGTCTGGGACATAAATTAATATAAGTACTTACTACTTACGTAGTTTGGGATTATGAGCGGGATTAAATGATGTATTAATTATATATTTTTATTTTTTTTAAAATTAACTACCACAACGTGTGGCGGGTCGGCTAGTTACAAATAAAAATTAACATATTAAAAGTAAAAATGAATAGCGTAACTCAAGTCCAATAAGCACATTATTATAACCATCGCACTTTTGTTTCAGAGTAAAAAATTGGGCGTTAAAATTCGGCGTGGACCTATGGGAGTTCGGGAGGCACTTCACGAAAATGAACCAGATACAAAATGTGAGTACTCCTTTGTTCTAACGGTGGTTGTGAGGTGTTGTTTTTCTCCCTTGATATGTGGTAAGCGCGGAACAACCTGAGCTTGCCGCTCGGACGCGTCCACACAAAAATGCAACACGAGAGAATTCACAGGGAACTTCCCCTAGGCAGTCTCCCGCGACCCAAATACGTGTCGGACCAGACGGGTGGGTCCGACACGCCGGCGTACTTACTTCTCTGAGCCGCGGAGTTTAATAATTAACGATTCATCAAGTAACTATTGCTAACTCGCTTACAATGCATGATTTTGTAGTAATTCGTAGTTTTTGTTGATGTTTACAACTATGTTATGCACAGTCAATAGCATGTCGGGCTATATAAAACAACCCAACTTAAGACTATTCAATATAAAGTGCATAATCGATTGGGAAAATTTGACAGTTTGTGGTAACCCAACGTGCTGTTGTCTGTACATAATTATATCGAGTAAGTTCTAGAGGTATTTCTTTCAGTCAGCAATAGTTGTTAAAGGACACCAATATTGTTGACTAGCTTCCGCCCACGACTTCATCCGCGTGGACGTTTTACCCCCTTAGGGATGGAATTTCCAAAAATCCTTTCTTAGCAGATGCCTACGTCATAACATCTACCTGCATGCCAAATTTCAGCCCGATCCGTCCAGTGGTTTGGGCTGTGCGTTGATAGATTACTATGAGTTATATTTAGATGATGATTATATTTATAACTAATATAATCGAACTAAGTTTTTACTGTCCGGCAGTCCGACTTTATACGTTCTGTGTATCATGAAAAGAAATGTCAGAAAGCTGGAAGAAATAAAAACTTTTAAGCATTTATAAACTTGTTAAAAATGCTACTTTTACTAAAATTTTAATACATCATTTTCAAAGGTTTAAATGTTTTTCTCTGTTTGCAATTTTTTTAGCCTATAAACTTCGTTTTATTTTTGTTATACGTGTATCTAATATAGTACTTGATATTGCTACTGCCATAATATAATATATTATAATATAACAATATAGTAATAATGGTTTGTTTTGTTTTTGATTTTAATTATGTTTAATGTGTAACAATATTTTTTAATGATAATGTTAAATGTAAGTGTTAACGTTGAGTGATAAATATTAGCTACTATGGGTATAAGTGGCCTGATAATGAATTATTGTGATTTTTTATTTATTACATAAACCTCTTCAGGTAGGATAAAATAATTTTCTTTAACTACTATCTACTAGTGCACTAGCATAAATACGTTTTTGATTGCTGGGAAAAAATGGGTCCAGAATGGGGAAAAGTAAAATGTAGGACGGTAAAATTACGTATAGTGCACAAGCTAGTATATAAATTTATGGCGTACCATACCGGCCCGTAAAAAATCGGATAGCCGGACAGTAAAATTCCTGGTAGTACACAAACACCCTTAGGAACATATCCACTCAGGCACTCTCAATTTAACTCGTTAAGCCCCGTTCGCGCTCAGGAGCGCGAGAACACAATTAAAATCAATTGTGTCTGGATATTAATAATCGTCCAGGGATTAATGGAAAATACCGCTGTGGTCTACTTCTCTCAGTAGACATACATACCACAGGTAAGCCTGACAGAGTCATGATAATGTAACCGTATAAGGAACATTATCCTTAACGTAACAGGGTCGATATTTCATTATTATGTCGACCGCAGTAATAAAACAATCAAAATTCTGCTGAGATCGCGACCGAAGTAATATAATGTTTCGCTAGCAAAACTTTTCCATTGGAACTTATTCAATATTAGCGCAGCGGCCCACCGATCGTCCTCCGAGACCCCAGTGCTATCTTCATATAAATCATTTATATTATTTTACTTTCTTGTGTAAGTGGAAAGTTTTTGCTGTGTTCATCATAATCTTTATCTTGGATGACTGATTTTCGTATGTCTTAAAATTATCTGGTGTGCCATTCATTGTCCTGGGTAAAAAGTTGTTGATCAGATACGTGTAAGAATTTGGACTGTTATCTCTATAAATAATTTTATGTAAGTATAACATCGTAACACTTTGTTCAATTCAAGGTATGTATGTGAAAACCAGTGCGCAAAACAAAAGAAGATTTTCTGCCATTCAGTCCTACACATACGTCATAACTGTGCAATGTCATCAATGGATAATACTTATATTGTACGGTTAAGGAATATATTGATAACAAATTGTATTACATTGTTATAATACCTATTAGTTTGATATAAATATTGTTTTTCTGTTAATAGTTCGTATATTAGACAACAATTTTAATAAATTCACACGAACAAACTTCTCCGGAAATGTAATACAAATTTGTTTAATCTTTCTTTATGTAATATAAACATAATTTTAGATCGCAATAATTTAGCGGTGCTCTAGGATTCTTGTTAACCGACTTCAAAATAAAAAGGATCAATTTGATCTGTATGTATGTAATATTGTCAGAATTGCACACATTTTGTATATGTTAGCCTCTACCAGCTTCTAAACACGTGTGCCAAATGTCAGGAGTGTATGTAGGTCTGTCTGTAAGTCTCTACACGCATATCTCAAAAACTATAAGTCGGAATGCCGTTTTTTTTTGTTGACGGAGAGGTCAAATGTATTTACGCATCGTCCCTGCGGGATGGTGCCAACCGCAGGGAATATGTGGGACTCGAGGTAAAGGCGTTCCCTCCATACCCACTAAACATCCTCCCGGCCTGACCTTCAGTGCGCTATTACGGGACGGCTCGGGATCTGCGCACGTGAGCGCAACTACACCAAGACCGTCTCAACGCTGCCCGTCTAGGCACTCCTTGCACCAATTGGTGGTCAGCAGCCACTCCTCCACCGACGGCTGCTCGACCTGGCACGTCCTTCTGACGAGGACACCGAGTGCAGCCATCGAACCACACCCGTCCGAAACTAGCCGTGGTGGGAAAACAAAAACAACTCGACGATGGCATGTGACTTCGAATGCCAAGCGGACACACTTGACATAAAAAGCCACACACCCGCCGATAAAGTTTTCCCACCACGTTACCAGGGTCCACCACGAGCAGACTTTCGGACGTGGACCCCAATTCGGACTGCCTATTTTTTTCTTTTGTTACACTAGGCTTAGTTCAACTTCGGGATCTGTGCAAGTTTCATCAAAATTGGTTCAGTAGTTTTTGAGATATTTTAACTATTTTTTGAGGTCGGTGCCTGCCTCAGTTTAAAAGAAATAATTGCATGAGTACCTACTGCTATATTTACAGTAGGTATGAATACCATTAAAGTTGGCACCGACTGCAAAAAATAGTTAACATATTGACTTTTAGATCGTTTAAAACGTAAAGCTTTTATGAGAAATAAATGCTTTATGTCTTATCAACATTTTTAAAGACGGTTTAATTTTTTAAAATTATTTTTTGGACTATGAATTTTGTAAGACTAATGTATTGTCCAACATGGATGCAAATAAATTAATATTAATAATAGTCTGCCGCATAAAAGAGACTTAATTATGATTTGTGTATAACTAAACCTGTGTCAGCTGTGGAGCAAAGCTATGGGATTCAACGCTAATACACAATAATGTTTTGTGGGATACAACGCCAAAAATATTAAAGTGGGATTCAAAAGTGGGATCCAACGAAAATAAATCCTTTCCAGCTTGGGCGCTCTTCAGATGAATCACGGACACCCTTCCGACACGGACGCCCTAGGGACGCTAGACGGTCGAGAGACTCCCCACGGGGGAGATGCTCGGTCGCCCAGTAATCCCCTAGGAAAGTTCGACAGGCTTGAGGACCCCCCAAGGTCTTCGCCTTCATAAAAACCCGATGACGCAGAAAATGTCATCAGAGACAATCTGCAATAAAAAAAAAACCGGCCAAGTGCGAGTCGGACTCGCACACCGAGGGTTCCTCGGTATAAACTGCTGTATCTTTTGATCGCGTTAACTTAGAAGTTTGATTTTTTCACTTCTTAAAGGGACAATAGGCCTAGGTATTTGGTATAAATTTCAATTTGATACCTTTATTCGTTCGTGAGAAATAAGGTAGTAAGTTTCATTTTATTAAAATATTTTTATTATATTATATAACTAAAAAAATGTAATTTTCGCATTTTTTCCTATATTTGCATTATATGACAATGCTTCATGCCAAATTTCAAGATTCTGAGTTTACGGGAAGTATCCTGTAGGTTTTGATTCCTTTGCGAGTGTCGGAAATTTGTTGAAAATATCGACATAATCGGCTGTATCTTTTGATTGGCTTGGCCTAGAAGTTTGATATTTTCACAGCTTAAAGGGACAATAGACTTGAGTATTTCATGTGAATTTCAGCTTGATACGTCCACGCGTTCTTGAGATAAAGGGTCTTGACAGACAGACAGACAGACGGACAACAAAGTGATCCTATAAGGGTTCCGTTTTTTCCTTTTGAGGTACGGAACCCTAAAAATAAAGAATCACGGACACTATCCGCCGTGAAAATTATAGAACCGCATAGAATGCAAACGTCGGACAAATACTTCGGCGAACAAAAAGATCGCGGACAACGACAGGCATTAGTCCGTTGAAAACTGCCCGCCGTCTGCTAAAAGCGCCTTAATTACCGGCGTGTAATATGGTAGACAAAATGTTGATCGTGGCCCCCAATCTTGACCTAATTGTGGGAACGCGACCCTCCACCCGGCAGATATATTTCATTGGAAAATATAGGGACTGACCGCGAATTTATTCAAACCCTGTGCGTAAGTGGACTGTCTGACCGATTTAATTAAAATTATGACATTGTTTACTTAACATGTTGCATATATTGTGTACTACAATAATAATTATGCATAGATACTTATCGCGCTAATCTCCAAAACTTCACCGCCGATTTTAATGAAAATTTGTAAATGTGTTTTGCAAGGTCCAAACTTGTAATTTAAGATTTTATTTATTTTTATCTTTTATTTATGTAGTCCTGTTTTATAATTAAATGTTTATTGTAATTAGACAGTAGAATGCAATTAACTTTTTTAACAGATGGCGAGGTTAGTTAAATGAACGGCACAGCAACGCGTAGCGGGTCATACATACATATAAATAATCACGGTCATAATCTCAGAAGGGGTTGAACCTAAGGTAACATTTCGTAGAACCCAAGGAGTGAGAGAACGATCTGTCAGTATAGGCTATCAGTACCCTAAAATAGTGAGAGGTTACCTGTCGCCTATTGGTCAGTTATTTTTTTTTCAGTTTATTTGGGACAACCAACAGTCTTACAATACATGCTAGAATACAGTGTGTCTTGACGGCTACCGCTGTACCGATACATATTTTCATAATTATAACACCAACATACAACAATAAGAAGTTTTTAATAGTTTATCATTACTAGCTTACGTTATTCTATACCTCTATTTTTTTCACAAGTAATTTCACTGCATTTACCATTACTTAATACAAACATTAACGGTCTGTTTAATAGGATGCAGTGGGTGCAGATAAATTCCCACATTCCCACTATCCTTTATTTGACAGACAGTGCATACAAAACTTCCAATGTATCTGCCAAATATCTCCTGATCAGTACCAGTGAAGCAGGCCCTAAAACATATTAAAATTACAATATTAAAATATAACAAAATGTTCCAGCGTCAGTATAAAAACACCTTTTACATTGTCTTGTTTGCACTTGCCACAATCCTTTCACACTTCACAATTTTAACAATAAAGCCGACTTTCTTGAGGAATTTTGACTATGATAAAATCGCCGCCCCGCATGCAAAATTACTTGATCGAACCAAACGTTTCATGCAAATTAAGCGATACGGTATGTTTAATGGTCTGTAGCTTTCATAAGGTGATCGTTGCTCGCTTGAGAAGAGTGAGTACTAAGGCCTTGCGATAAGACGTCTAGCTTTAGATAACACTAGTATGTTTATGGATTTAAATTGTCTGTGCTGTGTAGGTTTAGTAATATCAAAATTCAGGCTAATATTTCATTATTCTTAATAAGTGATAGTTTTATTCTATTCTATTCTTAATTAATGGCGTCGCGTCGCATTAAGCGTACGCATTTTGTCAATGTCAAGTGAAAATGTAACTAAAGTAACAAAAATTGTACGGTTGATTTAGGTTAAAAATGGAGTCTCTCAACTGTTTTTACAACAAGAACTCGGGAGAAACTCCGTGATAGTTTTACTTAGTGTAAATAAAAATACTAAGTATCTTTAATGGGACGCATTTAGCTTTTAAATTTACTGTCCAGAAACAGAGTTACAGCTCTATTTTAGAAGTATATGACAATGAGCGTATTATGTATTATTATCTAAAAGTAACACATTAAACCTCCTTCGATGACAAGGAGAGGCATTGTGTCCCAGCAGTAGGTCGCATTATAAAGGCTGTTATGATGAACACATTAAATTATAACAGAGCGTCTGTTACCGAACTAGGTTACAAAACCTGTAGGTATTTCGGTACCCAGCTCTCGTAACATGGGACACAAATTAAGTATTACAGTTTTTCGCATCGCAGAGGCTAAGCTACTAAATATGCGGTTTGTACTCGAATGGGTGACCGAAAAAAGTCAACTAGATTTTCTATGCTTCGGAAGGCACCTTAAGCCGTTGGTTCCTGCTGCTGATGAAAGATAGCAATCATAAAAAATAAGGTCACAGAGGCCAGAAAGGGCAACTTGGTTAAACAAATAACTAATAATAAAAAGACATTAAGATTAAAAAAGTATTATCTTATGGAATAATTTTATTTTTGCGTTTACAAACGCGTAAATATTAATATTAGAAAAATGCACTGAAAAAAATCGACTTGCCTCAGGCGTGACTCGAACCCGCATCTTCCACAATCTCGGTGGCGTAATGGTCAACGCGTACGCCGGGATTGTGGAAGATGCGGGTTCGAGTCCCGCCTGAGACAAGTCGATTTTTTTTCAGTGCATTTTTCTAATAAAGTATTATCTCTTAAAACTTTAACGCAAACTTAATGATTGAAGCTTCGTCTGATCTAATATGCAAATTTTAATCTTATTTTACTTCTATAATGATAGTTTTACATTACATTTAGTTTCATACTTTTTTGTATTTCCGTTCATCGAAAAACAGTTTTTAGTGACAAGAATGTTTTTGTTATTTTAAAGTATTCGTAAATTATTTTAAAATAATCGTTGATAATGTGAGGTATATTCTATTCATCTAATGAATTATGATTGACAGTAACATCAAAACGTAGCATTCGAGATGAGGTAGGTAGTGCCCTTGCGTTTCGCTTGGCTCGGCATGGCGGTGGCACTACCGTGCCCCCAGATACCTCATATATTCACCTTCACTGGAGAAATCTAGTGCACTAGTAAAGCAAATGCCGTGCGAATGACGTCATAGTCAATTGGAATTTAAATTATATAACAGTCTCTCGGCGACAAATTAGGTTAAACTAACGCGAGCTACACCGGCCGCATCCGCCGTCCACACAAACAAAACATAACATCCATATACAGGCAGTCAATACTACGCTAGCGTACGCTAGTCTCCCTCTGAACGTACCATTGTCTTTTGGTTATTGGTTCACTGAAGGTATAGGTAATTGTGGGTTTGATGACACTTTTTACTTTCTCGTAATGTAGTATAGAGGAAGTCTTGTAATCGTCAAAAAATCGACCTCGAGATTTTGACGGATTTACACGTTTTGGAGTCTGAGTCCAAAAATACCGTTTTTGGAATTATGTATGTGTGTGTGTGTGTGTGTGTGTGTGTCTGTGCGTTAGCACGATAACTCTAATATTCTTTAACTTATTGCAACCAAATTTAACATGCATGTATAACATCAAAATATAAGGTTTCTATCAACTTTTGAGTCGTCGATCACGAAAGTTAAGCAAACAATTGCGCGGTCTTTACTCGGATTTCTGACCAAAATTTAAGATGCATATATGACATCAAAATAGAAGGTTTCTATCAACTTTTGAGTCGTTTCCGGTATACGAAAAAGTCAAGGGGAGACCACTCCCGATTTTTCTATACGCAATAGGCCGGCAACCTATCTCTATTTTGGGATATTGCATGGCAATGTTCCTATACCCGGACTGTTGAGATGATTTTGAGTACTGTCCTGGTTGTAAGCTTTTGGGTTTGATTATAATATTTACAGAATGATTGTTACTTTTTAGATTTAGTGACGCTTTTATGTGGGCGACAGACTGGCAACCTGTCGCTATTTCTAGGCACTGCACGGCCCAATACTGCCAGATATGGCTTTATGTGTAACAAAGTGCTGTCTAGGGCTTCTGCTTAACCCCTTTTAGGATTTTCAACGTGATTATATGTATAAATAGTAGTACCTTTCAATTACAGGACCGCAAATTATATCTAAACATGAGCGGTCATGACATGATCCCAGTTTACACGTGTTAGGAATACCATACCAAGAACACGCTTGATCTTCTGTTCCCGGAAACGCGGACGTCACTTGATCAATTAACCCTGCCGAAAACATTAAGCTGCAAGACGTAAATAAAATTTTAATGGAATTGTGTAGACCACTCTGTCTATCAAAAACAATTGACATAAATATTTCATCATATAGATTTTTAGCTTTTTCTAATATTAAGAATTGCTTTTTACTTAGATAAGAACTAAGAAATCTGCTTATTTTAGGTTTAAAATACAGAGCCATATATAAATTGGATTATTTTGAGAGTAGACAATATAAATAAATTGTATAACGGAGAGAAGTGGCCGAGGCATCAAAGGTAAAGGTAGGATCTCGCTGTGGACGGTATTTTCCGATTGATCTCACTTCAAATCGCTGACCCGCTCCACACACCATGAAGAGAATATTCACTGAACTTGAAAAATAAGCCTATACAATAATAATATTAAGAATCATAGCTCTTTTGTAGCAAAGCATAATATGAATGTCCGTATATTTTTATACAAGCGACCCACCCCGGCTTCGCACGGGTGCAATGCTTATGTAAATATGCATGTATTATACATATAAACCTTCCTTAAGAATCACTCCATCTATTAATAAAAAACCGCATCAAAATCCGTTGCGTAGTTTTAAAGATCTAAGCATACATAGGGACAGACAGACGGCGGATAGCGACTTTGTTTTATACTATGTAGTGATGATTTAACTTTCGACCCAGCTTTACATAAATAGGTACCATAATTTCTGTCCCTGGTTGAGTATCGTGGTGTTTATAAATTGAGACCCTTATTTCAATAGCGTATTTGTATTCTATGTTTATCGGAAAGTCTAAATTTTAATCTGAAAAAAGAAAAAGTGCTTTTTTCTTTGCAAGCTAATGCTTAGAAATTCTTAAGGAAGCCGGTAAATAAGAGTTACATATTGGCATGTCGTGCAGTCGACATTAGACATGTGCAGGCAACCGCGCTGGAACAAGCAACCCTTTCTATACATGTTTTTTGTGGGCAAATGGAGTTCCGTTGTGTGGCCCACGCACAAATGCGGCCGGGCGGAGTGGAAAATCCTGTCCGGCGCCCGGCAAGAAACACCGGACCGGAGGGCCGCTCGGGAATCGTGACAAAGCGTTTTTATCCTTATTTATTTACCCCTCTGTCATATTTGAGCTTTACTATTACAGCGGTAATGCACAAATTCGTTTCTAGCTACGCCTGTTGTCGTCTGTATCCACTAATTATTTAGCTACAGTTTCCTATTAGGATGATAAATGATTCAGCTCAGTTCGCTAGGACGATTGACGTCTGGTATACTAATACCGCAGATTGAATGATAAATTATGTAGATAGGTATGTTTGTGCTGAACGCACATAGATTGGAGGTCCGCGGGGTGGTGGTGTACAAGGCGGATTAAATTAACTGACTTAATTGAATTTAGGTTCCTTGTTAGCCAATGTGTCCCTCGCGACGTGCAGCGGCGTCAAACCATGATTAAACGCCGTCGACGGACCAAATCAAATAACCGCGATAAATGTTTAATTTACCTTCATTTTTACCGCAGAAGTTTTGTGTGGACGAACGCAAGTTTATGACAAAAGAATAGCATGTATACAACTAACAATTTATTAATCGTAACTTTTACTCTATAATTTACGAGTGCAAACAAAACATACAACTTTGCTTTCAAATGACTTATTAATTATAATAACATGGAAAAGCCTTAATAAAATGTCATCGAATAAAAATAGAAACTAATTTTTTGTATTGTGTCGGCCTGGTTTAATTATCTACTTGGCCTCACAGCATAATTTATATTACAAATTGTTATTTTTACGACTATGCTTATGAATATTTCTGACGGTATTCGTTAAAAAAGGTACAGAATGTCCTTTTACCTACAGTCTTTTCTGAGAAAATTATAGTCACTTTGGAACTTCGATTAGTGTAATTAAATATACGTTTCATATTAATGGAGGGGGACTAGAGTTGGCATTACGCGAGTGCGTCAGTGTTGAAAGTTGCTTACCACCACGGAATCCATATGCTCGTCTACTAAGTAGTTACTAGCCGCGTTACTTTAAAAAACCGGCCAAGTGCGAGTCGGTCTCGCGCACGAAGGGTTCCGTACCATAATCTATAAAAAACGGCAAAAAAACATGTCTGTTTGTGTGGGTCATTTTTTCTGTTTATTAGTATTTGTTGTTATAACGCCACCAGAAATACATTATCTGTGAAAATTTAAACTGTCTAACTACCACAGTTCATGAGATAAAGCCTGGTGACAGACGAGCAGACTGACAACGGAGTCTTAGTAATATAGTCCCGTTTTACCCTTTGGGCATAGAATCCTAAAAATACGTACTTAACTAACTATCGAGGTAAAACAATAACAGCATTACTATATAAATTTAATTAGGCCATGTTTTTGCGAGAGAAGCGTCGGTGGCGTAGTGCGTAAGAGCGTCGTCTCCCACCCGGGAGGCACTGGTTCGATCCCCGCCACGTACCAATGTGTTTTCAAATTTTGAATTCATATGTACGTTTAATCGACGCTTTTACGGTGAAGGAAAACATCGTGAGGAAACCTACACACACCTATGAAGAAATTCTTAGTTTGTGCGTGAAGTCGACCAACCCGCACTTGGCCAGCGTGGTTGACTAAGGCCTAATCGCCCCTAATGTGGGGTAGGCTCGAGCCCCTCGGTGGGGACCATAGATATATCAGTGGGGACATTATATGAGCTGTTGATAATGATGATGATGATGAGGCCATGTTTTTAACATATATATTTATAATAGTAATAATAACTATACAACCAACCAACCAACTTTCGCCAGCGGTGTTCCCGCACCGATACGACCTGGACATCTTCAAAAAGAGCGTATTCCTTCCTTAAAGGCCGGCAACGCATTTGCTATTCCTCTGGTGTTGCAAATGTCCATGGGCAGCGGTGAACACTTACCATCAGGTGAACCGTCTGCTCGTTTGTCCCCTTTTCCATAATAAAACACACCGGCAAAATTAGGGGTAATTTTACCGGTGAATTACGAATTACGGTGAAGTACGGTTATTACAAAAATCTACCTTTTTATCTTTAAAAAGGTAGATTTTTGTAATAAAATTATTTCTTATTGCTTTTTTGTTACTCAATTATCTGTTACTAGCGACCCGCCCCGGCTTCGCACGGGTGCAATGCTTATGTAAATATGCATGTATTATACATATAAACCTTCCTTAAGAATCACTCTATCTATTAAAAAAAACGTTTTAAAGATCTAAGCATACATAGGGACAGACAGACGGCGGAAGCGACTTTGTTTTATACTATGTAGTGATGCTACTTTAATGTTTATTTTAGTATCGTTTTAGCACAACAAATAAAGTGTATAAGTCTAACAAAAATAAACATATATTACAAAAATCTACCTTTTTTTATGTTCCCCTAATTTTGTCGGTGTGTATAGTTCCAACTTTTTTCATTCACATCTTAAATTATAATAGTGAATTTAGATTTTATGGAACGTATTACCAAATTGTAAGCTGTATGGGGCGCTGTTTCTTCTCCACCTACATAATTATTATTCAAATGGAATAATAAATTGTTCGTCCAAAGCGGTGGTATGGTTTTTGAAAAAGTGCTTAACAAAGTCCATTTAAATAAAAAAACTTTTTTATACATTTGATAAATAAATATGCGACACTCACCAAGTTAACTTCAAAAATCGGGAGTGGTCTCCCCTTGACTTTCTCGTATACCGGAAACGACTCAAAAGTTGACAGAAACCTTATATTTTGATGTCATACATACATGTTAAATGGTCACCCATCCGAGTTAAGACCGCGCACTTGGTTGCTTACATTTCGTGCTCGACGACAAAGTTGATAGAAACCTTATATTTTGATGTTATACTCATGTTAAATTTGGTTGCAATAAGTTAAAGCATATTCGAGTTATTGTGCTAACGTACAGCCATAATTCCAAAAACGGGTTTTTTGGACTCAGGGAGGCCCAAAAGTGTAAATTCGTCAAAATCTCGAGGTCGAATTTTTTGACGATTACAAGACTTCCTCTATACTACGCATACGAAAAAATAAAAATGAAACTAAATACTTTGGCCCCACTAAATGTACAGATTTTCTTTTTTCCAAGCTGTTTTTCGATGAGGTTTAGTAGCACAGACCTTTATATAAGAGACCCATAAAGACGTTTCTATGGGCGCGATTTCTCACCCGCGACCGAAGGCTTAAACGAAGTTTATTGAGTGAGCGGCAGCTGCCTCCCGGAAAAATGCCCAACCGTTTCCGTAATCTATACCAGGCTCTTTTTTATTTCCATATTTTGTAGGCGGCTTATTTTGATTAGCTGAAATAATGGCATACAATCATTGCAAAAGGTACGAATCTTTGCCAATGGCGGTACCGCGGTCAGTTTAATAATAAGTATGTATTTTATATTTGTGAGCAAAGATAAATTCTTATTTGTACTTTGTCTCTGTTGCTGGAAAGCAAGGTGTCACGGCACATATAACATTGCCGCCCCACAAACCTTATGAAAAAATAACAAATTAAGATTGAAGATTTTAATAGTTTGCATGGTTTAAAAATAAATTGTTAATAATTATAACTGAAAGTTAAAAAACTATAACCTCACGCCACGTGCAGCCACCTGGGAAATTGACCCGAGAAACGAGTTGGTATCTACACTCACGCGACCTTCTCACCCGCGTTCTCGGTCGTAATGCGAAATGGACGACTTTGACGGTGCAGCAGCTTTGGTATTGTGTACATTAGAATACTACAATCTTGTGAATTGTAGGATTCTAATGCTAGAATCAAAAATATTATTATGAAAAAGGTAGGGCCCAGGTGATGGTGGATGACACAAATTCATCGAAATATAACAAGGTTTATGGATCTTATTTCAAACCACTCTCCACTTCTCACTGAAACCGAATGAGAATGTGATACGCTTCTCTTTTCTCGCCTGGGAAACCCTTTGAAGCGGGCCAAAAAACCGACACCAAGCGGAGAACAATACATTCATTTTTATAACTTCTAATTCAGTTAAATTTAATTTAATACACAATTTTCATTGTTTCCGAATAGTGTTAAAATGGATTTTTGTTCTGATTGAAATTGTTATGATTGAATTGGTTTTTGTGATAAGTGGCCACCTTTGACTTAAACCCATTTTATGACTCAAACGAATGTAGTTGTTTAATAAATATTAGACGTATACTTTAACATCGATCGAGGCCGTTTACATTTCTCAAAATTTACCTGATTTATAAAATATTAAAGTAAATGTATTGGTGGCGCATATTTGCTCGTGTCAGGCCCGAAACGTAAATTATATGTACAAAGTAAATTATTAAAACTATACATTTTGTCTCATATTAATTATGAAGGAAAAACGATAAAAGTTGAAGCTCTATAGGACAGGTGAAAAATGTGAAAATAAATTTTTATGTCGTTTGTATGCTAATGAAGATTAGGGTAACAAAAATTAAGCGTGTCAATTTACCTATACTCGTTTAAAATACTAAATTATGTATGTCTGTTTACGTAGTTGTTATTATAAATGTACCTACACGTTACATTAGTCTGTCATTTGTTATTCTATATTTAGGCTTTTTATAACATAAAAGTACTCTTTTATGTTATAAAAAAGCCTAAATATAATCGAGGTACTCCTCGAACATAAAGAATAGAGTCAATTATGTTAATGTTGTGTTGGGTATTATTAATTTTAATAGTGTGACATTTTAGGGTTACTTTAATTTTTTTTCTTATCTTTCTTTTTTATAATTTTATGATGGAGGTACGATAGACCATTTCTGCACTTTCGGTCGTATAGGTACATGACACCAGTAGGCCTATTCCCAAACTTTTTTTTACAGTTGAAAGTGATCATCACTGAGTGATTTACATATCTATTGCTGTTTTACACGACACGCTATTATGGCACTTGTCGTGTAAAGCAGCAATGGATATGTAATTCACTCGGTGATCATCACTTTCAACTGTCAAAAAAGATAGCGAATAGCCCCCCTGGTGAGAAGGAAGAATGAAAAAACTGACTATCCCTTACCCCGTAGTCTTCAAAAAGTCTTTAGTGAAACATTTCTGTAGTTGAGTAGGTTGACGTGCCGACTGAAAGAAATAACAAGATATGTTGTAATTTGAACTTACGAATATGCTCTTACACAGTTTTTTATTCGAATATTAATTTATAACACAATATTCAGCCGTGAGTCGCTACTTATTTCGAATATCGCAAACAAGTCCATAAAAAAGAAAACAAAATAACAATTCAATAACTGTAAATGTCTTTAATTTTGTCCGATTCATACTGTCCCGCAGCTTTTTAAAAAAGGAAGCGAAGGGAGGCATCGTAAAGAATATCCGTCATAACGACATAGGACATGTCATTAGATTTGATGGCGAGGCACAACAAAGGCGCCAGGCCCAATCCGAAATTCAATAACAACGCAGCAAGAGCGCGCTGCCGAATAACAATAATTTGGCAGCCGGCTTCCGGCGAATTCCATTCGTGTTCGTTCCATTTTTAAATTTGACAGGTCTCGCGGCCGCCATATTATTGGTAGGGCTGCTAGCTTTGACGCCGTGACTACATGCTGAATTTCAAAACTGAACCCCTAATTGATCCTTCTCATTCACATACTAATGCATATATTAATAAGTGAAGAAAAAAACGAAGAGTCTGAGATTTGGCATAATTGATGTTCATAGCAAAATAGAGAAGAGCAAAAAAATATGTATAATATAGGTGTTAAAATAAATATTATTGGACAAAACTGTCCGCACTTTTTGCCGCCTAATCTGAGACTCGTAATGTTAATTAAATATAGGAACAATACTAAATCAAATTACTCACTCCCAAATCACCCAGTCAACCACGCAATCTAAACATGTTGATGTCTTAAGAGGATGTTTTGTTTCCTATATCGATTTTAAGATTTCTTTTACTGGATGACTGAATGAATTGAAAGTCAATGGATGTTAAATAAAATAGATTTGCCTTTGACATTTAATAAAGCTTTTTACGAGAAGATAAGTCGATAAACTACAAGCAACTAAATAAACAAAATCAGATAAAACAATATATCAATTTTTTAATAACATAATAATACTTCTTTTTCCTACTCCAGTTCCAAAATTTGGTGTAGGGTCACTATGTCTTAAGCCGGCGCCAGACATGGCATTGAAAGTTTGAGCAAAGTTTGCTCACACCCTTGAATGCCTGTCACATTTAAAACATTTGTATGTATTTTTCGTGGTATTTTTGTATGTAAAACCACATTTCCTGATTACTTTCATGCTTGCAAACATCACCGTGGCCGTGTGATGCCGGCAGAGTAGAATAGCATCACTCCATATCTTCCAATGAGCGTCGTAGAAGGCGACTAATGAATCAGAAAAGGGTATTGATCACCTTATACGCCGTCCACCAATACGCATCGGGCAAGCGTGGTGGACTACTGCCTAAACCTCCTCAGATAACAAGGAAAGGCCTGTGTCCCAGCAGTGGGTCGAATTAAAAAGGCTGCTATGATGAAACATCACCACTTCCACTCTCCGAGAGACGCGCGACCGCTGACTTAACATTTTTACATAAAATTATAAACAATCAAATCGATTCTCCCACACTCTGTAGGCATTCTTTCTCGGTGCCAACTCGCAGTTGTAGACGAACCACTTATAAATTATTCAACTTACCACTCGTCTCCAATTACAACAAACAAAGTTCCTATCTTGGCGAGCGTGCAATCTTTTTAACATCAAGGCACAATGGCACATGAATGCGACTTGGATCCGTTCTCAATTGAGCGTTAATACAGTTAAAAATAAATTATCTACTAATTTCTTCGAAAGCGAGTGACATGACAGCTGTAATCTGTAATTGTAATTTTTGTAGTGTATATTTCTTGATTATATAGTATACTATTTTTTGTATTACTTGTGTAGTGTTTTGAGTTTCTTTTACATATATTTCTGTAGTATTTTATATTTTATTTTTTGTAGCGACGGTGTTCCTTTTTACTTTCTCGTATACGTAGTCTATAGGAAGTCTTGTAATAGTAAAAAAATTCAACCTCGAGATTTTGACGGATTTACACGTTTTGGACCTCCCTGAGTCCTTGTCTGTGTGCCTGTGTGTCTGTGTGTCTGTGCGTTGACCTATTGCAACCAAATTTAACATGCGTATAACATCGAAATATAAGGTTTATATCAACTTTTGAGTCGTCGATCACGAAAGTTAAGCAACCATGTGCGCGGTCGGTACTCGGATGGGAGACAAATATAAGGTTTATATCAACTTTGCGTTGTTTCCGATATACGACAAAGTTATGGGGAGACCACTCCCGATTTTTTATTTTGTTCCTTATACTGTCTCCATTTTTATTATGTATCGTTTATATGTGGAGACTTTCACCGACTTTTTGTATTTACCAACAGCGCTGTGTCGAGCGCAGTTACGTCAGTCGCGTCGTGGTACTTGTGTCCTAGCCAACATTTATTCGTGTGTATTTCGGAAGTTACTGCCAATTTCGATTCTATAAATGTTATTCTTTGCACAAGAAAACATTTGACAGTTTAGCTAGGCTGAGCAGCACAGATTTCAACGCAAATTAACTTAAAATATTATAATTTTATTGATAGTAACATTAGTGTTCAAAATAAAAATATTAACATAAACAAATGAGAGATAAGGTACCTAAGTTCTCTATTTAAATTGAGTTTACTATTTACAAAGTATTAAAGATAAATATGGTTAGCATCAATACTTATTAAGTACTAAATAGAAATTTACGTTTACGAAGTAGAAATATTGTATAAAACCCTTTGTTTTTAAATTCTCACTTTTCAATTATGGCAAAGGAATATAGTACAGTCAACATCAGAAATAGATGATCAAAAACAGAACTCCTAAATCCTTTAGAAAAAAAAATTGGCAGAAATGCAAAATATTTTTACACCTTTCCGTGCGATTAATTATTAGTGTAGTGCATCATTTACGTATTTATTCTCCAGAGCTTTCTTTACATAGGTATATTAAGTCTTAATTTTTACTATCTACTTTTGCTGCTGAATATAGCCATGTCTTTTGTTGATATTCTCCTCTTTTGCTGTTTGCATTAAAATATGAGTTTCATACATTTTAATGCATCTATAGAGTGTTTCACGAGAAACGTATGGCTACAGAACTCATGATGGCGTCCGGTGATAAAATTCTCAACATCACTCAAACAATAAAAACTTTACTTCAATGATTCCTCACAATTGATCCCAAAATTCTTAGCTTGCAGTCAATGACAGCCCTGTAGGTCGTGCCCAATAACTCAACGCGTAATGTAGCGAATGCGACACGATTGTTGTCATTTTCGCAAATTATGCGAGCGCTACACGCCTGCCAATGTTTATCTGTGCTCGTGAAGGCACTAAATTACGTGCGCCTGCTCTGCGCAGATATTACAGCCACTCTGCTTACTATGAACAATTCATGCACTGATAACTCAACTACGAGTACGATAATAGAAAAAAAGTAGTTTTTATGTCCATTAATATGCTCGTATTTCGGATGTTGTTATTGACAAAAGTTTAATAGAGTTCAGTTTCAATAAGCTCTAGTAGCGGCTATAAATAATGCTACTACCCCAAAACTACTTATATAGATACTAAGGTAATGTGACTGAAGATAGCCCGGCTCTTATCATAGCCCACTTTTAAAAAATAATGGTTTGCTTTGAAAAAAAAAAATAATGGATTATCATACAAAATAACTTAGTAAAATTTTAACAGCGTAATTTTAGTTAATAGACTATTACCATTCTATCGATTTTTTTCTTTATAAACATGAACTGATGGTACCACAAGGCTTTAAAAAGTAAGTGGGCCTTAATTAAGCGCCAGTACCTTACTACTAGTCTTATTTACAATTAGGTGGGAGGTGGGATGAGGTCATTGCTTGACCTTTTTATATATATAAAATTTTACTGCTGACTCGAAAAGGTTTGGTAACCTTTTTTATTTTTAATACTGCAGTTAGGTGCCATTTGGGAAAACGTTTCACTTCCTGATTATACAGATGTAGGTGGTTTCATTAAAAGTCAATTTCGTGAAATCGCTTTTCCACAAAAATTAGCTGTAATAGTTCTTCATCAAAAACGTTCGTGATATGAATTAATAAACCTGGTGGTTTGCATAATACTGGTACTCGCCAATAGAAATATAAGTGGTATAATAAACTTTCTAATATCCACAAAAAAGAAATGAAAATAAGTACCTACATATTTGATTGTGTGGGTACGTAGTACGAAGAATGATTTTTGAATGAATGAATAAACGTTTATTTGGCACAAAAAATTCTAATTTTTAATTCAAAATATTCATATGTTTATAAATTTGAAATCAGTTTGTGACGACAAAATTTTCATCGAAGAATTTTAGTATGGATTTTATTTGAAATAAATATTTATGACAATTGAACTTGATCAGCCTCTTTCTTATTTTCTTGCAAAAATGCAGCCTTAAAGACTATTGGAACAATATGTATGTATAGAATTGAACCATAGTAGGTTTAATTCATACATTCTTTTTTCAAGAATTCAATTATATTTTCGTTTCCAGTGCAGTTACTGGATCGTGATGGAAAGTTCTCATTCGAATATAATCGTATTAATTATTTCTACTCGAAATTATGAAAACTGTGGTTGTGCCTACTCTCCTAGTATGTGAAGCTAAAGAACTAAGTAAAGATTGTAGAAAGTGGAAAAAAGTGCCTGCTGCCTACTTCTTTGGGAGAAAGACGTGACACTAATTATATGTACATAATTACATATACCTTTTATTTCGGGACGTGACACTAATTACATATACCTTTTATTTCGGGGCGGTAATAGTAATTTGTTCGACTAGTGAGCAAAGTTATTTTCATAAATAGACAGAGCACACTGAGTGATTTAAAGGCACGAGACAAAAAATTTGCTCTTTTGTGAAACATACAACTTTTCACCACTCCAGCGAGAAAATGTACATAGGTGAAAAAAACAAGACAATACTCTAATGCATGTTTATTATCTTAAAAATAATTATTTAAACCTAAAAGTAAGACTACTACAATAACTTAGACTGAACGTTACAGTTTTGTTCGGACCAAAAAGGAGGTCTTTTGGTGCTGGAGAGGTGAAAATAACTGTTTATTCAAAGATAGCTTTGTAATATTTGTGTTGTTTGTACAGAAATATCACGAGTACAACGTGGACGTGGTGCGCAAGGATGGACTACTACTGGTGCGAGAGCTGGCGGCTGAGGTCAAGAACCACATGGACTTCAAGATGAATGCAGTCATGGTGAGTTTAATTATACAGCTTGTTATTAGATTAATCTTCAACAAATTTTAATGACCGACCGACTACCTGTCAGTAAAGAAAGAAAAAATAAATTACATAAAGCCTCGTGAAACAAAGATTTTTTTTGAGAGAATTAATTGAGGAATTGTACTATGCCGTAAGCGAATTTATTACTGTCAACACAATATTCTACTAATTTTATTAATTTAATAACTGTACGTATGTTATAATTTTGAAAAATAACATTTTTTTTAGACATTGCATATGAAATCTTGACATTTATTTTTTGATATTTTCATTTTTAATTGAGGCATTTTCAATTTGACATTTTAATAATAATAGTAATAGTAATTGTCATCTAAAATACCATGCTTCATAATGACAAAATATATTATTTTTTGAATCTAAATATTATATAACTCCTTTAGGTAGGTACCTTTATGTGCCAATGACTTAGTAGTATTCCTAAGTCAATGATATGTGGTGCACTCTAGTGTAAAATAAAGTTATCATTGAATAACCTTTTGAGAAAGTTTATAAAGTCAAGATGGTATACTTATTTATATAACAGCTTAAATAAACATGCTGGTCTCAAATTAAGAGACATTTACTACACCCTAAAATGTATTTATGAAATATGTAATATGAAATTATATTTCTGTGAAAGTAAGATAGTTCGGTACGTGTCCATAGTGTATTAAAATTGCAGACCAATACGAGCTGCGCTCATGCCAAGTGCCATATCGATCGGCGCTAGTTGAAACGTAATATGGTACCAAATAGACACTGTCAAAGTCAGTGTTAGGTACATATTCACAGCTTCATACAGGCCATGTTAAGCTGGTCCGGACTGTTAACGGATGATTACATTTGGACAAAAGGACGACAGATTCCCAGCAAACTCTTTAAGCTTAATCAACGTATATCATTTTCGCTTCTATGTACTATAATATAGTTGGTATATCGATTTTTTCTAATTTATATTCACCATGTCTCTCATAATTATGTGTAACCAAGTAGCTCTGCTCAACAGGCTCCCCTTCTTGGGTATGTGAGTGTGATTGTATGTACGTATACACATACATACGTAAATCTCGAATCTACACTACTACACTACTACACAAATGTCAACAGCTATGAAAATGAAAATGAAAAATATTTATTCTTTAACCAATTACATCAACTTTATCAAGTTATTGAAGCACTCTTTTAGGTAAACATATACCTGTGCCAGAGAACTCCGCTCCTCCGTATCTTACGTTACAATGTGTGTACAGAACAAATATCTCACTTATTAAACATAATAGAAACTAAAGATAGTACGTATTACAAAACACTTAAATTATAACTAGTACATACTTACACATTCTTAAATGTTTATATTAAATAATGTACATAATAAGATAAGTAGTACCTAATTAAGTTGTACACTCATACATTAACTTGCTATAGTTCTTCTACTTCGTCATATTTCAGATTTAAAAGCCATTCAGCAATACTGTTTTTAACGTCGTATGATTGTTGCGGGCATATATTTAGTAGTTTATTAATCCTACTATATATTATGGTGGACTGCATTTTATATTATTGTCTTGCAAAAACAGCTATCAAACCAATAATTGTCTCAACAGGGAAGATGACTGGAAAAAATATTGGACACGTATTTTTAGCACGTAAACAAATTGTGACGACGAAACAGTTCGTTGAAATGTCGTGTGATGTCACGCGTTCGTACACTTTTACGACAGCGTGACGTCACAAGCCCCACGCCTAAACTTAGATGTCTATATCTTTTAAATATTTTAGAATTATTATATTTTACCCAGTCATCATCCCTAATGTTCAAAACTCATTGTGTCATTTCTATTTCTAATTAGATTATTTTTAAATTTTATAAATGCTTCTGATACAAGTTCAACAATTCATTATCAAGTTAATTTGTACATAGTAATGAAAATGTTTTTAATACTTCTAGTCACTATTAAAGCCTTAATTTAGTCTCATTTTATTGCTTTCTCGTATACGTAGTATAGAGGAAGTCTTGTAGTCGTCAAAAACTTCGACCTCGAGATTTTGACGGATTTGCACGCTCCCTGAGTCCAAAAATACCGTTTTTGGAATTATGTCTATGTGTGTGTGTCTGTGAGTTAGTACGATAAGTCGAGTATGCTTTAACTTATTGCAACCAAATTTAACATGCATGTATGACATCAAAATATATGGTTTCTATAAATTTTTGAGTCGTTTCCGGTATACGAGAAAGTCAAGGGAGACCACAGCCGATTTTTATTTTAAAGGAGATCATAAGTGATACTATTACTCAGCTGCAAAAAATGCGACTGCATTGCCGAATAGGTAGGTACAGAAAAACTTGAAATGAATCGGTAGTAAAAACTCGTTAAAACTGGTAGATATTTGCCCAAATTACAACAGGACATAGTTATTTATTGTTTTTTTTTTCATTCCAAATAATATGTTAAAAACGAGGTTTGAAATAATTTATTTATTTATTTAATAAACAATGTTTCAACAGCAATACAACACAAAAGAACAATAGTTGATGCTACTTAAACATAAGCCAATTTTAGAAACACATTTTGATGACAAATAATATTAACTTAAACACGGGTAGGTAGGTAAATATTAAATTAAATTTTAAATTTAATTTAATATCTAAATCTTCTAATTTTTACCTTTTGCTGCAAAGTTAAATAATAATATAAAAAAACAATCTGGACAAGCGCGTGCCGGACACGCCCGACCTCTTCATTTCATTTTTGAAGACTCTTCAATGAAACCGAAACCGCATTCAATAAGGGTAGCTTAAGGAAAAAAATCACTCCCTTTTCCTTGTTCGGTCGGCAGGGAAGGAAATCTGATTAATATTTTTTTGTATCATTTATTTTTGGTTACCTTTCTTGTGCTACTTTTAATTCAAACTCAAGTTTTATTGTTTAATTTTAGGTGCAAAATTCTTTAAGTGTTTGTATTATTTTAAAGATAGGTAGGAGTAATATACATACGTTTCTTTCTATTTATAACGGATATTCCCAAATTCCACGCTATAAAAATTAATAAATAACTACATGGCTACTGTGTGCAGTTGAGGTGATAAAGGGTGGGGTATATACCCATCTCTCTATACATTAAAATATCTCGGCATTTCCAGCACTTCCTTAAGTTCTGTACTAGAACGTGTATCTAAAGGCCGGCGATTCTTTTAGGGATTTTCGTGGACAAATTTCGAACATGTAATGAGCACTGACATTCTTTTATTTTCAACGAATAGGTCAAAATGTCTCGCGTGATAACGCGGCATGCCAATAGATGCAACGGTACGCCGTTGCAACGTGTGAAATGCATAGGTTACTTCATGTTGTTAAAGGAAAATGAGTTTTTTCCTCTCCAGCACCAAAAGGCCTCTTTTGCTTAGTAAAATCTCGATGGAAAAACGCTTTTTGCTGCGAGCTCTGAGCTAAAAAAATTCAGTCTTGAATTTTTTTTTTGTGTCGTACCTGTAAATCACTCTCTGCGCTCAGTAGTCTATTTATGAATCACTCGCTATGCCCGTGATACAATTCTAGACGACTTCGCTGGTTCGTGATTTAATATCAGCACTCGCAACAAAAAATAACTTTGCTCACTTGTTGAACAAATAACTATTTTTTTATGGATAGGGAACAAACGAGCAGACGGTTCACCTGGTGGTTAGTGATTACCGCTGCAGCAATAGTTTTTTTCCACTTAGGACTTAAGCGAGATTTTAAACTTTGACTTTGTGAACTAACTAATTTGTTGATATTCTGAAGTGTTGAGATTTTGAATCGTTGATCATGTGGTGTTGATCTTTTGAATGTTGATATATTGATTGTTGATCTCGAGTATCACTGCCCACATAAACTATTCTATTCTAGTCATAATTAATGAAAGATTAAGCATTTTGCTACTATCAAATGGAATGTATCTAAAGTAACAATGAATTGTACGATAGATTGAGTTAAAAAATTTAGTCTCTCAACACGTGTTATTACAACAAGAACTAGGGGACAAACTCCTCATTCTCTTTTTCAGCCTTATTTTTTTAAGAGAGATTGAAAATGTTCCTCTGCTCAAGCTACGAAACACGAAGCCATAGCTAGTTTCATACGTTTTGCTAAGAACATTAACGCGGCAATTCTAGTGAGTGGGCATTTTATTCAGAGTGTCCACTCAACATTTTTGCAGTGGGCCAACATTCCTGAGGGGCAATTGCGTCGCATCCAGCAATTACGTATGGGGAACCATTAGTGCTCAGAACTAGGCCGCGTTGTGTCGCCGGTTCATTACCGACACTAAAATATGACACACATTTTAACAACCACTTTATTTGTTGCTCTTTCGGGAGCTCTGTGGGTGAATGCGAGTTGCAAATGTTATTATAATGAATGTAAACGAGATTCCAACTGCTGAAAATCCGATAGTAACTTTAAATTAATGTGACAAATTATATTATGCGTTTTTGTTCATAGTGGACGCAGTAAAAGGTTTATTAGCTTTCCATAGGTTTGAGTCCTGCGCGTTATGTCCAAATAATTAAAATGTTTTAAGCTGGTTATCGCCGCTTAACTGCAGGTGGAAAAAGCTTTAGCTTGACCGTACACCTCCAAAAATAGTTTGCAAAAGATGAGCACATTTTAATCCTTCCATTTTAATTTTTCCTCTTGGTCCGTACTACATAACATGTTCTATAGTGGAGCATGCCGTAATATACACTATTCATTGCGCGCGTCTTAAGGACTGCGAAGCGATGAAAGTTAAGTACGTATTCACTTGACTTTATCGGAAGGCGAAGTGGCGGAAATGTATGCCCACAGGGCATACAATTGTCGCAAGTTAATTGGCCTATCTCCTTGTATTGTTAAATCTGTGGACCCGACTCTGGTTTGCGCTACTCTCTTATCGCTCTATTCGCTCTGTCCTACCTATACCTCCTTATAAAACCGCTGTACAAAGTACAAGTAGCTATTGACGTTTTTAAACTGGCATATTTTGTTTTTCTACCTAAAATTTAAAAAAAGCGCTATAAAGCTCCATGACGTTGTTTTCATACCCAGCGGCCGTTGACGGTCCCATAAACTTTTTTAATTTGTCATCGTTGATTGTCAATTTCGGTTCAATGAAGCATGGAAGGCATGCGGTCAGGGGCCACTTGCCGTCAGCCTGCAGCCCAAATGTTTACGGTACATCTATTATACTAACATGATTTATTGCTCAATCGACAACGCCAAAGCAACTAAGGCAATTTCAACCGAATTTTACTTAAGTTCGCGTGTACATAGAGGAATTTCAGCAACGCTTCAACATTAAAGGAATCAGCCGCTTTGATATTGTCAGGTACAGCGTATAGTTGAACATAAATTGCCAAGTATCTAAGTTATTTTACGCGAGTTTTATGTCATTTCACTATATACTTTGGTTATCTTACATTTTCGAGCAGGAATGGCTTAGGTAGTGTTTCAAGGCTATGGGAATGTTTGATAATTCCTTTGTATGTCGCATGATGAAATTCTTTAGTAGCACATGTGTTGTCTCCTTCTTGTAACCTTGAGTTCTTCAAAAGAGACGTGAAGAAGCACCGAAGGGCGAGGTTGGGTAGAATGGCGTCCATACTTTCTCTCGTGTTAGCTCTCTTCGTATTTAGACTCCACTTTCACCAGATAGTATGATGTAGTCATTTTCTAAGTCTCTTTATAAAAACCTCCGTTTTGTGGGAAGTTCGTACAAGGTCTTAAATAACGCCGAAGGAATTTCTAAAATTACATAGTTCATTCTACCAAGAAACTTCTATGGAGATTATGGCACAAATATCAAAGCAATGTATTAAGGCGCGACGTATGCAGTTCATCTTACAATGCGCCAAATTGGGGGTGCATAGTCAGAATGCAAATATAGGGTGGGGCGAGCGAGTGCATTCAGCGGTTCCTGGTAGCGCCCGCCGTCTTTAAGGCGCCCCTTCTACACGCTGTAATACCTAGCACCCATACACCCAAACCCCCATCGACTTCTTGCGTATAGAGAAAGGAGCTCTTATGCTAAGTATTTATAAGAAGACAGTTTTGGCGACTGTTTTTATCAAAAGGCTTAGCTTTTGTAACCCCTGACGCAAAAAGAGGGGTATTATAAGTTTGATATGCCTGTGTGTCTGTCTGTAGCATCGTAGGTAGCTCATAAAATATAATTTCATCTCTGTTCATTACAGCTTCGAAAAAGACCCAGCCTCCATACAAAAAGATAACTTGTCCTTTAGTAACTGTTACTTATTACTAGTGATTTATGCTTTTCATTGCTTTTTTTCCTTTAACACTGAGTCTCACTACAGTAAAAGTAACTATTTTTTTTATGTTTTGTCTTTAAGTTATTACTTATTCCCGTTCGTATTTTTCTAATAAACTAAACATACAATGAAAATATATCTGTTTATGGGCGCGATGTGCTGTGGCTGGGGATCACTCGTGCAAAAATTAATTATTTAAGTACTTGTAATTTACATTGTTTTATCTTTTATTTGTTTACCTAATATATTTGTTAATCTAGGGAACTCTAGGTTTATATGTAATAATACGTGTTTAAACAATTTAAACAATGTAAAACTGTTTGTTCCTTAATAAAAGGAAAAAAAATAATAAAGTAATGGACCGATTTTGATGGTGTTTTCTTGTTTAAAAGCTGACGTGATCGAGATGGTTCTTAGCTATTAAATATCTAGGGTTACATTAATTTGTTTTTTAGTTTTTGTATATTTTTTTGTACCGGCACATGCCATGGCCGTTTTATGGTAAGTTGATAATGATGTAAGTTTTACCATCTGCTCTCTAGGTTATCAACCTATTGACAGCTAGAGTACATTAGTTCTGGTTGATTTAATAATTATAATCAAGGTTGATTTAATAATTAAATAAAAATTGTAATATTATGCTGCTGAACAATTTGGATGATAAATTGTATACAGAATGGTTTGGTGTATTGGTGTTATTACAAGCGAGCACCTCCTCATGTTGACATAGTCATAAAAATAAAAATGTATTAAATTACTGTTAGCAAAAATGTAAATTTTTCAAAATATTTTTCATAAATTTCATTTTTAACCAAACTTTTTGTATGGAGAAAATTCAATCAGAACATGTTGTACAAATACATTTCACATGTATAAATATCTATATCAGTCGGTTAAAACGCTTCAGTGAGTCGAGTTTTAATCGCCTAGTGCTCACATTGAAATAAGTATTACGTACTCAATCAGTGAGCGTACACGACCTGCCCGCAGATTAGTGACCTTCACAGCAAGGAAACATCCAAGTTCTTTTACCGAAACTTTTTTGACCGAATCAATTTGGAAGAACGTTGCAAGGTATTGAATTGAAACGCGTTGATGGAATTCCGTACAGGGTACAAATCACAAAACATTCCAATCCCCTCGGTTAATTGAATCCTGTAGGCCTTCATTAGAGAGGGAGGGGTACAAATCGACAAAAACGAACTTTTACGGAAAACCAGAGTTCGGACAAAAACCACAAATGACATTCTGGAGGTGGCGCGGATCGAATAATTACGAGTTGTATCCGCGCCCAAGTCGGTTGTCACCCGCGGCTCCGACCAACTTTGAGCTCAACTTCTCGCTCTCTGAATTATTACATGTTTTACCAAAACGTAAGTACACTCAACAAACTTTGGTAAAGTAAAAAGATGTTTATGGCAGCGCTCATTTAGATACAGGAGTGCTCGTATATGTTTGCCGCTTTAGCACACGTATAAACACATTATTGCGTTTTAGAATTACCTGCTGAAGTATCACATTACTTGGAATGAGTACTTAAGGTATATTTGCGATTCGACTTTGGGTGTAAGTTATGCATTACACCGTTAATCCCCTACTACTGTAGCGGTACTTTATACTGAACTTTGAGATTAGCCTCCATGTACAAGTCTTCCGTTTAATATCGAGGAATTCCTAGAAAGTGTTGCGGGACATCATGAACTTCTTCCAAAAGTTAGCGAGGCCGGAGGACTAGTTTGAGATTCAAAAGAATTCCAATATTGGAGCGTGAAAGGCCGCGAGCCGCGAGGCGGGCATCGGCCATTGCTGAATATGTTAATGCAGACGTCGCTAGCTGTCGTCGCAATATCCCGCCACTTCGCAACTTGCTCAGTTCGCGTTGCGTTTTATTTCAACTCTGGGAGAGGGTGGCATCCCGATTTCGTTTGGCCCGTTCGTTATAGAATTTCTCAGCGCTGCTATTGTTTGTGCACAATGTACTCTGCCTCACATTGATAATCGAAAATATAGACAAATATTTTTGGAGCACCGAAAGTCAGCATTGACAATTAAAGCAAAATTAGACGGACAAGCTCTTTTCTCTCGAAACGAGTTTTAATGATATCTAAAAGAATAAAGTTAATAAGAGAAACAACAATCAATATTGTCTGCATAATGATAAGTGTCCTTCTACTAACCTAACTCTAATCGCAGTAAAAATTAAAGGCAAAATTTGTTTCTAGCATTGTCTTGATATAGAAGATCGCTCTGTATTGTAGGTACTGTGTAGGTATATTTACAGTAAAACGTTGAGATGCCGTACCTGCACATTACATTTTTCTGGTAATAATCAGTGCATCTACTTATCGTTACAAACTAAAAAACAGACATACCAAAACACCAACATTACAAAAAAAAACACGGAACAAAACTTGTGTAAAAAGAATATAGTTGCACATGTACCTATGCACACTAATCTCATCAGTTTTTGTGTTATTTTTAAAGTATGTAAATGGGACCTATGACTGTAAGAATACGTGCTGGCAGAGAATTCCATTGCTTAATTGTGCGACTTCAAAAAGGTACCTTTCTTTCTTAATACATGTAAAACCGAATTCATGTCAGATTTACAGGACAACTTGTGACGTAATTAAATGATAGACTAGAACAAATACGTCAGGTTCCTGGGTAACCCAATTGGAACAGTTGCTCAGAGCAGTCTATCCGGACGATTGCGAATACGAGTAGTTCCGTCTCTTAAGAGGAATCACTGTACAGGCTGGCTGGGCTTAGATTAAATAAAAGCATATTTTTCGTTTTTATCGTTTCTCAATTTGGTACATTTTCACATAGTCGAAATGTTTGGAAAATGTACCAAATAAGGAATGATAAAAACTAAAAAAATACTAAAAATACAAGCTATCAAATATCTTCAACAGATTTATTCTAACCAAAAATTGTATGTATGTATACATATTTTAGTAGTCTTTTAAGCAGCCGTTTATAATTATATTATAATCTTAGGCAACTCTAGTGTGGCCATCGTTATACGTAAGTAATTAGACTGAATGTGCAAAAACAATACAGCTGAGTAAAACACGGTCTTAATTTAATCACATACCTATTCAGGGCCACTGGAATGGAAATCAATTATGATCGCCTATTATGTGTTCCGTAACTTGGCGTTGGAACCGAATGAATAAAGAAGCACTGCGTCAGCATTTGCTTTCATAGAATTTTCTGGATACATAGAAGCCGATGTATTTTTTGTAACGAAAATCGCAATTTTTGTCTAATCTTTCTTTTGTCTCTTTTTTATGTCACTTATATTATCGCGCTTATCATCAACAGCTCATTTAAACTCCCCAGCGAGGGACTCGAGCCTACCCCATATTAGGGGCGATTAGGCCTTAGTCAACCATGCTGGCCAAGTTCGGGTTGGTCGACTTCACGCACCACCTAAGAATTTCTTTACGGGTCTGTGTAGGTTTCCTCACAATGTTTGCCTTCACCGTAAAAGCGTCGATGAAACGTACATATGTATTCAAAATTTGAAAACACATTGGTACGTGATGGGGTTCGAACCGGCTGGCGCGTAAAAGAGAACTCGCGCCAGCGTAGTCACGCGGGCGGAACATTGTCCGCACGTTGCCAATGAGTGACCCTCTCGCCACATGAGTAGATACCGTTTAATTACTCATGTCAGGTATATAATCTAAGACTCATGTGCTCCCGCTGTTCGTAAGCACCAAGGAGCTTATATTTTATTAATCTATCTTCGTGATAAGCACAGACAAAACAATATGAAATGCTAAGAGCAAATATACCAATTTGCTCTTAGGCTTAGACAAAGAATTGTCTAAGCTCTTAGGTGAAATGGCAAAAAATGGAACTACGACTGTCATGTCAAAATGACGTTTCACTTCACTGTCGATTTCTATTGAAATCGAGTGCAGTTGATTTTACCCTGTAAACCCCTATTTTAACCAATTTCATTTCATTCCATCCTTTTTTTCAGTGTATTCCCACTAGTCCCAGTGGATTAGTCCCATCATGGAACTATTGGTATTTTTTCCCAGAGGTTCCACTAACTGGACTATTGGGATTTAAATTCCCAGTAATCCCGTGTGATACTCAGACGCATAAAACGTATAGTTTATATATGGTTATTTATTTATAATATGGTTTGATTAATAAAAACTTCATGGCAACATGTCACACTATTATAAGTAACTCAACAAAACAACAAATAATTGTTCACAGTCAACAGAACATGAAACATCAAAAATTATATTTATGTTGTAACTATTAGTGGGTAGGTACCTATGTGTTTCATTTCATAGACCGTAAGAAGATGTAAACATTTTTTTAAAGATTTTCAAAAATAAACAAGGTCGGATCGACAAGGTAGGCCAAATTGTTCCAGAACCTCTGGGGATAAAATACCAGTAGTCCCATCATGGGAGGACTCCGCTAGCACGGGTCCGGTACGTAGTTTCGAATGACGTTGTAGCGACAGGTCGTTGTGGCGAAAAACTTTTGGCGTGGTACGCTGGAGCGAAAGGTATTTGAAGCGAATTTCACCAGGGCGAATGACACTGCAGCGACAAACGCTGTGGCGAATAATGTTTGTAATTATATATATATGCTATTTTAAAACTAAAAAGATGCAATACAAAACAGAGAGTAAAAGTTTTAGTTTAATACAACGTAAAATTAAGACTCTACGGCTATAAAAAAAAAAATATTTTATCACTTCATAGTATAAAACAAAGTCGCTATCCGCCGTCTGTCTGTCCCTATGTATGCTTAGACCTTTAAAACTACGCAACAGATTTTGATGCGGTGTTTTTTAATAGATAGAGTGGTTCTTAAGGAAGGTTTATATGTATAATACATGCGTATTTACATAAGCATTGCACCCGTGCGAAGCCGGGGCGGGTCGCTAGTAAAAAATAAAAATAAAATGAACAATGTTGATTTTATACGAGCTATAGCATTAAATACCTGATTATATTCATATTTTTTTCAATGATTCTCTTTCTTTAATACTCTATTAAAGCTATTTACTTATAGACGTGCTGATGACACATATTTTTAATATTTAATAACAATTTAATTTAGTTAAACACGGATACTCGAAGACATAGTATTCAAAATTTAACTGTCGTTTTTTGTTGATTAAACTGAAACTTTTACTTTCTGTCTTGTATTTCACCTTTTTAGTTTTATAGTAGCATAAGTAATGTAATTACAAACATTTTTCGCCACAACGTTTGTCGCTGCAGTATCATTCGCCCTGGTGAAATTCGCTTCAAAGACCTTTCGCTCCAGCGTACCACGCCAAAAGATTTTCGCCACAATGACCTGTCGCCACAACGTCATTCGAAACTACGTACCGGACCCGCTAGCACTACTAGGAATACACGTTTTTCCGTAGCCAACGACCTTTAGGAAGACACTCGAAAAACCTAGGTACCTATATTATATACACACGGACTACAATGACTTTCTATTAAGAACAAACATAAAATATCCCGGCTAATGGCCAGGATTAGATAAGATTCCTTTTATGTAGCATCATGTTTCATTAAGTCTCATTGTTGCTGAGAAACTGTATTCAAAAAAAGCTAAAACAATTTCTCGTTTAAACGTTCCGCGCTCGGTTTGTGGAAAAAGTCGAGTCGAGATCGTAAACAATCTTTGTTTTAGGAATGATACAAATCACGTTTATAATGGGGAGTGTTGGGAGATGTTTAACGATGTAACGGCTTACATAACCTTTATCGCGTATGAGATGTCGGGGTGAAGAAAATAAAATCTTGGGGTCTAAATAAGTTCCGCGTGGATACGGCTTTCAAAACTATTTTTATCTCACGCTGGTGAGCCATGACCGATGTAGATCTATCTACATCGGTCATAGTATATATCTCAAGATTCTCAAACTACATGCAAACTATCATCAAGGAATTGTGTAAAGGTCCTAGCACACTTATCAGCCCCGAACCGTATAGCTTCTTTTTCATAGTAAAAAGAGGCGAATGATGTTTGTTGGCTCACTGAAGGTAGTTTTGGATGTGATTCCTGTTAACCTATTATTAGCGTACTAGTTCTTATAATCAGTGGTGATTTATTTTGTAGAAGACAGGCTAGCAACCTATCGCCATTTTGAGGCACTACATGACTCATACTGACAAATGTGGCTTTACGTGTAACCTCTCCTCATACTTTTTTACTTTCTCGCATACTTAGTATAGAGGAAGTCTTGTAATCGTCGAAAAATTCGACCTCGAGATTTTGACGGATTTATACGTTTTGGACCTGCCTGAGTCCAAAATATATATTTTTTTGGAATTATGTCTGTGCGTAAGCACGATAACTCGAGCATGCTTCAACTTATTACGACCAAATATTAACATACGTGTATGACATCAAAATATAAGGTTTCTATAAAATTTTGAGCCGTCGATCATGAAAGTTAAGCAACCAAGTGCGCGGTCGGTACTTGGATGGGTGACCAAAATTTAACATGCAGGTATGACATCAAAATATAAGGTTTCTATCAAACTTTGAGTCGTTTCCGGTATACGAGAAAGTCAAGGGAGACCACTCCCGATTTTTTAGGATTATGAGCGTGATAGATAAGCGTCGGTGGCGTAGTGTTTAAGGGCGTTGTCTTCCACCCGAGAGGCACCGCGGTGCCCAATATCAGTACTTCCTTCTTTTATACTTTCCTCTTCATCAAGTGCGAGTGCAAGAACTTTTGGGACTAAGGTGATTAAGTGCTGGTCTGAGGCTGGAGCTGAGGCGGCTAATTAACGACCTTAGAGCCCCTAGAGCCATCCTCATGTCTGCCGCTCCCTCTTCACTCACACCCTGCAGTAAGCCCAGACCACAATGACTCTAGACACGTGGAAGATACCTAAACGACAAGTTCTTCGCCGTTTTAAAAAAATCTTCGACGACGGTCTACAGTCTATCCGACAAGTTTTTTTGTGTATTTTTCAATTGCAATAAAGAGTATTATTATTAATAAAAAGCATCTAAACTTCAGCGCTAGCAAGAATTCGTCGATGGGCAATACGACTATCGTTCGACAAACGCTCTTTTTCTGTTTTTATAAGTATCTGTCAAATTAATCGATTTTTCTCCATTGCGTCGAATTTTGGCAATAAAATCCAACATAATGGTAAAAAATATCGATTTTACGAATTTTGTTTATCCGGCTGGCTGACTTGACAGTCTACATCCTTTTAACTACAAAATTAATCAATAAAATCCAACTAGGTAATTTAATTAGTTCAAGTAACGTTCTATAAATTTGAGCTAGTTCGGCACAAATACCGGTAAATTAACGTAAACAGAACTTCGAACGGGTTCCTGAATTTAGTTTGGATTGCAAAGTACAATTGTTACATACGGACGTATATGAAGTGGGACAGTTCCATTCGAAACTTTCTATGTAGATAACTACGAGGTGAAACAATAAATCGCGGATGACAAAGGTTTATTAAATAACTTTTCTCTTTATGTATTTTGATGTAAACGAATAGCAACTATTTTAATGTTGGTAGGTACCTTTTTGTGCCTACATTCAGAGTTCAAAAGATAAGTAGCTTATTCATGGAGAAACATAAACCCACATGCCATAAAACTAAAGTCTCAAATCAAACTTTATCATAAGAAAAATTATTAATTATGATGTAATAACGTTGGTAATTTCTGATGATATACTATTTATTTTGTAATTAGCTATGTACCTACACATTATAAAGCTATTGGGTCCTGGAACAGATCTCTCTAGAAATAAGCTCACCTTTATACATAACTTTTTTAATATATATTTTTTTATTCAGTTCAATAAAAGAAACAGGAACTAGATGATAGGGATATGTGATATCCATAGATTTTATACTGACGTCGTGTAGTCGCAATAAACACGTAAAATTTTAATAATGCTGTTTTGATATTTTGTTATAATTTACGGATAAAGAATTAAATGAAATATTTTCTCTTACAACTTTTTGCGCAAGTATATTATCTACTAGTTTTTATAACATTTCCATTTGTAGAATAAGAATTCATGGCGATTAAGCAGCTCAAAAAGTGCCGATTTTCGGAAAATACGCGTAAACACTCTAAAGCTTTGTAGGTAATTTTATATGTTAGATTAATACTTACCAACAACATATAACACAATAACATAATTGTGTGATATATACTATTCCAGGAGCTATATCGTTCCACGCAGTCATGTGAACAAAAAGGACTTCTAAAAATACTATTCTGCGTGCTATATCGTCCCACGCAGTCTTCTGAACAAAAAGGACTTCTAAAAATACTATTCCGCGTGCTATATCGACCCACGCAGTCATCTGAACAAAAAAGAATTCTAAAAATACTATTCCGCGTGCTTTATCGTCCCACGCAGTCATCCGAACAAAAAAGAATTTTAAAAATACTATTCCGCGTGTTATATCGTCCCACGCAGTCATCTGAACAAAAAGGACTTCTAAAAATACTATTTCGCGTGCTATATCGACCCACGCAGTCATCTGAACAAAAAAGAATTTTAAAAATACTATTCCGCGTGTTATATCGTCCCACACAGTCATCTGAACAAAAAAGAATTTTATAAATATTATTCCGCGTGTTATATCGTCCCACGCAGTCATCTGATCAAAAAGGACTTCTAAAAATACTATTCCGCGTGCTATATCGTTCCACGCAGTCATCTGAACAAAAAGGACTTCAAGGTTAATATTTTATGTACATTATACTTATATACATTATATTACAAATGGTTTAGTGACGCTTTCTTCGTTACTTTCTAGGAAAGAAAGATGACTCAAAAATGTTGTGGAAATATGGCAACGATAAAACCGATGACTCAAGAAATTAGTTGTGTAGGTAAAACAGAAATTGGTGACTAATGTCGATAAGGCCACAATTCTTTTAACTGAGTTTGATTTAATTTAATATTTCGAATTTGTACTATTGTAATAAATGCAATTGTAGCCGACAGAGACGAGTAAGTGGTAAAATATAAAAGAAAACTTCTCCAAATCTCTATCAGCGGACTGTATTTCAGTGACGTAAAAATACAACTGTCACAACTATAAAAAACTAAACGAGTATCAAAAAATATTAAAAAATAAAAATAAATGTACCTATATAAAAAAAAAAAATATACCAGTCGGCAACACAATTGATGCTAGCTATAATGCTGTTAACATTAGGTATTATTATGGCGACATATAGTACAATAATGCTTTAATAACGTTATTATTATTGCGACTGACGGAGGCGGTTAAACACGATTTCACTTTTTATTTCACACAATTTCAGACTGCAATTTCGCTTATACACCTGCTTAATATAAAGCGACCTCCTAAAATCTGCACCATAAACTTCACGACATATTTTCAATAAGCAAATTCATGCTCAGACGAAGTGCTTAGACGGACACGAGAGCCCAATACGGCTTAGACCAAAATAATCCGCCTATTTACGAGATAGGAAGAATGGCTTCAATATATTGTACTAGCGACAAAGTTCCTACAAGTTCTTTGTGAGCTAACATATTGCATAAAGCTCGTCTCAGTACAATATAGAGGACGGACGGGCAAATCGATGACGGCAAGCAAAAATAATGTCTTTCTACACTGCTTTCTACTAATAACTAGATAATATTTTTAAAATAAAGCTTCGGTTCATTTGTTTCTTAAAACATTTACGATAGTTATCATGGCTCTTTCTATAATACGGAAATACTTGGTAAGTAATATTGTAAAACATACGCCAAAAACGGAATTTAAAATAGTAAGTAACCCAAATATAAATTTAGCTAAGAACCATCTGGATCTCGTCAGCTTAAAAAACCGGATCCCTATTGGCTCACATAATATTCTAAATCCCATTCTTTGTCTTACTACCGATTTGTGTTCACAATAATCACTCCTCATAATTTTATGTTTCATACATTTTTATTACTACCAATGGAGCTCATAACAGTTAGTGATCATCATTTTTTAGGGTTCCGTACCTCAAAAGGAAAAAACGGAACCCTTATAGGATCACTTTGTTGTCCGTCTGTCTGTCTGTCTGTCTGTCAAGACCCTTTATCTCAAGAACGCGTGGACGTATCAAGCTGAAATTCACATGAAATACTCAGGTCTATTGTCCCTTTAAGCTGTGAAAATATCAAACTTCTAAGCCAAGCCAATCAAAAGATACAGCCGATTATGTCGATATTTTCAACAAATTTCCGACACTCGCAAAGGAATCAAAACCTACAGGATACTTCCCGTAAACTCAGAATCTTGAAATTTGGCATGAAGCATTGTCATATAATGCAAATATAGGAAAAATTGCGAAAATCACATTTTTTTAGTTATATAATATAATAAAAATATTTCAATAAAATGAAACTTACTACCTTATTTCTCACGAACGAATAAAGGTATCAAATTGAAATTTATACCAAATACCTAGGTCTATTGTCCCTTTAAGCAGTGAAAAAGTCAAACTTCTAAGTTAACGCGATCAAAAGATACAGCAGTTTATACCGAGGAACCCTCGGTGTGCGAGTCCGACTCGCACTTGTTTATTAATACTGTTACTACCTTGTTGCTTACAAAAACAGTGCACTCCGCCTGGTCATAAAAAAAATAACCCTAACCTACCGATCACCCAGCCATGTAGATGCATAAAACACTAGACTCGTCCAAAAATGTATGATTAATGATATTATGAAAGTTATGAAGAATGATCATTATGGTTTTAAATGGTATAAGAAATATTTTCGGGCCTCCAATGATAGGAATTGAAAAGTTATGTAAGAAAATGCGCACCCAAAAAAACCGCATCAAAATTTTCCTATTCGTTTTGGGAGCAACATGCCACAGACAGACAATAAAATACACAAATGATGGCCACATATTGGGAGACAACGTTTGTAGGTAGACACCCCCCATAATGTGGACTGATGATCTGGTAAAGGACGTGGTAGACCGGGCAGCACATCCAGCGGCCAGATCGACACGAACGCCTTAGAGACTAACCGGTAGCGTAACTCCCGCGGGAGAAGCACGCCGAATATAAATTCTCTCTCGGGGTTGGCCTTGCAGGCTAGTGTAAAAGCTGTAAAAGCTATCTATTCGACTGCGAAAAAACTTCATATCTTTATGAAGTTTTCCTAGAGAAATCCACTTTATAATCCTGACATCTTTATCACTGTTCTATAACCAATGTTGTGTAATTCTTCAGCATTACTACTTACTATCCCCCAAAACACAGTTTGAGTCAAAATAGTAGACAGTGTCAATTGATCCATTGTTCTCGACACGCCGAAGATGGTTCCGTCGTTGTTTGCACATAGTTCAAACACAGCGTATAGATTCCCTCAACGCGGTGACAACTATGGCGAGGAACTCAGCTAAACACCCGTACTACAGTTTCACATGCATATATTCAACATACGTCAATAATATTACGAGACACCCTACTCTACCATTTTGATTAGAATAGTCTTTTGTTATTAAAAGTAACTATAATAATCACAGAAATAAATATTTCTGTGATAATAATAATAGAGAATTTCTTTTTCAAAAAAAACCTGCGGGAGATTTCAAATAAATGCATAGATACATCGAATCGAGAGTCGAGGTAGGGCACAGCGGACTAGCCGCTCGAATTTGGAGCAGCCCTAACTGGGGTAGTGCCTTTTTTTTACAGAAAACGTTTTTTAAGTACTCGCAGCGGGAATATGGCCCCACCAGGGTTATGTGGAAGTCACCAAGCCTAAAGGTTGGCATACCCACTGAAATCTGTCCGATCCCTTTTCTCCGCATATCGGCGGTTGCGCGGTAACGTTTATTCATCCGCACGGACCGTCTGCGGTTGGATCAACAGGCCTCTCCTCCTACTCTTGGGGTATAGAGGGCATTCTAGGGATCTTGAATGCCCTCTTGCTCACGAGGGCATATTGGCAAGCGTTGGGGCCCTATCCCATCACCTTTCGCCCCAACTACGGTAGCTGGAGCGTCGTGAACAACCTTCTCCGCCTTCCCGTGAGCTTCCGGCGGTTTGAGGCTGCAAGGGGGTCGCTCTCTCGCACCCGTTCTGCTGACTCCTTCTGGAGCATAACTTGCTCACAGAAGGTGGCAACTGGGGTAGTACCTACCTCCACCTTACAGAAGACCGCGCTGCCAACCCTAATCCCCACTAGTTGCAAGTGTGTATCTGGGCTACGTTGACCACTTATCATCAGGCAGACCATATACTTGGCTGCCAACCAAATAACATAAAACAATACATGCAATCACCAAGAGGGTTGAGCAGAGCAATATGGGTCACGCAGTGCTTCGAAAAGTGACAGGTTGTCATCCTGTTGCGAACATAAAAAGGGCGTCAAACCCAAAAATTTACTAAACCTTCAGTGAACCAAACGAAAGCTGACAAACATGACATTAGATATTAATTACACTGTAAAAGTAAATAGATAATCGAATTAATTGTACTTTTAAACTTGAATATGCTGTGAATATGTATGTAAGTTGAATCAAGTTTAAATCCGTCTCTTTTATATCCAGATTTCGTGTCGTGTCCACGATAGAGGTTTGTCTAGTGTAGATATCAGAAAATTCTACCTATTTGAGATTTTATGTTTATATGAAATAAATTACTTTTCATACATTAATCTTGCGACGATGAAGTAACCTTGGGTTTAGTCAAAGGTTTCTAAAGATGGTAAAAAGGTTATTAGGTAGTTAATTGCCTATTTAATTTATTACATTTTCAGCAGCCTGTTAACTGTTTCACGTGTAACATAAAATACTAAATTAATTTGACGCCAGTTTCCTGATTAGTAAGTTTGACAAAAGTCGGCTGTTTTGTCGTCACTTAATTACAGCTTTCATATTACAAGGGCGCGATCACCATTTTAAATACACATTTACATACTTTGCACTTTATTATTAATACACGTGAGTCTACTATTTAAAATAAGGAGCACTCAACGTTTGCTTACAAAGATGTTTAACGTTTATTAGTTGTCAGCACGGCAGCAATCTTGGGAAAGCTCGTAATTTGTCCCAAGTCGGTCGCTATTAGTAGCTATACAACTTGTGTGTTTGAATTCCGCTGCAAGCCTAAGTGCAAGGCGCACCGCCAAATACCGGAGGCATGCCACAGGGAGCGGGGCGGCTCCCTGCACTCGCCGACCTTAATACCGCCATCAGCAAATTGCGAAACACCAGCTGTTTGTGACAAGAAGTCTCCGGCATAATTCACGCCATCGGACCACAATCGACGCCGGAAATTGCTATGACAATCATCTCCGATGCGACGTTTACGACTCTCGCACATTTAGCGTCCGCTCCGCAAAGAAAAATGTAGGGGGTGTTTATGCCGTAACCTTTTAGTACTTAAAATCCTTTCCACGTCATTGCCGGTTAGGACACAGCGGAGGTCGCAGCAATATCTGTCGGCTCGGGGGGTTATTAAATACCATCTCGCGGGCCGAGTGCACTCTGACCCACATCCGCCCGCTGCACCGCCCGACTTATACGAGTGGACTTTATTGATTCGGAGTCTTGAGACGTTGCTCCCTCCCGTTCGCGCTTAGCGGGAAGAAAGGAGAGAGCCGACGCCGTAGGCTACTTACTCAATATTCCAAAGGGGCGCCAGGACGCCTGCAGTAATAGGGCGCTTAGGTAACACGCACTGTACTAAACGAGAGTTTTATGCGAGTCCGTTTTATAAATTTTATTCTGGCCCACGAATGTATTTCGGTTACCTGTTCCAAAATCAATATGCGGGGTAACAAACGCCTTAAGTTTGCTCGTGTTATGAAAGGCACTGCTCGTTTTTCGATAAAATGAGAAAACTAAAAATACCGTAAATATAGTCCATTTGAAATTCGTAGCAATGAAGAAATGTAAATTGGCACCGGCCAAATTGTTACAATGACAAATGATAAAATTAAATTTTGTGTTCAGAAAAATTCACCTCAGCCGAGACAGGCGTAAATTGTCTAATTTTTGCCTGTCCCGTCTTCTAAGTTGTAATTCGTCCAATTTTTGACTCCCTTTACATTCAAAGGTAGAGGCGAGAATTAATAATAATAACAAAATATTACGAAACTGACATTTAACAAGACCCTTAAACACTCGTTTAGTCAAAAGTAAACGCTTATAATTTTCAGACTTGAACTTTTTCTCTTCGCAGCGGAATAATTTCGTTTCTTTTATCTGTGCTCGTTAGCATAAAACAAAACGAGACAGTGGTTAGTACCGCGAACATTATAAAGTTCTGGAATGATAATCGCGCAAGTTTAATACTAAGATCGTATTCGGTTTAAGTTAAAGTATTCAGTGATCGTCGTTTACGCTTATCAGGCGATTTTCTGTATATATAACTAGGTACTTGTTTATAGTACAAATTAGAATACACTTCATAAATTTTATAGATTATATGTATTCGAATTATTTAAAATAATCTGAATTGCGAAAGATATTTCTCATACTAGTGGTCGTTCCCGACTCCGCCCGCGTGGATATCGCTTATCTCGCCCACCATATATGTTCTCTGTGGCGCCCTTTAGAGATAGCTCATTCTTGTATACGTTAATTTTTTATATGTGTGCAATAAAGAATATAATTTCGTCATTGTGTACTTCTAAAACCAAGTAATCTGATTTTTCATACCAGGCGTTAAATCTAAATTTTTTGTACGTTTTCCAACCGAAATACTTAGTTATCTTATCATTCATAAATTTTCGCAAACGTAGGGATTTAAAAAAAATTGAATCGATTCTCAAGTAACCTAATCAAAATACATCAATTATTTTTTATTTGTTTTTTTTTTTTACATACGCATTTTCAAATTGACAAAGTGTTATATATATATATATTAATTAATATATTTTTATAATTTTGCAACCAAGGAATAACAAAAATGCCGCAAAAGATATGTGCGGGCTGTAAGCAACAAATACCCAATAGAGAATACCTAATTTGCTTATTGTGTGGCGATAATTATGATTTGGAGTGTGCGAATGTATCGCCTCAAAGATTCTACAATACAATGACGAAAGACCACAAAAAAATATGGAAATGCCCATCATGCTGCTGTAAAACTCCAAAATCAGACAATACAAATCAACCTGTACATCAACGCTATCTAGAACAGAGCTCGATGCCCGATGAGCAGGAGACATGTAATGTAACACTGAGAAATAAAAACTCAATACGTTGTTGTGATGACACTGCGGATTCTCATGAACTCAGCGTAGGAGGAGACTGTGGTAAAATAAGGTAGTGTATAGAGCTGGAGTTTAGTAAAATATGAAATAAAAGTTAAAATGTACGAGTAAACAGGAAAGTATATTGTTATTAAGTCAATCAAAATTTTACATCAAATATATACAAAGTGCCAACGTCATCTTTAAGTATAGAACTTAAGATTGTACCAACCAGTATTACAACACGCCCCCTCAATCTGAATTCTAACTAATAAAAACATAAAGCAACTTAACTAAATACTACAAATCCTCTCAAAAATAAATTACAACAAATTCATATATTTTAAACAATTTAAATGTTTCATTTTTACCAGAGGTTTTGTTAACACATCAGCAGGTAACATATCAGTGCTTAAGTATTTAAGTTCAATGGTTTTATCATTAACCTTTTCCCTAATAAAATGAAATCGAACATCGATATGTTTTGTCCTACTGTGGTGGATTGGATTCATAGCAAGTTTTTGTGCACTTTGACTATCCGAAAATATAGTAACAGTTGGGACCTTACCAGTTAACTCTGATATAAGGCGTCTTAGGTAACAAGCTTCTTTTGCAGAGCTAGCTAGAGCCATATACTCTGCCTCAGCTGAAGATAATGCAACAGTTGGCTGCTTACGAGACTCCCAAGCTATTAGCCCTCCTGCTAATTCAAAGAAGTAGCCAGTATACGACCGCCTGTCCATTGAGGAGTTGCCCCAATCAGCGTCAGAATAGCCTTTCAATGATATATTTGTCCCCTTTTTCCTGTAACAGATACCGATATCCATAGTACCCTTTAAATATCTAAGGCATTGTTTAGCACTATTAAAATGCTCCAGAGTATACTTCGAATTGAATTGACTGAGGTAACTTACAGTAAATGCGATATCCGGCCGAGTATTCACAGCTAGAAACATCAAGCAACCTATTAAAGCTTGGTACGGGCAATCGACTTCAGTAGTTTCATTTTCATTGGAAACCTCAATTCTCTTCGACAAAGGCACCGACGAAGCCTTACACTCTGTCATATAAAATTTTCTTAATATTTTCTCAATATAAGTTCTCTGATTTATTTTAATATAATCATCGGTAACTTCTATATTTAATCCGAGACAAAATTCAATTATTCCTAAATCTTTGCAAGAAAAATATTTACTAATATCAGACTTGAAGTTGTCAAATGTCATATCATTTTTATATAGACAAATTAAATCATCGACGAAAACTGCAATTAAAAGAGTTTCCTCATCATTAAATTTTTTCATAAATATGCAAGGTTCTGATGGAGTTTGCTCGAAACCTATGACTGCTAAGGTCTCCTTTAACTTTATGTTCCATGCTCTAGGAGCCTGCTTGAGTCCATAAAGTGATCGTTTGAGCAAACACACCTTATTACTTCCTTCCTTGGATACAAAGCCTTCAGGTTGGCTCATAAAGACTTCTTCTTCCAAATCTCCATTTAAAAAGGCTGTATCAACATCCATGTGACGGACTTTGAAATTGTGTTGAGCAGCTATAGCCAGCAATGTTCGTAAAGAGGAATTACGAACAACTGGAGCAAAGGTTTCATAATAGTCTACTCCATAAGTCTGCTTAAACCCTTTAGCGACTAAACGAGCCTTATATTTTACCACGTTGCCAAGGGCATCACGTTTTAATTTGTACACCCACTTGCAAGGGATACATGGCTTATTCTTCGGTAGATCAACCAGTTTCCATGTCTCTTTCTTTATTAAGGCATTATATTCGTCTTGCATCGCGGCTATCCAATCCTTTTTGTCTTCTCTGCTGATAGCCTCAGAATATGACAAAGGATCTTCACTAAGCATTGAGCTTACATACGCAGAACAAGAATAGAAATCAGGTGCCTTGCGTTCTCTCGTCGGATAGCGGCGAACTACAACATCATTTTCTGTAGTGGAGGATACACTGTCTTCCCTTCTTTCTGGTATTTCCTCGACCACTTCCGAATTTTGACGCACCGTGGAGTCATAATTTTGGAGAGAACACATATTAGGCGGAGAAACCGACAATGGGATATTAATAATGTCAACTCCAACACTATTATTTTCATCTCTATTCATACTAATACCCGAAAAATTATTTTCAAAGAATGTAACGTCTCTTTCTTTTACTATTTTACGTGGGCAATCTGCGTGTCTAAAATAATAGTTTCTAGGATCATCTGAATATCCTACAAAGACGCATTCAGTCGTTTTCATGTCAAACTTTGTCCTATGACAAGCTGGAATATGAATAAGTGCCCTGCATCCAAACACTTTTAAATGGGATAAGTCAGGTACTTTATTAAACCACAATTGATACGGGGTTATAGTTATAAGTGCCCTATGTGGGGACCGATTTTTTAAATAGACTGCCGTTTCCACAGCATCTTGCCAATAGGCTTTAGATAGGTTGCTAAGTGACAACATAGATCGCGCCTTCTCAACAATACTACGTATATTACGTTCACTAACTCCATTCTGCTGTGGACTGTATGCCACTGTAGTCTGATGTACAATTCCTTGTGAATTAAAGTATTCAGACATCTGTTTATTAACAAATTCCGTCCCATTGTCACTACGGACACACTTGATTTTAGCGCCAGTTTGTCGTTCAACAAGAGATTGAAAATTACAAAATTTATCAAAAACTTGAGTTTTAGAAGAAATACAGTATACAAACGTCATGCGACTAAAATCGTCTATAAAAATAATAAAATATTTATTACCTTGAAAAGAAGAACATGTAAAAGGTCCACAGAGGTCTGTGTGTACCAGTTCTAAAATTGTAGTACCTCTCTTGTATTTCAGTTTCTTAAAAGGTTTTCTGGATTTCTTACTTTGTATACAGGAAATACAGGGCTCCTTATCAACCTCCTTATAATCGATGCCAGTAGCTTGGCCTTTGTTAAGCTTGTCCATGCCAATACGACACAAGTGACTCAAACGCCTATGCCAAAGTTGATACTTGGTAAGGTCTCCGTTCACAAGTAAGGCTGAAGACTTATGTGGCTTAATTACATCACAATCTAATGAATATAGTCCACCACAGTAAGACCCGTGTAATAAAGAATAACCTGTATAACAAAAATTTGCTGAATTATAAAAATTACAACCATTTTTATCAAAAAGTACAGAAAAACCTCTATCAACTGCATTTTTAACTGAAAGTAAATTACAACTTAAATTAGGTACATAAATAACATCTTTAATTTCACTAACGGTTGAGTTACTAGTAGACACAGATATATCACCAACACCAACTGATGGTAAATTCTCACCATTTGCGATTGTTACTGTACCATCACGTAACCGAAAGTTTTCTAGTAGCTCAAAGTTTGAAGTCATATGACTTGTAGCTCCTGAATCAATAAACCATTTGTTACTTATAGTATGGGCAACATTGGTATTTAGAGCCGAATTTGAAAGTAAAGTAGTCTGTCTTACAGATTTCGAACTAGTAGCTTCCTCAGGTTGGTCTGTCACACATTTCGCCTTCATCCGCCTTTTATTTGGACACTGAGGACTTTTGTGACCAGGTTCACCACACTTATAGCATACTATAGGTTTATCTTTCTTTACTCCTCTTCTAAACGATGATCGAAAGGCTGTCATTTCATTTTGGATGGAAATGTCATTTTTCGACATCTCATTCAAAAGTTTGGTTTTGACCAACTCACTCGTCACAACAACATTCGAGTTCTCCAATGCCATAACAAGGGGTTCATATTTAATAGTTAAACCTCCCAAAATAATAGCAGCAATAGAACTATCGTCAATAACTTTCCCTATATCTGCTAAGTCTTGCGCCGTACTCATTACTGCATTGAGATATGACTCAATATTATCAAAATTAGATAAAGAGTACCTGTACAACTTGCGCTCCAAAGACAATTTCCGACCCAGACCTTTATCCTCGTAAACATTTGCGAGAGCATCCCAGGCTTCCTTGGCATTTTTCGCCGTTCGAACATGAGTGATAGCCGAACCATCCAAAGTCAAGGATATTTTTGCCAAAGCCTTTTGATCTTTCGCATCCCTAGCGTCTTCAGGTGTTCGATCACTCACCTGGTATCCTGCTACTGCTTGCCAAAGGTCCTCATGGATCAACAACGCACGCATTTTAAACTTCCAAATGGAATAGCCATCCTTGTTATTTAACAACTTAATTCCATTGAAATGATCACACATTTTACTAACACCTCACTTCGTGCTAATAACGAATGTGGTAAAATAAGGTAGTGTATAGAGCTGGAGTTTAGTAAAATATGAAATAAAAGTTAAAATGTACGTGTAAACAGGAAAGTATATTGTTATTAAGTCAATCAAAATTTTACATCAAATATATACAAAGTGCCAACGTCATCTTTAAGTATAGAACTTAAGATTGTACCAACCAGTATTACAACAGAGACACGATGGGTAACTGCAGCATATTTCAGAACGAGGAAATAATAACTATATCTAATACTGTAAAAGAAGAACCACTTACATTAGAAAATATAGGAAAACTTCTTGAAATACATTTTCAACGAAATAATAATTCAATTATCTCGGAGATTAGAATCATAATGAAAACTAACATTGAAGATGCAAAAACAGAACTAAGAGAGGAAATAAAACAAACAACAGAAAAAATACGAATTAGACAGAACGAATTAAAGGAGGAGTTAGATGAGCTAAATAATAGAATCAACCAATTATCCTATGAAAAGCAAAACCTTTGGACACAAACTGGTACACTACAGCCAGTAATAAATAAATTCAACGAACCATCAACTGAAATTAATATTGAGAATAAGAGATCATTCGTTTTATATGGCCTACTGGAAAATTATTGGGAAACGGAGGAACAAACACATGATCGCGTGATTAACGCAATATACGAGATCTTGAATATTGATTTATCAGGTTATATAGAGGAGATAACTTCATTTTCGTCATGGTGTACTACATCCGCGGGTGTTCCACAGGGTGGCGTGTTATCTCCTTTACTTTTCGCAATTTTTATAAATTCTATTTCTAAGCTTAATTTGTCTTCATCATACCACCTTTATGCAGATGACTTGCAAATATACTTTCAGACATCTATAGAACAATTGGCTGAAGCTGTGCACACTGTTAACAGGGACTTGTCCAGTATATGCGACTGGAGCAATTCGCATGGATTAAAAGTTAACCCAACGAAGTCACAGGTGATACTTATCGGTAGTCAGAGATTAACTTCAAAAATTGACTGGTCTGAGGTGCCCCACATAGAGTTTGATGGAACTAATATTCCATTTAGTAAATCTGTCAAGAACTTGGGACTTCACATTGATACCAGCTTATCTTGGGGTCCACATCTACAAGAAGTTAGTAGAAAACTGTTTGCGTCGGTAGGTTCTCTCCGAAGAATTCGTAATTTCCTTCCCACTGCTACTAAAGTTGCGTTAGCTCAATCCCTTCTCCTTCCTATCCTTGATTACGTCGACTCCAGTTATCCTGACCTTACCGAAGAGCAGCTAAATAAACTTGAGCGCCTTCAAAATGTCTGCATTCGATTCATATATGGCTTACGTAAATATGATCACGTCTCCGAATTTCGCGTCAGGCTCAAGTGGTTGCCAATCCGCCTTCGCCGGGATGCCCATATCCTTTCCTTACTTTATACTATACTTTTTTATCCAAACACTCCACCCTACCTCAAAGACCGTTTTAAATATCTTCACGACACGCATGCTCGAGTTCTGAGATCATCGGAAAATCTTAGTTTGGCGACACCAATGCATTTCACTAAGTTTTATAACAAATCCTTTACCGTGCAGGCTACTCGGCTGTGGAATGCATTGCCTGTCGAAATCAGACGAGCACAATCCTTAAATACATTTAGGAAACTGGTAAAGGTACACTATTTGTCACTTTAACTGTTTTATGTATATAAGTATTTAATATGTAATAATATATGTATGTAGTTTGTATTGATATGTATTTATAATACAGGTATTTATGTATTAGTATTTTTATTTAGTGTATTAGTATATATACATAAAATTGTCAGTAGGTTGCTACATCGCCATCTTCCCATTTTATTTTCTGTAAAATTCCTATCCATCCTAAGGTTGCCTGGAAGAGATCGCTTTTAGCGATAAGGCCGCCCATTGTACAATATACTTAAAATGTTATAAAAATGTACTATTTTTATGTCGATGTACAATAAAGTTTATTTCTATTCTATTCTATAACTCGAATTGGGAGAAGTGGGCCCAGAAGACCGCTAAAAATCGAGTTGATTTCGAAAAGAATGGTGAATAATATATTGAAAAACAGTAGGTACTTCAGAAACACTGGTCTTGCCGTTTCACAATATTTAGAAGACAAAGCATTAAAAGAACGAAATACCTTAAGACAGGCATTGCTAACAGCGCGTAGGAATGGTCATAACGCAACTATACGTAACAACAAACTTCTAATCGATGGCAAAGACGCTACACAGGTGAATACAGAAATTTTCCACAATAGTAAATGCCTCAAAAATAGCCAGAATACAACCAACATTAACTATAACAAAACAACATCCCAGCTAACACCAGTCAAACAACGAGTCAACCCTTCAAATTCCTTTCGAGAACCTTGATATCCTGTATCAGAACATATGTAGTATAATCCCAAAAAGCCATGCAATCGAGGCTCTACTGGAGGAAATGCCTGACATAAAAACTTTATGCATTTCCGAAACTTGGCTGAACAGTGAAAAATTATGGAACCTTCATATAAATGGCTTCTACGTAGCAGCATCCCATAGTAGAAAAAATCGTGTTGGAGGAGGTGTGTGCATATTATTAAAGAACTTTATAGAAAGTAGAGAACGTAAAGATATAAGCATATTGTCAATAGATTCAACTTTTGAAGTTTGTGCTACAGAGTTACAAAATATCAACGTATTGTTGGTTGTTTTGTATTGGCCAGATAGTAACAAAGATAGGGATATGTTTTATACGCAACTGGAAATACTCCTGAAACTACTGGACAAAAAGGATAAAAAGAAATCAATAATTATTGGGGGGGATTTCAATGTGAATTACCTAACACACAGTAAAAATAAAAGAGAACTATCTAATTTAATGCTAAGATATAATTTTAAACAAAAAGTAACAGAACCAACTAGAATTTCGGTAACTAAATCTAGTTGCTTGGACTTGATATTTACAAACCAAACAAATAAATATACACAAACTTCAGTACAAGAATTGGGATTTTCAGATCACAAAGGTGTTATTTTTTCCATAAAAGTAAAATTTAGCTCGGTAAACCAAATAATGATAAATAAAAGAATATTCTGTGAAAAGAACATAAATAAATTTAAAGAAAAATTACAATATATAAATTGGGAGAAAATAATAAAACAGAATCAAAATATAAATCAAAATTACAATGGTTTTTTAAATACTCTAAAAAATATTCTTGATCAAACTATACCTAAGAAAACAATTAAAATTCAGTTTAAACGTAAAGTATCCTGGCTTACGAAAGGTATTAAAACGTCCTGTAAAAATAAAAGATTCTTAAAGCAATTAATTTCACAAACAAACAATAATATAATACATTCCTATTATAAAACATATGAAAAAACACTTAAAAAAATTATACATAAAAGAAAAAAACTTGCAAATGTAAATCAATATAGAAATTCCAAAAACAAAATGAAAACTATGTGGCAAATTATTAATTCTGAAACAAGTAAAAATCGCGATATAAATAAGCAGAACATTAAGCTAAAGACCGGAAATACCTTACTAACAGAACCAAAAGTAGTCGCAGATACATTTAACAACTACTTCACACAAGTCGCAAAAAATAATGTCACTGACAAGAAAAACGAAACCTTCCAAAATTCTATGCGAATGTGTAATCAGATAGAAAACAGTATGTACCTAAAGCCCTTAGAGCCGCGTGAAGTATTTTTACTAATAAAAAATTTAAAAAGCAAAACAAGCCAAGGCATTGATGAAATTCCCCCACTGTTGATAAAAAAGTGCATTAAGGATTTAGTAATTCCATACACTTCCTTAATTAATCAATCTTTCACTGAGGGTACATTCCCAGACGCTCTTAAAGTATCTTTGCTAAAACCTGACCATAAAAATGGAGATAAATCTGACCCTAACAATTACCGTCCGATAGCATTGTTACCAACATCGTCCAAAATAATGGAACAAGCTATGTCTAAACAATTATATAATTTTTTTGAGAAATATAATATATTAGATGACAGCCAAAATGGTTTCAGACGAAATAGGTCCACAACTCTAGCCATTTTTAAATATGTTCAGAGCATACTAAATGCGATAGACAAGAAAAAATACGCAATAGGACTGCTATTGGACTTAAGCAAGGCATATGACAGAGTGAAGTATGACACTCTACTAGACCAACTTTATAGTGTCGGAATACGGGGTTTGGCACACAAGTGGTTCAAATCCTACCTTACTAACCGTCAACAGTACGTGGAAATAGAGCATACAGACTTCAAAACAGGTAAAATTCAGTTTATAAGATCAGAAAAAATAAGCATTTCTAATTCTATTCCACAGGGTAGTGTCCTTGGAAGTATCTTGTTTTTGGTATACATTAATAATCTGCCAAAAATCTTAAATGAACATTGCACCCTTTTTGCTGACGATATATCCGTGATTGTTCCGTGCACAGAATTAGATGAATTATATAGTAAGCTTAATGATAGTTTAGGAAAAATAAATAACTGGTTAAATGCACATAATCTACTTCTTAACCTTAGTAAAACTAAAATCATCGAATTTAGACCCTATCAAAAAACACCACTAAATATAGAATATAAATATAAGAATTCCAAAATAAAAATTGAAACAGCATCCACATTATTAGGAATTGAGATAGATAATCATCTAAACTGGAAGGCACATATTCAAAAGGTAACAAGGAAAATGTCATCGTTTATCTATGCTCTCTATCATCTAAAAAAAGTAACAGACACAAGAACGGCCCTAACAGCTTATTACGCATATGCCCAATCTTGTCTCACATATGGCATAATTCTATGGGGCAATAGTCCAGATATCCAACACATAAAAATTCTTCAAAAAAAATGTATACGAATTATATTCAATATTGATCAGATGACCTCTTGTAAACCCTACTTCATAAAAGAAAAAATACTTACTCTAACATGCTTATATATATTGGAAATATGTAAATTCACAAAAAAGCATATGTCTCTATATTCTCCAAACACCGCAATAAAACGTAATGATAGATACAGAAACAAATTAAAGGTCCCGCTTGGTAGCTCTCTTCAAATGAGTAGATCAGGTCCATACTGGATGTCAATAAAAATTTATAACAGTATTCCAAATAATATAAAAGACCTACAGAGTTATAATACATTTTCAAATAAACTCAAAAAATATTTATTGGAAAAAGCTTATTATACTATTCAGGAGTTTTTCTATGATAGTGGAACTTTATTATTTTAAGCATAAAGATTGTAAACTCTTTGTATCTCTGTACCTAGTTTTTAGTAGTAATACGTTTATTATTATTATATAATTCTTATAAATTTATTATTTGTATGGCAAGTGTCGCCCTCTTTGTCGGTTTTGCAGTGCCCCAACGGGGTGTCATGTGTGCAATGAACTACCTAATGTATTTTAACAACTATATTAACCATGTGACAAGCAAATAAATAAATAAAATAAATAAAAATCGAAAATATTCTAATAGTACACTCATGGATTCAAGGGAAATGTAGCCAGTGTAATTACTGGGCATGGAAGGCATATCATCTTAGTCCCAAACGCACGTGCAGTGTTAAGTGATTTACCCTTAATATTGCAAGTGTCTATAGGCAACGGTAATCACTTAACACCAGGTGGGCCGCAAGCTTGTTCAAGCATCTCGTAATATAAAAAAGGAATATTTTCGATTAGGTAACTTGGTTTTCGTAGTACGACGATGATATACTATATAACATCTTCAACGTAGTAAGCCGTAGTAAGAGTACCGTGAGCATACTGGTGGGCGTTAAGGAGCGTAGGAGCAAAGTCAACGACCCCGTCTCAATATAGCGACTACTTATTTCAATACTATCGTATTTACGATTAGTAATTGAAAACACTTCGATTTTTATAAATACGTAATTGACGTCAGAGCAAATAAATAACATTGATGTCAGAGAAAACAGACTAGATACTGATATATCGATAGAAGATGACTCTTTGTAACGCTTGATGGTCTGGTATACAAATTTCTGCATTATTTTTAATGGTTTTAACAAGTTGAAAATCTCGACTTTTATTATTACTAATAGACACTACATATCTGAGTGATCTGTAGGTTATTGGTTATTTTTTATGGGCAAACCGGGTAGTCTTTTCGTGAGAGAATCTATGTCTTATGTACATACTACCTACAACACGTTTCATATTTTACTTTATTATAGTTCAGTGAAATGATATCACTGATATTTGTTTTGTCATATCACTTTAACGTGTTTAATGCGAAGACGTAACAAACAAGAATATCGCTTTCTTCCGTGATTTCGTGGTATCCCTAATATCCTCATTTCTCTGCAACATAATTTAGACATAATAAATTGGTACAATTGTAAAAATCAACAAACATACCTGGTAAAATGCCGATTACCTAAATATGAGACTAGACAAGGAAACCTTGTCAAGAATTACATTTGTGAGCAAACCAAACAGAAGCACAGCCTAACGAATCAAATCCAATACTGGGGGACGTCGTATGCGCGATGAATGGAACTCGTCATGCAAGAAGAATACATAGCGGATTAGACTCCATTCAGGACCACGGCACGGCAGTCCGCTTACAAATATCACATTTCATTGTCCTTTCAACCACGATCTATTTATGACGAATAACAAATAAAATAACCATCGAAAAGATTGTATTGGTGTTAGGATTTTTGACGATTTAAAAATACTTAGCGAAGCCCATAGAAATACTTACGTACTCTACTCATACTATCAAAAAGGTTGAGTAGAGATTTAGGTAACATATCATTATCATAATAACATCCTTTATAACTCGACCCAATGCTGAGACACAATGACTCTTGTCATTATAGAAGGTTTAGACAGTAGTCCACCACGCTTGCCCAATGCGGATTGGTGGTTGGAGTATAAGGTGATCAACACCCCTTTGCTGATCCATTAGTCGCCTTCTACGACACCCATTGAAGGATATGGGGTGATGCTATTCTACTCTGCCGGCATCATATGGCACGGGTAATATATAAAGCCATATCTGGTAGTATGGACAATGTACTGCCTGAAAATAGTGACCTAGGTCGCCCGTGTAAGAGACACGATATGACAGTGGCACCAAACCCAGAAAGTAACCAAATCTTCAGTGAATCAACAATCAAATGCTGACAACCAGAATAGTACATGCTAAAACACTAAATCAAATCATTTATTAACCTTATAACAGGGTATGCTACATTAGGCAAGTCATTTTACAATTGTCTTAATATATAATTGTTATAAATAAGTAATAACCATTCAGGAAAATATGGCTTTATTCGACTTTAATATGAAGCATGAAAGACAGTTGACAAATCTATGCCCATCAGTCACCCCCTCCAACTTGGTAATCTGCCAGGTGAGCTGGAAGCCGTCTCTGCCTGGTTGAGCGACGTAAATCACTTCTTGGGCTCCCATCCCCTGCAGTCTCTGAGGGGTTGCACTGTGTAACTTCAGGGGAATCTTCATCTTCATCCGATGAGTAGTCATATTGACAACGAGAAGTTGGTAAAGGCGCCAAGTGCCTATTAGAGATTGTACCTTCATGCCCATTCGCGTAACGTACATAAGAATAAGTCGGATTGCTTTGTATTAGTTCACCTTCTTCTACTTGCGGATCAAACTTAGAGTTCCTGACGCTCTTTTTTATTAATATTGGTCCCGGTGTCATAAGCCATGCAGGGAGCGATACCCCGTTTGGTGTACGTCTGGCATGGATAAACATTCTTTCGTGAGGCGTGGTATTTATAGATGTGCATAATAATGATCTTATAGAATGCAGCGCTGTAGGGATGACATTTTCCCAATCTGTTATGCTTAAGCATTTGGAACGAAGACAGAGTTGTATAGTTTTCCAAAGAGTTCCATTAAAGCGCTCTACTTGGCCATTTCCTTGCGGATTGTAAGGTGTAGTACGACTACAAGCAATATCGAGTGATGTAAAATACTGAGTAATTTCTTGTGATAAAAATGAAGTCCCTCTGTCAGAGTGAATGTACATCGGTGTTCCAAAAATTGAGAATATTTCATCAAGACATTTAACAACAGTAGCTGACGATAAGTCTTTACAAGCGTATGCAAATGGGAACCGACTGAATTCGTCAATAATGGATAGAATATACTTATTTTGCGTTTTCGAAGGTAAAGGGCCTTTAAAATCAATATTGAGGCGTTCAAAAGGTGCGGTAGCCTTAATTAATCGCCCTCCAGTTTGTGCATATCTAGGTTTTACTTCAGCACACACTCTGCAGTTAGTTGTCATTTCCCGGATATTCTCCAACGAGTATGGTAAGTTTTTCGATCGCACCCAGTGGTTCATACGAGTTATACCCGGGTGACACAATCTTTCATGAAGGGATTTGAGGGTATCCAAGGTAGTAGAAGCGCACACTCTTGTAAGAGCATCAGCTGCTTTATTTTCTTTGCCAGGGCGATAGATAATGTCAAATTTAAAACATGATAGTTCCAAACGCCATCTCTCGATCTTATCATTCTTGATTTTACTGGAAGCAGTCTGATCAAACATAAAAGCAACTGATTTCTGGTCCGTTATCAACAGAAAATTACGTCCAATCAGGTAATGTCGCCATTTACGCAGTGCTTCTACCACTGAAGCAGCCTCTTTTTCAATGGATGAATGTCTTTTTTCCGGATCAGTCAAGGAACGAGAAAAGAAAGCAATAGGTTGTCCATTTTGTGTAAGAGTTGCTGCAAGTGCATTGTCTGATGCATCAGTCTCAACTACAAAGGTCGCATTATCATCTATGGCAACCAGTGATGCAGCGGCAATATCAGACTTTAGTTTGTTAAAAATACTAATCGCTTCATCTGAAAGAGGAAAGGTATCGGCAGACAAAAGTGGTTTGATTCTTTCAGAGAAGTTGTGTATCCATTTCGAATAGTGAGCGAATAGACCGAGAGCTCTTTTCAGCGATGATGGATTCTCCGGCACTGGTAGATCTAGAAGTGGCTTAAGTCGTTCAGAGTCAGGTTTGATTGTATTATTGTGTACGTTGTACCCGAGAAGATTGATAGAGTCTGAGTTGAAGATACATTTGTTTAAATTCAAAGTTAAATTGTATTTTTCTGCAGCTTTCATAAAATTTTCTAGGTTAACGTCATGATCGTGTTTTGTTTTCCCACAAATAGTTACGTCATCGAGATATGTAAAAGTTCCTTTAAGTTGTTCATTTTCAATAATATAGTTCAGACTTCGTTGAAAGGCAGCTACTCCATTTGTGACCCCAAATGGGATCCTCGTAAATTGGTAAAGTTTCCCGTTAGCTTCGAAGGCAGTGTATATCTTTTCTTTTGACATAATGGGAACCTGATGGTAGGCACTCTTTAAATCAATCTGACTAAAATGATTGTACTTTGCTACTTTTGTTACTATGGTTTCAATATTCGGGAGAGGAAATTCGTCAAGTTCGGTATACCTGTTTATAGTGCGAGAGTAGTCAATTACCATCCTTTTCTTATGAAATCCTCCACCAGCAACTAGAACTTGTGCTCGCCATGGAGAAATGCTAGGCTCGATAATACCATCCTCAAGTAACTTTTTAGTTTCAGTTCTTATAAACGCCTCATCTTCTTCTGAATAACGTCGAGACTTTACGGCCACTGGCTTGATGTGAGGTGAAAGATTGGAAAATAATGAAACCGGAGGTAGGGAAGATTCAATAACGTTACATATTCTCAATGGTTCCTGAGATCCTCCAAAATTCATTTGTATTGAAGAGTGTTTTCTCAGTATATCGTGACCAATAATGATATCTGCGCAAAGGTTGTTGACGACTAAAAGAGGATGCTGCCTATATTGATGTCTGTCCAATTTCAAAGTCGCCAAACAGACTCCTTCTACGAATGACACATGGTTCAATGATGCTAAGTTGACAGTCTGCCGACATGGCTTTACTTTTAAGTGCATACATCGTACTAGATCGCTATTAATAAAGCTAAGTGAACTCCCTGTGTCAATTAATGCATCAGCCTTATATTGATTTACTTCCACTGGCACGGTAGCTTTGCGAAGACTCCCAGGTGAAGCTGCAGAAACAGCAGATGCCGCGCTAACTTGCGAGTCTTGGCAGTCGTCAGTAGGTAAAGCAGCAACAGATCTCTCTGCGTGATTACTGCGACATACATTTGCAAAGTGTCCCTTTTTAGAGCATAGTTGACAATTTTGATGAAACGCTGGACATTTTATTCTTTGGTGCACATCTCCGCCACAAAAGAAACAGCGTCGCCTGGCATTCTGCCGAGTGGTCCTACTTGTAGCGGCTGTATTTCGTTCAATAACAGGCAAGGCATTGATAACACTAGTCGAAGGTCCAGAGTAAGGGTTAGAGAATACTAATGTGTTTGTTTCCGCATCTTCCAGTGAGATAGCAAGGTTCGTGGCTTCGTCAAAAGTTAAAGTAAGTTTTTCCAATAATCTTTCTCTTATCTTTTGTGACTTTATACCGGCAATAAACGAGCCTCTCATTGACTCATCCTGATGTTCGGAAGCAGATACAGCCTTAAAGTTACAGTCCTGGCTTAATAACTTGAGTGCTTGAATGTACTGTTTTACAGATTCGCCTGTTTCTTGCTTGCGGGTAGCTAATAAGTGCCGAGCAAGTATTTCATTTCTTGGTTTCACAAAAATGTTATTTAGAACGTTCATCGCATCTTTAAAATTAGCACAGTCTCGAATGTAAGAGAAAATCGACGGAGATAAGTGATTTACTAACAGTTTTAATTTTATTGGTTCAGGAGTGTTTTCTTCGCACTCTTCTGCTAGGAAGTTTTCAAATGTGAATCGCCAGTGAGTCCATTTTAAATCCGCCGTAACTGTGTTTGGCTCCACATCAAATCGATCCGGACGTAGATATCGAGATAATTTACTATTATTGGGATCTTTGTTAGTCGTCATTTTTAGCGTAGTAAGAAATAACGTATAAGTTATTTAAAGTCGATTAAATTGTTATAAATAAGTAATAACCATTCAGGAAAATATGGCTTTATTCGACTTTAATATGAAGCATGAAAGACAGTTGACAAATCTATGCCCATCAATAATAATATACTTAATTAAAATAAAATAACTTAAAAATCAATTCAAATATACAAAATATAGTAGGTAATATAGTTACAATGCAGTCAAGTGATACTATGGTACATACAATATTTTTTCATTCATCACAAAATAAAGATATCTAAAGAAAAATTTCAGTTGGTGTTTAAAATCATGCCCATCGTAAACATACGTAGAGCCAATAAACACTATCAAGAAAAATATAATTGCTACATTTTAGTACCGTTTTGAATATGCTTGCGTCAGAACTGTAAAGATGATTCGAAGATTTCGAAGTTATTCCAAAGTCTCTATCGCCCTCTAACCAACATGAATGACCAGACCGAGAATTCCAACAATGATAGGTACATTGACCTCTGTAAGCTTATGAATCATAACTGTATACACAGGCTTAATCACAGTCGGGTCTACAGTTGACAAAAAGTATACATATTTGTCGAACCTTGCGATGACATTTCAAATAGAAAGATTTTACAAGACTAAATTCAAAGAATTTAGACGGTGTGCAAACGTAGACATTTTTTTAACCACGTCACACCTTCACAGTAGACCTTAGTTGCTGTGTCAGGGAGCGGCTAAGTTTGCGCGTTTGTGTGGCGCCTTATCGAAGTATTTGTTGACTTCTGTCATGTGTTAAGCTAGAGCATTGATTAGCAATAAATAATATTATTAAAAAACGTACTGAAGCATTGAAGATGTAATATTTATTATTTCACTGAAAATCAGAATGGTTTACCCACGTCAAGTGGTAATCAGATGGAAAACAATAAATTATCGTTATTCCATACCAGTGAACCGTAAATTGTATTGTGTAGAATTAATCAGGACTTTCGGAACATATTACAAAAGGGAATATGCCCAGTCCTAAGGCACTAAACACACTGATCTCGTCATGCAAGGACACGGCGCGGACATCATTCTGTTTCATTCAAATACCGTACCAAACACACGGCAATAAGGTCATTAATTGTCGTATCCTTGCCTGATGCCAAATCAGTGTGCTTCGCCTAAGGATTCCTTTAAAAATTGTGTTATTACCAGTTGACGTCACTAATTTGTTCCGACTGGTAACAAATAGTTAGAGTTTTTAACATTTTGAACTTTCGCGTCTTATGGTCTAGACGAGTAAAATATAAACAAAGTAATGGTCGAAACACTATGTACCTTGACTCGTAGTTTCGATCAGCTCGTGACCATACAGCCGCAACAAGGCGAACGAAACGTCTAGTCAAGATACATAGTATTTTGAGACTTGCTGTCTTTCGGTATATTGTGCTCGTCTAGAACCTATGTAGTCATCCAAGTGAGCAGTAGAGTTGTTTTATCTTTGATGAGGAATGAATGAATGCAATTGAATGAAAAAGCCCTTTACTTAATTGGACTTTGCTAAGTACTTTTAAATCGTCAAAAGCCCTACCACCATTTCGGAACGAAATAATTATTGTACTTAAATAATTATTATTATGCGGAGATTTTTTGAAGAGAAGTTTTTGGCCTCCTTGTAAAGTGATAAAAGTAAGGTAGTAAGGTGAGTAAGGTTGCCAGAGCACCACGGGATTGCGAGAGTGACACTTCAGAGTTGCAATCGTCTATCTGTAGCCTATGATGACTTCCAACCCCATAGCATAAAAATGCCTATTAAGTAAAACATCAATAAGTTACTGAAACACCGTAATACACGCGCCGGTGTGACTGGCAACCACTTTTGTTTGCTTCCAACATCTTTATGCTGTGATCCACTCAGACTTACACCCCATCTCCTTCAAACAATAACGTGAAGTACCCTTATGTCTGAGCCCGCTCTTAGACTTGTGCACTAAAATTAGTTGTTATACTGCTGGCATAACATAACAGTGAATTAATTGCAAATTTTTACATGAACAACAGAAGTAACCCGAACTGCTGGGATCTATTTATTTAATAATAATAATCTGTATAACACATTTGCTCGTAAAGGGTCTCTTATTCCACCAATTTCAATGTCGTGTTGTATCTCATTACGCACTTGTTTATCAAGAAGCTCCGTCTAAAAACGAACGGTACTTTTTTAAATCTTGCAAAGAGTTTTTATGTCGGAAAAGTGGTCAACATTTTATGAATAAAATTAACTTTGGGAGATAAAATATAATAAATAAACATTTCATTTTAATTCAATTAATTTTCTCAATAAATTACAACCATTTATCAGTAACAATAACACAAAAATATTAATTTACTTTATTAGTAATACTGGCTGTTTTTTGTGCCTTTGCTTTAAAAAAGCGCTGATGTGCGCGCGTATTGCTAATTTGTGAACAAGTAAAAATTATTCCGCGCGCTTTTTCTTTTCGCTGTATTGTTTTTATTTGAAAATGTCGTCAAGTAGTGATGAATTTATTAATTATTTCCTCGCAAATATGTTACAATAATCTTTATTGTCAATTAAAATTACAGAGGTTGTGGCTACAACTTCTGCACTAGGCTCGTAGACCTGTATCGCAGTAGTTGATTTCAAAATCGTTACGTTGACAGTTAAATGGAATTAAATTTAATTTTGAAAATTTAATTGGTATTTTATTTAGAATAGAATAGAAATAATCTTTATTGCATATCGACATAAATATAAAAAGATATTTAATATATGTACAGTCACGAGCAATAGTATGTATCCACTGTTGCCATTTCAGCACCTTTATTTCCTACGCAATAAGAGTCAAATGTGAATACTTGTTAGTGCTCATGCTGTACAGTACACAGTCAGATTACAATTAAAGTAAGACTACAAACAATATGTTTTAGATCGTAAGTCAGAACACCATGCTGTTAATAATTTTTTATTCTTGGCCGGGAAGCTCTTGGCCTTCATCTCACCTGAAGTGACCATAAGACTGAAGACGGAATCGAGCTTCACCTGGAACCATCAACCACAGAGGGACTGGATATCTTATAATTAAGTGTCGGGACAGAATAATGCTGTTAACATTATTATTACAGCGTCAGATTTTGATGAGAGGGTGGTAACTAGCCAGGCGGAATTTAAAAAAGCCCTACCACTAAGGGGCCATCCATAAATTACGTCACACGAATTTTAGGACTTTTTAACCCCTCCCCCCGTCCTTGTCACAGGTTGTCACATTTTTAGAACCTAAAGAGAGAGAGTCCTAAAGTATTAAAAATATAGATCGAGTTCGAAAATTTTTAGATTTTTTTATTCGCATATAAATTTCGCGTTTTTGTACTTTAAATTTTAACATGTGTCACATAGCTTTTGACCCCCCCCCCCCCCCTGCCTATTTAATTGACATAATGTCTATTTTTGACATCGATGATATCGTAATCTTATCACTTGTGTCTCTAAAGGATCTCGAGATAGTTTCCTGAAAATTTATATACTTAAAGCACTAAAAAGCAAAAAATAAATTAATTTTAAATAAAAAAAAACGCATTCAAAACTAAAAACGGAGAAATTGAAATTTTGTTTATAAAAATCTATTTTTTTAGGGAGGTGCCCACCTCAATATTTGGAATAAACGTTGTCTCGGGACTGACCTCAAAAAAACATTTAAATTTTTATACTTAAACAAAAATTTTATTTTGTGTGTGTTCCGTTTTTAATTTTGAAGGTGGTTTTTAAATAGATTTCTTTATCGCTCTCGAAATTTTTAAATTACTTTTCCTTTTCATGGATCTTGAAATAGATGAGTTCAAGCAATTGGTTCACCCATCTGATTGCCTACCAACGGCACATTTACTTATTCGACTTTCATTATCGTTGCTACGCGGACGAGGATGTTTTAGGATGTCACCATTTTGCCGAATAATCAAATATTGTTTAAAGCTTTGCTAAACAATTTTGAGATAATAAGTTTATAGTAAGTATTGTAACATAGAACGCACAATCGTATCGCAATCGCCCCCTTTTTCTTTACAGGTAAAAATTCTCGTTAAGAACAATCGCTTTAATTGAATAACAAATGAAAACGTCTATCTCCACCTGAACATTTCCTTATTTAGCGAGCAGCAAACTCGACAAAAGAGCCCCTGAAAACAGTTTATAAATGAGTGTTTTTAGTTTGAGAGACGAAATAGCCCCATCGGAGGAACTAGCTCCAAGTGGGACCGAAATAATTAAAAGTTATGCCCGCCGCCCGCACCGCGCCGCACCGGACAGCGAACGCGCCGGCCGGGAATTCTGCTCAAAGTGCTGAACCAAGTATTGGGCGAGAATCTAACAAAAGTACTCCACGTCAGCCGGAATCGCTACTAGGTTTTCGTTTTTACTTTTCCCCTACTATGAACGGAATGGCGGCGCGTAATATATTACATTGTTGAGTTATTACAGCACTTGTGGCGTTTTAATTACACGATTCGGACAGTCGTCTAGCAACGAGCTGCGTGGAACACTGTTTGCTGTCTAAGTTACTAAACCAAGGCTGTGCACTATTGTAATTGGACTTCAGGTTTATTTAGTATGTCTAGTTATCTATTTGTATAAGTGTAGTAATCTGTTGTCTATAATTGTGCCTTTCAATAAAAATAAAAATAAAATAAATAAATACGTAGCTATGTGCCTATAGAGATTTCACTTCAGAAATGACAAAATTAAAAAACAATCTCTTTTTTATTTTTCGTTTATTTTGTGAAAATGCTACCCTTCAATTGGGCCACCCAACTAATTTTAGTACAGGGCCCCTCCGAGGCACGATACGCCGCTGGTACTAGTCCTCGTTAAAAATCCAATTTTTGTAACTAAATAATAAAAAAATGGAATTCAATTCAATCTAAACTCTAACATCAACTACATTATACATATATTTTATAAGAGACTAAATGCAATCGGAAAGACACAAAATTATCCTGTATAATACAGTACCAAAAAAAATGCAGGTTTTATTAAATTTAAATTTTCAATTAAATTATTATTTGTAAGTATTAAAACGAATTCAAAGTAAAAAAAAAAAATAAAAAAAAATAGTTAGAAAGAGAATTGATGAAACACGATCCTCAAGTATCCAGTGTTTATGATGAAGAACAAATTGCGTCAATCCTTATTAAATTTGGTACGAGTAATAAAGATACACGTCCTTGTTGACCCAACCACAAACTAAGCCGTATATAGCGGAAACAAGAAACTTCCACGTAAAGGTAACACTGCGAATTGAATACAAACGGTGCCATTAAGATCGCGATGAAAGCCTCCTTATAACAATACTTAGTGGCGGTCGTAAATGCGACGTTCCTCTATTTTGTTTTCGGGAACAGTTTCATTAAGTGCGAAATGTTGGTGGGTTTTTTTCCCGGCGCGGCGTCGCCCGCAGCGCGCAATCCCCCGATTTTTCAACTTTATTGTCGGGCCAAGTTTGCAAGCCCGACGCGCCTGTTCTCCACTTATTATGCCGCCTCTCCTTGCATCTTATTATGCTATAGGCCTATAGAACTGTGGTAATGGGAACAATGGACGGTGTTTTCTGCGTATATCGGCTTTTGTGTTTTTGAAACTTAGCTCTTTGGACAATTGTTTAGGATTTTATTTTATTAAAGAGATTTTCCCAAATTATGGGAGTTTAGAACGTCTGGATTTTTATTATTATAAAATCAACAATTCCAATATTCATAAACATTAAGGTTGAAGGTATTAAATATCTAGTGAATGCAGAAACACGATAGCAATAATTCACTCCATTAAAAAAGAATAGTACTAAATTAGCGTTAAAACCACGATTCGTAATAGAAGAAAATTTCTAAAGATAAAAGTTATATTAACACATTTCACTAGTTATTAGGAAATTACTTAAGAAACCTAGAATTCATTTCCATAAATAAAAAAAAACAACAATTTCCCATGTTTATAGGCGTATGTTTAGAGCTGAGACACAGGGAATATATATATTTCTAGTTGTTTTCTAAGCCCTCACGCGGAGGTCCACTCCTTAATATTTAATAGAAAATGTTTCGGACAGTCCATCATTATATATTTAAAATCTGGGTCATTTGTAATTGAACAAGAAGTTTCAGAAACATTTCAAGGGAGCAGTTGCCTAGTGTTAAAACACATCGGCCGTAATGTAGGTTTGCAAAAAGGTATGAATCAACTATTGTCCTGTAAATACTGCATTGTTACGGCAAAATTATTTACTACCTACCAACATCAACAATATAAGTTATAATTTTTGAATTTATAACAATGCTAATGTTTCACGATCATATCTGAAATAAACATAAAATAACATATAGCTTGACTGACAACTAACTAATTAATCATGAACAGCGATTAAGAATTTACGTTAAGATAATTGATACACTAACATCATTTTTCATAAATCGACATGATTATAATATGATTTTAACTCCACATGTAATATTCGTATAGTTAAACATGTCGTTGGCATATTATGTTTAAGAAAAAACACATATTACAAGTATATTGCTAACGAATCAAAGAAAAAGTGTCGCAATTTTTAATTGTACTGTGTTCTTACGAGTAATATTACAAATACTACTTTCCCTGATAACCCTGAAATCGAAAATGTCATGAATCCGGCAAGCAGCCGTATTGCACACGCAACCAACCTTTGCTCAAAGCTTAGGTTTACCACAGACGTTTGCTTTTATTTTAACGTACAATATTGGAATGCAATAGAACTTATACAAGTAAATATGTGGCGAGGAAATGATAAAAAAAAATCAGTCAAATCACAGATAAAGTACAACTCATTTTTCTCATAGAAATTATTAAAATCTCTAAACTGTTTTAATGAAATTATGAAATAAGACAAGTTAGGACTGTAATACTCCCTCTTTACTTACTACTCTCTAGCGGCCATGGCGGCGTCCTGCTCGGACAAACGCATGCATTATATGCCAGCAAAAAAGGGAGATATTGGATCAAAGAGAACATTGCATAACTAAATATAAGTATCGGCTGAAAAAATTAAAGACACTTCTGTTTAAATTTATGACCGTGACTGTGTAGTTAAGGTGCATCAACACCGCAGTTAACTTTTGTGGTACTCATGTGGTCACATTGTGCAACACTGTAACATTAGGCAACTAGCTGTAACTTTGGTAGCAACTTGCTACTATTTGTCGAAAAAGACATTTCGAAGCAGTCGATTCATCGCGTCTATGCCACCCATAAGATAAATTAACAAAATATAACAAAGAGTAACTTTTAGCAACTAGCAACCCCGAACCCCGCATCCTACTGTCCCGTCTGTCGTACGTTCCCGCGTTAACAGATGTTATTTTATGTTGCCATGTTGAGTTAACCTTGTCTAACGATGTTATCGATTGTTACCACTTGACTGGTTTCAAAAGTTAGGTAACATTACTTAACATATACTAACACGGCACCATATACTAAAATTTAATAACTTTTTGCTATCGGAAGATGCTCAGTAATACTTGAAATCTCTTGTTCTTCTAAAACTAACTGCGGTGTGGATGCACCTGAAGCGCCAGTGAATCAACAAACAGTGCCAACAACCAGGAAGCAGGAAAGGTGTGACACTCTAAATCAGTCTTTCTCAAAGTGGGCGATAACGCCCCCTTGTGGGCGTTGGAGACCTAGAGGGGGGGTTAAGGGACCCAGAATAAAATAGGGCTGGTATAGCTAGGGGGGCGTTTTTATATATTTTAAAATTCTCTAATATCAAACCTACCTACTACTCAATATCGAATAATCAGTGTATATTTCTGCCCTGTATGATGGTATATAAACTAAAAATACTTAACCTAGATTTTGTAGGATAGCCCGTACGCCGTACGCAATCAAGTTGTAACAAGTTTTGTTAAATAAACGAGTTTGTTCGTGTTTGTGTAATTAAAGTAATGAAATTGTGGTTTTTAAGTTTTAGGAGTGTATAAAAAATTGGGGGCGCTGAAAAAGAATTGGTTTTTATAAGGGGGCGGTAAAAGAAATAAGTTTGATAATCTCTGCTCTAAATAAATTATTATTCCGTATGACTTGTCCTCGTGGATAAACTTTAGAGTATCATTGTAGGGATGAATAAAACAGTTGAGTAGTGGCCTCAACGGTTTTATTTATCACTACGATGATTCTCTAAAAAGCACTAATGTCATCTCTACATGCTTTCCTGCGACTTTCTATCTAACTACGACGGAAGGGACAAAAAGATTTTAACACCGTCATTCTTTCGCGCTTTGCCCATTTACTAAAATTCATTCCTTATAGATTGGACATACCCGAAGGAACAAACGCTAGTTGATGGGGGGCTATTCTCTGCAATAGGTATACACGAGAAAACTTGATCTCAGATATCTTCGAAGTCTTACGTAATCGGGCGAAAAAGGTTACCCGATTTTAGTCGATTGTCTACGTTAGGCCTTAAACGGAATGCTTGCAACACGGTGACCCCGTATATCTCGCCGTATCTACCCATACGTCTTTATTCAATCCAATTTTGAAAGACAGCAAGAAAGATACCGCCAGGAAAATGGAAATCGAAAATGTTTCGACAGTAATTGGATTTCTCGTTATGAAAGTTGCTGCTAAAATGGTATTCGCCCTTGACACCGGCTAATCTTCTTTTGGGAAAGTTTATTAGGCGCTTTTATGGTTTCGACGGTTGCGTCATAACGGACTATTTTTTAATCTTTGCAACCACTGAGGCTAATGTTACTTCAGAGCACCAAGCACTGACATATTTCGACGGCGAAAACAGTGTCCCGGTAGCGTAGTAGTTACCCTTATCATTACTAATTAGGCGAGATGACTTCCCAGTTCAGATCCAAAAAAGAAATACTAAAATTATTCGAAATAAAAATACAATATTATTGTATACCCATATATTAATAAAGTTGAACACAAACATAATATCTAAGCATAAAACAGATAATGTGTTCTATTCTACGTATCGATAACTAAAGTTAAGCAACTAAGACCATGGTTGATAGTTCGATAGGGGACCAAATATTTTTCAATGTGATTTACCCCTTCCGTAAGTCTCGTAGCAAAAGCAAAAGCACAACAAGTCAACGAGAATTAAACAACAAACTCTTCCATTAAAGAGCTGAGCCTTTCGGCGTAAATTACTCGTAGGTATACTCGTTATTTTTCATTGGCAATGGGTGCACAAAGGCAGCGATCGGTCAGACCAATTGTGGCACGCCTAATTGCCCGCGATTGTCTACGCTCGCCTTTATCCAGACACTCTTTGTGCAGACTTTTCACCACTTCTCAACCCTTATAATTTTACCAAGAATAGTTGAGAGCAGCTTTGATAATCTCGTCTATGAAGAAACTCCTTGAACTATTTTTATTTGGTTTTCCACCATATACAGAACTATACTATTAGTTTATCATATGTATATATATTACAAGATGGCAAACAAGCTTACGGCCCACCTGGTGTTAAGTGGTTACCGTCACCTATATATACTTGCAATATTAAGGGTAAAGTACAATATTAGGGTAAAGTAGCTCGGCTTGGATGAGACTTAGCAGCAGCTTAAACCATGTGTCTAAGCCATCTGTCCCCCTACCTAAGGCCGCAGCCAAACACTTTTCAGCGTTCGTGGTCACGGGATGTCATCCCGTCACCACGAACGCTGAAAATTGTTACGAAACGTCGGGCAATAATAACATCATGTAAAATCTAATTACACGCGAGTTAAATCCGTAAAAGTTGTTTTATTTATATCATTAACATTCTAAATAAATAAATAATGTACGAAACTAGGTTAACATATTAACAACAGCAAGAAATTTACTATTGATATACATATTTTTATATATGTCTTATCATTTTCCATTCGTATCTTAATAATACTAATACTGATAGCCAATATCGAAGTTCAGATACGCGTCTAATCAAATACTTGCAAAGTTATTTTGCGCTTATTTCATTTCGCCCCCGTTTAGGAACATCGATACCTACTGATACTGCTAGCTTAACGTTATAATGTAGGTCGCAATCGCAAGTAATATCGCAACGTATTTACTTTTTGAAACTATTCGAAATCAATTTCGTGAAACAGCGGTCGTAAACTTGTCAAATAAAGTTATATCTACCGTACAGGTAATACCTGAGTGAGCAATGGAAAGAGGTTCCGCTTAAGGTCAAGACACACTGCACTGCCGTGATAGAAGATTTGTCCATATAAAACAGTATGATAAAACGGGAAGCCGTACTCCTTGGTGAACGTGCTCAGGTTCGTCCAACATGAAGGCCATGACACTTACCTTTGTTGATAATTCAATATCAAGTGAAACGGAGTCATTGACTCGACCTTTTTATAAATAATGCTTGTCTGCTAACCAATTCGGAAAGAGTCGGACTCGCAAACCGAGGATTCCGTACATTTGTATTTTTTTGCGGCATAAACGACCGTATCTTTTTTTGCGTTAACATAAAAGTTTTATTTTTTCACAGCTTCAAAGGACTGTAGACTTAAGTTTAAGACTATAAGACCTAAGTGAAGGTTTTAATTTGAACATGATACCTCCACGTGTTCCCCATATAAAGGCATACCTCGATGATTGATTATGTACTTTAAATAAAGACTATATTTGATATGATTTGATTACAAATGTATAGTTTTCAGAGTTTTTCCTGCACCTGTCGTATAAGACGATACTACTTGCTAAATTTCATAGTTCTAGATCAACAGGAAGTACCTTATGAATTTTTATTCCGTTGAGAGTGTCGAAATATACGTTTTTTGCGGTATGATTTTTTCACAGCTTCAAGGAACCGAGGACTTGAGTTGAGGTTTTAATTTCAACTCGATACCTCCACTCGTTCCCGAGATAAAGGGTCTTTACAGATAGACGGACAACAAGGTTATCCTATAAAAATACTCAGTTTTTCCTTTTGAGGTACGAAATCTTAAAAAAGAACATTAAAAAAATAAATCGCACAGAGCAGTAACTACATTGCCCCTCTAGTTATATTCAGATGAGTTTTTTCTTGTTGCAGCGTATTATGGACAGCGCAGAAGCAGCAGCACTGTCTGCTGGCGCTGGAGATGGCTCCCCTGGGACGTACTACGACGCCCGCTGGCTCAACGTGCACGCTGACGACGGCACTCTAGCGGCGCGGGCGCGGCGGCTGCTCCTGGCACCCAGCAGGCACTTCGACCACATTGCCGTCAACACCAGCTATAGTGCTGTGCTCATGCCACCGTACATTGACACTGAAGGTATGTTGCCAGACAGTATTTAAGTTGCAGATCAGCAGACAATTAGCAAAATTAGTTTTAGCAGTATTATATTATCTGTGGTTTTAGTAAAATCTGAGTGAGTCAGTACCTCTCGGTGCTCTCCCCAATCTGCTGTCACTCGAAAAAGAAAAAGGTTATGTACAGTCGGTTTCTCAATTGGATTGTGCAGTGAGACCTTAATTCGAAAGACTATCAGTCTAGATTATAGGTGGGTCAATTTAACTATGAAAATTACTAAGCATATAGGTACTAATACGTTTTTCAATCAATAATTGTCTAAAATGATTCATACACGCACTAAGCAAATTATTCAAAATAGCCACATCGATTGTGGTCGACCGCGTGTAAATTGTTACAAAGTTAGTGTATATTTCTTATTTCCTATACTTACTTGGTAATTTACTATTCCATATAATGTAAGAGAAGCGTCGGTGGCTTAGTGCGTAAGAACGTCGTCTCCCACCACGGAGGCACTAGTTCGATCCCCGCCACGTACCAATGTGTTTTCAAATTTTGAATTCATATATACGTTTAGTCGACGCTTTTACGGCGAAGGAAAACATCGTGAGGAAACCTGCACACACCTATGAAGAAATTCTTAGGTTGTGTGTGAAGTCGACCAACCCGCACTTGGCCAGCGTGGTTGACTAAGGCCTAATCGCCCCTAATGTGGGGTAGGCTCGAGCCCCTCGGTGGGGACATTATATGAGCTGTTGATGATGATGATGATGATGATATAATGTTCATTATACAAACAAAAGTATGTACATTTTTATGTGGTAGCTACCACAATTTGTTGTCAACAAAATCTATCCACCTCTTTCGGTCTTGCTCTTATAACTTCTACTTAGCAAAATAGTCGCTATCGAATTACAAAGTAACTCAACAACTATATTTTTGTGTCTCTAAATATAAAATAATCACTATTATTATTATTTTCTAAATATAACAAAGTACCATACTTTTATATTATCGTATCCTGGATAAACGGAAAAATATTGTCGTGTAATTTTTCGTTTATCCGGGAATTGTTTAAATGTAATCTTTAGGTATAAGACACTAAAGCTTTTGGAATTACACGAAGGATTTATAAAACCCACAAGATACAAGAGTAGGTACAACGACCAAATATACGTCACGGTAATCCCATAACCGAAGAGAGTGACGGGTACCTGTAAATAATGACTCTAAACATATTGTTGACATACGAGGAAAACGCCTCGCTACAGACGAAATGATTTATGAACGAATTCCGCCTATTCGGCACAACACACATGGTTGACTTTCTTATCGGTAATTGGAATAAATGTTTCTTTAAAAATATTGCCACTTTATATTAGTGAAAATAAAAGTGCTGGCACGGTTGTAAGATAATAAAAACGTAGCAACTTCGTAGCCTAGTTCGTAGGAAACGGCACAACTTCGTAGCATTTCGTAGCACTACGGCTGCTACTATGATTATTTTCTTCCCGAAGCGATGGTAGGTTTTATGATTGAAAAGTAATTAGCAAAGTCTTTAAATGAAAAACATTTTAATTTTTATTCTACGTATCTTTTAAGTAGATCTTTTTAGCACAGAAGCAAAGAAACGGACAGCAGACATAAAATTATAGGAATTCTTTCTCTCAATATGAATTAGACATTTTGAATTTAATAAAAATTTTATTAGCTACCATGAATTATTCGCTATCAAATAGAAACAATTTGACCGTGTGATGTCCGCAGAGTAGAATAGCATCACCCCATATCCTCCGATGGGCGTCGTAGAAGGCGACTAATGGACAAGCAAAGGGGTATTGATCACTTTATACTCCGACCACCAATCCGCATTGGGCAAGCGTGGTGTACTACTGCTTAAACCTCCTTCGATGACAAAGAGAGGTCTGTCTGTGTCTCAGCAGTGGGTCAAATTATAATGGCTGCTGTGATGTGATGATGAAATAAAAACAATTGAAGTAAAATAGAAAAAAAAAGCAACAAAACACGTTCCATCGTGTATAAAAAACCCAATCTATTACGATTAGTGTGTCCGATAGGCTGAATATCGACGTAATCTACATTTTGTTGAATGGAAGTAAGTAAACAGGGTACGTGTAAGCCGGTGATTTTCCGATCAAATGAACGTAACACTTATTTTTTATTGTTCAAACATAAATAAAGAACGTAAACACAATGCTTCGCTAGTGGGATTTATTCATTTTAAGCTTGAAACATTTCAATCAAATATGTATCCAAGATATGCTGGTGACTTTTGTTACGATATCTATGAATTCAATCAATACGATCAAAGATATTTTTGTATTCATTTTTTTGTTTGTTTTGGACATATAAATATACAGTTTTTTTATTACTTTTTAGTCTATCGATGCTAATCACTACCAATTTGTTACAAATGCCACTATGCTTAAAAAAAATCACAGATACTCTAGGCTTTTCCGGTTTTAACTTATTCTTTGTAAAAAAAAAGTTTAGCAAACTACTTTATCCCACGCCAAACTGAGATATAGTTTCAAGTGCAAAAATAGGTAGTGCGACCGATGATAATTGCGCCGCACTATAACACCTTCACTTTGCCGACCTTCAAGGTATTTTTTTCACACCTCTTTTGAATAACCTAGGATTTTAAGGAGTTAAGATAATACCATTTCTTGATTGTGTTATATAGAATTAATTCTTCTTCTTTAGATAAATGGCGTTCGCGATATATAACGCATTTCGCCAATGTCAACTAAAAATGTAATTATAGTAACAGACAATTGTACGGTAGATTGAGGTTAAAAATCTAGTCTCTCAACACGTGTTTTTCAACAAGAACTCGGGAGAAACTCATAGAATTAGTTGTCAAATGTGTTTTTAAGGCCTAGCGTCAAAATATATTCTAATTCAATTAAGGAAGAAAACTAAGAAAAAATATTGAGCGTTCTAAAGCTTAACCAATAATACAAACACCGTCTCCGTATAGCACCGTCATAGCTTCACCCAAATAATGTCGATAAAGGTTTATTCGGCAAACGCGAGTGATGGGGCGGACTACCATTAATTGTTCCATGCGATCTGACCAGGGGCCAATCACAGCTACCCAATGAACCGGCACAGTTAATTACGGCTCTTTTAATGGCATGTTACTAGGAATTATCCTAATAGTGCATCGTGTCGTTATCAGCGATGTTCTTGGTAACCTTAATTGTGGTGGCAACATTGGAGCAATGTTTTTGAATTGCTATTAATAAAGTATAATATTCCCGTTAAATTACGATTTAAGAAAATGCGGTTTTTATGTCGTAACATCTCGAAAAATCGTCATTTAATAACGCTAAAATAAATAGGAATTTTACAATGTCCAAAATAAATGTACATTTGGTGGACTTAATAACTAAAGTCGTTCTCTAACAGTCAACCATTATGATCATCATATTGCGGAAAATTTCACTTTCTGGTCAGATGTGGCATAAAATATATACCTATAGGTAACATGCCGTATTAGAAAACGGTGCGCCGGAATGTAAAAATCTCGCTGTAAATGTGACTACCTAACGTATGACAATTATTCCACTTCGCTTGGTCATAAATAGTTATTTATTATACAAGAGTGGAAAGTTCCTTTTTAACCGCGTGCTCGATTTGGATGACCGAGCAAGCGAAGGATTCTAAAGTTGAATCACGAGCGCAGCGAGTGATTCTCAATTAGAATCCTGAGCGTCAGCGAGGGAAACAAACGAGCACAAGGTGAAAAATCTTTCCACTCGAGTGCAATACGTAACTTTTCATCCCACCTCAGCGAGGAAATGACAAAATAATCTTCATTCTAATCATAAATTTGGCACCATAGAGGTTACATTAAATAGGTTTAATGACGTTTTGAATTTACAATTATATTGAGTACTCATTATATGTGATGTTCTAAATTCAAATCTACTTTGCCGCTCAAGCGAATAAAATAGAATTTTCCAGCCAGATTTCGAAGCGCAAAATTACACTTTCCGAGGTGGTGGGATGAAAAATAAATAATCTGAACCTTCTTATAGTAATAATAACTATAAGCGATTCCATTCGATTATACAGACTAATATTGATAGAATGTACGGATTTATCGACGAACAGTTTTATTCGGTTATACCATTCTAGCGTTTTACAATACGGCGCACGTTTTGTAATATATAGGTGTTATACGATATGAATGTGACATTTTACAATATATTTTACTCCAATAATCAAAAAAGTCCACCGTCACTCTTTTAAGGTGTCACCGATAAATATGTTCAAAGGATAATTTTTCTATTTCGAACAAAAGGTGATCGTTTTACAAACAAAAAAATAACAACCTACCGTAGTCCTAATATATTACTGTTTGCTTACAGATGGCGAGGTACAAAATCAAATAGCCTGGTCGGAACATTTGGACCCGCTGTTCGTGAACAACTACGAAATAGACCCCACGTTATCCTGGCAATACTATGCCTCTTCGTCGGGGTTTATGAGGCGATATCCAGGTAATATTACTTTTAATAAATAAAAATGTTTATTTATTTGGTAATTTTAAAAACAGATTTACCGTTATTTCATAACTTGTGAAATACAACCAGTGGTTATGTAAGAACTACGTAATCATTCTTCTTTGTTTTCTGTCTGTAAGCAATATTCTCGAAATTAGATAATTCAGCTATCTCTAATTTATTTGTAAATGTATTGCTTCAAACGAAATATTTAAGAAAATAATTAGTATTAGGTTGGTATAAGCAATGGCTATTGAATAGTTTTATGCTGCAATAATTATATTTTTGTGGTTGATATTTTAATTTCTCTCGTTGTTTCTAATTTTGTTTAGCATCATTTGAGATGGTTGAAAATTGTACTAAAATAAATAGAAAATGAAAAAAAAATAAAAATATCGTGTAATGAAAAATACAAAACAAGAACAAGCACTTTCTTGTACTTTATTTTTTAATTCTATTTATTTAACAATAACTGTACGCTTCTTAATTACATTATTATTTAACAATTAGTGGTACAATTTTTAAATATTTCAATTTTCCTTCAATCATGACATCACACATAGAACACTACAAAGGTACTGTTTATTCTTTAACGAAATCTCTTCCAGCAACCCCTTAATGGCAGAGACATTTAAATTGGTAGACGAGAGTGGACCCGAATTGGCTAAAATATTCAAAGATTAAAATTTCCCTAGAATTACGCTTTCTATGTCTTTTAGCTACTCTGCTAAAACTATGCAATGCATTGTCAACAGCTATGTCCTGGCCCCCCGAAGATGGTTACTCGCATCACGCTCGTGACTTCTACGACTTCAGGTCATCCAACTGGTTCGTTGAGGCGGCCACGTCTCCCAAAGACCTAGTGATCCTGCTGGATGACTCTGACGACCTGAGCTCATCATACTGGCGGTTAGCTAAAGCAACGGTATCTGGACTGCTGGATACGCTGGGACCGAATGATTTCGTCAACGTATACCGGTACAGCGACACCGTGTCTGAGATCCACTCGTGCTATACGAAGATATTGGCTCAGGTAAGTGGTAGTGCTACTGTACCTCACAAAGTAAAAAAAATAAGATTGATATTGACCGTCCCGACAAAGTTTTCTGTGGATCCTGTTTGTTAACCAACAACAATAAGTAGATCATCATTTGCCTACCCTCGTCCCAATTTATTTGGGGTCGGTGCAGTCTGCCTAGATTTCGACAATACTGCTTAAGGATTTTTTTTTGAGGTTGTGTTATTTTTTGGGTTTTTTGTGGTTTATTGGACTTAAGTAACTAATACATAGATGCCTAATGTATACCTTATGACAACATGCAGGCCACATGTTTTACAATGTTGTACTTAATGCTTACAATGTTGACTAAAGCAGTTCCTCAGGCTGCTATGCTTAAGGATTTGGCATAAGATTTTAACGGCCGGCCGTCTACCTGACACCAGCCCTCCTTGGGGACGACTGTTACTGTTTCTTTTCGACAGCACATAACGTCCCTTCCAATAACAATATGTAGATGAGGCATGGAATTTTAAAGTGTACTAAAACAATTTGTTATTATCACAAACAATTTTTTTATCAACGGGAACGTCGTAACAAATTCTCGGTATTCTAGCTTTATTACGTTTTCGTCAGCGGCTTGTTTACTAAACATACAATCAAAAGCAATTACATCACATATATTTAATTCAGCCAAGGGTGTCGGAGCGGGTGGCAGGAGCTTGTTCCCGTCTGGCCCGATTATGCTTTACGTTAATCTCATGTTATATTTACGTCATTAATTACAGAACGCTAGCTTTTTGAATTATCAATGGATATAAATGGAACTCCTACGGTGCACGATACGACGGAGTTTGGTAAAATTTTCGGTCATTTCCTTCTACGATGCGTATGTCGCCCCGTACCCGCCCAAATTTTGGTTCTTGTTTTAAGCATCGTAATAAGCCATACTGTGCATTAATACGACCAACCATTCAAGTTTCTTCGCTAATCTAATGCCAAAATTCACGTCATCGGAATAAATCAGCCATCGGCCATTGGTGAAAAAAAAGCAACATTAGTCATTAGAAATCAAATGTTAAGGTCAAACATAGAAACGCCGAGTTCCACTGGGAATTCTTAACAACTGGGGACTTGCATTCTTATCAGTAATTTTCCGAATACAATAATGCCGTCAATACATTGTTAATGCGAAGGAGTTTGATAATCTTATCAAAAAATGATAATTTTTATCTGAAGCTAGCTTCAGAAACGTGAAATAACGTAGCTAGCTACCTTATTTAGGATTACTAGTAATACCACCATGGGATAGAGTGTTGACACCGTTCACAAATAATTACAAGATGTTATTCGTAAAAGGTGATGGCATGCAGCGAATTACCACTTGTCTTTTGAATAAAACTAAACACGCCAATATTTTCATCGTTTGTTTAATTTTCTTATTTTGACTCCCCCTTTTGACCCCTAGGGGGGCGTAGTATTTTAGCATAATGTTGGGTGAGGCGCATAGAGTAAAAGGTTGGGAACCCTTGTTCTAATCTATTCGTATTTGAGTTAGAATTATTGATGATTATTGATGATATTATGAACACTTTCTTTTCGTTTATATAACAGTATTAAATGACTAAAATTATTAAAAGAACCTGCCCATTTGTCAGTTAACAGGAGCGTAGCTTCTACATATAATAATAGGTAAAGTCCGCTTACGTCGCCCGAACATAAATTGCCTCAGCGTTTATAAATGAAGGAGTTAACGTTTTTTGATGCACGAAAAATGGTTCGCTATTACATAAACCACAGGAACAATCAGCTTATAATGTAACGATCAAATCTATACTTGTAAATTAGCAGGCAAATGCAGCTATCGCGTGCGGCAGGGCGGCGGCACGTGCGATACGCGTCTGCCGGTGTATATGATTCTTTATTTATTCAATCTTATATTCGTGTTAGCTTGGAGTATTAAGACTAAAGACGAGTGATCAACGTCACTTAAATTTGAAAATTTTGATACTGCGGTGGGATAGTTGCCTCATTTTAAAAAAAAACATTACTTCCCGAAGTCGCTACTAAGAATTAGGTATACGCACCACACTAGTCTCCCTCGCCAATGCGAACACATGGGTAATCAAGAACAATAAATTAGTAGTAGGTGGTAGAGTGTTCTAAAGTATATTTTCAACTTCTACTTATCATCACTTATTATGAAAATTTAAGACAAAAATCGAGTCCCAACAAATACACGTAGAACCTTCATTCCAAAAAACACTTTACTTCTCTCACCTACATAAAGTGTTAAGGAAAAAAGAAACAAAAATTATGAAATGCCATCTATTCCCAAAGTTGCTAGCTTTTATAAGCACCAAATACTTAAAAGCAGATCTTAAAAATGTTTTAAAGAGTCAACAATTAACGCGAAACCATTATAAATAACACGCGTACTTCGAAGTCATAAGTCCTGAAAGAGGAGACAGCTAAATTGAAATGATAAAAGTAAAAGGCCTCGTACGGTATTCGTGCACAGCGAAGACTCTTTGTATACTCCGCACACGGCAAGGGGTGCCACTTATCAGATTCCTCATAACTGACAATTTTACTGCAATCATTTGGGTGAGTTCCAAAAAAATCAAATGCTTGTTCGTGGAAAATGTGTAGAAAAGATAAATTACAATAATGCATGTATCCTAAAAACTTATATTGAGATCGGCAAGGCGAGTGTGGCTAGAGCGGCGGTTTATCTCTCGCGCTAGCTATCTTCGCATTTGGACTTCACTTCTGCTTACCATCAGGTGGAATGGAGCCAATTGCTTGACCTTTTTAAGAAAAAAATATTTCAAATCAAATCAAAATAAATTTATTTGGTTTCAACAGACAATCATATAGTTATAAAACAAAAAAAATACACATAAGAAAAATTGAAACCAAAAAGGCCGCCACTCAGCATTATATTGCAGCATGCACAACACCTGCAACGCTGGTATTCTGTGGGAACCTATGTATTTCATAGATGCGTTCACACTCCATATAGGCTTAGCATCTCGACACAAATCTGGTGAAAAGATTATGTTCCAAAGTCATTCTAACGATGCTTTAGAGAACAACTAATAAAAAAGAATATACTTATGCATCGAAAGAGCTAATACCCATTGTATTACATTATCTGCGGAATTACTAATGAATTTATGATGTTAATACCGATCACCATAGAACTCCATAGAAATTACAATTCCGTTACGTGCATTTAGAGATTTTTGAAAGTATTTATTTACTTTTTCCCATAATTCTGTTTTTTACAATAATAATGTACTTTATTTATCCAAGGTTCAATGTTTGGGCCAAATATTATTTTACCATTAAGTATTTATCTAGCCTGTATATGGTTATGATTGTAATCATAAACAAAAGATTTACGAAATAAAAATGTTGACAATAAACGTTATTAAAAATCCGGCGAACAATAATTGTAAGAACCTTCTTAGTTATCAAAATAGTTTTTAACTCAGACATTTTTAAAGCAAACAAAATATAAACGTCAAAATAATTTTAATAGTCTTTCGTTTAAATCGGAAAAAAAATGAACTCAGAAACGTGAATAAAACGGTTTTATAAATAAAAACAGTTTTATTTGATTTTAATAACGGGAAGATGTAAATAATAAAAATATACAGCCCACAGACAGTGAGAGTTATGCAATAATAATTTACAGCAGGTAACCCTGTAGACTCGTGATGGAGGGCGATTTCTAGGTGAAAACTTTTCCGACTTTTCCGGCGTACCCCGCCACAAAAGGTATTAAAGGTAGAGGCGCACTGTCGGAAGTCACCGCTCAGAGTAACAAAAATAATACCAGTACGTAACAAAAGCCGCACAAAAAAATTATTTTAAATAATTTATAATTTGAGTGAGAAATAGGGTACTTTCGACTTTCCGTCTATTACCAAAATGAGTTGACCCATAACCGGGTCCACGAGTAATTTGTTTTATTCGCATCGATGTTATCGATTGAAACTCAAAATCATTAATCAAAATTAAAGTTTACTCAGGTTTAGTCATTATTTAACAAAAATAAAAATGTCAAGCCATGCATGATATAGTTTTTAAAACCAATCCCAACTTGTATTGATAAGTTTCATATACCAAAACACTGCCTTTCTTGTTTTGAATTTTTAATGGTTTTCTGTGTTAGCTAATTAAATGAAACCCCATCATTGAACCACGGATAAATAAAATTAACTTCGGACCCGGTAATGGGTCGACTTACTGCTCAGATCATATGATTATCTGAGACTGTATCAGACTTACTGGGACCATAAACCATAGATCATACTTTTAAGTACATTTATTCCCAAAGAGGCATTCGTGTTAGTTAGCTCCGATCTGTACTCTCTATATAATCAGAGGGTGTCAGGCAAAAGGAACTAGAAAAGGCGGATTTAATACTTAACAGCATTCTCTACCAGTCAACCAGTAAGGAGTGAGAGAGAGTTTAGAAGGCAAGATATTTTACTAAAATGTAAGTAAATGTTTACGTATATACATTCAAGAAAATAACAATTATTTCATACATCATCATCATTATCATCATCAACAGCTCATATAATTTCCCCACCGAGGGGCTCGAGCCTACCCCACATTAGGGGCGATTAGGCCTTACTCAACAACGCTGGCCAAGTGCGGCTTAATCGACTTCACACACAACCTTAAAATTTCTTCATAAGTGTGTGCAGGTTTCCTCACGATGTTTTCCTTCACCGTAAAAGCGTCGATTAAACGTACATATGAATTCAAAATTTTAAAACAAATTGGTACGTGGCGTGGATCGAACCAGTGCCTCCCGGGTGGGAGACGACGCTCTTACGCACTACGCCACCGACGCATGTATGAAAATTTCCAATTACTTAGACAAGTATTGTTTGTGAATACGGGCGAGTGTGGTCGATCTGAAGACACACTGCACCCTCATCAAGAAATACTTCACCGACCCTAAATAAATTGGAAGCAGGGTAGAAGAAGTAAAGACTTTTAAGTACATTTGTACAAATAATAGGGGTTAAAGAATGAAATTGCCGATTTTTGCCTCATTATTTATTAGTGTATAATTCCTTTAATACAATAGCGATGTCCATTATTCTTTTTTTATTTTAAACTTCATTACAAGGACTTATATTTATGTATAAAATTTTATTCTTATTCTTATTTTTTTCACTAGAAATACATCTCCAAAAACAGCTCGTCCAAAGAGGTGTCCGTCTCCATTATAAAATTATGAATATTTTTTTACAGATATGAATTCTCAATTTTTTTCTCTGTGTATCCTATAGCTTAATATTGTCTAAATATATCCACAAAATTACACAAAATTTAGATTTGTGGTTCCTTAAAAAATCGCAAATATATTTGTATGGAAAAATGAATTTTCGATAAATTCTCCATACAAAACGGCAATTTCATACTTAAACCCCTAATATTAGAAACAGTTTTTCATCGAAACTCGCACTGCTTTATGAACCAAAATAACAAATGACATAAACACTTCCCACACACTCTGTTCACAAGTTATGGTAACGTTACCGATATGATCTGCGCAAGAATGGCATTTACTGAGGAGTGCTCTTATCGAATGAAGCTTATTTGCTTCAACGAGGTACTCCACAGAAACTTTAGCTCATAAATATAATGCATATAAATACCCACGTGCGCATACCCTAGCGCGAGCTCTAAGCAGTTATATTAAACGACTTATTTGTTATGGAATAATTTTATTTTTGCGTTTACAAACGCGTAAATATTAATACTAGAAAAATGCCTGGAAAAAATCGACTTTTCTCAGGCGGGACTCGAACCCGCATCTTCCACAATCCGGGCGGATGTGTTGACCAATTACACCACCGAGATACTGCTTTTCGCTGTCGAAATTTGTCAGTGCTTGGTGCTTATGTTTTTATGGTAAACATCGTTTCATCAAATCTTTGAAAAGTTGCACTTCCAATTTCGACAGCGAAAAGCAGTATCTCGGTGGTGTAATTGGTCAACACATCCGCCCGGATTGTGGAAGATGCGGGTTCGAGTCCCGCCTGAGACAAGTCGATTTTTTTCAGTGCATTTTTCTAGTATTAATATTTACGCGTTTGTAAACGCAAAAATAAAATTATTCCATAATGTAAGGTAGTTTCATCTTAGCTGGGCGTCAAATATTTGCAAAAATATTTCGTTCGGGTCTTGAAAGTGCAACTTTTCAAAGATTTGATGAAACGATGTTTACCATAAAAACATAAGCACCAAGCACTGACAAATTTCGACAGCGAAAAGCAGTATCTCGGTGGTGTAATTGGTCAACACATCCGCCCGGATTGTGGAAGATGCGGGTTCGAGTCCCGCCTGAGACAAGTCGATTTTTTTTCAGTGCATTTTTCTAGGACTTATTTGTTTTTACAATTTTCTAAAGAAGTTTTATTGCAAAGTTTATTAAATTTGTTAGCTTTTATTTTGCGCACCTAATTATTTTAGTATTTTTTAAGACGAAAGGCATTTAAGTAAATTATATGGCAGTAATTTTGATATTATTCTTATTGATATGATTGGTCAAATTAAGCAACCACGTATTGGTGAGATACCAAATAACATTTGGAAAAGACCATATATCGTTTAGATATTTAATATTTAAACGCAAGCATGTATTTAAATTTATTACTATAATTTTCTCCGTATTTCATTATCTTTAATAATAAATAAAGATACTTATTACTAAATCAAACTCCATAGTAAAACGGGAATTCTTTGCGTACCCATATAATACCAACTTTCGCAATAAATTCCGTCGCCAAAAATTTCGAAGAGATATCTTCACTACGATTTCGTTATAGTTGGCATAGTTCTCATTAAAACAAATTGCTTTGACGTCGGAAACTTTGCTCCAACAAACTGTTAGTAAAATAATATCACCGCGATAGCTGTACATGATACAACGAGCTTTCATGTGCCCAAGTAGCTGAGGACAGCTCTCCACTCAAGACAATAGGCTTCTAACCAAGTTCCAAGGTTGTTCCACTGTCGGGAGCCTTGGGCTGTTTGCGGCTTAGACTCAACTCTGACTTTTATGCAAGTTGCTTTGTTTAACTTCGCTGTTCAGGTCAGCGGATGCCAAGGCAACACACGTTGTCTAACTACTCAAGGTTGATAAGAGAAGTTTCGTAATCATGCTAATTTTATTGGTTTGGGTGTTTCTGACATTGAATAAGCGAATGTGTGCCTGTAATCCTGCCTTGTTTGCAAGTTTAATTATGGGCCCCATTCTGAAACTCTTCACGATAAGTGTGTTATAAAATATTTTGATATTTATGATCAGCTAGCTGTGTAGCGACTTATAAAAGCTATCCTTTAATGAAGAGAATTAGCTCAAATAAAGTCCTATTTTTTTAATTGCGCAGTTAAAAAAATAGGACTTTATTTGAGTTTGTTTAGCTCTGACACATTATCTACAGCCTTATAATTTTATCACATATTTGCGCGACTAAATAAAAAAGTGAGCGTATTCCGATAAGTCGTATTCATATAATGAATCTCTCTTCAATGGCTGCAAACTCAGAACCTGGTTCTTTGGCCTCCATCTAACTTAATGTTAAAATTGGCTTGTATTTAAATGAACAGCATACTAATCTAACCTAACCTACAAAAAAGGATAAATACTCTCCAAAAAATTGTAAATTTTCACGAAAAGTTTTTTTTGGTGGCAAAAACATCCATTTTGGTGAGCACTGTACTATTTTATTGGTGGGCACTAAATTTGTTCCCGTTAAAATTTTGCGGAACTTAGAAGTACACTTTATCCGATTCTCAACAAATTCATGAACAAGCTTGAGAGCTAGTTCATCTAAGTCAAAATTTTGGGAGACTTATGTCCCAATTTACGGAACACAAAATTTAGATTTTAATTTAGATGGAATTTTTGCGATAGCGTGACATTTAGGAAAGTGTATGATCCGACCAACGAAAGGAGCACAAAGTCGTCTTCACCGGGAATCTAACCCTTACCTTGTAGGTGAAGTACCAAACCACAGATCTCCTTCTAAAAGTTGCTAAATTTTATTTATTTTTATAGAGTCAACAATTTGAGTGATAAGTGTTACGTGACAAAACATTTAACCGCCTCCATAGTCCAGAGAGGTTTTCCGTGGCTAGCTCCCACATTCTTATCAAATTATGTCGTTGAGGTTTCCGGGCGAAGCTCGCTTTTACCTTAAACCTTATCATTATTATAGTATAGGTAATTAACTAAGGTCAAGAGCTGGATATCAAAGATAAAAAGAAATTTGGAAAGAGAAGAACGAATTTCAACCTCCTTAAATGTTAAAGGAAAAATGTTACAGTAACCAGAGTACTTTGCCCTTAATACGCCTCAATAAGTATACCTAATAATATTAACACTTACACAACCATAAGCTCGTAAGGACGTAAAAAGTTTGACGTGCAAAGCCGTTTCCCGCGCAAGTAGCTATCGAACGAACTACTCTGAGGAATTCTGCGAAGCCGCGGTTTTACTGAGGCACCCTTATGTTTAGTGGTTTCTCTCACAAAGCAAATAGTGACCTTGTTTTACAATTCTAACGAACGACTGTATGAGACTTATGTTATATTAGATTTTACTAACCGAATTGGTTACAGTATGTTTTGTTTGCCAAACTCAGTTCAAGCGGTTTGAATGCGGAAAGCTGGCGGAGAGGTTTTATACAATTACCTACGCGCAATGAAATCGACCCACTGATATCGACACGATAAATCACAGTCTGCAAATAATAAATAATAACCTTTAACCCTGGTTATTAAACAAGTGCCTAAGCTTACATTAGGCCAGTGTTTACTGTGACAGATTTTGCTTTATTGATGATTTTACGAATAGAAAATAAAAAATAATTAAAAATTAGGAAAATGCGCTGAAAATTGGATAATTAAAAAAGATAATAGAATTAGTTGTACGGAGTACTTTCTACTTTATTTCGAAAAAAATTATTGTTTACCTAATGGAACTTGGGTTTAAAAGTACTAAGTGGGTCACGAAGGGGCAGTGTGAAAATTACAGGGCCACGGCAGAACAATGTTTGGGAAACACTTAGATTTACGCCGGGCCACCTGGACAGCCTGCCCGCCTAGCATGACCACCGAAACACGATGTGATATAGCCATTTATCGCTTTGTACCGTCAAAAATCATTAGATATAACCACCAACTTGAAATTTCTATATCATATAGTGTTTCGGTGGTCATGCTAGGCGGGCTGGTGCGAGTTTTTTTTTACGAGTCTTCATTTAACCTCGTAGAATTAACAAACTAACGTCAACCCTTTAAAGCAATTTGTTATTTTTTTGTTATTGTTGTTTGTTTTGTTGACTTGTAAATTATTGCAAGAATTAATTTATAATTATTTTTCTGTCTTTATCAGGCGGTGCCAGAAACAATTCGCGAACTAAAAACGGCGATATGGTCGTCAGAAGCGTCGGGAGGAGCAGCCAACCTCACTGGAGCGCTCACGGCGGCCTTCGAGATACTACATCGGGTATTTATCTTGTCAAAATGTTTATTACACGTAATAACATGATGCTCTAAACTTTGAAATTCAAAGGCATTCCATCTTTGCTGTCTACGCTAACCACAGCAAAAACCTAAGCAGTAGAATCCGTATGTTTTTGACGATATCGACTAAGAAGCACTATGCTTAGCAAAGTAGTACCTAGGTATGAACTTTGTTGGAACGAATATCCAAATATACTCGGTGAGATTTTTTTTTGGGTCGGTATGGGGAAATTTTAAACTATAAGAGTTAGAGAAAAACTCTCTTAGGAACCGTCATATTAATTTTAGAAAAAATAAAAATGGTAATTATTTTTTTTAAATCTTAATAGATTTGGAGATATCGGATATTTAAAAAAAAAAAATGTTATTTCGATTGTATATCACTATACAAACCAAAAATTGTACGGAGACCATAGGTCTAAAGTTGCTAGAAGTTGTTGAAATTAACGTTTTAGTTTTCTTTATTAGTTAAACTTTAATAGTTTTCTGTAGTAGTAGAAACTAACAGGCCGATTTCCAAATAAAAAGTTAAGAAAATAAAATGAATTCTAATTTTAAAAAATTTTTCGTGTATCTGTCATTTATTAAATGCACAATTTAGTCAATTTATTAGCTGTGTTGTGAATTCCATGGTGAACTTAATAAGTAAAATGCCTGAATCGTACTCAAATTCCGAAAAAAATAATTTGTTGAGAGGGTATCATTTATGTTGTAATGTTAATTTCAAGCAATTTCAACAATTTCTAGCAACTTTAGACCTATGGTTACCATACAAATTTTGGTTTGTATAGTGATATACAATCGAAATAACAAAAAAAAATCTTTTCAAAAAATCCGATATCTCTAAATCTATTACGATTTAAAAAAAAATTAATGCCGTTTTTATTTTATCTAAAATTAAGATCACGGTTCCTAAGAGAGTTTTTCTCTATCTCTTATAGTTTAGAATTTCCCCATACTGACCCGAAAAAAAATTCACCGTGTATATGTGGAAACTTTATTGTTATTTGTATTTATTCGTGTTAATTATTTATAAAATAACAAATTATTTATGTGAATTATGGCAAAAGTCTGAAATTAACGATGATCGCAGCACATTCTAAACATATTTAAGCGTTGGCCTAGATTTAGCTTCATCGTAGTTCGAGTTTTCACGGATATTTTTCAAATACCTAACGTTATTCAAATAACTAATGTTCGTATTATAGAATAAGTTTCAAGAATGAACGCCGACTTGAGCGTCCTACGTCTCTATCACTTTGTGCGTGATAGAAAGTGACAGACGACTCTCAAGACGTGTTTGAGTTCTGAGTGTCATTCTGTAATACGGGCCTAAATTTTTGTAAGATATATTTTATCTTTTTTTAATTATTTGCCTATTTATTTGTATCGTACTCACTGTAAAATTATTCTTCTTTTGTGTTAAATCTTCAGACAGTACCATCTACTATATCTACATCGAGGATTTCGTTTTTAGGATCCAGAATATCTATTTCAATAGATTTGCAGTTTACTTTTCTTTATTTTCTTGCAATAATTGTATCTACTTATATGAAAGAAATTGGTTTCAGTCCGTAATCGCGGCTCATCTCATTATACATCTTCCTTTCAGTACAATCGCACAGGTCAAGGGTGCCAATGCAACCAAGCCATCGCAGTGGTGGGCGCGGGCGGTGGAGCTAATGGAGTGAAGGGTGTATTCCGCACGTGGAACTGGCCACATATGCCTGTGCGCATCTTCACGTACAGGGTGGGCGGGGACGCGGCTGCAGGACACAATATGAAAGACATGGCTTGTACTAACAAAGGTAATGTACATAGTCAGAACCTAATATTTTATTTACCTAAATATAATAATATATTTCTACGCTCACACCAATTATCTAGCCCAATAAGTATCATTAAAAACTTGTGTACTAGATAACGGACATTTTTTTTTATACATATATACAGAATAATTTTTAGATATTTTTGTAAATAAATATATTAACAACCATGACTCTTCAACAAATATTCTTGTTGGTGACACAAACATTTGCCGCTACCAGGACTCGAACCCGGACCGCTGGATGTGTAGGCAGCTATACTGCCCACTCCACCAAAACGGCGCGGCGTCTATCAAAATTAACATTTTTGGTCAGATTTGGTCCATTTTAACAGTTTCATCTTAATAGTCCCCTCGAATCATAAGGTTATTTTGTAGTCTAACTGATTGGATAAGAACAGGCTCATCACCACAGAACACAGAATCACTCACTTAACACAACTGCGGACGTTGAGGGAACGTCAGAGTAGACGTCCCGTTCCGTCCGCAGTGTAGCGTCAACTTTAGTTTGGGCGATAACGCCCTTTTGTGGGTGTTTCGAGTCTTTTGAGGGGGCAGTAGAAGAACCAAAGAATATTAGGGGCGTTGAGATGGCATTATATATAATCGTGGCAATAGTGAATAAAATTATGTAGGGTTTAAGAAAAAAACATGTGTCAAAGTTAGAGGTACAAAAATTAAGGTTGAGAAACTATGGAGTAGGTACACTATAAACCTGTAGCATGTGTGTTCAGTGTTTTGTTCGTGTGTGAATTAATTGATAAACTAGTGTTCTCCCTTTATCCCATGATATCCTACTGGCGGGCGACAGATGGAGCACTTAGTGCACGTGACATCTGAGGAAGCAGTTATTTTAAAATAGAATACGACACTGCTCGCACTGACCGCTGCAAACTCAATATTTTGTGTTGCAAAGCTTTGCCTAACTCTATTTCAGTTGGGGGTTTATGGGAAGCGGGGAGATTTTAGAGCTTAAGACTGACTGAGAGTTACTATTCCAGTTAGACTAACAGTAATTTCTCAAAATTATTTACAGGCTTCTACGTGAGCATCAACGAGCACTCAGAAATAAGGTCAAAGGTGCTGCACTTGGTAGAGGTGCTGGCCCGGCCACTGGTCATGTACCAGACTGTCCATCCAGTACACTGGAGTCCCGTCTACGTCGGAGGCAGGGTAAGACATCAAGTCTTGATATTGATTTGAAACCATTTTAAAGTTTTAATAATAAAAATGTCATAAGCAGATGTCCTGTGCTATGTAAAGCCAGAGCATTGTCTACAACTTCCTACTGTTTATCACTACGCCATTAAGAATAGTACCTAGAATGTTAATACGGATTGCTTACTTCTATTTACAGAGTAGCAGTCTGGATGACGACGGAATGGGGCAATTGATGACGTCAGTAACAGTACCGATTTTCGACAGGAGGAATCACACAGTGAGTAAAGATTAAACTCAAAATATGTAAGAATTACCTAACCATTTTCAACTATAATATCTTAGGGGGGTAGGGGAGTATACATATTTGCACTCGGTTTGATTGGTGGTAGGACTTTTCTCAGGTCCGCATGGCTAGCTACCACTTATTAAAATCATCTTATTAAAATCTATCGCCATAATAATAATGTTAAAACCACAGAACAGATAAAAGAAGTTAGAAGTCGTATCAAGCGATGTTAATACCAGAGCCAGTGTCGCCACACGCGACATAATATTTTTTTCAATTTAACAGTATATTTATATTTACCGGTGAAAAGAAATGTCTCCATTAGTAAGAGTATGAGTCTTACTTTCCTTCCTGTCAGTTAAAATAGCACAAGACGGTGTTTTAGATTTATTTTTAAATATTTTTCCTCTTCGAAAAGGATCGAATGTGAGTGTTTACTCATAACTAGCAGCGCGCCCGCCCCGCCCACTGACGACTTCTAACCTCTTTTATTTGTTCTGTGGTTAAAACCATTATTGTGTTCCGACCACGGATTACTAAACCAAATAGTTACCTATTAGCCTTTGGTTCCGACAATTGATAGTAACTAGAAAAAAAGTTCGATTACCCGCCTGGGGCAGATTGATTTTTTCAGTGTAGTTTCACTACTGACTAACTAGGTGTCAAATATTTACAAAAATATGTTGTTCGTCTCTTGGAAGTGCAAACAAAGATTTGATGAAACAACGTTTACCATAAAAACATAAGCAACAAGCACTAACAAATTTCGACGGCGTAAGCAGTACCCTGGTAGCTTGGTGGTTAACGCAGCCGGCCGGATTGCGGAGGATTCCGGGTTCGATTCCTGCCTGGGGCAGGTCGATTTCTTTCAGTGTATTTTTTCTGGTTTTAAAAATGTTTACGCGTTTGTAAACGCAAAAAATATTCCATATTGATAAATAGCCAGAGGTTGAGGGTGAAGCTTGATTCCATCTTCTGCCTTATCGTCACTTACCATCTAATGAGATGAAGGCCAAGATTGAAGAAGTTTCCCCGTCAAGGATTTTAAAAAAACTTGGAAGCGTAGGTATAATATATGGGTGGTGCTACAAGTATTTATGGATATGGGTACCAGCAAAGTATAACGCCTTAAGTTCAACATGTTCAAGTTGCCCCGCTTTTGTAGTGCATTGGGGATGTGCGCAGAAGCACAGGTGGACTGTTACTATGATTTAGCTGTACTGTACAGTTCATCCCTGCTGAGCTGCGTGCGGGTTATCAGTAAGGGCATCCTAAACATCTGACTTAACAGTCGTGCACTAACAATCAAGTTCACGACTGTTACGTCAGTAGGTACCTACGTATCTGTCTACATTTCTACTGGATTTAGGAGTAGATGGTTTACGCGCTCATTCGAAAAATACTTAAATAAAAAATACCTGCCTTTTATTGCTAACTTGAATGAGTGTTTGATTTTTGAATAAATATATTATTTCTCTAATCTTTTTCAGCAAAGAGAAGCAAACTTATTAGGCGTTGTTGGAACTGATATGCCTGTTGATCAGATAAAGAAGCTCGTGCCACCTTACAAGGTAATAAATAAATCCGGTACCTACTAAATGTAAAATACGTACCGCGGACACACGTGCTTGAGCACCCATAAGATCAAAATCGCTTGCGCACTCGTAGCAAAACGTAGCAAAATTTTATAGTAAATCAGTTTACGCGTCAAAGGAAACTCGTTTTGAATTGCTTAAGCACGGAAATCCGCCACCGTACCTTTTGAGCATCTTTGCATATCTCCTTCATTTACAGTTGGGAGTGAACGGCTATTCATTCATGGTGGATAACAACGGGCATGTACTATACCATCCAGATTTGAGGCCTTTGGTAAGTATATAATCTTAAAATATTATGTAGGTAAATGAGTAAGTTGAAATGAATACTCAACTGACTCTCATCTATGATTTTGTTACAGTATACAAACGAGGAGGTAAGCATTTATAAATAGCAACAGAAACTTTAAAGCTCTCATAGGAAATCAATCACATTCATATCATTCAAAAGGCGTCCACTGCTAAATATTTGCCTCGCCAAGGATAGTCGCAATACTTACCTATTATACCATAATTTTACACAGAAATTAGGCCCAGAGATCCCAAGTACAATCCCCATGGCTAGCTACCACCATGTTTTCTAAGCATTTATTAATAGCAACAGAAACTTTAAAGCTCTCTTATGAAATCAATCACATTCATATCAGCCAAAAGGCGTCCACTGCTGAATATTGGCCTCCCCAAGGATGGTCACAATACTTACCTAGTATACCATGATTTTCCACCGAAATTAGGCCCAGAGATTCCAAGTACAATCTCCATGGCTATTAGCTACCACAATGTCATCTAAACAAGTCACCATAACAATAGCGTTAAGCAGTATTTTTGTGTTCCGACTGCTAGTGAGTCCCTCAGTAGTCAAAGGCGCCTAAAACTTGATTTCACCTTCGTCATTATCATCAGCTCCCGTAGAACGAGATATGGACAAAATCTTTCTCTGCCACTTGACAGTGTTTCTTCTCAGGATTCAGTGGGAGGTTGAGCGAGAGGAAAACATTTTCTTCACCAGAAGGTTTTCTCCATATCCCGTGCTATGGGGACAGGTGAGGTATGCCACAAGTCGTGTGCTGTCGGGATCCAGCGATTTTACGCAATCTATCTACATAAAATTAACAGTTCTAAGACAAAAGTGTATGGTATGGAAAGAAATTTAAACTTCTTATTGTTTATAGTACACAGAAACATTGCGCCCTCTTTACTCGAGCGTGGATTTGACGGACGTAGAACTGCTGGTGGATTCGGACGAGAACTCGAGAGTCAACCTCACATCGCTGCTGCTCGATGTAAGCGTCTATTATTACCTAAATTCATAACACAAATGTAAAACTTTTAAGTTTACAACATTATTAACCTCCACAGCTTCGGCACGACATGATAGAACAGCGCGAGGGTGAGACAGAAATCGGAGTAAAAGTCCAATACGATGGCATGCGACGCGTGGCGACGCGAAGGCAGCGCTACTTCTATAGCCCAGTAGACGGCACGCCCTATTCTCTCGCCGCCGTCCTACCAGACGGCTATGGCATGTACGAATTGCACGCGGAACAAGAACTAAAGCACAGCCCAATCAATGGTAAGTTTTATATTCATATTGCATAATCAACCACTAACTAGTAGACAAATTCTTGAATTGCAAACGGTCTACGCTGGACCATGATAAAACAGGAAAACCCATATGTAGGGTCGTCTGGGTAGGTACCACCGCCTTTCTTATTTCTGCCGTGAAGCAGTTTGCTGTGTTTCGGATTGAATGGAAAGGTAGCCAGTGTAATTACTGGGCATGGAGGGCATATCATCTTAGTCCCCAGGATGGCAAACGCACTTGCGGTGTTGAGTGATTTACACTCAATATTGCAAGTGTCTATAGGCGGCGTTGACCACTTAACATCAAGTGGGCCGCAAGCTTGTTTGCCATCTCGTTACATAAAAAAAAGAAAAAAAAACCTCCGTAATAGGTACTTTTGGAAAATCTAATTTGTTATTTTTTTTATAAAAAAATGTCTCCTTTCCACCTGATATTAAGCAGAAGTGGAGTCTGTAATATAATAATAATGTCCTTTCATATTTTCATATGAATAGACAGCTACATCGCGCCAAAGTTTGCGTCTTTGAAGTTGACTACGTGTAACGTCGCAAAAAACATTTTTAAGTGCCAAAGGGGTTAGGAAAATACCCATAAACCCCAGCTAATTTTACAGACGCAAACTTGTTCAGTTTCTCGAAAAAGTGATGACTCAAACTCAAAATATTTTTTTTTTGATTCATTTAGGTAGGTACTACGACTTATACGCTTAAGAAAATCAAATTTTATGTCATCCGTTCATAGGAAGCCTTGTTCTGAGAAAACACGAAAAAAATCTCTGCTAGTTCGTAAACAGGTTGACCACGACCAAAACTCACTTTTTACTATTCTAATCCCTTATTTTTACCGTTATGCAGTCACGGAATACTTCAAAGGAGACAACTGGAAAGTGCATCCCGACTGGTAATGATTTATCTTATGTTCCTAACCAATATAATGAAATTCAATATATTACATACAGTGCGAGTCTGGGTAAAGTGCACATACGAAAATGAGGGATACTTTGCCTAATTTTATCGACGAAAAAATTATAAAAAAAAATATATCTTGCCATATAATTTTTTAAAATTTTTAGACTTATAAACGACCTCGGTGTAGACAAAAACGTCTTACTTTTAAACTAATAGATCTATCACGATGAATCAATCTGTTTAATGATTGTTAATAATGGGGCGTCTTTATAAAATCAAAATTTAGTAGAAAAAATACACTGAATTAAAAATGTTGTTGTACTATTAACAATAAAAACATTTTTTTAAATATTTTTTTATAATTATTTAAAAATTCCCAATTAACTGCCTACTTTACATACTTTTTTTATAACTTTAATTTATTCTACATAGTATTTCCCTTCTACGGTATAAATTTCATGTCAATTGCTTAATCACAACATTTTCTATAAACTGTTAAAGAAAGGCACTTGGGTCGTAAGAGTGCGCCAGGCCTTCTTTTAACAGTTGATAGAAAACGTTGTGATTAAGTCATTTACATGAAATTTGTATCGTTAGAAAGAAAATACGATGTATAATAAATTAAAGTTATAAAAAAAAGATATAAAGTAGGTATTTTATTGAGGAATTTTTAAATAATTGCAAAAAAAAATATTTTAAGTAAACTATTATTTGTTAAAAGTCCATCAAAATTTTTAATTCAGAGTATTTGTTTAGGACTCAGGATTATTTGGAAATAAAAGTAAACTTATTTGTGGCTGAATGAGAGAAAACGCCCAGATTTAATCACGAAAGTAAGTTTTTTTTTTTTTTAATCTAAGCGGACGTACCTCCAATAATAAAGCAGAGACCACACTCTTATAGATCCCAACATGCCCCCGGCCGTTGAAAGCTTGCCTTTCAACTGGAATTTTCATTTAACAGAGGGCAGATCTTCGAAAAGGCACGTCGTAGAACACCACTGGTAGTCTTTATATCAGCTACTCTGCTGATTCCGTCGCTGCCTGGGTACACAGCAACGACACGACCCAATCTCCACTTTAACGGTGGAAGATTGTCTTCCTTGACAACCACCAGGCTATTAATGTCTAGAGAATCTTTGTTGATTTTCCATTTTACCCGCTGTTGGAGTTCAGAGATGTATTCTTTACTCCATCTCGTCCAAAAGTGTTGACGGATTTGCTCAATCCTTTGGTGACGAGTCAAGTTGTTAAAGGAACAGTCTCGAAGATCCTTGACCGGTAGGGAAGTAAGTGGTCTTCCAATTAAAAAATGTCCCGGAGTGATTGGCGTGAGATCTTCAGGATCGGATGATATCGGCGTCAGCGGACGAGAATTCAAAATGGCTTCTATTCTTATTAAGGTAGTGTTAAGCTCCTCGTACGTTAAATGACAATTTCCCAACACTCTGTTTAGGTGATATTTGGTGGATCGAACACCTGCCTCCCAAAGGCCACCGAAATGCGGAGCATAAGCAGGTATAAAATGAAAGGAAATACCATCATTGGCCACCTTTTCGGAAAAAGAGTTGGAATTGTCTTCAAGGAACTTGGATATCTCTTTACTTGCCCCCACGAATGATGTTCCGTTGTCGGAAAAAATATTTAATGGTTTTCCTCTACGGGAAATAAACCTATGCAGAGCCTGCAAATAATTACTGCTAGTTAAATCGCCTACCAATTCTAAATGTATTGCCTTGGTGGTAAAACAAACAAAAAGTGCAATATACACCTTAACAACCCTTGACCCACGTCCCTGACGACTCAAAGATGATATTGGACCGGCATAGTCGACGCCTACATTTTGAAAGGGAAATGCTGCAGGTGTGAAACGGTCTACGGGTAGGTTGCCCATTTGTGGCGACATGGTTTCTCCCTTCATACGCTTACAGAAAACACAACGCCGATAACACGCTTTAGCCAAATTTCGACCACCAATTGGCCAATACGACTCACGAATCGTTGAAAGTAACAATTGTGGACCTGCGTGCATTAGTTTTTTATGTTCACTGGCAAATAAAAGTTTAGCAAATTGGTGAGTGGACTGTATGATTATAGGGTGCTTTTTTTCAAAAGAATATAATGAATTTGCCAAACGACCACCAACACGTAATATTTTATCATCATCTAGGAACGGACTTAATTTTAAAAGCGAACTTTTACAAGGCAAGGACTTATTATTTAAAAGTAAATTATATTCATTGAAACATTCCTTCTGCGACTGAATAATAATCAAATTCAATGATTTCCTCAGCTCTTCTGTTGTTATATAGGAAGTAAGATTAGGAACTCCTTTGCAAATATTAATAAAACGAAACATGTAAGCTACAGCACGTTGCAGTCGTGAAAGGTTGGAAAATCGATTAAAATCAATAAGTGTATTGTGACTGGTGACAATTGAGGTATGCAATGATACTTCTGGTTTTAATTCAGGAAGTTTGGTTGTGTTACTCGGGTTTGGAGGCCATGTAGTAGAATCCTGATTTAAGAATTGGGGGCCACACCACCATAAATCTAAGGACTGCATAGTATCGCAGTCGGTGCCCCGCGATAATAGGTCGGCAGGATTATAAGGTGACGGTACATGTCTCCACGTAAAAGAACCACAATTTTCTAAAATGTCTGCGACACGGTTACGCACGAAGGTGGTTAATTTAATTGGTAACATTTTTAACCAGCCCAAAACGATCATTGAATCAGTCCAAAATGTAACGCAATCTATCTGAAATCTAACCGACGAACTGATTTTTCTATACAGGCGAGCTGCTGCTACAGCAGCACAAAGTTCTAGTCGCGGAATAGTCAAAGGCTTAATAGGCGCGACGCGACTTTTAGCCATTAATAATCGTACCAAAATGCTGCCTTGCTCATTAACTGTGCGAACATAAGCACAAGCCCCGTAAGCCTTCTCCGATGCATCTGCAAAGATGTGGAGCTCCAAAGAAGTATATGCATCACAAACGATACGACGAGGTATTTTAAGATTATTTAGACTCGGTAGTTTATTAATTAAATTAATCCAAATATTGTAAATTTCAATAGGCAGTTGTTCATCCCAAGACAGTTTCTCCAACCAAAGCTTTTGCAACAGCATTTTCATTTTTGTAATACAAGGTGACAAAAGCCCCAAAGGGTCAAATATGCGAGATATGATTGCAAGTATATCACGCTTTGTGTTACCAAGTTTAGACGGAATTGAAATGCGAAAACATAAAATGTCTGTTTGCGTGTGCCAATTTAGACCTAAAGTTTTGTTCAATTCATCACTACCGATATTTAAATCGAAATGTGATCGAATAAACTCACCTGATATCAAGGCTGGCTCATTGGACTTCCATTTCCTCAGTGGCATGCAAGCGGAAGCAAGAGCTTTGGTAACCTTATCCCGCAACAAACAAGCTTGTCTGTAGTCATCAACCCCTGTCAATAAATCGTCAACAAAGAAATCGTGAACGATGACATCGGAAACTAGCTGATCACTACATTCAAGACCGATCTGTTTAAGACAACGGGTTGCCAGGAACGGTGCGCTAGCCGTACCGTAGCTAACGGTGTTTAATTGGTATGCCTTGATTTCTGTCGCCGCATCATCACGCCAGACAATCTGTTGCAAATGTCTGTCTGAGTGATGTACAGACACTTGCCTGTACATCTTCTCGATGTCTGCTGAGAGAACGTACTTATGAAACCTATATCTAATTAAAATGGATAATAAATCATCTTGGACAGTAGGCCCTATCATTTGTATATTATTGAAAGAAAAACCTGAAGTGGTAGGGGCGCTGGCATTGAAGACAACACGCAGTTTTGTGGTTGTACTATTTTCACGCAAAATACCGTGATGAGGGATAAAATAACCTTTATTAATGTCTTCAATCTTACTTTCAGACATATGACCCAACGAAATGTACTCGGACATGAAGTCTTTATACATTTTTGAAAAAATAGGCATATTTTGATTTCTGCGCTCCAATGACAGAAGACAGCGTTTAGCACGCTGTAATGAATCGCCTAACACATTAGGGGAGTCCTTTAAAGGTATCCGTACATTGAAACGGCCGTCAGCTAATCGAGTAGTGTGATTAACAAAATGAACTTCACATAAATTTTCCTCTTGTGAATAAGTGGATGACTGATGGTCAATCTCTTCCAATTGCCAAAAACGCGTAAGTTGGTTTTGTATGTCATCATAATCACTACAAGGAAAAGAAAGTTGCTTACGAACCTTTGTGAAATTACATTTGATAGGGATGGATAAATTCGACACATAGCCGCAATTAATAGGGCCACAAACTAACCAGCCGAGTTTGGTTGAACAAAGTGTCGGTTTTCCGTCGCCTAATATAATTTTATCTGAATTTAACAGATTCCAAAAAATATCGGCTCCGATTATAATGTCGATCTCAGCAGGTGAATGAAAATTAGGATCGGCTAAAACTATATCTGAGGGAATATTCAAATTTTGTAAATTTATTTGTTTACTGGGAACATTATCCGTAATTACAGGCAAAACAAAACACTGAAGAGAAGTTGTGTAGGCTTCGTTTAAAGATTTCATAAATACATTGCACATCTTACCAATCGGAGTCAAAGAATTATTAATACCTTGTATCGTTTTATTAACATTTATGTAAGGAAGACTCAATGCATTAAATAATCTTTCGGTCATTAAGCACGATGAACTGCCTGAATCTAGCAACGCACGGACTAAATGCATATTGTTGTGCGAATCGCTAATTTTTACCAAAGCAGTTGACAGGAGCACATCAGACGAGGCAGACGTATGCGCGTGCGCAGCAAAATTCGCAGACAAAGTACGTGTGCGTTATCGTTGCCAGCCTGTCGATTCTATAAAATTCAAACAAAAACTCGCATCTCACTTCGATATTCACTGTCACTTCGCATAAGGTGCAAAATGACCTTGATTTTGCATTCTGTAAGCATCACTCAGGCACTTGCGAAGTGAAGTGAGTTGCGAAGCGCCATGATTGTACTAGTGACGAGCTTACACGACAAATTGTTAGTCGAGATTTTTAGATTCATGTTTTATATCGCAAATATTGAAATTTTGCCACTAAAATTTAAGTTATCATATGTTTCTTGAACTAAAATATCATAATCTAAGCAACTTAATGCAGATTTTACGTAAAAAAATGGCTAATGGATGGTTTAAACGTAATCTGTGCTCCTCTAACAAAATTTACAAAACAAAATGTCAAACCTACTTGTTGTTTGTTTACGTTTTCTTTTGGTTACAATTAGTACCGAAAATTGTGCAATTATCATGAAGTAAGTATATTATTTGTGTATGTGAAAGATATAAACGATATTTTAAAGTCACGTTAGTAATAATCCTTATAAATGTTTCAGTTCAAATGAGACTCGTTCCTCTCAGCCATCGTCAGCCCTTTGGTGGAATTTATGAAAAGAAACCCTGGCTTGGTAAAGGATTTCTTAAGAACATCAGCTAGAATGCCAGAGAACGAGGTCGACGGCAATGGAAGGAACTAGCATTGCGCCTAAATAGTTTAGGTGGCATTATAAAAAATCACAAGCAATGGACCAAGGTTAGTATCGCTTATGTTATAAACATGTTACCCTGTAAGAACCACTTCACATGTTTAAAGCAAACCACTTAAAATGTGCAACGAATGTTGGTCTCTGATGTGTGCTTGTTGGATTCATTAAATCATTATTATTAATTTTACACAATGCGTGACTTTATACCATTAGAAAATGCAGATTTTTAACGTATCTTTATTTCATTTGATTATTTATTAGTATTGGAAGTGCCATTAAAAAAAGTACCATTAAAATACAAAATACGTATAAAAACTTTCTTTTTTTTTGATAAATGAATATTATGTCATGGTCACGGCTCCGGAGTTACATAGGTACATTAATTTTCGTACCTATGTTCTTTTTTCAGCATCACGTCACACAGCTCCTCGTCTTTCTAATGCTCCTCCACTGCCTCAACGGCGAAGGAAATTCTCTATATTTACTGAGAGATTCCTGAGGATTTCAAGACAGAAGGTGATAGATACAAAGATCTTTCGCACAAATCCTGCAGACATAATGTGGAGCGCAATGCGGAAAGAGACAGGATCCTGGCCGTAGCTGTGACTGCAGTGGGATAAGGAATGGAAGCTTTAACAGTGGCTATATATTAAAAGAGATTAGAGATTAATAATATAGTTTTATTTGTTTAATTTCTTTACTATTTCTACTGCTATGCTATACTATTCTTAGTAATCTTTTGAAGAGCCAAAAAGGAAAGGAGATTCCTAAAGTGACAATAATTATATAAGTACTAGGTACTAATAAGTATTATAAATACGAAATACAACATGGTTTTTTGTTATTCAAATATACCAAAACAAATATTTGGCTGCATATAGGTGTGACATTTCTGAAATTATGCAGACAAGTTGCAAATACCTTTAGGGGCTTACCTTTAATTTGTTTTGGTATATTTTAAAAAGCAATTTTATGAAAGGCGAAATATTCATTTAATATTTTTTTACTAGAGCTCCGCCTGCGTATTCATCCGCGTGGAATTATTTTAAAATCAAATATAGCCTATGTCACTCAGGAATAATGTAGCATTTTAATGGTGAAAGAACTTTTAAAATCGCTACACCTAGTAGAGAATTATGACGTAACAAACATTAAAAAAAAATACAGTCGAATTGAGAACCTCGTTTGAGTTTATGCGTTACAAACATACAAATCTTTCCTCTGTATAATATTGTGATAGATAGGGTAGAAAAACATTCTGCCCTAACAAACTGGGTTAAACAACATTGGATTAAAAAAGGTTGAAACATTTTACGGTTTATCGTCCATAGCATCGAGATTAGTTAAGCGAGTGATACCGTAAATATAAAAAAAATACCGTAAGTACATCTATCTACTAATGGGCATTGTTATTTGAGATCTAAGTATTGTATTTTATGCGTAAACACAAATTTTAAAAGAAGGTAATTTGCTTCAACCATCCCCATGCCAGGGTGCGTTGAAAAAGGGTCTGGGGTCAATTAAAACACATGCAAATAATACAAAATATAATAAATGAACTTGTTTTATTAAACATCTAATATACTAATTTTAAAACTCTTAATGACATAGTTTAATATCACCAAATGTTTTATTAATATTAAAGTCTTTTACCAAACTTATAATCAAACAAGTACCTACATTATTCATAATCAGCCTTCAAAGGTATAAATTATTATTAGGTATAATCACAGATAATATATTTATTATTGATTATTTAACATTTCATGTATACACAAAGACAATTACAAAAGAAGACATTACATAACACAGAAAATTGTACAAAGGTGCTGCTTATTTCTAAAAGAAATCTCTTCCAGCAGCCCCATCTATGGGAGAGAGATTTTGATAGGTAGACGTGTGTGTATATATACTGGTTGTAAATAATCTATATTAGTTGTGTAATATATCTACCTACCTATAGTATATAAAAAAAAGTTGTTTTAAAATAGAACTAGGTACATACTAATGTGACAAAATAATAAAATTTAACTTAGGGCTGATTCTTCAATGGCGAGATAAAAGTTAACAGACAGTTAAATAACTATCCGAACTGAAGCAAATGTCGTCAATACAAGACACGAAATGACAACTGAAAATGTAATTTTAATTTGCCCATGTAGTACAGTATCAGAGGAGCAAAAAACATCCAAGGCTTGAAAAATCAGCCCTTTAGTCTTTAATGAAATTAAATGTCATCTATGTAATAACTAGTCGTGCTATAAATTCTGTCCCTCATAACATGTCTAATGTTAGAAAATTAAGTGAAACTTGTTAAATTGTTGTAAAATTATTTTTAAAGAAAAAAAAACCGCCTTCAAAAGTAAAAACGTAGAAATAAAAATTTTGTTTATAAAATCTAAATGTTTATTTGAGGTTGGTCACAAATGACAACGTTTATTCCAAACGTGACAACGTTTATTCCAAATATTGAGGTTGGTACCGACCTCAAAAAACATTTAGATTTTTATAATAAAAATTTTTATTTCTTCGTTTTTAATTTTGAAGGCGGTTTTTTTTTTCTTTAAATATAATTTTAACATTTGTGATACATAGTCAAACTTTATACGTTTCACTACATTATACATGCTTTTCAAGTTTCACTTAATTTTCTAACATTAGACATGTTATGAGGGACAGAATTTATGGCACGACTAGTTATTACTTTATTTTTTTATTTTTGTGTTTTAAGTATATGAAGTATTAAATAGAGTTGGATAGTTATAAAAATCGGTTCTCAACTCAATGTTATCATTAATTAAAGTTAAGGCAGGCTTATCGCCGTTATTTTTCAGAATAACAAAAAACCTCAAGGTCTAACGCTATAAAATTTTGAGGAAACTATTTCTAGACTTTGATCATTAAGACAAAAAAAGAATCATTGAAATTGGTTAACAACTTTCGAATATATCGACGCATAAAGTTTTCCACGATTCTAAAAAAACTACTAAACCAATTGATGAAAAAATGTTATGGGACCAAACGCCAACTCTCCGCATCGAACAAAAAAAATCACTCAAATCGGATTAGAAATCTCTGCGTAATCGGTATACCTACATACACAAAAAAACATAGGTACCAACCGAATTGAGAACCTCCTCCTTTTTGAAGTCGGTTAATAAAAACTATACAAAAGTACCACCTTTAGCTTTGCAAACATACCACATCCAATGGCATCAAGGCGGAATTGAGAACCTCCTCCTTTTTGAAGTCGGTTAATAAGAACTATACAAAAGTACCACCTTTAGCTTTGCAAACATACTACATCCAATGGCATCAAGGCGGCTGTTTTCACTAAGTTTTTAGCGACTCTATATTTCGTTGAGGTTTTGAGCAGGCCTTCTCCTCTAAAATTTGCCATAAGCAATAATCCAAAGGAATTAATGTCTGCGTTATTTTTGGTTTAAGCAGGTTGAAAATCCCGACTAGTGTTTTCTTACGGTAAAAACGTTCTTCGTGCTCTGCTGGTTTTTTTAATGCTACCAATGTGCCACTGATGCAACCAATTACACCAGGAATGCCAAACTTTCTGTAGAATCTGTAATTTAAAGTAAGCACTGTTATAATTATTTATTTATTTATTTCTACATGACAATAACAAAATAAAAAATACAAAATAATAAGATCAGGGATCTTACACAAAAAAATTAAAAATGGTTCAGATCATGATTTATAATAGAATAGAATAATACTAGAAAATTGCACTGAAAAAAATCGACTTGCCTCAGGCGGGAATCGAACCCGCCTCTTCCGCACTGGCAAATTTCGACAGTGTAAAGCAGTGTCTCGGTGGCGTAATGGTCAACGCAGCCGCCCGGATTGCGAAACATGCGTGTTCGATTCCCGCCTGAGGCAAGTCGATTTTTTTCAGTGCATTTTTCTAGTATTAAAAATATTGACGCGTTTGTAACCGCAAAAATAAAATTATTCCAGAATAGAATAAGATAAGATAATTATAAGTATATTGTTTCAACTGTGTAAAAATATTTATTTATTAACACACAAATATATATACATTATTAGAATAGACATTTTTAGCATACCTTTCCTTTACATTTGCCTCTATTGTATAGTTTGAGGAAACCTTATATATTTTTTACTACATCTGGATTATTAAGAGCTTCCACCATTTCATTTATGCAGCGAGATGCTGATGGGTGCGCTTTGTTAAATATGTTCTTATTTTTTCTTTTATAATTTTCTGGTAACTGCCACTAGCCAAGAATGACGATGTGCACAATATCTGTAAAACGTGTGAATAAATCATTACATATCTATATTACTCAAATCTAAATAACAACCATATATATCTAAACTAATAATATTATAAAGCTGAAGATTGTGTTTGTTTGAACGCGCTAATCTCAGGAACTACTGGTTCGAATTGAAAAAACTTTTTGTGTTGGATAGTCCCTTTATCGAGGAAAGTTATAGGTTACATAATAATAGACATTACCGCGAGGGAAGCCGCGGGCGACAACTAGTAATAAAATACAAACACCCCTACTATACTTAATATTACCTAATAGGTATAGACTGCATAAACTAACACGAAAAAAGGCTGAAGAAAAGCTCTGGAGGTATAGTATTTTCATGAATTTTACATAAATAATAAATAATTATGTAGATGGATATGTAGATAGATATGAATTTATTTAATGCTGTGTATAATATCTTTGTAATAATACATACATACATACGATCACGCTCGTAATCCCATGATAAATTGAGCAGAGCCTTAGGCAATATTTTGTTACACATAAAGCCACATCTGGCAGTATGGGCCATGCAGTGCCTCCAAATAGGAACAGGTTGTCAGCCTGTCGCCTAATAATAATTTTGTAATAATGACTTTACTAAATTAAAGTGAAACACTTACCTTTACAAGTATTTGAAATCCCTTTATCTCGTAGTTTTTAATTCTTTAAGAGAGCTAGTAACTCACGCTCCAGTTGGTCAATAAGGTCTTTGTATACCCTTACATAGTCCTTATCTTGAGTTATCCAAATTCGGGAAGCTTGTCGACGCATTTCTAAGTTATCCAAAGAATGGGGCTCTTCTAATAAAGATTTTAATAAAATATTTGTGCCATCGTTTATCAGACTTAATTAACTATATACTAATACCACAAAACAAATTTTAACACCTTTAGAAGCTATTTCAAATGTATTTTAGCACATTTTGTACAACTTCGTCCGAGATTTCACTCACAAAATACTAACTTTTTATTTGACACTTTGGTTCGGGTTCGAGTGCGAAGTGAGCTTCGAAGTGATGGGGGAATTCCTTTACAGAATGCCACGCCTTACGTCATCCCATACATTATTTGTCACAATCTCACGGTCACGTTAGTTCAACTCGCTGCCGCGCCCGCAAGTGTAGCGCTAGAGTAAATTAGAATAAACATTCGTGTTTTGAGAATGCTGATCTAAGAACTCACTGCGGAATCAGATTCGAAGTTTAAAGTGAGGTTTTACAGAATCACACGGCAGGCACGGGAGGCTCGCAGCTAGCCGGGCGCTCGGTTGACCTACTTTCGCTATTTTTTGTATAGGAGTTTCTGTGAATGAGCGTATGGTGTTTACGTTTGCAGACTTTGCAGCCGGTTTTCTTGCAATGATTAGAATAATGACCGCTGCGAAAACAATTATAGCATACTTTAAAATTAGGAAGTGAAGATAATCTTTCATCTATGCTTAGTGCCAAAAACTGTGGACATGTATTTAAATAGTGTTCACCAGTACATTTAGGACACGGATTTAAAGAAGTATTGCTACTCTGAAGTGTTACCAATGTTTTTATTTTAGTGTTATTTTTGGAAGCCATATTTGTATGAGATGAGACTAGATTATTGTTGCGTGATAACTCTAATGTTTCCAGTAAATCAGCACGGTTTCGTATGAACTCGATAAATTGATCAAAAGTAATCGTCTGACTTTTGTCGAAACGACCTTTGTTCTCTTCCCACTCCCTATAGGTTTTGGGGTCTAATTTTTGGCTAATAATGTGTATCAACAGTGTATCCCATGAAGTGACAGGCTCGCCTAACGAACTTAGTGCACGAAGATTTTTATTAACTTGATCGATTATTCGTTTTAACGATATTGAGGATTCTTTTGTGATCGATTCGAGGTTAAAAAGTGCTGAAACGTGATTCTGTATTAAAAGACGTTTATTATCGAATCGCTCACATAAAACCTGCCATGCTACGCTATAATTTCGGGCAGAAAATTCAAAGGACTTAATCACAAGAGCAGCAGAACCTTCCAAAGATGATCTTAAATAATGAAATTTATTAATTTCGTCTATATCATCGTTGTTGTGAATAAGGCTCGAAAAGGTGTCATGAAACTCAAGCCAAGTATTGTAGGATCCACTAAACTTAGGCAGCTGAATAGTAGGCAATTTAACTGGCTGACGATAAGAACTACGAACGGATTTGCATTCACCATCATCTTCCGTGTGAGTCAATATTTGCTTAGCTTCTGTGACTAAGGAGTAGTACTTTGATTCTACAGATTCACGCTCACTAATCTCAGACTGAGCATCATCAGAAACACATTCTATCTCCAATTGCACGGCATCAAATTCCTTGAGAACAAATTCCAACTTAGTGATACGTAATTGCAATTCCATTACCTGACGTTTACTTAGCTTTGAATCCTCTAAAGTAGATAAATAATTTTCAAACAATGTTAGTTGACCTTTATAACTGCTTCGCTTCTTTTTTAGCCTTTTTAACTGTTCGTTATCCATTTTTGGGAAGCAAATGTGTCGACCTGGAATTTATATTACAATATGATTAGATAATGAATACAATGTTGTGCGTTCCTATGGAGGTTTTGATAACACTAATTACTATTTAACTTTTATAATAAATACACTACTTTGCACAAATAAACTATGTGTTTTAATGTTGATGTATGTACCAAATGATTAATTTACTGTAACTGTATATAAAAAAAAGGTAAGACTAAGTTCTTAGCTTAGGAAATTACACATAAACAGTAAGATAGTTAATTAATGTAACAAATCGGATGTTACTGTACTGAAATTAGCACAAATTAACTAAAATACAATGTAAATTAATTACCTTATAATAAATGTTACATGTAACCGGTACTAACCTTGGGCGTGATCAATTATATAACACAATAAATACCTGACTTTGAGTGTTGGGTAAATGAAATAAATAAATAATGTGGATGCTTAACAACACTTGGTGAACTGAATTATTCGATTGCTTCAATGAATCCAGAAATAATTAGTCTTCTTCACTACCAAGGTGCCACATGGCAATCTTGCTTCGGGCAGATAATTTGCCGATGAATTCACGCAATCACTCCAAATTATATATCCAATTGCTAGTTTTGATAATTTGGCTCGATGGACCATGTTTAGGACTCAGGATTATTTGGAAATAAAAGTAAACTTATTTGTGGCTGAATGAGAGAAAACGCCCAGATTTAATCACGAAAGTAAGTTTTTTTTTTTTTAATCTAAGCGGACGTACCTCCAATAATAAGGCAGAGACCACACTCTTATAGATCCCAACAGTATTGTTTCTACAAAATTTTGATTTTATAAAGACGCTCAATTATTACCAATCATTAAATAATTTGTTTCATCGCGATATATCGATTAGTTTAAAAGTTACACGGTTTTGTCTACACGGGGGTCATTTCTAAGATAGAAAATTTCAAAAAATCTATAAAAAATCAAATGAGCAGATTTTTTTTTCAATATTTTTTTCATCGATAAAATTAGGCATAATATCCCTCATTTTCGTTTGTGCACTTTACTGAGACTCACACTGTATACCTACCTATTAGGATTAGGAACTTGCTCATTTTCCCGCCAACCCAATCATTAATTTTAAAAAGCAAATACACATTTTAATCTTTAAAATAGGCACCATTTCGTAATGTGTGGGTAGTAGCTACCTACACATAGTGCTAAAGTATTTTATAAAAAATAATTGTGGGGAATTTGAAGCGTCCTCTTCTCTCAAAATTTAAAATGCTTTGGCCTTATTTATTTAGAAAAAGTAATGCTGAATTTTTTTTTTAGAAAATTAAATGCTTGCCAATCAAACAGTCTAAGGTGGTCATTTAAATGTTATTAGCGAATATGTTCTTTAGTTGATACGTTAGGTTAGTGTGGATCTGACAAGAATAAATTATAATAAATATTCCCAATTGCCAGGGTGTACTGCGAGTATGCATCCACCTCGGAGCAAAGCTTCAACAGTCCTGAGGAACAGCTACTCCACTTTTTGTCGCGTGCTGGACGCCCGGGATGGAAGTGGATGTCGCTCAGACCGAGGGCGCTAACTCTACACAACGCGCACAAGAAACAAGACAGAGATTCTTATTACTGTGAGTGTGTACGCTTCTGTGTACACGCTTAGATTTATAAATTTCTTTTTAAGGGACATGGTATAGAAAGCGCCCCAAGCGCGCGGCCAGGGCGCCGTAAAGATAAAATGTTTGGTGAACAACGTGGAGCGCAGTTGAGCACCATACATTTTATCTTACTACACTTACGTGCAATGAAATCGACTCACCGGTACGCTTTGGTTCAGAACTCTACAATCAAAATCTACAATTCGTAAATAATAATTTTAAACCCCGTGTGTTAAACAAGAATCTAAACTTACATTAGACCAGTTTTTACTGTGATAGATTTGGGTTAGACCAGTTTTTACTGTGATAGATTTGGGTTTATTGATTTTACAAATTGAAAACCAAATACAGTTAAAAGAGCTAAAATTTTTGGGGAAATCAGCTGAATTTTAAAGGTTAATAAACCTGTAAGATTAATCAATTATTCAATAAACAATGATTCAATTAACTCTGAACACTCTACATAGTCACAGAAATGGCGTATGACGTAAAAATGAGAAAATAGGGTTTACGAAGAAATGAGTCTATTTTCACCAATACCTACTTCGTTTATCGATGTTTAGAGTAGATTAAATAAAGCTTATGAAATATACATTCAAATTATATTTACAGGTTTTGTTTATCTAATCTTATTTTTATATACCGATATATTAAGAATCGAAACCTACGAGGTGAGTCGATTTTATTGCTAGTAAGTATACTGGGTGTAAAAGACATGAGCAGTCAAACGAAAACCACGTATTCTATACATCAAAATAAGACATATTTCAAAAAAAATATTGCTGGGAAATGATTTTTATTTTTTGGTGTTACAAAAAATTGCAAATTGTACCGCGCAATGTAAAGGGCTCAACTCGCACGCAACTCGCAAAACCGCGATAATTTTGCTTGACGGCGGCCCCGTTCGTTAGTGTCCGTGCGCATCGAGTGAGCTACATTGAACGCTAACGTTTTGAAGCCATTTTTTGTTATGAAATACTAAAAAAAATGATAATGTTTTTTTGGACAATAATTAAGAAATAACGTATAGAATACGTTTTCATAAAAAAATGAAAAAAAAAATTATGACTTTGAACTTCAATAAAATCGTAACTATCAATTTCCCAGGTATAGTCTTAAGGAAGAAAAATGTTATGACGGTGAGCAGAATACATGGTTCTCGTTTGACTGCTCATGTCTTTTACACCCTGTATATTATACCTAATGTGACTAATAAAATAAGTTTCGCAAAGAGACCTCATAATTTCCAATTTTGTGTCATACCTCTTGCGAAACATTCCTCTCATAATGGCATGTCTATCATCACAATCATACAACCCATATGGGGTCTATGACCAGAAATGGAATAACGACACCCTTGAGTTGTGTATCGTAAATCATGCCTGCTAATTATTCCTCTCCCTTAATAACCTGATAAAAAGCAATGGCATTGAAGAAATTACTTAAGGGCAGAATCCATTTATTTATTTATATAAGTACAGGCCACATGGTAGGTACATATTAAACAATGTTACATTAAAAATAATCTAGAAAATCAATTTCTGATATGCACCAAAATAACGGCGTACATAACACTTGCGCTAATTAATTACGTACTAAAAAACAAAAAATGAGTAGAAAGTACAAGGCAGGGACTAAATCTCAGAGTACCCATCAGCCCAATACTTGGCCTGATAAGTACTCTGAGACCAAAGACTTAAATTTAGGAAAACTGTTGCAAGAATCTGAGAATCATAAGTATTTTTTAACATGAATTTTGGGATACCAAATCCAAATTGATTTGGGATTGACAATGCCAAGGAGCAAATTTTCAACCAACTTACGTAATTGTAAAACTAGGTTAATTATATTAGTAATTTAAATAACAGATACTTACTAGAGATCTTCGAAACTACAGATGATGATGATGAAAACTTTTTATTCTCTTAGACTAGGGATATTTTTGAAAATCCATTGGATATTATTTATATTGGGATATTTTTTAAGATTAGGTATGCATATTTCGCATATTCCCTTTATTTTTGAGTATCAAATCTTTATGATGTGTAATTAATAATCTTTTCCTCTATTCACAGGTGATAAAACTTTAGTTCAATCGCTAATCAGGGACGCAATGGTAATAAAGGAACTGGACGCACACACAGGACATGCTAACCATCACTCTCAGTAAGTAAATATTGTTAATAAAGCATGCTATGAAACGCACAGCTTAAATTATTAAGAAAATATTAAGAACCAATTCGAAAATACTGCATATAAAGAGAAAAAATGCAATCCTAATAATTCTCGTACTAAACCTAAAGGCACTTTCTGAGGTTTTATTTGAAAGATTAGTGCAACGATTTTGCATGAAATAAATCTAAGTTCTCCTTAATTTCGTTTTTCGCACAATACTTCTAATTTATGTTGATCACTAATTTTATATGTTTGTCACACGAATAGCCCAATAGCGACTTTAATGGCTCTCCTGACAAGGTAAAGTAACTACAATATTTCGACAGAACTTCGTAGAATTGATATTTGAGATAGGTGGTGCTAACAGTGTGAGTAGCTCTAGGAATCGATTAGGCAGCACTTTCATTAGATATAGGACTTTACCCAGATGGAGTTGTCTCGCAGACTGCAGACTCACAAAACGAAATCAATCACTAACTGGTAAGAATTGGTCTAGTATTTAAGTACCTCAAATTGCAAACGAGTAGAACAATGATTTATCTTTATAAATTATACTTTAAATATCGTTTTCCTCTGGAATGAATTGAGTATATTTCATTGAGCAAAAAGTGGTGGTCAATGCAGCAGATTCACTTTTTGTCAAATCTGACTGTAATAGCAAAAGGTAAATAGATAAAATTTGGATAAAATACACCTATTAAGAATGAGAACAAAGCTCATAAATATGCATACCTACTTTTCCACAACAGACCCACCTAAACAAACTGTTTGTATCTTTTTAGACCTGCATGATCATATATGTATGTACTCGCATGCATAGATGTTTACCTAGCAGTATCAAAGCGTAAAAAATACAGTGGTTTCGAAGTCTTTGTAATTGAGGAAAATGTCGCTTATATGTGGAGACAGCGTGCATAACATCCAGTGGATCAACGTCTACCAAACGAATGTATGGCAGTTTCGTCCCACTCATCCCGCGTCCACCTCACGATTGCCCTGTCTAGACGTGACTTGAATGACTGTAAGACCTTATAGACTGTGGTAGCGTGGTAGTGTTATTATCTGCGAGTACTTAAAGCTTGGAAAGTCTTCTCTGACAATACTGAATTCAGACTGAAAATTTATCTAAGTTCTATTGAAATCACAAAATTACTGTTCTGCTCGATTCTAGTTTATTACAACTAATCAAAGCTTACAAGGATTATGGTAAAGTATTATAGTACATAAGTTTAACTTTCTTAGCTGCCAGAGGATTTTCAGCTTTCACGGATGTCGCACTGCACGTTGATTCGTCAATATATCGTAAATTCTATTGACAAATAAGGCACTCCTCAGACGATGGGCCGGCCGATCTTTTTGACCGCGACCGCTGCTGCCCGTAGTGGGCATCAATACCCGTGTCTGCCTATCAATGTTCGCGGCTGCCCACTGTCGTGTGCGTTAGTAACATACCATTCCTTTGGTTCTATCTTTCGCGGCGAAATTTCCCGGATTGGCCTGGCCCATCGTCTGCAAAGCGCCTAAGTGTATTTCGAGTGTTTTAAATTAATACACGGCTATGCATTTTGTTTGGCTTGGGACTATAAGAATGAGCTACAAACAAACTAATAATCGTAAACTGTATACAAAACCCTGTGTGGACAATTTCTACATGCTACGGGGACTTTTCCTCCATGGACTTTTGTACCTTGTCTGTACAGGCCTTAACTACTAAGTGGTAGACCCATATGTAGGGTCGTCTGGGTAGGTACCACCGCCTTTCTTATTTCTGCCGTGAAGCAGTTCGCTGTGTTTCGGATTGAAGGGAAAGGTGGCCAGTGTAATTAGGTACTGGACATGGCAGGCATATCAACTTAGTCCCCAGGATGGCAACTAACTGGCAGTGTTAAGTGATTTACCCTTAATATTGCAAGTGTCTAAAGGCGACGGTAACCTCTTAACACCAGGTGGGCCGCAAGCTTGTTTGCCATCTCACATTATAAGAAAAAAACCGACAGACATTCATGTCTATTTAAAAAGTTTGTAGTACCAGCTCCAAGCCAATGGTAACAACGTTTATCTTTTGCAGACAAGGACGATTCCACAAGTTCGTGGTGACTCTATCGTTCATCGCCACACGCAGCGGTCTTCTCAAGTGGACGGAAAACAGCAACACGTCCAGGTCTTCGGAATCTGCAGAACCGTGCGTATTTTATTTCTTATTCGCGAATGCAGAACTTCTAATGTTTGACAGTACGTTCTGTTAAGAGATATTCTGACCGAATCTTCAAATACAATTATGGATTATTTAAAAGCAAATTAAAGAATATGGTAAGGTGGTGCATGATTGTGCGGCTGATAACAGGATGCACCGGATGTCGCTCGAGTCCTATGAAGTTAGCACAATTGGTAGCTAATTTCAGTCATATTTTTAACCTACAGAGAGCTGGTACGCGCTGATGAAAAATACTTGAAATCCTGTTAATACGAGGTTGCTAGGTAAATCAACAGATTTCCGGATCTTATTCGATTCTATTCCGAAAACATAGGTACAGCAAATAATACATCCACTCTTTATAAAGCAATAACTATCTATACAATACCCATAAATTATATTTCAGACACTTCAGCGAGAAGTACGCCCGGGCATTTGACTCGGAATGGTACCGGCGCGCAGTTGAACATCATTCAATCGAACCGGAGAGTTTCGTGTTTTCCGTGCCATTCCGCGACGGCTCTGAAGCTGAAGACCTTAGCGGGAGACCTCCACTGGTTCTTGCGACGCATGCAGTCTTCGTTGAGTCCAGAGGTCATAGGGCACCAGCCGCTGTAGTTGGACTACATTTCCAATTAGATTCACTCGCGAGACACTTCTTGAACGTTACATCTACGGTAAGATTTATCAAATTTTCCTTTACACTCTTTCTTCACATACAAAAAAGCAAACTTTCTTTCAAGTTTTCTTTCCGAAATACACTAAGCTCCTTTTTAAATTGTAGTGTACAGCTGGCAGCGTCTGTAAGAAAACGTGTGCAGGCGAAGAGCTAGACTGCTATATTCTAGACGACAATGGCTTCATAATTTTATCTGAAGATGTCTCACAAACTGGGCGGTTCTTCGGACAAGTCGATGGGACCATTATGGATTCTTTAGTACAGGACAGGATCTACAAAAAGGTCACTGTACACGACCACCAAGGCAGATGTCCAGACTCCAGAAACCCATTCAGCGGCAGCGGCAATAAATTGGCGGTAATTATTTGTTTTAAAGTTCATTTTTATTTACGAGGTTTTGTCAAATTGTCAATAAATTCTTAATATTTCAGCCGGTTCGTCCACTGGCATGGTTTGGAGGATACTTATCCAATCTTCTGGCTGTTTGGTTCCCGCTTTGGCAATCGGCAAGTGCTCGAGCGCATCCCCACGCAGCTGAAGAGGATTTGGGTAAATCAGGAATTGTTGCTAGATTTTCAAAAAAGTTTCTAAATTATGCCTGCTTAATAGAAGCTTTTTAAAATATACATAGCAGTAAGCAGTAACCATCAAAGTAAGCAAAATATGATAGCGTCTATATGGTAAAATCGGTTTTGACATATCCACCCACTCGTATATGACCATCTATTGTCTAAATCTTCTATATATCTATATATATAAAAATGTTATGTTGGTTTGTGTACGCTTCAAAAACTCAAATAGTTCTGCACCGATTGAGTTGAAATTGTTACATGATATAAAATCCGCATCAAAGATTGTTTTTATCAATTTTGTTGCATCAATCACATATCTGCGACCGCGAGTAAACAGTTTTTTTAACGATCAGCTGTGTACCAGTGACCGCGCCATCTGCCAGAAGCGAGGAAAACACTCGCTGACAACCGCAATAGTAATGAAAAAATGACAACCGTAACTAGGCAACCGCCATCAACGTCAATCAAAAAACTATAGACAATGTGGTGGCCAGTCGCCGACATGTAAAATCCCTAAAGCGGGTGATCCATTGGCGAGCCGGCGAGCTAAAGGTATAAACTGTAGGCTCGTTGTACTGTCGGCTCGTGGTAGTGATCCATTAGCGTGCCAAACAGTCTACTCTCATCGTTGGTGAAGTCATGTTGTGCACCAGACGGAACTACTTTGTTACTTAGGAATACTACTACAAGAACAACCAATAAAAAAAAAAGGGAGTGGTCTCCGCTTGACTTTCTCGCATACCGGAAACGACTCAAAAGTTGATAGAAACCTTGTATTTTCATGTCATACATGCATGTTAAATTTTGGTCACCCATCCGAGTACCGACCACGCACTTGGTTGCTTAACTTTCGTGATCGACGACTCAAAAATTGATAGAAACCTTATATTTAGATATAAGGTCTACTGCCATGGTCCACGGAAGTAAAATATCTAGGAATAACACTGGATAAAGAACTAAAGTGGAAAACTCATGTAGACAACACAATAAAGAAATGCCAAAGGGTATTCGGATTGTGTCGGTCTACGTACGGCAAAACATGGGGACTAAAGCCCAAAGTAATGCACTGGCTATACACTATGTTAATCAGACCGATTGTTACATATGGTAGCATAGCATGGTGGCCCAGAACCAAGTTATCTACTTGTCAAAGTGACTTGGCAAAGCTTCAGAGAATGGCGTGCTTGGCCATCACTGGAGCATTCCGGACCACACCAACGGCAGCCATAGAAAATATCCTTGGATTAACACCGCTGCACATAGTCATCGAATCACAAGCAAGAGACACTCTCCATAGGTTACAGGTATGTGGAACATGGAAGGACTCACAGCCGAGGACACGACACACAAAATTTGAAAAGGATCTAAACCTGGACATCGTCACAGCGATGACAAGCGATGTAAACCAACCATCGTTTGTATCTAGGAGATCATTCAGCATCCATATACCCACGCGGGAGGAATGGAAGCGAGGACTCAAAACCCCTAAGGAAAACAGTCTTATATGGTACACTGACGGATCAAAAATGGAGTCAGGTACAGGGGCAGGCATTTACGGCAACGGGTATGAGTACCAACAAAGCATGGGCAAATATGCAACAGTCTTTCAAGCTGAGACGTATGCAATAATTGCCTGTGCTCAAAAGAACATAGAAATGGGCACCAAAGGAATGACCATTTACATTCTTAGTGATAGCCAAGCGGCACTTAAAGCCTTAACCACCCACAAAACCAATTCAAAACTAGTTTTGAATGCGATACACACACTAAACAGACTAGGCAAGCACAACCTGGTCAGACTAGTGTGGGTACCGGGACATGTAGGGATTGAAGGTAATGAAAATGCTGACAGACTAGCAAGGAAAGGATCGGCTCAAGACCTCAATGGGCCCGAGCCTTTTGTAGGATTATCTAGGAGTACCATAAAAATGGCACTAAAGGAGTATTGTCAAAAGAGGCACCTCAGGGAATGGTTGTCCACTCCCCGACTGACACACTCAAAGAAATTTTTAGGATCCTCACACATAGGCTACCTTAAAAGAATGGGAAGAATCAGCAGAACCCAAATCCGCTGCCTCATAGGCGCTCTCACTGGCCACTTTGCCACTAGAAGACACCTGTGCACAATAGGCAAAGCTGATGACCCCATCTGTAGAATGTGTGGTGAGGACGAAGAAAGCATGGAGCACATACTATGTGACTGCGATGCACTAGCCAACAGGCGACTAAGGGTCCTAGGTTTAGCTGACCCTAAACCAGAGGACTTTATAGACCTTATTCCCGCCAACATCGTGAAACTCATACAAAATGTTTTCGATATTGGCGGGGATGGGTGATAAGGAAAGGGGAAGCACAAAAGATCCCATAGGGTCGAAGTGCTCTGAGATACGGCCTCAGCCCCTTATTTAAGAATAAGAATAAGAATAAGAATAAGAATATATTTAGATATTATATGCATGTTAAATTTGGTTGCAATACGTTAAAGCATACTCGAGTGCTGCTAACGTACAGACACACAGACACACACACCGACATAACTCCAAAAAAAATTCAAAACGTGTAAATCCGTCACTCTCGAGGTCGAATTTTTTTACGATTACAAGACTTCCTCTATACCTCTATACTGCGTATACGAGAAAGTAAAAAGTATGGGTCGAATAACGTGTTTGAATGCGTCTATGAAATTAAACTAAAACTTACACTAAGGGTACAGAACTTATTGGTGAACCAAATGATTATAGAAATTATATAACGATGACCGAGGAAGTGTTTAAGGAGCTTCTGGATTTGTTTTCCCTTTTATAAAAATCTGATAAAAAGACAAGATATAATTTTGCGTGTATCGAATTCACCATATGAACGCTTATGTGCAACTCTCAAGTACTAACTAGCGATTATACGATCGTAAATCTGCCATTTTGCCGTGCGGCATGCGTGCATTCGCTACAGCAGCGTGAAAAAGACTGTCGGCTCGCGAAGCTTGGCTGATCCATTGACGGTTTATTATACCGCGTTCTTAGGATTTCAAGCATGCACGAAGAGCCAACGAGCCAAAACCGCGAACTTTAAAACCGCGGTAATGTAGGTTTATACCTTTAGCTCGCCGGCTCGCCACGAGCCAGCGGTCTTAGCTCGCCAATGGATCACCCACTTAAGAGATATTTGCTCTTAGTAAAATCCGCATCAAGGATTGTTTTTATCTATTTTTTGCATCAGTCACATATCTGCGAACGCGAGAAAACAGTTTTTTTAACGATCAGCTGTGTACCAGTGACCGCCCATCTGCCAAAAGCGAGGAAAACACTCGCTGACAACTGCAAAATTAAACTTATATGGAATGTATTCTTTGTTTTGTTTCTCATTTCACAACCATTCAATCACAATGTGCCACTGCGAAGCGTGGCAGGGTACAGCTAGTAACATAATATAATTAAAAAGCTTGTATTTTTAGCAAACGCTTTTTCGTTACAAGAATAAAAATCCGTCAAAATCTCGAGGTCGAATTTTTTGACGATTACAAGACTTCCTAATACTACGTACGAGAAAGTAAAAATGCGAAATATTTTATTGCGGTCAAAAGCAAATTCAAATTGTGAATTGGCCTGGACGGGATTGATAAGCTTGTCGATATCTTTCTAATAAATTAAGGATATTAATCTGTGTCTAGACTATGAAGACTACGAGAACGAAGAAATGGACGGCGACGAAGACATCGACCGGGACAGAGGCACGTACGAGATCATCATAGACGGCGTGGGCGGGGGCTCTCCCTCCGAGGAGCCGCGGCCTCGCGAAGGCCCGGTGGCCCGCGAGCCGCCGCGAGAGGCCGCTCGCTCCGCTGCCGTCCGCCCCTGCGACACTAGCGCTGAACTGTTCACGCTGCAATCCACCAGGCTCAACGCTGCGCAACCCTTGAAAGGAAAACTAACTAACTGCCACAATTCTGGATGCGAGAGGTGAGATATTGGTTTCTTTTAGGGTAAACTAGCAAACTAGATAACAAGTCAGTTTTTAGAATACGAGAAGAAATTCGGCAAAGCACGTAAATTACTACACTTAAGTTACCCTTATATTGTGGATATACCTCCCATCCGCACGAAGCGTTTTACTTCCTCTTTCATATGCGAACAGCTAAGAATTAGAAGTTCAATAAATAAAAAATATTCCGTTAATACATAGGTTATTCGACCAACTCTTATCATTTCAATAACTATCCAACATCCAACCCATAATCAATATTTAATCCTGCACTTGGTTGCTTAACTTTCGTTATCGACGGCTCTAAATTTGATAGAAACCTTATATTTTGATGTCATACACGAAAGTATATTAAATTTGGTTGCAATAAGTTAAAGCATGCTCGAGTTATCGTGCTAACGCACAGACACACACACATACATAATTCCAAAAAAAATATTTTTGGACTCAGGGAGGTCCAAAACGTGTAAATCCGTCAAAATCTCGAGGTCGATTTTTTTACGATTACAAGACTTTCTCTATACCACGTATGCGAGAAAGTAATAAGACGATTCTTAAACACTAATCGTTCTGAATGAGCACGAATATGGATTTTCTCAAACATGCAAATATTGTCATTATTTTCGAAAAAAGAACACGCTATGTATCGAATTTACGGACAAAGAAAACCAAATCCATTGCCGGCGCGGATTATGAATTTGGAACATTACAACGCTCCAGCAATGTTGTATGAAACGGCGTGCTGGAGTTATTAAATACTCTTTGATTGGATCTCTTTATCAATCTTAGCATATTGGCTCTTTGCTTAGCACAAATTGCGTTCACGTGGCTGTCTAGCCATACATGCGTTTGTCATGGTGAAAAATAAAAAATTGGCGCCAAAGCTGAAAATTCGTCTTGCTTTGTTATTTACATATATAACATTATTATTTATAAATTTAATAATTAAAAAGAGTTCTGGTTGAGAGAGTGAAATGGAGATTGATTGTACTCCACCAGATTTAAAACGACAATCGACCGGATTCAAAGGCAAAAACATAAATGATTTTTTTATTAAAGCCCCAGTTGATATATAATTAGCGACAAAGGTAAAGTATGTTTTATTTCCCTGCATTCTTTTGAGAAAAGCACTATATATGCCTCGGTCGAAATGGCAATTGCCTGTCTCGTATTAGTCTCATACTCATATTCGATAAACTCATACTCGCAATTGCTTATTTCGTGGCCTTTGCAATAATGTACTATTGCAGACCATTCAGCGTGCAGAAGATCCCGCACAGCAACCTGATCCTGCTGGTGGTGGACACGCTGTGCCCGTGCGGCGCCAAGCGGCTGGACGTGCGGCCGCGCGAGGCGCCCGCGCGCGCCGCCTGCCGCCGCGCCCCGCCCCGCGCGCACCGCAGGAGGCCCCGCCACTGCGTCTCCTACCATCCAGAGGTACCGGCTACTCGATTCGATAGTTAATCCTTATACAGGGCCGGATTTAAAGGTCTGGAGGCCTCGGGGCAACAAAGGAGTGGAGGCCCCTTAGCCCCAAATTATTTTCCAAATAAAATGAACAATTTTTTTCAATCGAGTTTTCGGTTAAAAATAGACCTTTTACAACCTTTATTCAACGAACAAAATAGAAAGATATTATCATTATTATTCATGTAATCATGTTTGTACAAAGTACCGTAGGTAAAGGTAAAACGCGAAATAAAATATGAAAGGAAAAGTTGTTTACTGGTGTTTACTAGTCTGAATTTGAATTTTTTTTTCCGAAGTCTCTATTGTGGGGGCCCCTCTTTTGTAGAGGCCCTGGGGCTGTAGCCCCGCTTGCCCTCCCCTAAATCCGGCCCTGTCCTTATAGGTGCAAGGGGTATACCAGCTAAATCCCTCTTTATATTTACTAAAATATCTCGGCTTATCTAGAACCACAGTATACCAAGAACAGTAGTTTATCTGCGGGCTGTCGGCGAGTTATTAGCCTACTCTGCGTTGACGCTAGGGCTATCGTAAATGTGCCGGGCGGGAACGAGCGGCGAGCGAATGTGCAATGACATAAAAACGCGCGATCACACCGAGACGGCGAGACCTCCTTATGCCCCCATATTTTCATGTCATATGTGCATCACAGTGCGTGCGTACACGGCGCCGAGTACGCACGCACACATTCTAATGGATAGCGACCAGTTGGTATGAAGACGTATTACTGTTCTTAGTATACTGTGCTAGAACTTTGTATTTAAGTTCAATTGGAGGGTTGACGGTGTGTATGACTCTAAATTTCGTAGTAGTTTTTATTTAAGATATATGAAAGAAGAAATAAATATGATAGAATATTTTTTGCGTTAACAAACGCGTTAATATTTATATAACTAGAAAAATACACTGAAAAAAAATCGATCTGCCCCAGGCGGGAATCGCAGTATTCTCCGCAATCCGCAAGCGCAGCCGCCAGGATTGAGTGTCTTATTTCTAACATCTTGCGATTTAATTCCTATCAGCCTTTGTAATTTGACCCACTGCTGGGACACAAGGCCTCTCGTTGTCATCAAAGGAGGTTAGTCCACCACGCTTGCCCAATGCGGATTGGTGGACGAAGTGAAAGGTGATCAATACCCCTTTGCTGATCGATTAGTCGCCTTCTACGACACCCATTGGAGGATATGGGGTGATGCTGTTCTACTCTGCCGGCATGACATGGCTAGCGATTTAATTGCGATTATATTTTTAGGAAATCGAAATCCTGTCATGCGGTCGCGGCGGGCGACTGCAGCCCATTTTCATGCTGGTAGTGGGGCTAATGTTACGGCTGGGACTGTCGTGACTGGCGCAAGGCTAGCGCGCCCTTCCGCACTCCCACCCAGGATAACGCGACCAGCGCGAAGCTTTCACACTCACATAAGCCGTTTCTACAGAATATTCGCGGAGGAAGCTTCCAGGTCGACGTTAAGTGTTCGTAACTGAGTGAACTGTGTTTAGGGTGCGAAGTGTTCGGAGCTGTCGTGGCGGCGTACTCGGATGTTTGTCTCGCTCGCTCTATGATTGTTGGAGCGAGCGAGGCGATCTTTCCTCCGACGGCGCGACCGTTCCCACACCTCATTTATAGGTCTACGCGAGGGATAAGAGTTTTGATCAATTTTACCGACTGAAGTTTTGGTCCGACCAAATGAACTTTCGATCTTGTTTTGAGACAGGATTATCTATTCGAATTAGGATATGATAATAACTAAAATATTTTCCCTCTCTGTTAAGTTGTCACGTTTCATATTGTAACTAATGCAGAAGCATACAGTAAATAGGTAGGTAACGAATATCTTGTTAAATTTAAATTGAATATTATCGCAAACTTGGGAGATCTTATAAATTATAGCTAATGTTATTAGGTTATGAAAGATAATGTAAAGATAATAATTATCGTTTGAACTGTTTTAGAAAAATTTACCTATGTTGAACCTAACTCGATTTGTTTCTCGATATCTGTCATTCAAATTAATTGCATACTTATTAAATAGTTGCATAGTGTTCATGTGAATATGAAATGTTTTGTTGATAGAGGTTTGAGTTGCTGGATTTATGTGTGCCTGTGTACTTTATATAAAGGTGGTCGTGTCAGCGAGATGCAGCGTCGCGGGATCACCATCCTAAAATAAATACCTAATATCCAACAAGAATTTCTTAAAATTAGTGATAAGTCACTTAATATTTTCCGAAGTCACTATGATTCCGCGACGCCGCTCGCTGACTTTCGTCTAGTTGTTAGTGTTTTTTCTCGCCTAATCTTCGAGTAATATCGTAATGGAGGAACTGTAAACAGTTTCATATTTTTATTGTAAATATTTTAATAACTTAAATGGCCTATTAAATTTTTAAGGACGTGTGTTGCTAATATTTAAGTCGATCCTCGACTTTGTAATAACTACATCATATCGACCTGTCGCAAGCATTATATTTTGCATATCATGTTACTTGGATCACCGATATCATTGTTTCATGCATAAATTTGAAATTTGACATTATAAGAGAGTAAGCATATTTAATAAATCGTTTGTAATTAAATAAATGTGAATGTTACATAGAGATAATGTTCAGATCCATATACTAACATTATTATGAATAGAATTTTTATATTATATCATTACGATAGTCCTATTATACGTGTAGCTTGCTATTGTCTGTAATGATCATATCATTTTATAAATTACGGCAAGTTTTTGAAATAGTACAAAAATGTTTACAAATAGTCCAGAAGTGAGTGCCAAACCACTGAGTTTGTTTCGTGTATAATACGGGACCTATAGTTTACGTGATACATACAAACATAACGAAGGACAATAGCAAGCTTGGACTTCTCAAAGTAGCCACATCACGGTAATCTTATAATCTATATTAACACAAGCAAAATTGCTATATCTGTCTGTACCTATGAAATTTATTGGTAAAGTCAATCGATTTGATATGTCAGTCTCTTTATAACTGTTATTGGCACTGCATAGATAAAGAATCATCTCGTATTGATAAACATATTTCGTCAGCACTTCTGTCCCACTGTTCTACTGTGACTTACATTTCAAATTGCTTTATATCTATGAGAACAGTATAAATTGAAATTGGTTTGATAGAGAACGGCGTACTTGTGAAATAGGAGCAGAATTTTTTAGTCAAAATCTTCAACACAAGAAGCAATTCACGTTCGGAAATTTCGGTAGAACACGGGTCTTAAAAAGATATTTGATGGAGTGGTATTTTATTGTAACCCAGATTATGAGATTACTATAACAATTTGCACGGTCATCGAATCATAATCCATATCGTAACATAGTCACAACTGTAACACATTGTTGGGGAGCGCTTTTGAGAAATTGTACATTTTGTATAAATACAGTAAGGGGTCTATGTAACGACGTAGAGATTGTTTTATCTGGTGAGTGGCGAGCGACTGATAAAATGTATTGAAAGTGCTTCGAGTAAGCGTTGAGTCTTCCATAGCAGTCGGGCGCGGGGCGGTTACTGTAACGTCTAAGTATTAAATGATAATAATAGCGTATACTTAACATAGCATAGGAGGCTCGCGGCTCGTGCGGTATGATATTTTGACTAGCACTTCGCGGGTTTAGTTCGTAATAGTCACAAACAAATACCTCGTTTAGTTACTGACAGTGTAATAGCTAGACACAATTAGCGTTTATTTCGCGTTTAGTTCTCGGACATATCAATTCAGGCACCAAATGAGACTATAGTGTAAGCAGTTAAAGAATTTTTTCAATTGTGATCTTTTTGTCTTATATCTTAAGCGTTGTTTCGAGAGCGTCTCAAGGATGTCTTCTAGCATAATTTTCTAGGTTCATATAAAGCAATAAGTTTATAAGGAGGAACAGTGATCTCTAAATCTTTGCCATAATACTTATTGGTGTATGTACATTTTTCTATGAAACGAGAAGTATATAAAACAGTTATATCGTGTAATGAACCCTTATGTCGATCATTCCCCTGTTAACGCTTTTAGGAGTATATTCAAAATTTATATGAGTACTTTGAAGGTTATGAAGAAATCTATGTCACTGTTTTCAAATTGATTTCCTTATAATTAGTTAATGATAGTTGTATCATTGGGCACAGCCGTCTCTGTGAACAAGGTTCTCCTAGTGTAATTCTAGTAAAATGTTCTTTTGTTACTTGCCCGTTCATGCTATAGATATACCGTAATTACAACAATAAATTTCTCTTATAACATTGTGATCATGAGTTTTAATTATACCTCAAAATTTGCATACAATGTTCAATCTTTTAATTTTGTACCAAGCTACTTAGCTTGGTACAAAATTAGGTACTGAATTTCTTATAATGGCAGAGCCTATTCAAACAGCGTTTTTTTGAGCAAACGATGCACTCGTTCGTATGGATAGACGTTGACAACACGCTGAATAAAGGTCATAGCACATTTATCAGCGAGGAACCGTATAACTATACAGGATGAATTTTTCAAGTGGGCGTGGATGACCAAATCCGAAAATATGACGAACTAGAAAAATGCACTGAAAAAAATCGACTTGCCTCAGGCGGGACTCGAACCCGCATCTTCCACATTCTGGGCCGCCCGGATTGTGGAAGATGCGGGTTCGAGTCCTTGCCTGAGGCAAGTCGATTTTTTTCAGTGCATTTTTCTAGTATTAATATTTACGCGTTTGTAAACGCAAAAATAAAATTATTCCAGAAAATATTGTTAACAAATACAATAAGTTTAGAAGTATTTAATATGAACGGGCCTTTGCAATTTCAAAACTATAACAAAGGCGTCAGCCCCACCCGTATAACATGACCCATCTCAGTCTGTCAATATCGGAGATATGTGAGAGACATACTCGGTAATTGTTTGTTAAAAATCGGGAGTGGTCTCCCCTTGACTTTCTCGTATACCGAAAACGACTCAAAAGTTGATAGAAACCTTATATTTTGATGTCATACATGCTTGTTAAATTTTGTCACCCATCCGAGTACCGACCGCGCACTTCGTTGCTTAACTTTCGTGATCGACGTCTCAAAAGTTGATAGAAACTTTATATTTTGATGCCATACATGCATGTTAAATTTGGTTGCAATAAGTTAAAGCATGCTCGAGTTATCGTGCTAACGCACAGACACACACACACAGACATAATTCCAAAAAAAATCTTTTTGGACTCAGGGTCTAAAACGTGTAAATCCGTCAAAATCTCGAGGTCGAATTTTTTGAAGATTACAAGACTTCCTCTATACTACGTATACGAGAAAGTAAAAAGGACTACGTTAATGGAACAGGGTTTAAACCTCCTTCGATGACAAGAAAAGGCCTTGTGTCCCAGCAGTGGGTCGAATTACAAAGACTGTATGATGGTGATGATATCCAACTTAATGTGTGTATTATAGGATCAAATAGGCATGTTAAGAAAAATTAAAGTCAACATACTAAATAATAGATGTAATATAAACCAGCAATCTTACAATCTACATGTAGAGACTGGCGGCGAACACGATGTCGCGTTTGAGCAGTTTGATAGCTTCACTGAATTTGTTCTCGAGATCCGTGTTCCCAATGTTCTTGGCTGCTTGGCACAGTTGCCGCAACACTTCCTCCAAGCGACGCATGCAACGGATTATCGACCCTGCGACAAAGACGGAGATTTGACTATGGTGTGATAACTAAAAGACTTCGTTTAGTAATTTCCGATCTCTTTCGAGTCATAAATGGTGACTATAAAGAATAACACAAACCGCACTGTACAAGATATATTTTTCAACTGATATAAAAACAATATAATATAAAATATGTCATATAAAATCTCATAAAAGCAATACAAATAGAATATAAAAAAGAGGTGCCGGTGGCCAGTGTCTGTCGCCAACAGTGACTTTGGATGGAAACAGTAAACTTATTATATTTTAGATTAAAAAGATGAATAAACATTGTTCTTCTCATAGATTTAATAATAATAATTACTGGCGTTTATAGATTGGCAATGCATCGACTAGGGCGAGACCAAAAAACTTCAACTGTCAATATGTGAGTAATGCGCATGTGTGCGTGAAAAATAGTACTGCAGTCTGACAGTTGCTGTCTTTTCACGTGACTGACAGGACGACACATGCCGCCTGCGTGTACGTGTATTGGTCACGTCTATCTATCTCGTTCTAATATACGTGTTATTATGCCCTTTCTCTTTCACATTGCCCATCTAGTTTCCTATATCTATGGTTCTTCTCCTATATCCTACCCTGCTTCGAATTTATTTCGGGTCGGTGCATTAGGCATTAGATTTTTACGACCGACCGCCCTGACACCAACTCTCCACTAGAAACATCGATATTTATTCATAAATATGCAAGTTAAATCTTATAATTCAATTTTAAAAACAATTAAGACTTTTTTAATCTGTCCCTAAAATCTTTAAATCGGCATTCGCCATTTGGAACGCGACGTGACGTCACTCCGATAGTAAACAAAGTAGATTTGTATTGATTTTGAAATCGCAGCTGTTTTGTTTACTAACAAAGTGACGAAAATTCAAAATCGAAATTAAAACTATTTTTTAAGACCTTTTTAGTTTTATAAAATTGAAATAAAAATTCTACTGGTTAATTACGACGTTAGGATTGTTTTCAATAAATGGTGTAATACCCTATTGCTATCTTTCGACAGCCGCCGAGGCCACCAGCTTGATATGTCTTCCGAAGCACGGGGGAAAATAGAGTTAAGAAAAATTTTCGGTCACCTATCTGACCACCGACCGCGCACTTGGTAACCTAGCTTTCGTGATCGTTACGTAGAATACGCGACCGCAGCGCCGTCGACCTACTCTCTCTCGATAAATAAACATTGATAAGGAGCAAAAATATAATTAGCAAAGCAAATTATACTTTTGATTGTTTTTTAAAAAAATTATGAGGAAGCTTATGGCATCCATGGCAACTGATGGGGTGATGATAAAGTCGAAGGCGGGAACGAAAACTCAAACCAACGAAATCAACCACTAGTTTGTAATACCCTTGGGATCGAACCGGCACGTCACTTGTTAGGCAATGATGGTATTTTAATGTACAGACAACAGCACGTTGGGTTACCACAAACTGTCAAATTTTCCCAATCGATTATGCACTTTATATTGAACGGTCTTAAGTTGAAAATCGCTTGGAGTACCGACTTTCAAAACACAGGGAAAATGTAAGTTTAGTTGATACTAATATCGTTCATTTAATTTTGCATTTACATTTTTAAATACGTGCCAAAAATAACCTTAACTCTAGATCTAAGATCTGCTTTTAGACGCTCACCTTCAAATACGTCAGTCATTTTGCAGATCTGCAGGAAGCTAGCGCCTTTCGCCCAAGCCAACACCACGTCCATAAGTGTACATTTGAATTTGCCCACGTATTCATCCTCGTCAACGTCCATCTTAACATCTATGGATACCTTCGCTATTCTACGTGCAAACTCCTAAAAATATTAGGTCAATTACAAAACAAACAACATTTTTGTTACATCGTGAACTTTTCCGAAAATAAAATGTTCCAGCTCGACAATGTACAGTCCACAAAGTCCCCGGTATTACATTTAGCAAACAGGATCCTTTAAGCGGCTGTCCTGAGCTAAGCCCCGCCTACTTTTTAGTCCAGCCAATAGAATATTAACGTAATATGTCGCAACCAATAAGGTGCAGCGTCTTCACTCCGCGTCAGCAGGACGCCTCCTATCCGCACAGTCGCTCTAGCGTGACCGAGTCATAGACTGTTCTTATTGGCTCAAAACGGTTTTGGGGGGCGGGTGACCTATTATTCAAACACGTTGGTGCCACGCAGTCATCGTCCACAAGTGGTACACCGGAAACTTTGTCGATTGTACGCACAATTAGGCTGCATACAGTCGCCGTTAGATATATTGGAGCAGTCAAAGTGACCAAATACTTCTGAACAGTTTAAAATGTCAATATGTTCCATACGCTACAAGTTACCAATAATATCTGAACATCATTACTTCAATAATATCTGAGCAGATGCGGCTCAATAACTTCTATAAACACTAGTAACCAATAATATCTGAACACATTCATAACGGCGACTGTGCAGTAAAAAATACAGTACACGTATTAAATTACAAATAAAAATGTTATCAAGTAATTATGGTCAAAATGAGTGTCTTAAGGCAGAGCATCCCATCTTCACATATTTCTTTCGCTTCATCTCATAGATTAATAATTTCTGACGTTTATAGATTGGCAATGAATCGACTAGGATGAGACCAAAAAAATGCACCAATGTGTGAGTAATGCGCATGTGTGCGTGAAAAATAGTACTTCAGTCCGACAGTTGCTGTCTTCTCTATATGACTGGAAGGTCGACTCCAGCCGCCTTCGTGTACGTGAAATGGTCACGTCTATCTATCTGGCTCTAATATACGCATTAGTATACTCTTTCTCTTTTAAATTGCCGCATGCCCATTTACTCTTTTCCATTGCAATCATCACAATCGTCATAAAAACTTTGACCTAGCACTTATTTGAAATAATTTCGATTTAGTCGTACCTGCAGCTGTCTTAAGACGCCGCGTAATTCTTCCCCCGTGGCAGAGGACTGCGAAGAGTTTTCGTCGCAGACAAAACAACTGACCAGGGCCGCACTCAGTTCGGGGGTCAAGTCATTGAAAATGCCGTTGAAGATGAGTTCCGTCAGTAACAACTCATCAGCGCTGTAAATGAAATTTATAAATATTTAACAAGATCTCCGGAAGCACATAGAAAAATTGAATTGAAAAGTTTTTGGCCCGAATACCAACCACGCATCGGAGCGCTATCGACCTCCATTATGACAATGTCCATGAAAAAATATATACCCAAAATAATTATTACATTATTGTAGATTTCTGCGTTAGTAAAAATTACACTTTTTTACTTTCTCGTTTAAGTAGTATAGAAGAAGTCTTGTAATAGACAAAAAATTTTACCTCGACATTTTGACGGATTTACACGTTTTGGACTTCCTGGAGTCTTAAAATACCATTTTTGGAATTATGTCTGTGTGTGTGTGTGTCTGTGTCTGTGTGTCTGTATGTCTGTGTGTCTGTGCGTTAGCACGATAACTCGAGTATGCTTTAACTTATTGCAATCAAATTTAACATGCATGTATGACACATAAATATAAGGTTTCTATCAACTTTTGAGTCGTCGATCACGAAAGTTAAGCAACCAAGTGCGCGGTCGGTACTCGGATGGGTGACCAAAATTTAACATGCATGTATGACACCAAAAAATAAGCTTTCTATCAACTTTTGAGTCGTTTCTGGTATACGAGAAAGTCAAGGGGAGACCACTCCCGATTTTTTACTAAGAAATCTTGGAATGACTATTATTATTTTGGTAATTCAGTTTAAATACCAACTAATAATAACTAATAACAAAAAAAACATTAATTTGTTTTGATAATCAACACCAATAGTACCTATATCTTCCTGCGCCTTCGTACAAATAGAAACAATTGTTCATTCATCTTACCTGCTCAATTCACAGGCGATTCTTCCCTTCAGCTCGATGACATCAGCCGAGGTGCAGTACCCCATCCTTCTAAGGACACGTTTTCTTTTCTTCAGCTCGTCCATCTGTAATATGCTCTTGGCTTGTTTGAGCTCGGCCTTGGCTTGGTTCAGTTCCTCGTACAGTTCTTGCTTTCTTTCATATGAAGCTGTCAGTGCGCCTCGGTTTTTGTCGTTGTGAAGTTGGTGAGCGTATAACCTATGCATAAAATATTATGCAATCGTCAGTCATGGCCAGGATAAAGACAAACTTAATTCTATGCGTTCTTCTTTGGCATATAGGCATTGTCCTAATTGGCAACGATCGTACGATAATATGATGCGTTCTCATCGCTCGATGAGTTCAACATAAAAGATTTCTTCAGTGTCGTCATTGAAGCTCGCAAGTCATCGCACGACCACAGAAAATGTTCAATAACGATCATACAATGAAAGAAATTTATTGAGCAATGTAACAAACTTGAAAATGCACTTAAATCTATTATCTTAACTAAGCAATTAAGTTTTCAAGGTTTAGTCGACAAAAAATCAGATTCTGGAAATTTCAGACCAAGGTCAGACCAGTGTTAAAACACCAGATACCATGAATGCCACATTCCGCAAACGGCAGATTATAGAAATGACAGATTCTAGAAACGCAAACTTCCATAAATTCTATAAGTTTGACTATGCGATCATGCAATCAAAGCTACAGATCTCAGAGTGTCCTAATTGGTCATACGTCATCGGGCGAGCACAGTAATACTACAACTGAAGATCGTCGATGCGATCGACTACTTTCATCATGCGACGAAAACGCATCGTGGGATTGCGAATTAGAATAACACCATAGGCTGGCAACATCTTACTGCATGCCCTATATTTGAGGCACGTGGCCCAACTTACAGAATTCCAACAAAGCAGTGCTATTAGTGAAAATAATTAGATGAAAAAAAAAACGTGATAAGAACTACAAAACGATCAGAATGCAATAAAAATACTACTCATACTCACATAAATATTTGGATACTTTTTGGAAATTGACTTTATCATAGTTTTATGTGACGTTTTAAATTAGTGAAAAACCTAGTTGACCTCGGGTTATCAAAACTCACCTTTCTTCCAACTGCTTTATTCTTTCTACACACTCCTTGAACACCTTATCCTCAATCTTCATGTCTTTGAGGGGGTTCAGTAACGGCGGCCCTTCTGGGAAACGTTTCTTTACCTCGCCGATCGTCTTCAGGACAGACTTGCGATTGTCCGGTGGCCTCAGATCCTTGGGATGGTACACGCGCAAGGAACTTATTTGGTAGATGAGGGTGTGGAGAACAGGCACCACCTCCACGTCACCTGACTAAGACAATGAAAGACAAAATATGGTTAGTTATACCATAGTATACGGAAACAAGTTGACTTCATAGAAAGTTTGTGTGTGTGTGTGTGTGTTGAAAATTTAATAGAACTAACGAATACCCTAGTAAAGGCTGCGCCGTACGTAACACTGCTCGAGACCGTCGCTTTTGTCGAAAGAAAATATCTTTAATTTACTATAACAACTTGAAATCGAAGATTTTTTTTAATATGAAAATAAAGCTTTTTAAGTGAATTTGTGTTTCAGAAAATAAGATGAGTGTAGCAATTTTTGAGTGTTTTTATATGAAACTTCAACTAAGCATAATTAGTTACAAAAACGCTGATATTTCGAAATCGGTGCATGGGAGCCAACAATTACATTTTATGCAAAAAAAATTATGTTGTCTAAAGTTTTGTGGAAAACAATATTTGAACTTTTTAGCACACTACATTTTTTAACACAATAAAACCTCTCGTTTGCAAAACGAATTATACTTCCACAAGGTAAAGTTTAGGAGTAATGCGTGGCCGTGTTGCAGAATGCAGTTCCGTTTCAACGGCGCGGCTACATCAACCCTTGTAACTTCCAAACAGTCACTTCCACATCTTTTCTCTTGAGCGTTTGAATTTCACATTTCTTTACGAAAACGTTAATGAAGTCGTTTTTCTTAGTCTTCGTCGTGGCCGAGCAAAAGAAACGGACTCAGTCCTGACCATGTTCTTTGTGATCATAAAGTTACCTAAGTACTGATTTTCTTATGTCTACATACTTAGATTTTATTTTCACTCACCTCGCCTGGTGGACAAGGCACATTGATTTCAGTTTCATCATCGGATGACTTTTTGACATGAAGTAGGATATCCACAACGATTACTGGTTCGGCAGTCAATGGGTTCGCATCTTTTCCCTTACCGCCTTTGTCCTGTTTGTGTCTGAAGTTGACTATAATGCCCCAATCGTACTCATATTTCTCTGTTTTCACCTAAAACAAAAGTAATATTATTAAAATAAACAAATAATATAAAAAATATCTTTCAACAGCACCATCTTAACACGAAAAGCCGAAGGAAAATCGAGGTGAAAATTTTTCGGTCACCCATCCGAGTACCGACCACGTACTTAGTAGCTTAGCTTTCGTGATCAATGGCGGCGAGCCTGATTCCTACTTATTCTTATCTTGTATTGACCAGGTATTGACCATATCCAATGACGCGGCCGCGACTCTGAAGTCGCCACAACTGCAGAAGAGCACGCAACTCGAGTAGCCGCGCTGATTTAAAAAGCCAAAGGGCATATACACGGTGCGATTTATCGTTTCACGTTTATGGGCCCTTAACATCTATGTAACTTCCATGCGCAATACCTGCGCGGCTAGCCGCTTGCGACTTTCTTCGGCAGATATACAATCTCTCATTTTGTAGTATCCGTTATTAATGGTCTCGATTTAGATAACAACTCATCAAAATAATTCCCGCAACTCACTATAGAACGAATAAAATGCACCTTTGTACGTTCTCATAACAATGGATGTATCCAAAATCTATGTTTTCGGGTTTTTTTATTAACAACACATGACAAATGTTATTTCTTTTCTTCGTCATCTTTTTTGATCACGAAGTGGTTAAATAGAATTCGATTTGGCGATTAGTCGATCAACAACTAGCCGCAAGCGTCTGTGGTCGCGCGCGAGTCGGTCACTCTAGTGGAAATAGGGTCTAAGCGGGTCGGATACCTGCGCAGACATCAGTGTACTATATTATGCAAATTCTAGGTTTTTTATCTGTATAAAATATTAAAATCTTTGGTCTACGTGATCCACGGAAAGTCTTCGATTTGTAATTGACACCCAAGTCTGTTACTAACTTTATTAAGTACCCTAACAATCCTAGATCTTGAAGTCCTGGTGTTAACTATGTCATAATGTAAAATTAGAAAATACACAACAAAATCCACTTGTCCAGAGCGGGAATCAAACCCAGCATCTTCTGCAATCCGGGCGGCTCCGTCAATCACTACGCTGCCGGGATACTGATTTCGCCGTCGAAATTTGTCAGTGCTTGGTACTTATGTTTTTATAGTAACATTGTTTCATTAAATCTTTGAAAATTGCACTTCTAAGATCCGTTTTTGCAAATATTTGACGTCCAGTTAAGATGAAACTACCTTATATTATGGAATCATTGTTGCGTAAAGAAACGCGCAAATATTTTTAAAATTAGAAAATAGACATAAAAGTCTACTTGTCCAGGGCGGGAATCGAACCCAGCATCTTCCGCAATCCATGCGGCATTTTCGATGGCTAAAGCAGTGTCCCGGCATCGTAGTGGTTTTTATTCTGTGTATGTTCTAATTTTAAGAATATTTGCGCGTTTGTTAACACAATAATAATTCCATAATAGGACTTAGTGTAATATTTTTACTTTCGTCAAAAATCGTCAAAAAATTCGACCTCGATATTTTGACGGATTTACACGTTTTGGACCTCCCCAAGTCCCAAAATGCCGTTTTTGGAATTATGTCTGTGTGTGTGTCTGTGCGTTAGCACGATAACTCGTGCATGCTTTAACTTATTGCAACCAAATTTAACATACACACACATGTCATACACGATGACATCAAAATAATAAGGTTTCTATCAAATTTTGAGCCGTCGATCACGAAAGTTAAGCATCCAAGTGCGCGGTCGGTACTCGGATGGGTGACCAAAATTTAACATGCATGTACGGTATCAAAATATAAGGTTTCTATGAGTCGTTTCCGGTATACGAGAAAGTCAAGGGGAGACCACTCCCGATTTTTTGTAATAAGACTATAATGTTTCATTCTTAAATTATGAAATTTAGTTATTACCAACAACTTACCTTGACCAATCTGCCGGGTTGTAGGAAGGGCTTGAGGTATACCGGGCGAGTGATGAACGATCGGAACTGGTCGCCAAGCAGATCTAACTGTGACCTTATGTTGCAGTACGACGCTATAGAATGCTCTTGCTCCACTGTCAGCGCGTTGTACTCCTTTTGTTTCAGTCTTACCTCTGTGCAATTGAATTTCAAATGTAAGTACCTATTTAAATTTCATAGCTTTACACATTTTACTTTAACAAATTTCACAACGCTGTGAATCTTAATGTAATGTATTTTTATTATAAAACATTAATATGTGAAACTCACTGTCAATTAGGTTTGGTATACTAGTCTGATTTTGAAATTGGAAGAAGCTTCTTTCCAACATATATTCTGGATTGATCTCTTCAACTCGCAACAAATTGAGGACCTGAAAAAACCTTTTTATTTATAGACCTCGAATTATATTTCATTTTGTTTATATTTATTTGTTTATTTCATACTTTCACCAAACATAATACGTTTAAATCGTAACTAACGTAATTAAAATTAATATAATTATATTTTAACATAGTAACGTAAAGTCTAATTAAATTCTTTATATCATATACGGGTTGAATTTTTCAAGTGGGCTTTCAGGGCCAAATCCTAAACTATAAGGAATATCGAAAAATTCACAAAAGAGTCGCTAGACCGATTTTGATGAAAACAAAAATTGCATCAATGGATTTTTGAAAAATCATTAATCCTAGCCAGGAATCGTACCCAATGATTTTGAAGAAAAAAAACACTGCCTGTATTATTACACCATTCCTATCGAATGGTGTAATAATACAGGCAGTGTTGTTAAAACGGATCGATTTCTGGGAAGTAATTATATACGGGAAACTAATGGAAAATGTAAACTTAATAAAATATTTCTTGTTCCACCTTGGTTGAAGCGATAATCGAAGTGATGATCATTATTTTTTTCAATCAATCCAATGATGCAGTTTTTGTTTTCATCAAAATCGGGCTCGCGACGCCTTTAAGCATTTTTCGATATTCTTTATAGTTTAGGATTTGGAACTGAAGGTCCACTTGAAAAATTCATCCTGTATATACGACCTGACTCCTAAACAACTGTTTGTGTTTATCGCGCAAAGATTTTGTCATTACTTGATGTATAGATAGCGTTACTGGCTCCTTCTCTATTACTCTATACAGTAAAAACTGAAGGAAAAATCTCCTTACCATATTATATGTCAAATGGAATGCGGAATTAATAGGATCGGCTTTGCCCTGAACCATTCCCTTGACGACAGAGGGGGTGACTTTCTGATCAATCATGAGGATCACAATACCCTTGTCATCAAGACCTCGCCGCCCAGCACGGCCTGACATCTGGATGTACTCTCCCGATGTAATCTACAAGAATTCGAACAGATTAGAAAATGTCTCGAAGATATTTTATATTTAACTATACATTTTACTTCATAATACTCACGAATCTAAAATCTTTGCCGTCGAATTTCTGACAATTTGTAAATACAACAGTTCTTGCCGGCATGTTAAGTCCCATGGCAAATGTCTCCGTCGCAAATAATGCCTACAAATAATAATAATATATTTCCACGTTCACACCAATTATCTAGCCCAAATTAAGTATCATTAAGAACTTGTGTTATGGATACTAGATAACGGACAAATATTCACAATAATCTAGATATTTCATAAATAAACTTAAATACATATATAAACAACCAGGACTCGTGAACAAATATTCGTGTTCATCACACTAACATTTGATAACCAGGACTCGAACGCGGACCGCCTGATGTGTAAGTAGCGTTATTGACCACTCCACCACGACGGCGTCAACTTGACAAATAACTTGAAAGTTAATTAAAATTTACAGCAAATTAGTTATGTTCACTATTATTGGTGCATGGGCTCGGATCAGACCTCATTTATTTTTAAGAAACTAGTGCTCCCAGTTAGTCGAGATTTTTTTTTTAAATATAACCCATGTTAACAAAATGATAGCATTCTAACCATGAAGGAATTTTAAAAGCGTAGTTTTTCTAAAACTAGATTTTACAGTGTATTCAGTACAAACCGTAGATATTGGAACTAAATCGGCAATGTAAAAAGAAAAAGCTATAAAATGAATGAAGAGACAAGACGCGTCGGTGGCGTAGTGCGTAAGAGTGTCGTCCACCCGGGAGGCTCTGGTGCGATTCCCGCCACGTGCCAATGTGTTTTCAAATTTTGAATTTATATGTACGTTTAATCGACGCTTTTACGGTGAAGGAACACATCGTGAGAAAACCTGCACACACCTATGAAGAAATTCTTAGGTCGTGTGTGAAGTCGACCAACCCGCACTTGGCCAGCGTGGTTGACTAAGGCTTAATCGCCCCTAATGTGGGGTAGGCACCTGGACATTATATGAGCTGTTGATGATGATGATGAAAAAATTATTACGATTATGATTACTCGCACATTGGTGTATTCCGTTTTTGGCCTCGCCCTAGGCGATAAACGTCAGTAATTATAAATCTATGGTACAAACACATAAACATGCAAATATAATATTAGTGTAGCTTTAGTGTAGTGTTTTAACAGCTTTCTCTAATTTAATTACTAGACAATATCGGGAGATATTTACTAGAGATGAAACGGATATCTGGTAACTATCCGGTATCCGGTATCCGGTATCCGGTATCCTAAATTTACTATCCAGGCGGATACCGGATAGTAATTCAATATCCGGCCGGATACCGGATACTAAAATCCTTCGACAATTTCCTATAATAAAATGCAATACATTAATCTTTGTGAGGTAAATATCAATAAAATAGCTTATAATTATGACGGCTTTTATTTAAAGTTACAAAAAAGTCATAAGGCCTTCCCAAAAACTAAAATTTTCTTCTAAGATATTCACTCTAATGATAAATACGTAAATATCTAAACTAAAAAATGTTAATAGCGAAACCACCCGAATTGATCTAATCGCGTTCGCTGCACCTGTACGGCGCTAAAATCGTCACGACATGCAACGAGACAATATCCGGCCGCCGGCCATCCGGCCTCGCAACTCGCCGGATATCCGTTATCCGGTATCCGGCCAAAAAACTATCCGTTTCATCTCTAATATTTACTAGAAAATCATATGTATGATGATGGTACAATAAGATTACTACTTTCCTTTTGTTTTTGCAACAAAAACTAAACCACAGAACCCATTCTTCTCACTTACCTTAATAAGTCCAAGACCGAACAATATCTCAATGGTCTCCTTCAGAATAGGCAACAGTCCGCCATGATGGATGCCAATACCACGCTTAAGCAGCGGTATGACATTCTCCACTTGGGGAAGCTTTCGGTCTTCTTCAGAGAGAACATCCATAGCGTTATTGAACACTTCGTCTACTAATTTCTTTTCTTCAACTAGAAAAAAAAACATCATAATTTAAAAAAAAAATTAAAACTGTACTTGTTAGGGTTCCGTACCTAAAGGGTAAAACGGGACCATATTACTAAGACTACGCTGCCCGTCCGTCCTTGTGTCACCAGGCTGTATCTCATGAACCGTGATAGTTACAGTTGAGATTTATACAGATGATGTATTTCTGTTGCTGCTATAACAACAAATACTAATAAACAGAAGAAAACAAATATTTATGGGGGGCTCATAGACAACAAAACGTATATTTTGTTTTTTTTTATAGTTAATGGTACGGAACCTTTTGTGCGCGAGTCCGACTCGCACTTGGCCTGTTTTTTTTGTTTAATACATCTAATGATAAGAAGCTGCAATCTATTAAAAAATACTGTTGCCATAACATTAGAAACCTTATATTTTGATGTCATATATGCATGTTAAATTTGGTTGCATAATGCTTTAACTAGCATTCTCGAGTTATCGTGTTAGCACGATATGATGTTAGCACCGCCACACAGTCATAATTCCAAAAACGGTATTTTTATACTCAGAGAGGTCTAAAACGTGTAATTCCGTCAAAATCTCGTGGTCGAATTTTTTTACGATTACAAGACTTCCTCTATTGTAAAAAAGTGGGTCAAAATCAAGCCCAAATGAGTCAGTTACAAACATACAGGTGAAACTAATATACAGATGAAACTACTATATTTTTTCTAGTATTAATAGTTATTTATTATACAAGAGTGGAAAGTTCCTTTTTAACCGCGTGCTCGATTTGGATGACCGAGCAAGCGAAGGATTCTAAAGTTGAATCACGAGCGCAGCGAGTGATTCTAAATTAGAATCCTGAGCGTCAGCGAGGGAAACAAACGAGCACAAGGTGAAAAATCTTTCCACTCGAGTGCAATACGTAACTTTTCATCCCACCTCAGCGAGGAAATGACAAAATAATCTTCATTCTAATCATAAATTTGGCACCATAGAGGTTACATTAAATAGGTTTAATGACGTTTTGAATTTACAATTATATTGAGTACTCATTATATGTGATGTTCTAAATTCAAATCTACTTTGCCACTCAAGCGAATAAAATAGAATTTTCCAGCCAGATTTCGAAGCGCAAAATTACACTTTCCGAGGTGGTGGGATGAAAAAATATTTACGCGTTTGTAAACGCAAAAATTATTCCATAATGTAAGGTAGTTTCATCTTAACTGGACGTTAAATATTTGCAAAAATATTTCGTTCGGATCTTAGAAGTGCAAATTTCAAAGAGTTGATGAAACAATGTTTACCATAAAAACATAAGCACCAAGCACTGACAAATTTCAACAGCGAAAGCAGTGACTCGGTGGCGTAGTGGTTAACGCAGCCGCCCGGATTGCAGAAGATGCTGGGTTCGATTCCCGCCTGAGGCAGGTCGATTTTTTTTAAGTGTATATTTTTTCTAGTATTAAAAATATTTACGCGTTTGTAAACACAAAAATTATACCATAATAAAAGCGTGTTAAAAAAAATAGAATTAAAAATGCGTCCAAAAAAGGTAAGTACTTGATTTTGAAACGGGTAGGGGCATATTCATTTTAGAGCCCCACTTTTTTGGTTACTTAGCTACGCCTCTGAAAACGAAATATCAATAAAAAATGCTTACTTGTATTGAAGTCCAGTTTCGCCATTTGCAAAGCGTATATTTCGCAATCTTTTTTGCTAAAACTGAATATGATGACGGGCGCAAAGTTCCTTTCCATGATCATCTTGACAATATTGAATATATTTGTCTGGTTGTTATCACGCATGCCCCCGCGGCGGCCACGCTGCTGGTCGCCTTTGGCAGCGTCCCCCGCGTTACTTAATACTGCCATTGCAGTGTTAAAATTGTCTTCTTTGAAAATACCCTAAAATAAGAAGTAACTTGTTGTGAACAGCGCGCCAGAAGGTGGTAGGTTTGTCACTATGATGGTGGTTGGTTTCAATAAAATAGCAATTTCAGTTTTTTTTTTTAATGTAATTGGGATCCATAATGTTTTTTTTTTTTAGTATACAAGTATCGGCAGAAGTGTTTAGTTGATCTTTATCGGGTATTACACCAAAAATAAATCGCTAATCAAAGAGTTCCCAGAAATTATTCTGTGTATTAAAATTTTGATACGATATTTTTTTATAGGTACGAGGGTGGGTCAAAAAGTTCGCGGAATGGAGGGTAAAAAGTAAGAAATAAAACACAAAATTATTTTTCCTTCTCAATGTATTCCCCCTCAACTCTAATGCATTTATGAGATCTATCAATTAATTTATTAATACCTTCGAAAAAAAATGATTTCTCTTGGTCGTCAAAATAGGCCGAAATTGCGCTCTTCACTTCTTCGTCGCTGGAAAATTTCTTCCCTCGAAGCTCTTTTTTCATTTTTGGGAACAAATAATAATCACTTGGGGCTAAATCTGGGCTATAGGGAGGATGTTCCAAGATTTCGAAGCCCACTCTTTGAACAGCAGCCATCGCAACTTGCGCCTTGTGCACGGGTGCATTGTCGTGCAAAAGGAGCACACCTTGAGTCAATTTTCCCCGTCTTTTTTCTCTCACAGCATCTCGCAGACGTTCTAACAGTGCAGCGTAGTACTCTCCAGTGATAGAAAGACCCTTTTCTTTATAATCAATAAGGAGGATTCTCTCTGAATCCCAGAAAACAGTAGCCATGAGTTTTCCAGCCGACGGAGACACTTTGAATTTCTTCGGAGGTGGTGTGCCCTTTTTGTGCCACTGCATGGAGTCTTGTTTGGACTCAGGCTCATAATAATGAACCCAAGTTTCATCTCCAGTCACAATTCGGTTAAAAACTTCATCCTTTTGTTCACCACAGAGCGCTAAAAACTCGCGACAACACTCAACTCGCCGCTGCTTCTGGTGTGGCGTGAGCATTCTCGGCACCCATCTTGCACACACCTTTGACATGCCAAGATGGTCGTGTAGGATGTTCAAAATGGTTGTAGCTGATACTCCAATCATTTCTGCAAGCTGTTTCTTCTTTAAACAGGCATCTTCCAATATGATTTATTCAAGCTTTTCGACGTTTTCTGCCGTGGTTGTCTCGACAGGCCGCCCTGGCCTCGGATCATCTTCAATCGAATCCCTGCCTTGCTTAAACAGGTTGTGCCACTTGTAAACCATGGTTTTACCAGGTCAAGAGTCCCCGTAAACAGAAGACATCTATTTCAAAATAGTCTGGGGAGGTTTTCCTTGTTTGGTAAGGAACTTGATGACTGCGCGAAACTAAATTTTCTCCAAGTTGCAAATTTTCTTCCGGATTGACTTGTTTATTTATGTGTAGCTCAGTTAATTATAACCTATTTTTGTTGAAACTTAGTATTTATACTCTTAATGAGTGTCACAACTAGTGCAGGTAGTAAAAAGTCACATTTCCCCCCTCCATGCCACTCATTCCGCGAACTTTTTGACCCTCCCTCGTATATATGACGATATGTAATAGGTCCATAAAAAGATAGTAATAATGGAAGTGATTCAAACACACCTTCTCATCCACAACTAAATGGATGCCATCTCCTCCTGCTGGGAAGATGTAGTGTTGTAAAGGAGTCGGTCTGAACTCTGTGTACACTACGTGGCACGGCTGCGAATGGAGCCGACACACCCACTCGGCGAACTGCCGTGCATTCGGGATTGTGGCAGACAGAAATACATAATGAACATTGTCAGGAAGCAGAATTAGCGTCTCTAAAAATGAAACAAAATGCTCAATGTATTGTGTCGATAGTTAAATCACCATCAATAAAAATTTTGAAAATACACTAGCATTATTATAGATTTCAAAGTTCTACCTAATTGAAGTACAGTCAACAGCACATCAGGTTACCACAAACTGTCAAATTTTCCCAATCGATTTTGTGCTTTAAAATACAAGCGTTTAAGGTTGAAAATCGATTGGAGAAATTTGTCAATTTTGTGTAGTTTGATCTGCTGTCGTACGTACATTTTTAACTATTAGGTACATATAACTTTTAATAATCAAATTTAAATTTAAAATGGACGCACATTTAGCAGAGCCGAATGCGCCAAACTCATTTTTATTGATCTAGCTAGGTAATCAAATGATGCGATGTAAAAAACTTTGTAAAATCGAATCGATTTCGAGCGCGCCGAAGAAATATATGTGAATAGAATTAATGTGTGCGCGTCAGTCGAGCCGTCCGCATCATTAGGCGTGCATACATAGATTTTCGTCAGTGTAGGTGTTTATGTAAGCCAGCAACGAGGAAGCGAGCGAGCCGCGCGCTAGTCGGAAAAAAAACACTGATTTTTTTAATTTTTTCAGTGTATTTTTCTAGTTTTAAAACTATTTACGCGTTTGTTAACGAAAAAATTATTCCATAATATGTACAAGGTAGTTTTAACTGGGCGTCAAATAATTGAAAAATATTTCGTTCGGATCTTAGAAGTGCAAATTTCAAAGATTTGATGAAACAATGTTTACCATACAAATATAAGCACCAAGCACTGACAAATTTCGACAGCGAAAGCAGTGCCCTGGTAGCGTAATGGTTAACGCAGCCCACCGGATTACGGAAGATGCTGGGTTCGAATCCCGCCTGGGGCAGGTCGATTTTTTTTTGTATTTTTTCTAGTTATAAAAAATAAATTGCTGATAGTAGTAGTCACATGTGACGCCGGCATAGTAGAATAGCATCATCCCATATCCTACAATGGGTGTCGTAGAAGGCGACTAATGGATCAGCAAAAGGGGTATTGATCACCTTATACTCCATCCACCAATCCACATTGGGCAAGCGTGGTGGACTACTGCCTAAAGCTCCTTCGATGACAAGGAAATGCCTTGTGTCCCAGCAGTGGGTCGAATTATAAAGGCTGTTGTGATTAAGATAGTCACATAATTCCTTCAAAAATTAATTCAGAAAAGTAAAAAACTACAGAGTATGGGACATCTTTTTTGATAAATATGAATTCTAACCTTCCCAAACAACCCCTCTTTCTTTGTCTCTCATGTAGTGGATCTCGTCAAACACAACCCAACCCACTTCTCTCATTATTTCAGATCCTCTATATAACATATTTCTTAAAATCTGAAAGAAAAAATATTTAGTTAACATTATAAATTATTGAGTTATAGCTACACTGTGTCTCTGAGGAATATGTATGTTTGCATAATGTTGCTATAGCTTCTCATACGCATATCTTCTAAAGGAAGTAGTAAATTATAAATGTCGCAGTCAAAGCGTATAACACGCCATATTGTAGTTTGTGTGTGAATGGCAAACCGAATAAAACCGTTCGGCGATAAATCCATAGTGGATTCTATCAATATGAAAAAAAATGTGGCCTCTGCTCAAATATGTTCGAAGCGCGAGGCCCTTCGGAGCCTTTGTATGAAAAGCAAGAATAAAAAAATAATAAAATATCATAATAAGTCATCCAATGTGAATAATGATCAATTTAATGGCCGATTAACTGCATATCCTCAAGAACATGGTGTAAAGACCCTTTCAAATTTTCATCATATCACAATTTTTTCAGAACGCATAGAGAACAAACATTGATTTAAATTTTTTGGACTAGCTTTTGCGACTTCCCCGCTTGGTATAGTCACTTTGGGCAGATACAAGTTTTGGTGTCACATACTGGCTGAATACTTTTGTTGAATATTCGGCTATTCAGCTAGAATGCTCACAGAATATTCGGTATTCGGCGTATGCCCGAATATACGTACTATTCAATGTACGCATAAAAATAATGTAAATAATTCATAAATGAACATAAATTTATAAACAAATATGACTTGTGAAAAGATGTTTGTGTTCATCACACAAACATTTGCTCGAATCTGGACCGCTGATGTGTAGGGTCCACGTCCGGAAGTCCGCAGATCCCGAGCCGTCCCGCAATAACGCACTGGAGGTCAGGCCGGGGAGAATGTTTGGTGGGTAAGGACGCCTTTACCTCAAGTCCCACATATCCCCTGCGGTTGGCACCACCCCGCAGGGACGATGCGTAAATGCATTTGACCTCCCCGACAAAAAAAATGGACCACTGATGTGTAGACTACTGACCACTCCACCACGACTGTGCCTATATTGTATGTAACTCCATATAGAACATGTACAATACACAAATAAACAATTACCTAATACCTTACATACAATAAATGTACACAGAAATCCAATGGTATATAAAATAGAAAACAGCTTTTTGATTAAGCAAAAATTTATTGATGTATACTATACAGGGTGTAAAAGACATGAACAGTCAAACGAAAACTATGTATTCTGCTCACCATCATAACATTTTTTTTCCTTTCGACTATACCTGGGAAATGGATAGTTGCGATTTTATTGAAGGTCAAAGTCATAATTTTTTTTTCATTTTTTTATGAAAACGTAATCCATACGTTATTTCTTAATTATTGTCCAAAGAAACATTATCATTATTTTTAGTATTTCATAACAAAAAAAGGCTTCAAAACGTTAGCGTTCAATGTAGCTCACTCGATGGGCACGGATACTAACGAACAGGGCCGCCGTCAAGCAAAAATATCGCGGTTTTGCGAGTTGCGTGCGAGTTGAGCCCTTTACATTGCGCGGTACAATTTGCAATTTTTTTTAAGACCAAAAAATAAAAATCATTTCCCAGCAATAATTTTTTTGAAATGTCTCATTTTGATGTATAGAATACATGGTGCTCGTTTGACTGTTCATGTCTTTTACACCCAGTATATACATCAATCAATTTATATTGACACTAGCTGTACCCTGCCACGCTTCGCAGTGGCACATTGTGATTGAATGGTTGAGCAATATTTTTTGTTGTCTTATTTTGATGTATAGAATACGTGGTTCTCGTTTGACTGTTCATGTCTTTTACACCCAGTATAAAAATGTTATGTTGGTTTGTGTACGCTTCAAAAACTCAAAAAGTTCTGCACCGATTGAGTTGAAATTTTAACGTGATATAAAATCCGCATCAAGGATTGTTTTTATCTATTTTTTGCATCAGTCACATATCTGCGACCGCAAGAAAACAGTTTTTTTAACGATCAGCTGTGTACCAGTGACCGCGCCATCTGCCAGAAGCGAGGAAAACACTCGCTGACAACCGCAATAGTAATGAAAAAATAACAACCGTAACTAGGCAACCGCCATCAACGTCAATCAAAAAACTATAGACAATGTGGTGGCCAGTCGACAACATGTAAAATCCGCATCAAGGATTTTTTTTTTTTATTTTAAGTTGTTTGGCAATCGGACGTTATAAGGGCTACGACCATTTCTGCCAATATCAAGTGATGGAAAAGACACTCGTCATCTGTGGTTTGGTCGGTAAGTTTTCCGCGTCGCAATGTAAGTAGCTCTTATAGCACCATCTTTTTACCTGCAAAGGGACGAAACAAAAGCGTTGTATATAAAGCAAACATAAAGTTAGGGCGGGTTATGTATTTATAATTAAATGTTACAGTTTAATTTTATAAGTTTGTATATATTTGCATATTAATTTGATTAACGGAGAGTTTGTAAGTGAAAGCAGACTTTTAACATTTGTTGGTTTTGGGATTTTAGGGGGCAAAAGGTCGTATAATGATACAGGTTGAAGGGGACAGTTGAATAGGATATGATCAGTGGATCCCTCCTCTAGACCACAGTCACAAATAGGGGAATTATGCACTTTTATTTTAAATAAGTGGAGGGGAGTGCATGCATGTCCCAGGCGAAGCCTGCAAATGACAGAAGTGGTGGTTTTATCTGCGTTACGGTAACGAGAAAACCAGGGCTTGATCGGCAGATGAGTTTGAATGTCTCCATAATATCTTCCTTTGATTTTTCTAGTTTTTTGCCACATCTCTTCCCAGTCTTTTGTAAGATCCTTGTTTGACAAGGGGCAAAGATCTTGCGAGTAAACAATGAATTGGTCGGTGCAACCATTTAGTATCGCCTGTTTGGCAAAATTGTCAGCCTCCTCATTTTGTTTGATATCACTGTGGCTCGGTATCCATGCTAGAGCTATTTCATAATTATTCATGTGACAATAATAAAGGTATTCTTTGATTTTTAAAACAATGGGGGATCTGGACCCTAGTAAAAAGGAGTTTGAGTTAATAGAGTGTAGGCAGCTAAGGGAATCTGTAAAAATTATAGATCTATTGTACCTATGGCAGTGTATGAACTTTATTGCTTCAAGAAGGGCCACAGCTTCACCTGTAAAAATTGAACATAAGGGGGGACATTCAAAGCTGAGAAGTGTATGGAATTTAGGGAACCAGACCGCAGCACCAACTCCATTATCTTCCTCATGTTTCGAAGCATCTGTAAAAAAGTGACACCAACCTTTCCATTGCAAATCTAAAGCACTCCGAAATTTAGCATCTGCACCGGGATCATTCTTTTCGATACCTAAGTTAAATATAATGTTGGGTTTAAAAATGAGGGCTTCATATGGGATTGAAAAAAGGGGTGGGGTAGGAGACTGGAAGCATGGGAAGGGGATGGTAGAGTATTTTTGATAACTCTTAATAAGGCAGGGTAGGTCTTTGTTTGCCCAGTAGCTACTATGAGGAATAAGGGATGCTAGGGAATGTATTTTAGACAACAGGATATGATTAGAGTTCTGAGCTAGTTTGTAAAAGAACCTATCTGCAAGGTGGTTGCGTCGGAGTTTCAGAGGAGGGTCTAAGGCCTCTACTTGCAGGGCGTTTGTCGGAGAAGATCTCATGGCTCCTAATATGATTCTGAGACATTTGAACTGCATCTTGTCTAAAGAGGTTAATGCCTCTTTATTGCACGGTTCAAGTACAAATGAGCCGTAGTCGAAATGGCTACGGACAACTGCGTTATATACCAGTTTCTGGGCATAGGGGTGTGCTCCCCACCAAACTCCAGAAAGGCAACGGAGAATGTTAACATTTTTTTCACATTTGTCCATTACGTATCTTAGATGAGGTTTTCCGGACATTGACCTGTCAAGAATGACTCCCAAGAATTTAACATTGTCAACAACTGGGATAGATTGACTTTTGTATTGAATGTCGATGTCTGGGAGTCTTCTTTTCCTAGTAAAAACTACTATGCTGCTTTTAGGTACCGACAGAGATAGACCATTGTCTGTTAACCAGTCCTCGAGATAGAATAGTGCTCGATTTAGTCTATTTGCCGATTCTTGGATAGAATCTGCCGCAACATAAAGGACAAGGTCGTCGGCATATTGAAGAACAGAACAAAATGAGTCTACGCAAGTCTGGAGGTCGTATGTGTAGAGACTATATAGTAATGGGCTAAGTACCGAACCCTGAGGAAGTCCTTTCCAAACACGTCTTGGAGTCATTATGGCATCTCCGGCTCTAACCTGAATCGACCTCTCCAACATCATGTTGCAGATGTAGTGTGCTAGCCTCTCAGGTATGTTCAGATTGTGCATTTTCTGCCTGAGCAACGGAAGTAGGACACCATCATATGCAGCTGATACATCTAAAAAGACCCCTATAAGCGAGCGGTTTTCTGTCAATGCTAGTCTAATGTCCGTGGTTAGGATAGCCAGGTTGTCTGTAGTGCTCATCCCCTTTCTGAATCCAAATTGGGATTTGGCTAAGAGACCCTTGTTTTCCACATACCACTCTAGGCGCTTTTTAAGTAAATGTTCTGTTATTTTGCAGAGAGTGGACGATAGGGCAATGGGTCTGTATGATGAACCTAAAGAAGAGTCCTTTCCTGGTTTCAGAATGGGGATGATCAACTGACTTTTCCATGAATCTGGAACAATTCCAAGTTCAAAATGTTTATTGATAATGGACAAAAATAAGGATTTTGTATTGTATCCTGCCTTTTTAATAAATGAGTACGGAATTCCATCAACCCCTGGGGATGAGTGATGTAGATTTTCTAAACTACCAAGAAGTTCTGAGATAGAGAAAGGCTCGTTGAGTTTGTGGGAGGCTATTCGGAAGGGATAAGCAGCTGGAATTTCATCAGAGTGAGGAACATATGGAGGGGCTAGTGTACCAACAAAATCTTCAATCCAGGTGGAGAGATCGTTGGAGTTATTAGCAGGCGAGTTCAACGACCTCCTATAACGTTTAATTTGTCGCCATAGTATGGTGGACGGAGAACGCGGGGAGAGGCTTTGGGTAAACTGTAACCAAGCTATTTTTTTCTTTTTCTTGAACAGGCGTTTGGCTTGGGCTGTAGTTTTTTTTACTAAAATATAATTCGATATGGTCATATTTAGGGAGTAGTTTATCTCTGCTTCTTTGCGTTTTTTATGTGCCTCTGTACATTCTGCATCCCACCAAGGCGGGGAATATTTAGAGCCAGTCTTAGCTTTTTTAAGTGGAATACTTGTTTCAGCTGCTTTTAATAGTGACGATACTAGAAGGTCGTAGCACTCTTTCACATTACTGTTAGTAATTGCTGGAATTAGGACTGTTTCAGAGTCTGTGTTAGATGCATAAAGTGTCCAGTTAGCTTGTGTTAGGTGATGTTTTAACAGTGGAGCAAATGGTCGTTTAGGAATGGACGGTGCTATCAGAGATAGTACAATAACAAAATGGTCACTTCCATAGGTATTAGGAAGGATGTTCCATGAAACCAAGGGACTTAAATCAGCAGAGCAAAGGGAGAGGTCGACTGCACTCACACTAGCCTGTGGAGGAGTTATGCGCGTTGGTGAGCCACCATTTAACAAACAGATGTTATATGTATCCATCAGATCAGCTAGATCACAAGCGAATGAGTCGTATTTTGGGCCACCCCACATCAAGTGGGAGCAGTTAAAATCGCCTAGTACTAAAAAGGGTCCAGATAGAGTTGCAAAAATCTGTTCAACATCCGAGATAGAGATTCGTTCAGGGTGGGGAATATAAATACATACTATAGTAATATTTAAGGTTTTGATTGCCACAGCGTTTAAGCCAGGGGGAGTTGAGGGTAAATTAATTTGGGAGTAGGTATGGGATCGTTTTATTAATATTGCAGCACCTGCGTATCCATCACCTCTGTCATCACGAACACATGCATACCCAGGCACCCGAAATTGGGAGCCAGGGATGAACCATGTTTCCGTGATGGCAAAGACAACAGGATCATAGGTGTTAATCATCTGTAGTATTTCACATTTTTTCGGGCGAAGACTTCTAGCATTCCACTGTATTACTGTGAATGTTACAGATTTGAAACAGCTGATTCATTTTCTTGGCAACGTGGGACGGTGGTGGAACATCATTGAACTTACTAAACATGTTAATGAGGAAGGAGAGTAAATCATCCAAGAGGTTATCATCGGTCTGATATGACACAGGGTTATTGAGGAGTACACCATTTTCAGGGGGTGGAGGGTCTCTTTGGGAAATTATGGCTTGATGAGCAGCTACGTCATATCCTGAATACACTGAAGAGCGACGGCGGACAGGGATACTAACAGTTTTTCGGTATGATGTGGTGGGAGTTTGGGAGGTAGGTACTTGGGTGGGGGAAGGTGGGGCATGGGTGGGAGTAAATAACGCACGGGCGACACTGGAATAGGGGCGTCTTACCGGAGGGAATCGTGCTGAGGCTTCTGCATAAGAAATACTTTCATGTGACATGGTTGACTTTATGGACTTTTGTCGGCTATGTTCGGGGCATGACTTATTCGTGGCAAAATGATTACCTGAGCATGACAGGCAGGTGGCTTCTGACTCTATTACGGAACACTCGTTACCTGAGTGAGGTTGGGCACATTTAAAGCAGCGAGGAGTAGATCTGCATTGAGACTGGATGTGACCGAATCTGCAGCATTTGTTACACTGTATTGACGGCAGTTCGTATATTTCGACTGGAAGAGAGGTGTAGCAGCAGAAAATTCGTTGAGGAAGTAACTGGCCACTAAATGTAATAACCACGGTTCTGGTAGGAACCCATTCAACCTCTCCATCTTTGAACAATTTCCTATTTAGTCGTCGGGCTTTGATAATTTCTCCACACTTTTCAGGTAATTCAACAGATTCCACAAATTCTGTCATTGTCCATTCGACTGGGACACCTCTCACAATACCCATGCGGGTAACATTATAGGTAGGGATGATAGCAAAGAACTTATTATCCTTTAAGATTGGGTTTGTAACGAAGTTGTTTGCGTCAGACGCTGTTTTAAATTCTATGGCTACCCTATTCCTGCCGACATTTTTGACGCCTTGCTTACATACATTTTTTATGTTCGCATTGAATAGTATTTTGCCAAACTGGATCGGATTTATGGTAGTACCAGCTTTGGGGTGATTTTCTTCTCGAGAGATGTGAACCAAAAAGGGGCCACTATCCTCGGCTGTGTATTTTTTGGTTACTTCTAATGAGGGGTGTCTATAAATATGTTCATTGGATGCCGAAGGAGTATTAAGGGTTTTCCTTGGGACGGCGTCAACGTTATTGTCCGCAGGTCTTTTGCGGGAATTTTCTTTTTCGACTATGGAATTAATTTCTTGACTAATATCCATCTCTTGTGAGGCGTCAACGACGCTGACGCCATCGCCATTTTGTGTAGGATCAGGGGGTTTTGGAGGGATCGACGACATTGTCGTCGATCCTGGGAGGATTAATGGCACAAAAACTACTTACCATATACCAGTGGACAACACAAACACATAAAACGGTATCAAAACGATGCGAAGAGTAAAAAAATTAACAATTTTAAGGCGGAACCACAAATCGCGTGTATTAACCAAAACACTCGGTTGACAGATCTCGCATCAAGGATTGTTTTTATCTATTTTTTGCATCAGTCAGAATGTATTCTTTGTTTTGTTTCTCATTTCTCAACCATTCAATCACAATGTGCCACTGCGAAGCGTGGCAGGGTACAGCTAGTTGTTAATATAAAGTTGTACCTCAGTGGTCATGATAAGACAAGAAGCAGATGGATTGATCGTAACATCTCCCGTAATCAGGCCTACATCATGAAACTCTTCTGAAAACTCTCTGTACTTCTGGTTAGACAGAGCTTTTATGGGTGTAGTGTATATCACTCTTTGTTTACTTTTTAATGACAAGGCTATGGCATATCTGAAAAAGAATTTTTTTTATTACTGATAATATGTTCATCAACGAAAATGCTATTAACTGGTTCTTAATTAATACTAGTTGCCAATTAGTAAAAAAAACTCTCTTATTCAATCACATATATTGTAACAAATAACATAGATAAATTTTGTTCATTTTGCACTAGGTACTCTGCATGAAATTTAATTATGCAAAAAGGTTTAAAAATGGTGCAACGTTTTTTCTTCATGAATGAATATATTTTTTTTATACTTATATGAGAACTTACTCGGCAACCACTGTTTTTCCTGCAGATGTATGAGCAGACACCAAAACTGATTGTAAATTGTCTATACACAAAATAGCTTCATTTTGAAAGGGATCCAAAATAAAAGTGTATTGCTTGGCCGGTTCTCCACTGAGCGGTAAAAGTGGAGCATATTGATGATTAGGTGGAATTGCAACTTCATGTGTACATCCTTCATGGGTTTCCAAAGTATGAATAACTATTCGGGAGCCCAAAAGGTCTAAACTGTGGACAAGTTATGTGTAAGTTAAAATAAAATAACTACAACACTTAAATGTATCTAGCTTCTGCCCACGACTTTTTCTGCACAGGATAAGTATACATTATAGCCTATATGTTACCCTAAATGATATGATATATTAGCTATATTATTGTAGTTTCATTAAAATCCATTTAGAAGTTTTTGCGTGAAAGAGTAACAAACACACATCCATCCATACATACTCTCGCATTTATAATATTAGTAGGATTTTATATTTTATAATCTTTGTTGTACATCTCAGGAAAGAAAGAACAACAAAACAATAGTAAATGTACCAACAGCATCAGAAGTAGATTAACACTTTAGTACCATGTCATAGCAATGCCTGTGCTTATTTATCTAGGAATGATTTTTATGACAAAGTACCAGTAAATCTACTTCTGATGCTGACTATACATCGGGCAGTCTGAATAAAGTATAGTTTATGGACCTTCGAGTTGGGCAATCAGAATTTTTAGGGTGAAAGGAATCTGTCTAATCTACATTTCTGCAAAATTTCAAATTGCGGAACTTTAAAACTTTAAAATTATTAAAAATTAAGTTTTTTAGACCAAATTGAGGTCATAGACTAGTAAATAGGGGTGATAGATACCCACTCATTTTTCTGTTTTTATTTTTTTCATTTTTCTTTATTCCCGATGAGTTACACCATTTTGTGTAACACTGTTACCCATTGCCGATAGAACGGTTGGACATAAACACACTTCAACGACGATTGGTATAATTATAATGATAGATTAGAGAGGAGCGAAGCGACGAGCAGGTTAGGTGTGCATAAAAACAGCGCACGAGCCAAGCGAGCGTAGAGAGCGCGCCGCGGCAGCAGCCGGCGAGTGCCAGAAGCGACTTAAGGGCGTTTTTTATGGCAATATGAAAACTTCTAAATTTTTACCACGATTTTACACTTTAAACCGTACCAGAGGCTATTGTTCAGAAATTCATAACAAAAAACTATGTGTTTCCACAACCCCCTTTTAAGGGAAGCTTCCCGTCCTCCATACCCCTCCCCTCCCCCAAAAACTCAACGGTCCATATACTATACTTTAACCGGTGGCCTTATCGCTATTTAATTTCTGAGATACATACTTTATATCACTAATCAAGTCAACTTCACTTTCATCATCTTGCTTAATTTTTTTAGTTTGTGTAGTGTCTGCATACTCGACCTCCTCGTGAGGTCTCTTGTTACTATTTTCATTTTGCTCCACAGTTCTCGCTCTAAAAGACAATATATATATTTAAGGTGGCCATCCACGCTCAGGTTCACATGACAGGTTTGACTGTTCAGATTAACTATTCAGGTACACATGAGTGTGTATGGTGTGGAAACCGGCGCAGTTGTGCGGCATAAACGCTCATGTTTACCTAAACAGTTCACCTGAACAGTTAAACCTCTCATGTAAACCTTATCGTGGTTGGACACCGACAAATAAATAGAATTGTTAATGACAGAGGTTATGTTATGCATACGGTGTTGTTTTCTCGGTATTTATATTAGGGAACTGAACTGCAGCTTCACTCTCAACATGCTCCTCAAAACAATCAAACAAATCATTTATATCCGCCATTGTAATTTTCATTTATTAACCACATTAGATAAACTTTTTTAGGAAAACGAAAATATATAAAGATTGGTTGATACAATAAAACACAGACTATTATAGATACCAATGACGTAGGAATTCTATAGATACTAATAAAGTGTCATTCACAGATTAGAAAGAAAAGAATATGTCTCTATATGTCTTGTCCGTCTTAAATGTCTATTGTCAAGGAGCGTATATTACCTATAGAATGGAGTCATTAGTCAAATGAAAAAAGTGAGGGCAAAAATTTTGACAACCCTTGACATTTCTTGACATTTCTAGAGAGGCTCTGTCTCTTTCTATTAGGGTGCCTATAGCAGAAAAAATAATTACGGACAATCTTGGACTTCGTTAAGTTAATAAAATTAATTAGTACTCAAAGTTTAAAATATTTTTGAGTTTACCATGACAAAGAATTAACATTCATAATAATTAGTTTTAATCTTCCGTACAACTGTCTGTTACTATAAGTAAATTTACACTTAACATTGGCGAAAAATAAAAATGAAAAATCTCTTTATTAAATGGACTTTGCTAAGTACTTTTAAATCGTCAAAAGCCCTACCACCATTTCGGGACGAAATAATAATTATTATGCTGAGATGGAGCAGAAATGGCGAAAGACTCCGGCGAAGAACTCCACAGCTTACAATTTTGTAATGATTTCAAAACATCAATACAAGTCAATAAATAATTAACAATTTAATTTAAGTTACAGTTTTACATGCGTATATTTTGGGTAGTTATTAAAAATAAATAAAGTAGTAGTAGTGGTAGTTTTATAAATTCTGTAACACAATAAGTTTATTCCTTAATAAAAACTTGATCACAAGAACTGTAAAATATTGACCTAAAATATATTACTTTCATATCAATCGATGTTTCATAATACTTTATAATGATTGGCAAAATAATCGATTCTGTAAAACAACTAAGAAAAAAGTTACAGCTAATTTTGTACAAGACAAACTTAAAATCGCTCTGCTATAAAAAAAGAACTATGCAGATGTGACTTTATTCTATCATGAGACCAACAATTAAAAATATGAATACCGGTAAAAGATGTAAAAGAATCATTTGTACTCGTAACTCGATTAATACTGGTTAACGTATGACAAGGTATATAACTTTGTCACGTGTTAACCAGTATTAAAAAAACGTGCATAAAACGATAAGGATTTCCTATGTAAAGTTGGTCGGTACGCAACGTATCACACCATATATTTGGAATAGCCCGTATTAACTTTTTTCGGTTTCAAAGAGTTTGTACCTCATTCTTACTTTAAATTGAACGCCCTACGTATATAGATATCAACTTATTATTTTATAATAATTCTGGAAATCCTAGTCACCCTAGTCAATTTGGTTACACATATTTGAATAAGTAATTTATGTATGAAAATTAATTAAATTCAGATAGTATTAAAGCCGAGTATCAGAAATTACTTTCCCCTATGGAGTTTCGCCCAATAACGATAATCATATGGAATTACATGTGAAAAACCAATTTTACTTAGGTGAACAATAATATGCAATTATAACACTTACAAGTGAAATTTCAGACTGCATCCTGGATACCACTCACTTCTGCAACCACGAACTATACAGCGATGCACCATTTTGCACTATTTATAGTTATTAAAATGTAAAAAGCCGTACCAAAATCGCGAGTCGATATTTATGAATACGTCAATTACGACAATTTATGTCATGTTGAGATTTCGGGACATTGACACATGAAGTGAGTGCTGCCATTACATAAATCCTTTCATTTCCCATAAGTTATAGAAAGAATCACAATGATGATTTTCAAAATAAAATACAAACCTAAACATTAAAAGTAAATATATTATATTTATTTCTTTCATTGATAATAAATACTGATAATTGAATACAATATGTTAAGTTTTTAGCTACTTTTCTACTTTTGTTTTAGAAAGATGGCGAAATACTGGGGAAATCTTGTTTCTATGTAGTCGTGTTTAGAAAGAGATGACGACAATTTCTAGAAAGAGAAATGTGAAATTTGAAATGTCAAGTATTGTCAAAATTTTTGCCTTCACTTTGTTACTTTGTCTAATGACTCCATTCTTTGAAAAGGATTCTGCTTGTCAGGTGTAAGTTAAACACACGCGGCTAGGCTGAATTTCGTTTTTTAGTTAATTTCCCACTGAGTTTCTAATATTTGTGTCGTCTTGTTTAATTTAGGGTGACAGTACTAACCCAGTAAGTGATAAGTGTGTGTTCAAATATATAATGAATTCCTTGTCTGACGATGATGATCCACCGGACAGGGGCGCTGCGTCCCCTGATCTTACCATGCAAGTTGATATGAGCATACCTAAAGCAAACACTGCCAATTTAAAACGCAATGCTGATGATTGCCTTGACATTATTGCAAAGAAAACTAAATCTCCACCGTCAGCTTCAACTCAGCACACATTCACATGCGAAGGTTATGAGTCGAGTGATTGCTTTAGATATGACTCTGCCTTCCCTGGTCCCTATGTAATCCATGTCACTCGCACAGAGAGTGCTCGGGTTATGAATGGTCTCAAAATGGCCCAACTTCTTTATAATGGCAAGGTCAGTGGTATCTCTGATATAAAAAATATAGGAAGAGAAAAAATTGGAGTTTACTTTAAACAGCATAATGACGCCAATTCTTTACTAGATAATCCAGTTTTAACATTAAATAAGCTAACTGCATCAATCCCAAGATTCCATATAACTCGATCAGGTGTAGTAAGACAAATCCCCCTCGATTGGAGTCTAGAAGAATTTGTATCAGGAATACAATGCCCCCCGGGTATTAAAGTAATCAAAGCCCGCCGTCTCAACCGTAAGAATCGTGCCAATGGAGAGACTACTTGGGAACCTTCTGCGACAGTAGTACTTACTTTTCTAGGACAGTTCTTACCATCCAACATTTTATGTTTTAATATGTCGTTGCCTGTTGAACTGTATGCTTTACCCACCATTCAATGCCACAGGTGCCTACGATTTGGTCATGTCCGGGATCAATGCAGGTCTTCACCGCGTTGTGCCCGTTGCTCCCAAAACCATGAGGAGAATGAATGTGACACAAGTGATGATAGTGTATCATGTATTTTCTGCAGTGGTTCTCATAAAGCTACAGACACACATTGCCCAGAACATGGTAGGCAAAAACTTATTAAATTAACAATGGCCCAAGATAACCTAGGCTACATAGAAGCGTCGAAACAATATCCAGCAGTCCGGAAACCATTTTCTGAAGTGGTTACTTCCAGCCCTGCTCCTGTGTCAAACTCCCAATCCACAAATGCCCCTCCTTACTCCCCTGCCAAATCAACTTTCTCCCAAATATCCTCTGCACCTCAACCTCCTTCCCAGTCCTCTTACAGGAAAACTGTTTTTATTGAAAAACCACCTAAACCAAATTTAGGGAAATCATATGATATTCATGCTCACCATTTTATCACCTCTACCCCCTCTTCCTCTCAACCTAATGGATGTGCCCTTAATATGTCTATCCCTTCTTCTCCTCCTAAAGACTTTTCTTCTCCTAAAGACCTTTTTTCCCCAGACAATCTTATAGACTTACTTTCAAGAGTTTTAATGAACATTCTGCAAAGATTTGGAGATATTTTACCGTACAGTGTCTTAGAAATGTTACAGCAAACTATCGTAGAATCACTAAAAAATTGTTTTAAAAATGGTGTCGATTCTTCAGTGGAACACTAAGAATATCAAGAACAAAAAACATGACTTGATATTCTTATGCAACAAATATCAGCCAGTGGTGTTAGCCATAGCAGAGACTTGGCTGAGCTCTAGAGCCCGTTTCAGGCTCCCTAGATACATTTGTATCAGAGACGATAGAGATGATGGATGGGGAGGTTGTGCTTTATTTATCAAATCTAATGTTACATTCTCTACAATTCCCATACATACCCACCCAATAGGTTTTAACATAGTTGCAGCAAAGATTCAGGAGACTACTTATGTTTCGGTGTATGTTCCCCACCCTTCACCAGACATAATTCAAGATCTAGATACAATTTTAATCTCATTGCCCCGCCCTATAATTATATTGGGAGACTTTAATTGCCGCCATACTCTATGGGGATCGCACTGCTGTGACACTATTTCCTCCCATCTTCTAGACTTAGTAGAAAATAATAATCTATGCATTTTGAATGACGGATCCCCCACACGCAGGTCGTCACCTTTGCAGAATGTCAGTGTCCCAGACCTAAGCTTAACTTCTCCCTCTATGGTTCCCTCTATCACTTGGTCAGTTTTATCTAACTCATATGGTAGTGATCATATTCCTATTCTTATTTCCATTGCAAATGGCCTAAATCCCTCCCTCCCTATATATCCCCCTTTACAAAAATATCGCCTCGCCCAATCTGAGGCTTTAGACAACATGCATTTCGACAATCGCTCTCGCTATCGCTAAGTAAAAAAATGTATGGGATTGACATAAGCAATCGATCACTTTTCGATTGCTTATGTCAATCCCATACATTTTTTTACTTAGCGATAGCGAGAACGATTGCCGAAATGCATGTTGTCTAAAGCCTCTGATTGGAATAAATTCTCTCTGCTAGTTATAAATAAATTCCAAAATACATCCAGCCTCTCCTATTCTTCTGTTAATGTTCTTAACACATATCAAAGCTTCAAAGAAGCTCTTATTGACGCGGCAGATGAAGTCATTCCAATAAAAAATGCTGTTAGTAATAAACTGCCATCTCCCCCCTGGTGGGATGCAGAGTGTACCTTGGCTGTTAAAGAGCGCAACCAAGCAGAGAAAAATTTTAAGGCAAATATGTCTTATGAACATTATCTACAATTTCAAAAAGTCTCTGCCCAAACTAAACGATTTTTAAAAAATAAAAAATTCTCAGGATGGCGTTCATTTTGTGAATCCATCTCTCCCCGTTCCCCTCCCGCTCTGGTCTGGAAGTCGATCAAGTCCTTTCGTAGATCTCAGTCCGAAAATGTTCATTTTACTTCCAATGATTCATCCTTATGGCTGGAACAGTTTTCTGCATTATTAGCTCCTCCATTTGTCCCCCCTGAGCTGCTACATTTGAGGTATCCTTCCATTAATTATAATTCTACATCATCGCCTAACTTAATGAATGAATCATTTTCTTACCATGAACTCTCATGTGCTCTCGACCACCTGCGAGACTCCTCCCCAGGTATAGATCATATCCCGTATTCATTCATATCCAAATCATCCTATGAAGTTAAATCAATTTTTCTAAACCTATGTAATCAATTCTTTATGTCTGGTGTAATCCCGGATGACTGGAAAACCCAAATAATTATCCCAGTCCTAAATACTGGTAGGGATCCTAGCTCCCCTAATTCTTACAGACCCATAGCTCTCTCGTCGGTCTTAGCAAAAATAATGGAGCACCTTGTGAAAAACCGATTGGAATGGCTTCTCGAAAATAAGAATATTCTCCCTCGTAGTCAATTTGGTTTTCGCAAAGGAACAGGAACAATGGATAGTCTTAGCATTTTAACTTCAGATATCCGCTTAGCACTCTCGGAAGGTAAACATGTAGTTGGTGTATTCTTGGATATCACTTCTGCTTATGATAATGTCAATCTTCCCCTACTCAGGCAAAAAATGCTCTATCTGAGTATTCCAGAGAGGATTGTTAATATAGTAAGCTGCATGTTTTTTGGCCGTTCTGTAGTTATCCGTTCTAATGGTTCCTTATCCACCCCCCGGCTGATATGGCAGGGCCTTCCACAAGGATCTGTGCTCAGCCCTCTACTATATAGCCTTTAAACTCACGATTTGGACACTTCTGTAAATTGTTTTTGTAATATCCTCCAATATGCCGACGATATAGCCCTGTATGCTTCCTCAAAGTCATTTTCGGATTGCACAAACCGTCTTAACTCTGCCTTATATTATCTAAATTCTTACCTTAATGATCACGCCCTATCCCTTTCCCCATCTAAAAGCTCTTCCGTAATATTTACTCGCAAAAGAAACATTCCCGATATAGCCATTCAAATCGAAGACTGGGGCTTTAGACAACATGCATTTCGACAATCGCTCTCGCTATCGCTAAGTCAAAAAATGTATGGGATTGACATAAGCAATCGAAAAGTGACGTCATCAAAATAATCGAGTCGAAAATTGCTAGCCAAATGTCAATTTTCGTTTCTATTGAACCGAAACGCAAGCGATAGAAGGCGTCGCTCGCTAACTTCCCATACAATGCGTAGCCAACATGCAGCTTTGAGACTCGAAACCGACAAACTAGCGATTCGACCGATCGCTTGGCTTTCGATCGCCGAGACCCTGTAGAAAACGCTTGTGAATCACGTTATTGGTCTTAATATCAGCACAAAAAATAGTTTTTTTTTATTTCATACGATACGTATTCGTAATATAGTGTTATTATAGTTTGTAGACGAGCATTCTGGGATATTCACGGACAGAAAGAAAGCAATAGCCCTTAAAACAGCTGGAGGATACAGTGGAAAAGATAAAGAAATTAAAGTGGAAATGGACGTGGCACATGCTTGGAGATAACATATAGAAGTGGACAAGAGATGTTACTGAATGGGGGACCCATTCAAGTATCAATGTAAGAGGAAACAGGGCAGACAGAAGAGGAGATGGTCAGATGACATTAAAAGGATAGCAGGGCCTTTGTGGTTAAGGTTGGCCAAGAACAGATTAGATTTGTATGGAAAAGGCTGGAGGAGGCCTACGTGTCAGGAGGACACACCGAAAAATAAAAACAATAATCAAAATAATAGTGTTAATATACTGTAATAAATTTAAATTATAATGTAAAACATTTTCAGTATTAAATGGCTTTGAAATTGAATAGTTGTATTTTTTAGTAAGTATATACAAAATTTGTACACAGTAGTTGTATTGTATATTAAAGTTTATATGTAATAGTTATTCTCATGACCGTGTAATGCTGCAGAGTAGAATAGCACCACCCCATTATCTTCCAATAGGCGTTGTAGAAGGAGACTAATGGATCAGAAAAGTGGTATTGATCACCTTATAGGTACACCATCCACCAATCTACATTGAGCAAGTGTGGTGGACTACTGCCTGAACCTCTTCAGATAACAAGGCTCTCCTTGTGCCTGTGTCCAGTGAGTGGAATTAAAAAGGCTGTTATGTTATGATGATGAATTGTTCTCTTAGGTTATCATTTATATTTGTTGTGGGCTGCCCATAACAATGAGCATATCTCATGCACCAAAATTATATTTGAGACTAAAAACTACAGAGTGTAATCTTTGAAACTAATAGAAAACTTTAATAAAATGCCAGATTGATATATTATTTGGAGATAGATTTAGATATTCCACATTTCGAACACTGGTGACAAAAGAAATACCTACGGAACTTAACAACAATTTAACTATTTGTGTGCTTGTGAAAGTTAAGTTAGTAAAACAAAATGTTAGGTACCTACCTAAGGTATTTGTACATACAACTATTTGTTGATGTTTTTGAATGAACTTCAAACAGCATTTGTCTAGATTGTAATTTTATAAGGTGTAAGTATAGCATGAATCTATGGCATCCAGATGTAGATTTTTTGATTCAATAATTAATAATTGTTTCCGAATGGATTTTGTGTAGTGAAACTGGTGTTTGTCATGCACAAACATCCATGTGGACGAGCTGTTACGAAGAATTGTTTAAATAAAGGTTTTATAGTGTTAATTTATTTATTTTTATGTAACTTTGATAATGGGCAATAGAAAACAATTAGATTTTCCATTGCTCATTATTCAAAGTTTTATTCCTCCAGGATTGAAGATTGCCAGTTTTGATAAAATAAAACAATTAAATTAATCTTTTATTTATTTTCTCACTTAAAGCTAACATGGTCAGCAAAGTTACTTGATTTTTCATTTAAGTCTACAAATCCAACAATGTCATCCTTGCTTGTTGTAAACATCAGTTTCCAGGGCCATTTCAAAGAATAATACTGCTTACATATTTTTTTCCTGACCCAGTATTTACCTGATGCAACTGTAGGTGTTACAGTAAATAATAGGTAATTTGTCAATTGGTTTGTTGATGATCATCTGAAAAATAAAATAAACAATTTAACTTTCGGTTGAATATTACATACAGGATTTATTTTCCTCATAATTTATGAACTAATTCACAGAAAATTTATTAGACCTTTTTATCTAGAGAGAGAGAAAGAGAATCACTCAGAAATTCTCTATAACTAGACATTAATTTGATGCTGTCCTGGTGGAGTGGTTATTATTACTGACTACTAGGGTTCGAACGATACTTTCGATACCGAGTAGGTATCGATACTTTCCAAAGCGAGACTCGATACTGAGTACTCGATACTACACCCTGGTGAGTACTCGCAAGTATCGCAAGAAATTGCTGGTATCGAGTACTCGTTTAAAGTCCAACCCTAAAGAGACGTGGGAGGACATGAAGGAAGTCTTTACAGGGAATTTAGGCGGCAAGCTGTGGTTGTTGCCACTTCTGTTCCATCCGAAAGGCTGTTTTCAAAAGCAGGGGTTATAATGGCCCAAACGCGCAATCGTTTAAAGCCTAAGCGCTCAAACGAGTTATTATTTTTAGCCGGACGCCCAGAAGTGGAATGGTTTTAATTATATTTTTCAATAAATTCCTTTTTCTATATTGCCAAAAAATCTTTTAATTTTTTAACAACTCTCCCAAACAAATATTTTATTACAATTATTTCCCGTGGCATGGTAAAACTTCGAGTTCATAAACGGTTAAAAATACTCGCAAATACTCGATACTGAGTAGTATCGATACTTTATGACCGATAATTTTAGGGTATCGATACCATGTCCCTCGATACCACACGAGTACTCGGTATCGATACCCGAGGCCGATACTTCGAACCCTACTGACTACACATCATGCAGTCCGGGTTCTATTCTCAGTTCAGCAAATGTTTATTGATGAGTCATGGTTGTTTATCTTTCTTATATATGAGTATATTCATAAAAATAGCTAAAATTATTATGTATAATTAATGAAAAAACCATTACTTAGTATCCATAACACAAGTTCTTAATGATAATTAATTTGGGATAGATAATTGATGTGAGTGTGGAAATATATAATTATTATTAATTTAGATTGCTTAGATTAATTAGGTAATGGCTTAGAATATTGGATAACTTGATAAACCTGATACAAAGTGCTGTGTGGGGCTTTCTGATGCAAGATGTAAGTATATGCTGATTTTGAACTGCGATCAAGACCATACAGAATGAAATAATCATAATTATTTCCTGTCTTTTGAGAAATCTCATAAAATATTAAAAACACTTAATACAAATACCAGGCACTTCTAGGCAGGATATCTTATGTGGTTTTCGCTCATAAGGTGCATAAAAATGATCATGACACTTTCTCGAGTAACTCTTATCACAGAATTGATCTGAAAATGAAATAAAAATATATCATTAACAGAAGTAGGTACTTACCTAGTTAAATATAAATATGCATCATTCATTTCACCAAAGTAATCTTGGCTTAACTTTTGCAATGTAAAAAATTAATTAAATTTGTACCTACACATGCAAAATAATGGTGAAAAGAATATATGTATTGTTAGATAGATAAATGTTAATAAAATATTACCTATTTCTGTGGTAACAGTTGATGGTAAGATATCTGGAGTTTCGAAAATAAAGATGGACAAGCACCAATCTTCAATTTGTCTCCATGACGATTGTTTTCTCAAAATGTTTAGGGCACATGTAGGTAGATGCATGTTTTATGGTTTTCTCGCTAGGAACTTTAACCTAGATATGTCTTTTCATAGAAATTAGAAATGATTCTATGAAATTAATGAAACTTATACGTCCTGTTGTATATTACTTCACTCGGACGGTACGCAACACTTGTGGTGTGGTACATTATCGTAAACCACCAAACCACCGATGGCACTCGTAGATTCAAACTTTCAAAGTGGCGAAAACACTGAAAACTCTTCATGAAATAAATTTAATTTATTTAGGTTATGTTATTTTGTCATTTTCAATTTTTGACATTTCTTCTCTCGCTAACTATAGACAAAAATTTTGAGTTATCGATACGACGCCTCGATTAAGCGATCGCTACGTTGCTGTCATTTTGGCTACCAAACGATAATCGCTATCGCTGAAGCGTTAGCGATTAGACAAACCGACTCGCTTGTAAGCGTGAGCATGTTGTCTAAAGGCCCAGAATATTCCTGTTAATGACAAAGTAAAATTTTTAGGCATTATTCTGGACTCAAAGCTATCTGGGATTCATCATCTCAACTATATATGTGAAAAAGCCGAAAAAGGTATAAATGTTATACGTGCCCTTTCTGGAGTACGATGGGGTTCACACCCCTACAATCTTAAGCTCATTTATAATGCCTTAATAAGAAGCCATTTTGATTACGGTAGTTTCCTGCTTGAACCATGCAACAAAATAGCTTTAGCAAAATTAGATCGGTTGCAATCCAAGAGCCTCCGTATAATTGCGGGAGCTATGAAATCATCTCCCTCAAACGCCCTCCAGGTTGAATGCCTTGAGCCTCCTCTCAATCTTCGAAGACAATACCTCGCGGATCGATTTTTCTTTAAAGTCCTTCCACAAGCATCCCATCCCCTTTTGTCTATCCTTAATTCCCTATTGGATCAAGTATCTTCCTCACCTTACTGGACTCACAAAGTTCATCCTCTTCTTATTAATAGTCTTAAAAAAATAAAAGATCTCCGCGTCTCTCAACTCTCCTCCCTCCCATTATTTATAACCCCATTTGAAGCACTGATTCACCCCCCTTCAGTTATTCTCAATTTCGGCATTAGCAAATCATGTCTTGAGGCAAACAATAAATTTATTAGTATCATACATGAAAAATGGCCTGGTTGGACTACTGTTTTCACTGATGCATCTAAAGATCCTGACTGTAATAAGAACGTAGGCTCGGCAGTATGGATACCTCGATATAACGTAGCTCTGAGTTTTCAGTCTTCCCATCTTAACTCCATATATACAGGGGAAGCTATTGCTATCTTGGAAGCTGTCCTATACATCCTATCACATCGGCTCAATAAATGTCTACTGTTCTCTGACTCATTAAGCTGCCTCCAGGATATAGCTAAATTCCCTTTTCATTCCAAAGGCAATTTTCCATTGACCCTCCAAATTAAGGAAGCTCTTTATAAATGCTCTAGCTCAGGGATTGAACTAGTCCTCGCATGGATTCCTAGTCACGCAGGCATTAGAGGCAACGAGATAGTTGATGGATTTGCAAAAAATGCTTGTGACACTGGCATGATAAAATACGAAAGATGCTTTCCCCGAGACCTGCTCTCAATAGCCAAATCAGATCTGCTTACATCTTGGAGGAATTCATGGTCAAATTCTAGTCAAAGGGTGGGCAGATTCTACGCTAGCCTTCAGCCAGAAATACCCACAAAACCTTGGTTTTTTATATATCGAAAACTCCCCAAAAAAATGATATCCGCGATCATTAGATTAAGACTCGGTTTTGTTTGCTCTCCCGTGTTCTTGCACAAAATTCGAATCCGAGATCACTCTCTGTGCGAGTGTGGCTTAGCGGAAGGTACCCTACATCATATGTTCTTTGAATGCCCGAATTTAACAGTCAATTTATACGATATGATCCCCTCTAACCTCCCTCGACCTATTAATTTAACTAATCTCTTAACACTCGAATTTTCTAAACATATCTATATTATTTGTAAGTTCATCCATATAAACAACTTATATATGTAATCCCCTAACTGTGTTGTCTCTTTGTTATAGATCCTCAGCTGTGATCTCTATTTCATAAAATTACAATAATAAAAAATAAAAAAAATTGTGTTTTTTTCGTACTCTGACGTTGGCAGAATCACCGTCAAAAAGCGGTGGAGCCATACAAAAAAAGAAGAAGAAGAAAGACTCCATTCTTTAGTATAAGCTCCTTGGTCTATTGTCTACTTTCCATAGTATTTAGGGTGCGTTCCAAAACGATTTCAATTTACTCTGGGTAGAGTAAATTTTACTCTAAGCCGTTCCAAAACAAACCCGCGTGAAACCGATGGTAAACGAACATTTTTGCTCGAGTATTTTGGAATGACTTTCGGGAGAGTAAAATTTACCCCGCTCCGGGGTGATTTTACTTCTTCTTCTTCTTTTATTCGAATGGCGATCGCGACACATAAAGATTACGCATTGCGCCAATATCAAGTGAAAATATTAAAGTAACCGACAATTGTACGGTAGATTGAGTTTAAAATGGAGTCTCTCAACACGTGTTTTTGCAACAAGAACTCGGGAGAAACTAAGGGCGATTTTTATCGGTGTCTGGAGACCGGTAAAATTTACCTGACAGCTGTCAATCTGTCACAAGATGCTCAATCATTGGTCTAGACCAAGGAGCTTATATTTTACCTATAGAATTATCATTACGCAAATGAACAAAGTGAGGGCAAAAATTTTGACAACACTTGACATTTCTTGACATTTCTAGAGAGGCCCTGTCTCTTTCTAGTAGGGTACCTATAGCACAAATTAATCACGGACAGTCTTGTGCCACGGGTAAGGTCTCACGTGCTCCCACGGTCCTAAGAGAAGTTAAATGAGACACGAGAGATCCGTGCGGAACAATTTATTAAATGGTGGAAGTAGGTATGACGAACGGTTCTATAATGCTGAATAGCGTGTACTCCCCTGGTGGTAGCCGGATATGGTCTCGGTGAGGGTCGCTCGGTGGGACGAGTTAGGGCGGCTTGTACTGCTGCTCACTGTAAGTCCAGCCCTGGGCGGAAGTGAAGCAGCGGAGGCGACAGCGGCTACCTTAGCCTTAATCTTGGACCCCAATTAGGGGTTAAACACAGGGGTTCAAATAATTTATTGCATTCATGAATGTAAATAACAGATGTTCACAAACAACACCAGTACATCATGTTGCCCATTTGGGCATAGCATAATCAAGATAAAAGTGTAACGGACTAGATTAGAAATTATTCATACTATATTAACTTAATTTGAATGTATATTTCTTACGCTTTATTTAACCTACTCTAAATATCGATAAATGAAGTGTTGGTGACAATAGAATAATTACTTCGGAAACCCTGGTTTCTCATTTTTACGTCATACGCCATTTTTGTGACTATGCAAAATGTTAAAATTCAATTGAGTCATTGTATATTCAATAATTGATGATGCCTGGGCCCCGATCGCGGTAAATCATTTCAAGTCGAACGAAGATGAAACACAAACGCTGTCAAAGTTACGTTTCTGTTAAGCCCTGTCCGCACAGCGATAAAATATTCGCGCGAAAATAATATCGCGTTCAATTTGAACGCGATATTATTTATCGCTGTGCGGACAGGGCCTAACAGAAACGGAACTTTGACAGCGTTTGTGTTTCATCTGCGTTCGACTTGAAATGATTTACTGCGATCGGGGCCCTGATGCCCTTAAAATGATTTCCCCAAACATTTTAGCTCTCTTAACTGTATTAACTGTATATTATCAAGAAAAATTTTACTAACCATTTCAAGGGCTGCCTTTGAAAAGTGATTGAGAAGTGGTTTTCGAAAATCTAAAAAGAAAAGAAAATTTTATGTATACAGACACTTTTAACTTGAAATCAAAAAGCATTTAAAAAACTATCATTTGATAGATTTTAATATGCTATTTGATTACAAGTGCAGAAGAGCGCAGCCACAATTTTATTAATAATGTGAAAGATAAACATTATTAGATTAGTAAAATCCAATCAATACTCTCATTATCTTTTTCTCAAATATAATAATTTACATTACACAAATTACATATTTTATTTGTAAATAAACATTTCGAACTAAAAATGGGTAAAACTATTTATGTATTTTATCTATGTAACAGTTATTTCAAAGAATGAAATAAAATAATCTATCAATTTTGATTGCCATTTATAATAGGAATGGATAGAAAGGGATATTATTTCCTTATAATTCCGGAAATCCTAGTCACCCTAGTCATTTGTTTACAAATATTTGAATAAGTAAATTATGTATAAAAATTCATTAAATTCTAAGATAGGATTAAATGCGAGTATCAGAAATTTCTCCCTCCTAAGGAGTTTTGCAAATAACGCTAATAATCTGGAATTACGGGTGAAAAATGAAATTTATAGATTGAACAATATTATATGCAATTATGACACTTACAAGTGAAATTCACGCTGTATCCTCAATACTACACACTTCTGCGTTATGATAATATTGATCTATTCACCATTTTGCACTATTTATCCTTATTTTAAAGTAAAAAGCCGTACCAAAATCGCGAGTCGATATTTATGAATACGTCAGTTACGACAATTTATGTCATGTTGAGATTTCGGGACATTGACACATGAAGAGAGTGCTGCCATTACATAAATCCTTTCATTTCCCATAAGATATAGAAAGAATCACAATGATGTTTTGAAGTGAAACTTCTTTATCGGCGTTAGAAAAAAAATTACCGTCACATTTTTCGGTTACGCGCCATCTTTTTTGTATTCATGTCTATGTAAGGCCATAAAGAAGTTTCACTTCTTACGTGTGTACACTAGTACACGCACACATTTTTTTTAAAATAAAATACAAACCTAAACATTAAAAGTAAATATATTATATTTATTTCTTTCATTGATAATAAATACTGATAATTGAATACAATATGTTAAGTTTTTAGCTAATTTTCTACTTTTGTTTTAGAAAGATGGCGAAATACTGGGGAAATCTTGTTTCTATGTAGTCGTGTTTAGAAAGAGATGACGACAATTTCTAGAAAGAGACACCTCTCTAGAAATGTCAAGAAATGTCAAGTGTTGTCAAAATTTTTGCCCTCACTGCAAGGAGCTTATACTGCCTCACTGCTTCCTCACTGTTAATTTGTCTAATGACTCCATTCTTAATCTATCTTCGTGGTCTAGACAAGAAGGTTGTAGGTGCTCCTTGCATATACCGAATCTTTGACAATTGTTTAAGTACCTAATGCTCTTTGGATATATTCTTTATAGAGTGCGTTCCAAAACCAGGTGAAGCCAAGTAGACAGCGTAAAGCAGCGTCCCCACTAGAGCCGCGCGGCTTTTTGTGGCCGCGCGGCCCGGCCTCGCGAGGCTTATTTGTTTTATTGCAACGCGTCCTCACTATAAAGAGCCTCGCGGCCCGCCATGCGCAGTTGTTTTCGAGATGTACGAAGAAGAAGACGTGACTTATAAGATTGTGAATCATCTTATCGACTTAGCCTTTGTCTACTTCAAGAATTGTAGCAATCTCTATCAGCGCATTGTTTCTTTTGTTTTTATTTTTAACGGACTTCAAAAAAAGAGGAGGTTCTCTATTCGACTGAATGGTTTTTTTTGTATGTATGTTCCGCGATTACTCCGTCAATTATGAATCGATTTCGGTGATTCTTTTTTCGTTAGGAAGGTCATACTTCAGAGGTGGTCCCGCATTAATTATACCGAAATTGGATCAGTACTTTTTTGTTGAAATGGTACTTTCATTGGGGATTAAATAATGATATCATCCACGAACACAAAAATAATGTAAATTTTTTTTGAACTTGCTATTACCTAATATGCAATAGTGAAATTTCTGTTAGTAGGTCCAATAGTCAACACAAAAACTATGACAAATTATTTTGAACTTAAGTTAAATAACTAGGTTCTCTTCAAGTTTTAATGCTTCATAGTTCATTAAAACTATACCATTCATGAATGTGGGCATTTGTAATGAGCTATGGGGCTGATACGTTATATTATTTGTTAACCGACTTCAAAAAAAGAGGAAGTCCTCTATTCGTCTGTTTTTTGTGTTTGTTACCTGATTACTCCGTCAATTATGAGTATTATGACTCGATTTTAATGATTCTATTTTTAGGTACGTCAAGATCAGAGATGGCCCGTATAAATTGTATCTATATAAGTTCGACTCTTTTTGAACAAATCATTAATAATATAAAAAAAAACGTTTTAGTTAAAGTTTCCGTTAAGTTTTAATGAGCGCTTAGTAGGCCTATTCATTTTCAATAAAATATACTTTATTTCCACTTCTGCCTACACATCGGGCGGTCCGGGTTCGAGTCCTGGTAGTGGCTAATGTTAGTGTGATGAACACAATCATTTGTTCATGAGTCATGGTTGTTTATATATTTATTTAAGTTTATATAAAAAAATATCTAGATTATTATGTATTTTGTCCTTTATCTAGTATCCATAACACAAGTTCTTAAGGATACTTAATTTGGGCTAGATAATTGGTGTGAGCGTAGAAATATATTCTTATTATTTCCAATTCTAGAAGTAGACAAAGGCCAAGTTGATAAGAAGATCCATAATCACACAGCCATTAATTATCACATAAAATCACATTAGCCATTATAGGCGCTTCTATGGAAATACAGTCAGCCAAGGTAGGCGCTTAACATATTTAGATTGTAGCGATCTCGATTAGCGCATCGTTTCTTTTGTTTTTATTTTTATAAAAACAACTCCGACAGTCCCATAATACCGGGCGCTCTCTGTATAAATCAATTAATAAAAGAGTTTTATCGTCGGGCCACTCCATTTTGACGCGAAAGACACACAACTCGATGTGGCGACGGTCACTAGCGCACTGATCGGCCGCGCGGCCCGTCCTCACCTCCCAGAGCCGCGCGGCTTTCTTTGAAGTAGACCGACAACCGCCGGGTCACGCGAAGCCGGCCGCGCGGCTCCGTATGGCCGCGCGGCTCTCACGTACACACTCACGAGGCTTGGCCGCGCGGCCCGGCCTCGCGAGGCTTTTTTGTCATATTATTTTAGGCCTCGCTCACGTACACACTTACGAGGCTTGGCCGCGCGGCTTGGCCTCTTGGAGCCGCGCGGCCCTAGTGGGGACGCGGCTTTAGAAAGCTTTCTAAAATCACACAATCCGTGTCTTTTCCAAAACTGGATCTTGGCAAAATTGTCAAACCTGGCAGGAGCCATAAATTTAAAAGTTTAATTGAAGCTTTCTAATTGGTCTAAATTAACTATAGTTTAACAAAATTAACCAATGGTGAAAGGGCTTCTTAATAACGACCAATAGTGAGCTAAAATTTACTCTACCCCGAGTAAATTGAGATCGTTTTGGAACGCACCCCTAATCTGTGCTTTGGATTATGATTATTGGTCTGAAAATTACCCCCCCGTTTATGTCATGAAACTTGTTTAACATGAACCGTTTGTTTATTCTGTATCTATAGCTGACGTGACGCTGGCAAAATGTTTTTATAAAACCTTTGCCCAAGGAGCTTATACTAAGAATGGAGTCATTAGTCAAATTAACAAAGTGAGGGCAAAAATTTTGACAATACTTGACATTTCAAATTTCACATTTCTCTTTCTAGAAATTGTCGTCATCTCTTTCTAAACACGACTACATAGAAACAAGATTTCCCCAGTATTTCGCCATCTTTCTAAAACAAAAGTAAAAACTTAACATATTGTATTCAATTATCAGTATTTATTATCAATGAAAGAAATAAATATAATATATTTACTTTTAATGTTTAGGTTTGTATTTTATTTTGAAAATCATCATTGTGATTCTTTCAATAACTTATGGGAAATGAAAGGATTTATGTAATGGCAGCACTCTCTTCATGTGTCAATGTCCCGAAATCTCAACATGACATAAATTGTCGTAATTGACGTATTCATAAATATCGACTCGCGATTTTGGTACGGCTTTTTACTTTAAAATACGGATAAATAGTGCAAAATGGTAAACAAATACATATTTCGAGCTGGTAGAAGTGAGTAGTATTGAGGATGCAGTGTGAATTTCACTTGTAAGTGTCATAATTGCATATAATATTGTTCAATCTATAAATTTCATTTTTCACCCGTAACTCCAGATTATTAGCGTTATTTTGCAAAACTCCATAAGAGGGAGAAATTTCTGATACTCGCATTTAATCCTATCTTAGAATTTAATGAATTTTTGTACATAATTTACTTATTCAAATATTTGTAAACAAATGACTAGGGTGACTAGGATTTCCGGAATTATAAGGAAATAATATCCCTTTCTATCCCTTCCTTTTATAAATGGCAATCAAAATTGATAGATTATTTTATTTAATTCTTTGAAATAACTGTTACATAGATAAAATACATAAATAGTTTTACCCATTTTTAGTTCGAAATGTTTATTTACAAATAAAATATGTAATTTGTGTAATGTAAATTATTTTATTTGAGAAAAAGATAATGAGAGTATTGATTGGATTGTACTAGTTTAATAATGTTTATCATTCACATTTGCATGTACTAACATGCAACGCAGATAAATTGCACACAGACAGACAGTATTAATAAAATTGTGGCTGCGCTCTTCTGCACTTGTAATCAAATAGCATATTAAAATCTATCAAATGATAGTTTTTAATATGCTATTTGATTACAAGTTAAAAGTGTACATAAATATTTATATACACTTTTAACTTGTATACATAAAATTTTCTTTTCTTTTTAGATTTCCGAAGCGACGGACCATATGGTTGTCTATTGTGCCTTTAAAAACAAAATTTTAATAAAGTTCGAAAATATGTAGCTTCCAATTTCAAGACACCGACACTTTCAAGGCAACTGCTTATGTCAAACTTCAAGCCCTTTTTTCAATAAAACCACTACTCAATCACTTTTCAAAGGCAACCCTTGAATTGGTTAGTAAAAATTTTCTTGATAATATACAGTTAATACAGAGAGCTAAAATGTTTGGGGAAATAATTTTAAGGGCATCAGGCATCATCAATTATTGAATAAACAATGACTCAATTGAATTTTAACATTCTGCATAGTCACAAAAATGGCGTATGACGCAAAAATGAGAAACCAGGATTTCCGAAGTAATTAGTCTATTGTCACCAACACTTCATTTATCGATGTTTAGAGTAGGTTAAATAAAGCGTAAGAAATATACATTCGAATTAAGTTAATATAGTATGAATAATTTCTAATCTAGTCCGTTACACTTTTATCTTGATTATGCTATGCCCAAATGGGCACCATGATGTGCTGGTGTTGTTTGTGAACATCTGTTATTTACATTCATGAATGCAATAAATTATTTGATTTGATTTGAATTATATTTACAAGTTTTGTTTGCCTAATCTTCTTTTTATATACCGATAAATGTCGAATCGAAACTGACGAGTTGGGTCGATTTTATTGCACGTAAGTGTAGATAACGGTCATTTTTATCAATATAAATTAATAGCTTTAGATATTTTTATAAATAAACTTAAATAAATATGTAATAATAGATCGGTATACCACACAATATATTTTTATAGTATTGCTAACCGGAAAACCTTAAATGTATGCTTAGCACCTAAAAAAAAGAATTTAATGTCTATGAGTTGACGTGACATGAGATAAGCTATATAATAAACTGTAACGTGCCTCTTAAAATCAAGAGTCACAGAAGCGATAAATTCACGTATTTCGGTTGCTGATTTTTTTCCTGGGAGCCGAAAATAGATAACATTACCGTGCTAAAAGGCACTCAGGAAAAAAAGTTTAAAGTAATTATTATGAATTTTAATTCTTTGTCATGGAAAACTCAAAACTCAAATTATTTTCAACTTGTGGTTTTATTAACCTAACGAAGTTCAAGTGTAATGTTACACATACATATTTTACCGACCTACATACATAATTTTTTTTAAATTAAATCAGATTACACTATTTATAAATATTACATAAATTAAGATATAAAGGAAGCTCATCTAATTGAAATATTTCTTTAGAGTTCGCCTCCTAAATTTATCAACAGGTTTTAGCGCTCCATATCAACGTTAATAAGCTACATTTTAGTGACCGTACGACTGTTGCGGGCAATCTCCGATAGATTGCGCCTGCGTCGCCGGGCAGTCTCGATCTTGTCAGGAATCGCATACAAAGGCTTGGTGATTCGGTCTTGCGCTTGCGTGGTTCGCTAAGTAAATTGAGCACCGACAAGACCTACCTAATACTAATTAACTAATTTGATAATCGTGTGCAATAACAGTTATTTATTTAATGTGTTTAACCCCTAATTGGGGTCCAAGATTAGGCTAAGGTAGCCGCTGTCGCCTCCGCTACTTCACTTCCGCCCAGGGCTGGACTTACAGTGAGCAGCAGTACAAGCCGCCCTAACTCGTCCCACCGAGCGACCCTCACCGAGACCATTTCCGGCTACCACCAGGAGAGTACACGCTATTGGGCATTATACCACCATTTAATAAATTGTTCTGCACGGATCTCTCGTGTCTCATTTAACTCTCTATATATTAGGACCGTGGGAGCACGTGAGACCTTACCCGTGGCACAAGACTGTCCGTGATTAATTTGTGCTACAGGCACCCTACTAGAAAGAGACAGAGCCTCTCTAGAATTGTCAAGAAATGTCAAGTGTTATCAAAACTTTTGCCCTCACTTTGTTCATTTGTCTAATGACTCCATTCTATAGGTAAAATATAAGCTCCTTGCCTTTGCCATTAATGAAATTACTTACTTACTTCTCGGTGGCGCGGGCGGTTTATAGTCTGTGTCTCTTTAGACATATTCTTTCTAATCTGTGTCTGTGTCTGTGGACGGCTCCCGATTTTGGATTTGAACTGCTTTTATTTTATCTAGTTTAAATCCAACATCCATCAATTTGATTTCCTCTTTCATAACTGATAATGATATCAAAATTTAGTTGTTTCTAGGCATCTTAGTTGCAGGTTTTCTCTAGTGTATGGTAGTTATATGTAGTTGTATAGTAGTGCTCCCTATTTTTCCTTTACTTCAGGTTGTGTTTAAAAAAAAAAAAAAAATCCGTTCCGTTTTTGTCATGAAATTTATTTAACATGAACCGTTTATTTATTCTATATCTATAGCTGACGTGACGCTGGCAAAATGTTTTTATAAAACCTTTGCCATTAATGAAATTACTTACTTACTTACTTTTCACAAGATAAAAATATAGTGTAAAATGGTGCATAAATGTGTAATACGTGATTGCAATAGTGAGTGGTATCCAGGATGCAATTTGAAATTTCACTCGTAAGTGTTTTGATTGTATATTATTGTTTAATATTCACCTGTATTTCTAGAAGCTTTGCGTTAAGTTGTGAAACTCCAGGAGGAGTAATTTCTGCTTTTCGCCTTTGATCCTATCTTAGAATTTAATTAACGTTAATTACATAAGTATATTCAAATATTTGTAAACTAAGTAACTCCGGAATTATAATAAATTAATACCCTTTTCTATCCATTCCTTATATAAATGGCAATCAACATTGATAGTTTATTTATATTTTTTTTTTTATCTGCATGAAGTGCACAACATGTATAATTTAATGGTTGTTCCACTCTAAAGACGACCAATTGCCAACAACAGATAAAAGTTGAAGTTGAAAGTATCTAATTTATTAAAATTCCAAATTGTATAAAAAAAATCCAATAGTATAATAAAATATTTTCGAGGCGTATTTTTGTAGGTATGTAATTTTGTAAAATTTCTCAAATCTCAAATTCTAGTGAACATTTAAAGAAGTGACATTTCAGTTAATGTTTCAACTTTAACCTATAGCAGTTTTATCTGTACAAAAAGTGTAAACTTGATATACATACATATAATGTAAGGTATCCCTTTTACAAGACAGCCCTAGTTCGACCCATTTTTGGTTGGGAATAAGTAAACATTCCAGTAAACAAATAAAATGTACTAAGCATACAATACTATTCTTAATTAATGGTGTCGCATCGCATTAAGTGTACGCATTTTGCCAATGTCAAGTGAAAATGTAACTAAAGTAATAAAAATTGTACGGTTGATTGAGGTTAAAAATGGAGTCTCTCTACACATGTTTTTACAACAAGAACTCGGGAGAAACTCCAAATAAAATGTAATTGTTGTAATGTTAATTATTTTATTTGAGAGAAAATGGTGTTTATCTGCCACATTTACAAGCACCTACTAACATGCAATGCAACACAGAGACATTCTGCACATGCATAGTGACCTCAAAACTTGTCTCAAACTTGGGTTAGAAAATTTGACAGACAACATTAAAAAAATGGCTGTGCTTTTTGAGCATATCAAATGATACTTTTTTTTATGTGTGATTTGTTTAAAAGTCTCTGTATACATAATTTTTTTAATTTTCTTTTTTAGATTTCCGAAAGACCTTAGGCGTCGCAAAAAATGGTTGTCTAGAGTGCCTTTAAAAACAAAAATGTATGAAGGTGCCAAAATATGTAGCCTGCACTTTAATGAAGTTGATTATACAGGCCACCGGTTACATAAAAATGCAGAGCCTTTTTTCATAAAAAACAGTGACTCTCCTGAAATGGTAAGTAAAAGTTTTGGTTATCTTATCTTATCTTACGATGGAGTTGTGAGTTGAGTACACTTCGACCCAGTGGTGCCTCCTTTTCCTTTTACCCTTGTCTCTCCTTGAAAATGCAGGCTATCAGCCTTTATTTATTTATTTATTGGACAAACTTAAAGGAGAATGTTCAAATATGATATCGCTATGTACAGTCAACAGCACGTCGGGCTATACAAAACTGTCAAATTTCTCCAAACGATTTTCAACCTAAGGCCATTCAATATAAAGAGCATAATCGATTGGGAAAATTTGACAGTTTGTGGTAACCCAACGTGCTGTTGTCTGTACCAGTATCAAAATCATTTTAAAAATTAAGTTTTTTATAGTATCCTCATCCCTTAAAATATAGAGCCATAACTTCACCGAGGAATTTTCAGCAAACAAAAAAATACAGACCATGGTGACTGGGACAAAAAAATCTTCTCCCTTTATTGTTTGCATACGTTTTATATCTAGCGATCTCACTTTAACAGATTGATGACATCATATGGCTCCATCTATAGGTATCTAATCTAAGCCAGCTAGGGAAAGGGATCTCTTCTATGGAGCCATAGACAAAAATTTATGGAACGTCAAAAAATGACGTTGCATACTGAAAGAAAAAAATCTGAGCAGCAGAAGTTAGTCAAATTTAATAAAATGTTTCTCATACAACAGGGCCCCGATCGCGGTAAATAATTTCAAGTCGAACGCAGATGAAACACAGACGCTGTCAAAGTTACGTTTCTGTTAAGCCCTGTCCGCACAGCAATAAAATATTCGCGCGGAAATAATATCGCGTTCAATTTGAACGCGATATTATTTATCGCTGTGCGGACAGGGCTTAACAGAAACGTAACTTTGACAGCGTCTGTGTTTCATCTGCGTTCGACTTGAAATTATTTACCGCGATCGGGGCCCAGGTTAGTTCAAAGTACCCATTTCACACTACTGCATCACAGTCGATACTTACACGTAAAAAAGGTGTTCCATATTCAAAAATGAGATTTTATTTGCACTGTAGAAATTTGAATATTTTATTCATTTGAATAATAAAAGTCTTAAGACCATGAATAAACGTTTCAATATTGAACTCTGATTATTTTATATATTCTATAACAAAATAGCTGTGTACCCTTCAACGGTCAAGTCACACAACATTAACTATAATAATAAAGAAATTGCAGTAAGGAACCTTAGACTTGGCACGACTTTGTCTAGATTTCATTACTTTTTAGAGATAAACAAGCAGCTCCATGGAGACTTGGCTAGTTTTTTACAGAATGTTTTTGGTGGGATTGCATTATTGTGTGCAAAAAAAGAGAGGAAAAAATGTATGTAGTAATTGCATTGATGATTTAACATACAGAATAATAAAATAAACTAAGCTAACAGTAAAAGTTCTCAAACAATTGTAAATTCAACCCTTTATTTGTAAAAGAAGAGATTATAAGATATGGATACCTGTCAGTCACGATTGAGGGACCACCTTCAACCGATTATAAATTTTGAGTGTCTTCTTTTACAAATGAAAGGAATTTACAATTTTTTGAGAACTTTTACTATAGGCTGAAGTATTCAAAAGCTTACAATTCCAATGTGGACCTTCAACGGGAATGCAAACGACCAACCCGCACTTGGCCAGCGTGGTTGACTAAGGTCTAATCGCCCTTAATGTAGGGTAGTCTCGAGACCCTCAGTGGAGACATTATATGAGCAGTTGATGATGATTTATTCATGACCCATGACATGCGATTAAATATGCAGCTTTTCATCCAAACACATATCTAAAATAGAACATTGCATTTAAATCTGTAAATATTTTCTTTTCATTGATTGATATTTAAATCAGCATTTAATTTCAGCATTTTAGCAATTAATTTATATTAATAAATACATATAATGATTTATAGAATTCGGTAAAATTTGGGTAAAATCACAGATAATATAATACTATGTAAAATTAATACCTTAGATTTAGAGCTGTCATATGCATGTCATGTGACAAATGCATATGACAGCTCTGGTTAGTTTACCTTTGTTTACAGGAAGGGAGTATCTGGACTGTAGTACCCCGGATTAGTGTTTACTTTTCTTTACTACCAAGATATTTTTGATAACTTTGTGTGCTTAGATACCATTGAATAGTTATTCGCGAATATATTATTGGTCATCTTAACACATTACATAATATAGATAATATTAAGTACTCTGGGTGGTTACAACAATAAGATACTCTAACAACGCGTATATAATTATATTATATAATTTTTGTCTGTTAGATAATTTTGATCAGTCTTGACACTCAGATATTTATGAAGCCGACTGTACTAACCAGTACTAGAACAATTTTCATTGATAAAAAAAATTGACAGTTTGTGATAACCTGATGAGCTGTTGACTACCTAACCAAAATATGTATATGTGATAAGAATACCGAATGATTCGGTAAGAATCCTTTTTCAAGTTGTTGCACTTTAAATGTTTTCAATTAATTTTGTTCGTTTTTCAGTTGGAGGAAATATCATCAACACCTTCTTCATCTTCTTGTTCGCCTGTGAGCCACGAACAGGTATATACTTTTTTATTTGCAAATTGTTGTTAGTTAAAAATTCATTGAATTTTAATACAAGTAACTAATTGTTGTTGTTAGATAACGTGGCAGGAGCCCTAAAGGCGGGTGCAGATATGTGTCATTTGCCCGATCCAATCACCGTCTCCGTATCAGCGTATTTATTTATTTTATCACGTATCAAGCCCCGTATCAAGTTGTGGACGCCTCGATTTGCTCCGTATCTGTATTTTCAAATAATCATGATCGCGTATCAAATTGCCCAGTTCTGTGTCAGCTCTCAATCAAGCCGCCGCCCGTTCGTCGCCGTTACTTAAAGTGTACGAGAATTTAGGAATTTCGTATGCCTGTTTTATTGTCATTCACAATTTTCTTTAAAAAATGGTCAAAACCAAAACAGAGACGGTGGTGGCAAACGGAATTATTCAGAAACAGGCTTGGAGGAAGAGCTTTCATGAGAGACCTTAAATTTCGACACAGTAGTGGTAAGGTAAATACAAAAACTACACCCGTATGTCATCTGTTTTTTTGTTGACGGTGAGGTCAAATGCATTTACGCATCCTCCCTGCGGGGTGGTGCCAACCGCAGGAGATATGCGCGTGAGACTCGAGGTAAAGGCGTTCCCTGCATACCCACTAAACATCCTCCCCGGCCTGACCTTCAGTGCGCTATTACGGGACGGCTCGGGATCTGCGCACGAGCGCAACTACACCGAGACTGTCCCAACGCTACCCGTCTAGGCATTCCTTGCACCAATTGGTAGCCAGCAGCCACTCGTCCAGCGACGGCTGCTCGACCTGGCGCGTCCGCCTGACGAGGACGCCGGGTGTAGCCGGGACTTCGGATGCGGTCGTGGCCCTCAAAAGGGCCGTCCGGAACTAGCCGTGGTGGGAAAACAAAAACAACTCGACAATGGCATGTGACTTCGAATGCCAAGGGAAAACCACTTGATATCAAAAGCCACACACCCACCGAGAAAGTTTCCCCACCACTTTACCAGGGGCCGCCACGAGGAGGCTTCCGGACGTGGACTCCACCCGTATGTCACGTAATGACTTCGAATATTTGCAACCGCAACCGAGCGTGCAACTCGAGTGAGTGATGAACGCGTCCATATTGAACGACGCCCGTATCTGTATCACCTTTGATGATCGGACAAAAACTGACACAACATATGACGGGCCGAATCGTAACCGCGTATCATCACCCGTCCACATTTGCGATCATGATACGCGTCGGCGATACGGATACGCTGATCGGATCGGCCAAATGATACATATCTGGACCCGCCTTTAGATCAGCTATACTCAACCTGCGGCCCTGATATAATATTTTTAAATTAGCAGTAGTATTTTATGGATAGGTGATGGTCGTAAAATTGTTGCGTTTTATTGTGGTTTAATTTTATTGTTATATTATACAGTGTAGGCTAGATTATTGCGGCCCGCTAAGTGTAGCATCAGTGACTATGTGGCCCAGCGGAAAAATAGGTTGAGTACGGCTGCCTTAGATCCCATATCACGGTTCCGAAAAGTGCCAAATGGCAGATATGATGCAAAATAAATGCAGTATAGCACAGGTGATTTTAATTAATTTGTACCTACTAGAAAGCTGTAATTTAGCATTGGTGTACGATAAATTGAATTGCACCGACAAAACAGTAGAATAAACACTTGGTTTTTAAAAATATTAAATGTGGAATAATTTTATTTTTGCGTTTATAAACGCGTAAATATAATACTAGAAAAATGCACTGAAAAAAATCGACTTGCCTCAGGCGGGACTCGAACCCGCACCTTCCACAATCCGGGTGGACGCGTTGACCAATTTCGCCACCGAGGCACTGCTTTTCGCTGTCGAAAGTCAGTGCTTGGTGCTTATGTTTTTATGGTAAACATCGTTTCATCAAATCTTTTGAAATTTGCACTTCCAAGACCCGAACGAAATATTTTTGCAAATATTTGACGCCCAGCTAAGATGAAACTACCTTACATTATGGAATAATTCTATTTTTGCGTTTATAAACGCGTAAATGTTTACCATAAAAACATAAGCACCAAGCACTGACAAATTTCGACAGCGAAAAGCAGTGCCTCGGTGGCGAAATTGGTCAACGCGTCCACCCGGATTGTGGAAGGTGCGGGTTCGAGTCCCGCCTGAGGCAAGTCGATTTTTTTCAGTGCATTTTTCTAGTATTATATTTACGAATTTCAAAAGATTTGATGAAACGATGTTTACCATAAAAACATAAGCACCAAGCACTGACAAATTTCGACAGCGAAAAGCAGTGCCTCGGTGGCGAAATTGGTCAACGCGCCCACCCGGATTGTGGAAGGTGCGGGTTCGAGTCCCGCCTGAGGCAAGTCGATTTTTTTCAGTGCATTTTTCTAGTATTATATTTACGCGTTTATAAACGCAAAAATAAAATTATTCCATAATGTAAGGTAGTTTCATCTTAGCTGGGCGTCAAATATTTGCAAAAATATTTCGTTCGGGTCTTGGAAGTGCAAATTTCAAAAGATTTGATGAAACGATGTTTACCATAAAAACATAAGCACAAAGCACTGACAAATTTCGACAGCGAAAAGCAGTGCCTCGGTGGCGAAATTGGTCAACGCGTCCACCCGGATTGTGGAAGGTGCGGGTTCGAGTCCCGCCTGAGGCAAGTCGATTTTTTTCAGTGCATTTTTCTAGTATTATATTTACGCGTTTATAAACGCAAAAATAAAATTATTCCATAATGTAAGGTAGTTTCATCTTAGCTGGGCGTCAAATATTTGCAAAAATATTTCGTTCGGGTCTTGGAAGTGCAAATTTCAAAAGATTTGATGAAACGATGTTTACCATAAAAACATAAGCACCAAGCACTGACAAATTTCGACAGCGAAAAGCAGTGCCTCGGTGGCGAAATTGGTCAACGCGTCCACCCGGATTGTGGAAGGTGCGGGTTCGAGTCCCGCCTGAGGCAAGTCGATTTTTTCAGTGCATTTTTCTAATATTAAATGTGTTTTATTCCAGGTGAACGACGAGAAGACTCCGCCAATTGTTAAACCTATAATGTGTGACATGAAAATACAAGCAAAATTAATAACAGAACGTGAAAAAAATTTAAAACATAAAAACAAAATGTTGGACCAAAAACTTAAAAGACAAGATAAATATATAAGGAAAATAAAAGATTTGCTAGCTATTGTAAAAGACTACACAGCCCAATCTGAGATGGAAAACATTATTAAGGGGAATTTTTTACACATTCGTTCACTTTTAAATAAAAAGACTTTTCCCCCGCATACCCGATTTTGTAAAGAGGTTAAAACTTTTGCCCTCACCTTGTATATTTACTCCCCAAAAGCTTATAATTTTTTAAAGAAATATGTAGCTTTACCCCATCCTGAAACTTTAAGGAGATCGATTGCCTCCTGCGGTGAGGGGCAGGAAATTGATCTCGGGTGTCAATCGGAGCTTGAGACCCATCAGGGGGAGGAAGTGGATCTCGGGTGTCACTCGGAGCTTCAGACCCCTCAGGGGGAGGAAATGGATCTCGGGTGTCACTCGGAGCTTGAGAGCCCTGAGGAGGAGGAAATTGATCTCGGGTCTCACTCGGAGCTTGAGAGCCTTGAGGATCAGGAAAGTGATCTCGGTAGTCACTCGGGGCTTGAGAGCCCTGAGGCGCAGGAAATTTATCTCGAGATTCCTTCGGGACTTGACAGCCCCGAGTGATACCCGGGTGTCGCGGCTGACTTCATAGCGCCAATCGCGCTATTTGATAAATGTCATATTTTTTATTTAGTTGTTGTTTTTTTAAAAACCTTTGCCAACGTAGCTCAACTACTATTTAGGTCTGGAAGTTACACTACAAAGGAGTCCATGGACGGCATTTATAATGTATATTATCATACATTATATCCCGGGATGTAGCTTTACATTACCTTAAAGAACCACACACATAGTAGGTAGTGTAATGTATCTTTTACTACATTCCATTGCTATGCGTCTCGATCAACGCTCTTTCCGACTACTAAAATCTTATACAGGTTGTATTATACTTCGGGTTTCGTCCTCGACATTAGTATAATTCACACATTGTAGTATCGCTTGTACCTGTTACCACTCAGCACAATAATTTAGAGAATAAAAATTTGTTACTTCCGTTTGCTGATTTCCGCTGCAAACACTCGGCGAGTTTCCGGTCCGTCTTTCCAACATCCGCTACGCGCGCCATCTTTCCTCCAGCCAGTTCCCGCTTCTGCTAAGCCCATTCGCGTTCTGTGCTAACCACAAGTGTTTCAGGTGTTTTGAAATTAAAAATGCTAAAACGCAAAAACGAAGAAACATTGAATTATATTGTGAAGAAATTAAAATATCTAGAGAAGGAAATAAAACGTAATAAAAGTCGTCGACATGTGAGTTCATCCAGTAGCTCATCTTCGAGCTATAGAACTTCACGGGAAAGTAGTGATGAAGATAACGGTAAGTTTTTATTTTTTTGATTGTTTTGCCGCAGACCTACGTGATTTTAATGCACACTCGAATCGGTTTATAGGACTTTTCACAGCGTATTGTAAAGGTCACTGCATCGGAATAATTTATAGGATTATTTTCCGCATACCCATCATGAAAATGCGCACTCGATTCAGTTTATAGGACTGTTTTCACAGCGTATTGAAAAGGGCACTGCATCGGAATAATTTATAGGATTATTCTCCGCATACCCACATAATACATAAATGAAATCGAGACGGTCTAAAGGGCCGTTTCATAGCGGGAAGCTACATGCTCTATTCAAGTACCGTTAAATTCATATGCAATTATTCTGTATACGCTGCCGATACCGTTTATAGGACGGTTTTCATAGCATTAATTAGTATGTATACGCTGCCGATACCGTTTATAGGACGGTTTTCATAGCGTTAATTTTATACGTAATGAGTCTATATACGCTGCCGAAACCGTTTATAGGACGGTTTCATAGCGTTAATTTCATATGATGGATTTTATAATATATTTTTTTTTGTATATTCGGACCAACAGAAAGTGTTGGGAACCAGCCACTAGATCCGGGTCTCCGAGAGAAGACGCCGCAACCAGCAGCGACGGAGCCGCAAATCGAGCCACAACCATCTACATCCAGGGATGGCACATCGAAAAATCCGTCGCAGGGAGCGCAGGCCGAGTCTGCGAGCCAACCAGAGGTTGCGGACGCGTCGGTGGACGCAGACCAAGGTTTGAGTTCCGAATTATTACAAATTCTTGGAATTGATCCTACAATAGTTGTAGAGTATGGACCACCTATTAATGTGGAGCTAGCCAATAGACTATCATACATAGTAAGTTCGGGTATGAAGAAAGAGGAACTCTTAGAGTTCGCTAAGAAATATAAAATACCCGAGAATTGCTAGACTTTAGCGGCGCCGATATTGAACGCCGAAATGAAAGCGGCTTTGACTGAATTTAATGTAAAACTTGATAGGGCTCTAGAGATTCGGCAGCAGAGTATCACCACGGTCATATCGTGTCTCGGCCATGCTATAACTCGTCAATTGAGTTCCACCGAACCGGATCACGAGCTTCTCCAACAATTAGTCGATGCCACAAGACTACTATGCGATATACAGTACAGTGCCTCCGCGACCAGGAGATATTTCAACATAAACTGCGTAAAGAAAGATCTCAAAGGTCAGCTGAACAAAACGAAGATCGGTAAATACTTGTTCGGGGACGATTTGGGCGAAATTCTCAAGACTGCTAAAGCTGTGAATAAATCTGGTTCGGAGCTAAAAGATCATTATAAAAAAATTAATGAAACCTCTGCAAAGAATTTAAACTGGAGGACGACGGGCGGCACGAGAAGGCAGGCGCCCGTCCCGTCGTCTCAGCGCCGCCCGCCGCCGCCGCCGCCACCGCCGCGCCAGCCGCAGAGCTCTTACGCCGAGTCTGCTCGGCAGCCGCGACACACTCGCAAGCGCTAGCCGACGATACTGAGGTACGATATGCGGGCAGATTGAATCACTTTGTTGGCCGGTGGTCCATGATCACGAAGGACCGAACGCTCCTATCGTGGGTGAGAGGTTACGAGCTAAACTTTGCTAAAGAAGTAATTCAATCCCGCCCGCACACCACGGTGATCCGTTCTAAAGCTGAACAGAGACATTTTGACGAAGCCTTACGAAGGTTGCTTTCGATAGGCGCTATCGCTGAATGTGTACCTTGCCCGGGGCAATTTGTTTCTCGCGCCTTTCTTATCCCTAAAGCGGACGGTACTATGAGATTTATATTAAATCTAAAATCATTAAATAAATTTATGCAAACTGATCATTTTAAAATGGAGGATATTCGAACTGTGTTAAAGTTAATATCGAAAGACTATTTTATGGCATCTATGGATTTGCAAGACGCCTATATGTTGATTAACATACATCCCGGATCCCGTAAATATTTAAGGTTTAATATAATGTTAGAAAATGGTTTACAAAAAATGTTCGAGTTTAATGTTTTACCTTTTGGCCTATGTACGGCGCCTTACATCTTTACTAAGTTACTTAAACCAGCAATGAAGCTCCTTAGAAGCTGTGGATACATATCATCTTGTTATTTAGATGATATTTTTTTAACAGGGCGATCGTTCGCAGAGTGCGAGTCTAATATAAAGGCAACTAAACAATTGTTAACAGCGTTAGGGTTCATTATAAATTATCGAAAGAGCTGTATGTTACCCACACAAGCTTGCATATATCTAGGTTTTGTTATTGATATACCAGATCATGGCATATCAGCCTGCCACAAGATAAACGAGAACGTATTAAAGTAGAACTTGTTCAATTTTTAAATATAAAACGTTGTACGATTCGGAGGTTCGCTCGCCTTGTCGGTTTGCTAGTGTCAGCCTGCCCGGCTATAGAATATGGTTGGATGTATGTCAAAGAACTGGAGCGATGTAAATTCTTGAAATTACGAAATAATTCGATTATGATCGTTATATGAACATACCGGTTAGGTTATTATCGGATATTCAGTGGTGGATAGATGTCATAGATAAGTCTGTACACAGAATTAAAGATGACATCTATCGTAAAGAGATTTTTTCTGACGCCTCAACAACGGGGTGGGGTGCGGCTTGTGGGGGTAAATCAGCTAGTGGACAATGGTCATTACATGAAAAACAGGAACATATTAATTATTTAGAGTTGTTAGCTGCGTATTTCTCCTTAAAAATATTTGCAAAGGATGATAGTAGCTGTCAAATTCTGTTGAGAATAGATAATACGACTGCAGTAAGCTATATCAACCGCATGGGAGGTGTTCAGTTCCCACATTTAACAAAAATTTCTAAAGATATATGGCAATGGTGCGAAAATCGAAAGATATATATTACTGCATCGTATATAAGATCATCTGATAATGTAATCGCAGACAGGGAATCCAGAAGGAATCACCCTGACATGGAATGGGTAATTTTAGACACAGGATTTAGATTGATAAGTTTTAACTTTGGGTTGCCTGAAATAGATTTATTTGCAGATCGATTGAACAAAAGATGTGATAAGTATGCCTCCTGGAATCTGGACCCTGAAGCAATGGTTATCGATGCTTTCACGATAGATTGGTCAAATTATTATTTTTATGCATTTCCTCCTGTCGCGTGCATTTTAAAAGCACTTAGAAAAATTATAAATGAGGAAGCGAAGGGTATAATGGTTGTACCCGCTTGGCCTTCACAACCATGGTATCCTTTGTTTACAAGTTTGATAATATCACCGACAATAGAGTTGAATTCAAGTTTTTTTATTATTCCTGATTCCAGCAGGCGGAACATCCACCACACGACTACCCTGGTAGCCGCAGTCTTATCCGGACGGCAATGATAAAGAAGGGGGTTCCATCACAGGCTACAGATATACTAATTGCCTCCCTTGCCGATAGTACAATTCGCCAGTATAATGTATGTTTTAAAAAATGGTTCTATTTTTCAATTAATAAACAAATTGACGTATTTAGCCCATCAATGTCAAAAATTTTAGATTTTTTTACTGAGTTATATGAAAACGGCAATCAATATGGAACTATCAACACTTATAGATCAGCATTATCATTAATTTTGGGATCGATTATGAATAATGAATTAATTTCTAGATTTTGTAAAGGTGTTTACCGACTTAGGCCAACTCTACCTAAATATAACGTCACGTGGGATGTCAACATAGTTCTTGACTATTTGGGTTCCTTGTTCCCACATGAACAATTAACCCTTGACCAATTAACAAAAAAGTGTTCAACTTTGATAGCCTTAGTAACAGCACATAGAGTACAGACACTATCAAAAATTAATTTAAAAAATATAGTCATCAGAGACGACCAAATCTTAATTAAAGTAACTGATCTTATAAAAACTTCTCGTCCTGGTTCAACACAACCTTTGCTGTGTTTACCATTTTTTCAAGAAAAACCACAAATTTGTCCTGCTCGTACGTTAATCGCATACATATATGGATCGTACTAAAGCCATCAGGAAAACGGATTATTTGTTTGTTTCGTTTCGTCAACCGTATAACCGTGTCACAACTCAATCAATAAGTAGATGGCTCAAATGTGTACTAAAGGACAGTGGAGTAGACATATCTATCTTTACTGGGCACAGCACTAGGCATGCATCTACGTCCTTGGCCTATAAACGAGGTGTTAATGTTGATGTTATCCGCAATACGGCTGGTTGGTCGGGCAACTCTTTTACCTTTGCTAAATATTATAATAAGTCAATTGTTAATAATTATATGTGTTCTGATTTTGCGAAGTCAATTTGTTTGTCCCAGAATGAAAGCAATTCTTATATTTTAAATGGTTATGATTAGGAACAATTTAAATATTTTTTGTGAAATAATATAATTAATAGATAGTAATAATACCTAATAAAAAGAAATATACATTCGTTATAAAATGTATTTTTTATTGACATTTCCCTATTTTTTAACAATACTCTAAACATCTACCGTCCGAAGACATTAGTACTGTGTCCCACCCGCCCTGATGTTATTGTAAAGATTACAATAACGCCCAGGCGGGAAATATCAATTATCTTTAACTCTGAACTAAATGAGCTTAGCAGAAGCGGGAACTGGCTGGAGGAAAGATGGCGCGCGTAGCGGATGTTGGAAAGACGGACCGGAAACTCGCCGAGTGTTTGCAGCGGAAATCAGCAAACGGAAGTAACAAATTTTTATTCTCTAAATTATTGTGCTGAGTGGTAACAGGTACAAGCGATACTACAATGTGTGAATTATACTGATGTCTTCGGACGAAACCCTCGTATAATTGTGATAGAACTTCACGTACAGGTAAGTTCGTTTAATCATCAATATTTAATTGTCTATCACCAACGAATTACATCATTCTTAATTTGTTGTCTATCACAGGAATTTATTTTTTATTTTATTGAAGTTTTTTAACACCCTGTTCGAGAGAGATTTAACGTAATGAAATGAAAAGCTCTTTATTTAAATGGACTTTGCTAAGTACTTTTAAATCGTCAAAACCCTACCACCATTTCGGGACGATAATATTATTATGCTGAGATGGAGAAGAAATGGCGAAAGAAACTCCACAGCTTACAATTTGGTAATGATTTCAAAGCATCATTACAGGTCAATAGATAATAATAATATAATTAAAATTACAGTTTTACATGCGTAAATTTTGGGCAGTTATTACTCCCACGCATTTGGTTCATTTATAATAATAATTTATGTTGTAAAAGCTTTTCTATATAATTCAACTAATCACATTAATGAACTAATTAATTTAAGTCTTGATACCCACCACCATTTTTTGTTATTGTTAGATAGATTTTGCTCAATTTAGGTGCTAAGCATACATTTATGGTCCTTTGGTTAATAAATATATCTATAAGAATACAATGTGTGCATACCAAAATAAATAAAAAAAAAATCCAATACCTAATACATTAGTTATTTACACAATATCATAACACAAACAAAATTATCCTATTAATGGCATGTGTCATACAATTATCCATCTAAGAATAAACAACTACATTGTCTAACATTTACATCAAATAAAAATAAAAATAAAAAGTTCAAGAAAACATGAGATGACCAGGTCTCATTGGCGGCACCTGTTCACAGGCATGACGCAAGAATCAGCCATCGCTTCGCTCAACCATATTTTAGGGAACGTAACGACCCGACGCAAGACGACACCGCCACAAGACCTTTTTAGTGAGAATGACATACACATGCTTCTTGATTATAATCTAGAACAAATTTAAATTATGTTTCTTAGTTAACTATAGGACACAAGGTTGATAATCTGTGTAATTAATATATTTTGGATGCATAGATCATGAACAAATTCACCCCCAAGCGTTAGAATCATTTATGTAATCAGTTATTCTATAGTAAACTTTATTATACAGTTTAGATTTAATAGCAGTTTTGAACTTATTAACAGGTAGATCTCGAATATTATTTGGGAGTTTGTTATAAAAGCGTATACATTGCCCCATAAAAGAATTGCTTATTCTGTGGAGACGAGTAGCATGTACCACTAGATTATGTTTTTTTCTAGTATTAATATTATGAGTGTCACACTTTTCAGAAAAGTTTGTTATGTTTTTCCTTACGTAAATTAGGTTTTCAAATATGTATTGTGATGCCACTGTTAGAATATTTATTTCTTTAAACTTTTCCCTGAGTGAAACCCGAGGTCCTAATTGATAAATAGCTCTTACTGCTCGTTTTTGTAAGACAAATATGGTATTAATGTCCGCAGCATTCCCCCAAAGAAGAATTCCATACGACATAATACTGTGGAAATAACTAAAGTATACAATTCTGGCTGTGTCTACATCAGTAAGTCGTCTGATAGTTTTAACTGCATACGCAGCTGAACTAAGTTTACCAGACATTCGTTCAATATGTGGACCCCATTGCAATTTAGCATCTAACATTATGCCCAAAAAAATAGTCGATTCAACAGGTTCTAATCCTATACCATTTATTTGTATATTTGTTTCAACCCGTTTCACATTGGGTGTGCAAAACTTAACTAATTTGGTTTTATTTTCGTTTAAAAGCAAATTGTTAATGTTAAACCAATCTACTACTTTAGATAGTGCGTTGTTTACTTCGTCATAATTAGTCATTCGTCTGTTTATTTTAAATATCAGAGATGTATCATCTGCAAACAACACTATATCATGACTTTTATTTACACAGTAAGGTAGGTCATTAATATATATCAAGAACAGAAAAGGACCAAGAATTGAACCCTGTGGAACTCCTATTGTAACCGCAGCTCCAGAAGATCTTTGACCATTTATATCGACCCTTTGAATTCTATTACTCAAGTAAGATGTCAAAAGGTCGAGAGCCCTATTTCTAACGCCATAGTGATGTAATTTCCTGACAAGAGTATCATGATTTACACAGTCGAAAGCCTTGGATAAATCACAGAATACTCCCAAAGCATCCTGTGAATCCTCCCAAGCTGAATATATGTTTTTCAATAATTCAACTCCTGCATCAATAGTTGACCGACCCCTCGTAAAGCCAAATTGGTTTTTATGTAGCAAACTGTATTTTACGAAATGATTGAGGAGTTGATTAAGCATTAACTTTTCAAAGATTTTACTAAGTGTTGGTAATATAGAGATTGGTCGAAAATTCGTAGGGTCCGAAGCATCTCCAGACTTAAATAAAGGTACGACTTTGCTATGTTTCATCAAGTCAGGAAATACACCCGAAGCTATACTGCTATTATACACGATAGCCAAGTAAGGGGCAATTATATCTATTATACTTGAAACAGTTTTAACAGAAAGTCCCCAAAGGTCCATAGTTTTCTTTATATCGATGGATTTAAATATCTTTATAATATCTTTGTAGTTGACAGATGTGAATTCAAAATTAGCATCGCATTTACATACACTTTCCATAAGTAGTGTTTCAGCTGTTGTCGAAGATGAACTTAGTGTTTTAGTTGTTAAGAAAGGGATTTCTGTGAAAAATTTTTCAAACTCAGATGCAATCTTTAAATCATCTTTGATATTTACATTGTTTACATTTAAATTGAAATCACGAACGCGTCTGGGAGCTCTACCAGTTTCGCTATTAATAATATTCCACGTTTCCTTAATTTTATTTTGAGCTCTGGTTATTTTATTTTTCAAATAAATGGACTTAGCAGTGGCACAGGCTCGTCTAAAAGTAATAGAGTAATTTTTTACATAATTAATAAACGTGGGGTTAAAATTGTACGATTTTTCACCGTACAATTCATATAATTTGTTTCGGCTTTTATATATACCAGCAGTGGCCCACTCACTGAAGGATGGCCGGTTGCCGATTGTTATTGTTTTTGTTGTAAAGTTTTTACTGAATTCCTCACTAATAAGTTTGAACAAAGCAGTGTACAAGTACTCAGTACAGTTCTGAAAAGGCATCCTTGGTAGTTTCTGAATCAAATTATTTTTAAACTTTTCTAGTCTACTAATAGTCACAGGAACAAAATTAACCTTGGTTCTTTGAGAGGTAGGTTTTTTCCTATAAAATGAGATTAACTGACCGCAATGATCAGAGTGTAACAAATTAATTATGGATTTCTGATTAGGCTTAATGTTAGAAAAAATGTTGTCAATGCAGGTAGCACTTGTGGCAGTAATTCTCGTGGGCTCGTTAAAACAATTATGTAAGTCATAGGACTTAAATAAATTTAAAAAGTTACTCGTCAAGGCACTTTTTTCTAAAATATTAATATTAAAATCACCACAGATAACAATTGTTTTATGACTACCACTGATTTTAAAAAGGGCATCCTCCATAATTTTTTGGAATGACTCATAGGGCGCACATGGAGGTTTGTATACACTCATAACAATGAAATGCTCAAACTCGATACATGCTATTTCCGTAACTCGCTCAACAGACAAGCTCACAAGGTCAATTCTTTCTTTGGATTTAATATTATTCCTAGTTACAATTAAAGAACCACCATGCCTCAAGTTTGTCCTGCTGAATGAGCTAACAACCTGGTGATTATTAAAATTGAACATAAGCTGATGACTTTTCAACCAGTGTTCAGTGATACAAAAAATATCAATGTTTTTACAATTCATAAATAACTCTAATTCTAATTCTTTACCTGAAATCCCTTGAATATTTTGATGCACCAAGTTAATATTATTACATTTTACAGTCTGTGGATTAATTGCACAAATTGGAGAAATAATATTTGATAAGTTTAAACTACAACTATAGTCAGCACTTGTAGTGCTATTATTGCCAGAGAATGCCTCTTTTGTCTTGTGTTTTAATTTAATAAGGAAATGTATGTATCGACATGTAAAATGTATATTTTCTTACCGCTCGGTACGGCTGTGAACAACCCAAACATCGATGCTGTGCACCAGGCAGTGCGCACAAGGCATGTGACCTACCATGAGATTCGCGCATCGATATAGTGGCCATAGACGTTCAAGTAATTTGATCAAACAGGCTAGTTCAAACAGTTTGGTCAAATTGGCATGACCTTTCAAGCGACCACACACCATTAGGCAGACTTGAAGCGGTGTCAGTTCAGTATGAAAGCGGGCAAAGAGTGGTAGTGCTTCTTTAAAATGTCTACAGATGATGCTTTAACAATTGTTGGTTTAGTGTTTGCTTTGAAGGCCCATAAAAGGACAAAAAATCGTACTGTATGGTGTAAAAAGTGGCTCATTAAAAGAGACGAATATTCGCATATAAACTTGTTAAATGAATTGAAATTTGCTCGTGCAGACTGGAATAATTATTTGCGAATGAATGACGAAACATATTTAAAGCTTTTGTCGTTAGTCAGTCCATGCATTGAAAAAGAAGACACTATTATGCGAAAATCGATATCACCACATGAAAGATTAAGCGTAACTTTGAGGTTTCTTGCGACGGGTAGGAGCTATGAAGACCTAAAATTTTCGACATTAATATCACCTCAGGCTTTGGGACGTATTATTCCTGAAACTTGCGAAGCAACACTAAATTTTTAATCAAACAGTTTGAACAAACTGTTTGGTTAAATAAAAATACGAAAATTCATATTTCTGCAAGCCATTTGATTACTCATTAAATTTGATCAAATTTTACAACAGACAGTCATGCCAATTTGACCAAACTGTTTGAAGATCAAAAAAATTTAACGTCTATGGCGGCCAGACATAGGCATGACTCAAATACAATCAATCCTACACAAACATTTGGGTGTGAGAAAGCTGTGTTCGCGGTGGATCCCACAATTTGACCGAGGCTCAAAAAACGGACCGCGTAACTTGGTGCAGTGCTATGCTTACCAGAACGAAGGTACGTGAAATTTCGTGCGGGACATAGTTACAGGTGACGAAACATGGATTTATTGCTACGATCCCAAAACAAAGCAGCAATCGAGCGTATATATAAGTAGGTCTTTCAAGATGAGCCGAAACTAACCAAAACGGCGCTCGTGGAAAGTGTATCTAAGCGGATTGTTTCTTTTTTTAATAAAGCTGCACACGTGGCTACTGTTGCTTTAGAAAATCGTCGTACCGTGAATAGTGACTGGTACACGACCATTTGTTTGCCGGAAATTATTGACAAACTCCGTAAAAATAACCATAATCGACGTATCATCTTGCACCACGACAATGCTAGTTCACACAGAGCCAGACAGACAAACGAATTTTTGAAGGTGAAAAGAAGAAGGTTATAAGCCATCCCGCATACAGTCCCGACCTGGCACCTTGTGACTTTTGCTGTTCCCAAAAATTAAGAACCAATTACGTGGTGTACGAAAAGAGGCTGTCGAAGCGTATGAAAACACGTTTCTGAGGATCTGAGGTCACCACGGAACCTGTGTCCACGCGCACTATGAGACTCCAAAATTCTTGCCATAATATGGCACGTGTTGTTTGTGAATATGGGCGTTAGTCTATTTCTAGCACAGATTTAAAATAATACAAGGAGATAAGCTAAGCCGGCGCTTAACTTGTGACATAACTGTCCAAGTGGGCATACATTGCCGCCAGTTCGCCTTCCGATAAATACGTACGTACCTATGTCAGAAAGTAATATCCTTTTTCTTTCAAAATGCCGTCCTGTTCAACTGTAGCATGCAATCATTGCAGTAAATCAGTTATTTATCAAATAATGGAATAACTTTTCACACGTACCTAAGAACCGAAAAATCAATATTTAAACGAATAGTCCGACTTATTCATAAAAATCTCTTAAAATTATGCGTTACTATCTTGCAAATTGTATTACATTGCGGCATCTTTATTCATCATTCAACTTTCATTGCTTCGTAGGTAGTCCTTAATATGCACGCAATCAATAGTGTATGTACTGTTTGTATCTATAAAATAGGTATGTACATTGTCTCACGTACACCAGTGGTGGGGTTAACAGTTGGCAGTCTGACAGTTGAGTTACGAACTGGGTCGAGATGGGACATGCGCCCGCACTGTGACTGGGTGTAATGGTGAGCCAGTGAAATATCCCTTCAGGCGAGTATGAGGGTCCTACAGTGTAGATATATTACAACATGCTCAACTAGAACCATGTTATGTAGTACGGCCGCTGATCGCGTCACTCAGACAGATTGCAATATCGAAGCTCGAAATCATCACTCTCATAGTAAGATAATCGTCATTCGTCACCTTGGTCTTTGGTCGTGCTCAGACCTTCCGAGCTAGCTAGAGAACCTTCCATGTCTCTCCATTCTCCTCCTAGTTCAAACCGTTTCTGCACCAAATTTATGTAAACACCCGCGTAAGACTGCTGGGTGATGAAATTAATAAAATAAAATTTGTATCGAAAGTTTAAAATATTATACCGAGCATGGTTTTATAGATATGTATGCAAGGCGTACTTTCATTATAATTATGTGTGTGCACATAACCGTGTTTAATACAAAATAACGTTTAAATAGTAAAGTTTCATACAAAATAACTCAATAATATTCTAAGTCCTGGTTCTATACTAAATCAGTTGAATTTCTTTAAATTCTGTACCTACCCCTTTACTAAACAGGTAAAAAAAAATGTGTGCGTGTACTAGTGTACACACGTAAGAAGTGAAACTTCTTTATGGCCTTACATAGACATGAATACAAAAAAGATGGCGCGTAACGGAAAAATGTGACGCGTAACCGAAAAATGTGACGGTAAATTTTTTTCCAACGCCGATAAAGAAGTTTCACTTCAAAAAGAAAAAATATTTTAAGTTAAATTTTATGCAAAATCTTCCTCCATACTAAATCACTTGAATTTCTTTTTTTTTTATTTATTTATACCTCTTTTTTGATAGTTATTATTTTGGCGCCAATTTGAGAAGAAAAAGTTAGAGCGTATTAATAACGAGCACCCTCTTTAGCGTGATCTAGGTGAATAAAGTGAATAAAAAAGTGTGTGCTATTCACACACGGCAGAAGTGACACTTCAGAAAAGTAGCAAAAGTGATTTCAGTAGCAATAGATGTTTTTGTTGATGTTCGTTCATGTATACAAATCGTCAAAATTTATCTTTATCGTTTCATCTAATTTTCAAGTCATAACCTCAGGTCATAACTCACAACGATGCTAAAGTTTCATCTAATTTTCAAATCACAATTCACATCGGTGCTAAAGAAGTTTCACTCCAAAATATTTAGATGTGTATTCGTAAATGATTTTTTTTATTCACACATCATTTCCTTATTGCTATTTTTTCCAGAGTTTTATTGTGTTCTTATCATTATAATATATTCTCAAATTATTACGATTACGAAGCTTATTTATTTGTGACTCGATTTCTCATGATGTTTTGACATGTGTCAAAACGGGCCTAATAAATTGCGCTTTGCGCTATTGCGCGAACTACCAAGATATTTTTAATAACTTTGTGTGCTTAGACCATTACCATTGAATAGGTATTCGCGAATACAATATGTAATTTAAATAACCAACATCCTGAATATAGGTGGGTTGGGATCGGCTTCCGAGTTGATTTCAATAAAAAAATTAAAATACCTATATTTTTTGAAAAAAAAAAATACCCAGAAAATATAACAATTACTTAAAACCATCTTAAAACATAGTCTCAACCCTTCGTACAACAATCTAAAAAAAAATATGGTGCTTAGCGCAAGGTGATAGGTCTATTTTCTTCCTTAATTCATTTTACAACTAAAATTGTCTTTTATTGCATGGCAATAAAGTTTACTTCACAATAACGTTATAAACGGTGCCAATTCTGTTGTGCCACTCTCTAAACTAAACTAAAAATTTTCTAATTTTAATTTAGTTTTAATCATTTGCTATTCTGTTGTCACGTCTAACCTAATTTAATCTTTCTTTTTTGACAGGACTCGCGCGTCTTAGTTGAATTGAACAGTGTTACCCGTTTAGTAGATTGATAAAATTATAGAACGAATGGAGAATGAATGAAAGGGATATTTTTAAGAAAATTTATAATAATAAACTTTTTAAAATTAATTTGAAAGTAGTTAAAGGTATTAACCAACGTATGTGAGTTTAACGAAAGCATAAAAACTATTTTTTTTTAATTTTTATCTAATATATTTGAATTAAAATACTGGAAGTGTTTAGCGGAAAATACTGACATCAAAATATAGATTTTTGTGCACGTGATTTGAATATCAAGGGGACACACTTGCCATCAAAAGCTACACACCCGCCGAGAAAGTTTCCCCATCACGTTACCAGGGTCCGCCACGAGGAGGCTTCCGGACGGTCCAGAGGGCCTAGACAACATGCATTTCCACATTCGCTCTTGCTAAATCAAAAAATGGATGGGATTGACATAGGCAATCGAAGTGACTTTTCGATCGCTCATGTCAATCCCATTCATTTTTTGATTTAGCGATAGCGAGAGCGAGTGTCGAAATGCATATTGCAGGCCCTCAGTAATGCTTTGCATCGTGTTATAAAATGTTTCTTTCTCGCTTGAAGCTATGGCTGTATGGGCTATATCCCTTTTCCATCCCGTGATAGGGAAAACAAAAAAAAAGTGGATAGCTTTTCTACTTAAAAAAAAGGCCCGTCAACCTACATCTTGGATTTTATAATCTAAGACCTACATATACCTCTCTGCGGAACTTATCAAACCTGCTGATACAAAATTCTCCATCTTTCATACGGCTACCCTACTACTTATTTTCGAAATCTAATTAATCCCACTAGAGCTGATTCTCTGATTATGCGTGATGAACACAGATCACTTAGTTAATAATAATAATAATATATTTCTACGCTCACATCAATTATCTAGCCCAAATTAAGTATCTTTAAGAATTTGTGTTATGGATACCTACTAGATAACGGACAAATATACTTACTTAATAATCTAGATATTTTTATAAATAAACTTAAATAAATATATAAACAACCATGACTCATGAACAAATGCTCGTGTTCATCACACTAACATTTGCCTCTACAAGGACTCGAACCCGGACCGCCCGATGTGTAGGCAGCGTTACTGACCACTCCACCACGGCGGCGTCAAAGTTGGTGATGAACTATTCATGTGTTCTCAAAAACTAATTTTAATCGACATCAATTTACACGTAGTCTAAATTTAGCTTGACATTTCTAAATTTAGAGATATTTTGACATAAAACTTAGACAACAGAATAGCGAATAGCTAAATTGAGTAACTAAATCAACTTTAATCCTGTCAGATTAAAATTTAGTTCACAGACTACAGGATACTACGTATCAGACCGCCAAGTGCCATACATTCGCTTTAGTTCGTAGTGCTAGAATAGAAAATGACATTTACTTTTTTAATTTCGCATTGGATGCGTTCATGAAGGTACAATTCTACAAATAACCTACATGGATGCGTTCAGTTCCATGTCTGTACACCCAAAACATATCTTTTTATTAAACTTTTAATAATGAGCAACAGAAAACCTTAATTAGGTTTTCTGTTGCTCATTATTAAAAGTTTTATTCCTCCAGGATTGAAGATTGCTTATAAAATAAAACAATGAAATTAATCTTTTATTTTTATTTTTTTCACGTAAAACTAACATGGTCTGCAAAGTTAGTTGTTTTTCCATTTAAGTCTACAAATCCAACAATGTCTTCCTTCCTTGCTGAATATGTCAAAGCAATTTCCAGGGCCATGTCACTGAATAATACTAGGTACATATTTTTTCCTGTCCCAGTATTTGACCTGCATCAGGTGAAAGGAGGTGTTACAGTAACTGATAGGTCATTCATCAATTGGTTTTGTTGATGATCATCTGAAAAATAAAATAACCAATATGACTTTAAGTTGCATCTTACAGGATTATCCTTATAATCAATGAACCTAATTCACATAAAATTCAACATACATACATACATACATAGAGTCACGCCTTTCTCCCACAGGGGTAGGCAGAGATTACTTGTTTCCACTTGCTACGATCCTTGCATACCTCTTTCGCTTCATCTACTTTCATCACATTCTTCATGCATGCTCGGCGGTTACGCGTACTTCTAACCTGGCCCTTTTTCAAAACGTCTTCGATTTGATCGTTAAACGTTCGCCTAGGTCTACCTCGCCCCGCCTCTCCATTCACTTCTGATTCATAAATCCTTTTAGTCAATCTACTTTCATTCATCCTCTCCACGTGTCCGAACCATATGAGCATCCCTTTTTCAATTCTTGTCACTATGTCTTCTTTCACACCACACATCTCTCTTATCACGCTATTATACAACCTGTCACTCAATTTTACACCTGCCATGCTCCTCAAGGCTCTCATTTCTACTGCATTTATTCTACTTTCATGCCTTTTCTCCCATACCCAACTTTCACTTCCATACATTAGTGTTGGAACCAGCACACCGTTATGTACTGCCAGTCGTGCCTTGTCAGACAGCGTCTGACTGCTCATAAAAGCGTGCAAAGCTCCATTAACTGCATTTCCCGCTTTCACTCGTTTTTCTATATCACTTTCACACTTCCCATCTCTCGTGAATACAGATCCCAAATATACAAACTCACGTACTTGCTCCAATTTTTCGCTCCCTATCATAATATTACACTCAGTCATGTCCTCGTCTCTTTCAAAAACCATTATCTTGGTCTTGCTTACGTTCACTTTCATTCCCTTATCATATAAAGCTTCATTCATTACACTTACCATCTCCTGCAAATCACTGGCCGATGATGCTAATAAGACCTGATCATCAGCGTACAGTAGGCATTTGACAAGGAAGTCATTCATTCGTAAACCGCAATCACTCTCTTTTAATCTTGTCAGACATTTATCCATGAATAAGTTAAACAGCCATGGAGACGCCACACATCCCTGTCTCACACCTTTTCCAATGTGAAACGATTCCGTGTATGCGCCGTTTATCCTAACACAAGCATTGGAACCCTCATAAAGAGCTTTCAATGCTCGGATCAGGCTGCTGCTCACCCCATGCATAGACAAAGCTGACCACAATTCACTTCTCACCACTCGGTCATAAGCCTTTTCCAGGTCTACGAAAGCGCAGTATACTCGTTGGCATTTCGCCAGAAATTTCTGAGTTATGCATCGCAGGGAAAAGACTTGATCTGTACATCCCATCCCCTTTCGAAATCCTGCTTGCACGTCCCATATTTTGTCATTCGTCTCTTTTATGACCCTTTCTATCAAAACTTTTGCATACAATTTGCCGACAACGCTGAGGAGGCTTATCCCACGATAATTCTTGCACTCCAGCTGCGACCCTTTCCCTTTGTACAATGGTACTATAACGGCTTTGCACCAATCACTTGGCACTCAAAAATTCAAGAAACCTCTTAATAGAGACAAGCACTCAGAAATTTTGTAAACCTAGGCATATTATCAATTCGATGCTGTTATGGTGGAGTGGTTAGTATCGCTGATAACACATTATGCAGCCCGGTAACTAACCCACTATTCGCTAACTTTTTTTGGCAGTTGAAAGTGATGATCACAAAGTGAATTATATATCCATTACTGTTTTTACACCAGAAGTGCCATAATAATGTGTAGTGTAAAACGGCAATTGATATGTAAATCACTTAGCGATCATCACTTTCATCTGTCAAATAAAGTAAACGAATAAGCCTACTGGTTCTATTCCTGTAGCGGTAAATATTTTGTAATGGACACAAATATTTCTTGACAAGTAATCTCTGTTTATTTTTAATGTATATTTAAGAATATTCATAAAAATAACTAAAATTATTATGTAGGTATACTTAATTATTTTAAAAAATGACTATTCTCATATTATGGTACCTATAACACAATTTATTAATGATTATTAATTTGGACTAGATAATTGATGTGAGTGTGGTAATATATTATTAGGTATTAATTTAGATTGCTTTGTATATTAGGTGAGTAGGCTCCTGATATAAAGTGCTGTGTGAAGCTTTCTGATGCAAGAGGTAGGTTGTAAATTTGATAATAAAAAGAATAGATAAGTAAGTAATTTCATTAATGGCAAAGGGTTTTTTAAAAAGAATAGATAACACTAAACTTGGGTTTTAATTCCAATCGGCAAGAGATTGAGGCAAGTCGATTTTTTTCAGTGCATTTTTCTAGAGACCAAACAGTCACTGAAATGTAGTCTTAAGTATGTATTTTACATAGGTACCTATGTAATCAGTACATACTGATTTTGAATTGAGGGCAAGACTTTATAGAAAATGAAATAATCGTAAATATTTCCTTTATCTTTTGAGAAAATATCTCATAAAATATTAAAAAAATATAATACACATACCAAAAACTTCTGTTCGGGTTATCTTATGTGGTTTTTGCTCATAAGGTAGTGCATAAGAATCGTAGATAGATCATGGCGCTTTCACGAGTAACTCTTATCACAGAATTGATCTGAAAATGAAATGAAAATTAACATGTTTACTTAAATATAAATATGCAACATTCTTTTCTTATGACATCTTGTCTTAAACATTTTCAGTTTACACATTTAGTTAAATTTGTACTCTACTACACATGTAAAATAATGGTGAAAAGGATATATTGTTAAAGTAATAATAAATATTGAAAGAATATTACCTATTTCTGTGGGAACAGTTGATGGCATTCCTGAGGATATCTTGAGTTGCGAAAATAAAGTTGGACAAGTAGACAATTTTGTTTTTCAAACATTTTCCTTAAAATGTTTATGGCACACATAATTGTTTATGTATTTCTCTCTAGAAACTTAAAACCACTGTCTATTCGTTTTCTCATTTCTATGAAATTGATGAAACTTAACGTCCTGTAAATCACTGCACTAGGTTACGCAACACTCGCGATACATTATCGAAAACAACCAATTGCACTGTTTTGTAGATTCGAAGTGGCGGATACTAATCAAAGAAAGCTTTTCATGAAACAAACAATAAATAAAACAATACAAGAATTAATTATACAAAATCAACAACCCGACCACGTGACCACGCCTATGAAAGCCGAGGGGGTGAAGAATACACGAGGGGGGAGCTGGAAATGTCACTTTCTAATCTAGCACTGTCATCGTTACGATACAATAATTTGTTAGGGACTTGACCGGCAGTCTTATTACCGATCTTTAAGTGACAGTCGCAAGTTGTATAATTGTACAATTATTGCTAGCAAAACATAAATTCGTATTACGGAACGTACATTGCTATGATAGCGCCCCAAGCGGCAACTTAACAAATTAAAAGTGTAATGTCAAGTGGCGCTAGTTGCCATACATTTTGGTCGCAAATGCACTTATCGTGCGACCACTATGCGATTTGTTTCCGTAATACCAAAAAAGCAACCGCAACTAGTAGCAGTCGCGTTGCAGTTGTACAATTAGCTACCGGTTGCTATAGTTCGGTAATTGGACTGCGGCAGCCTTATTACCGATCTTAAAGTGACAGTCGCAAGTTGTATAATTGTACAATTATTGCTAGCAAAACTTTAATTCGTATTACGGAACGTACATTGCTATGATAGCGCCCCAAGCGGCAACTTAACAAATTAAAAGTGTAATGTCAAGTGGCGCTAGTTGCCATACATTTTGGTCGCAAATGCACTTATCGTGCGACCACTATGCGATTTGTTTCCGTAATACCAAAAAAGCAACCGCAACTAGTAGCAGTCGCGTTGCAATTGTACAATTAGCTACCGGTTGCTATAGTTCGGTAATTGGACTGCGGGCGTGATTTAGTTTAATTCTGTCATTTTAGTCCGTTACAGAATAGGAATCGCAATCTGACAGCACTAAACCTAATTTAGTTAAGTTTAGTCTAGTTTGTGCCAACGGAATCGGCACCAATGTCTACAAAAAACTACGAGAACATCACCCGCAGTCTTATTACCGATCTTTAAGTGACAGTCGCAAGTTGTATAATTGTACAATTATTGCTAGCAAAACATAAATTCGTATAACGGAACGTAAATTGCTATGATAGCGCCCCAAGCGGCAACTTAACAAATTAAAAGTGTAATGTCAAGTGGCGCTAGTTGCCATACATTTTGGTCGCAAATGCACTTATCGTGCGACCACTATGCGATTTGTTTCCGTATTACCAAAAAAGCAACCGCAACTAGTAGCAGTCGCGTTGCAGTTGTACAATTAGCTACCGGTTGCTATAGTTCGGTAATTGGACTGCCGCAGTCTTATTAGCGATCTCAAAGTGACAGTCGCAAGTTGTATAATTGTACAATTATTGCTAGCAAAACTTTAATTCGTATTACGGAACGTACATTGCTATGATAGCGCCCCAAGCGGCAACTTAACAAATTAAAAGTGTAATGTCAAGTGGCGCTAGTTGCCATACATTTTGGTCGCAAATGCACTTATCGTGCGACCACTATGCGATTTGTTTCCGTAATACCAAAAAAGCAACCGCAACTAGTAGCAGTCGCGTTGCAGTTGTACAATTAGCTACCGGTTGCTATAGTTCGGTAATTGGACTGCCGGTTATGGTGATGTTCTCGTAGTTTTTTGTAAGAGAGAGAGGTAAATAGAAAATAGGTTATGGCATAACCTATTTTCTATTTACCTAAATAAAATATTCAGTATAGTTAAATACGCGTTGCCATTAATTTTTATTCCTAAGGCAAAGCGAAAGATTTGTAAATAGTGTCGAAATGGGTTTAGGAATTCATCGTATCAAATATTTTGTCGATTATTTGTAAAAATTCAATCGTAGGTCCACTATCAAAAAGATCTGAGTTTACTTAGACCAAAAAAAATATTTATTTAAAAAGTTATTACTTTGTCCCGAAACGATCGATAGTAGGGCTTTTCACGATTCACGAAAAGCACTTGGGTACCAAAGTTCATTTAAATTTTCATTTGCATTTCAGCTTTTTTATTTCACTTCATTTCGGTTTCGGTTTAAAGAATATTTATTCTCATAAAAACATACAGTTTGCTTAAAATGACATACATAGATACTTAAAATAAAATTAGAAACAAAAACATTAACGGTGGTTTTCTTAAATAACAAATCAAGAACTATGAAACTTAGGTCACAGATTAGAGAGGACTTAGGTAAGACTACCTAAAATAAGGTACATAATAAACACATTTTTTTTCACTTGAACTATTAAATTCTAATGGTGTGCAAATCTATAAATTTATATAACTTGGTTTTAAATTGTTTTTTATTAGTACACGCTTTTATATCATTTGGCAACTTGTTGAACAACTGGACTCCTTCAAATAATATAGTTTTCTTTCCGTAATTAGTTCGGACATTTGGAAGTTTAATTTTTAAGTTGTTTCTTAAATTATGTGTATTCACTTTTAAATTTAGACTGATACTAGACTTTATGGAACCCGTAATGATGTTTTTAATTAAAATGCAAGTGGAATAATTATAAAGTTGTTTTAGATCAAAAAGTTTTTTTTTTATATATAATTCTATTGTAGGTGTCATAATGATATTGAAATAGTACTTTGATAATTTTATTTTGTGTTCTTTGTAATGCATTTAGGTTTGTTTGGGCGGCCGAGCCCCATATTTCTATCAGATATTCTAGGTGTGATTTTACTAAAGAATTATATATTGCTTTGCGGAAATTATAAGGAATACAATGTACAGATTTACGTATAGCACCAAGTAATTGTAATAATTTTGTGCTAACGTGTTCAATGTGGTTTTGCCAGATTAATTTATCGTCTATCCAAAGGCCCAAGTATTTCTCTGTATGTGATTGCTTTATGAAATCAATGTGAATTCTAAGTGGTTCAAAATCAGTTATAAGTTTGTTTTTAGTTTTAAAGATCATAAACGATGTTTTTGACGTGTTAATAGTAAGTAGATTACACTGTAACCATTCATTAAATAAAGTTAGATCGCTTTGAGCTTCCTTAATTAGGCTATGGATGGAATTGCCAAAGTAAAATATGCAAGTATCATCAGCATTTAATAAGGTTAAGTGTCCAGCAAGTCCTATGTTATTTAAATTATTAATATATGTAAATCAAAAATTGCAATGGACCAACGATAGAGCCTTGTGGGATTCCGTGCGTTATCCTTTGGGCAGAACTGTTGAATTTATCTATCGTAACAACTTGTTGCCTATTCTGTAAATATGATGTGAATAATTTTAGAGCTGTGTCTGTGATTCCTATATTGCTTAGCTTCTGTATGAGCTTTTGGTGACTAACGGTGTCGAAAGCTTTTTTAGGTCTATAAAAATCCCTAAAGCTATATTTTTGTCATCTATGTTAGTTTTTATTTTAGTGACCAAATCTGTGGCGGCTATAAGTGTACTTGATTTTGGGCGAAATCCATATTGCTGGTCAATCAAAAAGTTTTTTTTAATGAGATAGGAATTTAGTCTATCGTAAATTACTGGGTCTGTAGTTATTTGGATCTGTTTTGGTTCCGGATTTGGGTTAGGACTAACTTTGGCTAGTTTTAGCTGGTCTGGAAAAACGCCACTGGATAGACATGCATTTATGCAGTGGGTCAAGCTTTCAACAATTATATTTCATTATGCTTAGCGTTTGTGGACTGTGAGAAAGCCTTCGATTCTGTCGAGACCTGGGGCCGTAAGATCACTAGTTCAGAGGTGCTAAATAGACTATCAACACATCCAAGTGTTTCAAGTTCCATGTTGCATTCGTGGAATCTTATCAAATACGGCTAGACAGAGAGAGAGAGAGAAGCCAGGACAGTGAAGGAAAGTGTTAACTAGTTGTCAAAGGCCCTTTAATCCTTTACTGGGATCAGAACTTCTGACTGGCACACAAGTCCCAGACGCTGCACTTGACTTCGCTCTCTGCAATACGATGAAACCGGCATCAGCACGGTGGCTGCATGAAATGATAAGATTTTTTGTCGCTGGTCTGATTATATTAATTATAAAAAGTACCCACCTTAATTATCTTGATTTATTTTTATCGATGTAATGTCAACCACCTGGAGTTGAAGAAGAAAGCTGCCATAACCATATTTCTAATAGTATGGTATGTGAAATCAGTTTTTTGTTAACATTGTGGATAGTTGTAAATAAATACCTATTTAAAAATCAATCTTTTATTTCTTTTCGACAAGAATTGCTCTCTCGTTCTAAATCCCGAGAAGAAACATTTTTAAGGTGGAGAGTGATTTTGTCCACATCGATTTAGTCTAATAATAGTTGAACCGTAGACAGAGAAGTGTATAGACAAATGCATATTTTCCTTCTCATTCACACAAAAAAGAGAATTACTTATGCACACCTACTGTGAAAAACAAGGATAAAACATATGAATTTTTTGTTTCACTAGCGTGGCCGACATTTTCAAGGCCAGCACAACTATGTGCTAAACAAAGTTGACAGTTTGTTCCTGATTATTCTAAGTGATTGTGAAAAATATTATTAAAAAGTGTTAAATCTGCTCACAAGTATAATTTAAAGTAAAAATATATTAGACACCATAGTTTTTCTTTAAAATTACATCGGAAAAATGGTTTGATGTTGTGTTATTACATACAAAACTGATAGCGAACGTAAACTTGATGGCATAACTTTCTACTCGTAAGTATATATACTTTTGTATAGTTTGGGTTTATAATTCTTGAAATTTATTTTATGTCATACATGAATAGAAATGCGCATTATGTAGATTAAACAATAATGATTAATAGTCATAATAGTAAAATTAAATTATTCATAACCTAAAAATTATTTCGTATCGTGTTACCAACATTACCCATAGAAGTTCCCTAAAAACTTTGCACTATTATTTCGAATTGCAGTTAACTTCTATTGCATTATTTTAGTTCATATTTTTACAGAATGGTATTTTTATACAGGGTGACTTTAAATAGGTGTAATTGTTTTAAGGGGGTAAGAGTACAGCCCATGGGATGTTCAAAAATGTGTGGAACACCTGGTCAAAATCTACTGGTTTCGGAAATACACGATACTTTAACTTTTTTAGGAAAATTACCAAAATTCAAGAGAAATCCTTAAAAATAAAAATAAATACTGGATGCATGGATTTTATTTTTATTTTATCTGATTGCTGGATAAATTATCCATAAAATAAAAACATCAAATGTTATGAATCAGTTAAAATTTTAGAGTTATGAGAGCTAAAACTTGTAACAATAAAAAAAAAATTGCTTTATCGAAATTTCAATTGATTTTAGTGAAAAATATCCACTCCGAACTGGTCGTACAAACGATGTCATTAAATTCCTTGTTTCCTTAGCTTTCTAAAAAGGTATAATAAGTGTACAAAATTCTAAGATACCGCCCAACAAACTCAGTTATTGCCGAGTAGGTAATACGTAAACTGCACATTAATAACATTATTAGCACTTTACCATACTACCCTGCTAAGGTTTTTTCTTTAAGTGTCATTAATTTACCTCGTAAGACGTCTCATTGATTTACTTTAGTGGACTTTATGAATGCATTGTGTATTGTTGCCCATTTGGCTCTCCAAGCAAGTAAGGATGACTATGGTTAATTTTACTAAGAGTAGTATGAAAAAAATATCTAATGTAGATGAAATAATACTCATACTGATACAAAATAATATTTATTTATTTATTTATTTATAATAAGTACATTAACAGATTAAAGTCACTAAAGTATTAAATATAGGCAAATTAACAATCTTCGCTAGACAATAATCCAATATAAATGTACATAGCGTGATTTACTAATATATCATAACATCATAACGCGCGTGTCTGAGTTAATTAAAATAATGTGGCAAAATATGATGAATAAGAATCTTAAACTAAACAAAACTAAACTAAACTACAAAAAAACAAAAGTAACAAAACAGTTAGATTATTTTATGAAAGATAACATTTGACATATTAAATAATAATTAAATAACAATTTATATAAACAACCAACCATTACGATACCGAACCAGAAGTTGAGGCAGAGCATATACTGATTTTGAGCGTGTCTGAGATAACTTTTTTATATTGTGGGAAATTGACAAATACATCCACATGTCTATTATTGCGGACTAACTCATTGTACGCGCGGCACATTCTAACCAACGGGTTGTAATAGGACGTGTTATTTCTACAAACTTCCAAGGCGAACAAGTTCGGAGAGCGTGTCCTGTATCTAATATTAAATTTCAACAATGAAAGAAGATTTGGTGCATCGATGGACGAATGGAGAATTTTGTGGAGGCATAGCAAGTCGTATCTTTCTCGGCGGGTACAAAGTGGGATAACATTGAATTTAGAGAGTCTGTCATTGTATCCCCGAAGGGAACGACCCAAGTTACATTTTCTGCTAATATATCTTAAGCATCGTTTCTGCACTCTTTCTATATTATCTATGTGAATTTTGTAATAAGGAGACCAGATAGGGCAGCAGTATTCTAAGATACTCCTAACCAAAGTGTTAAAGAGCGAGATAACACTGCTGGGTCTTTTGAAATCTTTAGTAGATCTTATCAAAAAACCTAATACCCTGTTACTCTTTTTCATAATGTGATCATAGTGCACACGAAAAGTCAGCTCGTCATCAAATAACACGCCCAAATCCTTTACCATGTTTTTTTTACTTAAAAGTTTTCCATGTATGTAATATGATGTATTAATTTTTATTTTCTTGCGTGTATAAGATATTACACAGCACTTGTCAACGTTAAGGTCCATATTATTTAATGAACACCAATTGGAAATGGCATAGAGATCATTTTGAAGAGCGGTGTATTGATCTTCGTTACTCACGTCAGAAAAAATCTTCAAATCATCCGCATATAAAAGAGCCGGGGATGTGATATGATTAACTAAGTCGTTAATGAAGATAATAAATAGGAGCGGACCCAAGTGAGATCCCTGCGGAACTCCTGATGAGACAGAAAACGTAGAAGATACGTAGCCCTTCATAGAGACAAGTTGACTCCGATTTTTTAAATACGAAACCATCCACCTCAACAGATTACCATGTATACCATAATGTGAGAGTTTAAAAATGAGCAAAGAGTGATCTACTTTATCAAAAGCTTTGCTAAAGTCGAGGTAAATGACATCAGCCTGGCCCCTAGTGGCGAAAACCCGACACAAGTAATTCTTAAATTCGAATAGATTACTGAGAGTAGATCGCTTTTTTACGAAACCGTGTTGTTTTGTTGATATGTACTTGCTAAAGTGGTTATTCAGGTGCACATAAACTAAGGACTCAAAGAGCTTTGATAAACACGATAATATACAAATAGGCCGATAATTAGTGCATGAAGTTCTTTCACCTGATTTGAATATCGGGACAACATGCGCCAACTTCCAACGAGCGGGAAACGTTCCTGATTTGATGGATTTATTAAACAATATGGCTATAGGATATGACAACTCCTCCGAACATTCTTTTAAAAACCTTGGAGGGATCTCATCAGGCCCCGCACCCTTGTGAGCATCCAACCGTTTTATTTTATCTAAAACTTCCTGCCGACTGACCTCGAGACCACACAAGGTACCCCCTGAAACCTCCGGCATCCTCAACGAGCTTCGAGAAGGTGAAGCTTTAGCCCTATCATAAACTGAGCCAAAATATTCAGAAAATAGTTCGCATATGGCCTGACCATCGGATGCTGTCTTACAGCCATATGTCATTACGTTTGGGATACCGACACCACCCTTCCTACCGTTGACATATCGCCAAAATACCTTAGGATCGTCAACTAGTGCATCCTCAGTTGTAGATATAAAGGCTTTGTGGCATTCACTTATGAGAGATTTGCATCGAGATCGAAGCAAAGAGAAGGTATCATAATCTCGAGGATTCGAGAATCTCTTGTACTTCTTGTGGTATTTGTTTTTTTCTCTAATACAGCGAATAAGTGATTTACTATACCATATAGGATATTTATGAGATGCATTTCTAAAAAACGGCGTATTTTTGGAAATGACTAGATTTAATTTGTCATAAAAGGAGTCCACACATACATCGACGTCATCAGAGCAGAGCACCGCATCCCAGTCCAGATTAGTCAAGTCTGATTTAATTGTTGCATAGTCGCATCTATTAAAATTGTAGCGCTGTTTGGGTTTTGGTTTAATCTGATGCAAGGACATGATTTTGGAAACAGTAATGCAATACGCAAGGTGGTGTGAATCTACGCGGCATAAAGGATCAGTTTCAATAACTTCAATGGAAGATGCCGGTAGGTTAGAAAGTACAAGGTCTAAGTAACGGCCATTTGCATTCGGAATTGAATTAAATTGAGTCAAGTTGCACATATTAATTGTCTCTAAAAGCAAAGCTGCTTTATGATCCTGTGGATTAGATGGTACAACTAGGTTAGAATCCATTATTTTCTCCCACGTAATATTCGCAGAGTTAAAATCTCCTAGTAAAATAAAAATATCACTTTGTGGTGAATTTAGTATCACACTCTGACTATTGTTGTGAAAAGAAGTAATGTTTACAATCGGTAAGTCGGGAGGTAAATAGCAGAGACAGATATGTAGGGATGGTTCATTTGATTTATAAGGCAAAATAGTGAGCCAAATATCCTCGACCTCACTCTCCCGAGCTGTCCGGCGGATAACATTGATGTGGGTTTTAACGGCAACTAGTATACCGCCACCACTCTTTTTAAAGGAACATGTGTTTTCGCGGTCTCTTCTAAATACGTTATACCTATTGTCTATAGACTCACTGTCATATACACCACAATCAAAATTGGTTTCCGTCAGAAAAACAATATCGTAATTGTTGATTAACAGATTCAAATATATATCTTTCAGTTTCGATCTGGCCCTACCCAAATTTTGATAAAAGATACTATACATTAAATTTTAATTTGTAGCTAAATGTAATATCCAAAAATTAGAAAGTGAGTGAAAAACAACACAAACCAAAGATTAACTAGCGTAACTTATTTAGAGCATCTATATTTTTTATGAGAATAGCATTTGTTGTATCATCTTTTCTTACATAAATCTGTCCATATTTGATCCACACATACTTAAAACCTAACTCCTTAGCCGCCTTTCTCGCTGATGCGTGCAAAGTTTTCTGTTCCGGCGATAAATGTTCGGTGATATAAACTCTGCAGGTTTCTCCAGTTATTTCAAGTTCCGATGACGTAAGACCTCGACCAGAATGAGTCTTGTTGTATCTTTGAGATGCTGACAAAACCAAGTCACGAATACGTGGTGTAGAAAAAGTGACTACTATGTTACGTGGTCTCGCCGACGCCTGGTTCTGCTTGGCTACTCTGCGGCACGCGCTAATATGTCCATCGTCCATAGAAACATTCAAAACCTGACAGATCTTCTTGAACAATAAGAGGACGTTTTCATTTTTTCGTTCTGGTATTGCTTGGAGTTCTATATTGCAATTACGTGAAATTTTTTCCATACCTGCCAAACGATTATTAAGTCTGGTTAACTCAGTTTGTAGCTTAGCAGTTTCAGTCTCGAGGTTCTTAATTATTTTGACATTCTTGTCAAGTTCCGTCCGTAACGTAGTCTGTTCTGCACACATAAACTCTGTAGTAGTGCCAAAATCCTGTTTTATTTCTTTTATTACACATTCCATTTCACTCTTGACCATATCCCTCACATCGTCTCTCAATGCCTTGCGAAAACTGTCCATGAAAACTGATAAAGTTTTATGGAGTTTCTCATCCAAGAGAGCGCTTATTTTTTCCATCGTGACTACTTCAGTTGTAGGAACACAGATTGTTGCGCTGGAAGGTACTTTTGCCGATGGAGGAAGTGTCGAGCCTTGCTCAGAGTAGTCGCATGACATGTTCATGGCATCTCCTGGACGTATTTGTGGAATAGCATGGCGCACGGGAGTATTTTCATTGCTACCTGTGCGTCTCGTGACATTACTGCAGCCAGGACAAATCCACGATGAAGTATAATCCTTTGTAAATGTAAGGTATACTTTTCTCTCTATGTTAAGGCATTGGTAGTGAAATTTCCCCACACATAAACGGCACTTCATAAAGTCTTTTGACCCCAAAGCCTTGTTACACCCGTTACAATTCATTTTCAAGTACGTGTGTTAACACTTGTAATGTACCACTGCGCCTTCCGTTTTACTAGTAGCAATGTCTCTGCACTATTATACTATCGTATGTAATGTATCTCCTGCGCCTACTGCTTTATTCGCAGCAAACTCTCAGTATAGTCCCAAAGCAAACAAAATAACAATTGTGGGATGTATCAACTATTTTAGCCGCTGCCCGCTCAACAGGCGTGGCTCAGTGACAGAGGCGACGGACCGAAGACGCACCTAGTCAAGAGGTCGGCGTTCAAACCCCACACGAAGCGGGCTCGGACACTCACCGCTTTTTATAACTCTGGGGGCTCCGAAGAGGTCCTCAAGCAGCATCCGCACTAAAGGGGCAAAGCCCCGAGGCACACACGAAAATTTAAATTTATTTAAATGAATTTAAACAAAATCGAAAAGCACGTCCGCACACGACCAGAATCACAGAAGAAAAAAAAGAGAAAAAAAATAAGATTTAATAAGAAAAAACGCAAGTTATCTTTACAATTAAAATACTCAAGTTATTTACATAAAGAAATAACAAAAACACAGTAGGAAAAACACGTTTTATAACACTTGATTTAATTAAAACACCTTATTATTTTAAATCTTGCTCAAATTGACCTCCTTGGTTCCTAATACACGCCCGTAGTCGTTTTCTAAAATTGGACCTAGTAACAACTCCCGTAAGATCTTGCTGTATTTGATTATCAGCTGCTATGATTCTAGCTTTCAATTCTTCAACATTATTGACGGGAGTTGTATACACTAATGTCTTCATGTGACCCCATAGGTAATAATCACAGGGGGTCAAATCTGGACACCTCGCTGGCCACGGCGTCGGGCCTCCTCTGCCAATCCAACGAAGTGGAAACGTTTCATCCAGCCATTGTCTAACACTAGCCCGGTAATGGGCTGGGCAGCCAACGTGCTGGAAGATCATTTCTTCCCGGTTAGTTAGTGGAAAATCTTCCCGAACAGGAACATCTTCGAGAAGGTTGAATAAATGGTTTCGAAGAAAATCCTCGTAAGCTTCGCCATTTAAGTTGTTTGGTAAGAAATATGGCCCCACCAAGTATCTGTCAATAACGCCCATCCATACGTTTACAGAGAATCTTCTTTGATGAGCTCCTTCCTTGGACTTTCTTGGATTTTCTCCCCGTGTAGTCCAGTAGTGGAGATTGTGATAATTCGTTATGCCGTCTCGGTCAAACTTGGACTCATCCGTCCATAAGATTTTACTTAAAAACATTGCGTCTTCAGCGTCCATATGCTGCATGAAGCGACAGAAATCTACTCGTCTTGCAGGGTCTCCCTCCTCTAGCGCTTGAACAGGTGTGTAGTGGTATGGGTACTGTCGCGCTGCATGTAAAGTAAACCATACTTTGCATTGAGATAATCCCATTTGCCTGGCTACTATGCGTGTAGATGTAGTGGGATCTCTCGTAAAACGATCCAGTATTTCTTCTTCGTGCTCTGCATCCACTTGACGAGGTCTACCAGCATCGTGACGCCGCTCATGAACACTTCCACTTTCTCTAAGCCGTTGAAACGCCGCAGAAATAAGACACGTACACTAGGTGCGCGACGATTTGGGAATCGGTGTATGTACTCCCTTCTGGCCGCTGCAGCATTACCGTCACAGAATCCGTACACAAACACAATGTCTGCGTACTCTTCGCTACTGTAGCTTGCCATTGAAATAAAGCAAAGAAACAGATGGATGAAATAACTAGTACGAATAATAGGTACGTCCGGCACGCGTAAGTATCTAAGTAGTACTAGACAGAGGTCGCGCTACTTGGGGCCCAAGCGCAAGGCAACGGCCAACCGTCAACAATTGCTATCTCACTCACACACGTTGTGCTATTTATCGATTCTCTCACTCTCGCATAGTGAAACCGTGAGAAAGGTTTTAAGAATTCCAGGTATCGGCTCGGCTTGCAATACATTAACAATAGGGATCATAACTACCTGCTCGGGACTAACTGAGTATGTTGGGCGCTATCTGAGAATTTTGTACACTTATTATACCTTTTTAGAAAGCTAAGGAAACAAGGAATTTAATGACATCGTTTGTACGACCAGTTCGGAGTGGATATTTTTCACTAAAATCAATTGAAATTTCGATAAAGCAATTTTTTTTTTATTGTTACAAGTTTTAGCTCTCATAACTCTAAAATTTTAACTGATTCATAACATTTGATGTTTTTATTTTATGGATAATTTATCCAGCAATCAGATAAAATAAAAATAAAATCCATGCATCCAGTATTTATTTTTATTTTTAAGGGTTTCTCTTGAATTTTGGTAATTTTCCTAAAAAAGTTAAAGTATCGTGTATTTCCGAAACCAGTAGATTTCGACCAGTAGGCCTATTCCCTAACTTTTTTTGACAGTTGAAAGTGATCATCACTGAGTGAATTACATATCCATTGCTGTTTTACACGACACGCTATAATGGCACTTGTTGTGTAAAAACAGCAATGGATATGTAATTCACTCGGTGATCATCACTTTCAACTGTCAAAAAAAGTTAGGGAATAGGCCTACAGGTGTTCCACACATTTTTGAACATCCCATGGGCTGTACTCTTACCCCCTTAAAACAATTACACCTATTTAAAGTCACCCTGTATACTTATCTGATTTTTTATAAATAAATAGTCCGGCCTGTGACAGAGTATTGGTCTTCTTTTAAATATGCCTGTAATTCAGTAATTAAGTTAGATAGAAGATTATAGTTACCTACTATTCTGATTCTTTATAAATGAAATTGTACTGTTATCTTGTAGCTATTTTCAGCTACACCAGATTATAAATAGATCTTAGTTAGTAATAATGTGGACATAATTAATATTTAAAAAAAAAATACAATTATACTGACTTATTTTAAACAGAATTTACAAAACCTTGTAATATTAATTGTGCTTCTATAAAATGATCTCTGAATATTTTGTCATTTTGTTATAGTTTCCATCAAACAATGATATAAGAAAGCAATGGATTGAAGCCACTGGTCGAATAAATTGGCAACCAAAACTAACATCATCATTTCTCATGCCTAACGCCGTTCCTCAGCTGGTAACAACACAGCATTTTTGAAATATCCATAGTAAACTTGTGTTGTTTAAGGGACAATAAAGAAATTTAATTATGATTGAAACTTGCCAAATAAAAATAATATTTCAATAAAGAAATTTGTTTAATTTTGTTGTTTTTTATTTTATTATATTTTTCTTTGTATTATTGTATAAGTATCTTCAATTTTTAGTTAGTTCTTTATTCTGTGGCACTTCTTAGGGTGCGTTCCAAAACAATTTCAATTTACTCAGGGTAGAGTGAATTTTACTCTAAGCCGTTCCAAAACAAACCCGAGTGAAACCGAAGGTAAACAAACATTTACTCTGACAGTTGCTCTAGTATTTTGGAACGACTTGGGGGAGAATAAAATTTACCCCGCGGGGGCGATTTTTATCGGTGTCTGAAGACCGGCAAAATTTACCTGATACTTAGCTGTCAATCTGTTGAGCATCATTTATGTTTTCATATTCATGACCAAATTTTTGAATTATTATTTTTGTAACTACACAAAAACGATGGTTACTGTCAAATAGTATTTTATTTACATAAAGTTCAAAGTTAATTTATTAAATTCGTGCGCAGTGTTGTCCAATATATGATAATAAACAAATTAAAATGGCGACATGTCACGTTTTCATATTTTTACTCGAGATTTCCTCGTTAGCGTTCTAAAACAATGTTTTTTTCTCTTTCGAGCGTCAAGCTCTGACTATTCACGAAGTAAATTTTACCCTGGCGTCACTGGTTTTGGAACGCACCCTTAATAGATTCTGTAGTGCGATTTTCTTAAGCAGCGTCCCCACTAGAGCCGCGCGGCTTTTTGTGGCCGCGCGGCCCAGCCTCGCGAGGCTTATTTGTCATATTGTTTTAGGCCTCGCTCACGTACACACTCACGAGGCTTGGCCGCGCGGCTGGGCCTCATGGAGCCGCGCGGCCCTAGTGGGGACGCTGCTTTAAGCAGCGTCCCCACTAGAGCCGCGCGGCTTTATGGGGCCGCGCGGCCCGGCCTCGCGAGGCTTATTTGTTTTATTGCAACGCGTCCTCACTATAAAGAGCCTCGCGGCCCGCCATGCGCAGCTGTTTTCGAGATGTACGAAGAAGAAGACGTGACTTAGAAGATTGTGAATCTTCTTATCGACTTGACCTTTGTCTACTTCAAGAATTGTAGCAATCTCTATCAGCGCATTGTTTCTTTTGTTTTTATTTTTAACCGACTTCAAAAAAAGAGGAGGTTCTCTATTTGACTGAATGTTTTTTCTTTGTATGTATGTGTCGCGATTACTCCGTCAATTATGAATCAATTTTGGTGATTCTTTTTTCCATAGGAAGGTCATACTTCAGAGGTGGTCCCGTATAAATTATACTGAAATTGGATGAGTACTTTTTTGTTGAAATGGTAATTTCATTGGGGATTAAATAATGATATCATCCACGAACACAAAAATAATGACAATTTTTTTTTGAACTTGCTATTACCTAATATGTAATAGTGAAATTTCAGTTAGTAGGTCCAATAGTCAACACAAAATCTATGACAAATTATTTTGAACTTAAGTTAAATAACTAGGTTCTCTTCAAGTTTTAATGCTTCATAGTTCATTAAAACTATACCATTCATGAATGTGGGCATTTGTAATGAGCTATGGGGCTGATACGTTATATTATTTGGTAACCGACTTAAAAAAAAAGAGGAAGTTCTCTATTCGTCTGTTTTTTGTGTGTTTGTTACCTGATTACTCCGTCAATTATGAGTATTATGACTCGATTTTAATGATTCTATTGTTAGGTACGTCAAGATCAGAGATGGCCCGTATAAATTGTATCTATATAAATTCGACTCTTTTTGAACAAATCATTAATAACAAAAAAAAACGTTTTAGTTAAAGTTTCCGTTAAGTTTTAATGAGCGCTTAGTAGGCCTATTCATTTTCAATAAAATATACATAATTTCCACTTAGATTTTATAAAAATAAAAACAAAAGAAACGATGCGCTGATCGAGATCGCTACAATTCTAGAAGTAGACAAAGGTCAAGTTGATAAGAAGATCCATAATCACACAGCCATTAATTATCACATAAAATCACATTACCCATTATAGGCGCTTCTATGGAAATACAGTCAGCCAAGGTAGGCGCTTAACATATTTAGATTGTAGCGATCTCGATTAGCGCATCGTTTCTTTTGTTTTTATTTGTATAAAAATAATTCCGACAGTCCCATAATAAAGGCGCTCTCTGTATAAATCAATTAATAAAAGAGTTTTATCGTCGGTCCACTCCATTTTGACGCGAAAGACACACAACTCGATGTAGCGGCTGTCACTAGCGCACTGATCGGCCGCGCGGCCCGTCCTCACCTCCCAGAGCCGCGCGGCTTTCTTTGAAGTAGACCGACAACCGCCGGGTCACGCGAGGCCGGCCGCGCGGCTCCGTATGGCCGCGCGGCTCAGGCCTCGCTCACGTACACACTCACGAGGCTCGGCCGCGCGGCCGGGCCTCATGGAGCCGCGCGGCCCTAGTGGGGACGCTGCTTTAAGCAGCGTCCCCACTAGAGCCGCGCGGCTTCTTGTGGCCGCGCGGCCCGGCCTCGCGAGGCATTTTTGTCATATTATTTTAGGCCTCGCTCACGTACACACTCACGAGGCTTGGCCCCGCGGCTGAGCCTCATGGAGCCGCGCGGCCCTAGTGGGGACGCTGCTTTAAGTGATTCGAGACTCTGTAATCGACAACAAGCAGGAATTTTTCATAGAAAATATAGTTTCAACTTACGCCAAGCTCGACATAGTGCGCTAGTTTTTATGAAAAATTACCGGCTCGTCGATTTAAGAGATTCGCAGTACGGTAGGTACTTCTTCGGCATTTTAGTCAAAAAGTAATAAAACCCCATACGAAGTCCGTTCAATAAGTCAGTTTACTATGGTAAGTATTATATAAAATTATTGAAAATTACTACAGAACCATACATTGAATGACATTATAATAGAAAGCATTTCAAAACTAGTAATAATGTACACCGAATGTTATTCAAATATTTTAAATAGTATACTGACATACCTAACGAAACTATTATCTTTGGCATTTCGTATTAAACTCAAAAAATGGGAAAATATTTTATTATGGTAACACTTCATATCTATCAGTCTATCTCACAAGCGGCACGCTATCTAATCGTCTATACACTTCTCTGTCTACGAGTTGAACAGTATCTAAGAAAAAGAAAATTTTTACTAACCAATTCAAGGGTTGCCTTTGAAAAGTGATTGAGTAGTGGTTTTATTGAAAAAAGGGCTTGAAGTTTGACATAAGCAGTTGCCTTGAAAGTCGGTATCTTGAAAGTGGAAGCTACATATTTTCGAACTTTCATAAAATTTTGTTTTTAAAGGCACAATAGACAACCATATGGTCCGTTGCTTCGGAAATCTAAAAAGAAAAAAAAATATATGTATACAAGTTAAAAGTGTATATAAATATTTATGTACACTTTTAACTTGTAATCAAATAGCATATTAAAATCTATCATTTGATAGATTTTAATATGCTATTTGATTACAAGTGCAGAAGAGCGCAGCCACAAGTTTATTAATACTGTCTGTCTGTGTGCAATGTATCTGCGTTGCATGTTAGTACATGCAAATGTGAATGATAAACATTATTACACTAGTACAATCCAATCAATACTCTCATTATCTTTTTCTCAAATAAAATAATTTACATTACACAAATTACATATTTTATTTGTAAATAAACATTTCGAACTAAAAATGGGTAAAACTATTTATGTATTTTATCTATGTAACAGTTATTACAAAGAATTAAATAAAATAATCTATCAATTTTGATTTCCATTTATAAAAGGAATGGATAGAAAGGGATATTATTTCCTTATAATTCCGGAAATCCTGGTCACCCTAGTCATTTGTTTACAAATATTTGAATAAGTAAATTATGTACAAAAATTCATTAAATTCTAAGATAGGATTAAATGCGAGTATCAGATATTTCTCCCTTTTATGGAGTTTTGCAAAATAACGCTAATAATCTGGAATTACGGGTGAAAAATGAAATTTATAGATTGAACAATATTATATGCAATTATGACACTTACAAGTGAAATTCACACTGCATCCTCAATACTACTCACTTCTACCAGCACGAAATAACAATCCATTCGACATTTTGCAATATTTATCCTTATTTTAAAGTAAAAAGCCGTACCAAAATCGCGAGTCGATATTTATGAATACGTCAATTACGACAATTTATGTCATGTTGAGATTTCGGGACATTGACACATGAAGATAGTGCTGCCATTACATAAATCCTTTCATTTCCCATAAGTTATAGAAAGAATCACAATGATGATTTTCAAAATAAAATACAAACCTAAACATTAAAAGTAAATATATTATATTTATTTCTTTCATTGATAATAAATACTGATAATTGAATACAATATGTTAAGTTTTTAGCTACTTTTCTACTTTTGTTTTAGAAAGATGGTGAAATACTAGGGAAATCTTGTTTCTATGTAGTCGTGTTTAGAAAGAGATGACGACAATTTCTAGAAAGAGAAATGTGAAATTTGAAATGTCAAGTATTGTCAAAATTTTTGCCCTCACTTTGTTAATTTGTGTAATGACTCCATTCTTAGTATAAGCTCCTTGCCCCCCATTATTTAAAGTAATCAATAAATATAATTGTTATCTGTTCCTTTAAATCTCATGAATATCTTTAGTTTAAAATATATACTTCAAATTTAAGTGCTTTGTTTGTGATAAAACTTAATGTCAATTACAGTAGCTAAGTAATTATTTTCAAAATTCTTCTTAGTAATGCTATTTTACCGGAAATCCCTTTATTTTACTCTCTCGTACATACATACATCCCTGGCATATAAATAAGCAAGTAGCAAAGTGATTGCAGAAACATATTTTTATTTTGTCCTTCACTTTGCAGTTGTGTGGACACCTAATTAGAAAGAGAGGCCCTGCCCTAAGTGAAAGAGATGGCATTCGTCAAGGTCAGCTTCATGCAGGTATTTAGGAGCGTGGCCTCCAGTTTTACCTATAAACAAGATTTGAGGATTTTGAGGGCAGAGTTAAAGAAATATGTAGCGAGTGTATGGCGGGAAACCATGGCGTCCGGATGTCTAACTTTATTTCGATAATTCAAAATTGATTCGGAGTGGGTTTTGTGCAGTGGAGGTGATGTCGTTTCGTCGCATATGCATCCGTGTTGACGATCAGTTATGAGAAATCATTGAAATAAAGGTTTAGTGGTGTGTATGACATTGAGAATTTTATGGTGGGATTTCCACCTCATCAGTCACCATCATAAGGTCAGTACCGTGCATTTCTCGTCAAGCACACCCTAGATGCAATAAAATGTGACACCCACATTTTATTGTGAAAATAAAGACGGAAGATACTTATCTAAAGACTTGGCTGTATGGGCTAGATCCCTTTGCCGTCCCGTAATGGAATATGTATTTAAGAAAAAATATGTAGGAGTGTTTGGCGGGAAATCATGGCGTCTGGATGTCGATCTTTATTTCGATAATTCAAAATTGCTTCGGAGTGGATTTTGTGCAGTGAAAGTGGTGTCGTTTTGTTGCATAAGCATCCGTGTTGACGAACAGTTATGAGGAATCATTGAAATAAAGGTTTTGTGTATGTGGCGTTGAGAATTGTATAGTGGTTGGAAATCCCACTATACAATTCTCATCAGTCACCATCATGAGGTCTGTACCATGCATTTCTCGCCAAGCACTCCCTAGATGCATTAAAAAGTGTGGCACCCACATTTTAATGCAAAAATCAAGAAAGAAGATGAAACTCAAGACTTTGCTGTATGGGCTACATCCCTTTGCCGTCCCGTAACAGGGAAAATTCTGGAAAATCAAGGAGCTTATGAGCTTATACTAAGAATAAAATATAAGCTCCTTGTGGAAAATTCAACCAAAAAAAAAAATGTAGCTGTATTTTTAAATGCTCCTTAATATGGGAGGCAAAGGAATCTAGCATATACTGCCATTCCTTCAGTATGAAAACCTTTATTGATGTTTGCATTAAAAGGACAATGCCCAAAGCCCCACAGTTAGAATAAAATTTAAATAATATATTTTTATTATTATTAGTGGCATTCGTGTTCGCAGGATTCAGCACTTAAAACGGCGAGCGAGAGTTTATCAAAAATCTAGCCTATGCTATTTTAAAACGGCACTAAAACAGACCAAAACACTCTTCTCTTAATAATTTTTGCTTCTTACTCAAGTTATTTTGCGTCTAGACCACGTAAGAAATATATTATAATAATATAGTTTAAAAATGTATAATGAAACCAAGAAAATAATGCAATGAAAATGGGAAAAGTTTTTTTTCTTATGGCAATGATTGTTATGACTCAAAGATCACGTGACCATTTGAATTGAAGCTTGGGTTTTGATTTGATTGGCGAGTTTCTGTGAAATTCTTCCGAGAAATACGCCTGTCTCGACGTGAGCTCGTGGCAATTTTTATTTGTGTATAATTTGATAAACGTGACTGAAAAAAGTTATTTACAATGTCATCTAAAACAAAAAAGACTGTGACATCTTCTACAAACATAAATGTGGTGTCATCAGTGCAAAACCCACCGCAATCCAGCACTCCTGTGGGCAGCCGCCCTTCTAGCTCTGCCGGCCGGCCTAGCAGCCCTCTAAGTCCAACAAGACATAGCCGTATTCAAGAAAAAGATGCATTACAAAACCTTAACGATCGGTTGGCGGCTTACATTGACAAGGTTCGCCAACTCGAAAGTGAGAACTCTGGTTTACGTCGAGAGATACAAACCACACAGGAGGTGGTCACACGTGAAGTTTCCAACATCAAAGGAATGTATGAACATGAACTTCAAGATGCCAGAAAACTCTTAGACGATACATCCAGGGAAAAGGCGAAATTGGAGATTGATTTGAAGAGACTTTACGAAGAGAATGATGATCTAAAGAAACGGTGAGTATACTTAGTAACCTTGTAATATCTTTTGTATCATAGATGTATTTTGAATTCCTTCCGGCTAGGTAACCTTAGCTTGAAGTTTACGTCATCGGCGGCGTTTCGGAGCGGGTGCGGTGACGAGTGCGCGCGACCTCGCTTTTACGACATCGTGACATCATAGCTAAATAAAACTATCCCAAGTATATGATCGATCTTAACTACCTAAAGGCATTCTCTAATAGTATTATGTTAGACATTTCCACAGAAAATATTTGGTTGTTTGTAAACAAAAAATATTTTGACATACTGATCTTTATCTCTCAAATCACACTATCTACAATAATCACAACATATTATTCATAACCATAACAACTTCATGAACGCACAGTCAATATTCTTTTCATATTAATACAAACTACATTTTATTACTTCTTAGCAATTGGATATTTTAATTTGATATAAATTTTTATCTTTGCTCTAAATAAAAAATGTATGTCAAGGTGAAGATGTAAACCTTAAACTGTAGTGTTTCAAGAGTGAATGCTAATTCAGTGTAAACCCTATAGCAAACTTCTATTTAATGAAAATCTCCTTCGAACATAGAAATTGCTAAGGCTTGTTTATTTACATTGTTGTTCTTATATTGAGACACTATAGCATAGCACCCACACTCAATAGTGAAAGAATACATCATTATGAAGACCCCAATAAACATCTGACCTTCAAACATTGATACAGTTCTAATCAATAAAACACCCAGTTCCTTCAACTTCACTTTATACATAGAGTTTATACTATAATTAATCTAAAATGACACCTTTTGAATCACATAATAAACATTCTCATTGTTATAACTTTTTCAAGATGGATATAAATAAGTTGTAATGTCAGATCAAATGTTAAGAATTGAAGATAAAATAGTTTAAACTTCTTTTTCATTTAACATCTTATTATATTATGAATAATATTTGATTACATGGTTCTGGGGCGAGACTTGTTACAGAATATAAATTTGCACTTTAGTGCCCGTATACACTAAATGTATTGATTGTGTTTTTTACACTGTTATCTTATAATAATATCCGTTATTATAGTGATAAGAAGATGTTGATGAATATAATGATAAAGATGATTAGTATTTCAAAACTATAGCTATGGCAACCCTAAAAAGATTGTATTGTTATCAAGGTAACTTCCTCTACCTTTTAAAGATGACTCTGATAAGTTTACACTTTCTTTGTCAAAGCAAATATTTTCATAAATTCTTACAACTGTTTACTTAAACAACTGAATTAAAGCCACCTTGACTCTATTTCCTTGTTTTTAGAGGTTGTTGCAAGTATGCAAATCTTTATAGGTGCTGTTTTGATTGTTAAAATGTTTTGTTTACTTAAATTTTTGGTTTTTGGTCACATATTATTAAATATTAAATTACAATCGCTACAATTCAATAAAAAATAAAAATAGTTTATTTCGTTATCCTTTGTTTACTATATTACATGTGGCCAGAACCACCCAGTAAGCATGTCATAATGCTTGTATTGGGTGTTTCTGCTCTTCCCTAGTATAACTATAATATGTTAAGGAAACAAAAACATTTTATTTAACAATTACAAAGGATTATGTGTGAACATTAAATAGCAGTGTTGTAAGAGTATAAGATAATATAATAGAGGTAGGGTATATCTGTTCAAAAGTAGATGTACCACTAGCAATACATTGTATAAATTATACATTTTTAAGTTATATGTCACCATCTTCCCAGCTAATACTTTATTTTTAAATCCTTTCCATCCTAAGAAAGATTACCTGGAAGAGATTATTCTTCTACCAAATAGTCAACTGATATGTAGGTACTTGATGTTTGTAATGTTATTTATGTTAATGAGTAATATTTTCTGGATAGAGCCAGAGTGGTAGTGTGCAAATGACACCCTTATGTTATAAACATCTATGGCCTACTGTAACTACTTACCATGTAAGCTTATCATCTTCATGGTATCAATGTTTATTTTATATGAGACTAGTGCTCCATCGGCAATTTTGTCTGCATATTTTTTGTTTTGCAATAAAATATAGCGCATGTTACTAAAAGTAGAATTGTAATGGTGAAAGAAATTTTTACTTTTTACCTACAGCCTGCTAGAAACCAATGTCGCCTCCCAATATGGACACATTGTGGCACTATATGGAAATATAATTGTAGCTCCACTTCACTTAACAATATTTCTAAAACTACCAGCGCTAAGTTATTGAAACTTTGAATATGTATTGATTAACTAATTGATTAAATAACTAATCAGATTAATTATTGTTATTGCCGTTTTGCTTATATTTATTTTACGTTGAAAAAACATATACATTGACTTCATACGGAATCTTCACTTTGGCACTAATCACTGAATTTATATTGAAATTTTTATGATTTTATGTAGTAAATTATATAATTAATTAGATTTTTCGTTTGAACAAATTGACACTAAAATAAAGGCAATTTCGCCGGGTTTTTGTGCTGGAAAGAAAACTATTTGGATTTTTCATGTCGTCGGAAATACCAACATGTCAATTTTGAATTTACTTCGTTAAAACCGTTACGGCATATACAAAGATTTTATTATGAACATTTTTTTAGAGTCTATGCAAAATCAACTATAGTTGACAGCCATACTCAGGGACTCCATTGCACATTGTGAAATCAACTATAGTTGACACCCAGTAGCGAAAGGGTTCCTTACTTAGTGTGGCACTTTTGCGACACACAAGAACTCATGGTGGTAAATAAAAATTGTAATGCCTGCTTGCCATTCACATCTATGGGAGAGTGTACGGTACGTACATATTAATATATTTTTATTACAACAATTTATAGAAGTGTTTGTATATTATACTCAAAAGTTTCCACACACAATGAACCACACAAGTTTGCAATCATATAAATTACAGCCATGTAGCAAGAATATTACAAATAAAATTACAATTCTGATACCAAAACCCATATTCAGATGACTTTGTAGTTCAAGTTCAAAAAACTATATAAGGTAGCCAAGGTGACATGTACAAGATGACATACTCTTTTCAGGGTCAACAGCCTGTGCCGCACCTCCTTTACAAGCAATATGTAGTAAAGATATACCTTTACATGTTTACCTTTATCAAAATAATCTAATTACAGTTCTTTTTTCTGATAGTATTGTTGTTTGTTGATAACAGAAAGAATTGCAAATGAAGAAGAACTCATCATAACTTAGCATTTTAGTTGAGCAGTCATGTTTTCATAAACGAAGTATACTATAGGTATTTATACTAATATTACAAATATGAAATATTTGTATGTATGTTTGGAATGAATATAATATAAACAACTGGTCCAATATTAATTTCCCGCAATTCATCCATCGCTGCTGCCGTGTCGCGCTCGCTTTGCCCGCTCAACACGTCTTATCATTTGTCTTGGTGACAGAACAAAAATTTTGCTGCATCCTAGACTTTTGTCGTCCTAGTGAGCCCGCCTCGCTTCGCTTTGAACTCGCTCTCAAATCGCCAGTGTGATAACGCTCTAATCGAAACACGGGACCTCGGGTAAAATCATCGAATACCGGTCACCGGCCGGCAGTTCTATTAGACCACCATGTATGCGACGACTAACCATACCACATCGCATCCGTAGATACCTAAGTGAAAACTAAGCCGTGTAGAGCTCTTTGAGACACCCTCAGGTATACCGCTAACTCCCTTTCGTCTCGAATCCTGTAGAGATTATACAGTGAAACTCCCACGCGCGACCCAGTCTACTAGAAATCTTCTATGAAAAGTTCGCTTTACAGGTTCGTAGACCCACCAAGGTCCTCGTCAAAGTAATCGGTGACGCTGTAGAGGCTATCTGTGGTCAACAGTAGTACCTAATCAAATAAAAAATGGCTCTAAGAGCTTGTGCTATCATTTTAAAAGTAAGTTAGTTTTTACGACTTTACGTTTCGCTGATCCGCCGCCTAATAAATATTTATGATAATGACGTCACATTGTATTTAAAGTATCTGACGGTCGGCAACAAATCTAAATTAGTAAATTCTTTACCTTTAAATAAATAATAAATATTGAAGTTTGGCGATGATGTCATGTTCCCTTGGACAATCAAAACTTCTTTATGAATCAGTTGTAGAACAAAATTTTTAACACTGGACCTTGCAGGACCTAGTAAATACGTACAATGTTATTTACTTTCAGTAAGTTGCACGATAAAAATAGCAAATACCACTTCGCGACTAGTGTGCAAAAGTTATGTTATTCTTTCCGCACACATGTGAACGTTGATTCATATCATAACAATGATGAAGAATTCTGAGCATAGTTTTTCAGTACTAGATTAGAATTTGAATTAAATTATTCTCGTACAAATACATCCTAATGTCTGTAAAATAAAAGCTAATTTTTGTAGCCATCTATTTATAAAAATGATTTAACTGCACTGCTCACGGACCGTGGAAAAATCCTGTGTGAAAGGAGCTTTTTTATCGAATTGAATAATAGCTAACTTATGAACGGATTTCACGCGTTGATAGCCCACGCGTGAAATCCGTTCATAAGTTAGCTTTGAAGCTCAGCTTAAAACTAACATCATTACCATTTGGTATTCTGAGCATGCAGCCTTGGTCGTTCCGGCTAATATTAGGAGCTTACTTAATGTTTCGTACCTACGTATTGACTGGACAATTATGTCGTCATTCGGTTCGCATAATCATATTAAATATTTGTTACAAATGTTTTTCAAGTAATATCTCGTTGTCGTTTCCTGGTTTTGTAGCATTTATTTTTGGCAGTTCGTGTCGTGAATTCGGGTCGTTTAGCTTCCCCTTTCACTTTAATTTCGTTGATCACGCATTTATCCATAGTTTATATCGGCCAAGGCCCGTCATGCGGGCGGGCGGCCCCCGCGTCGCTATGGCGCGGGGCGTCCGTGTATACGAAGCGCGGGAATCGTGTGTATTTCAAGCAATTTTATAAAACGGGTAAGTAATAGCACGCTCGGGAACCGGATAGCGGCGGGCGCGGCGTGTTTACAAAAACATTCCGTGTGTCGATGTCGGTTGCGCAAGAGCGCGCGTCGCATGGACACACGAATTCGGCTCTGCCGTGGGTCGATGTCAAGTATCCAGTTTTCTATAAGTTAACTGTATTGTCTAATTTGTATGCGTATCCAACGCCATGTAGAATATAAAATCGACCGTTTTAGCCACATTAAAAAAATGAAATCTTAAAATAATTCCATTCAAAGTTGCGCTAATATGTGACAATTGAGCTCATTTACGATCCCAATGGATCAACAAAATTTAATCTCGATAGTCTCGATTCGATACCCTCCCTATTTAGAAAGACACTTCGTAGTAATGTTGTTGCACCTGGCGTCTATCGGTTATCGGACATCGCAATAGTGTAATAAATATTTAGCATGTAGTAGAATTTAGACACCACGATTAACAACTAAAAAAATGATCGGTTTTTAAATTAGCTTTATATTCCAAATTTAACAATTTTCCATAAAAATCTCTTCAATTTGTTGAGAAAATGTATTGGTGAAAACACAAGATAATTTTGCAAAAACTGCCAGCCAATCGTTTTCAAATTTAAGAGGACGAATTAACTTGTGAACTATTTAAAACTTACTTACCTATTGTAATTCATAAGCGGTCGACATTTCTTAAAATCTTAAAAGTCTACATGAACGTCACCACGTTTCTATACATATTTTGTCATAATCTAGATCTAATTCCAATATATTAGGCTCGCGACATATGCACATGTTTATATCAAATAAATTTTCTCCCTGCAGACTCCACTAAAATAGAATAGTAACCGTTGTCACCATATGTGCGAAAAAATAGATGATCAAGGAAATATGAAAGCGTCTTATTATATTTATGTTTGAAGGTTAAAAATTTACTAAAACGATATTGCGGACATTAAACTTTTGCAAAAATTATCAAATACCGTATAATCAGGCCTAATCACCGATTATCGATTTTGAAATTTTTCTTATACTTAGGATAATATTTGTGCCTTTTCGTATTTGTATTTGTACTTACATAGATTGTTAAATAAATAAATAATTGATTACAGGTTGGACAAAAAGACCAAGGACTGCACGCAAGCCGAGAACTTGGCCCGCCACTTCGAGAACCGCTTCACAGAGGAGAGCAACAAATACAACACAGCCCTTGCTGACAAGAAGAAAGCTCAGGATGAAGCCAGGGTGTGATTCTAATCTAAATACTAAATATTCAAGTAGCGGATAGTATAGTGGAGACTAGAGGCAAAATTTAACAATATACAATAATATGCTGTATAAATGTTAACCATTTCATAATTTCGTCGCTCCTATTTTATGATAACATGTGTCCTTTGTACAGGAACTCGCTAAAGAGTTGGAGAAGCTACGCAAGGTGTACGCGGACACCCGCAAGACTTTGGAAGAGGAGATGCTTTGCCGCATCGACATGGAAAATACCGTGCAGAGCCTCCGCGAGGAGCTCACCTTTAAGGACCAGGTGTTCCAGCAGGAACTACAGGAGACACGCACGCGCAGACAAGTGGAGATCTCAGAGATCGGTGAGAAAAATCTAATACTTAACTTAAAAATATTTCAAAACAGTAAAAACAAAAAAAAAATGAGAAATGTTTCAACATCCATACGGAGTATGTAATAAATTAATCAATTTTATACTTTATGCAAGTAGTACTACTTGTGCGTTATAGGGGTTTCAGTCACAATTCACTGTTATATTTTTATTTATTTTACAACTTTCGAAACTTGACACTATTAATGTAATAATTGGATGGAGTAATTACAACATAATGTAAACAAATGCAATTAGCGATATTGAGTTAATTAATAATGATCTCACTGTCAATTAAATGCAAAACATTCTCATCAAATTAGTCATAATTACTACTTGAAACACAATGAATGAAGTACTTTTGAGAAATTGTATGAGTAATCTGCTGATTATTTCTTATAAAAACTATAAATAAAGTTGACAAAGTAGCACACATGTTTACACTATCCTTTTTTAATAACTGATTACTTTCGTAAATTTTAACTTTAATAAATTTAGTTAAAAAACACCAAATATAAACAGAATTTTATATATGTATAACTTATATTTTAAGTTTGACTGTGGTTTAGTTAGTTTTATTCAGTGGATTTGACAATCTTGTAATTATAATGAAAATTTAAATTTAATATAGTACATATTGAATAATTAATGCCTATTTGATTCCAGATGGACGCCTCGCACAGCAATATGAGGCTAAGCTGCAACAGAGCTTGCAGGAGCTTCGCGATCAACAGGAAGCTAATATCAAGGCCAACCGTGATGAGATTGAGACACTCTACGAGAATAAGGTACGATTGACTTATTTCTACTGCTACAGACGAAGAGAAGTCTTTCAAAACTATTGAAGTTGCTAATACATTTTTTGTGTGTACAATAGGCAAAGCTGAAGACCCCATTTGTAGAAAGTGTGGTGAGGAGGGAAGCAAGCATGGAGCACATACTATGTGACTGCGATGCACTAGCCAATAGGCGACTAAAGGTCCTGGGTCTAGGTTACCCTAAACCAGAGGACTTTATAGACCTTATTCCCGCCAACATCGTAAAACTCATAAAAATGTTTATCTACACTCATGTCATAATATTCGAATTAATACAGATAATCAAAATTAAAATAAAAAAAAACAACCTGTAACATAATGACCATTATAACACCGGTTCGACCCATTATGATACAGCAACCTGTAACATAATGACCATTATAACACCGGTTCGACTCATTATGATACAGTTATTTTTCTTAAATACTCGGGAAGGCAAAGGGATCTAACCCATACAAAAAATTTGACTCCTAATAATTTACAAAAAGCCACAACAAATAGTTTGTTGCCAGAAAAATCGGACGCCACTACTTTATCTTCACTAATGCAATTAATCAAACAACAAGAGTAAAAGCATTAGTGAAGATAAAGTAGTGTATGCAACTGCATATAACACGGGTATTAAAACACTCGTTACTATCATAAACTCACACTCGTGTTTTAATACCCTTCATTATATGACAGTTGCATAAACTACTATTTCGATGTTGGCGGGGATGGGTGATAAGGAAAGGGGAAGCACAAAGGATCCCATAGGGTCGAAGTGCTCTGAGACACAGCCACAGCCCCTTGCATAAGAATAATAACAATAATACATTTTTTTTAATTATTTGGTGGCTATTTACGTCACTGCAACCTGTAAATATCTATTGTGACTAGCCTGTAAGAAAGTCCTATCGAGTCCTTACATGTACTCTTTTAGCTGAGCACTGACTAAAAATGTTAAGATATTCCCAGCTTGGATTGTTTTGATATCGTCTGGATCGAAAATGTGTCTCTCAAAGTGTCGGTTTCTTTTGTGAATGAGAGGTTCACAAAAGCACATACTGTAATTTACATCTTTAAATGCCTCCGTAGCATAGTGGTTTGTCCACCGGATTAAAATCTAGAAGTCCCGTGTTTAGATTTTTTCATGAAATTTGTGTTCTGTTTGGTTGGTGGCAAGACTACTTTTAATTCTGCCGCCATAATAGCGTTAACCACATTATTATGTTCCCCAAGTAAGAGATAAGATAGTTGATAGATCGGGCAACACAAGTTTATGGAAATAAAGATTAAATTTTTAGACTTGCAATGAATATTCTGTTAGTATTCGGCCTATTCAGACACTTTTATATATATTCGAATACCGAATACTAATTATATAATACAAGATAATTGGTAAAATAAAATATTGATTTATTTTACATTAATATATGTTATTCTTATCATTAAATTTATCATGGAGACAGATGATTGCAGATAAGTCAAAACCTTTCAAATTTCTTCAACAGACTTTAAAATCTATGACTATAGAAAAATATTGTTTTTTTATTAAAGAAATTTTAGTCCGATCTGTAGTCGTTTGTACAAACGAGCGCGAAACAATCACGTCGATACAAGTTTGGTCATCACACACCGGCCGAATAATTTTGTCGAATATTCGGCTTGGAAGCTCGCCGCTCATATATTAACCGAATATACTATTCGTTGCAAGTAAAAAATAAAATATTTTTAAAGTAATGCATTGTAAACAAAGGTGGACGTTTTTATTAATAGTTTCTTGTGATATTTTCTGTTCAGATTAAGAACCTGCATGCTGCAGCCAACCGCAACAGTAACGCAGCCACCGTCGCCGTCGAAGAGCTGCGTACTATGCGCACGCGCATCGACTCACTCAACACTCAACTCAATGATTTGGAGAACAAGAATGCCGCGCTGAGCGTAAGTATAAAATGAATTATTTCAATTGTTCATACTTAAGTAGATTTTTTTTATTATTTAAAAATGGTTGTACATGCTTAGTACTGGAATCGAATGTAAATATTTACACGTGGTTACCATATAGTTGGAATACTTTGACAGAATACTTACAGTTATTTAATGTTAATGAATTTGAGATTCGCGAGTCAATTACTACACTTTAAAGGTTTGGCCACGATGGAAGTAAAACCTTCTTTTTGAACACAAAGTTTCACACGATGTTTCTTGGACAACATTAGTTCTTATTTCCAATCTCCATAAAAATGTATGATCACATAAAAGTAATGAAAAAAAAAACATTAAAATGTACATGTGTGTTCAATGGAGTAGGATACAGTTAGTGTTTATTGAAGTCCTGTTATTATGTTAGTAAATGTAGACAAATGATTAAACCATAATATGAAAGAAATTATTGGGTATTTTTTGAAACATTATGAATAAGGTAGAGATTTTTTTTTTCTTATATACTGGGTGTAAAAGACATGAACAGTCAAACGAGAACCACGTATTCTATACATCAAAATAAGACTTATTTCAAAAAAAATATTGCTGGGAAATGATTTTTATTTTTTGGTGTTAAAAAAAAATTGCAAATTGTACCGCGCAATGTAAAGCGCTCAACTCGCACGCAACTCGCAAAACCGCGATAATTTTGCCAGACGGTGGGCCCGTTCGTTAGTGTCCGTGCGCATCGAGTGAGCTACATTGAACGCTAACGTTTTGAAGCCATTTTTTGTTATGAAATACTAAAAAAAATGATGATGTTTCTTTCGACAATAATTAAGAAATAACGTATAGAATACGTTTTCATAAAAAAATTAAAAAAAAAATTATGACTTTGACCTTCAATAAAATCGTAACTATCAATTTCCCAGGTATAGTCTAAAGGAAGAAAAATGTTATGATGGTGAGCAGAATACATGGTTCTCGTTTGACTGTTCATGTCTTTTACACCCTGTATATATTTTTTTTATTTATAGGAAACAAACAGTTTTACATAAAAATAATTACATAGCATAGTTGATGAAGATACCAGATAGTTCCATTAGTAGTAGGGTTAGATATTTATATGATTTGTAAATGTTTAATATAGGTAAATATTCAAATAGCATATGCAGATGAAACTAATTTTTGCCTGCAACTTCGTCCACTTATAATAGTTACTTTAGGCAGCATTTTATTTTTTATATGGTACTTAATTTCATACTAATCATACACGTGTTTATTTTGTTTATTTCTTATCAAGTGCCTGAATTAAAAGTTTAATGGCTTTATCTTTGATAAGGACAAAAAATACCCATGTTGAGTTTCAGAATTTGTCACTCCCATTTCCCTCTTTAAGGGGTTGAATTTTGAAAGAACCTGAAACAAGTGTTTACTCATTCATCGATAGTACTGTGAAGTTTCGAATAAAATAGTCTTAACTAATCTTGTTTCCCCATACAAACTTTCATTGCCAATTAACCCTTTAGGGGTTAAGTTTCGAAAAATCCGGCCTTTTCCCTTGTCTACGTCTTCTCTTTATATACTAAGACTAGCTTATATGCCCGCGACTTCATCCGCGTAGTATAGTTACTTCGGGCAGCATTTAAATTTTCTTATTATTTCTTCTAACCCGAGCGCCATATACCTACAAATTTTCATGAATTTTACTTAAAAAATGACGGATTTCCATACACACTTTCATCCCCTATTTACCCTCTTAGGGATTTAATTTCCAAAAATCTTAAAATACATCTTTCTTAATTTGTCACTGGAAGGCCATGTACCAATTTTTATGGATTTTACTTTAAAATGACAGATTTCCATACTATCTTTTCACCCCCTTAGAGGGTGAATTTCCAAAAATCCTTTCTTAGTGCACCCCTAGACCTCATAAGGAACCTATGTACCAAATTTGGAATCTCTAGACCCAGCGGTTTGGGCTGTGCGTTGATATGTCAGTCAGCCATTCATTCAGTCAGTATTCATTTTTATATATATAGATTACCTATATGAAATTGGTTATTAAACTTTGGTATAATGTGGAACAGAACCGCTGCCGCGAACTGGAGCGCCAGTTGGAATCGGAACGTGCTCGTCACGCTGAAGACTTGGCTTCACTGGAGCAAGAACTGGCCCGGCTCCGCGACGAGATGGCGTCTCAGCTCCGCGAATATGCTACCCTCATGGACATCAAGATCTCGCTCGACCACGAGATCGCTACCTACCGCGCACTCCTCGAAGGAGAGGAGGACAGGTAATTGACAACATTGCATTTTTAAATAGTATTTTTTTACACGTATTTATGAATTTTCTTTAATTTTGATTCCACGTATTTTAATTCTAATTTTCCAAACTTACTCATTCTAAAACGACGTAAGTGTAACTGTGGGATTTTTGTTGGTTAATGTCATGGGCTCTACAAAATAAAAAAAAAAAGACACAACTGTCAAATCTTTGAGCCATAAATTAAAAAAAAATGGATGGCAAATACATTTTTTGTTAAAATCCTATGCTGCTCCTTTTTGGTATATTTAGTGTTTTTTTATCTCTAATATAAAAATTTATCGCTAAATATGTTGCTAAGTGCAAATCTCAAGAGCAGCTGAACCGATTTCTCTATTTATTTTTTTATAATATTCCTTGAAGTACGAGGATGGTTCTTACGGAGAGCATAATGTAATTGTTGACTTATTTTTCTGTTATTCGGGACACCGGGTCAAGACTAGCAGAATAAGTATTAAATAAAAAAAATAAAGAATAGACTGTTAGGCGGTAGGAAGTTCGCAGGGTCAGCTAGTTATATAATAATTTCTTAAGAAAATACATATAGTATAGTGTTCTAGAGGTTTCGTAATTAACTAGTTTTTTTTTTCTTCTAAATGTTGTCAATTGTATGCAGGCTGAACCTGACCGCCCAGTCCCCTGGGCGGGAGTCCCGCCAGTCTGCCAGCGGCAGCATGGCGGGACGGGTCACCCCGGGTCGCCGGGCCACCCCTCTCCGGGCCGCGCGCAAGAGGACGCTGCTAGAGGAGTCCGAGGAACGAAGCCTGCATGACTTCAGCGTCACCTCCAGCGCTAAAGGAGACCTCGAAGTCGCCGAGGCCTGTCCCGACGGCACCTTCGTTAAGATCAGGAATAAGGGCAAGAAGGTGAGACGTGTGAACTACTAAGGGCTTATTACTTTCTCGTATACGTAGTATAGAGGAAGTCTTGTAATCGTCAAAAAATTCGACCTCGAGATTTTGACGGATTTACACGTCTTGGACCTCCCTGAGTCCAAAAATTTTTTTTTATAATTATGTCTGTGTGGCTGTTCGTAAGCACGATAACTCGAGCATGCTTTAACTTATTGCGTCCAAATTTAACAGACGTGTATGACATTAAAATATAACGTTTCTATCAAATTTTGAGCCGTCGATTACGAAACTTAAGCAACCAAGTGCGCGGCCGGTACTCGGATGGGTGACCAAAATTTAACATGCATTTATGACATCAAAATATAAGGTTTCTATCAACCTTTGAGTCGTTTCCGTAATACGAGAAAGTCAAGGGGAGACCACTCCCGATTTCTTTTTAATCCTTATTTTTTATTCGTCCGATATCGTACTATACGGACAAAAAATTACATTAAATCAGTTGTCATTTCCTGACTTGTATTTGATTTCAAGTGACATTTGTTTAAGTTTGGGTATTAATTTAACTGTCTGTTAAGTTTTATCTCACAATTGAAAAATCAGCCCTAAATAGAATAGGGATGTTGACGTCTATCTCAAATAAATATAATAATAATAAAACCTTTATTCAGAAAGTGTTTACAATAGATACACGGTAACCATATTCTTTTTCCTTTAATCTGTATGCCTTCAGGCAAATGCCTCCTTCAGTCTTCGGTAGCCATTTCCACTATTTCGTCTTCCCATCTTCTAAATTGCCTGCCTCTGTGCCTTTTGCTGCCTCTTAGGTACATTTAAGTGCTCTTACTCCATTTGTCAGGCAGGACCTGATAAATTCACTAATAAATCCATATAAACAGGCTGAATTTTTCAAGTGGGCTGTCAGGCAGGCCAAATCCTAACTTATAAGAATATCGAAAGCTATCGAGCTCAAAGGATCCTGTATACACAAGTAAATACATAAATTTTGTTTTTCATCAAAATCGGGCTCGCGACTCCTTTGAGCATTTTTCGATATTCCTTATAGTTTAGGATTTGGCCCTGAAGGCCCACTTGAAAAATGCAGCCTGTATACAACCAGACAAATCCTAAGGATAAAACATTCTCCAAGACAAAAAAAAACATTGTTAACTAATAACTCCAGCATAAGTCAGACTAGCAATATCATTTAAAACAACATACATTGTGTATAGAAAATTAGAAGTGATATTAGTGTCATTAGTATTGTGTCAGGAAGGATTTGTCTATATTTCTCTGTGCGGGATTTTGAGGTCTCATAGTGCGCGTGGACGCACAGGATCGTAAAAACCTATTCATAGATAATACGTGGGGATCGGCACTATGTGTACATTAAAATGAACGCACAGCTTAGGTAGCTAGCTAGCTATATTACGCAATGCACAGTTCAAGATGTCAAAAGTTTGAAGTCTCTACGAAGTAGTAAAACGTCAGTAAATTCAACGATGTGAACTACGCAACAGAAACGAACCAATCACAGAGCTCTACTCAACGCAATGCGTTTACTTATCCAAGGGTCGAGAAACCTCATAGTAATGTTTGTGAATACGGGTGTAAGTGGTACACAAGTGGCAAACGATACAAAACGTTTCTGCGAGTAACAACGTCATTTGATATGATGGTCGCCATGGTTTTTTCTCAGTATTATGTCAGTGTTTATTATATGCTTTTCGTTAACTGGGACTATAAGTGGCCGCTGTAGTTTTTAGTAATTGAACATTTTTTAACCAACACATTGTGTCTGGCCGCGTGATGCCGGCAAAGTAGAATAGCATCACCCCATATCCTCCATTGGGTGTCGTAGAAGGCGACTAATGGATCGGGAAAGGGGTATTGATCACTTTATACTCCGTCCAGCAATCCGCATTGGGCAAGCGTGGTGGACTACTGCCTAAACCTCCTTCGATAGCAAGGTGAGGCCGTGTGTCCCAGCAGTGGGTCGAATTATAAAGGCTGTTATGATGAACCAACACATTGTGTTCCAGGAGCTGAGCCTGGGCGGGTTCCAGATCGTCCGCAAGGCCGGGGACCAGGAGACGGTGTTCAAGTTCCACCGCACCGTGAAGCTGGAGCCGGGCGCAGTCAGTACGGTGTGGTCGGCGGACGCGGGCGCGGACCACGAGCCGCCGCACTCCATCGTCATGAAGGGACAGAAGTGGTTCGTGGCTGACACCTTCACCACCACGCTGCTCAACAACGACCAGGAGGTCAGTACGCCACAGACCAAAATCATCATTGACATTTCAGCCGAGAGACCACGACAGATCGCAGGATTAAAACTAAAAATAAAAACGGAAAAATAATAGTTATTTGCTCAACAAGTGAGCAAAGTTAGTTTTTGCTGCGAGTGCCGATATTAAAGCACGAACCAGCGAAGTAGTAGCGAGTGATTCATAAATAGAGTACTGAGCGCAGCGAGTGATTTTAAGGCACGAGACAAAAAAAATTTGCTCTCGTGTGAAACATACAACTTTTCACCTATCCAGCGAGGAAATTGTTATGGGTGAGAAAAACAAAGCGATACTTTAATACATGTTTATTATCTTAAAAATAATTATTGAAAATTACTAAAATAATTTAGATGCACGTTACAGTCTTCAGAGCTTGCAGCAAAAAGCGTCTTTCGAGATTATATGAAGCAAAAGAGGTATTCTGGTGCTGGAGAGGTGAAATAGTTATTTGTTCAACAAGTGAGCAACGTTATTTTTTGCTGCGAGTGCCGATATTTAATCACGAACCAGTGAAGTAGTCTAGAATTGAATCACGAGCATAGCAAGTGATTTATAAATAGACTACTGAGCGCAGTGAGTGATTTAAAGGCACGAGACAAAAAAAATGTTTGAGAATAGTAGTTTATGCAACTGTCATATAATGAAGGGTATTAAAACACGAGTGTGAGTATATGAAACGAGCGCAGCGAGTTTCATAATAGTAACGAGTGTTTTAATACCCGTGTTATATGCAGTTGCATACACTACTTTATCTTCACTAATGCTTTTACTCTTGTTGTTTGATTAATTGCATTAGTGAAGATAAAGTAGTGTCGTCCGATTTTTCTGGCAACAAACTATTTGTTGTGGCTTTTTGCAACTTATTAGGAGTCGAATTTTTTGTATGGGTTAGATCCCTTTGCCTTCCCGAGTATTTAAGAAAAATAACTGTATCATAATGAGTCGAACCGGTGTTATAATGGTCATTATGTTACAGGTTGCTGTATCATAATGAGTCGAACCGGTGTTATAATGGTCATTATGTTACAGGTTGTTTTTTTTTAATTTTAATTTTGATTATCTGTATTAAAAAGTATGTCATTTTATGTTCACCTTTGATATCGTAATTCGAATATTATGACATGAGTGTAGATAATAGTTATTTATTATACAAGAGTGGAAAGTTCCTTTTTAACCGCGTGCTCGATTTGGATGACCGAGCAAGCGAAGGATTCTAAAGTTGAATCACGAGCGCAGCGAGTGATTCTAAATTAGAATCCTGAGCGTCAGCGAGGGAAACAAACGAGCACAAGGTGAAAAATCTTTCCACTCGAGTGCAATACGTAACTTTTCATCCCACCTCAGCGAGGAAATGACAAAATGAAAAAGAATTTTTTCACAATTTAAAAAGTTCTAATCATAAATTTGGCACCATAGAGGTTACATTAAATAGGTTTAATGACGTTTTGAATTTACAATTATATTGAGTACTCATTATATGTGATGTTCTAAATTCAAATCTACTTTGCCACTCAAGCGAATAAAATAGAATTTTCCAGCCAGATTTCGAAGCGCAAAATTACACTTTCCGAGGTGGTGGGATGAAAAATATATTACGTATTCGGTATTCGGCCGTATTTAATGAAAGTAGCCGAATACCGAACCAAATAACTGAATATTCGTTTCGTTGTGTACAATAAATGCATTTTGCAGGAGTTGGCGGTGTCTGAGCGACAGCGGCGACAGGTGAGCACGAGCGCGCAGAGACACCGCGAGCTGGCGCACAAGTACCCGCGCCGCGAACAGGTAACATCTACCGACTAGTTGAAGTAAAACTTCTTTAGGCGCGACTAGGGGGTAACTCAGATTTTTCTAACGGAAGTAACGCTCAGTATTCTATAGTCTGTGTAGTTTCCGCTATTTAAAAATAGTAATTTCGATTGGTCGTAAGTATCTGTCATATTTTTTTTTTTTTCAGTTAAAATTTAATCATTTCAGTGATCTACGTCAAAGAAGTTTTACTTCAATCGCGCGTAAAGGTTACACGCACACAATTTTTTATTTTATTTTATTTTCACCATTTTAGAACAAAAATATACAGTTAGCTACATAATATAAAATATAACAATATACAACATGTAAACTAAATAACCAACACCCTGAATACACAAAAAAAATTGTTGTAATCAACTCTGAAGCCGATCCCAAACCACCTGTATTCAGGGTGTTGGTTATTTAGTTTACATGTTGTATACGAATATATTGGTTTGAAGGCCAATTAAAAGTTTCCTCTTACAACCCAAATAACATGTATAAAAATAAAAGCTGATTTTTATAGACTGATTTTTAGAATTTTAAGTGAAGTGAGTTCCATTTTTCCTCACCTTTAGCACCTGATATCTGGCGATTGGCAGCCTGACCAACTTAGCACGTTTTCGTGTATTCAACGCACATAGAAACGCTACTCTATTACACACATTTGATATTTGAGAAAATAAGTAACTTCTGGCAGCTTTGGGATCTTTCTATATGAATATTACACTCACTATAAAAATATACATACATATTTAAATAATACACTGATTTATTTTTTCATAGCAGGCCAGTTTGTGGCCTTCAACGCCTGATGGTAGCACTATAATAGTAAATATTTTTTTATAATATGTACATGCATTTTTGAACATTTTAATCAGTATTTTATCAACAGGTATGCAGTCATAGTCATTAATTTAATATCATATTGGAAGCCACATTGATACCAAATAATTGTGGAGACTTTTAAACACAAACGCAGACTAACAGGATACAGGTCAACATCAGTTGTTTCAACTGCCAACCTGTTAAATAATAATAATAAACATTTGGCAACACTCCAGTGATTATTGTTGCCACTTTTATTGTAGAAAAATAAAGACAATCTTCTATTACAAAAAAGTAGTTTCTAAACTATAATGCCCATTTTACTTTTATTGTTATTCATCACTACAAAACAGTTTTTACAAAATTTGTTAAGATAGTTAAAAATATTATTATTATTATTAAAATATAATTTTTTGCCTTATAGTTGGGTGAACTGCGAGAGGGTGAGGAGAACTGCCGCATCATGTAAGATGTCGCCCTGGTGCCTACGCTTCACTCGACAGGAGCTAAAACTCTGCCCTGTGGGCAACTCTCGAAATCCTCTCCATAATTTCTTTGGGATGCTCAATGCATCGTGTTTAGTATCCTACGTGTCTCGCTACTTTTAATCTAATCATGTAGTAGAATTTTGTGTTCAAATAAATGTTAAGATTTGCAATGACTTTTAAGTCCGATTCCCTGATAAGAACACCTATTTAGCAGCTAATGTAGCCGAACACATGTAATGAACTTAGTAAAACACGAATATAAAAGTCTACCATGCTAAAGAAATACATATTCACTGCCTTCTGATGGCCTTTTCCATGTATCACATCTGTGAACATAGTACAAATAGCGTTCACTGTCGTGGGTAAGTATAGAATTATTAAATTTTATTACATATTTAATTTCGCCCACCCTCACAATGCATTAGATTTTAAGTAATTTTATATCAAATAATATTAATAAAGTATCCATCAGATAACAGAGATAAATGAAGTAGATAAGATCTACTAATATTAATAACATTGTCTTGTGACACGACTAGAGAGATCATTGTATTTAGGTTAAGTTTCCTTTGACATTACTGTTGTCGAATTCTAGAATAAGTTAAATTTTTTCATAGTATGTTTGCTATTTTAAAACGAGATAAACAGGTGCAAGTCTCAAAATAAAAGGCTCTCCATTTAGTAAAAGATACACCATTTGTATATCTAAATTCTGCCTTACTAAATAATTATAAATTATATTTTAAAAATTATCATTCTAGTTTATTTTTTCTTATTAGATATATTATTCACGAAGTGTTATCATTTTTGTTTTAATCATAGAGGATTGAATCTGATTTGTGTAACATTTTTTTTTTAGTGATGAGTAATCATGAGACCTTTTTAATTTGGACACAGTTTAAAATATCTTCCATGTGCAGAATACCTATTATTACAAAATAAATTTATATTTAGGTTAATGGAGTTTTTTATTTTCACCATATAAAACCCCTAGTGCTATTCCATAAACACCCATTGAGGAAATACTGCGAATGTTATTCTGAGGTTTTTCCTTAAATCTCCATTACAAATTAAAATAAAAACATTTTTTTTTATTTATTTTGTGTATTGTGGTTGTAGGTATTTTTTATAATCATTACCGGACCCATCTTCCATGCTAATAAGCGTCGACTCATGCCTTTATGTCAAGACATCATCACTTGCAAAGTTCTGCAGGCCAAGTATCCTCCGTTTTGTATGGGGTTGGTTTATGTGTTTATGTTATGGTCCGTATCGAGAATAAAGTGCAGTGTTTCTTGTGTATTCCCAGTAGTTCCAGTGGAGTAGCCCCATCATGAGACTACTGATATTTTTTTTCCCAGAGGTTTTAGGAACAATTTGACCTACATTGTCGACCCGGCTTTGTTTGTTTTTGAAATACTTAAAAAAAAATTATATCTACTTACAGACTATGAAATGAAACACTACATAATAATAATACAACAATAATTACAACACAATTTTGATGTTTCATGTTCTGTTGACTATATTTGATGTTAAGTTGAGTTAGTTATAATAGTGTGACATGTTTATTTATTGTAGGACAACCTATAAATCTTACACTATTACAGATGCAAAAATTACACACATCATTTATAATTACTGAAGTTTATGGTTATTAATAATATAGTTTCATTAATAAAAACTTCATGGTAACTTTGTTGAACAAATATACTTAAAGCTAAGGTTTTGTATAACATCAAGTCCAGATATGCATGCCGTGGCAACCTTTATTTAATATAATATATTTCTACGCTCACACCAATTAATTAAGTCTGCACTTAGAAGGACTGTTAAAGCACTTAGTTTTATGCTGTAATAGTGTATGATTTATAGGTTGTCCTAAAATAAATAAACATGTCACATTATTATAACTCAACATAACATTGTTGTACAATGGCTTCATAAACGAACTAGATACTTTGCCTCCACTAAATAAATTAAAACGCGTTGGATAATTTTGCTTTAAGAAAAAAACAGGTGTCATGTTTAGTTTTAGAAATAGGCTATACGGACTTAGTTTCCTTTGCCTTTCTGAAAAACGAGCAAAAAAAAAATTGTTTTAGAGATGTGCCATCTCGATTTAAAACACGCAAAGTCGATAAACTATCGACAACTTAACTGGAATTGACCTCTGCCATTTTATGACATTTGTGACCAGCCAATTGATTGTTTTTTGGAGTTTTTCCCGAGTTCTTGTTGTAAAAACACGTGTTGAGAGACTCCATTCTTAACCCAAATCAACCGTACATTTTATTTTACTTTAGTTACATTTTCACTTGACATTGGCAAAATGCGACGCCACGCCATTAAGAAGAGAATAGAATAGATTGTTTTTGAAATTAGTAAATTAATAGCAATGAGCTTATATATTAATAGTTTAATGCGCCCTCCACACTCTCGCCGAGAACACCCGAGAAGCGAGAGTGTGATTAGTTTCTAGCGTTCTCGTTCTCGGGCTCGCCTGTTCTCGGCTCGGTGTCGGTTTTTTGGCCCGCTTCAAAGGGTTTCTCGGGCGAGAAAAGAGAACCGTATTGCGCCCTCCACACTCTCGCCGAGAAGCGAGAATGTGATTAGTTTCTCGCGTTCTCGTTCTCGGCTCGGTGTCGGATTTTTGGCCCGCTTCAAAGGGTTTCTCGGGCGAGAAAAGAGAACCGTATCACATTCTCGTTCGGCCTCAGTGCGACGTAGGAAGTGATTTCCATCACCTGTGTGTGCTTTGCATTTATTATTTTATTAATATGAGCTTTGAAACAGGGCCTGTCTTAATAATTAATTTTATCTACACTCATGCTTTAAATCTTCTTTTTAAAACATTGATTTTGCTTCTAATTTTTTTTTTGGTATTTAGTTAAGATCGAAATTCATAGCAATTCGTTCAGGTTTAAGTCCCGTCTCAGCACTTATCCATTCCCTCCCAGGTTATTTTCTATTCTATTTAATTTGGTATCCTCTATAAAATATTCTAAAACAGCTCATTGCTAACATTAAAACAACCAATATCCTAGTAAAAACAGATGATATAATTATAATGTTAGGTTGTACTAATTTTTATAATATCACTCCTTCCCTTTTTCGATCCTACAAACTGCTGTGGTTTACTGTAAATACCAAAGCCGCTGCACTGTCAGTCGTCCATTTCGCATGACGGTCGAGAACGCAAGTGAGAAGGTCGCGTGAGTGTGGATACCTTCTCGTGTCTCGGGTCAAGTCTCGGCGAGACTTCTCGCCGAGACTTCTCGCGTGAGTCTGGAGGGCCTATAAGATTGGTAAATTGTCAGACGGTGGCAAAGAAGTCTCGCTGCAGAGGTAACCTTGGCAAAAATGCATGGCAGAATAGTATACATACATTGTTCACCGCGGGACGAAAGTGACAGATTACCAACTTTCTCCCAAGTGTTACATAGTGATTTATACTACACCAGTGAAGAACATTCAAAGACTTGTTAAATTGAAATAAGCAGTACCTATAATAAAATTATTAAGAGATTATGATTATGCAACACTAGTTGCAGATGTTCTGCGAAACACCTGCCAACTAATGGCCTGTTGTTATGTATGTCGCAGCGCGCGTCCTGCTGCCGCCGTGGACGTTGCGTTAAAAATAGATTTTGATACAACTTTTCCTTCCGCTAAACACGCTAGAAATGGAATTTCATACAACTTTTCCTCGCGCATATTTAGGTCGAAGAAATGATCAATTTTCTCTTTTCAATTTGAGGGAATAATAGCTACTGTTCCGATCAGTAGGCCTATTCCCTAACTTTTTTTGACAGTTGAAAGTGATGATCACCGAGTGAATTACACATCCATTGCTGTTTTACACGACAATTGCCATCATAGCGTGTTGCATAAAACAGCAATGGATATGTAATTCACTCAGTGATGATCACTTTCAACTGTCAAAAAAAGTTAGCGAATAGGCCTACAGGTGTAGTATAAATACATTTCTGCCATGTAGCTAGTTGTTTACAGTATAGACCTCTAACAGCCTTGGTAAACGAGCGTGTGCTTTGTTAAACCTTCGATGCAATCGATTGTCCACTTGGATAGGCCCTCAGAGCATAGATCGATGCACTGTGCAGCGAGTAAAGCGTGCAAACCAAGAAATTTATAGGTAAAACTGGAAGCCACAACTCAAACAAAAAGTGAAAGCAAAAAATTTTACCTTGAAACTTACTATCCATTTATCTCTTTCTAACCACTAGAGCACGTGGCACGTGACCGGCATTAGCCGGTCACGTGCCATACGTATTAGTCGTTATGTACGTATTAGTCGTTATGTACGTACATCATTATATTACTTGTGGGTAGAGTTAGAAAGAGACAAGTAAGAAACGGAAACATGCAAAGGTTACTTGGTGTGAAAAAAGTTGTCTCACTTTTATTTATTGGTAGTGTAGCTTCCAGTTTTACCTATTTTCTTGGTGCAAACAATGAACCAATCGCGCTCACGATCTTGTTGCTCGCTCGATTCGTTCATTTACTATGTATTGCATACTTTAAAAAGACCCAACATAAACTCGATTGACTCATCTCTATTCATGTCATTGTCATGTCAGTGTCAAATTGGAAGGAAACATTTTGCGGTGATAAAATAAATGGAAAATTGACGATTATTTCCGTAAATATTATTTAAATGCTCCTTTTTTAATTCTTCTATATTAAATTTCTGAAGGTCAGTATTATCGATTAATTAAAGTTTTATGTCTAATGCAGTCAAGAGCAAGAAACATATTTAAAATTTACCAAAGACTTCATTTTACTACAAAAATTACAATTATTACAATCATCATGTCATGACCGTCTCCAATATAGGTATATTATGGTTTCTATTAATGGCCCTGACTGCTATCTTGCAATACTTGCATGCATCTAAGATAGGAAATGTTATTTGATTAATATACAATTTGTTATCGGTTCCTTCCAACACTCTATTTTTAAGATTTAAGGCTGCAATTTAGACTGTCTATAAATCTTTATAATATGAGTGATTGAACTTCTAGACTCCTCCCTGAGGCAATCATATCTAGAATTTTTAGTTTTTTGAGGTTATGTGGAGCTCATATTTAATTTAATCAATTTATGAGTTTCTTATTCTTTCAATATTTAATTGTAGAAGGTTTTATATGTAATTAAGAACATAATAATCTCTTTATAAGAAAAAAACTACACTAATAAAAAAATTATTTTTTATGATACTAGAAAAACTACACTGAAAAAAATCGACCTGCTTCAGGCGGGAATCAAACCCAGCATTTTCCACAATCCGGGCGGCTGCGTTAACCACTATACTACCGAGGCTTTGCTTTCGCAGTAGAAATTTGTCAGTGCTTGGTGCTTATGTTTTTATCGTAAACATTGTGTCATGGTATATTTAAAATTTGCACTTCTAACATCCAAACGAAATATTTTCGCAAATATTTGATGCCCAGTTAAGATGAAACTACCTTACATTATGGAATAAATTTTGCATATACAAAAGCGTGAGCATTTTTAATACCTACTAGAAAAAATACACTGAAAAGGAATCAACCTGCCCCAGAAGAGAATCAAAAAATGCAGTGTTTGTAAACACAAAAATTATTCTATTATTATGAGTTTACCTCTTCTTTATAGTTGAAAATGGATATGGTAAATTGGATCCCTGAAAATAATTCCAGAGTAGGAACATCTGTCTATTCTTTTTAAGTTATTTAAGCAAGGATCAACAAAAATAAATAAAAAAAGTGTAAAATATAATCAAAATTTAAACAAAATTGCAGGCCCATAACAGGTTTTTGCGACAACGAATGTATAGCTAATTTGAGCACACAAGGAAGAACTCTTGGTCTTCAGGTCGAAGCCAAATTATTCCGAGAGAAAAAAAAAGTTGCTCGCCCCTCAATTTGCTATTTGCATTCTGCACCTGACTCTCATATATGTATGTATACTTTAAAAACATAATCCATCCCTACATCAGATTCCACGTTACTACATTCATCATTAGGTAAGTTTTTGTAATCTGACAGATCTTTTCCAACCACCGCGTCAATATAATTGTCATTTAAACCTATTTTTAACTAAAACGAAAAAACACAAATTTCAAAAAACTCATGTAACCACCTGCTATACGTCTCACAGACCCAAAATATTAGTTTTTTATTCACCTCAGACAAACGCGTGCACATCCGGCGACGACAAGCAGTTGCAGGGCACAAAGGGATGTGGAGAAAAGGTACAGGAATGTAGAAGTTCATATGCATCTCAATATTATTGATTTTTTATGCAACAAAGTCTGTGAGTAGGGTTACCGTCCGTCCGGATTTGTCCAGACTTCTGGACTTTTGTCAGGACTTTGTCCGGTCCATTAATTTGTCCGGATGCTGATCAAATAAGTAAGAAAGAAGGAGTAAGTAACGGACAGGCCGTGCAGGAGCGAGGCGTGTGATCCTCGCTTCCCGAAATCTTATGTACTTCTCTACATCACATACAAACTTTTATGAATTTTAGCAATTAAAGTTTTTATTATCTCCTATAAATAAAAATTGCATATTCGAACCTTAGGATGGACTGGAATTGGTCATAACATTAAAAGGAAAGATGGTGATGTAGCAAGCTATAGTCAATTTAATGTATAAATATTATTGAACACTTTTTTAAAATCATCTAATAGTAAATGCGTTTTGTTAAGTATATCATCTGAAAAATGGGTCAGCGATAATCTATCTCATAACTGCTAATATTGCGCCTGAAATAATGTGTCGCGTCTGCAACTACTTTAAAAGTCGTGGAGTGTTAGTAGTGAAACGTATTCTTTCCATCTCTCGGTGGCCGATAACACATCTATAAATAAAGTGCATGGTAATTAGCGGTTGCTAATACATTAATTATTATCAATCTTATGGATAATCAAGTTAACATCCGGGTGGTTCCATTGCGGCTTCCGCACCTTGACCGAGGTGGGCGCAGCGCAATAGGTCAGGGAGGCGCGCGGGGCTTGTTTGGGCGGGCGTAGTAGCGTAGTGACGTCAGAAGCGGTATCGACTTCGTCGCCCGTCACAACACCCTGCCCCCTGCCCCCTGTCTCTGCCCGCAGTCGCCCCGCCTGCTGTAGCCCGCGCCGCGCATCTACGCATCGCGCCGCCAGGAAGTTTGTCTTATGGAAAACATTCAGGATTATTTTCAAAGATTCAGTTACCACACCCCAGAATCACCTGACTCCTCAGAAAATGTATGAATCTGCTTTGAAATCTATTGATGTATCTCAAGTTTTCTACAAAACAGTAGATACTATGACACCATTGTTTTTTGCAAAACTGATTTACATGTAATTCTACAGTATCTAATATATCACTTATCTTCCGACCTTATCATTTTGTTTCGTAAATGCTAAATAACTTTCCTAACATGTAAACGTTTACCTTTTATTAAACTTCAACAACTGGGATATGTTAGTTATTGCGCATAATTCAGAACTTATGTTGCCCTTTTAACCACTAAAATATTCAAACCTTTTATACAGAAGATGAATCTTTATTATTCCTTTTTTGAATAGTCATCGCTTTTATAATAACCCTGAACTGAGATACCGCTGCTGTTTGTTGGTCCATAATAAAATTACGTAAATGTCCACAAACAAGCTCACATAACAAGTGCGCAGTTGTCACAAATAGCAATCTGGGTGGAACTTCCCTCCTGTATCCCAACAGAAGCCCTTGACCCACATCGAGAAAGCCTCAAATAGATTAAATAAGTAAAGAGTTTCTTGCCTTTGCCAAGGATTTAGATATATTCTGCGATAAACAACACTTAGATCAAAGCGGAAAACCAATGAGATTATAATATAGGTAACTTTCTGGGGAACTTGCGTTTTTAATAAAATAAGTTTTTTTGTTCTAGTGCATAAAGAATGAATAGCTAAATATGGCAAAATCCTCCCGGGATAATAACTTCCAACCCGCCAAACGTTTCATGAAGATACCAATACATGTAGTGGAAGAGCATAACGATGTTTTGCAATATATTTATTCGGCTATCGGAGGAAAAAAACTACCCTTGGAGGGTACAACTTTGCTTCACCTAGATGCCCATCCAGATATGCTTATAGATCGCAAATTGAAGGGTGAAGAGGCCCGATCAGGAAGGAAACTTTTGTCACTGCTACAAATAGAAAATTGGATTGTACCCGCTGCGGCTGCTGGGCATATTGGACGGGTCGTGTGGCTGCGTCCGGCGTGGGCGAAACAATTCTCAGATGGCTCCCGCGTTATTCAAGTCGGCGATGACGCCAGAACGGGCTTGCTACGAGTCAATAGTAAAGAACCTTATTATCTTTCCGACGCATTATATTCTTCAGAGCTTACTAATAAAAAAGATTTTGACTTAACTGTTGCGGAACTATGCGATAGCATAACGGAAGAAAACTCTAAACTTGCAGACGAACTAAATATAACTCAACCTTATGTCCTTGATATAGATTTGGACTTTTTTAGTACTGGAAATCCATTTTTGTTACTTTATAAAAATATAGATTTGTACAATCGATTGGAACCTATATTTGGTTTTGATCTGCCTGAGAATGATAGTATTGAAGCGTTGGAAAAAGTTCTTACAGCACGTGAAGCTCAGTTAGAAGAGCTGGAAGCTTTGTTTGAACATTTGGAAGAGAAAAATAATTTAGATGATTATCCTGGAAACAAAACTGATCTGTTTTACAAGGTATTGATCTAAATTAACTGGATGCTAATTTGATTGCAGAAAAATCCATGAAATGTTGAAATATTTATATAGAGATGTGCTATTTTTAAACCCGTAGGTGTCTGACATTGCGTCATCAATTTTAGCGGAGGCTGAGCGTCATAATGAGTCTCCAGACTGGTGGGCGGTATACGCAGGCGGCTGTACCAGGGACCAGGGAGGACTGCCTTACCACATAAGCACAGAGGAAGAAATTAATAACATGGTCAGAAACTGGCTTACTAGTTTACTGAAGAAGCTATCTCCGCCCGTGATGATTACTATAGCTCGCTCTACTGACGATGGATACTGTCCCTCGCATCAGGTAAACTATGAATAGCTCACATTTTTTTTTTTTCTTGACAGGGAAGCTTGGGAACCTCATCATCCCCCTGATGGTAAGTGAAGATAAGGCTGAAGATGGAATCGGGCTTCACCAGGAACCTTCAACCACAGAGAGACTGGCTATCTTATCATTAATTGTCGGAAACCAATAATGCTGTTGGCCAAAATTACAATAATGTGGTAGTAGCTGACCAGACGAACTTGAAAAAAGAAAGAAAGAAAGAAAATATTTATTCATTGCCAAACATCACAAATTACAACATGTCACTTTTACAGCTACTTAGCAATGAAAAGGCTTCCACTCAGCATAATATCGAGACCCCGTGGAGCCACGACGCTGATCTTCCGTGGATACCTCACACAGTCCTTCCATCAACCAAACCGCCTGCAAATTTGTATTCCCCTGGGAATCGAACCCGAGATCCATGGACCTAATTTCGGTGGATGAACCACTAGCTAGACTACAGAGGCGGTTGAATGGCGGCTTACATTTAAAACTTTATTAATTTATAGGCATTTACTTGTGATAGTTCTAATAATAATAAATCCTTCTACAGAGTCAAACATCCTCTCAGGCAAAAAAAAAACATTGTTAACTCCCTAACAGGGTTTCAAGTGATAATTATTAATTATCAAGATAAATGAAGGTTGATAATTATCTTGATAAGTATAATCGAAAATATTTGCCACTTGTTATTTGTCGTCTACATGTATCGGAACGCGCTACTAAACGTCAATAGCGGGGATTCCCCGCGTCGTCAGATTTTTGTATCTAAACTGTAGCTTATTCATTATATTCTTCATTCATTTGTTTTGTGTGTGTGGCCGACACAAAGAAGTTAAAGTTAGTTTTACAATTCTTAGCGTAACGAGTTATGTACAAAAATATAAAATAGATTGTTTCCTCAACATTACGTAATGCCACGAAATAGGGCTTAAATCTGTTTGATAATTATTGGATAATTATCATGATAATTACCGCGGTAATTATCAAAGGGCTTATATTTATCTTGATAGCTAATTTCAAACCCCGCTCCCTAACTCCTACACGAATTCTACTAGCAATGTCGTTACAAACAACAGTTTGTGTATAGAAAAATATAAGTGATATTTGTGTCGTTTATATTGATATTGTGTGTGTGATTGTATACGTTAGTTTTGAAATAGCCCCCAGAATAGTACAAAAATCAGCCTTCAGAATTTAAGTGAAGTGAGACGGATTTTTACACACCTTTAGCACTTGATTTGATACCTATTGATTGTCCGTCTAATCAAACAAATTTTACAAAAGTGTAGTAGGTATCAGTTTCTGTTGTTATTTTTGGAAGGTAATAATTTTGTTAGCATCTGTTTTCAAATTCTCCCTTTTCAATGAAGTCACAGGGACTAATCCATGTTAAGGTCAGGATATTATAATACTAAAAACTTAGGTTATATTTTATTTCAATATTCATAAATATACTTACCTACTAAGGAAGTTTGTTAATATAACTTTACATGTGTAAATAATTCTTTTTTACAGGTGGATTTGATTCAATCATTAGTCCTCGAAACTTTGAAGGAAGTCTTTGATACCGATGACCCGTTATTACATTATTTATCTGTAAATACTTTATGATTTGTTTCAACTAGTGCATTTTAATGTAAATAAATAAGTAAAATAATAGTGATATGTTTTTCTTAATACATTACGATGTATGCACATACACCCATAACAAATAGGTACATAGGAAACCTGCCCGCCTATTCGCTAACTTTTTTCACAGATGAAAGTGATGATCACGGAGATAATTACATATCCATTGCTGTTTTTTACACAATAAGTGCCTTAAGATCGTGTCGTGTAAAACAGCAATCGTTTCAATCACTCACACCCGTATTAACAAACATTACCTTTTTTCGGTTTCGGATTTTTTTTTCGGTTACCCATCTGAGTGCCGACCGCGCACTTAGCGGCCTAGGATAGATTTGAACCCGGGGCGGTAAGAGGGTACGCTTCAAAGTTGGTGCTTCAATAAAAAATCTGGAGTGGTCTCCCCTTTTGACTTTCTCGTATACCGGAAACTACTCAAAGGTTGATAGAAAACTTATATTTTGATGTCATACATGCATGTTAAATTTTGGCCACCCATCCGAGTATCGACCGCGCACTTGGTTGCTTAACTTTCGTGATCGACGGCTCAAAAGTTGATAGAAACCTCATATTTTGATGTTATACATGCATGTTAAATTTGATTGTAATTTAAGTTAAAGCATACTCGAGTTATCGTGCTAATAACACAGACATAATTCCAAACGTGTAAATCCGTCAAAATCTCGAGGTCGAATTTTTTGACGATTACAAGACTTCCTTTACTACGTACGAGAAAGTAAAAAGGTCACGTACCTACCTATATGTAACTGTAATGTTGTCACCCGTTTTGGTGTTGGTCGTTGTCACCCCTTGGTGCGCTTGGTGCTTGGCATCAGGGGCGGACCGCGGTAAGCGTCATCGTAGCCATAAACGCTTGCAACGCTGACGTCATAATCGACAAACTGCTCACCCCAAACCCTACCCGTGGAGGTCTGGCGACCTTACTCACCAACAGAAACACAACACCACATAAATGTAGTGTCATTTCACTGTGGTCATTGTAGTATCCGATTTGAAACGTGATACATAATAATGGCGCACAAATTGATGTGGCTCAGGCTGTCTGGACAAATCTTCAAAATAGCTTACATTTAAGTAGGTCAATAGGGCATTTTATGTGACGGCTAACCACCCTTACTTCAGAAGAGGTGACGCTACAGAATCTTAGATAATCGATCGAAACCGTGTCCAGCCAGCTTGAAAAACCACTTTTCGCTGGTCTCTCAATCTCGGTAACGGAAGTGGTTTTGAAGACTTTTTGCATATCAACGGGCGTCACATAAATTTGTGACGGGCATCGAGCTAAAAGTTTTGTGATACGTACAGCGGTTTATTAGAAAAATGCAAAAATCTGTGTCCAGCCAGCTTGAATTTACGTTTAAAACTTCTGGCTGGCACTCCTGAATCTCGATAACCGGAGCGTTTTCGAATATGGTTCCTTTTACTAACAAAATGTGACGCAAGTTGTGACGGTAATAACGTTTGATTTATGGCGTCACGTGTAATGGTTTACGAGAAATCAATTAAAAACTGGTGTCCAGCCAGCTTGAAGTTCAAGCTGGCTGGACACATGTATCTCCGCTGCCTGATGGTCTACGGCCTTCGAAATATGTTCAATTTTTTGTGACGGGGACGATAATGATAATCTGAAGTTGTGACGGAGAAAGTTTACGTAGTTTCAAAGATATTGATCATTAAATTATTTTCATACAAACACTGCAGTAGGGTTACCAATATTGTAGGTTTTATGTAGAAACAAGTATATTATTTTAAGGCTTTAATGAACGAAAATACGTGTATTGGTGATATTAATACCTACCTACTAACCTACATTTACAGTACCTACATATTTTAATCGATAGAAGACAAAAGCGTAGAGGTGTTGAAAGGGGGTAATTTTTTGCGATATTGATTATTTACGTGCAGATAACTACTCTTTTTAGTGGGTAAGTATTGGTATTTTTCATGGTAAGCATAAATAATTAATGCTATTGCATAAATAATGCTATAGCAACACAGGATACAATGGTTTCATTTTTCTTCTAAAAATTCTATGAAAAGTAAATACTTTCCGGCAAAGAGAGTCAAAAATATTTTAAGTATAAGTATTTAGTTATATTTTACTGTAAAAATATTTTTTAGGAAATATCTTGGTCACGAAAAGATACTGAACAATTTCTGAACGTGCTCATACGCTGCCGCAGACCGACTTGGGTTCAATAGGTAGGTAGTTGATGTTGGTGTCGCCATCTGTTGCTTAAAGTTGATACTACTAGGACAACTGTTCGAATCATAATTATCAAGGAGCTTATATTACCTATAGAATGGAGTCATTAGTCAAATGAAAAAAGTGAGGGCAAAAATTTTGACAACCCTTGACATTTCTTGACATTTCTAGAGAGGCTCTGTCTCTTTCTAGTAGGGTGCCTATAGCAGAAAAAATAATTACGGACAATCTTGGACTTCGTCAAGTTAATAAAATTAATTAGTACTCAAAGTTTAAAATATTTTTGAGTTTACCATGACAAAGAATTAACATTCATAATAATTAGTTTTAATCTTCTGTACAACTGTCTGTTACTATAAGTAAATTTACACTTAACATTGGCGAAATATAAAAATGAAAAAGCTCTTTATTAAATGGACTTTGTTAAGTACTTTTAAATCGTCAAAAGCCCTACCACCATTTCGGGACGAAATAATAATTATTATGCTGAGATGGAGCAGAAATGGCGAAAGACTCCGGCGAAGAACTCCACAGCTTACAATTTTGTAATGATTTCAAAACATCAATACAAGTCAATAAATAATTATCAATTTCATTTAAGTTACAGTTTTACATGCGTATATTTTGGGTAGTTATTAAAAATAAATAAAGTAGTAGTAGTGGTAGTTTTATAAATTCTGTAACACACTAAGTTTATTCCTTAATAAAAACTTGATCACAAGAACTGTTCTATTTTAAATCTAAACATAAATAACAATCTAAACATTCATATATTACATATGTGACTCAAGAATTTATGTAAAACAAAGTTATATATACACATAATATTGATACTTAAAAGAACAAAATCCTTTATTATTATATGATACAATGATATCCGCAGAATATAGTTACATATTCACATAGATACTTCTAAATTACAAAATATTGACCTAAAATATATTACTTTCATATCAATCGATGTTTCATAATACTTTATAATGATTGGCAAAATAATCGATTCTGTAAAACAAGTAAGAAGAAAGTTACAGCTAATTTTGTACAAGACAAACTTAAAATCGCTCTGCTATAAAGAAAAAATTATGCAGATGTGACTTTATTCTATCATGAGACCAACAATTAAAAATATGAATACCGGTAAAAGATGTAAAAGAATCATTTGTACTCGTAACTCGATTAATACTGGTTAACGTATGACAAGGTATATAACTTTGTCATGTATTAACCAGAATTAAAAAAATATGCATAAAACGATAAGGATTTCCTATGTAAAGTTGGTCGGTACGCAACGTATCACACCATGTATTTGGAATAGCCCGTATTAACTTTATTCGGTTTCAAAGAGTTTGTACCTCATTCTTACTTTAAATTGAATGCCCTACGTATATATATATATATATATATATATATATATCAACCTACTGTACCTGTTACGCAGTTACGAAGTCAGAAGGATAAGAGCGAAGATAGTGTAATTTCCGCCTAGGGTCTTTCGGAAATCTAAAAAGAAAAGAAAATTTTATGTATACAGGCACTTTTAACTTGTAATTAGCATATTAAAAACTATCATTTGATAGGCTTGAATAGCACAGTCACAATTTTATTAATTCTGTGTCAATTTTACTAACCCAAATTCGAGTGAAGTTTGAGGTCACTGTGCATATTGCACTCTGCGTTACATGTTAGTAGATGCAAATGTGAAAGATAAAATACACTATTACACTGGTAAAATCCAATCAATCATTTTGAATATGTTTCTCAATTAAAATAATGTACATTGCACAAATTACATGTTTTGTTCGTAAATAAACGTTCCCAACCAAAAATGGGTAGAACGATTTATGTATTATATATATACATAATTTATAAACTATATATATAATCTATATATATCTATATAACAGCTATTTCAAAGACTTAAAAATATATATATATCAATTTTGATTGCCATTTCTGAAAGGAAAAAGGTTATTATTTTATAATAATTCTGGAAATCCTAGTCACCCTAGTCAATTTGTTTACACATATTTGAATAAGTAATTTATGTATGAAAATTAATTAAATTCAGATAGTATTAAAGCCGAGTATCAGAAATTACTTTCCCCTATGGAGTTTCGCCCAATAACGATAATCATATGGAATTACATGTGAAAAACCAATTTTACTTAGGTGAACAATAATATGCAATTATAACACTTACAAGTGAAATTTCAGACTGCATCCTGGATACCACTCACTTCTGCAACCACGAACTATACAGCAATGCACCATTTTGCACTATTTATAGTTATTAAAATGTAAAAAGCCGTACCAAAATCGCGAGTCGATATTTATGAATATGTCAATTACGACAATTTATGTCATGTTGAGATTTCGGGACATTGACACATGAATAGAGTGCTGCCATTACATAAATCCTTTCATTTCCCATAAGTTATAGAAAGAATCACAATGATGATTTTCAAAATAAAATACAAACCTAAACATTAAAAGTAAATATATTATATTAATTTCTTTCATCGATAATAAATACTCATAATTGAATACAATATGTTAAGTTTTTAGCTACTTTTCTACTTTTGTTTTAGAAAGATGGGGAAATCTTGTTTCTATGTAGTCGTGTTTAGAAAGAGATGACGACAATTTCTAGAAAGAGAAATGTGAAATTTGAAATGTCAAGTATTGTCAAAATTTTTGCCTTCACTTTGTTACTTTGTCTAATGACTCCATTCTTTAGTATAAGCTCCTTGATAATTATGTTCTCTTCCTCTGAATCAGACTCTTTCATCACCCGCATGCTATACCGATTATGGCGCGCCCTACGACTAGGTACTTACTCTGAGTTTTCTCAAAAAAATGATAGTTAATATTTTCTCATTGAGGTGGGAAAAAAGAAAACAAATTAACGACGGTAAAGCATTTATTTTAATTGGGTAGGTACATACCTTATTTATTCTTTATTGCACAAAAAATAGTAGATGTGGGTACAAATCTTCATCCTAGCGAATACCCCAGTTGCATTTCGAAAGCTTTCACTTGGAAGCCTGGCCCCTAATCGGAGAGTAAGTAGATAGGGTCGGACTTCGAAACGAGTCGCCTGAATCTGAGGAAACTGAATGTGTAGGGGGCTCAAGGAAGCTCCGAAAGATCACCCTAAAACAATTTCGGCTACCGGAGTTGCCTTTAAAAATTTTTAATTAATTTTTAAAATTCGTATTTATTGTATTGTGATTGCGTGAAACAAAACGTAATTTCTATACTTTTTTAGGTTATGATAAGATTTTAAAACTTTTGAAGTACTAAAACGCGTGAAACGAAACGCCAATCCACTATTTTGATAATAGTTTTGACATTTCTGACAGCGTTAAATTGCGTCATTCCGTTGGTTGCTTTCGAGTTTTCGTGTCTAGGTGTTTTATGCACCTACATGGCTGGGTGATAGGTAGGTTAGGGTTTTTTCATATATTTTGAGGTTAATTTTTTATAAAAAAAAAGTAAGCATTTCCGGCATTCGAAATTTACGAGGGGCGACTCCCACCCCCCTCCCTTCCTTCCCCCCACCCTCCTCTACCTCCAAAAAAGGAGACTTATTTCGAAATTCTTACCAGTAGATATACAAATGGTGGACTTAATTAGGAAAGAAAACTATTCTGACAATCTGACTATTCAACTCGTAAAAACTAATGATGGGCAAAAAGTAACACAAAATAATAAGTGGGGGCTCTTTTTAGGCAGCGCTGGTAGTCAATTATTATTTTGAATTAACACTTATTTACGCTTTTTTAACCGAATTCAAAAAAGGAGGAGGTTATTAATTCGACTGTATGTTTTTTTTTGTGTTTCTTACCTCATAACTCGTTACTGAGTGAAAACCTATTCTCACGGAAAAAATCAAATACAATGCAGGTGTGGCCACAACCGGCCGATAAGTCGATTAAAAAGAAATCCTTTATTTGTGTAAAATTATGGTCACCTAACATTATTAATAGATGTTTGTATGGAAAAAATTATATGATCAATATCTTTGAAACTACGTAAACTTTCTCCGTCACAACTTCAGATTATCATTATCGTCCCCGTCACAAAAAATTGAACATATTTCGAAGGCCGTAGACCATCAGGCAGCGGAGATACATGTGTCCAGCCAGCTTGAACTTCAAGCTGGCTGGACACCAGTTTTTAATTGATTTCTCGTAAACCATTACACGTGACGCCATAAATCAAACGTTATTACCGTCACAACTTGCGTCACATTTTGTTAGTAAAAGGAACCATATTCGAAAACGCTCCCGTTATCGAGATTCAGGAGTGCCAGCCAGAAGTTTTATACGTAAATTCAAGCTGGCTGGACACAGATTTTTGCATTTTTCTAATAAACCGCTGTACGTATCACAAAACTTTTAGCTCGATGCCCGTCACAAATTTATGTGACGCCCGTTGATATGCAAAAAGTCTTCAAAACCACTTCCGTTACCGAGATTGAGAGACCAGCGAAAAGTGGTTTTTCAAGCTGGCTGGACACGGTTTCGATCGATTATCTAAGATTCTGTAGCGTCACCTCTTCTGAAGTAAGGGTGGTTAGCCGTCACATAAAATGCCCTATTGACCTACTTAAATGTAAGCTATTTTGAAGATTTGTCCAGACAGCCTGAGCCACATACAAATTGACATGTTATGTTCTCCAAGGTCAATTTAGCAATAATCGGGTCAGACACTTAGACAAAATGTTTGCGAGTGTCCAATAATGCCATTATAATTAAGATGTCAAATTTTATTCTATGTTCTAACGGAGACGTAGACGTACCTACCTCTAGCTCGAGCATCATCTGGAAACCTTAATAGATAGGACCTTTTTTATTTGTTCTCTGTGATACTTAGGTACCTACCTACTAACCGTACCTACATCTTGAAAATACTTACCTACATAGTGATCTTTTCTAACTTGCACTTCGTCGTCAAGTCGAACATCTAACAACTTCTCCTAATTTATTTTATTTATTTAAAAGTATACTTACAGCTAGACATACAAAACATTTTAATCAAACACCACTTATTGCTAAGGGTAAGCTTGCCATACGTCCGGATTAAGTCCAGACTGTACGGATTTGAGAACCTTGTCCGGACTTGTTGTTACGTAAAATAGCAATTCTTCAGTAACAAATAGATACCAATAAAGTATTCCCCCTAAAGCATCTCCGAAGTCCGGGTAAAAGAAGAGAATGACTGAAGAAAAGTTGTGTAGGTGATACACTGCGTGAAAGATGATGGAAAATAAATAGGTAATAATATCTGTATATTGTATTATTAAAACATAAAAATTTCAATCAGCACAATGCAATCTAAATAAAGACGATAAACGGTCGATAAGTGTAAGTGTAAACATTTTATTTAAGTATTTATTTGTATAGATAAATCAACGACATACTCACAATACATTCTACTGGGTGTAAAAGACATGAGCAGTCAAACGAAAAACACGTATTCTATACATCAAAATAAGACATATTTCAAAAAAAATATTGCTGGGAAATGATTTTTATTTTTTGGTGTTACAAAAAATTGCAAATTGTACCGCGCAATGTAAAGAGCTCAACTCGCAAAACCGCGGTAATTTTGCTTGACGGCCGGCGGCCCGGTTCGTTAGGCCTCTTTTCCATTACACGGTTTCTCGCCGTGAAAATCTACGGTTAATTCGCCGCGTGTAGGCACGGTCGTCAGTGTGGTATGGATCACTATATGAGCTTGTCGACATGCACGGTGGCGCCAAGGCACGGCGCCGCGGCCGCGTGCGCCGTGACTGCCCCTCGGCGCGCCGCGTCTACGCACGGCGTGATTTTCACCAGTGTTGTATGGCAGTCTATCGGGGTGTGTCGACGGTGCCGGACGTACGCACGGATTCGTGACCGCTTATATACGCTGTTTCGCGATTTTATTATAAAATGAACATAAATCAAGAATTATTAATTACGTTGATTCAAGAAAGGCCTGTAATATGGGATAAGACCATCGACGATTATAAAAATAAGCGACTTAAATATGATTCCTGGAAAGAAATATTTATTCATTTCCAGCCCACATTTGAAGATTTAAGTGGTGATGAGAAAAACAAGTTTGGTAAGTTACAGATATTTAATTATTAACTTTTTACTTATGCATAGTTGTTTTGATAGGAGAGGCGACCTTCGTTAGATACAAAATATTGTGCAAATCTGTTGCGAACTTCATTAGCCGCCAAACTTCCGCGAACTGCATTCGTGATAGGTAACTGGATTAGTTCCGATTCTGAATCAAGGGTGGACTCATTTTCACTCGCATTGTGAAACTGAAAGTTTTCCTGCTTATGTATAAAATTTTGCAAAACACAACATGTTTTCACAATATCAACTGCCAAATCGATGGACACATTCATTGGCCGGTGAAAAATTCGCCATTTATTGGATAAAATGCCAAACGCACATTCAACAAATCTTCGCGCTCTTGTGAGTCTGTAGTTAAATGTACGTTTTAATTGATCAAGCTGATGACCACCAAATGGACGAAGCAAGTGATAATGCAAAGCAAAGGCTTCGTCCGCAACGAACACATATGGCAAATCGTAGTCAATTCCAGGCAAACGTGTTGCATCGGGTAGATTTAATCCGTTGTTTGTTAAATTTTTCCAAAATGGGGTCTCTTTAAACACACTGGAATCACACTCCTTTCCGTAGGCGCCAACGTCAACAAATATAAAGTTGTAATCGCTATCTACTACTGCCATCAAAACTATAGAAAAAAAATGTTTGTAATTTAAAAACATCGAGCCACTATCAATTGGCTTAATAAGTCTGATGTGTTTTCCATCGACCGCTCCTAAGCACAGCGGGAAGTTGGAAGATTCTTGAAATTTGCTTGCAATGTGTAGCCAGTCTTCTTTAGATGGCATTTTCATATATTCTTTATACAGTTCTAACCAAATGTAGTGGCATACTTCACGTACGATGCAACTTATGGTTTTTATTCCAATTCTATAGCTGTAGTATAGGTCAGTAAAGGTATCTCCTGTTGCTAGATACCTGAAATATAAAACAAAACGGTTCAGGTTCAAATACTAAAACCCCATTTTAGGTCGGGGTCGATTCAGTTTAGGTCGGGGGTTTTCATAAATTTTGAATTTAATAATTATTATTTATTTATTTTCAGGGCAAATGGTGATGAAGAAGTGGACCAATATGAAAGATAGCTGGATAAAATATGACAAAAAAATTAATGAATGTAAGTCTGGTTCTTCAGCAAAAAAAATAAGAAAATATATGTTCTATGATGAAATGATGTTCCTAAAAAAAAATGTTGAGCATCGCAAGACCGATTCTAACATGACTGAACATGTTCATGATTCTAGCCTCAGTAATGAAAATTTTGATAGTGCAGTCCCGAATCAATCAAGCTCGGGATACACTGAACGGAGTGAGACGCAAAGGGCTAAAAAAAAAAGAAAAAATGAACTAAGTGAAGTTGACATTAGGTTTATGAAGTTTATGGATTCAGCAGAACGAGATGAGAAAAAGAAAAGCCGTAGTATGAACTTTTTTATGGGAATCGCTGATACAGTTGACAAGTTCAGTGATGAAAATATGATAGACTTTCAGTTTCAAGTAATTTCAATAATTAAAAATATTCAACAAAGACAGTGTACTCAGTATATACCTACATCAAGAAACCAATGGGATCAAGGCCATCAAGGATATTTAAGTGGTACAGCATCCTCAAATGCGCAATCGTCAACATATGGATATTCTACAGCTGCTAGATCGAGCTATGGAATAAGTCGTCCACAGACGTCTTCTCATGATTTTGGACACGGTTCTGGTTTAGAGCCAATCCACTACCGACCCGAATCACAATTATCTGTACATAGTGTAAATGCGGAAAGTATCTCGGCAGATTCTCAAGTTTCTATTGAAGACGAATTCGATTTTAGTACCGCACTTGAGTAGCATTTTCAGCGTAGTGTATTTTTTGATTTACTTGTTCTTAAATTAATAATTATTAAAATTCAATTACATGTAATAATTTTGTTTGTGTGCAATAAACAATTTTAAACTAAAATATGTCATTTAATTTTGTACCTACTTACCTCAGAGTTACAGCCAATCTTTCTGCGGGCGATATACTCTCTCGCATAAAAGTATCTTGATGTTTTAGTTCCTGGGATAATTTTTGGAGCAAGTTGTCGAATGTAGTTTTCTGCATTCTAAAATAATTGTAAAACTTGTCTTCATCTTCTCTCAATTGATTCTTGACAAGTGTATGAAACGCGCCATATTCCTCCCTTTTTTCTAAAATCGGATGTATCCAAAACCTTACTTCCCTTTTTTTTTCTATTTTCTTTTTCCTATATATGTAATAAGCAACTATAATCTTTTTTTTCGTAAGAAAATTCATGACGCAGCACGTCCTACACAGCCCGAGTAAAAAGCGCTACTAGCCAGTACTTACCAATGTCTCGCGCGGTGATTTTGCCGTATCATGTACAAGCTAGCACGTTTTTTCAACCGTACGGCTTACACACCGTACGTTTGAACAACCGTGTAATGGAAAAGATGCCTTAGTGTCCGTGCGCATCGAGTGAGATACATTGAACGCTAACGTTTTGAAGCCATTTTTTGTTATGAATATGAAATACTAAAAAAAATGATGATGTTTCTTTGGACAATAATTAAGAAATAACGTATAGAATACGTTTTCATAAAAAAATGAGAAAAAAAATTATGACTGACCTTCAATAAAATCGTAACTATCAATTTCCCAGGTATAGTCTAAAGGAAGAAAAATATTATGACGGTGAGCAGAATACATGGTTCTCGTTTGACTGCTCATGTCTTTTACACCCTGTATAAATAGTAAGTAATAATATTATAAATTTATAGAACACTATGCAGTGCCTTTACAGGTGTACACGGCATTACATTTTAGACGTACCTACTATTATGTAAAAACAAAATTTCTATAATCAATAAAATTAAACTCAAAAGCAGCGAGCACAAGAAGTAACACATGACTACTACATTAATCTACTATACGTGGAGAGCACTAAAAGTTTCTGGAATGAATAAGAAAATAATACTATTTAAGGTCAAAAATTAATTAATTGTTTCTCAAAATATTCTCTCTCTTTGCGTAAATGCACTTTTTCATTCGATTAACCCAATTTTGAAAACTTGTGTGCCACTCTCCGTGGTGACTTCAGAAACGTGTTTTTCATACCCTTCGATAGCCTCTTCTCGTTGACCGCGTAATTGGTTCTTAATTTTTGAGAACAGAAAAAAGTCACAAGGCACCAGGTCAGGACTGTATGCAGGATGGCTCATAAGTTCTACGTTTTTCACCTTCAAAAATTCTTTTGTGTGTCTGGCCATATGGGAACTAGCATTGTCATGGTGCAAGATAATACGGGGGTTTACGGTTATTTTTACGGAGTTCGTCAATAATTTCGGGCAAACAAATGGTCGCGTTCCAGTCACTATTCGCAGTACGACGATTCTCTAAAGCAACAGTAGCCACGTTTTATTAAAAAAAGAAGCAATCATCCGCTTAGATGCACTTTTCACGCGCGCCGCTTTGGTTGATTTCGGCTCATCTTGAAATACCCATACGCTTAATTGCTGCTTTGTTTTGGAATCGTAGCAATAAATCCATGTTTCGTCACGTTACTATGTCCCACACCAAATTTGACGCACTTTCGTTGAATGCGGGTAAGCATGACACTGCACCATGTGATGCAGTCCGTTTTTATTTAGCCTGAGTCAAATTGTATGGGAAACACCGCAAAATGTTTGTGTAGGATTGATTGTATTTGAGTCATGCCTATGTCTACGGATGCGCGAATCTCATGGTAGGTCACATACCTGTCTGTTTCAATCATACGGCGTACAGCATCGATTTTTTTGTTGTTCACAGCAGTGGACGGGCGACCATCGCGAGATTCGTCACTGAGATTGACACGACCGCGCTTGAATTCTGCAAACCATCTATAAATAGTTGTCTTGCATGGTGCTTCATCGCCAATAGCAGATTGAAGCCGAGCGATGCTCTGTTGAACTGTCAAATTACACTTAAAATCGTAGAAAATCATACTACGAAAATTTTCGATTGTTAATGTAGACACGCAATTTTTAAAATGGTACCACAATGTAAAAACGATTGACATTCAGATGAAACAAATTGCATTCTACAGCCAAAGAGGTACATTTTCAAATGTTGTAATTACTTTTTAAATATTTATATATATTTAAATATTCAATATAAGTGGCCAGTTCAGAAAACTTTTAGTGTGACCTATGTATTAATCCTTAACAACGTGAAATAGTTTATTTCTAAATTTTCTGGCGTTCTGTCCATATGTAGGAACACATTTGTGTGGTCTCTGTATCTTTGTATTCTTTGTTTTCTATCTGTATTGTCATTGACCCCGTCCAAAGTTTTTGTATATCTAACGCCCTAACGATACGGTAAGATATTATTATGTACCGATATGATCAGACAAACAATTTAGTCCTTCGATTGGGGTTGATTGGGATCAAGTGAGCTTCGAAGTGAGGACTCGCTTGCTCACACTGCATTACATCATGCGACAGCTAGCCTGGAAAACTTTGTATCAATTATATCCAATAAAAGAGTTAGATAGGTCTCTCAATGTTATTGTAAACTGCGCCGCTTTATTACATGTGAACGTGGGGACTTATTGTTGGCAATTACCTATCTCGTGTTTAATACTTGTGTATATTAGCTGTAGGTACCTACCTAGTTATCATTTGAAGATAAAAGACAAGACGTTGATATTACATTAGCCATCTCCTCTCCTCTATGGCCTAGTAATCCGCCCAACGGTATCTGTTATGAGGATCTGGGTTCGATACCCAGAAGACTATAAATTGTGCTCGCGTGGTTTCCGCAAGTTAGTGTTTGACACGGGTACCTATCAAAATACAGATTTTTTTGTCATCGAATTTCATTTCACCGAAAACTATTCCACGATTTTCAATATCTATTTTTCTTGATTGATCGACTAGCTAATGATCACCGTTTCATATTATCGAATAAACTTTCATAAAAAAAATGTTTCAAAGTTGTGTTGCTTACCAGAATAAAAGTCTATCGAACTAACATTTCATATAAACTATTAAGTTATCGATAACACTATTTATAAAAACATGTTTTAATATTTAACGTTACACATTGTAATGTTTCGTTTAACAACTTTCCATCGCAGTAACGTTTTATCGAACGATAAATTTGCCTGTTGACGTTTGACGAGAAAAACTGTTGAGGTTAGTGCTTAATTTAAAAATTAATTCTTAATTTGCAGGTAGGTACACACCATGCAAGCAAGCATACAGCATGCAAGCAAGCATACAGCATGCAAGCAAGCATGCAGCATGCAAGCAAGCATGCAGCATGCAAGCAAGCATGCAGCATGCAAGCAAGCATGCGGCATGCAAGCAAGCATGCAACATGCAAGCAAACATGCAGCAAGCAATATAATGCTCCGCTCGCTTCGCTCGCTCCGCTATGCTTGGTCACAAGTCTAACCTAACCTAACCTAGGTTTATTTTTGTATTAATGGTTTTTCTTTATAGCGGGGGGCCTCAGGCCCCCCGACCCCCCCGAGCAGGGGGGCCAGCCCCCCTGCACCCCCCGGCAAGCATCTTGCAGGCATGCATACAGCATGCAATGCAAGCATGCATACATCATGCAATGCAAACATGCATACAGCATGCAATGCAAGCATGCATGTAGCATGCCAGAATACAACAAGCAATCTTCGTTAGCTTCGGTTGCACCGCTGCTGACTGCCTGTTGTTCTAAATCTAACCTAACTTAATCCATAGGTTTTCTTTACGGGGAAACAAAAATGATTACGAGTTATTACATAAAAAAAGTATTTTCGGTGTACACTAACTTTAGTATAGTAAAAATTGATGTTTCAACTATTCTGCAAACTGAAACTTACGTGGAAACAAAATTATGGGTTGCATGACATCGATTTAACATTATTTCGATAAAATAAATAAAATAGGAAAAGAATTTACGATGGAATGAGCTTGTAGATAACAACTATTCGATGAAATGAAATTGCGATGTAACCTGATTCTAGGAGTTGTTAAGTATTGTATAAAAAGATCTGCGAATAGTTTTATGGGGAATGAAAATCGTTGAAGTTAATTGCGATAAAGTGATGGGTTCCCGTTTGACACATAATTACCTACAGTATTTTATGTGCAGGGCGATGGCAAGCAATACTAAATTATGATTTGCATTTAAGACTATTCTTCGAACTAAATTAAATATCCGGCCACAGAACAGTCAGTGTGAACATTACACAAATTATTATAATCAAATATAACCATAGATAAGTGTGCTCTAATATTTCATACAACCAGCGCTATTACAGGTGAAGAACATGTGTACATGTGAGGCTGTAGAAAAAAACACATTCTCAAAGTGGTGGACTCTCTATAACTTCATGCGGTGGACTGGTGGGTGAGCAAAAATACCTAGGGCTAAGAAACTGCTATTACCTACTGCTGTACACTGTTATAGCCCACTTTTTCACACTAAAATATAAGCTTCGGGCAAATGAAAAACTATCAATTGGAATTCAGTAAGCGTTGACCTTGCATGGATTTCCCAGTAGGTTACAATCGAGTGGACACTGATTAGCATACACATGGATTGCTTATAGCGTAAATGCGAAGCTACTTGGTTCGTCCCGTTATAACAATTGGCTTATTATGGCTTATCTGGGGGCATGGTGTCACATTGTGATTTGTAGGTTTATGTTTGATAAGAATGGCATTTCGAATTTTCCGCATTTTAGCAATAAAGATACCTTTTCGCACCCTCGCTGCTGATTACTAATTAACTTATCTTACCTCGTCAAATCTAATTACTAATTAACTTATCTTACCTCGTGGAATATTTTAACCAGTTAAATGAAATCGACGAGGGTGTGAAAATGTATCTTTATTGCTAAATGCGCAAAATTCGAAATGCCATTCTTATCAAACGTAAACCTACAAATCACAACGTGACAATGGTTGTGCTCCCGCCAAGACGAACCAATCGAAACGCAATTGTACCTTTTCTTGAAGCGCTTCGTCGTTTTTTGGTTATAGGTACCAGGTATACAAAATTCCCGGGATATGATGTTAATAGTGGACTTATTTAACATGTAGGTACATTTTCAACGCATGGTCTTATATTTTAGATTTTTTTACCTACTTATAGTAATTAAAAAACGATTCCGTCAGTGACTGACTGATGGATGATCATCAAAATTCTTGGGTAGGTAATTCCTGAAGTCCTAGAAAACTAGTATTAGTTAGTACACAAATAACAAAAAAAAAATCTAAGACTTGGAACTTTTATCCCACAACCCCTTAAACGGGATGGAAATCCCAACCCATTGTACCACTATTTTTTCATAATTGCAGCAACAAAAAAAAAAAACAAAAAAATGTATTTTTTTATACTACGAGATGCCCAACAAACTTTTGGCCCACCTGGTGTTAAGTGGTTACCGTCGCCTATAGACACTTGCAATATTAAGGGTAAATTACTTAACACTGCAAGTCTTTGCCATCCTGGGGACTAAGATGAATGCTTCCATGCCCAGTAATTACATGGCTACCTTTCCCTTCAATCCGAAACACAACGAACTGCTTCACGGCGGAAATAAGATAGGCGGTGGTACCTACCCAGACGACCCTACATATGGGTCCTATTATATGGCGCCTAAACTCTACAAGCCCAAACTTTTCGTGCTCTACCTACAATACACCATAGGAAGTCAAAGTGTTTTCGTCACAAAATAAAAACAGCGTAATAATATGAAGAGAATACAAGAGCTTGACTTCTGCTTCTTATTTTTGTGCCTTCGCTGTTGAATGGTTAGCGGAAACATGTTTAGTCTGTTAGTTCTGCAAATATAAGTTTGAATTATCGGAATTTTATTGGAGGTAGTGGAGGTAATGTTTTGTTGGAAGTGGAGAACCGATGACTGTTTGCGAAGCGATTAAGGGGAACTTTATTCAGCACGGAGAACCGGGAACTTCATCAATGCGGCGCGGCGCCGCCGCAACGCGGTGTTACGACATAACCGATTTTCGGGCGCCGAATTAATTGAATAAATAAAAAGAGCCAAAAAATAAAAAGAAAGTAGCCATAAAAGAAATAAAATAAAAAGAGAACAAATAAACTGTTTTATTTTTCATATGCATTTTTTGCTGTCTCATTAAAATTTATTGTTTTATTAATTTTTCAAAATCTGATCTAACTTATTACTTATCATTAACTAATTTAGTTTAGACTCTAATGTAAATTATGACAAAAATCTAAACAATTTCAGATGAATGATCAAAATATTGGGATTTACTTCGATTTTCTTAGGTTTATGATAGGTGCCTAACAACTTTCAAACAAGTTTTTAGTCAACAACAATTTTTTTACATAACTTACGACCTCAGATCATTGAGCTTACGGCATATAAATATCAAGTCAAATATCAAAATAACATAGTATAAAAAAAGGTTTAGAGATTTAGAGATATCTACATTAGAGTTAGGTCGAAGTCATCTCGACCGACGCATGGTTTATACTTAATATTCAAAATCAAAGCCAAAATTACTGGAAGTTCAGTTACATGATGTGGGAGTTTATTATATATTTGTATACATTTCCCCATGAATAAGTGACTAGTTTTATGAAGTCTGAAACTTGGAACAGCAAGTTTATTTCTACCTCTTGTGTTCTTACTAAAAAACAAACCCCAATATAACAAAATAACTTATTAAAACATAAAAATATAAAAACAAAAAGAAATAATATAACATACACAAAAACAATCACCATACAAACAAGTAAACAATAAACACAAAAACAATCAACATACAAACCAACAAACAAACAATAAACGACTAACAAACAAACAAATAAAGAAATCTAACAATGCAATAAACAACGAAAATCAAACAAAAATCAAATTTGAATCAATCATGTAAATCGCCAGTTCCATCTGGCTAGAAATACATGACTAATTCATAGCACAAATAACTTAAATTTACAAAACTCTATTTTATAAAACAACAAACCTTAAACATAACAAAAAAAACAGTAAAACATAAATATAATAACAAAATAAACAACAACAATCAAAATAACAATATAAAACACGCAACCACCTTTTCAAGTGCCCAAAATACATCTTCAACAAAAACAAAACAAATAAAAGTATAGAAAACGACAACAATCAAAAACAGCATACTATTTTCAAAAAAACAAAAATCAACAAACAAATAATTAATAAACACATTAGCCTAACAATAAAACAAAACTTAACATGAAACGATATTGGAAATCACCAGGGGCCAGATGAAAATCTGGCCCGACAACCCAATACCATTTCATAAAACAGCAAAAACCCCAAATCAAATAAATAAAAAATCAAATCCCAAACAAATACAAACCTAAAAAAGCCAGAAAATAGCAGAAATTTAAAAAATACGGAACTCGCGGAAGTCTGCGGAAAAAGCGGAATGGCTGAAATCTGCGGAAATCTGCGGAAACTTGCGGAAAAAGTGATACAAAACAAAAAAATAATATAATAACAAAATAAACAATCAAACCACAAAAAATACAAAAACATAAAACAAATATCAACTAAGAATACATAAACACAATAACCCTATAAAAATCAAATAACAAAACTCACAAAATAACATTTAAACAAAATAAAACAAAAGATTATACAACATAACAAACCTTGATAACAGAATAAGCCAACAATAACCAAACCAATGTCTGTAACCAGTAGAATAACACCAATGTCAACCCAAAAACTTGTAAATCCTCAATGTAACAAAACAACACACACAACACCTTTATAAACAACATAAACACACAACAATAATTTGAACTGTAATAAACTTAACTATAAGTCCACACTATGTAACAAGAACACAATACCATAAAATATAACATACACCAAGCAGCTTGAGGAACTGCTTTTATATAACACTACTAGCACTAAATACAACATTGTAAAACATGTGGCCTGCATGTTGTCGTAAGGTGTAGTCATTAGCCCTGAGACGCATGCAGGCCACAGACATTAGGTAACTTGTACTAGTAAAAAAAAAAATCGAACCCTGTGGCACGCCCATGAAAATAGGGGCCCCTGAAGACTTCGCTTTATTTATAACTACTGTTTATAATCGGTCACTCAAGTATGATTTAATTATTTTTATTGAGTTCATTGAGACTCCTTAATGTTGTAATTTGCCCAATAAGGGTTTATGTTCTACACAGTCGAAGGCTTTGGACAAGTCACAAAAGACACCTAATGCATCTTATTTGTTTTCCCAAGCATCAAATATATGTTTCATTAACGGAACACCTGCATCTGTCGTATTTCTACCTTTAGTAAATCCAAATTGTCTGTCATGAAACAGTTTATTCAATGTAAAATGAGAAAGCAATTGATTGTAAATAACTTTCTCAAATATTTTACTTAACGCTGGTAAAATGGATATGGGACGAAAATTTGTGGGATCACATCCCCAGACTTAAACAAAGGTATAATTTTACAACATTTCATTAAATCGGGAAAAACCCCATCTTCAATGCATTTATTGAAAATAATAGTTAAATATGGGGAAATTACTTTAATTATTGATGTTATAACTGTAACCGATAAACCCCATAGATCTTCCGTCTTTTTCTAATTTAAACGTTTTTATAATGTAATCGTCATTAATTTCATGAAAGTTAAAAGAAATATCACATTTATCAACAATAGATTCTATAAAGGAAACCGCAAATTCAGAAGATGAATTCAGTTTACTAGTGATTTTCATGGGAATGTTTGAGAAAAAGGACTCCATAGCACGCGTTTTCCAAACTGTAGCATTTGCCACTGCTTCATCCGTTTTTACCATTTTACTATTCATATTAATTTCAAAAGACCTATCTTTAAATGACGTTTTACCAGCTTCTTGGTTTATAATTTTCCAAGTAGTCTTAATTTATTAGCAGAATTTTTAATTTTATTACTGAGGAAGTTTGCTTTTACCTTTAGACTGTAAAGGTAATTTTTGTTACTAGATTAACATTATGACACTCAATAGTGATTTTCTGTCCACTATGATCTGAGTTTACACAGTTGAGTATAGATTTTTCAAGTATATTACAATTACAGAAAATGTTATCCAAGCAAGTAGCCTTAGTAGGAGTGATTCTAGTAGGTTCAAAGAAAGCATAATAAAGATTAAAAGATCTAAATAAATTAATGAACCTATTTGTGTATGGACTTGGTACTAGAATATTTAAATTAAAGTCCCCACAGACTACTATCTTGTTGTTGTTGCTACAAATGATATTTAGAACATTTTCCATTGCAGTTTCAAACAGATCATAGTTTCCTGAAGGGGGTCTGTATACATACAATTATAAATTGCTCAAATTCCACACATGAAATTTCAATAATTCGTTCAATTGAGTGCTTAATCACATCTGATCGTTCTTTATATTTAATATTGTTCTGTAACAAAATTAAGGAACCACCTCTAATGGCAGATTCTCTAGTGAATGCACTTAACAATGTTATAACTTTCAATACAATTTAATAACTGAGTTATTTTTAGCCAATGTTCTGTGAGACATAATACATGTATATTTAGACTCTGTAAGAATAAAGAAATTTCTAGTTCCTTTCCAGATAAGCCTTGAATATTTTGGTGAACTATTTTAAGTGAGCTATTGCCAGAAGTGTCCTCTGTTGTCTTACTAATTAATTTAAATATTGATTTTGATTAACGACCATATAAAATTTACATGGTCAGTTGTATTAGAAAACATTACGTAGCCTTTCAGTAAGGTTATAAAATAAATTAAGTCATGCTCTCGATCTTGATCGCAACTCAATCATCTTGCTTTTTTAGCCAAAATAGTTTTAAATATTTTTCCCCCCACATTTGGGGAGACACATTCTCGAGTTCTCGACGCAGAAGATATCAAAACAATCTAAGCTAGGAATATCTTATCATTTTTAGATAGTGCCCAGCAAAAGGAGTACATGTATGGCCTCAATAGGACTTACTTGGAGGCTAATAACAATAAATCTTTACGGGTCGCAGTGACAGAGAAAGCTTCGAATTGTCTAAATAATAAAAAAAAAACTGAGACTGATTGTTCACCCCACGGTCCACCCAAACTTTGATTTAAGAATAGATTAAATTACAACTACTTACCCTCAATAAAAGTGCAAAAATCTCTTAATATATCTTTCAGTGCGCGGGGTATTGGGTCACAGTCTTTGCATTGGAAAGATAGGAGGGTGACCAACAAAGACCACCCTCCTTTTCAAAGGGAATGTTGTACATGTACCTACCTACTTTAGTATATCTTGGTTATATTGCTATGTCTTGGTTCTGTTTTGTAATAGTTAAAAAATTATCGACTAACTATAAACCTATTGTCAAAAATTATCGGACTTGTTTACATTATCGTTGGGCTCGAGCTACTTGGTGTTGGTGCCGAGTACCTACATAGGTAGGTACTATAAAAATTATTGAGTGATAAGAATAAACTTGCTTTCATTGATAAATTCTTCCGTAAATGTTGTTTTTAAAGTCGCGTCGCATTCTTAATAAAATACCGAAGCATAACGCAGTCAATTGATATAAAAAATAAATTGCAGACTTCTATCGTATCTTACTTTATTATTTATATTATCTTAATTTTTTAAAGATAAAAAATAATATTTTCAATTTCTCTATTAGAATATTTACCTGCATACATACCTACATACCTTTCTATATTTACGAAGGTACCTACACCTAACTGATCGGTCTCGGTAGGGGAAGATGTATTGAGATGCACAGCTGTTTTCAAGGGTCATCATGGTAGGTAAGTACCTACTATGCAGATTTTTTGTTTGTAAGTGATACCTATCTAACTAAACCAGTATCACGTTAGACGCGTGAGTACCTACCTAAGTATTTATCTACAAACAAGCTTAGGTACAATTTTCAAAATTCTTATTTTGATTTTTTTTTATGTTACGATATGGCAAACAAGCTTGCAGCCCACCTGATGTTAAGTGGTCACCGCCGCCTATAGACACTTGCAATATTAAGTGTAAATCACTTAACACCGCAAGTTCGATTGCCATCCTGGGGACTAAGATGATATGCCCTCCGCACTGGCTACCTTACCCTTCAATCCGAAACACAGCGAATTGCTTCACGGCAGAAATAAGAAAGGCGGTGGTACCTACCCAGACGACCCTACATATGGGTCTACCACCTAGTAGTTTTATTCGATAGTGACGTATACTCCTGAGGTGGTTTCATTGTCACCAAGTCAGGATCTGATGATGGGAAGCCAAGGAAATCGAGGGCAACCCTCAAATGTTATAGGCATATACAGGATGTAAAAGACATGAACAGTCAAACGAGAACCATGTATTCTGCTCACCATCATAACATTTTTCTTCCTTTAGACTATACCTGGGAAATTGATAGTTACGATTTTATTGAAGGTTAAAGTCATAATTTTTTTTTTCATTTTTTTATGAAAACTTATTTTATACGTTATTTCTTAATTAGTGTCCGAAGAAACATTATAATTTTTTTTTAAATTTCATAAAAAAAAATGGCTTCAAAACGTTAGCGTTCAATGTAGCTCACCCGATGCGCACGGACACTAACGAACGGAGCCTCCGTCTACGTCTGGCAAAACTATCGCGGTTTTGCGAGTTGAGCCCTTTACATTGCGCGGTACAATGAGGTCCCGTAATGGTATGGCTTTTCGTAATACAACATACATAGTAACATTCCTTTTTGTACCACAATAAAGATGTTTTTTAAATCATCAAAATCGGTCCATCGGTTGCAAAGTTATAAAGCAATTTGCGTCAACTGATTTTATTTAATCTGCTGCGCTCTACGGCATGGCTGTGACGTCACCCGGCACTATCCGCCCGCTCCGCGGCGACGCACACTAGGAACTTTGACTCATTTTCATCTCATATAACTATAACTTCCGTGTTAATAAAGATATTTACATGATTTTTTTTACTTGATAATCTTGAATAAATATGCTTTTAAATAATGTATATTCCGTGAATAATAGTTTATTTCTAATAGTTATAAAAAATAGAGTAATAAGTAGGTAGGTACTTAAAATAATATTTTTTCTCACCTGACATCATAAAACTTTACTCATCATGATCTCATAAAGTTATAACTTCCGTGTGTATAAAGAAATTTACATGATTTTTTTCCTGATAATCTTAAATATATTATATACTTTTAAATAATGTTTAGTACGTGAGTAAAATTTTATTTTAAATAGTTAAAAAAATCGAGGAATACTTAGAATTTTTTTTTCATCATTTCAGCCGAAAGACACCCACTGTTGGACATAGGCCTGGACATTTTTTCTAACTTTGACATAATATATTTAAATGTGTTACGCAGTGAAACCCCAAAAAACATATTTCCAAAATTCGTCAAATTATATTGTTATTTCCCAATAAATAAAACTATAACCAGAAATTCAGCAAACGTCGGCAAAATCTCTAACAGAAAATTTGAGAAAAGAAAATAGCAGGTATACATTATGATTGCAAATTATTATGTATATTTGGATATGTAATATTTGACTAAACCACGGTAATGATAGAAGATAAACATTGTAAACTAAACTAAACTAAACTGAGTAAAAAATTCTATTTTTGTTCAGCAAAGTACCTACACATTGTAAGATTTTGAAAATTGTATGTATAGTTTTGATAATATAATATCATACATCATACAATCGCCATCATATAATCGAAATTACACCTAATTATTTTAGTAAGCTACTATCTATATCTAGCTGTAGTACTAGCTTTTTCCCGCGACTTCGTCCGCGTGGAATAGTTATTTTGGGCTGCATTTCTGGGACTTTGGATTTCCATACGACCTTTCATCACCCATTTCATTGTGATGATAAAAGGTCAAGATTTCACCTATTAGGGAAAAAACAGTGCCTAAATTATAATTCTGACGAACGTCCATGCAAACTTTCATCTCTCATATCAACCCTTTCAGGCCTTTTTTCGAAATAAAAGGTAACCTATGTCCTTTCCCAGCGTCTAGTCAATATTTGTACCAAATTTCATCAAAATCGAAGCCGCGAAAGCGTGACTTTGCTTAGTCTTACATACAACCTTTCATCCCCAAACAAGTCAAACTTTAAAAAACATGAACAAAATATTTATTTATTACTTGTCAAGAGCCTAAATTCAAAGTTTCATGTTTTAATCTTCAATAATGACGAACTGCCATACAAACTTTCGACTCTTATTTCAACCCCTTCATGCCCTTTTTTACAAATAAAGGTAGCTTAAATCCTACAAAAATATACTAGACCTAAGGTCTAGTATATTTTTACCTAATACCTAATTTTAATAAAATCGAAGGAGTGAAAGCGTGACTTTTGGACTTCGATACGAACTTTCATCCCCTATTTCATCCCCACTGGGATCAAAATTTTTCAAAAATGTTAAAACAAATATTTATTTCTTTTTTATCAAGTGCCTAAATTCAAGTTTCATGGCTTTTCTTTAAAAATGAAGAACTTCCATACAAAATTTCATCCCTTATTTCAACCCCTTCGAGACCTTTTTCGCAATAAAAGGTAGCCTATCTATAATGTTATTCTGATGTATGAGCTATATTATTACAAATTTTAATTAAAATCCATTCCGTAGGTTTTGCGTTAAAGACAGAGACGTATATACGCTCGCATACTTCTTTCACCATCCGATCCATACAAAATTTCGTGTTTATAAATTAGTAGGATTGCTCAAACTACACTAAATTGGCACTAAACCTCTTGAATAGGCTTTGTCCACCACTATAACATCAAAAAAACAATATGTATAGTATTTAATACGATATATTCGCAAGAAACGCTGCGCGCGGGTACAGTCGGCAGTGATGCAGTGCCGAGTGACGTCACACGCCTGCCAGGCGGCCGCTTGGCGGAACGATCCGTTTTTTCGTCATAACTTCGTCAATTTTCATCGGAGAAAAAAAAATTTGGTACCATTTATTTTGTTTTTTAACCGTCTACAAAGCTACATTCATAGTTAAAATCGTTACGGATCCTCATTTGCAATTTTTTTTACACCAAAAAATAAAAATCATTTCCCAGCAATATTTTTTTTGAAATATGTCTTATTTTGATGTATAGAATACATGGTTCTCGTTTGACTGTTCATGTCTTTTACACCCAGTACATATAACGGTTTTCATATTTTTTCTTAAGTTATTCTAGTATTTGCGTCTGGTAGTCATCACCTCATGTTGATGAGCTGATGATGGAAGGTAAATGTATGTTCATCGATATCTCTGTCATTTCCGGGCCGATTTTCAAAATCCTTTTTTTTATTCGATAGGGTATAGTGTATACTCCCGAGGTTGTACCATTATCACCAAGTCAGGATCTGATGATGGGAAGCTAGGGAAATCGAGGGCAAACCTCAACTTTTAAAGCCATGCATTACGTTATTCATATTTTTTATAAAGCTTTTAGTATTTGCGTCTCGGTAGTCATTTCATGTTGATGAGCTGATGATGGAAGATAAAACCCCTTAACTGTTAGGAGTTGGTCGAAGATTATTTTATTCTTCAAGGTTATTCAGGTGAGCTGATGATAGAAGGAAAATCGCCTTAATGGTTAGGAGTTGGATGATAATTTGTAAATATTATAGGTATGTAAGTACCTACCTAAAGAGCGATAGTAGTATTCTTTCAGGTTATTCAGGTGAGCTGATGATGGAAGGAAAAAGGCCTTAACGGTTAGGAGTTGGATGATAATTCTTTTAATATTAAAGGTATCTAAAGAGCGATAGAAGTATTCTTTCAGGTTATTCAGGTGAGCTGATGATGGAAGGCAAAACTCCTTAACGGTTAGGAATTGGATGATAATTCTTTAAATGTTATAGGTACGTAAAGGCCGATGGTTGTATTTTTTCAAGTTAATCAGGTGAGCTGATGATGGAAGGAAAAACTCCTTAACAGTTTGGAGTTGGTTAATGATTATTTAAGTACCTATTAAAGATACCTAACGGGCGATAGTTGTATTCTATAAGGATATTCAGGTCCACGATATCGACATCCAATGATGGGTTAAAATGTAACAATCAATTTACACTAAAAAATAAACAACTTTAAAAAAAAGTCAAACCGACTTCAAAAACTATAAAAATAAAATATTATTATAATGTGTGCTAGGTAGGTACCTACTGTACTGTTCGAAGTCGGGGCCAAGTCAACTAGGCATTCTATAGGTTAGACATGAACCTACGTCCGCCCAGCCTACCACATCACATATTCATTGTTCACATAGGTACCTATGCGATAGCCCACCGAGCGCGCCAGCTTGGGTGATGAGGGACTCGTTGTGCTGAACGATTGGTATGGCTTGGCACCACGGAGTACTAAACCACCAAGTTCAAACAGTACAGTAGGTAGGTAGGTACTCATAATATGAGTAAACACTTTTTTTAAGTTTTTTTTAGAATGAATATAAGTAATAAATTTAAGAATAATGTGATGACAAATTTCTGAAAACCAACATGAGATAATTCTTCGTCAGTAGGTATCGAAGATGATAAAACTATGAATGAAACCCTTTTTTAAGCACGAATTGGTCTGAGATAGATAAATTGAACTTGATAAGAAATAGATAATTTTTTTTCTAGCGTTTTTGAAATTTCGACCCACATCACATGGGTATGAAATAGGAGATGAAAGTTCGTATGGAAGCCCATACAAATCTGTCTGTTTTCACGTTTACTAGGTATAGAGAGGTATAGGTAGGTAATTTATTGGAAACATGATCTTGTGTATGATTAGTAAAAATTTAAGTAGGTAAGTACCCTAAAAATTAAAATCCTGCCCAAAGTTGCCCGCGAATGAAGTCGCGGGCAAAAGCCAGTTATGAATAGAAGGACACAATGGAAGTTCCTTGAAGTGGCGGAGGAAGGTGTGAGTCCTAGCGTGACACCACGGTGGTGCGGGGGCGCCGGCCGCGCGGTACGGTAGTAGAGCCGCTGTCGGGCCGGGCGTCCCCTGTGCGCCCTACCGGATCGACCAAAAAAAATAAGCACGCGAGAACGGGCGAGCCGCATTCCTCGACTGGGTCGACGGCACGGCCCCGCGCGCCTTCCCTTCCCTCCCTCAGCTTCAGTCGTTCGCGCGCGTCGTGACTGACGAGTTGTCTATGTCCTATCGCTCTCTATCGCATGCGGTGTTTACAACAAATTCAGTGTTTTTATTATTGTTTAACCACACTAACCAGTGACTAGTGTCAGTGACAAAGTGAAGAAAATTTATTTTCTTGTTTGAAAGGATTTGTGTACTATTATTTGTGGTTTGCGAGCAGCAGACAACCACGGCAGGCGCCGAGCGCAGGTAGCGTCTCGTATTTGTTTATAATCTGATTACGGCTGCGCTAATCTGGTTCTTTGAGGCCAGGTGCAATACCGGCTTCATCTCAGTACCGACTATACATACGTAGAATGTAACAACAGAACCACGTGACGATGTTTAGGTATCAATTGGATGCCGCTCACCACGTGGTGCGATCTGGGCGAGTCTTGTAAACAATTCAACGCCCTTCTCGGACGATCGGCGCGGCGCGGCGCGGCGCGCGGTCGCCGTTGAAACGATGTCGAGCTTTACCATCGTCGCTCGTCGCAAAGCATTCATGGCGGCACGTAGGCCAAGGTGTTTTTATAATCATAGCCCCTTTGGGTTTGTATCCCATGTGGATGACATATTTGTATTTAGTCTGTTAACGATCGTTTCTGGCACAGCTAAATTAATTTTAAATTCATGTGCACTTGACCTCTATTTTACGTTGTTTCGTAACAGAATGTATACATTCTGTTCCAAATTGTAGAGCCATGCCAACCAACTATACTACATTATTATGTAAGTAAACAAACCACAAATAATTATTTCTGTGAAACAAACAGACATTTACATTAGCTAGTTTCGCTAGTTTCTTACAATTTTGTGAATGTTGGGAATACAACCTTCTTAATTATGTTAGAATAATTAAAATAATGAGCGACTAGGTATATTAGGTAAAAAACTTCTGATTTCCATTGAAAATTATAACAAAACATTCCTATCTACCTGAAAATGCCGCCTAGCGCATGTTACCTACTGTCTTCTTATCCGTTACATACAATACAACCCATACCTGCGGTATGTTACAACCTCACCAATAAAAAAAAAACAACAAACAAACCGCAACAAATACGCAGACGCAGGTAGGAGCTATAAAAATAACAATGGATTTACTAGTACCTACAAGTGACCATGATCGAAATTAAATGGGCATCGTAAATAATTCTGTATAGGTAAGTAAGTACCTACCTTCTTCCTTTGAATTTATTTAAAACTGACATCGGCACTCAGTGTATCAAACATTTTTACGAAGCATAATTTTATTTTTGATAATTTTATGACAACTATTTTTAAAAATATAGTAGGTTTTTTTTACTGAAAAGGTATCAAACGAGCAGACGGTTCACCATTTCGAACAATGTATGAGAACATTTTAGTGCCTGTCCGCACATATTCGCGCGAAAATAATATCGCGTTCAATTTGCATCAAACCACAGATTTTTTCGCGCGATTTTTGAACCGCATGTGCGGATAGTCCTATATGATCCTATGTGTGCCAGAATTTTGCGAGAAAAAAACGCGCGGTGAAATATCGCTGTGCGGACAGGGCCTAAAGTGTTAAAAAAATCTTGGAAATAAGTCTTAAAAAAATAAAAACGTGAAAATTAACGCGCGCGGAAACTACCTACCGGTTCTTATCTGGCTGGTAGGTCCATCGCATGGGTGATCTGCCTCTAGGTCTAGTACCGTCCAATCTTCCCTGAACAACCAATCGCCCAATCGACTGGCTTTTCGGTTTTCCCGTCTTGACCGAAGAACTTCAGTATACGTGTTTGCACGAGAGTAGACACACGCTGCTTGATGCAGAGTTCCAGGAGTATTTTCCTAAAACTTTATTAATTTATAGTTAATTGGATTATCTAAATATTCATTGAGAAAAGTAAATCTTGAAGAAAAATGAACAGTTTGATTTTTTGGTGTGTTTTCTGAGTGTTTTAAAGATGTCCAGGTCATATTGGTTCGGGAATACTGATGGCCAAAGTTGGTTCCACAGTCTTGTGCTCCGCGGTAGAATACTGCGCGAAATACGCACGGTTGTGGCCACAGACTTGTAATATAGCGATCGGTGGTTGTGGCCAACCAGGCATCAAGACTGTGGGGGATGGGTTTGACATCAGGAACGATGGCGAAATGTATCAGCTGGTATAAGTCTGAACAACTCCCCTTGATACAAACGATAGCGATCAGAATGGGCTGGTTCGTCAACAATGCGAGCTGCTCTCCTTTGAAACTATGCGGTTTAAGGGAAGAAGATGGAACTGAGGTGCGCCCACACACAGATGAGCTCTCATTCAGTAATTCATGTGGGCACGAAATTACGCCATATACAGTTGTAGGCGCAAAATAATATTATAGAGGGTTGTAGGCACAGTACAGAAATAACTTGTAGGCGATGGGCCGGCTTGAAATATCGCTTTGATCTGTAGAGCAGACCCAAGTTTCATAGAGGCCAACTTAGCCTTATTCTTCAAATGACCGCTGAATTGAACGTCACTCGATATAGACGCCAAGGGATACTGGTTAAGGCTGTGTAAGGGAGTGTTTTTAAACTGAGGGGATACGACAAAGGCTTTTTTTTACAGTAAACGTGCAAACGTATTCTATGTTAGGTTAGATTGTACTAAATTAAGTCGAGCTCAACCAATCCGAAACAATGCTTAAGAAGTTCTAAATTTCGGACATAGTTTGTTTCACCACCCAATGCAGTTTTCCCGATAAATGTTGGCACGGAATATAAAAGGCATCACCCGTCCTATCATCTGCATAGCAATGAATGTTGCTTACTTGCAATTGGGGATAGCATACAACCAGAATTCACGGATGCGTTAGAAAACTATGGCGGTCCAGTTGCACAATTTCTCGGGAAGCCCATAGAAAGAAAGCTTTATAAGCAGCGCTTTGTGGCATATCCAATCAAAGGCCTTCGCTAAATCCGATCTACATCCAAGCTGGCCGCTAAAGCCTCACCCTTCGACTTGATTGCTTCTGCTCAACAATGGGTCAGCCGATAGACCCCGACGGAATTCGTACTGACGGTCACTGGTGATTGATCCTCTAGGTACCGCAGAAGTTGGCAGTTAATAATGGTCTCCATTATTAGTAAACAGGGGTGTTGGCTATAGGCTGGTTTTAGAGTCGCGCTGATCCTCAGCGCTGGCAGCTCACTCAATACTAAAACGAGTTCCACGACAGCTACGCGCTGAGCTGCCAGCGCTGAGGATAGCCTATGGCCGGTTCTAGAGTCGCGCTGATCATCAGCGCTGATAGGCTAATATGTATGGTTGCCTAAGGAGCGTTTTAGAATAACGCCGACCGCTCAGCGCTGACGACCGTCGGCGCCGAGCCATACGCGACCATACTGAGCTCGGTTATCGTAGGCCGGTTTTAGAGTCGCGCTGATCATCAGCGCTGATAGGATAATAGCCTGTATTAGGATGGGTCTAAGCGGTCGCCTTTTTTAGGGATCGGGTGTACTACGGCAGTCTTCCAAGAACACGGTACAACGCCAAGTGCCTTATCATTGTATTAACACATGAACGAACGAAGATACCTATTATTTCACTGTCATAAATGAAAGTTCGATGGTGCCGCGTACTTCGTAACGATAACGAAACAAACCGCCCACTTCGTAGCTTAGCGGCTACTAAGTGGCGGTCGGTACTGAGATGGGTAACCGAAAACTTTTTCAACTCTATTTCCTCCGTGCTTTGGAAGGCATCGAAAGAGATCAGTCGTTACTAAAGAGGGTTAGTGTCAGCAACGTCCGGACGTAAAAATCTAAATGCCAAATCTTATGGCAATGTTGTCAATATCAAGACATACTGTACCGACCGCAAATAAATTGAGAGCAGGGTAGGAGAAAGAAGATAGAGACATAGGCTACCTTAAAAGAATAGGAAGAATCAGCAAGATCCAAATGCGCTGCCTCACAGGTGCTCTCACTGGCCACTTTGCCACTAAAAGACACCTGTGTACAATAGGCAAAGCTGAAGACCCTATCTGTAGAATGTGTGGTGAGAAGGAAGAAAGCATGGAGCACATACTATGTGACTACGATGCACTGGCCAATAGGCGACTAAAGGTCTTGGGTCTAGGTTACCTTAAACCAGAGGACTTTATAGACCTTATTAGCCAACATAGTAAAACTCGTACAAAATGTTTTCTATGTTGGCGGGGATGGGTGATAAGGAAAGGGGAAGCACAAAAGATCCCATAAGGTCGAAGTGATCTGAGACAGCCTCAGCCCCTTGCATAAGAATAAGGAGAAAGAAGAAATTAAAAATATTAGGTACGCAATAATATCAACTATAGGCAAGAGTAACGTTTTAATTGTACTGTATTATTCTCCATAAAAATTGAGAAGTAGGTCTTATTCTTATCATAAAGCGTTATCTTCGAACGTTTTTACATTTAAATATATACCTATATATCAGGTGTTTGGAAGTATGTACCTAAGTATATTTACAAGAATAATAAGCGTCTAAAACGAACTTTCTCCTTTTTGAGGCAGCAAGTCGTCCGTCTCGGACTATTTCTGCAAAGACGTAAATAAACATCCACGTAACGAAAATAAACTCTCTCTATATGTGTATAATAATTCCTAAAATCCCATGAAGTTTTTATAGCCATCCAAAGTTATCTATTAGGCAATAATTAATTAGTACCTACCTAGTACCCTTCTAGCTTCTAGTACCTTAATCTGTAACTATTATACATCTATACTATTGTAAAGAGCAAATATTTATTTGTTTGCATTGAACATGCGCCGAAATTATTGGACCTATTTTGACTTTTGTTATGGAGATATTTTGCGACCCTGGGAAAGACAATGATACTTTTTGGCGCGAAAACCGATATTAGGTAACGCGAGCGAATCCGCGGCCGACCGCTAGTACATAACTAATAAAAGTATGTCTTCATAAAAATCAAACTTTTTAGTAGATTATAAAATACATATATATTCTGATTTTCGCGATTAGTTAAGGTTTCCCAAATATTCTATTGTATATTTTCTTCATACAAAACCACTGAAGTAATTTCTGTGAGTTTCGTTGTGTGTGATTTGATATTCAACAAGTCGTATTATTCTTGCTATTTATGGTTATACTTATATTTTATAGCTGGTAGGAATTTCAATGTGATAAAAGCTATTCAGTATTTTCATTTAAATATCTATAAGTAAGTACTTACATACGTCAGCAGTTTATTTTTATTAGCCAAATCGTGGACTTAAATTTATATGACGCACCCAACGAATTAGGAATTATATAGAACACGAACTCCGTCAAAAAATCGTTACACGCAAACTATCCCCAAGTGGGCGGGGCCGAAAAAGTACTATCAACGCGTCCATCAGTCTGCCGCGACAAGCGTCCGTGTCATTTAGTTTTGCGAAAAATACAATAAACAGCTCATTTCCCAAGGACAAAAATGACCTCCTGTGCGGTAAAGTGGTGTAAAAGACGGAAAGAAGGAAGTAAAAAACAAACCGGGATAATTTATCTCATGTAAGTAAAGTAGTTTCATGTTTTGTTCGTCTTGAGTTGTCTGTGTTATGCAATCAGTAGCCAACCAGTTTTTAATATGTTACTATTAAACTAAACATTTAGTATTAAGTATAGAGTTTTTAAAAATTGGATTTCCTGCTGTTTCTTATTAATAACATATTTATTTGAGTTTCCCCAAAAAAGATATTCGACGATCAGTGCATTGCAGCTTTCCGTTTAGAAAGAAGAGATGATGACTCGTTACCAACTAATGCCAGTAAAGTGTGCTCTATACGTTTTGAGAATGAAGACATAGGTAAATTCATATACATGAAGACATAATAATCCATAGATATTGGATTCAAATCGTTATAAACTAAATAAAAATAATTATGATTTTCCGTGGAACGTATAACGGGTTTTGTTCACCTACTTGCCCAGTGAATACAAAACGCAAATTATGGCGCGAAATTACAGCTGACAAAAAATTGGCAGCCAATATTTAGAAGATCATTCTATCCATAATACCATAGTATAAGTAAACAAGTACGCCGACTGAGACCCCGTGCGAGCGATGATTGCCTACTCGTATAGGATGGTAGAGGGTAGTCAAAAAAAATGCTGGATCTATTTTGATACCTTTAGCTTATAACTAAGCCAAGTGTCCTTGAAGTAACAGGTAAGCACAGCATTGGGGCTCGATAATATATAGTTTCATATTTTTTTGTGCATAATATAGATATATTAATAATATATCTCAATATTAGTTACAATATCAAGATTGTTAGTCTAGCTATAACTAGTTTAAAAGCCTAGCACTCTTCTTAAAGGAGTTTACCAATAAACACCTATAACGATGCTTAAATTTTACTATGAACAATGACCTTCAATCATAAGATTACCAATAAAAAACTATTAAATATCATGGGAATTGTATATGCTACTTACTTTTGAAAAACTAACCGAAATTCGATAGATCCTGTATTATGCAAGGTGCAAAAGAAATAAAGGACGACCTCAAAGTTGTTTGTTTGAAATCGGTTTCTGAATCGTTACAATAAAAAAAACAATTTGTTTAAGAAATTGGCACCAAAATAGTTACAAATTTCCTACTTTGAATAATTTTACAATCAAAATAGATTACTTACTTTACAAAAATTGTACGGCATAAGCAAAAATCTACAAGGACATCCAACAATGACCTATTTGAAAATTACTTACTGTTAATTGTAATTAATTACTGCAATCGGTTAATTTGTGTAATAGTAAGATACTTTGAGGTTGTGCCTTATTTTTGTTACATGTTATTTTTGTTACAATATGCAGAAAATAAGATTTTTCTCTGCATTTTAAAATAAGTATTTGATAAGTACAGCTAGAAATAAAATAACTTTTTAGTTTCCAAAAGTCTAGAGCCATACAATGTGTTAGTTGCCCGACCCGACAAACTTTAAAGGCATTTTTACAGATAATTTCATCATAGAAAAACCCCCATATATGGGGTCGAAATTCAATTCCCTCGGAGTGGCAGCCTTTTTAATTATTAATCATCGTTTAGGGCGTGCCTTTAGTAAAAGTAGAATATCTCGTTAAGTTTAAGTCACACGGACCTAAAAAAAATACTGCCGGGTAGCTAAAAAGTGTGGCAATCTAATAAGCGTCACTAAAACACAAAAAACTCATATTACGTTGTTAAAAAATTAAAATAATCTTATTTTTCTCCAAAAAAATACACAAAAAATTACATTTCTCCGATTTATACTAGAAAGCTTTCTATTATCACACATTTGTCATGATTTTATTTACAACTATTTGAGTTTTGCTAAAAAACGGTATCAAAATTATAACCCAACACTTGTTTTTTTTTTAAAGTTATTGGTATTTTAAAGACGGACATTTTTTTTCTCATTTTTTATCAATCTTGAATAATCATGATTGATGAACATTTTAGTTAAATTTAAAATTATCTTTAAATTAGGGTAAAAATAACTATGCAGTCTAGAAAAACAATCAGTTTATTAACAAACTTTAAACATTTTACATAAGAGAGTAATTGTTCAAAATTACCTCTTCGGTTTTAAAGACAAGCACTGGCGCGAATACCAAATTTTTGTGTCGCACAGGACAACATTGGGCTATACCCATGTTTTAGCGGGCTTCGTTAGGGAGTTTTGATACCGTTTTTTATCAAAACTCAAACAGTTGTCAATAAAATCATAAAAAATATGTAATAATAGGAATATTTCTAGTATAAATCAGAGAAATGTAATTTTTTGGAGAAAAACAAGATTATTATTACTTTTTAACAACGTAATATGAGTTTTATGTGCTTTAGTGACACTTATAAGATTGCCACACTTTTTAGCTACACGGCAGTATTTTTTAAAAGTCCGTGTGACTTAAACTTAACGAGATATTCTACTTTTACTAAAGGCACCCCCTAAATGATGATTAATAATTAAAATGGCTGTCACTCGAAGGGAACTGAGTTTCGACCCCACATATGGGGGTTTTTCTACGATTAAATTATCTGTAGAAAATGCCCTTAAAGTTTGTCGGGTCGGAACACAAACACATTGTATACTCGTATATTTTTTTATCAGTCGCGTGTCATAGATACCGACTCATATTTAATATGACTTGATACCTATTGTATTACTCCATCCTCGCCGCTGTTAGTAGAGTAGGTAACATACTTTGGGCGTGTACCGCTTAATAATCCGTTTCACACGAACTCGCTTGGGTTTGATATTTCCGTTTCACTCTTAATATTATCCTACTAAGTAAAGATGCGCACCAAATGAATGGGTTGACGAATTGATGAGTAGAAAATAAATTTAGCAAGGTATTTTGTTTTGTCAGTGTGCGTATCGCGTTAGTATTATCAGTTTAATTGTATGAGTTTGGGACCATGTTTTAGCGGGCTTCGTTAGGGAGTTATGCTTCTATATAATTCCTAATTCGTTGGACGCACCCACTTAACTTGATTCCCACGCTGTGTTATACTTATTAATAAGATACGCGAAAGATATTTTCATAAAGGGAAACCAAACAACTCAAGAATATTAATAACAAATTACACAATAAAGTAGGTGGGTAGGTTCTTGCTTACATACGCTTTATTTTGTGCCTTTGTGGTCGCCTGTTCTTTACTGAATCTTATGAAACACTTTAACGCAAAAGTGCCTATATGTAATATAAGTATATCTATTAATTTATGAGCATGGCAGACCAATATTTTTTTTAATAACCACAAAACATTTCGCGCCAAACAATAACTTATAAGATAATTAAAATAGTGAAGTTAGTTGCCTAAGATTATTGTGTGCACGCGGTGAATGCGTGACCACGCTTTCGTGGCCGTCTTTGCCTCTGTTTATTATATTACCGTACTTTAGTATAAGATAAGGTCTGCTTTAGTCCTGTGACATCATTATAGTTTTTTATAAAACACATTGATGTATTGTTGTGATCTCTTTTATCACATACTATGATCATCACCATATGAGCCGAGAGACGTCCACTGTCGGACATAAGGATCTCCTAGCCAGACGACCCTGCGCTGCCCGCATCCAGCGGTTCCTGCTACCTTTACCAGATCGCCCGTCTACCTTGTGGGGGGCCTACCAACGCTGCATCTCCCGGTATGCAGCCGCCATTCAAGAACCTTTCCGCCCCAACGGCCGTCAGTTCTCCTAGCAATGTGCCCTGACCTTCGCAATTCTTTGGGCTATGTCATTTACCTTGGTTCTCCTGCGGATCTCCTAATTTCCTATATGACCACACAGAGAAACTCCGAGCATAGCCTTTGAGTGACCTTGAGCCTTCTTATGAGGCCCATTGTAAGCGGCCATGTTTCGATTCTGTAGGTCATCACTGGCAATACACACCTATTAAAAGACTTTCGTCTTGAGACACTGCAGTAGATGGGCCGAGAAGATGCCACGTATTTTCCCGAACGCTGCGCAGCCGAGTAGAATTCGTCGATTGACGTCTTTCAGCCCGCCTAGCATGACCACCGAAACACGATATGATATAGCCATTTATCGCGCTGAACTGTCAAAAATTATTGGATATAACCGCTAACTTGGAATTTTATCGAAACTGCGAACATTTATAAGACTTACTAGCTGACCCGGCAAACGTTATTTTGCCTTACAAAAATGGTTAAATTACTAAAATGGCTATAAAAAAATAGGGGTTGGTGATAAAAAAGTAAAAATTTAGGGTTGTGTGTATTTACTAATGCTGTATCATAAAAAAATATCTAAAATTGAAAAAAAAAATTTAGGGGTTTAACTACAAACACCGCGACACGAGAATTTTATATATTAGATACATGTTCGCAGTTTCGATAAATTTACAAGATTGCGATTATATCCAATAATTTTTGACAGTTCAACGCCATAAATGGCTATATCATATCGTGTTTCGGTGGTCATGCTAGGCAGACTGGAAATTGGACTTACCAAGTTGGACTGTTTGTCTTATCACATAGTATAGTATAAACGAAACAATGAAATTGAGAATGCCAATTGCCTCATTCAGAGAATTGTCTGCACATTTATTGGCGTCTCTTCAACTTTCTAAACATTGGAGCCAGTTCTACGTAGTTATGTTCTCTATTAAATTTAGTATATCTACCACACAAATAATAATTATTATTTTTGTGGTATGTATTTAACACACTAGTAGTAACTAATTATTATTATTTAAAGTTAAGTTGAAATAATTTAATAGATTCATTAAACAGTTCAACGTTTAGTGATGGGTGTTAATTTTTGGGTGTTAACCGTAAGACTATCGATTTACGATCCAATTCTGTTTTTTACTGATTTTACTGCATTATGAGTACAAAAACTATGTGTCTGTAGTAGATTGTAGAACCAATAATACAAAGGTAGCACTCATTTAATTTTGCTCCGCTCCCAAATATTACTAATAATACGGATTTTGTCAAAGTTTTATAATAACAAAGTTTGCTAGATTAGATATCTATTTAAGCAAAACAATGTTATTATTGGCGAGACGAGAAACTTTATCGTATATTTCATTTCCTTTTTTTAAATCTGACTGCGTGTTAAGGCATTGAAATATTCAAAGTCTGTTATCAAATTTATCGATAAGAGTGCGCGAGAAACGTGCACCTTGAAGTCTTATCAAAACATTATTTCGAAAACAACATTTTACGGTTTCGCTGACCTTCAATTGACTTGTCTGTGTGATCTCAGGCGCATTCTTTATGCCAAGTATACTAAAATTATAAGTGAATAATTATTCGTTATTTCTATCTAGAGAACAGCATTACTCATTCGGCAGTTATATGACGGATGTATTTGTCCAGTATTTAAATTATGGCACAAGTATAAACGAATTGAAGGAATTATAATAACACATGACGCTGTTTGGTTATAATAAACATTTATGATACTATTAATTCCACATAATTTGGTAAAATTGTAATGAAAAATGTATCTACCTAAGTTAGCTTTTCTCGTAACAACACTGTCAAAATAAATTTTGAGCTCTGTTTCGTAACTACTGATCAAATTTTATAAAGTACGTTTATTAGTTATACATTTTTCTTAGAAAATGACAATAAATATCTACGTTACCTAAACATAAAAGCTAATGTAACAAACTTTTATAAGTCATTACCTGTTATTTTTACTTTCTCGTACGTAGTATAGAGGAAGTCTTGTAATCGTAAAAAAATTCGACCTCGATATTTTGACGGATTTACACGTTTTGGACCTCCCTGAGTCCAAAAATATTTTTTTTGGAATTATGTCTGTGTGTGTGTCTGTGCGTTAGCACGAAAACTAGAGCATGCTTTAATTTATTGCAACCAAATTTAACACGCATGTATGACATCAAAATATAAGGTTTCTATCAACCTTTGAGTCGTTTCCGGTATACGAGAAAGTCAAGGGGACACCACTCCCGATTTTTTTATTTTTATAAGTAGGTAAGGTAAAAGTCTGCATTCCATGGATTCACCGTATGGGTGCCGGATCCATCGCGTTGCAGAGGGGATCCAGGAGTAGTGCCTGTGCCTGGGACTTGTGGTGTGACCCAGGTGTAGAGTTAAGGAAGTCTCAAATTCAAATTATTTATTGCATGTCACTTGAAAATATAAGTTGACAACCTTAAGGCTAGTACAATGTGACGCTTGTAGTAAGACCTCTTTATGATGAATCGGCACTCTCCTTCACTACCCCGGCTTCTCTCTCTCTTTCTGACTAGCCATATTTGATACGATTCCGCTAGAACCGCGTTAGATACGTTTTCCAGCATAGAACTTATAGAATTTCTAATCTATACAAACCGAGGTCTTTTAATAATGTGTATAGGGTTTTTTGTTAATTGGTTTGTTGTGTTTATTGGTTTTTAAACATGCCCAAAGGATGTTAGTTTTCCAAGGACAGTCAGCTCGAAAAACAGACGCTTGAGTATCCGTGAGTAAAATAGTATGTCCGGCCTAGATGTAGAAACCGCTACCGGTATTATACCTCCATATAATGTTTCTCATACGGGTCCATCTGAAGAGTACAGTCTGGAGCTGAGCCAATAATCGATACGGCCTTCTTTGGTAAAATTTACAGTCAATTGCTTAATTTTGTGCTATCGCGACAGCAAGATCTGCTTCTCGTATGACTTCTAAGACGTTATCGTAACACCGCAAGTAATGACCTGTCTCCAAGAGCACCCTGCATCCCACCAGTATGTGCCTAGCTGTTCCAGGCGCTTCTCATGTGTAACACGTCTTTTCGAAAGCTTTCCCCCAACGCTCTAAGTTACTCTGGTCAGGGAAAGTTATCTGAAAGGCATTTCAACAGCGCAGTCGACCATTCATGTGGTAGTAGTGGAATACCGAATTCCCCCGAGATTTGTCCAGTCATCTGCATATTTATCATTTCCTTCTTATTAAAGAAAATATTTTTACAATATCTGTCTTCCAATCTCTTTGTAAATCCTAACCCTAGTACTGTATTTGATTGCGCGCCTATCATGATTTTTTTTTATGAAATTGACGCTTTGATTCTAGCTCACAGGTGGTTTTCTCTTTTGGGAGAGATGCAATAATATCGTTTAGAAAGCTATCAACGGTCGAATCTAACGATGATTTTCATCCTTTATAATCTTTCTTCCAAGAAATTTGAAGGGTACTGTTTCGGCAACTGTGGAAATTTGGTACGTCTTCTACCCAGACACAGATTATAACACTTGTTGGGTTTCTTCCTCACTCCGTTTGACAAGCCCGCCTAGCATGACCACCTAGTCATGCTAGGCGGGCGCGTACATGTATATAGTAATAAATAATTAACATTGTTAAGGATTTTTTTAGGTCAAGTGGTTTGCAGACAAGCATACGGCCTGACCTGCCTGTCACTGCCTGGTTGTAAGCAGCCACCTTAGCTTTTCTTGTTATAACGCCAGGCCGTCGGCAAATCCCAGATAGACTCAGTATATTTGCTGGTAAATCCCAGATAGACTCGGTATATTTGCTGTTAATTATAAACCTACATCCCACCTCCTTTTCATGACTTATTAGCCTGTCAATTAATGTTAATAATTATGTTAAATACTAAGCATTGGTGATCTATCTATGGGCAAGGCAACATCCTTGGAACAAACCAAAGACTATATCTAACGTAGCATAATCGTGGTCATATTGACGTAAAATTCAATAAATAAGATTATTGTGATGTTTCATTCACCCCTACTAGTTATAAATATGTAGAGTACGAACGATGGTGATAAGTTAATAGAAAGGAATGAATGAAAGAAAAACAATGTATGTAGCATGAAAGTACAAGCACTTAGCAATAGCGAGAACTGATCTGTATGAAACTATAGACAAAGTCTCCATAAATATAAAGGAGGGACCAGAAAAAAAAAACTAAAGACCATCTCCGTGAAATAACTCGATATTATAGGTTCTGATGAGATGCTGATTTTAATGTAATGACAAACTTAAGCTGTGAATAATAATAATTTCAGTAAAATAATTATTTCGTCGAAACGGTGGTAGGGCTTTTGCAGATTTAAAAGTACTTTGCAAAGTCTATTTAAATAAAGAGCTTTTTCATTTTTAATAATATGACGAGAATATGACTTCTGATATACCTAAGTAGAAAAGTTGTTAAAAGTTCAGCGTAAATATCATAAGTTCCTGTTGAATAAAACCTTTACATAAATGCTCAGACCAATAAAAAAGTCTTTTTTGGTCTGAGCATAAATGATCTGAAAATAAAACCAATTATGCATTTTCAAGGACTACCCAGCACACTGTTATTTGTTTTCGTGCGATCTGGTATCCTTCAAACTCCAACAAATAATATAATGAATACCGTAAATGCGAATGAATTTGCAATAACAAACCTATCCACTCGATAGCCGTACTACGTACTTGCAATATTTACTATTATTTATTCAGTAGTAGTAGTAGGTACTAGATTAGCTGCATACTACATAAAACGGTTGTAATGAACACGCTGCGCTGTAAACAAACAGAAACGTTGACGTAGTATGAAGTGTTCGTAATGCGCTTTTGTATGCGTTCCGAGTGCGGGCGGGGGTGCAATGTTTTGGTACGGAGCTCGCAGTGCGCCGCCGCACTGCTCGAACCCGCGCTCATTGATCGATCGCTCGCTGTGTGCTGCGCTGCTCTATTATTTATTACCAAAAATATGGCGGCGTGGTGCGGCACGGGGTCGTCGACCCCGCTCGCCATGCCGCGTAAACAACTCACAGAATGCAGCGCGGGAAAACTGGTCCCTTATTACCTGCAAAGCGTAACCGCCTGCCCCAGGGACCCTTACTACGGCTCGCCTCGAGTGTATTGGGTTTCGTACGCTATGTTATTTTGAAGACGCCGAACGACGTTCCACGCTAGCACCACGTGCGCAATGTTGCTACAACGCGCCTTTACTTTAATAATAAACTTGATAATTTAGTGCGTGTACAATATTACTGGAACACGTGGATGACTTTTTAATGGTTTATTAAGTATTTATAATAAAAGAACCTTAGTAGAAAACGTCCGAGTTGAAGGAGTTTATGAACTATTTGCTCTTATCTTATATTATAATAAAAACATTATTCACTAACTATACTTCACTACTTTATTGTATTCACAAACATCCTATGTAATTTAGGTAATTATTGTTATGTTATGTTATGAAATTCCAACTACAAAAACTAAAATAAATACTTACTTAAAAGTAACCGGGGTAAATTTGAATACATATTTAATAAATCTATTAATCAATTATAAATGATATCACTGCATTTTTGTATGTCAGTTAGGTAATCGCCCACTCATCAGTCATTCATAACATTATCAGTACGGCGCCGGCGCCTTTAAAATTCTTAATGTAAACTAAATTATACAAACATTTTATCAAGCAAACAGGAAATTCGAGGCATAACTATGAATGGCAGGGTACTTAACTTAACCGTATAAGGAACGCGCGTGGATTAGTTGAGCAAAGTAACTAGAACGGGCTTACAATCCACACTATGAAGTTTAAGAGTGTGGACACAAAACACGTAGGTACTTCATTGTAGTGTGCAAGTCACAAAACACATCAACGTGTACAGTTTAATTAAAGGCATGTACAGACGGATTATGCGTCAACCGTACGACATGATATGGTACCGCTTATTTACTGATGTACTACTGCTTGGCACTGCCAGTAGAGTAAAGAGAAATTAATTTTACTTTCCCGTGACACTACTGGTAGTGCTATGGGTAAAAAGCACACTACACTGTTGCCAGTAATTTCACGGGAAATCTTATTTCCCTTGGCTGTGTTCTGACTTCTGATTATGGTCTTGCTGTAACAACACAGATGCAACACATTTTTTTCTAGTATTATAGATATAACGTTTGTAAACCCAAAAATTATTCCATAATTAAAAAATAACTCCAAATGAAGAACACCTTGGGGTCACGGGGACCCTTCGCGTCTAATTAAAGGTTAAAGAAATGAACGTATGGAACGGATACAGCAGAGCGCAGACTCGAAGCAGAAGCGACTGCACTGGGTTCTCGTGAATGCTCTACTTACAACGGCAACGTTTTCAGTTTTCATGCGAAGATCTCATGATACTTTTGCCGGTCTGTAGAGGCCTTTAGATAACAGAACGAGGCGCCACCGTGCCGCACCGACACATAGCCCCGGCTGCATTTGCATAGGCTCACGACCGGGTCTGTAGCCGTTTTTACGTGTACTTACAATGACAAAATTTGTTTGTATCGACACATTTATTAAAATTGTAATAGAAACTAACATTCTAACAAAATAACGCTTAAGGAAGTTAAAAGAAGATAGATACACGTTTATCGTTCATTTTAGTAACGAAAATTCTATTTTTAATTAATGGCGACGCGATACATAAACGTTCCCCTTTTTGCCAATGTCAATTGAAAATGTAACAAAAGTCACAAAAATTGTACGTTTGATTTGAGTTAAAAATGGTGTCTCTCAACACGTGTTTTTAAAACAAGAACTCGGGAGAAATTCTAACGAAAATTAAAAGCAACCATTGACTGGGCGGGCAGTAATTATTCGGACGGCGGACTCAATATATTAAAATAAAGAAAAATAGCAAATTTACTTGTAAACAATTATTAATAGAATATTTGTTTTTGGCAATTAAAGTGTAATAATAGAATTAAAAACTTGTCACTGAAATAGATTTCACATGTCCTTAAATATTAATAATATTATATTTATGCATATTTTAAATAAATTTCATCGTATCCATCAATTAAAAATACATTTTTATGTTTTCATAACCTGCAAGTACCTACCTATTGCAGATGCTAGCATTAGTATAGTAGATAGGTACCAAAATTATGTTTATGAACACTTAAATACATTATTCATCGTTATTCATCGAATTAATTATCATTTCGTACCTATACATTCGTTTGGGGTCACGCGTATAATCATATTTTATTTATAATACAAGATAAGAGTGCTACTAAGAGACTATTTTTCGCTATTGGTTGGTTGAACTGTTCCAAAATTGGAACAGTAGGTTAGTTACCAAGAAATCAACAATTACTGCTCAATATCACTTGTATTTATCACAACAACTCATTTTGCTGAAATATTAGTTACCTATGTATTGCTTGTAATTCATTTAAAAATCGAGAAACCCTAATAGAAACATTACAATAACTAACATTTTCTTCCTTTTTTATTTTATTGCTCTCACTTTCACGAATTATACTAATTTGAAGTCATTCATGGAAGTGACCCTAGGACGCATTTTTATACAAGTAGTTGTAATGTCAAAAACGGCGTATTGCGAGGCGGACTAACTGCCGTTAGGACGGAAAGGTCGTCGAGTGGCGGCCTGGTAGCGCGAGACGCAGCGTTGGTAGGCCTCCCAAGGGGGACTAACGATCTGGTAAAGGTCGCAGGAAGCCGCTGGATGCATGCAGGCAGCGATGGATCGACCGGGTTGGAGACCTTTGGGGGAGGCCCATGTCCAACATCTTCATAATGTCGTTTTTTATGAAACAAAACCCATTCACTGAGATATGGACGAAACTATTAAATCGTACCTAATTATTTTATTTTTCCAATTAAATAAATCTTAACTATGTTATAAATGCGATTGACAGTTTGTTGAGCATTCATTATTATAAAAAATTGTATACAAAATGTAATGGGTTCAGAAAAGAACATAGGAAAAAGAAGACTTTCCGGGGCCAAGAGAAAAATTGTTTTTACATAGGTAGCTTACAGATAAATCGCGACTAAATGTTTTATGAAATAATCATTAATATCTATAGTAACAGTCTGATAACATTCACTCATTGTTTCGGATTTCATCATCATCGTCATCATTTTAGCCGAGAGACGCCCACTGTTGCACATAGGCCTTCCCGAAGGACCTCCAAGCCTGTAGGTCCTGCGCTGCCCGCATCCAGCGGTTTCGGATTTAAATTTGCTATATCCAGATTGCATCTTCTTTTTCTTCTTTTAAATTAATGGCGATCGCTACACATAAAGATTACGCATTGCGCCAATATCAAGTGAAAATGTACTTAAAGTAATCGACAATTGTATGGTAGATTGAGTTTAAAATGGAGTCTCTCAACACGTGTTTTTGCAACAAGAACTTAGTAGAAACACCATCGCAACGAATAACTTTAAAATTGTAGGTGTAGGTATTGCCAATTATTCTTCATACGTTTAATGCGACGCGACGCCATTAACGTCGCGTCGCATTAAACGTAGGTACGCATTTTGCCATTGTCAAGACAAAATGTAACTAAAGTAACAAAAATTTTATGGTTGATTTGGGTTGTGTTTTTTAAAAGCTTTTATTTAACTTGCAATGTATGTTTGTTCGGGGGAATCTTGCAACTCGATTTTGAAACAGCTTTCTTTAACCGATTGAGCTGAAATTTTGATACTTATATTTTTTATATTACTACACGTTTATTTTGGATGACAATACACAATAAGCTGTGTGACGTCATTCTAAATCCAATATGGCGGACCATCCAAGATGGCGAAATAGTTATTTTTAATGTATTTCTATAATATGAGGATCAAATGAGTGCATTTAATTTAAAATAAAGCATTTTTTTTGAATTTTTTTTATCTATTTAATTTTTACAACAAGAACTGGAGAAACTCTACTGTCAATTATATTGAGTGACATCTATGACGTACTGTTGTTTACTTGTTGTTTGTTTACAACTTTTACAATGACTGAATACTCAGTGAAAATTTAACGACTAAATTATTTACTATTTTATAAATTGGTGGTCTGCTAAAAGTTGTTCCAGTATCCTTCCACCCCTAGGTTGTGTTAGGTTAATTTAGTTGGCTAACGTGTTTCTTAATTGATATTTTCCTGTACCGATCGCGTCGTGGGAACATCGCAGTCTCCCACGTTAATTACCACAGTTTTTCTATGCTAATTGTGACCTACAGGCAATTTAATCAATGAAAATTCATTCATCATTGAAACTGTTGTATTAACGTTTACGATAGTTCCAGTGTTCCTAGAATCTTTGTTCGTTCGTGATTAATCGTGGTTTCCTGGTTAAACAGTGAGTTTATACTAAAGGAAAACAATGTTATCATAATTGCATTGATTGTTTAAAGGTGAATTGAATTTTTATCATATTTATTTTTGTAAGTTTTGAATTTAAAATGCAATCGTTCATTTTAAATAATCCCATAATAGGTCAAAATAATTACTTAAATAATATATCGAGTCGAGATATAACATTATTGGTCTAATATAATAAGATAAAATTATATAAACAATTAGGTATGTATATTTTGTTTGTTCCGTAATTGTCTTTGACTGGCAACCTGTCACTAGTTCGGGCACAGAGTTAATAATACAAGGAGATAGGCCAAGCCGGCGTTTAACTTGTGACAAGTACATTGCCGCCAGTTCGCCGTCCGCTAAAGTCCAGTGAATACGTAAGAACCGAAAAACTTAGATTTATATTTAAAAAACAATATTTATACAAATAGTCCGAATTCATAAAAACACAATCGCTTTAAATTATGCGTTACTATCTTACAAATTGCATTATATTGCGGCTGTGCTTAACTTTCATTGCTTCGCAGTCCTTAATACGCGCGCAATCAAGTGTATATTATGGCATGTTCAACTAGAACCATTTTATGTAGTACGGCCGCTGATCGCGTCACTCGGACTTCCTATGAGCTCAGCGATTTGACCGATCTCCTTTGCGGCTGTGCTTAACTTTCATTGCTTCGCAGTCCTTATGACGCGCGCAATGAATAGTATATTACGGCATGCTCAACTAGAACCATGTTATGTAGTACGGACGCTGATCGCGACACTCTGTCTTCCTAAGAACTCGGCGATTCGACCGATCTCCTTAGATTGATATATCTGTGAGTTCGGGGTACTGTAAATATTGCCAAGTGTGGCTTTTTGTGTAAACCAAACGTTACTTAAAGCTCTGGGCAACCCCTTTTGGGATTATGTCATCTGAGTGTGATTATATGTACCTGTGTGTATCTATTTATCCGATCTCGGTGGAATTTTAGTGAGTTGTTCACGCACGTTTGGAGCACCGCACATCTCACACGGTGCGGTAGGTAGGTACTTTCTGTACTCGTTCTAAATAAAGATGAAGATGAAAAAATATACATAATACGTTTTGTATCCAAAAACACGTCACTGAACATAAATAATATGTACTGTATTTTCTTTAATAAGTAGCTTTGCTATGCCTGATAAGTTACTTAATATTTCTTGTCTTCAAAGTTATAACCAAAAGTTTTGAGCCATTAAATGCTCGCGTTTATATGTCCGATTTAAAAGAGTAGACAGAATCGTACATTATGCGTTTTATTCTGTTTTGCGTTTACTCTGTAGTTTCATACATACGATAATATTGATTCTTAGAGTAAATAACTACCTCAAAATTCGTCGTTACCAAAAAAAAGTGATCTGATGCTTATAGCGTGTCTAGTAACTAATTATTGACTACTAATAAGTTTAAATACTTATCCCTAATTATTTATTTTGGTATTTTTTGGAGATTATGTCAAACGGTTGCTTTAATTAAGTTCTTATTACAATAAATATCTATATTAAAATTATGTGAACATAAAATGATTTGAGTTGATATTTGAAGTAGTTTTGAAAGTTGCTTTTATATTACTTACATTGTCCAAGAATTAAGTAGGTATGTATCATGAAACGAAATTACGTCGTCCAATGCTCTTGTCAATCATGCCCAGGACAATCCGCGAACCGGCCTGCGAACTTGTATAATAAGGCCAATTTAACCATCCACAATACTACGATCGTTTCTGTGAAAGAACGGTTGTATGGTTATCGTTTGTTCAAATGATTGTTCGTGCCACGAATGTATACAAAGGAATCCAGGGCATTCGGAAGTCGGTGCGCGGACAATTGGCAATGCATTGCAGATTTGAAGAGAAACTATACGTATCATGGGTGCTCGTTTAGGCAAAGCATTATGCGAGTTAATTATTTGAAAATGTCTTCATAACTTCCAAAATTAGGCGTTCTTTTTTCCCTTCCCTCCGTCATTTCTTTTCCTCACAAAGAGTTACCAAAAACAAAGGGAGCGAAAGTACGTATTTAACTGACTTTTAGATTTTGTACCAAGTATTTTTCAATAGGGCATGGCGGCAGCAAGCAGCTAAAATAATAAACACCTGAGTGTCATTCGTGCGATGCCAGCTTTGACTTTAGAGCCCTGGAAAGTCCGTAAACATTATTATTATTAGCGCTTGTTTCACACTGTGAATTTTACATAACTTGATTTTGGTTTCACACTTTTATGACAACTCTTGCTATATGTTGGTCCCATCGCATAGCAAGAATCGTTTGACCTACAATGGCTTCGTCCCGACAGCCATTAATAATTCGTGTTTAGTTTACAGCGTAGATTTACGGCATATGAAATCACTGGTCAATCAGTTCGTGTTGGGTGATTATCAGAAAATAGCTCAAAACGCATAATTTCTTTGGCGCATATTTTTTTTTAATTTTCGCTGTTAAAAAATAACATACATTATAGACGCTGCCAAATCCCACAAATAAATGTATTTGGCACTCAACTTGATCGAGCCGTTTCGAAGTTTTAGCATTTTGAAATATTTATGCCCAAAGAAATTAGATCTGGACCAAAGAAATTAGATTTTTTCCAAAGAAATTAGAAATATTGCCAAAGATATTATAATTGTATGCAAATAAATTAGCTTAGTTTTGATAGCTTGTCTTAGTTCTGCAATATTTTTTTAAATTTTATTTAATTATTTATTTTATTACGGATATAAAGGGACTAAAATGTTAAAACTAAGTATTGTTTAGAATAAATTTTTATTTATTGTCTTTTCAACATGCATAATCATCTTTGTGTTTATTAATGAAGTCTTTTGTCTCCTCTCCCTATAACATGATCTGCAGAATGTCGTATAAGAAATGTTTGAGTGAGCGCTTATTCTGCGGTATTTGTCGTATAATTTTTTTAGTGAATCGTTCAGGAATCTCTTTTACCGTTTTTCAGGTCCTTTTTTTAACAATCTCTTTTTTCCATGGATAAACTACTATTCTCATCGTCTTCGTAAAATATTTCTACATCTTTTTTAACTATTGCTATTGCTTTATTTACTTTGTCGGGTTTTATCAAATGTTTTTGTTTCCTTGGGGCTTTTTCTTTGTTTCCTGTAATATCAGCCGGTTTGTATGGTATCTGTTGTAGTCTTTGACATATTTTTCTGTAGACCTCTTTAGATCTGTGAACTTCTTTGAGTTTGAGGCGTAGAGTGGTGATTTCCTTATCTTTTTTATATTTATATTTCTCAAGGCAGCTTTATGCACTAAACCAGAAGTAGTTGTGCTAATAGAAGAACAAGGGGATTTTGGTAAACGTAATGGAAAAGTGTAACTCGACCATTTTGATGTTGCACTCAGTGAAGGGCTAACACTGTTGGATCTTATAGGTTCATCTAGCGCATAGAAAGATAACGCTCCAGCTGCAGGTAAGTATAGAACGTCTAAAATGCTCGGGCTAGGTGTCCTGGCAGTAGACGAATCTGGAATGTTTTCTAACACAGCACATTGATTTTCTTCATCTATTTCAGGGGGACTATTTTCTTCAAGTAACACATCTAGACGCCTACGCTGTTTTTTCCTGTGGTAATACGCTCTAAAATTGTCTATTGCCTTTTCTTATTTTATTTCAATCTTTATCTGACATTTCACTAATCGGCAAAATCTTTTTAGCAGCTTTTCTTTTATGATAACTTTCCCTTTATTTGGCTTTAAACTCTGCATACCGTTCAGGGTCGCTTCTAATTTTCTCCAATCGCCTCTTCTCAGCCTGCCTTTTTTTTCAAGCCTTTCTTCTTTCTTTTGTTTTTTCTTTTTCCCATTACTGTTATTTTCTTCTTCAATTACTAGCGCTTGTTGATCAGTCAATATTCTAATTATGACAGCTGGTTTTCTTTTACGTCTTGGCATTTTGAATTTGTATTATCTGAAACATAGAATATTATAAAAATTACCTTCCCAAACACTAACGGATTGGCTAAGAATGCCAGATTATATCGGGTTTGCTAGACCTTTTATAATTTCTTTGTACTAAATCTAATTTCTTTGGGGCGCGAAGCCAAAGAAATACAAATAAATTAGGGACAAAGAAATGAGAAATCACGTCTTTTTCTTTATTAGAATAAAATGTTCTAGCATTAACGTAACCTCTTATTGCCACTTGCATATTATTCCAGTAAGAGAATTAACAGAAAAATATTCAAGCCACCCCTATAAATAACAACATGATAATGGACATAGAAGAAATTAGACACTTACCTAACGAAAGTCCACAGCCGTGATGAAAAAAAAATTTAAATCGCTGATGTAATATTTTACGCACATCTAGTCTCCGGTCTTTGGTAGCGGGTGACTGGATTGTGCGGGGGACGACCAGTCGAATAAGTAGCTCTTCGTATGAACAGTGTTACATCAACGGTTTTATCGCGCCATAGAAGTTAGGTTTTTTCAACGGACAAAACTGTTTCGAGTATTAAATCGAAAATAAAAGCCAACAATAAATAAAAATTAACACACAATCACTTCAAATATGTTTCAAATAAAATACATTACATTTGTATTCTAAATTCGAGATTTTGGTAGTTTTATTGCTTATAGAAATAAATAAGTGAGTAAAGGACGCGCCAAAGAGCTTAGCATTTTCAACTTCAAAAAAATATTGTGAAAAACCTTTGCTAATTTGTGCTGAATACTATGATGCACTTATAGCCTACCTACTTACTCAATCTAAAAAAAATATATCAATTATGAAAATATACATTTTAATGGAAATTAAAGCTCGGACAGAACAAAAACTCCGTTCCTGATAATCACCCTGTTGATTAATCTTATGCCCAAAGTTGTTAATACTTATCACGGTCAATGAGTAATGAGGTGCTTTCGTTCCAGCTCGGGAGATGCGGTCGGTTCGCCCGCGGCGCGGCGCTGCGTGATGCCGCGCGCGTGCTTCGCCTTCGGCTGGCCGGCGTTGGCGTGCGTGGTGCTGCTTGTGGCCACGCGCGCCTTCGCCATCGGTCCTACCGTTCAGAAACTTGCGCCAGGAAGTAAGTATCGAAAGAACTATTTCTCATGAGCGTGCCAATATTGTACGTGTAACTAATAGGGCTCGTAGCGCATAACGTGTAGTTCTTTACCTTGTGAACGCCGCGGTTATGCTTCAGAAAAACACTTCATCTATAATTATGTAACAGGTTATAGTGCCTGAAAAACTAATTCTGTCAGACCTAATTGCGCCAGTAGGTTTAAATACCAAACAGCTCGTTTATATCATGTGAGATAATAGATGAATATAGAAATGCCAACGTAAATGCTTTTAAAAATACTCGTCATTAATGTTTGTGTGGACGGAAGTAATATATTAATATCTAAGTACCATTAGTAATCCCCACGGTTAAGGTGTCAAAAACAGAAAAGTTGCAATAATTAATTACTCAAAGCAGTACCAAAATTGCGTTGTAAATAAATAATTAACTATCATCTAGCATGACCTGAGAATTTTTGGACAATGAATGACAAATTTGCAGTTTGTCAAAAATAGTAGAAAACTGTTTAAAAATTCTCAATAACTTGATATCTTGCTTTTAGATTTGTACTTTCTTCAGTGAAATTGCTTACTCAATCGTAAACCTAATTGTTAAAGAGAAATATAAAACACCGCTTACTATCGAAAGTTTCGCAGTATTTTATGAACGGACTTTGTTTGAGTGATAAATTCACCATCTTATTTATCAACTATGGAAGTTCCACGAAAATATTTTCCTCCTTTCTCTTTTAATTCAACACTATTGACCTTATTTCCTTCGATGAAAGACGTAAATTGTTAAATATTTAAAACTATAGCGAAACTCGGATAAAATAACTGAGATAGCAGTGACCGCTCAGTTGTTTATTTAAAAATGCAACTAGCTACTGCCACTGATAGCCTTTGGTTCTACAGATAAATTAGCAGATGCAATGTTAACACTTTTGGTATTCGGAAATGAGAGTCAAGAGACTTCTGTCTCAATATAGAGAACGATATAGTACTTTGACTCCATATTAGTGACGAATCGGCGCACGCACACATACAAACGTCGTTTATACGGTTAAAAATTTCCTATGTCTAACTTTTTACTCGGACTTTTGAGATGATTTAGTTAGAGTATAATATGTGTCCAGTCAAACGATTGCTTCGAACATTTAACGAAAAAAATAATAAATTAATAATGAATGAAAGTATGAAACTGCGAGTAGCATATTACTGAGACGTAGTATTGAATAGTAGTCAAAAATTGACACTTCGTTCGATAGTATCGTTTGCACTTTTGAACTTTTGTTACTTTTGGGTTGGATGCCTTTTTTGAGTAAGCAACTGTACTATTTTGGAGCAGTGGCCAACCTGTGGCTTTAGACGCCGTCTTGGTGGAGTGGTCAGTATAGCTGCCTACACCTCAAGCGGTCCGGGTTCGAGTCCTAGTAGCGGCAAATGTGTGACGAACACGAATATCTGTTGACGAGTCATGGTTGTTTATATATTTATTTATGTTTATTGATAAAAATATTAAAATTATTATGTATATCGAAATTGTCCGTTATCTAGTATCCATCCATAACACAAGATACTTAATTTGGGCTTGATAATTTGTGTGAGTGTAGAAATATAAGCTTATTATTATGGACCCAAATGACATAAAGCTCCCCTCAATTCGTTTTGAGATTTTGAGTTTATGAGCGTGATAATTGATGTCAAACTTTTTATGGAAAAAGTAAGCAGTTGTAAAAAAACTCAGATGATGGCAATGAATAAAATTATTTATTTAACTGTGCAACGCTCTTCAAAAGACATACCGTAACTGTTTACAGTACAACATTCGTTGATATAATTTATCTCGCACGCCACAACTTTGATAAATGATGCTTCATGATTGAGGCAAGCCTTGGGCTGTACCACCGCCACCGCCTCTTATTAAACATGTAAATCCATTATAAATTGATAGTGTCGTTATGTTGGATATTAAAAACTTCCTCATTCATCTTATGATGCATCCACACCGAAATAACCATGTGAGGAGCAACGCTTAAAATTGTATAAGCAAACAATAGACACTTATCTAAAAATTTTGTACTTAACTAAAAACGCTGTCCAATTATTTTATTACTAGTTGCTGCCCGCAACTACGTCTGCGCAGGATTAATATAATAAATTATTGCGTATATGTTATTCTGATGTATGAGCTATATAATTGTAAAGTTTCATTAAAATCATTCAGTAGTTTTTGCGCGAAAAGGCCGGGTCTCCTGCGACATTGTTTTTGTTTTTGGTTTTCTAACACCTAACATCAAACATCTCACAAGATATAGGCGTGGCCTAATAGTTTTGTTAGCAAAAACACGAACGGATAACATCCCCCGTTTTCGCATGCACTATGGGAATTTATGTCATTTCATTCATCGTTGCTTGCGAATATTGAGGACGTATTGTTTTTTCATAATTTCCATAGTGTTTTACCTATGTTCTATTATTATAATTAGGTATAATGAATTGCAAGGCGACTTACTTCATACGCCAGTGCCTGACCAGTGCCCTGTAATTTGGGATGTGTTATTGTCGGATCACAGGTACTTTCTCCTTGTTGTATGTAAAATAACTTCTAAAACATCGAGTACCTACATACGTCTTTTTTGTCTAAGGTGATTAAATATGTCGTAATCGTAAGTAAACAGTTCGTGTTTCAAAGTCGCAGGAGAGTGAAATATTTTGCTAACATTTTCGGTAAACATGTTTCGTTATTTTATATCACAGGAGAACCGCCTTAACTAACACCTCCATACATACAAGCTTTGCGTTGATAATATTAGTAGGATGTACTTATATTGACATAATGTTTAATGACATAATAATTTAAGATCAAATCGAATCGATTAAGATTATGTTGTATGAGCTGATGAATTATTTGCGTGAAGAGATTCAACAGTGCCGGCCGTAAAATAGAAAAAATGTTTTGTATTAGTATTTTCGGTGAGAAAAGAGAAATAACTTGATAGGGAGATTAGGTGCGCTGTGAAATGAGCCGTGAATGGTGATCAAAGTAATCGACTTTGCATGGTGTAAAGTATAATCTGAGGCCCGCCGAGTGGGTCGGTGTGCCGATGGACGTTGGCGGTAAGAGGCCACGTGTAAACAACGCATACAGCCGTTAGCAAAAAACTTCCGCGGCCGTTGATCCGCCGGCTGAGGGGCCACTCGTGGGCCGAAATTTTGTTTTTATTTGTTTTTTACTATAGAAGGTTTATTGAACCCAACGCTCGGTATCGCTCCACCATTTAATTTGTTAGATATGCGAAGCGAATAGCTGTGTGTGCGCTATAAAACTGTCGATCGGCGATATGGCATGTGACTTGCTGTTTTATTGAAACCTAACACCTAGTTATAAAAGTTCAAATACTTCGTAAATACAGTCCTCTAAAAAAGAAAAACATCATTTCTGTCTTTCTTATACTTTAATTATTATTAAGTATTATGATTTATACGAAATTTCGTTTAGAAAACCATGAGTTGATGTTGTTAGCCCTTGTCTTAAATATGCTTCTATTGAAATTAGTGTTAGTTAATTAATTTCCTTTTTGCTAAGCTACAACTAATTACAAATAAATAAATAAGCTTTTTGAACAGTCATTAACCGCGCAACAGAAATAAAAAGGAGGCTTTTTCATAAGTTTAATGTTCTGTGGTTTAACTGCACAATTAGAAAACGCGATCTAGTGTTTAATAAAAATAATTAAACAATTTGGTATATTGTTTATGAAACTTTTTTATCGCTATCTAGCTAGTGATAAGCAATCTCGAAAACGGCACGTGCCGATTTTGAAGTAAGATTTACGAATTATTCTGCGTTTGTTTGAAACCAAACAACTTTGTTATAATACTATTTTGGTGATATTCGTAGTGATTTAGAAACTGTTCTACTTATAATAAGATCAGATGAAATCTTATTATTCCATGGATTCACCGTTCGTTCATATGTCAGGGTCCATAGTGTCAGGGGAGCCTGGGGCAGCGTATGCGACTTAATATTAGTGTAGGTTTCAGGGCTCCCCTTATTATCAACACCCATTTTCACTATGCTGCCTTTTTTGGTAAGATTCCGCGAAAACCGATTTAGATATGCGTCTAGTACAAAACTTATGGAAATTCTAGACAAGCCGAGATCTTTTGTGTCAAATATGTACACTTATTAACAAGTAAAAAGTAAAAAAATTGAATCCGAACTGAGGAAAAAAGACAGATATGAAATCTTAACCCATTTAATTCCAAATCGGAGGTTGCAAGGTAACATCGACTCCTCCTATTATTAAAAAATGTCGCGTATGTTACTGGACCATATAAGGTATCAATTGACACCAGTCATCAAAATCGTAGTGTTCCGGACGACTGAAAATTAATATATTTAATTAGTTAATTAATTATTGTTATGTACCTAATCAGTTTTTAATTAAAAGTTTTTATTAGTGTGTTTTTATTACCCTAGAATAAGTTAGTTAATAAGCATAGATAGTCGATAGTTTTGTTTACTTACCTTTTGAAATTGTTTTGAATTGTTTAAAATGTATTAATGTAATTAGAATAAGTTTTTGATAATAAATAAATGCGTGGCGTAGGGAAAACACTACACACACACCTTACACAAGGGTAAAAATCCCTTCTTAAACAAGGCACTATTTGCCATATGATTATTATTAAGTACACTTGAAATAGAATTAAACAGGGAAAAATTCCCTCGTTAGATAGGTCGCTAGTTGCGACACCACAAAAAAGTACTTAACTAAAAAACACCACCATACATCACGCTCATTCCACTTCACAACGGCATCGAAATAGCCACGGACAACAAGAATCTTCTTTCAATCAAGCACCCCACGGTCCTCAACTCTTCACGGCAATCCAGCACTATAGGTGCACTAGGGACTATACCCACAGCCATAGTGGTCCCGCACATTTTGGTCCTTCGAGAAGCCGGATTACGTGAAGAAATAGCAAGAAAGAAGATTCAAAGCCATCAAGATGCCTGTAACACGATCAAGAACTGGAAAAGAACGCCAAATAGAAGAACGCCAAATAGAAGAAAACGACGAGCAACGGCAACCAATAGAAGCTACGTCGTCCATAGAAAATGAAAATAGAAGCAAAGAAAACTCCGACACAACGTTGACACCCACTACAGAACGAACAACGGAGCGTCAAAATGAAGAAACTGATAGAAATAGCAAGAAGTCATTGTCAAAAACATCGAGAAGATCGAAGCGGGCAAAGCAGCTGCTGAAAGCACAAGAAGATCTTCTGAAACTACGTGTGAAATTAGAAGAGGCACGAATAGCAAGATTACGCGAAGAAGAAGAAAGCGATACAGAAGAAGAGGTCGACGAAGCGTACTCCGTGACCACGAACAGAGACACAACAAGAAAAGTCACAGAGTGGCTGGAAACCAGCCAGAAACAAGTACTAGCAATCACGGAGCAACCGCACGAAGAAAACACAACGAAAATAGAAGTACATGCAAGCCAACCACACGTATCGCAAGTCGTGACGCCTGAAACACCAAACCAACAAATAGACATTTCGCAGCTAGCATCGGCCATAGCGTTAGCTGCGAAATCGGCGCCACAGATGACTCTTCGCACACCACAAGAACTACCAATATACAGCGGGGCCTACCAAGAGTGGCTGATGTTCAGAGCAGCCTACAAAGAAACAGCCGGCCTGTACAGCGAGATAGAAAACCTGGCACGTCTACGCCGAAGCCTGAAGGGAAACGCAAGAGAAGCAGTAGAAAACCTCCTCATATACAACGCGAAGACAGAAGAAATAATACACACACTAGAATCAAGATTCGGCCGACCCGACGCCATAGCACTAGCAGAACTCAACCGTTTGAAGAGTTTATCAAGACCGACCGACTCACCAAGAGAACTCTGCGTATTCGCCACAAGGGTCTTCAACATAGTCACCACACTGCGAACCCTAGAGAAGACGTACTACCTATACAACCCAGAAGTCACGAAAATCACCATCGAGAAGCTGTCACCCGCTATGCGCTACAGATGGTTCGACTACGCAGCCGAACAGAACACAGAAGAGCCTGACCTATTGAAGCTCGCCAATTTCTTACGAAGAGAAGCCGACAGATGCGGACCATACGCCCAACCAGAAGAATTCAAAGCTCCCGGCAGAACATACAACACGCGCGAAACAACACAGAAGAATTTCGAACGCAAGCCATACATCGCCGCCAACTGCCTAGTATGTGACCAGCCCGGTCATGCCGCCGTAAAATGCGAAGAATTCAAGAAAGCCGACACTCAAACAAAATGGGACCTGGCAAAAGAAAAAAAACTCTGCTTCCGCTGTCTACGCTTCAGAAACAAAACGCACAGCTGCCGCCCCATAGTATGCGGCCACGAAGGCTGCGAAAGAAAACACCACAGAATGCTACATTTTAGCACGAACGAAAACAGCGAAATAGTAAGCTCCACATGGACGGCAAAGAAGTCTCAAGCATTTCTCAAAATAGTACCGGTACGAGTGGAAGGCCCGAAGAAAAACATAGACACGTACGCACTGCTCGACGATGGCTCCACCATCACCCTCATAGACGAAGAAATAGCACAACGAGCAGGGCTACGGGGCTCAGAAGAACCACTGCGTATAGAAGGCATCGGCAACACACAAATAGACACCGCTTCGTCAAGAAAGCTGAACATCACCCTCAGGGGAGGGGGAAAACGCCATAGAATCAACGCACGATCGATCTCAAACCTCAAGCTGTCACCCCAAACTATAGAAGACGAAGACTTGAAGGGCTGCAGACACCTCGAAGACATCATAGAAAACATAAAATACATCGAAGCGAGGCCACGAGTACTAATAGGGCAAGACAACTGGCCGTTACTGCTAGCAGAAGACACGAAAATCGGCAACATATCGCAGCCGGTAGCGTCGCTAACACCCTTGGGCTGGGTGTTACACGGGGCCTGCAACAGAACAACGGGCAACAGAGTTCACTTCGTTCAACAAAATGAAGAAACAGAAGACATAGACACGAAACTGAAGCAATTCTTCTCACTCGAAGCTCTCACCATAACACCGAAACAACCACAGAATGACCCCGAAGTGCAAGCTATGAAAATATTAGAACGCAACACCGTCAGAACACAAGAAGGGCGTTTTCAAACAACGCTGTTATGGAAGAACGAAGACGTCAAACTACCAAAGAACGAAGAATACACTATCAAGAGGCTCGAAGCAACAGAAAAGAAGATAGCCAAGAACCCCGTACTGAAACAGAAGGTCATAGAAGAAATGAGAGCACTCGTTAACAAGGGCTACGCTGAACTCGCACCCGAGCAAGAAAGAGAAGGAAGAACGTGGTACCTACCTTGCTTTCCGGTCGTAAACCCACTGAAACCGGAGAAAGTACGAATGGTCCACGACGCCGCTGCCGTCTACAAGGGAATATCGCTCAACAAAACTCTACTCACCGGCCCGGACTTGCTACAATCGCTGCCGGGCACATTGATGAGAATGAGACAGCACGATATCGCCGTCTCAGCCGACATAGCAGAGATGTTTCTACAAATCAAAATAGCAACTGAAGACCGCGATGCACTGCGATACCTATGGAGAGACGGCGACGCGAACGCAACAGTGAAGAAATACAGAATGACGTCACTCATATTTGGTGCCACCTCTTCGCCAGCCACAGCAATATTCGTGAAGAATAAAAATGCAGAAGACTACATTCAAGAATACCCGGCCGCAGTCGACGCGATCAAAAGAAACCACTACATGGACGACTACATTCAAAGTTTCGAAAATGAAGACATCGCCATAGAAACGGCGCGACAAGTCCGCCTCATACACAGTCAAGCACACTTCGAACTACGCAAATGGGCATCGAACTCGACAAGGGTGCTACAAGAGCTAGGCGCAGAGAAGTGGACAGAAGAAACCGAAATAACGGCGGGAGATCGCATCGAAAAAGTACTCGGCATGGTTTGGCAGACCACGACAGACACCCTGAAGTACAACCTAGACTTCTCCAGACTACCTGAGGACGTGCTACAACGAAGACCTACGAAACGACAAGTACTGCGAGTGGTCATGTCACTGTTCGACCCACTAGGCTTCGTGTCTCCAGTCACTATGAAGGCGAAACAATTACTTCAACAAATATGGAAACGGAGCAAGGGCTGGGACGAACCACTAGAAGAAGACCTGGCAACAGAATGGACGAAGTGGACACGACACTTAGAAGAATTGAAGAAGATCGCCATACCGCGCGCACACCCCTGGTATAGCGCAGGCCGAAACCTACAGCTGCACGTGTTCGTGGACGCGAGCGAGGTCGCCTATTCCGCCGCATTATATTGGCGGGCTGAAGACGAAGAAGGCAACGCTCACGTGTCACTCATCATAGCCAAAGCAAGGGTGGCCCCACTCAAGGTCACGTCCATACCTCGCCTGGAATTACAAGCAGCAGTCATGGGCAGCCGAATCGCAAACAACGTGATAGAAGAACACGACCGGCAGCCTGAACGCCGATTCTTCTGGACAGACAGCAAGACAGTCCTGACGTGGCTACGCACCGGCTCAAGGTCATACAAACCCTTCGTCGCACACAGAATCGCCGAGCTAGAAGAAAGTACGAAAACACATGAATGGAGATGGGTCCCCACGAAGGCGAACGTAGCCGACGACAGCACGAGGGAAGTACCGAAGAACTTCAACGAAAACCACAGGTGGTTCACCGGCCCCAGTTTTCTTCATGAAAAACCCGAAGAATGGCCTCAAGAAACAAACACCGCCGCCTTGAACACCGGTGAAGAAAAAACCCTCACAATAGTCGAGAAAACGCCAACTACGTACGCCATCCCTGACCCCGTCAGATTCTCAAAATGGGAAAGGCTCGTACGATCTACAGCGAGAGTACTTCAATTCATAGAAGAAACACGTCGAAAAACAGCTGAGAAAACTACCTACTCAAGAACAATAGCGAACAAAGAAAGAGACCCCACATGGGGAAGAAAGAGAAAGGAGATCGTCGTCAACAACAAAACGCACAAAGCTATAGAGAAAACCTACAAAATTATCCCCTCAAGACTTCTAATCGCAGCTGAAAAATTAATAGTGAAAACGGCTCAAGAACAAAGCTTCAGTGAAGACATCGGATGCCTACAGAAGAAACGTCCAATCAACAGTCGTAGCAAGCTAAGAAAAATCGCCGTCGAGTTAGTTGATAACGTTATCGTTATCAAATCAAGAATAGATAGAGCGACAGAGATAGAAGACATAGCGAAGACGCCCCCGGTACTAGACGGACGAAACCACATAAGCAAGCTTTACATAGAACACACTCATCAGTCCGTACACCATCAGGGAGTGGAGGCCACCATCAACCAATGTCGGCTGCGCTTTCACATCATCGGAATTCGCTCGGTAGCACGACAGATAATACATCGCTGCATACCATGTAGAAAGAGAAAGGCGATACCATCAGCACCGCCCACCGGGGACCACCCCATCGCCCGTCTCGCTCACCATCAGCGCCCGTTCACTCATACGGGCATAGACTACTTCGGCCCACTAACAACAACGTTCGGCAGAGCAACGAGAAAAACCTACGTAGCACTATTCACGTGTCTAACTACGCGAGCTGTACACTTAGAAATGGCTAACACATTATCGACGGACTCGGCGGTCATGGCGCTCAGAAGATTCATAGCAAGAAGAGGTTGCCCGAAGGAAATTTGGTCCGACAACGGCACCAACTTACACGGAGCCGATAAGGAGCTGAGGAAGGCCATCGATAGTGCAACACAGGAACAGGCGAGCCGCAGAAGAATCCACTGGCGCTTCATCCCCCCGAGCGCCCCTTTCATGGGTGGGGCATGGGAACGCCTAGTGCGGTCTGTGAAGACAGCCCTATCAACCGTACTCAACGACAGGCCGATATCCGAAGAAATCCTCGTCACCCTGCTCGCCGAGGTGGAGATGACCGTCAACAGCCGACCCCTCACACATGTCTCCGTAGACCCTGAAGACCCAGAAGCCCTGACACCAAATCACTTCATTATGCTAGGCCCGGCCCACGAACCTCACATGGGCGAGTGCACCGAGAGAGAGCTGGTCAACAAGAAACACTGGAAGACGTCGCAAGGCCTGGCCGACGAATTCTGGAGAAGATGGCTACGAGAGTACCTACCCGGCCTACAAGAACGACGGGAGCCCTACGGAAAAGGTCCCACCGCACAACTCGGTGACCTAGTCCTGATAGTCGACAATACGCTGCCTCGAAACACATGGCCGCTGGGGAGAATCGAAGCTGTATACCCCGGTCCCGACGGCGTAGTACGCACCGTCGACGTCAAGACCAAAGGAGGCACTCTGAGGAGGCCTACGAAGAAGCTGGTCATCCTCGACGCTGCAACAGTCGCCCGAACGACGGAGAGTGCGTCGTAACGCTGCACATCACGAGCGCACGGCGGGAGAATGTTCCGGACGACTGAAAATTAATATATTTAATTAGTTAATTAATTATTGTTATGTACCTAATCAGTTTTTAATTAAAAGTTTTTATTAGTGTGTTTTTATTACCCTAGAATAAGTTAGTTAATAAGCATAGATAGTCGATAGTTTTGTTTACTTACCTTTTGAAATTGTTATGAATTGTTTAAAATGTATTAATGTAATTAGAATAAGTTTTTGATAATAAATAAATGCGTGGCGTAGGGAAAACACTACACACACACCTTACACAAGGGTAAAAATCCCTTCTTAAACAAGGCACTATTTGCCATATGATTATTATTAAGTACACTTGAAATAGAATTAAACAGGGAAAAATTCCCTCGTTAGATAGGTCGCTAGTTGCGACACCACAAAAAAGTACTTAACTAAAAAACACCACCATACATCACGCTCATTCCACTTCACAACGGCATCGAAATAGCCACGGACAACAAGAATCTTCTTTCAATCAAGCACCCCACGGTCCTCAACTCTTCACGGCAATCCAGCACTATAGGTGCACTAGGGACTATACCCACAGCCATAGTGGTCCCGCACACGTAGAATAGTTTAGGAGCTACGAAAGAACATACATTACTGCTATAATCATAACCCTTCGTTTTGGCTTTTCTTTAGTCGGATAAAGAGGAAATTAGTTGGTAATTATTACAAAATGAATCCGGCAGTAGGCAAGGGCATTACTAGCGAGGTAGATAATTGAGACACCCAATAAAACATACATAATAGTTGTTATGTCCCTGAACTAGACACAATAAAATAATTATACGACATCATAATATGTGATAATGAATCATTTAAGGAGTTGGCGCTAAAACACTAAACACGGATCTAAATTTGGCTTGCAACCTCCGTCTATTATATTACAACTACAATAACATGTTATTGGAGGGTTTAAGGTTAATAATAACCTTCGTTCTCAATATTAGTCAATGGAATAAGTGTATATTCACTCTCCTGATTGAGCGCCTTGAAGACTCCAAACAACCGCGAGACTTCTAGTTGAGATTCCCTATCAAAGAAGTCATTTTATGATAGGAATTTAAGGCTAGAGGACCAAGGTGATGTGATACTGGAAAAGCAATCCGCCAAGGTCTTCGCCTTTTTAAAAAACTGGTGACGCAGGAAATGTCATCAGCGACAACCTGCAATAGTCAACATTATTAAAAATATCGTATTTTGACCCTCAAAATTGTCATTAAATTTACGGCAGTTTTAACCATCATTTAAATGGAATAAGAATACATCTTTAATCTTCCAGTGACCACGAAGTCCGAATAGTTGTCACAATGGTCTATAGGGTACCTACACGGTGACTACTTAAATATCATTGGACCACACAATAAAGTGTTACGAAATTAAAAAAACAAAATGTGAAACACAGTGGATTTAAATCCGTATAGCCTGTTTTATTTAATATTAATTATGCGTATCCGTAGATTAAGAAATTTCTATTGTTCTCATCTCACATGACCACACGTCGATGTTTACAATACCAGCTAAAACTAATAACAAGTGCAATTCCTTTCTGTAGCGCGTGTAATTATTACGTAGCTAAAAATGTTATTTATTCATGCTACACAATATCGGCACACGTTACATAGTTAATGTTACATCACATCAAATTCGCAATTAAAGCGCTCAAGACTCAATCTTGAATGAGTATTAGGTGAAAATAAATAATAGTAAGGTTATTGTAACAGTATTTTTGAATGACTACGTCAGTCAGTGTTTTTTTATAAACGTGGGGTATCTAACAGTACTTCTAAACCGTCAGAGATTAGCGGTATTGCATATTTTAGCAATCCTCATCAATAAATTAATAAATGCAATTTGCTTAGTTTGAAATTTTAAGGCTGTACTCTGGTCTCATTATTTACATGTGCAATAAGACACACATTTATCAAAATATGAAATGGAAATATTTTTACAGTCACGTCACTTTTCATGACTACAAAAACTACAAAACGATACGTCGGTACTAAGACGTATTTAATAATTTATTTTAAACAAATATACAATAAATGGAGAACATATTCACTTAGGTAATGTGTTATCCATTTATTGTATACTTGTTTACAATGAATTATTAAATAAAGTAATTTAAGTAATATATCCAATGGAAATCTACTATGCGCTCTATTTTGGCGAAATTTCGCCAATCCGATCCGTAGCTGATTTGCTGATAGGTAATTGACAGCTGCTGCCTGCTGGCATAGAAATCAAGCCACCCCAGTATTGAACGTTTATGTCCTCGTACCCCCCACTAATGCCACACATCGCACTAACAATGTCATCACTATATTCTAGTGTTGAGTTTTGACGTCAAACGATAATAAAAATCTAAAATAAACACTATAATAGTTATCTAACTTGAAATAGTTTCTGTCACGGACATATAATAATGTGTTGTTTGTAGGTAATTTTGCATATACCTATTTTCGTTACGGTTTTTATCATCGTGCAGCTTTATTATAAGGTTACAAGTTAGAACAAAGTTTTTACAGCACTACTTTATTGTCCTGAAGTGACAGAATTTTCTAGAGCCCTCGTAGAATGCAAACTTTCTATCGGCCGTTAGTTTAATCGGTTTCGAAATCTGTATGTTATTCAAACAAGTGAGCACATTACTATGATTCGATATCAGCGCTGCATAAAAATAATAGTACATAATTATAAATTACTTAAATTTTATAAGTAATGCTTCTGATCTCTTAGGATGAGAGTATTAACCTATCATCATAATCTTATCAAAATGAATTTATTAGGAAAATTATAGTCTGAAATCAAATAGTATTTACAATACTACTAATAATGGTAGTACATTTAATTGTAAGGAAAAGATTGAAAGTCGTGTATTGATATAGTTTTGTGTTGTTTAATTTTAGAAATAGCACTAAACATTACTATGTTTCGATAAAAACCAAGGAGATTTTAAACATTCTTCAATGCTGAATATTTCTAGCGATGACTGTCTCTGTTTATGTAGTACGTCTTGAAAATACTTACAAGGCTAAATGTTCTGTTGCTTCGTCAGACGCACGCAGGCGCACTACAACAACTCCTGCTCGAAAAAGTGACTTTAGATCATGTAAATATAGGCTGGGGATCCTGTAATCCATAGAGAAAAGATAACGGAGAGAATGAAAACCTCACAATCTTACTGAAATTTTGTATTGCCAGGCCCGGAAAGTAAAATATTCATACGTCGACCTAAACGGAATTACCCCTTTCCAAAATTGTAGCAAATTGCATCTTCAACAGAACGCAGCAGTCAAATAAATATAACTTATGGAACCTTTCGTGTTGTGTTTCTGTCGTGGCGTAACAAAGACTATATAACTAAAGGTTTAGTGCTCGGTGTGGCGTAAAGAATGTGAAGTTTCCTGAGCTTGGCAGGGTAGCAATAGGGTCAGGGCTATCGGGGCGCGGGACACGCTAATGTTGCTAGCACAGAGACAGATTTCCGATACCTATAAGTGGTTGCTAGTCTACTGACAGGCCAGATTGACCATATCGTATTCAGAAAGACATGAATGACCAGTTTTCTTTTGTGTGTATTATTCCAAGAAACTAGAGTCCGTCGCAACATTCATGGTCTACACAGCAGCTTCCTACCAGACGAATTCTAGTTTCCATCTTCTTAAAATAAATAAATATCATCAATAACCCAATTCAGTTTGATATAAAACTGTAATTCTCGTGGGTGTTTTCCGTGTGATTCACGAAATACCTACCTCGTTACAAAAATAAATAAAAAATATATTGATAAAACGAAGGCTACCATTTTAAACTAATTTTATTCTATGGATAAGATCGGTGTTTGTATAAAATCAAACACAAACTGAATGGTATCTGCTTTCTCTTTCTGTGTTCATCTGGTGGCAGAAAATGGTTCAATTTGGAGAATGAAAGAAAGATATAAATATTCAATCATAATATCCCATGTAATTAAAAAAATATTATTTGAGACGAAGAATCTGATCAATAAAAACTTATCATGGAACTAGCACAACTAATAAGTATATACGTACGAGCATAGAGAAGCTAGGTACGTGATTTCACTGCGTTTTGGAATTAACAAAATAATAGGTAAAAACAGTCTAATAATTAAAACGGCTTAATGAGTTCGATGCAAAGTCTAACTTGTTATGCTATCGTTTGGATAGTATGAACCAAATGTTTGTCTTCATATTATCTATATAAATTATATGTATAAACATACATGTTTCGACAGCAAAGTATGTATAACTACGTCAAACATTGGCTCCTAATAAGTTGCGCATCCTCGTGATTTAACTTGAATTGCTTCACAAAATTGACTGTTAACATTGTTTATTCTAGTCTATGATCCATTGTTTGGCATCGAAATAGTGTCACACTGTTTCGATATTATAATTATGTATTCTAAATACCTATAGATAATATTTATGAGGTACTCAATGTTAGAGTTTAATTTTTGAAACATAATACACGCACGTGGCTTGTGTCAACCCTGTTTAACGTATAGGGCTGTAATCTTCGGTCGCCGCCGCTTGTTTACAAAACGTGTATCACCGAACAGCCATCTGTCGGGGTCAGTGAACCCCGGAGCGACCCCATCTACGACCCCTTACTAAACTTTCCTTATGACTATGAATGACTTTTTTAAGTTTAACATATGTAAATATTAATTTTTATAGCTTGCTGGCTTTGTATTATTGTTACCTACTAACGTACAGTCCTCAACAAAAGCTGTGGAATACTTTTGTATCTCTTGATTAATTATACAGGAGTTTTTTAACAATGCACTAAGAAGTTATGTACGAGTCATGACGTGAAATGCGTTTATTCATCTGTACGAGTTCTAAGTGTTCATTAAGGTGTGGATAACATACTCTATTCTCGCTAGGGCTACAAGGACTCAATACTCTGTACTTGATTGTCACTTACCCATGTAATTAATATTTATTCCGTTAGTAAGAGTATTGTAAATGGCTCGTCTTGTTTACGAATGTATTACGCAATAGGTAACAACTATTACTTAGTTCAAACTACTTTTACTGACTAATTTGTGTGTATAGCTTTAAAGTTGTTTACGTTACTTGATCGACCTTTCTAAACTATTAAGTCTCAAGCAAACCTCCGCAAAGCTAGCCAGGCTCCAGTTTACGTAAATGTGGAACTCTCAAGACGATTCAGATTGGCGGTCTTACTTTACTATTGGTCTATAAGACAAAGCGACCTACATATCTAGTCTTCCCGTGACTGCGAAACCTAAAAAATGTTATGAACTGTCCCATGCGTCGGGTCCTTCCTTATAAAACATTATTAAACCTCTTTTAACGCGGCTTGAGTCCATATAAGTACTTTGATGAAATGTCAACTTTTACGAGTCATTGTATTGGGCATGGGTGATTAAATTCAAAGGTTTTAATACAATTTCCTGTGAAAGGTACAGTACTATGTGCTATATTCATATATTCAAATGTGTATAAAAATCGTGCATAAATTGTAAATGATGGTATTTTACGAAATGTCTATGTCGTGGCCCAATCGTAAAATTGGCCAAATCATGAAATGCTTGGGCATATCGTCTACCTACCGATCACACAGATATGTAGATTAGACTCTCCCACAAACAGTCCACCCTGGTTTGTCATAAAAAATAACCTTGAACATACTAATCATTCCTGGCTACTAGTCCACTACAATTTTTAACTTTCGACGCACAAAGAGGAGTATTAAAAGTTTGACGTGTCTGTGGGTCTGTGTGTCTGTCTGTGCCATCGTAGCTACTAAACGAATGGACCGATTTTGATGCGGTTTGTTTTGTTAGAAAGCTGACGTGATTAAGGTGGTTCTTAGCTACAATTATTGAAAATCTGGTAAGGCGTTTCAAGACCATCAGGTCTCTCTCTTGAATAATATCCAAGTAAAATGTAATTTAATTACCTAGCTATCTATCAGAATTAGGGTCCGCGAGTAATTTAAAACCAATAGAAATAAAAAATAAGTCACCCTCGACACAAAAATAACTAAAAAGGAAAAGTTTTTTTTCTTTTAACTTGTCCTTTTAACTTCAATAAAAGAACCTATTAATATTTTTAAGATGAACGTCGCTGCGTTGGGGGACCGCTAACTAAATAAAATGAAACCAAAATTCAAATAAAAAGAATATTGATAATGCTAAAGTATGGAATAGCGGTGCCTGACGCGGCGACTTTATCTTAAAAATAATATCTTTTTAGTTATTTTTACTTTCTCGTTCGTAGTATAGAGGAAGTCTTGTAATCATCAAAAAATTCGACCTCGAGATTTTGACGGATTTACACGTTTTGGACCTCCCTGAGTCCAATAATAGTTTTTTTGGAATTATATCTCTGTGTGTGTATCTATGTGTCTGTGCGTTAGCACGATAACTCGAGCATGCTTTAACTTATTGCAAACAAATATAACATGCGTGTATGACATCAAAATATAAGGTTTCTTTCAACTTTAGAGCCGTCAATCACAAAAGTTAAGCAACCAAGTGCGCGGTCGTTACTCGGATGGGTGACCAAAATTGAACATGCATATATAACATCAAAATATAAGGTTTCTATCAACCTTTGAGTCGTTTCCGGTATACGAGAAAGTCAAGGGAGACCACTCCCGATTTTTGTGTTGGGGGTTACTTAATTTTTGTTTAGAAAATGAGCTACTATCTTTATGGTCCAGTAGCGGTTCTATATGCCAACGTTTAATTTTCATGATCGGGCCACTATTAAGGCATACTACCAAGATATGATTTGATTACGTCTGCATTATTAATAGCTATTCAAATTATCTACTTATTCACTAGAAAAAATAACGTGAAAGAAAACAGGGAAAATAATTCAATATTTTGTTTCAATTTAATACAAAAATATTTTATTGTTTGCGATAAAAATATAGAAAATGAAGATTACTCGGTTGCCCAATTTGATAGTCGATAAGAGCGCTTACAAATAACACAAATATTTGATAAAACCATGGCGCCATGATGATGTAGGTATATCGCAACGCGTGTTTGTATAGATGTTGAATAGTCAAAACATTTCAAATAGCTATGTCACTGGTTTATTGAATAACACGTTGTTTTCACACGCCCCAGTTGTTAACGCCTTTTACCCGATTGCGCCGAAGGTGATATTTACACAAACATACTACAACTGCGTCTGCGTTGATTTTGGATTATTGCAATGGAGCAGACTACTGTAGCGGTGCTCCCATTGTATGCTATTTTATTTTGCATCTCAAATATGGAATGTATTTTTTTTTATTGTAACCTATTAATAATTGCGTATTCTGAAATTATCATACGGTCACTCATTACTTGCCTGAAAAATTTATGTCTAAATAAGCTAAGATGATGTGCTTTTGACGTGCTATCTGTCTCATTGAAGCTAAATAAATTTTCTAAAATGTTTTGTATCATATGAATACAGCGTAGTTCCACTTTGCTTTGTGGCTTAACATTTACTGAAGGATTTTTGATTTTTAGGTTTGGTGCCCCTTTTGTCTGGGCGACAGACTAGCATATCAACCTGCCACTATTTTCGGGTACTGTAGGTCTCTGCTCTGCTCGACCCCTTTTGGGATTGTGAGCGTGAGCACTGAGCATGTATGTATGTATGTATAAAACGTAGCTAGACACTCGATAAAAAATATGGACCAATCTTTTTCTTTCTTTCTTTCAACATGATTAGTTGTATTGATGATAGATGTATCATCTCCGTAGAAACGGCGATAGAATTCTGTTGCAGTATTCAATATGGTTTTTCTTTTTGTTATTGTTTCATTTTTTGTGCTTTTAAGTTTCGAAACCCAATTTGAACATTCTCGTAATTCTTTGAGCGCTTTTCTCACTCCTCCTGTAATTCTTTGAGCGCTTTTCTCACTCTTCCAAGGTTGATAAGTTGTTTCTCTATAAGGTAGTATTTATCTTGTACACAATTTTATATAGGCTTTTAATAATACTAGGGCGCATCGCTTAAGTATTGGAAGAAAATCAACCAATGGCGTAGGCAGGTTTTGCAGCAATTATTCCACTATTGAACATATACATACAAACATTGAAACACTTAATAAAAAAATAAAACGAATTCAAAAAGACATACTATATAGCATTTATTGATTATAATCAAGCTTTTAACTCATTAAAACACTACAACATCTGGGATGCACTGCAAAAACAAGGCATAGAAGAAAAGTAAGTATATTAATAAAATCGAAAAAATCAGTACAGTAGGACAAAAATAAAGTTAGAGTCTATTGGAGAGGAGTTTGAAATTCAAAAAAGAGTTAGACAAAGAGATCCCTTGTTATTACTGTAGTACTTAAACAAATATTTAGAAAACTTAACGGGGAAGAAAAAGATCTAATTATATATGGAGAACATCTACGCCATTTAAGATTTTCAGACGACATCGTTCTATTGAGCGAAAGCTTCACAGAGCTACAGGATATGCTAAACCAACTAGACGAGGAAAGTACCAAAGTAGGACTGACAATGAACATAACTAAAACTAACGTAATAACAAACGGACCAAAAGCAGAAATTAAATTGAAAGACACAATAGTGGAATATGTGTATATGAATATTTAGGTCAGACATCTCCTACAGATCAAATGGATAAAACGCGGTCGTTGAAAGAAATAATAAAAAGCAAGTAGATATCAACATAAGACAAAGGCAAAATTCTAAATCTGGGTATAACACCATGACTATCATGAGGAAGCCAATGGGCCCTTACAAACAACAACTTAAGGAAGTAAGAAGTACATAATTATGTGAAAATTTGATGCAGAGAAGCATTTTGTATATTAAGAAGACAGATAAAATAAAATTAGTAGACATAAGACGTGAAACAAAAGTAGCTCCAATAAATATTACCATCAAAGACTTAAATGGAGATGGACAGGCCACATGGCACGAAGCCCATCTAAATTTTCGAAAAATGTAACCCATTGGTACCCCAGAGGAGATAAGCTAAATAGAGGAAGGCAGATCCGTAGATGGCAAGACGATATAGGTAAAGAAGGTAGTAGGAGGAACATGGACAAAAAAAACAGAACAGAGCAGAGTGGAAAAGCTTGGAGGAGGCCTATGCTTATGTTAGAGGACAAGCTAGGGATGATTAGTATAGGAGATTACGGGTAATTGAAACAACGATTATACTGAAGAAATTATTGTGTACTATATTCTTCTAGTCACTAAGAAGGTATACGTCCGTTGCCTAGCGCTGCTCAAGAGAAAGTGAACTCAAACTAGTGAAAAATTACTAAAGAAAAGATGGCGCTTTAACCACAGACAAAGTCATCGTAGACATAGTGACACAGACATGACCATAAAGAATATTATACCACAAACTAATATTTAATAGATTAATTTTTGCAAATTAATAAATAAAAATCAACACGCCCCCTCAAAAATTAATCGACTGGTCATTTATGCAAACTTAATCATAAGTTAACAATTAAATCCTAAACAGATCGTACACCTTCTATGTGCTTACTGGGATACATTATTATGGTCCAACATTTGTTGCTAGGATTAGGGAAACCCAGAAAAACCTAACCAGACCATTCACTCACTTATATATCTATGAGATCATATGCATTTTATAATAAGATCTTTACATATTAATATTATTATTCAAATACATCATGAACTTCTCCTCTTAAGCCCATTTTTCTTATGAATGCATTCAAACGTCACTCACTGCGAGAAGCGGCCTCGTCAACGCATCTACTAGCTGCTGACCTGTTAAATGTTTAATGTTATTACATTTTTTTTTATAAATCTGTTAAATAGAAAAGTGATAGTTGATATCTAGGTAGGTAGGTATATGTTTAGTTTGCAACACTTGTGCAACCATTATTATCCTCAAAAAATAACAAAACTTTTATCAATATTTATATTCACACTGACTACAAGTGATTTTAGCCATAACGCATCTCTGACTGCTTCATAAAACGCCATATATTTTGTCTCATTAAATGACACTGCTACGGACATTATTTTGTCTGTTTGTGTTGCAGTTTATTAAGCATTATAAATTATGTATTTTTAACTACAATATACAAATTCAAACTAATGGTATTATACTTATTTGGCGTTTAGACAGGATTCCAAGTGTGGTTACTCCTGTAAATCTCATTTTGAAACACGATTGCAAATAGAAATAGGGGGTAGATTGAGATTTTTCTCACTGTGCCTCATAAATATTACTTGGATCATTTTGTATAAAATATGAATGATCTTTGATAGAATATTAGCAGGTATCACTTTGATATACTACTGCACACGTTAGTCTTGATTGTACTAAATTAATCTCGATTGACGAGCTACAACTTATTTTGACTTATGATATTTTTTGTCAAAATAACGTTTAACTTATGAAGTAAAACGAAATATTTTCAATATTTATTTTTTTAGGTTTTATGCCACATTTCATATAGTGTTTTATTTATCAGAGCTTTAACTGGGGGAGATATGTTAATTAAATACGTATCTGTTACAACGACAGATATACCCCAAAAAGATTTGCTTTGTTTCGCACTTTCAGCAATGTTCAGGTCTAAAAATGTTTAATTTCTCAGAAGAAAATACATTTACTTATTATTAAAAATAATAATTATAATTTAGTATTAAACTATGCCAATGATCGAGTCATTTCTGTAAGTGTACGATTTATGCGCTCTGATACACTGTTTTATTGTGGTTTGTATGGCATAGTCATACATACCTAAGAAATTTAAGCAAATAAATATGAATTGATACTGGATATCACCAGTTTATGTCTGGCTCGACAACCCAATATCAATTCACAACATAAAATAACATAAGAACCATTAAACCAAACCAACTGAACAAAATTAAAATTCTAAACACAACAAGTAAATAACCAAATAAAAATATACACAAAGAACAACCAATACACAAACCATTAATAAAACAATAAACCACCAAAATAAATAAATAAATTATAATATAACAAACAACCAAACCGCAAATGAAAAATACAAAAATATAAAACAAGTAAAAACCAACAATAACAAACACACCAACCCCACCAAAAACCTAATAATAAACATCAAAAACAACATGTAGAGTAAACAAAACAACAAATATCAATAATATACAAACCTTTATAACAGATTAAGCCAACTACAAATAAACCCATCTGTACATAACAATAAGTAAGCATAAATGTCAACCTAAAGACTTGTAAACCCTCAAATGTAACAAACTACACACACAACATAACATAAACACCCCTATAAACAACACAAACACACACAACAATATTTTTAATTGTAGTAAACTTAATTATAAGCCCACACTATGTAACAAGAATACTTTAAATACAACACAATACCATAAAATATAATATACTACAAGCAGCTTGAGGAACTGCTTCTATATAACATTGTAAGCAATAAATATAACATTGTAAAACTTGTGGCCTACATGTTGTCATAAGGTGTAGTCATTAGCCCTGAGACGCATGTAGGCCACAGACATTAGGAAAGCTGTAATAGATCCTAAGTCCAAAAAACCATTAAAAACTGACAAAACAACAAAAACCTCAAAAAAAAAAAAAAAAAAAAAAAAAAAAAAAAAAAAAAAAAAAAAAAAAAAAAAAAAAAAAAAAAAAAAAAAAAAAAAAATACCTTTGCCAAAACAATAAGTCTTGAAATCAATTTACAGATAAAGAATGCAACTCATCTCTAAGCATCTGATGACGAACAGCCAGATTAACATTTTACAGTATCATGTTTTACTTTTCTAATTTTACTAGGGCTAACATGTATAGAAATTATCAGATTTTCAATTATCTGATTTTAATACGTCCGAGTTTTGAGACTTATTTGACACTGATTTCGATTTTAAATGAATATCAGTTTTGTTACGAGAATTTAGTGTATTCTCTTCAGGCTTCTGCGCAGACCTGTATTGGAAAATAGCCTTGTCTACAAAAACATCTCTGACTTTAGTTTTCAGATCCCCAAACTTAATAACCGTTAGGGTTTACTCTTCCATGATTTAATATCAAATTATGGTTTCCTCATGATTTTAAGCAGTCAGATTTCCGAGACTTATTTGACACTGATTTCGAATTAACGTTCATATCAGTTTTGTCACGAGAATTTAATATATTCTCTTCAGGCTTCAGAAAAATGCCTGGATTGCAAAAGAAAATAGTATCTTCTACAAAAACATCTGTGATTAATACAATATACATGTACCTTTTGTTACCAGGTTCCTAAACTTTACAACCGTTTGGTTCATGCCCTATTACCCTTCCATGATTTACTGTCAAGTTTTGATTTACTCGTTTTATTAAGAACAAAAGCGGTTGAGCCAAAAGAAACTTTAATTTTTTTTTATTATTTTTTTTATTTTTAGGTCTTTTATTATGCCACATTTCGAATGGTATGTATTTGTGAAACTTTTAAGGCTGATGTTGTTATTTTTATTAAATAAACCACAGGCAAAACTGCATGACTCCAAAACATTTTATTTAATTGACCACCATTTAACAATAAACGAGTTTTTTTTTTTAAGTGACAGGCAGTAACCATCTGCTCAGTAACACTATTTAATTGTAAAGTTTGAGAAACTGTCAAAAGATATGTTATAGGTTTGTACCTTTCTCAACACAGTAACTTTTTATTTCAGTAAATCAGCATGAACAAAACACATAGGCCCATATAAATAAAGACCTTAATGTCTAACATACTGAAAATAAAACATAAGTAAATAATTAGCCACTGAGCATCTTCCGCGTCGCATAACGTACGGCGCAATGTTCAGTAGCCGTTAGTTATAGCCGTTCAGTAGCCTGTAAAGCGCTGAAATACAACAACTTTCGGTCAGAAGTCTTTCTTTAGGAACTGCAGGCGTCGGTAAGCTTACCAAAAATGAGTTAAGATTAACTCTGTAACGAGCATCTAAACGTACACAAAACATAAATATTCCCGCCATATCAGAATGAAGATTAACTAAGTACTTTAGAATTGAATTGGGCCTCACTTTTTGCCTTTGAACATAGAAACTGCTGATTTACATGGTAACAAGTAAGTTACACAGTAATGAGTATACTCATTAACAAAAAGAACGATGTTATATTTGCTGTCAATTTGTTGAAGGAGTTATAGGGTCGAAAACATCTGAATATCTATCTCGCTGACCTGGCCACGCGTTGCTGTGGTAATTCGATATTAACGTCCTCAATTAAACATTTAATTTGCAATAAAAAATGTAGGTCTACTAATTGCCAAAAAAAACATTCTATAACCTAAGTTGGACCAAGCAAAACACATTTGCAAAATTTCATCAAAATCGGTTGAGTAATTTCGAAGTTCATCGCGGTCAAACACTGACAAGGAATTTTAATGTAACTTTTATACTTGTTTAGATTGATTAAATGGCAGTCGACTCTGTTTCCTATTTATACATGCTTCACATAACTTATTGTTAGGTGCTACTCTATTAATTTGATCTACATCCTCGATTAATAATTTTATTTTATTTCTAATTTTTTTTTTTACTCATAATGACTTGAATGCTGTAGCCATAATTAATAACTATTGTTATCACTACTGCACGTATGAGAAACAGAATCACTACGATTCACAAAAGCTACAAAGTCAATAGCAATTGAATTGTTAAAAGGTTACCTTGCATAATGATCTTACTGTCCTTGTTAATTTCGGCTCCCTGTCGTCCAAAAACAACCTTGTATCCAGCTCACTGTATCTTGGAGACTGACTGCAAGTTATATGGTTTCCCAAATTAGTAGTAAGCTGCTGCAAAATTTCAGCTTCGCCAATTACTAACAGAATCTGCATATTGATGTAGGATTTGTAAAAAATGTGTTTTTAAACTCTCTCTTGAATCTAGAACAAAATATATTTAATTAGTATTAGAATCAAGTAATATCATTCACACTATAAACAGATTATTAAACAATACTGTCCTTGTTATTGGGTTTCCATTGTATCCGCAGTAGATTTGTAGCCGCTACTGCAGTTGCCAGCTTCGTTATATATTTATTATAGCTAACGGTGATTTTTCTTGACACGATTGCGGCGACTACAATTATCACACACAATACAACTTCGAAAATCTTATGCATCGTATTTCCTGAAATAAAATTCTTCTCCGCTTGTTGCTTGTAGTAAAAACGTTTAAGTTGTAGGTACTTTTCTTTGTAGGAATATGCAATATTTTTGAACTCTGTGATCGTCACTCGGTAGCTTACACAATGCAGAAATTCAATTGTTCTTCTTTATCAGTTTCTAAGGCAGTTAATACACCTTATTGGTATAAATCGGTAGGATCGATTTTCAATCGTGAATTTAAAAAATGCACCACTAATCTATTTCACAGTCGCACTTTTTAGCTTTTTTTTTTTATTCTCTTGATGCGGTACTTTATAACTACACTAACAATTAGTAATTAGTCTCAAAGTGATTTCTTACGAAACTTTCACATTATATAACGTTCACTGTTAAACTCTTGAATATTTCTTATTACGCGACTTCATTTCGATTTTTATTCACGACAATTTTAAATTCACTGTTACCGTACTTTTAATACACTAATCGTTACGTAGTCTGGGCCCATAACCTATAGGAGATTACGGGTAATTGAAACAACGATTATACTGAAGAAATTATTGTGTACTATATTCTTCTAGTCACTAAGAAGGTATACGTCCGTTGCCTAGCGCTGCTCAAGAGAAAGTGAACTCAAACTAGTGAAAAATTACTAAAGAAAAGATGGCGCTTTAACCACAGACAAAGTCATCGTAGACATAGTGACACAGACATGACCATAAAGAATATTATACCACAAACTAATATTTAATAGATTAATTTTTGCAAATTAATAAATAAAAATCAACAATTAGGAATTAAAAACAAATAAAACTATGTAAATTTTTAAACATGTATATTCTTAGATATAAAGGCTATCTGTATCTAATATGTATACTTATATTGGTAGGTACTGTGTTTTTTCTATAGATGTCACGATATTATAAGATGTAGCATCGCGTGATAATCACTCTATTAACCTTTAAATTGCTTAATCAATTGTAATTTTTTTGTTTGCACCATTAAATCGTATTTACTCACGAAACCGGTAGTGATTATAAATTCATTTGATAAAACCACAACGAACATTACTATCTTGGATAATTAATTTGAGCTACTTTTATGCTATGTACCAAGCTTGAATAAGTGGTAGTGCAGATAAGGGAACCAATTAAAAAGTGCATTAGTTATTTGTTATTTAAGCTGTAAAGTATTAATTAAGTTGTTAATTTAATCCACACCGTGGAATGTAATTGCTTTTGTAAAATATGCTTTAACGATCTTGTTCATAAACGCTTAATAAAATTATTCAATTTAATTCAAATCAGTTTATTTCAGACCAAGACCATATTAATACCTATAGTGTTAGTTACAATTTTATACTTTCTAGTGTTAGTATCACACTAGAAATAATATAAGTAAACGCGGGGAGTCCCACAGACCGCAGCAGCATTCTCAAGGTGTTTGGGGGAACATCTTGAGAATGCTTCTGGTGCTATTTCGTAGGTGAGTAAACATAAACTCGCACCTTTTTCTAATTACAGCAACAAAGCCGTCAATTTATGCATCAGAGATAATCCTCTCGATGCCTACATCGTCTCCAACAACATCCTAATACGCATTGTTATATGGAACCAGCAGGTCTCATCTTAAAAAAATATAGAAAAAACGGAAAGATATGACGCTTAATAAATAATATTACATATAAACAAAAAACACACATAAGTACAAGATGTGAAAAACTTAGCCCTTACCTTATAGTCGGATAAAAAGACCCGGCAATATGCTTTTCTTTTTAATTTTTTTATAGCAACGTGCGAATCTGTGAGCTAGCATAATACATCGGACCATCAGCGACCAGCGCTCCCTTGTCTAAATCCAATATCGAAATCCAAAATACAATGTCTTAAATTCTAAAATTATAATTGTTTTTATTAATTAAATGACACTGTCCAGTGTATGCAAAGTGATTTAAATAGCGAACGACACCGTAAGGTTATCTATAAAATAAAAAGATATTTTCTTGTTATTTTATAAGTTAAGAAGAGTGATAATGTATACCACAGTCTCATGGGGAATAGAAATAACAATAACCGATTGAAATATTTACGCTAATTCAATAATTTCTCTCTTTTTGTTATGATTTAAAGTTGAAGGTAAAGTGTAATCGTAGGTATCTATGTACATGTGTAACTTGTTTTTCTGACACTTATATATACTCGTATGTGTTGTCCGTGTGTGCAAAGTTTGTGGCTTTTGTTCAACGTAATAACTAATTACGTTACTTGCTAGCCACGTCCTTGTTATGATGCAAAGCAATAATTATCTTAAGACTTGTGGGAATGCTAGAGGCTAATGCGATTTCCATATCTACTTAAGTGTAATAATACCTAATATGCAGTATAAAACTTATATTATGTCAGCCTGTAAAGTTAGTTTCAAGTCAAACTTTATCTTAAACAAACCAGTTTAAAATTTTTCTTCGTTAAGATAAGGCGAAGCGAAAAAGATTTAAATTTTACTTTGTTAAGTTATGTTTAAATAGACAAGACACTTAACTAGGTAAATAATAAATATAGATTCTTCGAGTCGTTTTTTCAGTATAAAGTCAACCTACAAAATATCTTGAATCCAGTGTTTAGAGGTCTGCAAAACCCACACTCTTAAGTGGGGTTAAAGTTTGTCTAAACAGTAGTATTAACTCTTACTTAAAACTCTCCTAAATACTGTGCCCACTTTTACCTAACTGAACCTTGAGGGATATCTTCAGGGATATAGTCAGGCCCCTCTTCCCCACTGGGCACTATGGGCACGTGCCCAGGGCCCCGCGATCGAATGGGGCCCCCTAGTTCCTGCCAGATTACCAAATGATAACCGATATTTAGGTATTACCGAAAAACATTAATTTTGAAAAATCTGATGATAATGACTTACTATTGACTTGACTTACTTGCGCATAGCTATACCTTGTACAACATAGCTTGAACTTTTTGCCAGATGGGTCAGTGATGGGAAACAGAAAATATCTATTGGTGTAAAAAATATGTTGGCTAAATATGTGGCTGTATGTATGTTTTAAACTATTCAAAATAAATTAATTCATTCATCAATCAATTTTATTGCACTAGACATATAAACATTGGGTAGGTAAGAGACCATTGTTTTCAGTTTTTCTATTTAAATTTTACTTTCAAGCAATAAAAACCACTTAAAGGTACTTTTGTGTAGTGTCTATTCTTATGATTATTAACAATTTTTAAAATTATTAAAATAAGAAAATATTGTTCGTCGTTGCAAAGTTACATCGATTTCAGATTTGACATCCGTGAAAAAGATCAAACTATTAAATGCAACTATAAACAGGGTTAAGTCTTAGAATAAGAACATACTAGAAGGATAGTTCCATACAATATGCCGCTTCAAAACTGACGCAAAAAATTTGTTATGTGTGCTAACGCTTACACACAGATACACGCACACTACTAAAAATTGGTGTGGTCACTAAAATCTCGTCACCCCAAAACCAGGTAATTTAAATGAAACATGAATACTACTTATGATTTTGAAGTGAAACTTCTTTTTATACGTAAGGTACATCGTAATTTGTAAATTCGATGAAACGGAAAAGCCACACCAAAGTTTTTGACGGATAGTTTTAAATAGAATATCAGGGTACCATTTTGGTGGTTTTCGGGGGTCCCGATTAAAAAAATATATATATTGAGATCCAAGATGGCGGACGTGACTTTTTAATATAATATCAATATGGGTATCATTTTCGTGGTTTTCGGGGGTCCCGATTCCGAATTCAACATCCATTTTGAGATCCAAGATGGCGGACGCGACTTTTTGATATAATATCAATATGGGTATCATTTTCGTGGTTTTCGGGGGTCCTGATTACGAATACAACATCTTTTTTGAAATCCAAGATGGCGGACGTGACTTTTTGACAAAATATCAATATGGATATCAATTTCATGGTTTTCGGGAGTCCCGATTACGAATACAACATCTTTTTTGAAATCCAAGATGGCGGACGTGACTTTTTGATAAAATATCAATATGGGTATCATTTTCGTGGTTTTCGTGGACGAACACGTCGATAATGATACCTAAGTCAATTTTATATTAAAAAGTCGCAAAAACCAACTTGGATCTAGAAATAGATGTCACATTCGGAATCGGGACCCCCAAAAACCACGAAAATGATGTCCATATTGACATTTTGTCAAAAAGTCACGTCCGCCATTTTGGATCTCGAAGTAGATGTCTTATTCGTAATCCGGACCCCCAAAAACCACGAAAACCATACCCATATTGACATTATGTTAAAAAATCGCGTCCGCCATCTTGGATCTCAAAATGTATGGTGTATTAGGAATCGGAACCTCCGAAAACCACGAAAATGATACCCATATTGATATTTTATTAAAAAGTTGTGTCCGCCATCTTGGATCTCAAAATGGATGTTGAATTCGGAATTTGGACCTCCGAAAACCACGAAAATGATACCCATATTGATATTATATCAAAAAGTCACGTCCGCCATCTTGGATTTCAAAAAAGATGTTGTTATCGTAATGGGGCCCCCGAAAACCATGATATTGATATTTTGTCAAAAAGTCACGTCCGCCATCTTGGATTTCAAAAAAGATGTTGTATTCGTAATCAGGACCCCCGAAAACCACGAAAATGATACCCATATTGATATTATATCAAAAAGTCGCTTCCGCCATGTCGAACTTCCATACAAACTTTCATCCCCTATTTCAACCCATTCAACCTTTTATTCGCGATAAAAAGTAGCCTATGTCCCTCCCCGAGATCTATATTTGTGCCAAATTTCATCAAAATCGGTTCAGTGCTTTAGACGTGAAAGCTTAACAGACAGACAGACAGAGTTACTTTCGCATTTATAATATTAGTAGGGATAAATATTTCTACGCTCACACCAATTATCTAGGCCAAATTAAGTATCATCTAGTATAGTATTATATTATCTGTGGTATCATTAAGAACTTGTGTTATTATTTACTTTGAATTCCTTTGCTTCGCTCTTGAATCAAAGTAGCGCCCTCGCCGTAAAAGTAGATTGTATGATAAGGGAGCAAAATAGCTCCCTTATCATACAATCTATTATTCCAAACCGGTCTAGGCGTAGAAACATACATAAAAAAGAAGATTAAGGTGACTTGAAAACCTCCTCCTTTTCTTAAGGCGGTTAAAAATGTCCATACGTTAGTCAAAACAATCTAATTATCAGAAAATATTTTTTTTATGTCCTTAGTATTTTTTATAGAACAATTAATATGATTAAATTATTGCATTCGACTAAATTCTAAACAACTAAAATAGGTAAAATAATTTCTGTAACTGGCAGCACTCAGTATTTAAAAAATACAAAATAAAATATTTGGTTTTTATTGCTTATAAAGTGAAAATACAATAAAATATTAAAAACTTACGTGTGAAATGTAATGTTCTCACTCTTTTTATTTTTTTCAGTTCGATTATTACACCATTTAATAGCACAAATCGTCATTTTTTAATAATTTGTTGGAGATGCGTACGGAGTGCGTTGACCTCGAGGACTACGCATAGAGTTTCCGTATGGTGCCAAATAAGGCCTAATATTGGTTGCACCAAATTGAGTGTCCGGATTCGGTATCTGTATGTTCTTAATCTAAGGGGTTAAGTACTCCACTCTCGCTCAAAAATGAGGTCTATCTATCTATCACGAAGATGTAAATGAAAAAGAGTAAGAAATAGAATGTCAACATTTAAAAGAATACTTAAAAAATGTTCAGAGTGAAAATGAAGCACCTAACGGTGTACAGGAAGTATATAATCAATTAAAGCAAAACAAAATTGAAGACACATTTCCTAACGTAGAAATTGCATTGAGAATCAACATACTTTGCAATCAACATAGAATTAATCTAAGGAATTTATGCTAAGCGAGTTACTTTTGTAGAATATTTTTTATATTTCCAAATTTTTTATAGTTAGTAACTAAATAAAAATAAATTTAGAACCTTGTTTGTCTTCTTTCATTATCTATTATAACTAAATGTGTTTTCTCAAGGTCATAGGGGCCCCATGATCCTAATGTGCCCAGGGCCTCAAATAGTTTAAAGACGGCCCTGGATATAGTTGTTTTAACCAAGACAAATGCTGGAATTTGCTTTTGCTTTCAAGATATCTATAATATTTTTAAGAAATTCGTTTGCTACTTGGGCTGGATTTTAATACCCGTGGGAAACTTAAGTTTCCATGCGTGTTGGTTCACTTTGAACTATTTCCAACTAACTGAATTCAACATTTTCAGAGATTCTACCAAATAACACTATTCATAGTGTCGACTGTTGAGAAAGCAGAATAGAATCACAATCTTAAAGTAGGTAAATGTTGCATTAGGTAACCGCTGAACATCGAGTGAATCTTTTTCGTATTCTAATATAATATTATATTATCTGTAGTATTATAGTCTGCCAATTTAACCATGCAAAGACAAATATGATCTTAGTATTTCTCTTTGCATAAAAAAGTAGCCCTACTAGGTATTGCATTGTTAACTTTGCAGACTTAGCTAGTTATTTTACTTTGACCTTGTAACCGTTAATTAGGGTCACCGAGTTTTGTACAATATCTGTTATCACGCTCGTGACTTTGTTTTCCAGGTCTCTGTTATTTAGGTATTCAATTAATTAGTTGGTTTAAATTTAATAAAATTAAATTAACATCTAAAGTAGCGATCCATATACAGTCATCAGCATGACAGGCTACCACAAAATTACGAATTTCTCAAATCGATTTTTAATCTAAACGAAATTGGATTATACTACAAAGATGATTAACAAATTATGTAACTTTGTTTTTGACTGTACAAAAGCGTAGGGTATTAGGTTTATTAAAACCCGTTTATAAATACTGGATGATGTTGTGAAAATGTTATAAAAATACTCACGTTTAACATGGCCACTTTTTTCACAGAACATACTGTTTACAATCAGTTAGATAATATTATGATTATTTTTCGTGAACCATTACATGTGTCACAAAAACATCCGGTTTATAAAAATATGCTGATAACTGAGAATTCCCTTTGATAAGGGGAACGTCAACAATTTAACTAAATACTTCTTTTGGTGTGTAATAATAAGCATTAACTTATTGTTGATATATGTATACTCGTAGGACCTATTTTTAGTAATTTTGTGATGTGTAAATATTCGCTATCAATCATTATATTCTATAGAAGTACTTATAAGTAAACGCCACACTGATAAACAGCCCACTAAAATGAAACAATATCGCGACGATAGTTCTGTGACCGAAATTTGTTTTCACAGCTGATAAGGAAAAAAACAATAATTTCATGAAAATTATACGTTAGGTGCGGCTTATTAAATCGTAGGTATCATAATTGTGGTTGGTAAAAATTGATAATAAAAGAGCTAAAACAATAAATCGAGACACAATTACCTGTCGGTTACTTCCCGTTTGGACCACTTTTCGTTAAATTAGTAACGCCAACTTTACAGATTCTTAAGTAATATATTTTGTTTTTAATTTAAACTATATACATAGATCTCATCATTAGTATAATATTATATTCCAATACTCCAGACTTACGTTACAAATACTGTTCCGAGTTTTGTTATTATAAGTTTTGTTTCTTAACTTCACAGAAAGTTTTCTTTGAATTTATTTCAGTATCTATTAATACCTACGAGACTTATTAGCTTCGCTATAGTAAATTCGAAATCAATGGCTTCCTCTGTCTCTTTCAAAGGTTCTTCTGTATGTCTATATGACCTCACTAATCTCAAGAGCCAACAAAGGTTTTTGTTCGCGGTCACTCTCATGATCAGTGCCCGTAGTGTAAGCTTTTCGTTTAAAATACTTTACTATTGTAGTTACGTTAAGAGCTCGATTTCTATATATAGGAAATGTGAATAGCGCCCCTAGCGGAAAGAAGCGTAAATCATGTTTCCCATACAAATTGAGCTCGTATTTTGTATTAAAAAAACTTACACTTCGGGTACAGAATTTCTCAAACTCGTATAGGAGGCGTGCAAAACAAATTAGTATTGTCCAATTTACCCAGTATGCTTGTCTTCCAACCACTTGACATTAAAAAAATAACATAAGTACGAACGAACCGAACAAATCCAAATAGGCTGGCTATTAATAAATATGTAAAGAATTGCACAAATTCTTACGCATTACTTATACTACTTATTTATGTTATTATCGCAATTATTAATAATTACCACATGATTATATGTTTCCTGGTTTTTATCAGCTGTGTCGCTACCATTTTAACCACAATAAAGCCAGTCATTAACGTACCATGACCTGCGTCACGCAACTCCGAGTTTAATTCTATTAAACAAACGTTATACTGAACGCCTATACATAACCAGTCCCAGACGCGTCCATATTGACTCTCATAAAAAAGGGCCTTAGCTCCCAACCTCCGCAAAATTGCCAAAAATTCAAAAAATAATTCAAAATTCAAAATTTCATAAAAAAACCCTAAAGACATCATCTAATAGCTAACGAATTAGGAGGGATCATCCCTTCAGTAATATATAAAAAATCGTTTTATTGTGTTGGATAAGTCCATTTGTCGAGGAAGGCTTAGGCTATACATAATATAATAACCGACATTAACCCCAGCGAAACCGCGGACAACCACTAGTATTAGTATAAAACAGAGGTGTATGACATTATGAATTTCAATAAATCAATATAACAAATAATATTAGTATAACGTGGTATAATCAAGGTGTATAAGCAGTGATACCTATTATGAATTCTGACGATTATGTATGACTTATGAGTTTCGATCATTAGAAGTATAAGAAAATATGTGACACCAAATATAAGTAGAAACCATGTATGTATGAGTAGTGATATTATGAATTGTGATGAATACGAGTTTCGATAGTTAGTATAAAAAATATAAAGATATCATTATGATGTAAAATATAGTATGAGGAACATTTTCGGACTTCCGATAATGAGATAAAATAAGAAAGCGCACCCGACCCAGACAATACTGGTACAGTCGGTCTCCGAAGTAGTTAAAACTTTAGTACCATGTCATAGTGACGCCAACGTTTGTACCGTCAAGGATGCCACCATTATGTATGTATCATTATTATGACAAGGTACTAAAGTTAATCTACTTCTAAGATCGACAGTACTGGTAATAATGTAAAAATCGCCCGTGAACCTGATATTACGGTAGATGGATTATATAGAACGCCATATTGTGATTGACATTGTTGTCCCGGGAATATCCTGTAGGAGAATAAAGAAACCAAATATCTTGATCACTCGAGCTAGTTGCTATGTGGGATACATTCTCATTTTCTCAGTAGTTGTACCGAAGCGAAAAAGCTTTGATATAATAAATAGTCTTAGGGCTGTGCGCTGCGTTAAGCGGGTGCACGGCGCGGACACCCGCGCGGCTTGCTGTTTCATGGTAATTTCCAGTGGCGGATTTACAAATTTGCTGCCAGTAGGCTAATAGCAGAGTATACCAAGAACAGTAATACGTCTTCATACATACTGGCCGCTATCCATTAGAATGTGTGCGTGCGTACTCGGCGCCGTGTACGCACGCACTGTGACGCACACATTGACATAAAAATATGGGGGCATAAAGTGGTCTCGCACATTTACGAACGCAGAGTAGGCTAATAACTCGCTGACAGTCCGCAGGTAAACTACTGTTCTTGGTATACTGTGCTAAGAGGTAAATTTTTGCCGCCAGTAGGCTAATAAATTTTTGCCGCCCCCACTTACTTCTGAAATTCAGCTAGGCGGCATTCAGCAGTTAGGCGGGTGCCCGCGACGGAAACCCGCTCGGCGGGCTGATTTATGTCTCTCCATAGAGATGCCCGCGTCGCGTGCGACAGGGTGACGCAGAGCTGCTCTATGGAGATGACACGAACAAGCCCGCCGTGGGTGCCCGCAGCGGGTTCCCACGCCGTGCACCCGCTTAAGGCAGCGCACGGCCTTAAGCGGGTACACGGCGCGGGCACCCGCTCGACGGGAGGTCTTACTCCAGATTCCTAAATTACGGATACCTATCTATATTAACTAAAAAAATATTACAGGGATAGTTACAGTTTTTATATTCTTACAATCTCTGGAATTTAGAGCAAAAGCCGCAAGGAAATTGCGGTTTCTATTCAGTTTATAATATATAATGTTTTTATATCTTTCTACAGATTTTATTTGCAGGACTTAGCTTCCATAGTGTTGGTAATTGTGTTATTAATGTTGCCAAAGAAGCGTAACGTAGGTATCTAATTGCTTAACTTGAATCTCTATTTTCATCTCTTAGATCAGAGATTATCAAACTTATTTCTTTTAACGCCACCTTTGAAAATCAGTTATTTTTCTTCGCCCCCAATTTTTAGGGTTCCGTACCTCAAAAGGAAAAAACGGAACCCTTATAGGATCACTTTGTTGTCCGTCTGTCTGTCTGTCTGTCAAGACCCTTTATCTCAAGAACGCGTGGACGTATCTATTCGAAATTCACATGAAATACTCAGGTCTATTGTCCTTTTAAGCTGTGAAAATATCAAACTTCTAAGCCAAGCCAATCAAAAGATACAGCCGATTATGTCGATATTTTCAACAAATTTCCGACACTCGCAAAGGAATCAAAACCTACAGGATACTTCCCGTAAACTCAGAATCTTGAAATTTGGCATGAAGCATTGTCATATAATGCAAATATAGGAAAAATTGCGAAAATCACATTTTTTTAGTTATATAATATAATAAAAATATTTTAATAAAATGAAACTTACTACCTTATTTCTCACGAACGAATAAAGGTATCAAATTGAAATTTATACCAAATACCTAGGTCTATTGTCCCTTTAAGCAGTGAAAAAATCAAACTTCTAAGTTAACGCGATCAAAAGATACAGCAGTTTATACCGAGGAACCCTCGGTGTGCGAGTCCGACTCGCACTTGGCCGGTTTTTTTATACTTATGTACATCTAAAACTTAAAAACCACAATTTCATTACTTTAATACTCGTTAATCTCTTTCGACGCCCAATCGTACTGTACTCGTAGTGTAAGTTTTTTCGTTTAGAATACGCAACTATTGTAGTTCCGTTAAGAGCTTGATTTGTATAGGAAACGTGAATAGCGCCCCTAGCGGAGAGAAGCGTAAATCATGTTTCCCATACAAATTGAGCTCCGAACGCAACTACAATAGTAACGTTTTTAAAACGAAAAAAATTACACTACGGGCACTGAACAAGTTAGGAGAAGAGATTGCACCAATAGCGTTATTTAACAAAAACTTGTTACAACTTGATTGCGTACGGTATATGGGCTATCCTACGGAATCTATGCTAAGTATTTTTAGTTTTTATACCACCCTTTATGAACAGGGCAGAAATATACACTAATTATTCGATATTGAGTAGTAGGTAGGTTTTAATATTAGTGAATTTTACAGTATAAAGTATATGAAATTACAAATCAACCATCGCCCAACGCCCCCCATTTTTTTCTGGGTCACTTAACGCCCCCCTTTAGGACTCCAACGCCCACAAGGGGGCGTTATCGCCCACTTTGAGAAAGACTGTCTTAGATTCAAGAAAAAAAAGCTATAGAATTAAGTTCTTGGTATTCAAATCTAATCTACTTACATACAGTAGGTACAAAACTCGTCCCGTTTAAAAAATATAGTCAATTATAAAACTTTTAAAAAACTTGTGCGCGTCCTCATTGGATCGTAGTTTTTACCGCTGATCGGTCGTTAATTTAATAAGAGCTATAAATATTGTCGGTCGATAGCGTTTATAATGTTGTTATATGTACCTACTTGTACCTACTATAATACATCAGCTTAGCATCAGGCCTGACCTCGGAGAACGATGTACAATGTTGTAATGTTTGCGATACTTTCAATCCCTATCATTGATAACGGCATCGAAGCAGCTGTATTGACTCTGACGTAAATGAACGCAACGTTTTTTATGCAAGTGTGCACCTGATATCAAATTTGATAACAATATATACCCAAACTCGATAGCTAAAACAGAAAATGCCTGCATATGAATATAAATTTTATAGGTTACTAGTAAGTACATTTATAAATATTTTGGCGATTTGTATCAATGCGGTCCAATACCCAAAACAAAATTTAATTTTCCGTCAGACAGACCTTTACTATGCGCATTAAGCTAAGATTTTATAACACCTAAGAGAAGTATATAATAAATGTATTTAAATTATAAAATAAATTAACTTAATAAATATACCTACACACACATATACCCGTACATGTATAATTTTAATTCATAATAAATTATGTTGCCTCGCTCACACCAATTATTTATCCGCAATAAAGCATGAAAAACCTGTGTTATGTTCCTACCTAGAGAACGGAAAAATATAATAAATAGATACAAATTATAAACTACAAACTAAACTAGCGAACAATTTTTGTTCCATAACACAAACAATTTTAATGTTCCTATCAGGATTCACACAGGCGGGCGGGTTGGCCATATAACTAATAAATTGCATAGGTGATTATTATGTAAAAGATACTTCTTGTAATGATTTCCGATATATCCAATTTGCAAACAGTAAATGCAAGTATTTAGTACATACGTGCAACACGTCAATGGGTCAGGTGGTACGACGCGTAATCTGAGGCGCATCGCGTCTGATAGAACATGACCTACCGCACACTGCGCTCGTGTCCCACCGACAATGAACTGATATAATACGACTCCATCGCTCTTTTATTTTATAGCCGTTGGGGACCCTGTGTTGTGCAGTGTGCTATCTATCTATCTATATCTCTAAATATAAAAATGAATACTGACTGACTGACTGACGTATCAACGCACAGCCCAAACTGCTGGGTCCAGAGATTCCAAATTTGGCACCTAGGTTCCTTATGAGGTTTAGGGGTGCACTAAGAAAGGATTTTTGGAAATTCACCCTCTAAGGTAGTGAAAAGGGGGTGAAAAGTTTGTATGGAAATCCGCCAGTTTTGAAGCTAAATCGATAAAAAATTGTATTTAACTACTTAGTTAGAAATTAAGAATGACGTATTTCAGAATTTTTGAAAATTCAATCCCTAAGGGGGTAAAATAAGGGATGGAAGTTTGTATGAAAATCCGTCATTTTTTAAAGTAAAATCCATGAAAATCGGTATATATGGCGCTTGGGTTAGAAGAAATAATAAGAAAATTTAAATGCTGCCCGAAGTAACTATTCTACGCGGACGAAGTCGCGGGCAAAAGCTAGTTATTAAATAAAATAAAGTCAATGTGTACGTTTCTATCTGCTTGACGACGTTTTAGCGTCAGGGAAACATAATACATAATTTGATAGTTCAAAGTCTCTCAACTCAACCGACTTTGAACTATAAAACTGAGCGATTTCGAAATTAGATCTTATTTGTGTAATTGGAACTAAAAAGCAGAATTTACCAATTTCGTCTTTATTTATAACAAATTTCAAATTAAATGACAGTTTATCCCTCAGGTTTATCCTTTTATTTATCTAATGCGTATATAAATATCTCTTGTCACACGTTTGTGGTCGCACTCCTCCGAAACGAAACTACTGATTTTATGTGTATTTTTTATTTTAATAATTTTTTGTGTACTTATATTTGGTAGGTATGAGAATAGGCCGTGAAGTATATTTCATACTTAACTAAAAATATATATAAATATGGCACAACAACATTTGCTGGGTCAGCTGGTAATCTATCTATAGTATAAGGAAACTGTTTTAGATTTTAGAAAACAAAGGCTCTAAAGTGATTTTATATGTCTTTTTAAAAACATTTCTCATACTGGCGGCTCTCTCTCATGTAACAATGTAAGTAATATGTCACATCGTGAATGAATTGTGAAAGATACCATTTTATTAAAAAAATATTGCTTTTCTATAATGCTGTAAAATATACTAGGCAGTGTATTGCTTATCTTGCAGCGCCTTCCCAACTACTTCCTTTGCGCAATGAACGCGACTATAATATTTTATGTAAGTAACAAAATATTACAAAGTCTGTCTGAATTTTTTTACACGGAGGCGCCTCGCTGGCGCGCCTTGGTAGTTGGCATGGTAGAACCACTGGCGTGGAATACTCGCCCATTGCACGGCACGCCAACTGGCTAGATCATTTTGAGCCTTAATTGCATTGGAATAAGAACGCATGCAACGCATTTTACATCGAAAATAGTGCAGTTTTATTGCATGCTGCGCTAAAGGGAATGAAAAACTCTTGTAATGCCGCTTCAAAAATTATAGCTAGTCTAATATTGGTTTTAACGTAGCAATAAATATACTTGCTTATATTTTACGCATATTTTCTAATCAAACTAGGTACCTATACCTAATTATGTAAAAGGTATAGAGGTTATCATAATGGTTTCTTTGAAACGGAGCACTTTATCTTTGCTGAAATTCACGTTCGTAAGTCAGTGACCCTTTTTTGACTTAAGCCGTCTTGAGTTCGAATCCAGGCAATAACTTTTCAAACATGTTAGAGCAACACTAAGCGTAAGAGGTAAAGTTGGTAAATTTGTTTGTAGGAAAGAATCTTTGGAACGACTCGACCGATTTTGATTATTCTTTCACCAGTAGAAAGCCTGAGTGATATTGGGTATATTAGATTGAGATTAATAATTTGACTTTTTTATATGTATATTTTTAATGTTTGTCGTCCAGCAAAGTGGAAGCAGGTCAGCCAGTCGCTATTGTATTTATTAGTTATTATAGAGAAAAAATTATCGAGTAGACATGTAAATAAAACAATTAAAAAACCTGGAGTCCACACTCAATAAATTGTCATGAACTGGATATAAGGTGTTCATGCCCCGTAAGCGTATTACACAGTATAAGCTGTCTAAATTACTATGCATGATCAATGATCACAGTCTGTGACATGATATTGTTCAGACGTCAGTAGACGAATTTCATTTTTGATATCGTAGCCCCTGTCTTGTCTGCCAATTCACCCAACTATAATGATTTGAACGAGTGTCGACATTATATTTTGAATTTTTAGACAATTCAGAAAAATCTGTGCCAAAATATAGTTACTACAAGATACGGGTAATATAATAAAACTATATATAAATATCGCGTAAACACTTACCTCGAGAACTAAATATTATTTTAGCTTTGAATTATTTAAATAATCCGTGCTATTTTGTGTCGGTGTATTTATATCACAGTGCATCTCTATCAGCTGGTGGCGTTACCTGTGGTCGGAATACAGAAATAGATCGCTTAATTTGTTGGCGCGGTTAAAAATAAAGCGCTGTGCAGCATCAGACTCGTTAATCGTTTGGAGTTAGTCGCGGATATAGATTTATGTGGACATACATACAATCATCAACTTTACGTTACTCCCAACGAAGTTGATTTTTGCCTGACTTTTCATTTATGATATCTGTTTTAGTTAAAATATTTTTAAGAACGCTTAACTTTGATATTTTAAGAGATCTAATTAATAAAAGCTATTAACTTTATTAGTGGTTGGGGAAGTTAAATTATTATTACCGAAAAGATGTGGCGGTGTTAAAAGAAAATAACTGACAAGCTCAATCTTTAATTAAAGCAGTAACAAAAATGACACACAATAATTATGGATTTTATATCAATAGACGTAAATGAGGAGGTAACTCGGTTATATGTGGTTTGATTTCAACATGTTCATGAAATGCCTACTTGGATGTAACAAAGAATTTCATTAAATTATAGGTTAATTTAAAAAGTCAGCGTTTGTTATTTGAAATAAAAACCTACAAAGCGAGTTTTAAGTAACAAATGAGAAATAAAAGTCCAAATGTCGATGCCAAATACCCTAATAAACACAATCTCAGCTCATTATTTATTATTCTGCCGAATCTCGTTGTTATTCCAATGTCGTCTTAAATGCAATTTCAAGGTTCCTCTCGTTCAGTTCTGTCGTGTGAAAGATTAGCGATGTTTTAAAATAGCTTTGTTTGTCCGATAACCGGCGATAGCGACCGCCTCCGCGGACGCCCACCCTGCCTAGCTCTGACATTTGTGATTAATCGCCATTCATTCACTAAATTCATTATCTTCTAGTTATATTTATCATAATTTGTGTAAACTCTAAAATTCGTAACTGTAATTTACGATTGCGTACAATAGCAAATTATTGCGACACATACCACGCACGCTGCTGTGGGAATGCCGGGGTATTACGATCTGTGATTACGACAAAGACAATCATGTTTAAATCGCGACAGTCGGCGAAAATATTATACTTAATCAACGTTAATTTTACGCGCAAACAAAACGACACACTAACATTACTATTGTACAACTACTGCAGTTTTAATGACTGTTAAAACGTGACATAGTAATACAATACAGTTCAATATCCATTAACTACACTGTAGACTTTGAAACAGCTGCCACTTATTAAAAATAATACTATTTAGTTTGGTTCGGAAGTAAAGACGATACATCTTTTTCATAATAGCCGTGTTGTATCAGTTACAATTGCAAAACCACATGTCATAAACTAATTCAACAAAAACTTAAAATTGGCTGCAAACACGCCGTGTAAGTGTAAATTATATTTATTTCAGTCCTCGGTATTGTTTACTTTTATAATTACAAGATGCGAAAGAAATAGACGCTACTGCTGCTCGAGTTTAAAATTATCTCGACCCCGTTTTCTAAACAACAATCAGAAATAGGGCACCGGGCTATTTATTATTATCTACCTTAATGCTATGTAAATAGGCTTGACATTCAACGTGTGACATAGGTACCTACCATCATTTTTACGGTTTTTTAAGTGTTGCTGCTATACACACATTTATCTGTGCGTTTAACTCGGTGCTATTTTTACTGATTGCAGCTTTTACGACTGTTATGTACGTAATATGCATTTATTAATCTGTGTAGCATTTTCCTAAAAGGTCATTTCTTCTGTACCTATTGTACTATGGAAAAATAATGATGAGATTCTGTTAATCGATTGCCTGACCTACCCACGTCGTATATAGAATAAGAGGCCCCACGGGCGGCGCGGGCGCATGCGGCAGCTTGACCACGAGAGCAGTTCTTCGGCCGCTGACGCTCCGGTAAAGGTTGTTAAACCCCGGCGGTATTCTCCACTCGCGAAGGTAACGCGGTCGTCGACCGTGCTCGTCATCTTCAGTCGTTCCAATTAGCGTGGCTAGGTACACAAGTACTTATTTATAGCGGCACCCGGTATGGGCCTCTCTTGCCCGCATACATTGGCGCAATTATTAGCTATGCGATTGCTAAAATTGCCCCACCTCTGATTACCTGAGAGCATGCGCGAAGTCTGATCTACTTTTGTTTTTGCGTTCAATGTCAGTGTATCGGCTAATTTTATCGCGTTCCACAGTCACTGCGTAAACTATCATGTTTGATGAGGCAAAATACCTACTGTTTTGATTGGAGTTGCCCAAAGTAATAAAGATATACCTCGAATTTAGTTATTACTAACGGTTGCCCGCGGCGTCGATCGCGTTATTATCGCTTATCGCGCCAAAAAGTATCCTATGTCCTCCCGAGGGTCTTAAAATATCTCCATAACAAATGACATCAAAATCGGTAGTTTCTGAGCGTATTCAATACAAACAAACAATCAAATGTTTCCTCTTTATAATATTAGTATAGAACATACCTATACCTAACTGTTAAAATTTTAATATAACTCGGTATTCTGTTTAAATTTGATGCACTAAAGTGTGTTCGTTCACCTATTAATATATTGATACAAAAGAAATTTATAGCAGGCAGGTAGGTATTACAGTCACCCTCAAAAATATGTATACGTGAACAATGTTCCATTTTATAGTAACTCTGACCACTTAGTTTTTTACACAAAATTTTGTGCATCTGAAGGAACAAAAAAAACATGGTATACTCGGCAACTCGTCAACTTTAAGCAAACACGTATACTTGGAAGTTTCTATATTTCTATACACCCTAACTACAAAACCAAGTAATCGCATATTCTCAAAAATATGTTTACAGCCTGTTTATTAACGCTTACGCTGTTTATTAAGTAAACTAAACTTGACCAGTTAGACGGAATCGGCGGTACTATATTTGTGAAGGTAATCAAAATAAGAAAATATTCTAACCCGACGATACATATTTGAAAACTCAATACATATTTATTCAAAAATGGTTGAACTCACCACATATAACATAAGCAAATACTCTTTAAAATTGGAATGTTTCGAAACTCACCGTACTATTTAAGGTTATTTTTTAAAACAATACAATTATACCTACATGTTTCAATTAGCAACTGACAGGCAGAAATGTTGATAATGCTGACTGCCAATTATTTTTAACCTTGGTAATTAATCACAAGAAATTGTTAAAAAAATATAAATAAACTTAACTAACTTAGAATCTTTTACAATACCACAGTGTAAAAACTTAAACTAAGAAACTTAATAACTTATATGTGTACTTACTGTGCCAATATTGTCATATTCCATTACAACTCGTATCTACTTATATGTATAATGTAATCTGTAAACCATTCATTGAGAAACACCCAACATAACAAAATCACACCAAACACGATACCTCCTCTGTAATTTTGTAAGGTGCTCTGTCTATCTGTATATGTGCCTATAGTTGATTCCAGGTGATACTGCAGCATCAAAGTCATTCAAGTTACTGCATGCCAAATTTAGAATTGACTTTAAACTATAGAAATTATTTTTTTTATAAATAAGCTGATGATTTCCAAACAGCTTGACATGTATACTTGAATTATAGCTAAGAACAATGTAGTTACGTTGTACATAAGAAAAGAAATCAAAATCATATCATCCGTTTGGGAGTGACGATGCCACAGACCGACTGTTATTTTTCATGTACTTACCTCGTTACTAAACAGTAGGTTTTGTAGTTGGGTGCATGCATGCATACATTATGAAACTTCCAAGTATACGATGTTTTGAACACGTGTTTACTTAAAGTTGACCATGTTTCTTTCCTTCAAATGTATACAATATTATGGATTATTAAATGGATACTTTTTATCTGATCAGCGTGTGTGTGTACACTTTTAATTTAATCTATTTGATATGCGTGTGTCTGTGTGTATACATATTTATGAGGGTGGGTGACTGTACCTAAATAACGTACAGACTTGAATATTAGGTACCTATTGTGCTAATAAATCGCCGATCGCATCGCACTGTAATAACAGTTTATCTAGATTTATGTACCGCTTGAATATAATTTGTACTTTCCGCGCTGAAATTTCTGATATCACACGCCCACAACTAACTACTGACCCAGTTCCTCGACGTGGTTCCTTGATATTTCTTGAGACCAGAGAAAATTTTTGCTGTATACGCAAATACCTACCTACACTCGGTGATTTTATGTTGTACTGAAGTAGGTATACGTGGGGTGCACTAAAAGTTTCCGGACTGAATAAAAAAAAGATAGTTTTAAAAGTCTAAAATTAATTTATTGGTTCTCAAAATATTCTCCCTTTGCGTAAATGCACCTTTTCATTAAATTAAACCAATTTTGATAATTTTAATAAATGTTGTTGTTATTTTAATAAAAAATAGCCATGTTAATGAAAAACACGCAATTTTTAAAATGGCGCCACAATGTAAAAACAATTGACTGTCAGATGTAACAAACTGAATTCTACAGCCAAAGAGTTCCATTTTCAAAAGTTGTATTTACTTTTTAAATATTGTTTATGTAAGTGGCCAGTTCCGGAAACTTTTATTGTGACCTATGTAGAAATTAGTAGTATTTAGAAGCCATAATCGTAGAACACGAGTGGATCTCAAGTTATTCTCATGGGAAATGCTTAGCCTTTTCAATTGAAATGGTACTCTAGCCAATTTTTAAGACTAAATTCTAATTGTTTCAACGTTGTTAATAATTTAATGAATACCAGGTAATAATTGAAAGAAGCTTGCCCAATTATCTATGGACTTCAGGCCCAAATCAATTAAGCTTGTGCCTCAACGATTCCAGTTGTAATTTGTAGAAAAGAACCACTCTAACAATATCATCCGCTCTGCCCGCGACTTCGTCCGCGAGGAGTATTTTTTTTAACAAATATAGCCTTCCTCGATGAAAGGACTATCCAACACAAAATATGACTATAGACTAACTGACATATCAACGCACAGCTCAAACCGCTCTAGAGATTCCAAATTTGGCAGGTCCAAGGGTGCACTAATAAAGGATTTTTGTAAATTCACCCTCGAAGTTGGTGAAAAGGGGGTGAAAAGTTTGTATGGAAATTCGTCATTTTTAAAGTAAAATGCATAAAAAATGGCACATTGCCTTTCAGTTATAAATTAAGAAAGAAGTATTTTAAGATTTTTGGAAATTCAATCTCTAAGGGGGTAAAATGAGGGATAAAAGTTCGTATCTGACATTTTTTAAAGTAAAATCGATGAACATTGGGTATATGGCGCTTGGGTTAGAAGAAATAGGAAGACAATTTAAACGCTGCCCTAAATAACTATTCTACGCGGACGAAGTCGCGGGCAAAAGCTAGTATTAAGGCTAAAATGTTAAAATGTGTTGTTAGTACGTACTGCCAATTAATAAATAAATATGATCTAATTTATATTTGATTTTCTGTAACACTAGTCTCATTAAATGTATTTTCAATCACCGGGTTCACAGAGTGTATTGTATACATCAAAATAATTAAAAAATATACGTCATCATTTTTAAATAAAATTTCATCAAGGCACAAGCGCAAAATAAAGTGGGCCTGGATTTGGGCATTCTCCTGTCTTAATTAAAATATATGTAAGTATAAAATAAATTATCTTCGTTATCGATTGTGTAACGAACGAGTGAGTCAAAAAAACAATGTAGGCAGTATATCATAATCGTAAGGAGTACGAAATAATAAAAATAGATTTCTAAAGTTTTTGAAAAAGTTCGTTAATGTAATACAAAAACCAGCATAGGAAAAAGAAAATAAAACACCAGTTTTAAAAGTCTAACCAGGCTCGTAATGGTATGTGGACGGACGATCCACCAAAAGTAAAAACAGACCATTTCATTAATTAGAGGTTGTAAAATGGTGAAGTGTGGGAACTTGGAGGACACGCGGGCGTGAGGTGAACGCGCCGGCATCCACGTCACGACACGAGCAAACGCTTTTTCGTCGCTATTTCCGCAACAAGTGTTGTTTTGAAGAGAGAGGCCCCGTCGGGCGAGCGTCACGCCTGCGCTTCCCCGCGCCTCCCGAGATCGCCATATTAACGTTTTCGTTGCTTAGGTACATTAACGAGACATTAGGACACATAAAAACCATACAAGTACCTAATAGGCAGTAATTAAAATTAAAAACAGCGCATAATCAGATGCTAAAACATTTTTTTCACTACAAAGCGCGTTGTTCATAATTCGTGTCCGTGAATCAGTCTTTCATTGGAACTTTCCTTCAGGACATTGTACCGTATGTATACTATTTCCACATACGATAACGTTGTCATTTTTATCGCCGACTTTTTAAGTACTAGAGAAGTACTAATGGTTTCGCAATGTTTAACAACAACTACGTCAAAAACTAACAGTGTGCTACGTCATACACCGCAAACATAATTTTTAGCCAATCGTGTATAGGTACATGTAAACAGCACCGTCATTGTTTTTGGGAGTTCCTCTTATTATAAGTTATGCACACACCGCTTGTTAGTCGCTGCCGCCGTCTTAAGTTTTCCTGGGAAATTTAAGTATCTCAGTATTTCCAAAGAAAAGGCAAACAGTCAATATTGAGCTAAATCAAATATCAGTTGTTTTCCTGTTTCGCTAGATAAAGTAAGAAAATACTCGTTTGCAAACCGGTCTGGGGTATTTGTGTGATCTGTTGGTCTGAGGCAGGCGAGCGGCGTGCGTGGTGGGAGGCTGACTGCAATCTGCAGACAGTTGCATTCCGAGCGCATTCCGAGCCCAGACCCGCCAGGCGACCTACAACCGGCGCCTTCATCAGACCGCAAACATTATAAACCCGATTGGAATTCCATCATTACAGATCGCTTATTAATGGAGCAACTAGATCTATGATCGTTTATTGGATTACAATCAACGTGTTTCATGTTGATCGACGTCAATAATGCTTTTGTTCGACGTCATTCTCGATGTGAAATAGCCAGAATTAATTTACCTCTAAAGAGAACAATATCAACTTATTGACCACATATAATGCTACCTACCTATGCTAGTAGTAACATAGAATCATACTAAGTATATCACAGTAAAATTAATCCTACTAGTATCCTACTAATATTCTAAACGTGAAAGTTTGTATGGATGTATAGGGTATGGATGGCTGTCTGGATGTGTGTTTGTTCCTTTTTCAGGCAAAAACTACTGAATGGATTTTAATGATACTTTAAAATAATATAGCTCTTAGATCAGAATAACATTTAGGCTATAATTTATACTGATACTGCGCAGACAAAGTCGCGGACAGAAGCTATATAGTTAATTGAGACTGACATCCTTAGGTACATTTATAGTTATTTACCTGTACGTATAAGGTAGGTACCCAATATTATTATTTATTGTACTGTTTGATACATATAAGAAGGTAATTGTTTAACGACGCGAACGACGCAATAAATATCTTAATTCTATTCGATTAATATTAACAATGGCGCGGCGCTCGCTGGCGTCCTGTGTTATGCGAATAATAAGGCGTAAAATTACCAGGAAAACACAAAAAGAGGGGTGGTGGAATTTGGAATGTTTTATGTACCTACTTACCACCCCGAACTGAACAATCGACCCCTTTTATTCCATGTGCATGGGTCATTAACCGCCGGCCTGCGGTGACCTTGGCGTCTGCCTTGTTTGTAGCCCTTTCGGCGCGATAATCATGTGATATTTGCGCAGTAACGATTAAAGCTTGTGGGTAGGTTGGTACCTATTGGTAGTGACTAGCGCTTCAGGCGGTTAATGAGTCATCACTTCATCATCGGCGGCGCGACGTAAACAACAGGCCGCTACGCCCTCCGAGGCCAGAGCGAGCAAACAAACGTGGTGCCTCACATGGGTAACACCAACTGTTTTTGACGCAATACCAACACGTAAATAACCTCACTGTGAAACTACTATCACAATTCATGCTGCGATAAGGCTATCTGCTTCTGTTTGATGAGTGCTATGAGTAAGGAGCTAGGTTTGGTTAAATATTTTTCAGTTTGTAAAAACAGTTGACGAAAATTTCGTTGTTTGCTTAGATTGTTGTTTGTTATTTTATTGACAAAAAGGGTAGGACTCCGTTTGACGTCGGCCGTTAGGCATTATTATGGTTGGCACGTTGAGCACAAATTTTAGTGTAGGTATTATAAAAATATAGGTATATATTTTTTTAATTTTTATAATACCTACACTAAAATCATTGTTTACCTGCAAACTTAGGCATAAATTCTCACAAAAACTGCCTCATCCGCGGTTTCTTTGATACAATGTTTCTTACATGAGAATCGATCTGTTTGCGATGTTAATAAATAGACTACTATTTACCATCCCTAACAAAATATCAATTTTGTCAGGATAATAAATGGCGTGTTATATTTTTGTAAAACCCATGATGTTTTCGGTTAGTTGACGATCGACGGGTAACGGTTATTGAACTCGAGGCATTTTCTTGTAACTCAAGTGATCGATAAAGCGATATGATAAATGTGAAAACTAAAATGTTTTGAATAAGGTAAACGTTTGTTTTTAAACAGCAATAGTTGCTGCGTTTGATACGAGATGATTCCCACTGCTCCATTCCTTCGGAACGGAGAGGCTTACCGATTAGAAATCCTCTTTAGAGGTTCGGCTTGCAGGCTTGGAGTCCCATCAAGGTCTTCGCTTTCTTAAAAACCCAGGACACTGTAAAGGCCCACTACCACTAGTTTTTTTTGCGTTCTCCGAGTGTTTTATACAGGGTCTTAGACAAATGACAATCGTTTCTTAAAGAAAATATATCGAAATTCGTCATCGTTGGCCATATTGCTTAGTCTACTCTACAGCGTCAGTTTTCGCTACCAACTTACTTTGAGCTACTATTGGCCACGATATAACGACGGCTTAAGTCAATCCCATACATTTTTTTCTACTCGTATCAATCAAACTTCCGTTATTGTTTCTATTTGTTACTTTGTTCTACGGGTCCAGGAGGTCTACTCCGAAACCGCGCATTCACTTCTTTGGATCCGCCCGATACCCGATCGAAGTTTATGCGTGACCTTACTCCGAAACAATGTCGGGGTCGAGAGTTTATATCGGAGTCACGTGACCACTATCGTGAACGAACAATAAAATAACGATAGTGTTATTCGTAGCGGATATTTGGAACTTGATTTCGGATATGTTTTTATATTAAATTTTCTAATCATTTATGCGCTTAAGATTTAAAAAAAGTGTTTTATTTAAGTCAAGTGTGAGGTAGTATTTACATTTACGTAATAGAGTCCAAGGTATGGCTGTCTACTGTCTACTAAAAGTCGAAGGTATGGCTGTCTACTGCTTGCCTTTGTCTTTTTTAAGAAATATGTCATGTCATGATTACTTGATTGCACGAAGATAGAAAATATAAGTTTCTTGCTTGATTGAATTACGCCAATTGTGGAGACTGGAAAACAAACTGGAGAGCAAGTCGTATTCGTTGCAAATCTGATAATTAGTTATTCACAAAAAGTAAGTAATTCGTTGTATTCCTCTTTCATGGGCCATGCAGTTCAAAACCATGAATAATCTCCTCCTTTTTGGAAGTCAGTTAAAAATAATGGCCAATTGAAGTTTGGTTTTATAATAATAAAATCTACGTTAACTTTCTCATCGTGTTATTGTCCTGTGTCATCCAATATGTTACCAACTTACAAAAGCAATTGACGTATGTATTTCTATATTCTTATAATAAAACGCTCTTTGATATTTAAGGTTCATTCACTCACTCCCTTAACGATTTCCCCATTGTGTGTTTAATACGTATTCTGTATTCATACGGCTTTTGAATCCTTGTGCATTAGCTTATATTGTCCCGTTCCGTTACTTCATATAAAAGAAACATTGATTAAATTGTTGCAAATTGCAATGACTACTAAGTTGTTAGGTATCTATAACCCTTCTCTTTTAGTTTTGCTGTGATCTGTTACAGGGCAACAATTCATGTTAACATTCTTACTGACTAACTCTAGATTTATAGAGAGTGTGCGTAAATCATAATATACGAAATGTGTACTCTTGATTAATTTACAATGTAAGTTTTCGTGAACGGCAGTTTTGAGGTGAAAATCGCCATACTACATTTTATAGATCAATTTAAACTTATTTCCTAAAAATAAGTTTAAAAAGTATACAGAAGAAATATAATAGGTAAACAATTTTTATTAAATTACAAGTAACCATCAACAAACCGGCAATAAAATAAGATAAAATTCATGTAGTCACGTGTAGAATATTAATTCTACAGTTTCCGATTCCGAAACATATGCTCTGCTATATTAAAAAGTTCCTAATTTTAACATTTGCGTTAGATTAATCTAGCTGGGATCGTACCAAAACGCAAACTTGATCCTCTGTTTTGAGCGCAGACCATACAACCTATGCCTGTGGTTTCGAGTGGTTTTGTAGAGTGTGATATACGAGCTACAAAAACTACAGATATCTGTGTAACGTGTGCAACACTATTTCTGTCATGCTAGCTAATATTATAAATGCAAAAGTGATTTTGTTTGTTTGTTACGCTTTCACGTGGAACGGATTCTGTTAAAAGGCATGGAGATAATTTGAAACCCTGGGCAGGACATAGGATATTTTTTGGCGCGATTACCGACATTGACGCAAGCTAAGCCGCAAACGACCGCTAGTGTGTAATAAATTCAAGTTTTAATTAACTGTTATGTTCTTTAGCAATAAAATACATCTACCGTGTAAAACTTTAAGTGCCAAAAGATCCCATTTATATTATTGCATGCAAAACGATTAGATATGGCGGTTGAGTTTATAAAATATCGTTAATTACTTTACAAAAGTAAGTAATGAAATTATTAAGTTATTGCCGTCACGAATACGAGGGACACAAATTGAAGTATTGCCAGCTAAAGCTGTTTTCGTTTTCCTCAGCTGATTTATTTGCCATTTGACATGGGTAGAAATAACAATTGACTTGAATGGATCGAAAACTAATAAATTCCAAATATTTGTGGGGTTTTGGTAGTAAATTCATGTCGTGTTCTTTTTCAGTTGTAGTTCCGATCTTGTGCATAGAAATAAAATAATTAGTGCATTTAACCAATTCACAGTTTTCGCGATGTAAACGGATGAGCGGGCATAAAAAGGTTTTATTAATAAAAAATATGTAGGTAATTTACTTATTATGTTTATAATAAAAACGTGCAAATGACTTCATTGAATTATTGTATTCCATCTCAGTCCCAAATATATCCCTACTAATATTATGTTAATATTAAATGGCTTTTCTTGGTTAGTTCACTGAAGGTTTATTTTCTAGGGTTTGATGTCCCTTTTAAGAAGACGACAGGCTGGCATTCTGTCACTATTTTGGGGTATAGCATAGCCCATAATGCCAGATGTGACTTTATGTGAAACCAAATGTCACCTAAAGCTCTGCTCAACCCCTGGGATTGTGAGCGTGATTGTATGTATGTAATTTTATAAATGCGAAAGTAACTCTGTATGTCTGTATGTCTAATCTTTCACGCCTAAACCACTGATCCAATTTTCAGTATCTACAATTATATTGACTAGAAGTTGGAAATGACCACAGAGAACATAATTGTGAAGCGACACAGGCAATTTTTTATAGCAAATTAAAAAGTTTTGATGAAAGTTTATACAGAAATTCGTCATTGTTGAAGATGGCGAACCCACACGGTTCGTATGAAACGGAAAAACAAAGTCCAAAAAAATGCTGCCTATTCTAGTACAAAAACTATTATTTTATTATCTGAAGAAAAGCTGCATTCCGTACTCGGCTACTTGAAGTGTGGACTATGAAAGCGAGATAGTTTATACAACATGTAAATTAAATAACCAACACCCTTAATACAGGTGGTTTGGGATCGGCTTTTGAATTGATTTCAAAAAAAAAAAAACAAAAGTACCCGTAACTGGGTAAGTACTTACTTTTTGCTTTTTTTTCGAAAAAAAATCATCGTTTAAAATTTTTTTTTCGAAATCAACTCAGAAGCCTATGCCAAACCACCTGTATTCAGGGTGTTGGTTATTTAATTTACATGTTGTATTTATTAAAAAATAATTGCTGTCGTGTTTGTTTTTTTATGATGAGAATTTGGCGTAAGTTTTCCAGTTAGTTATAAGAAATTGTATGTTTAATAAGTACTAAGTACATTAACAAGACAGTAATTTGAGAGATATTTTCCCCGTCTGGACTCTGGGGAAGGAGGCGGTGAGTGAATCCTCATCCGACTAATATTACAAACGTGAAAGTTTGTATGGGTGTTTGTTCTCGTTCACGACTAAACTACTGAACCGATTTTGATGATATTTGGTACAAATATAGGCAAGGACATATGATACCTTTTATCGCAGCTTTTTTATATGTATAAAAAATGGTTGAAAGGGTTGAAATAGGGGATGAAACTTTGTATGAAAGTTCGTCATTTTTGAAGATAAAACCATGACACTTTTCAATTTATTCCCTGATTTTTTAATTTATATTTGGTGTGGGGATAAAACTGTGGGATAACAGCTAACACTGGAAACGATTTTGAAAACAATGGTACAAAACTAGACTAGACCTTGAGATAGGACATAAAGTACCTTTTGCTGTAAAAATTGGGCATGGGTTGAAATATGGGATGAAAGTTTGTATTGTGATGAAAATTTCTTCTTATCGAAAATCAAACCATGAAACTTTGTATTTAGCTAACTATGTCTAGCAGACAGTGTTACTTTCTAATAGCTGTCATATATGTATAGCGATTGAATTTAATATAATTTAAAACCCACTCCAAACAAATTATTTTAAAACACTCATGCTTCGTAATAGTGCTAGAAAAGGTATTTGATCTTTGAATTTGGTCAGTTTAGGTTGTCTTTACAACGTCTTCGCTGCGGCATGCTTAAATAAAAATTGTGACTGACAAAATGTTGAGTTCAGAGGCTGATCACGTGCGGCCCGCGAGCCAGCGCACCACTTTTATTACATTCTCCGAATAAATGTGTCCGGGCGGAAGGCCTATGCGGTATACATGGAGCAAGGTGTATACAATCTCATGACGACCTTAATGCTTTGTGATAAGGGTTTTAAAGTAACGCATTTTGCCCATGATGACGCTCGCGCCCGTACAATTTGAAACGCAACCGTCACGCGTTTCGATCTACGTCACGTAAGTTACTATGCGATGCGTAGAATTTAAATTGTCGATGTAATAGGAACTGGATAGGTACCTTTACTTTCATAATACTATACTACACTAGTAATAATTAGTTGACTTAAGGTTTTTTAAAGTAACGTAGCCTAAAGACACTTGCAACACTGACGTGACACTCGTAAATTAGATTTAGTCATAAGTTTTGTTATTTTTCGTAGCCTCAAAGATCTTCTATATGAAAAGTCATAATCATTATAATCAACAGCTCATATTATAATGTCCCCACCGAGGGGCTCGAGCCTACCCCACATTAGGGGCGATTAGGCCTTAGTCAACCACGCTGGCCAAGTGCGGATTGGTCGACTTCACACAACCTAAGAATTTTTTCATAGGTGTGTGCAGGTTTCCTCACGATGTTTTCCTTCACCGTAAAAGCGCCGATAAAACGTACATATGAATTCAAAATTTGTAAATACATTGGTATGTGGAGGGGTTCGAACCAGTGCCTCCCGCGCGGAAGGCGACGCTCTTACGCACTACGCCACCGACGACGCTTGAATAGTTTAATATCACAGATTTAATAAAACAAGGAGATAGGCCAAGCCAGCTTTTAACTTGTGACAAGTGTAAGCCCTGTGGGCATACATTTCCGCCACTTCGCCTTCCGATAAAGTCAAGTGAATACGTAACTCAGCGATTTGACCGATCTCCTTTGCGACTGTGCTTAACTTTCATCGCTTCGCAGTCCTTAAGACGCGCGCAATGAATAGTGTATGTATATTACGGCATGCTCAACTAGAACCATGTTATATAGTACGGCCGCTGATCGTGACACTCGGGTCTTCCTATGAACTCGGCGATTCGACCGATATATCTGTGGTCAATATAATATAAAAGTCATAATACATTATTTTATTGGGTTAGTGGCGTTTTTACCCAGTTGCGATTTCGCCCGAAAAAGAAATATATGTTAAATGTAGTTGAGATTTCACCAGAAAGAAAACAGAGGTATAGACAATGATGTAAGTGTTTCAGATTTAAATTCTTAGAAGTGAAGTTTAATTTACATAAATACACTGCTACTGAAAATGAAAACTTTGTATCTATTGAACTTAAATTTTCCATCATAATTACTTTTTAGAAGTCTGGTACATCAGGGCCCCGATCGCGGTAAATCGTTTCAAGTCGAACGCAGGTGAAACACAAACGCTGTCGGGCCCAGGTTGGAAATATACATTAACTATTTGTTGTCAGTCTGATTACAAATATGTAATACATAATTTCGTAAAAGCTTTTAACGCCTCTGTACATTTTCGGGTTAATCTGTGGATCACGATCCACAGATCACGGGGACCAAAAGGATAAATCCCAACTACACTTTTTCTGGTGAAATTGCATTGCTGGGTTAAACGTCACTAACCCTTTTATTGGTAATGACTTAAATGTCATTACCAATAAAATGGGTACACAAACATCATTTTTTCATTGTTTATTGCACCACTGCACCATGGCACATAAAAACTGTAAAATTTTATGAGATATTGCGAAACATGATAACATTTTGGCTTCTTTGTTTGTTCCATGTGAGTTTATATATTCCAAGACTTATTTTCCTAAAATAGCACGCAATTTTCATCGCCTTTTAATCATGGTAAAGTCTTATTTGTTTTTGCTCGTGATTGTATTATCGCAAGGTTGCTACAAGGACTAATATAAATTGATTTACGTTTGACAAAGATAACATTTTCAAACTTTTTTACATTGATGTTTCAAAAATATTTGTTAATACAACATAAATGGCTTCCGATCTGTCTTACCTACCTAATTAATTTACTTTGAGCTTTAAATTAATCAAAAGAAGTAAATGACACCTATTTTTATTCATTTTAACAACTTTAAACTATCTAAAGGAAGAAATATTTTGACATACTATCGTAGATAGATATCATAATTTACTAGTGTGTGATCCTGAGACGATAGTAAAAGTTTACTGAACAAATTATTTGCATCTCCGGAGTACTAATTTGGAGCGCGGCTTAACGTATTAAGCATAAAATGACTACAAGATTTAGTATTATTAGAACCAAATACATCGATGTTAAGCTTGGAATCTTTTAAAATTGAACAATATAAGCGTAGGCTTCCAATGCCGACGAATACACCCCGGCTATAAATATATTTTACGAGCGCTTTATCGACATTCAATTATCAAAATGGATACAACAAAATAACGTTCGGCCATCACGTTGTTTGATGCGCACGCGCCCCACTCGTCGGCGAATGTTTACATTGTTAAATTGTCAATTAGAGGGCTACCTGCTGACAATAAATTTCATGAAGTGATGACTTCTTCAATTAAGAGTTGACTATAAAATTTACGCAAACATTTTAACCTTTTGTTGTGATTAAAATATTGTGAAATTTTAAACATGATTTATATAAGGTAACTAGCTTCCGCTCGCGACTTCGTCCGCGTGGACATTTTACCCCCTGTATGGCTACACTGTATAAGGTATCTGGTCCTGGATGCCTACACTGTATAAGGTATCTATGTGCAAATTTCAAGTCTCTAGGTTCAGCGGTTTGGGCTGTGAGTTGATATCTCAGTCAGGACTTTGAATTTTATATACACCGTGTTCATAGGATATACATTAACTTTGAATACTACTTCTATAGCTCTTGTTACACATATCGTACAAAGGAAGTAGTAGTTTAAATAGCATAGTCTTTAAGTTATTGGTAATTTAAGTTTAACCATTTACTTGTGTTGTGCAGTGAGAAAGAGTCTTTATCTGTGAGATGTTGCCACTTTGTGTAACCAAAACAATCTGAGATTGAAATCAAACTGAATTTCAAGAAAAGAACGTCAAGAAAAGTTTCGATAAGTTTATGTGGACATGTGGACCAAAGTTTCAAATGCGACGTTGCTAGCTCAGGTAAAGAGTAATTCATATTAAATAAATTACATCTTTAAGCATTTAGTTTGTATGAAACTAAAAAATGTCAAAGAAATTGGAATTCATAAAAGTGTCCATAGTAAAAAATTATCAATTTAATAGTCTGAATAACATGCCGAAGTTAATCTATAACTTCAGGAACACGGTGTATATCGATTGTCAGTAAGTAATTTAATATTTAAAAACCATATAAAAACTATATAATGATAAGTTGATTGTTGGCATTCTTCCTCAACCCTTAATTATATTTTGCTTACTTTTCTGATTTATACTTAATCCTAAAACTAGAAGCATACACGAAGATTATTTTTGAATCCCTTTTAAAGTAAACACTTCTAAAAACTCGAGACAGCATTAAAAATTTCAAGTAATTGTTGTAAATCGGGCAATGGTGATTGTGGCGAACCTCTTTGTATTTTATGTTTTTATTTTGTATTCTTTTTTACTTTTGAATTACCTATTTGTGGTTGTCATGGTGATGTGAACTTGTTATATCAGTTTTTTCCTATTAAATTAGTATGCTGTATTTACAAAGGCATCTTTATTTAATTTATTAATTTAATTTCTCAACAGTGATAGCTATTTTCTTTAAAATGTTGATTCATGTTTGTTACGAAGTGTATTTCAAAATGGACCGTCTTATGGCTAAGAGCGATCTCTTCTAGCTAGGTTACAATGTAGAGACAATCTTTATTGTCGCAATAATAGGGAAGGATCTGATAACGTTTATCGGGAGTAGATATTGACGACCAAGCAGCCAAGACTAACTATTTAGGGCTATGGCATTCACGATACTTTTAGTATCGGGATTAGCGCTTTGCGATTAAAGCGATGTTGCATCATATTTTGACTATTGTCTGCGTTCGGATTCGATATCAGAATGGGGTGACAAATTGCAACCACTGTTACATTGTGGCTTCAAAAAGTCAAACCATCTCCTATTATTCTATTAAAAGTATAGAATGGAAAGATGCTTGTTCTATTTACATATATATTTACAGGCACAAATGAATACAGGAATCTATTTACAATAAAATATCCCCATAAAATCACCAGCGTTAGGAAATGTTACAAAGTCGTTCTTGACAAGCCGACAGCCCACCAATCGTCAAATCGGGGCATAAAGAATACCTGCGAACGCGACCGGTATAAGACCTTTGTGGCCGTCGCCACATCACTCCCCCTCCAAGTTCACAAGAAACGTACCGGAAAGCGAACTCGTCGCCCAGACCTAGTTTTTTTCGCTTTATGGTCTTCCTGGACTCCACTGTTCACGGACTCAGGAACATTATGATGGTCAATACCATTGTCGTCCGGTTCTTTGCCCAGTAAGTACGCCGGTTTTAGGCGATCAACCGAGACCGTGCAGGGTTTGCCGTTTACCATGATCTTGTAGACCTTATTATTCGCATCCCTGCTAAGCACCGCATGCGGACCAGAATATGCAGGCTGCAGCGCGCCTCGTACTGTATCGTCTCTGAGGAAAACATGTGACGCCGACGAAAGGTCTTTAAACACGAAAGTATGCTTGCCGCCGTGCCGTGAGGCTGGTACCGGTCTAATATTTTTCACTATGCCTCTTAACCGCGCGGTGAAATCGCTCAAATCAGTAGTAGCTTCAGCGGAAGCGTGGAAAAATTCGCCAGGCAATCTGAGCGTCTCTCCAAAAACCAGCTCGGCGCATGAGGATCGAATGTCGGCTTTGTATGCGCTTCTGATCCCAAGCAGGACTAGCGGGAGTGACTCCGTCCAGCTGTCGGAGTGACAGGTAATGGCTGCCTTCAACTGACGGTGGAACCTCTCAATCATCCCGTTGCACGCCGGATGGTAGGCGGTCGTCCTTTTGTACTTGAAACCAGCTATCTCCGACAAACACTTGAATAGCGCGGATTCAAATTGCCTTCCTCTATCGGTGACAATGTCGGTTGGGCATCCGAATCGCGATATCCAGCCGGATAAAACAGCTCTTGCCACCGTTCCCGCCGTAATATCCCTCATCGGCACAACCTCAGGCCAGCGCGTGAACCGATCAATGGCTGTGAGGCAGTAGCGGTATCCATCAGATATTGGAAGAGGGCCGACGATGTCTATGTGGATTTGACTGAATCTCGCTCTTGGAAGGTTGTATTTCCCTAAGGGTGCCTGGACGTGCCTGGTGACTTTCGAACGTTGGCATTGTGTGCAGGCCCGTGTCCAAACGCGACAATCCTTCTTCATGCCAGGCCACACAAAACGTTCGCTAATCATTTTGGTCGTGGCTCGAACTCCGGGGTGACTAAGCGAGTGCAAGCATTGGAAGACTTGTGTCCGTAAGTCTGGTGTGACATAAGGTCTTGGAACTGACGGATTATCATCACAAAATAACTCTATTTGAGTGCCTGGGATCTGGACTTTCTTTAGACGTAGTGAGTATTTCGTGGTGTCCCTCAATACTTCCTTTAGCTCTAAGTCCTCTTCCTGAAGTTTTGCTAGGAGAAACAAGTCTATTGGCCTTTGGAGCTCTTCGATCCGCGACAGGGTATCGGCGACAATGTTATCTTTACCAGATATATGCTTAATGTCTGTTGAGAATTGCGATATGAAGTCGAGATGTCTGAATTGGCGTGGTGAACTGTTGTCTCTTCTCGTGGTGAAAGCAAAACAAAGTGGTTTGTGGTCTGTGAAGATAGTAAACACGCGAGCTTCTAACATATGTCTGAAATACTGTATTGCCTTGTATATTGCTAGCAGCTCGCGGTCATATGGAGAGTACTTCTGCTGAGTTGGGCTTAGCTTTTGGGAGAAAAATGCCAGTGGCTGCCATTGAGTTCCCTTTTTCTGCTGTAATACTGCCCCTAGGGCTGTGTCAGAAGCATCTGTAACAAGGGCGAGATTCGCATCGCAATCTGGGTGAGCTAGTAATGCTGCGCTACAAAGACTACTTTTACAGTCTTTAAATGCTGTCATGGCTTCGCCATCAAGATCGATAGGATGATTTCCTTTTGCTGGGCCGTTAAGTAGCTTATGTAGCGGAGCTTGAACCTTTGCTGCCTGAGGTATGAATCGCCTGTAGAAGTTAATCATGCCTAGAAAACGTCGGAGTTCCTTGACATTTTTCGGGGTAGGGAATGACTGTATCGCTTCAACCTTTGTGTCTAGAGGTTTTGTGCCTTCTGCAGTAATGAGGTAGCCCAAAAATTTTACTTGTGTGACACCAAAGAAACATTTTGCTGGGTTTATGACAACACCGTACTCCCTCAATCTGGCAAATACTTGACGGAGATGGATTTCGTGCATGCGCTCGTTTTCCGAGAAGATCAAGAAGTCATCGAGGTAGGTATAAACGAAATCCAGTCCTCTAGTCACTTCGTCAACGAACCGCTGAAACGTCCGTGCTGCATTTCTGAGACCAAATGTCATAAACGGGAATTCGAATAGACCAAAGGGTGTTGTTATAGCGGTTTTTTGTATGTCATCTTGATTAACGGGAATTTGGTTATATGCTTTCAAAAGGTCTAAAGTGGAGAAGATTGTGCACCCAGCCAAGCTATGAGCGAAGTCATGGATGTGTCTGATGGGATAGCGATCCGGTACGGTACGTGCATTTAGCATTCGGTAATCACCGCACGGGCGCCAGCTGTTATCCTTCTTAGGGACAAGGTGGAGTGGCGATGACCATGGACTCTCAGACGGCCTTGCTGTACCATTCTTTATCATAGCCTCGAACTCAGCTTTAGCAATCTTTAGCTTTTCTGGCGCTAAGCGACGTGGCGCGCAGTGAAGGGGCGGACCATCTGTAGTCTTAATATGGTGGACTGTTGAATGCCTTATTTCACGATGCAACCCAGGTGGTCGTGTGATCTCAGGAAAGTCTCGAAGTATGTTGTTGTATTTTGAGTCACCAGACAGTGTCTTGACTGAAGAAATCGTGTCTGATGAACTGGTTGACATGGCTGTAGAAGAAAGTGTCGTTGTGCTGTCTAACAAGCGCTTGTTTCGACAGTCGACCACTAGACCGTAAGAAGATAGGAAGTCGACGCCAATAATAGCCTTCGTTACGTCTGCGACGACAAACTGCCAGTTGAAATCTCGTCGAAGCCCAAAATCAAGTTGCAAGTTGGCGTAGCCGTATGTGCTGATGACCGAACCATTCGCTGCATAAAGCTGGTAGTTAGCCCTTTGGCGTCTCTGATGAAGCGCTGTACGAGGGAAGACGCATAAGTCGCTGCCAGTGTCTACTAGGAACTCCATTTTCGATTTGCGGTCGGTAACAAAGAGGCGACCGGGTGTACCAGGGCAATCACCAGCCGCCATTAGTGACTGCCGTGCGCGTTTTCCGATTTGAAGTCGCAAGGAGCAATGCATCTTCTCGCTTTGCTTCCAAATTTATGATGGTACCAACAGTTCGGAAATCTTCTATAGCTTGATTGCGATCTCTTCGAACCGGTGCGGCTGCGATCATGGTACTCGTTTCTGCGGCGGGGGCGAGATCGATCTTGAACTTGAGCAGTTAGTGCGCTAACTTGTTTGGTAAGTTCAGTGATTTGGGCGGCCATGGTGCTTAGTGCCGATTCCTGAGCGTGGCTAGCCAAGACAGCCACTTGCGGTGATTGCGGCATGATGTCGTGAACTCTATCTGCTAACTCTGCCAAAGCCTCCAAGGATGACTGGTGCTGCGACGCAATTACCGTTTGAATATTGGTTGGAAGGCGGCTAGACCAGATTGTCTGCAAAAACTCACTAGGCACATTCGGGCCGGCTAAACGTTGCAGGTGCCTTAGAAACTGCGATGGTCGACGGTCGCCTAACTCCTCATGTTGCAGCAGCTGAATCACTTCTTTTTCTCGAGAAGCTGACAAACGCTTAATGAGAGTGTTTTTTAATTTTTCATATTTGTCGGTTAGCGGTGGGTTGGTGATGATGTCCTTTATTTCGTTCGCATATCGCTGATCAAGCGTTGAAGTGACATAATAAAATTTTGTTGCGTCGTCTTTTATTCCTGACAAATGAAAGTTGCCCTCGAGTTGTGCGAACCATACTGCTGGTTCATCAGGCCAAAATGGTGGTGGTCGCACGGAGATTCGACAAAGCTCGTTGGATGTTGTAGATGCATCACTATTTACAATATTTTCCTGCTGAATATTTTCAGTCATTTTGTAAGTAAGAAGTTGACGTTTTGCTTACGGTTTTTCCTCTTGAAAAATTTTTCACAGGGGTCACCAGTATAGAATGGAAAGATGCTTGTTCTATTTACATATATATTTACAGGCACAAATGAATACAGGAATCTATTTACAATAAAATATCCCCATAAAATCACCAGCGTTAGGAAATGTTACAAAGTCGTTCTTGACAAGCCGACAGCCCACCAATCGTCAAATCGGGGCATAAAGAATACCTGCGAACGCGACCGGTATAAGACCTTTGTGGCCGTCGCCACAAAAGTATCAATTTTGTACTTTTAAAAAACTCGACAAATCTTAAAACTATACATAGGATTTTTAGACGAAGTTGTGAGCAAAAGTTAGTAAGGTAATAAAATAGGTATTCGTGCTTTGAACTAACATGGAATTAATTAATAAATAATAATACATATCTTATGGTGTCTGAATTGAAGGTCCTGGCGAAGGTCGTCTTATTGGCGCTTATCATAATAATCGACAATTGCGCAACGCATTTGCATACGGCAACAGTTGCCGGATTCTGCAAAAGATTTACTAAATTACTACAAGTACTTTCTTAGTGGCACACAAATTATTTACTTGAAGTCGATTTGTATCGCTAATTATAATGCTTAGTACAGTGCCTTCCTTAACGTGGTTAGAATACAATTGTGTAATATATTTACCGAAGCATTTAATTATAATATAATTAATGTTTCATAAACTTTACATCTGTTCATTGTTACTCACATTTTGGTTACTAGTTTTCGATTGTACAAAAAGGGTATTCAGATTTATCTAAAAAACAAAAGAGGAACTGATATTATGTCAATGTTAACGATTACTCGCGATCTTGACCGACAATGAGAGGAAGACTACTTATTTGCATTTGTGGTAATCAACAGTATGAATGAATGAATGAACGCAACAATAACAGACGTGCGATGGTCGTGCCACACACACCACGCACCATATGAGGCGATCATTGATATCTTCATTCAGTCGCCGGAAACATAAATCAACGTAGCGAGACGCACTGCCAGCGCCGCCGGCCGGCCGGCCCACCGGGGACCGAGCATAACTTGGAGTCGCGATTAGCCTCCAGGCAATAATTTCTTACTTCACTCAGAGTGCGTCACGCTCAACGGCTTTTGAGAGCAGCAGCGCCAGAAAACACGAAGATAGGTTTCTAGATATTACAAGACTAGCCGGAATCATATCTCGGTAACACGTTCTAAATGTTTGTTCAGTAAGCCGTGAAAAAGCGAAACTTTCCGATGAGTTAATTGTTTTGGATTAACGGATATCCAGTCGCATCAGCGTGGATGGCGTCTAGATGATGTATGCACTTAACTAGCGCTATGTGTCCACATTTCAGCAATACCTAGGCGACGCGACGGGCAGGTCTATTTGTAGTGAAAGTGCAGTGAGTCACACATGAAGTCGGAAATAGAGCTACGTTGCGTTGCGCCCGCACACTGGTCGGTGTGACCACAGTGGGTGTTGCAGACAACACTACTCGGGTATGCAATCTGCACTAGTGGTTTTTACATCTTATATCATAAAAAGAAAAATAAACATTGAAATCTTGTAATTCACCTACCCACCCACAAGCAACGGATACAATAAAAACTGCATGTCTGCAATGTATACTTTATTGCGGAAACAAAACGGCAAACAAAGACTGGTTAATTATTTCTTGAACATCATCTGACTACTGATTAGTTATTATCTAGTCGGACATGAAACCTTATGCTAGTTTATTCATTTAGTTAGACCGTCTGAGCGTCATCGTCAACGAGCACAGTTACGCTATACTGGAGGTAGGTACATATAATGTTTTCCATTCATCGTTTTACTACAAATCTTAATCAATTTTGTTCGTAGGCACAGATGATGTAATGCGTTCTGTCATTCGACACGGAGTTGTGTTACGAGCTTGCGAATACTCGTGTTAATTAGGACGCGACATTATTTCAAGGAAGATTGAGGTTTATGGTTTATATTATCACACTAAATTATGTAACGCACATCCCATTGATTTTAATCTTGTCTATTTTTGTTTAATTATTTTCATTTAAATCTAAGCTATGCTGTACATAATAGCAATATAGGTAATATTTTCCAATACCATCATATCTGAAAAGTTATACTATTGTGATAGTCTATTTACTTTTCATATAGGTAGGTACTTACTTTCTGTTTTTTTTTTACTTTATGAATAGTAGCTCATTTGTATTTTGATAGGATGAGAATGCGTTCAAACTCGTGACGTGGAAGAGGTCACGATCGTGAATTTTCAAACTTTTAAAACGATTAAGTTTATCTTGATTCGGATAATCCGTCACCAAAAATATGCAATAAGTAGGTAGATTGCGATCCTGAGTTTTTTTTGCATTTAAAAGTATATAGTGTGATGGCGGCAGAGTAGAATAGCTTCAATCACCCCATATCCTCTCAATGGGTGTCGTAGAAGGCGACTAATGGACTAACTCCTTCGATGACAAGGAGAGGTTTCGTGTCCCAGCATCGTCGAATTATCGAATTATAATGACCGATGAAGAGTAAATTGTTTTACATTTTCGCTTGGTATTTTTTTATGTTAATGTTAAGTTATAAAGTTGTCAAATTGCTAAAGCGTAGTAATGTCTCAAGAGATGATAAAGTTACAATACAACCAGTAAAACTATCAATCGTTTTGTAACAAAGTAATCAAGTTCTGTGGTATTTCAAAAGTTTGTACACTTTGTCCCGAATTCTTGAGGCAAAATATTATTGCATTACAAACTGCGTCTTGCATTGCACATCGTCGTATGAGTCAGTCTGTTTATCCATCGGGCATCAGCTCGCGTTCTCAATGACTATAATTTTACAAAATTATAGTAAACGTAAAAGCGGCGCGGAATCCGCCATTAATAACCGGCTGCGGCTGGTACTAAGTTACGCTCGGCGAATGTCTTCGTCGCAAATTTCGAATTTAGAGCTTCGTCTTGAAGTTGGTTGGGTAACTCGGTCGCTGGCTCAGCGTAGTGGCATGGTACGGAGGTGAAGGGTGCGGGGTTCTCACAGGCTGTAGTAACGGCGTAGTAAGCGCGGCGCGGCGGGCGGAGGGCCGGCCGGCGCGGCGGCTGGCGTTCAATATTGTAAAGTCACTTCAGTCAGTACAGTACTATCACTCCTGCAGTAGTGAAGCTCCATTCTTAGGTTACGTTCGCGCAGCGTTTGCTACGTTGTTTTTGAAACTTCTTTGACGGGTTTTTAAAATATGCCTAAATATCTAAGCCTAAATTAAATACCTATGTAATGATATTTATATATTTAAAATTATAATATACAATATTTAAATATTATCTGATTCTATTGTCATTACTTATCGCAATTACCTACTATACATAGTTTTTATCTTATTATGGTAATAATTATTTATTACTTACTTATTTATTACTGAGCTTTTATGCAAAAGATGACTACTTTTACAGCGGTCAATATTTTTTACAAAAATGTTAATGCTGTTCATGATCATAGGTAATGGTCAGCATTAATCCGTGTACAATAACATTCCAGTCTATAAATAACTTGCCCTGCCCGCCGTGAAGCGAGGCGCGGGACGGAGACGTCTATGCGAGTTCATTTGCATTGCCATGCACCGGCCGTGACGTGGCTCTTTTAGTCTCACTAGTATCTCGGTCGAGTACCTAGATATTATTATGGCGTCTCGCCCACTCCGTATGTCCGCCATGCTTAGTGAGACTGGCGTGGCGTATGCTCTCAAACTGTTTTGTATTCTCCTTTATTTAATTCATAGCTAATTGGATCCATTCGAAGACGATGCTATTGTTGATGCTATAATTGAATCCCTGAAACGGATCGCTCTCTCGAAGAAACGCGAGACAAGGTCATTTGCAAGGTCTCGTATCTCACAGATCGCCCTTGAAATATAATGAAAAAGAAAATGTTTGTGTTGTCATAATTAAGGAAAACAAAAACTTATAATTCATAACAATAAAAATTACAAGTCATCACAACTACTGCGCAGTTATGATTACGTAAACAAAATCGGTGGCTATATTGAAAGCAGCGGTGGGCGTTTTGCGTCTCCGCCATCCTCAAACTCATGCCGCCTTGTTTACATTGCCCCACCATCTTGGATTACTACCACGCCTGCACATGCGCTCTCCGCAGCTCTCCAAACTGCGTACTGCGTAGGTAGATCTATGCGGATGTGAAAAAACGTCGCAGCGCAGTTAAGGCACGGCCTTGCCTTCGCACTCGGCTCTTTTATGGTCCGTGTTTATAAACAAAGTAAAGTAATGACGCCGTTGGGCTAATTGGAATCAGAGTAAACGGTCGCATGGCTTGCTCGTTACAACCACTATGTATTTTGTACAAATGGTAATGGTTGATAAAGGAATATAGCCCCGTTATGAAACTCACTTTTAAGTCTTGAATTTATTTTTAATGAATTGGTACTTTATATAATGGATATAAGAATAGCAGACTTTTATTTATTTATTTTTGGATAGGAAAGCTCCATGGCCTTCTTGGTTGATACGACCAATGGTGGAAGCGAGCATCATACCCGGTACCCTCAACCACTGAGAGACTGATTGTTTTATCATTCATTACTAACTGTTGGAATATAATAATTGAAGTAAAACTATTAATTGTGACTGACTTTCTTTAATGCGATTGATGTTAGCTACCCTTGTGGACTTATACAAGTCCTACCACCAATCTAATGTGACCAAAAAGAAATTTTCTCAAAATGCAAACTTAAAAATTCGGAATATAAATAGTAGAAAGTTGTAAGGTTGTGATTTTTGTTATCTTTGATATACAACATGTAAATTAAATAACCAACACTGAATACAGGTGGTTAGGGTTCGGCTTCTGAGTTTATTTCAAAAATATTTTTTTGAAATAAAAGGATATAAAAAAAACAAAAAGTACCCAGAAAATATTGTCCAATTTTTTCTGGGTACTTTTGCTTTTTTTATTTAAAATAAAAATCGTTTTTTTCAAAACATTTTTTTTTAAATAAACTCAGAAGCCGATCCCTAACCACCTGTATTCAGGTTATTTAATTTACATGTTGTATATCTTATCATAATCATCATTTTCCTACCCTGTTCACAATTCATTTAGGGTCGGTGCAATATGTCTTGATATCGGAAATGGATTTAGCATTAAGATTTTACGGCCGGCCGCCTGCCTGAAACCAACGCTCCTTGGGAACGACTGGTTATCTTTCGAAAGCACCCGGGACCACCAGCTTAATGGCCTTTCGAATCACGGAGGAAAATCCTCCGCCTATCTTTGATAAATAAATAAATTTATAAAAAAAATAACAGCTTCAAAACTTTCCTTATATACATTTTTTACGCTTGTTACTTAATACAAAACATATAAAATAGTTAGTTTGATTCAAGCTACTGGAAGTTATCATCGAAAGGATTAATATACTCGTAATACGATTTCGAATAAACACGCTGTAGAATGTAAGCTTAGCTCTCGTTGGCTCTCGGTCACAATTACAATTTTGCAATCGTAAGTTGGTTTGGTGTTAAGGGAAAATCCCAAGTTCTTTATTTAGCGCCGATTCCGCTATTGATTAAGGAGTAAGGAAATGCCAAGTTCTCCGAAATATAAATTCGTTAACCACTAAATTCTTAGAATTCGTAAGTACTAATCCTCAAGGCGTTACTACATAGTAAAGATGTAAACTAATGATGCAACCAAGTTTTCGCTTCACCGAAAGTTGTTTCTATTGAAAAGTTATTTGAAACATTTTATTTTAATGTGGTTATGGTAAGTTACATCTAGAGATAAAAATTTTAAGAACTGTGTATAAGTATGTATTGTATATGGTTGGAGGCAATAAGAATTAATTTATTAGGTTTTATTTTAAAGGGAATTTCATAGTGCTGTCTTCAATAATTAAAGAACCGACGTTTAGAGTTCGGTTTATTGTTTTCGGTCTTGTTAATAGTGCGGTAAGCGGCTTAGAGCAAAAATGAATCGGTAAGAAAACATCGAACCCTTTGGAACGTTGTCCTAGCTCTCTAGGTCAGCCTGATAATCAAAGTTTTAATGTAGAGGTAGAGGCTTTTTGGTATGTAACTAGATTGTTTATTTGACAATTCAAAGCAACCTGAGAGGGCAACAATTTCTTAAAGTGACTACATGAAAACATACGTAACCTAACCTGTACTTAGTTTTATCAGCGGCTTAGGTATAAGCTTGTATAATTCTTATTGTTTGATTTAGGGCATAGGTATATGCACATAATTATAAATGTTCTCGGCTTGTTATTATTTATATAACTATCTAACCTTTACTTTCTTTTCTCTTATTCCTTAATTAATTGATTAAGACGGAATTGGCAACACTTAAGCTATAAATAAACAATATAATTGTTTATATTAAGTGTTCCACATCATCCCATGTGGTCGGAACTCCGTGGGAGGTTATTAGGGGTAAATACCTAAATGGCGTGTTCATGAAAACAATAACAGATTAATTAGCTTTCAGCGTGTGCTATTAGCTGTTTCTTACGACTATTGGTATTTGGTTGTAGCTTTTCTCGTTTGTAATTGTAATTAACTTCACGTGAAAGCATTTAAGGGCCTTTGCTTTTTAAACGTGCTGTCGACGCGCTTTTGTTTCGATAAAAACGGGATACGCATGTGAATCAGACGCACGCAGCTTGTAGACCTTTGTACATCTGAATTTGGAATGAAAAACGCGGTGTGCATAGGCTCTTAAATGTTTATACATGCATATCTAGTATCTTAAAATAGTTTATAGCTTTGGGTAACATTTAGTTAAACATAAATTCACATCTAGCAATATGAATTAACCATGCAGTGCCTCAAATTATTCACCGATTGCCAGCCTACATAAAAGGGAACCAAAATTCGTTTAGGAGCTATGATGCCACAGACAGACACACAGACCTACAGACCCACAGATACACAGACACGCCAAACTTATAACAGCCCTCTTTTTGCGTCGGGGGTTAATAATGACATTGGTTGGTTTACATTTATTCTTTATCTTATTTGGCTCGGATTCTGTATTATGTTAGTAGATTTCTTTGGTTCAATAATTAAGGAACTTACCTGGCTGCACTCTCCTTGTCTGCCAGAAAACTAGACATGACTTGTATTATTCCCAGGGCGTAGTATAGAACGTTGAGATAAAAAAGTAAAAGATAAAAAACTTTTACCCATGTCAACTTATGTTTACCCATTAAAAAAGCCATTAGAGTTTATAGTGCCAAACTCTAATGGCTTTTTTGGGAAATTGAGAATAAATAGGCTCAAAAGTTACTTGAAATTTCCTGTGAAGGTAACATTAAGCTGTGTTTTATTTAAAAAATATTTAATTCATAGTCGGATCGCTTGTTTTATACCATATTATAATTAAATCACTCGACTCGATCTATTATGCTAATGAAGTTATGCTGCATGATATCTTAGCGAACCACTGATTGTACTGCATGCGTTTTCTTTTGTTATGATCTGTATCTCCCTAGGAAGAATTAAGTTTGAAGATACAATAACAAATAGGAAAGTTGATAAATAGCTATGATACTAGAACCCAGTCGCGGTGATTGTTAAAAAGGTAATATTAAAATAATACTTACATACATATCATCACGCTCATAATCCGAAAAGAGGACGAGCGGAGTTTCAGGTAACATATTAAGGTTACACACAAAGCCACATCTGGCAGCATGGACTATACAGCAGGTACCCCCTAAAATAGTTGCCAGCCCATCGCTTATACAAAAAGGGGCACCAAACAAAAAATTTACAATCCTTCAGTAAACAGACCAACTAACAAACCAGCTACCTCAGCAATGTCTGGATCGGCTGCAGCTTCCGTTGAATCTCTCAAACGGCGCAAATACGCCGGTCTCTCAGGAGACTACTTATTGGAACCGTTTGGGTAGAGACTGGGACCATGGGGTCCAGGAACTCACCGCCTTTTTCGGGATATTGCAGAGCGGCTACGTGAGACAGTTAGTGGGCATAAGGCTGGTTTTGTATTTCGCAAAAAATTTGTCTCGCGATTCAGCGAGGCAATGCCGCCAGTGTTATTGGTACACTTCCTGTTTCAGAGAACTAAGGCGAAGTCTTTTATCTGTAATTTAGTTGTTTATAAGTTTTTTGTATCTAGTTTTAGTAAACTTTTTATAACGTAGATTTGATTAAATCATTAGAAGAAGTAAGTGTTTCGTTATAGTAATATTTAATAACATAGTAGTTATGTTATTTTAAAATTTACTAATCACAAAAATAATATACAAGCGAATATTTTACTATAATGGAAATTAGTTATCGAATTCAATGACTAGGCAGTTTGCAAATGCGGCAGCGCCAAAAATATGGTGTTTTTTGTTTACATAAATTACACTCTAATAATGCTTGCGTAGCGAGGTTTATAAGTATTCCTTAAGAATTCAATTAAGTTAAATGCAATCTAACTTAATTTGCAGTAAATCATATTACAAATGCTATAAAAATAAATAACATGAGCAGTCTGAATAATAATCACACAACTTCGGTAAAGTTCACCGAACGCTAGAATCATTAAAACGTGTAATTTATTTTGCAAATTATACATTCATTAAAAATATTATCATCTCATCACCTTCGTTAATTTCCATACATAAGTTTTTTCAGATTTTGCCATTCACGAACGGCGAAAGGTCCTTTGACATACCTACCTTTCCAAGTTTGTTACTAAAATAAATTATCTTAAACATTATATGTATTTTTATACCCGGACTGCTGAGTAATTTACAATGTTAGAATGTCCTGCCATTAGCGTGTCGTGTAAAACAGCAATAGATACACTCGGTGATCATAACTTTCATCTGTCAAAAAAGCTAATAAGCCGGCTGGTTGCTGAATGTTTTTGGAAGGTTCACTGAAGGTTTAGCTGATTTTGAGTTTAATGCCCCTGTTTGTGTAATGTAGGCGACGGGCAACCTTTTTTTTTATGTTACGAGATGGCAAACAAGCTTGCGGCCCACCTGATGTTAAGTGGTCACCGCCGCCTATAGACACTTGCAATATTAAGTGTAAATCACTTAACACCGCAAGTGCGTTTGCCATCCTGGGGACTAAGATGATATGCCCTCCATGCCCAGTAATTACCTGTCACTATATATTGGGGGTACTGTATGGCTCATACTGCCAGATGTGGCTTTATGTGTAACCTAATGTTACCTAAAAGTCTGCTCAACATCTTTTGGTATTATGAACGTGATTATATGTTTCTATTTATGTAACTGTACATAGTATTATATTACAGTATAAAGAGGACATATTTAGGCAAAATGATTAATTTATAATTGTTGAATCTAGACTTTTTTGATTGATTAAATCTGGCGGCCGCAAATATGACTTTCATAGCGTCACCGAAGTTGTTTTAAAGTATGTGAGGACCTTGGTGGATCATCTAGCCCGTAAATGCGAACCTCCCTAGAGTGAATGTAGATATGTATGGTACCGTGTTATTTGCACGTCTGATTGTGAAGGAATTTTTTCTGCTCTCAATAAATCGGGGAAATTTTATCGGAGCGGGTGTTCCTTGCATATTATAGGGTATTCGCTGCCTTAAAAACTCTAAACCCTCTGAGTCTGACAGCAACAGTCATACAAAAAAAGACTAGGAGCTATAGGATTAATACCCCCTAATTCTAACTTTATAATTGGCTAACGTTATAAAATAATCACCATAAGAGCCTTTATAATTCGACCCCCTGTTGTGACACCTGTATGGACGGAGTAAAGGTGATCAATAAATACCCCTTTGCTGATGCATTAGTCGCCTTCAACGACACCCATTGGAGGATATGGTTGATGCTATTCTACTCTGCCGACATCACATGGCAAAAATAATACAGATGGATAATATTGAAATGTTTTTCTTGACGCAGTATGCCCTTCTCTGGACATCAGAGGCAGCCCAGAGCAGATGCAGAAGCTGAGCGGATGCCGCGTGGTGGAGGGACAGCTAAGCATCGTTGTTATGGAGCACGCCACGCCCAAGGCATTCGAGAACATCTCCTTCCCCGAGCTCCGGGAGGTCACTGACTTCATCAAAATCTACAGGTTCGTATTTTATGTCTGATATGTATGACGCAGTTTTTTTCTTTGGCAGGAAGCACTTCATCTCACCTGTGATTGTACTCGGAAATCTTTAGAATCTGTTTATTTAACACGTTCAATGCCATGACGGACACCATGTATTCGCATGCTCCGGGGCCATACCAATAAATCTAGAAACGTCCAAAAATCATCGGGATGTTTTATTGCAAATATTGTCAGGAAATAATTTAAAAATAATGGGCGGCTGATGGAAACAGCGTCGCATGCGTTATTTTCTGAGATTTCAAATGGCAGACACCAGTGTCCGTCGCGGCCTGTAGGTACTTCCAACCATATTTCCTTCCGCTGGCGCTGCGTGGGTCAACGCTGTCGGATCCCCTTAATTTATATAATTTGATCTTCTTAATTAGTTCCCTTATCTGTTTTGATGAATGATGGTACCAGTGGATAGCCTATACCAGTTCTCATGGAGTAGAAGGTAGTTTTTATTTTTAACATTTTTGGTGGTTACCTATTGTTTATTAGAAATAAAAGATTTATCCCCTTCTATGATAAATATTATGTACTTTTTTATGATTTTAATTCATAAATAATATGAAGTTTCGTATTTACTTATACCTCCTTATAAACGTAATATTTGAAAAGTCCGTAAATTCTAAGTCCTTTTGATTTTTTTCGTCCCAATTGACCAGATTGTGGGGCCGCGCATCATTTGCCGTAAAAAGAATCAACATGCTGTCTGTCAGCGGCCTAGCATTGATGGTGGATGAGCGTTAGCGCAGCGTGGCGTTAGACGCCGCATCAACGCGACTCCGACGTCGTGTTCACTATCATATTTTTTTCAGAACGCGCCTAAAGAAGTATAACTTCAAAAAGTCAAATGATCAGGGTTTTTCGCGAAAATACTACTTATCAAATCATTCTGCGACATAATTAATAACTTAATACTTAAATGAACTTAAGCGCGTGACCGTTGTGGAATGTCACGCATTTATTATCAAATAAGGACATGGCTTATAGCTTGAGATCAATCTTGTTTATTTGTTGTTGTTTTTTTGTAGAGTGAAAGGCGTGCGCAACCTTGGCGATCTGTTTCCCAACTTGACTGTGGTGCGAGGAATGCAGCTGTACAAAGATTATGCTATCGTTGTTTACGACAGCGCACATCTTGAGGTATGTTCATGGGTATTTCCCGACTAATTACAAATTCAGTTAGTATTTCTTATCAGACATAAAATTGGTTGTGAGTCATAAGCATCATTCTAACTAAATAGCATAGCACCCTATTGCCCTATTTTGGCCTTTGTATATGTTTTGCAATAGGCCTTAAACAACAACTGTACTAATAACACTACTATGCATGCATTGAGTTAATTTTAATTTTGAAATTAAATCCAAGTAAAGAATTGCCTTAAACACTGCCAACGGCGCTCACTTGGCCGTGTGATGTCGGCAGAGTAGAATAGCATCACCCCATATCCTCCAAAGGGTGTCGTAGAAGACGACTAATGGATCAGCAAAGGGTGGTATTAATCACCTTATACTCCGTCCACCAATCCGCATTGGGCAAACGTGGTGGACTACTGCCTAAACCTCCTTCGATGACAAGGAGAGGCCTTGTGTCCCTGCAGTGGGTCGAATTGTAAAGGCTGTTATGATGATGAAAAGATTGTCTACACTAGGTTCGGTTACCGCACCTGACGCTTTTTGAGGGCTCCATTTTTTGTGGTAATACGAGTTTATTATAGAAAATAAACTGTGCTAGAAATAATATTAGTCCCATCGCACTAGTAGATAGATATATGAAAGTTTATAGTTTTTATTATACAAAAAAGTTGACCTCACTGACCAGCGCTCCTATTTGGGGGCTATCAAAGAAATTTTCGAGCCGTTTAATTTTCCTTATTCCTCATAAAACTGATTGATGTTCTTAAATTAAATTAGTGCACTCCAAAAACATGTCCACTGCAGAAAAATATATTAAGGTTTGTCTTTTTCTTTTCAGTCTTTAGGTCTCCGGTCTTTGACGAAGATAGAACGAGGCGCAGTCCGTATCCAACTGAATGACAGATTGTGTTATACAAACACCATAGACTGGAGTACGATTGTCGGCGAAAATGACCTGCCTAACGTCAAAATTAGGGTAAGAATGAGATGTTTTATTAGACAGACGCACTCGTAGATCTTAATTTTAACAAACTGGGATCTACGAGGTCGTCCAATCGACTTTCGCTTGCATCATCTCTTAATTAAAAGTAAGAATTTAACCTAAGCATCGTCTAATGAAAAACACAACAGCAGTGTAAGCATGAAATTGTCGATGGACTCACATTACCTGAACTGTTAGACATATTTGCGTAGGATACCTACTTGAGGCAAGCTGAAAACCTGTTATATAACTCTCGTATAATACTCTAATTAATAGGGTATTATACTAATATGCTGCTTTGTATTAGGCTAATACATAGCTGTTGACCTGGCTAGGAAGTACTTGGGTCTAAGTCAGCTCTTATATCTCCAAAGTTGCAAAGTATTTTTGCAACAATATCCCTTTGCAAAAATATTTTTTCATTCTATACGCAATGTTGAGAGATTGCAACATTGCTGTAGCATTTATAGTAGGCGTAGCAAGAAATAATTGCAAGCATCCGGCAAAGATAAAGAACTGCGTAAATGAACTGCCTAATTTTTTTTGCTCTTTAAATATTAAATTTAAAGGTAAGTATACAAATTTTAGAATGCCTCCAGACATTTTTTGAAAAAAAAAAATCGCAACTTTGGAGATATAAGGGTTGACTTATCACTGCTTCCCATCCAGCATCCAGCTTTGCAGCTTTGTGTTAGGGTATTAAGTATTATATGACAGTTTTTGCCTCATAAGCCTTAAGTACCTACTCAAATATGCATTATTGTTTGTCAAATTAATCGATTATATCGAATTTTACTGTCAAGTTTTGTACATCGATAGCTCCATGGTCGATCTGCACTGCAGTACCTACTTATTAAAGTGGTGGAAAATAGTGGAAGAAAACCTAAGGTCTTAAAATCCTTGCGAATCTACGAAAACTTTAAGTCGATATTCGCTTGCATCAAGTCATATTAAAAGAAGAATTTTAACTTGTGAACATAGTGTAAGAAATCATCGTAAGAATCACATCAATACAAACTAAATATTTCGCGGCGACCATTACAAGACGAAGGTGACGAATGTCCTTTCTTATAGGCAAGTACGCGTATACGCGATCGATATCCACGTGGCATTGTTTTAGGTTATCAGACGCTCAATGTTTGTTATTCTTTTATCGCTTTGATTTTATAAAACCCTGCGATATAAAAATATATTTTATTTAGAACTATTTTTCCTTCCATAGTTATATAGTGATAATTATCGAACTCTTTTACACGACGTAACGTTGTCGTGTAAAACAGCAATTGATATGAAATCACTCGGTGATTATCACTTTCATGTGTCAAAAACAGTTGGCGAATAGCCCTACTGGACCAAATTGTTAATGGCTTTTAGTTACTAAGCAGATATTTAATTATTAATAATGCTGTAAATATTCCTTAACAAATAAAAATAAAAAACTTACATTACTTCAATATGCAATAAATTCTGTGTCTGACTAGCGTTCCCTTCATTAATTTCCAATTTTTCTGCTTATTCTATCATTACGAAGCTAGTCTCACAAAAATTTATTATAATATAAATTTTATACAAAGCGATCTTCTTTTTATTTCGCTGTTGTATTATGAATGAAGTAGGTATGTTGTAGATGCCCCATTTGACTTGTAGAATTTCTTTTATGTCCGGCATTTCGCCACACGTGTTTATAACGACGGGTCTGTGCCGGTTTGCTGATATTAGGCGTTATTGTTGGGGAGACTCACTTTGGTTTTAATAAAATGTGTTGTTCAGCGGAGGATAGATATAGTTTGAGCTAAGATTCTTGAGCGTTTCTGAATAGAACTATAATTTTACCTATGTGCAGTAATGTAATGTTTATACAGTTTTAAAATCGTAGATCTGCATGATGGCTGGAACCGCTTTGATTGCAGAATTACTTTCTTGAATGGTTATTTTGATGTAAATCTTGATGACACTTTTAGAGTGGGTAGTTAAATCACCTGATTTGCTGGGGTATAGGTAACTAAACTCGGAACCCGTCAGGGTTATTGTTTGATTCCGAATGCCAAGAATATGATAATGGAAAATTTTAAAAATTTAAGGTGTTTTGAGTGACTTTTCAGTTCCAATACGCTTCCGATCGCTTGCAAATAAAAGGGTTGATCAGATGTTATTAATCTTTGTTTGTGCTAGTAAATAAATAACAATAAGTAATTTATTTTCGGGTCATATAAAACTATAGTTAATTAATATTTAACCTTTAAAAACACCATTAAAATTATTTCATATATATTTTATTATTATCACTATTCATTAGAATTAGATTAGCATAGAGAATACATTTCATTAGAATAGAAAAAAATAGTAACCAGCTTTCTATATGTTACGCCCTTACTGTAGGTACTTTTTTGTTACAGTCAAACTATGACACACGACTGTGCGGTCTGTGTCCTAACGCCCAGAGCCGCATGGAGGACCACAAACAATCACAAAAGCAGTGCCCCGCTGACTCCTCTGGTCGGTTGCTTTGCTGGGATGACAAGCACTGTCAGAAGAGTGAGTTTTTTTTATTTTAAATATATTTCTTTTTAAAATAATAGTTAGCTAAGATCCGGTAATCTATGGCTAAGATGAATCAAATCAAATCAAATAAAATCAAATGAAAACCAGAAACCATGGCGTCTAGACGACGATCCTTATTTCGATAATTCAAAATTGTCCCGGAGTGGATTTTGTACAGTAAAAGTGGTGTCTTTTCGTTGCATATCAAATCAAATCAAATCAAATCAAATCAAATCAAATCAAATCATTTATTTGCTAAGAACATGGTAGGTACAGATATTCAAAGAAATTGATAGGCACAACATGTTTACCGTATAAGGCATGCAAATTTTCCAATAAATTAAAATTAATTTGTCAATAACATTAAATTTCAATTAGTATTAATTCAATATTATAGAATGTATGTCAAAACAATATTAATTAATTAAATCATTTCAATATTACCCTGAGAGAGGCACACAATATTAAATATCATTATAAATTTGAAAAAAAAAATGTCTTAATAAAAGTAAGATAATTGTAATGTCATTAGTATCTATTTCAATGCAATTATAGATTATTTAAAAATTGCCAATAAAATTAAAGTCAAAAAATGTAACGTTTCACATGTCAAATTAATCAGAATTGTCAAACAAACAATAATACAATAAATTATGTCAAGTAAATTTAAAATAGATACAAGATATGCTTAGACAAAGAATCCTGAAGATATGTGATTGCAATGTCACATTTTTAATGACTTAACTACCTGATATTTATCAATTTTATAGTCTAAATATTCCTTTACTGAGTAAAAATTCTGTTCATTGATCCAACGCAACAATCTATTTTTGAAATGATTATTATGAATAGGTAAATTAGCTATATCCGTTGGTAGTTTATTATAAATTTGTATAGCCATGAAATAAGCATTTTTCTTAAATAATGTCAAATTACATTTGGGTATAATAATTTTATTTTTTCTACTGTTACGTATCTTTTCTTTTACTTCGCCGTACATGGTAAAATATTCTGAGTGTTTTTTAACAAACAAGCATATTTCTGATATATAAATACAAGGCAGGCATAATATTTTATACTGTTTGAAGAATGGCCTGCAAGATTCTCTTCGGCCAATTTTAAATATAGCTCTGATACATTTTTTTTGTGCCTTAAAGGCCCTATCAAAATCGACACTATTACCCCATATTATTACGCCGTACCGCAATACTGAGTCAACATAGCCATAATAATACATACATACATTGTCAATGTGCTTTTTCCAATTACAATGCTCGTCTATGTCTATGCCTAAAAAAGTAGTGGAGTTAATAAGGTCAATTGTATTATTGTCATGGTGTATTCTTATGTCAATTTTTTTAGATTTATATGTGTGGAAATGTATTGCTTTCGTTTTATTTATATTGATTTTCAAACTATTATTATTCATCCAATTAATTATGTCAAGAATAGTATTATTAATGTCAAGTTCAAGTTGGTCAATGTTTTTGTTTTGGAAAAGCAATGTGCAGTCATCAGCGAATATAAAGCAATCATTTTTAGTTATGTCAGGTAAATCATTAATATATAATATAAATAATAAGGGCCCTAAGGTGCTGCCTTGTGGCACTCCGCATTTTAGCTGGCTAAACTCAGATCGGACTGTTGTTTTATATTTATTTTCAATACGAGTGATTTCCGTGCATTGTTGTCTGTTTTTCAGATAACTTTCTATCCAATCATGTGCCATACCTCTAATACCGCAGTCGGAGAGCTTTTGAAGGAGAATGCCATGATTAACGCTATCAAAAGCTTTCGACATGTCTAAGAATAATGCTACTGTCGGGGTTTTCCTGTTTAGCGATTCGGTAATCTTTTTTATTAAGGAAAAACAAGCAAGTGAAGTCGATTTACCCTCTTGGAAGCCAAATTGTTGCTGTTTAATTATGTCATGTTTTTTTATAAAGGTGGTTATTCGTATGGCCATTACCTTTTCGAAAACCTTTGACAATACTGGTATTAATGCTATAGGCCTATAGTTGCTCAGATCCTGATGATCTCCCTTTTTGAAGAGAGGCTTCACAATAGTGAGTTTTAGCCTGTCTGGAAAAACGCCAGTTTCCATAGACAGGTTTATGATGTGTGCTAATGGTATTGAAACCATATTTGAACACTTTTTCAATATGTTTGTATTAATATCATCATATCCTACAGAGTTTGTGTTTCGCAATCCCATAATGATGCGATGAATTTCGTGTGCTGAAGTTGGGTATAAGAAGATACTGTTATTTAACACATATTTATTTGTATTTTTCCTTAAATTGTTGTTATTATGAGCTATTTCTATAAAATAATTGTTAAATAATTCTGATATGTCTTTCATGTTACTAATATTGTCATTTTTATATGTAATTGATTTGATTTGATTAAATGTAACTTTGTTATTCGTATTACTATTTACTATATTCCAGGACGCCTTACATTTATTTTTAGAATTTTGTAAATATTTTGAATTGTTTACTCTTTGGGCAGTAATAATACATTGTTGTAATAGTTTATTATAATTCCGATATTTGCTTTTATTTTTATTTTTGTTAGTTTTATCCGAATGTATATACATATAATAGAGATTCCTTTTTTTTACACAGCATTTTCTAAGTCCTTTTGAAAGCCAATTATTTTTTTTGTCTGTTATTTTATGTCTAAGCCTAACTTTAGGAAAGCATTGGTTAAAGAGTAAAGTGAATATGTCATGAAATGTATTAAATGCTATGTTTGGGTCAGTTTGTTCTAATACGTCATTAAATGTCAAGGAAGTTATATAGTTGATAAATAGGGAAATATTGTCATTGTGAAAATCTCTTTTTAATTCATACCAATCGCTATAGTAATTAATTTTATTAGAATAGAAATAAAATAGTTGGCACGTTTCATGGTCAGAGAGTGACAATTGATCTGTGATACCTTTTGCATCATCAACATTACTTGCAATAAGGTCTAGACAAGCCTTTTTTCGAGTCGGTGTAGTGATATGTAGTTTTAAATTAAAATTTTGTAATATACTTAATAATTGTTTTGTATACTTATCATTTTTTAAGATATCTATGTTCCAGTCACCACATATAACTATTTTTCTTGGTCTATAAATTAACTTTTTTAATAGCATTTCAAGTTTATCTAAGAATATTATGATATTTGATGTTGGTGTTCTATAAATACATACGATTGTCATATTCAAGCTTTTTATTGTGATTCCACTACATTCAAAATTATATTTTTCTGACATATTCTCTGCTAATTGTAATTTCGTACAGTCTATATATTTTTTAATGAGGATGCATGTACCACCTCTTTTTTCGTGTTCACGTGACCAAGAGGATCCTATTTTGTAGTTTTTTAAAACTAAGTTATTTTCATGGCCTCTCTTAATGAAAGTTTCACTCAGACAAATTACATCAATTGATTTATTTTCTTTAGTATACTTTGTCAGAGCGATTTCAAATTCATCTTTCCTTTTAAGAATGCTACATATATTTTGGTGTAATAAGTAAAAATTTGGAGTTTTAGATTTATCGAAAAAAGCTTGCTTGTGGCGGAGTGGTAGAAATCTTACTAACTTTTTTAAAATAAAATGGGATAGTACCCTTTCTAGAATTTTGAGTATTTTGTGATGGCTTTAATGTTTTCATACTCATGTCTGTAATAGTTTTCTTTTTGAAATAGTATGGTATAGTTCCTTTTACTTTTGGTGGTGTATCAGGTTTGAATTTAGTTATTATCTGATGTCTGATTTTTTGCATACTCATATTTTTATAGTCTAAAGTGTCCATTTCTAAGTGTAACTTGTGTGATAGGTTAGTCAATTGTCTATTTGTTATTGTGTTATAGTTATAGTTGGATGTCAGATGTATATAAGTGCAATTTTTATAATTATGGCATATTAATTCTAATTGTTCATTCAATGTGTGTAGGTTTAAATGCTTATTCTCCATTGTTTGTATAAGTAAAATATTTGTGTTTTGGCAGTTTGCAATAAATACAGATAGATCACACAATATTTTTGTTAGATTTATGTCATTTGAACCTAAAAATAAAATCAGATAATCATTGTCATACAAAGTCATAAAGGAGTTAGTGGAAAGAACATACTTGCAGGTTGCACCAGGCTTAACAAATGAAGTAATAATGCGATTACTTTTTTTACAAGTTTTTGACAATATATTTGAAAGTTTTAATGCTTGTTGATCACCCAAAATTAATACTTTTTGTTTGTTATATTTATTTTGACATTTATTGTCAATATCCAATCTGTCATTATTGTGACATTCATCATTCGTCGAGTTCCCTATTTTTCCAGTGGATGGCGATATGTTACTAACAATAACAGCCGATCGTCGTGCTATAGTTTGATGTTGCTTTTGGAGCGGTGTGTCCAGAATCTTGCTTCTTCCGATAGATGGCTCTGCTGTAAGATTCTTATTTTGTATTGTAGAAAAGAGTTCATCCTGCGATCGTTGTGGTGCGGTGCGATTTTTGAGTGGTGTATTTTTGTTCTTTTTCGACCGGAGTGGTGTATAATTTTCGGGTATAAGTTTCTTATATGTATTCATTATTTTGAGACATTTTTCTAGTTCAGATTTCAGGTTGTTGTTCTCTAAGTTTAAATTTTCAATTTCTTGATTCGCAGATAGCAATCTAGTATTTAATTCTTCCACTTGTAATTTTAATTCAGTCGCGGTGCTATCGTCCAAGAATGATGCATTTGGCAGACTTCTCATTGTTGTGTCAAAAGGAGTATCTTCGATTTCGAAAGAGTCTTCAAAGTTAGTGCTGCGAAATCTTGATGTGTCAATAGATCTTGATCTCTGGAGTCTTCTTCTTTGTGTGACGTTAACGTGCGTGGTGTCCATTTTGGTAAGAAAAAAAAAACTATTTATTAACCGTTCGTGGTAAAGATTCTCCCAGTATCGAACCGCGTTCTTCTCTAAGTAGGCGAGATGCACTAGTGAATGAGCTGTCGCGTATTACTTTAGAGCGTTGAAATTATGATACTAGTTCTGTGACTATCCAGGTTACCTCCTGATAACGCTAGATGGCAGTGATCACCATACTATGACAAATTCTTTGTGCTTACAGGTTGTGTTATAGTTTTAAGCTAAACGATAGATGTCACTGTTGTGGGTTCTGTATTGACAAGTCGATGCTGGGTTTGCGGGAATGTAAAGTCCAAAGTCCAAATATTTTAACATTCAATAAAATGAGAACGTTAGATGAATTCAAATATTTTGCACTGGTCACTTTTTATATTTGGTTGCATTTGTTAGTGTTGGTAAATTATCACTTTTTGACTAGTTTTTCTTTCGTTACGATATATTATTGTTGAGTTTATGACGATAACAATTTACTGATTTTAAATGTTCAATTAATTATTTGTTTCACTGTTTCCATTAGAAGTAACATTTTCACTTATTGCTTTCCACTATTACTGTAAGTTTATTATATTATTTTGAAAGATATCACTTTGTTTATAATTAATTAAATAGTATTTCACAGAGGTGATGTTTACATGTTCGCGCCCTCTAGCGGAATGCATATGCATCTGTGTTGACGAACAGTTATGAGGAATCATTGAAATAAAGGTTTTGTGGTGTGACTGCCATGCATTTCTTGCCAAGCACTCCCTAGATCCATTAAATTTGTGACGCCCATATTTTAATGCAAACATCAAGAAATAATACATTACCAAATGAAGAGTATTTTTTTTTTACTAATTTGAGATTTGCATAAATCTTGTTGCAAAGTTGCAGTTAACAATGATAATGATAATAATAATAAATGTAACAAAAACCACCACGATAAGTCTTTTTAAAGTAGCCTATTGTGGAAGCAAAAGGGCCAAAATACCGAGTCTATCTATTAAGGTTTTATTTCTTTTAAAATCGTGAAAGTTTTGCGACAAGGTTATGGTAAATGGAACATGGATTTTTATCTCAAATTCTCGTCTCGAAGCGCTGGTGTGAGTGAGAGCGCAATAAAATTATAATAGAGTACGGTTACATACTTAAAAATTACAGGGTAGGGCACAGCCGGACTAGGCGCTCGATTTTGGAGCGCCTGAACTACCTCCATATTACAGAAGAGTACAGTAAAATAAAACTAAATATTTGTGGTGTTGTGTTTCACTCAGAATAATTAAATTTCGTTAACAGAAGAGACAAAGCGCTAGAAATACATAAGTATAAACTCAAAACTTTGCAGGCCCAGAAATAAATGTGTATTAATTTGATGCAGACACGCCAATTTTGTCGTGAGGCAGAGGCAGGCGGCCTCTGCCTCACGAAAAAATTGGCGTGTTTTATCCGGCTTCTGGTTGTTTCCTGAAAAAAAAAAACTAAAGTTTAACCGCACCGTTAAGGTTAAACAAGCATAAGTAAGGCTATATTGCAAACGGCTTCGGAGCCTACAAATCCTTAGACACCTAATAATTATATTAGTTTAAAAATATAAAACCACATCTTGTTCCAGTCTGCCCCCGCGAGTGCGAGCCGTACGGCTGTACGCCCGACAAGGAATGCTGCCCCAAGACGTGCCTTGGCGGCTGCAGCGGTAACTCCTCGCGGGACTGCTACGTTTGTCGCAACTTCTCCATTGGCTACGGCGACTCTCGGCTCTGCGTAGAGAAGTGCCCCGTCAACACTTACCAGGTGAGACTTGGGGTGTTTTGAAATGAGCATTCAAATTCTAATAATCTTTACAGTATTGAGGAGCTTAGCCAGAAAGGACTCTACGGGACCGTTATCGTCAATTTGCTTCCACTTCTTTCTTACTCCCATATACATTAAGCTTGCGATATCTTTGCAAGGTCAAATAAAGCCTATCAACGTGAGTAGACATGTGAGTTTTTGCTCATAGTTTTGGCGCGCTTGCACCTCTTATAAGGCCCTACTAACCTCTTGTGTTTTGAGGTAGTATTAAGGCCCCGATCATACGTAGCGTTAGCCGGGCGTGTGCTCACTCCGACGTTTGAACAACGTATCCTCGTCCCGTCGAAACGGATAAGGCGCACGTCCCAAACGTTAAGTGGTAAAGCGGGTTACATGTGCAGTATAAGAGTGTGTCCACGGTGATCAGTTACTCTCTTTTTATCTAGCTCTGGGAGAGAACTTAAAGAAACAATAGGTCCGAAACATTCGAATGGTATTAACGATTGTAAATGTTTCAAATTAGGTGTCAGTTCTACGAACTCAATCACCTTCGGTTTGCCGAGGATATAATATAGTAGTCATGGCTGAGACCTCGGAGGACCTTGGCGCAATGCTCGATGACCTCAGTGGAGCCTCCGAGAGAGTAGGCCTAAAAATGAACATGGAGAAGACTAAAGTTATGTCGAACGCTCATGTCGTACCTACTCCCGTGGTAATCGGTCACTCTACACTTGAAGTTGTTGACGATTATGTATACCTGGGACAAGTTGTCCAATTAGAGAGCGGACAAGGCACAGATGATAATTATGTGAGCACATGAGAATAATATTGAAAGTCTTTAAGTCCAACTTCGAGAAAGAGGTCAACCGACGAATCTAACTCGGTTGGGCAGCGTTCAGGAAGCTACGTAAAATCTTCTCGTCCAAATTACCTCAGTATCTCAAAACGAAAGTTTTTGACCAGTGTGTGCTGCCAGTGATGACTTATGGCACTGAAACGTGGTCACTTACAATGGGCCTGATAAGAAAGCTCAAGGTCACCCAAAGGGCAATGGAGAGGGCTATGCTTGGTGTTTCTTTACGAGATCGAATCAGGAATGAGGAGATCCGTAGAAGAACTAAAGTTTACGACATAGCCCAAAGAATTGCCAAACTTAAGTGGCAGTGGGCGGGGCACATTGCTCGGAGAGCGGATGGCCGATGGGGCAGAACAGTTCTCGAGTGGCGACCGCGCACCGGACGACGCAGTGTGGGTAGGCCCCCTACAAGGTGGACTGACGACCTGGTTAAGGCTGCTGGTCACGCCTGGATGCGAGGAGCACAGGATCGGTCGTTGTGGCGTTCTTTGGGGGAAGCCTATATTCAGCAGTGGACGTCATGTGGCTGAAATGATGATGATGATGAATATTTTACCAAGTATGTTTTTAGTCGAGGGAAGGCACAGCGGATTTTGTTTTCCGAGCGGCTACGGAAAATCTCCACGGGTTTAGGGAAGGGGATCAGGGTCGGCAGCGCGCGAGTGTCACGTTTGTGTTGCAAGTGTCTATAGGCGACGGTGACTGCTTATTATAATCGTATGCTAGTTTGCCAACCAACTGACATAAAACAAAATTAAACTTTACTTGAATATTGATAGACTTAAACATTTTATTGGAGTATAGATATGCAGCATTGTATTTGAAACGAATGGTAGGGGATCAAAAACATTAATGTTTGTTTTACCCGAAAAGGGAAACGGAAGTAAAGGAAAAGGTTAGATGTTATTATATAATTTACAGTAACCCTTTTACATTTCACTTTTATAATAACAGCTCAATGTTTGCCAGAATTGTAAACCTTACTGCTTCGGGATAAAGTAGAAAGATATTTTTAGTAGTTACCCACTTCCGGATCAATTAAAATAGGCATTAAATTTATGAGGCATTTTCTAAACTAAAGTAACCGCACACTATTTCTTTGATGGTGCAACTGGATGCTATCTCAATTTTGCTATGTGTACTATAAATATGTAAATTGGCGGTGTCCTATAATAATCATGGGGTGCCGCCATCGTTCAAAGGAGTGTATGTCAATTTACATATTTATAATTAAATTACCACCCTCGCTTGTCAACTCCAGCTTAATTTAATTAATACTAATAGAGCTTGCTAAATAGTGTCAGTTGCGTTCCTTCTTGCGTTGTTCATGCTTGAGTTGGTACGTTAAGGAAATTTGTTTGATTTTATATATCGTACAGATAAGACGCATCCATTTAAAAAAAAATTCTAATCTTCATCAATCTTCGGGTCCGAAGCCAAAAAAGTACAACAATAGTTTTAATACTTTCTAATACCTATTAAATTTAGTTAATACTATCTACAGAACGAACTCTATTGTCAACACATTTCTTATGTTCAAAATAAATATCCAAGAACTTATTTTATTTCCTGAACAACCTCTCTTGAATCGCTTCCCACGTTTGTTACGTACGATATTATCGAGGATTTGACACTCCCACGGTATCGACTATATTTATATTAAAAGGAAAGTATTTATGGAATATACCTGACACGTGTAATTAATGGTTTATGTATCGAACTCGGTGTACCTACTTTATATCGAAATTATCAATATTCAGTCACGGTAATTTTATATTACCGCGATTCAGTGCTGTATCTGAGATTCTGTTCTGAATTATTACCCTCGCATCCACGCCAATACAGTACTTTGCCCTATTTTATGATAGTCTGGCGACACTTGTTCCTAAAGAAAAGACATGCGGCATCCAGTAAAGTTTAATTTCGTTTAACTTAGAGAAATATAAGTCTAAGATATTGCCGCCAACTTCAGGAGCATCAAGTATAGGTATATACTATACTTGATGCTCTTGAAGTCTGTACTTTGAGTTAAGGGAATAGTACATTTATTAACTAAAGCGGTAAAACAATTAATGTCTCAGATCGCAGGTATTTGATTAATATACGGTACCGCCCGACGTAAATACAATATTTTATGTTACCCCCTGACCAAGACATAGGATTTTCCATGCGTGCGGAAAATACCACTTTCTGGTCAGATACGGCATAAAAAGTTTTTCTTTGTAATATAAATAATTAACGCTCTTTTAATATTAGTTACACTGACATGTTGAAGGTTCTAATAGTCAGATGTTTTTCAGCTTGCCCGTCGATGTGTCACAGAGCAGGAGTGCCGCGCAATGCCGACCCCACCGCCAGGCGCTGTGGACCCCAGTATAAACGCCTACAAGATCCTCAACAATACGTGCGTTTATATATGTCCAAGCGGCTATATGGAGGTGAGACAGTGATTTATTATCTTTTATAAGTTAATTCTGTCACCTATCCTACTCCTTTATTTGCCGGTGCAGTTTTTTTTTATTGGCATACCGCTACAGTTTGAGGCATTCTAATGCAAAAATGCCATGTTAAAAAGGCCATCATGAGATCTGTTGCCATACACTTTTCGCCAAGCACTCCTAAGATAAATACTGAAGACATGGCTGTATGGGCTAGAGCCTGCCCTTAATAGGTAGAATTAAAAACAATAACGCATAATTAGGTATGACGCCGTGTCTTCTTGTGTGAGCAAATAAAACAGTTTCATGGGAGTTTCACCAAGAGTTCTTGTTGTAAAAACACGTGTTGTGAGACTTCGTGTTAAACTCAAACATACATACATCCATCCAGACAGACACCCAAACAAACTTTCGGGTTTATTATATTAGTATGATAGGTAGTTGGGTAGGACTTTCATTAGGGATAAATATTCTGAACGATAGTCCCAAGGTTCAATACAATGTCATTTCCAGGAGGGTGGTAAGGACACAGCTCGCTGTACCCCATGCCCGGGAGCAAGGTGCAAGCGCGAGTGTAACGGCGCGCGCATAGACTCTGTGGCCGCAGCGGAACAATTCCGCGGCTGTACGCACGTTAAGGGCACTCTGGAAATCGCACTTCGGGCCACTGGTGGTAAGAATATTTCTCATAATGTAGGTGATTAAACTACTGAAAAATTTTTTAGACTTTCCAACTTTTTATTTTATTTTTGTTAAATCAATGATGATTTAAAAATCATACTTGCAAACTCCATTTACATAAAGCAGTTTTTGATTTTTTAATAAATAACAAGCTACTCATCTAATATATAGAAATAGTAGATTGTATGACAAGGGAGCAAAAAAGTATTTTTACGGCGAGGGTGCTACTTTGAACTACGAGCGAAGCGAAGGATTCGCGAGGGATTCAAAGTACGTCGCCCGAGGGAATAGTACATTGTTCACCGGGGGAAGAAAGTGACAGATTACTAACGAGGGAGCAGTTTGTGGCCCAAAGGCGCAGCCGAGGGTCACAATACTGCCGAGTTGGGAATCGAACTTTCTCCCAAGTGCTACATTGTGCTTTATACTACACCTGTGAGGAGCATTCAAAGACTTGTTTAATTGAAATAAGCAGTTTTTAAAGAGATTATTACATTTGTATTGTTGGAGCAAGATATGACTAAATTAAATAAACATTATGTTACAATTTGTACAATTACTTAAATAAAATTATACAGTTTTGTTAGGAAGATTAGTATTCGACATTTGAGACAGTAGATACATACAGGAAAAGAAGGCAGTGGCGCACTCGTGCTATTACGTTCATCTAACACTTCTGGTTTACGTGGTGAGACAGAGCCCATAACCGCCGTTAGAGGGTCTTGATAATTAATTGACTCTGCGGCCAAATACAGCGCGAGTAGTGGTGTGAATGGACCGCGTTAGAAATGCGATATTATACAACTTTTCCTCCCGCTAAAACACGTTAGAAATGGATTTTCATACTTTTCCTCCCACATATTTAGGTCGAAGAAAAGATCAACTTTCTTTTTTCAGTTTGCGGGAATAATAGTTAATTTAATTTAAAAATGTTATCACTCGTTGGGAACAAACGAAAATTGAGTGTATGTTTGCATAATGCTAAGAAATGTTTTTACCGACTTTTTTATATTTTCAACGGTCTGTTCCTGCTCAGTCATGAATATTAATTTGTTTGCTGGCTGTACAATGGGACATTATCTAATTATTTCCTTTATTTAGGTAACACAATGGCTGCCTTAGAAGCGTCGCTTGGGGAAATACGGGAGATAGTAGGCTGTTTGAAAGTGACTCGCTCGTACACACTGATCTCTTTGATGTTTTTGAAGAGCTTGCGGACCATCATAGGCGTGTCGACTGAAAACAAGTAAGTTCTTTTTTTGACGAATTTATGATTACCTGATTATAGTTTTGTATATTTCTAAGTAATAATTTTATCAGTAAATAAACTGTTGCTGACTTCTTGGGAGTGATTGCTTAGATTTATATATTTAAAAGGTTAAAAAATTAATAATTGATTGTTCGGTAAACGACCCAAGAACCCATTTGAAAGATAAACTTAGCAATGTAAAAGATAACTTCACGTATTCGATCAATAGCCATAGATTTAGTGGAAGTTATGGGTAAAAAAAATCTAGATGTTTAATTGTTTTCACTTCTTACCGAAAATCATAATTAAATTGAATATTGACTTGTAACTGCTAAGCATTAGTTATAATGATAACCTTGTATCTAAACTTTTCGCTTAAATACAAAATATCAGTTATTCTTAAATTAGACAAAAAGTTTAAAACCAGTGTCTCTATTCTATTCTATTCTTAATTAATGGCGTCGCGATGCTTATAACGTACGCATTTTGTCAATGTCAAATGGAAATGTAACTAAAGTAACAAAAATTGTACGTTGATTTGAGTTAAAAATGGAGTCTCTCAACACGTGTTTTTACGACAAGAACTCGGGAGAAACTTCTAGAACCAGTGTCATATCTCACACCTAGAACGCGCATAAAGTTGCCTAAACTGATCTTGTCGTGTAATATTTCAAAACCTTTAACAACAGCACAGTTTTGTATAAGAATGTTAATTTGCAGGGGTCAAGCATTACACATTTTCAACAATCCCAACCTAGAGGTCTTGTGGGACTGGTCTACGTTTGGGAAACTGTACATCACTGGTGGCTCCCTCTACATACATCTGAACCCTAAGTTGTGCTACTTTCAAATATTGCCGCTCCAAGATATGACCCACAATCCAAGGTCTAACTTCACAGAAATTGAGGTCTCCGAAGATAATAATGGTGATCAGGCTTCATGTAAGTAACTTGAATCACAGCGGTACAATATCTAAAAGTTAATTTCTTCCAAAATATACTCGAATGCTTGTATCTATAGATATGGGAAAATGTAGATCGGCAATATGAAACTGAAAGAGCATACTAACGCTTATATTAGAGCGAGATAGATAGACGAGACCAATTCACATACACGCAGGCGGCCCTAGTCGGCCTGTCAATCACGTAGAAAGGATAAAACTGTCAGATTGCAGTACTTTTTTTTCACGCACAGTACTCACATATAGTTAGTTTTTTGGTCTCGCTCTAGTCGATTCATTGCCAATCTATAAAAGTCAGTAATTAAATATCTATGCTTGTATCTAAATTATAATGCAATAGATACTATACCTTAGAAACTTCATAAACCTTTATGATAATTAAATAGGTTGAGTTCTAATTTACCACCAGCACCTAAGATGTTTAAAAATCGCACCCGCTCGAGAATGGCAACGAAAAAGTCAGGGAATTACCAGATTTGCACTCGGTTGGGAACTCTTTCGCGTCTCGGCTAGTCGATTTGACTTCATTGCAACGCTTTAAGTTATCGCTCAAAAAATACCTTCCTGTGCTTTTAGGTGGTGTACATATTACATTGCCTCTGCACAATTTCAATTAGTTATTTAATTTGACTGTTGCTAACAAAAAGTGCGTGAACTACTCTGTTATCAGTATTGGTGCGCACTTGCACCAATGAGCGCTAAGCACCAATCGTAACTCATGAGGTATATTTATCTCTTTCTAATAACAGGTTTGCCTAATCATTTGTCACTTTCTTTTCGCGAATTAGCTAAATAAATAACACTACGTACCACTAGCGCCACTTTAAATTACAATTATGTTCTTGTATAACCTGTCTATTTTTTACGTCATTTACTAGAACTAATCGGAAGCTTACGCAATGCAAATGTAACTCCTGTGTCTGCCGGAAAGTATCACGATACGAGTTACTTTGCCCACTAGTAGGTATCAACATCGTATCATACCATGACATTAACCGTCAAAAAAAAGTATTCTCTCTATGGATTAATATGAAACCACGCCTACTAGACAGGTCCGACACCGATCGTGTCGGGCACCAGCAAAATATTCTCACAACACAAACAGCCTTTTTAATTCGACCCACTGCTGGGGCACTAGGCATCTCCTTGTTATCGCAGGAGGTTTAGGCGGTAGCTCACCACGCTTGCCCAATGCGGATTTGTGGACGGATTATAAGATCAACACCCCTTTGCTGATCCATTAGTCGCCTTCTACGAGGATCCATTGGAGGATATGTGGCGATGCTATTCTACTATGCCGGCATCACAAGACCAAGTGGGCGTTGTTTCGTATGAATTCATACATTTTTTTGTACGTACCGGTACAGGTACGGCGTAGTAGGCAGCCTTTATTGTATATTTTTGTACACGAAATCTTCTAGTCCTGTACCTATTTCTTTTTTAAATGACGCAGGTTCACCGAAAACACTCCAATTGAAAGTTAGCCAACTGCAATGGGACGCGGCGCTTCTACAGTGGGACACGTATTGCGTGGCCGACATCCGGAAACTTCTCGGATACTCTATCTACTATATCGCTGCGGAACAAAACGTCACGTTGTATGGCCAGCGGGATGCCTGTTCCGATTCGTGAGTGTCATCTTTACTACGGTTGTGGAATTTGTGTTTGAATAAAAATACCACTACATATTAAACGTTCCAGCGCGGTACTCCACTCCGATATGACACTAATATTCAGCAGAATTTTTTTTCGTCACCTTTACCCGTACTGTTATCAATTTATCATACAATATTATTACCTCAGTCACTACTCTAGTGCTATAACCTATACCGGTATACGGTTATACTAGTACAGTTTAGCTTTAGGGTTAAAATACCTTCAATTTCCATTGTATTTCAAAATATAACCTTAAAATTCGAGGCAAATAGGTATTTCTTTTTACGTACTTTTCTAGCGAGAGCTGCATGTATTTCCCGCGCAAACTGGCGTGCGGTCACATGTCACTGTCACTGACCACTCTCGGTGAAGCACCGACTTGCGCGTCGAAGTAAAGTTCATACATACACACCAGTCACCCCTGTTTCAATCTTATTGAAACGTGTATTTTTGACACTAGGAATTCAGCTTCCTATACAGAAAGACAGTGAGACTCGGCTCTCTATGAAAGACTAAAATAGAGTTAGCACACGTACGGTGGTTGTCGCCATATTGTTTTTTAGAATGATTTTCGTGAAAACGGCGATACTGGTACTAGAAATTTGGCATTTCGTTCGCACACAAATTTCGTTGTCAAATAATATTAGTATATTAATATAAATATTATTACTAATATTATAAATGTGAAAGTAACTCCGTCTGTCTGTTACGCTTTCACGCCTAAACCATTGAAACGATTTTGATGAATTATGAAATTTGGCATAAATATAGACTAGAACATGGGGAAGGACATGGGCTACCTTTTACTGGGAAAAAAGGCTTGAAGGGGTTGAAATAATTGATGAAAATTTGTATGGCAATACGTCATTTTGAAGATAAAACCACGAAACGTTGAATTTTTGCACTTGATAAGAAATAAATAAATATTTATTCTAGCGTTTTTGAAATTTTAACCCTTATGGGTAAATAAGGTATGAAATTATGTATTTAGGACTTTTTATTTAGGAATTTGATAAAACTAGGTACACAAACATTTGTTTCAGCGTTATTGAATTTTCAACCTACATGGGGATGAAATAGGAAATGAAAGTTCGTATTGAAGTCCAACCAAATCTGTCTATGTTTGCTATAATTATGCATATTTATCGGACACTGGTGTATGATCAATGGGAATACCAGCTTTTAGAATAAGTACCGTAAAATAAAAATGCTTTCCAAACTATTCCACGCGGAACTAAGTCCTATTTGAGTATCCTATATTGAGTATCCTATATTGAGTACCCTATATTGAGTATCCTAAATTGAGTATGCTATATTGAGTATCTTGAATTGAGTATCCTGTATTGAGCACCCTATATTGAGTATCCTGTATTGAGTATCTTGTATTGAGTATCCTATATTGAGTATCCTATATTGAGGATCCTATATTGAGTATCCTATATTGAGTATCCTATATTGAGTATCCTATATTGAGTATCCTATATCGGGTATCCTATATTGACGACATAACTCTGTTCAAAGTTGGAACGTGCTCGACGTGACCATAGACGAGGCACGCGGCCACAATAATACGGCCAGCGAGGACCAGGGCCAGGGGCTCATCACCGACGTGTGCAACCTTCAGGACCAGCCCATGTTCAAGATCATCCGCCCGCTGATCCCGTACACCCGGTACGCCGCCTACGTGAAGACTTACACCACGCAGCAGGACAAGATGGGCGCTCAGAGCTCTATTATTTACTTCAGGACTCTGCCAGGACGTAAGTTATTGCTTTAAACTGAAATAAGTACATTTGTTTACATTTCTTTTGTTTTCTTTTTTATTGTATGTTTTTCTAATCTGTGTGAAACAAAGAGTTTATTATTATTACTATAAGTACAACAGCACATCGGACTACCACAACCTGTCAAAATTAAATCTTCTCCCTTTACAACCCTGATTGACCCACTGCTGGGTATAGGTCTCCCTTGATCCTTCTAGAGTGCCTGGTCTTGTGCCATTATTATCCACTGCCGACCCACCGTCTTGGTGTAATATGTCATCGAAAAGGCGAAAGGTGGAGCCAAAAAATCCTATCATGGTGGCTGAGAACAGACAAAAGAAGCGTCCGGCAGAAAGAGATGATATCACTATAATTAAATATTCTTATACAATTTTGTGCTTTACTTCTAAGTATTTAAGATTGAAAATCGACTCGAGAAATTATATAATATTTTTGTTATAGCCTGACCTACTGTTGACTGTATATTTATAAATTATGATTTCGTAAATTCAGCTTAGCTTGTCTCCTCTATACAAGGCGCAAACAAAAATTGTGCAATGGGTGTAATGTCCGTTTCAGAAGTAGAAGTAGATTAACACTTTAGTTCTTCGTCATAATAGTGATTTATACATAATAGTGGCAACGATTATTGAACAAGTACCAACTAGCGTCGCTATGATGTAATGTTCCCTCCTTCCTACAATCCTAGGTCGTTCAAAAGAGGCGTGAAGAAGCACCTTGCAGGTACGCAGCGGTTTATCTCTCACACAGTTATCTTCGCATTTGGACTCCACTTTTGCTTACCATCAGATTAAATGGAGTCATTTTCTTGACCTTTTTATAAAGAAAAAAAAGTACAAAAATTCATCATAGTGTAGTATATAAATATTCAGCTCTGCTTTCTTCTTTTTGCTTACCTGATTTCCTCATTGTCTCCAGGCCCAAGCCCACCGTCCGCTCTGGCAGTAGAATCGACTGGAGCTCACTCAGTAAAGATCAAATGGTCCCCGCCCACAATGCCCAACGGTACCATTATGCTGTACCACGTCAAGATCCAGGCCAACAGCTACAACCAGCCCAAGATCCTCGCCTGGCGCAGCAACTACTGCGGGAACCGTTAGTTAACTTATAATAACACACGTTTAGAGGTATGTCGTGTAGTGGAATAGCGAGGGGCTTTGAATGTGCTTCAAAGTACTTTTTCACTGAAAAATATAATCCGCCTTATTATAAAAAATAGCAGGGATTAAAGTTAGCCATGGTTTAAGCTGTCCCTTTTATTTCCTGAATGAAAGACAGAGTTAGCATCAGTTTTAAACTACGACTAACTTAAGTCCACGTTTTGTAATAAGGAGGAATATGTTTTCTCTAAAAAATATCGAGCTTTCAATTAAAATACCTCCCCGCTGAGAACTACTGGTGAGGAAGTATTTTATTTGAAATCTAATACATAAACTATTGACCAATAAATTTTTAGTTTAATGGTCGCTTAAAGCTCGTAGCACATTTATCAGCTTGAAAAGGAAACAAAACTGTATCGCCTCTTTTTCCTAATGCGCTACGTTATGCAATCGTGCTTAAAAGTAATAGCAGACGAGGACAAATAAGAGATACCTAACATTAATATTAAGCGGCCACTTAACTAACAAACATTTGTATATTAGCTATATCCACATCACGACTTCAGCTCTAACTATTATATCCTAAGCCGTCTCTTAATAAAAGTGGTGAAAATTAAATTTGCTTATTACAGCGACTGCACTAGCGAACATAATCGCTGGTCGCGGCGAAATCGCCTCGGAAAAGGAAGAATCGAAGGCTACAGGCGACGTGAAAAACGGTTCGTGTTCATGCAAGGAAGAGTCGCGGCCCGGCACCAAGTTTACTTCGCGGACAGAAGAAGAACGTTATGAGACTATCAACTTTGAGAACGAGCTGCAGAATGGGGTAAGTTTCAAGGACAGATTTAGCGTTCATTATACTTAAGCCAGAATAAATGTTATTTATTTATTAAGTTATATTTGTTTACAAACCATTGTCATTTTTATATGAGTAAGTAATTTCATTAATGGCAAAGGTTTTATAAAAACATTTTGCCAGCGTCACGTCAGCTATAGATATAGAATAAATAAACGGTTCATGTTAAATAAATTTCATGACAAAAACGGAACGGATTTTTTTTTTAAACACAACCTGAAGTAAAGGAAAAATAGGGAGCACTACTATACAACTACATATAACTACCATACACTAGAGAAAACCTGCAACTAAGATGCCTAGAAACAACTAAATTTTGATATCATTATCAGTTATGAAAGAGGAAATCAAATTGATGGATGTTGGATTTAAACTAGATAAAATAATATCGATACTAGTGGGCAATGAGTATTTATTTTTAACCAATGAGTCAAACAACTTTTGGTGATTATACTTTGAACATGAAAAGAAGATATGATTAACGTTACCTTCACTGAGGCCACACTCGCACAGTGAAGAATTGAGAATACGTAATTTCTTGAGGTGGTAAGGTAAGCAGCAATGACCGAAACGTAACCTGGCGACTATTGAAGAGATTTTTCTGCTTACTCGGAACTTGAAAAACCAGGGCTTTGTTGGTATGACAGGCTGAATCCTCGCATAGTATGAACCCTTAGTCTTACTACTACGTGCCCATCTTCTGGACCACCTTAGCTTTAAGTATTGCGATGCTAAAGGAATTAAGTCAGGGGGGTAAATTTTGAACGGGACCTTGTCACCACAGATAACAGCTTGTTTGGCAACAGCATCCGCTTTCTCATTCCCGGAAATACCACTATGGCCAGGAATCCAAGCAAGAGCTACCGAGTAACCCTTCTCAGAGCATTTAAGAAGCAGTTTTTTACAATCCAGAATCAATTCATTTCTGAGACAAGCTTTAAAGGGGTTACTATCTAAAGACTTCAAGGCACTCAAACAGTCCGAGAAGATTACTGTTTTCTTTAATTTAAATAATAATATATAATTTAGCGCTTCAAGAATTCCCCTACATTCCCCTGTAAACACTGATGTTTCTGGAGGACACTTGACTTTCTGAACTATGTTGTAGTTTTCATGGAAAACACCAACACCTACACACCCCGATGGACTATCTTTGGACGCATCCGAAAAAACATAATTCCAGCCTTGCCATAACTGGTCTTTCATCCGAAGGAAATGCCTACTTGCAAACGGGTCATCTTTTATCAAACCAAGATTAAGGTGCAATTTAGGCTTAAACATTAGAGCATTGTAAGAAAATTCATAGACAGGGATTTTAGAAGTTCTCTTAGTAGGGTACTTTAGACGTTGCAAGCACTGAAAACTTTTAACTAAACAAGGAGTACTTTTGTGGGACCAATATGAAGAAGAGGAGGTGTAGCTGGATAAAAGCTGCAATTTAGGGAAAAGTGGATGGGAATATAGCTGGAAAGCACGAAAAAGGAATTTGTCGGACAGAAATTGACGCCTTAGGTCAAGGGGGGGGGGTCGCCACACTCAACCTGAAGGGCATTGATTGGAGTAGACCTCATGGCACCACAAATTATTCTTAACGCTCTAGATTGAATGACATCTAATTTAGACAAAAAAATTTTAGATGCAGGTTCCAATAAAAATGAAGCGTAATCAAAAGCACTTCTTATGACAGCGTTATACAACAGTTTCAGGTAGAAGGGGTGAGCACCCCACCAGACGCCAGCAAGACACCTTAATATATTGAGGTTCTTTTCACTTTTAACCAAAATATATTCTAGGTGCGAAATAAAAGTGAGCTTCGAATCTAAAATAACACCTAAAAATTTTATTTCAACCTTAACTGGGATTCTGACACCATCAATTAAGATATCTAACCTCGGCTTGAGCCGTTTTCTACTAAATATGGTAATAGAGCTTTTTTCAGGGGAGAGTGAAAGAAAATTGCAACTTAACCAAGAGACTAAGGAGTCAATACCCCGTGATACGTTAACCGACGCTTTTTCAATGCCACTATCAGAAGAATAAAGGACTAAGTCATCTGCATACTGAAGAACCCTACAAAACGGCGAAACAGCATTATAGAGATCAAAAGTATACAGATTAAACAGCAGAGGGCTTAGAACCGAGCCCTGAGGGAGGCCCTTATACAGTAACCTCGATGACTTTAACTCACCGTCCACTCTTAGATGGACCGAGCGACCAGAGAAAAGGTTGAATATAAAATTAACATATTTAGGTGGTACATTTATACGTAACAATTTTTCTTTTAAAATTGGGAGGCAAACGCTATCATACGCCGAGCAAATGTCAAGAAAAGCTGCGACAATAGACTCATTTCTCGAAAATGACAGTCTCACATCCGTGACAAAGATGGCCAGGCTATCAAGTGTACTCTTACCTCTACGGAAACCGTATTGGCAGATAGGTAGAATGCCTCGACTTTCCACAAACCACTCTAGCCGATTTTTTACTAGATGCTCGGCTATTTTTATAAGGGTAGAAGACATCGCGATAGGACGATAATTACCAACGTTCTCAGAATCCTTACCTGGTTTCAGGACTGGTATAACAATCTGTGACTTAAGAGACTCTGGTACATACCCTGAATTTACTAGCATGTTAACCAAATCTAAATAGTATAACAATAGACTTTCACTGGCTTTGGCCATGAAGGAATACGGAAAACCATCCAGACCAGGTGAGGAGTCTTTTAATCCCGAGAGTACAAGACGTAATTCATCCATGGTGAATTCATCTACAGGATCACTACCGAGTAATGAACAAGAAGGCAATTCACATAAATTTGGAACAAAAGGAGGAGCCAGCTTATCCATAAACCTTTCTACCCAAATTGAGTCTGTAGGGCAGTGGGGGGACGGTTCCCTATACAAACCACGAAAACTATTAATCTTCCTCCAGACTTGAGAGGGATGAAAGTCCGGCGTAATGGACTCACAGTAATTGTGCCAACCTTTTTTCTTTTTGTAATGAAGGAGATTCTTCGTTTCCGTTACGGCATGACGCAAAGCGAGAAAGTTCTCGTCTGTCATAGACTTACAATATGTGCGCTCTGCCAACTTTCTTTTATTAATGGCTTCTGAGCATTCACTATCCCACCATGGAGGGGACGGCCTTTTGCGGGGAGACATCGATCTGATAGGAAACGCTTGATCGGCAGCACGTCCCAAACAGTCCAAGAGAGATTTAAGGCAAACATCCATACTTTCAGGAGAGATAGGGTAGAGCAAATGGGACTCTGATTGCGTAAGCATAGTAAATTTATCCCAAGAAGACTCCTCGCTGAGTTTATACTTAAGAAGGGGTTTGAAAAGATGAGGCCTAGAAACAGAAAAGGGAAGATCCATTAAAATTGGGAAGTGGTCGCTACCAAATGTGCTCTTTAAGACACACCATGACATGGAAGGGGCTTGATTAGCGGAAACAAAAGTTAAGTCCACAGCACTAACCCTTTCAAATGGTTTCGTACGGCGAGTCGGCGAACCATCATTTAGGAAACAGAAGTTAAAAGAATCCATCATGGTAAAGAGCTGATCCGCCAAGGAATCCTTTTTGTCGCATCCCCAGGCAGGATGGTGAATATTAAAATCACCCATCATAATGATTGGGCCAGATAAGTTAGATAATATTTTACTAAGTGCCGAGACGATTAGAGAGGTAGGTTGAGGGATGTACAGCGAAATGAATGTTATATTTTTAGCCTTTGCAGCAACTACATAGAAGTTGGCTAGGCTGGGCAGGGCAATTCTATTGCAAGTTAAAGAGCTACTGATAAGTAAGGCTGAACCACCATACCCATCAGGGCTATCATTTCTGAAACAGACATAATTAGGTAACCTAAAAAAGGATGATGGTTTAAGACGAGTTTCAGAGATGGCAACAATGAGAGGGGAATACTTATTAAGGATAAATAACATATCAGTTTTCTTGGCAAGAATACTTTGGCAATTCCACTGGATTGCTTGAGCCATTATAAAGAAGTAGAGAAGGAGAAGGAGCAGGAATATTGGCAGCGTTGGACGGTAAACAAGAGCTAGGGAGTAGATTTGTAAGGGCTTGAATGAGTTCGGAGATAGACTCAGGAGATAGAGAGGTTAGAAAACTAAGAGCAGAGCCATTTGGTTCAGCGAAAGCAGGGGCACGAACTAAATTGTTATGGGCAACTCTATCATACCCAGTGCGAGGAGCAGGGGGCAACTTAGGCTTGATAGGGATAAACTTTTTATAAGAACGGACCGAATTTTGGTTTGGCGGAGGGCCAACAGGAGCATACGATGTCTTGACAGTGTCACTGTAACTTTTAGTGACGGGGCTGTGCAGTTTTGAAGCTTCGCCATACGAGATACTTTTATCCACCATAGAAATTTTAATAGACTTCTGCCGCAAATACTCTGGACAACTTTTGTTGATAGCAAAATGCGAACCAGTACACAATAGACAATAGGCGTTATTTACATCAACCACACACGACTTTCCTGAGTGATCATCAGCGCCACATTTGTAGCACCTAGGTTTGGACCTACAATTGGGAAGGGTATGACCAAATCTGCAACAGTTGTAGCATTGAATTGACGGGAAATAATATTTCTCTACAGGTAAAGCGTTGAAACATAAAAAGACCCTTGGAGGAAGAGTTTGGCCATCAAAAGATAAAACACATGACTGGGACGGCTTCCAGACCGCCGAGCCATCAACAATAACCTTAAAATTTAGACGCCTTGCCTTAACCACTGGACCACATCCTTCTGGGACCTTTACGCCAGCTACTATCTCCTCAACACTCCAGTCGATAGGGATTCCTCTTACGAGGCCTAACCGGACAGTGCTAAATGACGGGATGAAGGCTTTATAGCCACTGTCAGACACAAGCTTGTTCGTGATGAAATTATTGGCAGAAGCAGCGTTGGAAAAAGAAAGGGTTATCCTGTTTCTGCCGATACTTTGAACGCTACCAACTACAATATTACTGAAATTATTTTTGGACAGAAAACGACCAAAGTTTATGGGATGAAGAAACGAGGCGGGTGAATCATCGACATTAATTTTTTGCACATGCACCGCAAAAGGGCCGCGATCGGTGTGTAGGTATTCCTGTCTTCCTGCAGGTGACTGCATAGGAACAGAGGCAGTTTGGGTTGGAGTATGTTCAGATGAGGCCAAGGAATCAGTTACTCCCGATAAAATTGCAAACGAATTTTGCGACTTCGACTTCTGACCCTGTGGTATTTTGTCAGTTAACTGGGAATGGGAAGATTCGGAAACCGTACTAGCACTGTTATTAAAATTCGGCAATTGACATATCTTTGCATTTTTTGAGTGTGGATTTTTTAGCCCGCCAATATTCTTACGTTTTTTGGACTCAACCAACTTAAAATCATGGTACGACACTAAACCTGGTTGGTCACTACTACCAGACGACGAATCATCATCGCCCACCGAAACATAGCCGCCAGGAGACGGAATCGGCTCATCCTCCATATCACTACCGGCGCCTATATCTGGGGGCTCTCTGCCCCCAGAAGTAGACGCCATGTTTTAAAAACCCTCACAGACGATGAAACAAACGACTGTTGCTGATATTTTTGGTGATAGACTGATAACTACAAAATTAAAATAAATACTTACATGAGAACACAACCAACTAATAATAAATGAAAATACTATACTTTAAAACATAAATGAACTCAAGAAAACTAATTATAAAAATATTTTTCCTTTAGGATGAAAATTTTTGAAAACCGCGCAGCTGACGATCAACCGGAAGTCTCAATACCTCCATCAAAGAGTATATAATACACTACGTTTAAGAGTCGGGACTTCATACAAGCTTTTTGACTGCAGTTTAGGCTCAGATCTAGTACCAACAGAGACAGACAAAAAAAGTAATGCCAACATGACAAAATCAAACTAAGGATGTGGTGTACGCTACAGAATATGTCGATATCGATAAAAAAGAATGGGTGCATTGCAGACAGGTTTTTTAATAATACAAAAGGAAAATAAAAACCTCTGTTAGTTTGGGAAATATTGAGTTTTATTCAATTACATGTAATTATTTTCATACAATGGAATAATTTTATTTTTGCGTTTACAAACGCGTAAATAATACTAGAAAAATGCACTGAAAAATCCCTCCTGTCCCGCCTGAGGCAAGTCGATTTTTTTTCAGTGCATTTTTCTAGTTTCATAAAATTTATGTCACTACAAAAAATAATAAAGTTAGGATTACAATGTGGGAATTAAATTGTTTGTAGGATGCACTAGAAAACCTTTTCGGCATAATGAGACAACATTGTCCAACTAATAAAAACCCAAAAATGTCACCACGTTACAGCTGCTTTAAAATATAATATATTAACCCGCTTAATTACACCAGTGAGCAGAGGAGCTAACTGTGAGGAAGACAGCGATAAAGCAATGATTGATTTTAGCAGGCATTTATCTGAAATAATAAATAAACAGAGATTAGTAAATAGTATCGTTTGAGTTTACGGTGATCATCAATTCAAATTATAGCTCACCACTTACCATCGCGGACTATGGGTAACGCGTGCCTTGGTCTGGTGACCAATCAAAGTCACATCTGGTCCTGAAATAAATCACTCATTAGCTTCAGGAATTGAGCTATCATACCATGTCAGAAAAATAGGTTATGTAACTTACCAAGGGTGGAGTAGGAGCCGTGCTTATACGGTTGCAAGTAATAATCATACCCGACGGGCACCGTGTTCATGGCGGCAGTCACGTTGAGATCTGAAAATATGGACGTGGGGTTAAACCCAGAAAAACTTTTGATGATGATAATGAGAGATGTTAATCTTCTGGCAATGCTTATCTTCTGTGCAATACATAGGCCAGCCCTCTGATCACGGGAAACCTCAATTAATTAGGAGGTTTAGTTATTTTGTTTTTCTTTGTATTTAATTTCCATTATTTTATACGATTAGATAAGGATTGAAAATATTTTATATGTATTAAACAAATGCAGTAGTAATGAAACATCTCAAATACATTTTATACTCAAATGTACGAATATAGTTTTATCGATAATTTAGTACGTAGTAAGGACATCACTACGGATCATATGGTTTTTGGTAATGATTTTAAGACAAAGTATTAAAGTGACCAGAAATTCTTTCTAATTACTTAGCGTCAATAAAATAACATGGAAAACTACTTACCGCTTCTCATCTAGTGGGAATTGAGCCATGAAAACCCGCTTTTGGTTAAATTTCCTACCAGATTTTAGTCCACATATTTCACATCTTGTGTAATACATTTTGCTGTTATGCACTTATATAAATGATAAAAACCAGTAAACACTTAATGATAATAGTCACCGAAAACAATAAATACGCACACAGATGGAAAAATAAACTAAAACGACGCTTTATTAAAATTTTCAAGAACCTCCCGCCGCCATATTGACATTAGTGACACTCCCTCCAGCAGCGCGAGACAAGGAAGGGTAGATAGGAAATAAGAGACAAAACACCAGTCGCCATTAAAAATTGCCTAAACTCCATACATTTTTTCTGCAGTATTGAGTTTCGGCAGGCTGACCTCCATTTTTATATGAGTGATGGATGACTGATTAGCAGATGCTTACAGTGCAATGACGTAGGAATTCTATGGACGTGCCATACCGACAAAAAAAGCGTGCCGGTTAAGCACATAAAATGGCGGACTGACAGCTGGTATAGTGCTGTTCAGTACTATCTTGCTATATCGATAAAATTATTTCATGAAATCATTTTATTGTGTCATAAAATTAGCTAAAGTAAATGTTAATTTTGTTATTGTTTACAACGCGTTGACACATGAAGTACCCAAAAGTAACTGACAGTTAGGTCAAACAATATGGCTGCCTGGCCGCAAAATATATAAATAAATAACTATAGATATAGACAATAGGCCGAGTCCATAGAATTCCTACGTCGTTGTTACAGTGCCACAAACTTGTTCTTCTTTCAAATAAATGGCGTTCGCGACACAAAAAGATTACGCATTTCGCCAATGTCAAGTGAAAATGTACAGTAATAGATAATTGTACGGTAGATTGAGTTAAATATGGAGTCTCTCAACACGTGTTTTTTAGAACAAAACTCGAGAGAAACCCGCCACAAACTTATCTGACCCGGTGGTAGTGTCGTTAGTGGTGAACAAATGTAGCATATAAATGTCAAAATGAAAGGGGGTAAATTGTATTTCTAATTTTTGCCACCGTGCCAGATAAGTTTGTAGCACTGTAACGCGAAAGTATGGTATCTGGATATAGATTTTTGTTTCAATAATTCAAAATTGTTTCGAAGTGGGTTTTGTACAGTGAAAGTGGTGTTATTTTAATGCACAATCATCCGTCTTGACGAGCACTTAGTTATGGCGAGTACTTGAAATAAAAGTTTTTATCAAAAGTTAATATCCATCTCATTAGTCGCCATCATGAGGTCTGTTGCCATATTTCTCGTCAAGCACTCCCTAGATGCATTTAAATGTGTTAAATTCTGTAAGTTTGGTAGATTTATTGACCAATCATTGAAAGCATTCACCTTTCAGTGATTGGTCAATATATTCAAAGGTCCTTGAAGGTATTTCATTTGGCCTATCACTTTTAATCCGTCATCAGATTTTTCATATTGCAATAATAAGGTACAGACCTCAGGAATTTTAGGGTCCATCCATAAATTACATCACACATTGAGCAAGGCAACAATGTATGGCATCGCTTGACTAGGAAAAATGAGGGGTGGGATAAGCTTCGTCACTCGTGACGTCAAAATGAATAAATTTTACTTCAATATTTGATTTTGTGAACAAGATTGAAAAAAGATGCTCAAATGGTTCGGTCATGTAGAAAGGATGTGTACAAGTAGATTGACAAAAAGGATATATGAGTCGAAAGATATGCTTTTTTAATTCTGCCGTGGAGCAGTTCGTTGTATTTGGATTGAAGGGAAAGGGCAGTGTAATTACTGAACATGGAAGGCATATCATCTTAGTCCCCAGGATGGCAACGCACTTGCAGTGTGTGATTTACCCTTAATATTGCAAGTGTCTATAGGCGACGGTAACCACTTAACACCAGGTGGGTCGCTAGCTTGTTTTCCATCTCGTAGTATACAAAAGAAATGCTCCTATCTATGAGTCTAACAATAAAAGCCAGCACAATAGATGTTCAGAAATACATATTGACTTTCAATTCCAACATCAAACATTGTATTCGATATTATATTTGATTCTTTCACCCTTGTTCCTAGGTGTACATAAAAACGGAAAGGTCTAATCGCGAAAAGTATTCGGAGAACACGGGCAACGTGCGAGCGAGACGCTCTATCGACTTTACACTCAACAGCATGCTAGTTATCCTGACAGAAAACTCTGATCCGGTGCTTGGGCTCAACTATACAAACACCACGGACCGAGATGGTAAGCATTACCTCACATCGCATAGCACTGACGGATTTTGTACCATCTTTTTTTAATTATAGCCCTTATTTAAAGCAAAATAAAGTCTGTTTCTCCATTCTTGTGTAATTACAAATAACTCCCTGGGTATCGGATAATTTCTTGTAAACAAGTCAACGCTTCAACGCTCTCACTTATTGGGACTCCAGTAGTGGCGCAGCAGACTTAGTAAAGCAATTTGTGTTAAAATAACCAGAAATTGATTGTATAACTTCCGTGGGTGCGTGCTGTATTATCAATGTGGATACATTCCTTACGCATCACTGTAATCATAAAGACCATTAACGCCACCTCAAAGCATACCTTCTCTATGCTTGTTCTTCATCTTTGTCATGCTTGTAAGCGTACACAAACCTCATCACGTCCATCTCAACATTTTCGTTTCAGCTAAATGCAGTCGCGTCGAGCCTAATGTTTGCGTCGTAAAGGACAATACTACAGGTTACAACCACAGAAATATTTGTTTTATGTCACGGGTATCCGGTTGCTGCATGCACTATCATCACATATCATCGAACCGATTCCACGTTAGCATCGATTTTTTTATTTAATTCACTGGATGAGCGAAGCGATCTAAGCATGACCTCGATTAGTAGAATATCATATTTGATCTGCATGATATTTTGTAGAGTATTTTTCACTATATTGCTGCGCTCATCTGGCCAACTGATTTGAACTTTGCATGCGGTAATTTTTTAAATTTTCTATGTAGAATGTTGGATAATTGAGTACCTATTTACTATTTCATTTTTGTTTCTGAATTTGACGATATTGATCTGCTTTATCGACTTAATTGGACTAAGTAACTGTAAGTATGATAAACATTATTTTGTAACTTTCAATTCAAAATTGTCACCAACAGATGTTCAAAATTTCAATTTCTTTTCAAAATTCAAAATATACGAAAATTAATAAAAGTAATGAAAAAGATTTTATTTATCAAGTAAATAATTATTAGTTTTCAAATGTCAATGTTATTAAAAATCAATGAGTTCGTCAGTGCATATTGTAAGGTCATATTTCCATTCTCATTCATCAGGCTTAGTTTTCTTTTTCATTGAATTCTATTGGCAGTATTGAAACTAGTTATAAAATTCCCGTGAATGCGTACAGTATCATTTCAATTTCTATAATGAAGAAATGTAGACAATAAAAATAGTGCATATTTTTGTACACTTGACGACTAAAATTAATATATTTGATTTGAAATTCTCATCCGAAGCTAGATAAAATTACTGAGATAATAGAAATCTTTGAATGGAAATAAAGAGTTCACAGTACGCACCCTGTATTATGATAAAGCCGGTCAAAAGCATCGCATCGTCCGCCCGCAGGATACGTACAGTCGTTGTTCTACGAGCTGTCGAGCAACACGACGTCGCTGGTGGTGCGTGACATGCGCCACTTCACATGGTACACGGTGAACGTGTGGGCGTGCCGTATGCGCGACAAGAACGAGACCGAAGACGCTTACGCAATGCAGTGGTGCTCCAAGCGCGCCTTCAATACCTTCCGCACCTTAGAACTTAGTGAGTAGCACGTATGTTGAACAACCTACATACCTCGGACCAAATAAAATAACAATCCAACAAACTAATTTACATATTCCACTCCAAAGCATCTCTTCAATCCGGGTTTACATTTGGTTACACATAAAGCTAAAGCGTCGGTGGCGTAGTGCGTAAGAGCGTCGTCTCCCATCCGAGAGGCACTGGTTCGATCCCCACCACGTACCAATGTGTTTTCAAATTTTGAATTTATATGTACGTTTAATCGACGCTTTTACGGTGAAGGAAAACATCGTGAGGAAACCTGCACACACCTATGAAGAAATTCTTAGATTGTGTGTAAAGTCGACCAACGCACTTGGCCAGCGTGGTTGACTAAGGCCTAATCGCCCCTATGTGGGGTAGGCGCGAGCCCCTCGCTGGGGACATTATATGAGCTGTTGATGATGATGATGATGATACATAAAGCCACATTAGGCATTATGCGCTATTCGGTGCCCCAAAATAGTGACAGGTTGCCAGCATATGTCGCCTACGTAATAGAGGCGTCAAATAGTTTCAAACCTTTAGTGTACCAACAAAACGTCAACAACCAGGATAGATGTTACACTCAAAATTATCTCAGCAGTTCGGGTAAATGTCAATTATGTTGAACTAATTTGTGGCTAATTTGCCACGCTCCTGTTACACTGCATTTTTTGGGATAAACAAATTTTTGTGAGGAAATAGTTTGTGAGGAGTGCCTTAGTAGATTTATAAATATTCGTTGTTCGTTTTTTTTTATTTGAGAATAGATAGTAAATAATTGTTTATCACTGTCTCTTGCTCACATACCGAGTTTTCGGAGTTTCCGAAAGTAGGTAGCGAGCGATATCATTACTATTTATTTGTTTTTTTTAACGCTCACATCAATTACCTAGTCATCATCAAAGTAAGCATCATTAAGAACCTGTCTTATGGATACTAGATAACGGACGTTTTTAATATAAGTACATAACAAATTTAGATATTTTTATAAATAATCTCAAATAAATATATAAACAACCATGACTCGCTAGCAAATATTCGTGTTTGTCACACAAATATTTGCCGCTACCAGGATTCGAACCCGGAGCGCTTGATGTATAGGCTATACTGACCACTCCACCACGACGGCGTCATTATTGTTCTTATGTTTTTGCCCGCGACTGCGTTCAATGGAAATTTTGATGTGTCTAAACAAAATTTGAAAGAAAAAGCCGAAGTCCAAGAACTGTACGGTGATAAAACCGTACCCTATGTATATGTGACAAACTTTATCTAGATCCGTTCAGCCTGGCGTGCTTGAGTAAGAGACATCCATCCATCTAATTTTTCGTATTTTTAATACTAGTCAGATGTCAAGCGTTATTTTACTTCTATAGCAAATGCTGATGTGGTGACCCATTTACAAGCCGAAGTCCTGCCGTCTAATAAAACGTTGCCCGACGTCAACGTGACTTGGGAGCCGCCTCAGAACCCGAATGGGTTTGTCGTCGCCTATAACGTGCACTATACGCCTATAGAAGAATCTCACCAGGTATGTTACTTCAAATCTGAACGTAGGGACACATGTTTGACATACACGTTTCTTTTACGACCGTTATCGTACGGTCTTCAAAGTATATTTACAATTTCGTACCTTTTCTTAGTGATGTTTGTAAATCTTTGTATCCAAAATTTATACGTCTTGGTTTCCTTCTGTTATTCCCGCTCGCTACCCCTTTTTTTGGTCAAATGAATTTACGCATCGTCCCTGCGGGGTGGTGCCAACCGCAGGGGACTAAACATCCTCCCCGGCCTGACGTCCAGTGCGCTATTGCGGGACGGCTCGGGATCTGCGCATGTGAGCGCAACTACACCGAGACCGTCCCAACCTCAGACCAAATTGGTCTGAGGTCCCAACGCTGCTCGTCTAGGCACTCCTTGTGCACCAATTGGTGGCCAGCAGCACACAGTGGCTACCGGCTAACGCTAGCCCCTGTGGGCCGCTGGCCGACGCCGGCCTTATAGGCCGCCTCCTCACCGACGGCTGCTCGACCTGGCGCGTCCTCCTAACGAGGACACCGGGAGCAGCCATCGGACCGCACCCGGGGGACTTCGGGCGCGGTCGTGGCCCTGAAAAGTGCCGTCCGGAACTAGCCGTGGTGGGAAAACAAAAACAACTCTACGATGGCATGTGACTTCGAATGCCAAGGGGACACACTTGACATCAAAAGCCACACACCCGCCGAGAAAGTTTTCCCACCACGTTACCAGTGTCCGCCACGAGGAGGCTTCCGGACCTGGACCCCCCCGCTCGCCACCCCTGTCCGCCCCGGGTGGAGAATGGAAATTCACTTTTTCAGTTGCCACCCCAAATAAAAATTAACATGAAAACTATATCTTTGCATTTGGAATGACAGTTTATTTGTAGAATTGTTTTTAATAGATAAATGATTATTAAATTTAATATTAACCCTGAATAGAAAAAGAGAACTATCTATAAGAGCTATTTACGAGAAATAAAAGAGTTTATAGTGTTAGGGGTGCTGTGGGTGTTTAGTAAAAGTTACTGATAAATACTACTTTATAGGCTGCAGCGCTGCTTTATAATAAATCCTGACGGGCGGCGGCAGTGCGACTAATTTGAAGGCACCCTAATAGTGGAGCGAACATACAAACATCACAATTTAATAAATTACCTTTCAAAATTGACCTCGAGAAATTTTCTTCTAAATGCTGAAGTTCCCTCGCTACACTATACAAATTAAGCTGTAAATTAGAAAAACCGTTTAAAACTTTTCATTGTTTGGTGTCCCCCAGAAACCTACCCCATTGGCATAGATGACTTCCAACATGATAGAAGAAGTGCATGGAATATAGGGTCAATATTTCTATATACATTAGTTTATGATATATTTAAAGAATTTATCTCTGAACAAAGTCTAATACGCCTGACAGTTGCAAAAATTACTTATCCGTTATTTTTCATTTTACTAAATTTTCTTACTATATTTTGAACTCTACTGCTTTAAAATAAGGACACATTCAAATATTTAAACAAAAAATATCCTTGCATTTTTCAAAGAACAATCGCATAACAGACCCGTTCTATGTTTTGGGAGAAGGTAGGTAATAGGTATACATAATTATATAGTACCTAATTCTTTAGACGTAAAGTTGTTTTTACAATGGCAATTTTAACTTGCTGAAAAGTAGCACCATAGAAGCAAATTAATGCAGTCTCGTCATAGGGCGTTATAATTAACCATTTTCATAGTATTGAATACACTTCATTCCGGACATTATCCATGTAACAAGTATGGTTTTTGTCATAAATAATAGATTTACTCAGTCTTGATGTTGTTCAAAGCTATTCGCTGAATTTGCTTACCTCAAAGAGGCGAGCGTTGTTTACCAGTCCTTATGTCTCTTTAACAGCGCCCGCTTCTTTCAATCAAAACGTTGACGAAATTCTAAGTATGTTTTCTAATTAACAGGCGCAAGACATGAGCCTACAAACGTGCTTGATGGCGGACGACTATGAGAGCTACCATCGGTCGTACATAATACGCAACTTGCACGCAGGCAACTATAGCGTACGCATTACTCCGATAACAGTTAGCGGCGCTGGAAACGTCTCCGACATATATATTTATATACCGGTAAGTATATCACATTATTACTTTATCTTTCTACAAAATAGTGTATTTGAAATTATAATTAGATATATTATTTTTATGTTAACCAAAACAACCTATATAGTAAGAATAACACTTCAAATTAAGGAGAATTTTACAATTTAGGTACGAAAAATTATAAAAAATTTTAGCGATATTGAAATATTTGAAAATTAAAAAATATTTTTTCATTACTAATTTAAAATAATCAATACCTATTCGTTTGTGGCTAGCGGTTACTTTTACCGATTTAAAGAATACAATAAACAATATAATATTTTAATTATTAAGTCTAACAAACACTAAGAAGATTTTTCCTAACTAACCACTCTTAACTATTTCGGTCTTCCTCCGTTATAAGGACAATAACCTCAAGTGAAACATATAGTAAACAAATATCTGTCTATGTTATTTATTAGCCCGACGGAAGGTTAATTATGTGTGAGTAAACACTATTTGTTTACTAGGTCAATTATTGTAAAGCAGTTGTGGCGTATGTACTTTATCTCTATACCCGAGACTAATTACTCATTCATTACTGTGATGTCATTCATAAATTTATTAACATATTTTCCTTATTTACCTGTTTGACATTGAATTATTCAGTCGTCAGTTGTTTACATTCATTATCGTAGTCACGTATAGTAAATTAACTATATCTCTGTACTTACAAATAATGTATTGATGGAATAACGCTAAATCATTTCTTTTTTTCTATGACAATCTATTACAAGCAACTCTTTTTTTAAAGTACCTAGGCACAAAAGCAATGAATTTGGTACAATTCGCAGACATTTTAAGTATCAGTATTTCTAAATTTTATTAACTTTAGGCAAAAGGCTGGCAACATGTGACTATTCAGAGCGACTGCATGGCCCATAGTGCCAGATATGGGTTTATGTATAACGAAATGTTAGCTAAGGCTCTGCTCAACCCTTCTTGGGACGAGCGTCATCGTATGTACAGTCAACAAAGTTTCCGGTATACCATTTAGCAAACAGAGTCCGTTAAACTGCTGTCCTGCACCAAGCCCCGCCTACTTTTTACTGTGGCCAATAGAATATTAACCATAGATATAGGAAACCGTATACCGGCAATGTAAAAGAGTATACTAACGCGTATTGTTTTTTTGTTTTTATACTACGAGATGGCATACTAGCTTGCGGCCCACCTGGTGTTAAGTGGTTACCGTCGCCTATAGAAATTGTAATATTAAGGGTAAATCACTTAACACTGCAAGTGCGTTGCCATCGTGGGGACTAAAATGATATGCCAAAACACAGCGAAATGCTTTGCGGCAGAGACTTCACCCCACTTCAGTAGGTCGCCTCTCCCCGCTCAATCACTCTAGCGTGGCACGACGACATCGTCTGCTATTATTGACTCAAACCGGTATTGAGGGATGGGTGACCAATCATTCTGTCCACGTCGGTACCACGCGATATCTACAAGTGGTACACCAGGAATTTTGTCCAGGGTTAATTTTTCAAGTGGGCCTTCGGGGCCAAATCCTAAACTATAAGGAACATCGAAAAATGCTCAAAGGAGTCGTGAGACAGATTTAGATGAAAACAAAAACTGCATCATTGGATTTTTGAAAAATCATTACTCACTAGCCAGGTATCTTACGCAATGATTTTGAAGAAAAAAACAGCCTATTATTAAACTATTCGATAATATTGTTAATAAGTGGTTGGTTGAAACGATAATTAAAGGGATGATGCAGTTTTTGTTTTCATCAAAATCTGGCTCGCGACTCCTTTGAGCATTTTTCGATATTCCTTATAGTTTAGAATTTGGCCCTGAAAGCCTACTTGAAAAATCCTCCTGTATATCAACTCAAGTCACTGCGAATTCGCAAATTGGGCGTAAACAACCGTTTATTGAATTGCAGGAGCGTACAGCGGAATCGGGTTACGAATGGGTTTGGGGTCTAGTTGGTGGTTGTCTCGTGATGGCTCTGGTAGCTGGCGGCGGGGTCTGGTACGCCCGCCGAGGGTTGCTGCCACCGGCTGAGGCCAACAAGCTGTTCGCGTCCGTCAACCCGGAGTACGTGTCCACGGTGTACGTACCCGACGAATGGGAGGTGCCCCGGAATAACATCACGTTTGTGCGGGAACTTGGACAAGGGTCTTTTGGCATGGTAAGTAAAGGAAATATTTACTGAGCGACAAAATAATCTATTTTTATCGGTCATTCGTATACCAACATAAAGAGACAATCGTTATAGCGTAATTAAAATAAATTCAATAAAAGATCATTAGATTAAAGTCATTATAAATTAATAAAAGAGTATATTTTTATAGTATTACATAGTTTTAAACTATACTAAAATATTCAATTTACAGGTGTATGAAGGCATCGCGAAAGGTATTGAAAAAGGCAAAAATGATACTCGGTGCGCTGTGAAAACTGTCAATGAACATGCCACTGACAGGTAAATGTCATTTTCTTGCTGGAGAGGTGAAAAGTCGTATGTTTCACACGAGAACAAATTTTTTTGTCTCGTGCCTTTAAATCACTCACTGCGCTCATTAGTCTATTTATGAACCACTCGCTGTGCTCGTGATTCATTTCTAGACTACTTCGCTGGTTCGTGATTTAATATCGGCACTCGCAGCAAAAAATAACTTTGCTCACTTGTTGAACAAATTACTATTTTAACCCCTAACGCAAATAACGGGAGTGTTATAAGTTTGACGTGTCTGTGTCTGATGTGTATTAAGGTCATCAGCTCTCTCTCTCTCTCTTTAATACTATTTAAGAAAAATTTAACTCGATGGATACCCCCGACAAAAAAAAACAAAGCAATTTTTTTTTTGGTACATTGCTTTGAATTGCTGTTTGACAGTCAAATTCGAAGTGACATCTTTGTCGAATGTAAATGTAATTTTTTACTGACAATAACGACATGACTAGACCTCACGCCACAATGCTGTCGGAGAATTCTGTTTTACATACATACATAATATGTGTGAGCGTGATTATATTATAATCACGCTCAAAATCCCAAAATGGGTTGAGCAGAGCTTTAGTAACATTTTGTAACACTTAAGCCACATCTAGCAATATTTATAAATGTGTGATTGGTGTGTAATCGGCAGGGAGCGCATCGAGTTCTTGAACGAGGCGTCGGTAATGAAGGCGTTCGACACGTGGCACGTGGTGCGGCTGCTGGGCGTGGTGTCACGGGGGCAGCCCACGCTGGTCGTCATGGAGCTCATGGAGCGTGGTGACCTCAAGACCTACCTGCGTTCGCACCGGCCCGACGACTCCGCGCCCTCGCCCAACCCGCCCACGCTGCAGAACATACTGCAGGTATTGTCTCACCTCGAAACTTCTATGGTTTCTGCGCTCAGAGAAACGAATACTCTTTGCATTAAATAGCCTGAAGGCCCCACTACACTGGATTTAATCTCTGCCAGCCTTATTTGGCACGATTCCGCGAGAGCCGCTTTTGATAGGTACGCGTTCCAATATCCTATAGTTCCAGTATATAAATAGTACATTTATTAACTAGGCCGGAAAACAAAGCATGTCCATAACCGCAGATATTTGACTTATTTTAATTGAGTAAAATAAGTCTAATATGTCAGTATAATCAGGGGTGGCATAAAGGAACGTGCGTACGTCTACGCTTACGTATACGGACATTGCGATCGCAGTACCGACGTATGCATAAAGAAAATAATATCTCATATAGATCCAGACATTATAACGTATTGGTACGTGCACGTTCCGTTGTGTTTCGGCCTTAAATTAAACTCGAATTCTTTTCACGGACCTAGTAGAGCTGTATGGACAATTTCATACAAGAAGGGAAAATTTTTAAGTAATAGACCACGGTGACTTACGCGCGCCGTGCCATCTGCCGTTCTGAAACATTAATTCCCCCCCCCCCCCCCCCCTTTATATTAATCAAATTCACTAGTTCATTATAAATTTTGTTCTGCTATATAATACGTATATTTGTTTCTTTACAGATGGCTATTGAAATAGCCGACGGTATGGCTTACCTATCGGCCAAAAAGTTTGTGCATCGCGACTTAGCGGCGCGCAACTGCATGGTCGCCGGCGACCTCACGGTTAAAGTGGGGGACTTCGGCATGACCAGAGACATTTATGAGACTGATTACTATAGGAAAGGCACCAAGGGCCTACTGCCGGTGCGATGGATGAGCCCCGAGAGCTTAAAAGACGGGGTCAGTATTTATACAAGTAAAAGTTTAATTTAAATAATATTTTTTTAATTTGATAATTCAAAACTGTTTGTCTTTCCCAGGTCTTTTCAAGTAGTAGCGACGTTTGGAGTTTCGGCGTCGTGTTATGGGAGATGGCAACTTTAGCCATGCAGCCTTATCAGGTATGTCAACTAGAAAATATCCTGCTCCAGTTTCCCTTTTTACTCCATTCTGTATACCTAGTGCGTTATACCTAGTACATATATAGGTTGGAAAAAATTTGGAGCAGCAACTTTGAAAATACTGTAAACATTGATAATTTAGATGATAATGTTACCTAAAATAATTGGATCGTTTTAATTTAGCATATTGATTGGTAGATGGATACTCTCAATTCTTCTTCTAGCTATTTTTAGGCATTTTAACCGCTTCGTTTTTGTCGACAAAGTTCCCGGTGTACCACTTGTAGGCAATAATAGCGTTGACATGCGACCCGCTATTACTATGATTATATGCTATCTAAATATCCCATAACTGTCTCTGGGTCTTCTACTACCCCTCCAAACGCCCACCTTGAGAACATATTACCTAAATGAACAAAGTATAGTAATAAAGTCCCAGGGCTCCCAGACGTTACTTATTTTTGAAGTAGTATTCCCTATAACATATAAAAAAAACAGTACTTTGAATTTAACAAAAGTAAATTATGTTTCTGTCTACCTTTCCTGCCCACTAACTGTAAACAGGCCACCTTGTACACTTTTTTTAATTATTTAGGATTACAAACAATTACACACTTTGTTATAAATACAGTTTATTACGAAAAGTATTACTCAGAGTGCAACCAGTACAGTAATCCTCAAATTCTTGCATACAAATTAAAACATTGTACACCCACAGTTATAGGAAGCAGTAGATGGGCAATGTGAAAGGGAAAGAGCACACTAACACGTATATTAGAAAGAGACCGATAGTCGAACCATTTCACGTACACGCAGACGGCCTAAGTAGTCGTGTAGAAAAAACAGCAACTGTCAGACGGCAGTACTATTTTTGACGCACACATGCGCATTTCTCACACATCGGTGCATTTTTTTGGTCTCGCCCTAGTCGATTTATTGCCAATCTTTAAACGTCACTAATTATAAAGCAGTGTGATGCTGGCAGAGTAGAATAGTATCACCCCATATCATTTAATGTACAAGGCGACTAATAGATTAGCAAAGGGGTATTGATCACCTTATACATCGTCCACCAATCCACATTGGGCTAGCGTGGTGGACTACTGCCTAAACCTCCTTCGATGACAATGAGAGGCCTTGTGTCCCAGCAGTGGGTCCAATTATAAAGGCTATTATGCTGAATCATACTTCAATGAGTACAACGCATACACTTGGCAACGCAATGGCCTTGAATAGAGCTCTGTGATTGGTTCGTTTCATATCCAAGTGTCGAGTGACCTCATAGTAATGTTTGTGAATACGGGTGTTAAACACATATGAGAGTATCCATTGCGTAAGTTTCGTTACTTCTAAATTAAGTAACGTCTGGGGGTTCTGGGATCTTACTCTATAGCACAATATAGAGAACGATACAGTATTTTGACTCCATATATAGTGACGAATCGGCGTGGACGCAAACATACAAACGTCGTTTACACGGCCGTTTTGCCGTTCAGAGCATGCTTAACGGCCGCGTAAACGACGTTTGTTAGCGTCTGGGAGTCCTGGGATCTTGGGCTATAATGAAGTGTGTGTCAGGGGCTGTCGAACGAGCAAGTGCTGCGGTACGTGGTGTCAGGCGGCGTGATGGAGCGGCCGGAGCACTGCCCCGACCGGCTGTACGAGCTGATGCGCGCATGCTGGGCGCACCGGCCACCTCAGCGGCCCTCGTTCCTGCGGCTCGTGGCCGACCTGGCGCCCACCGCGCACCCCTCCTTCCGACAGCGCTCCTTCTTCCACTCGCCGCAGGGACAGGAGATGTACGCCTTGCAGCGCTCCAATGCCGGTCAGTATCTTCTTAAGCCGCGTATCGATTACATGCTCAGGCGATTAACACATGTCACCGCGCACCGCCGCGGTAGGCGGTGAAGCGGATCTCATGTCGCATTGGCCTTTAAGAAATCCGTTGATGTCAAACACACGATCCGCGCGGAGGGGTGGTGCCTTGCATACGGAGCGCCGCATAAACGCGCGGACCATTGTGGGTGCAGGATGTGTATCAATTAAAATGGACATGCCCAGAATATAGTGATAAACTAATTAAACTGAAATCTTTGCCAATAAATAATCAAATGCAGAAGTGGACATTCACGTATACTTAAAAAAATTATATTATATTGTAAAATTATATTGTAATAACACGAATGTTCCGTTTAGAGTTCTTCTTCGTATAAATGGATGAACACAATATTTTCTTTTTACGCCAAATAAGCCAGATTGCTGCCACAACTTCAGCGTCCATTCAGTCTATGATCAAACTGGTCAAAACCACGTTAAATCTATCCGCGCGGCCAAACGCGTTACCGCCTTATCGCTACAAAATCCGCTTCACCGCCAACGCCCACCGCGGCGGTGCGCGTGTGTTAATCGCCTTAGGGCGCGCCATGAATGACGCGTTCCACATGTTTGAAGTTTATCAACTAAGCGCTCCTGGCACGCGTGGTAACTGTTCCAGTGTTTGACCGTTCAACATGGATGTCGGTTGTGTATGAGCAGCTGCTCCTTTCATAGGTAGTTATTCACAGCAATAAACTCAAGACAACGACTTTGGCTACTCCACAGCACTTCTTTTGAACCATTGGGTATCAATTTACAGCAACTTTGATTATCCATAGCTTGGAACGCAATAAACAAAACACACGATGAAAACACCCGTCTCAACTGCTGCGCGCGCCATAACTAAACTACTTTGACTCGACACTTCTTGGAACGGCCCGCTCCATGTTTGAGCGTTCCAACAAACAATTTGGCGCGCGTTCCAAAGCGGTATCCATTTCACACGGTTGGATCGCGCGCCAATGTTCGACCCACAGATATATCAATCTAAGGAGAATCGCGGAGTTCATAGGAAGACCGAGTGTGGCGATCAGCGGCCGTACTACATAACATGGTTCTAGTTGACCATGCCGTAATATACACTATTGACTGCGCGCGTCTTAAGGACTGCGAAGCGATGAAAGTTAAGCACAGCCGCAAAGGAGATCGGTCAAATCGCTGAGTTTATACACTTGTCACAAGTTAAACGCCGCACAGTGATCAATAATTACAATTTAGGATGACAAAAATATTTTAACTTGGAATTACAATGATCTTATACTGTTATTGAAAGTATTAATAATAAAATAAAGAAATCTTTATTAAATTCAGTATTTGAGAATCTAACATACAAAAAAAAATAGTGTGAAAGTTCTTTCTCGTTTGTATCAAAATTAGTTTGTTCTAATAATTTAACGACTTCTGCAGGAAAAATACAATTTCTGTAAATGTTTTTCGTATTGCTGATGCTCTTAGTTCAATATACTTACTGAAGACGCGTTAATTTTAATTGAGTAAAAAGTGCTAGGGCTTCTTTTGCCGAATAAAAAATATCATTTTGTAGACCGTCTCGTGTATTTAACAGTACATTCAGAAGATGATGAAATATTCTGAAGTGCTGAAGAAGCCCTACGTTTTCCGACTGAATAAAGTTTCATCTCAGCTGCTAGGCACAACTCTTCTTCACCTCTCGACGATACTTCGTCTTTTAACCTTCTACGCTTAGTTCTCTCACCCAAATCCACGAAATCCTTTTTCAGGCGTCCTCTACCTACAGACCTAGTTGAAGGCTGTTCAATATTATGATCTCCAGATGTTATTCTGCATTTACACAACCAATCCTGATATTTTTTTTCGAATTTGGAAACATCTTTGCCGATTTTAATCCAATTTATGGAAGCTGATAAACAAAAGCTATGTACTGAATTTCGTAACTCATTTTGTTGCTGTATTGTCAAATCTGAAACTCCAATGACCTCATAAATATAGTTCAACCACATATCTTTACATTTCTTAGTTGCAGGTTTAATTGGTGGGTGTTTTTTGAGCTAATTAAACAAATCGGAATTTTTAACTGTACCACCGTTTCCTGTAAAAATGAAGTTTGTTCAGGCAGGGGTACTTTGGGGTACTTTTTTTACTTGAATACTATAATATAGACTTCCAATTATCTAATAGTGTAAAAATGTCTATGTTCTAATATGTTCCTCGTAAGATGCAGGCTTTAAAATATAAAAAAATGCTAAATTTTAAGCTATGTTTTGAATATTTTTTCCTAAATTACTATAACAATTAACAGTTACTAAGTGTTATACGAAATGAAGCACTTACCTTTATTAATGTGTACCATATTCATTAATGCGCAATAATGCACTGTTAAGTCACAACAATTAGATAACTGTGCGCGAAAACATGAAGTAAATTAAACAAATCAATACAATTAGCAAGAACACTGCATTCACTAGCTGATATCTCAGTAATGACTTACCTTCAACCGTTCATATTAAACAAGAATATGAAGTAAGTACCCCTAATCGCATAGAGATAATTTGTTTTAACTAACCTCACAATGTCAAATTTGAATATTGTCCACATAATATCTCATAATTGATCACTGTGCGCCGGCTTGGCCTATCTCCTTGTATTATTAAATCTGCGGTTCGACCTCTAGGAGTGCGTAATCAATACACGGCTTTATGCTTTTGCCGCACGCATTACGATAACATTCGCGCGATAAACTTCGTCTTCGGCCAATGGCAAATGTGCGGTATATTGCGCGTTGTACAACCTATAGCAAAGTAGAAGACACGCAAAAAAACAAAATGGACGCGGTCGGTCTATATCTTATTCTTATCTTTAATCTTGTCGTTCCTATATCGTCATCGTCGGAGATTTTATGCAATCCTATTGGTTAATATTTCCTCGTTTCCTCTCTTTTGTCAGGCACCCTATCGCGTGTTGCCGAGAGTGCTCGTCGCTCGGCGTGGGGTGCTCAATTTAATTGTACCGATCGAATATTTTCAAGAACTAATGTTATTTAACATTATTGACCCTTTTCTATAAATAATAATTATACTTTTCGTTTATCATTTAGTTTCTATACTAAAAAGTTATTTTTCACTTTTCACAAAGCGTGTTGTTTAGTTTTTTTTTAAATTATTATTTTTTTATGTAACATCAGTAGGTTCGTAGTTATTTTTTTACAACCTAGATTCAACCACAAACTTAGCAGCGGTGGAGTGACGGGAGGGCGAGCACCTACGGCCTCGCGGTCCGAGAGGCCTTAAACATATTTCAGAAACACCCACTGTTGGACTTAAGGGCTTCAAGGATCTCCAACCCAATAGTGCTGTGCTGTCCGCATCGCATGCTTCCTACCACCTTTCGTCAATCACGTTTTGACGTGACAACGTCTTATAATTCGATAGAGCCGACTGCACGCACGAAAAAACATGACGTCATGCGGCGTTACCTCACTCTGAATCTAATTCTCTAATTTGAATTTGGAATTATGTTCTTTAAAATTTAAACTTTCAATGATACCAAAACCAGCCAGATACAAATAGTATAGCCAAAGAGATTTTATTACAAGTTTATTCATACTATAATGCGAAATCTATTAAACAAATGAAATTAAATTTTTCTTTTGAAAAATGCTACCATTCCATCAGTATTTTCTTAAGACGTTGTCACGTTCAACTATCGTCAGTAAACCGACTTTACAGACAACCAATTTTTTTGTCAAACATTGCCGATCGACCGCTTACGGAGTCATACGTTCGCATTCGTACGCAGCTATATGGGCGCGGTTTTCATAGCGTAGTTTGAGCTTAGCCAACGTTTTCTAAACGCGTTTCGGGCCAGTCAGCCACAGGGGCACGTTCGCACGTGTTTTGACAAATTTGTGGCGTGTGAATCCCATGTGTTTTGACATCAAGACTAGTCAATCTAGTCTTAGTGGCGGCATATGGTTTCTAAACTTCATTGCAAACCGTCGGACTAAAAACATGGATAAATACTTTTTTAGTGTCGCAGAGGCAGTAGCATTAGCAAAAATTGCGGGAAAGAAAATAATGTTGATGAAATAGCTTGAATTTTTGTATAAATCAAAATAGTTTATAAATTACCACTGTTAGTCACAACCGCTCGTTTTTATAAACTACAAATAATTTTGTATACATGCTAGAAGTTTTTAATTGCGTATGCGAATGACTACCTATTGAAATTGCTTGTCAAATGTGTCTGGAAGTGATAACCGCTTGCTTATGTGGTTAGTCCTATGAAAATAAGCGATTAAAAATCATTCACTTGATGATTTTTGAAGTTGCAAGATTAATAATAATAACACAAGTAATGTATGGTAGAAGTTAAATAAGTACAAAACAAAATTCAAAATTATTGTTATAAAGACCCAATTGGCCAATATCAGCAAATGATAACATTTCGATAAGTTTTTGTTTTAAGTGAATGATATTAATTTGTGAACTTTGGTTGCACGTTTAGCCGTCACAGACGATCTGTGTGGCGAGCAGACGGCGCATTAACAGTAAGTAACGGCTGCATGACACAATACTCTACTACAGCACTTGTTATCATTTCCTGAGTGGCCATGTCATTCTGTAGTGAAGTTTCGCTAGCACCGGACAATTTTATTGCAATTGGTCGGGGAGTACACTTATTTTCTCAACCTTCGCTTGTAGAAGCTCATTTATGCGCAGGCTTTAGCGCTCTCCGTGGCTTGGATTTTTTTTTGTAAAATAATATATATTTTCTTGTTTGTAATTTGGTTACACACTTTCAATGATACAAACTAGTAGTGCTCTCAAAACTTTAAAGAGTACCCTCAAATAGGTATTAGATGACAATGAAAAGTTTTGACTACTTGAAAATATTAAAATTTATTTTGCTTGCAAACCTAAATGTAAAAACAAATAGGTACACGAATCTGCTTGAACCTGACCTAACTTTATAAATAATTTGAATTTGAATAATATGAAGGCTAACTTAAGTACCGGTTTATTCTTATAAATTAGTGGTCGCCCGCGGCTTCGCTCGCGTTAATGTCTTATTATGCAGCCTATAGCCTTCCTCGATAAATGGACTCCATCCAACACTAAAAGATTTTTTCAATTGGGGCCCAGTATTCCCTGAGATTGGCGCGTTTAAACAAACAAAAAGTGTTTCCTCGTAAATATTGATGATCTTAAAAATAAATAGGTATAGTAATTTAAACTGTGTGACTGAACTATTTCACACAATAAACAAAATATTTTGCCCGAATTAAGTAGATTTGAAGTATGTAGTAATAGCTTTAACATCGCTATTTACTATTATGAATGTATTATTTTATTACGTTGTAGTTGCATATTTGCTTGCAACTGTATTTAATTTTGTTCTATCATTTTTTTCTAGTAGGAAGCTAGTCTCGATCTTTACAAAAGTTCTACTTTACCAATTAAAGAATATTATTAAAATATCACTATCGGAGATATTCATATAAATAATGGTTGCTTAACTCAATTTAGAAATAATTAAATATCTCGATAGTAGGAGTATATGGTAAAAAATATTTCCTTTTCCACGTTTGCGGGGGATTTGAATTGTTTTTTTTTTTACTTGCCTCGTAAGGTCTGCTATTAAGAAACAGGTGTAATCATGAAGACTAAAGGAAAACACCTTTTACCTTATCTATTCTCTCTCTCTCCCTGTTTTCTCCAATGTAAATAATGTGGGTTATCTATTGCAACTTGTATTCAATGTTCACTATTATGCAAAATTAGACTATGATGTAAATAATAAAAGTTCTCCTAAATCCTTGGTACGGTCTAGCAATAAGCATTAATAAGGATAATAATATCGCGAGTTTAGATCCTAAATAAGTTGAAAAAAAGTTTCTTTTTGGTTTCATAATATGAAATATTTATTTCCAAATACACACTGTGTTAAGATTGGGCAGAGAGGGACTGCGGCCATTGGCGGAATATACTCATTAAAATAGAAATAACCTCGACAACTTCATCGAGAATTAGAAATATCAATATCATAGAAATCTTATCAAACAATTCGAGGTGAGTTCAGCCGGATATACTGGACACTGGACAGGGTTATTGTAAGTCGACTTTTGAGACGATTTACCGTTTTGTCAAATTTTCTATATTGTCCGGTTGTCTTCCTCTCTGCCACATATATCAGCACGGAGAAGCCATTGAAGTTAAGGGCTTTATCTAATTAGGACACCACAGAGAAGCCATTGAGCAAAGGGCCTTATCTCATTAGGACATCATGGTGGCGCAACCAATCCCTACCACGATGGCTCATTGGTTACACAACCAAGATGGTGTCTCTTGGTGGTACATTCGCGTTGTCCTCCACCAGGTGAGGTATCGTCCACATGCCTCTATACATTTTGTTGGTGGCCAGCGACTGCGCCACCATGGTGTCGTAATTGGTTATGTGCTCGATGTAATTAGTCATGCAGACATGGGCCTAAGTGATTCATCTCTTCCACAGAAGACGAGCAGGAGCTGCCGGAGGTGAACGTAGGCGCGGTGGCCACAGGGTCGGGGTCGAACTTATTCGGCGTGTCGGGTCGGCTCGCGTCGTGGGTTCGGGAACTGTCGTCGCTACGGTCGCGCACGTCCGACGACGCGGCCGCCGAGCCGCTGCAGCCCGTGGCCGCGCCCGCCAATGGCGCGCTGCCCTCTACGGGCTGCTAGCGAGCGCGCACCGGCCGGCTGCACGCACGCGCTTGCGGCATCGCGGTCAGTAACCTCTTGTGCAAGTGATCGTAGTCCCCAACATTGCAGGATTTGCAGGCCACCTCGCGAGATACCACCCAGTAACTTCGGCAATCATCTCGCGAGATGCGGCGCGGCACGGTAACTTTTGCAATGATCTCACGAGATACAATGATTGTTGTCGGTAACCTCGAGAGGGAACTATCGTGTGGTATTCCGACGTACTTTTATAGTCAATATGGTGTTCTAGGACTTTATGTTCCACGGTAAATTATCGGTAAATTCATTTTCTTAACTTGTTTTGAAGACGTGGATCCATTTCTTTTAAATATTGAATTAAAGATTATCAGTAGTGCCAGAGTAGAGACTCTGCTTGAGTTGAGTGATCTCTGCGACTCTATTGCTTAACTTCTCCCATTTAAAATTTCATTACATACAAAGCTGATTCCACATCAATAGAACGTGACACGACAACTATCTTTATGCATTTACAAAATAAATATAAACTAACGAAACTTGTTGCACGCCACACGGTGGTTTTGCTCTCGCCGCCTAGCGCCTGTTATAATCGAGTGTCTTTTGACCGCGCTGCCGTAAGTTCATGTGTAAAGCCAGCCACACACTCTTATCTACCTCAGGCCTTCGCGCCCCGTGGGTGACCACCGTTACCACTGCACATCCGCTATTCCGTGTGTATGCTGCTGAGAACTATATTTTACAACTTACGCTTGAAAGATTTTTATACCAAGGAATGTGTTACAGTTAGGTTCGGCAATGCGGTATAGTATTAAGGTCGGTGTCCAGTGGCATCGTAGCTCGCCCGCTAGGGGCCCTAGGCTCTTCGAATCCTAGATTTAAGCGTAGCTAGTGAATCGTGCGCCGAGGCTGAGCCGCGAGCCGCCTCGTTTATTTATTGTATGTCGGCTTCGCCGGTCGCCTCCGTGACGGACAGAAGCAAGGTTTAATCCCAAACCGAGTAAACACGTTAGATTTAGATAAAATTTCTATTTTTTCACCGCGATTGATTGTACCACGCTCTACAGTTTGTAGGGGCGCTCGACCTACCGGGGCGACCGGCGCGGCTCCCGAGCGGTTCTTTTCGTCTGACGGTTCGTTTCATATCAGGAAATTAATATTTTTGCTGAGGCGATATTGAAAGTCGATCTGTTCGACGTGAATCCTATATAGTTTACCTCAATAAAATAGTTGTATCGGTGTCATTTTTGACATAGCCTATTAATGTTAAGTTTACGATGTAAGGTGTAAAGTGTGTATATGTTAACGCGTAGTCTTGATCGTGTACAAATTATTTTTATTCAGTTCTTTGCGTGTGACCGGCCACTTAAGTTTCTGAATTGTTCATACGAGTGTCGAATTTGTCGATATTGTTGAGTTATAGTTATTGTTATAAGCGCTTTTTGTTGAAAGTGCATCGCGATCTACGAATTAGTCACTCGTGTGCTTCGCAATACTTTATGCAACTGTTTTTAATACTCGCATTAACAATTAATTCTGTATTACTTACGACGAATGTAGTGTTTTAATTATGTTTGTTTATTTTTTACCGTAAAATGAACATTTTAACGTCTACCATTGTCGGTGTTATTAATAGTTGCAACAAAGTCGAGATGAAACTGATAAATACCGATGGTCATGCAACTGTCTTCAACAACCAACGACCGAAATGATCAGTATATAGTTCGGTGTAATAAATAACTATGCTCTATATGTGAAGCCAGCTAATGTAAAGCATTAAGAACTATGAATGTATGAATCTGAAATCGATGTGTTCCCAATCAATTACCATGCAATAGAATATACCTGCCATTGTTGTTACATAGTTATATTACCTCTTGTTATTGTCTTAGTTCAAGAATATACTCAACATATTGAGTGATGTACAGTGAAAATGTAGTTTACTGCGAGTAATGTTTCATTAAATAAATGTGAACTCAGTACAAGTGACATGTTATCGTCTCTATAATAGATAATGCCGATTGTATGGACTTTATGAGAATATGTATTTAGGTATAACACTTTAGCTGAGATTGAAGAATCTTGCAATCTCTCAATAGGTAGATGCAGCTGTGAACGGAGCCCGATCACTTACAATTTTTAATAGAACTTTTTTGTAATGAAGGTTTTAATAGAACTAATTCTAAATATTCCTATGCTATTAATAGTTTGACTATTTATATTATTAACAATATTTTATTCATTGTTATCGATCTTGATCATATTAAACTCAATTGACTATATTTTAATGTGGTGTTCATTGTACGATTCGACTATTATTATTACAGAATCTAATAAGACATTATCCTATATTTTTCGCATGTTAGACAATATTTTAATATACTCATTTTAATATTATTATTATTATTGATAATATGAAATTAATTATATCTATGTATATGCAACTTGATTCAAAGAAGTTTTATAACTAACTTCTTGTTGATAAAATAGTTTTTATTATAACAGTTTTTAATTACAGTTGCCTGCATGACCGTAACTTCTATCTAAACTTTTTACATTGTTGAGTAAATTAAACGTTAAAAAAAATAGTTGTAGGTATTATAACAACAGGTTTTAAAATATGATATATACTTATGTTGAATCATTAGTTAATTATTTTAAACCACTAAATTATTTAAAATTGTGTGATCGGTCTCCGTCTGTATTTTAATATATATATTAAAATATATATATTCATCATAATTTTTAAAAGATCATTGTGAAGTGACCCACATAATATGTATTTTGTATTGCAATTGATATTACAATTTATTGTTCTTGAATTGTACGACATACATTATCTATCATCAATTTATAATAAAAATATTATTATGTAAAATAATTATGCTAGCTACATGTTTATTACTTACTTACATAAATTTACAATAACCAGTGTACAGGGCTACCATTGCAATATAAGTATTACGAAGCTATATTATTATAGCAATGGATTTTATAGAAAGCATTTGGTTTCTTACATAAACCTTATAGATAATGCTACTAATGAGAAGTAAAACGGTATTGTATATGACGAAAGGTAGTCCCGTGTAATGTTAAATATTCGTATTTAAAATCTACCAAAGTTAGACTCCAATATCCTGGACATTAGGCCACTGATTACGGCGATAGCTCTGGGTCAATGCGGTAATAGTAACTATAACGATAACGTGGTATAAGGGTAGGTATAAACGAGTGCCTTCAGACATCCAGCCTTCAACAGAATGCAGGATTGTTGATTGTGTGAGATAGACAAGAGATAGGTACAATTTATATGCACAAGTGGTATACGAATAGAGTTGTTCCATTTGTGTGTGAATTGTGTCTAAACATTTATCTCAAATAGAGTAGCCTTTCTGACTTATTTCAATAAAAGCACAATTGAGAACCGTGCCACAAGATTGAATTTGACCGAGGCTGGCTTAGGCGTGGGAATGTGTACCGATGTGGGTAGTGCGCCGCGCCACATTTGATTGGGGCCGCGCGCACGTTGCGTGTTGATGTCGATGAGGGGCTCAAGGCACGTTGCATCCAACATGATTTTATCGACAAAAATGAATTCTCTTCGATTTAAAATTAGTTTCCAAAGTTAAAATCCAAATATTGTTTAATTTTAGAAATTGCATAGTGCCTTTTGCTCAATTTATGGAAATATAGGTTAATGTATGTACCAGTAAGTGTAATGTTAAATATATTAGAGCTATATTTTTGTTCCACCTTACGTTGTAGTAGAGGATCAGTCAGGACGGCGAGCGCAGCTCCCGAGCGCCGCCGACGATGGCCGACGACGGCCGACGCGGCGCGTGCGCACAACGTTGCCTCACACGGCGTTCCCTCCGTGTTAACTGATTAACTTTTATTAGTACTTGCGCTCTTATTTTTATCAGTATTTAATTTTAATTGTGATTTTTCACCTCGTAAGGCAGTTACATTACCTCATTTTTAGTAATTATATTATTCGTAAATTATTGACTGATAAAATATATTTTTCCAAATGATGTGTTCCTCGTGTGATTGTGTGTGTATTTATGTGCTGGGGTAGCGTTGTGCTTTATGCTCAATTTAGATACAATTCACCAAACGATTGAGATAGTGTACAATTTTTATATTTAATTTAATGAGAACCGAGTACCTATTAATAATAATTTTAATATTTATATTAATAAAAAAGTTAAAAAATTAGCGAAGCATAGTTTTGAATATCAAAGTGTATCCTAATATACCCCTTGTTTGAATATATTTTATAACAAGTTAAAACGAAGCCTATACATTTCTCAATAAAATCAATTTTTCAATGACATTGTTTTTTTATTTTATTACTAATAATTTTAAATGTCACTTATCTTGCTTTTGGTCCCTTAATGTCCAAGTCTAATTTTAGCGGTTTTTTAGGAATACGTTCAGGTACTCTGCACTCACAGGGTGGTCCTTGCGCGTAACGTTTGAGGAGGTGGTGCATTCTTAAGCACCCTTCATCTCCATTGTCTTTTATCTTCCTTATTTGTTTTATGTAGTATTCTGGTAATCCATGTTCAATCGCTCCTTGAAGCATAACTTGCTTATACGTCCAAGAAGGCCACCGTTCTATGGGTACTATGTCATTATCGCCTCTGGGCAACGGGTTCAATTTTTGCACATATGTGCGGCAACGTAATTCACCCATATGTGGAGTTAAAGCATCCACATAATTTATGTAATATTTCTTTACTTCGACTTCTTTCATACTAAACAAAAAATGTTACACACCTCAGTAAAGACGTCAGCAGAACTGTCAAATTTCTTCATTAATATTTCTACCTCATAACATAATCACAGAGTTCAAAGTCTATAGAAGAAATTAGGCATTATGTGGTAGCCTGATCTGCCGTCGTCTGTACACACAAATAATGCAATTCAAAATTTGACACTGTACATCTATAACTAAGATTATAAAGCAAGAGAGTATGGTTGAATGCGCTAATCTCGGGAACTACTTTCATTTCAAATTGAAAAATATTTTTTATGTTGGATGGTCCAGTTGTCGAGGAAGGCTATATAGTCTATATTTGTTTTAAAAAAAACCTCCACGCAGACGAAGTCACGAAGCGCTAGTTGTTGATAATTATGATATTTCATCGTCGCGGGCACCATGACAGGCACGGAATACATAGTTTATGATGATAGGCGACCCGCCTGACGGAGTGTTGATTTATGAAATTGTATGAAACAGTACGCCGGCGCCGCCTTTAAAAATCTAGTAAGTATATATTCCATCGAATAGATCCAGTATAAGATAAGAAAAGATACTACTTTTAGGACTTTTCACATAACATGTAGCATAGTAGGCAATTCATTATCATTTTATACGCACTTGTCCAAAGCTATTCTATCTTCATAATGTAATCGCCATATAACTCCCCATACGTGTGCATTCGCAGTAGGCACCATAGTCGAAGAAGGTCCACTCCAAAATTTGGAATATCGAATGAAATCCAACCTGTAATTCTGAAAATTTCGCAGTTTCATAAAATCCAATTTTTTTTGAAGCAGCAGTTTTCTTATCACAATATAAAATTTTTAGTTCTGCATTGGGGCATAGTATGATAGACGTAATGTGCATTTGATGTAAAATCGATGAAGGTAAAACACAATATAATATCCACAAAGAAAACTTCTTTTTGCATTGATTTTTTTCTCTCAACCTAAACTTCATGTGGCCTAAGCCGCTTAGGCCATAAGTTGAGGGTTAGGCCACTTTTGCGCTGACAGCTTCCATACCTATGAATGAATAGAACTAATACATATTATAGGTTAGCTTTTATCTCGATTACTGACTTCAATATTTTTTATTTCAATTAAATGTTTAATAAAGGAAATTAGTATGGAAATACCACATCAACGAATGTCTTGATCAAGCTGGATCATAATATTTATATATACTTACCGTAACCTACATGTAACTAAAACGGTATAATTTGAATAATAAAATGATTTTGTTAACTGCTTACATTTACACGTGCTATTGACACAAATTCCGCAGTGGGGCAACTCATACGAAGTAAAAAAGTAAATATATTAGCGCCATAACTAAAGTATAGAAAATTTGAGTCCAATTCGCCACATTTTGACATTATGCCAATTTCAAATTGCTGGTGATATTGAGCATTTATATAAATATTTTATTTTTATAAAGACACGAGACATATTATTATGTACCTACTAAATTTTTAATTTTGTTTGTTTTTTGCTCAGTTTTTTTTTGTTTTTTGTGAACCCAATGACATAGGTTCTGAAAGATGTCATAATAACCAACGAGAATTAACTTCCACCTTAGATTAGATACCTGAATCTAAGATTTCCACAAAAAGTACAATTTCCGAGTTGGTTTTGAAGCAAGAAAAGAGCAAGAAGCTTATATTTACTAACTTCGTGATTTGAAGCTGTTTGAAGAGAAGTATTTTAGGAGCCTCTCTGGAATGTTTGCACAGGCTACAACAGCGGGGAAAGAAATAAAAATAATTAAAAAATAACCCCGAGCGTTTCTCAATACTCTCTCTCCTGCGTCATTTCCAGATTCAGATAACTATGTACCATGTATGTATATACAACATGTAATTTAAATAACCAACACCCTGAATACAGGTGGCTAGGGATCGGCTTCTGAGTTGAATCCAAAAATTTTTTTTTAAAAAAACGATTTTTAAACAAAATTATGTATATTATAGGTTTTTTTTTAAAAAAAAAATGTTTGAAATCAACTCCGAACCCGATCCCTTGCCACCTGTATTTAGGGTGTTGGTTATTTAATTTACATGTTGTATATATAAAATTCAATGTCCTGAATAATGACTGAGAGACTGAGATATCAACGCAACGCACAGCCCAAAGGTTCAGTGACCTAGAGACTTGAAATTTTGCACATAGATACCATATACAGTGTAGGCATCCACTAAGAAACGATTTTTGGAAATTCCACCCCTAAGGGGGTAAAATGTCCACGCGGACGAAGTCGCTGGCGGAAGCTAGTCTATTTATATAAACCATTCATTGGTTTGAGTTGAGGGCAATCCAATGAGTCCAAACACCTCCTGTAATTTCTTGAAGAGTTGGGTATAATAGGTACTGCTGATTCCAGTTTAGGCATAGTAGCATAAGTGCTATACATATAATCAATCGGGCCTGTGGAAATTACTCAGATCCCTTCATGAATGAGCTTTGTATTTTTTCTTTATGTTAATTTTTATGCAAAGTTAATAATTATTAATATATATATTTTTACAATGTTTAGGTTTTTGAAATTAGAAAATACTTTGATTTAATTGACTGTCCAGGGCGGGAATGGAACCCAGCATCTTCCACGATCCGGGTGGCTGCGTCAACCACTACGCTACCTGGACAGCTGGACACTGCTTTCGCCGTCGAAATTTATCAGTGCTTGGTACTTGTTTTTATGGTAACATTGTTTCATGAAATCTTTGAAATTTGCACTCGATATATATTTGCAAATATTTGACGTCCAGATTAGATGAAAATACTTACATTCATTATTTTCTAATTTTAAAAATATTTGCATGGTTTTTTAACTCAAAAATAATTCCATGTTTAGCAAGGAGCTTATATTTTACCTGTTGTTAACGCCCCATTTTGATGTCAAGTGTGTCCCCTTGGCCATAGAGTTACATATACAGGGGGATACCCTTGGATTCGATGTCACATGCCATCGTAGAGTTGTTTTTGTTTTCCCACCATGGCTAGTTCCGGACGGCCCTTTTCAGGGCCACGACCGCGCCCGAAGTCCCCCGGGTGCGGTCCGATGGCTGCTCCCGGTGTCCTCGTCAGGAGGACGCGCCAGGTCGAGCAGCCGTCGGTGAGGAGGCGGGTCCGGGTGTCGCAAAGGGGGTGCAGGACTTAGGTTAGGTTAGGTTTCCGATGTAGTTTAGTATGGAACTGGGACTGGTGGTAATGAAAAAAAATGCAAGAAAAATTAAAAAAAAAACGTTTCTGGCGCTTCGCCAGCCGATGCCGCAGCACGCTCGCTCGGCTCGCGCGTATAGGTCGGAAGTCTAACCTAACCTAACCTGCACCCCCTTTTCGACACCCTAACCAGGAGGCGGCCTATAAGCCGGCGTCGGCCAGCGGCCCACAGGGGCTGGCGTTAGCCGGTAGCACCTGTGGGCTGCTGGACACCAATTGGTGCAAGGAGTGCCTAGACGGGCAGCGTTGGGACGGTCTCGGTGTAGTTGCGCTTACGTGCGCAGATCCCGAGCCGTCCCGTATAGCGCCGGGGAGAATGTTTAGTGGGTATGGAGGGAACGCATTTACCTCGAGCCCCACATATCCCTGCGGTTGTCACCACCCCGCAGGGACGCAGGTATACTTGTTGATTCCTGTTTCAGTTTAATAAAGTTAATGTTAGTTTTTTGGGGGGGAAAGTAGGTATCTAACTTTAGCTTGGCGCCAACCTAAAATTACACACCAGAAATCTGACGTGGAACAATTTTTAAAAATGTTTTATCACAGCTTGTTTGGTCTTTAACGCTTTAAGACCCAGGCCACATGAAGAAAATCAAGAAAACTCTCTTTGACTACAGGAGTCAATGTTGGACTGGGCAACACTCTGTAATCCAGACACCGCGACGGGGGCCATTGTGTTCATGCACCTACGTGCATAGCTATTAGAGAAGAAACGGAACGTTGTTTAGCCGTATACCGGTTACCAGATGTCCGGAGAACTGCGAGGCCGGATGGCCGGATATTTAGCCCATTGTTTCATTGCACGTCTTGACGAGTTTAGCGCCGCACAGGGGCGACGAACGCAATCAGATCAATTCGGGCGGTTTCACTAAAACTCTATCTAAACTAAAAACTTTATCATTAGAGTAAAGGGAATATCTCAGAAAAAAGAACGCCTTATGGCTTTTTTGTAACTTTTTCGACTTTAACTTAAAGCCATCATAATTAAAAGCCATTTTATTGATATTTACCTCACAAAGAACTAAGCCAAAAGAAATATCTAAGGCTTTTGCAAACCAATTTTCTAGTGTTTTTGAGTGCGAACCGCCTGGGGAATTGCCTTTACTGGATCCATGACTTCGAGTTTCAGAAGCAGTGGAGGAAATTGAGTTTACTAGAGCGATGGTACAGACTGCTATCAAGGAACTAAAAGTGGACTCTTCACCTGGACCGGATGACATACCACCGCTAATTTTGAAAAATTGCGACCCTTCTTGGCAACTGTGATGCAAAAATCATATGATACTGGAATTTTGCCAGATTTATGGAAAACCGCTACGGTAACTTCAATATATAAAAAAGGCAACAAATTAGAACCTGCTAACTACAGGCCTATTAGTTTGACTAGTGTGGCTTGCAAAGTGTTGGAAAAGATTTTGGTAAACCATATGAGAAATTTTTTTGGCAAGCATAGGGTGATAGGTGATCAACAGCATGGGTTTTGCCCACACCGATCAACAGTTTCAAACTTGCTAACCTGTTTATCTTCTTGGATATCTAGTGATGATAGTCGTGATCCTATTGACGTAATATACCTGGATTACGAGAAAGCTTTCGACAAAGTGCCTATGAGGAGACTGCTACATAAGCTAGAGCATGTTGGTATACGAGGGAAACTATTGGGTTGGATAGAGGCTTTCTCGTGCAATAGGACATTTCGGGTGAGAGTTGGTGATACACTTTCAGACGAAAGACACAAACAGTGGTGTACCTCAAGGTTCGGTCTTAGGGCCGGTGTTGTATATAGTTTACACATTTGATTTACCTAAATGTCTACATTGCAATGTCAGTATGTTTGCCGATGACACAAAAATTTTTGCCACCCACTAGTTGACTACGAACGCCTACAAACGGACCTGGATCACATGGCAAACTGGTCAGATAGATGGCTGATTAAATTGAATACTTCTAAGTGTACTGTTCTCCACATCGGCAACAAAAACCCACATCTCAAATATCATATTGATAATGAAAACTTAAAAGATGTAAAGGTAAAGGGCTGATTTGGGTGTACAAATTAGTGAGGATCTTAAGTGGGAACACCATATCACAACTATGACCAAAAAGGCCAACAGTTTGATCTACCTCATCAGGAAGGCCTTTAGTTATCTGACACCTGACATGATGCTGAAAATTCATAAAGCATACATTAGACCTATTTTGGAGTATGCTTTTCAGGTGTGGAGCCCGCACTTGATAAAGGATATTGATTTACTGGAAAAAGTACAATGCAGATTTTCTAAAGTACCTAAATGTCTAAAAAATAAATCTTACGAGGAAAGACTAGCATGTTTGAAGCTTAGTACTTTGAAGGAGTGTAGGGAACGGGGAGATTTGATTGAGGTTTATAAGATTTTGCATGGGCACTACGATCTTGAGGGCTTTGATAAAGTCATTTTCAAATACTCAATAAACCCGCACTTAAGAGGGCATAATTTAAAATTGTCACGAGCGTTGGCAAACAAAAATACTTTTAAGCACTTTTTTGGTAATAGAGTTGTGGAAACATGGAATGAACTGCCAGAAGAAGTAGTATCAGCAGAGACAATTAATGCACTTAAAAATAGATTGGACAAACACCTAGAGAAAGACTAACAGGATACAGGTCAACATCAGTTGTTTCAACTGATAACCTGTTAATAATAATAATAATAAGACTAATTTATTGCATAAATTGTTTTAGTTTTTGAATATCCTGTATACGGCCGAATACTGAGTTTATATCTGGTATCCAGCCGGATAGTAAATTTAGGCCAGATAGTTCCCAGATATCCGTTTCATCTCTAATAGCTACATATGCAACGGTTGTTTGTCGCAGCCGTCTGCTTAACAGTTTTATGTCTTAGCCAAATATGGAAATACAGAAAGTATAGGAGGGATATGTATGGTCCCTCTAAATCTATTTTCTTAACTTAACAAAAATAAAATATTAAATGAAACCAAACTTGGATTTACAATCCTTGTTTTCAATATGTAAAATGGTATTTTTTTATACAAAATCACAGATAATTATAGAATAAACTCAGCTCTCACTACATTTTTAGTTTTTCTAGCATTTCAGGTGATGCTTCATTTCCATTATGAGCAATTTTTTTCAATTTATCTATATATTCTAATGGAAGTTTACATTCAATGGCCCCTTTTATTATACAATCCAGGTAAGTTGAAGAGGGTCTCCTTTCAAACGGAATTTCTTCACCATCTTTACGTAATGGAGGATTTATTGTTTGTTGGTAAGTACGACATTTAACTTTTTCATTACTTTCTGTAGTGACTTCAACTGTTTTGGGAAAATACCAATTGGTGTGTACGCCTTCTTGCCTAGACCAAACAAATATGGACTCATTATACAGTAATAATATAAATATTTATGTTAGAACCATTTGTGAAGTAATATTAAGTACTTATCAAGTGCTGGCATATCGTTGTTTTGTATCCGCCATATGGCACCCCAAATATAATGACCTTCAGATGGTATAATAGTAGCAGATGTCCCTCTCCAATGGTTAGAATATTTCATAAAGTCTAGTTGATGGTCCTAAAAATAAAATAGTAAAGTAAGGGCATGCACATTATTACACTGGCACTGATTGTAGTAAAAGTACTGACATTAAGACGACCAACACCTAAAAATTCCGCAGAAGCGTTATTAATACGAATTCTTTTTTTCAATAAGTTGCTGCCATAGGCGAAGTATAAAAAAGTTTCTTTTCCATGATCACACATTATTTTAATTTAAGTGATTTTTTTCGTAGTGCACAATTAATTTACACGACCAAAATTCTTCCTTTTTAATTAATTATATAATGTTATCTTGGTTTTATCATAAAATCTGCCAAAATCACCAAAATCATGAATAAATAAAAAACATACAAAAACTTTTATTTTTCCACAGATTATAGTCTGCGCAATATAAAATCTAAGATAATAGGCAAGGAGCTTATACTAAGAATCATGAAGATAGAATTAAGAATGGAGTCATTAGTCAAATGAAAAAAGTGAGGGCAAAAATTTTGACAACCCTTGACATTTCATGACATTTCTTGACATTGCTAGAGAGGCCCTGTCTCTTTCTAGTAGGGTGCCTGTAGCATAAATTAATCACGGACAGTCTTGTGCCACGGGTAAGGTCTCACGTGCTCCCACGGTCCTAAGATATAGGGAGTTAAATGAGACACGAGAGATCCGTGCAGAACAATTTATTAAATGGTGGTATAATGCCCAATAGCGTGTACTCCCCTGGTGGTAGCCGGAGATGGTCTCGGTGAGGGTCGCTCGGTGGGACGAGTTAGGGCGGCTTGTACTGCTGCTCACTGTAAGTCCAGCCCTGGGCGGAAGTGAAATAGCTGAGGTGACAGCGGCTACCTTAGCCTAATCTTGGACCCCAATTAGGGGTTAAACACATTAAATAAATAACTATTATTGCACACGATTATCAAATTAGTTAATTATTATTAGGTAGGTCTTGTCGGTGCTCAATTTACTTAGCGAACCACGCAAGCGCAAAACCGAATCACCAAGCCTTTGTTTGCGATTCCTGACTCGATCGAGACTGCCCGGCGACGCAGGCGCAATCTATCGGAGATTGCCTGCAACAGTCGTACGGTCACTAAAATGTAGCTTATCAACATTAATATGGAGCGCTAAAACCTATTGATAAATTTAGGAGGCGAACTTTAAAGAAATATTTCAATTAGATGAGCTTCCTTTATATCTTAATTTATGTAATATTTATAAATAGTGTAATCTGATTTAATTAAAAAAAAATTATGTATGTAGGTCGGTAAAATATGTATGTGTAACGTTACACTTGAACTTCGTTACGTTAATAAAACCACAAGTTGAAAATAATTTGAGTTTTGAGTTTTCCATGACAAAGAATCAAAATTCATAATAATTACTTTAAACTTTTTTTCCTGAGTGCCTTTTAGCACGGTAATGTTATCTATTTTCGGCTCCCAGGAAAAAAATCAGCAACCGAAATACGAGGATTTATCGCTTCTGTGACTCTTGATTTTAAGAGGCACGTTACAGTTTATTATATAGCTTATCTCATGTCACGTCAACTCATAGACATTAAATTATTCTTGTTTTTTAGGTGCTAAGCATACATTTAAGGTTTTCCGGTTAGCAATGCTATAAAAATACATTGTGTGGTATACCGATCTAGCCGTTCTTGAGTAATGATAATAGGGCCGTAATGATGCGCAACTTACCAACTTACTACCAGACTTTCTTTATATTGATAGATATTACGGCTGAAAGCCGAAGTGCGGTTTTTTATACAACAGAAGAAATTGTTAGCTCTAGTAACTTTCCGTGAATTAGTTACATAAGTAACAGCTACTGGCTACAAAAAAGTAAGTTTAGTAGCACTTGGTTTTTAGTATAATACAGGCTGTAACATGAAGGGTACTTAAACATGGTACCCTACATGTTACAGCCTGCATTATATGTAATATTTGGGGTGTTTTAGGCCATCAATATAAACAACTTTTTGACGCCGTCATGGTGGAGTGGTCAGTATAGCTACCTACACATGAAGCCTTTCGGGTTTGAATCCTGGTGCCGGCAAATATTTGTGCGGCGAACACGAATATTTGTTTGCGAGTCACGGTTATTATATATTTATTTAAGTTTATTTATAAAAATATCCTAAGCTATTAATTTATATTGAAAAAATGACCGTTATCTACACTTACGTGCAATAAAATCGACCCAACTCGTCGGTTTCGATTCGACATTTATCGGTATATAAAAAGAAGATTAGGCAAACAAAACTTGTAAATATAATTCAAATCAAATCAAATAATTTAATGCATTCATGAATGTAAATAACAGATGTTCACAAACAACACCAGCACATCATGGTGCCCATTTGGGCATAGCATAATCAAGATAAAAGTGTAACGGACTAGATTAGAAATTATTCATACTATATTAACTTAATTCGAATGTATATTTCTTACGCTTTATTTAACCTACTCTAAACATCGATAAATGAAGTGTTGGTGACAATAGACTAATTACTTCGGAAATCCTGGTTTCTCATTTTTGCGTCATACGGCATTTTGGTGACTATACAGAATGTTAAAATTCAATTGAGTCATTGTATATTCAATAATTGATGATGCCTGATGCCCTTAAAATTATTTCCCCAAACATTTTAGCTCTCTGTATTAACTGTACCTATATTATCAAGAAAATTTGTACTAACCAATTCAAGGGTTGCCTTTGAAAAGTGATTGAGTAGTGGTTTTATTGAAAAAAGGGCTTGAAGTTTGACATAAGCAGTTGCCTTGAAAGTGTCGGTGTCTTGAAAGTGGAAGCTACATATTTTCAAATTCATTAAAATTTTGTTTTTAAGGACACAATAGACAACCATATGGTCCGTCGCTTCGGAAATCTAAAAAGAAAAGAAAATTTTATGTATACAAGTTAAAAGTGTATATAAATATTTATGTACACTTTTAACTTGTAATCAAATAGCATATTAAAAACTATCATTTGATAGATTTTAATATGCTATTTGATTACAAGTGCAGAAGAGCGCAGCCACAATTTTATTAATACTGTCTGTCTGTGTGCAATGTATCTGCGTTGCATGTTAGTACATGCAAATGTGAATGATAAACATTATTACACTAGTACAATCCAATCAATACTCTCATTATCTTTTTCTCAAATAAAATAATTTACATTACACAAATTACATATTTTATTTGTAAATAAACATTTCGAACTAAAAATGGGTAAAACTATTTATGTATTTTATCTATGTAATAGTTATTTCAAAGAATTAAATAAAATAATCTATCAATTTTGATTACCATTTATAAAAGGAATGGATAGAAAGGGATATTATTTCCTTATAATTCCGGAAATCCTAGTCACCCTAGTCATTTGTTTACAAATATTTGAATAAGTAAATTATGTACAAAAATTCATTAAATTCTAAGATAGGATTAAATACGAGTATCAGAAATTTCTCCCTCTTATGGAGTTTTGCAAAATAACGCTAATAATCTGGAATTACGGGTGAAAAATGAAATTTATAGATTGAACAATATTATATGCAATTATGACACTTACAAGTGAAATTCACACTGCATCCTCAATACTACTCACTTCTACCAGCACGAAATTACTATATTTGTATAATTTTGCACTATTTATCCTTATTTTAAAGTAAAAAGCCGTACCAAAATCGCGAGTCGATATTTATGAATACGTCAATTTCGACAATTTATGTCATGTTGAGATTTCGGGACATTGACACATGAAGAAAGTGCTGCCATTACATAAATCCTTTCATTTCCCATAAGTTATAGAAAGAATCACAGTGATGATTTTCAAAATAAAATACAAACCTAAACATTAAAAGTAAATATATTATATTTATTTCTTTCATTGATAATAAATACTGATAATTGAATACAATATGTTAAGTTTTTAGCTACTTTTCTACTTTTGTTTTAGAAAGATGGCGAAATACTGGGGAAATCTTGTTTCTATGTAGTCGTGTTTAGAAAGAGATGACAACAATTTCTAGAAAGAGAGATGTGTAATTTGAAATGTCAAGTATTGTCAAAATTTTTGCCCTCACTTTGTTATTTTGACTAATGACTCCATTCTTAGTATAAGCTCCTTGCTAAGAATGGAGTCATTAGTCAAAATAACAAAGTGAGGGCAAAAATTTTGACAATACTTGACATTTCAAATTACACATTTCTCTTTCTAGAAATTGTCGTCATCTCTTTCTAAACACGACTACATAGAAACAAGATTTCCCCAGTATTTCGCCATCTTTCTAAAACAAAAGTAGAAAAGTAGCTAAAAACTTAACATATTGTATTCAATTATCAGTATTTATTATCAATGAAAGAAATAAATATAATATATTTACTTTTAATGTTTAGGTTTGTATTTTATTTTGAAAATCATCATTGTGATTCTTTCTATAACTTATGGGAAATGAAAGGATTTATATAATGGCAGCACTCTCTTCATGTGTCAATGTCCCGAAATCTCAACATGACATAAATTGTCGTAATTGACGTATTCATAAATATCGACTCGCGATTTTGGTACGGCTTTTTACATTTTAATAACTATAAATAGTGCAAAATGGTGCATCGCTGTATAGTTCGTGGTTGCAGAAGTGAGTGGTATCCAGGATGCAGTGTGAAATTCACTTGTAAGTGTCATAATTGCATATAGTATTGTTCAATCTATAAATTTCATTTTTCACCCGTAATTCCAGATTATTAGCGTTATTTTGCAAAACTCCTTAAGAGGGAGAAATTTCTGATACTCGCATTTAATCCTATCTTAGAATTTAATGAATTTTTGTACATAATTTACTTATTCAAATATTTGTAAACAAATGACTAGGGTGACTAGGATTTCCGGAATTATAAGGAAATAATATCCCTTTCTATCCATTCCTTTTATAAATGGCAATCAAAATTGGTAGATTATTTTATTTAATTCTTTGAAATAACTGTTACATAGATAAAATACATAAATAGTTTTACCCATTTTTAGTTCGAAATGTTTATTTACAAATAAAATATGTAATTTGTGTAATGTAAATTATTTTATTTGAGAAAAAGATAATGAGAGTATTGATTGGATTGTACTAGTGTAATAATGTTTATCATTCACATTTGCATGTACTAACATGCAACGCAGATACATTGCACACAGACAGACAGTATTAATAAAATTGTGGCTGCGCTCTTCTGCACTTGTTATCAAATAGCATATTAAAATCTATCAAATGATAGTTTTTAATATGCTATTTGATTACAAGTTAAAAGTGTACATAAATATTTATATACACTTTTTTTTTTTTTCCACGCTCACACCATTTATCTAGCCCGAAGTAAGTATCATTAAGAACTTGTGTTACGGATACTAGATAACGGACATTTTTTTTTTAATATACATAATAATTTTACATATTTTTATAAATAAACTTAAATAAATATATAAACAACCATGACTCGCAAACAAACATTCGTGTTCGTCACACAAACATTTGCCGCTACCAGGATTCGAACCCGGACCGCTTGATGTGTAGCCAGCTGTACTGACGACTTTTAACTTGTATACATCAAATTTTCTTTTCTTTTTAGATTTCCGAAGCGACGGACCACTATGTAGCTTCCACTTTCAAGACACCGACACTTTCAAGGCAACTGCTTATGTCAAACTTCAAGTCCTTTTTTCAATAAAACCACTACTCAATCACTTTTCAAAGGCAACCCTTGAATTGGTTAGTAAAATTTTTCTTGATAGTATACAGTTAATACAGAGAGCTAAAATGTTTGGGGAAATAATTTTAAGGGCATCAGGCATCATCAATTATTGAATATACAATGACTCAATTGAATTTTAACATTATGCATAGTCACAAAAATGGCGTATTACGCAAAAATGAGAAACCAGGATTTCCGAAGTAATTAGTTTATTGTCACCAACACTTCATTTATCGATGTTTAGAGTAGGTTAAATAAAGCGTAAGAAATATGCATTCGAATTAAGTTAATATAGTATGAATAATTTCTAATCTAGTCCGTTACACTTTTATCTTGATTATGCTATGCCCAAATGGGCAACATGATGTGCTGGTGTTGTTTGTGAACATCTGTTATTTACATTCATGAATGCAATAAATTATTTGATTTGATTTGAATTATATTTACAAGTTTTGTTTGCCTAATCTTCTTTTTATATACCGATATATGTCGAATCGAAACCGACGAGTTGGGTCGATTTTATTGCACGTAAGTGTAGATAACGGTCATTTTTATCAATATAAATTAATAGCTTTAGATATTTTTATAAATAAACTTAAATAAATATGTAATAACCGTGACTCGCAAACAAATATTCGTGTTTATTAACGTAACAAAGTTCAAGTGTAACGTTACACATACATATTTTACCGACCTACATACATATTTTTTTTTTAAATTAAATCAGATTACACTATTTATAAATATTACATAAATTAAGATATAAAGGAAGCTCATCTAATTGAAATATTTCTTTAGAGTTCGCCTCCTAAATTTATCAACAGGTTTTAGCGCTCCATATCAACGTTAATAAGCTACATTTTAGTGACCGTACGACTGTTGCGGGCAATCTCCGATAGATTGCACCTGCGTAGCCGGGCAGTCTCGATCATGTCAGGAATCGCATACAAAGGCTTGGTGATTCGGTCTTGCGCTTGCGTGGTTCGCTAAGTAAATTGAGCACCGACAAGATCTACCTAATACTAATTAACTAATTTGATAATCGTGTGCAATAATAGTTATTTATTTAATGTGTTTAACCCCTAATTGGGGTCCAAGATTAGGCTAAGGTAGCCGCTTTCGCCTCCGCTACTTCACTTCCGCTCAGGGCTGGACTTACAGTGAGCAGCAGTACAAGCCGCCCTAACTCGTCCCACAGAGCGACCCTCACCGAGACCATCTCCGGCTACCACCAGGGGAGTACACGCTATAGGGCATTATACCACCATTTAATAAATTGTTCTGCACGGATCTCTCGTGTCTCATTTAACTCCCTATATCTTAGGACCGTGGGAGCACGTGAGACCTTACCCGTGGCACAAGACTGTCCGTGATTAATTTATGCTACAGGCACCCTACTAGAAAGAGACAGGGCCTCTCTAGCAATGTCAAGAAATGTCATGAAATGTCAAGGGTTGTCAAAATTTTTGCCCTCACTTTTTTCATTTGACTAATGACTCCATTCTTAATTCTATCTTCATGATAATAGGCCTGTTTTGACACATGTCAAAATATCGTAAGTGGTGATATGGGTGATATGACCAAAATAATCGATTATTTACTTACACGATTAACATGAGAAATCGAGTCACAATTATATGAGCTTTGTAATCGTAATTATTTAATGTTGTTAAATTGAGAATGTAATATAGTATAATAATAAGAACACAATAAAACTCGGGTAAAAATAGCAACAAAGAAATGATGTGTAAATAATAAAATCATTTACGAATACCTACGCTACTAAAAATTTTGGAGTGAAACTTCTTTAGCACCGATGTGAATTGTGATTTGAAAATTAGACGCCTTAGCACCGTTGTGAAATTTTGACGGTTTGTATCTCAGACCAATGAATCATTCTTCTTCTTCTTTCTTTAAATAAATGGCGTTCGCGATATATAACGCATTTCGCCAATTTCAAGTAAAAATGCACTTAGAGTAACAAACAATTTTACGGTAGATTGAGGTTAAAAATGGAGTCTCTCAACACGTGTTTTTACAACAAGAAGGAGGTTTGTTTATAATTCAATATTTTTTGACATCAACACATCTATGGAATAATTTTATTTTTGCGTTTACAAACGCGTAAATATAATACTAGAAAAAATGCACTGAAAAAAATCGACTTAAAGGTGCGGGTTCGAGTCTCGCCTGAGGCAAGTCGATTTTTTTCAGTGCATTTTTCTAGTATCAACACATCTATTGCTACTAAAATCCAGCTAAAATCACTTTTGCTACTTTTCTGAAGTGTCACTTCTGCCGTGTGGTGGTGTGAATTGCACACACTTTTTTTATTCGCTTTAGGCTACCTGGATCACGCAAAGGGGGTGCTTATCATAAATACGCTCTTACTTTTTCTTCTCAAATTGGTGCCAAAATAGAATAATACCGATCAAAAAGAGATACTTAAAAAAATTAAAAAAAAGAAAGAAATTCAAGTGATTTAGTATTAGACCTTTTAAGTATGGAGAAAGATTTTTCCTGAAATTCAACTTAAAATATTTTTTTCTTTTTGTCACCTGCTTAGCAAAGGGGTACAGAGGCTTTAGACAACATGCATTTCGACAATCGCTCTCGCTATCGCTAAGTAAAAAAATGTATGGGATTGACTTAAGCAATCGAAAAGTGCTAAGTAAAAAAATGTATGGGATTGACTTAAGCAATCGAAGTAATCATAACGAGCCCGTGGCCGAGTGGTCTGAGTGTTACTATCTCAATCAAGAATCCCGCGGATCGAAACCTCAGCGCGGCTGGCTTTGTTTGGAACAAACTAAATATTGTAGATTTATGATTTGATTTTCGTTTGTGCTACTTGGTTGGTGTCGTTAAAGAGGAATTCATTTGACGCAATAATGGCATTAAAATGTGCAGGCTGCCTACGAGATATTCATAGTCTCAAAAATCGAGAATATCTAACCTGTTGTCTATGCAAAGATAAGTATGATTTGGAATGCGCAAATATATCAATGACGTAGGAATTCAATGGACGTGCCCTAACAACAAAAAAACCGTGCCGGTTGAGCGCATAAAATGGCGGACTGACAGCTGTTATAGTGCTGTTCGGTAGTATCTTGCTATATCGATAAAATTATTTTGTGAAATAAATTATTTTGTGAAATAATTTTATTGTGTCATAAAGTTAGCTTATCAATATCAAATGAATGCATAGATATAGGAAACTGTAGATGGGCAAAGTAAAAGAGAAAGAGTATACTAACACGTATATTAGAATGAGATAGACAGACAAGACCATTTCACGTATACGCAGGCGGCCTAGGTCGGCCTGTCAGTCACGTAGAAAAAACAACAACTTTCAGACTGCAGTACTATTTTTCAGGGACACGTGCGTATTTCTCACACATTGGTGCATTTTTTGGTCTCGCCTTTAACAAACACGATTTCTTGGCAAGCTATAAACATCAGTAACTATAAAGCTATCATTAAACCCTTAGATAGTTCAAATTGTATTAATGACTCATGGGGTTTATACACTCTCACGGAGGGGGTCGATAGTGCCGCGGTCGAGAGTTCTACGTAACGATGACAAAATATTAAAATAGAGCCTCACAACACCTGTTAGGGAGATATTATATAGAAAGCGCCGAGAGGATGACGATAAAATGTATGGCGCCCTAATTATGAAAGAAATATACTTTGCCTCACGTGCGCACGCCCACACGCCATATATTTTCACGGCGCCTGCCCGCCGCCCGGTGCGTTTTCTATAATATCTCCCTTATTGCTACAAGATATCGGGTGAAACTTCCTCTGTGCTTCGGAAGGCACGTAAAGCTGGTGGCTAGTTATAAGCTTGGGGAGCGAATATCTAAAACATAGGTTAAAGTTAAACACACCAAAGATATTTTGCTAAAATAATAAAACGAAATACTAGAACGTAAATCAATATGTTTATTATTTACATTATTAATTTGACTAAACAACCTCAAACTCAAATTTCTTTATTCATTTAGGTACAATTTTGATGCCAAAGTGAAGTTTGATGCCATCGGCTTAAGAGTCTACCAAGAGGCCTTGTTCTGGGAAGAACCGGCAATTAACTCAGCTTTGGAAAGAGCTTTTTCCACTCCTACTGCTTCCAACCACATTTTCTTCCTATATTCACTTCTTGGTAACCTAAAAAAAAACAAAAACCTATAAGATATACTGGAGATGAAAATTGGAATCTTAAATAATTTGGGTTGGGTATGGGATAGGCAATTTTATTTTCATTTATATTTATGTTCTTTAGCTTTATGAATCCATTACAATTGATAAGGTTAAAAGAAGACATAAATAATAATAAAAAATTAAACACTTTCCAAGTTGTAAGAGTAACCAACCTTATGGACACCAGTATTTTTTTATAAATCCTTTTTTTTAACTCGTATAAGAATAATGATCCGATATTATATAGATGCTATTTTGAAGGCATATGTACTCCATCTGCCCCTAAGGCCTCTCCAATATAATATTGTCATGATTATGTATTATCGTCAATTACTTTCGATAATTTGAGAACAACACTAGTTGTCAAATTCAACATTTTCTTAGCTTGAAAATATTCAAAATAAAGCCTAATCTTTAATTGAAATCCACATGAATGGAATCACATGGATGAATAAAAAATTTAAAACATTCAGAGTACCCATAAATGCTAAAACTATTTACTATTTACTTGTAAATTTTAAGACTTACCGGTGCAACGTTAATCTTTGTTGATTTTCGTCTTTCCTTGACCCACACCCTATTTCACTACACTTAGGCATTATGACGGTGTGATTTTTCACAACTTCGCGTAATTTCAATGAAGTAATCTCCAGAAAAAGAAAGATAAATATTAATTTTGATAATGTTTACAAATCGTTGACACATGAAGTACCAAACAGTAACTGACAGTTATGTCACACAATATGGCTGCCTGGCCGCAAAATATATATAAAAATAACTATAGCTACAGACAATAGGCCGGGTCCATTGAATTCCTATGTCATTGAAATATATCCATACAAAGATATCTAAATACAATGACAAAAGAACATAAAACAAATTGGAAATGTCAAAAATGCCGACTTCAGTTGCCAAGGACGGATAACACAAACACACCAATTCGTAGAAGCCCTAGTGAAAGCGAAGACAGCAGAAATGTGACCTTAAGATCAAAGAAATCAAAAGAAAATAACCCTAACGAGACGAAATCACTCAACGAAAACTTGAGCCTATTAGACGATACCGCACACACGGAAACAGGAACCTTTTCTCAATCTGTAAGTGAAAAATGCATAAAAAACCACAACTCAATAACATTAGACCAAATCGAATCACTTCTAGATACGAAGCTCGAAAATTATAAAAGGTCCCTGATTACTGAACTAACATCCAACATTTTATCGTTATTTTCTGATGAAATAACCGGACTAAAGCAAACTACTGAATCTCTGACAGACACGACTAACAAGATTAAATCAGAACAGATGAAATTAGAGGAATCTTTAAAGCAGACAAATAATATCGTAAATGAATTAGAAAAAGAAAACCTTAAATTGACCAAAGAAATACAAGAGATACATAAGCGAATATCAAAAAGTAGTGAAGAAGAGAACCAGTTATATAAATATAGAGAAAACAAATACGTAAGTGAAAGAAAAAAAACAATCATACTTTATGGACTCGAGGAAAGAAGATGGGAAGATGAAAATGAATTGAGAAATAAAGTTGTCCACCTTTTTAGAGATGTATTAAATACAAACTTAAATGGGTACATAGAGGACATTAGGAGGCTAGGGAAAAGTGGCCACCGACGACCACTACTGGTAGAGTTGCTAAGTAAAAATATGACAAGCTACATATTATCAAACAAACGCGTCTTTAGAAATACGGGCATAACGGTATCCGAACTACTCTCAGGCGAAGCTCTACAACACAGGAAAACTTTAGTAGAGGCTCTAGTGAATGCCCGGAAAAATGGACATAGAGCAAATATAATCAATAATAAACTTATCATAGATGGGAAAGAACACGAACCAACAAGAGGAAGCAATGGAAACAGAATCGAACATATAAAAGACAAAAGCATATCAGTATCACAAAGAGTCCAAGACGAAACATTACATAAAAATATATCATCTACACTGCACCGTCACGGGGAACACCCTAGTCAGAGAAATAGTAATACAAACGCGAATAGAATAACGGCCTCACCAACGCAGAAACATTTTTTTCGATAAGTGCAGCATACTATACCAAAACATTCGCAGTATCAACAACAAACAACATTTAATAGAAGCTGTCATGGAAGAAGACAAAACCATACAAGCACTTTGCCTCATAGAAACTTGGATATCGCATGAAAAATTGGATCGCCTCCGAATAGAAGGTTTCAAAGTGGCATCACACTACAGTCGAGTAAAACATGAAGGTGGCGGAGTGTGTATCATGGTTAAAGAGGACGTGGATTTTACAGAGCGATTAGATATATCAAATTTGTCGACAGAGATGGTTTTTGAAACATGTGGTGTAGAACTAACAAATCAAAATTTAATATTGATAAGTATTTACTGGCCAAACAAAAACAGAATGGTTGAAACTTTCTTTAAATCATTAAAAGAACTCTTACAACATACTACTAAAAAATACTATAAAAAAGATATTATAATCGGCGGGGATTTTAATGTAAATGTATTTGATAAAAGCATACACACAAAGACGCTATTAGAGTTGATGAATAGTTTTAACTTTTATCAAAATGTAAAGACGGCAACTAGGATCACAAATCATAGTGAGACTTGTATTGACCTCCTCTTCACTAACTTTCAAAACAGACAAATTGACATAGCTGCAAAAGAATACGGGTTCTCAGATCACAAAGGGATACTTATAAAAATTCTAGAGACTAAAAGTACTTCACCGAAGATGTGGTATTTAAATAAAAGATTATATAACGACAAAAACATAGAAAATTTTATAACCGAATTAGAATATACTGATTTTAGTAAAATTATCACACTTGATAAAAATGTAAATGAAAACTACGATTCATTTAGTAAAATTCTAAATAATATTTTGGAGAAAAATGTGCCATTACAGCGCATAAAAATAAAAACGATAAATAAAAAACCGTGGCTAACAACCGGAATCAAAACATCATGCAGACATAAGAGACTCTTAAAAATTTTAAATATACACACAGAAAATCCTATATTGAACAAAAATTATAAAAAATATGTCAAATTCTTAAAAAAGGTAGTTATCACATCTTTAAAATTAACTCTTTGAGTTGAAATAAGGATTCCGTGATGTCGAAATAGGTAAAAGGATAAGAGATTATTTTTAATCCAACATTATTTTAATATTATATTGAAGTAAGTCACAAAAAAAGACAACTCAAAAAACACTTAGTCATATTCTTTATGGACGCACTCATAATAAGGTTGCATTTCTTAACATCCTCCGAGCGAAAACGAAAAACTAATCTGCCGTATTTCTTTGTATTCCAAAAACATGGTCAATATCACTATAACTAATTAACTTTTATATAGGTGAACTAAAAATCAAAACCTAATTCATACTTGTTTACCTTTAACCTAAATTCATTTGCTACACATTAAATCTACTAGGCATCCTTACCTCTCGGCCGCTTCGCGTACGACACGGGGATTTCTCCTCCTCACCTTTCCCTAAATTATCTTCTGCACGCGTATTTTCAGGTGGTATGGTTACCTGTGATAGTTCCAATTTATATAATCTCTGTACAGGTCTTATTTTGAATCCTGAAGCCGTTTTTACTTTTACCGTCCTATTTACACCATCTCTTCCCGTTAAAAACTCATATACTGCACCTAGAGGCCATTTAATACGCTTCTCTTGAGTTTCGATTAACACAATATCTCCAACTTTTAATTCGTCACTTTTCTCATTCCCCTTTTGAACTAATTCAGTCAAATAATCAGTCTTGAAACGCTGCCGAAAATCTTCTCTAAGTTTTTGTAAATATCGTACACGTATATTGAGACTAACCGAGTCGATACAATCCAAGTCAGTCACATCACTATTCTGTATTGGCTGAATGAAATGGGCTGGCGTTAAAGGTTCAAAATACTCAGCCTTATCATTATTTACATAAGTCAGCGGTCTTCCATTCATAATGGACTCACAGTCACACAAAACCGTGTAAAGTTCGTCATAGGATAACGCAGCTCTGCCCAATACTCGACGCAACAGATCCTTCATAATACGTATAAGTCTCTCCCAGTATCCACCCCACCAGGCGGCAGAAGGTGCATTCATTTTCCAGTTAATACGACGAATAGTAGAGTACTTTTGAATCTCCTCCCAATTCAGAGCTATAAAGAGATTTCTGGTACCGTGAAAATTTGTGCCTTGATCTGACATCATGTTATCAAGACGCCCTCGACGTGCGATAAACCTTCGTAACGTCATGATAAAAGCTTCCGTTGACAAAGACCTTGTTAATTCTAAGTGTATAGCACGATATGTAGCACAAGTGTATAGTACTATCCAGCATTTGTCTCCCTCTCGAAGAAATAAAGGACCAGCAAGATCCACTCCCGTCGTTTGAAACGGAACTGAACTAAAGATGCGTTCTAGCGGTAATGGTGCAGTCGGCGATTCGACTGGTTTCGCACTATATCGCTTACATACCATGCAATTTTTTATTACTGATTTTACTGCTCTTCGGATTCCAATCACCCAAAATCTTGATCGTATATCAGTAATTAACTGGTTGTTGCCAGCATGTTGTAGTTGTATATGTCGCTGTCGCACCATCATTGTAACAATTTTACTATCTCCAGGAAGTAAGTAAGGAGTTTTTACACTCTCAGGTAAGTCAGTTAGTAATAATTTAGTCTTAACTCTAATTAGACCGTTGCAATCATAGTATTTAGCTAAATTCTCAATCTTTTTTTCCATCCTGCTTAAGCTAGTTGTTTGTATCAATTTAACTACAGTGAGTTCTGCTTTTTCATACTCTGTGAACGTTAGTTCATTTCTCATTCTGTTTTTTGATTTTCTTGAATTATGAACAAATCTTAACATCCAAGCTACCATTCTTATTAGCTTAGAATATTTCGAATAATAGCCTTGAATTCTTTCTACAAATAAATTCTGTGATTCTAGTGTCATAGTACAAACATTTACACTAATAGTATTCTTCTTTGTTTCCAGGTACACGTCTTCCTCTTTCACATTTAGCTTCGAGTGTGGCCAACATGCTTGCGGTGATCGCAGCCACGACGGACCTTCCCACCACCGACAATCAATGTATTGCTTTGCATTACAGCCTCTGGAAGCTAAATCGGCCCAGTTGTTCTCGCCTGAAATATGATACCAACTGTTAACATCTGTAGTTTGCTTTATTTCTTTTATCCTATTCCCTACAAATGTGTTTAATGGTAAATCTCGTTTTATCCAGCATAAAGTTACACCAGAATCTGTCCAGCAATACTCATGGTAATTTTGAAGTGATAGACTTCTACGTGTATTCTTTAACAAACGAGCGCCCATACATGCAGCTATTAACTCCAATCTCGGGATAGTTATCTGCTTAGGTGGCGCTACTCGTGATTTTGCCACAACCAGCCTTACGGTAACTTGACTGTCCTTCTCTGTCCTAATAAATATACAAGCTGCATAAGCGTCTTTACTTGCATCGCAAAATAAATGTAAACTTACGGAACATTCTGATATATTACTATTCGATAATCGCCGAGGTAATTTACATGCGTTTAGTCGTTTAATATGGCTATACCAATCCATGAACTGATTGACTAACTCTTCTGGTAATTCCTCATCCCAATCAATTTTTCGGCGCCACGTGCTTTGCAAAATTAGCTTCGGCACTAGCGAGACAGGACAAGTATACCCTATAGGATCGAAAATCCTCTGTGTGAGAGACAATAGTATTCTTTTTGAAAGAACATTTGTTTTGTCATGGCAAGGTAATGCGTCTATACTACAGTACATCTCATCGCAAATTGGGTCCCAAATGATACCGAGCAGTGATAAAGGTGATTTGCCTGTTTCGTTGATACCATTCGAGGTTACCCACATTCTTAAATTGAATTTACCTGCCTCCATGATTGACTTAGCCTCGCGCCTGAACTGCTCTGCTTCTGTGTCACTATTTAAGCTCAATACGCAGTTATCGACGTAAAATGACCTTTCTAACACTTGTGCTGTCTTTTTGAAGGGGTATTTGTCTATTCCTTCTAAGTGATGTTTTATTGTAGCTGCTAGTAGAAAAGGACTACATGTAAGGCCAAAAACTACTCGACAGTGTTTATATGCAATAATTTTTTGTAGTGAATCGTTTTCATACCATAAAAACTTTAAAAATTTACGATCCTCTGGTTCAATACTAATTTGCAGAAACGCCTTCTCAATATCTGCTGTCATCGCCACTGCTCCCAATCGAAAACTATTAATTAAGTCTGGTATGCGATCAATAAGGTTCACTCCCTTTTCTAAACACATATTAAGACTTAAACCATTCTTGTCTACTGCCGATGCATCGAAAACCGGCCTTACACTAGTTGTAAGGTTTTGTTCTTTGAACACTGGTCGATGGGGCAAGAAATGACCTATTTCTGGTTCAATGTCTGTTATTTCGATAATACCTAAGTCTAACCACATCTTAAACACTGAATCATAGTCCTGAAACCTTCTCAAATGGAAAAGCCTTCTTGTCATAGATTCCAGTCTTAACTTAGCTTTGTTAAAATTCGGCAATAGATCAACAAAATTGACTTGAAAAGGTAGTTTGACTTCATACCTGTTTGAGTCTATCCTCTTGATATTTTCTTTGAACTTCGCCATAATCTCAATCTCTTGCTCTGACTTTGACTTGACTTCCGTCGGGTCTTTTATTCCTAATAACTCCAGAGACCAGTAATCTGTTAAATTATCATCACTACAGTTACTATGTAAAATATTACTAATACTACAACTACTAACATTCACACATGCTTGTCTTCCTTGTATCGTCCATCCCAACTTTGTCTCAAGTGCTACCAAACCGTTTTGTAAATCAACTAAGGACCCAGTTAAGATACTACCGAGATAATCTGCTCCAACAAGTAAACTTACCTTTGTGATATTGTGTGTATCTGTTAGAGTAATACCATGTTTTTGTAATACTTTACATAATTTTTTATCTTTCCTATCTACAAATGGAATTTTATCGCCACATATACGCGGTTGACAAATTGCCTGCATGACACACGAAAAATTATTGTTTATATTTTTGACACATACGTCATAAATATTATATTCTTTGCTGTTCGTAGTCAAACCACCAAAAAGTCCGTGCGTCAAAAATTCCGATCCTGTAGATGGAACATTTAGATTGTCAATAACCTCTTGCGTGATGTATGTTCTCTGCGATCCTGAATCTAGTAAAGCCCGAACGGAAATTTCTTTATTGTTATTTTCAACTTTCACTAACATAGTCTGCAGTAAGGTGTCGCTTTTATTATTCATAGAGGCCGATAACGTTGATGAAGTTGACGCCTTCTCTTGTTCAGGTTCTGCTGATTTCTCCATTTCCTGTCTCTCGCATAATATCATAGAGTGTCGTTTCTGACAGAATAAACATTTTACACCCGATCGGCACACCGTGGCATGGTGCCCTTTTCTCAAACAGATTGTGCATATCTTTTTATTACTTAGATACTGTTTTCTTTGTTCAATATCCATTTTATATATTTTATAGCACTCTATACTCGCATGAGTTTCTTTATCGCACCACACACAAGTTGCTATCTTTTGTTCCTTCGGTTTGTTATTAACATAGAGTGATTCAGCAGTCTGCATTTTTGTTACGGCATTGGGATCAATAAACGTGTTATCGGATCTGAACGTTTTCTTCGCCATCTCCATGCGCTGTTCACTCTCCACTTCTTTCTTCAAAAACAAGAGCAATTTCGCCATCTCCTCGGAAACATCTTTGTAAATTCCTTTGTAACGCTCCCACGCCTTGATTGTGTCTTCTGGCAAAGACGACTCGATCATAGGTAAAAGGAAAGCTGCATACTTATCCTTAGTGACGCCGAGGGTTTCCAGTGCTCGTAGCTGTGCGTTTAGTTGATCGTAGAGCTGTGTAACATTTTGATATGCAGTTCTGAATAACACCAAATTCAACAGCTCACGCACGTACACCTGAATCAATAAATCCTCCCTTGCATATCTTGCCTTTAACTGCTCTACACACTCTTTGTAGGCAGTGGGTGGAAAGCTTTCTACTAATGTCTTAACCTCTGTACTGCTTTGCATGCTGTGCACAAGATACTGGTATTTGTCTATGTCGTCTAACTGGACATCTTCGTGCACTTTTCTAAATTGTCCCCAAAAATTTAACCAATTGCGAAGCTGACCATCAAAGGATTGCAACTGCAATTTTGGTAAAGTGAACGTTTTATTAGACGAAGTTGCAACCTTTGGGTTCTCGCTTTTAGCGACAACTTCATCATATTTTGCTTTTATTTGGAACCATTTTGTTTTGTATTTTAGCGCATCCTCTATTTCCTTCTCCAAATCGTCTTCTGTGATAGTTTTCAGCACCAATTCTTTGAATTTGGCATCCAACTCCTGTAGGTATGACGAGTGCTCCTTTTGTCGAAGAAATAACGAGGTTAACTCTGAGTCTACTCGGATATCCTCCTCATTTAATTTTGCCACAAGTTCGTTAGCATGCCTGGTGAATATCCGTCTCGCGACTGATCTTTCCTTTTTAATATTTTCTTCGGCTGAAGACATCACGGCTTAGTCCTGTCACGGTCGCCACATTTAAAATTAACTCTTTGAGTTGAAATAAGGATTCCGTGATGTCGAAATAGGTAAAAGGATAAGAGATTATTTTTAATCCAACATTATTTTAATATTATATTGAAGTAAGTCACAAAAAAAGACAACTCAAAAAACACTTAGTCATATTCTTTATGGACGCACTCATAATAAGGTTGCATTTCTTAACAACATCAAAAAAAATACAATATAAGTATAAAAAAGATAAACAACTCGGACAATATAGTTAAAGCCATGTGGCATATAATAAAAGAAAAAACAAATAAACTGACAAAGAAAGAAAGAAAAAACATTATCTTAAAGGTGGATAACAAGAACCTAAAGGACCCTAGAGACGTAGCAAACACATTTAACTCGTACTTCTCATCAGTCGGTGATGACAAGGCTAAAAATGAACCACAACCGCTTGGTCGTCCAGTTATTAGTCCCTCCGAAAACTCTATGTATCTAGGGCATTGTAGCACAGACGAAATTTATAAGATAATACGGAAGTTAAAAAACAAACATAGTTTTGGCCATGATAATTTACCTCCTTCACTAATACGTAAATGTGCTAGTAAATTAGCACCAATCTTATGCTACCTAATAAACCAGTCATTCGATGAAGGAATAGTGCCAGACGCGCTAAAGCTATCTATCATAAAACCACTTCACAAAAAAGGCGATCAAAAGGACTGCAATAACTATAGACCAGTAGCATTGTTACCAACTTTTTTAAAAATATTTGAAACAGCAATGTCAACACGCCTATACGCATATTGTGAAAAATTCGGAATACTTAACGAATGTCAAAACGGATTTAGGAGAAATCGGTCGACATCACTGGCAGTATTCAGGTACATAGACGAGGTTCTTAATATTATAAATGATAGCAAATACGCCATAGGTTTATTGCTTGATATGAGCAAGGCGTATGACCGAGTTCTGTACAGACCATTATTAAATAAATTATATGGGATTGGTGTAAGAGGTTTGATACATAAATGGTTCGAATCATATCTGAGTAACCGCGTTCAGTATGTTGAAATAGAACACTATGATTACTACACGAACAATATCGAAAAAATAAGATCACAAAAAATTAAAATATCTAAATCAATCCCACAAGGTAGCGTTCTCGGGTGTATTCTCTTTTTGTTGTATATAAATGATCTCCCATACATAATAAACGGTCCGTGTACATTATTTGCAGATGACATATCGATAATTATCCCATGCAACAATGTAATGACTATAAACAAAGAAATAAATGACATGCTTTCTAAAATAGAAGACTGGTTAAATGATCACAACCTAAAAATAAATTTTAATAAAACAAAACTAATGCAATTTCGGACATACCAAAGACAACCATTGACAATAAATTATAAATATAAAAATATACCACTAGAAGTAGTCCCAAACTATAGTCTGTTGGGGATAAATATTGATACCAATATAAATTGGAAAGAGCACATCCAAATTATCGCAACAAAACTTGCAAGATTTAGTTATGCCTTATATGAATTAAAAAAATCTACAGACAAAAACACCGCGCTAACAGCATATTATGCCTATGCCCATGCTTGGCTCCAGTATGGAATAATACTATGGGGGAATAGCACAAATGTTACAAACATATTTAGGCTACAAAAACGGTGTCTTAGAATAATCGTGAATATAGACGAACAAACTAGCTGTAGGACATACTTTGCATCAGAAAAAATCCTGACCCTAACATGCCTGTTCATATATGAAATATGCAAATTTGTCAAAAATAATATACACCTATTCCCACAATACGTTAGACCTGTAAATTTACGGCCGCGTAAGAAATTAGCAATTAAATTGCTTAAATTGAAAATAGCTCAATCGGGACCGCACGCAATGGCAATAAAAATATTTAATAAAATCCCCGACGAAATTAATAATATTGAAAATTTTCAGACTTTTAAAAAAACATTAAAAGATTATTTAATTGGAAAATGCTTTTATACGTTGCAAGAGTTCTTAACTTTTAATTCTTAGTTTAAAATGTACTAAATTAATGTGAATAATAAGTGTGAATATAATTTTATACAAATTTCCTCATGAATTCTGTTAATATCAAATTATTATTATTATTTATTTTTATTATTTTTTATATTTTATAAATTTTGACATTATATAATTTTGATATTTTATAAATTTGACTGCATTATATATTTGATTTGACATAAGCACTTAATTGGATTTGATGAATTTAGACATTTTATACACTTTTGACATTTTATGAATTTCGATATTTTATATTTGCTTACTCTCTCAGAATTCCGTAATTGTATATGCATGCAAAATTAATAGCGAAATTGCTGTGCTCAAACCGGGTCTATGTTTGATACCATAGATTATTTAAGACCTTCTAAAATGTACAACATGGAATGCAATAAAGATATTGACTATTGACTATTGACTATTGTGATCGATTGCTTATGCAACCGCGCCGACCCCCGGCAGCGCCTGTGTGCGAGACCTATGAAGCGCCTCTTTTTTTGCGCTTGTTCCCAAACAGTCACACTGTAACCTGTAACACTCGTTGGGACAACTTTGTAAAAAAAATCCCAACCAGTCACACTGTAACACGTTGGGACATCTTTTTTAATGAAGTACCAGGCTACCATGACTATGCAGCCCGCCTAGCATGACCACCGAAACACGATATGATATAGCCATTTATCGCTTTGAACTGTCAAAAATCATTGGATATAACCGCAAACTTGAAATTTTATCGAAGCTGCGAACATGTAAAGGCTTATACTTGTTCGCAGTTTCGATAAAATTTCAAGATGGTGGTTATAATAAATAATTTTTGACAGTTCAAAGCGATAAATGGCTATATCATATCGTGTTTCGGCGGTCATGCTAGGCGGGCAGGAGATGTTTAGCATACTATTTAATCATAATCATAATACATAATTGGGTTAAATAATCTTTTATAATAATAAGTAACCTCTTATATGAATTGTCCCAACGTGTTACAGTGTGACTCGTTGGGAACAAGCGTTTTTTTGTCATCTTGCACCAATACTATGGAGATATATCATCTGGCGCCCCTATTGCCTTGGCGCCTGTGTGCACCGCACACTTCGCACATAGGGGCGCCTCGGGCCTGCACACAGACATAATTACAAAACCGTTATTTTTGGACTCAGACTCGAATTTTTTGACGATTACAAGACTTCCTCTATACTACTTATACGAGAAAGTAAGGAGATTTCTAGGATTTTAAATTAAATTAGAGTTAAATTATAAACTGAAATTTTCAAAAATAGAGAATGGCATGTTTTTGATGCTAGTTTTATCCTAATTGCTAGTTTATCCTTATTGCTAGTTTTATTGTTTTCTTATTATATTCTCACATTAACAACATTAAATTGTGACTCGATTTCTCATGTTAATCGTGTAAGTAAGTAGATAATTGATTATTTTGGTCACATTACCCCTTATGATAATTTGACATCTGACAAATGACTCAAAGGCCTAGATTCCAAGCCAAATACATAAAAAAATAAAAAAAACGGACTATAATCTGTGACATGACATGAACAAAAATAAATTTTCAAAATAAAATAACACAAAATGTTTCTCAGATAAAACTTTTAAATCTAAGTTTTAAATAGTTCAAATATATTAGCGATTAGACGAGCTCTACTAAATCGACATAAAATTACTTTAACATTTTTGTGAAGTAGGTCTCCAGTGATTCTGCTATGTAATGTTATGATATCAGAAATAAAATAGATATTCAAACTCTGTGCAATGTATTTAAATATTAAAAAGTATAATTTAATAATAAGATATGTCAATGAATTATGCTTTCGGTTTTTCACTTTTTCTCCTAATTCTAGTTGGGCTTAACATTTATTTTTTCTACACATTAAACACAGTAGGAAAGCAAGGTCAAACTTTTAGTGTACCCAGCATTAAATTGGATCTGTCGCCAAATGCTTTCAAGGATATTTATCAATATCTTAACTATTTGCCTAATGTATATAAACAGAAGAATTCAAAGTTCATACCTATACAAAGATATCTTATTCAATCATTTAACTCTACTAGTCTCAAACTTTCGCAAAATGTCTTACTTGAAACATCCAATGTAAGTATATTATTTGTACATCTAGTATTGAGTTCTATTTTAGGACTTTGTTAGATCTCTTAGTACAATAATAATCAAATTATTTATTAATGTTTCAGTGGGCTAGTGAAGAGTCTTTATTTCCTCATAGAAACGGAGTATCAGGACAAATATTGCATGCCATGCGTACTTCACAGATAGTATTAGTTGACAATGCTCCAAAAGGAACACAACTTAAATTATTACTTTTGCTAGAAGTGAGTAAATTCCAATTTAAATATCATTGGAATGACAAAAACACAGTATCTTATTAATGGTCTATGCATACTATAATCTACTAGATTGTGTGAGAAACGATATGGCAAAGAAAGGAGTTAATGCTGAGATGATGGCTGACAGGGATATATGGAAGAGAAAAACCTATGACATTCTGTAAATAAAATTACAATTTGAGAAATGATGTATACTATGACCTTTTGTTATAATCTCTGTAATATTTATTATATTTTAGGGAAAGCACAAATTATATTTTAAACCAAAGAGATACCAATTAAGTGATATTATAAATGGCAATATTTATGCTGGTTTTGACCGACATAACTCTGAGGTTTTTGCATATTACCTTGCTATGGTAATGAATTTTACATGGATCACACCATCCATAATTCGCAGAGTTCATTTTAATAAAGATATATTACCAGTTGCAACAACAGGACTCAAGAAAACTATGGTAAAAAATGGTAATAATAATACATTGAATACTTTCATTATATTTGTTGTTTTTTTTATTTGTAACTTTATTATGACTTCTTATATTTTAGAGAGTGGTTCTTTGTGTATATATGGCAAATGTTTTTACTGCAAGGTAAATGAAACTGTATGCCCAGATAGTAAAGGAGAAATAGAAGGCGCAGCAATATTGTACTTAGATAAACCATTTAGAGTATATAAATCACCTTGGAGAAGATCTTACAGTAGCAAGAAAATGGAATGGGAAAAGGATAATGATTTTTGTAAGTAAGTACAAGACTTTTTACTTGTGCAATATTATTTAAATATCTACATAACTGTATGTAATTTTAATAAAAAAAAAGTCTGGCCTTATGACATCATCCCATCTGATGGTAAGGAGTGGAGACCGAATACGAAGATAGCTAGTGTAAGTGCTAGTACTTGTATGCTTCAACCTTATGGCCATGGACTTTAAGCCAGGGCAGCGCGACAGCGGGGTGGCTGACGCCGACTCGGTCTTGAAGGCAGGAGGCAGATCGCGCGGAGCTAGAGTGGCGTAGTGTTGTGTTATGGGACATTAGTGTGTTTGTCCTATCAAAAATAATTGAAATAATTTTTTCCTCAACGTCGTCTGCGGGCATGTTGAAACCTCGGTTGATAAAAAGCAATAAATAAAATGCACAACACTACGTTAATACTGACGCGCGGGCGCCGTTTCCCCTGTATATTTAACTCTATGAGCGCCGCTTGACTGGGGCGTATCGCTCCCTGCGCTGCTGCCTTCGAGGCTAGTTCCATTTAAATCTGTGCATTGGATAGCGCCGATCTCGCGCCGTCGTCGGCCTCGCCCGACCGTCGTCGCTGACTTCGATTCCGCGGCCCATGAGGCTGGCGGGAGTCAATACCTATATTAAAAACTTCTAAATCATTCGAAATAAAAAAATAAACTAGATTTAATAAACTAGACATATTATATTTTAAAATTACATGTGATTGTTTAACTTAGGTCATATTATTTTTTTCAGAAAGGTTGTAAGTTCACATAGTACCAAACGACTATTGAATTTAATAGAGGTATCAATATTTGACTTCCTCATTCAAAATGGTGACAGACACCGCTATGAGGTGTACAAGAACAAAATTGTACTATTTGATAATGGTAAAGGCTTAGGGAATCCAGCAGTTGATGAAATGGATATCTTAGCTCCACTCTATCAATGTTGCTCGTAAGTAATCTTTTTCTAAAGAATTACCTATTAATTTGTTTATTCTACATGTCTTGTGTAAAAAAAATATTTTATTAGGTTTTAATATGTATGGGGCCAGATTTGGAAGAGTGTGCTACTGTCTTGGGTGTCTCCAAAAAGTCTTAACAATAACTATTGGGGGTTGCTCTTTAGCCAAAGGACCTCCAGACATCCAAATCCAGCCTTGTGTATCAAAAAATCTCCACTTCTGTCTTAAACTACTTAGATTATAATCTGTAGAGGCTTCCTCGCTGACTAGAACTCCTTGTGTCTATCCCATTAGTCCCATTGAGTTTATTAATTTATTTAGTATGTCCACATGATACATATTCCAAAAAAGCAATTAACATGTAGAGAAAAAATCGGGAATGGTCTCCCCTTGACTTTCTCGTAAGTATACTGGAAACGACTCAAAAGTTGATAGAAACCTAATATTTTGATGTCATACATGCATTATGGAATAATTTTATTTTTGCGTTTACAAACGCGTAAATATATGCATGTAAAATTTGTTTGCAATAAGCTAAAGCATACTCGAATTATCGTGCTCACGCACAGACACACACACATAGTTCCAAAAATGGTATTTTTGGACTCATGGAGATCCAAAATGTGTAAATCCGTCAAAATCTCGAGGTCGATTTTTTTCTTCTAAGACTTTCCCTATACTACGTATACGAGAAAGTAAAAAGAGCACTTCTGATACATATCACATAACGGCGTACTTACATAATTTTGAATATTTAATTTAGATGAATATGGCATATTCTTCTAATCTGGAGCATCTGGCTTTAAATTTTAGATTAGAGTATAAGTACAGAATCATTATTCAGGTTTACAAAACAAAAGAAAATGTTTAGAAAAGTCAAGATTTGTAGTAACAAGAGTGAAAAAACCGTCACAGGGTGAAAATTTTATCGATTTTTAAAAAAAATATATGATTTGGATTTTTTTTTATATTTTTCCGACTACTTATATGAGTTAGTCTATCAACTGCTTTCGGCTTGACGTCGGGTTCTGGGACATCCTGTATAGAAACAAAGAGTTACTAGGTTACCAATATTTTATTGCAGTCGGCCTAAGAACGTATTTTTATGTAGGTAATGAAAAAAGACGTAACAATAGAGCGAAAAAAATCTCAGTGTCCACATTAAAGCTTATGGAGGAAAGATGTGGAATGGTTCTGCAGTCCGCTGAAGACGCTTGTCAGCGTCGGCAGCTAAGTAAAGAGATCTCCAAGTGCCTAACTCGCGACATACGCCGATTTAATAGAAAATGTATTATAGAGGCTATAGAGCGGAACAAACACTATCTGTCGCTTGGAGATAGCTTGCTAATGAAGCTAAAGACCGAGGATGGCAGAATCATAATCCATCAGTTCCAAGAGCCAAATTGACCTGACACTCAGCCGGAAGTCAGCCTATACGTGATTAGTGTAGCTCTCAAACAGCTGAAGAACACCAAGGCGCTGGGTGATGACGGAGTTACAGCGGACCTTCTGAAAGCAGGATGAATAGTCCTGACAGCTCTTCAGAGGCTATTCAACCTCTTTTATACTCGAGGGTATAAAGCCAAAATCATGGCACGGAGGCGTGGTGAGACTTTTCTCCAAAAAGGGTGATAGGACCCATTTAAAAAACTAGAGACCCATCATGCTCCTCAGTCATGTTTACAAGCTGTTTTCGAGAGTTATAACGAATCGTCTCGCGCGCAGGTTTGACGACTTCCAGCCTTCCGAAAAAGCCGAATTCCGTAAAGGCTATGGTACCATAGACTACACACATACATACGCTGCAGCAGGTATACAGAAGACTATAATCTGCCATTATACGTTTGTGGACTATGAGAAAGCCTTCGATTCTGTCGAGACCTGGGCCGTGCCCCAGTCACTCCAGAGGTACCAAATAGACTATCGAGGCGTCCAAGTGTTGCGGTCACTGTACTAAAACGCCACTATGTCAGTCCACCTTCAAGACCAGAACTCAAAACCCAAACATCTCCAGCGTGGGGTGAGACAGGGTGATATCGTAGTCATGGCTGAGACCTTGGAACACTTGGGCACAATGCTCGACGATCTCTGTAGAGTCTCCAAATAAGTGGGTCTTAAAATGAACATGGACAAGACGAAAATCGAATTCCCTTGTCGTACCTACTCCTGTACAGGTTGGAAGATCTACACTGGAAGTTGTTGTTTGCCTGGGACATATAGTCCAACTTCCAGAAAGAGATCAATAGACGAATCTAGCTACGCGGCATGCTCTCGGCACATCTACCGTAGCCTGTGGCCACGATTCGGTTCCGTATGTCATCACTGGCAATATACGTGTGTGTTGCCAGTGATGACTTACGGAACCGAAACGTGGCCGCTTACAATTGACTTCATAAGAAGGCTCAAGGTCGCTCAAAGGACAATGAGTTTCTTTGCATGATCATATCTGGAATGATGAGATCCGCAGGAGTACCAAGATCACCGACATAGCCCAAAAAATTGCGAACCTTAAGTGGCAGTGGGCAGGGCACATTGCAAGGACTGACGGCCGTTGGGGCGGAAAGGTTCTCGAGTGGCAACCGCGTACCGGGAGACGTAGCGTTGGTAGGCCCACCACAAGGTGGACCAATGATCTGGTGAAGGTCGCGAAAAGCAGCTGGATGCGGGAAGCACGAGACCAATCGGATTGGAGGTCTTTGGGGGAGGCCTATGTCTAGCAGTGGGCATCTCTCGGCTGAAATAATGATAATGAGTCCCGGAATAAGAATATATTTTATGCAATTATCTCATCTTTAAGTCATTATTACGTCCCTGTAGTCCCAATACTTAGTCTTTGTGGATATAAATGTCGGGAAAAATCAAATAAACGTCGGGAAAATAAATGAATGTTAGAAAGACATAATATGACGTGTAATCTGAACTGGTTAAAAATGATAAGATATTCCCAGCTTTATATTAGCCAGAATGTGTGTCCCCAAATATAACCGGCATTTGTGAATGAGAGGTTCACAAAAGCACAGAGGTCCATTGGTGTTTCATGCTCCTGTTTGCAGAGTCTGCAAGCATTAGTTTCTTTTGGCAGTGTCCACTCAGAGTCTGAGCCCTAATCATCATTCTCAGGTTGCCCCTCTTGAGCATTAGTAGTTCGTCGCGTTGGTGCTCTTACGATAGTGTAGTTTGACTATAAATAATGGTAGTTTAATTATTTTATTACAGGTTATCTTTACCAACGTGGCAACATCTAGAGACATTATCAGGTGGGAGTCTCTCAGAAACTGTGAAACTCTTGTCCTCCTTCCAAGGAGAAAAATTGGCTACAGAGGAGCACTTCAAAGCAATTGAAAGAAGATTGTTAAAAATTTATGCCACTGTTCAATATTGTATAGGAAAGTATGGTAGTGCTAAGGTCTTTAAAACTACTTACTAAGTTAGTGAGATGGAGTTAAACTGTGGAGTGGAAATATCTTATGATCTTTAAGCCTTCTGTACTCTGAGCAATAGCTAAACAATACATTAGCAATAATCCTTAAAAAGATACTTCTCAAAATGTTTATCGAAATGAAGACGGCGTTACAATTTAATGTCGCGTCAATGGCTTGTCATCAATCTTGAAATTTATTTACGCGCCTTTATCTATAAATTTAAAACGCACGTAATAAGATCTGTCGAAAAAAAGTAAAATTGGTTCGAATCTCGTTTGAAGCGCGTAGCTATTCGCGCGTCATCTGCGTGTTAAAATACGTCGTGTGCTTAGGCTCTTGCCATAATACTTATTTTTTAAATGTATAAAAGAACGGGCGTATAAAGACAGGAGCACCGCGGATGGCGAACTTTGTATGCGTGTATATGAAGCACCACACATCGGACGCGGCGCGGTGCGGTTGCCAGGCGTGGCGTGCAACGCACATAGGACGCAGCGCGTGCGTTGTGCGGTGCTCCTAAGACAAAGCCGAAAACTACGTATTCCGCTCATCATTAGGATCATTTTTTCTTCTAGACTATACCTGGAAAATTAATAGTTATGAAGCTATTAAAGGTCAAAATTAGATTTCTTTTTGAAGATTTTAATGAAAACTAATTTCTTAATTTATTTCCCAAGAAACATTATTAAAATTTTAAGTATTTCATACCAAAAAAATCGGGAGTGGTCTCCCCTTGACTTTCTCGTATACCGGAAACGACTCAAACGTTTATAGAAACCTTATATTTTGATGTCATACACGCTTGTTAAATTTTCGGTCACCCATCCGAGTACCGACCGCGCACTTGGCTGCTTAAATTTGTGATCGACGACTCAAAAATTGATAGACACCTTATATTTTGATGTCATACCTGCATGTTAAATTTGTTTGCACTAAGTTAAAGCATACTCGAGTTATCGTGCTAACGCACAGACAACAGACACACACACAGACATAATTCCACAAACTTTTTTTTTGGACCCAGGGAGGTCCAAAACGTGTAAATCCGTTAAAATCTCGAGGTCGAATTATTCGACGATTACAAGACTTCCTCTATACTACGTATACGAGAAAGTAAAAAGTCTTTAAAACGTCAGCGCTCAATGTAACCACTTGATGTCGGGGCCATTCAACTCAGCCGACCAAACGTTGTGCACGTCTCCAAGTTTTGGAGTTTCTTTTTAACACCAAAAAAAAATCGTTTCCCAGCTATAATTTTTTTTTGATGTATAGAATGTGTAGACTTGTCTTTGTCTTAGTCTTTTTACACCGTGAATAATATTTAGGTATTGTAATTCCAGTAATATTGAATTGTTTGAAAATACAAAAAATCTAAAATGGTCCGGTTAGGATCAAGTGTTGAGAAGGGCTTTGGCTATTCTTGTTTTTCGTTTTTTATTTAAATCGGCACAACTTTGAAACGTTAGTTAATCATGCCAATAATTCCGGTCATATTATTTTAGGCCTTTAGTCAATAATAATGGTGTTTTCTTTCTTACCCGTGGTGGTGTTAATTTGTTTGTTTTATTGTGTAGTTATAAGTACCTATTTTTTATTATTATGTGATAATAATGTTCTTACATTCATAAGCACAATATAGACATTTCTGTTTTAAAAAAGATACTAAGTAAGTGGTGTATTTTTAACATTTCTTTTAAACTGATTGCAGATGGATCTGAATAATGATCTAATGTATTTCGAAAAGATTTATCTTGAATAAATAATTGTTGTTATTGTTTTTACATTATTTGTATTTACTATTTTTATACTTACATTTTTGTAGGTAATATTTCTTAAGATACCGTTTATATTTTAGGTATTTTTTATATAACAAAAGATTGATCTTTAACTATAATTTGAATCTATTGTAGGTACGTTTTATAGCAAGAAGTTGACTACAGTTATTAAGTTCTTAATATTAATGAAATTTTCTTTACAATACGCTTTGCATATAGTTTATAAAATGTGTATAATTTTATATATTTACGCACACTTAAATGCACCCAAACACGCATACACACATAGTTAAACCCACAAAAACACGTAAGCCAAAGTTGCATGAGTCTACACGAAGTGAAGTTACTGCAGCATGGGGCCTCATTTAAAACCGAATTAACAACTTTTTGACATCTGACAGTCGTCAAGCTTTTGTCAAATTGTATGTATACGTTTTGGATTTAGTTAATATACCTACGCGATAAACAGCGCGATAAGGCGTCTTATTAAGTTAATAGATCGGCACTTTGCAGGTAATAACTTAGAAGTTATTAGAAAGACTTTGTATTTTATATTATATTTGGAATGTTTTAAATATTCAGAGATATTCATTAAATATTCAAATACCCAAACAAGTATTAAAGGGTTGTGTCTAGTAGGTATAACGACTGCTCTACATTCTCAGCCGATAAGAACATTGACGGCGTTGTTGCTAACCAAAAAGCCACTGGAAATCAACAATCGTCAAGGCTATTGTTTTAATGTAGTTGTTTTCTCTCGTTCTTGTCCTAGAATGTAGAGCGGCTATAAGACTTACCTACTTTGTATGTATATGTACCTACCTATATGTACAATTTGTTTGCAAAATAAAACATTTGATTCCGAAAACAAACTTTCCAAACTTTTTGCTACAGGGTGACAGTTTTTTGTTACCTACCTAGTCGTTAATTGGTATAAGTATCTTATTAATTTTTCTAGTTTATATTAAATTGCTCTTACAAAAAATAATAAAAATTCAAATATTATCTATGGATTGTTATATCTACATAATTAAGTTTTTTTTCTAAGCTTTTTTTTTGCTGTAAGTTTCTGCTTGCAAAATATTGATATGAATTTTTGGAAAAATAAAATGTATTTGTTATATAATAACTCTTGTTTTTTCTTTCAAATACCTATCTCAGACCAAGTAAAAAAGTGAAGACGGGGCGTTGCGGAAAACGCACCGAGGCCGGTTTTAGGCCGTGCGCTGCGTTAAGCGAGTGTCCTCGCCGGCGGGCTGTTTCATGCCATTTCCATAGAGCAGCGCTGCGTCTCCCGTCGCACGCGACGCGGGCATCTCTATGCAGATGACATAAATCAGCCCACCACGCGGGTGTCCGCGCCGTGCACCCGCTTAACGCAGCGCAGGCCCCTGAATGTAGTGCGTGAGCAGGTGTTTTTTGATGTATATGTCGTGGCCCGATCGTATAATTGGCCAGATCATGAAACGCTTGGGCATATCGTCTACCTACAGATCACACAGACACGTAGATTAGACTCCCACAAACAGTCCCCTTAGCTTGGTCATAAAAAAAAAATTGGTTGTCTGTAAAGTCGGTTTACTGACGATAGTTGAACGTGACAACGTCTTAAGAAAATACTGATGGAATGGTAGCATTTTTCAAAAGAAAAATTTAATTTCATTTGTTTAATAGATTTCGCATTATAGTATGAATAAACTTGTAATAAAATCTCTTTGGCTATACTATTTGTATCTGGCTGGTTTTGGTATCATTTCAATACATAATTCCAAATTCAAATTATAGAATTAGATTCAGAGCGAGGTAACGCCGCATGACGTCATGTTTTTTCGTGCGTGCAGCCGGCTCTATCGAATTATAAGACGTTGTCACGTCAATAACCTTCAACCTACTGATCACTCCTGACCGCCACCATTTTTAGATAATTGGCTACTCGACCAGTGGTCGAGATTTTTATGGTCCAGTAACATTTCATGATATGCCGCACGTTTCATGATTGGCCAATTATACGATTGGGCCACGACATATATATATGGCAGTCAAGGTGTAGTTTCGTTACAGTACCTAATGTGTGCGTGTAAGTTTGGCACCACGGAAGTGACACCTCAGTGGTGCCTTCGTCGGGTGTATACCACTACTTCCATGGAAATACAAAATGTAAATTATGGGACAAGTGTTTTTTCCTCGTTATATCCCATTATTTCCATGGCGACAAATCGCAAATGGTAAGAGCTTTTTCACAATATCTACATTATGGTGCGCTTAAGGTGGGATAGGTTTTTTTTATCACGCTTTATAAAATACCCATAAACAAAAGTTTAATCCCACTTTCATAAAGTGATTTTATCTAAAGAGGAATTATTTACATAGTTTCTGTGTGCACGGCGACTTGAAAACTGCGCGCGACTAACGCCTCGCGAAACCGCAATGGAAATAGTGGGACAAACGATCCCTGTTAGGGTCCTATGGGGACGTTAGTATAAATAATGGACTGTAACTTGTTGTTTATGCTGGTTCTTTACTGCAGTCTTACAGTACAGACTACAATATTTCTAGATATCTAAATTAATTAAGTAACGATGCCGGAGGTCCCAAGAGAGCGGGTCGCGCCCGCGCGCTGCTTTTATACGAGGCGCGTCCGGCTCCCGTCACATCGCGGTGGCTTCATGTGGCCCCAGCGCCCGCGCGTCTCCTCCCGTGCGTAGATGGAAGCCTGTGTCTCAACAATCCCAGTATTTCTATCAATGATACTACAAAATGGAAATAGTAGGATACACCCCCTTCGTGTACCTATAGGCTACACTAGAGATTACCTATTACATAGCACACCGGGGATTTTTTTTCTTAACCAACAATCTAGGTGGTTGGTTAAGATTTATTTTTCCTAACCGACAATCTGGTTGGTTGGTTGCGATTTTTTTTCTATATGACAACCTAGTTGGTCAGTTAGTTCTCAACTTCACTTTAAAGGCTAATGTTTCACCAATCACTATTTAATAAAATTATTTTTAAATAAAAAAACTAGGCATGTACTACTTAGGTCGTCAGATAGAAAAAATTTCAACCAACCAACCAGATTGTCGGTTAGGAAAAATAAATCTCAACCAACCACCTAGGTTAAGTTAAGAAAAAAAACTAACCGTCCAACCAACCAGGTGGACAGAGTGGTTTGTCGGTTAGTAATAGACCCTTTGACCTTGTTAGTCATTGAACGGAATGTTTGAAGAAGTTCAATTGTGAAGAAATATAAACGATGCCCTTCAGTAAATTCGTCGTGTTCTCACAAATCTAGCCATTAGCTCAGTTGGTACAGCTGTCTTCCGGATCTCGTAAATTCACGGATTTGATTCCCGTCTCAGTACTTACCTTATGGAATAACTTTATTTTTGCGTTTACAAACGCGTAAATATTAATACTAGAAAAATGCACTGAAAAATATCGACTTGCCTCAGGCGGGACAAGAGAGCAAGAGGATGCCGCCTGAGGCAAGTCGATTTTTTTCAGTGCATTTCTCTAGTATCAGTACTTACCTACTATATCACAAGAGGATTTTTAAAAAAAAATTGTTTTCTGTTTTATTTGCTAGATACTTACTTATTTTTTTTGATAAGTGGTGAAAACATGACATTAATTTGTTGCACAGTACGTCGGTAACTTGTTTATTCATCATGCGATTTAGACTAAACATGTGTGTTTGTGTCGCGGGCGGCAGGGCGGGCCGTAACCCGATTATGCCCAATCAGGGACGTCGGCGTCCTAATTGGGCGCCGCCGATGCGAGGGCGGGCGCTTTTTTTAACAAGTTGCGCAAACATGCGTCGGGAGACGGGCGCTTACAGACGATATCGACTGATGCACGGTTTGGTCCATTGATTTGGTTATTGTGTAGATGGTTCCTTCAAAATTTTCTTAAATAGTTTAGGAAGAATGGATGTGCCATTCTTATGCTGGGGCCGCACCTTCGCCTATCGTCACGAAGCTTCGTGCTAGGACACGATAGCGCGCAGATGTGACAGGCCGTTATAGGCTATCGTCGCGAATATTCGGGTTGCTTGTGCGTTATCGGCCGGGAGGCGGTACGTCAAGGTTTTAGCGCGCTAACCTATCGCGCTGTGTGGTCAGACATGCGTTGTTCATTTCGGAGGTTGTTCTCCATTAGTTCAGACGCGTACGGGTGACTAAGTATACGATAAGGCTGAGTTATTTTTTTAAATAAATGCATTACGTAATTATTAGCACACAATTTAGAAGTAAAGAAAGTGATTATCCATAGTTAAACGCAAAGATAAATAATACTACGCAATTTACACGTGGAAATGATTTCAGCCATCTTGGATTATTGCAGAATAGTTCGTGCAAATAAAGAAATGCCACATGCTTTATCGCGATAACTTTGCTCGGGCCGCACTTGCGTGTATCGTACGAAGTATCGCCACGCATTACTTCGAGACGATAAGCGCAGGTGCGGCCAAAGCATTATAACGAATCGGACAGATATATAAGTAGGTACTACGTATATTATGAAATGACTTATCATATCTTGACCCAAGCACCTTCTGGTAGTCTGAAAACTTGGCAACAGGAAGGCAGCACTAGTTAATCTTTTGGTAAGTGCATTGACTGGCCAGGTCAGTCCACTCAATCAATGCAAATTCAACGTAGCACCTAATCCACAGTAGCGCCAGTCTAAGATATTATGAAGATAGCTACCTAAGTATATCAAGAGATAAACCGTCACGCTAGCCACCCTCGCCTTGCCAAAACCCAGGTAGGAAGTAAGGAACACGAGTGCGGGCAATGAATTTCCAAATTTCTTAGTTCGCGTTGGAATGGTAGCCACAGTATGTCGGAGACGCCGTAAACCGTTATGAGGAAGGGAGGTGGTGGGATTATGGATAAAAGCTCCGCAGAGCACTCGCCGTGGTACAGGCGGTAGAACGCGCTCAATGACGTAATTAGAGGCTCAAGATGGTCGGACATGTCTCGCGACGCTACAACCTACAGGTGCGAGCAAAATTCCACTCAGGAGTCAGGACCGTACTTGCGTCTTGTATAGCAAGCACAGTTGATCAGGCGTGAAGATTAATGTTTATAAGTACCTATAGGTATGTATAACCTATAGTGAGATAGGTATCCTTACTTTCCCTTTTGAATTAGGTTCTGTATCTCCAAGTGCGAAGACAAAGGAAACTGTGTAGATATAAATTTATAAAACGCGTCAAACGAATTTGCACCCCAATCGACAATCAAGGGAACGTTATCGCGCGCTCGTCCATTATTAATAGCAAGTACCGAGTGAGTTGGGGCCGGTTGTCATCAATCAGGCACTCGTACAAATGTAGAAACAATATCGGTTGCCGAAGCCCGGCCCGCGGGCGCTTCCCTCATAACATATTTATGGGGCTCGCACCAAATAGCGATTTCATCTGTATCACTCATCCGCGGCCGGTCTTTCTGTTTAATATACTAAACAAAATTTGTTTTTTCCATTACGTTCCTACTTCAAAGCCGATCTAAGTATTTTGTTCTTAATAGTTCTGTTGCGGACGCTTTGCTGGCCTCTTTTTATATAGAGATGTATTTGATAGTTTTCTATATTGTCTATTTACTTCACTTTTCTTGTCACTCATTGCTTTGCTACGAAACGTTGTTATTTTACTTTTCTAATATATTATTTTGATTTCACCTGTTCACGCGCCTTTCATTAATTAGGAAACACACCACTGCTCTCCACATCACACACGTACGCTTCATTTTGGTCCTTCTCCCATTATTACCAGTTACCTATTATTTTTACTTTTTCGGTCTTAGTGACATTTTATTTTCTGTAGTTTTTTCACTAAAAACATTTGTTTAATATTTTTCCATTTTTCATTGTAGTTTCATTTCCGCTTTCATAGATACCTTTTGTAGTCATGTCATTCAAGCTCACGTCTACCTTATCGTCATCCAAACACAGCCATCCCACAAATGCGGAGGCACGAACTGACACGAAATTGCCAGTGACTTCCGCGGGACCGGCCTCTCGAGTCGGTGCAACATCCTCCCGCTCTTCTGCCACGCTTGAGGCACGTAAAGCCGCCGTGTACGAGCGGTATTTACGTCGCCGGCTAGAGTTAGAGGAGAAGATCGCGCAGCTCGATAGCAAATTGGATGAACGACGTCGAGAAAGGGAGCTTGATGTTAAGCGTGCTGCAATCGAAGCCCAATTGAAAATTTGCTCTGATATTCAGCGGCGTTCGACGAGGGTATGTATGGAAAAACAAGGTGAAAAACAAAGGTGCGTAAGAAATCATTTTAATAATATTAAAGTTAGTAACAGCGATTCTGCAGCTACGTGTAAGGAATACGCTGCACAACCCGGCCACGCAAAATTATCACGAAAGGCTACATGGGACTCTGCAACTCTTAATGAGCATAGCAATACAAGAACGAATAAAGTCTGTAGGGGTTCAAACTCGCTGTTTTCTCCGGGACTTGACAAACGTGGGCTCTCAGTCACAAAAGTTTCCGAGGTGGTAGGATCAAGGCCTCCACTCAAACTTACGGAACTTGACACATGTGAGATCTCTGTCACGGAAGTCTCTGAGATGATCAGTTTAACCCCTGAACCCCCTAAGGGACTCGCTGTTAATAAAAACTATTTTTCTACAGGCACATTTGGGCGCATTTGCAACGAAGCATGCAATAATGTGACCAAGACTGCCACCAAAGTCAAGCGATCCTCAGCATTTGAAGACCATGAAAACAACAAGAATAGCGACTTGAAGAAAAAGGGCACGACGTCCCGAGCACCTATCGATGCTTTAGAAATTTGTTTGCCCAATCTTAGTTGGTTACATGTTGTTGGGGCTTGGATACGTGAATCCCGTATCGTTAGTGAATCACCGGGCGATTTACGATATGTTTTTGAACATTTCAATATCGCTTTTGCTTTCCTCCCCAACTATACCATACATCGGAAGGAAAGCACAACCGAGTTGATAAGTAGAAAACGAAACATGATATTAGCATTACCTGAAAAGGTCTCAGGCTGCAACTTTGATGTTTCTGTCGAGGACAGTCGCATCCAATCTGTAGTATTTTATGTCTTTTGGCCTAATATTGCGACTGCACTCAACAAAACTCACCTGGAATTATCGCATAGGTCTATTATTGATAATTATCCTCGGAAACATTGTTCAAAAGAAGTAATACTAGATTTTTGTTTGGAGTTCGTATCTGATTTTATTACGCATAAGGGGAGGGCTGTTGGAAAGAAGCGCGTCAATCCTCTTTTGTTAGGTTCTCATATCATTGTAGAAATTGAGAAAAGAGAATTCCACGCGTCCTCGATTGCTCTGTCACGCTTTGTTACCGCGATGTCATCGCTACAACCATCGCGGCCCCTTTCGGTAAAACATAAACTTTTTAATAACCATGTTTATTCTAATCACAGGCATTGCTGGCCATCCTCTAGAACTTCGACATCCAGCACTCTTACCCCATTGATTGCACGGCTCAAGACTGGACACCACGACCTTCTACGAGTCAACACGAAAGGTTCCTGTGAAGACTTTGAGCGTATTCTGCACCAGTGTCACGGTCGTGTGAATAGTAATGCTAGCAGTCGTCCTACGAGGTTCCCTTTTGTTAGGGGAAGGGACACATGTGTGCTTTTACCTTTGGCGGAACGATTTACGAACGTCATGAGAGATAGAAGTCGAAGTTCTGATACGCCGACAATATTGTCATCACATGTGTCTTCGGTGACAGAAGATCCACCTGTGGTTTTGTCTTTGATGGAATATTTTATGAGCGCCATGCAAGGAAGTGGTACACATACTGACAGCCCGAACATATTGTCTCCGCTTCCGTCTTCGGCGGTAGGACATCCACCTGTCTACCTCTATCACAGCCCATTTGATTGGCTTCGTGGACGTCACCGAGGACATCCACCTGTCCACCTCTATCACAGCCCATTTGATTGGCTTCGTGGACGTCACCGCTGTCCTAGGGCGAGAAAAAAGTCGCGGCTTGTCCAACATTATCAAATCCCTGGAAACTGCTCCTGTCGAAGCACCTTATCAACAGAAGCCAGCAGCAGACTACGGGACTTAAACATGGCGACTGTGACAGCTGATGTGGGTACACGCTCCACACGAGTCCCCGGAATCTCCAGTGCAAGAACAGCGGCGTGCCCAAGAACAAGAAGACAATGGGTAGTGAGAGTGTTGGATGTCGCGACACCAAGACGCACGCAACACCGCTCTCAGATAGATGGTTAGATTGCAAATTGACAGGCTAACTCCTTAACCAGCTGTGTGCATTCCTGCACAAGGGGGGAGGATGTTGCGGACGCTTTGCTGGCCTCTTTTTATATAGAGATGTATTTGATAGTTTTCTATATTGTCTATTTACTTCACTTTTCTTGTCACTCATTGCTTTGCTACGAAACGTTGTTATTTTACTTTTCTAATATATTATTTTGATTTCACCTGTTCACGCGCCTTTCATTAATTAGGAAACACACCACTGCTCTCCACATCACACACGTACGCTTCAAGTTCCTTTAGTGGTCCCTTTGAAGGAACTACAAAGACAAAAAAGCACAGTAATTCCTACAAAAGTCCAAAGGTAGATATTATGTACTGAGAACAAAGGTCTTTAGTAACTGCATAAAATAATGATAATTGTCGTGCCACGTCGCCGTAGTTCAGGCTTCGATCCTCTTGCGGAGGAGATTAGTCACTTGACTACTTACGTCACAAAAACTATATCTAGGTACCACCATGTTTACAATAACCAGTAAACATAATCTAGAAATTACGCCAAAAAAAAATACAACAAGTGTTCTAATTTGTTAAGGATGCTTTTAAGCTAGAAATTGTGTACTACTAAAAATTCTCTTATTGATTTTCAACCTTAAACGCGTCTATTATAAAGCCCAAAATCGATTGGGAAAATGTGCCAGTTTTTACCATAAACTGATGTGCTGTGGCTGAGTGTGGATGTGTTTAAAAAATAAAGAAGTTTAATCATCTAATATTTATTAGTAGTAGGTACTTACCTACTTAAGTACACAGCTATGAACATAGTAGGTATCTATAAACACAGCTATTTATTTACTGTCAATAAATTAATATTTACATTTTTATCTGTAATCGAAAAATGTTTACTTACACACTAGTAAAGGGTCAAAATTATATCTAAGAAGCTTAACTATCTACCTATAGGTACTTCGAGATCTTCATTTCTCCTCATACTTTTACACTTATCACAGTTTAGATAATAATTTACAAATATTTCACAGTTCAATTACTCGTTTGGTCAAAAAATTCACATCACTGCAACCGTCATATTATTATACAAACGTACAACTTAGTTAGGTATTTAAAGCGAAGAATATTGTTTGCACAAACACGTATACATATCTATCGATTTAGGTAGGTACAGTATAAAATAATTTACAGATTTATCACATAAGTACTTAAGTTCAATATATTTCGTATTTATGAAAACAGAAAAAAATAAGAATTAATACAATTAACTAACTAGTTTATACTAGTTAGTAAGTGTCATTCATTCTTATTTTTTCTATTACCTACTTATGTAGGTACTCAAAAATGCATTAATCTTAGGATAATACTTATCTACGTCTGGCTATTTTGATGGTGACCTAAACAAGAGAGTATAATGTTTTAACATTGGACCGTCTCGTCACCTATATTTTAACAGCTTTAGCCATTTCTTGTCAAACGCAATTAATATTTTTCACTGCATCGTAAACAAAAGCAAGCCAATTATAGCGCTATTGATGTTCGCCATTTCATTGTTAGTAAATACAAATTCATCAAAATGTTTTTTTTAGTAACTTTAAGGCTGGTACAACATCCCCTTCATTCCTCTCATGCATGAGTCGTCGAAAACTATGTCAAACTTATTTGCCTCGAAAACAAAATTAGTAAGCAATTGGATTAACTAAATCCGCAAAGATTTTTCTGTTAAATCATAATTTATCTAGTAATATACCTAACTACCATAACTTGTCTAGTTCAACGTAAAGGAACATTAGTTTTCCAAACCTTTGACAGTGATTTATTCAATTAAAACATCTTTTACTTAAATTAATTATACAATATACTTTTTTATGTAAGTACAATCGTATTCAATCATAATAGGTTGGGGAAAAAGATTCTTCGCATTTTTTAAGAAAATTCAAAACATTTTTAATATAGTTTATTTACATTTAACTAAAGTATGTAGGTACCATTTTGTTCGATAACTTTTTGCCATCTTGTAAGTAGGGACATGATCCCATTGCTATAGAAATTTTGGGACTTCTGGTCAAAATACCGCGACAAGTGGTTTTGGCAGTCCTCTCGTGATGTTAACCTGACACTGCCTAAAGAATTCTGAAGAGACCGAAACAGGTGGAAATCTGAAGGTGCAAGGTCTGGACTATACGGCGGATGCATTAACACCTCCCAGCCAAACTCTCTTAATTTTTGCTGAGTGGCTAAAGATGTGTGAGGTCTAGCGTTATCATGATGAAAAACCACACCCCTTCTGTTGATTAATTCCGGCCGCTTTCTCTCAACTTCTTGCTTTAATCTCATCAGTTGTTCGCAGTAGAGTTCAGAATCGATGGTCCTGCCTGGTGGTAACAGCTCATAATGAATAATGCCCTTCCAATCCCACCACACACACAGCATCGCCTTGTTGCGAGTTAACCCGGGTTTCGCCACAGTCTGTGAAGCCTGACCGGCCTTTGACCACGACCTTTTTCGCACGTTCTTGTCATACGTGATCCACTTTTCATCACCAGTTATCAGCTTCTTCAAAAATGGTTCGGTTTCATTACGTCGTAATAAAGAATCACAAATGAGTACACGGTTCATTAGGTTTCTTTCAGTGAGCTCGTGAGGTACCCAAATGTCGAGCTTTTTTGTGTACCCAGTTTTTTTCAAATGCGCCAAAACTGTTGTGTGGTCAATTCCCAGTTCTTCAGCTACGTCGTAACTACTGACATGCCGATCTTGCTCCACTTTTTCAAAAATGGCATCCATTTTATCTGTAATAGGGCGACCAGAGCGGTGTGCATCTTTGACATCAAAATTTCCGGATTGAAAACGCTTAAACCAAATTTGTGCTACTCTCACAGACACTGCACTAGGTCCATAAACATCGCAAATTTTTTTCGCGGCTTGCGTTGCATTTTTACCTTTTTTGTAGTAAAATTTTAAAATGTATCGAATTTCTTCATTAGATTCACTCATCTTGGCGGTACGAAAAACAAATGAAAATCACACATTTTCCTAATTTGAATTTGGAATTATGTTCTTTAAAATTTAAACTTTCAATGATACCAAAACCAGCCAGATACAAATAGTATAGCCAAAGAGATTTTATTACAAGTTTATACATACTATAATGCGAAAAGACTTTTTCCCCAACCTATTATTTTCAATGTAATTGATGCAACAGTAACGAACATTGTATCTCAAAAACGTAGCATTTCTGATGCAAGTTTTAGGATAGGTCTAACATTAGACAGTGAATTGCATTTAAAAAGGCAAGACTGTTTTTTGTATCACAATGGTAACAGCTAAGGATACGGTCCACCAGATGCGGTTACCTTCGCCTACGAACACTTGTAATACCAGCAAGGGGTATCACGCGCGTTGTCAACTTCGTTTGAAATTTTTTCCGCGTAAAAAATGTTGTATTCTTATAGAAAAATCACGACACAATGCTTATACCATGGAGGCACCATAATTACAATTTGCAGATTTGAGAAATATTACATGAATTTTTTTAATCTCGATTAATCGAAAACCGGTAACGTGACTTTTATAAGAATAGCGACGACGAGAAATGATGCGTCATATTTTTATGCTAGCGGCATCGAGTGTTTCATTCATGACATTGCATAAACTTTTGTGGGTTCATTTTAAGTTACTGTTTGAGATTTTCTATTCGATTTCATACGATTTTTTTGTTGACACTGTTTGAACTCTAAAGGTACTAATTTGATTAGGTACTGTATACATGTCATGACATATTCATCTTTGGACATGGCATTATTTAAATTATTGCCAGTATAACTTAAAAAAAAAAGATTTACTGATACGTTAATGTTTGAAAAAAGTACTAGAAAAAACATATTTATCATTATTCCATAATGTTAATGTTTGTTATGTAAATATTTGCAAGCTTAATTTTCATCTGTTATCAAAAAGTTTCTTAATTCACTAGGTATGACTATCACTCGAGGTTGGGTGTGCAAAATATTATTTTATGAGAATAGGAGCTGGAAAATAAGTACTAATGATAATCTGATTAGGTCACTCTTGTTTCTTACTTTAGGGCAAACTCGATGTGAACTCTGATTCAAGTAACGTCAATAATATCGTCTTCAATGTCCGCGGTTGGCTATGTGTCCGCGGCGGGCGCGGCCGATGGCGAAGGCGCCCGAGCGGCGGCGATGGCCGCGGCGTGTCGGCGTGCCTTGAGTCGGAGGTCGGCGATGGAGGACGAGCGGCAGCGGGCAGCCAGCGCGGCCAATCCGGCGTAAGGAGGGCACAGGGCAGCTGCTGCCGCCGCCGCGGCACTCGCATACTGTTTCCATCATAAGCCATTTAATCAGACATGGGCTTGGCAGACGACAGGGTGGGGCAGGGCGGGTCGGGCAATTTCGTCGCGTATGGTAGAACAAAGCGAATTGTATATATTTCTAATGGATACATGGTATTTATATCCGCCATGTCCGCGCGGCATGATCATGGCTGCCCGCTGTGGATCACACAAACCGCTTTGTATAACTAACGCAGACAGGAGTGCAGTCAGCTAATTTAGTCCACGCCACGCGCTCTCTTTTTTAGAACGAATGCTCTGAACGAAGACCCTGCCCTGCAAATGCCCTGATCAAAAAGAACGCCCCGCCTCGTCGTCTTCCGGAGCGTCTTAGATAGAGATCGCGAATAAACAGAATAAAAAATTATATTCTTAATTTATAAATCAACATTATAAAAAGATTTAGGTAGATGATGGGGATCTTGTCACTATATAAAATATGCTTTAATAAGCGAGGGAAAGATATACCATAAATCAAAGTGCTTAACTAATATTATATCCTATATTTATAACTACCCATTAATATACTAAAATAAAATCACATTTAATTTTTCAGGTGTGCTAAGAATATTCCTAGATAAAATACGATAGAAAATATGTATTTTATTAATTAAATACTAATATTTTTAATAAATTAAACAACGATGACTTGCAAACAAATGTTTGCCCTACCAGAATCCGATTCAAACTCAGGACTTCACGTCCAAGCAACAATGCTACCATTCATCTAGATATAAGCCAATTTATTCATAAATATAATTAATTCAATAACTCTCCAGTGCCTAAGAAACTTAATTATTTCATTACTTAAATTAATACTACGTACGTAGTTAGTCGCCTACGACGTAGTGACTTTCTACAACATAGTAGCTACGAGCTTCCTACGACGTAGTAGCTACGCGTCTACGTCCTTTCTACGACATAGTAACTACGAGCTTCCTACGACGTAGTAGCTACGCGTCTACGTCCTTTCTACGACGTAGTCGCTACGAGCTTCCTACGACGTAGTAGCTACGCGTCTACGTCCTTTCTACGACGTAGTCGCTACGAGCTTCCTACGACGTAGTAGCTACCGCTACGTCCTTCCTACGACGTAGTAGCTACCGCTACGTCCTTTCTACGACGTAGTAGCTACGTCTACGTCCTTTCCTCGACGTAGTCGCTACGAGCTTTCTACGACGTAGTAGCTACGCGTCTACGTCCTTTCTACGACATAGTAGCTACGACTTTCTACGAAGTAGTTGCTACTAACTTGCTACGAAGTAACCGTAGAACCGTAGTTACCTTGTAATTAACTGTTCTTATTACTAGAATATCCCAATTCTATTTTTGCGGGTAAGGTTCCACTTGATTCTGGGTTAACATAATTGTTAAGTTCGCCATAAAGAAAAAAGAAGTTACCTGGTGAGCTGCAGCAGATAATAGCGCAGAGTCGAATGGAGCGAATGCGGCTGGAGGCGAAGGGTGCGGCGCAAGTGGCAGCGGGGGCGGAGGCGGTGGCGGAGCACGCGGCACCGCGGATAGCCGCGGCACCGATACATACGGGGCCACTCGGCATGGCTCCAGGGGAGTACCACCACCGCTTACTAGCAAACCTATGAGATATTACCAAACTTAGAACGCACTCTAAAAAATTTCGCAAACTGTACTGAGTAAAGTTCATAGCACACTTATCAACTCGGAAAGCGAACGCCTATTTTTAATTGAAATTATGTGTTGTGTGGAAATTAAAAGATTAGGCTGTAAAATATAACTTAGAAAATACCACACACTCTACGAAGGTGATATTTAAGACTCTTGACAGCACTCTCCCAAATACCTCCTGCGCTTGGCCACGATGGCGCATTGAAATGCCACTCTATCTGCATATCTGCCATATTTTGGTAAAATATTTCATCTGTGATTTGTGTCAAATTAAAATATTCTTGTTGTATTGTGTTGTTAGCTCCTACAAAATTGGTTCCATTATCGCTGTAAACGTGTCGTGGGGCTCCTCGCCTTGCCGACATTCTTCGTAAGGCAGCTATAAACGTTGACGATGTAAGATCAGACACCAGCTCCAGGTGTACTGCCTTTGTAGCTAAACACACAAAAACAGCTATATATCCTTTACTGCATTTTACCCCGCGGCCCCTGTTACTTTTGACTTCAACGTAGCCGGTGAAATCAACACCCGTATGATAAAAAGGTCTGGTTTGGTTTGTTCTTGCAGCTGGTAAATCCCCCATCAACTGGTTTTGGTTTTCAAATTTAGCTCGTCGGCACTTCACACAACGACGTAAGCGCTTTTTTACGGCGTTATTTCCACCTATAATCCAAAATTTTCTTCTCAACCAAGCCAGCGTGAGTCGAGGCCCTCCATGAAATGTCAGTTTATGGTTATAGTCAATAATCATATCAGTCAAATGGTTACAGTGTGGTAATATAATGGGGTGTTTCATTTCTTCATTGAGATTGGCATGTTTTATCCTTCCGCCAACTCTTAAAACACCTTCAGAATCTAAATATGGATGTAATGGTAGTAAACGGCTTTTTGGTTGCAATTTGGTTTGGTTTTTTAGATTGGTGATTTCGTCACAAAATTCAGTTTGTTGCACGTGTTTTACTAATAAATTATTCGTTCGTTTTAATTCTGCAATGGTTAAGAATGGTGGTTTGTTTTGGTCACATGAAAACGCGCGTATTATCCACGCGAGAATTCGACACGTTCGTGAATAACTACTGTTATTGTTTATCAAGTTACCGATGACGTCATTCTCATATGGTTTGGTGATTACATTTGTTTGGAAATGTTTTTTGATTTCTTCTTCGGTGGAATAATTGGTTTTCTTGGTGGAATAATCTTCTTTAAAAGCTGGGAGCCAGTTAGGCCCTTTCCACCAAATTGGATGGTTATTAAGTTGCACAGCTGTTATGCCTCGGCTTGCACAATCAGCAGGATTTTCATCAGATTTGACGTAGCTCCAATTTCCGGGTGGTATTATTGAAGTGATTTGTTTAACTCTGTTGGCTACAAATGGTTTCCAACGGTGTGGCTCGCCGTTAATCCAGCCTAACACCGCTGTGGAGTCTGACCATCCAAACGTTTTAATATTGTGTTCAACGAGACACAACTGCACTATTTTCATTAATTTGGTCATTAATAGAGCAGCACATAATTCTAATCTTGGTAGGGTTACATCTTTTTTCACTGGTACTAGGCGTGATTTAGCAGCCACAATTACCACGGAATCGTGCGTTTTACAGAAGATGACACAGGCGTACGCTTTAGTTGATGCGTCGCAAAATCCGTGTAACTCTATGTTATCATTTTCTTGGCACTTTAGCCATCTTGGTATTTGTGTGTTATTTATATGTTGCAGATCCACTTTGCTCTGATTCCATTCATGGTTGATATTTTCTGGTAAAGTATCGTCCCAGCCAAGATCTAGTTGCCAAATTGACTGGAATAACAGTTTCAACTTAGTGGTTACAGGGGTGAGCCATCCCAAAGGATCAAACACCTTTGAAAGTTCTGAAAGTAACTCTCTTTTAGTAATCTTCTCATTTGGTGATGATGTAATTTTGATGTCAAAACTAAATTGGTCGCTCAATGGTGTCCATTTCAGTCCTAGAGTTTTGGTTGATTCCTGTTGTCTGAACTCAAATGAACTTTCATTTTCATTCGGAAGATTTTCTAATATTTGTGGTTCGTTGGATTTCCATTTACGTAGGTTAAACCCGCCTGATTTGAATAATTCTATTAATTGGTTCTTAAGTTTCTTTGCAGCTTCTAAATTGTGCTGACCATGCAATAAATCATCCATGTAGAAATTATTTACAGCTTTAGCCGCCTCTGGATAATTTTGGGCTTCATCTTTCGCTAATTGTTTCATTGTCATCAAAGCTAAAAATGGTGCTGCCTTGGTTCCGTACGTGACCGTGGTGAGTTGGTATTCTCGCAGAGGTTCCCTCGGGGAATCTCTCCATACAATTTTCTGATATTGTTGGTCCTCTTCACTTACCAGAATCTGACGGTACATTTTTTCTGCATCTGCTACGTAACCTATTTTGTATTGTCGCCATTTAATAATTATGGATAATAGGTCATGTTGTAAGTTCGGTCCACTGTACATAAGGTCATTCAAACTATGTCCAGTCGATGTTTTTGCTGACCCGTTGAATACGACTCGTATTGGAGACGTCGTTGACTCGGAACGTAAAACGCAATGGTGTGGTAAAAAACATTCTAATGTATGGTTATTACGGCTTATTTTCATGTGACCAAGATTTAAATATTCATTTATGAATTGTTTGTAATCAACTGCTACTTGGTTATTGTTCCGAAGTTTTCTCTCTAACTGATAAAATTGAGCAATAGCTTTTGATTTGGATTTGCCTAGTTTTTCTTTTACATCTCAGGTCCCACCTTTCCGAAGGCTCGAAGGACCAAATAAAATTGACGAGATGGTAAGGAAACAGAAAAGTAACTTCAAAGCTTTGGCTAGAACCATGTCTCAAATCAATCTCAATTTGTTAACTGAAAAATGGGAGTTTCAAGATGTACTAAAGACAATCGAAACACGCTGGGCTGCGATTGATTCCCTGCACTGGGAAATCGACAGTCATTTGGAAGTAGAGGATAAGAAATATGACGAATTATTTACCAACTATGAGAAAGAGTATTATAACATTAAAAAATGCATCAACAATAAAATGTGGGACGCCACCCATAGAGATAATTCTACACCAATAATAGACATACCAATTTTCAATGGCAATTACCAGCAATGGATTTCGTTTAAAGATTTGTTCTATGAATCCATTCATAAAAATAAATCGATGTCGCAAGCACAAAAAATGCAGTTTTTAAAAGGAAAGCTACGCGGAGAGGCTGAAAAGCTTATACAGCATCTTCACGTTAGTTCTGATAATTATCAAACCTGTTGGGACATTCTTAATAAAAGATATAATAATAAGAAATTGATATTTAACTCACACATGAACGTAATTATGTCTTTACCAGTCATGCATCAACAAACAACAAGTAATATAAAAAAGATCCACGATACCACTAATGAATGCCTCAACGCTATAAAAAATCTAGGAGTTGATACATCTACTTGGGACCCAATTATTGTATACCTTCTTGCACAAAAGCTGGATGCCGAGACGTATAGTGACTACATCGACTCTTTACCAGACCCAAGAGATTTACCATATTTGCATGATTTTCTAAATTACTTGGAAGGGAAATTCATTGCCTTGGAAACAGCTCGTCGCAAAACCGAGACACCTAAATACCCGCAATCATCTCATCTTAATCAACATCACCATAACCAAACCTTTAACAGCGGAAACCAGTATAGGAAACCAAAAGATGCCGGATTTAGACAAACCAATAATCTGTACAGACCAACCAGTTTCAATAATCCTAATAGATTTGTTGAAAGTAAACCATTTATAAACCACTCAACCACTAAGTCATACCAATCAACAAACCATGGTTGTTTAATATGTGAAGAAAATCATGCGCTGTTTGCATGCAATAAATTTCGTGAACTAAATAACCAAGAAAAGCGAAGATTAATTGCGCAATTTAACATATGCATAAATTGCTTAATTAACCACAATGGAAAAGAGTGTACTTCGCAAAAATCATGTCGCTATTGTCACGAAAAACACAATACGCTGTTGCACAATGCCTACACGATCACAAACCCTGTTACCAATCAGCCTAATCAGCCTAACCATTCAAAATGTGTAACACACGTGAACAATGACCAACAATCAATGACCGACATCTTATTGGCGACCGCTCTAATTAACGTCTTAGGAGCTGACGGAACCTACAAAACTATGAGAGCCCTAATTGACCAAGGATCTCAAACCTCAATCATTTCCGAACATGCAGCACAACAACTTGGAATCCCTCGGCAAACATGTAAAGGTTCTATTTTCGGTATAGGAGCTAAAGAAAGTAGTTGCAAAGGAATTATAACCATTACCATATCATCACTACATAACGACTTTACTATGACGATTGACGCATTAATCATGAAAAATCTTATTAAGAAATTACCAAACCAATCTTTCACCAAACCATCCTGGCAATATCTCGCTAACATACAACTTGCAGACCCTGAGTTTAACCAAAGCCGTCCTATTGACCTGTTACTAGGCGCAGATGTTTACTCCGAAATTATGTTACATGGAATCATTAAAGAAGACCAATCACAACCTATCGCACAACAGACTCAATTAGGCTGGATCTTGTGTGGTAACGTAAAATCATACTACTGTAACTTAGTTTTGAATAACTGTGAAGACATAAAGAAATTTTGGGAAATAGAAGATTTAACAGACGGTCCCGATAACCAATCCAGTGAAGATTTGTATTGTATAAAACAGTACCAATCAGAAACCAAACGTCAGTCAGATGGCCGTTATGTCGTTAGATTACCAATGAAACCAGATGTAAAAGAAAAACTAGGCAAATCCAAATCAAAAGCTATTGCTCAATTTTATCAGTTAGAGAGAAAACTTCGGAACAATAACCAAGTAGCAGTTGATTACAAACAATTCATAAATGAATATTTAAATCTTGGTCACATGAAAATAAGCCGTAATAACCATACATTAGAATGTTTTTTACCACACCATTGCGTTTTACGTTCCGAGTCAACGACGTCTCCAATACGAGTCGTATTCAACGGGTCAGCAAAAACATCGACTGGACATAGTTTGAATGACCTTATGTACAGTGGACCGAACTTACAACATGACCTATTATCCATAATTATTAAATGGCGACAATACAAAATAGGTTACGTAGCAGATGCAGAAAAAATGTACCGTCAGATTCTGGTAAGTGAAGAGGACCAACAATATCAGAAAATTGTATGGAGAGATTCCCCGAGGGAACCTCTGCGAGAATACCAACTCACCACGGTCACGTACGGAACCAAGGCAGCACCATTTTTAGCTTTGATGACAATGAAACAATTAGCGAAAGATGAAGCCCAAAATTATCCAGAGGCGGCTAAAGCTGTAAATAATTTCTACATGGATGATTTATTGCATGGTCAGCACAATTTAGAAGCTGCAAAGAAACTTAAGAACCAATTAATAGAATTATTCAAATCAGGCGGGTTTAACCTACGTAAATGGAAATCCAACGAACCACAAATATTAGAAAATCTTCCGAATGAAAATGAAAGTTCATTTGAGTTCAGACAACAGGAATCAACCAAAACTCTAGGACTGAAATGGACACCATTGAGCGACCAATTTAGTTTTGACATCAAAATTACATCATCACCAAATGAGAAGATTACTAAAAGAGAGTTACTTTCAGAACTTTCAAAGGTGTTTGATCCTTTGGGATGGCTCACCCCTGTAACCACTAAGTTGAAACTGTTATTCCAGTCAATTTGGCAACTAGATCTTGGCTGGGACGATACTTTACCAGAAAATATCAACCATGAATGGAATCAGAGCAAAGTGGATCTGCAACATATAAATAACACACAAATACCAAGATGGCTAAAGTGCCAAGAAAATGATAACATAGAGTTACACGGATTTTGCGACGCATCAACTAAAGCGTACGCCTGTGTCATCTTCTGTAAAACGCACGATTCCGTGGTAATTGTGGCTGCTAAATCACGCCTAGTACCAGTGAAAAAAGATGTAACCCTACCAAGATTAGAATTATGTGCTGCTCTATTAATGACCAAATTAATGAAAATAGTGCAGTTGTGTCTCGTTGAACACAATATTAAAACGTTTGGATGGTCAGACTCCACAGCGGTGTTAGGCTGGATTAACGGCGAGCCACACCGTTGGAAACCATTTGTAGCCAACAGAGTTAAACAAATCACTTCAATAATACCACCCGGAAATTGGAGCTACGTCAAATCTGATGAAAATCCTGCTGATTGTGCAAGCCGAGGCATAACAGCTGTGCAACTTAATAACCATCCAATTTGGTGGAAAGGGCCTAACTGGCTCCCAGCTTTTAAAGAAGATTATTCCACCAAGAAAACCAATTATTCCACCGAAGAAGAAATCAAAAAACATTTCCAAACAAATGTAATCACCAAACCATATGAGAATGACGTCATCGGTAACTTGATAAACAATAACAGTAGTTATTCACGAACGTGTCGAATTCTCGCGTGGATAATACGCGCGTTTTCATGTGACCAAAACAAACCACCATTCTTAACCATTGCAGAATTAAAACGAACGAATAATTTATTAGTAAAACACGTGCAACAAACTGAATTTTGTGACGAAATCACCAATCTAAAAAACCAAACCAAATTGCAACCAAAAAGCCGTTTACTACCATTACATCCATATTTAGATTCTGAAGGTGTTTTAAGAGTTGGCGGAAGGATAAAACATGCCAATCTCAATGAAGAAATGAAACACCCCATTATATTACCACACTGTAACCATTTGACTGATATGATTATTGACTATAACCATAAACTGACATTTCATGGAGGGCCTCGACTCACGCTGGCTTGGTTGAGAAGAAAATTTTGGATTATAGGTGGAAATAACGCCGTAAAAAAGCGCTTACGTCGTTGTGTGAAGTGCCGACGAGCTAAATTTGAAAACCAAAACCAGTTGATGGGGGATTTACCAGCTGCAAGAACAAACCAAACCAGACCTTTTTATCATACGGGTGTTGATTTCACCGGCTACGTTGAAGTCAAAAGTAACAGGGGCCGCGGGGTAAAATGCAGTAAAGGATATATAGCTGTTTTTGTGTGTTTAGCTACAAAGGCAGTACACCTGGAGCTGGTGTCTGATCTTACATCGTCAACGTTTATAGCTGCCTTACGAAGAATGTCGGCAAGGCGAGGAGCCCCACGACACGTTTACAGCGATAATGGAACCAATTTTGTAGGAGCTAACAACACAATACAACAAGAATATTTTAATTTGACACAAATCACAGATGAAATATTTTACCAAAATATGGCAGATATGCAAATAGAGTGGCATTTCAATGCGCCATCGTGGCCAAGCGCAGGAGGTATTTGGGAGAGTGCTGTCAAGAGTCTTAAATATCACCTTCGTAGAGTGCTTGGCGAGCAGAAACTAACCTATGAAGAATTTACTACTCTATTGGCTCAGTTAGAGGGTTGTTTGAATACACGACCATTGTGTACCATATCTGAAGATCCAGACGATCTGGATTTTTTGACTCCGTCGCATTTCCTTACCAGTGGACCATTATTAACCATTATCGAGACAGAAAAAGACGCACGTACCAGGTGGCATCTTGTCCAAAAAATTTATAAAGATGTTTGGAAACGGTGGCAAGCTGAGTATTTGACTCAACTAAACACACGATCAAAGTGGTGTCACGCTCAAAGTAATGTTAAGATCAACGATATTGTGATCATTCAAGACGTACACGTGTCTCCGGGAAAATGGGCACTCGGACGAGTACTAGAGGTTCATCCCGGCAGTGACGGACTTGTTAGAGTCGTAACGTTAAAAACCAAGGGAGGTGTATTGAAAAGACCAATTAGCAAACTTTCAATCCTTCCAATTCAACACGAGGAAAACCAACCAAACCTGACTGGTGAAATTAAACAATAAATATCTTATAACCACCACGTTGAAGAACCAGCAAATCTAAGATATGTAACTTTTTGACCATTGCACTGATGTTTCTCATGCTGTTAGTATCACCATCACAATGTAGTACTTAATTGCCATACCAAACAACCAAGCTGCATGAAAACCAAACCATTAACTTTCAGTAACATGAGATTGATAAGAGACGAATGGAAAATTGTGGTATTTTACAATACAAACAACGTCACACTATCACCTAGTTTAGTTACATCGACCTACACCATTGCCAAGAAGACCTGGAACATTAGATTGAAATTACCAGATAAAAACCACCATCGTCGCCGTGTCCTTTTGAATGTAACAGGATCAATAGCTCACTGCCTATTTGGAGTGCTTGACTTGACGATGACTTTGAGCAACAGTACCAGAAAGATATAAATAATTTAAAAAGAAACCAAAAATACTTTAACCAACTACAAAAAAAAAAAACCCGATCAAGAAGATATATTTCAATTTGTAAAGTAGTAATCACAAAATGCAAAAATACGTGGGTACAATTACATAATGTAAACAATTACTAGTACTCGTGTTACGGTCAATGCTCTTTGTAAATCATAATACATAAGTGACCATCAGAAGACAAGGGCAAGGTCGGGATACTCGCCTTGGAAAGTGGATGTATCATCAAAAACGACGGGATCGAATTACTGTCGCATTAAGAGTTTACAAACAATGTAAAGGTGAAATCAGATATCGAAATACCAACAATTAATATCAATGTGAATTACCATGCCGTTATTGGCTCAGGAAAATGAAACTAAAGAATTAAACGTTTAAGGAGAGTTAGAGACGATTGAAGATGAAAATCGATCAGGTGAAGAGCAATACCAAGATATATCTAGAGGACGGAACATCTCTAGATTTCAATGATGTCCACCACTACATCGAAAGCTACATACTGGCTTATGCTGGTATCGTAGCACGTTTGGCGTACGGCGTGCGGAGGATCCGCGCGCGGGTCCAGTCACGCACGGCGGGGCGGGCACGCTGCCCCGCGCCTCCACATCATAGTGCAAATAACTAGTATTTTAGTGTTAGTGAACAAATTAATCAGTCTAGTGATAGTGCGAGTGATCAAGTGAATTCTAAAGTACACAAAGTGAAATTACCAATTCCTACCAATTTTAGTATAGTGGATAATAGAGACTGTAATAAATGAATTTTTAAGCTTTTATGTTACCATCATCTTGTAATATTGCACCAAGTTACTTTTTATCACCTTGTATAACTATGCACCCTCATGAACCATTTTCCTCCCTCGGGAATATGTACAATACAGTACAGTTTATTGTCTCAGAGTGCGCGCGATCAGCAAATTCAATAAGACCCGAATATTATGATTTTATTTGTATTAAGCAAAAGGACAGTTCACGATCGGACACCAACCGCGCCGCGTGTGCTCTACCATTACCATAACCATTTTACCACTTCAATATACCATTTAACACCATACACAGTGTTTTACCATTTTACCATTTAGTTTGTTGGACTTACACCCGACACACACCATCCATTCTCAACCAACCTAAAGTGATTTTCCACCAGAGTGGCGAGGCGAAGCGAGGCGAGAAGAGAACTGAAATTTGTATGGCAAATTTTCAATCCTCTCCTCGCGCATCTTTGGTGGAAACAGTGTGGATTGACGAGAATATGCGAGGCGTGAATTGAAATATTTGTTTGTGTAAAACTGAACCGTATTGCTTCCGATATAGAGTATAAATTAACTCTGAAACAGGAAAACGCTTCTCGCTTATTGTTGTTCATTAACACGAAGAACACATTTGCAACTTTCCTTATCATACCTGCTTAAGTATACTATTTGTGCGTGATCTCTCAGAAATAACATCATCATGATTTCTTTGGTAAGGGCCTTTTATGTTTTTTTTTTAATTTAGCGTTTCAGATTTTAAAAACCTAAGAACCACTTAAGTACAACTTAAGCGTGAACGTTTAAATATGGTGAATATTTGATTGCCTCAAAACTTTGTATGGTTTTTTCTATATTGATAAAAATTGTTTTAAATAGTTTCTAACGTGTCAATACAGAAGCGAGGTAGGTCTTGGCTGATCCGATGAGCCTATGAGAACCACACACGGTGACAGTTTATTATTAGGAGGGGCGATTTAAAAATACTTAAATAAAAGAAGATCCTAAGTTGTGTTAAAATTATAACCGTAACGATATAGTGAAATATAGACTTCAGTGGTCCCAAATCCCAAGCTAAATTACAGTTATCTTTGTTTTACAGGAGACTATGTGAAGTCTTAAAAACTTACAAAATCAATATTTATTATATTAAAAAGTGTAATTTACAAATGTATCAGAAATAGTAGTAAATACTTAATGTAAACTAAATGGAGTTAACTTTGTAAGGGCGACGAAACGATTTGTAAGGTGTCTGACGGTCGGGTAAGCCCCATTGATTGGCGCGGGCCAGTCTCCGGCGGGCGCAAAGCCACCCAGATCCATTTTCAAACTCCACTTAATTAAATTGATATTTAAGTAAAGCATAATTTGCTCGTAAATTAAGTGAGATCCATTGTTTATAGCCGCCTGCCGGGCGAACTGAGCAATTAATAAATTAACGCGGATCCAACCGACTTAAGGTGTTCGGTTGCTCTCGTCTAAAGGATTCATTAATTTAATTACTCGCGCCTTTAGATCAGAACTGCTGTATTAGATCTAAACGAGACTTTAATTCAAATGGTATAAAAGTAAAACTGAATTAACATAGATATTGAGTTCCGCTCACATTTTGATTTGGCCTTAAATTATCAGTGCCCCCTCATAAATTTAGCTATTGACAGTAATTGTGTGTACGATTTTGATTTAGCGATTATCTTTATGTAGTTAGGAAGCAAGTCCGGCAAAGTGCGAGGCGAGAGTAATTCGGCATAACGTATAGGTGGCGAGGGTGGGCGCGGCGCTCTCTGTAAATCAGGCGCGCTCCGGTCGCCGTCGGCATTATCAAAATGGATGTTCCAACCTCGTATGAGTTATTTCCATATTTGACACCGAATTACTTTCGAGAAGTGCCGACATAAATACGAGCGGGTGTGCGTCCGGCGCCCCTACCCCGCCCCCTCCCCTCCCCGACCGCCGTGCATTTATTTGATTAACTCAGAGTTGTTTAATTTAATCGAATTAGAAGGCAGCCCGAGCGGGGCCGCGCCGTCTCGCTTATTTTAAAACGCTCCAAACATCTTTACAGCGGTTTCTGCGCAATAAAATATCGCCACCCTCACTGTGCGCGAATAACTTTACAATTTTATGAACAGGGGAACAATTAGGCGTCGGTGTATTCTTTTTATTCTCTAGTTTCACGGCATTGTGATTGTTTTTATGGCGGCCCCGCGCCCGGCCAAGATTCATTTCTTCGTTAAAAATGAATTCTTAATTTTATGAAGATCCAGCACCTACTTTTTATGATTTGTTGCTACGGTATTCAACAGGGGATGTATGAATTTGTTTATGTTATTCCTTCAGATTTATATGAAATATGGTGCGATTACATGCAGTTGTTTTCAATTAGAGTGAATAGAATAGTACTTCAAGAACCCATGATCTGATGGTATCTTTATGCAAAATATTATTGAAAATATTTATTAATTATGTAAGAAAAAAGTTTAAAGTTATTGTGTATTTCCTTAGTCTAATAGTGATATTAAACTCGAATCTATACTTTATGTTGACGAGGACTATCAAACAAAAGAGTTTCGTCTTAATATCTACCCAGCCAACCTTACATACAGGCCTAGTAGGTAAAAAGTAAAAATTTGGTAGGTATGTACATCATAACATGTTTTTCGTATTCTCACTCCGATTAATTATTATTCACTATAAGGTTTATAATTATCTAATTATTAGATTCTCAATTCATTTCTCAATTTGATTCTCAATTCAATCAATTAGCAAAGAGCATATGATTTCACTTTCTTAGGTAAATCAATATCGTAAGTAGCGTAATAGAAGTACGCAACACATCAACATTTTTGAAAATCTAACAAGATCTATTAGCAATGATTGCATCTGCCAAGTCATTCAACGCTGAGTAAGTGAACCACAAACGGTGCATTTCCATCGTCGTCAATCTCGCCGCTCCGTCAAAGGGATGTAACAAATAACCGTTTCATTTCACTTTACATGATTGTGCTCGCGTTAGCGGGGCGGCGGGCGCGGGGCACATAAGTTAATAAGACATTTAGCCCGGGACGGCGGGATTGCGTCCGAATGGCTCCCACGGGGAATCATTTTATTTGATTCCAGCGAGCGGCTTTTTTCCGCTTTACGCTCCGTTTAGCGGTAGCTCCGGACGAGAGTGCGCGCAATCACGGATAGTGTGAGCGAGCGGTCACCTCTCGTTAGCGGATATGACGTCGTGGCCGGAGACGAGACACACCGACGTCATGCGAAGGGAATTAAGATGACAAGCGGCCGCAGCTACAATTATGGGCAATTAATTTTATCTTCGCGACTACGTATATTTACCAAGTCACATAGATGGAGAAATACTGAACAACTTATATTAAAAAAATCGTATCGTTTAAGTTTGTTAAGCATATAGTATAACTTCTCGACCCTGGGGAAGTAAGTAACCGTCACCGAATCTTTTTGTAATGTTGTGTCCGTCAATGAGATAAGGGCTAGCAGTGTAAAAGTGATAACCTGATCTTTGGAACCCTATAGTCATGTGACGCAGGCTTGGTTGGCAACCATATTAAATTACATTAACTGTTTCAAGTTTAAAAGATGAAAAATCTTGTCTGATTTTATCATTTTGTATTTAAATTAATGGTACCTACCTATTAATACTTGTATGTGCTCAGTGTTTTGGTACATAATTAAGTTCCCTTAACCAAAAGGATAAAATATAGGAACAGGTAGCCTCTAAAACTTAAAATAATGAAAACCTTCTATTTTCTTCGATATAAATCAGTATTTTTTTTCGGTATCGATGAATATTCCAAATAATTTAAAAAGGTGAAAAAATGTAACTATATGCATTAATTTCAAAATCTTGAACGCCATTTCATATTTGATTGGGCAAAATATAGGAAACACTAATCAAAATAGTTTATTCCAATGACGTCATATTCCTTTAGGGGCAGATTCCTGGGCAGAAAAACTAGCGAGATAAAATATGCACGCGAAATGATATAGGTAAGTACGTAAACATTAACAAATGTGATCACCAATTCACTCCATTACTGTTAAATACTTGTTTCCATTGGGGAGATACGAGCACTTGTATCTACTAGCGTCTGGTATGCGGATAATTTTTAGGAATTTTGCTAAACCATCTTTGTAGTTCAGTATAGTCCTTCGCCCATAGGTCTCAGAACCAGGCCATGTCCAAGGTTTGCTTAGCTTGGTTGCTTAAAACTGTCCCTATAGGAGAATCTACCCGCAAACAATCCAGTACAAAAACATTTGTACGATTTAGCCGCAGTCAACGATTACATTCCTCTGAATGAGATTTAACGACTTCAAAAATACTTCCCTAACCAGCGGGAGAATTTGTAACGGAATACTAACGCATTATGTATTCTCCATGATTCTGTCTAACTAGATTACAGTTCCCGCGGCGCCCGGTCCGACTCTAACAGTTTTTTAATTCAACCATAACTCACGCAGATGAATAATTAAAATGGCGGGTCAGGAATCGCGTAACACGGTAAAAAACATGATGGCGCGCGAGACGATAAATTCGGGAAATTGCACAACGCACTTAGCGGCCGGCTCCCTCGACGGTCAAGATTCCACTCCTGTTTCGGCTACCGTAAGTTGGGATTGATTATTGAATTTGTATCGAAAATAAATGTTAGTTGAGTTTGCTTTTGATCAAGCCTATAAACTGAATTGCGAGGGGAAAGGGCGGTAAAGTCAACAAGAAGTGCCCTTAAAAATCTGCATCACGATAAATTGGGTGTTGGGTTTAGTATTGAAAAAAATGTAATATTGCTCAACATAAGATCTGTATAGTATTATATTATCTGTGATAAGATTATATATTTCTAAGACAATTAAATGTTAAGCTTTGCGAGAAGCCAAACGCCTATAAATTCACAATTTGAAACGAACTATTTGCGGTTAATGCAATGTAATATGCATGAACTTGTTTTTGAGTCCATTTTGTTATTCTACCTATTAAAAGTACATGTTAATAATTAGGTATAATTCCTGCAAGAATTTAAGAGTAAAACTCGCATCCATTATGAATGACACATGTTATTTTGATGTATTATTTTATATTTTTGATTTCTGTATAGCCAAAATAAATTCAAAGCTTTCAAAAATGAGTGCATTGGCACACCAAAATAATTGCTAAATGCTTTATTAATCCGATTATTTGCTACCTACTAGAATTTTTTTTTTTTACAAATAGTTTGATATTTTTTTTTATAATTTTTTAGATTTATTTAAACGTTGAATAGTAGAGAGGATAATTCCGTTTTAACATATTTTTTGCTTGTCATATTAGAACGTCGGTGGCCTGTGATATTGCGTAACCAGATTATCGCGTCGCACACTGCCATACTGAATAATCGCACGAGCGCACCCATTGCAATCGCAAAACGAGCCAAATGTCCGCGTCTAGTTTGCCAGAATCATTTGCAATTTGTAGCTTTCAACTACATTAAGCCGCGATGTATTTTGAATAATTAATTTGTCGGTGCATCACATGCACTGTTAAATATTTATGCGTTTAAGAATTGGAACAGTGTAGAGTTTTCATTGAACATTTTACTAGCGTTATTTTAATATTGACAACGAATTTCGACTAAATACGGTCAATGAAGCATGAAAATTATACTCCGTAATATTAATAGAAACCGTTTTTGATACATACCTTTATGCATCTGACTTTCATGTTTTCGACATTTCGCACGGCGATTTTGAAACCAAACCTGGAACAGATAGATTTGTTAATACAATAAACAGCATGACTATGAATAAGTATTAGGTATTATCATTAAATCTGATTCGGATTCTCTCTCTCTCTCTCTCTCTCTCTCATGGCTTTGATGTCCTGGCAGGTGTCTGGTTGTTCGAGGTCGAACGGCACTTGGCCTATCATCGATAGAAGACAGCTCATTGTAAAGCTTAATGGTCCGGGTCCGGTAAACAAATTGCATTAGTTTTAATGGTTTTACCAAGTTGAAAATCTCGACTGGTGTTTTCTTACATTAACCTCGATGATTGATTACGTACTTTAAATGAAGACTATATTTTTTATGATTATTACAATTAATAATACGATAATTACAAATTACTTATAGTTTTAAGATTTTGAAATTTGTATTATAAGACGGTATTACTTGCCAAATTTTATAGTTTTGGTCAACGGGAAATACTTTATAAATTTTGATTACCTTGAAAGTGCCAAAATATAAGTTTTTTTTGCGGCATAAACGGCCGTATCTTTTTTAAGTTAACTTAGAAGTTTGATTTTTTCACAGCTTCAAGGGACTGTAGACCTGAGTATATATGATTTTAATTTCAACTCGATACCTCCACGCATTCCCGAGATAAAGGGTCTTGACAGACAGTCGGACGGGCGGGCGGACGGATACCAGTGATCATAAAAATGGTTCCGTTATTTCCTTTTGAGGTACAAAAACTACTAAGATATCAACCGAAAGGTATTTAAATACAAGGTACAAAATAAATTTTTGAAAAGTATTGTAGATACAAGATGGTATATTGTACCTGTATTTCAAATACTTGTATCTTAAATAAATCATGTCTGGTTACGAGAACTATAACATTACATTTTAAACTTAAACTGCGACATCGTTGTAATTAGAATAAACAAATGTCGATTAACATTAGCGCTAAATTCAGTTTCGATAATTGCCAGTGTAAACAAGGGCTCACAATCTCCGCGGAGCGAGATAGCTTGTAATCGTGTTACCCGTCTGACACGTAGCGTACACTGCACTTTAAACTGAGCTTTATGTCACCGTGTTAAGGTTATTTCGGGACTTTGGCCCGTGGTTGTATAACGCAGTGTACACAATTATACACTGGAGCACAAACATGCGCATGTAGAGTGGCGTGCCCGGCCGGCCAAACACGAGTAACCGCATTAGTGCGAGGGTGCCCTGCGCTGATTGCATCGTTGTTGACGTCAGTTTGCGGCTGAGTTAGTCAGAACACGGTATTATATTATTAATATTAATACACTGACGTCACGGTAATGTTAACTATGCTCACGTGCTACGACCTACCTCGTAGGTTTCGATTCACAATATATAGGTTACTTATAAAAAAATAAATTAGACAAACAAAAACTGTAAATTGTATTTCATAAGCTTTATTTTATTTAACATAGGCTTAAACATAGGCACTTTAAACATCGATAAACGAATAGTTGCTAACAATAAACTCATTTGTTCGGAAATCCCTGTTTTTCATTTTTACGTTATATGCCAGAGATATATCAATCTAAGGAGATCGGTCGAATCGCCGAGTTCATAGGAAGACACGAGTGTCGCGATCAGCGGCCGTACTGCATAACAATGGTTCTAGTTGAGCATGCCGTAACATACACTATTCATTGCGCGCGTCTTAAGGACTGCGAAGCAATGAAAGTTAAGCACAGCCGCAAAGGAGATCAGTCAAATCGCTGAGTTACGTATTCACTTGACTTTATCGGACGGCGAAGTGGCGGAAATGTATGCCCACAGGGCGTACACTTGTCACAAGTTAAACGCCGGCTTGGCCTATCTCCTTGTATTATTAAATCTGTGTTATACGCAATCTCTGTGAGCGTGCAGTGTTAAAACTTAATCGAATCATTGTTAATTAAAAACTTGATTATTCTTACAGATTTATTAAACCTTAAAATTGTGAGGATTTTCCAAAAAAAAATACTATTTTACCTGTTTTTGGTCAGTTCAGTCAGTTTGTAAAATCAATTAATCAAAATTCGTCAAAGTAAAAACTGATCTGTAAGCTTAGGTTCTTGGTTAACAAACTGGGTTTTAACCCTTTGTCTGGTAGTGGCAGATATATTGCCACCATATCTATGTAATAAGGTTGAAATACAATGAAAAACAATTTATTTCATTACTAGTCAAAGGGTTAAAAGTTGCACCTATTAACACCCGTATTCACAAACATTACTATGGGGTTTCTCGACTCTTGGTTATGTAAACGTATTGCATTGAGAGCTCAGAGGGCATAGACAAGTGGCCAGTCGATTGCGTTGAACGTCTAACGAAAATGATAATAATTATGGAATAATTTTATTTTTGAGTTTACAAACGCGTTAATATAAATACTAGAAAAATGCACTGAAAAAAATTTACCATAAAAACATAAGCACCAAGCACTGACAAATTTCGACAGCGAAAAGCAGTGTCTCGGTGGCGTAATTGGTCAACGCAGCCGTTCGGATTGCGGAAGATACGGGTTCGAGTCCCGCCTGAGGCAAGTCGATTTTTTTCAGTGCATTTTTTTAATGATAATAATGTATGAAAATTACGTTTTGGTGAAGTTTCATCAAAATGGGTTCTGTAGTTATTAAGATGGAGAGTAAAGTGCGTATCAGTTGTTTCAATGTTTGCATGCCGTTAGTTAACAACTGAAATTAAAAAATACACCGAGTTCACTTTTACATTGTAAATTTGATAGTGTATTTTTTTTTAATAAGTAGATACGTCTTTATTTCATGATTCAAATTGATCGGCTGTTCTCTAAAACCACTAAGTATGCACCATAAAAAGTTACAAAATTATTAACAAAACTGTTTACGGTTGTTTTCGAAATTTGACTCTCCTGTAGTCTAATCACATAATTCTACACTGATAAAGTCTTACAAGTAAAATTTACAAAACAATAATCATTTGTAAGATTTAAATCATAAGTAGACACTCAAAGCAAGATATTGTAGATATATATGTGTGTGTGTGTATATGTACGAGGTTACCGACAGCCGATACGCTAACTAGGGACGAATTCATTAGCTCTGATTACATCAGACAATACGACTAAATAACAAGCAAACGTACAAACAATCCGCCCTCCCCTTTTATGTGCAGGTTTTACTCGCGACATAAACGGGCTTATATTACTGATTGAATATAATTTAATAAATAAGAATAATGTTAAAATATTCAAATAACTAGGTTTAAACAAAAACTATGACAATAAATAATAGACCTATGTACAGATTTATTGATGAAGACTGCAGTATAATAAATTCTGATATTAATGCAGTCGAGTGGAATAACGTCTTTCATTCAATATCTGCGGAAGAAGCTGTAAATTTAATCTATGAACATATATGTAGTATTATAGTTATGTACATTCCTCTCAGGCCTCAAAAGTCAAATGAATATCCTGCTTAGTTCACACGTTCATTAATTCACATATTTCAAAATAAGAATAAAACTTGGATTAAATGGAAAAAGAGAGGCAATAGTAGTGCTTATGAAAGTTCTTCTATTTATCGGCGCAGATTTAAGGAGTTGAGTAGAGAATGCTTTATTGTATTGTAAAGGTATCTGTAGAGACGTCAAACTGTTTTGGACATCAATACTTATACATAAAAATGAATACTGACTGACTGACTGACATATCAACACACAGCCTAAACCGCTGGGTCTAGAGATTCCAAAGTTTAGTACGTAGGTTCCTTAAGAGGTCCAGGGGAGCACTAAGAAAGGATTTTTGGAAATTCACCCTCTAAGGTGGTGAACAGGGGTTAGTATGGAAATCCGTCATTTTTAAAGTAAAATCCTAATCAAAACGAGTCTGACGATCCCGCACATATTTGCAACTTCTTTAGCACCTATTTTGACTCAGTGTTTGAAACAGCGAACGATTTTAATGCAGATTATTTTACTCAGTCTGACAATCCAATGTGTAACTTTTCAATATCCAGACAAGTATTTTCCCATACTGAAGTACTTGACATCCTTAAGTCTTTGGACGTAACTAAATCCTCCGGCACTGATAAAACTCCGCCATTATTTTTAAAATTATCAGCTGACAGTTTAAACTCAATTTTCGAAAAGTATTGTTTGCCATTATAACGCTGGTATTTCATCTGAAAGATAGCTCCAAACTGCATTTTCGTAAAACTACACTATAAGATTCGCCTTGCTTTAAAAAACTATAAGTGTAAATTAAAATATCACCCTATAGTGGTTTTAATCAAGAATCAATCTTCATTTAATATTTAATTTCTTTGCAAAGTCTCTTCACATCGCTTCAAAATTAGGTCTGAAAAATCCACAAAATGTGACAATTTTGACGGAAATAAGGACAGTAAATCGTATTCAAAGTTTGTATGGAGACATTCTCGCCGTTCTATTCTCGAGGTCGAATTTTTTGACAATTATAAGACTATACTACTTATACTACGTATACGAGAAAGTAAAAATACTGATCGATTACAAACTTACGCGCGCGTCTGCCTTCGTCATGTTCCATTCGGAAGTTTATTTTTACGCATTTAGTAATGTGCTCATTTAGAAGCATTTAGGAGTTAGGAGGCATTTTATTAATTTAAACAATGATGGTCGACTGATATCGCTGATTGTTTGAAACAAGCATAAATAAATATACATTCTTGTTACTAATTCAGCAGCACCATTTTCATTAGTAAAAGTCACTAACGAAATCCCTGCAATTGAAATAAGCTATTAGTGCATTACTTGACACTAGTGAAGACGTAGGGTCAAGCCATGATCAATTTATTCGATTAGCCCCTACCAATAAACTGGCACATAACGCCGATCGGTCGCTAATCGCGATGTATGGCCTATAAACTCACTTGTTGGATGCTCACAGCTAATTACTTGCATTAGTAATGAGTAGGGGTCGGTACGTTAAGTGGGCACGAATTACTGGGGTAGATAGAATTACCGCTCAATGTTGCACGTTTTATTGTGTTCATCAGAGAATGTTTTAACGTACCTAACGATGATTCATTAGTACAGCTTCCGTTGCTAATTATGCATATAGTAGACATAGTCTTAATTGAATTACAAATTGTCATAATATGCCGTATAACATATAATAATCGTGTTGAGATAAATAGGACTGAATGCTGATTAAATTTGATAGGAAAGAATGTGTGATTTAAGTTAATTAGTACCAAAGGTCGTGAAAGATGTCGCTTGTATAACGGTTCAACAGCCATTATACATTCAACAGCACATTAGGTTACCCCACACAGACAAACTTTCATCCTTCATTTTAATCATTTCAAGCCTTTCTCTCGCGATATTTGTACCAAAGTTGATAAAAATCGGTTCAGTAGTTTTTGATCTTATTCGTTACAGACCCCAGTTACAAACAAAATCTTTGCTTTAGATTAGTATAGAGTATAGGTAATATTTTTAACCCTCTGTCTGGTAGTGGCAGATATATTTCCACCATTTTTTTTATCTATGTGATAAGGTTGAAAATAATAAAAAAAATACCAGTCAAAGGGCAGGTTAAGGTCACATCAGGGGTCCACGTCCGGAAGCCTCCTCGTGGCGGACCCTGGTAACGTGGTGGGGGCAAACTATCTCGGCGGGTGTGTGGCTTTTGATGTCTAGTGTCCACCTTTGGCATTCGAAGTTACATGCCATCGTCGAGTCGAGTTTTTGTTTTCCCACCACGGTTAGTTCCGGACGGCCCTTTTCAGGGCCACGACCGCGCCCGCACCCGGTGTCCTCGTCAGGAGGACGCGCCAGGTCGAGTAGCCGTCGGTGGAGGAGTGGCTGCTGGCCACCAATTGGTGAAAGGAGCGCCTAGACGGGCAGCGTTGGGACGGTCTCGGTGTAGTTGCGCTCACAAGATACTTGTTAAGAAATAAATAAATATTTATTCTAGCGTTTTTAAAATTTTGACCCGTGTGGAGATGAAAGTTCGCACGGAAGTCCATACCAATTCACGCTCTGACGCCTCTGATTTTGATAAAATTGGATACGAAATATACTTGATCTTTATATAGGACATAAGCTCCCTTTTTTTGGGGAAAAGGGCACGAAGAGGTTGTATAATAAGGAATGAAAGTTTGTATGGGTGTTCGTCACTATCGAATATAAAACCACGAAATTTTTAATTTAGGCACTTGATAAGAAATTAATATTCGTTTTAGCTTTTTTGACAATTTTTCCCGTATACAGGCCCGAGCCGCCCCTATGTGCGAAGTGTGCGGCGCACACAGGCGCCAAGGCAATAGGGGCGCCTGATGATATATCTCCATAGTATTGGTGCAAGATGACAAAAAAAGCTTGTTCCCAACGAGTCACACTGTAACACGTTGGGACAATTCATATAAGAGGTTACTTATTATTATAAAAGATTATTTAACCCAATTATGTATTATGATTAAATAGTATGCTAAACATCTCCTGCATAGTCATGGTAGCCTGGTAATTCATTAAAAAAGACTTAAAGTACTTAAAACTACTTAAGGCCTGCAAACAGATACATTTACTCTGCGTTTATCCCAACAAAATGTTTAAGAAATTTTGTGTTTTCCTACCGCGATCTCTTCCGCAACCTTTGGATGGACAGGATACGACGTGCTACAATAGACCGAGGGAAGATATTATGGTGAACTAATTGGCTATAATCACACATTCTTATCATTAATTAGGGTAAATTTCAACAAGTCCAAAAAAAATCTCATTTCCGTGGACTTTTTTATCTTAAAGTTTTTTTAAAAACTAAATAGCGGGTTTTAAAGTTTTTGATAATGTATGTATTCTTGCTTAATATCTAGCAGATAACATAAAAAACAAACGAGATATACAAGATTAAAAATTTCGTGCCACGGCGATGAAACATGCGTGCTCGGCAATGAAACAAGCGTCCACGGCAATGAAAAAAGCGTCCACGGCAATGAAAGAACTGTGCCACGGGAATGAACGCATCTACGGAAATAAAAATCTATATTCAACATAAAATCCCTACTAATATTATAAATGCGAAAGTAACTCTGTCTGTTAAGCTTTTGCATCTAAACCACTGAACCGATGTTGATGAAATTTGTTACACATATAGACGAGACCTCGGGGAAGGGCATGGCCTACTTTTTTTTGCAAAAAAAGGCTTGAAGGGGTTGAAACAGGGATTAAAGTTTGTATGGCAGTTCGTCATTTTCGAAGATAGAACCATAAAACTTTGAATTTAGGCACTTGTTATGAAAAAAATTAATATTTGATCAAGAATTTATGAAATTTTGACCTGTTTGGGGGTGAAATGGGGGATGAGAGTTTGTATGGAATTCGTCATTGTTAAAGACGAAACCATGAAACTTTGCATGTAGGCACTTGATAAGAAATAAATAAATATTTGTTCTAGCGTTTTTGATATATTTACCAATGTGGGGATGAAATAGGGGATGAAAGTTCGTAAGGAAATCCAAACAAAGTCACACATTTACGTCTAACACACCACACACTAAACATTGTCAATATAGGTATCGGTTTCGTGGTTATTGTGGGTCCGGATAACGAATAAAGCATCTATTTCGAGATCTAAGATGGCGGTTGCGACTTTTTAATATAAGATCAATATGAGTATCATTTTTATGGTTTTGGGGGGTCTCGATTCCCAATACAACACCCATTTGAGATCGAAGATTGCGGACGCGACTTTTAAACGTAATGTCAATATTGGTATCGTTTTCGTAGTTTTTGTGGGTCCGGATTACAAATAAAACATCTATTTCGAGATCTAAGATGGCGGACGCGACTTTTTGACAAAATGTCAATATGGGTATTATTTTCGTGGTTTTTGGGGGATCTGATTCCGAATACGAAAACTATTGCGAGATCCAAGATGGCGGTTGCGACTTTTTAATATAAAATCGATATGGGTACCATTTTCCTGGTTTTCGGGGTCCCGATTCCCAATACAACATCCATTCTGAGAACCAGGATGACGGACGCGACTTTTTAATTTATTATCAATATGGGTATCATTTTGGTGGATTTTAGGGGTTCTGACTCCGAATACAACATTATTTTGAGATCCAAGATGGCGGACGTGACTTTTTACTTAATCGCAATATGGGTATAATTTTTGAGATTTTCGGCGGTCTTGATTCCGAATACAACTTTTATTTTGAGATCCAAGATGGCGGATACGCCTTTTGGATATAAAATCAATATGGGTAACATTTTCTTAGTTTTTGGGGGTCGCGATTCCGAATACAACATCAATTTTTAGATCCAAGATGGCGGACTGTACTTTTTAACTTAATATCATTATGGGTATCATTTTCGTGGTTTACAGAGGTCGGATTATTCATTTTCAGATCCAAGATAGCGGACGCATTTTTTAAACTTGATATGAATATGGGTATCATATTTGTAGGGGTCCTGATTCCGAACACAACATCCATTTTGAGATCCAAGATGGTGGACGCGACTTTTTAACTTAATCGCTTTTGACGCCATACTCCCCAACCGATTCTGATGAAATTTGGTACAAAAATAGACTAAACCTCGAAATCGAATAAAAGCTACTTTTTTGTAAAAATGGGAATGAAGGGGTTGGAATAAGAGATAAAAAAAATTTATGAGATTCCTCATTACCAAAAATAAGACCATGAAATTTTAAATAGCACGCAAAAAGTATACAGTTATTTGTATTAGCGTTTTTGAAATATTGACCCATGTGGGGATGAAATAGGGGATGGAAGGTCTCATGAATGAAAGTTAGCAAAGGATGGAAAAACAAAAAAGTTAGTTTGTAAAAATGTATTAAAATAATCTATATACAGTAATGCACCGCAGTTTGTATGTGTATCTTTTGCAAAATAAGTACCCAAAAAAATTAAAATGCTATACCCAAAGTAACTATTCTACGCGGACGAAGTCGCGGGCAAAAGCTAGTTTTATATATGTACTTACCTGAGTATTATCACCATCATTTTAAAAGTAACTCCTTCTATCTGTCTGTTATGCTTTCACGCTTAAATCACCGAACCTATTTTGATAAAATTTGGAATATACATTGATTAGACTTTAAGAAATATAGGTTATCCTTACACCGACCCACGAAAGCGGAGCTGCAGGAGAAAAGCCAGCATTCGGTATTTAGTTTCATTATCAAAAAATTCTTTAATGCCATTATAACTTTTTGTAATTAAAAACTGTTTTGGTGATTCTTAAACCTGATTAATTTTTCAATATTTTTAATTTTTTTTGTATTACATTATTTGTATTACAGGTAAAGATGTATTTTTTGCCTTATCTTATCATGGCAATAAAAACATAAGTCACGGAAATGAAACACCTGGCCACGGCAATGAAACTAAATTATGTTACAAGGCATGGCAATGAAATTTTTTTCATTTCCGCGTCTTTTTTTTCATTGCCATAGCAAATTTTGGCCACGGAAACCACAGCAATGAAAGCATGGCGATGAAAATCAAGGCAAAAATATAAAATAACAAAAAAACTTCTAGTTATTCGAGGTAATAAACACTTCACAAATAAACATATGAGAAATGGCATTCTATTGAAAACTCAATCATGAGGACAAACTTGTTCATATAGAAGTTATACCTATCCACGGCGATGAAAGAAAAAATGACCATCATATAAAAAATGGAATACTTTTATTTATACCGCAAAAACGCATGCACTAGTGTACGTTCTTCCACGTCGAGTACTTAGGCGACACTAATATGCAACGCTTAGCACACAAAGAGGGGGCCGCAGGTTGTCAGATAAAACAATATTCTTATACATGTTTAGGACATGGCGATGAAAGTTTGTTCTGGGACAAATGCATTTAGGATAACCATTCGTTGTATTGTTTAATAATTTGAATAAATGTATTCCGTAACAATACTTTAACTATTCACGCATCAAATGAAACTAAGTTTCAATATAAATAATCAATAGATTTTTAGAAATGAAGTATAATATACATCAAGGTGACGTGTGGACAAACACGGCAATGAAAGATTTCGAGGTTTATTATTTTTTTTTGAAGTACCTATTATTCCTATTATTAAAATATTTAGTGCCCCACATAGATAACTATTTCATGTATCTAGAAAAAAAATAAGAACGTTATAGCTTTGTTTTTTAATACTGATTTCATCGATGCCGCGCAATTTTTGGTCCCGGGAAATTCACCCATTAATTTAAAAGGATAGTACGGATAAATGGAGTAAAACGTTTTCCTACCCTTAATTTTTAGGCGATCTTTATGATATTCTTGAATGTTTTTAACATTAGTACTAGTCATACTACAAACTATGCATGTATGTTTACCTTTTTTCAAAACCCATTTTTTTCAAAATAACTGTAAATGTATGTCGAATTTTGAATAAAGGAAAACGTACAGGCATAAGTATTTTCTTTTTATGAAAATCATTCTAATACAGCATAAAGATCGGTTAAGAGCGTTAAGAAACAGGGGTAGGAAAAACTTTTTCTGCGTTTGTACGGAGACGTGCGCGCCGTATTATCATCTTAATTATGTACTTATAATTCTTTTTTTTTGCTGTTCATGTGTATTCGCGCCTTGATTACTACAACGACTACGAATGCTACGGCTGAGTAGTTTCGCTACAAGTCGAAAGAATGCTAGAAGAAAATGCTATGATCTAGCAAAATAATTGCTGATTTAGTTGTAGTTTATTTATCAATAAAGCTATATGTAAATTTATATTTTTTGGCAATCCATTTTACTTTAACCTAGCTACTCCTTACGCCAAAGCCAAATCTACATTACATTAATTCACTGTGTTGCGCTGCGCGTGCATCAGGGTTTAGGTTCTTTTAGCGTCAACATTATATTATCTGTGGTGTCGATTAGGTTTTTCAAGTGTTAACTATTAACTCAATTTAGCTATTTGAAACACGTTTGCCATAGTTTTGTTATTTTTTAAGAAAAATACTTGTAATATAATGAGTTTAATCGATGTTATAATAATGATCATTCATTATGTTACAGGTTGTTTTTTTAATTTTCTTTAATTATAAGTATGTCAATATAGGTCCACCTTAGAGATCTTAATTCGAACATTACAACATGAGTGTAGATAAAAGAGTATAAATATACTAGCTGACCAAGCAAAAAATATATATTTATTCTTTTTAGCGGTACGAAATATACTTTTCGAAGTATTCTCATGCCTACCAAATATACACAAAAAAAACCTAAATATCGGCGCAGCCGTTGCGGAAAACTGTGACACAAGATTTTTATAGTATACTAGATGACCCGGTGTACTTCGTATCACCTATTCAGGAGTACTAAACGTCTTTGCACGTTAAAACTCTTCCTTCGCTAAAATGGCGGAACGTCAAATGTTTAACAGGCAAGTAGGCAGAAAAGTTTATATGGGAAAATGAAAATGTTGTTTTTACTATCTTCCTCGCAATTTCTCCATATTTTCTCACCGTTTAAACCTTCCCTAGACCTCCACGAATATTTCAAGACCAAGATAAGATAAATCCGTTCAGCCGTCCTCGAGTTATAGCGTCAGGAAGGAAAACCCGACTAATTTTTTTATATATTAGATTAGTGTACCTGCACCCTGGCTTCGCTGAGCCCTAACCGCTGACTGAGTTCCTCCCTCATGAAGGCGTCGGGGTAGTGCGTCTCGTCGAACAGCCGCTCCAACTCGCCCAGTTGTTCCAACGTGAAGTTTGTCCGGGATCGCCGCTGCTTGCCGCCGCCCCCCACTACACCGTTGGTCGACTTATCCGTGATATCTGCATACAAAGTTATTTTAATTAGGTAATTTTTAGGGTTACTTTGCTCAAAAGGAAAAACGGAACCCTTACAGGATCACTTTGTTGTCCGTCTCTCCGTCCGTGCGTCCGTCTATCTCAGACTCTTTATCTTGGGAACGCGTGGAGGTATCGAGTTAAAATTAAAACCATAATGTCTACAGTCCCTTGAAGTTGTGAAAAAACTGCTAAGTTCACGTAAAAAAAAGATACAGTCGTCTATGCCATATGGAATGAAAATTTATAGGGTACTTTCCGCTGAACTAGAACTATGAAATTTGGCAGGTAAAATCGTTTTAAGAGCACTGCACATCGCATGCGTCGCGGTGTGGTTTACCGGCAATGCTTGCTGACACTTCGTGTTGACGTTAGTACTACCGACGCGGCGCGGTGCGGGTGGCAACCGCCCCACGCCCCGTCCGATGCGTGATGCTCCATATAACCGCATATAAAATTCGCCAGTCGCGGTCACCACGCCGCGCCGCAACGCACCAAGTGCGATGTGCGGTGCTCTTTGGGTATACTAAAAATACAGGGAAAAATCTAAAAGCTATACATTTGTAAAAAAACGTTTGTAATAGGTATGTACCTACTAATTTGTACAGAGCCCTCGGTGGGCAACACTGACTCGCACTTATCCGGTTATTTAATTCTGACCGATTAACTGACTACCACTAACTTATCAAAGTCAATTTTAATAATATATATACAATAGGTACAGCTACAATTTGTGCACTTATTGCATTGCACAACATTAGAACAGTTATTTTCTCTATTATAAAAACGTTATTTTCTCATATCATCAGAAAACAGTTGATTTGTATAACAAAAGTTGCACCGTTTATTCAAGAATACCTAACTTGCGCTACGATAGGACCGTAAAAATTACCTAGAGGAACGTTTTTAGAAAATTAATACCATATATCCTCCTAACATGATTATTTTGTCAGACGGCAGCACCCCTTGGTCTCTGGGGAACGCATTGGATTCGTACATCTATCTCTGTGGGTCACTAGAACTAACTTAAGATATTTATTAAAACTGGAGCACTATTTCAAGTTGCAGGGATCCACTAAGTATTGCAATATAATTTATGTTATTATTTAAAATAAATATTTATTGTTATTTCTCTTTTTGTTGAAAAATCTCAGCTTAAGCTTATTGACGGGCTAATTCCGTAGAGTTTAATATACAGGGGGAGCTAAGTCTTAGACAAATACTTTGTATATGGACTAAGTAGATTTACCATAGATTATGTGCGATACCATAATATTATTATTATTTTATTGCTAACATTGCGGCTTTCGCTCACATATATGTTTAGATTGAGGTGCCACTTTTTCTATTCTAATTAACTGTATTCAGTTATTTAGTAGTAGTTGAAAAAGTTTTGTACGACCGATCTTGGATTGAATATCTTGAGTGGAATACTTGAAAAGTTATATGCATATAAAAGTGGCACCTCAATCTAAACGTTTGAATTGAGGTGCCACCTCAGAACTCGGAATATTGTAGATGATTTTTGATCAAAACTAAGTATGATTTTATAGGATTTGAGAATAACTACTACACAAAATCTGAACTCGGTAGTGTAGATATGAAAAAAGATACAATACTTTATAGGTGGCCCCTGAGAGCACACTTGTAATTTGGAGACCACTTGACTTTCTCGTATACCGAAAACGACTTAAAATTTGATAGAAACCTTATATTTTGATGTCATTGACGCATGTTAAAATTTGGTCACCCATCCAAGTACCGACCGCGCACTTGGTTGCTTAACTTTCGTGATCGACGACTCAAAAGTTGATAGAAACCTTATATTTTGATATCATTCACGCATGTTAAATTTGGTTGCAATAAGTTAAAGCATACTCGAGTTATCGTGCAAACACACAGACACACAGACATACAGACACACACCCAGACATAATTCCAAAAACGTTTTTTTTGGACTCAGGAGGTCAAAAACGTGTAAATCCGTCAAAATCTCGAGGTCGAATTTTTTGACGATTACAAGACTTCCTCTATACTACGTATACGAGAAAGTAAAAACTCACATTTTAATATTAGTTACGACAAGTAGGTATAGGTCAGAATTACATAGGAGTATGCATATAGATGATAATGATCATCGCGGTCTTACAAACGGATATTTCCTCATGCATGGTCCTATATATTCGTAGGCACTACTAGAGGTCCACGAGGAATCAGACGCCCTTGTGGTCCTACAGGTACCTAAGAAAAGTGAATAAGTATTTTTATTAAACAACAGTGTTGTTTACAAATTTTTTTAAGGTATTTTTTTATTTTATTTATTTTTTACAAACAATACACATTAAATTAACAGTTTGAATACGGTGCTTCATAGCACAAACGATTTTTCGGTGCACCGTAGCTAATAAAAACTAGCGTAGTAAAAAAACTGTGGTGTAGACCACAGTAATGAAGTTCTAATACAAAACTTATGTATGCATTTGACACCACGACGCTACGGTGGGGTGTGTGGTGTTGTGTGATCTTACGAATGGTGCGAATGATAAATAATTAATATCTGTACTGGTATCTCTGGAGTACTGTAGCGTGGTGTGAAGACCGCATTATGCCGTTCATTCTTTGAAGCTGGAACGCATACAAAGGCGTTTCGTGTCGAGCATGGCTTTTTGGAACCAGATTGCAAAGAAAACGCGCTCATATCAAAAAAGATTAATCTTCTTTAAAATATTGTCTTTGGAGAACCGCAAAACTCTATTGGATATTTCATTAAAGACGTTGGTTGGAACGTTTGTACGCTCCAACGTCTTATACATAACAACCTATATATTTTATCCTACTTTGTATTGTTACTAAATAGGGTAATAAATAGATTGTTATGTACTATGTAAGATATTACGTCACATCGCAAACCAGGAGCAATACTGGGAATAGGTACAAGTACACTTCTTTTGCTTACAACAATTCATAATATATTATTTCACAAGGCGACATAGGGGCGTAACATGAAATTTTCGAATGAACTTCACGCATAAAATAAGACCGCCAATTTTTTTAAATGTACTTATGAAACTAGACTACTTGCACAACATTATGGTATGAGTGAGAACATTTAAAAATTTGTAAATTTTAGTGTATTAAAAATACTTGAAAATAGGTTTTACCATAATAAAAAAGTAACATGGATCTGAAACTACCGCGTTATTTTCATAAAAATTTATTCACCTTCTCAAAAGATCACCTTTGAAGTGATAATTATCATTGATAATTCGATTATACTTATCAAGATAACTATCAACTTATATTTATCTTGATAATTATCGCGATAATTATCAAAGAGCATTTATCTTGATAATTTCAAACCCTGCTTTTTTATAATCACATCAATATTAAATAATGAAATTATCTACAAGGTGAATAAAGTTTTATGAAAATAACTCGGTAGTTTCAAAGCTATGTCACTTTTTTATTATGGTAAGACCTATTTCCAAGATTTTTACAATAACGGGATGCTTCACTAAATGTGGTCAAGGGTGGTCAAGGTCGTCAGCTCTTATCGTCGCCTTAATCAAAGGGTAAAGGCGAAAGTTGCCTATAAGCTACCCCACTACCCCACCGAGCGCTACACACACTAGGCGAGAGGAGTCTGCGAGTCCTCAGAGCTGTTGACGACGAGTACAGACTGTCGTTTAAAGCAATTTGGCAAATTGGGAAGCTCTCCTTTTTATACAGCAATTATGTAAATGGAGGGATTATCCGAATGTGGGCGGCGCTGCGGGCCACACCCGGTCTCCCCTTTCGTCTCCAGGGCTTCCTTAGACGCTTAACGACCTGAGAACAGTGATTAATTGCCGAACGACGCGCAGAATACCCCCGTTAAACTCTCCTCTTAGTGATTTATTTGATTGAAAAGTCTTTTCCGGATATCCATTAAAGGCTTATTCATTTCCACTTGTTCCGCTTTTTTGATGCTAATCCGTTGCTATGTGTAATTTGTTTTAAAGTATTTGATGACAGTTTGTGTTGGGTGACTATTTGTCTTACTGTATCTTTCATTGCCTCCTCAATAAAGATTAACGCACGATACAACAGATAGGTGTAATCAATTGTTTGGATTGAAAAAATAATTAGCTTACTTTTTTATGAACCCAAGAGTGTGCGTGCATTCATAGAAGTACCAATAAAAAAAAATCGCTATATTGTTGTTCGACTCACATGTCTATATGACGCCATGAACACATAGACATTGCTCGCAGAGCGATCCTCTACTAGCTGGGAGGATGACTGGAAGGAGAAGAGTGTATTACCGAAAAATGGCGACGAGCTCCTTTTTCAAATTTAGACTATTTTTCAAATAATTATTAAAAATATCTGTTTGCATATTATTATGTAACGTTATCAACAATGATGAGCTTAAATACAAACTTTCATCCCTTATTTCAACCTCTTCCGATTTTTATAAAATGTGTACCAAATTTTATAAAAATTGGAGGCGTGAAAGCGTGACTTTGTTTAGTCTTTTCGGATAAAAGCCTTTCATGCCCTATTTCATCCCCATACAGGTCAAATTTTCAAAAACGCTAGAACAAAAAATTATTTATTTATTGATAGATACGCCTAAATTCAAAGTTTCATGGTTTATCTTCGAAAATGTCGAACTCCCATACAGACCACTTGCGTGTTATACTTTTGCAAGCACAATCTTAAGCTCTGTCCAGACGTGCACGAACCGTGTGGTTCGCGTGCCTCTTAAGAACATAGTTTAAACGCTCTTGGACATGTTCGCGAACAGTTCGTGTAAGGAATAATCTCCACGAAGAACGCGATCTGTGCGGTTCGCGTGCATTTTAAGGACAGTTTAGACGTGTTCGCGTGCTGCCCGCGAGCGGAACGTGTGCAAGAGAATGTTGCCACTCCTGTGATTATTCCTTGCACGCGAACTGCGTGTAAGTACCTTGCACGCGAACCGCTCCCGTGCAAGTACGCGCTTCCTAAATTTAACGCGTTCAATAGCCGTTCGAAGCTACGCGATTTCGTGTGCACGGTTCTTGCACTTGCGCAGGTCTGGACAAAGCTTTAAGCAATTTAATTTGGAAAATCTCTACCCGCTATCCTTCAAAAACAAGCAACAATTTTGCACTTTGATACGGATAAGCAACAATTTGGTATTGTTCGATAGCTAACAAGATAAAATATTAGTAGAAGTGGTTTTAGTTCTGTTTTAGAACTAAGTCTCATACACTTTGAGAAGTTAGGATTGATTTAATTATTGTTTTAAAGTTTTTTTTCGGTTACTTTAAAATACAATGTTGTTAATATATGTTTTATTTACATTGTGTTATTAGTATTTGAGCTATTCTACAAAACGGTGTCAAAAGTATTACTCTACGTCTAATATAGCTGATGTTATTGTTGAACAAAAGGAGCTCTTCGCGGCGGGCGCGTAGTCAGATAGTCGGATCTTACCATTGATTGTTCTGTTATGAGGATAGTACGGCGCACGTACGGCGAGCACGTCTCCATACAAACGGTGAACATTTTCCTACCCGATCGTTTTGATGTAAGTATTAGAATGTTTTTAATAAAAAGAAAAAATCGGGAGTACCGACCGATCATCGGTAGGCATGATATGTTACAAGTATTTTTCTTAAAAATCGGGATTGGTCTCCCCTTGACTTTCTCGTATACCGGAAACGACTCAAATGTTGAGAAACCTTATATTTTGATGTCATACATGCATGTTAAATTTTAGTCACCCATCCGAGTATCGACCGCACACTTGGTTGCTTAACTTTCGTGATCGACGACTCAAAAGTTGATAGAAACCTTATATTTTCATGTTAAATTTGGTTGCAATTAGTTAAAGCATACTCGAGTTATCGTACTATAACGCACAGACATAATTCCAAAAACGGTCTTTTTGAACTCAAAACCAACGATCATTCCTAATTCGTTGCCCAAAACGTGTAAATCCGTCAAAATGTCGAGGTCGAATTTTTTGACAATTACAAGACTTCCTCATACTACGTATACGAGAAAGTAAAAACTATGTCAGTACCTTAGATAGGGCAGTACGTTTTCCTTTGTTCAAAATACGACAAAGAGTCATAGTTATTTAGAAAACATTTGTGTTATTTTGTATGCAGACGGTGCTTGCCGAACTATCCTTTTAATATAAAATATTGCAAATACATAGCGCAAGCCTACCTTGTGTTCCAAAATAACACAGGCTATTAGACGTAGAGTAATAATTTTAACACCGTTTTATAGAACTGCTCAAACTGCTCAAAGCTTGTGCGTTTTTATGATATTTTAAAGCATTTTTAAAGTAACCGAAAAAGACTCTAATATTTGTCATGTTTTTAAATTAAATCAATCGTATCTCTCTCAAAATGTATGACACTGTATATATTTGCCACTACTACTGATAGTTAATCTTGTTAGCTATCGAACGATACCAAATTGTTGTTTATCCGTGTCAAGGTGCAAAACTGTAGCTTGTTTTTGAAGGAAAAGGTCATATTTAAGAAAAAAAAAATTAAGTTACTGTATCCTTGCGAGGGTGGGAGCTATACCCGTAACTTGAGGTATTTAAACCGATAAATTGTCCATAGATTTATTACTACTTTAACGGACACACTATAAAAGTCATAGCTGCATAGAATCATATTTTTAATTCATAAACAGCTTTAAAAATGATGATTTTTGAAGTTCCTCATTATCCAGAAGAATATGAGACATCGTGTAAAGATTGGATATTATTAGAAGTATAATACAAAATAAATCTGTTCAGCATCTTCCGCAATCCCGGCGTCTGCGTTTGTAAACGCAAAAACTATTCTATAATATAAGGTAGTTTCATCTAACTGGGCGTCAAATATTTGCAAAAATACTGGGTGTAAAAGACATGAACAGTCAAACGAAAATCATGTATTCTATACATCAAAATAAGACATATTTCAAAAAAAATATTGCTGGGAAATGATTTTTATTTTTTGGTGTTAAAAAAAATTGCAAATTGTACCGCGCAATGTAAAGAGCTCAACTCGCACGCAACTCGCAAAACCGCGATAATTTTGCCAGACGGCGGCCCCGTTCGTTAGTGTCCGTGCGCATCGAGTGAGCTACATTGAACGCTAACGTTTTGAAGCCATTTTTTGTTATGAAATACTAAAAAAATTATAATGTTTCTTTGGACAATAATAAAGTAATAACTTATAGAATACGTTTTGACAAAAAATTAAAAAAAAAATTATGACTTTGTCCTTCAATAAAATCGTAACTATCAATTTCCCAGGTATAGTCTAAAGGAAAAAAAATGTACTGATGGTGAGCAGAATACATGGTTCTTGTTTGACTGTTCATGTCTTTTACACCCTGTATATCGTTGGGATCTTAGAAATGAAAATTTCTAAGATTTGATGAAACAATGTTTACCATAAAACATAAGAACCAAGCACTGACAAATTTCGACAGCGAAAGCAGTGCCATGGTGGCGTAGTGGTTAACGCAGCCGCCCGGATTGCGGTAGATGCTGGGTTCAATTCCCGCCTGGGGCAGGTAGATGTTTTTCAGTGTAAATTTTTTCTAGTTTTAAAACTATTTACGTGTTTGTAAACGCAAAAAATATTCCATAAAATAAATCTATTATTTTGTTTTTGGATTCTATTTGGTGGTTTTATAATTTTGGATATACCATCATTTGGATTACTTACGATTTTTCGATCTAGGATTAGGAGCTTAAAGGTAAGAATGACTAATTTTACCATGTACGTACTGTGTAAAGTACTAGCCCTCCGACCACGACTTCGTCCGCGTGGAGTTTTTTTTAAACAAATATAGCTGATATAGCATTCATCGATAAATGGACTACCAAAAATTTTTCAATTTGAATTAGTAGTTTCTGAGATTAGAATGTTCAACCAATCAAACAAACTCTGCAGCTTTATAATATTAGTATAGATAAATAACTGCTCACCGTGCTTATTATCTTCATCGTCATCTATTGTCAGTTCTCTCTTGCAGTGCTGTGTGGGCACCGGCGACACGAGCCAGTTCCTGGGCTTCTTGGGCGGCGGCGCCTTGTCCTCGAGCGCTGTGATGTCCACCTCCACATCGTCCGCGTCCTCCGGCTCCCCTGGCTCCGGCGGGGGCGCGGGCGCTTCGCCGCCTTCCAGTGACTTGCTCACAAAGTCCGCCAGCCGCTCCATCACCATTACTGCCGAGAACACGCGTCGCCGCGCGCGGCCATTGCTCGCCACGCTCTACAGACTACCGACCTAAACTCCGGCTATACGCCCACACCACCAACTAGCATTGCAGTTCCAAACGATATAGCATCCTAACACAATTAAAATAAAGCTGATGTTCTCATGCTGCGTCTCTATAGGCGGTAATTCAAACCCCGCCTAGAATTCGCGCACGCGCCCTCCCTACGACGAGCCTAAGCGGAGCCACTGATGTAGCCGACGGCGTGTAATACTAACACACGCCTACATTATCGTTATATCGAGAATGAATTTTTAATATAGTCCTCTCTGATGGCCGCGTGAGGATGGGGACATGAGTGTCGACCGCTTTGTGGCACTAATAAGTGTTGTGTTAATGGTTATTGTTAAACTTTGGTGTTTTCGAGTTCCGTTAAAACAAAATGGTGAGCAGTTATATAGTTATTTTTTATTACTTCACAAAAGAAATACACGAGTATGTATGTACAATGTCTATCTAAATAATAAATTATGAATGTATCTAACAACAATTACATGAGTAGTTAATAAAATAAATTAACAAATTATTCAATAATCTATTTGATTAAACGAATATAAAATGTTATGTAAAAATACTGCAAAAAAGATACATACCTCCATACATTATACTATTACTTCAAGAGTACATACAAAGACTGATCTTATTTAAAATATCAGTAAGAATACTGAACAATGAGACGAACAAAACTCTTCCCTTAGGTATTCTATTTCTGATATGCATTAAAAACGAGTGAATAAATTACATAGTTATGTGGATCGTTCTCAAAGAAGATAATAAAGATATTCAGATCTATTAAGGATCAAAATGTGCATAAGTTTGCTTATGTCAGCGCCATTCAATTAACGAGTATTCCGTTTCCATTTTGTTTAGATAATATTTGCATAGTTTTTAGCGGAACAAACATTTTCTTTCAATCATTACCAAAGGCCTCTAGGTGAGGTTATTATTGGCGAATAGCTATTCTCACTTCGTGATCGCGACCTATAATTTCCTATATAATGGCAGCAGTGATACCGAAGCCGAGTCGGAACTTATTGTTGGGGTGGTTAAGTAACGCTGAGATAATACACGCCAGCTGAGCCCGCTTGCCGCCCAGGGCCCGCTGCAGGGTGGCTCCCACCAGTCCATCGGAGTCTGCCGATCCTCGCACCGTCCACTCATCCGTATGCCACTCGTAGGCCAGTGTAGCCACAGCTCGCCGAATAGCAAATCCAACCTGTTCAGAATATCATACGGACTTTAATATCATATTTCCATATCAGCAATGGTGATGATTATGTGATTTTTTGAGGGAATCCATGTAACTGATTTGGAAGACTACCGACTTCGGTGTTGAACAAGGGTGGTGGTACAGTCAACAGCAGAAGTAGATTAACGCTTAGTACCTTGTCATAATAATCATTCATACATAATGGTAGCAACTATTACTACACAAGCGCTGGCGTTCATATGGTACAAAAGTGTTAGTCTTGATGCTTGGCTATCCACAACCGTGCGTTTTACGCGCAATTTCCTACCACGGTCTACAAGACTGTGGAACCAACTTTCGCCAGCGGTGTTGTCGAACCGATACGACATCTTCAAACAAAGAGCGTATTACTTCCTTAAAGGCCGGCAACACATTTGCGATTCCTCTGGTGTTACATATGTCCATGGGCAGCGGTGAACACTTACCATCAGGTGAACCGTCTGCTCGTTTGTCCCCTTTGTCATAAAAAAGTCTACTTCTGATACTGTATTTTATACTTTCTCCTAACCTGATCCCAATTAAAATGGGATTGGTACAATATGTCTTGTTATAATGCTATACGTTTTTCCGTCTGCCTGATTTCTGTAAATAAAATTGGTACAGTCACGAGAAGGTCGATGGCGCCAGTTTCCTACATTAATCGTAACGATCACAAAACCAAGTAGACGCTCAGTAGGTATTCGAAAAGTGACCGAATAATTTTCTACTCGATTTTCCTCCGTACGGAAGGCAGTTTACGCTGGCTGCTGTTGACAGACAGACAGGTTAGTGCTGCTGTTGACAGAGGTGAACAAGTCACGTTAGAGCAATGGCGGATGTACCAGTAGGCTGAGTAGGCTGGAGCCTAGGGCGGCAGATTTTAGGAGGCGGCAAATTTGGTCCTTTTTTTTATTATGTATGCATACACAAAAAAACGAGCCCTGATTTTTTTTATGTAAAGGGAAAATAGCTAATGTAATGAGGATGACAGAGCACAATACAGTTGTAAATGTAAATAATATGATAGTGAACTAGGTATGCTCGATGAAACTACGGTAGCGGAAGTAGGGGCGGCAAAAAAGGATTAGCCTCTGGCGGGAAAATTGTAAATGCGCCACTGCGTTAGAGGCTAGATATGGCAACTTGTAAAACCCAAGAAGGGTTGTGTCATGCAGGCCCCGGCCGTAAAAAATCTAATGGCAAAACTTACAGAAAGACATAGGTACTGCACCGACTCCAAATAAACTGGGAGCAGGGTAGAAAAAAAAGATGTGTATGTACGGAGGCGGATTTCTATACTTAAGCAATTCTAAACGAGCTTCCTTTGACGCGTAAACTGATTTACTATAGTTTTTTACTACTTTTTGCTACGAATGCGCAAGCGATTTTGATCTCATGGGTGCTGAAGCACGTGTGTCTGCGAAAGTACCTCAAGCATCGCAGCGACCGTCAGGTACGGTTTGATGGCGCGCGCGTAGCACAAGTCTAGCCCACGGTTGCCGAGCGTGGCGCTCACGGACTGGTCTTCTGACGCCCAGCGACCGGCACCTGACGCAGAGCTCAGCTCTATGGTATGCCCTCGAGCCACCACCTCCGCGCCCAGGGATAGTTGGTCTGTTATCGCCTAGTAACCAAATAGACATTGCAAATTTATAGAGAGCCTTAATACTAGAAAAAATGCACTGAAAAAAATCGACTTGCCTCAGGCGGAAATCGAACCCGCACCTTCCCATTTTTTTTTTACTATTAAAAAAATATTTACGCGTTTGTAAACGCAAAAATAAAATTATTCCATAGTGTAAGGTAGTTTAATTTTAACTAGGCGACAAATATTTGCAAAAATATTCCGTTCGGGTCTTGAAGTGCAAATTTCAAAGATTTGATGAAGCAATGTTTACCATAAAAACATAAGCACCAAGCACTGACAAATTTCGACAGCGAAAGCAGTGTCTCGGTGGCGTAATGGTCAACGCAGCCGCCCGGATTGCGGAAGATGCGGGTTCGATTCCCGCCTGAGGCAAGTCGATTTTTTTTCAGTGCATTTTTTCTAGTATTAAGGCGTTGTATCTATAGTTTGTGGTTGAAGTGTGGTCAGTGTGTTTTTTATATAAAAAGGTCACGCAAATGACGCCATTCCACCTGATGGTAAGCAGAAGTAGACTCCAAATGCGAAGATAGCTGGTGCGAGAGATAAACCGCTGCGCTAGCCACCCTCGCCTTGCCGACCTGCAAAGTGCTTCTTCACGCCTCTTTTGAATGAATGGTTGTGTTACGTGTGAATGGTCCATGGAATAGTCCCTTACGAACTACAGTCAAAGGTTTGATCGTGCGATCATGCAATCAAAGCTACACAGGTGGCTTAGACAAGTGGCAATATTTTCCTAAGGAAAAGAAATAGAAATTCGACATCATAGGTCCATCTTGCTTGGTTATCTCAAGCGTCCTAGCTTTCGCTATACCAACGTACTTAGAGCTACGATTGACCACGTGATTTAACAATGGCTTAAGTCAATCGCATACATTTTGTTCTTAACGAACATCGTTATCGTTTCTATTTGTCTACGGGCCCAGCCAGCCTATTCGCAAACTTTTTTTGACAGATGAAAATGATAATCACCGAGGAAATTACATATCCATTGCTGGTTTACACGACAAGTGCCATAATATCGTGTCGTGAAAAGCAGCAATGGATATGTAATTCACTCGGTGATCATCACTTTCATCTGTCAAAAAAAGTTAACGAATCGGCCGCCAGGTCTCTTTAGTTTGTCCTATTGGTCACGCGTCATCGCGCGAGTACAGCAATACAGGCGTGGTGATCAACATTGCGTGATCTATTAAATACCCGTGTTGAGCCATCGCACGACTAATTTTATAGCGCGTCAAAAACGCATCGGGTTAACATCGATCATTGCCAAATGGGACTAGGCCGTCGTATATGGTTAGAAAATATATTATATTTATTACTCACCTGCAAATAATGTAATGCTATGAAGTCTCTATTAACAGCGATAACTGAAGCCGTAAAACTGTTGAAGTATGCATCGAAAATGCTTTCGAAACTGTAAAATTCAGCGTCCGCCAATTGCGCCACGACCGTCGCCCGAGTGCTCTTAGTGGGGCCCACGCGCACTTCACAGCTCATCTGACCCCCAGGTGCTGCTTCCATTACAAAGTACGGCATACCCGAAGGCTTGTCTTTATCTACGTACGATAATAGCAGCTTGTACCCCCCAGGGGATACGGAGCTGAATGATAGGGAGTGGCCTATAACCCAATTGTTTTTCTGACTTTGTTTAACAGACACACAAGCTCCTTCGAAGCATTGAGGCAGCCTGTATCGAGCTGCGTTATGTATATACCGGAGTAGGCCTGGGTTTACTGATCCTGCGGGCAATCCTTCGGGTTCTTTGTCGCTGACGCGGCCAGTACGAGAGCCTGTTACGCCGGCGCCTGTTTTGCCTCTGTCTCCAGTACATTTTCCGCGGCTATCTGGCAACGTGCACGCACACTTACGTGTTGGATCAGCGTCACACACCTTCACATTGTCATCCGTCTCTTCTGCCCTCGGAGATTTACATCTAACAGTCTCTGAATGTGTTTTTGCATGCAAAGTTTCGAAGAGTCCCAACTTAAACAAATTCGAGAAGAATAAAGAAGTTTTCGTTCGTTCCTGAGTGTTCATTTCAGTATCACTTCGTGAATATTAATTTCCGTTTGTTATAAAAAACATATAAATATAAATATTAAATATAATTGAATTGAAACCAAGGAATTCTATTGAAACTGAATAGTTACTGATTATTATGACAAATGGGTGACAATCAAGATAATTTAATTTCAAAAAAGGAATAACAGGGAATGGGAATATAGACAAGGGAAAGGGCATATGCATGACTATTTTTAGATTTAAAAAAATTAAAAAAAATATTCAATACAAAGTAACTTTGTGGTCGAAAAAATAGTATCGCATTCTAAGTACATACATGCTTTTTTTGTTGACGGGGAGGTTAAATGTATTTACGCATCGTCCCTGCGGGGTGGTGCAAACCGCAGGGGATATGTGGGACTCGAGGTAAAGGCGTTCCCTCCATACCCACTAAACATCCTCCCCGGCCTGACCTCCAGTGCGCTATTGCGGGACGGCTCGGGATCTGCGTACGTGAGCGCATCTACACCGAGACCGTCCCAACGCTGCCGTCTAGACACCTCCTTGTGCACCAATTGGTAGCCAGCTGCCCACAGGGGCTACCGACTAACGCTAGCCCCTGTGGGCCGCTCGCCGACGCAGGCCTTACCTGGCGCGTCCTCCTGACGACGAGGACACCGGGAGCAGCCATCGGACCGCACCCGGGAGACTTCGGGCGCGGTCGTGGCCCCGAAAATGGCCGTCTGGAACTAGCCGTGGTAGGAAAACCAAAACAACTCGACGATGGCATGTGACTTCGAATGCCAACGGGACTTGACATCAAAAGCCACTCGCCGAGAAAGTTTCCCCACCACGTTACCAGGGTCCGCCACGAGGAGGCTTCCGGACGTGGACCCCACCATGTTTGTACCTAGTTATTTTAATTTAATATTAAATTTGAGTTACTGTACAAAGAACAGCACGTTGGGTTACCACAAACTGTCAAATTTTCCCAATCGATTAGGCACTTTATATTTAATAACCTTAGGTTGACAATCGTTTGGAGAAATTTGACAGTTTTGTATAGCCCGACGTGCTGTTGACTGTACATATATATGCTAGGTTTTTCTAAGATAAGTTCTTTATTTTCTTTTTAAAAATCTGATCACCTGCCCCTGGGTATAACCGGGTCAGGGTGCAGTGTGACAAACTCTAGCAGCTTTGGGGTAAACATTACCAAAAGCTTATGTACCTAGGTAACAGTCTGTCATTGTCCACCAAATCGAAGGCTTTTTTAGTCGAAGTATGCCACGTCTACCTGTCTACCGGCATGCATCTCAACAGATACGTAATCTACGAGGTAGGTATATGCACAGAACATAGATATAAGAGGTACCTCTTATATCTATGTTCTGAGGGTATATGTATATGTTAGGTTCCTAGTAGTTGACGTTCCTCTTCAAAAACCATACCGACTGTCGTGCATATGAGTAATTACTTAGTTGTCGATTTCGAAAAGTTTTGCAAAAACGGACAGTAGGTACTTTCGCATCAGGAGTGCGGTATGGACCTCTCGTGCAGTTGTTTCAAAAAGATCTAATCGTAGCACTTCTTTCAAAAAGACTGAACCAAAGTACCGCGCGAATGTGTTCATAGCAGCTTCCTGGACAATTAGCTCTTCATCATTTAATTTAGGGTGCGTTCCAAAACAATCTCAATTTACTCGGGGTAGAGTAAATGGTAGCTCACTATTGGTCGTTATTAAGAAGCGCTTTCACCATTGGTTAGTTTTGTTAAACTATAGTTAATTTACACCAATTAGAAAGCTTTCTTACGCTGTCTACTTGGCTTCACCTGGTTTTGGAACGCACTCTTAAACGTATCAATACGCTGCCTATCCTTCCTCTTCTCCTTTAAATATTCCCAAAATTTGACAGGTTCGTCAATAGTATTTTTCTGAGTTCCTAGTTGCTTAACTTTTTTAAATGAATATATTTCAACTTTAGGCAATCAATTATTTCTTTGGTGAACCACTTTGGGTAACAGTAGGTACGTAGGTACCTACCTACCTTTTTTTTGACGGGGAGGTCAAATGCATTTACGCATCGTCCCTGCGGGGTGGTGCCAACCGCAGGGGATATGTGGACACCGGGAGCAGCCATCGGACTGCACACAGGGGACTTCGGGCGCGGTCGTGGCCCTGAAAAGGGCCGTCCGTAACTAGCCGTGGTGGGAAAACAAAAACAACTTGACGATGACATATGTGACTTCGAATGCCATGGCGACACACTTAACATCAAAAGCCACACACCCGCCGAGAAAGTTTTCCCACCACGTTACCAAGGTCCGCCACGAGGAGTCTTCCGGACGTGGACCCCAGATAACTACCTACCTAGATATTTATGCTTGCACGAAACTGCATTCTTACTTAAGTGGAACAAACAGATCAAAACACTGATATAATTTTTCGTTATACAATTCTGTTGCTGCATCTATTTCTATTGCGGTAAGTTCGGAGTACCTTACCTACCTATATTGCTTGAAAAGTGTGCCAGTTCCAGTTAGGACATGCATCCGGGCGGACGGGGGACTTCAAGCAGTAAATGTATTCTATGCTTCAAGCTATCACTTAACCAATGTCAATGCATTATTATATGTATAGTATGTATACCTACCTAGGTAATAAATTCATACAAAGACTTTTATAGACTGTGCATATTATGCATATTATTACGTACTTAGGTATAAAACAGGCGCTACAATCTTCCTACAAATGAGACGTTCAAGTAGTAAAAATATCCAACTTAATTATAATGGTACTTACTAGAGATGATACGGATAGTTGTTTGGCCGGATACCGGATATCCAGCGAGCTGCGAGGCCGGATGGCCGGATATGCGGCGGCCGGATATTTGGCCCATTGTCTCATTGCATGTCGTGACAAGTTTAGCGCCGTACAGTAGGTGCAGCGAATGCGATTAGATCAATTCGAGCGGTTTCGCTACTAAAAGTTTTTAGTTTAGATATTTAAGTACCTACTATTTACGTATTTATCATTAGAGTGAGTATCTTAGAAGACAGTTTTAGTTTTTTGGAAGGCCTTATGACTTTTATGTAACTTTTTCGACTTTAAATAAAAGCCGTCATAATTATAAGCCATTTTATTGATATTTACCTCACAAAGATTAATGTATTGCATTTTATTATAGGAAATTGTCGTAGTTTTTTAGTATCCGGTATCCGGCCGGATATTGATGAACTATCCGGTATCCGATACCGGATAGTTACCGGATATCCGTTTCATCTCTAGTACTTACTATTTTGAAAACCCCAAAGGAAAAATACCTTTTTAATTTAGTTGTATTACCTATTAGTAGTAAAGTTCCCTTGGTCACAGATAGCGCTGCTGTGCATTGCTATGCTAAAAAATCCAAAATACTACTACCCAATACTAAATTTATAAATTTATGTCGTCGTGTAGTATACTTCCGAATTTAATAGCATTTTAATAATATTGCCATATTCAATGTTATTATACTAAATTGTTAGCTTTTAAAGACTACCAATTGAGTGTATTCAAAATAATTATTTCTTCATTTCTTTTTCACAATTTGCATTATTTTTGATTATATTAGTACATAAAATATATTAATTGTATCATCAACATAAAAAAGAGTCCTTTTATTTCATGAAAAGTTCTGTTTTTATTTTAAACATTATTATTATTATTAATTAAACATAGAAAAGAAAATGAAAAATTTTTTTTTTTCACGCTCACACCAATTATCTAGCCCGAAGTACTTAAGTATCATTAAGAACTTGTGTTACGGATACTAGATAACGGACTTTTTTTTATTTTAATAATAATTTTAGATATTTTTATAAATAAACTTAAATAAATATATAAACAACCATGACTCGCAAACAAACATTCGTGTTCGTCACACAAACATTTGCCGCTACCAGGATTCGAACCCGGACCGCTTGATGTGAAGCCAGCTATACTGACCACTCCACCACGACGGCGTATATATCTTATAATGTTTAAAATTAAAAGTAGTAATTATACTAATACTGTTTTTTATTTATTAATACATTAGACATAATAATTGTGCTCTTGGTTAAGTGCTCGATGTGTTTTTACAACAAAAACTCGGGAGAAAATAAAATAGCAATACTAGCAACCAGTTGCCAATTTTAACTTTGACATACTTTATGACGCATACATACATATTCTTTCTAATCTGTGGCATACATACGTCATCAGTTCAGGGGAAGTTTTTGTGTAAAAAAAATATTTTTGTAAATATTCTTATTCAATCAATTTATTGAAATAAAATTATACTGCCAATATTAAGAATTCTAAAAAATTTGCTCTATATGGAGCAGTTAAAATTGATAAGTATAGTGTGAATTTTGAAAGTGAAAAACCTTTGTTGCGAGTTTTATCTATCAACTCTATAATGGCCGCTGTTGCTAATCGATTAATAGAATTATTTCGAAATCTAAAAGCTGACGCAGTTCCAAGTCAACCACGACAAGGAAACGTAGAGGAGAGAAATAATGAACCAAACGTCGAAACACCCTCAGCTCCGCCTAACGAGGAACCCGACAAATCCAAACACAAAGACGACAACGACGACGAAGATGTTGAAGAAATTATTTATGGGGCAGATGATTTTGTAAAAGAGGAGAAGAAAAATAAATATAAACGTCCTTCCAAAACAAAGCAACACAAAAGTGATCCTAAAGACCCTAAGGATCCCAAGTCCAAAAATAAGAAAAACGCTAGCAGTTACAGTTCTGTGAACACACAAGGTGAACTTAGAAAACTAATACAATTTTATTGTTGACATGATTTAAGTTTATTTTATACTAATGTGCAAATAAGTCAAAACCATTTCTTTTACCTAAGACAATTCAGGAAACCCTATACACCCATCTCACCAGATGGTAAGTGATGATAAGATTGAAGGTGGGAAGCTAGTTTTTTTCAAGTTAAGCTTGTTTATGCTCGCTTGACTTGGAAAGGAAGCTGTTGATTCATCAGGAAAAGTGTGATCAGATGAGGCGAACGAAAGTTACTTTTTAAATTTGGTACACATCGCGTCACAGCCACACAGACCAGGGGTGTAGCCTGTCAAGTCAGTTGAGATAATTTTTATGTTATAGAAATTTTATATCAGTAGTGTCGTCTAAAGCACACTTGTTTTTTTTTTTATAAAAAGGTCAAGCAAATGACTCCATTCCACCTGTTGGTAAGCAAAAGTGGAGTCCTAATGTGTAGATTAACCTCCCGTGCTAGCCGACCTGCAAGGTGCTTCTTCTCGCCATGTTTCACATGGAAACCTCAACTACTAAGGGACTAGCTATCTTATTGTTAACTGCTATAATATTGTTAACAAAAAGACTGATGAGATTGTAGTAGCTAGCCAGCTTTACTCAAACCATGCCCCACCAGCAACCAAAGTAATAATAAATACAAAAAAAAACAACCATTGTACTTTCCTAGGCATCCTGGGAATTTTATATCATTCTAGTGGGTGAACTACTACAGCACAGAGGTGTTTAACCTCTGGAGGTAGTTTGCCATAAATCAAATAATAGAACTTGTACTATGTCTAAATGGAAATAAATGTATTTGACTCTTAACTCGTTAAGCCCCGTTCGCGCTCAGGAGCGCGAGAACACAATTAAAATCAATTGTGTCTGGATATTAATAATCGTCCAGGGATTAAATATTCTCATATTCCATAGTCACTATAACCTCCTTACTATTCCTTTTACTGGTCATCTGTTCATCAAAATACTTTCAAATGTAACATTGAATCATCTGAAACCACTACAACCCTTCAGTATACATCTAAAAGAATTCCAGCAGCATACTTTTGTCAAAATTACATGTGTTGAGAGACTTCATTTTCAACTCGGTCTACCATACAATTATTTATAATTACTTTAGATACATTTTCACTCGACATCTGCTAAATGCTAAAGCGAAGCCAAAGAAGAAGAAGTCTCAACAAGAAATCTAATACTAGGTATACCTGTTAAACATTAAAAAAAATCATATGCTATTTACTTTATCATTAGGGGTGCGTTCCAAAACGATTTCAATTTACTCAGAGTAGAGTGAAGTACTATTGGTTGTTAATATGAAGTGCTTTCACCATTGTTTAGTTTTGTTAAATGATAGTTATTTTACACCAATTAAAGAAAAAACGCTTTCTAACACTGTCTACTAGGCTTCACCTGGTTTTGGAACGCACCCTAGGTAACACTCTTCATTGCATAACTGACAATATACTTTCAAAAAATACTCATAACTAGACATAGGTATACATTTTCATACTTTGTTTTGTTCATTATCTGCTATGAGTCATAATAATAAATTGAATCATTTCTTTCAGCTACTGGTTCCGTTTTTAATGTAGTTAACTCAAAGGGTGTACAATTTGGAAGTAATCATGTCTATTACATGTCTTCTAGTAGAAAACCAGAAGAACAAAAGGAGGAGGATGAAAATATTCACATTGAGAAAGATAATTTGATAGTTTTACTTATGGAGTCTGATGAAGAGGTAAGTTATTCTAAACCAGCTATACTCAACCTTTTTTTAAAACGGCCGCAATCACGTTTCAGTCATAGTGTCGAGGGCCGAGAGCAAAAAAAAAATTAATTTAATTATCCTCCGATGCACATAGAGAGACCAGAGAAAATCTATTGTTTGGATTAAATGTTAAAACATAATTCAAACTTAACGAATTTATTAATAAAAAAAAGGGCTACAAAGACGTTCATAATCTTTTAATGAGATTTTTGATACTAAAGTATTAGTTTGACATTAAAAATTACAATAAACAACCGGCAAACAAAATGATACGTACTGGTTCATGGATAGGAAGGAAGGGGATTCCCCTGAAACGCTGCGTTCATTTTGGCTCGCTCATTGAATCACAGATAAATAATTATAGGTCACATTCCGATTCACGCCAAAAGAGCTGACTGCGCTTAGCTTAAACGCCCGTTCTTTGATGGGCGCGAAATTTAAAATAGTTTGCAATATATTTATAACTTCAGATGGGCCAATGAAAAAGGCTCGGCGGGCCACATGCGGCCCGCGGGCCGCTGGTTGAGTATAGCTGTTGTAAACCATATTACCTTTATTATATGTATGACATTTTTTTACATTTGGCTGATACAATTTTCCGTTCAAGCAGGCTATTATTTAAAAATAAAAGCATTTCTAATTTGTCTTTGGAATCAAAATGAAGCCTTCTTCAAGTAAAGTTTCCTATCCACAATAATTAAGATACTTTCCCTCCATGTAGCATAGCCACGGGACATTCTATACAGGTGGTCCAAATAGTGACATAAATAATTTTTGCTCATCTTAGCCATGTCTCAACCATGCGAAAAAATTTGGAGCATGACTATATGCACCAAAAGTATAATCTTATCATTATTATCTTACATAGGCAAAGCAATCAATATGTTTTGTATGTGTATTTGTTCTCTCTTAATCAGTTTGTAATTTTCAGCCAACTCACAAGTATATTGACTATGTGTCTAAGAACTTGGGTCTAAAATGGAAATCATTGTTTATTGCAATGGGCTATCTTAAGGGTCGAATTGACACCCTAACTGAAGAAAAAGGAATAACAGAGGTGAGAATTTGTTTCATAATAAAAAAAATAAATTGGTTAGTATTCAAAATGCCAAATACAAAACAGTATAGGTAAATATATTTTATAAAATACTATTTTTTTCTTCTTTGAAATTAATGGCGTTCGCTATTTATGTCTCGCAAATTGTACGCATTTTGCCAATGTCGTGTGAAAATGTACATAAAGTAATAAAAAATTGTACGGTAGATTGAGTTGAGTTAAAAATAGAGCCCCTCAACACGTGTTTTTACAACAAGAACTCTGGAGAAACTATTACTGTTTCATTTTATACTATACAATATGATTCCAATCAACTCAAAAAAACTTGTTTCAGACATTTATTAGCAAGATTTTGAATTTGTATTTGGACTGCCAATAATTAGACTATAGTCTATTCTATAGGTCTCTGGGTCAATACCAATAAAAACAAAATATGTTTTTACTTTCTCGTATACGTAGTATAGAGGAAGTCTTGTAATTGTCAAAAATTCGACTTTGAGATTTTGACGGATTACACATTTACCAGAGTCCAAAAACATCGTTTTTGGAATTATGTCTGATTGTGTGTCTGTGCATTAGCACGATAACTATGCTTTAAGTTAACCTCTCGAGCGTCGGCGGGAAGCCCCGCATTCCCACGAAAAAAAGTACCGTTGAGCGTCGGCGGGAAGTCCGGGCATAGTCATGGTCTATAGTTTATTTTTTTACTACTTCATCTCATTTTAACCAATAGGAATGTTTGACATTAATCGATTCTGTGGTCAATGCTCTCAAATACGAAATTATGTTTAGTTATCGTGTTCATAGAAAAAGTGTGAGTATTGGTCGTGGTGACGCATTTGGCATGTTGTCAGCCGGGGTGTGTTGAGGTGTATTTAACTCTATAGTTTTGTTTACAAATGTGTATTATGTATTGTGACGAATGTTTTATGTCGATAAGTGGATATACTTGGTGTGTAACTAAAAAGAATTTGATTTTGAGCAAGTTTTCATAATTTCTGAATCATCAAAGTTTGTGTATTATTTGTTTGTGTATTTTTTTACCGTTGGTGAAATTAAATGCTATAAAATACTCTAAAAAGAGTATGTATTTATGATTACTTAATTTTAATGGTTAGACAATGTTTCTAGGTTTCTAAAAATGTATAAATCATAAAAAACGGATTTAAATTATTGGTTATATAAGCAAAATAGTAAAATACATAAGGTCACTTGAGGTCAACAGATTAAGGCATCAACACTACACGGTATCGATGCATTTTGGCGCGCGACACTCGAGAGGTTAAGCAACCAAGTGCGTGGTCGGTACTCAGATGGGTGACCAAAATTTAACATGCATGTATGACATCAAAATATAAGGTTTCTATCAAATTTTGAGTAGTTTCCGGTATACGAAAAAGTCAAGGGGAGACCACTTCCGATTTTTTGTATAATAATAGTCAAAGGTATAAATAATAGGGGTTAAAGAATGAAATTGCCGATTTTTTCCTAATTATTCATTAGTGTATAATTCCTTTTATACAATAGCTATGTCCATTATTCTTTATTTATTTTAAACTTCATTACAATGACTTATATTAATATAAAAAAAAATATTCTTATTTTAATTTCTTTCACTAGAAATACATCTTCAAGAAAAGCCCGTCCTAAGAGGTGCCCGTCTCCGTTGTAAAAATATGAATATTTTTTTACAGATATCAATTCTCAATTTTTTTCTCTATGTTTCCTATAGCTTAATGTTGTCTAAATATATCCATAAAATTACACTAAATTTAGATTTGTGTTTCCTTAAAAAATCGCAAATATACTTGTATGGAAAAATGAATTTTCGTTAAATTCATACAAAACGGCAATTTCATACTTAAACCCCTAATAAGTATATTTGAAGTTATTGTACGATTATTTTACTTAACTGATGCAGCACACTAATGACACGTTGATGGTACAAGGGTTGACTTATGGTGTCTATCAGTAGGCCTATTCGGTAACTTTTTTGACAGTTCAAAGTGATGATCACTGAGTGAATTACATATCCATTGCTGTGTTACACGACACGCTATTATGGCACTTGTCGCGTAAAACAGCAATGGATACGTAATTTGCTCAGTGATCGTCACTTTCAAGTGTCAGAAAAAGATAGCGAATAGCCCCCTTTGAATGCCGTTTGCCACCCACATAGAATGAAATCTTAGAGCGGTTTCAGACCACCGTTTTTTCTGCTCGTATATGTTTCGGCACACGAGCCTATACGCGCGCTACATTTTGCGCATCAAAAATCGGACCTGCGTACACGGGCTTATTCCAGCATGTTCAGCACGTTCAACAGCCCAAACAACTCTTTTTTGTGTCAATGCCGCATAACTACCGCAGTGGTGCCGCTACGTCAATATATGCAGACACTCTGACAAAAATAATGCTTAATTTGGTGTGTAAGAATCATGTAACAGTATTATTAAGTTCTAATCATTTTTGTTCTCAGGCCCGCTATTATCTGCTGAGTGACTGGGTGAATAATGAAGATGGCCAACTCGGCCGCCTGGCCACGCTACTGTGGGAGGAAGGAGAAAGGCAACTTGTTAAGCATCTCTCAATTATTTATAAAGAAAACAAAAAGTAGCTAAAAGTACTTGCAAGCTTTATATTGGTACAACTATTGACAGACTTCGGAAATGGAGGAGGTTATGAATTTATTATATGTGTAGTTATATTTTATATCTTTACCTTGTTATGAATGTAAGGAAATGCCATACACTAGTAGCATCACACAATTAGTCTTCCATAGGTCTCAAACCATTTAATGCCTTAGTCTTAAATATTGAGTGTACGCGTCTCGCGATTCGGGACGCGTTAGGAAAGTTTGACAACGAAAACTAAGACGAAAATTTATTCCAGTGAAAGTCTTTCTGGATAAACGCTGAAAGCCTACTCACCGGATTGCTGCTACCAGGGGGTTACGCCTGTCGGCGCCGACAAATCCAGAGGGTGGCGATTAAATTATCGTAGGAAACAACATAACAATAGCACGGCACAAATACGGCGATACTTCACAATGTCCTCGGTTTCTCTCGGTGCAACAACAATTCGTGCGCGTTGCGTTCACGGCTTCGTTCCGACCACACTGGCCGCGCGGCGCTCCAGCGAGAGGCATCAACGAAAATACAAAACTACCCTCACTGGATTAATAATTATTAACAATTATATCTAACAAATTAACGAGAATCTACTGTCTACCCTACGAAAACTGTCGCCAAATATACGTTTGAACATATGCAAAAACAAACAACTAAATCTTTAAATGCGGCTGATATACAATAAAGTTATATTTTATTCCATTCTAAAATCGATACGGATGCAACATTCCGCCCACCAAAATGCAACGCATTTTAAATTAAACTAAACTACAAATACATTAATAAATTACATTTAAAGACATTAAGTGGTAACTTATTTATCAACGAAATTAATTTTCAATAGGAAGCGGACAGAGCTTTACTAAAGGCCGTTGTAGAAAACCTGTCTGCGTCCTAATGGTGGCGACACGAGATATGCCATCCTTACCACGATGCATTTCAACAATACGAGCAAGCGACCAATTGAGAGGTTTGAGTTGTTCGTCTTTAATCAAGACCAGAGTTCCTAGTTTAGGTTCTGATGGATCGGTATGCCATTTCGCGCGTTGATTCAACGTATGCAAATATTCAACATGCCACCGCTTCCAGAAGTCGTAATGGAGCCTTTGCACTAACTGCCATCGATTTAAGCTAGTGAGATTGGCAGATGCTAGGTCAGATTCCGGAAGCGATGTCAACGGTTCTAAAGTAAGAAAATGACCGGGTGTCAATACCGTTAAGTCATTGGGATCGGATCCCATTTCGCACAAGGGACGCGAGTTCAACAATGCTTCTATTTGAGTGGCTACGGTCATAAACTCCTCATAGGTTAATATTTGATTTCCGACGACACGAGCAAGATGCGTTTTGAACGATTTAATATTGGCCTCCCAGAGGCCCCCAAAATGGGAGGCGGCTGGGGGGTTGAACGAAAATTCTATCGCCTCAGTAGAGGCCGCCTGTTTTACGAGAGGTACTAGGACCTTGTGGGCACCGACAAAATTTGTGCCTTGATCGCAGTGGATACGAGAACATCGACCGCGACGAGCGATGAATCGACGGAGAGCGCCGAGGAAGGCGTCGGTGGTAAGTCCAACAACAATTTCTATATGTACCGCTTTTGTAGCGAAACATATAAAGAGGCAAATGTAAGTTTTAAATGTCCTAGCTCCACGATGACGGAGAACGTAGGTGGGGAAAGGACCGGCGAAATCTATTCCGACACATGAAAATGGCTTTATTTGTGAAACGCGAAGTTTAGGAAGGTCTGCCATTCGAGGCACGACAGGCCTTGGATTTGTACGATAACATTTTATGCACTTGGATAGCTCATGGCGAATAGCGCGACGAGACGAGAGTATCCAAAAGTTTTGTGCAAGCAAAAAACTTAGAGTACGAAGTCCAGGATGAAAATTATCTTTATGAACTTGATTAATGATAAGCGATGTGAGACGATGTTGACGGGGTAATAACAAAGGATGTTTAACATCATAGTCGAGATCTGAGTGCCACAATCGACCGCCCACCCTCAGTAAACCATCTTCGTCGATGAATGGTTGTAATTTTTGCAAGGGTTTCGATAAAGATCCTCCTTTTTCACTCTTTAAAGTTTGTATTTCTTTGGAAAAGGTAGAATGCTGAGCTATTTTGACGATTGATAATAATGAAGTTTTTAACTCCAGGGCGACAAGATGTCCAGATCTGCGGCTATTCGGATTACAATTATAAACAAAACGATTAATATAACCCACAATGCGTTGAATCTTGTTCAGGCTCGAATACCTATTCAAGAATTCATCGAACTTCTCGACGGCAACAAAGAGAGAAAGCGCTACACTACGTTGTTCTATGACAGCCTCTGAGGGTTCGTCGACGCATTGAGTAGCTAGTGGCCAATTTTCAGGTTCCTCGAGGAGCCAATATGGGCCCGCCCACCAGAGCGAGTGATCGATAAGCTCACGGATCGTAAGACCGCGTGATGCACAGTCTGCAGGGTTACTTTGTGAGCGAACATGATGCCAATAATGAGGAGGAACCTTTTCCTGAATGCGACTTACACGATTACTGACGTAAGTCTTCCAACGAGACGATGGGGATTTCAGCCAAGACAGTGTAACTGTCGAGTCTGACCAACAATAAATGCTGTTGAAGTGAAGCTTATTATCGAAAATGTGCTGAACGTGCGCAACAAGATCTGCTAAGAGCACAGCAGCACATAGCTCCAAGCGTGGGATAGAAATCCTTCGCACGGGAGCAACCTTGGAACGAGCGATAACGAAGTGTGTGGTTACACGATTGTCACCATGACGAATACGAAAATATATGACAGCAGCGTATCCTGATTCGGAGGCATCACAAAAGCCGTGCAGTTGTAGATCGGTAGACGTGGGCGCGGGAACAAAACGAGGAATGACGACAGACGACAGGGAATCAAATTCTGACCTATATTGAGACCAACGTTTAGCGATAGTATCAGGTGCGACCTCATCCCAATCCAAACCGAGACTCCATAGGTTTTGGATTATACATTTGAACGCAAAAGTGATAGGAGTTAAGAATCCAATAGGATCAAAGATGCGAGCCAACTCCGATAGGATTTGTCGCTTTGTACATTGCTGGTGCAAGGATGTAACAGTGAACGAAAATCCGTCCTTGATGGGATTCCATTCCAAACCGAGAACCTTGACTACTGCGCAGGATTCCGAATCAAACGAGAGCGATTTATCATAGCGATGATCGAGAGGAATAGCTTCCAACAGAGAAGGACAATTACTAGACCACTTTCTCAGTTCGAAGCATCCCCCTTTGAGGACGTGGGTGATCTGACGCATAAGCTCGCGAGCCGAATCTATTGAGTCCATGCCCGTCACCACGTCATCAATATAAATGTCATTGGACAGCGCTGAGACGGCAAGGTGGTGGTGGCTATTCTCTCCCTCATCTCGAGCCACTTGTAAGATAGTTCGAAGCGCTAAGTAGCTAGATGACGACATTCCGTATGTAACGGTATTGAGACGAAATTCTTGTATAGGTTCGTCAGGCGAAAATCGAAACAATATGCGCTGATAATCACGATCGGGAATCGCGATCAATATTTGGCGATACATTTGCCGAATATCAGCAGTGAAAACGAAAGCGTGCAACCGAAACCGAAGAAGAATTGAAGTTATGTCCGATTGGAGCTTCGGACCAACAAGTAATTGTTCATTAAGTGAAGCTCCATTGACTGGCTTTGCCGTGGCATCAAACACCACGCGAAGTTTAGTGGTCGTGCTACTTGGATTGATAACGCAATGGTGCGGAATATAGTACGTCAGCTCCGTGCGGGGGTGGTTAACTACCTCCATGTGTCCAGCTTCGAGGTAGTCCCGCATGAAGCTATTGTACTCCTCACGAAGTTGAGGATTGCGAGCAAGACGTTTTTCAAGAGATAGTAAGCGACGGTATGCAAGGGTATGTGAGTCACCCAGAACTGGTTTTGGCGATTTGAAAGGTAAACGAACCATGTATCTTCCCTCGGCAGTACGAGTATGCGTCGTAGCAAATATACGCTCGCATTCTATCTCCTCTTCACTGAGTGGTAATGATTTTGGAAGTTCATCAATTTCCCAAAACTTGCGAATTTGCATATCTAAACTATCTAAGGTACAAAGTAACGATGAATTTGTAAAAGATGAGGTACACGAAACCTTTCCCATAACTACCCAACCAAGTTTAGTTTTGAACGCCACGGGTCCATCAGGCCCGTAGTTCATACGTTCACCTAGGAATATTTTACAAAATATATCAACGCCTACTAGCGCATCGATAGGCGCAGGCACGTTGAAATAAGGGTCAGCTAATTGAATATTACGAGGATGCGCAAGCTGAGCGATATCTATCCTATCAGCTGGCATTTGACTACATATTTTGGGTAGGACGACAGATTGAATCTTAAGGTTAGGAGAACAATCACTACAGCGCATGTAAAATTCAGTAGAATTTGTTGCAAGGGATGATGACTGACCTATGCCTTCAATGGAAGCCATAGTTTTCTTTAAAACTAGGCCGAGGCGATTTGCACATTTTTGAGTGATGAAGTTCGATTGACTACCACTATCGATAATAATACGAATACGACGATAAGTGTTGAAGTTGTCCAACACTTCGACTGATGCCGTAGCGAGAAGCGAAACATGTGGGGTAGGATCTGATCCTGCCACCAAAGTAACAGTTGATTGTCCCCTTGACGACGCGGGACCTACGATAGGTGATGGTGATGATTCACCATCCGAAGCGACACGAATGTTAGGCGAAACGACACGAGGAGGGACCGAAGTAGCGTTAACTGTTGATAAATCGCTATTGTGAATAGGTGCAATGGCGTTACGATTATTTTCAAAATGCAGAGTTGTATGGTGAGCCATGTTACATTTAAAGCAACGGCCTTTAGAAGTACACGATTTAATTGCATGACCTCGATTAAGGCAATTAATACAAAGATTATTTTCTTTGACTACAATAAAACGATCATTGGGGGTAAAGTTACGATAAGTAGGACAATTCGACAAACTGTGATTCGATTTACACAAAATACACGGGTTAGTAATAGATTTCGATTGAGAGTTAACTATGAACGACTTCGTAGCACTCGTGGGTGCATAGTTGCGCGGGCGCGGCGGCGGCGCCGGTAACGAGTGTGCAGCACCACGATGATGTGCGGGCTCCGCTACTGAAGCGCGAGGCACGGGTCGCGAGCGGGCGACGGCGCTCGGCTCTGGCTCGGCAAGCTCGAGTGCTTGGCCAGCCTTGTTCAAATACTCCAGAAGGGAGTCAAACGAGGGGATATCTTTATCCTCACTTTGCAGTTCGAAACGACGGCGAGTATCAGTATCGAGCTTGTTTATCAACAAATAAAACAACGGAAAATCCCAATTTGTAACTGGCAATTTTAAATTCTTGAGAACAGCAATATTTTCCTTAAATGTATCTACAAGACGACGTAACTCACGAGGAGAATTCGATTTCAACGACACCTTTTGTAATTCATCCCAATGCCGGAAGGCTAGCTTTCTTTTACACTGATAACGATTTATCAAAGCTGCATAAGCATCTAAATAATTGTTTTCCGAAAGTGGAAAACCCTTTAATAGCTGCAAAGGCTCGCCCGAAAGAAGTGAAATTAAAATTGAAAATCTTTCAATATTAGATAATTTTTTATTTTGGTGAACCATGGTGTTGTACATGTCGAAAAAGGTACCCCATGTTGTTATGTCACCGTTAAAATGTAACAAGTTTAATCTTGGCAGCTTGACTGATAAATCTGAACTACATGCAAAATTAGTACCACTCGATATCGGATTGGATGTTAGTGTCGAGTGAATTTCAATTATTTGAAAATATTTACTATCTACATCTTGACGAATAATATCTTCCTCGTCTAATTCTGACGTTTCAGTTATTTCTGAACAAATTTTAAAATGTTGAGTTTCAAAACTAGTACAATAATTTTCAAGCCGACTGTACCTCGACAAAAATATTGGTAAACGCGACTTATCCACTTGTGCCTCTAAAGCCGCTGACAAACATTCATCGATACGTTTAATAGCAATGTCACGCTTTAATTCTAAATTACGTCGAGCCACAGTTTTCGGCATCGTGACTATTTAGTGTAATAACGAAAATTAAAATGATATAATGGACTGTATGATAAAGCAATAAGATCGAAGATAATAATTACTAATATCCAACAAGAACACTTTAGGTTCAAATATTTACGACACTTTTTAACTATACAATTTCCGCTATCAATATCTACGGCGAAATAGCATACAAATATTGCAAAGTAGGTAACCAACCACGAAATCGCTCGAGAATAGCGAACGAAAATTTTCGAGCGATTCCGGTGCTAAGTTTCTATTAACAGTAAATTCTACTCAAACACTCAATTTGGTCGTACGATATTTAAAAATATTTTTTATTTGTATTTAGTGAATTTATTTATTAAAATATGAAATGACTTGCGATTTTTTACAAAATATGAATCTATTTGCGTATTTCAATTAGCGAAATGTCTCATATATAACGAGATGAGAATGGATACAAAATATGAGAACGGTCTGACACCGCGACAAAATGGCTACAACAGTATGATGATACGTGGCAATTACAATCCGAATGATTAAAATTATCACAAGAAACAACGAGAATACCTATAGTTTAATAATCCGAGTGATTATCAAATTATACGTAGAATAACGATAGCTAATTAGCGACAGTTCGAAACTAACTAAAAGCGAATGATTCATTAATCACTTCCTATGACGAGACAGGTTGACTGTTTCATCATATGAAGGAACCGGCTCGATGGAACAAATGTACGCGTCTCGCGATTCGGGACGCGTTAGGAAAGTTTGACAACGAAAACTAAGACGAAAATTTATTCCAGTGAAAGTCTTTCTGGATAAACGCTGAAAGCCTACTCACCGGATTGCTGCTACCAGGGGGTTACGCCTGTCGGCGCCGACAAATCCAGAGGGTGGCGATTAAATTATCGTAGGAAACAACATAACAATAGCACGGCACAAATACGGCGATACTTCACAATGTCCTCGGTTTCTCTCGGTGCAACAACAATTCGTGCGCGTTGCGTTCACGGCTTCGTTCCGACCACACTGGCCGCGCGGCGCTCCAGCGAGAGGCATCAACGAAAATACAAAACTACCCTCACTGGATTAATAATTATTAACAATTATATCTAACAAATTAACGAGAATCTACTGTCTACCCTACGAAAACTGTCGCCAAATATACGTTTGAACATATGCAAAAAACAAACAACTAAATCTTTAAATGCGGCTGATATACAATAAAGTTATATTTTATTCCATTCTAAAATCGATACGGATGCAACATTGAGTATTGAGTCATAATCTGGCAACTTTTCTGCTGTAAGTTTGTAGAAAACATACCTAGGTAATGGAGAATGCTTCCGCAGTCGTAGGATGAGTCGATTCGTGTAGATAGACTATTAATATTGTATATTTTTACAGGATATCTGATTGTTTATTGATTTTTTAAATTAGAAATGTAGAAACCGTCCCGGAGTAATCTGGTATTGTGGTTATTATTACTTTAAAATAAGCTAAAATGTAACTTTTAATAAGAATTGGTGTTGTTTTAATGTAGAGGTCTATAATTTACGATACAACTACAAGGGTATGTGGGACTCAGGTTAAGGCGTTCCTCCAGCACCCACTAAACATCTTTGGGCATCCTGCTAAGGCTCACTCGACAGCGACCCGGGATCGCAAACATTCGCCGGGAAAAAATTGGTGTTCTTGACCTCGTATAAGTATTATTAACTTAATAATTAAATTAAGGCATCAAATGCGTTGACCTAGAATATCTTTTAGTTATCCTAAATTGCTATGGAAACGTATTTACGTATAATTAAGTGTAATGTATTTAAACAGTGACAAGTTCAAACAAAATTATACATAATAAGTCAACACATAATATGCATTTCTTTGTTATAAATAAATAATTTTCAAGACTTTACACACACATTACTTTTAACATCTGGACATATACATTATAAAGTCATATATTATATGACTTTGTCTATTATATATAATATGTAAATCAATTTATAAAGTTTCTGATAGAGAAGAGCATAATAAATCGTTTTAGCAGTGTTTGAAATGTTAATATATAATCTAAGAATTATGCATAAATATAAATTTATACATTATTAATTAAGCTCAATTACGTATTTAAGCAGTTATTGGTTTTTATCATAGTTATGCGTAAATAAAAGGTACTAATTGCACAAAACACCTGCAGTTCAGACTACCCAAAACATTTTTTTTCAATAAATTGTGTTGTATGCCGCTGTTATACAGTTCAAAGTCTATTGAGGAAAATTGACAATTTGTTGTAGCTTGACGTCATTTTTACCTTGCATTGTTATGCTTAAGGAAGTTTAAGGATACTTTGACCTTATTTATTTCTTCCATTACTTGTTTCTTACTTATCATGTCAAAAATACATTGAGCATTATACAGTTCAAGAAGTATAGACAATATGTAATTATTTTGACACAATCAATGCTGGGTGTAACTTAGCATTGTTGATAAATATTTTTCTTTACAATGATAATAATGAGTGTAATGAACAAGACATGTGATAATTTAATAAGCTTTTATTGTTAAATGGTGCTGACGTTATATACATAGTTATGTTATTTATAACGATGATGTTGTGATGAAACACATATATTTTATGTATCTATGTTTATGAGATTATGAAAAAATATTTTTATATTGTAATTGTTGTTGAGGTATGTAAACATACTTATCTAAAATTTATAAAATAAGTTGCAAACTTTGTGCCTAAAATACTAATTTACATCACAATTCAAGAAATATAATTTTTTTATGAATATAATAAAGATGTTTTTTTTATATCAATCTAAGGCATCACCTCCACGAGTGAATCGGGGCGATTCTATATTAAAACATCGCGATAATATCGCCGTAGACATTCACATATAAATCTTACTATCCTACTAATATTATAAAAAACGACTGAACTGATTTTCATGAAACTACAATAATATAGCTCATACATCAGAATAACATAATTAAGCTATGATTTAACCAACATTGACACGAGGGAAGCCGTGGGCGACCATTAGTACTTAATATATAGGTATCCTCAGAGGCGGATTAAACGTTGAGAGCGCCGTAGGCAAGCACCTCATCGGCGCCCCTAGGTATATTAAAAACTAGCTTTTGCCCGCGACTTCGTCTGCATGGAATAAGTAGTTACTTTGGGTAGCATTTTTATTTTTTTAGGGTCAGTACTTATTTGATTACTATAAATAGCTTATTTTAATACCTTTTTATTAACTAAGTTTTTTGTTTTTTCATCTTATGCTAACTTCCATACGACCTTTCATTCCCTAGTTCATCCCTACACGTGTCAAAATGCCAAAAACGCCACAACATTTTTTTTACTTCTTATCACGTGCTTAAATAAAAAAAGTTTATTGGTTTTATCTTCGATGAGGAATTCCAAACAAAGTTTCATCCCTTCTTTCAACCATTTTTACAAGTAAGTAGTAAGAAAGAAATAAATATTAAATAAATTCAAAGTTTCATGGTTTTATCTTCAACAATGACCAACTTCCATACAAACTTCAATCCCCTATTTTAACCCATTCATGCCTATTTTTCGCAATAAAAAGTATCCTATGTCCTTCTCCGAGCTCAAGTCTATATTTGTACCAAATTTCATCAAAATCAGTTCAGTGGCTTAGACGTGAAAGCTTAACAGAGAGACAGACAGAGTTACTTTCGCATTTATAATATTAATTAGTAGGGTCAAATCTTACCATAGTATGACCGAAACCGCTGTACCGCGCCTTACAAAAAAGGGGTGACATGGGGCCAAGGAAAAATGAGCATGAGTTTACACGAGATCGATATTGTCGGACAGCTCTTACGATTTCGGTTTACAATATTTTTAAGCTTTAAGCTACTGAAAGCCGGGTCCAGATATGTATCATTTGCCTGATCCGATCAGCGTATCCGTATCGCCGACGCGTATCATGATACGCGATCTTGATACGCCGTTATGATACGGCTCGTCCTATGTCATGTCGGTTTCATACAAGGAGCTTATATTTGGTTTCATACGATTGTCATACGGAGCAAATCTAGGCGTCCACAACTTGATACGGGGCTTGATACATGATACGCTGATACGGATACGCTGATCGGATATCGGGCAAATCATCATTATCTGGACCCGCCGTACAGGCGGGTCTCCCAGTGGTATGAATTAAGTTATTGAACAGGATAAAACAAATTAAATCAGTGTATCTAATATTTAATTTATATAATTAACTAACTTTAATATAATAAAGTTACTTAATTCGACCTCGATAGTATAGATAGTGGCCTAGGTGTCTGCTGTAAGCGCGGAAGGTCCCGGATATCTTTCTCGGTCCGGCAAATGTGAGAAACGAACGCCGTCGTAAATTGTCTAGCGTTTTTATTTTAAGAATTTATTAATACTCGGTTACTAAAAAGAATTAAGCGCCCTACCCTCATCCCCGCAATTTTAGAAGCAGTTATCCGATAGTCGATACTCACTCGCGGTCGACGCGGTCGACGCGACGAAGCATTGCAGTCGTATCTTTCCAACTTCAATCAGAGATCATGTACCATTGGCAAGGTTCTTTGTAGGCGTGTTTTAGTGTAATGGCGCACACTATGTGCGACTGCGACGATCCCAAAACGGCCCCTTATGGGCATAAGAGGGTACCGGTGGGTTTTAGCGGAGTAGGACCGGCGCTGTTTCGCGCCGGTGAGTCCCGCACACGCCCGCCGTACGCCCAGCCAGTGCGTGCGGTATGGTCCGTAAATGATTTCCCATCGTCACAAAAAAAAGGTTCTTTGTAGGCGTAAGTTTTAGTCAGTCATCTTTTGTTATATTATTATATTATATGTCAAATTGAGGTTGTAAGCAAAAATAATAGTTTTAATTTGTGTAATTTATGCTATAATTCTTTTTTTTCTAACAATTCCGCCCGCGCGCCCCTTTCTATCCTCGCGCCCCTAGGCAGATGCCTCTTTTGCCTTTAGGATAATCCGCCTCTGGGTATCCTTTCATCATCATCAGTCTTTATAATTCGACCCACTTCTGGGACACAAGGCTTCTCCTTTTCAACGAAAGAGGTATGACAGTAGTCCACCACGTTTGCCCAATGCGGATTGATGTGGACAGAGTATAAGGTGATCAATACCCCTTATCTGATCTTTTAGTCGCCTTCTACGACACCCATTGGAGGATATGGGGTGATGCTATTCTAGTCTAGCAGCGTACTGAATGCACGTACACGATGACTACGGAGCCTATTCCTCATTTTGATGTTTTTATTTCCGTACCCGTAGTGTAAGTTTTTTAGTATAGAAAACGCACCGATTGTAGTTGCGATACGAGCTCAATTTGTATGGGAAACATGATTTGCGCTTCTCTCCGCTAGGGGCGCTGTTCGCGTTTCCTATACAAATTGAGCTCGTACCGCAACTAAAGTAGTTAACTAAAAAACTTACACTACGGGTACCGATATCCAAGAGCGTCCGGCTATTTGGGATTGTAAGTCAGACTTGTATAGTGACCGGGGTAAAAAAACTGAAGCTTAGGAGGACTTGTGCATCAAATTCATTGCTTTTAGTGAAAAAAATCGGGAGTGGTCTCCCCTTGACTTTCTCGTACACCGGAAACGACTCAAAAGTTGATAGAAACCTTATATTTTGATGTCATACATGCTTGTTAAATTTTGGTCACCCATCCGAGTACTGACCGCGCACTTGGTTGCTTAACTTTCGTGATCGAGAAGTTGATACAAACCTTATATTTTGATGTCATACATGCATGTTAAATTTGATTGCAATAAGTTAAAGCATACTCGAGTTATCGTGCTAACGCACACACACATACATAATAACAAAAACGGTTTTTCGGACTCACGAGATTTTGACGGATTTTCACGTTTTGGACCTCCAAAACGTGTAAATCCGTCACAATCTCGTGGTCCAATTTTTTTACGATTACAAGACCTCTATACTACGGCGTATACGAGAAAGTAAAAATGTAGCGGAAAAAACGTCTGCCTCTATCAATTAGGTACATTGAACAACAAGTGGCAGCCACGGTGGCCGCATCCAGCCACTGGTGGCAGCGTTTAGTGGTCTGACTGAACCACTGGTGGTCGCGCTTAGTGGCGGCGACTGGTCGCCATAATGTGCGAGGGCTCTAATGGTCGTTTGTCACGCATATTTCTAGTCTAAGCAATTTCGTGTATGAGTCTTCCAGACCGCGGGAGTATTTGTGAACGAGGCAACACGTGCGGAGGCAGAGAAGTCCATTTATTGATTGTGCGACATATTAGAAATGAGTTTCCAATGTCTTTGTTCGCGTTGGAATGGTAGCCAGTTTGTCAGTGACGACGTGCCCTAAGAATGAAGGGTTAAGAAAAAAAAGCTCTTCAGAACTCTCGCCGTGGTATCCATGATTCGCGCAACATTCCATAGTAATTGTAGAGGCCCTAAAATGTCTCTAGATATTGGTTACTGCTACCTAGTCATACAAGGAATATAATGGAATCTAACGGCTCATGTGGTAATGAAAACGAACTCAATGACCTCACAAAACGCCCTATGCATAAGATAGAAGACTCCATTCGGTAGGTATCTACCCTTTCATAAAATGATACGCGATAGTGACTTTTTAACATTATACAAAGATAACGCGTCTTCATCTTAAAGTTATGTAACAATATTGTTTATCCACTATCTGTTTGTCAGCCAACCAATTTAGACGAAGTTTTGTTGTTACTTGAAGATCTTACGTGTTTAAAATTAAAATGCCGGTGCAAAATAAGTCAGGCCTGAAAATAGTTAAGATTGACGCTCAGGATGTACGGTTTCCAACTTCGCTCGGTGGCCACGGATCTGATGCTTTGGTAAATATTTAACTTAAAATATAGAGACTGACGCCGCTTGAACCTACCCTATTACACACGCTAAGTAAAGTGGCCGGGCCAATGCAAAAATTTGTGTCGTTATCATAAGCAATCGAAAAGTCACTTAGATTCGCTTATGTCAATCCCATACATTTTTACTTTCTCGTATACGTAGTATGCAGTTTTTTTTTTAAATGGGACAGTATGGGGAAATCCAAAACCATAGAAGATACAGGGAAACGGCCTTGGGAACCATTTATTCTTTTTTTGTGAAAAAAAAATTGACATAGTAATTTTTTGGTTAAGCGTGAGTTGTCCATAGAAATTAGTCATTTTGAAAAAAAATATTTTATGCGGATCGACTTAGTTTCATAAAGGGAAAATCTGAGCAGCAGAAGTTGGTCAAATTTAATAAAATGTTTCTCATACAATTTTTGTACTTAATACAAATTTTTACCAACTTTAATAAAACTATCAATGCAACAAATGTTCAGTATGACCTCCCTCTTGCTGAATACAGATACGAGCACGTTTTAGTACACCTCTTGTTGCCTTAGCCAAGGGCATGTGATTAATGTTGTTTAAGTGGTAAAAGACTGCCTCTTCTAATTCTTGTACAGTATTGTATCAAGATTCATAAACTCGACCCTTAAGGTGCCCCCATATAAGAAAATCCATCGGCGTCATGTCGGGTGAACGTGGTGGCCATTTAATAGGACCATATGTACCCATCCAACGACTAGGAAAATGTTCATCTAAAAACCGTTTACTTGCTGGTAAGAGTATGTCTGTCTTAAGTCTTAAGACCATGGAGGTCCAGTTCCCATTCTACAGTGCAAATAAAATCTAATTTTGTAATATGGAACGCTTTTTGTACGTGTAAGTATCGACTGTGATGCAGTAGATGGGTACTTTGAACTAACCTGTTGTATGAGAAACATTTTATTAAATTTGACTAACTTCTGCTCAGATTTTTTTCTTTCTTTACAATTAAATATTCCCTATATGAAACTGAGTCGATACGCATAAAAATTTTGTTTTTCAAAATGACTCATTTCTATGGACAACTCACGCTTGACCAAAAAAAATACTATAATATTTTTTTTTTTCACAAAAAAAGAATAAATGGTTCCTAAGGCCGTTTTCCTGTATCTTCTATGATTTGGATTTCCCAAGATATAAGCTCCTTGGGATTTCCCCATACTGTCCCAGTTAAAAAAAAAACACTGTAGAGGAAGTCTTGTAATCGTAAAAAAATTCGACCTCGAGATTTTGACGGATGTCCAAAAATGCCGTTTTTGGAATTATGCCTGTCCGTGTGTTTGTCTGTGCGTTAGCACGATAACTCGAGTATGCTTTAACTTATTGCAACCAAATTTAACATGCATGTATGAGATGAAAATATAAGGTTTGTATCAACTTTTGAGTCGTCGATCACGAAAGTTAAGCAACCAAGTGCGTGGTCGGTACCCGGATGGGTGACAAATATAAGGCTTTTATCAACTTTTGAGTGGTTTCCGGTATACGAGAAAGTCAAGGAGAGACCACTCCCGATTTTTATAGTCAAAATCAACGGGTTCTATTTTTCAAAAATCAAACGATGCTGTTTTAGTTTTCATTAAAATCGAGCCCGAGACTCCTTTGAGTACTTTTCGCTATTCCTCAAATTTCGGATTTGGCCATCCACGAACACTTGAAAAATTCCTCCAGTAGGTAGGTATAACACATTAGATGCTGTCAGTTTATGTATTTATACCTTAAACTATCATTAAGTAATAAATACAAGTCTTTAAAAAAAGATAACTATGGCACACATGGTTACAATGTTTGCATTTTTTTGGTCGATTACAATAAATTATATTCTATCTATACTATGGCGTTTAGACTATACGTAAGTTAAGTAGGTAGGCCTACGCCATGTAGTTTTTGGTGGGTGATGTTATAAACATATTATAACTTCGGAGACCAAAGGTTTAAAAACGTGGTAACAGTCAGCGCTGTTAGGTAAATAAGTAGTGTTAACAACTAACATTAGACGAATGAATGTGAAATAGGTATCTAGTTACCTAGAGTAAAAAAACAAAAATCGTACTGACAAAATTGGCCCTTCGAGCCGGATTTCCATCAGTTCCCAGAATTTTTCAATGTTTTTATTTTCTTATTTATGTCATAACTAAAGCATACAGATCCGAACTACTCCTGTGCATACGTGACGACAATCACTGAGGATGGCCGACGAGGATTCGGTCTAACGTTCACATGCGGCCGAGGCACTGAGGTAGTCGTGCTTGCGATCAGAACGCTCAAGAGATTCGTGCTTGGTCGGAACGCAGCCGACATCTTCGCAGACTTCGCGTCCTTCTGGCGTACCATAACCAATGACTCGCAGATGAGATGGGTACCTATTTTTTTGCTAATATCACAGATAATATAATACTATTACTAATATAACAAAATTAAATTAAATAAGTGTACGTATTTAATAAAAATTGGATGTTTTCAGATTGGTCCTGAGAAAGGCGTTGCTCATTTAGCAGTGGCGGCCATATTGAATTCTCTCTGGGACCTGTGGGCCAGAGTTGAAAACAAACCACTGTGGAAATTACTTGTAGATATGGAGCCTGAGGTAATAATAGTGATATAATATTTCCCGCTCACCTTTATCTACCCCAAATTACGCAACATTAAGAACTTGTGCTAAAGATGCTAGATAACGGACAAACATATTATATTACTACATGACAACTTAACTGTGTAATTTTATTTATACAGTTTGCGTAGGTATATTTAATATCATTTATATAAATTATCTTAAATACGCAAACTTTGTTCATACTCAAACTCAAACCCGGACTGCTTTATGAATAGGTGCCGTTACCGACCACTCCGCCATATGACTCAATCCAATCCATTTGAACCTGAATGGTTGATTATTCGCATTTTTGCCTACTTTCTTCTTCTTTAAAGTTGAATAAAATAAGTTACAGACAGCGCTGTAAGTATTAATGTGAAGTATCGAGGTACCTGTCTTAAAATAACAAAAATCGCACAGTCAAAATTGGGCCTTCAAGCCGGATTTCTAGCCAGGCATTCAGACTCTGACATCTTATTTAGGTAAGTATCTATCTCTCGAAGGATAACAATGCATGTAGGCAGTATTATTTGAATACGATCTTCTCAAAAGTCATAACTTTCCCAGGATAGACCTATCTCAAGAGGCTAATCCGTTTTGCCCTATCTCTATTTTAGGTATTGTGTTTTCGGTCTGTTTTATTATAATATCCAGTCTAAATATGTGAAATTTCTAAACGTTCATATTATGTCAATCTTTTTCTAGGAATTGGTGTCTACTATTGATTTTCGATATATAACTGATGTTATCACAAAAGAAGAAGCAATAGAGCTTTTGAAAAATAAGAAAGCTGGAAAAGAAGAACGAGTTAAGTTTTTATTAGAGAACGGATATCCAGCGTACACAACACAAGTTGGTGAGCTTTGTTCAGAAACTAAATCTTGAGCAGATTTCTAATTTAGAGAAAAATAAAATTAAAGGTCATAAATAGGTAACATTTTTGTAAACGAGGGAAAGTCATTTTATAGTTTTTTTTTTTGGGACTCACATCCTCTCACTCAGACTCTGAAGTACCTTTTGAAGGGTCCGTTTTACGTCTCTTATTTTAGGGGGACTTTTTTTGTGTAGTAACCGGTATAGTGAAGGTGATGTTATACTTATATCTGGACATCTATATGGACTATTCAACACAAAATTATTTTTTCAATTTGAATCGGTAGTTCCCGAGATTAGCGCATTCAACCAAACAACAAGCTCTTCAGCTTTATAATATGTTTTCGTATAAATTTATAGATTTGACAGGTATTAACCGCTGTAAATTGCTCTTAATAGGTTGGATGGGCTACACCGACGAATTAGTGCAGCAACTATGCGACAAATATCTCAAGCTCGGCTTCACACATTTCAAGGTGAAGGTAGGCGTCAACGTTGAAGATGACATCAGGCGATGCAGTGCCGTTCGTAAATGCATTGGAAATGACAGATTTTTGGTAAGAGCGGGTTTCTTTCAAATAATATAGATATGATTAGGTACTATTTGTTAACCCATGAGTTGCCCCGTGTAGGTACTATACATAGGTATAGATAAAGTCGATATCTTGTACAGACTGTCAGAAAGGCTATACCAACGGGCGCCAGATGATAGAGGATACCAATATGTATTGTTGCAAACTTATAACGTATGTCCAAAAAGGATTTTGGATTTATCAACAATAATAACTACCGCCTCGCGCTATTTACGAACGATAAAACCAAACCGTTATCGTTTTCATACGTTTAGTCAGCTGACAGGTGTCAAACTGTTGTCAAAATGTATGAAAACGATAATGATTTGGTTTTGGTAAAAACGTGCGATAAGGCTCCAGTTCTCTTTCTCGAATGATCTTAAGGGCGGCACACATAATGACAAAGCGCAGCTCATTTCATGTCTGCGATTTTTCTAAACGCGTTAGATAGAATGTGTGTATACATACAGTTACGCTGCGCAGTGCTTTATTTGCGTCGGCCTTAATTTATTGATAACAACCCTTTTTACAAGATAATAATACCTTAACTTCATGTGAACTTATATTAGCCTTACATTAAACGCTCGACGTGAGCATCACCCCCTATTAGATACAGTACGTAATCAGTGTAAAATTGCTACGCAAGCAAAGGGCTTGTATTTAAATTATCACCATACAAACCTAACCAACAAAGCACAAATACTGTAGGTATCTACTACTTTTTTTGTTGGTACTAAAATTTTCCAAGCAAAACAGGTCGAACCAGTAGAAATTATATCTGTAAAAAATATGTCTAACCTTTTAGATGGTAGACGCGAACCAAGCGTGGAGTGTGAACGAGGCGATTGAATGGATGATAAAACTGGCGCCTTTGAAGCCCATGTGGATAGAGGAGCCAACCTCGCCCGACGACGTGCTTGGACATGCTGCTATCTCTAAAGCTTTAAAGTAAGAAATCAGTTAAATTTTCTTAAACCATAGTTCTTTGTTCAACAAGTGAGCAAAGTTATTTTTTGCTGCGAGTGCCGATATTAAATCACGAACCAGCGAAATAGTCTAGAATTGAATCACGAGCATAGCGATTAAACCTATTATTTTCAAAGGCCTTACGGCATCGGAGTGGCTACAGGGGAGATGTGTGCCAATCGCGTCATGTTCAAGCAGTTCTTGCAAAGCGGCGGCATGCAGTATTGCCAGATAGATTCCGCCCGCATCGGCGGCATCAACGAGATATTGGCAGTTTATCTCATGGCTGAAAAACTAAAAGGTTGGTAACATAACTTTTCTAAAGATCATTGTAATAAATACAGCGGTAACCCGTACCACAATTAGTATTTCTGAAAAATGCTTTATTGGCCTCGATGGATTAAGCCATTCGTACCTTATACAATTTATTTCATCTTTTTTTTATTTATGGGTATATCATATTTGCTACTTTTTCACTGAGTAACATAGGCTATATTTAATTGCAAAAACAAAATTATATAAAGTCACGATCGAAGCGTGAATAAACTCAAAAACTAGTAGACCTATTTCAAAAAATCTTTCACCATTAGAATGCTTTATTATTTTTAAGTGACATGGGCAATAATAACATGTATTTGATTTAAAAAATCTTCACGCGGACGAAGTTGCGCGTGGTGCGCTAGTATTTAATATAAACGGGCAAACAATGAACAAACGTATACGTATCGACACAAACGGAAATGTTACGCGCAGTCAACTCGTTGCTCGTTAGAAAAGCGCATTTACATTTGCCTTAAATAATCTAGTTTTTATTTTAATGAAAAATTAAGAAAATTGCGCCAAAAATTGGATAGTTAGAAAAATTATTGAAATTATAACAAAGCGAACATATGTGACACAAACAAACGTTGCTATGTAACGAGAACGCATACAATCTATACATATTCTCAACACAAATGTAACCACTTTTGAGACTATGAGCGCGATTAAATGATTTAACTTTTTTACAACGACGTGTGGCGGGTGAGCTAGTAGGTATGACATAAAAATTAATATTTTCTATAATCCAATTTCAGTAAAAGTGTGTCCACACGCGGGAGGAGTAGGCCTCTGTGAGATGGTACAACACCTTCAGTTATGGGACTACGCGTGTGTCTCCGCGAGCATGGAGGGCCGCCTCGTGGAATACGTCGATCAGCAGCACGAGCACTTCTATGACCCTTGCGTCGTGGAAAACGCTAAATATATTGCTCCTGAGGTACTTACTAGTAATTTTTTTATGTGAAGAAGTTAGCAGACTAACATGTGGCCTGCCTGCCCGCATAACTAACACGAAATCATTGGACATAACCGCCAACTTGAATTTTTATCGAAACTGCGAACATTTTTATGCCTTATACTATACATGTTCGCAGTTTCGATAAAATTTCATGTTGGCGGATAAATCCAATGATTTTTGAGAGTTCAAAGCGATAAATTGCTATATCATATCGTGTTTCGTTGGTCATGCTAGGCGGGCTGGTGTTAAGCAGCCACCGTAGCCTATACACGATTGCAACACTGACGTGACACTCGCGCACTGTCAACCCTAGTCCCCCTTCCCTACCCGTGGAACTCTAGCGACCTTACTCACCAATAGAAACACGACACCACTCGAGCGGTTAGTCCGATGCGCCCTACCTCAACTACATCATACTCATATGGTAGATTTTATCATACCTATTACTAAAAAAATTGCGAGATCAGAATAAATATTATGGACTAGTGCTGCCATCGTGGAAAATATTAACACTAGAAAAAATGTCTTCTATGATCGGATTAGGTCCTTAAGCTTACCTTGTTTTCCTAGATTCCTTGACTTTAAGTTACTTTGTAAAGATCTGTTTCGAAGGGCCATAAGTTTGTTTTCAATACAAATTAATTGTAAGTACAGATAGCGCGCGAGTTGAATGCAGTCAGGGCTGAGCTAAGGGGCGGGCGCTACCCCGCTAACCGCCTGTCCCTTGATAGTTAACGAGACGGATTAATTGAAGAAAAACAAATCAATCGATTTGTATTTGAAGTTAGCGACGGTGAGGGGTGACACCGATTCCACCCATGTCTCTCATTTTTTACGTTTACGTGATTTATATGTGTGAAATAATTAATAGAAAATGCGTAATATTTATTATCTTGTTTTTTTTTTCATAAAGTTATCTTATAAACCAATTTAAAATAACTTATTTTTTTACATATTTGTCGACATACTAGTTATTGTTAATCTAATTAGGTCACAACACTATTGCATTCCTAAGTTCTGCATTCAACACGCGCGCCGACTGTATGTAGTAGGTAACTACTTAGTAATCGTAAATTGTGTAGTAGATTAGAATTACAACATTTAAAATACAATCGAGAAACAAAGATGTATTTGATTAATGTATTTTATAATTACAGTTACCAGGATACAGCACTCAATTTCTACCGGAGACATTACAAAAATTCGCATATCCAAACGGAACTGAATGGCAGAGAATGTTCAAAGAAGGAATCTTTCCACTACCAGACGAAGCGGAGCTAGTTCATTCTTAAAAATAAGGTCAAGAATGATGTTATTGAAAATACAATTTAAGTTGACTTATTAATAAAGTTTATTTACAATTACAAATACATGATCAATTCACAATTCTTATTGTCTCATACTGCTAATAAATAATTATTTTTGAAGTGAAACTTCTTTAGCACCTTTGTGATTTGAAAATTCGATGAAACGAAAAAGCGACACCAAAAAGTTTTTAACGCATAGAAGTTTGTTGTTAAACATTTTCACGACCAATATAAAAATCTGTTGCTTCTGAAATAACTTTGCTACTTTTCTGAAGTTTCACTTCTGCCGTGTGTTTTCACTACACACACTTTTATGTTTTTGATGAAATACCAGTACATAGTACTTTTAGTTACTTCTTTCATGAGTAGTTAAAGTACGGTCGCCGAGTAGAGATAATTTCGAACAATCACCTTTCAGTCTACTGGCAGTTGTGTTAAACATTTTTACTAGTAGTCAAATTTATAAAATTATGTAAAGTTATTTAATTACATTCTGTATTATTAGCATTATTCATACTGTAATGCGGAGCTGGGGCTTGTAATCAACCAGCCAAAGTTATTACTCATGCAAAGAAGCATGTGCACCTATTTGCTGATAATTAAGACAGAATAGAATGCTTACTTTACTTAGTGATTCATTTCAATTTCTTCAAATGAAATTAAACTCTGATTAATAAGTAACACTATAATATTTTAGTTGATTTTCTCCCGAGTTCTTGTTGTAAAACACGTGTTGAGAGACTTCATTTTAACCTCAATCTACCGTACAATTGTCTGTTACTTTAAAAGTACATTTTTACTTGACATTGGCGAAATGCGATAAATAACGCGAACGCCATTTTTTAAAGAAGAAGAAGAAGTAATTCGCATCGTTTATCGAACACGTGCACACGTTATCACTATGTTTAAAAGGTTTAGAATCTTTAAAAGGGGCGGTCAATACCTGCGTGAGCGTGACAGTAACATAATTGCGCAGGAGCGACAAAGATGCCTAACGTGGTGTCAATGTACGAAATTTTCTCTGTTCGACGACCGCACTTTAGGTTCATGGTTTTTTTCATAACCAAACGGAGTGTTGAATATGTCAAGATTTAACCACAAACCTACTAGTGATACTCATGAAAAAAGCAGCTAAAAATCTGGTGGAGATATATTAGTGGGGATTTTTGGAATAGAAGCTTTAAAATACTATGTTTTCTTTTGGAACGCAAAAGCACTAAGCTTGGACTGTTTGGGCGCGCTGGTAACAGGAGCGTCGGTTCCATTGGCATCGTCTTCAAGCTTCCTTTTACTGCTGGTCTCATTGCCGTCTTTAGTCTGAATGCTTTTGAACATCCTGACCCCGTGACGAGTCAATTCCGAAGGTGTCAACTCGGGATTCTGACTCTCCAACGTTTGTTTGTTGCGTGAAAACCAGTCAACGAACGTTTCACCATTCAGAGGTTTTAATGGCTGGAATATTTATAACGAAATAGTTGTACACATTTTATACAGGATAACTGTGGAAGACTGGCGTCCTTTTCAAATAAGACTCTATACTCATGATTCAATCAATCAAATTTCTGTAGTTTTTTGTTCTTAAATTCTCCCTATTTAAGGGAAGGCAAGGAGGGTCTAGCCCATACAGCCTCGCCTTCGGTATTTTTATCTTTCTTGAATTTTGTATTCAAAAGTTCGTTTTGCGGGATACGCACTAAGGATATCCAATTAAGATTATTAAGCTTATTTGGATAGCCTTGTGGCCAATAATTTAAACAAGATCTTTTTTTAATTAAACTAACTAAACATGCGACTGTATACACATAAATTCTTTTGCCGTCCAAGTAAAGGGTAAATAAAATGTAGGAGGAAGTTAGTACAGCATTAAAATTAAATATGTAACTTTTCAAAACCAGTTTTGATATAAAAAATAAACAATAAGAAACCATAATTCGTTAGATACTTTTGTAGTACATGGTTATTGCACATTGTGGGCAGGTTGGGGCATTCTCCTTTTAATGACGCTTAATTTTAGCTATGGAAACACACATAATAATATGTACAATATCTTCTTGGTAGTTATTGTTATAATAAAATTGTTTTTAGAGTTGTATCTTAAATATAAAAATTATTTATATAAAATTAAAAGGAGGCGAGAAAACCCTACAGATTTTAAGTCGTCCTGTTTACATGCCGATCTTTGTATTTGCCACTTAACCAAAACTGCAAATGCCGTAGCGGACAACAGTTTAATTAAAGTACAGTTTCAAAATGTAATAAGAAATCAATTTAAGATAAACTTACGTCTTCGTTTTCTGTGTGATCTCCAGATGAATGAACTTCAAATAAAGTTCTCTCAGTCAAGCTTAGTGGGCTCTGAGCGTTCTTTGCGGCTTCCATCTGCTTTCTGAATGGATTTCTAGCGCCGCCAGGCGATGATTTGATAGGCTGAAATATTTTTTTATTATTAACACCATTATTCTAATGATTATTGCGATATAGCAAATTGTAGACTACGAGTCAAATCAAAGGAAGTTCATTTTAAGTCGCCTACATAATAACCGCCGTGGTCTAGTAGTTTGCCCACCGGAATTAGATTCTGTGGTCCCGGGTTCGATCCCCATGGGAGTGCAAAGGAGAATACACAATTTAGTATGGGAATGGGAGACTGGGAAATATCTACAATTTATGTGGGGAAAATATCATTAAATTATTTTAGTGGAGTATTAAGAAATCATAATTGTTATAAGTCATTTCGAGGTTATATTTAATTCAAATAATTGAACGAATGCCAACTGTAGATTTTTGTGCTTAAATTCTCCATATTTAAGGGAAGGCAAAGGGATCTAGCCCACACAGCCACGCCTTCGGTATTTTTTCTTTCTTCAATTTTACGTTAAACACATTACTCGTTTAGTAAAATTTTTAAATGGTAAATGTAAAGGGATCCCATCCCAGACAGCCATGTTTTTGTTTTATTTCTGGGAATGATGTATGATGTCAGTAAGTATTATTTTCTCAATGTTATTAGTAGACACTAAATATTTAATATTTTATTAGGCTTTTTTAACTGATAAAGAGGTCATTTATTGTATTATGTATTTAAAAGATCATTTTGCGCGATAAATAAAAGCAACGCTATTGGGCTCAATTGGATAGACTTTAGGCCAATAATTTAAACAAGATCAATTTGTTCATGAAACTAACTAAACATGCGGCTGTATTGTATACACATAAATTCTTTTGCATTCCAAGTAAAGGGTAAAAAATCGGGGGTGGTCTCCCCTTGACTTTCTCGTATACCGGAAACGACTCAAAAGTTGATAGAAACCTTATATTTTGATTTGATGTCATACCTGCATGTTAAATTTGGTTGCAATAAGTTAAAGCATACTCGAGTTATCGTGCTAACGCACAGTCATAATTCCAAAAACAGTATTTTTAGACTCAGAGAGGTTCAAAACGTGTAAATCCGTCAAAATCTCGAGGTCGAATTTTTTGACGATTACAAGACTTCCTCTATACTACGTATACGAGAAAGTAAATATACTATAGTAGGAAAATAAAGAATTTATTTGCGGAATTTAAAAATAACATCTTTTTGCTTTGATATAAAAATTAAACAATAAGAATCCTTAATTCGTTAGATTATTTTTGAGGTATATTTGAATATTGCGCATTATGGGCACGTTTGGGCATTCTCCTTTGTTCTTAGTTTTGTTTGGTGGTAGGACTTTTTTCAAGTCCACCACCATCTTATCAAAATCTGTCGCCATAGTACTAATGTTAACAGCATTATTGCTTAGTGCTTATGCTTTTATGGTAAACATTGTTTCATCAAATCTTTGAAATTTGCACTTCTAAGATCTGAACGAAATATTTTTGTAAATATTTGACGACCAGTTAAGATGCTGGGTTCGATTCCCGCCTGAGGCAGGTCGATTTTTTTCAGTGAAATTTTTCAATTGTTATTACTGTTTTATGTGTGCGGTGCAATAAAGGATTTACATAAAACTCACCACCGGTTTTATAGGAGTGACAGTTTCCACTTTCTTCTCCTTAGTTTTCTGAGGTATAATGAGGCTAGCATTCATATCCTCTGTACTAGTTACGTCGTACGTCTCTTGTGTGTCTAACTCTTGGAAATGAGAGTTCTGTGCCACATTGTGTCTGTCTGCTTCTCTCTCCCACGTGTCTGCGAGGTTGGTTAATTTCTCCGCTAAGTGCATTCGTCCTAAACGAGACGCGTATTTAGCTGCTAACGGTAGAAGACGGTCGTCTTTCAGTAACTCCATTAGCTCTAAAGCTCTTTGTTCTATTTCGCTGCGGCAAGCAAGCTGTAACGGTGTATTAGGAAAAAGTCAATGAATAGGGTATTAAACCATTTTTTGAAAACGGTTTTAAATCAATCCTGAGGTCGTTATTAACCAGTAGAAATTTGATTTCAATTTTATAAAACCAAAAATGCTTAAAAACTGATTAAAAATTTCGATTTTGAATTTTCGCGCGGAAACGCTAGCTGCTGTTCGTCCCGTGACGTCACTCCGTTAGTAAACAAAACAACTTACTGCGCTTTCAAAATCAACACAAAGCACGATACAAATCTACTTTTTTTAGTAACGGAGTGACGTCACGTCGCATTCCAAATGGCGGGCGGCGTTTTAAAGATTTCAGGGACAGATTAAAAAAGTATATTTTTAAAATTTAATTATACAATTTAAATTGCATATTTGAATAAATATCGATGTTTCTCGTTTATTTATTTTTTATATTTTTTCTTTCATGGTGTAAAATACCCTATTGCGAGTATGAATGTAGGTACCCAGTAGTAAACGGACCTTTGCCAAGAGCAGTCGTGTTAATTGAGTCTCCAGAATATTCCCTGCCCCAATTTAACAGATATTCCATACAAAACTGTACATTTAACTGGCAGATATCCTGATCAGAACTGGTGAAACCGACTCTTATTGTATAAAATAAAATAACCTGTGATAAAATGTAAAGCAAAACTATACTCACAGCAAATAATTTTAAGGCTGTTTCTCGCGCGTTCTTGACATCGACGTCGGCGGTAGTGTGCGCCCACCGTACCAGTTGCTCTTCGTATTGAGACTTCTCTGTATCTAATTCGCAGAGCGGAATCTAACGCAAAATGTAAAAAATGATAAAGAATCAAATTAGTTTGGTTATTAATTAAATGTGGACATTCGTGGGCGATCTTGTCCACGTAAAATTACTGAATTTATTAAGGTTTATGTAACAGAAAACACGTCCAATGAGCAATGCGGTCTTATATTTCTACCGTAAAAAAAATGTAAAAATGTAAGCACGTAAACGCAGGGAGAGTATTAATTTCAACGACAGCTGCGCATAATTTAAACGTTTTAAATTTCTATAAAAGTACTTTTAAAAACAAGCTTTTATTTAAATGCACTAAAAAGAAGAAAATAAAATAAACTTTAAACTTAAATGTTATAAAAGCTTGTCGCGATTTACTTCGGTCATTGTTTATTTACTATCTCTTTACCGATTCTATAGCTGTTTATCAAACACAAGTAAATCTCGCAACAAGCTTTTATAACATTTAAATTGTTTATTTTATTTTCTTCTTTTTAGAGCATTCAAATAAAAGCTTGTTTTTAAAATAACTTTTTTTTATTTTTGTTAGTTTATTCGTATTGTTCTCAGCAAAACCTTTCATTTGATACCCACATTATGATAATGCTAAAAAATAACTAGTCTTGCCATATTGGGCAATTCGCCATTTTGGATTTGGAGCAGTCATTTTATTTTTCGTATTCTTCTCAGCAAACCCTTTATTTGATACCCATATCATGGAAGTGCCCAAAACTGACTAGTCTTCATCTCGGGCCGTTACCCATATTGGATTTATAATGACGTCACTTAGCTAAGCATGCATTGTCATCCAAACTAAACTTGCATGTAAAATTTCAGCCCAGTCGTATACCCAATACCAACAAATGGTTGAAAAATTGTTTGCAAATTTTGACGGACAAATGGGTACGAACAGTGCAAGTTAAATAAAAGCTTATAATAAAAATTGGCTCTCATTTTCACATTATGTATTTGCTGGGGTGTTACCAGACCAAACGATCGATCGTCGATAGACGGCATCGAGCGTAGGTAGAATGGATTAGTTAAAGTCGATCGATTACTTCTATCACACCGATCGATCGATCAGCTTGATTATCACAGAACCCGCCCGATCAACATCGATCACTGCCTTCGATAGGCGATCGATCGATTGGTCTGGTAACAGACTTACCTGTATATTTAGTTCAGTGACGATGGGTTTCGGTGCTGTAACAGGGAAGGAGGTGCCTCTGCATAAGATAGCTCGCACCGTTTGCGTAGGTTCACTGATCTGGGAAATGAAGGTCGGTTTCACTCCATAGTTTAACCAGAGAGTGTGACACCAACCCGAGTACAATCCCCAGGGGTACGAAACCAGTGCTCAGGTTTTATTTGGCTAGCTAACACCATGTTATAGCTACCCAAGTCTATGCCATAATAACAATTCCAAATATTGTATTCCGGCATTTAATATGAAGTACGCTTCCACACTTGGGGACTAGGTATACAAGAATGCCAAGTGCCAGCCAGATATTATCCCATACAATATAAAAAATAACCATATTACTCCCTCTCTCTGACTCTCTTGTTCTTAAGACCAGCCGGCGCCTTAAGGATGCCATCAGAAAAAAGGTAAAGGTTTCCATAAATAAGTACTTATTTTATGTATGTTCTTTTTTAACCCAGCTTGAATGAACTTAGGCTGAATGAATGGCTTCGCAATATTAAGATACGCATTATGTCGATCCTACTAATATTATAAACGCCGAAGTTTGTATGGATGATTGTGAATCTTTTACTCTTTCACGCAAAAACTACTAAATGGACTATGATGAAACTTTACAATAATATAGCTCATCCATCAGGATAACATATTTTATTTCATTTTATAATATTTGGGAATCTTAAAGCTAGTTACAGAAATTACCAACTTATAAACTAAAAAATCGGGAGTGGTCCCCCCTTGACTTTCTCGTATACAGGAAACGACTCAAAAGTTGATAGAGACCTTATATTTTGATTTGATGTCATACCTGCATGTTAAATTTGGTTGCAATAAGTTAAAGCTTACTCAAGGTATCGTGCTAACGCACAGACACACACGCACAGACATAATTCTAAAAACGGTATTTTTGGACTCAGGGAGGTCCAAAATGTGTAAATTAGTCAAAATCTCGAGGTAGAATTTTTTGACGATTTTGACTTCCTCATACTACGTATACGAGAAAGCTAAAAGGCCAATTACAAGATTCCACATGTAACTATGTATAGGCTATAATTTATTATACTAATCTTGAACAGACAAAGTTGCGAGCAGAAGCTAGTATTAAGTAAAAGTATTGGGAACAATAAATTAAAAATAGGTAGATAATTAAAAATGGACTGTCACAACATGTGTTATTTACAAGGGGAGAAAATCTAGATATTAGATATTACTATTCTAGGAATAGTTTTCTTCTATAACCTATGTAAAATACTCACCGAAACTATGAACCAAGAGTCGGATGCTCCTCTGGAGTGCGAATTAGTATCGCAAATCGGCATCCATACACCGCTAGTGACGTCATACAACCTCAGCACGCCTGTGTTGTCGTAAGCGCAGGGCGACCCAGCATCGGTAGTACCGAGCCACGCCAATTTAGAACATGGCGTCAGAGGCATAGGGACGGTTTTGCTTCGCACTTGACGACCTACCAACAATTGTTAACAACATATTCTACGTCGCAGGCGGATCGTATTACACGCCGTATTACAAAACGGCGCGGCGGATTGCAAAGCGTGTGAAAAATGTAATGGAGAATTATGTTTTGACAGCTAATAAAAGTATCTCAACTGAATGGACAAGCAACACCCCTATTATAAAAGAAAACATGTTTATTTACCATTCATAGCGATAATGTCCATTGCCAAATGTTGGTCAGCCACTCCTGGGTCCGTACTGTGGTATACGGCAAGAACTGTTGTACTGAATCCAGCCAAGCACACCACTGGTCCGGGTAATGATATCACCTAAAACCATTGCCCTGTTATTATTATACTGGCTGTGCCCGCGACTTCGTTCCCGTGGATTTCCCGTTTTTACAAAATTTTTCAGTGATGTTCAGCTCGTATTGGTCGTAGCGTGATGTTATATACCCAATAGCCTTCCTCGATAAAGGGACTCTCCAACACAAAAATATTTTTTCAACTTGAATCACTAGGTTCCTACATCTTTATGATGAAAGATATGTATGTTTGTAACGAATAAACTCAAAAACTATTGAACCGATTTCAGAAACTCTTTCACCATTAAAATGTGTATAAGATCAGCTTAAAACAAGAGTGATTGAATTTAATTAGCTATATAAAATCACCTACTTGTCTCTGAGTTCCCATAGGCGTGAACAATCTAAGGAGGCGAGCGTTTGTAGTGCAAGCAACCACTCCACTTGCTGCCATCACGCATAAGATCTCTTCCGTATCCGGCATGGACACACTCCATTCTTTACTACTTCCCACCAGAGAAATGCATACAAGTTTACTGAAATATTATCTTAGGATTAATATACCCATAGCCAGAAAGTAAGTTAATAACAGTATCCTATACTAATATTTTTTGAGAAATTCATCAATAACTACTTGGTTTAAATTTCAATAATGAGTTGATTTTTAATAGAACCTGCGCCAAAGCGGGCAAAGGGACATCACGTTATAGTTAAGTATAAAGGTCTAGTTGTTCTATTTATCAGAGGCGGAGTTTTACAAATCGCCATTTTAGCCTCTGACGTGACTTGTTGCACGGAGTAAAATAGAGCTGAAACATTTTGCACCCTAAATAGCTTTTTTTGCGTACAATCGACAAAGTCCCGATGCAACAATCATCTCGACCTCTTGGATCTAGACATATATGAAAACCTCAATTTCGTTTTCTTTTTCCTAACCCCCTCCGTTGCTTTCCCTGAGGAGCGAAAGATAGAGCAACGATCAGCCGCCCCCTCAGGAGAGAAGTGCACACGCTGCCCAAGATATAGACTTGCTCTTGGGTCTGGATATCTCTGCTAACCTCAATTTCGATCGCTACATTGAGTCCATTGCTAAAACCGCTGCCAAAAAACTTGGAATACCTTCTAAGGTCAGCATCAGGTGCCTTTATCGAGCAGGAGCGAACTTCGCTCCTGCTTGGAGTACTGTTGTCATCTTTGGGACGAATCTGCTCGATATCAGTTATATGCACTGGACTCCATGCGAAGAGACTCATCGGCAATGACGCACTGGTTGAGGCTAATCTCCAGAGCCTTGATCACGAAGACGTGCTTGCCTCTCGGTTTTATATCGGTTACATTTCGGAGAGTGCGCGGAAGTTTTACATAATTTGATCCCCCTTCCCCTTTCCACCACCGGACGACCAGGCGCGGCGAGGGCTTTCTCCCTTATGTTGTTGATATTCCTACCATTCGTACGAAGCGATTTGGTTCCACTTTCATTATGCGAACAGCTAAGGAGTGTAACTCTTTACAGAGGTTAATTTTTCCGGACCAGTATAATCTGGACATCTTCAAGGCCAGAGTGAACAAGCATCTTCTAGGTAAGCGTGTACCACCATAGGCCTCATCATCGCTTTCTATCAGGCGTGATTGTGGTCAAACGCCCGGACTATAGAACATAAAGAAACCCATTGCAGGCGATAATCGCGTGGCACCGACATGTATGATTGACAGTTGCCTCGTCCTCCCCAATACCGGTTTGAGGCAATAAGAGCAAACTATGTCGCCAGCAACGATAGTACGACTGGTACGGGCAGAGGGGAGGAATCGGAGTGAAGACGCTGCGCCTTAATGGTTGCGCCATATTAGGTTAATATTCTATTAGGCACAGTAAAAAGTAGTCGAGGCTTGGTACGGGGTCCACGTCCGGAAGCCTCCTCGTGGCGGACCCTGGTAACGTGGTGGGGAAACTTTCTCGGCGGGTGTGTGGCTTTTGATGTCAAGTGTCCCTTGGCATTCGAAGTCACATGCCATCGTCGAGTTGTTTTTGTTTTCCCACCACGGCTAGTTCCGGACGGCTCTTTTAAGGGCCACGACCGCGCCCGGGGTCCCCCGTGTGCGGTCCAATGGCTGCTCCCGGTGTTCTCATCAGGAGGACGCGCCAGGTCGAGCAGCCGTCGGTGAGGAGGCGGCCTATAAAGCCGGCGTCGGCGAGTGGCGTTAGTCGGTAGCCCCTGTGGGCTGCTGGCCACCAATTGGTGCACAAGGAGGTGCCTAGACGGGCAGCGTTGGGACGGTCTCGGTGTAGTTGCGCTCACGTGCGCAGATCCCGAGCCGTCCCGCAATAGCGCACTGGAGGTCAGGCCGGGGAGGATGTTTAGTGGGTATGGAGGGAACGCCTTTACCTCGAGTCCCACATATCCCCTGCGGTTGGCACCACCCCGCAGGGACGATCCGTTAATTTATTTGACCTACCCGACAACAACAAAAAAAGGCGGGGTTTGGTAAAAGGCAACCGTTTAACCTCTCGAGCGTCGGCGGGAAGCCCCGCATTCGCACTAAAAAAAGTACCGTTGAGCGTCGGCGGGAAGACCGGGCGTCCCGCAGATAGTCATGGTCTATAAGTTTGTTTTTTTACTACTTCAACTTATTTTAACCAATAGGAGTGTTTGACATCAATAGAATCTGTGTTCAGTGCTCTCAAATACTAAATTATGATTGGTTATCGTGTTCATAGAAAAAGTGTGAGTATTGGTCGTTGAAAAAAAATGGTGACGCATTTGGCATGTTGTCAGCCGGGGTGTGTTGAGGTGTATTTAATTCTATAGTTTTGTTTACAAATGCGTATTATGTATTGTGTTGAATGTCTTATGTCGATAAGTGTATATACTTGGTGTGTAATTAAAAAGAATGTGATTTTGATCAAGTTTTACATGATTTATGAATCGTCAAAGTTTGTGTATTTTTGAACGTTTGTGAAATTAAATGCTATAAAATACTGTAAAAGGGGTACGTATTTGTAATTACTTAATTTTAATGGATAGACAATGTTTCTAGGTTTCTAAAACTGCATAAATCATAAAAAACGGATGTAAATTATTGGTTATATAAGCAAAATAGTAAAATACATCAGGTCACTTGAGGTCAACAGGTTAAGACAACGACACTACACGGTATCGATGCATTTTGCCGCGCGACACTCGAGAGGTTAAATGATTCTGTTTGCTAAATGGCATACCGGGAACTTTGTTGACTGTACATATAGGAAGACACAAGAAAAAAGGCGCGTCGGTAAACTTCGATCGCGCAGACACTGATGACGAAAACCACCGAGTCTAATAATACTTTCGTAATCAATATTAAACATTAGCCGTAAGATACAAAATTGATTGCAGCGCTGTCTCCGTCTGAAAGTTGCTCACTATGATTTACTGTGCCAACATAACCAATGCTTTTATTTATTATTGTTAAGTATTAAATATTTCTCTAACCTTGGTGTCTCACATGCCAAAGCGAGTACACTTGAAGACAAGCTAGCCATAGTGTGGTTGAGATAGTTGTTCAAGTGTATGCCGTGATGAACATTTGTGTCATGGAATTCCACATCTATACTGGACTCGCCATTTTCTGAAGTGTGACAGCGTACAATTCCGACATCGTTCCAACACATGTATCTGAAAACAAATAATATTTGTTATTAGCTTCTGCCCGCGACTTCGTCTGCGTGGTATAGTTACTTAGAGTAGCATTTTATTTATTAGGGTACTTATTTTACTAATAATACACATACAAACTGCTGGAAATGATTGTAAATAGCTTATTTTAATACCTTTTTAGAAAGTACGTTTTTTGTTTTTTCATCCTTTGCTAACTTCCATACGACCTTTCATTAAACATTTCATCCCCACACGGGTTTAAAATTTTTAAAAACGCTACATTTTTTTTACTTCTTATCACGTGCTTAAATACAAAGTTTCATGGTTTTATCTTCGATAATGACGAATCCCATACAAACTTTCGTCCCTTATTTCAAACCCTTCATGCCGTTTTTACAACAAAATTTAGCTTATATTCTATCTCAAGGTCTCGTCTATTTTTGTACCAAATTTAATCAAAATCGATTCGGGTGTTAGGCGTGAAAGCGTGACTTTGTTTGGACTTCTTTACGACCTTTCATCCCCTATTCCATCCCCATACGGGACAAAATTAGATATTTATTTATTTCTTATCAAGTGCCTAAATAGAAAGTTTCATGATTTTATCTTCGATATTGAGGAATCCCATACAAACATTCATCCTTTATTGCAACCCCTTCATCCCCTTTTTACAAAAAATATAGCTTATGCTCTATCTCAAGGGCTAGTCTATTTTTGTACCAAATTTCATCAAGATATTTAGTACAAAATCACTCGCAGCAAAAAATAACTTTGCTTACTTGTTGGATAAGATTTAATTTTTTTTTTAAATTTTTGCTTGTTATAATATTATGAATGTGAGTGTATGTATGTATTAAATCAGTAGTGATTCATACCTATGCTCAAGATGCGATGGAGTAGCAGAAGGCTGAAAAGGTGGCTGCGGAGGAGTATTTGATGGGGCTGCAACCACTTGTCTAGAAGACGGACGAGATTCCTCTTGTTCTGTGCCTATACCAAGAGTGTCATTCTTGATCTTCTCTAATGATATAGCATTCTCATCGTCACTATCATGTTGTTCTATTAAATCGTCCACCAAGTCATCGTCTGAAAATACAATAAATGCAATGCAATCAGGGTTTCCCAAACTGTGCGTCACGACGCCCTGGGGTGTACGGCTCTATCCCAGGGGCATCGTGAGGCGATCTACATAGAACGGTTGTCTGTGTGATACGAGCCAATCGAGCGGAAATAAATGTAGAGAAAGAGCTCATCTCTTTCTCTACATTTATTTCGCTTATTCCAAACTTGAGCCCCGTTTTGAGAAGCTATGCTTAGTAATGCAACCACATTATTTAAATATTTATCTCTTTTCATATATATTGTTCAGTTTTGTTTTTGTAGGTAACTACTTATTTTCTTGTTTGGTAATTATAAGTTCGGGGTTCTTCTGATAACTTGGCTAGGGCTAGAACTGTAACGGATTGGGGGAGTAACGGTTTGAAAAATTGGCAATGTCCTAAGGGCGGCTCAAAAAATATAAGTTTGGGAATCCCTGCAATATACCACTTTAAGAATCAGATTTAGCCTACCACATATTATTAGAATAAAAATATTCAAACTTCCATATAAGATAACTCGGTCCTGCACATTTGCCAGAATTTCATCTGCTATACTGGTCAACAGACATAATATTGTTTCTCATAATGTCATATGCCATACTCATTGTTTTCTATATTAGTCGCGTGCTAGAAACTGTTTCCCATAAAGTCAATTTCAATAACCTCATTTGTTATCATCATTGTAAGAAGCCATAATTATCATTATGCTATAACATCATTTGCCATCGAAATTGCTATCGGTTTAAACTAAACGATCAATAGGTTTAGGTTTGGTTAGGTTAGGTTAGAACAAGAAAAGCAACGCACGAGCCGAGCTAGCGAAGCGAGCGTACCCCGGGTGCTAGAAAGCCAATCGCTGTTTAGGACAAAGGCGTTAGGTTAATTTTGTACAGAAAATTAATTTAGTATGGCATTGAAATATTTGTTAAATAATATTATTGCATATAATAATATGGATAACAATAAGTATGGTACTCGTATCATTACGAAATCTAATATATGGTAAACAAACAATTCGGGCAAATGAAATTCGCGCATATGAGTGAGTATTATTGCTTATTTATTTATTTATTCATACAAGCTCAAACTGGCTTACAGTTTCCTAACGCGCCAGATTGCAAAATTGTTAGTCAGAATAATAATAATAATAATAACAGGTCAACAGCATGTCGGGCTATACAAAATATTATAGTTTTCGGGCAAACAATAGACAACCAAGATAACTAAACTTTGAGAGTAGACAATAATTACACTGATATAAATCAACTTACCATAAACCCTTTCCACCATTTCCACATCATTGGTATCAACACTGTCCTTCCCATAACAGTTGACTAGCGAACCCAACTGGCCAGCAACATCGCAGTATGCAAGAACTCCATTACCTGGAAACATGGGCAAATAATAAGTGATGTTGCATCTTGTTTAGTAAAATAATTCAATTATAATAATAATAATAATAATAAAGCTTTTTTTATTTCCCATTTAACAATGTTTTTTTTTTAATAAAAGTAATCACTAATATTTAATGAAAGTTAGTCTGGGATCCCATGGTGGGTGAAAGCCTCCTCCATCTTCTTCCATTTCTCCCTGTCTCCAGCAATATTGACCCAGTTTTTTCCTGCCACTGCTTCCAAGTCATCTTTCCATCGTAATCTGGGTCTTCCCACTTTTCTTTTCCCTGATTTAGGTCCTGGCCAAATTGTAGCTTTTAATGTCCACCTGTGATCTTTTTGTCTTGCTAGATGACCCGCCCATTGCCATTTTAGTTTTAGAGCTTGATTTAGGGCATCTGTTATTTTCGTTTTCTTTCTAATTACTTTACTGTTTATTTTGTCTATTTTCCTGATTTTCAGTATGCTCCGTTCCATCGCTCTTTGGCAAGTGTTAATTTTGTTTCTTATTTTGTTACTATATGTCCATGTTTGGCATCCGTACGTAAGACAAGGAAGTATGCATGTGTCCATTATGATTTTCTTTTCCTCCATATTGTATGAGCCTTTTAATATTTCTTTTTGTGACCAGAAGCGCTTCCAACTTGTATTAATTCTTCTTTCTACTTCTTCTTGGTGGTTGTTATCTTTAAATGAAACTTGTTTTCCAAGATATATATATTCTTCGACATATTCTATCTCTGTATTTTGTGTATATATCTTAGATTTTTTGTTGTTGGTCATAACTTTTGTTTTCTTGGCATTCATTTCCAGTCCTACTGTTCTACTTTGCTTGTCAAGTTGTTGTATCATGTCTTGTAACATTTTGTAGTTATCAGCAAATATGACAATATCGTCTGCAAACCTCAAGTGGCTCAAGTACTTGTTGTCTATTAGGATACCTTGCTTCCTCCAGTTTAATTTTATGAAAATATGTTCCAGAATAGCAATAAATAATTTTGGTGATAGTGGATCTCCCTGTCTCACCCCTCTACCCAATGATATATTTTCTCCCTTTGATTCCAGGCGTACAGAGCTGGTGCTAACACTATATATGTTTTTTAATATTTGTATATATTGCTGTTCCACATTAAAGTATTCCAATGCATTCCATATTGATTCATGTGATACACTATCAAATGCCTTGGTGTAGTCAATAAAACCAAGATAGAGTGGTCTGTTAAATTCTTTATACTTTTCTATCACTTGTTCAAGAGTTTGAATGTGGTCAGTTGTTGAATAGCCTGAACGGAAACCGGCTTGTTCCACTGGTTGTTTACTGTCTATTGTTAGAGTTAGTCTGGATTGTAGTATTGATGCAAATAGTTTATATGTGCAACACAGTAAGCTAATAGGTCGATAATTTGAAATGTCTAGTGGGTTTCCTTTTTTGTATAATAGGGTTATCTCTGCGTGTGTCCATTGTTGAGGTACTTCTCCATGGCTTAAAATATTGTTATATAGCTTTGTTAGTGGGTGGCCTAATTCATATTGACCTATTTTCAGTAACTCATTGCAAATGCCATCTGGTCCCGGACTTTTATCTGATTTTAACTTTTTTATATGCTTTATAACTTCTTCTTCCTTTATTTCAACTACTTTTGTGTTGTTTTTGCATATTTCGCTTTGTATTGTCTCTTGATCTTGTTTTTGTTTTGCATATAACTCTCTGTAAAATTCTGTTGCAATTCGTAATATTTCCTGTCTTGATTTAAATTCCTTTCTTGGTTTTTAGTCCTTGTATCCATTTCTTATGACTATTCAGTTCTTTGCTAGCTTTTTTTGAACTTCTGAATTGTTTTATATTTCTTGTTATCACCTCTTTCCTGTGTCTGTGATAGTCTTGTTTTATAGATTTATTAGTGATTTTGAAGAGATTTGTAAGTTCTTTCTTTGTTTCTGTTGTTTTGTTTTTAATTTTTAACATTTCTGTTCTTCTTTTGATTAGCGACTTTGTGTTATCACTAAATATTTCGCGTCTTTTTTGCTTGGCAGATTTTTTAAATACTTCTTTTTGGCTAAGAATTATTGAGCTCTCTATTTTGTCATAGTAGCTTTGTATTGAAAGTTGACTTTCATTCAGAACTAGTTTTTGTAACTCTGATTTAAGACTAATTCTATACCTTTGTGCTTCTTCTTTTGTTTTCGGTACTTTTGGGGATGTCCTAAAAGAGTTTCTTGATTTTTTGTGGACATCTAGTTGCAATGATACTCTTAATAGTCTGTGGTCTGTTGGAAAGTCTAGTTTGTTTAACACTTCATAATTTGTAACGTATTTTCGAAGATTTGTCAAGACATAATCAATTTCGTTCAGTGTCTTACTGTCAGGGGACATCCAAGTCCACCTTCGGTTTGGTTTTTTGTAGAAATAGGTGTTTATGATTGCCAGTCTATATTCATAAGCATATTGTATCATCAAGGAGCCCCTGTGGTTTCTGGTACCATAACCATATTTTCCCATAATTAAGGACTCACTGTCCTTCGGCTCTCCTATTTTCGCATTGAAATCTCCTATTACCACTATTGCTTTATCGGACATGTCGTGTGCTTTTTCCAGATCTTTGTAGAATTTAATGATTTCATCATCGTTGGCACTCTCAGTAGGGGCATAAATTTGGATTATAGACAATAGTTGTGTATCAAATTGTAAGATCAGTATCGCAACTCTTTCTGATACGCCAGTGAATTTGACAATGTTGTTTTTTAGTTCTTTTTTTATTATAAATCCCACCCCGTATCTACCCTGTGTTTCTCCATTGTAGCAGAATATAAATTTTTTGTGTTCTTCTATGTTGCAACCTTTTCGTCTTACTTCCGCTAATCCAATTATGTCGTATTTTATTTTATCTATTGCATACTCTAATTCTAGCAGTTTTTCTTCTGACGCCAATGATCTTACATTTAGTGTGCAGATGTGGAGTTTAGGAACTTCTTTCTTGAGCAGCTTTATTTCCTTGGCTGTTTTATAGAGCGGGAGTGGTTTAAATGGAGGGTTTTGGTCATGATCCTCCACGGTGACCAGCCGGGTTGGAGGATATATATGTTGTTGTGTTTGTACTTTTTTTATATTTGTGCAGTTTGGCTTCCGGTGGGAGAAGTTTTTTAATTGCTATATTTTTTTACTTGTTCCCGGTTGTGAGTTTGATCTAGGACGGCTCAACTGTTGAAAAGCATTTGTTTTATTTATCTTATGAGAGGTCATTTCGTTATGTTTCTCTTGTGTTGGAGTTTTAGATGGAGACCTTTTTCTCTTTTCATTCCCTTTGTTTTGTTGACTTGCTTTCCCCTTAATAATGAGTTTATCGTAGCGTATTATAGCGACATTTCCTTTTTCAAATTCTTCTTGCTGTTTAAGTTTTAAATCCTTTCTAATTTCAAGTACATCTTTTGGGAAGTCTTCAGTAACATACATGTTAGAAGGGAAGTTCTTATTGTTTTTTAGAACTTCTATTTTCCTCCATGCCAAGGTGAATTTAACAAGTACTGGTCTTCGTTTCTTGTTGTCTTTTTTTCCTAGTCTGTAAGCCTCGCTTATCTCCCACTTGTCGAACTGTTCCATTTTTCCATTTTCGCCAGCTTTATTTAGAGTATTTAAAACTATTTCAAGGAGATTTGTACTATTCCCTTCAGTTTCTTCTAGCCCGTGAATGATGATGTTGTTCTTCCTTACTTCTTTTTCAAGATGTTTCACTTTATTTTTCAAATTCACCATTTCATTTTTGAGTGCTTGGTTTTCCTCCACCAAGGGTTTTATTTTCGCATCTATAATAGTTTCGATATTTCTGGTGAGATTTTCGGTTTGGGAGGTGTTCTGTTTGTGGAATTCTTCCTTTACCTCATTCATTTTCTCTTCCATTTTCTTCATTAACATTTCGAATTGAATGTCCATTCTGACTTACCAAATTTACTAATTGGTAGGAATTTTTAGGTGTTGGCAACACTATTTTGAGAATGGTATCCCGAAAAGTTGCTTATGGTATTTTTTTGCTATGACAACACTGTTCATCTGTTGTCAGATACCGGAACCGAATTTGCAGCAATTGTCAGTTTGAGGTTATGCAGTTATGTTTATGTATTTGTATGTATACAAATCTGACACTATATTTCGGGAATTTTAGTGTTCTTTCCTGGTTTTAATCTCACTTTTAATTTGTATCACTTGCCACAGGCCACGGTTTGTAATAATAGTTATTTATTTTAAAGAAATAGTTGGTATTTCACTAGCTTTGTAATTGAAACACTTAGTAACTCTGAAACACGTATTTACACTTGACAGTCGCCGCCGGAAATAATTCAATTATTAATAGCTTATTTACGGGTCCATATTGACTCTCATAAAAGTATTTTTCCTATTTTTTTTCTACTACCGATTTTTATTCATAACTCATAATCACTCTTCATAAAAAAAATTATACTTTTTTTTCTAATAAATTTTTATTCCTAATATCGAAACTCATAAGAATCAGTTCTCATAATTTTTTATTCATACTGTCGTTACGCAGAATAGTTTTACTCATAATTGTATTTTCATAACTTTTTCCTTCATAACAATCAGTTCTCATATTTTTTTATTCATACTGTCGTTAATCAGAATAGTTCTAATTAATTTTTTTTAATTTTTAAAATATACAAAGGGTCGTTTCTGGCGCTTCCCCGACCGCTGCCGCGGCACGCTCGCTCGGCTCGCGCGTGTAGGTCGCAAGTCTAACCTAACCTAAACCAATATTATACCTACCTAATGGTTGTTTGGTCGTGTTTTTGTGTTGGATTGTTCATTTGTCGAGGAAGGCTATAGGCTATATCTATAATAATATAGCATAAAAAACATATGAGAACAAATACTAGTATAATCAATGTATATGAGTAATTAAATTATGAATTGTGATGATTATGACGAGTGATCATTGGTATGAAAAATTGTATGAGAAACATTTTTGGACTTCCGATAATAGGACAAAAAGTTATGGGAAAAAAGCGCATCCTTTATTTACTTAGAAGATCTCCTACGCTGCTCCCAATTTTATTTAGAGTCGTTGCAGTATATATATATTGCTGTTAACATACTGCTATACATCCAACATTATAGTTTGCTAACTTTCGACAGCAGTCGTGACCACCAGCTTAGTGCCTTCCAGAACACGGCCAAATCCTTCTTAACCCCCGTCGCAAAAATAAGGGGTGTTATACGAGAAAGTCTGTGTGTCTGTGACGTGTCTATGGCATGGTAGGTCCGATATGAATGGACAGATTTTGATGCGGTTTTTTTGTTCAAAAGCAGACGTAATCGAAAAATGAAGTTCTTATCTACAATTCATGAAAATATATTCAGGCATTTCAAGGTCATCAGCTCTCTTGATTAAAGTAGTCATCTACTGGAAAGGGTCTGAGAGTAATTTAAAAAGAATGAAATAATAGTTATTTGTTCAACAAGTGAGCAAAGTTAGTTTTTGCTGTGAGTTCCGATAGTTAATCAAGAACCAGTGAAGTAGTCTAGAAAAATAATATTGATAATGATGAAGGATGGACTGATGGCCCCCAACGTTTTTACTTAAAATTTTGTATTATGTTCAATTGTTCATAGCATATTAGACCCCAAATAAAATAAGAAACAATGTAAGCAAATAATAATTCACATAACAAAAAAATACCAATAAAATACCTTTCGGATTCCATGCCATTGCAGACACATTATGAGATGTAGGATGCTCTATCAAGCCTAAACAATTACCAGATGATACCTCCCATATAGCAATCTGTCCAGCCACTGTGCTACCTGACAAATACTGGCCACATGGTGAGAAAAGACATTGGGATATTGCACATTTTATCTGTAATAATAGAGTAGCAATATTATACCACAATACCATAATCTAAAGCTTCTTTTGCCCAACACCACTTTAAGAACATATCTTTTTCTAGAGCCCTTTCATCTTAATTTTAATTACAATTTGACTGAAATATAAAGCCCTCAAAAATTCTCTGGGTTTTCTACTGCCGTGCCAAAAGTTTTCAAACCAGAGGGTATTATTTATGTTTATTACGAAATTTGATTTGTCTCAATGTGTTTTATCCTTTAAGAAAATTTATAATTTAGCTAGGATACAAAAAATATGACAACAAATTGCAAGTGTTATATCAATACAAGGATCTTGAATCTAAAATAATTAATGGAAAAATTAATAAATAGTCTCTTGCCCTATTATATCATCTACATCAGTATTTGCACTACTCATTGACAAGCCATATTCAGTTGAATCAAAACATTTAGAATTAAGAAAAGTTAGCTACACAGCAATAATAACAATAATTCCTTCTCTATAATTTAGGTTATACAAGAGAAAAAATACACACCGAATTATGAGTAAATGTCATACGCTGTCCCCAAGACTCACAGTCTAGCAAAATGATTTCCCTGTTATTAGGATAAGCTAGGTATTTTCCTTCTGAAGGTTCGAAGTCCATACGGCCTGTAAAACAAAAACAAATAATAACAATATGATATAAATATTTTTAACTCATTGCTTATTAATATACCTAAGTTCTCCAATAGTTATTTGGAATATTGGATATGAAAAATCGGGAGTGGCCTCCCCTTGACTTTCTCGTATACAAGAAATGATTCAAAAGTTTATAGAAAACTTACATTTTGATGTCATACATGCATGTTAGATTTTGGTCACTCATCCAAGTACCGACTTGCTAGCGCACTTGGTTGCTTAACTTTCGTGATTGACATCTCAAAAGTTGATAGAAACTTTACATTTTGATTTCATATATGCATGTTAAATTTGGTTGCTCAGGAGACTCAGGGAGGTCCAAAATGTGTAAATATTTCAAAATCTCGAGGTAGAATTTTTTTAAGATTACAAGACTTCCTCTATACTACGTATACGAGAAAGTAAAAAGGAGTATTGTGTAATAATAACATTGACTAGCTTACATAGAACTTTTGCCGAATAAAACGTGTTAATTTTAGGAACACATGCAATTTCTGTGATTATTTTCTGTATGTCTACATCCCAGATTCTCAACATTCCATCACCACTGGCAGTGCTGGCATACTTCATTTGTGGGGATACTGCTATACTTAAAACTGGGCCTTTATGCTGCTCCATAACAAATAAAGGAGCTCGACCCTCTAAGCTGCAAAGTCTAGCTTCCATATTTTCCGATGAACATCCTAAAGCCTGTAATGAAAAAAAATACAAAATAAAAACTAATATTTATTGTAATAATAGTGGTCACCTGCGGCTTCACTCGCATTAAGGGTGTGCACTCGATTTATGTCAAAATCGTCACAGAATAACATATAGCGAAGCCGCCGGCGCCAATAATAAAATTATATGTCGAAGTTAAAAGAATACATTAAACAAATATAGTCAGTTAATGTAATTTCAAATTAACTGAAGTTTTACATCAGTTATACTCACTTCAATTTTATAAGTGGATTTTATTTGTGTAACAGGTGCAGTGAACCTTGTGACAATGCCATCTTTGTCAAATGCAGGGAATGTGTATGCTTGCACAATATGACTGTCTGTAGCCACATAAAGCCTTTTATCTTTGTAACAAATAGCTAAGGCACTCTCTCCCACACAATGCGAGTTTGGATCGTCATCTTCGATATCAACCCATATTCTTACATCGCCATCATGCCCGCATGTGATCAAATGTCTGAATAAACAAAATATTTCGAAATATTAATGACTTAAGTACTTTTGTAGGTTATTAATATTGCATTTAAAGTATAAACATTTATAGGTATGCTGATTTAAATGGAATTCTCGTCCCCAATGTTAAAACAGAATCTGAATAATATACGTAGTTACTAATTTACTTCAAGAAACAAGCAAATTATTAATAAAATACAGACAGATAGAAGAAACTCACTGGCCGTCTTCTGTGTAACAAACATCGGTGTGACCTTCTGCGTGGGCATATCTAAGAGGTTTGCTCTCAATTTTCATTTTTTATAATTTAATATCACTTTTAAATGTTAATAAAACAAGCAAAGCAAACGGCAAGCAACATCAACAAACAAATTTTGACATTTCGTTTGGCATATATTTTCGCGCCTATTTGTCTTTTTTATTTTATTTCTTTTGTCCCTAACGGGACGGGCAAAGGATATCAAGTCCATACAGCCCTGTCTGTATTTATGTCTTCTTTCTTGATGTTTGCATTAAAATATGGGCGTCGCACATTTTAATGCATCTAGAGAGTGCTTGGAAAGAAATGCATGGCAACAGACCTCATGATTGTGACTGATGAGAATTGTATAGTGGGATTTCCAACCACTATACAATTCTCAACGCCACATACACAAAACCTTTATTTCAATGATTCCTCATAACTGTTCGTCAACACGGATACATATGCAACGAAACGACACCACTTTCACTGCACAAAATCCACTCCGAAGCAATTTTGAACTATCGAAATAAAGATCGACGTCCAGACGCCATGATTTCCCGCCAAACACCTCTTTTTTTTTTGTTTTTTCCTCTTTTTTTTGGTTAAATTTTCCCTGTTACGGGACGGCAAAGGGATCTAGCCCATACAGCCAAGTCTTCAGTTTCATCTTCTTTCTTTGATTGCACAAAATCCACTCCGAAGCAATTTTGAATTATTGAAATAAAGATCGACATCCATACGCCATGGTTTCCCGCCAAACACTTTGGATTGCACGCAAATAGTGCACATAGCACTGTATTCAATTGGGTCCGAGGCGTTTGCACTCTCAAAGGAAGGAGTCCTTACTCTGAGTATGCACTCAAGAAGCCTCACAAGAAGCTTATATTTTCTTCGTGTTTGCACTGTTGGCTGTTGGGTTGGTAACGTTCGTAGTATTTGTGCATATCGGACCGCAGGGACTGTCAGTCAGTCAATTTATGACAGTGACAGAACAGTCAGTCCCATATACTCTCTAATCTGTGAGTCAGTCTGTGATTTTATCCCGGCCGGTGTTCTTGTGTCCAAGTACCGAATTTCTCGCTTAAAACATTTTAAATAGCGAAATAAATATAGTAAGTAATTCACACAGAGTAATTTCAAACAAAATAAAGTGTTTATTGATAATAGGACTTCGCTGTTGATAAAAATAATAATCACAACTAACCAAACCAAGTTTCGCAAAATGATGTAATTTTAGCACACTCTGAATAACACACATGCAATATGAATCACATTATTAGGTTTTCGGCAAGAAATTGCCTTACCTATAAATTTCTTGGTCTTCGGTAATTTGAGTATTTCTTTTCCAAAAGTGTGCTAGTTTATAACTTTCTTTCATTCTTGAATTAAAAGTCTAAATAAGTAAACTATGTATTTAAAAAACTATTATATATTGCCACATGTTAAGACTAGTTCTAATATCTAGCTAACAAAATATTGTTTGTTACTAGATGGAGAATCAAGGGTTTTTGAAACAAAAAGTAGGCTTTGCCACTATTGCCATCCATGCTGGCCAAGAACCTGAGAAGTGGAACTCTGCTGCAGTGGTCCCCCCAATTGTTACTTCGACAACATTCAAACAGCCAGCACCAGCCGAACACACGGTATATTATATTTTATACCTAATAACAAGTGGTCTTAATTTAGTATTTGTAATATTTATTTAACCTTAAATTACTAGCTAATGAATGTGAATAAAAATAATCTATTATAAATATATATTTTAAACTTTTTAGGTAGGTAATTATCAATATGTTTTATTCTAGGGATTTGAGTATGGTAGATCAGGTAATCCGACTAGGAATACCATGGAGGAGTGCCTGGCAGCACTGGATGGGGGGAAATATGGCTTCGCATTTGCTTCTGGATTAGCAGCTACCACCACACTGATGGGCTTACTTAACAGTGGAGATCATGTTGTATCTAGCGATGATGTTTATGGTGGATCTAATAGATTATTTCGGTGAGTAATTTTTATTTTATTATATTATTAGCGATTGCCCACAACATTGCTTGCATAAATGTTGGTTATCGCTCTAAAAAAGTATCATATGTCCTTCCCAGGATCACAAAGTATCTCCATACCAAATTTCATCAAAATTGGTTCAGTGACTTAGAAAGCTTAACAAACGTATTATAATATTAGTTACCATTAAATATGATTAACAATTGGGGTCATTATTTTATTAGAAGAAAGGTCAATAATTTAATAAAAACTTTACATAATAAATTAGATTGGAGTAAGTACATAGATCAACAACCATGACTTAAAAATAATAGTTTTTAATTTTTTTATCCTAAATAACCCTCTAACCTCCTTCAATGACAAGGAGAGGCCTTGTGTCCCAGCAGTGGGTAGAGTTATGAAGGCTGTTATGATGATTATGATGAACCTTCTAACAACATAAAAACAAAACAACACTAGCAATAGAAAATATTGAAAGTTTGTAAGAATATGATCTCTTAATATTGTATGAGGATACATTAATTTATTTATTTCAATAGACATAAGGATTTAAATTATAATGTATATTAATAAGATTGTTTTATTTCAGACAAGTGACTTCAAGACAAGGTATTGAGATAACATTCACAGATTTCACAAAACTAGAGAACATAGGAGAAGCAATTAAGAAAAATACTAAGGTTAGTAACTAGGTTTCATTCATTACACAGTAGACGATTTTTGCTAGTGTTTGTTGTCCTCTTATAATAAGAAAATTCTCTTCTCCTTTTGTAAGAAAAAATAAGTCATAGTCAACCCCCCTTGCCCTAAATCGTTTTACGTAAAAAAATAATGGCTCCATACTTAGTCTTCCATTCTCTCTATAATAATTTACAATAACCTTACATTAGTTATTATCATCTATAATTACCTGATAGATTTTTTTACATGTGTAGGTAATTTAAGGTAAAGTAACTTTTATACACGAAATTAAAAAAACATACTTTTATTTCTGACTAATTGTTGTCATATAGGTATAATGCATATACCTACTAATAAAATTAAAATCTTCTTTACTGAAATTATCTTGGCTAAATTCTTTTAAATCATTAAAACCCTACCACAGTAGAAATATCTTTTTATGTAAGCAAATTTAGAAATAATCACTTTTTTAGGTCCTTTTCCGTGAAATTCCTGATACTTACCTATTTATAAATTGGAAATGATATTGTCCATAGGGCTTATAAATAGGTACATTTTCTTTAAAAACCTTTATTAAAACAGCTATTATATAGGTAAAGACCTAATATAATTTATATATTATTTAATTGTGACGCCCCTAGGGAATTTGGCATTAATCTAAAAACTGATACCATTGTTATTATTACTAGACATTTTAAAAACACTTTACATCATTTAAGTAGTAATAATAAATGACTAGTTGTAATCACAATCACTTATTTCTGTTACTCATTTATACCTATATCTTGCTAAATGATAAGGCAATATTGATATGTGGATATAAAATTTTATCTGTAATTGTTATCGCACAATACTGGCAATTCTTAAGTCCCAATGGTTATTTGTGTGGAATTCTTAAGGCCGCTTCCATTGGCGTTTCACAAGCGTTGTCGTTTCTCCAACGTCCACGCAGCGACAACGCTGCGCAGACGCGACGTTAAGAAGAGCCCGTTCGCACTTATCCGATCAGTCTTTTTTTCTCGGTCAGTCTAAATAGACGGATGTGCCAGTGGCAGTACAATTTGTATGGAGCAGTTCACATTATAACTGATCCGGGAAAAACGACTGATCCGAGTTATTTGACGGACGGTTTGCCACTGCGACGATCAGTCAAAACGCCCGGATAGGATGAGTGTGAACGAACGTTGCCTCAAGACTGAAGACGAGACCCCCTCCGCCTCGCCTTTCCTCGCGTCGCTAGTCTCATTCGGCGAGTGCTCGTTCGCAAGACATCGTCGAAAGAGGAAAAAGACATTCGAAAGTAGTTAAAGAACTTCGCCTCATCATTCCTTAATAAACCCATCACTGTTTCAAATGTCCCTGCTGAAAATCCACTAAAAATCGGTCTCGATGTATAGGAAGCACCCAATGTTGTCTTCGTTTTCTACTTCTTTTTCATCTCATTCAACTCAAATACCACCACAATATAAGAACATCATCGTCGCCGTCCATCGCGAACGAAATACAAACGTAAACTGGCGGCGAGTCGAACCACCGACCTTTCGGCAAAACAGACTGATCGGCTATAATGTGAACACCCACGTCCGGCGTCCGGTTTCAGGGCAAAAAGACTGATCGGATAAGTGGGAACGGGCTCTAACGTTGCGCATCCGCTTAACGTCGCGCACATGCTGTGATTTGAGGCGTACAATCAGTCAGAGACAAAATATTATTCCGGCGAGGAAACACACGCTTTGCTTATGCTACTTCGATGAAAATTACGTAAAAGGAAAAGAAAGTCTCATACTCAGACCAATTTGGTCTGAGGTCTCATGGTCAATTTTGGGAAAATCCTTTATATTTCTTTATGTGCTGCATCATGAATATGAATTTTATAAATATTTGTGAAAGCCAGACACTACATTTGATGAACTTTTAGAAGTGATTCAAAATGACCAATTATTTATTATTTAGCAGTGTCAGCCGGAGAGAGGCTTGTTAAGTTTGTGGTAAGAAAAATCGGGACGACGTAATGTACGTACACACGCTTTGCTTATGCTACTTTGATGAAAATTACGTAAAAGGAAAAGAAAGTCTCATACTCAGACCAATTTGTTCTGAGGTCTCATGGTCAATTTTGGGAAAATCCTTTATGTTTCTTTATGTTCATCATGAATATGAATTTTTTAAATATTTGTGAAAGCCAGACACTACATTTGACGAACTTTTAGAAGTGATTCAAAATGACCAATTATTTATTATTTAGCAGTGTCAAAAAAATAGGCAATAAAAAACGCAAGTTCAACGTCGCGTTGAAGTAGCGAAGTCACAGCGCGAACGCTTGCCATTAGGGACTCGCAACCTCAACGTCGCTTTGGAGAAACGCCAACGCTCTTAAAACGCCAGTGGGATATGATATATAGTGGCCTGATGCATTTCTTTTTACATCTGAAATATTAATATATATTCCAAATTAATCAAAACATACATATCATCATAACAGCCTTTTTAATTCGACCCACTGCTGGGACACAAGGCCTCTTCTTGTCATCGGAGGTTTAGGCAATAGTCCCCACACTTGCCCAATGCGGATTGGTGGACGGAGTATAAGCCCTTTGCTGACCCATTAGTCGCCTTCTACGACACCCATTGGAGGATATGGAGTGATGCTATTCTACTCTGCTGGCATCACATGGCTATCTGTACTTTAATATAATGTTATAAAGCTGAGATTATTTTTTTTGGTTAAACAAATGTACCGCTAGCTATAGCTGCAAAGAAATAGGATTGGTGCTAAAAATCCATTTCAATATCTAATGCATATTTTTAAAATAAAAACTAAGTGAAAGATTAATACAAATATGAAATTGTCGACGATACAGTCTTTATTTTTTTTTTAACCAAAACCAGCAAAATAATTTGATAAACTTTTTTTTAAAATATGTTAATCTACCTAGGCACATATTATCATTATGTTTGTTTCTTTTTTCGACGATCATAGCACGGTAATTAACATTACCTTGATCATAGTCACACATGCCTACTCAATTTCAAAGGCTTCCATTTTAATACCTCAAATTGTTTACAGATGATTTGGCTAGAGACGCCAACAAATCCGTTGCTTAAGGTTGTGGACATCGCAGCTGTTGTGAAGATAGCCAAGAGTAAAGGTGACATCCTGGTAGTGGTAGATAACACCTTTTTAACTTCGTACCTCCAAAGACCGCTGGACTTCGGCGCTGACGTCGTTATGTACTCCATGACGAAATATATGAACGGACATTCGGATGTCATTATGGGCGCGGCCGTGGTCAACAATGATGAATTAAGCGACAAGCTCCGGTTCCTACAAAATGGTGAGTAACTGCCTTTAATCGGTGGTACAAGTATCACATACCACATACACTTTTTTTCTTGGGAATCTCGTTGCTTTCTGTTAGTCGAGTAAATCTTAACTTCCTATTATTATCCTACTTATTTTATAAACGCGAAAGTTTTTATGGATGTGTGGATGTACCTATGTTTGTTACTCTTTCACGCAAAACTAGTGAATGGATTTTAATGAAACCTTACGATAATATTGCTCATATATCAGAATAGCATATAGGCTATAATTTATACTAATCTTGCGCCGACAAAATCGCGGGCAGAAGGCCAATAGTGACAGGTTGCCAGCCTGTCGCCTACATAAAAGGAGCACCAAACCCAAAAAGTAAACAATCGTTCAGCAAATAATCAAACGCAAGAGCCAACAACCAGGACAGATGTGATGTGACACTCATAATCATCTTAGCAGGCCGGGTATTACGGAGCAGCATACGGTCAAATTCAAACCAGAAAATATTGGTTGCTAAAAATATTAGAGGTTACGACCAGACTGACCTACTTCTGTACCAAATTTGATAGATCTAAAGGACCATAGATCACTTTAATTAAGACTATGCTACATATTTATCCACTCAAGACTATAGCCCAGACATTAGATGACGTTCTTAGATTGCTAAACTAGGCTGATTGACCTATGCTATTTCCTTATTATGTTATGTCGAATAGGTACCTCGAGTATTTCGCGTCAACATTATTTTGCTCTGGTGTAAATAAAAAAACCGGACTCTTGATTTTCCTTCAACAACATTGTACAGGTAAAATGCAAAGATAACTAAGTAATTATGCATTTCCTTGTGTATTGTTTAATTGTCTATGCTAGTATGAATGTAACGTGAATTATGCACATTTTTAAAATGTTTTTAAATCGACGTAAAACAGTTTTTATTAAGAAGGCATAAGGTCTTCCAGCGGATGTGAGTTCTTTACAAAAGCGTTCCGCAATTTTATCGTATGACACGTTCGTGAATATTATCTATTATGTAGGTATTTGTATTCTATAGTAATAACAAAGATTACACAATATGACACCTATTACGTCTGTCTGTATATTATTATCTATGACGATGTTATCATGAACCGTAACAATTGAATTTAGGTACCTACACAGTAATTAGGTAAAAAAGTACTATATTTGTATATAAAAAATTGTGTCACGTCACGATGTTCTTCCGTGGTCCAAGCTAATCTCCGCTTGAACCGATTTTAATGAAATTTTGTAATTGCGTTTTGCTTGGTGCATCTTTGACTACTTATAGGATAGTTTTATTTAAGGGTCCATATCCATACACAGTAGATACGACCCTAAATTCTACGTATTGCGTATTATAAATAATGAATATATATTATTCGATAGGTTCGGTTAAGGATGTAATTTTAACTTAGATTTAATGGTTACTTTGAAAATCCATTATATCCGGATCCTCTACAACTCTGGTATACAGCACCGTCTTTAAAATCCATCTTTGAAGATCATATATCGAAAGGGAAAGCTATTCAAGCAAATACTCGATATAGAAACCAGTGTAACTGATTCTCTTGCGTCAAAGGTCGCGACGGTGACGCTTCGTGTCGCGATATTGGGGAGATCAAAAGCTGTCGACTGTTAGGTATAATTGCTTCGTTATCACATTTGTAGCAAAAATAAATACTTATTAATGACTTGTACAGTTTTGACCTTGGATAAACCGAGATATTTTCTTAGTTGTCAACCAAAGAAGTAATCAATGGGAGAATAATTTATGCAACGGAATTTCTACTCCGCAGCAAAACCCAGTGGTTTTTCCTTATACATTTTCACGAAACCCAGATACGCTTAAGCATAATAACATCCTTTTCTATTGAATAAGGGGCGGATCACATCAAATAAAAGAGGTTTAAAACTTATTTTATTTGTTCTGTGGGGCAGATGCTACCAGCTCCTATTCTTTATGTGTTATGTACTTACCTATTACCTACAGAATGCGAGTCTGTCTCCAATAGATAAACAGAATATTGTACACCGTTAAATTAAAAGTATAAAAGTTAAAAATAACCGACACGGACAATGTACAATGAGCCGTCTATCTGTATAGAAGCTATCTATTCCACACAACCTTTGGGGTTTACCCTTGTTTGGTATAACGTTTGCTCGAAAATCGTTTCGTCTAATTTTAGTTGCAATAAAGTCATTTCGCATAATTATTCATTTGACCGAATATTTAATTGGTAGAATTTTATTTAATATAATTATTTATTTGACATAATGCCATTTCACCGAATTTTCATTTGCACTAATTTTATTTAACCTAATGTTTGATTGGTAGAATTTTATTTAGGATAATTATTTATTTGACATAATTTCATTTCACCGAAGTTTCAAATGCACTAATTTTATTTAACCTAATGTTTAACTAGACTAATAATGATTTGGTCGAAAGATCGTATCGAATATTCAGTTCAGTAATAATTCAGTGAAAACGCCCTAAAGTCGCTTCTTTCATGCGCGCTTTGTTCATGTCAACCTAACTCGCTCGTCGCTTCGCTCGTCGCTTCGCTCGTCGCTTCGCTCGTCGCTTCGCTCCTCGCTAACCTATTGTTCAATTGAACATTCGATGAAATGATAATTATACCACCTGAATAATACATCAAATGAACATTATACTTTTTGATCAATAGCGCAAATGTTGTTATCGCAAATGAACATTCGATGAAATGAAAATTATACCATCTGAACAATACATCAAATGAACATTATACTTCTTGATCAATAGCGCAAACGTTGTTATCGCAAATGAACATTCGATGAAATGAAAATTATATCAATCGATATTATACAAAGTGATTATTTTCTTAAACGTTGTTCGAAAAAATGATTTTCGACTAAACGTTGTTATACCAAACAAGGGTGAACCAACCTTTGGATGTACAGGATAGGCATGATACTAATAGATAAGGAATGTTCTAATAAAGGAGCCTAATCCGAAGCTATGAGGAATAGCGAAAAGTACTCATAGAAGTCTCGGGCCCGATTTTGATGAAAACTAAAACTGCATAATTGGATTGTTGAAAAATCAATATTCCTAGCCAGGAATCGAACCCGTTGATTCCGAAAAAAAAAACCACAATCTGTACCTTTCAATAGTGTCGCTAGTAAGAAACAATTTCTGGAAAGTACCTAATGATAATATACATACTACAAACTTAAGGAAAGAGCTCCTTTTTAACAAAATACTTTTTTTATTTTTCTTGCGTTACCATTGTATGTACAATAACCTAAACTAATTAGTTATTAATTAATTAAATCCAATGATGCAGTTTTAGTTTTCATCAAAATCGGGCCCGAGACTCCTTTGAGTACTTTTTGCTATTCCTCATATTTTCGTATTTGGCCATCCACGCCCACTTGAAAAATTCGCTCTGTATTATACAGGATGGATTTTTCAAGTGGGCCTTCAGGGTCAAAACCTAAACAATTTAGGAATATCTAAAAATGCTCAAAGGAGTCGCGAGCCCGATTTTGATTAGGACAAAAACTGCATCATTGGATTTTTGAAAAATCAATAATCCTAGCCAGGAATTGAACCCAATGATTTTGAAAAAACAAAACAGGCTGTATTATTATACCATTCGATAGTGTTGTTTATAAGGATCGATTTCTGGGAAGTAATGATATACGGGAAACAAATGGACAGTGTTAAATTTTGATAAAATATTTCTTGTTCCACCTTGGTTGAAGCGATAATCAAAACGTTCAATGTTGCAGTAGATAGGTACTTTCTTTTTTCTTATTAAAGACTAGCTTTTCCCCGCGACTTCGTCCGCGTAGAATAGTTACTTCGGGCAGCATTTAAATGTTCTTATTATTCTTCTAACCCAAGTGCCATATACCAATTTTCATGGATTTTACTTTAAAAATTGAGGGATTTCCATACAAACTTCCACCCCTTATTTTACCCCTTTAGGGATTGAATTTTTAAAAATCGTAAATACCTGTTACTTAATTTCTAACTGAAAGGCCATACACCAATTTTTATGGATTTTACTTTAATAATGACGGAATTCCATACAAACTTTAATCCAAGGGGGATTCACCACCTTAGAGGGTGAATTTCCAAAAATCCTTTCTTAGTGCACCCCTGGACCTCTTAAGGAACCTACGTACCAAATTTGGAATCTCTAGACCCAGCGGTTTCGGCTGTGCGTTGATATGTCAATCAGTATTCTATTATATATAGTATAGATAGATAGACTAGCTTTTGCCCGCGACTTCGTCCGCGTAGAATAGTTATTTCAGGCAGCACTTAAATTTTCTACTTATTTCTTCTAACCCAAGCGCCATTTTACTTTAAAAAACCGGCTAAGTGCTAGTCGGACTCGCACACCGAGGGTTCCGCCGTACAAACGTAGCGATTTACAATTTATAAACTGCTGTATCTTTTGATCGCGTTAACTTAGAAGTTTGATTTTTTCACTGCTTAAAGGGACAATAGACCTAGGTATTTGGTATAAATTTCAATTTGATACCTTTATTCGTTCGTGAGAAATAAGGTAGTAAGTTTTATTTTATTAAAATATTTTTATTATATTATATAACTAAAAAAATGTGATTTTCGCAATTTTTCCTATATTTGCATTATATGACAATGCTTCATGCCAAATTTCAAGATTCTGAGTTTACGAGAAGTATCCTGTAGGTTTTGATTCCTTTGCGAGTGTCGGAAATTTGTTGAAAATATCGACATAATCTGTTGTATCTTTTGATTGGCTTGGCTTAGAAGTTTGATATTTTCACAGCTTAAAGGGACAATAGACCTGAGTATTTCATGTGAATTTCAGCTTGATACGTCCACGCGTTCTTGAGATAAAGGGTCTTGACAGACAGACAGACAGACGGACAACAAAGTGATCCTATAAGGGTTACGTTTTTTCCTTTTGAGGTACGGAACCCTAAAAATGACATACTTGCATACAAACTTCCATCCCTTATTTTACCCCCTTAAGGATTGAATTTTCAGAAATCCTAAATACATCTAATTTCTAACTGAAATACCATACACCAATTATTATGGATTTTACTTTGATAATGACGGATTTTCATACAAACTTTGCACCCCGTTTTCACCACCTTAGAGGGTTAATTTCCAAAAATCCTATCTTAGTGCACCCCTGGACCTCTTATGGAACCTACGTACCAAATTTAGAATCTCTAGACTCAGCGGTTTGGGCTGTGCGCTGATATGTCAGTCAGTCAATATTCATTTTTATATCTAAAGACTAGCTTTTGCCCGCGACTTCGTACGCGTGGAATAGTTACTTTAGGCAGCATTTTTTTTGTGTAGGTGTACTTATTATGCAAAAAACACACATACATAATGGCATATTTACAATCTACCATTTTATGTTTTTCCATCCTTTGCTACTTACACGCAACTTTTCATCCCCACATGGGTCAATATTTCAAAAACGCTAGAACAAATATTTGCGTTTCATGGTTTTATCTTCGGTAATGAGAAATCTCATAAAAAATTTCATCTCATATTTCAACCCCTTCATTCCCTTTTTCATAAAAAAGGTAGCTTTTATTCCATTTCGAGGGTTAGTCTATTTTTGTACCAAATTTCATTAAATTCGGTTCAGGTGTTAGGCGTGAAAGCGATTAAGCTAAAAAGTCGCGTCCACCATCTTGGATTTCAAAATGGATGCTGTATTCTGAATCCTGACTCCGAATACAGCATCCATTTTGAGACCTCCGAAAACTACAAAACTGATACCCATATCAAGTTTAAAATTCACGTCCGCCATCTTGGATCTCAAAATGGAACCCTGTAAACCACGAAAATGATATCCATATTAATAATAAGTTAAGTAGCGTCCGCCATCTTGGATCTAGAAATTGATGACGTATTTGGAATCGCGACCCCCGAAAACTATGAAATTGATACGCAAATCGCTTTTATGTTAAAAAGTCCCATCTGCCATCTTGGATCTCGACGTAGATGATGTATTTGGAATCAGGACCCCCGAAAACCTCGAAAATGATACCCATATTCCTATTAAGTTAAAAAGTCACGTCCGCCATCTTGGATCTCAAAATCGATGTTTTATTCGGAGTCAGAATACCCAATAATCTCGAAAATGATACCCATATCGATTTTACATTAAAAAATCGCAACCGCCATCTTGGATCTCGAAATAGATGTCGTATTCGGAATCGGGACCCCCTAAAACCACGAAAATGACACCCATATTGACATTTTGTCAAAAAGTCGCGTCCGCCATCTTGGATCTCAAAATGAATGGTGTATTAGGAATCGGGACCTCAAAAAACCACAAACATGACACCCATATCGATTTTATATTAAAAAGTCGCGACCGCCATCTTGGATCTCGAAATAGATGTCGTATTCGGAATCGGGACCCTCAAAAAGCACGAAAATGACACCCATATTGACATTTTGTCAAAAAGTCGCGTCCGCCATCTTGTATCTCAAAATTGATGTTTTTTTAGGATTCGGGACCTCCGAAAACCACGAAAATGATACCCGTATCGATATTATATTAAAAGTCACAACCGCCATCTTAGATTGGATCTTTATTTCTTATCAGGTGTTTAAATTCAAAGTTTCATGGTTTTATCTTTAACAATGACGAACTTCCATACAAATTTTCATCCCCACACGGGGCTAAATTTCAAAAATCCTAGAACTAATATTTCTTTCTTTCTTCTTATTAAGTCCCTAATTTCAAAGTATCACGGTTTTATCTTTAACAATGACGAATTCCCATACAAACTTTCATTCACTATTTCACCCCCATACAGGTCAAAATTTCAAAAATCTTAGAACAAATATTTCTTTCTGTCTTATTAAGTGCCTAAATTCAAAGTTTCATGGTTCTATCTGCAAAAATGACGAACTTCCATACAAACTTTCATCCCCAATTTCAACCCATTCAACCTTTTTTTCGCGATAAAAAGTAGCCTATGTCCTTCCCCGAGATCTAATTTATATTTGTACCAATTTTCATCAAAATCGGTTCAGTGGTTTAGACGTGAAAGGTTAACAGACAGACAGACAGACAGACAGAGTTACTTTCGCATTTATAATATTAGTAAGGATAAGGATAGATAGATTAAGTTATATTCATTCTAAAATTTCTCAAAAATTGGAATTTCAACACCGCGGAAAAACCCACTGTTTTTTCCTTATCTTACATTTTCACGCTAAAGCAAAATGACATCTTACTTTCCTGGTAAATAAGAGGCGGAAGATTCTGCTCAAGTCTACTGTTATTTTTAGTATATTATGAAACACGTACTTTTTGATAAATCTTCACCAGAATAATAATATTACACACACGACCACAGTTAAAAAACTTAACAGATGCAAATTATCATTGTTTTTCATAGAATAGAATAAATTTATTGGCACACCATGGACTACAGTTAATAAACCAACTTAAAAAAATACAGTTAAAACTACCTAATTAAAAAAATATACTTAACTTACAAAAATAACAAAAATAAAATAAAATTAAACAAAAGGTACGTATCACGGTTTTACCAAAAGGTTGCTAGTTCAGCATGTATCGGGTTTTGACGCCTGACGCTGGTTTTCATCTAGCACCTTTTTATCCTTTTTTGACACATGGATGCAAAAAAAAAAACAACAGTATATTGGACCGATTTACATATTAAAACACAGGTATATAAAAATAACATTAACAAATACAACAATCATCTTCTATACATAGGTATAAGTCTTATTTTCCCTACATTGTTTTATTTATTTCAGCTATGGGAGCGGTTCCATCGCCGTTTGATTGCTACCTGGTGAACAGGAGCTTGAAGACACTGGCGTTGCGTATGGAGAGGCACAAGGAGTCGTCGTTGGTTCTGGCCAAGTGGTTGTTGGAACACCCTAAAGTCACAGAAGTCATGCATCCAGGTATATTTTAATCTTGAATGAGAAGAATTTTATAGGATTTCCCGGCACAGAAAGATTTAGCCTATATGTAATAACAGGCAAAATGACTTATGCAAGTTTATTCATCTTATACATATAAGTAACATACTTAGCTTTTGTCCATGACTATCTTCATGATCCAGAGTAAAATCTCATCGTGTGCACTACCTTTTCTAACTGCTAGGAACACGTACTTACGGGCCATAAGGAAATGTCATTGTTGCAATGCGGATTATCCATACCTTGTTATCTTGCAAATAAACTTCGTTAAAGACTTTAGTTATGGATACTAGCTAGCGGATAAACAGATAACAGGCAAATATGGTCGGCAGACTAAAGCACATATTGGAGCCCATATTGACTTGGTTTAGTCTGCCGACCCAAGATCACATACATATATTCACATATAAACACATAATTCCCTCACATGACCGAGTGTTGTGAAAGCAACATTTCCTAATGGTTATCCGACCCTGCTTTAGTACCCTACGGTATCAAACATTTTATTGGTAGTTAGAATTTAGGGTACCTATCAAAATACAGATTTTTTTGTCATCGAATTTCATTTCACCGAAAACTATTCCACGATTTTAAATATCTATTTTTCTTGTTTGATCGACTAGCTAATGATCACCGTTTCATATTATCGAATAAACTTTCATAAAAAAAAATGTTTCAAAGTTGTGTTGCTTACCAGAATAACGGTCTATCGAACTAACATTTCATATAAACTATTAAGTTATCGATAACACTATTTATAAAAACATGTTTCAATATTTAACGTTACACATTGTAATGTTTCGTTTAAAAACTTTCCATCGCAGTAACGTTTCATCGAACGATACATTTGCCTGTTGACGTTTGACGATAAAAACTGTTGAGGTTAGTTCTTTATTTAAAAAACAATTCTTAATTTGTAGGTACACACCATGCAAGCAAGCATGCAACATGCAAGCAAGCATGCAGCATGCAAACAAGCATGCAGCATGCAAACAAGCATGCAACATGCAAGCAAACATGCAGCAAGCAATATAATGCTCCGCTCGCTTCGCTCGCTCCGCTATGCTTGGTCACAAGTCTAACCTAACCTAACCTAGGTTAATTTTCGTATTAATGGTTTTTCTTTATAGCGGGGGGCCTCAGGCCCCCCGACCCCCCCGAGCAGGGGGGCCAGCCCCCCTGCACCCCCCGGCAAGCATCTTGCAGGCATGCATACAGCATGCAATGCAAGCATGCATACATCATGCAATGCAAACATGCATACAGCATGCAATGCAAGCATGCATGTAGCATGCCAGAATACAACAAGCAATCTCCGTTAGCTTCGGTTGCACCGCTGCTGACTGCCTGTTGTTCTAAATCTAACCTAACTTAATCCATATCCATAGGTTTTCTTTACAGGGAAACAAAAATGATTACGAGTAATTACATAAAAAAAGTATTTTCGATGTACACTAACTTTAGTGTAGTAGAAATTGATGTTTCAACTATTCTGCAAACTGAAACTTACGTGGAAACAAAATTATGGGTAACAAAACATCGATTTAACATTATTTCGATAAAATAAATAAAATAGGAAAAGAATTTACGATGGAATGAGCTTGTAGATAACAACTATTCGAGGAAATGAAATTGCGATGTAACCTGATTCTAGGAGTTGTTAAGTATTGTATAAAAAGATCTGCGAATAGTTTTATGGGGAATGAAAATCGATGAAGTTAATTGCGATAAAGTGATGGGTTCCCGGTAATTAAATGTTAGACACCGCGCAAATGGGCCACCGGTGGCCGCCCTACTAGTGACCACCTTCGTTTGCGCGGCGCCAAGGGACGTGGCGTGTGGCCGTCACCGGTGGCCCACACACCACGTCCCTTGGCACTGCGCGATTAATATTCAAAGCACCGTTATCCGGTGCCTTGCATATTAATCGAGTATGCAAGACATAGATTTTTTATACAAAAATTCAACATTTGCAGGTTTACCCTCACACCCCCAGCATGACATAGCTAAGAAGCAAACCAGCGGCCACTCCGGCGTTTTCAGCTTCAGACACGTCGGCGACTTGAAGGAGTCGAGGAAGTTCTTAAGTTCTTTAAAAGTATTCACATTAGCTGAAAGCTTGGGAGGTTACGAAAGTCTCGCTGAGTTACCGTAAGTGTTTATGTGATTCTATTTTACTAACGTTTATGCGTGGATTTGAGATCATCTGATGAAAACGGTGTACCAATAAAATTATTTGCATCCAGAAAATGTCTGTGTTTGCCAAATGTAACAAAATACGCTGAGTAATAGCATAATTTAGTAACAAACATTGTAGTATTTTATAATATTGGTGGAGCTCAATTGAGTTCTTGAATAGAAGATTTTTGAGACATCACTGTGAATACTCCATGGTGACTATCCCCGGTTTTGTACCTCGTAGACTTATAATTTTTTACATCGAAATCAGTTGTGACAGTCCGCGAAGTTGCTTCTTCAAGAAACGACGGCATCGAAAATGGACCTAGGAAAGCCCGAATGGTGTAACGAAAAACGAGATTGACTTCATCATGTCGACTAAGACTCGAATATTCAATGATGTCTCTGTGATCAATTCGTTGAACACGGGAAGCGATCACCGAATGGTAAGAGGCACATTGAATCTCAATGTTAAATCCGAACGGTATCGACTGATGAAGTCTACGCTCCGCCCTGAAGCCACCCAGATCTTAAACCCCGAAAGCTTTCAACTCGAACTGCAAAATCGCTTCGCTTGCCTGGAGGACTGCAAAGATGTGGACACATACAACGACAGGTTCGTGGAAGCTGTCCGTACGATGGGTTCAAAGTTCGTAAAAATAGAACGAAAAAAATCTCAGTGCCCACACTATGAAGACGCTAGTCAACGTCGGCAGCTCAGTAAGCAGATCTCCAAGTGCCTAACTCGAGACATACTTCTCGCCACAAAATCTAAGGAAGAATTATGTTTTGTCAGCTAATAAAAAGTATCTCAACTAACTTGACAGGCAACACCCCTATTATTGCGTATTGAAAACAAAAATCCATTATACTCTTCTTTCATTTCAGATCTGTAATGACCCATGCGTCAGTGCCGGCGGAACAGCGTGCCGAGCTCGGCATCACAGACTCCTTGATCAGGCTCTCGGTCGGTCTGGAGGACGTTCAGGACCTCATTGACGATTTGTCACAAGCATTTGACGTTGCATTTTAAATATTCAACCAAATGTTCCTATTGTAAACATCTCAAAAAATCTCGAGTACAAAAATATATTTATGTATGTTTAGATTAATTTATACTGTTAAAACCCACATAACTTAAATTTATTTACTTTCTGAATAAAAGACAATGAGATTAATCATAGATCGCTTATGCTGAACGGTGATAGCTATTAAATAATAGATACAAAATTGGAAATTACAATTGTAGTAAGAATGAACACTATAGTAGGTTGCAACGACGCGTTAATCGCCTGATGCTGAATCCAAAAATAGCATATTAAGACTGTATGACTATAAAAATGTTGGTAAGAAAATAGTGAGAACTTTTTTAAACAATTTGTTATTATTTATTGATGCTAGTAACTGTGATGTAACTCACTGAACTTATTTGAATTTCGTAAATGCTTAGGTCAAATGGATTTAACTTTTAGAAATAAGAATACATGTTTGATCGAATAGCAATAATAATAATTATTCTTAAAAATATTTATATAGCTGAGAAGCTGTTGTTTCAATTGACAAGCGTAATTACTAACTTAATATTCCGTGTTTTTCAATGGCGATTGAATTCCTTTGTAAAATTCAGATAAGTTGAGTGAATGAAAGTGATAACCAACCATCTGTAATATTATAATAAGGATAACATAATTACATATAATGTAAATTCTCATAAAATGAGAGGAATTAGACCATTTGTGTAATAAGTTTAAAATTTTAGTATTTCAGTGATCACATTGCTGTGCAATTGAATTGAAACTATCAAGTGTTAATTTAATGCAGTGTCGAAAATATTATGTACTCCCCGTGATAACTTTATTACTGTATTGGGCCCATCGATTTATAATTAAATTACTGACCTTTAAAGATTGGCAATGAATCGACTAGGGTGACACCAAAATCGCAATGCACCTATTTGCGAGTAATGCGCAAGTGTGCGTGAAAAATAGTACTGCAGCTGCTTGCTGCATGAAAACAGTTCGAAATAAAAATATGGTGAAAAAAAATGTTTCTACAAATGGAAAAAGTTTTTTTAGTAGTTTTTACAAACGCCAATATTTATTTTTAGATATTTCTTCAAATGCTAAAAGTTTTTTTTTAGAGTTAGTTACTTTAGTTAGTATACTAATGCTAAAGCTATAAATGCAAGGTGTTTCGATTTCAATGATCGGAAGTATTCATTGCTACACTTTTCGTATTTTTATATGATTATAAAAAATACTATCCAATTAAATTATAATTTATTATTTCGTTTTATACGGCGTTGTCTTTTTACATTGTTGTAAGTCAATTTGAATTTATTATACAATAAGAGAAAAACATAGCTAGTGCATTAAAATGTGGCCTTATAAAAATATTGTTTATAATAGTTCAAAAACCACCATAGTTAATTGTCTATTTCATTATCATATCAGCCAACAGACTCCCACCGCTGGCTGGACATAGGTCTCTCCCAAAGATGTCTTTAAAATAGATTCATTTTTTAATACTAACGGTTCAACACCCGCATTAGACTAATCATTCAATCTACTAAATGCGTAACGTATCAACCTTCGTGCCTATTTGAATAACAAATCTTCGTGATAGTTTACATTGTATATTAGCATAGATCAAAGAGTGTAACCTTTTAAAATTTTGTAAGGAGCGTTTTTAAAACTTTTTTCTACGTTGTATTAATTTTACTCTTATATTGATGCCGACGATAATGATCGTTGTTGACAATGGACATGGAAAAGACATTTTTGATATCGATTAAAAATATTGTGATCCGAGATATATTTTTTTTAATACATACAGGAATGTTATGGAATCATTGTTATTTATTTTCTGCTGTACCTACAACATCTATGTTAATTTGGGTGTGTATTATAAATCATAATAGGTAGTGAAACAAGACTGGAAAGAGAAAATTGTATTATCTTAATTTTCGAATAAGATAGGGTCGGTGGCGTAGTGCGTATGGGCGTCGTCTCCCACCCGGGAGGCACCGGTTCGATCCCCGCTACGTACCAACAATGTGTTTTCAAATTATTAATTCATATTTACGTTTAATCGACGCTATTACAGTGAAATAAAACATCGTGAGGAAACCTGCACACAACTTATGAAGAAATTCTTAGGTTGTGTTTAAAGTCGATCAACCCGCACTTGGCCAGCGTGGTTGACTAAGGCCTAATCGCCATTAAATTACATTATGTACTGTTTCTTTTATTTATTTTTAACAATTAATTTTAATTGTGTGGTTCTATACATGAACAAGAAGGAATACACACTGATGTATTGTATGAATGCCTATAATTATTAAAATAAAAGATATTTTATTTTTATGTGCGTTTTAGTGTAGTGGAACAAGCATTTTACGATGAATAAATGTAACAAAACTTTGTTTAGGCTGAGTGAGAGTGAATTTCAGGTAGGTACGTTTCATTACACAAATTAAAATTATGATTTTATAATAAACACCCTTTATATTTTTATGCTTGCTAATCACAATTTTTATTTATTATTTTATTTAAATATTGTAAATCCTAGTTGTGTAAAATAAATATTTTATAACTTTTTAAAATGTCTTTTATTATTCTTTTCGCTTTCTGCCTTACATAAAAACCATTTAGTCGCTTATTGCCTAATTCGCAAAATGTCTACCAAGTCTCGAAACTTCGCAAAACGACTAGGTACTTAGCTAAAGGATTACTTCGCGTATTGCATAATTCGCTAAAGGACCAATTCGCAGAATGGCTACTTAGCCAAAGGACTATACTTAGCGAAAGGACTACCTACTTCGCAAAATGGCCAATATTTACTAATTATGACTTTAAATTAAAATAACTCTATTTATATTCAACACTCTTATTTCAAAACATTCCACGAAGTGGCTCGGCTATTTTGAAACCAAAATGGCGGGGCCACTATCCAGCTAGTGTGAAAATCAAAACAAATGGCGCGACTACGATTGAATTCGCGTTATACCTAGGTAGGTACCTACCTACTTTAAAAACTGTAACTTCTATCTAATACTGTTTATTCTATTAACATCAGAAAAGCACCTGGAGAAAAAATCTTTACAATTTATTTAGACGTTTAGTTTGTTACAGTTATACCTACTTTGGGTTTATTTTATAGTGCATAGTGCATGTTTGCCTAAGTAATTTGAATCGAAAACTAAAAAAAAATGATTTCTTTTTGTAAGTATTCCTAATTGTCAATGGCGCACAAAAACTTTCAGCACATTTTCACTTTATCGAAACGTGTGTTTTGCAAAGAGTAGGTCTAGCGCCTAATCATTTTTACTAGGCGTAAGCAAGCAAGCATGCATGTGGCTGCGTTTATGCCAACAAGCAAGCAAACAAAAAAGCGTGTGCATGCGGTGCTCCGAGGCAGTTCCACGCGCACTGTGTCGCAGGTTTCTTTAGCTCGCTCGCTTGCGCGGCTTCTGCTTAAAAAGTAGTAGTAGGTAGTTTTAAAAGTAACTAGTTACTTATCCTTTATGGAATATTTTTAAAACTAGAAAAAAGCGGTATATAGCTTAGTGGTTAGCGCAGCCGCCCGGATTGCGGAGGATGGTGGGTTCGATTGCCGCCTGGGGCAGGTCGTTTTTTTTAGTGTACTTTCCTGGTTGTAAAAATACCAATCCTTTTTTATGGTAGGTACTTATAGGTACGATTAAAACCTATAAAACACCCAATTTTAATATTACAATATTAAAAGACAACAATACCTTATCAACATTTCGGTTTTGTGTTCAAATCTCGGACACAATCAATAGACTGTAACTCAACTAACAAAATGAAACAATAAAAAAAAATCGGCCAAGTTAGAGTCGGAGTCCTGCACGAAGGGTTCCGTACCATTATCTATAAAATACGAGCAAAAAAATCACGTTTGTTATATGGGTTCTGTTATAATATTTGTTTTATTTTAATTTAATTATTTATTTTTGGTGGGAAGCGGAGTCTTAGGCCCGTGCGCTGCGTTAAGCGGGTGCACGGCGCGGACATCCGCGCGGCGTGCTGGTTTATGTCATCTCCACTAGAGATGCCTCGCGCGCGTGCAACTGAAGACGCAGGGCTGATCTATGGAGATGGCATAAAACAGCACGCCGGCGCGGGTGTCCGCGCCGCGTTTACTCTTTGGGTAGGGAACCCTAAAAACGAGTGTGCTTAATGCTACGGCCGCACACATCGCGATAACATTCGTGCAAAAATCCGCGAATGTGCATGGCCACACAGTGCGCGCTGTAAAGTCTGTCGCGATGTGATCGCGATGTTACGCAAAAAACAAAATGGCCGCCGCGGTCGGCCTATATTTTAAGGCACTTATTTTTTATTCTGTCAGGAATTATTATTTAAGAAAAAAGCAAGGCTAAACAATATTGACTCACACTCCTAATTGCTAATAAGTTCTAAAATCCTGTCGCTATTCCAATCCATGGTAGAAAACTAATTTAAACCAATACGTCCGATGCGCACGATGTCTGTGCGCCGACCACAGAGAAGGTAATCACTATGGCGCCGACTGAAGACTACGAAGTGTGGCCACGCAAGCGAAGGACATCGCGATAAAAACGCTTTGATGTGCGCCAGTTTACCGACAACGCCGCGATGTCCTTGCGACTTCGCTTATTCGCGACATCGCGATGTATGCGGCCGCAGCATAAGACCACAACACGACTGAAGTAAAACTTCACTAGTAGAGTATATAGGTACTGAACACTATACACCTGTATATGAAAAATTCCTAATTGCTCCGTAAAATATACTTTTGTGATCATATTTTTTTAATTTTCAATGTTACAATTTCAATATGGTAATTTTCACCTATTTTTTCATGAGCGAAGATATGACTACGAGTGAAGTCGTCCTCATAAATATACTCATGTTCTTTAGACATATTCTTTCTAATCTGTGACTCATGTCCGCGTTTAGAAAATCGACAGAAGGCCTACAACTACAACAGTACCCCTAGTATGAGTCTAGATGCCGACCTAGGCTCCATCCTACTGGTAAATCCACCCCTGAAGAACAGTGGGCAATGTATGAAAAGAGACGATACGTTTGATCGAGCTCGAAAACTAACAAAACTCATACTAAGGCCTCAGATACGGAAAGCCTTACCATACTAATATGTCCGGCCTGTGGAAAGCTGCGCAGTTTCAGACAAAGCACACTCATTTTCCTACCCTGCTCCCAATTTATTCGGGGTCGGTACAGTATGTCTTGCTATCTGACCCCAGAACATAGATAACCTCTTATATCTATGTTCTGTGTATCTGACAATACTGCTTAAGGATTTGGCATTAGATTTTACGGCCTTCCGAAGATCGGAGGAAAATCGTGTTGACAAAATTTTACCGACCACGCACTTGGTAGAGAGATCGTTACTAAGAACGCACGACCACGACGCCATTGACATCGACATCCTCAGACAAAGCACACTACGTGGGCTAAAATACCCGAATTAGATCGGGTACCTACATATTAGTATAGTATTATACAGGGTGTAAAAGACACGAACAGACAAACGACAACCATGTATTCTGCTCACCATTAATTGTTCACAATAGCGTTCAATGTAGCTCACTGTTTACTCTGAGAGTTCACTCGATGCGCACGGACACGGACACAAACACCAGCCGCAGTCTGGCAAAATTATCACGGTTTTGCGAGTGCGAGTTGAGCGCTTTACATTGCGCGGTACAATTTGCAATTTTATTCAACACCAAAAAATAAAAATAATTTCTCAGCAATTATTTTTTTAAATGTTTCTTATTTTGATGTATACATATAGAATACATGGTTTTCATTTGACTGTTCATGTATTTTACATACATATAATACGTCCCACACAGTACATTTGTAAATACTAAAAATATGTCCAAAACTCATGTTCACAAGGAGTTCAAGATTAAGATTCTAACTAGGGAGAAAAGGACTGTCTACAATGGACTCTGGTACTGGAGCAGGTATTGTTGTTATGACTTTGAGTGTATTCAGGCATGAGGAACCTACCACGGTCTTCCAAACGGAGATCTATGAAAGAATCCTCTGTGCAATGAGGATTATCGAACGACGTGTTAAAAACAAGGTTGTATAATCCTATGCGACAGCCAAGCAGCGCTCAATTCCCTCTTAAACCCTCGTGTCGACTCAGATCTAGTATTTAATGTTGTCAAGACCCTAAACAGGGTTTGGTATTGGTAGTACAATACAGTAGAGCTGATCTGGTTTCGGGGCACAAGGGAATTAGAGGCAATTCTGACGAATTGGCAAGGAAAGGATCAGAAACCCATGTATTATTCAATTTCTAAAAGCTGCATCAGCAGAGTCATCAAATAATTTGTCCATAAAAGACATATAGAATGGAAACTGTTGCCTGGTATAACATCCTTCACAGGAATCTGTCCTGTTAGCCTATTGGCTATTTTTTTTGACAGATGAAAGTGATGATCACCGAGTGAATTACATATCTATTCTCAGACAAAGAATCCTTGTCTAAGTACTTATCCATTGCTGTTTTATACGACACGCTATTATGGCACTTGTCGCGATAAAACAGCAGCGTAATTCACTCTGTGATCACTTTCATCTGTCAAAAAAAGTTAGCGAAAGGCCGGTCATGCCCACATGCTCTTTAATCCGGTGTTGTTGAAAGTTGTAAAGTAGAACTATAATTTACTATAAGTAGTTTAACCTAAGAGTGCCTGGCAGGGAGTTGCGATGCCACAGTAGGAACTAACTAAATGTTTGGCAAACATTTGTAAAAACTGAGCTTTATACTATAATGAATTCCTTTATCTGCTACCGCGACCCAAGTTTTATATGCGGGATCGTTCTTACCTATATAAGGGGCATGCATACAGAAATTTACAGACTTTAGCAAATAATATCTTAGGCTATGAGCAGAGACTGACAAACCATTATTTTGTCGTGATATGAACCTTTTTAATCAGCCCGACTCAGGTAAGGTGGTAAAACAGTTTGCTACCTTTTTTATGCGTAAGCCGCCTGGTAGCTTAGCCCACTTATTCTCCCGGCCCCGAAGTGACTCCTAGAAGAAAAAAAAGAGGAAAAAGTCATTTTTTTCCTCTTGATAAAATACCAAATAAGTTAATCATATAGTAATAAGATAAAAGTTAATTAATTACAATAATCTGTCATGATAATGATAAAAGTTAAGTAAAGAATGGGCAATTCTGGTAGCTGAGTAAATACATAATTATTATACTCTAAGAGCCAGTGAACGGCGACCAGTAGGTATAAAATATGTAGGTATTTAACCAGACCTAGATTTTTGTACAATTACCCCTATAGGTACATATAACTATCATACATGAAATGGGGACTCGCTAAGACCAGCGTGCACACCTGGATAATAGGTATCAGTTACGCAAGGTATCAAAATTTTACTAACTTTTAAAGTATTTGACCACTTCTGCCATTTGGATATTTCAAAATATATTATGAGTAGGTACTCAGACCAATAAAAGTCTTTTATTGCTCTGAGGAGTAGGTATTACTGAAAAATAGCAATAGCAGACGGTTATCGCGCGACTAGCCTAGCACCGTGCAGACATTTTTGAAGGTACCAAAAAACCTTAATTTTTAAAACGTTTTTGTTTCGTTTATTGTAGACTTAGAATGGAAGGTTATAAATATTTATCACAGTAACATTTTTTATTGGTGGAGTAGCCGTGCTATTCTGTAAAGATCTTACTTCTCACTTCATCGCTTACTTCGATTTCACCTTTAAAATTTCAGAGACCTCGTGTGTAGTGGTGTGGAATGTTGGGTGTGTGTGTGTCGTGGTGTGTTGGGAGTGTATACTTGTGTGTCGCGATGTGTTAACGAGTGGGGGCTTTGGAGTCTTCCTCGCTTTATGTGTATTGGGCACTCCTTGGGCATGTTTGTTTGGCCTGAGGGTCCAACAATCACTGAGTCAACACTGCGGCTCCGTTGGGAGCCGGCTTCAGAATCCGTCGATCCAGGTCCAAGCGTGTTATCGCGGGGCCTCTCAGATTTGGCTTTGTTCGCACGTTCGGTTTTGTCATTTTGGATTCTAATGCGAACTAGCAGCCTCTTGAAACGCACAAGTGGCACTTGCCACTCGAACTTGCTGAGGGCATCAACCTCAAACGATTCATCATCCAAGGAGATAACTAGGGTGGCTCCCCCCTTTTCCTCCTGAAACTGCAGCGTCATAATTAATAATAATAATAATAATAATAATAAATCATTTAATCCTCACCATAATCATACAATAAATCAGTTACAAAGGTTGTAGCAGGGGGGTTGATTATGGCAGGTTGATACCTGTACTAGGATGTATCCTGTATCACAGGTTATCAACCCTCCACCTCTATAAAAAAGGTACAATGAGTAACTAGATTACACAGTTTAACAAATTAATGGCTAATTTTAATTTTATTATATTTAGGTTTAATGTAAATCGCTGCTACGTTTGATGAGTGAATGTGTATATGCATCTATCTGTGTGTGTGTATGTGTGTGTTTGTGTGTGTGTGTGTGTGTGTGTGTGTTGTGTGTGTGTGTGTGTGTGTGTGTGTGTGTGTGTGTGAGTCAGCGTTAAAGCGTTAGTGTGTGTATGTTATTTCCTAATGATGATTAGATTTTCAGTGGATGCGTATTTTTGTCCACACAACTCAGTTTGGATGAAGGTTTTTAGCTGATTTTTATTCATCCTATAAATTGGAGTGATATCATTAAATAGTCTGTAAAGGAAAGGACCCATGAAGGAACTCTGTCGTTGAGCGAATTTAGTTTTGAAGGTTGGAACCGGAGTACGTATGCGTCTTTTATCTTGCGGAATTTGCTCGAGATCGATAAATTTGTGGTGACGAAGAACTGAACATAGGATATAAAGTTGTCGCACTGTTAAAAGTTTCGTCTCTCTGTATAGTTCCTCGGTAGAATATCTTCTAGGCTTAAAGAACATGACCTTAAGCACAGCCCTTTGGGCTCTCTCTAGCTCAATTAAGTGCGTCGCTGCGGCGCCACCCCAAACAGGTATACAATATGTCAGAAGTGATTGACATAGTGCAAAATAAATTCTGGTGAGTAATTTTGAATCAGCTACGTCCCTTAGGTTTCTAAATATGTGTAGGAGTCTTCTTGTTCTTTTGCTGAGTGCTGTGATCTGTGGTTTCCAATTTAGAAACTGATCAATTATTATGCCAAGATATCTATGGGTTGATGTTGGTTCCAGTAGGCTACAGTCACATTCAGCATTCCTATCGATATCCACGTCACAAGTCGAGGAGTGGGCTCTGATACTAAGCTCTTTGCACGGTCTCGTTGTCCTGGTAATGCAAAAACACATATACTTCGTTTTTGGCACGTTTATTGTTAGGAGATTAGCATCAAGCCACTGGATAACCTGTCTTAAACCCTTTTCTGCATATTTTTGTACCTGTACCCACGAATCTCCTCTAAAGACCAGAGCGGTGTCATCAGCAAACGCAAGAGAGCAGCCGTGATCAATTTTGAGCTTACACAGGTCGTTGACATATACCAGAAATAGGGTAGGGCCGAGGGTACTTCCCTGTGGTACACCATAGGTGACTGGTAAACTAGTGCTGTAATGGTCCAAGACTTTGATCTTTTGAGTCCTATCTGACAGGTAACTATGGAACCAATCTAGGACAACACCTCGGATATCCAAACCTTCCAGTTTTCGTAAGAGTAAAGGAATCGACACAGTATCAAATGCCTTTTTAAGGTCCAGGAATACACCAATACATCTCTCACCACCATCAAGACACTTCGAGACTACAGATGAAAAACAGGTGATCGCATCTTCAGTGTTCCTGCCAGTACGAAAGCCATATTGGTTTCCAGACAGCAATTGATTCTGCTCCAAATAGCTAGTGAGGCGGCTATTAACAACTTTCTCGATGATTTTGCTTATTGTACTCAAAAGTGAGATAGGTCGATAATTCGATGCTTTCTCGGTATCACCACCCTTGTACACTGGGATTACAACAGCCTTCTTGAAAATATTCGGAAAGATACCTGTAGAAATGCTTAAATTACATAGATGGGCTATCACCGAGCAGAGAATCGAATGAGAATTGATGAGAACGATTGTTGGGATAAGGTCTATTCCAGGTGCACTATTTTTTCTCAAGTTTCGGATAATCTTGTCAATCTCTAAGCAATCTGTTGGTCTTAATGACATGGAATGGGCATTTTTCGAAATACTGTTACTGTTTAGAGTACCAGGGTTATTCTTTAGACTTCGACTAAAGATCTTCTTCGCAAGTTCTTGGCCTATAGTAGTGAAGTATTTGTTAACTGTATTTAGGCACTCAGTAGGCGGTTTAGAGGCACTTATTAACGCATTCGCACATGTGTTTTGACGTTTTATATTACATAAATCTTTTACAGTATCCCAGGTAGCTTTGTTGTTTTTATGATTTTTGCTAAATTGTTCTTTATAATAGTTGTTTTTAAGAATTTTTGCAGCTTCATTATATGTGTTACGATATTTAAGATACGCTTGTTTGATTTCAGTGTTGTTAGGATTTTTCTTAACAAGTTTGTGCATTTGATCTCTTTTTCGAAAACATTTAATCAGACTTACCGTCATCCATGGCTTTATAGGTCTATTTCGTTTTGTATATGTGGCTGTGTTAGTGTGTTGTTTTATAAGATCCTGAAGAGTTTCCACTAGTGTCGTGGCAGCTATATTAGCATCTTCAAGTGCCAGGTAGGGATACCAGTCAAAATCTTTAATGGCTTTATCAAGGGATTCATAATTAATTTTGGTAATAGTTATATTTCTAATAGAATTGTTTCTTTGGTAAATGGGGTTAGATATGGAAAGTAGTATCGGGTAGTGGTCCGTAATATCTGCCATAAGGACATAGCTTCGTAACTCAGCATTCGATTTACACATAAAGTGATCCAAGCACGTGCGTCCATGAGTAGGAGAGTTAATTGCATTTTGGAGACCATGTGATCCTATAATTTCTAAGTATTCACTAGCCGAGTTCGAGCTTGATTGCAGTGTGTCGATATTTATGTCACCTGTTAATATTATGTTTTTGCATTTAGTATTAGTAAGTAGGGTATCCAGTGAATTAAGAAAGGTGTCTAGGTTTTTGAAGCAGTAGGGTCTATATATACCAAAAATTATTGTATCGTTAATTTTGGCGGCTATACAATTTGCCTCATGAAGTTCTACCTCTTCAATCGACGCGTTGAATTCTGTTTTGACGTACATTATTACACCATCATTCTGGTTGAAACTTCTTTTGGTAAAACTCATGGTGTAATTATCAATTATGAGAGGTACTGAATTCTCGTCATACCAACACTCCGACAAAACTATAACGTGGACTTCAACTTTCAGCATTGTTAAATAAACAAGAAAGTTCTCAAGATTTTTATTTACACTTCTGATATTGATTGACACTATATTAATGTTATTTATATTATTAGATAAAACATCCTGTTCAAGCGTTGACGGATCTTCGATCACTTTGCAGGGGATCGTGCAAGATCTTTCTATATCGTCAGATAGGTCACTTATCATGTAGTTGGTATTTTATGTAAGAATAACATTATTTTAGGTTTTGAACTCGTTGGGTATCTATAGTACGTGGTTCGAAAATTATCATTAGTACTTGAGGTAAATAACGCTTTAAAGGTATTAAGTCTCAGAAGTTTAAGTTGTGTGTAGATAAGGTGGTGTGTGTGTATTGCGTGTTTTCTATACACATGCATAGAAAACACGCAAATTTTGTGACTTGTGTGGATTTGTAGTTTTGGTGAGTTTAGAATCTGATACAGAGGATGTAGCGCTTTTAAGAAAATTAAAATGTAGGCAATAAAATTTACAAGAAACCGTAAATTACATAATAGGCAACATATTAGTCACTTACTCTTCAGGAGATGCAGTTGAGCTTCACTTTTAACTAGTATATAAGGGTCACCCTGTTTCTTCCGAAGATAGATCAGGCCATGAGACGTCCAACAAAAACTCGTAGTCCATTGTTTTGCGGAACTCGCGGGCAAGGTAGTAAAGTCGAGAGGCTTGAGGGGTAAGGTGTTCGGAGATGTATATATTGACTTTGGCCCCTCCAAGTCCAAGATGATTAGAGTTAAGTTGTTCTGTTTTATACTTCATAGATGTTGAGTTGAACTTTTTTCCCGCTATCAAAAAGTTGCCTTTGGTCAGAGTGGAAGAAAATTCTACTATAATCATAGAATTGTCCTGATCAGGTTTGGACGGGACACGGAAAACATCGCGCAGTTCAGATTTTTCCAGGTCAACCTTTAACGCCGTAGAAAGTTTATGTACCATATTAAACAGTATCTCCTTCGTTTCACCTCTCTGTTTAGGAACGTTCCTAAGTTGAATGCTAGTTTTGCGTGAGTTGCGCTCAATAGTGTCCCACTTCTCTTCAAGTTTACATATGTCCGCCACAAGTTTATTTCGTTCCTCTTCAAGTCGACTAATAGTCAATTGCATCTCATCCAACGTGTTTGACACATATTCCAACGATTTTTCGATGTCTAGGCTATTTTTGTGGATTGTTTCATTCTGCTCCTTAATAGCAGTGATGTGCTGTTCCAGTACATCTAAGCGCTGATTTTGTTGCGATTGCAAACTTGTGAGTATTTCCTTGAGTTCTTCTCGATGATTAGTCGAAGGGTTGTGCTGTCTTGTTCTGGTACAGAGAAGGTTTGGCTTATGTTTTCATTTGACAGGCGTCTGCGTTTGTTATCCCTGTGTGTTACGTTGAACTCTTCTTCGATAAGCCGGTGGCCAGAGGTCGACATCTTAGCAACGTCTGAATCAGACAAACTGAGAGACTTGTTGAGAAGCGGAGAGCGCGTCAAATTAGGCCGCTCATAAGCTCGTTTTTAGCTCATTCTGTCTCTAGATAAGTCTGAGGACATCCTTAGCAGAGGCAGGTTTTGTAAGGAAACCCTTTAGTATGAAAATAGTACCAATCGTCCGTTTGGGAAGTTCGCTTTCACGCAATAGTGAGAGGTCCGCTCTAGGCCAAGACTTGATATCGCCCACCCATCGCCAGTCTTTGCTGCGTTCGTCATCCACTCCGACTAGCAGCCAGCCTGGTTTATAAGTGTAGTCAAGCCACACAGTCTTGGTCCCGCCTCGTCACCTGGGTCGTTTATAATCGCTCTGATAATGGACTCCCTGACTTACCTTCACTTGTTCTTCCGTCATGGGGTCTGTGTTGCAGATCCCCGGATTGAGCTAACAGCATCTCTGAAGGGCGGCGTCACTTCCGCCCCCTTTGCTGCACTACCGACGACTCAGCGCCGATTGTACAGCCACCGGCAGTAGTCGCTAATGACGTCCCACTAACTGGGCTAGGCGCAATGAATACCTTCTTTCTGGGCTGCTTTTGTGAAAACTCCTCGGAACGGATACGTTTACGATACCGTCTTCCTTTCCGATATCTCCATCAACTTTACCCCTTTTGCAAGAATAGCTGCTCTAGGCTGTACGCAGAGCTAAAAAGCTTCGTATGCGCTTACGCCCTTCGCGTTCAGCCTTTTTAGGCTCGTTCGGGCAGACCCTGCAACCATACATTTCCCATGAGTAGCTAGGGCAATAAACTTCGTGAAGGCCTGAGTCGTCCATTCGAGCAGAGTCCCGCTTGCCCATGTAAGACTGTTTACTACCTTGAGGTCATCAAGGAGATACCGTTCACGATGCAAGCTCCCCCTTGGCCACGCATCCATCGGCACGATACGACTGACACCTTGGTTTGGGTGAAGAAGGAAGGTTATGGAAGGGGTTAGGAAGAGGAGAGGACTTGAGGGGAAAGGTACCTTATATCGTATGATCGTCTGACCGCTTCAGTTAAGCTGGTTTTTTAGGGAACCAGACTAATAACCACGGGAAGGAAAAGAGTTCGGTAGACCTATTCGCTAACTTTCTTGACAGATAAAAGTGATAATCCCCGAGTGAATTATACTATATCCACAGCTGTTTTACACGACAAGTGCCATGATACGGTGTCGTGTAAAACAGCAATGGATATGTAATTCACTCGGTGATTACCACTTTCATTTGTCAAAAAAAGTAAGCGAATATACCGACAGGATTGCCTTGAGATCTTCGCGCTAAGTGTAGTCTCCCTCAAGACCGGAGGTCAAATACCTACATTACATACTGGAAGCCGTTCACTGGCTCTCAGACTATTAATTAACAGATTGCACTTCATTCAATGTTTATATCTTATGTATTAAATCCGATTGAATAGATACCTATCTTTTTTAAAAACAAGAATATGCTTCTATTGATAATTGTATTTAATTATCTCTAGATATTTTATTTTAAAAAACTTGATATTACCACATATTACCTAATCTGCCTATCAAGTATTAAGCTGTTTAGTATTTTCATAAATATAAATTACTAGCGGTCGCCTGCGGCTTCGCTCGCGTCAATGTCGATTATGGAACAAAAAGTATCCATGTTCTTCCCAGGGTATCAAAGTATCTCCTTATACCTTTCATCAAAATCGGTTCAGCGGTTTGGACGTGAAAGCTTAACAAACAAACTTACTTTTGCATATACCTACATAGAATATTATTTAGGATTAATACCACAGAAATATATTGTAGTTTTGCGAGCTCGATTTGTATAGGAAACGTGAATAGCGCCCCTAGCGGAAAAAAGCGTAAACATGTTTCCCATACAAATTGAGCTCTTAAAGCACGGAGTACTAAACATTATTCTTTTAAAATAAACATATATTTAGTTATATAGTCTTTGTCTTAACGCAACTGCAATAGTTACGTATTTTATACTAAAAAACTTACACTAAGGGTACATGTCTGCTATGGCATGCTTTTTCTGATCTCCGCACATCTCTTCTCCCTTTTGATAAACCTTGCTAAATCGGCTCTCGCGCCTCTAATCGGCTCTGTTTTCTTGAGCACACAAAAGCGGACACCATAAAAGTCTTATTACGTGTCACGTTGTTTGTCCGCGATGGACTCCTAAACTACTTAGCCGATTTTAATCAAATTTGTACACAGTTTGCTATAAGTAAATATACAGGGTGTAAAAGACATGAACAGTCAAACGAGAACCATGTATTCTGCTCACCATCATAACATTTTCTTCCCTTAGATTATACCTGGGAAATTGATAGTTACGATTTTATTGAAGGTCAAAGTCATAATATTTTTTTTCATTTTTTTATGAAAACGGATTCTATACGTTATTTCTTAATTATTGTCCAAAGAAACATTATATTTTTTTTAGTTTTTAGTATTTCATAACAAAAAATGGCTTCAAAACGTCAGCGTTCAATGTAGCTCACTCGATGCGCACGGACACTAACGAACGGGGCCGCCGTCTGGCAAAATTATCGCGGTTTTGCGAGTTGCGTGCGAGTTGAGCCCTTTACATTGCGCAGTACAATTTGCAATTTTTTTTAACACCAAAAAATAAAAATCATTTTCCAGCAATATTTTTTAATACAACTTTAGATATATCTATTTGCCAGCAGGTACTAAGTACGTTTTGTGCCTAGGTTACCGCCAACATTTTGCTTACTTGAATAAGTTTCTAAGAGACTAGTGGTCGCCCATTGCTTCGCTCGTATTAATGTCGATTATTAAAAAGCCTTCCTCGATAAATTGACACAGAAATAATTTTTCAATTCCTGACATTAGCGCGTTCCACCAAACAAACAAACTCTTCAGCTTTACAATATTAGTAAGTACTTAGATATAGGTAGACGATCGATATCTTGAGAGCGAAATTATTTCGCTGTGCCTATGAAAGTAGAACAGCTATCCATATCAATATTTTTAATCATAAGTAAATTAGATTAGCTAGTTTATCAAGTAATTCATTAGTAGGTAATCTAACATTAGTTATGACAGCGCCATAGAAAAATAATAATATAAACTTTAGTAGGCTCACATGGTTAACAGTAGATCCATTTATTCATGTAAAATTAAATAATGAGAACGTCTCCCTTCTCTCGTCCCCTTCCTCCACTCTTTAAGTCTCTTAAGATAAATTCTCTCTAATCTGTGTCAGTCACTGAGAAGCAGCACCTTCAGACGTGCGAGCGCACCATTTAACTTTCCGCGGATTAAAACTTTCGAGCAGGTAAATTGAATTTTGTTTACATCTCCTAAAATAATATATATTTTATTTTTAATTGTTCTTAAAGACTAATAATATACAGGTTGTAAAAGACATGAACAGTCAAACGAATCATGTATTCTGCTCACCATCTTAACATTTTTTTTCCTTTAGACTAGGTTAGGTATACCTGGGAAATTGATAGTTTACGATTTTATGGAAGATCAAAGTCATATTTTAATTTTTTTTATGAAAACATACTCTAAACATTATTTTTTAATTATTGTCTAAAGAAACATTATCATTTTTTTAGTATTTCATAACAAAAAATGGCTTCAAAACGTTAGCGTTCAATGAACCTCACTCGATGCGCACCGGACACAAACGAACGGCCGCCCCGTCTGGCAAAATTATCGCGGTTTTGCGAGTTGAGTGCTTTACATTGCGCGGTACAATTTGAATTCTTTTTAGCACCAAAAAAAATTCTTACAATTATATTTTGAAATATTTTTTATTTTGATGTATAGAATACATGGTTTACCACATTAATTTGCTTTCGGTAATACGTGCACCTAGTCCTGCGTAGGGTATTAGGAATATAATGAGAAAAGAAATTAAATTATTTTACTGTTTTTTAGGTCGTTGTACCTGTTAGGGGTTCATTTATTACGTTTTTTGTTAGTTTTTGACCATCTCCCTCCTATAATACAAACCACGTTTGAGGAATCGTGGACGGCCACTAATTGTTTTAACAAAAATCTAATTTATAAAAAATATTTCTTTTGTTACTTACTAGATGGAGAATCAAGTGTGTTTAAAACAAAAAGTAGGCTTTGCCACTATTGCCATCCATTCTGGGCAAGAATCAGAACATTGGAACTCTGCTGCAGTGGTCCCCCCAATGGTTACTTCAACAACATTCAAACAGCTAGCACCAGCACACACGGTAGGTAATAACACAGAGCAATGAGCAATAGATATCCGATATCTGTGGTATCAAGTGGTATGAATGACATACATACATAAAACAACCCCTTTACAAGTTGCGGCTCTGAGGACAGCGTTCTGTTGCGATAACTGACGTCCACGTCTACGCTTGCGGGATCGTGAGCGACCACTAGTTGTTTTAACAAAAATCTAAGTTATAATTTTTTTTTTGTTAATAGATGGAGAATCAAGGGTGTTTAAAACAAAAAGTAGGCTTTGCCACTATTGCCATCCATTCTGGGCAAGAATCAGAACATTGGAACTCTGCTGCAGTGGTCCCCCCAGTCGTTACTTCAACGACATTCAAACAGCTAGCACCAGCCGAACACACGGTAGGTAATAACACAGAGCTTTCCGATATCTGTGGTATGTACAATCGACAAAGTTCTGGGTGTACCACTTGTAGGCGATAATCGCGTGGAACTGACGTGTCTGATTGACAGGCGAGGCGACCCACCCCCCAATACTGGTTTGAGCCAATAAGAGCAGACTACGTCGTCGGCCACGCTAGAGCGACTATGCGGAGGGGTGACGACCCGCGGAAGCGGAGTAAAGACGCTGTGCTTTATTGGCTGCGCCATATTACGTTAACATTCTATTGGCCAGAGGAAAAAGTAGGCGGGGATTGGTGCAGGGCACAGTTTAATGGATTATGTTTGCTAAATGGAACACCGGGGACATTGTTGACTGTACATATAATAATTACCCCTTCACAAGTTGCGACTCTAAGGACGGCGTTCTGTGGCGATAACCGACGTCCACGTTTGCGAAATCCTGGGCGTCCACCAGTTGCTTTATCAAAAATCTAATTTATAAAAAAAATGTTTGTTACTAGATGGAGAATCAAGGGCTTTTGAAACAAAAAGTAAGCTTTGCCACTATTGCCATCCCTTCTGCCCAAGAACCTGAAAATTGGAAGTCTGCTACAGAGGTCCTCCCCATCGTTACTTCAACATCAACGACATTCAAACAGCTGGCACCAGCCGAACACACGGTAGGTAATAACACAGAGCAATAGCTTTCCGATATCTGTGGTATGTACAGTCAACAGTACGTCGGGCTATACAAAACTGTCAAATTTCTCCAAAGGATTTTCAACCTAAGAGTATTCACTATAAAGTGCATAATCGATTGGGAAAATTTGACAGTTTGTGGTAACCCAACGTGCTGTTGTCTGTACATAATAAATAACTACCCACTCACACGTTGTGGCTCTGGGGACTGCTTTCTAGCGCGATAACCGCGACGTCCACGCTTGCGGGATCAGCAGCCACTAGTTGTTTTTTTAAAAAAACCTAATTTATAAAAAATATTTGTTTGTTTCTAGATGGAGAATCAAGGGTTTTTGAAACAAAAAGTAGGCTTTGCCACTATTGCCATCCATGCTGGCCAAGAACCTGAAAAGTGGAAATCTGCTGCAGTGGTACCCCCAATTGTTACTTCAACAATATTCAAACAGCTAGCACCAGCTGAACACACGGTACGGTGGCGGATTTCTGTGCTTAAGCAATTCAAAACTAATCGTCCTTACAATTCATTCTTCATGCTATCGGCCGATAGTTGGATGCGATCGTTTAGTTGTGCGATTCAGTTGGATAGATGTGCGGCCTTCAATGTCTACTGCAATAGTCGGCCAACTCAATTGTATGGTCTGTGGGGTCCAAACCACACAATTTAGTTGGCCGACTTTCGTACAACTATCGTCCTTACATAGGAGCCCGTACTTTATGCTATCGGCCGATAGTTGGATGCGATCATTTAATTATGCGATTTAGTTGGATAGATGTGCAGCCTTCTATGTCTACTGCAATTTAGTCGTTCAACTAAATTGTATAATGTGCTGTGACCCTAAGTGAAAAAACTTTCGCATACCTCGATAGCTAACCCACAGATTAGAAAGAATATAACCAGCTTTTTAAGTTATAAATATGTATGTAGGTATGTGTTTAATGACAATATTAATTTAGATTTTATTTTGTGTTTGAGAAAGTTACTAGTTGCGGTAATTAGGAATCCTTTAAGTATTCGTGCTTGAGGCACAGGTCGGAAACTTTTCACCCACCCTTATACTCGTTTAATTAAGTATAAATATTTTATTTATTTTATCTATGGTTTTATTCTAGGGATTTGTGTATGGTAGATCAGGTAACCCATCTAGGAATACATTGGAGGAGTGCCTGGCAGCATTAGATGGGGGGAAACATGGCGTAGCATTCGCTTCTGGAATAGCAGTTACCAGCACATTAATGGGCTTACTTAGCAGTGGAGATCATGTTATATCTAATGATGATTTTTATTGTGGAACTAACAGATTATTTAGGTAAAATATTTTTAATTTTATGTATCACCAAACAATTTCTACCAATATTATTTTTGTCAGAGGAAAAATTATTACTTTAATACTTACTTACTTAATAAAAATAGTAGGTATCTATATCCATTGAACTAAACAAAATATCTAGGTAAGTACCTAAATTTTTTCCCTTTCTTACATTTCCTATAACATGCCTAAATAAGTACTTGCGTTATGGATGTTAAATAACAGACAAATGAACAATATAAATTACCTGAAACACACAACACATAAACAAATTCCCCTTAAAGGGGAAAATATAAAAGACCGTAATAAGACCTGAGTGAGAATGCAGGATAATTCATTTGACGATGAATCATTCACTAAAAACTTATTTAAAAAGACAATGTTTGATTTCAGACAAGTGAGTTCGAGACAGGGTATTGAGATTACATTTCCAGATTTTACAAAGCTAGAGAACATAGAAGCAGCCATAAAGAAAAACACTAAGGTCAGTAACTGTTTCTACAATTTATATTTCAATCGCACAGGGTGTAAGACGTGAACAGTCAAACGAGAACCATCTATTCTATGCATCAAAATAAAAAAAATGCTAAGAAATATTTTTTAGTTTTAAAATAATTGCAAATTGTACCGCGCAATCTAAAACGTTCAACTCGCACTCACCCTGCAAAACAGCGATAATTTTGTGAGATGGCCGGCACGGGCGGGCGGCCCCGTTCGTTTGTGTCAGTGCGCATCGGGTGAGCTACATTGATGTTTTGAAGCCGTTTTTTGTTACGAAATACTAAAAAAAATTATAATGTTTCTTTGGACAATAATTAAGAAATAATGTTAAGAATACGTTTAAACAAAAAAATTAAAAAATTATGACTTTGACCTTCAATAAAATCGTAACTATCAATTTCCCACGTACAGTCTAAAGAAAAAAAATGTTATGATGGTGAGCAGAATACATGGTTCTCGTTTGACTGTCCATGTCTCTTACAACCTGTATAAATGATCATATACAGGGTGTAAGGGACCCGCTCTCTAAAACGAAAAATATAAAGTCTACTACCTCAAAGTAAATTTATGGCATAAGCAGTTTTTTTTTAAATTGAATATTTAAAGAGTTGGTAATTTTACAACGCGCAATGTATTACGTACGTGCGGGCGGCCCGTAGCGGCCCGACGCAAGCGGCGGCGGCGCCCCGGCGCGCAACGCGTATCTAAAACTGAACAGGTTCGAACGCCCGCAGACTAAGCCCGCAGATCATGAAAACCTCTTCACAAATCTTTAGTTTAACAGAGTTACAGTCATTTTTATGTACGGACAACATTTAGTTTTCAACCTTAAACGTGTGCATGCAGGGGCATTGAACTCGTAAAGTAGGTAATGAAACTTCAGTAAAGTAACTAACAAAAGCCAACCACCAGGACAGATGTTACACTCGAAATCATCTTAGTAGTCCGGGTACCGTTTAATAATTTTAGTAGGTACTTAAGTATCATACAAATAATAAAAAAACACAAATAAATAATCAAAGCGACGAGTAACAACTTTTGTCTTATTAATTACCTACTTAGCAAATAAGCGAAAGCGCGCGTCATCAAATCAAGTTCCCTCAGATTTTATTTGGTCTGAGGTAGTTACCTACCTACCTTTTCACTAACTTGAGAAGCACCATGACATGCTGAGTGAAAAAAATAGAAAACGAAATTGATAAAAAATTCTAACATGATAAAAGCCCGAGACAGGACTCGAACCAGGGACCTTTCGCGATCCGGGCGAATGCACTCCTCTAAGCTACACAGGACTTGTAAGGTCACGAGCTACAACGAATTTATTGAAGACATTATTTTACACACTTACACACAATCAGTATACCGATTCGTTGGTGTCCCTTTTTAAGCCTTGTAGTCTTAATTGATTTAATTTCTAGGCACGAGTAATAGTTTAGCTATCTACGTTTAAAAGTAAACAACAACAAATTACCTAGATGGGTGTACGTGAACGGAGAAATAAGCCAGATTTCAGATCCAGATTCGATTCCGCACTAATACTAGAAAAATAACGAAAATGACAAGGAAATAAATAAAACTAACAATTTGATAAAAACTACGTACCTACGTTAGGCATTTCGTCTAATGAGGTGCAATGAGGTCCCGTAATGGTATGGCTTTTCCTAATACGACATACATAGTAACATTCCTTTTTGTAACACAATAAAGATGTTTTTTAAATCATTAAAATCGGTCCATCCGTTGCAAAGTTATAAAGCAATTTGCGTCAACTGATTTTATTTAATCCGCTGCGCTCTACGGCATGGCTGTGACGTCACCCGGCACTATCCGCTCGCTCCGAGTCGCCGCATACTAGGATCTTTGACTCATTTTCATCTCATTTAACTATAACTTCCGTGTTAATAAAGATATTTACATGATTTTTTTTACTTGATAATCTTGAATAAATATGCTTTTAAATAAAGTATATTCCGTGAGTAATAGTTTATTCCTAATAGTTAGAAATAATAGAGGAATAAGTAGGTAGGTACTTAAAATAATATTTTTTCTCACCTTGACATCATAAAACTTTACTCATCATCATCTCATAAAGTTATAACTTCCGTGTTAATAAACATATTTACATGATTTTATTCCTGATAATCTTAAATACATATATATTATATACTTTTAAATAATGTATAATTCGTGAGTAAAATTTTCTTTTAAATAGTTATAAAAATCGAGGAGTACTTAGATTTTTTTTTCATCATTTCAGCCGAGAGACACCCACCCACTGTTGGACATAGGCCTGGACATTATTTCTCACTTTGACATAATATATTTAAATGTGTTACGCAGTGAAACCCCAAAAAACATATATTTATCCGTCAAGTTATATTGTTATTTCCTAATAAATAAAACTATAACCAGAAATTCAGCAAACTTCGGCAAAATCTCTAACAGAAAATTTGAGAAAAGATAAAATATTTTTAGCAAAAAAATAGAACAACCGACTTCAATGCGTACAAATTAAAACTAAAAAGTAAGAAATAAATAATATTTTTATGAATTAGTTGAAAAGAGCGTCATAGAAAACCAAGGAAAGTATTGATACACATTTATAATTCTTTATTTATAATTCATACTCCGATATATTTGGAGCCGGTGCCAGCTAGCCAAGGAGGATAGTGTTTGCAATTTTCGAACTTCACGGAGCGGCGGATTATTTCTTATCTTCATCATTCATCATTATGTATAGTTAATGGATTAATCAAGTTCGTATCTATTAGGTAAGTTTATTTTGCTTAGGCTGTAGTAATCGCGGAACATACATACAAAAAAAAAAAAAAAAAAAAAAAAAACAGTCGAATAGAGAACGTCCTCTTTTTTTGAAGTCGGTTGAAAATCGTAGGTACCTATACATTATGATTGCAAATTATTATGTATATTTGGATAAGTAATATTTGACTAAATCACGGTAATGATAGAAGATAAACATTGTAAACTAAACTAAACTGAGTAAAAAAAACCATTTTTGTTCAGCAAAGTACCTACACATTCCAAGATTTTGAAAATTGTATGTATAGTTTTGATAATATAAAATCATACATCATACAATCGCCATCATATAATCGAAATTATACTTAATTATTTTAGTAAGCTACTATCTATATGTAGCTATAGCACTAGCTTTTGCACGCGACTTCGTCCGCGTGGAATAGTTATTTTCATCACCCATTTCATCCTTGTGAGGATAAAAGGTCATGATTTCACCTATTAGGGAAAAAAACAATGCCTAAATTATAATTTTGACGAACGTCCATGCAAACTTTTATCTCTCACATCAACCCTTTCAAGCCTTTTTTCGAAATAAAAGGTAACCTATGTCCTTTCCCAGCGTCTAGTCAATATTTGTACTAAATTTCATCAAAATCGAATATACGAAAGCGTGACTTTGCTTAGTCTTACATACAACCTTTCATCCCCAAACGAGTCAAACTTTAAAAAACATGAACAAAATATTTATTTATTACTTATCAATTTATTATTTATCAAGCCTAAATTCAAAGTTTCATGTTTTAATCTTCAATAATGACGAACTCCCATACACATTTTCGACTCTTATTTCAACCCCTTCATGCTCTTTTTTTTACAAATAAAGGTAGCTGCTACAAAACATCCTACAAAAACATACTAGACCTAAGGTCTAGTATATGTTGTATGTACCTAATTTTAATAAAATCGAAGGCGTGAAAGCGTGGCTTTTGGACTTCGATACGAACATCAATTTTGATCAGAGTGGGGATGAAATAGGGGTATTTCATCCCCACTCTGATCAAATTTTTTCAAAAACGCTATAATAAATATTTATTTCTTTTTTATCAAGTGCCTAAATTCAAGTTTCATGGCTTTTCTTTAAAAATTAAGAACTTCCATACAAAATTTCATCCCTTATTTCAACCCCTTCGAACCCTTTTTCGCAATAAAAGGTAGCCTATCTATATGTTATTCTGATGTATGAGCTATATTATTACAAATTTTTATTAAAATCCATTCCGTAGGTTTTGCGTTAAAGACAGAGACGTATATCGATACCTCCCGCGTATATTGTTGTAAGCAACAAAATAGCATTTTCTGTTTTCTACAAAACATCCTACAAAAACATACTAGACCTAAGGTCTAGTATATGTTGTATGTACCTAATTTTAATAAAATCGAAGGCGTGAAAGCGTGGCTTTTGGACTTCGATACGAACATCAATTTTGATCAGAGTGGGGATGAAATAGGGGTATTTCATCCCCACTCTGATCAAAATTTTTCAAAAACGCTATAACAAATATTTATTTCTTTTTTATCAAGTGCCTAAATTCAAGTTTCATGGCTTTTCTTTAAAAATTAAGAACTTCCATACAAAATTTCATCCCTTATTTCAACCCCTTCGAACCCTTTTTCGCAATAAAAGGTAGCCTATCTATATGTTATTCTGATGTATGAGCTATATTATTACAAATTTTTATTAAAATCCATTCCGTAGGTTTTGCGTTAAAGACAGACGTATATACGCTCGCATACTTCTTTCACCATCCGATCCATACAAACTTTCGTGTTTATAAATTAGTAGGATTGCTCAAACTGCACTAAATTGTCACTAAACCTCTTGAATAGGCTTTGTGCACCACTATAACATCAAAAAAACAATATGTATAGTATTTAATACGATATGTTCGCAAGAAACGCTGCGCGCGGGTATAGTCGGCAGTGATGTAGTGCCGAGTGACGTCACACGCCTGCCAGGCGGCCGCTTGGCGGAACGTTCCGTTTTTTCGTCATAACTTCGTCAATTCACATCGTAGAAAAAAAAATTTGGTACCATTTATTTTGTTTTTTAATTGTCTACAAAACTACATTCATAGTTAAAATCGTTACGGATCCTCATTAGCGCTCCCAGATTTGGATACCTACGCCGCGATATCCTTAATGCAAGGAAGCATTTCATCCAGCTTCTCTGAGGCACATCCACTTAATATTGCTTCGTATTCGCAAGCACTGTACGCCTAATTAGAGGCAGTTTAAAACAGAACTCACACACACACACAAATGAACTAGGTAGGTAATAACATTTCGTTCGTAAATCACATGCGTTTACGTTCGAAGCTAACAGCGAACTGCGCGTGCGTCCTGCGCCGTGCACCGACTGGGCGGCATTTTCATTTGTCCTTTCGGCAAATACAAAGAAGCCGCCTGTGATGCCGGTGTCTTTGTACTATCCGCCAAAGAATGCTGCCGCCGCGTGTTGGTGGTGCCGCGCAGAATAACAGCTGATCGGCCAAAAGTGATAGAATTTCTCCAAAAAGTACCTATGACTTTAATCAGTATTAAGTTTATAATGATATTTTATGTGTGCAAGATTCATTGTACTAAAGGTTATTTTTGTAGCTACTTTTGTTTGTACAGCGGTTTAATTGTGTTGCATAAAGTTCTCGTCAATACGTGAGTTATGAAATTTAGTTTGTTGAGTTTGTGTGAGAGTCTCCTAGCGCGTGTTGACTGATGACGTAGATGCCTACATTATCTTGTTTACTAGGTAACATACCTAATAGCGGTATTTTAAAACTTCGTAATAATGATGTAGGTATCCCCTCAGTAGTCTGTGGAAGAGTGGATTATTATGATGATATTTAAGCACGTAGGCGACACTGTATAATGCAGTACCTACCTACGTTATTTTACATGGGCTATTTTACATTAGAAGCCTACTTTAGTCTGTCATAAAATTTAAGAAACGGGATATCTGTTATGCTTGTGAATTATGATAGGTACCTATCTAGCAGGTGTGGTAAAACATACCTAGCTTCCCTATCGTCGGGGTGCGTCAGAAAAGTTTAGGTAGTAGATGGGATGGCGCGGCCGGCCGGTATCGCTCGCGTGCGCTGACCTTGGTCAACGTGCGCGGGTTCAATGGGTCAACAACGGTCAAGGGCAAGGCCACGCAGCGGCGCTAGACGTTTCGCTCGCCCGCCGCCCGGCCCGTAGACTGCGCGTGATATTTTTTAGTACATTGCTTTTATTGTAAAAAAAATGAATTTGCGTTTGTAAATTTTAAATTATTGTTTTATTTTGTTGTCCTGGCATGATAATACACAAAATAAGTGAAAAAAAAGTGTTAAAAATGTAATTTATTTTTGAGATTTTACCTATGACATCGTATTCAGTATCACTAGGACTACCTCCTGTTTTCGTTTTAGGGAGCGTTTCCCTTACACCCTGTATATTGAATCGTGCTTATAGATCTCAATCTTAATACCCCGATTTGTTTATAGATGATCTGGCTAGAGACGCCAACAAACCCGCTGCTCAAGATGGTGGACATCGCAGCTGTTGTAAAGATAGCCAAGAGCAAAGGTGACATCCTGGTAGTGGTAGATAACACCTTTCTGACTTCGTACCTCCAAAGACCGCTGGACTTCGGCGCTGACGTCGTTATGTACTCCATAACGAAGTATATGAACGGACATTCGGATGTCATTATGGGCGCGGCCGTGGTCAACAATGATGAATTGAGCGTCAAGCTACGGTTCCTACAAAAAGGTGAATCTATAACTGGGGCCCCGTGGAAACGTATAGAGTATAGATTTACTGAATCAGTAGCATAGGGAGGTACATTGTTTTGTGTAGGTACAGTAAGTAGCTATACCTTCAAAAAAGTATCTAGTTACTTAATTTATTGTTATACTACCTATATATTATAGATACTTAGGTATCTACATATTATATTATTAATTGCATAACTACAATTATTAATCCTAAAAAAACATCTGGGTGTGAAAAAACTGTGATCACAAATAGTCAGTATAACTGAGGCTCAAAAACACTTAGTGCAAATTCCATGCATTTACCAGATGAAATGAAAGGACAATACATTTTTGATGAGAGATAATTTGCTACTTCTTCTTCAAAAGGGGGAAACGCTCAACCAAGGCGTATTTTTACCTTCAATTTGTTTTTCCAGCTATGGGAGCGGTTCCTTCACCGTTTGATTGCTACCTGGTGAACAGGAGTTTGAAGACGCTGGCGTTGCGTATGGAGAGACACAAGGAGTCATCGTTAGTTCTGGCCAAGTGGTTGTTGGAACACCCTAAAGTCACAGAAGTCATGCATCCAGGTACTTTCTGAACTATACTAAGTATAGTTACACCCTAAATCTATTGAAGGCTCGAGGCATCTTCTGGGTAAACTCGCACCACACCGTCAACTTCCTCTTAGCACGAGTGGCCAAGAGTAAATAATCTAGAAACAAATTATCGGACGTTTCCATCACCATCAATAGCAACTGATAAAGTGCTGCTGTGTTGCAACATAATTGCGCAGGAGCGAGAAAGTTGCGTGGTGTCAATCTGCAAAAGGCAAAATTTTATCTCTTCTCGGCGACCGCAGTTTAGTGTGTAGAGCACAGATTTAACAATATAAGGAGATCGGTCGAATCGCCGACTTCGTATGAAGACCATGTGTCGCGATCAGCCTCCGTACTACATAACATGGTTCTAGTTGAGCATGCCGTAATGTACACTATTCATTCATTGCGCGCGTCATAAGGACTGCGAAGGCAATGAAAGCTAAGCACAGCCGCAATATAATACAATTTGTAAGAAAGTAACGCATAATTTAACGATTGTGTTTTTCTGAATAAAAGTCGGACTATTTGTTTAAATATTGTTTTTAAATATAAATCTAAGTTTTTCGGTTCTTACGTGTTAAAAGTTATTCTATTACTTGATAAATGACTGATTCACTGCAATGATTGCATATTACAGTTGAACAGGACGGCATTTTGAAATAAAAACGGATATTTCTTGCTGACATACGTACGTATTCGTACGTCATCGTACTCGACATTATCGGACGGCAAACTGGCGGCAATGTATGCCCACTGGGCATACACTTGTCACAAGTTAAACGCCGGCTTGGCCTATCTCCTTGTATTATTAAATCTGTGGTGTAGAGTCATATTATGGAACGGCGCGACGGCTTGCTGTCAGCGACATCCGATAATTTGTCATCACATAAACAATAGTGATGCAGACAGGAATTCTTGGATGCAGACACCATTAACAAATAATTTCAAGGTGCTAAATTCGTAAAAGGTGATGGCATTTTATGCCAGAAAATCTCCATCGTTTCAAATTATCTCTAGAATTTGATTTTTAAGCGTATCAAAATTAGAGATGAAACGAATAGTTATTTGTCCGGATACCGGATATCCGGCAAGCTGTGAGGCCGGTTACCAGATATCCGGCGAGTTGCGAGGCCGGATATCCGTCTGCCGGATATTTGGCCCATTGTCTCGTATTTTGTGACGAGTTTAACGCCGCATAGGTGCGGCAATCGCGATTAGATCAATTCGGGCGGTTTCGCTAAGTTTTTACTAAAAGTTTTTAGTTTAGATTTTTACTATTTAATTTTATGTATTTATCTTTAGAGTGAATATCTCAGAAGAAAGTTGTTTGAAAGGCCTTATGGGTTTTTTGTTACTTTTTCGGCTTTAATTAAAAACCGTCATAATTTTATATTACCGCCATTCTATTGAAATTTATTGCAATTTTTACTATAGTAGTTTTTGAATATCCGGTATTCGGCCGAATATTGAGTTACTATCCGGTATGCGGATGAATTTAGGCCGGATATCGGATAGTTACCGGATATCCGTTTCATCTCTAATCATAATCATTAAAATATTCCAAATCGACGGAAGAATTATGTTTTGACTTGACAGGCAATGTCCCTATTGTAGCTACAGGATTCATACGTAGAGTACATGTAGCATTATTGATCACTCCACCAAGACAGTGTAATTGCTGGTGAGACTAGAGCTATAAACATAAAACACGCATACCACGCCACCGATTTTTGAATGAACTAAAACCAACACTTGCAGGTTTACCGTCACACCCACAGCATGACATAGCTAAGAAACAAACCAGCGGCCACTCCGGCGTTTTCAGCTTCAAACACGTTGGCGACTTGAAGGAGTCAAGGAAGTTCTTAAGTTCTTTAAAAGTATTCACATTAGCTGAAAGCTTGGGAGGATACAAAAGTCTCGCTCAGTTACCGTAAGTGTTTAACTGTGATACTATATGTTACTAGGTGTCTCTGCGTGAATTTATTTTATCCGACGTAACGGATAAAAGGTACTTATCTCTTTGACTTTTACATGGTCTATTTGAAGGCCAAATATCAACCAAATACACTTAGTAATATCATGATATAATAAACATCTTAGTATTTATTAAAGTGAAGTCTTTTAAGTTGCGGGTGTCAATAGCATTGGCCGCGATCTACAAAACTTAAATAATGTTGTGCGTAAATTTTTGCTTATTGGATACAAAGATCCATTCTTCCCCTTATCACAGATCTCTTCAATTTCAGATCGTTAATGACCCATACGTCAGTGCCAGCGGAAAAGCGCATCGAGCTCGGCATCACAGACTCCTTGATCAGGCTCTCGGTCGGTCTGGAGGACGTTCAGGACCTCATTGACGATTTGACACAAGCATTTGACGTTGCATTTTAAATATTCAACCAAATCACATCTCCTGTTTTACATTATCTACGAAGAAAGTTTGTTAATGGAGAAAGAAAAAACGAACACTATAACGTGAATCGTGACTATTAAATCGCCGGCTGTCAATGCCATAAATAGCTTTAACTATATAATTTTATAAGAAAATAGTGAGAAATATTATATATTATTTGTTATTATTTATTGTTGCCAGTCTTTGCCAGTGTTGTGATACCTCGATGAACTTATTTGAATGTGAAAACTTAAACGATTTTAGTTTATTTTTAACTTTTTGTAATAGAAATACGTTTCACCTGGAGAATTAATATCCATGACCAAAGTTAGCATCGTTAGTATTTTACAGTTGTGAAACTGTTGCTTCAATTGTCAAACATTTATTTATTAACTTTAATTTTATGCTTCTCAATAGTGATGCATGCACTTCCAAAATTCAAATAAGTTGAAAGTGTATACCAACCATCTGTAATATTTTATGGATAGATAGGTAACATAAAATTACATCCTAGGTACCTAATTTTACCTATACCTATATTCCCACAAAATGAGAGAAATTAGACCATTGATTGTTTAAAATTTTAACATTTATTTTAGTGATTCGATACTTAGGTACTATGCAATGCAACTTTAACTAGGCAGGTACTAAGTATTAAGATTAAGATAGAACACATCGCCAAAAATAATAGAAACTTAGGAACGAAATGTAGGTATTTTATTCGGGGCTAATAAAACGGTCCCATGTTTTTAACATCCACATTTAAAACACTGTCAAGCGGTCATCAAAATGTATGCGGATAGAAAACTTTTTGAATTTAGTTGATACATTGTAAATAGTGCTTTTTATCACTATTAACCATCAAGCAATAGCTGTCGTTGTGGTTGCTCTGGCATAATGTTTCAAAATAAAACTACCCACTCTTTTTTAGTTGCTATTTTTTATTTTTTGTAAGTAGTTACTTAATTAATATTTTTGCCTTGTAGTTAGTATCGTTAAATAATGTACAGAATTGTGTAATGTAAATATATGATGTACTAAGTATTGTGTTTATTATTCTAATTGTGGTGTATTTTGTGCAACTACCTGTTAAGGTAATTTAGTATTTTAGTTTTAATTATTTTAAGTTTCTCATTTATGTGAATGTACTACCTATAGGTAATGCTTTTTGAGAAAATAAATATTCTTTAAACCGAACCATATCAAAAAACCTTCTTCTTTAAATAAATGACTGTCGTGTTATTTATCGCATTTCGCCAATGTCAAGTAAAAATGTACTTTTAAAGTAAAATAACGGTAGATTGAGGTTAAAAATGGCGTCTCTTAACACGTGTTTTTACAAGAAGAACTCGGTAGAAACTTCAAAAATCAAAAACCCTTCCATTTTCATATATTTTGACAGCATCTTGACAGATGTCAAAATATATGGGAACTGTTTACACCAAATTGTCTAAGGAGAACTGCAACGATTTAGTTCAACAAGCCATGTGGTGCCTCTATCGTTTCTTTTTTAATTATTTAAATTTATACTTTTCTAATACCCTTTTCCTTTTAATACATAAAATTAAAAGGGCTATACATATAATTGTGTAAGTAACATTTATGAATTATGAGTACATTTTAAAATGCCTTTTTATTATTATTTTTCGCATCGTAGTTGCAGGATACCTACTTACTACATACTTGGATTATCTAGAAGCAACATAAAAATGGCACTAAAGGAGTATTGTCAAAAGAGACACCTCAGGGAATGGTTGTCCACTCCCCGACTGACACACTCAAAGAAATTTTTAGGCTCCTCACACATAGGCTACCTTAAAAGAATGGGAAGAATCAGCAGAACCAAAATCCGCTGCCTCATAGGTGCTCTCACTGGCCACTTTGCCACTAGAAGATACACAATAGGCAAATATGATGACCCCATCTGTAGAATGTGTGGTGAAGAGGAAGAAAGCATGGAACACATACTATGTGACTGCGATGCACTAGCCAACAGGCGACTAAGGGTCCTAGGTTTAGCTTACCCTAAACCAGAGGACTTTATAGACCTTATTTCCGCCAACATCGTGAAACTCATACAAAATGTTTTCGATGTTGGCGGGGATGGGTGATAAGGAAAGGGGAGCACAAAAGATCCCATAGGGTCGAAGTGCTCTGAGATACGGCCTCGGCCCCTTATTTAAGAATAATAAGAATACTACATACTTACATACAAAGTTATTTACCCTTTCAAGGAATTCAAGGCACTATTACTTTTTATCCTAATCTTCTTACGCGTGTGTTAGGAGAACCTCGCACTCTAGAACTGTCATTTAGCAAGTTTCCTACTCAGACCAATTGGTCTGAGCACAGATTTAATAATACAAGGAGATAGGCCAAGCCGGCGTTTAACTTGTGACAAGTGTATGCCCTGTGGGCATACATTTCAGCTACTTCACCTTCCGATAAAGTCAAGTGAATACATAACTCAGCGATTCGACCGATCTTCTTTGCGGCTGTGCTTAACTTTCATCGCTTCGCAGTCCTTAAGACGCGCGCAATGAATAGTGTATATTACGACATGCTCAACTAGAACCATGTTATGTAGTACGGCCGCTGATCGCGACACTCGGTCTTCCTATGAACTCGGCGATTGGACCGATCTCCTTAGATTGATATAACTGTGGTAGGTACCTACGTAGATACAAATCCTACGATGTAGTATTTAACCACATTAGGTAATTCTATTAAGTACTATAAATTTACCTATATTTTTGAGTTTTCGGGAGCCTTTAGGATAGTTTATTTATTTATATGCCACTGCCCCCAAATTGCGCTACATATACTTAACGTATTGACTAAATCCAAAACGCATCCGTTTTCATAAATTTTAACAGATGTCAGATTTTTGTTCTTACGTACGTTTTTAAATAGAGCAATTAACGCGTTATTTACAACGTATTAACCTGAGATATTAACCAAATCCAAAACGCTTCCATTTTCATACATTTTGATAACAGTTGGACAGATGTCTGATGTCAAAATATTCCTAGTAATTCTAGATGAAACTAGAATTACTAGGTCCTAGATATGAAATGTAAACGATTTAGTTTTGGTTTTAACGTTCGTAAATAGCGCGATACCGGCCCCCCGATCGCGCTATTCACGTTTTTATCAAAACCAAATCGTTACCGTTTTCATACGCTTTGACAGCTTTCAAACTGTTGTCAAAATGTATGAAAACGATAACGATTTGGTTTTGGTAAAAACGTTGTAAACAGCGCGATAAGGCCCCGCGGGTTAGCTTGTTTTTTGGGTCCGTTTTTATGTGTTTAACCCTGCAGTGGTCGCGCGGATTACATATGTAATCCAGGGTGGTAAAAAAGTGAATATTTTGCAGACGGTTCAAATTTGTTAGCTCAGACTCCACGTACTTTAAGTTCGATAGTCCCCGCCCCTGCTCAGTTGCGCTCGCGTATTGGTGACAGGTGGTTACTTTGGGAGAGGGTGTGAAAGCGCGTGGTCTACATACGTAATCCGCGCGACCTATTAGGTGAGTATTTTTTTTAAACTATTTTTTACATTTGATAGTAGTTGTATTGCTTAGAGTGCAGAATATGGATTGCATTGCTACGTATTTATGTTATATCGACTAATAGTATTAAAAATTATAATTTGTATCGTGATTTTGTAGAATAAAAATAGATTCTAGAAAAGAGGCCCAAATCCAAAATCTTCACGAATGTGACCAAGTATCGAAATCTGATGAAGAAGAATCAAGTTGTCATAAACAAGACCACCTTGAAGAGCAGGACTGCCACTCAGAATACGAGCAGGAGGCGGATAACATACGCAAAGCAGGTCAAAATAAAGAGGAAAACTTAGTAAAACAAACATTATAATCGGACTAAAAATGGCGTTGATCTGTTTGACACAATGTGTTCTCTGTATGACGTATCCAGAAATTCGAGACGATGGTCTCTCACAATTTTCTATGATTTGCTCAATCTAATTGGACTAAATGCCATGTGTATTTACACAGCGAAAAAATACTATGAGACTACTACACGTCGCGAATTCCTCTTCTCGCTGTCTCTCGCAGTGATGAAATTTCTTGCACATCGAAGGGTCGAATAAAAGTCGCCGCCTAGAAGTTTAAGTTTCAAAATAAAAACATTTTGAACATCAATCAAGCCCCAGCTTCATCTTCTACTTCAGTAGCGCCTCGCACGTCTTCTTTTAGTCACTGTATTCACTGCGGGCGCACACGTAATAAGAGCATCCGTAGATGCTGGAATACAGCGGCAAACATATTTGTCGTGATTATTCGAGATATGTGTGCAATTAATGCATAGAAAATAATAAATAGTTACAAGTAAAGTTGATTTTTTGATCCCAAAGTGAATATTTTAGACAATTTTTAAGAAGTTTATGTTTTTTTTTTATTTTTAGTAATAAAACGTTGAATTTGACCTTGTTTGCATTTAATATTGAGTAGTAGATAAGTTTGCTCAAAATATTAATAAAGAAAACAGAATAAAAACGAATTTTATTTAAAATAAAACATAAAACTTAAATGGTCTACATATGTAATCCGCGCGACCAGTTGCGTGACTTTTTGGGGCGCGACCACTGTAGGGTTAAAATTAAAACTATATTTTACTGGTAGGTACGCCAATCATTTGTGTTAAGTATACTGGGTGTAAAAGACATGAACAGTCAAACGAGAACCATGTATTCTATAAATCAAAATAAGACATATTTCAAAAAAAATATTGCTGGGAAATGATTTTTATTTTTTGGTGTTAAAAAAAATTGCAAATTATACCGCGCAATGTAAAGGGCTCAACTCGCACGCAACTCCCAAAACCGCGATAATTTTGCCAGACGGGGCGGCCCCGTTCGTTAGTGTCCGTGCGCATCGAGTGAGCTACATTGAACGCTAACGTTTTGAAGCCATTCTTTGTTATGAAATACTAAAAAAAATGATAATGTTTCTTTGAACAATTAAGAAATAATGTTTAGAATACGTTTTCATAAAAAAAAAAAAATTGTGACTTTGACCTTCAATAAAATCGTAACTATCAATTTCCCAGGTATAGTCAAGAGGAAAAAAAATGTTATGATGGCGAGCAGAATACATGGTTATCGTTTGACTGTCCATGTCTTTTACACCCTGTATAATTATTATATAATCTCCTAATATTAAACATATAAATAAGTGGGTAATACTTGTAAAAAATAAAATCATGCAGAGTCACGGGCAATACACTAGACTAGACTGTAGCGATAAGCCAAAGCCACTGATACGAGAATATCTATTTATAGGACTTACGTAAGAAGCTGAATGTGTGTGTAGTGATTAGTAATTGAGGGGATATTAGCACAGTCGGACGCCCACCGTTTGCAACGTGAGTGCATATATTAAACAAAAACATTAAAGTTTAGCCTAATTATACATTTAATCATTAATTTTCTAATTTCCTGGTTGGCCTATTTTATAATACAATTGCAAAATATTAATTCATAAGATAAGATGCAGTTTATTGTCATTCTGTGTACAATTTGAGATGTTACATACAAAGTTATAATAAGTGTCAACAGATTGCCATTTTCGGGCGTACAATATTATAATGTCGATGATAAAATATTTAGATTTTTTAATTACATTTCGATAAAATGATAGATAAATTAATTAAAAGTTTATATACTTATAACATTCATGATTGGAGATTTTATAAAAAAAAACCGGTTAGTGATATGGTGTAATGGTAATTAAATAATGTCATGGGAACCAAATGTATATTAGTGTTTATTTACATATTTACCGGGATAGCGTGTCTAGATTCAAAACGAATAAAGCAATGAACACGAACTTCATAATTTTAAATACATTTTGCGATAAATAAGTACTGAAGTTGTACCTAATTATAGTGTTAGATAGATTAACATGAGTACCTACCTACATTAATAAAAGATAATATCTACATACCTACTTATAAGAAGTTATTACTAATTTTATATTAGTTCGTTCATAGGTAATCATACTAAATTATCATAGCTCGCTGGTTGTTTTAATAATATCTAAGTACTTCCTATTTTTCTACAGAATGACCATTCGTTGGGGTATCGTAAGTGCTGGTAAAATTTGCCATGACTTTGTAAATGCTATGAATTCATACCCAAAGAAGGGGGACCAAGTCATAGCTGCTGTTGCTGCTAGAGATAAAAACAGGGCGACTGAATTCGCTAAACTGCACAATATTGAAAAGGTTTTTGACAGTTATCAAGCATTAGCCGAGAGCAAAGATATTGGTAAGTAAAGCAACTCATACATCCTTTCAAAATAAAAAAAATGTAACTATTTAAAAAAATGAGAATATATGGTATATGCTGCATACCCTGCAACGTGAACACCTAGTCCAAACTTCAAATAAATTAGATTCTAAAGTTATATAAGTATACCCATAAATATAAATTACTATTTTCTGAACTCGATCCGTTAAGCTGAGATAGGTAAGTACGTTCTATTAGCTGCTTCTTGCTTAGCATTAAGAACTAGTTCCTATAGAAAACTAACTTATTACACTAAAGGCGCGTTTCCATTATACAAGTAACTTGCATACAAGTTGCAACTTGTATGTAACTTGTACACACAATGCTCAAGTCAGTTCATTAAGTTCATTTGCATGCAAATTGCAAGGGCATGCGCTCGTGTATCGAGGGAAGTGTGCAGGATTACTGTACAACTAGGAGAACTAACTTGTATGCCACTATAATCTTGTATGCAAGCTGCAAGTTGAACAAAATCGTGTTTCCAATTCAAGTCACTTGCACACAAGTGTCACATCATACATGTATGCAAGCAATTGCAAAATGGGTCACGATTCCATTACGCAAGTCTTGCATGCAAGTATGACGTCACATTTCCATACAAGTTGCTTGCATTGGAAACATGTTTTCAAGAGTGTGCAAATTGAATTGCATGCAAATTTTACTTGCATTCAAGTGGAGATGTAGGACATCATGGGTGGAAGATGTGCTGCTGTGGTCAGTGCTGCCTGCCAAGTCAATTCTGAGATAATAATTTAGTACTTATTAGGTATCGATTGAATAAAAAAAGAAGCATCAATAGTCGATCTGTTCGAATCGGATTCATAGTGCAACTGACGTTTGGGCGTTCACTTGAATAAAAAAACCGGCCAAGTGCGAGTCGGACTCGCGTAAGAAGGGTTCCGTACCATTATCTATAAAAAAACCGCAAAACATCATGTCATTTGTATGGGAGCCTCACTTAAATATTATTATAGCCTTTAGACTATACCTGGGAAATTGATAGTTACGATTTTATTGAACGTCAAAGTCATAATTTTTTATATGAAAACGTATTCTATACGTTATTTCTTCATTATTGTCCAAAAAAAACCATTATCATTTTTTTTAGTATTTCATAACAAAACATGGCTTCAAAGCGTTAGCGTTCAATGTAGCTCACTCGATGCGCACGGGCACTAACGAACGGGGCCGCCCCGTCTGGCAAAATTATCGCGGTTTTGCGAGTTGCGTGCGAGTTGAGCCCTTTACATTGCGCGGTACAATTTGCAATTTTTTTTTTTACACCAAAAAATATAAATTTTTTCAGCAATATATTTTATGAAATATGTCTTATTTTGATGTATAAAATACATGGTTCTCGTTTGACTGTTTCATGTCTTTTACACCCAGTATAAGTAAGCAACTAAATATTCTGTGAATATTTCAAGCGTCTACCTGTTGCCGTTATGATATCGAGTAAACCCAAGCAAGAAAGTCACGTTTACTGTAAGGAAGCCCCTTAAATATTTATTTTATTCTGTTCATTTGTATTTGTTGTTATCCCATCCCACTCAAACTACCGATCTACTTACATTAAAAAAAATTACAGATGTTGCCTACATCGGAGTTCTGAATCCGGACCACTACAACGTTACTAAACTTTTCTTGGAAAATGGTAAACATGTTTTATGCGAAAAGCCACTATGTTTAAACTACAAACAAGCACAAAGTTTATTAAATTTCGCCAAGGAGAAGAAGTTATTTTTAATGGAGGCAGTCTGGTCGCGGTTCGCTCCCGTTTATTTGGCTTTGGAAGAAGAGATTAAATCTGGAAAACTGGGGGACTTGAAGCATGTTGAAGTTAATTTCGGCGTTCCGATTGCTAGAGTCGATAGAGTTGCGTGAGTATTTTTATACAGGGCGCAGCAGATACCTAAATGATTTACGACACACTCGTCAAAATTGCATATTGGTCAAGCGATGCAAAATTCTTATTTTTACTGTCTACTCGTCAAGTTCATTTTTCTGCATATTGGTCAAGCAATGCTTATTTTAACTGTCTCATATTTCAAAGTTGAAGTATTTCAATAAATAAAACTATAATGTTCGCATAATGTGTGAATTAAAACAAAATAAGACTCTAACTTAAACGAAACATACAAACTTGACTTTCATAAGTGTACAAATTGTACCCATATGAATAAAGAAATTTGAGTTTTTTTATTATTCAAGTACGTTTCGTTTAAGTTAGAAGTCTTATTTTGTTTTAATACACACATTATGCTAATATTATAGTTTTATTTATTGAAATACTTCAATTACATTCGACGATTATAAAAGTTTGACCAATGTGCAGTATTGACGAGTATGCAGAAATATGAGACAGTTAAAATAAGCATTGCTTGACCAATATGCAGTTTTGACGAGTGTTTTTTGATTTTGTGATTTTATCTTACCTATCGGAAGTTTACTTCTATGAGTTTTAAACACATGTTATATTTGAATTGTATTTGGCTAGTACGGGATGGATATGGACGATGATGAGGAGATGGTTAAATTACGTGTTGCTTTAATTTTGTTTGGAATAATACTTATTTAAAGGCTGTTATTAAAGTTTGCGTCCCGGGTGCGCGCCGTTAAAATGTATGGCGCCCCAACGAACTAAATATACCTTCTTTTTGATAGATGCGATAAGGAGGATGCCGTAATCCCTTTTGCTCACTCGCCATAAATTTTCACGACGCGCAACCTATGATGGCTCGCAAAGAACAACGATAAAACCGATGTGATAAGAAAGGGACTGCGTCTAACCTTATCACGTCGATCGTGAGTTTCTGAAACGGCAAATGATTAAATTTTTCAGCAAAAAAGAACTCGGAGGAAGCGCAATACTAGATATCGGAATTTACGTGCTGCAATTTGCACAGTTTATTTTTAAAGACGAGCCTAAGAAAGTTACAGCTATCGGAAATGTGAACGAGGAAGGTGTAGATCTTGTCGACACAGTAATCCTTGAATATGACGGCGACAGACGAGCAGTACTCAATGTGGACTCACGAGTCAGGCTGTGGAACAAAGCAACTGTTGTTGGCACTAAAGGGCGAGCTACGGTAAGTATCATGCAGCAGCGTCTTTAATTAATGTAATACAGCTTTAAACAAATTATTTGATTGCAATGGTCAGTGAAAAAGAATATAAACTTGTCTAACTACAAGAGCAAAACATTTGCGTGAAAGGATTAGAATTTCACACATTCGTGCAAATGCACAATACCCCCAGAATCAATCAAAGCAAATTTCGGAAACAGTTTGAGGCACATAATGGACGGACAACCATTCCAGTCATATCAGTTTTACAGGAACTAAGCTATGAAATAAATTATGTTCAAGATCAATGTAGAATGTTTGTTGTATGAATTTCTAGCAGGTACCTACATAAACTCACTCTTTCATATTACGTTTAGTTTGATAAAGATGCAAGAATAAATAACTTAAATAGGTACCTACATAGTTATAGGTATCAAGCAAAGCAACTGGTGTACCTAATATTACTTTTTAATATTTAACAGATAGAGGACCCCTTCCACTTTCCTGATACATTAATACATCCGGATGGAACTCAGGAGAAGATACCGCTGCACACGTCAAGTATCCCGTATTTCTTTGAAAATAGCGCTGGATTGGTATTTCAATCTTTGGAAGTTTCCAGATGTATACGCGAAGGTAATTTTTTTATATAGGTATAATCTTTTTTGGACGTCAATGGTGAAAAATCAACTGCTCGCGTCTTGCGTAATTGTACCCGTTGGTGTTGAGTAGGTAAGGTAGGTACTTTATTGATTGTAGGTACCAGTCGTCCCACGTAGGTTGTAATATGCCTAGATGCGTGGTAGGTGCCAACTATTATTGCAGGAATATATATATTTTAATATACCTAAATGTCACTTAACAAGCAAGCGGTCACCGTAGGCTTTAGGCCCGTGGACGTCTTGGAACTCTTAGTACTTACCTACTCATGGAAATACAAATAGTACCTACTACGAAAAACAACTTCCGCTCGAAGTTATCAAAGCTCACTGCCCTATGGTTATGGTAACCTACACAAAAACGTCAAAGTTACGGCTAGGCTAGAAGAAAAAGATGTGATATATAGTGACATCTAAAAAAGATCTAAGTTTAGCTCTCAGACCAATATTTTTTATTGGTCTGAGGTTTAGCTACACACTTCCTACATCAAAAAAAAACTCGTAACTGGTCAAAACCACTTTTAATTAAATGAGTATTCATCAAAGTGATTTTCAACAGTTGCCAGTTTTTTTTTATGTAGCCATCAGTAGGTATATCTATAAATCCTTCCAATGTAGGTCTAGGTTCCTATACAATTATTTTAAAATGGTTTTTATCGGTTATGAGTTTAGGTTGTGAGCTTGAGACTTAATAGGTACCGATTAATACATTAGTGCTAAAACAGCTGTATATTCATATTAGTGAAATATTTGATGTACCTAGGTATACCTACATTTTTTTGACGTGATAACGATACCTAAATCGATGAACGCCGGCTGCACGCACGAAAAAGTGTCACATTCCGCCTGAGCTGAGCGTGCAAGCGAGAGCGCGGGGCAAGCGACAGAGGCAATATCGGCCTAAGCGTTCGACTATGACGATATTAAGGAATTTTACTTAATAACGTCATAGCCGAACCTCCATAAACCGACTTTGCTGTAAATTCAAGTGATTTATTCATCTTGACTATTAGGTACTTAAGTTATGTCAATGTAAAATTAACTACCTAATAATATTGTTTAAATTTTCTAGGTCTTTTGGAATCACCACAAATGTCACACAAGGAGAGTCTCTTGTTAGCTAAACTTGAAGAGACTGTCAGGAAACAGGTTGGAGTGCATTATGATGTGGATGAACAAGAATTTCCTTGACTGTAAATTGTATAAAGTGTCCAAGATAATATGCAATTAATGATATATATGTATTTGTGGAATCAGAATAAATACATTGCGTCAGAATAAAAAAATGTTTATTTTCTTATTTTTATTGTCAGTAAAATATATAAATATACGTAATATATAATAATGTACTTACTGGAAGGTTTCAAAATCAAAGTAAGAACATAATAAAAGCTATAAAAATATTTAAAAATATTACCAGTAGTAACAAGAGATAGGATAAAAAAATGAAAGTGGTTCATATCTAATTGGCTTTATGGACTAGATTTTATATTAATTTGTTTAAAAATAATGCTCTATTATCCCTGCTTCAGTGGACCACACCTTATTTTCCACTATATTTTCTCAAAAGTTACTAGGTACTTCTACAAAACTTACAAGACTGATAATTATCATGGTCCATTAATCACATGAATCATTATACTACTTTTAGAATTTCCTACAAGCACCATAAATTGATTGAATTAATATTGCGTCTAATCATATACAATTAATATTGTTTAAACAAAATTAAATATGACACCATTGAATTTATGTATATACATATTTCCACAAATTACTATAAGTACCTACATAATAATATGCAAGAATGCAAACCAGCTACAAATGACGGCAGGCGTATTTTGTATATGGGTCGATCAACTTTTAAGTGTCCCGTTTGTGATATTTTGTACATTTTTGTTAATATTTAAATTTCACTCGGAATTTTATGTAAGATTGTAGATTATTAATTAAATTTTTTATTCCGATATCGAGTAGCGCACTTTTTCATATTCTATGTACAGTTTTGATCGAAAATGTCCAAACCGGCAAGAACAATGCGTCCCTTGGACAACCACTTTCGAATTTTTTTTGATGGAGTAAATATTGATGTAAATTGAACTAGCTCAATTCACATCAGTGAACATATCAAAAACCACATTTGGCTTTTTATAAATTACTACTTTATGTAATACTTCAGCAGATATTTCTATTAAAAGGGTCTCTTGGACAACCATTGTCCTAAAACTTAGAGAAAAGTAAATTAAAACCGCAAGTTTAGGTTACTGTCAATAAAAAAACACTTGGATTTGAATACACTTACGTGATAATAGTTGACTATTTGAATAAAATAATATTATTCGATCATTCCTTGACAAAACAGCGATCTTAAGTATTCAAATATAGGGGACAATGCAGTTGTCCAACAGACAATTTGGTTGTCCAAAAGACACGACACACCTTCAACTTCTAATTTTTAGTCCGGTTTTAAGGCTCATTACTAATGATTAAATAAAGAAAATACCGTATTTGTTGAAAACACATATATTATAGTGTAGTGATAATTTTTATAACCCAAAACAAACTTAAAAAAAGTAATAAACTTAAAAACAAACTTTCAAAATTTCAATATATAGGTAACATTTAAACATTATAATCAACAGTATCTAGAAATGGAAAGATATAAACTTTGTATTGAATTATAATCAATTCTTTGGATACTATCACTTCATCATGATCATCATCATCATCTAAAGCCTTTCTCAACCAATTTGGTGTAGGCCTCCTTCAACCCCCTCCACTTTCCTCTACTTTGGACTGTCAGTATTCAATTTTGGCCCGCTGCTTTTCTGATGTCATCTTTCCATCTCATTTGCGGTCTGCCAACTGGTCTTTCAAAGCCCCCACGGCCTCCATTTTATTAAAGCCTTGCACCACGAATCTGTTTTACGGGCTATATGACCTGCCCGTTGCCACTTCGGTTTGGCTATTCGCTTCACAATATCTGAAACTTTTCTATGTTTTCTCAGCCACTTGTTAGTCCTGCGGACTTTTAAAGTTACTCCTACTAGCCTACGTTCCATCGCTCTTTGAGTGACAATGAGCCTCTAGAGAATCGCTTTGGTATTCACCTAAGTCTCAGATCCGATAACACTCTGGCATTATGGGTCAGCAGATTGGGATGGTATGCGCGACTACTTTGCGTCTATCCCTTAAAAGCAACGGTGCTTCAGTGAGAACTATACATCAGCCAGAGGAGATTGTATTGGGTATGGAATACTACATTCCCCATCCATATCTCATCAGCAAGGGCAGACGTGACCTTTGGTTGAACCGTGATTGTGCCGATGCTGTCTCAAATAAAAACAGGCGGCGTATCGCACTTGGATCAGAGGTCGGGCTCTTAAAGCTCGTGATATTGAGTCACTGAAAGCAGCCTAGAATAAGGCTTCCAAGTCCTGTAAGAAGGCTTAAATAAGAGCAGATGCCCAGCGCGTCGCACGCGTTGGCCATGAATTGTTGACGCATCCCACGGGCTCCCGTAGTTACTGGCGTCAGGCCAAAGCTGTGCAAAGTAATTTCTGCCAGACAACGCTGCCACCCCTGAGATCGCTCAATGGGTCACTTGCTCACAAGCCGCAGAAGAAAGCCGATTTTCTGGCAAGACTTTGCAGCTAATTCCCTAGTCGATGATTGCAACGCACAACCATCATCACTACCTCATTGTGGCTCCACGATGCCTGACATTAAAATTAGGCAGCGTGAAGTTCGTGCGGAACTGCAATCACTCGACGTCCGGAAAGCTAGTGGTCCTGATGGCATCCTGGGGGTTGTTCTTAAAAAAATGCAGCGGAGTGGTCTCCCGTACTTATGCGCCTATACCTTAACCGGAGGCTTGGCTAGAGGCTAATGTGCAGCCTGTACCCAAAAACGACGCCGCTGTAATTGTCCCGTTTGCACGCTATAAAATTGTTTCTCATACACAATTATATTGGTAAAAACAACAAAGAAAGAAAAATAGTACCCTTAACAACTTTATTAGCCTGGTTTTATATTTAACTGTCCATTGGGCAACCAATACTGTCCCTTAGACAACCGTTTCGGTTGTCCAAGTGACTGGTTGTCCAAAAGACATTTAATGAGTTTTGAGTTCTTTTGTTAAAAAAAACTGTCCTTATTTCACATTAGCGAATATGGAAACTAAAACCAAGATCAAAAGCATTCTTAACAAATATAATTTTTAATTAAATAACAATTTACTTATATTTTTGCTGCGGTCGTTCAGCGGACACACAATAAAGCCACCCACTCTCACGGCGGGATCTCGGATGACTGACGGCGTGAATATCGTTAAAACAAATTGTCGGTTTGTTGGGTTTGGCGGTAAGGGCCATGGCCAGGGCCACGTGCACAGCGTGCGCCGCAGTGGAGTAGCGGCCTTACAATCGTTGAAAACAAAACCAAATTCTTAACGTTCCTCCGTATATTTTGACATCTGACAGCTGTCAGGCTGTTGTCAAAATGTATGAAAACGGAAGTGTTTTTATTTATAAGTGACAAATAGGGCAGTGGTCTCGAAACTAACGATTTTTCGGTATTGCTTCAAATTTGGCGCCTATCCTACCGAAATACCGAAAAGCCACATTTTCTGCCGATTTTCATAATTGTTGCAAGTGAAGTGTACTAGACGAACGTCAAGCGATAAAAAAATGTTAAATTGTTAAGAATTTGCTAAAATAAAGGTCGCGCACATTTTATACAGTAAAACCCGTTTAATACGATTTCTTAGCGACCCAGCCAAAAACGCGTCTTAGGCGGGAAAGCGTAGAATCTGCGGGATAAGGAAAATAAAACGTAGTAAGGTACTAGCATTATTCGACTGTCCTGTCAAATGTTAGAGTTGGCGTTGTTATTCGTAGAGCTAGACTCTCAGGCCTAGATAAAGTTAAAGGAAAAAAAGAGAAAGTGTGCACCTGTGCACAACGGTTCCCATAAAAACATCTTTTGCTAATAAATTCCAGTATTTTTGAGTCCCCTCTCTATAATAAAATTCTAAATTTGTATCCATTAAACTCGCACAACTGTAAATTTAAATTAACAGGTTGGCTTAAATTACAATGTTACGAGAGTACAGAGAATATACTTAAAATGAACAAATGAGGTCCCTACCTAATATAAAAGTTACGAAATAAAATAAATAAAGTAAAATTGTAAGAGAGGAATATTTGTATAAAGGTATTTAAGTAAATTATCAAGTTTTATTATACTGTAAGGTTTTATCTGTAATAAACAGAAGTGTCTGATTGTTTGTGTGTAAATAAATATTTGCGTCGTCGACTTGCAAAACGTGTACCCAATCCTAGACTTACACTGTGGAGAGTTTGGTATCTGAGATACAGGCAAGACCTAGTTTAGATACCAAAAATCTCCCTTCTTAAATGTATACATGAAATAACTGTATAATAATTCTGAATGTATGTACAGTCGACCAAATTGAATCATGACCCACCTTAAGATCATTTTCCTACAGTCACTCTTTACAAAGTAGGATGAAATTCGCTTGAACGTACATTTCTAAGTAACGAACCTGTTATCAATTTGTTAGACACTGACAGTGTCAAATAAATATGGCTTTTTAAAATTTGTTTAGACTACTACTTGCCATCTGAGACATAACGTTATTTTATTTTTAAAAATATAATAGTTATTCCATTTTCTCAGTAGTGAAAAGAGTTTAGATTATGAACGACATCTTATTTAAAATTCCAATTGAGACTTTAGTGCAGTGATAAGAAAGATTAAAATTGCGGGGATCTCTGACCCGTAATGATGCATTTTTATTCATATTTAAAACGTACTAAGTGCAACACGCATGGTAGCGAAGAAAACCTAACTAAATTTATGATTCTAAAGGAATGATCGGCCAAGTGGGTCATGATTCAGTTGGTTCGACTGTACATACAAGAAGTAAATATTTAATTGTAATTACAAATGTTCATAGTTTTAGCAGTCGAACTGGTCGAACTTAGTAACTTGTGATTCTATGTTTTGTGTTAAACATTCTAGTTCTACCCACATTTTTTAACTTCTTTTTTAACATACTGTTTTGTGATTACTGTGTATACTTATATATATTTATGTCGATATAGATTATTATTATTATTATAAGTAACAAACTAAAAACTACAACATTTAAAATTGTATGTAACCACCGACAAATTTATAGCTAAGAACCATCTCGATCACGTCAGCTTTCAAACAAAAAAACCGCATCAAAATTGGTCTATTCGATTCGGAGCTACAATGCCACAGACAGATACACAGACAGGTCAAACTTATAACACCCCTCTTTTTGCGTAGGGGGTTAAAAAAACGATAACGAAGTTCGATAAGAATAAAATGTATGGGATTGACTTAAGCCGTCGTTAAATCACGTGGTCAATCGTCATCTCTTAAGTAAGTTGGCAGCGAAAGCTAAGACGTAGGGTTACAAAGCAATATGGCCGATGATGACGAATTTCGACATGATATCGTTACAGCGGCGCCGGCGTACCGTGATACCTACCTACCTAGTTTTGAAGCGTAACATAAATTACGATACGCGACAATGTGAAAGCACAGAATATTCACAAAATAAACTACGGGGAATCCCCGCAACTCAGAATATAAGGTGTTGCCAACAGTCGCTACAAAATATCATTTAAAGAAAGGAGATTTCCCGAATTCATCACAGAATAAGTAATGAAAAATTCCATTCTTTTCAATTGGTCCGGATTTGTAGTTGCGATAAAAATATGAAATGTTTTCAATATTTTTATTATTTGTGAAACTTTGCCGCACCCTAAAAAGTGCCGCACCTGCCGCTCCCACTACACTACGCTACGCCACTGTATCGTTATGAAACTATTGCCACTTGTCTAAGCCCGCTGGACGTTAGAGAGGGCGAGAAAATCGGAGTTCACTCCTCTTCATTTTCATCATTATTACCTAGGGCCTCTTTTTGTATTACTCACATCTTCAATAAGATCTTCAATTGAGCCAATTTCGTGAGAACTTCCATTGATAAAAAATCTGTAGTATTGCGGGTGCTCCTTCTTCAGATGGTGTATAAAACGGGATAACGAATCGTATTAAGAGTGATTGTTTCACGCTTAATACAATTCGTTATCCCGTTGAATGAATACATGCCTCAAGTTGCAGGGACCGAAGTAATAGGGCGTAGTATGCGGGAAATCGTATTAAACGTGTGATCGTATTAAGCGGGTTTCACTGTACCTGTCTTTGTTGGGCGAACCTACCAAATAGACATTTTTTTTCAAGACCACTGCGCGATAATGCCTACGGGTTTGAAAATAGAAATAGGTACTTCTTTTATAAAATTACAATAATACATAATATACATATTTTATGTATAAAAAATTTTTTCTCTTGCTGTAAAATCTGAATATTTGCTACCACTTGTCACTTCAACAATTTATGTTTTACATTATGTTTATAATTTTACTTTACATTTGATTTCACAACCCACCATGTACAGTCAATAGCACGTCGGGCTAAACAACACTGTCAAATTTCTCCAAACGATTTTCAACCTAAGACTATTCAATATAAAGTGCATAATCGATTGGGAAAATTTGACATTTTGTGGTAACCCAACGTGCTGTTATCTGTACATTAAACAAATAATTCATTCCATCATCAGTCTGCCAAATCATATTGTCTAAAATATCTACCAACTATACATATAAAAATATTAAGCGGAGCTACTAATTGATTTGAATTTTCGTCCTCAGGATCAATGTGTGATCTGAAAAAGAATGCCAGATTTCAGGCTTGTGTTAATTAATTTATAATGACTATGAATTTAAAAAATATAATCCAGAAAATATTTTATATTCAGTTCTCAATTAGAAAAGGTTTTTGGAGCAATTATTTTTTTCATAAACCGTTATAATTAATTGAATCCTTAATTCTCTATTGGAAAAAACTATTTACATATGTCCAATCTATTTTTCATTTACATAAATTCAGCTAGATAATTTTAAAATTAGTCCCCTAGCAGACCATCCACTTCTTTACAAAGGATTCTGTTGGTTTTTTACAGAAATGCACAGTTATCTCCAAAACAGACACTTTAACAATACGTAAGTGTATTTAATGTATAGAAGCATGATAATAATTATTTTGACCCGCAATGGTGGTAGGGTTTTTGATGATTTAAAAGTAAAAGTTGATTTCAATTAAGAGCTTTTTCATTTCATTCAAGCGCCACATATACATGTTTAAGTGATGTTTTGAGTGTGGATATCTTCTTAGGGTGTTAGCTTCGTTAAGCTGGCGCAGTGAGCAACTGGTCGAGGCAGTGGCATTCATCGATTTCCAAAAAAGAACCCAGTGCACCGTCGCCCGCGCGGCGTTTGACGACGGAGACCCGCTTCATACAGTGCTGCTCTATGAATGAGCATAAAACAGGCACGCATAACAGTAAGGCCACCCTTACATGTGATTGTGTTAGATATAGTTATACATTTACTTTTGAGGCAAAATTCCTATCAAATGACCATAACCGGGTTTCTTTCATCATGGAAATATGTCTTTGACAGTAGAACTAAGTCCAATCAACCTCCAGTTGCACAACACTTTTGCAGCATGTAACAAGGAACCAAATTCTTAATGAACTCTTGAGGTAGACTGTACCAGTTGCTTGGCTAAATTATTTATTTCAAATAAAATTGACTTACCTCACTTCAGCACATTGTCTAGCTAAGTTTCTTAATATGCTTGTAGTTTCAGACAAAAGTGGTTGTGGAATACATGCCAAAAAGGCATAAATCCATTGTCCTGAAATTTATAAATAAAATAAAATTAGAAAAAATATATTTATGGTATCATTGTTTCAAAAAATAATGCGCACATCCAACAGGGGACTTTTTATTTGTTAATGCAGGTTTTTATAGGTGTCGGTATCCACTTCCCACCAGGTAGGCCAGTCAGCTTGCTTGTCATCTAGTAGTATAAAAAAAGCCTCTAAAGAATAAAACATACTGGTGCTATAATAATATACATACCTATTACATGATCTATTGATCCACCTTTTCTAACCTCTTCCAATATTTTTGTCAGTGTTTCTAAACCTCTTTCTTGAACACTATGTGGTAAACCTAAGACACAGGTTAAAGTTGGTTCATTTGTCCGAAAGAATGTCTTCCAACCTCTTAAAGTATTTTCTATTTCAAGTGGTTTAACTTCACTTGGCCACAGAGACTTTTTTGCATGAAGTCGAGATAAGTACATTCTTACATCAGAAAAATCAGCTACTTGCATATTTTGCCATTCTATTGTAGGTCTGAACTTGTCAGGAGCTTTAGCAGGAGGCACCTGGTAAAACACAAAAGAAATTAAATAAATGCATCATAGATAAATATGATTACAAAATTACCATCAATCATTCATTTCTTTAGACTTACTTCTTCCAAAAAGTATGATTGATTTTTTGCAAATCTTGAATAGTCTTTTGTACACTTTGTAACTATTGAATAATTTTGACGCTCCTTCATTACTGTTAGTAAATATTCTTCTCCTGTAGTTGGGACATCTTTCAATTGAACATCAGGACTGATTTGAAAACAAACTGGAGATAATTCCTCATTTTCATCTTTTATAGACTTATAAATACATTTTTTTTGAGACATCACAAATTTTATGATAAAATTGAAGTATTTTTTTTACAGTTGGACTCAGACCAATAAAAAATAAGGTAAAATGAATTGAAACCCTATATAATAGATTTAACCGCAAAGATTTATATCAACGCATAGAATCTTTATCATATCAATTAGTTATTATAGTTCGTGCAAGTTAGTCAAATTCAACGAAAAGTTATAAATTATTACAAAATTTACAAATACAAAGGGATCAAATAACGAAGGTTATTCTTTATAATCTGTGATAATAGGCCCGTTTTGACACATGTCAAAATATCGTAAATGGTGATGTGACCAAAATAATCGATTATTTACTAACACGATTAACATGAGAAATCGGGTCACAATTATGTGAGCTTTGTAATCGTAATTATTAAATGTTGTTATTTCGGGAATATAATATAATAATAAGAAAACAATAAAACTCGGATAAGAATAGCAATAAATAAATGATGTGTAAATAAAACCTAATTATAAGTTATAATTTATCCTTATCATTTTTTTGCATTAAAGTATAAACAAATTTAACTTGTTATGTTATTATTCTATTTTTTATAATAATAATATATATTTTGTATTTATTATATAACCGTAAATTAAACACCGCGCGCTCAAACTGAAACGTTGTTATGTTGTATAAGAAATTGACCACTGCAAGACAAGCCCATGCTTAGTGCACTGGCCGTATGACTATTGTTATTATTTATTTTTATTTATATGATACTGATTATTGATTATTAATTTCCAGAAACTTAAATCTATTGTATACAATAGATTTAAGTTTAATAATGATTATTATTATTATTTACGAACACGGTTCTAAATATTTTGGAGTGAAACTTCTTTAGCACTTATGTGAATTGTTATACGGAAATTAGATGAAACTTTAGCACCGTTGTGAATCATGACTTGAAAAATGAATAAAACGAAAAAGATAAATTTTGACGGTTTGTAGATCAATATTTTGACATCAACATAAACATTTATTGCTACTGAAATCATTTTTGCTACTTTTCTGAAGTGTCACTTCTGCCGTATGTGAATTGCACATACTTTTTTTTATTCACTTTAGGGTACTTGGATCACGCAAAAGGGGGTGCTCATCATAAATACGCTCTATCTTTTCTTCTCAAATTGGCGCCAAAATAATAACTACCTATCAAAAAGAGATACTTAAAAAATTAACAAAAAAAGAAATTCAAGTGATTTCGTATAGAGAAAGATTTTGCATGAAGTTTTAACTTTAAATATTTTTCTCTTTTTTTCACCTGTTTAGCAAAGGGGTACAGGCCTTAAAGAAATTCAAGGGATTTAGTATGGAACCAGGGGGGCTATTCGCTAACTTTATTTGACAGTTGAAAGTGATGATCACTGAAGGAATTGCATATCCATTGCTTTTTTTACATGACAAGTGCCATAATAGCGTGTGGTGTAAAACGGCAATGGATATGTAAATCACTCAGTGATCATCACTTTCATGAAAAAAGTTAGCGAATAGGCCTACAGGACTTAGAATATTATTGAGTTATTTTGTTAAGAACTTCACCTTAATAATTTGAAGAAAATTATTCCCAATTACAAAAAAAGTAAATTTTTGAAATTAGATGATATAATAAGATAATAAATAAAACGATGAAGGGCAAATATTTTGTAGTACATAAGTTATATTCTATTCTTAATTAATGGCGTCGCGATACATTAACGTTACGCATTTTGCCAATGTCAAGTGAAAAAGTAATAAGTAACTAAAAATTGTACTGTAAATTTGAGTGAAAAATGGAGTGTCCCAACACGTTTTGTTACAACAAGAACTCGGGAGAAACTCCCATAATTTATATGTATTCACTGATAATATATAGGTAGGTATTAACTCGTTAAGCCCCGTTCGCGCTCAGGAGCGCGAGAACACAATTAAAATCAATTGTGTCTGGATATTAATAATCGTCCAGGGATTAAGACGGCTCTCCCTTCAAACCATATAAAAAGTGAAGACGGAGTTCTGCTAAAAACGAGCTGGAACTGAGGCAATAAATTAAAACTACGCCTAGACCGTCGCCCGTGTACAGCCCCTAGTACAGAGTTACTTACATGGTTACACGCACACACATATAATGAAAAAACGCTGTGCCTACATATCGATAAAACCATGGTCGGTCGTAATTTTTTTTCTGAATTTTGATCCGAGACTCTTTTACAAATACTCCATTTCACGTGGTCATACGTAGCAAAAATCTTACATACCTACGTATAGACATTCATTTAGTAAAATGATAAAATCATGTTCTTATTTTAACATCCTCAGTGGTTTGATCAAATCACTTGGGATTTGATCAATTCCCTGTTTTCATCACTTGCAATAAAAACATGCAATTCGCTATTTTTGAAAATTTCAATTTATATTTATTATTCGTATACTGTATCGAATATATTCGTGAAATTAACGATCAATTTAGGTCACTGCACTATCAGTAAAGAAAAGAAAGATTATGAATGTAACTGTTTTTTTGAAGTTTCGGAAGATTAGAAAATTACATTTAACTTTAAATATTATGCGAGAAAATATAGTTTTATGACATATTATTTATTTCGCTAAAATATGATTGCATTTGTATTACTTAAAAATGCAATAATATATGTTTATTTTTTGCTTGCGTCTGTTTTGATTGCGTCCCAGATTAGACCATTTACACGGGACATTCTGTCGTTTTTGCGGGGGGTGAGGCAAACACGCATAGCACACATTTACTCACTCGTGCACACTATTGCAAAAACTTTAATCGCTATTATGAGCGCACACTCGCGGGCTCGACTAACCCGGGTACCACCATATTGCCTAACGTTGTTATATCGTTCTTTCTGTCGCAAAATTTGTAGATGAAAAATTGTATTGTGAAACAGTACCTAGTTTATTTGAACAGAAAATTACTTCCGTGTGATAAGCAACTCCGTTTTAGGATAACTTTAATGTTTCTGGTCGTCGTTTACAAGAAAACACTCCGCAACGATTAATTTTTACGAGGTCCGCTTAGCGACAGATACGAATTCAAAATCACAGATTAGAGAGTATAATTATGTCTAAAGATTCAAAATGGCGATCGGTCGTCGCGGCGAACTAGTTTTTATAAACTGACATGAACTTTGTTCATGTACTTTGGCAGAGGGGAAGCGCGAAAAACGGCAAAATATTTTCAGTACTAAATCTGCGCTATGCCACGTCCCGTGTTAAATGGTCTAAGGATGCTCGTTAAGATTCGATTTTTGGATCGATTAGATTATCTTTGTGAAACTTCAGAAAAGTAGCAAAAGTGATTTTAAAAGCAACAGACTGTTTATATTTTTTGACATTTTTTTCTATTTATTTAGGACAACAAACAGACTTACAATACGTGTTTGTTAAGTGTATAGTTATATAAAGATAAACTTCAATCGCATCAATGTATTAGGGGTTTAAGTATGAAATTGCCGTTTTGTATGGAGAATTTAACGAAAATTAATTTTTCATACAAATATATTTGCGATCTTTTGAGGAACCACAAATCTAAATTTTGTGTAATTTTGTGGATATGTTTAGACAACATTGAGCTCTAGGATACTTAGAGAAAAAAATTGAGAATTGATAACTGTAAAAAAATATTCATAATTTTATAACGGAGTTGGACACCTCTTAGGGCGAGCTGTTTTTGGAGATGTATTTCTAGTGAAAAAAATAAAAATAAAGAATATTTTTTTACATAAATATAAGTCCTTGTAATGAAGTTTAAAATAAAAAAATAATAATGGGCATAGCTATTGTATTAAAGAAATTATACACTGATAAATAATGAGGGAAAAAACGGCAATTTCATACTTTAACCCCTATTATTTATTATTATAAACGTTCCAAACAGGGACAGCATATTTGAGTTGAGTTCTAATAAGGGTTTTATATAGATGTAATAATGTACTAGGTTGTTTAAAACCTTTACGACACCGAATAACGAATCCATACATTTTAAAAGCCGTATTCATATTTTCAAGGTGTTTGTCAAGATGTAATTTAGAATCTCATAATACCGTTAGATCTTTAATACAGTCCACTTTCTGTAATGTAGTTCCACACAGCGTATATGGCTATTTAATAATATTTTTCTTTTTTTGTAAATTTCACTTATTCAAACTTAAAAGCAAATTATTCTCAGTACAGTATTTACTAAATACATCCAAATCACACTGAAATTTCAAGTGATCTTCATTTTTACTAATAGTATGAAATATTTTGAGATGGATATCTCAAAATATTTCATACTATTAGCGTAGAGTGAAAAGTTACAAAATGAGAAACATCTGCCAATGTCATTAATGAATAAATAAAGATATGTTGCCCAAGAATATATCCTAGGGGTAAACCAGAGGTAACCATAACAGTGTCTGACTCAAAACCCCTGATAACTACCTTTTGAGTACGATTACAGACTGTTATAAATAAGTGGTTTGATTCTTTCAGAGAAGTTGTGTATCCATTTGGAATAGTGAGCGAATAGACCGAGAGCTCTTTTCAGCGATGATGGATTCTCCGGCACTGGTAGATCTAGAAGTGGCTTAAGTCGTTCAGAGTCAGGTTTGATTGTATTATTGTGTACGTTGTACCCGAGAAGATTGATAGAGTCTGAGTTGAAGATACATTTGTTTAAATTCAAAGTTAAATTGTATATTTCTGCAGCTTTCATAAAATTCTCTAGGTTAACGTCATGATCGTGTTTTGTTTTTCCACAAATAGTTACGTCATCGAGATATGTAAAAGTTCCTTTAAGTTGTTCATTTTCAATAATATAGTTCAGACTTCGTTGAAAGGCAGCTACTCCATTTGTGACCCCAAATGGGATCCTCGTAAATTGGTAAAGTTTCCCGTTAGCTTCGAAGGCAGTATATATCTTTTCTTTTGACATAATGGGAACCTGATGGTAGGCACTCTTTAAATCAATCTGACTAAAATGATTGTACTTTGCTACTTTTGTTACTATGGTTTCAATATTCGGGAGCGGAAATGCGTCAAGTTCGGTATACCTGTTTATAGTGTGAGAGTAGTCAATTACCATCCTTTTCTTATGAAATCCTCCACCAGCAACTAGAACTTGTGCTCGCCATGGAGAAATGCTAGGCTCGATAATACCATCCTCGAGTAACTTTTTAGTTTCAGTTCTTATAAACGTCTCATCTTCTTCTGAATAACGTCGAGACTTTACGGCCACTGGCTTGACGTGAGGTGAAAGATTGGAAAACAATGAAACCGGAGGTAGGGAAGATTCAATGACGTTACATATTCTCAATGGTTCCTGAGATCCTCCAAAATTCATTTGTATTGAAGAGTGTTTTCTCAGTATATCGTGACCAATAATGATATCTGCGCAAAGGTTGTTCACGACTAAAAGAGGATGCTGCCTATATTGATGTCTGTCCAATTTCAAAGTCGCCAAACAGATTCCTTCTACGAATGACACATGGTTCAATGATGCTAAGTTGACAGTCTGCCGACATGGCTTTACTTTTAAGTGCATACATCGTACTAGATCGCTATTAATAAAGCTAAGTGAACTCCCTGTGTCAATTAATGCATCAGCCTTATATTCATTAACTTCCACTGGCACGTTAGCTTTGCGAAGACTCCCAGGTGAAGCTGCAGAAACAGCAGATGCCGCGCTAACTTGCGAGTCTTGGCAGTCGTCAGTAGGTAAAGCAGCAACAGATCTCTCTGCGTGATTACTGCGACATACATTTGCAAAGTGTCCCTTTTTAGAGCACAGTTGACAATTTTGATGAAACGCTGGACATTTTATTCTTTGGTGCACATCTCCGCCACAAAAGAAACAGCGTCGCCTGGCATTCTGCCGAGTGGTCCTACTTGTAGCGGCTGTATTTCGTTCAATAACAGGCAAGGCATTGATAACACTAGTCGAAGGTCCAGAGTAAGGGTTAGAGAATACTAATGTGTTTGTTTCCGCATCTTCTAGTGAGATAGCAAGGTTCGTGGCTTCGTCAAAAGTTAAAGTAAGTTTTTCCAATAATCTTTCTCTTATCTTTTGTGACTTTATACCGGCAATAAACGAGCCTCTCATTGACTCATCCTGATGTTCGGAAGCAGATACAGCCTTAAAGTTACAGTCCTGGCTTAATAACTTGAGTGCTTGAATGTACTGTTTTACAGATTCGCCTGTTTCTTGCTTGCGGGTAGCTAATAAGTGCCGAGCAAGTATTTCATTCCTTGGCTTCACAAAAATGTTATTTAGAACATTCATCGCATCTTTAAAATTAGCACAGTCTCGAATGTAAGAGAAAATCGACGGAGATAAGTGATTTACTAACAGTTTTAATTTTATTGGTTCAGGAGTATTTTCTTCGCACTCTTCTGCTAGGAAGTTTTCAAATGTGAATCGCCAGTGAGTCCATTTTAAATCCGCCGTAACTGTGTTTGGCTCCACATCAAATCGATCCGGACGTAGATATCGAGATAATTTACTATTATTAGGATCTTTGTTAGTCGTCATTTTTAGCGTAGTAAGAAATAACGTATAAGTTATTTAAAGTCGAATAAATTGTTATAAAATAAGTAATAACCGTTCAGGAAAATATGGCTTTATTCGACTTTTATATGAAGCATGACAGACAGTTGACAAATCTATGCCCATCACAGACTATGACTTTAACCATTGCCAAATATTTACTCGTATATTTATGTATTTTATTTTCTATCTAAAATATCTATTTTAGATAGAAAATATGCTAACAATTACATCGAAAGAAAAGTTAATTCTTGGTTTAAATGTCGTACAATTTGCACCAAATATTCATCGTCACTACTACTACTATCCATTGATGACCTTAAAACAATTTTTTCTCATTATTAGGTCACTATCGAATTGTCTTGACATTGGGTATGGGTACCTGTCGCAAATTTCTGACATGAAAATTTTATTTTCCACCGAGTTCCATCGTGACAAAGTCAGTAATACTCTTTGTGACAACGTGACAACAAATTGTCAGCTGTCGCCAAGAAGCTTATATTCTATCTTCGTGCCCTTAGTTCGTGCCTGTCGCCCAAAAAGCTTACTTACCTTCAGGTATCTGATCTAAGCTCAGCTTAGACAAAGAATAAGCTCAGAGATATAAGTTACTTACGCTGTCGCCTGTCAGTCATCATTGTCACTCACTGTCGCGTTTAAGTTTAAACCAAGGAGCTTATTACAACCTTCTTGGTTTAAACCATGCGCGCCTTAGACAAAGAAGCAATTTAATAGGCCCGTTTTGACAGATAGCTACGTCGGTAGAATGTAAAGCAGCGTCCCCACTAGGGCCGCGCGGCTCCATGAGGCCCAGCCGCGCGGCCAAGCCTCGTGAGTGTGTACGTGAGCGAGGCCTAAAATTACATAACAAATTAGCCTCGCGAGGCCAGGCCGCGCGGCCCTAGTGGGGACACGGCTTAACTGGGCCGCAATCAAAACAGACGCAAGCAAAAAATAAAAATATATTATTGCATTTTTCAGTAATACAAATACAATGATATTTTAGCAAAATAAATAATATGTCATAATAAAAATAAAAACTTTTTTTTCTCGCATAATGTTTAAAGTTAAATGTAATTTTCTAAAGCAGCGTCCCCACTAGAGCCGCGCGGCTTCTTGTGGCCGCGCGGCCCGGCCTCGCGAGGCTTTTTTGTCATATTATTTTAGGCCTCGCTCACGTACACACTCACGAGGCTCGGCCGCGCGGCCGGGCCTCATGGAGCCGCGCGGCCCTAGTGGGGACGCTGCTTGATGTGTCGAAAGTTCATAAAAACAGTTACATTTTTAATCTTTTTGTTTTTTTTTTGGTAAAATTTTCCCTGTTACGGGACGGCAAAGGGATCTAGCCCATACAGCCAAGTCTTAAGTTTCATCTTCTTTCTTGATTTTTGCATTAAAATGTGGGTGCCACACTTTTTAATGCATCTAGGGAGTGCTTGGCGAGAAATGCATGGTACAGACCTCATGATGGTGACTGATGAGAATTGTATAGTGGGATTTCCAACCACTATACAATTCTCAACGCCACATACACAAAACCTTTATTTCAATTATTCCTCATAACTGTTCGTCAACACGGATGCTTATGCAACAAAACGACACCACTTTAACTGCACAAAATCCACTCCGAAGCAATTTTGAATTATCGAAATAAAGATCGACATCCAGACGCCATGATTTCCCGCCAAACACCCTTTAATCTTTTTTCTCTAGTGATAGTGCAGTGACTTAAATTGATCGTTAATTCCACGAATATATTCGATGCAGTATACGAATATAGTGTATCGAAATAGAAAAACAAGATTTCTAGGTTTCTAAATTAAATTAGAGTTAAATTATAAATTGAAATTTTCAAAAATAGCGAATTGCATGTTTTTAATGCAAGTGTATATAATGAAAACAAGGAATTGATCAAATCCCAAGTGATTTGATCAAACCACTGATAATGTTAAAATAACAACATGATTTTATCATTTTACAAAATGAATGTTTACGCGTACGTATGTAGGATTTTTGTTACGTATGACCACGTGAGGTGGATTATTTGTAAAAGTGTCTCGGACCAAAATTCAGAAAAAAATTGACTACCGAGCATGGTTTTATACAAGGTGTTACAGGGTACATGGGGTATGAAGCCGGCACCTACCCATGCTAACATAGGCATATAAATACTATGGTGATATCAAAAACTTTAAATTGTAAAAAAATATGATTTCTTTATACAAATAGTTCTATCAAAAAAAAAAACAAAATATATGGAAAATATAAAATCAATTTTTACAATTTTGATTTTTTAATATAATAATAATAAATCATTTATTGACCTCAGTTCCAGCTCGTTTTTAGCAGAATTCCTTCACTTTTTATTTGGTCTGAGGAGTGAGCCTATTGGCTTATTAATTATGTATGTATACAACAAAAAATTCGGACTTGATCGTTTTATTTATTAACTCATTATATGTCTTCTAATTTAAAAAATTCGTTATTTTTTGTAAGTAATTGCGAGTTTTTTTCTTCAAATTATGCCAAGTTGAAGTTCCATACAAAATAACTCAATGTTATTGGTTCCATACTTAATCCGTCGAATTTCTTTAAGTCCTGTACCCCTTTGTTAAACAGGTGAAAAAAAGACAAAAATATTTTTAGTTAAAACTGCATGCAAAATCTTACTCCATACCTACTAAATCACTTGAATGTTCTTTTATTTCTGAAAATTTTTAAATATCTCTTTTTGATAGTTGTTATTTTGTTGATAGGCGCCAATTTGAAAAGAAAAAGAGCGTATTTATGATGAGCACCCCCTTTTGTGTGATCCAGGTAAAGCGTAGATTGAGAATAGAGTATAGATAAGTCATCAGCGTACACCTAAGCGAGATAGCAATACACTACAATACAATACACTATGTATATACATACTATACCTATAGCTACAACAATAGAATAAGTATTAGCTTTTACAGCCAATTATACAACAATTCTCCATTACTACAAACGAAATCACACAAAATACTGCGTATTAGAATGATTAGATTGTTAAAACTGACATAAAATCACTTAAAATTATGAGAAATATCAAAGCACAACGCACTTGTCTGCCACTAAAGCAATGGTGGCAAACATAAAAATCCGATACGCAAACAGAGACAAAAAAAAATGTTTTGTCCTGCTCCCCCGTATATATCAGACATATAAGCTTTCTCACTCTAATAATTATTATTCTTTAGTAGCTCATCTATACTCTATTCTCAATCTACGAGGTAAAGTAATTAAAAAAAGTGTGTGCAATTCACACACGGCAGAAGGGACACTTCAGAAAAGTAGCAAAAGTGATTTCACTAGCAATAGATGTTTATGTTGATGTCAAAATATTGATCTACAAACCCTCAAAAATTATTTCTCGTTTCATCTAATTTTCAAGTCATAATTCACAACGGTGCTAAAGTTTCATCCAATTTTCAAATCACAATTCACGTCGGTGCTAAAGAAGTTACAGTCCAAAATATTTAGATGCGTATTCGTAAATATATTTTTACCCGAGTTTTATCGTGTTCTTATTATTATATTATATTCTCAAATTAACAACATTAAATATTTACGATTACAAAGCTCATATAAATGTGACTTAATTTATTATGTTAATCGTGAAAGTACATAATCGATTATTTTGGTGACATCACCACTTACGATATTTTGACATGTGTCAAATCGGGCCTAATATATTGCGCGGGCGGACTATAGTTTCAGGACTTTCAGTTACCTAGGTGCTTAACATTTTAATGTTTTATTCGACTAAAAAGTAGTTAAATCAAACCTTTACATCAAAATTAGCTGACGACAATTTTTCGAAAAGCTCTTCCTACACGTAATGTCCACTTCAAGTAATATATCACAATCAGCTTATTCCCCTTCGGAACCAGAAACACCACAGGTTATTTTAAATTTATTTAAGTACGTATTTATTTAGAGGGGGTCGGAAATAGTTAGCTTTAGTTAATTTTAATCAACTAGATATTATCTTAATATAATCGATTAATAATAGATATTATATTTTTTGGCTAACTTTTTTTGACAGATGAAAGTGGTAGCCACCAAGCTATTTATTAATCCACTATTACTATACTATAACGCTTGATACTTGTCGTGTAAATCAGCAATGGATATGTAGTAATAATAATACATATTTTATTACCAAAAACTTACACTATTTAACAAAGTTAGCGGTAGTCCCCAAACTAGGTAATTTGATTGATGGTTATACACTTAAATTACTAAATACGCTGGCTGATGATAAGTGAGGATAAGGCCGAAGATGGAATAGAGATATTTCTATAGTATATTTGACAGCAATTGGTCAGTCAGTGGCTGATTATTGAATTTTCTATTTATTTCAGGGCACAGCACAAAATAGACTTAAAAATTTTGATCAATCATTCAATCATGTTGATCTTGGTCATAGTATAGAACAATCTATGAAAAATGTTCAAAAGGAGATGCATCAAAAGAGAATACAGTCACTAAGGAAAGAGTTGGACTATTTGAAGACAACAGAATGGGAATTTGATTATGATAAAGGTTTTGTGCAGTAACAATTATCATTATCATAATGTTTTCTTTTATAACTTCGATAATTAATTACTTTTTTAAACCGGACAATGAAAATGGTGATTTTGATAAAGAAGACTTTTTGGCAGAACAACTTTTTGATCTGGAACTTTCAAATGAATCACCTGAAAACAATGGCTATGAAGAGACATCTAGTGACATACCAAGGAATGTTAAGTGCTTCCAACGCACAGGTAATATTTAATGAGTTAATAACATAAATGTACAGAAAGTAGAACTATCTTTTTGAATTATCCCTTAGTCCTAATCCAAAATACAGTGGATTTCATTTATTAAGACCTTGGTTGTAGTGACCATCTAGCTATAGCAACGTTAGATCTAAGTCCCTTGAATTTAAAGCATACTATAGTACAAAATTCATGTGGCTATAGCGGATATAAGGCTAAATTCGGTTGTAGCAACCCATCCAAGTACCGACCGCTCACTTGGTTGCTTAACTTTCGTGATGACGACTTAAGTTGATAGAAACCGTATATTTTGATGTCATACATGCATGTTAAATTTCGTTGCAATAAGTTAAAGCATACTCAAGTTAGGTATTGTCCTAAGGCACAGACACTCACAGACATAATTCCAAAAACGTACTTTTGAAGTCAGGGAGGTCCAAAACGTGTAAATCTGTCAAAATCTTGAGGTCGAAAGTAACGAGTCTTATTTTGAATAGAAAGTAAGATGGGGTAAAATGAAAAAGGCTTAAATTCTAACTTCTTCATACTTTAACCGGGCTTACGACCGGCAAAATTATTTTATTTATAAATTAATTGAAACCTTTTCAAAAAATCAACGATCGCAAGTAGTAGCAAAATATCAAAAAAGCAATAAATAATAAAAATAATTTTTTGCACATTTAAAAAAATATAATCGGCTCATATTTACAATAATTTACTTACCAACATTATAACACAATATAGAGAACGATACAGCACTTTGACTCCATATATAGTGATGAATCGGCGCGCACGCAAACATACAAACGTCGTTTACAGGGCCGTTTTTGCCGTTTTGGCGGCTTTGCCGTTCAGATCATGCTTAGCGGCCGTGTAAACGACGTTTGTATGTGTGCGTGCGCCGATTCGTCTTGTCACAATATGTATATGGATGGAGTCAAAGTACTGTATCGTTCTCTACTATATTGTGATTATTACTTAAAAGTATTTTAATAGGCCTCCAAAATGTCCACCTCCATGATCAATGTACATACGGGCACGTTTAATTAAATTGTTTTTAACGAGAGAAGTATGCTTCTTTGACGTTTCACTTCTTCAAAACGTCCAATATGGGCAGTTTTCCGAACTCCTCTGCCAGGAATTCACACACTGCGCTGGTAGTGCGGTGCAGAGGTGCACCGCGCCGACTTGTTGAAACCAAAGGCTTCGTAAATTATTAACGGGATATCGTCCAACATTGAATTGACCATCGTCCGAAGTTTTCATGAAAATCAGTTAGGCGCGAAAGCGAGACTTTGTTTGGACTTCCTTACGACCTTTCATCCCCACACAGGTCAAAACTGCAAAAATCCTCAAACAAATATTTACTTTTTTCTTATTAAGTGCCTAAATTCAAAGTTTCATGCTTTTATCTTCAAGAATGACGAATTTCCATACAAACTTTCATCCCCTATTTTATCAAAATTTCATCAAATTCGGTTCAGTGGTTTAGGCGTGAAAGCTCAACACACAGAGTTACTTTCGTATTTATAATATTATAGTAGACCTTTTCAGTAGATTATTTTAAAACCGTGAATTGCTACACTTGGGTCGGGGTTTGTAAACGTGCGATTTTTTTGTGTCCCATAGTTATAGCACAGTCAATAGAAGTCTACTTCTATAGACTGTGGTAATAGTCTGTTGAGTATTAACTATTGTGACAACTTTGATTAGTGATCCAGCAACATGTAATTATTATGATTAGATATAAAAAAATTATAACCAACATCATTTTATATTTTCAGGGGTGATAACTGATATGCATGAATATGATTATGTGTTAATTGATGGTATGTTATATTGTGATATCTCCAAATGCTCTATAAATATTGCTGTAAATGACAAAGTTCTGTATCTAGCTTATCATGAATCAAATGATAGAATTGTGGTAGTAAGAATACTAGAAAACCAAGGAATTAGCTGGGGAGAAGAAGAAACTGTTGAAGTGAATGATTTTAATGTGATTGATCACATAATTATTGGAGAAGTCAGTGAACGTCAAGATCGCTTTGTTTACATAAATGAAAGTGACACAAAATTTTGCTTGGATGATGTTGATTCTACATTTGTCCCTATACAAGGTGATTGGTTAGAACTGAACTGCAAAGTACAATGGGATGAAAATAAACCAAGTGATATATCTTCTGCTCAGGTAATAAGTACGAAGATAAGTTTTTATTATTGTTTTCATTGTAAATAATGTTATTGTTGCTGAACTAATTGAGATTACAAATTATTTTGTGTGGCCTTTCTTCCATATGTTGATAGAGAAATGTGCTGTATAGACAATAGTCTAACCTGCAGCTGTTTGAGAACATATAGCTTCTTTGATTCAGTTACTAAAATGTCCTTACTATTTTTATACAGGTTGGTCCAAATCAAAACATAATTTACTTCTATAAATGCATAATACACTTTTTTACAACTGGAAAATAGATTAAGTAAGAAGTTATGTTCAGATTTTTTAAGATAACAAATTTAAATTATACAATAAATCACCGAACATAATATGGGGTATTTTTGGATGAATAATGGTGTGATTAATCCAAAATAAGTCTTGGACGTCACTAATTGGATCAACCTTTTTAAAATTTGGAAAATTATATTTTAGGTTCTTCAAGTCCTTGCAATCAGACCTTTGAGAAGTAAAGTGAAACAAGCCATAGTGACGGAGTGGTTTGGTGAAAGTGGAACTCTTGATAGAAATATTTTTTTTAACAGAGAAATTTTGAAGAATAATATTGAACCTCCAGTGGGATCTAAGGTAATTAATTATTTTAGTAAAAATATTGTGGATTTATTTACATACTAAAAATATTGTTCTCTGATTACTTCTCAATTACTTCTTATTGCTAAAATGATACTTACAGGTAATTGCAGAAATTATTGAGAGCACTCAACAGCGTTGCACTTGGAGAGCTATCAAATTAGTGATCGCGGAAACTGCATCTGCTAACCAGACAATATCAATAAATGTATCAGATGAAGAAAAAAACAGTCTAAAAATTGAGAAAGAACATAATATTGAAATAACACATCCCATAGTATTTGACCAGGTCAAAATCAATGGTACGGCACAATTAAAAGTGTCCATCCTTAATAACAGTGATGACATTCAATTTGTTAATAAGTGGATAATACTTAGTAAGAAACGTGATTCACAAATCAGTATAGAACCATTTATGACTCGCCCAAAAAAGCTTTTTCCGAAAGCAATTTTCACTTTGACCATTACATGTAAACCTAAATTTTTGGGTAAAACCAAAGAATGTTTAATAATAATGTTAAAAGGTATTCAAGCAAAAAGATTCATTAATATTACTGTTGTCAATGATGAGATTTCTTTTAATGAAACACATGTTAATAATTTAGCTAAAACAAATAATGAAAAAATTGAATCCTTAAAGAAAATAAGAATGGACAGCAATAAATTGTTTCTTCCTGGAGTAAGACCATTCAAGCGACCTGCATTTGTATCTGTAAAACTTGGCAATTTTCCTATACCAGAAAAAATCTGGGGTGCTGTGTTAGGCGACTCTGAACAAGCAGCTTATAGCTCCGATTATCATAAAATCGTAAACAGATTAGAAGAGACTCTGCCTTGTCTGTTACAAGAAACCAATATAAATAACTATATTGATAAATGGCATACTTTGATTCATATGGAAGAAATACAAACAAATATTAATATGAGGAGATATGACATGAAAAATGTATATTTATTACACTGTCAAGAATTCCTTGGACTTGAAATTAAAAGCTTAGCTGAACAAAGACCTTCATTGATAAAAAGTGACAGAGTTGTTGTCAAAGATAGTTGGCATTCCACTACACCTATCTATGAAGGATTTATTCATGCTATAAAAGGTGACCTTGTCTTAATGAAATTTAATCAAAGATTTCATGAAATATATTCTGGCAGTGATGTTTCAATAGAATTTCACAGTAGTCGAACGGTATACAAAAGGTGCCATCACGCAATTAATTTAGCCCTCTCTAATCTTGGCTCGAATATTTTATTTCCACGACGAATTTCTCCACGCCAAAGTCAAATACCGCCAGAAACGTTGAACAACATACAATGGTTTAATGAATCATTGAACGCGGGCCAGAAGTCGGCCATTTGTAATGTTTTGTCTGGCGAATGTCGTCCTTTGCCGTATTGTATATTTGGACCTCCAGGAACTGGTAAAACAGTAACTGTTATAGAAACTATTTTACAAATACTAAGAATTTTTCCAGATAGTCGAATCTTAGTGGCGGCACCATCAAACAGTGCCGCAAATTTAATTACAGAAAGATTACTATTACACAGAAATTCATTTTCTGAGTCTCTTATTCGTCTCCTAGCTCACTATTTGGTTGATACTGATAGTGTTCCTGAAATAATCAAACCTTATTGTGCCACAATGGACCTCGCTAAAGAATTTTCAAATAAGCCCTCACAAGCTGTTATAAATGGGATTAATACGAATTGTCAACTATCTTATATTGGACGACATCGTGTGACAATAGGCACATGTTATTGTATCGGAACATTAGTCCAGATGGGTCTTCCTAAAGGCCATTTTACACATGTCATTGTGGACGAAGCTGGACAAGCGACAGAACCAGAGATTATGATACCATTGACTTTCACAGACAAAGAAAATGGACAAATTATACTAGCTGGAGACCCAATGCAACTGGGACCAGTAATAATGTCAAAATACTGCCAAGAGTTCGGAATGAAAGAGTCATACCTATCGAGAATTATGGATACTTTTCCCTATCAAAAGGATTATGCTGCATTTAAAAACGGATATGATCAGCGTTTGATAACAAAATTAACTGATAATTACAGATCATTACATGAGATCATTGAGTTGCCAAGTAAGATGTTTTATGATTCATCTCTTGTCGCAAAGATAGAGAGAAGTCAACTATGGATACAACATATTCTAGAAGTTGTCGGTGAAATGTTTTCAAATGACAATAAGTTAGTGGGAGGTATTTTTGTACATGGAATTAGGGGCTGCAATACAAGATCTAATGAGAGTCCATCTTGGTACAATCCTCAAGAAGCATCTATGGTGGCACTTACAACTTGCAAATTGTATAAGAAGAATATAGCTGTGGAAGATATTGGTATTATTGCTCCGTATATTGCTCAGGTGAGATTTGCTCATTGATCATAAGATAAGTTTTGGTGTATCTGTAAAATAATAAGATTATTTCATATATATTTTCTGAACGGTGTTATAGCTTAAATGTTCAATTAGGTAGAGTTTTGATAAAGACATTAAAGGTGAAAGTCTACTCGTAGTAGTAGTTGTGGCATTATGCATGTGATTGTATTACGTATACGTGCGCGAGCAGGGTCTGACGGGCCGCGACTTGTAAGCTCTATTCGCTTACTTTTTTTTTGATAGATGAAAGAGAATACATATACATTGCTGTATTACACGACACACCATTCTGGGACTTGTCATGTGAAAACAGCTATGGATATGTATCACGCGGTGATTATCATTTTTACCTGTCAAAAAAAGTTACGGAATAGGCCTACGAGACACGGTCAAACATCTATCGTATACTTGTAAGCGCCGGGCATCGGCCGGGGCATGGTCAAGCATGAATCAGTTCATATAAAAAATATACCATAGATATTTGACAGAGCACCGGCTGGCTCACGGCCCGGTGGCGACACGGTTTACCGTGAACAAAGACTCCGTGAATCATGCTTAACAATACAAATCATTTGTAATCAAAGCCTACTTATTAATACCCCAGTCTTCAATGTAAGACTTAGCGATGACCGCTTTATTTGGCACATAAAAAGAGTTTTAAGGATTTACAGCATAGATTTAGGAACTATAGATCTGCAAAGTGAAAGAGGAAGGCATAGGTACCTACTAACGCTTATATTAGAGCGAGACAGATAGACGAGACCATTTCACGTACACGTTGGCGTTCTAGGTCGGCTTGTTAGTCTGAAAAGACAGCAACTGTCAGGCTGTGAATAGTGCAGTACAGTCACGAGCACAGTGGCGGATTTACAAATTAGCCGCCAGTAGGCTAAACAATTTTTGCCGCCCCCACTTACTTCTGAAATTCGATACCTAGTTGCACCGAGCATAATATGCCTAGTTCACAATCATATTAGTTACATTTGCAACTTTATTGTGCTCTGTCTTCCTCATTACATCAGCTTTTTTCCCTTTATTAGATAAAAATGTGGCTCGTTTTCTCTGTGCAATAAAAAAAATTGGGCCAAATTTGCCGCCCACTAAAATCTTCCGCCCTAGGCTCCAGCCTACTCAGCCTACTGGTAAATCCGCCACTGTACGAGCAATAATATATATCCACTTTTGCCATTAGCATCTTTATTTCCTGCGCAATAAGAGTCAAATGTGGATACTTGTTAGTGCTCGTAACTGTACTATTTGTCACTCACACATATGCATTACTCGCTCATTGGTGCATTTAGTTTTTAATCTCGCCCGATTCATTTTAATGCCAATCTATTAACGTAAGTAATTATTCATCTATGATTTAAAGACCCGCTAATGATAATTATGATCGAGCTCCCCGACACATTCTGTTTTAAGTCTCCAATACGTTGTCATAAAAAATAGCCGTGTGATGCCGGCAGAGTAGATAGCATCACCCCATATCCTCCAATGGGTATCGTAGAAGGCGACTAATGGATGAGCAAAGGGGTGCTAATCACCTTATACTCCGTCCACCAATCCGCATTGGCATCCAGCATTGTTGAACTACTGCCTAAACCTCCTTCGATGACAAGGAGAGGCCTTGTGTCCCAGCAGTGGGTCGAATAAGGAAGGCTGTAATGATGATGTTGTCAAAAGGATAGAGGAGTCAATACATGGAAACTCAAGACTTAAAACTCGTCGGTTTTTTATTTCTGTATGTCAAATAAAAAGGACTGTAATCGAGAATGAAGCTATCTCATTTTCAGCGCTAGAGTTTGTATGTATACCTACAAAAAAAAATGTTTTTTTTTTCAGATTAAATATCTGAAGCTTGTGTTTGATGCCATGGGCCTACCTCAACCTAAAATTGGGACAGTAGAAGACTTTCAAGGTCAAGAACGTCCTATTATACTAATATCTACTGTGAGGTCCACTGAAAGTTATTTATTAGAAGATCAACGAAATTTCTTAGGTTTTGTAAAGAATCCAAAGAGGTTGAATGTTGCATTGACTAGGGCACAAGTGGCAACCCTGTTGTTTTGTGACCCTCACCTACTTCGTAAAGACATATTATGGAATCAAGTCATAACTCATGCCGTCAAAGAAGACAAATATATGGGATGTGATTTGCCCTACCAAATAAGTTGTGATTTCAACAATATAGAAGATAATTAGAATTACTTTGCCTTTTATTTAAATTACCACGTAGACGCTCTTTTAAGAGACAGAACAAGGACTATAAATACCAATATTCAGCAAAAGTATACTGGGTGTAAAAGACATGAACAGTCAAACGAGAACCATGTATTCTGCTCACCATCATAACATTTTTTTTTCCTTTAGACTATACCTGGGAAATTGATAGTTACGATTTTATTGAAGGTCAAAGTCATAATTTTTTTTTTTAATTTTTTTATGAAAACGTATTCTATACGTTATTTCTTAATTATTGTCCAAAGAAACATTATTATTTTTTTTTAGTATTTCATAACAAAAAATGACTTCAAAACGATAGCGTTCAATGTAGCTCACTCGATGCGCACGGACATTAAACAAACGGGGCCGCCGTCTGGCAAAATTATCGCGGTTTTGCGAGTTGCGTGCGAGTTGAGCCCTTTACATTGCGCGGTACAATTTGCAATTTTTTTTAACACCAAAAAATAAAAATCATTTTCCCAGCAATAATTTTTTTGAAATATGTCTTATTTTGATGTATAGAATCTTCGATCATCTACAACCGTGGATACAGCACGTCATACAATAACATAGCTGAAACTTGGCACATGTGAAAAATTCACCATATTATGCTTCTACTGGCTTTGTCCATACATTGCCGCAGACACCTCAGTCCTTTAAAATGTCTTCAGTCATTACACAGTAATGTAAAAAAACAGTCACTTGAAGCTACCTAAGGTAATTTTTGAAGCTGAAACGAACAAAAAGTGCAGAGGAGTAGCAACGAGCTGTTATTTTTTATTTATCTAAAAAATATATTTAGTTTTCTTCGTAATTATTTTCTACTCTTTAGATATTATGCATTCTAATTAAATTCATTATTATTAGTAGATAAAAGTCGATGACTTTTAATCAAGCCGAGTCGTCATGTGAACGACGTATAGTTTTGAATACTTGATAAAGATAATTTATTTAAATAAAACTTGAAAAAATATTAAGTTGAATAAGTATCTGTGTGTATAAAGTATTTTTACTGAGGTCTGCGGTATTTATTTCAGGCTTAATTACTTGCCCTGAAATAAATTAATCTTGTTTCAAAATTGCGTTTCGGAGTTACGGTTCCTTTCAAAATTTTAGTGTTGTGAAGTGTGTGATTTTATCATGATAAAAAAACAAGTAAGATTTTTAAATGACTTATTATTATTTAAATAAGATAACCCAATACTAGGGCCTGCACTATTTATTTTATTGTAGATTACGTGCCCTGAAATAAATTTATCTTGTTCCAAACTTGTCTTTTAGATTTACGTCTTTTTTGTAAATTTTCTTGCCTGGAAATATAGTGAAGTCTTAAATCGACATATTTTTCGATAATGGCCTTCGTCAGATGATAGACATGATGAAATTGATTGAAAGCTGAAAATAGATCATTTTAATTTACTACACTAATTTAAAAATATATATGAATGGCTATACGAATATATAGGAACTCCATTCCTAAAAACTTGACTATGTTCCGATTTTATTATGTATTTTGTCTCACTTTGGCTATGAGTGTGAAAGGGATGGCTAAGGGCCGTTGTTTTATGAAATTATTTTATAATTTTCAATAACCAAAGCGTATTTCAAGCTAGTTTTAGCATAAGTTCAGTCTCAAATTTTATTAAAAATACTAACTTACTGGTGGTAAGTCACACCATGTTTTTTAACTAGAATTTAGGAGTGATTTTTACAATCTTTTACGGAGCATTTTGACATGTTTACCGTTTGACAAATCATGCATCACTGAATGCGAAGTCCGCTACGGCTGCGTTTTAGCGGAGTTTGAAGTGTGCCACCGACGCTATTGCCGTGCATTATCCACGGTTGTAGACAGGTACTCATTAGTGGTAATAAATAGTAAAGGTGTATATGTCGTAGGAAAATCAGGGATTACACGAAATCCCTAAGGATACCACAAAGTCGCTGAAGATGGCAAATATGTGTACTTTATAATATGTTAAATTATATTTTGTTTAAAGTTATCAATTTTTCCAACATTATGGACCCATTATGCTTATTTATTAAGTGAGATCGAAGTATAGAATACATGGTTCTCGTTTGACTGTTCATATCTTTTACACCCAGTATAGAACTTCAATTGTTTTTTTATTACTCTTGTAATCTGGATGATTTTCACATTAGCTAAAGGCGGCGTTCCGTGCTAATAGTCAGGAAGAACGCAGTCAATCTGGCAGGGAAGTAACGCAGTAAGCGCACTGATTCTGAGATGCCTCAATTTAAAATAAAATATTTTGAGGGTCTAAACCATTGTGTAAAATCGAGGGTGTATTTTAAGATATCTAATCTCTAAATACCTTCCGTTTTTGCGCTTCCTTTTTAGAAATTCGCAAAATATTTTTATTTGGCTTTCTACAATGAGGTTGTATCAATTAAACGTGCCGGACAGACTTGCTCATCATTCGTACGAGACTTCTTGTCGAATCGCTTATACTATCGCGTCGAGGGAACGGCTCCCTTCGACGCCCTGCCCTAACCATATCGAAGACCCAGGGCATTGAACTCGCGATTTTCACCGATGGCCTTCTACTACTGTATCAACCCCGATGCAATGCGCACAAAATTCAGGCTGCTGCCAACACTATGCGTCTGATTTCGCAAGTGGAAATTAGCTGCTTTGCAAACGGCGGCGCGGGGCGGTCTTTTTGACCGCGAAGCAATAAAGACCGCGTTTGCTCTATCGTTCGCGGTGAAATTGACCGGAAACTATCTACTTTAGTTAAGGGATTCATTCTAAGGCTACGCACTCCCCACTATAAGCCGCTGACCGCGGCCCATACCTCTGGCCCTGGAACGCAAAGTCAAATAACTAGGTAGGTTAAATCAACTGTCATTAAACCTAGCGTCTGTTCTCACAGAACTGTTCTAGCGTGGCTTTGTACACGCAGCCCGCTCCAACTCAGAATAAATAAAAAGTGGTATTTTAAATTTATACCAATAGATAATTTATTTTTAAATTAAAAAAATCGCATTTAAAACTAAAAACCGGAGAAATAAAAATTTTGTTTATAAAAGTCTAAGTATGATTCTCCGTTTTAAGTTTTAAAGGCGGTGTTTTTTTTATTTAAAATAATTTATTTTTGGCTTATTAGTGTTATAAGTAAGTAGGTACCTATAGAAATTTTCAGAGGCCTTAGTATGAGTTTTGATAGTTTTCGAGCTCGATCAAACGTATCGTCTCTTTTCATACATTGCCCACTGTTTCTGATAGTTTACGCTAGAGGCACTAGTGGGCAATGTATGAAAGATACGATACGTTTGATCGAGCTCGAAAACTAACAAACTCATACTAGGGGTACAGGAAACTATCTCGAGGTGTTTTAGACAATCTTTTTTGAATTCGGTTAAAAATGAAGGGCATAATCTGCCATGATATAGTCTATGGGACCTACACAGGCAGGATTAATTAAAATTTCAAACATTTTAATACAAATAAAATTTGAAACAAAATTCAAAGTGGTATTTTTATTTGGTCTGAGGTACCAACCTGTCGGAAGCGTCGGAAGTTATTCAAAACGAGTTCATGAGCATAGCACACAGCGGTTGCCCCAGATACATGTGTCCGGCCCAGACTTCACCAAAGCGAAGATGAGCCGAGCTGTGTTTTAAACAACCAATACATGCTCATATTATGTTACCTCCTACTTCGTCATCAACAGCTCATATAATATCCCTACCAAGAGGCTTGACTGGCCAAGTGCGGGTTGGTCGACTTCACACAACCTAAGAATTTTTTCATAGGTGTGTGCAGGTTTCCTCACCTACCTACTTATCTAGTTAATAATAGGGTTTTACCTATAAGCTTCTTGGGTTTTACTGACACTTATTAAGTTTAGGAACATAGTTAAGTACTTATAGGAAACTGTAGATGGGCAATGTGAAAGAGAAAAAGCATACTGACACGTATATTATTATTCTTAAATAAGGGGCTGAGGCCGTATCTCAGAGCACTTCGACCCTATGGGATCTTTTGTGCTTCCCCTTTCCTTATCACCCATCCCCGCCAACATCTAAAACATTTTGTATGAGTTTCACGCCCTAGTAGATTCAATTCCCATTTATAATCGTCAGTAATTATAAATCTATGTATATCATCAATTCGCCTTCTAAACCAATAAGAAACACTGCAATCATTTTTAAACTTTCGCGTTGCATGATAAGTACCTACACTATGTATATATGTATATGGCTATTTGGACTAGATTGCTTTGCCTTACCTGAAGAGAGAAAATTTAAAAACAAACAAAAAGAAAAATCTTTGTAAATGCTCCTAATTTTTTTTAATGACAAGATCCTTTCCACATTGTCCGATCCATACGTAGTATAACTATATAGTATGTGATCCGATCCGATATTGGTATCGGAAGTCAATAGGATATCGGAGGATATAAAATGTATGATAATAATGTAAATCCACCTCCACATTATCCAGTCCGATAATGGAGTGTCATATTGCATTAATTTTCCTTGCCCCGACTTTGGCCCCGACTGATATTTTATCGGCTTCCGATACTTACGGATATCGGATTGGATAATGTGGAAACGCTCTAATTTGTTGTAAGTCAGTTTGATGTTGTTAGCGCTGCTGAGGCTTTAGACAACATGCATGCATTTCGACAATCGCTCTCGCTATCGCTAAGTAAAAAAATGTATGGGATTGATCGTAGACAGAGAAGTGTATAGACAAATGCATATTTTCCTTCTCATTCACACAAAAAAGAGAATTACTTATGCACACCTACTGTGAAAAACAAGGATAAAACATATGAATTTTTTGTTTCACTAGCGTGGCCGACATTTTCAAGGCCAGCACAACTATGTGCTAAACAAAGTTGACAGTTTGTTCCTGATTATTCTAAGTGATTGTGAAAAATATTATTAAAAAGTGTTAAATCTGCTTACAAGCATAATTTAAAGTAAAAATATATTAGACACCATAGTTTTTCTTTAAAATTACATCGGAAAAATGGTTTGATGTTGTGTTATTATACTTCGGGATTCGTCCTCGATATTAGTATTATACACTTGTAGTATCGCTTCCATGTGTCACCACTTAGCACAATATTTTAGAGAATTCCTCCCAAAAAGAAAAAATATATGGCAACATTACCGCTTCCTCGTTACCGTTGAACACCCACTTTGTCATCCCCACCTCCGTCCTCACTTTTCCTGCGCGATACAGCGGTGCCCCTGCTCATTCGCTTTTTGTGCTCCGTCACGATAGCACGTCTCCAAGTAAATACCATAAAGTAAGAATAATGCCCAAGCGCAAGAGTAAAGTCTCGTTAGACCGCGTAATGGAAAAGTTAAAATATTTAGAGAAAAAATTAAAACGTCGCCGCGCTAACTCTAGTTCGAGTTCCTCTAGTAGATCTTCATCATCAGGGTCATCGCCACTGTCGAGCCCGGGGAAGAACCAGACAGGAAGACAAAACGGTGACTATTAGCATTTTTTCTCTCATCGGGTGGACTTACAAAGTTAACCCATGGCATTCTTTTTACACCATTATACGCACGTGGGATAACTTTAAAGGCATCTCATAGCGTAAACGCCAAGTTTTATTGCACTACAGGTTTTATTGCAACGGTGTAGCCTATAGGGCTATGCAACGCATAAAACTCTCGCAATAATTTTATTCCTACAGGGTTTATTGCACTGGTATAGTCTACAGGGCTATACGACGCATAAAACTCATAATGTAGATTTTCATGCAGATTTTTTTTTTGCACTGGTGTAGTCTTTAGGGCTATGCAACGCAGAAAAACTCGCGCAATATGGGTTTTTTCCTTTCGTGCGGGTTCTATTGCACTGGTGTAGTCGATCGAAGACAAGGCAGCGCATAGAACTCTCACGATATAGATTTTTATGCAGGGTAGTTCTTTTATTTTATTTTATTTTTCTCCGAGTACCTACGCACGCGAAATTACGTGTAAATTTTTTTTTATTTTTCTCTCTCTGTACTATTGATGCCTATAGGGCTATGCAATGTATGGAAACTATCACATCATACATTTTCATGTTTGAGTGGGATAATTCTTTATTACACACGCACTCACGACATAGATTCTCGCAGACAAAGTGAAAGAGGCAGTAGGTCTACTTATTATTATCTGGGTTACAGAACAATCGTTGGCTGAATATAGCGAGTGGCATCACGAGGTACCTGGACAACAAGGGCCAGATTCACCACCATCACTGCTGCGAGAGGACAAAGGCTATGAAGCCTCACAGCGACGGCAGTCGCCACAGCCATCTACGTCACATGCAGCTGCCATGGTGCTGCAAACGCAGCCTCTCCCAACGGAAGATCTGACGCAGGTTAGAAATGATACTAATTATAATGACCCGCCTAACATTGGCTTGGATCCCGAGATCCTAGACATCCTAGGAGCCGACCCCACGGCAGTAATAGAATTCGGACCCGACATAAATATAGAAGTGGCAAATAGATTGACACACGTAGTAAGATCTGGACTAAAAAAGGAAGAGCTCATGGAGCTTTCTAAGAAATACCCGATACCTGAAAATTGTCCATCTATATCACCCCCAGAAATGAACGCAGAAATAAGGGTAGCAGTAGGTGATATTAATGTAAAACGTGACAGAGCGATCGAAGCTCGACAAACAAAAATCGCCACAGTCATAGCCTGCCTTGGTAGGGCAATCACAACTCAAATATCCTCTACAGAGCCGGATCACGAACTTTTACAGCAATTAGTGGATTCTGCACGTTTATTAGGCGACCTACAATATAACTACTCCAAAACTCGCAAATTCATGGTGGTTTCCAGTCTTAAAAAGGAAGTAAGGGATCAAATAATGAATACTAAAATAGAAAAATATTTATTCGGCGACAAGTTAGGTGAAATCCTGAATACGGTAAAAGCCGTTAACAAGTCGGCTGAAGAGCTAAAACAGGTTAAGCCATCCAAGATAAGCAATTTAAACGGGAAAACGGCGGGCGGAGTTCGCAAACAGGCGCAACGCCCGCCGTCATCACGCCCTCAGACAGTGTATCCAGCACCCCGCGCCACTGCGACCGCCAGTCGCCGTCGCCCGTCGGCGCCACCGCCACAGCCACCGCCGCCACCGCCGCGGCAACCACCGCGGCAACCACCGCGGCAGCCGCCGAGGAACTTCTCGAATGCCTGGGCGCATCGACCTCTTCAGACTCGCAGGCAGTAGTCACAAACGAGGTACGTTACGGGGGTCGACTGAGCCACTTTATACAGCAGTGGGCTACTATTACCAATGATCGAACAATTCTCTCATGGGTGAAGGGTTACAAAATATATTTTGCTACGCCTGCGAGCCAGTCGAGCCCCAATATTACCATCATACGTTCTAACGCCGAGAAAACGCAATACGACATTATTTTACGACGGCTCCTATCTCTAGGCGCTATAACTGAATGTAGTCCTTGTCCTGACCAGTTTGTATCTCGGGTTTTCCTCATCCCTAAGAAGGATGGTACCATGCGATTTATATTAAATTTAAAAGAATTAAACAGATTCATTAAAACAAGTCATTTCAAATTGGAAGATATGCGAACCGTCTTGAAATTAATGTCTAAAGAATGTTACATGGCCACTCTAGATTTAAAGGACGCCTACATGTTCGTAAAAATGGACCCTGGTTCTTGTAAATATCTGAGATTTTGTATTGCTATGGAAAATGATATTAATACGAGAAAAATGTATGAATTTAAGGTATTACCGTTTGGCTTATGCACAGCCCCATTCGTTTTTACAAAATTACTTAAACCAGTATTAAAATTACTTAGAGGATGGGGGTATTTGTCGTCATGTTATTTAGATGATATTTTTTTGGTAGGTAATACGTTTGACAGTTGCAGAAATAATGTTGAAACGACACAAAAACTATTAGAGACACTTGGATTTATTGTAAATGGGGAAAAAAGTAGTACGATACCCTCTAAAGATTGTAAATATCTAGGGTATATTATAAATTCAGAATATTGGTCGGTAAGCTTACCCCAAGAGAAAAGGAGTCGTATTAAAAAAGAGTTAGGGCAATTACTTCACATGGATCGGTGTCAAATTAGAAAATTTGCTCAATTAGTAGGATTGTTAGTATCTGCGTGTCCAGCAGTAGAGTACGGTTGGATGCACACAAAGAGTCTAGAAAGATGTAAATTTATTTGTTTAAAAGAGTATAATGATTACGATCGTTACATGAACATGCCTAATAATATATTGCCAGATATCCTTTGGTGGTTAGAGGTCATTGATAATTCAGTGCACAGAATTAGAGATGACATATATTGTCGTGAGATTTATTCTGACGCCTCAAAAACGGGGTGGGGGGCAGCTTGTAATAATAAGTCAACAGGCGGTAGGTGGGCAGAATTAGAAAAACTGCACCATATTAACTATCTAGAACTGTTAGCTGCGTATTTTGCATTAAAGATATATGCCAAAGATTGTCATCATTGCCAAATACTTTTGAGAATCGATAATACGACGGCGGTAGCTTATATTAATCGTATGGGTGGCATACAATACCCGCATCTTACTAAAGTCACAAGAGATATTTGGCAATGGTGCGAAGAGCGGCAGATATATATCACAGCGTCATATATTAGCTCGGTTGATAATACTGTCGCAGACAGAGAGTCGAGAAGAAGTCATCCTGATGCTAGGTGGGAGCTTTTAGATTCAGGATTCCAATTACTGGTATCGAATTTCGGTATGCCCGAGATAGATTTATTTGCAGACCGTATTAATAGGAAATGTGACAGATATGCATCATGGGAATTGGACCCTGAAGCTCTTGTTATTGATGCATTCACGATTCACTGGTCTGAGTACTACTTTTATGCCTTTCCGCCAGTTTCGTGTCTTTTAAAAACACTTAGGAAAATAATAAATGATAAAGCTAGGGGCATAGTGGTAGTGCCGGCTTGGCCGTCGCAACCCTGGTACCCATTGTTTACAAGCCTTATCGTCTCGAAGGTTATAGAGTTAAATTCACGTTATTTTGTCATTCCTTCTTCCAGAGAGAAAAATATTCGTGCTACGAATACCCTGGTTGCCGCAGTATTATCCGGACAGCGATGTCAAACAAGGGAGCCCCACCAGTAGCAATAGATATCATGATAGCTTCTCTATCAGATAATACCCTTAATCAATATGAAGTTTGCATAAAAAAGTGGTTTAAGTTTTGTCATTGTCATGACATCGATTTATACCAACCGTCAATATCCTCGATTCTAGATTTCTTTACTGAAGTTTTCAATTCAGGGAGCCAATACAGTAGTATTAACAGTTACAGATCAGCGCTATCTTTAATATTAGGTCAAGTTATGGAGAATGCCCTTATCTCTAGGTTTTGTAGAGGGGTGTTTAAACTTAGGCCTACAGGGCCTAAATATGATAGGACGTGGGATGTAGGTATAGTTTTGGAATACCTAGGATCCCTATTCCCTCACGAGAACATATCATTAGAACTGATGACTAAGAAGTGTGCTACATTAATAGCATTAGCCACAGCACACAGGGTTCAAACTCTTTCCAAAATATATATAAAGAATATTATTTTTGCTGAGAACCAAATTTTTATCAAAATAACAGACTTAATAAAAACCTCTAGACCAGGAGCCACTCGCCCCCTGTTACATCTACCTTATTTTCTAGAGAAGCCACAGATTTGTCCTGCAAAAGCATTAACATCGTATTTAGAGAAAACTAAAGCCATCAGAAAGTCTGATAAACTGTTTGTGTCATTTCGGAAACCATACAATTCTGTAACCTCACAGTCGATTAGTAGATGGATCAAGTGTATTCTGAAAGATAGTGGAATAGACGTGACCATTTTTACCGCACACAGCACGCGACACGCGTCAACTTCCTGTGCTTATAAAAAGGGTGTTAATGTAGACCTCATTCGTAACACTGCGGGATGGACTGGCAATTCCACTACCTTCGCACGTTTCTACAATAGAACAATTATCAACAATGATTATTCCGAGTTTGTTCGATCAATATGTGATTATTAGAAAATAAGATATTTGTGTTGTTTAAAAATAAATAATTTTCAAACTCCAGATGACATTTCTTATTGCTCTAAACATCTACAAGTGTATAATACTAATATCGAGGACGAATCCCGAAGTATAATTAATGATTAAACGAACTTACCTGTTCGTGAAGTTCAATCATAATTATACGAGGGATTCGTCCGAAGATATTAGTATAAACTCCCGCCCACCCTAGTTATTTGTTGATAGCAATTAACTACCCAGTTTTAAGAAATGTCATCAATTATCTTTGTTCTCTAAACTATATGAGCAGGGGCACCGCTGTATCGCGCAGGAAAAGTGAGGACGGAGGTGGGGATGACAAAGTGGGTGTTCAACGGTAACGAGGAAGCGGTAATGTTGCCATATATTTTTTCTTTTTGGGAGGAATTCTCTAAAATATTGTGCTAAGTGGTGACACATGGAAGCGATACTACAAGTGTATAATACTAATATCTTCGGACGAATCCCTCGTATAATTATGATTGAACTTCACGAACAGGTAAGTTCGTTTAATCATTAATTACATGCAAAACTGATAGCGAACGTAAACTTGATGGCATAATTTTCTACTCGTAAGTATAGTATACTTTTGTATAGTTGGTGTTCTTGAAATTTATTTTATGTCATACATGAATAGAAATGCGCATTATGTAGATTAAACAATAATGATTAATAGTCATAATAGTAAAATGAAATTATTCATAACCTAAAAATTATTTCGTATCGTGTTACCAACATTACCCATAGAAGTTCCCTAAAAACCTTGCACTATTATTTCGAATTGCAGTTAACTTCTATTGCATTATTTTAGTTCATATTTTTACAGAATGGTATTTTTATATACTTATCTGATTTTTTATCAATAAATAGTCCGGCCTGTGACAGAGTATTGGTCTTCTTTTAAATATGCCTGTAATTTAGTAATTAAGTTAGAAGATTATAGTTACCTACTATTCTGATTCTTTATAAATGAAATTGTACTGTTATCTTGTAGCTATTTTCAGCTACACCAGATTATAAATAGATCTTAGTTAGTAATAATGTGAACATAATTAATATTTAAAAAAAAAATACAATTATACTGACTTATTTTAAACAGAATTTACAAAACCTTGTAATATTAATTGTGCTTCTATAAAATGATCTCTGAATATTTTGTCATTTTGTTATAGTTTTCCATCAAACAATGATATAAGGAAGCAATGGATTGAAGCCACAGGTCGAATAAATTGGCAAACAAAACTAACATCATCATTTCTCATGCCTAACGCCGTTCCTCAGCTGGTAACAACACAGCATTTTTGAAATATCCATAGTAAACTTGTGTTGTTTAAAGAAATTTAATTATGATTGAAACTTGCCAAACAAAAATAAAAATAATATTTCAATAAAGAAATTTGTTTAATTTTGTTGTTTTTTATTTTATAATATTTTTCTTTGTATCCCATCGCCTGGCGGCGCTTCAAAGGCTGTAAAGTACAATTGTGAGCGATTACGTCATCAGCCCGCCGAGGGGTAGCATGTCGGCTTTTTGCTTTGTGTAACTTCCTTTGTTTATAAATACCACGCATGTGGTATATCTTTAGATTCCTAGATAAACTAACTAAAATTTAAGACTACTTTGAATAAAGAGCATTGTATAATGATTAATTTACAAGCATTTGAAACCAGGCATAAGGGTATTTCCGACTTTAATACGTCCTAAATTTGTTAAATACCAGCCAATACTTTACAAACTACACTTTAAATTTAACAAATTAACTAAACATACCTAGAATCTGATAAATATAGCACATTGACAAACTAAATTTGAACTATCGTTTGATTAACTCGACGTTTGGCAGCCGCCATATTATGACACAACTCGACGTTCGGCAGCCGTCATATTATGGCACGTCACATTTTTAATTTTTCTTAAATGGAGTTATTTTTTATTGAGGCAAAGGTAACTTAAACTTCCATCCTAATTGTAAAATCACACGGTACAAACAACAATCGTAGAGTTGAGACATAACAAATTAAAAAAAAAAATGGTTTTTAAATGTATGACAGCATGCCATATTATGGCACGCGCCCGAATAGTGTATTACAAACGATGTCATAATATGGCACGCGCCGGCTAAGGGGGTATTATTGTATAGGTATCTTCAATTTTTAGTTCTTTATTCTGTGGCACTTCTTAGGGTGCGTTCCAAAACAATTTCAATTTACTCAGGGTAGAGTGAATTTTACTCTAAGCCGTTCCAAAACAAACCCGAGTGAAACCGAAGGTAAACAAACATTTACTCTGACAGTTGCTCTAGTATTTTGGAACGACTTGGGGGAGAATAAAATTTACTCCGCGGGGGCGATTTTTATCGGTGTCTGAAGACCGGCAAAATTTACCTGATACTTAGCTGTCAATCTGTTGAGCATCATTTATGTTTTCATATTCATGACCAAATTTTTGAATTATTATTTTTGTAACTACACAAAAACGATGGTTACTGTCAAATAGTATTTTATTTACATAAAGTTCAAAGTTAATTTATTAAATTCGTGCGCAGTGTTGTCCAATATATGATAATAAACAAATTAAAATGGCGACATGTCACGTTTTCATATTTTTACTCGAGATTTCCTCGTTAGCGTTCTAAAACAATGTTTTTTTCTCTTTCGAGCGTCAAGCTCTGAGGCCTTAGTACGAGTTTGTTAGTTTTCGAGCTCGATCAAACGTATCGTCTCTTTTCATACATTGCCCACTAGCGCCCCTAGCGTAAACTATCAGAAACAGTGGCCAATGTATGAAGAAAGACGATACGTTTGATCGAGCTCGAAAACTATCAAAACTCGTACTAAGGCCTCTGACTATTCATGAAGTAAATTTTACCCTGGCGTCACTGGTTTTGGAACGCACCCTTAATAGATTCTGTAGTGCGATTTTCTTAAGTGATTCGAGACTCTGTAATCGACAACAAGCAGGAATTTTTCATAGAAAATATCGTTTCAACTTACGCCAAGCTCAACATAGTGCGCTAGTTTTTATGAAAAATTACCGGCTCGTCGATTTAAGAGATTCGCAGTACGGTAGGTACTTCTTCGGCATTTTAGTCAAAAAGTAATAAAACCCCATACGAAGTCCGTTCAATAAGTCAGTTTACTATGGTAAGTATTATATAAAATTATTGAAAATTACTACAGAACCATACATTGAATGACATTATAATAGAAAGCATTTCAAAACTAGTAATAATGTACTATCAGGGTCATGCTAAACTTTACAGTTTAAAAATTTTTCGTTTGAAGCGAGCCCTTTCTGTTGATCCCGCCTTCTATTATTGTTGACCAATAGAAGACCCTCTTTTGTTCTGTAAGGCATCCGGTTGGAATTTATAAAAAAAAGGTCATTGTTTTAACAAATTGCAACCAGATGTCTTTACGGCAATGTTTGCTAAGACAATTGTATTGCATCACTCTGGGATCGACACTCGGAATTCTATTGGTCAACAGGCTAAGGGTAGTCGTCGACAGTTTAATACAAAAACGACCCTTACATTACGACCCAAAAACGACCCTAACATTACGATGACCGCGATAGTACACAGAATGTTATTCAAATATTTTAAATAGTATACTGACATACCTAACGAAACTAATATCTTTGGCATTTCGTATTAAACTCAAAAAATGGGAATATATTTTATTATGGTAACACTTCATATCTATCAGTCTATCACACAAGCGGCACGCTATCTAATCGTCTATACACTTCTCTGTCTACGGGATTGATATACTTAAGCAATCGAAAAGTGATCGATTGCTTATGTCAATCCCATACATTTTTTTACTTAGCGATAGCGAGAGCGATTGTCGAAATGCATGTTGTCTAAAGCCTCTGGATCTCTAACTAGTTATCGAACGTTTGTGTTGAGGACTTCATGGCATATATTACAAACCAAATAAACCAAAAGCAAATGATAATATTTCCACTACATTTAACAATTTGTTTGGATGTAATAATTTAACTACCTTTGTAAACTCACAATCAATGTCATGCACGTCATATTTCTAGTTTTGACGGGAGTATTTTGTTTCTATTTAACTCTTTAATTATCTGATTTCTTGGTTCTAAATAATGTTATTTGTTAATTATTTTATATCATTACACTAAATTGTTAATATTTTATACGGACGCAATAAACTTTCAAGAATGGAAGAAAATTTAAATGGTGTTGTTTTGTGCGACAATCTTATCAAATGGTTAAAGACTTTAAATCTTACTGCAAAACATTCTAATCCCTCAGGTAAATGCCTTTTATTCAACAATATAATAAATTCTACATACATACAGAGTGGCTATGTATCAATTATAAACCTAAATTAACCATTGAATGGATAATTTCATCACTTTGTTCTTTGCTCTTATTGGATTGGTACATCGCTTAATTTCATCCGACTGCCGACTTACTCAATTTGAAATCATTTCTGCCATTGTGATTACATGTAAGATACTTTTAGAAAGGTAATTATTGTTTGTCCTGATTGTATTTAGCATTTTTTTACTTGTGCTAACAATGATAGGTCTTCATATGTTTGCTTTGATATTAAAGATGTTTTGGAAATATAATTGAATTCAGAGAAGGGCAAAAACAAGTTAAAAGCCCTACAACAATTCTTTTTCTGAATATTTGCCCATAAATTTTAGTTCTAGTTATCTTAATTGTAGTTATAAATAAATACCTATTTTAATAAATTAACAAATAATATAATGCTTAATAGTATTGTAAGCTAAGCATATGTAAACTAGGTGTGATTAAGATTTACATTCGGTTCTATTTTGTAGCAACGGTACTGGGCGGAATGATGTAGTTTCTCCCGAGTTCTTGTTGTAAAAACACGTGTTGAGAGACTCCATTTTTAACCTACCGTACAATTCGTACGGTCTGTTACATTAAAAGTACATTTTCACTTGACATTGGCGAAGTGCGATAAATAACGCAAACACCATTAAATTAGTAAAGTAGAAGAACGGAGGATTGATAATTGTTTTTAATTTTTATTAGTAATAATAATGGTTTATCTTCAATATAGATTTATTGAATAATTCACATTCATAACGGAACATATAACTAGAGTAGATATATAAAATATACTATTCATACGGGATTTAAACTAACAAACTCCTACCCACGATTAGTTATTTTATAATTTGTAATTGAATAAGTTTCATTCGGGTTTATTTTTCATTATTACTTAAATATAGTGGCAATAAGAAGAAGTGGACATTGTAAAACCAAAGTTTCCTTTTACAGAGTTGTCAGATGGAGTGGCTATTGCAGAGGCACTTACACAAATCGCTCCCGAGTACTTCACATCAGCATGGATTTCAAAAATCAAAACAGATGTAGGGACCAGTTGGAGAGTCAAAGTGAGCAATCTTAAGAAAATAGTGGAAGGAGTTGTTGGTATGTGATAATTATAAGTGCTGGAAATTGGTACTTGTGTGTGTATTACAATACTTTATGTTCACAAACTACTATATAGTGATAAATATTTTCAGATTACCATCAAGACATTTTAAATTTAAGCCTGCAAGAGTTTACGAGACCTGATGTAGTGAACATTGCAGAGACAGCGGACCAATTTGACTTGGGCAGATTATTACAACTTGTTCTTAGTGAGTTATTTGACATTGATTTCTTTATGAAATTTTCAAACATTCACAATTATATTTGGACATACATACATAATTATGCACTATCACATTTATAATCCAAAAGGGGTAGTAGCAGAGGTTTTCGTTTTTCAGATCGGCATTTCTTTACACAAAAAAACCAGACAAGTGTAAGTCGGACTCACTCACTGAGGCTTCCGTAGAAATTTGTAGTTACAACATACATATTATAAATATTTCAGGAATGGAGTCTCTGAGTTTTTCCGAGCTTTTCCTGAAGTTCAGTTTCCAAAACCTTATAGTGTTTTTTAATTGTGGTTATACTGCCAATTCATACCTAAATTAGTTAAGTAACCTAATTAAAGTTGTTTTAAATCTCAAATTGAGTCCAGATTTGTAAGAGGAGACTGAAAAAAGAATGAATATTAATCGCATTGTACATCAAAGTGCCATGTAGATTGTCCATTTCGGTTCAGCACCATCTATTAGCGACGTTGCGAACCTAGCATCTTACGAGTGTCAAAATATAATTTGCGGCATAAACAGCCGTATCTTTTTTTTGCGTTAACTTAGAAGTTTGATTTTTTTACAGCTTCAAGAAACTGTAGACCTGATTTTAATTTCCTCCTTTCCTTCTTGAGTACATGATTTTAATTTCAACTCGATACCTTCACTCGTTCCCGAGATAAGCGCATACCTTGATGATTGATTACGTACTTTAAATAAAGACTATAGATATTATATATGATTTAATTACAAATCTATAGTTTTTAGAGTTTATCCTGTATCTGTGGTATAAGACAATATTACTTGCCAAATTTCGTAGTTCTAGGTCAATGGGAAATACCCTATGAATTTTACCCTTGAGAGTGTTGAAATATACGTTTTTTTGCGACATAACGGCTGTATCTTTTTTTTTGCGTTAACTGAGAAGATTGATTTTTTCACAGCTTCAAGAGACCGTAGACCTGAGTATATGGTTTAAATTTCAAATCGATACCTCCACTCGTTCCCGAGATAAAGGGTCTTGACAGACAGACGGACAGCAAAGTGATCCTATAAGGTTTCCGTTTTTTCCTTTTGAGGTACCGAACCTTAAAAAAGGAATGTTAAGTAAAACGTAAAGTTTCGTAAAGCTACATCTGGCAATATAGGCCATGCAGTACCTTATTATAATTGGAATATACTGGGTGTAAAAGACATGAACAGTCAAACGAGAACCATGTATTCTATACATCAAAATAAGACATATTTCAAAAAAAATATTGCTGGAAAATGATTTTTATTTTTTGGTGTTAAAAAAAATTGCAAATTGTACCGCGCAATGTAAAGGGCTCAACTCGCACGCAACTCGCAAAACCGCGATAATTTTGCCAGACGGAGGCTCCGTTCGTTAGTGTCCGTGCGCATCGAGTGAGCTACATTGAACGCTAACGTTTTTAAGCCATTTTTTGTTATGAAATACTAAAATAAATGATAATGTTTCTTTGGACAATAATTAAGAAATAACGTATAGAATACGTTTTCATAAAAAAATGAAAAAAATAATTATGACTTTGACCTTCAATAAAATCGTAACTATCAATTTCCCAGGTATAGTCTAAAGAAAGAAAAATGTTATGATGGTGAGCAGAATACATGGTTCTCGTTTGACTGTTCATGTCTTTTACACCCTGTATATACCCGTATATGTTTCTTTGGGTCCAGCTCCGATATGTAAAACGACAATTATATATGAATAGATGCAAGATTGTGAAACTATTGATTAATATAAAATTTAATATTGATTGCAATGAGTACCTAATCCTGAATAGTTTGATGATAATTATCACTTATTGCTATTCTTATTGAATTTATGTTGACGCAGGTTGTGCTGTCAATTGTATAAAAAAAGAAGAGTACATTACACGGATAATGGAAATGGAATTATCATGTCAGAGGTCAATTATGCAGGCAATACAGGTCAGTTAAAATAATTTGTACCTTCCATTTTAATTTTTCTTACAATCACAGGTAAGCCATGACTATTTGTATGGACAACAGCAGATTGAACTATCTAAAACTGTCAAATTCCTCTAATTGATTTTCAACCTTAAATATGTGTTATAAGGCGCAAAATCGATCGAGATTTTAACAGTTTGTGGTAACCTGAACCAAACCAAACAGACATGACCCGCATTTGTGGAATAAATATCCTATAATAAATTATTCTGAAAGCTAAATTTTATAAAGTTTTCTTATTTGCTAGTGAGGTCTTGTTTAAGTAAATATTTATTACACAAATATATTGGTAGTTTCTAATTGACAATTCAAAAATACCTGTTTTTTTTAATTTTTTTTAATACACAAGTTTAAGTAGAAGAGGCAAACATACACAAGTTCATACATTTTGAGAGAATTACGCTTGATATGATTAAAAAAAAATCTATCAACTTTTGAGTCGTTTGCGGTATGCTTTACTAATATAATTGTCCATAGAACACGCTCTTAAAGTTTAATTACTACTTCCCCGGACACACTAAATATGTACTGCTTATAGTAAATGCGTTACAAATCGTTATTAAAATACAAAAACAAATTTTTTTTATTCATCCAATCTTATCTTTAATGATACATTTGATAATGTTTGTTAAAGAGTAATTTAATAGATATTCATTTCTCAACTCAACAGATAGATGTATTTTTTGGTTAAGCTAAAAATAGTCAAATATCTAAGATTTTAAAAATGAATTATAACATTAGTTTTTTCTCGCCCCCATTACATTTTATTCGTGGACCAATCCAATTTTGTTTCCTAGCTTGATAATGAGTCATGTGCTCACAAAATAATTATAATTATTGGTTGGGGTTTATACTTTTTCGTGAACTAGGTTATAAATAAACCTGAATATGGTTATTTAATTACAATGTTCATTCTAATACAAACTATTATTACTGATCTACAACTGTTCAGTAAGCTCAGCAAAAAAGTTAAGTATCTGAACCAGGCAGACTAAGCTCTGTCCAAGTGTCCAGACGAGCGTTTCCCAGTTCGTGCACGTGCGCAGGTCTGGACAGAGCTCTAAAGTGATCTCACTGCAAGTGAGGTTTACTGAGATCATACCAATTGTACCTACTGTCGACAATGGTCTCGTCCCAACTTCTCTTCGCGACCATCTGTACAGTTCGCAGAAGGCCTTCTCCAGAACACCGGGTAATTAAGAAGGTGAGGACCTTGGTGGGTCCTAAACAGTGTAATACAAGCTCTTGAGGATTTCAAGTCGGCGAGCATCTTCGGCGGAGGTGTCTCTGCACCGATTAGAGTACACACCTCGGACTTTGTGCCAGAGAGCCGATAACGCCAGGATTCTCCATTCTCTCTCTGTTGACCTGATCCTCGGCAATCTGCCTTTCTCTGCCGGGAGGTATCCGAATGGGAACTCGTAAAATTTTCGAGGGGACCGAGAAGAGAAAAGAAAGTGGGTTTTAAAATTTGTAAATGCTATGTATAATACTTAAGAACTAGTCATTTATAAAGCGTTTAATGTGAGTGATTTTAAGCTTGCACTATAGATCCATTGTTTAAATGCAGAAGTTTACAAATAGCACGCTGCAAATACAATAAACTTTCCAGTCATAATATTAGATTGTTAATGATTTCAGACTGCATTCTCATATGTCTCTAATGAAATGTGAAAATTGAGCTGTTACTAATTAAGGTGCAATTTTAAAATTGCGCTAAACATTTTGTACAGGAAGGGCCGTTTAATTTCTTTTATTTTCGGGAGAGTATTTATGCCTACGATATTGTGTCGGTAATAAGTGTACTTACCTATACATATTACTGAGATGTTATATGCGGTAAATAAATGAAATCGGAAAAAGTTAAACTACCTAATATAAATATCCGTGTGTATTACTCGAATTATCCAGTATCCTTAACATAATAACAATATATACCTACAGCATAAGTATGATTATTATGTTAAGTAAGTATAGACTAAAAGTCTTCGCACTTCTGTTTTACAAAAAGTTTGAAGAGTCTATCATCGTCACCTTTGCCGGTAGGTGTCGTCAGGTCATTTACATCAAACGCCCTGGAGACCTCAACTCAGACCATCAGACATTGCTGGGGAAGAGCAGTAATCGGTAGCAAAACATACTGACCAGTGCTTTAATAAGATCCATTGCTCATCGTTTACCGTTTGTGACCGTTCATTCGAACTACGGTCATTTCAATGTGTTTCGATTTTTATACATAACGATTTCCTAATTATGTAAAGGCGTTGACGGTACTTCAGCGGTTTACGGTAGCAGACTCTACATTTTTAGCCATGAAAGAAACATTCTAAGTCAGCTATACTCAACCTTTTTTTTATAAGGGCCAAAAACACGTTTCAGTCATGGTGTCGAGGGCCGCAAGCAAAAAAAAAAAAAAGGAAGGGGATTCCTCTGAAACGCGGCGTTCATTTTGTCTCGCTCATTCAATCACAGATAAATAATAATAGGTCACGTTCCGATTCACGCCAAAAGAGCTGACTGCACTTAGCTTAAACGCCCGTTCTTTGATGGGCGCAAAATTTAAAATAGTTTGCAATATATTTATAACTTCAGATGGGCCAATGAAAAAGGCTCGGCGGGCCGCTGGTTGAGTATAGCTGTTCTAAGTTATCCGTTAGTAAGTCTACTAGGGGGCCTTGCTGTCAGAGAATGAACAAGAAACTCTGCAAGTTTATTCCTCTTTATTATTAGATACACTTATATGATTTCCCCGTTGACAAAGAGAACTAGTTGGATCATTGGTTTTGAAGTCCTAGTTTGTCTTGCGGTGTGCTGTCAAGGTCAGCAATATCAACATTAGTCAGAAGTGCTATTGATAGCTCCTAAGTAGATTGTTAATTAACAAAGATAAGTATTATCGGTGTGCAAGGATTTCGGCATGCAAAGGATTTTTTTAGATTTAATATCCCTAGTGAAATTCTGAACAATTTAAGAGTTCCTCTCAATTATTTAGCTCCATGTACAGCATTCATACAATAAGTATGCATTAATTTATAATTTACATTTTTTAATTATATCGTGTAGGCACCAAAAGAACGTGGATAGTTGGCCAAGGTAGTTGGAAATTAAAATGCGTACTTGTAAGATAATATCTAAATTAGATCTTAACCACAAAGTCTTGTGGATCACGCCTTACCGCTCACATTGTTTTAATCCTTATGTTAATTAATAAGGTGTAAATTGAGAACAGTTTCATTAGCAGACTTTGTATTTATTCCGTTGGATTGAACCTGAATGTAGACAAAAATCTCTGTTTTGGCAGAGTTTATGCGAATACTTACAGACTCTACAGTTTGAGAGTATTTTGCACCACTTACCGGACCTTGGCATTGATATTGTTATATAATTTTCATTCTTTAGTTCAATTTCGCCTGATAAAATCGTTATTGATTACAATTCCCATCATATGTCAAACAAAAACCTAGTAGAATCATAAAAATAATTTGTTGAATAATATGTTTTTGTTTGTTCCGCAAAGATCGTGCCGTCGCCCAAGCGCGACTAATTAGTTTATATTATGTAATTTATAAATTTTTGGCTCAGGAAGTTTTCATGCTGCATTATTGTGTATATGAACGCCCATTACTATACGTACCAGCACCTAATGTTGTCCGTTGCAAAATAATATTAAGCATGCATTCTTGCTCCACAGCACTTTCGAAGTTGCGTGCTCATTATTCGCTATTTTCAAAGAGACTGAATGTTTTAGTTACGCTTTTATTAATGCCCTTGGATCACGATAGTGCCGGCATGTCAGTTAAAGTTTGTATGTGGTGACAAGATTACGTGTGATGCCAACTGCGATGTGATTGTTCAGGAGTTGGAGACGATTACGTGTAGCGTGAACCGGGGCTGCATGCTACAGGACCAGGCGACTATCGTGCAAGCGGATGATATGCAAGAAGTGCTTGCACAGAAATGCCATGAATTGGATGCGCAGGTTTGTATTATTATTTAAATTACTAGCTGTCCCGGCCACGCATTGCTGTGGTAATTTCATACTCCTGTCCTATAGCATTGAATTTGCAGTAAAAAATTGGGACTATACTTATCAAGATAAAAACTACCCTATCTCTCAAGTTGGAACAAAACACACATTAAAAAAAGTTAAAATCGTGTTAGTAGTTTCAGAGTTCATCCCGGACAAACATCGTAACACGGGAATTACTTATACATAATCGATATTGAGTTTTAGCCTGAAATGGCTCCTCAACGCCGGTCCAGCGTACGAATAAACACAATAATCAATAACTAATAATATTTTTTACGTCGTAATTAGCGCTGTCTGCACATCGGTGGATCCCGGTTCGAATCCTGGTAGAGGCAAATGTTTGTGTGATGAACACGTACGGTGGCAGACTTCCGTGCTTAAGCAATTCAAAACACGTTTCTTTTGACGCGTAAACTTAGTTACTATAGTATTTTACTATGATTTACTACGAGTGCGCAAGCGATTTTGATCTTATGGGTAGGTACTCAAGCGCGTGTGTCCACGATAGTACATCTAGATTATTATGGATGTTTGTCCGTTGTCTATTAAAATGACTCAACTTCTTAATGACACTTAATTTTGGCTAGATAGTTGATGTAAGCGTGGGATTGTACCTATTATAGGTTTCATTATATAATATGTGGCCCGGCACTGTGACATTGACGGAAATTGCTACTTTCGTAGTGTTAATCAATTGCTCGACTAAAGAAAACGTAGGAGGAATTCCAGTTTTCATCATTATAATCATACTAGCCAAGAGACGTCCACTGTTGGACATAGGCCTCCCCCAAGGATCTCCAACCCGATCGTTTCTGCGCTGCCCGCATCCAGCAGCGGCTTCCCGCGACCTTTACCAGATCGTCAGTCCACCTTGTGGGGGGGGCCTACTAACGCTGCGTCTTCCGGTACGCGGTCTTCATTCGAACCAAACGGTAATATGGTTTTAATATTTGAGTCCCAGGTTTCTAATAGATTTTTTTATATGTAACCTATCTTTGAAATCAAAACACGGAGGTTTTTTTTTTCACGCTCACAACAATTTTCTAGCTCGAAGTAATTATCATTAAGAACTTGTGTTACGGATACTAGATAACGAATTTTTTTTTGATATACATAATAATTTTAGATATTTTTATAAATAAACTTAAATAAATATATAAACAACCATGACTCGCAAACAAATATTCGTGTTCGTCACACAAATATTTGCCGCTACCAGGATTCGAACCCGGACCGCTTGATGTGTAGGCTGCTAGATGCTGCGGAGATCTATGATAAATAAATTCTAATTTAAAAGACTGATGCATTCGATAAGCTCCGTATCGAAATGTTAACAAGTGTAGTACTTTTAGCTTTGTTTTTACTTGCTCCTATAGAAGTAAAACCACAATTACTAAGAGTATTTTTAAGTCTTATTATTTAAGATATTTATAGAATGTTTTAATTTAGAACGCAATGGCTTGTCGCGTGAATTTGGAACTTCATAGACCACACCAGTATTATGACTTAGTCATTGTGATTCAATTCCTGTTAATCTTACAGTTTAATCCGTACGACTGAACCTTTCGATTAACTTGTATTATCCCATATACTATAATAGTTGATATTTTGGCTACCTGTAAAATGAAGAGATATAGTTAAGTATGGTAATATACAATTCAAAATCTTAAAATGTTCCTATGTGAGAAAAGTTTCGTTCTTTGAACTAATTATTTCGTTTGTTATGGTTACCAAATTTTGTATTTTTAAGTATCAAGGCAATCACCCTGCAATCACCTCTTGTTAAATGCCAAAAAGTCTACAACAAATGTTGAAGCTTTTAAAGAGTTAAATTTGCTGTGTTACTAGATTTAGAAAACCATGTTTTCGAGATCGAATGAGGACCAAGGAGGATTCGTGTCAGGCAAGCGGCCGGCCGTAATAATCTAATGTCAAATCCCATAGTGTTATATGCCGATATCAAGACACACTGCACCGGCCCCCAATAAATTGGGATTGACGAAATGGAAGAAAAGTTGAAAAACTGTCCAATATAGGCTTATAATTTTTAGCCTTAAAGGGTTGCAGTAAGTTCTCCTTTTTCAGGTAAAAGTGTTGAAAGAGGAAAAAATGACGCTACTAAGCGAGGTGGCTCGTCTGACCGCGGCCCAAGCGGAGGTTGGGGTTGACGATGCTAATGAATTGGACGACGCGGGAGGGTCTCTAGGACCGGCTCACGCTGGGACTCTCCGGTACAGCAACATGCGTGCACAGCTAGACACGCTCAAGGACGAATTGGACAAGGTTGAACTGCAACGTGACGATCAAAGGGCGAGGTCAGATGCGCTGGCGAGGGAAGTTGCCTTGTTGAAGATCAGGAATGAGGAGTTACAGGTAAACTGTTTAACTTCGGTATAGGCACTTATGTTGTTAATCCAACGGTATTTGCATTTACGTAATTAATAAATATTTGTAAATCTACGAATTTAATCTGTAAATAGAAGTAACTAACTATTTGAAGACATTACTTTGGTTTCTAATTTTATATGGCACAATTTTTTAATTTGGTATAAATTTCAAATACATTAAATCGTGGCAAATAAAAAATCAAAAAAACAGTGCCGTCTAGGGACGCCCGAAAGGAGCGAAGCTTCATAGTATAAAGCGTAGGAACTGAGTGTTAACGTGTAACGAAAGCGAGCGTCCGATTTAGTAAAATCTGACGCTCTCGTGGAACGTATCGGTAAAATCTGATGCTTAGCAGGCGCGGCGAGCGCGGCCACTCTATGCGAGCGGTCTGAACGTCGGTATAGAAGCTTCGCCTCAAAATTCTATTTTGGAAAAACAAAGTCTAACTTAACTGATTGAAGGTACTTATTTGTAAACATATCTCATCGGGATGTTGAAGATCTAATGTCATCGACATTGTTAGGCCTGTGACGCAATCAAAAACGAATCCTTGAATAAATGCGTCGTCATTCATCAGTCCTTCGTAGGACAGAGGAGAGTGTCTTAATGGCGAAAGGCTTTATCAGCGGCTTTATCATGACAGGATTTCTCAGGATCATGCCAACTGCCTATTTATCCTCGTCGTGGGAATACCGTCTTGGAAATTAGAGATACTTAAATTTTTATTAGTCATTCTGGAACAGTTCTACTACATTGTTTTGCTGTTTTGAGGGACGTCGTGTTGGAAATAGACTGAGTTCTTGGTGTTCACACTGTTGCTATTCCTACCTACGAGGCTACGACTGTTAGTGTTACAGTGGCTATAGCACACCGCGGCACATTGCGACGACGCAAACACCATTGTTGTTGTGCATGTGGATAAGCCCTTTAAAAATTGACCTCGAGATTTTGACGAATTTACACCTTTAAGACCTCCCTGAGTCCAAAAATACCGTTTTTGAAACTATGTCTGTGAGTGCGTGTGTCTGTGCGTCAGCACGATAACTCTAGTATGCTTTAACTTATGTAGCCAAATTTACCATGCATGTATGACATTAAAATATAAGGTTTCTACCAATTTTTGAGTCGTTTCCGGTATACGAGAAAGTCAAGGGGAGACCACTCGCGATTTTTTGCTACACGTGTAATATAAAAATATATTACTTACAGGTTGCAGCATCTGAGAATGTAGCATTGAAAGATGAGCTGGACGCTCTACGTGAGACAGCGGCGAAGGCCGTGGCTCTGGAGGCTGCCGTCGCCTCCTACAAGAAGCGGATGGAAGAACACGTCGACTTGAGAAGACAGGTATTTTAATCCTAAAGTTCTTACTTAAGTAAAAGTAATAACTTGAACAAATTTTTGTCTTTGATATTGACTTAGTTTGGAAATTACTTAGCAATAAGTAATTATTTATTTAATAAGATTTTTAAATATTTAATATGAACCACTGATTAGATGTTTGCCTATTTTTACTTTTTTTTATTCATTCAATGTTTTGGTCAGATAGCATAAAAAAAAACCCATAAAAAAGTTCTTTTTTCAGAACTGTTAAGTAAGAAAATAATCTTGAGTTTTATAGGTAAAGATATATCCTACTTAAATTCATTTATCTTATATATTATTAACATTGATTACATATACTATACATTAAGGTGTCTAAATACACCTACAACAGACAAATTTTCATACACGTATACAACATTTTTATTTCTGTGAATCTAGCGAGGACATTTCTTATTTTAATTTCTTTTGCAGGTGAAACTTCTAGAACGAGCTAACACAGAACATGTACAAAGAGTGATCGAGCACGAACAAGCCGCGGCGCGAGCTAATGCGATACGAGCCCAACTTGACATTTACAAGAAACAGGTTGGTTCGGATTATTATATTGATCTTATGATATAATATAGAGATGTAGGCAGATTAATAATAATAATATATTTCCACGCTCACACCAATCATCTAGCCCAAATTAAGTATCATTAAGAACTTGTGTTATGGATACTAGATAGCGGACAAATTTTATATACATAACTAGCTGACCCGGCGAACGTTATTTTGACTTACAAAAATGATTACATTACTAAAATAGCTATAAAAAAATAGGGGTTGGTGATAAAAAAGTAATAATTTAGGGTTGTATGTATTTTTTAATGCCACATAATAAAAAAATAAAAAATCGTCCAAAAATAAAATAAAAAAATTAGGGGTGGATTACCCTTAACACTTAGGGGGATAAAAAATAGATGTTGTCCGATTCTCAGACCTACCCAATATGCACACAAAATTTCATGATAATCGGGAAAGCCGTTTCGGAGGAGTTTATCCACAAACACAGCGACACGAGAATTTTATATATTAGATTGAATATATTTTTATAAATAAACTTATTTAAATACATAAACAACTATGACTACACTATGAACAAATTTTCGTGTTCGTCACACAAATATTTGTTCCTACCAGGACTTGAACCCGGACCGCTTGATATATTGTGTAGGCAGCGTTACTGACCACTCCACGACGACGTCAAGATTGTATAGATAATGTGAAAGAAATTATGAAGATTGTAGTAATAGCAAAATTGTTTACTGCAATTACATTGCTTTATCTATTTAGGGTGTAAAAGACATGAACAGTCAAACGAGAACCATGTATTCTACCTATACATCAAAATAAGACACATTTCAAAAAATAATTGCTGGGAAATGATTTTTATTATTTAGTGTTAAAAAATATTGCAAATTGTACTACGCAACGTAAAGCGCTAACTCGCACGCAACTCTGAAAACCGTGATATTTTTGCCAGACGGCGGCCCCGTTCGTTAGTGTCCGTGCGCATCGAGTGAGCTACATTGAACGCTAACGATTTGAAGCCATTTTTTGTTATGAAATACTAAAAAAAAAATGATAATGTTACTTTGGACAATAATTAAGAAATAATGTTTAGAATATATTTTCATAAAAATATCAACAACAAAAAAATATGACATTGACCTTCAATAAAATCGTAACTGTCAATTTCCCAGGTATAGTCTAAAGGGAGAAAAATGTTATGATGGTGAGCAGAATACATGGTTTTCGTTTGACTGTTCATGTCTTTTACACCCGTTATTAATCATAATTGTTGTTTGAAGGTTTGTGTTCTCAGAATATTGCTAAGGGTTGTTTTCAAACATAAATATTTGTGTTTTATAGTCAAAACTTAGGACAAGTACAATATATTCCGCGCCACTGACCATAGCTTGAAGAATCTTAGTGCTGTGCAACGTCAATAAAATAACAATTATCATTATAACACGAATATATGTCATACATTAAATAGTTTGTCAAACTTATTTTGCGCACCACCCTCTTACAGAATATGTTTTTTTGCTAGAGTTCCCGCCTTAATTTTACCTACCATATGTCGTGAATTTAATAACAGCTATATTATATGGCCATCTCAATGCCCCTTTATTTTCTTTAGGTCTTCTACTGCCCTCCTAAAAGTCTCCAGAGTTATCGCCCACTTTGAGAACCGATATGATATAGATGTCGGCGATGTCGTCAGGATTTAGTTTGAATCACGATCTCACATACCAATGCCGAGTCCATTTATCACAAAGAGGAAAACCAGAGTAGTGCCTGGGACTTGTGACCCAGTGTGTAGGTTTACCTAGAGCACATTTAACATTGCACCGGCACTCGCCTTCACTTGTCTCTAACTATTATCACACAACTGTCGGACATAGCTTCCACAAGCATTCCTAATACAACCATAAAAACGACCGCACTCAGCGACGCCTCGAACCAGACTGAGCTCTAGGCGTGAGCGTTCTAAAGACGAACCGGTTCCAAGGACCGTTTTGTGTTCCGCGACGATAGAACCGTTTTACGTTTCGGATCAAAACAGTCTTCGTCGAACAACTAGTCCTCGGATTATCTACACGCCAATTTGTACTTAATTTCGAGGCAGATACAGTCTATAATAGAAGGCAATAATATAAGTCCGTGGTGATCGTTTCGTTCTATGAAAATTAAGCTTTGATTTTATAATAATATAATCTTTATTATTGAACTGTTAAAGTCGATTATAGTACAACACTACTTTTATTTCGATGTTTCGTCGTCTCGTTCGCAGCGCGGTGGTGCCAGTGGCAGTGGATCGACTGTGCCGCTTATGCATGACCTTATCTCCATTCAAATAGAGTGCAAAATTGTTTAGCAATAAAAATTAAATAATATTATGGCAACGAAAATGCACTGTCGGCGACTGTTTACATTTTTTTAGTTCGCTTAAATTGAGCTCGCGCGCGTTGAGTTCTAATAAAAATATTAAAGTAAAAAAAAATCAAATTACTAAAATTATAAATTTAGTGCATAAAATAAAATGAACTTTTTAATACGCCTGGTACAAAAATCTATTCCAGTCAGTCCTAAGCCTCGTAAAGTATGAAGGGAGGTTCATTCATTTATTTATTTATTAAAAGATCAATTGGAAACAAACAAAATAATAAAATTTATTTTCATTTTAAATTTATTTAGAATCTCAAGTTTGCATTGCAAATTCGCAACCCTTTCACTCGTCGAAACGAACGTTGACGAGATTTTGAATAGATGTGCTATTTAGTTTAGTTTCGTTACGTTACATTCGTTCAACCATCGTCGCGTCGCGTGTCGTTGCGTCGCGCACGCCCAGCCGCAAATAAAACCAGTTGCGAACGAGAACCGTTTCGAGGACTAGTTTTCGTTTTAGAAAAAACGGTTGCGTTTCGTCGTCAAAAAATTTGAGAACGACCCACCACTACTGAGCTCTGTCGAGCGCGCACCGCTGCAACAAAGGCTCGCCCCACCACTATTACGTCGCATCATACGATAGCTCGTGCGGCGCTGACGCACTTGCAATCCTGCGTGGACTATTTCCAATGAAAATAACAAATTCAATTACAATTGAACCTAATAATGTCATAGCGCCGTCATAGATATATAAATGTTTCCAATTATTTCCAGGTGACAGATTTAAACGAAAAATTGGACGCAGAAATCACAAAGGCCGATAAACTAGAAATTGAGAATAAAAAGTTGAGCAGTCGCGCTGCGTCGTTTCAGCGCGAGCGAGATACACTATTGCAAGAGCGGGACACACTGAGGGAGACGGTGGATGAATTACGATGTTCTACTATTACAACAGGTATGAATGGTTTTGGGTTTTTTAAAGAAGAATTACGGTTAGCATCGGGAGAAGATTAGCACTTTAGTACCTTATCATAATAATAATTCATACAAAATGGTGGCAACTTTTACTGTGCAAGCGCTGGCGTTGATATGACATGGTACTAAAGTACTAATTTACTTCTGATGCTGTATGTGCTAGCGCTGCCAATTGCTTTCATTTTATTGCTATTAAAATCAGATAGTTTTCAATCATTCTTATCTCCTCGGAAAACACGTAGTCAGTAAAACAGCACGCATTGTAAGTAAGTTATGGAACACAATACAATGTACAGTACAAAGTTATATGTATCTGGGAAGGATTTTGTTCGCTATATGTATTTCATCCTTCCCAGATCCCGCACACTTTAAGAACAATTCTTGTCTAACAGTGCGGGATCTAATACAAAATGTATGCACCGAGTGCCTTCCGGCGAGTGTCAGAATTTTTCTGTTAGAATCTATATATATAAAAATGAATACTGACTGACTAACTGACTGATTGACTGACTCACATATCAACGCACCAGGGGCGGTCTCATAGTAAAGGCATTTAAGCACTGCCTACCTCAATATATTACTCATACACTACTATAGACTATACGTCCTTCCTACCAACAAAATAATGCAACCTATAGGCTTCGGGCGGCCTGCGTGTAACGTATACATACCACGTGCCAATATACGCGGTAAGCACTAGTTTCATCTGCTTGTAAAAATCACACACACTACAATATTTTTTACTTGTTCAGAAACACACAACGATTGACAGTATTAAACGACAAGATTGAAATATTATAACTAGCAGGTATTATAACTAGGAAAGTGACATTCTCAATTTAGCCGTATTAAGTAGGCTGACCTACTCGACCTACTGTGATTATCAATTTGATATTGTTTAGGATGCCGATTAATTTATAGGATTATTTTAAAGTACTAGAAAAGTACTAGAAAAATGCACTGAAAAAAAAAAATCGACTTGCCTCAGGCGGGACTCGAACCCGCACCTTCCACAATCCGGGTGGATCCATAAAAACATAAGCACCAAGCACTGACAAATTTCGACAGCGAAAAGCAGTGCCTCGGTGGCGAAATTGGTCAACGCGTCCACCCGGATTGTGGAAGGTGCGGGTTCGAGTCCCGCCTGAGGCAAGTCGATTTTTTTCAGTGCATTTTTCTAGTATTATATTTACGCGTTTGTAAACGCAAAAATAAAATTATTCCATTATTTTAAAGTACTTTCATCAATAAACAATGAATTACGAAATTTAAGTAACCTTTCGTCGCATAAAATACTAGGATTTTTTTTTGTAGGTATATGGCGCTTGGGTTCGAAGATATTAATAAGAAAATTTAAACGCTGTCCAAACTGTACCCTTAGTATGAGTTTTGATAGTTTTCGAGCTCGATCAAACGTATCGTCACTTTTCATACATTGCCCACTTTTTCTGATAGTTTACGCTAGAGGCGCTAGTGGGCAATGTATGAAAAGAGACGCTACGTTTGATCGAGCTCGAAAACTAAAAAACTCATACTACAGTCGTATTTTTAATTAGACGAAGTCAAGTGACGTTTACTGGGTTGTCAGGTTTTGATAAAACAAAAATAGTGTTGTGACAAAGTGAATGAATGAAAAAATCGCAACTCGGTATAAAATTGTTCTCATAATGACTAATATTTATAACTATTAACGATTTTAATTATAATTCTATATTTTATCGTTTGCTATGCCCTAACAGGGTACATGTGTAGGTAATGTTTTGTAAAACATAGCATTAGGACATGTGTATGCAATTATGCATTATGCAAATAAAGAAATAATAACATGTATGTATGTATGTACTATTATAAATAAAACAACTTTTACGGATTTCACTAGATTTTACGTTTTGTTATTATTGCCCGACGTTTCGTAACACTTTTCAGCGTTCGTGGTCACGGGATGACGGTCATCCCGTGACCACGAACGCTGAAAAGTGTTACGAAACGTCGGGCAATAATTTGATTTATAATGTGTAGTGCTCGCGCAAATCTAAGAGAACATTATGTATGTACAAAGTAGCCTAGTGAGTGGTTAGAACGCCGCGCTGCCGATATCGGGTACCGGGTTCGAATCCTAGTCGTGCCATGTAAGTAGGTACGGAAGAGTTTTCGTACTTTTCGACGACGGCGTATAGTAGGTACCTACATTTACCATTACCGAGTGCTCTAATGCTACATTTACACGCTTGCCGAGGCTTTGCAAGCCTCCACAAGTGCCAGGGGTGTTTAGCTGTGGTTGGTTCGGCTTGCGCCGATCTGGACTAGTGTCGGTTTCTTAACACAGATCAAAGGAAGCGTGCGGTAAGCGCTTGCGACGTGTTTACACGCTGGTGCATTTATAGCCAAAAAAACTTAACAAAAACCACAAATAAACGCCGTATGCGCAGAGAAAATATTCGAGCAGTCAGACCAGAGGTTAGAAGACGCATGACACAGACAAAATGGCGACCGACGCGTCCGAATATGTCTTATTTTTAAGAAGGTAGTAAAAAAAGTGATTATAATTAAATACCAGCAGATATCGACCTAATTTTATACAGTAAAATAGAAATAGTTTCTTTTTTTCGTATAGTAAGATAAGATTAATAATGTACTCATTCATATCATCATTCATTCCTGAGAGTGAACGAAAACTGAACCCATCACTATTACATAGAAGATGGCAACATTATTTCACAAAGTGACATTAGCTGCTGTCAGTTTACTTCGTCTAATTAAAAATTCGACTTTAGGGGTACTGCTTTTATTGGCTGAAACCAGCAATAGGCGGGCGGGTCCAATTTCAATCAGACACGTCGGTGCCACGCCATTATCGCTTACAAGTGGTACACCGGGAACTTGTCGGTTGCCCAATGATTCAGTAAATATTATAGGTGGTTTCCTAGAGGACCAAGTAGCTCAGCTATTCAAAATTCATCTGATTTAGTGGTAATTGACAACATTACATTATTTTTTCAATAGTATTTTTTTATTATATGGAAAATAGACATTAAAAGACTCAACACATAATTTTTAATTTTCTTGAATTTTGGTTCTAAGTATTTTAATTTAAAATTTCAAACTTCCTCATTCTGATACGATGTAATTGCAACTGTAGAATTTTTGTGGGTTAATATCATGGGCTCTAATAAATTAAAAAAAAAGATGGATGGCAAAGACATTTTCTGTTAGTAATCCTAAGTTTTCCATTTTTCATACAATTAGTTTTTATTTAAATATCTCATAATTTAGAATGTAATAAATTCTGAAAAAAATATAGTGTTCTAGATGACTAAAGCTACAAATGGTTTCGTAATTATCGTAACTAGTTTTTTTTGAAATGATGAATTCAATTGTTGGCGCTAGTTTCGCTTATCCTTAACACATGGTTCACAGTGATCTTTTAATTAATGCGTAGTTGCACCGACTGCGTTGCACATGTTTACTTCCATTTGTTATTTTAGGAGCGAGCGAAGACAACGTTTCACGGGAGCTGATTCCGAACGACATAAAGGAGCAGCTAATTCGACTAGAACACGAGAACAAGTTGCTGAAACAGAACCAAGGCGCTCAGGCCGACCATGCCTCTGTTCAGGTACCTTATTATTACTAAAGTTATGCAATTTAGACTTTGTACAGTCGCCGTCAGATATACAGGGTGTAAAAGACATGAACAGTCAAACGAGAACCATGTATTCTGCTCACCATCATAACATTTTTCTTCCTTTAGACTATACCTGGGAAATTGATAGTTACGATTTTATTGAAGGTCAAAGTCATAATTTTTTTTTTAATTTTTTTATGAAAACGTATTCTTTACGTTATTCTATACGTTATTTCTTAATTATTGTCCTAAGAAACATTATCATTTTTTTTAGTATTTCATAACAAAAAATGGCTTCAAAACGTTAGTGTTCAATGTAGCTCACTCGATGGGCACGGACACTAACGAACGGGGTCGCCGTCTGGCAAAATTATCGCGGTTTTGCGAGTTGCGTGCGAGTTGAGCCCTTTACATTGCGCGGTACAATTTGCAATTTTTTTTAACACCAACAAATAAAAATCATTTCCCAGCAATGTTTTTTTTGAAATATGTCTTATTTTGATGTATAGAATACATGGTTCTCGTTTGACTGTTCATTTCTTTTACACCCCGTATTGGAGCAGTCAAAGTGACCAAATACTTCTGAACTAATTAAAATGTGTGTGTGTCACGTACTTTGACGTTGACGTTATGAGTGTGTTCAGATATTATTGGTTACTAGTGTTTCTAGAAGTTATTGAGCCGCATCTGCTCAGATATTATTAAAGTAATGAATGTTCAGATATTATTGGTAACTTGTAGTGTATGGAACTTATTGACATTTTAAACTGTTCAGAAGTATTTGGTCACTTTGACTACTCCAATATATATGACGGCGACTGTACAGGCGACGGCAGATAGAATAGAATAGAATAATCTGGTAAATAAAGTAATGAGTCTTTAACTTTTAACAATTCAAAACTCAATTTTTTACTCTAATAAATCACAGACGTCAAAATTTGACATTTGCGCACACACTGCACTACCTCTTTTTCGTGTGCACCGTTAGCACGGCTTAATGACGTCACATTATTTTCGTTGCGTCGGTGGCGTAGTGTGTAAGAGCGTCGTCTCCCACCCGGGAGGCACTGGTTCGATCGCCGCCGCGTACCAATGTGTTTTCAAATTTTGATTGCATATGTACGTTTAATCGACGCTTTTCGGTGAAGGAAAACATCATGAGGAAACCTGCACACACCTATGAAGAAATTCTTAGGTTGTGTGTGAAGTCGACCAACCCGCACTTGGCAAGCGTGGTTGGCTAAGGCCTATCGCTCCTAATGTGGGGTAGGCTGGAGCCCCTTGGTTGGGACATTATATGAGCTGTTGATGATGATTATTTTCGTTGGTGCGAATACGCAGTCCGTATTCCCAAGCTTTACACAAATTATTGGCAATCGTGTGAGCGAGAATAAATAGTTCAGTGGCAATAATATCTTTATTGCCGCTGAACTATTTATTATGTTTTCTCACTTTTAAAAATAATAACGCTCTTGCAGGCTTTGCTAGAAGATTACGCGGCTCGTCTGGAGAAACAGCGTGCTTTGAATCGTGAGGCAAATCAACGTATCATGCAACTGGAAGCTACATTAGAAGCGCCCCATCCCCGGCTTGCGTCAGCCATCGAAGATAACCAACGGAAATGTTAGTATCAACTTATTTACAAATCTAAGTATAACTCCCCATATAAGTTTGCGTCTGAAGATAACTACTATCCGGGATCAGGGCCCCGATCGCGGTAAATCATTTCAAGATGAAGCGCGAGTGGAACACGAACGAAACGCAACTTTTCAATGTTTTCGTATCTCGGTGTTGATTTGACAGATGGTCCGAACGCATGTCGAACGCAGATGAAACACAAATGCTGTCAAAGTCACGTTTGGATTACATTTCAAAGGACTTTACTTTTTCTCAAAAGATGTACGAACGTAAACGGATTTTTGGTACTTTACCTAAAAATTTCTTATTAGTAAATATGACGTATTTGGAATTTTTATAATGTGCTGTGCCGCGACTTTACCGCGATACGGAATTTCACATTGACTGGAACTCAAATGGAACGTAAACGCAGCTGAAACACTAACTAAACGAAGATAATTATTTTTGTATTATATTACCGCGATCGGGGTCCTGTACAGATACGCCTCCCGTCTCACCTCCCATCCTTTTTCGTGTATTCCCACTGGACCCACTGGAGTAGTTCCATGATGGGACTACCGAGATTTATTTTCCCAGATGTTCCATTGACTGGACTATTGGGATTTCAATTCCCAGTAGTCCCGTGTGATACTCGGACGCATAAAACGCGTAGTTTATGTACAACTATTTTTAATATAGTTTCATTAGTATAAACTTCATGGTAACATGTCACACGTATAAGTAACTCAACAAAACATCAAATAATTGTCAACAGTCGACAGAACATGAAACATCAAAAATAAAATTGTGTAGTTATTATTATGTACCATGTTTCATTTCATAGTCCGTAAGTAGATATAAACACTACCCTGCCCAATTAATTTGGGGTCGGTGCAATATTATGTCTTGATATCGACAGTACTATAGATTTTAGCGTTAGATTTTTACGGCCGTGTCCCTGACCCCAACCCACTTTGGGGACGACTGCTATCTTTCGACAGCATGTGGAGGAAAACCAAGTTCAAAAAAATTCGGTCATCATAATAGATACATTATAATTTCATAAGTGCTATTTTTTTATGTACACAGCGTTACAAGTGGAGGAATTACAAGCAGGCCTAACGGAAGAGCGTCGTAGAACAAGCAAGCTGCAAGAAGCGCTTTCAGCGCGAGAGGCAGATCTGTTGGCTCTCGAAGAAAAGTACAAGAAGTGCGTGGAGAAGGCCAAGGAGGTTATCAAGTCGCTCGATCCTAGAGCTACAGGTGAGTTAGGCTAAGGTCACACTTTACATGCTTAGCTTAGACCTAAGCTAGGAACTACGCTTGTGGGCAACATAATTAGTAGTCACATTCAAAGCGCAGCTTGGTGACACATAACATAATTCACTTTCGCGCCGCTGTTGATGAGAACGATCAGATTACGTCCCTCTCTAAACTAAATAAATTAATGTTGATTGAAAACTCAGTGCTTCAATTTAATACATTTCATAATCGAAGGTGTTGAATACACGTAATTAACTTTTCAAGACCTCGACGTGGACAATTCGAATAAATTGAAGCTTTTTTAGTATGTACATATAAGCACGTTTGTGGTGATTATTTGATGGGATCCAAAGTGATTTCCCTTTTGATAACCGCGGGAATTAAAACTTTTTCCATTTTCAAGTCACAAAGTCACTAGGCGACTAACAAAAATAACAACGTGTTAGCGAGTAGCTAGAACCGAGTGTGTAAATCCGATAGTTATGTCGCTGGGATATAAACGAGTGTGCAAGTACGACGGGCTATTGAAAGAGAAGCGAATGGACCTAGAAACTAGTAACGAGTTAGTGAGCAGCGAGAACAGAGTGTGTAGTTCGGATAGTTTTGTCGGTGGGCTATAAACGAGTGTGCGAGTACGACGGGCTATTGAAAGAGAAGCGTATAGACCTAGAAACTAGCAACGAATTAGCGAGCAGCGAGAACCGAGTGTGTAGTTTGGATAGTTTTGTTAGTGGGCTATAAACGAGTGTGCGAGTACGACGGGCGATTGAACGAGAAGCGAATAGATCTAGAAACTAGCAACGAGTTAGCGAGCAGCGAGAACCCAGTGTGTAGTTCGGATAGTTTTGTCGGTGAGCTATAAACGAGTGTGCGAGTACGACGGGCTATTGAACGAGAAGCGTATAGATCTAGAAACTAGCAACGAGTTAGCGAGCAGCGAGAACCCAGTGTGTAGTTCGGATAGTTTTGTCGCGGGGCTATAAACGAGTGTGCGAGTACGACGGGCTATTGAACGAGAAGCGAGTAGACCTAGCAACTAGCAACATGTTAGCGAATAGCGAGAATACGAGAGTGCGAGTATGAAGGGCTATTACTCGCACCTCTCGCTCGGGTCGGCCATTTGAGACAATATTATTACACAATATTCTTATTTCTATTTATGTACTATCATATAACATTAAAATAATAACTAACTTCGGAACTAGACAACAATAATAGTTTTAAATTAATAATAAACGCATTTAGTTCCATAGTGTAGAAAATGTTTCGGCGAGTGTTTTGAAGCGAGCCAAGCTAGCATTTCTCAGCGAGTAATTTGATAGCTCTTGTCACTGCAACAAATTGATTAAGTATTCGCCGGCAGTGTGAACCGTTAGCTATCAACTATCTATACGCCGTGCTTTTTTAATCATCTTAAATAATCCAAGGTGTGAAAGTGCCCGTCAATACAAGCAACTCTTGCTATGGGACTATCATCGAAATCGCGAAAAAAAATCAGCTGTTTCATACAAAAGTGAAACCTACGCAACCGAAATGTATGAAATAGCTGATTTTTTTCACGGCGCTTATTTTTTTTAATATCATTTCAGGTCAACCATCCTTGTCTGATATCACCCTGGGATACTCTCGAGGCACAGGAAGTAATAGCGCTAGTGCTTCTAGAGGTGAAGCCACGCCGGCGAACAATAATAGGCACGAGTAAGTACCGATATTGGTTGGCAACTTATTTTTATTTTATTTTACCACAAATATCAGTCCCTCAAATCCCTTAATTTGCTTGTGGTCCAATAAAACTATGGCGAATAACTAACATTCTAATAAAAATCTACTTTCCCACCTTTCTACATGGCTGAACCATTTCGCAATTCTTGTCACTATATCTTCTTTTAAATCATATTAGTTAGGATTAATGTGACTTAATACTTACAGATGGAGCGGTAGCAGCGCCAGTTCAGAAGGAGCGAGAGCGGGCCAGAGCGAGCAACGTCTGCTAGCGTCCGCGTGGTACCAACTAGGCGCACGCTGTCACAGAGACGCCGTAGAGACTAAGTTCGCGCTCCTATCAGCGGGGCACTCGTTCCTAGCGAGGCAGAGGCGACAACCGCCCAGGCCGAGAGTCCCTCCCTCCCCCGCCTCCGCTGCCGCCTCCGCCCCCGCTCCCGCCCAATGACACCCGCGGGCGTGACGTCAGAGACTCCGCGTCCGCTATCAAGGTGACCGAACGCATATACTTACCGAGTGAACTGTTAGTCTACGGGTGACCGGAACGCATATATTGAACGAGTGAACTTTGTAAGTCTATGGTCTTGCGTAAATGACTTGTTCTGACAATTGTTTATTGAAATATTTTAAAATTGCACCTAATTAAACAATGTCTCCGTCTTCGCACTTGAGCATAACAAGATTTTGTGTTTCTTGTTTTACGTATTTAATTTTTTACAATTTACAAAAATTTGGTATCATGCCAAATAAAATTATAATCAAATTCTCTGTGAATATGATTTTTTCGGTAACATTTAATTTGTAGTAAAAATGTACATTTTTTGGTGACAGTGAGCCGTCATTTACATAAGATTATGCGTTTCGCAGGTTACATTTAGTAAGTGCGATTAAAGGAGTTATTGATGGACCATTTTCCGAATAGAATGTTAACATTAAATCCCTGGTCGGTGTGAAGTGAAAGGTAACCAGTGCAATTATACGGCGTGGTAGATATACGCTTACCCTTAAGGCGGGCATAGCGTAGGTTCGATGTCTCTGGTGACCGCTTAAAATCGGGCGGTATGAAAATATCGTATATGATTGTAATATGTTCCTAAGCCCTAGCATATTGTTCCATCCAAAGGTATGGATATTAGTGGTGAAATTTTAATCGGGGCGTAGTTTATACGTTTTACCTTAAGTGAGTAAAATAATTTACGAAAGAGCGTTTCTATATTATCCGATCCGATATCGAGGCCGACGATATCCGCGCAAGCAAAATGTATGAAATATTTCAGTCCAAACTCGAATTTTTTTATTCATTTAGGTACAATTTGTACACTTATGAAAGTCAAAGGAGATGTTCCATATTGGTATTTGAAAACCCCTTACGATAAATTATAATAAACGAAAGCTTATGCTGTGAGGATCTTGAATGTAACGTTTTTTTAATTTTAAACCACCGCATTTTCGAGTAATTTTACAAAGTATATGCAAGAAATCGAACCTTTATATCTATACTTTTATGAATGTTCTCTGATTAAATAATGATTCAAGATATTAAAATCCCTATACTCGCCGTGTTCTTAAAATAAATTTATGAAAAAAAAATGCAAAATAGTTGTAGGCTAAAAAAAAACCCATGGCTAGTTATAAAAAAAATATTTTGACAAGATATAACAAGTCAGCTGTCATTACTGACACATCTTACTTTTTTAAATTCAATTTTACGTCTTTGCATAATGATTTTTTGAGTCAGAATAAAATGCTGCTTTTTTGTTAAAATGCGGGGGTTAAAAATTAGAGTTTTTGTCCTATAATGTCTTAAAAATATCCTCTTTCATCTCATATAACTTGTGTCTTGTGGGATGACCTAGTACCAGCCTCCATACAAATTCGAAACATCTCCTTTGATGCCATCCGCTATCCGACGTTGTACCGGACAATGTGAAAGGTTGGTATTTATGTTTCATACATTTTATTTGCCTCCGATATCGTATCGGATAATGTGGAAACGCTCTTAAAGTCACTCAAATAATTCGCTATCCCAAACGTAGAAGCAAGACATTTTTTTCCATTCCTACCGAAATCTGTCATCTTTACACCCTCAAGATAGTGTGCACATATGTGAGTATTATTAATACGAATATGAGTTGAATGATTCATAATTTTGAGGTCCTATTATTCAGTAATAGCATTTAACTCGAAAAATATAACTATTAATTATATTTGGACGTTGCTAAAATAATTCGTACAGTTACACCAAGTATACCAAACGAATATGCACCCTAGTGCCTTTTAATTAAAACTCATTATTTGATATTTTGATTGCTCATAATATGACAACCGTTTCTTTTAGTGACTTTCCGTTAAAGTTTGGGGCTTCTCTATGACGGTATCTTTCCTGAGAGTGTCTTACCAGTGACTAATTGATATAATGTATCTATCATAAACCCAGCGTATACTAAGCTGGAAAGAGCGAACATATGGTTTCAAGGCTTTTTCCAACTGACAAGGAGGATTGCGTTTTATTGTATAGTGAATTTAAGGTCCTTGACTCAAGACCTATATTTGAATGATCGTCTACTACTGTGTTACCTTTAGATGGCTTTTCGATGTACTCTATTCTATTCTTAAGTAATGGCGTCGCGATACATTATACGTACGCATTTTGCCAATGTCAAGTGGAAATGTAGCTAAAGTAACAAAAATTGTACGGTTGATTTGAGTTAAAAATGGAGTCTCTCAACACGTGTTTTTACAACAAGAACTCGGGAGAAACTCCTTAGTTGAACTCGCCTGATGATTGTATGAATGTATTGTTAAGATTACTCAGCGTGACTTATAGGGCAAGTAAATGTTCACTCAAACTACCAACAGTCTGAGAATAAAATTTATATCTTGGAGAGTAATTGTGAAGACCTAAATTGATTGTCGGTATTTTTCGGCGGACGAAGCTTTGACGAACAGTCTACGGACACATAGTTGATATGAACTGTGCTTCCTCGTTAACTTTTAACTGTCTTGTTACCTGTTGGGCATTATTAATAAGGCAGAAATCGTACTCTCGTCATCCATATATTGACTATATTATTGCTAATAACGAGAAACTCATTGACAACTAACCTAGAAACTTTTCAGGATTTGTAACCGTACAAAAACATTAGTAGAATCAAGAAAAGTGTCCTTCAATAAACATGTAGATGGCAATAAGTTTGCAAATGTCAATTTTATTTACTGTATTTTTTAATTTATTATTCTGGGGTCTGTTAGTGAGTAGAACGAATTGTTGGATAGTCCCGACAACATATAGACGTCAACTCGCGTCAGCCAGATCTACGTCGCTCTCAAGTCACTTAGGACTGATAAAACGGCCTATTATGAACGAGCAGACGACTCTTGCTTTAAATATGCACGAACTCTGCATGTTTCATTTGCGTTTGTATGACGCTCATTCATTCAGCGCGCTAGCAATGCGTCTCATTTGCGTTAGTATCGACATACACGAGCATCGTCTGTTCGTTTAAAAAACGCCTTGTGACCAAAATTAGACGTAGCCAGTTTTCTCTGTTTTCGGATGTCGCTAGTAAAAAGCGTAAAAAACAAGCGATGGATGCCAAAGTGACTTGGAAAGGCTGCTCAGATCAGAGAAAAATTTATAAATATTCTCGGATACTTTAAAACTGTAATAAACATACCTACCCTTGATTGGAAGGTGTCATATTTGCCTTTGTCGTCGTCATAAATTTCTAATGTGTATAAAGACGCATACTGTGATCCTAAACTAGAACAAATTGTTAAGATATTTCCATATAACATTATTATTAAAATCATTGTCATTTTTTTATTTAGCGTTTATTAAATCGTGTACAATGTTCCAGCACAGTCACATTTTAGAGTTAATAGTCTGTGTTATACACTATTATATAATAGTACATTTTAAGATATGACAAATTGATTCTATAGTAATTTAATGCTGTTGAAATATTACAAAGAATTTATCCCATTTCAATAAGTTGACAGTGCTGGAATAACTTATGCTGTTCATTTTAGTGTCCATTCTGAAGGTAGATTTCCGTGGGTGGCTAAAGTGTGGTAGTCTTATACGAATTAGACAAATATCAGGTTAATCAGTGTCGAACTATTTTATACGTTGTATTTCATGTGACTTTGACCTTATGGCAACAGCTTAGTAACTGAAAATAACGTAGAAAATTTAAAAAAAGAATAAGAAATTGTATAGGTTTTTAACATTAAAAACAAATGACTAAGGGAAAATTTCAACTCCATTTGCACCTAATATATATTTTTTTGATCTTTTTTATTTTGTTATTAATCAGGCTTTTCAATTCTAAGGTTGCTATATTCAACTGTCCGGGTGGGTGATTTATTTGCAAGCCGCAGAACGTCTTTTCATTTCGTCCGCGCCCTGCCTGTATGTTTTGGGTTGCGACACTTTTATAAGTTTTGTATGAAAGTACACTAAAGGGGCACCGAGTCTGCGCCCCAGGTATCTTACGTCTCTTCTATTCATTTACTAAGTTCAAACTCTATCAAGGGAATTCTACCGATGTTATTTTGTTCTAGCTAACGGAAATCTACTTTACAAAATCCTCAGTGGTACATTTTTGCAATGTATGTAATGATTCATTCAATAGATAGGTATCTGTATATTTTAACTAGTAAATATTATGGCTTGCACTACATTTGCTTTTCGTAAATGCTCAACTACGTTCGACGTTCAATTGTTTGCATAGTGACATCGTGTTCAACGATATATTTATTTTAGCTAGTGTAACCTAGTATTTTAGTAAGAACAAATGCACACGAAGTAGTTATTATAATTTGTCACTTGTGGATTGAGTGGTAAGGCTAAAGTTCTACTATTGTATGTAATTTATTATACTATTCGACCATAATTAATTTACTTACTTAAATTATAAGTTTGAACATTATTAAGGTTCTATTGTCAAAGACTAAAAAGAGTATATATGCGTGTGTGTCAAATGCATAGTAGTATGTGTAATGTTATTTCTTTTTATTAATTTAATGCAATTTTATGCATTATTAAAAAAAAATATTAGCACCCTGCACTCCTTTTCTAGATAAACTATAAGTGTGCGAAATTTCATACTCCTCTGTCCGCGTAATTTTCGTAAAAAGGGGTACTTCACGTGTTAATATATAGATACTGTATTGTAATACATAAAAAAATCTAACCTTAAAATCGACGATTTTATGTAATGGTACGATTTTTGACGCGAGGCTTCTCTTTTTTTGTCCCAAAAATGCCAAAAAGACGTATGGGTCAATCAACTTTTAAGTGTCCCGTGTGTGATATTTTGTACTTTTTTATTAATATTTAAATTTCGCTAAGAATTTTATGTAAGATTGTAGATTATTAATTAAATTTTTTATTCCGATATCGAGCAGCGCACTTTTTCATATTCTATGTACAGTTTTGATCAAAAATGTCCAAACCGGCAAGAAAAAAGCGTCCCTTGGACAACCACTTTCGAATTTTTTTTAATGTAGTAAATATTGATAAAAATTTAACTACCTCACTTCACATCAGCGAACATATCAAAAACTACATTTGGCTTTTTATAAATTACTACTTTATGTAATATTTCAGCAGATATTTCTATTATAAGTGTCTCTTGGACAACCACTGTCGTAAAACTTAGGGAAAAGTAAATTAAAACCGCAAGTTCAGGTTACTATCTGTAAAAAAACACTTGGATTTCAATAAACTTACGTGATAATAGTTGACTATTTGAATAAAATAATATTAGTCGATCATTCCTTGACGAAACAGCGATCTTAAGTATTTAAAATAGGGGACAATGCAGTTGTCCAACAGACAATTTGGTTGTCCAAAAGACACGACACACCTTCAACTTCTAATTTTTAGTCAGGTTTTAAGGCTCATTACTAATGATTAAATAAGGAAAAGACCGTATCTGTTGAAAACACGTATATTATAGTGTAGTGATAATTTTCTATAACCCAAAATAAACCTAACCAAAATAAACTTAAAAACAAACTCTTTCAAAATTTCAATATAATAGGGTTTAAAGTATGAAATTGACGATTTTTTCCTCATTATTCATAATTCCTTTAATACAATAGCGTCCATCATTCTTTATTTATTTTAAACTTCATTACAAGGACTTATATTTATGTATTATTATTTATTCCTATTTTTATTTTTTTTACTAGAAATACATCTTCAAAAACAGCTCGTCCTAAGAGGTGTCCGTTTACGTTATAAAAATATGAATAATTTTTAAAGGTTTCAACTCTCAAATTTTTTCTCTAAGTATCCTATAGCTTAATGTTGTCTAAATATATCCACAAAATTACACAACATTTAGATTTGTGGTTCCTTAAAAAACCGCAACTATATTTGTATTGAAAAATAAATTTTCGTTAAATTCTCCATAAAAAACGGCAATTTCATACTTAAACCCCTAATATAAGTAACGTAAACATTATAATCAACAGTATCTAGAAATGGATAAATATAAACTTTGTATTAAATTATAATCACTTTTTTGGATACTTTCTCTTCATCATCATCTAAAGCCTTCCTCAACCAATTTGGTGTAGGCCTCCTTCAACCCCCTCCACTTTCCTCTATTTTGGACTGTCAGTATCCAATTTTGGCCCGCTACTTTTCTGATGTCATCTTTCCATCTCATTTGCGGTTTGCCAACTGGTCTTTTAAAGCCCCTCGGCCTCCATTCTATTATAGCCTTGCACTACGAATCTGTTTTACGGGCTATATGACCTTCCCGTTGCCATTTCAGTTTGGCTATTCACTTCACAATATCTGAAACTTTGCTCTGTTTTCTTAGCCACGTGTTAGTCCTGCGGTCTTTTAAAGTTACTCCTACTAGCCTACGTTCCATCGCTCTTTGAGTGACCATGAGCCGCTGGAGAATCACTTTGGTAGTTACCCAAGTCTCAGATCCGATAACACTCTGGCATTATGTATGGGTCAGCAGGTTGGGAGGGTATGCGCGACTACTTTGCGTCTATTGAGAACGATACATCAGCCTGCGCCGCTGCCAGTACGGAGGATATTGTATTGGGTATGGAATACTACATTCCACATCCAAATCTCATCAGCAAGGGCAGACGTGACCTTTGGTTTAACCGCGATTGTGCCGATGCTGTCTCAAATAAACAGGCGGCGTATCGCACTTGGATCAGAGGTCGGGCTCTTAAAGCTCCTGATATTGAGTCACTGAAAGCAGCCTAAAATAAGGCTTCCAAGTACTGTAAGAAGGCTTACATAAGAGCATCTGCTCTTATGTAAGCCTCAAGTGCGACGCGCTGGGCATCTGCCCAGCGCGTCGCACGCATTGGCCATGAATTGGTGATGCGACCCACGGGCTCCCGTAGTTACTGGCGTCTGGCCAAAGCTGTGCAAAGTAATTTCTGCCAGCCATCGTTGCCACCCCTGAGATCTTCAGATGGGTCACTTGCTCACAAGCCGCAGAAGAAAGCCAATTTTGCAGCCGAGTTTGCACTCGTCTACGAAGGCGGAGGAGGTCGTAGACTATGCCAGAAAGAAGACCACCTGGAAGCTGAGAGTCGAACGATTGGAGTCTCGCCACAAAGTAAACTTTTCTTCTTTAGTGGTGAGAGTGAGTGTTATGGTAGCATAATCTTTTTTTATTCTTTCGTACTTCATGACTTTCTGTGTCTGATTTAAGCCTTTCGCAATATCATTTAGATTTTTCTTTCGATGCCATTCCCATTCTCTAAAACAAAAAATTAAAATCAATATCAACGTATCCGTGAGCGAGATAAAATAATGGCTTCTAATCATTAATAAAAGATGACACACGCTATAAAATTGTTTCTCATACATAATTATATCGGTAAAAACAACAAAGAAAGAAAAATAGTGGCCTTAACAACTTTATTAGCCTGGTTTTATTTAACTGTCCATTGGGCAACCAATATTGTCCCGTAGACAACCATTTTAGTTGTCCAAGTGACTGGTTGTCCCAAAGACATTTACTGAGTTTTAAGCTCTTTTGTTAAAAATACTGTCCTTATTTCATATTAGCGAATATGTAAACTAAAACCAAGATCAAAAGCATTCTTATCAAATATAATTTTTAATTAAATAACAATTTACTTACATTTAGCTGCGGTCGTTCAGCGGACACACAATAAAGCCACCCACTCTCACGGCGGGATCTCGGACGACTGACGGCGTGAATATCGTTAAAATAAAATGTCGGTTTGTTGGGTTTGGTGGGAAAGGCCATCAGCTTGATTGTCTATTAACTTGTAGCGTCATCTATGTATATAATTCGAAATACTGAGCGGTTGTCCAAATGACTTAAACTTATCGCATTTTATGGGGACAACTTTAACAAGGAAAAAATAATTGAAAATATTTAAATAAAAAATATTTCACTGCGTTTTTCTAAAACTAGATGTCTAATACGGCTTATGTATGTATTATTAATGATCATCACCATATAAAGTTTTTTCGTAACTTACAATTTACATAAAGACTTTTGCTGGGGGACAACCTTCATTACTATGAAAAGGTTTGGACGTCGATTGGACAACCATTTTAATTTTATAAAAAAACATAAATTAATTATTTCTTTTTGGCACATAAGTGCGACTTAAAGTATTAAGTATAAGCCTTGCTAGTTTTTGTTAGTTAAAAGATTTTAATTTTCGAGTTTTCTTTATTTTATTTATAGGGACAAGGTAGATAGTTAGAGGGACAACTAAAAGTTGATCGACCCGTATACTCCATAGACTTGTAAGACGATTACGTATGATAGTAGAAATTCAGCCTAATTATTTAGGTAATGCAATATTATTGTTCAAGTTACTTTTGATACAAATTAAAAATGTTTTTTTATTCAAACCGATTCTTGATTAATTTTATAAAAGTAATCAAAATGTTATTTATTTAATTTAAGTTATAAGGAATTATCATTTAAAATTGATAATTTTAACAAAAGGAATCGATTTATTTTACATCACATGCAGTGTAGCTTTTACTCACGACAATTATTTGTGATAATTTTAAGAGTAAGGCAAGTTTAACGAAGCATTTTTAACATTTTATTAATCTTTTATAGTATTTTTAATACCAATAGATTTGTTGATTTGCCAATTCCTGAACGATTTCTCTGTGGAAGTGCAATTAGTGCAAAATATTATTTATATAACTACATGTAAAATGTGATTCATTGTTGATAATGACAATATATTGAGTTTTGAGAAAATATATAATTTTTTTCTACACTTATGTTTTATTTCTATCTGTCTGTCTAAAGCCCTAGTCCGGTTGAGTTGAATATGTGCAGAGTTCCATTTGACAAAGTATTGGACCACAACCAATATTTTGTCAAGTTGAACTCTGCACATATCAACCGTCATGCATGTCATCATCGAAAATCTGCGGAAGGCAGACGCGGCGTACTAAAACTACAGTCAACAGCAAAAGTAGATGATCAAATCAGTACTCAGTTCACTAAACGAAAGCTGATAAAGCTGGATAAAGAAATTTAAATTTCTCAAACGAGTAATCTATATCTATACTAATAATAAAGCTGAAGAGTTTGTTTGTTTGTTTGTTTGTTTGTTTGTTTGGTTGAACCCTAAGATCTCAGCAACTACTGACTCAAATTGAAAAATTCTTTTTTCGTTGGATAGTCCATTTATCTAGGAAGGCTATAGGCTATATAACATCACGATACGTTCAATAGGAGCTGAGCATCAATGAAAAATGTTGCAAAAACGGGAGAAAAATATTTATTTTCAAAGCTTTCACTGCGTGCGCTGCGTAAACGGTTAAAGTTACGTAAAAATCATGTATGACGGAATTGTTTTCCATTAAATTTTCTAAAGAAAAGTCCGCGACAGCATATGTCTATCTTTTATGGTTGGCTCACTATAACCTTTCTTTTTGGTAATCAAATTTGTTTTAAAATAATGCATTATCTGCGATGGTGTTTTTGTATGCATGATATTATTCCTTATCAAAATAAATACATTATTTATAACAAGTATTTAATTTTGCACAAAATTGTTCATGACTTCATTTGATTTCAATGAATATCTTAAGAAATATCATAGTTTGAAATAAACGGAAAATAATAAATTTTGATTTTCAGAGATTTCTTTGCGTGCGCTGCGTAAACGGTTAAAGTTACACAAAAATTATGTACCACGGAATTATTTGCCTTTAAAAGTTCTACAAACAAGTTACAGACAGCATTTATCTATCTCTTAAGATTGACTCGCTATAACCTATTTTTGTTAATAAATTTTGTTCTAAAATAATGCTTAAGATGCGAAGGTATTTTTGTAAACATGATATTATTCCTTATCAAAACGAATACATTATTCATCACAAGTATTTAATTTTGTACAAAATTGTTCTTTACATCATTAGATTTCAATGAATATCTTCAGAGATATCATAGTTTTAACATAACTCCGCAGCTAAATAATGATCAAGTACTACGCACGCATCTATACTGAGTTGTTTTTTTTTTGGTTGATCGCGCTCATCTTAGGAACTACTGATCCCGTCAGATTCAGACGCCTTAGAGACTCTAATAGGTTCAGAGACTCTTCCGAGGGAGATGCTAACCGGTCAGGAATCCTCTCTGGAGTGATTCGACCTTAAAGCTTGAGGACTGACCGAGGTCCTCTCCTTTACTAAAACCCCTGGTGACTCAAAGAAGGTCATCAGAGACATCCTGTAAAAATAGTAAAAAAAACCGCCTAGAAGGAGTCGGACGCGTGAACGAAGGGTTCCGTGCCATAGATTTTATCAAAACTGTCCGAAAATTATTTGAATTTTAAATTAAATATTTTGTTAACATTTCAAGTTTCTACCTGTTATCGTTATTGAGACCGAGAAATAAATCACGTTTGTTGTTGAGCCGTGTTCTGTGGTTGAGCCCCCTTAAATATTAATTTTATTTTAATTTAATTATTTATTTTTTAAGTGAATAATATAACTAAATATTCTGTGAATATTTCAAGCGTCTATCTGTTGCCGTTATCAAAATCGACCAAAAAAGTCACGTTTATTTTATGGGAACAGCTTCAATATTTATATTATTCTATTTATTAGTATTTGTTGTTATAGCGGCACCAGAACTACGTCATCTGAGAAAATTTCAACTGTCTAACTATAATGGTTAATGATATACAGCCTGACAGATGGACAGACGGACGGCGGAGTCTTAGTAATAGGATCCCGTTTTACCCTTTGGGTACAGAACCCTAAAAAGGGTAACTAATGATTCAAATTGAAAAATTCTTTGATTGTCTATTTATCGAGGAAGACTATAGGCCAGGACTTCCCAAACTTATTTTCATAGTGACGCCCTTAGGATTTTTCCAATTTTTACGAGCCCTCCCCTCCCGTTATAGTAACAGCAAAGTTAAGTACATACCTACAAAAAAAAAACGGACGCAGCCGCCCGGATTGCGAAAGATGCTGTATTCGATTTTTTTGCCCGCCCTAGACAGTCGATCCGGGCTCAAGTTTTGAAATTGCGACTTTCATTTCTTTCTCTACATTTATTTTCGTTCTACTACCCCGCATAGCAGCTAGACAGCCATTCTATGTGGATCGTCTCACTACGCCCGCCCCCGGGATAGAACCGCGAACCCTGGGATGCCAGGGCATCGCGACGCGCAGTATGGGAAACCCTGATATAGGCCTATATACCTCCATAGCATCACTCTACGACTAATAGGAATTGAGCATCAATGAAAAATGTTGCAAAAATGGGAAATCCACGCGGACGAAGTCGCGGGCACAGCTAGTTACACATAAGATGAATATACTTTAAGGAATTTTATATTGCTGTATTTATTTTGGTTTTAGACGTTTTATTTTTGATCCATTTACTTCTGCTCTGGACTACAAGCGTCATAAGATTAAGGACAACGGCAGATGTCGCATCGTCGTCCTTTTTAAACTACCATACCAAATGGTACAGGGTCCTTCTGTTTAGTTTAGAAAGGTGTTGAACGTACGACGGCGCGCGCTAACAAACCACAGACTAATAAGAGATCTACGTGGCAAATCGATGCGCGGCGCGGCATCGTTCACATTGAACATACTATATTATAATATAAAAAGATCGAATGGGGTTCGCCGCCGTGCGTGCGTTAGTCCAATTTGGTTAGTTTAGCGACGCCATCGAACGTTCGATTGCGTGTACCGGCAATCAGTACCCCTAGTATGAGTTTGTTAGTTTTCGAGCTCGATCAAACGTAGCGTCTCTTTTCATACATTGCTTACTAGCACCTCTAGCGGAAACTATCAGAAACAGTGGGCAATGAATGAAAAGAGACGATACGTTTGATTGAGCTCGAAAACTATCATAACTCATACTAAGGGTACAGACACCCTGCTCCCGTATAGGGGGCGCCACTGTATTGATTGCATCTGGGCGCTACATGGGCTAGAGCCTGTCTGTAATCATGGTTACCTGTCTCATGTGTTTATTCGTGGTACCTACGATTCCTATATTAATTTCTATTGCCTAAAGCACACCGCTAGCCAGCAAGCCGCGCTAGCATCGTTTCACCCTTTTCATACTTCGGTTCAAACTTACAAAGACAGCTTACCTATCTTTTTAGTTCGTGGTGTGACCCGAATATGAAAAGTGTAAAACGATGCTCTCCCGTCTCGCTTGCTAGCAGTCTCATCATCATCATTTCAGCCGAGAGGCGCCCACTGTTGGACATATGCCTCCCCCAAGGACCTCCAAACCGGGCGGTTCTGCGCTGCCCGCATCCAGCGGCTTCCCGCGACCTTTACCAGATCGTCAGTCCACCTTGTGGGGGCCTACCAACGCTGCGTTTCCCTGTACGTGGTCGCCACTCGAGGACCTTTCCGCCCCAGTGGCCATCAGTCCTCCTCGCAACGTGCCCTGCCCACTGCCACTTAAGGTTCGCAATTCTTTGGGCTATATCGATGACCTTGGTTCTCCGATAGCTAGCAGTCTATCTAAATGTATTTCCGTCAAGTTGGGAAACATACATTTTTATACCTACATACATTATATGATCAAATACCCTAAATACCTACTAGGTGGTAGACCCATATGCAGGGTCGTCTGGGTAGGTACCAACGCCTTTCTTATTTCTGCCGTGAAGCAGTTCGCTGTGTTTCGGATTGAAGGGAAAGGTAGCCAGTGTAATTACTGGGCATAGAAGACATATCATCTTAGTCCCCAGGATGGCAACGCACTTGCAGTATTAAGTGACTTACCCTTAATATTGCAAGTGTCTATAGGCGACGGTAACTACTTAACATCAGGTAAGTCGTATGCTTAATTGCTTGCCATCTCGTAAAATAAAAAAAAACCTGCATAGTTGTCATAGATATACCTAGGTACCTACAATGTGGGTTGGTTTACATAAATGATCCGAGGTTGGTGCAACGAATATTATGCAGGTAAGTAAATGTATATTAAACAACTTTATTTTTGGAAAAGGCCAATGTCAACGACCATTCCATTGTTCTCTGGGTTTACATAACATTATTTCACCATACCTGTGTAATTGAGACGTAGGTCACAAAGAATAAACAGTCGCGATGACTAATACGTAAGGGTACCTACAATGTTGTAACAGCCAGGTATGCACGAAAAAACAAACTAAGTACCTACCTATGTCTTATTTTTAGTACTTTACGGGCGCTAAAATTAAGTTGCCTACAGCTCCTTTGCCATTGGTTTACGGGTAAAGAAAGCATGCAACTTTAGTACCTAATTCGAGAGTCTTCGTGGTCTAATATTATTGGCCGGTATCTTTTATTTCTTTATTTTTTCTTACGTTTTATTATAGTTAGAAAAATTAAACATGAATGGTATCTTTTTTTTATAATTACTTAAGTAGGTACTTTTATCCTTTCTTGATTATTGTTATAATATTATAACATTACCCATACTGCCAGATGTGGCTTGATGTGTAACCAAATGCCATCTAAAGCTCTACTCAACCCATATTGGGACTACGAGCGTGATCGTATTACCTATTGTTTCTCATAACCCATTTATAGGTACTGGGTGTAAAAGACATGAACAGTCAAACGAAAACCATGTATTCTATACATCAAAATAAGACATATTTCAGAAAAAATATTGCTGGGAAATGATTTTTATTTTTTGGTGTTAAAATAAATTGCAAATTGTACCGCGAAATGTAAAGGGCTCAACTCGCACGCAACTCGCAAAACCGAGATAATTTTGCCAGACGGCGGCCCCGTTCGTTAGTGTCCGTGCTAACGCTAACGTTTTGAAGCCATTTTTTGTTAAGAAATACTAAAAAAAAATGATGTTTCTTTGGGCAATAATTAAGAAATAATGTTTAGAATACGTTTTCATAAAAAAGTGATAATAAAAATTATGACTTTGACCTTCAATAAAATCGTAACTATCAATTTCCCAGGTATAGTCTAAAGGAAAAAAAATGTTATGATGATGAGCAGAATACATGGTTCTCGTTTGACTGTTCATGTCTTTTACACCCTGTATACTACCTAATGATAGCATCAGATAAGTACTTATTAGATATTAATTTGTGTACGTATGTACCATTATTATCTATGTACTTAAACACACATATACTTAATACGATCATGCTCGTAATCGCATGAGGGATTGAACAGAGCGTTAGTTAACATTTTGTTACACATAAAACCACATTTGGCAGTTTGGTATATTACTCCAAATAGTGACAGGTTGCCAGCCGAAAGAGCGGTAAGCAATCTAACTCAAAAGCCAACAACCGGAACAGTTACACTCAAAATCATCTCGGCAATCCTGGTATAAATTAAACACATTTTGAGAAATTTCATAATTAGGTATATTTGCAATGAGATCACAAGCAACTTAAAATTTTAATTTATCACAAATCAAACGAAATTAATCACAGGCACTCAGCACAGGCACGAAATGTATAAGACAAACGGATTACGTGACACGCTTCGAATAAATATTACGAAAATAAATATTAAGTATACCTACTTATATTATATTATCTATCTATCTAAAAATTTTACTTGAGAAGACTTCAAAGTTTTTGGTAGGCAAGTGTAGCGCCACGCTTGTCGAATGTTCAACTGAATACGTTCACAGTGTCTTTTTTATCTAAACTATGACTATGATATACTTATCAGCTGAAATCGGTACTACGACGTAGCGCCTAGACTTATTATATTTATGTCTAGCGACTAATTTCGCAAGGATGCACTCCAACTCCAATGTACAGACAACAGCACGTTGGGTTACCACAAACTGTCAAATTTTCTCAATCGATTATGGACTTTGTATCCAATAAGTTAAGGTTGAAAATCGTTTGCAGAAACTTGACAGTTTTGTATAGGCTGACGTGCTGTTGACTGTACCAAGGTATTTGACATTAACGCTGTCCGTTACGCGGCTGGAAGTACCTATATGAAGGTAGGTATGACGAAGAAATCCATTAATGCCGATTCATTGGCTCAATAATTATATTGTGTCATACGGACCGAAGACTACAACTGCCTCCAAAGGTTAAACGAGGATATACTCTAAGGATAAGGTCTGACGCTACGCAAAATTACAATGTGGGAATAGGTAATTGAAAATATAGACATCTAGGTATGTTTTTCTTAACAGAAATTTGGTAACATATTGGAGTATGTTCTAGTTGTTTCCTACTGTGCTACTGTTCATTGTATTACAGAGAATGTTTCTAGTTATAGCCTAATCCTAACGAATACTGGTTTTAGTCAAAATCCTCATCGGAGTCCGTCTTCAAGACGCTGTCAGAGCCAGAGCCAGGCTCGCTGTCCACAGCTATTTCACTGCAAAAAAAAATATAATACATAAATTTAATGCAATTTTATATTCTCAATCTAATGCATATAGATTGAGAACAAATAAAAGCAAAAGTGATATCGTACTTAACTAATGAAATGGTCGACGAGTAATAATTACCTATAATCATAATCATGAAATTTATTTATTTTCTCCACAATCTTAAAACTAAATAATACAATAATGAGCTGGGTTTATACCGAGGGCCAACAATACTAAGATTGTGAGAGACTGGCGTCTGAGCTACGCTAAGAACCTGTGTTACAGAGCACCAGCAAAAGTTACTGAGCTATGGTAATGAGTAGAGGTAATCGTAGCTAATTTCTACGACCATTCGAACGTACCTACTCACATAATTCACCCATATATAGTAGGTACTACTCTAAAAATATATTCGAGCAGTTATTTTCCTCTCAATTCCAAAAACCAGGACCGGATGCGAGGGGGCCCTGGGGCAACGAAGAAGCAGAGACTAATTCCCTAATCATTGTTACAAATTTTGGATATTTATTGTCTCTTTTGGAGGCCCCAGGGCAGTATTCCCAACTGGCCTCCCCTAAATCCGGTCCTGATCCCTACTAATAAATCCCCATAATTTTGATGATTACTTTGCATCAGAAGGTTTGTAGTTAAATCTAGGCACTAGATATATTCAACTTTCCACTTGGTCATAAAAAAATCATGAACATACCAATGCTACCTACGCATGAAAAAAGTAACTAAGGGCGCCATCTATTTAGTCACTTGGTGCCACACGCGACTTAATTGAAGGCGCCCAAAATTTCAGTAGGGATATTTAGTAATGATTTTTGGAATAAGCTGTTATAATTAGAAAAATACGCTGAAAATAATCGACTGTCCAGGGCAGGAATCGAACCCGCATCTTCCGCAATCCGGGCGGCTGCGTCAATCACTACAAAACCGGGACATTGCTTTCGCCGTAGAAATTTTTCGGTGCTTGGTACCTATATAAGTTTTGATGATAACATTGTTTCTGAAGTAAATCTGTGAAGTTTGCACTTCTAAGATCCGAACAAAATATTTTTCAAATTAGAATAATAAAATGAATGAAAAAATCGACTGTCCAGGGCAGGAAACGAACCCAGCATCTTGCGCAATGCTTTCGCTGTCGAAATTTGTCAGTGCTTGGTACTAATGTTTTTATCAGCGTACCATAATGCGCAAGTATTTTTTTTTTCAGTGTATTTTTCTAATTTTTAAAATAATTGCGCGTTCGTTAACGCAAAGATATAATTCCAAAATAGCTGTTATGTTTGAAATGTATACCAAATTAGAGACAAGAAAAAATCCTGCCACGATAAAACTTGAGCTACACGGAAGTGATGGATCGCGATGAATTTATTATTCAAACCTTTTGTTTCAAAAAAAAAATCTCAATCATGCCAAACAATATTATAAACAAAATTCAGTTTAAGCTAATAAGTAATAATAGGGATATTGCCAGTCAAGTCAGTTGAGATACTTATATTAGCTGTCAAAAAATAAATCTTCCATAGAGTTTGTGTGGCATTACGAATTTGTTACGTCATAAATTCTTAGAGTCAACTGACTGAATAAATGATATTGATACGCTTAAAAATCAAATTCTAGAAGTAATTATTTGCAAATGATGGAGATTATCTGGCATGAAATGCCATCACCTTTTACGAGTTTAGCATCTTATAATTATTTGTGAATGGTGGCAACATCCCTATTGTGCTTATTTTTAGAAGCTCCAAGTTGTATTTTAACACTGTTAGGTAACATTCAGCTTCAAAAGTGCGATTAAAACTGTTTTCGCAGAAATTCAATGAAGCTCTGAGCAGTGAATAATGTAACAATAAGCGAAGATGAAGTTTCAACGTTATTTTCGAATTATGTTATTTTATCTTTAAGTTGAAACGTGATCATAAATGATATTTTATGTTCACAACACAGACACTGCACGCTCGTAACTTGCCTGCTATTCTCGGCGCCTTTCAAATTAATTTCAATAATGTTTCTGTTGAAGAAGAAACGGAGTCATAAAAAATAATCAATACAGCACGCGTTGAAGTCTTTTGTAGGGGAATGGAATTCATTATTATAAAAAGATTTCAAATCTCAAAATTTTCTATTTTACTTTAAGTAGTCTATTCTTTTTAAGAAACGAGTACCGGAATTTTTTTACAAAGCTGCTATTGGTCCACGTAATGAACATGAAGTCCGTTTCACACAAACACCACAAAAGACCGGCTTGTCTGATGAATGTGCAAATGAACAAATATTGTTAGAGCAGTTTATTATTCACGTGTCTGCAGAAAGTTTATCAGGAGGAAGTGACGAAAATACTTTTAAGATTTCAAAAATTATAAAATAATTGTTTGATTTATAAGTTCGTTGGCTCCGCCCCTAACATGACCCATCTCACTCTGATAATTACGGAAATATGCGAGAGATATATTCAGTACTCGTTTGTTAAAAAAACAGACTACAGAACAAAAGCAAGTATTTTACCCTACAATAGTTAATTTCTTATTTTTATTAAGTATTTAAAATTCAGAAGTCCACGCTAATGTACACAAAGTCATGGCTAACCAGCGTTCGTGGGTTAAAAATACTGTATTATGTAAGGGATGTCCTTAGACCATTTAAGGGGATGTCACATAATTTAGTGACTCACCCATTAATGTCCTTGGTGAGCTGTATGTCGACGTTGGTGGCATTGTCGTTGAGGCCGTTCAGGGCCTCGCAGAAGTCACTGCCAACGTTCTGCAGATGCTGAGTATTGAGATGGAAGCCCTGGAAAAAAAAGTCTGAAGTCAATTCACGTGCGGCTGACATGAGCATAATACGCGTTATTTGGTTGAATTTCTTTATAGTAAATATGCAGTCTGTGAGATATCCCGAGATTTGGTTCGACCATCCCCCCGATCAGTCAAACGTGAGATTTTCACAATTAATATTCATAGGGTAAATGGGTTTTATTTATTTAATAAAACACAATTTGTCATTGTTTTTATTCTAATCTAGTATTGATTGATAAGAATCCTAGCGATAAAATTAAAATTAATTTTAGTGAAGGACCATTTTTAACTATAATTTAACCCAATTTTCTCGCAATTTTACGATGTTTTTGACGGGAAAAAGTTACGTGATATATGCCGAGACCCCGTCTCCCACGTGAGATTGGGCGAGATTCGGCTTGACCCCCTTCCCGTTGAACAGACGCCCTTTGAATGTATTACAATACTGCTAGATTTTATCATAGTTTTTTTGGCCGTTTAGGTAATAGGACCGAACGAAAAACAAGTTAAGGTTTTTCGTTTGGTCCTATTACCTAAACGGCCAAAAAACTATGATAAAATCTAGCAGTATTGTAACATATTGCGCTGAATTCAAATAATTTGGGAAAAGGTGCATTTCCTATACAACATAATGTAACGAATTATAATAGATATATAATTACTGACGTTTATAGATTGGCAATGAATCGACTAGGGCGAGACCAAAAAAAGGTATAGTACTGAAATCTGACAGTTACTGTTTTTTCTACGTGAGTGACAGGCAGACTTGGGCCACCTGCGTGTACGGGATATTGTATCGTCTATCTATCTCGTTCTAATATTCGCGTTAGCATGCTCTTTCTCTTTCACACTGCCTATCTACAGTTTCCTATATCTATGTGAACTATTGATTTCTGTCAACTATAACAAGATGAGGAAGTATTTTAGTTATCTTACTGTCTTTTCATTGCAGTTGATTCATCCTAAAACGACGACGGAAATCATTTAAAAGGTACTTACTAATTAGGTTCCATTTCAAAAGAGAATTTTTGATTTTGAGTTTGTCTACTATTCAGTTAATCTATTATTGGATAAATAATTTTCTTTACATAAAAAGCTTAAATTGAAAGTCGATACTTTTAAAGTATACCTTCTTTAAAAATAAATTGTGAGCACAGTCTATTTTACCACGATGACATCCCAGATAGCGGCGAGACCGCAATAAATAACTTCATCTAATAATAAATAGGCACTTGTTTTAAGCCTAAGATTTAAACGCGTGTCTGAAAAATATGCAAATAGTAAATATTAACGGAGAAAACATTTTGTATCTCCGCCGTCAAGGTAGGACATTACGTGTAATTCCCATAAGACGTACGACGGATTTATTGTTGTGTATGATTATGTGAGGTGAAATTTATAGGGAAGCGTTCATCTTGATCGAGATTACCTATACATTTTTCGATTAAAGATATTGCGATCTTGGTCACTATGGTTTATGTACAATATAGTTGTAGTTTTAATGTCACTTTGTGAACGCAATATATTTTTGTTACCTTTTTGAGCTATGCCGAACTATGTTTAGATATCCATATTATGTGGTGTTTCTTCAAATTTAAAATATCAGTATGTGTATTTGTAGTGATAGTATTGATAAGTTACTGTATTATAATAATATTATATCGTATAAATCAACAAATATATTTATTTCACATATAATACTTGTGATTTATTTAATTTATATTCATTAATACTGTTAATGCCAAATTTTTATTTAGACAAATACAATAATTTTCGTTCATACCAACTCATGTTGGTATGAACGAAAATAACAGTCATAGAAAAGGCAAAGAAAATTGTTGACAATAAACAATTTTGCTTAGATCTTATTTTTCAGAATTCATTCGATTTTATCATTTCAGGCTCAGCAAATAGCAACTTTTTAAATAACAATAATTTTTCTAGAGTCAATTATTTTACTTTTTTAACTTCATTCTTTTTCCTACCCTGCTCCCAATTTATTTGGGGTCGGTGCAGTGTCTTGCTATCGATAATACTGCTTAAGGATTTGGCATTAGATTTTTTACGGTCGCGTTACACTAACCCTCCTTGGGAACGACTGTTATCTTTCGACAGCACCCCAAGCTTAACGTACCTTCCGAAGAACGGAGGAGAATCGAGTTGAAAATTTTCGGTCGCCCATCTGAGTACAGACCGCGCACTTGATAGCTTAACTTTCGTGATCGTTACTAAGACGCACGACCGCGGCGCCATCTACCTGCACTCGAAGTTTTTTGACTTCAATATGATAATATATGCTAGCGGTTAATTAGACCGATTTCCAAGTAAAATCTTTCAGGCCAAGAGGAAATTGTTATCTTCATCGCCAAAAGTGCATGTGATTTTCTTTATTATATTTAATTAATGTTAAACACTAACCGTTGCATGCTAGAGCCTTAGAGCAATATGAACAAGTTTCCCTCGGGCGTTTTTGCTATGATGGCGGAGAAGACACGCACCGTTATCCGCCATATTGGAGACTTGCTAAGGATTGTCAGTTAGTTTTTTTCTAATCGTTTGACAGCAACAGTTTTTCGCATTGAGCGATTAATTAAAAATGAATAGTAGATACTTAGGTTTGACGCGCTTTCATTCTTTGCGAAAGGTATGATATTTCGTTGCACTAGAAAGCGTATTGATGGTGTGTACCTATGTGTCGTAGGGAAATGAATCATCTGATCAAATACAAAATTTATATTACAAATATCTATATATTATATACTAATAATAAAGCTGAAGAGTTTGTTTGTTTGTTTGTTTGTTTGATTGTTTGTTTGTTTGTTTGTTTGTTTGTTTGTTTGTTTGTTTGTTTGTTTGTTTGTTTGTTTGTTTGGTTGAACCCTAAGATCTCAGCAACTACTGGCTCAAATTGAAAAATTATTTTTTCGTTGGATAGTCCATTTATCTAGGAAGGCTATAGGCTATATAACATCACGGTACGTCCAATAGGAGCTGAGCATTAATGAAGAATGTTGCAAAAACGGGAGAAAAATATTTCATTTCAAAGCTTTCCCTGCGTGCGCTGCGTAAACGGTTAAAGTTACGGAAAAATTATGTATGACAGAATTATTCTCCATTAAATTTTCTAAAAAAAAGTCCGCGATAGCATATGTTTATCTTTTATGGTTGGCTCACTATAACCTTTCTTTTTGGTAATCAAATTTTTTTTTAATCAAAAGTTTATCTGCGATGGTGTTTTTGTATGCATGATATTATTCCTTATCAAAATAAATACATTATTTATCAAAAGCATTTAATTTTGAACAAAATTGATAATGACCTCATTTGATTTCAATGAATATCTTAAGATATATCATAGTTTGAAATAAACGGAAAATAATAAATTTTGATTTTCAGAGCTTTTGTTGCGTGCGCTGGGTAAACGGTTAAAGTTACGCAAAAATCATGTATGACGGAATTATTTTCCTTTAAAAGTTCTAAAAAAAAGTTCCAGACAGCATTTATCTATCTCTTAAGGTTGACTCGCTATAACCTATTTTAGTTAATAAAATTTGTTCTAAAATAATGCATTAGATGCGAAGGTATTTTTGTAAAAATCATATTATTCCTTATCAAAATTTATACTTTATTCATCACAAGTATTTAATTTTGTACAAAATTGTTTTTTACATCATTAGATTTCAATGAATATCTTCAGAGATATTACAGTTTTAACATAACTCCGCAGCTAAATAATGATCAAGTACTACGCACGCATCTATACTGAGTTGTTTTTTGTTTAGATGAACGCGCTTATCTCAGGAACTACTGATCCCGTCGGATTCGGACGCATTAGAGACTAATAGGTTCATAGACTCCTCCGAGGGAGATGCTCACCGGTCAGGAATCCTCTTTGGAGTGATTCGACCTTAAAGCTTGAGGACCCATCGAGGTCCTCTCCTTTACTAAAAGCCCTGGTGACTTCAAGAAGGTCATCAGAGATAGCCTGCAAAAAAAAACCACCTAGAAGGAGTCGAACGCGCGTACGAAGGGTTCCGTGCCATAGATTTTATCAAAAATCTCCAAAAAATATTTGAAATTTAAATTAAATATTTTGTTAATATTTCAAGTTTCTACCTGTTATTATCGTTAATAAGACCGAGAAATAAAACACGTTTGTTGTTGTATTTTAAAAGTGAATAATATAACTAAATATTCTGTGAATACTTCAAGCGTCTATCTGTTGCCGTTATCAAAATCGACCAAAAAAAGTCACGCTTATTTTATAGGAGCCCCTTCAATATTTATTTTATTCTATTTATTAGTATTTATTTTATTCTATTTATGAGTCTTAGTAATAGGATCCCGTTTTACCCTTTGGGTACATAATCCTACAAAGGGGAACTACTGATCTGAAAAATTCTATGATTGTCTATTTATCGAGGAACACTATAGGACAGAGCTTCCCAAACTTATTTTCATAGTGACGCCCTTAGGAATTTTCTAATTTTTACGAGCCCTCCCCCCGTTATAGTAACAGCCAAGTTAAGTACATACCTACAAAAACAAAATCATAGCTTTTTTGAATTATTTAGGCGTTAACGAATGCGCAAATATTTTAAAATTAGAAAGACTGAAAAAAAATTACCATAAAAACATAAATTAGCACAGACAAATTTCGACGGCGAAAGCAATGTCCCGGTAGCGTAAAGATGCTTATTCGATGTTTTCGCCCGCTCTGGACGGTCGATTTTTTTCAGTGTATTTTCTTATTTTAACCGGGTTCAAGTTTAGAAATCGCGACTTACATTTCTTTGTCTACATTTATTTTCGTTCGACTAGCTCGCTAAGCTAGCTAGACAGCCATTCTATGTGGATCGTCTCACGACGCCCGCCCCCGGGATAGAACCGCGACACCCCAGGGCGTCGCGACGCACAGTTTAGGAAACCGTGATATAGGCTTATATACGTCCATAACATCACTCTACGACTAATAGGAGTTGAGCATCAATGAAAAATGTTGCAAAAACGGGAAATCCACGCGGACGAAGTCGCGCGGGCACAGCTAGTCTGTTATAAAGAAAAGAAATACCAATAATAAGTGATCTCCATTATTAGCACTTATGTTGATAGAACCGATTATAGATCGTGTTGTTATGATAAATTCTCTGTTATTATCATATCCCTGTGCGACATATAAATACATACAATAATCCCTAAATGGGTTGGGTAGAGCTTTACTTCTTGGTACCTACGCCCGGGAGGCCGGCGGGAGTCCGGTTTCACTCACTCTGATTTTTTTAAAATTCTGTATTTGGGAAAACAAAGGGATCTAAAATACGCTAAATTTATTCAGCTTTCATATATATTGAAATAGCTATTATAAAAAGCGCTCGAAAGAAGTCAGAAAATATATAACACTAGCTAATTTGAACCTTAGCTTTATTGCAATAGCGAAAAGTGACGATATTGTCACTTTTCTAGGGCTGAAGGCGCATAACAACCAGTGACAGTTGGTTGTACCATAAAGCCACATCTGGCTTGGTTGCTGGTTGCCACTCTCTTCCCCGTCGATGATGTGTGTACCTATCTGGATAAGAATTTTATTGTTGTTATGACCTATAGATATAGAAAACTGTAGATGGGCAATGTGAAAGAGATAGAGCACACTAACACGTACCTACCTATATTATAACGACAATTAGTAAGTCCTTCTATCCGTATATTAGTAGTTAATCCGGTCTTATCCTTTATCACCTTTGAGAAAAATTTCAATTATCTAGGGCCAAGGGTATAACATTCATATTTTTTAGCCGATAAGCTTATACGTACAGACAACAGCACGTTGGGTTTACCACAAACTGTCAAATTTTCCCAATCGATTATGCACTTTATATTAAATAGCCTTAGGTTGAAAATCGTTTGGAGAAATTTGACAGTTTTGTATAGCCCGACGTGCTGTTAACTGTACCAATTGTTATGTATTTTACTTTAAAAATTACGGATTTCCCATACAAACTTTCATCCCCTATTACATCGCCTTAGGGGTTGAATTTCGAGAAATCCTAAAATACTCTTTTCTTAATGTCAAACCATATACCAATTTGTATGGATTTCACTTTAAAAATGATGTATTTTCCACACAAAGTTTCATCCCCTTAGGCGTTGAATTTCGAGAAATCCTAAAATACGTCATTCTTAATTTTTAACGAAAAAGCCATATACAAATTTGTATGGATTTTACTTTAAAAATGACGGACTTCCCATACAAACTTTCATCCCCTATTTCATCCCCTTAGGGGTGGAATTTCGAAAAATTCTAAAACAAACCCTTTCTTATTTTTTTATCGAAAGGCTATAATACCAATGCTTATGAATTTTGCTTTAAAAATGACGGATTTCCATACAAACTGTCATCCCCTATTTTACTCCCTTAGGGGTTGAATTTCGATAAATCCGGCCTTACCCCTTGCCTTCGTTATAAAAGGAACCTCTGTGCAATATTTCAGCTATCTAGGTCCAAGGGTATGGCCTGGGCGATGATCAATCAGTCAGTGAGTTGGGACTTTCAATATACCTATAAGATTAATAGTCCTTCTATGGTTATGGCTTCAGAGTGAAGTTCACCACCACTTTCCACTTTATAATGATTAATGACTTAACAGGTGCGTTGACTATTTCCGTAAAAAAAGCATAGCATACTCTAACAGGAGATTTATAAGGGCTAAGAATTATGAGCCCCATCTTCAAGCCCTATACACTGTACCCTTCCAGATATATTAACTCCGCCGTCGGGTTTCGTTATCAACCATCTGAACATACCTAAGCTGTCATTTCTAATTGGAACGTAAGTGATCCTAGATACGTATCGCTATTGGACTGAAGATAGCGATAATAACGATTCATAACAACTAATTGATTAAGTGTAATGATGCAAAAACTAAACACCTCTAGTATTTAAATTGCGTCTATTAGATCGGGCGTTGTAAATGTTAACTGGTTACAGAGTAGCTTTTTATTGGGTTCGGTGGGTTTGTACTTATGTTTATTTGAAGTTACTACAAAAAAATAAAAGCTAATATACACGACCGACACTTCATCATAACAGTCTTTATACTTCGACCCACTGCTGGGACACAAGGCCTCTCCTTGTCATCGAAGGAGATTTAGGCAGTAGTCAACCACGCTTGCCCAATGGGGATTGGTGGACGGAGTATAAGGTTATCAAAACCCCCTTGCTGATCCATTAGTCGCCTTCTACGACACTAATTAGAGGATATGGGGTGATGCTATTCCACTCTGCCGCCACGACACGGCTGTTTCTTCATACGTTCATGGATAATTCAAAAGACGCGTGAAGAAGCATTTTGCAAGTCGACAAGGCGAGTTGCCTAATGCGCATATGTCTCACTGTCACGCAGTGCTATCTTTGCATTTGAAACCCACTTCTGTTTACCATCAGGTGGGCTAGAGCTTGACCTTCTTATAGAAAAAAAAACCCGACTTTAACGTGCCTTCCGAACACAGAAATAATAATAAAGAGGAGAGAGATTTGATTGCAGCATTATTACATTAAAATAATACATTCGAATGAAATGTGATCTCCTTATTAGTGTAATTTTTCACCAATGCCTCAAAACACCATTTTAAGGCATTTTTATCACACCGACGGTTCGAGCAGCACTGAGTCGCAAGTCTTGCTTGTGTCCTAAAGAGACACAAGTGCGGCACCAAGGTCACTAAGGCACTTCTATCCTCTTTATTACCGGTCATGTACCCTGCACAGCTGTACGGAAGGAGCAGCATGATGAGGAGGGCTTCACTAAGGTGGAAAGAAGAAAGAAACCCGCCAGACGGAACCACTATGGCACGGCACCGACGGGACCGCAACACCTGCTGCGTCCTGCAACACCTACGACGCAGCTCTACGTGTCCCGCGTCCATAACTCTGGCACGGCCAAAGATGTTGACTACATCCGGGTGAAGACCACTTTCATCTTAAGGGTTGAACGTTTGGAGTCCCGTCACCGAGATAATTTTAACTCGTTTGTTGTGAGCGTGCCGACAGAACGACTGCAAACGTTCCTCAAGGAAGATTTCTGGCCGAAAGGTGTTGTCTTTCGGCGCTTTAGAGGACGACTACCGGATACTGCGCCGTTACGTCATGAGACGCAGAAGATAGTGCCTAGTGTTAATTAGATAATGATAATTTTTATATGTATGTTAGTCTTTAAGGTATATGTAATATGGGCCTAATGTTTTATATTTTACACATTTTGTTGCCTGAAATAAAGAATTATTATTATTATTGTTATTTCTGTGCTTCCGAAGCTTAATTGGAGGGACGGGGAAGACTAGCCGAATGTTTATCGATCAAATCGATAACGTCTTGAAAAAGCACCGGGTCAAAAATAGATATTTGAAATCGCCAAGAATGTATGACGACTGTGTTCAGACGAGATGAAGCGAAAGAAATATGTTAGGATCGTAGCAAGTGGAAAGAAGTGATCTGCCTACCCCTATGGGAGAAAGGCGTGACTTTAGCGTAAGCCAGCACGCGTAGTCCAAGGAAGGGAGATGGTGGGATTAGGGAAAAAAAAAGCTCCTCAGAGCACTCGCCGTGGTACAGACGGTAGAACGCGTTCAATGACACAGCATCGCGATGCGATTGAAGTTGCTCGTAGAAGAACCGAGATGCAAAATTTGGTCATCCGAATACCAACTGCCCATTAACGAGTAGCGTCTATAACGAATGTCCGCAGTGCCATCGGCTTCCTCGTTATTATTATCATTCATATTATGTTATCTATAACTGTCAGAAATATTTCAGATAATTCTTGAGTGATATAAGAGGGCAGAGATTTGCGGAGAACATCTCGAGGGCTCCAAGGGATCCGGTTTAGGTAGATTGACGTCGAGATAACACCGTACAGCGCTAATAATATAATTATACACACACATAGATTATATATTCATAAGTAGCCATATAATTATGCCCCATAATTCAAATCTTAAGTCCTTCCGTAATTACTGGTTTATGAATCTTAGATGCCTAACGATTTTTCTAAAGAGTTTGAGTAAATATAACTTTTTTCACAAAACTACACATATATTTCTGTGAGCTACACATTATAATTATGTATAATAAAATTTAGGGTTTGTTTTAATTCTTAATTTTTTACTTATTTCATTTTTCCTTCACGATTAGTGGTTGACCACTGGCATTAGTTACACAGGTCCCAGGTTTGATTCTCAAAGTTTAGGGCTCGGTTTTGTTCGTGGGTAGAGTTATTTTTGACCTTACCATGCTATTACCATCTTATCAAATTAGTCTGTCTGGAGTCTAAAGCAGTAAGAAAAAACGGTACGGCCGTCGGCTCAGACGCACCGTGTCGAGGGGGGAAAGGGGTAGGTTAGGAAGAATACTTAGAGCCAGCGCGCACTGGTTACTTTAAGTTGCCACAGTCATTGTTTCGTCACTCTTATCAAGTCCTTAGATATGCATGGAGAGGCGCGCACGCTACGACGTGAGTACGTGACAAGTGGGTGACAGTGCGCGCCTCTCCATGCATATCTAAGGACTTGATAAGAGTGACGAAACAATGACTGTGGCAACTTAAAGTAACCAGTGCGCGGTAGCTCTTAGGAGTATTATAGTAAAGACTCCGGTGTAACTCAGTCAAAACGCCTACTTATAACTTGCTAATGTGGCGTGAAACCTGTGTCCAGATATTCATGAGCAATGATGAATATCTTGTGACTTAACATTGAGATATCTACAGAGTGAAACTAAGGATGATTAAACGATCAACGCGATGGCTCAACATCACAAAAGAGCGATAAATACAATAGACGATTGAAGTTGATATTTGTGTTTTCACTGCTTTATCTAAGTTTATATCTGTGTGTACCTATATATATATTCTTCTGTTCCTGAGTTTGTCACTAAACTTTGATTTTGATGAAAAATTTGTATGTGGATCTGCTTGAGACCCGTGAATGATTTAGATTCAGAGTTTGATCATACAGAAAAAGTTCTTTTTTAACATGACGTCTGTTGGGTCCGCTAGCTTTTTATAACACAAGTAAAAAACAAAGTATACTTTTCGCCTAATGGTAAGGAGTCACTGTAGTTTATAAACACTTGCACCATGCTCAATCCCCTTGTCGCTATTCCAAGCTCCGAAGAGTTCTGGGTGCATATTATGACGTAATTTATGGATGGCCAGTAAAACTGTTTTTACTAAGCTTTATTCTATACGTAAGTAGGTAAAGTGAAACCTTAAAGGGCCCTCGATCAAAGCCACAAAAGGAGGCCTCCATAGTGTAGGACCTGGTGACGCCCAGGTGTCGCCAGACGGTGACGCGGGCGGTGCTCTCTCGTTCACGCTCCACCCTGAACGAGCAGGAGCCCAGCGCGAACGCTGGCGAGATGCGGTGCATCAGAGCTGGTAACATCTGTGAAAATTACAATGCATGGAATTCCTCGTTTTTATACTTACATTATTTTATTATATTGCAACTCCACTCTTTAATGTTTAGTGGATTGAATTCACTATACCTAATTACCTGCATAGAAAACGCTGCGACAACGTGACACACCGGGGCGTCGCGCTTCGTATACGTTCAAAGACCGACTATGCTGGACAAACGCTGATGTGAAGGGGCTCTTATTCTAACTCTACAGATAGGTTTTATTTAAACTAGTGGTTTCACAAGGTCAAAATTTGACCATAATTAATTTAAATTACAAGTTCGAACATTATTAAGATTTTATTGTATTCTCAACTTGAACACAGAATAATTACTAACGTAAAAAAGTAGCGCCATCTAGTAACCAACCAACCCCAGTACCATGTAATGATGTGTTTATTCGGTGGACCTTGCTCCTTCTATACAAAGACGTGGATGTTTATTCTTATAGTCACTTACTACGAAGCATGATTTGAAAAATATACATGCGTGTGTGTCAAATACATGGCAGTGTATGTAATGTTTATTTTTATTAATATAATGTATTTTTTATTTATATTTAAAAGAAAAATATTAGCATTCTGCACTCCTTCTCTATATAAACTATAAGTGTGCGAAACATACTCCGTCTCCACATTTTCATAAAAATCACGTATTAATATAGATAACTGAAACAGTAAAATTAGTTAAGATAAACGTTTTTGCCCATCCACAGGTAGAATACTTCAAGGTATTAACTCAATATGGCTGTGTTGTTTTCCCCACGTGGGGAGCTTTTTCTGAGTATCCGTTGATTAATTATGCCTCTAACGTTTTATTTAGCATTTGAAAACTTTTAAACTGGTATTTGAACCGTATAGAATTTTTTTTGCTCCTAAAATATAAAATAAAAACCTCACATGCATATATTTTTGTTTTTAATAAAGTTATTGAAAAAAAAATCTTTTTTATTACTTAGTAAATCATGTAAACTATAACTTGAGAGTCGTGCATTTCTTATTGAAAATTCGCAACTAGTACTTTACAATAAGTTCTTAAATTCATGCATCATCAACAGCTCATATAATGTCCTCACCGAGGGGCTCGAGCCTACCGCACATTAGGGGCGATTAGGCCTTAGTCAACCACGCTGGCCAAGTGCGGGTTGGTCGACTTCACACACAACCTAAGAATTTCTTCATAGGTGTGTGCAGGTTTCCTCACGATGTTTTCCTTCACCGTAAAAGCGTCGATTAAACGTACAGTCAGCTTCATAAATATCTGAGTATCAAGACTAATCAAAATTATCTAACAGACCAAAATTCAATATTATATGCGCTGTTAGAGTATCTTATTGTTGTAACCATCCAGAGTACTCAATATTATCTTAACAACACAATTCCAATTTTATGTAATGTGCTAAGATGACCAATAATATATTCTCGAATAACTATTCAATGGTATCTAAGCACTCAAAATTATCAAAAATATCTTGGTAGTAAAGAATAGTAAACGCTAATCCGGGGTACTACGGTCCATATACTCCCTTCCTGTAAACCAAGGTAAACTAACCTGAGCTGTCATATGCATATGTCATATGACAAATGCAGGGGCTCTAAATTTAAGGTATTAATTTTACCGAATTCTACATATCATTATATTTATTAATATAAATTAATTCCTAAAATACTGAAATCGAATGCTGATTAAAATATCAATCAATGAAAAAAAAAATTTACAGATTTAAATGCAATTTTCTATTGCAACTTAGATATGTTTTTGGATAAAAGGCTGCATATTTAATCGAATTTAGTATGTCATGGGTCATGAAGAAATCATCTTCAACAGCTCATAATAAGTCTCCACCGAAACCACTCGAGCCTACCCTACATTAGGGGCGATTAGACCTTAGTCAACCACTCTGGCCAAGTGCTGGTTGGCCGTTTGCGTGCCCGTTGAGGGTCCACATTGGAATTTTAAGCTTTAGAATGCTTCAGCCTATAGTAAAAGTTCTCAAACAATTGTAAATTCAACCTTTCATTTGTAAAAGAAGACACTCAAAATTTATAATCGGTTGAAGGTGGTCCCTCAAGCGTGACTGACAGGTATCCATATCTTATAATCTAGGTATTTCAAATATTATTGTGGTTCCCACTTAATATGAACTTATGGCGTTCGATCTAGAGACCACCTTCTGCATGCTACTTTTTTTTTATTCAGTGAACAGGAAGGTGTGATATTTAATATAATTATTTTTATTAATGTTTTACTAAGAGTAGTTATTTATAGGAGTTGTAAATTTTACCAAAATTATAGGATATGGATACTTGTCAGTCACGATTAAGGGACCACCTTTAACCGATTATAACTTTTGAGTATCTTCTTTTACAAATGAAAGGTTGAATTTACAATTGTTCGAGAACTTTTACTATAGGCTTAGTTTATTTTATTATTCTGTATATTAAATCATCAATGCAATTAAATACTACATACATTTTTCCTCTTCTTTTAGAATATATTGCTCACAATAATGCAATCATCTGCTATGACACTGCTGAGAGTTTCAATTAAAATATTATTTATCTCCTCTCTCTCCTCTAGTTTAAACTATTTAAAATAATATTGATGATCTTTTTTATTTCTGTTGCGTTATATTTTGTTACCTTTGGTTATCAATCTCTGATCACATCAATTCAAAATCGTTTAGGGAGTTCGTCCACTAGTCCACTAGCGACAATCGCTGAGCTATTTTGTTATAGAATATAAAATAATCAGAGTTCCATACTTAAACGCCTAGTTGCTACAAAAAGTTGCTCATCATTAAAGTCGGTCTGTATCCCGGGCGAAGCGATAGTCGCTTTAAAAAGGAACGAACGGAAATTAACTTGCTAACAAAATTGCTCACAAAATCGCTGACAGAAGTTGTCATAAAAATTAGTTGTTACCGTGGGCAAGTTCCCAGGGCAAATATTCCGTCTGAAAATTGTAACTAAATTAAAACATAACAATTCGCAAAAATACCAATTTAAAGTAAAATCTGTGAAGGCCCTTAATGTCTAACTTTCAATCTATTGAAAATGGAATAATCTATGTAAGTGAAGATATTTATGAGTACTCTGAACGCTTAGATACCAATGAACAGTTACGATGCGTACATATAAAAGATCATTTTAATCGTATATATGTAATTGGAGATTTATGGTATGAAGATATATAAGACTGGTTGTTAGTGTACAATATTTTGATAACTTTAAATGAAAAGATATTATTGAAACTTTGCTCCTAACATGTTTTTGACCAACTTGGCACCTTATATCATTATGAAGCTGACTGTACATATGAATTCAAAATTTGAAAACACATTGGCGGGGATCGAACCAGAGCCTCCCGGGTGGGAGGCGACGCTCTTACACACTACGCCACCGACAAATTCATGCATTCTTATTTAAATGTTATTAAAAATCTAAACTAACACTAATAGAGATTAGCCTGGTGGATATTAAAGACGCTTTTAGTTGAACTGACCAGGTATTTTACAGGCTCGTCGTGGACCAGTCGATCGTTGGTGCACCAGCTCTCAGCGGCGGCGCATCCGTAGAAGAACACGTTCTTTTTGCGCGAGTGGCCGTGGTAGTCGCAGTAGACCAGGGGCGGCTTCTTCCACACTCGCACCAAATACTCTATCAAACCCTGGATCAAAAGAAATACCATAGCAACTACTCGTATACGTAATAGTACACATTAAAGATAAATTTTAAATACAAATTAAAAGAGCACGGCTTGTTTAGAACATCCGTAAGTTTTGTATTGGAACGCGTACATGTAGAGTAGCTCTCGCGGAATTTTACCAAATATAGGTTGGATCATAAAAGTTTCGCATTTTGACCAAAATTTTGCATAAAAAACTAATATTTTTGTTTTCATTCGGGGTTTACAAATTTTAATCCTTTCCTTTCCTTCCTTTCCATTACGTTTTTAAATCCCTGCGGTTAATTATGGAATATGCTATTTCATTTAAAGTACTTCCTCGTTTTCCTACGATCAACCACCAACCCAATTTTTCAGTACATTTTCGACAGTATTGAGCTTTTTTTTACATTACAAGATGGCAAACAAGCTTGCGGCCCACCTGATGTTAAGTGGTCACCGCCGCCTATAGACACTTGCAATATTAAGTGTAAATAACTTAACACCGCAAGTGCGTTTTCCATCCTGGGGACTAAGATGATATGCCCTCCATGCCCAGTAATTACACCTTTATTTATATATTTTTTTATTTTACCGATGACTGCACTAATTACTTTTTTGGGTGCGTCAATTGCCGCTGGGTGATTAACGTAACACTCATCTAATCAAGTTTCATGCACATGCTTGACAAAATTGTCTACATATTGCCTGGACGGCGCTTCTTTTTTACCGATTTTCGAACGTAATTTTCTTGCACTTTCGGTTGCAGATTAGGAAATAAGTTTTACTTAGGAGATAAGTGTAGACACAGATTACATAACGTGATCAAACTTAGTTCTAGGCGTCAGGAATAGACAAAATATTAATAAGAATTACTAGTTAAATTTTAATCAATATTACCGATTAGATTCCGCATAGATATTTTCTTACATGTAACAGTGTTATAGGAAAGCTTAACATTCCAGCAATTTGCCTTAGGGGATCCCGGTTCAAATTGAGTGGAAAATCGTATTCACATTAAAACACATGCAAAACTATGTATATCCATATGAGTATAATCACCTTCGTATGGTAAATAGACGGATGCAAAACGGGACTCGGCTTACACCAGCGTCTATTTAAATCTTCATTAGTCAAGCCGCATCGATGGCTGCAACAAGAAATAACGAATAATGTTTTACCTCCAGCTCGTGATAACCAGGAACCTCTCTGATGACAGTGTCTTTCGACGATAACTTCTCGGGACATATCCATCGAGATGACAGTGCACGGGTCGGGAGACGGTTATCATCATTTTAATACGTGGTAAGGCCGCGTCGAATGTATATTTACAACTTAATAAGCCGAAGCTCTGTAGCGGTTGTTTCATTAGCTGATTCTCGACACGACTGTTCCAGTGCTATTTCGGTGCCTTTATATAATGATAATTGATTCATACGCTTATAAGGCTCACTGCACGCAGAAAGCTTCACAGGGACAATTTAATACGACAAGCTATTAAATGAAATGAATGGCTGGCCACGTAGGAATTTCATGAGTGCGTGAGAGACAACTGGGGCACGCGCCTCCACGATCAAAACTTTGCAATTGTCTTCGAAATTATGAGCACATTCCTCAAAATATAAAAAAATAAGGTATCTACATTTCCTTTTCTTAAATAAGTCCGCTTAAAAGGCATTGTAGATAGAGCTCGATAGAGCAAAACTATTTTAACAACCATTGTCAATGGTATCAACGGTATGGTAGCAGCGTCGATTAAGAAAGAACAACGTTGTGCCATTATTTACAGCTAGGTAAACTTGAGTGCGTCTGCAATCTACGACAATTCACTACAACTCTCCCGTTATTAAAGGGCAATTCTTATAGTGTACGTGCTTCCGACATAATCGCATTCAGCAAGATACGCAGCGGACAAAGAAATCATTCCTGATAACTGTAAATACATACACTGGCGAGATTATTTCACATTAGCCTCTACGGTTATGTCCAGAGCAATAATGTTAAAGGATCATAACATTAAAATGAAAACAAAAAATTACTGCCCAAACGACTTCCCGAGTTCCCGAGAAATGATTCGTTTTAAATTCACACCTCACAGATCTTGATAACGGAAAACGAGGCGGTGTATCGACAAATTATTTTCGAGATAAGGGCTTTTTTGTGACTTTTTTTAATACGGTCAGCAATTTCAAAGGAATTTAATAATTTGTATGATTCAAAGCTGCGTGTTGCGGCTCAGACTATTCGCAGTTCTACGAAGTGGTTCTGGAGTGCATTTTTTCCTGGAGTAGTCAGCCGTTCGTCCAATTAGGAGTGGTTCAGCGGAGACACATCATTAGCGGGCCCGGAGTGCGCGGGCACAGGTCCTCGACTCGTAGGCGCGCGCCCGTCCCTGGCCGCGGCCTTCGCTCGCCGACCGGTTGCGCATCTTTTACTCTAATCAGGGAAAAAAATAAGCGATGGCCGCATGCGCGAACGAAAGCGAACAAGCGAGAAGCTACACACCGTCCGTCGTGTTTTATGGTGGATTGTTGCGGTACCGGAGCAACGAACAGGGCTGTGGCGCCTCTGCGCCACGGACTCCTACCTAACACACTGAATCATAAAACATTCAAAGTGGATACTTTCATTACATATAATTTATATGCCTTTAATTAATATAATTACCTCTCCAGTAGTAATAATATGACTGCGAGTAATTATCAGATACTATGAAGTGTTACACATAAAAACTGTTCAGGTTAAATGGGCACCACAGTTGCTAAGTGCTAAGGTCGCTCAGTTGAGGTAGATATCTTATTATGGAGTTTACATAAATCAATATGGTGATTATGTAGATCGCAAACTACACAAAAAGCAGAGCGTAGTAGCCCTGGGAAGGCTGCAGTGACGACCGCGGAGCGCGGCTGGTTCAAGGGTCCACCACCCGTCTATTTATAGCGCATCGATGCTATCAGGCCTCGGCCGTGCTATGGCCTCGCTCGATCTTTACCCGCCCTCAATGCACCCTTCGCATAACGTTCAGCCTATAAAATAGACCAAAGAAACTAACATTTTATATTTATTCCACCTATTTATAACATATGTCCATTGTTTGAACCTCGCTCGGAATTCGTAGCCGAAGGGCAGTTAGGGCCTTACTTTCCAGATCTCTATTGCACTGATCAAATTGAATATACGTAAATGTTTTAAAAGCAAGGACGAGTATAATCAGTGTACGATGCGTAGTCGATTTGACCAAGGGACGGGGGTGTGGGCGGTGCGGATGGCACACGTCACGCTAATCCGTATGCTGCGCGCGGAGACTGCTTCCTGCTGGTCGCACTCGGAGAGCATATTCAACTGTGTCTCTAGTTCGTATTCAATCGCACGCGTCCACATGCATCTTTATCATTGCGTTAGTTAGAGAAGATAGCCGACATTGAGAGGCGAGTGTCGACTTAGGAAATCGTCGTTAGACAACGACGCCAGGATTCGCTAACCGTTGGTAACTCTGTATTCTCGACTGGCACACCGGACACGACGCGAGTTATTTACGATAGTCGCGAGACAATCGGCCGGTCGCCGAGCTTATCCGGTGCTACCGCGACTATAACATGACGTGGCTGTCTTTATTAAATAACGTCCTTTGGAATTAACACACGTGTTTAGTTCGTATTTATAGCATCGCTGAATCATGTTCTTGGTATGGCAATAACGAGCTGTTGTCATGGCAATATGTAGGGTCGTATTCAAGCAGTCAAGTAACATTTGATCGAGAAGTAAATTACTACTCGGATGAGGTAAGAGCAGAACTATTAATTGTTGGTCGTAGATGGGTGCATGTAGATACAAAGATTTGCTATAGGACAGTTCAATGACACGAAGCTTGTCTCCGACGAGTAGTCTTAGCGGGAGGAATGCAGACGGTTTACCACGGAACACTTTCGCATAAGTGAGCACCACTTATGGCCACATTCAAATTTTAATTTTGCTCTGAATATACAGTATTAATGAATACATTAACTGGTACACACATGGTCATAAAATGGAAATGGACGAGCTAGAACTAATCGTTGAACTGATTTTGTTATGGAGCTTTAGGCGCGGCTTAGATAAATTGAACCCGTATTGACGACTTAGTGCAACTTTGTAATCCAAAGGCAGTTATTATGAAAACGTTATAATCTCGCAAGGACATTCCCCTATACCACGTTTGGTTTCCTGTTTTTGAGCTGCTTATTTCTTAGTTATGTGCGTACAATTACAAAGTGTGATGTTCGCATAGCAATGTTTTCATTACTTGCATATTTTCAGCCAGTTCAAAAACAAAGCTAAAATAGATTTAAACGTTAATTTTACGGTGTGAGCGAGTCGTGCAGCTTGCCGTGTAATGATTGCGATAAACCAACACTGCTGGTCAACCGCGACAAATACTTCCGCGCCGCTAACTTCCATTGATTTACCTATCGAATCCGTCATCTGGGCCGCGATGCACGACCTTCGTGATGCATTTCTTCTCTTCTATCCAATGCTGTGTACATTCTCGCTATAATTGGCTTGTATAGCAAAATGTTGCTTTTGCCTCTATATTATTAATTTTAAAAATAAAGGAATTAGGAAGCGTGTATCGGGCGAATGGCGTAGTCGGCCCGGGAGTGCAATATTTACATAATCACCGGCACTGGTCGACCTTGAATGGGTAGACGCTCTGCTGTTATTTATATAATGTGAAAATATTATTAAATAAATAAAGATTGTATCGGAGCATTCCTTTTTTATTTGGTGCCTATAGCGGTCAAGTTCAAGTGCAAACGATTCCATTATAAAATCGCACTTCTACGTAAGCCCGACACAAGTCCAGCTAATAATATTAATTCTGACGTATTTATTGAGGTGTAATTACACGAAAAATTTATTCTTCACAATAAAATTGAACTATTATTACTCATAAATTAATGCAATAAACGTCATTTTTTAAGAATGACTGATGCTTCTTGTGTTAGAGACATTTAAAAGAGTGCGGTAACGCTAGCCAATTAACATTAGACAAGGGTCACGAACACTTGCACAAGTAAAAATATTCTTAACTACAAGAATATTTTTACAATTGGATTAGAATCAGTCAATTTAACTAAATTTTAAAATTTTGTTTTTTGAAATAAGCGCGCCGATTGTACTTTTCATAATTCATTAGAAGATGTTACTTGATGCTTATTGTGATAGAGCCTTTGAGGAAATTCAGCGAACACGTTGATAAAGAATTTTATGATAATAAAATGTACCTAATTGTGTAAGAAAGAGGAACTGCGAGGTGCATTTAAAACATTTCATTCTGTGAAAGCTTTGATAATAAATTGCAGATGGTTTCAGAAAAACAAATTCAAGTTCAGTGCGGATGGTTGTCTTCGCGGGATGTCGTTGACTCGGAGTCGGTCATCTATTACAATGACGCAAGAGGTGGAGCGTGAACTATTTGCACGAGGTTGTTTACTGGCGTCAGCAAAGGGCGGCCATGGACTTGCTTTACGGCTGAACTTGGACGATTTTACTGAATAGGGAATGAAAATGCCCATTACTAAACGATTTTCTTTGCATAGCTATTTTATTTTCTCGACCAGCATAATTTGTCTCTCAACATTTAAAATTTGAGAAGCATAATAATTTATTATTAGTATTTTAGTTTATTCTCGAGATAATATCGGCAACTTTATCCCTTAATATTTGTGAGAGTTCTCAGAGCTTTGGCCAATTTATACGAGGGTATTCTGAATAGTTAATATGTTATTGTCAAGCTGTTTGGCCAACAATATTTATATTGTCAATATCAATTAATTTTCCTTATTTTACCTCAGGCATGGTAATTAGCGTCACTTGACTGTCATGTCTCAATCGACCTGCCCAGCGTAGTACAATGGCCAGGGTCGACCATCCACTATTATGAGGCGTACTCGGTGCCATCGTAATTCATTAGTCGAGTCTGCTCTCTTCGCTTTATTTATGGTGGCTTAGGTTTTGTCCGAGAGCACTCTCGTTTGTGCTTTCAATGTTGCAGCTGCACTTAATGGTCACACGACTGCGGAATAATAAGAATGGTTACTTGAATAGGATGACGGGGGTCAAGGTTTTGTCGCACAGTTCTCTAACCTTCCTTAATGTTTACATGTTGAGATTTCTTTTTTAGCGCATGTAGGTATTTCTCAACTGACTAACACTAGCGAACTTTTTCGAATTACCACAGTAATTATAATGCAATTTACATGCCTGGCTATAAAGGGGATGGTCAAGACAGGAATGTTTAACATTCTTGTGATCAGTTACGTCTCACTATAATCATTTCTTGGACGTACTTGTTTTTTATATGTACTTCATGTAATAGGTAAATAGAATCTTGTCGTAATAATATAGACCCTTATTGAGAGATTCAAACTTACTATTATCGTTGGGATTGTGTTACGATTAAATTTATTTTTAATCCAGCCTATAAAGGAACTCGAATTCAGAGTTGAACAGTGTTCGCTGCATGTACAATTATGTTTGATTAATATTTACATTTACGCTTACTTGTTAAAGTTTTCTGTATCCTGTCTCAATTTTATAAAGTGGAAGTAATACTACGTAAAATTAATAATCTTGATAAACTACATGATTTTTATTGTAAGCAAGTTTACAAAATTACTAAACAAGAAGTATTTGGTCGTTGTTTTGTTAAAGTGAGAGTTTTGATTTATTGCTGCTCATAAAATCAGACATCTTAAAGGGATGATCGTGGATGTTGCTTTGCATTTAAATGAGGCACATTAAAGAGTTCGCACAGTGTTATTTTGCAGCGGAGGATTGATGATTGCCGCGTCAGCCCGGGAACCAATAACATGATTTCCCGGAAGGTTCTGGGCTAGATTTAATTGCTGGGCGGTCGCAGTCTGTTCTGTACCCTTGGATCATAACACCACGCGCGACTAAAATTAAAGAACGTGAGCACGCATCGTGCGCAGAAAATATCGTATGAATGTTATAAATGCCCCTTTCAAATGTTAAGCGTCACAAAGCAATAAAGTAATATGAAAATTTACACATAAATAATATACAGTTTCCCAGTAACTGTATTTTATAAATGAAATTGTGGCGACGGCGCAGAAAGTGTAGGTGATTGCGCGAACACAATCCCAAGGGAATCCGGAAATACAATGAGTGCAACTAATTGTGCAATCGAGCTTTAGTTACGGCGCCGCCGCATTGCGCCGCAGTCCTCTGAGAAGTAATGGCTTCTTTGGATTCCCAGATCTATTTTTTGTGACCTTTGTAATCGAAACAAGCTATTATGCCTTATCAATTTTCTCAGGATATTTAAATAAAATCAGCGCACAGTCATTGCAGAGCCATTTACGATCGGAAACCAATAAAGGGTCCTCTATATCTGTTATTCCGTGTCAAATAAACATGAGCCAGTGTCAATATTGTACGAGTCAACGGCGATAACAAAGAACCGCACAACTGGTTGCTAAACACGGTTCTCAAACAAAGCACTTAAATAAAATAAAGAAATATGTTTTTTACTTAAACCTTTGAGAAAGGTCCTTTAAGTTTGTGGTATAAAAGTGGTAATAGTGTAGCAGGGCGACGTCCGCCCGTGAGAAAGCCGTGATCGCTCCGTCGATGAGCCATTCAGATTGGTTTTATGATATTTCAAAATCACGTTTATAACCTTAAACCTGTGGGAAGGAATCACACCTAGCGATAACAATTACATCTAATGGTGTTCACCGATGACCGTGAATGGTAGAATCTTGCTTTCTGCTTGTTTTCTTGACTCAATTGTTTGCTTTGTGTAGCAAATCTTGCGTGTGCTTATAAGTTTAAACCTAAATATATCTTGCATTTTTTAAAAATAACATCAGTATTTGTGGTTATTATTAAATTAACTTCAATGTTACTTCAGTGTATATTTAAGACAAGAATATTTATCTACACCGGGTCTGGACGAATGCACGTGTGCACTTTCGCAGGTAACTATTATTTTAATGAGCATAATTTTCTGAGATGCAACTTAATTGTTTCATTATACAACCACATTTATTTCTAAGAGTAAGAATAGATGGAAGATCTTCTTTTATTGGATTAAAACTGCAAACAGCTTGTAGTGTACTTATATTACTACAATTTAGTCACTGTATCAATGACTACGTTAATTAAGACGGAGGTAGTGGTCAAAAAACATTATTTCTTATTGTACTTATTGATGATAAATGTGCCATAAACACGATAAAAAATAAGACAGCGTAGTCAGTCAAGTCGTTTTCGTAAATCGGTAATTGATTCCGGCAGTGTTACCACGTGGATTAAGGGAGATTACTAGCTAGTGTGGAGAATACTGATTTCGCTAAACACATACGTGATGAGTGGTTGTCGGGATGGACACGGGGAAAATTATAGGGTAAGGTCGTGTTCGGTCCTCGCAGCCCGAGCGCTCGACACCTCTGCCTGCGCGGCCGGCATGTTCCGGCGTCGATTATAACGGTAACCGTGGTCGAGGGTGGGTCTCCTGCGACGAAGACTAGGCGTAATTGCTTAAACACATAACCACCGGCGTCTCGCGTACCAAGGATAATCAATAACATTCCCGTATCGGCGACGATCGAAACTATTAGCTGCTGTGTTCAGCTCGACAATGACGCTGATGGATGATATAGCGTAGCCTCGAGCTTCTTCAATGCCTTTACAAATGAAGCTGAGCTTGTAGAGAAACCTTAAACTGTTGATGCTTTCTTCGAAGATCAAGTATCAAGAACAAAAAAAAAACACTTTATCTAAAGAAAGAATATTTATTGGCAGATTAATAGACACAAAAGCAGCTGTCATTAATAATAACAACAGATTGATGATGCGTCAGCTAATTGATGTAATCAAGAACAAACTTCGTGAAGAGGGCTGGATTCCGTCAATAGCGTCCCGTTCGAAAATTTTCATAGATTACAGTCACGATCTTTGCTACAGGGAAATCAATTTTCTTTCGGAAATAATATACAACGGTTCATGGAACGGCCCAAATTCGTGACATTTCGATTTGTGCAAAATGCTACAGCTAGCAATGCAAACAATCTAGTTAGATACGGTAAGGCACGCAGTAGGAATTTGATATTGATGATTTATAGTGAGAACAAACGATGGGATCTGGAAGATTCTCGACCATGGGGTCCTATTCGTAGAAGACGAGATTTTGTCATGTTCATAATATTTTGATTCCTAGTATAATATTCAACGATTAGTGGAATATCACGCTATGAATCAAAATATGATATTCCACGAATCGTTATTTCATATGAACAGTGAATACCGTATATTATGATAAAGTAGATATCGCATGACCCTTAAACAACTGTATTCTTTCTTAGGCCCTAACCTCGTATTCACAAATATTACAATAAAGTCTCTCGAGTCTTGGATAAGTAAACATATTGCATGATTAAGAAAAGAATAGAACCTTAGCTGTGCGTTCATTATAGAGTACGCATAGTGCCGATCCCCCTTAGGTATTTTCTATATACGAGTATATATATATATAGGTTTTTTTACCCTGTGCTTCCACGCGCACTATGAGACCTCAAAAGGCTTGCCATATTGCACACTGAGAAATGCCTCATTTCGCTTAGTATTGTATTTTACCTAGACAAGTATTGTTTGCAAATACGGGCGTAAGAGTATATATATCTTATATATAAATGAATTGCTGTTTGTAGTCTCGCTACAACTCGAGAACTGCTGAACGCTTTATCTTATCTTGGTCTTGAAATGTTTGTCGTAGTCCAGGGAAGGTTTAAAAGGTGAGAAAATATGGACAAATTGCGAGGAAGATAGTAAAAACAACAATTTCATTTTCCCATATAAACTGTTCTGCCTACTTTCCTGTCAAACATTTGACGTTCCGCCATTTTAGCGAAGGAAGAGTTTTAATGTCGTTAGGATAGGTGCAAAGACGTTTAGTACTCCGTGAATAGGTGATACGAAGAACACCGGGTCATCTAGTCTAGGTATAAAAGGAACTTTTTTTGGCATGACTTTGCCACCTCCAAGAATTAGTACTATTACAATACTTAGGTTGGAGTAGATCAACATTTTTCTATTCTATTCTTAATAAATGACGTCGCGATACTTATACGTACGCATTTTGCCAATGTCAAGTGAAAATGTAACTAAAGTAACAAAAATAGTACGGTTGATTGGAGTTAAAAATGGAGTCTCTCAAAACGTGTTTTTACAATAAGAACTCGGGAGAAACTCCTAGATCAACATTAAAAACGGCGATTAATATTTAACCGTTGGCAGTTGACATTTTATAGTATAGAAAAATTGTCAAAAACTCAAGGTTAACTTTTAATCGTTTGTTTTATGTGATGCTGAACTCAAGCCTCAGTGTATAGTGCAGTGGCGTAAAACCTTGTTTTTTTTATGCCAAGTTTTAGGAACTCACGTTACCAAGAAACTTGAGATTTAAATCTGAGAAAATTAACACCATACATCGCGGGTACAGCGCACATAATTAACAAAATAAACAGAAACAAACCTTACATCGTTGGTGCGGAATAAAAATGAATATAACATCACAATTTAATTACCTTATTTCCGACTGTAAAACAGTATATTTGTTTAAAAGACATTAATGACTTGCTGAGACGTGAGTTATACCCAAAACTTTATATGGACCGGTATACTCATAATTTACCCGAAAAACGATGTAATTATATTTCGAGATTTTAATAATGAAAGAAATCCTGTTGTTTATAGGTTTTAGTTCATTTGGACTGAATTGACTTGGAGAATGTGTAAACAAGTTGAAATAATGTACTGGCAGACAGTTAAGAAACGATTCAGGATAAGCGGCGCTAGCACTCGTGTTTTAAATTGGTTTATATATATTCATACTATCCTACTATAATATTATAAACGCGAAAGTTTGTATGGATTTATGTGTGTTATTTATCTATCACTCAAAAAATACTGAATTGATTTTAACGAAACTTTACAATATTATAGCTCATACATCAAAACAATATATAGGCTATAATTTATTATACGAATCCTGCGCAGAAGATCGCAAGCAGAAGCTAGTAATGCCATATTTATACATTTGAAATGAATTAACGTGTTTTAATAAAAAAAATAGTATTTAAAAGATGCGAATCAAATCAAATAGTGTGTAAAGATTGACAACATCGCAAATAGATATACAGGCATAGATTTTTTTTTAAATTCAACACAAAAATATTCTCAATTATAAAGAATGATAGGTCAATCCGAAAACCCAAAGCAACTAGTGGTGGCTAGTGCTGCAGTTTATCTCTCACACTAGCTCTCTTCGCATTTGGATTCCACTTCTGCTTACCATCAGGTGGAATTGAGTCATTTGCTTGACCTTTTTATGTAAAAAAACTAACGACCGGTTGCACCAAGTTTTACTTTTACAATTTCGTAAAAAATTAACATATTTTTAAAAATGGAACAACCCATTCATATGAATCAAGTTGACTTTTGTTTTATTAAAATAATTTTATTCACAACGAAATTTTATTTAAGTACTTGAAATGTTTTTGAAAGATTCTAGATTCATCCTCATACGTCATTCTGGTATTATCATAACAAATACAAAGCCGATGGTTCAAGGACTACAATATGACCCTGAACCATTCTGTGGCAAAGGACGCTTGGGTTAACACACTCAAAAACACTAATTAAGCGCACTGAGGATCTACTGAAGCTAAACCGGGGCTAAATGAGTGTGATGATTATAGCTCTATTTAGGACTATAGCTTTTGTGAAACTCTCATTCACATCACAGCCGATATTTTCGAGCTGGATGAAATCAAAACAATCCAAGCTGGAAATATCATTTTGGACAGTACTCAGCTAAAGGAGTGAAATGAAATGAAAAAGCTCATTATTTAAATGGACTTTGCTAAGTACTTTTAAATGGTAAAAAAACCCTAACACCATTCCCAATATTTATTATTATTATGCTGAACTGGAGACGAAATGGCGAAAGAAACTGCAGCTTACAATTTCTTAATGATTTCAAAACATCATTACATCGAGCATTGGCTATTTGCTCGATTCATCATTACATGTCAAAAGATATGAATAAATTATAAGTTCAAATGCGTAAATTTTGGGCAGATTTTACTCCCACGCATTTGGATCATTTAAATAATTATATATCTGGTAATAAGCTTTTTATAATTTCGTTATTATTAGTTTTCGTTCTAAACCATTCTAGCGGTATCTACATCACTTTAATAGTTTTAACTGCGTTTGCCGCACAACTTAGTTTTTGAGAAAGTTTTACTATATGTGGACCCCATTGCAATTTGGAGTCCAAAATGACTCATAAGAAAGTTATTTCCACAGGTTTCAATTCTACTCCATTTATTTGTACACTAGTTTCTACACATCTCACATTCAGTGTAGTAAACTTATCTAATTTGGTTTACTTTTCATTAAGCAACAAGTTAATAAACTTCTTTTGCAAGTGCATTGTAATTAAATGCAATTGTATTTTCGTCATAATTATCTAATTTTCTATTTACTTTGAAACTCAAAGAAGTGCAATCCGCAAACATATGCAATATCATGATTGTCCCCTATTTAGTAAGGTAAGTCATTTATGTAGACTAGAAAGAGAAATGGACCGAGAATTGAGCTCTGCGGAACATCTATTGTGACTAGAGCACCTGGAGTTCTTTTACAATTTATATCAACATTCTGTATACTATTGCTCAGGTATGAAGTCATAAGGTTAAGAGCCTTGTTTATAATGCCGTAATGGCGTAATTTCCTGACCAGAGTAATGATGATTAACTCAGAAAAAATGACAAGAGCGTCACGCGATTCCTTCCAAGTAGCAAACACCTCCTTTACAAGTTAAGTCGCGCATCAATTGTGGAACGACCCCCAGTGAACACGAATTGTTTTTGATGACATAAGTTATATTTATTTAAATGCTTTTATAGTTGATTGAGCATTAGCCTCTCAAAGATCTTATTTAAAGTTGGTAGAATAGAAACAGGCCAAAAATTGGTGGGATCTGAGGTTTCGCCAGATTTGAATAACGGTATAATTTTACTGTGTTTCTATATTGGTTTTTGTGTGTTTTCATCAGAAAACACACCAAAACCAATATAGCTGTTAAATACGACTACTAAATAAGGAGCTATTATAGTTATAATGGATGAGATTGTTTTTACTGACAGTCTCAAAAGATCCATATATTTCTTCAGGTCAATTCAGACTAAAAGGTATTTATCTTTATAATTAATGAATGTAAATTCGAAGTTACTGTCACATGATGATACATTTTTTATAGCAGCTCTTTAGGTGAGGTGGAATACGACCGAAGTGATTTAGTAGTCTGTATGGGAACATCTGAGAAAAACCTTTCAAATTAATTTAAATTAAATCGAATCAGCTTTAACATTACGGCGGCGTGCTTGACTTTTACCAGTTTCATTGTTAATAATATTCTAAGTTTCTTTCATTCTATCTGTAGAAGTTTTAATTTTGTTTTTTAAGTAAACTGACTTGGCAGTGGAACTGGCTCGTTAGAAAACTTCCGAGTAGTGGTTTACAGAGGCAACAAATATCATCGAGACATCAAAATGATATGATTTTTGACTATCGCACAACTTATTCCTGCTATTGTAGATACCAGGTGTTGTCCATTAACTAAACTAAGTTAGACGATCACAGATCGTGTTTTGTTTTTGGCGCAGAAGTGTTGGTTAATTCAACATTATTAAATAAAATAAGGAAACTGGCTTACCTGGTCAACCATTTTAAGGCAACCATGGTAGATTCACAATTAAACTGGAGTACATATAAGGACTCAATAGGACTTACTTCGAGGCTAGTCGTTATAGATCACAGTGACGCAAATAGTCCCGAATTAGCACATAGTAAAAAAATAATAAAATATGAATATAAAAGTTAAAGAAGTGTTCTATATAGACCACAATTTCCATCCACAATGTATTCATACAGTAAAATATATGAAAGTATAAGCAATATGAAAATATTATGCATGAAAACACAGAAAAGCATGCCGCGCATGAGATTTGAAATTGTATTTTGACAGCAAAGTAATCGAAACCATGAAACCCGACACTTAATGAAGGCATATAAGAAATTTGACACGTTTCAAAATAATGTGGAGGTGCTTCTTTTCTATTTTCTTTAGTAGGAAATATCTTCCTGCATATGAAATTGCATCGTAATTTCTAAAACATTACATAGACAGAAAGGAAGATATTATTTAAAAACGATTTCGTCCAGTCAATAAATATTTGTAAAAAATATGACAGTTAATTTCAGTTTTTTTTTTGTTTTGCTACTTTATTGTATCTTTTTATAACACTAGGGGCCCGTCCCGGCTTCGCACGGGTGTTCATTTATTTTTCAAACATTTTGGATAAACGTAGACTAAATGTATCTATGCAAGATATACCAACGTTTTTTTGAATTCCTAATTAACATTTTCTTATATCAACTTTTATATTTTGTCCATTATATCCTATATCTATATGCTAGCTTTTGCCAGGGATGTCCACGTGGATTTGTTGTTATGGGTAGCATTTTTTGGACTGTTTGGACTGGGGTAAACATTACAATTATGCTAAAAAAGTGGGTGTGTGCAATTCACACACGGCAGAAGTGAAACATCAGAAAAGTAGCAAAAGTGATTCAAGAAGGAACAGATGTTTTTATAGGTTGTCAAACATTTAAACAACAAACTTCTATGCGTTTAAACAACAAAGTCGTTTAATGAAACGAAACAGCAACACCAAAAAGTAAATAGAACTTTCAAATCACAATGGTGCTAAAGAAGTTTCACTTAACTCATATTTATTTCTTATCTAGAGCCTAAATTCAGTGTTTCATGGTTTTATCTTCACAAATGACGAACTGCCATACAAACTTTCATCCCTTATTTCAAGTGCTACCCAGACGGAAGCAATCGATGCCGTCGCTTATACAAGTGATTGGTTTACCGGGTCTGCCAGTGTAGCCTGTTTTTCGCGATAAAAGTATTGTGTATTGGGTTTATTTGTTACAAACATACAAACCTTTCCTCTTTTTAATATTAGTATATAAATATGATGGGAGAGACGCTTGTATTGGGTGAGTTCATAGGCTGCAGCGGCCGGGTTCTTGTGTGCGAACATTGTAATATAAAAATGAAAAGAAACACCCATTGAATACATTTCAAAATGCATTGTTCCTGTGTATTTCTTGCGAATGTCTGCATTCAAACCTCTCTCATGTTAGCCTTTTTTGAAATACTGACTTGAATTAGAGTTCTGTGTTAAAAATAGCAATAGCCGGATTGAATAATAAAACCGACAAACTGTGCACAGGATCTGGTTTCGAGTGTAAGTTTGCAATAATAATGAGGCGGACGGAAGTCGGAATCAATACTTGTACTTACCGCTGACAATTTGTTGACTTGGTGTTAATTTGTTTTGTTTCTGATACGCAGTTATAGGGCTCCAGGCAGACGGACTAAATATCAACTGCACACCAAATGCAATGCAAACTACTGCATGGTCAGTACAGCCCTAACGCAGTTGGACTAACTGCATTTGTCATCATCATCGTCAACAGCTTATATAATGTCCCCACATTAGGGGCGATTAGGCCTTAGTCAACCGCGCTGGCCAAGTGCGGGTTGGACGACTTCGCACAGAACTTAAGAATTTCTTTATAGGTGTGTGCAGGTTTCCTCACGATGTTTTCCTTCACCGTAAAAGCGTCGATTAAACGTACATTATGAATCCAAATTTGAAAACACATTGGTACGTGGCGGGGATCGAACCAGTGCCTCCCGGGTGGGAGACGACGCTCTTACGCACTACGCCACCGACGCCTCTTCTGCATTTGTAGTGTATCACAATATTAATTGAACCCACAGCTAGGAAGTAAAAGCTTGGTCAAATCACATAAGTATTCATATTTACAATCACATGGTATATTATAAATTTATTCATATACAATGTAGAACTTGAAGTCAAAAACTTCAAATTCAGTTCAGATGATAAAGAAATAAAATTTGTCCGTTATCTAGTATCCATAACGCTCATTCTTAATGATACTTAATTTGGGCTCGATAATTGGTGTGTTAGCCATGTGATGCTGGTATAGTAGAATAGCATCACACTACCCCATATCCTCCAATGGGTGTCGAAGAAGGAGACTAATGGATCAGCAAAGGGTTATTGATCACCTTATACTCCGCCAAGCCGCATTGGGCAAGCGTGGTGGACTCAACCTCCTTCTATGACAAGGAGACGCCTTGTGTCCCAGCAGTGGGTCGAATTTTAAAGGCTGTTATGATGAATTGGTGTGAGCGTGAAAATCCTAATCCTATCACAGATAATATAATAAGTACAATGTTTGGATGTGTGTTTGACTCTTTCACGCAAAAACTACGGAATGAATTTTAGTGAATCCTTACAATAATTATAGTTCATACATCAGAATAACATAATAGGTTGGGGAAAAAGTTTCTTCGCATTTTTTAAGAAAATTCAAAACATTTTTTAATATAGTTTATTTACATTTAACTAAAGTATGTAGGTACCATTTTGTTCGATAACTTTTTGCCATCTTGTAGGTAGGGACATGATCCCATTGCTATAGAAATTTTGGGACTTCTGGTCAAAATACCGCGACAAGTGGTTTTGGCAGTCCTCTCGTGATGTTAACCTGACACTGCCTAAAGAATTCTGAAGAGACCGAAACAGGTGGAAATCTGAAGGTGCAAGGTCAGGACTATACGGCGGATGCATTAACACCTCCCAGCCAAACTCTCTTAATTTTTGCTGAGTGTCTAAAGATGTGTGAGGTCTAGCGTTATCATGATGAAAAACCACACCCCTTCTGTTGATTAATTCCGGCCGCTTTCTCTCAACTTCTTGCTTTAATCTCATCAGTTGTTCGCAGTAGAGTTGAGAATCGATGGTCCTGCCTGGTGGTAACAGCTCATAATGAATAATGCCCTTCCAATCCCACCACACACACAGCATCACCTTGTTGCGAGTTAACCCGGGTTTCGCCACAGTCTGTGAAGCCTGACCGGCCTTTGACCACGACCTTTTTCGCACGTTCTTGTCGTACGTGATCCACTTTTCATCACCAGTTATCAGCTTCTTCAAAAATGGTTCGGTTTCATTACGTCGTAATAAAGAATCACAAATGAGTACACGGTTCATTAGGTTTCTTTCAGTGAGCTCGTGAGGTACCCAAATGTCGAGCTTTTTTGTGTACCCAGTTTTTTTCAAATGCGCCAAAACTGTATCGTGGTCAATTCCCAGTTCTTCAGCTACGTCGTAACTACTGACATGCCGATCTTGCTCCACTTTTTCGAAAATGGCATCCATTTTATCTGTAATAGGGCGACCAGAGCGACGTGCATCTTTGACATCAAAATTTCCGGATTGAAAACGCTTAAACCAAATTTGTGCTACTCTCACAGACACTGCACTAGGTCCATAAACATCGCAAATTTTTTTCGCGGCTTGCGTTGCATTTTTACCTTTTTTGTAGTAAAATTTTAAAATGTATCGAATTTCTTCATTAGATTCACTCATCTTGGCGGTACGAAAAACAAATGAAAATCACACATTTTCCTAATTTGAATTTGGAATTATGTTCTTTAAAATTTAAACTTTCAATGATACCAAAACCAGCCAGATACAAATAGTATAGCCAAAGAGATTTTATTACAAGTTTATACATACTATAATGCGAAAAGACTTTTTCCCCAACCTAATATAAGCTATAATTTATAATGATACTGCGCAGACGAAGTCGCGGGCAGAAGCTAGAAAATTATATTGTTATATTACTAGCTTCTGCTCGTGACTTTGTCTGCACAGGATTAGTATAAGTTATAGCCTATATGTTATTATGATGTATGAGCTATATTATTGTAAAGTTCCATCAAAATTCATTCAGTAGTTTTTGCGTGAAAGAGTAACAAAACACATCCATCCATTTATCCAAATCCATATATTATCGCGTTTATAATATTAGAAGAATAATGGTTTCAATTTAGTGCATAATTTATAAACAATGCCATTATCTATTGCGTTACCCATTCTGGAGGTGAGATAAAAACCTGATTAGATTTTATCCCAAAACATTAACAGCTCGTTTCTGCGGTTGCCATTAACGTCTCTCATAGAACTTTATTACTAGACATATTAGGTTGGGGAAAAAGTCTTTTCGCATTATAGTATGCATAAACTTGTAATAAAATCTCTTTGGCTATACTATTTGTATCTGGCTGGTTTTGGTATCATTGAAAGTTTAAATTTTAAAGAACATAATTCCAAATTCATATTAGGAAAATGTGTGATTTTCATTTGTTTTTCGTACCGCCAAGATGAGTGAATCTAATGAAGAAATTCGATACATTTTAAAATCTTACTACAAAAAAGGTAAAAATGCAACGCAAGCCGCGAAAAAACTTTGCGATGTTTATGGACCTAGTGTTGTGTCTGTGAGAGTAGCACAAATTTGGTTTAGCGTTTTCAATCCGGAAATTTTGATGTCAAAGATGCACGTCGCTCTGGTCGCCCTATTACAGATAAAATGGATGCCATTTTTGAAAAAGTGGAGCAAGATCGGCATATCAGTAGTTACGATGTAGCTGAAGAACTGGGAATTGACCATAAAACAGTTTTGGCGCATTTGAAAAAAACTGGGTACACAAAAAAGCTCGACATTTGGGTACCTCACGAGCTCACTGAAAGAAACCTAATGAACCGTGTACTCATTTGTGATTCTTTATAACGACGTAATGAAACCGAACCATTTTTGAAGAAGCTGATAACTGGTGATGAAAAGTGGATCACGTACGACAAGAACGTGCGAAAAAGGTCGTGGTCAAAGGCCGGTCAGGCTTCACAGACTGTGGCGAAACCCGGGTTAACTCGCAACAAGGTGATGCTGTGTGTGTGGTGGGATTGGAAGGGCATTATTCATTATGAGCTGTTACCACCAGGTAGGACCATCGATTCTGAACTCTACTGCGAACAACTGATGAGATTAAAGCAAGAAGTTGAGAGAAAGCGGCCGGAATTAATCAACAGAAGGGGTGTGGTTTTTCATCATGATAACGCTAGACCTCACACACCTTTAGCCACTCAGCAAAAATTAAGAGAGTTTGGCTGGGAGGTGTTAATGCATCCGCCGTATAGTCCTGACCTTGCACCTTCAGATTTCCACCTGTTTCGGTCTCTTCAGAATTCTTTAGGCAGTGTCAGTTTAACATCACGAGAGGACTGCCAAAACCACTTGTCGCGGTGTTTTGACCAGAAGTCCCAAAATTTCTATAGCAATGGGATCATGTCCCTACCTACAAGATGGCAAAAAGTTATCGAACAAAATGGTACCTACATACTTTAGTTAAATGTAAATAAACTATATTAAAAAATGTTTTGAATTTTCTTAAAAAATGCGAAGAAACTTTTTCCCCAACCTATTATAACGCAAATTTAATAACAAAGATGACAGTTCAAAGCTATTAACAGTGATAGCGTTAGTAACGTCATGTCTCTAACCATCTGGGGTGGATTTAACGACATTATCAATTGCTTAGCGATATTAATCGTGAGAATGACCGGATGGGGTCCGTTAGTCCCGGGCCGAGATGCGCCAGAGTAATAATTTATTTAATCCGGGGAAGAGTCGTAATTATTATCCGCTCGATTTGTCGGGGCAATTGCTCTATTCAATTTGCCGAAGCGTCCCGCAATGCAGATCGTTCGGCGCGCTTAATGCGATAACAATTATAGTATTATCTACTTACGTATAAGAATTATGAGGACGTGAGCGTTTGTCCCGAGCTGCATACCGGCTGCCGTTTTTCTGCGGTGGATCGCGACGTGGGTACCGGCGGTAGCTGACATATTTGTGCATCGTTTAAATCCAGAAGGACCATCAATTTCATTGCTTAAGCTTGGCAACAGATTATGCTTTTTTTAAAACAAAATTAGCATTAAAAATTTATTTTAACAACCAAGTTTTCTTTAAGCTCAAAGGTCGAACGATTATCGATTTTTTTTCGTCGACTTTTTAATTAAGGAACCCAGCTCAGTATTCCAAAATTAATGTTAGTTTGTTCATACCATTTTGTAGAAAAGGGATTTATGATAAAAATTAAACAAAATCTGTCCGTGCATTCGCAAAGACAAACAGGGCATTCAGCCATCAATATCCCCGGGCGGGCGGTTGAATTTAGAAACAAATGTAAATCGGGTAGTCGTTGGACGTTTTAATAGTTGGTTCTATGGAGATGCCAAAGCGCTTCGCATCGTAATGACCGAGCAATATTCCGAATGTTGTCCAGAACGGCGGACTAAGGCGATGTCTACACGGTGTTTTATTTTTAGTGTCCATTGCTATTGCGGTTGACTACGCGGTTATTTTTAAAACGGCATTAAAACGATAGTCGGGTGCATTTTTATCGTAATCGTGGTAATCAGAGTACGTGGGGACCACCGACGGCGCCTGTAGGCACCTCACGCAATACTCGAAACAGATCGATTAATATCGACGCCGATTATAATCCGCAACGTGCTGCCGGTTTATCGACTAAAACAAAAAGTGCTGTATAAAAGTGTAATGTAAACATCTTAAGGACCCTATGCACACATTACAAACGCGCCTAGTTGCTCCCCGGAGCGACGTACTAGTGTTTGTGGTTATATATATTGCTTCCTTTTGAAATATGGGGTAGGACGAAGAAAATACACTTGAGTAATGACTGAATTATTCGAAATACAGCACACGACGTCTCTCTTTATGGGACAATTAGTAACTGCCAAAAAGTTGCTGACTTCGTTCCACCAACGAAATTTTCCAACATCAATGAAACTTTTATTAAGAGTAGCCTTTCCTAATAATACGACGAGGTAATACACGCCCATATAATTTAGAGCACATATACCTAAATTTGATATCGACCCACAGGTGCCTAAGGTCCATTCCCTATCTCAAGACAACGTAAGAGCGAAACAGATATCACTTTCTATACTTAAAGATAACGACTAATAGTATCTGTCTTTTTCTTTCTTTCCACTCCCAAGATGGCGCGCGCACTTAAGTGAGCTTAATATGAACCTAAGACGACAACACTACACAGTTAGAAGTATAAATATTTGAAACAGTCAAAAATACTTTTCAAGTTGATGAGTCTAAAAGCTATCCTAAAACGACAAACAATTCAAAAGGTTTATGAGGTTAAAATGTACTTCGAAGAGCCCCTTCACTCGAGCGTTTGCTTAGCGTAGGTGTTCGATGAACGTATACACTGCACAGACACCGCGACAACGCTGCGCCGCGTTGTCGCGTTTCCTCTGCAGAATTGAATGCTGCACTAGCACGGTGCAGACATTACACAATTTCGTTGTCGTTTCGGTAATATCATTATACGTTGCGCACCTACAACGCTAGCAAAGCGCACTCATGTGCCCCAGGCCCCACCAGAGACGCCACGACAACGCGACACGGTCTGCGTTGCGCATACGTTCATCGAACTAATACGCTGGACAAACGTTAGTGTGAAGGGGCTCTAAATGGTCATCTAATAAGCTTCGTATGGGAAGGAATATATTGTCCTATTTCGACGAATGTAAGAGGAGGAGCATATGGGCTGTAAAACATCAAAACACAACGGAAAGCTAAGTACTGCTTTGTCTAAGACTATTATTTTAAGAGGCCTACAAAATGTAGAGATACTGACTATAATATTTTGCAAGATGAATTCCTTTGACGAATATTATCGCACAACTTTGCTAAAACTTACGAACGTCTACTAAGAGCTAACTTACAACTTGTCTCGTATCTTGATGAGTTGTCTTACAGTCATGGCTCTAACACATAACATTACTCAGTGACTTGTTTCCCTATTATAAATTTCCTAAACTAATACAATATCATAAAGAGCAAAAATTTGATTGTTTCTTTGATTACATTGAATAGCTCCGAAACTATTGGCCGATTTTGATGAAATTTGGTATGGAGATGTTTTGAAACCCTGGGAAGGATAGGATACTTTTTGCGCGACATTAACGCGAGCGAAACCGCGGGTGACTGCTAGTTTAACTATAAACGTAAGTATGAAAGGGTGCTGCAATATAACAGATATTGTAACACCATTAGCTTACCTAGTTTTCAGCATAACTTCTCTGGCATTTATAGTTATTTAAGGCGGAAAAAAAAAGAAAATTTTATTATTATTTATTTATTCCATGCTATTTTTTATAATTTAATATCAGTACTTACCATACAATTTTAAGTATTATCTTTATTTTCACTTGACAGTGGCTAAATACGTATTCCAGCAAAGAAATTGATTAAGATTACGAAAGAGGGCGCAGGTTGTTACTGTGACTAAAACAAAACTTGAGGCGAGCGAGCAATGCGAGCGTGACGCGGCAGTAGCGACCGGCGAAGCGTCAAAAACCGTTTGTCAATCCTAAAAAGTATGAAAACTTTCAGGTACCCTATATATTAGTATCACTGAGAAGACAGGTCAGGCTCAATCTTATCACTCAGATCTTAAGTCATCTTGCTCTGAGTTATTGTGGAAATTTAGCACTTGCAAGATTTCACTATTGCATATTATGAGTCCCATACCAAATAAAAAAGTATTCTTTTATTTGGTCTTATGAGTATGCTTTGACGACATAATGTTCGCCTGGTTAATTGTACGACACGTTTTTTTTCTGTACAACATTCCCGTGTCTATATATTACGATGAAAAAAATCTTTTGATTCTCAGAGGATAAGTAGAGTCACATACTCAGAGGGCGTGTAACAGAAAGTTTACTAAATTGAGTACTCAAGGATAGTCAATATGTTCAACTTGCACAAAACGGTTCAGTTCTACTTTGTACTTCATAATTTATTACCAAAATTAATCAAATATAATCTAATATTACTAGTGGTTGCCCGCGGCTACGCTCGCGTTAATGTCGGTTCTTAAGTAGCCTATAGTTTTCCTTGATAAATGGACTATCTAACACAAAAAGATTTTTTCAATTTTAAACAGTACTTCCTGAGATTAACGCGTTCAACCAATCAACGAACTAAACAAACAAACTCTTCAGCTATATATTAAGAGTACATATATAATTTCTACTATTCTTTTTAGAGTTGGTGCAAATAAAAATGAACCGAAAGTTTTGAGTTGGGCAGAAAAGTAAATAAATCTTACTACAATTTTCAATTCAATTGTGCTTGTTGTTTCAACCCAGCTGTGGCTCTATTAAAGTGGCGTGTGGTAGTAAAATGGTATTATTTGTATGTTATTACATCAATAAAAGAGTTGAAAAGCGCACATGCATTCACAAATAAAAGATACGTACTAAATCCGCATAATGTGTGGGAACTCATAAATTACACGTATGGTTACGTCATTCAGATTATCATAATAGCCTTTACTTTTAGACCCACTGCTGGGACACAAGGCCTCTCCTTGTCATAGAAGGAGGTTTAGGGAGTACCAGCCACCACGCTTGCCCAATGCGGATTGGTGGACGGAGTATAAGGTGATCAATACCCCTTTGTTGGGAGTTTCTCCCGAGTTCTTGCTGTAAAAACACGTGTTGAGAGACTCCACTTTTAACCTCAATCTACCGTACAATTGTCTGCTACTTAAAAGCACATTTTCACTTGATATTGGCGAAATGCGTTACATATCGCGAACGCCATTTAATTAAAAAAGAAGAAGACCCCTTTGTTGATCCTTCTACGATACGCATTGGAGGATATGGGGTGATGCTATTCTACTCTGCCGTCATCACATGGCGTGATTCAGATATTTTAGAGCTTTTTGGATATGTCGTAGCCCGATCTTATCATAATTGGCTACATCATGAAATGCTTGGGCATATCGTCTACCTACCGATCACACAGATACGTAGATTAGACTCTCCCACAAACAGTCGACTCCGCTTGGTCATTAAAAAAAATAACATTGAACCTACTGTTCACTCCTGAGCACTACCATTTTTAGATAATCGGCTACTCGATCAGTGGTCGATTTTTATGGTCCAGTAGCATTTCATGATATGCCGCACATTTCATGATCTGGCCAATTATACGATCGGGCCACGACAGATATACAGTTGTAAACCATTTTGACCAAACTAAAAAAAAGATAATTATAAAATACCAGCTGACCCGGCAAACGTTGTTCTGACATATATATTTTTCTTTTTAGCGGTATGAAATATACTTTACGACTTATACCATACCTACCAAATATACAATAATAATATTTATAGAAATAGGTCGAGTCATTTAGGAGGAGTGCATCCACGAACACCGCGATACGAGATTCTTATATTTAGAGGTTTTATACAAACACTTGTAAGATTGATGCTAGCAAATAGAGTATTATGTTCTACAGCTTAGTCTACCCGATACGGGAGATGGGGAATGTAATAACAAAACGATTGCAATTTATTCCACGTCCTTAGAGCAGATATTACGTATTTATAAAAGCGCGCTCGCGAGCAATGTGATAGCGCGCCAATAGTTTTGTTTCGGTGGGCTGCTGGCCCTATTATTGCTATTATATTCAAAACACCGAGCACCCGTTCAATTAAACGCTCCCCCGAGCGGCAGAACGTCTTCAGAAAAAAATACTTGTATCGTTCGTATCTGCATACTTTTACCTTTTGCGGCTATTAAAGTAATACTTTGGTTGTTTTGTGGAAATAAGACCGTGAATTTCATTTTATCGGTCCGCATCACCGATGGACGTAACTCATCCGATGTAAAACAATACAGATAGACATCGCGATTAAAAAGAGATTTTTAAATTCTTTCGAGGGCCGAGTGCGATTCTAAAGCTGAAATTAAGTACAGATGACGTGGTCATTTTAAGTGCAGTGCGTTGTATTAAAAGTTCAATGGCGCAGTAAATGTCTATGGAGCCTTTTTTATATATAATTGCCAGGATTCAGTGAAAATATATTTCAATAAAAAGCTTTTAAGCAGGTTGCAAAATCATCATAATTTTATAAGGACTTAATGAATTATATTTTAAAATTAATTATTAGCATAAAATATCAAAATTACTTAAAACTAATTAATTTAGAAATCTACGAAATTTTGCTCATATAAAAATCGCTTGTAGTGAGTGACGTGTAGTGAGCGGCTATCAATCAATTCTGCTTCTTCAGACTCTGTTTCTGCTTCTTCAAGTAAAAAAAGATATTGTTTTAGTAATAGTGACATGGAGACGTCTGGCTTTTGTGTTAGATCGAACAAAAATGCAATCTTAACAAACATCGCACATATCTCCGCTCCGCTACAGTCTACAGGAAGTAAAAGACATGAACAGTCAAACGAGAACCATGTATTCTGCTCACCATCATAAAATTTTTCTTCCTTTAGACTATATCTGGGAAATTGATAGTTACGATTTTATTGAAGGTCAAAGTCATAATTGTTTTTTTAATTTTTTTATGAAAGCGTATTCTATACGTTATTTCTTAATTATTGTCCAAAGAAACATTATCATGTTTTTTAGTATTTCATAACAAAAAATCGCTTCAAAACGTTAGCGTTCAATGTAGCTCACTCGATGCGCAAGGACACTAACGAACGGGGCCGCCGTCTGACAAAATTATCGCGGTTTTGCGAGTTGCGTGCAAGTTGAGCCCTTTACATTGCGCGGTACAATTTACAATTTTTTTTAACACCATAAAATAAAAATAATTTCCCAGCAATATTTTTTTTGAAATATGTCTTATTTTGATGTATAGAATACATGGTTTTCGTTTGACTGTTCATGTCTTTTACACCCAGTATATAGTCAGTACGCATCTCCGCTCAGCTTTGGTGGATACGCAGTATCGATAGTTGGAGTGGATTGCTTGAATGGTTTTCTGGCGCTTCGCCGTCCACGCTCAATCGGCTCGGGCTTTGTTTTAGTCACAGCTCTAACCTACCCTTACCGAATCCGAACATGACCTATCCGGTTTTAACAAACGTACTATCGATACAACATACCATCGATATAATGAGCCGCCTAATAGAACGATTTCGATACAGCGACCGTCGATTTCGTGAACGGCGCTGAGTTGAGACACATCAGTAGCAGCATCACACAGTGCCTCAAAACAGTGACATCCTGTACATAAAGGGGTAACAAACATAAGAAAGCAGTAAACTTTCAGTGAAACATAAAACAAACAACTTGGCTTCAACAGCCAACAACCAGGACAATTGTTACACTCTTAGGTTCCGCACAAATGGGAGTAGTGGGATACACCCTATCCGACATAGTAGGTACAAACTATTTATCTACACATACTATAAAACAAAGTGGCACTTTCTGTATGTGCGTTTAGAACTTTAAACGTACGTGCGTAGGTAGGTATCCGATGCGCCGCGCAACGGATTTCAATGCGGTTTTCATCAATAGATAGCGTGATTCAAGAGGAAGGTTTATATGTATAATTCGTTATGTTTCAAATAAGTACTGTATCCGTGCGAAGCTGGAGCAGGTCGCTAGTTAAGTAATAAATAGGTTTTAGGTAAGCCTATTAAAAATGATCGCTTTGTAATGGTTTAAAAGCACAAGAAGACTCGGACATTATGCAAACAGAAATTCTTAAACCACTATTGTTCCTTTACGATATATAAATAATGTAAATTATAGTACACCATTGTAAACGTCTAGTCACGTTTAATTGCATTCAAAATACAACAAACTCTACAACACGACGCACACCTGTTAGTAAAGAATACTGATTGCAGATACTTAAAGGAACAAGAAAAAAATCTAGTGAACACACACCGAGTTGGGATAATTGGTGGGTTTTAAAAATAATAAAATCGATGCTTACAAAATAATCGTGCGCCGGCGCGTACGGTCAAACACATTGACCGCCAATTACAGTGGCCCCTCAAAAGCAACAGTTTATGCATAGCTTGTGGGCGGCGTGCTTTGATTCCTCAACCCTTAAGGGTATCTGCCCACTGAAGCGAGTGGACATATAACCGACTCCAATAACGTGACAACGGATGGTTTTGTTTATAAAACGACGACCTTATTAAATTCCATTGGCCAAACAATTTTGTATTTCTTTATTTTGACAGGGGAAGCTTTATTTAATATCGTAAAGGAACAATAGTGGCTTCTTGTGCTTTAAAACCATTACAAAGTCATCATTTTTAATAGGCTTATTAAAAAGTTGTGTAAACCTGAACATTGACTCTATGTCAACGTAATAAGGTTAATAATTACTATTAAAGATAGACGACGGTGGAAGCCAAATTCGCTTAGAACTCTCAATACTTAGAGATTGGCTTTCTTATGGTTGAAGGGGGGATGAGGGCTGGTGACCTTGACCAATACTGACTGGATCATCCCGCGCGTGCATAAAACACTCAGAAAACACACAATAAACGAAAAAATAAGAAATAAAAATTTACGGTATTTTTTTGATAAATAAGTTAAAAAAAAAATTACTGTATAGATGACAAACAAGCTAACGGCTAGGTTCACTCATGTTTTACAAAAAACGAATGACAAATGATCATTTTTAAAATATCTAATTATTTGACAAACATCTCATCCCATAAGTACCTACTCATTTTCCATTCAAATACAAAAATATTTATTTGATCAAGTAATACGTTTATAAAATTTTTGATTGTAGATAAACTGTTACTTGATAACTAACTAAGTAAAATAGGTAGAATTCGGTTCTGGCACTCGCTATTACCGTTTAGTAAGTTTTGGTAATTGAAGCAATTATCAAGCAATGCATTTTGTCAAACGTTATTTAAGCTGTTGTTGTCTTGCAAATTTACATACATATTTATAAAAATATTAGTTTGAACAATGATATTACGATGTAATGAAATTTTGGCAAAATGAAATGTCTTGATTGATTTAAAGTCAAATGAGTGACTTAAAGAAAGAATAGTTTGGAAAGTCATAACTTTATCAAGCATTTATCTAGCGTTATTTGTAAAATGAATAGTTTATCATTAGTTTTTTGTTAAATGAGAGGACACCTGGCGGCCCAAGTGGTGGTAAGGGCATACCGTCGCATATAAATTTCTAAAAGGTCTTATTGTTACGCGTTACCTACGATGTCTCCAAAATTGCATGTTACCTCTATTGCCCTCTTAGGAAAGTTCGAATTGTCGAGCAGAAACGTAAGTCTAAAGACGTTACCCTAATAGTGACACTCGTCCGTTCCTTAAACCCAAAAATAGTTTTCCTACCCCGTGGAGTTTCGACTGCGGTCTTCTGTAAGCGTGTATGTTCATTTTCCAGGATGAGAGTTCCAATTTCGAAATGTTAATCCGCTGTTTCCTTTTTAAACCGCACCCTTCGTAATACTCAGTAAATCGCAGATGCATAGAAACGAAACAGTCGTAAAAATCGTTAAGTCGAGTTAAATAGTGATTTAACACAAATTTATAGTGTTGATTCTTTTTTGTTTCAAAGAGCTCCACTCGTCTCCGCTTACATGGACAGGCACCCTTATATTTGCTCTTATTTTGTTTGAATCTAACAGACGAGCCTCGCACCGTCTAAAGGTCACGTTTGTTAACATTTTACAAGTTAGGAATTAGAGCTTATTCCATAAATTCCGATACCCACGCTGCTGGCTTTAGCATTAAGTTCAGATTCAAAGGACACAAATGACAACTTACATATTTATGTGGTGAAATAAATTCTCTTACTCGCACAAAATTGTGAAAAATAATGAATGGCTATAAACACGCTGAGCATTCCCATTTCGTGTTTTGTAATTTCCTGTAGATAAGTGAAATAATATATTGTTTGTTTATAATTAGATTTCGACCAAAGCACATTAAAAAAAATCGAAGAACACAATACACATTGAAAAATGACAGATACATATTTCAAAATACACTTTTCAATATAACAATAGCAACATAAACTGAAAAATCACCTTTTGAAAATATGACGATCACAATTGAATATTAATTTCAGACCAATTCATGTACCAGAGACTAAAATGAAGCAACATAATGGATGTTGGTCGATTGGCGCCGATTTATGAGGCTATAAACATTCCCATCTTATTTTTATTCACGCATGTGAAGTTGTAAGTATAAATTAGTACGCTTGCAATAATTGCAGACGGGTTGCGTGTCCGATCTTCAATGGGAGATATAACAAAGGCACACCCTTGAGCGCGCCGCATCGCGTCGTGAGCCGAGAAAAAACTACGCCAACCCTTTTGGACAAGCGAAGAATTCGCGTCGACCGCAACAAGAACAAATTGAGCGCGAACTATTGTGCGGTACGATTTGCTGAGATAACTCCTGTGTCGAGGAGCGCGGGCGCCGAGCGTCCGCCCGCCGCCGGACGTCCGCGGCTGACGGCTCCTCACCACCCCGACGGGGCTTTGCTGCATCGGCCGCTTCATCGCCGCTCCGCCTCGGACTCGCTTAACACCCGCGGATTACACTGAGCGATGTATATGACGCAACGGGCGACGACCTGAGTTATGAGCGCCGTTCTGATTATGCGGTGGTGCGAGCGGGACTCGAGTCAGTTATAAGGGGGACTCCAGAGCAGCGCGCGCTCAGTGTGCCCGAGTGTCCCGTGTTGCGTGTGCGCACTCCCGCGTGTATCAAAGTCCGCAGATACCCGCCAAACTCATTCACCATGCAGCTTGTTCTGGCTACTTGTTTCCTGCTCTTCGCAGCCACCTTCGGTCCTTCAGCAGGTACGTAAGAGTTTACTTCTTATTAGCAAGGACAAACGGAGACGTTCATAGCAGTTATCATATGAATAGTAGTAACCGGCCGTCTAATAGAGTTGTTTATTACTGCAGCGGTTAAAGAATTTATGGACGCAATAAATAAAACTCAGTTTTCTTCAATTACATTAAATTATATTTCAAGGTAATAATAATGGAGGTTGTTGATGCGTTCTTTCAAATTGGTTTTTCAGTTCCTACCTATTAACTAATTGGACACACAACCAACTACAACAGTGCAAAGCATTTCAACTTTAATTATATAAGGTCAAGTTCAATTTTTAACAGCAATACACGAAATAATCATCTTTATAAGCTTTATAACTAGCAAAAACAATAGCGCCACAAGATTACCTAATATTCTTGATGGAACGAAAAGCAAATAAATAAGAAATGGACAGTAGAACTGTTTAAAATGATATATACAAAAAACACAATCTTGCAATCTTTGATACAAAAACACAATGTTGACTTACCTAATGAATCTGATAAGACACTAAGAATTTCGTTGTGTAATAATCTGAAAGGATCTTAAAAACTATTTAAATTAAAGTTCACTATAATTATATTAATTAGATTGTCATTTCCAATTGGAAAAAAATCAATGCGTGCTTTGGATTTTGAATCTTTAAGTTAGGTAATAGATTACAATGTTACAAAAAGGTTTTAGCAAGATACACAGTTCATGTTTGAGATGGAATTATCTTGTTCATAAGACCATATCTTTTTTTCTGACACTCCAATTTTAAGTGCTATGATTTGTTTGCCTGTAATTTCATATTATAGTCGATGAACAGACACTCTATAATAGAATTATACATAATTGTCTAAAATACACGCGTTAGTCCAAAACCAACATATGTAAATTTATGAGCGGTGAGATGATTGCCATCTCCATTAGCAGATCGAATCGATAATAGTGCAATTATTGGTAGTTGCGAACACGAGCGCGATAATTTAATTGTTTAATTATCCTATTTCCTTAGCCAAATTCTACTCGTAATTGTAATAAATCACATATAACTATGTACATGTAATAAGAATAAAAAATTGGACAAGTATTTTTTCTTTTATCACGCAATAAAAATAATGACGACTGACGGTACAATGCGTTGAAATATCGTGTGACGTCACTTTTTCGTAAACTTTTACTGAAGACTGCCGTCAATAGCCACTCCTGAACTTAGATGTTCTTTATCTTTTTTAATATTTGCCGATTTGATTTTTAAAAATATACGAGTCTAATGTTTTTTGGTAATCACATGTCGGACTTAATAAAATTACGACATTTTTAACCAGTCATCATCCCTGTTCAAAGGAAATAAAGATAGGACACAACAATATTAATCGTTTAAACTACAATAATGAAAATGATAAACTTTATGGGTAAGCTCTTGGCCGTCATCGCTCCTGGTGATATGTTTCAAGATGGAAGCCAGCGTCACCCTCAAGTCTCAACTACGAAGGACTGTTTATCTTATACTACCTGTCGGCACATAATAATGCTGCTATCACCATTGTTATAGCGAGAGACTTTGCGAAGAGGGTGTTCGCTACCACCAGTCAAACCGAGCACAGAGTTTGGCACTGAAGATAAAACTCGGTTCTAATTCTGGTGGGTGAACCACATGACAATGGAGGCGCTTAAAATATATCCTTAGTGGAATCAACATGGAACAACTTGGAGGAGGGTTTTACCTGTAGGGGGTCCATATGAAAATAGAGTACCTAGATATACATACAATATTTAATTACTAAATTAAACTATTAATCATCCAATGTCTTATGTTAATACTTTTTTTTTGACAATGTTTATTCTATATATGGAATTTGCCCAATGCGGATTAGTGGATGGAGTATAAGGTGATCAATATCCCTTTGCTGATCCATTAGTCGCCTTTTAAGACACCATTTGGAGTTTATAAGGTGATGCTTTTCCCACATCTCATGGCTACTATGATATTAATATTATGGTTAAATCAAACCAAGAGCCGTTACACAAAGCTACATCTTGAAATTTCGGCCTACATAAAAGAGTCATTAAACTCAAAAAGTAACTAGTGAACCTTTAGTAAACCAATAAACAATACAGGACAGATGTTACAGTACAGAAAAGCTCAGTAGACCGGGATAAAGACTTAAAGTACAATATAAAAATATATACAATGTCATTAAAAAGCTATTTTTTGGAATAACTCTTATAAAGCGATAAATTGACACTGTGAACACTAATTTAATAAAACTACTAATGCTTCAATAGCGTACTCGTAAACCCTTGCCTCGGTACATTCTAAACAGAAACTTGACGCAATGTCAATGGAATAGGAAATGCGTAGCGTTTGTAGCGCCAAGTTCACGGCGCCTATTGTTCAACATCCAGTTCATTGACTGGAACAATGCCTTCTAATAATGACTGGTTAAAATTTTACTTAAGCATTAAGAAACTTAGCCGTCTCTGTGATCGAGTGTTTCTTCCATATGCCTCAATCCATTAAGTCCCAGATTTGATCTCCAGGTCATCAAAAAAGCTCGGTTTCGTTGGTTTTTATTCCCTTACGCCATCACTATATAATATAAAATTCTCCGCCACGCCTGTCTGTATGTCTGTTCGCGATAAACTCAAAAACTACTGAACAGATTCATGCGGTTTTCACCAAATAACAGAGTGATTCATGAGGAAGGTTTCGGTATATAAATTGTCAAGATTTTGTGTAAATTGGTTGACGGATATGTCACTTAAGAGCTTTTACCTGAAACGCTGCATGGTGGGCTATTCCTCTTTTATTGATTTACAAAAATCGTTCGTGATTGCTTAAATACACATCACACAAAATGGTCACAGACAATGCGGCAATTGGAAAGCTATTTAGACAGATACAGACAGATACTACTCCTTACCAACTTAATATGCTAGGCACCTCATGCACATTACTATAATCATTTAAGTAAAGAGTTATAGTAAAACTCGGTAACGGCCAGTTGCACCAAATATTAAGTTTTACAATTTTGCAAAAAGTAACGAATGTTAACTTAATTCATAGGAATAAGTTGTTCCATTTTTAAAATATAGTATTTTTTTACAAATAGGGGTGTTGCCAGCTCAGACCAAATACTTTGTCCCAGGTTGCCAGTCAAGTCAGTAGAGATACTTTTTACTAGCTTTCAAAACATTTTTTTTTCTTAGACTTTGTAAATTTTTATAGTATACTGACTGAATATTAAATGATTTAGATACGCTTAAAATCGAATTATGGAGATAGTTTGAAACGATGGAAATTTTCTGGCATAAAATGCCATCACCTTTTACGAATTTAACACCTTGTAATTATTTGTGAATGGTGTCAACATTCCCATTGTAAAAAGTATAGCTTGGTGCAACCGCTATTAAGGTTTTTGCACAGGTTGGAGATTGGAGCATTGGATTAATATTGGCAGCACTTTTCGATACCACCAGGCAGGCAGGACGTATGTTTGATTGCCCACCACATAGAAAAAATAAAAAAAAGAATAAGTTGAACGAAAGGTCAGGTGTAGTCCCGTCTTAAAATGCAAAACAAATTTCCTAATTACATGAATCTAACGCTTTGGTTTCATCATATCATAACAGCCTTAATAATTCGACCCACTGCTGGGACACAATGCCTCTCCTTGTCATTAAAGGAGGTTTAGGCAGTAGTCCACCACGCTTGCCCAATGCGGATTGGTGGACGGAGTATAAGGTGATCAATACCCTTTGCTGATCCATTAGTCGCCTTCTACAACACCCATTGGAGGATATGGGGTGGTGCTATTCTACTCTGCCGGCATCACATGGCTACGCTTTAGTTTAAATTTACCTAATTGGATATTTCTTAACAGTAAAAGAGTGCTAATAAAAGGGAATTGAAGACTTTACGGTTTCAAGTGACAGTTCTTTATAATTAATTGGTTTGGTGCCAAGAATCTCCCGAACAAAATTTTAAAGGACGACTCTTAGCTTTAATTAGCTTTGACCTCGAGTAAATTAAGGGTAATAAGCGAGATTTCGTCTCACTCATTCCTAAGTACTTTAAACTTATCTCAATAAGCTAAAAATTAAATCAAGCGAACTGGCCATTTCAGTAAAAATACTAAGTGCATTTTCATTTTTATCTCAAATGCTTGATAATGAATAAGAATTACCATCTTTTTTTTGTAACTTGTTTTAGTATTCTTACTTAAACAGTTATTAAAAATTACTGTTGCAGACGCTTTGTAATCCTCTTTTTGTACCTCGTTGTATTTTGATAGATTTCTATATTGAATTTACTTGTAACACTCTTATTTTTAGCATGGACATCCCTGGATCCGATTTGGTATTGATTTTACTTTTATGTTATTTTGATTTCACGTTTACGCGCCTGTCATTTATTAAACACACCACCGTTCTCCACATTACACGTAAGTTTGTTGTTTGCAATTAAATTTGTATCCAACTTATACCTTATTAACCCGTTCAGACCCATGCAATCATAGAAATGGTTTCTTCTCTTATTACGCTAGCCAATACTCGAGCTTACGTTCCACCCAATAAATTGCTACTGCTTGTAAGTCGCATGTAATATCAACAAAACGGAGGGCATTATTATCGAAAGGCAAGCCATAAACTAACCGTGTCGACGCTCTGGTACGGTTTCGCGTGTTGACTCAAGTGGTCGCATAGCCAGGTATGTGGCCAGGAGACAAAACAATGCAGCATTGCTGCTGGCGCCCGCTCATAACTCCGGTCTATATGGATTTCATTTTACTATCGTCACAATTTCAAACAAAAAATTTCTGTTCTTTTCTAAATATAAATGTAGTCGAAAACGATTAGACATTAACCTACACTTGATCGATAGCGTCATTATTAATAGCGAAAAAGTAGGCAAAAAATTGACAAATTTCTAGTCATAAAGATCTCACGATTCTCAAATGCCATTAAATTCAACTAGTCTAAAGTTGCGAATTACCTCACTTACTCTGGAGCGTCTCTAAGAAAACATGACTATTTATTCCAATCAACGTGACAGGTAGCGATTCCGCTAATGAGCCGTGTCCGCGGTTATCTGACGGGTTATCGACAGGTCGGCAAAAACGTTAGAACGGAAGTTGACGTTGAGAAAAAATAGTGAGGGGTGAGGAGGGAGGAACAGGTGCGGGGTTCATCGGCCGCGCGCTCGACGCTGCGCCCGCGCTGCGACGACGCTCGCTGCATACGACGCTATCATGGTACATTTGTAAGCCGATATGGAGTCACGTCAAACACGGCAAATCGTGATACGTCCGGTAATGATTGTCAGGCATGGGGCTACAATTATTAATTTGAAGTCACTTTTATGTTAAATGTAAAAGGCAACCAACCGTTACTGCTTAATCTATCGACACACAGATCAAACCACTGAACGGATTGCCCTGTAATTTTGCAAGAGATAGTCATTATGACGAAGGCTTTTTCAAAATTCACACCCTAAAGGGATGAAACGGGGGTCCAAAGTTTGTATGGAGAACGTTACGCCAAATTTAACGTGAACGAAGGCGCGGGTAGCTAGTGTTAAATAGGTTCTTCAATGGATCTACCAGGCACTAGAATTGTAGAAAAATTTTGGTCAGATATTTGTCCTCCATCCCTATTATATTATATACATATTAAAAGAGATGCAGCTCAAACATTTGACAAATACGGTCACGTGAAGTGCCAACATAAAATTTTTAAAGAAGGGAAAAAAAGTTTTGATACAGTCGATGTAGTAATAAAGTACGCAAATGGAGCAATAGAACAAACACGATTTATGTGGAATACATTGAATTTAACATAAGCAAAGGGGCGGGCAAAAGTTAGTGTTAAATAAGTCCCTGGAATGGATCTACCAGGCACTAGAATCGTAGAAATGTGCTGGAAAATGTATAAAGAAGAGCAAAGTTTTGATACAGTCAATGTAGTAATAAAGAACGCAAATGGAGCAATAGAACAAATACAATGTATGTGGAATATATTGAATTTAACATAAGCAAAGGAGCGGGCAAAAGTTAGCATTAAAGAAGTCCCTGAATCGATCTACCAGGCACTAGAATCGTAGAAATGCTGGAAAATGTATAAAGAAGCAAAAGAGAGCAAAGTTTTGATACAGTCAATGTAGTAATAGAGAATGAAAATGCAGCAATAGAACAAAAACATGGTATTCCACTGTAACTTAATTTTATTTTAAACATGAGATACATGCCCGCGACCAGATCCTTGCCTTGTCTTTATTGTACTACTGCAAAACTGAAATATCAAACTTTTTACGATCGAATCAGGAAATATAGTGAGTGGTATCTTACAGGACGAAACCATCATCTTATTGCCCATTTCGTAATTCAAAGACTAATAAAGTATCTGTGTTTGATAAAGCTAATGTTATAGAAATTAATGTAAAGACTATTATTAAATTTAACCGCACAGCCTTATTATAAAATAAGAAACTAGTTACCAAGTTGATTAAATTACCTAACTTTAACAGCCTGAGCATTACTTTATGAAAACAATAAGCCGATCTAGAACATTCCTAATAATCGAGCGTTTCTATTTGATAATACATTCGGTCAATGTTATGGTCCAGACCGCGATTTACATAACTTCGCGTAATGCAGGCATGACACAACCTGAGTCATTGGCCCATTCTCCGTAACTTGGTAATAACATTGAGATGGTTTGATTGTTCTTATTGCGGTGTACGCTCTTAATTTTGTTTAAGTGCTGAGCCGGATCAATAAATAGTTTTTACAATGGATGATCTCCAATATAATATTTTTTTTTGTATAAGACTACATAACTTTGCCTTAACGTCATTAGCATTATAGGATTATCCTATCAAATGCAAAGGCAAATCATTAAATCTCCCGCGCATCGGAAGCACAATCTCTATTTATAAGGGATTCTTTTGCCTTTTTTGCCTCTATAATTCAAAGTAATGCTGTTAGAGCAACAGGTGGTGCGTTCGTGATGGCATCAAATTACTAACGAGTGGGACATTTACGCTGTAAAATCGGTATCCGATGTCTACAAAAAGTTTAATGTAAGATTTATAGAAGTTGGATGAACGCGTACTTTATGTCTTTTATAGTGATATAATGATGCAATTTCTTAGAAGAATATTGTTATTTTTTGTTAGACGTTGGAGTTTAGTAAGATGAAGATGATAGAAGATGTAAGGTCATTCCTATTATCGATCGAGGTCTCAAGTATTTGCGGACTTATTTAGCCTGCTGGCTGGCTCGGGTCGGCATCGGGTTTGATAACTAAAAATAGTTCGGTAGGTGCATTCCGCGGGGCGCGGGCGCGGGTGCGACCCGTCCTTGGGCGCTTCGTTCGCTCGTTATTATCTCTCGATCCCTTTTTTGCGTTTCGATAGTTATCCGACCGCGAACAATCCGATCGTTGTTCTCACGGACGTGGGCAATCAAGAAGTTTCGATAGACGTTCAAATTGCACATTTTTCACGGTACATTAACTTAGAAGCTGACGAGTATCCTGCACCTAAGGAGATACCAGTGAATCATCAGATTAGTTTGAAATACGATCGGTGCGTCTTTGACTAAACCGCATTGGCAATGGTTCAACGACTCGTTCATTACAAAGTCACGGACGTGTAAGTAATGGTATTTTATCGGCTTACGAGTTATTGTTATTTGGAGGATAAGCGATGCGAGCGGCCGTGACTGCGGCGAGTGGACGGCGTGCGCGCCGCCGGGACGGCCGCAACACTTGTTTGCATTATGTAACGCACGGTATCGCGCTCAGGTGAGACATGCGCCGGCGCACGGCACAGGCCGCCTACTGTTGTGGTCACGAGCTTTTAAGTAACGATTTCATAATAATAATCGCTTGGCTTAACTCTCGATACCATGTTCTTTTTGCTAAAGTTTATGCTTACAAATACATTGTTCTGCAAAAAATTCAGCTTTCCAAGTTAGAGAGGCAGAGCACAGCGCATTAGCCGTTTGAATTTAGTGCACCCCAACTGGGGCAGTACCTCCATCAACGTAGAGTTTTCGACTACGGTTTTGTGTTAGTAGACTTTAAATTTTCATAGTGTTGTGTTTCTCTCGATGTCTATGGAGTTCCAAGGGTTGAGGATGGGGTGAGGGTTAACTAACACTATGAGACTAACACGTAGGTATGCAAGCGTCTACTGACAGCCAGTCTGTAAGCTTGTTTGCTAGGCACATATCATAAAGTTCATGCAAGCTTTTTGATCGTGTCATCTTCATAGATCAAATCGAGATAAAAGTTTCAGTTTATTTCTGTTTCAATTTAAATAACGTGTTATGCCCAGTCCAATCTAAATGCTCTTAATTACCCATAAAACATTGAAAGGCGTGGCTGAGGCTCCTCTAGTAATTGAAACGCATAAAAAGTCCTCGTTAATAATGCACTAATTCTAAAACTGCACACAAGACGAGGCACGTCAAACAACAACAGAAAGCGCTATTCAAAGGGCCAGACATGCAAGAACCATACAAGGTCATAAAAAGGGATAACAATAAAAAGTTTTAGAGTTCAGCATCCCTTTATAAACATACACGCTAAGTGCTTGGGCCAGACAAGCTTTGGAAGACTGGCCTAATAAAAGCAAAACTAAACACAGCGGGGCCCTTAGACGACACGCGAAATAATGGCTCAGAATGTGTATACCACTTTTTACAGAAACGTGACTGTCGGCCCAAGCTGCTCCAGAATATTTGCAGAGCATTTTCAATAAGCGTGACTTGTATGAGAGGATTTTCTATTAAAAATAAGACGGTACAATTAGGTGGATTGTAAATTAAAAAGGCAATTAAGGGGAGGCATCCGCAGTCAATTAGTCGGAGATATTATTAGGTGGTTTTTAAGGCGTATTTTCCACACGAACGTCTTTTTTAAAATTTATTAGTCTTAGTGGTTGGTTAGTAAGTGCTTTTCAAGCGCCAATGTCACGAAATGAGTTTGAAAGTCTGAAATATGTATATTTTATTTTATTAACCGACTTCAAAAAAGGAGGAGGTTCTCTATTCGACTGTATGTGTTTTTTATTTATTTGGAAAGCTTACAGTATTATTCACAATGTAAACACAAACAATGGTTTAATATGAGCTAATTACAAGCTATATTTTAGGCTTATTTAGCCAATAATCACTAGTCGTTCAGAAAAAAACAATCAGTTTGTAAATTACCACTAGCTTTAGGATTTTACATAACGAGATCATAAATTTTTCGTTACTGTTAGAGTTATCCTTAAGCGTAGTCGTTTGCAAAAAGAAGCAAAATCTATTCCTAAGATAATGAAAGAGAAATCGAATGAAATGAGTCCAGGGTGTAGAATATTTTATCTTTAAACTTGAATAATTATGTTTAAATTGATCCTAGTCTTTAAAAAAATACATTTTGGCAATAAAATTATATTATATTTTATCACTGCTTTAAAAAAATTAAATAAGATTTGACGACCTAAATTGTGGAGTAAAATTTTCGAGAGTGTTCCCGGAATATCTTAAATATGATGCAACGACTATAAGCGCTATTTTTAGAGTCGTTAGTGCTACAGTGACTTCTCAACCGGTTCTTTAACCCTGTTGAAGTTATCTGCAAAACGGCATTTCAGCGCATATAAAACTTCTACAGTCAATGAACGCAGCAAGAAAAAGTCAGCTTTGACATTTAGCGGTGCTACAAGTTTAAAACTTTTCTGTGCTATTCTGAAGCGACTGCACTGGACTCCACGCTTACTATTTGAATGCGATAATTAAAACACAAGTGTAAGCACAAAATAAACTACACTGACGAAGGACCTGTACAACTTAATCATTGCATGAATTAATTGCGCCCGTTCACGCTGAGATTCGTGTTTCGCGCTTTATTGAAGCGAATTATTCGCTAAAAAAGGACCTTGCATTTACGATACAAAGACACTGTTGCAACACGCAATCCCTACACTGTCTAGTTTTTCTAAGCTACCGAGTTGACTAACCTCACTGCCTTTTTTCTATGCGCATTCTTTAAATTGCAACAGTCTCGTCTCCAGATGCTACCAGCAACGTTAATTGCGGTAATTACCCCAGTCTACTGGGGCGTGATAGGACAGAGTTTATTTTATACCGGTATCAGCAATAGTAACAATGTAAGTAATTTATGTAAGTCCCTTAGGACAATTTAAAAAAAAACACAAGAAAGTAGTATATTTAATTTATTGCTTACTATAGCGCTCCGTTCGCCGCATAGATATTTCTTTTAAAAGCCCGTGTTACTCAGTGAAAAATTAGTGTTACCTCGAGATTTAAAAAAAAATAGATCCAGTTTTGGATTGATATTGTTAATTACAAAAACACAAACTTACAAATCTCTTTGTAATATTACCGCAGTATTGATTCTTTATACATTCAATGTTACTGGATCGCTCTTATACAGAAAAAGGCTATTTGATTGGAGTCTTCTCGTTTTCGAATGCTTTCTTCTTCGAATGGCGCCCAATAGATTCCAGAGTGATTGTTTTGTGGTTCTACTTAAAAAATAGGCTACCGCCAAAAGGGGCGACTATTTTTGCGCGGGTTTTGTGAGTAAAAAACAGAATGAAAGGTTATGGAATTATTTTTGCGTTAACAAACGCGTAAATATTTAAACTGATTAATGAATTAAACTTAGAATAAATACAATCAGTGTATTTTTAATAAGTTTAAGAATGAACGGAAAAGTCAAACCAGAAAAGGTTCTTGTTGCGAAATCATTGATTTAACTAATTAAGTAGCAATAAATTGAAATTGATCCGTGTGCATTCGTTCGTCCACCGGAATTAGACACAGAGATTGCGGGTTCGATTAAATCAAATCAAAAATAATATATTCAACATAGACTCATTACACTGAAAAAAATAATGGTTAAACAAGTTACAATCTTGCTTGATTGGAAAAAAATTGATAGGGTCATTCAAGAAAATATCATAAACAAATTATCACGGTATTTTATCGCAATAAAGCTGAAATGTTTGAACGTGTAATCAAGTCAAATGTGTTGAATTTATTAAGTTTACTTTATTGATGTCGAAACATGGTAAAATTTTATCATCAACTTATTTATATTTGTCAAGTTGCTATATTAATACTACAAATCACTAGTTTATTTTAAAAAGAATATTATTATTTTAAACAATATAGCCTATTGGTTTCAAATAATTTTATTATTGAAAGAATAAAGTTTCATAATTCATTCGATCACTCAACTTTATAACAATGAACGCGCGCTTTTTTGTTTGAAAGATATACGTTGACAGTTCAAATAACTATCTTCCTTCTTTATATCTTGCACTTTCAATCAAACGTGTTTCAGTTCATTTTGATCTCCGAGCCGTTGGAGTGTGCATCTTCTTGTAAATTCGTGTTTGTGCCTAAAATATTACAAATAATATAAAAGTTAGGTGTTTGCGATTGAATTGAAGTATTCAGTATCACCGTAAGATGGATGAAGTGATGGATTTACTCAAAGCCTGGGGGCTCCCGGAGTTGGGGCCACTTTTCGCAAGTAAGTACCTACCTATATTTTGTTCCTACTTCCTAATTTCCTATTTTCCACACTTGCTCACAAGTCTATTATGCTGTGCAGTGTGAGGATTTGGTGCAATAATTAACCGATTGGTTTTGACTCCCGATACTAATATGTTACGTAGATTACCTAAACATGGGTTCACTCTACACTATATCTGGTATCTTGAACTTGACACAGCTCAATGGTTTCATCTCTTAAGACAATATCGATTTAGAGAATAGATAGAGTAATTACCCACTTAACTTACTCGATTTTATAAGTTATATTAAGGTTCAATTCTCAAAAGGCATTGAACTTTAATAAAACTAGTAAATGCCAAGTGACACTATTGCTAGTACTCCCCCTTAGAGTAGATACCTGCTCCCCTGTCAGTTTGTGTGTCATAACATAAGGGATGTATCTTTTGTACCGTAAAGTCATTTGTATATTATACAGCACGATTAAATACTCTGCCTGCTATAATAACATAATAAAATTGGAAAATGATTTGTTACAGGTCCTTTCTGAATTATTGAAAAATAATTTCGAGACTTCTGGATTATTGAGGTATAAAGGAAAAACTTTAGAAAACGAAAATTCTTCGACGAAAAAACGTTTCTGAAACAGTAATGTAGAATGTAAGAAAGTTTTGAATTTGTATTGTTATTTTTTATTATTTTAGTTTGTAATAAAGTTTCAAAATATGAAGAGTTTTATGCTGTAGATTGTTTGTATATTTATAATATGTTGTGTATGTTATAGCCATACTTACTCTTGAAACAGAAAAGCTTTTTTTTAGTATTTACTATGTATTTGAAATTTATAATAATACAGACAGACGTATAAATATCAAATAAATGTCTTTTATTTACAGTCCTCTATACAGTTAAAATAAACATGAGCTAATTATTGTATTTATTAGCCTATATAGTATAGATATATATAGATCATTATAACCTAATAAGATCAATCAAGCTACTTGTTTAGACTAAACTCTAATTGATAAAGAAAAATAAGTGACTATATTACAGCCATCAGAAAACTTTATTAAGATTACCTAGTCTAAGTAACATGCACAAAATCCAGTCGATAATATTAATGACATAACTTAATTATGTCTATAATTATTTGTTTCACATTATCATTATAGCATAATAAGGTGAATCAAGCTACTCATTTAGACCTTACTTTACATTATATAAATAAATAAGCGACTTTATTATAGTCATCACAAAACATCATTAAGATTTTAAAGTCTTAGTAAAATTTACAAGGTGCATTTGATAATAATAATGACCAGGCTTGATTATGCCGACAATTACTTATTTGAATCTACATTGTTTCTTGTTCAGTTTTTCAATCAAGATGACTTGATTTCCGCGATCACAAAACTTTGTACGCTCGTATATAAACAAGTTACTTGATACCCATAAATATTTTTTTAATTTATGCTATCAAGTTTTTTTTTCAGTGTACAAGCACTTGTTAATGTCATACATCGTTCATTTAGTGGAAACTTTCTTGGTGTATGTATACTTTTTTATTGTGTTATTTTATATTATCATGTGATACTGTTTGTTTCCCAAATAAATATAATTAAATTAAATATTTTTTATACTTAAGCTAAAGCTATTGCTGTTTCCGAAAACTGGGAGACCCGCTGAGAAGAATCAGTAAGAAACTCAGCTGTTGTCTCTTATTGATGAAAATAATAATAATTATAAAACAATATCATATTATTATTATTTATTAATCATTAATTACACACATAAACAACAATCAAGGTAAACGATTACCTTGTAATGGGTATATCTTAGATATTAAATTTTGTTTAATAAAAGTCTTAAATTTGGTATCTGTTAAAGCTGTCACTTCTTCATGTATCTTATACAGTTCCCTAAAAAGATTTGTAAGTTTTGGCAAGCCCGAATTTTGGCACACGAATTTTATTTTTATTATCGCCAGGGGAGTCCAAATTTTTACTCGGTATGGTTGGTGGTATAGGACTTTTTAAGTCCACCTGGTAATAATATTAACATAATTATTGTATTCCGGCAACAAATGATAAGATTCCATCTTTGTTCATCGTCACTTACCGTCATGTGCGATGATTCCTGAAAAACGGAGAAATAAAAATCTATTTTTTTTGAGATCGATCCCAAATACAAGTCACTACGTTTATTCCAAATATACTAAAAAAAAAAATGATATTTATAAAAAAAAATCTCCGTTTTTACTTATTGAAGGCTTTGTTTAAAAATAATTAATTTTTTGCTTTTTAGTGTTTTAAGTATAGAAATTTTCAGGAAACTATCTCCAGATCTTTTAGACAAACAAGTTAGAACTATTACGATATCATTAGGGATAACTCAAAAACTACTCGTCAGATGTCGATGGAACTTAAATGGGACCACATGACAAGCACCATGCAGCTTCCAAAAGTTGAAATAATCTTTAAAATCGGTACACCTAGTAAAGAGTTAAGAGGTAACAAATATAAAAATATTTCGTCGAATTGAGAACCTCAAATTTTTTGAGGTCGGTTAAAAACAAAAATGACACACTGATGGCGCTAGGTTTGTTCATACTTTACCTTAAGATAGAATCTTTACATCCGAATGCTTAAACGGTTGTTAGTTAAATGGGCATTTAGATTAAAAAAGCTCATTTCATTTCGCTCGTAAGCTATTGTTTATGAGCGAGTACATACGATTTATGAGTAATAAACTTTACGTTGTGACTTAACTAAACGACCAAATACTCAAAGTAATTGGTAACAGCATAGTGCTATCCAGTGTTAAGTACGAAAATGCATTTTTTTTCGATAAATACATACTGAAATTTTTGCCGCTAAAGTTGCTTTTTATGAGACGTGATTACTTGTGCGCCCGCTGATGGATTTCGCAAATGTTGACGGTCGTTAACTTTATAAGCTCTAAAAGGAATCATAAGAGTTACTTGAACTTTGCCTAGCCTTTGTTCAATAATGAGTCGGCGCCATGGTCCCGTTACTGGCTGAATGAAGCAATGGATAAAATTAAGCCTTTTGTTGTAGGACTAAAGGCTTTTTCGGTTTGCAAACTTCGAAATGCTATTTTGCGTTGTTGTAAACACGATTGTTTAAGAAGATATGGTAGATTTACTAGATAGGTTTTATGAATCTTGTTAGAAAACCAATAATATAACTTGCACCCTTTTATAGCTAGAGTTAACATTAACGTTGTATGTGCATGAAACATTTTGGATCAATTTTAAAACTGAAATTGATCCCTAAATTTTGCCGGTGTGAATGTCGCAGGCGGATAGTAAAACACGCCGTTATTAAAGGGCTAGGCGGATTGTAGTCTATGAGAATTGTTAACCAAATAAAACTATTTTTTGATAAAGCCGTAGTAGATTCTATCAATATTAGTCTGTATAATCGAAGGGAGATCGCGATTATTTATACGTTAGGGATATTTTTTTTATGAGCAAGCGGAGTGGAATTATTGTCACTTTTCACTCTCACAGAATACAATCCGACGCGCCCTATAGGAAATTTATAAACTTTCGTAGGATTTTAAACGAGAGATAAATTGTATTATTTTACGCCCACATTTTCGCAAATTGATAAACTTACGGAACTCACGCGTAAAGTAATAAGTAAGCAATAACCAAACGTCATGTGCGCTCTGATTGGTTGAATAAGACACTTGTTCCTTCTCCTTCCTCTCCACCGCCATTGTTCACCACAGAACATAAATAAACCGGTTGCTCGTGTGTTTTTGTAAAGTTTTCAATGTTGTAACTGTGATAACAGTTTTAACACAGTTACAACAAACTGTGAAAATAGTTTTTTTTGCAAATCTGAATGTACCTAAGTCTCTGGACACAAGCATTGCCGCTGTCAACATCGACAAATCATAGAGCAGTGTGTTATTTGCCGTATTTAAAAAAAGCGTAAAATTAAAAGCTCTTCTGTGATTGGTTAAACCGTTTAGAATCTTACGAATGGATATCCGTTAGTTTATAAATTTACCACGAGACGTCGCAAATTGATAAATCTTCGAATATGTGGGCGTAAAATAATAAAATTTATCTCTTGTTTAGAATCCTAGGAAAGTTTATAAATTTACTAGGAAATTAATAAACTTACGGTTCTTGTTATTTTCCGGTGACATATGTAAACTACGGTGATTGTATGTGATTGATGGACTACCACGCAGGCCACATGCATGTCTACTAAACAAATCACATATAAAAGTAGTAAGAAAAAAATATATCATTATGATTGTAAATATCATCCGAGTCCTTCATTATCATGTGCTTCTGTTAGATTTGTATTAACAAAATGCTTTAAGTTTCCTCACGTAATCAAATAATTTCGATTTCGGGTTGTGAATGGGCGGAAGGATGTTGTTCGATGTCATTTTAAATGTGAGATTGTATGAGGTGATATTTTTTAAGCGAATTTTAATTACATATCGCTGTCGGGAAAGACGTGAATTATGTTATTAAACAATAATTGCTCAAACCTTGGGATTGACTTTTTGTTTCGGCAACTTGTTAAAAAACGACGATATTTTTCTTAATATAAAAGCATAAAAAATACATTTTAGGTAGATAGGTACTTTATATGTATTTTTAATACTTTTTTAAAATATTTAAATAATAACCTTAAACGGAGTGTTTAGTAAGCTTTAATGACGTAGGCCAGATTTTTATTTCAGTAATTCAACTAGAACAAACTGTAACCCGGTTACGAGGGGTTTAAAATCACCTCCTTAAAATGTAATCTATGTTACCTGAACCATAATAATGAATTGATTGAAACATTATTCATCAAAATTGGATGAATAGTTTAGGCGCTACAGAGGAACATATATACACATATACATACATAATTATACTGCTGAAATTATATAATCTTTCCTTTTGACTTCGCCGTAGTCGGGAATAATCGTTTCTGATCAATTGTGTTCAGTGAAATAGGTTTTATTTTGATGCACAAGCATCCGTGTCTAGTTGAGTAATCAATTATGAGGGATCATTAAAATAAACTTTTATGGCGTGTAAAACGTTGAGAATCTTTAGTGCTTTTCACTACCAGTTCCTTTCGTGAAGTCTGTTGTAACATATTTTTCGCGAAGCATTTCTTAGATGTATTAAAATGCGCAACACCCATACTTTAATGCAAAACTCAAGAACGAAGAACAGTTTCAATTTATTTTGTATGGACTAGATTCCTTTGCTTTCCCTTAAAAGGGTGCCTAATAAGAATAATAGGAGTGTTGGGCGGGAAACCATGGCATCAGGAGGATGTTTTTTGTTTCGATGATTCTAAATTGTTCGGAGTGGATTTCGTGCAGTGAAAGTGGTAATAGTTTAGACAAGTGCTTTCCCTTTAATAGGGACACTTTTAAGATAAAAAAACAACGTTAGAAGTATAAAATAACATAAAATAGTATAGTCTGCAACCAGTCTTCCCAAATACTTCCGAAATTGAGTACGAAAATGAAGTTTTAATTCAGTATTTTGTTACAATATAAGGTATATTGTTAAGAGATATGATCGTCAAACGCGCGCAGCGTGGTAGCGACCATAATAACTTTATCGAGGATCTTAACGTCAACGGACTGCCACCGAAGGGCCGTATCATAAATCTATTTTGATCTTTATTAACTCTGTACTTAGTGTCGATTAAAATTCTTTGCTTACCGTCTAATGGTAAGCAAAAAGAGTAGAGGCAACTTAGGCTCCGCGCAAACGGTCACAAGCAGTGTACATACATGTTTTCACATACATTTTATAAAGAAGGCCCCGCACACGTGTGGCCAGTGGTGGCCACGCGCTTCAATAATGTCCGCGGTGAAGACTTTTGTTTGTGTAGTACTAAAATACGAGGCGCGTGGCAGCCACCGGTGGCGGCCACTGACCACCTTTGTTTGCGGGGCACAAAGGAAGTGGCACGTTGCCGCCACTGGTGGAGGCCACCGGTGGCCCTTTTGTGCGGAGTCTTACGCCCGTATTCACAAACAATACTTTCATAGTGAAAAACAATTCTGTGCAAATGAGGCATTTCTCAGTGCGTGCCATATGGCAAGAATTTTTTAATCTTAAGCTTAATGTCAAAAGGAACGTCCAGATGTCTATTCTATTCTATTCTTAATTAATGGCCTTCGCAAATCTTAATGATTATGCATTTTGCCAATGTCAAGTGAAAACTCAATTAAAGTTAAGTATAAAATTGTACGGTAGATTTTGGTTAAAAATGGAGTCTCTCAACACGTGATTTTACGACAAGAACTCGGGAGAAACTCAACGTCCAGATGTCAAAAGTTTAAAGTAGGTTTTTGATTAGTCTATTTGTAAAACAGTTATGATTAGACCGAAAGAGAGTTTCATTTTATCACACTTTGTTTTCAAAGTCAATATCGACTGCTGCGTTGTTCTCGGTGGATAGTGCAAATGCTTCTACTTCTCTGAACTCTCAAGTTCTCTATCATATGAGAACCTTGTGTCCCTGATGACGAAAGTGATAAAAAACCGGCACACGAGATTATCCCTGTCCGCTGCCATCTTTGATTTGCTGATTGAGTAATGATGACGAGTACCAGGATTGATTAATGCATAATTAATCAATGTCTTGCTCTTCATGCTTTTGATTTATTTTTCAATTCTTTGTTACCTCCGTCGAAAATTTGCTAAGCAAAAAGTCAATGAGAAGCGCGCTCGTTACATTCTTTGTGGTTTTTGATCCGGCTCAAAATCAATTTAGAGAGAATTTAAATTACTTAATATTCTAGAAATTTCATTCAAAATTTTTTGTTCTAAAACTCGTCTTAATTGCGAGTTCATACTCCAAATGGGTTGTAAGTGCGTTCTAATAAGGTTCACTAAGTGTTCAAAATGGCGCACACGGTCCAAATAGGTTGGGTGCGTTCGCGACTTTTAGAGTTAGCACCGTTATTCGCGTCCGGTGGATGAGCAGGCGGATATCCACGGCGCCTACGCTCGCTGCAAGTGCACTCACCCCATTGGTAATAAATGATTCTTGTTACTAGACGCTTCCTTAATTTGAAATGTAAAATGCACCTGCGCATGCGAATAGATTTCCATAATCTAGGGATGTAATTACCGCGGTAGGAGAAGTTACTTTCCCTGATCAGTTTACAGACTATTCTCAATACTTTTCTGTTCTCTCCGTCAGACTAGATACATACGGGTTATAAATTATTTTAATGGTGAAACTTCGAAATTAATTTTGAATCCTCTGCTTGCCGAAGTTACACTTGTTCTTGCACATGGAACATTAATTTACACAAATAATTAGAGGGCATTTTACGCATAAATGTTGATGCAAATTTAGTACATTAATGCGTCTGCGTAAGATCTTCAAACGGACCCAAAAAGTCGTGTCGTGAATGCATGCACACGACTGCTGCGTCGTTCGGAAGCGCAGCCGTCCTTGTCGCCGCGCGCGTCCCATCAGTATGCTGTGCGCGCGCATGACTCACGCGACGTGATCCGCCTCCTGAGCCCCACCGCTCATTGTTGCCACACTGCACGTACGCTCGTCTTGCTGTCAACCACCACTTTCTAAGCGACTAAGCATCCCCTTTAATGCCAATACGTCATTGTTTCGCATCATATTTCTTTGAATCATCTTCGACAGGATTCTGTTGGCATTGCCACCGTGGGAATGACGGCCCAACCGTATATGGTTGAAGATAAAAAATATGATATTCCGCTTCTTACTAAGCGGAAGATAACATTCTGCACACCAAACTTGTCTAAATACAAAGTAAGATTGAACCTGTATTCAAGGCAGAGGTGATTAAAGGTTCTATACGAGAATACAACATTGAAAATCGTTGGGATTCTATGCAGTGGCAACAGTACGGCAAAGATAAATTACCAATGGCATTAAACAGACTTTAGAATAGAAACAATATTCGTCGGTGAAAAGATCATATAAAAGGTAAAAGAGAAGTACGCGAGTAATGCGCGACATCGTTTATGTATGAGGCAACATTATGCATGGATTCCAATCGCGGGCCTTGCGCGTCTAATAGCCGAGTAAAGCCCAGTTGTAGGCCCACGCCTCTTAACGACGTTCCTCGTATCTTATACAATTGACTCTCGGTGAGTTCACCGTAGGCAATGTCGTCTTTAAAAGGACATGCTCTTGTATCGCCTATTCATTTTAGTAAATCGTATCCTTTAAGCTTTATATTCCAAATGATATATACTGCCACTGGCAATATGCTGCCAATTCTCTGACAGAACCCCTGAGCTTTGTACCGGAATGATGCTGTTTGTAAGATTATCGCGATAAATGTGACACTTACTATAATTTACTCCGGACATAAATAACGCTTCGGTATCATATGACATGTTCATACTGGCATTTGGTATAATAAAAGTGTTTACAGAAATTCAATCTTTAGCAATAAATAACGATAAATTTTCTCCGTAGTATCATGTGTACTGTTATTCGAAGAGGTATTTATCAATCAGGGCAAATTAATGACCATAATATAATCGAAGTAAACGAAGCACCTAATTTTCTGTAGGAACGTTCACTCTAATGCTTAATACATCGCAGGATATAATTATAATTATTAATCGTCGACGTGATCATCATAAAGCCTGTTTGCGGGCATACACAGGATGTTAATTTTCATTTCCTCTGAGCTATCTGTAAATCATTATAACGCAGATATTCAAGACTACAAACATGAGTAATATGAATCTGCTCTGTAAATAATTTTACAACCATGCATTTTTCTTTTATTAACTAAAAGAAAAATTCATGCGGAGCTTTTGTAATGTCGTGTTGCTGGCGCATTGTACCGAGTGGCGCAAATGACATGCGCGCAAGTACTCAAGCGCAACGACTTAGCTTTGCAGTGCTTTTTAAAGTGAATGACAGTGCAAGATCCACCTCGGTGTTATTCACCGTTGCTTTGTGCTCGTAGCCTTATCTTCATGACACTTTATGTTAAAATAAGCCTTTCATCTCTACACAATATTACAATGATTAAGGTCTGATAGGATTGAGTCATGCAATTTCTATTGCACGGTATTATGGCATTGTAAAGATAAAGTTTATCTTGGCTCTGACTTGAATAATGTTTAGATCTTCAGAAACGACCGAGTTAATGCAACAATGTGGAAGTTGGGATCTGCTTCTGTATCGCTTTCGTAGCATCACCGAATTAGGGAGTAATAAAGTATGCGGTCGACCACAACAAGACATGGACATTGAATTTAATTAAGCACGCTATAACCGGGCGGTGGTCTGACCGCGGACATGATGCCGCGTATGTAATACACGTTCGTACGTTTATGATGAAGTGGGACTTTGAAAAAGTGCGATTTTATGTGAGGCCGTCAGCAACATTGCATGCCAAACACCAAAATTAGTAGGCCAGATTGAAATTAGATTGCTGATTCATGCGTACGCGAGTGCATTTGCAAAATGTTTAATGGCACGTAGCGGTTGATGAAAACGATTTCAATGAAATGGAATAAATAGGACAGTCGAAGCATTGACACAAAGCAATTTGAATTGTTGTCGCTTCGCGGCGGGGTCATATTAATATTAATTTGAGACAGCTTCATTGTCACTTCCCCCACTAGGACGTGGCGCTCTCTTAACAACATTCCAAAACGAATGACTGTATAAGTTATTCTGATTGCATCTTAAGAAAAAGGTGCATGAAAAATATTTTACTAATCTTTAATTAATCTAAACTTTAAAACTAGTTTTTTTTTCATTAGTTTTTGCTTCGTTCTTAATATAAATATTCTTTAATTTTCGGCCTAAGATTACATTACATTTAATTTAAAATTGTACCTGACCATGTAAAGTAACAATTAAATGTCGTGTATTTACTAAAAATTTAAATGTATTTTTCTCTTGTTGCAGCTCAGAGGATAACGACCATCCAGCTAGATGGCGTGCAGTACTTTATCTCACGGATGAACCCGTACAGCCCCGAGCTAAACTATTTCCTGGCTTATCAGTATTGCAGGTACGTGCATTTTGCTCGGAGTACATGAAAAAAATCCGTTACACAACACGCTAGTTTCGTGCAACAGATAAACTTGGCATCGTGACTTGCAATATCCTTATCTGTGGTGTCGTGTTTCTATTCCTGCTCGGGTCCTGGCGCGAGCAGGCCGGCGTTAACAAGCATGTATAGGTTCGTTCCGACGGCTTACGACCAGGAAGTATGCTCAACAGGGACATTTGCATTACCGTTAAGGGTTCTGGGAAAACACGAGAACAATATCGGCACCTCGGTGAGCTACTTCCGCGGGTAAGTCGTCGTCTTAAACGTAGCCACAAAGGAGACTAACAAAATGCAATCAAGAGTAGGAGCGCAATGATTTATAGTCTGCATGTTCCCATGGGAAGTAATGCCATTGTGGCTAATGTGGTTCCAGTTGTGGACGGTAAATTCCGTTGAAATAATGACTTTAATTCTACCACTTTGTTCCCTTACATTGCCCCGTATTCTTTTAAGCATGAGAATATAAGCATTCAATATAGGTAACTTTCTCATTCAGTTTTAATGTAACATTTATTTACTTATAGGACGCAATGATCCAAGATTGCGTTCTGGACGCGGATTTAAATTGAAGAATTTGTTATAATAAAGTGATTATATTATTAGTCAAAGGTAAAACGCGAGTGGTTTTAGTTAGAGATCCTTGGGGGAGGCCTATGTCCAACAGTGGGCGTCTCTCGGCTGAAATGATGAAGTGGTTTTATCAAATAATTGTTTTAACTTAGCGTAATTCCAAAATTTTCTCCATTTACGTCCGCACTTAAAATCCTCGCGAATCTTCATTGCAACTGAAAAAAATGTTGACAAAAGTCTGCATCATTGATGATGCAATAGTGCGGGGCTATTGAAAAACAAACAAGCAGGGTACATAATAAAAGAAAAAACGTATAATGCCGAGGAATGAGGCAAAACATCCAGCTGACAGGTCAATCGCCCGCCAGTCACGACGTCCTTCCAAATTGTCACGACCTATTTACAGTTCCAATTGTCAGCGGTGGGAACCGGCCTCGTGTTTCAATATTAGCGGCTCGAAGTGACGTTAGTGACGTGCGCGATGACAATCTTTTTCTCAGGAAGTTTCCGACACACAACTTAGTTCACATCGACAAATGGGCAGTGCAACGAAATTATTTATGTTTCTTGACAATTCTACCATTTTGTACACTTAGATACTAAGTGTACAAAATAGGACTTCCGCCGCCATTGCTTACTAACTAGCCGTGGTCACGCCACGTCCCATGGTTGTACATCACACTTCGATTCAAAATCGATTAAGGACAGGCATCATCACGTCGTTACTTAACACGACATAAAAGTGAGGCAAGTGTCCTTTCACAGTTAAGCGGGAAGATTGCTGCAGATGGCTGCCACCTGTTGTCGTATCTAAAGCTCTGTCCAGTATCCGTAGTAAAACTTATACTACGGTGTAAGTTTTTTCGTATAAAAAATTTACTATTGTAGTTGCGTTAATAGCTAAATTTGTATAGGAAACGTGAATGATGCCCCTAGCGGAGAGAAGTGTAAATCATGTTTCCCATACAAATTGAGGTCGATAGTTACGTACTTTATACGAAAAAACTACGGGTACAGATTTGTGCATGTGGACGAACTGTGCGGTTTGTGTGCCAGTTAAAAACATAGTTTGGTCGCTCTTGGACATGTTTGCGAACGGTTCGCGTGCATTTCAGGGACAGATTTGTTTGCGTGCAAAATAATGTTTACCGCTCGAGTGATGCTTCCTTGGACGCAAACTACGCGTACCTTGCACGTGCCCCGCACGCCAACCGCTCGCGTGCAGCACCCGCGCGCTGATTTGGACGCGTCCAATAGCCGTTCGAGGCGCATACAGAGCTTAATAGCGTTGTATCTTCTATTTTTTATTTATTGTTTACCAACGTTTTTATAAATTATATCTCATTAACTAACTTACAGTAATATCTTAATAGTAAAATGTAACAATACTGGTAATACCACATGCAAACATAATTTAACTGTTAGCTTTAAATAAAGGAGTTATCATAACAAATCCTGTCTTGGTTTGATCCTATCCCGTTTCATTGCAGGGATTTAAAAGAGGACTTTGAATGATAGTTTCAGATCTTTCGAAATTGTGTTCTTTAATTTTTTGAGTATTAACACATCTTCCTTTTCAGTTTTAGTTGATGGTACGACTTTTTTAAGTCTTATCTTATAAAAGTCTTTCGACAGTTACGATATGATAGCCAGTGTATCAATGGTTATCCGTAAGCTCTTGGCATTATCATTCTTCCAATCAGATGTGAAATTTTTCAATAAATACCTTATATTATTCGGCCTCTATTAAATGTTCCTTTAAAACTATGTTATAATCGACATCCCTCCTTTAAAATTAAATTGATTTCAACGTTTGTATTAAAAATATTTATATGCGTTTCCTATAATGAATGAAAGACGGTTACTATTAAAATTTTTAACTACATCACGAATATCTAAGCTTATAATTATAGATGTGTTACTGATATGGATAAGCGGCCTGTATACTAGATCAACATGTTTTATTGAGATTATTGAGTTATTTTATATCTTGATTAATATGATAGTTTTTTTACTAGCTTATGTTTCCTTCTATATTTCTTTGTAAAACTGTACTACGTTTAATATCTATATTTATTTTAATATGGCATCCAAAATTTCGTAATGATTTTGGTTATTAGTTAGCAGTCGAATATTTTTATCTATTTTCCACTAGGTGCTCGAATTTTTTAAATATCACTTTCTGTGGCATTGTAAAGTTAATACCTAAATATAACTAATTATATGTACTAAATAAGTACCTTATCTTATTTTTTGCGACATAATAATTATTACGATTTCACTTGTAGGCGGCTAATACAACATGCCCCGATTGTTGTAAAATAATTGTTGAAAATGAGAAAATTAAAGAAAACGTCTGTTTACTGTTGGTATTTATTTTGAAGTAAATATGATAGCCAAAAAGAATTGTAACTTAAGTATTTTAAAATTGACACTAAATTAGATTATAAAAGAGTATATATTACAACATCCCCCCTTAATCTAAATTTAGGTACAAACTTAAGTCTCAAAAGCCCTTTAGTTCTCTCCATGTTATGGCTAGAGAAGTTTTTCCAAATTGTCAAATTAACACGTTATTCTATAAAATAGCGACAAACAGTTGTAAAGATGAAATTTTAATTAATTTATAATATTTTCTTAGTACAACATTCAAAAGGAAAAATGAGAAAACTGAAACTCAAAATTGTACTCCTTAGTCTCAGTGTGTGCCAAGAACGCAACGGTACTTTATAACGAATGTGCGTTATTACACTCGTAATTAGCTCGTATCGAAATGCCAATAATACATATAAAAATTTAAAGAGTGCCGCGTTAAAAGGTATCAAAGTACGCTGGACCAGTTCTCTTGGTCCAGAAAAAATTAACAACTGTAAAATTATTGGATGCCATATGAATTTACTGATGCGTCCCGGAATTACAGGTTACATAATATAAATTCGACTTAATAACTGCTCCAGACCGTTTATAAAAATAAATCATTCGAGGTCAGATATTTCTTATGAAAATAAGGCAAAAACTTTTGATTCAGTTATGGCGCTTTCGAACGACTGCAAGTACAGTCTGAGACGTAAATATTGTAGTTAAAATCTGATACGTGTTTATTCAAAAGTGCAGTCACAATGGAGCATATTGTTTGAAGCAGTTAAGGTAGTCGATATTTTGGCAACACAGTTTTTAATATTTTTACCTGTATAAAATGTCTGGATGTTCTGTCAGCTCATTGCATCCTCAACTGTCACCTCAAAATCAATACCCCTCTTTGCGCCACACCATTTGTCATATATTTTTTTGGTTTTAAATACTAACTCCAAAGGGTTAATATGAATAAGAAATTTGTAGATTTAAGACAAAATTATTCTGTTAATTACAGACTATTTCTTCTTTATGATGTACTAATGATCACTGCATAGTCCATAGGTAAATAGACTAAACGTCTTGAAAACGGATTGTATAATATTAAAAAAATATGTTATTAGCAACATTTTTGACTATTATGTATGCTTTACTCAATTGCTCATTTTACCTAAACATAAAATAATAAAAAGCTTGATAGGATACTTCGGCTTGGAATTTTTTTTGTCCTACTTAAGACACTGAGTGTACTTTATATATTTTCACGGTGAGTATTATTTATGTTTTAAAGTTTTAAGACAATATAAAAGGGCAGTCCAACGTGATCTATGGACCAACGAGTTTTTGGATTCTAAGAATTGATTTCGATTTATTACTTGTAAACACCATCGACCGGTTGCACGAAGTTTTACTTTTTACAATTTCGTAAAAAATTAACATATATTTAAAAATGGAACAACCCATTCATATGAATCAAGTTGACTTTTACGTTACTTTTTGCAAAATTGTAAAACGTAAAATTTGGTGCAACTGGCCGCATGTATTCACCCTATTTATGGCAAATAAATTTGATTTGATACTATATAACATTTGATACTACATTTTGCGTTTTAAATAAAATAATATCATCTGACTATTGACAAAAAAATACAGCTGGAAGATACATGCAGTCACAATGCAGCATATTGTTTGAAGCAATTAAGATAGTCGATATTTAGCAACACAGTTTCTAATATTTGATTTCTCGATCTAAGATCGTCTGCACCAAAAATATTTAATGCTAATTAATCACAACTTTTGTTAAACAATCTTTTTATTTTGATTTATGCCTTTATCTAATAACTATTTTAGGTTAACTTTTTTCGTTGGTTACGATATATTAGTGGAAGTTCTATTAAAGCCTAGGATAAAAACGAACTTTACTTATATGATCTGAGAAAACGGCCGGCGATTTTATTCAGTCAGCTAAAACTTTGAAAACGTTCATCGTGGCTTCGATTTTCACATTGCAATCTCGGCGATTTATCTACTAATAAAACTGGAGCAAAACTAGTAAACTCAAGAGAATAGTTTGACCAAAATTTACGCTCATATTTTTTTGGAAATTTAATTACATACGGTTTCAAGTACCGGGTAAAGCAACTAGCAAAGGTCCTTAATCTTGAGGAGTTTTCTGAACCCGCCTGGAATGCAGCCCCGTCGTTACAAGGACGCAGCCTGTCTTTAGTGAATAAATTGCTTACATTGAACCCGGTCCAGCGTACACTACGGCGCTAATCGCTGAATATTATTAGCCGGGATAGCTATTTATCTAAACAACGTTTACGAAGCCCGTGTGACAAGTGTGGAGTCACTGGAGTCAACTACCTGAGTCATTAATAAAGGAAGACTTATGAAAGTTTTTAATCTTATCTATACTTCTATATATTAATATTATGAAGAGAAAAGATTTGTATGTTTGTAGCGAATAAACTCAGAAACTACTTCACCGATTTTGATGAAATTTGATACGAATATAGGAATACTTTTATTACGAAAATAGGTTTGAAATATAATACTAGAAAAATGCACTGAAAAAAAATCGACTTGCCTCAGGCGGGACTCGACCCCGCACCTTCCACAATCCGGGTGGACGCGTTGACCAATTTCGCCACCGAGGCACTGCTTTTCGCTGTCGAAATTTGTCAGTGCTTGGTGCTTATGTTTTTATGGTAAACATCGTTTCATCAAATCTTTGAAATTTGCACTTCCAAGACCCGAACGAAATATTTTTGCAAATATTTGACGCCCAGCTAAGATGAAACTACCTTACATTATGGAATAATTTTATTTTTGCGTTTACAAACGCGTAAATATAATAGGTACTAGAAAAAAGCGTTTGCTAACGCAAAAATAAAATTATTCCATAGGTTTGAAATAGTTGATATAAGGAATGAAAATTTGTTTGGAAGTTCGTCATTTGTGAAGATAACACCATTAAACTTTGAATTTAGGCACTTGATAAGAAATAAATAATAATTTGTTCCAGCGTTTTTGGTATTTTGATATCTGTGGGGATGAAATAGGTCAAATAGGGGATGAAAAATCGTATGGAAGTCCAAAGTCCGAATGTATGTGTGGTTAGCAATATAAGCATTTTAACTGCCTCTATGCTAATAGTGGTTCGCTTCGCGTACCGGAAATAGATTCAGAGGTCCCGGGAACCTTAGGGGAGTACAATTTAGAGCTAACTTTGGATGGCGATATGCCTTGTTTTAAAGTCATTAATTATTGTTTTCCGATGGTCAATGATAAGAAGTCCAGACTTCAGTGATTGAGGGTTCTAGGTTAAGCTCGCTTCCATCCACCTCATTATCGTTATTCGTTTTTTTATGTTAAATGGTTGGCAAAGAAGCATACGGCCTACCTCATAGATATAGGAAACTGTAGATCGGCAATGTAAAAGAGAAAGAGCATACTGACGCCTATATTAGAGCGAGATAGATAGACGAGACCATTTCACATACACGCAGGGGCCTAAGGAGGCCTGTCAGTCCCGTAGAAAAGACAGCAACTGTCAGACTGCAGTACTATTTTTCATGCACACATGCGCATTAAGCATACATCGGTGTATTTTTTTAGTCTCCCTCTAATCGATTCATTGCCAATTTATAAACGTCAGTAATAATAAATCTATGCTTGCAACACTGACTTTATGTATCTATGCCCATACTTACGTCGAATATGATTTTTAAATCGAATATGAATTATCTTCTTGAACTATCATTTTACAATTTTTTTAAGTGAAAAGATTAATGATTACTTATTTTCCAATTACCTACAACTTCTAATTAGAACTTACAATTTTTGGGAACCTTTTTTTGTGATAGGCGTTGTGTTGTCATTGTTATATTTACATTCCGCTTAACCACCCGTGGTACTTAACGAAACATGATATTTTTGATTGAAGATCTTGTTTCAAATGTATCTAATTTCTTTCCAGATCATTAGGTCTTCAGCTGGCGTCGTTCGAGACTAAGGAGAAGGCAGATTCTATAACGACGTATCTCACAAATGCAGGTAATTAAAATATATTCTATCTTTAATAATAATATAAAGAGGAAAGATTTGTATGTTTGTAACGTATAAACTTAAAATTTATTTTATCGATTTAAAAAATTCTTTCACCATTAAGTACTACATAATTCCTGAGTGACAATAGGCTATATAGTTATATTCTATTTTTACAAGCAGGCCCAACAGATGTAGCCCTGTAAGAAAAAACAAAAACCATTTTCCGAATTAAAGCCATTCTCGAATTCAGTTAAATACGCGCGCACAAAACTTTCATCACAATAGATACCTCGGTTGGAACGATGTTGATAAAATTTTAGTGTGCGTTCAGTTCAGGCAGGAGTTCAGTTTTCGCGTCATAGTTTCTCGTATTAAATTATACGACCAAGGTAATGTGACTTACAATGAAACTACTATGATATTTATTTTCCGGCAGCGGCTATTTAACTTGGTTCACCCTTGTTTCGTATAACAACGTTTAGTCGAAAATCATTTCTTCGAACAACGTTTAAGAAAATAATCACTTTGTATAATATCGATTGACATAATTTTCATTTCATCGAATGTTCATTTGCGATAACAACGTTTGCGCTATTGATCAAAAAGTATAATGTTCATTTGATGTATTGTTCAGGTGGTATAATTTTCATTTCATCGAATGTTCATTTGCGATAACAACATTTGCGCTATTGATCAAAAAGTATAATGTTCATTTGATGTATTATTCAGGTGGTATAATTTTCATTTCATCGAATGTTCAATTGAACAATAGGTTAGCGAGGAGCGAAGCGACGAGCGAGTTAGGTTGACATGAACAAAGCACACGAGCCGAGCGAGCGAAGCGAGCGTGCCGCGGCAGCGGCCGGCGAGTGCCAGAAGCGACTTTAGGGCGTTTCTCACATTGATATACATCACGTAATTCTTTACTCACTTTAAATAACAGAGAAATAAAATGACGTTAGTTGTATGGCATTTTTTCTACCAATTAAAAATTAGGTTAAATAAAATTAGTGCAAATGAAAATTCGGTGAAATGACATTATGTCAAATAAATAATTATGCTAAATAAAATTCTACCAATTAAACATTAGGTTAAATAAAATAAGTGCAAATGAAAATTCGGTGAAATGACATTATGTCAAATAAATAATTATGCTAAATAAAATTCTACCAACTGAATATTCGGTCAAATGAATAATTATGCGAAATGACTTTATTGCAACTGAAATTAGACGAAACGATTTTCGAGCAAACGTTGTTATACCAAACAAGGGTAAACCATTTAACTTATGGAGATTTGTTCTTGCTTCATACGTTAAACTAAAAAGGTCATTAACTTTGAATTTATAGTATGAAAAAGAGGAAAAGTTGTACAGACAACAACAGGCCAGGTTACCACAAAATTAAGAATGCTATAATAACTGAGATAACAAATAGTTTGTTGCCAGACAGAAAAAAAGAAAGCAAAAAATGTTTGGAGCTTTCATGTAATGGAAAATTGAATAAAAAGCAAACTCTTATCATGTATGATTGTTGATAAAATGGTGTATGTTACACACAAATTAACGCATCCACATATGAAGACCATGACATGTATCTCTTTCAGGCTACAACAAATACGACTTCTGGACGTCAGGCAACAACCTGGGCACGGACATGTACCTGTGGATGAGCACAGGGCTTCCGTTCAACGCCACCTTCAACTACATGCGGCGGGTGGCAATGGACGCGCCTGCGCAGCACGCCGACGACAGTATCGACCCCCTTGACGTGCCCCAGGGCAGCACCGCGCCGCAGCGCACCGCCAGGCATGGGTACGTGTCATAGACAGCTAATAAACTTCGATGCCACAGCACCAGACCAAATAATAGGGGTTAAAGTATGAAACTGCCGTTTTGTATGGAGAATTAAACGAAAATTCTTTTTCCCATACTAATATATTTGCGATTTTTTATGGAATCACAATTCTAAATTTTGTGTAATTTTTGGATATATTTAGACAACATTAAGCTATAAGTAGTATACTTACAGATTTTTTTTGAGAATTGTTAACTGTAAAAAATATTCACATTTTTATAACGGGCACCTCTTAGGACGAGCTGTTTTTGAAGATGTATTTCTAGTGAAAAAAATAAAAATAACAATAAAATTTTATACATAAATATAAGTCCTTGTAATGAAGTTTAAAATAGAAAAAGAATAATGGACATAGCTATTGTATTAAAGGAATTATACAATAATAAATAATGAGGAAAAAATCGGCAATTTCATACTTTAACCCCATATAAGAAGCCGCGCCTATTTTTTTATATTACACTTACCTAATTGTTTATTTATAGTTTAAGTACACATAATAGTTTTTTAATTTTTATATTTCATTACATATCATTTAGTCCATTTTCATAAAAGCTTTTAATTGTTAATATAATGGCTTCGCGACAGTTAATTATTACGCATTGAACCAATGTCAAGTGAAAATGTATCTAACTAATGCAACAATAAATTGTACGGTTCATTGAGTTAAAATGTTCTCTCAAAACATGTGTTATTACAACAAGAACTCGAGTGAAAGCCCGGTCGTAATCTATAACTGCATAAAGTCGATGATTCAACCAAGAAATGCTGGGTTCAAATCCCAAAATGTGCTGTATTGAGATGACTTTTCACGTATTTCTAACATGTTTGAAGCGTTGTGCCCAGCTGTGGGATATATTACGTAAGATGATAAACTAGACTCATACATTGTCTTCATATTGGTAACACTAATTTAAATTACTGTGCTAAATGTTTACGTGTGAAAGGTTTTAAGTATTTAACAAGCACGTTAACACCTTTTTTATTGCCACAAAGTAATATACAACAACTCTCAATAAGCTATTTGTATTTGCTAAGAATAAAAGCTACGAACATCATTGTTGAGTAATATCTATCCAATTTTCGTTGCAATTACCAAGGTACTGCTAGAAAATCTTAATTGGATACTAAAATTCTCGACTCTTGTCTTTACTCTTCAGTTCTTAGTGGTGAGAAAAAATTCCGTAGCAGTTATTTGCTTTTCTCGAAGTGTTCATTAAGTTGTGTAATAAATGTATTAACGTACTCATCTCAGCGTTCCCATATTAGAAACAGGTTCATGTTTGTAATAGCGTTTTTTCTAGGAAATTGTTAGTTAGAAGATTTCCCACGTTGCGCCCGGATGCACCCTAGCTTACAGATCTCCGTTAGCATTTATAGTTAATAAATACTATGCGAAGAAAATGGCTCATTAAAATTCATTAAACGTCAGCAGGAATTAACAATAAATTAGCTAGAAGCAATGTTTTGCAAATTGCAGGGAAGGGATTAAAGAAACGTTTCCGTGGAGGTTAATTTATACATTATCTTCCTCGACAGCGGAAAGCGTAATTTATATCGCCACTATCACAGGTATTCCGGTTCCAATAGCCGTAATCTTTCATGTACTCCACGGAGTTAAATTGAATCGAATTGCAGATAACTGATTTATAAAGAGGAAAGATTTGTATGTATGTTTGTAATGATTAGGCTCAAAAACTACTGGACCAATATTAAACATTCTTTCACCGTTAGAATGATACTTTTTCAGTGAAGTAATATAGGTTATATTTTATTGCAAAAAATATATATACGCGGACAAAGATGCGGACGGAGTGCTATATGTTACTTATGCTACATCCATTCATCATCATCCATCATTTATCCATAAACGGTTGAGATTTTCTGTGGCATTATATTTTATTGGACCATGTGCCATATTTGGCATTGAGATTAAGACCACTATGGCTCGATATTTTCCTAGGAACTTCCCAGTAACTATTCACAATAATATGACTTCATAAAATGTGTATTGCATAAAAACTAGTCGGTATTCCAGAACGGAGCACGTGATGACAAATGGCTGCGTCGCCCTCAAGGCGCCTACCTTCCACTGGGAGCCGCAGCACTGTGGCGAGATCAAGGACTTCATTTGCGAGCAGACGCGCTGCTACTACTACAACTACGGCTCCATCCCAGTCTCCTCGGCGCAGGGGTAATGCCAGGTGAGATGCCAGCCGTCTCCGGAGGCCCGCTCCCCGACTAGCCGCGCGCTCTCCCAATACACTCACTCGCTCAAGCGTCACACTCTTCATTACACGCATAGGTTCAAGTAGTTCGGTGTGCTAACTGCAGCTTAGTTGTGTATCACGTCGTAAAGCGCGCGGGCCCGCGGGATTAGGCCTCTGCGCCAACCCAACCACCAAACAAGAGCCCTACACCCAGCAGACAATGTTTGGCCAATACTGTATCTTCTGCTATTTTTGATGTTAAGATTTTTTCTAAATTCACGAATTTGGTGGGTGGGTGAAGGGGGCTTTGCTTGGTATCTCTAATTTATTTATACTTGTTTGATAACAATTTAATTTATGTTAATGGAGGCTTGGTAACTAACTGCCATTCATAATTTCTGTTCCATTTTTGTTTCACATTAGTAAATTTGGTTTTCATATTAAATTCTGATTAATTTACGCTGAAAGCAATCAGCTTATAGAATAAGAGCACGGATGAGCCTCCCCTTCTCCTCGACAGGAAGCCGTTATCACTGACGACCACGACCACCGCGCACCCCCTCACGTCATCGTCGCCGCCACCACCAATCAACGAGCATCTGCCAACCCACTTCACTCTTAACGACCTCATCGGGAAAATGCGGCCCTCGTCCCTCGACGGGCTGGAGTCTCCCCACTTGAAGACTAGTGCTCTGCTCAAGTCACCGCCGCAGATTGACTCTCACTACTCGCGAGCAGCCGACGCCCACGCTCGCGAGCACGACCAAGAGAAGGAGCAGCCGACGCAGGGTCCGTACGAAGACGATGAGGGTATGGTCGGGGACGACCCTGCCGCATACCTCACGCAGGAAGCCCGCCAGGCACCCGTCGCTGAGGACGCTCCGTCCACCGCCGAGCCGGACGCCACCGAACATTCCGTCCACGCCAGCGGCATGCTGGCACCCCCTAAATATTAGCGTCCGACTCCACCGTCCAATATAACGTTCATTTCTGTTTACAATTAGGTATTGCGTCTACCAAAAGTATTATTCTCTTTTTAGTCGTAAGTGGGTGATTGAGCTCGCGTGTTGTGGGTGCAGCATACGCCTTTGTTTAATCGATTCATGTGAATGAAATCATAATAATGTTTTGAGTTTAGAGAAAGATTATGATGATTTTGAAGTTCTTTGGGGCAATATAAATATGAAGGTGCTGGCGACTCACGGCTGGTGACTTGCCTCCGCCTTCAGGAGTGAATATCACAAAACGAGTATTCCACGAAATATAGGTACCTAAACTTCGCTAGGGTAGTTAAGTTGAGTGTTAGATCTCTGGTGTTTCCGTTTAAACCGTAATGTATTAATTTAATTTAAGAAAATTAAGCGGATATTATTTTTCGGGACATATCATTCGAAATAGAACTATAAGATAGTGTTTATATACGTGACGTACCTAGTTAAGTGTATTAAGTTGAATCTCAAGAATTTAAAGAATAGTGATGTAGCGAAGGAAATAAACTTGAAACTTTTTATTACTGATGTTTAATTTCATACAACTATGACCCATTAGCTGTTTTCGTCTTCAATTTCAGTTTATTATAAAGAGAAGATAGATTTCGCTAGAAATAAATTTTGGGTAATTTTATTAATCCATGGTAAGAAAAAAAAACCCAATTACAATTTTTTCATACATACACTCAACACACCTATTTCTGCTATAACGAGTAAATTATCTTTCGACTTTAGTTGTAGTCGTTATAGTATTAATTGAGCGACTGATTATTCTATCATATATCTCGAAATCATGATCAATCTCGAGATCACTAAAAACCTCGGAATGATGTTATTTTATCTCCATCTTCCAAAGTATATTTATCTTCCAAAGTATATTACAATTGGTGTTGTTATATACAGACAAAACAGAGATAGAGTACAGGCTATGACAAAATATTCAAATAAATTTTCAAGCACAACGTATTTGGTATAGTATGAAAAATCGATTGGCAAAATTTGACCGTTTGTGATAACCTGCCAATAATCTGACATAATGGTATCTGTACCTACATAAAAATGCGATAATTATCACAGTAAATTATATAAGAGAAAACTCTTGGATGTATTCTTATTTGTCTCACTGAATACAGAGCGTTTATAAGTAAGCTATGAAGGAAATAAAAAGCACTTTGATATCATACAATACCAAAAGAAATTAACCTAAACGATAATTCTATAGTTCCAGTAAAAACATTTGTAGACGTTGTAGGGAGAAGAACTCCTAAGGGCAGTTTGCTTAGTATATTCCTTAGATATGGCAACATGTGCTATTATTTATTCTGCGTCTGTTTCAATGAAACTCATTAGAGCCTTAATACAAGTGACAGACAGAGTATCATATGGTAAATACTGCAACGGCATTTACAGGATCTTGGGTTTGCTTTAAAAAACTGTTAATATTTCCTTTTTTGGAGATATGAGATATCTTTTTATCTGAAAGTTAGATAAATGTTTTACTCAAACATATTAACATAATCCCTGATGACAATTTTTGAGAAACAGATGCAACAAATACCACAATTTTCTTTTCACTCTCCTGAAATCTTAGTAAAATGCACATTGGCCCTATGGTTTTGATGTCGAGATATTAGAATATAACTTACCATCCATTGATGACTCCTTCCACGTTGAGCATCGGCACAATCTTGAAGACATACTTGGCTCGCAGCGCAGCGGCAGCCGCCGTGTCACCAAGAAGACAGCCGAGCGTTCCATCCATTACCCACGACGCGTTACTCTCCCCAGGGTGCACGCGAGATGTCAGGAACACGATTTCTCTATCCTGTAAAAAAGTATCAAACATTATAGGAACTTCAATGAATGTCTAAGAGCTGAAGCGTAGACTAAGGTTGGTATTTCCTAATCAAATGAAAGAGCTAACGTAAGTACCTAGGTACGAAGTAATAGTTATGTTTCTCAGGTAAGCGATTTTGGAAATCTTTTGAGAAAGAAAGATCTACCTCTTCTTCCTACACTGGTTCAAATTTATTTAAACCATATTAGACTTATTGAACCAGAATATTATTTGAGGTAGATGCTTTCTTTTAAGGACAATGCGTCGTAATAACGTTCCTACTTGATTTTTACAAATTAAATGTTGATAAAGAAAATGTAAATTTATTTTTCATTAACCATTACGTACCACGATAGGATTACTAGAGCTGTCTTCAGCAGAGATCGTGAGCAATGGAACTTCGTTGTTGTTCAGGGAGTAACAGAGAGGCTCCACGCGAAGATAGGCTGTCGGCGGCAACTGCAAACTCCACTGCCAGATGCGGGTCTATTATAATAACACAGAATATAAATTATTCCGAACATGAAATAGCATCTTAGTAATCTCGAGGCTTAAAGGTCGTCGAACCGTACCGGGTACAAGTGACAAAATTTATTCCAAATAATGAGGTTGGCACCGAACTCAAAAAAATAAGAATATTTTTTTAAACAAAAAATTTTTATTTCTCCGTTTTTAGTTTTGAAGGCGTTTTTTTTTATTTAGAAATAATTTATTTTTACTTTTTAGTGTTGTAAGTATATAAATTTTCAGGAAACTATCTTTAGATCTTTTAGTCAAACAAGTAATAGGATGACCATCAATGTTAATCAAATAGGCATTATTAGAGATAACTCAAAAACTAGGTACTCGTCAGATGAAGACATGTTAAGCTGATGCCACCGAAATCCTTCGAAAGATTTCAGGACTAAAGAAAAGAATTAGGGGCACAGCTCATCTAGTGTATCTTGCTTATAGAATAAGTAAAGGATTCACCAAAAAAATATTTTTTGGAAATAACTTTGTTAGAATGTATTGATGATAATAACTACCATCATCATCGAGTACGTGAAGGGGAAGTGGTAAGCCAGGTAACAGACGTCGTTGGTATGCGGGAACTCAATGTTGAACGTGACGGTGAGGTAGCATTTGTTGTGACTCTTTTGGTTGGCGTAGTGGTAGCTGTTCCGATAGTAGCAGATATCGGAGCCCGCTCTCACCCACCCTGAAACAGTTTTAGGAACGTTGCTTACTTAACATTGTTTACATGTATAATAGGGATGAAAGTATGAAATTGACGATTTTTCCTCATTATTCATTAGTGTATAATTTCTTTAATACAATAGTTATATCCATTATTTTTTCTTTATTTTAAACTTCATTACAAGGACTTATGTATAAAATTTTATTCTCATTTTATTTTTTTCACTAAAAATAAATCTTCAAAAACAGCTCGTGGTAAGAGGTGTCTGTCTCCGTTATAAAAATATGAATATTTTTTACAGGTATCAATTGTCAATTCAATTTTTTCTCTAAGTATCCTATAGCTTAATGTTGTCACATCAATTCGCTTTGGTTGACAGTTAATAGATAGCGATCCTAACAAATAAGTACCGAAGTGTTTCTCGAAGATGTCAATTAATGTTAATACCATCTTGTTTATAAAAAAGCGAGCAAGAGATGAATTTTTAAGCTAACCGCATTTTTTATAACCACCCTACACTTTCCTTGGCATTTATGAAGTGAAAATTTATTTACCTGGCTTGCCCAAAACTGCATCCTTAACAGAGTACAAGACTGGTTTCATGCCAAAGTTGAACTGACTATCTGACTTCTCGCAGTTGACTATGTTGAAGGTGTAGGGGCGACCCTGTTGCATGTTCCGCACCTCAAAGTAGAACCATTGGTGTCTCTTTGTGGAATTCACGTCGGGCATTAGAATCAACTCGTATTCTCTCGGACCTACCTGAAAAAAAAAACATTGGTGACGGAATAGTGTTGGAAGGAAAGAGAGAGAGAGAGAGAATTAAAGATAAAAATAATATTAAAAATATTTTTTAATCGAAAGAAACATCAAAATGACCTTTACCTGAATTACTTTTCTTAAATTTCCAGACTCAAATCTTGATTCAAAACTCAATCGAGAAGAAAAGCTGTTTACTTTAGTGATTTCTTGTTCATCATTATTTGTGAGAAAGAGGCTATCAGAACTGAAATCAAATGTAAGTAGGTATCTGCAAAATTTTTCGTAGAGAGTTATAATGGGTATAATAATTTCATTCCCTTTTCTAACAATAACAGTGTCAAAAAAAAAAATCCCACAGTTAATATGTATTGCCTACTTAATTGAACCAAGGCAAAAATGTTCAGTGAATCTCGCTTAGTAATGCACTATTTTAGATATAATTTTTTAGCGTTCCAAAGATCATCAATCAGGACAACTTCATTACGAGCGCCAATGCTGCTCCATAACATTCTTCTTGCATCTCAACAGGATACTTACGCTTTATTCCAGTGCCATAAATATGTTTAGTCGCTTCTGCCCGAGCCTTCCACGTCATGGCACACCTGAACCGAGGTTCAAGTCCTTAGAGAATCCCTCAAGTCTACCATTGCTTTTTGATGATATGATGATTTATTATCATCAATATCGAATATTATTAATCCTATTGTAACGTTGTAAAATTAATTCAATTTAGAAAAGTAGTTATTGCAGTGTTAGATACCTCTTTTGTGTAGTAGCATCTGCCGAAGGAACGGCACTAGTCATTTGGTCCAAGTCGTAAACAACTTCATTCATGTAAGTTTCAGGGTTAATCGCCCGGTCTACACAAGACAGAAGTTTCGTTCTGCAAAATCAAAATAAAGTTCCAAAGGTTTCAATTCCATTTATGTGGAAGGAACATGCTTCATTTAATTTTATAATAGTAATTTGACAACATTAATAGGGATTATGCATGTAATGTAATTCATATAAGGCTCATTTTTTTTTCATATAGATAAACTCTATTACTTTCCCTCCATCAATAATTCTTAATTTAATTGATTTTTGAGCAAGACATTAACTATAGAAAAGTGAGAAAAACTGTGGGAAAATCAAATATTTGAAACGAGAAGAGAGCGGTTGTGACGTAAATATCAAATAAATAGGATATGTCAATATCATGACGACCCAAATGACCGTTGTTTTAACTTCAAATCTCGATTTTATTTCTGTTGAAATCAAAGGTGCAGGTTTAAGCTGATGTTTAACAATACTCTCTAACCATTTAATCTTACATAATTAATGAATCTGAAAAAAACACACATATAAAGCAACATAATCTAAAACAATAATATTGTCCGTTTTCTTGATAGACTGACGTCACGATTTTTTTTAAATGCCCGCGCAGGGTTATTTTAAATATTTTTTTAAACACGTCATACTATTTTTTTTGACGTTAAACATTTTTATACTATTAGGTTGGGGAAAAAGTCTTTTCGCATTATAGTATGTATAAACTTGTAATAAAATCTCTTTGGCTATACTATTTGTATCTGGCTGGTTTTGGTATCATTGAAAGTTTAAATTTTAAAGAACATAATTCCAAATTCAAATTAGGAAAATGTGTGATTTTCATTTGTTTTTCGTACCGCCAAGATGAGTGAATCTAATGAAGAAATTCGATACAATTTAAAATTTTACTACAAAAAAGGTAAAAATTTGCGATGTTTATGGACCTAGTGCAGTGTCTGTGAGAGTAGCACAAATTTGGTTTAAGCGTTTTCAATCCGGAAATTTTGATGTCAAAGATGCACGTCGCTCTGGTCGCCCTATTACAGATAAATGGATGCCATTTTTGAAAAAGTGGAGCAAGATCGGCATGTCAGTAGTTACGACGTAGCTGAAGAACTGGGAATTGACCACAAAACAGTTTTGGCGCATTTGAAAAAAACTGGGTACACAAAAAAGCTCGACATTTGGGTACCTCACGAGCTCACTGAAAGAAACCTAATGAACCGTGTACTCAATTGTGATTCTTTATTACGACGTAATGAAACCGAACCATTTTTGAAGAAGCTGATAACTGGTGATGAAAAGTGGATCACGTACGACAAGAACGTGCGAAAGAGGTCGTGGTCAAAGGCCGGTCAGGCTTCACAGACTGTGGCGAAACCCGGGTTAACTCGCAACAAGGTGATGCTGTGTGTGTGGTGGGATTGGAAGGGCATTATTCATTATGAGCTGTTACCACCAGGCAGGACCATCGATTCTGAACTCTACTGCGAACAACTGATGAGATTAAAGCAAGAAGTTGAGAGAAAGCGGCCGGAATTAATCAACAGAAGGGGTGTGGTTTTTCATCATGATAACGCTAGACCTCACACATCTTTAGCCACTCAGCAAAAATTAAGAGAGTTTGGCTGGGAGGTGTTAATGCATCCGCCGTATAGTCCTGACCTTGCACCTTCAGATTTCCACCTGTTTCGGTCTCTTCAGAATTCTTTAGACAGTGTCAGGTTAACATCACGAGAGGACTGCCAAAACTACTTGTCGCGGTATTTTGACCAGAAGTCCCAAAATTTCTATAGCAATGGGATCATTTCCCTACCTACAAGATGGCAAAAAGTTATCGAACAAAATGGTACCAACATACTTTAGTTAAATGTAAATAAACTATATTTAATTATGTTTTGAATTTTCTTAAAAAATGCGAAAAAACTTTTTCCCCAACCTATTATATTAAGGGGATACAAACTACTAAATAAAAAAACATGTATATTCCCTATTCTTCTTTGCAAGTTTCGATAGCGCATTATTTACTTCGTCACAACAATAATGTTAGGTGCTCACCTGCAAGCTGATCTTTCCATTTTATTTAATGGTTCAGGCTGGTTATGACTTTGTCCACCAATCATATCAGGGTAAGCAACTTTAACAAATGGAATAACACTTTTCACTCTTGAAGCAATTGTAGAGTACACAGATACAAACGTACTGTGCTTTGAAATATCTTTGTGAATTTTTAAAGACGAGCAGGAGGTAGTAGCTGCAACATTATAAGTGTTTATGTAGGTCAGAAAACAGGTCTGTGTTATGTATTTAAAATAATTTCTCCTCAGGATTACTTACAAGTACTTTCGTGGATTTTATGGCAGCCTTGGAATAATGATGCTGACGGAGAACCTATTTGAATATTATCATAATCTGTATTCCCTAACATGGCAGTGAGTGATAAGTTTAAAGACGTCAATGTTTTGTTGCCCCCGCCCTGAGAGCCAAGGAAGTCTTCTAAAATAGAGCCTCTTGAATTAGATCTACTTTTAACAAGTCGTACTTGTTTGTTGTAAGATCCGAATTCTTTAAAATATATAAAATATCTGAAAAATCAAGATAGTTTTAATATTATAAACTCTAAAATTAAGGCTTCATATTTTAGTTATACATATAAGGCCCTTATCATAGTAACATTGAGTATGGTGTAAAAGCAAAAGCAGACGATAACATCTACAAATGACTCGAAAACGCTAAGTCGGACAAATAAGCCCTGTCTGGTATGAAAAATTATAAAGCTACAGGGCTGGACGAAACACCAGTAGAAGTTTTAAAGAAGAACGGCAACACAGGCGTTTATGGCTTTCTATAATCTTTAACCTACTTCTGTCAGAGAGAAAAATACGAGAAGGATAGAGACAGAGCAATTTAATACCATTCTATAAAAACAAGGATTACGTCGCTGAATGCGGAAATTATCGAGCCATCAAACTCACTTCACATACCCTCAAAATCTGGGAAATAGTGTTATGTAAAAGATTAACCAAAATTACAAGCATAACTCCTCCATCAAAGCGGATTTTGCAAAGGAGTAGGCACTATTGATGCTGTACATGTTACAGTCAAAATTCTAATAGAAAAAGACTTTGCTTTGAAAAAGGCTTTGAAAAATGACTTATACTGTGTGTTAATTGATTTTGAGAAAGCCTTTGATAGAGTGCCAAGGAAACTCATATGCGAAGCATTGCATGCACAACAGGTTCCGGAGCATTATGTACTTATCCTTAAAGATATGTACAACAACATAAAGAACCAAGGTTGTAAGCCTTGCTGGCACTAGAACGGAGTTTGAGGTTAAGGTCGGCGTTCATTAAGGCTCACCCTTCATTCCTCTACTATTTAATATCGTCATGGGCTACGCCACAAAAAATATACAAAGATCAGCTCCGTGGACATTACTGTATGCAGACGACGTAGTATTGATAGCGGAAACAGCACAAGAGTTACAGAATCATCTGAATGTCTGGTGTAGGGTCCTGAAAGGTAGAGGACTTAGAGTAAGCAGATTTAAAAGGGAATACATGCATTGTAACTTGTCCGGAACGCCTGCTTCAACTCAACCACCTTGTATTGACAACATACCGCTAAAAGCTGTGAACCAATTTAAAAACTTATATCTGAGGCATCTGTGGACGAGGACATTGAATATAAAATAAAACAGTGGTTGGTTAAAATGGAGATATCTTTAGCCGGAGTTATCTGCGACACAAGAATGCCCGTAGAGAGCAAAATAAATATATACAAAAGGCCTATTAGACCGGCTTTGCTCTACGGGTCAGAATGCCGGTCGATGCGCAAGTCCGACGTACAGAAACTTCATACGACCCCGCAATGAAAATTCTGAGGTGGCCCGGAGGAGCACATCAGAGGATCATTTAAAGTTGCAAAAATAGCTGATAAGTTAACTGAGAACTGTCTCCGCTGGTATGGTCATGTCATGCGACGTGGTAAATAATACACGAATAAAATAGAAATGGACATAAAAGAGCTGAAACGTGGACGTGGTAAACCTCCGACTACCTGGATTAGAACTGTGCAAACGGATATGAGGGCGATGGGACTACATCCTGATATTACGCAAACAAGATCGGAATGGCGTGAGAAGATTAGGAGGGCCGACCCCAAAAGATAAGGGACATAGGCACGGAAGAAGAGGAAGATAAAAACAGGAACCTGGGCATTTACTCTTGGGGTAACGTTAAATAATTATACATGCCTTAAACTAAATAAAAATAAGAGCTCCCAATGTGAATTCTGGATTTTTAAATATAATATCTCTTTGTGTTTTATATAATAGTTTAGTACTAACTTTTTTAAGTCTTCTATATCTCTCTCATTGGGATTAATCCACAAGGAACTTTGGAAGCTATCACCACCTTTGATAAAAACTTTGTCCTCTTCATTACTTTCTGCTTTCATTTCGTTTTCATCATAATCAATGTCGGGAAACTCATCTAATCCTTCTATATCAGTGTCTGGACCATCATCATCTAGATCCGAATTAATAGTTTTCGAATCTGAATTAGCAGCGTCTTCTTCGTCTTCATGGCACGGCCACATTGTATTCGTACCTGAAATAATTTTATAGCATAAAACATTATAGAAAGTCTATTGTTCAGATTCTTAAATACTAAACTAAATGAGCAGTACCTTTCAAAATGGGATTGAGATTGAACGTGGCAGGACTTGACGCCGGCACTGGCAAAGCTTGGTGCTTTAGACATAATGTGATGACGGAACAAACTCGAGCCAAAAGCCCATCAAACTCAGGTTCATCAGGGCACTGCGAGCAGAATCGGTGCAGCGTCTGCACGTGCTTCTTTGTGCAAAGCGCTCGACGACCGGCCTCTGAATAGTATATGGATTAAATTATATTAAAAGTAAAATATATAATTTTCTTTACTATTATGAAATATATTAATTTAATCTAAGATAAAATTGTGAAACATAAAGGTATGAAACATTACATGCTTTTTGCATACATTTTAATTCTGTAAAAAGTGTAACAAAATAATTACCGAAGAAAATTTTTTGTTCATACATACTTATATTGCAAAGGTGCTGCAGCGTCTGCAGAATATGTGCACATATCTTCAGTCTCATGCGTCCCTCATAGCGGTCCCAGCGGTCGAACACCCTGAGGAGCACGCTACATAGACCTGTCTTGACGATCTGCATGCAGCACACCTCTGTGTGAGTTACGCACGTGTGACTCAAGAGCAATTGACACATTGGACATGCAACATAGATTAAGAACATATGTCAACAAAGGGCAAGGTCGTAACATTAAGCAATTGATTTATTATCTGTGTAGGTGGCCAAGTATGTTTCGGTGATAATATTCATTATTGTGTGACAGATCTCGACTTATGTAGTGAACGTTCCATGTGCTTGTTCTATTGTGTTCAAATGATGTAACTCGGGAATAATTAATCACGTTAATGACCATACCATTGTGTCGAAGACCGAGTATTTGAATAAGCCGCGGAGAACTGGCATTCACTTAACTGTTTTTGCTGAAATAGTCAATAGCGTCAAGGCACAGGCGCAGTCTAGCTGTTGGGATGAAGCCCAGGCTGACAAGTATTCTCTCGTACGTCGCTATCACTCCATCACGAATCAAAATTGACGTCGTTACAGCTGAAAATATAAAAAAAAAATAACAAATTGCACGAGAATACTTAATAAAAAAGTTCAAAAATATATGAATCAAACTTACAATTTTTCGCTAATTGCTTCATAATAACTAATAATGGAAATATTAACTTATTGTCTGTAAAATGCCCTTTTAAAATTAGATGTATAGTTCTTACACAACCTAACATTCTCACTTTCATTGCGAATTTGGGATCTGTAACAAAGCAATAAAAAAAAGTAAAATTATTATTATTTCAAGGATATACAAAGTGGAAGTAAGTACAATCGATTTCATAAATTGACAGTCATGAGCACAGAGGTGCTTATATACATAAATAACATGAATAGTCTAGAAATTTATGAATAGTCAAAAATCTAGTCAGTTGTTAATTTTCCAATAAAATTTTATTTTTCTTACGTTGCATTAGACGACTATGTCTTTGTAACCACAACACGACATTAATAAATGAATTAGGTAAATTACCTTTTTTTTTATTTGGAGGAAGGTGGAAAAAAGGTGAAAGAAAGTAGAAAGGTGGAATCTATGTAGGTTCTTCAGGAACCATCAACCACCAGCGAACTGGCTATCACTAACTGTCAGAATCCAATTGTCAAATTTTACGCATGGAAGAACAATTTTATGTAAACGTAATTCTTTTTTGTATTCTCATTTCTAAATAACGTAATCACCGTCCTTTAACCTCGTGAGCTAAGTGGTGCCAAGATCCAGATGAGATCTTGAATAATCATGTCGGTACCAGCGTGTCGTTCACGTTTGTCATGCATACTCCCGCTCATTTTCCTCAAAACGCCTTGTGTGCCCTTCATTTCGATGAAGCTGTAGGCGCACTGCTGGCGGGACCCGTTGTTTGCTGGAATGAAGCAAGAGCTGCTTAGGGTTCGTACCTCTGGGAGAAAGGGATGCCAGGATCCACACGAGGTCTTGTAGTGTCAGCTCGATGCCAACGTTGCTATCTCGCTTGCCGTGAGTAGTTATTAACATTCTAATAACTGCCTGCGTCCCGTTTATCGATATAAAGTGCTGAGCACATTGTTGTCGTGCTAGGTTGTTGGCTGAAATCCATATGGGCGTTTATTGTTTCTTAGATAGTTGTCTTAATAATTTTTAGGGTAGTAAAACATCATGCAAAGCTGTTGTATAATAGTTAAAAGGTTGTAAAAAAAGTGTTTATTTTAACGGCAAACAAGTTTAAATTAGTGGTAAAGAACAAGTCAGGAAGCCCGATTGCGTTAAATCAATTAGTAGAGGGTAATCCGTCAATAACGTTGTTGCCATATACAACTTTTTAAATGCATATGTTAATTTGATTGAGCATAGCGGGATTATACAATTGAATTACAATCTCTATAGAATAACGCACAACAAGGCCGTGGTATCTTATTATACAATGTTAGGTGTGAGATAGTCTTAAAGGTCAGAAAGCCTACTTGGTTGTGAATAATAGATAGGCCGATAAAGCAACTGTTAAATTTAAGTGCATCGAAGTAACCGAGTTACAATATTTGAGTGCACTAAACTCGTGTAGCAACTTAATTGCTGGAGTAGTTTCATGCAAAGCTTCTTAATTAACTTGTGAAGGTAAACACTCTGCTACATTCCGTGATAAAGTTAGAATGGCAATAGCCGTATCGCGTTGAAGCGCCACAAGTCTCACATACCCTTCTTAGCTAGGGGAGCTTTATTTTCCTTTCCTGTCTTTTTGTTGTCTCTCCTTTTCGTTGGTGGTGCTTCAATAGGTACTAATTCATCAAATAATATGTTTGTTTAGAAAATTCAGCGAGAGGTATTAGGCCAATCCTAAATCAATGCGATGCAAATATAATTGAATACTTAAACATTTGTTATTGGTTTTAAGCTAAGAACGTTCATTCACTAAATTATTTTTTCAATTTCTTAGGTTTCCGATTCTAATTAATTTTGTTGTATATATCTATTGCTCGTTGCCTATTACCGTTTCTACTAGGTACTTATACTTCTTGCTATTGTTATTTGCAGTTTTTCTAAATATAATAAGCATATCAGTAAAATACAATCAGTAAAAAGTGCTTACTGATACGCCTATTGTACTGGCAAATAAAGTAGCATTGATTTATGATATAGGAACTGAAAATAGTAAAAAAAAGAATCAAGTAAGTATAAGTATACTATAGTTGTTACTTACCAGAACATTTTTTGCCTTTACCCTGTTTAAGACATAATGTTTCTCTTAATATTGAAGTTATATAGGTGGAGGTTGCTGTATCTCTTGTGTTCTGAAATTAATAAATATTATAATTTACATTGTGGTATGTTAGATAATCTTGCCCTTAACGGGAAAATATGGTGATATATGTTGGTTAACTAGTCTATCTAAAATGTTGAATTGGTTTACAAAATCTTCTAGAATGGATATTTAGAAGAACAATGCCCCTGTTCACCCACGTCCCATAAATTGTTACTTAAATGTGTCTCTTAAAAAAAAGGATTCATAAACATACCTAAACAGTCCCATTAAGAGATCAATTGACAGTAACAGTTTTAACTACACAATAGAGTTTACAGATTTTCTTGGTCTGGAAATCGCGTCGCGCGGAAAAAAAAGCGTCGGTGGCGTAAAGAGCGTTATCTCTTTTTAATTAAAAAATTATCTAAAAATTAAATAAGACATTATCCATTTTGTTGATTTTGTTCGTATTTCTTAAACAAGTCATTTAATGTTTTTAAGCATAGATGGGGCCCATAAATGATAGTGATATGCTTGAACTGTATTTTATAGGTCTATTGCACATTATAGAATGATCGAGAAACACAAAAATACTCACTTCCATTATTGAGAGCAACATTTGCATGGCTCCCGTCTGTTTGTTCCAAAGCTTGTCCAACGTGTTTTGGCGCACATGCTTATCTGAAACAGCAATTAAACCGGCTTTTAATATTGTCGTAGAAGAAATAAACTATTTTCGTCACTTGGTTTTTCAGAGACTGTCTAACTTAAGATCTTTTATTTATGACCTACACGAGGTCAAACTATTGTAGATATCGCTGTGGCCCATTTTAATTATCTTATATAAGCTTCATATGTTTGTATGTAACCGACTCCTTTGTACGCAATTTTGACCCACCTTAAACGGCCAGATTTCATTTAAACTTTATAGACTGATGAAAGTCCAATGACATTACAATAATTTGATAAGAATATCCCAATAACCTGATTAGAATCGCCAAGACTAATTAATTAAACGTTTAGAATGTTAGTTCAGTTATACGTCACTAGATGGCGTTGTCATTGTTAAGTTGGTGATGTTAAGGGTTTTTTTAAAATAGTATAACCATATGTGCTCGATGAATATAACTTATTACATCGACGGTTATAATTCGCAGAAAAAAGTAGAAAATAAAATATTAGTTTAAAAAAAACTAAAAAATACGCTTTTTTTTGTTAAATCGGACTAAAAAGTGAAAAGTAACTTTAAAAACTAAATGTATAATTATTGTTTATAGAAAAGCGTGCTCAATTTAATTGTACCGATCAAATATTTTCACGAACTAATGTTATTAAAAAATTTAATAATTTAATCACTATGTTTGTAACCTAAACACATTCCTGTCTATTAAACTACCTCAACAAGATGTCCCTTGTGGTGGTGATTTGATAGAAATGAGGCCATATTGATGTATTCAAATTGACCTTGCTTAATAGGTCGTGGAATATTTGATACAGGTGCATGATTGGCGTTTGTAATGACTTAATTGCTTAGTTCTTTAATTAACAGTTGTTAAATAAAATTATTTACATAACCCAATTATTCTAAGTAATGTTAAAATACATAACAATAAATTAGATGGATATTAGATGCATTGAAGAAATCATTAATGCATAATGTTTATGATGTCTTAAACATTATTTTAGATCTTATCCTATAATTCCCGACTAGCAGAGTTTTGTTAAGAAGTACCTACGAAGCATCCGCAGTTCGAAGGTGATACACATTGTAGCGTCAGAAAATGAAAGGGCCTGATGTCCAATGCCTATTCAAGGAATTGGTTCAAAAAAAGGTTACGTCTCAATGTAAATGTCACCCACCACTGGACCGCAGGCGTGATTGCTTCCGCGCAATGTTTTGTTGTGGCCAACGGACGGGCGGAGGCCGTCTAGTGTTCTTTCGTTCCAACATCTAAAATATTATCTTTGTAAATAACAACATTCCCGCATAATTGCCCTACGAGCTACTATGACGCGCTCAATTTGAGCCGATTTAATTTAACCATCCACGAATTTAATAAAGCATTGCGGTAACCAATTAAGCGTGTAGTGTACGAGATGTTTACATCGCTCGGTAATGATAATTTCATGAAAGCTTTTAGCTGAAGTTTATTGCGGCAAATATCTCAATTTGTACCTCCTCCTCGCGCCATGTTCCTCAGTGATGAGGGTCGTGACTCCCCTTAGGTGCCATCCTTTCTGTGATGATTCTGCGCCATCTCGACCTATCTCCAATAGCGTATCGTGCAGATTGGTGTCCATAGCGGCGCGAACCTGGTCTGTCCAACGCATCGGGCTGCGACCCCGCGTTCTGTTCCCTTCTATTTTGCCAGTGACCATCAGTTTCTCGGAATGTCTTCGTTCCTCCTGGCAATTTGACCAAAAGTACTCGAGAACTCTCCGTAGGCAGATGGTAGATAGCCTGGTCGAAATTTGGAGTTCGCGCAGGATTGATGCGTTGGTGCGTCGCGCCGTCCAGGAGATTTTAAGCAGACGCCTCCAGCACCACATCTCGAAAGCGTCTATGCGGTTACGGTCGGCCTTTCTCATTGTCCAAGTTTCGACACCGTATAGGAATATGGAGAACACCAGGGTGCGTACAAGTTTTACTTTTGTTCCTTTTGATATGTTCCAGTCCTTCCATTTTCTGCCGAGTCGTGACATTCCGTTTTTGGCCATTCCAATACGTCTGCGGACCTCCACTTCGCAGGAGCCAGATACACGAAGTTATCGACGATATCGAGGTTTAGAACGCCCGAGATCTCCAGTTTCGCAGTGCGGTCTATCGTCATGACTTTGGTCTTACTTCTGTTGATGAAGAGACCCAGTTCAGCGCTGATCAACAGAAAGGAACACTCCGTTCTGTTGAGGAGGGTCACCAATTCGGTCTCAGATGCGGCTAGGAGGGTTGTGTCATCAATTTGTACAGTTGAAGTAAAATCTTACTACGATTATAAACTAGCAGTGCTCGCGAATTTGTTCGCCTGTTATGATGCTATATAATCTATAGCCTTTCTCGATAAATGGACTATCCAACACGAAAATAAATTATCAAGTTCCTGAGATTAGCGTGTTCAAACAAACAAACTCTTCAGCTTTAAAATATTACTAGTGGCCGCCCGCGGCTTCACTCGCATTAATTTTTCACTTGACTCCAGGTGAGAAGAGAGCATTCCCGGAAATATATTCGACGTGCATTCAAAACACCATAAGGTTAACAAAACAAGATTATAAATATGTCTACTAAAACCCATATCACATCTAGTGCCAAATAGTTGTGATTTTTTTTCTAAACATGCGCACCTATCGTACGTAGCGACATGTTAGTGTCACATAACGCCATTGCGGAAGTAACATAAATCAGTTCAAGTACATATTTGTTTATGTCCCTATAGATAGTTGGGTAGTAGTAATAATGGCCTACTTGGCATGCTAGGGCTGGCGATAGTAAACTGACAAAACATAACGAGACACTTATATTTTCCTTCGATATTACCTATTATGTTGCATATGAATTTGGCACTTGTTCAGATTGAATGTCAATAAAAATTCTTAATAAATTAATGTCGTTTTATTTGTTGTCTTAGAAAACCCTACAGTCGTAATGACAGGCCGTCTCGGTGTGACGGATGTTGGCTGCGATCCAAGCGGCCACGCGTGTTCCTAGGACGTCATCGCGTCAGTTCACAACTGGAGATTGTTTAGGGCTGAGTTGGGCTTCTTAGAAATAAATTAAATTACTTCCTCTTGTTTACTACACGGGTTTTTAAGAAATTTATAAATATTTGCTTGTGAAATGGGTTTTTAAGAAATTTATAAATATTTGCTTGTGAAATCGAAATTATCTTTCATTAAAGATACAATCTGTAACTCATGCATAATAATATTCTACAATTTTGCTACTACTGCTATTATAAATCTCGTAACTTTTAATTTATGTTAAATTTTTTGAAAAAACATTTGAATAATTTTCATTTAGATAAACGTCTGTTTATAGTTTTATTGCTGTAACTTGAATTCCTCTGTAACTTGGTAATAAACGTCAAAACTATCGTGTTTTATTCGTTTCGATAAAACTAAACCAACTGTCTGTTTAAATTTGTATCCATTTATTCCCCACACGAATGGAACCAAGGCGGAGAACGACGTTTGTGGTGATACAAGTCAGCAGATTGGGATGAGATGCGACACTTTTTTGCATCTTTTCCTTGGCGGCAGGTATGTTTCCAACCCACAAAAAAACAAAAGCCAAAGACCAGGACCGTGGGGTTCTTGGCTTTTTGTTGTTGTTGTCTAACTGAAGGCTTCTTACTTTTTAGGTGTGATGCCCACTTAATGTAGAAGATAAGCTGGCAACTATTCGAGGCGCTACATCACTTAATGTTGCAGTAGTGGTTTTAGTTTAACTAAATCTATACATCTATAAAATTGGAGTGTCTGTTTGTAATATTGAAATAACCGTTTTTTACTACATGCATATGAATATATATAAGGTACATACACCAAAATAACATTTTTTACAATTTTTGTCTGTTTGTTCCAGCTAATCTCTGAAACGGCTGGACCGATTGTGACGGGACTTTTTTTGACAGATCGCTGGTGTAATAAGGGGTAACTTACGCTATTTTTTTTTCTTTTGATAAATTCTAGGCGGACGAAGTTGCGGGCACAGCTAATATTTTATAAAATTAGAAAATACACTGAAAATAATCGGCTGTCCAGGGTGGGAATTGAACCCAGCATCTTCCGCAATACGGGCGGCTACGTCAACCATTACGCTACCGGGACAATTCTTTCGTTGTCGAAATTTGCCAGTGCTTGGTACTTATGTTGTTATGTGACATTGTTTCATCAAATCTTTGAAATTAGCACTTCTAAAATGCGAACGAAATATTTTTACAAATATTTGACGTCCAGTTAAGATAAGTTTACCTTATATTGTGGAATTATTACTGCTTTATTAAACAAGCAAACATTTTTAAAATAAAAAAATACGATTGCACAGTAAGTTTATGTCACTGTACTTTCTAATTTTAAAAATATTTACGCCTTTGATATCGCAAAAGTAATTCCATAAATATTTTCTAAGCTCCTTCTGGGATTATGAGCTTGATTGTATGTACTCGTATCATCAACAGCTCATATAATGTCCCCACCGAGGGGCTCGAGCCTACCCCACATTAGGGGCGATTAGGCCTTAGTCAACCACGCTGGCCAAGTGCGGGTTGGTCGACTTCACACACAACCTAAGAATTTCTTCATGGGTGTGTGCAGGTTTTCTCACGACGTTTTCCTTCACCGTAAAAGCGTCGATAAAACCTACATTGATTTTAAAATTTGAAAACACATTGGTACGTGGCGGGGATCGAACCAGTGCGTCCCGGTGGGAGACAACGCACTACGTTACCGACGCTTCATCTACATCCGCTTTACCGACGCTTCGTGTACTCGTATACATCCTATTAAATTATTATAAAGGCGAAAGTTTGTATGGATGAATGTACGGAGGTGTGTTTGTTACACTTTCACGCAAAAACTACTGAATGTATTTTCATAAAACTTTACAATAATATAGCTCTTACATCAGAATAACATATAGGCAATAAGTCGCGGGCAGCTAGTCTTAATATATATAAATTACGTGTCACGTGGTTTGTCCGCGATGGACTCCTAAACTACATAACCGATTTGAATCAAATTTGTACAGGATAGTTTTTATCTTGATAAGTACTCATATTTTTTTACTGCAGATACAATGTTATAGGTCAGTAGTATGAAATTACCACAGCAACGCGTGGCCAGGACAGCTAGTGTATTATAATTATGTTCATCAATCACCATGGCTACTGGTACCGAAGTAGAAACCGCCACAAATTCTTACTGCAAATTAGTTAGTACAAAATGGGTAGATTAAACATGATTAATTGCTACAACTGCTCATCTCAAACGCGCTCGTATAACCATCATAACATTGGAACACACTGCCAAAGACAAAACTGTAAACATGTCCCCGCCGTCACTGCCAAATAAATTGCAGGAAATTGAGATTGGCTCGATAACGTCATTCGAAATTGTACAATTAAAATGCAATCTTTAATTTTACAATAACCTTTTTATATGATATTTTTATACCCTTTTATATGAATCAATTAAAATTATTTACAACTTGTAGGCAGCGGAGTAGTAGTGAGTGTTGTCATATGTGTATTTATACTAAGAACTTAAGTGTCGCCATAAAAATATAAAATATATGCCAAGTAACAAATTAAATAACAATCAAAAGTACGCTGTTGTGTGATTAAAGTTTTAATAATTAATATTTTAGAGAATTAGGGCTAGAAGAAATCTAGTGCTGGTATAAAAATTTTTTTTGAAGGTATAACTACTTCTTTCGTTATGAAAAAATGATGAGACTGAAATTTTTAGATTGCAACACAAAAGTCACAAGTGAACCTGTGAGTTTTGTGTTACAGTCAAAGTCTCGAAATAAATATATATGACATAATTTGTAACAAATATTATAAGAAGCTTAATTTTAAATATTTATTATTGATTATTTAATATTAAAGAAAAACAAATATTTTTTTTGCTGTGTGTAAAGAAGTATAACATCTCACGCGCGTATATAAGTACACGCAACCATTTTTTTAAATAAAAATGTGAGTTATAGTAGTAGTTGTTTTAGTTTTATTTGTCGTTTGTGTTGTTTAAAATAACGCACGTATATAACATTTCAATGAAAAAAATTAAAGTTTTATGTAACCCCAGACATAAATTTATAGCTAAGAGCCATTTTGATCACGTCAGCTTTCAAATAAAAAAAGCTGCATCAAAATTGGTCCTTTCGTTTAGGAGCTACGATGCCACAGACAAGATACACAGACATACAGACACACAGACAGGTCAAACTTATAACACCCCTCTTTTTGCGTTAAAAAAAGTTTATCAAATGACTTCATCCAACCTGTACCCCTAGTATGAGTTTGTTAGTTTTCGAGCTCGATCAAACGTATCGTATCTTTCATACATTGCCCATAGCGCCTCTAGCGTAAACTATCAGAAACAGTGGGCAATGTATGAAAAGAGACGATACGTTTGCTCGAGCTCGAAAACTATCAAACTCATACTAAGGCTTCTGAGTAATAGACAAGTGGCCAATCGAGCCATCGAACGCTATCGAAAATATTATAATGTATGAAACTGACATCATTTTCCTACCCTGCTCCTAATTTTTTGTGGTCAGTGCAGTATGCCTTGATATCGACAATACTGCTAAAGGATTTGACATTAGATTTGTACGACTGCCGCCTGCCTAACACTAACCCTCCTTAGGAACTATAATTGGTAATATTTTAGTTTCATAATGTATGAAACCATAGATTTATAATTACTGGATTAATGGATGCTTAAGAGCGTGCATTCATCGAAGTACCAATCATATTTTTTTCGCTGTATTGTTATTAGATACATATGTCTATGTGACCCTATACACACATAGACATTGCTTGAAGAGCTATAGGTGAACTAGCTGGGAAGACCCGGGGTGTACGATCGAAAAATGGCCGCGAGCTCGGATCTAGACCATTTTTCAAATAAATATCAAAAATATCTGATTGCATTTAACAGTGTTATAATATCGTTATTATGTCTAGCATCTTATGTATTTTAATATAGTAAGTATATTAAATAAGTAAAATTTCAAAAACATTGTAAAGATCCTTATTAAAATTTACCAATTTATATATTTTTTTGATAACCCTTTTTAATATGTTATCTCAATTTTTTACTTATTTAGGCTCTATATGGGTTTATAAAAGTATATTTAGTATTGGAAAAATAAATGTCTCAAAGTATTGTTTGCCATTATAATGCTTGTATTTTATCTGAAAGATAGCTCCAAACTGCATTTTCGTAAAACTGCGCTATAAATCTTATAGCGCAGTTTTACGAAAATGCACTTTTCCCTTAGCAAAACTATAAATGCAAATTAAAGTATCTCTCTATAGTGGTTTTAATCAAGAATTAATCTTCTTATGATATATATTATCTTCGCAAAGTCTTTTCACATTGCTTCAAAATCAGGTCTGAAAAATTCACAAAGTTTGACAATTTTGTCAAAAATCGAGCACACGACCTTAAGTCAACGATTTAGGTTCATAGAGATTGAGTACAGTAGTATAAACAAATCTGGCGCAGCCATTAAAACTAATATTAATGTAATTACTGAAAATAATTTTATTACGAGTTACAGCAAAGCTAAAAAAAGATTCCAATTGTAGGTAACATTAAAAATAATGTTATTAGGTAATAACATCGGACGTCAGCAAATGAATTCCGATTTAACTTTGTTAACCTTCGGAACGATGGTCTGGGATAGTTGTGCTTTTAAAATTTTAAAACTCGCTATGTATTTAAGAAACCTTTTGCTAAAATATTATTACACGGAACAACTGTCAGTTGGAGGACTATATTAAGGCCAAATTAAGGCGACGATATGGGGTAGTATGCAATTTCGAACGTCCATGCATTTTGAATATTCTTACGATACCAGACTTCTAAAACAACAAATTAGTATTAGTTAGAACATTTTAAAATATGTACGTACATATTAGTGTATTAAAAAAAACTTGAAAATAGGTCTTAGCAAAATATAAAAGTGATGTTTCTCGAAAATTCCTAAAACTATTTTCATAAAACTTTATTGATCTTGTAACTAGTTTGATTATTTAAACATTCTTATGAGAAAAGTTGCAACTTGTTAAGAAAAAGCAACAGTTTTTTGTGTGTTTTCTGAGTATATTACGCACGCGCGGTTTTACTCCATTTAGTATGGCCAAGGTCGCCATTTCATGTCACCTCCTTGCGAGGTTACACATTTTTGCTCCTTGTTACAGCGCATCCGCAGACGGGTGCGAATACCCGAGTCACACACGTCACAATTTTCCAGATAACGGTTTCAGACCGTCATGAGTCTAAGTAAATGCATTGACTAGTTACATGGTGTTAATCCTTGTCTATTCACGAATGGTTTCTTAGATAAGTCTTTTTGTTCATCCAGCACTTCGATACCTGGACTACTGAGATGATTTTGAGTGTAAAATCTGTTCTGGTTTTTGACTTTTGCGTTTGATTGTTACTTTTTGGGTTTGGCGCTCCTTTTATGTAGGCGACAGACTAAGAACCAGTCACTGTTTGGTAGCACTGCATGGTCCATACTGCCAGATTTGGCTTTTGCTCAACCCGTTATGCGATCACGAGCGTGATCGTTTTGTATGTATGTATGTAAAGCTTCAATCTGGTTCGTCATTATTAGCTGACGAAGCATGTTTTTATGGATAATATTGAATTGTTCGAGATTTTGTGTTCCTATACCTACTACCTACCAATAGCAATTGCTTTAATTAAAACTGACTCGGAAATTATATAAACGGACATGACAACGGTTATCTGCGGAACCAACATACGTGTATTATAATTGAACGTGTCGAGATTTGGCATCCATTCAAAAAATATCGTCGGTTAGTTTGTACACACAGCGACGTAAGCAAGAACTGGGATTGATTACAGCTTAATTGATAATTTAAAATGAAATAAGAGCCAATAGTCAGAGTATTGGCATATTTAATACTTTGATGGACTGCATAGAGTATCCACTTATTTATCGTTAATTGAAAATAGGTTTCCTGTGGCGCTAATATTGCTGTAGGGCTTAAAATAAATAGTACTTTATTTTTGTTGCGAATAAAGTTTTTACACGTTAAGTGAATTGTTATTGATGATGAGATGATTTAGAGTATAACATGTGTCCTGGTGGTTAGATCTTCTTTCTTCGTTCACTGAAGGTTTATTTCTCGTTGAACTTGATGCCTTTCATGTAAGCGACAGGCTGGCAACTTGTCACTATGTATTTTGATTGAGGCACTGCATGACCCATGCAAGTGGGTTAAGTGTAACCGAATGATTATGTGCATGATTGTCTGAATGCGAATGACTGAATGAAGTGATGTGCGGCTGAATTTTAGAAGTTAAATCGATTATTCAAGTTTCACTTTATTACACAAATTATTATTAAACTACTTTCGTAGAATTCATTGTCTTTGTCTATTCTAACAGCCCCTTTTCATTACATGGGCACAAGACGCTGGTAAAATTACCACTCTTATAATGTTGATATCCCAACTATCCATACAAAACGATTTAATAACTCATTTAATTATAATAATATTAGGGGTTTAAGTATGAAATTGCCGTTTTGTACAGAGAATTTAACAAAAATACATTTTTCCATACAAACATATTTGCCATATTTTAAGGAACCACAAATCTAAATTTTGGGAATATGTTTAGACAACATTAAGCTATAGGATACTTAGAGAAAAAAATTGAGAATTTATACCTGTAAAAAAATATTCATATCTTTATAACGGAGACGGGCACCTCTTAGGACGAGCTGTTTTTGAAAATGTATTTCTAGTGAAAAAAATAAAAATAAGAATAAAATTTTATACATAAATATATGTCCTTGTAATGAAGTTTAAAATAAAAAAAGAATAATGGACATAGCTATTGTATTAAAGGAATTATACACTAATGAATAATGAGGAAAAAAATCGGCAATTTCATACTTTAACCCTTATTATATTTCCACGCTCACATCAATTATCTAGCCCAAAGTAAGTATCATTAAGAAATTGTGTCATGGATACTACCACACACACCACAACGCGTTGTGACTTATGTTTTCGGTCTTTGAGAGTAACATACATATGTTACTCTCAAAGACCGAAAACATAACTACTAAATACCTAACTACCAAATACCTAAATAAAAAATAAATATATAAACAACCATGACTCGCAAACAAATATTCGTGTCCGTCACAAAAATATTTGCCGCTACCAGGATTCGAATTCAGACCGCTTGATGTGTAGGCAGCTTTACTGAGCACGACGGCGTATATAATAGGAACAGCTAAGGAGTGGAACTTGTTGCTAATGTTTTCTCTGATAACTTGGGTGCCTTCAAAGCGAGAGTGAATAGGTAACTTCTAGTTAGATAAGCATGTAACATCGTAGTCTACATATTCTCTAAGATCAGGTGAGAGCGAGGAATGCTTGCCTATATTTAGGAAAAAAACCGATAAGTAAATATGTATTGTATATGTATACTAGCTTTCACTTGAAGGGAAAGTTCATGTTTTTTCGGGTGGAGGATAGCATTATCTAGAAACCTCAACCACCTAAGGACAACCTATTTAATGACTAAATCTCGAAACCAGAAACTGTTAATATTATTATTACGACGACAGACTTTGTTAAAGTGGTAGATAGTCAGGTGCACTTAAAACAAGCCCTACCTAGCACCGAACCCAATTAGGTTTATGGGTATCGAACGCGAGACTAGAGTTATTCGAAATGGCGAAAAATTAAAGAACGATGCCAATGTATTATAAGAAAAAGAAAAATGGAATGCTGTTTAGCGCTAAGTCCGCCTTTTGAACTGTCATTTGGGCAATTAAGTATTTAAATACAATAAATGAACTTAACTATGGAACTTTTCCATTATGGAAATAGGCAATTAGGCAAAGCGAGTATCGTCTGCTTCAAGTTGGGTCACCAATTTATTTTGCAACTTTGAGCTTGATTTGCTGCAAAAGTCTTTCCACTAATCTGTGGCATAACGGCCCTTGAACTCTAAATAAATCGTTATGCAACTGTAATTTAGGACAGTAGTTCATTGTATATTTTTATGTAGCGTGGATTTTCAAACACATCAATTAAGTAAGCAGCTGCAATAAAAATAGTTCATGATCAGTTCTCCGGGCCTCGATAATTCGTTATTCTAAATGAATCTCTAGCTAATAATACATAGAGTCTGTTGCTATAAATTATAGCAAGTTCTTTATTGTATTAGAAAAGAAAAGTCTTGTGTGTTCGGATGTTTGTTATTAAATCACGCAACAGTGGTGGAATGGATTTCTCAAACGAAATCAGACGAATTGAAAAACCCTAAACCATATATTTTCCGTGTGAATGATAAGTTGCCGTTTACACGCCAATTTCACTGTATACGACTTTGAATAAGATAAGTCGATTAAATTATTCGAAAAACTATAGCTTACTTTATTTTCATAATTGCGAAAAAAGCAAAATATTCAAAATAAACGAGAGAATTGTCGGGTCTTCGTACAATTAAAAGTTCTGGAAAGTTTTTGACAGAGGCGTGTTGCAGGCAGTACTTCTATACATTAAATTAGAAAGAAAACGTTCAATTTGCTCCAAAACTATAAAATTAGTACACACAGACAATTCGCGGGCTAAACGAGTTGTTAATAAAGTCCAAATCACATTACGATTTACGATATCTCATCTTGGCATCCACAACGATATTTACATTTCATTTTACGATTATTTAACCAGACTTTTATTTTTATTGCGATGATTCCGATAAGAAGTCATGGTGTTGATAATATTACTCAGAGTTATGGAACAGTGGATTATCGGCTCCAATTTTGAATACTCATCCTTGGAAAGAAACTATGCGAGTATCTTACAGAAAACTGTATTGAAATAAAAGGCGTAGTAGATGATAAAGTAATTGCTGAGACTGTTTAAAGGCTGCGATGAGAGTAGATGAAGTCAAATAAATATGTAAAGGATGTAACAAGTGGAAAGAAGTAATCTCTGCCTACTCTTATGCCAGAAATGTGTACTTTGGAGATGGATGTTCTCAATAAAAGAGATTTCTAAATTAAAATGCGTCTATTAGAACAGTAATGAAATACAACGTCCGTTCGTTACATCACTAAAACGAGAGTGTCCGTCCTTTCTTTCGCCTACGGACTTTAACACTACATCACATCACCACAGACACAGACACACACTATAACATGCGAGACAGACGTGACTCTATGTATGAAACTGGGATGTCTGCACAAAGCACATCCAAATGCAGCAAGCGCTACAACTATGCTACATGGTTTTTAAGACGGCGATTAATTGATACAAATTTGCATCCCTTTCGGGATTTTTGGTAAGTATTACAAAGGAGGTTAAGATTTTTAAAATAAACTACAACAAAGTTGTATTTTTCATTACCATTGTAACAGTGACAAGAGTACTATGACTGGAACGCTGCGCTCGCGCCCGATCAATGTCAAGGCGGTTCTTGATTTATACGAACACAAAAATAGATCACGCCTCGTGTAAACAATTTTAATCACCGCTCTATAGTAACGTAGATTAGTTAGTCGTCCTTTGATCTTAGATCTGATTTGAAATAAAAATGTATTTTGGCCGTAATATCTATTTTGGGTCGGCGGGCTTTTGGTTTATGTGAGTGTCAACTGTATTTGCTGGTCGCCATTATTTATAATTACGGTGTTAAAATTAATTTGACACGGAAGTTTCAGCATGTAGTATTTATATTTAAATGTTTACACAATATTGTACTTAATTTGTAAATATTTGAATCGAAGTGTAGCGTAGATACCCGCGAAGTTTATCTATTAAATGCATCCCACATTAGGCAAATTTAATACAACATCTTGCTCGAGATTGCGTGAGTACGCGCGACATTATTATTTCCAACTTTATTTCAATACAAGCAATGTAATAATATTTGTTAAGGAAATCGAATGGATATGACGGAACCAAATTTACGATGTATCTAATACAAAACTCTAGTACCGGACTGCGTCGTGCCAGTTGGCTTTATTAGAAACAGAAATTCAGTTTCCTGTACAGTCTAAAACAGATTCAGGACATGTCTTCACAAAGCCAACGAGGTCAGCTGTTAACAAATAATTTCATTTTCATTGTGTGTCCAAATAGTTTAACTTCCCCAGTCGAACAGCTCGCGCCTGCCACACGTTGGCACCGTGTTACCCGGAGGGTGAAGTGTTTACGTATCGCCACCAAATAAATTACAAAGGATAGTATCACTTGGTAGTAAGGGCCGGGGCATCGACTAATGATTTCCCTATACAAATTAATGGTAACACTCTGGAAGCCGGCACGATAGCGTTTGGCCAGGGGCCCAATGCAGCAATCCCTCGCTATGTGCTCGCTAGGCACGCGATGCCGCAGTAGACACCTCGCCTTATGATTTAATGTACATCGCGAATGGCGATAGCAAATCGCTTAGTTACCGGCAAAATGTGGATTTCCCCGAGGTTACTGACACATTTATAAGTTTTGAAACACTTTGCAACAGTTCTGTCATACTCGGTTTTCAAATAACTATCTCCATAAAGATATCAGGAAAGAAATATCACATTATTTATTTTCACCAGTGTAAATTGATGCGGTTAATGTTCTTGACAAGTCACTGTTTAGTTTCAACCAACAGGCTGGTAATTATTTACGATTTGAAAAACCATAGTAATTAATTAATAGCTCTAAATTGCTATATCAAGGAAAATAAGGGAAGTTTTTGGCAAGCAGTATGATCTTAGAAGAGCCACTGAACATATTGCATTTCTGACCAGGCCCAGACTGATCGGCGACCAATTTCAGGGACCAAAGACTCCATCATCATCGCATTTACATACTTATAGTCTTGGAATAAAGTTGTAATCATAAACATAAAATTTTACCCTTCTAATACTAACTTTAAAACCAATCTATGTATGTACTTGTGGCTATTAAAGGAAGACATTATATTCTTTTAAACTAAAGCCCTTAAGACTGTCGTTAGGGTTAACGTACTATTATTGTTACCATATTAGAAATGATGAGGTCCGCAGGAGAACTAAGGTATAGCATACCCCGAAGAATTGCGAACCTTAAGTGGGAGTGAGGGCACATTGCGAGGAGAACTGACGGCCGTTAGGGTGGAAAGGTCAGATCGGGTTGGAGATCCTTGAGGAAGGCCTTTGCCCAACAGCAGGCGTCTCTCTACTGAAATGATGATTAATTGTTACCGTAGGTAATAATAATAATAATAATATATTTCCACGCTCACACCAATTGTCTAGCCCAAAGGATCATTGAGAACTTGTGTTATGAATACTAGATAAAGGACATTTTTACTTTCTCGTATACGTAGTATAGAGGAAGTCTTGTAATCGACAAAAAATTCGACCTCTAGATTTTGACGGATTTACACGTTTTGGACCTCCCTGAGTCCAAAAATATCGTTTTTGGAATTATGTCTGTGTATATATCATTAAAGCATACTCGATAACTCGAGTACGCTTTAACTTATTGCAACCAAATTAAACATGCATGTATGACATCAAAATATAAGGTTTCTATCAACTTTTGAATCGTTTCCGGTGTACGAGAAGTCAAGGAGAGACCACTCCCGATTTATAATATACATTTTAATTTTAAATATTTTTTTAAACAAAGTTAAATAAATATATAAACAACCAAGACTTGCAAACAAATATTCGTGTTCGTCACACAAACATTTACCGCTATCAGAATTCGAACCCGGAGCGCTTGATGTGTAGGCAGATAAACTGACCAATCCACCACGACTGCATCTAATGTACCACCACATAGAGACACCATTTGTGGGTTGTTTTATCAGCCAAGAGACACTCAACTGTGCAACTTTACGTCCAAAAAATAAAGACCAATAAAAACTATAAGTACATGCCTTACTATAAAGTATTCTTATTTACTCGCTTCTCGGCTGTCTCCTCTGGTCGGTGAATAGTCCCATTAACGTGGCGACCTTCACAGCCTTTAGGTAGTCTAGCTAAAGCCAATAAATTCTTGACGTGCCTTAATGAGGTGGATTCGATATAAACACTTTTATATATATTTAGAATTCTTTGCATTCTCGTACTTTTATTGTAAACTAGCTTTTTATTGTGTTTAGTTAGAGCAAACAAGAAAAGGAGGTAATGAAAAAAGTTTTTTGAAATAAGTTGGACATTTAGAGCTAGCTCAAATATCTAAATGAATAGATGAATCAGTTAGATACTGACCATTCGACGCGGTCCAAAGACGAGCTGTGAGATTTGTTGACGATCCAATGCTCACAGCCGGTATTGAACTCCTATATCTAAGGAGAGAATTTGCCTCCTTATGGGTTTTCTATCGGCTGTATAACGGAATGTGCTCTGAGGTACTATTTGACATGATGCCAACAGCTTCTTTCTATCACCGCACCGCTCGCCAACGGCAGGGTATTCATCCTCACACACCGGAACCGAGTTGGTCACGTACTGTGCGTTTCAGAAGAAATTTTCTTCCACGTACGCTTCGGTTGTGGAATAAACTACCTGACGAGGTTTTAAGGACTACAACATGGGTATCTTCAAGAAAGATGTGAAAAAGTTTTTGCTAGGTCGGCAACGCACGTGTGACACCCCTGGTCTTGCAAGTGTCCATAGGCTGCGGTGACCGCTTACCATCAGGCGGAAAGTTGCTTGTTTGCCACCAAAGTGGTATAAAAAAAACTTAACATAATTCAACTAAGACGAACCCGGAAACCTTGCAGACTACTGCCAAAACTAAGAGCCACAAGTTTGAGACGTTGAGAGATTTTTTTATTGGAGAAGTATACGACCTGTCTGTAGGCAATACTTGAGCTGCCAACCCTAGTCCTATTCTCTTTGTGTGTAACATTATGTCAAATCAAACCTTAGCATTTTCACAGAAGCGAAGGACGACTACAGGACAAATTCCAGAAATCCCCACAGATTGGTTTTGGACTTAACCCCTAAAACCGTTAGTTATTTAAAAAAAATGTTATTCCATGTCCACTAAAATTTACAATAAGCTTCCATATTTACTAAAAGAGTTGCAACTCACTAGATTTAAGCATGTGTTACGGAGATGGTTGCTGCATGAGACATTTTATTAAATTGACGAATACTTAAGATATAAGGACAACAACACTATTGTATCTTTTCTTTAATCATTTAAATCTTTGTCAAATGAAATGTATGACATAATAATTTATACAATATTTTTAAAATTTTAATTTCTATTTGTACGCTGAATTCTAGCTAAATTCCTTTCCAAAATAAACTGTATCATTCACATCTATGTAATACCACATTTAATGACAAATAAAGTATTATTATTATTCCCTTTATTTCTTTTAAATCACATACAAAATTATACTTCTAAATATTTTTTTTAATTATTATTAGTATGATAACCAAATGTAACATAAAGCTCTGCTCAACACTTTTGGGTTTATGAACGTGATAGTGTGTATGTAAATTACGGTACAATAGGCAGAGATAATTTAGAATTTATTATACTAATTCTGAGCACGCGAAGTCACGGGCAGAAGCTTGTGTGTAATTTAAGTGGTAATTTGAAATGATATTTTATGAATGACTGTTGTTTAACTTTGTGAAATTTACCACGGTTGACATAAACGATGTAAGCGAGGTAGTTTTATCTTTATGATTGACACAAAATTGATACCATATTAGTGAAGGTACTGGAGTTTCTCCCGAGTTCTTGTCGTAAAAACACGTGTTGAGAGACCTCAATCAACTGAACAATTTTTTTTTTACTTTAGTTACATTTTCACTTGACATTGGCAAAATGCGTACGCTTAATGCGACGCGAGGCCATTAATTAAGAATAGAATAGATAGTAAAGGTACTATCTTTTGCCTTAATATTAGTTCGATTCTCTCGTAGGCAGGTTTTAAAAAATCTTTGAGGTTTTCCATATAATTTTAGAAATGTAATAAAGTTTTCCAAGAAATATTTACTATTTTCTCTACAGTACTTTCTAAAATTCTACTCTGTATAACGTAGTAAATAGAAAGCACGTGCGCTATCAACCTTCTCTAATGCTTCGAAAACACATATTTCCTTCGATCGTAGTAGATAATACTAAATTGAAGTCAACGAGCCTGGTACCACAATAGCAGTTAGCTTAACGTGCTTCAATAATCACACATTATTTAGGCCAAACTCCTAAATGTAGAGCTATTTGCACTAACCGATTTCGCATAGACACGATATACTAGAGTGGTCGTAAAATAGACTATAAAAGTAAGTGGTAAAGTCGTGAATATGGGGCTAATTTTTGTAAATTATTGATGCTCTGTTTTCATATCAGTGACAAGGAAACATACATCCTGTTATTATTGTAAATTATGATTGCTTTGTGAGCGTGCGCTCCCTCGTGACAAGGATACCATAGGATAGTCGGCCCCTAGGGTTATGTCGGACTCTTACTGACTAAACACCCCCTTATTGCCTATTGCCAAAATAGTTATAAGGCTATTAGAGCAGCCGCCCCCTCAGAAGAGGAGGAGGTGCACGCGCTGCCCTAGACATATATACTAGGGCATATGCGCGGAAGGGGTCCACCTCCGGAAGTCTCCTCGTGGCGGACCCTGGTAACGAGGTGGGGAAACTTTCTCGGCGGGTGTGTGGCTTTTGATGTCAAGTCCCCTTGGCATTCGAAGTCATATGCCATCGTCGAGTTGTTTTTGTTCTCCCACCACGGCTAGTTCCGACGGCCCTTTTCAGGGCCACGACCGCGCCTGAAGTCACCCGGGTGCGGCCCGATGGCTGCTCCCGGTGTCTTCGTCAGGAGGACGCGCCAGGTCGAGCAGCCGTCGGTAAGGAGGCGGCCACCAATTGGTGCACAAGGAGTGCCTAGACGGGCAGCGTTGGGACAGTCTCGGTGTAGTCGCGCTCACGTGCGAAAAAAAAGCATATGCGCGGAAGGCGAACGAACCCCCGAACGCGTTTGTGTTACTTAAAGTTACGTTTTTCTCATAGGGTAGGTGAACAGAGTGGACACTTCATGCTTTACATATTTTTTGCTTCATCTGCTCTCATCACAGTATGATGACACATTCTTAGTGAAGAAGTCCCTAATACATTCTTAGTGAAGAATGTCTACTCTCATCGCAGTCTCCAATACATTCATAGTGAACAATGTAATGGGGACTATGATGAGAGAGTAGATGAAGCAAAAAATATGTCAAGATTGTAGCAAATGGAATGAAGTGTCCACTCTGTCCACCTACCCTATGAGAAAAAAGTATCTCTAAGTATTCAATAACAAAACCATCCACCACAAATTAAAGGTCAAACGTAAGTACTCGAAATCACTATTTCACGTTTGACTTTTAATTTGTTATTAGCCTTGATATATTAATTTAGAATGTATGAATTTTAGGTGTATGCTCAAAAAACGCTGCAATACGCGCTCTCCCGCCAGTCTGTCCAAAGAAAGGGTCTGATGGTTGTAAATTAACCACACGACTAGACCCTTCCATTTCTGTCTAGTTCACGAAATCGACACTCACGACAGTCACTGCATAGAAAACGTTCCATCGATAGGTCACGACATCGACGGTTCACTATATCGATGGTATATTGTATTGACAGTTGGAGTGGTTCCTTTGAATGGTTTTCTGGCGCTTCACCTTCACTTCGCTCACGCGCCTCGCGCTTTATTTTGGTCACAGTTCCAACATAACCGAACATAAATTTATGCGGTTTTAACTGGGGTCGTTAGATATGTTGTACTGTCGATAAAATGTACCTATTTAGTAACCCGTTGATGGAATGTTTTCGATATAGTGACCGTCGATGTAGTAACTGTCGATGTCGTGTACGGCACCACTTTCTTTTCGCTGCTTGCTAAGTCTTATCTAGTTTTTAGATCTGCTCGATTCGTGCGCATTGTCTGTTGTAGGATAAATGACAAAGGGTAGACGGCGATAGAGCTATTAGATATCCAAAACAAAAGTTTTTAAAGCACTCTGATAGCTATTAATTCTCGGTCGTCACGCAAAAAGTTGGTTCTTACTTGCGAAGTTCAACTTTATAACAGCTATATTATTACTCTTTAAATTGATAAGAGAGTTTAGGGCGCGTATAATAAATTAGTCGTCGTAATAGTTCAAGGACGGCTTCGAAAGTTTTTGTAAACTTTTGTTATTAATAATGCTTTTTATTTTGAAGTTAGGCATTTTATTTTCATCAATTCTAATCTGTATATAATAAAGCAACAGTTATTGACTGATTTATCAACAAACAGCTCAACACACAGAACGGATTACGCTAAAATTTTACACGCAGATATATGACGTTGGCATCCGCTAAGAAAGTATTTTACAAATTTCACACCCTTAATGGGGGTCCAAAGTTTGTATGGAGAAATAACTATGTTACCCGAGTTTAACGCGAGCGAAACCGCGGGAAAAAGCTAATGTTATAATAAATATGAAATTCTTTTCGTACCTTATTTTAATCTTAAAGAAGTTCACTGTACTTAAAGATATCAGTAGCCGTTGTAATTAGTATTGTCTTTTGTCATTATAAAAATCATAATCGATTATTTTGGAAATCGATTATATGTTTTTTATATTTTTATTTGATATTGTAAATAATGTTGAAAGTGTAAATTAATTGACATCATGTTCAAAATGATCGTAAATCTTCAAAAGTAAATTCAGAATTCTTCGAAAACTATTTAAAAAAAGACAAAGAATTTGCTGAATCAATCGATTGTCTTGATTTTACAATTAAATTTTACAGCACTAGTAGGAAATTAATTAATCCAAATTAAATTCTTTTTAAAAACATATTGTAGAAGTTCACTTTTACACTAACTTACGTTACGTTATACTCTCAAAAATTAAAATAAAATTATTGATAAAATCACCTTTTGTGTATAACTGTGTTCAGAAATGGCCAGAAATGGACATTGTCCTTTACAATCAAACTCATTTTGACATGACAGTCGTAGTTCCAATTTTGACCATTTCACATTGGTTAGCAACCACAACATGAGTACGAACTTCAAAAGAATTGAAATGGTTAAAATCGAGATTACGGGGAAAAATTCCCTAACTCCTCCATCCTCTTGTTAAAGTCGGTTAAAATGTAGCCTATGTTGACCGAATCATAATAACGTATCGTTTGACACCTCATCCAAACAAAATCGGATGAACAATTTAGGCGCTACGGTAGAAAATACAAACATACAAACATACATACATAGACTGCTAAAATTATTACCCTTTTTTTGGCTTTGCCGTAGTCGGGTAAAAAATTAAAATGATTCAACTTTCCTAACAATAAAATAACATTAAGTCACGCCTTTCTCCCATAGGAGTAAACAGATAAAAAAAAATTCCACTTGCTACAATTCTTACTTATTTTTTTCGCTTCATCTACTATCTCCGCGGTTTCGATTACTTTTACCTGAGCCCTTTTAAACACGTCTTCGATTTCGACTAGGTGGTAGACCCATATGTAGGGTCGTCTGGGTAGGTACCACCGCCTTTCTTATTTTTGCCGTGAAGCAGTTCGCTGTGTTTCGGATTGAAGGGAAAGGTAGCCAGTGTAATTACTGGGCATGGAAGGCATATCATCTCTGCCCCAAGGATGGCAACGCACTTGCAGTGTTAAGTGATTTATCTTAACTTTGCAAGTCTCTAGCTTCGCAAGGCGACGGTAACCACTTAACACCAGGTGGGCCGCAAGCTTGTTTGCCATCTCGCAAAATGAAATAAAAAAAAAAGATTTGGTCGATAAGCGTTCGCCTAGGTCTTCCCCATCTCCGTAAACTTCCGATTCATATATATTTTTCGTCAATCTCTTTTATTACGCTACATGAATACTAAAAACCACTATTAAACTAGCGTTTTACGAGCTGCTGCTTTATTTTAAAAATGAAAGATTACAGTCTAATTCGCGTGTGTCATCACAGAAACTGTTCACAGACTAGAAGCAAAGAAAAAAATTGGCAGACACAGTTGTTCGGTTGCGCAAACGCGGACTGGCTGGAGTTAATGTCGTAAGCGTAAGAAAGAACATGCTGGCTCAATTATCACTTCGCCATGTTTAACCGACTCTTATTGAGAGATGCCATCGAAAGGTAATGATGGGCAGATTGCCAGAAAACCTACTTCCATGATTATTCCACAACATACTCCTACAAGAGTTTTGTTTGTTTACTTCATAAACAATAATTTCTGGAGCTTCGCAGAATTCTATGGGAAGGAGTTTTCTCAAGAAAATAAAAATCTATTTATTGACAGCAAGTTTGCGATGTCTCCGACGGGAAATGTATGCACCGGTCACACCAAAGTGACGAGAGGGTTTAATAGAATTATTATTTCCTTCACTACTCCTTCCTAGTCCAAAGAAATGATTGTGAAGATATTTTAAGGAAACTTATTTGTTAATTCCCGGACTGCTGAGATGATTTCAGTGTAACATCTGTCCTGGTCGTTGGATTTATTTGGTGAGTTTATCGAAAGGATTGTTAATTTTTGGGTTTGGTGCCCCTTAAAAGTAGGCGACGGGCTGGTAATTTGTCACTTTTTGGAGGCACTGAATGGCCCATATTGCCAGATATGGCTTTATATGTAAGAAAATGTTGCCTAAGGCTCTGCTCGACCCCTCGTGGGATTACGAGCGTGATCGAATTAAATGCTATGTTATTCCACCTCGTAAAATACCAGTAAGCGGAGACGGCGAAAGATCTCTGCCAGTTAACAAACCAGTTAGCAAGACTTTTCCTCGTTCACAGAATGGAGATCTAAAGGAGATGCCTTTTAAAGGTCGTAGCAGACTTGTCAGCTCGGAAAAGAAATGCCTCTTTTTTATTATGAACGCTACGGAACAGCGGCTACGAAACGGCTGTAGACTGCGGTCCGTCGTCGCATCGCCTCTTTTTCATTGTGAAAAAAGGCCGATACGGTCCTGATCTGGTTATTAGTGTGCCTTAAGGTTGAGTTTCCGTAGAAGCAGAGATCAGTGGAGTGGGATGCTTTTAAACAAATGCCAATGAGTCGTTCGTCTATTCTTTGACTATAAGTGTCGGGACAGCGAAGGAAAAGCGCGAGGGGGAAATGTGTATAATACAGTGTTGAAACGGAGATAAAACCAAGAGAAATGATAAGACCCTACATAGAGTATAACTATAATATCGTAAATTATCGTAAATTCTCATAATGTCGAAGACAGACCTTCGACATTATGAGAATTTACGTCTACTGTTTCGAGAAATTGTTAATTATACTTACGTCATATGATATAAAAATAAAAAGTGATTTTTCCAAGTGGGCGTGGATGGCCAAATCCGAAGCTATGAGGAATAGCGAAAAGTACTCAAAAGAGTCTCGGGCCTGATTTTGATGAAAAATAAAACTGCATCAATGGGTTATTTTTAAAAATCAATATTAATTAGTAAATGTTTAGCGGTGACGTAATGTACTTTTTAATTTTTTTATGATTCGTTCAATTAGCAGTGTAGGTGGATGAAAACTAGAGCTTCGTAGAAAAAGAATTCTGTTGTAAACATTGCAGTGATAACTTTTGTTTGGCAAGAAAATTTTAACACCGCTTTTCGTCGAATTACTAGAGACGAGAAATCTATTTGTAAATCTGTCTGAATTCTAGTTGAATTGTAAACAAATTGAAGTTGCTCATATTGTTATAAAATAATTATTATCATGTCCATTGATTCTGTATGTTATTTGTCTGCTGTCTCTGACACAGGTGGAACAAATACCGATTTGTTAATACGGGATGTGGCGTTTCGTAACTGATCCGGATTCTGGGTGGGGCAAACTGGAGTTACTAATATGTAAGCTTTATTTGTTGGTATTATTTTAGTGTTAATTTCTACATAAGAGTCTAGTAGACCCCTAATTCACATGGGTAGCCATAACATTTTAATTTAATACCTGAAGAGGTCTATATCAACTATTTTAAATTAAAAAAACCTTTACCACTAAGGATATTTTGGTTTTGGGGTGTAGTGATATGGTCGTGTGGGGTCGTGCCGCGGCAGCGGCCGGCGAGTGCCAGAAGCGACTTTAGGGCGTTTTCACTGAATTATTACTAAACTGAATATTTGATACGATCTTTCAACCAAATCATTATTAGTCTAGTTAAACAATAGGTTAAATAAAATTAGTGCATTTGAAAATTCGGTGAAATGACATTATGTCAAAGCAATAATTATGCTAAATAAAATTCTACCAATTAAATATTCAGTCAAATGAATAATTATGCGAAATGACTTTATTGCAACTAAAATTAGCTGAAACCATTTTCGACTAAACGTTGTTATACCAATCAAGGGTAAACCGTAATTCTCAATGTTTGTGAAATTAAAGCTATCCTCGGTATAAAGTGACAACCGCCCTTGAGAAACGACTCGTCAATTGAGTTTTCCAATTTGCAATCTAAATGCAAACGTGCGGCATTCGAAGCTGTCAGCGTGAACAGTGTGCGCGCTATAAATAGCGTATTTAAGAACTTTTACGATTTGTGTGTAGTTCGGTTACGTTCGTTATTTTTCATAATAAAACTATTTGGAGTCCCACAATGTTTCGATTAAGTATTGGCACATTGGTTTTTTATTCGAGTATTGTTACAGTATTTTTGTGTCACAAACGCCGGTGAGCCATGTTTGTATATATATGCATGCACATGGCCTCTGTCTGCCTGCACCAGTGGCGGTATTGAGCGCTCCCGCACTAAAGCCGCTGCTCCACTACGGAGAGGCTTCGCATGTGTGTCAAGCTTCGCTTTGTATGAAAATGGTAGTGATAACATCCACTGCAACCCAGGAACACGATATACAGGATGAATTTTTCAAGCGGGCCTAATCCTAAACTATAAGGAATATCGAAAAATTATCAAAGGAGTCGCGAGCCCGATTTTGATGAAAACAAAAACTGCATCATCGGATTTTTGAAATAAATAATGTGGCGGCCTCAGGTAGGTCGATTTTTTTCAGTGTATTTTTATTATATCCTTTATTGTACACACATAAAAAGGTTTAAAAATATACATTGAGAAAGGCATGTACATAGGTGAGCTTATCTCTATTAGAGATCTCTTCCAGCCAACCCTAGCTTTAGTTTTAAATTTTAAAATGCGGTATTCACCTACCTACTTCAAGCAATAAATAACAAAATAGTCAAACAATGTATTTATAACAAAAATAAATATTACTACATTATAATTAATTAATAAAAATATATACATCATATATAGAACCATACACATATATTTACTTATAAATATAACTATTAATACATACAAATATATACTGTATATAAACATATATTATACATATACATACCTACATACATATATATTAAGTCAAATTTGAGAGGTAGTGCTCTTTCAACTTGTGTTTGAAAGAAGCCACCGATGTACTCTCTCTAATCTCAGTCGGCAATTTATTCCATAAGTGTGTTGCACGCACAGTGAAATATTTGGCAAAGAACTTGGATTTGGTAGAAGGACGAACGAGGGTTTTGGTGATACAAGCACGTTTAGGACGAGAACTGGGTGGAAGGAAATTAAATCGGGAACGCAAGTAATCAGGATGTTGAGGATTGTGAAAAATTTTTCTAGTATTAAAAATATTTAAGCGTTTGTAAACGTAAAAATTATTCCTTAAGAGTGAGATGGGTTTGTTTGATACGATTTGTTTTAGTTTGAAAGTTGATGTGATCGAGATGATTCTTGGCTACAAAATGTCAGGGTTGCATAAAATTTCCAATTTTGTAGTTTTAGAAGATAGAATGGCTATAGTACGTACAATACATACATATAATCACGCTGTTTTTATCAAAAGGGCTCGAGCAGAGTTTCAGGAATTATTCGGTTACACACAAAGCCACATCTGTCACTATGGGCCATACAGTATCCCAAAATAGTGACAGGTTGCCACACATACATGGGTATAGTAGGTTATCCTTAAAAGATAGATAGATATACCATCGCGGATTTTTTTGTATAGTAAAGGGAGGTATATTGGTGATATAAGTAATTTGTTGATATTTTTTAAACTGACAACCACACTATTCCCTATGCGAGCACATTCATGAGACAATGCTAGGGCGTTGCTACGAGTGTGAGGTAGATAGATATAAATTACGCGCTCCGCTCTAACGTTCCTCTGTTTAGCATACAAACTTTTTCGACAATTTTGTACCTGTAGCGCCATTTTTCAATGAATGCCGGCGACTTTCGTATTTTGGATAAAATAAATTTATTTAATTAGTGTTTCAAAGTAATTATTTTTCAAATTGTTCAATAAACTGATTAATATTGAATTAAAGCCATAGTGAAGTCGTGTCTGTGTCAAAGTAAGTGTTTATTCCTTATTTCGTACCCCTTGTTTCTTAGTGTTTTTGTCAACATTTTGGATACGTTTTTGGGTGGTTAAATTTAGATTTATTTCGTGCTTGTATTAAAAATAAAGTGGGGAAGTCAAGTACACACTTCGAAAGGTTTTATTTTGATGTATCCGTAAAATGGGTTATCAGTTGAATTTAAGGTTATTTTTTTTTATCGCCAAATTACCTACTTCTAGATTGGCAATGGAGGAAGGGAGAAAATATAGGAAGTATAATCAGCAACATCTCCAAAAAGCTGCCAGTCTCGTAAGAAATGAAGGTAAAACCATAAAGCTGCCAAGGAAGCAGACGTCCCATGGAACACCTTGTAACATTACCTTGAAATGAAGAGGATTCTATAAGGGGGAGGCCCTATGCACTGTCTTGCAATTTAGGGTTGAAGCTTCTGCCCCAAAAGTGACAAAAAGCAAAACTCGCGAGAGAGAGAGACAATGATTGGGAATGTGGGCTCTGTGAAGTCTTATACTCCACTGACGCAAAAAAAGAATGGAGCAAAATTGATCCAGTGTTCTTACTGTCTTACTCCATACCACGAGATTTGTGTATTTCTCGAAGATGCTAATCCCGACGAACAGCTATAGTGCAGATGCGATCGTTGCCTGTAATAATTCACTAAAGTATCATACATTTTTTTATTACAAGTACAAAGTATGTAATTTAAAATACTTCACCAAATTACCTATCCACTATCACCAATCTACCGACCCGTGTCACCAACATACCTTTGACTTCTTGGGAATTTAATAAACATTTTTTCTTCAAAGTATGGAATAATTATTACGTAAACTGTATTAATTATTTATTTTAAGTATTAAACAATATAAATAAATACAATTCACTTTTTGTTTCATTGTTGATTTCCTATAAAATTAGTATTATTAATTTTTATCACCAACATACCTTCCTTTACCCTATGTCTATAAAGGAGGAATGTTCCAGCATGCATTGTTATGTTAAGAATCAAAGGAATTAAGCAGCGATTTCGATGAAAGTTCCTTGGCGGCTTGGTTTTCAACCAATTTACACAAAAACTAAACAAATTGAAGTGAAAACCGCACGAAAATCCATTTACTTAGTAGTTTTTGACTTGATTGCGAACAGACAGACAGACGCAGCGGAGGACTTTGTTTTATAATTATGTACCTAGTGGTGATGTAGTATTGATTAAATGTCTTGAAGATTATAGATTATGACAATAAAATTATATGTTATTGCTATAGATTTCTCAAACGCCGACTTTCGGGATGACATAATAATATGATTTTGCAAAATTCTAAGTTTATTCAGTTTATATATTATTATGTTTCGAATGAAATATTTTAGGACTAAGGTCTCAAAGAGGAATCACTCTTGGTTGGTTCTTCACACATGTATTTAATTAAGTTTCGATATTGATCGAACAATTCAATATGTAGTCGGAAATTTTGAAATGTCCTTGAAAGAGACAAGCTTAAACAAGAATACAGCTTCAAAATTTCAGCTAAACTTTTCCCTTACGATATTTATTTATAGTATATTAAATACCAAAGTTTTTAGGCTCTTTTTTACATCAATTTTGTGTTAATTATTGAGTTGCTATCGTCATACTAAAAGAAAAAAATATGTAGTCTTCATTAATTTTTCTCATATTGTTGCTACCATGTTAAAAACCTTTGTAACATTTCAAATAAATTTTTAAATATTCCTTCAAGGTTATGAATAATCAATATGGCGTGAGTAAGGCCCATTACTTTCTAAACAATACTTCGTAAAACATTATCGCTTTTGGTTTCCAATTAAAATTATTGCCAAGCGTCGATAGTAAGAAAAACCTATAGTTGGTCAATGTGTAAAGCATATGTATCTGTACAAACGCGTTTATAATCCCAACAGGGGTTGAGTAGAGGTTTCTATTAGGCAAGTATTACGTGCAGTTATGACGTCAAGTTGCAACTTGCATACAACTCGAACAAACTTGTATATAAGCTACAACTTGTAGTTAGAACTTGCTCATTTTTTATTCAAGTAGCGTGCATTTTAAACACGCATAGATTAATTTTGCACTGAGAATCCAGTTTCGAACGTTTCAAGGGTGATGCTTCTTTTTTCATTAAATCGTTAATAATATTATATCATAACTGACTCTGCAGGCAGCACCGATAACAGCACCACGTCTTACACCCATGATGTCCTACTCAATACTCAATTGTGGAACATCTCCACTTGTATGTAAGTAAGACCTGCATACAATTTGCACACTCTGGAAAACATGTTTCCAATGCAAGCATACAAGACTTGCCTAATGGAATTGCGTCATTAATCATCATCATTACAGCCTTTCTTATTCGGCCCACAGCTGGGACACAAGATCTCTACTTGTGATCAAAGAAGGTGTAGGCAGTAGTCCACCACGCTGGCCTAATGCGGATTGGTGGAAGAAGTATAAGGTGTTCAATAACCATTAGTCGCCTTCTACGACACCCATTGGACGATATGGGGTGATGCTTGAAAAGGTAAATATTATTTCTTTTCATAAAGATACGCTGAGATTTTTATACCCCCTACTAGAACGATCTACCAACTGATTAGTTGTAAGTGTGCGCACGTTCATACGCTGCAATACTAAGAGTTTAGGTGGTCGAAAGTTGGGCTAAGTTTAGTGGAATGCAGTGCATGAGTTCGCATAGTACTTCATGCATATTACATTTCAGCCAATAATTGTTTGATAGTTTGGTTGAATAGGGATTGGGCGGTGATTTGCGATAGGTCGATCGGCGGATTTTTCTATTGACAATGCCCGCACCACCATAAAGCTCAATACTGACTCCCTGATCGATCAAATTATCGGTCGACTAAAAATCACAAGTGCGCGGACACGCTAAGGCGTGCATAATTTGACATTATTCTATATTCCATGTTCTAAATTGCTGCTCCCTATTTCCTTGTTAGACTATTTCTGTAAGCGAATAACGCGTAGCCGGCAGTTCCTTTAATATGGATTCCTTATTTATGGACCACGTTGAACTAATTGATGAGCTTGGTGACATTATGTTTGCTCCAAGATAAAATAAGTGTTGTTGACATAGAGCGCAGGGGACTAGCCACTCGAATGGTCAAGCGTCGGTGGCGTAGTGCGTAAGAGCGCCGGCTTCCACCCGGGAGGCACCGGTTCGAACCCCGCCACCAATGTGTTTTCAAATTTTGAATTCATATGAACGTTTAATCAACGCTTTTACGGTGAAGGAAAACATCGTGAGGAAACCTGTACACACCTATGAAGAAATTCTTAGTTTGTATGTGATGTCGACCAACCCGCACTTGGCCAGCGTGGTTGACTAAGGCCTAATCGCCCCCAATATGGGGTAGGCTCTCGAGCCCCTCGGAGGGGACATATTATTGATGATGATGATGTACCTCTACCTTGCAGAAGTCTACAGTCAACCCTATTTTTTCCTTTAATATTTTTCAAATAATTTGCCGGATTTTTTTTCCTTTACTATTAAAGGAAAAAAATCGGACAAATTATTTGAAAAATAAAACATAGGGTGAAAAATTCTAATATAACGTACGTATTAAAGTTTCGCTGCGTTTACTAACTACAATATCTTTTCTAACTTTATAATAAAGTAGCTTGAAAAATGTCGCGTGTTCAACAAAATTGGCTATAAGTTAGCTAGTTTGTGTATGCGCTTGAGAATTTTGCTTTTATTGCTCAAGGACTGACAATTAGTTTATTAATGAAGAATGATATTATTAACTAGCTAAATACAACCACGAGGCTCTTAAATGGAGCTGGACTGGTCACATATGAGAACGATGAAAGGAAAATGGATGAAAGATGTCATGGAGTGGTATCCCAGAAATGAGAAATGACAGAAAGGACGCCTAATCAAAAGTGGAGAAGACGATTTACCAAAAGAATGCAGGAAGAAGGTTGTCTTGTGACAGAGTTGAATGCAGGAAACTAGGGGAGGCCAATGCCAGAACACACCCAGACCAACAAAATGGTTGCTGAAACATTTATGCATCTTATTGTAAAATTAAGTTTAAACTAGTATTGTTACAATAACCTTTCATTTAAAATAGAACTCTATGGTCAGTGAATAATGCTTTTTTATTATTATTATCTGCTTTATTACATTATAATACAACTCAATTATATTTCTGAATATTAATTTTTTACAATGCATATGTATACCTAACATTAAAATATATCAATTCAATTCAAAAATGCATTTTTATTTTTATTTGAATTGTACTTGTTTTTTCTCCCTTTTACTTCGACATAACGCGGGTTTCCACCAAGCGTCAGAGGTCATTGTTGGTTAGCTAAGTATGCTGTTCAGATGTGTTGGTCTTGTTTGATAAAAACTTTCTAACTTGTAGAACACAAGTATATATTATTATAAATTCCGGCAACCCCACTTTTCTGCAATTTAAGAAAGAAATCTTCAGTGAACTAACAAACTAAAGCCAACAACCAGGACAGATGTGACACTCAAAATCATCTCAGCAGTTAGGACAGCGTAACCAAATGTTACATAAGACTCTGCTCAAGGCTTTTTTGGGATTATGAGCGTTATTTTATGTATGTATCATTCATGATTTGACGAAATAGTCTCCATGAACAAAGGACAAAAAACTCTAATAATAAAAAAAAAAACGTTTACTCGGTCTTTTAATTTCATTAAAAGAACCTATTACGTAATAATGTTTAAGATAAGCGTCGGTCGCCGCGCCAGCCGACCGCTAATCCATACTTTAACATTCTCAATATATATTATTTTCAAAAATATATTAATAGGTTCTTTTGATAAAGTTAAAAAAACTAGTGAAATTTTCATTTACTTTTAATTTTTAGAGTTATTATTACCCTCGATACAAATATCGGGGGTTACTTAAAATTTGAGTTTTAGGGAGAATGACGATTTTTTATTGAGCACAAAAGATAATAAATTTTCCTACAAATTAATAATTTATAGTATCTGAGACATAAGGCTCCGCGCAAATGGAACCAGTGGCGGCCACAAGCAGTGTACACGTGTGGCCGGTTGCTTCCACGTTTGCGGCCACGCGCTTCAGCAGTGTCAGCGGTAACCACCAACCAGCAGTGGCGGCCACTAACCACCTTCTACGGTATTAAAGGAAGAGGCGTGCGGCAGTCACTGGTGGTGGCCACCGGTGACCCATTTGCGTGGAATCTACTGTATCAAACCCGAGTAAATTATAATTATTATAGTTAAAATATCCTTGTGCAGCTTATGTCGCGTGCCAATGTAGTGGAATTTGCAATGCATTGTTAATGTCAGCCTGGATCTCACGGAGAGCGAAGTGATTCCAATAACGTGGATATCGAAATCAGGTTCAAACAATTATTTAGAAATAGTTTTTAAGGAATTCCGTTAAATAACGTGAATTTAGGAACGTAATTTTTAAGGGGAGAGGAAATCATTCAGAATATATAGTGTCCACGGAGGCGTCGTTTCATAGAAGCGTATTCGACATTATACGCAACGTACAAACAAAACTACGAAATACTGTCGACGGAGCTGCTACGTCGCGCTTGCGTCATTTCTAGGTAAGCTTCAAGCACGCGTACACCAAACGTATAATGACGAATACGCGTCTATGAAGTTATGCTTCGTGGGTCACTATCCAGTAAAGCTTCGACCACAATTAATAGTATAAAAAATCAAATATTTGATACAAAACTTTTGGTTATCATATTAGTTTAGGAGTGTAGATGGCGTAGATGAGTGCATAATGTTTACGGGGTTTCAAAGATCTGTAGAAGAGAGAGAGAGAGAGAGAGAGAGAGAGAGAGTTGTTTTGCGTGCAAAGGAAACCTGTAAACCCCGCGCACGCGTCTCACAAATACTGAACGCAGTTGCAGGCATGGGAAAATCTAGGTTTGTCATGTTTATGGAATTATTTCATATGTGTATAAGTATATTATTTCTTCTATTACAAATTGTGACTTAAAGTTTATTTTAGTGCTAACTTTGAATTTTCCACCGATTGACATGGTACTAATCGTATTTATATCTTTTTCTTTCACCACGTAATATCTATAACTTTAACTTGTATGAATTTCGAAATAGTTGATATTCTAATAACAAAAATCCAGAAGTTCTAAATTGTTCTATTTGAGAAATTTTCGCCTAAGTATCAGATTCTCAACTTTATAACACTAGCGTAAATGAATTATTATCTCTGTTCATTCACTCAAACAGCTTCCAGTAGGGAGACGAGTTTTGGCGGTGTACCGTTTAATTTGTAGTAAAATCTGCGTTTCGCTTACCATGTGAGGTGAGACGCGAGTTGATGCGTGCGGTGAGGCCGCGAGCCACCTCCGTCGCATCAGGGGCTCGCTGCTGGTGCAAGCGGAGCCTCTCGAACAGGCAGTCAGCAGCCGATTCGTCCGCCATGCGATACGCTGCATGCAAAAATGTTTGACCAATTAAAGCTAAGACAACAATGAGATTTACTTTTTTTTCTTTACATAAAAAAATATGTTTTTAGTTTCAATGTTTTTACTAAACTAAAGTGATAAGTTCAAAACTTATTTGTAACTTTAGTAACCAGCAGTTCGATACATTGCAAACGCTATCTAAGTGCTTTATGATAAGCGATTAATACTAGGAACGCTGCCTAAATCATTCATATGTAGGGCTTTCGTCGGAAACAAGATTAACACAGTGCTTTACGGAACGTGACCTGCATTGTCGTATATAGGGCACATGAAATGTCAGCGCTGGATGAATGAAGTAATGATCACAAGACATTGAAACGTACGTGTGTGTTGTGCTTGCTATCAAATGTGAGTAAACAGTGACGGTGAGTGAGTAGTGAGCGAGCTCAGAGCGTGAGCTGAACGCCCCGCGGCGGCCGGCGGCCGACTAGACGCGGTCCCGAGCTGAAAGGAAAAGCGACACGTGCGGGGGCGGCGCGCGTCGGGAAATAGTCCATAGTGTAGCAAAGGCAGTATTGAATCTCTGTAGCGATACATAATTAAACTTATTTTTTGACTGATCTTCTTCTTTTTCCTAAAGCCGGGAGCTACCCATTTATTTAGGGTCGGTGCAGTGTCTTGATATCGACAATACTGTTCGAGTTTCACCCGAGTTTTTGTTGTTGCACGAATTGTGAGGCTCCATTTTTCATCAATCATCAATTTTAATTTTGTATACCTAATTTGAAAGTATGAATAAAAAACTGAAATCTTTATCTATTCAACATTTTATTGCATTTTGCTCATTTACATTTTTTCAAACGTTTCATACTGTTCACGAGTGTTAGATGTTTTGTCTCTGCGCACTCATTAATAATCGCCTATTCTTACACGCAAATTACTGTGATTAATTACAATTTAGCGATTTTGTTGTTACGGGCAATACTAAGTTAGTCTACGTAATTTAATGGCAATTTTAAACTTTAAATTGTTGTTTTGTGTAAACTTTGTATTAAATGTTTCCTATTATTTTAGATATTTTTGTAACTATCTATAAATAAAAAACAAATCCTTTGGTATAAGATAAAAGTTTTCTATCCTCAAAATCCTAACGGTTCAAGGGATTTGGATCAAAGGGACATGAATGTATATTATGACATACATTGAAATGCCTGAATTGAAACCATATTTTGTACAGTTATATAATACTCCTGTAGAATTTGTTCACAGCAGGCTAGCCTGTGTAAACTAATCTAGGATGTACCCTAGATTTGTACATTAAACGTTTTATGTCTAAAACGAATTCGAATATTAATAATGCGCGTATAGACATTGTATAATGCTATAAATCATGTTGGCTTTGTGAAAGAACAAACCATCAACAATACATACCAGCTGTTTCTCACGCCTGTTATATCATTAATGTAAACCTTTTTTATAAGTGATGAAAACTACAGTAAACACGTTATAGCTTTATCTTAAAGAAAACATTCGCCGTAAACAAAAAAAACGTCAGAAATAAAACTGAGTTTTCAGTAAAGAAAATGTTTGGCAATTGAATCGTCAATTACCATCAGTATTCTGAGCCTATAAACACAATATAATTACAAGACCATTTTATAACCATGTATATATATTTTTAAATTAACAAACAAATTTTTGGCCACTTCTTTTATGAAACTGTATAAACACACCTACTATAAAATGCAATACCTGTGTAAGAAGTTAAGTTTCAGTCACTCTAAAAAAATAAAAATCGGGGGTGATCTCCCCTTGACTTTCTCGTATACTGGAAACGACTCAAAAGTTGATAGAAACCTTATATTTTGATGTTATACATGCATTGCATGCATGTTAAATATGGTTGCAATAAGTTAAAGCATACTCGAGTTAACGTGCTAACGCAACGACACACACACACAGACCTGCTTCCAAAAACGATTTTTTTTGGACTCAGGGAGGTCCAAAACGTGTAAATCCGTCAAAATCTCGAGGTCGAATTTTTGACGATTACAAGACTTCTTCTATACTACGTATACGAGAAAGTAAAAAGTGTGTTTAGTGGTAACTCAACAGACAATTTTTTTACAGGTGATTGAATATATCCGCTTTTGGTATCCAGGAGAACAAAGTGCATCTTCAATTTCAATATCAAGTCAGTGCTGATGTTTAGTTGGGAAATATAGTTTGTCCGGATAGATCTGACAAACATGCTACAAATGGTTCTTTAACAAAAGCCTAAGGCATATTGATTTTATCTTTTGCATGGCAAGGCATATTGCTATTGAAGATCTTTTGGCTATAAACATTCACAAAAACTATGCTCTGGAGGCTGTCAGTCTAGAATAAAGGATAAAATTACCGCTTTTTTGCATGTACGTCGCCTACCGTATTCATTTTTACACACATTCATGGGTTGACTGGAAGAGATCTCTTTTAGAGATAAGTTCGCCCTTGCAAACTTTGTAATTGACAATTTATCCTACGTATTTTTAAATGCAATAAAGAGTAATATAATAATATAAAATTTGCATCCGTAAATTGTGATGGATTAATGGTGGCGTCCTGAGAAGACCCGAGAATATGAGTTATGGATACCTGTGAGTCTTGACTATGGGACCTGTTGTTACTTTTGAGTTGCTACGCTTACAAGCTAAAGGATAAATTTACAATTACTTGAGAACTTTTACTAAAGGCTGACGCATACAAAAGCACAAAATTCCAATATGATTTGTTACTTACTTTTCCTCTTAGTTTTTTTAGTTTCTTGTGTTTGGAGTGACGAATCGGTTGCTGTATAACAATTAATGTTTCATTAGAAAGTGCTTTTAAATTATTTATTGAAGTGCATACAATAATATAAACAAACTACATACTTACCTATAGGAGGTTCACCAGACATTTCTTATGCATTAAATAAGATATTGACCGACATTCGAGACATAAAGCTTTTTTACACAGAAAATACATTGATTTAAAAATACAAGTTTCTATTATGATCGGAGATACATTCGGAAGTTTTTGACAGTTTTGGGGCTGTCAGGCAAAATGGCATTGCGTATTTAGTTTTTAAAATTTATGTCTTTGTCTATGCAAATTAGCGAGAAAAAGTTTTATTAATACAGTGCGGTGAGCGCACATCTGAGTGAAGATGGGTCGGTTATAACGTGGTTATAACCATAGGGAATATAAAAAACGAGATAGATAGACAAGACCCACGAAGATAGATTCTATAGGTAAAATATAAGCTTCTTGACAAGACCATTTCACGTACACGCAGGCGGCTTATCAGTCACGTAGAAAAGACGACAACTATCAGACTGCAATTTTTCAGGGAACCTATTCCGAAATTTGCCTCTCCGAATATCATTCGACCGAAAGCGGTTGACCAACGCCTCTTTTGCTATATGTGTTCTTTGCCATATTTTTAGATCATCGAAATTTCGTCTGACATAAGTATAATTTTACCGAAATAAGTTGCACCGATTTTCAAAATTACATTTTACTATTGGCCGAAGTTTCTTTTAAACTTTTTTCATTTGGGGGTCGTCCATTAATCACGTGAGGCTCCGAAATGGGGGGGGGGGACTTCGGCAAAAATCAAGCTCCCCCCTTTTCGATTTTTCGTGATTTTTGCCGGGGGGGGGGTGGTGTAGTAAGATATCACGTGTATTTATTGATTCGTCAAACGCGCGATTTTTCAATCGAAAGACATCTTGCTAAATCGCGGTCCGAGGACAATGCGTATTAAAAATAGTCATGTATGTTTTTCGCATGATTACACCATTCCATTAATTTTTTTTTTATGCCAGTATAAAAAACAACCTAAATTTTCTAAGAATAAATTTAGATATACTTTTTTACCTGTATTTACAAATAACATTCAAAAATTTTAAGATTCTTTGTAGGTACCTACTAAAAATACACGTGATTTTAGGGGGGGAGGGTTAGTCTTAAACCTCACCACGTATCACCAACGGGGAGGTTTAAAAATGCTAAAAAAAAACATTACTTGCGAGATGATTTATTTGCCGTACTTTCACTTCACGAAAATAGCATTACTCACACATTGGTCTCACCCTACTCGATTCATTGCCAATCTATAAACATCAGTAAATAATATCATTACTGATTTTATTAATTATTATAATTACCGGTTATAACATTGTCAGGTTTTTCTACTTCTAGTGTAGTTAACTTAATGCTGGTTAGCTAACTGTCAGAGTTTTAAAAGTTGCGAATTTCTAACCTTTAGCTGGTATGTTTTGACAGCAGCTGGGATCATCGTTAGGTAGTAACGTCCCTCCTCACGGTGCACTTAGAACAATCGGGATCTTTTGTGTCTCCCCCTTCTTTTAACTATTGTCACTCCTTGAGTATGTAAGCCATCAGCCCAACTCTATCCATGGACATGAAGTGCTCTGGCCGTGGATAGGCCAATCCCAAGATATTATTTATTAAATGGTTTATGTAAATACCTCCTCCTACCTTCCCGGCTCTAAATTTATTAATTACTTATCTGAACACATTAATCGTCTAGCACGGAACACATTAGAAATTGGACATATAATAATTAATTGGATTTGTACACCGAATTACATGTTAAGGTCGAGTGGTGTTAGTCAAAAAATAAAACTTGTTAATTTACTATCAACGAGTTTTCCTTTTCCGGGAATAAAAGTTTTTGAATTTGAATTTTTGAAATTATTTTTGCGTTTATAAAGGCGTAAATGTTTTTAATACTAGAAAAAATCGACCTGCCTCAGGCGCGAATCGAACCCAGCATCTTCCGGCTGCGTTCAGGTCGATATTTTTCAGTGTATTTTTCTAGTATTGAATTTTTGATTTTGACAAAGCACCATTTATAACCTAACTGGCTAGTGCCGAGATGTTTCATACCTCTAGTGATTTTGTTTATTGATTTACTGAAGGCTTAGTAGGTAGTTACTTTTATGTAGGCGAGAGGCTAGTCACTATTCAGAGACACTGTATGGCCCATACCGCCAGATGTGGTTTTAAGTGTATCGAAATGTTACCTAAAGCTCTGCTCAACTCATCATGGGATTATAAGCGTGATCGTATATATTGTATATATTATATGTTAATGTTACCTTCCGTAACAAGTGGCCGTGTGGTGCCGGCAGAGTAGAATAGCATCACCCCTTATCTTCCCATGGGTATCGTAGAAGGCGACTAATGGAACAGCAAAGGGGTATTTATTGATCACATTATACTTAGTGTGGACTACTGCCTAAACCTCCTTCGATGAAAAGGCCTTGTATCCCAGCAGTGGGTCGAATTATGAAGGCTGTTAGGATGATTATTAGAAGTTTTCTTTTCATTCCTACCATAATCCCAATTTATTTGCAGTCGATGCAATATGTCACCATATTGTTATAGCTTTTGGCATAGTATTATGACCAGCCGCCGCCTGACACTAAAGGCCCTAGCACACTTATCAGCTCTCAAAGGTAACGCCTCTTTTTTACTATGAACGCTACGGAACGGCGGCTACGAATTTGCTATGGACCGTAACGCGTTTTCAGAGTAAAAAGCGCCGATACGGTTCCGTTCCTTTTCTTCATTCCTCTCTTTGGGAATGCTGCTGTGGCTTAGGGACTAACCACACTTATTCAGCTCAGCTTTTGTTCATAGAAAACAACGATTCTGTATCGTCAGTTCAGCTGCGGAAATGCGTACGCATCTCCATACAAAATCGTGCTGGATAAATGTGGTAAGTCCCTTACTCGCTATCTCGTGACTGACCCCTTGGTGCGCTGTGCATGGAGTTTAGAATCTCCGTTATGGTCGTCGCACACTTAACAGCTCGGAACCGTATCGCTTCTTTTTACTATGTAAAAGAGGCGATGCGCTGCGTTCCATATCCGTTTCGAAGCCGACGTTCCGTAGCGTTCGTAGTAAAAAAGAGGCGTTCCCTTTCTAACCTGATAAATGTGCTTAGACCTTTAGTCAGCTTTTAAGTGGGAAACTCAGTACCGCTTCAAGCTACATCACGATAAGCCATTACTGCAATAATAAGCCAAAATCATTCCGTGTGCTCGGAATCACACGTGGCTTGAATGTAGTGACGAAAAATTTTAGATATCCAAAGCCGTCACTCCATCGCCCCAAACCGCTCGTGTGTGGCCGATCCCAAGTCCATTTCGTGACGTGTCAGAAGTCACTGCGTAGAATGAAAGTAAATTGGCGTGTCACGAATGGAGCGATCGTGAGTTTGCTCAATTTTTGGATGACATCCACATCGCGCCGGCTGATGGAAATAGAAGGACATGAGTTCCCCACTTTACGACATGAGTGAGAACACAGAACACAGTGAGAAGGGTTTACTAGGTGGTACACCGATATGTAGGGTCGTCTGGGTAGGTACCACCGCCTTTCTTATTTCTGCCGTGAAGTAGTTCGCTGTGTTTCGGATTGAAGGGAAAGGTAGCCAGTGTAATTATTGGGCATGGAAGGCATATATCATATTAGTCCCCAGGATGACAACGCACTTGCAGTGTTAAGTGATTTACATTTAATATTGCAAGTGTCTATAGGCGAAGGTAACCACTTAATACCAGGTGGGCCGCAAGCTTGTTTGCCATCTCGTAGTATAGAGGGTAGTCCTATTCTTGACCGACGATTATAAGAAGATAAAAACAAGTATGCATTTGATTTTAATACAAATCACCATTTAGAAACTTACAAAAAATTAAGTTAAGCTTATTTGATTAATCAATGGGGCGTTATCCCAACCGGTTGAGTCTGCGTAATTGTATTAGTTCAGTAGAAATCACTGATCGCTATTATATCATACAACGAAATGTCAGTGAGAGATATCTAAATGTCAAGTGATCATCAGATGTGGAGCAGCCTTGGACAGACGGACCGACTACTGAGGGATTACATTCGAAAGTAATCGAGTTTTTACGGACGCTCCACAAAGGAGTGGAGGCGATCTTAAAAAGGAATAATTAAGCAGCTGCCGCAGTTTTATCTCTCTAAATGGGTGCTAAATTCAGATGTCAAAGTTGTTTAAAAAGTATATTTAAAGTTTTAATTAATTATAAGAATATTTGACTACTGTACTCGCGTGGAAATTATGCAACGGTAAAAGGTTGAGTGATCATAAATCATATCATAAGCCGACTTTTTCTTTATAGATGCTTTTTAACATAGGGTTGAGCTAACAAACAATTCACTATGTTTTTTTTTCTTTTAAAAAAAAAGTAAAACTCCATTCGGTTAGACAAAATATTACTGCAGTTTTTAAATGATAATAAAAGAAGCTTCTTTCGTCTATACTAAAAGTATAAAGGGGAAATATTTAATTGTTTGCCTGCGTTGAATAGGCCCTGAAAACTACTTAACCGATTTTGATGAAATTTGGTTTGCAGATATTTTGAGACCCTTGGAAGGACTAGGACACTTCTTGGTGCGATAACTGACATTAACGTGAGCGAAGCCGCGGGCGTTCGCTAGTATATAATAAATATAAAATAATGTTTTACTAATTAAGCTTAATTAATAGAATTACATTATTTATAGAATAATTGAAGTTATTAACTTAATAGTAGATAGTTTACAATAGTGAGAGCTCTAACTTAATATAAACTAAGTATGTTTTAGTTATCGAAATAAATCCTAATACATTCGCTGTGGTTTTGGAAAGTTTTGTAACATGGAAGTAAAAAGTTATGATTATCAAAAAGTATTCGGCGTGTTATTACTGTAGAATAAATAAATATGTGAATACAATCGAAATACAATTCGAATTGTGTTATAACTAAAGTATGGTAGCATTTACCCGTAGGCTCGCTCGCGTTATTGCAGATTTTGTTCAAAAGCTTTTTTTAGATGAAAGGTACCTTATTTCCTTTCAACCCTGAGAATGCGTGAACAACGTTTTATGACGATCAGAAGAGTAGATAAGTTATTAAAAAGCATAACAGACCAACTGACATTCACATTTATTATGGTCACAATATAATAGTCTTGATTTGTATTTACACTTAATATTATTGTTATTATTATCGGAACATAATTTATCGATTACTAGCTTCATCTTATTATTGTTTCACAACAATATTTGTTTAGAAAATAAAACTATATCGTCAGTAACATAACAATGAAAATTACATAAATATATCGCGCTTTCAATATCCATGAGTTCATTCATTAGAGTTCTCTAATTGAAGAACATTGAAAGCAGGTTTAAATAATAAAATAAAAGAAATGATTATCCTAAAATTTAAAGTCATGCCTTTGGTTGCTTCATTACCTTTGTTGGTAATATATTGGATGGCTACAACTTCTTTGACATGGGCCACAAATGTTGATGCGAAGCAGGTTAGTTGGTGCTTATTTTATATCGTTTATTTTTTTTGGGAGTAACGATTCGACCAAATAAAACACCGCTTCTTAGTTAAGGGGCCACTTTCTTATGTTATCGTGCTCATATAAAATAGAGTAAATTTCTGTAATTTTATTAGTTCGCCAATTTAATGAATTTAGATGTATCTCGATTCTTCTCGACCTCCTACATTTTATTTTGAAGTAGCCTTAATCGATTTGTCGACTTCTAACTTAATGTCGCTACTTCTTTAGGGTTTTGTTAAAGAATGGCCAGATTGATGTAGACTGCTAATTAATATTTTACAACAATTAATTTTATTACAATTATATGGGAACAAAATTAGTGCCCACCAAAAAATAGTACATTGCTGACCAAAATGGATATTTTGCTCACCATAAAGAACTTTTGGTGAACTTTACACTTTTTTGGTGAGCATTTATCCTTTTTTGTTGGTTAGGTTAGATTAGTATGGTGTTCATTTAAATACAACCCCAATTATTTTAGCAGGACAACACTGCAATTAACAGTACGAGAGCCAATAATAGCACTGCTGAGGCGATGATTTTCACTTTCCTAGATGAAACCTTACATACATCTACTGAAAGTGCAAAGTTACGTTTGAAGAGGCAGTCTGGGGGTAAGTATATTATATAACCAAACTTGAATGGACAAAGTAGTAAGTACTTAATGTGTAGTTCCGGGTTTTGAATTTTTTTGACTATTAGTGGTGTTCGCTGTATCATCGGGGATTTCAGGAAGGCAAAGACTTTGGAAGGTTCTCAAGCCTGTAAGTCTCCCTAGGGGTTTACTAAATGAACAAGCATCTCCCTCAAGGGATTCTCTCGACCGTCTAGCGCCCTAGGGCGTTCGAGACTTTCGAGACGTTCGTGAACTTTTCGTACGTGGTAAAAGACGATTAAGGGCGTTTCTGAATCCTGTGTAGATCATGGGACCTAGGGGTCAATCGCGTGGTTTCATTTTCGGTGTCAAGCTGGCGATCGGGCTAGCAGCATGTGAAGATACTTTATACTGCATCGATACAAACTATATTGAAATCAGGATGGGAAAAATAAATTTCTTTACGTGCAATAAAAAGTAAAGCGTCAGTGGCGTAGTACGTAAGAGCGTTTTCTTCCACCCGGGAGGCACCTGTTCGAACCCCGCCACGTACCAATGTATTTTAAAATTTTGAATTCATATGTACGTTTAATCGACGCTTTTAAGAAAACATCGTGAGGAAACCTGCACTCACTTATGAAGAAATTCTTAGGATGTGTATGAAGTCGACCAACCCGCACTTGGCCAGCGTTGGTTGACTAAGGCCTAATCGCCCCTAATGTGGGGTAGGCTCGAGCGGTGGGACATTATATGAGCTGTTGATGATGATGAATAAAAAATATTTTTATTACTGTTCAACATGTTATATTGTTTTTATTTTTAACTGGCTTCAAAAAAGGAGGAGGTTCTCAAATGGATTGTATGTTTCTTATGTGTGTTACCTTATAACTATTTACTGGATGTACCTATTTTGAAGATTCTTTAAAGTATGGAAGCTGGTGCTTGTCACGTGTTCCCATTTTAATTAGATCGACATCTGACAAGTAGATTTTGTGTTATTCCTAATCATGGCTGTTTAATTAACATCGATGACATCGTTATCATTTGGTTACTTGTTTGTCTAATGTCGTCACCATCTTGTAAGTCCATGCTGTTATTTTCGATGTTTCTAACAATTTCCTTTGATATAATACTATGGTAAACTTACAGGGAAGTACACAGATGCATCGAAGATGTCCCAGATGAAAGTGCTCCGCCTAATACTGCAAATGATTAGGAACGCGTGGGCATCGTCTTACGTTGGAGGCGCACATCCCCTGCATCACGAAGTACCCAAGCCTGTAGTCCAACTATACAAGGAAAGCATTCTCTCAATGTTCTTCCCGAAGAATGACCAGGAAAACGGAGAAGCATAAATTAACTTAAAATAAACGTGTTAAATTGATGTATGTATATTTGATATGTGCGTCTACCTGTGGCATCGTTGCTGCCAAATAGAAAATTCGATTTAGTTGTAATTTTTTTTGTTTGAAATGTAAGAACATCATAGCGTAGAAGCGAGCTTCTCTCATTTATAACCTGTCGGGACACAATAATGATGTTACCTCCATAGATTTATTATTATTACTGAAGTTTATAGATTGGCAATGAATCGATTAGGGTGAGACCAAAAAAATACTGTGTGCATGAAAAATAGTACTGCAGGCTGACAGTTGCTGTCTTTTATACGTGTCTGACAGGCCTCCTTAGGCCCCCTGCGTGTACGTGAAATGGTCTAGTCTATCTATCTCGCTCTAGTATACGCGTTAGTATGCCCTTTCTCTTTTACATTGCCGATCTACAGTTTCCTATATCTATGGTTACCTCTGTTGTATTCACATCAGCCTTTGAGAAGATGGTAGTAGCTAGTCAGGCGCTCTTTCTTCCCCCCTTTTTTCAGAAATGCGTTACGCATACGTCACGCCTGGGGAGGCGTGAGCGTTATGTGGGATTCTCCCTAGGGAACCAGGGCCTACCCACAAAAACCCAACGATGCGCCTCACATGCCTTACCTTGGCGCTAAAACATCAACGGCCGCCACTTCCTCCCCGTCATGGACGAGGAGAACACATCGGCCGTGGATGTGTCCCTGCCGGACGGGGCCATGGGAACCCTTGCGGAAGCCTTTTCTTCCCCCTAGACCCCTTCCACTATTTATTTTCATGGCGAAATAAAAAAAAGATTCATACCTTTTTTTATTAATGACGATAGAAAATCCATTGACGGACCAAACCGCACGCTCGCTAGGCGTACGTCGTGTGTGGGACTCACCTGGCACGGAATAACGCCGGTCCTACCCACTAAAAACCACCGGTACCCTCCTAAGCCCGTCTGGAGGCGTTTTAAGGTCAGCGTGCTTTGTGTACATCATTTCACTAAAACGCTGACCTGACCCAATGGAGATCGAACCTGGGATCTCAGTATCAAATTTAGGTAAGTGAACTACAAAACATGGTAAACCAGAAAATATGGTAAGTAGAAGTGGAGTACAAATGAAAATATAGCTAGTGAGAGAGGTAAATAAGCGCTTCGTATGTACTAGCACAGTGTACTAGCCTCGTCATGTCGACCTGCAACGTGATTCTTCAGACCTCTTTTGAATGACCCAGAGTTGTAAAGAAGAAGGTATACGCGTGTATTGGTGATTTCATATAAATATAAAATTACATTAATTTATTTTTTCATTCACGCCACACTTAATAGTACTTCTAAATTATCAGATTTATAAGTGTTAGATGAAAGTTGCATTATTAAAAAAACACGACAACTTTAAGTTTCGTTGTTATTTGCGACAAAAACTTACGAGCATAGTCATTTGATCTTGATTGACCGCGAATGTTGATCGACAAAAATTCCATTATAATTTGTAGGCTCCTTTATTCAGATGCATACCAGATATAAAAAAGTTACTAGAAATGGCTGTTTACATTTTCTTTTTTATAAAGCTCATATTATGTTGTTATGAATGAAAATAAACAACTGATTTTTTTTATTTTTTATTTACACAATTTGTTTTTTATTTTATTTTAAACGGTTTGCCGGTTCCATGAGTCGAATTTTTGTTGTCACTTATTACGTAATTACATAGCACTCCAAAGGAGGCCGAATTCTGGCTCTCAAGACGAGCAAAGAATAGAAAAAAGGAGTATCACAACATAATATTCGTACATTTTCTAGCTTTAATAATTTGGTGACGATCACTTTGAAACTGTTAAAAATTACTTAACTCTATTTCAATGATCACTCTATTTTCTTATGGGGATAGGAAGAAATCACTTCTTTCCACTCGCTACAGAATGGCAAGAAGTGACTTTGTCTACACTCAACATTCTTGCATGTCCAGCGATTTCTGATTCTCTTTATGATCTTTTAATATATAATTAAATAGTCAATCAATTTTAAAGTGGTTTTCTATACCTAGGGGTAAATTTTTGATTGCTTTGTTGGCGATAATAGTGATAAAAATTCTACGCGAAAGAGAGAGAGTACTAACTACGAGTATATTTTGTTAATAATTTATTAATACGTAAGTTGTGTTTTAATAAATATTTAATAACCTTCTAAATAATCGGTGACAATAAAGATTATTGCGAAAACATAAAATTGCAGGCCTGCATGCGCATTGTCCGTGGACACTTCTAGCAACTTTCTTTCTTCGACTGTGGGCGGAGTGTCTCTTAGTATATAAGAGTCGTCTGAGTTTCATCGTGTGTATTATACCGAACTTGATCCCGAGATTTCGACATGAAGGTACGGGTACAACCTTCGTTAATCCTATAAACAACTTTTTGTATCTTAGTACTTGTGACATTTAATTGTGATTTAAATGTAAAGGGGTGAGGCGTGGCAGTGAATTTTAGTGGACTCGATTACATTAGATATGTAAATTGGTGTAGTGAGTGAATTAAGATCGTTTTTTCTTTGCCTTGAAGCCTTCTGTGCTCGATACATTGTTTTTTTTATACAACGCTTAAACGTTTCGTTCGTCTTGTTAATTAGTTTGTTTTTTAAAATATTTTGTAGTAAGTACTAATTTAGTTAAGCAGATATGGACGTTTGACGTTGTGTAACATGCAATGCACTATTATTATTACGAGGCCCATTGCAGGTACTGTTTTTGGCATTCGTACGCGAGCTAAAATTTTAAGAAAGATCAAGGAAATAAAATATTAACACTTATTAATAGTAAAGAAGGTTGGTATAAATTCTGAATCCATATCCTAAAACCAGTCAATATGAAATTAAGAAGAACACCAAAAGCACGTGGAAACTAAGGTGCAAGCTAAAGTAACTTTGGCAAGGCATGTATTATTTTATATGTACATATACCCACCGAAACAGTACCACTGCCTTAATCTTGTTCCTCTCAAGGTGGCGTGCCCACATAAGTGACATTTTGTAATACAAATCTAACATTATAATGAAAAAACAAAGAAATACTAACGAATGGAGAAACTTCTATAATTTGAATGACGATCAAATTTCTAAGCGTTTTTCAAAGTTTAAATTGAAATATGCTGATTTGTCATAAAAAATAAACTAATCGAAAGTTATCTAGGTAATCTATACATAGTATGAAATGAAGTCACTCTTTTTGTATTTGCGCTAGGAACTTTTAAACTACACAACTGATTCCAACGCGGTTTTCTGTAGTAGGTAGATGCAGTGCTTCAAGATTAATATGTATAACACATGCATATAGCGCCCGGATTGCGGAAGATGCTGGGTTCGATTCCCGCCTGAGGCAGGTCGATTTTTTTCAGTGTATTTTTTCTAGTATAAAAAAAATGTGCATCATGATCATGACATGTACTTTTTCGCTCAGTAACCTGTATGATGAAAATAATATAAAATTTCATAGAAAACGAAAAACAAGAACAAAATCTTTTAATGATTATTTAATGTACTTACTTAGTCTTAGAATGTTTATTATGTAACTGGTATACTTTGTAAATGATTTTTATGAAAAAAAAATGGAATATTAGAGGTAAACTTAAAACATATTGATGGCAGGTTTTAGAACTTTTGTTCAGCATACATAACATGCAGTCGGAGGCATGACATTATGAATGATTTGACTTATTATAAAAATCTATTTCACTTATAATAATATCACCTCACAGACGCTATATTGTTTTTCTAACATCACTTACCTAAAAACACTTGGGCTGTCAAGACAAATCTAACGATACCTTAAATATAGAACTCCGTTCAACCGTTTGAAAGAATAAGGAAGTAAAGAATATTACAAATATACATACAAGATACGCGCGAAAATCATAACCTTTTCCTTTCAGTCGGGTAAAAAACTGTTCTATTAGTGCAGAGACAGGACACGAACCTGCTGGTTCGTTTAGCACTAATAGCTAAAGTATAGCTAGTTCGTTTAGCACTAATAGAACACCTTTCGCTATCCGGGTGAGCCCTCTTCCAACTGAGGTTCCGTCTCAGCATTTGTCGTGTATTATTTAATTTTCAAAAAGGTTAAATTATTTCAAATAATAAAACAAAATATAATTTTATTTGTCAGGTGTTAGTTCTGTTGGTGTGCGCGGTGGCGGGCGGCGCTTACGGTGGCTCGGTGGCGTGGCCAGGCGCTCTTGTTGCCTCCCCTGTGGTTAGGACCGTCATCCCACCGCAGACTAAGACAGTCGCCTACTCCAGCACACAGTATATTAACGCAGTAAGTATTTAAGTATTTCAAATTCAAATTATTTATTGCAATTCATGTGGTTACAAAGGTGGTATAACAAGGAAAGCGATAACAAAACATGAACCCTGTTAGGGTATCGCAACATTAAACATTAGAATTAACTATTTTTATAAGATAACTGTTCTAACATAACTCATCTTATTCATTAACATTTAAAACAATTTTTTATGTACGGACGACAGCAGATCAGACTACTCAAAATTGTTAAAGTTCTCTAATTGATTTTCAACCTTAAACGTAAAAAAGCGAGAAAGCTATTTAAAGCGATTGGGATAAAATTACAGTTTGTGGTAGGTAACCTAATATGCTTGTAGACTGTACAAGAAAGTGATGATGAGGATTAAGATCGCTCGCCTAGAAGATGCTTGTTTACTCTGGCCTTAAAGATGTCCAGATTATGCTGTTGTGAGAAAAGACACTTCGGCAAAGAGTTCTATTCCTTAGTAGCTCACATAATAAAAGAGGAACCAAATAGCTTCGTGTGAATAGGAGGAATTTTAATAAGGGTCTCTCTCGCTTGATCATCAACGGTGGAAAGGGCAGGGGGGATAAAAATAAGTAAAACTTCCGCAAACTTCGAAATGTAACCGATAGGTATTGAGAGGTATTTGAATTTACAATGTAAATTACAAAAGTATAAATTTTTGCTTTATTGTGAAAAACTGAACTAATGTTACAAAGTAGTCTAATAAAATCTCTAAACCACCAAGTACCTACCTTCATGGTCAGATGTCAGTAATAATAGGGTAATGAGAATAATTTCTAATTTGGAAAGGGTGCATTTTTTTAAAATTAATCTTTGCTTAAGCATAACTGTAGATAAAAATTGTTTATTTAGCTTCGATTCATTAAACACTGGCTATCACCATTTGAGTGATAAAACCTATAAAAAACATTGCTTTAGAAGCAACGAATCGTATCGAAACTAAAATTATTGCTAATGAAAATAATTTGTCATAAATCTACTCTGTCTGTTTTAACAGGTCCCCACAGCACATTACACCGTTGGAGTCCAACCGAATTTCGCGTATCAATATCCCCAAGTCGCCAGCTTTGCACCTCTTCAGCCAGCATATTATCCGTTTGCTGGAGCTTCGTACTACCCATCAAGCAGTGTCTTCTATCCCTCGCTGGCTCCCATCGCACCTGAGTACCCAGTAGCTGGCATTCCGAGCTACCCAGCCGGTTTTCCTGCGGGTATCGCGGGAGGGATCCCTGCGCAAATCCCGGCTGCACAGCCACCCAATGCTCCTGAGAACCCCGCCAGCGACGCTGACACGACCGTAGTGGACTCAGCTGAATTCCCTCAACAACAACAACAGCCCTCGTCTGAAGCACCAGAATCACCATCAACAACACAGGCACCTCCAGCAAATAATTTCCCCAATTTCCCTGACATTTCACAAATTTCGGGAGCTGTCCCTTCATTCCCCCAGCCCCAGCTTCCTCAGTTTCCCCAAGGGTCTTTGCCCCAATTCCCACAGTTCCCCCAATTCCCCTCAAACCCTCTGTTCCCGCAATCTCCCTCGCCATCGCCTTCCCCGCCATCTAACTTCCCAGGTGCTATTGGTGGAGATCAAGGCTTAAACGATGAAGATACTGTGTCCGTGGAATCAGCTTAAGCTTACTTTAAATTAAATAGTCAATTTTGTACCTTTATAGTCTTTTATTTTTGAGAAACTTTAGATAATCTATAGTTATATAAAAGGCAAAGTCCTGACTCACTGTCTGACTGATCAACGCCCAGCCCTTCCCTTTGAACCTAGTTACCTAGTTAGATCGGATTTTTCGAAACTCAATCCCTATGGGGGTAAAATGACAGTTTGTATGGAAATCCGTCATTTTTAAAGTAAAATCCATAGAAATTGGTATAAAGCCTTATTAAAAACTAAGAAATAGGTTTTTTAGAATTTCTCCAAATTCAACCCTTAAGGGGATGAAATAGGGGATGAAAGTTTGTATGGGAAGTCCGTCATTTTTATAGTGAAATCCATACAAATTGGAATATGACTTTGCCGTTAAAAATTAAGAATGATGTGTTTTAGGATTTCTCGAAATTCAACCCCTAAGGGGATGAAATAGAGGATGAAAGTTTGTGTGGAAAATCCATCATTTTTATAGTGAAATGCATACAAATAGGTATATGGCTTATCGACTAAGAATTTAAAATTATGTATGTTAGGATTTTTCGAATTTTAACCCCATGTAAACGAAGTCGCGAGCTAAAGCTAGTTATCACATATTTTTCAAATTCTTGTATGCACATGTATTTAGTTACTACGAATCAATAAAAAGTGGTAGGGAGGGAATGGGGCGCCTGCAATACTGAGGTGTCACTCGTTGTCACTCAGTTTCTATTTAGCTACGGTGACTGCAGCTTTTTTTGGCAACCAAAAAATGTGCTTAGGTTTCATTGGAGTTTACTCCTTAAGAATCGATTTGCATTATATAAGGGGCCCGGTATGAGAAAAATGTAAGGAGTAAAATCTATCGATGAATGACCTCGAATGACCTCGTTACGTTTTTGGTGCGCATCCTATGTCGCGCAACTTTCTAATTGTCAAAACACGGATGACAGCAGGTGCGCCATCTCACCTGTCTCGGAGTAAACTCCAGTCGTGCGTCGGAGCTGACACACACAATTTTTTTGAATTACTGACGATTATATTATTCAAAATAGTAAAACAAAAGCTATATTTTGCAATATTTATATTTACAGAAAAAGGAATAAGATATGTCAGGCCCCAAATATAAGACAAATATTTATTATTTTCCTTTATTTTTTCCAAAAGCCTTCTTTTCTTTCCCCGATCCAGGTTTGGAAGTCCCTGTCAGTGGTGTTCTTGCCGCTGAGCCCCAAAGAGAAATAGAAGGTGTAAGGGAACCATTCTGTACTGAATTCAACGGAGATGTTGTACCCTCCAACGCCGTCTATCTTTGGCTCGGTGAGGCGGTTCGGCAAGAGCAAACGAGCACATACTATCGTACATTCTATGCCGGCTGAGATCTGGTCAACAAAAAAATAATCATTACAAAAACATCATATACATTTCCTGATCAACATTTTTGTAAGTAAAAAAGTATTTATCGCTGTATAAACCAGTTTTAATTATAGATAATTATAACATCTCGTTGATGTCGTTCCATAGACATTTGTCACAGTAAATAAAATAATGTTAATATTGGTGTAAACGACGAGACGCTGAGATCATCATGGAGTGCATGCATACCCATCCCGTGCCCGTAGTGTAATTTATTTTACTATAAAATCGTAACTATTTTAGTCGCGTTAGGAGTTCATTTTTTTATAGGAATCGTGAATTGGTGTTGGAAAGAAGTGCAAATCAAGTTTCCCGTACAAATTGAGTTATAAACCCAACTAAAATAGTTACGTTTTCATACTAATACAATTGCTGATACCTTCAACGTCACATGCATTTTAGCAGCAGGATCGGCGTTGACTTCGAATTTTTCCGCATAGAAAAACGCCGCCAATTTTTGCTGCTTTATGGTTTTAAAGCAGTTGTTGCCACTTACGAATGTTCTTGATTTCCAGCCAGACTTTTGTAACTTCCTTGTCCTTAGATATGTGCCTCTATTCACAGCCATGGCTGGAATGAATAAATGACATATATATATTAAATGAAAGTCATAGAGTATTCTATTAAACGCATAATAAAGAATCACACTTGATTTGAAATTTACAGAGTGTATTTCTTCAAAACTTATGTGAATAGAAGAATTATTTTTATTTTTTGTGAAATGTAACAAACGACAATGTTGAATGTTATAGAAATAAAAAACAGCATTGAAAACTTTTCATTCAGCTTCAAATCACGGGTCATGTGCGACTGTTTGCGAAGTGTTACAATTCTGTACTCTATAAATAAAATTTAGATCTTAGGTCTAGCTGATAGGAGTTCGGAATTGATTGTGATTACAATCTAATGGATTTTAGGAACTTTTAAGTCTAAAATTATAGAGAAATAATTAATTTTGAAATTTACTACACTAGGTACAGTGTTTTTATTTCACGAATTTACAGAAATTTTCTTTGTGTGCATCCTTGCGGAAGAGTTCTGTGCCAGCACTATGTACACAGACATGGCTCACCTGCACTTATGAGATAAAAAAATACTTTCAGCCTTATTCATAAACACTCAATAAACCTATTTTAGTTGTTATGGACAGAGAGAAAGACTTTTGTTGCTGTACATATTATATTTATATAACTAACTCAGTTACAACAACGCGGCGCCATTGGCAACCGTAGAAGAGAGAGACTAATTCCGGAAACGGATACAACATTAAAAAACTGTCGCCATAGATTATCGATTCCTTTACTTACAGATAAATAATATTGTGTTTGTCTATAACATTAGTTATACCTTGTGAAAAAGTGTTTTGTCTCATTCATCTCGTGCTAGAATGACAGAGATAAATCTCTAATAAATTCACTTGTTTTTATGAATTAGAGGGTTTATCTATACTCACTAGAGCCTCCGTCAACTAGCTTGAAGTTGTGAGAGTATGGCTTGGGCAGTATATGAGCTGTGATAACGTTGATGATCCACGTTATATAGGGGTAAACGTCGATATAGAGAGGCGGTTCAGTGTTGAGCCGCTGCCTCATAGAGCGCCGCGAGCAAGCCGCCCCACCTGCGGCTAGACCGATCACCTCAAACGTTCCTTCGGAGGAGTGGCTGATGATGGGAGCTCCGGGCCTAACTCCGCAGCCTGAGCTGCACAACACATGCGTCACGCCCTCGCTGCCCAGTTTCTGTTTGTAGCAAATGTGACCTTCAAATATATACATACACGAATACCCTGCCGTGGTTGGAGACGTGTTTATACGTTCATCATTATAAAAAGTTAAGCCAACTTTTCAACTCTTAAATTTTTCTAGCTTCGAAAGTAACAGTTTTGCGACATCAAATATTGAGGTAAAGAGGACCGAATTAAATTAAAGACGATTAGAAATGACGAATTGCAGAATTCTGACACCTGGAAAATCTGTACTAGACTTATCACACGAAAAATAGGTACGAAGGTATGATAGGTATGGAAGGTATATAAGGTAATACGAAGGTATGGCCTCTTTTCCGACGAGGAGGCGATTACGTTCCCTTCCCGAGTTGATAAGTGTGCTATGATCTTAAGAAGGAAAGAAGAAATATCTTCTTTTATACATAGGTAATTGTTATTTCGGGTTGGCTAAGTTGTTTGGTAAGGAAAATGAGTGACTTTACAGATTCTTCAGTAAAATCTCAATAAGTATAGAAATGAAGATTCACAATTTTCATTAATATAATTTACACTTCATGACAAAAAAAATTCAATTGGAATTATTATTTTTTATTTAAAGTGTCGAATTATTGCCATGTTTCTTAAATTATCTAAAATATTTTTATATTAAAATAATGCAATATTGTTACCGATTTCATACGATGTCTTCTGCAGTCTTTATGTGTATATAATTTTAGTGTCTTTTTTCCCATTTTTTCTGTATCGAAGTCTCTCGGCACGGCTAAAAAATTAAAAAGAGCTTCCTACAAACCGTATAAGAAAGACCAACAAAATAATTTGCTTATCGCTTACTTACTGCTTATGTAGTCGACCATAAATACTACTTTATTTTTTCGCTTTCTTGTACGTTCACCGAGAGAAGGAAGGCACACCGGAACCATGTAGTCTAGAAAATAAAAAGTATATTTTCAGTTTTTACTATACAGCAAAAATCTTTAACTATACGTGAAGTGAAAGTAACTTAAACTACCCTAAAATGTAAACCTATAAATAAATTTTCATCAGATCTCATAGTAAATATTAAAATAAAGGATATTTGAGAGTGTGCATGTCGCAGGCGGATAGTAAAACACGCCGTTTTACTAAACGTCGCGGCAGATTGTAGTCTGTGAGAATTGTTAACCAAATAAAACCATTTGTTGATAAATCCGTAGTAGATTCTATCAATATTAGTCTGTATAATCGAAGGGAGATCGCTTATTATTGGTACGTTGTTTTATATGTATTGTTAGGAAAAATGAAGAATGAATCGTTGCGAATCATGACGTCACAACAACCGCCGCCATAAAAGCAATCGTTAGTTCGCTCTCGGTCCATCCAAGAGTGAGGTTGGTTTAAGTGGTGATCGATGTGATTTGCATTTAGACATTTATTTCATCCTTATTATTCGGTTTTTGTGTAAAGAGATGTTTTCTGCGCAATCGCTCGTCGTTGTGAAAATCTAATTGAAAGTAAAATTGTTTCTCTATCGTATTTTATTCCATTCCTGATTCCTAAAAGTATATATAACGAGTATATCAGGGGTGGTCAATTTGATTTGTATTTATGAACAACTACTTTATTTATACTTTTATATAATTTGTGTGAGAATTGCGTTTGTCACTTCAGGTATTTTTGCACAATTTTATTATTCTGTATATTAAACTTTTTTCTGGCATATTTTAGTACCGTATGTATTGTTATAAATCTATTCGTAATGAATTGGTGATAATAAACTTACTTTATAAGTTTCCTCAATCTCCTCTATAAAAGATCCTAAATAATGTAACATTTTGTCATATGTTTCAACAGCGCCGCCCAGACGTGCCCGCTTGGAAGTGAACAAGTGGATAGTTGCATTTTATGATGACGCTGTCGAAAAGCGCGCCGTAATTGAAACTAGAGCCACCTCTATGTGCGAAGTGTGTGGCGCACACAGGCGAGGCGCTAAGGCAATAGGGCCGCCAGATGATATATCATCTCTATAGTATTGGTACAAGACGACAAAACAAAAGAGGTACTTCATAGGTCTCGCACACAGGCGCAGTCTGGATGGCACTGTTCAAACGCGTGACTCAGAAATCACCCTAAAAGGACGACCAAAAAATTATAAAGGATAAGCTTACGTGATTTCATCGGTCGAAGAAACTTTACCAATGTCAAACTGTTGCCAACACCAAATCTGAAATATTTCGCAAAATAAATGCAGTCTTATAAGCATTAAAACTGGGTACAATTTTAGATTGTCTTTATAAAATAACAAACTTCTCTGTTGGTGTCAGAGATTTTTTTACAATTCGCCATTTCTAGCATCTTTCCTTCTTGCTTTATAAGATATACGCTTAGATAGACTATTCTTTATTGTAAATAACCAATATCCGGAACCAACATAGAAAACACCAGAAACAATAATTATATGTACACTAGACGGTCTTATCTTACTTATATAAGCGATGTTATAACATAACACAATTAGCTATTGTGTATTATTTTAAATTCTCTAATAACTGACCTGGAATATTCTGGATGTGGCGTTATATCAACTATGGGCATTTCAATGTAAGCACGAGGACACCTAACCCCAAGTTTAGTCTGTTGTCTTGTCAGCCCACAATCTTCCTCGTCTCGTTCATAGTCGCCGAATATTACATGACCTCTGTAAAAAATATCAAGTCTTGAAACAGAAATGTTAAGTTTAAAGAAATAGTCATAACCAACATCATCGGAACTATTCACAAGCTCGGTCATTTTATTTGAAACCGCTGTTAATAGCCTTCCTGAGTAGGTACTTATATGTATTAACTTTGTAAGATGTTTATCGAACAGGAGAATCACAAAAAAGGAAAACATTACATTATAAAAAGCACAAAAGGTGTAGCTAATTTCTAAAAGAAATCTCTTCCAACCCACCTGTGATAGGAGACACGCTTTAGATACGTGGATGTCGCGTGTAGTAATATATTGCATATAATTCAATTGCTAGATTTTACTGAACACATTTTACAAAAAGCGCATGGCCCATACTGACAGATGTGGCTTTATGTATAACTAAGTGTTACGTAAGCAGAGCGCTTATTTGTAATTGACTTCAAAAAAATGGGAAGGTTCCCAGTTCCATGTTTTACATTCTCTTTGAATCGACGGAGCAGAAACACGATACCTATTATATTGGTAAATAAGAACTACCTATGTAGACATGTGGTATAGAAAATTGATTTCTTTAAATACGTTACAGTTTATAGTTTTTTGGTAAATGTAGCATATCCGTGGCGGTGGCTAGCGCGAATTGCTTCTGTACGAGAACTACCCTCGGCGCCTTGCTGTGATGAGGGAGACCAGTTGTCACTGAAAATCAAGAAATGGAATTCACTGCCAGCACACGTGTTCACTCCTTCCTACAATCCTAAAGAGGCGTGAAGAAGCACCTTGCAGGTCGGTAAGGCGAGGGTAGCTAGCGCAGTGGTTTATCTCTCGCGCTAGCTATCTTCGCATTTGGACTCCACTTATCATCCAGTGGATCAATGGAGTCATTTGACTGACCTTTTTTTAAAAAATAAATAAATAACGCAACTACATTAACGTATGAACGTTGATGTCGACAGGTAGAGTCACGAGTAAAAATATATATCCACATTTTAACAGCTCGAAACTCTTCTTGTGCAGGAAATAAAGATACAGAAATGTAGAAAGTGTATGCATATTGCTCGTGACGTCTCTGTTGTACGCTTAAAGCTCTTATATGAGCTGCTTTAGTACAGTAAAATATTGAACCTTCAAGTCAATATGATTCTTAAGTACGAATTAGATTTAATTTACAGTGACCAAAGCCTGCTTGCGACGTGCCACTCGGCTGCTTGATCTTGTAAAATGTATGGATAGCGCATTCCCTCAAATTTGAATATCGTTATGTCGTAGCGGTGCAGTGCAAGTGAGCGACGCACTTAATGCATTTTATGCACTCTTCGTTCAATTGCTAACATAAAGATACAGTTAAATATTGTGTATACAGTGTGTGTTTGGACATCTTTTAGCGATATTGGAAAGGCATCAAATATACCTATTTCTCTGGAAATAACGGTTTTACGGATACGAAAAAATGTTATTTGAAAGGCAAATATCAAGAAGTCATTATAAATTATTAATCTGGTTTTAGTCAAAATTGTTACCAATTGTTTTAAAAAATATTCTTAAATACCACAAAAATTAACAGATTAAATTACTAACATTTTATTTTGCAATCGGATAAACAAGGATATTATCTACAAAACGACATCAAAAACATGGCATCATTGAAACGCAGTAGGGGCTAAATGTGATTCCACTAATACATAAATCCTAAGGAGTAAAGTCATAATTTTGATCAGAAAATGTAGTTAACGCTGATTCAAAGCAATTTAAAAAGATATAATCTATTCAACAAATAGTATTTTAAAAATGTGTTACTAAGACATTATGTATTGTATACGTACCGTGCGTGTATTGCACAAATCCTAGCCATGTGAACGTGTGTTCCTTAAGGACTCCATCAGCCGGTTTGAGATTAAAATTATCGTGACAAACCGCAAAGTCTCGTAAAATACACACACATTTGTTACGAGTAACTAAAACAAAAGACGGTTATTGGAATACGATTTTAAATATTTTGATAAAATATTAACTATTTTATAAACACATGACACTAAGCATAGATAAAATAAGAAACAAACTAACCCATTTCAATAGTCATAACTATATAAAGAACGTTCATTTTGCACGTCACTCGTTGACTGATGATTTTTCACTCCTTTATCGTAATTTGTAAATAACAACATTGACAATGGATGTTGTATTCGAAGAAAATGTACGGAATGTAATGTTTTCTAATACTAGCTGCGAGTATTGTTTCAGTACGGCATACGAATTTTGCGTACAATATTATTGCATACCTACTAGTGTGCTTTAAAACTTAACAGTTATGCAAATAAAAAATTCATCATCACTTGTCTGCCCTGCTCTTACAGGTATTATGGTTGTATTTCCACTCTTCTCTATTAGACGTCATCTCAACATGAACACCTTCTTTGCCATAATATCATCTTTCACACAGTCTTCTAGTAGACCTTTTCTTCAGTCTTTCTTTCCCTCGAATATCTATCCACATTAATTCTCATCATTTTCTTTGTAATAATGCTCATCATCTCTTGCTATTAAAATATGGATGGTAAGCTTATAAATATGGTTAGTGCCGAAAATAAACTTTAGGAAAATCGAAGCTCCATCGAAAAAAAAAACAAATTTAGCTTTTAGTCCCTAAATCCGGCAGCCAGTACAGCCCTAAATTGCTGGTGGATAGGGCGGATGCATTGAATGATATCTCTTTAAGCACTTCCACAATGTTTTATAGAACGTCTTGGTACGAAAGAGAAGGTATGGTGATTCCGAATCTTAATAACTCTGCTCGGTAAATAACACAGGCGTTGCACAGATAATAAATAATAGATCAGAATTATCATAACAGCCTTTATAATTTGACCCACTGCTGGGACACAATGAAGGCCTCTTTTTGTCATCGATGGAGGCTTGGGCAGTAGTCCATTACGCTTGCACAATGCGGATTTTTGGACGGAGTATAAGGAGATCAATACCCCTTTGCTGATATTTAAAACTAATTAACGATTTTAGTAATTACTTGTGGGCATGTGGGTTAGAGTATATTTGCGAATATATATCTACTCTAATATCAATTTAATTGCGGTTTGTAAATGATCAGCATATTTTTTAATTTTTCGTGATAGCTAGAAAATATATCTTAAATAACAATAGTCATTCACTAATTTTAATTTCATTTTAGGCTAATAGAAAACATGTGAAAGATAATTTAGAGAAACACGCATCGATGAAAAGTTGTGTTGGCTTATAGTTCAACTGACAAATGAGTGTAGGAGAACGGTCCCTAATGTTTAGGTCAAGTTTAGGTTAGGGTTTTTGTATGTATTGGTAAATAATAACCACCATTACTATTAAAATGTCACTTTAATAATATAAAGGTCCAGAATATATTTCTTTGGCATACGTGTCGTATGTAGGTGGATGGTAAAACTCAAAGATAAAATCCGCTGGCATACCGAGCTTTTGGTGTAGGAAGAGTTCGTGCACTTCCATTCGCTGTATGAAGTTGAACATGACGTAGTAAAGAGTCCCTTGGCAGTAATACAAGGGCAGGCGACTTCTCCGGAACAAGTATTTTCGTGCCACCATTATCTTCAAGACGACGCATTGCAGTCTGAACCTTTGAGAGTTTCTCATGTCCAACAGCTGAAAGTAATAATATAGATAAAGGTTATGAAGGTTAAAAGGACATAAGGTGAGATTGAGAAGAACGTTGATATTAATGAAGTGAATAGAGTAGAATTTGTTTTTATTGTACACATCGACTAATTCAAAAGTACAAACATTATAACGTTAAAATAAATCGTCCATACGACCTTATCGCTAAAACCCATCTCTTCCAGGTAACCTTAGGATGGACAGGATTTAGAATTTACGAGTTCGAGGGAAGATGACGGTATGTAACTTAATAGATGTATGTTCAGATTCTAAGAGTGTTGAGATTCCTGAGAGTCTGTTTTGTAATAGTCACGTTATTGCGTTGTATCGTAAACACTTCTCTATGAAAATACAAGTACTTACGTAGATGTATTCGGCTCTAATGTCATCATAGGATGATAAATGAACGGTAGCAGTTTTCCTGAGGAAGACTTTAGCGGTGGAATCAGGTCGGCAAAAGCCAAACTTGAATATACTGTGAATAGACGCTGAGAAATAAATATACTTTAGTAAATGTGAATTTTTGCTGTATATTTAAGTTAACGTTCGGGTAGTATTTGTTTTATTGTCAGTTCTTATTGTTGAACCCATTACTTCAAAATAGTCAGACAACTTTTCTCTGTATTGGAGGCAATAAAAACAATTACATATAGTGTATACGTAAAAAGGGTCCAAGCTGACTTTTAAATCTTCATCAAACTTTTTCTGAGTCTTCTTAATTTGACCAGCATTGGAACTATCACTAAACAAAATTTTACAGAAAACGACAAAAAGTACACGCCACCACTCAAGTCCTGCGGAGAAAAACTGAAACTAAATTCCCTTAGTCAATGAAATTATACTTATTTAAAAAACCTCTTTTTAAATATAATATCATTGCCCCAAGTCTCATTTTGTGAGAAATGAATAAACTTTTTATATATCCGCACTCTTATCCCCTTGAATATTATATTCTGTTAGCTTATTTTATAACGATTTTAGTGTCAAAAACTCATATTTATAGTTTTATTACAAAAAAAATATTATTTTGTTTTACACCCGGAAAATTCGCGACGGAAAGTCCGGAAGTAAATGACACATGCGCGAAATTTTACAAAATGGCGGCGACACAATAGGGGTTATTTGATATTCTATAATACCTATCAACTATACGGTGGTGACCTCCAAAGAGATAATTAGGCATAAATGCTAATAAATACTGGAGAAAATTATTGCTGGTAGCATTTGTTATGTGACACTAGCGCCGCGTCTATAGGACTTTAGTGGTGGCGATGACTCGACGAATTACCAAAATCCCACTAATTCGACAAATATTTCCAAGGAGAGAAAATTTTATCCGTTGACAACTACATGCTTTCATTGATTGATACAGGAATAAATTAAGATTTTAGTACCTTCTCATTCCCACCACACCATTCATACATAACGGTGGCAACTTTCCTGCACAAGCACCGGCGTTAATATGACATGGTACTGAAATGTTGATCTACTCCTGAAACTGTATGTCGGTAATGTGTAAGGAAACAATTTTTAGTTGTACATGTATGTAAGACTGCGTTACTAAACCTCCACTTAATTAGGTATACTTACTTCGTGGCAGATATTCGTCGCCCACTGTATTTTCATCTTTCATAAGAACAACTTGTCTTCGCTGTGAAAACGACGCCTGGTTGACTGGTATCGCTCTCCAACTTGTACTATCGGACACTAAATATAGGTAACATTAAATAGATATATTATTTTTAAAGCACAGTCAGCTAATATTCCGTCCGTCTTTGTGAAACCATAAATCAAAGAAATTTTAGAGGACGTGAATATATAAATTTCTTTGCTTCATGTCGATTTTCACACCAAAAAGTGTAAATTTTTGTATTATTCCAGACTAAAATCTATCTTTGTACCAAATTTTGTAAGATCCGTTCAGTCTTTCCGGCATAATTGAGTAATAAACATCTATCGATCCAAACTTAGATTTAACAAAATAATTAATGTTAGACGATATAGGTACTTCAAGAAGCGTCGGTGACGTAGTGCGTAAGGACGTTGTCTCCCACTCGGGAGACACCGGTTTGAACCCCGCCACGTACCAATGCGTTTTCAAATTTTGAATTCATATGTACGTTTAATCGACGCTTTTACGGTGAAGGAAAACATCGTGAGGAAACCTGTACACACCTATGAAGGAATTCTTAGGTTATATGTGAAGTCGACCAACCCGCACTTGGCTAGCGTGGTTGACTAAGGCCTAATCGCCCCTAATGTTGGGTAAGCTCGAGCCCCTCGGTAGATACATTATATGAGTTGTTGATAATGAATATACTTCATATTAAGTAGATAATAGAGAGGCGAACTATTGTTATTGCAAACTTTTGCTCCTATTAAAAAAATATATACCCTCGAAGATTGAGGCTTGTTCTTTTTCAAGACGTCAATAAATAAAAGATAAGGGAAATTTCAAAACAAAACAAAGGGCCAATTTAAGCATAATTCATTAAACATTATGACAATCACGGCTTTACTTTTCGCTATAGCTCAATGGAAATAATTCTTTTTCGACTGGAGGCCTCTACAAACATGATAGAGATTTATGGGAACTTAGACCTAGGGCAGGAGGGGTGAGAAGTAAAATCGACCACGACGTAATAAAGGACATCAGTAGACCAACACTCATCATAATAAAAAATGGATAAAAAAATAATTTAAGAAATTCGATTTTTACTCACCAATTATTAAGACTATATAAATACTAACATACATTTTGAATATGGAATTATTTTCTACTTTAACTTTCAACGCCTGTTAGTGGTCTATACGCTATGAAGGGTTAGTAACAATAAAACTCTAAAGTCCATAAAAAAGTTGTTTATTGAAATTCCACAATAGAGTAACATCCGCAACTACGTTAACAACAACAAACTTGATTACAAAGCTACAATTATGGTTATATAATAGTTCTACTCACTTTGATTGCAGTGTATATGGAAACAGTAGAGTGAGCATTGAATCGATACATCTCGATATTCTATGAAATTGCATCTCGATAAAGCTGTCGAGGCTTGTTTGATTGCGTCTATAGGTTAGAATCGATCGACATAATTTATTTATAATAATTTTGCTCACACCACTCTATTAACTTAAAATCACATTAGAGAAAAGGCTGCATATGTTAATTGGACTAAACTAGATGGTAATCATTCCCGTTTTACATATATAATATTATTTTTACAATACACATATTAAATTATTTGAACAAAAAAAAAATACTTATTGCTAAGTTATCAAGTGGTGATCAAGATGAAGCAAGTTTTTCACTTCTTTATATTTTCGTTCCCTGGAAGAAGGGAAAATGTCTGCTAAGGGACGCCACTGGCGCGGACACATTAGCAATATCCCATTTTCCAGCTACTTCAGCAATGTCCAGATTGGCTGCAGCTTCCGCTGAATCTCTCAAACGGCGCAAATACGCTGGTCTCTCAGGACCTAGCTATTCATTTGAGCCGTTTGTGATAGAGACTCTGTGATAATGGGGTCCAAGAGCTCACCAATTTATTCGGGATATTGCAAAGCGACTACCTACGTGAAACAATAAGTGACAATAAGGGTGGTTCGTATTTCATGGGAATAAATAGTCTCGCGATTTAACGAGGTATCCAGTGTTATTGGTACGCTTCATGTTTCAGATGACATTTTTTATTTATAAGTATTTTATATCTAGAAAAATGCACTGAAAAAAATCGACTTGCCTCAGGCGGGACCCCGCCTGAGGCAAGTCGATTTTTTTCAGTGCATTTTTCTAGTATTATATTTACGCGTTTGTAAACGCAAAAATAAAATTATTCCATATTTTATATCTGATTTTGGTAATCTTTTCTTAATGTAGAATTGATTTGTTTTTTGTAACAGCAATATTTCGAAGTATTTTTTGATTTTAACTTGGCTATTTGGCGATTATGTATGTAGGCGAAAAACTGTTTTCGCTATCGGGATTAAAATGCCTATAGATATTGGGATAAGCAATAGAAAATAACTCTACGTTTTAAACCAATTCTATTTTATATATTGATTTTAATTTATATAAAACCCAAATTAGTATAAAATAATGAAACAATGACATACGAATTCAATATACGAGTATAACTAAGTCTCCGTTATGCCCAACGCTAGATTTAGACAAAGAAAAGTACAAAAACTTGATAAATCTATCTATATAAGCCTAAAATCTGAGAAAGTAGAAAGTGTTTGGTATATGTTATAGCAAGTCCTAACTACATGCTAAGACTAATAACTATATTCAAAATTCAAAAAATATTTTTGTAATTTTTTATTAATTTTGTTTTACAGACCGAAATATTTGTATGGAGAAATGAAAATACTTTTATTTAAATTTCAGTATTTGATTTCGCTATTAGTGTTAACGTATGTTAGCATGGGTAGGTGTCCCTTTTTTATACCGTTAACCATGAACATTCTGCTAAATATTCTATAAATTCATATCTTTGTGGTAGAATACTATTCGATAGTGTGACACGATACACTGAATAAAAATGTTTCTTACTAAGAAGGTTAAGGTACATCTTATACCCAATTAAATAAAACAAATAATAAATGTAAACACATTATAAGACGTGCATCTTAAACTTTGATCAAAGGTTTCATCCGCTACTGATTGTGGTAATACTATGTCTTGATCTTGGTGTAGTATTAAACTGTGGCTTAACCACAGTTATCCATAAATTCCTAGTAGTTGGATCGCAAATCACGAAGTATATAAATAGAACAAAACCTTGAACCGTTGACGTTATACAAAAGAAATATGACCAAATAACACTCCCTGAGAACGACAATACACCAAAAATCCAAGTAAGACCTAGTAGAAAAAATAAAAATATAGATACTCTCAATTGAGCACAAACCAGACTTTTATCGGTTATACGCATTTCAGACTTTTTGGAAATTGACTTTATCACCAGAAGGAAAAGCACTATATTTATTATCAGTATAATGCAGATAGGTACCACGACACTCAATATCATATAAATTCCACTGGGATAACATATGTATCGGTTTGTTTCTGCGTTCGGTATGTAATTGTCTCGATCTACTATCAAGAGTGTAATTACTGGAATTAGTGGTATTCCCCAACCTAATAGTGTTATTTTACACATAAATCTAGACGGCCTTGATACTCCTAGTACACGGACATATCTGATAAATTGTAATACTGCAGTAATTAACATCCACGTGAAATTGGCTAGAACAGAATAGTGGAACATAGCTCCTAAAAAAACACAGAATATTTGCATACCATATGGCAACCCACCATTATTAATAGCATCAGAAAAACCCGATTCGTCTACGCTAAAAATAATAATTAGCAATAGTGGTAAAGCAATTGCAGTTGATAGTTGTAACAATACTTTTGTACCAGTTTTCTTTCTCCATATATCAAAGACAATGGCTGTTACCCAAATACCTGCAATCCCCAAAAGTGATAAAATACTACCTATTAGGGTGATAATATTCAAAGCAATTCTATGATGTTCTTCAATAATATTGTCATCATTACCCATATTATCATTTACATTAATCAATTGACCGAAATGAGTAAGATGATGACATTCACAAATCGAAATATTATTTACATTTGCCACAAGGGCACAGCCTCGACTTGACCACGATCCTGAAATATTTCCGATTTCACTATGAAAGTCCCAAAACCCACAAATTTTGGGCACATTAATTTGATGTAACTGACCAAAAAGTAATGGTATAGAAAATGGTGCACTCGGTAAAATTGTATAACCCGGCACTGAAACTTCTATGATTCGACTGTTGATTCTATACTTGTTTGCATTTAATTCTTGGAATATAACGTCATTGTAATATATACTTATAAGAATATGCATGTTATTAATTTCATCAAATTCATTAGTGTCGTTGTTGCTTTTTATTAGGGTTTCCAAAACATAATTTGGGAGCCACGTCGCTACTTCTAAATTCTTCAAAGACAGTGCTTCTTCTATTGTAGTATTTTTAAATAAGGGCTGTATTTCCATGTCAGTAAATTTATCAGAATTTCTCAAATTTATTAATGCAATACCAGTGATATTAGAAATATACGGATACGATATCTGTATAACGAACCGTGGTTGCACAGCTAGTTGATAAGATTGTCTCATTGATTTTTTATTCATTGACATTTGAGTATATTTTGTTATCATTGCAATAATATTATTAATCGAATCTAATATAACATTTGTAGAATTGAGAGTTTGAGCTAGATGCAAACTATTTTTGTCTAGCACCATCAATCTATCCATAATCCAAGCTATATGATCAATATCACCAGTTTCTATACCAGAAGCATTTTCATTAGCTATATGTAAAACTTGTTGGAATGATACGGATAAATAATATATATCAGCAGGAATAATAATATTTGTGTCATTAAATACAAATTCTAAACCAGTGGTAAGAAACCGAGACGCGAACTCATTTCCCAGGTTGCCTTGTACAAAGTTAAATAGCAATGTGGTTGTAAAACTGGGTTCAAAGCTTTTATCACATGTTCCATTAACATCTCCCCAAAAACTACCAAGAAGATAAGATCCATGACATTGTCTATAGACAGGCAGACCGTTACTTTGCAAACAGAACTGCTTAGGAGATGTAATATAACCTATTGGAGTTAAATCCCAGTGAAGTACTATGGAATCCTGAGAAGTAGTAGGTAAACAATATACTGAACTTGACATGTTAACAAACGTATAGTTATGTTTTGGAAATTCCACAGTAGCCTTCTCTTTAAGAGATCTGTATGTGAACATTAAATTAAGTGATTCCTTTGAATAAGTATTGTTAATTGCTTTATGTAGATGTAGTAGGGATCTAACAACATTATTATTGCTATCGTAATCTAATACATCCATTAATATGACTTTTTCTGCTTGAAATATATTGCTTAGTGTTTCTATTAATTCATGAATTTGCAGTTTTACTACATTATCTATCTCATTTATACAAATAAACATATCTACAACAAGTGAAAATACGTGAACCTTACTACCGAGCGGATTAACGAGGATCTTGTTTGTAGTAATCAATGAAAAATTTTTGGTATGTCCTTCACACCAATAGCGAGCTGATCTGTCAGTTACCAAATCAATTGTGTATTTTTTTATATCAAAACTTTTATAGTCTAAGGATGTGAAACTTGTGACCTCTGGGTCTAATTCGTATACATCTATGACTTTAAAAAACCCTCTAGCATCAGAAAAACATTGAACGCCTCTGTCGTCATCGTTATATTTCCATAAGCCAGATGGTGAGTAAACGGTTAGATACATTTTATTTTCATCAGAATTGTATTCAAATATGAACTCAGTTTCGTCATATATAATATCAGTCTCACAAGCCATACACGACAAATTATTATTAGAATTTATTAAGACTACTGTTCCTTTACTGTTTATTGCATTTCTAAAGCTCGGCACTAATTCATCTTCTGTGATAGGTGATAGGCTTATTTTTCTATTCTTTTCAGGTACACTAGAAAACCAACACCACTCATTATTTGGAAGATTTATATCTTCAGCTACCTTCTTGAAAATAAACGCCCTTAATTCGAAGTTATCATCATTTCCCATAGGTACTTTGCATCTGTTTTGAACAAATTCGTCATAACTTAAGTCAGTGCTTGATTTTTCCAACCCAAAGCATTTGCCATCATCAAGTATGTGTCGGTAAGCATAATATCCTTCGGGACACTGTGCTGGATAACTTAAGTCGTTAATGTAAAAGCAAAGGCTTGGATGCACTTCATTGCAGTTTACTGTTATTAGATTTGTTTTTAAAATATCTAGAAGTAAACACATCTTCAATATCGGAGTTATGAGTGGTATTATTCCGTTGTTCTCTACTGATTGTCCCCAATTTGGACCTGGTATATGCCACACTACTGGCGCTAGAATTTTTTCACGTCGTGCTGGTAACCAAAAATAACTATAACCACTTGAATTCAATGAAGTAAGTAGAAAATTAATTTCATCTATAGTTAATTCGGTTATAATTGAGGCGCCTCCACTTTCAAGGCATGGATAGTTCCAAGCTGAAGGTTCACTTAATTTATAGCAATATCTGTTAAAATTTTTAGAAATTTTCTTAAATCCTGGCGGGCATATTAATGAATCAAATTGTTTATTGTTATAACAAGGTTGAAGCATATCTTTTGAAGGGATCCAAGTGTCATTAGTACAGTTTCTTGTTATTAGTGTTTCATTATAGTAACATTTAGGATCTGATTTGACATCGTGGGCCTCAGGACTTTCATGCCATTTCACTTTTGTTCCTGAAGTGATAATTTCCTCTGGACAGCTCTGTGTTAGAAGAATAAAAACATGCTTAAAATTATTTTATAGATTTAGCAAACTAAAACAAAATAATATATAAAAACTGCAGTTAATAGTATTTTAATAAGTATATTTTAACTAACTACTATTTCACATTTTACTTCAAAAAACAGATATTGATTGTATTTAATTATTTGTAGACCAATGAGGAACTACTTTTTATTTTAATAAATATATTTTAACTAACTAATATTTAAATGATCATTATTATTATTTGTATTGCATAATTGACATCAAAAACAGATACTGATTGTATTTAATTATTAGTAGACCAATGAGGAACTACTTTATAATAGAACACGAAAGCTTATGGTGATAAAAAACATATATTGTTTTTTTTTTAAACTTATTATGATATCGAGATTTCTCACCTGTTGACTACGTTTTACTATTAGGATAATAAAGAGAACGGTGTAAACCTTAACAACACTAAGAACGAACATTTTAGATTCACGACAGTAATGAACGGTCGTTCACTTTAGACTGTGAAATTAATCTATACTACTATGAATCATGGTTTGCTTATAGATGGTGTTCCGTTTACGTGCTTTTTTCAATATTTGGAAGTATATGCCATGGATCCGGCACCCACACGGTGCATCCACTATTCCACTGTGAGAGTTTTCATCCCGTCTGCTTTTATCCTAAAAATGGGTACTCATCTTCTTTTGAAATAATAAAAATAAGTTTCTTTGTTCTCCCCAAATTTAAAGTTAAATATGGAATAAAAATGGAATTCTGTTTGGCGCCAAAATGGAATATTTATCAGTGATACACAGATGCATTATTTTTAAATACTTGAGCTTCACAAGGTAATATTCAATCAACTATATCACCTTGTAACTTTACGTTTTGGTGTAACAATAAAGTTGTCTATATTTTCTATATATACATATACAGTGCACAAAACTTTACGACTTCGAATTTCTACCTAATGATAATACTAATAAACACTTATTTCTGATTTCATTGCAGTGTGTTTACTGCATTAAGTGTTCATTAGTATTAGAAATTCGAAGTCATAAAATTTTGTATGGATAAGATTTAAATAAGAAGAAAGAGAACATTAAAGTCAGTATGCAATTGATGCTTATTCCGAATTATTACTTTTATCTATTTCACATTCACAACCTAACACAATCCGAATCATTATAAACATCTTTGCAAATAGGTGCACCTACGCATATATCTACATTTCATTGCTAATATGTTTGTTTTTTTTATTTTCTTAGATCGTTTGTTAGTTGTTTTTGTTTTACAACAATGTGTTAGTTTCTCTAAACAGTATTACAATAAGATTATTTAAACATAGCTTTATCGTGCCCGGCCGCTAGTGGCCATTAGATTTGTATTAAAAGAGGTTTCTTGCTTATTTCTTTTAGAAAAAATGTTATTTGCTTTTATTTTTATAAGTGCAGGTGAGCAGAAAATTGGAACGAAAGATTCGTCATAGAAGAATCCGATTTTGAAGTGGATTTTTTGATCTGATATTTTGATATTATTTCACAGTTTAATTTCTATTACAATTTTTATTTGCCGGGACTCCTTCGGGTTTTCAGGACATCTGTCCCTGTCAGCTTTTTTGTTGATTCACTGAAGGCTTATTCAGTTTTGGATTTGTTTCTTTTATGTAGACTGGCTGTAGATGCACAGGCCCAAACTGCCAAATTTGGCTTTATGTGTAACCAAATGTTACCTAAAGCTCTGCTCAACCCCTTTTTGACGTGACAACGTCTTATAATTCGATAAAGCCGGCTGCACGCACGAAAAAACATGACGCATGCGGCGTTACTTCGCTCTGAGGCGTTCCATGTAAGGCCGGCAAAACAAATAAAATTAAATTTTTCTTTTGAAAAATGCTACCATTCCATCAGTATTTTCTTAAGACGTTGTCACGTTCAACTATCGTCAGTAAACCGATTTTATTGGATTATGAGCGTAATATTAGATAAGCATATATGTTCCTATGTATAATATTTATCATTTTTCAGCATTCTCTGCTCATGGTTGGCAATATTTCACCACTTTAAAGGATTATACATTCACGGGGTCAGAGCTAACACCTGGTAAGAGATAGGAAAGATTAACGGCAGGTTTCAATATCATACTCGCTCAAGAAATTTAAAGGTAAAATTGGAAGCCACACCTCGAACAAAAAGTGAAGACAAAAAAAATTACCTTGAAACTTCTTATTATCCATTTGTCTCTGTCTAACCACTACAGCACGTGTCACGTGACCATCTAATATGTCATACGTATGTACGTTGTTTGTGGGGAAAGTTAGAAAGAGACAGGAAACGGGAACATTCAAAGGTTGCTTAGGGTCAAAAAAGTCGTTAGTAAAAGTAAATTAACTGAAGTTTGCTTGCCTAGGAAATATTGTTCATCTTTTGCCTGCCTTCTCGCAATTTTATTTGGGGTCGGCATATAATATGTTTTTGTCTTCCATATATCCCTATCAGCTGTCATCTCAGCATTAACTCTTTTCTTTTCAATATCATCTCTCACATAATCTGTCCATCTTTTCTTCGGTCCTCTCTCTTGTATTTCGTATTTTGTTATTTTTTACCGATCGACCGACGTTTCGTAAATCTTTTCAGTATTTGTGGTTACAAGAAGACTTTCGTTGAAAAGTGTAACCAAAAGTTAGGCTAAAATAATACACGAGTATTATACAGTATAGTAGAGCTCGTAACAGTATCAGCTCTTTTTACTACAAACTACAAACGGTCCGAGCCGTTTCGTAGCGTTCATAGTCAAAAAGAAGCGTACCCTTTCCGATCTAACAAGTGTGCTACCTTAAACTAGAAAATGTTTATTTTTGCGCAACTCAAAGAGAACTATCAGCTTTTGAAACGTAGCAGTTATACATTTAAGAAATTACTTTTATTTTTCTTACAGAACACGTTCACAGCGAATACTACTATGGTGATTGCAAACGGAAAAATATAATTTTCTATGGCCACGTGCACTTGGACCATATGCAAGTATTGGGAAAACTAATAGTGCGAGTAAGCCGGAAGTATTTTAATTTTTTTTTCACAATAAAGCTCTTGGGCTACAATTCACTTCATGATAGGTAATGTTAAGGCTGAAGATGGAAGCGAACTCCAATCTTAAAACCCTCAACCATTGACCGCTAGCTTATCACTAATTCGACTACTAAGGTTACTATGCAATTTTCGAACAATAGAGTTCATTCAGCCAATCGTTCGTCGACCATTAATACTTCGGCAAAAATCGAGCAATAGTTCGTCGGCAAATAATTCATTCGACAAATCGTTCATCGACCATGTGTATTTCGCATAATCGTTGCGGACCCCAAACTCCTTGGGTTTTTTCTCTGGATCCTAATTCCGGTGGAATAATCACTGGACCACGAAAGCGGTCTTCTAGACGAGCACAAGGCTTTTATCCCCCTATTCTTAGAATGTTGATTATTTTCAGGGTTGGATAGACGTGATCAGGATACCAACGTGCATCTTGCTCAGAGCTACTGCGTATGACTACGATCTTTTTAGAAGTACATCGTTCAACTTCCAGATGTGTGTGCCGAGGATTACGTACTGTCACTCCCAGAAGAGATACAAGTATTTCTATTACGAGTGGTACATCCCGGAGGATATGATTGGTGGCATGAATTGGGATATATATTTCTACGGACCAGCGGATCTCGAATGGCAGTAATAAGAAACAGATAATTTTTGAAATAGACTTGTAAAATAATAATGATTTGGTCGTCTCATTTCGTGGTGGCAATTTCTTTGGAATCTACTTTAAATATGTAGAATTACATATAAGCAAGGAGGAAACATACTTGGATTGAGGGTAATTTATAAAGATGTGATGGATGGAGTTTTTATAGTACTTACACTAAATCAAATTACAACAAACGGTTCCATTATAAAAGTAACTAATTAAGGAAATTGAATCGATTGGAAAGTGGGTTACACATTTGATTTTTCAGAATGTTTCGTTTATGTGATGGGGATACATAAAATATAATATTGCTTTAAAAAAACTCAATATACTTGTAATAGCTCTTTAGTAAAATGCAATAAAGCCGTTTCTGGCGCTTTCCCGGCCGCTACCGCGGCTCGCTCACTCGGATCGCACCTATAGGTCGCAAATCTAACCTAAGCTAAGCCAAAATACTAACCTATTTTTTGTACATACATCGATTTTTAGTACTTTCGATGTTTCTTTTGTAGATGTTCAGATTTTCGAAATTCGGACGTCAATCAATCGATTTATACTTTCAAATAATTCCATTTTCGGTTCTATTTGTCGTTGAACATTTAAATTTTCGAACGTCGTTTTGAACATCGATATTGGTACTGTGGATAAATTGATTTTCGATATCCAAATATGTAACTATTATGGGGAGATTAATTGTCATATTTTTGGGCAATTAAAATGGCAACCGTTGCAACAGTTGCGTCGTTGGATAATAATAAAGAAAAGATTCCGTCGATTATTCATTTGTTTCCTTATTTGCTTTAGTCAAAATACAATATGATTGGTTTTGTCGACAAAATATTCGATTGACAAACGAATACCAACGATCCTTTCCAGAACAACCTGTGCAACGAATCTCGAACATTACCATTTTGTTTTACTATCTCTAACATGGCTTGTTTTGATATGATAATATTGATAAATATATCAAAACAGGCGTGATCATTAATTTCACCATACTACTGACTATTAGCGAGAACAGCCAATGAACCACGTGCTTATCGCGTGATAATACCTAAACGGAGCTTTTAGTTGGGTAAATAATGTTGAGTGGTGTCATCCTTGGGGAAACTGATTTATTCAAACAGTTTATTCTATGGAATATTGATAGCGTTTACAAACGCGTAAATGTTTTTAATGCTAGAAAACATACGCTGAAAAAAATTTACCTGCCCCAGGCGAGAGTCGATCCCAGCATCTTCCGCAATCCGGGTGGCTGGAGTTAACCACTACGCCAACAGGGCACTGCTTTCGCTGTCGAAATTTGTCAGTGCATGGTGCTTATGTTTTTATGGTAAACATTGTTTCATCAAATATTTGAAATTTGCACTTCTTAGATCGGAACGAAATATTTGCAAAAATATAAATATTTGACACCCAGTTATGATGAAACTACCTTATATTATGGAATAATTTTTTCGTTTACAAACGCGTAAATGTTTTTAAAACAAGAAAAAATACACTGAAAAAAAACGCCCTGCCTCACGCGGGAATCGAACCATCGAACAACCGACATCTTCCGCAATCCGGGCGGCTGCGTTAACAACTACTTGTCAAATTTGTCAGTGCTTGGTGTTTATGTTTTTATATGAGTTTATTTTATTATCTGGAGAATTCACACGCATCACCACCTCACCATCGCAGCTACAACAAGCTTTCAAGCAGTGGTGTGTGAACAGCATCCTTGCGGCATTTTGTAGTTGCGTTTTATCGTTATTTTGCGTTATTTCCATACGAAATGATGACGTGGTTGCGTTGTCATTTGATTTTGCAAGGTGCGTTGTGATGCTCCATGTGACATGGCGCTAGTGATTACGTCGTGGTTCTGTCATAGTTGCGTTGTAATTGAGATATGGTCGGCACCGAACACATCGTTGCGTTTGACGGCAAAATCGTTGTGTTGTGGTGATGCGTGTGAATACTCCTTTAGGGACCGATAGAGTTCACAGAAAAAAATATCTAAACAAAACCTAATCCGCAACTATGTCTCACTTAACACTGGGACCAGAGCGCGTTAAATACTACGTTAGTGATGTCTTCCGTTTAAAGATTTCATAAAACATAATTTTGAAGAGATCAACAAGATCTGCTAATCTAGTTCACAAAGTACTTCGTTGATTCCGTTTGCGCGGTACTAACGAGGCACATGGCAGCCACAACATCGATACTCGTTGTTTATGAATGAAGAATAAACCTGTAAATATGTTATTTTTTAGAAAGTAAATAAATCCACAAACGAAAATATTTATGAAGCGATCATGTTGGTTGATGTTTGTTACTAAAGCAAGCGACATAAATGTCAAAATAAAACAAGCAGTTCATTCCATTCAGACAAGTTTTACATTTTATTTAAGAAATCATGTTTGTCAGTTGGTGTTATATAGTTTTTACTATCGTATTTATACTAAGTGTGTAATGTTTTGAATTTTATTCTGAAATACTGATTAATAAGAATATATACGAGTACATATTGCAGTCACTTTTTTCAGGTGATTTCACGTGTTGCTACAAAACATATACAGCTTTGAATAATGTCATTTTTACCAATATAGATAAATCGATAAGTAAGTATTAAATTGGTCTTATACAGGATACAATTAAGAAATTTACCCATGCCAACATAGTCATATAAATATTATGGTAATATTAAAAATTCAAAACTATAAAAATAATTTTGTAATTTTTCATACATTTTGTTTTTCCGATCGAACTATAACGTATGGAGTATTTTTTTTATAATTTAAAATTGTTGATATCGGTATAGCATTTATATAACTAAGTTAGCATTGACAGGTGTTCGCTTGATACCCCATGTACCAAATACCCTGTATACAAATGTAAATAGAATATAATATATATAATGTGTATCTATTGTCTTTTCTCAGCCATTTCATCAGTAAGGGCCAAATTTTCTTGTTATAATATATTTTATGTTTATTTGCCTTGAGATTATTTTTAATGAAATAGATAACTTTATACTAACAAAATCTATTTATCTAATATATAAAAATGAACACTGACTGAATGACTGACTGACTGACATATCAACGCACAGCCCAAACCTAAGGAACCTACGTGCCAAATTTGGAATCACTAGACCCAGCTAGAGATTCCAAATTTGGCACGTAGGTTCCTTATGAAGTCTAGGGGTGCACTAAGAAAAGATTTTTCAAAATTCACCCTCTAAGGTGGTGAAAAGGGGGTGCAAAGTTTGTATGCAAATTCGTCATTTTTAAAGTAAAGTCCATAAAAATTGGCGTATGGCCTTTATATAATAATATAAGAAGTATTTGGGATTGTTGAAAATTCAATCCCTAGGGGGTAAAATAAGGGATAGAAGTTTGTATGGAAATCCCTCATTTTTTAAAGTAAAATCCAAGAAAATTGGTATATGGCGCTTGGGTTAGAAGAAATAATAAGAACATTTAAATGCTGCCCGAAGTAACTATTCACCCGGACGAAGTCGCAGGCAAAAGCTAGTTTTAGTATAAAAATGTAATAAAGATTTAATAAATTTTTTTTAAAATTATAAATCACAAAATATTTTTGCATCGCATTTGATCCTTGAGCTCCTTTACAGATGAGGATGTTCACAGTGAATATTTCTTTGGAATATGCTCGTCTAGATATAAAGTGTTAATGATACACAAAACGTACCTGTCAGATGATCTTCGAGGAAACTTGGTTATTAGGGTAAGTAAGTTTTATTATCTCTTTATAATAAGGCTTTATTTACAAAATGAAAAATACGGTAGGCTTGCGATGTACGGGTCTTAGGAGAGATTTTGCCGTCATAATTGTATGTTACCCGGACTGCTTAGATAATTTGGAATGAAACATCTGTCCTAGTAGTTGGCTTTTGTTTAGTGGCTCAGCGAGAGTTTGTTACTTTTTGGGTTTGGTGACCTTTTTATAAAGGGTACAGTAATTGTAGTATTAAGGGTCTGCTCAACCCGTTTCGGGGTTATGTGTATGTCTGAGGAACTATTTGAATGAACGAATTAAAGTTTATTTGGCACATAAATACAACAAAAAATACGTGTCCAATATTTTTACTTTCTCGTATAAGTATTACGTAGTAAGTACAGAAGAAGTCTTGTAATCGTTAAAAAATTCGACCTCGAGATATTGTCGGATTTACATGATCTAGACCTCCCTGAGTCCAAAAATACTGTTTTTGGAATTATGCATGTATGACATCAAAATATAAGGTTTTTATCAACTTTTGAGTCGTTTCCGGTATACGAGAAAGACAAGGGGAAACCACTACCGATTTTTTAGTCATCAATTCATCATCCGCTTTTGTACTCCCACGGATCTAATTCCAGACCATACCACTAGACCACGGAAGTGGTTAAACATAACCCTTTGTTCTGTGACCGCGGCTAACTTGTGACATATAATTTTCATTTGTTTCAGGGATGGCTGAATGTAACAGAAGAACCAACTTGTGTCTATGTCAGAGCTAAATCCAGTTACGACCACATTGTAAGATACCACGCAATGAAATTTGCTTTTTGCACCTGCCGGATCGTCTATCATTATCAAAGCGAAATTTACTACTATTATTACTTCGAGTGGTTCATTCCAGTGGAAATATTGCCAGGTGTTGTATGGGAGTTGTTCTTTTATTAGCCTTATATTGGTTATAAGAGCAAAACTCAGTCAAGAAGACATAATGTTAAGCTTAAAATAAAGTGAGGAAATGTAATTCTCATCATATCGGAATTATTGCAAAAGGTTATGTTAAAATTTCCTCCAGTTTCTTTACGTTCTAAGGATACATTTATGTTTAAAGTTGTCACACCAATTACCTGTGTTCTGTAGTAATTACGCACGTAATACCCTTTTAATGCGCTCCTCTACTTTTTATAATAAGTCACTGCCTGAAGTGGATCTTTATTTAAATTCATTGAAAAATTTCGAAGGTAAAGTGATAAGCAAATATATTGCAGCGGCAAGCGTTACAGCGGCAGCATATTGCGGTGACAAACGCTACAGTGACCGTACTTTGGGGCAGCAAACGCAGCAATGCTTCGACAATCCCATTATTTATGGCGTTTGCTCGTTGGGTTTGATTAATAAAACACAAAATTTATTTATGTAGTTAATTTTGAAATTAAACTGAATTTTAGAGAGAGAGATTAGATAGAGAGCCATTTATTATGGTTGGTTTTCTTATTAATATTATAGCAGCCTTAAACTAAGTCCTGGACTCAGTACGGTATCAAACCCATGGGCTGCCAGAGCCTACTACAGCTTGAGTTCTTTTCACTATAGGTATAAAAATAAAGGGATATATTTCATTTATGAACCGACTTAAAAAAAGGACAATCAGAAAATAAAGCTCAATTCGACTGTATGTGTTTTTATGTGTGTTTCACCTCATTTCTAAAGAGTTATGAGGTAACACACATAAAAAAACATACAGTAAAGACTGGGTGTACCGATTTTGAAGATTATTTTAACGTTTGTAAGCTGGTGCTTGTCATGAGGTCCCATTTAAATTTGATTGACATCTGATGAGTAGTTTTTCAGTGATCCCTAATAATGGTTTTTTAATTTTGCAACTCGTTTCTTTGTCGCACAATCAAGAAATGGAATTCACTGCCAGTACACGTGTTCCGTCCTTCCTACAATCCTGGGTCATTCAAAAGAGGCGCGAAGAAGCACCTTGCAGGTCGGCAAGGCGACGGTGGCTAGTGCGGCAGTTTATCTCTCGCACTAGCTATCTTCGTCCATCAGGTGGAATGGAGTCATTTGCTTGATCTTTTCATAAAAAAAAATGACATCGATGATATCGTTAACATTTTATTACTTGTTTGTCTAAAAGATCTCTTTAATTTCCTAAAAAATTCTATACTTACAACACTGAAAAGCAAAAAAAAATATTATTTTTAAATAAAAAACTGGTTTCAAAACTAAAAACGGAGAAATGAAAGTTTTATGTTTAAAAAATCTATTTTTTTAGGTCGGTGCCAACCTCAATGTTTGGAATGAAAGTAGTCATTTGTATTTGGGACGGACCTCAAAAAACATGTAGATTTTTTTTTATTTCTCCATTTTTAGTTTTAAAGGCGGTTTTTATAAATTTAATACACTCACTTGCATTCAGCCGTGCTTAGAGTTCACAAGGTTTAGCAAACGTTATCACACGTCACGTGCAGTTCTCGCTAAAATCATCAGTAGTGTCTTCGCTCAGACTAGATATAGAAAACAAAAGCAGCAGCACCAAGTAAATGTTCACAGGAATTTAGAAGCTCGTCTCACACCAACAAAGATAATATTTAAAATTAGAAAATATACCTACACTGAAAAGAATCGACTTTTCCAGAGTTATAAAAATAAATGCGCGATTGTTAACGCAAAAATAAAAATCTATGTAACAAAATTAATTATTAAGTTTTAGCATGTTATACGATAGATGCCAGTAGTTACGCGTCGTGGTACAGTTTTAATCGTTTTAACACATACACATTTATGGAATAATTTAATTTTTGCGTTTACAAACGCGTAATAATACTAGAAAAATGCACTGAAAAAAATCGACTTGCCTCAGGCGGGACGCGGGATTTGATGAAACAATGTTTACCATAAAAACATAAGCACCAAGCACTGACAAATTTCGACAGCGAAAAGCAGTGTCTCGGTGGCGTAATTGGTCAACGCATCCGCCCGGATTGTGGAAGATGCGGGTTCGAGTCCCGCCTGAGGCAAGTCGATTTTTTTCAGTGCATTTTTCTAGTATTACATACACATTTAATTAGAGAACAAACAAAAGAGCATCGAATTTTAGTTTCTTTTCTTAATATGTTTTGTCGCAATTCACAGAGGTTTTAATGCACCTGTGCCGCTATATAAGTAACCTTTTTACTGTATTCGCTCGACAGGAACATAACAGTAGTGCTTTTCATCAAATTTTAAAGGAAATAAGTATCATTTTATCGCACAATTCATGCACGTTTTCACGAACTTCAAATAAAATTGAAAATCGGGCAAGCAGAAGAAGAATGTGGTTCTGTACAATAGTTCATTTTCGCTAAATGCTACAAAAAATATTGCAGTTAGAATCGCTGGATTGGTTGCAGTATGTATATGAAGTAATAAATTAAAGAAATTAAAACTTCAAACCAATATTTACGTATTTGTTTATTAATATCGTCATATAAAACGACTTCTTATATGTTTGCAAGGATACGTCTGTTAAATTATCATAAAAAAGATACTAATAAATACTAATAATCTCCAGGAACTTGATCACGCCTCATTTATCCCATGTTTAAAGCCGAACACAACCTTTTGTTACTAATTACATCATTTAAAGATTATCTTTTATACGGCGATTAACGCAATTTAAAATTATTAAAGTTAAATATACTATTCAGAATTATCAGGTTTGAGTCCGCCTTGTGGTAACGGGGGAGGAGGTACGTTAGGTATTGCTGGGTCATTCGCCGCATAGTTCAAGACACTAAGGTCACTTGGTTCTGGTGGAGGAGTTTCCGAGGGCTTAGAAGCTGGCAAAGGGGCAACAGCATCAGACGCTTCTTTAGGGGTATCAACAGCTACTCGGGGTATACTATGGGCAAATTCAGGTACATTTGGCGTCAGTACGTTGGACAACGGACGATATAGCGGTGGGAAATTCACGTACGGATTGAAACTGAAGGGATCGAAAGGATCATAGAACCGGAGACTGGGGTAGGTGTACCTGAACGGCCCAATTTGGTTAAAGCCATTATACGCTGGGTCAATACGACCCAATGGTAGCACTTGCGACGGGAGTCCGAATTGGTTCAATGGTATTGGTGATTGAGTGTTTGGGGGAGGTGGTGGAGCCTGTGTGGGTTGGTCGCCACCTTGAGGTACGTTGTTTGGTTTGGGGCTTGCTTGTGGAGCTTCAGTAGGAGCGGCCTTAGCATTTCCATCGTCAGGGAGTGCTGATGGAGTCTCAGGTTGAGCGGGACTCGGGTCCTTAGGTACCGCACCAGGAACAGGTTGCAGACCCTGGAAACACAAGATAAATTATGTAAATATCATAATCGTTTATTACTTACTTACTTATTGTAAGTATTTCATTTCATAATTATACAGTCCACTCTCATTCGCTATCAATGGTAGAACCAGTCAGTTGCTAACAATAACTGTCAGAGAAGTTTCTTTTTTTCTTCTCTTCTCTTATATGCTGCTGCAAATGTTTTTTCTTTCTTTCTTTCAAATCTCGAGAAACAATGAACGAAGGTGTGAAGGTCTACATCTTTATAGGAAAGAATACCTAGAGCAAAATCTCGTCGCTACATCTGATGTACATTAGTTCCATGCCCCAGTAATTACTTTGTGACAAGTAATTACTGGGGCATGGAAGGCATATCATCTTAGTCCCCAGGATGGCAACGCAAGTGCTAAAGTGATTTACCCTTAACATTGTAAGTGTCTATAGGCGACGGTAACCACTTAACACCAGGTGGGGCGATAGCTTGTTTGCCATCTCATAGTATAAAAAAAGAAAAAAAATGATTTAATGGCAATGTTAGTATGCTTATTGTTCTATTGTGCGGCAATACGATGTAAATGGGCTAAGAATTTTATTTTCTAACGATGTGCTATGCTCTGTTGTATTTGCACACAAAAATAAGCGAGTAAAACAACTTACATTGCCAACAGGGTAATCTCCATAGAATACCGGCTGGTATGGAAATCCGAAATCATGAAGCACAGGCTGATAGACGGGGAATGCCTTGCTCGGCTCGAGGTTCTGGTTGGACGTGATTAGTGCATTGTACACCTTTGGTACTCTTCCGGGAGCTGGTGCAGGGTCCGCCAGTACTGCAACCAGTAGGCAGAGAAACTGGAATAATACAAAAGGTTAAAATTAGTTGAGTTTCTTAAGAGATTAAATACTGGAAGATTATCACTGAAGAGTTAATTTAGTTATAAAGGAGACGAAAACTCTTAGCATTCTATTAAATTTTCATTTATATTTCATTTCATTGCTAAAATTCTCACATGTTGTATTGTGTTTAAATTTTTTAATTAATATTATCGCCTTCGTAAGGATCTTGATCAAATAACAATAGCTCAATATCAAAACGTAGTGATTACCTTCTCTGTGCTCAATATATTCTTTATAGTCCGCGCAATATAATAGGCCCGATTTGACACATGTCAAAATATCGTAAGTGGTGATGTGACCAAAATAATTGACTATTTACTTACACGATTAACATGAGAAGATCGAAGTCACAATTATATGAGCTTTGTAATCGTAATTATATCCTGGTTTTAATAATAAATAAAAATACCACATATCTACGTGTAGACATTCATTTAGTAAAATGATAAAATCATGTTGTTATTTTAACATCCTCAGTGGTTTGATCAAATCACTTTGGATTTGATCAATTCCCTGTTTTCATTAAAGATACATGCATTAAAAACATGCAATTCGCTATTTTTGAAAATTTTAAATATATAATTTAACTCTTATTTAATTTAGAAACCTGGTAATCTTGTTTTTCAATTTCGATACAATATATTCGTATACTGCACCGAATATATTCGTGAAATTAACGATCAATTTAAGTCACTGCACTATCACTAAAGAAAAAAAAGATTAAGAATGTAACTGTTTTTATGAAGTTTCAGAACATTAGAAAATTACATTTAACTTTAAATATTATTGGACAAAGAATAGTTTTTATTTTTATTATGACATTTCAATTATTTCGCTAAAATATGATTGTATTTGTATTACTGAAAAATGCAATTATATTTTTATTTTTTGCTTGCGTCTGTTTTGATTGCGTTCCAGTTACATTCTACTGACGTATCTATCTGTCAAAACGGGCCTATTAAGCAGCGTCCCCACTAGGGCCGCGCGGCCAAGCCTCGTGAATGTGTACATACGTGAGCGAGGCCTAAAACTACATATCAAATAAGCCTCGCGAGGCCAGGCCGCGCGGCCACAAAAAGCCGCGCGGCTCTAGTGGGGACACGGCTTTATATTGCGCGGACTATAATTTAGATTCGTGGATAATTCAGTGATTTATTTGTACTTTAAGTTTATATGGTTTTATTAGTGCAAACGCTTAGGTTGCCAATCGCTAACGAGGAAACCACCTCAAAGGACTCCATGTCGCCTGATTTTAAGAACAAATGGAATCCAAAAGCAATGACGGCTAATCCAAAAGATAATATATTGCGCCGCGCTTTACTGTTACACCTCTTTTGTATGACTCAGGATTGTAAGAAGTCTAATAAATTAATATTAAATACTTTTTTTCTTACAATCGTGGCCTCGATTTATTTGGGATTGGTGAATATTAAATATTTAATCAATGTTATATATTTACTGACCCCAACTAGGTACTACCCTAATTACTCATGTATTCATAACAATTATTTTTGTATGTATCATCACTTCACAATGTTATATTTGATACATTTTCCCTTCGTCTTTACAAAAACCTGTAATTGAATTACCTACATTACTCAGCTACTGCAAAGAGAGCAATTAGGATTTACCTTGAACATAGAAATACGTAAGTAATATTTATCTAATAACTGCATCCAATACATTCTTAGAATGGTACCGATAGAAAAATTCCGACGTTCACTGGCCTAATATTTTTTGTTTAATTCTATACTGTATTCCTTTTCAATCTTACGTTTAGATATTGAGTTATGATATAAAAAAGGTGGAACCCTTTTTTGTAAGTATCTTATTACTTATTCGGATTTTTTTAGGTGACGATTGTCCACACTAAAGCTTTAGTACTTTCATAATAAAACAACTTTTAGGGATTTAACTCCCGTGTAATTAGGTTTCACATTTGCTATTATTGCCCGACGTTCGTGCAAATTTAATAAAACACTAAGAATTTTGTGTCAGTTTACCTTTCACACTAAAATGACTGAAAATATTTTTATTTAGATACTTGAAAATTGTCGTCCTTTACCATTCTTTTAACCGAAAAAAACGACGTACAAACGTAAACAACGTAAAACAAAGTACGTTATTTTTGAAGGTAAAAATAGATTATAAGGGCATGAAAGTTACATGGGAAATTAATTATTTTTGGAGACAAAGAATTTTAGTACTTATAGTAACTCGTATTGTTGAGTCCACAGTTACTATTAAATAAAAGGCTTACACGATAATAGCCGGCTGAAGTTAGTATCAACATAAAGGCCCTTAGCTATGAAATGATAGTTTCTTATCAAGATTTTCAATTCTTTTAGTTGTAAATTTCAAGTTGTAAAATTCGTATAAGCGGATGGAATTTTATACCAGAAAACCTTCATTGTTTTAAATTATCTCTAGAAGTAGATTTTTAAGCGTATCAAAACCATTTAAAATTCAGTCAGTTGTGTATAAAAAAACGTGACGTCACAAATTCTTAATATTTTATTTTAATATGGACAGCCATAAATATGTTGGTGATTTTTATGGAGAAACAAGTTTATTAAGCCTATTTTATTCGAAACTTTCCAGGAATACTTCTATCGATATATGAGATAGTAAGTGTTTCAAGTTTTTTTAAAATTCAACTCCTAAAATGGAGTGATAAAATTGGAATCAACATGGGTATTTTTTCATCATTATCAATGATAAAACTATGAAATTTTGAATTTAAGAACTTATTAAGAAATAAATAAAATAATCTTATGTGTGATTACTAAAAAAATAAGTACAATAATAAAATTAAATGCTGCCTGAAGCAACTACTTATTCCACGCGGACGAAGTTGCGGGCAAAAGCTAGTATAAAATAAAACTGGAAGTATCTATTAATAAATGGGTTTCATCGAGAAAGAGTAAAGTGTCTTTGAAATCGAAACGACATTATTTAAATATTCTGTGACCACAGACGGTATCTACCGATATCTATTGCTATTAGTTGGTGATATTTCCAACAACTATAAAATATTACGGGCATACAAGTAGACAACTGTTTTATAACATCTGAGAAAAGGAAGCATTATTCAATTTCTCTATGTGTTTTTATATATTTTTGTTAGTAATACTGGCCATTATAGTATTCTACTATATTTTATGTTTTAATCTAAGAACTATGCCTTATGTCTTGTCTGTCAATAAAAACCAACTGTCTAAGGATGAACAACTTTTATTCCTAAATATTAATATTTTATCAGGTTATGGGCCCAGCACGCTTCCACTGCTAAAATATAGTAGAATACTATAATGGCCAGTATTACTAACACCCCCACTTAATCTACGAACCCTGAAGCCCTATGCTCTTAACAATATGCTAACTTCACCCCAGTAGTAGATTTAGTGAACATATCAGCTGACATCACTTCGGTCGCACAAAACTTTACATTAATATGCTTATTGTTCACTAAGTCTCTCACATAATGATATTTTATATTAATATGCTTAGAGCGCTTACGCACAGCAGGGCTATACACTAATTTACTAGCGCTCTGGCTATCACTAAAAAGTGTGACACTATCAACAACGTCACAAAGCTCATTAAATAAACCTTTTATAAAAACAATCTCTTTAGAAGCTTCACATAAGGCAATGTATTCAGCTTCAGTAGTACTAAGGGCTACACACTGCTGCTTATGCGCCTGCCAACTAATAGCAGCACCTGCTTACAATACAGTAAACGACTTTCCATTGTTGTTGTTGCCCCAAGCATCAGCATAAGCAGTTAGCTTTTCTTTCTCACTCTCTGTGATCTCCTTACCCCCACTTCTTCAACAGGGTTTGAAGACACTTCCTGTTCACTCTCTATGGCAGCCACAGGGGATTCCTCAATTCTAACTTCAGTCACATTCCGAAAGTCTTCCGAATCATGAAACTCGTCCTCCTCGCGTTCTGACACCACATCTGGAATCTCACTGTTCAATATCTCTCCTTTGGTGTTGGAATTTGACGAGCTCTGACGACTTTCAACTTGACATTCAAGCCGCAAAGGAACTTCTTCGACAGTAACACTCCTTTCTGTAGAAGTCCTATCATCATTGTCAAATTGACCTTCCATAAATACAACATCCCGAGCAACAATTACTCGCTTTGGATTGTTAATATTATCAGCCAATCTATACCCTTTTTGAGTCTCACCATACCCTACCATAGTCATAGTTGTTGACCTAGGGTCAAACTTCTTCTTGTAGTTTTTAACTAAAACCTCAGCTTTACTCCCAAATATTTTAAGGTGAGAAACATCTACCTTCTTACCAGACCAAGCCTCCTCTGGTACTTTACCTGTAAGAGCCATAGTAGGGCATCTATTTTTTAAATAAACAGCTGTCAACCATGCTTCTCCCCACCATCTCTTATCAAGACCTGCATCCTGCAGCATGCACCTGGCCTTTTCTGTTATAGTTCTTATAGTTCGCTCCGCAACTCCATTTTGTTGAGGAGTATAAGCACAACTTGTTTGGTGAAGGATACCTTTCTTCTTAAATTCATTTTGGAATTTTTTGTTGACAAATTCAGTCCCGTTGTCGCTTCGAATAATTTTTATTTTCTTACCAAGCTGATTTTCAACAAATTCTCTAAAAATCATAAACTTATCAAAAACTTCTTCTTTTGACTTCAATAAATAAGAAAATACCTTGCGACTGAAATCATCCATGAGAACCAACGCATATTTTGCGCCTCCCCATGATGGAACCTCCATCGGGCCTGCTAAATCCATATGAACTAAACCTAACAATTCAGTAGCTCTGTTCACTTTGTTTCTAGGAAACTTTTGTACACACTGCTTACCTTTACAACAAGCTGTACAAGGCGTCACCTCATAGCTATTACCTGTATAAGTAAAACCTGATACCAAAGGTTTCAACTTAATCATTTGCGCACGAGACAAGTGACCTAGCCTTCTATGCCATAAATTAGAAGCATTAGCTACGTGATCAATGTTATCCGCAACAGGCATTGCCTTATGATCCGCCGTATCAACAACATACAAACCATTTCTCAAAGTTCCTATAAATAAAGGTTTAGCATTAATATTTACAGATTTATGGTCATAAACTTTACAATATTTACTATCAAAAACAACTATCTTATTATGCTCAGTTATCTTTCTAACAGATAACAGGTTTGTAATCAAATCCGGTAAATGCATAACATCTTCAACTGTCACATTGACGATGTCACCATTATTACGTGCCCTTATATTGGCATTGCCTCGTAATTTAGAAACTAGCTTACAATTGTTAGCCGTTGTAACACCATCTACATTATCACTTACATTACTCAACATATCCTTTCTATATGTCATGTGAGCAGTTGCACCGGAATCGATTACCCATCCTTCATAGCTACTAGCTTGTAAACAAGTAACAACTACATTCGAATCAGTTGCCACGCTAGCTACATTACCCATTTGTGTTTTATTTTTAGAGGACTTAAATAACTTACATTGCCATTTAAAATGACCTTTCTTTTTACAAAAGTGACAAACAATATCCTTTTTGTATTTACCACTACCACTTGAACTGACATTCATTACAGTATCGACGCCACTTGCTTCACGTCCTTGCTTACGCTGATCCTCTTTCAGTAAAGCTGCCATGACAGTATTCGTCGATATCTTATTACCTGAATGCTCGAGGGCCATCACTAACGGATTGTATTCGTCCGGCAGTCCAGCCAGCATTATGATACCAATGAATTCATCGTCGAGACCTGCTTTGATAGCAATCAACGCCTGTTGTGTCCCTTGAATCTCACTACAATAAGCCTCCATAGTAGGAAAGTCATTCAATTTTATCCGGAACAACTTCCTTAAAAGACCAAGTCTACGGGTTAAGCCACTATCAGCATATGCATTTTGTAAGCATTCCCATGTCTCTTTTGCGGTTACAGCGTTCATAATTAAAGGATAAACGCTCTCGGAACACATTAAGCAGATTTTGGAACGTGTTTTAGCGTCACGTTTCTTGTCGTCCTCAGAGACTGTCTCCATCGTAATACAGTCTAAAAGATCGCACTCCGTCAGATACATTTGCATAGCAAACGACCAAGTACCATAGTTTGCTTGGCCGATCAACTTACTAAACGTTGGCGACTGCATCTTGGTAACAAATACACCACAACACTATCCTATATTATTTAATATTTACATTTATAGCAGTACAGTTAAAAATCTGGAGCCTGGGCCCATAACCTGATAAAATATTAATATTTAGGAATAAAAGTTGTTCATCCTTAGACAGTTGGTTTTTATTGACAGACAAGACATAAGGCATAGTTCTTAGATTAAAACATAAAATATAGTAGAATACTATAATGGCCAGTATTACTAACACCCCCACTTAATCTACGAACTATGCCTTATGTCTTGTCTGTCAATAAAAACCAACTGTCTAAGGATGAACAACTTTTATTCCTAAATATTAATATTTTATCAATTTTTATATTACTTTGCAGATTGTGAACTGATCTTGATGTATTAGTATTAAATAAATATTAAACAAGAGAATGTTAAATTTTAACAGGCTATTATGACGTGATAATCTTATAAATCGATGAACGCCGGTTGTACGCACGAAAAAGTGTCACGTTCCGCCTGAGCCGAGCGTGCAAGCGAGAGCGCGGAACAAGCGATAGAGAGGCACGATCGGCCTAAGGCATAAGCCATGCCAGGCCATGCCTAAGCGTTCGGCTTGTGTACGACGTTATCACGTAATATTAACGTCTGTAAACTGACTTTTCGGACAACCATTTTTTTTTAAAAGGAAGAGTAAATGACTGTATTCCTACTGATGGTAAGCAGAAGTGAAGTCCAAATGCGAAAATAGATTAAAATATATTTCCACGCTCTTAATTAAGGAACTCTTTAATATGCGGATGTTTACTTCCCAATAATTGGCTATGCACAATTATCTGTAAACTAAACCTAATACTATTATTATAAAGAAGAAAGATTTGTATGTTTGAAACGAATAAACTCAAAAACTACTCGACCGATTTCAAAAATTCTTTCACCATTAGAATGCTACATTATTCTTGAGTGACATAAATTATATTTGATTAAAAAAAAAATCATATTCGAAGGCGGACGAAGGCGCGGGCGGAGTGCTAGTTTATAATAAACTGGATTCAGCTACGCTTACTTAGGTCTAATAATTTATGGACCCAGTTTCTGTAAATAAAACACCAATGTTATTTTTTGTAAAATCTAATGATTGGATCCGATAATATTATAGCTTATAAATAAATTGCTGATATCCTTATGTAGGGAGGTTAATATCACCTGGTGCAATTTTAATAATTTTCGCTTGACATTACAAACTACACCAATGTAGCGCCCACTTGACAAACACGTTGCATTATGCACCCAACAATTCAGTTTGAACTTTATAACAGGAAACCTAAGGTTAGTAATGCACAATTTACTCTTGGTTCGTATAGGTCTAAATTGCACGTGTCAACTTAGTTGCGAAATAAAAAGCATTAGGTCAGGGCGTGTCTAACACAGACCCCAAGATAATATAGTTTGTATCGTTGTGAGACAACTTTTAAGGTTGGTGTCTTTGTTCTCAATGTTGATGGTGATTTATCTACGCCCAAACTACGCATGACTTCGTGATTATCGCTCGCATTTCTGATTTGAAGGATTTTTTGTCATCACTCGATAAAATTGGTATATGGCAATGTCTTGGTATACATATAGTGATTCATCGGCATCACTTCCGTAACTGATCCAATATCAAAATGTTCTGTATTTAAAACTCTGGCTTGTACTGGCTAGTAGTAAATTAAGGCTTGTAAACTTACGTGATGTCTCTCACTTGCATGTAGTTGTTACTGTATAGTTAATAATAGGTATAATTTTATTTTTGCGTTTACAAACGCGTAAATATTAATACTAAAAAAATGCACTGAAAAAAGTCGACTTGCCTCAGGCGGGACTCGAACCCGCATCTTCCACCCGGATTGTGGAAGATGCGGGTTCGAGTCCCGCCTGAGGCAAGTCGATTTTTTTCAGTGCATTTTTCTAGTATTAATAATAGGTGATAATAATAATTTTGGAAAACGAACGTTTTCAAATTTCAAGTATGGAATGCCTCTTCGAATATTTATTTTTTACGATAAGCTGGCCGTTTGATCACAATCATGCCTGATGGAAAGCAATGATAAGGCCGTTCGCCTAGAAGAAGCTTGTACACTCTGACCTTAAAGGTGTCCAGATTATACAGATCAAGAGTTCCACTCCTTTAGTAGTTCGCTTATTGAAAGCGAAAGCAAATCGCATCGTGCGGATGGGTTCCTCCCATTATATATTATCAACAACATAAGGGTGTAAGCCCTCGCCTCACCTGGTTATCCGGTGGTGTAAAGGGGCAGGAGGGATCGAATAATGTAGAACTCCCGCACTCTCTCCGAAATATAACCGATAAAAAACCGAGGCAAGCCACACGTCTTCGGTGGTCAAGGCTCTGGAGATTAGCCTCAACGAGTGCGTCACTGCTGATGTGACTCTTTGCGCGGTGCTTCACCGAGTCCAGTGCATGTTACTAATGACCAAGACAGGAAAAAATCGGGAGTGGTCTCCCCTTGACTTTCTCGTATACCGGAAACGACTCAAAGGTTGATAGAAACCTTATATTTTGATGTCATACATGCATGTTAAATTTTGGTCACCCATCCGAGTACCGACCGCGCACTTGGTTGCTTAACTTTCGTGATCGACGGCTCAAAATTTGATAGAAACCTTATATTTTGATGTTATACACGTATGTGAAATTTGGTTGCAGTAAGTTAAAGCATGCTTGAGTTATCGTCAAAATCTCGAGGTCGATTTTTTTTACGATTACAAGACTTCCTCTATACTACGTACGAGAAAGTAAAAAGAATAATTCGTCCAATTTATTGTCATTAGTGCAATCCTGTATGAATTTCTCAAATTGTTTTTGCGTGTGTTTGATAAAACTGTGTAATAACTCAAGTGGAGATGCGCCATGTTTGTATATTGTTTTGATAAGATTACTAACAATTTTGGTAGAGGTTCCCATAATTCGCACTTAGTAAATTTACCCTTGTACAACACTATCAACCTGCTAATCAAATATAATGTCTTAATAAACTTTAGCTACTATTGTTCTAACAGCTATTCAGTGTACCATGAACTCTCCGCGAATTAAATACCCACAGTTTACGTATTGTGACTACATTGCCGAGTAAGGTCATTGAAATTGCATGTAAATGTTTGTTCTCAGTATTGATTACAATCGTGGGTCACGGGGACCGTGAAATCATAATCATTCTTTCGTCGACACGTCTATAGGGTTGTCAAAATTAATTAAAATAAGTTTTATACTAATTTCATTATTTAATTAAAAACGGCACATATACACGTGAGCAAAATATATAAATAATGTTTGTTTGGTTAAAAAAAAACAAAATATTAAATTTTTAGGTCTTTACTTATGAAATTTCTAATTTTATGAAGCTTTTGATAGAAATGAATTAAACAAACGGTTTTTTTTAAATGTCTCAGCGACAACAACATCTAATATCACGGAACTTGTTTGGAAATGCGTAATTATAATTATAACTATAGCAACAAACATTTACAAAAATAATGTTTTTTTAAAACTAGAAAAAATACACTGAAAAAAAAATCGAACTTCCCCAGGCGGGAATCAAACCCAGCATCTTCCGCAATCCGGGCGGCTGCGTTGCCCGCAGCCGCACGGATTGCGGAAGATGCATTTTTCAGTGTATTTTTGTAGTTTTAAAAAACTATTTACGCGTTTGTAAACGCAAAAAATATTCTTTAAAAGAATGGTTTTCCAAATAATAGGGAACTAATCATTTAACAAATAAGTAAAGGTGTAATTTCAATGATCATTCAACGTTAAAATACTAAATTTATTATTATGCTTAAATAAATATTAAAGAATAAAATATTTTAGTTTAAATTTAATAGAATTGTAATATGCTTAGAATAATAATTACGCCAACGCTATTTGTGTGTTACCCAAAAATTCGACAGTAAATCATAGTCAATGATCTATTAATAGGAGACTTGGAAGGCGACAAGTTTTTTTTGCATCTTTTTCTAGTAGTTCGTCAACCCTAGCGGCCATGCTGGTCCTGATTCGATCCGGAAACTGACCGAGACAATGCCATGCGGTCGTCAAACACGCCCACTATCGAGGCCCAAGAAATGGAACGTAAAAACGTTGTAAAGGTCGCCGTATTAAGCAATTACGTATTAATTAGAATCGACAATAAAGTTTATTTATTCTGATCTAGTCACCCATCGGTTGGTTAGTGATAGTTTGTTTTAAGTCCATCTAGTCAGCTCCCTCCATCTTAAGAAAATCTGCCGCTGTAAATAATATTATTATGGATAAATAATTTTTAAATTGTATTAAAATTGACTAATTCGTAAAGTCGACAAACATCAAAGAAATGCAAGGACTCAGTATGTAGGTACTTCCGCGAATCTTACACTAGAAAGGCTCAAGAACAAGTCACACAAGTGACTCATCAGTTGCAAGAAAACTATTGAGACTAAATGCCATTGCCATCTCGTCACTGCACTGTCCTCCTAAGACCACAAAATAAAACGATGACAGAGGGTAAGCTCGAGATACTGATGGCGTTATTAGCGCAGATTGGCCACGAAATCAGTGCAAAGAGCGATTTAACAATGTGAGCCTCCACAGATATATCAATCTAAGGAGATCGGTCGAATCGCCGAGTTCATAGGAAGACCGAGTGTCGCGATCAGCGGCCGTACTACATAATGCAATGGAGATCGGTCGAATCGCTGAGTTACATATTCACTTGACTTTATCGGAAGGCGAAGTGGCGGAAATGTATGCCCACAGGGCATATACTTGTCACAAGTTAAACGCCGGCTTGGCCTATCTCCTTGTATTATTAAATCTGTGTGAGCCTCAGTCACAGTTGTTGCGAGTCATGTTTTGACAACCCTAGAGCACTGCGGCCAATCCTAGGTAAACTGAAGTAGGTACGGAAAATAACATACCTTCTCTTTGCACTGTTTATATTGTAGCAAAACCCTGATCTTTAATCGCGTCACGAAAACACTGCAGGTGAAAGAAAAATTGATGTCAAACCACATCATTGATATTCTCTGTAAATGCAAGTGCAGTGAGGTCAGTGACCTGCTCCGGCGCAGTTACATCGAAAGTTGCAATACTCTATCAACGCAAATGCGAAAGCCTTTGTTTGCAAAAGAGCTTATTTAAAATAAACGTGAGGGTATTTTGTGATGATCTTAAAGGATTACATAAAGGCAACTTGAGGATTGACGTGCATACAACTTTCACAAAATTGTAATCTGTTTCAGTTTCTGCGTGTGAGAATAATTAAGTGCCTCATAATAGTAACACGTCGCCAGCCCTTCCGTCCGATTTCATAGCTAAATTTCGTAGCCAGCTTCGAAACTGGAAATATAAAACCCCTTTCATTGCCAGTTCCGAACTGGGAATTAATTTTACCATTTTGTGGCTGGGTTCGTAGCCACTTTGAAACGAGAAATAAAAATCTCTTATCGTTGCCGGCTTCGAACTGGGAATCAATTTTACCATCAGCTTAAAAATAGTAGTAGGTTCTTTTAATAAAATTAAACATCCGATATACATATATTTTAATATTTCCCGTATCGAATCTGGCTATGAACCCAGCTACAAAATGGCAAAATTAATTCCCAGTTCGAAGTCGGCAACGAAAAGGGATGTTTATCTCCCATTTCGAAGGTGGCTACGAACACAAACACGAAGGTGGCTACGAACACAGACACATACAATTTTGTAATTGCCTCTTGCGGTAAAAAATAAAGCATCAGATCGCATATTGATCGCCCTCGCCTTTTATTATGAATTAGTACAATATCCACGATGCCTAATATTAAAATAAGGCAGCGTGACGTTCGTGCAGAACTGCAATCACTCGACGTCTGGAAAGCTAGTGGACCTGATCGCATCCCGGGGTTTTACTTAGAAATGTGCAGCGGGGTTGTCTCCCGTACTCACGCGCCTATACCAGCCCTCATATTCTTCTGGACATGTGTCGGAGACTTGGAGAGAGGCTTATGTGCAGCCTGTACCCAAAAGAGGGGACCACTCAGATCTTACCTCCTCAGAATTATGCAAAAATATGGAAAGGAAACAACCACGTGATCTGTTATCTACAGGATCAACCTCTGATCAACGACTGTTCCTTTTTGTCCATTTGTATTGTGTATATTCCTATTTTGTGTGCAATTTAAGTGTTTATTATAATTATTTATACCCATCGTCATGACATGTTTGTATCAACAAATACTTATCGTTTTGTTGTCTTTCAGAAAATCTAAAGTTCTTAGAGCGTTTACACATTGCGATTTTTAGCAGCGACACAAACAAACGCTATGTACTCGCTAGTAGTGTCTTTATAATGCAAGTGTAACACACACTAAAATTGCGATTGTCATCAGTCATGTATATTTTTTCAATTAATTTAAAAATGGTCCTTGAGTGATTTTGTACAGGGTGTTATTTTCATACAGAAACATTCTTGTTGATGATGAATTTGGAGTCGTTGAAAGTTAAGTTTTTATGATCTGCAGTCGTGGTGGAGTGGTGGATGCTGCCTACACATTGGGCGATCCGGGTTTAAGTCCAGCTACCTTACCACCAATACCACTATCTTTCATCGCGATCCAATTTAAGACCTAAACTGAATAGAATTGTATAATTCGTACTCTGTTCATTCTTTTGATGCAGACGCGAAATACGCGAATCAGTAATATGAAGATGACGGTACGAAATAATACGATTCACTTTACGAACCTATACATAACCGTGTGGAATTTAAATCGTTTTTATAAAGATGGTAGTACTGGTAAGGCCCTGGTAATGGCAAATGTTAGTGTGAAGAAAACGAATATTTGTTCACGAGACTCTATCTAGTGTCCATAGCGCAAGTTTTTATTGATTCTTAATTTGAGCTAGATAATCGGTATGAGCGTGGAAATATATTATATATTTATTATACGTTTTGCTTGCTCTCGCAACTAAGTTATGCGGAAAAACTTTTCTACAGATAAATAAAATTAAACTTTATTTCTATTAACTGCGTCCATAAAAAGTAGAGCGAAGTGTTGTATCTCGTAACCTGCTCCCAATTTGTTTTGGTCGGTGCAGTACGTCTTGATATCGACAATACTGCTATAAGGTTAAAATTAATTAAGGCAAAAAAAGCATTGACATTAAAGTAGTAACGTGACTAAGACACATCAACAATTTTTGGTTGATACTGTTTTGGACTAGGCCTCCGATTTACCTTGTCTTACGAAATTCTTCATCTTTAAATGACACACAAAATAAGATTGCTAGTCGAATTTTATGAAATAACTGTTGATACGCGAACTGTAATTATTTGTATGTGATTGTGATGAAAAATTAAATAATTTATTAATTTTTTTCTTTCGTGATTATTATTTTCATTAAATTTCCGGGATGAAATCGAATTGAGAAGTGAGTTCTTGACTGAAATCCGCTGATCAAACTTTAAGAGGTCAATACTTTATACCTACTATTGCGTATACTTACGTTAAAGGCACCATTCTATAAATCAATTTACCACAGGATCTGTTTACAATGCCTACCATAAATTGTCAAAGATTTGCCATTTCATAAAATTCGATTTATTTTTTGTGACATTTACTGACGGAAGAAATACTTAGTTTCGTAAGACAAGGAAAATTGCACGCCTAGACCAATAGTATCAACCTCGTATCAACCAAATATTAAAAAAAATATTTTATTTAATGCCAATGCCTTTTTGTCTACTTTGCTCTACTTTTTATGAAAGCAGTCCAATAATGTTTAATTCTATTTATGAGTAGGTATAAAAGTTTTAAACACACAACTTAGTTGCGAAAGCAAGGTATGTTGCCCATAAAAACTGTTTCAATGACTCCAAATTTATCATCAACAAGAATGTTTCCGTATGAAAATAAACCCTGTACAAAATCACTCAAAGACCATTTAGTACCAATAGGTACATAGCGTTTGCGTCGCTGCTAAAAATCGCATTGTGTAAACGCGAGAACTCTAGACTTTCTGAAAGACAACAAAACAATAAGTATTTATTGATACAAACATTTCATGACGATGTGATTAAATAATAATTATAAACACTTTTATTGAACACAAAATAGAAAAATACACAATACGAATAGACAAAAACAGTAGTGCAGTCGTGATCGATCAGAGGGTGATCCTCTGGGTAACCGATCACGTGGTTGCTAAGAATCCATTACATAACATTAGATAGTACTGAGGTGACAGGTACTAAATATGGGTGTAACTTTTGATGAATTTGTGATACCTTATAAGTAGATTAGATTAAGGCTTTTTCTGAGGCTTTTTCCGAATCAATACTATGAAAAATGTAAAGGCAGGATCTAACTTGCTGAGTTTCCTCATGGACATCAAATTAGACTTTCATAAGTGTACAAATTGATTTTGACTTTGACGGTTTTAATTTGAATGGTAAACATCTCAATATTCAGAATGCCGAAATAAAACATGACGAATTAGATCTTTTATTTTGAGTTCCGAGCAAAATTATCAATATCAAAGTTACCAAATTATTAAAAATCAAACCATGCATATGTAAATAACGTATTACACAAATTATTACGAATACCAATAGTAAGGTGTGCGTAACTATGCATTTAATTAAATCTGCAAAGATTTATTTTTATGAATGAAGAAATATTATTCTGATCATGCATAATGTCAAAATTTAAAGGAATATGTAATATATTTCCTAAATTATATATTTCAAAATTTGTGTGGTAATTAATTTTTGTTGTAGTTTTGATACACCTCATACTCATGTAAAAACTGGTTCACTGTGTATTTGTCTGTCAGTGGACTGTATAGTGCAAATCATTCGTACTGTTACTAGGAAATCACTAGGGCATGAATAGTCACTACGTTCTATTGTGAAGGTATCACATCAGAGGACGTCAAATAAAATAAACCAACAAAACGCTTCTAGATAAATACATGTTTAAAGAAAACGCTGTTGAAAATTTGAATGAAGAGATTTCTTTCAGAAATTAACCACACTTTTGTACATTTTTTATTTATAGGTATGTTCTCCGTTTTTGTTTATAAACAGCTTATAATTATTGTCTTCTTTAAACATCTAAAAAAATTAATTTAATGATCATTTTAAATTTAAGTAAATATAGGCTTAGATGATTATGTATTATGATTCAAAATAAATGATTAAAATTAACTGACTCAATAAACACATAGACATATAATAAAATTCCTTAACAAGGGCAGTGTTATAGAGGCGTGCTTCATAAATAATTTGTAATATTTATAATATAAGACAATGTCAAATGAGTTAACATCAGGTTGACGCGATACGGGTGTTATGATGAAAGATATGATGATGGATGGGGTTTCGTAAGCGAAGTTGTTAATGAAATGCTTGTGCCTTTGCTGTCGAGATTTTTTATTAAATACAAGAAACACTTTATCAAAAAAACTATCAAAATTTCAAATTTTTAAACTTTTGTGGAACAAGAGACACAATGTAAATAAACCTTATCGCTACATAGCGCAAAAAAGACAATTGGAACAAGTATATAAAACAGGTATCTATTCCGCAATATAAAGGCTTTAATGCCATTGGTACCAGTGACAATTGTGTTTAAGGCAAATTAGGTCAACTTGTGAATGAATAGGTTGTATACTCACTTGGAGAGGCAGCAGCGGGGTCGCCATGTTTGCGCGTCTCGGCGAGTGGTTGCAGAGTGGCAGAATGGTGGTGGCGCACGCGCACCTCTCCCGAGAACAACGATATACGGTCACTAGAAAGGACACAGTTTTCGGCGATTTCCTTGAGATAACAGCTTAATTTATATGTGAATGTTTGTGCTTATTGTTGTTGTAATAGTAAAAAACATTAAAGTGCATGAATAACTGTGTTAATAGCAGATGCTAAACATAAATACATCCACTTAAAACTGTATATTATAATTCTCGTTCGGCTTTGATCTTGCGTTTACTGGTGAGTGAATGAAAGGAACTACCTACTGCGACAGGCAGATGGCGACGGGTTGGTATTTTTAACCGACTTCAAAATAAAAAAGGAGGTTATCAATTCAACCCGTGTGTATGTAATATTGTCAGACTTCCACAGTTTTTGTATATGTAAGTCTATACCAGCTTCTAAATACGGGTCCCAAATTTCATGAGAGTATGTATGTCTGTATGTTTGTCCACGCATATCTCAAAAACTGTAAGTCGGATTGCAAAAATTCTTAGTTAGACTAGGTTTAGTCCAACTTATCTGTGCAAGTTTCATCAAAATCGGTTCAGTGGTTTTTAAAATAGAGAGTTAAATGTAAGTATATCAGTCACTAAGAAAACAAGTCGTTGGCTTCATCGTAACAGACTTTATAATTCGACCCACTGCTGGGACTCAAGGCTTCTTCTTGTCACCGAAGGAGGTTTAGGCTTAGCAGCGTACAAACTTATCCGGCCCGTTTAATTGTAGTTTTTATTTTTGCCGCCAGGATACATAAGTTTGTGGCAATATAATTATAATAAAACATGTAATTATGCATGTTTTTCTAGAATACCATGACGCTGGCACTGACCTCAAAAAGTAGTTCTCATATTGACTTTTAGCTCGTTTAAAATATACAACCTTTATTTATCCCTTTTCATTAGTTATGAAGTCAGTTTAATTTTGTAAAATTATTTTTAGCCCCTTTATTTTAGCCCATATTTATTATTTTAAAGAAACATCTTGTTATTCAGAGAAAATAATATGGCTACTGCCTGTGTTAAAGGGAATATGAAAATTACCTTAGCCTGATAACTAGAAATAACGTTATTAATAGATTCCAACAATTGTCAAAATACAATAAACGTTTTCTTGATATTTACCACATATTTATTGTTTAATGTATTGTTGTGGCCATACTACCAAACTCTCATTACAATTTAAAGTAAATAAATATGTATTGAGTTTAGATATTAGTACGCACCAAGAGGGCACTAAGAAATTAATGACGCATCGTAATTTATTTTTAAAACAACTATGTTATACTGAAGTATAAATGATTGCTTTAATTATGAGGCAAACGAGCCATCTGGTGTATACTGTATATTAATTATGATTGATACATATTAATGCAATTTGTTTGCGATTATGCAGATCTCAAGAATATTTTAAATACCTATATGGTATCATACATATCAGGTTTTTTTCTAACTAGCAGTACAGGCAGCTGCCTTTTCTCTCTTTAGGAATTTTTGTCAAATTATGTGTTCGATGTTTGTCGATTATGTCGATAGTTCTGTATTCGCTCTGCTGTTTCGACTCTACCTTGATTGAAGTAAAATGGGTATATGCTGAAGTAATTAGTCGAGGTAGGGCTCAGTGGGCTGGGCACTCGAATTTGGAGCACCCGAACTGTAGTACTTCCACCTTACAGAAGGCTACAATCAAATAACACTACACATTTTTGTGGTGTTGTGTTTCTGTTAGTCAGTAAGGTGTCACAGTTCCTCGAGGTAGGGAAGGGGGCCCAGGGCTGGCAGTTTCATGCGCCATGGTCACGAATGAAGGTCAGTTCATCAGTGACCATGGCGCATGAAACGCCGTAATATCGCAGAATTCACAAAACAGAGGTACGTGGTGTAAATCCCGTTTTCTCACATTTAATTGATAGTGTCTACGTAACTTTAAAACAATATATTTTTATGATGGTTTTTGCATTTTAATGGTAAAATATATTTTAATAATAAAAATGGAGAAATAAAATACTTACCTACTGCCTCTTCTAGACGTCCCGGCATCTCTACATCTGCGGACGCGTCCTTGCTGGCGAATGCAACGGCACCGCGCTTTGTCCTACTAACTGATAAGCTTCTAAGATACATACCGACTTATAATAAGACATATTTAGGCAGGGAACTTGTATTGGGCGACTTATATTTTTTACCGTCTTGATCGGCGCCATACACTTAACAGTCGACCGGGCCTCCGTCTTACAAATACGGTAAGTTAAATACAATAATTCGCACGATTGTATCTTTTAGGTTATGACATCTTTTTTGTTACGAAAAAGATACATTGAATACAACAAAAGTTAGGTTGGATGCATATTTTTATTTATCTTTTTGCGTATCTACACTAATTTACAGGTATTGTTCACAGAATTCCATTTTTATTTTCTCGCATACGTAGTACGGAGGAAGTCTCGTAATCGTCAAAAAATTCGACCTCGAGATTTTGACGGATTTACTTTTGGACCTCCCTGAGTCCAATAATACCGTTTTTGGAATTATGTTTGTGCGTGTGTCTGTGCGTTAGCACGATAACTCGAGTATGCTTTAACTTATTGCAACCAAATTTACCATGCGTGTATGACATCAAAATATAAGGTTTCTATCAACTTTTGAGTCGTTTACGGTATACGAGAAAATAAGGAGAGACCACTCCCGATTTTTGAAAATCAAAGGCATTTTAGTCCTCTAGTCCAGTTGGTAAAATTTATGGAAATGTTCAATTACTTAGATCAAAATATAAAATTTTATAAATCTACCGAAATTTAACAAGAATATTTTAATTAAAAAAAGTTACCTTTTAGAAGATCTTTCTTCTTCTTTAAATAAATGGCGTTGCCGATATGTAACACAATTCGCCAATCTCAAGTGAAAATGTACTTAAAAGTAACAGAAAATAATTGTACTGTAGATTGAGGTTAAAAATGGAGTCGTGGTTTTACAGCAAGAACTCTGGAGAAACTCTTTTATATGATAAAGAAGAAGTTTTATAGTATTCATTGATTCCAACATGAACAAAAAAAATGGCAGTTCATTTCATAAGTCGCACAATTTAAGAAATAGATTAATTTGCCAGTGCATGCGTTTAATTTTTTCTTACAATCCACCCAGAATACAAAAGAGGCGTGAAGAAGTACCATATACTAAACCAGGGCGAGGATAGCCAATGTGGCGCATTATTACTCGTATCTCTAATAAAAGCTAACTTTGCATTTGGTCACGACTTCCGTTTACCAAATGCGGCCATTAGATGAACGTTTTTTATTAAAAAAAAATAGCTACGTAAGTTTGCTCTCCCTTTATCTTCTTTGTTCCTTGTACAAACAGATAGATATTTTATACCCTATAAAATAATTGCTCCACTCAAGTCTAGGAGGAAAATGCCACGGCAATATTTAACGCAGCGCAATTATCTGATCTGATTTCATTATAGTGTTACTATTTATGCCGCAGATTCTATCAATCAATCATACGTAATTCATACTTTATTAAATCTGTATTACCATTAGGTATATTAAAGACAAGTACTTTGTACTATATATAGTTGATTGGATAGATATTATACGGGTAGGTAGGTACCAGTTTTATATAAGTTACATTTTAATGTAGCTCATATAAGACTTGTAACTACCTGTATAACGTAGAATGCTTTTTGCGTTATCTACGTATGCATTAGGAATAGATAGGTAACGCACACAACATTATTTCTATTGTTAGGTAAAAGGAATGCCTATTAGAAAGACTTTGATGAATTTGTTGAACAATTAGTTGGTAAGAACATTTTCTCAACACTCCAACAATCCGTACAATCCTTTTGAGATTATGAGCGTGATTCTATGTATAAATATGTGTCGGTCTGATCGTATAATTAGCTTGATCATGAAATGCCTGGGCATATCGTCTGCCTACCGATCACACAGATATGTAGATTAGACTCTCCCACAAACAGTCCACTCCGATTGATCATAGAAAAATAACCCCTAACGTACTGATCGCTCCTGACCACTACCATTTTTAGATAATGGGCTACTCGACCAGTAGTCAAGATTTTTATGGTCCAGTAGCATTTCACGACATGCCGCAATTTCATGTTCTGGCCAATTATAGGTACGATCGGGTCACGGCATATCCAAAAAGGCCATTTTTCTCTAAGCAGCATGCAATTTTATTAAGAGACCAATGTTCCGATACATATATTTGGGTTTTATTTTATTTTGACAGAGAATCACTTATCGGTCAGAGAGGCCCCTAGGTCGAACCCTAAAGAATATTAATTTAAAAAAATTGTGAGAGTTTGGACATCAAATCCAAAAAAGTATCATACCTTCAATAAACAAACAAACAAAAGTTAACCAGGACAGATGTTCATAAACATCTCAGCAGTCCGGGTTTACTATTTACAAGCTTTTATTGTTACAATTTTTTATTTAGCTTGGACTGTTCTATTCTAATGTTTAATATGGGTGTTTTTATTAAGACCGCCAATGATTTCTTGCGAAATGTATGGGAAAAGATTTTTGCAATTTCTGACTATGTTAGTACTCCAACCTGCATTGGTCCGACAGAAGTAAATTTCACTTCACTTTTCAATGGGGATCAAAAAAATAAAGCAAATCACATCATTTTCATGTTGCTGCAAGCTGCTACGGTTAAGGTACTTCGTCTTAATGTCCCGCTGAAAGTTTCCATCCTGCATAAGTGTATATAAATTTAAATTTTAATATAAATTCTATATTTTAATATAAATTTTATGCATGGGTCCAATATTAATTATCTCCGACTAAAAATAATATAAAAAATGTATTTTGTGTTCCCAGTCTTATTATAAAACATTTTTAAAAACAAGCTTTTATTATTATGCTTTAAAAAGGAGAAGAATATGAAAGAACTGTCTAAAAAATAAATTTCTATAAAAAGCATTTTTAAAAACAAGCTTTTATTATCATGCTCTAAAAAGGAGAAGAATATGAATAAACTGTATAAAAAATAAATTTCTATAAAAAGCATTTTTAATAACAAGCTTTTATTATTATACTAGAAAATAAAATCAGTGCACTTTTTCTAGTATTAAAAATATTTACGCGCTTGTAAACGCAAAAAATATCCCAGAATTTTATTATTATGCTCTAAAAAGAAGAAAATAAAATTAACCTTAAATATGCTATAAAAACTTGTCGCGAGATTTCCCTATATAGATAAACAGCGATAGAATCAGAAAAAATGACTAAGAAATTTGACTTGCCCCAGGCAAGTCAAATTTCGCAATCCGGGCGGGCGCCCGGATTGCGAAAAATGCTGGGTTTGATTCCCACCTGACACTGATCGATATTTGTCAGTGTATTTTTCTAGTTTTAAAAATATTTACGCGTTTGTAAACGCAAAAAAATATTCCAGCGATAAAATCGACAAAGAGATATATAGTAAATAAACTATGATCGAAGTAAATCTCGCGACAAAAAAAAACTTTTATAACATTTTAAATTTAAAGTTTATTTCGCCGTGGTTGTGCGTTCTTCGTAGCGATCATGATAGGTAAGCTACCAAGTGAGCGCTCGGTACTCGGATGGGCGACGGAACGGTTTTTCAACTCGATTTTCTTCCATGCTTCGAAAGGCACGTTTACTGGTGGTCCCGGGCAGAGATGTACAAAATACTTTTAAAAATGTATTTAAATACAAAATGCAAATACTTTTCTAATTTAGTATTTCAAATGCAAAATACAAAATACTTTTACTTTTTGTATTTAAATACTAAATACAAAATAGGTATTTTCAAAATACTTTATTCAAATAAAATACTTTCATATGGAATGATAATAATAATAATTTCACTGTTGGACATAGGCCTCCCCCAAGGATCTCCAAACCGGTTGGTCCCGCATCCAGCGGCTTCCCGCGACCTTTACCATATCGTCAGTCCACCTTGTGGGGGGCCTATCAACGCTGCGTTTCCCGGTACGTGGTCGCCAGTCGAGGACCTTTCCGCCTCAACGGCCGTCAGTACTCCTCGCAATGTGCCCTGCCCACTGCCACTTAAGGTTCGCAATTCTTTGGGCTATGTCGGTGATCTTGGTTCTCCTGCGAATCTCAACATTTCTGATATGATCACGCAGAGAAACTCCGAGCATAGCTCTCTCCACTGCCCTTTGGGTGACCTTGAGCCTTCTTAAGAAGCTTATTGTAAGCGGCCACGTTTCGGTTCCATATATAGGCCATCACCGAGAATATGCCACGTAGCTTCCCGAACGCTGCCCAGCCGAGTTAGATTCGTCGATTGACCTCTTTCTGGCCCAGGTCTCGACAGAATCGAAGGCTTTCCCATATTATTATTATTATTATTATAGTCCACAAACGCTAAGCATAATGGCAGATTATACCTACTCTTTGGTCTTCTGTTTAATTTGGCTCTTGAAAAAACAAGGAACAGGTGTGGTTGATGTTACGTAAAGCTGTCCATAAACGTTTTCAATTGCAGCCAAAAGCTTAGGTCGCGATGAAACGATTCTGCCGTCCTCTGTTTTTCGCTTCGTCAGCAAGCTCTCTCCACGCTCCAGATCTCCAACGAACACTTTGGAGCCTTTGTTCTGCTCGAAGACCTCTTTAATACGTTCCGTATTAAATTGGCGTATGTCGAGAGTTAGGAACTTGAAGATCTGTTTAGTGAGCTGCCGGCGCCGACGACCGTCTTCAGAGCACTGCAGAACCATTTCACGTCTTTCCTCTATCAGCATTAACGTAAGCTCTGAGAATATTTGTCTTTTTTGGCACAGCGGGGATTAAAGATCTTTGAACCCACCGTAAGGAAAGCTTCTACGAACCTGTCATTGCATGTGTCCACATCTATGCAGTCCTCCAGGCATTCGAAACAATTTTGTAGTTCGAGTTGAAAGTGTTCGGGGTTTGGGACCTTTCGGATTTGACCTTGAGATTTTTTTGTATTTTACACTGTATTTTACAAATACAAAATGCATCTCGTATAGTATTTCAAATAAAATACAAAATACTTCTTTAAAAAAGTATTTTAGTACAAAATACAAAATACGTATTTTGTATTTGGTAGGTATTTGTATTTTAAATACAAGTATTTCAAATAAGTCACAACGTCCCGGGTGCTGTCTAAAGATAACAGTCGTTCCCAAGGAGGGTTGGTGTCAGGCAGGCACACGGCCATAAAAATCTACCTAATGCCAAATCCTTTAGCAGTACTACTAAAAACTATTCTTAGCATAATATAAAAGGAACATTAAAAATCAAAACAATATGATAAATTCATAATCTACCAAATCAAGAATTACGGTATAATGATCTTATTTGTATACCTACAATGCCATCTAGGCTGTCCTATATGAATTCGCTAGAATCACTTGTAACCTCAGAGCCACAACGATACACGACGAGCCAAATAGCACAGCGTCGACTGTAGTATTTAGTTTCCAATGCCAGTATAGATGGCGCCACCGTAGCAGTATAAGCAAAGCAATAAAAGAAAATTGTTGTCATAGTCTTTTTCTAATTCTTCTTTTATTTAATAGTAATTAGTCGTTTGATTAAGTACCATTTCCCTAATCTCAAGTTACGGAAAACCCGGAAAACACTTGATATAGTCATTATATTTGAAAAAATACAGTGACGGTTAGTTCCAATCACAGATAATATAATACTATACTAGTACAGATGCCTCATCTCATACAAAGAAAACGGCCGTAAAAATTCGGGCAGCTCTTCGGGCAACTCTTGCTTACATTTGTTGGCGATAGAGGTCGCTGACGATTGCTGTTTACAAACAAAGTATTGTATATAAATGTATTCATAGATGGCGTTATACTTACCTACATAATATTTTAATATGACAAATTAAAATTATTATTAATTTGTGAACAAGACACTTTTATTTTATTAAAGGTAATTTCATTCTATGATATATTATTAATAACAATCAAACCTTAAAGTAGCGAAAATAGTAGGTACCTACCTATTAATATTAATACAATATGGTTTACAGGAAATATTACTATTTTATGGCTTTACTTTCTCCAACGTATGCACGGGCGACAAAATTTCCGGTTTTCCACAGCAAACCGATTTCTTTGAACGGCGGCATCAGCGACGCGGTTTATAAGACGATGAAGGTTTTAAATTAGATAAACAATTTTATGTATTGACTGATGTAGTAGGTAGATACTTTATAAAAGTTGTCCGGTTTGAGAAAATAAAAACATAAAAAACAAAATAAAAAAATTTTGGAAGTAAATTTTGATTAAGTAAGTAAGCACGTAAAGTTTTTTATCATCGGGAACATGCATAATTGAAAAACATATATTTAAAAAGTACATAATTAATATCAAAATGAAAAAAATCGTTGAATTTGAACTCTGGATTTTTTAACTAATACCAGGATTTTAGCAGCTACGCCATAGTCTACTCAAAAGCCAGCTTCAAAATTAGTACCTACCTAATAGTTTCGGGAGTGTTTGACATGCTTGTCAGAGAGTCGGGAAATAATGAAAAATATTTCAATCCGTTTTCAATGTTTTCAACAATTATCAAGAATTCACTCAGAACACACACAATACAGGAGAAATAGATACAGAAGGTAAGCTGCCTTCATTGTCACCGTGCGTATTCCACGCACGGTTCACTAATTCTTAAAAAAAAAACTTTTTAAAAATGACATTATTAAAACTGACCAAAGGAACACAAAACTTTACAAACATCTCTTGCTTGCCATGATCGTGCTTACGAATCGGATGTGAGTTTCTTCACGCCTGATCATAGACTGAGCTTGCTTGACTGCGCTTGCAGGGGCAAGATTCTCATCGCGCATTAGTTAAATTGATAATATGCTAAGATTTCGGCTTCAGTGTGTATCTAGCTGCCGCGCGTATCACACAATACAGAAAATAACGTTTAGAGAAAGAAAACACGATAAAAAATGCCCAGTAGGCCTATTCCCTATCTTTTTTTGACAGTTGAAAGTGAGTTTGTATATAATTTTCGAGATTGTAATTTAATACTACTATACTTACATGTATATTTATTATGAATCATGGAATTTGAGGTAAAGTATCTAAACAATTTACTATTGCTAGATTTTAGTAAAGATAGCATTGCTTCAGTTTGAGAGTATAATAAACTACCCTCTGCCCGCAATTTCATCTGCACAGGAGTAGCACAAATTCTAGCCCATAATAAAGCTTTACAATAATGAAGCTCTTTAATATCAGAATAACATAAAGTTTTATTAATATCCATTAGTAGTTTTTGTGCGAAAGAGTAACATACATACGTACATACAAACTTTCGCTTTTATATTATTAGTGGGATGTGAAAGTTTGTATGTAATTATAATAATATGTTTGTTATTTATTAACGTAAAAACGGTAGAATAGACAGTGTTTTCATATGGCAAATAATCAAGAGTATTACGCTGAAAAATCTTATAAAAATAAATCTTAGCAAAAACTGTAAAACACTAGCCCGACTACAGCAAAAATAAAGGAATGAAATCGGTTAAAATCTGGATTTACAAGGTAACATCGACTCAAACGTTAAAGTCGGTTAAAATGTAGCTTATATTACCTCGACTGTAATAAGGAATCGATTGAAACCTTATTCATCAAAATCAGATTAATAGTTGAGGCGCTACGGAGGAACATACATAAATAAAAGTACCTACTTGGCAAAGTTAGTTTAAAAAAAGAGCTTTTTCATTTTATTTCATCAAACAAACGAAGCGTCGGTGGCATCGTGCGTAAGGGCGTTGTCTCCCACCCAGGAGGCATAGGTTCAAACCCCGCCACGTACCAATGTGTTTTTTTTTTGCCAACCCGCAATTGGCCAGCGTGGTTGACTAAGGTCTATCGCCCCTAATGTAGGGTAGGCTCCCCTCAGTGGGGACATTATATGAGCTGTTGATGATGATATACATACACTGCTAAAATCAAAATTCTGCAGTTATTTAATTTGAACTGTGTCTTGTTTCCAGCTCGCAGCAAAAAGTAAGTATTTTTGCTTCGAGACTTTATATAGTAAAAGTGCTCTTTTGGCGCTCAAAGTTTAGACTCAGACTTCTTTTGTTTTCGTTATGTTCTTTAAATAATATTGATTTACAATATTATTTTAGTTTAATTACACAAGAAATTCCCTCACAACAAAAAACAATTTCATCGATGTCGATAAAATATAGTTTCCGAACAATGCCCATGCACTTGTAAATTAGGTGACCAATCAGAGTTGTTTTGCCTCAGTCCCCCGCGCCCCGCTAAATGATGAACTGTGATTCTACAGAGAAATGGTTCTATGCGCTCTCCACTGGTTTAGGACTCCGTGCGCCTGATCAACTGTGCTTGCTGTACAAGAAGCAAGTACGGTCCTGTGTGGAGTATGGCTCGCACCCGTAGGATGACTCCGCCAAGTACTTACTCGGTGGCGAAGAGGTAACTAACCATCTTGAGCCTCTCCAATTACGTCGCGATGTTGCGTCATGGAGCGCATTCTATCTACTGAGTGTACCGCACTCAGGAGCTTTTTTCCCTAATCCCACCATGTCCCTTCCTGTTAAAGACTACGCGTGCTGGTCTACGTTGTCACCGACTAAATGTAGTTACCATTCCAATGTGAACTAAGAAAATTGGCAACTCGTTTCTTTGTCACACAATCAACAAATGGAATTCACTGGCAGCACACGTGTTATCTCTTTCCTACAGTTATGGGCTATTCAAAAGAGGCGTGAAGAAGCACCAGTTCGGCATGACGAGAGTGGCTAGCGCGGCGGTTTATCTCTTGCTCTAGCTATCTTCGCATTTGGACTCGAATTCTGCTTACTATCAGGTCGAATGAAGTAATTTGCTCGACTTGTTTGTAAAAAAATATTTATTTTAAAATACTCTGATATAAATTAAGACATAACTTATGGCTATACTAGGTATAATAGGTTCTTTTAATGAAGTTATGACCAAAAGAAAAAAAGTACTTTTCGAAGCTGTTTTGTGTCGGGAGTTACTTATTTTCTTTTGACAACCGCTCGCTGTCTTGGCAACTGTGGCATACTTTATAAACGCTGCCTACTTTGGCGTATTGAGGCCATTTCAAAACATTAGGAATAGGTACTTTAATTTTTTTTTATTAGGAGATGGCGAACAATCAACCTTGCGGCCATCCTGGTGTTAAGCGGTTACTGTCACCTATAGACACTTGCAATATTAAGGGTAAATGCCTACAATGCCCAGTAATTAGGCTGGCTACGTTCCCCTCAATACGCAATACAGCAAACTGCTTTACGGCAGAAATAACAAAAGCAGTGGTTACATACGGGTCTAACACCTTGTAGAAATGTTTTGTATGCGTTCACTGCAATGTAGGTACTCATCGATATCAAAATTAGTTAGTGCCGACCTTCTGTATCTATTTCATTTGTGCATACAGAAATTTTATTTTAAAATTGACACTGATTGACACGAATTGATAGGTAAATAAAGCGCCATCTCTATAATCACAACACAAAATCACTTAACAAGTCATGCTTTGACTATATTCAACTAGGTACCATGTAGTACAAATTATCACCACCAGATTTTTTTTTTGATAAATGAAATATGCTTTTTACACACTATATTTAATTTAAATGTTCTTAGAATTTTGTTAAAATAATAGATTTACATTTTACATTATATATTTTACTGTATTCTTTAGTTTACAATAAGATTAAAAATAGTATATGCCCTTATGGCATATGTAACGCCCTCTATTGAAATTTATGTTGAACAAAAAATTCTTTCTTTTCAATGAGACCCCGTGGTTCCAATATAAAACAGATTATTCTAAGCCACTTTTACTTTGGTCGTGTAGGAAGTCCAAAGGGAAGTAGGTACTTCTGCGGGCAAGATGTTGTTTGCTCCAACTGAGTGTAGATAGAACTTGGTTGTGATGAGGAGTGGCAGTGGCGTAGCGTAGGGGGGGCAGGGGGGGCGGCCCGCCCCGGGCGGCACATTTGAGGGGGCGGCAAAATTTCACAATAAATAAAAAAAAATTTAAACCATTTCATATTTTTATTGCAACTACAAACTACCAGGGCACTGCTTTCGCCGTTGAAATTTGTCAGTGCTTGGTGCTTATATTTTTATGGTAAACATTGTTTCATCAAATCATTAAAGTTTTCACTTCTAAGATCCGAACGAAATATTTTTGCATATATTTGACTTTTTTCTAGTATTTGACGTCCAGATAAGATGAAACTACCTTATAGTGTCGAATATTTTTTTTTTTTTGCGTTTACAAACACGTAAACATTTTTTAGACTAGAAAAAATACACTGAAAAAATCGACCTGCCCTTTATTCAGACAGGCGGAGGAGGATTGAGGAGGAGGAGGATTTACGCGTTTGTAAACCCAAAAAATTATTCCATATGAAATTGTTTTAATAAGAAAAATGTATTTTCGAATGAAATGACACGTTTTCCTGACTCTAACAGTGATAATGTAATTTGTACACTATTTAAAAACACAGGAAGGCATTTTTTCGAGCAATAACTTAAAGCATTGCAATGAAGTGCAGTCGACCAACTGAAATGCTAGAGCGTTCCCGATTCTTTTTTCATTGGTTCCAAACTGAATTGAAATCCGGCAATTGCCTGACTTTTTCGTTGCCATTTTTGAGCGAGTGCAACGCGTCTAAATACTTTTTAAACTTCTTATTATGTAATGTTTAGTATACATTAAATTGAAATACCTAAATAAGAGGGCGGCAAAATTATCTTCCGCCCCGGGCGGCCGATACCCACGCTACGCCACTGAGGAGTGGGTTCTACTCCTCATCACAAACAAATCTCTAGGCACCACTGTCCTTCACAGAGGAAATAATTGTTACCTACTTAGGTATAGTAGGTATATAAAAAGTTCTGGGCTGGATAAAAACTTCGTTTGTTAGCATCAAAGACTACTCTCCGTGGTTAGCATAAAGTGTTTATGCTAACCACGGAGAGTAGTCTTTGATGCTAACATTGGTGATCGTAAATTAGACATTCCAATTTACCGCCTCCGTGGTCTAGTAGCCTAGTTTAGGTACCCACCGGAATTAGATCCTAAGGTGTCAGGTTCTTTGATTTATAGGGAGTACAAATTTGTGCTTGGTTTGTAGGAGGTAGGACTTGTTTGAAGTCCGCCTAGTTAGCAACCACCATCTTATCTAAGTCTGCCGCCATTAGTTATATTATCGACATTATTGTGTTCCGACAGTTATTGTAACGGAACGGGACTTGTAACGGAATGTTCTAGAACAGCGCTTTTTCAAAAAAGTTTTTTCAGAAGTGCTACGAAAAATATAATAAATTACCATTATTTTTAAGAAAAAATGACGATATTGTGACATTTAAAAAAGGAATTAGGGACTATTTAATAAGTAAAGCTTTTTATACTATAAATGAATTCTATTGCAATAAGGATTAATCTGCTAATTACTTGACATTTATACGTTTCATTGTTATTCAGTTGTGTTGTGACATCCAAATTGTCTTTTTGACTTTTATCTTTGTTGGGTGATTGGGATTTTAAAATGTTTTGTTTAATTTAATAATAATGTAATTGTAATTATATTTGGAATTATTATATTAATTAGAATGGAATGTTTAAAATAAATAATGAATTTAACATATTATGTTAATGCATTGCATGCTTTAATAGCAGATCACAGTATGGACACTAAATTACCAATGTAACAACTATGTAACCTGTGTATCGCAATAAAGATATTATGATTGATAAGATAGCCATTCCGGGAGTAGTTGAAAGTTTCGCTAGAAGCTCTCTTGCATCTTCGGCTTTATTATCATTTACCATCAGCAAGTTGAAGGATAAGATCTTTCCTGTTAAAGAAAAAAAAGACTGCAGAAAAGACTACGTAGGTATTTTTATTTTCTGATAAGTACCTAGTTCTAAAATTCTTTCTTTATTCAAATACGCAAACAATGCGAAGCCAAAAGAAAAGAAAAAAATACTTTCGTAATATTATCCACATTTTATTGACAACATGACAGGAAAATAATCGCGAAAAGGAAAAGTAGTTTATGTGACATCAAACAAGGCACTACTTACAATATAAAATATTTGCCTTGTTAGGTAGGTATTTAGTAAGTACCTATACAACAAAGAATATCATATAGAATACTTACATTAAAATTAAACGAAAATAAAGTCCAATTGGCAGGAGTGACAGTAAATAGTGCTGATTCAATATTTAAAACTGGTGATGGACGGACTATCTTGGCTGAAGGTAGGAAGGTTGTTCCACAACTGTGTAGCTTGAAAGTAGATGAGAATGCAACTTAGGTACTCGCGGGGTCCACGTCCGGAAGCCTCCTTGTGGCGGACCCTGGTAACGTGGTAGGGAAACTTTCTCGGCGGGTGTGTGGCTTTTGATGTCAAGTGTCCCTTAGCATTCGAAGTCACATGCCATCGTCGAGTTGTTTTTGTTTTTCCACCACGGCTAGTTCCGGACGGCCCTTTTCAGGGCCACGACCGCGCCGGGAGTCCCCCGGGTGCGGTCCGATGGCTGCTCCCGGTGTCCTCGTCAGGAGGACGCGCCAGGTCGAGCAGCCGTCGGTGAGGAGGCAGCCTATAAGGTCGGCGTCGGCCAGGGGCTGGCGTTAGTCGATAGCCCCTGTGGGCTGCTGGCCACCAATTGGTGCACAAGGAGTGCCTAGACGGGCAGCGTCGGGATGCGGACGGTCTCGGTGTAGTTGCGCTCACGTGCGCAGATCCCGAGCCGTCCCGCAATAGCGCACTGAGGGTCAGGACGGGGAGGATGTGTAGTGGGTATGGAGGGAACACCTTTACCTCGAGTCCCACATATCCCCTGCGGTTGGCACCACCCCACGCAGGGACGATGCGTAAATGCATTTGATCTCCCCGACAAAAAAAAAGGTACTTAGGTACTTGCAGCGTGGTGTACACCAAAATTTACCAGAATCTCTCCTGTAAGGTGGCAGAATTCAGCTATAAGATATGGTGGGTAAAAGACACACGTGCTTTAATCACAGTTGAAAGGATAAATAAAAATTCAGGTCATTACTGAGCACGTGATTGAGAATTAAAAAGAACCTTGTTTGCATTTCGGTTGTATACAAAAATCTTTCTGATAGAAAGAATTTGCAAATCATAAATATTAAACGGGGCTGGAGGCGTCAATACCATACGCAAACGAAATTCTTCAAATTACATTTTGGTAATAAAACTGTGTTACAGAGCATAAAAATTTAACGCAATAAAAGTTTATAGATCTTATTAAGGTGTGCTGTGAAAGTAAATAAAATGTATACTATTCAAACTCAATAAAAGAAATTAACAAAGATGTCGATGACACTGGAATTACAGTTATTTAGCTTCTCCTCCTTGAGGTTTATACAACATCTGTGATGTGTCGTGTGAAACTGTAAGACAATGTTTATGTATGACTTGCCAAGTAATAGGTACTTATAAGTAATTTAAGTATTTCGTTATAGATAGGTATTTTGTTGAGTGCCTACTTTGATAGTCATAACGGAACCGATAAGAATTACAATACTTATCAGTGTTATAACATAATTCAGTATTAACATGTCATTGTTATTGGTAGATCTGACAGCGATCTAGATAGAAATAACACAGTACATCCGTACCAGATTACGAGGCAGTTTATAAATAGAGTTTGTTAAAAAAATTATCATCGTAGAAACAGCTAAGTACCTTCTAATTTGAATAATAACGATCATAGCAATTAGGAACAGGGTCAAACTTAGTTCCATTTCATATATCCAGATTTTTTTTCTTAGAAACATTTCTTATATAGGTACGTGCTGAAAATTATAAGCTTATTTTTTTTGTTACTTATTTCTTAACTATTCTCCATACAAAAGGGAAAAAACGTTTCACTAGCCCTATTTCTATATAATATTTTAGAATGTTATGTTTAACAAAACAAAAAAAGAATTATGTCTGTGTGTTTTTCTTTTTTAAAAATCCGACATACAATTAAAGTTATATTATATGTCAGGACATAGTTTTATACTGCACTAGCTGTCCCGGCCACGCGTTGCTTTGGTAATTTCATACTACTGACATAACATAACATTGTGTCTGCAGTAAAAAAAATTGACTACTTATCAAGATAAAAACTATTCTATCTCTCAAGTTGGATCAAACTGCACACGGTGTACAAATTTGATTAAAATCGGTTAAGTAGTTTAGGAGTCCATCGCGGACAAACGACGTGAAACGTAATTTATATATATTAAGATTAAAAACATTCTAAAATATCATAAATATCGGACAAGAAATACTACTCAAAATCGGATAAGGAATACAGTGCAATGACTGGGAACCTATCGAGCTATCATCTTAGTCCCCAGGATGGAAATGCACTTGCAGTGTTAAGTGATTTACCCTTAATATTGCAAGTGTCTATAGGCGACGGTAACCGCTTAACATCAGGTGGGCCGCAAGCTTGTTTGCCATCTCGTAATATAATATAAAAAAAGGGGTAGAAATTATGTTTTCTCCGTTTATATGTAGACGGTGATCGCCGTACTATCCTCTTAAATTCTGAATGTATTGATCGTGAAATAAATAAATTTATTAAATAAAATTACATTTCTATTTTGGCGGTGACCATACTCTAACTAAACCGAACTACAACCTCATAGATGAAGTACCTAGGTACTTCATCTATGAGGTTGTAGACTAATAAGGCTTTTGGACCTTTTTTCAGCAGTTTACGCTAACAGAGTAATAGCAGAATTATTTGAAAAAGAGAACCCCTACATTGCCAAGTATTACTTTGCTAGAAATCTCTAGAACGATTTATACATTGCACAATATGGGTATTGTAATTCAATAATTGTTGACATTTTACTCTTATCAATTCGATATCAACATGTGTATCAATCGAATTTTCCTGAAAATCTGTTGTATTGTTATCAAATATGACATTCCTCTGAGGAAACAATGTTGAAAGCAAAAGCTAATTTATAAATACATGAAAAGAATTCAACACTGGCATATAAAGTTATTAAATTTCGCAATTTCACTCATGTGATTTTGTCATTGGCTAATTTATAAACTAACTTTTTCTCTCATAAAAAGGAATGGCATTACTATTAAGTTTTTCTAAGATCGAATGATTGAGATTACTTTTTTTATATTTATATTAGGAGATGGCAAACAAGCTTGCGGCCCACCTGGTGTTAAGTGGTTACCGTCGCCTATAGACACTTGCAATATTAAGGGTAAATCGCTTAACACTGCAAGTGAGTTGACATCCTGGGGACTAGGATGAAATGAAATGAAATGAAAAAGCTCTTTATTTAAATGGACTTTGCTAAGTACTTTTAAATCGTCAAAAGCCCTACCACCATTTCGACGAAATAATTATTTTACTTAAATAATTATTATTATGCTGAGACGGAGAAGAAATGGCGAAAGAAACTCCGCAGCTTACAATTTCGTAATGATTTCAAAACATCATTACATGTCTATAGATATATCAATATGAATAAATTACAATTTTAAATGCGTAAATTTGGGCAGATTTTACTCCCACGCATTTGGATCATTTAAATAATCATTTAACTTGTAATAAGCTTTTTTATATAATTTAGATTTTACAGTTTTTTTAAATTTATTAATAGGCAAGTCTCTAATATTCTTCGGAAGCTTATTGTAAAAACGTATACATTGGCCCATAAAGGAATTGCTTATTCTGTGGAGACGAGTTTTATATACAACCAAATCGTGTTTCTTCCTAGTATTTACATTGTGCGTATGACATTTCTCGGAAAAATTCATAATATTTTTCTTTACATATAGTAAGTTTTCCAGTATATATTGTGATGACACAGTTAGAATATTTATCTCCTTGAACCTTTCTCTGAGGGAGTCACGCGGACCTAGTTGATAGATTGCTCTAACAGCCCGTTTTTGCAGAACAAAGATGGTATTAATATCTGCAGCACTCCCCCAGAGAAGAATTCCATAAGACATTATGCTGTGAAAATAACTGAAATAAACCATTCTAGCAGTATCTATATCAGTTAGCCGCCTAATAGTTTTAACTGCATATGCCGCAGAACTTAGTTTACCCGAAAGTTTTACAATATGTGGACCCTATTGCAATTTAGAGTCTAACATTACTCCTAAGAAAGTTGTTGTTTCTACAGGTTTCAATTCTACTCCATTTATTTGTACATTAGTTTCTACACATCTCACATTCGGTGTAGTAAACTTAACTAATTTGGTTTTTTTTTCATTCAGCAACAAGTTATTAATATCAAACCAATAAACTACTTTCGCAAGTGCATTGTTCACTTCGTCATAATTATCTAATTTTCTATTTATTTTGAAAATCAAAGAAGTGTCATCCGCAAACAACACAATGTCATGATTGTCCCTTATGTAGTAAGGCAAGTCATTTATGTACACTAGAAAGAGAAATGGACCAAGAATTGAGCCCTGCGGAACACCTATTGTGACTAGAGAACCTGGAGATCTTTTACCATTTATATCAACTTTCTGTATTCTATTGCTCAGGTATGAAGTCATGAGGTTGAGAGCCTTGTTCCTAACGCCGTAATGGTGTAATTTCCTGACCAGAGTATCATGATTAACACAGTCGAAAGCTTTAGATAAATCACAAAAAACCCCAAGGGCGTCGCGTGATTCTTCCCAAGCAGCAAATACCTCCTTTAACAACTCAACTCCCGCATCAATGGTGGAGCGACCCCGAGTGAACCCGAATTGCTTTTGATGAAATATGTTGTATTTATTGAAATGCTTTAATAGTTGATTGAGCATTAGTCTTTCAAAGATCTTACTTAAAGTCGGTAGAATAGAAACAGGCCGAAAATTGGTGGGATCTGAGGTTTCGCCAGATTTAAATAACGGTATAATTTTACTATGTTTCATCAAGTCAGGAAATACACCAGAGTCAATACAATTGTTAAATACGACTACTAAATAAGGAGCTATTATAGTTATAATGGATGAGATTGTCCTGACTGACAGTCCCCAAAGATCCATAGATTTTTTCAGGTCTAGAGTTTTAAACGTATTTATAATATCTTTATAATTAACAGCTGTAAATTCAAAGTTACTATCACATGATGATACATTTTGTTTAAGCAGCTGTTCAGCTGAGGTGGAAGACGACTGAAGTGATTTAGTAGTCTGTATGGGAACATCTGAGAAAAACCTTTCAAATTCCATCGCTACTTCCAAATCAGCTTTAACATTTACATTATTAATCTTTAAGTTAATATTACGGAAGCGTGTTTGACTCCTACCAGTTTCACTGTTAATAATATTCCAGGTTTCTTTAATCTTATTTGTAGAATTCTTAATTTTGTTTTTTAAGTAAACTGACTTGGCAGTGGAACAGGCTCTTTTGAAAACTTTAGAGTAGTCTCTTACATAATTAACAAATACTGGATCAAAATTAAATGATTTTTGACCATACAAATCGTACAACTTATTCCTGCTATTGTAGATACCAGGCGTTGCCCATTCACTAAAGGTTAGATGATCACAGATCGTCTTTACTTTTGGCACAAAAGTGTTGGCAAATTCATCATTTATTAAATTAAATAAAGAACTGTATAGCTTATCCGGACAATCATTATAAGGCAAACATGGTAGCTTCACAATTAATTTCGATTTAAATTTTTCAATTCGGCTTGCATTTATAGGGATAAAACTTATTTTCGTTCTTTGCACTTCAACTTTTTTTCTAGGAAACGATGCTAATTGACCACAATGATCAGAGTGCAACATATTAATAATTGATTTTTGGCTAGGTTTTCGGTTAGTAAAAATATTGTCAATGCAAGTTGCACTTGTTTCAGTAATTCTTGTGGGTTCATAAAAAACGTAGTCCAAATCATACGACTTAAATAAATTTAAAAAATTACAAGTGATTGAGTTTGTCTCTAATATGTTAATATTAAAATCTCCACAGATAACAATTATTTTACGACATTTACTGATTTTAAATAGGACATCTTCCATAATTTTTAAAAATTGTTCAAAAGGGGCACATGGTGGTTTGTATACACTAATAACAATGAATTGTTCAAACTCTATACAAGCTATTTCAGTAACTCGCTCAACAGACATGCTTACGAGGTCATTTCTTTCCTTACATATAATATTCTTTTTAGTAATTATTAATGAACCACCATGTAATATGTTTTTTCTGCTGTACGAGCTGACAACATGGTGATTACTAAAATTAAACATGAGCTGATGGCTTTTTAGCCAGTGTTCTGTAACACACAATATATCAATATTATTACAATTCATAAATAGCTCCAATTCTAAATTTTTGCCTGACATCCCTTGAATATTTTGGTGGACAAGGATGATACAATTATTTTTAGAATTTTTATTCATTACAAGTGGGGAGGATAATTTATCTAAAACCTCAAAATTTTAGTCTAATATTTCATTATATTTAGTACTGCCAGAGTTAGTCTCTTTTGTCTCAAAATTTAATTTAAAGAATATGATGCATATTCCAAATTGTCATTACTTAATGTCAAATTTGACTGCCCAATAGAGGCAGAAGTTATAGCCAATGTTTTGGCTTGATTAAAAATAAAGTAACATAGCTATTTTGCTATTTGTTTTTTGTAATTATTACAAAGAAAATATTTATCCTTTGTCAAAAAAAAATTCTTAATAAAACCATTAAAATCAACAATGTCAAATTTTTTATCATAATTTGTCATTAAATGCAATTTCATATTGCATTTATATCTATAGTCATTTTCTGCATGAGTCAATGACCTACTGTAAGGCAGGGTAAATAGAATTATTTTTTTTACATTTAATTTGGAGAGGTCTTCAAAATACTTTTCCATAATCTTGGAATTAGCATTTCCACGTCTACCAATAAAAATAAGTATTGTACTATCAGGACTGTAAGTACCACAGATCACCCTCTGCAATATTTGAATGTAATTGGCACCTGGCATACAGAAATTAGTAACAGGCTGTGCCATATACTGAAACATTGTTTGACCCATGTTTTTGCCTAACTCATCACTAAACATAATGATATTGTTTTGTTGTTTACTATTGTTCACTTGTGTCCCAGCTTCATCAAGATTTTTCTGTGAACAAGTTTCGTTATCGACGAGTGAAACTACTTGATCTTGTGTATCATATAATATACTAGAAGGGTGCCCTTCGTTGTTGTAAATATCCTTATCTAGACATGAACATATTCGTTTTTTACTCAAAGATTCAAATCTCTCTGCATTATAATTACAAAAATCTTCCATGTCATTTGAAGCAAGTATTTGATAACTTAGTTGTTTTTGAGAAATAGTCTGTATGTTTTTTAACATACATTTTAATGACTCCTCAAGACTGTCAATTTTTGATTCTAATTGTTTACTATATTCTATGTAATTAGTAGTTGTTGTAACAGCCGTACTTTTAATATTATTCAATTTTTCTGATAATTTAATGTTTTTCAAATATTGCAATTTGTGTTTTTTAAAAGAATTATGTTGATTTATAATTCTTTTTGTCTTATTTATAAACTTATTAACACGTATGTATTTCTTCAGTTTCTTTGCACTACTAAAATAAGTTTTTGAATTATTAACGTTGGAACTATTTTCTATAAATGACTGTTCCTTGATGAAGCCGGGACTACATACCGTTAACTCATCAAACAGGCTTTGGGAATGTTTGTCTGTGGACAATTCTTTATTTTGTATTGCCAAATGTTTTACATTGTTATTTGCAAGACACAAGCTTATTTCTAACTCATTGATTTTACTCAATGCCTGTTCATGAGTATTACTACACTCAGTAAAGGATTTTATGGTGTCCTGCATGTGGTTGCATTGTTCAAGGGCAACCTCATACTTAATATGCAGCTCGGATAGTTCACACTTTAATTGTTTGTTTTTTTCCAATATTTTAACGATTTCAAATTCACTGTCCTCCCGTTCTTGCAATAGCCGTTCACTTAGGTCTCTAGATGTTTTCAAGTCCAACAGACATTGTTTGAGCTTCATATCTGTGTCCTTAGCAGTGGCCTTACGGGTCATCATTGTGGATGTATGAGCCTTACTGTTTGGCTAATGAATACACTGAAAAGTATAAAAAGCAGTGTCAGAATAAAATAAAAGAAAACAACAAAATAATGTTATACTTGTAGTCAACACTTAGTATTTTAAATGTAATGTGTCAGTAGTAGGTGTGTGTCTGCGGTTTCAACAGTCACCGTCAACTTTACTTCCACTATTTGTCAAGCAAAGAGAGATTACATGAACCCAAATGTATGTGACTTGACGTTACTCACAGAAGCTGTGAGTTCTGTGGAGTGATTGTATGTGAATTATAGTAATTTGCAGAAACAAATAAATCTTTTAAGACAAATACTATCTATCTTAACAATTCTTTATATGTTCCTGGAAGCACTATTAATGAGTCTGTAATATTATACTAATGTACTCTTTAGTGTGCAAAACAATTAGTTAAAGCCAATAAAAAAAAAACATTTAATATTTTAAACAATCTTTCCAATGTAGGATGTAGGTATCTTTGAAATAAAATTTACTTAATTTATTGCTAAGTGCATAGGAACTTTGAGAAATAGATAATAATAGATAGTATTAGTGATTGATATTTAAGAAAATAATACTCCCCCGGTAAAAACTTGCAGCCGTTGTACTTATTTACAACTTTCTCCAGTTTGAAAGATAGACCAGTAACATCGAGTTTTTGTGATAAGCTATTTTTGACTGATTAAGACTTGTCACTGGTTCACAGATATTTCCACTGTTTGTTATTCACATTAGCACTTGAATTTAGTAGTTTAATATATAAAAAGACATCATTTAAATATTTTATTTCGATAAAACTTTTATCAGCTGTTTCAAAAACATGATGATATGCCTGCCATGCTCAGTAATATTACCCTGGCTACCTTTCCCTTCAATCTGAAACACAGCGAACTGCTTCACGGCAGAAATAAGAAAGGCGGTGGTACCTAGCCAGACGACCCTACACATGGGTCTGCCACCTAGTAAAAAATAATCTTATCGAATTTTTTCTTTGAGACTTCAACACTAATTATTAATGTTCCTTATCATTATGAAGAAAATAAGCGTAATAATATAATTAAGGTGATTTAAATGTTATTATTAACATTCAATCAATTGTGGAATCGTATCCCAAAGGAATGGCAATGTTGTTCTTGAGACAACTAAATTGATAACTATTGAGGTTTTAGGGGAGCTAATGGAAACACACAGTCTTGAAGTAAAGTAATTTATATTTATCTTAATTTTTAGGAAGGTGTGTTTCTAACGCGTTACGTTGCTAGAGAGCACAGACTCAAGTGACACGGGCGCTGGGACTGCACTAACACAGGGATCGAACTTAACAATAAAAACAATGAATTATTGCTAAATACTACTTGTGGTTAAGAGGGACATAATTTATTTTTGTAAATTTCAACATCAATAGTTATCAATTTAGTTGTCTCAAGAACAACATTGCCATTCCTTTGGGATACGATTCCACAATCGATTGCTTTCTTCAATTAATTTGTACAAGGTAATGCATTGCCTTAATGGCCACTTGAAACTGTACCTCTGGACATTTAATCTATCCAATATAGCAGCGAGAATGTTCCTTTGTCTCTAAGTGTCGAGTGTTGATAATCGAAGAAAATAAATATATAAAATAGTGTCGTTATGAAAAATATTGTTTCTTAACCCAACATGAGAGACGCGTACCTACGGTCAACAATACACAGACTCCTCATTGTCTCATAAAAGGAAATATTTTTAAGTAAGTATAAAGTAATTTAAGATTTTTTCCTGAAAAATTAAATATTAAGTAATTACTTAAAAGGAGACAGGCTGGCAACCTGTTACTATTTGGAGGCACTCCACAGCCCATACTGCCAGATATGGCTTTAAGGGTAACGAAATGTTACCTACGGCTCTGCTAAACCCCTCTTGGGACTGTGAGTGTGATCGGTTGTATGTATGTTAATCCTCTTCAATTTATAATTGGGTCAGATTTCGCAGGTACGTACTGCTTTCTGGTTCCTCTCTCCTCTCTGCAACGCTATGGAACCGGCATCCACACAGCGAATCCATGGAATGCTAAGAGCTTTCGTCTGATTTATTCCCATTCATTTGCAAATTTCATTTGGATTACTAATTCACCCCAGCCATTCGTATTCACATCCGAATACCTGTTTCATCCGAAAATCGGTTGGAAATTATCTGTTCCTAATTCTTGCATTTTAAATATTCCTTACTGATCCGTCTAAATACAAACCGGTGTTATGCTTCAGTACTTATGTTTGCAGAAGTTTATAAAACATTTAAATCTTATAATAATATGAAAAATCGTTTCAAAAAATCGGGAGTTTTCTCCCCTCAACTTTCTCGTATACCGGAAACGACTCAAAAGTTGATAAAAACATTATCTTTTGAGGTCATTCATGCATGTTAAATTTTGGTCACCCATCAGAGTACCAACCGCGCACTTGGTTGCTTAACTTTCGTGATCGACGACTCAAAGCTTGATAGAAACCTTATATTTTGATGTCATACATGCATGTTAAATTTGGTTGCAATAAGTTAAAGCATACACAGACATAATTCCAAAAATAGTATTTTTGGACTCAGGGAGGTCCAAAACGTGTAAATCCGTGGTCGAACTTTTTGACGATTACAAGACTTCCTCTATACCTAGCTACTACGTATGATAAAGTAAAAAGGGATAGATACTTTTGCGCAACTTGCTACTTCATCTAGGATATCATAGTAATGTCACAGTATATAAAGTTTTTACGCTGTGGTAATATCTAATAACTTTGTGTTTCAACAAATAAATTGCTCTGTTTATCTTTAGCGAGATTTATCAATCCGCCGCTTAGTAAGTGAAGGTAAACTTGTTAATTGTGCTCTATTTAGGCCCCATTCAAAGGGCCAGACAACCTTCAGAATATTAGATAAAACTATCTAATCATTTAAAACCCAATCAAGACAAATGACAGTTTATTACAGGAATAACTAACGCTATTTATTGTTTTAGTAATGCTTTGTCAAATATTCGTGCTTCATCTTATTCATTCTGCATAGATATGATGGTAAGGGTGCAGCACAAATGTTTGACAAACACACGGCCATGTGAAGTTCCAGCATATTTTAAAATTGAAGACATTGTTCCCGGTCCGAATAAGACTACACCTGTTCTTCTCATGAGTGTCACAAAAGGCGGATACATGTAGAAAGCGGATTGCCAGCGTCGATAGCTTATCGCTACTGATAACCGCTACATTAAGCAAGCTGATATAGGAAGGGGTTGCCTCTCTATTATAGTAGTCTGGAAAAACATCGCTGATTGCTGCAGGCTGGAACTTTCCAGTGACATTCTGAACTTATCGGCACGTTCTCCACAAAAGTAAAGAGAATACTTACGTCGAGTAGCATAACGGCGCCGTTAATCATCTTTTTTAAATAATAATAATGCAGCGTCGCGCCGCCCGCATCATCGGCGACGAAGAGGTGATTAACTAAACATCTTGAGCCTCTCATGTTGCGTCATTGAGCGCATGCTACCGTCTGTACCATGGCGAGTGCTCTATGGAGCTTTTATCCCTAATCCCACAATCTCTCTGAACTACGCGTGCTTGTCTACGTTGTTACCGACAAACTGTGGCTACCATTCCAACCAGAACTAAGAAATTTGGCAACTCGTTTCTTTGTCGCACAATCAATGGAATTCACTGCCAGCACACTTGTTCCCCCCTTCTTACGATCCTGGGTCATTCAAAAGAGGCGCGAAGAAGCCGGTCGGCAAGGCGAGTGTGACTAGCGCGGTGGTTTATCTCTCGCGCTAGCTATCTTCGCATTTGGACCCCACTTCTGCTTACCATCAGGTGGAATAGAATCATTTTCTTGACTTTTTTTATAAAAAATATAGGTACGTTCTAAAGGCGTCTCAAGGGAAAAGAAAACCCACCTACAATAGCATACTCATGGACGGTTGATCAGACAAACGGCAGGCTATGTATTGTAATGAAATGAAAAATCTCTTTATTTAAATGAACTTTGCTAAGTACTATTAAATCATAAAATCTAATGTCGAAACCCACGAGAGTATGCGATAACAAGATAGAGTGCACCAATCCCAAATCAATTGCGATCAGAGTAGGAGAAAGCAAGAATACACAGTATTTAATTAATTACTTTTAATTTAGTAAGTTAGATGTTAAGACAGACGATAATTACTGGGCATGGAGGGCATATCATCTTAGTCCCCAGGATGGCAAACGCACTTGCGGTGTTAAGTGATTTACACTTAATATTGCAAGTGTCTATAGGCGGCGGTGACCACTTAACATCAGGTGGGCCGCAAGCTTGTTTGCCATCTCCTAACATAAAAAAGACGAATCTGTAAGAAACTATAGTGTTCATGTAAAAAACTAATAGGTAAGCAGAAAATATTGTAATTACAGAATGATATTTATTATAATAGTGGTAAGATAAGTGGTTTGTTAAATTGGAATGTATCCGTTGTCTTATTTATGTCCACAATTGTTCGTGATCAGTATTAGGAGTTAGGGTCACTTATGCAATAAGGGCATGAATTTGAATATTAACCGCTGAGACATGATGATCTTCCAATATTTTATATGTCTGTGAGAATACAGAGACATACAGCTATGGAACATCGCTTCCTCGGCGTCATATTGCGCCGAATTTGATAAATGGGGTGTCAGCCGATTTTTCTTTGTAACAAGCACGTTATATTCAATTATTTAGAGCGGATACGGAAATCAATGATGTCTTGAGAATCATTTGTCACTTTCTATCTAGATAGAGACATACGATGCTTAGTACGCGTTGATTCTATAATACGATCATTAATCTTAATTGAGAAAGATCTCCTAGATAGTTTAATTGCCAAACCAGTTAATTCCAAATGGAATAAAATTCAGGAGACACTTAAAATGTTACGCCGAAATTCTGTTGTGTACAATCTGAATCAAGAAATATATTTGATGATATACAAAGTTGGCTGGTTTGGAAATTATTTTCTTTTTTCATGATAGTCAAGATGTGCCCGGATGTTCTAAAGTATGAATTATTATTGTACATTTAGGCAATATTGACGCAGTGGTGGTGGAGTGGTTAGTATAGCTGCAGCTACAGATCAAGCGGTCCTGGTTCGAATCCTGGTAGCGGCAAATATTTGTGTGTCGAACACGAGTATATGTTTGGGAGTCATGGTTGTTTATATATTTATTTAAGTTTATTTATAAAAACATCTAAAACTATTATGTATATTAAATATGGCCGTTATCTAGTATCCATATAACACAAATTCTTAGTGATACTAATTTGGGCTAGATAATTGGTGTGAGCGTGGAAATATATTTATGTAGCACAACGAACGCCGGCGACCGTACGTCGGAATTAGATACACAGGCCTAAAGGATCCACCCCGGGGTCGATCCTTGTGTTTGTGTTTGGTTTGATAGGTGGCAGACTTGTTTTTAATCCGCCTGGCTAGCTAACACCATATTATAAATGTATGTCGCTAAAATAGTAATTATTGAGTAGATAACAGCATTGTTAGTTCCGATAGTTGATGTCCATTGTTGTGTTCCGATAAAGATAAGAGATTACTAGGCCCTCGGTGGTTGAAGGGTCTGCTTGAACATTTTTACCACGTCTAGCTTTATCATCACTCGCCATCGGGTGAAGATGATGGCCAAGAACTTCTCATCAAATTAGACAATAAGTTTCACGTAAAAGCAAGGCCACTCTCAATCCTGGCTCAGCGCGTTACGTTGTCATTTCATTGCCGCTTATGTAAATTGGAAGTGATGATTTATTTTAATTTAAAATTATTGGATTTATTGTAATTTAGTAGATATAATGGCAGGAACATAGTTCAGAAATTACCGGGATAAAAATCCTATGATGCATTATTTATCCGAGTACCTTTCATCTTTTTTTTACATAAAAAGGTCAAGCAAATGACTCCATTCCACCTGATGGTAAGCAGAAGTGGAGACCAAATGCGAAGATAGCTGGTGCGAGAGATACACTGCCGCACTAGCCACCGTCGCCTTGCTGACCTGCAAGGTGCTTCTTCACGCCTCTTTTGAATGGAAGGAGGAAACACGTGTGCTGGCAGTGAATTCCATTTCTTGATTGTGCGACAAAGAAACGAGTTGCCAAATTTCTTAGTTCGCGTTGGAATGGTAGCATTAGTAGCAATGGTAGCTGAATCCATTGAATCGTTGTTACATGATTGACGGGCAACTATCCAAACTTTCACATATTAATATTAATCGTTATATTAGTATATAAGTAGTATAATTAATTACATACTAAATCCGTAAATAACAACTGTTTGTTTTACATTAAGGATTTATTATTTTAAGCTTTAGTTTTAAAGGAAGGTATTCATTCCAGATCTGTTTTATATGATTAACAGAATAAAATCTTATCAAAAAGCTATTTAATACTATAAATGCCAAGTTGAAATAACCAAGGGCGAAGACCGTGCGAAAACAAGAGAGCGGTGCGGTGTGTTGTTAAAAGATAAAAATATTCATTTTAATCAGGAAAAGTAGGTATGGGCACTAGAAATATTGAATACGTAAATGACCTTCTTAAAAAAGTAAAGTTTATAAATAATAAGCATTGCGAGATAAAATTTACGACCGATAAAGTGATTACCCCACTCGTTTTAATATCGCTTAGGTATATTAAGTTATTTGTTTTGGTAGACTTATTTAGATACTTACCAACGATATCTTAATGTCGTAAAGTCATACCGATAACTCAATATATTTAAGTAATTGCCTTCAAACTACGTGTCAATTTAAATACTTCTTGTGAACTTATAAGACAAACTGAGAACTTACTGATAACATTTAAGTAGCTGATTTTGTGTCTTGCTTGATACGTAAAATTTCCGTGGATTGTTTTTGTTTTAAATTAAATATTCTTTCGGCATGTTTACATGTTGCTATGACGTTCACGAATAAAATAATGTAGGGTTGTTAACCGACCATGCAGAGAAGACAGTTCTGGTGCACTGAGATACAAGATCATACTTAGTTCAGGCTTCAGTCACTTATAATTTTTATACGCCAGCATCATTTTTGTTTGTCTTAAGCCGGCGCCGGACATGGCATTCAAAGTCAAAGTTTGAACAAACATTTGAATGCCTGTCACATTTAAAACATATGTATGTACCTATTTCTGACTTCAAATGTGTGTTCAAACTTTGCACAAATACTCAAATGCCCGTGCCACACTTGGTGACTTTGTAGGTCTTTGCGTATTTGAACACATGTCTGGCGCTGGCTTTATGTATTAGTTTTTTAAAGGTGGGAAGAAAAATAAACGCTAATCTATTCTATTCTTAAACACAAACATTGAAAACTTACGGCCCTGTGAGGTAAACGATTAACAAGTTTCGAATAAATCCTCTTATTTAATCATCTAAGGGTAGTGGTTAAGTCCACCGCTTTCAAATTTAGAGAGCCGGGTTCGATTCCTACGGGGATAAAGTTCATGCTCGGTTTTCTTGTTGGTAAGGCTTGCTTTAATTCCACCAGGTTATTTACCACCATCTATCAAAGACGATAATAATTGTGTTCGTTGTTACCAGTCGACAGCATCGTTGTGCTCCGATAGTTAATCCAGTCCCTCATGGTTAATCCAAGGTGAAAAATCGATTCCAATTATCATTTGCTATCAGGTGACCAAAAACTTCGGTATGAATCTATTCAAAGAAAAAAAAGGTAAAAAATGGCAAGAAACTAAAATAGACTTTAGTGCCAATACAAAACAATATTTTATTCATTCAAAAAATCTTAGATATATTTACAGTATAGTACATACTAAACTTAATTCTAACCAATCTATCCATATCACTGTACACGGTATTATGCTAACTTGACACACTACATGCCCTTAAATATACTCAAATGGAATATGGCAGGCCCTTCTAACGACTAGAAGAGGTAATTGCGGTAGACATACCACAAAAAATATTGCGAAAGGGCTAAAAAGTATGCAGGCCCCAAGCCATGCCATCAGAAACCACGTTGGCACAAACGCGACTTGCTCAAACATCATGGTGCTACACAGTATTTCGTAGACATTCGGAGCGCGTTTCCAAAGAGTTCATTATAACGCAACTTGTCAAAGGCGTAACAACTAAATTGTTCAAATCTCGGTCGTTTTGAGGCCGAGCTCTGCTCTCGGTGTCCGTGCGACTAGGAACGCCACCTGAAAACAATAAAAACAAAAAAATGTAGCCCCAGTTTTTTCTTGCATTGGCAATAATGAGTATTGCCAGAGTCAACCCGTAGCTGGTAGGTTTGGCGCTAGTCAGATTTTTAATTTCATACAATTTGGTTACATATATTTTCAACACATATTTTCAATGATTCAAATATTGTTTTTGAGTAGATTTTTTTGCAGTGAAATAGTATTTTTATGCTCAAGCATCCGTGTTGATGTTTAATTATCAATAATATCATTGAAATAAAGATGCTGTGGGTATGACGAATCTAGGTACTGAAGATATGGCTGTCTGTATGGATAAAACTAAATGTAGCTTACTACACAAGATAAGAAAACTAATCTTGTTCCGTAAAACTGCAATTATTTTACGAAATGCACGCGAAACTTGTTATAAAACCACATTTGAAATTTCACTGTAATGTGTTTGCAAATCTTCGTTCCTATAGTCATATTATTTGTCTTAGTTATAAGTGTGAATGACGGGGGCTTGGCAAATTAATTGGCTTGAATTGCATGGAATGGTGACAACGTGTTGGAAATAAAGCAAATGAATTGTGCTATATTAAGACTGAATACTCTTCTTATGTGTTGTTGAATGTTAATTAATATTAATAAAAGTTGACCTTGATCAACAGTGAACGAATTGGTCAATGAAAATATTATATCATTTACAATTAAAATTTTTGAAAAGTTGTTGCTGTTATTAAAATTGAGTTAATTCATAATTAAAATGCTATCGTAGTGAATAGACAACCTCAATGATTTCAACAGCAAATTTATCGACTAATAGTTGTTATAAAATTAACGGATCTTTGATTTACTAGAAGTTTCATATACAGAGAAGTTTATCTGGATTTTAATTTCCGTATCTACATCAACCATTCTTACAGGTTATGTCATTTGATAGTATAATTTTTTTTTTTGTATTGTGATCGACAAAATATCAATTTAATCCGTAAATAAATCCATAACTGAGATTCAATTAGTACTACTTGCACTAATTTGTAGGATAATTTTACATGAATCGTTATGGTTGTTTTATTTCTAATCATACCCATCTATATCAATCGTGATCCGTAAAAACTTATCGATATCAGTGGTTATCTCTGAATAAATAAGCAAGCATATTTGGAGGAATAAGCATATCGCTACAAAATTGGGAATGAATTCGTAGGAAATCTAACGCAAAATAAGTACTAATCTAAGTGAAAGGAAAATTGGCAACATAGAAAAATGTAGCATTATAAAGCCAGAACTTCGTGCTACGGCTCTGAATTTTAACTCATTTGCAAAATAATTAGAATTGCTGTTCCACGTGACATTACAAAGAGATTGCATTAAGATGAAATTTTGTAATATTTTCTTGCATTGTAGAATGTTAATCTACAAATCATAAAATTGCAGGAAAAGAGAAAGAATATGACGAAGGCAGAGTTGAAGAAAACTCTACGAAAAGGAATGAAGCTGATTGAGTCTAAATCTCGAATTCTATTGGTTTAAGAACTTTGATGTTTCTTTATATACCTTTTCAGTATACTGGGCTTACTCTATCTAATTGTGTTACTTAGTTCTGTTTAAAAGTCGTATATCTGCTTTATAAATAAAAACTTGTTTAATGCTGGCAAATGTTGGTAAGTAGTTGATGGATTGACTTAATCTTTTGCATTTCAAAAGATTGTATTTTTATGTACTTTTTAATTACGAATTAATTCACTTTGTGCGTAAGGGCGTTATCTCCCACCCGGGAGGCACCGATTCTAACCCCGCCCAGTACCAACGTGTTTTCAAATTTTGATACAAATTCAAAATTTGAAAACACGTTGGTACTGGGCGGGCTGGACTGGTACCTTTAATCGACGCTTTTACGGCGAAGGAAAACATCGTGAGGAAACTTGCACACACCTATAATGAAATTCTTAGGTTGCGTGGTTGACTAAGGCCTAATCGCCTCTAATCTGGGGTAGGCTCGAGCCCCTCGGTGGGGACATTATGAACTGTTGATGATGATAATACAGTCGACTGGTTGTGTGGCAATATGACTAGATTCAAACTCATGTATAGGAAATGACATGTAAGGATTTTATGTATGGGTCGATGCTTAAACGGCACTAGACTCCCTAGATTTCTAAGTCAAATAAACCAATTTGGCATATTTTATTTGCCTTTCAATTGTCTTTATTTACTTTTCAAACCTCTTACGGTACTAAAGCGATGTGGTGTGATTGCCAAAAAATGTAAAGCGACACTTCTAGTGTCTCGTGTTGTCGTTAATAATACTCGGTCGAGACACGAGGATTGGATTTATAAAATAGATGCACTGTTATTATTATTAGTATTAAATTGAGCAACAACAAACGTCATCCTGAAGTATAGAGATAGCTAATAATTAATACAAAATATTTGGCAGGAACTTTTACAGTGATAACTCATCACATCACGACCCCAACACAAGAATGGAGCAGAGCCAACGGGGAAGAGTAAATTTCATCTTGTATACCGCAAATTGCTTTGCTGTTGTACGTACCTACATTGAATTTATTATGACTTTCAATGCTTGCGTATAACCGGCATTGTAAAGACAAATTTATTCGTGTGAACATGTAATATGATGCTCTTGAGAATCAGAAAATTAATTTTGCACTTCTAGAAAAAAGGTTGTAAAGGATGTTAGGTACGTGTTCATGATCGCAAAGGGCGATGTAAAAATACTTTGTCTCTCTTTATGATAGGAGTATATTGCGCATATCATCTTTTTGTTTCGATTTAAAAATAAAAAAGTCTTTGCTATGATTCTCAGATCACTTATATGATCTGAGCTATGATTAGTGCTATAGATTTTGTCGTTGTATGAAAAGGTTCGTCACCTTAAAGTCGATATTTTCTTGCACCAGGGCAATTATCAGTTATACCCACATTTAATTTGAAATGAAACAGAATATTTTATTTTATATAACACTGACACATATTCGATTCAAAATTCATAATGAGTAGTTAGAAGTTCCCATTAAAAGGAAAGGGTATTGATAGCAAGTATATTATAGGTCAAAGGGGGCGTGCATAGATATTTCAGATAGGGAATGCAATGCAGTGTGTAGTGTTAAAAATAAACCTTATCTATTTCAGCAATCCAGCATAGTTTAGGTACATTTTGAGTAACTTTTACCTAATTTGATGTAAGATACTAGCAGATATGGCTTTCATCAACATCATTTCAGCCAAGAGACGCCCACTGTTAGACATAGGCCGCCGCGATATGGTTTTACGTGTTAAATACAATTCTGCTAAACCCCTTTGAAACCTAAATGTTTTTTGGCTAGGCTTTGCGGGCAGAGTCGAAAGTTCGCAATCCCTGGTCACTGACCTACCAAGGCACAGCTTGGTGAGAGGAGGTTCAGTGGATAGTGAGGGTAACGCCTTTACCTCTGAGTCCCACATACCTGCAGTTGCATCGTACTGCAAGTATAATGCGTAAAGGCATTAGGCCTCTACGAAAAAAAGGTAGAGTAAGCAGTGCCCATTTACTTGTATGGTGTGCATGCCAGTGATTCAACGTCTAATAATATTCGTTCATTACCTAAGTTATGTTGTTTCTTTTAAAAAATAAAAAAAATCTAAAGTGTAATATCACGCAAGTTTCATAAGTACCTAGTTAATGTTTATAAATGTTTTGAATGTAAGGTCAATTTTTTATTTAAAATTATACGGTGAAATATTTTCATCCTTGATTTAAAGTTATATAGGCAATTTCAATAACATAATGTCAATATAAACGTAAATAAATACACCTATTTGAATTTTAAAAATAAGTATTTCCTAACTCTTTAGCAACAGCGCTATCTTTAGTCGATTTAAAAAATATTTTTGAAGGAAGAATAAAAATATTCCATAGTGCTATTATATGCATAGCTGTATTATCCTAGCAGAGTCGAAAATATGCTAATGAACCGGAAAATTTATTATGTAGAGAAGAATATACATTTAAATTTATATAATCACATCAGCCTTTATAATGAGACCCACTGCTGGGACACAAGGCCTCTCCTTGTCATCTAAGTTTTAAGTAGTAGTCCACCACGCTTGCCCAACGCGGATTGGTGGACGGAGTACAAGGTGATTAATACCACTTTGTTGAACCATTAGTCGCCTTCTACGATACCCATTGGCATCGTAGAAGGCGACTGTATTCTACTCTGCTGGCATAACATGGCTGGGTATAATATTCATGAATGTTTGATAATATCTCTGAATTCTCGACAAGTCCCGCTGAGAATTTTGTAAAATTGATAAAAAAGGTAAAAGAAAACTATGGAGTAGCAGTAAGTATATTCATATAAGAATACACCACTACCCTAGTATATAAATGGGGGTGCGGGTTGTAGATGTATGTACTCATGGGTGCGATGGTGAGCGGCAACATCTACCGCCAAGTCCGAGCACGCACGTCCACGTCATTGTCCAGCAATGGTCAATGAACCCTCCTACACTGGAGGGTCGTGCACCCTGGGCAATGCTGAAGGCTCTTGTAGGCATCGCACATACCAACTGTCCCTATAGCCTCAGTAGCAAAGCGTGTTGGGCTGAGTCTGTAACTGCACTCCCACAGCTGCGGGCGATAACCTTCCCCTGAATCCTATGTTCCGAAAAACCACAACTCAACCCTCCCTCCAAATCCTAGATCCCCCGTCAATCCTGGAGGTGTGGTCAACCTCGACTTCAAATAATGACCCCTCTTACTGTGAAAACCCACGCATTAGGAGGTACCCTTCCCACTTTCCCATGATCTTTATCCAAATATCCACTCCAGACCCATCCTAAATCCGTCACAATCTCTCCCCCCCCCGAACCGTGGCGGGATAACCACACCAGGTCGATGCACATGGCCTCGGGGAACCAAATAGCCCCGGAAAGAGCATCCAGATTGTGAGAGGAGAATATATGGAAGCGAATCTTAAAGAGTTAGTACCCCAGGAGGGTACCAGCGCCACCAGCGTTGGAGAATCCCTCCCTGACGCCGTCTTGACGACGTCAGGCTGCCCCGTGTACTCTGGGGGGGACAAAGTTTCGCATACCAATATTAAGGAAGGACCACCCTCGGGAGGGCATTCGAAGGGCAAGAATGCCAAGAGCAAAGGAACCATCTCTGGGAATTGGAGGCGACCGATTGGGCCCCAATTTGGAACTAGTTCGTTGCTGCCAATTCCCGGAGAACGGACCACCGGGAGGGACCATATGGAAAGCGAGAACCGTGGACGGGGAGGATACCGTGGAAGCGGTATGGCGGGGCCGCGGCCTGTTGGGACCTATGGTACCAACAGGACGACGGTACTGCCTGCCGGGACCGCCGTGGCCTCCACGAGCACGGGACCCACAACCGTGACCAACGTCGCGATGGAGGGACTCAAGTGTGTACAAATTAATTTACACAAAGCAAAGGCTGCGACGGCCCTTTTGGCCAGACAGCTCAAAATGAATAAATTCGATATTGCATTAATACAAGAACCTTATCAGTATAAGGGGGAGATTAAAGGCTTAGGGAGCACAGGAGGAACAATTATATATCACTGTCCTACTAATGATGCAAGGACATGTATTTATGTCCGTAAGGGCATAAATGCCATGGTCTTACGTTCTTTGTGTAACAGGGATCTAACAACAGCAAAGATCCAAATGGAAGTAGAAGGAGGTCAAAATTACACTATACTTATAGCATCCGCCTACCTTCCCTTCGAGAATAAGGAACCAGTACCGCCACAGTGGGGGGAACTGATCAGCTACAGCAACCGAGAAAACTTGGAGCTTATCATCGGTTGCGATGCGAATGCACACCACGTCGTCTGGGGCAGCTCAGACGTCAACGAACGGGGAGAGAAATTACTTAACTATTTGGTAAGTTCACCCCTACAAATTATTAACAAAGGATCTAAACCGACATTTATAAACTCGATTAGATCAGAGGTAATTGACATCACCTTAGTTACAAACAGAGCATTGTCAAAAATCTCAAATTGGCATGTGTCTAATGAGGTCAGCGGTTCTGACCACAGTTACATTTGCTTTAGGTACAATATAAACATTGTACGAGACACAGTACGACGAAGGAATCCAAGAAACACCAATTGGACTCAATTCAGAAGGGATCTAGAAACAAAATTAGATGACTTCACTGGTAAGTTCAACTCCATCATAGATATTGAATTTGCAGCTGACAACGTTACTAAGGCCCTTTTTACATCTTGGGCGGATAACTGCCCAGAGAAAAAGGCAACAGGTAAAAAGGAACCATGGTGGACGCCAGAACTAGCTAAGCTACGCCAGGAAACCCGCCAAGCGTTTAATCAAGCCAAAGCCAAAAAGGACTTCAAGGAATACTCCAAGAAGTTAACAGAATACAATCGGGCAATACGCAAAGCACAACGGAAATCATGGAGAAGACATTGTCAATCCATAGAATCCGTACCTGAAGGAATGAGAACCTTCAGGGCCTTTTCAACGGTCAAGGCCAATCCACTTTCTTCTGTAAAGGATGAAAATGGACAACTCACGGCAACAGCCAAGGAGACACTGAGCGTTATATTCAAAACTCACTTTCCTGGGTCAACGCAAATCAATGCATATGAAGGCGAGCCAATCAGTGAAGAGGAACAACTTACACGCACCTCACGAACTGATTGGAAAATCGCAAAAAAGGTGGTGGATGACAAGAAACTGAGTTGGGCAATTAAAAGTTTCCAACCTTTTAAAACTCCTGGCCCAGATGACATCTACCCAATAATACTACAGGAGGGAGCGGATATTATTATACCGTACCTTGCAAGGATATTTAAGGCATGTATCGCATTTGGGTACACACCTAAAGTTTGGAGGAAAACAAGGGTGACGTACATACCAAAGGCTGGTAAGAGTGACTACGAGGATGCAAAAGCTTATAGGCCCATTAGCCTGTCATCCTTTTTGCTCAAAACCCTCGAAAAGCTCATTGACCGACATATTAGGGAAGAGCCATTAAAAAGAAAACCTCTTCACGGGCTTCAATGTGCATATCAACCAGGCAAGTCGACTGAAACGGCCTTGCACCTGGTGGTAGATAAAATAGAAGGGAGCTTAGAGGCACAAGAAATCTGCATGGCAGCATTTCTAGATGTAGAAGGAGCCTTTGATAAGACCATGCATGAGTCTATTCACAAGGCTGCAATATGTCATGGCATTGATCCAACACTTTGTAAGTGGATCAATAACATGTTGAAAGGGAGAATAATAACAGCTTCACTGATGGGAGACAGTATGTGTATCAAAACCGCAATGGGTTGCCCCCAAGGTGGTGTATTGTCTCCACTGCTGTGGTGCCTAGTCATTGATTCTCTATTGAAAGACTTAAACAATGGACCACTATATACCGTTGGCTACGCGGATGACATAGTGGTTACGATAAGAGGGAAGTTCATGAGCACAGTAACTGCGCTTATGCAAGAGGCCCTTAAAAGGGTGGAACAATGGTGCAACAACCACCGCCTCTCTATCAACCCAAAAAAGGCAGTAGTAATACCATTCACCAGGAAGAGGAAAGTAGAACAGACCAAGTCACTTACACTCTATGGAACGCAACTGCCATGGTCCACGGAGGTAAAATATCTAGGAATAACACTGGATAAAGAACTAAAGTGGAAAACTCATGTAGACAACACAATAAAGAAATGCCAAAGGGTATTCGGATTGTGTCGGTCTACGTACGGCAAAACATGGGGACTAAAGCCCAAAGTAATGCACTGGCTATACACTATGTTAATCAGACCGATTGTTACATATGGTAGCATAGCATGGTGGCCCAGAACCAAGTTATCTACTTGTCAAAGTGACTTGGCAAAGCTTCAGAGAATGGCGTGCCTGGCCATCACTGGAGCATTCCGGACCACACCAACGGCAGCCATAGAAAATATCCTTGGATTAACACCGCTGCACATAGTCATCGAATCACAAGCAAGAGACACTCTCCATAGGTTACAGGTATGTGGAACATGGAAGGACTCACAGCCGAGGACACGACACACCAAATTTGAAAAGGATCTAAACCTAGATATTGTCACAGCGATGATAAGTGATGTAAACCAACCATCGTTTGTATCTAGGAGATCATTCAGCATCCATATACCCACTCGGGAGGAATGGAAGCGAGGACTCAAAACCCCTAAAGAAAACAGTCTTATATGGTACACTGACGGATCAAAAATGGAGTCAGGTACAGGGGCAGGTATTTACGCCAACGGGTATGAGTACCAACAAAGCATGGGCAAATATGCAACGGTCTTTCAGGCCGAGACATATGCTATAATTGCCTGTGCTCAGAAGAACCTAGAAATGGGCACCAAAGGAATGACCATTTACATTCTTAGTGACAGCCAAGCGGCACTTAAAGCCTTAACTACCTACAAAGTCACTTCAAAACTAGTTTTGAATGCGATACACATACTAAATAATCTAGGCAAACACAACCTAGTCAAACTAGTGTGGGTACCGGGACATGTAGGGATTGAAGGTAACGAAAATGCTGACAAACTAGCAAGGAAAGGATCGGCTCAAAACATCAATGGGCCCGAGCCTTTTGTAGGATTATCTAGAAGTACCATAAAAATGGCACTAAAGGAGTATTGTCAAAAGAGGCACCTCAGGGACTGGTTGTCCACTCCCCGACTGACACACTCAAAGAAATTTTTAGGATCCTCACACATAGGCTACCTTAAAAGAATGGGAAGAATCAGCAGAACCCAAATCCGCTGCCTCATAGGCGCTCTCACTGGCCACTTTGCCACTAGAAGACACCTGTGCACAATAGGCAAAGCTGATGACCCCATCTGTAGAATGTGTGGTGAGGAGGAAGAAAGCATGGAGCACATACTATGTGACTGCGATGCACTAGCCAACAGGCGACTAAGGGTCCTAGGTTTAGCTTACCCTAAACCAGAGGACTTTATAGACCTTATTCCCGCCAACATCGTGAAACTCATACAATATGTTTTCGATATTGGCGGGGATGGGTGATAAGGAAAGGGGAAGCACAAAAGATCCCATAGGGTCGAAGTGCTCTGAGATATGGCCTCAGCCCCTTATTTAAGAATAAGAATAAGAATAAGTATATAAATGAACCTACTTTGAGTAATCTGTTGAGCCCAAGTCATTTCCAGAATTCAAAGCTAATCATAAACGGACTGTTAACATCATACTATCACAAAATATTGTTTCGATAAAAATTGGCCGCAATTTTTCTCTTGTATATGGCTACAAAATCTACAGAGCTTTTGAGTCGTTAAGGTAAAATACGACAACATAGGTAGATCTTTATCCAAATGCGTAATAGTTATCAATGATAACTGTAATCTTAACAACAGGGGCGTGGCAATAGATCGGTTTCAAAATTCTTGTAATTGTAAAGTCAACAACATTCATTTTTTAATGTCAGTAACATTGAAAAATGACCTTTATGACCGATAAATATACAAACAAATTTGGATATGTCCAACTTTTCAAGGGCACTAAAATATTTATTATTCAACAAAACAAGCTTAAGTACTTGTAATCTTAATCTACACCTAATTGACCACCAAGTCTTATCAACATTCTTTCCTCTTTCAAATATTTTTCCTTCTTTGCACTAAAATTTACTCTCGGTGAATTTGCATGTTTAAAAACAAATTGTTATTGCAAACAAATATAATATTGTAATAAAAAAGAAAAATTAGGTAACCACATAATCGACATTAAACGCTTAATAATCGATATTAAACGCTTAATTCGATACTTAGACATTCTTATATAAGGATAGATGCGTTTGTCAATCGACAACTTAGTATGAGTTTTGATAGTTTTCGAGCTCGATCAAACGTGTCGTCTCTTTTCATACATTGTCCACTGTTTCTGATAGTTTACGCTACGCTAGTGGGCAATGTATGAAAGGAGACTATACATTTGATTGAGCTCTAACTCATACTAGGAGTACTGGTCAGTTAATAAAAGATAAATTATAAAGGGGAAATATTTGATTGTTTGTTTGCATTGAATACTGGACCGATTTTGATGAAATTTCGCATGGAGATATTTTGAGATCCTGGGAAGGACGTAGCTGCCGATATTAACGTGAGCAAAGCCGCGTAATAGAACATTATTTTACTACCGTGCTCCCAAATTATTTGGGGTCGGTTCACAGTATGCTTTGTTATCGACATACCTGGTCAATGATTAAGCATTATTTTTAATGGCAGGCTACCTGCCTAGCACAAACCCTCCTTGGGAATGGCTGCCATTGGTGCCACGAGCTTAACGTGCCTTCCAAAGCACATGGGAAAATCGATTTGAATAATTTGCGTTCACCCATCCGAGTACCGACTGCGCACTTAATTGTTTAACTTTCGTGATCATTACTAAGAACACACAACCGCGGCGTCATCGACCTCTTCAAGCCGCGCAAATACTATAATAAGTAAATGAACCAAATAAGCTAAGAAGCTGACGTTTACAAAACAATAAATCTCTCAATAGAAGATGTAACTGTGTCAATTAGAGCGTGGCTTATATTTAGCAGTATAAATTACTGTAACGCATTTGAACTGAATTATGTTACCTACTTATGACACAACAAGAAAGGCAAATTGTTACCTTGAGACGCAACCTAGGTTTATAAACAGATCTTGTATCATAATAATTACGAAAGATTGTTTAAATTTGGTGTTTACCTCACGTGTAACCAGGTGCCATTTTATATCTTTACAAGTATTAGAATATTATAATGACTAAATTGATAAATAATCTATGTAAATTTATAACAGCTAATTTCAATGTTTTACAATGTCATATTTGTAATGTATGCTAAATTTGTTATGTCTATTTCATGAACGTTAATTATGAATAAAAATTTAGTTTTTAGATGAAACGGAAAACGATAATAACGCAATCAGATGTTTAATCAATCTAATATTGACTAAAGTTACAAAAAGTATTTTTTTTTGTAAAATTTCATGAGTGGATAATTTTTTCAAAAACGGATTTTCGGACGGAGCACAGGGCATTTCCGTAAAGAAGAACCCAATAACGGAATAATATGGTTAGTGGAATAGTCAGTAATTGGCCAATTTTAGCCAGGACTCTTCTAATCCTTGTAAAGACCGATATTTGTTGAATAGTATCATTTAATTACGAGCTGTTTTATATTTGTATATTTTGGAAATAAATTTTTTTGAAGATTTTTTATTGAAGACCATTAAAGCAAAAGTACCGATTTCGTTATGCATGCGATCACTTCCACACCAACTTTGGGGATAGATAAAGTATAGGTGTCAATAACAAAAATGTGAGTTTCTGTTCTGCAGTCGGAATCGCGTCCTAAGTCTAAGGTCAGCGAGTTATCACAAGGCTTATCATGAGAAAGGTCGTATGTCACTAATGCGGTTTTAAAAAAATAACTTTACTTACAAAAATATTATATATTTTAGTCGTTATCTAGTATCCAAGTTATCTAGTAACACAAGTTCGTAATGAGACTTAATTTTAGATAATTGGGGTTAAAATACCAGCCCATGTTGCCAGATGTGGCTATTTAAAAATTAACAACAGCAATGTGCAATGCGTAATATTGATAATATAATTTTTATACAATATATCGAATAGGTACTCAAGCACCGGTTTTTTGTAATGTTATTGTTTATAATAATAATTGATATAGCTCATTTTATATCAATAATAGTGGTTTAGTATTATAATTAGTAATACAAAACATTAAATCACTAAAATAAACACATCATTAAATTTTGGAAAACTTTTATTTTAATGAATTAAGAAGTTATCCTCGATCATCTATTTGTGGTATTAATGATACTGTCGGCCTCAGAAGTAGATTAAAACTTTAGTACCTTGACATAATAATTATTCATACAGAATGGTGGCAACTATCATAATTACACGTGTTGGAGTTGCTATGACTTGGTACTATAGTGTTAAATCCATATATTTTGCCACTGTACCCATACCTATTTATCGTGCTCTATGGATATTACTGTCGGTATTCTACATTGTTATACTTTAAAGGAGCCATTTCTATCATCGATGCTCACTTTAAATTTAACGAAATATACATTTTTAAGCAATATTATTTTGCGAATTAGACCTCATATTCTTATACCATGACTATTTTCGTTTCCTATTTACCTGACAAAACTAGGAATATTCCCTATATTTAATTGACACTCGTAGTTAATCAACGTGAGCGTCCAAGTGAGAAGCGAGTTCTTTTGGTATTGTAAACCATCATTATAAAACCCGTTTATTTAAAGGTTTTTCCAAATTATAATGTTACTAGCGGACCCGGCAAACATTGTCCTGCCATATATATATTTTTTTAGCGGTATGAAATATACTTTACGACCTATTCTCATACCTAAAAAATATACACTAAAAAAATCATGAAAATCGGTCGATCCGTTCCAGAGCAGTGCGACCCTAGACATTGAATATACGGTTCATGGATGTAATTTAAAATTAACATAATAGATTTTTAACTTTTCATAACGTAAAAAAATATTTTTGTTTGATAACGTTAGAATTTTTTATTATATTGTATCTATTCAAGATTTCAAATCTTGAGCTCTTTATAAAAAGGTTTCAAATTATGCTGGGTTTCAAATTATATGTTAATTTAAGATTTATGTATTTTTTTTTAATTATGTGGCGTAATGGACGTAAAACTTATCATATACAAAGTTAAGTGCTAAGGAAACAGATGAAGGTTTTCTGTACACGATGATGTTTGGGTTGGTTTTATGTACAAACTCAAACTGGTTTTGTTGACATTGACTCTGATAAGCAGTGGAGTCGCATCTTTTGTGAATAAGCAATAACGTAATACCTAATAAACAAAACGTTACTTTTAAGCGTCTTTTCTTCTCGTGACCTAATTTTATTATTTATTTTTGAAGTGCTTTTCTAGTTTTATACAGTTTTAGTAATTTATTGTAATCATACGGTTCCTATTATTAAATATTTAAAACGCAAATAAAAATTAAACTTGTATACGATACTATCGTTTATTTTTGTTTTCGAGTCAAGGCATCACAGCGTCAGTTAAAATAAAATTCCTATTTTTTTTATGATATAAGTAAAGATTGTTTATACTCATGTTTTCACTGTCCATCTTGAACCTTATAAAGACTTTTCGCGCGTAAACTACTGTAGCAAAATGTAAACAAATATTACGAACCGAAGCAGTCCGCCCTCCGGTCGTTATCCTGTGTATAACTACACGTGCTCCATATTAAGTATCACTGTCACTTTCAACAAAGAACACAGCATACTGTATGTTCTAGTGTGCTCCAACTTCGAACTGTTTGCAAGAGCGCGCCGCCACAGCGCGGCCGCACGCAACCGAGTTTCAACACCATCGGCGCCGTAAGAAACATTCTTTACATCTCCTTCACTCCTACGACGATGGTGGGAGACAGTGGCACCAGCCGAGGCGTCATGCAGTGGTCGACCTTCAGCATCCACCATTCTTGCTAATAAGCCTTTTGCAATCGCTCAGTATTCCTTGTGCCACTTAAGATGCATACTCAGCTCAGAGCAATTTCATGGTCAATTATCTGTACGTTCAAGGAAACAAATGTGACTTATGGTCACCATAAATATTTACGACTTTGTTACAAGTAGCTCTCTTCTTAAGTCATGCGAAACATTTTGTGAAAGAAATATAGGTCTGCTTTGTGAAACTGCACGTGTTGCATCGCTATAATGGTAACTGACTAGTTTAATATTGTTGTAATGAAACATTCGTTTACAAAGTACTACTTAAACTTATCTACGTGTCATAGAAGTATTTAACATTAAAATAGTTATGTAGATAATTAACTGAGGAACTATTTATTATGACAAGTGGTATATCTGGTAGCTATGTCGTTCTTCAAATTATGTAAACATTACGCACGTAATAATCTATAGTAAAAAAGATAGTTACATATTTAATTTACGTATAATATTTGAGGTAAATCTATAGTATTGTGTATTACAAATAGGAAAGATTTGTGTGTTTATAACGAGTAAACTCAAAAACCGTATTTAATGAAATTTGTAACAAATGTAGATTACATATTAGGAACCCACATAAGCTACCTTTTATTCCCTTTTTCGTTCTCCACACAGGTTTCATCCCCTATTTTAGCCCCACACAGGCCAAAATTTCAAGCTAGAATTTCGCTAGAAGAAATATTAATTTATTTCTTATCAAGTACGTAAATCCTAAATTTTATGGTTTTATTTTCACAAATGACGATCTTACATAGACACTTTCATCCCTTATTTAAATCACTTCAAGCCCCTTTTTCGCGATAAAAGGTTTATGTCCTTTCTCAATGTCTAATCAATATTTGTACCAAATTTAATCAAAATAAGTTTGCAGTTTTTGAGTTTATTCGTTACAAACATAATGTGATTAAAAAAATGTTTTAAAAGTATAAATTGACCACACATGCAAAGCCGGTACGTGCCACTAGTTAAAAATAAAGAGCTTCGTATTGAAATAACATTTAGTGCTCTAAAGTATTTTCATAGTGTTTAACAAAAATCGCGATTAATATCAGATGACCTATTACATAAAACATATCAGATGAAAAAATATCGAAAGTTGCATATTTCCTGCATGAACTTGTGTAATTCTAACGATTCACCGACTCAAACTAGACCTACTTTGTCCAGTTATTTCACTAATCTAATCAATAATAAGATTATTACTTTCGTAAGTTTAAAAGGGGAAACTGTCCATAGTGACAATAATTCTATATCTGTAGGTATATACATAGTGAAAAGCCAAACGTTACTGACTGATCATACGGATTGCGATAAATTTGGTACCTAAGCACTACGCCACGGTAATATTATCTATACATTACCGTGACTACGCAGATAGTTATTACAACGTATGCATCCGCTAAGAAAGAATTTGCCAAAATTCACAACACGAGCGAAGCTAGGGACAAAAACTAGACACAAAATAAATAAATAATTTATTTTTTACTATTTTTCTCATTCACATTGCTGTTGACCTCAAATAGCTAGATGTGACGCAACCTCACTGGAGAATTTGTTAAAAATTCGAGCACCTTGATGGAATTTCTAGCCCGTTGGGTGAATTTCCGATAGAGGGTTTTCAGCCATAATTAGGATATCAAGTACTCCCGAATCTCACTGTCATCTAGAGTCGCTACAATGTCCAAGTTGAAAGGTTGAGGTTGTCTCAAATGCTCAGGTCTCGGCTCAGTTGTGTTGGAGAGATAGACGAGAAGCGTCCGGGCACAAGTGTGTATTAGGGGAAAATGTATGTACAGTCGAACCAACTGAATCATGACCCACTTGGCCGATCATTCCTTTACAATCATAAATTTAGTTAGGTTTTCTTCGCTATCATGCGTGTTGCACTTAGTACGTTTTAAATATGAATAATAATGTGTTATTACGGGTCAGAGATCTATGCAATTTTAATCTTTGTTATCACTGCAATAAAGTCTCAATTAGAATTTCAAATAAGATCCCGTTCATAATCTAAACTCTTTTCACTATTGAGAAAAACGAATAACTATTATATTTTTAAAAATAAAATTACGCTATGTGTCAGATGTCAAGTAGTAGTCGAAAAAATTTTAAAAGGCCATATTTATTAGACAATGTCAGTGTCCAAAAAATTGATAACTGGTTCGTTACTTAAGAAATGTATGTTCAAGCGAATTTCAACCTACTTTGTATTGAGTGACTGTAGGAAAATGATCTTAAGGTGGGTCATGATTCAATTTGGTCGACTGTACCTGTAATATCGCGACGGGTGCGTAGACCGGGTTTCCATTTCAATTCGGGATAAAAAGTAACCTATCAGCTGAAAGACCATTCTAAATTTTTCAGTCCAGTCGTTTTCGAGTTTATTCGCTACAAATATACAAATTTTCCTCTTTAAAATATTAGCATAGAAGTAAAGATATATAGTATAAATTAAGTAATCGAACATTAGTATTTCACAAAGAAACGACAGCACCAAAAGCAATAATAATGATTGATGTATTATTTTTACAATGAAAAATTATTAGTTTAGTAAATTTAACTCACTATCTGTCAATGTGAATTTTATTTATAGTGCAATGTTATCAAAATAGCTGGGTGATTGTCTCTAGAATAATATTATTACGACAACAAATAAAACTGTTGGCAAGCACTTAAATTGATAAAAGCAATACCTATATAATATCGTTTCAGAATTGTTGAGATATGATATGAAATTATGAATAGTCAGCTTGTTTTTAAATTAAGTGTTTTGTTGCTATGACAAATGAATCATACTTGTTGAGAAATGATATTGATAGTGAAACGGGATGTAGATAAAGGTTTAAATCTGATTTACGTTTTCAAACCCGTGATTCTCACCAATAGATAAGTAGGAATAGGTAACATTCTACGGCGTTGGTGAACTGCAAAGAAATAAGTCTATTTCCTTTACAAATATCATGGACAAGCTAACTTAAGGTTATAGTATTAATGGGAGTACCTACATAAGGTTTTTTGACATGACTACTGCTAGTCGCTACAGTCTTCTTAATCACTCATTTATCACTACTCTATAACCATTAAGTCACTTCAAGCTCTACAATCAACAGACCCAGATCAGGGTTATAAGAGACATACAGAACGCTTAATCACCCAATTGTTATTGCATTTACTGAACCTTTGGTTCTTAAAATCATCTTAAGCAGCTCATGTAGCACTTATTCTTATAAGCAAAACGTTAGTTGAAAAGATGTACTGAACTGAAGTTTGGTTTGCTATAGCAACCACACCCTGGTAGGGCGATGTGAAACTGTGAATTGATTATTAAAACCGGTGATAGGGCGTTCGAGTCGGATGGGAGCGTCGTGTCCATGTATGAACGTCCTAAATATCTATTAGATATATTTTTATTAATGCTTATGCTTTACACGGATTTCTTAAACCTATGTTAAATTACGATAGACTAATTTATTATTTGCATGTTAGGGCTTTATCTATGAAATTGGCGAATCAATTTTGTGTCACAATATTATCACAGTATTTTATTAAGGATAACTATTAAAAATGTTGTATTAATGACTTGCGGAAAGCATGTGAACATTTATGTATTGTTATTAGCTGAATTGATTGATTTAATCACAAGTAAACGCTTGTAATAAACTCTGTTGACCATTTTTTTCTGTATTGCTGTTGATTTTTTAGATTAAACAAGTTTCATGACATTATCAATTAAGTTCCTGAGAAAAAAAAAAACTTATAAAAGATTATGCTTTGTTTAAAAAAAACTTTCACACAAAACAACAATTTCTTAAGTGGCGACCTAATAAAAGTAATTAAAGAGCTTTAAAAAGTTAGGTAGCAAGTAAACGCGGTTTAATTTCTAATGGAACAAAACAATTCTCTTCAAGTGTTGTTAAAAAGTTTGTTTCTCTATTCTGTTGTATTTTCTAAGTGGTTCCTTATCGTTATAATCTAAGTCAACAGAAAAAGGAGGTCAAATAATTGACTTCAGTATTACTAATATTGTAATTAATTTTAGTTGCGTAATTTAATTCGTTGTACCTACTCGTACATTCAGCGCTAAGCTACAACCTTGCGGTATAGCGAATCTATGCTTTTGTTTTTGTCCAGTCAGCATTTGCTGTTATTAGAAAGAGCAACTATATGGCTAAGGCTTACAGAGTGTATGTATACGAGAATGTGTAAAACTCTTTGCCTGCTATAGTACAGTCAACAGCAAAAGCAGATGATCAAAAACAGAACTAAATCCTTAAGAAGAAAAATCTTTGCAAGCACCTAAAAATATCAAAACACTAATTTCATTGATGTAAATAATCATTGGTGTGGTGGTTACATAATTTACGGATTCACTAATTAATTGTTTTTTGCACTTAAAATTACGAAAATAATAAATTAATAGTAATACAGTTTGCAAGGGAGAACTTATCTCTATAAGAGATATCTTCTAGCCAACCCAAAACGTCAGAGAGATATTATGTCAGTATCTACGTGAGAGACATGAAAGTGCACTAGAAGATAAAAATTAAAAATAGTTGCTCGGGGGAGCTTTTTAAATAGATATTTTTATTGTCTTCATTTGCTGCTGACTTTATAAGGAGGCACTGAACATGACTGAACGCTCTTGCACTCATAGATTAATATAAGTACTTACGTACCTGCACTGATGCACACAGAGACAGTTTGCATGTATATGTATACAGTATACACACTAATGTGCTTACCCGCATTCGTGAGATAAAAAATCTGTATCAAATAGTTTGTCTATGTTTTATATCAAATATAAAATGTACTTACATCATCCACAAGTATTCCTCGTTGCTTTTGCTGGTTTGCCTTTGCAGAGAACCGAACTGTGTACCTATAACAATATACTGGTATTACAATACTGTCGTATATGCCACTAAAACCTCTTTAACAATGATATTATAAGCTATTAATATAATATGATTGCTCTTTAATATTTCAGTGTTATAAAATAAAATAAAAAATATTTCGGTTTCAATGGTGACCATGTTATATGAAAGTAACAACAAATTAATTAAATTAAAAAGGGTACATTGTGTAAAGCTGCTCGTATTTCCACTATTTTAGGAGAGTGCTATGCAATGCTAAAACGTTTATGATTAGAAGTAAATTTTCATTATATCTTCTTAGACTAAATGACTCAAAAAGCGACCGATTCTTTAAGATGAATTTGTGATCACAATTTTCAGGACAAAAGTTACTGTCAGGAAAAAATATGATCACCCATCAATCGGGCATGTTACTTAAGTTTCATATTTAAATACCTACTGTCCTCTCAATTATTGTCCAATATATACATTATTAATTAAAAATTTGATCTATCTATAACTGTTATTGACATAAAATCACATTTTTTATACAAACAAGAACATATAATTTAATAAGGGCCAGTAATTGTTTAATTCAGACATGAAAGGAACGACCTTGTGCTCTGTAGAAATTAAATGTAACTCCCATAATAATTGTTGAGTAAACCTTGTATTTAATTAAGGTTAAGAAAACACTATTGTTTTATAATTTTAATTGTTCTAAAATGAATTTTCCTGCCTAGCCACCTAGGTTAACAATGTCATTTATACTCGTAAATCTTTATAACATATACCTAATTTAACTGTTTTTGTCGATTTTGGTTAGAATAATTAAATTTACCCAGAGTAATAAACAAGAACATAAAACCGCACCTTCAAAACAAACGTAAAATTTTATTAATATGCCCAATGGCATACACAATCTGCAGTTTGGCGCCCAATGTTGAAATAAAAAGTACTGAAAATGAAAAATTGCAATACATTTTTGCAGTCTAATTATGTCTATACTGATATTATAACGAGAAAATATTTAATTGTTTGTTTGTTTGCATTGAATACGCTCCGAAACTAGTGGACCGATTTTGATGAAATTTGGTAAGGAGATATTCTGAGACCCTGGGTAGGACATAGGATACTATTTGACGCGATTTTTCGAACCGACATTAACGCGAACGCAGATGCGGGTGACCGCTGGTAACTTCTAAAAAACTAGCTTGTCAATTTGCGCAATGTATTGGTGTATTAGTGATATAGGGCCAATTTCGTTTTTAAAGCGTGATAATGTACATACCTAAATATTCACGTTAAAGATTTTTGAGATATTTAAATCCAAGGTTTTAAATGTTTTTTTTTTTCAGTATATAACAGATTAGCAGAAGAAGTAAAAATATCGTTTGATTTATTTAACTATGATACTCGCCCTTTTCCGTTTTTAGTGTGTCATATAATTAACACTCAAAACACACTTTTATCGTTTTCATTATTTTAATATTTCTGCGAATTTAGAAGCTTTGTTTTCGATCATTAACTTCTACCGTTGAGTGTACAATAAAATAAAAAAGTACCTACTATGATTTGAGAGTTTTTTTTTTAATATAAGGACCTAGCAAATGGATTATTCCTGATGGTAAGAAGTGAAGTCAAAATGTATAACTCCACTAATCAACCTCACTTCTTTGAAAGTGTTTCTTCACGCCTCTTATGACTGACCCGGGATAGTAAGAGTAGGAGAACACAAGTACTAGGTGATAGACCCATATGTAGGGTCATCTGAATAGGTACCACCGCCTTTCTTATTTCTGCCGTGAAGCAGTTCGCTGTGTTTCCGATTAAAGGGAAAGGTAGCCAGTGTAATTACTGGGCATGGAAGTAATTGTTAGTCCCCAGGATGGCAACGCACTTGCAGTGTTTAGTGATTTACCCTTAATATTGCAAGTGTCTATAGGCGACGGTAAAACCACTTAACACCAAGTGAACCGCAGTCCGCAAGCTTGTTTGCCATCGTTTAGTACAAAATGGTTTTTGACAGTAAGTTCTTTATAATAATTGTCTAAGTTTATAAAATTTAGATTTCGACATTTGCTTATTTCAAATATATGTTGTTATGACAGATTTAGACTAAGAATCCTGATGTTAAGTAAAAACGGTCTTTAATTTACACCGTGAAGGTGATAATTTTATTCACGAATGACATCATTGTATTGAAACCACAAACAAATTACGAGTTTCTCAAACATAAGTAAAAAAAACAAGAAACAAAATATACTCGTAGCAACACACTTAGAAACTAATTGCTGCTTGCTGAAGTTATTATACATTATTATAATATTATTATCATATTTTATACTATAATTATATATTACAGTCCAAACTTAAACCAAAGCCTAACTATTAAATGTTAGACACGGCCTCAATCGTTACTAATAAATATTTATTTACAGCCAAAATTGACTTTGAAATAAGTATAATTGAAGTAAATTCCTATGTAAGTTATTTAATTGGTAATTTGACAATTAATTTATAACTGAAACTTAATTTATTTAAGTTTAAGTTTTCATGTAAATATGGATTGATTAATATTTAGATAGGTAAGAAATAAACGTATAGTATGTCTAGTACGCTATATTTCGGTAAACAACAAAAACTGGTTATCTTTCATGGTTAACTTGTGCCTATTAAAACACGTTTGCGGTTACAGGTTTTCTTTTACCACATTGGTTTTTTATTAAATAATAAAGCTGCGTTCAATTCTTTACTATTTGTTACATGCACATTGAATGACAGTCATTTAAAAACAATTGTTTTCTCATCTTTATAATATTTTATTTTAAATATTTTATCCACGCGGGAGAAAAAGTCTTAATAAAAATAAAAGCTTAAAATTAATAGCTAATATGATAATAATAAAGAAAATGATAAATGCATAACATTTTTTAAATATAAATAAGTACCATAAAATAACCAACAGGTAAATTTAAAGTTATGTTATTACATTGAAAATATTTTTTAATGTAAATAAAACAACTGCTCTCAATTCTTTAGTATTTGTTACTTGCACATAGAATGACAATAATTTAAAAACAATTGCTTTCTCATGTTTATAATATTATCTACCTCATTATATTTTATCCACGCACAAAAACAACACTTTATAAAAATAAATGCTTAATAATTAATAGCTAACATGATAATAATAAGGCCCGTATAGTGATAAGGTTCCTGTCTCTGGATCCTTAACCACCAGAAGCCGGGACCCTGATCTTGCTGCCGATGGGGAACTGCATTTTAGTATTTTTAAATGTTAAATTTTATTGTGTTATACATTGTAAGAATTGAATATTTAGAAATATAATTTTGTATGTATTTTAAATGAAATAAAATGGAAATAGTAATAATGAAAATAATAAATGCATAATAATTTAAATTCTGAGCTAATACAACACAAAAAATAAAAATAGATATCGAATGGCAATATTGGTAGGTAGAAAGAATAATTACAAAGCTCCTTTGTTTGTTGAAGTCAGTTCATATAAATAATATTCTAGTAAAAACTCACTTGACTGGTAGTTTTGAGAGGTATTTGAGTTGACGCTATTCTCACTTTCGGTGCGAGATCTTGACGTGAATAGCAAGTTCCACGGATTGTAACTCGAGTACTGAGCGTTGTTTTGTCCTTTCGAAGCAGTTTTATTATCCGAATTCATTATTATATATATTTGAAGCACTAAACTTTTAAATTAAATAATTACTAGTTAAACTCTCGCGCACGCCGCTTGGTAAATCAACAACAAATGTCAGCGCAAGCGCAACGCAAACACACGCCGCCGGCTATGTTTTGGATCGACGTTAGCCGAGGCGCGGCGGAAACGGCCGATGATGTGTTTACTCGGTGGACCTTGCCCCTTCTATACAAAGACGTGGAAGTTTATTCTTAATATAGTCACTTTAACAGCAACGCACGCGTTAATACGAAGTTTTAATATTATTACGTTGGTTGTTTGGTACTTAAGTAGATCTAGAAAAAACTTCCTGCTACTAGGTAGGTAGTTACACGGAATTAATGATTGAACGGAAATTTTAATAGACAGTACCATTATATAGTAGTCAAATTGAATTGATTCTACGTGAGAGTAGCATGTCATGTAGATTTGTATCATTGCCGCATATTTTTTTAAAGGATGATTAAATTATGACAATGTCAAAAACCATTTTACATGTCAGAATTCCCAGCAAAGATTATCCTCAGTATTTGCTGTACAAATAACGACAAAATACTGTAAACATGAAGATTCCTTACGTAGTATCTGAAAATACGAGGCAAGCCTACTCTACGAGCGCTGTGACGAAATCCTGCATCTCAGAAACAAGTCGTAAAATTGTCGCTGAAGATTTTGAATGGGACGACGACCTTACACCAGCGCCACTTACCTACTTTGCAGCATTGGCACTGTCCAGAATTTTCGACAGAATCAATCCACTCCAACTGATTCTCCAAAAAGATGTGGATATACTCATGGACTTATTCCCAAATGATATACCATTGAAATACAGTGTGCCGTACATAAAAGTATCGGATAACCTTATAGTGTATTTGGGTTGACTAAAAGTGTTCCCGAGAATATAACCCTTAGATTATTTCAGGATGAACAATATTGGAAGAGGTCTTATGCATCTAAATTTTCATCAAGAAAAGAGCTTGGAGTTGAATATTGGAAAGGAAAATATTTGTCAACGTGCCTGCAAGATTATTTGGAAAACGTAAATCCTGATGTTTTTATTGAAGAAGATGCCGTGGAACTTGCTAATTTGGTAAAATTTAAATTTAATATTGTCATGAATCTTCCCGTTTTAAATTACTTAGTTAGAAAATTTATTTTTAGGTTAGCCCTTATATATTTGAATTGGGATTGAATCAGTTACAAATGGTACGCCAGCCGTTGCCTCCAGTTAAATATGAGAATGTTGTAGAAGATACCTGTCCTTATAGTGTTCAAAAACTATATGACCATATTCCTTTAGAACCAGTCCTCGTTAGACTTTACAATCTCCAAGAAATATCCTTAGTATTTGGCCTCAATAATCTTGAAGACAATTATGACACCAGGTATTTTGAATTTTCGATGGCTGACTGTGAATACATATGTAGAGGACTTGAAGATTTGAAGCATTTAAAGACATTTTGAATCAACCGAAGTAATTTGGACTGTTCCAAAGTAAAGCTGATTTTGCAAAATTTAGTCAAGAAACAGAGTATTGAGGAGTTGGACTTTAACCATTGTAAGATAGGAGATTACGGCATGAAGGCATTGGGTGGATTTATATACGTTCACAATAATATTAAACGGATTAGAATTGCTAACAATAGATTTAAAGAAGTCGGTGTGCAAGGTATAGCCTACGCATTGCAAATGCAACCTGCTGCTCCAATTGAACTCTTAGGTAAAACCAGTCTTTTTTGCTCATAAGCATAAGTATTAATATTCATTTATGATTTGCTAAAAGTTTATGATGGCATTCTAGACTTCAGCTTAAACCCAATGTCATTACAATGCGCAACTACATTTGCTGCGGCTTTTGTCCGCTGCAAAGAGAAACCGCAAACTTTGATCGTAAATTCGTGTGGGTTCTCTGGTTCCTCTGCTGAAAAGGTATGATTTATGATGTACACCTCTCCTTGTCAAAGTACTAGTTAGTAAATAGTCTTACATAAATGACCTTTGAAACTGCTTCAAACTAGAAAACTGGGCCTTTCTCATCTACAAATATAACTCGAAGAGTGAATCGCCAGAGATCTTTAGATTTTTATTATGTAAATAGATTATATGCTTTATAGGAGCTATAAACGGTTTACCCTTGTTTGGTATAACAACGTTTGCTCGAAAATCGTTTCGTCTAATTTTAGTTGCAATAAAGTCATTTCGCATAATTATTCATTTGACCGAATATTTAATTGGTAGAATTTTATTTAGCATAATTATTCATTTGACATAATGTCATTTCACCGAATTTCCATTTGCACTAATTTTATTTAACCTAATGTTTAATTGGTAGAATTTTATTTAGCATAATTATTTATTTGACATAATATCATTTCACCGAATTTTCAAATGCACTAATTTTATTTAACCTAATGTTTAACTAGACTAATAATGATTTGGTCGAAAGATCGTATCGAATATTCAGTTCAGTAATTATTCAGTGAAAACGCCCTAAAGTCGCTTCTGGCACTCGCCGGCCGCTACCGCGGCACGCTCGCTTCGCTCGCTCGGCTTGTGCGCTTTGTTCATGTCAACCTAACTCGCTCGTCGCTTCGCTCCTCGCTAACCTATTGTTCAATTGAACATTCGATGAAATGAAAATTATACCACCTGAATAATACATCAAATGAAAATTATACTTTTTGATCAATAGCGCAAATGTTGTTATCGCAAATGAACATTCGATGAAATGAAAATTATACCACCTGAACAATACATCAAATGAACATTATACTTTTTGATCAATAGCGCAAACGTTGTTATCGCAAATGAACATTCGATGAAATGAAAATTATGTCAATCGATATTATACAAAGTGATTATTTTCTTAAACGTTGTTCGAAGAAATGATTTTCGACTAAACGTTGTTATACCAAACAAGGGTGAACCGCTATAAACACTGTATACAGGTTGTAAAAGACATGAACAGTCAAACGAGAACCATGTATTCTGCTCACCATCATAACATTTTTCTTCCTTTAGACTATATCTGGGAAATTGATAGTTACCATTTTATTGAAGGTCGAAGTAATAATTTTTTTTTTCATTTTTGTATGAAAACGTATTCTGTACGTTATTTCTTAATTATTGTCCAAAGAAACGTTATAATTTTTTTTAGTATTTCATAACAAAAAATGGCTTCAAAACGTTAGCGTTCAATGTAGCTCACTCGATGCGCACGGACACTAACGAACGGAGCCTCCGTCTGGCAAAATTTACATTGCGCGGAACAATTTGCATTTTTTTTTAACACCAAAAAATAAAAATCATTTCCCAGCAATTTTTTTTTTGAAATATGTCTTATTTTGATGTATAGAATACATGGTTCTCGTTTGACTGTTCATGTCTTTTACACCCAGTATATCATCTCAAAGTAAGGAAACGCTGTCTATTTGAAATTGTGGTATTTTTACATTAGTGATAATGCCAAAGAGGTTAAAATGTATTTTTTTTATCAAAATCGGTAATGACTAATAACAGGTACCATTTGAGAACAAAATTGTCATATGGCACTCTGTATTTTATATGTTTTGGTAAAAGAGGATCATATAAAATAACTTTTTACTTTTCAGGAAATGATTTATTATATGTATAAAGCCTGGCCTTGTAAAATTGGCATAAATCAATGATTTAACAGACAAGAAGGCAAATTCTTGTACCATAGACCTACATTGAGTCACTAAATGAGACTAACTGCTTTTTACGACTTGTCAAGTGTAACATTCTCTTTCAAGAAGCCCAATATCTGTATTGATTATCTAATAATTTTTACCAGACGCTGATTAGTTAGCTAAGAGCATTGACTTTTATTCAATCACATTTATTGTAAAACATACTGTACGTACATGCATCATATTTCCCGCACATCTTCTCTACATGAATATTAATTATTCCATATCTCACAAACTTCCGTGCGCACAATATGCTTAAAAAGGGGTTTGTACCCCTTTTCTTCGTTCTTCATGTTTCAATATTAATTCGTATAGATAACAAAATAAATGAAATATCATTTTTGAAAATACTAATTTAGTATTTTATCCTTAAGTACAGTCATTTAATAACGGCATAATTAATTTAAAATACTAAATTGACATTAAAAGTCTACTAAAATTATGTTTAGATGGCAGGCTTATTGAGCCTAAATAGAGGGCTGACCAGACTCGATATGGCAGCTAACAATTTGTCTGGAGAAGCCGAGAAAACTCTTATAAAAGCTCTTGAACAAAACCGGAAAGTCTTAAGAATTGATTTGCGAAGAACTCGTAAGTATTAACGAAGCATCTATTATATTTAAAGATGAATATCTTATAAAAAAAATCCATTTCATTTGAAAATGTTTTCACCAAAATATTTACAATATAGATACCTAATTGACATCTTCAGTGAACCACTAACTTGACTTCAACAAGTTTTTCTCCTGGAATTCACACCCTAGGTCCCAAGTTCAATCCCTAGGGAACAAATGTAAATTCATCTGGCTAATAACCATCAGCTTATCAAAGTTTGTTGCCATTATAATAGTGTTAACAGCATTTTTATGTTCCATTGCTTACTAATAATATAGCCAGTCTCAATGGTTGTAGATTTCAGGAGAAGCTCGCTTACACATTAAGCCTTATTATCATATAGATATCATATAGATGAAGGCTAAGAGCATCTCGTCAAGATAAAAAGATGATGTTCTTAGCTCACAATGCTTGTTATGAAGCTGTCTCTGTTGAGTCTTGTGTGCACTAGCACGGTAATATTATCATAATATTAACGTGGCACTAGTCTTTATATTTGTTGTTAAAAAATCTTCCTTGAGGCGAGTTTAGTTTTATTCTTCATAACGTATACGAACCATGAAGTACAAAGAAATATAATAGAAAAAAAATCAATCAATCTGTTTTCAGACATCTCAGATGAAACTCAAGCAAAAGTGAATGAGCTCTTGGAACGAAATAAGAATTTGGTTGGACATGATACGGAGCCAAGTGATGAAATACCTCCGTTGTATCTCAATGAACCAGAGTATCTTATTTGGGAATACAATCCCAATAACCCAGACCATATACCGGGAAGATACCCAAAGAGAGTTCCGGAAGTTTAGTGAAATTTAGCTTGATAATTATCTAAATTGCTAGTGAATAGAAACAAAACTACTTACTATGGTGATAATTATATCACATTATTCATACCTTGGCACATGTTTTTATCATATGATCTGTGATGTTTAAGATGAATATCATGCAAGTGTATAATGATGAGTGAAATAAATAGAAATTATCTTTGATATAAAAATTACTGAAATAAATTGGAAGTTAAATGTTTATTGTTATTTTATTAGAACTTCCTTTCCTATTTTTGTTCTCATTTGCATTACGCTCATGGCAGTGCAGCTGTGTTGGAATTACAACTGCTGTAGCAGGTGTAATGATATATAGTCTCTAGTTTAAGAATATTGCTTAGTAATTTTGTTGTGTGTTTAAATATTTCACCAACGCCCTCACCATTATGCCATCATCAATGAATTTTGCTAAATATAATAGGTTGGGGAAAAAGTTTCTTCGCATTTTTTAAGAAAATTCAAAACATTTTTTAATATAGTTTATTTACATTTAACTAAAGTGTGTAGGTACCATTTTGTTCGATAACTTTTTGCCATTTTGTAGGTAGGGACATGATCCCATTGCTATAGAAATTTTGGGACTTTTGGTCAAAATACCGCGACAAGTGGTTTTGGCAGTCCTCTCGTGATGTCAACCTGACACTGCCTAAAGAATTCTGAAGAGACCGAAACAGGTGGAAATCTGAAGGTGCAAGGTCAGGACTATACGGCGGATGTATTAACACCTCCCAGCCAAACTCTCTTAATTTTTGCTGAGTGGCTAAAGATGTGTGAGGTCTAGCGTTATCATGATGAAAAACCACACCCCTTCTGTTGATTAATTCCGGCCGCTTTCTCTCAACTTCTTGCTTTAATCTCATCAGTTGTTCGCAGTGGAGTTCAGAATCGATGGTCCTGCCTGGTGGTAACAGCTCATAATGAATAATGCCCTTCCAATCCCACCACACACACAGCATCACCTTGTTGCGAGTTAACCCGGGTTTCGCCACAGTCTGTGAAGCCTGACCAGCCTTTGACCACGACCTTTTTCGCACGTTCTTGTCGTACGTGATCCACTTTTCATCACCAGTTATCAGCTTCTTCAAAAATGGTTCGGTTTCATTACGTCGTAATAAAGAATCACAAATGAGTACACGGTTCATTAGGTTTCTTTCAGTGAGCTCGTGAGGTACCCAAATGTCGAGCTTTTTTGTGTACCCAGTTTTTTTCAAATGCGCCAAAACTGTTTTGTGGTCAATTCCCAGTTCTTCAGCTACGTCGTAACTACTGACATGCCGATCTTGCTCCACTTTTTCAAAAATGGCATCCATTTTATCTGTAATAGGGCGACCAGAGCGACGTGCATCTTTGACATCAAAATTTCCGGATTGAAAACGCTTAAACCAAATTTGTGCTACTCTCACAGACACTGCACTAGGTCCATAAACATCGCAAATTTTTTTCGCGGCTTGCGTTGCATTTTTACCTTTTTTGTAGTAAAATTTTAAAATGTATCGAATTTCTTCATTAGATTCACTCATCTTGGCGGTACGAAAAACAAATGAAAATCACACATTTTCCTAATTTGAATTTGGAATTATGTTCTTTAAAATTTAAACTTTCAATGGTACCAAAACCAGCCAGATACAAATAGTATAGCCAAAGAGATTTTATTACAAGTTTATACATACTATAATGCGAAAAGACTTTTTCCCCAACCTAATAGATAGTTCTCTCTCTAGAATACAGTGATATCTGCAACCAGGCGTTTCCAGTAATCTTGACCAATTTGTGGTATATTAAAGAGATACAATATTAATTTGTAGTTGATATTTATCTACGAAATAGTATTTTTTTTAAATTGGGTTTGTTAGTACTTTTTTTATAATTTCTCAGTGACTCTTAACAGCTAAATATCACGGAACTTCTTATAATAATATTCTTGGCTAACTGTAGCAACAGAAATTTAGAAAAGAAAAACAATTCTCTAATTACCACTTATAACATAAATCAGTTGGCAAAAGGTGTCAGTTTTAAGATTTCTCTAAGTTAGGACTTAGAATTATTAATTAATCTTGCTAATACTATTACTAGAAATATAATATCTTCTAATTTTTATTTACTTATAATAATTGGAATTGAAATAAAATATATTTAGAATCACGAAAGTTATTTACTATAATTTATAAAAAAAAACTTCAAATTCATTGTTAAAGATCTCTATTATTACGTCTTTTACTAAAGCCTTGGTTATTTAAGTCTGTAGTCACAATACCTAAATTTTTCAGATACTTTCCGAGATCTGGCTAGTGGTATGTGAGGACTGAGGAACCACACTTTTTGTGCTGTAGTTTTTAATATATTTAGGCTACATTTTTTAGATTTGGTCTACATTTGTTGTAACTCTTCTACTAAATCCTTCGAAATTTATTTTGCAAAATACCATTGTGGTCCCTCAGTTCACACGCACATATTTTTTTTACAAATTCTTACTGCTGTCTTATAGTGCCTCTTACTACATGAAACGCAGTAGGTATAGTAATTCAATTATTCAACAAATTGGTTAGCATCGTTGTTTACTTGCCCACTGATGACCTCTGTACTAGTTAGCGTATACCACCTACTCTTAAGATACTTAGAAGGTACAATAACAGTGTAATGTATTTACATTTTCGTTTTAGTTAGACCAAAATACACTATTGATGTTGATGTTCTTTATGGAATTTTTATGGAAGATTACACACAAAAATACGCACAAAAATAAAACGCTTATCTGATAAGCGTTTTATTTTTGTGCGTATGCCGTCGTTTCGGGTTTCGGGATACAGGAACGGACTTATTCCGGCGTGTTCGCTGTATCGTCATAGAAGCTTATAAGCGCGTCAAACAGGTGCACGTGCCTACACACACTTGCAAACCGCCACCGACTGCCACCTGCCACACGTTTGCACGGCGTCTATACAAATGTATGAAAAAACGGTGGCGGCCACCGGTGGCCCATTTGCGCGGAGCCTACACGCGTATAAGACGTTAGTCTGAAACCGCCGGAAATCACATTGATGGCAATCAGGCACACGGTTCGCCCGATGGTCTATGAATACTAGCAGTACCTACAAGGGGTATCACACATGCGTCTTCGACCTAGTAGGAATTGTAGTTTAGCACCTACACACTGACTCGATAGTTTAGCACGTCACAATCTTTCTTGAAGAAACTCATGTTGTAGTCCCCTAGGAAAACCTCTGCAGGGAGTTCGTTCCATAACCTATGCATATAAGGCCTTGGCCACACTCTAGTGCGACGCGTATTGCGTCCGCGGTCAGCTAAATAACAATACGAGATAAACGAGAGGATTGGAGTGCGCAGCTAGTGTATTATATACTCTTTGTGCGCAGCAGGCGACCGCGGCCTATAGAGGCCATATTAGGAGGGTGCGCGTCTGGCATGTTTATCAAATCGTGTTAATTTTTCCACGCTTTCCGTAAGTCACGGAACCGCTTCAACGTCGTCAACAACAAATCCCAGCGTCTCAATCCTCTCGCATCCGCACTTCACTCCTCTCGCATCGCTTTCACTCCCCGCAGTCGCTCTAGCGTGGCCAACGACTGAGGAAGGATATTTTTTCTGGTACTGGTATGATGGTGTTCAGTAGAAAAGAACTTGAGCAGAAACAGGTACTCAATAACCCCCGAAGTCATTTTATTTGTACGCAGTTTGTAAAGAAGGGTTTTTATAAATCACAATGACGTGGATGTCTTTACGCTGAATTTTAATATTCCGACCGTTTCCTTTTTTTTTATCGTTGCTTAAAAAAACGTAAATCATCTTTCAGAAATATATTTATATCTAGCGAAAAAGTGCAAAACATTTAGCGAGTTACGCAATTTAAATCTTTGTAAATTATCGGCAATTTCATATCCGCGAATTAATTGCAAGTAGCATATCATGCTTTTGTGAACATAGTTGATCATTTTCCAGTTAAAACTGGATAGCTTATCAACACCATTATAATTTTCGATTAAAGTTATCAATGCAATTATAGTAGTACAACAACTTTGACTTTACACCCTTAACATTCAACCCTATTGAAGCAAATACAAATATTGCATTTTAATTTAAATACATAGATATTAATTAATTTTAATGGTACAGCTGGATGCGGAAATATTATTTTTAACTTTATAAGATTGATGGGGGAAGCGTTGGTAGGCTCCCACAAGTTGGGCCGACGATCTGGTAAAAGTCGCGGGAAGTATTTTTAAAAGTAATAAAAAGATATTTCGATATATGCAATTGCTGGGGTTTGTCACACCCACCACACTCTCGCCGGGTTAAAACGTAAATTAAATTTTCGTGTTCAGTATTTCTCTCTCGGTCTCAATTTTTCGCTCTCGTGTGCCGTCATGTGCGTGTACAAACATCTACACAAATAGTGATAGCTCACCGCATTCGTGAAATAAAAATACTATACGAAGTAGATCTGAGTTTAATATTTTCCAACTATTCCTTAAAAAAAGAGTGAAAAGATTTTATCAACAATAGAAATGATCAATTTCACTTCGTGTTCTAATAAAAAGCCGCAGATATGGACCGATTCACTGGCTTCAATCTATCGCTCGCTCCACAACTGCTGATATCTGCTTTTATTTGTGAATTCAACTCGAATTTCTGAGATGTATTCGCATAACAATAGTATTTAATTTCGCTTAACAATGTTTTAGTCGCAGTTGTAAAAAAGGATCGAAGCTTGCAATCCAATAAAAATATAGAAAAAAATAGAAAAACTGACTTCAAGACCATGCAAATCTAAAAGGTTTTTTAATTTATTTTTTCAAAAAGCACTGAATCTATTTTTATATAATCTATTTATAAAGTTCATATAAACAAATTGATTTAACAGTATAAAACCTCTGAAATATGACTTACCTACCTAAAAAATAATCAACGGAGTAATCATCACATACCAAACATACAAAAACATGCCGCATAATATATTAATATTAGTACTTACGTAACATAGTCCACTGCTGTGGTCTACTGAATGTTTCACTTCAAAAAACTTCTAGTGGAATAGAGATCATCCTACTTTTTTGAAGTTGGTAAAAAAATCAAAAGAATTGTTTACTTAAAGTATACTCAACGGTGATTTTCCATGACTACATCCTGACAACATCGTATTTTGGTATTTTTTTACTGGCTACTGTTTACCAGCTAAAAGTCGGACGTAAGTACGGACGACAACAGATCAGACTACCCAAAACTGTCAAATTTCTCTAATTGATTTTCAACCTTTAACGTTCGTATTATAGAGCACAAAATCGATTATGGAAATTTTACAGTCTGTGGTGTGCTGTTGCTGTACCAATATCGGTCACAAAAATTAGGAGTGGTCTCCCCTTGACTTTCTCGTATACCGGAAACTACTCAAAAGTTGATAGAAACCTTATATTTTGATGTTATACATGCATGTTCAATTTAGTTGCAATAAGTTAAAGCATACTTGAGTTATCGTGCTAACGCACAGACACACACACAGACAGAATTCCAAAAAAAATATATTTTTGGACTCAGGGAGGTCCAAAACGTGTAAATCCGTCAAAATCTCGAGCTCAAATTTTTTGACGATTACAAGATTTCCTCTATACTTACTACGTATACGAGAAAGTAAAAATGCAGGACCATGAACTTTAATTGGGCATTTTAAAAATCTATTCTTTGAATAATTCTAATTTCGTTTTAAAGGATTTTATTATTTAATTCATTTCACAAACGAGTGTCTAACAAAAACTCCTTATTAATACACCAAAACACCATTACGCTAGTTAAATTAATGTTCAAAGCACCTCGCTTTTACACAAGATAAGCAGCATGTTAACTAAGTTGGCTATGAGTATTCGGCTGTGAATTTACAGTTTAAGTGGAAAAAAACCACTGTTTCCAATCCGCCCGTACCCGCTACGCACATTTGTGTTTACGTGGCCTGTTTACGTATTGTATTCATGATGTCATTTTCACATTTTGAAACCAATCATTTGCATTCGAATGCACTCATCCGATTGTGGATTAAGCCCGTTCCAATTGAATTTCACTAATGCATATGCACAAGTAGATGAGACAATGGCAGAAATAAGTTATTATAATACGAATAATTTTGTTCTTTTTCATTCCATGACAAAAATAGATTTTTAATAAATGCGGGTTAAAATTCTTTATTTTTGAAGGTGACAGACTGACGACCTGTCGCTATTTTGGGGTACTATATGGCCCATAATACCGGGCAGGAGGCAACTCCGCTGAACATTTTATAAGAACAACAGGATCACTAGCTTTCCAGACATCGAGTGATTGCAGTTCCCCACAAACTTCACGCTGTCTAATTTTAATGTCAGGCATCATTGAGCCACAATGAGGCAGTGATGGTAGCTGTGCGTTGCAATCATCGACTAGGGAATGAGCCACAAATAGGCGGCGCAAGCTGATGTATCGTTCCCACTTTTTCTGCACGCTGCAATTTTCAAATTACTTAGAAGTTAATTAATTATTTTAATAACGTAGCTATTCTATAAACTACCAAAAATTTTGAAACATTCAAGTTTTTTTTTTTGATGTGATAATAGAATTTGGAATTATAAGTTCACTGAATTCCATTGCATATGAGTCTTGGAGAATATTTGTTGTTTGACTGTTCTGTATTGAGATTTGCCTACAGTTTCAAAAGCCAAATTATCTATTAATAAAAACAGCAAAGAAGTGATGTTATAGCAAAAGTTTAATATGATTATAGATTTTAAGTAATTAATGTTTTCAGTGCCCCTACGGGGTATCAGAGGAACTACAGCCTATGTATAAGACACATTGTTATGTGATACGCAATAAAAATATTTGAGTTTATTTTATTCGATATAAGAGTTTCTTCTTCTTCCTCGCTTCCTCATGACTGAGGGTCGTGACCACTTGAGGTCGTCATTTTGTGCACCAAGGCTCTCCACTCCACACGGTTTTCCGCCTTCCGGATTGACGTCTGTAGAGTTCCCTGGCAGGCTTCCTTCACTGCATCGGTCCACCGGGTCGGTGATCTTCCACGACTCCTTTTTCCTTCCACGTGGCCAACCACAATAAGCTTTTCCAAGCTATCTGGTTCACGTCTAGCCACGTGACCGAAGTACTGCAGGATCCGCTGGAGGCAAATGGTCGATAAGCGGCACTTGACCTGTAGTTCGGCCAGGATGGACGCATTGGTGCGACGCGCCGTCCAAGGTATTCGTAGCATTTTGCGCCAGCACCACATTTCGAATGCGTCAATCCTGCTGCGAATTCGCGCCTTCAGAGTCCAAGTTTCTGAAGCGTACAGAAATATAGAGAAGATCAGGGTTCTAATTAGCTTCGTTTTGGTTCTTCTGCTAATACTTCTGTTCCTCCAGATCTTCTCTAGTCGCTTCACTGCTGCTTTTGCAATCTGGGCTCTCCTTACCACCTCCTTCTCACAGTCACCGTCCGCAGCAACCAGAGATCCCAGATAGACAAATTTGTCCACCCTATCAAGGTCAGACAGCGCTCCCGTTCGTTCTAACGCGCCCGCACGATCCACAAACATGAGTTTAGTCTTAGTCCGATTGATATGTAGGCCATACTCCACGCTCACTTTTTGGACTCTTTGCAGAAGCTCGGCTAATTCTGTTTTAAGAGAGTTTATTCCCATTTAAATAAAAAAATTAAGGATATTGGAATCACTGTAAACCGTGACAAAACTCTCATTCCTATAGATTGTATTAGACAGCGGTAGAAGATGACACAACAAACTGTAGTTGCAGCAGCAGTTGCAGCAGCGTTGGTTCCATGGGACAGACGCAATATTTTATCACTCAATCAGCCGTAGCTTTTTATAAGTGACTCTTTTTAAATACAGAGAAAGTTATTCACAACAAAAGTAGAAAATATAATTTTCCTTTATTTTACAACTTTCCTTAAAACCTTTATTGTCGTAGGTCAACTATACCTTTGTTCGTAAGAGAATACTTTTTCGTAATATTCTGTTTGAGCCAGCTACATACAGCTAATAAACCTTCTAAACTCATGAAGAGCAAACTGCCTCAATTCCAAACTTTGGTTTTGTTACTGTTTTTGAAAACAGGAAAAACATCATAACACAAAATGGAGTACCCATTTTGTGTTATGATGTTTTTCCTGTTTTCAATTTTATAAATCTGCCCTTATCGAGAATTCTTTCGTTTATATATACACCATTTATATTTCTAAGATACAGTCCGAAAAGATGAGATCCACTCAAAGTTTGATAAGCGTGTCGGCAATGCTCGTTCCATTGTTCTAAGACAAAATCGATGAAAAAGTGGTTAGCTGGCATACGTAGAGCTATCTTGTAATATCTTGAGTGTCCCTTTGTGAGATGAGTGGACAAGGGAATGGCTGTGTAATAATGCAGCAATTGACCCCTGGGACCGAATGGTGGCCGAGCCCGCTCCCGTGGAATATGTATATTTAATGAAATGTCAGATTTTGTGTAATTTATGTGCTGACTCAGCGCTGCGCTTTTGATTAAACTGTTTCGACTATAACAGTCACGTCTCATGCATGGCGTGTTATTGGATTTTGTAATGGAATTCTATTTCATGTGTGCATTAGATATTAATATTATAAGAGAGGGAACAGTGGGTTGACAACTCAAATTTGGTCCGCCCGAACTGGAGCACTTCACAGAAGAGCACAGGCAAATCAAAGTACATTTTCAAAGTGTTGTGCTTACATCGGTGAATAAGGTTTCCAGAGCTCGTTAAGGGGCTTATTTGCCAACCATATAGCATAAACAAAACATGTAACTATACCATGCCAGCGCAGACCCGAATAAAGACTTTGATTTAAACTACCGTTAATGAAATACAAGATAGTCAATCGTAAAATAAACATTAAAAAACATGTTTGAACATGATTTGTTCCTTTGTATATTTTTAAAACATAGGCACCAAGCACTGACAAATCTCGGCAGCGAAAGCAGTGTCGTAATGGTCAACGCAGCCGCCCGATTGCGGAAGATGCGGGTTCGATTCCCGCCTGAGGCAAGTCGATTTTTTTCAGTGCATACCTTGAACGTTTTAATAATTTTTCGATTTTGCAGCTTGAATGGGTAGCGCCGGTAGTACCGTAGGTACCTTACAGAAGAACACAGTCAAATAACTTCATTTTTGTCGTAGTGTTGTGCATCTGTTGGTGAGAGTTGACAATGCACCACGGGGTTAGGGAAAGAGATTAGGGTTGGCAGCGCGCGAGAGTTACAAGCGTCTATAGGCTACGGTGGCTGTTCACCACCAGGCAACCCGTATGCTTGTCTGCCAACCACATGACATAAAAAAATCCTGGGTTTGGGTGTCACAAAGGTGGTGCAGGAATTAGGTTAGCTTAGACTTGCGACCTATACGCGCGAGCCGAGCGAGCGTAGCGCCAGGAACGATTTTTTTTTACATTATAATAAGTCTCAGTTCCATACTAAACTACTACGGAAATTCGTATGTCTTTTAATTTTTTTTTAATTCGTATCTTTATTTTTGATAGCTAAATGGTTTTCGCCAATTTGAAAAGAAAAATGAGTGTATTTTTAATGCACCCCCCTTTGCGACACCCGGTCTAATTCCTGCCCTTTATTGTGTAGGTAATTTTTTATATTTTTCACTAAATCAAATTAAATTAATTTCCGCGGACTGCTGAGACGATTTTGGGTGTAACATCTGACCTGGTTGTTCGATTTTGTTTGTCGGTTCACTGAAGGTTAACTTTTGGGTTTGGTGCCCCTTTTATGTAGGCGACAGGTTGGCAACCTGTCACTATATGGAGGAACTGCATGGTCCATAACGCCAGATGTGGCTTTATGTGTAAACAAATTTTACCTAAAGCTCTACTTAACCCCTTTTGGAATTATGATTACATCATTAGTTTCAAAACCATTTGCTAAAATACATAGACTTCTGACTTTTAAGTCTACACAAGTAATTTTAAACGTCAGGTTAATTTTCAAAGTACTTGAAAAGCAATTTCCCAATTATATATTTACTCGTAATGTTTAACTTTGAGATCCCTTTTACTCAAAATAAGGTTCGTCGTACATAAACATCGACGGTAACGACAGTATAGAAACTTCGACGTAATTTCCAGAACAAAATTATACATCAATCTTCTTTAATCGAAACAATTACCTACGCTTCGGTTGTTGTGTTTCATTTAACAAATAAATTAAATTGGATGTCCATGTTTTCGAAATTGAATAAACTGCCATTGGGTGTGACCTTTAATCGAATACTAATATAATTTCAAGTAAAAGTCATTTTGTTTGTTGCCATTTCGTTGGCAGAAAAGCTTACGGCCTGCCTGGTGATAAGCTGTCACCGTGGCCTAATAGACGCTTGCGAGTATAGATACAAGAAACTGATCGGCAATGTGAAAGGGAAAGAGCATACTAACACGTATATTAGAACTAGATAGAGAGACGAGGCCAAATTTACATACACGCAGGCGGCCTAAGTCGGCCTGTCAGTCACGGTAAAATAGTACTACCACGGTAATATTATCTATAATTACCGTGGTACTACAGTCTGATAGTTGTTGTCTTTTCTACGTGACTGACAGGCCGACCTAGGCCGCCTGCGTGTATGTAACTTGGCCTCATCTATCTATCTCGTCCTAAATACGCATTAGTATGCTCTTTCACTTTAACATTGCCGATCGACAGTTTCCTATATCTATGGTTTCGTCTTAGTCGATTTATTGCCAATCTTCTATGAAAACTGTAAAGGGAGGAAAAAACTTGTTAAGTTTGTTGTCGGTTCTTCTCAAGGCAAGGCCTCCTCCTGGTAGACTGTTAAACCGATGATGGCATCAAAGTTGACTTTCATAAGTGTACAAATTGTACCTAAATGAATAAAGAAATTTGAGTATTTTTGAGCCTATAAATGTCAATAATTATATACCTATGCTTGCGTGCTACCAACCACAGTCCCCTTCGCTACCCCCTGAAGCTCAGACAAAGTTACTGACCAACAGAAACATCACCGCCCGATCGTATAATTGACCAGATCATGAAATACCTCGGCATATCATAAATAGTGGACAGGAGTGATCCATATATTCAGGGTTTCTTTTTAAGATCAAGCAGAGTGGACTGTTTGTGATAGAGCCTCATGCTTAGACCTTATCCAGAAGGGCGAATTCGCCACGAATCTTTACACGCGAACACATACTGAATCTCAACGCGCGAATAAGATACTCGCGCGAAGCTTGTGGACGCAATGTATTGAGCCCTATCCAACGCGCGTTGTGTGTTCGCGTGTAGAGATTCACGGCGAATTCGATCTTCTGGACAGGGTCTTAGAATATACATAAGCAAAAGCTATAGATCGCGCGCATCGCTTCTTGCCCGTCATGCCAAAGCCAACCGTAAGCAATGTTCCATAGATACTGACATACAGATGAAGTGGTTGAATAGTGATTTGCCATAACTGGTGCTTGCTATTCGTAAATGTAACTTATGCGTGGCGGATTTACTAGTAGGCTGAGTAGGAGCCTAGGGTGGCAGACTTTAGGGGGCGCCAAATTTGTCTGAATTTTTTTTATTACAGAGAAAATTTATTTTTTCAATAAAGGGAAAAGAGCTGATGTAATGAGGATGATAGATCACAATAAAGTTGCAAATGTAATTAATATGATTGTGAACTAGGCATATGCTCGATGGAACTAGAGTATCTAATTTCAGAAGTAAGTAGGGGCGGCAACAGTTCATTAGCCTACGGGGGCCAAAAAATTATTAGCCTATTGGCGGCAAAAAATTATTAGCCTACTGGCGGCAAAAAAAATATTAGCCTACTGGCGGCAAATTTGTAAATCCCCCACTGAACTTATTAATTTAATTAACAGGTAAGTTTTTAGTAACAATTGGGTAGGCATAAAGTAGGTTTTAGCAGATCAATAAAACACAGATATGAATTTGTTTATACCGGTGCTTAATGTTGCAATACCTCTTTGCTGGTTCATTAGTCGCCTTCTACGAGACCCATTGGACGATATGAGGTGATGCTATTCTTCTCTGCCGGCATCACACGGCAATCAAATCAACGATTGACCAACGAAATAATTGCGGCGTTTCATGATAGGACTCGGCATTTCGTGATCTGGCCAATTACACGATCGGGCGACGGCATATACAAAAAAACATTAAATTTTATGCAAGAACAAATTATTTTAAGCACAGCCTTAATATAATATAGCTGTTTGGAAATTCAAGCGTGGGTATTTTATTCGGTTCTCCCAATTTAATAGGTATCATGAAACAGCAGATGTGACACAATTGACGTAAAACATTTCCGTTGTTAGAGTATAAGTGCGCTCTCACAGCCTTCGGCGAGAAAATGTCTCTGCGTATAGCGAGAAGCCTCGAAATCGTGATTTTCTGTCAGTACCTCTTACTAACCCGAACAATTTTCCAACCCCGAACGATATTGAATTTTGAAGTAGAAATCTTTAGAATGCTTAATAAGCTTGGAAGGCATATCCATTTGCCATTAGGTATCTCTTAGGTAGTTTTCGGATTTCGTAGACAATAGTGTCTAAAATAGACTTCCAACGGCATAAAAGTAAGACCCGGTAGTTTTTAAAAATGAAAGACCTACTTTGGTACGTAATTAATCGTTAAATTAATCTTCCAAATCGACCTTCCAATTGAAATTTATAGAGTTTTCAGATATCTTGTGGTTTGGTAATAACAATAAGAATAGATAGTAATGCCTCTCTTTTCTTTCAGATGGACGTTTTGGCATTTGAGCGGCCAGCCGCCTGCTAAACACAATTCACGAGCCGCGGCCGCCACTGAACCGCGTATAATGTGCGGTGCTCCTTAGATGAATTCGAAGTGAAGTGAGTGTATAAAATTTCTAATTGTCGTATTTCATTCAATTTACTTTTCTCTGCGAAAAACCTATTTTCATAGCCTTTTTAGTATTTCCAAAAAAAGCTGTTTTAACAAGATTTTTTTTGTTTATGTAATAATAATAATGGTGGTTGTGAGGACTACGTGAAAACATCTCTCGTTAGAAATCTGCTGGTGATCATGATGAGGAGAAGTAGAAAAGAAAAATTTCCTTTTGTAATATTGTGTTTTATTGATGAATAAGGCTGCCATACCTCCATGAAACAACGGATATACTGTGAATGACACCCTTATGTTGTAAAATCTACGAGTAGGTATAAACTACCATCCCCCACTTGCTATCAGGCGACACTGTTAAAGCAAAATAAGTGGCCAGTATTCTAGCGTATGAAGTTATAAAAGCAGCAAACTTGTAAGTTGCAACATATATACGTGCACATTTTTAAGGCGCTCTATTTGAATCCTTTGTATGGGACACCATTTTCGCTGTGGAAAGCCGGGAAGGTGTTTGGACTGCGTTATTATTATTATTATATATTCCTTTCCCGGGCTTTAGGAACGTGCCTGATTCGCTTTTGTATAAGCTCCTAGAGGTGTTTATTTTGCAGCGCTTGTTTTTAATTTAAGTGTAGACGTTTTTGATTTTTACTCTTGTAGTTTTAGAATAAACTAGCTTTTGCTCGCGACTTCGTACACGTGGGGTTAAAATTCCAAAAATCGTAACATATACAGCATTCTTAATTTTTATCCGATAAGCCATATACCAATTCACATGGATTTTACTATAAAAATGACGGACTTGCATATAAACTTTCATCCTCTTTTTCATCCCCTTAATGGTTGAATTTCCAGAAATCCTAAAACACCCATTTCTTAATTTTTAATCTATATACCAATTTTTGTGGATTTTACTTTAAAAATTACGGATTTCCATACAAACTGTCATCCCCTATTTTACCCCATTAGGGGTTGAATTTCGAAAAATACGGCCTTATCCCTTAACCCCTGTGCAAAATTCGGCTATCTAGGTCCAAGGGTATGGACTGGGCGTTGATCAGTCAGACAGTGAGTCAGGACTTTGCCTTTTATATAACTATAGATAAGCATCCCTTCTTCAAAAGGACTAAGCGAGCCAGCTTACATTCTTGTGAACGACAATCTCAAGCGGCCGTTCCAATGCGATGTAACAAATTTTAGAAACTCATTTTCTATTATCTTTAAATGGAATTGTCAGCACACGTCTTCCCTAATTCTTGAAATCCTGGGTAAAATGCGTGAGAAACCCTATTCAGGTCGTCAAGTCATCTGGCAGCCTCTTTTTTTTATAAAGAAAGCTCAAAATTAAATCAAAAATAATAAAACAAAAGGTTTTATTATTTTTGATTTAATTTAAAATTTGATTCAAAAACCTGCCCGTTATGCCATTTCCCTTATTTATATCCAGGTGGGCGATTATAAACAGTATCAACTAACCATATTATCTTGCGCGTTTTTCTAAAAACAGGATAATATTGTAATCAAACGAAAACGATATTTTGACCTTTCTTTGCACCGAAAACATACCGAAAAGGACATGAACGCAGTAAATGCCTTCGCTCTTTAAACCACCGCATTTTTTTTTCGTGGTTAATATTATGCTTACACAATTTCCAGGCGCCCGCCGCCCCGCGTCGACGGTAATTTGCAGGAGTGATTTAATTAATCTTTTGAATATTTTAAAAGCGCGACAGAGCGTTATGGCAAGGGAAAAATTGACTATGAGAAAAAAGATTATAGAAGAAAAATTAAATATGAATGTTCTAATACAAGAAATGTTTTTTTTTAAGTTTTGAAGGTAATAAGAATCAACTGAAAATTTGTATTGGTAACATTCAAAGCGTTATTTGTAGCCTATAACAAAGAGCTTTAATAACTTACCAGACGGCGATTTAAGGTAAGCGTCCACAATCCGCATCGGACGCATCGCATCAAACAAATCTATTATTATTTGTAAAGAAAGAAACACAAGTGCGTCCAAGAATGATAGACACTTGAGTAAAAAGCGTTAGGTTGTAAAGCCATTTGCGTAAAATTAAAGTCCCGTCATTAACACACAATACATTGATCGCTTGGATTTTTATAAGCCCTGTTCGTTAATCAAAATTTATTCTGCCACGTCTTAGGCACATTATAAAGATCTGGGTAACGTCGATCATTATGTTTACGATCACCCGCCGAAAGCCCCTAGTAATTACCTACTGCGTAAAGTGTGGTAGTAAAAGTAGTGACCAACTTAACTAACTGCCTAATTAACTGTGAAATTATTGTTCGGAAACTTTATTAACTAACTAGCTTATGCCCGCGACTTCGTCCGCGTAGAATAGTTACTTCAGGCAGCATTTAAATTTTCTTATTATTTCTTCTAACCCAAGCGCCATATACTTACCTACAAATTTTCTTGGATTTTACTTAAAAAATTACAGATTTCCATACAAAATTTCATCCCCTATTTTACCCCCTTAGTGATTAATTTTCCAAAAATCTTAAAATACGTCTTACTTAATTTGTAACTGAAAGGCTATGTGCCAATTTTTATGGATGTTACTTTAAAAAATGACGGATTTCCATACTAACTTTTCACCCCCTTTTCACCACCTTAGAGGGTAAATTTCCAAAAATACTTTCTTAGTGCACCCCTGGACCTCATAAGGAACCTACGTACCAAATTTGGAATCTCTAGACCCAGCGGTTTGGGCTGTGCGTTGATATGTCAGTCAGTCAATCAGTCATTCAGTCAGTCAGTATTCATTTTTACATATACTCGTATAGATAGATGAAATAATGCGTAGCTGGAACGCTATATTTTTTTTCTCATTCAAGAAGGTGAAGCGCACTTAACTCAGAACGGAATCCCTAACTGAATACTAACATACAATCACGCTCGTAATCCCGAAATTAGGCTGGGTCTACCCTATGGATCATTCAGTGTATCGTAATAATGAGAGGCTTTGAGAGGCATTTAGGATTAGAAAAGCGTAAATAGTCTTTTCAACGCACTTCTCAGCGCGGCCAAAGGTGTTATAATGAAAAAAATTAAAGTCTAATATTGACAAAATCAAAAATTACTTTTAATTTAAAAAAACCGACTTTACAACTAAAAACGGAAGAATAACTTGTTGCTTAGTGAAAAAAAAAACAAATGAGTTATGTTTACTACGCCGAATGTGAGACGTGTAGAAACTATTGTACAAATAAATGGAGTTTAATTGAAACCTGTGAAAACAACAACTTTCTTAGGAGTAATGCTAGACTCCAAATTGCAATGGGGTCCACATATTGTAAAACTTTCGGGTAAATTAAGTTCTGCGGCATATGCAGTTAAAACTATTAGGCGGCTAACTGATGTAGATACCGCTGGAATGGTTTATTTGAATTATTTTCACAGCATAATGTCGTATGGAATTCTTCTTTGGGAGAGTGCTGCAGATATTAATACCACCTTTGTTTTTCAAAAACGGGCTGTTAGAGCAATCTATCAACTAGGTTCGCGTGACTCTCTCAGAGGAAGGTTCAAGGAGATAAATATTCTAACAATGTCACCACAATATATGCATTTTTCTCAGAAATGCCATACGCCCAAAGTGTATACTAGGAAGAATAAATCATACTCATCTCCTCAGTATAAACAATACCTTTATATATTTTCCGTATACGTTTTTACAATAAGCTTCCGAAGAATATTAGATATTTTCCTGTTAACAAATTTAAAAAAAATGTGAAATCCACATAGTCCATTTAAATAAAGAGCTTTTTCATTTTCATTTTACTTAGGTATAATTTACCTATATACCTTCTCCAAGTGTTTTGAAAACAGTTGTATGACACTTGTGAGCTCTGCTCAATAGGATACTCGGCTGAGTTATGCACTCGTCTTTGGGTCGTGCTGCAACTCACATTCTCATATGTAACAACGAGCAGCTAAGCTCACTTGTACCTACAAATTATATTAATTGATAACTATATTCACACACCACTACAAAATTACGAACAGCTCTCGTAAATTGGTTCAAATTACGATGACTTACGACGGCACAGCTCCCAGTTATTTATCGTCTGCGAATAAAATAACTGTCTCTAATAATTAATTTCTCGTTTAATTTACAACATAAAATTTTCGCGGTATCTTATTCAGTAATTTACGCGTTTTCACGAGAAGGAGATAAGTTATATAAGATAAGTTCATCACAAATGTGGTGACTGCTAACCGTCAGGTGGACCAAGCGCTCGATTGCCACCAATGTAGTATAAAAAAACATTTTTAAAAACCAGCTTTTATTTAAATGTGCTCTAAAACGCCGCCGTTTACGCCGTCGTGGGAGTGGTCAGTATAGCTGCCTACACGTCAAGCGGTCCGGGTTCGAATCCTGGCAGCGGCAAATATTTGTGTGATGAACAAAAATATTTGTTGACGAGTCATGGTTGTTTATATATTTTTTTTTAAGTTTATTTATAAAAATATCTAAAATTATTATGTACTTATATTAAATTGTCATCCAAACTAAACGCAAAATTTTAGCTCAATAGAATACCAAGAAATGGTCGAAAAATGGTTTGCATGTTTTGATAGACACCTTGCATATTTACATACATACGAACAGTGGCGTCGTTGCGTAGTGCGTAAGGACGCTGTCTCCCACCCGGGAGGCACCGGTTCGAACCCCGCCACGCACCAATGTGTTTTCAGATTTTGAATTCATATATACGTTTAATCGACGCTTTTACGGTAAAGAAAACATCGTGAGGAAACCTTCACACACCTATGAAGAAATTCTTAGGTTGTGTGTGAAGTCGACCAACCCGCACTTGGCCAGCGTGGTTGACTAAGGCCTAATCGCCCCTATGTGGGGTAGGCTCGAGCCCCTCGGTGGGGACATTATATGAGCTGTTGATGATAATGATAATACGAACAGTTCAAGTTAAATAAAAGCTTGTACAAACACACATACACACACACACTTAAATATTTTCTCTTTTTAATATTTACACAGATAATATAATACTATACCAGTATTTTAGTTGGAAAAAAATACCTTAGCCGCCCCTAAGTTGAAATGCCAAAGTATATATTGAAATATGAGACATACTCAAATCACCCAGCGACAGAAAATTCCAGCCTATATGCAGATTCCTCAGATTATTGAGACACACATCTGTTCTCTATTCTTGCGATGTTTCAGGACAATATTTGTCTGATAGTGGAACACTATTTTATTCGACCTCTGAATCATTCAAATTATATTACCATAATGCGTACGTGCTGATGTTACGCAAAATTACCTACTTCAATTCATGACATAGATAGGCAATATCATACTCTACGGTCATGACTTGTAAGTTTTACATATGTAAGTAGGCACGGTAGGTATCTATGTGCCTAATAGGGAATCGAGTACGCAGCATACGGAGAAAGAGAAATTGTTCTTGTAAAAAAAAATATGATTAGGTAAGTGATCTATTTGTTATGTCTTTCTTTAAAAAAAAATGTAGTAGTATTTTTTCATGATGGAGAAAGTCTTCATCTCACCAGTCACTAGTTGATAAGTAAAATAATAAGCCTGGAGGTGGAAGCGAGTTTTACTTGGAACCCTTAATCAATGCGGGATTGACTATCTGATCAGTTTTTTATATTATGAGATGGCAAACAAGCTTGCGGCCCACCTGGTGTTAAGTGGTTAACGTCGCCTATAGACACTCGCAATATGCAGGGTAAATTACTGCAAGTGCGTTGCCATCCTGGGGACTAGGGTAAGTAATTACATTGGCTACCTTTCCCTTCAATCCGAAACACAGCGAACTGTTTCCTAGCAGAAATAAAAAATGTGGTGGTACCTACCCAGATGACCCTACATATGGGTCTACAATCTACTAAACTAACTTACGCTTTTGAAACTAACACCTTTGAAATATAACAACCATGTATTTGTCATTGCAGTAAACTCCTAAGTTTCTCCAGAGTTCTTATTGTAATATCTCGTGTTGAGAGACACCATTTTAACTCAGTTTACAGTAGAATTTATTGTTTAATACTTTAGATACCTAAATTTTCACTTGACATTGGCTAAATGCGTAATCCATTAAATAATAATAGAACATAGTTCTTTCAAACAAATAGAGTTAATTTTCTAAACACTACCGAAATGTCAGAAAATTGTGAAACAGAGATGGCGTAAAAGACCTTATTGTTTAAATTTCAGAACCTTCATTTTCGTTTTATGAGAATATTTCCAACTCAATCCTCTCCATTTTCATAAAAATAAGCTATTTTTAAATGAGACTTAACTAAAAACAAACAGGCTTTCTAATTTTGCAACAACAACAGTTGTTCATGAAAAAATATTTTAAAAGCAGAAATGTGTAACAATATTACTCCCACATTCCCTAAAATTCATCTTGCATGTCCTACAGGTATAAAATGGTGAAGATAAAATTAAGATAATCAGAATCTCTATACATCCCTACTAATATTATAAATGCGAAAGTAACTATCTGCGGGTAGCTCAGGACCGGTCGGGTTGGAACCCTGGAAAGGACATAGAATACTTTTTGGTGCGATAGCCGACATTGATTCGAGCGAAACCGCTTACGACCACTAGTCTCTTATAAACCAAAAATAACTTCCAACTTTATACAAGAGCTTAAAACTGAACCTAGCCAGAGAAATTACCATTGGAATCAGCGGCGTTTCTAGCCCATGTAGCGCCCGTGAGCAAACATTACCCGAGCGCCTCCCATGGGAGATTTCCAGAATTCTAGCACTCCCCGATTTCAAAAATTATGGAAAGAAAAAGCGGCGCCTATAACGCTCTTTTCATGGCCGGCGCCCGAGTGCAACACAAGTAATGCATCAAAAGTAAAGCCGTCCCTGGGTACTTACGCTGTATGTAAGCATGCGGCTACGCGTGACGGATTTTATTTTCTTAGAACCCCGCGACACACGTTTATATTGGTTAGGCACTCACTGCGTACAGAGCGTTACAGTAGTGACTCTATGGGTCGCGAGCGGCTCTCGGCGCCTAACCTAACCTAACACTCGGCGTCCGGGTGCACCGCACCCTCTGCCTGCACTATTAAAAACCGCTTATGATTTTAACCTAATAAAGGATGGAGTGTGCGCTCGCTTGCTCTATGTAGTTTTACGTTACTCTTCGTCTACACTTAACATTATAAGCAGAACATGGCCTATGACATGACGAGGTATATGTGCCTGTGTTCTTGTAACGAATAAACTAAGTGTTCACTCAAAAATTTAATGTATTAATTATAAAAAACAATTAATCAATATTTGTATTGTCCCTACCTATTTTTAAAATTCCTTCATTCGTAGATACACACGTATAATTATCGGACACTTAAGCCTTTTTCCCAAGACGATATTCACAAGCGACACGACAGCGACGCGACCAATAGGTGGCGACCTATGGGTCGCGTCTCAGTCCTGTCGCTGTCTGCTGTATGCTACTCTATCAATTCGGTTCAGCACACGACCCCACCCAAATTCGATTGATTCATGCTACTTTATAATTCTTTCTTGAGCCGATGTTATAATTTATATTTATTGCAAAAAATAATGAAAAAATAATTTTGGGTAGACCCGTATCTTGAAAGAAATGTTAAATGTAGAGCATTCGTGGCTGTCAGGGAACTACATGAAAAAGATGATGATCATTTCATACTTTCAACATAGAATATTTCTTTTTATGTAACTAGATGGCAAACAAGGTGACATATTCACTGAGTAAAAGTGGTATGTTTGATTTTCAAAAATAGAATGTTTTAACTGACTAAGCTCTAAAAAAGGAGTAGGTGCCATTAAGAACTTACGGCAAAACCAAATTCTAAAAGTTCTTTATTTGAGATGTTCTATGCTAAGCACTGCTAAATCATCAAGCACCACTTCGGACGAAGAAAAAACAATTATCATTTAGTTAAATAACTAATTATTATTTTCACAAAAATTTGCCTCCACTATTAGGATCCGGGAATTGGTGCGTAAGCAGTCCTGAGTCGCACTCGACCGTCGTCAAAGAGAAGAATAAAGAAGACTGAAAATCTTTAATTTCACCTCACGTCGTTTTACGGTTGTGTGCAGCATTATGTTATAGCAAGGCGTCGGCCACTGCGGGTCCATTGATGATAGATCGTCTCGTCAGCATAACCAGACACATCCACTTACATTTTATCCTTTCATCAATCTTCGTTCAGTCGAGTTAGAGCATATATTCCACGGTTTCTCCATTGCGAATAATAGCCGGATTTAAGTGCTCCGTATTTATTATTTTGCATGTATTTAAGAATATTACTTTAAAATAGCAGTGTACAGTCACGCACAGGCAGTAATATTTATCCACATTGACAGTTATTTAGGTACCTAATAAAAGCGCCTATTATCGATAGTGACATACATACACTGCCCATATATCATTTTAGACTTTCATGCAATAACATTTCGTTAATTACCTTTTATAGTTTAATAAACCAGATGATGCCATATGTAACCCAGGAGCTCGAGATTACCCCACATTAGGGGCGATTAGGCTTTAGTCAACCACGCTGGCCAAGTGCGGGTTGGTCGACTTCACACACAACTTCTTCATAGGTGTGTGCAGGTTTCCTTACGATTTTTTCCTTCACCGTAAAAGCGTCGATTAAACGCACATATAAATTCAAAATTTGAAAACACATTGGTACTCGTGGCGGGGTTCGAACCGGTGCCTCCCGGGTGGGAGACAACGTCCTTACGCAATACCCCACCGACGCTTCTAACTATTTTAGAAACCTTTTATTAGCCACTAGCACTCCGCCCGCGATATCGTCTGCGTGTAGTTTTTTTTAAATCAAATATAGCCTATGTCTTGTAGGATTTTAATTAAGAAAGAATTTTTGAAATCGGTCCAGTACTTAGTAAGTTTATTTGTTACAAGCATACTTTATAATATGTAGAGTGCAGATTGCTGTATTTTTAAAATAATTATGACAACTTTACAATTCTTCTTGTTTCATCACTATTTTTATCTTTTTCTGGCGCTTAATTATTTAATAATCATGAAATCTTTAGAACTCTTGAAATTTCTGTGTACATCATTTTAAAATTTTCGTTTGAATTGAGTAAACGTTTTATGTATACCAAGTTAGCAAAGGTGGTACGAGTTGAGAGTAGTTGGAGTTGGTAATTAAAAGCAGCAGTTTTATTTGTCTGCCTTTAAATAAAAAGCTAAATTACTGATTTAAAAGTTTTTCATCGTTTAGTCACTGCATAGTATAAAACAAAGTCGCTATCCGCCGTCTGTCTGTCCCTATATATGCTTAGATCTTTAAAACTACGTAACGGATTTTGATGCGGTTTTTTTTAATAGATAGAGTGATTCTTAAGGAAGGTTTATATGTATAATACATGCATATTTACATAAGCATTGCACCCGTGCGAAGCCGGGGCGGGTCGCTAGTTAAGAATAAAACAATGTTCAATCAAGTGTAATTAATAAACAAGACTATAATAGCTGTGTCAAACATACAACATTACAACAAGCATAATTTTACCTTCAGAAAAAGTACTGAAAATTGATCGAAATTGTTTTCTCACAGCGCACAATCGCAATTGATTCCAAGTCAGAAATCCAATACAGACTTCATTGACAAAAATTTCATGGTTCGGCTGAATAAAATAAATATCGGATATTCCCTAAAACGGTTTCGTTTGAAAGATGAAAGCCCTGTAAAATGAATTAGATTTTTTTTTACTACTGATTTTGTTAAAGAAGTCAGTTAGTAATTGAATAAAATAGTAAAATAATTTATCTATAATATCTATAGAACAAAAGCGATGAGAAAAATAAACAAACCATATATTCTTCTATTGAAGCCCAATTGTTGTGTAATTTTATAAATTTAACAAGAAAAGCGAGATTTTGTTAAATTAATGGAAAGCAAAATAATTGTATTTACCCCCCGATTTTAGGTTGTCTGGAATTCAGTCTTTCAGTCTCCTGACAGTAAATCGCTTTGAAATAACACTACTTGTGTGGAGAAGGAACTTGCTTGACTTTCTCAGAATAATTCTTAGTTCTTGATGCTCAAATAAACTCACAGAATTTAAGCCAGATATGAAGCGAAAAAAAGGTTAGTAATAAAAAAAACCGCCTTCAAAACTAAAAACGGGAGAAATAAAAATTTTGTTTAAAAAAATCTAAATATTTTTTGAGGTCGGTCCCAAATTCAAATGACAACGTTTATTACAAATATTGAGGTTGGCGACCGACCTCAAAAAACATTTAGATTTTTATAAACAAAATTTTTATTTCTCCCGTTTTTAGTTTTGAAGGCGGTTTTTTATATTTAATTTTTTTTTTCTGCTTTTTAGTGTTATAAGTATAGAAATTTTCAGGAAACTACCTCATGATCTTTTAGACACACAAGTGATAAAATTACGATATCATCAATGTCAATTAAATTGGCATTATTAGGGATAACTCAAAAACTACTTGTCAGATGTCGATAAAATTTAAATGGGACCACATGACAAGCACTAGCTTCCAAAGGTCAAAAGAATCTTAAAAATCGGTCCACCCAGTAACGAGATATGAGGTAACAAACATTTAAAAAAAAAATACAGTCGAATTGATAACCTCTTCCTTTTTTGAAGTCGGTTAAAAACTAGTTTCTTTTGTACCTACTGCTAATGATAATAGCACTAAGTAAAAAGAAATCAGAAATATTTAGGAGTTGTTTTAACTTCTGAACCCTGGGACTTGTATTGATATTTAAAGGCATTTTCGATTTCAAAAACCATGTAATTACCTACTTGTGAAGGCTCCGGTCTACGGTTGCTACGGCTGATGGGTCATCGATATTCAAATAGCGGTAATAATAGTAATCGAAAAACAAAAGAAAGTTCGAGTGCTTCTTAGAATTATTTTTGTTTCCCTGCTAACATTTTATCAGTGTTATCTGCTTTAGTCAGTGATGCTTAGTATTATTTCCAACTTTATAATACTGTTGGTTGCAAATTGTTTTTTTTTGTTATTTAAGACGCAAGTGCGGTCCAGCGTAGAGTAATTACGCATTTTCACGTCATGCGAGCAATAGGTCGCACTTGTGAAATGACTCCGCCCACTACTTACTCGATTCCTTAGATAGCTTGCAGCGTCGCGCAACCCGCATCATCGGCGACGAAGAGGTGTCCAACCATCTTGAATCTTGAACCTCTCCAATTACGTCGCGATGTTGCGTCACCGAGTGCGTTCTACCATCTGTACCACGGCGAGTGCTTTGAAGAGCTTTTTTTCTGTAATCTCACTATCTCCCTTTATTTTTAGGTCTATGCGTGCTGGTTCACAGTGTCACCGACATACCGTGGCTACCATACCAACGCGAACTAAGAATTTGACAACTCATTTCTTTGTCGCACAAACAAGAAATGGAATTCACTACCAGCACACGTTTTAACTACTTCCTACAATCCTGGGTCATTCAAAAGAGGCGTGCAGAAGCACCTTGCAGGTCAGCAAGGAGAGGGTGACTAGCGCGGCGGTTTATCTCTCGCGCTAGCTATCTTCACATTGGATTCCACTTCTCATTTTTGTGCATAACATCTCATTTCGAATTTAGCTGTCAAACGCAAACGAATATTACAAAATAAAAAGAATATTTTTAATCAATATGATTTCTAAATTATATTTATGTCGTTATACACTACCATGGCTTACATCGTTTTCAGTTTACTCAACAAAACAAAAGGTTTTCCATAAAAACTGACAGCTAAATTCGAAATTTGAAAAAAGAAATACCATGTGATGCAGGCAGCGTACAATAGCATCACCTCATATCCTCCAATGGATGTCGTAGAAGGCGGCTAATGGATAAGCAAAGGGGTATTGATCACCTAATACTCTGTCCACCAATCCGCATTGGGCAAGCGTGTTGGACTACTGCCTAAACCTCCTTCGATGACAAGGAGGGGCCTTGTGTCCCAGCAGTGGGTTTAATTATAAAGGTTGTTAAATGTGATGATGATGAAATTCGAAATGAGATGTGGTGTAAGAAATGAGATCTTATAAATATGCTGTTATAAATATGCCTTCGCAATCTCAACATCCACATACAAGTCCACATTACTATTAAATAAACAGTCGTAGATAGACAAGAAGTGATATTTTAGAAGCAATAAAAGAAATGCAACTATGTTGTTAATGTCCTACACGACTCTCTTGGGCGTCATTCGAAGACGACACGAACCAGTCTTGCACAGTAAATAAATTGTGTAAGCACATAAAGGGATGCATTTATTACACTGTTACGCATTCAGTTGTAGCTCAATCAAACGCGTTACATGTGAGATACAGAGTTTCTATCCTAACTGATGATACTAGGGAGTAACGCAATCTGAAAGGTTTTTCAAAACAGCGAGATCTACACACACAGCAAGACCTAATGACATCGTGAGCTCCGTTTGCGTGAAACGGAACACTCCAAATTAATAATTAAAGTGACGGTAGATTTAACTATTTCATAAAACATGACAACCTACATCTTTAGTCATCCCGTGACCACGAACGCTGAAAAGTGTTACGAAACGTCGGGCAATAATAACACTATGTGAAATCTAATTACACGCGAGTTAAATCCGTAAAAGTGTATTTATAATGTGTAGTGCTCGCGCAAATCTAAGAGAACATTATTCAGCGAGATCTAGTTAAATATTTACTATGCTAATCACTTAACATTTTTAAAGGGTACATTATATTAAAGTTGTTTGCATACTTATCAGCTCGGAACCATATCGCTTTTTAACTATGAAAAAGTGGCGATTCGTAGCCGTTGTTCCGTAGGGTTTGTAGTAAAAGACCCTTAGAATATTATATGTAAAGTCTATCTAGACGACAATGAGGAGAACATCAAGGATGTGAAAGAGTACGACGGGAGCGTTATTTTTTTTGTCCGATAGCAGTCATAGAGTTATGTAAGGGCATAAGACATTAGTGTCTCCTACAAACAGTCCATCCTGCTTCATCAACAGCTCATATAATGTCCCCACCGAGGGACTCGACCCTACCCCACATTAGGGCGATTAGGCCTTAGTCAACCACGCTGGCCAAGTGCGGGTTGGCCGACTTCACACACAACCTAAGAATTCCTTCATAGGTGTGTGCAGGTTTCCTCACGATGTTTTCCTTGACCGTAAAAGCGTCGAATAAACGTACATATGAATTGAGATTTAGAAAACACATTGGTAAGTGGCGGGGTTTGATCCAGTGCCTCCCGGGTGGGAGACAAGGCCCTTACGCACTACGCCACCGACGCTTCAATCTATCCTGCTTGGTCGTAAAAACCTGAAAGTACCGATCGCTCAGGTGGCCAACCTGACCACTACCAGCTTTGGAAAATGGGTTACTCGACTACTGGTCGAGATTTTTATGGTCCAGAATAGAATAGCCTTAAGCCCAAATAGCAAGCCCAATGCGTTTTATCCCATTAGAACGTGAGCGTTTGTTTCATCTGCCTGCAGTCAGACGATAGATCAAACTCGCCTTGAGAATGAGAAGGAAAACGCGTGATCTAGTTTTTTTCTACGCTTACACCAATTATCTAGCCCAAATTAAGTGTCATTAAGAACTTGTGTTATGGTAATTAGATAAATTATGAGAAACAATTAAACCTACTGGTATAAAGAAATACTTGTTAAACTACCATAACTGTCCAAATCGACAAATTTTAACTAAAATAATTTTAAAGTGATATTTCATAGGCATGACTGTTATGACCCAGTTCCCACAAAAGCCCGTTAAAACTCCAAAAAAGCTATTCTCTAAATATCCGATTGAGTTTGTATATTTTTGCCTCTAAAATTTTAAATGAAAAAAAATTGCGCGGAGGTTCAAAATATTAACCTTATAAAGTAACGCTCGTTAACTGGAGAGAATACCGACGAATTATCATAATGATCTTAATGACGACGTAGACTTATTTTGCCTTTCTTATACTCATTTGAATAATGTTTTGGTATTGAGACAGAATATTCAGTGAGTGAATGACTAATCGTGAATATTATTACCTACGGATACAGATGCCTGAACTTCTGAGATGTTTTAGGAGTGAAAATCTATGGTTTTTGTTTGTTGGTTCACTTGAGATTTGAGAACTTTATACCAATCTTGTAAATCCAAAAAATCACTATAACATCAGTTTCAGTTTTGAACTCAGGAAAACAAAATGGCGGATCTTTTATAGCGTTGTAGTCGACAACGCCTAAACATCGTGAAAGTGTATATGTCGTGGGCCGATTCTATAGTTAGGCAGATATATGCCAGCATATCGTGAAACGCTACTGGAACATTAAAATGTCGACCACTGGTCGAGTATCCCATTTTCCAATAAATTATTTTTAAATTTAAAAAAAAAACGCCTTCAAAACTAAAAAAAAATGTTTATAAAAATCTAAAATGGTTTTTTGAGGTCGGTCCCAAATACAAGAGACAACGTTTACTCCAAATATTGAGGTTGCCACCAACCCAAAAAAAAACATTCAGATTTTTGTATTTTTATTACTCTGTTTTTAGTTTTGATGGCAGTTTTTTATTTAAGAATAATTTATTTTTTGCTTTTTAATGTTTTAAGTAAAGAAATTTTCAACAAACTATCTCGATATATTTTAGACAACAAGCAATAGAACTATTACGATATCATCGATGTCAATTAAATGAGCATTCTCAGGGATAATTCAAAAACTACTCGTTAGATGTCGATCGACTTCACAAGCACCAGCTTCCAAATGTTGAAAGAATCTTCCAAATTGGTACACCCAGTAAAGAGTTATACATACAAAAATACAGTCGAATTGAGAACCTCCTCCTAATTTGAAATCGGTTAAAAATGGTATTGGTCAGGAGTGGTCAGTAGATTCAGGGTTGTTTTATTTATGACCAAACTGGGTGGATTGTATTACTCCACCAGTGGTTAAGATTTATATGGGTTCACGATATGCTGGCTTATTACAATCTGCCCAACATAGATGGGCTACGATATATAGAATGTGACAAAAAAAATACAAAAAAAAAATATCCCCACTATACTAACATATTTTTAGCCTATGTCCAACAGTGGACGTCTCTTGGCTGAATAATAATCTAAATCTATATAACTCAAAGGTGACTGACTGCCTGACTGACTGACATAGTGATCTATCAACGCACAGCCCAAACCACTGGTCGGATCGGGCTAAAATTTGGCATGCAGGTAGATGTTATGACGTAGGCATCCGCTAAGAATGGATTTTTGGAAATTCCATCCCTAAGGGGGTAAAATGTCCACGCGGACGAAGTCGCGGGCAGAAGCTAGTTGATGATAAATATCATTTTACAACTAAAATCAAGTTTTATGTACCTAATTGTAATAAAGTTTACTTTATATGGTACAACAACGATATAAACGTTAATATACAAGGATATCACACAACGAGCTATTTTAAAATAAAAGTGATTGAAATTGATTAATTGGCTTATTAGTAACAAACTACTGGGTGTGCCTTGTTTCTGTTATACGTTGTACCTCTACTTTTCCAACACGGACTAAGAAGGGCAACTCATTTCTATGTCTAACAACGAAGAAATGGACGTGTTACCCAGGATTGTGCTTCTTACAATCCTGGATCATTCAAGAGGCGTGAAGAAGCACCTTGCAGGTCAGCAAGGCGATGGTACTTGCGGTGGCTTATCTCATCCTTAGCTATCTTCGCATTTGGACTCCACTTCTGCTTACCATCAGGTAGAATGGATTTATTTGCTAGATATTTTTGTAATAAAAACTTTATAGTTAATAATAATACCATCGATCAGTAAAAAACCTCAAATCTGCCATAATTTGGAATCCATTCCAATATTTTTACTTTCCCCTATTTTAACTTATAAGAAAGCTCTGAAATAAACTTTATTTTTAATTAGCAAAATACAATACTGAACATACTCATTTCTGGGTTTACCTACACAAAACACAAATTGGAACGCTAATTTGGTCCAGTGCTAATTATATTTAACTGAATTCGTCTTCTCATTAATTTTGTAAAATGACAGAGGAGCCTCGGGGGATTAATTATAAACTATTATGTCCAAAGCATCTTCGTTAAACCAAAAGATGTTTTAGAAATTTCCCGTCAGTAAATATTGTTTCAAAAATATTTTTTTCTACACATTTGTAAATGAATGACGTAAAGGAAATAAATCTTTTCGATGGGAGATACGTTCAAATGTTTCTAAAGTAGGTTTTTTTATATTACGAGATGGAAACAAGCTTGCGGAACACCTGGTGTTAAGTAGTTACTGTCACCTATATCTTGCAATGTTAAGGCTAAATCACTTAAAACTGCAAGTGCGTTGTCATCCCGTGGACTAAGATGATATGCCTTCCATGCCCAATAAATACACTGACTACCTTTCCTTTCAATCCGAAACACAGCGAACTGCTTTACGGCAGCAATCATTAAGGCGGTGGTACCTACCCAAACAACCCTACATATGGGTCTACCACCTAGTTTACCTTAGGTCATACTATCATCTTATTATATATATACTTCTATACATCTGTCAATAGAGAAATGGGATAGGGAGATAATAATGCATCAAATAGTAGGACAATACTAGAATTACGATATTCGGACTGCTGAGATGATCTGAACATCTCTCGGATGATCTGAACATCTCTCGTGTTTATTAGATTTTATTGGTTTGGTTGTTGAAGAATTGTTACTCTTTGGGTTTGGTCCCCCTTTTATGTAGGCGACAGGCTGGCAACTTGTCACTATATGGCGGCACTTCATGGCCCATACTGCCAGATGTGGCTTTATGTGTTACGAAATATTACCTAAACCTCTGCTCAACTTCTCTTGGAACACGTGATCAGAATGTATGTATGAATTAAGAAAGCCAATATACATAGGTACACTTGCACAAGTGCTCAGAAGTAACAGTTTTTAACAGTTTTTATGTTGAGTGATTGGCAGACAAGCGTATGGTCTGCTTGGTGCTAAGCGGTCACCGTAGCCTATAGACACTTACAACACCTACATGACTGCCAAATATTTTGTGTCTGAAGAAATATTTTATCCTAAGTAGAGATATAGATATTTATATAAAAAGGTCATCGGTTTAATAAAAAATATGATTTTTATATTATTTGAAAGCCAGATGCTGGCAGAGTAGAATAGCATCACCCCATATCCTCCAATGGGTGTCGTAGAAGGCGACTAATGGATCAGCAAAGGGATATTGATCACCCTATTCTCCGTCCAAAATTCCGCATTGACTACTGCCTAAACCTCCTTCGATTACAAGGAGAGGCCTTGTCTCCCAGCATTGGGACGAATGATAAAGGCTGTGTTATGATGATATTATTTGTGGAATATAGACCTTTTAGAGGTACTTAATACTTTACCAATTTAAAGTTTTAAATAAAGTGGGCACTATCAACTAAATGTGAGAAAACGGGATTTATACCACGTACCTCTGTTCCTGTCCACGTCCATCCCATATACGGATGAGTTCATCCGTGACCATGGCGCATGAAAATGTGAATGTCGTGAGTGTTGTAAAATTAAGAGAGATAGGGCACAGTCAAATTCCGTAAGAACAGCGCTGCGCATAGCCGGCCTCTAATTTACAGAAAATCACAGTCAATACTGCATTCTCATAGGGTCCGGGCTAGCGGTAGTGATACATCAGTGTTACAATGGTCTAAAGACTACAATGACTACTTACTGCTTTTATTTTTAAGCACATGGCATTAAAACGGGCCAAATGCCAGTAGGAGGTTACGTACAATTATCTATTAAAAAAACGAAAAAAATATGTCTGTTGTATGGGAGCCCCACAAATATTATTTTATTGTAAATTTTATTTTTTATTTTAAAATGAATACTTATATAACTAAATATTCTGTGAATATTTCAAGCATCTAAATATAATGTTGCCGTTATCGATATCAAGCAAAAACAAGGCAAAAAAAAACACGTTTGTTGTATAAGAGCCCCTTAAATATTTATTTTATTCTGTTTATTAGTATTTGTAGTTATAGCGGCAACAGAAATAAATCCTCTGTAAAAATTTCAACTGTCTAACTATTAGGGTTCATAAGGAGCGGAGTCTTAGTAATAGGCTCTCGTTTTACCCTGAAAAAGATGATCTTATGACAAACATATAATAAAATACAAGAAAATGGCGAGGGTGAACCATCTCTTATGTTGTGAGTGATTTAATGATAATACACGGTGAACGTATTGAAAACAATTCTGCTGCCATTTTTGATCTGAGTTAACGTTTAGTTGAGTTTTTTCTTTGTAAGAATTGGTGCTGCATTATAAACTTCTCAAATATCCACATATAGTACGTAAAAACTCACAAAATAACTGTTCACGTAAGACTTGCTACGTTTATTACTTTGAGGTAAAATGATGTAAAGTTTAGCAAACTTGATTCGGAGCATGAAAGGAAAATCGAAACATAAAATGTGGTACAGTAATTTGTCTCATGAAAGCGGGTGAGCCCAGTACAAGTACTACACACACATAAGAGATGTTCAGATCATCTACACATACATAATGTATGTTTAGACGTAAGTAATACTTGTATATTACACGTACGCTCATACAGGATTGCGCGTGTTCGTTTTGACACCGGAAAGAAAAGCCCTGTGAAGGTTGGAAGCTCTACAATGGAAGTGGTCAACGATTATGTTTACCAGGGACAAACAATCCAACTTGATAAGTTCAAGTTCCAGAAAAAGGTCAATCTACGAATCCAACTCTACTTCTGCTTACCATCAGGTGGAAAAGAGTTATTTGCTTGACCTTTTTATAAAAAAAGATCGAATTTTTCACATCGCTTAGTGGTTTAGGCGTGAAGACGTAAAAAACAAATATAATTTCAGAACATAAAGCGTAAATCAAAATTTGAAAATTTAACAATAGGTACGTTATCCGTCATCCGTTAAAGGAAAAATTAGGCAGTATTTTAATCGTCGTTTGTAATTGAATCGTATTGAAAATCACTACGAACATTGTCTGTCCGGCGAAGCGTTTCAAATATTGGAGACTCAAATCGTTAATATCATTTCGAAATAGAAATAAGAGCGGCGCTGCCAAAGTGTTACGCCTTTGACATCCTCTGTTTTGGTGGAAATAGTAGGTACATTTATTAACTAGGGCAGTAAAATAAAAAACGTCTCAGATCAGAGCTATTTGGCGATTAACATGCGATCAGAGGGTTTTTTTTACCACCCGAGGTAAGTTAAGTTACAACATTTCATGTTACCCCCCGAGTTAAGTTACAACATTTCATGTTACCCCCTGACCCATTTTCAGGTCAGGTGTGGCAGAAGAATATTTTACATTAAGAGCGTGCATTCATCGATGTACCAATAATATATTTTTTGTAGTATTATTGTTTGTTATACATACATGTCCTTTGTCTATGTGAGCCCATACACACATAGACATTGCTCGAAAAGCGATAGGTCCACTAGCTGGGAAGACCCTAATACGATAGAAAAATGGCCTCGAGCTGGAATTTAGACAATTTTTCAAATAAACATTAAAAACATCTGCTTGCATATAACATTGTTATAATATCGTTATTATATCTAGCATTATATGAATTATTATATGGTAAGTATATTTAATGAGTATAATTTCAAAAACATTGAAATCCTCATTAAAATATATTACATAATTTATATATTTTTTTTTTTTGGTATCCATTTATAATGTTATTTAAATTTTTTACTTATTTAGGCTCTATAGTGGTTTAGAATAATATATTTTCCAACGGAAAAAGAATTTTCGCAAAGTATAGCTTGCTAATATAATGCTTGTATTTTATCTGAAAGATAGCTCCAAATTACATTTTCGTAAAACTGAGCCATAAGATTCTCCTCGCTTTACAAAACTATAAGTGTAAATTAAAATACCTCTATAGTGTTTTCAATAATTAATCTTCCTATAATACATAATTTTCTTGTAAAGCCTGTTCACATCGCTTCAAAATCAGGTCTGAAAAATCCACATAAATCGAGTGCACGCCCTTAAAAGTCAGACTTGTCAAAATCAAGTAACTACAGAACTTCAACCCGGATTTACGTAAATTCAGAGACACTCGTTCCGTCAATATGTGCGCCATAATGCAGTTAAAAGTTTAAAATATGCTAATTCTCAACGGCTAGCCCATACAAATGCATATTTCTATATCAGTGAAACCCACCTCAAATTGTCCGAGCACAGGTTGCAGTTTGTCGTGTGGCTCTCGCGCCGCTAGGCCGAAGTTTCACGGCGAGTTACTCCGCTGTTTTCATGTTGCTTTTCTCGAGCGTCAAATATTTTACTTGCCATAAAATGGTTGGTCGTTCTATTTTAAAAACAAAGCTATTGTAGTTGTATTCGTATAAACTTCAGCTGGAATTACACTCGGCTTTAATCGTCGGAGTTTGTAAGCCGTTCGTAATCACAAAAAGGATTGAGCAGAGCCTTGGGTAGTATTTGGAAAGTCACATTTGGCCTTACGGGCCATGCAGTTCCTCAAAATCACAGAACATGGACACATCTCTCTATATTCAGTGCTCAAAAACCGCATTCAAAAATAAAAACAGACAAATAAAAATTTCGTTTAAAAAATCTAATTTTTTTTTGAGGTCGGCCCAAATACAATACAACGTTTATTCCAAACTAGCTGTGCCCGCGCGACTTCGTCCGCGTGGATTTCCCGTTTTTGCAACATTTTTCATTGATGTTCAACTCCTATTAGTCGTAGAGTGATGTTATGGACGTATATAAGCCTATATCGCGGTTTCCTAAACTGTGCGTCGCGACGCCCTGGGGTGTCGCGGTTTTATCCCGGGGGCGGGCGTCGTGAGACGATCCACATAGAATGGCTGTCTAGCTAGCTTAGCGAGCTAGTCGAACGAAAATAAATGTAGACAAAGAAATGTAAGTCGCGATTTCTAAACTTGAACCCGGTTTTGAGATGCTCTGTTTTTAAAATAAGAAAATACACTGAAAAAAATCGACCGTCCAGCGCGGGCGAAAACATCGAATAAGCATCTTTACGCTACCGGGACATTGCTTTCGCCGTCGAAATTTGTCTGTGCTACTTTATGTTTTTATGGTAATTTTTTTTCAGTCTTTCTAATTTTAAAATATTTGCGCATTCGTTAACGCCTAAATAATTAAAAAAAAGGTATGTTTTTGTTTTTGTAGGTATGTACTGTAGGCGTCTCATATAGTTTTTATTTATATGCAGGTTTATATACATTAAATATATAATTATTTATATTTGACGCCACACACAATTACACTACACAACTATATAATTATATTTACAATATATTTAATAAGTAATAATAATTTATTTACAAATATAAAATAGTTCATAATAATATTTAAGTATTTATATTTACATTTCTATATAATTATTTATAAAGCATATTAATTGTTGTGCCGGCTGGCCACAGTAATGTCGTGCGGAATTGGACACGCGCAAACCTAATACCGGTCCAGGCCGAGCCTATTGTTCGCCGGCTACGTCACCCGCTAAATGCCGCTCGCTCCAGCCGGCGCGGGCGCATTCCTTAGTACGCCAGTCAAGATCCACTCACGACGCGGAACGCTTGCTACTTTGCGATCTGATCTTGACATCTCGCTACCCTCAGCTTTATTGTGTGCGCTTCTCGCTTTCCGAACTGTTATTTATTTATGTTTTTTCCTTCTATGCCCTATGAACTATGTGCTTGTGCTTGTGAATTCTTCTCTGTGCTCCTTCTGTGACTTTGTATTTGTTGTGTATTTTGTGTTGGACATTAGACCGCTACAACCGTAAGTCGTACTGTTTTATTTCTTGTTTCACAACAAAGACTATTAGAGTGAGATATCTACCACACACCATCATTCTCCTCTAAACTGGTGACCCCGTTCGGAACATAATGGAGAGAGAATTCAAGGACGCACAAGGGCACAGCCGAGGACGTCGCGTGTCCATTGACTCGGACGGCGAAAATGACGGACGTCAAAAAAGCCGGACCACCGAAGTGTACAAGGTCGGTGTACGAGTTCCACCATTTTGGCCAGAGGAACCAGAGATCTGGTTTGCGCAAGTCGAGGGACAATTTTCCATATCGGGGATAACGAATGACGCGACGAAATTTAATTACGTCATAAGTCAACTTGACAACAGATTTTCCCGGGAAGTCAAGGACATTATCATCAATCCTCCGGCTACCGATAAATATGACAAGTTGAAGACGGAGCTCATCAAGCGTTTGACGGCCTCGAACGAAAAGAAGCTGCAGCAGCTCTTAATGCATGAAGAGCTGGGAGATCGGAAGCCTTCGCAGTTCCTCCGGCATCTCAAGGGTCTTGCCGGCTACGACGTGCCAGATGATTTTTTGAGGACTATCTGGATTAGTCGGCTACCCCATGGTGTCCAGACAGTGCTTGCCGGTCAACCAACCTCAGCCACCATCGAGGACCTAGCAGACTTAGCGGATCGGGTAAATGACCTCGCTGTATCAACACCCAGGGTCGCCGCTGTGAGTGACGCCGTTCCAACTTCCGTACTCACCGAACTTCGGAACGAAGTAGCCGAGTTACGGAGACAGCTGCAGCACCTCGCAGTAGATAGGAGCAGCAGGCCACGGCAGCAACGATCTCGACGCAATCGCAGCCGGTCGTCATCCAGACAGCGGTCGAGCTCGAACTACCGCAAGTTCCCGCTGTGCTGGTACCACTACAAGTACGGAGACAATGCGGCGAAGTGCGAGCTCCCGTGTGACTTTAAGGCGGGAAACTCCAGGGGCAGTCGGTAATGGCGACAGACGATTGCCCATCTTCATCTGGTCGCCTGTTCGTCATGGACCGCTCCTCGAAGACGCAATTTCTGGTCGACACTGGAAGCGACCTCTGCGTCTTCCCTCGGTCTTCTCTGCGTGATCGTCGTACCAAGACCAACTTCGAGCTGTGTGCTGCCAACGGGTCATCCATCGCTACGTATGGCTACGCACACTTAGATCTTGATTTCGGCCTACGTAGAACTTTCCCTTGGCGCTTTGTGGTTGCTGATGTAACTAAACCTATTATAGGCGTAGATTTTTTAAATTTTTATCACCTTGTTGTAGATTGTCGCAATAAGCGCTTGATAGATCCCACTACTTCTATATCTACTGTTGCCACTTTTGCTAATTGTAAAAATGTGCATTCAGTGAAGGTCTTGTCTGGCGGAACTCGATATCACAAAATCTTAGACGAGTTTCCAGACATTACTAGACCAGCAGGTACACATCGCACTATTCCACACAACACGCTACACTACATACGCACGACACCAGGCCCTCCAGTTTCTTGTTCTCCCCGTCGTCTAGCTCCTGACAAGATGAAGATAGCTCGCCAGGAGTTCCAGGCTATGTTGTCCAATGGGACAGCTAGGCCGTCAGAAAGCCCGTGGTCATCGCCACTACACCTCGCGCCAAAGAAGGACAACGGCTGGAGACCATGCGGCGACTACAGGATGCTGAACGCTCGCACCGTGCCCGACAGGTACCCTATCAGGCATATTCACGACTTTGCCCACAGCATATCTGGTTGTAAGTTCTTCAGTACTTTAGACCTTGTGAAGGCCTACAACCAGATCCCGGTCAACCCAGAGGATATCCCCAAAACAGCGATCACTACGCCCTTCGGGTTGTTCGAATTTCCGTTCATGACCTTTGGTCTGCGGAATGCAGGTCAGACGTTCCAAAGGTTCGTGGACGAAATGACCCGAGGGCTAGATTTTGTGTATTGCTACCTGGATGACTTCCTCATCTTCTCCAGGTCAGAGGCTGAGCACGAGGAGCACCTGCGCCAGATTTTCACCAGGCTGCAGGAGTACGGCATGCTCGTGAACACGTCAAAGTGTGTTTTCGGTGTCCAAGAGGTAACTTTCCTAGGCTACCTCATCTCTGAAAAGGGCACCAAACCACTCGACTCCAAGGTGCAGGCCATCAGGGAGTTCCCTACCCCCACCAACGTGCGTCAACTCAGGCGATTTTTGGGCATGCTCAACTTTTATCGGCGATTTTTGCCACAAGCTGCCCAAATTCAAGCCCCGTTGAACGCCTTATTGACAGGGTCAGTGAAGGGATCACATCCCGTCACTTTACAGGGAGCCACACTCGCCGCGTTTGACGCGTGTAAGGACGCCCTCAGCAACGCTGCACTTCTGGCCCACCCTCACTGCTCAGCCAAACTCGCGTTGGTAACCGACGCGTCAGACCAGGCGATAGGTGCGGTATTACAGCAGCTCAACGGCGACGCATGGGAGCCACTTGCCTTCTTCTCCAGGAAGCTCAGCCCCTCGCAGGTGAAGTACTCACCCTATGACCGTGAGTTGCTGGCCATTTACGAGGCCATAAAACATTTCAGGCACATGCTCGAGGCGAGACACTTCACAGTCTATACTGACCACAAGCCGATCAGTTTTGCATTCCACGAACGGAAGAAAAACTGTTCGCCACGGCAGTATAGACACTTGGACTTTATCGCTCAATTCACTACCGACATACGGCACATATCCGGCAAGGACAATGTCGTGGCCGATACTCTGTCGCGTATTGAGGAATTGAGCGCACCAGTCTCCCTCGAGTCATTAGCCCAAGCCCAAGCCTCAGACCCAGAACTCACGGAACTTTTAGAGGGCGGCTCATCACTGCAGATGGAGAAGCGGCAAGTACCTGGAAGTCGTATAGCATTGTACTGCGACGTCAGTACCACGACTCCCAGGCCTTTTGTCACCAAGTTCTTCCGCAGGCAGGTGTTTAACAGCCTGCATTCACTGAGTCACCCTGGTGCCAATGCCTCAGCCAAGTTGGTCGCCGAACGATTTGTTTGGCCTGGCGTCCGTAAAGACTGTAGGGATTGGGCTCGTACCTGCATCTCGTGCCAACGTGCTAAAGTTAGCAGGCACGTTAACGCACCGGTGGGTACTTACCATCTCCCACGAGCCCGCTTCAAGCAGATCCACATTGATCTGGTCGGACCGCTTCCAATCTCCAACGGTTATCGGTATTGCTTGACTGCCATTGATCGCTTTACGCGATGGCCAGAAGCAATACCGATAGAAGACATTACAGCGGAGACCGTGGCAAAGGCCTTACTGTCGTCGTGGATAGCTAGGTTTGGCTGTCCGACACAAATCACGACCGACAGAGGCCGACAGTTCGAGTCAGCACTATTTCAGTGTTTATCGAAATTGGCTGGCTTCGAACATAAGCGCACCACGGCTTATCACCCCGCTTGCAACGGTCTGGTGGAGAGGTTTCACCGGCAGTTAAAAGCGGCAATAGTCTGCCACGCAGATGGTAGGTGGACTGAATCGTTGCCGTGGGTCCTACTGGGCGTGAGGACAGCTTTCAAGGAGGACCTGCAATCCTCTTCAGCCGAGCTCGTGTACGGGGAACCTCTGCGGCTTCCCGGCGAATTTTTCGAGCCCTCTGTTCCTGGGACAACGGATATATCCGATTTCTCTGCTCGTATTAAAAGCTATGCCGAGAATTTGCGACCCGTACCTACGTCGCGCCACGGCGAGCAAAAAGCGTTCATGTACAAGGAGTTAGCCACTGCTGATCACGTTTTCCTACGTGAAGACGCATCGCGTGGTTCACTAACTCCTGCCTATAGTGGTCCGCATAAGGTCGTCAGTAGGGGGGATAAGGTGTTTAAGATCGTCGTCAACGGTAAAGAGACCACTGTTACCATCAACAGGCTTAAACCAGCCTTTATTTTGTCAGATCTAGACGACCAACCCCCACCATCCAACGTTCCTAAGAAAGTTACTCGTTCTGGGCGACGCGTAAGGTTTCCAGACTTCTATCGCCCTTGACGGTCTCTGGAGGGGGGTGGTGTAGGCGTCTCATATAGTTTTTATTTATATGCAGGTTTATATACATTAAATATATAATTATTTATATTTGACGCCACACACAATTACACTACACAACTATATAATTATATTTACAATATATTTAATAAGTAATAATAATTTATTTACAAATATAAAATAGTTCATAATAATATTTAAGTATTTATATTTACATTTCTATATAATTATTTATAAAGCATATTAATTGTTGTGCCGGCTGGCCACAGTAATGTCGTGCGGAATTGGACACGCGCAAACCTAATACCGGTCCAGGCCGAGCCTATTGTTCGCCGGCTACGTCACCCGCTAAATGCCGCTCGCTCCAGCCGGCGCGGGCGCATTCCTTAGTACGCCAGTCAAGATCCACTCACGACGCGGAACGCTTGCTACTTTGCGATCTGATCTTGACATCTCGCTACCCTCAGCTTTATTGTGTGCGCTTCTCGCTTTCCGAACTGTTATTTATTTATGTTTTTTCCTTCTATGCCCTATGAACTATGTGCTTGTGCTTGTGAATTCTTCTCTGTGCTCCTTCTGTGACTTTGTATTTGTTGTGTATTTTGTGTTGGACATTAGACCGCTACAACCGTAAGTCGTACTGTTTTATTTCTTGTTTCACAACAAAGACTATTAGAGTGAGATATCTACCACACACCATCATTCTCCTCTAAAGTACTTAACTTGGCTGTTACTATAACGGGGGGAGGGCTCGTAAAAATTAGAAAATTCCTAAGGGCGTCACTATGAAAATAAGTTTGGGAAGCTCTGTCCTATAGTGTTCCTCGATAAATAGACAATCATAGAATTTTTCCGATCAGTAGTTCCCCTTTGTAGGATTATGTACCCAAAGGGTAAAACGGGATCCTATTACTAAGACTCATAAATAGAATAAAATAAATACTAATAAATAGAATAAAATAAATATTGAAGGGGTCCCATAAAATAAGCGTGACTTTTTTTGGTCGATTTTGATAACGGCAACAGATAGACGCTTGAAGTATTCACAGAATATTTAGTTATATTATTCACTTTTAAAATACAACAACAAACGTGTTTTATTTCTTGGTCTTATTAACGATAATAACAGGTAGAAACTTGAAATATTAACAAAATATTTAATTTAAATTTCAAATATTTTTTGATAAAATCTATGGCACGGAACCCTTCGTACGCGCGTTCGACTCCTTCTAGGTGGTTTTTTTTTGCAGGCTATCTCTGATGACCTTCTTGAAGTCACCAGGGCTTTTAGTAAAGGAGAGGACCTCGATGGGTCCTCAAGCTTTAAGGTCGAATCACTCCAAAGAGGATTCCTGACCGGTGAGCATCTCCCTCGGAAGAGTCTATGAACCTATTAGTCTCTAATGCGTCCGAATCTGACGGGATCAGTAGTTCCTGAGATAAGCGCGTTCATCTAAACAAAAAAACAACTAAGTATAGATGCGTGCGTAGTACTTGATCATTATTTAGCTGCGGAGTTATGTTAAAACTGTAATATCTCTGAAGATATTCATTGAAATCTAATGATGTAAAGAACAATTTTGTACAAAATTAAATACTTGTGATGAATAATGTATTCATTTTGATAAGGAATAATATAATGTTTACAAAAATACCTTCGCATTTTAAGCATTATTTTAGAACAAAATTTATTAACAAAAATAGGTTATAGCGAGTCAACCTTAAGAGATAGATAAATGCTGTCTGGAACTTGTTTTTAGAACTTTTAAAGGAGAATAATTCCGTCATACATAATTTTTGTGTAATTTTTTTTGTGTAACTTTAACCGTTTACGCAGCGCACGCAAAGAAATCTCTGAAAGTCAATTTTTTTTATTTTCCGTTTATTTCAAACTATGATATTTCTTAAGATATTCATTGAAATCAAATGAGGTCATTAACAATTTTGTTGAAAATTAAATGCTTGTGATAAATAATGTATTTATTTTGATAAGGAATAATATCATGCATACAAAAACACCATCGCAGATAAACTTTTGATTAAAAAAAAATTTGATTACCAAAAAGAAAGGTTATAGTGAGCCAACCATAAAAGATAAACATATGCTATCGCGGACTTTTTTTTAAAAAATTTAATGGAGAATAATTCTGTCATACATAATTTTTCCGTAACTTTAACCGTTTACGCAGCGCACGCAGGGAAAGCTTTGATATGAAATATTTTTCTCCCGTTTTTGCAACATTCTTCATTAATGCTCAGCTCCTATTGGACGTACCGTGATGTTATATAGCCTATAGCCTTCCTAGATAAATGGACTATCCAACGAAAAAAGAATTTTTCAATTTGAGCCAGTAGTTGCTGAGATCTTAGGGTTCAACCAAACAAACAAACAAACAATCAAACAAACAAACAAACTCTTCAGCTTTATTATTAGTATAGATATAGATATTGAGGTTGGCACCGATCTCAAAAAAAACATATTTTAAAACAAAACTTTTATTTCTCCGTTTCTTTATGAAGGTGTTTTTTTTTTATTTAAAATTTTTTTTTTTGTTTTAGTGTTTTTAGTACAGAAATTTTCAGGAAACTATCTCGACATCTTTACAAACAAGTAATAAGATTACGATATCATCAATTTCAATTAAATAGACATTATTAGGGATAATTCAAAAAGTACTTGTGAGATGTCTATCAAAATTTTATGGGACCACATGACAAGCACAAGCTTCCAAAGGTCAAAAGAATCTTCATAATCGGTACACCCAGTAAACGGTTATGAGGTAACGAACATAAAATAACATACAGTCGAATTTATAACCTCCTCCTTTTTGAAGTCGGTTGAAAAGGACAAATGTTACACAAATCATATCGGCAGCTGGAGGTAAATTACCTAAAGTATTTTTGCTAATTAGACAATGTCAAGTTTCGACTAAGTATGTGAGTATTACATTACATCTTCCGAAACCACACGTCAACCAAAAACTTCAACAAAACAACAACATGAGGATTTTCATAAAACGAGGTTTTTCATAAAATTCAGTCGAGCCCAGCCATTTTGGAGGAATGCGACCATCGTGACACGAGATATTTATGTAACATTTCTTGTTCTTCAACTCGTACACATTTTGTGGCTAAATATTGTGGCTGACAACGTCTAGTTCTCTATTTCCATTTCGTTTATGGATGGATAAAATTAATTATTTCTTTAGCTTTTGTTCAACAAAAACATTTTAGAGGTAGTAAAATTAAAATATTTGGAAAGACGCCCAAAGAAGTTTTTTAGCGCATGTTTATGAGAAGTCCTGACTCGTTATTTCCGTCCGCGTAGCGTAGCATTTTGCGCTATTCACCGAGGATGATTGCATGTGAAGTTTAACATGCAGCTTTACGCTTTAAGTCTGGGATTTATTTTCTCATACGAAGCTTGAAATAGAATTTGTATCATAATAGTAGTTTATGAAACTGGTACATAATGAGGGGTGAGATACACGAGTGTGAGAGTAAAGAACGAGCGAGCGAGTTTTTTAAAAGCATCACACGAGTGTGTAATACCTAATATGTGCATTTTCATATACTACTTTATCTAATCTCATACATTGAATATATCAAATAAAAGATAGAGATTGATACAGTTTATCTATTGGTTATTGTAGGTGTTAACATTTTGTATATTACAATTGCCGCAGTCTCTAAAATATCAGGCAGCGTTAAATTTTCTTCACTTTCACTATCAGACATTTTAATAAACAATAATAATCATCCAGCGAAAACAACAACTAATTGCAAGGAAACGTATTATGGCGCCATAATTCCCGGTATCACCGCGCATGCGCCAAACCGCGCGGAGCTACAGATAAAAAATGAAATAGTGTGCTATACGAATTGGCACAGTATTGTATCAATGGTCTGTAATAGAAACGTAATGAAAAAAAAATATTATAACATTATTTTGTTAGAAAAATAGTGTTATAATTCTTTTTTTAATTCATTTTGATATAGTATTTGTAAAGTTCGTCAATATAAACTCGTTTTGAGTTATATATTGTAAATTTTAGGATCTGAGAGTAGATAAAAAATTAAACTAACCTATTAACTACTCGATAATACGAAGACTAAAGAAACAAAGAATATGTAAGTTTAATAGAGGTTAACGAAGTTAAATGGCGACTATAAAAATCTCTGACACTAGGACAGTCGTCATTTCTGAGAGCTGAGACTACCAGCTTAATGTGCCTTCCGAAGAACCTACGAAAATTGAGTTGGAATTTTTTTTAATCATCCATGGAGTACCGATCGCGCACTTATTATTCATACTCTTTATTGAAATGAAATGAAAAATATCTTTATTGGAATGGACTTTCCTAAGTTTTTTTAAATAGTCAATAGCCGTCCGCCATTTCAGGATGAAATATATTTTTTACTGAAATAATTATTATTATACTGAGATGGAGAAGAACTGATTGCTATGGACCCTGTCGGACAAGGTAAAAGGTTAGAAGAGAGGAGGATTTTCATCTCACAGTTATAATATCTTATTGAATATTTTTAGAATATTTTAGTATAATGGGATTTTTACCAGAGAAGTTCTTTGTCTTCATCTCACCTGGGGTAAGTCATGATAAAGCCGGAGGTGTAGACTAGTTTCATCCAGGATCCTCAATTACACTGATTATCTTATCATTAAATGCTGGAACACAGTGATGCTGTTAACATCATTTTACGGACTTGCAACAGACTTTGATAACATGGATAATAGCTAGCCAGGCGTACTGGCGCCCTGGAATTGAGCACAGGACCATGGGTGTAAGACCCGACCGGTTGTTCAGCTACTGAACCACTTCAGGAAACTGATCAATTCAAAACGTTCAACCACATCTGTGGAGATGCTGTTAAACGTTTTGAAATTTTTCGGACTTTTTGGGTGGTTAAGTAGATCATAAGTATTTATGAAAATTCGGAATAATGGAATTTTAGATTTACATTTCTCTTCTTCTTATATTCTCTCTTACTTTAACTTTTTCGGGTAATGCTCTAGGATCTTTTCGTTTATTTACAATTTATTTCTCTTTTAATTAAAAAGCACATTGGGTGTTACATGTTGTTTATTTGTTATTAAGAGGGGCTTCTTGCATAGTTTCGGAGCTATTGTGGTGCCAGTGACTGTCATAATAAATTATTGGCAACCACTTGGGTATAAAATACGAAGTGATTTCATAGCGGCCGAAATTCGAACCAGTACTAATTTTCTCTTAATCTATAAACGCATTAAGCATAAGAAAGCAATTAAAAATAAGTATCCAGATTTCTAGGATTATCATTGATCCAATCCTTAAAGCTTAAACCATGGAAAAGTCGAGCATTTAGAGCTCCTTTACGGTAGATTTTTTTAGTGAAGACGTTGGTTAAACCTCTATGCGGTGCTGATTACGTTACGCTATCCCAGCGGCTATTAATGCGGCGTATGCGCTGTCTAGACGTTCAACGTGCTTGATGATATGTAAATCATCTCCGACCTCTGGATCAGGGACTAATCAGCTATACCCTTTACGTTTTACCTTTTAATTTTTGTTTGTAGCGCTGAACAAGGATAATGAAGTTGTCTTATTGATGCATTCTTTCCTTGCCCAATGCTTAGCTACACATCAGAGCGCCGATAGAAAAGCACAATAAAACCCCTTCTCTGCAATTGTTACTCAATCCCTCTGGTATCCCTGAAGAGTTCCTCTAAGAACAGTTATTGAATTTCAGATACCAAGATGAAGTGCAAATCCCTCATTACAATAACAAAACAACCGGGGTTGCGGACACTCAACGGAATAAGTATGTAAGTCAAGTGAACTGCGATCGCGAGCCGGCTCTTGGAGTACAAGTTGTTGCTTACTTAACAAAGCGAATTTCACCATAAATTCGGACGAAAATTGGAAAAGTTCCGCGGCAGTTTCGAAGCTGTATTTATTAAAAAAAACATTAACCTCCCAAAATAAAATTGAGCTTTACCTTTTCTAAAATCGACTTCGGAAATATTAATATGCAAATTAAAACTTTTGATTCATGCTGCCTTACGATTTCGCTTTTTTGGATGAAGAGTTGGTTTGTCTTTGAAGCCAGGAACAATGTTTCATGAAAATTATATCCATAAAATTAATGTAAATATTAAACATTTTAATTTCATTCGATAGTAGAATTGCTGTCATCACCCTACATACTTTCTGCGTATACACCTGCCTACATGGTAGAAGGAGGGGTGTAAGCAGCAACATCGATCGCCAATAAATCGAAGGACAAATTTGTTAATAATCGAGTAAGTACTCAAAAAATCAACGATTCATTATATTGAATTACTGTTTCACTAAGCGGGGCTGGTGTAGTATAAATGTACATTTAACGTGCTTTGCGAGGGAGGAACTTATATTTAATTGAACGCTCACGCATTCTCATCTGGGATTAGTTCATAGTTAAGGTTTGTTTCAGTGTTTAATGTGTGTGTAGTATTTTAACTATATTTTTATTTATTATAAAAAATAATCCGTAATGGTTAAATTATTATTTGAAATATCAGACAAGCAAATTGATAATAAAACAATCTTACATGTATGCATAAATGAATCTTTGAAAAAATAGCAAAAAGTAATTGCTTGTATTTTTGTAAATGGAAAATGTTTATACATTATAAGTAATTATCAATTGTTAATTCTGAAGAACCTCCACAATATGATTATTTATTAGGAGACCTAGAAAAATTTAATAAATCCTAAACTGCTCGGCGATACCTTTTCAAGTTGTTTATTTTTGAGTGAGAACAAAAACGTCAGACAGTATCAACATTAGCCGCTCGAAGTAGTGTCAGTGGTATGTAAAGCCTTCCCGCACAAAGCCTGCGGCCTTGCCATTGTTCAAACTCTAGTGAGGGGAATGTTTGTACCTCACATTTGTACAAATAATAATGACTTGACCGTTCTATTTTCTGAATTACTTTTTTGAAAAAAATAATGATTTTGTACTCAAGACGCACCGTCAGGAAATTATTAAAATAGTGAGCACCAAGAGGATTTTTCTTTGGTATAAAAATTTACGTTATAATTATTTAGATATGCTTCACCCTAAATTGTCCCCAAATTATATAAAACCTCGGTGACGTAGTACATATCTGAATCCAACTTAATTAAAAACCCTATAAAATTGTGTAGTTAAAGTACATTTTAATAACAAGGAGAGGATTAATCCTCTCCTTTAAAGAAGAAAACAGAAAATAGTGTTTCCATAGGGTAGTAATTTTGAGGCACTATTTCACAATGCCGGGGCCACAGCGTATTTAAGACTGTTAAAACCAAAACCAAATCGTTAACGCTCTAATATGTTTTGACAATGACAAGCTGACAGCTCTGTCAAGCTATTGTCAAAAATCAAACGAAAGCACAGTGAAACGATATCAACGACTATAAGTGTGTACAACACTAGCGTGGTGTTTGCTTGTCCGCAACGACGTAGACCTGTTCTTTTGTTCCAGAAGAGCTCGGCGTAAGGGGTAAAAAGTAACACTGGGTCTTGTGCACATATCCGCTTGTCCATTACCTGGCAAAAAAGTACAGTAGTCAACATATGAAGCTAAACAGATTTGTTATGCTTACAGGTAAGCTCTTGGCCTTCATCTCACCTTATGGCAAGTGAGGATAAAGCCAAAGATGGAATTGAGCTTCACCAGGAACCCTCAACCACAGAGAGACTGGTAAGCTTATCATTAATTGTCGGAACACAATAATGCTGTTAACATTATTATTATGGCGATAGATATTGATAGAACGGCGGTAGCTAGCCAAGCGGACTTGAAAAAAGTCCTACCACCAACCAAACCGAGTACAAGCACTCCCCTGGTAATCGAACCCGGGACCTCTGGAGCTACTTCCGCTGGGCAAAGCATTAGACCACGGAGGCGGTAGAACGAATAAAATTAAATATATAAAGGATGTAAAAAGACCTATATGACAAAGCCAAGAACTACGTATCCCGCTCATCATTAGGATATTTTTTTTCTTCTAGAGCAGTGTTTTTCAATCTGTGGGTCGCGACCCTTAGGGGGGTCACGAAACCTTACTTGGGGGGTCGCCAGAAAAACGAAAAGGCAAGATTTTATACTACAATACAAAACAAAGTTTCCGTGAGAAGGATGTGCTTATTTATATCAAAAAATTTTCATTTCGTGGTGCTATTTTTGACTAACCTCGTACTTACTTCCAAACCGCTTTCAAAGCTCTCGCGGCTTCTTGCAGTCAACTTGCAGTGTTGTAGGTCTTAATAATGAATATAAGTAACAAAATAGAGCCAAATTTTTTGTCTGTCTATTGCCTAAGGGGGTCGCCAGAATTTTCCACCTGTAAAGGGGTCGCATAATCAAAAATATTGAAAAACACTGTTCTAGAGTATACCTGGGAAATTAATAGTCATAAAGTTATTGAAGGTCAACGTTAGAATAATTTTTTTTCCAGATTTTTATGAAAAAAAAATGAAAATATTATTTCTCAATTTTTACCCTTAGAAAGATATTGAAAACAAATTATAATAATAGTTTAATAATATATATCCAAGCTCACAAAAGTTATCTATCCCATTGTATCATTTAAAACTTGTGCTATGGATACTAGATAACGGACAAATATACATAATAATCTAGATATTTCTTAAATAAGCTTAAATATATATAATACAACCATGACTCGTCAGGAAATATTCGTGTTCATCACACTAACATTTGCCACTACAAGGACTCGAACCCGGACCGCCCTGATGTGTAGGCAGCGTTACTAACCACTCCACCACAACGATGTTTTCAATTGAAAACATTATTTCTTAATTTTTGCCCAAAGAAACATTATCAACATTTTAAGTATTTCATACCAAAAAATGGCTTTGAAACGTCAGAGCTCAATATAATAATATTTAGATCTTAGTTGTCGGGCTAATAGCCTAGTAGATATATTGATGCTGAACCGATCATTGGTGATTGGATTGAAAAGTCCATCCGAAAGTTTGAAATAAATCAGATCGTGCCCAGCAGAAGAGAGGTTTAACGAGGATCAATTATTATATTTTAAGACAACTACGAGCATAATAGAAGTACTTTAAGAAACTTAATTATTTTTAGTTACCCATAGAAAGCATTTTTGCTCTGCCCTAATATTATCTTCAATAAAACTTAACGATACAAAAGATACATAGGTCAGTATATAAAAAGTTGCTACCTAAAATGATCTTGTCCCCGATAGCTATTGTACGAGCAAGCTACGTACATTTTGCCTATCGAGCATTTTCACATATTCACCGATAATTCATTATTAAATTAACTCAGTTCGCATTTCGTAGCCATCAAGAGCGCCGCGCGTAACTCATTTTATTCTATATCAATTTAAGTTAGTTTCTAAATAAATCAGTTTTTATCATTATCAAGTTTTATCATTAATCTTCTATCAATTAGTTTGGCATACCCCAAACATTGGTCCTTCGAGCTTTCCGTAAAAAGCGGGATCATTATAACACGTGTATCAGTGAATGGTATTTGTGTCATTCGATTCCGTGCGACGAGGTTACTGTGCGATCAAGGCATTGTGACACGTCATTCATCACCAAGCAAGGAGCTATCAAGGAACACACTACTTCCCAAGTCAAACAAGGTCTTGGGTAATCACGAGTAACCAGGTGCAGGGAGTACGTGGACTGCGCAGATCATCATAACCAACAGAGGGCAGTAATCAAGTAAGACCAGTCCTTTTTATCCATAATCAGTATGTCTTCGATGGACGACATTTTGGCTACTCAGCAGCAAGTGGCGGCAGCCATCGAGCAAGTCTGGACTAACTTCAAAAAGGATAGCTCAGATAGAAAGACGCCAGAGTACTTACAGCGGCGAGTAGACTTGCTGGACAAGTACTGGGTCGAATTTGAAAGCAATCATAGTAGGTTATCAGAGTTCGGTGAACAATCGTCATATTTTGATAATAACGAGTTTGATAGAGTAGGAGAGAGATACGGTGCAATCAGGGCCAACATAATAGCTTATAAGCAGCCTACTGGTATGGAAAGAGCTAGTACGTCATTGCTGAAGCCAGCCATGTTCAACCCAACCTCCGTCGGCAAGACGGCTGAACAGCAACAGCCGCCGGCAGCACCACGGTCGACCGACGCCTATCAGTCTTCAGTATCAGCTACGGGGACATCTAGCAAAACAGATGACATGCTTAAAAAACAACAAAGCAACTTCAAAGCTTTTCATCATTCTTTGGCAAGTTTAGACATAGAATTAATAACAGAAAAATGGGAATTTGACGACATACTGCGTACGCTGCAGTCGCGCTGGGTGACCATTGATGCCTTACACTGGGAGTTGGATAGTGAATTAAATGGGTCGAACAAGAAATATGAAGAAGCTTTCATAAATTACGAAACGGAGTATACCAGAATCAAGAAGGAAATCAACAAGAAAATGTGGTCGTTGGCGCACAGGGAGAAATCTACGCCACAGATGGAAATACCAAATTTCAGTGGCAACTACAATAACTGGGTGTCATTCAAGGACCTCTTTACTGAAATTATACATAACAACCCGTCCATGTCACATGCTCAAAAAATGCAGTACCTTAAAACCAAGGTCAGAGGTGAGGCAGAAAGGTTGATTCATCATCTACCAGTAAGCTCCGACAACTATATTACGTGTTGGGAAATTTTGAACCAAAGGTACAATAACAAAAGACTTTTATTTACGTCACAAATCAATATTTTATTAAACCTCCCAACAGTCCAACAACAATCAGTTAATAATATCAAGCGTATGCATGACACTACTTTAGAAAGTCTCAATGCCATCAAAAACCTAGGCGTCGATATCAGTGCGTGGGACCCCTTAATTGTTCACATTTTGTCTCAAAAATTAGACACCGGATTGTTTACGGACTACTTTGAGTCAGTGAAGCAACCTAGAGAGCTACCAGTATTGAAAGAATTTTTAGATTTTTTGGAGGTGAAATTTACTACTCTCGAGTCATCACGAAGAAAGCAGGATAATTCTATATCAAAAAATCAAGCTCTATCACATCAAGGTAACGCGAGACATCAGGGTACCAATCAATTTCAAAAACCAAATTTCTATAACAAAAGCGCATTTTCGTCAAGTCTAATTTCACAAGGACCTAATAGCAAATTTGGTGCAGTAACAACCAAATACAGGTGCTGGAATTGTAATAGTAATGATCATGGTATATACTTTTGTCAAAAATTTTTGGACTTATCATCTTACAACAAGCGTAAAGTTATTAAAAAATTAAATCTCTGCCCGAATTGCTTCAATAATCATGCAGGAAAACCTTGCCTCTCATATTTCCGCTGTCGGGAATGTAATAAAGATCATAATAGCTTATTACATGAAGCGTTTACACAATCAAGTAATGCAACGGAGACAACAAACGCGGGCGCGGGCGCGGGCGTGGGGAGTGCGCCCAACGTCAATGCCTACTCAGGGAAACAAGTAAAAAGTAGTTCACATGTGGCACTAAATAACGAGCCGATCGAAATATTGTTACCAACCGCTATTATCAAGATACAATCGGTGGATGGTTCATATCACACCATGCGTGCCCTCCTCGACCAGGGCTCTCAAATCTCGTTGATCACGGAGCACGCTGCTCAGTTATTGAGATTACCAAGGAAGCGATGCAAGGGAATCATATCAGGTGTCGGTGATAAAGAGAGCAGCTGTAAAGGAATGATAAATATTAAGTGCATGTCAGTAGCTAGCGATTTTACATTTGCGACTGATGTATTAATCATGAAAACCTTAATCAAGAACCTACCAAGTTCCACGTTTCAAAACCCAAATTGGTCATACTTAGACAACATCAATTTAGCAGATCCTCAATTTTATGTTAATCGCCCAGTAGACATACTATTAGGAGCTGATATATATTCCACTATCTTAATGGACGGCATTTGTAGAGCAAATTCAACCTTACCTACCGCGCAGCAAACACGTTTGGGCTGGATATTAAGCGGAAACGTAAAAACATTCCAATGCAATATTGTGCTACACAATCTTGACGATATTCAAAAGTTCTGGGAGATTGAAGATATTTCAGAACCATCTGATATATCTTCTGAAGATCAACGATGCATTGAATATTATCAAGCCACTACCAGAAGACAGGAAGACGGCCGATACCAAGTCAGACTGCCGTTAAAGCCAAATTTTCAAAATAATTTAGGTACCTCAAAACACAAAGCTATTGGACAATTTTATACATTAGAACAAAAATTCACAAAACAATGCGATATTGCGAAAGATTATAAATTATTTATTCACGATTATTTAGCACTCGGTCATATGAAACCCGCAAGCGACAGCAATTCGACACTGGAATGCTATTTACCTCATCACTGCGTCATGCGACAAGATTCATCGACGACAAAACTTCGAGTAGTTTTTAACGCGTCAGCAAAAACATCAAGTGGTCACAGTTTGAATGACGTGATGTGTCGAGGTCCCAATTTACAACAGGATCTGCAATGTCTTATTATCAAGTGGAGACAATACAGATTCGCGTTTACTGCCGACATTGAAAAAATGTTTCGGCAAATATGGCTTAATGAGCAAGATCAGCACTTACATAAAATAATATGGAGAGATCACCAATTACAGCAACTACAATCTTATCAGCTAGCTACGGTTACTTACGGCACTAAGGCGGCCCCCTTTTTGGCTATGATGACTCTCAAGCAATTGGCTAGTGACGAAAGGGCGAATTATCAGGACAGTTCGGCGCCCAATGTCCTTGAAGAGTGTTTTTATACTGATGACCTCATCCACGGTGAGCACTCCATACAAGCAGCTAAGAAGTTACAAGGAGACATGATCCATCTTTTGAAAAAAGGAGGATTTAACCTAAGGAAATGGAAATCCAACGTACCCGAGTTGCTCGAATCCGTTGAAGAAAATAATCATGACATTTTCGATTTTAAACAAGCGGAGAGTACAAAGACATTGGGACTTGGGTGGAATTCCAAATCTGACAATTTTACTTTCCAATCAAGGATAAGCAGTGCAGCAGAATGGCCCACCAAGAGATCGCTTCTATCGGAAATTTCCAAGCTTTTCGATCCGTTAGGTTGGCTCGCTCCTGTCACTACGAAATTAAAAATCATATTTCAAGATATATGGAAATCAAATATTGAGTGGGATGAACAAGTTCCGAAGGTCATATATGAGGAGTGGATCAAAACAAAGACCGATTTGGGCACAATCAGTGACTATAAAGTGCCTCGATGGCTCGGAACAATGGAGAAAGATCATGTTGAACTCCACGGGTTTTGTGACGCAAGCACTAAAGCCTACGCGGGTGTCGTATATTGTCGAATCAGTCGCGAAAACAGACAAATAATAACATTAGTCGCAGGAAAGGCCAAACTCGTTCCCTTAAACAAAGAAGTATCCCTGCCTCGACTTGAATTGAGCGGCGCAGCATTATTATCAAAATTGATGGCTAAAGTGAAGACATGTTTAAACAGCCATAATATCAAGATTTATGGCTGGGTAGACTCAATGGCGGTTTTAGGATGGCTCCAAGGTGACACTGAGCGATGGAAACCTTTCGTGGCAAATAGGGTGAAGCTAATCACGGCCATAATACCATCAGACTGCTGGCGCTACGTCAAATCAAAGAATAATCCTGCTGATTGCGCCAGTAGAGGTCAAAACGCATCTCAACTAAAGGACCATACGCTTTGGTGGAAGGGTCCCGAATGGTTATCCTCATATCAGCCCGAAAAGCCGATGCATTATACTACTGATCAAGAAATGAAGAAGTTAAAATCTGTTAATGTTGCACAACAAAGCAATAATCATATCGTGAAGGATTTGATAGAAAAACATAGTTCATTAGCAAAAGCGATTAGAATATTAGGGTGGATCATGAGATTTATTAAGGGAAATAATAGACAAAATTATTTATCCTGTGAAGAGTTACGAAAATCAAGGGAAATTATAGTAAGAGTAATTCAACGAGAGGAATTTGAAGATGAGATAAGGTGTTTAAAATCAAGTAAAAGTATCAGTAGCAAGAGCAAGTTGTTTGATTTCAATCCTAAACTGGATGAAAATGGAATTCTTCGTATCGGTGGCAGACTGAGACACGCGAATATAGATCAAGAAACCAAACATCCTGCAATCATCCCAAGCAACTCCAGATTGGCAAATCTATTAATCGATGAAGCACATCAGCTCATCTTTCATGGAGGCGCACGATTAACCACATCATTTTTGAGACGAAAATATTGGCTCATCGGTGGCATTAGAGCAACCAAAAAACGCCTTCGGTTTTGTGTAAAATGCAAAAAGCACAATCCAGATCAACAGAGTCAATTAATGGGAGACTTGCCGCCATCCCGATCAAACCCGTCACGCCCGTTCTATCATACAGGGGTAGATTATACTGGGCATGTCCTGATAAAAGCCAACAAGGGCCGTGGTATAAAAACCACGAAGGGATATGTCGCAGTGTTCATATGCATGGCCACTAAAGCAGTCCATTTAGAATTGGTCTCGGACCTAACATCATCAGCATTTCTATCAGCCTTGAGACGCATGGCAGCTAGAAGAGGAGTGCCTGGCCACATGTATAGCGACCAAGGCCGAAACTTTGTAGGAGCTAATAAAATTCTACAACAAGAGTATGAAGAATTACGTAATACATTCAATGAACAACTTTTATCCGAAATAAACAGCATGGGAATCAAGTGGCATTTTAACGCACCTTCTTGGCCGTCAGCAGGAGGGCTGTGGGAAGCGGCTGTTAAAAGCTTAAAATATCACCTCAAGCGAGTGATTGGTGACCAAACACTCACATTTGAAGAGTACAGCACCATCCTAAGTCAACTAGAGGGTTGTTTAAATTCAAGACCACTTTGCTCTCTATCAGAAGATCCCAATGACTTGGACGCTATCACACCTGCGCATTTTCTAGCTAGTGGCCCCGTGTTAACTATATACGAAACAGAAACAGATTTGAGAACTAGATGGCATCTAACTCAAAAAATATATAAAGATATCTGGGATCGATGGTCTAACGAGTATCTTACTCAATTAGCCGCACGAAGCAAGTGGAGAAAACCACAACGGAACATCAAAGAAAACGACGTTGTAGTTATCAGAGACGACAATTTACCGCCAGGGAAGTGGCCCTTGGGGCGCGTCGTACAGCTTCACCCCGGAAGCGATGGTTACGTCAGAGTTGTCACGCTCCAAACTAAGAACGGACTTATGCAGCGTCCAATAGTAAAGCTCTCTGTACTGCCAGTCAATGAAAATCAAGACGAAAACAGCAATCAAACATTAATCAATTTGCCCAATCAAGATAAACAAACATCAGATACAAAATGGTCAAGGTCACGTAGGAACAAAACATACAGCTTCACATCCCTAGCAATGGGATTATTATTATTTTTAACAACAATCGTATGCCCGGGACAGTGTTCGTATAATGTCACACCATTACAAAATAATAGCCTTTATTTCGATAGCATTACGAATATGCATTTAATAAGGGACGACTGGCGCCTAGTCGTCTACTACGATACCCATCCTTATCAAGAAGGTAACACGACACTAAGTAAATACATACGCTATCTTAATGACGTGTGCTTAAATATAAAAGAGCAATCCCATTGTGGCGAGATTATGTTACAAGTACAGCACGAGTTTGCGGAACTTCAATATTATAATAACATTTTGATGCACCAGAAATCGGATACTCGTTCGCGTCGCCGCCGTGGATTGATAGACGGCGTCGGATATATAGCAAACAGCCTTTTTGGCGTTTTAGATCAACGTTTTGCCGAAAAGTACGAACAAGATATCAAACTCATCAAGGATAACCAGAGGCACCTAGCATCCTTATGGAAGAATCAAACCTCGATAGTAGAGGCTGAATTTAATCTTCTAAAGCTCACTGAAGGCGTTATGAACAAACACCACAAGATCATCAATCAGAAGGTTAATCAGTTAGAGAATTCGTTAAACCAAGTAAATATTGCCCTTAAAAATATATCTCTAATGAATGAATTTCTTAGCACAGCCATGATGGCAAACAATCTTTTACACAGCCTCACAAATGTCCAACAGACTTTATTAGATACAATTACGAACATTTACAATGGGAAGGTCAATTTTCACCTGTTGACGCCCGACCAGATACGCCATGAGTTGAACGTTATAGCGGGCCAACTTCCGAAGGACTTAGCACTACCAGTTGAAAATAACTACGAATTTTCTAATATTTACAATTTGTTGCAAGTTCGGGCTCGAGTTACATCCAACTACATTGTATTTGAAATCAAGATCCCACTTATAAGCAGAGAAACATATGAAGTTCTGAAACCCATACCTATTCCTTACTTATTACATAATCAAGATCAGAAAACTATAATACCCATAGCTGAGTATGTCGCAATAAACCTAAGAAAAGATGCGTTTGTGCCATTTTCTGAAAGCGACTTCAATTCATGTATAAACAGAGACACAGAAATAATTCTATGTCGCCTTAGAAAGCCTATTTATCACATACAGGATGATCAGAGTTTATGTGAGAAATTGCCTAAATCAAGAAACTGCCACACAATTAGTAGATCATGTATTAATCAATGGACAGAGCTACACAAAGTTAATACATATTTTTATTACTGTTGCGAACGGTGTCAGTTGAAGTTGCTGTGCGAAGATCAAGTTACCGTAGTGCAATTGTCCGCCGCTGGCCTATTTGTTGTAGATCAAGGTTGTATAATCAAGTCACCTGATTTCGTAGTTTATTCACATAAAGAAGAGACAAGCAAATTAAGTATCAGTTTGAAAATACTTGCACCAGAGATTTCACCCGCTAACCATATTTTCAACATATCTCTACCGGAAATATCCATAAATCCGAACGATGAAACTGATAACATGACCCATAGCCTACAATTGCAAGAGATCAAGGAGCAGTTAGAGATCATGAAACGCAGTGAACCGATAGCAGAAACGATATCGTATCACGATGTCCACCATTACGTAGCCATATACGTGTTGTTTGGTGTTACGGCGGTAGGAGCCGCAATGTTCGTGTGGTGGCGCTGCCGGCGAGCCCCGGCGGCAGCCACTGCCAGCAGCGTGGGGCCGCAGCCAGCGGCCCAAGCCAGTGTCAGTGCAGTGCAATGTAGTGTAACCGAATTAAGTGAGCTTCCAAAGCAAAGTGCGCGAGTGTTAAAGCAAAATAAAAGCACTTCGCCTGTGCTACGGTCAGTTTTTTCTATTCCTGACTCGAGTGATAGTTAAGATCAATATTGTTAAAATCAATAGAGTTAAGATCAACTTAATATCACCTTGTATCATTTGGGTAACTAATACAAATCATCCATTGCATGTTAGTCATAGAAAATATATTGTTTCACCTTGTTCTAGTTTTATAAGATCATGCTTATGGTCATCTCCACTAACAATCTCATCTCTCGCCCGGGAATATGTACGAGCAAGCTACGTACATTTTGCCTATCGAGCATTTTCACATATTCACCGATAATTCATTATTAAATTAACTCAGTTCGCATTTCGTAGCCATCAAGAGCGCCGCGCGTAACTCATTTTATTCTATATCAATTTAAGTTAGTTTCTAAATAAATCAGTTTTTATCATTATCAAGTTTTATCATTAATCTTCTATCAATTAGTTTGGCATACCCCAAACAGCTATCTAAAACAGAAACTCAATATATTTGAGAGACAAATCAATCATAAACAAGCGCTCAGCAATATTGGGTCACAAGATAAGTCAATAGTCTACCCAACCTGATATTTGAGATGATCGGTGACTGCAAATCGAGATCGTCTAGGGGGCGACACGACGCTCACTAAAAGTCCGATTCGAAGAAAATATTATGTTTAAAATCAGTGCTAACTTTTCTTTCTTTGATGACAGGTGGTGTACAGTTATGCCTTAGATTTTAGTAAGCATGACGGGCAAAGCATGACTTTCTTTTTAACTCACTTAATGACTTTTTTTAAAATCTGAAATCATTCTTTAGACCATAGATATAGGAAACTGTAGATTGGCAATGTAAAAGAGAAAGAGCATACTAACGCGTATATTAGAGTGAGACAGATAGACGAGACCATTTCACGTACACGCAGGGGTCCTAAGGAGACCTGTCAGTCACGTAGAAAAGACGGCAACTGTCAGGCTACAGTACTATTTTTCATGCCCACATGCGCATTACCCACATATCGGTGTATTTTTTTGGTCTCACGTTAGTCGATTCATTGCTAATCTATAAACGTCAGTAATAATAAATCTATGATTAAGACTGTATTCATTCTCTCTCCTTTGGAACGACCAATAACGATACTATCTTCCGACAGTAGCCGGGGCCACCAGTTTAACATGCCTTCCGAAGCACGGAGGAAAATAGATTTGAAATTTTTTCGGTCACCTATCCGAATACCGACCGCGCACTTGGTTGCTTAACTTTCGTAAGGACCCGCGACAGAGGCATGCATTGTCAACAACACCACGAAACCCCACCATTGTGGTGTCGTTTATAATTTTTTAAGTTAACTACACAACAGTAATGAAGTTCTAATACAAAACTTATTTTTTATACTACTTGATGGCAAATAAGCTTGCGGCCCACCCCTGGTGTTAAGTGGTTACCGTCGCCTATAGACACTTGCAATATGGGTAAATCACTTATGACACTGCAAGTGCGTTACAATCCTGGGACTAAGATGATATGCCTTCCATGCTCAATAATTACACTGGCACCACCTTTCCCTTCAATCCGAAACACAGCGAACTCTTCACGGCAGAAATAAGAAAGGAGATGGTACCTACCTACCCAGACGACCCTAATGACCCTATATATGGATCTACCACCTAGAAAATTAAGTTGCTGTGTTATTCGATGACGCCTACCAGTGAGCACCTCACCTTATGTAATTTGTAGGGTAGAAATACATATATGGTTCCCTTTCAATATTGGGGACATTCTATCGCAACATTGTATGGAAATGTAAATACGTTTAACTTGGCCGAGACGAATGATAAACAAAATTAATAGTTTATCAAGTACAAAATCGTCAGAAAATATTTAATACAATAGTAACGGGACTATTGGGACGAGTTAATAATATTAAAAACAATTTCTGGCCGCGGCTTCGTCTGCGCAGGATTAGTATAATAAATTATAGCCTATATGTTATTTTGATGTATGAGCTTTGTAAAGTTTCATTAAAATCCATTTAGTAGTTATTGCGTCAAAGAGTTACAAACACACATCCATACATACATCCATCCTTACAAACTTTTGCGTTAATAATATTAATTAATAAGGATATGTCCTTAGTCCAGCGGAACTACAAACAGAAAATACACAGAAGGTGAGCCCCGTGACTGGAGAACAGAACGAGACTAGTGGTCTGGGATAGGTCGGTTTTATTTATTTTTAACCGACTTCAAAAAAGAAGGTGGTTCTCAATTCGTATTCATCTTTTTTTTAGGTATGTTCACCGATTACTCGAAGATGCCTGAACCGATTTGGAAAATTCTTTTTTTGGTTAACAATTTAGACTGTAAAATGGAGAACACGTTTTAGGCAACTTCAATTATATTAAATTACTACAACAAAAGAAGCGGTTACCTTATTTTCACCCCTATACGTATTCAACATATCTAGATTAAACGTTGATTAGAACGCTTAATCCGTTCTTAGAATCCAGTTTCCAACTAACAGTGGGACATAATATGATGATGTTGATGGTGAGCATAGATTGAAGCTTTTCTCTTTCTTGTATGTCACTCTTGTCAGAGTGGTCGCGGCAAACATTTACGTAGTTTTCGATTTAGACATCTAGGTTTGAGTTAATTCAAGTACAATTTAGGCAAAGGACGGCCTACTGCAGCTTAAATTTGATCGGTCCATCGCATGGGTGCCCTTCCGCACGGTCTGTTGCCCTCGGCTGTGCCTTGAACGATGAGGCATGAATCATCACGTTTTGATACGTGTACGAAGTCTTACAGGATACGAGTATGACTAGAGCAGAAAAGCACTGTTTGATAAAAGTTATTTCTACTCTGGAAATATTCCATGCCACCTGTCACCACCATCTAAGGGTCACTTCAATAATCTATCTCCAGTAAAAGATAAGCGTATCCTTATTAGCAAAAGCTATTATTTTAAGCTAATTAACAAGAATATCTAAACAACAACTAAACTCTGATAGGCCTATCTCTAACTGAGAAAAAAATATTTACACTACTTTTTAATGATGTCACATTAAATGTTTATGTGAACTCAAGTCGTGGTTGTTTATTTTATACTAGCTGCACCTGGCATGCCTTGCAATGTCACAAAAAAATATAGGAAGATTTTTTAGATTTTTTAGCCTAGCAACCCTCTCGGGCGCCCCAGAACATCCTACCAAAGTTTTATCACAATCTAATCAACAATGGTTTCAGAACGCATAGAGGACAAACATCATCATCATATGCGCCCACTGTTCGACATAGGCCTTCCCCAAGGATCTCCAACCCGATCGGTACCAGATCGTCGATTCACCTTATGGGGACTTACCAACGCTGCGTCTCCCGGTACGCGACCGCCATTCGAGGATATTTCCGCCTCAAAGGCCGTCAGTCCTCCTCGCAATGTATCCTCCTCGCACTGTCACTTAAGGTCCACAATTCTCCTTAAGTGGTAGTGGGCAGGGCACAATGCGAGGAGTTATGTCAGTGACCTTGGTTCTCCTGCGGATCTCATCATTTCTAATATTATTACGCAGAGAAACTCCGAGCAAAAATACAAAAAAAGTGACAGCCATACAAACATTGATTTTTTATCTATTAGATAAATTGGGCAAGATAATAATTCATCATAATAGGCTAAATAATTCGACCCACTGCTGGGACACAAGGCCTCTCCTTATCATCTAAGGAGGTTTAGGCAGTAGTCCACCACGCTTGCCCAATGCGGCTTGGTGGACGGAGTATAAGGTGTTCAATACCCCTTTGCTGATCCATTAGTCACCTTCTACGACATCCATTGGAGCATATGGGGTGGTGTTATTTTACTCTGCCAGCATCACATGGCTTAAATTTTAAGATATTGATAGCATGAATTATTTTGTAAGTGTCTAGCATAGGTGCTACTATGAGGGATAGAGTACATTAGATAGGTTTATCTTATGGTATATTTTTTTGCGTTACAAACGCGTAAATATGTATAAAACTAGAAAAAATTCACTAAAAAAAATCGACCTGCCCCAGGCGGGAATCGAACCCAGCATTCTCCGCAATCCGGGCGGCTGCGTTAACCATTACGCTACCAGGCCAGCCGAGGGATTGCCAGCAGGTTGATTTTTTCTTATTTTTTTTTCAGTGTATTTTTTCTAGGTTTATATTATTTGTAATCACTTATTAAATTGCAGCATCTTTGTTTCCCACGCCATAATATAGCCACGCCACACCAATTATCTAGCCCAAATTAACTATAATTAAAACTAATATGGATACTAGATAACAATATTTATTATACCGACATAGTAATTTTAAATATTTTTATACATAAATAGGTACAACGTAACCCAAAATTCCACGATAAGCCTGCACCAGGAGTACTACTCGAGAAAAAATATCAACTCCACTTTTTTAAATTACTGTAAAAATACACTCACCGGCACGGAATCTTGGCCGAGCTCTCATTTCGCGGCGGCAAAAACGTTAAGTGTTTATAACAAATTATGCTTATAGAGTTAGGCAAAAAAAATGTTTAGCTTATAAACAGTATACTTAATTCATAATGTTTGAGTGTTATGGGGTCAGTTTTTTAAGTTTCAGTCGTATTGGGATATTTTAAGCAACCAAGTTCAAGTTTCAAATCGTTACTGTAAAAGTATAGTTCATTGGTACTGAAGTTTTGTGATTTTGGAATAATTTTATTTTTGCGTTTACAAACGCGTAAATATTAATACTAGAAAAATGGAATGAAAAAAAAACATAATTGTGATTTTGTTAATTCAATTTAACATTGAACCGTTTATTAAAACCAAAAAAGATGGCTTTGGCACCAGTCCAACTTGCGCAAGCCGTAGCTTTAATTAATCAGGGCGTGACAAAACGTGAGGTGCCTATTGCAATAAATATTTTGCACTCTATAATGTAATATGCCTTGAAACGATGCTAGGAGACAGGCAGCTACGCCCGCCGGCCAGGCAGTGGAGTGTAAGGTGCACATTAGCTCGAGATGATCGGTTTATCTTCTTAGAAATTTTATGAAACCGCTACCTCACTGCTGTTGAAATCCGTCAGCGGCTCTAAAACACGAGAGATGTGAATGTCAGCGAGCGTACAATAAGAAAAAGGATGGATGAGGTAAATTTAAGGGCACGCAAGTCAGCCCGCGGTCCAGAATTGCTCAGACAGCACCGAGTAGCTAGACTTCGATTTGCACGTGAACACGTTAATGGGACTCACGAGCAATGGTCTAGAATTTTATTCACTGATGTGTGTAGAATTGCTTGACGTGCACCAGATGGTCGAAAACGTATTTGGAGAGGAAGGGGAGAGCGGTTCCTGCCCATAACCACAACAGAAACCGTAAGTCTTCATGGAGGCTCCATAGTGGTATGGGGAAGAATAAATTTTTATGCTCGTACAGAATCGGTTGCCGTTGACAAACGATTAGCAGCGACTAGGTACATCGGAGAGATCCTTCAGGAACATGTTCCCAATATGGGATTTATTGGGTAAGACCAGTTCTTTTTAATGCACAACAATGCTGATCTGCACGTAGAACGATACGTGTACGAATACTTTCATGACGTTGGAATCCAAAATTTGCAGTGGCCTGTTAGAAGCCCAGATTTTAATCGCATCAAGCACATCTGAGACATGATAAAAAAAGAGGGTAAAGACTTCTCCCAACCCACCGCAAACACTCAATGAGTTCCGAAATGCATTGTTCGATGCTTGGAGCAGCCTTTCGCAAGTGAGTGTACGTAACATCATCCAAAGCACCCCAGAACGCATGCAGGCTGTTATCAGGGCACGAGGAAGCACTCGATATTAAAATGCATAAAGCATAAAGAAATTATAAATAAAACAACTTTTACGGATTTAACTCGCGTGTAATTAGATTTTACATGATGTTATTATTGCCCGACGTTTCATCCCGTGACCACGAACGCTGAAAAGTGTTACGAAACGTCGGGCAATAATAACATCATGTAAAATCTAATTACACGCGAGTTAAATCCGTAAAAGTTGTTTTATTTATAATGTGTAGTGCTCGCGCAAATCTAAGATAACATTACATAAAGAAATTGTAAAGTGTAAGTGTACATTTAATTATGGTGTTTGATAAGAGTGTTAATTTTCGTGTAAATGAGTGATTTTGAATAAACATTATTTTCTTAACAAAAATTCCATAAAGAGACATTATAAATCATCTTAAAACGTTAGGTGATACAAAGTGAGCCCGTTTACATTAATTTAAGTGACTGAAAAAATATTAAATAAACTTAGCTTGGTCAAGTTTTCGTGCCGGTGAGTGTATTAATGTCATTCGAAAATTGACACTCGTTATGATATTTTTAACTACTATTAGGCTACAATTTGGCAAATATTTCTGTTTTATTTATTGTATCTGCAAGCAAAGTAGCGCTACTATACACCACAACCATTAAAATGCCCAGAATTTCTGTTGTTTTTGATAGATTTTTACTTTTTGTTCACTTTCACTCATCGTGTGTAAAAAAATATATGCCAGTTTTTTAAAAATTGAGGCAATAACCAAGATTTCAAAATCGTATAATAACCTAGGAAAACTTCCAAAACCAAAAAATAAGCATACTATTTCTAAGCAAGAACCAAATTTCATATTGTTATTGTTGATAGTAATCACTTTTAAAAATTTCCCAGAGGCGTTCATATCAGCAACTTTTAGCACTTTCTCACAATTATAGGGTTTTAACCCTTATAAATTTTATTCGTCTATGGTATCCGTGGTACATTATTAGTGCAAACAGACCCTCCCAGCTGGTATAATAAAAAAGACAAGGGTTGATAAAAGGTTTTCACTCGCACCATTTTCCTTGTTTACATTTTTTTCGTTTTACTTTTACAAATTTGAACAAAACAAGTACTCTTTCGTAGCACTTACTGTATTAATTTCTAAATGGGCCTTCTGAGTTTTCATAACATTTAACACAAGTGTAGAAGGGTGAAATAATTAATTTTTCATTTTTTTATTGAATTGGTGATCTTTTGAAAATAACATATTGTTAATGTCAAAAAAAGTATCATTTGTCCTACCCAGGGTCTTGAAATATCTCCATGTACCAAGTTTCATCAAAATCGGTCCCGTAGTATCGGAGCCTATTCAATGCTAACAAACAAATAAACGTTAGCCGTGTGATGCCGGCAGAGTAGAATAGCATCACCCCATATCCTACATTGGGTGTCGTAGAAGGCGACTAATGGATCAGCAACGGGGTATTGGTCACCTTATACTCCGTCCATCAATCCGCATTAGGCAAACGTGGTAGACTACTGCCTAAGCCTCCTTCGGTGACAAGGAGAGGCCTTGTGTCTCAGCAGTGGGTCGTAATACAAAGACTGTTAGGATGAGGATGAGGAAACAAATAAACAATCAAATCTTTCCTATTCGGCGGAAGGCGGAAGGCGACTAATGGATCAGCAAAGAGGTATTGATCACCTTATACTCCGTCCTCCAATCCGCATTAGGCAAGCGTAGGGGACTACTGTCTAAACCTCCTTCGATAACAAGGACAGGCCTTGTGTGCCAGCAGTAGGTCAAATTGTAAAGGCTGTTATGATGATGATGATGAACTTTAGGTAACATTTAGCTAAAGCCACATTTGACAGTAAGGGCCATGCAGTGCCTACAATAGTGACAGGTTGCTAGCCTGTCGCCTACACTAATGGGACACCTAATCCAAAAAGTATCTAGCAATCCTTCAGTAAATTAATCAACAGCCAATACAGATTCCATTCTAGCATCTCTGCAGTTCGGCTTTTAACTTCAGGTTATATGATATTGTCTATCCCCCATAGAAGCCCAGTCCGAACTAACTAAATTAACAAATTAAAATATAGGTAATGAGCATCTGTTTTCCTATTACAGTGACGTAAGTAGGTAAATTCTGAGGGAACCAAATACTTGTTTAAAACATTTTAACGAAATAACAGTTCACTGAAGCGTTTACCGATATCTATTAATGACGGTTCTCAAAGCTCATACGGTAACCCAAAATCTATATTTAGAATAGTCCGCGGAGACATCACTGTTACTTAATCATTAAGAACAAGCCTTTGTATTGAATGTTGTTCAAATTGGATCACCGGATCGGATTGTTAAAACCTCCTTTAAATTCAGCTCTCATTAATCTCCTAAATATTCATAACGGTACATAGCTTTACTCCATCTAAATATAATTTAATGAGATATATTGGTAAACAGTATTGTGTAACGCAATCGTACACAAATATGCTGCACACGCGATACACGATGGCTTGTTCTCTGTGCATCACTCTACGTAGCCGTGGGCGTATTTCATTTCAGCATTCGTGGCCCGATGGAACCACGCATCTACTGTGCATAATATCCTATGCAATGTGTAGCGTGCGCAGCCTTGAGCTGCGTGGGTGACCGCGTCTACCAATGTCATTTCATGCGTAGCGTGTCCATGGGTTACGCGTTATCACCACCATTTAACTGTAAATCGTGGACATAGTGAAATGTATGTAATTATAATGTCCAAGAAGGTTGAGGCTTATAAATCTTGTAAAATAAGTTCCTTTCTATTTCTCTTATTTTCTTCTATTTTGGGAAAAGTCCTCATCAAAAATATTATTAATCAAAATACTTTCTGAAAATAATTCATAGAACCGCGTAACTTTGTCGCTCTAATATTCAAATGTCATTGAAAAATTCTCTGAGTCAAATTATCACAATCAAAATACCAAAACTTTCTTACCGATTTTTCAACCACCAAATTTTAGACCGTCTAGAATGCTAAATACTTTTCGCAAAGTTTTCTACTTGAATATTATTTTTTCTATATCTTATTATGCTGCTATTTCTGAATATGTTTAAATTCCCTTAATAATTAAGGTTCTGATTTAGGCAATGCCTTTATGTTAATATTGATATTGACATTGTAAGTGTATCTCTTCAGTAAAAACTAAACTATATAAAAAAGCTTATTACAAGATAAATGATTATTTAAATGATACAAATGCGTGGGAGTGAAATCTGCCCAAAAATGCATTCAAATTGTAATTTATTTGCAATGATATATCTATTGACCTGTAATGATGTTTTGAAATCATTACGAAATTGTAAGCTGTGGAGTTTCTTTCGCCATTTCTTCTCCATCTCAGCATATAAATATTCGTCCCGAAATGGTGGTAGGGCTTTTGACGATTTAAAAGTACTTAGCAAAGTCCATTTAAATAAAGATATTTTTCATTTCATTTCATTTCATTTCATTTCATTTCAGTTATATTCGCATTCACACTACAGGGTCAGTTTATAAAATAATAGCGGCACATCTGCGGCGAGTTGGAGTGACGGATCGCGACTCCTTTGAGCATTTTTAGATATTCCGTATAGTTTAGGATTTTGTCCTGAAATCCCCCTTGAAATATTCAGCCTGTACATATGTCGTGGCCCGATCGTATAATTGGCCAGATCAGGAAATGCTTCGGCATATCGTCTACCTACCGATCACTCAGATACGTAGATTAGACTCTCCACACGGCTTGGTCATAAAAAATTGCCTTGAACCTACTGATCACTCCTGACCATTTTTAGATAATGGGCTACTCGAATAGTGGTCAAGATTTTTATAGTCCAGTAGCATTTCATGATATGCCGTATATTTCATGATCTAGCCAATTTTACAATCGGGCCACGACATATACACATATATAGCTTTTGCCCGCGATTTCGTCCGTGGGAAATAGTTACCTATGAAATTATTTGGGTGTTTGCAAATGCGTAAATATTTTTAAAACTAGAAAATTCACTGAAATAAGTCTTCCTGCCCCAGGCGGGAATCGAACACTTAAGATAATTTATCGGAGATATTTAAAAATAATCGTAATCATTCATTCATTAGTTTGTTATTCGTCAATAATTAGTACACACGCATGGGAGGGAATGTGGCAACACCTCCCTCTGCCTCTGATTCTGACATTTTCAAGGTCATAAACTTAAATTCCGTGGCCAATTCAGACAGGTCAAGGCTGCATCAAGTTTTGACAGTTACGCGTTTCAAGTGAGTCAAATTGGGTCGACAGGCTTTAGGGGAAGAAGCTTTATTATATTACAGCTGTTACCGTAATTTACGTACATTAATGCATTTACGATGTAATGATTACGAAAGCCGGAATCTTTTTCTGTTTAATTTTCCATTTTACTTTTATGTTTTTACGTGTCTGTGTATGATTAAAATTAAATTTCCATTTAATATTTTCCTTTTTGTTAATATTTTCATCTGGCATAATTTGAAACCTGTTCTGCCTGTCTTAATACTCGAATATAATGTTTATTTATATTTTCATTTCCTCTTAAAAGCTTTGCCTCTTAAAAGTTAAGATGATTGAAGATTTAATATTTTTTACCTTCCTCTAGCTCAAATTATGTAACGTAAAATACACAATAAATAGTATATTTTAGTGAACTTCGATAATTTGCATGAAAATATGAAAATCTGTATGCGTCGCGCATCCGCAAAGCTAGTGCAGCATTCAATTTACTGCAAAGAAAACGCGACAACACGATGCACACGAAGCGTTGTCGCGGCGTCTACGCTGCGTGAAGGAGCTCTTAATAATTGCTTAATAAGTCAAAATCAGCCGCCATGCCACCGAGCGTCACAAAAAAAATAATATCGAGAAAATCTACGATATAAGATCACAAAGGAATGCCGTAAACTATACATTACATTTCAACAGGGCATTAGTTACTCTGGATCAAAAATATTTCTTGCAACTAAAATACAGTGAGATAGTACAGAAACAAATAAAACGACAAATCATTGTAACGACGCTTACATTAAGGGACTTACGTTCCTGCCGGTTTAACCACGCCAAAAGATAATTGAATCAAATTCTCTGGTAGATTTTAGTACAAGTCCTGCGATTATGGAAAGTGCTGTTCTCCAGCTTGCTATTGTTAATTTCTTGGGAATAATAATTGTAGCTATGAGTAACAAAGTGAAAAGTAAAGTAATTTTTATAAAAAAAAAACCTATAAATTTTTTATCTAAAATCTCTTTTAGAACGACACCGGTCGCTTTCGTTAGGTTGTTTGTATCAAGGAAATTACCTAAGTTACTTGATACTGCGTATAATTTCAAACTTGTATTTTACTGGCAACCTGACAATTTTGAACAATTTGAATAGTTTTGATTGATTTTGTAATACTGTTTTATTCAAATAAAATACATACATAGTAGCGCATACCCGTGCCTTGATTTACGTTTTTTACATACAATAAATTTATCACTTTGTTACAGTAAAAATAAATTACAGATAAAAAAACTCCGTTAAAGTCCTTTTAAAGAGGGGGAGGGTTAGGGGGTTTTACCTTCTGGTACCTTGAATAATTGGCCAAAGAAAATTCATTTCTAAGTAACAAGGTATTGTTATTACAAGGTATGACTACCAGCATAGATAACACAATGCTTGCTACAAATACAATGCATGCTTTTATCTTTCATACTTTCATACTTTGATATTATGTCAAATTGAAACAAGCAAAAAGTAAAAAAAAAACTGTTACCAGTTATAATATAATCATTGGTCTGAGGTTACCAGACTACGGAAAAAGGAAAAGAATGAAATCGGTGAAAATCGGTTTGCATGATAAAATCGACTCTTCCAATTGTTAGTCAGTTAACATGTAGCCTATGTTACCTAAACCCGTAAATTTATTATAACTGACGTTTATAGATTGGCAATGAATCGACTAGGGTGAGACCAAAAAAATACACCGATGTGTGCGTAATGCGCATGTGTGCATGAAAAATAGTACTGCAGTCTGACAGTTGCTATCTTTTCTACGTGACTGACAGGCCTCCTTAGGCCCCTGCGTGTATGTGAAATGGTCTCGTCTATCTATCTCACTCTAATATACGCGTTAGTATGCTCTTTCTCTTTTACATTGCCGATCTACAGTTTCCTATATCTATGCCTAAACCATAATAACGAAACGATTGACACGTTATTCATCAAAATCGAATGAATAGTTAAGGTGCTACGGAGAATACGTGAATACAAAAATACATACCTCTTAAATACATAACCATTTTTCTTGACTTCGCCGTCATGGGCTAAGAAGAAATAAGTTTGAAAGCTTTAAGATATTAAAGCAACCAATTCAACCTTACAAGATCTTTAACAAATTGAAAGCTCATAACGTTTTGAAATTGTAAGAATACTGAATGGGTCTAATGTTTACTGCTACTTGTAAACATCAGCAGAGTGAAGAAATCTTGTTAAATATAAATAGAACATACCTTCCACAGTTTCTCTCCATGGCATGGTAGCGAAGTGCTTAGAGCTGTCGCCGACACGACAATCACAATGGCCCCTTTTTGGTTTCTTCATTTTTTTCGCCTCAGTTTCATTTGTGTTTCTTTTATACTGAAAATTTTGGCTTTTGTTGATGAAAGAAACGAATTGGTAGATCATTTACTATTTGACTTTTACGCGTCAGTATAATAATAACAATATTTAATTCACTGTGATTTTCTAGTGGCTGTCGAAACCGTAGCTTTTTTCCTTGCCGATTATACGAAAGCATTTGACCACTCTCTCACCTGATGAACGAACATGTGGCGAACGATGTTACATGCTTACCTAGAAATAGCCTATTCACTCTCGCCTTGAAGGCACCCAAGTTATAAGTATCAGTGGACACATCAGCAGGCAACAAGTTCCACTCCTTAGCTGTTCGCATTATAAAAGAGTTAGCAAATCGATTGTGATGCTTGGGACAACAACATAGGAGTGGTAATTTAACCTGCGTCTCGTGTACCGGTAGTGAAATGGGGCTGGTGGAATTAATTCATGTAACACACTCTCCAAAGTGTATTCTACAAAATACCGATAGACTTAGCTAGTCGGTATTCTATCTTTTCGAGGATGGTCGAGACTTGATAGCTTGGCGTCTGTGAGTGTTGAGTAGCCCTTTCGCTTAGTCGCTTAGCCCTTTTTTCTACCAAATCCAAAGCTGCAAGCTGGTATTTCGCTGATACATCCCAAAGATGGCAGCTCCATAACCCGGTGGATTTGTGCTTTATATAAAAGAAGCAGCTGCTGTGGTGTTTAAGTAGGTAGGTCAATACAATCAAACAACTCTTCAATCAAACCAAAACAACTGTTCCATACATTTTGATTGCGTACCTACCTACATGTTACACAGCTTATTGAAACAGCAGATTTTTTTTTGTTGGGCATAAAGCAAGAGTTGCTTGTATTGAACTACCCTACCTATTAAAATTACTTCAGCCACTAAAAAGTCACCGAGTGTAGATAATAACTTTGATTGGTAATAACTTCAACTTTTACATCTTTTCATAATTTCCGTTTTCCGTTTCCTAGAAATCGTCGGTTTAGGTTTAATTATTGCCAACCTTGATTTTGTTATTCTCTCAAATTTGTTATTTATAATTGCTTTTCTGACTTGTCCAATCACAAAGTAATACCACAGCGTTATAAGTTGAATTACTGTAAGAACTTACATGTATGTACTGTGGTAATACGTTCAACTCGTTCAACAGAATCAATTTTGTAATATTAAAATTCAAAACTCCTTACCTGACAGTTGCCTCCTAAAGTGGTACCTAGGTACATTATAGACCAATCACAGTTAAGATATTCACAGCTAATAATAGGGGTTAAAGTATGAAATTGACGATTTTTTCCTCATTATTCATTAGTGTATAATTCCTTTAATACAATAGCTATGTCCCTTATTCTTTTTCTATTTTTAACTTCATTACAAGGACATATATTTATGTATAAAATTTTATTCTTATTTTTATTTTTTTCACTAGAAATACATCTTCGAAAACAGCTCGTCCTAAGAGGTGCCCGTCTCCGTTATAAAAATATGAATATTTTTTTACAGGTATAAATTCTCAATTTTTTTCTCTAAGTATCCTGTAGCTTAATGTTGTCTAAACATATCCACAAAATTACACAAAATTTAGATTTGTGGTTCCTTAAAAAATGGCGAATATGTTTGTATGGAAAAAATAATTTTCGTTAAATTCTCTATACAAAACGGCAATTTCATACTTAAACCCCTAATATGATTAAAATTTCAGGGCGGTGAAATTAAAGAGAAACAAAATTGTCACAATATTCCGAACTTTATTATTATATTTGTACAGTTCATACATTTTTACACTCGGATATTCTTATAGTTAACAACGTTTATTATATTTACAACTCTCTTTTAATATTTGGCAACAACCTTGAGCATAATCTAGTTAAGTTATTAACTAGTTTAACAACTAACATCAAATTTGTCTAAGCGATTAATTACATGCTTATCTATTACCATAACTTTCATATCATGCCAACACCGTAGTCAACTTTTTATAAACATTTATGAATCGTGTTATTTTGTTATATCAATGGCAAATCCCCATTTCTTTTACTTAGGTAATCATATTTACCTAACACTTTAATTTCGACATACAATTTTGTGTTCTTAAGATGAAACATTAAATTTACTCTTCTCATTAAGATTCTAAGAAATTATTTTTTCATAAAACCAAAATAGAATTAAATTATTTTTTCACAGTTTTCGTCAGCTAAGTTTTCCGTTTAATAAAAAAAAGTATTAATTGAATTATGGTGCCTCTCCTTTGTGACTTGAACTTTTTCAAAACTGAAGTCCCCCAGAGGCATTCTCGAAGTTTCTTTGGCCACTTCTCAAAGTTCGTTTGACCAGGAAAATCTCTTTAGGTCGCTTATTCGTGCCTGATTTATTTTAACCCAAAGTTCATATAATACTTATATACATCGATTTCTATCCAAACGTATCCTTTTTCCCACTTTCATAGGGAATTCAACTTTTTTGATATATTTAACACACTAAGCTTTTTATTCTGAGACTTACATACATGTCACCTAGCAACACTTCCAGATGGAAAAGAAGCAACCCCGAAATCAGTTATTTAAGAAGAAGAAAATGAAAAAGAAAAGTATTAAACTAGGTAAATCCTTTTTTGCACACGTAAAAAAGTAATAAAAATACAAAATTACACAAAGAAGGATGTGTACAAAGGTAGAAACCCTGGCATTAGTGAGTAGGTAAATTAAAATAAATCATTTAAATGGAAATACTCAGGTATACGACTACCTTACGGCTCGAACTCCTTATGAGAGTCTATTCGATAGAGAGACAACATCGCGGGAGAGACTCATCGACTAGAATTCCTCTAGGATGGTCCTCCACACAGATTTGAAAACCAACCCAGGTCTTCACCTTTTTATGCTACTACTCGGTGACGCTATAACTCAGCGGTGTACAGCAATACATATAACTTACGGCCGTATGCTTCGGAGGTGAAGAAAAGTTGACAATTATACAAAACATATATTTTTATTTTTCTTCTTGCACCTTATTATTATTAATTTCTACTTCAGTACTTATAAATATTCAGTGCCCGATTTTTAACCATGTTGATCAATGAAACTTGTTCAAATCACGCCAATACAATATCAACAACATTGCTCTATAATTTAGATATCATTGAAAGATGAAGAAAAGAATATCGATTTAATTAGGTATGGTTTAATCGAGATTGCTTATAGCACAATAAATAAAAAATAATTTGGCACAATAACTTGTTTTAAAACTAAAGTAATTTCCAAATACATAAATTCAATCCTCAACAACAATAATTGACTTTTCAACATTTGGCACAAACGATTCATTTAATATCCTTTGGCGTTACAGAGTACGTTAATATTGTTGAATGATTGTCTTTATTAGACACTTAATAAAGTGTTCTAAATTTGGCAAAGAGAATCACAAATCGCGATTTCTTTGTCATTAGGTATGTAATCAATATAGGGCAACAACAATATATTTGTTGGGGACTTCTATACATAGACTATACTATGTCAAACCGTAAACAAAATTATGCAACATCGTTTTAATAGATAAACACAATTTGTTGATCTTAATTATGCCTGTCTATGTAATAGATATCAAATACATATAAGAACAGAGATAACGTCGTAATTATATCAACCGCCAACATTAATTTGCCTCCGAACGTTATTGACGTTGTGTACCCACCTTTCATTATGATTGCCAGCGCCATCGTAGCGTACCATTGACACAATATTACAATACACGTTAATTCGTTGGTTATGTTCTATCACCCTGTTCAGGGTGAAGTAGACTCTAGGTGGGTGGTTTAAGAGGCGTATTTCCGACGTGCAGGTTGTTTAGCTGAGGCAGCAAAATGGCGCCAGTGGAGATGGTGGTGACGAGAACGAACACAGCGAGCAGCGCACGGTCTGCCACGACGGCCACCTGTTCAGTAATTTAAAATAAGCAAATAATGTATGTATATAGAAAACATTAATCTTAAAAAATAGGCAACGGTAGCCGGCCATAACGCCTTGTACATTTTATTTTAAAAGATAAATATTAATATGATGCTGACACAGTAATATTAATTATGTAAGCCCCGCTGATGCTCTTGTGCTAGGAGCGAGTGGGTTCACGTCGCGTCGGTAGTCTAACGGCGGCCGGGGATCGATCTCCGTTTACACAGAAACCGTGTCCACCTGCACGCTCGGCTTCCGGCGCTAGAAAGACGCATATTTAGCCGAGCCGACCCTGGCTATGAGGAATTCTAAAATTTCGGCTCGTATAAATGTGTGTCAAATTTAAATTATAAACAAATTAAACAAATCTTATTTAAGGTTATTAAGCCTTAAACACAGATTTGTTTAAATTTTAAGTTGAACGCACATTCGATACGTTTACAATAACTTATAGAACGCGTCCGGTCGCGCGGCTGAAGCGTAGTGAAGATAAATATGGGCGCCCAACGAACGAAATAAATTTGCGTCGCGGGCGCACGCTCACGCGCCATATATTTTCATGGCGCGCGCCCGGAGCGCTTTCTTTAATAACAGCCTAATACTAAAGGTGGTACGATTTTCTTTCTAAAAACAATAGACATTAAGTGTGTCATTAAAATGTGTGAGATCGTAATTTATTGATGTTATGTAATTCTTTACTTAATATACAGATACATAGATAATTAATGAAAAGCGATAATGATCATTCATTGATCGAAAAAGCATCTCATAAAACGTTGAGGACACTGTCAATTATCTATACATAATTATCTCGAAAATCGTGTCATAAATATTATGATAAAGTTCCCAACGTATTGTGGCAATCACAGGGAGACCACATAGTAAAATTCATGTCGTGTATTTCATGCTATATTTAGGAAGATCTTTAAATGTGGTCACTGAACTGTGAAAAGTCTGTCTATTAATAGGTAATAGCGCATCGGTTCGGAGGATAAACACAAAAGTGTTTTCTAACAACGAAGTATTCTTTATTGCATTTTTATGTTGTACATTCAGATACTATGCCAGATCCACACACTTGCCAAGCGACGGCAAGCCATCACAAATTCAAACGTGTTTGCAATGACATAGGTACTCGTAATAATGCGACAAATTACAAGTATTTCGACGAAAACATCCCTTAGTAAAAGAAACCATCAAAAATTGTAAATGCTTGCTTGCGTCTGTTAAAATGTTCGTATTCATTTCAATATATCCTAAATTAATCTGTTTATAGACTTGACGAACAAAATTAAAATGTGAACAAGACAGTGTTCCGCATATGTTAAATTCCATTTTATTAATGTTTCCATCGCAATTACTTCAAGGTAAGTAAGTTAGGATAAACTTCACTCGAAGTCTTATTTATTACCTACGAGTACCTACAACGAACAACTAAAATTAAAAATCTTTTTGCTAACTACGCTTTTACTTTTAGACTTAGCCTGAGTTTATTATTTTGATTATATAACTCTCAGGTTTTCAAATTTCTTCTAATAAAATAACGATTACAAATATTACTTTTGCGAGTCACGTCACAAAGCTGATTCATTATTTTATTAATGTTACCGAAACATATAGCAGTATATTTGATCAAAGCAAAGATTATTTGATAGACAATAATGAATCTAAAGTCAAGTGGAAGAAAGTATATTCCGTAAATAATCATAGCTCACAGACGTTTGAACAATCAAGAAATAAACATAATAGGCCTTACTTCGTGCTTTGAACGGGTAATCCGGGGCGGGTCGCTATTACATTATAATTTAAGAAGAGTTACTTAATTATTATTGGCCATATTTACAAACAACTCCAAAAGTGACAAGCATTTGATCACATAGTGGAAAGTTTTCAATGCAGCCTTAGATCCTTGCAACGCCATGGTGTCACTGTCGTCATCCTATCGCCAATCTTATGTAAAAAGCCAAGGTGCTATGGTATATGCTAGCATATGACTCCATAGCACCTGATAGTTAGCTAGTGGAAGATAATGTTCACGTCAACTAGTCGTTCGTTTTCGCCTTGCAATCCTGAAAGGTGCTCAGATTGATTTCACAGCCCTTCTGGCAACCCAGGGTTGTCGCGTGGCTCTCCGCCTCTCACACACATGCGTTCGGCCCCGCTATGGTGTCAGTTCGCGTTTCTACACATATGCCCTAGTCTATATGTCTAGGGCAGCGTGTGCACCTCCCTCTCTCCTGAGGGGGCGGCTGCTTCAGATAGTCTTATAGCCATTTTGGCCATAGGCAATAAGGGGGTGTTTAGTCGGTAGGAGAACCCTAGGAGCCGGCCTTTAGGGTATCCATGTAGGATTCACCTCCTCCTTCCCTCGTTTGTTCGGAAGGTTCTTCTGACTCTTTTTGCTGCTCTGTCTTTCGCTGGGGAAGGGAAAGCGGGAGAGGGGGAGGTCAGGGTGGAAAAAAGCTTCTTCACATCTCTTTTAGGTTGCAAGAATGAGGGAACACAGTGCTGACAGAGGATTCAAAACAATAATTCACGGAGATTATGCTATTACTCATCCACTATAGCAACCACACTAGACTCTCCCAAAAACAGTATACTCCTATCCTATCACTCAGCCATGTTTATTACCAATGATTTTTACCAATGACGATTAGTAAATATTGATTTTAAGAATGCAACTAATGTGTTATGACTGTCTTAAAAAAGGTATATACTAATAAGACAGTCATAACACATTAGTTTTATTCTTAAAATCAATATTTACTAATCGTCATTGGTAAAAATTAGTATGTCCCAATCTCTTATCGTAAAAGCCCGAAATATTTTCTCTTTTTTATAATATCCTATACTAACATACTATAATTTATGCTTATACAAATTATGTAAAATCAAACATTACCAATTTTCTCGCTTTTATAGTAACATATATTATACATACCTAATATAAGTACCTAAACCTTTATTCGATATATAAATTTTATATTACGTACATACCGCTCGTTACAGTAGAATGGGCCATAAAAACAAAGTTAAGCATAGCAATTTTACTGCGTGGAAATTTCATTTTCCTTTTAAAACAAAAGAACCAATAAATATGAATTTAACAAAACTTGATACTTTAAAGCAACTATAAAGCTTAAACAATATGTTTTAAGGCTTTGATTTACTGAAAACTTTGTTACGTTATTTTTACGTCTAAGTTACGATTTGAATTCACAGAGTTTTGGAAGTTCTAATTTTAGATATTAAATTTATAGCTTCTCACAAAAGTATTTAAATCCCAGTTCTTAATAAGCTACTATTATTTGTTTGTACAAATAAATATAGATTATTATTTACCTACCTACTCAGTAATTCAATATAATCGTTTTGTATGTTATTTTGACTGTCTGGATAATATTGTTCAATATGTTTGCCAAATTAGAGAGTAGAACATTATTGAGGCAATTTCAATTAGAGAACAGAGCTCCCTTTCAATTCTATTGATCGTAAAAGACTATGGTTGAGCATAATTCTATTGGAATTCATTAATCAAGTAGAGATTCCGGTAATTTACAATGTACTATTACAGTAATATGCACAATAACGTAAGCAAGTAAGTATACAGGGTTATTGGTAAAACAACAACAACCTTCAAAGCATTTGAAGATCTCATCAACACAATACAAAAAACTTTTATTACGAAACTAACTCTGAAAAAATATCAACTGTTCTGTACAAAAGTGCAAACCTAGGAACCAAAATGTATGAAACATATAAAGTTTTTTCGCGATTTCAGAGTTGCTTTCATACTAAAAGTTGTTTGAAGGTTGTTGGTGTTTTACCAATAACCCGGTATATTTGATGAACACTCATGATGACTCAATTTCATCAAACGCTCATAAGAGTTCAATTCTAAATGTGTCTTCTGGTGTAACTATACCTACACCAGAAGCCAGAAATTTTATACATTTTATTGCTTCCTCAGGCAAACTAAGACAACATTGTGCTTGCAGGTATACAGGTTTATTTGTTAATCACTAATAACCTCCTAGCTATTCAAAGATCTCATCAATATATTTTTTTAAATTATGGAACCAAATCTGAAGTTACGTAAAATACGAAAAAGAAATCTAAGTCATCATCATCATGAGAGTTCGCTTAACGGCTTAAGCGAACTCTCATGATGATGATGATGTATCGAACGCCCGTATTCACAAACAATACTTATCACAGTAAAAAACAATGCTATGCAAAATAAGGCATTTCTCAGTGCGTGTCATATGGCAAGGATTTTGAAGTCTCATAGTGCGCATGGACGCACAGGGTCGTAAAAACCTATTCAAAGACAATAGAAGTGGGGATCGGAACTATGCGTACTTTAAAATGAACTCACAGCTTAGGTAGCTAGCTAGCTATATTACACAACTACCTACAACTTTGACCTACAACTACACAACGCACAGATCGAGATGTCAAAAGCAAGAGAGTTTCTCCCGAGTTCTTGTTGCAAAAACACGTGTTGAGAGACTCCATCTTAACCTCAATCTACCGCACAATTGTCGGTTACTTTAATAAAATTTTCACTTGATATTGGCGCAATGCGTAATCTTTATGTGTCGCGATCGCCATTCGCTTAAAATAAGAAGAAGAAGTCAAAAGCAACGTCCAGATGTCAAAAGTTTAAAGTTTGAAAGAGATTTGAAGTAATAAAACATCAGTAGGAGTTTCTCCCGAGTTCTTGTTGTAAAAACACGTGTTGAGAGACTCCATTTTTAACCTTAATCAACCGTACAATTTTTATTACCTATTTTAGTTACATTTTCACTTGACATTGGCAAAATGCGTACGCTTAATGCGATGCGATGTCATTAATTAAGAATAGAATAGAATAGAACATCAGTACATTTGGTATATTCAAATGGGAACTAGACAACACAAAACAAACACAAGACAAACAGAATTGAACCAATTACAGACCGCCATTCAATGCAAAGCGTTTATTTATCCAAGAGTCGAGGAATCTCATAGTAATGTTTGTGAATACGGGTATAAGTTTTCTTGCGATGTCAAAGTTGCTTCCATAGTCAAAGTACCTCGTATTGTCATTATTTTAAGAAAATGATAATCTCATGTCTTCAAATGTTTTTCCGAAACGAATAGTATACGCGTAGAAAACAACGCTGGTCTGAAACCTAACGACAAAGCTCCTAACTTAATTAGTCAAAATCAAGTCAAAATTTCTTTATTCATTTAAGTACAATTATTACACTTTTGAACGTCAATTTTGATGCCATCGTTTCAAGAATTAAAAATTTACTTAAAGTTTCTGCGATGTTATTGAAGCAACTTGCAAGTCGTCAAGGCGAGTGCGACGCGTATTATCTGGCATTTGAACTCTACTTCCACGTGTTACTCACCTGCTTCCACTCGAGGTTCGCTCGCTCGAGTCGCTCGTTGGCAGCGACCCGCTGCTCGTGTCGCGCGGCGGCTTCGCGCAGTGTGCAGCCGCAGCAGGCGCAGAGTGAGCACGCTGTGGGCGTCATCTCGCCGCCCGCCGCGCCGCCACCCGCCCCCGGCCCCGCTACTGCTCCGCCTAATACAATCGTCATTGCAGCCTTCAGTCCACAGCAAGCTATAATAATGAACACTAGTTCCGTTCAACGTCGATTCTTACGGCGTATAACCTAATTATTTATTATGCTACACCTGCACAAAATAATTATGACACAGTGGCTGCATTGTATTGTTTTTAAAATGGCATAAATGTGAAACCTGGTTGAAACATAAATTATTATTAGCGTTAATTAAATTTAGTTATGGGACATTTGCTTAAAGTTCTTATTAATTTTAGGTGTGTTATTTGTCTAGTTATCATAATTATTAGATTCATTTCAGCTAGGTAGGCACCGACGACATAACTCATCGCACACACTTTTACAAAATAATCATAAACATGGTTGACTCGTCATAAATATGGTTTACAAATAACTATACCCTAACTAAACCTATAGAATTTTCTAAATCAAAAAAATGTTTTAATGTCACTGTATCTATAGCACGACTCCATCAAAATGTAGCTATTAAAATGATGAGAGCCTGTAATAAGTTTTAAAATTTCATTTTCGTGAAAGGGCGCTGTACAACCTTTTCGCTTATTCAAAGATCGTATTAAATTACTCATTAAACTGATTTAAAAATGTCAATTGGGTGAATAAGTGTAGGGAAAGAGCTGAGCTAAGGATGAATGTTGAAAAAACAAAGGTCATAGTTATTTCGAAAAATAAAACGTCTTTAGTTCCTTAAATCACAGTGTGGGGAAAAAGCTAGTCCGTATAATAAGATACGGGTATCTAAGCATTGACTGAGGTAATCCTCAGCCCGTGCCAGGAACTAAGTCTTTTTTGGGAATCACTACTAAAATTATCATTATAAACAAAGCTTACTGGAATTACATGTATTCGCCTAAATTTTTTGTAATAGTCCAGATTGTCAACAATTGATTGAGAGAGATGAATGCTGTTAAAACTATTTGTTTTTACAACATCCATCTCTCTCATCCAATTGTTGACGATCTGGACTATCATAAAAAAGTGAAACGAATACATGTAATTCAATAGAAATCAAAAGTCGCATAGAACTTGTAACGGAACGCTTTGAGTTCCCAAGCATTCGTTACTAATAGAGTATAATAAAATATATTATAAATTCATTTAATGAAGGAAGAGATCGCTCTTAGCGATGGGGCGGCCCATTGTACAATAGTCTATAAACATGTTCTTTTGTTTGATTTTTGTATTGCGACGATGTGTACTATATAATATGTATAGTGCATAATAAAAGTAAAAGAATAAATATTAAACTAAAATTATACTAATAAAATAATAATTATACAACTATACTAAAATTGAAGAAAAAAATATAAATATTAACAATATCTAAGTAACGGGGTAATGACTATAAATTAGGCCCCGAAAGCTGGACTATAGATTAGGGACCGATTCCTGAACACGTGGCCAAGCGACGCAAATCGTACAGCGGTTCTTTTATCAGGCTTGTGTGGGGGTAGCATCGGTATAAAAAGCAGGGAACGCTGCTTTGGCGGACCATTTTCGAACATTCGCCTTTCTGAATAGCAAGCTCTAGTGATATTTGTTTTCGTGTCGTAAGATTTCAGTTTTAATTTGGGTTTTGTTTTGTGTTAAAGTTATAAAGCATTTGGTAATTTATTTTAATAGTCGAGTCAAATATTAGATATTCAGCAAGTTAAAGTTTAAATAATTGGTTTATTTTTGTGGGGTTTTCATAATTAATGTGGTGGTCATTTAATATTTTGGTCTAAATTCAAAAGCTCGCTATAAAGAAGGCAAAGGGAGGTTGTTCACATCGATGTGATGTGGGGTAATGGATAGTGGATACTTAATGGTGTTTACTAGTCATTACTTTTAACCTTTTGGGCTTGAGGATGCCCGAACAACGTTCTTTATCAACATAACGTTGCCTCACTCCTAGTTTGGTTTATATTCGGAGTTTGGTGGCAGGGGGCCCGTCGAAGTGGATCCATGCGAGATTTCGCGCCTGTTTACCTCTCTTTCGAGTTTCTCCGAACTAGTCCCTATATTTATATATTTACACAATTATTTCCCCACACGTACAGAGCCACGATCTATAGACTTCGGTCGCGTTGGTGATGTACAGCACACATGGCTTAGGTTAGGTACACGAGACGCCATCTCACACATTAGTTAGCATAGTTTAGAATTTCTGTCTGCACTTCAGATCTGAAAGGATTCTGATACAGAAATTACACCTCCCCACACGTTTAATACTAAATGTAAGGTGAAAACCTTTAGTTTTGTATTCCTCTTTAGTGTTTAGATTAGGACTTTAAAGTAGGCATGTATAGGGTTATAGGAAGAAGTGAGTGAGTCAGGGAGTAGGATTGGGTCTAGGACTAAGGAAGTAGGGGTAGGATCATTCATAGTTCCTAGTAGGCGGCGTTAGGGAGGTAGGAATAATTGCGTCTTAAATCGGAACTTAAAACAGCTGAGTTTCTTGGAGACTTCTTCTCAGCGAGTAGGTTTACGAAGCTCCAGTAGAATCATTTGAAGTAAAATATAATATTTAATAAGGCAGTAAATCACATTCTAAAAGTAAGATTTATTCGTAACTTATACTACCTGATTGGAATTAGTATCTAATAAGCCAATAACTATTCTCCGATGTCCTAAGTAAAAATAACAATAGGACAATACAATCTACAAAATTATACTTAAAAGAAGTATATTTTGACTACAATACAACCTGTGGAATGCTATCCAATTACTAATATAATTATGAAGAAGATTCAATCATATGGAATGACTCAGTGCTGTATATTGGAGTTATGTACTCATGTTTTGCTAATATTTATGGCATGTTGCATCGGTGTTACTCTGGTGAGCCTAAGGCAGCCTTACAACAATGGCTCAAAGATAAAAGAGCGTATGTTGTCATCGAAGAGTATAACACGAAATTATCATCGCTGTATTTACTTGGCAGAAGTAACAGTATTGGATTCATATTATATGAATTGATAAAACAATCCAACGTTTAAAATTATGGATTGGCTTAACAGATATGAGTTTCATTCGGATATGTAAATTACTTGTAATTAAAATATGTACCTAAGTAAAAACATAAATGGAGGGGAGAGACTACACAATGGTTGGTTCTCACTGATTGAAGCGAGGCATGGGGCTTCATTCCTAGCCATATTTTCCACAATGTAGGTAATAGATAGCTTTAAACCTAAGAATAACATTGTAAACGTCTTTGCCATGTTTACACAATTGTAGGTTATAGCTTTAAATCCAAAAATATCATAATAAACATGTTAACTATAATATCATAGAGTAAATTATGATCTATTAATTGAATTTGAGGATATCTCATCTTATTAATTATTTCCATACTTTCAATAGTTATTATTAGGTATCTACGAATATTTATGACACAAATTAGTCGTTAGTCTGAATGAGAGATTAGGAACTAGATATATTAATATATTGCATCTATAATTGTTCAAATAGGTACGTTAGGGTATAGTTGTATCATTCTTTATTTCCTAAAAGAGCTACGGTTTACTTGCGGCATGATATAGGGTTCTATACAATCACTAGATGATCACGAGGCCAAACTAACTTGAAATAAAATTAAAATTTAGAATGTTAGGGTAAACTTTTAAGTAGGTTTAAGTTAGGTATAAACCAGAACTTTTAGGTAGTGGTTTTGTAAGATTTAGGTAGGTCGATAGGTACCGTTATTATATATAGATAGGTAGCTATAAATAAGTAGGTAGTTATATTATTACTATATTACGTTATATAGTTTCCGTAGTAGGTTAGTATATATAATAATAAGAAGGGGAGGGGGGGTGTTACAAACTTGCCAGAGGGCCTAGACAAGTGGCCAATCGATTGCGTTGAACGCTTAACGAAAAGGATTTTATGTATGACACTGACATAATACTGAGAAAAATCCATGGCGACTGTCATGTCAAATGTTAGAGCCTAAGGTTAGAGCTGACGTTGTTACTCGTAGAAATGATTTGAATCGTTTGCCAGTTGTCTAGGCCCTCTGGTTGGTCTATATAATTCTTTGAGGAAAATAATGACCAGTACATATTGGGAGCAGGGTAGCAGAAGGAAGAGTATAATACAGTAACCATTATAGCTATAGGTATAAATCGAAGATCGTTTCCTTTCGGAATTCAGTATAGAAATATACAGTCGCGATTCCCTCTCTCTCTCCACTGTACAATAAGCCAATAAATAATATCAGTCGGCATAAATTTTGTCCCAAAATGGTGAGGCATTTTCTCAATTGATTTCCAGCTTGCTAAGCAAAAAATAAAGTACAATTTCCTCGCTACGATTTCAGTCTACAGTAGCTGAATTTGAACAGATTCCAAGTACGTGAGTTAAATCACGCATTTTTTCTAATTCTATTTTCATTGTCCATTCCAGTCCAACTTTAATGAAAATTGGCAGAGTTCGGATAAAGAGGGACGGTTGCGAATCGATTGACATGATGTCATCAGACATTCTATCTACTTTTTAAACTAGAAGTTGCTATGATTTTATAATTGAATTGTTATTTCTTGCTATTTATGAGTTAGGTATTACCTACTCATCCCTTAAAAGAGAGATTTTGAGAACAGGTTCCGCCACCATTTCTTGACATATCTATGTCGCTAAGTTGTATTAAACTGTATGCAAACCATATGCCTAAAACCAACCTGTTTTGTTTATGAGGAATTTGAGAAGGAAGAATACTAAAATTGTTGACCTACATCGGCAGAATTGTAATTGATATTTGGTGTAATTACATTCATACTACGATTTGGTGTATTTGACAGCAAAATCAACCTGTAATATTGAAGTTTTCAGATTTCTTCAATATCATAAGAATGATAATATTCGCGAATGAATTAATAGTATTTCTAGAGAACCCATGCCCACCTTCGAACAATAACAGTAGGTAAATAGATAAATATGACAATGTTGTAAAAATCAAAGAAATAATTGAAAAAAAATCTTGTGGATGGCCTAGTATTTTTTATTCTACAAATAAAAAAAAAACAATCATTTTATTAATTCATTGTGTGCTGTGTATTGAGTGAGCTGATACTAAAAATAAATAAATACTTATATGCTTATCAATTTGTACAAGGTCTTAAACTAAACGTACAACCAATATTCCTATTAGTAAAACGATTAAACTAAGATAAATGGTTAAATGTCAGTTCACTCAGTTGTCACACAGGGCCGGCCGGACCTCAGAGGAAGGTTAGTCCTTCCTGATGGCCGGACTCTCGATTGTAATAAGTTTATAGACACCAGCCATGTATTATTTATTTGTACAAACTCTGTAAAGTGAGGGTCTATAATTATAGATTGACAAGGGCCGTAATTAAAAATTTACAAGTGATTCTTTGTGCTCACTCTATTCTCTACCCTTTATAAAGCTCGATATTTCTATGAACCGACTATAGAACCGCATTTCTTCTTATGTAATGAACGTTGAACGTGATTCTTAACCGACTTCAAAAAAGGTGGAGGTTATCAATTTGACTGTATGTTTTTTTTTTAATGTTTGTTACCTTATAACTCGTTACTGAGTGGACCGATTTTTAAAGATTCTTTTGATCTTTGGAAGCTAGTGCTTGTCATGGGGTCATTTAAATTTTATCGACATCTGACAAGTTGTTTTTGAGTTATCCCTAATAATGTCTATTTAATTGACATTGATGATATCGTAATTTTATCACTTGTGTGTCTAAAAGATCTTGAGGTAGTTTCCTGAAAATTTCTATACTTAATATTAATGATGAACAGCTTTTGTGTGCATATTATTTATTTTAGGTAAAAATATTACGAGACATTACTTTTTCCTATACATCACCGAGTCCGAGTGACAACGTCACAATCGACCATAACTAACACCTCCTCTCAATATTAAATTGCAAACAATTTAAGATTGCTAATAAAACTAATATTTACAAATAACAAAAGCTAACAGGCCTCCTCTCAAATAAAAATCCTAACATACAATATAAACACTACCTACATTACACAATTCATGAACTACACCCTATATTTAAGCATGAAATTAAATCAACCCTATATACAACACTTATTTTCACTCAACTTTTAACTTTCTAACAAAGTAGGCATGCTTCACAGAATTGAGAGGTTTTGTAAATACATCCGCCACATTATCATTAGTCGAAACATAAGACATACTAAATTTCTTTTGGTCAAAAGCATCTTTGACGAAATGATACTTTATGTCGATATGCTTAGTGCGTTTACTATTTTCGTTGCACTCTATCATTTTAATTGCACTTTGACTATCTATGAGCAGATAGGTGTGAACATCCTTACATTTAAATGTCTCCAGAATTCCCTGAAGATAGATTATGTCAGCTGTGGTTGTCGCTGCCGCTATGTATTCGGCTTCTGCCGATGATAGGGAGACGGTGTTCTGTTTCTTGGTAAACCAGGAAATAAGATTACCCGAATAGAAAATAGCACACCCGCTTACACTTTTCCTATCCACTTTGTCGGATGCCCAATCTGCGTCACTATAAGCTGCGAGCTTATTCTTGTCCTGTATTCCTGTCGTGTATATCAACCCTTTATTAGCTGTCGATTTCAGATAGCGAAGTACACGCTTTGCTGCGGTCCATAGAGACCTCGTAGGCTTATCCAGATATCTGCTTAAAAACGATACTGCGAATGTTATATCCGGACGGCAAGTAGTAGAAATATATGTAAGACATCCTATGAGTTCCCTATAAGGCACATCATTTATTATCTCTTCTTCTACATTGATGTTAGTTTCCATAGGTGTCAATGCTCCCTTACAGTCTTCCATGCCGAATCTCGATAATACCTTCTTCACTAGTTTTTCTTGTTTGATCGCTAATTCTCCTTCCTTTCTTGATATTTCCATTCCTAAATATTCGCTTATGTCTCCCATCTCCTTCACATTAAATTCTCTCCTCAGTTCAGTTATTATTGGTTCATAATCCCCCATCACAATAATATCATCCACCCAGATAAGTATCCATGTTTTTGAGCTTGTATATAAACAGAAATCATGCTTCGAGCTTTCAAAATTTTGTGATATAATAAAGTTGTGAAATCTCTCATTCCAACATTTTGGTGCTTCTTTAAGACCATACAATGCACGTTTTAATTTTAGTACTTTATCTTTATTAACCTTTACTCCCTTTGGTGGTTTTATGTATACTTCATCTGACAAATATCCATTTAAAAATGCTGTGGGGACATCGAGTTGTTTCATAGGTAAATTTTCTTGTACTGCTAAACAAAACATCATCCTTAGAGTAGATAGTCTGGCTACAGGCGAATATACATTATATCTCTTTTCGGTTTGAAAACCTTTAGCCACCAATCTTGCTTTCTTCTTCCCTCCTTGTTTCGTTCGAAAAACCCACTTAGTATCAATAGCTTTCCTTCCATTTGGTAATGTAGCTTCTTCCCATGTATCTAACTGTTTCAAAGAGTTTAGTTCACTGTCAATTGCATCTTGCCAATCTTTTCCACCTTCAATTGCTTCTTCATATGTTTGAGGATCTGTCAATAAACAATAAGCAATATTCAGTTCATATTCATTTACTACATCCTCTTCACATTCGTAATCACGTAGATATGTTGGCGTCTTAAAAATTCTTCCTGACCTTGTTCTCTTTGATTGTTCTCTTTCTGACTCATTTTCACTGACAGTTTCTTCAATTCTCTCTTCAACAACATTTTTGTCATTTTCTCTTCTGTCTTGTTCATGTGTAGTTACTTCCTTACTTAACTGTTCTTTTTCTTCTTCCTCAGACCGTATTATTTCTTCTATCTTATTATCTTTGTTTTCCTTAAATGTGACATCACTTTCATCAAAACGAACATCACGCGATTCTACGATTTCGTTATTCGTTGGATCCCATAGACGATATCCATTGTGTGAGTAACCTGTCATACGTAACTCACGCCCTCTTTGTTCAAATTTAGACTTCCTTGGTAGAATTACAGCCCATGCTTTACTTCCAAACGCACGTAACCTGCTTAGATCATTACTGCCTAAAAATATTTCGGCTGGTGTCCTGAAATTTATTGTCGATGAAGGACATCTGTTAATTTGATATGCCGATGCCATTATTGCCTCACTCCATAAATGTTTAGGTAAACATGACTCTACCATTAGAGTTCTAGCTCTGTCATACAGTGTTCGGTTCATCCGTTCTGAGACTCCGTTTTGTTGTGGTGAATATGGTTGCGTGTATTGAATATCTATACCCTTGTTTTTGCAGAAATTTTCTAAATTGTTGTTTCTAAATTCTTTGCCGTTGTCGCATCTTATCTTCTTCACTGTCGCTCCGTTTTGTGTTTCAATTTTGTTTATGTAATTTATCAAATTGTTTGTTGCCTCTCCTTTATGTTTGAGTAAACTTACCACTAAAAAATGCGAATAGTCATCAATAATTACTTGATAGTAGAGATGTCCGAATATTCCTGGAACATTCACTGGTCCGGCCACGTCAGTATGAATCAATTCACCTATTGCTTGTGATCTTGGTCTTGCTACTGGAACAAAAGGCAATCTAGTAGCTTTACCTTGCATGCATGGTCCACATACCTCATTGCTTACGGGAAGTTTGAGTATCTTCAGTCCACGACGGTTAAGGTGTCCTAAGCGCCTATGCCATAGATAGTCAGAGTTAGTTCGTGCACTAAGAGCAATTTCTGTATTTAAAGTGAACAGTTTACCTTGCTTTAGACCAACCAGAAATTTACCAGACTTCCTATCATTTATATAAACTTTATCTTTGTTGAAGTTTACAGTATAATCGTTTTCTAGAATTTTATTTACAGACAATAAGTTAAATTTTAAGTTTTTTACAATTAACGCTTTAAGAGCTACAACATGACCATTTGCCAACAATTTAATTTCACCTACCTTTTTAGCTATAAGAAAATCTCCGTTCGCAATATGAATTTTTACCTCTTTTTCTAAATTTTGGATGTTACTCATATTATTTTCAAAATTTTCCTGAATTAGATGATCCGTACAACCTGAGTCGATTACCCATTCAATCTCTCCGACTTTATAAGACGTGTTGCAATATTCTGTAGATGTTATGAAGCTGAAAGCGATGGTAGCTGCTGATGAATCTTGAGCTCTTCCATGCTCGTGCTGTCCTCTACCGCGTTGATTCGTCCGGCGTCCGATATATCTACCTCGACCTCTGCCTCTACACTGGGATGCTATATGTCCGTGCTTATTACATCGATAGCATGTGATGAAAGCTGCGTCATCTGATGTGGAGTTGTCATTTGCATTTGTCATTGACATTTTCAATTCCTCGTCTAATAGTCTCGATTTTACAAATTCTAGTTTTAAATTTTCATTACTCAATGTTTCGATCGCCGTAATTACATTATCATATTTTTCACATAGTCCAATCATCAAATAACATATTTTATCCATCTCGTTTATCTTTTCATCCGCGCACTCTAGCTCTCTGACTATATCATCAAATCTCGAAAAATATTCTTCTAATCTTTCCGTATTATTATGTTTTATATTTAGTAACTTTCTTCTGTAGTGTATTTTCGTTATGACGCTTTTTCTATGGAATGTCTCACTTATTCTGTCTAGCATTTCGCGTGCCGTAGCGCAGTCTATAATAATATTTAAATATTTATCCGGCAGACAATGTACGATGATATTCTTTGCTTTTGCATCTTTACTCAAAAAATCTGAATTTTTAGTTTCTGTATCGGTTAATATTGTACAGAGACCCTTTTCTTCTAATATGCAACGCACTCTAAAAATCCAATTATTGTAATTGTCTGCTTGTAACTGCGGAAAATTTGTCGTACTAGCAGCCATTTTGTAACGAATTTTCTTTTCAAATTTTACATTAAATATTTTTTAGGTATATTTGTTTTTTACCTTTTTTTATCCTTTATGCACTTTTTTGGGTGATGCGGCCCATAACCTATTAATGATGAACAGCTTTTGTGTGTGTAGGACCCTCAATCTTACCTCAATGGATAATTCACTGGCTCACCATTACACCCAGTCACAGTGCAGGCGCACGTCCAATCTCGACCCAGTTCGCAACTCAACTGTCAGATTGACAGCTAACCCCACCACTGGTGTACGTGAGACAATGTACATATCTATTTTATAGATACAAACACTACATCCCTTTCTTATTATTAATTTTGAGGTCCCTTGGTACTAGGAATCTTTACCTGTTAAATCTTCTTCTAAAGACTTCTATATTTTACTTTTTTTTTAAATATTACTTTGTCTTGTCTGTTCGTTACTGTGATATTACCACCTACAACTCTTTCCTACAATATGTGGCGTCGGATTTAATGTCGACGCCAGTTTGCTTGTCTTTTCAACTGCCTTTACATAAAGTTTCCATATTTTTATTTCAGGACTTCCAGCTCTCCTCTTTCGGTCTGCTTATTGTTTTCTATTTTTTTCTGTAACCTATGTCTTATTTCCGAATCATCCTTTTCATATTATTATTATTTATTTTTTTACATCGGAATGTTTGTCCCTTTTTTCATCATTAAATATTCATAAAATGATTCCTTCATATCTTTCTCCTTGTTCTGGCTGTTTAAGTACATCCCGATTTTCCGTCCCACTTCGCCATTTAAGACCAATATGGAACTGTATTTAAAAAAAATATATGTTGCTTTGTCAACAGACTTTAAACTCCTCTGATTTTTTTAAAATCTTTAAATGCCTAATCTTGTTTCTCTGTCCTGTAATAATTTATATTAGATTTTCCTAACTACTTTCTAAGTACTTCTTTTAAACGTTCTATCTTTGTGGCCATATTAGGAATCCATTTATTAATATAATTTACATATCAGAGAAAACTTTACAACCCTTCAATAGTTTTTCGGAAATCTGAATTCAGATATACTCTCCAATGATGTGATAAATACAGTCAGGTTATACACGAACATAATTGTATTTTAAAGTGGCGTAAGTAGTCGTAAGTATACTCGTATGTACGTACTGTTATTTATTTAGATCGCGAAACAAAAGTGACAAATGATTACGCAAACCTGAGATCAATATACCGTATATACCAATAGTTACGTATCGATTGATGCCCAGCACTCATCGGCGCAGAGCATTTTCGCGCGCTTATTGCCAACAGTCAAATTGAATAACTATGAAATTGAAATTGTTTTGATAAAAAGACATTTTTTCGAGCGGTAACGTTGCAATGAAGTCAAGTGGCCAGCTGAAACGCCCGCCAGAGCGTTTCCGACTGAATACAAATCCGGCAATTGCCTGACTTTTTTGTTGCCATTCTCGAGCGTGTGCGATGCGACGTATCTATACTTTTTAAACATCTTAGGCACTCCCAATATTTTCAGGGAACGGTTTCATACCTGCAGGGTTTTATTTTATTCTAATTCCTATCTTCAACACTCCAAGCCGTAACGCTATAATGAAAAATGAAAAGCTCTTTATTTAAATGGACCTCGTTATGTAGGTACTTTTAAATCGTCAAAAGCCCCACCACCACTCCGGGACGAAACAATTATTATTATGCTGAGACGGAGAAGAAATGGTGAAAGGAACTCCACAGCTTACAACTTCAGAACACCAATACAAATCAATAAATAATTATCAATATAAATTAAGTTACAGTTTTTTCATGCGCGTATATTTTGGGTAGTTATCACTCCCACGCATTTGGATTATTTGTCTCGTGGAAAGCTTTTATATATAATTCAATTAATCATTATTAATGAACTAAGTCATTTAAATATTGATTGGATCTGGATCCTTTTTTTTTTATAACATAAATAGTAGTACAATCTTCTTTCCCACTTATCTTAATTATTGCCTTAAAATGATCCTTTAACGTCCAGGGGTATTTTGCTACCATAAGGTAATTATATCTGGTTAGGTATTTTAATTTGTTTATCACATTTAACTTTCTTTTTCTTCATATATTCCCAAGTATCTTATCAAATATAACATTCAATTTGCATCCTGAATCTGTCAAAATATCTATAGTTACTTCTCCTATTTCACATTTTGCAGTTCCGTCGTCATTCATATTAAATACTACCGGTGGTATATAGGTGGAATCTCCAAAAATCCTTTCTTAGCGGATGCCTACGTCACAACATCTACGTACATGCCAAATTCAGCCCGATCTGTCTAGTGGTTTGGCTGTGCGTTGATAGATCACTATGTCAGTTAGTCAGTCACCTTTGAGTCATATATATTTAGAAGTGAGTGGTATTGTAGCTTTATATTAAAGAACATTTTCATAATTTATATTGTCTTTTTCATGCATGAGGTGTTTGCCTGTAAGTGACTGTGCACTTAGTTTTAGTTTTAAATAGTTTAGTAATCAAAATTGTACTAGTGTATAAGTTGTTGGTGAACCAATAAAGTAAAAATAAAAATAAAATTGCCAATTGAAGGTTCTCTCCGAGTCCTTATATAATTGTTTTTTTTTTCTATTTTGAATGTGTTCTTTTTTGTGTTTTAGTTGTTATGATCTAGTTCTACAATATCTTTGATAATGCTCTAAGTTTTCACAACCGTAACACTTCTTTGCCTCCGCTGGACAATTTATATCTTGAGACTTGTGCAATTGTGCATTACACCGCCGCATTGTTTACCTACATTTTCTCTTTCCTTCAGACATTCTGTACTATAGCCATAAGTTTGTTTCTGTATCTACTTTTCTTAAATATTCTTTACTTTTGTTCTGTATTGCATATAATTCAGTATCTCTACTCTTGTCTTTTTAGTCTCTACTCTTGTTTTTTTCTAGCCTGAAAAGTCCAATGACTTCAACTTCCAAGATCTATTTTCAAATATAATGATCCTTTCAATTTAATGAAAGACTGCAAATCCAAATACTTATCCTTGTTGAATGTAAGACTGAAAACGAACATATTCTTCCAATTTAATGGAAGACACGAGAACGACTTACTCTTCCAATTTAATGGAAGACACGAGAACGACTTATTCTTCCAATTAAATGGAAGACACCGGAACGAGTTATTCTTCCAATTTAATGGAAGACACCAGAACAACTCTCTTCCAATTTAATGGAAGACACCAGAACGACTTATTCTGCCAATTTAATGGAAGACACCAGAACGACTCTCTTCCAATTTAATGGAAGACACCAGAACGACTCTCTTCCAATTTAATGGAAGACACCAGGACGACTCTCTTCCAATTTAATGGAAGACACCAGAACTACTCTCTTCCAATTTAATGGAAGACACCAGAACTACTCTCTTCCAATTTAATGGAAGACACCAGACCGACTTATTCTTCCAATTTAATGGAAGACACTAGAACTACTCTCTTCCAATTTAATGGAAGACCAGACCGACTTATTCTTCCAATTTAATGGAAGACTGGAAAACAATGTATTCTTCCAATTTAATGGCAGACTGAGAAATAAATTCTTCTTCCAATTTAATGGAAGACTGAAAAACAATGTATTCTTCCAATTTAATGGCAGACTGAGAAATAAATCCTTTTTTCAATTTAATGGAACACTGAAAAACAACTTATTCTTCCAATTTAATGGAAGACTGGAAAACAACATATTCTTCCAATTTAATGGAAGACTGGAAAACAACATATTCTTCCAATTTAATGGAAGACTGGAAAACAACATATTCTTCCAATTTAATGGAAGACTGGAAAGCAACTTATTCTTCCAATTTAATGGAAGACTGGAAAACAACTTATCCTTCCAATTTAATGGAAGACTGGAAAACAACTTATTCTTCCAATTTAATGGAGGACTGGAAAATAACTTATTCTTCCAATTTAATGGAAGACTAGAAAACAACTTATTCTTCCAATTTAATGGAAGACTGGAAAACAACTTATTCTTCCAATTTAATGGAGGACTGGAAAATAACTTATTCTTTCAATTTAATGGAAGACTGGAAAACAACTTATTCTTCCAATTTAATGGAGGACTGGAAAATAACTTATTCTTCCAATTTAATGGAAGACTAGAAAACATTTTATTCTTCCAATTTAATGGAAGACTGGAAAACAACTTATTCTTCCAATTCAATGGAAGACTAGAAAACAACATATTCTTCCAATTTAATGGAAGACTAGAAAACAACTTATTCTTCCAATTTAATGGAAGACTGGAAAACAACTTATTCTTCCAATTCAATGGAAGACTGGAAAACAACTTATTCTTCCAATTCAATGGAAGACTGGAAAACAACTTATTCTTCCAATTTAATGGAAGACTGGAAAACAACTTATTCTTCCAATTTAATGGAAGACTGAATACTAACATATTCTCCTATTCCTATATATAATTTTTTTTTATTCCACGCTCACACCAACCATCCAGCGCAAACTAAGCATCACCAAGATTCTGTGGCACATAATAATCCTGACATTCTATAAACAAACCCAAACAAACACACATTATCAACCATGACTCGAACAAACGTCTGCGTTCATCACACAAACGCCCGCTAGCACCATGTCTCGAACCCGGACCGCCCGATGCGTAAGCAGCGCCAACGACCACTCCACCATTACGGTGACTATAATCATATATTCAGCATCTATAATATAAGGATATTTACTTTCACGATTATTTTTCAATACATAAATATAATATCTTTCAATTGTGTGCATAATTAAACTTTTATTTATATACTGTAGATAATAAACATAGCAAATATTTAACCTATGTAAGTAGGTATATAGCTAGATAAAACAAACACTACAGCATAGAAATGTGCTCACATTTTATTCCTATTCTATCATGTTTTAACTAAGAATCCTATTTTATACCTACTTACTTAAATTATAAATCCATTTAATATGTAGGTTAGGTGTTAGTTCAATAATATATATTTTTTAAAGTATAGCCAATAAAATTGTATTAGGTATACATCAATAGTAGCAATAAATACCTACATACATTAATTTTACTCGTTTTTTGGTTTTCTAAAGCATAGATAATAAAAGAGGTCGTATAACATTTCAATAATTAATACAATTATATCGCTATTACCTCTTTTATAAATTGAGAATACTGTCTATGACACTATAGTCCATTATTTATGGTTTCGTGTGTGTGTTGAAAATTAATGTTCGAAACTTAAACTATTAAAATAAAAACAACAATCAATAAAATGGAAATTTTATAATAATACTACGTAATGCATATAATAGTTATACGCTAAGAAAGACCTAAGGAAATAAAGAATATTTAAATATTGTTATCTATCTGGATATAATTTACCTAATGTTTTGTAACATGGCATTATTTGAAGTAAAACTTTCTGTGCAAAACTAACTGAATCTTTACGGCGCTTTTATTATCTTTGTTGAATTACTTATTATATTTTTATTTTATTTGGTTACCTACTTATACTTCTATTTTGGTAAAATAGTATTTATTTATTTTATTTCACACCTTTAACTATACACACAAAACACATACTTTCTCTCCTTTCCTTAATATTTTTTTATATATATTTACATTATACCTACATACATGACATGTTTTAACTAACCTTTGTTTTTTTTTCATTTTTCCTCGTCGCCACATGTAGGACCCTCAATCTTACCTCAATGGATAATTCACTGGCTCACCATTACACCCAGTCACAGTGCAGGCGCACGTCCAATCTCGACCCAGTTCGCAACTCAACTGTCAGATTGACAGCTAACCCCACCACTGGTGTACGTGAGACAATGTACATATCTATTTTATAGATACAAACACTACAGTGTGCATATTATTTATTTTAGGTAAAAATATTACGAGACATTACTTTTTCCTATACATCACCGAGTCCGAGTGACAACGTCACAATCGACCATAACTAACACTTAAAACACTAAAAAGCAGATTTTTTTTTATAACTAATAACCGCCTTCAAAACTAAAAACGGGAGAAATAAATATTTTGTCTATAAAAATATAAATGTTTTTTGAGATCGGTGCCAACCTCAATATTTGTAATAAACGCTGTCACTTGTATTTGGGATAAACAAAACTAGCTGTGCCCGCGCGACTTCGTCCGCGTGGATTTCCCGTTTTTGCAACAGTTTTCATTGATGCTCAACTTTATATTTTCTTGGTAAATAAAACTGCTTGTCACAATCAATCAATCTCAATTTATTATTTTTTTGACAGTTGTCATAATTCAAATTTCAAAACACCATAAACTATATGGCTACTTACGGAGGTCGGCTACATCACACGTGTGTGTTTCACTGCTGATCGTTAAAAAAACTGTTTTCTCGCGGTCGCAGATATGTGACTGATGCAAAAAATAGATAAAAACAATCCTTGATGAGGATTTTATATCATGTTAAAATTTCAACTCAATCGGTGCAGTACTTTTTGAGTTTTTGAAGCATACACAAACCAACACAACATTTTTATATATATAGATTTTTATTTCTCCCATTTTTAGTTTCGAAGGCGTTATTTTATTTATTTAAAATTTTTGTAACATATTAAACAACCTACCATTTTTGTACGTTATTGAACAATAATCTTCATAAGTGCTCACTCAATCCACACGCTTTCGGAAAGTTAAAAACATTAATATCCTTACGTTAATAAACTTTGAGGTACATGTGAATATACAGGATGTAAAAAAAACAGACACAGACAAAGGCGAAGTTTAAGCATTCTATACATCAAAACAAGAGACATAGAAAAATTATTGCTGGGAAACGATTTCTTTTTTAGGTGTTAAAAACTACAATTTTTTTTTTTTTCACGCTCACACCTATTATCTAGCTCGAAGTAAGTATCATTAAGAACTTGTGTTACGGATACTAGATAAGGGACATTTTTTTTTAATATACATAATAATTTTAGATATTTTTATAAATAAACTTAAATAAATTTATAAACAACCATGACTCGCAAACAAACATTCGAGTTCGTCACACAAACATTTGCCGCTACCAGGATTCGAACCCGGACCGCTTGATGTGAAGCCAGCTATACTGACCACTCCACCACGACGGCGTCAAAATATCGCGCAATGTACCTATACAGTGCGCAAGTCGCGCGGCGCTTAGCAAGATTATGGGAGGGAATATTTCCATGTGCTAGAGAGTGTGCGTAGAGTTTCAATCCTTAGAAGTTCTAGAAAGAAATGAATCTACAAATTTCTTTTTTGCATAAAACCTATGGAATCACAGACCAGCCGTGCGATTCTGTAAGGATCTCACTTCTCACTTCACATCCGATTTCGAATTGCGCTGTCAAACGCAAACGAATATTTCACAATAAAATTAATATTTTTAATGAATATGAAATCTAAATTAGATTTACTGTCGTTATATTACCATGGCTTACTTCATTTTCAGTTTACTCAACAAAACTAAGGTTTTCCATAAAATTTGACTGATATCTTTACAGAATCGCACAGAGATCTTTACAGAATTGCACGGCAGCACAATTCGTGTGTAGTTTTATGCAGAATAGAGGATTATTACAGAATTGCACGGCAGCACAATTCGTGTGTAGTTTTATGCAGAATAGAGGATTTTGGAATAAAAACCGAAAAGTTCTCAGAACGGAGAAGCAAAGGGTTCTGAGTATGTCATGACTTTTAAAGACGATATGAATTTTAAGTAGAGATATTCTAGGCTCTTACTTGTGTCTGCGGACAGTATGATAATAAAGATGTGAAGACCCCCATATTGAGACAATAATAAATATAATGTCAAGTATTTAATAGATATTTATGTTCCTAGAAATGTTTAAAGATACAATGTCGCCATCGATCGAGTTCTGAAAATATAACCTTATTTCCCGTTAGTTTTTTTAAAGCTTGGCGAAGAAGGCAAGCTACAACAAAGCCCACGAGTAGTGATAAGAACTTGAACAAATTTAATAAAATGGACAGACATAATGTTTTGTTATTTTTGCTAAAACGCGTGGCTTGCGAAAGGAGAATATTTTAAATGTGTTTAGAGGTATACCGTCCGCATTTAAAAATTCCAGTGGGTAAGTTTGTACAACGAGCAACTTTCAACGTTTATTAATTATCATAAAAGCTTCCAAAACATTCTTACCTACTAGAGTAAAAAATACTTCAGCTACGCATTTGAATACACATTTATTTTATTAGGTACCTATATTTGTTAAAACAACTCAAACCAACCCTTTTCACTTTTGTCTCATGTTGAAGATAAAGTACAAAACTGTGAAAACGCACGAACGCATTTTAATAAAGGCAAAGAACTACGTATAGATACATTATGTACCTACCTACAGTATGCTTGCGCATAGTTAACTAAAAGCTAATACAATACAATCTCCTTTGACAGCGGTCCTAATCTCAGGTCCTAATTTATTAACTTTGACGGGTCAGGAGTGGAATGGTAAATGAATTAGCTGTATTATGATAAAGCATGTTTGTTTATATTAAGGCAACCAAACGAGCATGTGTTTTATAATGGTAGTAAGATTTATTCATTATCTACAGCATCATCAGCCTATAAGATCTTCATCAATTAATATTGTTTTATTTTTGATTTATTGGTTACCTATTTATTTATTCTACGTTCCTCCAATAGTTTACCAATACTGTACATTCATCTTCTCTATTACTAGCTGTGCCCGCGACTTTAATCGCGTGTTATGATGTTATATAGCCTTTCTCGATAAATGGACTATCCCACACAAAAAGAAATTTTCAATTTGAATCAGTAGTTCCTGAGATTAGCGCGTTCAAACAAACAAACAAACTCTTCAGCTTTATAATATTAGTATAGATTATTAAGCTCCATAATATGATGAGTTTGAACCGTAAAAAAATGCATGGAATTTGCATTTTCATTAAAAACCTTCCCTACAAACAGCAAATAATAGCGCTACTGGACACACACATATCGATAGAACACGATTCAATAACACCACCATTCTTGCCTAATGAGGTGGAATGGTGAATAGATGTAATCTAAAAATGTACTATATAGTAAGTTCCTACAAATACAGAGGTAATTGTACCTATGTGAGCAAGCAGCGCTTCAAATAAGTTCCGCCTCTTTGAGCGGGACATTTTTTGCGGGACCCAAATTATTACGCCTAGGCATCTTTGTGTTCAGATAAACTAAATGTGAGCGCTAAACCTAGCAATAAGGTTTTTATATTCTACTCAACACAAATTTAGGTATCACCATAGGTCGGAGTATTTAGTTATTAGCATCTGTTGAAAAGGAGATAGATGTCCTATGGGAATCACTGCATTCTACAATCAACGAGAGTAAAACAGCAACTCACCTTTAGCAACCACACCGACCCAGTATTACCCGGATAATGTACGGCAGAGCAGACCTCTTCCTCATCTTCAACAGCCCTCGAAGATGGACCAATATTTAAAGGACCAGCCTTAACTGAGCATCAGCCAAGACAGCGGTTGGTATATGTATACTTCACAAACAGTATATATTATAACGCACTAAAGATACTGCACTATAAGTTCACAGCGCGAGCGGTGGGTTCAAAGAGCACATAAACCCTTAGAATAGAGGTGGGAAACCTTTCAGGTCGTGAAGATTCCAGAAAGCGGGAAAAAACCGGGATCAGCGAGTATGCAACCGGTCGAGTCGCCGTCAATTCGTAGACTCTAGAATGCAGCGGTATGTTGAGCGATCACTCTTATAAAATGTACGTAATATTGAAATCTTAATTGAATGCTAACAGTTAGCATGAACACTAAATGTTATGAAAAGCTGTAATTTCCTGATATGAACCATTTAAAATCTGAAGCTTGGGTTGGGTCCCACATTTAAATACTCACAAATGTTACAAATAACAACAACAAGGACTTAAAACTGCATTTAAAAGCACGAAGGAGTTCTAGCTAAATTATAATTTTGGTTGACTCATCTTGGACGGACTATAGTTATAATTAAGCATAACTAAAGACTGTCGCAGCTTAACTCCTAACGTTTCAAACATAAGATTAAATTTTTTAAATTATTTTTAATAAGTTAATCTTTCTTTGAAAGACTGTTGCCGCAGATATTCTTCACAGTGTCGCCAGAGATCTGTAGGCTTTTTCGCTAACTTTTTTTGACACATGAAAGTGATGATCACTGAGTGATTTACATACCCAATGCCGTTTTGCACGATATGCTATTATGGCACTAGTTGTGTAAAATCAGCAATGGATATGTAATTCACTCAGTGATTATCACTTTCAACTGTCAAAAAAAATTAGCGAATAGGCCCCCTAGTGTATATGGCGAACTTCCCATAGGGATTTTGTAATCGACAAGTATTTATTGAGAGGGAGTTACACTGTCGAATCGAAAAGGAATAACATACTTTACATTGAATGGGCTTAGCTTAAAAAACCACGCTCGTTCACATGTTACATGTACAAGAATGTTGGAAATAGCATGAATTACTTAAATAAAAACGTTAAGATGACCATACTCTGCGTAGATCTCGACATAAGAAAAGTAACTCCTATAACTGTCACTTACGCGAATTGAAGACAAAAGTACAATTATTTTACGTGTTAAAACTTATACAATGGAATTTAAAATGTTTATGTTAATTGTTATTCCTGAGACAACAATTCGTTAACCGGATGGAATTCACTTAACCGCACGGGGCCACATACGGCAACGGCAAACAAATTACTTCGGATTCTAACCCTCATTTGCTTTGGGCTGCCGCGAATAACAAAGTTAATGGTCAGATAACTTGTACCCCACTACTCGCGGTCCATTAGAAATATAATCGGGCCTTTGCCAAATGTTGTTAATCAAATATACATCCATCAGACGACCTCAACGAATATAAGTAATTATTAGGAACGCTGGGCAAAGTTACCGGAGTGGGGATTACTTAATCACATTTTATTTATTTTGGGCTCGCGGAAATGGGCTTATATTTCACCTGTAATCCTCTTTAAACGGTTCTAAGCTATGCTGTAGAAGTGTAGACAAGCGTCACCATGTCATGAGTATCACTTAGAAATTTTCAACGACTTTAAACAGCCGTGTTAAGGCCGGTTTTGGTTATACTACTGTTTCACTGAACGTGCCGTCGACTGTTCATAACATTAAATAAATCACAGTTGTAATATCCAAGTGCTAAAAACTTGGGTATTAAAACTGTAATTTATTGTAAGAAGTCATTAGTTACTAAGAGCAATTTAAAGTCATTACTACAAAATGAGCTTTTAAAATATCATTTGGAGTATTTTTCTTACTTCCTCGAATGAATAATATTTCCTTATCATCATTATTATTTCAAAAGAGTTCCACTGCTGAACATAAGCCATCGATCTGGTGGTATTGTGAGAAAAACTCCAGAATGACGGTGTTGTGCTGCCCTCGTTCAGGCGTGACCAGCAAACTTAATCCTTATGTCACATCAAAATAAGGACCATCTTCGATTAGCTCAACAATGTCACACCTTTATCTATCCCAGCTTTTCCAACACATTAGCCCAACACTTAACATTAGCTATTTAAAGTCATGTTATTTACGAGTGGTAAATTCTTGGTTCGGACCTTTTCTGGGACTATGGGCTCAAATCTTTTTCACTCGACTAACTTGCGTCGAAATAGTAGGTACACACACGATTAACTAACAATGCTTTACAAACATTAAATTATCTCCAAGTTATCTTTTCAAGAAAAGCAATGACAGTTGGTTAGCTTCTGAAAGATCGATTCAATTACCTATCTAACAGAAAATATTGCATTTATACTAGAAAGTGTGCGTCTGATAGCTAAGAATCACCGAAGCATGGAAAATACTAATTGCAGGACAAGAGAGATCGCTTGGACGTAGCCAACCTTTGAATGCCACAATAAACAGTTAGTTGGTATGTTGTAATCCGTCCATTGTCACGTGTAATTAATTACTGTAGCTTGCCGTCCAGTCCGAAACAAACCAAGCTTATACACGACCATCATAGGCTAAAATGACTCGCTAGACGACTATTACTAATAGTTCTAAGCCTTTTTCTTAATTCTCCTTTATTACCCCTAAAAATGGGTCTCCAGACTGTTCAGATCATTGACACACACTTTGACAAGGCGACAGGCTGTTAACTTGTTGCTATCTTGAGGAACTACATGGCCCATACTACTTATCGTGGCTTTATGTTAACCAAGTAGAAGCGTCGGTGGCGTAGAGTGCGTAAGGGCGTTGTCCCCCACCCGAGAGGCACTGGTTCGAACCCCGCCACGTACCAATGTGTTTTTAAATTTTGAATTCATATGTACGTTTAATCGACGCTTTTACGGTGAAGGAAAACATCGTGAGGAAACCTGGCACACACCTCAGAAGAAATTCTTAGGTTGTGTGTGTGAAGTCGGTCAACCCGCACTTGGCCAGCGTGGTTGACTAAGGTCTCATCGCCCCTAATGAGGGGTAGGCTCGAACCCCTCGGTGGGGACATTATATGAGCTGTTGATGATGATGATGATGATGACGTGTAACCAAAGCTTCATATGGCTCTGCTCAACCCCTTTTACGATAAGGAGCATGTAAGTGAACACGATATTAGAGAAGACAGCCAAGTCAAGTTTAAAATATATTTCGATTATAGAAACATTGACTTCTAACAGAATTATTATATATTATCATAGATTTACTATTTTACTTCTCGTCACAAATCTCGCTAAAATATAATGTTGAACGTGAGCTACTGTCTCCTGTGTTGCCAGCGCGTTGTTAAATTTAAGCAAACAATGTTTATGGCCGCCACACTTCATGCATATACAAGTAATACACTTTATAGTAGGCGCTCACTATCAAAGGAGCTCCAGTGTATCCTTGTAATTTTTCTGATACTACTGAATTTTTTTCTCGCCAGAATAATTTTTTGTTTGTCTCAGTTTGGACATAATTTAAATCTTATTTATCCACATTACTAAGTTACTAATCTCAATAAGATGTTTTAATAGAACAATTATAATAAAAATTGCTTTTAAAATAGTTCTTGCAAAGTTGTTATCCATAAGTCCATAAGTAATAAAAGATTATAATATCTGTAAAATAGTATAAATATAATGTGTGCTATGTTCATCGAGATATGGCGATGTTTACGTAGTAATGGAGTAATGGTTATGTTTACCTTTGACAATTTTGGTTTTTGGTTTTGTCATGTCTGGCCAGTTTTATTAACTTATTCTATTCTATTCTTAGTTAATGGCGTCGCGACGCATTAAACGTGCGCATTTTGTCAATGTCAAGTGAAAATGTAACAAAAGTAAGAAAAATTGTACGGTTGATTGGGGTTAAAAATGGAGTCTCTCAACACGTGTTTTTGTGTTTTTACAACAAGAACTCGGGAGAAATTCCTCAATAACTTACCTATCTCCACTTTTGTTTAATAGATGTCCTATACAGAATATGACAAAATTCTACGGTTACCTACTACGGGAAACTATCGGTAAATAAGTTATTGAAACAGGCCATTAGGCCATTAGATAATTAAGAAGTTTGTTTGACGTAATATGGATCGTCAACGGTCCTTTTTAATAATTTACACTACGATTTTCGTAAAAGTGAAAAGTCAATTTAAACTTCGTTCAACTGTTAAACCTCCTTCACGCTTTTCAAGTTTGTAGCTACAGTGTGATAAAAATAGATCCCCGTGATAGCGGTGGCCGCGCGAAGCAGTTCCATCCACTATAGATCCCAGTAACACAAATATTGAATTACAGACCCGTGTTAGGTTTACCGAGCCGATAATACGACTCATTTTATCCCAACCCGGGTGTTACACAACAGTAAATAAATAATGGTGCGGACGAAGTTACTCGTACACGACCCTACAGAGATATCGTATATAAACGTTGCCTCCAGAGCAAAATCACTACTGAAACCGAATCTTATTCTCTTTGTGGGGATAATCTTCCACTTGGTCATCTTAATAATTTAGGCTACTCTTTTTCTGGCGCGTTATAAAGATAATTCATTTAACAAATATTAATAGTTGAAGCACTAGTTTAAACGCCAGTCTGAAAATTAGTAATGAAGAGTAGTAATTTTTAACGTTCGGAATGTTCAAAATAAAATTACCAGCGCAAGAGTCCACACTGTGAAAAAGGTTTAATTTATCATACGAAATATTTGGCGATAGCGAATTTCAATTTTAGGACATTCGAATGCGTTACATGAGACATATTAAGTTTACTGATTAAATTTCAGGATTATAAGCCTAATTCATATAAAGACTGTTATTGAAAGCGAGTTACATTTCCTTCAAAATCTATACACAATTGCAATATTGTCTCTTACGGTATGCCTAAAACGCGACCAGGACCTAAAACACGACCAGGATATAATTGATTGATGTTATTGATTGTGTTATTGATACTCGATAACGGATAAATAAGCATATCTAATAATTTACATACAATTTGATCAATAAATATACAAATAATATACCTACTTCAAAAATTTTCGTGTTGATCGCACTAGCATTTTGTTTCTTTCAGAACACGAACCGCTTGATGTGTGACCAGTTTTACTAATCACGACAGCGTCAAAATAATGGTTATTGACGGCATATAAGGAAGTAGTCGCTAGTTTAAGTATCGAAATAGCGACCCCTTACCAACTTAGACAAGAAAGAAAATAGACATATCTACTGTATTATAGAACTCATTATATTCAGACAAAAAAAGACTTAAACAAACTGCCTAAAATTTACCATATGATGTAAATTTGGATCAGAGCGATGTTGAACGAGGCAGGTATGAGGAGAGGTGCTACAGATTTAGATCGGGGGGATTATTCTCGAGTTGATTTAATCCAATGTGATTAGAGCCTCGAAATAATTAAGGCGTAGGTATATTGTATCAATATATTGAAAAATACTCTATACAATGTGCACGTGAGGGCTTTTGTTAAAGATTTTCTATTAATACTTCGGTAATGCCCAAATCCTTCCAAGTAGCTGTAAAGTAGATAGCATGGTTGCAACTACTACCGTAAAAGTGCATACGTTGCTAAGATGTGGCACTAAAGTTGAAATGAGTTGAATGGCCCCGATATCGAGTGGTAACATTGAGCGCTGACGTTTTAAAGCCATTTTTTGGTATGAAATACTTAAAAGTTTGATAATTTGTCTTTGGACAAAAATTTAAAAATAATGTTAACGATTTGTTTTTATTAAAATCTTGAAAAAAAAACTACTTACTTTGATGTTCAATAACTTCATAACTATTAATTTCCCAGGTATAGTCTAAAAGAAGAAAATGGTCCTAATGATGAGCGAAATACGTAGTTCTCGGCTTTGTCATAGGTATTTTTACACCCGTTAATACAAAATGAAAGAGATGCAATGTCAAATGTTTGATAAATGCGGCCATGTGAAGTGCCAGCATAGAAATATGCCATTGTCTTCCCAGTAGTGACTCAAGAACAGAGTGCTGTAGGTAAATGTCGCGCAGCCATATCATATAGTTATTAGTTATCACGCCATATTACAAAACCGCCAGATTGTAGTATGTGTGAATGGCTAACCTAATAAAACCGTTCGTAGATAAATCCGATGTGGATTATATCAATATTAGTGTGTAGAATCGAATGGAGATCGCTTATTATTGGTAGATTCAGATTTTTTTATGATTAAGCGGAGTGGAATCGTTATCACACAATATTAACCACAGATATATCAATCTAAGCAGATCGCCGAGTTCATATGATACTGGGTGTCGCGATCAGCCTCCGTACTACATAACATGGTTTTAGTTGAGCATGCCGTAATATACACTATTCATTGCGCGCGTCATAAGGACTGCGAAGCAATGAAAGTTAAGCACAGCCGCAATATCATACAATTTGTAAGATAGTAACGCATAATTTAAAGCGATTGTGTTTTTATGAATAAAAGTCGGACTATTTGTTTAAATATTGTTTTTTAAATATAAATCTAAGTTTTTCTGTTCTTACGTATGAAAAGTTCTTCCATTACTTGATAAATAACTGATTCACTGCAATTATTGCATGTTACAGTGGAACAGGACGGCATTTTGAAAGAAAAACGGACTCTACATTATCGGACGGCGAACTGGCGGCAATGTATGCGCACTGGGCATACACTTGTCACAAGTTACGCCGGCTCGGCCTATCTCCTTGTATTATTAAATCTGTGATATTACCAAACACTACAATCCAGTGCGCCGTTTTGTAATACGGCGTGTTATACCATTACAGACTGCGACATAGCATCCACTTGATAATCATTGAGGTCAGTCAAATTATAATCTCAAAATATTCGAAATTATCTGTACTGTTCTGGCTACAATAAATCTCCTACAATTAACTTGCTAAATATGTAAATGTAGGCCATAACTTTCCTAAATCGCTCCATCTCTTGCATACATTGTGATTTTTATGATCCCTTAAACTAATAAAAAAATTATGGATGGCCAAAGCCGTGTTTATTTAAAGATAAGCTTACAAGTCTACCTCAATAATGTGGTTGCAAGTCCCAACAACAACAACAAATATGTGCAGAACTTTAATAGTATGCAGTTGTAACAAGTCGTTTTCGACGAGACAGATTCTCAACTCGTTAGATTTGAAACTTGACAAATTTTCGGATCGTGAAGATACAACTGAGTAAAAATTTTCTGCTTGTTACTTTACTCGGTAAAGGCCCTGATCGACGAGCAAATAAAACACAGTTATGTGGCTTGAGAAAAAGGTGGCAATACCAACGAGTCTGATTCGGGGCTCGCTATATTTGCTCTGACCAAGTCATAATTACTTCAATTTATCATTCAGACACAACAATTTTGATCGCTAGTCTAGCAGCATCAATGAGCCGCGAATAGGTAAAACCGTCGTTCTGTAAAACCATGTTGTAGGGTCACTCACGTAATAGAAAATATATTTTATACTACACCTGATCGGAACAGTACCTACCTATTATTCCGTCAAAATTGAAAAGAGAAAGTTGATCTTTTCCTCGACCTAAATATGCGGTAGGAAAAGTTGCATGAAAAACCATTTCTAACGTGTTTAGCGGGAGGAAAAGTTGTATGAAAATCTATTTCTAACGCGACGTCCGCCGCAGCGCGCGGCGGCGGCGGTGGCGGCTGTGCTCGGCAGCAGGACGCGCGCTGCGACAACTACAGGTCATTGGTTCGCCATTGGTTGGCCGGTGTTTCATAGAACATCTGCAACTAGTGTTGCATAATCATAATCTTTTTATAATTTTATTATAGGTACTGCTTATTTCAATTTAACAAGCCTTTGAATGTGCCTCACAGGTGCAGTATAAAGCACTATGTAACACTTGGGAGAAAGTTCCATTCCCAACTCCTCCCGAGTTGGGAATGGAACTTTCTCCCATTGTGGCCTTCGGCTGCGCCTTCGGGCCACAAACTGCTCCCTCGTTGGTAATCTGTCACTTTCGTCCCCCGGTGAACAATGTACTATTTCTGTATACATGCAATTACTGGTCATAAAAACTTAACAATTTAATTATTTAATTTTATTTTCTCAAATAATAATTTAATCATATTAAAATAAAAACTAAAAGTCCAAAAGACTTATTCCGGTATCGGTGATTTAATATACTCGTATTTTTATGACTCAAATCAACTTAAAGTAACCGATACTTAAAAACTTCAGTAGCAGTAACAAATCTATACGACAGCCTCACCCTTCCCTTTGTCATTTGTACTTAGATAATTGTTGCGTAATTCTCAGAAGCAATTTAACGGTACAGCTTACACATCTCAGAATCAATTGAAATTAACAACAGCGACTGAACAGAGATAAAACGAACACTGTAATGGATTTAAAATCAAGCTTCAGTGAGTAGACTTTTGGCACTGTTTAATTACTTTAAATTGATCTCTTTTGTCAGAAGTTAATACGTACTACTGTGCTACTACGTTTATATATTATAGTCTAAGGTTATATTACAGAATGGCACTCAGAAGTCAAACATGTCTTGAGAATCGTCTGTCACTTTCTATCACGCACAAAGTGATAGAGACGTAGGACGCTCAATTCGGCGTTCATTCTTGAAACTCATTCTATAATACGAACATAGGCCAGTGGCCGGTTACCTATTATGAAATTGACCAGACCTGGATTTTTGTACAGCGTTTTTTTTTATAAAAAGGTCAAACAAATGTTCCGCCTGATGGTAAGCAGAAGTGAAATCCATGTGCGAAGATAGCTGACGCGAGAGATAAACCGCTGCGCTAGCCACCCTCGCCTGCAAGGTGCTTCTTCACGCCTCTTTTGAATGACCCAGGATTATACGAAGGAACACATGTGCTGGCAATGAATTCCATTTCTTGATTGTGCGTTGAGTGTACCCTTTTGTACTCTATATACTTATCATACATGAAGTGAACTCGTTAAGCCCAGGGGGGCTAATCGCTAACTTATTATGACATTTGAAAGTGATGATCACCGAGTGAATTACATATCCATTGCTGTTACACGATAAGTGGCATAATAGCGTGTCGTGTAAAACAGCAATAGATATGTAATTTACTCAGTGATGATCACTTTCAACTTTCAAAAAAAGTTAGGGAATATACCTACAGCGTGGCTGGTTGGTTTTACGCCAGGTATCAAAAATAGTAATTTTAAAATACTTATACAACTGAAATTCCACCATCTCCGCAAATCGTGCTGGGCTTAACGTATTCCCACGCCATGTATGATAAGTATAGGGAAGACACCATAAAAATCCAAGTCTGGTCAATTACATATAGGTATTCAGCCACTGGCTCTTAGACTATTACGATTTGAACGTGTAAATATTGAACTTGCCTTTGTATTGGATACGTCTTAAGGCGGGCCCAGATATGTATCATTTGCCCGATCCGATCAGCGTATCCATATCAGCGTAAAACGTATCAAGCCCCGTATCAAGTTGTGGATGCCTCGATTTGCTTCGTATGACAACCGTATGAAACCGACATGACATGGGTCGGGCCGTATCATAATGGCGTATCGAGATCGCGTATGATACGCATATCATCACCCGTCCACATATGCGATTATAATACGCATCGGCGATACGGATATGCTGATCGGATCGGCCAAATGATACATAATCTGGACCCGGCTTTAAAAGAACTAAAGGCGGGTCCAGATATGATCATTTGCCCGATCCGATCAGCGTATCTTGTAATATTCAATGCCACCAGATCTATAAGTATTCTATAGCTAGTGAGAATGACACAACCTTGATTTCGGTATTAATAATTTACAGTTTTTAAAACTGTCTCACCCGTAAGACCTCTATTAACGAATATTCAAGTGTCTCACTTAAAGGGCCAAAGCTTGAAGAGTTTTGCTCATAAAAAATTAGGTATAGTCAAGTGTTTTGAACTTTGTACTGCCTTTATGTCTACGCTACGTAGTTGAATTACAAATCTAATAAAAAGTCCTTAACTGAAATTACAATCTTATTTAATAATATTTTCTAATAAATCCACAAATACATAAATCGAGCCATGACACATGGGCTGATTGGCTTTGGCTATTTAGTTAATCAAAAAGCGGGAGTGATCTCCCCTTGACTTTCTCGTATACCGGAAACGACTCAAAAGTCGATAGACACCTTATATTTTGATGTCATACATGTATGTTAAATTTTGGTCACCCATCCGAGTACCGACTGCGCACTTGTTTGCTTAACTTTCGTGATCGACGACTCAAAAGTTGATAGAAATCTTATATTTTAATGTCGTACACGCATGTTAAATTTGGTTGCAATAAGTTAAAGCATACTCGAGTTATCGTGCTAACGCACAGACACATAGACACACACAAAACATAATTCCAAAAACGGTATTTTTGGACTCAAGGAGGTCCAAAACGTATAAATCCGTCAAAATCTCGCGGTCAAATTTCTTGACGATTACAAGACTTTGTCTATACTACGTATACGAGTAAGTAAAAAGTGGTGCTTTGTTCCGAGACCTCCCCGTCGTGCACCGTGGGTAACGTCCAGTGCCTCCACAGATGGCTGACTTCGGAGCACGGAAAGGCCCTTTTCAGGGCCAGCGTGGGGCCAGCGGACCTTTAGACCAATTGGCTGGTGGGCTGCCCTGAGCGGAACTGGGAGGTCAGTCGCCCAATCGAGCTGCTCCCTCGGCCGGATGGCTGGGGCTTTAGGTAGGGGGACAAATAGCGTAGACACGGGGATTAAACTGCGCTGAGTTTCACCCAGGCCACCCTTGGCACCACTATGGGGGACGCGGGAAAAGAGCCTTGTGCTAGGTGGCGGCCGGTCTACAAGATTGGCGGTCTATTTTCTGCCGGACAGCGGACGATTGAACCACCACCGGTTGGGTTCTAAATGGTGGCACAGATAGCTTCCCAGTGAAAAATTAATTGTCGCGGTCCTGAGGTGCGGTCGCAGTGTAGCCTTGGCAGGATGCCCGCAGAGGGCATTTAGTGGGTAGTATCTAAACGCCTGTACCTCGAGTCTCACATGCCCTTGCAATTGACCTCTCCGATAAAAAAGAAGGTAGTAAATCAATAAAATTAAATAATCTATTACATTACGTCTATACGCCCGCGCGATAAAATTGTACTGGCGGCGCTGCGTGAGCCCACCGCGGGTACCCGCTAAGGGTGCGGAGCATTAGGGAAGGCAATTAACTCCAGTTTAAAATTGATTTAAAAACCATGACTTCTTATTATCACAAATTTTGTACCTTTAGTCACTCTAAAGCTCAGTTAAACCCTTATTTATTATAATTATGAGTGCGGTTGTGAATAGTGATTGATGTTTATGTATGAAAATAATAATGTCTATTACTATCTCACCGAGATGGTTGTGGTTGTGTCTCGGGAAGCGAGGCGAGGGCGGCGGCGGGGGCGCACAGTCGCAGCGCACCTCTGCCTTTAGACGAGAGCCGGTGCGAGGGTTCACCTGCACTGCCGCGCTGCCCGATAGCACCGTGCTGCCCTCACCCTTACAAGGCGGAAAAAACAAGCTAATTATAATCATGCCACTGACAGACACTGTCTTCCCCCCAAAATGAAGAACAAGAAAAGCACACTAATGAAAAAGGTTAATTTGGGTGAGGATTTCCTATGTTAGAAGAATCATAATATAAACAATTCTGAAATGCATACACGTTAAACTTGAAGACATTACCTAGTGAATTCAAAAGACAGGTGCTTGATGAAAAAAGTTCAAAGTTCGCTCTAAATTAAACGATAAATCCCTAATAGAAGAAATTATCAAAAGAAATAAAAGTTATACCAAAACATTTCACTTATTAGTTTGAAGTAGGGAATTGCGAAACGTGGGTTATATTAAATTCTGTATAAGATTTCATAAATATTATAAATCCCACCAAAAAATATTTTCATCAAAATGTTGCCAAGACGAGACCAAATTGAATTGATTCAAATAGAGCCATAGGTTATGACCTATGGCTCTATTTGAATCAATTCAATTTGGTTGTACAGTATAAAAGTGTAAAGTAAAATATTTATCTGTGTTATGTTGTATTAGTGCCAACCATTCAAACTACTTATTGATTTTGGATAAGAGTACAAAATATTACATGATATTAAGGAACAATATTTCGTGAATATTTCCATAACGCAAATTATCAATTTAATGATCTGAATAACGGGCCAACGTTAATGCATCAGGAACTTGCTGTATAGCTTAAGAGAGATTAAGCCAGAAAATATCGCCACTAAATGACCAAGTTTGAAAGTTACTAACAAAAGTTTTGGTCAAGGTTGTAATAATCAGTAGATAGAATTCCGTAGCTATTCGTAGCAAACTTGTTTTCAAGTGAGGCAGGATACAGCGAAGTTGCTTCTCAAATTTGGGGCAGTAGGTCTACCTTATGATACTGGTTCACCTGTGCCGTAACGCGTTACATTATACGTTATTATAAGCATCACGTAGATGCATGTGGGCAAAATTTTAACGATGCTATTAAGCAACTAATGGCATTAGACTTTAAGTGTTAGCTCGGTGTAGATATTGTGGCCCGATCGTATAATCGGTCAGATCATGAAATGTGCGGCATATCATGAAATGCTACTGGACCATAAAAATCTCGACCACTGGTAGAGTAGCACATTATCTTAAAATGATAGTAGTCAGGAGCGATCAGTAGGTTCAAGTTTTTTTTTATGGCCAAGCGGAGTGGACTGTTTGTGGGAGAGTCTATTCTACGTATCTGTGTGATCGGTAGGTAGACGATATGCTCAAGCATTTCATGATCTGGCCAATTATACGATCGAGTCACGACATATGCTTTTATAAAACATCCCAGGATGTAGATTAGTTGTTAAGTTAAAAGCGCGTAGCTTAGTGACAGCCGGTTATGCCGTAAGTGTCACCAAAGTCCATTTTTAACGCGTTACGTAACGCGTAGTTGGATATTAATACTAACGTTATCGCAGGGGGAGCTGTATCATTACAGTGACTAGGAAAATGTAGTGTTAAATAACACTACATTTTCGTAGTGCTGTGTTGCTGTCGGTGAGTAAGGTTACCACAATTCAACCGGGTGGGGGGTTAGGGTTTAAGATCAAAATCAAAAACTTATTTATTTCAGTGAGGCTTACGAAGTACTTTTCAATAAGTCGGAACCCTACCATAGTTCCGGGACGAAATAATTATTATGCTAAGACGGAGAAGAAACGGCGAAAAAAACTTTACAACTTTTTATTAAAAATCACAGTTTTATAATGTATTTTAGGGCAGCTTTTAATCTCACGTGATGCCGGCATAGCCATGTGATGTCAGCAGAGTCGAATAACATCACCCTATATCCTCCAATGGGTGTCGTAGAAGACTAATGAATCAGAAAAGGGGTATTGAACATGAACACCTTATACTCCGCACGTGGTGGACTACTGCCAACCTCTTTCGATGACAAGGAGAGGCCTTGTGTCCCAGCAGTGGGTCAATTTATAAAGGCTGTTATGATGATGATGATTCCCACGCATTTGGATAATTTATATAATAATTTATGTTAAAAAACAACTGTTTTTATGTATCTACATATTTCATATTATTTTGTTGCGTCAAAGCGACTGCTTATCATAAAGAAGGCTTTGTACCTGCTTGGCAACAATCTATTATATATAATTCCCGTGTCACGATGTTTGTCCGGGATGAACTCTGAAACTAACAACCCGATTAAAACTTTTTTAATGTGTTTTCAATTTTCAATTTCAGAGATAGGATAGTTTTTATCTTGATAAGCAGTCCACTTTTTTTTTACTGCAAATTCAATATTATAGGACAATAGTATGAAATTACCACAGCAACGAGTGGCCGGGACAGCTTTAATCAACCTTAAACAGAAAATTTGGATAGGGTTAGGACCGTTTATTGACAATATGGACTCGTATATACAAGTTTAACATAAAAGTCGGGTCGATCCTTAATACGCGACTGAAAAGGAAGATGTGAACCTGGCGACGGTCATCGCTCATACAGGTTTCACAATATCTTTGAAATTCTTACGTAAATATTTTACGACACAGTTATGGATGACTACCGTTAGTTGTATTATACTCCTGACTCAATTAATCCATGTTAGAAACGCTGTATTGAAATGAAAAATAGATGTCGTCGGATTTTTGTTTTTTTATAATGCCGTCAAGCAAATCACTCCATTCCAAACAATGCAAGTAAACTTATTTAGCGTCGCACTAGCTACTCTCGCATTGCCGACCTGCAAGGTGTTTCTTCACGCCTCTTTTGAATGACCCAAGATTGTAAGGTAGAAGGGAACACGAGTGCAGAGGTTGTTTTTTATGTTAAATATTTGGCAAAGAAGTATACGGCCTGCCTGATGGTAAGCAGCCACCGTAGCTTATAAACACTTATACGTAGACCGTAATAAAAACACAGAAATCGGTTCGTCCATTTGGTCATATTATCATCATCATCGTAACAGTCTTTATAATTCGACCCACTGCTGGGATAAATGGCCTCTCCTTGTCATCGAAGGAGGCTTAGGCTGTAATCCATCACAACGTGGTGGGGAAACTTTCTCGGCGGGTGTGTGGCTTTTGATGTTAAGTGTGTCCCCTTGGCATTCGATGTCGTCGAGTTGTTTTTGTTTTCCCATCACGGCTAGTTCCGGACGGCTCTTTTCAGTGCCACGAGCGCGCCCGAAGTCCCCCGGGTGCGGTCCGATGGCTGCTCCCGGTGTCCTCGTCAGGAGGACGCGCCAGGTCAAGCAGCCGGGTGGAGGAGTGGCTGCTGGCCACCAATTGGTGCAAGGAGTACCTAGACGGGCAGCGTTAGGATGGTCTCGGTGTAGTTGCGCTCACGTGCACAAATCCCAGGCCGTTCCGTAATAGCACACTGAAGGTCAGGCCGGGGAGGATGTTTAGTGTGTATGGAGGGAACGCCTTTACCTCGAGTCCCACATATCCCCTGCGGTTGGCACCACCCCGCAGAGACGATGCGTAAATGCATTTGACCTCCCCGTCAACAAAAAAAGGCTGTAATCCACCACGCTTGCCCAATGCCGAAATTGCCCAATGCCTTTGCTGATCCATTAGTCGCCTTCTACGATTATGAGGTGATGCAATTCTACTCTGCCGGCATTACATGACAATTTGGTCATATATTAGCCAGAAACGCCGAGATTTCATGATTCGGCCAGTTAAAACACGCAAAATAATTCAATACTTCAGTTATACAGATAGGTGTCTCTCATCGACTTACCCTTGTTTCTATTGGCCATATCATAGTGGCAGCGCATTTCAACGAGTGGCCTACGACAGATATTATAAGAAAGTCAAAGAGAGACATCTCTCCAATAATGTTTCTTTTTGTTCCAATTAGCATTTCTTTAATATTCATGACCGCACAGTTTTGTCTCATTATAATTCTAAAATCAGATTTCAGAAGTCACGTTCAATAACATTCAATTTCTGTTTAATGAAAATTTATTTCGCTCTACGCAATTTTATTTCGACATTTGACGATTTCATCTGGAATACAGTTTCCTCTTTTAAATTAAACTCGTGTAGGTACTTATGATTTCAAATGAATACGCTTATAAATGTGTTACAAACTCTGAAAAAGAAACTTGAATCACGTTCGGAGCACGTGTATTTTACCTTTTATTTACCTATTTCTATTCAACCTTGCTCTCTGGTGGAAAAGTGAAAAGGTACGTGGATCAACACTGTGGGGAATACGAAATGACATTTGGCTATCATGCTTTTTTCGTCTTGAAAATACATTTTCTCGAAAATGTTCCCAAAATATGCTTGTTGACACATGGCTGAATAACTAAGTATTGTACAGGAGTGACTTATCTCGAATAAAGTATAAATGTAAGCTCATTGATTAGCATGAGTGAATTTGGAAATTTAGTACTTACCAAATATATTTTTAATAGAATATAGAATTATAAAAAGTGTAAATACAGTCATATTATTTTCTAATATATATAGTCTTAAAGCTTTAAAATAAACTGTAAGGAAATTACTAGAATTAGAAAAACGCAAAAAGAAACAATCCTTTTTTATTTTTCTAATTCTAGTCTAGATTTGTGATTGAACAGAAAAGTGAATTTCGCGTTTTCTTTTACGATTTTGGGATTGAGAGCAACGTGATCACAGTGAAATAAAAAATCCACTTTTTCGTTTTTCTAGTCTACCAAACCGGCGCGGCGGAGGGAGCGGAGCGGACGCTCGCCTAGACGATGACAAGTACTAATAATAAGTTTACAGACTAACAAGCACTATTACAGATAATTAATAAATACATGTTTTTGCAAAAACTATGACAATTGTGGAATAAATAGATTTATAGTTATTTTTAAAACTGATTTTTTTTTTACTATTTTCCATTTGGATAACATTTACAGATGGACCGCATGGAGCAACGGAGTATGATCCGCAAGCAACTATAAATTAAATAGCGCATACAAACTGTTGTATTCACAACTTGACCAAAATATTCCAAAGGATTACAAATATACGCTATGTTCGCCGCAAATTATTGTTCCGAACAGTCCATCTGACTTTTACTATGTAATCTGAGAACTATCAATTATATATTTACCATGATGATGGCGTACCTTTGGCGTGTCAGTGTCGAAGTTGATGAAGAGTAGGCGCGCGAGCCGCTGCAGCACGAGCTCGCGCAGCACCGCTGGCACCGGCTGCCCTCTCACTCCTCTACGAGCAACACAATACGTTCACACTACACTACACTTTAAGCACAATTACGTAAAGGTCAAATTAGTTCGTGGCTGTTGATATGGCGAGTAAACACCTCTTATTTTGGTGAACGCAGCAACGCACGCACGGCACGCAGCGGATTTTCTTTCAGCTTTGTTTGAATAAGTACAGCACTCCGTCCACTATACACCGTGCCGTGTGTGCGGCTGTGCGGTGCGGCCAATGGACGCTCACTTTTATTTCAATTTGAAATTACTGCCTTCAGTATTACTAATAATAAATTAATTAAATTATAAGTTTAAATTAATCTAACTAACCCTCTTAACATTCCATTATATTCTACTCATACTGTGCTTACATGTTACGAGTCAAAGTCTGGACTTTACTTTTTGTAAAAAAAAATCTATCTGTTTTGTGACTATAATTTGTTTTGTAAGCCTTATAAATAAATTAATTTAGTTCCATTTTCACAAACGTAGTAATATTTTTATTATTTATTGGCAAAGATGAACTTAGAGCGTGTAAAAACTGCGCGTACCGCCGCCGGCTCGGCTCCTGTTTGTTAGTCACCCTTGGATATTTTATGGACGCTGTGGTAACGGCAAGACCGTGGCGGCGCAATGTTTTAAGAGTCCATACAAATCCAAGGGTGACTAACACAGCGACTGCCGCTGCGGCGTAGTATGTAAACACTCTGAGAGTGTCAACAAGTATTAGCCTCAGTGGTTGGCTCGTCGGAGTAAATTCTAGAGGATCCCCAGAGGAGTAGGATTCTGTGCTCAATTTAGTTAAGTTAGTGTTGTAAGACTGTTTAAGTCCGCCAGTCTAACTACTAGAATCTTATCAAAGTCTGTTATCGTATAATAGTGTTAACATCACTACATCTTTGTTGTGTTTCATAGTAGTCCTTTTTTGACGTGACAACGTCTTATAATTCGAAAGAGCCGGCTGCACGCACGAAAAAACATGACGCATGCGGCGTTACCTCGCTCTGAGGCGTTCCATGTAAGGCTTGAAGTGCAAGCAAAAATCTATTAAACAAATGAAATTAAATTTTTCTTTTGAAAAATGCTACCATTCCATCAGTATTTTCTTAAGACGTTGTCACGTTCAACTATCGTCAGTAAACCGACTTTACAGACAACCAATTTTTTTTATTAAAAGATCAAGCAAATGACTCCATTCCACTTAAGGGTAAGAAGAAGTAGGGACCAAATACGGAGATACTTTGTGCGAGAAATAAACCGCCGCTTTAGCCACCCCCGTACTTCTTCACGCCTTTATGAATAACCCAAGATTGTAAAAAGGAGGGAACTCGTGTGCTGGCAGTGAATTCCATTTCTTGATTGAGCGACAAAAAAAAGTTTCCAAATTTCTTAGTTCGCATTGGAATGGTAGCTACAGTTTGTCGGTGACATCGTAAGTCAGCACACATAGTCCTTAGAAAGAAAGAAGATGTTGGGATTAGGGAAAAACTCCTCAGAGCATTCGCGTAACATACAGAAATGCTAACCTACCCACACAAATACGTACCTATACTTCTTTAAAGTCTATATCTTCTTGTAATTCTAGCACTCTTCCAATACCATAATACTACTACTTATTTATGTATGATAGAGTATTTGATATTAGTCAACATATCCCAGTGATATTATATTCAAAAAGGATAGAAATACCTTTCCCAGATTGTAGCCCATTCAATAAATTACGCGTTTTCACGGACATCAATATCTAATCATACCTGAATAAAATATCGTTACATACATTTGAATTTCTATTGAGGTTATCTATCAGTATGCAGTTGCTCGTAACATTTGTTTCTTTTTCGTTTTCGTTAAAGAAAAGTGGAAGCTATTTGTCTAGCGAGGAAGATCGTGACATATCACGAGTGAAATAAAAAGTTTTCATTGTTAGTGGAAAAATCCACATTTCTTTAAGTTCGTAGTAACGCTGAAGTGTCATTCTAATCCTACTTGAAAAATATAATAAAATGTTTAACAAATATCTTCAGATTTTTACATAATTATGATGGCTTCACCGTGAAACTAAATACATAATTTAATGCTGGCGATAATTTTACTCGTGCCAGATTCTTAGAATGTAGAAGGTTACAATAAATCGTATGTATTTTTTAAACTCGGATCAATCAGTGATCATAATATTGATTCCATAATTTTATTTAAGAATCCTTTTATTATTTTTATCATTTTTGTTATGAAATTGTAACAAGGTTATTTTTCCTCGGGCGGTAAAAAAGAAAGCCTCAGATCGCATATTAATCGCCCTTGCCTATACCTGCAATCTTAGACCTTTGTTTTACCACACTGTTTAATAAATTTACAAAAATAAAAAAATAATTTCTTGTGCTTATATTCGATAAACAGTTATAAAGTTGTTATGAATGAGTATTATTTTTTATTTTTTTTAAATCCTGCCACTGGACACGCTGTACAACGGAGGTTTATTTTAATTACCACACAGGAACAACGTTTAAACAGTTTGTACATTGTTGTTCACAATGTTTAGACTGTTTATGATTTAGCGCATTTTATTACAATTTTGCGGTGTTTGTTTACTAATTGGTATAATTACATTTATGAATTTATGTGTAACATAGTTAAAGCTTATTTTATTTTTCTTAACGGTCATAAAGTTAACGGTGTGTAGGGTAAGTGAAACAACTTCGGTTGCAAATTACAGGATCAAGTATTTGGACGAAATCATTAATTCATCATTTCCCTCTCGCTTTTCTTTGTAGTCACTTTAATTTATGCCGCTGTGTGTTAGCTTCGTAGCTTGAAACGTTTCGTGTCATTTCAGGGGAGGTCTTAGCGAATATTCCAATTTAATTTTGAATTAAGCGGAACATCTCGCGGTAGATTGTAGCCTACTGGCTTTAAGAGAATAATTTATCTGTTCAATGAATTTTTAGATATCGTTTTAGGACTTTATTTGCAGTTAACAGCTGTTATATATTATGTCTTTGAAATCATCAAATGCATAAATAATATCTTACTTTATGATAGTAAAGTTACGAGGACCTATTTGGTATGTTGTGATACAAGATAGATAAATTAGTTGGTAGACTTTCTTAAAAGTCCGTCGGAAATTAACGTTCAGAGATAAATTATATTTAGACTTTAAACGTCTTTGTACATTGTGCCGTATCAAAATTTCAATCATGTTTGCCCGCGAAAGTTTTAGTATGATATTTATGGTCCTTGGTCTGTGGTATTGTTTAATATCCATTCCTCCGGCTTTTTTATCTTGTGTGGAAGCGTGCTTCACGTCTTGGTGAGACCCTCAAACATTAAGGGACTAGTTACATTAAATCTTTAACTGTCGGAACACAAACTGTTAACACTGTTGTTATAGGGTTAGACTAGACTGGTAGCAGGTATTTTACTTAGACTTAGAATAAAGCAGCATTTCTACCGGCGAGGCGAGGCGAGAAGAGACGATAAATTAGTATGGAAGAATTTCAATTCTCTCCTAGCACAATACATTTTCGGTGGAAATGGGTTGGATTGGCGAGGATGAGCGAGACGAGAATTTAAATGTTTCTTGGTGTAATATTGAACTGTATTTGTGATTGCATATAGAGAGGAGAGTGCTTAAGCAGATTAAATATTGCAACAAAAACATTACTCTCGCGATGGGTCGTGTGGTTACGCGAGCTCGCGGGTAAATAAATTGTAGTTGTAGGTTATTTTAAGGACTGAGTGTTAATTGCAAGACAAACTGAACAGCACTGATTCTTCACTATATAATATCGCGCGACCTCGCGACAGCAATTAATGGCAATATTTGATGACAATGGGCCAGTGCGATTTGAATTCTCGTATCTCCTCGTCTTGCGTCGCTTCGATGGTGGAAAAGCAGCTTAAGCCTTTTCCGAACCGACCGAGCATTTTCCTTCATTAATTTTGGTACAATCAAATATAAATCAAACTTTAAATTGTCATTCAACTTAAATACCTATTACTTGAGCATAAAAAAACATAGGTGCCAATCGAATTAAGAACCTCCTCCTTTTTGAAGTCCGTTAAAACTGGCATAAAGTCCAGAGTGTGAAGCTTAGTCTGCACTTAACTAATACTGATTCTGTTATTTTTTAATGCGTATTACTTTTCTTTGATCACCCTCTAATTAGTGTAAATTAATTTCATTACCTAAGGAATTCCTTATTCTACGGCAATAACATTGAGCACGAGGAATTTATTGTACATGTTGAACAAAGAGTGAAGTCGGCTCGACTAATTATAATATTCTATTGTCCCGCTTACCTATTCAACGTGGATAAATGGATGAATTCTAATTTTCAAATTCGCCGTGTAAATATTTTAGTATTGTGGCATGTTCTAGTAAACGATGCTGGGCCGTAAGAAAGTGGGTCGGAAACATAAGATGCGATTACTTTTAAATTTTTTGACCAATCCTTTAAAACTGAATTAAAGTACGTTAATTTACATTACAAATATAGGAAGAAGTTAGTACTATAAAATTGACTTTACTACAGTCTTTATTTCATAAAACTAGTTGCAATCATTATTAAGTTATTATGGTTTTGTTAGCGACCCGCTTACTTCGAGGGTCAGTGTAATTAACATTTTAAAAGATGGTAACATAATAAGCAGTGATGGGCCGAGTACTATACTTTTTGAGAAAAGTCTCAAATTCACATCAGGAGGTCCAAAATAGAAGCATAAACTGAAGTTTCAGGAAACAGTGTATTTTGCCTAGTAAAAATTCGGTATTTTAAAAATCTGCTGAAATAGTTCAATGTTCATGTTAGAACACTCTGAATTGTGCTTATTTATTCAATAATACCGGGCCCATTATTACTAATAGGTAAGCAATAAGTAGTAAAACTCGCCTGTATGATATGTTAAGAGTGACCACTGACAGCGATGCGGAAAAGGACACAAGACAAGTACTAACTCCATAATACAGACCTGCAAACAAAAGAATCTTCTTAGGTTTTAAAAATAATAGCTAATTCGATTACATGATTAGATAAGGAGTGCCCTGCATCTGGGGAAGTACCTCTAACTTACAGAAGACCGCACTCAAATAACACTACATTGTCGTAGTGTTGTGTGTTTCTGTTGGTAAGGTTTTAAAAATTACTTTCTTAAATACCATAACGATGTAACCACAGAACAAAAGAGGTTAGAAGTCGTAAGTAGGCGAGGCGCGCGCGCTGCTGGTTATGAGTAAATAAACACTCATATTCGATCCTTTTCGAAGAGGAAAAATATTTAAAAAATAAATCTCAAACACCGTCTTGTGCTATTTTAACTAGCAGGAAGCAAAGTAAGAGTCATAATCTTACTAATGGAGACATTTCTTTTCACCGGTAAGTACAAATATACTGTTAAATTTAAAAAATATTATGTCGCGTGTGGCGACACTGGGCTCTGGTATTAACATCGCTTGATACGACTTCTAACCTCTTTTATTTGTTCTGTGGGTGTAACAATGTCAAAGAATGGAAAAATGTAAAAAACCATAGCTCCTCCTAAAATTTCCTTATTTACTTGACCCTTTTAATTTCTTAGAATACCTATAATCTAAAATAAATTGTTTTCCCTGAAGACTTTTGAACGGAAACCTTTTAGGCTTGTGTTCAAAATTAATATTGAAAAGTATTGCTTAAGCAGACGTATATATATAAGCGAAAGATTTATTAATAACAAACCTTAATACAACAGGTTTTAGAATAGTAGACAAAAATATCCATTATCTTTCACAATATTCCGTCCCTATAATTTATGTATAAAATCTGTTAAGAACCTTAAAATATCTTAAAATATGTACAGTCTTCTGAAACCGTTTCCTTGTTTACAATACGGTAAGTCCTTCGTTCCCCATCTAAAATTTCGACCCCTTATTTCAACCGTTCTTAGTTAAAATAATGAGCGCATTATAACTCTTTTGATGTTTGGATCTTATTTTTCGACTTTCTCATAACAACCTCGATTAATTATGCAAGAATACCGGTGCATTTAATAATCAATTTAAACTTAAAACAAAAACATTGTTTTGATAGAAGAACTCTGAAATTCCTTCTCGTAATATCCTTTCGAGATGATATTTTCACTCGTAAAAAAGTGAAACCAATATCGCAACTTTAATAATTCTTGACCCTTTAATCTAACTGGTGTCAAATAAATTATTACTGCCAACGTAATTCGTTATTTTTATAACTTTACTTTCATCTTATTTTATAGCTGGTTCCAACTACTTACCAAAGTTGATATTAGTCAGTAAAACAAACTTTGCTCACCTTGTTACAGTTATAATATAAGCAGTCAATGAGTCATATGGCAAAGAGTATGTATTATTTTATTTGCAACCATTATCCAAAGCATAAACCTCATTGACATACATAAAATTAACGGAGTTGAATTGAGACGAAAATTCTGAGCATTCCATAGATTCACCATGCGGGTAGTGGGTATATTGTATTGCAGAAAAGGAAATCAGAAACAGTTCACGTACAGGATGTAAAAAGACCTTTGACAAAGCCGAAGAATACGAATTCTATACATGAAAACAAGCAACATATAAATAAATTATTGCTGGGAAACGATTTTTATTTTTTGGTGTTAAAAAAACTCCAAATAATACCGCGAAATGTATGCAGCGCGCAAGTCGCATGCATGGGCGTTCAGTCGGCTGAGTTAAATAGCCCCGTTCGTATCGAGTGGTTACATTGAGCAGAAACTTCAGCGCTAAAGTCATTTTTGTTAAAATACTTTTAATTTGTTTTTATAAAAATCTTTCAAAAACAATTTGTAACTTTGTCCTTTAATAACTGCATAGCTATTAATTTCCCAGGTATAGTCTTGAAGCAAAACATGGTCCTAATGATGAGCAGAATACGCAGTTCTCGGCTTTGTCATAGGTCTTCACCCGTTATATCATACCCCTTTTTACGAAGAGGTCTAATGCATTTACGCATAGTCCCTGCAGTGCGTTGCAATTATTTCAGGGTTATGTGGGAGTCTGAGGTAAAAGAGTTCCACTCACCAACCATTAAACATCATCTTCGGGCATACTGTCAAGGCCCACTACGACAGCGACCCGAAATCGCAAAGCCATCCGTGCCCGGCCTTTTCAGCCCAACCGCTGCATCGTTCAGTCGCGTCTGACGTCCGGCATTAGTACCGAACAACGGATCGCCGGTCATGGAGACCAGCGCCCACTGAGCCCAAAGCCCCGCTGGCCCTGACAAGGGCCTTTTTCCAGGTCCTTCTCAGTGGGGGCAAGGGCGACTTTGTTGAAACGCATCTGTCCCCTCATCCGTCATTCTGGTCCCGCACGGGGAAGCTTGCTGGTATACCCTTAGCCCGTCAACTACATACAAATCAACGATGTAGTTATTTTTGTTAAAATACTTACTTATAAGTGGCGTCTTTTCAGTGGGAGGCAGGGTATCCCGAATAGTCATGAGGAATACAGTCATTGAGAGAAGAGCACTTATCCCCAGCGTGACCTTCTCTCCAGACTCTGATGGCACGTAGAATACCAGAAGAGCTAGGAATAAAAAACAGAGTTAGTACCTAAATAATTCTTTTTGTTTTTCAAAGCAAATTTAGCTGACCAACCATAAGACGTATAATTCGTATTAATTATAATTTATATTTGTATGGAGAAAAAATATTGTTTATGTCTTTGAATGATGATCGTGTTGCGCCAATTTACCTCTAACTGCGGGCCATATTCATATGGTAAGTATAGGGCAAGTTTACAAACAATTAACAGATGTTTTGGTACTACGATATACATAACGATTACCTATCTACATCATGCCTATACATGCAAAATTTGCTATATTTATATTATATCCTAGGTCATTCAAAAGAGGCGTGAAGAAGCACCTTGCAGGTCGGCATGGCGAGGGTGGCTAGAACAACGGCTTATTTCTCGCACTAGCTATCTTCGCATTTAGACTCCACTTATGCTTATCATCAGGTAGAATGGAGTCATTTGCTTGACTAACAAAGGTATAGTTTAAAATAAAACCTTCCGAAAGTTTTCACCCTTATGTTGTTGAGTTACCTCCCTCCCATTCACACGAAGCGATTGGCTTCCGCTTTCAATAAGTGAACGGCAAAGGAGTGGAACCATAGATTTAATAATACATACTTAGATTGATATATCTGTGAGTGGAACTCTTTGCAGAGGTCGGTTTTCCCGTATCAGTATAATCAATTGTACAGTCGAACCAACTGAAACATGACCCACTTGGCCGATCATTCCTATATAATCATAAATTTAGTTAGGTTTTCTTCGTTATCATGCGTGTTGCACTTAGTACGTTTTAAATATGAATAAAAATGCGTCATTACGGGTCAGAGATCTACGCAATTTTAATCTTTCTTATCACTGCACTAAAGTCTCAATTGGAATTTTAAATAAGATGACGTTCATAATCTAAACTTTTTTCACTACTTAGAAAATGGCATAACTATTATATTTTTAAAAATAAAATGACGTTATGTGTCAGATGTCAAGTAGTAGACTGAACAAATTTTAAAAAGCCATATTTATTTGACACTGTCAGTGTCTAACAAATTGATAACAGGTTTGTTACTTAGAAATGTACGTTCAAGCGAATTTCATCCTGCTTTGTATAGAGTGACTGTAGGAAAATGATCTTAAGGTGGGTCATGATTTAATTTGGTCGACTGTACAAGCATCTTCTAGGTGAGCTAGTCTTATCATAGTTCTAATCATCGCTTTCCATCAGGCGTGGTGGTCAGTCTATTAAACTTTAAAAAAAAAATAAACACTACCATGAAATTACTGAAGGCCCATCTATTTTATTGATATTTAAAATCACTAACTTTAATATCAATTACGGACCTTTACTCGATAATAATTTATTCTGTAATACTTTGTAATACTAATAATGCCGATATTATTACTTTCCATCAGCTTAATTACTTTTTAAATTAAGTTAAGGTATTATACGAGGATAGTTTAGCGTTCCAACGCCGATCCCAGGAATAAAAAAATTGAGCTTGTGGTGTACTTACTTTGTTAGGGTAACAATAAAAGCTCTTCCTTTGGCTTTAAGCTTGAAGATACTACAAGAAGCTTATTAAAATTTCCTTAAACTTATTTCTCTTTAAAAGTCTGTTTAGTACCGATATTGAAATATTTATGGAAGTATTATAGCTTGACCGCTACCGCTGTACCGCACCCTAGGTGCGACAGGGGTGCGCTGGGAGGAGAAGACTTTTTTAAACTTTTTGACATGACATTGGCATGTGATTATTGTATAGGACTGGGGCCCAAATCTGCTATTGTAATTGCGTGTAAATGGTCAATCATTGATCGCATAATTGTAAGATTTGACAGTTTCGCTAATCTACTAAATCAATGGTTTTCCGATGGCCGACCACTGAACTACAACTGACACTCCATTGGAAGAGTTTTCGTATTTGGTAATCTCGTACATACTGACAAGTCATGAACTGACATTAGCATCACTGTCCGGTAATCTACTAATTATTTTGACAGTTCTTTGGACCAGTGACACGCCATTGAACAGTCATAGCTTTATTGTTGTATTTTAAAATAATTTCTAGTTAAAATGTTTTCATTGAGGCGGAATATATTGCAATTAGCGGACGCAGTAGATTCTAGACGACACCGCCTTGCGGTGCGGGCAAGTCGCCGTCGTACCCGTCTTTTGTTAAGACGCAGTACAGATCCTTTAGAGGATGAATTTATAAAAACGTTTCGACTTGGGAAGGAGGCTGTACGGGGCTTAGTGCAACAGCCACTCCCCATATACCTAAACCACGTCGAAACGACGGTGTATCGGTACAGATGAAGATTAGGTTAAGTGATTAAGGTGGTAGGGCTTTTGACGATTTAAAAGTACTTAGCAAAGTCCATTTAAATAAAGAGCTTTTTCATTTCATTTTCATTTCATTTCATTAGAAAACTAACGCATTCTAACCAACGCCGTTTCGACAGACTGCGCCCTTCGCTGGTGCGGCTACAGTGGCCCAGCGCTAGCTCCGGCTGGCCCTCTAAAAAATCGAGGAGTGCCGCATTTTGCTCCGGCAATATCATTTTTTACTACGTAGGTACCTACACACAAAGCCGAATCCGAAAGATTGCTTTGAACTTAAAATAACAACTGAAACTTTCTCAGCACAAATTATATATTCTAAAGATTTCTTAGTCTGAAAGTCAAATGTCAACAAGACTAATTTTGACGTTTCCTATTTGCACGTCTTCACATTTATATAGTGTTTTTGGCTTTTTACGAGCTTTTTGTCACAGCAGATACTTCTTAACGCAAATAAACAATTATAAAAAATATTAAATAAACAAAATTTTGCATAAAATAACGGTAGAAATTAAAATAACGTTCTAAATTAGGTTTTTTTTAAAGTAGCAGTTTTTCAACAATTACAATTCCATCACCATCCAATCATAACACAGTTGACATGCCATTGTGAATTTAGCAGATTATGAACTTTTGCGACAATGGTATGGAATTGTAGTTGTATTGTTGTCATTATGAAAAATTACGTTAAATAGCAGACTTGGGGCCCTGATCATAAGATTTCTTTTTCGTTATCTTTTATTTACATACAGTTTAATGAAGAAGTAAATTTATTCATTTTGCTTTCAACTATCAATGACTGTTTAGTCATAATAATATAATTTACTCTGTAGTCGTAAACAAAACTAAAACTGTCATAAGCTGCAGGTGATATTAGTACTATCTTACTTAACTTATTTTCTGCTAAATTAGAAAATTTTAATTGATTTTCTATGACGGAAGTAGTTTAATATAAAGTATTCTACAACTACAACATACTCGTACAAGAAATGTCCTATCTTCTGGTGATAAGCATTGAACTACTTTTACTAGCTTGATAGATGTCACTAAGTACTTATAACTCAATGGCGATAAGCCAATTTCCTATTCTCAAGTTTACAAGAGTCTGTTAACTCTCAAAGTCGTTTCTTTTGTCTTCCCAAATGTTAGCTAACAAAATCACGGAAATCTCAAGACACCCAACCGTGTTAGATAAGTAGTTTTATACTATGTTGACACGCTTCAACGTGATGTGTGTACTAAGTAAACGTCGAATTATTTCTAGAGTCATTTTAGAGTAAATATAAGGGCCCATTCGGAGTTTCACCCGAGTTCTTCTCGTAATAACACGTGCTGTGAGACTCCATTTTTAACTTAATCTACCGTACAATTGCATTGTTAGTTAGATATATTTTCACTTGACATTGGCAAAATGCGTAACCTTTAAGTGTACACGAATGCCATTAATTAAGAATAGAATAGAAGGGCCCATCTCCACTGGATCCGTCAATGACGATTCGTCAAAAAAAAAACACAATAAGTACGTTATGACGGATGTGCGTTCGCACTGCGCACAGAATCGTGTTTATTTATCGACTCGCAAAAATTGTATCCGCATTTATGTTCACATTCGTGTCGTGATTCAGAGTTCAATCGTGGATGAACTACCGAACACGAAACTCCAAATACTTCACGATTTGTGATTTTTTAATTAATGATTCGTGTTTTTTGACGATCATTATTTTTAAAAGACGATACGTGATTGTTATTAGTCTTGTCTGCCATTTGTCACGAATCGAGATGCGATGTAAACACGAATATTTAACAAATCGTCCTCTTATGAATGAGGATTAAGATGATGTGTTCGCAAGGAAACTTTTGGTAAAACTGCCTAAATAAAAAATCTTTATCTAGGTATTGTGAAAGAAATATACTACGAAAATCACCTCTTTATCGTATGGTTAACCTGGTACGTTCGTAGCTAGAGTTGTGTCAGAGTTTTAGAAGTCACCATTTCTGGCATTTGACGTGACTCGTTGTTGTTATCTTTTAGTAGTACAATGTGCTCTTGAACTCTGAAATAAGGTTCAATTTCAGCCTACAGCCTAGTCGATAATTCGAAATCTATAATCCACGTAAACCTATTAACAAATCTCATATGAAGTATTGTGAGCTAATATGATTTATTTTCACGCAACGACAACTACAGCTAGGCCAAAATTTATCTCCTATTGTAGCGGTTCGAGTATTGTGCTTAGGACATTTAGCCTAGGTGTTGTAATAAAAAAAATATTTCAACACTTATCTCAAAATTTTTATAACAATTATGAATTCAATCTTTTTTATAAATAAGAAATAAAGGTTCGAAGGTTATTATGTAATGTTTTAAAGTTGGTAAAACTCGAAAAATATAATTATTTTCGAGTTAATTTATTTTACTGGCCATTAAAAATTTAGTATTACGCTCTACGTAATACTAATTTTTTATATCAATTCAATTAACTGTGTCTAAAATTTTATGCCGGCATCGTTTATTGGACTTTAATTTGAAAATGTTATAGTAAATGAGAATAGTTTCGGAATAATTTCAATGACTCCGCGTTATCGTGTTCACAATTTTGTACAACGAATCCAGCTTGAATATTGGATTAAAAGTTATTAGGAAAGAGTAACGTAACAATAAAGTAACAATTCAAGAAAGGAAAATCTTACCAATGCCATTAATAAGCAGGCAAGGAAGTATAAGGTTGAACACGTAAAACATGGGCCGTCTTCTTAGTTTGATGACGTATGTGATGTCGGGGTACGGCTCCACACAGCACGAGTAGTACTGATTGTGCCTGATGGCCTCAAAGCTCACCAGGTCAAACTCGCCATTCGTCTGGTAATTCGTTGTATCGCCTTCGTGGAATTGCTTCTTCAAATCCAGCTAAAACATAAAAATGTTATAAACTTTCTCGCTACCAAATAGGTATTTTTATAAGGAAAACGAAAAAGTAATCTAGACGAAGATATAAAATCGTTCATGCGGTACAAAGGAGAAAGTAATTATGAAGGTATAAATCAAAAAAATCAAAGAATTCGGCAGTTAGAAAGTTTTTTGCACCTGCGGCTCAATCCTTGGCTTCTCCGATGGTAAAATATTTTGTATAAGTAATTCTTAATTTTAGTAAGGAAGCTTCGGTGGCGTAGTGCGTAAGAGCGTCGTCTCCCACCCGGGAGGCACTGGTTAGATCCCCGCCACGCACCAATGTGTTTTCAAATTTTGTTTTAATCAACGCTTTTACGGCGAAGGAAAACATCGTGAGGAAAGTTGCACACACCTATGATGAAATTCTTAGGTTGTGTGTGTAGTCGACCAACCCGCACTTGGCCAGCGTGGTTGACTAAGGCCTAATCGTCCCTAATTTAGGGTAGGCTCGAGCCCCTCGGTGGGGACATTATATGAGCTGATGATGATGATGATGAAGTAATTCTTACAATATTACATCTTTATCTACACTAATATTATAAAGAGGAAAGTTTTGTATGTTTAAACGAATAAACTCAAAAACGATGAGACGGATTCCCAAAATGTTTTTTCACAATTTTTTTATTCAAGGTAGGACACAGCGACAGCCACGACAGCGTTAGCCATGGGATGCCGGCAGCATAGAGTAGCATCACACCATATCGTAGAAAGCGACTGATGGAGCAGCAAAGGGGTATTGATCACCTCATACTCCTTCCACCAATCCGCATTAGGCCAGCGTGGTGGACTATAGCCTAAATCTCCTTCAATCGCAAGGCATTGTGTCCCAGCAGTGTGTCGAATCCAAAAGTAATAAAATGATAACGATATCATTGATGAGAATTAAATACGCATTATTAGGGATAATTCAAAAACTAATCGTCAGATTTCACTCAAATTTCAATGGACCACATGACAAGTATCAGTTTCCATGCGTAAAAAGAATCATTGAAATCGGTACACGCAGTAAAAAGTTATGAAGTAAAACACATAAAAAACATACTGTCGAATTGAGAACGTTGACCTTTTTTGAAGTCGGTTAAAAACCATTAGAATTCTACATAATTCCTGAGTTACATAGACTGTATTTGATTTTGAAAAATATCCACGGGGACGAAGTCGCGAGCTTAGCGCTAGTATTTTATCAAGCAGGTAATAAATAATGTTATGCAACAGATTTAGAACAGTATTATTTAGTATTTTGTTTTTTTTTTAAATATATTATTACATAATAAAGAGAGATTTTAAAAGAAGCGGGGCACATCGGAGTAGTCATTTGAAATTGCAGTGCATATTCCTCCAGTTTACAGACAAAGTTATTTGTCTGTAAACTGTAGGAATGGGCGCTCCGATTACAAATGTTAACTAACCCTTCGTAGTATTGGTTTTTGTCATTTACTAAGGTTCCGAAGGTTTCCCGTAGTAAGGGAAGGGTTGAGGGTTGGCAGCGTATGAGTGACTACTTGGTGTTGCAAGTGTCTGTAAGCTGGTCACAATGATAATAAAAAAATCTATTTTACTATGTTTTTTGATACTAAAATGGTGGTAAGCAAGCATACTGCCCATGCGCCACCCTTTTAGTATACAAAAAAATTGTAAAGAAGATTCTTTCATATAAAAAGGTGAAGGAAAACAAATGTCTACAGCCACCTAAGTGGAAGTGGTCTCCAAATGCAAGAGATAATATAGCTACGTGCCGCACACTAGCCAGTAGCCACCCTTCGTCTTGCCGACCTGCAAAGTCCATCGTCACACTTCAATTTATCTTTTATTGAAGATACGTTATTGTAGAAAAGCTTATAACGGGCAAGGTGAGCGGCAAGAGACCGAGAAGCAGAAGTCCAATGCTGTGGTCGGATCAAATTTGTTTGGCCTTAAACTCCGGTGCACGATGCCATCCACGCCGCCGAAGATAGAACGAACTGGCGTAAGATAGTCCAGGACGTTATTCAAAGAGGCCACGACCTTCAGCATTGAGGATAAACGACGCAAGGAGGAGGTAGATATGTAGCTTGTAACAAGTTAATCATTTTGATATCTGCAAAAATCATGATAAAACGTCTATAAATAACACATACCATGTTATACAAAAGATAATTGTTCGATTCGTAGACCCGTAAATAATATCAATGTAAATTTTTCTGGGTTTGTAATTAATTGGTTTCTATTTTTTTTTTAAATAAAAAACCATTATTATTTCGATTCACATAATAATATCAATCACGGTAAAAACTTATCACAGAAAATTTTTATTTCAATATTTCCTCACACGATTGATATTTTTGCCTTTTTACAATGAATTCAGTTTTTAAGCGATGAAATCTAATTTTAGCGTCTTTATTCAGTCAAGTTATAAAGAGAGTACTTATTATGATGTGTTCAAGTAAATATATACAAAAGAAAATGGTTTTCGGCAACACCTTACAATTTTTTTCCATTTTCAAATACCTATTTCTTATAAAGTCAAAGAAGATCAATAGGCACCTAAATACAGTCTGAAATATAAAGAAAATACTTTTATCCTCGACTTCCTATTTGAAGTCTAAAGTTAATTCACTGCTTTTTCTTTAACGAGCTAAATTCCGAAGTGAACCGTAAGAGACTGAATAGTGTATGAATGAATTCAGTACCGATCTGGATTTCAGGAAATACACAGATAGAGTAGGTAAGGAGATTTTAAAAGGAAAGCTTTTAAATTTGAGATTCAATGATGTGAGCAGTAAAGGAGATTGCTCAAATTTGCCTCAGAACCAACAAAATATTGGAATATTTGATAATTCTTGTTATAATTTTTGCTATAATTAACAGTCATTAGATTTTAACGGACACTTCTGAATATTAAATTCATTTTAAAAAAGACTTTATCATTCTACCGTTTTAGAAACCATAAGATCACCTTTTTAATGGCTTTGGTGTTCTAACATACAGCCAAAGATTTATCGAAGTTGTTTAATTTACAAAAATACAATCTCTTTGGTAGAGATTGATTAAAATGAAATTACATTTTATTAATCAATCAATAACAATATTATTATTTTCAACATTATTTACGCTAAATGCAAACGTGCAAAGCCAAAAATAAAGATGGTAGTCGCCACCATGAAGTTTATTGTCATACATTTTTCGCAAAGCACTACCTAGATACGTTAAAAGGTGTTTCACAATAAAAATATTTTAATACAAACCTAAAAAAGAAATAAAACTACTGAAGGCATGGCTGTATGACCTAGATCCCTTTACCTTCCCCTAATAGGGAGAATTTTAAAAATATAAGATGCTTGTGTTTGTTGAACTTTGTTGTTTGTGTTTGTTTACGGTGTTCGATGCGATTTTTTATTTCTAACATTTGTTAGCCTTTCGGACAACGGACTTGATATCTTTTTGAACTACGGACTTTGTAAATAAGTTTTTGCATGATTTTCATAGTTTACTTACTAGTTTCTTTTTTTATTATTTTACATTTATTTGGAAACATAACCTCAATATCGGTAAGTAGTATGCTAATAATTAAGTTCTCAGAAGTGTCCGTCAATAATCAACGTTTATACAGTCATTTACTTATAATTTCGAACCCAGAAAATATTTTTTCATGATTGTTGGTTCTAGGGCAAAACATGTATGGGATCTGAGCAATCTCCTTTAATTTAAAAATCTTCAATTTAACTGAGATTGGAGAGTAGTCGTAATTGTAAAAAATACGATCGAAATATATGTTTCAACCAGCCGACGCCTAAGGAACTTTGGCCGAGATTGAAAACGTTTATGGACAGCTTTACACGACATCACACACACCCTGTCATTCTGGCCGCCGATCCAAGAGCCAAATTAACACGACTCTATACCGAAGATATCCCGGACGTCAGCCTGTACGAGATTAGTATAGCTCTCTAACAGCTCAAGAACAACAAGGCGCCGGGTGATGAAGGAGTTACAGCGTAGCTTCTGAAAGCAGGTGGATGAATGGTCCTGTTTACACAACAAAGGCTATTCAACTCAGTTCGAAGTTGCTCAGACTGCTGAGATAATTGTGACTGTAACATCTGTCCTGGTGGTTGGGTTTTTGCGTTAGGTTGTTTACTGGAGGATTGTTACTTTTGGGTTTGGTGTCCCCTTTTATTTTGGGGACAGGCTGGCAAGCTGTCACTATTATGAGGCCCCGCATGGCCCATACTGCCAGATGTGGCTTTCTGTATTACAAAGTTCTGTCTAACAAGGCTCTGTTCAATTCTCAGGTCATATAAGTTCAATCCCTCATGGGGTTTACGAGCGTGATCCTATATATGCATAAGTTTGAAGGCAAAAGGCCTAGCTCTCCAATGTAAAAGTGTGTAAGAACTCTCTATATTTATTTTTAACACATATAACAAAATACGAGAATCCAAAAAATGCTTTGCAATACTTGTGAAAATATGTCGTATTTTTAATTTAGAACCACATGCAAGTATCACATATCACATACAGTACAACGAAAAATTGTCACAAAAATTAATATAACATGAACAACTCTGAGAATATATTGGTATTTTGAGTCACGCTTGAAGGGTTCTTAAAAGTGAGGTTTGGAAGCTTAGCTACACGAAATCCTCTTAGGCTATCCTCGGTATATACACAGTTCGGAGAAACTCGCGCTTACAATGTACATAGCACAAACAAGTTGATAATAATTATTAAATATACTAATATCTCTATGACGGGTAGATGCTTGTATATAATTATGTTTATTATTTTAGATGAAATATTAAAATTAAGGTTAAAAGAATTACACTAGGTTACACTTAGTTAGGTAAGTTAAATGATTCAAAATGAGAATGATTAAAATTTAATGATTTCATTAAATTTTAATCTTAATAATTTCGTCTTCTTCCTTCCCTATGGCTCCCATTTATTTGAAGTCAATGTCATCTAATCTTCTCCGTTTACATTTTCATCTACGGTCGCCCTCTTACTTTTCACCCCAACATTCAAATCCATCATTTTCATAGTATTTTATTTAATCATTCATTTAATAAAAATATACACATACATACGATCATACTCGTAGTCCCAACAGGGATGGAGCAGAGCCTTAAGTAACATTTCGTAGCACATAAAGCCATATCTGGCAGTATGGGCCATGCAGTGCCTCCAAATAGTGACAGGTTGCCGTCGCCTATTCAAAAGGGGCGCCAAACCTGAAAAGTGCCTGTGCTCTTGTGAAACTCTCATTCACAAAAGAAGCCGACATTTCGGGAAACACATTCTCGACCCAGACGATATCAAAACAATCCAAGCTGGGAATATCTTATCATTTTTAGATGGTACCCAGCTAAAGGAGTACATGACAAGGCCTCAATAGGACTTACTTGGAGGCTAGTCACAACAGATCTTTATAGGCCGCAATGACGAATTAACGAAATAATAATAACTCGAGAAGTAGCAATCCTTCATTAAACAAACTAACAAAAACCAACTACTACGACAGATAAAAATTGTAAAGGTTTAATTTAAAGACGCTTAATTTTGATTTCATAGAAACAAAGAACAAAGTATGATAATGATGACAATTAAAATACAGCACTCGATCTATTAAAATAACTAGCTACCTATTGTCACATTTTAGCTAAAGGTAAACACAACCGATTCAAATTTCATGATTGTGCTCATGCCGCAGAATCTTGCGGTTTATCCCACAAAAGCGACAACTCATGAACGAAATGACGAAGGCACTAGAATATGCCAGCCAGCGGCTTATCCCTTAATAAAAACAATTATGTGTTGCGCGACAGACGGAGGCAGCTTTTTATTTTAGCTGTTCTAATTTAATTTACAACCATTCCGAAAGGGGTTATGTAAATGACTTTAAACATCAACATGTAACACAGAGGAAAAAAGAGATTTGTTATACAGAACGATACAGCTATGTAACATGTGATATCAATAGACTTGTGCAAGTTGTACTATTTAAGTATACAATACCTAAATATAACATTTAAATACAAAAAGATAAAATCATACATTTAAATTAACAAACCACATGTGATCGAAATTGTCATAAAAACAGTTTCACAGAAACTCCGCGTCCTGAAGAAAGTGCGGCGTTTTTTAACTACCGATCAACTGCGCTTGCTTCACAAGATGCAAGGATGGTCCTACGTAGCATGTTACTCGCATCTCTGGGATAGCTCCGCCAAGTGCTTACTCGATTCTTTGTATAGGTTGCAGCGTCGCATAACCCGCATCATCAGCTACAAAGAGGTGACCAACCATCTTAAGACCTGAACTGCGTCGCGATGTTGCGTCATTGAACGAGTTCTAACGACTATACCACAGCGAGTGCTCTGAGGAGTTATTTCGCTATTGCCCCAATGCAATTATGATGCCACCGACATACTGTGGCTACCATTCAAACGCAAACTAAGAAATCTTACAATTTCACCACGGCCAAAATACGTGGCTTACAGACCTTTATTGACTACACCGTTAAGACGACTGAGGTCAAATCGAGCTTGCCATATAATATAGAACTACACTTCTCCGATATAATTGTAAATAGAAATGAATCGGTACAAAGAAAACATTTTCAGCCGCTACTTCTTTTTACCGACAGCTCGTTTCGCCGAAAGAATGTTGGTGAAACATTTATTATTTCTAACATTCTACGAAACCACCATTTACAGATAAGGCGATTCGCCGAAAACTCCACTGAGCGAATTACTCTTATATCGATAGAATACATTACAGAAAGCAATATAGTATAGACAGTTACAATACCCCGATTGGCTGTACTTTCGTTTTAAGTTATAAAATTAACCTAACATTTTGCTGTAGATAACTTACAAAATAAATCATACAAATAAAATACCCTTTATTTTTGTGTTTTGGCCTTAAGGAGTACGTATACAGGGTGGCGTACAAAATTTGCCCGCCGCGGTTAGTTTTATAACTTAAAACAAGAAAAGTAAGTCAATCGGGGTATTGTAACTGCCTTTATTATATTGCAATGCAATGCATTCTATCGATATAAGGATAATTCGCACAGTGGAGTTTTCGGCGAATCGCCTTATCTGCAAATGGTGGTTTCAGTGAAACATTTATTATTTTTAAAATTCTTTCGGTGACTCGAGCTGTTGGTAAAAAGAAGTGCTGAAAATGTATATCGGAGAAGTGCAGTTCTATATTATGTGGCAAGCTCAAAAAATACAAATTAACATAAATCAGCATAATGCCACAGTCTATAGAAGGATGTATTTATACTGTGATAATACCCTGCGGAACCAAAAGGTACCTGCCTCAGCATGTGCTCCTACGGCATAATACCGTAAGAGCGCTGTTTTTTGGCAGGGCCTTTTGTGACGTAAATGGATAAAAAAAGAATCTAAATTAAAAATTAAATAAAAAATTAAAAAATCATAAATTTCAAATAAATAAGAATAAAAAGCAGAATGTGGCTGTATGGGTCAACTAATATAACATGTCGGACACTAACTAATATTTTACCATTTTTTTAAAAGATTATTCGACAATTCGTATTAATATGTTGTAATATTGACATCATAAGGATTTAATTTCAATTCAATTTTCTACGTAAGAATTTAACATTGATGACCTCAATATTTTATAGAAAGAAGGCTATGAAAGAATTGTAAGCTTACTGTATCCAAGCATTAATAATAAAAAGCCAACGCGTTTGCAAAACACAATAGAACTGATTATTATTGTGAAGTATGAACACGGTTTAGCTAAAGGACGGTTAATGAAAAATATCACGACAAAAGCTAACAACGCGTGGAGCCAAGGACTTGGTATTGTGATTGTGGTTTGCGCTTTATTATTATAACAACATAAAGATCTTAAAAGAACACATGATATGGCAAATACGGGTGTTATTGAGATGACGACTGGGATGGTAAACAAGGATGAAATCAGAAACATTCTACATGGATACCAAATAAAATTAGTAGCATGGGAGATAAATAATGAGGATGGCTATCATATAAAGAATGTAACTATTACTCAGATGTTGGTGAATTTTATACGAGTCAAAATCCTTACATTTGTAGTCGTGAAAAATATTGATCCTATTATTTCACATACGAATCCACTACTTTCGGTCAAAACTGAAAAGCTTTTTGAATTTTAGTCAAAATTTTATACCAATATGTTATCCCTCATTTGTATAAAGGGAGTTCGTCATTATCTAAGATAAAACAATAAAACGTTGAATTTGGGCACTTTAAAAGAAGTAAATAAATGTTTGTTCCATCAGTATTGAAAGTTAGGACCCGTGTGGGGATGAAATAGGGGATGAAAGGCCTCCGATTTTCATGGAATTTGGTAAATATTGACTAGACGTTGGTAAAGTACTTTTATCACGAAAAAGGGCTTGAAGAGGTGGAAATAAGTGTTCATTCTTTTGGTTGGGGTTTGTATGGGAGTTTCAACAAATGTTTGTTCGGGCGTTTTCGAAAATCTGTCTGGGTATGAAATAGGGAATGAAAAGTCATCTGAAAAATCTAAAATAAGTAAAAAAAAACTATCCCACGCGGAAGAAGTCCTTGGCAAAAGCTAGTTTTTTTTTATAGACAGTGAAAGAATTAAGTGGCCATTAGGTTTTGGCCACTTAATTCCACCGGAAATTAAAGTAAAGTATGAAAAACATTTCTCGTAACATTTCTTCTAATTTCATACTGATGTAACAATAATTCGATCATGAAATATACATTACACACGGCTTTGATGTAGCTTATATGATTTATTCAATAATGTATGATGAATAGCAATGTCGCTGAAACAAGCATCTATCAATGGTACGCATATATTTCTAAACATATATTTTATACCTACTGTCACCAAAAAAAAACCTTTCAAGACATAACTATTGTCATCATCATTTCAGCCAGGAGCCGCCCACTGTTGGACATAGGCCTCCCCCAAGGATCTCCAAAACAGTCGGTAGTACGCTGCCCGCATCTAGCGCCTTCCCGGAACCTTTACCAGATCCTGGGCCTACCAAGGTTGCGTTTCCCAGTAAATGGTCGCCACTCGAGGACCTTTCCGCCCCAACAGCCGTCAGTCCTCCTCGCAATGTGCACTGCCCACAGCCACTTAACGTTCGCTATTCTTTGGGCTATACCTTGGTTCTCCTGCGGTTCACATCATTTCTGACATGATCACGCAGGGAAACTCCCTATGTAACTGTTGTATGTAACTTCGTCGTGAACCTATGTGCAGCTTCGTTTTGACGGTACATAGCATTATATGATCCGCTTTATACCTAATATTGAAGTTTCCATAATACATTGTTACGAAATAAAACTTTATAATAAAAATTTATAAATAAATATATTGATTTCTGTTCGTCTTTTTGGTGGGAAATAAATAGTACACCTAACTACGACATTGCCCTTGCCCTTTTATGTGTCGCAGTCGAATCGTATGTATTGTCTTAAGACGAAAATCTTTAATACGCTTCACTTTTACGGTTGCTTACGGAATCGGACCGGAACCGAAACGTGGCCGCTTACAATGGGCCTCATAAGAAGGCCCAAGGTCACCCAAAGGGCAATGGAGAGGGCTATGCTCGGAGTTTCTCTGCGTGATCATATCAGAAATGACCAGATCCACAGGAGAACCAAGGTCACCGACAAAGCCCAAAGAATTGCGAACCTTAAGTGTCAGTGGGCAGGGCACATTGCGAGGAGGACTGACGGCCGTTAAGGCGGAAAGGTCCTCGAGTGGCGATCACGTACCGGGAAACGCAGCGTTGGTAGGCCCCCTACAAGGTGGACTGACGATCTAGTAAAGGTCGTGGGAAGCTGCTGGATGCGGACAGCGCAGGACCGACCGGTTTGGAGTTCCTTTGGGGAGGCCTATGCCCAACAGTGGGCGTCTCTCGGCTGAAATGATGATGATGATGATGAGTCGTATCGTATAACTATATAGTATAACAAACCCAACGTTGTTTCTTGCCAGACATTATGACTAAATGTTGGACGCCGATTTGTAGAACGCTTGAAATACGGCATTTTGTACAATATGGCTGCGACATATATGTTTGTATATGCCCTTGAGAGAATGCTCAGAGCAGCCCTACAAATTTAACTCAATTACCTCTATAATTATATCTCCTGACGTTCTATCAATTAAGACATTCGTTTGCTTAGTTTATTATGGAACCTAGTGATAATACGAATGGTTTTTGATTAAAAATGACTACTAATCGTAAAAAAAATAACTCCTCTCTACCACACCCATTCCGCGAAGCATTAGTTATTTTAGATGTGGTATATGGCAGATCTTCTGTTTTAAAACTAAAGTCTACAGGCTCTCAATCAGCTGTACGTTACACGTTAAATCCCCAATCTTATTTTTCATGCCATATGATTCCATTAATAAATAGATTGCTTCAAAGCGGGGTAGCCAAGTCAATAATATCCGGCTTGTCGTCTGAGGTGTACTTGTCTCACTCATCTGCAAAATTACGAATTCGATTGAAATCTGCAAAGGCATCGCTTGATATCCCATTTAAAATATGAGAGTTCTAGCGCATATCGCTTGAAGTGGATGCGAAAATATGACCTTTATAGCTGGAACGGAATGTTTTTTATAGTTAAGAGTAAATCTAAAAATATCACATGCAATATAATGTGACAATAACAACAATTAAAGGACATTGCCAAGGTTTGGACCAAGTGCTGCCTAGGAATGTGAGTTGGTCCAGTAGTACCGTTGCATTAACATGAACTATAAAAAAAATATTTAAAAAATAATTGACCCCCGGAAAAATAAATAAATTCCAGTTTTTGTGATAATGAATAATCTTTCATTAAACAACGTTTTTGAGTAATTTTTTCTCAAAAATGTATTTCAGTTACTATAATATCAAACCAGCTGAGGAGTTGACATTATTCGCGGTTGGCAACTACCAAATAAAAATAGCTCCGAGTTATTGCAGCGAGCATATTCGAAGCACTGAGAGATTTGTAGTAACAATATAGATTAAAGATCACTCATTGATTTAACAACATAATTATAATATGCCAAATAATAATGTTTCTACTCAGGATGAACATAAAGAGTAGACATTTATCCTCAATAATCCATTGCAATCTACCATAAAACTATTGCTGACGTGTTTCACGGGTCGGAGGACAATTGGTTGTTGCGCGCACACTATGCGCTTGTTCTGGTTCATTGGGTTTGTATCTCTTACTAGTCTCTGATTGGGTTTGCTAGGCACCAAGATGTGATTAGGTGTCCTGCTTAATTCCTAGAGACAATAATAATCGACGATTAATTAAATATAAATTCAATATTATTGTATTAGTTCTGTTAACTGACTAAATAGTTATAATAGTTAAAATATTTTAGTTCTTGGTATTGCATCATTTATAATAATAACGACTGGATACATATTGATTATGTACTACTAGATCAGAATACAATTATAATTGAACGCACTATAACTGTTTAATAGTTGATCATATCACAGATAATATAATACTATAGTACATATGTTGCTATTAACTTAATTTTTCCAATAAAAAACTTTATTTAAAACAAGAAACTGTTTTTCTTTGCACTTCTGGGATAGATTTTTATGCGCTTAGAATTACAGATTAGTGATTGTCTGAGGAATAAAATGCACTATGTGAGCATTCTAGGCAGCCTTGGTCCAACTTCCATACAAAATTAGGCAATCTCCTTTAAAATTCACTATAATTATGTAATAAGACCTAAAAATAATAATAAAAAAAATAATAGCTTTCCTGCAATTTTGCAAATAGTTAAGTATGCTGTAGAATCCAGGTGTTGCTGCTATGATATTATCACAGATAATATAATACTATATATTATTAAAGTTACATCATACTAAATTTTCATTGAATCATAAAAAAATTAATTGATCAAACCTATATACGTCACTCTTATGAAGGGGTCTTCATTAATTGTCTTAAAATTTGATACAATGAGATTAAAAGATTTGATGCCACAGAGAGACACAGATTTGTATTCTATTTCATTGTTTTCTCAATATCGGCAAAGAGAAGATATGTTTTATGTATTCATTATTTGCTCTTGTTTTTGTAGCTAACTGTGCTCATTGTTCATGTGATTTAGATCACACTTTACGCAGAGAGGAGATTACTGGTGTACTGTGGGACCCAGCCCGTTTCAGGAAATGATCTGTTACAATCTTACATATTAGTGATATCATGATTTGTAATAAACATACTTATTATTCTGAAGAAAATTACAACGACAGGAGGGGAATATTTTGCGCAATAAAACCCATAGTTTTATTAATAACATAAAAAGTATACCGAATATAAGTCTCAGTTTCAAGATATTTTGACTCCCCATCAATTAAATTCTTTTAACTTACCTTTCGGCTTGTAATAACAAGGGCAGCATAACAATAGTATGATTTTAGTCGAGTTTAAAACAAATACAAAGTTATTACAGCTATTTTTCCTCCTCCAGTCGGACATTAATGATGAGATAAAGTGGTCATAACAACCTCGCCCGGGACTATCGCTTGTTAACAGTGCGCGCAAATACGATTTGATTTCCCATTGCAGAATTGCAAACGATGCAGAATTATTTGTATCGTTTCTTGCCATTCAAAGCGACGACGTTGCGTCCAAAGGAAATAAAGTTAGTAAGAGCAATTTGGGATGTAACGTCATTTTAGAAGTACTAGCTGATTTTACTACGCATTTTATTCAACGTTAGTAGTAGCACGTGTTTTGTATTAAACAACAATATTTATTGTAATTTGAATAGTTCATTGATCACTACTTCTTGTTTTCCATTTCATTTATAAACTGCATCCACTCTATCTGTAATACTACTCGTGACGTTTCTAATAGATCCAGCCATCTCACTTGATGGTTCCAATAACTCCCCGCCTTTAGACGACTATCCTATGCTTATGTCCAAACCTTCTCAGACTTCATACAAATAATTGATATTTCTCTGTTTCCTTACAGTTTTTTTACAGTAAAAACTATAGTAGAACTAATAAAATATATGCAAGAAGGAGACATATTGTTTGTTAAATGAGAATTACTTCTATATCTATATAAAAATACGTGTTATAATTACATGTAGGAGATTTTATTTTATTAACATCGCATTTAATACTAATACTATAATAAAAATACTAATACTATAACAGTTTATTGCATTCCATTTATTACATTAGGGATACATCATTTAAATAAGCAGTCTATGGAACCAGTCTCGTAGATTAATATGCTGTTATGATGGAATTGGATAAGGTCCCGCGTTCAAAGAAGTGCAAATTAATAGGTTTGGTCATTGGTAGGGCTTCTTTTAAGGCCGCCTGGTTAGCTATCACCAACAAAATTATTCTTTAGAAATCTTCATTATTAAAAACGCAACAAGTCAAATTTAAGGCCACTTAGTTAGTATACTAACATGATCGTCCAACCAACGGTTCGTAAGTGAAATATGTAAACACATAATTTTCTTCTCGATATAATAGCCCCCCAACTTGAAAATGGCATCCATTATCCTTTAATGATACAAGGGATGGGGCTAAATACATTAAGTACCTACTTTTTGAATTGTTACGTCTTAAGGCGATTTTCCACCCTTGTTGTTTAATTGAAATCATTTTATACAAGTGAAATTTCGATTTGAAATCGTTTATTGTACTTGATAAAAAGTTTTAAGTTAAACTTTCCAAAGTTTAAATTAAATGTAAAAGAATAATTAATTATCCGTATTTATCCACCTGCCATAACCACTGAAAAAAGTGAAAAGAAAAAAAATGGCATTGTACCTATAAGTGCCATTCGACGGAATATTACAAAAACGGGTATACCGTTAAAAGGTTCACGGTTCGCAATCTTTTATATTATGCCTCCATTTAGGTAATGAGAGGAATACAGCTTTTGTTTCGGAGTACCTACGTAAATTGGTTTATTGTTCCAAATAAGCTCAATGTTTTCGTTATTAAGTATTCAGGTAACAAGGGGTTATGTTTATAGTCGAGTATTTCATCGCTAAACACTCATTCAACAAATTAGTAACATATATTAAGTTAAAGAGTATATTTTAGGTCTGTGTTGTAACGAATGAGGTGTTACTAAATTACCCCTGTAGTTACTAACTAGTTATCATCCTCATTAGCTTAAACACATTCTGTCGGAGCTTTATAAATCGGGAGTGGTCTCCCCTTGACTTTCTCGTGTACCGGAAACGACTCAAACCTTGATAGAAACCTTATATTTTGATGTCATACATGTATGTTAAATTTGGTTGCAATAAGTTAAAGCATACTCGAGTTATCGTGCTAACGCACAGACACACACAGACATAATTCCAAAAAAACGGTATTTTCGACTCATGGAGGTCTAAAATATGTAAATCTGTCAAAAGCTCGAAGTTAAACTTTTTTTTGGTATGCAATTATTTTTTTTTTAAACCCATTTCAGTTCTGTTTTTAAAATTCATTCCCGCCCTAGGTAAGGAAGCAATTACTATATAAGCTTTTCCTGCCCGATGGTGGAAACTAGTGTGTTACACCCACTTAAGGTCCAGTAATCGCTACTTTTCGAGTATGACAAATGAAAAAAACTTGTTTTTCTAAAAATATATTAGATAACAATTAAACGAAATTAAGAGGACAATTTATGCCATGCCAATTCCCTATTCTGCGTAAACAAAGCTAGTGGAGGCTCAATCTCCTTTCATGTCGTAAATTTTGTAACATAAATCAAAAAAAGTATAATTATAGAGGTTAGTACGACGCGCACGTCTCCATACAAACGAAGAAAAGGTTTTCCTACCCCCATTGCTTATCCGATCTTTATGATGTATTAGAATGTTTAATCGAACGGCAATTGTCAATAAATTGACGATTGCTTACCTGATATTACGTGCATAACAAATAAAATTGTGTCTACGGAGGGGCAACGTTGAATATACCAAATACGCCTGAGTAATTTGTAGCTTGTTTGGATTTGTCAAATGACTCCGCCGTGGACAGTGTGACTAATCTTGGTAAAAACTTGTACGAGAGTATAAGGATGAGTTATCTTAAGGACAAATGATCGTAATTTTGTGAGCTGTGAGACACGTATTTTGGTCGCGTAATTATTTGCCCCAACTCATTTTGCGTCGTCGTGTGGTACAAATTGCATTTTTGTTTATAATATTTTAGTACCTACTTATATAATTAATCAATAAGTGTGAAGCCAAACAAGCGTATCTATGTAAGTATGTTGTGATTTGCGTATTTACGGTCACGAAAATGCTGCATTCGCTTTATAAAGCGAAATCGAAAAAAGCGAAAACGCTTTATAAATCTTAACGCAGCAGAATTTGCGTACGTTTGGCTTCACCCTTATTGGTTAATTAATATATATAAGTACTAAAATATTATATACATTCAATTATTATTAACTGTTATACATGATAACAGTTAGTAAATATGTAGGTATAACAAATGTACCTACTGTGTTACGACGATGTGTAAAAGAAAGTTGTTTTCTGTATTTAAATGAGAAAAGAATGGAATCATTCTTTTATCATTTTAATTTTTTTTAGTTACCATTGGACCTTTATGAAATAGCTTTATAAAGGTTAGCAATATAATAACCAATGAAATTAAATGAAAAAGCTCTTTGTTTAAATGGACTTTGCTAAGTACTTTTAAATCATCAAAATCCCTACCACCATTTCGGGACAAAATAATTATTTTACTTAAATAATTAATATATACAGAAATGGAGAAGAAATGGCGAAAGAAACTCCACTGTTTACAATTTCGTAATAATTTCAAAATATTATTACAGGTCAATATGAATAAATTACAATTATTTTTTTTTTCTTTATTAAGCCATATACCATTAAATTACAATTTTAAATGCGTAAATTTTGGGCAGATTTTATTCCCACGCAATTGGATCATTTAAATAATCATGTACCTTGTAATATTTTTTTTTAATTTTTAAAGTAATGTAAGGTATTATCGTTATCATCCGATCAATGACAAATTATATTTATTTACACGGTGCAAATCATGAAAGGAAAAAAAGGAATAGTCACAGTGAATTAGCCGCCTAATTGTAGCACATACAATCGAAAAGTATCTCCAACGTAGAAATGACCTAATGAAATTACTACACGGGCCGTCAAATAAAAGCACGTCGGTAGCAAAAACCTTAATAACTTCCAAAATATTAGCACTATCCTTATGAAATAAATACTGTATTACAGACAATTTTATAGAACTTTCTGTCTTCCTATATTTGCAACGAGCTCTGCTTTAATTTAATTGGGATAGTGATAGAACAGTAAGCAGTGCGCTCGTGACATTCTAGTGTCTATAATCTTTTTGCATATCAACGTACAGTCAACAGCAAAAAATGATGATCAAATTTAAAAAAAATACCAAAGTATGCGCTTGGTAAAAGTTATACGAACGTATCACGGCGTACGGCAAATACCTCGTAAGGTGAGTCATGCATTCATACTCGTGGCTATCTCAAACTATTTGTTATATTCGTGCACGGTGCATGCATCGCAAAGTCTGATTCCACAGGTTTCCACTAAAGATGAATGTTATTTTGATGATAAACATTCAAAAAGTAAACAAAATAAAAATACTTTTATCGCTCAATCGGTGAGTAACTATGTATTACAATACTTGTGTTGATTTAACAAATATTGAGTACATAATTTTAATTATAGACTAGCGTCTTCCTGCGACTTCGTCTGCGAAGATTTAGTATATATTATAGCCTCTATGTTATTCTGATGTACGAATGATGATTGTAAAGTTTCATTTAAGCCAATTAAGGTCAGTAGTTTTAGCGTAAAAGAGTACAAAAAATCCACACATTCATCCATACAAACTTTCGAGTTTATAATAGTAGGATTAAGCTATGAATATTTCGAATGTTTTTTACTTTACTTAGGATTAAACTACAAATATAATTAAGGTGCATAAGACCTACACATGACGGCAGGCAAAACTATCCAAAACAAATTGACGACTCATGGAATGATTTTTCTTTTAATTAATTTAAGAATTCCGTTTTTGATCATCCTCTTTTGCTGTTGACTGTACTTTGAATGGCATTTCACCTTTTCACATAATTCGATCCACTGCTGGGACACAAGGCCTCTCCTCGCTACGAAGGAGGTTTAGGCAGTAGTCCACCACGCTTGCCCAATGCTAATTGGCGGACGGAGTTTAGGGTGTTCAATACCCCTTTACTGATCCATTAGTCGCCTTCTACGACACCCATTGTAGGATATGGGGGATGCTATTCTACTCTATCGGCATCACGCGGCCTAAAACCCGTGTAACTCACCTGAAAACCATCGTAGGTCCACGACGCCCACTTCATAGTGCAGAACTGAATATCGAACGGGAACTGTTCGACGTTTATATCACATACTGATACGTATATACCGTGACTGAGCCACGTGACCTCGCCAGTGTTCTTCACTATTACGTTGGTGTTGATCACAGCCGACCGGTAGTTGGGGTCCGCACTGAAATAATACGACCTGTTTAAACTTTGTATACTTAATCTAAAGACGATAAAACGTCGTGTGTTTATATAATTTCCAAATGCTAATAGTGTTTTTGATCCCTTTTGGGTTACGTTAAACTTTATTTTATATTGACTTCACTCATTGAATTACTAAAAAGGTAAGGCTTTTAATGAATATTTTTCAAAATAGATGAAAATATTGTTGCTCTTCCTTCATAAAGTTACTGAGATTCCTTAGTATCAATTATACCTCATAGGTACCTATCGAAGGAAAGTAGTTTATCAAGAGTTTATTTGATAATGTTCAAATAACGTTCGTTCGTTCTTCGTATCAAAGTCAAGTCAAAACTTCGTTTTTTACATTTTAATTTATCTTACTGGAAAAATGCATCTGTCAACTTTTATCAACAATCCAAAATTCAAATCATTTCTAAAGTTTAATGGTGGATACTCAAATTACTAACCTTCTGTTCAATAATCTAAGGGTTGCTATAAATTAAGCAGCATTAACCACCGATCAATGGTATCAAAATAAAATAACGATTTATTAATAACATAACATGTTATAACATTTCACCTTGACCAAAGCAAAGCTTTAAAGCGGTAATTTATAATGTACTCCATAACAAAATTATACCTTCCGTTAACCACATTTTCGACCCTCCTTTACTTTTAATTAGGTAAACAATAGTTCCATTTGTGTCCGCCCAGTAATTTATAGGAAAAGAAAATTTTGCTCGCAACTTTGGCGGCTCGGAATCGGGTTAATGAAATATCGCAAAATAGAAAAAAAAGGTTTGTTGTTCCGCGGAAAACAATGATACTGGGCCCATTTTCTGATTACCTCGGCACTCTATTATTAGGAGTTGCAGGTCTGGATAATTTCAGTGGTTTTAAGATCATTTTTAAATGGGAAGTTATGAATATTAAAACAGTACGTAGATTAAACGTGGGCAATAATTTCAGTTTATATAACTAAATTATATAAACTTAAATTATTGCCCACGTTACATTACATTATATATAATTTAGGGTTACATTACAGTTCATATCTTTGGAATCATAAAAGGTAAGTTTTAAAATATGAATTACACACATAATGAGAAAATAACAATTATTTAATAAAGCTTATAAATAAAGCTTTAACAAAGATGGAGAACAAAAAACTTATTAATGTAATTAGTTGCAAACAATAATACCCGAAAAAGACAAAATCCGACAAATATATTACTTAAATATTTACGAACAATAAAAAATAAAGAGGCACGCTAATAATACATTTGGTATAATAAGCTCTAGTCTTACTCGTATGTAGTAAACCGGAATTCAGAAATATGTAAGTGGAAGAACTTGGAGATCAATAGAAATATAAACATGAAAGTCATTCCCGTAAAAAATATGAAGTCATGAAGACAATTTATACATGAGGAATTGAGGTTATTATAATATACCCCTTTTTTAATTATATTCAACAATACTGCTAATGGTGTTTAAGCACCATATAACACAGAATAAGTAGTACACAGAATAATAAGCTGTGAAAATATTAAAATGTCTTACTTATTATAGAGTATGATATCCGGCTTCCAGACCCTTTCATACGGTATTCTTATGACATCGATGCCATCAAAATCACTGGTGTTCCATCTTAGGTGGTAGTCTGTCCACACTTGTGTGATCCAACAATTTGTTGTCAGCAACTGGTCTTTCTCCTCCTGTGGGAAAAAGTCGTACGTTAGTATATTAAATAGAGATCGTAAACTTAACTATCCTGATCAAAATTCTCAGCTATGTCTTGATTTAAATAGAGTGTAGATAGAAAAAAAGATGACCGAATGAGAACGAAGAATTACGAAACGAAATGGTAAACTGATAGGACCACGAGTTCTCCAGTAACGCAAACAAGTACAGTATAATGATTTTTACAATAAAATACGAGTATAAGTATTTTTATTATAGTGATTTTTACATACTACCACGCTCAGAATCCCAAAGAGGGTTGAGAAGTTTTAAGATAAACTTTTGTTACACCCAGTACCTCAAAACACTGTCTGTATCACAAGCTATCGTCTACCTACATAAAAACAACTTCCAACCAATGTTATTATAATTTAAATACATCATTGCATTTAACCCAAAAGTAACTTAACCTAATAACCAGAGCAGTTCTTTTACTCTTTAGTCTAAAATATCTCAATACAAAATAAAAGTAATAATTAATAAAAAGTATTAATAAGAAGTGAGGACAAACACCTGTGCCTACCTAATTAAAGGCGTACGCTCAAAAATATACTTCTTTTGTTTTTGATTACTCTGATGATGGAGGTGGAATCACAAACCTATAACGAAAAGCTTGTCTGCTATTTATACATTTTACGATTTTGGCAAAACCATTAAACTCAAACTGCTTTCATTGCTTCATGTTTAGAGCTTGTTCGTTTAAAGACCGGAGTCTGACTTTATTTAAAACCAGATATTTTATGGCTTTGTTTTAACAAGCAAACTCAGGGACTGAGGGGTTTCATAGATCTTATTCTAACAAAAAATAATTTATTTTTAGACTGCTACTACGACTTGTATGTTGGCTAGTTTAATAAGTCCAGTTACCAAAAATCTATAATATAAAAATGAATCGCAAAATGTGTTGGTAAGCGCATAACTCAACAACGCCTAGACCAATTTAGCCAATTATTTTTTTAAAATGTTCGTTGAACTTCAAGGATGGTTTTTACGGCGAGAAAAATTCGAATAATTTCTTTATGACAGGACGAAGTCTGTCGGGTCCGCTAGTTATAAATAAAAACTATAATAAAGAAAGACGATTATGTACACAGATATTATATCAATCTAAGGAGATCGGTCGAATCGCCGAGTTCGTAGGAAGACCGAGTGTCGCGATCAGACTCCGTACTACATAAGGTTCTAGTTGAGCATGCCGTGATATAAACACTATTCATTACGCTCGTAATAAGGACTGCGAAGCAATGAAAGTTAAGCACAGACGCAAAGGAGATCGGTCAAATCGCTTAGTTCATAGGAAGTCCGAGCCGTATCCGAGTGACGCGATCAGCGACCGTACTACATAAAATGGTTCTAGTTGAGCATGTCGTAATATACACTATTGATACTATATTAATGTGCTGATATTGTATCAAATTAATGGTGAATAAATGAATTATGAATTAATTATGAATAAAAGTCGGACTATTTGTTTAAATATTGTTTTTTAAATATAAATCTAAGTTTTTCGGTTCTTACGTGTGAAAAGTTATTCCATTACTTGATAAATAACTCATTCACTGCAATGATTGCATGTTACAGTTGAACAGGACGGCATTTCGAAAGAAAAACGGATATTTCTTTTCTAGACGTACGTACGTATTCACTCGACTTTATCGGACGGCGAACTAGCGTCAATGTAGGCCCACAGGGCAATTGGGCACACACTTGTCACAAGTTAAACGCCAGCTCTCCAAATCTGTGATTATGTAGTTTAAAGTTGACTCTTACACAAAGCCACATCTGGCAGTATGGGTCAGCGACTTCGTCAGTTAGACAGTGCTCCAAAATAGGGACAGGTAGCCAGCCTATCGCATGCACTAAAGGGGCACCAAACCCAAAAATTAACTAAAGCCAACAACCAGGGCAGATGTTACACTCAAAATCATCTTAGCAGTCCAGGTAAATAGATACATACATATAATCACGTTTGTAATCCCAAGAGGGGCTGGGCAGATCCTTTAAGTAACATTTAGTCAGACATAACGCCACAGTACCTGCAAGTTTGATAAATTGCCAGCCTGGGGCCCGATCGCGGTAAATGATTTCAAGTCGAACGCAGATGAAACATAAACGCTGTCAAAGTTACGTTTCTGTTAAGCCCTGTCCGCACAGCGATAAAATATTCGCGCGGAAATAATATCGCGTTCAATTTGAACGCAATATTATTTATCGCTGTGCGGACAGGGTTTAACAGAAACGTAACTTTGACAGCGTTTGTGTTTCATCTGCGTTCGACTTGAAATGATTTACCGCGATCGGGGCCCTGTTGCCTTTTTACTTTCTCGTATACGTAGTCTTGTAATCTTCAAAAAATTCGACCTCGAGATTTTGACGGATTTTGATGGACACGTTTTGGACCTCCCTGAGTCCAAAAATACAGTTTTTGGAATTATGTCTGCGTGTGTGTCTGTCTGTACGTTAGCACGATAACTCGAGTATATTTTAACTTATTGCAACCAAATTTAACATGCATGTATGCCATCAAAATATAAGGTTTCAATCAACTTTTGAGTCGTCGATCACGAAAGTTAAGCAACCAAGTGCGCGGTCGGTACTCGGATGGGTGACCAAAATTTTATATGCACGTATGACATCAAAATATAAGGTTTCTATCAACTTTTGAGTCGTTTCCGGTATACGAGAAAGTCAAGGGGAGACCACTCCCGATTTTTTATGACGATGGGAAATCCATTTACGGACAATACCGCACGCTGGATGGGCGTACGGCGTGTAAGGGACTCACCGGCGAGGAACAGCGCCGGTCCTACTCCGCTAAAGCCCACCGGTATCCTCCTAAGCCCTTAAGGGGGCGTTTTGGGATCGACGCACATAGTGTGCGCAATTTCACCAAAACGCCTCCGGGCCGTGCCAGCCTGACGCTTACAAAAGGAGGCACCCCCAATAAGTACCAAACCTTCAGTAAACAAACAAAGAAACAAAAGCCAACCAGGACAGATGTTACACTCCAAATTATCTCAACCGCCTAGCTTCTAATAGAGATTGGCAATTATAGCAAAGGAATAAAATATTATATTAACAGCTAACTATTGAGAGTGCGAAATCCCCGAAGTTGTAACTTGTCCCCGCCCAATAAAGTGTAATTGTGATTTTTACAGACACATAAAATATTACCAATTACGTTGATAATTAAATACAACAAAATTACTCAAAGAAGAACTGCGAACTCTCAAGATAGGCAGTGCTTAAATGTTTATGAACGCTATAAATATAAATGGATGTAAATGGCGCGGCTTCTTTTGAAACGCCAAGCGTGACGACATAAGATTTATAATGTGATTATAACAAGGGATTACGTACGTGGCTTTTGGCGTTTTTGGAAGCATTTACATACGTGTATCATTGAAGACTTATGCGGTATTATAATTAAATTTTCTCAAACGTGCATGGAAATATTGTCATTATTAACCGACTTCAAACAAAAAAAGGAGGAGGTTCTCTATTCGACTGTATGTTTTTTTTTTTTTTTTTTTTTTTTTTTTTTTTTTTTGTATGTATGTTCCGCGATTACTCCGTCAATTATGAATCGATTCTGAAGATTCTTTTTTCGTTACGAAGGACATACTCCAAAGGTGGTCCCGTATAAATAATACCGAAATTGGTTCAGTACTTTTTTGTTGAAATGACAATTTCATTGGGGATGAAACAATGATATCGTCCACGAACACAAAATTAATGACATTTTTTTTTTTGAACTTAATATTACCTAATATACAATATTGAAATTTTGGTTAGTAGGTCCAATAGTCAACACATAAACTATGACAAATTAATTTATGAACTTAAGTTAAATAACTAGTTTCTCTTCAAGTTTCATAGTTATTAACTTACCATTAAACTATACCATTCATGGCATTTGTAATGAGCTATAGGTCTGAGACGTGATATAATTTGTTAACCGACTTAAAAAAAGAGGAAGTTCTCTATCCGACTGTTTTTTTTGTGTTTGTTACCTGATACTCCGTCAATTATGAGTATTACGACTCGATTTTAGTGATTTTTTTTTTAGGTACGTCAAGATCAGAGATGGCCTGTATAAATTGTATCGATATAAATTCGATCCTTTATGAACAAATCAATAACAAAAAAAAATTTTGTTTACGTTTCCGTTAAGTTTTAATGAGCGCCTATCCATTTATCCAGTAGGCCTATCCATTTTCAATAAAATATACTTAACTAGCGACCCGCCCCGGCTTCGCACGGGTGCAATGCTTATGTGAATATGCATGTATTATACATATAAACCTTCCTTAATAATCACTCAAGTTTTAGTTTTAGCTTATGGAAATAGTCAAAAAATATGCAAACTTTAACGACGGAAAATGTAAGTTTCAAAAAAAAATAACATAAAACGCAATGTATTTTGTACCTATATTTGAAATAAACTAAAAAAAGTTCTCGTTTGTGTATGTCTATTAATGTTTATTAATAGACATACACCAACGAGAATTTTCATTGCGGCGAAAGTCAAACGTTACCTTTATTCTGCTCTATTTGCGCCTCGGTAATTAGTTTTGATAGCAGTAGTTTAAGCACTTTGCTGTAGCTAGTATATTGAAATGAGAATGCTATGCCGCGTATTAAGTAACCGTAATTTCCACTGAATTTTCTTAGTAAGACAAGCCTTAATTATGGTTTCATCTACAAAGAGCTCGCATAATAAACTGTAATCAGTTTAACAATGTTGGGCTTGTTTAAGTAGAGATAAATTCTTCAATTTAATATTTAATTATATAAATACGCGCATCGTAGTTCGGAATTTCGTGTGGAATCGGCGTAATGCAGGATGAATTTACGCAATGTTGAAAAATGAACGATTAGAGTAGAGGGTACGACAACAGTAGGGGGCCTAAACAAGTGACATTTGACACGACGGAACTTATCCATCCTACCACAAAGATCGGTTCCAATTCCTTCTCATCCCCGGTTGTTGAGATCTTAGGAGAGCTTGAGCTTGGTGATCCCAAAACATTCCACTGCTTTTCTTGGCAAATCTTTTTCGGTGCAGTCGGCACGTTTATGGAATGCTTTGCCAATAACAATAAGGAAAGCACAATCCTTGTACACATTCAAAAGACTAGGGATTACTATCTGTCATTGTAATGTAAATCCATGGATATGTTAGTCTGTTCTTTTATATATATTTATTTAAAGTTTACTGGGTGTAAAAGACATGAACAGTCAAACGAGAACCATGTATTCTGCTCACCATCATAACATTTTTTTTCCCTTTAGACTATACCTGGGATTGTATATATGTAGGTAAATGTTGTAGTTCTGTTTTATTTGTATATGTTCGTATTTAAGTTATATTATGTAGGATATTATTAGTAAGTAATGTGATTTTGCCATATTATTTAAGTTTTAGTTGCTCTAATACGGTATTACGGTATAATTAATTAATTGATACACCATAACCCCTCTATTGTTCTTCTAGCTATTTCTTTCCATCCAATGGTGGCCTGGAAGAAATCGCTTTTTAGTGATAAGGTCACCCATTGTACAGTCGATCAAATTGAATCATGACCCACCTTAAGATCATTTTCCTGCAGTCACTCCATACAAAGTAGGATGAAATTCACTTGAACGTACATTTCTTAAGTAACGAACCCGTTATCAATTTATTAGATACTGACAGTGTTTTAATAAACATTCAGATTACTACTTGACATCTGCCACATAACGTCATTTTATTTTAAAAAATATAATAGTTATACGTTTTTTTCAGTAGTGAAAAGAGTTAAGATTATGAACGACATCTTATCTAAAATTCCAATTGAGACTTTAGTGCAGTGATAACAAAGATTAAAATTGCATAGATCTCTGACCCGTAATGACGCATTTTTATTCATATTTAAATCGTACTAAGTGCAACACGAATAATAGCGAAGAAGACCTAACTAAATTTATGATTCTAAAGGAATGATCGGCCAAGTGGGTCATGATTCAGTTGGTTCGACTGTACAATTTACTCATTGAACTACGTCTGTATTGTCTACTTTAATTTGGGTGTACAATAAAGCTTATTCATACATTCATAATTTAAGGTAGCCTTGGTGTTTTCTTAGTAGGTAATACCACAGATAATATATAATACTATACTAGTAGTAATACGTCAGTTTCATAATATATTATATTCTTTTCGTTAAGCGTTCGAAGGAATCGATTGGCCACTTCTCTATACACTCTGGAGCCCACAAATGGACAAAATTCTCCAATAATTTTCAACCTTACTGTTGTTATCATTAGCCAGTCCTGCTCCTAATGTTATATTTATATATAATCATAATAAGTTTACTTTTTCCACTCTTCTCGATCAATCAGCCGTCAACTCAGCGGAAACTTAACATCCTTCTTTGCCAGATCATCTTTCACACAGAGCATCCATAATTAATGCTTTGGTCATATGTTTGTACCACCAATGTTTTTAAATTTATTTCCAATTAAAATAACGATTCTCTGCCAAAACTTTTTAATATCACAACTACATATTTTTTTATATTCAGGGTCAGATAGTCAATAAATATGAGTATATAATAAGTCGAATGAGTCAAAAACAAGAAGAATGTATGTTACCAGGGAACTTTTGCTGATACATAGGAAATATATCAGTAAAAGTTCCTTGGTAACGTACATTCTTCTGTCAGGCCTCAGGCGATCATCCTTTCATTTTAACATAATATCGGCAACAGCATAATACGTTTTCATATACTTAACAGGAAAAATGTCACTCGCAGAATAGCCAAAGTTACTGAAAAGCTTTTGTATATCTTTAAAAACTTTCTTAGATTATTACGAACACATAAAACGTCTATAGAACAAAATATTGAGACTTTGCAATTTTCATTGAAATTGTGTTTTTTTATTTAAAATTTAAATAAGTTAAATTAAAAGGGTATTACATTGTTTTGAATAAAAAAAAATATATATAAGTATCTTTTGTGAGACTAGAAAAATGCACTGAAAAAAATCGACTTGCCTCAGGCGGGACTCGAACCTGCACCTTCCACAATCCGGGTGGACGCGTTGACCAAGTGGAAGGTGCAGGTTCGAGTCCCGCCTGAGGCAAGTCGATTTTTTTCAGTGCATTTTTCTAGTATTATATTTACGCGTTTGTAAACGCAAAAATAAAATTATTCCATATCTTTTGTGAATTCTTTAAGGCTCTTATTTCAGAATTTTTTTTTTAAACTGAGTTCCTATGGATAAATAACTATTACCTAATACTACAGTAGAATAGAATAGAAAAATTAAGCAAATATAGGTACCTACTCATATTTTCACTACCTACATCTAACAATTACCTATTTATTACCATGTTTTATATTGCCATAAATAAATTATAATAGAGTTTGTTTGATCTGTATACTGTACAACAATGTAATCAGAGTGGCGATATTTCATGACAAACATACAAAAGTAAATGAAAAAGGTTACGTAAATATTATAGATGTGTCGCAGGTGGATAGTAAAACATGCCGATTAACTAAACGGCTAGGTGGATTGTAGTCTATGAGAGTGACGAGTGACAAAAATTCCACTCGTCTTGGTCATAAAGAAAATAAACTGAACCTACCAAAGAACAAGCGATCTCCATTCGATGTACGGACTCATATTGATATAATCTACTACGGATTTATCAATAAATGGTTTTATTTGGTTAACAATTCTCTTAGACTACAACCCGCCTAGCCGTTTAAGTAAACGGCGTGTTTTACTATCCGCCTGCGACAGATATATGACATTTATATGACATTGATTCTACGCAAAATCAAAGAATAAAGGAAGATCAAACATAACAGCTCAGTTATTATCTGAAGAAAGAAAATTAAAATCTCGGCGAATACTTTTTTGATGAGTAACTAAAAATTCCATTGACAAGTTCACTAGCTTTATTCATCTTTGGAGTTGAAAGGGTCTTCATTATCTGCGTCCAATCTTTTCACGAATAAATTAATTGAGAAAGAGCTTAGTAGACAAAAATGGTTGAATGGCGTAAGTTTAATCGGTCGTGGCGTGAATGCATGCATTGTTGCATATTCATATCCATTGTGCCCAGTAAGCCTGTGAATAGGCATCGGGAACGATTCATAATGAAGACCATTTCGCCTGATTTAGTGCGGCCGATGTATGTGCATATGGGATACGAGGGTGCGGCATTCTGCCCAGGAACGGTTCGGATTAGTGACATAAGGAGGCAATAACGGGTAACATGCAATTTTCGAACGATAGTCACGCGATAAGGCGTAAATTAAAAAAAAATAAGAGACGCGATCTGTCATAACTGTGTACATACGTAGACCACTGCTATGTTAATTGCGAATTGCTTTGGAACTCCATTCGGGAGTTACGACATCTGACCGTCTGCGGTTATCTCTAGCGGTCTTAATATTGCAACATTATATTATTCTGTGTTAAGCTTCATAGCACTAATTTCTGGGATCATGGTATAAAAATTACCAAAGTGGAAAATTTCATTAGTATTGTTATTAGTTGAATTATTTCAAAGATAGGTAGACTTCATTCAAAAATTTAAAATAAATAATCGGGAATGGTCTCCTCTTGACTTTCTCGTATTCCGGAAACGTCTCAAAAGTTGATAGAAAACTTATATTTTGATGTCATACATGCATGTTAAATTTTGGTCACCCATCCGAGTACCGACCGCGTACTTGGTTGCTTAACTTTCGTGATCGACGACTCAAAAGTTGATAGAAACCTTATTTTTTTATATCATTCATGCGTGTTAAATTTGGTTGCAATAGGTTTAAGCATACTCAAGTTATCGTGTTAACGCACACGCACAGTCATAATTCCAAAAAATAATATTTTTGGACTCCGGGAGATCCAAAACGTGTAAATCCGTCAAAATCTCGAGGTCGAATGTTTTGACGATTAAAAGACTTCCTCTGCGAGACGAGAAAGTAAACATTTGGCAGATATTTAATTTAGCACTCGCAAAATAGCAGCACTGTAGGTTATGGCCCAGTCACCTGTCGTTCCTATCAAGTTTTAATTCACAAGTCGTAATTAGTCAATTTTAGGTATGACATCAAAGTCTTGCTAAATTAGTGCGAACTAGTGGCGTAAAGTGAAAACTCTTGTTTTCGATGACTCTTTGATGACAATAGATAAAAAAAAACAATGTTAATCGAATGTTAAGTGAGTATACTAATTTATTATTTATGAAACATCTCCCAAGTTTATAGCTCCTTTTAGTATTTCTTTCAAACTTTACTTAGCATAAAATTATCGGATTACAACTGAAGACACTGTAAGTACTTACTCAAACAAATATATATTTTTTATCCCAAAAGGATTCCTGAAATAAAATTGATTCTTGTCAAATTTTATATTACTCCAATAAGTGTCCGCGGCAGCTGTTATTTTATAACATCATTTTTTAAAGATGAAGACTTAACAAAATTATGTCATATCGTATTATCAATAAAATATTATTTTCTTCCAGTGAATCGGAACATCAATCTTCATGACAAGGGAAAATTGCGGTTGTATTACTAGGGGCCCGGTCTACATTATTGAGGCGGAGTTTCTTCGCAGTCTAAGCAATATCGCAACAAGTTTTCATTGCACAGGAACGGGGTACGGAATTAAAACGGGCTGCGATGCGAGAACTATTTTCTTGGACGTAACAAACCTCGATTGTACTATTTCCACAATGAAACGCACTTGACGATTAACGAAATAATCACTCGCCAAATTGAAACCAGCTTTGGAGTTTTGCCAAGTTTTCGCTGTGAGTGGGCGGGGTTGAAAGCCACTATAATGTCATGGCCACAGAAATGTTTATAATTTGCAGCTTAATCGCGATTTGATTTCATTTAGCTTTAAGCATATGAGAACAACGAAACAGTAAATATTTGTAAACAATAACTATATTCTCCATACCAAAGTATCTCTCGGCTAGGCGAAAATTGGCAACCTGTCACTTTTTAGGCACAGCGTTTACCATACTGCCAGACGTGCTACCTAAAGTCTGCTCAACTCTTTTAGAATTATGAGCGTCATACCTACTTATGTATGTGTATTTTTCGTGCGTTGCTAACCATAACTTCTATAAACTTTTTAACAAGCTGCAACAAAACAATACGACAGGGAATTATTATTTTCAAAAACAAATGTTTTTGTAATAAAATTATTCATAAGACACCGTCGTGGTGGAGTGGTCAGTAACGCTGCTTACACATCGGGCAGTCCGGGTTCGAGTCCTGGTAGTGGCAAATGTTAGTGTGATGAACTCGAATATTTGTTCATGAGTAATTGTTGTTTATATAATTATATAATTTATTTATGAAATGTCTAGATTATTTGTACATATATTTGTCCGTTGTCTAGTATCCATAGCACAAGTTCTTAATGATACTTAATTTGGGCTAGATAATTGGTGTGAGCGTGGAAATTCCTATATTGACGCCGTCTTGGTGGAGTGGTCAGTATAGCTACCTACACATCAAGTGGTCCAGGTTTGAATCCTGGTAGCGGCAAACATTTGTGTAACGAACACGAATATTTGTTTGCGAGTCATGATTGTTTACATATTTATTTAAGTTTATTTATAAAGATATCTAAAATTATTATATATATTTTTTTAAAAAATGTCCGTTATCTAGTATCCGTAACACAAGTTCTTAATGATACTTACTTCGGGCTAGATATTTGGTGTGAGCGTGAAAATATATTACATTCATGTGCCTTACTTTTTATGATTTTTGGTTGACCTTAGTGGAGTATGAAACATAAGTAATTATCAAACTTCAATACAATAACTTGTATATTATATTTAGAATGAAGATAAATAATGTCGAAAACATTCATTGTTTTGTCTATTATTGACTTATCTACTATTGAACACATCGAACTACGTTCTTAGTCTTTCTCAATTTGCTGCAGATCTTTATTCCTACAATCGTCTCCAGGCTCTACATGATTAATTCTAGCAAAAAATAGGTACCATACGTACAGTAAGATAACCAATTTAATTAAGTACAAAAAAAGATAAGAAATACAAACTGTTCATGAATAATAAATAAACTTTCTTTTATTTGCCAACTGTCGACTAGCCAACTTCTCCAGAGTTTGAATGCTAACAAACTTCGGTATTCAATAAAGATTAACTACAAGAAAGACGTTGTACTGATAAAGTTATACTAAGAATCAAAGTTGCCATTCAATGATGTTGTACCAAATGGCGGCTCAGCGTCAAGGAGAATTTACATAATGTGTCGCTATAGTAAGTTTATTGCGTTTAGCGTAGAAATGTGATTCAATCGCGAACATAGGCACCTACCAGCGACAAAATTAAATAAAACGTTCGCGCCGGAAATTTGCGAGTCCCCTTAATCGTACTAGCATAGAATTCATGTGGTGTGAACCAACTTTGAGATGGAAATTGAATATTTTGATGTTTGAGCATAAGAAAATGTGCCGAAATATCTTGGAATCTAAGAATAGATCATCCAATTTATACACCTTCGTCGTTTGTTTCAGGCACGTCTCGAGGCAAGTGTGACGAACTTTATTTAGGAAGATAACGGCTATACATATATTTATAGTATATTTCTATAACTTGAAGTTGTATCTTCGAAGCGATAAGCATTGTATGTAATGTAAATGTAATGTAATGCGAGCGTTTTTCACGTCCGTGGTTCTACGTAGGTCTTTTGTTCTTAGAATAGAAGTAGGTACACCTTTGAAACTTTATTTTATGTATACAAAACTAAAATGCCAAGAGACAAGATAAATTATTTAACTAGATAACTAATAGTAAGTATTATTTATTGCAAACAATTTTGTAATAACTAACTAATAGGTTGGGGAAAAAGTTTCTTCGCATTTTTTAAGAAAATTCAAAACATTTTTTAATATAGTTTATTTACATTTAACTAAAGTATGTAGGTACCATTTTGTTCGATAACTTTTTGCCATCTTGTAGGTAGGGACATGATCCCGTTGCTATAGAAATTTTGGGACTTCTGGTCAAAATACCGCGACAAGTGGTTTTGGCAGTCCTCTCGTGATGTTAACCTGACACTGCCTAAACAATTCTGAAGAGACCGAAACAGGTGGAAATCTGAAGGTGCAAGGTCAGGACTATACGGCGGATGTATTAACACCTCCCAGCCAAACTCTTAATTTTTGCTGAGTGGCTAAAGATGTGTGAGGTCTAGCGTTATCATGATGAAAAACCACACCCCTTCTGTTGATTAATTCCGGCCGCTTTCTCTCAACTTTTTGCTTTAATCTCATCAGTTGTTCGCAGTAGAGTTCAGAATCGATGGTCCTGCCTGGTGGTAACAGCTCATAATGAATAATGCCCTTCCAATCCCACCACACACACAGCATCACCTTGTTGCGAGTTAACCCGGGTTTCGCCACAGTCTGTGAAGCCTGACCGGCCTTTGACCACGACCTTTTTCGCACGTTCTTGTCGTACGTGATCCACTTTTCATCACCAGTTATCAGCTTCTTCAAAAATGGTTCGGTTTCATTACGTCGTAATAAAGAATCACAAATGAGTACACGGTTCATTAGGTTTCTTTCAGTGAGCTCGTGAGGTACCCAAATGTCGAGCTTTTTTGTGTACCCAGTTTTTTTCAAATGCGCCAAAACTGTTTTGTGGTCAATTCCTAGTTCTTCAGCTACGTCGTAACTACCGACATGCCGATCTTGCTCCACTTTTTCAAAAATGGCATCCATTTTATCTGTAATAGGGCGACCAGAGCGATGTGCATCTTTGACATCAAAATTTCCGGATTGAAAACGCTTAAACCAAATTTGTGCTAATCTCACAGACACTGCACTAGGTCCATAAACATCGCAAATTTTTTTCGCGGCTTGCGTTGCATTTTTACCTTTTTTGTAGTAAAATTTTAAAATGTATCGAATTTCTTCATTAGATTCACTCATCTTGGCGGTACGAAAAACAAATGAAAATCACACATTTTCCTAATTTGAATTTGGAATTATGTTCTTTAAAATTTAAACTTTCAATGATACCAAAACCAGCCAGATACAAATAGTATAGCCAAAGAGATTTTATTACAAGTTATACATACTATAATGCGAAAAGACTTTTTCCCTAACCTTATAACACCTAAATAACTAAAATGTGAGATATTTTTTTTAAAATTAGCTATAAGGATTACAAATCGTTAGTAATGACTTGTGAAGAATTTCTAGTAATTTTTATTCGTAAAGGTTTTCCAATCCTCACAAACCTGGATTGCCGATTTCAAGTTGTTTAGGCCAGCTGAGCTATCGAGCCTTGCAAGGAAGCGACAAATTAGCGTCCACATTCTACGATATCCGTTGTAAAAGAGTGACTATAAAGCTAAAAACTGTAAGGTCTTTCCAGGTAACCTATTATGTTCGCCCGTCAGGAGGAGTCGCTGCGGTGTCATCACCACTGCGACTCCCTCGGCGATACGGCCGAGAACACGCTGATCGTGTGCCCGGCCTGGCGAGATGAGCGTCGTACATTGAGTGCGGCGCTAGGCGGAGGAGTACTCTCACTACCAATCAAGTATGGTCAAGCTATGCTTGGCAATGAGAGGGTCTGGAAGGCTGCCGCCTCCTGCGAATCGGAGATAGCGCAGAAGGAGGCAGCAGAAAGGAAGCGGGTGCTCTAGTCGCTCCCTTCTGGCGTAGACGGGTAGGACGGAGAAGGCCGGCGGCTGCGGCTGCTGGTCTTCGTCAGCCCAAAGTTGGTCTGGTTAGCACGACTTGGCCGCTGAGGGCTCCTGGTGCCAGTCGGCACAGGCTACCCCGTCTGGGGATTGCCTAGTTTTTACCCAAGCACAATCCCCCTGAGGCGCGTCGCCCGGTCCACTGTTGGACCGGGACGGCCCTGGAGGAGTTTTGGTGTAATGGCGCACACTGGTGCGCCGATCGCAAAACGTTTGCATAAGGGCTTAGGATGGTACCTGTGGGTTTTGGCGGAGTAGGACCGACGCGGTTCCGCACCGGTGAGTCCCGCACACGCCATACGCCTAGCCAGTGGGCGGTATGGCCCGGAAATGGATTTTCCACCGTCATCAAAAAAAAAGGTGAAAATAAAATCTCTTTTTCAATCACGGAATAAGATTCCACTCTTTTACATTTTAGAATGAATTGAATTAAATAATATCCTGATCCAATTTCAAAAGTTTAATTGAAAGTCAACTTTCGCCGATATTGTTTTGTTCATTTATAGAATTATTAATCAATCAACTATAAAATTTTCAATTGAATACGAGTGTGAATTACGGGTCGACCTACTTCTAAGCGCTGTGGAATTTCGAAATTACTAAAGTTTTCTAAAATAACCCTTTAGGCGAACGTGATGAATCCTTCTATATTATTTGAAGGGGTAATTCAAATTAATAATAGCTGTGATGTCATAGTGAAAACAATCCATATACGAGTACCTATATAATAATTCCGCCGTGTTCTTTAGTTCTCAGAGAAAAAGTTAACTAGCACACAAAACAAAAAAGAACGAAACATAAGGCAATCAAGTGTGTAAGTACTTCACTTTTAATCCTCGGAAGAAGTATTGTGAGTGTTACTTTTTTTTTATAAAATCACTGTCGAGGTCTTTATTTATTTGACACAGTAACAACATACAAATTAATATGTAAGCATAGAATGTATGAATAATAACAATTAGAATTTGCACATCGATTATACCCTCACACAACATTTAATTAAGCTCTTTGATAATTATTAGGAAGGTATTCTACCTTTTTGTTAATAAGTCACTTACTACAGTTTTAAATTGGGCAAGGTTGAAGTGGAATATGCCTAGTTCTTTATTCAATTCATTAAATAATGTGCACATGCGTGGTATCGGGCTATGGAGTGTGACATTATTTTAAAAATGAATTTTGTCAACGGCTACATTTAGCTGGCGTCTTGATTTTGTATAACGTGAGGACGAAGAGGTCTGTAATTTTGCGTCTGTCGTTTTTCAAATGCTGTTTTAGTCCAAATTTTCGACATAACCTATACCACAGATAATATAATACTATACTAGTATCTATACTTAAACTTCTTCTGAACCGACTAAACATTTTTGATATCTACGTCGTAAAAGGCACACCAAATGATGCTACAGTACTCAACTATACATGTCAATAGAGATGTATAGAGAGTAATAAATACTGGACGGCTTATTAATACCTAGTATTTTCTTGGGCTTTGATACAATTGAGTCATAATTATGCCTGAAAGAGAGTTTAGTATCAAGTATGATTGCTAAGTCCCTTATTGCTTCAACACGGCTCAACTGAATAACGTAGGTACCTATATTACCTATATTATTTATCTTATAAGAATTATTAAGGGCTTTGTATTTTTGGCCGTGTGATGCCGGCAGAGTAGAATAGCATCACCCCATATCCTCCAATGGGTGTAGTAGGAGGCGACTAATGGATAAAGGGTATTGATCACCCTATACTCCGTCCACCAATCCGCATTGGGCAAGCGTGGTGGACTACTGCCTAGACCTCCTTAGATGATAAGGAGAGGCCTTTTGTCCCAGCAGTGGGTCAAATTAAAAAGGTTATGATGATTTTTGGTGAATGTGATGCAATGACATTTGTTCACATTCAGGGCCATTTTTCGTTACACCAACTTACAAGTTTTCTCGATATCTGATTGTAAGAGAAAGCAATCTTGTTGTGAGTATATCTCTCGATAAATCTACAAGTCTTCAGCATATGCAAAGTCACTGCAAAACATGTCGAGCGAGTCATTTAAAAACACGTTAAACCACAATGGCCCCAAATTAGAACCCTGAGGAATTCCAGACCTGTTTTAAATAGTAAGGACTCTTAACGCAAAAAAGCTGGCTCAATTTTACGGCGAGTTAGCGGCAGCAGCAACAACGTCCTGCAAGCCATAGCCGATAGTGGGGACTGTCTACTACTCGAGCACATGTGCCAAATTACGCGCTCTGTTTTAAAAATTATATATTAAGTTAAGTACTAACATAGGTGATAAGTTTATTTTTGTTACTAACATAATAGACCTTTATGTAGTCTGATAAATAAACGTTTTTATTTATTTTTTTAACCTTGTGCAGTGACCAGCTTCGATTTCGATTTAAGAGATAAGACTTCAACTATCGGAGAAGGCATCCATGTATGTCATTCTCCATTTTATAACACAGCACCTGCTGATCGACGCGATCAAGGTGTAACATCTCTGTCCTGGTCGGCATTTTGTTTTTGTTGAATCACTGAAGTAGCTTTGTGGGTTTGATGTCCCTCTTTTCATAAGCGACACATTGGTAAGGCACTATTTGACCTATACGGCCAGTGTGCCTTTTTGTGTAACCAAATGTTATCCATTGTGAGGAGAAAGCCCCCCACAAGGTGGACCGACGATCTGGTAAAGGTCGCGGGAAGCCGCTGGATGCGGGCAGTGCAGGACCGACCGGTTTGGAGATTCTTGAGGGAGGCCTTTGTCCAACTGTGGGCATCTCTTAGCTAATATGATGATGATGATGATGATGATGGAATATTATCTAAAGCTCGGTTCGACCCCTTTTTGGGATCACTAGCATGTCTGTATGTTGTATGTAAGTACCACAAAAACAATTATAAACCACAAATTGTTCGTTTACGGCGCGCGGTGCTCGCACTGGATTTGCTTTCAGATGTTTTACTAATTACCGTCCGTCAGAGGTGATTGTGTGGAAAGCTCGAGCGCGTGATGAAACTTACCTTCCTTATTTGCTATGGTATGCTTAATTACCATTGTAACATAAAAAAATCGAGAGTGGTCTCCCCTTGACTTTCTCGTATACCGGAAAGGACTCAAAAGTTGATAAAAATATATTTTGATGTCATACATGCATGGTAAATTTTTTTCACCCATCCGAGTACCAACCACGCACTTGGTTGCTTAACTTTCATGATCGACGACTCAAAAGTTGATAGAAACCTTATATTTTGATGTTATACATGCATATTAAATTTGGTTGCAATAAGTTGAAGCATACTCGAGTTATCGTGCTAACGCACAGACACACACACAGACATAATTCCAAAAAATATATTTTTAGACTCAGGGGTGTCCAAAACGTGTAAATCCGTTAAAATCTCGAGGTCGAATTTTTTGACGATTACAAGACTTCCTCTATACTTACTACGTATACGAGAAAGTAAAAATGAACCTGCAATGATTATTGTCCACTGGAGCTGTAATTGTGAACTGTAGCAAACCTGTATGTTCGTATGTAACGATTACACAGTGCCCGATACGGAAGTATCGATACGTTACTTTCCAATTCATTATTCGTATATGTTTTGTCAGTGTGGCCGTATGATACGAACGAATTGACGAATCAAAACCCATCTGTCTGGCAAACCGCACGCGTGCGTGACCGAGAACAAAACGTGGCGCTGGTAAATGAATGAATGATTACGCGCTCGGCTCAACTCGGTTGTATTCGCATATTTGTCCTCTTTCGGTGTTCTGTGCTCCTTCCTCACAATGTTCGAACTGGAAGTAACGATACGGTTGTAAACGGTTACGCGGTATACCTGATCATTACCGTATACATACGGGTCTAAAGTCTTTTGGTTACTTTCATAGTAGAGCTGTCCGCTAACTAACCTGTAGTGTATGCGCATCCTATTCACCCCCTCACTTCCACAGACAATAACTGGCTCGTTCGCACCACGTCAGTTATACGAGAGCCGTCGGCGAGAGCACAGTACGAGAGCTATTCGGTGAGAATAGACGTGTTGGTAGTCTGTCCATTAAGTGCGTGTACGAGCCAGTGAGACATCCATAAGACAGGTTTTACATAACCTATACCTACTCTACTTACAACGTCAATGATATGATGCAAGGAGACGCCGAATGTGACCATTAGAGGATGTGAGGAGTTCTCCACAGGGCGTACTGAGGCATCGTACTTCTGCATTAAGTGCCGCACCAGTCTGTACTCCTCGTCGCAGCACACTGCCTCTGTTGAAAAAATAACATGTGACCACTTGTGACCCGAAAGTGGTATTTTCCGCCCGCTACACGTACGGAAAATCCCACTTCCTGGTCAGAGAGTGACATAAAATTTTGTACTTCCATCGAGCGGTAAGAAAAAGGCTTCGAATTACATATTAATCGCCCGAGCTTGCGATCTGAGCCATTAATAAATGTACTTTTTCGGAAAATCTCTAATAGTGCAGTTCACGTGTACACAGTCGACCGCACAATAAGCTAATGCTTAATCTCTGTACGTATGTATAAATATCGCATTTTTTCACAACATTGTACATAATTATCATCATACAAACATGGGATGAGATGACAATGTATAAGAACAATATCTCTACAAGCTAGGCTAATTGCCTCAATATATTCATCAATTGAAGCGTCGGTGGCGTAGTTCGTAAGAGCGTTGTCTCCCACCCGGGCGGCACCGGTTCGTACCCCGCCACGTGTTTTCAAATTTTGAATTCATATGTACGTTTAATCGACGCTTCTACGGTGAAGGAAAACATCGTGAGGAAACCGCATTCACCTATGAATAGGGTTACCATCCGTCCGGATTAGTCCTGACTTTGTACGGCCTTTTCTTTTGTCCGGATTTTTTGTTTTAGATGGAATACGAGTAATAAAACTTACTTATTTAGTCTGTATTATAATGTCCCCCACATCTAAAAGCGACTGTTAGTTATCATGTCCATACTACTGTTACGAAGTGCGTATCTGATGTTTGCATTTTGTGCGGATTAAAATGTCCGGACTTTTTTGAACTTTCAGGTTTTTTGTCCGGACTTTTCAAATTTCTAAATGGTTACCCTACCTATGAAGAAATTTTTAGGTTGTGTGTGAAGTGGACCAACCCGTACTTGGCCAGCCTGGTTGACTAAAGCCTAATCGCCCCTAATGTGGGGTAGGCTCGAGCCCCTCGGTGGGGACATTATATGAGCTGTTGATGATGATGATGATTCATCAATTGGGGTCGGTGCAATATGCCTTGATATCGTCAATACTGCTTAAGGATTTGGCATTCTATTTTTACGGCCGTGTGCCTGACATCAACCTTCCTTGGGAAACACTGCTATCTTTCTACAGCACCCGGGACATAGCGTGCCTTCCAAAGCATGGAGGAAAATAGATATTAAAAAAATCGTTCACCCATCCGTGTACCGACCGTGCACTTGGTTGCTTAACTTTCAAGACTTTTACTAAGAACGCACAACAACGGCGCCATCAAACTCCTCTTTAACCTCAATTAAGGTGCATATTATATTAACCTCAATATAACATGCAATTAAATTCTATATTAATAAAAACCAAAACTTCCCATAAAACTGCAAAAAACTAAACTCGTAATGCATTCCACACACATAACTGGATTTTACTCCAATTTTTTTCCCGATCAAAAGAAAAAATTATAACAAGTTGGTTAACAACTTCACAAACAAGCACAGCTCTATTCATCAAGTGGAATTTTAGTTTCAACACCCGAAATATGGAACACGTTAATTAAATGTGACTGCAGCAAATCGAGTTTCATGCCAATTTTATTGCTTCAATAAAACAATGTAGTTCCATACCTATGAAAAAAAAACCTACGGTTCTTACTGTTTGTGAAATAAAAACGTTGAGGTAGAGAAGAAGTGCATATGAATAAAATTTATTTATATATAACAACTAGCTTTTGCCCGCTACTTCGTCCACGTAGAATAAGCCCCAACAATAAGCCCCAATAACTAACCCAAGCGCCATATACCGATTTTCATTCAAAAATAACGGATTTCCATACAAACTTCCATCCCTTATTTTAAGCCCCTTAGGGATTGAATTTTCAAAAATCCTGAAATACGTCATTCTTAATTTCTAACTAAGTAGCTAAATACCATTTTTTATCGATTTAGCTTCAAAACTGACGGATTTCCATAGAAACTTTTCACCCTCTTTTCACCACCTTAGAGGATGAATTTCCAAAAATCCTTTCTTAGTGCACCCCTAGACATCATAAGGAACTTACGTGACAAATTTGGAATCTCTAGACCCAGCAGTTTGGGCTCTACGTTGATATGTCAGTCAGTCGATCAGTCAGTCAGTCAGTCAGTATTCATTTTTATATTTACAGATTTATGTTACAATAAAATATGATTAATTAAAAGAGGCTGCGCTTTTGCCAACTCATCGGCGACTAGTATAAAGTAAGTAATATTGTATCCGTTAACTAGTGGACGGCCGCAGCTTCGCTCGCATTAACGTCGGATTTTTTTAGCATAAAGCCTTTCTCTATAAGTAGACTATTTACCAAAAAAAATAATTTTTCAATTTAGATCATTAGTTCCTGAGATTAGCGCGTTCAAACAAACAAACTCTTTAGCTTTATAATATTAGTATAGATTTATCTCTCCATTTCAATTTTAAGATAATTTGTACAACTGCATTTGCAAGCACATTAGTAAATACCTAACTGTAATTTTAATTTTTAGGGACCACAACGTGATTGTCAACCACAAAATGGTGTTAAAAATTATGTTAGAAGAATGGCGACTGTTATTGATCTCAATATTATTACTTGCGTTATATGTATGGTATAACTGCCTATATAGTTTTTTTGATAATGGTGGCTGCTCCCGGGGTCCTCGTCAGGAGGACGCGTCAGGTCGAGCAGCCGTCGGTGAGGAGGCGTTAGTCGGTAGCCCCTGTGGGCTGCTGGCCACCAATTGGTGCACAAGTTGTTAAAAATGACTAAAATATAAATTAGTTACTTATTTTATCACATTGACAGACAATATAGAGACGCAGATTAATATCATAAAGGAGACGTTCTATTCTAACGTGCGTAAAATTATTCTACTCTTATACGCAAAAAATATGCTGTAGTCATTGTTAAAAGGAACTGCAACACGTACATGGCATATAAAGGTAAATAACTAAACGAAATCTTGGCGTGGAGATCGAACTTATTTTACTAGATATGTTTAAAATAAATAAACTTATCATATTTTTTTCCTTTATATTGAAAATCGAATAAATTAGAATAAATTAGAAGTTCTTTCTTCTCAGACTAATTTGCTTAAAATAAGCACACCGCCGTGAGAAATGGTCAGTGAAAGTAAAAAAAATATTGAATTATATTCCAATTAATATTGTTCACTACAATGCTTTATACTTTTACAACAAAAACAAACAAAACTCAAACATTTTATGAGCACCCAGGAGCGCAAAACTTTCACAGTGTCCAACGTTACCTTTTGTTATTGGAAGTTGAATATGCGACCTTTTTGGTCCAGAAATATTTCATTGTTTTGTCCTATGTGTTATTTTTAAACGAGCACAACAGAACAAGTGAAATGTTTGTCTTACAATAGCCGTATTAAAGCTATTTTTAGAGCTCATAATGTTTTGAAACGAATAACGAAAACTCATAATAATGGGTAAAATGGATTACAAGCACAACTATTAGTTACAAAAAAGCCTAAAGACTTCTAGTCCATTAGGAGGTTCTTTAAGTAGAAATCCACCAATGAGGTTTGCCTTACAAGTTTTTTGTCTGCTTAATAACACAGTGATACTATAATACTTTTCAGCAGCGAACAGCTGCGGTGGGTGGTAAAAGGTACCTTTTTGTTACACTGTAGTTATAATATAAATTATCAAAACCATTTTGTTATTATAAGCAGAAACCTGCTTAGTTCTTAAGTTGTATTTGAGGAGTAAAGCAAACAAAGTTATTTTTCTACCCCTTAGGAACGTGTCTTTTATATGAATATCTCTGTATAAAGTTTCATGATGATCGGTTGAATGTTAGGATAACGCGGGCCTGTTTTGGTGTAATGGCGCACACTGGTGCGCCGATCCCAAAAGGGTACCGATGAGTTTTAGCGAAGTAGGACCGGCGGCGCTGTTCCGCGCCGGTGAGTCCCGCACACGCCGTACGCCCATCCAGTGTGCGGTATGGTCCTTCGTAAATGGATTTCCCATTGTCACAAAAAAGGATAACGTGAGTCTAGACAAATCAACAAATTAAAACGCTAAAGAAGTTCGAACAAAATGTATGATGTTGACTTAAGTAGTGGTTAAATCACATGGCCAATCGTCGTCTCTATGGCCCGTATTACAGAATGACACTCAGAAAACTTATGACCGTGCAGTGACGGTCTATAAGAATACCTTTGTCACTGCCCCTTCTCTTTCCCCTGGGTGTCGTAGGAGGCGACTAAGGGATTTATTAGCGACCATCCGCTCAACTGGTGGTAGGGCCTGACGCCCGCCTGGTTAGTTACCACCGTACGCGTGGTGTAAAACCCGTGAAGTGCTCATTGAGCGCGTTTCGGGATCAGCCAGCGTACAACCAGAGCTTGAGTTGGCGTTACCGCGACAAAGTTCGGTCCAGGGGCGACATTGGTCGAGCCGATGCCGGGGGGAATACGTCGATCCGCCGGCCAGGGAGACCCGTAGAAACGGTTATCCCGCTGGCCGCCCGTGGCACAGTGCAGGGGCCCAAGCGTGCCTAACCAGCTCGCGAGGCTGCCCTATCATGCCACGCATAATCTCGGGGTGGACCGTCGTGCCGGTTGGTGACCGGGATGTGGGGTCCCGGCGGCCACTCCCGGGGGGGTACGGGGGCCCTTCCGTCCGGCGGATCGATGAATATCCTTTTTAGGCAGTTCCACGGTGAAACCAGCCTCCCCACTTTGTCCGGAACTGTCGCGGTAACGCCCACTCGATTCACGTCTCTTTTTCCTTTTCCCATGGCAGCCAACAAAAAACAATCAGGTTTTACAGCGGTGCACAACCCCACTCCCTCTACACCGTTTGAGGTTGAGTTCTGCAACAGACGCGGACTCCACAGTAACCTCAATGCTGTCCACCAACACCTTGAGTCAGCACGACCTGCATTGTTGTTTCTGACGGAGACGCAAATATTGCCGCCCGCTGACACAAGCTACTTGAATTATCCCGGCTACATGCTTGAAGAGTCCTTCAAAGCGAAAGCCGGAGTATGCTTGTATGTTCGGGCGGATGTTTGCTGTCGCCGTTTGAGCTGCCTGGAAGACCCATCCTTCTCCATGCTAGGGGTACACGTCGACTCTGGCCCCTCGGCTAGAGTCTACGTGTGTCTTTACAGATCCCACACCGGAGACGCTGAGACAACTCGACTTTTTGAACATCTGAGTCGGGCGGCAGATGACGCGCAGGAGCAGTATCCCAATGCAGAACTGGTGTTTTTGGGGGACTTCAATGCTCACCACAGTTTGTGGTTAAGTTCCTCCAAAACTGACCACGCAGGGATCTCTGCTCATGCATTCGCTCTCACGCACGACTTGTCACAACTGGTTGATCAGCCCACCAGGATCCCAGACATTGCAAGTCAAGCGCCTTCTTTACTGGACCTTCTGCTCACGACCCATCCTGAGGGATATCAGGTAGAGGTCCGAGCCCCTCTAGGCTCATCTGACCACTGCCTGATATCCTCCAAAGTGCCGCAGGCCAAGCTTCCGCAACTGGCGGTTGCTAAACGCCGGCTCTGGCATTATGGGTCTGCAGATTGGGATGGTATGCGCGACTACTTTGCGTCCATCCCTTGGAAGCAACGCTGCTTCAGTGATAACGATACATCAGCTTGCGCCGCTGCCATTACTGAGGAGATTGTATTGGAAATGAAATGAAATGAAATGAAATGAAATGAAATGAAATGAAATGAAATGAAATGAAAAATATCTTTATTTAAATGGACTTTGCTAAGTACTTTTAAATCGTCAAAAGCCCTACCACCATTTCGGGACGAATATTTATATGCTGAAATGGAGAAGAAATGGCGAAAGAAACTCCACAGCTTACAATTTCGTAATGATTTCAAAACATCATTACAGGTCAATAGATATATCAATACAAATAAATTACAATTTGAATGCATTTTTGGGCAATTTCACTCCCACGCATTTGTATCATTTAAATAATCATTTATCTTGTAATAAGCTTTTTTATATAGTTTAGTTTTTACAGTTTTTTTAAATTTGTTAACAGGCAAATCTCTAATATTCATCGGAAGCTTATTGTAAAAACGTATACATTGGCCCGCAAAAGAATTGTTTATTCTGTGGAGACGAGTTTTATATACAACCAGATCGTGTTTCTTCCTAGTATTTACATTATGCGTATGGCATTTCTCAGAAAAATGCATAATGTTTTTCTTTACATATAGTAAGTTTTCCAGTATATATTGTGAAGACACAGTTAGAATATTTATCTCCTTAAACTTTTCTCTGAGGGAGTCACGCGGACCTAGTTGGTAGATTGCTCTAACAGCCCGTTTTTGCAAAACAAAGATGGTATTTATATCTGCAGCACTCCCCCAGAGAAGAATCCCATACGACATTATGCTGTGAAAATAACTGAAATAAACCATTCTAGCGGTATCGACATCAGTTAGCCGCCTAATAGTTTTAACTGCATATGCCGCAGAACTTAGTTTACCCGAAAGTTTTACAATATGTGGACCCCATTGCAATTTGGAGTCTAACATTACTCCTAAGAAAGTTGTTGTTTCCACAGGTTTCAATTCAACCCCATTTATTTGTACATTCGTTTCTACACGTCGCACATTCGGTGTAGTAAACTTAACTAATTTGGTTTTTTTTTCATTAAGCAACAAATTATTAATATTAAACCAATAAACTACTTTTGCGAGTGCATTGTTAACTTCGTCATAATTATCTAATTTTCTATTTATTTTGAAAATCAAAGAAGTGTCATCAGCAAACAACACAATATCATGATTGTCTCTTATGTAGTAAGGCAAGTCATTTATGTACACTAGAAAGAGAAATGGACCAAGAATTGAGCCCTGCGGAACACCTATTGTGACTAGAGAACCTGGAGATCTTTTACCATTTATATCAACTTTCTGTATTCTATTGCTCAGGTATGAGGTCATTAGGTTGAGAGCCTTGTTCCTAATGCCGTAATGGTGTAATTTCCTGACCAGAGTATCATGATTAACACAGTCGAAAGCTTTAGATAAATCACAGAAAACCCCAAGAGCGTCACGTGATTCTTCCCAAGCAGCAAATACCTCCTTTAACAACTCAACTCCCGCGTCAATGGTGGAGCGACCCCGAGTGAACCCGAATTGCTTTTGATGAAATATGTTAAATTTATTGAAATGCTTTAATATTTGATTGAGCATTAGTCTTTCAAAGATTTTACTTAAAGTTGGTAAAATAGAAACAGGCCGAAAATTGGTGGGATCTGAGGTTTCGCCAGATTTAAATAACGGTATAATTTTACTATGTTTCATCAAGTCAGGAAATACACCAGAGTCAATACAGCTGTTAAATACGACTACTAAATAAGGAGCTATTATACTTATAATGGATGAGATAGTTCTGACTGACAGTCCCCAAAGATCCATAGATTTCTTCAGGTCTAGAGTTTTAAACGTATTTATAATATCTTTATAATTAACAGCTGTAAATTCAAAGTTACTGTCACATGATGATACATTTTGTTTAAGCAGCTGTTCAGCAGAGGTGGAAGATGACTGAAGTGATTTAGTTGTCTGTATGGGAACATCTGAGAAAAACCTTTCGAATTCCATGGCTACATCCAAATCAGCTTTAACATTTACATTATTAATCTTTAAGTTAATATTACGGAAACGTGTTTGACTCCTACCAGTTTCACTGTTAATAATATTCCAAGTTTCTTTAATCTTATTTGTAGAATTCTTAATTTTGTTTTTTAAGTAAACCGACTTGGCAGTGGAACAGGCTCTTTTGAAAACTTTAGAATAGTCCCTTACATAATTAACAAATACTGGGTCAAAATTATATGATTTTTGACTATACAAATCGTACAACTTATTTCTGCTATTGTATATACCAGGCGTTGCCCATTCACTAAAAGTTAGATGATCACAGATCGTCTTTGTTTTTGGCACAAAAGTGTTGGTAAATTCAACATTTATCAAATTAAATAACGAACTGTATAGCTTATCCGGACAATCATTATAAGGCAAACATGGTAGCTTCACAATTAATTTTGATTTAAATTTTTCAATTCGGTTTGCATTTATAGGAATAAAACTTATTTTTGTTCTTTGCACTTTTACTTTTTTCCTAGGAAACGATGCTAATTGACCACAATGATCAGAGTGCAACATATTAATAATTGACTTTTGGCTAGGTTTTCGGTTAGTAAAAATGTTGTCAATGCAGGTTGCACTTGTTTCAGTAATTCTTGTGGGTTCATAAAAAACGTAGTCCAAATCATAGGACTTAAATAAATTTAAAAAGTTACAAGTGATTGAATTTGTATCTAATATGTTAATATTAAAGTCTCCACAGATAACAATTACTTTACGACATTTACTGATTTTAAATAGGACATCTTCCATAATTTTTAAAAAATGTTCAAAGGGGGCACATGGAGGTTTGTATACACTAATAACAATGAATTGTTCAAACTCTATACAAGCTATTTCAGTAACTCGCTCAACTGACATACTTACGAGGTCATTTCTTTCCTTACATTTAATATTCTTTTTAGTAATTATTAATGAACCACCATGTAATATGTTTTTTCTGCTGTATGAGCTGACAACATGGTGATTACTAAAATTAAACATGAGCTGATGGCTTTTTAGCCAGTGTTCTGTAACACACAATATATCAATATTATTACAATTCATAAATAACTCCAATTCTAGATCTTTGCCTGATATCCCTTGAATATTTTGGTGGAAAAGGTTGATAAAATTATTTTTAGAATTTTTATTCATTACAAGTGGGGAGGATAATTTATTTGAAACCTTAAAATTTGAGTCTAATTTTTCATTATAGTTAGTACTGCCAGAGTTAGTCTCTTTTGTCTCGAAATTTAATTTAAAGAATATGATGCATATTCCAAATTGTCATTGTTTAATGTCATATTTGACTGCCCAATAGAGGCAGAAGTTAAAGCCAATGAATTGGCTTGTTTAAAAATAAAATAACATAGCGATTTTGCTATTTGTTTTTTGTAATTATTACAAAGAAAATATTTATCTTTTGTCAAAAAAAAATTCTTAATGAAACTATTAAAATCAATAATGTCAAATTTTTTATCATAATTTGCCATTAAATGCAATTTCATATTGTATTTATATCTATAGTCATTTTCTGCATGAGTCAATGATCTACTGTAAGGCAAGGTAAATAAAATTATTTTTTTTACATTTAATTTAGAGAGGCAATCAAAATGTTTTTCTATAATCTTGGAATTAGTATTTCCTCGTCTACCAATAAAAATAATTATTGTACTGTTAGGGCTGTAAGTACCACAGATTACCTTTTGCAATATTTGAATATAGTTAGCACCTGGCACACAGAAATTAGTTACATTTTGTGACATGTACTGACACATTATGTGACCCATATTTTTGCCTATCTCATCACTAAACATAATTACATTGTTTTGATGTTTATTGTAATTTACGTTGTTTTCGTATTTACTTACATTTGCTTGTGTCCCACCTTCATCAAGGTTATTAAGAGAACAATTATTATTATCTGTGAGTGATACAACTTCTGGATAAACTTCTACTATTGAATCTTGTTGATCATATAATATGTTAGAAGTAAGTGCTTCCTTGTTCTGAATGTCCTTAACTAGGCATGAACATGTTCGTTTTTTATTTAAAGATTCGAAACGCTCTGCATTGTAATTACACATATCTTCCATGTCATTTGATGCCATTATTTGGTAACTTAATTGCTTTTGCGACATGGTTTGTATGTTTTTTAGCATACTTTTTAATGTCACTTCAAGACTGTCTATTTTTGGAATCGGAATGTGGAATGTAATATTGGGTATGGAATATTACATTCCACATTCCGATCTCATCAGTAAGGGCAGACGTAACCTCTGGTTCAACCGCGATTGTGCTGTTGCTGTTTCACAGAAACAGGCGGCGTATCGCGCTTGGATCAGGGGTCGGGCTCTTAAAGCTCCTGATATCGAGTCACTGAAAGCAGCCTACAACAATGCTTCCAAGTCCTGTAAGAAGGCTTACATAAGAGCGGATGCCCAGCGCGTCGCACGCATTGGCCACGAATTGGTAACGCATCCTACGGGCTCCCGTAGTTACTGGCGTCTGGCCAAAGCCGTGCAAAGCAACTTCTGCCAGCCTTCGCTGCCACCCCTGAGATGTCCGGATGGGTCTTTAGCTCATAAGCCGCAGGAGAAAGCCGATCTTCTGGCAAGACTCTTTGCGGCTAATTCCCAAGTCGATGATTGCAATGCACAGCCACCGTCACTACCTCATTGTGGCACCACGATGCCTGACATTAAAATCAGGCAGCGTGATGTTCGTGCGGAACTGCAATCACTCGATGTCCGGAAAGCTAGTGGACCCGATGGCATCCCGGGCGTTGTACTTAAGAAATGTGCAGCGGAGTTGTCTCCCGTACTCACGCGCCTATACCAGCTCTCTTACTCTTCTGGACATGTGCCGGAGGCTTGGAGAGAGGCTAATGTGCAGCCTGTTTCCAAAAAAGGGGACCGCTCAGACCCGGCCAACTATCGGCCAATAGCAGTCACCTCGGTACTTTGCAAAGTTATGGAAAGGATCCTCAACAACCACCTGGTCCGTTACCTAGAGGGTCACTCTCTGATCAACGATCGACAGTACGGCTTTAGGCCGAAACGATCGACGGGTGACCTTCTAGCGTACATGACGCATGTCTGGGGTGAAGCCATGGACAAACGTGGCGAGTCATTGGCTGTTAGCCTTGATATCGCCAAAGCTTTTGATAGGGTCTGGCACAAAAGTCTTCTCTCCAAGCTTCCGACGTATGGTCTGCCTGCTCAGCTCTGTACCTGGGTGGCCGGCTTCCTGCATGAGCGAAGAATTCGTGTCCTCTCCGAAGGATGCAGTTCGCGGTTCATGTCAGTGAATGCCGGTGTTCCCCAGGGTTCCGTTTTATCCCCTACACTGTTTCTTCTGCATATCAATGATATGATTCCTCTTGGGAACATCCATTGCTATGCAGACGACAGTACAGTGCATGCGGGCTACTTCGGACACGCAAGGGCTGGACGAGCAGAAACCGTGGAGAGTCGTGAGAATCTTGTCATTGAACTCAACCGAGAGCTCGACCTTGTTTCTCAATGGGGTACAGCAAATCTGGTTGAGTTCAATGCCAAGAAAACTCAGGTGTGCGCGTTTACGGCTAAAACGTCGCCATTCCTTTCCCTTCCCTCTCTCCAGAGCACAACACTTACGCTACAGAGCAGTATCACCTTGCTCGGTATGGAGGTTCGCAGCGACTTGAATCCGAAGGACTACATCGAAAGCGTGATAAAAACAGCTTCACGGAAACTCGGAGTCCTGAACAAGGTGCGGCGTTTCTTCACGCCAAATCAACTTTGCTTGCTATACAAGACGCAAGTACGGTCCTGCGTGGAGTATTGCTCGCACCTGTGGGATGGCTCTGCCAAGTACTTACTCGATGCTTTGGATAGGTTGCAGCGTCGCGCGGCCCGCATCATCGGCGACGAAGAGGTGACTAAACACCTTGAGCCTCTCCAATTGCGTCGCAATGTTGCGTCATTGAGCGCTTTCTACCGTCTGTACCACGGCGAGTGCTCTGAGGAACTTTTTTCCCTAATCCCACCATCTCCCTTCCTTTTGAGGACTACGCGTGCTGGTCTACGTTGTCACCGACAAACTGTGGCTACCATTCCAACGCGAACTAAGAAATTTGGCAACTCGTTTCTTTGTCGCACAATCAAGAAATGGAATTCACTGCCAGCACACGTGTTCCCTCCTTCCTATAATCCTGGGTCATTCAAAAGAGGCGTGAAGAAGCACCTTGCAGGTCAGCAAGGCGTGGGTGGCTAGCGCGGCAGTTTATCTCTCGCGCTAGCTATCTTCGCATCTGGACTCTACTTCTGCTTACCATCAGGTGGAATAGAGTCATTTGCTTGATCTTTTTATAAAAAAAAAAAAAAAAAAAAAAAAAAAAAAAAAACATGTCTTGACAATCGTTTGTCACTTTCTTCTTATCAAGCTTAAAGTGATAGAGACGTACGTCGCTCAAGTCGGCGTTGATTCTTGAGACTCCTATAATAACTACTTGACACCCACAAGATGAATAATATACTTTTAGAAATTTTGCATTTCTGTATCTATTTTGCTTTTAATGAATTTAGAAGTTTTGTTTTTGATCATCCACTTCTGCTGTTGACATGCAGCCGTTAGTCATGCGGTCGATGGCGTCGCGTTCGTGCTTTCTTCCATCACGAAAGCTACTGTTGGCGCGTAAATGCCTTCGGGAGGCATCGGCAGCGCTCGGCGGCCTTCGGAAGCTGCGGGCGCGCAGGCGACATCGCCGGCTGGCCGGCACCGGCTACACACACTACTCAGCGCGACCTCTTCTCGGGCACCGGTCGTGTCTCGCTCGCGTTCATAATAATTATATTACTTTCGAACCAATAAGTCACCTATATACAGTCCTCTTTTATTTATCGTCCCGTAGCTAGGACCCTAACAGCTACAATTTTCGAAGTCGATATTCCTCCGTGCTTCGGAAGGCACGTTACACTAAACCCAGTTGCCGTCGACAGATGGCAGTCGTTCCCAAGGAGGGTGGTGACAGACAGGCATATGGTCTAATAATCGGGTAATACGGGGTAAAATTATGAGTATATCAATACCTGCACCGACTCCAAATAGATTGGGAGCATGTTCAGTGGCGTAGCTACAGAGGCCCTCGGACACTGACCATCAAAACTCGTACTGAACAAAATTGTAATTTAAAGTTTTTTTTTTGTTTTTTTATTTTTTTTCCACGCCACCCAAAGTAAGCATCATAGAACTTGTGTTATGGATACTAGATAGCAGACATTTTTAATATACTTACATAATAATTTTGGATAAGTATTTTTATAAACTTAAATAAATATATAAACAACCATGACTCGCAAACAAATAGTCGTGTACATCACACAAATATTTGCCGCTACCAGGATTTGAACCCAGACCGCTTGATGTATAATTAGCTAATCAGCTATACTGACCACTCCACCACGACGACGGCAAAGTCAAAGTGGGTGCAAAATAGTTACTTGATTATTCATATTTATTTTAGGGTCTCAGTTTTTTTTTCACCAGGGCCTTAGGATACCTAGCTACGCCTCTGAATAGATTAGGAGAGAGAAAAACACATGCAGCCATTATAAACTACCACAAACCGTCAAATTTCCTGAATAGACTCTGAATTATATAACTTAGATTAATACTACGTAGGTACCTATATTTAAAAAGTTTTGCCTTTCAATTGTCCCCAAGATCTAGGTTTTTTCAGCCTTCCCTGTCTTAAAACTATAAATAAATAATATAATATTCTAAACTATAGCTGCTCTTATAACAAAAAAAATAAAAATTAAACATCTTAAAGACTTAAAATAAAAATTTTACATCTTAAAGAATTAAAAAATTTAAAACTAAGCTTACTTCTTACATGTATCAAAATACTAGTATTTTTCATAAAAATTATAATAATTATCATTAATGGTAATAAGATTTTCTCCCAAATCTTGAGTTCTATACCTTCCCTTGTTTCGCAACAAGTACTAACTGGCTGATAGAAGTTCCAAACCCCGCCTTACAAAAGTTTACCTCTTATCAAAACTCCATAAGCGAATTCACGGAGTTGCCCTTGGTGCTTAGCAATTTATCAATCGTACTCTAACTAGAACAACTTGTCTACGACTTTTTGAGAGTCATCAGTTTTTATAAGTATACAATCGCATATTACAAATTTTTTTAACTGACATTGTGTTTTCTGAGAAAATAGAGCAGAAACAACATTTGTAACATTGATTTTTTCATACTCTATTAAGTTCGTAATTTCATCTATTATATAATTACCGTGTCACGATGTTTGTCCTGGGATGAATTCCGAAAATAACAATCCGATTTTAACTTTTTTTTTAAATGTGTGTTTTTTTTTAAAGTCGCCATTTCTGGCCTGTGACTTATCTACGACTGCTATCTTTCGACACCTCCGAACATAGATTACCTCCTAATAGATACCGCATGAATACATATTTGTTAGCAACCTAGTTCACTAAAATTGGCGGTAAGCACGGGGTGAGGGGCATTTACCTGACGCGCTGTGATTGGTTATTTCAAAGTACAGCTAATAGATAGTGATGTGACCATATCATTTTTTTAAGTATCAACTATAATAAGTGATTAAACGAGCTTCCCAAGTGAAGTTCGATCATTATTATATGAGTCGCTTCATTCGAAGATATAACTAAACAGGTAGTCCCTTAAAGGTACTAGGCAACTTCGCACAATATTTAAAAAGTATTTTTATTAACTAAACGTCAAATTCCTACACTACCGGGCGCGGCATCTTAGTAAGCTTACTCATTCTTTAGAGATAGACGGCGAAAACTTTTCTGTTTCGGGTAAAGTATAAAACTAGGTACATTGTGTAACAATGTGTTTTATGCTTATGGGCGGGGAGGGAGATTATATCTTCGAATGAAGCGACTCATATAATAATGATCGAACTTCACTTGGGAAGCTCGTTTAATCACTTATTATATTTCATCGCTTCATTCTTCAGATATAACTAAACAGGTAGATGTTTAGAGATTACACAGAAAGTTTTCAGAAATAAAACTCTTTGCTTATTGAATTACCTATATTATTTAGAAAACACAAAATACATTATTGTATAAAAATAAAAATAAACCTCTTAATATTTAATTATAAGTAGGTACTCATTAAATCTAATCAATGTACACCCGTAAATGACAAAATAGAGTTGGCAAAGTTTTCCTCTTCTATAGTGTTCTGGTTATAAAACTTTGCAAAAATATCAGATGAATTGGTCCAGCCAGCTGTCTTACGAATTGTTTCTATAGAGACTCCACGCGCGTGGGCCGCTGACGTGGCCGCGTGTCTCGTGCTATGTGCACTGTACATGGAAGTGTTGACGCCGCTGTCTGACAATACTTGTTTTATCCAACGACTTATGGATTGTGTTGTTGCTGCTTTATGTGGCGCTTTATATGTCAAAAGCAGCTGACCCGTACTATTAGTTCTCTTATTTTTTGTTACAAAAATATAGTCTCTGAGAACTGTAGCAGGGCATATACGATTATTTTCCATGAAAAAGGTAATTTAAGAATAGGTTGGTCCCGGTTTGGTGCTGATGTTTTTATTAAATCGGTTATGATGATTTTGACGCCTATTTCATTGATGGTGATGTTTTCTAATTTTATAAGGGAGAGGGTTTGAACTCTATGGGCAGTACAGATTGCAAGAAGAGCAACTAGCTTCTTTGTAATTTTTTCTAAGGTAAGTTCGGTATTAGGGTACCATTCAGATAAGAGGTTAAGTACCAGTTGGGGATCCCATGTACTAGAGTATTTGGGTGTGGAGGGCCTTAATCTATAGGCACCTTTTAGTAACCGCTTTACGTTCTCGTCTGTACCGATATTGCTTAATAATAGTGTTAGCAGAAATGAAGAATGAATCGTTGCGAATCATGACGTCACCACAACGCCGCCATAAAAGCAATCGCTAGTTCGCTCTCAGCCCATTTGCTTGTCGGACGTTGTAGAGTGAGGTCGGTTGAAGTGGTAATCGATGTGATTTGCAGTTAGTCATTTGTTTCATCCTTATTATTCGGTTATTGTGTAAAGAGTTGTTTTCTGTGCAATCGCTTGTTACTTGTTGTGAAAATCTAATTGAAAGTAAAATTGTTTTAAGTTACGATGATAATTCTTTATTTATCGTATTTTATTCCATTCCTGATTCCTAAAATCAGAAGTGGGATAATACTTCCTACGCCTACATTAGAGGTTTTTTAAGCTTAAAAGAGAAAATAACAAGCAGTTGCAGGGATTCGATTTATTATGCCGCTACCGTCACAAAATCGGAAAATACGCCACCGCGCCATGAGATTAAGCGTGGTACAAGCAAATCACATCGACACCATCATAGATCTCGTTTTTGTAGTTGTGAGTCGCGTTCACGGTTGTCTAGGAGTGAAAATCTTTCACGGTTTTCGTAGGCGTGATACTCGTGTCTCTATTCGGCACGTAGAATGTAGTTCGCGGTCTCAACGCATCACGCCTCGATACAGTAGATGCCGTACTCATTCACGATCTTATCACAACCGAACCGATTCACAACCTCATTCTAGAGACCGTCGCGGGTCTCAAACGTGTTACTATTCGATGGCGGAGACATTAAACGCGATAGTGTCTAGACTAAATGCCATCGAGGAAAATACGGCGAGTGTAACGCCAACCCTGTCTGACCGTGTTTGTCTTAGGAATACTGTGAATGTAACGCCAAACCCGCTGACCGTGTTCGTGTTAGAAATATAGCGAGTGTAACGCCATACCCATCTGACCGTGTTCGGGTTAGAAATACTGTGAGTGTACAGCTAAACACGTCTGCACGTGTTCGTGTTAGAAATACTAAGAATGTAACGCCAAACTCGTCTGATCATGTTAGTGTTAGTCCTACCCCCGATGCGAGGACAGCAACCTAATCGCAGCGCAGGTGCTTGCCGATGCTAGCATTAAATAAAGCAAGGTGCCACAGTAACTTTGATCTATCGTCTATCAATAACTTTGATGCGAGAGGGTAGAACGCGCAAAATTGGCTAACCGTTGGTATGATTTAGTGTCTTGCTGGAGTTTCTCATTGTCTAAAACGAGACGCCAAAACCTAGTTAGGTGAATGGTCAACCAACGACCACATAATGGTAAAATTTCGTGCGAGTTTAAGTCTATGTGCCATAAAATTGTTCAGGCGCAAATACTTTTTAACGTTATGAACACAACGTCCGACAAATTTCCGACATACGCCGAGTACGCGCGTCGATCTCTGCTTTGTTTGCGTATGGTTCGGGGCTTGAGTGAGGATGTGATGGTTTGAGTGGTGATGCGTGGTGTTGATGACGCTCAAGTGGGGGCGGCGGCCGCAGGTGCCGGCTTGGCTGCGGAAGGCATAGTTTCGTTTCTGGCCATTTGTGTCAAGCCTAGCCGCAGCAAATTGGTCTGCCATGGACCAGCTAGTGCTTTTGGGCAGCGCCACACTACGCCACTAGATTTCGAGTGCAACTGCGATCAGACCTGGATATGTAACCTGGGCCGAGTTAGGCAGAGTGTCAGGTTAGGCAGAGTCCAAGTGTCAGGTTAGGCCGAGTTAGGCCGAGTGTCAGTTTAGGCCGAGTGTCAGGTAAGGCCGAGTTAGGCAGAGTGTCCGATTAGGCCGAGCGTCTGACAGATGGAGGCGCGCAGAGCGGGTGCGCTAGTTCCCGAGCTGCGTGGCCGGGTTCGTTCGCAGTCTGCGTGCTGACCTACCCGGCACTCGCGCATCCTCCACGTGCGTGCCTCTACTTGCGCGCCTTGACATGCGCGCCCTACCTGCGCGCCCTACCTGCACGACTCACCGAGCGGGTGTCTCAGGGCTTGTTAAGGGGGGCGTGAGGTTTGAGTTGGGACTTGGACAGGACGGGGACCGTTGGTGCGTTGTCGAGCAATTGACAACAATTGAGTGCCCCCATACTTGCAATTTTCGATCTTCGCTGGCCAACCGAACTGCACATGGACGCCTGTGGCGCAGGCTACGGTGCTGTATTGATGCAGAAACACGCTGATGGTAACAAACGTGTTGGTGCTTATTTTAGTAAGGTCACCCAAGGCGTAGAGAGCCGATACCACTCATGAGTTGGAGACGCTGGCAGTCATCATAGCATTACAAAATGTTAGACATTATTTGACAGAATTAATTTTCAAAATCGTAACCGATTGCAAAGCTCTGAAGGCCGCCGAGGGCAGGAGAGATCTTCTGCCAAGGGTTGCACGCTGGATGATTTGTCTACGGGATTTTAATTTTGATATCGAATATAGAAAGGGAAATGGTGTCCCGAGAGTTGTGCAGAATTTTTCGAAAATAAGTTTGTGGTTTACCTAACGTTTTTATGTTACAGTTCTTACTTGCGAACGTCTATGTGTGCGTGTGTATGTTTGCAAGTCACGTGGCGCTCTGGCGTGAATCAAAGGAGTGTTTACCCAGGCGCACGCGAAAGGTGCCGTGCAGAGATGTCGGCGGACTAGTAGGTGGCATACCTATGTAGTGGGATGGACGAGCGGCACTGGGTTGCATGTCTTATGACGTGCGTGGTCTCGCTTTTGCGAACCGGCAGACGTATCATTCGATGCGTGGTCTCGCTTCGGCGAACCGGCAGACGTATCATTCGATGCGTGGTCTCGCTTTTGCGAACCGGCAGACGTATCATTCGATGCGTGGTGTCGCTTTTGCGAACCGGCAGACGTATCATTCGATGCGTGGTCTCGCTTCTTCGAACCGGCAGACATATCTTACGATATGTGTTGGGCTTCGGCCTTGCAGACATATCTTACGATATGTTGGGCTTCGGCCTTGCAGACATATCATTCGATGTGTGTTGGGCTCCGGCCTTGCAGTACCTTCTTAATTACCGATGTAGGGCCGAGCCAGGCCGAGCATCTGACAGATGGAGGCGCCGAGCGGTTGCGCCAGTTCCTGAGCTGCGTGGCCGGGTCCGTCGCAGTCTGCGTGCTGCCTACCCGGCAGTCGCGCACCATCCACGTGCGTGCCTCTGCCTGCGCGCCCTGCCTGCGCGCCCTGCTTGCGCGCCTTGCTTGCGCGCCCTACCTGCGCGCCCTGCATGCGCGCCCTACCTGCGTGCCCTGCCTGCGTGCCCTGCTTGCGCACCCTACCTGCGCGCACTGCTGCGCGCCCTGATTGCGCGCACTACCTTACAGACATATCTTTCGATATATGTTGGGTTTCAAATTTGTATCCATATCCATTGATATGTGTTGGACTTTGGTCCTGCAATCTCGTATGGCTTAGCCTTGTACGTAGAATTGTGAGAATAAGCGATGTGTGTGGTCGATGAAGCTTGTAATACGATGATTGTTAGTGAAGTAGAAGAAGTTAAGAAATAGCATCGTGTGTATCATTGAAAGAGGGCCTTGATTGTGTGAGGAATGAAAGAATAGGCAACTTTACAAAAAAGTTTTGTTTTTTGTGTTCATGTTGTTTCTCATCGACAGATTCCGAAGCTGAAGACAATGATGACACCGGTGCTGAGCCCTGGTCTGCTCAGGTTGACCCTGTTGAGGTCTTCCATGAAGATATCTTGTGAAATGCGGCCGAGGACGGCGCATGATCAGGATAGGCCGTGTTAGCAGAAATGAAGAATGAATCGTTGCGAATCATGACGTCACCACAACGCCGCCATAAAAGCAATCGCTAGTTCGCTCTCAGCCCATTTGCTTGTCGGACGTTGTAGAGTGAGGTCGGTTGAAGTGGTAATCGATGTGATTTGCAGTTAGTCATTTGTTTCATCCTTATTATTCGGTTATTGTGTAAAGAGTTGTTTTCTGTGCAATCGCTTGTTACTTGTTGTGAAAATCTAATTGAAAGTAAAATTGTTTTAAGTTACGATGATAATTCTTTATTTTTATTTTATTCCATTCCTGATTCCTAAAAATAGTGATAAAGCAGAACGGTGACTGTTCAAGCTACTATAGGAACATCCACCTACAAATTGTTCACTCAGAAAAGATAGTACAAAAGGTTTTGCTGGTTCAAGCCAGTCAATACCTTTCTCCAAGCAGTACTGCCACCAAAGCTTAAGTGTGACGTTGTATTGTCTCATAGTATTGTCAGACAGCGAAGCCAGCATTAGGTTTAAGGCTCCGGGAGGAGTCCCTCGGTGAATGAAGGCTTGCCGCAAAGCTTCGCGGCTGCCAGGGTAAGCTTCGACCCGAGGGGATGATGGTCTCTGAAATGAGAGCGGAGTGGGTATGTATGTCCATCAAAAAAAAGTATATCTGAACCTATTAGTCTCTTTAATAGGGGAAACCATGGCTGTGCTGGCCAATATGGGAACACGAGGATGCCATAAGCTTCTTCGTCTATTATTTTTCTAAGGCATTTTAGAATCAATGAGAATGGTGGAAATGCATAGAAATAAGAACCTTGCCAATTTATAGTAAACGCATCTACAGCGATAGCGTCGGGATCTTGATTCCAAGATATGAATTTTTCACATTTGGCGTTGGTGCGAGAAGCGAATAAATCTATATGTGGTTCTCCAAATTTATCTTTAATAACTTCGAAAGCTTTTACTGATAATTCCCATTCAGTGTCAGGATTGATAATTCTCGAGTCAAAGTCCGCGTAATTTTCTTTTGTATTTACATATGACGCAAAAATCCAAATATTTCGCTTTTCGCACCATTGCCATATACGTCGAGATAATTCGTTCAAATGCGGGAATTGAATTCCACCCATTTTGTTAATGTAGCTTATAGCTGTGGTGTTGTCGACGCGTAACAGTACAGCACAGTTACTTTTATTATGAACAAAGCTTTTTAATCCTAAAAATATTGATAATAATTCTAAATAATTTATATGTCTATCGCGTTCTATCGCGCTCCACATTCCATGAGACCGGAGATTTTTACAAACCGCCCCCCAACCAGTTCTGGAGGCGTCCGTATATATTTCAAATTCGAAATTTGAATGTCTCATGTGATTGTAAGTGGAAAAAATATTATTTTTCCACCAATTAAGATCTTGTAAAATGTCCTTAGAAAGATTTATCTTAGTATCATAGTTATTGTGTTTTAATAATGAAAGAAATTTTAACCTCTCTAAAATTTTTGTATATACCCAACCATATTTTGTGGCTGGGCATGCGGACACTAATACGCCAATCATTTGAGCTAAGTCTCGAATGGTGCATCTAAGTAAAGTAGAATACTTATTAACTAGTTGAGCTATACTGTTACGCTTGTCGGAGGGTAAAGACATTGTTAAATTCAAAACCTAAAAATTTGCAGCATAATTTTGGTTGTAATGAGCTTTTTTCTCTGTTTATAACAAAGCCTAGACATTGTAATAATTTCAATGTTTCTTTAACATTATTAAGGCAATCAATATAAGAATCTCCAATACATAAAATATCGTCCAAATAGAACACTGACTTAAAACCACGATATCTCAAAAAGGATATGACTTCTTTCATGACTTTTGTGAAGACTCGTGGTGCTACTGATAGACCGTACGGGATCGCTGTGAATTCATAAGTGGTTATTTGCCCTGGTTCGGTTTCGAATTCGAAACGAAGGTACTTTCTGTGCTCGAAATTAATAGGTAAGAGAAGTTATGCTTCTTTTAAATCAATCGTTGCCAAATAACCATTTTTAGGTATTAATTTTGCGGCCGTACGGTAGTCTTCCATCTTAAAATGTAATTTTGGAATGAAATTGTTTAAAGGTTTTAAGTTTAAAATAAAACGTTTCCCTCCCTTTGGTTTAGGTATGAGAAAAATCTTTGATAAAAACCGATCTTTTGTAGGTAAACAAGGAGATATTGCTGCCAATTCTAATAATTTTTTAATGGCAATAGCCATTTCTTGCTTTTCGTTGCATGAAAATTTATTATTAGGTATGAATGACTGTTTTACTGTTTTGTGGAAGGGAATAGAGAAACCGTTTTTAATCCAGTTAAGAACGGTTCTGTTATCCGTAATATTTAGCCAGCAATTATAAAAATATTTAATGCGACCAGCATGTACCTGTATTACTGATGTGCTGCAGCACGGGGTTTGTTCTGTTGAAGATTTCTCGTGCTCAGTATTTGGTGGCCGCGGCGCTGATTTATTGTTGCTTGTGCCGGTCGACGGTTCCCTCCCCGCCCCCCCCCCCTGTTCGACGGGTAGCGAGGAGGCTGCCAGTTTCCCTGGTGGCTAGAACGAACGCCTGTCGGTTGTGTATGGGTAGTAGCGGCTTTCTGAGGTACGGTCTTCTTTATTTGAAGCCCTTGTTTTTCGATGGCTTTTGCTGCTTTGATATTTTCTGACAAATTCTCACCAAATAAGGTGCTGTCTCTTTCTGTGTCATGTATGACATTGAGACAGGTTTTATCTAAGCTTGGTGTAATAAGCTTAATTCTGCTTTGAGTAAAGGTAAAATGCAGGTCTGACAGTAATCGACAGCCGTTACTAAGGTGTTTAATGGCCTGTAACCTGTCGCCATTCAACAATAGCAAATCCATTGCCCTATTGACAGCGGTTATACCGGCACCAAGTTGTTGTTGTTGGACAGTGAGAGTATTCTTGTCCCTATTTCTAACCATATCTGGAAGGGCAGCTGCTATTTCAGCATTTAGTTTTGGTGCCTGTAAAAGTTTACAATTGTCTGGCACTATGTATTCTTTTAAAAGATTTTCTTTAGGTTCCTTTGGGACACCTTTTTTCAATATAGGTAGCCATAATTTGGCTTGACTGTCTAAGATTTTTTCACCAAAATCTGGGGTATCAGAGACAGCGTCTCCAAGTGCTAGTAATAGTTCTGGATCTAAAATTGGTTCACTCGACAGTACCTGTTCTGCTGGCGTATCGTCAGCTCCTTTTTCATCAATTGCCGGCGAATTTTCGCCTTGTGGTAACAGTATCTCTTCAAATTGGTTGTGTTCATTATTGTAACTAGTGTTATTTTGTTCATCTACCAAAAAGAAAGTTAAAATAAGCTCTTTTTTTTTTTTTTTTTTAATGTAGGTAGAATGAGATTTATTAATTTTTTAAATAAATTTCGCTCATCGTTGGAAACTCGCAGTTAACCCCGATGAAAATAAATATGAATAATGTAAATAGATAGTGTAGTCATTAACTCGCAGTTAATTCCTACTAACCGACAAAGAAAAATCATTTTGATTATTCTCTTATAATACTATCGTTGGAGACTCGCAGTCAACCCCGATATATTTTTGTTGTATTTATTGACTCGCAGTCAATCCATACAGGTCGGTCTTAACATTAATTTTTAAAATGAACACTAATCACTTAAAAGAAATACAAGTTACTTACGTGCTAAATCAAACTCATCATCGGATTCTATAATTCGATGCCTTAGCTTCTTTTTTTGTTCCGATTCTTTTTGTAATTTGCGGATTTTCCGATTATAACGCTCAATTTTCTCTTCCGCACTGCGCTTCGGCATTTTTATTTTTAATTTTTGTTGGTACGTGTGCTCGTTGCCTCGCACAAATAAGGAATGAGTAAGCTTACTAAGATGGCGCGCCCGGTAGTGTAGGAATTTGACGTTTAGTTAATAAAAATACTTTTTAAATATTGTGCGAAGTTGCCTAGTACCTTTAAGGGACTACCTGTTTAGTTATATCTGAAGAATGAAGCGATGAAATATAATCGGTAATTTTCCAAACGATATTAAGGATTATCAATGAATATTTTTCAGACACATTTGAATGAAAAGAATGTATAATATACTTATATGATATAATGATTTCAATCATACGTAGGTATATAAAAAATGCCGAAAGCAATTGCTATTTTCATTTATTTTGAAATTTGAGAGATATGATATCGCTGAATAATACCTACAATGTCAATAAAGTAACTCAAATTTATAATAATATAAGTGACGAAAACCTTGTGAAAGCTGAAAAAGATAAAGAAAACAAATATCTTGATTTAGCTCACGAGATTGTTGACATGTGGGACATCGATTCAGCAATTATTGTTCCGATAGTCATATCTGCACATGGACTGATAGCCAAGAGCCTCGATAAACACCTGAAGAGGCTCGCGTTAGGTGGTTGGATCAAGAGTCAGACGCAGAAGGCAGTACTTCTGGTAGCCGGGACCCTGATCTTGCTGCCGATGGGGAACTGCATTTTTATATTATTAAATGTTATATTTTTTAGTGTTTATACATTGTAAAATTTTAATATTTAGAAATATAATTATGTATGTATTTTAAATGTAATAAAGGATAGGAAAGGAACCTATAATTTTTCATTTCTATAAAACAGTAGCAAACTTAAGCAATTAGAAAAAAACCGGTTTTAAAACCAGGTAGCCGGTTATAAAAAAGAAACCCGAAATTAAAAACCGGTTTTGTTTATGACCCGTTTTTGCATTCCCTAGAGCTGTGAACAGTTTCGGCGATATAACATCACCCTGTCTCACGCCTCGCTTGAGCTGTATGGGTTTTGAGTTCTGGTCCTGAAAGTGGACTGGCATAGTGGCGTTTTCATACAATGACCGCAACACTTGGATGTGTCTATAGTCTATGTGGCACCTCTGGAGTGACTGGAGTATGGCCCAGGTCTCGACAGAATCGAAGGCTTTCTCTTCGGTCTTCTGTATAACCTGCCGCAGCGTGCAGCGCGCGAACGATTCGGTATAACTCCTTTCAGAACGCTGTAACTCCGTCGTCACAGAGTTACACTTATCTCATACAGGCTGATGTTCGGGATATTTTCGGTATAGTGTCGGGTCAATTTGGCTCTTGGATCGGTGGCCTGAATGACTGGTCTGTGTGATGTCGCGTAAAGCTGTTAGTAAAAGTTCAATCTCGGCCAAATGTATGTGTGAAATAGTACAATAAAGACTTTTTTCTATTTACATGCTAATATAATTATGTCAAATGACATTTTTTTTTATTCTTTATTTAATTTGGGGCTTTCAACCATGGTTATGTCAGCCCCATTGTATCTACCCTATTACAAAAAAAAAAAAAAAATTTAACAAACTTAATAAAAAAATATTAAAAGTTTAAACCTTTAAAATTATGTATGTCCTTACATAAGAAAAGGAATCAATGTTCGGTCAGTTTAACCAAAGTGCATAATTTTTTAGCTACTTCTGATTTTGGTTGTGCTAATATGTTTTGTACTAAACCTATGTCTCGAATATTTAATTTAAATTCTATACACAGCGATTCCCTTTCAGCCCCGTTCTTGACACAGTCCATCAGCATATGTTGTACATCTTCTATTTTGCCACAAGCATTGCAATTAGGTGAATCAGTCTTTTTCATCAAACATGCAAACTTTGCTGATGGATAATGCCCAGAACGAAGGCGTACTGCAATTTTGATATAGTTTCTATTCAAGTTGTTATCATCAAACCAAGGCACGCGGGTAGGTTCTCCTTGTATAGATTTATACCACATCCCCTTGTCAATGGAAACCATATCAAAATGCTCTTTCCAATTTAGATAACATATATTTTTATAATTAGGTATATATTCCGTATAGTCCGGCAAGTATTCAAACACATTTCCCATACTCGCCGCGTCCTTTGACACAAGGTCTGCCTTCTCGTTACCTACAAGACCAACATGGGCGGGAATCCATTGCAATATCAGTTCAGTATTTTTATTTTTTAAACTATGAATGACTAAGAATATCATAGGCTATCGTTACACCTCTAAAACCAGAGGCGCAGCAAGCCAAATGCTGTAAACCGCTTTTGCTGTCGGAGAGAATAACAAATTTATTAAGTTCCTTATCAATCGCATATGTCAAGGCTTTAAATATTGCAATGAGTTCCAGCGTCATAATGGACACTTGCGCTTGAATCTTGAAACCAGCTGTTAAATTCAATGTTTGATCAAAATAACCTGCACCCAAACCTTGAGAACTCTTTGAACCATCAGTAAAAATCTTGTGCCAACCTTCGTATTTATAATATATTTCTCTAATCACTCTATTTCTCAGCAAGTTAGGTTCGTATGAATTTTTTGGTTCTTGAATGCTGCTTAGATTCAGTTTTAATATATTATCAAATTCAATACCGGTTATTCATATGTCTAGCTAAACATATTAAGAACTTCAGTAGAAGCGTAATTGGAGTGAATAGCTTCTCTGTACACTTTTGTAAGTAGAGGTATTTTTTTGTGTTGCCAGTAATTATTTTGATCACACAGGTTACTTAGCTCAGATATAGACAAATTTTTCTGAACGAACCAACAATGACAACCATCAAAATATAAAAATTTAACCACTTCGAACGTCAAATGTTTGACAGGAAAGTAGGCAGAACCGTTTATATGAGAAAATGAAAATGTTGGTTTTACTATCTTCCGCGCAATTTTTCCATATTTTCTCACCGTTTAAACATTCCCTGGACTACAACAAATATTTCAAAACTAAAATCAGCTAAATCGGCCTAGCCGTTCTTGAGTTTTAGCTTGACAAACGAACTACGATTGATTTTTATATATATATAGATTTCCACCTCATCAGTCGCCATCATGAGGTCTGTTACCATTCCATTATCTCCAAGCACTCCCTAAATGAATTAAAATGGGGGACACCCAGAATTTAATGCTAACACTAAGAAAGGAGATAAATACCGAGGACATGGCTGTATGGGCTAGTTCACTTTGCTTTTTCGTTTTATTGAGATAAAAGTAAGAAATAAATACTCTTTGAGAAACCTCAAAATATTTGCTATAAGGTTTTACCATTAACATATTTTTCCGATTGCCAAATTAAAATTCATTAATACCAGTGTTTTTCGGTTATATTCACGATTCAAATATAATATTATTATCATTATATGTTAACTTTTAACAAAATGTTAATTTTAAAACATAGAATTATCGATTTTATAAATACTTTTATCTACACTCATGTCATAATATTCGAATTACGATATCAAAGGTGAACATAAAATGACATACTTTTTAATACAGATAATCAAAATTAAAATTTAAAAAAAAACCTGTAACATAATGACCCCATTATAACACCGGTTCGACTCATTATGATACAGTTATTTTTCTTAAATACTCGGGAAGGCAAAGGGATCTAACCCATACATTTGTCTTTTCTGTTGTTTTATTTGAATTTATGTATGAGTGTAGATAAAGTAGTGTATGCAACTGCATATAACACGGGTATTAAAACACTCGTTACTATTATGAAACTCGCTGCGCTCGTTTCATAAACTCACACTCGTGTTTTAATACCCTTCATTATATGACAGTTGCATAAACTACTATATATTTATACGTAATACGTAAATACGTTTATACGTAAATTATTACATTTTGATATAAGTAAAATATTCGATACATAATCGAACATAAAAATATCGGTATCGATACGGACATGAAATCCAAGTCACGTCACTGCGCTTTCTTTAGACAGAGACATCATTATAGTAATAAATAAGAGTAAAAGAGACAGTGTCAAAATGTCGTCAACGCCCAATTTGTGACGTAACTTGTCAATGTTGATTTTAGCCAGTATAAGTTGACCTCTGATGCAAATTTATAAAATTTGTAATAGAAATTATAATTTTCTTACCGGTGAAATATAGGCTACCTTTTTGGTAATTAGAGGTCTTGGGTGATTTTCCACGCCATTTTACAGCACAGGAAGCCATTGTAATGTTAAACTAATGTTTTTTGTGTCCAAACCAGTGCATAAATCTAGCGTGTCTACGGGTCACAGATTTGGTCGAGACTAATGTTAAGATTATTGGAGCAGTTGTGCATGCTAGCTAAAGCAAGTATGTGTCGTGCGCGTCGGTTGCCTTGTATGCGGTATCTATTAGGAGGTAATCTATGCCTCCGAATGAAAAAATCCTTCCGAAAAAATGAGTTGAAAAGTTTGTTTCATTAAAGTACTGTACAGTAGCACTGGAAGCTTTGATATTTAAAAGAACGTTAGTTCTTGTCTCATGCTCGCAAAGTTCGTCTTTATGTCGTTTATATGAGAGCATGAAGTAAAATTTTCTTAGACAAAGATTCTTAGGCCCAACAGTTCAACAAAACTTCACAGAATAACTTGAGATAATTTATTTATTTGCTTTAATTTATTTGTCTTGTATAGAAAATACCTCAAAAGTCATGAAACCAGATAAAAATAGTAACCGATTATTATTAAAACGCATCGAATTATTTTTATTCCTTGGCAGAATGAAATATGTGCCTAAGTTAAATATCGCCATGTAAAAATTAAAAAAGTATGTTTACTGGCGGGAATTGGCTATTATTTAAGTTATTTATGTAGCGGCTGTAACATTCTTAGGCTACATACTTTACAAATTTTACTTTAAATATTAATTCAATTTTGGTTTATGTTTTTAAGTAATAATTGTTTAATTTTCTCGCAACCGAAGTGAAAAGCAGACTGTAAAACACTGGCATAAACAAGCCATTGTTGGAGAAAGTTATACTCTACTATTTTATTAACAATTTTATAGAAAACCGCCTAATCTACGCTCGAATATTTCTTTTATATTACCCCCTAGTTTGCTACCTACCTAACTCTTGTGTGATAACGATAATTCTAAATGTGACATTCTGCCTTATAGGTATAGGTAAGTCTAATGGCCGGCCGCGTGAATCACACTAAAACTATCCAACTATGTTCAAAAGGAAATATCATCTTAATCGGTTCAGTGCAGCGGTTTCACTGTAAAGAGGTAACATACAAAACAAGTAAAAAGCTAACTAGCTTGCTTTCATGATATTAGTTACATACATATTTATTTCAGCGAGTCAGAATTGGAATCGAGTGGATTTTGTGAAGCGTAATACATATCAGAGTTGTATATTACTAATGTGGAAAATTTTAAGCGTTTAATAGTGTTTACATCGTTGAGAATTTTGTAGTGATGGATATATTTTTGCATTTACAAACGCGTAAATATTTTAAAATTAGAAAATACACTGAAAATAAATCGGTTTTTTTTACAGTGTATTTTCTTATTTTAGAATTTAGTGATAAGTCCTCTCATGATATATTTCTCGAATTAAGTCCACATAAGCAGTGTCTCGGTGGCGTAATTGGTCAACGCATCCGCCCGGATTGTGGCAGATGCGGGTTCGAGTCCCGCCTGAGGCAAGTAAATTTTTTTCAGTGCATTTTTCTAGTATTAATATTTACGCGTTTATAAACGCAAAAATAAAATTATTCCATAGATTCCATTTATTTTCGGCTTGGGCGTTCTTCAGCAGCTGTTAACAACCATCAGATTATTTGGAATCCTTCTTGATGCTCGGACTGCGGACTTTGAAGACATTGTGATGTAAAGTCAGAAAGCGTAACTGACAAATTGGTCTAAGCTAAACGATACAACAATCGCTACAATTAGGTACAATAATTACCAATTGCTATTCGTGATGGTGGCTGTGTACCTACACTTTTTAGCAATATTTTCTACGTGCTTTGCTTACCTAATTAATCTCAATACTGTAATTTCTACGTGTATCTTCCAGTAAATAAATAAATAATGACTAATATAAACAAACAGTAATACTTAATTGTATCAGACAAAATGATTATTTTAATCTGTAAACCAAGTGTCACTCAAAATGTAACTACATGGACTTCCCTATTCTCACTAATACCTATAAATAACATCACACCTAACCAAAACATAAACTATACCAGTAAGTATCCCTAATCCCCGAAACTTGGAAACGGAAATCAATGTAAGTTTGGTTGGTAATATTAATAACAGGAATTAATGTGTTGAAAGCATTTTCATCAAGCCACAAAAATGTTTATGTACGGCCATTTGTCCATACCACGGTGGAATTCTCCTTTAATACGATACGCCTTCCCAATTATAATTAAGTACACCTCATTTTGCCCTTCATCTAGCTTATCTGGTAACTGTAATAATAAGGACGATTTGTACACGTCTTTGGATTCCTACTAAGATAAGTAAATGTTTTATGCTACAAGCGTAGCCGACTGGTATTCGGCTCGTTTGGCGATAAGTAGTCACCTGCTGCCTGGAAGAGATCGCTCAAAGCGATAAGGCCGCCCATTGTGCATTGTACTAAAAATCTTTTATATCTGTGTGGATGTGCAATAAAGATTATTTCTATTCTATTCTATTCAAAGCTTAGTCGTTTACAATACCAGGATGAGCGTTTCTAGTACCCTTCAACATTGGGTAGAAACACGATGTAGCAGACCGGCAGACTCATTGAACGCCGCCCGACATCCTACACACCTCAATAGTCCCCCGAGACGTCTTTATCCCGAAACCTTTTCCTCATCTTCCTCAGGCGCAATTGTGTGTATGGCGCGGACGTGTACGGTGGCGGATAATCAGAAAAACACAATATAAACCTAATAATACGTCGCATAAAAAAACGTCTGTGGCGTAGTGCGTAAGAGCGTCGTCTCCCACCCGTGAGGCACTGATTCGATCCCCGCTACGTACCAATGTGTTTTCAAATCTTGAATTCATATGTACGTTTAATCGACGCTTTTACGGTGAAGGAAAACATCGTGAGGAAAGCTGTATACACCTATGAAGGAATTCTTAGGCTGTGTGTGATTTCAACCAACCCGCACTTGGCTAGCGTGGTTGACTAAGGCCTTATCGCCCCTAATGTGGGGTAGGCTCGAGCCCCTCGGTGGGGACATTATATGAGCTGTTGATGATTACGTTGCATAAATTCTTTTTGTCACGGCGTATAGGATATAGTCTTTGGTCTTTGACTAAAGAGTATTACACCTGCGCCTTCAGGAGATGCGTCGCGCCCCTTGATAACACGCCTCCGTCACTTGATAAAGCGCGCCACTTCACTATTAGCACGCGTCCCGTTAATCACAAAGTCGATGCTTTCCCAAAGAAATCCAACTGTATAAGGGCGCCACATCAATATAATTTATGCCGTGACGTGACAAATGTCACACGCCACATGTCTCTTCTGTATAAACCGCGCCTTAGACGGTATCACCGCCTCTCAAAAGATGTAGAGTATCTTCCATGAGTGATCATTAAGAATTGCTACAACCCTTACAACCACAAGGCAGTTACGCTGCCTTTTCATGTGGGAAACCAATGCAAGTTAGGCACAACCCAAGCATTCGTTGCGCTTATACGGACATACTCAGCAACATCACAGCTATATTCCTTCCTACGCTCATTCCTTCCTGTATTGCATAGGTACGTCATCAATCATTATCAGAGAAGACCTGTATCATGTGGTAGGAGGGTGCACTCCAAAAAACTGTTAAACCAATCCCTAATTAAAATGAAGGTCATCTAAATAGTACAGCTATACATTCCGTGCAGATGGAACGGAACCCACTGACGAAAATACAATTCACCGACAAAAAAGCGTTTATTACTTGCACTCTTCTGTAAGGTTTTAGGATGTAGGGGCTCCAATTCAAGCTTTCATTCCGCTGTACCCTACCTCGCTTTATTACTCATAGGAGGGTTATCAATTCCAGAACTGCCTTTTAATATTTATTCGTGAACTATCCGATAAGGTTATCCAACTTCCTCTCAAATTGAAAAAACAATGAGTCTGCTAGAAAACTTTAATACATTCAAATAGTAGAAGATCCGAACCTAAATCGACCTTCACCGAGCTGATAATAGAATGAAACATATTTTATTATTAATTTAGTATATTAGAAAATATATTAAAAATGGGTTGTCTAAAAAAATCCTGGACAGACTATTTTTAATTATTTTTTGAAAAATGATTTTTAATAAAATATTGCAACATCAAGATAATAAGAAAATTTTGTCCTGACTGATAGTAGAAACCGTATAGAATGTGCAGCCATTGGGTTGTCTATTATTTACCTGTGCGAACTACTGGGTTGTCAGGTATGAACAGGTATGTCGATATCAGTTACTTTCACTCGATTGGATAATAGAAAAAAAAATATATCATCATAAGCGCTGTTTTATTGCGAATACGTTGATATAGGGTTGTCTGCCAAAAATTTGGTCCTAGTAAGGGTTTGCGAATTTTAAAGATTTAAATTTTAACGCGCGTGGACATGTGTGACAGAGAGATCCGAGGTAAGTATACTGTGTAATAATAAAGGACACAACATTATAGTCGCCTGTGATGGGACCCTTGAATATTAGAAAATGCGCATGCTCAGTATGTCAACTATGGAGGGTAGAGGTACCGCTACTACCCATTTAGTAAACCCTACCCGTTATTTTGGAGCAACTGACATTTGAGTTGCAACAAAAATAATTAATTAATTGCATACTAATGAAATATATTTTATATAATACTAAAATATAATATGTTATCAATTAAATAAATAAATAAATATATATATAACTCAAAATTTTTTGTAACTCAAAATATGATAACACATCCATTACTTACTTTGACAGTTTTTTGCTCTTTTTGGAAAAAATTAAAAAGAAACAAAGTGGACAGCCGAAAATTCAAATTAAAAAATAACAAAAAAGATAGCCTAAACATTTTAGCCTAAACATTTTGTATTACGTTTAAAAATTTTATTACAGAACAGCATAAATACAAAAATAATATTAATGGAAAATAAATTCTAACAAATATTTTTTATTCAATATATGATTCGTCAGAAGTATTATTCTGATTCTCGAATTCTTCTAATTCATTAGATTCCTTTTCATTTTCTTCCATTTCAACAACGCCCTGGATTTTCAAAGGAGTTTGATCTCCGATAAAACCTGTTGGTTTTAAAAAATCATCCAAATGCCAACCATAGTTTTCAGGGTTTGACTTTGCACATATAGAATTAGTTGCATTAAGCCACATAGAATTTACATATATTGTTCTTAAATTTTTTTGTAGTAGGAAAATCCAACATGGCGGTATAAAGTTGGAGTCAAAACTTTTAATCTTCTTTAAAAATTGTTCGCTGTCTTCTTTTGCGCCGTACTTCTTCATAAAAATACGAATTCTCGCATCATTAACTGATTGGCAGTGATTCACGCCATACATTTTTGCTGTAAACTCATCACAGGCGACTATAATGTTGTGTCCTTTATTATTACACAGTATGCTTACCTCGGATCTCTCTGTCACACATGTCCACGCGCGTTAAAATTTAAATCTTTAAAATTCGCAAACCCTTACTAGGACCAATTTTTTGGCAGACAACCCTATATCAACGTATTCGCAATAATACAGCGCTTATGATGATATAATTTTTTTTCTATTATCCAATCGAGTGAAAGTAACTGATATCGACATACCTGTTCATACCTGACAACCCAGTAGTTCGCACAGGTAAATAATAGACAACCCAATGGCTGCACATTCTATACGGTTTCTACTATCAGTCAGGACAAAATTTTCTTATTATCTTGATGTTGCAATATTTTATTAAAAATCATTTTTCAAAAAATAATTAAAAATAGTCTGTCCAGGATTTTTTTAGACAACCCATTTTTAATATATTTTCTAATATACTAAATTAATAATAAAATATGTTTCATTCTATTATCAGCTCGGTGAAGGTCGTTTTAGGTTCGGATCTTAGACTAAAAGTAATGATTAATGATTTCCTTCTATTCGTCCGTTAAGAGCATGGGATTCCTTTTTTGTTTTATATTACATTTACATAGACCCCGGCTTTTTATTCCTTCTCATTTATCCCATTCAATGTTCTCATTAAATGTTAATGCTACTTTGTAGATGTTGTAATTGAGATCAGAATGTAAAGCTATTCCCGATCCCTATCATCAAGAGAAAGAGGTTTAGACAATTGTCTATGTGTCGATAAAAACCTTGAAACTGCAATGTGTGGTAACATTACGATACTCTTCGAGAAAAACTTAACTTTGCACTCAAAGTTCCCAACCACATTTTGCTTTAAATAGACATCTGTGACAAGGGTCTAAGCTTTACCATTGAAAATGTAAACCGAATGAATAACCATTCTTATGTGGATCGTTGACGACCCTAATTGTTTTTGTGGCAGTACATACAAAATAGAGTTTTTGCTTGCTAGTAATACGGGTCATATGGTAATATCGTTTGTTTTACCAAACCCTTTACTTTAGGGAGGTAAAATTGAGTTTACTACAGTGAAATCGTAATATTCTGTACATTGTGGATTCCACTTATATCGTTAATGTTCGTGATGTATCACAAACAATGTATAATGGCCCTTATAATGACACTCTAAATTTTAAACAACAAAATTCACTACTAACATTCCTCTGGTTAGGATGAAGAGGATAAGGAAGAGTCTTCATGGATAATGTATAGCAAGCAAAGAGATTGGGTTAATCTTTGAGGTTGAGTTTAAAATAAGGCAAGCTGACAATATCAGAGAAACTAATGCTGAATTGATTTGGTTACGTAGAAAAGATAAGTCAAAGTTATTAACGAAAAAGATATAAACGGAAGTACATATCTAAGAACATAAAATACTGTTGATAAAATCGAAAACATCCTAAATAAAGCCCAGGTTAAAAGCACTCATAATCTCTGATTGATAAGAGTAGCTGAAGCAAAATAAATATGTAATGATTGTGGCAAGTAGAAAGAAGTGATCTTTGCATACTCCTATGGGGGGTGAGAATGGGGGGGGGGGGGGGGGTTATATATATCACTAATGTCTTCCTGATATCATCCACTTCTTGTGAAGGTACGTGACATTATTTTACTTCTAACAGACTCCAATCGGTTTGCAATGAAATTAATATAAAGCACATTGTTCAAATTGTTCATACAGCACAGTAGTACATCATAACATAAAAGTTACGATTTATAATTTTCACCATATCAAAGAGTTTTAATAATAGCATAGGTAAACGTCAAACTATAAAAGGCCCTCGGGAATATCTAAATACCACATTCATGACCTGAATTTGTAACTGACAGCAGTTGATTCTACTGCCTACTTACAGAGAGCCGCTAGCGGTCAACGAAGCCCGAAGGACAGGAATCAAACAGGGCATCCTAACGTATTTAGGAATATTGTAATCAAATATTATATAACACCACTCGGTCCTTTGAGATGCTAAACTGGCGAAATTAATGATACTGCTTCAAAGTGTGCCTCTGGGCTGTGTGTGGTTTCCGTACCGTTACGTCGATTATCCCGATGTTCATTAAAACCTCTTTTTTCTAGATCCATTGAAATCTAAAAATGTCCTGCGGCCAATGTAGGGATCTGGGGGTGGAATTTTGTTGTAATCCTCGGAAAGCCCTGCCGACCGTGATGCAATCCTTTGTGGCATACTTTTGTTAAAGACTCAGAAATATTCAGGAAAAGGAGTGGGATTCAAATGCGAGCAACAAAAGTCGTAAACATTATGTGGTACAGTCAGCATCAAAACTAGATTAACACTTAAGTTTTCTAGTATTATACTTAAGTACCATTTTTTATGACGATGGAAAATCCATTGATGGGCCATACCGCACGCTGGCTACGCACGTCCTACGCACTAAAAACCACCGGTACCCTCCTAAGCCCTTCTGGGGGCGTTTTATCTCGGCGTATTTTACGTACGCGATTTCACGTAAACGTGCCTAGGCTGGCCCAACCCGGCTGAGCCGAGTGAAACGCCACTGGGAACTTTAGTACCATGTAATATCAACGCTTGTCCAGTAATAATTACCACCAGTGTGTTCAACGATTGTGATGACAAGGTACTAAACTGTTAATCTACTTCTGATGCTGGCTGTACAAACGAGTGAAAATGCAATAATAATAATATGATTTGGGTGGTAAGTTCATTTAGAGTTACTTAATATGGATGTATTCTTAACCTAGATATCATGCGCCTTAATGTCTTTATTATAGCAGGCATCATAGCCACAAAGATAACTTCTAGTATTTATTTACTTAGCAAGAAAATGTATTAAGGGCGTGCACTCGGTACCACCACGTACTTCCTGAAAAATTACATTATACGTACAACTTTTAAAAAAACCATTGCTTATGTAACCATTGCTAATGTTCCGGTCTGATTATTGTCATAGTTAAACATACCCGCGTACATGTTTAGGTTACTTATATTATAACGTATCTGTTTGTCTATAGAAAAAATATATTGTACTGTGTCCATATGTCAAAAAATTCGCAACGAAGAGGTATTGAAGCGTAGGTAAATTACAGTTACAATTTTGGCTTGTATTTCATTAATAATGAATAATAGAAAAATCTACCTAATTGATATATGGTTCATGTCCTCTGTTTTTTATCGTTGATTTTAGTATCTACTTAGGAAATCACCCCTATCTCCTTAAAAATATGGGTGTTCTTCACACAAACTTCACTGCCACACATTGTCACTGCGTGCTTCGAAAAAAGTCTTGAAAATTTTCAGTCACCCATCCGAGTATTGACACTTGGTAGCTTAGCTTTGGAGATCGTGACGAAACACACGAGCGCGGCGTCATCGACCTCCTCACGTGTACTCGCATTAAATTTAATCGTATTAAATTTTATTTTTTTCATCCCACAAGTATTGGATTATTTCCCCTGCGCTTACATAGTTTTCAAAATAATTGAATATTATTTAAACACATTGCGCAAACTTAGCGACGGCGGCGATCCATTTCAAGCGGATGTCTGGTAACGAATATGTGCTAATGCCATCTGCTAAAACCACCGTGTAAACAGAGGGTCTAGCCAAGTGACCAGTCGATTGCGTTTTAACCGTCTAACGAAAATAATAATAATGTATGAAACTGACGATTTATTGCGCAAGTTCTATGGCGACCGTAGTCAAAAATTAGCCCCCCATCCACTAGCGTTTATTGCTGCCGGAATGTCCAATTATCATTTCGTTCGATAGAAACGTTGTATTGTTTGCCACTCGTCTAGGCCCCCAGCAAGGGGCATGATATAGAAAGCGCCCCATTCGCGCGGCTTGGGCGTCGCGTTCGCCTGTGAAGCAAAAAATTACAGACGCGACGGCAAGTATATTTTGTTCGTTGGGTGCTATACATTTTATCTTCAGGGCGACCTCGCCGTGCGCCTGGGGCGCTTTCTATATCACGTCTCTTAACTTCTTACTTGTCTCGAAGCAATTTAAAAAGTGATAAGTACTAAAAGGTTTTATTGACGCTCCTGACATACATAACCAACTGAGCCAACCACGAGCCAACTTTATGTGCCGGAACGACGTGTGGGGCACCGACGTGCGTGTCAGCCTCGTCGTGTGTTTGCTGTGCCACGCGCACGTACTGCAGCGCGTGTACAGTACCGTCTCCTATACCACATACCCGCACAAACAATGCACTCCTGGCTAACCAGCCTCAACTTGATATATATGCGGATGGATGGAAGGTACTTTTGAAATATTGTGTAATGTTTTGCGAGAAGAATGAATGTGAGTCCATTTGTTTGTGTTACATTATAGCTTTAGTTTTACTTTTTTATAATTTGTTAAGTATGTTGTGTTTTTTTTACTCTTTTACTAACTACATTAATTGGATTACTGGTGTATGTTGTAATTAGAAATAATAAATAAAATAAAAAATTAAAATAAAATAAGCACGTGTAAACTCCGCATAAAACAATATTTTTTTTTACCAGTATTAGTAATAAAGATGATACAATTGAACATACCAGTGGGTACTTATCTATATATATAAAAATTAATACTGACTGACTGACATATCAACACACAGTCCAAACCCCTGGCTCTAGAGATTCCAAATTTGGTACGTAGGTTCCTTATGAGGTTTTGGAAATTCAATACCTAATTAGGTAAAATACCCCTATTTTACCTAATTAGGTATTGAAATGAAAGTTTGTATGGAAATCCATAATTTTTTAAGTAAAATACATGAAATTTTGTAGGTATATGGCGCTTGGGTTAGAAGAAATAAAAAGAAAATTTAAATGCTGCCCGAAGTAACTATTCTACGCGGACGAAATCACGGGCATAAGCTAGTTTTTAGAAAAGCCTGTAAGAAAAAACCCTTCATTTTACCCATATAGCCAAATCAAATAACCTCCTGAGGAATATGTATTATCTCTTTTCTTATCGTACAAATGAGGCCGCGAATAAATGGTTCTATCATTACAAAATACTCCTTTGTGGTACTCAGATCCAATTTAGAATAAAATATTGCCTCCCTATTTTCACTAAACATTAATTCTTGCTGGTTTGTGTCATACGTGCCCTATGCTACGACCAAGCTATTTTTACCACATTGTGTTTTTTTATAGAAAAAAAATACTAGCGAATTCAAACTCTTCTTAGTTAAGTGGTTGTTTAAATGGACAGTAGTACATTAATATACAATATATTTATTGACGCCATCGTGGTGGAGTAGTCAGTAACGCTGCCTACACATCAAGCGGTCCGGGTTCGAGTCCTGGTAGGAGCAAATGTTTGTGTGATGAACACGAAACAAGTTCTTAATGATACTTGATTTGGGCTAGATAACTGGTGTGAGCATGGAAATATATTTTATAAAAAAATAAATTAAATTCTCTCTCTCTCTCTCTCTCTCTCTCTCTCTCTCTCTCTCTCTCTCTCTATCTCTCGGATACACACACACGCACAAAATATATCCAACGTTAAATAGGAAACAGACATATACAGGGTGGAATTTAGTAATGCCACCTGAAGGGAAAGTACTCTTAATACTGTAGATAGAAAATTTGACTAAAAGGAAACATTCCTTTATTTTTGAAAAGAAAGAAAACGGCTATCAAAGGTTTTTGAAAATTTGCTTGCTACACCCGGGAGTCGAACCAACTAAAATCTGTAAAAATTACATCCTGTACCTTTATTGCATCGATCGTTAGGGTCAATTATTAAGACGAAATCTCTGTATAAAACTTGATAAATTAAATGAAAGGAAAGCCATGAAACCCTTAATTATTTTATTTATTTACATAAAATGATAAACTAACTAATTAGTTGCTCGAAATGGGCTCCATTCTCTTGAATACACAAATTTATTCTTCTAACAAATTCATTCATTTTAAGGTACTTATAAATGACGTCAATGATAATTATTAACTACTAACATGGATAGCAGATGGATCTTTGAGTAAAAGTGCTTTAACTTGACCCATTGAATTTATAAGTCCTTTTTCATGGTTTTCCTTTCATTTCAATTATCAAGATTGTTGGAGAGATTTCGTCTTAATAATTGACCCTAACGATCGATGCAATAAAAGTACATAGTGTAATTTTTACAGATTTTAGTTGGTTCGATTCCCGGGTGTGGCAAGCGAATTTTCGAAAAATTTTCAATGCAGTTTTCTTTCTTTTCAAAAATAAAGGAATGTTTCCTTTGAGTAAAATTTTCTGTCTACAGTATTAAGAATACTTTCCCTTCAGGTGGCATTACAAAATTCCACCCGGTATATAAGAACACGACAGTTATTTTTATGTTTATTTCCTATTCTAGAATAGAATAGAATAGAAATACATTTATTGCCATAAAACAGACGACGCGGTTACACAACAAAATATACTTACAAACAACTTAAAACAAAGAAAGAACTAAAACTAAAAGTAAAAAAATTGGTTGTCTGTAAAGTCGGTTTACTGACGATAGTTGAACGTGACAACGTCTTAAGAAAATACTGATGGAATGGTAGCATTTTTCAAAAGAAAAATTAAATTTCATTTGTTTAATAGATTTCGCATTATAGTATGAATAAACTTGTAATGAAATCTCTTTGGCTATACTATTTGTATCTGGCTGGTTTTGGTATCATTGAAAGTTTAAATTTTAAAGAACATAATTCCGAATTCAAATTAGAGAATTAGATTCAGAGCGAGGTAACGCCGCATGACGTCATGTTTTTTCGTGCATGCAACCGGCTCTATCGAATTATAAGACGTTGTCACGTCAAAAATTAAAGTAAATAAGTAAACGCCTATTGTGAGATTGTTGCGATCGCACGTCGTAGGTCATGGCAACGAGGTCCATACTCAGCTTATTGCTATGCTACGGCCAGGCGCAGCACAGCGCTGGTTTTCAGTACGGACCCCAAGTGACGTGCGGACGCGAGGGCACACTGCGCTGGTGTGAGTGATCGGCACCGACAGTCGACACAACAGTCCCTCCCTCCCGCGAGCATACGCTGCTTACGACGGGACGCCTGTGCGCATCACTACGTAAATGAACCCGAGCGAGCGACAGTGATAATTATGAATATTTAAATTATGGATAGCCAAATGCAAACAAATTAAACATCACATCAACAAATACGTAAGTAATTTACATTACATTGTCTTGCATATCTCTTGCTTTTGTATTTTTACTATCACATATACTTAGGTACACATTATTTTTGTTTCAGACCAAATAGCTAGGTATGTATTAATAAATAAGGGACCAAACTTCAGCCGGACCTAACCCTGTGACTCGATGCCTTTCCCTGTATATGGCACGCGCATTATTAGGTAAGGATTGAATCTTGGATATTAAGTTATAATAGAAAATAACAGTACATTGATAATTTAAATTATGGTAAAACTATTTTGTAAATTGTTAATTAAATAAATAATAACTAAATAACTAAATATTAGAACTTATAGAAATGAGAGTCCGCCGGATCAGATTTCTGTCTTTCGAGCAACAGTTTTTTTAAGTGTGACTTAAAAGTTGTTACTGTTTTCAGTGTTCTCAAAGGAGGAGGCAAGTCGTTCCAGCAGCGGGTGGCGGCGTACTTAAAACAACCTCTGAAAGCCGCGGTTCTGAACCTGGGTACATGCAAGGGAGTCAACGCTGAACGGATTGAGTAGCTGTAATTATGGTGTCTCCAATCGAATTTGGTAAAGAGGTACTCTGGTTTCTCAGATTTTATGACGCCGAATAATAAACAAGCAAAGTGTAATTTCCTTCGTGCCGACATTTTGAGTATATTGTGTTTATTTAAGTATGGTGTTATGTGACTTCTCCGAGGTATATTAAAACAAAAGCGGGCACACGCATTTTGTACACGCTGGATCAATCGGGCTGTACGAGATAACAAGCATGGTCCATATACAATGTCACAGTAGTTAAACTTAGATAGAACTAACGTGTCTACTAGTTTTTGTCTCATGGGAATACTTAGAAATTGTCTCATCTTGTATAGAATTTTTAACCTATAAAAGCAATTTTTAACTACATTATTGATGTGATTTTCGAATCGGAGAACTTGGTCAGTTATTAGTCCTAAATTATTCGCCGTTTCAACCCTCTGAATAGATTCTCCCGCAATTTTTACGTCCGGTTTTGCACATATTATATTATTGACTTGTTTTTTACTACCTATAACTAGAAACTTAGATTTTTCAGAATTAAGTACTAGTGCATTATCATTCGACCACAGTGCTACCCGATCCAAGTCTTCATTTATTTTTTGAACGGAGGATGCGGTATCACGCGGATTAAATGAGTAATACAGCTGTGTATCATCTGCGTATATGTGGTATCTACAGTTTTGAAGACAATTAGCCACGTCTGCACTGTACAGTATAAATAATATCGGTCCCAGAAGCGAACCTTGCGGGATTCCCCTTAACACCCTTAATGGTGACGAGGAGACAGTGGAACCATCCTCTTTCCTGATCTCGACTATCTGCGACCTGTTCATAAGGTAACTATGGAACCATGCAATTGTGTCTGGAGAAAATTTATTTATTTATTTTATTTGTCACACAATACAGAGTTACAACAGACATTAGGTGGATGACTCGACAAATTAAGTAACAATTATAGGCTGGAACTCCACAAATATGTGTAAACAGCATATATAATCCAATTAAGCAACATAATAGATAGGTAGATGAAACAATATAAACTATTATATATAATTATATACATACACCATGCTATATATGTATATTATAAATAATTAAATTCTTATTATTATTATTAATTCAATTAATTAATTAATTATTCTTCTAAGATATGCCTTCCAACTATTTAGGGACGAACCGCAAATGTCAGGTACTCCGTCCTGCTGGCTTAATAATGCGTTATACTCTCTGCACATTCTGTATATAGGATAAAAAAAAACCATAATAGGACATCTTTGACAGCAGAAGGGATATATTTATTGCATCAAATGCCCTGGAGTAGTCGAGTAGGGCTAAAATTGACCCTTCCCCACGATCCTGGGCCTCTAAGATATTGCCGACAACATCGGCCAGTGCAGTAGCTGTCCCGCGCCCCTTTCTAAAGCCAGATTGCAAGTCAGGCAAGATGCCATTTGTCTCCAAAAACTCTGTCAACTGCATGTATACTACTCTCTCTAATATCTTGGAAGGTAAGGTAGCAAGCTGATCGGGCGGAGATCTTTACAGCACTGCGGATTGTTGTTTTTTGGCAGTGGTCTCACAATTGCCCTGCGCCACAGCTCAGGAAACGATTTTGTGGCTATTGATCTATTAACTATCTCCGTGATCGTCGCAAGGGATTGGGGGAGAGTAAGAGTTATCATCTCTTTTGAGATGCCATCAATACCCTGCGCGTTACTCGATATGGATCTAATTATTTTTAAAATAGCTTCCTGATCCGTATATTTTAAGGAGAAGGTATTTGAATTATATCGATTAAATTCGAAAAACGTCAGCTGCGAAATGTCGACGTCCGGGTTTCCTGGGACATTCAAAAACTCGGAATTTATTTTCTCTGCGTCTTCGAGATGGCCTAAGTTTACATAGTCATTGCTGACTGGAAGAACAAACTTTTTTAGATTTGTCCATAACGTTTTAGAGTCTCGCATATTATCGTTAATATGTTTTTCAAAGAACGCTTTTTTTTCACTATTCAAAGAGGTTGACGCCAAATGTTTAAAATCTATATAATATTGTTTGTGGGCTGCTACTTTAGTTTTGTGCCATCGATGGCGAGCTTCATTACGGAGTTTAAATATTAACTTGATATTATCTGTAATCCATTGAGTGGGGGCGTGTTTAAATGACCTTGTTCTATATGGCGCATGAGTATTAAATAAACCTAGTATGTATGAATTAAAAGTGCTCACCATATCATTAACGTCTTGCAAGTCGGATATTGACTTCCACGGGATCAAATTTAGGTCATTTTGAAATTGTTTACTCACTATTTCTTTAATTGGCCTGTATGTAACTATTTTGCGTGATGTTACATTCTTTTGGTAAACAATTTCGCAAGTCACAAATGCATGGTTCCCGAGCTCACCTATGCGATCGACTACAACACCTCCATATTTAGCGTCCGTACAAATCACATCAATAAGAGTAGCGCTCTCGCCTACAAAATGCGTGGGCTCAGTAACAATTTGTTCTAAATTAGTGTAATTTAAAAAATCTAATAGTTTTCGCGAAGCATGACTGTCATTACACATATTAATATTAAAATCGCCTAATAGTATCACATTGTCATAAGGGGCCAATGCGCTAATGCTATCTGTCAATGCATCGAAGAATTCATCCAGCTCAAGCCAGGGTGGACGATAAGCCGTGCCTATCAATAGTTTTCTTTTGTTATTTTGCATACTCATCCACATCTGCTCGACTGCGGGATGGTGAGGATGCGTTCTTACCCGTACATTAATACCTGTTCTAATATAAAAGCCAACCCCACCACCACGACCCTCGCGAATGTTCATGGGTCGTGGGATGTGGCGGAGTCCGAATCCCGGAACGGTCGGAGCTCGACCCTCCTCCCCTTTGCGCAGCCATGTTTCATTGATGGCCATAATGTCCACAGAATGGTGGTTCATGGCCATCAGAAACTCATCTTGGTTCGAAGCTAAGGACCCAGCGTTATGTAGACCAAACTTAATTTTTTTCGAGAATTTTTTTATATACATAAAAGAAACTATAACATATAACCGATACGATATAAATAATGACAGAGTTTATTACAAGAGTATACAATTCAACGAACAAAAAATTAGCTATCCTTCTCATAATATAATAAGGTTCATTATTTAAGTCATCATGAAAACGGTAGTTCGACTTACTCACGCGACCCAACCCAGTTTTGCCTTTCTTACACTTACGAAATGCGATCACAATACCTATGTGCCATAGTAACAAAGACATCAAACACAACTTGATACTGAAACAGAAATATAAAATAAAAAATAAATAAATTAAGTCTATCCCAATTATCCTCAAAAGAAAAAATCTCAAAAATAGCAGTACAAAAATAATGACTAAATTAATCACTACTGTTTGGTTTGTTGGCTCCAAATATGCGGCATAGGTCTTCTTCATTGCGAATGAGGTGCACCCGGTCCCCTGGTTTGTGTCGAGCAAAGATACGACCATGCTTCGTCCAAACAAACTGCCATCCGAGACGCTGTCCCGCATCTCGCGCCCCACGAAACAACTGTCTATTCAGCTTTGTAAGGCGCTCATTTAAGTACAGACGTCGCGGCGGGCCGGCCAGGTTGAGACTAGCGGTTGATAAGTCCCTTCGCACTCGTGCGCTGCGAATTAACTCATCGCGAATATCCCGACGCGCCAGCCTGACCACCACAGGACGCGGACGGGTGACTACGGGACCCGAAGGGCTCGATGCGTTCAGTTGACGTCCCCCAACACGATCCACGCTCACTAGGTCACGCAAGTCGATCTGCACACCCAGTTTAGTTCCCATTTCCTTAACAAATTGGGTCAGATTTTCGCCGCTTTGTTCGGGCAGGTTGGTAATTTCAAGTTCGGTAGCCAATAGCTGTTGGTCACGGTCATTTAAATCCTGCTTGAGCTGGAGGATCCTCTTGTCCATTATCTCCACCGTTTCATTTTTCAATTTTGCCTCCATAACACTCACACGCTGGTCTATGTTGTCCATTCTATCGTTGCACGCTGATATAGATTCTTTAAGGTGTTTATTTTCTGTTTGGAGCTCGGCCATACTCGTGTGCAGTTTCTGGAATTCGCTATAAAAATCCTTTTTCATTTTTAGTAACTCCTCTCGAAAAATCTTTTCGATATCTTTATGTAACTCTTCTTTGAAATTTCGAAATAGTGTAGGCATGTCGGGATAAAGGTCCTGTGTGTCATCCTGAAATGTACAGCTCATTACGCTACTATCTAATTGTTCTGTTCTAGACAGCATATTCGATGACAATCCCCTAACAGGCGTCTCGGCACTATTATTCGTGGCTATGTTTTTGTTGCATTCGGGACACGTCCATTCATTGTTTATTTGCCCTGTGGATGGTAAGCTAACGCATCCACGGTGGTATTGAGCAGGACAACGGGTACATGAGGCGGCCTCTTGCGGCGACAAGAATTTAGCACAGGCCCCGCACTTAATAGGCATGCTGCTGCGCGTACGATTTGTGTGTAATCTCAATCAGTGGTACCTCACAGTCTCAATAGATGGCGTTGCGGGCAGATCTATGTTTTATAGGATTTTAGTGGCGCTTATGGGGGAAAACCACATAGGAATGTATACTGAAAGATTGTAAGGTCGTGTATACACAGTAAACACCACACTATTGTTTGAAGATTAGGGATACCAATCTATTGTTTTTTTTTTTTTGTTAAATTAAGGTAGTTTTATGTAACTTTCCACTCGTATACTTTATTTTGTTATTTTCTTATGTTAAAACTTTACACTAACACTGTATAACGTTTTCACTAAATACTGACACTATGTTTTTATGTTTGCTAATAAATACTTGAGGCAAAATCTGTTATTTTATTTTTAAGCAATGAAATAACTGACACAGGCAGTGATAGCTCCACGTCCGTCTGAATCATACCATTCTACGTTAATATTAATAAGTAATCTTCCTAAAGTTCCTATTAAGCAATCGTTCTCGTCTACGCAGGAAAAGCCGCCTCATGTCAGCTCCTTTTTATGCTATCCCTTATCGATCCTATTACAGATTACGATGTGCAACTTGATAGTGACTTGCAAACACTGGTGGATAATATAAAAAAAAACTCGCCAATGCTCTTTTATTCAACTCCCACTGGTGTTTTAATAACCTCTATTATGTGACAGTTTAATAAAGCACTATTAATATCATTTTGATATATGATGTTATTTCAGTGACTTACAGATTTGTCTGAGCAAGTTGTTTACAGAAAATTTCTAATCATTATCTCAATTACCTTAAAACCCTTTCCACATTATTACATTGATAGTGGAAATGTATAAGATGATTATAAAATTACTTACTTTATAGAATTATAAAAATAATACTGAAGTTACGTCTACATAATGTTAATTTAACGATTTACCGTAAAAGCGACGAATAAAACAATAAACGTACATAATTATGAATTCAAAATTTGTAAAGACATTGGTACGTGCTGGGGTTCGAACTGGTGCCTCCCGGGTGGGAGACAACGCCCTTACGCACGCCACCGACACTTCTCTCATATAATCCCAAAGAAGTAATTCGTTGGTTAAGTTTTTCATTCAGACTGTGATTAAGTAATCAGAGCTTTTCTTTTAAATCGAAATGTAGTAGTAGCACTTCTAACTTTGCGATAATAGATTAAGTACACATTACAATGATATTATTGCTAAAGACTCTACTCGGCGGTATTCAACCTTACGAGGAATATATTGCATGGGAGCTATACCCCTAAATCTTGATCACACTAATTCCATGTCTCCGCTGTTTATATTATTCATGAATTAACAAGGCGTTGAATAAATATGTATGTAGATATTAATGTTTAGCTTGAATGTCGATCTTTGACAGTTATAGTTTTGAATATTAATTACAACTGATTCTTAGTTGAATAATTAAAGTCCTCTCTTCTACGTAGAATTGCTGCTACCATGGTGGAGTAGTCAGTAACGCTAATATTTTAAGCTTACGCGTTGCATTATTCACTCGGTTAATTATATATAGGCTTTAAACGCGCTCAATATAAACATAGGTATCGAAATACTATGTAGGTACCTTGACTCGATGTTTCGACTGCCTTTTTGCAGTCGTGGTCACGGGCGAACTGGTGCCCCGCGCCATCGCCTGCCAGAAGAAAAGAAGGTATGGTCCTCGTCTTCTCTCACACTCGGATAATTTTTCTCAGTCCTACCGTCGCTTCGACACATAAAACTGACTCAATCTGGTTTATCGCTACACTTATGAAATCGCGATTTGCATTTGGCTATCACAGGTTGAAATTTCTATACTTCTTATTTTCAACCGCTTCACACACAATGAGGTCCCGTAATGGTATGGCTTTTCCTAATACGACATACATAGTAACATTCCTTTTTGTACCACAGTAAAGATGTTTTTTAAATCATCAAAATCGGTCCATCCGTTGCAAAGTTATAAAGCAATTTGCGTCAACTGATTTTATTTAATCCGCTGCGCTCTACGGCATGGCTGTGACGTCACCCGGCACTATCCGCCCGCTCCGAGTCGCCGCACACTAGGAACTTTGACTCATTTTCATCTCATTTAACTATAACTTCAGTGTTAATAAAGATATTAACATGATTTTTTTTACTTGATAATCTTGAATAAATATGCTTTTAAATACTCACTTCCGTGAGTAAAAGTTTATTTCTAATAGTTAGAAATAATAGAGGAATAAGTAGGTAGGTACTTAAAATAATATTTTTTCTCAACTTGACATCATAAAACTTTACTCATCATCATCTCATAAAGTTATAACTTCCGTGTTAATAAAGATATTTATATGATTTTATTCCTGATAATCTTAAATACATATATTATATACTATTAAATAATGTATAATTCGTGAGTAAAATTTTATTTTAAATAGTTATAAAAATCGAGGAATAATTAGATTTTTTTTCATCATTTCAGCCGAGAGAAACCCACTGTTGGACATAGGCCTGGACATTATTTCTCACTTTGACATAATATATTTAAATGTGTTACGCAGTGAAACCCCAAAAAACATATATTTATCCGTCAAATTATATTGTTATTTCCTAATAAATAAAACTACTGGGTGTAAAAGACATGAACAGTCAAACGAGAACCACGTATTCTATACATCAAAATAAGACATATTTCAAAAAAAATATTGCTGGGAAATTATTTTTATTTTTTGGTGTTAAAAAAAATTGCAAATTGTACCGCGCAATGTAAAGGGCTCAACTCGCACGCAACTCGCAAAACCGCGATAATTTTGCCAGACGGCGGCCCCGTTCGTTAGTGTCCATGCGCATCGAGTGAGCTACATTGAAAGCTAACGTTTTGAAGCCATTTTTTGTTATGAAATACTAAAAAAAATGATAATGTTTCTTTGGAAAATAATTAAGAAATAACGTATAGAATACGTTTTCATAAAAAAATGAACAAAAAATTTATGACTTTGACCTTCAATAAAATCGTAACTATCAATTTCCCAGGTATAGTCTAAAGGAAGAAAAATGTTATGATGGTGAGCAGAATACATGGTTCTCGTTTGACTGTTCATGTCATTTACATCCTGTATAACCAGAAATTCAGCAAACGTCGGCAAAATCTCTAACAGAAATTGTGAGAAAAGAAAATAGTAGGTACCTATACATTATGATTGCAAATTATTATGTATATTTGGATAAGTAATATTTGACTAAATCACGGTAATGATAGAAGATAAACATTGTAAACTAAACTTAACTGAGTAAAAAAATCCATTTTTGTTCAGCAAAGTACCTACACATTCCAAGATTTTGAAAATTGTATGTATAGTTTTGATAATATAAAATCATACATCATACAATCGCCATCATATAATCGAAATTACACTTAATTATTTTAGTAAGCTACTATCTATATGTAGCCGTAGTACTAGCTTTTGCCCGCGACTTCGTCCGCGTGGAATAGTTATTTTGGGCTGCATTTTTGGGACTTTGGATTTCCATACGACCTTTCATCACCCATTTCATCCTTGTGAGGATAAAAGGTCATGATTTCACCTATCAGGAAAAAAAAAACAATGCCTAAATTATAATTTTGACGAACGTCCATGCAAACTTTTATCTCTCACATCAACCCTTTCAAGCCTTTTTTCGAAATAAAAGGTAACCTATATCCTTTCCCAGCGTCTAGTCAATATTTGTACCAAATTTCATCAAAATCGAATATACGAAAGCGTGACTTTGCTTAGTCTTACATACAACCTTTCATCCCCAAATGAGTCAAACTTTAAAAAAACACGAACAAAATATTTATTTATTACTTATCAATTTATTATTTATCAAGTCCAAATTCAAAGTTTCATGTTTAAATCTTCAATAATGACGAACTCCTATACAAACTTTCGACCCTTATTTCGACCCCTTCATGCCCTTTTTTTACAAATAAAGGTAGCTTCCTACAAAACATTCTACAAAAAAATACTAGACCTAAGGTCTAGTATATGTTGTATGTAGGTACATGTATACAACATATACTAGACCTTAGGTCTAGTATATTTTAATAAAATATTTATTTCTTTTTTATCAAGTGCCTAAATTCAAGTTTCATGGCTTTTCTTTAAAAATTAAGATCTTCTATACAAAATTTCATCCCTTATTTCAACCCCTTCAAACCCTTTTTCGCAATAAAAGGTAGCCTATCTATATGTTATTCTGATGTATGAGCTATATTATTATAAATTTTAATTCAAATCCATTCCGTAGGTTTTGCGTTAAAGACATAGAGACGTATATACGCTCGCATACTCCTTTCACTATCCGATCCATACAAACTTTCGTGTTTATAAATTAGTAGGATTGCTCAAACTGCACTAAATTGTCACTAAACCTCTTGAATAGGCTTTGTCCACCACTATAACATCAAAAAAAACAATATGTATAGTATTTAATACGATATGTTCGCAAGAAACGCTGCGCGCGGGTATAGTCGGCAGTGATGTAGTGCCGAGTGACGTCACACGCCTGCCAAGCGGCCGCTTAGCGGAACGATCCGTTTTTTCGTCATAACTTCGTCAATTTTCATCGTAGAAAAAAAACTTTGGTACCATTTATTTTGTTTTTTAATTGTCTACAAAGCTACATTCATAGTTAAAATCGTTACGGATCCTCATTCTTTTATAAAAATTTCGATCGGTGAAGAGGACTTTGGGGTCATGTAGCTCCATCCAATGATTAACCCCCGCGTCTATAATATGATACGCTACCGCTGATTTCAGCGTCTGTCGGTTTTTAACAGCTGCGATATGTTCTTTAACTCTTTCAGCGATTGAACGCTTTGTACGACCGATGTAAGAACTACCGCAACTACAGTCGATTTTGTATACGCCCGATGTTTGAAAGGGTTGAAAGGGTACACGATCCTCAGTGTAGCTGGTTAGCTACATTACATAACGGAGTATATACAGTTTTTATTGAGTATTTATTTAATACTGATCCAACTTTGTCCGTTATGCTCCTTACATAAGGCTCACATTAGGTCGCATCTCCTTCTTCCGCTATCTTCTCTCAATACATTTCCTAACATTGTATCCATTATTTGTAAGTACTTCCTAAACTAAGGCAAGCTCGGACTCAAGATGTTCAGGTTCACATAGTTTGTAGGCTCGGTTCGTCAGGCCTGTCGATACAGACTGTAAAAGAGGTGGATGATAATGAGGTGACGCGTGCAAGTATGTGTCAGTGTCTGGCAGGCGACGCCGCAGGGCACCAGTTCTTTCGTGACCACGACTGCAATAAGACAGTCGAAACGTCGAGTCTAGATACATAGTATTTCGATACCAATGTTTATATTGTGCGCGTCTAAACCCTATCTAATTAACCTAGCTGGTTGAAATCTTGGCAAAGGATATTTTTTTAGAGACGAACACTAACATTTGTTCACGAGTAATGGTGATTACATACTTTTGGTCAATTATTAAAAAACATATAGGTAATTATGCTTATTTTATGCATTACGTAATATCCTTATCACAATTTCTTGCTGATTATTAATTTGGACTAGATAATTGGTGTGAGCTCGGATATATTTATTATTATTCAAATATTTCTCAACCAATATTACTTACTGTGTAAAGAAGATTAATCAAAGTAATAATCAGTATCACAACTTACACTTAACGTCCATGAGAATTTTATGGTAATGGTCAAAGAAGCGATAAAATGATATCACATATCCGCAAGGAGAGTGATAATAAAAAAGGAGCAAGCGCCTTACACAAACTGCTCCTTTTCTAGTAATTTTATTTATCGCTGATAGAAAAATGTCGAAGGTCGAAGCAAACTGCTCTAACTGTACAGAAATTCCGTAAGTTCTGTATTTTTTTTTTAGTAAAAATAGGAAAGCATTTGTCCACACTCTCACCTAATCAGACTACTATGTTATATGTTTACCTAGAACTAGCCTATTCACACTCGCTTTGGAGTTATCAAGTTCCGCTCCTTAGCTGTTCGCATTCTATGAAAAATTAAAATTAAAATATTTATTTGTAACTAAAATGTTGTACATAATTTGTTGGGGGAATTCTCTCTTTAAGTTTTTATAAACCTGTACTGAGAGGATTCAGCTCTTCAATATGCTACATTAATGTGAATATAAATCAATAGTAAATATATTTATGTATGGGTGTATGCAAGACCAATAACCAAAAATATAAATGAAAAATTAATTACATAATTAGTCAACCGTATTGCATGAATCCTACTTATTAATATAAACGCGGAAGCCTTAAGAAAAAGTGGAACGAGTATCTAAAACGGCTGTCGTGGAATCGTACGAAATATGACCTGGTAGAAAGAAAAGCCAGGAGAGTGCTTATACAGCATCATCCCAGGCACTGTTCCAGCATCACTCAGGCTCCGTTGTGTTGTACTTTCTTTCTTTCCGAGCTGTTTTTAGCTGTTACTAATACGTATGTACAATACTTAAATTTAGTTTATCATATTCATAGATATTAATTAAGAATAATGCAAAATATTATTATCAGTAACTGTATGGACTTGTGATGAAGTTCGGAAAAAAGAAATATGTTAACCAATTTTAAAAGAGGATAAAAATAATTAAAAATACGACATGGAACGGTGCATAAAATATTCACCTTCATTTCATTATAGCTACCAATAATAAGATTTGCGGAACGTAATAAGTTACTCGCGTAATAACCATTTATTATGCGAGTTACTTATATTTCGTTCCGGAAATCTTATTATTGGTTATAATAATTCTATAACTTGCAGTAATCAGTTAATATCGAGATATTATTCTTATTCTTTATTATTATTATTATTATTAATGGCTTATGAAGAATTGTATCATTTTTTGTATCTCTAAGAGAAATTTCTCGAGCTCGGTATTTTATGTTCTGTATTAATAATTTTTATTATAACCAAACCCGATTTTTTGGTATGAATCTAGTATATAAAAATCTAGTATAAAAATGTGTGAAATTACTCGTGTATATTTGTTAGGTATGAGAATGGGTTGTGCAGAACGTTTCATACCGCTAAAAAAATATGGCAGAAAAACATGTGTGGTGTCAGCTAGTGACCGTAGGTATATAATTTTATTAATTACTTGACTATACACTGGGCCGCAAAGAAAGCGGGTCAGTGACAAAAACCTCAATAACTTTCAAAATATTGGAGATAACTTTACGAGATAAAGTCTGTACTAAGAACCAATAACTGCCGTTTGGTAAACTAGAAATGAAATGAAATGAAATCAAAAATATCTTTATTTAAATGGATTTAGCTAAGTACTTTTAAATCGTCAAAACTAAAAAGAAAACTAGAAAGTAGCTCTTTCCATGGACCGCTTTATTGTGTTTTAAGGTAAAGATTCAATTTTAAATTACTTAATCTGGATTTTAACAAATATTCTGACGTTACCAAAACACACCACATTTACAAACTGTAAATTCAGATGCCAACGACGTAATTAAATAGTCGTAATAACTCAATCTACTTACCTCTAATGAATAACGTCGCAGCCATCCAAATTAATTTAAGGGCGAGCGAAGGTATCATGTTGGACGTCTTTCAGTGTACGAACAGGACCCACCGCCACCTCATCGTCCTACGATATTTATTTAAAAGCAACCGAAACTTAATAAAAAGTTTCTAAATGAACTTATAAACATTTTGGCACAATCCGTTTTAGGAGATAAACTGGTATTAATCTAATTGCAAGCGAATCTTCCGCAAAGGAAACTTTTTAATAACTTTTGTAGCGTTTGTGTAATGATTGACGTTTCGGTTGAAGTATCGCCCGCGGACGCTTCAGCCAGAGCGACTAGCAGCGCGGCGTTCGTAGCACTGATGCCCGACCCGCTACGAAGCTACGGGCGCTACGACGGGAGACGTAGTTCGTCGCTACGGCTACGGAGGGGATGTTGAAGACGCCAGTAACACTGATTTTTATTGACGCCGTAGAAGTGAAATGGTGAAAGCTGTAAATTCAGACTTAGAGCCTGTTTTATACGTCAATAAACATCCATCTGCCAGTGATTTATTCGCCCAGACATATCTTTGATTAATACGTTAATGACTAAACCTTGATTTTAGGTAATCAGGATTGCAAGGATAATTAATTATTATTATTTTTTGTTTATTTTTCCTAATCATTATTAATTGCTGCGATAGTAGTTTTAAATAAGACTAGCTTTTGCCCGCAACTTCGGTTGCGTTGAATAGTTACATAGGGCAGCATTTTTTGGGTACTTAATTATTTTTTACTAATCATAGACATGTTTCCAACAAATATACGTAAGTACATATAATAAACATTGACATATTTGTTTGGACTTCCATAAGAAATTTCATCTCCAATTTCATCCCCATGTGGGTAGCAATTTCAAAACAGCTTTATAAACTTATTTTTTTATGGAGGCAGTCATTCAAGACAAAGCATTTTATATGTATTACAACATTCGACGAATCTTGTAATTTATACAGGGATTTGTAAGTTCTTATTCCTATCTAGTAAGTGTATGAGTTATGTACCAATTTATTACTTATATAATAAGGATCACGATATTGCATACAAAAAGCTAGTTACATACGATGTCAGAAGCCAACTCAATTTCCTTAATACATCTATGAAACTAGAATAGTTCTAAATGCACATGAGAATGCAAAGGACTTTGTCAATAAATTTTATGTTCGGAATGCTTTTAGATGCAATGGACACTTTGTAAACTAATTTCAGTTGCATAAATATTACGACTTACTTTCAATCTTCTCATTCTTCAAATAAATATCTTTATTATTATTTCAACAACGAAGTGAGTGTTAAAAATTTACAAGGGAGCTAAATTGTAGTATTCCCTTTTGAATTTTCATAAAGCTCTTATATAAATATATATTTTTATTTACTTCGACCACTCTATTTATAAACTAGCACTTCGCCCGAAACTTCGACCGGGTGTATTTTTTCTCGTATATAAAATATTATCTTACTCACTGAAAATATAGATCGCTGGAAGAGTTTTTAAAATTGGTTTAATAGGTTTTGAGCCCATTAATTACAAGCATAAACATACAAATCTTTCCTTTTTATAAAATTACTGAAGGAAGTTTTTAAAATCCTCTTTTATGGATTGTTAATTACATTTTAAGGAAAAGCAATTTAAAGCACCTGTATTCGGGAAGTGAGTTTTACTAACAGATTCAATGTTCGCTTATTGAAAAGTACTCCCAAAAGTCTATAGCATTTATTTTTTATTTTCTTTTCAAGACAAATATACAATACTTGTTATCTTGTAAATAATTTACATTAAAAAGAAGAATAAAGTTTCCACACATATATACCATAAAAATCAAGTGAACTCTAGTTAATTAAGGATGAATACTAAGACCATAATATGTAAAATTGAGATTACCATATTACTTGGTTGCCTTTTCTGACAAAACAATGTTTGAAAATTTTTCGTTATAAGATCTATTACCAGTACTTGTCAAAGGTAGGATTATATTTTAATATATATAAATTACGTGTCACGTTGTTTGTCCGCGATGGACTCCTAAACTACTTAACCGAATTTAATCAAACTTGTACACCGTGTGCAGTATGATCCAACTTGAGAGATAGGATATTTTTTATCTTGATAAGTAGTCATATATTTTTTTTCTGCAGATACAATGTTATAGGTTAGTAGCATGAAATTACCACAGCAACGCGTGGCCGGAACAGCTAGTTATATTATATATATTACGTTTTATAAGCTGAAGAAACGGTGTATTTGCAGTTTTTATGCTTACCACGAAACAAAAAGGATCACATCTTAACTTTCATCAAGTGAGATTATGGATAAATGCTTACCTCCTTCTTCATTTTACCCTGGTACCAATTTATTGAAGGTCGCTGCAATATGTCCCCACACTACTATAGGTTTTCGCCATAGATGTATAATTACTTACGTTAATATTATAGATCGGCATTGTACTGAATCAGGTAAGACCAAAAACGAAATCCACTAATGTGCGAGTAATGCGCATGTGTGCGTGACAAATACTTAGTATTGCACTATGCACAGCCTGACTGCTGTCTTTTCAAACTGACTAACAGGCCGACCTAGGCCGCCAGCGTATACGTTTAATGGTGTCGTCTATCTATCTCGCTCTAATATATCCATTAGTATGCTCTTTCTCTTTCACATTGCCGATCAACAGTTTTTAAATCTATGTTATAGTTTTATTACAGTCTATAGAATGTATTAACACTGTGGTTTTATCGTCGCCGGCTTCCCTAACACCAACACTCATTGCAAATGCTGGTATAGGTGGTTAAAGACGGACGCACATCTAGCCAACTCAGCAAAATGTGGGTCCACCATTACTCGCCATCGCCCGAGTAACCCCTTGGTGCGATGGCCTGCGGAAGTTCAGAATCTCCCTCTGTCCGCTTTCACGACACTCAATCACAGGATGACAAGAAGTCGTATTCATGACCTACACTTACTAAAATGTTAACCTGGAATGGAAATCGAATTGGATTCCTCGAATGGAATCGGTAAAATCGGGGGTCGCAAGGTAAAATCGACTCCTCCTTTTGTTAAAGTCAGGTAATGTACCCTTTGTTACCGGGACCATAGCTTGATTTAGATATTTTTAATACCAGTTGCAGCAATCATAAGCGAGCGATGATTAAGCAGTGCGTTAATGAGTTTTTATAATTGTAACTTCTCTTGTTCCTGTTATATTTTTTTCTTTCTTTGTTTAATTTTACTGTATATACCTATGTAATATCTCTAGGTCATTGTAACGAAATGTTCGCAGTTAAGTAATGTGTCGCTATAAGTGGAAGCTCGTATCTAATTTACTTTTACAATTGTTTTTATTGTATAGCTGTTGGTTTTTATAAAATAAAACTAATCGATTGACACCTTATCATCATCAAAATCATGAATAGTTTAGTCTATGTAGCGCCTACACTATTCATATCCAATCATAAATCTTCCTTTTGGCTTCGCTTAGTCGGGTAAGCTTGATAGTTTGAAATAATGCCAAATTCAAATATTTACAGACACAAAATTGTTACGCATATAAGATACGATAAGCGTACCTATTTTTTTTTTAATAATGTACGCAGAATAATTAATTAAGCAATAACAAATATATCGTAAACGATTTTATCCTCGCTTATTCTCTTTATACAACATTACTTCAATACAGATTAACCCTTCCAATACTCGTAAACATAAATCTTCACGTATCAAAGTGAACCTATAAATTTGTAGCACTTGTAATGAATTACAAATTTATTACCACCATTCATCACGCTTAGATTAATTTTTTCGGACCATTCAGGACTGTCACTTTGTAATTTCCTTTTCCGGACATTCACCTACTAAGCGGTTTTTAAAGATTTCCATAGTGGCTTGGTAATGAATTTGACCGTTTAATAAATTAAACACTGCAACTTAAAATGGAAATACATGCGATCTTTAATAATAACTTTTAAAAAAATAAGAAAATACCTCTCGCCTTTTTACGTTGATAAAAAACGAGGGTCGCCGCGTCCGTGATAGTCATTGTCAATATTCTTTTTATTTGTTCTGATGATAAGGTGTCCTTATCATCATCAAAATCATGAATAGTTTAGTCTATGTAGCGCCTACACTATTCATATCCAATCATATATCTTCCTTTTGGCTTCGCTTAGTCGGGTAAGCGTGATAGTTTGAAATAATGCCAAATTCAAATATTTACAAAGACACAAAATTGTTACGCATATAAGATACGATAAGCGTACCTATTTTTTTTTTAATAATGTACGCAGAATAATTAATTAAGCAATAACAAATATATCGTAAACGATTTTATCCTCGCTTATTCTCTTTATACAACATTACTTCAATACAGATTAACCCTTCCAATACTCGTAAACATAAATCTTCACGTATCAAAGTGAACCTATAAATTTGTAGCACTTGTAATGAATTACAAATTTATTACCACCATTCATCACGCTTAGATTAATTTTTTCGGACCGATCAGGACTGTCACTTTGTAATTTCCTTTTCCGGACATTCACCTACTAAGCGGTTTTTGAAGATTTCCATAGTGGCTTGGTAATGAATTTGACCGTTTAATAAATTAAACACTGCAACTTAAAATGGAAATACATGCGATCTTTAATAATAACTTTTAAAAAAATAAGAAAATACCTCTCGCCTTTTAACGTTGATAAAAAGACGAGGGTCGCCGCGTCCGTGATAGTCATTGTCAATATTCTTTTTATTTGTTCTGGTTCCATTTAATTTATTTGGCGGTCCCCGACGCGGCGATGCTTATCTTAAAAATATTAATAAGTTGTTTTAACAACTTTTAACAGCGGTCGAAAGAAAAAATGTTTTTTTTTTGTGTCGGAGCTAGCCTATTTATTTTTCCAAAATAATCCAAATAAAATAATACACAAACTCTTTCTAAAGTATTTCCTTACGACTCGAACCCTGCAGAGACTTTATTTCATCGCGGGAGATACGTGTCGACTAGAAAATCTCTTCGGGAAGAACACCTAGATGAACTATCAAACTTCTTTCCTCTACCTTCTTATTTTTACTTTCTCGTATAGGTAGTATAGATAAAGACTTGTAATCGTCAAAAAAATTTAACTCGATATTTGGACGGATTTACACGTTTTGGACCCTGAGTCTAAAAATACCCGTTTTGGAATTATGTCTGTGTGTGTGTCTGTGCGTTAGCAGGAGTATGCTTTAACTTATTGCAACCAAATTTTACATGCATGACATCAAAATATAAGGTTTCTATCAACTTTTGAGTCGTCGATCACGAAAGTTAAGCCACCAAGTGCGCTGGATGCGGATGGATGACCAAAATTTAACATGCATATATGAATTGTTTTAAGCTAACGTAGTCACTATCATTTGAATGAAAGAACACGGGATTTAAACCACGTACCTTTGATTTTTGGTTAATCCGATATTTCGGTGCAGTTACATGCGCCATGATCACGGATGAACTGATGAGAATGAGTGAGTGAGAATGAGAAATGAGTTCATCCGTGATCATGGCGCATGTAACTGCGCCGAAATATCGGATTAACCAAAAATCAAAGGTACGTGGTTTAAATCCCGTTTTCTTTCATTCAAATGCATATATGACATCAAAATACAAGGTTTCTATCAACTTTTGAGTCATTTCCGGTATACGAGAAAGTCAAGGGCAGACCACTCCCGATTTTTTATTTATTTAACAATAATAAAAACATACATTTATGACGGTTTCACTTAAAATGCTTTAACATAACCACTAAGGTTTGTCATAAAAGCTAATACAACATCGAGCAGCTTCACATATTTTAAATAAATATACTTAAATACAATTTAGGTAAAAAAATAAAACTAAAGAAATATAAACTTATTTGTAGATTTAAAATATAGACTGTTTAAAAGTAACTAAGAAAGTACATACACGATAAAAAAATTTAGAAATCTTAAAAATCTTTGGTGACGTCGTAAAGGCCATCATTATTTTAAAACTACTGCGGTTTTCCGCCAAGTTATTTAAAAAAATCTAAATATTGAAAGCGCTTCTATGTTCATATTTTATGAAAAACATTTTGAATAACACAACTACAATATTTTATTTAATTAATTAATATATTTAGTTAAAGTTTTTTTTAACACATTGTTATCAATCGTACCTTTTATTAAAAAAAAATAACAAGCGGGGAAGGCAGTCGCTTGCCGCCTTCTCAAAGAATTTCTGCGGAATATGCCCTTTGAGAGTACTTTTAACGCCGGTTTAGCACTTTGTGGCCATTGCACTGTTTACATGGAAGTCTTTTGAGTTTTAAAATGTCTCGCAGTTTTCATAAAGTAGTTTTAACTTTAAAAAGAAACCTTAGAAAACATCCTTCGAAATAATGAATCACAACCAGTTTACGGAAAGTGTCGAATTTCTGTCCGATTATAAACACCCAATTATCGACTAATTACTTAAAACATCAAAGACTAAGGTTGGTAAAAAAATCGGGAGTAGTCTCCCCTTAACTTTCTCGTATACCGCAAACGACTCAAAGGTTGATAAAAACCTTATATTTTGATGTCATGCATTCATGTTAAATTTTGGTCACCCATCCGAGTACCGACCGCGCACTTGGTTGCTTAACTTTCGTGATTAATGGCTCAAAATTTGATAAAAACCTTATATTTTGATGTACACGTATGTTAAATTTGGTTGTAATAAGTTAAAGCATGCTCGGTTATCGTGCTAACGCCCAGACACACACAGACATAATTCCAAAAAAATATTTTTGGACTCAGGGAGGTCCAAAACGTGTAAATCCGTCAAAATCTCCAGGTCGATTTTTTTGACGATTACAAGACTTCCTCTATACACGTATACGAGAAAGTAAAAAAATAACACGTTCTGGTGTAATGTATAGTGTCTCAACAAATAACATATTATTGTAAATAAATTATTCGCGCGGTACCTATGGTTTTAATTCCGCTGGCTAGCTACCATCATTCACTACCATTTAAGTACCTATATTTGAGCGGTTTAAATATTAAAATCACAGTTACACATTGCACTGCCAGGTTTTGGTTACTAAGCGACCGCTGCAAAAAAAGGAGGAGGTTCTCAAATCAACTGTATTTGTTGTGTGTTAATAATCGTAATCTTATTACTTGTTTGTCTAAAAGATCTCGACATAGTTTCCTGAAATTTTCTATACATAAAACACTAAAAAGCAAAAAAAAAATCGCCCTCTAAACTAAAAACGAAGATTTTTTTTTAATGGTATAAAATTTAGTTTAAAAATAACTTTACTTTAAAAATGTTTTTTTTAAGGTCGATGCCAACACCAATATTTGGAATAACGTTGTCACTTGTATTTGGGACCGACCTCACAAAAATATTTAGACTTTTAGAGAGATAGAAAACAAAAATTTTAGACAAATATTTTTTATCCTTGGTCTTATCGTCACTGACTATGGTAAGTGATGATAAGCTAAATTCTTGCTTTTCATCTCTCAATAAATAAATAAGTAATCATATTGAATCCCAGAAAACCACATATTACTTTCCAAGATCATCTCAATGAACTTAACCGCTAACGACGATATGATACTTTGAATTATTCTATATTTGGGGCCCAATCTTAAATAGTTCATTAATCCCACAAAGCGAAGTACTAAATCTCACTTAAAGTACTATAAGCGCCTGGAATTATTAACGCTAGGCAATCAACAATCATTTGGTGGGCGAAAAGAGATTAGCATTCATTTGTAATTGACAGCATCGCGGTATATTCCATTATTGATATTTTGCGGCAATAAATTCATCAAATCTTACTATTATGCCAAATTAAGCAAAGGGAAAAACTTAAGTAATAAACGTCTTATAATGTTTAGGAATATTTGCCAAATGAAAATTTATTTTATTAAAAACTTATAAACGAAAAAACTTCGGTCGAATCTTGGTGCTATCTAGGCGACTGCTCGTCCAATTTAATAAATCACAAGAAGAGCTTTTTCTTATTTAGGTTGCTTAAAATAAGTTAGTGTTTTGATATAATTTCTCAATATTGAATATCATTCCAATTGCAAAAATAAAAATAAACAACAATCTTGCTGGTAGTTACTTGTGTGCATCAATGAGCATGCAAAGATGCAAATCATAGGTACGTTAAATTAGAAATTTCAATTACAGAACGTTCCATAACTTTCACAAAACAATCTATGTGCGTGGGCATAGTGTGGGGAGTTATGCATTCCAAGCTCTGTGGTTTTCATATTTTAAGAACTATTACAGACAGAGATTCTATATGTAAAATACAAAATATTTAGTCGCTCAACATATCCAACGTTTTTAGGCAAAAAAAAATAAGACAATAACTTATTATTGTCACCTATATTATTCAAATACACCAAATATGTCTATACAAAAATTGTCTGTACAGTCGTAACGTTATACTGGTGTTACTGTCCCCGTCCGATTCGGACGCCCTAGGAACGCTAGGCGGACGAGAGACTCCAACATGGAGATGCTCGGTCGCCCAGTAATTCCCTAGGAACGTTCTACTTACAGGTTTGAGGACCCCCCAAGGTCTTTGCTTTCTTAAAAAACCGGTGACGCAGGAAAAGTCATCCGCGACAACCTACAGTAGTCAATAAAAAAAGGTGTTACTGTCCAAAAGAATATGTTAACATTGTATAGATTCTAAGCCATTTTTGTGTAGTAGATTGTTGTGAGTTACAAATAGTGATTTGTTCAAAAAGTGAGCAAAGTTATTTTTTGCTGCGAGTGTCGATATTAAATCACGAACCAGCGAAGTAGTCTAGATAAATAGACTACTGAGCGCAGTAAGTAAAAAAATGAGACTAAAAAAATTGCTCTCGTGTGAAACATACAACTTTTACCTCTCCAGCGACAAAATTATTAAAGGTGAGAAAAACAAGGCAATACTTTAATATACATGTCTATTATCTTAAAATCCCTACTAATATTATAAATGCGAAAGTAACTCTGTCTGTCTGTCTGTCTGTCTGTTAAGCTTTCACGTCTAAACCACTGAACCGATTTTGATAAAATTTGGTACAAATATAGATTAGATATTTTTATCGCGAAAAAAAGGTTGTATGGGTTGAAATAGGGGATGAAAGTTTGTATGGAAGTTCGTCATTTTTGAAGATAGAACCATGAAACTTTGAATTTAGGCACTTAATAAGACAGAAAGAAATATAAGTTCAAAGATTTTTGAAATTTTGACCTGTATGGGGGTGAAATGGCGGATGAAAGTTTGTATGGGAGTTCGTCATTGTTAGAGATAAAACCAATCCAAGATGGCAGTTGCTACTTTTTAATATAAAATCGATATGGGTATCATTTTCGTGGTTTTCGGAGGTCCCGATTCCCAATACCCCATCCATTTTTGAGATCCAAGATGGCGGACGCGACTTTTTACATAATGTCAATATGGGTATCGTTTTCGTGGTTTTTGGGGGTCCGGATTACGAATAAAACATCTATTAAGAAATCCAAAATGGCGGACGTGACTTTTTGACAAAATGTCAATATGGGTATCATTTTTGTGGTTTACATCTATTTCGAGATCTAAGATGGCGGTTGCGACTTTTTAATATAAAATCGATATGGGTATCATTTTCGTAGTTTTCGGAGGTCTCGATTCCTACTACACCATCCATTTTGAGATCCAAGATGGCGGACGCAACTTTTTAACATAATGTCAATATGGGTATCGTTTTCGTGGTTTTTGAGGGTTCTGACTCCGAATAAAACATCGATTTTGAGACCCAAGATGGCGGACGTAACTTTTTAACTTAATAGGACTATGGGTATCATTTTCGAGGTTATCGGGGGTCCTGATTCCAAATACATCATCAATTTCTAGACCCAAGATGGCGGACGCTACTTTTTAACTTATTATTAATATGAACATCATTTTCGTGGTTTACAGGGTTCGGATTATCCATTTTAAAATCCGAGATGGCGGACGCGAATTTTAAACTTGATATCAATTTGGGTATCATTTTTGTAGTTATCGGGTGTCTCAAAATGGATGCTGTATTCGGAATCATGATTCAGAATACAGCATCCATTTTGAGATCCAAGATGGTGGACGCGACTTTTTAACTTAATCGCTTTCACGCCCTATACCTGAACCGATTTTGATGAAATTTGGTACAAAAATAGACTAAACCTCGAAATGGAATAAAAGCTACCTTTTTTTTGTAAACAAGAGAATGAAAGGGTTGAAATGCGAGAAGAAATTTTTTATGGGATTCCTCATTACCAAAGATAAAACCATGAAATTTTTAATAGCACGTGATAAGAAATAAGTAATATTTTTGTAGCGGTTTCGAAATATTGACCCATGTGGGGATGAAAGGTTGCATGTAAGTTAGCAAAGGATGGAAAAACATAAAATGTGTATTTTTTGCAAAATAATTACCTACACAAAAAAATAAAATGCTACCTAAAGTAACTATTCTACGCGGACGAAGTCGCGGGCAAAAGCTAGTAATTATATAAAATTAAAATTAAGATTAGATTGAATGTTACATTCTTGTTCAGAGCTCGCAGCAAAAACCGTTTTTCCTTCGAGATTTTACGAAGCAAAAGAGGTCTTTTGGTGCTGGAGAGGTGAAAAAGATTTTTACTATTGAGCGTTTTTTTTTAATATTTCAGAGTCCTTCACCACGATTTATTTTCGTTGGATCCAATGATATTATATTTAAAAAGAGGGTTGGATCCCACTTTTGAATACCACACTATACCTATTATACAAAGTTTTAATGACTTGGGCAAATGTTTTGCACCTCAACTTTAACAAAGCTGTAATTATCACTTGTATCACACTATCATAACTTGAAGCAACTCTAGAACATTCATTACAATGTCGTCGAGCATAACGGTAAGTTATTATCAGTTTCCTTGTCTCAACCCTTAAATGTAAGACCGAACTCCACAGTCTATCAATATAGATTAGGGAGAGTCTGAATTACTTTAACACTATTTTAGTTGTGTTCAAATTACATTACCTTGTTTTTTTTTTATATAGATGGCATATTTGCCTATACTATATGCTTATTAACATATAGACAGTCTGATAGTAGGCGGTCACTGTGGACTAAACACGAGAAAGATTCGAGTAACCTACAACGCATCAATTATAGATTTTTACTTTCTCGTATAGGTACGTAGTATAGAGAAAGTCTTGTAATCGTCATAAAATTGGATCTCGAGATTTTGACGGATTTACACGTTTTGAACCTGAGTCCAAAAATACCGTTTTTGGAATTAGGTCTGTGTGTGTGTCTGTGCGTTTGCACGATAACTCGAGGATGCTTTAACTTATCGCAACCAAATTTAACATGCATGTATGACATCAAAATTTCTATCAACTTTTGAGTCGTCGATCACGAAAGTTAAGCAACCAAGTGCGCGGTCGGTACTCGGATAGATGACCAAAATTTGACATGCATGTATGGCATCAAAATATATGGTTTCTATCAACTTTTCAGTCGTTTCCGGTATACGAGAAAGTCAAGGGGAGACCAATCCCGATTTAGTGGTACTTAATGTAAACTTATGGCAATCGATTGAGGTACCACCTTCTGCATTTACTTCTTCTTATTCATTGAACATGAAGGACTGATTTCTTATGTCGAATGGTTAGCAGACACGCATACGGCTTAGCATAGCCTATAGACGCTTGAAATACTGACTTGACCACAGAACAAATAAAAGAGGTTAGAAGTCGTATAAGTAGGCGGGGCGCGCGCGCTGCTAGGCCTTAGTCAACCACGCTGGCCAAGTGCGGTTTGGTCGACTTTCTTCATAGGTGTGAGCAGGTTTCCTCACGATGTATTCCTTCACCGTAAAAGCGTCGATTAATGAATTCAAAATTGGAAAACACATTGGTATGTGACGGGGTTCGAACCGGTGCCTCCCGGGTGGAAGACGCACTACGCTATCGACCCTCTTAACATCGTTTACAAGGCTGTTTTTGCCGTTTTGCCGGCTTTGCTGTTCAGAGCATGCTTAGCGGCCGTGTAAACGACGTTTATATGTTTGCTTGCGTCGATTCGTCACTATATATGGAGTAAACGTACTGTATTGTGGCTGTGCTCTTTCTCGACTTAATAAATAACTTTTGCCTGCGACATGTTCCGCATGGAATAGATGTTTTGGATTTCCAGACAGCCTTTCATTCCCTATTTCATCCCCACACAGCTCAAAATTTCAAAAATACTACAACAAACATTTATTTGTTTCTTATCAAGTGCCTAAATTCAAAGTTTCATGGTTTTATTCTCGATAATGAGGAACTCCCATACAAACTTTCATCCCTTATTTCAATCCTTTCAAAGCTTTTGCGATAATCTGGTAGCCTGTGTCCCAACGTCTAGTCAATACTTGTACCAAATTTCATCAAAATCGCTTAAGTGGTTTAACGTGAATTTACAGACAGTTACTTTCGCATTTAAATTATTAGTAGGGACTAGTTTTATAGGGAATTCACTCGCGTCTGAGGAGCCACCTGTAACCAGTCGTTACCTTTGTGCTACTGCTTTTACAAATTATAGATTGAATTTACAATTGTTTGGGAACTTTTACTAAAGGCGGTATTTAAAAGCTCAACATTCCAATGTCGTTCTTTAATGGGAACGCGCATTATATATGTTTCCAAAAATTTTCAAGCTTTACTATTTTTTTTATTTGAGTTCTACTGCTTACCTATTGACCTCTACATGCAATTGCTCGTTATACCTATGGTAAATATGAGTGCGTTATATTTTATTTAGTCCACAACCATGCGACCTTATTTTAAGTGCATGCTTAACTTGTTGAACATTTCCAAACAGTCGTATATAACCAAGTAAAACATCGTAAATGCTGCTAAATGCAAGCCATTATGTGTGGAAGTTGCCTGGATGGGGCCAATTAAAGGGCTGCAGAATCGGAGCGTTAAACGTGTGTGTTACACAGAGCCGGTTGTAGAGTTTGATAGCTCTCACTGAGACATCACCACTTATCTTTACAGTATATTTATATCATACTAGCTGACCCGGCAAACGTTATTTTGCCTTACAAAAATGATTAAATTACTAAAATGGCTATAAAAAAATAGGGGTTGGTGATAAAAAAGTAAAAATTTAGGGTTGTATGTATTTTTTAATGCCACATAATAAAAATATAAAAAAAAAATTTCGTACAAAAATTAAAAAAAAATAGGGGTGGATTACCCCTAACATTTAGGGGGATAAAAAATAGATGTTGTCCGATTCTCAGACCTACCCAATATCCACACAAAATTTCATGAGAATCGCGAAAGCACTTTAACCACAAACACCGCGACACGATAATTTTATATATTAGATATATTTATTGTTTATTCTTATATATTTATTTATGTTCAATATCAGATATGTGTGTTGTTGTCACATATGGAAAGATGTAACTTTATTGATCAGAACACACAGGATAAATTTTACCATATTTTATAAGCATGCTATAAAACTCTGTAATTGGCTTGAGTGTTGGTCTATGTAACCTAGTCTATAAATTTTAATACACCTGTTGAGTTTCTTGACAAATAAATAAATAAATCTTATTCTTCTTAATTACTGGCTTCACATATGCATTTAGCCAATGTCAACCGTACAATTTTAGTATGTAGAAAAATACTAAAATTGTAAGGTAAATGGAATAAAAAATGGAGACTCACAACACGACTTATTTTTTGTTGGGTAAGTTTAGTTATGATTGAAATTGATACCAAATTAAATAGAAAAGGAAAAAACATGGAAAAAATTCCTGTCATGGATAAGTGTTGAGACGGGCGTGTTTTAAAAACAATAACTGGGGCAGATCGATTTTTTTCAGTGTATTTTTCTAGTATTAAAAATATTTACGCGTTTGTAAACGGAAAAGTTATTCCAAAACTAAACAAAAAATAATACTAAGAGTATATTAAGCACGCGGCGTAAACGCGCAGACGACTCGCGTTTTCGACGAACGATTGTTGCGTTTGAATCGATACAAACGCGCGGCAAAATTGTACAACAGTACCCGTAGTGTAAGTTTTCCCGTATACAATACGGAACTATTGTAGTTGCGTTAAGAGCTCGATTTGTATAGGAAACGTGAACAGCGCCCCTAGCGGAAAGAAGCGTAAATCGTGTTTCCCATACAAATTGAGCTCTTATCACAACTACAATAGTTGCGTATTTTATACTAAAAAACATACACTACGGGTACTGAGTGGTTAGTGTAAGTTTTTTAGTATACAAAACGCATCGATTGTAGTTGCGTTAAGAGCTCAATTTGTATGGGAAACATGATTTGCGCTTCTTCTCGCTAGGGGCGCTGTTCGCGTTTCCTATATAAATTGAGCTCTTAGCGCAACTAGAATCGGTGCGTTTTATATACTAAAAAACTTACACTAACCACTCTGTACGGTGTCTCTGTGAAAACGCAGAAGCTACAAGCAACTACAGTGCGTCTGCATCGCTGTGTATGTGCGCATATACGCGGAGTTATTTTCTATGTGAATGTATGGCATCTTCGATGTCTACTTTACTTGCTAACATTATCAAACAAAGAAGTAAATTTATTTTCTCAAACATGCATGGAAATATTGTCATTATTTTCGAAAAAAGAACACGCGAAGTATCAAATTTACGGACAAAGAAAACCAAATCCATTGCTGGAGCGTTTTTTGAATTTGGCACACTACAACGCTCCAGCAATGTTGTATGAAATTGCGTGCTGGAGTTATTAAATACTCTTTGATTGGATCTCTTTTATCAATCTTGGCATACTAAAGTCTCTTTGCTTAGTACAAATTGCGTTCTCGTGGCTGTATAGCCATAATGCGTTTGTCTTTGTGATAAATAGAAAATTGGTGGCAAACTAATAGGCCCTCCAGATTCACGCGAGAAGTCTCGAGACTTGACCCGAGAAACGGGAAGGTATCCACACTCACGCGACCTTCTCACTTGCGTTCTCGACCGTCATGCAAAATGGACGACTGACAGTGCAGCGGCTTTCGTATTTACAGTAAACCACAGTAGTTTGTAGGATCAAAAAAGCGAAGGAGTAAAATTATAAAAATTAGTACAACCTAACATTATAATTATATCAACCGTTTTTACTAGGATATTGGTTGTTTTAATGTTAGCAATGAGCTGTTTTAGAATATTTTATAGAGGATACCAAATTAAATAGAATAGAAAAAAACCTGGGATGGAATGGATAAGTGCTGAGACGGGACTTAAACCTGAACGAATTGCTCTGAATTTCGATCTTAACTAAATAACAAAAAAAAAACAGAAGCAAAATCAATGTTTTCAAAAAGAAGATTTAAAGCATGAGTGTAGATAAAATTAATTATTTAGACAGGCCCTGTTTCAAAGCTCATATTAATAAAATAATAAATGCAAAGCACACACAGGTGATGGAAATCACTTCCTACGTCGCAGTGAGGCCGAACGAGAACAAACGAGAGTGTGATACGGTTCTCTTTTCTCGCCCGAGAAACCCTTTGAAGTTGGCCAAAAAACCGACACCGAGCCGAGAACAGGCGAGCCCGAGATCGAGAACGCGAGAAATTAATCACACTCTCGCTTCTCGGGGGTTCTCGGCGAGAGTGTGGAGGGCGCATAAGAGTTGGAATATTTGCTCTTAGGTGGCAAAGCTGAAAATTCGTCTTGATTTGTTATTTACATAATAACATATTTATAAATTTAATAATTGAAATTATTTCCGACGGTTCAGAGAGTGAAATGGAGATTGATTTTACTTCACCAGATTTAAACGACAATCGACCCGATTTAAAGGCAAAAACATAAAGCAATTTTTAATTAAAGCCCCAGATGATATATATTTAGCGACAAAGGTAAAGTATGTTTTATTTCCCTGTATTCTTTTGAGAAAAGCACTATATATGCCTCGGCCCAAATGGCAATTGCCTGTCTCGTATTAGTGAAGTCCTCGCCTGCGGCCCGGCCTTCAAACTCATATTCGACCTGCAATTGCCTATTTCGCGGCCTTTGCAATAATGTACTATTATCTCCGCCTCTATATAAAGCTCACTGGAAGGGCGACGCAATTCGAGCGTCAAACCCGGGCACTTAGCGTTCGTAGCATACGTAGCACGGCCGCAGTTGAAGCGATACGAGTAATTGCCTACACACGCCGCTCTGAACAAAATAATCTCTACTCGGAATAATCCAGAGGAGCCGTACAGTAAGAACATAAAATGGCCGTTATTAGATCTAACTAAATAAAGGACTTCATGAAATCCCATTTCGAGGTAATTGCCACTTTACATGAGAGTTAACACACAGAGTATGTTCATTATTACCGCTAAAGTTTGTTGTTAGGCAATATACAAATACAATATTGTTATTAAAATTTAATTAACATTCTCTTCTTAATTGAAAATGGTTACCTGCACAGTGAGTTCGAATAATTTTGAGATGTAGGTAGGTACCTACGTTTATGAAATTAAATCAATATATAAAAATGTTTATGAGTCAACTATTGTTTAAGCGTTAATGTGTTAAGCTGAGGTTAAGGTTAATGTGTCATTGCTACATCGCGACAACATATCGGTAAATAAAAATGGATCAATTCAAAATTTTGCCTTACAAAATAAATTAGAATACCCTTCAGACAATGGTATTTTATTAGGTAATTAGTTCGTCGGTTGTTATCTAGTCTTCTATTGTGTTAAACAATTCTAATTATAGCCTTTGTATAAATCAAATTCATAACATAAATCCCTCGTTACGTTAACTTCGAGTAAGTTCATAACCAACTCTCACTTTGTTTTAATAAGAACAGCACATTTTCTTTGCAATAGATATCAAAATTTCGGTGCTTACTCTGTAATAATTGGACCGAATTATACAAGTAATTCTCTAAACTTCGGAATTGGTTTTAATATTTACTTAGATACAGTAATAAATATACTTAAACAATATAATATAATATATTTCCACGCTCACACCAATTATCTAGCCCAAAGTAAGTATCATTAAGAACTTGTGTTATGCATACTAGATAACGGACATTTTTTTTAATGTACATAATATGTTTTAGAAATTTTTATAAATAAACTTAAATAAATATATAAACAACCATGACTCGTCAGCAAATACTCATGTTCATCACACAAATATTTGCCGCTACTAGGACTCGAACCCGGACCGCTTGATGTGTAGGCAGCTATACTGACCACTCCACCAAGACGGCGTCAAACGTCAACAATTATTTACTTTTTCACCTAACTCATAAAAGCACCGCGTCTCGCTCTTCCTGAATCATACGAGGTAGTAACCGGCTTCAAAAAGGATGAGGTTCTTAATTCGTCTGAATGTTTTATTTTTAATGTGTGTTACCCACGGAGTACTATTTAAACCAGGTTTTACATCATAACTCTTTACTGGGTGTACCTACCGATTTTGAAGAATCTTTTAACGTATAGAATCTGGTGCTTGTCGTGTGGTCTCATTTTTTGATCGACATCTGACCAGTAGTTTTTGAGTTATCCCCTGTTTAATTGAAAAAAAAAAAATGTAAAAAATCTCGAGATAGTTTCCTGAAAATTTATACACTTAAGTACAACACTATAAAATATTTTTAACAAAGAAAAATACGAAACCCGACTTCAAGTGAGAAATAAATAATATTTCTAATACGAAGTTAAAAGGGCGTTATAGAAAATCAAGGAAATTATTAAAACACATTCATAATTATTTATAATTCATACTCCGATATATTTAGAGTCGGTGCCAGCAAGGTGGATAGTTTTTTTTTTATGTTACGAGATGGCAAACAAGCTTGCGGCCCACCTGATGTTAACCCCCGCCTATAGACACTTGCAATATTAAGTGTAAATTACTTAACACCGCAAGTACGTTTGCCATCCTGGGGACTAAGATGATATGCCCTATATGCCCAGTAATTATACTGGCTACCTTTCCCTTCAATCCGAAACACAGCGAACTGCTTCACGGCAGAAATAAGAAAGGCGGTGGTACCTACCCAGACGCCCCTACATAAGGGTCTACTATCTAGTAGTGTAGTCTTTCTCATCTATAATACGCATTCATATTATGTATTGTTAATGGATTAATCAAGTACCTAAGAGAGTATCGATAGATACGTTCTAGCAAAGCAGAATAACCTTACCTAGTAAGGTAAGGTTATTTTGGTTAGACTGGCATCGACATACATACAAAAAGAAAACATACTGTCGAATAGCGAACCTCCTCCTTTTGAAGTCGGTTAAAAAAGCAAAAATAATTTAATTTTAAATATAAAAAAACCGCCTTCAAAACTAAACACGAAGACATAAAAAATTTATGTTTAAAAAATCTAAATGTTGTTTTTAGGTCGGTACCAACCTCAATATTTGAAAGAAACGTAGTCACTTGTATTTGTGACCTCAAAATATATTCAGATTTTTGTAAAAAAAAGGTTTACTAAGTTATAACATTGAGGGAGGTATATACCTACGTATAGTAATGTCTCCTTTTGTTCTGAATATGAGAAGCGACTATCACTATGTTATTCATGGTACAGTAAAGCTGTCATTGGATGCATAATATTTCAACCACAATTATAATGCATTTACCCGAAGTACTGAAATGAGAGTGTAACATCTGTCTTTGTGGTTAGTTCACTAAAGTTCCATTTTGACTTTGATATAATACTCTTTATTACAATATAAAATACTTACATCAAATGCACAAAAACAGAATAGGTACATAGTTTGCAAGGGCAGACTGATCTCTGAAAGAGATCTCTTCCAGTCAAGGCATGAATGCTATAAATTTCAACTGTAGTGTTTATCTGTGACTAAAAAATGATGCCCGTTGTATGCAGGCGACAGGCTGGCAATGTGTCTCTACTGTGAGGCACTGCTTGGCCCATACTGCCAGATGTGGGTTTATATCTAATAAATTGTTACCTAAGGCTCAGCTCCACCCGAGATTATACGCGTGATTGTATGTATGTTTGTATAATATGAATGCGTTTGGAATTTAATAGCATTCTAATACAGATCTTTTCGGTTATTTTTTTAATCTAGTTAATACAATTCAGAACGTTACTTAATTGGGGAAGTATCTAGTCCTCTCCATTGTTACCTTTCTATATGATTCACACACGCGGAATAGAACCGCTCCGTAAGGATTGTTGGGTAGAAACAATTGCAGTAGCTACCGAGACAATTAGCTTGCGTAATTTTTGTGATCTTTGTTGGTGACCCATCTTCAACCAACTCACAATAAATATGAAAGCTGCAAAGTGCGTCACACCATACCGCCGTCCTAATTATAAGCGAGGTAGTAGATATGTTTATGTCGTAGGTAGATCGTGAAGTGTTGGATTATAAAAGGCTCGACCACCGGTCCAGTAACCCATTTTATAAAAATGGTATTGGTCAGGAGCTCAGGAGTGGTCAGTAGGTTCAGGGTTTTTTTTATGACCAAGCGGAGTGGACTATTTGTGGGAGAGTCTATTGTCCTTCGACATAATTGCGGCGTATCACGGTGTGCCTGGGAATATCACGATCTGCCTAACTTTACGATCGGCCAACGACATATAATTATGTCGACAGCCGACCAGCTAACCTACTAACTCACACAATACCTACCAAAAGAGGTTAGCTAACATTTGGTTACAGAGTCGCAACTGGATCTTCTTCTTATTTAAAATAAATGGCGATCGCGATACATAAACATTACATATTTCGCCAATTTCAAGTGAAAATGTACTTAAAGTAACCGACAATTGTGCGGTAGATTGAGTTTAAAATGTAGTCTCTCAACACGTATTTTTGCACCAAGAACTCGGGAGAAACTCTCACAGCGGATGTTAGGCCCCAAAATAGAGTCAGGTTGTTAGCCTGTCGCCTATATGAAAGAAAAGAATTAAACCCAAAAAGTCATGAACCAACTAACAAGAGCCTACCAGGGCCGTCCTCATCGTGGTGAGCGTAAACGTTTCATGAGTAATGTTAAAATAAATTACTATGACGAATTCTGTAAAGCACAAAACTCGGCTAACGAGCTTTAAATATTCAACTTTTGTCAATGGTAAACGAGAAAAGAAATGCTTTCTTTCATACAGAGTGCTTACAAGCTTCAAAACCGTTTCTTTTGATCGCATAATGCGAATACTTGTGCCAAGTAAGCCCTAAGTAGCTATACAATTTTGAGAGCTATTTAACAGAGGTTAAGGTATATTTTCTTTTTATAAATGCTTTTTTGTTTAAAATAATATACTGATTTATACAATATTCTGAATTCGTAACATCTGTCATGCTGGCTTTTGTTTGTTTGTTTACTGAAGGATTGTTAGTTTTTTTGGGTATGGTACTCCTTTTATGTAGGCGACAAGCTGGCAACCTGTCACTATTTGGAAACATTGCATGGCCCCTTACTGCCAGATGTGGCTTTATGTGTAACTAAATTTCCTAAAACTCTGCTTGATAAAAATATTACAACAACACGTATTTCACAAAGATCTAGACAATATGTGTAGTCATATTCATATAACACACAGAGATATTCTAAAAAACATAAAAAAACGTACTTATCGTTTATCCCTCAGATCATATAGGTATGAGTTTTTTCCAAAGAAGTACCTATGTACCTAAGCCTTACTATTTATTATATAAGTATTACACTTCTCTTATCACTTAAACACTGTCTTTTATTTATATATTGTTTCTGTTACTGAACTATCACTTATTAGCAACTTAGCACTTTAAGTTTATTTAAAAAAAATTGCTTCAACTAGAAATCTATAATTTAAAATGCTATGGGCGTCACTCTTTTATTACCTTGACCTTGACCTGTAACAAAACTAAGGTGAGTTTCTATAAATAAATACGCAACAGAAGAGCTGCATAATAACCTAGAACGACATCAAAATCCGGCGATTTATTTTCGGTTTATGATTTAACCGTTTATTTATCGGAATTGCGCACTAAGTCAAAATGGCTTCTAAGTTGAATAAACTTCGCAGAAATGTGCACGTCATCCTCTATTTAAAAACCTTCACTGTCCTCAACATCCTTACTTGCGTTTATATGTTTATATGTTTTTTATGTTTGTGTCACGAAAACTAGTTCGTGCTCACTCCAAATCTAAATTGTCAAGTCCTTCACTATACTTGTTATACAGTTATGCAATAGTCAACTGAAATAGAGAGAGTTCATCAGTCACTTCTTACTCGTAACTCTTCATATACGTTTGTATATTGTTTTGAATTAAGTAGGTATATTTTAATAATAGGTATACATAAATACTATTTTTATTTATATGTTTTAATTCATCTTTGTCTATTTGTAAGTGCATATTTTACTGAATATTTTTTTGTGGTAAAGGGGACAGAGAGCAGATTGTTAATCTGATGACGGTAAATGACCATTCGAACTTCATAGTTGAATGGCAGTTTCATCGCAGTCGTGGTAACTGCATTTTAACTGGAATTTAAATTTGGAAGTCTGAGTATAGTTGAAATGCAGTTCGTCTGTCTAGACCCTTACAGTAAAATTTCATAAAGAACCGGATATCGGAATTTCAGCTTCCGTATGTTTGTATCCGCAAATCTTGAAAACTTCTTGAATATATTTGTAAAGTTGCGTACATATTATTTGAAATATGTACGCAACTTTGGAAGAGTGTTTTATTTTCAAGTTCCAATGAATTTGAAAAATTGTATGCATTTTGGATTAACTTAAAAACTAACTAGCGCTTCGCTCGCCACTAATATCTACTAAAATTCAATCGATTGAATGGACAGACAGAGTAAGTTTTCGTAAGGATTTCAGTTTTTTTAATAGTTATTTTTCAATCGGTTTTTGAGTCTATTCATTACAAACATACACGATTAAGTCTTAAATTATTAGTGTAGATAGCCATAGTAGAGTGTAGCTTGGTTCAGCTTTAGTAAATAATGAAAGTGAAAAAATTAACTTCACAATAGGTACAAAATACAACATCGATAACGAACTGAAAAGGCTTACCTGTTTAATAACAATGATGTTCTGTGATGATGATCATCAAATTAAAACTAAGCGTGCATCAATATTTCTGATTGAGTCAATACAATCAAACAATGTTTACAAAACTACCGATGTTTGTAATGTAAATACTGCTTGTGTTCTACAAATAGACAGTGGCACAATCAAAATTGGTCCTATAAATAAAACGGGTTAACATGATCGCGTGCCACCTGCCGCGCTGAGCACTGGAGTAGAAGGCGATTGATCACACCGGGAAATAGCTAGCTAATCACGGCCAATCAAGGTACCTACTTCCATCTGCACTAGTAGGTACTATTAGAAGGCAATCAATTCTTTTTTTGTGAAACAAAAACGAGTATTTCCTGTTAATCTATAGAGTACAATAACAGGTGTTCAAAAAATGTACAAATTATGGACATGAGCACCAACCTATTTAACTACATAGAACAGTATGAAAATTGTTTAGACTTAATAAACATCGTCACGCGATCAAAACTAGCTATTAAAACTTTCCAACAAAATAATTAAGAAAAAAGTTGGGAATATTATTAGACCACTTTGAAAACTGCACGGTCTGTGCCCCACGACCTGGAAATTATTTTAATTAATCCCTCTAGCTTCAAACAAGGTAGCGTTATGAAAACAACAGACTTTTGAAAATATGCTTGGTGTTAAGATAATGAGTACTACCTACGTAACTACAAGAACACAATATGTTTGTTACGAAGTCGTTAAGTTTAGAACGAAAATTATTAATTATGAATAATCCAGAGTCTGTATCAAGTTCACAACTTCTCAAATTGTTAAAGTTTCCTGTTGTCAATTGTGTTCGCACTTGATGTTGATTCTTAATAGAAAAAGTAAGCAATGTTGGACGAAACAAATTAACATCTAGCAAAATTAAGCGATCCAGAAACTGAAAAAAATTAAAAGTAATTTAACTATTTTACTTATGTAAGCAAAACTAAAGTGTCGGCGACAGTTGGAATTGTATAAAGTGATGATTTTCTTTCCATCAAGCCTGGTCGGTGGTTTTGTCTGTATGGAGATCAGAATCTACGACAGTCAAGTTTTACGACAGCCACCCTAGTCTGGCAACTTTAACGGCTCAATTGTATAAGGTATAAAGAGTCACGCCGACCGTCGGCACTGACATGTATGAACTTCTAAGAAACGTTTTGGAATAACGCGTAGTTATCAGTGCTGATGGGTCAGCGGCCGTGGACATTGCGTGTCGGCGCTGACCACAGAACACAGGTGGCGCTGACCACAGCACGCGCGCGCCTCAGCCTTCAGTGAGCGTTCTAGGGCGGTTTTCGAGTCGCGCTGATCGTCAGCACTGACAGGCTCATATGTATGGTTCCTAAGGAGCGTTTTAGAATACCGCCGACCACCCAGCGCTGACGACCGTCGTCGCCGTGGCATGCGCGACCGTACGCGCTCAGCTCCAGTTATCGTTACTGTGTCACGAAAAACGCTCGCGCCGATGAATACACACTCATGGGATTGGCCACATCTGTACTTTGCAGCGGTCAGCATAACACTAAAGGGAGTTCCCACGACAGCTACGCGCTGAGCTGCCAGCTCTGACGATCAGCGCTACTACTCAGCCAAGGAAGTTGCTAAAAAATCAAGACCGATAGCCCAAAAAGCGATGTTTACCTACCGAAAGACATGAATAAATTGACCCCGATTCATTCACGTAAAAACTTTTCATTCGTAAGTTTCTGAATCCAGAAAACCATATTCTTACAAAATATATTTAGATAAGAGCACCCGTCTTTAACAAAGATTCAGTGAAGGAAAAAAAAACGTATCTAAATAAAAAAATAAAGGAAAAGTTTAGTAATACATAATCATCATCATCTTTGCGCTTTCCCGATTGTGCCCTAAAAGCTCTCCTAATAGCTCTAGAGAGGTAATCTATGTGATTTGAATAATCTTACCAAATTCAAACTCAAATTTCTTTATTCATTAAGGTACAATTTGTACACTTATTGAAGTCAAGTTTAATGCCATCGGTTCAAGATTAGTCTACCTTTGAAAACACATTAGACTCCAAACTTCCACCAACCAGTGCTGTTTAAATTTTCTAACGAAGAGCTTTCCAACCGCAAGCTATAAGGATCCATTTACAATCACTGTATACTTTCTCCCTCATATATTCGGAGTCAGAGCGAGAGAAAGATAATTGGTGAATTAGCGTTCATTAGAACAGCCTTATTCAAAGTCAAAAGTTATCTGTGTGCAAAAGATTTATTGCTGATATCAATCTTCGCGTCAACATAGGGTTGCGCTAAATCTACGTGTTAGTTTTCTTTAATTTTAACCATTACAACATGACCTTTCTCGTTATTGTTACCAAGGTTTGCAGCAACCAATTTTATTAGTAAATAAGTTTTTTCGTTTTAAAATGCAAAACGTTGTTAATGGATTAGTTAGTAAAGTAGGTACCTACTAAATATAAAAAGTCAGAATTAAATTCATATAAACCAGAAAAATATTTTTAATGTTTGTTTGCGGGTTAATTTTTCATACGCGGGACAAAAGTTAACAGTCGGTTCATTATTAACCTAACAGAAATACTCGAGACGGAATTATAGTATTATATAAGTATCGCACGATTCACGAATAAAAATATTTAAGGATTGAAAAATCAGGCCCTATAATAAAATAGGTAATATATTCAAATAATCAGTATTATAAATCTATGAAAAAACTAATGCCCGAATGAACTGGTTTGTTTAGAAAAATATTATATCCTATGTTGAAGATTAACTTCGACTTTGTACGGCATACATTTTTTTAGGGGTTTGACAGGTAACAAACGACGGACTAGCAGTAGATTGCCTGAATTATTAACAAGATCGCTGGTTAAGTTCTCATAAAAAAGGTTTTCGTTTTTTCTTATTTGTAAAACATTACTCAATTTCGAAGCAATCAGTTTAAAAGTTTTATGAAAAATATCAACACGTAATTGCAATGTTACTGGATTTTGTTCTGCCTTCATACTAATGTGATGAAACGTAGTTAGTTTTCCACACGTTTTATAAATTTATAACTTCTTTTATACTTTACCTAGTAATTGATGAGGTCCGTAAAAATCTTATTATGAATCGCATGGTTGCGACATTCCCATTTACGCTTTTTACCTTACATCTGTAAGTAAGTGGGTGTTTCAGACAAACCTATTAAGAAATGAAAGGGTTTACAATGGAGGACTAAAAAGGTCGGTTAGTAAACTTAGAAAGTAATTGGCTGCCATATTTGCTTTGACCAGTAATGTTTTGTCAAAAGATGTAGACATTGCGCCGAGCTGTATGTACCTAGATAGAAATCAACGCTGAATAGAAGTAGGTAAGCTGTTTCTAGTTTATCTACTACATACATACATACTACATTTTACAAATTAAAATACTTCTGAAATAAATAGAATCATCTGACAACGTGATGGAAATAATGTGGCAATAATGGGAGAATCTGAAGATGTAATTTATCTGTGATTGTAGACAAAAATTTTAAGTTTAGAAAATTAAAAATTAAAACTGTTCATTATTGTGGATTTGCCTGAGGTGAATTCCTTGTGGATTATTGATGTTCCGTTCCTCATAAGGACCCCTTATAGGATGCTATCATCTTCCTTTGACTGTCCAAACGTCCGGTCCTCTAGATAAGAATACCCATATCTAACAAAGAACCTTCAACCACAAATTAATAACTTATTGGGAAAAACTTTATATATCATATATTAAAGATACGTAATCAAATATACACCAAATTATATCCTTTTGTTCCCTTTATTTGTGAGCCGAATATTTTCAGAATATTAAGTATATTATCCGAGTAAGAACTCCTTACAATAATTTGACTTCTACACTTTGTAACTTTCTAAACTAAAGTGTGTCTTTAATTTGCCACATACAATCTATTCATAGCGACGACGATACAATAAAGTCCTGGTATTTTCATGAGAAATTCGAGCGATCTAATAAATATCAGTTTCATTGAAAATTTCAGAATCGAACTTGTTTTAGTCGTCATTCATTACACAAATTCGGTGGAGTCAAATTCGGTAGAAATGTAATTTGGAACACTGGCTAAGGGCCTTATCACACTGGCAATTTCAGAGAGAGTTCAAAACGAAGCGATTGCGCGCGCAACGGGCCCGCTGCGGGCGCGCTGCCAGCTATCTCGCGTGCAATCCGCGTTTTTTGGATCCCAATTATCCCAACGATAAATATGGGGTCAAATACGAAATGGCGTCTACTCCGCTAATCGCGCTTTACTTGAAAATATATTGTTTTCTTAAAAAAACCTTCCAGATTTATAACATTGTTTTTAAAGAATCAACTTTAAAATTGAGTTAGAAAAACAGTTTTTGAAATAAGCCATAGTATTTATTTGTCATTCTCTTTGATGATTTGTCGGTTGTGACAGGGAAAATCCTTAATATTTGAGATTTTATTGTGATTATAGTAAAAAAGTTGCATATTTTTTTCTTTTGAATGAACGGCCCTCAAGCTCTACGTAGGTACCTACCTATAGGTAGATCCTACCTATTTACTCAATCCGATGCTCAAACATTTTTATGTTTTGTGGCCTCAAAGAACTAAAACTTTAAGAAAAAAAATCATTGCCATTGACTAAAATGAAACCTTTAAAAATTTGGACAGAAATATTTGCCATTATTCTATCACATAAATCGATTCAGCAGCTTAGAATTAAAGGTGGCATAGGTACATAACAGAGTTCTCTTTATTGACATTAGTTTGGATTTCAATTGGATTGTTATTATAATCCAACGAAGGTTAAAATCTTCACTCGGAATTCTCAATCCTTTCCTTTATCCACCACATCACTTACTGTTGTAACACAAGAATACTTTAAAACTATTTTTATGTACTTATAGAAAAAATTCGACCTGCCCCAGGCGGGTTTCGAACTCAGCATCTTCCGCAATCCGAGCGGCTGCGTTGCGGAAGATGCTGGGTTAGATTCCCGCCTGCGGCAAGTCAATTTTTATTCAGTGTATTTTTTCTAGTATTAAAAATATTTACGCATTGGTAAACGCAAAAATTATTCCACATTTTTATGGAGTCAGAGTTAGATCAGATGATTTAAAAGCTATCCAATCCGAAAAAAAGGAATTAAATCGGTAAAATCGGGGTTCACAAGGTAGAATCGACTCCTCCTATTGTTAAAGTCAGTTAATGTACCCTTTGTTACCGGGACCATAACTTGATTTAGATATTTTTAATACCAGTTGCAGCAATCTTAAGCGAGCGGTGATTAGGCAGTGCGTTAATAAGTATTTATAATTGTAACTTCTTTTGTTCGTGTTATATTTTTTACTTTCTTTGTTTAATTTTACTGTATATACCTATGTAATATCTCTAGGTCATTGTAACTAAATGTTCGCAATTAAGTAATGTGTCGCTATAAGTGGAAGCTCGTATCTAATTTACTTTTATAATTGTTTTTATTGTATAGCTGTTGGTTTTCCGAATACATTAAAATAAAATAAAACTAATCGATTGACACCTTATCATCATCAAAATCATGAATAGTTTAGTCTATGTAGCGCCTACACTATTCATATCCAATCATAAATCTTTCTTTTGGCTTCACTTAGTCGGGTAAGCGTGATAGTTTGAAATAATGCCAAATTCAAATATTTGCAAAGTCACAAAATTGGTACGCATAAAAGATACCTTTTTTTAATAAAGTACGTAAAGTAATTAATTAAGCGATAACAAATATATCGTAAACGATTTTATCCTCGCTTATTCTCTTTATACAACATTACTTCAATACAGATTAACCCTTCCAATACTCGTAAACATAAATCTTCACGTATCAAAGTGAACCTATAAATTTGTAGCACTTGTAATGAATTACAAATTTATTACCACCATTCATCACGCTTAGATTAATTTTTTCGGACCGATCAGGTCTGTCACTTTGTAATTTCCTTTTCCGGACATTAACCTACTAAGCGGTTTTTGAAAATTTCCGTAGTGACTTGATAATGAATTTGACCGTTTAATAAATTAAACACTGCAACTTAAAATGGAAATACATGCGATCTTTAATAATAACTTAAAAAAAATAAGAAAATACCTCTCGCCTTTTTACGTTGATAAAAAGACGAGGGTCGCCGCGTCCGTGATAGTCATTGTCAATATTCTTTTTATTTGTTCTGGTTCCATTAATTTATTTGGTGGTCCCCGACGACGCGGCGATGCTTATCTGAAAAATCTTAATAAGTTGTTTTAACAACTTTTAACAGCGGTCGAAAGAATAAATGTTTTTTTTGTGTCGGAGGTAACCTATTCATTTTCCCAAAACAATCAAAAAATAATAATACACAAACTCTTTCTAACGTATTTCCTTGCGACTCGAACGCTGCAAAGACATTATGGCAGTGCGATTTCATCGCGGGAGATACGTGTCGACTAGAAAATCTCTTCGGGAAGTTCTACACCTAGATGAACATCTTTCCCCTACCTTCTTATTTTTACTTTCTCGTATAGGTAGTATAGATGAAGACTTGTAATCGTCAAAAATCTAACTCGATATTTGGACGGATTTACACGTTTTGGACCTCCCTGAGTCTAAAAATACTGGTTTTGGAATTATGTCTGTGTTTGTGTCTGTGCGTTAGCACGATAACTCGAGTATGCTTTAACTTATTGCAACCAAATTTAACATGCATGACATCAAAATATAAGGTTTCTATCAACTTTTGAGTCGTCGATCACGAAAGTTAAGCCACTAAGTGCGCTGGATGCGGATGGATGACCAAAATTTAACATGCATATATGACATCAAAATATAAGGTTTCTATCAACTTTTGAGTCATTTCCGGTATACGAGAAAGTCAAGGGCAGACCACTCCCGATTTTTTATTTATTTAACAATAATAAAAACATACATTTATGACGGTTTCCCTTAAATTGCTTTAAGATAACCACTAAGGTTTGTCATAAAAGCTAATACAACATCGAGCAGCTTCACATATTTTAAATAAATATACTTAAATACAATTTAAGTAAAAAAATAAAACTAAAGAAATATAAACTTATTTGTAGATTTAAAATATAGACTGTTTAAAAGTAACTAAGAAAGTACATACACGATAAAAAAAATTAGAAATCTTAAAAATCTTTGGTGACGTTGTAAAGGCCTTCATTATTTTAAAACTACTGCGGTTTTCCGCCAAGTTATTTAAAAAAAATCTAAATATTGAAACCGCTTCTATGTTCATATTTTATGAAAAACATTTTGAATAACACAACTACAATATTTTATTTAATTAATTCATATATTTAGTTAAAGTTTTTTCAACACATTGTTATCAATCGTACCTTTTATTAAAATAAAATAACAAGCGGGGAAGGCAGCCGCTTGCCGCATTCTCAAAGAATTTCTGCAGAATATACCCTTTGAGAGTACTTTTAACGCCGGTTTAGCACTTTGTGGCCATTGCACTGTTTGCATGGAAGTCTTTTGAGTTTTAATATGTCTCGCGGTTTTCAGAAAGTAGTTTTAACTTTAAAAAGAAACCTTAGAAAACATCCTTCGAAATGATGAATCACAACTAGTTTACGGAAAGTGTCGAATTTCTGTCCGATTATAAACACCCAATTATCGACTAATTACTTAAAACACAAAGACTAAGGTTGGTAAAAAAATCGGGAGTGGTCTCCCCTTAACTTTCTCGTATACCGAAAACGACTCAAAAGTTGATAAAAACCTTATATTTTGATGTCATGCATTCATGTTAAATTTTGGTCACCCATCCGAGTACCGACCGCGTATTTGGTTGCTTAAATTTCGTGATCAATGGCTCAAAATTTGATAAAAACCTTATATTTTGATGTACACGTATGTTAAATTTGGTTGGAATAAGTTAAAGCATGCTCGGTTATCGTGCTAACGCCCAGACACACACAGACATAATTCCAAAAAAATATTTTTGGACTCAGGGAGTCGAGGTCGATTTTTTTGACGATTACAAGACTTCCTCTATACACGGGAAAGTAAAAAAATAACACGTTCTGGTGTAATGTATAGTCTCAACAAATAACATATTATTCTAAATAAATTATTCGCGCGTTTTAATTCCGCTGGCTAGCTACCATCATTCACTACCATTTAAGTACCTATATTTGAGCGGTTTCAATATTAAAATCACAGTTACACATTGCACGGCCAGGTTTTGGTTACTAAGCGACCGCTGCAAAAAAAGGAGGAGGTTCTCAAATCAACTGTATTTGTTGTGTGTTAATATTCGTAATCTTATTACTTGTTTGTCTAAAAGATCTCGACATAGTTTCCTGAAAATTTCTATACATAAAAACTAAAAAGCAAAAAAAAATCGCCCTCTAAACTAAAAACGAAGAAATATTTTTTTATTGGTATAAAATTTAGTTTAAAAATAACTTTAGTTTAAAAACGTTTTTTTGAGGTCGATGCCAACACCAATATTTGGAATAACGTTGTCACTTGTATTTGGGACCGACCTCACAAAAATATTTAGACTTTTAGAGAGATAGAAAACAAAAATTTTAGACAAATATTTTTTATCCTTGGTCTTATCGTCACTGACTATGGTAAGTGATGATAACCTAAATTCTTGCCTTTCATCTCTCAATAAATAAATAAGTAATCATATTGAATCCCAGAAAACCACATATTACTTTCCAAGATCATCTCAATGAACTTAAGCGCTAACGACGATATGATACTTTGAATTATTCTATATTTGGGGCCCAATCTTAAATAGTTCATTAATCCCACAAAGCGAAGTACTAAATCTCACTTAAAGTACTATAAGCGCCTGGAATTATTAACGCTAGGCAATCAACAATCATTTGGTGGGCGAAAAGAGATTAGCATTCATTTGTAATTGACAGCATCGCGGTATATTCCATTATTGATATTTTGCGGCAATAAATTCATCAAATCTTACTATTATGCCAAATTAAGCAAAGGGAAAAACTTAAGTAATAAACGTCTTAAAATGTTTAGGAATATTTGCCAAATGAAAATTTATTTTATTAAAAACTTACAAACGAAAAAACTTCGGTCGAGTCTTGGTGCTATCTAGGCGACTGCTCGTCCAATTTAATAAATCACAAGAAGAGCTTTTTCTTATTTAGGTTGCTTAAAATAAGTTAGTGTTTTGATACAATTTCTCAATATTGAATATCATTCCAATTGCAAAAATAAAATTAAACAACAATCTTGCTGGTAGTTACTTGTGTGCATCAATGAGGATGCAAAGATGCAAATCATAGGTACGTTAAATTAGAAATTTCAATTACAGAACGTTCCGTAACTTTCACAAAACAATCTATGTGCGTGGGCATAGCGTGGGCAGTTAAGCATTCCAAGCTCTGTGGTTTTCATATTTTAAGAACTATTACAGACAGAGATTCTATATGCAAAATACAAAATATTTAGCCCTCAACATATCCAACGTTTTTAGGCAAAAAAAAATAAGACAATAACTTATTATTGTCACCTATATTATTCAAATACACCAAATGTGTCTATACAAAAATTGTCTGTACAGTCGTAAGGTTATACTGGTGTTACTGTCCCCTTCCGATTCGGACGCCCTAGGAACGCTAGGCGGACGAGAGACTCCAACATGGAGATGCTCGGTCGCCCAGTAATTCCCTAGGAACGACCCCCCAAGGTCTTTGCTTTCTTAAAAAACCGGTGACGCAGGAAGAGTCATCAGCGACAACCTACAGTAGGCAATAAAAAAAGGTGTTACTGTCCAAAAGAATATGTTAACATTATATAGATTCTAAGCCATTTTTGTGTAGTAGATTGTTGTGAGTTACAAATAGTGATTTGTTCAAAAAGTGAGCAAAGTTATTTTTTGCTGCGAGTGTGGATATTAAATCACGAACCAGCGAAGTAGTCTAGATAATTAGACTACTGAGCGCAGTGAGTAAAAAAATGAGACTAAAAAAATTGTTCTCGTGTGAAACATACAACTTTTACCTCTCCAGCGACAAAATTATTAAAGGTGAGATAAACAAGGCAATACTTTAATATACATGTCTATTATCTTAAAATAATTATTGACAATTAAAATTAAGATTAGATTGAATGTTACATTCTTGTTCAGAGCTCGCAGCAAAAACCGTTTTTCCTTCGAGATTTTACGAAGCAAAAGAGGTCTTTTGGTGCTGGAGAGGTGAAAAAGATTTTTACTATTGAGCGTTTTTTTTTTCAAATATAAAATTACTAATTTCAGAATCCTTCACCATGATTTATTTTCGTTGGATCCCACTTTTGAATACCATACTATACCTATTATACAAAGTTTTAATGACTTGGGCAAATGTTTTGCACCTCAACTTTAACAAAGCTGTAATTATCACTTGTATCACACTATCATAACTTGAAGCAACTTTAGAACATTCATTACAATGTCGTCGAGCATAACGGTAAGTTATTATCAGTTTCCTTGTCTCAACCCTTAAATGTTAGACCGAACTCCACAGTCTATCAATATAGATTAGGGAGAGTCTGAATTACTTTAACACTATTTTAGTTGTGTTCAAATTACATTACCTAGTTTTTTTTATATAGATGGCATATTTGCCTATACTATATGCTTATTAACATATAGACAGTCTGATAGTAGGCGGTCACTGTGGACTAAACACGAGAAAGATTCGAGTAACCTACAACGCATCAATTATAGATTTTTACTTTCTCATACAGGTACGTAGTATAGAGGAAGTCTTGTAATCGTCAAAAAATTGGATCTCGAGATTTTGACAGATTTACACGTTTTGAACCTCACTGAGTCCAAAAATACCGTTTTTGGAATTATGTCTGTGTGTGTATCTGTGCGTTTGCACGATAACTCGAGGATGCTTTAACTTATCGCAACCAAATTTAACATGCATGTATGACATCAAAATTTCTATCAATTTTTGAGTCGTCGATCACGAAAGTTAAGCAACCAAGTGCGCGGTCGGTACTCAGATAGATGACCAAAAGTTGACATGCATGTATGACATCAAAATATATGGTTTCTATCAACTTTTGAGTCGTTTCCGGTATACGAGAAAGTCAAGTAGAGACTAATCCCGATTTATTACCGTTGTGGTTCCCACTTAATGTAAACTAATGGCAATCGATTGAGGTACCACCTTCTGCATTTACTTCTTCTTATTCATTGAACATGAAGGACTGATTTCTTATGTCGAATGGTTAGCAGACACGCATACGGCTTAGCATAGCCTATAGACGCTTGAAATACTGACGTGACCACAGAACAAATATAAGAGGTTAGAAGTCGTATAAGTAGGCGGGGCGCGCGCGCTGCTAGGCCTTAGTCAACCACGCTGGCCAAGTGCGGTTTGGTCGACTTTCTTCATAGGTGTGAGCAGGTTTCCTCACGATGTATTCCTTCACCGTAAAAGCGTCGATTAATGAATTCAAAAATTTTAAAACACATTGGTACGTGACGGGGTTTGAACCGGTGCCTCCCGGGTGGAAGACGCACTACGCTATCGACCCTCTTAACATCGTTTACAAGGCTGTTTTTGCCGTTTTGCCGGCTTTGCTGTTCAGAGCATGCTTAGCGGCCGTGTAAACGACGTTTATATGTGTGCTTGCGTCGATTCGTCACTATATATGGAGTAAACGTACTGTATTGTGGCTGTGCTCTTTCTCGACTTAATAAATAACTTTTGCCTGCGACATGTTCCGCGTGGAATAGATGTTTTGGATTTCCAGACAGCCTTTCATTCCCTATTACATCCCCACACAGCTCAAAATTTCAAAAATACTACAACAAACATTTATTTGTTTCTTATCAAGTGCCTAAATTCAAAGTTTCATGGTTTTATTCTCGATAATGAGGAACTCCCATACAAACTTTCATCCCTTATTTCAATCCTTTCAAAGCTTTTGCGATAATCTGGTAGCCTGTGTCCCAACGTCTAGTCAATACTTGTACCAAATTTCATCAAAATCGCTTAAGTGGTTTAACGTGAATTTACAGACAGTTACTTTCGCATTTAAATTATTAGTAGGGACTAGTTTTATAGGGAATTCAATCGCGTCTGAGGAGCCACCTGTAACCAGTCGTTACCTTTGTGCTACTGCTTTTACAAATTATAGATTGAATTTACAATTGTTTGGGAACTTTTACTAAAGGCGGTATTTAAAAGCTCAACATTCCAATGTCGTTCTTTAATGGGAACGCGCATTATATATGTTTCCAAAAATTTTCAAGCTTTACTATTTTTTTTATTTGAGTTCTACTGCTTACCTATTGACCTCTACATGCAATTGCTCGTTATACCTATGGTAAATATGAGTGCGTTATATTTTATTTAGTCCACAACCATGCGACCTTATTTTAAGTGCATGCTTAACTTGTTGAACATTTCCAAACAGTCGTATATAACCAAGTAAAACATCGTAAATGCTGCTAAATGCAAGCCATTATGTGTGGAAGTTGCCTGGATGGGGCCAATTAAAGGGCTGCAGAATCGGAGCGTTAAACGTGTGTGTTACACAGAGCCGGTTGTAGAGTTTGATAGCTCTCACTGAGACATCACCACTTATCTTTACAGTATATTTATATCATATATATTTATTGTTTATTCTTATATATTTATTTATGTTCAATATCAGATATGTGTGTTGTTATCACATATGGAAAGATGTAACCTTATTGATCAGAACAAACTGGATAAATTTTACCAGATCTTATAAGCATGCTAGAAAACTCTGTAATTGGCTTGTGTTGGTCTATGTAACCTTGTCTATAAATTGTAATACACCTGTTGAGTTTCTTAATAAATAAATAAATAAATCTTATTCTTCTTAATTACTGGCTTCACATATGCATTTAGCCAATGTCAACCGTACAATTTTAGTATGTAGAAAAATACTAAAATTGTAAGGTAAATGGAATGAAAAATGGAGACTCACAACACGACTTATTTTTTGTTTGCTAAGTTTAGTTATGATTAAAATTGATACCAAATGAAAAAAAAAACATGGTAAAAATTCCTGTCATTGATAAGTGCTGAGACGGGCGTGTTTTTAAAACAATAACTGAGGCAGGTCGATTTTTTTCAGTGTATTTTTCTAGTATTAAAAATATTTACGCGTTTGTAAACGGAAAAGTTATTCCAAAACTAAACAAAAAATAATACTAAGAGTATATTAAGCACGCGGCGTAAACGCGCAGACGACTCGCGTTTTCGACGAACGATTGCTGCGTTTGAATCGATACAATAGCGCGGCAAAATTGTACGGGCACTGTTGTACAATTTTAGTGTAAGTTTTCCCGTATACAATACGGAACTATTGTAGTTGCGTTAAGAGCTCGATTTGTATAGGAAACGTGAACAGCGCCCCTAGCGGAAAGAAGCGTAAATCGTGTTTCCCATACAAATTGAGCTCTTATCGCAACTACAATAGTTGCGTATTTTATACTAAAAAACATACACTACGGGTACTGTGCGGTGTCTCTGTGAAAACGCAGAAGCTACAAGCAACTACAGTGCGTCTGCATCGCTGTGTATGTGCGCATATACGCGGAGTTCTATTCTATTCTATTCTATTCTTAATTAATGGCCTCGCGTCGCATTAAGCGTACGCATTTTGCCAATGTCAAATGAAAATGTAACTAAAGTTGGTAACAAAAATTGTACGGTTGATTGAGGTTAAAACTGGAGTCTCTCAACACGTGTTTTTACGACAAGAACTCGGGAGAAACTCTACGCGGAGTTATTTTCTCTGTGAATGTATGCCATCTTCGATGTCTACTTGCTAACATCAAACAAAGAAGTAAATTTATTTTCTCAAACATGCATGGAAATATTGTTCTTATTTTCGAAAAAATAACACGCGAAGTATCGAATTTACGGACAAAGAAAACCAAATCCATTTTTGGAGCGTTTTTTGAATTTGGAACACTACAACGCTCCAGCAATGTTGTATGAAACGGCGTGCTGGAGTTATTAAATACCTACCTACTCTTTGATTGGATCTCTTTTATCAATCTTGGCATACTAAAGTCTCTTTGCTTAGTACAAATTGCGTTCTCGTGGCTGTATAGCATAGCCATAATGCGTTTGTCTTTGTGATAAATAGAAAATTGGTGGCAAAGCTGAAAATTCGTCTTGATTTGTTATTTACATAATAACATATTTATAAATGTAATAATTAAAATTAGTTCCGACGGTTCAGAGAGTGAAATGGAGATTGATTTTACTTAACCAGATTTAAACGACAATCGACTCAACGACGATCGATTTAAAGGCAAAAACATAAAGCAAATTTTAATTAAAGCCCCAGATGATATATATATTTAGCGACAAAGGTAAAGTATGTTTTATTTCCCTGCATTATTTTGAGAAAAGCACTATATATGCCTCGGCCGAAATGGCAATTGCCTGTCTCGTATTAGTGAAGTCCTCGCCTGCGGCCCGGCCTTCAAACTCATATTCGACCTGCAATTGCCTATTTCGCGGCCTTTGCAATAATGTACTATTATCTCCGCCTCTATATAAAGCTCACTGGAAGGGCGACGCAATTCGAGCGTCAAACCCGGGCACTTAGCGTTCGTAGCACGGCCGCAGTTGAAGCGATACGAGTAATTGCCTACACACGCCGCTCTGAACAAAATAATCTCTACTCGGAATAATCCAGAGGAGCCGTACAGTAAGAACATAAAATGGCCGTTATTAGATCTAACTAAATAAAGGACTTCATGAAATCCCATTTCGAGGTAATTGCCACTTTACATGAGAGTTAACACACAGAGTATGTTCATTATTACCGCTAAAGTTTGTTGTTAAGCAATATACAAATACAATATTGTTATTAAAATTTAATTAACATTCTCTTTTTAATTGAAAATGGTTACCTGCACAGTGAGTTCGAATAATTATGAGATGTAGGTATAAGTACCTACGTTTATGAAATTAAATCAATATATAAAAATGTTTACTAGTCAACTATTGTTTAAGCGTTAATGTGTTAAGCTGAGGTTAAGGTTAATGTGTCAATGCTACATCGCGACAACATATCGGTAAATAAAAATGGATCAATTCAAAATTTTGCCTTACAAAATAAATTAAAATACCCTTCAGACAATGGTATTTTATTAGGTAATTAGTTCGTCGGTTGTTATCTAGTTTTCTATTGTGTTAAACAATTCTAATTATAGCCTTTGTATAAATCAAATTCATAACATAAATCCCTCGTTACGTTAACTTCGGGTAAGTTCATAACCAACTCTCACTTTGTTTTAATAAGAACAGCACATTTTCTTAGCAATAGATATCAAAATTTCGGTGCTTACTTTGTAATAATTGGACCGAATAATACAAGTAATTATCTGAACTTCGGAATTGGTTTTAATATTTACTTAGATACAGTAATAAATATACTTAAACAATATAATATAATATAATATATTTCCACGCTCACACCAATTATCTAGCCCAAAGTAAGTATCATTAAGAACTTGTGTTATGCATACTAGATAACGGACATTTTTTTTAATGTACATTATACATATATATTAGAAATTTTTATAAATAAACTTAAATAAATATATAAACAACCATGACTCGTCAGCAAATACTCATGTTCATCACACAAATATTTGCCGCTACTAGGACTCGAACCCGGACCGCTTGATGTGTAGGCAGCTATACTGACCACTCCACCAAGACGGCGTCAAACGTCAACAATTATTTACTTTTGCACCTAACTCAAAAAATCACCGCGTCTCGCTCTTCCTGAATCATACGAGGTAGTAACCGGCTTCAAAAAAGATGAGGTTCTTAATTGGACTGAATGTTTTATTTTTAATGTGTGTTACCCACGGAGTACTAAACCAGGTTTTACCTCATAACTCTTTACTGGGTGTACCTACCGATTTTGAAGAATCTTTTAACGTATAGAATCTGGTGCTTGTCGTGTGGTCCCATTTTTTGATCGACATCTGATCAGTAGTTTTTGAGTTATCCCCAATAATGCCTGTTTAATGGACATCGACACAAAAAATAAATAAAAGATCTCGAGATAGTTTTCTGAAAATTTATACACTTACAACACTATAAAATATTTTTACAAAAAAAAATACGAACCCCGACTTCAAGTGTGAAATAAATAATATTTCTATTACGAAGTTAAAAGGGCGTTATAGAAAATCAAGGAAATTATTAAAACACATTCATAATTATTTATAATTCATACTCCAATATATTTAGAGTCGGTGCCAGCAAGGTGGATAGTTTTTTTTTATGTTACGAGATGGCAAACAAGCTTGCGGCCCACCTGATGTTAACCCCCGCCTATAGACACTTGCAATATTAAGTGTAAATTACTTAACACCGCAAGTACGTTTGCCATCCTGGGGACTAAGATGATATGCCCTATATGCCCAGTAATTATACTGGCTACCTTTCCCTTCAATCCGAAACACAGCGAACTGCTTCACGGCAGAAATAAGAAAGGCGGTGGTACCTACCCAGACGCCCCTACATAAGGGTCTACTATCTAGTAGTGTAGTCTTTCTCATCTATAATACGCATTCATATTATGTATTGTTAATGGATTAATCAAGTACCTAAGAGAGTATCAATAGATACGTTCTAGCAAAGCAGAATAACCTTACCTAGTAAGGTAAGGTTATTTTGGTTAGACTGGCATCAAACGTACAAAAAGAAAACATACTGTCGAATAGCGGACCTCCTCATTTTGAAGTCGGTTAAAAAAGCAAAAATAATTTAATTTTAAATAAAAAAAACTGCCTTCAAAACTAAACACGAAGACATAAAAAAATTATGTTTAAAAAATCTAATTGTTGTTTTTAGGTCGGTACCAACCTCAATCTTTGAAAGAAACGTAGTCACTTGTATTTGGGACCTCAAAATATATTCAGATTTTTGTAAACAACATAACATAACATAACATAACAACATAAATTATTATTATAATAATAATAATAATAATAATAATAACTTTATTGCAATTAAACTTTTACAGATTTGTGCTTATATTTTATATGACTAGTTTACATCAACCAATATATGCCCATACTATTGCTAAACTGGGTTTTAAACAAAACCTGTATTTCAGCAATCAGTGCTCTCACATGAATAAAATAAACGATTTCAACTAGTAATTGTACCGAGTTGTTAACAAAGTTACATATTTGAAGCTTATAAAGTATAAAGTAATGTTGGTATGTATAATTTCTAATTAATTTCTTCTATTACATTGATTTCTTTTATCTATAAAGTTAACCTATAAAAATAAAAAGTGCGTGTGTGTGTATGTGTGTGTGTGTGTGTGTGTGTGAGTGTGTGTGTGTGTGTGTGTGTGTGTGTGAATGTAATTTACTCGCTTAATTCATTTAAGTTGAATAATCATGAATTTACAGTTATAAAATTTTCCGTATCATTGTAATTCAGCTGTTGTATCCATTTCTCAACAATTCTTTTACAATCTGTTTTATTAAAATTGTATATTTTAAGTACTTTATTTGCCTTTTTATAAATAAACGGACCCAGGAAATCAAAGAATCTCCGTGCAAATGATGTGCGAAATTGTAAAGATTTAAATAGGGGGCGGTTATCCCTACGTGTAAGTGCTAACTGTGGATTGTAGTCTAGAAGTTTATGTTGACGTTGGATTACACAAATAATAAACAACTGTCTTACAGTAGGTACCTCACAAAATTGATAAAGAAGTGCAGTAGGATATAGGAATGGTTTAAAAGTACATAATTTGAGTATAGCTCGTTGAGCCACTTCTAGAGTCTTTATAGTAGTTTTATGAGAACCTCCCCAAGCTATAATACCATAAGATAATAATGATTGACATAAAGAAAAGTATATTGATTTTAACAACTTAGGCTCCAGCACATGTCGCAGATGTTTAAATATGATAATAAGTTTACGAATTTTGTTGCTCAATGTTTTAATGTGGATTTTGAAATTTAAATTACTGTCTAAAGTTACACCTAAATATTTCAAATCATAGCAGCATTCCAAAGCCCTATTATTTCTGGCAATATTTAGTGTCTTGGGAGGAAGATCATTTCCGCGGATTGAAAAGGGTAAAATCTTTGTTTTGTCGGAGTTAAGTGTAAGAACATGGTCATGGAGCCATTCGCATACCATATCGAACCCTGTTTGGGCGTTATGAAAAGTGTCCTTCCAATTGTCACCTGTGAAGAGAAGTACAGTGTCATCAGCATATGAGATCAGTTTACATGAACCAATGCTTGTTGAACACAGCTCATTCAGATAAACAAGAAACAGAGTCGGCCCAAGAATGCTACCCTGAGGAACTCCATGTGTAACAGGTAAGTCAGTGCTACATTCGTCTCCTATTCCAACACACTGATAGCGATCAGAGAGATAGCTCTCGAAGAAATTTAATTGTTTTCCCCTGACACCCAACTCACTCAACTTGTCCAAAAGGATGGGAACAGAGACCGTGTCAAAAGCTTTAGCAAGGTCTAGGAAAAGCCCTAGACATTTCTTTCCCTTATCCATATTACCCACAATAAAGCTTACTAAGCTATGTAAAGCATCATCTGTAGATTTACCCTTTTGGAAACCAAATTGATTACATGATATAAATTTCTTTGAATCGAGATAATGTACCAATCTATTATTTACTAACTTTTCCAATATTTTGGATAACGAGGGCAATATGGATATAGGTCTATAGTTACCTATGCTGTCTCTGCTACCACCCTTATGTATAGGAAGAATTATTGCTTTCTTTAGCTCCTTCGGGAATACTCCCATCTCTAGACATTGATTGAAGATGAATGTTAATGGTGGTACAATAAAGTCAATGTGTTCCTTCAAAAACCAATTTGGGATTCCATCTTTACCAGTGGAGCAGTTGTTCCTTAGACCCTTAATTATACTCCTCACCTCGCGTTCATCAGTGCTCAGCATAACAAAGGAATTCACGCTATCGCTTGTTATTTTTTTAATTTTATGGTTAGGTTTCTTATGGATAGCATTGGCTAACATTTTTCCTACATTAATAAAATATTCGTTTGCGGAGTTTAACGAGTCGCGGGGTGTATTGTCCATGGATAATAATTCTTTTGGAAGCGTCTTATTTATTATCTTTACCTGATTTGGCAAACTCTTCCCTTTCATAATTTATTTTTATTTTCTTTAGAAGTTTACTCAAGTAATTTCTATAACGTGTGTAAGTTAATTTTATAATGGAATTTTCCGGATCTTTTTTAGAATCAGCATGTAACTTATCCCTATTTTTGATGCATTTCAAAATACCAGGTGTTATCCAGGGCTTGATAATTTGCTTGCGCCTAGACAAATGTATTTTGTGGGAGTGATTTGCAATTGCTAAAGAAAGACTCCGGATGAAGTAAGAAATAGAATAATCCGGGTCCAAGGAAGCGAAAATCGGTTTGAGATCTATGTTTAATACATCACTAGTAAGACGCTTTTTATCTACTTTGACAATTATTGGGTCCGTGAAAGTTCGTGTTTGTTTATTGTGTAGGACAAAAAATACTGGTTTGTGGTCAGTTATGTAACATTGGGGTATGATGGTTAAACTTCTTTTTTTAGTCTTTACTAAAACGTGATCCAGACAGCTGTCACTAGCATCACGTGTCACTAATGTATGTGTAGGAAAGAGTCCGTTGAAAGCAGCTACGTTCAGATATCTTTCTGCATCTACTTCACTCTTTACCTGATTTATTGCAATATTAATATCGCCCATGACAATAATATTGTTAAAATTAGAAAATTTTTGGAGATTTTCGTCTAGTTTGCTAAGAAATGTGTTTATATTTTTATAAGATGGGGAGCGATAAATAGCAAAAATAACAGTATTACTGTCAATGGTAACAGCTAGTCCGTTAGCCTCCTCTAGTTGCAACTCCAAAACAGAATACTTAAGACATGCTTTGAGATAAACAACTACACCTTCGTTTTGATTTCTGTTTAAATTCGTGGAAAAAGAGACGTACTTTTCCATTTGTGGGATGATAGAGGCACAAGAAAGCCAACACTCGGTAAGTATCAATACATCACAAGTAATACGAGCTCTGGCAAGTAATACTTCAAATTCTGAAAAGTTACGGTTTATACTGCGTATATTTTGTGTTAAAACTGTTAGAGAGGGTTTATAAGGCAAAGCTAATTGTTTGATATTTTCAACTTCACAAGACAATGAATCAAAGTTAATGACATCGTCAATATTGTAGTTTAAATTATCACCTGTTATTGTTTGAATAATATATTACATAAATGAGTGAGTCAGGGGAAATTATAAAATATATGACTTTTACCTCCAACGATAGGTAAATATAAACTTTAGGTAAACAACAACTGCAATTTACGCATATTAATTTGTATATTATGCAATGATAAGGTTGCAAACGAGTAAATAATTTTTTGGGTAATACATGTGCAAATTTGTGTGTGTATGTGTTATGTTTAGATTTTGATTGTGAAACTTTTATCATATTAATAATATATTGTGTGTATATTGTGTATATATGTGTGTATATTGTGTAACTTATAATAATTAAAATAGCAAATAACTACAGTTGATAAAAGAAAATATATGAAAAAAGATCGATTACAAGCAAAGATCTCATAATTATGCTTAACATGCTCAATGAGGGCGGCAGAAAGTCATTCTGTTTTTCTCACTTTTTCAATGTCCAATTCACTATTGATTCGAATTTGTGGCGAACTTTCATTTTTACGGAGATATACGATTCCATTTGATGTCCAACAAAACATATATCCATGACTCTTTTGAAGATTTCTCGCAAGATGAAAAAGTCTTTGAGTAGCACCCGTTAAAGTTTCAGATATAAATATTGGCTGCTTCTGACTTTGGTTAAAAGTACTGATATGACAGGTGTTTAGTTTATCTGGTTTTTTCTTGTTTTTGTTGAAGTTTTTAACTCCTTTCAATAATTTGTCTTTCAGTAAGACCGAAGTAAGTTCCACTATTACGGGTTTTGAGGTACCTTGTAAGTTTAGCCTGTAGACATCCCTTATGTTGCTGCTGTCAATATTTACGTCAATAGTTTGACCAATGGAAGAGACAATCTTGGTAAGAGTATCTTTAGATTCACCAGCCTCTTTGGGAAGATTTCGAATTTCAATGCCTGTAGCACGCGCCTTGCGTTCTAAGGATTCGATTTTTTCCTCTAGTTGGCATATAATTTTTTTATCTTCTTGTCTTTCCGATTCCAGCATAGTTATTTTTGTAAGGAATTCATCGTATTTATGCGAGATTAGCTCTACACTTTTTTGCAAATCCGCATTTTGCAAGTTAATTATATTTACGGTTTCCTGCAACTCCCGGAAGCGTTTTTCTTGATCCATGGAAAATCTTGAAAACATCTCTTCCATTACTTTAGTTATGTTTATGTCTTCCTCCTCGTACTTTCTTTTCTTACGGTCAGCTATATTTGCCGTAAGTGTGTAAAGGTCTGGAGCAGATTCACAATGATGCAGAGAAGACTCAATTTCGATGACGGCGGGAGTTGTGACCGTACCTTGCGAATTCTCAGAGGAGATCAGTGGAGTAGTAGGGGGAGTTCTCTTTAGTTTAGGCATTTTAATAAATGTACCTTAAGTAAAATAAATCTTTATATAAATATGTAGGATGATAGACGTATGTTATCCTTTATAATTTGTCTCCTTATATAGCCGAATGCCGTAGTAAACTCGTAGCAAGCCGTTTTTGTTGTAGCAGGTTCGTAGAAATGTAGCTCTTGCTACGTTTCCGGAGGCAACTATATGACAATTTCGACGCGGCGCCTCACCAAATCCGTAGCCCAGCGTCAACCAAGGCGGACCGAAAGCCACAGACGCGAGGAACGCCGGTTCGAATCCACCGAGGAGCACAAAAATAAAAGAGGCTCACCCACTTTCCACGCTCGTTGATGTGGAACAACTCTGGGCTCCGGGCAAACTTGGGTACACCAGTCTCAGGGGCGAAGTCCCAACACTTTTAAATATTAATTGAAGAGAAAACTACAAGCACGTCCGCTCAGTACAACAGCCGAGAGGCGAGAGGAAAACAAAATGTTTACTAAGTTATAACATTGAGGGAGGTATACCTACGTATAGTAATGTCTCCTTTTGTTCTGAATATGAGAAGCGACTATCACTATGTTATTCATGGTACAGTAAAGCTGTCATTGGATGCATAATATTTCAACCACAATTATAATGCATTTACCCGAAGTACTGAAATGAGAGTGTAACATCTGTCTTTGTTGTTAGTTCACTAAAGTTCCATTTTGACTTTGATATAATACTTTTTATTACAATTTAAAATACTTACATCAAATGCTCAAAAACAAAATAGGTACATAGTTTGCAAGGGCAGACTGATCTCTGAAAGAGATCTCTACCATGAATGCTATAAATTTCAACTGTAGTGTTTATCTGTGACTAAAAAATGATGCCCGTTGTATGCAGGCGACAGGCTGGCAATGTGTCTCTACTGTGAGGCACTGTTTAGCCCATACTGCCAGATGTGGCTTTATATCTAAATACCTAAGGCTCAGCTTAACCCTGGGATTATACGCGTGATTGTATGTATGTTTGTATAATATGAATGCGTTTGGAATTTAATAACATTCTAATACAGATCGTTTCCGTTAATTTTTTAGTCTAGTTAATACAATTCAAAACGTTACTTAATTGGGGACGTATCTAGTCCTCTCCATTGTTACCTTTCTATATGATTCACACACGCGGAATAGAACCGCTCCGTAAGGATTGTTGGGTAGAAACAATTGCAGTAGCTACCGAGACAATTATTAGCGTGCGTAATTTTTGTAGTCTTTGTTGGTGACCCATCTTCAACCAAATCACAATAAATATGAAAGCTGCAAAGTGCGACACACCATACCGCCGTCCTAATTATAAGCGAGGTAGTAGATATGTTTATGTCGTAGGTAGATCGTGAAGTGTTGGATTATAAAAGGCTCGACCACCGGTCAAAATGGTATTGGTCAGGAGCTCAGGAGTGGTCAGTAGGTTCAGGGTTTTTTTATGACCAAGCGGAGTGGACTATTTGTGGGAGAGTCTATTGTCCTTCGACATAATTGCGGCGTATCACGGTGTGCCTGGGCATATCACGATCTGCCTAACTATACGATATATACGACATAATTATATGTCGACAGCCGACCAGCTAACCTACTAACTCACACAATACCTACCAAAAGAGGTCAGCTAACATTTGGTTACAGAGGCGCAACTGGATCATCTTCTTCTTTAAAATAAATGGCGATCGCGATACATAAACATTACACATTTCGCCAATGTCAAGTGAAAATGTACTTACAGTAGCCGACAATTTGTGCGGTAGATTGAGTTTAAAATGGTGTCTCTCAACACGTACATTTCCACCAAGAACTCGGGAGAAACTCTCACAGCGGATGTTTGGCCCCAAAATAGAGTCAGTTTGTCAGCCTGTCGCCTATATAAAAAAAAATAATTAGACCCAAAAAGTTAATAAACCCTTAGTGAAGCAACTAACAAGAGCCTACCAGAGTGGTTAGTGTAAGTTTTTTAGTATACAAAACGCACCGATTCTAGTTGCGTTAAGATCTCAATTTGTATAGGAAACGCGAACAGCGCCCCTAGCGGAGAGAAGCGCAAATCATGTTTCCCATACAAATTGAGCTCTTAACGCAACTAGAATCGGTGCGTTTTGTATACTAAAAAACTTACACTAACCACTCAGGGCCGTCCGCATCGTGGTGAGCGTAAACGTTTCATGAGTAATGTTAAAATAAATTACTTTGACGAATTCTGTAAAGCACAAAACTCGGCTAACGAGCTTTAAATATTCAACTTTTGTCAATGGTAAACGAGAAAAGAAATGCTTTCTTTCATACAGAGTGCTTACAAGCTTCAAAACGGTTTCTTTTGATCGCATAATGCGAATACTTGTGCCAAGTAAGCCCTAAGTAGCTATACAATTTTGAGAGCTATTTAACAGAGGTTAAGGTATATTTTCTTTTTATAAATGCTTTTTTGTTTAAAATATACTGATTTATACAATATTCTGAATTCGTAACATCTGTCATGCTGGCTTTTGTTTGTTTGTTTACTGAAGGATTGTTAGTTTTTTTGGGTATGGTACTGCTTTTATGTAGGCGACAAGCTGGCAACCTGTCACTATTTGGAAACATTGCATGGCCCCTTACTGCCAGATGTGGCTTTATGTGTAACTAAATTTCCTAAAACTCTGCTTGATAAAAATATTACAACAACACGTATTTCACAAAGATCTAGACAATATGTGTAGTCATATTCATATAACATACAGAGATATTCTAAAAAACATAAAAAACGTACTTATCGTTTATCCCTCAGATCATATATGAGTTTTTTCCAAAGAAGTACCTATGCACCTAAGCCTTACTATTTATTGTATAAGTATTACACTTCTCTTATCACTTAGACACTGTCTTTTATTTATATATTGTTTCTGTTACTGAACTATCACTTATTAGCAACTTAGCACTTTAAGTTTATTTAAAAAAAATGTTTCAACTAGAAATCTATAATTTAAAATGCTATGGACGTCACTCTTTTATTACCTTGACCTTGACCTGTAACAAAACTAAGGTGAGTTTCTATAAATAAATACGCAACAGAAGAGCTGCATAATAACCTAGAACGACATCAAAATCCGGCGATTTATTTTCGGTTTATGATTTAACCGTTTATTTATCTGAGTTGCGCACTAAGTCAAAATGGCTTCAAAGTTGAATAAACTTCGCAGAAATGTGCACGTCATCCTCTATTTAAAAACCTTCACTGTCCTCAACATCCTTACTTGCGTTCTCGTTTATTTTTCGGCCAGTTCCTGTCCTAAATATGTTTGTGTCACGAAAACTAGTTCGTGCTCACTCCAAATCTAAATTGCCAAGTCCTTCACTATGCTTACTACAGTTATGCAATAGTCAACAGAAATAGAGAGAGTTCATCGGTCACTTCACTCTTCATATACGTTTGTATATTGTTTTGAATTAAGTAGGTATATTTTAATAATTGGTATACATATACTGTTTTTATTTATATGTTTTAATTCATCTTTGTCTATTTGTAAGTGCATATTTTACTCAATATTTTTTTGTGGTAAAGGGGACAAAGAGCAGTTTGTTCATCTGATGACGGTGCTATTGAGAGGTCTTCTTTGTTGTAGATAAAATAAGACTTCAGCGTATTCGTAGGTATAAAATTATATAATTGTTTAAAACAATATAAAATACAAGTATTTGTGATGCAAACTGCTTGAGAAAATTGTATAAGTTGAAAAGTAAATTGTTCGCTTTGGCGCGACATCGTAGCTCTATCATGTTGTTGTTTTTACTGCGCGCGCCGTCCGCCGTCAGTGTTGCCGTGCGTAAATATTGTATTATTTGGGGTTCTTAACATCCTCTCCCCCCCCCCCCTTAAAAGGGTGGCTTTAAAGGCCTTCTTGAGCATCTGTCTCCATCGGGCACAATTTGGAAAGTGCTCTTCTTATGACGCCCTTCTTGGTAAAGACATCGACGACTCTGGTTACACCATCTTGACCAGAATGGAGTTTAGTGATCCGCACCAATAGCCATTTCAGTGGCGGTAGCTGCTCATCTTTCACAATGACGAGCTCCCCAACTTTGACTTCAGTTGCAGTTCGTCCGCCACCTCGCTGCTGCAGATCTGACGGTACTCGTATGATCAGCGACTTCAAAATAGTAACGTAGCTTCACGACGAACTGATAGTGATAGATGTTGATCCGCTCGGAGACGGGCGAAGGTAAAGCTGATAAGGTTCGGCCAATCAAAAAGTGGCCTATAGTCAACGGCGCTAGATCGGAAGGATCAGCGGACATGGATGTCAACGGACGCGAATTTAAAATTGCCTCAATCTGTGCGAAAAGTGTTGTCAACTCTCAACAGTGAGGCTAGAATTAGGTACCTGCAATCGGTTTTAAATGAAACTAAGCTGTGTTACAGCAGCCATCTCCCAAATTCCACCAAAGATAGGCGAGTTTGATGAAGAGAAATTAAAAATGTTTAACTTAAGTTGAAGCGTAATTACTGATACCTTGATCGCAGATTTAAAGTATTATTCCAAGTTCATTGCTTGAAGTACTCTATGATGATAGAAAAAGTTAGTTAAATAAAATAAAATACTAAACGTCAAATCAATTGGCTTCGGAATAAATAAATAAAATAATTGAAATTTTATAAATGAAAATCATAAGAAAATGAATATTTTTTTATTATTTTACTAAAACTATAAAATACTAGTTATAACTCAAATGCGGTAAGTATGCTTAGTTTAATTGAATTATCTGTGCACTTTATTTATATCAATTAATTAAAGTACGTTTTATTTATATCAAATAATTTGTTTTTTCTTACATTTTATCTTGTAATAATATCTTCCATCTAGAAGACGCTTACGATTGTTAATCAAATAAGCTTCACATTCCTCTTCCTTTTTGGACAATAATTTGGAGGATGATGGAAGCTTTTTAAGACCCCAGAACTTAGCAAGAGATTCATGAATCCCTTGAGAAAAGTTACACTGAACTTTGGAACGGGACTTGGATAAGACAGATAGTGGGTCAATTAGAAAAATTGTCAACTCTAGACCTAACTTGTAACTCACGACTTTTAAATGTATTAGTGACATTACCGTAAAATAATGTTTTGATTTTAATCTGCTCCTAGCGACATTATGCTCTATTAACATATCTCCAACGGCAATCGACTGGTTTCGAAGTTACCTGTTTGGGCGTCGACAGCGAATTTGCATCGATGATTCATTTTCATCATGGTGTGATACATCTGTCGGTGTTCCACAGGGTGGCGTTTTATCTCCTTTACTTTTCTCAATATTTATAAATTCAATCTCTGGTCTTAAGTTATCTTCGTCCTACCACCTTTATGCAGATGATTTGCAAATTTACCTGCAGACGTCTTTAGAACGGCTAGCTGCATCCGTGAATACGGTAAACAGTGACTTAGCAAACATATGTAAATGGAGCTATTCATTTGGGCTTAAAGTCAATCCATTGAAGACACAAGTCATACTCATCGGGAGCCAAAGGACGATGTCGAAAATTAAATGGCCAGAGGTGCCACAGATTATATTTGATGGAAATTGCATACCATACAGCCAGACCGTTAAAAACCTTGGTGTACTGTTTCATACACACTTATCTTGGGGTCCTCAATTACAAGAAGTCAGCAGGAAACTATTTGCATCTGCTGGATCTCTACGAAGAATTCGTAACTTCCTCCCCACTGCTACCAAAATTGCGCTAGCACAGTCCCTTCTTCTTCCTATCCTTGATTATGCCGATTCCTGTTATCCTGACCTTACTGAAGAGCAACTCAATAAGCTTGAGCGCCTCCAAAACGTCTGTATTAGATTCATCTTTGGTTTACGTAAATTTGATCATGTCTCCGAATTTCGCTTAAAACTCAAGTGGTTGCCAATTCGTCTTCGCCGGGATGCTCACATTCTTTCCCTCCTATATGCCATTCTTTTCCACCCAAACACCCCTTTCTATCTTAAAGACCAATTTAAATACCGTCATGACACCCATTCACGTGTACTTAGGTCTTCGGAAAATCTAAGCTTAGCAACGCCAGTACATTTCACGAAATTTTACAGGAATTCGTTTTCTGCTAAAGCTGTGCGATTGTGGAATGCTTTGCCACTGGTAATCAGACAGGCACAATCACTCAATGTTTTCGGGAGGCTGGTAAAGGAGTACTATCTGTCACTGTAACCTATTATTACCTATTGATAAGTAGTGTATCAAATACTTATATGTATATTTATATTTTATATATATGTATATTATAAAAGTATCTTATATTGTATATTATTTTTGATATATATTATATTTATTTATTTATTTACCATAAACCTTAGATATTTGTATTATATATTTAGTGTATGTATTATTTTATTATATGTACCTATGTTAAATAATTACGAGCGATTTATTTAGTTGTTGCATCGCCATCTTCCCTTTGCTTTTTGTTTTAATCCTGTCCATCCAAAGGTTGCCTGGAAGAGATCGCTCTTAGCGATAAGGCCGCCCATTGTGCATTGTAATGGAAATTATTGTCATGTATGTAATCTTTAATATTTGTGTCGATGTGCAATAAAGTTTAATTCTATTCTATTCTATTCTAAAATAATATTGAGTTAATTGTAGTATAGGAAATATTCGTATTGTTTTGCATTTTATTAGTTAAAACGAAGACTGGCTGCAACTGTCGAGCAAAGCCTTAGCAGAGAATATTTTATTTGTGTTTACGTCAACCAAGTCAACTTCTGCTGTGCTCAACAATATTTGGCTCGGCACTACCACAGGCAACGCCATACTAGTCGATGGTAACTGAGAAGCTGCCACAGCATCAGTGACTGGTAAGTTAATAAAAGTATTATTACTATTCTCTTTGATATTGTAATCAGACTGTTCATTTACTAATGAATTGTGTTTTCTTTTGCAGCTATTACATGGACCTAAGTGACAATGTGAAACGTGTGACTTGTTATAATTTTTAATGATGTTTTGAGCAATAGAAATATTTTTGCAGAAGATAGTCTCAATAAAATCGCGTTCTTCTATTTGAGAATCTATCTCAGAATCCGACACAGAATATTCGATATTAATTTGTATTTCATCAAAGGCATGCATTAATTCCTGCACGCGAGATAATTTTAATTGTAATTCTCTAATAGTAATGCTATCTAAATTTTTTGTTTCAATCTGCATTAAAGTATTAACATATTTTTGAAAAACTGTTAGTCTAGCCTTTATAATACCCCTTTGATGAATAAAATCCTTTAACGTATCTTTAGTACAAGGCAGCGTAGTTTTATTACTATTATTCGGTTGCGCCATTTTTATTTATTAAAACAAACACACGGCAGTAACGTAATAATAAATGGAAGTAAGCAATGAAATCGGAAAATTTAAACAAGTAATTATAGTGTAAAGTCAAACCGTTTACAAAACACGTAATGTACGTGAAACAGCAATGTACGCGCAACTGCAAAGAAGCTGGTTCGTATTCCAAATTCAAAAACACGAAACTCGTCGCTGGTTATAACCCAGCGGAATGTAGGAGTCGGTTGTTAGCAGCGAATCTGGAATTTTGCACGAACGACTTTTTAATTTTGTAGGGTTATACGGAAAAAGCAAACAAAGTTATTGACAAAAAATTTAATTGAATTGATGTGAAATTAATTCAATATGGAATGTTAAATTATTATTTTAGCTTTATCTGATAATACAGATTTTTTTACAAGCGATAGATGTGGGACTTCTTTTATTATAGTTTGATAAGCGTAAATAAAAAATAGTTTACAAGAAATAACAATAGTAATTATGACAAATTAATGAAGTGAAGTAGGTTACTAGCTAATATAACATAGCCAAAATAGTAGGTAACCTAAGGTTTACAACAAACCTTAGCACTTCTTTTATTATAATTTGTTGGCGTAGACACGCAAAAATAGTTTTATGATAAGTAACAATTTTTACGACAAAATAACGAAGTGAAGTAGGTTACTAGTTAACTGTAGTGTAGCCAAAATAGTAGATAACCTAGGGCATAACAAACCTTAGCACTTCTTTTATTATAATTTGTTGGCGTTGATACGCAAAAATAATTTTATGATAACAATTTATAGGACAAAATAATGAAGTGAAGTAGGTTACTAGCTAACATTAGCCAAAATAATAGTTAACCTAGGGCTTACAACAAACCTTAGCACTTCTTTTAGCAACAAATTATGTAATTAGGTTGCAAGGAAGCTTAATTACACTTGCAATTGGCAGATGCACACAAATACTAATAAAATATAATAATTGATGCTGGAAACAAACGCATACACACGTAGAAAGATTGCAGGTCGGGTGAAATCAGAAACAGATCGGATGAAATGATGCACAAATTAAGGCAATTAGTTTTCCGCTTGAAATTATTGTTTGCAAAAAGTTAATGGAAATTATGGCCTTACTTTTTTATGGCGTCACCTTAATCAACAGTACCATGCCCTTTGTGTTTCTTCAATTGTTCTACTGCCGATTTTCTGCTTTACGTTGTGATTGTCAGTCTGCTCCCTTGTATCACGTCGGGGTCACCAAAATGTTATTGAGAGGTCTTCTTTGTTGTAGATAAAATAAGACTTCAGCGTATTCGTAGTTCTAAAATTATATAATTGTTTAAAACAATATAAAATACAAGTATTTGTGATGCAAACTGCTTGAGAAAATTGTATAAGTTGAAAAGTAAATTGTTCGCTTTGGCGCGAAATCGTAGCTCTGTCATGTTGTTGTTTTTACTGCGCGCGCCGTCCGCCGTCAGTGTTGCCGTGCGTAAATATTGTATTATTTGGGGTTCTTAACAGACGGTAAGTGACCATTCGAACTTCATAGTTGGTTGGCAGTTTCATCGCAGTCGCGGTAACTGCATTTTAACTGGAATTTAAATTTGGAAGTCTGAGTACAGTTGAAATGCAGTTCGTCTGTCTAGAGCCTTACACTAAAATTTCATAAAGAACGGGATATGGGAATACTTTTTCATTCGCATTTTTCAGCTTCCGTATGTTTGTATCCGCAAATCTTGGAAACTTCTTGAATGGATTTATTTGAAAAATGTACGCAACTTTGGAAGAGTGTTTTATTTTCAAGTTCCAATGAATATAAATAACTTCGCTCGCGAATACTATATAATCGGTTTATTGAATGGACAAACAGAGTAAGTTTTGGTAAGGATCTCAAATATTTTTTAATAATTATTTTTCAATCGTTTTTTGAATTACAAACATACACAAGTCTTATATTATTAGTGTAGATAGCCAGAGAAGAGTAGAGTAGAGTGTACCTTGGTTCAGCTTTAGTAAATAATGAAAGTGCAAAAATGAACTTCACAGTACTAAATATAACATCGATAACAAACTGAAAAGGCTTACCTATATAATAACAATGATGTTCTGTGATGATCATCAAATTAAAACTAAGCGTGCATCAATATTTCTGATTAAGTCAATACAATCAAACAATGTTTACAAAACTACCGATGTTTGTAATGTAAATACTGCTTGTGTTATACAAATAGACAGTGGCACAATCAAAATTGGTCCTATAAATAAAACGGGTTAACATGATCGTGTGCCACCTGCCGCGCTGAGCACTGGAGTAGAAGGCGATTAATCACACCGGGAAATAGCTAGCTAATCACGGCCAATCAAGATACCTACTTCCATCTGCACTAGTAGGTACTATTAGAAGGCAATCAATTATTTTTTTGTGAAACAAAAGCGAGTTTCTCCTGTTAATCTATAGAGTACAATAACAGGTGTTCAAAAAATTTACAAATTATGGACATGAGCACCAACCTATTTAACTACATAGAACAGTATGAAAATTATTTAGACTTAATAAACATCGTCACGCGATCAAAACTAGCTATTAAAACTTCCGAACAAAATAATTAAGAAAAAAGTTGGGAATATTATTAGACCACTTTGAAAACTGCACGGTCTGTGCCCCACGACCTGGAAATTATTTTAATTAATCCCTCTAGCTTCAAACAAGGTAGCGTTATGAAAACAACAGACTTTTGAAAATATGCTTGGTGTTAAGATAATGAGTACTACCTACGTAACTACAAGAACACAATATGTTTGTTACGAAGTCGTTAAGTTTAGAACGAAAATTATTAATTATGAATATTCCAGAGTCTGTATCAAATTCGCAACTTCTCAAATTGTTAAAGTTTCCTGTTGTCAATTGTATTCGCAATTGATGTTGATTCTTAATAGAAAAAGTAGGCGATGTTGGACGAAACAAATGAACATCTCGCAGAATTAACCGATCCAGAAACTGAAAAAAATAATAGTACATTGTTCACCGCGGGACGAAAGTGACAGACACAATACTCCCGAGTTGGGAATGGAACTTACTCCCAAGTGTTACATAGTGCTATATACTACACTTGTGAGGAACATTCAAAGACTTTGTTAAATTGAAATAAGCAGTATACCTATATAAAATTATAAAGATATTATGATTATGCAACACTAGTTGCAGATGTTCTGCGAAACACCGGCCAACCAATGACCGGTAATTGACACAGCGCGCGTCCCAGCCCCCCAGCACGGACGCCGCATTAGAAATAGATTTTCATACAACTTTTCCTCCCGCTAAACACGTTAGAAATGGAATTTCATACAACTTTTCCTCCCCCATTTTTAGGCCGAAGAAAGGATCAACTTTCTCTTTTCAATTTGAGGGAATAATAGCTACTGTTCCGATCAGGTGTAGTATAAAAGTAATTTAACTATTTTACTTATCTAAGCAATACTAAAGTTTCGGCGACTGTTGGAATTGCACAAAGCGATGATTTTTTTTATATCAAGCCTGGTCGGTGGTTTTGTCTGTACGGAGATCATAATCTACGACGGTCAAGTTTTACTCTTCAACGGCTCAATTGTATATGGTATAAAGAGTCACGCCGTCCGTTGGCGCTGACATGTATGAACTTCTAAGAAATGTTTTAGAATAACGCCTAGCTATCAGTGCGGACGGTGGTCAGCGCTGATGGGTCAGCGGTCGTGGTCTCTTTGCGTGTCGGCGCTGACCACTGCACGTGCGCCTCTGCCTCCAGTGAGAGCCGAGCGGCCGCCGTCAGCACTGTACATTATTACATCATTTTTATACGTGCTGTACTTCGCGGCAATCAACACGAAACTGAAAGGCGCTCAGCTTTCAGCGCCGATGGTCAGCGTTACTACTCAGCTAAGGAAGTTGCCTTAAAATCAAGAACGATAGCCCAAAAAGCGATGTTACCGAAAGAAATTAATAAATTGACCCCGATTAATTTACGTAAATAACTTTTCATTCGTAGGTTTCTGAATCCAGAAAACCATATTCACAAACCTGTCGTCGGTGCGTCAGGCGTCGGTGAGGCACTGGTTCGATCCCCGCCACGTACCAATGTGTTTCCAAATTTTGAATTCATAATTATGTACGTTTAATCGACGCTTTTACGGTGAAGGAAAACATCGGGAGGAAACCTGCACACACCTATGAAGAAATTCTTAGGTTGTGTGTGAAGTCGACCAACCCGCACTTGGCCAGCGTGGTTGACTAAGGCCTAATCGCCCCTAATGTGGGGTAGGCACGAGCCCCTCGGTGGGGACATTATATGAGCTGTTGTTGATGATGATGATGATATTCACAATAGAGCACCGCTCTTTAACAAAGATATACATATATTTTTCACGCTCACACCAATTATCTAGCCCGAAGTAAGTATCATTAAGAACTTGTGTTACGGATACTTGATAACGGACATTTTTTTTTAATATACATAATAATTTTAGATATTTATATTATTAACTTAAATAAATATATAAACAACCATGACTCGCAAACAAACATTCGTGTTCGTCACACAAACATTTGCCGCTACCAGGATTCGAACCCGGACCGCTTCATGTGTAGCCAGCTGTACTGACCACTCCACCACGACGACGAAAGATTCAGTGAAGGACAAAAAAGACGTATCTAAATAAAAAAATAAAGGAAAAGTTTAGTAATACATAATCATCATCATCATCTTTATGCTTTCCCCATTGTGCCCTAAACGCTCTCCTAATACCTCTAAAGGTAATCTATGTGATTTGAATAATCTTACCAAACTTAAACTCAAACTCAATTTTCTTTATTCATTTAGGTACAATTTGTACACTTATGAAAGTCAACTTTAATGCCATCGGTTCAAGATTAGTCTACCTTTGAAAACACATTAGACTCCAAACTTCCACCAAACAGTGCTGTTTAAATTTTCTAACGAAGAGCTTTCCAACCGCAAGCTATAAGGATCCATTTACAATCACTATATACTTTCTCCCTCATATATTCGGAGTCAGAGCGAGAGAAAGATAATTGGTGAATTAGCGTTCATTAGAACAGCCTTATTCAAAGTCAAAAGTTATCTGTGTGCAAAAGATTTATTGCTAATATCGATCTTCGCGTCAACATAGGGTTGCGCTAAATCTACGTGTTAGTTTGCTTTAATTTCAACCATTACAACATGACCTTTCTCGTTATTGTTACCAAGGTTTGCAGCAACCAATTTTATTAGTAAATAAGTTTTTCGTGTTAAAATGCAAAACGTTGTTAATGGATTAGTTAGTAAAGTATGTACCTACTAAATATAAAAAGTCAGAATTAAATTAAACCAGAAAAATATTTTTAATGTTTGTATGCGGGTTAATTTTTCATACGCGGGACAAAAGTTAACAGTCGGTTCATTATTAACCTAACAGAAATACTCGAGACGGAATTATAATATTATATAAGTATCGCACGATTCACGAATAAAAATATTTAAGGATTGAAAAATCAGGCCCTATAATAAAATAGGTAATATATTCAAATAATCAGTATTATAAATCTATGAAAAAACTAATGCCCGAATGAACTGGTTTGTTTAGAAAAATATTATATCCTATGTTGAAGATTAACTTCGACTTTGTACGGCATACATTTTTTAGGTTTTTGACAGGTAACAAACGACGGACTAGCAGTATTTGCCTGAATTATTAACAAGATCGCTGGTTAAGTTCTCATAAAAAAGGTTTTCGTTTTTTCTTATTTGTAAAACATTACTCAATTTCGAAGCAATCAGTTCAAAAGTTTTATGAAAAATATCAACACGTAATTGCAATGTTACTGGATTTTGTTCTGCCTTCATACTAATGTGATGAAACGTAGTTAGTTTTCCACACGTTTTATAAATTTATTACTTCTTTTTTTGGTTATATTTTCCCTGTTATGGGACGGCAAAGGGATCTAGCCCATACAGCCAAGTCTTTAGTTTCATCTTCTTTCTTGATTTTTGCATTAAAATGTGGGTGCCACACTTTTTAATGCATCTAGGGAGTGCTTGGCGAGAAATGCATGGTACAGACCTCATGATGGTGACTGATGAGAATTGTATAGTGGGATTTCCAACCACTATACAATTCTCAACGCCACATACACAAAACCTTTATTTCAATGATTCCTCATAACTGTTCGTCAACACGGATGCTTATGCAACAAAACGACACCACTTTCACTGCACAAAATCCACTCCGAAGCAATTTTGAATTATCGAAATAAAGATCGACATCTAGACGCCATGATTACCCGCCAAACACCCTTATTACTTCTTTTATACTTTACCTAGTAATTGATGAGGTCCGTTTAAAATCTTATTATGAATCGCATGGTTGCGACATTCCCATTTACGCTTTTTATCTTACATCTGTAAGTAAGTGGGTGTTTCAGACAAACCTATTAAGAAATGAAAGGGTTTACAATGGAGGGCTAAAAAGGTCGGTTAGTAAACTTAGAAAGTAATTGGCTGCCATATTTGCTTTGCCCAGTCATGTTTTGTCAAAAGATGTAGACATTGCGCCGAGCTGTATGTACCTAGATAGAAATCAACGCTGAATAGAAGTAGGTGGAGCTGTTTCTAGTTTATCGTCTACATATATAAGTAGGTATTACTACTAGTATAGTATTATATTATCTGTGGTATTACTACATTTTAAAAATTAAAATACATCTGAAATAAATAGAATCATTTGACAACGTGATGGAAATAATGTGGCAATAATGGGAGAATCTGAAGATGTAATTTATCTGTGATTGACGACAAAAATTTTAAGTTTAGATAATTACAATTATAACTGTTCATTATTGTCCATGTCGAATATGGCCTCCAAAGATAGTTTTTGGCAAAAAGTAAAAAAAATGTATAATCAAGTGTCAGTGCCTAGCAACGTTTATGTTTTTTTATTGTTGATTGGACTTGTATGGTTTCTGTTACGTTTTTCAGAAGTATGTGTATTTTTTAGCTTTATTTGCAAATACATCGCTCTACCCTAGTCTCGAGAGTATCATTCCTCCGCCTCAGTCCACAGTGGATTCGTCTGAGGTGGATTCATTGTGGACTATTGATGTTCCGTTCCTCATAAGGACTTCTTACCTATAGGATATTTGACTGTCCAAACGTCTGGTCTTCTAGATAAGAATACCTATACTATAGTAGGTATATATACTAACCAATATCTAATCTAACAAAGAATCTTCATCCGCAAATTAATAACTTATTAGAAAAAACTTTATAAAGGTTTCATTATATTAGATACGTATTCAAATATATGCCAACTTATATCCTTTTGTTCCCTTTATTTGTGAGCCGAATATTTTCAGAATATTAAGTATATTATCCGAGTAAGAACTCCTTACAATAATTTGACTTCTACACTTTGTAACTTTCTAAAGTGTGTCTTTAATTTGCCACATACAATCTATTCATAGCGACGACGATACAATAAAGTCCTGGTATTTTCATGAGAAATTCGAGCGATCTAATAAATATCAGTTTCATTGAAAATTTCAGAATCGAACTTGTTTTAGTCGTCATTCATTACACAAATTCGGTGGAGTCAAATTCTGTAGAAATGTAATTTGGAACACTGGCTAAGGGTCTTATCACACTGGCAATTTCAGAGATAGTTCAAAACGAAGCGATTGCGCGCGCGACGGGCCCGCTGCGGGCGCGCTTCCAGCGATCTCGCGGCGTGCATTCTGCGATTTATGGATCCCAACGATAAATATGGGGTCAAATGCGAAATGGCGTCGACTCCGCTAATCGCGCCTTACTTGAAAATATATTGTTTTCTTAAAAAAAAACCTTCCAGATTTATAACATTGTTTTTAAAGAATTACCCAACTTTAAAATTGAGTTAGAAAAACAAATTTATAATATATAATTAATAATTTATAATTAATTGTATTGTTATTAAAATCTAACGAACGTAATAAGCTTCACTCGGAATTCTCAATCCCTTGTCACCACCATATCACTTACTCGGGAATCGAACCCAGCATCTTCCGCAATCCGGGCGGCTGCGTTGTGGAAGATACTGGTTCGATTCCCGCCTGGGGAAGGTCAATTTTTTTCAGTGTATTTTTTCTAGCATTAAAAATATTTACGCGTTTGTAAAACAAAAAAATATTCCATATTTTTATGGAGTCAGAGTTAGATGAGATTATTTAATAGCTAGGCGGACTTTAAATAATCCGAGGACAAAACACCCCAAGGAGAACAAACTTGGGAACTCACAGTTCTGATATCAGTAGTCGAACTCAACCAAACAGGGTTACTAACGTAAGTAAGTACGTATATTTAGGTTTCACAATTAATTATTTTGCCCCAAAATTTTGTAACATTTTTTAGTTTAATAGGTGTGGGGTCGTCTGGGTAGGTAGGTACCACCGCCTTTCTTATTTCTGCCGTGAAGCAGTTCGCTATGTTTCGGATTGAAGGGAAAGGTAGCCAGAGTAATTACTGGGCATGGAAGGCATATCATCTTCGTCCCCATGGCAACACACTTGCAGTGTTAAGTGATTTACCCTTATTGCAAGTGTCTATAGGCGACGGTCCCACTTAACAACCAGGTGGACCGCAAGCAAGACCATCTGGTCAAATAAAAAAACAGTTTTCGTGATCACGAGAAGAAAATAATTAAATAACAAATTTGTATCTACATGAATTAAACCAGTATAGGTAGTTTTATTTTATTATAGGGACCTACTAATAAATTTGTAAGTTAGTTCTCTTAAATAATTTTTTTAAATATACCGGGTGGATTGATGGAACTTGCCTTTTGATTGTTTATACAAACAAGAAGAGATGGAATACGATACCCTCATTTAGATTATGGTTAAATGTAAACATCAATTACAATTGTATCTATTGCTTTATATCGGAACTCCTGAATTCTGCGTTTCTTTCATTTAAGACTGTGTCGAAAGTAGATAAATCGAAATAAATATACTTACATATGGATTACAACAAGAGGATAACAGTAGATTGCTTGAAAAGGGTGGAATCCTTTTTCCCCTGTTAAGCGCTCTACTTTTGATTTCGAATACAAGTAAACTAAAAAATATTTTTTTTTCTAAAACATTTATTGATAAAAAATATTCTCTCGGCCTTTTAACTTCATTAACAGAACCTATTAATATTATAAGATGAACTTCGCCGCGTCGGGACTCGGGAACCGCTAATCCACACTTTAGCATTAGTTATCAATATTATTTTTATATGAATTTTGGTTTCATTTTGTTAAAAGGCAGAGATATTTTTTTAGTTTTTGTTTAGGGGGGGGAACTACTTAAAATTTTTAACTTTATTTTTATTTCATTCTTTACATATTACTCGGAGACCCTAAATACGATAGATAACTTAAAATTACATTTTTCTTGAATATTATTCAAGAGAGAGCTGCTGACCTTGAAACGCCTGAACAGATTTTGAATTGTAGCTAAGAACCATCCCGATGACGTCAGCTTTCGAACAAAAAAACACATCAAAATCGGTCCACGATGCCACAGACAGATACTCAGACACACAGACCTACAGACCCACAGAAACACAGATACACAGACAAGACAAAGTAATAACACCCCTCTTTTGCGTCGGGGGTTAAAAAAACCTGTAGAAAAAATAGTCTTTTTCACAGATTAGAGAGAGTAGGTACGTTTAAAGAATCTTTTTAAATTTGGAACACACCGCGTCAATTTGAGAGAATACCTATAGGTACTCGCTAACCAATTAGATTCAGTTCTATTTTTAAAATTCATTCCTGCTCTAAGGAGATTTTTCCGGCCAGTATTGGCAATTAACGTGTTCCACCCAATACTCGGGTCCAACAAACGCAACTTCCCGAGTATGAGTGAAGTGAAAATAAATTAGTACCTAGTCCAATAACAAGACATACCTACCTACTGCTCCGACTACAAATATTTTGCGAGCAGAGTAGAAGGAAGATCTTTGAGATGTGTTAACTGCCAAACGGCCATGTTTAAAATATTTAATTATGTTTACTTATAATACTCTAGAGAAAAAGTCTCAATATCAATACCCTTACAATTTGCGCGCAAGATTGCGAAAAACAATTTCCTGCTAAATATTGAATGTTATTCTCCATTTCTTTATCCAAACCATGCCATCTTAATAATTGTGTGCTTGAGACAATTTCCTTGTAACTATTGAATTGATTGATTTCAATGAATAGTCGAACCTTGAATAATAAAGGGTAGAATAAAATGAGAGTCGTAAAGAAAGTATAAAGGAAGAAGAGCAAGTAATAAAATTAAACAAGATCTTCGTTTTATAAGAGCCTTCGCATACCTACCTGTATAGAATTATGTGTTCTCCTATGGTTAATACGTTGTGTATTGATTTTTACTGAGACATCCCTCGAGTGATACCTTTAGCAACATTAAGGTCAAACAGGATCTGTCTATCTGTCTAATTTCTAAATTAAATTACCTACAGTTATACAAACACTTTCTTTAAAATCTTTTTTTCTTTAATTTTTTTTTTAAAGTTCTTGGTAATAAACGCAATAAATTGTAAAGAACATTTAATCGAAACCAAACGCCTAAGTCTAACACTTTTAATAATGTAAGATACACAGGCAGTAGTGCTCAATGGTTATACGTCGGTTTGGTCTACCATACCTTCTGGAGTTCCGCAGGGATCGCTGTTAGGTCCCTTACTATTTGTGGTATTCATCAATGATATTAGAAACTGTTTTCATCATTCCAACTTCTTGCTCTTTGCAGACGATATGAAGATCTACAAGTCAGTGAGGGATCTATCAGGTGCCAAGCTTCTCTACGGGGGTAAAATGAGGTATAAAAGTTTGTAAGGAAATCTGTCATTTTTTAAAGTAAAATCAATGAACATTGGGTATATATTGCGCTTGGGCTAGAAGAAATAAGAAGAAAATTTAAATGCTGCCCGAAGTAACTATTCTACGCGCGCGGACGAAGTCGCGGACATAAGCTAGTGTCCACATATTTTGATAAGTTGGTGGTGGCTAGCCGGTCGGAATTTAAAACAGTCCTACCACCAACCAAACCGAGCTCAAATTTATACTCTGGGGATCGAACCCAGGACTTCTGGATCTAATTCCGATGGGCGAATCACTAGACCACGAACCGTAGACTTCCAAATCCCGCGTACTTAATACTAGCTGTGCCCGCGCGACTTCGTCCGCGTGGATTTCCCGTTTTTGCAACATTTTTCATTGATGCTCAACTCCTATTAGTCGTAGAGTGATGTTATGGAGGTATATAAGCCTACATCACGGTTTCCTAAACTGTGCCTCGCGACGCCCTGGTGTGTCGCGGTTCTATCCCGGGGGCGGGCGTCGTGAGACGATCCACATAGAATGGCTGTCTAGCTAGCTTAGTGAGCTAGTCGAACGAAAATAAATGTAGACAAAGAAATGTAAGTCGCGATTTCTAAACTTGAACCCGGTTTTGAGATGCTCTGTTTTTAAAATAAGAAAATACACTGAAAAAAATCGACCGTCCGGCGCGGGCGAAAAAATCGAATAAGCATCTTTACGCTACCGGGACATTGCTTTCGCCGTCGAAATTTGTCTGTGCTACTTTATGTTTTTATGGTAATTTTTTTTTTCAGTCTTTCTAATTTTAAAATATTTGCGCATTCGTTAACGCCTAAATAATTAAAAAAAAAGCTATGTTTTTGTTTTTGTAGGTAGGTATGTACTTAACTTGGCTGTTACTATAACGGGGGGAGAGCTCGTAAAAATTAGAAAATTCCTAAGGGCGTCACTATGAAAATAAGTTTAGGAAGCTCTGGCCTATAGTGTTCCTCGATAAATAGACAATCATAGAATTTTTCAGATCAGTAGTTCCCCTTTGTAGGATTCTGTACCCAAAGGGTAAAACGGGATCCTATTACTAAGACTCATAAATAGAATAAAATAAATACTAATAAATAGAATAAAATAAATATTGAAGGGGCTCCCATAAAATAAGCGTGACTTTTTTTGGTCGATTTTGATAACGGCAACAGATAGACGCTTGAAGTATTCACAGAATATTTAGTTATATGCATTATTCACTTTTAAAATACAACAACAAACGTGTTTTATTTCTCGGTCTTATTAACGACTAGCTGTGCCCGCGACTTCGTCCGCGTGGATTTCCCATTTTTGCAACATTTTTCATTGATGTTCAATTCCTATTAGTCGTAGAGTGATGCTATGGGGGTATATAGGCCTATATCAGGGTTTCCCATACTGCGCGTCGCGCTGCCCTGGCATCCCAGGGTTCGCAGTTCTATCCCGGGGGCGGGCGTAGTGAGACGATCCACATAGAATGGCTGTATAGCTGCTATGCGAGCTAGTAGAACGAAAATAAATGTAGAGAAAGAAATGAAAGTCGCAATTTCAAAACTTGAGCCCGGATCTACTGTCTAGGGCGGGCGAAAAAATCGAACACAGCATCTTTCGCAATCCGGGCGGCTGCGTCCGTTTCTTTTTGTTTTTGTAGGTATGTACTTAACTTTGCTGTTACTATAACGGGGGGAGGGCTCGTAAAAATTGGAAAAATCCTAAGGGCGTCACTATGAGAATAAGTTTGGGAAGTCCTTGCCTATAGTCTTCCTCGATAAATAGACAATCAAAGAATTTTTCAATTTGAATCAGTAGTTCCCCTTTTTAGGGTTCTGTACCCAAAGGGTAAAACGGGATCCTATTACTAAGACTCCGCCGTCCGCCTGTCCATCTGTCACCAGGCTGTATATTATTAACCATTATAGTTAGGCAGTTGAAATTTTCTCAGATGACGTTGTTCTGGTGCCGCTATAACAACAAATACTAATAAATAGAATAAAATAAATATTGAAGGGGCTCCCATAAAATAAACGTGACTTTTTTTGGTCGATTTTGATAACGGCAACAGATAGACGCTTGAAATATTCACAGAATATTTAGTTATATTATTCACTTTAAAAATAAATAATTAAATAAAATTAATATTTAAGGGGGCTCAACAACAAACGTGATTTATTTCTCGGTCTCAATAACGATAACAGGTAGAAACTTGAAATATTAACAAAATATTTAATTTTAAATTCAAATAATTTTCGGACAGTTTTGATAAAATCTATGGCACGGAACCCTTAAAATCTATGCACGTTTACGCATCCGACTCCTTTTAGGCGGTTTTTTTTTTACTATTTTTACAGGATGTCTCTGATGACCTTCTTTGAGTCACCAGGTGTTTTAGTAAAGAAGAGGACCTCGGTGGGTCCTCAAGCTTTAAGGTCGAATAACTCCGGAGAGGATTCCTGACCGGTGAGCTAAGGCGTCTGAATCTGACGGGATCAGTAGTTCCTAAGATAAGCGCGATCAACCAAAAAAAAAACAACTCAGTATAGATGCGTGCGTAGTACTTGATCATTATTTAGCTGCGGAGTTATGTTAAAACTATGATATCTCTGAAGATATTCATTGAAATCTAATGATGTACAGAACAATTTTGTACAAAATTAAATACTTGTGATGAATATTGTACTCATTTTGATAAGAAATAATATCATGTTTACAAAAATACTTTCGCATCTTAAGCATTATTTTAGAACAAAATTTATTAACTAAAATAGGTTATAGCGAGTCAACCTTAAGAGATAGATAAATGCTGTCTGTAACTTGTTTTTAGAACTTTTAAAGGAGAATAATTCCGTGATACATAATTTTTGTGTAACTTTAACCGTTTACGCAGCGCACGCAAAGAAATCTCTGAAAATCATCTTTTTTTATTTTCCGTTTATTTCAAACTATTATATTTCTTAAGATATTCATTGAAATCAAATAAAGTCATGAACAATTTTGTGCAAAATTAAATACTTGTGATAAATAATGTATTTATTTTGATAAGGAATAATATCATGCATACAAAAACACCATCGCAGATAATGCATTATTTTAAAACAAATTTGATTACCAAAAAGAAAGGTTATAGTGAGCCAACCATAAAAGATAGATATATGCTGTCGCGGATTTTTTTTTAGAAAATTTAATGGAGAACAATTCCGTCATACACGATTTTTACGTAACTTTAACCGTTTACGCAGCGCACGCAGTGAAAGCTTTGAAAAGAAATATTTTTCTCCCGTTTTTGCAACATTCTTCATTGATGCTCAGCTCCTATAGGACGTATCGTGATGTTATATAGCCTATAGCCTTCCTAGATAAATGGACTATCCAACGAAAAAAGAATTTTTCAATTTGAGCCAGTAGTTGCTGAGATCTTAGGGTTCAACCAAACAAACAAACAAACAAACAAACTCTTCAGCTTTATTATTAGTATAGATAATAACAGGTAGAAACTTGAAATATTAACAAAATATTTAATTTAAATTTTAAATAATTTTTGGAGATTTTTGTTAAAATCTATGGCACGGAACCCTTCGTTCGCGCGTTCGACTCCTTCTAGGTGGTTTTTTTTTGCAGGCTATCTCTGATGACCTTCTTGAAGTCACCAGGGCTTTTAATAAAGGAGAGGACCTCGATGGGTCCTCAAGCTTTAAGGTCGAATCACTCCAAAGAGGATTCCTGACCGGTGAGCATCTCCCTCGGAGGAGTCTCTGAACCAATTAGTCTCTAATGCGTCCGAATCTGACGGGATCAGCCATGCTATTCTGTAAAAACCAAACTCATCTCACTTCTCATTTCGAATCTCACTTTCACTTCATCTTAGATCTCACTTTAAATTATTTTGGTATTCTGTAGCATAATTGAAGGTGACGTGAAGTGAGGTGAGATGTGAAATCTGTGATGAAAACTTTAGAGATGGAATCAAAAATCGGTTATTAATAAAAAACCGGTTATGTTTTAAAGGTAAAGGTTTTTTGTTAATTTTGATATAATATCATGATGATAAGTTAAGCTATAAGCACTTTTTAGAATAAAATTCGAAACTAATTGTTTTCTTTCATTATAAATCAATAATTTATGCAAAATACTTAATATAACTTGCCAAATGCACGGTAATATTATCTATGCAAGTTGTTTTTGTCTTTTTAATCTGTGATTTTGGAATAATGACTTTTGTTTGTTTGTGTTGTGTTTTGTATTTATTTTTGTCCGTCGAGAAAAGGAAACCTAAATACTATTATATATAATGATATTTAATTGTATTCTAAGCGATACGTAGTATCTCTTAATAGTCTGTGTCTAAGCGTAAACATAGGTGAACGCTCCTCTCATCCGTCGGCGGTTCAATTGAAGATATGAGATGCTGGTGATACTGGAGGCAAAACCAGAGTTGGCGAAAGGCTACTCTAGAAACGCCAACGCCAAAGCCAAATTTCAGACAGAGTGGGAGAGGATGACTCTAAAATTAAACAGCATTGGTGGTGGTACCATAAAAGTACCAAAAAGTGGATGAAGGTTTGTTACATTAAGGGTATTTATGTTTCATTTTTAAAGTACCTAGGTACTACTTAATTCATAAATATAACCAATGTATATATTTTTAAAATTAGTGTTGGGACGACAAGAAGAGCGCTGTTAAAAAAAAGCAGCAGCATGCACTGCAGCTAGGTAGAGGACGGGTGGCGAAGCAGAAGAGTTTCCAGGGATGTATGCTCTAGAAGAGCGGATTCTCTCACTAATGGGTAGAGACTGGAGATAGCTTTGCTACCGGTGACCGACACCTGCAGCTCCAACAATTTGAGGTATGTTTTTGTTTTTGAGCAAATTGCCAATAGCAGAGGTAACTGTAGCTGATAACAAGTTTAGTGTACCTGATGTCACTTCAAAGATTATTAATAGCTGTCATCATCTTTGTGGTTTTAAAAATAGCATAAACTGTGCAGCAATTTACAACTTTACTGTAAGTGTCAACGGCTGCAGCTGCCTCTGCCATGTGCTTTTTGTAGTAGAGAGATCCACACCACATTTCAAAGTAATATTATACTAATATAATCTTTAATATAAAATATAAAAAAAAAACATCGTATGTGAAATATTTATTTTACTTTCAGGAACAAAACAATGATAGTTGCTCTGATAAGGGAGTCCCAAATCATAGAAATTGTTCAAATGGTAAGCAAAGACATACACAATCTTATAATACCAAACAGTGTAACATGATTTGCATGTCACATGAGTTTTTCTGCCAGGTCACATGTGAATCATGATTCATAACTCCTCACCATGAGGCTCGGACAAATGGCTGTGCGGCTTTTATCCCCTTTGCCTTCCCTATCGATGGGAAAATTAAAAAAAAGTGTCTTTGACAACTGTCACCTGTCAAACTTCACTTGACGACCCATCTTCAAACAGGAGGATGCATTTTTGGAAACGATAATTTAATCGGCCGGGATCTTAGGCCCTGAGCCCCTTTTAATAAAAAGGCATGAAGCCTAGTTAATTATAGTGTTTACACGAACATTGGGTAAGCATATTTTTGTTAATTTTTGTTTTTTTGAGTCGATGCACATGTGACGAATCTTAGGTTAAACCTCCAATTTTGTTCCAGGAATATGCCACTTTACATTTTCTACGTTTACTTTTACTTTCCACTTTACATTTTCTACGTTTACTTTCTACATTTCCACATTTACTTTTATTACCACTGTAGCTACGGCTTCAGCACGTAATCTTTAGTCGTCTTGGGACGATATTGTTTGACTGACTGCATGTGAGATTTTGGGAGACAAATTTCCACGCCACCCATGTGAGTGATGACAAAACAGAGGTAACAACATCTGCCCTTAACACCTATCACACAATGGCCAGCCAGGTATCTGAATCCTCATTTATTTTCCAAAATTATTATTCTCACAAGTTGCAACAACTTTTAAAATCATAGGTTCTATATTGTTAACAGCAAGTAAGATTATTTTAAGTTCATTTATAAATTGGTATTAAAAAGCATGTTGTAAACGCCCTTAAGGCTCTATTTGACGAAATCAATAAACACAACAAGAGTACATAGTTTTTTATTGAACATAAACCTGCCCTTATGATTAAAAGACTAATATCTTTACCGTTGAATCCGTGCATTTATAACAGGTGAGCCTGGCGCCCGAACTTAGATTTTTTTGTATAACAAACCCTTATTTTTGGCCCACCTGATCATAGGTTACTCAACATTAAAATCACATTCCATTTCAATTTAAAAAATTTTAATTTTTTTATTTTTTACATCACAATTGTCGCCTTAGAACAGGGACGTTGAATATTGTTTACCTATGTAACTTTGTTGTGTGGATTTTAAAGTTGTTGCATTTGACCTAATTTTTTGCTATAAATTTTCATTAAGCAAAACAATTGTTTGTTTTAATATTAGATTCAATTATTTGCATTATATAGTGGTATATTTCCCAATAAAAAATGTTCTGTGTATACTTATTTATTTTTCCCATATTTTTGTGTAAGAATGACTTTCAATTTTTTCCATGTGTTTTGATAATTAAACATTAACTGTATTTTGAGATATCATTTAGATATTGATGTGAAGAAGCTATTATTTAAGAATTTTCATATTCTGCCAAACATTTGAGAGTTTTTATTGATTTTTTATGTAAACTTATAACAAGTTATTCAGTTAAAGTTTTGAGGTTGTTTTCAAGTTTAATTTTAACATATCATTTTGTTGTCAATAATAAATTTGACTTTTGCTTATTATAATATAACTTACAAAATATAACTTATAAAATATTGATTTTTGTATTTAGTAGTTAAATTTTTGAGAAATTTATTTTATATTGAAAGTTTTTTGTAATAACATTTTTTATAATAATGTTTTGGATATAAGAGGTACATTTGTGAAAAGTTGTTGCATTTGTTTGCTTTGCAAATTAATAGTAATACATTTACACATTAGATTTTGAATAGATTTCCGCTTACAACTATTTACTTTGATTAAATTGATATTGAAATAGCGTTATCATATCATACTAGTAAAACTTTGTCACTATGGACACTGATAAGCCTGCTTCTGCTGGTCCATCACACAAATACATTACTGTTGCTACTGACACTTCTGACTTAATTTCTACTGTATTTCCGCGTGACTTGGAATCACAATTAATTACAATGTCTGAAGAACCTCCTCGCTTGGATCATACTCATAATGTTGCACAATCTTCTTTGCTGGATTCTTGCTTGCCTAGTGGATCACAGTTACCTAATGATTTATTTGCTCGTAGTTCTGCTAAACATGGATATTTTAAGCGTCCTGATTTTTCTAAAAGTAAAATAACTTTTGACGGTAAGTCTTGTGTTAGAGAATTTATTTCAAACGTTGAAGAATATATAGTTTCAAGAGATGTTGATGAACACTTTGTTGTGACTTCTTTTTCAGATTTTCTTACAGATTTAGCTAAAAAATGGTATCGTGTTGTTCGTTCTCATGTTAAGTCATGGTTTGAAATTAAAGTAGCTTTGCTTAAACATTTTGATAAACTTGATTTTGATTACCAACTTGAATTCCTTTTACGTACTAGAAAACAAAAACTTATTCTGGTCATAAATTTATATTATCTATTGTAGATGTTTTCACTAAATATTGCTGGTTATTTCCTTTAGCCAATGCTACTACTAAATCAATTTGTAAATTTTTAGAGAAAGATGTTTTTCTTAAGTTTGGTTGTCCTAAAGTTTTGATTTGTGACAATGGTACACAATTTACTTCTAAAAATTTTGTAGAATTCCTTCAGGGATATAATATTAATAAAATATTTTATAATACACTTTATACCCCGCAGAATAATCCTGTGGAACGTTATAACAAGTCAATTGAGACTTGTATTTCTTGTTTTGTTCGTGATGATCACAGAACATGGTCAAAATTCTTACCTCATGTTCAATTAGCCTTGAATAGTAGTGTTAATTTAGCTACTGAATTTACTCCTAATTTTCTCATGTTTGGGAGAGAATTAATTTTTGATGCTTCTTTACACCGTTTTAGTAATTCTTTTGATAATTTAACACAGATCGATGTTGTAGATCGTTCTGGTTTTGCAAAATCTCTTTCTTCACTTGAAGAAATTTTTAAGAAAGTTGTTCTTTCCTTATTTAAAGCTTATAAGCGTAATGCTTCTTATTATAATAGAGGTCGTCTTGTCACTTCTTATGAGGTTAACGATGTGGTTTGGAGGCGAAATTTCGTTCAGTCTAATGCTGCTCATTATTTTTCAGCTAAATTTGCTCCAAAGTTTGTTAAATGTAGAATAATAGAGAAAATTTCCAATAATGTTTATTTACTTAAAGACTTAGATAAAAATAGTAAAGGTAGATACCATATAAAAGACATTCTTAAAGTTTAAAACTTATTTTTTATTTGTTTTCTTGTAACTTGAGTTATAGGGCGCATGAAAGTTTTATGCAGAGAGATGAATGATAGGTTGGTGCGCCTATGAATGAGGATGAATGAAAGGTAGTAATTCAATTTGCAAATAACAACAGCTAAAATTTATTTAGTTAAAATTAGTCACATTGAAAATATATATATATATAATTATTTAAAATTAAAGTCTAGTTTTTCCAAATTTTATAAAAGTATTATTGCCAATACATATTTTCTTAACATAAAATTTATAATGTTTCAGCATAGCTATATTCTTAACTAATCTCCAAACTACATACTCAATTAACAGCATAAGATTTTATTTTTGTATATATTATTGTTGCCTTTTGTTGTAACAAATACCTTGTACAAATTATTCTGTACATTTTTGTATAATTTGTTTTGTCTTTTTATTAGACATTCTTTTTGTGTTTTTTTTGTCCTTTTGTAGACATATTTTTGTTAGTCTTAGTTATTAGGTTAACTCGGATTGGACAATTTATTGCTTGAGCAAATACCGGATTTTCCCATTTTCACTTTTTCCTCAGACTTGTGTCTGGTGGTTCTTTTTGTATGGTCCCGAATTGTTGGATTCATACACATTTTTTCCCACATCGTGTACGGAAAGTTGGTAGTGTTGTGCCGGCCATGATTGTGTTGTTTTTTGTTATGTGAGTGTTCCCGGATTGTTGGAACCCACATACATTTTTTTTTCCTTTCCACATCATGTACGGAAAGTTGGTAGTGTTGCGCCGGCCATGATTGTGTTGCTTTTTGATGTGTGATCCCGTATTGTTGGATCATTCACATTCTTTTTCCACGTCATGTACGGAAAGTTGGTGGTGTTGTGCCGGCCGTGATTGTGTGTTTTTTGTTTTGTGTACCCGTATTGTTGGTCACATTACGCCTTTTTCGCTTCATGTTCGGAAAGTTGGTGGAGTTGAGCCGACCATGATAGTGCTTATGGAGTCTGTTAAACATTTTGTTTTCAGATCTCACCATTAAAAAAAAGACGAGTAGAGACGATGAGTCAGTGACGAGGGTGTCCAACTGATCTCAATAAAAATAGAAGGATTGTTAGGAAGATGTTTAGAGTCAGTGACCAGGGTGTCCAACTGATCTCAACAAATGGAAGGACGGATAGATAGGATGTTGTTTCGAGTCAGTGACTAGGGTGTCCAACTGATTTCAATAAACAGGATTTAGTTTTTTATTGGTTTCATTATTTGTTTTTGTTGGTGTTGGTATTATCTAAGTTCTTTTACAAACTTAGGTTTGGGGTATTTTGGTGGTTTGTTTAGATATTTTTGACCTTTTGTTGTGTTGGTTTTGTTTTTATTTTTTTGTTTGTTTTGGGTTTCGAACGTCAGCCTCGATTCTCGATGCTTTTCGTGGGGAAGGGGGAAATGTAACATGATTTGCATGTCACATGAGTTTTTCTGCCAGGTCACATGTGAATCATGATTCATAACTCCTCACCATGAGGCTCGGACAAATGGCTGTGCGGCTTTTATCCCCTTTGCCTTCCCTATCGATGGGAAAATTAAAAAAAAGTGTCTTTGACAACTGTCACCTGTCAAACTTCACTTGACGACCCATCTTCAAACAGGAGGATGCATTTTTGGAAACGATAATTTAATCGGCCGGGATCTTAGGCCCTGAGCCCCTTTTAATAAAAAGGCATGAAGCCTAGTTAATTATAGTGTTTACACGAACATTGGGTAAGCATATTTTTGTTAATTTTTGTTTTTTTGAGTCGATGCACATGTGACGAATCTTAGGTTAAACCTCCAATTTTGTTCCAGGAATATGCCACTTTACATTTTCTACGTTTACTTTTACTTTCCACTTTACATTTTCTACGTTTACTTTCTACATTTCCACATTTACTTTTATTACCACTGTAGCTACGGCTTCAGCACGTAATCTTTAGTCGTCTTGGGACGATATTGTTTGACTGACTGCATGTGAGATTTTGGGAGACAAATTTCCACGCCACCCATGTGAGTGATGACAAAACAGAGGTAACAACATCTGCCCTTAACACCTATCACACAATGGCCAGCCAGGTATCTGAATCCTCATTTATTTTCCAAAATTATTATTCTCACAAGTTGCAACAACTTTTAAAATCATAGGTTCTATATTGTTAACAGCAAGTAAGATTATTTTAAGTTCATTTATAAATTGGTATTAAAAAGCATGTTGTAAACGCCCTTAAGGCTCTATTTGACGAAATCAATAAACACAACAAGAGTACATAGTTTTTTATTGAACATAAACCTGCCCTTATGATTAAAAGACTAATATCTTTACCGTTGAATCCGTGCATTTATAACAGGTGAGCCTGGCGCCCGAACTTAGATTTTTTTGTATAACAAACCCTTATTTTTGGCCCACCTGATCATAGGTTACTCAACATTAAAATCACATTCCATTTCAATTTAAAAAATTTTAATTTTTTTATTTTTTACATCACAATTGTCGCCTTAGAACAGGGACGTTGAATATTGTTTACCTATGTAACTTTGTTGTGTGGATTTTAAAGTTGTTGCATTTGACCTAATTTTTTGCTATAAATTTTCATTAAGCAAAACAATTGTTTGTTTTAATATTAGATTCAATTATTTGCATTATATAGTGGTATATTTCCCAATAAAAAATGTTCTGTGTATACTTATTTATTTTTCCCATATTTTTGTGTAAGAATGACTTTCAATTTTTTCCATGTGTTTTGATAATTAAACATTAACTGTATTTTGAGATATCATTTAGATATTGATGTGAAGAAGCTATTATTTAAGAATTTTCATATTCTGCCAAACATTTGAGAGTTTTTATTGATTTTTTATGTAAACTTATAACAAGTTATTCAGTTAAAGTTTTGAGGTTGTTTTCAAGTTTAATTTTAACATATCATTTTGTTGTCAATAATAAATTTGACTTTTGCTTATTATAATATAACTTACAAAATATAACTTATAAAATATTGATTTTTGTATTTAGTAGTTAAATTTTTGAGAAATTTATTTTATATTGAAAGTTTTTTGTAATAACATTTTTTATAATAATGTTTTGGATATAAGAGGTACATTTGTGAAAAGTTGTTGCATTTGTTTGCTTTGCAAATTAATAGTAATACATTTACACATTAGATTTTGAATAGATTTCCGCTTACAACTATTTACTTTGATTAAATTGATATTGAAATAGCGTTATCATATCATACTAGTAAAACTTTGTCACTATGGACACTGATAAGCCTGCTTCTGCTGGTCCATCACACAAATACATTACTGTTGCTACTGACACTTCTGACTTAATTTCTACTGTATTTCCGCGTGACTTGGAATCACAATTAATTACAATGTCTGAAGAACCTCCTCGCTTGGATCATACTCATAATGTTGCACAATCTTCTTTGCTGGATTCTTGCTTGCCTAGTGGATCACAGTTACCTAATGATTTATTTGCTCGTAGTTCTGCTAAACATGGATATTTTAAGCGTCCTGATTTTTCTAAAAGTAAAATAACTTTTGACGGTAAGTCTTGTGTTAGAGAATTTATTTCAAACGTTGAAGAATATATAGTTTCAAGAGATGTTGATGAACACTTTGTTGTGACTTCTTTTTCAGATTTTCTTACAGATTTAGCTAAAAAATGGTATCGTGTTGTTCGTTCTCATGTTAAGTCATGGTTTGAAATTAAAGTAGCTTTGCTTAAACATTTTGATAAACTTGATTTTGATTACCAACTTGAATTCCTTTTACGTACTAGAAAACAAAAACTTATTCTGGTCATAAATTTATATTATCTATTGTAGATGTTTTCACTAAATATTGCTGGTTATTTCCTTTAGCCAATGCTACTACTAAATCAATTTGTAAATTTTTAGAGAAAGATGTTTTTCTTAAGTTTGGTTGTCCTAAAGTTTTGATTTGTGACAATGGTACACAATTTACTTCTAAAAATTTTGTAGAATTCCTTCAGGGATATAATATTAATAAAATATTTTATAATACACTTTATACCCCGCAGAATAATCCTGTGGAACGTTATAACAAGTCAATTGAGACTTGTATTTCTTGTTTTGTTCGTGATGATCACAGAACATGGTCAAAATTCTTACCTCATGTTCAATTAGCCTTGAATAGTAGTGTTAATTTAGCTACTGAATTTACTCCTAATTTTCTCATGTTTGGGAGAGAATTAATTTTTGATGCTTCTTTACACCGTTTTAGTAATTCTTTTGATAATTTAACACAGATCGATGTTGTAGATCGTTCTGGTTTTGCAAAATCTCTTTCTTCACTTGAAGAAATTTTTAAGAAAGTTGTTCTTTCCTTATTTAAAGCTTATAAGCGTAATGCTTCTTATTATAATAGAGGTCGTCTTGTCACTTCTTATGAGGTTAACGATGTGGTTTGGAGGCGAAATTTCGTTCAGTCTAATGCTGCTCATTATTTTTCAGCTAAATTTGCTCCAAAGTTTGTTAAATGTAGAATAATAGAGAAAATTTCCAATAATGTTTATTTACTTAAAGACTTAGATAAAAATAGTAAAGGTAGATACCATATAAAAGACATTCTTAAAGTTTAAAACTTATTTTTTATTTGTTTTCTTGTAACTTGAGTTATAGGGCGCATGAAAGTTTTATGCAGAGAGATGAATGATAGGTTGGTGCGCCTATGAATGAGGATGAATGAAAGGTAGTAATTCAATTTGCAAATAACAACAGCTAAAATTTATTTAGTTAAAATTAGTCACATTGAAAATATATATATATATAATTATTTAAAATTAAAGTCTAGTTTTTCCAAATTTTATAAAAGTATTATTGCCAATACATATTTTCTTAACATAAAATTTATAATGTTTCAGCATAGCTATATTCTTAACTAATCTCCAAACTACATACTCAATTAACAGCATAAGATTTTATTTTTGTATATATTATTGTTGCCTTTTGTTGTAACAAATACCTTGTACAAATTATTCTGTACATTTTTGTATAATTTGTTTTGTCTTTTTATTAGACATTCTTTTTGTGTTTTTTTTGTCCTTTTGTAGACATATTTTTGTTAGTCTTAGTTATTAGGTTAACTCGGATTGGACAATTTATTGCTTGAGCAAATACCGGATTTTCCCATTTTCACTTTTTCCTCAGACTTGTGTCTGGTGGTTCTTTTTGTATGGTCCCGAATTGTTGGATTCATACACATTTTTTCCCACATCGTGTACGGAAAGTTGGTAGTGTTGTGCCGGCCATGATTGTGTTGTTTTTTGTTATGTGAGTGTTCCCGGATTGTTGGAACCCACATACATTTTTTTTTCCTTTCCACATCATGTACGGAAAGTTGGTAGTGTTGCGCCGGCCATGATTGTGTTGCTTTTTGATGTGTGATCCCGTATTGTTGGATCATTCACATTCTTTTTCCACGTCATGTACGGAAAGTTGGTGGTGTTGTGCCGGCCGTGATTGTGTGTTTTTTGTTTTGTGTACCCGTATTGTTGGTCACATTACGCCTTTTTCGCTTCATGTTCGGAAAGTTGGTGGAGTTGAGCCGACCATGATAGTGCTTATGGAGTCTGTTAAACATTTTGTTTTCAGATCTCACCATTAAAAAAAAGACGAGTAGAGACGATGAGTCAGTGACGAGGGTGTCCAACTGATCTCAATAAAAATAGAAGGATTGTTAGGAAGATGTTTAGAGTCAGTGACCAGGGTGTCCAACTGATCTCAACAAATGGAAGGACGGATAGATAGGATGTTGTTTCGAGTCAGTGACTAGGGTGTCCAACTGATTTCAATAAACAGGATTTAGTTTTTTATTGGTTTCATTATTTGTTTTTGTTGGTGTTGGTATTATCTAAGTTCTTTTACAAACTTAGGTTTGGGGTATTTTGGTGGTTTGTTTAGATATTTTTGACCTTTTGTTGTGTTGGTTTTGTTTTTATTTTTTTGTTTGTTTTGGGTTTCGAACGTCAGCCTCGATTCTCGATGCTTTTCGTGGGGAAGGGGGAAATGTAACATGATTTGCATGTCACATGAGTTTTTCTGCCAGGTCACATGTGAATCATGATTCATAACTCCTCACCATGAGGCTCGGACAAATGGCTGTGCGGCTTTTATCCCCTTTGCCTTCCCTATCGATGGGAAAATTAAAAAAAAGTGTCTTTGACAACTGTCACCTGTCAAACTTCACTTGACGACCCATCTTCAAACAGGAGGATGCATTTTTGGAAACGATAATTTAATCGGCCGGGATCTTAGGCCCTGAGCCCCTTTTAATAAAAAGGCATGAAGCCTAGTTAATTATAGTGTTTACACGAACATTGGGTAAGCATATTTTTGTTAATTTTTGTTTTTTTGAGTCGATGCACATGTGACGAATCTTAGGTTAAACCTCCAATTTTGTTCCAGGAATATGCCACTTTACATTTTCTACGTTTACTTTTACTTTCCACTTTACATTTTCTACGTTTACTTTCTACATTTCCACATTTACTTTTATTACCACTGTAGCTACGGCTTCAGCACGTAATCTTTAGTCGTCTTGGGACGATATTGTTTGACTGACTGCATGTGAGATTTTGGGAGACAAATTTCCACGCCACCCATGTGAGTGATGACAAAACAGAGGTAACAACATCTGCCCTTAACACCTATCACACAATGGCCAGCCAGGTATCTGAATCCTCATTTATTTTCCAAAATTATTATTCTCACAAGTTGCAACAACTTTTAAAATCATAGGTTCTATATTGTTAACAGCAAGTAAGATTATTTTAAGTTCATTTATAAATTGGTATTAAAAAGCATGTTGTAAACGCCCTTAAGGCTCTATTTGACGAAATCAATAAACACAACAAGAGTACATAGTTTTTTATTGAACATAAACCTGCCCTTATGATTAAAAGACTAATATCTTTACCGTTGAATCCGTGCATTTATAACAGGTGAGCCTGGCGCCCGAACTTAGATTTTTTTGTATAACAAACCCTTATTTTTGGCCCACCTGATCATAGGTTACTCAACATTAAAATCACATTCCATTTCAATTTAATTTTTTTTTTATTTTTTTATTTTTTACATCACAACAGGTTATGAAATACCACCTAATATGTTAATCATCTAGTAGTAAAAATTTCAATCATCTATTTCCTTATTTATATATTTTTATTAATAGAAACCAAATTTTACAGCTCCACGAAGACCTAGAAGAGGCAGACACTCTCAAGCATCTCCACCTTCTCAGCGAAATTCAGTTTGTAAGCGTCACTAAGAAATTCTTACAAGTGGAAGAGGCAAGATTGGCTGTCGATTGTAGAGTTGTCACACTGCTGGAAAGATATTCAGAGCGGGTATCAATGACGGCCCAAGCCTCAATTGCTTTGGGTGAAGGTCTAAAGGCTCTAGCGGAGGCCCTAAAAGATGTGAAAAAGTAAAAAAAATGTATTTAAAATTATGTTTATTCTTTGCTAACATTATGTGTATTACATTTCTTAGAAAAATGCATAGTATTTTTTTTACATACACTAAGTTTTCCTGTGATTACATAATATTTATCTTCTTGAACTTTTCTCTGAGGGAGTCACATCGAACTAGTTTATAAATTGCTCTAATAGCCTGTTAATGCAGAAAATGAGGAAATTGATATCTGCAGCCCTCCCAGAGAAGAATTCCATATGACTATTATGCTAATACTATTAATTACTGAAATAATTCTATCTGCATCTACATCAGTTAGCCACCTAAAAGTTTCGAATTTTTAGAATATGTAAACCTCATTGCAATTTGGAGTCACTACTCCTAAGAAAGTTCTTGTTTCCTCAGGTTTCTTACCTTATTATGCCAAAGACAATTAAGAATCTTTATTCCAAAAAAATTGTAGTTAATTTAGACCTTGTTAAACATACATTAGGTATGTTTAGTTTAACAAGGTGTAAATAAATATAACAATTTTTATTCCTTTGTTATTAATTAATTGATTTCTGGCATGCCTACCAATGATCAAATCTGTCAGAAATTGGTTGACCTCCTTGAGTGTTGTTGATGAATCTTCTCTCTAAATTAATTTCCTCTTCGGTCAAAGACAGTGCTGGCATACCATAATGGTTGCAAATATTGTGCTGAACACAGCAGTTCATTATAATTTTTGCCATTCTATCGGGATGGTAATGCAGCACCCTGTGTACCAGCAAACATAGAAAGTGTCCTTTCAATAATCCTATTTTACGCTCTACAGAATTTCTGGCTGTGGTATGTAATTTTTTATAATGGGCTTCTGGAGTGTTTTCTTCAGTGCCAAGAGCAGGAGTCATAAAAATACTGCCACTATGCATATGCCGAATCTCCTACAATGAATAATTAAAATTTACTATTATATAAACTTATTTAAACTAATATACCTATGGTAATTATGATAGTATTTTATGATATTACGCCGACCCCAAATAAAATTGGGAGCAGGGCAAGCAAATGATGATGACTTAAGATAGTGTATAATATTTTTTATGTAGGTAATATGAAACTTGTACTGTAAAACTAAAAAATCTAGAGGAGATATTTATTTACCAAGAAGATATGCTGTCTCTCTTTGAATAATGTTTACTAAATGTGTCTTGATAGCACTATAGTTAAAAATTAAACTACTGTGGGTTGCTCCACCATATGAGGCATCTACATGGAGAATATTTAGGTCGGTCACCTGTAAATAAGATAATTGTTGAATTAAATTATATCCTTTGAATGTTTTATTAGAAAGTGATTCCACTTTTCAATATAGCTATATCACTAGGTACTTACTAATTAATTATATGTAATTAATCTCAATTAAGTGTTTTCAAGTATTGAAACATTAACACAGAGCATTGAAAATAATATTATATAGGTAATTACTGGAATTAGCAGTTGGACATTTCATGCATTATTTATTTCTTTTTCTACAGTAGAACCTTTCTTCATTTTCTGTGGGTCGCACCATTGTAACAAAAGTGCCATCAATGCACCCTACCACAACAACATTTTTCATAGAATCTGAAATAAAAATGGCAATTATTATTTTTAATGTTTTCTTTAGACAATGAAAAGCAGTGTATAATAATAGCCTTTATTACTGTTAGAGAAAGCAATGGCTTTATATTAAATAATACAAACCTTTCTTTAATCTTTTGTCTTTCAACATAATTTTGTAGGAATATATTTTTTTATAATTTGTGGGTTGCACAAAACTTCAGCCACCTCATTAATGCAACGGGATGCAGAGGACTGGAATATACAAGTTGTAATGTTTTTGCTAACAACTTTTGATAACTCCTGTTGGCGAAAATATAAGGCATGTAAGAAAACACATATATTTTTAATAACTGTTATAACTTAGGTAAGTGAATATTGATATACCTTTACTCTCGCTGACAATCCTCTTCCTTTACGCAGAGTATGCTTAGTAGTTGTAGGTAATTCCTCAATTAGGTTTTCAATTAATTCTTCAGAAAGCCGTCCGCAAAGGTAAATTTTAGGTTGCGTAGAGTTTGTGCTTGGCGGCGTGCCTTGGCTAAATCCATTAACTAGATTTCCATAATAAATTGAGGAGTATAGCTGATCGAGCCATTTTCTCAGGAGAGTATTTAAAAAAGTCACACTACCACACTCTTTATAAGTCTTGTATTTACACTGTAAATAACTAACTGTGATAACTGACCTATTAAAGTATGATTAGTAATACAATTAAACTCTTAATAACACTTGTTTTTAGATTTCACTTAAGTTTTCACAACCAAATTAGAAGGTGAAAACTTTGACGTAAGAAAACGAAGTGAGATGTGAGATGAGTTTCGAAATGAAGGCGGAAATCGCTACAGAATACCGAATGCCATACAAAAACGTCAAGATTTCACTTTTGTTAGTTCTTTTCACTTCCGCGGTCTTAACGTAGCGCTAGTGTAGATTTCACAAGCTTACAGAATACGAATTTAAAATTTCACTGCGGATTCCGCAGTGAGAAAATTATTTGTCGTTACAGAATAGCACTACAGTAGTTCCTAAGATAAGCGCGTTCAACTAAACAAAAAAACAACTCAGTATAGATGCGTGCGTAGTACTTGATCATTATTTAGCTGCGGAGTTATGTTAAAACTGTAATATCTCTGAAGATATTCATTGAAATCTAATGATGTACAGAACAATTTTGTACAAAATTAAATACTTGTGATGAATAAAGTATAAATTTTGATAAGGAATAATATGATTTTTACAAAAATACCTTCGCATCTAATGCATTATTTTAGAACAAATTTTATTAACTAAAATAGGTTGTAGCGAGTCAACCTTAAGAGATAGATAAATGCTGTCTGGAACTTTTTTTTAGAACTTTTAAAGGAAAATAATTCCGTGATACATGATTTTTGCATAACTTTAACCGTTTACCCAGCGCACGCAACAAAAGCTCTGAAAATCAAAATTTATTATTTTCCGTTTTGTTTCAAACTATGATATCTCTTAAGATATTCATTGAAATCAAATGAGGTCATTAACAATTTTGTTTAAAATTAAATGCTTGTGATAAATAATGTATTTATTTTGATAAGGAATAATACCATGCATACAAAATCACCATCGCAGATAACCTTTGATTAAAAAAAAAATTGATTACCAAAAAGAAAGGTTATAGTGAGCCAACCATAAAAGATAAACAATTATGCTATCGCGGACTTTTTTTTTGAAAATTTAATGGAGAATAGTTCCGTCATACATAATTTTTCCGTAACTTTAACCGTTTACGCAGCGCACGCAGGGAAAGCTTTGAAATGAAATATTTTTCTCCCGTTTTTGCAACATTCTTGTAACAATTTTTGTTACCTCCGGTTAGTTCAGGGCATCGCACAAGACTCAATCTATTAAATTACTTTTTACCCAGGGCGCCTTTATTTTTAATTAGATTCAGTATTCTAGGGATGTCTAAAGAAAACTACTTATGACACACTATATAGTAGATATTTTATTCAATTAACAATATATATCTATTTAAAGAAACCTTAAAAATCTAACACTTGATATTAATCTATGTAAAGTACTAAAGTTAAGATACACTGTTTGAATACCAATACTATAAAACTTTTATTTGAATGATAAACACTATAATTACTGATACGAATTTTATCTACTGTTTTATACATTAGTTTGCTTCTTCAAGGTTACATTCAAATCATTTATATCTTAGTAAACATTTGTGATTAAGGAGTAATATTAATAAAGATACATTCTCTAGACCAGTCTTTCTCAAAGTGGGCGATAACGCCCCCCTGTGGGCGTTGGAGGCCTAGAGGGGGGCGTTAAGGGACCCAGAAAAAAAAGGGGGGCGTTGGCGTGGTTCAGGGGGGCGATGGTGGATTTGTAATTTTATTTACTTAACATTTTAAATTTCACTAAACTTAAAACCTACCTATTACTCAATATCAGGCGTGGTTTAGGGTTATCAGATGATTAATTTGTAATTTCATTTACTTTATAATTCACTAAAATTAAAACCTACCTACTACTCAATATCAAATAATTAGTTTATATATTTGCCTTGTATGATGGTATAAAAACTAAAAAATATTTATTATAGATTTCGTAGAATAGCCCGTATGCCGTACGCAATCAAGTTGTAACAAGTTTTTGTTAAATAACGCTATTGGTGCAATCCGGTAGTAATCGTCTGGTGCATCGATACTTGTCCTAACTTGCTCAGTACTATTAAGCGTGGAAAGAGATAAACGAGTTTGTGCGCGTTTGTTTTATTCCTGTCGGTGCGTGCCGTATTTAAATCCTATATAAAAGCTCGGAATATCTCTTAAATTTTCATTAGTAGTTTCGTGCGCAATCTTTAATCGATCTTCTGAAACAGAGTACCTCGTCGAGTGCACGGAGCTCCGAGTGGATCGCAATAAAGAAAGACTGTGGTAATCTTCAACCTACACTTCCTAAAAAGGTCAACACTTTATTTACATATTTGTAAAAACAAAGTCATGTCGGAAGCAAAAAAGAAGAAACGGCAATACAGTGCAGAATATATTAAATATGGATTCATAGAAAATCCGACAAATTCATCTTTGCCTATGTGCCTTCTTTGTTCAAAAACATTTTCAAACGAAGCGATGAAGCCTTCAAGACTTCAAGATCATTTGAATAAAATGCATCCAGATAAGAAGGACAAAAATGTAGCCTATTTTCAAGACCTGGAAAAGAAGCATAATGCTCAGCCAAGTGTATCGAAACTTTTTTCGGTGGCTACTAAGCAAGACGATGACGGACTTCGAGCTTCATACAATATCTCTTTGTTAATTGCTCAAACAGGTAAACCACACACCATAGGAGAAACGTTAATTTTGCCGGCAATAAAAGAAGTTATAACTACTGTGCTTCATAAACCTGCTGCAGATATAATTCGAAAAATTCCTTTGAGCAATAGTTCTGTGCAAAGACGAATTGATGAAATGGCTGATAACATTGAAGAGTCATTGTGCAATCATCTGAAGACTAGTCAATTTTCAATTCAGTTGGATGAGTCCACTTTACCAACTAATGAAGCTTTGTTGCTGTCTTACGTGAGGTTTATTAAAGATGAAAAAATATGTCAAGAACTATTATTTGCTAGAAATTTAGAGACAGACACAAAAGGAGAAACCATATTTAAAACACTGGAAAAGTTTTGTGATGAAAAAGGAATTCCCTTGAAGAATATTATATCAGCTGCTACAGATGGTGCTCCAGCTATGACGGGGAGTCAAAAAGGTTTCATAGCGTACTTAAAAAACGAAATTCCAGATGTGCTTGCTGTACATTGCGTTATACATCGACAACATTTAGTTGCTAGAAATTTAAGTGAACGACTGTTTCAATCATTGCAATATGTCATCAGAGCAGTCAATAAAATCCGAAACAATTCTTTAAATGACAGATTATTTAATCAGCTTTGTGTTGCTAATGATGAAGATTTCAACAGATTGATTTTTCACACAGAAGTGCGTTGGCTATCAAAAGGAAATTGTCTGACTCGATTTTACAATCTGTTTGACTCTGTCATTGAGTTTTTGGAAAACAAAGACACAGAATTGCGCGACAAACTCATCACATCAAAGAATGATATCGCATACCTGACAGACCTTTATAAATTGCTTAATGATATGAATCTCCAACTTCAAGGCGATGACTTGAACTTAATAAAAACAAAAAATGTCGTCGCTGCTTTCGTAGCCAAGTTGCTCTTACACAAGAAGAATATCGGCAGACGTGAGTTCCATAATTTTCCCAATTTATCAGTATCCTGCAACAGCGACGACTTGCTTGTCTACTGCCAACATTTGGAAAATCTTCACAGCGATTTCATTGAAAGATTCCAGGATATTTTGAAATTGGAAATACCAGACTGGGTGTTAGATCCTTTTTCAAATGTCAACATAGGTATATCACCCCAACTGGAAGAAGAACTTATAGAACTGACAACGAATGATGAATTGAACACAGGGAAAAGGTCTGCCATAATAACAGCGTTTCTGTGACGTCGAGTATGTCACAGAAGCACATGCTGAGGCAGTACCTTTTGGCCATGCACAAGGTTTTTTTATTTTTTCTTTCTTTCTCTCTTTTCGTTTCATTTTGTAATGTTCTTTTCTGTTATCATTGTTATATTTAATTTATTGCATAGTGTTTTCATTTCTTTATAGTTTGTGTTGTCATTGTGCTGGCCAATAAATGTATTTCATTTCATTTCATTTCATTTCAATTAAAAATCAAATTCAAAAGTGGTTACCACGAATTTTGGCTACAAAAATCAATCTCGCAGTTATATCCTGGATTGTGGTCGATCGTTCAACGATTTTTAATAGCATTCCCATCGTCATATTTGTGTGAACGTGGATTTAGCGCTGTGACAACGCTGCTTACTAAAAAGAGAAATCGTTTGCATGTTACCGAACGCGGCGACTTAAGACTGTTTTTGAGTAAAATCGAACCTGATATCAACAAACTTGTTAAAAATCATCAAATTCATCCATCTCATTAGATTCGTTATAAAATTAAAATTGATTACCTATCTACATTGTTTCTTTTAATTTGATTTTTAAATATATTCTTAATATTATAAAGTTGCGTTTTAATTGTTCTCACTGGTAAAAATGTCTAATTTAGAATTTAAACATCAGGACTGAATAATATAACACTATAACTAAATTAATTAAAGTAATGAAATGGTGGTTTTTAAGTTTTAGGAGTGTATAAAAACTAGGGGGCGCTGAAAAATTATTTATTTTCAAAGGGGGCGGTAAAAGAAATAAGTTTGATAATCTCTGCTCTAGACTTTGTATTGTCTTTTTAAAAGTTTTATTAAGAAATGATTTAATTCTCAATTCAAATTCTAACAAAAAGTATTTAGGGAATGCAATGAGTAAGCAGGGGCATAAATTTATGGGAGGATTACTTAACTTCAAGACTTGGTAGCAGAAAGTCTCCCTTGCTATCTTTTGTCCTGGTGACCTCGGAAGTTTTCCTTCTGACTTTCCTTATTGATTCCTCAAGATCAGAATGGATGATAGTTCAAGATGTCATCACATTCAATCATACTCCCCTAGCTTCTCAGTCTTACAACAGGTATATAAATATTGTCTAGTGAAGAACCGACAACAATGGGATCACAGTCCAAGGAACCCTAGAAATGCAATACATAACCTAAGAATTTGTAAACTTTATACAACATCTATACCTATCCAACTGATTAAAATCTACTTTACTTACCCTTTTAAAGCAGGGGAAATCACTTTTTATTAACTTTTTATTTTAACAACTTAGTTAATGGTTGGAGCCATTTACTTATAAATATTTTTTCAAGAAATACATCAATACCTAGATGGTATTCAAGAAGTTAAGTACACAAATGCATGATCTCCACGTCTCAAGTACTGATATTTATAGGCTCCCTCCCTACTTCTAAGCTTGCGATTCGAACTCCAAATCACTACCATATTTGGTAATAAATTTGCTAACGGAAGTTTTAATTATTAATTACACTTTTGGAATATTCTAGAATAAGGAATAAAGCGACAAAACAATTGGGTGGTGAGTAGCCAAACTAACTGAATCGACCTCTTCTATATAACTAGCGACCTCTATCCTACTTCCATGAATCTTCATTATTTATGTCACCCGTGCTATGCTACAATAAGCAATATTTATTTAGCAACAACCATCCTACTTGGTGTGACATATTAACGATAGATGGCTCCACCCCTCTATTATCAATCTTATAGATGATAATTTTGATTTATTTTGACTACACAAAAAAATGATGTTACACAACACCCCCCTTAAGTCAAAAAATTTTTGTTACCTAGAACAAAACATTTTTTTATTTTAATTTCACAAGTATCCCTATCGATTTGATATCTAACGATTTCCTAATTACTGTCTTTTCTACCTAAACTAGTATACACTAAGTTATCTTAAATAATAAAGAATATGAAACAAAGTTATTCTCAGTGCAATCTTACGGAATGTGAAGTTTACTTATCTATACGTTAAAAAAATATAAAAGTTTAAAACAAAGTTATTTTACATGATGTATTTTAATCTTAACTTAACGTAAAGTTTTCTAAACTAAAACAATATTGAAAGTGAAATATTTTCAAATATCTACACTACTTGTATCCAAATTACAACATGTAAATACCTTGTTTGGATTCAATGTCCATTGGTATCACATTGTTTACCCTAACAGGGTAGCACAAAATAAAAGTTATGATAACTTCACTATCGGCGGATATAAGTTAAAACAAAGTGCAAAAACATCACTTACCAAATACTAAGTGTCAATTGTTATTTAGTAAGGAAATACTGACACACAAAATCAAGTTAAAAATTAAGTTTAATTTAAGTAGAAAATACTATCTAAGTATTACTTAAGTGATCAAGTTAAGTGCTTTAATCAAGTCAATATGAAAATTGTTGATTAAAGAAATTATTTTTAATCAATAAACCGATCTTTATTGTTTAACTAAATGTACACCAACACCTAACTATACATATCTCTTTCATACTTCATGCGCTATCATACTTGTTTATTTTTAAGAACAAAGATTACGCACGTTGAATTTGGAAAATACCATTCATACATCTCGCATTCTATATACCTTCCATGCGTATACGCATACCAGTGAGTATGGCACATCAGTTATCCAAGGTCAAATATTGTTAAGGTTTATTAATTTTAATTTTAATTAATATAGTTAAGAATATCTTTAATATGATATTTACCAAGACATTTACTACTAATTTCATACAAAGTATACACCAGCGGTGATAGCTTGGCTATAACTATGTATTCAAGACATTTAGGTGCTAATTTAGAGGAAAAGTTCTTTTGATTTATTTTTTAAATAGAAAGTATGTTTGTATACTATCTGACCTACTTTTTAATTCAATGTGTCTTTTTCTAAGATTAATTGTTTTTCATTCCTAGGATGAGCAGCGATTAAATGTCTTCTCATCTTTTGGAAGATAACATCAAGTTCAAAGTTTATCATTCCTTGGGTGAGCAGCGATTAAGTGTCTCCTCCCCTTTTCGGAAGATAATATTAAGTTCAAAGTTTATTATTCCATTGGGTGAGCAGCGATTAAATGTCTCCTCCCCTTTTTGGAAGATAATAATTAAGTTAAAGTTTTTTCGTTCCTTGGGTAAGCAGCGATTAAATGTCTCCTTCCCTCATGGAAGAAAATAATAAATTAAAAGTCTTTTTAATCCTTAGGTGAGCAGCGATTAAATGTCTCCTCGCCTTTTGGGAAGAAAAGATTAAGTTAAAAAGTCCTTTTATTCCTTGGGTGGGTAGCGATTAAATGTCTCCACACCTTTTGGAAGCAAAGATCAAGTTAAAAATGTTTAAGTAATTAGCTACAGACATGCCTGTTGCTGACCGTATAGGGTGCAACATAACATATTAACTGAAGTAATCAGACACAGAAATTTGGTATGTAATTAAAATTCTAGTATTCTAATAAAAGTTCCTCTAAATCATAACCAATAGTGTCAAAAGGTTTTGTCAACTAATCAAAATATTAATTTTATGTTCAAGTGTTAAGTTATTATAATCCTCTTATCCATTTTTTACAGATAAAGAATTAATTGAGTTATCTTAGTTCAAAAAGTCACCTTTAAAATGTGGTGATATTAAGTTTTTTGTCAATCCAAACAAATGCCAAAAGTCTATGCCTAAAATGATGGATGTGGTTATCTCAGGTACAACATAAAATGTAACTACTTTAAATATTGATTTATATTCAATTGGCAATGACATATAACCTATACAAGACAGTTCTTTCATGTTTGTCAAATTCTCAAAATAACTAATTAAATTGACTCATTAAGATATCTAGTTAAAATCAAAAATAAAATAAATAAATTAATTCATCTTTTTCAAATACTCAAAATAAATAATTTAAATGACCAATCAAGATTACTAATTAAAATTCAAAACAAAACAAAGCAAATCAATTAATTTATCTAAACTACTTTCAACTTATAGTTTTATTTGAACCAAAAAATTCGAATGAGACAGTGGCGTAAATCCACTGGAGAAGAATTCTCAACACCTAAACGAGCTAGTCTATCGATAAGATAATTTGCCCTACTCGCTATCCGTAAGAACAAATTTTTCTCCCTAACGACTTCACCTGAGTTAAGTAATTCCTCCAGCTCGGTCACCTTTGGCGTGCAAATCGCAATCTCGTTTGCAGGGCGTGCAGACAGTACCGGTGCGCTCTTTATGCTACCACGTCTCGATAACTTGAAGACCTGCCGCAACTGCTTCCTTAATGCATCCACCGAAGTTTCAGGAGCTGTGGAAATGCCAAGAATATCCAGTTCATATCTGATCTCATCCTTTCTTAAGTAGTTTACATATTTTTGTATAGAGGCCATTTTTAAACAAAATTAAAACAAAACTAAGTTAAAGTATCAAATTATTAAATAATATAGTTACCCTATTAGGTAAATATTAATTATTTTATCAAACTAAATTACTCAAAAGTTAAGACTATTAATAAAAATTTATAAATAAAGTGAGGGTACTTTTATATTAAACAGTTTTTACTTACTATTTTCTTTAAATTGAATAAAAGATCTTGTCAAAGTTTTAATTCTAGTGTGTCTTTCAGATTAGTTGGGGAATTAAACCTTACGGTTACCACCAAACTACTTTTTCATCATGTGGACACACCAGAAAATCCCACGAATACTAAATGCTTAAAAAAATTTTATTTTTTTTGTCGAGCCCCACGTTGGGCGCCAATTTGTAACAATTTTTGTTACCTCCGGTTAGTTCAGGGCATCGCACAAGACTCAATCTATTAAATTACTTTTTACCCAGGGCGCCTTTATTTTTAATTAGATTCAGTATTCTAGGGATGTCTAAAGAAAACTACTTATGACACACTATATAGTAGATATTTTATTCAATTAACAATATATATCTATTTAAAGAAACCTTAAAAATCTAACACTTGATATTAATCTATGTAAAGTACTAAAGTTAAGATACACTGTTTGAATACCAATACTATAAAACTTTTATTGGAATGATAAACACTATAATTACTGATACGAATTTTATCTACTGTTTTATACATTAGTTTGCTTCTTCAAGGTTACATTCAAATCATTTATATCTTAGTAAACATTTGTGATTAAGGAGTAATATTAATAAAGATACATTCTCTAGACTTTGTATTGTCTTTTTAAAAGTTTTATTAAGAAATGATTTAATTCTCAATTCAAATTCTAACAAAAAGTATTTAGGGAATGCAATGAGTAAGCAGGGGCATAAATTTATGGGAGGATTACTTAACTTCAAGACTTGGTAGCAGAAAGTCTCCCTTGCTATCTTTTGTCCTGGTGACCTCGGAAGTTTTCCTTCTGACTTTCCTTATTGATTCCTCAAGATCAGAATGGATGATAGTTCAAGATGTCATCACATTCAATCATACTCCCCTAGCTTCTCAGTCTTACAACAGGTATATAAATATTGTCTAGTGAAGAACCGACAACAATGGGATCACAGTCCAAGGAACCCTAGAAATGCAATACATAACCTAAGAATTTGTAAACTTTATACAACATCTATACCTATCCAACTGATTAAAATCTACTTTACTTACCCTTTTAAAGCAGGGGAAATCACTTTTTATTAACTTTTTATTTTAACAACTTAGTTAATGGTTGGAGCCATTTACTTATAAATATTTTTTCAAGAAATACATCAATACCTAGATGGTATTCAAGAAGTTAAGTACACAAATGCATGATCTCCACGTCTCAAGTACTGATATTTATAGGCTCCCTCCCTACTTCTAAGCTTGCGATTCGAACTCCAAATCACTACCATATTTGGTAATAAATTTGCTAACGGAAGTTTTAATTATTAATTACACTTTTGGAATATTCTAGAATAAGGAATAAAGCGACAAAACAATTGGGTGGTGAGTAGCCAAACTAACTGAATCGACCTCTTCTATATAACTAGCGACCTCTATCCTACTTCCATGAATCTTCATTATTTATGTCACCCGTGCTATGCTACAATAAGCAATATTTATTTAGCAACAACCATCCTACTTGGTGTGACATATTAACGATAGATGGCTCCACCCCTCTATTATCAATCTTATAGATGATAATTTTGATTTATTTTGACTACACAAAAAAATGATGTTACACAACACCCCCCTTAAGTCAAAAAATTTTTGTTACCTAGAACAAAACATTTTTTTATTTTAATTTCACAAGTATCCCTATCGATTTGATATCTAACGATTTCCTAATTACTGTCTTTTCTACCTAAACTAGTATACACTAAGTTATCTTAAATAATAAAGAATATGAAACAAAGTTATTCTCAGTGCAATCTTACGGAATGTGAAGTTTACTTATCTATACGTTAAAAAAATATAAAAGTTTAAAACAAAGTTATTTTACATGATGTATTTTAATCTTAACTTAACGTAAAGTTTTCTAAACTAAAACAATATTGAAAGTGAAATATTTTCAAATATCTACACTACTTGTATCCAAATTACAACATGTAAATACCTTGTTTGGATTCAATGTCCATTGGTATCACATTGTTTACCCTAACAGGGTAGCACAAAATAAAAGTTATGATAACTTCACTATCGGCGGATATAAGTTAAAACAAAGTGCAAAAACATCACTTACCAAATACTAAGTGTCAATTGTTATTTAGTAAGGAAATACTGACACACAAAATCAAGTTAAAAATTAAGTTTAATTTAAGTAGAAAATACTATCTAAGTATTACTTAAGTGATCAAGTTAAGTGCTTTAATCAAGTCAATATGAAAATTGTTGATTAAAGAAATTATTTTTAATCAATAAACCGATCTTTATTGTTTAACTAAATGTACACCAACACCTAACTATACATATCTCTTTCATACTTCATGCGCTATCATACTTGTTTATTTTTAAGAACAAAGATTACGCACGTTGAATTTGGAAAATACCATTCATACATCTCGCATTCTATATACCTTCCATGCGTATACGCATACCAGTGAGTATGGCACATCAGTTATCCAAGGTCAAATATTGTTAAGGTTTATTAATTTTAATTTTAATTAATATAGTTAAGAATATCTTTAATATGATATTTACCAAGACATTTACTACTAATTTCATACAAAGTATACACCAGCGGTGATAGCTTGGCTATAACTATGTATTCAAGACATTTAGGTGCTAATTTAGAGGAAAAGTTCTTTTGATTTATTTTTTAAATAGAAAGTATGTTTGTATACTATCTGACCTACTTTTTAATTCAATGTGTCTTTTTCTAAGATTAATTGTTTTTCATTCCTAGGATGAGCAGCGATTAAATGTCTTCTCATCTTTTGGAAGATAACATCAAGTTCAAAGTTTATCATTCCTTGGGTGAGCAGCGATTAAGTGTCTCCTCCCCTTTTCGGAAGATAATATTAAGTTCAAAGTTTATTATTCCATTGGGTGAGCAGCGATTAAATGTCTCCTCCCCTTTTTGGAAGATAATAATTAAGTTAAAGTTTTTTCGTTCCTTGGGTAAGCAGCGATTAAATGTCTCCTTCCCTCATGGAAGAAAATAATAAATTAAAAGTCTTTTTAATCCTTAGGTGAGCAGCGATTAAATGTCTCCTCGCCTTTTGGGAAGAAAAGATTAAGTTAAAAAGTCCTTTTATTCCTTGGGTGGGTAGCGATTAAATGTCTCCACACCTTTTGGAAGCAAAGATCAAGTTAAAAATGTTTAAGTAATTAGCTACAGACATGCCTGTTGCTGACCGTATAGGGTGCAACATAACATATTAACTGAAGTAATCAGACACAGAAATTTGGTATGTAATTAAAATTCTAGTATTCTAATAAAAGTTCCTCTAAATCATAACCAATAGTGTCAAAAGGTTTTGTCAACTAATCAAAATATTAATTTTATGTTCAAGTGTTAAGTTATTATAATCCTCTTATCCATTTTTTACAGATAAAGAATTAATTGAGTTATCTTAGTTCAAAAAGTCACCTTTAAAATGTGGTGATATTAAGTTTTTTGTCAATCCAAACAAATGCCAAAAGTCTATGCCTAAAATGATGGATGTGGTTATCTCAGGTACAACATAAAATGTAACTACTTTAAATATTGATTTATATTCAATTGGCAATGACATATAACCTATACAAGACAGTTCTTTCATGTTTGTCAAATTCTCAAAATAACTAATTAAATTGACTCATTAAGATATCTAGTTAAAATCAAAAATAAAATAAATAAATTAATTCATCTTTTTCAAATACTCAAAATAAATAATTTAAATGACCAATCAAGATTACTAATTAAAATTCAAAACAAAACAAAGCAAATCAATTAATTTATCTAAACTACTTTCAACTTATAGTTTTATTTGAACCAAAAAATTCGAATGAGACAGTGGCGTAAATCCACTGGAGAAGAATTCTCAACACCTAAACGAGCTAGTCTATCGATAAGATAATTTGCCCTACTCGCTATCCGTAAGAACAAATTTTTCTCCCTAACGACTTCACCTGAGTTAAGTAATTCCTCCAGCTCGGTCACCTTTGGCGTGCAAATCGCAATCTCGTTTGCAGGGCGTGCAGACAGTACCGGTGCGCTCTTTATGCTACCACGTCTCGATAACTTGAAGACCTGCCGCAACTGCTTCCTTAATGCATCCACCGAAGTTTCAGGAGCTGTGGAAATGCCAAGAATATCCAGTTCATATCTGATCTCATCCTTTCTTAAGTAGTTTACATATTTTTGTATAGAGGCCATTTTTAAACAAAATTAAAACAAAACTAAGTTAAAGTATCAAATTATTAAATAATATAGTTACCCTGTTAGGTAAATATTAATTATTTTATCAAACTAAATTACTCAAAAGTTAAGACTAGTAATAAAAATTTATAAATAAAGTGAGGGTACTTTTATATTAAACAGTTTTTACTTACTATTTTCTTTAAATTGAATAAAAGATCTTGTCAAAGTTTTAATTCTAGTGTGTCTTTCAGATTAGTTGGGGAATTAAACCTTACGGTTACCACCAAACTACTTTTTCATCATGTGGACACACCAGAAAATCCCACGAATACTAAATGCTTAAAAAATTTTTATTTTTTTTGTCGAGCCCCACGTTGGGCGCCAATTTGTAACAATTTTTGTTACCTCCGGTTAGTTCAGGGCATCGCACAAGACTCAATCTATTAAATTACTTTTTACCCAGGGCGCCTTTATTTTTAATTAGATTCAGTATTCTAGGGATGTCTAAAGAAAACTACTTATGACACACTATATAGTAGATATTTTATTCAATTAACAATATATATCTATTTAAAGAAACCTTAAAAATCTAACACTTGATATTAATCTATGTAAAGTACTAAAGTTAAGATACACTGTTTGAATACCAATACTATAAAACTTTTATTTGAATGATAAACACTATAATTACTGATACGAATTTTATCTACTGTTTTATACATTAGTTTGCTTCTTCAAGGTTACATTCAAATCATTTATATCTTAGTAAACATTTGTGATTAAGGAGTAATATTAATAAAGATACATTCTCTAGACTTTGTATTGTCTTTTTAAAAGTTTTATTAAGAAATGATTTAATTCTCAATTCAAATTCTAACAAAAAGTATTTAGGGAATGCAATGAGTAAGCAGGGGCATAAATTTATGGGAGGATTACTTAACTTCAAGACTTGGTAGCAGAAAGTCTCCCTTGCTATCTTTTGTCCTGGTGACCTCGGAAGTTTTCCTTCTGACTTTCCTTATTGATTCCTCAAGATCAGAATGGATGATAGTTCAAGATGTCATCACATTCAATCATACTCCCCTAGCTTCTCAGTCTTACAACAGGTATATAAATATTGTCTAGTGAAGAACCGACAACAATGGGATCACAGTCCAAGGAACCCTAGAAATGCAATACATAACCTAAGAATTTGTAAACTTTATACAACATCTATACCTATCCAACTGATTAAAATCTACTTTACTTACCCTTTTAAAGCAGGGGAAATCACTTTTTATTAACTTTTTATTTTAACAACTTAGTTAATGGTTGGAGCCATTTACTTATAAATATTTTTTCAAGAAATACATCAATACCTAGATGGTATTCAAGAAGTTAAGTACACAAATGCATGATCTCCACGTCTCAAGTACTGATATTTATAGGCTCCCTCCCTACTTCTAAGCTTGCGATTCGAACTCCAAATCACTACCATATTTGGTAATAAATTTGCTAACGGAAGTTTTAATTATTAATTACACTTTTGGAATATTCTAGAATAAGGAATAAAGCGACAAAACAATTGGGTGGTGAGTAGCCAAACTAACTGAATCGACCTCTTCTATATAACTAGTGACCTCTATCCTACTTCCATGAATCTTCATTATTTATGTCACCCGTGCTATGCTACAATAAGCAATATTTATTTAGCAACAACCATCCTACTTGGTGTGACATATTAACGATAGATGGCTCCACCCCTCTATTATCAATCTTATAGATGATAATTTTGATTTATTTTGACTACACAAAAAAATGATGTTACATTCTTCATTAATGCTCAGCTCCTATTGGACGTACCGTGATGTTATATAGCCTATAGCCTTCCTAGATAAATAGACTATCCAACGGAAAAAGAATTTTTCAATTTGAGTCAGTAGTTGCTGAGATCTTAGGGTTCAAACAAACAAACTCTTCAGCTTTATTATTAGTATAGATATAGAAAATAGTTATCCGTACAAAAGTATCTCAATAGAAAAACGAATTTCTGAACAAAAATATTTGGCTAATGTATAGCAGGATTTGACGCATAATTTTGACGTAAAGCCACGAACACTGTGTAGAAGAGTGTGTTCTGAGTGTGTTAGATTTTCTAACATAAGTAGGCTACTGGATAGAATACCTATTAATCCCACAAGCTTATTTACAAATAGATTACTAGATAGAAGTTATAAAATATTTCTTTGAAATGATAGGTATTTTGACATTATTAACATTCATGATTGGCGTTTACCTACGTGCAAGAAATCATGGATTTCGCACAAATTCGCCGGCGGAATCTGTAATTTCCCGTAGCTGACCTCCACTCTGCGAAATCCAAAGTTTGTCACAATCCCGACCTCCCGTAATCCAAAGTAAAATCACCCACGGGACGTGCATGCGTTGATCGGACAGGTCGGGCCCTATCTTTATTCATCTCAATTGTTATCCAAAACTAGGATTACCAGTAAAATTCATTTAGCGATATAGCATTAGAAATAAATCCCACATGCCGTTGGCTAAGTGGCTCTTAAAAAGCGTACTCATTCCCGATTCCTACGAATTTGAAAAAATTCGGGGTCGTCACTCGGCCCTCAAAAACAACTTTACCGTTATTAAAGCCGACCTTTTAGCTTCCAAACAAATGATCGGACACTTTTTATCCTATAAAACCCTTGTGTTTGCAGACAGTTTCCTATTAGGAGCATTAGATCCCGAATTCATTGAATTTGTTACCCACATTTTTATACCTATCAGACGCAAGAAAATATCGATGTGTGCGTAAATGGAATTACTTAATTTGGTAGCTGTAAAATGATTGGTCGACAGTGCCTTCAGTTAACTTTGATGGCATGATCATGAATTTCGAGAATCACGTCAAAAATCTGGGATTCCGCTTTGACAAAAACTTATTGTAATTTGTTCAAAACTACCTACAAGAAATTAGTCGAAAACTATTCGCGTCTGCTGGTTCCCTATGACTACTCCGCAATTTCCTAGCACTGCTACCAAAATTGAACTAGTCCAATTCCTCCTCTTACCTACCCTTGGCTATGCATATTCCTCTTACCTTGGTGTTACTGAAGAGCAACTTGCTGATTTTTTTAATCAGAATTGGGCTTCAACATTTTTGTACCTATTAGATTTACGAGTAAATTTGAACTGCGCAAATGACCACGTTTCAGATTTCCGCCGTAAGTGGCCTATTCGTCTTCACCGGAATGTTCCCATCCTTTCCCTACTTTACAACATCCTTTTCAATCCAGCAACTCCTTATTACCTCAAGGATCGTTTTACGTTCACTAATGACATCCATTCTCGAAAACTGAGATCATCGGAGAACCTACGGTTGGCAATCCCAATGCATTCCACAAGATTTTACGGTAAATCGTTTACTGTTCAGGCAGCACATGGAATGCATTACTTACTTGGTAGGTATAAGGAAAGCTGAATTGCGGGACGTTTTCATTAACCAAGTGAAGGAGCACTATCTTGATATGCGACATTTCTACCTTATATAATGTGTATTGTATGTTTGTATGTAATTAGATTTTCTTGCATTTATTTTATTTTTTTCTCGACTACGTGAAGTCACGGAAGGATTTTAGCAGTCTATGTAGGTATACTATGTTTGTATTTAGGTACATAGGTACTACATAGTGTTTACCATCATGTTCGAATGACGACAATGCGAAGTACGGTAGTGTGAGTGAACACCTTTGGGTGAGAGATCAAATGTAGGTACGTTACTGCCTTTCAAATAACATATTTTTCGTATCCGTAAGACCTTTATGAAGCGTCGGTGGCGTAGTGCGTAAGAGCGTCGTCTCCCATCCGGGAGGCACTGGTTCGATCCCCGCCACGTACCAATGTGTTTTCAAATTTTGAATTCATATGTACGTTTAATCGACGCTTCTACAGTGAAGGAAAACATCGTGAGGAAACCTGCACACACCTATGAAGAAATTCTTAGGTTGTGTGTGAAGTCGACCAACCCGCACTTGGCCAGCGTGGTTGACTAAGGCCTAATCGCCTCTAATGTGGGATAGGATCGAACCCTCGGTGGGGACATTATATGAGCTGTTGTAGATGATTGTAGGATTAAAAATCTGCAGCAAATTGAGAAAGACTAAGAACGTTTGATATGTTCAGTAGTAGGTTCAATTACGAGTACATTATTTATCCTTATTCCAAATATTAAATATAAGTTATGGTATTGAAGTTCGATAGGTGTAATACTCCACAAAGGTTAATCATAAAAAGTAATGCGCATGAATAATTTTATTACAAAAACAAATTAAAATGTTTTATGAATAATAATAATTTAAAAGTTTGTATGGAAGTTCGTCATTATTAAAGATAAAACCATGAAACTTTGAATTTAGGCACTTAGTAAGAAAGAAAGAAATATTTGTTGTAAAATTTTTGAAATTTTGATATTTGTGGGGGTGAAATAGGGGATGAATATGTAAGGAAATCTAAGCGTACGCTTTCGCGCTTAACACTTGAACTGATTTTGATGAAACTTTGTATTTAGGGTAGGTACTTGATAAGAAGTAAATAAATATCTGTTTTAGAGTTTAAAAAAACTGTTACTTTCCCTAAAATACTGTTTATTTTCCTTCTCAGACTTAAATACTTATACTTTAACTATTTCTTGTAAAAAAAAGTTGGCAAACCTAGACGGGACACTCTCGTAAGCTCACATCTCATCAATGTTTGTCTAATATGAAGCATTATGCATAATGATAGTTGTCATAGTTGAGTTGCCTTAATTATGTGAGAGCATGCTCTTAATATGTACCTACACATTTCTCCATGAATTTGTACACATTTCCCCATGAATGAGTACCTAACTAAGTAGTTTCATACCTACAGCTAAATAAAATGTTCCCTTTCTAACGTATCAAAATACAAAGGCGGTAATATTACATGTAATTTGCCACAGAAATACAAAGAGTGCACGGTCGTTAATTCCAAAGCAAACAGCGCCGTTTTAAAAATAACGAAAAGAAAGCCTGGTGTTTTGCAGCGCTCAATTAAACGCAACCGAGCGAGCGCGTGGAGGAACTCACAATTTACAGGGCTCAAATTAAATTTAAGCCCCGACTTATGCATTTATGACGTGGTTTAAGGCTGGCTCTCCCTGTAGGGGCATATGGGGATGCTATGCTACATTGACGCACTTGCCTCGTGTCTACAGAGCCGTGCAAGCTTAGGGATGTGCAGTGCTATCTGGAGTACGACAATTACAATTTTAATTTAAGTGGGTAGGTACCTACTACTAGCTTGCTATCATGATGCTTTCTTTTTAGTTTCATCAACCGCTCTTAAAATGTCCCAACGAAGGGCTCGAGCCTACCCCACATTAGGGACGTTAAGGCCTTAGTCAACCACGATGGCCAAGCGCGGGTTGGTCGACTTCACACACAACCTAAGAAATTCTTCATAGGTGTGTGTAGGTTTCCTTACGATGTTTTCCTTCACCGTAAAAGCGTCGATTAATAATAATAATAATAATAACCCCACCACCTACACCACAGCTTAAAACAGTTAGATCTCAAAGATACTCTCTATATTACTTTACAAAAAGCAGCCATTCTAAATACCTGTAGAATTGTTAGAAAGTTCATGTCTATAGATGAAATCGAAATAGCTTCACATAATAACGCACCACATTCAATAGGTTAACACATCGCGCTCCACTATTACTTGGCAATAGCCCGTAATAGTGGTTTCAACCAGCTTTAATCTGAGAAAAACAACACAAGTAAATAATAATAATAATTTTTATTTATTTAAAATCACACACAGTTAAAATACATAAGTTTTACAGTTTTAATTAAACCGTACATATGAATTCAAAATTTGAAAACACATTGGTACGTGGCGGGGTTCGAACTGGTGCCTCGCCGGTGGGAGACAACGCACTACCACACTAGGCCACCGACACTTTTAGCCATTAAAAGGCATTAACGACAACAACATAGGCAGGTCGAGTGTGAACAGTATTAGGTTGAGTTTCAGCGGCGTCACTTCGAGTGTCAGCACATTATCAGGTCGAAAATCAGCAAAGATTCAGGTCGAAGGTCAGGTCTTGTAGAAGAGTGTCCGTAGAGTGCCAGGTCGAGAAAAAAAGTTCGTCAAAAAAGGTTTTTTCGGACGATTACCAAGCTAAGTATTCCAACAAGAGTCAGCAGTGTCGGGATGAATGTCAGACCGTGTGTCAGATAAGGTAGAGTTTCTATCGAGTTTCTACCGAATGTCCAACGTTCACGGCATGCGTAACCGGCCGGCCACCCCTGTGTCTGTTTGTACCAAAGACTAACATTCCGTGGTTTGTTACATAGGTACTAGGTAGGTATGACCGATCCCATCTTGAGAATTACTGAACTTTCTCTGTGAGGTTTTCAGTGTCTCAATCTGCATTTGATCAGGAAGATAGGTATTTGCGTCTGGAAATAGCTTAAATAGCATAGGAATTTAACAAAACCGGTGTAGTGTGTCATTCTCTATGATCTTACGTTAGGGTTAAAAAAGGAAAAAACACTTTTTTTTTACCGGTATTAAATTGAATGAACAGCTGAAGACGAAAAACTCCCTAGTATTCACAGACGCTCGGATACGGTTTTGTCTCTATTGAATCGGCGGCTGGTGAAAAGAAACAAAATTCACACTCATCTCTTTCGAATGAGTTGAGTTCCGAAAGTTTTTATCCTCAAAACCTTTACGATCGAAATATTCATAGATGTATTACAATTACTATAGAGATCTATGGAAATAGTGATTTTAACTATTGGTACCAAACTCACCTACTTAACTGATGAATACCTACTTCATGACATCACGTGATTTGCATTACGTAAAAAGCATTCCTTTTTATACTAGAAAAATGCACTGAGAAAAATCGACTTGCCTCAGACGGGAATCGAACCCGCATCTTCCGCAATCCGGGCGGCTGCGTTGCCCATTACGCCACCGAGACACTGCTTTCGCAGTCGAAATTTGTCACTGCTTGGTGCTTATGTTTTTGTGGCAAACATTGTTTCATCAAATATTTGAAATTTGCACTTGTAAGACCCGAACGAAATATTTTTGCAAATATTTGACGCCCAGTTAAGATGAAACTACCTTACTTTATAGAATAATTTTATTTTTGCGTTTACAAACGCGTAAATATTTTTAATACTAGAAAAATGCACTGAAAAAATCGACTTGCCTCAGGCACTCGAACCCGCATCTTCAAAGCAGTGTCTCGGTGGCGTAATGGTCAACGCAGCCGCCCAGATTGCGGAAGATGCGGGTTTATTCCCGCCTGAGGCAAGTCGATTTTTTTTCAGTGCATTTTTCTAGTATTAAAAATATTTACGCGTTTGTAAACGCAACAATAAAATTATTCCATTATATTCATTTTTATTTTAAAAATATTTTAGTTTATTAGTTCTAAACTCGTTCTAAGGTTATCATACGTTTAGGTAAAATGTTAGAAAACATATTTTTTCCGATGCTGGCCACCTACAGGACAGTTCAACTGCAAAAACGTCAAGGCATATACTGTCATATTTCATCAAAATTATCCGATTATGATTACACACAAAAACAATTATGTCATGGTTAAATAAACTTTCAAATAAATAACAATAAACTTGATCGTAGCCACTGAAATGTGCTTAAATATTTAAGCTATTAAAATCGTCAGTATGAACGACTTTTCTAATTTAGAGAAAACTATTGTTCGTGAATTGTCGTGTCGTCTGTGCCTGTGTACAGATGTGGTGAAACTGAAACCGTTGAGCAGCGAAATTAAACGAAAAATAAAGCGGCTATTCGATATTAATGTAAGAACATTACCATTTACTTACTTACCTATATACTTTCACCTTCATAATGCCAAAAGAAATTGAGCACAGGTTTAGGTAGGTACTAACGTAAGATATTGGCTCAGAATACAGATTGGGTTACTTACACCATAGATAAAGGAAACTGTAGATCGACAATATGAAAGGGAAAGAGCATACTAACGCGTATATTACAGCGAGATAGATAGACGAGACCATTTCATGTACACGCAGGCAGCCCAAGCCGGCCTGTCAGTCACGTAGAAAAGACAGTAGGTAACTGTTAGGCCTCTGTCTGGAATCTCGCGGGCAGCGGGGCGGGCGGCGCGGGAGCGGCAGAATCTTATGTGTAATCGCCCGCTCTCGTGCTGCTGTTTTCGAGAGTAGATCCCAAAGAGCATTATAAGTATAGGGAAAGTAGATCCGATGATTTGATTTTACGCATAAGATCCTGCCGCCCCGCTGCCCGCAAGATTCGAGACAAAGACCTTAGACTGACAGTTACTGTAGTTGGCATCCACGAAGATAGAAAATATAAGTTTCTTACTTGCATCACTGACGTGACAATCGCGCGCTACCAACCCTAGACCGTGGGGCTCTATCAACCTTACTCACCCACAGAAACACAGGCTTGTATTTAAATGAACACCATACTAACCTAATCTAACCTACAAAAAATGCTCACCAAAAAAGTGTACTTACAGTCTCACCAAAAGTTGTTTTTGGTGAGCAAAATATCCATTTTGGTGAGCAATGTACTATTTTTTTGGTGGGCACTAAATTTGTTCCCGAAACATAACACCACAAAAATGTAGATAGTCTTATATTTGACTGTGGAGGAACTACCCCACTTCGGGCTGCTCCAGATTCAAGCGGCTAGTCTGCGGTGCGACTACCTCGACACTAAATTTAGTAGAGGTAGATCACAGTAAATATTTACACATAGTCTATCACACAGTTTGCTAGAATTTTATAATTTTTATAAAATTCTAGCAAATGACTCTTCTACCTGATGGTAAGAAGTGGAGTCCAAATGCGAGGGATAAAGTGCCTCACTAGCCATCCTTGCCTTGCCGAGCTGCAGAGTGATTCTTCAGCCTCTTGACCCAGGATTGTTAGAGTACACGTGTGCTAGTAGTGAATTCCATTTCTCGATTGCACGTTATAGAAATTAATTGCCAGATTTCTTAGTTCACGTTGGAATAGTAGCGGCACTTTGTGCCGCAATTTTATTATTTTGTTTAATTTTCTTTATGGCACTTTGCTTCAACAAAATAATAAATAACTCTCCCTCTCTCTAATTGGCGCGGGTACCTATACTACTTAAAGCATTACTATGGCATATGAATGCTGTCTTGCAACAGCGTTAAATGTTAATACTTATAACTCCTAATACACAGTGCATAGTTTCTAATGTAAAATACAAACAACTGGGTATATCTAACCAATCCCTGTCTCATAATTTAATTTTAATCATGTTTATGTAAGTATTTCTAGCTCAATCTGTGGTATTATTGGCAGGTACGCACAGATGACACGCTTCCAAAAGCAATATGCCACGACTGTTTACAGCAGGTGTCCACAATGCACTTGTATTCAGTCAAAGTGGAAAAAACTCAAAAGTTCCTGGACTTTCATAAAACGAAATTCTTTGACGAGAAAAAAGAACAAGCAGAAAGTAAATCTCCACATGTAACAATGACACCACTCTCATCGCACAATTTAGTTGAATCATCTGAAAACCAATCAAACGAGCCTAAGCCACGAACACCTCCAGATCACGGGGACGTTAACCATAAAAGAGTACCAAAGAAAAAATCGCCATCAGATATGAAATTTCTGGAAGCGATGACGTTAGAAGAATTTGCTAAATCAGAAAAGGTAGATAAATCATTACTAAACAGTGCGCCCGTCTTGAACATACCACCTGCTCAATTATCAAAGAAGAAAGAAACCAGTAAACATATTAGCGAAACAGAATCATCAGACACTTTAGATCCTGTAGTATTAATAGACGGTAGACCAGCTCGGCAAGGTGCAGCTTTGGATAAACAAATCACATTATTCTACAAAATGGAATGCTGTATTTGCCACGAAACAGGTTTTCATTTTAGGTCGTTGATGAAACATTATAAAGACCGGCATGGCGTGCCGGGATACGTGACATGTTGCGAGAAAAAGTTTCATTACTTCTATCCGAAAAGGATTATTGAGCACATGGCATATCATCTGCAACCCAATATATTTATGTAAGCTTATTTTACCACACTGATCAATTATCTTAACTAAGATCATTCAAATATAATAGGCACTTGCAGAGCTTGAAAAACTAGCCTCCTGTATTCCGGGCAGGGTTATCGGTGAAGAGCGCTTCCAACAACCACCCGATGGGTCTTCAAGTTTATACGATATGGCGATTCTCCCAAAAGAAGAATCTAGTTGTCTTAGCAAATGACGACAAAAGAAGAGTGCCTAATGACAAGCGAACGTTGATTCAATCCTCATGTTTTAGGTGTGCAAGTTGTCACCAGAATTTCCAAACGTCACAAGAGCTGGTGGAACATCAAAGTAACGGTGGACGATCAGAGGGCAAGATCAGCTGCCCGCGCTGCACAGAACGGTACCCTACGTACCGTGAGCTAGGCTGGCATGTGATCACACACCGCACTGACAAACTGCAGTGTGACTATTGTGGGAAATTGTAAGCGCTTTTAATAATGGTGCTTCGTAAAATAGTTTCTAGTTAATCCTGTAGTTGTAGCACTTAATAAATATTTAGAACATCAACGCTTGTTTTGTAGAACTATCAACTGTTGCCATTGGCAAAACTAATTAGGATATCGATATCGAGAGTTTCGTCACTTGTCAACACTATAGATATTATCGGCAGCGCTACAAGTATCATATTATAGTTTTAAGATTTTGTTTTTGTTTTGGAAGTTAAAGTTGGCGAAACGAAATCTACATTTTGTTAATATAGGTAATAGGAGAGATATAAAATCTAACTTTATTTACATAATTAAAAAAGGAAGTTTTGATTTGTATTTTAACTAAAATTTTACTTCAAGGTTAAAACATAACCACAGAAAGAAGACCATAAATCATATGGAAGACATCATACTCTGTACACAATGCATACGAACTCTGAAAAATATAGAGAAACAGGAAAAAGAGATAGTGAGTGCGCTTTCTATCAAAAATAATTACTTACAGTAACTCCATAGTTTTGTAATAGAATATCTATTAATATTGGTTTCTACTTCTCACTCTTCAGAAAGAAAAAGTTAAAGCAAAGAACATTGACGTCACAACACTGCAAAAATACCAGACATTTAGACAAGCCATGGGGCTCTCGGGTGACGAAGAAGCTTCCTCAGACTAAGTTTAAAAAATAGCAACATAAGAAAAGTTATTTGAAAATATTCCTACTAAAATATGTGTTAACTTACTCAAATAAATTTTAAATAAAACAATTATTTTTCAAATTCGTACTTTATTAAGTCCTTAGTTCTAAAATCTTAAAAAATACAGGTCATCTTAATCTATTCTCCGCTTCTTGACTAGAGAGCCAAGCAGATCTGAAATCGCTGGCAAATTGTTAGTTTGGTCGTTGGCTCCAGTGTTCAAGGTTGACAACGGAATATTCAGTTGGTTGGATGAATTCTTTTGTTGCCCTTTCATGTTGCGGTGCTGAGGGAAGCTTGGCATCAGCTTAGGGTCACAAGCTGAAACAATGTTATTCTTAATAAGATAGTTGCTTTTTACCAATAATCGGGAGATTTATAGTTTATCCACACACATCAGAGCCGTGCCTGGGACGTTAACGGCCCGTGTCTCTGGCACGACCGGTAACGCACGTCAGGCCCTTTCTGTTCACAAATTTCATGTGCGTGACCGGCCCGTGTAGAATCCGAAGCGCTCCTCAAGCTCCATTTCCTCTTCGTAACGCTTCAGTCTAGTGTTCATTAGTGAAAAGATATAGAAAATAGAGAATACAATAATATTGTTTTGTACAATAAAGTCATAATGCATTTTTATTATGCACTATGAGTTTCGCAGTTTAATTTTTGTCGAATGTGATTCAAATTATTTATACCGCCAACAGGGCCTGGTCGTCTTGTGTTTTCTTGAAATTTTTATTTGATGTAAATGTAGACACTGTTTGTTCATTCTTAGATGGATATTTGTATGACACATGCAATAGGATAATGTTATTGGTGTGTAATATTGTGTAAATGACTAATGTATTATTAGATTTATTTTTGGTATACCACACATTGTATACAACATGTAAATTAAATAACCAACATATACTTATGATCCTCTGGTTAACGAATATACAACATGTAAATTAAATAACCAACATCCTGAATACAGGTGGTTTGGGATCGGCTTCAGAGTTGATTAAAATAATTTAAAAAAAAAACGATTTTTTTACTGAAAAAGTAAACCAAAAAAAAAATCAAAAAGTACTTTTTTTTTGTTTACATTTAAAAATTTTTTTTTTTTTTAAATTATTGAATTCAACTCGGAAGCCGATCCCAAACCACCTGTATTCAGGATGTTGGTTATTTAATTTACATGTTGTATATTCGTTAACCAGAGGATCATAAGTATATGTTTAGCACCTAAATTGAAAGGAATATATCTGACCTTAACACAAAATGGTGGTAGGTGTGTAAAGTTAAATTACTTAGTTCATTAATGTAATTAAATTGAATTATATAGAAAAGCTTTTTAATCTATATATATATAAATGTTATGTTGGTTTGTGTACGCTTCAAAAACTCAAAAAGTTCTGCACCGATTGAGTTGAAATTTTAACATGATATAAAATCCGCATCAAGGATTGTTTTTATCTATTTTTTGCATCAGTCACATATCTGCGACCGCGAGGAAACAGTTTTTTTAACGATCAGCTGTGTACCAGTGACCGCGCCATCTGCCAGAAGCGAGGAAAACACTCGCTGACAACCGCAATAGTAATGAAAAAATAACAACCGTAACTAGGCAACCGCCATCAACGTCAATCAAAAAACTATAGACAATGTGGTGGCCAGTCGCCAACATGTAAAATCCGAATCAAGGATTGTTTTTATCTATTTTTTGCATCAGTCACATATCTGCGACCGCGAGAAAACAGTTTTTTTTAAGTATATCCACTAGTATTGCAAAATTAAACTTATATGAAATGTATTCTTTGTTTTGTTTCTCATTTCTCAACCATTCAATCACAATGTGCCACTGCGAAGCGTGGCAGGGTACAGATAGTTATTATATAAATGATCCAAATGCGTGGGAGTAATTAACTGCCCAAAATTTACGCATGTAAAACTGTAATTTTAATTATACCGTTATTATCTATTGACCTGTAATGATGTATTGAAATCATTACGAAGTTGTAAGCTGTGGAGTTTCTTTCGCCATTGCTTCTCCATCTCAGGAAAATAATAATTATTTAGGTAAAATAATTATTTCGTCCTGAAATGGTGGTAGGGTTTTGACGATTTAAAAGTACTAGGCAAAGTCCATTTAAATAAAGAGTTTTTTTCATTTTATTTCATTAAGCTCGACCCACACTCGGCCGTGTCCAGGCCGTCGAAGGAGCTTCATAGATCGAGCGTCCGCCCGACACGGCCCGGCCACGTCCCAGGCATGGCCCGGATTTGTGTGGATAGACCATTACACTACTGCTGATGCTGACTGTACGTGTGAATTCGTATTCCCTTGTTATGACCACTTCACATATATTCTGGTAGTTGTATATTTATTGAGAGTCCTAGTTAAGAGCCATTTCAACGATCGTAAGCGCTCGACTTTAGGTTTTTTACGCGCTGTACGCTTGTGTGCGCGTACTTGGCAGCGTGAGTAGAACTATTGTCTGCGAAATAATCTTGATCCTTAATGTTTTTTTTTTGTATTGGTTAGTACATATTTAATGTGTTTTAAAGATATTTTTTATAGATACCTATCTACTGTCCGTGTTTCATGATACTCATAATAAAGAACGTATTACAGCACAATAGTTATTGATCAAAGAGAGATGGGTGAAGGTGGTGTTGTTATAGCGGCCACAAAAGCATAAAGGTATTATGTGAATATTTCAAGTGCCTACCTATTATGGTAAGAGATATAGCCATATGACAGAAGACAGACACATAGCGGAGGCATATTAATCGGGTCCCGTTGGCACCCTATTTTATTCAGAGTTCCCTATGGGTAGTGAACTCTGAATAAAATAAGAATAAATAAATATCATACAGCGTCACACACATTGACACACATTGAAGATGCCGTTGGTGGAGCGGTCAGTATAACTAACCATATTTTTTATATATTCCTCCGATACTTTTTTTTATTGGTTAAATGGCTATGGTAACTAATGTGAATTTTTTGATTCCATATTTTACATCCATGGATATCGGGGTGATCCCAAGATATTTCAATGACTTATCACTCTATTCTTAAAGATATATTACAAAAAAAAAGTGAGATGATATGTATTTTTAAAATAACCACTTGCTTAAAAAAAAGCCGTTACCCTTTACCTTTAGTATTAGCCGTTACCCTTTGTTTCATTAAACGTCAACAACATAGATTGGCCTATTTTTCTCAATTATTAAATAATATCTGGGTATTCCTTAAGATTGTGATGTAGGACTCCAAAATCTCCGAAATTCCTGCAAAAACGTGAAATGGCTCTTAAAACCTACATACAATACAATGAATCACGCTCATATTCCCAAAAAGTGGTTAAGCAGAGACTTGGGCAACTTAAGTCACACATAAAGCCATATCTGTCGATATGGGTCAGTCAGCGCCCCTAAATAGTGACGAGTTGTTAACTTAAACGATGCTCAACAATCCTTAGTTTTTAAACATAATCTGTCGGTCGGTACATTATCAATTTCTTGTAGGCCCGTCATTAGGCGTTTCGAGAGTTTCTGTACTGACATTGTCCTTTCCACAATGATTATTATCAGTTTGAATAAGAAACTCTTTCCCTTTTTTAAATAGTTTGAGAAGATGAGAGGTTAACACCAAGACAACAAACTTTTATATTGTCACGTTGCTTATAGAGCATCTGAGTATCTTTAGTATCCACCATTTTTCATCGTAGGAAGCGTCAAAAACAATATGAGTATACTAGTCCAGTCATTATAGTAAGTTCACCTCGGAATTCGAGATACCCAGCTGTAAGTCTGTAAATACTTGTATATTGACACCCTAAAAGTTGTCTCAAAACCTACATATAGTAGGGTGTACTATTAAATTTCAAGGTCAAAGGTCACAAAAATCGGTTTTTTGCGCTTTTTTTGTAAATATCTCATTTCCTATGGGTTTTTTGCTATTTGTACTTATTATCAATATTGTAGAATACAAAATTCTCTACAAATTTTGTTTGAAAAAAATGTTCATACGGTAAACCGTTTTCGAGATAGAGAGCGGAGAGCGCGCGGTCACAGCATCACTTCAGGTCAACCGGTGCCTCCGGTCAAACACGCGCCATATATAGTTGATGAACTATCGATAAATCAATGATTATAAATATTTGTCAATTTTTATTAACTATTATATTATATTTTATCATTTTTTCCTAACCTATCCACTTTTTATTCAGTATTAATTTATTTAACAACACTTACCTGCCCATGTAATTGCAAAATTGTTAATGAAAATATAGGAATTATATTTGAATTTAAACCTAATTAATATTAATAACTTCTTACATGATAAAAAAAAAACAATTAATTTTTATTAAAAGTAAAAAAATGGAATAAAGGGTACAAAAACTACAATTTATAATTTTAATCATCTTCTTCCTCTTCATCGTCGTCTTCCGGCTGCTGGTAAATTTCAAACTGGTCTTCATTATCGTCTTCAACGACATTTGTCTCAAGTTCTTCCATGATTTCGGGGTCAAAAGTTCTGCAATGCGGGGACTTCCGGGTAGAAATGACACGCACGAATGTTGGATAAATACTACTACTTTATTATAAAAATCTTCCTTTATATATTAATTCTAACTTATGACTAATACAGTAGGTATGTAGGCTAGGTAGGTTTCGGGTTCCTGATGTTTACCTTATGGTACTATTACATTATTCATATTACATTCTAATTACCAAATATAGATAGGTCTCATAATATATTATGTCTTTGATCCATACCGACATACATATCATCTCTCTAGTCTCATGTTACATATTTGTTTATAAATTCTTTTGATATACTTACCTACCTACTACAGTTCCATCTTCGTTAATGTCGCTCTGATATGGTAGAGCAGTCTTTCTCAAAGTGGGCGATAACGCCCCCCTGTGGGCGTTGGAGGCCTAGAGGGGGGCGTTAAGGGACCCAGAAAAAAAAGGGGGGCGTCGGCGTGGTTCAGGGGGGCGATGGTGGATTTGTAATTTTATTTACTTAACATTTTAAATTTCACTAAACTTAAAACCTACCTATTACTCAATATCAGGCGTGGTTTAGGGTTATCAGATGATTAATTTGTAATTTCATTTACTTTATAATTCACTAAAATTAAAACCTACCTACTACTCAATATCAAATAATTAGTTTATATATTTGCCTTGTATGATGGTATAAAAACTAAAAAATATTTATTATAGATTTCGTAGAATAGCCCGTATGCCGTACGCAATCAAGTTGTAACAAGTTTTTGTTAAATAACGCTATTGGTGCAATCCGGTAGTAATCGTCTGGTGCATCGATACTTGTCCTAACTTGCTCAGTACTATTAAGCGTGGAAAGAGATAAACGAGTTTGTGCGCGTTTGTTTTATTCCTGTCGGTGCGTGCCGTATTTAAATCCTATATAAAAGCTCGGAATATCTCTTAAATTTTCATTAGTAGTTTCGTGCGCAATCTTTAATCGATCTTCTGAAACAGAGTACCTCGTCGAGTGCACGGAGCTCCGAGTGGATCGCAATAAAGAAAGACTGTGGTAATCTTCAACCTACACTTCCTAAAAAGGTCAACACTTTATTTACATATTTGTAAAAACAAAGTCATGTCGGAAGCAAAAAAGAAGAAACGGCAATACAGTGCAGAATATATTAAATATGGATTCATAGAAAATCCGACAAATTCATCTTTGCCTATGTGCCTTCTTTGTTCAAAAACATTTTCAAACGAAGCGATGAAGCCTTCAAGACTTCAAGATCATTTGAATAAAATGCATCCAGATAAGAAGGACAAAAATGTAGCCTATTTTCAAGACCTGGAAAAGAAGCATAATGCTCAGCCAAGTGTATCGAAACTTTTTTCGGTGGCTACTAAGCAAGACGATGACGGACTTCGAGCTTCATACAATATCTCTTTGTTAATTGCTCAAACAGGTAAACCACACACCATAGGAGAAACGTTAATTTTGCCGGCAATAAAAGAAGTTATAACTACTGTGCTTCATAAACCTGCTGCAGATATAATTCGAAAAATTCCTTTGAGCAATAGTTCTGTGCAAAGACGAATTGATGAAATGGCTGATAACATTGAAGAGTCATTGTGCAATCATCTGAAGACTAGTCAATTTTCAATTCAGTTGGATGAGTCCACTTTACCAACTAATGAAGCTTTGTTGCTGTCTTACGTGAGGTTTATTAAAGATGAAAAAATATGTCAAGAACTATTATTTGCTAGAAATTTAGAGACAGACACAAAAGGAGAAACCATATTTAAAACACTGGAAAAGTTTTGTGATGAAAAAGGAATTCCCTTGAAGAATATTATATCAGCTGCTACAGATGGTGCTCCAGCTATGACGGGGAGTCAAAAAGGTTTCATAGCGTACTTAAAAAACGAAATTCCAGATGTGCTTGCTGTACATTGCGTTATACATCGACAACATTTAGTTGCTAGAAATTTAAGTGAACGACTGTTTCAATCATTGCAATATGTCATCAGAGCAGTCAATAAAATCCGAAACAATTCTTTAAATGACAGATTATTTAATCAGCTTTGTGTTGCTAATGATGAAGATTTCAACAGATTGATTTTTCACACAGAAGTGCGTTGGCTATCAAAAGGAAATTGTCTGACTCGATTTTACAATCTGTTTGACTCTGTCATTGAGTTTTTGGAAAACAAAGACACAGAATTGCGCGACAAACTCATCACATCAAAGAATGATATCGCATACCTGACAGACCTTTATAAATTGCTTAATGATATGAATCTCCAACTTCAAGGCGATGACTTGAACTTAATAAAAACAAAAAATGTCGTCGCTGCTTTCGTAGCCAAGTTGCTCTTACACAAGAAGAATATCGGCAGACGTGAGTTCCATAATTTTCCCAATTTATCAGTATCCTGCAACAGCGACGACTTGCTTGTCTACTGCCAACATTTGGAAAATCTTCACAGCGATTTCATTGAAAGATTCCAGGATATTTTGAAATTGGAAATACCAGACTGGGTGTTAGATCCTTTTTCAAATGTCAACATAGGTATATCACCCCAACTGGAAGAAGAACTTATAGAACTGACAACGAATGATGAATTAAAAATCAAATTCAAAAGTGGTTACCACGAATTTTGGCTACAAAAATCAATCTCGCAGTTATATCCTGGATTGTGGTCGATCGTTCAACGATTTTTAATAGCATTCCCATCGTCATATTTGTGTGAACGTGGATTTAGCGCTGTGACAACGCTGCTTACTAAAAAGAGAAATCGTTTGCATGTTACCGAACGCGGCGACTTAAGACTGTTTTTGAGTAAAATCGAACCTGATATCAACAAACTTGTTAAAAATCATCAAATTCATCCATCTCATTAGATTCGTTATAAAATTAAAATTGATTACCTATCTACATTGTTTCTTTTAATTTGATTTTTAAATATATTCTTAATATTATAAAGTTGCGTTTTAATTGTTCTCACTGGTAAAAATGTCTAATTTAGAATTTAAACATCAGGACTGAATAATATAACACTATAACTAAATTAATTAAAGTAATGAAATGGTGGTTTTTAAGTTTTAGGAGTGTATAAAAACTAGGGGGCGCTGAAAAATTATTTATTTTCAAAGGGGGCGGTAAAAGAAATAAGTTTGATAATCTCTGTGGTAGAGCATTGAGACAAGCTTGCCCATTACATTGGCCACAAGCTAAAGAGCATTGCAAGCCTGCTTTCCTGCATCCGCATCGAGAACCACAGCCAGTCTTGCAGTTGCAGAAAATTGTATTTAGCAAATGTTCTGGAGCAGGTGGCAATAAATTAATACGGAATAAAAAGTGGATAGGTTAGGAAAAAATGATAAAATATAATATAATAGTTAATAAAAATTGACAAATATTTATAATCATTGATTTATCGATAGTTCATCAACTATATATGGAACTATGTATGGCGGTTGACCTGAAGTGATGCTGTGACCGCGCGCTCTCCGCCCTCTATCTCGAAAACGGTTCACCGTATAAAAAATTTTTTCAAACAAAATTTGTAGAGAATTTTGTATTCTACAATATTGATAATAAATACAAATAGCAAAAAACCCATAGGAAATGAGATATTTACAAAAAAAGCACAAAAAACCGATTTTTGTGACCTTTGACCTTGAAATTTAATAGTTGCGTACACCCTACCATATGTAGGTTTTGAGACAACTTTTAGGGTGTCAATATACAAGTATTTACAGACTTACAGCTGGGTATCTCGAATTCCGAGATTCTTACCTAATTTAAGCTTAAATGACTGGACTATACTAGCTCGATAAACGATATATTATCCCAATATTACGGTGGTGTCTCTAACAAATGCTATTTGTCAACGACACCCCAAGGGGTATCTTTTGGTGGTGTCGTTAACAATGAACGGCCAAATTGCTTAGTTTTCTATATCATCTTAGCTTTCATCACCAACTTAGTGATGTTCGTATTCGATTCAAGAATGAACGCCGACTCGAGCGTCCTACATCTCTATCACTTTGTGCGTGATAGAAAGTGACAAACAATTCTCAAGACATGTTTGACTTCAGAGTTTCATTCTGTAATACGGGCCTTAGAGCTACGATTGACCTTGTGATTTAACAATGGCTTCAGCCAATCGCATAATTCGCATAGGTATATTTTGTTCTTATCGAACGTCTTGTCATTTCTATTTATTACTTTATCTACGGGCCCAGAACAGATGTTACTTAAAATTATCTCAGCAGCCCTAGCTATATTAGTTAATTTAAACTTACGCAACGGCTGTTCTTTAAAATAGGAACTCTGCAGGCATTCTTCAGCCGTGGCTCTCTTGTTCGGATCGTACATGAAGAGGAAGTTCAGGAGACGGAGTCCAGCTGCAGACAGCCAGGGGAACCTCTGCTTCAGGTTGTTGTAAGGCTGCTGCTTCAATGAAAAGTTTTGAAGAGCCGGCAACGAGAAGAATTCTGGCCAAATGGCGTCGGAAGGTGTCCCTGCGGGTACAAGAACGGATTTGTTATTTTGATTAACACGATCTTACTCGAGGAGGTCGATGGCGCCGTGGTCGTGCATTCTTAGTTACGGTCACAAAAGTTAAGCAACCAAGTACGACCGAAATTATATCTCGACCTGTGCATAAAATAAAGTCACATCTGCATAATGTTTACTTTATAACAGAGCGATTTTAAGTTGCCCTTCAAAACGGAAAATATGTACAAAGTTACAGAAACAGTTTTATAGTGCACTCTGCCACCTCCAGACTGATCAGTCAGGTCTATCGACTCGATAACGACACCATGTAAAGCTTTGTATGTACATTTTAGTATCGACTGGGACTATTAAAATTAAAAGTGCCACACAGTAAGTAACAGACTCACCTAGTAAATCCACTATGAGTTCAAGCTGTTCTATCTCGGTTCTGCCTGGCAGTAAGGGTTTATTGGCCAACAGCTCGCCAAGTATACAACCAGCAGCCCACATATCCAAAGCTGGAGTCTGACGCGGTGCTTGAAGAAGTAACTCGGGAGAACGGTACCACAGTGTGACCACACGAGGAGTGGCACAACGTGCTGGGGCTCCAAGCCATCGTGCTAGACCAAAATCGGCTGCAAAACATTTAATATCGCTTAATATCGAATGTTGCTTATGCTGCATTCAGCATCTATTATTCGTGATAATTGCTCACCTCAAGTCTACGCAAACCTACCAAATCTGAGATTGCATCTATATTTGATATTGGAGAAATCTCACTGTTCATTGATTGAAATATCGCCAGCGGATGGCCAGCATCATTTAAGTATCGTGTCATATTAACACCAGCACTTATACAGTTATAGTTGCCACTGGTACATGTGAATGATTATTATGGCAAGGTAAACGAAAAGATTTTTATGATAAATCCTTTAAATAGCTAGTCGGGTGCTGCGATACATAATTAAATAAAGCCCAGTTAGATCCAGGCTAGTTTGCCTAATATACAACGATTTATTGAACATGCACCAACACTTTCAATTTTTTAAATTAAATTATAAGATTTCAATATTAATACTTACCTATTTTTACACATCCTTTGTCAGTTAACAAGAGATTAGACACTTTCAGGTCTCTGTGTACAATGAAGTTGGAATGCAAATACTTCAGGCCTTTTAGAACTTGCAGCATGAGGCACTTGACTTGGGACTCGGTAAATGGTGAAGACATATTATCAAGTAATGACGCCAAGTCCTGTTCACAGTACTCCATGGAGAGAAAAATACTAAAAAAGAATTGGAAACAAATATAGCTGCTGGTTTGAAAAAAAAAAATTTGAAAAATGTACCAAATAAATTGTTGATACAACAAAAATATAAAATTTTCCTGTTCTGATCTCTGCTATATCATGAAACTGTTGTATCAAATGAGCCACAGAAATCGATAACATATATTATAAGAATCAAATTTAAATTTTTAAAAAATAAGGAAAAAACATTTCACAAACCTTTCCAAAGATCGACCAACAAGCACTTCCTTTAATTGGACAACATTCTCATGCCTACAAGCCATCAAGACTTGTATCTCCCTGAGTCCACTTAAAGGTAAGCCGTCTTTTTCCACATCCATTCTAACTTTTTTCAGAGCAACGATGTTGCCATTGAGTTTGTCTTTTGCTCGGTCTAATAAACATAAAAAAGGATTAACATTCTACTGCAATAAATTAAATGAAGTTTGCAACCCATTACAAGTTCTATAAAATTGGTCCAATCCCAAATATACCATCACATGTAAACCATCACATGTAATGTGGCGGTGTCGATACTCTTTCGCCACTGGCATGTTGAGTTTGCCGATTTTAAATGGTAAAGAATATGTTTGAACTAAGAACGCGATCCGCGGGGTGACGACAGAGAATAGGATTTGACACATTCACATTAGATGCACGACCACCGCGCTCGCTGTACCGTTGTAAATATTTGAGATGCGATAAAGAATACAAGTCTAATACTAATCCAGTATTTTATTAAGCTACGCCCTAGCTAGACGATCCCGGCGGTCGTCGCATGGTGAAGGCGCTGTTGTCCCATGGTGGAGGCGCCGTTGTCTCATAGTGAAGGCGCCGTTTCTACATGGTGGAAGCGCCGTTCTCACATAGTGAGAACCGAAGCGAACCGAACCGAACCGAACGGAGCTGAATGGAGAGTAAAGAAGAAGCACGAAAAATCACAATGCAGCGCTACGACGGGCAATCGGGCAGCGATGTTTTCGATTTTTTTCAATCAATTCGAAGTTATTGCAGCCACCACTAGATACGACGAGGTAGGGGTCCACGTCCGGAAGCCTCCTCGTGGCTGGTAACGTGGTGGGTAAACTTTCTCTGCGGTTGTGTGGCTTTTGATGTCAAGTCCCCTTGGCATTCGAAGTCACATGCCATCGTCGAGTCGTTTTTGTTTTCCCACCACGGCTAGTTCTTGACGGCCCTTTTCAGGGCCACGACCGCGCCCGAAGTCCCCCGGGTGCGGTCCGATGGCTGCTCCCGGTGTCCTCGTCAGGAGGACGCACCAGGTCGAGCAGCCGTCGGTGAGGAGGCGGCCTATAAGGCCGACGTCGGCCAGCGGCCCACTGGGGCTGGCGTTAGTCGGTAGCCCCTGTGGGCTGCTGACCACAGTTGGTGCACAAGGAGTGCCTAGACAGGCAGCGTTGGGACGGTCTCGGTGTAGTTGCGCTAACCTGCGCAGATCACGAACGCCTTTACCTCGAGTTCCACATATCCCCTGCGGTTGGCACCACCCCGCAGGGACGATACGTAAATGCATTTGACCTCCCCGAGAACAAAAAAAAAGGTACGACGAGGTAGCAAATATTGGTGTTGGGCTTACCTAGAGGGTCCGGCACTAGCGTTCTACAAGAATGTCTTTGTAAGCGCAGCATCGTTCGATGATCGACGAACAAAGATCACCGAAGATTTCGCACCCGCTAGCAACCCGATAGCGACGTTCTTCGAACGAAAACAGCAATTGAAGGAAAATCCTTCAACATTTTTTATCATCATCAACAACAGCTCATATAATGTCCCCACTAAGGGGCTCGAGCCTACCCCACATTAGGGGCGATTAGGCCTTAGTCAACCACGCTGGCCAACTGCGGGTTGGTCGACTTCACACACAACCTAAAAATTTCTTCATAGGTGTGTGCAGGTTTCCTCACGTTGTTTTTCCTTCACCGTAAAAGCGTCGGTTAAACGTACATATGAATTCAAAATTTTAAAACACATTGGTAAGTACGTGGCGGGGATCGAACGCACTACACCACCGACGCTTCTAACATTTTTTATGCTCTATTTTCATATATAGGCACCTCAGTAAGAAACAATTGAAGGATGTCCTAAAACAAATGAAGGAGCTGTTTGGTGGGCGTGAGATGTCGGCACAAATAAATCTGCCGATAAATTTCTTCTTGAGGCGGCAGCTTGACGGTTCGTCAAATTACATAAAGCGCCTCTGCCCGTTTAGGTGTTGCAGTTGTTGTGCGGGTCGGCTTGCTCTGTTTCTAGAATTGTAAGGGCTTTGAGAGAACGTTCGGGAAGGAGGATTTGGTTGGAAGGGTCTAGAATTGGACGATGTCACAGGAACGGTATGCGCATGCGATGGTGAACGAAATCGTTGATTCGTCCAGTTCCGCTTTCGATCTGTCTTACTAGAAGCGGCGTGGCACGGGCACATCATTTCTTGCGTCCATCGGCAAATTTATTTGGGCCGACGTCTCACCCCCACCAAAAAGCTCCTTCATTTGTTTCAGGGCATCCTTCAATTGTTTCCGCTTTGGCCGCCAATTCGTCTAGAGCATAAAAAAATTTTAAACTTCGAACGAAAACAGCAATTGAAGGAAGACCCTTCAATTGCTGTTTTCATTCGAAGAACGCCGCTGTCGGGTTTCTAGCGGATGCGAATTCTTCGGTGATCTTTGTTCGTAGATCGTCGAATGATGCCGCGCTTACAACGACAATCTTGCAGAACGCTAGTGCCAGACCCTCTAGGTACGCGCCCAACAGCAATTTTTTGCTACCTCGTCGTACCTATTGAAGGCTGCAAAAAGTTCGAATTGATTGAAAAAATCGATTACATCACCAGATTGCCCGTCGTAGCGCTGCATTGTGATTTTTCGTGCTTCTTCTTTACTCTCAATTCAGCTCCGCTCGGTTCGCTTCGGTTCTCACTATGTGAGAACGGCACTTCCACCATGTTGGAACGGCGCTTCCACTATGAGACAACGGCGCCTCCACCATGAGACAACGACGCCTTCACCATGTGACGACCGCCGGGATCGTCTAGGGTGTAGCTTAATAAAATACTAGATTAGTATTAGACTATTAGTATTCTTTATCGCATCTCAAATATTTACAACGGTACAGGGCGGCGGTCGTGCATCTAATGTGAATGTGTCAAATCCTATTCTCTGACGTCACCCCACGGATCGCGTTCCTAGTTCAAACATATTCTTTATCATTTATAATCGGCAAACTCAACGTGCCAGTGGCGAAAGAGTATCGACTCCGCCACAGTACATGTGATGGTAGTAAATATTTGGGATAGGACCAATTTTATAGAATTTTAATGAGTTGCAAACTTCGTTTAATTTATTGCAGTAGAATGGTTTATAACTAATTTGATTGTAATAGTTATCTACCTCTATTTTATTTTCCTTTTTTATGTTTATTAGACCGGGCAAAACACAAACTCAATGGCAACATCGTTGCTCTGAAAAAAGTGACAAAGGATGTGGAAAAAACGGCTTACCTTTAAGTGGACTTAGGGAGATACAAGTCTTATGGCTTGCAGGCATGAGAATGTAGTCCAATTAAAGGAACTGCTCGTTCGACCTTTGGAAAGGTTTGAGGAATATTTCTATTTGATCCTTATAATATATTTTATCGATTCCTATGGCTCATTTGATATAGCAGTTTCATGATATAGCAGAGATCATAACAGGAAAATTTTCTATTTTTGTTGTATCAACAATTGATTTGGTACATTTTTCAAAAAATTTTAATCTAACCAGCAGCAATATTTATTCCCAATTATTTTTTAGTATTTTTCTCTCCATGGATTACTGTGAACAGGACTTGGCGTCATTACTTGATAATATATCTTCACCATTTACCGAGTCCCAAGTCAAGTGCCTCATGCTGCAAGTTCTAATAGTAGGTAGTAAGTTAATAATACTAATAAGATGAAAAATATAGAGAAACAGGAAAAAGAGATAGTGAGTGCACTTTCTTTAATAGTAATTACAGTAACTCCATAGTTTTGTAATAGAATATCTATTAATATTGGTTTCTACTTCTCACTCTTCAGAAAGAAAAAGCTAAAGCAAATAACATTGACGTCACAACACTACAAAAATACCAGAAATTTAGACAGGCCATAGGGCTCTCGGGTGACGAAGAAGCTTCCTCAGACTAAGTTAAAAAATAGCAACATAAGAAAAGTTATTTGAAAATACTCCTGCTAAAATATGTTACTTACTTAAATAAATTTTAAATAAAAAATTTTTTTTTCAAACTCGTACTTTATTAAGTCCTTAGTTCTAAAATCTTAAAAACTACAAGTCATCTTAATCTATTCTCCGCTTCTTGACTAGAGAGCCAAGCAGATCTGAAATCGCTGGCAAATTGTTAGTTTGGTCGTTGGCACCAGTATTCAAGTTTGACAACGGAATATTCAGTTGGTTCGATGAATTCTTTTGTTGCCCTTTCATGTTTCGGTGTTGAGGGAAACTTGGCATCAGCTTGGGGTCACAAGCTGAAACAATATTATTCCTAATGAGATACTTTTTACCAATAATAATATTATTTATAAGCAATCAGCATTATATTAACTCAATAAAAATGTTTTCAGTCGCCGCTACAAGATTAAAAAATTCTAAATTTCATATCCATTCCACAAGATTTCGTTTAGAATTAAAATTACATTTTCTTTATTACTATATAATAAATTGTTCAAAAAACGTAAATCGTGAGCAATAAGAGACACACGTACGACAACTGCACGGCAAAACACAACGACAACATGTGGGCGGGAGCTAATTTCATGAAAATGCGCGACCACTTATTGCCGTAAAACGCTATGATGTGGTCGACACCGCGCACTCTCAGCTGGCCGCCTTGCAAAACCAAACGACAACGCAACCACATCGACATTTTGTAGAAGCCACAAAGGTTACTGTAAAATGATACAGCGACGCTATTGACACTGCTCTACTTGTTGTCACTGTTGTGGTGTCGTTGTGGTACCGTCAGCATCAAAGTAGATTAACACTTTATCTTGTTATAAAAGTCTCTTAAAATATCATATTAAGTTCGATCCACACACGTCCGTGCCGCGCCCGGGACGTGGATGGGACGTGTTCCGTCAGGGATTGTCAAAAATATTATTGCGTACTTATATGAACTCGTTCACACACGTCCGTGTCTGGGCCGGCGACAGAGCTTCATAGATCGAGCGCCCGCCCGACACGACCCGGATGTGTGGATAGACCATTACTTCTGATGCTGACTGTACGTGTGAAATCCTATTCCCTTGTTATGACCACTTCACACATATTCTGTTAGTTGTATATTTATTGAGCCCTAGTTAATACAAGGTGGACCAGAAAGGCGTAAGATTTTAAAAACACTCTTGCGTTAGAACCTTATGAGAAGGGGCTGCGCGGGTGGTGGAGTTGAGAGTTGAGTAGCTCGGTTCTCGGAAATTTAGTCGTGAATTTCGTTCGCTATAGTTTGGCGATAATTTCGGCGTGAGTTTGGATTACACGACCTAAATCGGTGTTCGGAGGAAAGTGTTATTCGATCGTGGGTCAGAAAGTTCGAAGCTACTGGTTCGACTCTCAAACAGAATCCTGCGGGACGCCCAAGGTCAATAAGAACGGAAGACACAATTGAACAAGTTAGCGCTTCAGTTCAACGTAATCCTGATCTATCTACTTGCAAACGATCAGCCGAACTTGCGGTATCCAGAACATCTTTGCGTCGCATTTTGTTGAATTGTAACGCTTTCGTAACTTCAACAATATTCTGTTCTCCGACGAAGCCAATTTTCACTTAAATGGGCATGTCAACAAACAGAATTGCCGTTACTGGGCTGTAGGGAACCCACGTGCAAAACATCAAAAGCCTCTGAATTCGCCGAAAGTAACCGTTTGGGCGGCCATATCAGCACACGGAGTTATCGGACCTTATTTCTTTGAAAATTAACAAGGTCAATCTGTCACTGTAAATTCCGACCCATACTACTAGTATAGTTTATATTATCTGTGCCGACACATAACCATGGTAAAGGGATTTTTTTCTTTCCGCAACTGCAACAACTTGAAGTCTGTAATCTTGCGACATGGTTTCAACAAGATGGTACGAATGCCATACATCTAATGCCTCTTTAGCGGCCGTAAACGAGACGTTTGCGGGGAAACTGATATCTCGCCGAGATGATTTTCTATAGCCGCCTAGAAGTCCGGATCTAACGCCACCGGATTTTTTTATGTGGGGATACCTAAAAAGTAGTCTAATGTGGGGATACATAAAAAGTAGTCTACTCCAATAACCCAGCCACTATTAACCAGTTGAAGACCAATATCCGAGAAGAAATGGCAGCTATTCCCCGCGCAATGTGCCGATTTTTTACCAATTGGAGGTTCAGATTCGAGAACTGTGTGCAGCGTGATGGTGCACACCTGGATGATGTTATTTTTAAGAAATAATCTTTTATGTGTAATGTATTTAGGTTTTTTATTATTATTTTTTCGAATTCGCATTTTTTTCTGGCCCAACCTGTACATACATACATACATAGAATCACACTCATATTCCCAAAAAGTGGTGGAGCAAAGACTTGGGCAACATTAAGTCACACATAAGTAAAGGGAGGATAAAACTTGCTGAGTTTCTTGCCGGTTCTTCTCAGAACAAGGCCTCCTGGTAGACTCTTGAACCGATGGCATCAAAATTGACTTTCATAAGTGTGCAAAATGTACCTTAATGAATAAAGAAACTTTGACTTGGGTCGATGTGTGTAAATCAGTGCCCCAAAATAGTGACGGGTTTAAAAGGGGCATCATACCCAAAAAGTAACTTACCTTCAGTGAACAAACATAACAAAACCAAGGGGATTAAACAAGTGGAAATCATTTCATAACGATAAGATATCGAAAGTCGTCATCATCGGCCATATTCTTTGGTTATCTACAGCGTCTTAGCTTTAATTATCAACTTACTTAGATGACTTATCGACAGCTTAAGTTAGTCCCATACATTTAGTTCTTATCGAACATCCTTATCGTTTCTATTTGTTACTTTATCTATGGGCCCAGAACAGATGTTACTCAAAATTATCTCAGCAGCTCTAGTTACCTAGTTATAATATTAGTTAATTTAAACTTACGCAACGGCTGTTCTTTAAAGTAGGAACTCTGCAGGCATTCTTCAGCCGTGGCTCTCTTGTTCGGATCGTACATGAAGAGGAAGTTCAGGAGACGGAGTCCAGCTGCAGACAGCCAGGGGAACCTCTGCTTTAGGTTGTTGTAAGGCTGCTGCTTCAATGTGAAGTTTTGAAGAGCCGGCAACGAGCTGAACTCTGGCCAAATGGCGTCGGAAGGTGTCCCTGCGGATACAAGAACGGATTTGTTATTGTGATTAACTCAAGAATATCTTACTCGAGGAGGTCGATGGCGCCGCGGGTCGTGCGTTATTAGTAACGGTCTAAAAAATTAGCAACCAAGTGCGCGGTCGGTACTCAGATAAAATAAAATAAAATAGTATTTCGGATAGCAGTTACAATAAAAATAAAAAAATCTGTTTGTTTATAAACTATATGTTAAAGTATCTCTAATAACTCCGTGAGCCTTTTGGCTAAGGCCTCCTCCATTTGACGCCACTGCGCTCTGTCGTTTGCCACTATAAACCATCCGTCCGAGGGTTCGGTCCGAGGATTTTGTGCATGCCGTCTTCCCACCTTCTTTGTGGACGCCCCCTCTTGCGTTTCCCGTTCATAGGGTACCAAAGTGTTACGACTTTACTCCATTTGTTTAGGTTGCCTCTCAACATATGCCCTGTCCATCTCCATTTCAAACCATCAATGCGTGTAAGTATGTCGCTTACTTTTGTTTTCTCTCTTATACATTCATTATGCTTCTTATCTTTTAGTTTTGTACCCAACATACTTCGCTCCATCGCCCTTTGGCATTTTGCCAGCTTATCCCTATGTTGTTGGGTAAGAGACCAAGTCTCGTATACATAAGTCAAGCATGGCAGAATGTCTTTCTTTTGATGTGCATCCCCAGCTCTTTGCTCTTCATGATTTCTTTTAGTAACCAATACTTTTACCAGCCATAAGCTATTCTCTTGTTCTTTTATGCTCAGATGGGTGACCAAAATTTTTTCATATCGATTTTCCGCCGTGATTCGGAAGGCACGTTAAGCTGGTGGTCCCGGGTGCTTTCGAAAGATAGCAGTCGTCCCCGAGGACGATTGGTGTCAGGCAGGTTGGACTATTGGTGTCAGGCAGGTTGGACTATTGGTGTCAGTCAGGTTGGACGATTGGTGTCAGGCAGGTTGGAGTTGTAAATATCAAGACATACTGCACCGACCACAAATGAATTGAGAGCAGGTAGGATAATGATGACAAGAATATCTTACGAGATCATCTTACTAGTAGTATTATAAATGCGGAAGTTTGGATGAATGGATTCAGATCAAGAAACATCAGAGAAACAGATCTAATCGGAAATTTGGCACATGGATTGGTTATTGTCTGGAACACATATAGGCTACTTTTGGCGCGATAACTGACATCCCACGGATTTTGTGCGTAATTTCTGAAGGGAGAGAAGAGTGTCAACTACTCGGTGCTACACCGCACAGATGTGATTGGCAATATCAATAAGTAGAGTAGGTATATAGAGCTAGCTTGTCTAGAGTGAATTAATTATACCTTCAAAATGGAAAATATGTACCAAGTTACAGAAACAGGTACAAAGGCTGAACAATTGCAGTTTTATAGTGCACTCTGCCACCTCCAGACTGATCAGTCAGGTCTATCGACTCGATAACGACACCATATAAAGCTTTGTATGTACATTTTAGTATTGACTGGGACTAGTAAAATTAAAAGTGCCACACAGTAAGTAACAGACTCACCTAGTAAATCCACTATGAGTTCAAGCTGTTCTATCTCGGTTCTGCCTGGCAGTAAGGGTTTATTGGCCAACAGCTCGCCAAGTATACAACCAGCAGCCCACATATCCAAAGCTGGAGTCTGACGCGGTGCTTGAAGAAGTAACTCGGGAGCACGGTACCACAGTGTAACCACACGAGGAGTGGCACAACGTGCTGGGGCTCCAAGCCATCGTGCTAGGCCAAAATCCGCTGCAAAACATTTAATATCGCTTAAATCGAATGCTGCTTATGCTGCATTCGATCATCTATTCTTCGTGATATGCTCAAGTTACGTCTACGCAAACCTACCAAATCGGAGATTGCATCTATTTTTGATACTGGAGAAATCTAACTGTGCATTGTTTGCAATATCGCTAGCAGATAGTTAGCATCACTTTAGTGTCGTGTAATATTAACACCAGCCGTGTACAAGATACATGTATCTTATACATGTTCGCAGTTTCGATAAAGTTTCAAGATTGTGGTTATATCCAACAATTATTGACAGTTCAACGCGATAAATGGCTATATCATATCGTGTTTCGGTGGTCATGCTAGGCGGGCAGCACTCATTCAGTAATAGTTGCTCAAGGTAAAATGTTAATCTACTTCTAATGCTGACCGTACGAGACAACACCTAAGGCTATGTTTTATACAAACAAAAAAATAAAGAAAAGAACTAAAAAGAAGAAAAAGTAACGCCGCCGCTTTAGTAATATTGTCGCTGAAACCAATAACGGTTATCAGGTCTTGATTATTAGTTATGAACTCTACAACTATTTGAAAATTTCGCTGCTCTTTTGAAAGGAAAAGATTTTTATGAAAAACCCTTGGGACGAAATAATAATGCTGAGATGGAGAAGAAATGGCGATCGCTTTGAACAGTCAAAAATCATTGGATATAACCGCCAACTTGAAATTTTATCGCAACTGCGAACATGTACAAGGCTTATACTATACATGTTTGCAATAGCTAGTCGGATACTGCGATACATAATTACAATAATACCCAGTTAGATCCAGCCTAGTTTGGCTAGATATACAACAAACTATTGAACATGCACCAATACTTTAATTTTTTTAAATTAAATTATAAGATTTCAATATTAATACTTACCTATTTTTACACATCCTTTGTCAGTTAACAAGAGATTAGACACTTTCAGGTCTCTGTGTACAATGAAGTTGGAATGCAAATACTTCAGGCCTTTTAGAACTTGCAGCATGAGGCACTTGACTTGGGACTCGGTAAATGGTGAAGACATATTATCAAGTAATGACGCCAAGTCCTGTTCACAGTACTCCATGGAGAGAAAAATACTAAAAAAGAATTGGGAATAAACATGATTACAGAGCTGCTTAGAATTTTTTGAAAAATGTACCAAATAAATTGTTGATACAACAAAAATAGAACACTTTCCTGTTATGATCTCGTTCGTGAACCTGTAAACTGTTATATCAAATGAGCTACATGAATCGATAGTAAATATTATCTATAAGGATCAAATAGAAAAATCCCACAAACCTTTCCAAAGATCGACCAACAAGCACTTCCTTTAATTGGACAACATTCTCATGCCTGCAAGCCATCAAGACTTGTATCTCCCTGAGTCCACTTAAAGGTAAGCCGTCTTTTTCCACATCCATTCTCACTTTTTTCAGAGCAACGATGTTGCCATTGAGTTTGTCTTTTGCTCGGTCTAATAAACATAAAAAAGGAAAATAAAATAGAGGTAATTATTACAACCAAATTAGTTATACTTAAACCATTCTATTGCAATAAATGAAATTAAGTTTGCGAACCCTTACAAGTTCTATAAAATTGGTCCTATCCCAAACATTTACTACCATCAAAGAACGTAAGGAACGTCAGAAGTAATAATAAATCTATGTAGGTACCCCAACTTCCGGGTCGAAATTTCACACAAAAACATTTTAAGGCTTTATATTAAACATATCGCCAGTTTCTAGTTACAATTTTAAATACGTAGTTGAATGTATAAAAATATATTAGCAATGACCTGGCAAGACTCGTGAATTTACTTCAGATGTTGTCAACAAAACATTGTTTTCATTTTGAAAGAATACTTTTATCCTTTAGATTAGGTCAACCATCTTATACAAAATTTGTAAAGTGTGTTAGTCAAAAGTAAAAAAAATGTTCTGTCTCCAGTTGCGGCACAGGTCCAAAAATTTAAACAATTGAATGACATACCTATTCTACATCAACGTTTTGGGGTAACAAATTATAATAAAACCAGATTCACATATTAATACAATAATTATACTGTATTACAGATCAGTCTGACAGTTATTGGCCGATCTCCTTAAACAAAAGTGTATCAGGCGCCACACACCCGAAAATAAGTTTTTCTTGTAATCGGCCCTGCACACAGGTTATTAAGACTGTCCAATCCATGCTATGCATGTCTAATGAGGATAATTAGTTTATAAAGTAATCATTATTAAAATAGAGTAATCTATGGATCATTATTAAAATCCAGACACAATTTTATTGTTTTTAATTGTCTTGGGTTAGCCGTGTGATGCCGGCAGAGTAGAATAGCATCACTCCATATCCTCCAATGAGTTGTAGAAGGCGACTAATGGACCAGCAAAGGGGTATTGATCACCTTATATACTCCGTCCACCAATCCACATTGGGCAAGCGTGGTGGACTACTGCCTGAAACTCCTTCGATGGCAAGGAAAGGCTTGTGTCCCAGCAATGGGTCGAATTATAAAGGCTGTTTAGTGTCTTCCGTTAGATAACTACCGAGTGGGGACCAAAAGGTTAAATAATAAAGGTAATGGCCCAAATCTGATATGGTTGGTATAAGTTTGCCTACAAAAACGAATTTATTAAAAAAAAATAAACCCACAGAATACCAGCGTTGCAGGTGTTGTGCATGCTGCAACACATGCTGAGTGGCAGCCTTTTCAGTGGCAGGTTTCACTCTTTCATGTGTATTTTATTTGTTAAAAAGCAAAAAGAAAAAAATTTATAAATAAGATGTCCTGAGCTAGAACAGGACTGACCACACCCACGTCAAAATAAATCTATTTACATAGTTTATAGTTCACAACTATGTAATTACTTTTAGACTTTATGTCGTTTCTGTATGATGTGGTGGATATGGTTTATTTATTATTAAATCCAGTCTACAGAGTAGTGTTTTTACTTTTCGTATAAGTACGTAGTATGGAGGAAGTCTTGTAATCGTCAATAAATTCGACCTCGAGATTTTGACAGATTTGTGTCGTGTGATTTGGACGTGTGTGTGTCTGTGTGTCTGTGCGTTAGCACGATAACTCGAGTATGCTTTAACTTATTGCAACCAAATTTAACATGCATGTACGACATAAAAATAATATAAGGTTTCTGTCAACTTTTGAGTCGTTTCCGGTATACGAGAAAGTCAAGGCCACTCCCGACTTTTAGACTTCACTTTCTAGCTATATCACCCATAATATATAAATACAACACAATATTATGCACTCATATAAAAATATATCTGTATTTTATTTACCGTAATGTACAAATTTTATTGACAGTATGCTGTTGGAAACTACAAATCATTTTCTGCACATCTAGTACATTGTCATTTGTGTACACCGTGAGTATAGTTTTCATACTTTGATGGGCCATGACCTTACTGACTGTATTAGTAGTAGCAAACTACATTCGGGGTGTGAGTAATTTCTGTTACATAGTGTATTGTAAGAACACATTCTAAAAATAGTATAACAACCACACAGTCATATCGAGGTCATATACATTTCCTTTTCAATAAATATAGAAGTAAATTTACTTACATACAATACCATATGTTCCTTCACCTATGCGATTTAATTTTTCAAATTCACCCACAAATCTACATCTTCCAAGCTGAAAAAAAAAAGAAACTTTTAATGAAGTCAGCAAAAAAACTGATCTGGAAAACTGAGATAAATGGGAAAGGCATGTAATTAATCGAACTTCTAATAATTTTTATAACTTAGTGTGATTAAAAATAAAGTGAAACCTCAAAATTTGTAACTCATACCATATTGTTGGATCATTAAAATATAGCTATATATAAACTTGCCATCTTTGGGGTAAGGGTCGAGTAGGGGTATGAGTAGGGTAGCGTAGCGTAGGAGTAGGATAAAGATTCATAATAAACCTACCCATCATTCAGTCAGCCACATAGGTGCATAAAACACTAGACTCTCCAAAAAACTGTGCTCTCTGCCTGGTCATAAAAAAATTACAATACAATGACAGCCGATCATAAAAATGTATGGAAATGTCGTTGTAAAACACCGAAAAGTGATAACTCTAACCAGCCAATCAGACTTAGCGAACCCGAACTTTTTAATGATACTCAGGAGATGTCTAATGTTACTACAAGGAAAAAAGGGTAATTTGCCGCAAATTTATCGACGAGTTTAAGTGATCAGAGCCTTTTAGGTGATACCATACAAACAAATATAGACTGCAACCGTAGTGGGCAGGCTGTAGCCGTTTCTAGCCCCAAACATGATACACTGTCGCTTAAACATATTAGTGAACTATTAGAAAGCCATCTCGAGCGTCACACGAAATCAATAATATCGGAAATAAAAATTACATTAAATAATGAAATCGAAGATGCTATGACAGAATATAGAAAGGAAATTAAACAATCCATTGGAGCATTACAAAATAAACAGCAAGAGCTCAAGAAAGAATTAGATATCCTTGAAAAAAAAATTCAGTACTTATCAAATGAACATCAAAAGTTACAACAAGAAACGTATAGTTTAAAAACTGACATTACGAAGCACAATGTAGAGGATAAACAACTGTATAAACAACCGTCATTTGTCCTATACGGTCTTATCGAAAACTATTGGGAACCAGAAGAATATACTATTGACCGTGTGATAAATGCAATATATGAAATTTTAAATATTGATCTAACGGGATATGTTGAGGATATCGCACGAATTGGAAGCAAAGGAAATAAATAAAAGGCCTCTTAAAGTTGAACTTATGTCAAGAAGAATGGTAAACTACATATTAAAAAATGGTAAATATTTCAAAAATGCACAAAAAATGCAAATGCACTGAAACAAACTCTATTAGACGCGCGCAATAATGGTCACCATGCAGTAATACGCAATAGTAAACTTATAATCAATGGCCAAGATTCTACACAACAGATCCGAGAACTGCATCAACAAAGAGATAACAAGAATACTAATTTGTACAAAAACAGCAATGAGGACCCAGAGGCCAGAAAATCATTTCAACAAAGGGACTCTACACCAGGAAACCAGAGACATAACTTTCGAAACATTTACCATAGTGTTCCAGAACGTACGGAGTATAACAAACAAGACTCACCTAATAGAAGAACTTTTAGAGGAAAACACAGACTTTAAAGCCATATGTGTCACTGAATCATGGCTCAGCCCCGATAAATTAAAATCTTTACATGTAAATGGACACTACATAGCAGCATATTTCGCCTGAGGCAAGTCGATTTTTTGCAGTGCATTTTTCTAGTATTAATATTTACACATTTGTAAACGCAAAAATAAAGTTACATATTCAAAATATTGTTGTTTTATCACCCCATCTTATGGTATATTTTCATTTGACATTGGCCAAATGCTTAATCATTGTCTCGCAAAGCTAGAGTGCATTCCCAAAACCAGGTGAAGCCAAGTAGAGCGTTAGAAAGCAAGTTTTTTTTTTCTAATTGGTGTTAAATAACTACAGTTTGACAAAACTAACCAATGGTGAAAGCGCTTCTTAATAACGACCAATAGTGAGTTATAATTCACACTATCCCCAGTAAATTGAAATCGTTTTGGAGCGCACCACTATTAATTAAGAATATAATAGAATGTCTTACCATCCATAAAAATGACTACCCCTTAGCCTGTGGTATGAGTTTAGACTACAAAGTTAAATAGCCTAGCCTACAATAGTTTAATACCTGCATACTAAAAAAATATAATTTGTTTCCATGATTATATACCTACATTTGTCTGGGTCTATTGGTTTTCTATACTTAAATGTATTTACAAAAAATTACTTAAATATGTTCATCCATTATTTTGTCCCTTTAACATAAGCTATGAATAGTTTGGGGCTAAAGTAACTTTATTCTTGTTCTTTTCCTGGCCACGACCAGAGCGTAAACGTAGAAAGACTGCATTAAACGGTTCTTTTTCCAAAAAATCGAGAGGTTATGTTTACTTACAATATCTTTTTCAGGAATTTCCATTGTTTTCCCAGTTCTGAATGATATAAGCACACCTTTACGCGCCGCTGGTCCTGTCGGATCAGAAACATCTTGACTTGGTGGTTTTTCTGAATCTGAAACAGATGTTTAATGTAATGTATACGAACTGTTTTATTATTTATTTTAGTGTTCATATTCAAATGTAACTTACTTTGAGACATGTTTTGAAGAGTATTCCTGGAGTTTATTAATAATACTAACAACACAAACGTTTACTAAGTTCTGCAAAGTAAATGCCGATAAAATCTAGAGTCAAACAAAACAAACGTGTAGGGCAAGAAGCATATAATCAATTTTTATAGTTTACCTCACAGACTATAGATAGTCCGCGCCTGGCCACGGTGACAGGGACAAAAAATTAATCTTCTCTCTTTTTTTGCATAAGTTTTATATCTAGCGATCTCACTTTAACAGTTTGATGACGTCATATGGCTCCATCTATAGGTATATAATCTAAGGTCCGCGCCTTAGATATTAAGCCCGTTTTGACAGATAGATACGTCGGTAGAATGTAACTCGGTCGCAATCAAAACAGACGCAAGCAAAAAATAAAAATATATTTTTGCATTTTTCAGTAATACAAATACAATCATATTTTAGACAAATAATTAATATGTCATAATAAAAATAAAAACTATTTTTTCTGGCATAATATTTAGAGTTAAAAGTAATTTTCTAATGTTCCGAAACTTCATAAAAACAGTTACGTTCTTAATCTTTTTTTTCTTTAGTGATAGTGCAGTGACTTAAATTGATCTTTAATTTCACGAATATATTCGATGCAGTATACGAATATATTGAATCGAAATTGAAAAAACAAGATTTCTAGGTTTCTAAATTAAATTAGACTTAAAATACAAATTAAAATTTTCAAAAATAGCGAATTGCATGTTTTACATGCGATACATATTATGAAAACAGAGAATTGATCAAATCCCAAGTGATTTGATCAAACCACGGAGGATGTTAAAATAACAACACGATTTTATCATTTTACTAAATGAATTTCTACACGTAGATATTTAAAATGTTTGTTATGTATGACCACGTGAGGTGGAGTATTTGTAAAAGAGTCTCGGGCCAAAATTCAGAAAAACCGTACTGTGGGGCTGTCCACGGACGACGGTCTAGGCGTAGTTTTAATTTATTGGCCTCAGTTCCAGCTCGTTTTTAGCAGAACTTCTACTTCACTTTTTATTTGGTCTGAGGGGAGAGCCTATGGTCTAAATACATATTTATTTGCAGTATACTACATTATAAATTATGTACTACAAAAAAATTGACACTTGATCGTTTTATTTATATGACACATTATAAATATGTCTTCTAATTTCAAGAATTTCTTTATTTTTTATACGTAATTGCGAGTAATTTTCTTCAAATTATGTTAAGTTGAAGTTCCATACAAGATAACTCAATAATATTGTAAGTCCTGGTTCCATACTAAGCCCGTTGAATTTCTTTAAGTCCTGTACCCCTTTGCTAAACAGGTTAAAAAAAGAAAAAAAAATTAGTTAAGTCTCATGCAAAATCTTTGTCCATACTAAATCACTTGAATTTCTTTTTTTTCTTATTTAAGTATCTCTTTTTGATAGTTATTATTTTGGCGCCAATTTGAGAAGAAAACGTTAGAGCGTATTTATGATGAGCAGAGCACCCCTTTTGCGTGATCAAGGTACCCTAAAGTGAATAAAAATAGTGTGTGCAATTCACAAACGGCAGAAGTGACACTTCAAAAAAGTAGCAAAAGTGAATTCAGTAACCATAGATATGATATTGATATTGAAATACAAACCGACAAAAAATATTTTTTTCTTTTCATCTAATTTTAAAGTCATAATACACAACGGTGCTAAAGTTTCATCTAATTTTCAAATCACAATTCACATCGGTGCTAAAGAAGTTTCACTCCAAAATATTTAGAAGCGTATTCGTAAATGATTTTTTTATTCACATATCATTTCCTTATTGCTATTGTTTTACCCGAGTTCTATTGTGTTCTTAATATTATATTATATTCTCAAAATAACAACGTTAAATAATTACGATTACGAAGCTCATATAATTGTGACTCGATTTCTCATGTTAATCGTGTAAGTAAATAATTGAATATTTTGGTCACATCACCACTTACGACATTTTGACATGTGTCAAAATGTATTGCGCGGACCTCCATTGGTCTGAAGCAAATTGGTCTGAAGGATAAAAGAAACAAAAAAAAAAATAAGGAGTGTTTGGCGGGAAACCATGGCGTCTGGATATCGATCTTTATTTCGATCATTCAAAATTGCTTCGGAGTGGATTTTGTGCAGTGAAAGTGGTGTAGTTTCGTTGCATAAGCATCCGTGTTGACGAACAGTTATGAGGAATCATTGAAATAAAGATTTTAGTGTATGTGGCGTTGATAATTGTATAGTGGTTGGAAATTACACTATGCAATTCTCATCAGTCACAGTCATGAGGTCTGTTGCCATGCATTTCTTTCCAAGCACTCCCTAGATGCATTAAAATGTGTGACACCCATATTTTAATGCAAACATCAAAAAAGAAGACATAAATACAGACAGGGCTGTATGGACTTGACATCCTTTGCCCGTCCCGTTAGGGACAAAAAAAAACAAAAAAAAAGGGAGTGTTTGGCGGGTAATCATGGCGTCTGGATGTCGATCTTTATTTTGATAATTCAAAATTGCTTCGGAGTGGATTTTGTGCAGTGAAAGTGGTGTCGTTTTGTTGCATAAGCATCCGTGTTGACGAACAGTTATGAGTAATCATTGAAATAAAGGTTTTATGTATGTAGCGTTGAGAATTGTATAGTGGTTGGAAATCCCATTATACAATTCTCATCAGTCACCATCATGAGGTCTGTACCATGCATTTCTGGCCAAGCACTCCCTAGATGCATTAAAAAGTGTGGCACCCACATTTTAATGCAAAAATCAAGAAAGAAGATGAAACTAAAGACTTGGCTGTATGGGCTAGATCCCTTTGCCGTCCCGTAACAGGGAAAATTCAATGACGTAGGAATTCTTGGGAAAATTTAACAAAAAAAATAGAGTGTTTGGCGGGGTAATCATGGCGTCTGGATGTCGATCTTTATTTCTATAATTCAAAATTGCTTCGGAGTGGATTTTGTGCAGTGAAAGTGGTGTCGTTTTGTTGCATAAGCATCCGTGTTGACGAACAGTTATGAGGAATCATTGAAATAAAGGTTTTGTCTATGTGGGGTTGAGAATAGTATAGTGGTTGGAAATCCCACTATACAATTCTCATCAGTCACCATCATGAGGTCTGTACCATGCATTTCTCGCCAAGCACTCCCCAGATGCATTAAAAAGTGTGGCACCCAGATTTTAATGCAAAAATCAAGAAATAAGATGAAACTAAAGACTTGGCTGTATGGGCTAGATCCCTTTGCCGTCCCGTAAGAGGAAAAATTTGACAAAAAAAAAACAAAAAAAAAATAATGCCAATCTGACATTAGCGATGGGCGATTGTTCCAATAAAAGTTATCGAATGAATCGACAATTGATTAATCAAATATTCGAATGTCGATTTATTCGTTCTTTCAACAAATTATTCGATAAAAAATCGACGTTCGAATAACAATCGACGGATCTACTAGCGAAAAAGTACCTGCGTAGTTGCTCTTTTGGGATTACCAGCGTGATTACTTGTATGAAACTTTTTTGCTGACTGTACCGACATCTAATCTGGTTGTCGCTTTGCTGCTTGGATTCAATTGAGTAGATGGTGCGGGAAAAAAATATTACGTGCTGTTAGTTAAGATGTTCTACAATTTTTGTTGCTGACTGTACCTACACTAACGTCATTTCGCTCGACGAATCCCATTTTACTGTTTAGTTGCTGCTATAAAAAATCTCCATACCTACTCCTAACCGTTAAGGAGTTCTGTGCCTTCCATCATCAACTTAGCACCATGAGATGATGACTTCCTGGACACGCAATAAATAAGAACATAACATAACATATGAATAAGTAAAGCATTAAAGACGTGCCCATAATATTTGAGGAGTTCCCTCGGTTCACCTGGGTTCTCATCATCAGATCCTACCTTGGTGACAATGACCTTATGCTCAGGAGTATACTGTTTCAAGCAAAAAAAGAATTTTCTAAATCGGTACACAATTGACGGAGATATCGGTGAACATGTATCGAATTATCGATATGTTTGATGACGCGTGTAACAATTTGGGCGCAAGCACAAATCGCAGCAATCGAAAGAACCATCAATTGACAGGTCGATTGTTATTCGTTTACGCGCTACCGCAGCGCGCAGCGTACGCATGCAAGTCGATGGACATAGATTGACCCGATGCGACTGCAAGAACAATCGACAATTTATCGAATAATATGACTTGTTATCGAATGCATTCGAATAAACAGATTATTCGAATAATTCGATTGTTTTTACTAACAATCGCCCATCGCTATCTGACATTGACATTTGAATGATTGAGTGATCCACCTGAGGGAATTTTTAAAATTCTATAGTTTAAATAAATTATAAGAAAAAAAGGTTAAAAGTAGTCGTTTAAAGTACCACCACGATAAATGAATGAATAAAGAATTGTTACATTATAATGAACTTCGCTAAAAATATTTGTAAACCTCTTGGTCATTTATGGAGAAGTCATGTGTAAGCAAATGGGTATTTAGGATTGCTAATGTTTTTTTTTCTTTCTACAAATTGGCAATTCTTAAATATATATAACATTCCTATAACCATTGAATAAAATGTTAATCAATACAATATTAATTATATTTGATAACTTTGGAAAAGCATGACATCCGCTTAACACGCTAGAACTATTATAGATCCCGAAATGCGAGTCCCCAGAGCAATAAACCCAAGAATCAGGAATCGATTACTGTAAGTTATTTCAAAAATTTCGATTTATTTTGACCTTATTCAAAATTTATATTTTTTGTTTATGGCTAATAATGTATATTTTAGTACCTATGTAATTTAGTTTGCTTTGTTATTTTTGTCTATTTACATTTTTTGTTAAAATAATGTTTAGGAAACGGTTTGGAGTATATGAGCTAGTTGAGCCTATGGATACAACACCAAGCAGGAAAGTTCCAGAATGTATTTCAGCACCGAATTATGTAATTGGGAAACCTGTTTTAATTCCAAAGAGACCAGAAATTAAAGAAGATGATCAGTTGCCCGGTATGCATGAAAGTTGTAAATTGGCATATTCTATACTGAATAAAGTAGAAAGTTTTATTAAGGTAAGAAACCAAATTCTCTTAATGGCGTTGCGGTAATAACTCATTTTGCCAATGTCAAGTGAAAGTAGTATTACACTAAAATGGAGTCTCAACACAGGTTATTACAACAAGAGAAACTCCAGAAAAGAAAGAAAGTAGATCTTATCATTAACAACGTAGTTAGAACCATTAAAATACTGTTTAAGGTCAGGTGGGGTAAGAGGGACACCGGGGTAAGAGGGACTAAGACCTGTAACTAGTAAACCAAAGCGTTTAGCGCTATGGGTTTTCCGTCGATAAAACAGACAAGGCGAATTAGTTTGAACAGTTTTCAATAGAAGTCGCTACGTTACTCAGAAGCCGCAAAAAATTAAGAAACTTCTGACAGTTGTGAAATAGACTAGCACCAAGTTGGCGCACCTTTTGAAAAAAATAGTTTTTTAAATAATTTTCATTAAAAATTGACAGAGAAGGCTGTAAGTATTACTATTTTATACTCAGTTTAGATTAAAAACGACTATTAATGCGATTTTATTTAACTTGAAAATTCTTACCTCCAAAGACATTAGCTGGGGTAAGAGGGTCACTGTTGACAGGGTAAAAGGAACATATGTTTCTTTTACCCCGTGCCAGGCGAGACACACATTTTCAATAATTAATATTTATGGTTAAAATATTGCAGTACTCTAGGCACTTTCAAGAAACAATTAGAGGCACACTATTTGACACTGTGATCATCCATTAGTAGATGTAAATGACAGTATATATGTTGTGTTGTATATTTGTCTTGTATATTTTGTAACGTGTATACAGGATGTAAAAAGACATCAAAACAAGAAACATATAAAAAAATTATTGCTGGGAAACGATTTTAATTTTTGGTGTTAAAAAAGACTTCAAAATAACTCTGCGCAATGTCTAATTAATTTCCCAGGTATAGTCTAGAAAAAAAAAATGTTCTAATGAAGAGTGGACTACGTAGTTCTCGGCTTTCTCATAGGTCTTTTTACACCCGTTACGTACCAATATTATGTTCAATAAAGTTATATTACGTTAGTTTTGTATTCTATTCTACTTTTTACTGTTACAGGAATATTTGTGAGGAATGCCGTACGGCAAATTAATTGATCAAAGTGCCTTGTTTTAATAATATTTTCAGATATTTTTATAATAGTCTTGGTGTTAAGTCTGAAGTTTTTTAAGAATAATTAAAAGACTGATTCCCAATATTGATCTTGTTGGGTACAGTTTGGTATATAGTGCTATTGATATTTTTTTAAGGTATGAAAAGCTATAAGTCTGTTTAATTTTATTTTATTACTCTTGTTTGTAGAGATATTATATAAATATTGAAATACAACGGATCCACTTCTTTTTAGTTTGTCAACCCTGACTGAACCTGTATGTTCCTCTTACCCCGAATTAATTTATTCCTATTTTTCATTCAAAATGATACGTTTTTCCCACGAAAGTAAGATATATTATTGACAGTAGCCGTTCTACCTATAAATTAACGTTCTCTGAGCAACGAATATTTAAATTTAAACGCCATTTTGATGCAATACAATGACTGCCCCTCTTACCCCATCTGTGGGGGAAGAAGAACGTTTACACAATCTGGACATTTCCGCAAATATCGTCGTAAGACCTGTTATAAGCGTAATAAAACTTAGCCCATGGGAAGCTAATAAATAAACACTAGTTTTGCATGTCTCAAAGTTCTTGTAAGACTTTCGCTGTTCTTCCTATGACTTAAAATATTTTACTGAAAATGGAGTATGTTCCTCTTACCCCACCTGACCTTATAGATATTGTTTATAATAATATATAGGGTTTTTCAACAAGAACTTTGTTTTTCAATATGATCACACCAGAACTACATGTCAGTTTTAACATTTAGTTTTTTGAGATATCGGTAGTAGAAGCTTGGGCAATTATTACAATGAATTCAATTTCACTCGAAAATCGCATTAAAATTATAACATCCATTATGAATACAGTGGATCTGTAAAAGTTACATTTCTTAAAATTCGGTATATTTTCGGACAACATAATCATCCTTCTGAGACCGCTATTAAAAATTTAGTCAATAAATTTGAGTCGACAAGCTCGGTACATAATGAGCCAACACCAATGCGTGTTCGACCGGGTCGTTCCCGTGAAAACATTGCAGCCGTTAGCCACAGTGTTGAAGAAGATCCGAATTTGTCAATTCCTCGACGTTCTCAACGATTAAGATTATCCACAACAACCACATGGCAAATTCTGCGTAAGCACTTTGTAAGGCTTTAAAGCCAAATTTAAAGCCTTACAAAGTGCAACTGATGCAACAATTGAAGCCGGCCGATCATTTAATTCGCCGTAGATTCGCACAATTCATTCAGAACAACCAGTTGTTTCTGAAAAAAAAAAACTTTTTCAGACGAAGTCTATTTTCATTTGTCAGGCTATGTCAACAAAAAAGATTACCGCATTTGGAAATCCAAGACAGATTATCTAGAAGCCTTTACATGCTGAACGAGTCACTGTATGGTGTGCTATGTGGTTGTGGTCTAGCTAGAGGTGTAATTTTGTCAACAAGTGATTAAAAACTTTGATGAAAGAAATCGACATCTGTAATAGTGGTCGCGGTAGACATTTATCAGATATAATTTTTGTTTTATTTTGATTTATAAAACAAAGTTCTTGTTGTAAAACCCTTTATTAAAATCACATCAATTGCTTATGTTGTTTGCTAGGAATGAATAAAATACCAATTGCATTTTACAAAAACTTATACTTACTCACCAAACTATTGAAATTGCTTGAGTATTTAAGTGGGGCTTTATACTTAATTTTGAATGTATTATTCCAGCCAGGAATAACAACAGATCAAATTGATGAATTAGTTCATAATTTGACAATAGAAGCAGGAGCATATCCATCACCTTTACACTATAAAGGATTCCCTAAAAGTGTGTGCACATCTGTAAATAATGTGGCTGTTCATGGTATACCAGATCTGAGACAGCTGCAAGATGGAGACATTGTTAATGTGGACATTACTGTAAGGACTTTATTCTTTCAGTAAGGCTTTATCACACTAGTAGTCACAGCAAAGACTTCGTAGCCGCTGTTAGGATAGCGGCTTGGGCTTAATTTTCTATACTCTCGTACAAAAAGCCACAGGACAAATAAAGTGTTGTGTTATCACCAAGGTTCGAGCATATAAATCAAATGCTTTTTCAACCGAGTTCAAAAAAGGAGGAGGTTCTATTCGACTGTATGTTTTTTTTTGTATGTATTTTCCGCGATTACTCCGTCAATTATGAATCGATTTTGATAATTCTTTTTTCGTTAGGAAGGTCATACTTCAAAGGTGGTCCCGTATAAATTATACCGAAATTGTTTATTCAGTAGTCAATACTTTCCTTGGTTTTCTATGACGCTCTTTTCAACTACTTAATAATAGTACATTATGGTACAAGTGTGTAATGTTGGTGATTACCGCTGAGGCGCATTGAGGCCCGAGCCGTCAGGCGAGGGTCTTAAGGAGCCGAGGACGGTAATCATCAATACACACGTGTATCATACAACGTTTTTCAACACACTTCTGAATAAAATAATACTTAAATAAAATATTTAATTAAAATTAATTTAACTAACCTTTGTAGCCAAATATTGGCTATCTGGAGCATCTTTAATAAATTTTTCAATATCGTCAGATGATAAAACCTTTGATTTTTTGCTTCTAAATCCATCAGATAGTCTCTTTAGATAAGCTGACAAATTCGAGTATGTTTTTAAGTCCACTCCATTCTTTGTTCGGACTGTACTTTTTAACATTGAGTAAATACACCACAAAGAGCTAGGTTTGTACTTAGAAGATAATTCTTTAAAGTACGCCATGAACACATTTTCTGAAAAAGACTGCGTATTCTTGTTGTTCTGCCATTGTATGAAATTTTGGTACGCTAATAGATATTTTTCCTTTGAGTTTTCTGGTAGTAAACTTTCCATAACGTTCTGGGCTTCACATCTTATATCGGGCGGTGTACAACATAAATCATTTTCTTCATAAATTGTATTTGCAGACATCTTAATTAATAACTAACTAAATAACTTCAAAAGAGAAAACGAGACGAGTTGTGAAAAATGTTTAGTAATGGCGGGAAAAATTAATCAGTTTTCCTATGCGCGCGCATCGGCCATAGACTAATAAATTTCGTAATGGCGGGAAAAATTAATTAGTTTTCCTATGCGCGCGCATCGGCCATAGACTAAAAAATGAGGTTTCTTTTTTTGGGCTTTTCGCGGATAGCTTTTTAGCGCAAATGTAAGCGTAACTCAACCAATAATACTATTACCAAGGAGCTTATATTTTACCTATAGAATGGAGTCATTAGACAAATGAACAAAGTGAGGGCAAAAGTTTTGACAACACTTGACATTTCTTGACATTGCTAGAGAGGCCCTGTCTCTTTCTAGTAGGGTGCCTGTAGCATAAATTAATCACGGACAGTCTTGTGCCACGGGTAAGGTCTCACGTGCTCCCACGGTCCTAAGATATAGGGAGTTAAATGAGACACGAGAGATCCGTGCAGAACAATTTATTAAATGGTGGTATAATGCCCAATAGCGTGTACTCCCCTGGTGGTAGCCGGAGATGGTCTCGGTGAGGGTCGCTCGGTGGGACGAGTTAGGGCGGCTTGTACTGCTGCTCACTGTAAGTCCAGCCCTGGGCGGAAGTGAAATAGCTGAGGCGACAGCGGCTACCTTAGCCTAATCTTGGACCCCAATTAGGGGTTAAACACATTAAATAAATAACTATTATTGCACACGATTATCAAATTAGTTAATTAGTATTAGGTAGGTCTTGTCGGTGCTCAATTTACTTAGCGAACCACGCAAGCGCAAGACCGAATCACCAAGCCTTTGTTTGCGATTCCTGACTCGATCGAGACTGCCCGGCGACGCAGGCGCAATCTATCGGAGATTGCCCGCAACAGTCGTACGGTCACTAAAATGTAGCTTATCAACGTTAATATGGAGCGCTAAAACCTATTGATAAATTTAGGAGGCGAACTCTAAAGAAATATTTCAATTAGATGAGCTTCCTTTATATCTTAATTTATGTAATATTTATAAATAGTGTAATCTGATTTAATTAAAAAAAAAATATGTATGTAGGTCGGTAAAATATGTATGTGTAACGTTACACTTGAACTTCGTTACGTTAATAAAACCAAAAGTTGAAAATAATTTGAGTTTTGAGTTTTCCATGACAAAGAATCAAAATTCATAATAATTACTTTAAACTTTTTTTCCTGAGTGCCTTTTAGCACGGTAATGTTATCTATTTTCGGCTCCCAGGAAAAAAATCAGCAACCGAAATACGAGGATTTATCGCTTCTGTGACTCTTGATTTTAAGAGGCACGTTACAGTTTATTATATAGCTTATCTCATGTCACGTCAACTCATAGACATTAAATTATTCTTTTTTTTTAGGTGCTAAGCATACATTTAAGGTTTTCCGGTTAGCAATGCTATAAAAATACATTGTGTGGTATACCGATCTAGCCGTTCTTGAGTAATGATAATAGGGCCGTAATGATGCGCAACTTACCAACTTACTACCAGACTTTCTTTATATTGATAGATATTACGGCTGAAAGCCGAAGTGCGGTTTTTTATACAACAGAAGAAATTGTTAGCTCTAGTAACTTTCCGTGAATTAGTTACATAAGTAACAGCTACTGGCTACAAATCGGCTAAAAGTAAGTTTAGTAGCACTTGGTTTTTAGTATAATACAGGCTGTAACATGAAGGGTACTTAAACATGGTACCCTACATATTACAGCCTGCATTATATGTAATATTTGGGGTGTTTTAGGCCATCAATATAAACAACTTTTTGACGCCGTCATGGTGGAGTGGTCAGTATAGCTAAATACACATGAAGCCTTTCGGGTTTGAATCCTGGTGCAAATATTTGTGCGACGAACACGAATATTTGTTTGCGAGTCACGGTTATTATATATTTATTTAAGTTTATTTATAAAAATATCTAAAGCTATTAATTTATATTGAAAAAAATACCGTTATCTACACTTACGTGCAATAAAATCGACCCAACTCGTCGGTTTCGATTCGACATTTATCGGTATATAAAAAGAAGATTAGGCAAACAAAACTTGTAAATATAATTCAAATCAAATCAAATAATTTATTGCATTCATGAATGTAAATAACAGATGTTCACAAACAACACCAGCACATCATGGTGCCCATTTGGGCATAGCATAATCAAGATAAAAGTGTAACGGACTAGATTAGAAATTATTCATACTATATTAACTTAATTCGAATGTATATTTCTTACGCTTTATTTAACCTACTCTAAACATCGATAAATGAAGTGTTGGTGACAATAGACTAATTACTTCGGAAATCCTGGTTTCTCATTTTTGCGTCATACGGCATTTTGGTGACTATACAGAATGTTAAAATTCAATTGAGTCATTGTATATTCAATAATTGATGATGCCTGATGCCCTTAAAATTATTTCCCCAAACATTTTAGCTCTCTGTATTAACTGTACCTATATTATCAAGAAAATTTTTACTAACCAATTCAAGGGTTGCCTTTGAAAAGTGATTGAGTAGTGGTTTTATTGAAAAAAGGGCTTGAAGTTTGACATAAGCAGTTGCCTTGAAAGTGTCGGTGTCTTGAAAGTGGAAGCTACATATTTTCGAACTTCATTAAAATTTTGTTTTTAAAGACACAATAGACAACCATATGGTCCGTCGCTTCGGAAATCTAAAAAGAAAAGAAAATTTTATGTATACAAGTTAAAAGTGTATATAAATATTTATGTACACTTTTAACTTGTAATCAAATAGCATATTAAAAACTATCATTTGATAGATTTTAATATGCTATTTGATTACAAGTGCAGAAGAGCGCAGCCACAATTTTATTAATACTGTCTGTGTGCAATGTATCTGCGTTGCATGTTAGTATATGCAAATGTGAATGATAAACATTATTACACTAGTACAATCCAATCAATACTCTCATTATCTTTTTCTCAAATAAAATAATTTACATTACACAAATTACATATTTTATTTGTAAATAAACATTTCGAACTAAAAATGGGTAAAACTATTTATGTATTTTATCTATGTAATAGTTATTTCAAAGAATTAAATAAAATAATCTATCAATTTTGATTGCCATTTATAAAAGGAATGGATAGAAAGGGATATTATTTCCTTATAATTCCGGAAATCCTAGTCACCCTAGTCATTTGTTTACAAATATTTGAATAAGTAAATTATGTACAAAAATTCATTAAATTCTAAGATAGGATTAAATACGAGTATCAGAAATTTCTCCCTCTTATGGAGTTTTGCAAAATAACGCTAATAATATGGAATTACATGTGAAAAACCAATTTTACTTAGGTGAACAATAATATGCAATTATAACACTTACAAGTGAAATTTCACACTGCATCCTGGATATCACTCACTTCTGCAACCACGAACTATACAGCGATGCACCATTTTGCACTATTTATAGTTATTAAAATGTAAAAAGCCGTACCAAAATCGCGAGTCGATATTTATGAATACGTCAATTAGGACAATTTATGTCATGTTGAGATTTCGGGACATTGACACATGAAGAAAGTGCTGCCATTACATAAATCCTTTCATTTCCCATAAGTTATAGAAAGAATCACAATGATGATTTTCATAATAAAATACAAATCTAAACATTAAAAGTAAATATATTATATTTATTTCTTTCATTGATAATAAATACTGATAATTGAATACAACATGTTAAGTTTTTAGCTACTTTTCTACTTTTGTTTTAGAAAGATGGCGAAATACTGGGGAAATCTTGTTTCTATGTAGTCGTGTTTAGAAAGAGATGACGACAATTTCTAGAAAGAGAAATGTGAAATTTGAAATGTCAAGTATTGTCAAAATTTTTGCCCTCACTTTGTTATTTTGACTAATGACTCCATTCTTAGTATAAGCTCCTTGACTATTACTCACTCGTGAATAATAGTAATGAAAAAGTCACAGTTTGATTATAGGTGTCATTATGTGCCTAATTGCCATGGGATTAGAGCCACTTTATGAGGAAGTGTGTTGAAAATATTATTTATTTCTTACTTTTTAGTTTAAATTTGTACCGACTTGAAGTCGGTTTTCGTATTTTTTTGCTAAAAATATTTTATTTTATTACATTTTAGTGGAAATTAAGTATATTTTATTGAAAATAGATAGGCCTACTAAGCGCTCACTAAAACTTAACGGAAACATTAACTAAAACTTTTTTTTTGTTATTAATGATTTGTTCAAAAAGGGTCGAATTTATATCGATACAATTTATACGGGCCAATTCTGATCTTGACGTACCTAAAAAAAGAATCATTAAGTCCTAATACTCATAATTGACCGAGTAATCAGGTAACAAACACAAAAAGACTATACCATTCATTCTGAATGAATGGTTTAGTTTATATTTTAGCTATTTCTTATAGTATCCTATACTACCTGTAACCTTCAATTTTAGGTCTTCTATGAAGGTTTTCACGGGGACTGTTCCAAAACCTTTCCAGTTGGCGATGTTGACGATAGAGGCTTGCAACTTATAGCAGTAGCTGAAGAATGCCTTCACATGGTAAGATTACTTTTTAAACCAAGTTTTATGATTGATTATGAATCTTTTAAGTTTACTCTTTTATTTTAGGCAATAAAAACTTGCGGACCAGATGTACCATTTAAAGAAATTGGTAGAAGGATATATTACCACGCCAAGAGGTATGGTCTCACAGTACTGCCAGCGTTTGTGGGACATGGCATAGGCAAATATTTTCATGGCCCTCCCGAAATTTATCATTCAAGTGAGATGTTTAATTATTACTTACTAATTTCCGCCGACTGACGATCTTAATAACTTTTTAAAATATCAAACCATTATCTACTTATCTAGGTATATTAGCCTACGGAACTTAAACTTATTCTATTTCACTTGCTAACCTATCGAAATGGTGAGTATACAATTATAATAGTGCGTAAGACTTAACAACTATGTAACTTTAACTAGATATCTACGGTAGATATATTTTAGTATACTTTTAGCAGTTACTTTGATATCATACAATCCAATGTGGCAATACTAACGTTATTTTCTTCTACAGAAAACCGATATTCAGGTTTGATGAAACCTGGAATGACTTTCACAATAGAACCAGCATTGTCTCATGGCAGTGAGCAGACAGTTATATTGGAGGATGGTTGGACAGTGGTCACAGCAGATGGTTCCCGAGCTGCTCAAACAGAACGCACCATACTGATAACTGAAGATGGGACTGAAATACTTACAAAGTAAATCTGATTTTTTATTATTAGTATATTACCTAAGTATATATGCAGTGCATTATGAACAATAAGCTTTACTTAAACGCTTTGACATGGTGGTGATAATGTCGGCTAGGTTTATAAATGCCGTCAAACACATAAGACTTTCAGAAACTGTATAGTTAATACTTAGCTGGATATACCTACGGTTAAGGAAGTGATTTTCACAGACTAAGTTTTAGGTATCTATCAGAATTTGTGACAAAAACTCAACCAACACTCTTGCGAGTTGTCTGTCTTCATGCATTTCGTAGGTAATAGATATAAAGAACTTGTGCCACTGCCACGTCTTTTCGGCGATATTACCTCAAGGTTATAAACGTTATTCAACAAGCTAAATATGTAGGTAGCTACAAAAGTAATAAATGAGTGCGTTTATTTTGACGCTGTGTATTAGGATAGTATGTAAATTTTTCTTTTTGAATTGTTAATATATTTATTCGATTTGATAATATTGAAATAAATGAATTGTTTGAGTCACAAAATAAAACAATAGATTTAGCGTGTGGTGTTTTATTTTAGCTTGATAAATCTTAAATAAAAACAGGTAACTTGGTACATTAAAAGCACAAGCACAATTATCACTCGCAGTATTCAGTCAAAGATAAGAAGTTTGAAAGGCGTAGACAATATGTGGATTTGTAAGGACGAAGGCGTAACTAGTGGGACATTCAGAGACCCTCTGCATTCTAAACGTTACACAGCGGCCGCCACACCCATTTCGCATTTATTTTGGTCCCATAATATGTCCAGGTACGCCTTGGGCAGGGTGCTACATTAAACAACCATTACGAAGACTAGATTAAGTATTAGGTGTAAATAAAAAAGCAGGTAATTGCGAAATAACTTTAGAAAAACTTGTGCCTATTTCCTATATCCTCCTACTTCTTACTGTACTTTAGATAAATATGCTCGTCTACCACCCCTTGACATAAAAAAGCGGGAAAATGTATTTAGCTCCTACATAAATTTTAATTAATATAAAATCATTGAACAATAGTATCAATTAATGCAGAAAAGGACGGTTTTTGTTTTAAAAGGTGAATTTTAAAATCAATCAAAGGTTTGATATATCTGTCGTGTACCGATCGTATAGTTGAGCAGATAGTGATATGCCAGCATATCGTGAAACGCTACTGGACCATAAAACACTCGACCACTGGTCGCGTAACCCATTTTCTAAAAATGTTAGTGGTCCGTAGATAGAAGGTTCTTGTGACACATTTCTAGAGGGGTGTTATTTAAAGTACATACATAGCTTTTAAAAGGACGAAGACGGCTGCACGTCAGATTAGCATGAACTGTAAATTCATGTTTTGTTAAACTGTTTCTCTTCTCTTAACGTAACGTTAAAAATTGAAAGTAGCCTGAGTTGTCACATTCATTTCATAGTCATGATGCTGATATAGACTACCCTGATGAGGATATAGAAAATAAGTAGTTCTAGTAATTTTTAATACAAAATTGATTAGTTAGGTATAGGCGATTGCTCAATGCAAAAGCAAATTTAATTTTCTTACTTTGTGTTATTCCTACAACACATTAAGTAGGTATATCCAAATTCCAAACCCCGAACTTTACAGACGGTAAAGTACAAATATCAAAAGTGACTTAATTGTTAATTCGCCACCTAGTCATCTTCCCATTAACAGCAAATATCATGGAATAATTTTATTTTTGCGTTTACAAACGCGTAAATATTAGTACTAGAAAAATGCACTGAAAAACATCGACTTTCTTTCGAAAAAAATGCCGCCTGAGGCAAGTCAATATTTTTCAGTGCATTTTTCTAGCAAATATCATAATATAAAGCAACATTATTTGAGATCTTAAACACTCCATTAACATCATCTCAACTTCACAATAAATATAATATTGACTAGTCAATAATTCGCCTCATCATCATCATAATCACACTGAGCGCTGATAATGATGATATTATTATAATAATTATCTTTAAAAGCAACTTCTGTATATAAAAAGGAACAATTTGATAGTATAATAACATCTGTGTAAAAAATGTTAACATTTTTGTAAGCCGTTAGAAAATCTTGGGTTTTTAATGTTATTATTATTTCAAGAAACAATATTATACAGGTAAGTAGATAAGGATATTTTATATACCTATTTAAGTTTTTAATAGTAGGTATATGTACTTATTGAGTTTAACATAATTTCTGAGCAATTTATTGGCAATTTAATGGTTTCATTTCTTACAGTAAGTAGGTACTAATTAGGGCAACATTTAAAAACTTGGTGCATTCTTAAAACGATATTCTGAAAAAAATCTATATAAAATGCGATTAATTACTGTCACTTGAATATTTTGTTACTTAATTGTAAGCGCACTTGCTAATTTTATACCATGATAGGCGTATTGCATTTAAAAATATGAAAGACGAGTTATTTGGACCGAAAATAGTAGCTCCATAATTTCATCCTTGTTAACTTTATCATTTACTATCATAATTTATGAATCTGCTAATATTTTATAGAATAGAATAGAATAGAATATTCTTTATTGCACACCAGAAAAGAAAATTATAACAAATGAAACAATAAAACATAAAATGTACAAAGGGCGGTCTTATCGCTAAAAAGAGCGATCTCTTCCAGACAACCTTTGGATGGACAGGAAAGACTATAACTAATTAGGGAAGTTGTAGGTGTACTATAAATTATATGTATATTATTAATATTATTATACTTGTATAACTCACTAAAGGTGCTAGGGAAGGTTAAAAAGAGTGTATAAAAGTTGATACAAAATTATTAAATAGATTTAACAATATACAAAAGCTACTTTGCGACAATATACACTACAATAAACTTACTTAAATGTTAATTATATCACTCAAGGTAACATACAATTTATAAATAAAGACTATGTCAGTCAAAAAACTAGAACAAATATTTAGGTACTTAACTAGAATAAAATATATTCTGTCACACCAAACGACAACAATTAGATGAAATAAAAGACATTAAAATTTATCTACTTAATAATTTTCATTAATTTTCATATAATTCAAATTTAAGCACTAGCTTTTCATTACAAATTACAATAACTACCCTTCGAATTTAACTATCTAATAATGGCGATTAGCTAATCATTGAAGGGAATAGAGATATTCTATTTTGATATTATTTTAGAAATTTTATTTTTATAAAGTATTTAAAACGAGAAAATTTTAGAATTTTATTGTCCATTTCCATGTAGGATAGATAATTACAAACAAATAATATAACAAACATACATACTTATAAAGTATTAAACACCTTCACAGAAATGGCAATAAATGTTGTTAAGGAAATACTGCATCAATTTTGTGCTATATAAAGTTATATTATGATAGTGTGACATGTGGGTAGGTAGGGAATAATTATTGTGCTATAAATTTCCAAATTTTCTTTAGTGTCGTGAACAAACATTTCATGTGATACCAAGATCCATTACCTATTAAAAGTGACTGTCCACTAACACTAAGTTAACCAATGATATTATAAACTAATAATATCATTGAACTTAACTAAGTAGTCAGCACGGAAGATGCTCCAACAGGATATTAGACTTAGTGTATTTCATTACAATTATTGTATTAGATTTTAATTGCACCAATAAATTTGTTTTGAAGTACAGTTTCGGTGGTAAGATACGTTTTCATTAAATACAACTTCCGGGCACTATATCAGAATACCTATTGCGCTCCAGCTATCCAGATTGTTATAACCTTTCCTAATATTATAATACATTGATGAATACAAATACCCCACTTAGAAGGGGGAAATAATGAACATAATAATATATTAATACTTACATAGATTATTAAAACATAATCAACAAAAACATAAACCAAATGGGGTCATGTAAATAATAAAATTTTACTATCTAATTATGTCATTTTTGTACTACTTGTTTATCTTATAGAATCGTTGAACAAACTCAGTTAAGTTGAATACTTGTCCAGGTCCCACACCAATGTCCATGTTAATATATTCATCTAAGTTGTGTGTTGAATCTGGAATATTACAATAAAGGTGTGCATTATCTTTATGCCATATAAAAACTGCTAAATATTTTTTCTGCAATTTGCTTTAAAGGTGCGCTTAGGTACACGGGCAACTAAAATTACTCAATACTTGTCAACTATGACGTCACGACCATTTCAAGCAATTTAGGGCAATGGCAATGGCAACATGTAGCAACCTGCTGCTAGGATACCATGCAATATGGAGCAATTTTAAAAACTAGGCAATACAAGATAATGCTTTCATACACTGGCAATTCAGTTGCCATGACTCTGGCCATGGATGAAGTTTTGCTTTCAGGGGGTGGCTTGTAGTGCTTTTGTGATCATGAGTTTAAGACGAAAAATTGAAAAGTAATGACAGATTTGGGTGCGAACATATCTAGCACGACGAAAACCATCTTTATTGTGTCAAAGACCGTATAAAGCAATGGGTATCATTTAAGCTATCGCCAATTTAATTAGTTTTGTGTTTCTTAAATAATAGGGTTTGTCCGCAAAATAGTAGATTTGTCACCAAAATGTAGTGACCAAACAATATAAAATAAATTCCACAATAAATCACCTAAAATCATGGAGATATAGGGTCTATCTATAGTCTGCGCAATTTAATAGGCCCGTTTTGACACATGTCAAAATATGGTAAGTGGTGTTGTGACCAAAATAATCGATTAGGTATTTACTTACACGATTAACATGAGAAATCGAGTCACAATTATATGAGCTTGGTAATCGTAATTATTTAATGTTGCTAATTTGAGAATATAATATAATAATAAGAACACAATAAAACTCGGGTAAAAATAGCAATAAGGAAATGATGTGTGAATAAAAAAAAATTACGAATACGCTTCTAAATATTTTGGAGTGAAACTTCTTTAGCACCGTTGTCACGGTAATATTATCTATCAGTATTGTGACTCGGCCCTGTCCTTGAAATAACTGGCTACGACCGAGCGGGGCGTAAACACGCGGAAGGGCTGCCCGCTTACAGTATTTTAATTTGAAAGAAAGGAAATAAATTTATTGGCCTTCACAGAGCACGATATTACCTAATTATTAAAAAAATTGGTTGTCTGTAAAGTCGGTTTACTGACGATAGTTGAACGTGACAACGTCTTAAGAAAATACTGATGGAATGGTAGCATTTTTCAAAAGAAAAATTTAATTTCATTTGTTTAATAGATTTCGCATTATAGTATGAATAAACTTGTAATAAAATCTCTTTGGCTATACTATTTGTATCTGGCTGGTTTTGGTATCATTGAAAGTTTAAATTTTAATAATTCCAAATTCAAATTAGAGAATTAGATTCAGACAAGGAGCTTATACTAAGAATGGAGTCATTAGTCAAATTAACAAAGTGAGGGCAAAAATTTTGACAATACTTGACATTTCAAATTTCACATTTCTCTTTCTAGAAATTGTCGTCATCTCTTTCTAAACACGACTACATAAAAACAAGATTTCCCCAGTATTTCGCCATCTTTCTAAAACAAAAGTAGAATAGTAGCTAAAAACTTAACATATTGTATTCAATTATCAGTATTTATTATCAATGAAAGAAATAAATATAATATATTGAGTTTTAACGTTTAGGTTTGTATTTCAATGAACTGGTGTATCATTGTGTTTTTTCCATAACTTATGGGAAATTAAGGGATTTATATAATGACAGCTTTGTCTTCATACGTCAATCACGTTGATGTCCCGAAATCTCAACATGACATATTAATAGGTATCGACTCGCGATTTTGGTACGGCTTTTTACATTTTAATAACTATAAATAGTGCAAAATGGTGCATCGCTGTATAGTTCGTGGTTGCAGAAGTGAGTGGTATCCAGGATGCAGTGTGAAATTTCACTTGTAAGTGTTATAATTGCATATTATTGTTCACCTAAGTAAAATTGGTTTTTCACATGTAATTCCATATGATTATCGTTATTGGGCGAAACTCCATAGGGGAAAGTAATTTCTGATACTCGGCTTTCATACTATCTGAATTTAATTAATTTTCATACATAAATTACTTATTCAAATATGTGTAAACAAATTGACTAGGGTGACTAGGATTTTTATAAAATAATAACCTTTTCCCGACCGATATATATTTCAAAGACTTATAATATATATATATTTATATATATTATAATATATATTTAAGTCTTTGAAATAGCTGTTATATAGATATATATATAGATTATTTATATAGTTTATGTATATATATAATACATAAATCGTTCTACCCATTTTTGGTTGGGAACGTTTATTTACAAACAAAACATGTAATTTGTGCAATGTACATTATTTTAATTGAGAAACATATTCAAAATGATTGATTGGATTTTACCAGTGTAATAGTGTATTTTATCTTTTACATTTGCATCTACTAACATGTAACGCAGAGTGCAATATGCACAGTGACCTCAAACTTCACTCTAATTTGGGTTAGTAAAATTGACACAGCATTAATAAAATTGTGACTGTGCTATTCAAGCCTATCCAATGCAACGAATTAGGAATGATATAGAACACGAATTCCGAAAAAAAATCATTTTAGGTCAATATTTTGTAATTTAGAAGTATCTATGTGAATATGTAACTATATTCTGCGGATATCACTGTATCATATAATAATAAAGGATTTTGTTCTTTTAAGTATCAATATTATGTGTATATATAACTTTGTTTTACATAAATTCTTGAGTCACATATGTAATATATGAATGTTTAGATTTATATTTAGATTTAAAATAGAACAGTTCTTGTGATCAAGTTTTTATTAAGGAATAAACTTAGTGTGTTACAGAATTTATAAAACTACCACTACTACTACTTTATTTATTTTTAATAACTACCCAAAATATACGCATGTAAAACTGTAACTTAAATTAAATTGATAATTATTTATTGACTTGTATTGATGTTTTGAAATCATTACAAAATTGTAAGCTGTGGAGTTCTTCGCCGGAGTCTTTCGCCATTTCTGCTCCATCTCAGCATAATAATTATTATTTCGTCCCGAAATGGTGGTAGGGCTTTTGACGATTTAAAAGCACTTAGCAAAGTCCATTTAATAAAGAGCTTTTTCATTTTCATATTTCGCCAATGTTAAGTGTAAATTTACTTATAGTAACAGACAGTTGTACGGAAGATTAAAACTAATTATTATGAATGTTAATTCTTTGTCATGGTAAACTCAAAAATATTTTAAACTTTGAGTACTAATTAATTTTATTAACTTAACGAAGTCCAAGATTGTCCGTAATTATTTTTTCTGCTATAGGCACCCTACTAGAAAGAGACAGAGCCTCTCTAGCTAATGTCAAGAAATGTCAAGAAATGTCAAGGGTTGTCAAAATTTTTGCCCTCACTTTTTTCATTTGACTAATGACTCCATTCTATAGGTAATATAAGCTCCTTGGATTCAGAGCGAGGTAACGCCGCATGACGTCATGTTTTTTCGTGCGTGCAGCCGGCTCTATCGAATTATAAGACGTTGTCACGTCAAAAACTATAACAACACATACATAAAGAAAAGAAACGTTAACAAAAACTAACATATACACACATTATATACCTACTATTTACTTTATATTTAATTTCTACATTTCTTGTTTTATGATTGTAAATATTATATTTTATATGTAAAAAAATGTTGTGAATGAAATAGGAAGTGTTCAATAAAATACATGTTTTTTTAGGTAATATTTAATAAAAAAAAAATATAGATTTGAGACAGAAAAATATTTACGCCTCGACCTCAGACCAATAAAAGACTTTTTTATTGGTCTGAGGCCTCGACTGAGACGTACTATATTATCACTGAAACACTTTTATTTTCAAGAAATTACATATTATTATCAACAAACAAAATATTGTTTTTTAAATTCCGCACAAATATCCCTATTTTATAATTTTCCATCTATCTATTCCTGTCAACAATCCGTCTTTTTCAAATTACCTAATATATTGTGTCGCCGCCATTTTGTATAATTTCGCGCATGTGTCAGTTACTTCCGGACTTTCCGTCGCGAATTTTCCGGGTGCAAAAAATAAAAATAAAATTTGTAATAAAACTATAAATAATGAGGTTTTGTCACTAAAATCGTTATAAAAAAAGCTAACAGAATATAATATAAAGCTTTATATAGTATAGATTAGTACAGTTATATTTTCAAATAATAATAATAATATCATCATTTTCATCATCGGAAAACTGTGGAGGGGGGGATCGACCTCCAGGAGGTCGGCCGACACACAGGCGTTTTTGACAGCGACCTCCAGGAGGCCGCGCGACACACAAGGGGATAACCTGCCATTATACACCAAAAAAATCCGATCACTACAATACCTACCATTTATTACTCTCGTAAATTATTTCATAATGATATTTCATCATATTTAATAATATATGTAGTTAAGTTATATGTTGGTACATAAGTAAGTAGATAGCCTAGTCTAGGAAACTACCTACCTACGTATTATGTAGTTTTGTTTTAACGCGAGCGTAGATAGGTTACTCGTTTGTCTCTTTTTTCATCATATCCACTTATTTATACTTATATTATTCCAGATTTTGCCTGATGGAAAAATCGAAATACCTAAATATTAAAAACAAATTACGTACTAGTAGTTAGGTACATAAAAAAATATTGCACTTTGCCATTTTGAATTATGTAGGTATCTACTTAATTCAATCAAATATTCACAATACAAATCGCATGTTTATGCAGTTAAACAATTCACACCGTTCGGTCGTCGCTGCGGCGCATTCGCGACTGGATACCCACCGGGTGCCCCGCGAACTCGAGGCGCGTAGCTATGACGCGCTTTCGGACCGTTTGTATGAAGATAGAATACTGTATAGATAATATTACCGTGCCGTTGTGAATTATGACTTGGAAATGAAATGAAACGAAAAAGATCAATTTTGACGGTTTGTAGTTCAATATTTTGACATCAGCATAAACATCTATTGCTACTGAAATCACTTTTGCTACTTTTCTGAAGGGTCACTTCTGCCGTGTGTGAATTGAACACACTTTTTTTATTCACTTTAGGGTGCCTGGATCACGCAAAAGGGGGTGCTCATCATAAATACCTACGCTCTAACTTTTTCTTCTCAAATTGGCGCCAAAATAATAACTATCAAAAAGAGATACTTACAAAAATTAAATTAAATTAAATTCAAGTGATTTAGTATGGAGAAAGATTTTGCATGAAATTTAAGTTAAAATATTTTTTGTTTTTTTTCACCTATTTAGCAAAGGGTTACAGGATTTAGTATGTTATTGAGGACCAGGACTTAGAATATTATTGAGTTATTTTGTATGGAACTTCAACTTAGCATAATTTGAAGAAAATTACTCGCAATTACCTACAACAAATGACGAAATTTTTGAAATTATAAGACAACGAGTTAACACATATAACGATCAAGTGCGAATTTTTGTAGTATGTATATAATTAATATGTATTACACTGCTAATATTTAGGTATAAGACAATAGGCTCTCCCCTGAGACCAAATAAAAAGTGAAGGAGTTCTGCTAAAAACGACGGTTACTCGAACACACATAATTATAATGAAAGAACGCCTTGCCTACATATCTATAAAAGACCATGCTCGGTCGTCAATTTTTTTTTCTGATTTTTGGTCAGAGTCTCTTCTACAAATACCCCACCTCACATGGTCATACGTAACAAAAATCCTACATACCTACGTGTAGACATTCATTTAGTAAAATGATAAAATCATGTTGTTATTTTAACATCTTCAGTGATCAATTCCCTGTTTTCATCATATACACTTGCATAAAAAACATGCAATTCGCTATTTTTGAAAATTTCAATTTATAATTTAACTCTAATTTAATTTAGAAACCTACAAATCTTGTTTTTCAATTTCGATACAATATATACTTACGCATACTAAATCGAATATATTCGTGAAATTAACGATCAATTTAAGTCACTGCACTATCACTAAAGAAAAAAAAGATTAAAAATGTAACTGTTTTTATGAAGTTTCGGAAGATTAGAAAATTACATTTAACTTTAAATATTAAGTGAGAAAAAATAGTTTTTACTTTTATTATGACGTATTATTTATTTCGCTAAAATATCATCATTGTATTTGTATTACTGAAAAATGCAATAATATATTTTTATTTTTTGCTTGGGTCTGTTTTGATTGCGTACCAGTTACATTCTACTGACATACCTATGTGTCAAAACGGGCCTATTATATTGCACGGACTATAATAAAATAAAAATATGGACAGTAGATACATATGTATAAAAATAACTTACATTGAGTGGAGATAGCAGGGTACGGTGGGGGTGGCTTAATCCATGATCCATCAGGCCTTTTCATGTGCCGTCGGTCTGATGCAAAGTTCTGCAAAAACAGCTTTGCAGGCACAACACGAAAGAATCTGAAATTAAATGTTAAAAATACTAATATCATGTGGTCAATATTTAGTTTACTGAAATAAATAAATTTAGTAAATATTCCAATATAACAATCATTAACTAGTACTTATTTTAATAATGCAATAACCTTACCTGTGGAAGTCTGACTTTAACACTTGATCAGTACGAAAAGTTTCTGTAACATATTTGTGGAAAAATGTTGGAAAAGGTAATTCAGAGTCCAAATCATACACAAGGCATGTCTTGCAGTCCCAAGAATAGAGGAATATGACATGGTAATCCTGAAATTAAAAGTAGGTCAATGACAGGGTATGAACATAGCTAACAAAGGACCATTCATTTCAAAATACTATAACAAATATTGGTACTGTATAGCAAGTATGTATATAGCGTGACACGATTTAGGTACACACCCATATGACAAGACGGTCCTCCTCACGCCCAGCCCTTTGTTTCCACAAAGGCACTGTACGGCAAGGATTGGATATGAAAACCACGTAGCACCTATCCAATTCTTCTGGAACTCTCAACGAAGCATCCTGACACAACTTCCACACATTTTCTTCACTGCGTAGAACAAAACAAAGTAATAAAATCATGCAGACCTCTTTGTTTAAAATGTTCTATAGTAAGCCAAGATAAACATACCAGTAACAAGACACGTGAGAACATTCTTCTCGTTTTGGAAATATAGGTTTCATTGATTTGTCGTTCTTTTTAGTATTTTCATTACTACTCAAATTATGTACTTCTGCATTGACCGACATAATGACAGTAATTGACAGCTTTTAACCTATATTATTTCTCTATGACCCTAACCACAGACTACTCAGAGATTTTTCTTTTTTTTTTTTTTGTTAAATTTTCCCTGTTACGGGACGGCAAAGGGATCTAGCCCATACAGCCAAGTCTTTAGTTTCATCTTCTTACTTGATTTTTGCATTAAAATGTGGGTGCCACACTTTTTAATGCGTCTAGGGAGTGCTTGGTGAGAAATGCATGATACAGACCTCATGATGGTGACTGATAAGAATTGTATAGTGGGATTTCCACCCACTATACAATTCTCAACGCCACATACACAAAACCTTTATTTCAATGATTCCTCATAACTGTTCGTCAACACGGATGCTTATGCAACAAAACGACACCACTTTCACTGCACAAAATCCACTCCGAAGCAATTTTGAATTATCGAAATAAAGATCGACATCAAGGAGCTTATTTCTTAGTATAAGCTCCTTGATCGACATCCAGACGCCATGATTCTTCTTCTTCTTCTTGAAATTGGCATTTAGGCTAATGTTGCCATTTGCCATATACGAGTTTGATAGTATTCAATGACGATTTTCGATATTCAATAAAAGGCAGGAAACCGAATCGTATTTTAAATTAGATAAGGTATCGGAGAGGAAATAGGTTAGGGAACCAGGTGAATAGGTTCTAAGGATATAAATGCATGAAATGAAAGAATAAGTGAATAGGGATGAGGATGATAATATTAGTAAATAGGCATAAAAATGGAAAGATGGGATAAATTAAATTTTTATGTCATTTTTTCTAATAAATAAGGCTAAAAGTTTATAAATATTTGGATTATTGCCATATAATAGGATGGGAATGGAAGTAGGTAAAGGAATATCAAGATTTAATAGAGATTCTATAAAAGAATCTCTGTCTAATCGCGGACAAGCAAGAAAAATATGATTTATATCGCTCTCAATCTCACCACATTCACATGTCGCATCGTTGATAATGCCAAATCTGGCTAAACGTTCAGGTGTACAAACATGACCAAGACGCATTCGAATTAAAATTGAAGTCACTGTCTTATTAAACCTCAATTTGGTAAACCAAGGCTTAACAGGAACAGTAGGTTGGATATTTCTATAATATTTGGCTATTGTAATACCACCTTCTGTCCACAACTTTGTCCAGGATAATTGAAGGTCAACGTTGGATAAGCTAACTAAATCAAGACTGTAGTTTTTGTAAGAGTCCATATCACCACACCGTATGGCGTCGCGAGCTATATGATCCGCAAACTCGTTGCCGGTTATGCCACAATGGCTAGGTATCCAGGCGAAAGATACCGAATAACTTTTAGCTGAACATTCTAAAAGCGAATCACGTATTTTGAAAATTAACGGATACATTTTAACTTGAAAAGGAAATTTTTGTAACGCTTGTAAGGCACTTAAAGAATCAGAAAAAATGACAGTTTTCTTTAACTTTGCTAAAAGTATATACTCAACAGCTTTGTAAAGGCCCAGACACTCTCCAGTAAAAACGGAAATCTGCGGAGGAAGTCGAATTTTTTGTTGTATTTTGTAATTGCTATGGTAAACACCGACACCAACGTCTAGCAAGTCAGTTTTAGATGCATCTGTAAATATTTTGTGCCAACCATACCAATATCCATCAACAGCCACATTAAAATAGGTATTGGCATTTGATTTCTCGATTTTTAGGTTAAAATTAATATTAGGAATCATTGTTAAAGAATCATATTCGGAGGCAAATATTGGAAGGATAGGACTTGAATATGTTGCCGAATTGATATTTAAATATTTTTTAAAACTTTTAACCAATGGGGGCAATGATTTGTGATTCCAGTATCCGGATGATGCCATTTTCTTAGTTAGTAGTTCAATTTTCTGTACAACTGTATTATTATTATTTAATTGAATTGATTTATACAAAAATCTGTCTGCTAGGAGTTGACGACGTAAGTATAGAGGAGGATCATTGCACTCAACTTGCAATGCACATATTGGGCTTGATTTCATAGCTCCGCTAATAAGTCTTAAGGCCTTTGCTTGTATCTTATCCAGCTTCTTGTAGTTAGTTACGTTACAAGGCTCAAGCAAAAAGGTCCCGTAATCCAAAACACTTCTTACCAGAGCAATGTAAAGCAACCGCAAAGAAACCGGATGACTACCCCACCAAACTCCAGCAAGACATCTTAAAATATTAAGATTACGCTCACATTTTGAAAGTATATATTCACAATGAGAAGTTCCTGTAAGTTTAGAGTCAAGAAGTATACCTAAGTATTTAGCCTCATGCTTTTGGGGAAGACATTGATTACTAAAATTAATGTTTAACATAGTCTGAGAACGCATTCTTGTGAATAACACAACTGAAGTTTTAGAAAGTGAAAGGTTGAAACCATTTAGATCTAGCCAGGATTTGAAGAGAAATATAGATTTGTTTAGGTTGATTGAAATTTGGGATATGGAGCTGTTTAGACAATACAATACAACATCGTCGGCATATTGTATTACAGCACACGACTTGTCTAGTGAACCTTCAAGATCGTAAGTATATAAATTATACAGTAATGGACTAAGTACCGAACCTTGAGGCAAACCCTTAGATACACGTCTTTGTATTACAGTATCACCAATAGAAAGTGTCAGATATCTTTCAGAAAATAAATTAATTATAAAGTTACATAGTCTAATGGGAATTTTAAGAATGTTTAACTTTTTATGCAATAACGATATGTTAACATTGTCATACGCAGATTTTATGTCAATAAAAACGGCACCAACGGATGCGTTATCAGAAAATGCTATACGAATATCAGAAATTAATATAGAAATGCAATCATAGGTACTTTTCCCACGTCTAAACCCAAATTGACTATTAGAAAGTAGGCCTTTATTTTCAACATACCATTCTAATCTATTTTTAATTAAATGTTCAGCAATTTTCACTAAAACGCTAGAAAGAATAATGGGTCTATAGGACGAGACTTCGGAAGACGATTTATTCGGTTTTAGAAATGGCAACACAACTTGCTGTCTCCATGCCGACGGAATGTTACCTGTCAGCATGACATTGTTTATAACATGTAAATAATAACTTAAAACTTTATCCCCGAGGTTGACTATAAAAGAATATGGTATGCCATCAGCTCCTGGAGCTGAATCTTTTAAATTACCTAGGATTCCTTTTATTTCAGATAATGAAAAAGGAGAGTTCAATCCCGAATTATGGTCTGGGTATGGTGAAAGTAGAGTTAACTCTGCTGCCGATGGCGGAACCAAATTGTCCATAAATTGTCGAGCCATATCTAAAGAAAGAGTAGAAAAAGAAGGTTGAACGAAGGCTGATCGGAATCTGCGGATATTATTCCATACTACTGAAGGGTGCGTGTCAGGAGAAACCGATGAACAAAATTTTTTCCAGGCATCATATTTTTTTTTCTTCACAAATTTTTTCACATTAGCCATGATTCTTGTGAGTTCATTAAAGTTTGCTAAACTCATATGCTCACGATATAGCCGTTCAGCATTCTTTCTTCGCCTTATCTTTGCAGTACACTCTTCATCCCACCATGGAGGAGAGGGAATTAAATATCCTCCAGGTTTCTTAACTGGGAAAACTTCATCAGCTATAATGATCATGCACTTAGCTAACGCATCAGAGCATTGATCTTCATTACCTAATCTAATATTAGGTAGGGAATAAAATTTTTCCTCTAACTTCTTTTTATATAGTTCCCACTTGGCATTTTGTAATTTGTATTTTAAATTAGGCTTTTGCTTAAAATTGTTTTTTGTTATATATGGAAATGTTATTACTAACGGATAATGGTCACTTCCATAAGTGGAAGTGAGTGGGTGCCATAGCAATGACAGAGCAAGACTTGGTGTGCAAATTGAAAGGTCAACCGCACTAACACACTCATTAGGGTTAGTGAGCCGTGTAGCTTCACCAGAGTTTAAAGTACATAAGTTATTTCTGTCTAAAATATCTAATAAATGTTCCCCATAGCCATTTGTAAAAGAACTACCCCAAGACTGATGGTGACAGTTAAAATCACCAAGAACTAAAAATGGTTTAGGAAGTTGACATAAAACATTGTTTATATCATTAAGTATTGATATGGAGGGGTGTGGTAAGTAAATTGATACAAAAGAAATGTTGTTTATTATAGCTCCTACAATACAATAATCATCACTTGAAGGCAATGAGAAACCTTTGTATTGATATGTATTTTTGATTAAGAGGGCCACGCCACCATGACCATCTGATCGGTCTTGTCTCAAACAAAAATATCCAGAAATCTTAAAATTAAAACTTGGCTTAAGCCAGGTTTCTGAAAGAGATATAATAAATGGGTTGTATTTGTTAATTAAATGAATAAGATCTGATTTCTTGTTGGTGATACTTCTACAGTTCCATTGAACCACTTTGGCCAACTGGTCCATTGTGGTGAGAGTATGTTTGAATAGCTTTAAGCAAAGGGGCAACGTCGGACGGTATAGAATTGTTATTATGTGTTATGTAATTAATAAGATTAATAATAATGTCAGTAATTGTAGGATTTTGAGAATTGTCCTGATTATGGTTAATGATAGTACCATTGCCACTACCACTAGGCATGTCATAATCCCTAATAATATTATGGTGTTCAATTTTATTGTATCCTTTATTCAAAATTCTATGTGAAAAATCCTTTGGTTTGTTATAAACAGTTTTTTTGTAAGAATGGTTATTATTCTGTGAAAATTGTGTTGATGGGGAAGTTATAAAATTTATACTTGGTTTCGATGGTTGTGATAATAACACATCAGAAAATGACCTACCAACTGCCGGATGTAATTTAGCTGCCTCAAAATATGAAATGTTATTATTTGCCATAGAAATTTTAATGCTCCTTTGTCTTTCATATTCAGGGCAAATGCGCTTTATAGCAAAATGGTGGCCATTACAGTTACAACAACTAGCACTCTCTTCCTCCACAGAACAACTCTCACCAGAGTGGTCCTGACCACACTTATAGCAACGTGGCTTTGCTCGACATTGAAGCTTTGTGTGACCAAAGCGGCAACAATTATAACACTGTACTGTAGGATAAATATAGCGGTCAACTATCAAAGAATTATAGCATAAGAACACCCTCGATGGGAGCATCTGGCCATCAAAAGTAACAACTATCGATTGTGTTGGCTTCCATGTAGCAGTATTGTCAACAATAACTTTATAATTAAGACGCCTAATTTTAAGAATTTCACCACAACCGTCTGGAAGAGACATTCTTTCTTTAATTTCATCGGGAGTCCAATCTTGGGGAACACCACGTATAAGACCCATGCGTGTTATATTAAAGGTTGGTATAAATGCTTTGTACTGGTTTTCTGACAATTTCTTATCTTTTATAAAATTATTGGCGGCTTCGAATTTAGAAAAAGAAAGGCTAATTCTATTCCTACCGATTTTCTTTACACTTCCGTCTAATATATTGTAAAAGTTATTTCTTTTAAGAAAGCTGCCAAAATGTACAGGATGAAGTGTTGTAGCATCGTTAAATGAAGTTTGTTCACGTTGAACATGAACAACAAAAGGTGGTAAATCCTTAGCACTGTAAAATACTCGTCCAGAAAGATTTGTGGTAGATTGTGAATGAGATAAATCACTTTGTTTTGCAGGTTCTGGTGGTAAAAAGACAGGGCGTGCATCTTGTTTATTGACTTCATTGTTATCATTACCATTAATATTTTCCGAGTTATTACAAGCACAACCTGTGCTTTTACCCGCCATTTTGTTCTTACAGTGTTTGCAAAAACTTAACTTAGTCCTTTTCCTTTTTTGGCAAGTTGACCACTCAAACTCATTATCATTGTGATCTATATCCAGACTTGTATCTTCATGGCTTGTAACAGTCACATTTAACCCTACAGAAGGAACTGTTCCACCTGGGTCAGGTGGATCGTTCATGGTAGTGCATGAAGATGAAAAAAAATAAAGAACTTACCAAGAGATGAGATGACAAATAAATAAATAAACAACAAAAAACTAAATATATACAAATAAACTACTCAACTGGTCCAATTTACTATGAAATTAAAATTTTAAAGAATTTAAAAGCTAGAAACACTCCCGCCTACTTCAACGTTTCCCGCCCTTTCAGACGCCATGATTACCCGCCAAACACGAGATTTTTCTTAACAGGTATTATGGCTTGATATTTAAGATCTTTGAGCCATATCTTCAATTTGGTAATTACTTCTTTCTTATGTTTGCATTAAAATATGGATGTGATTTTAATGAATTTGGAGAGTTTTCTTCGACAAATTCATCACACCAGTAGTTAGGGAATAGGCCATTCCCTAACTTTTACAGACAGTTGAAAGTGATGATCACCGAGTGAATTACACATCCATTGCTGTTTTACACGATACGTTATTATGGCACTTGTCGCGTAAAACAGCAATGGTTACGTAATTCACTCAGTGATGATCACTTTCAACTGTCAAAAAAAAGCCCCCCTGACCTAATGCTAATGACGGATGAGGTGGATATCCCACTATAAAATTCTCAACGTCGGCAACGCTGATGCTCGTATGTATACATCAAAATAACACCACGTCATGCACTGCACAAAATCCATAACACGGTTTCCCGCCAAACACCTAAGTTGTAATAGCTGTAGTTACTCTATAGCTTCATGTGTGTACTCTGAGTGTATGAGTGTATTAAAGCAATTTTCTAATTAAAACTGGAAGCCACATTACAAATAAAAAGTGAAGACAAAAATTTGACTTTGAAACTTCTTAGTTCTCGTATGTCTCCTTGTAACCATTCTTTGTCGCGCTGTCGACTCAGAGGAAGGTTAGTCCTTCCTCTGAGGCTGTCGATAGCCTTATGACGTAATTAAGGACATCTGTCAAATCGACGTGGGTGGTCTCGCTCTATAACGCCGCGTCCTATTAAAATGACGATTCCTCCGAAAATTTGTATGAAAGATATATATAAAACTTATATTGTTGAAATCTGTAAATATAAGCTATCAGAATTTATATAATTTAGTATACTTTAACCTTACAATTTATTGTTTATTTTAAGATCAAAGTTCGAAATGTAAGAAAAAATGAATATTGCGCGTTATATTCTTTGAAAAAATAAACATTATGTAAGTCTTTTAAATGTCTTCCCTTTAATTTATAAAAGGATATAAAGTTTAACAAAAAACCTTTATAAAATGATACATTTCCATAGATTTTACACGTAGATTGAGAATAGAGTATAGATAAGTCATCAGCGTACACCTAAGCGAGATAGCAATACACTACAATACAATACACTATGTATATACATACTATACCTATAGCTACAACAATAGAATAAGTATTGGCTTTTACAGCCAATTATACAACAATTCACCATTACTACAAACGAAATCACACAAAATACTGCGTATTAGAATGATTAGATTGTTAAAACTGACATAAAATCACTTAAAATTATGAGAAATATCAAAGCACCACGCACTTGTCTGCCACCAAAGCAATGGTGGCAAATATAAAAATCCGATACGCAAACAGAGACAAAAAAAATGTTTTGTCCTGCTCTCCCGTATATATCAGACATATAAGCTTTCTCACTCTAATAATTATTATTCTTTAGTAGCTCATCTATACTCTATTCTCAATCTACGTTTTTACACCACAAGCATTTAAATGACTTGCTTCGTTTAGGCGGCCCTAAAGCTACCCACAAAAACCGTTACGTTACGTTTTTTATGGCACACCGGGAAATTTGCCATCCTTCTTCTTCTTCTTATTTTAACGAATGGCGATCGCGACACATAAAGATTACGCATTGCGCCAATATCAAGTGAAAATTTTATTAATGTAACCGACAATTTTACGGTAGATTGAGGTTAAAATGGAGTCTCTCAACACGTGTTTTTGCAACAAGAACTCGGGAGAAAACCTTTGCCATCCTTATCCTATTAATTACAAGTTCTTTCAATTAGAACAGGATAGTTATAGGTTTCAAGGGGTAATTCAGCCGTTAAATACGGTGGCAAGAATCTGGCAAAAATCCGCCAGTAGCTGGCGTCCGACAGACGCGCATGATTCAAAATCGGCCAGTAGCTGGCGTTTCGACAGTTGAGGGGCTACCTAAGCTGTGCGTTAATTTTAAAGTACGCATAGTGTCGATACCCACCAAAGTATTGTCTATGAATAGGTTTTACGACCCTGTGCGTCCACGGCCACTATGAGAGCTCAAGTCTTGCCATGTGGCACGCACTGAGAAATGCCTTATTTTGCATAGCATTGTTTTTTTACTGAGGTATGACTTTACCTCATAGATTTGTAATTACTGGCGTTTATAGATTGGCATTGAATCGATTAGGGCGAGACCAAAAAATGGACCAATGTGTGAGTAATGCGCATGTGTGCGTGAAAAACTACTGCAGTCAGACAGTTTTGCTGTCTTTTCTACAGGCTTACCACCTCCTTGTGTGTGAAATGGTCTCGTCTATCTATCTCGCTCTTATATACGCGTTATTGTGCACTTTCTCTTTCACATTGCCGATCTACAGTTTCTTAAAGTTATGAGTTATCTAGTTAAAGAAGCAAAACTTTGTGGCAATGGATAATAAGGTGTGATATTTTGTGGTTTGTTATTGTGATCATTTCTTTAACAATTATTTACAAAATAGACATTTTGGAATGTAAGTTACCTTTTATAATACCTACGTACAGTCAACAGCACATCAGGTTACCAGAAACTGTCAAATTTTCTTAATAGATTTGGCGCTTTTTGATACTCACGTTTAAGGTTGAAATTCAATTGGAGTTTGAAAGTTTTGGGTAGTCTGATTTGCTGTTATCTGTACCAAGGAGCTTATATTACCTATAGAATGGAGTCATTAGTCAAATGAAAAAAGTGAGGGCAAAAATTTTGACAACCCTTGACATTTCTTGACATTTCTTGACATTAGCTAGAGAGGCTCTGTCTCTTTCTAGTAGGGTGCCTATAGCAGAAAAAATAATTACGGACAATCTTGGACTTCGTTAAGTTAATAAAATTAATTAGTACTCAAAGTTTAAAATATTTTTGAGTTTACCATGACAAAGAATTAACATTCATAATAATTAGTTTTAATCTTCCGTACAACTGTCTGTTACTATAAGTAAATTTACACTTAACATTGGCGAAATATAAAAATGAAAAAGCTCTTTATTAAATGGACTTTGCTAAGTACTTTTAAATCGTCAAAAGCCCTACCACCATTTCGGGACGAAATAATAATTATTATGGTGAGATGGAGCAGAAATGGCGAAAGACTCCGGCGAAGAACTCTCATTACTTTGAAATCATTACAAAATTTTAAGCTGTGCTTACAATTTTGTAATGATTTCAAAACATCAATACAAATCAATAAATAATTATCAATTTAATTTAAGTTACAGTTTTACATGCGTATATTTTGGGTAGTTATTAAAAATAAATAAAGTAGTAGTAGTGGTAGTGGTAGTTTTATAAATTCTGTAACACACTAAGTTTATTCCTTAATAAAAACTTGATCACAAGAACTGTTCTATTTTAAATCTAAACATAAATAACAATCTAAACATTCATATATTACATATGTGACTCAAGAATTTATGTAAAACAAAGTTATATATACACATAATATTGATACTTAAAAGAACATAATCCTTTATTATTATATGATACAGTGATATCCGCAGAACATAGTTACATATTCACATAAATACTTCTAAATTACAAAATATTGACCTAAAATATATTACTTTCATATCAATCGATGTTTCATAATACTTTATAATGATTGGCAAAATAATCGATTCTGTAAAACAACTAAGAAAAAAGTTACAGCTAATTTTGTACAAGACAAACTTAAAATCGCTCTGCTAAAATAAAGAAAGAATTATGCAGATGTGACTTTATTCTATCATGAGACCAACAATTAAAAATATGAATACCGGTAAAAGATGTAAAAGAATCATTTGTACTCGTAACTTGATTAATACTGGTTAACGTTTGACAAGGTATATAACTTTGTCATGTGTTAACCAGTATTAAAAAAATATGCATAAAACGATAAGGATTTCCTATGTAAAGTTGGTCGGTACGCAACGTATCACACCATGTATTTGGAATAGCCCGTATTAACTTTTTTCGGTTTCAAAGAGTTTGTACCTCATTCTTACTTTAAATTGAACGCCCTACATATATATATATCAACCTTCTGTACCTGTTACTCAGTTACGAAGTCAGAAGGATAAGAACCTTGTTCCTAAAGCCGTAATAGTGTAATTTCCGCCTAGGGTCTTTCGGAAATCTAAAAAGAAAAGAAAATTGTATTTATACAGGCACTTTTAACTTGTAATTAGCATATTAAAAACTATCAATTGATAGGCTTGAATAGCACAGTCACAATTTTATTAATGCTGTGTCAATTTTACTAACCCAAATTCGAGTGAAGTTTGAGGTCACTGTGCATATTTAATAAAATACACTATTACACTGGTAAAATCCAATCAATCATTTTGAATATGTTTCTCAATTAAAATAATGTACATTGCACAAATTACATGTTTTGTTTGTAAATAAACGTTCCCAACCAAAAATGGGTAGAACGATTTATGTATTATATATATACATAATCTATAAACTATATATATAATCTATACATATCTATATAACAGCTATTTCAAAGACTTAAAAAATATATATATCAATTTTGATTGCCATTTCTGAAAGGATAAAGGTTATTATTTTATAATAATTCTGGAAATCCTAGTCACCCTAGTCAATTTGTTTACACATATTTGAATAAGTAATTTATGTATGAAAATTAATTAAATTCAGATAGTATTAAAGCCGAGTATCAGAAATTACTTTCCCCTATGGAGTTTCGCCCAATAACGATAATCATATGGAATAACATGTGAAAAACCAATTTTACTTAGGTGAACAATAATATGCAATTATAACACTTACAAGTGAAATTTCAGACTGCATCCTGGATACCACTCACTTCTGCAACCACGAACTATACAGCGATGCACCATTTTGCACTATTTATAGTTATTAAAATGTAAAAAAGCCGTACCAAAATCGCGAGTCGATATTTATGAATACGTCAATTACGACAACTTATGTCATGTTGAGATTTCGGGACATTGACACATGACGAAAGTGCTGCCATTACATAAATCCTTTCATTTCCCATAAGTTATAGAAAGAATCACAAAGATGATTTTCAAAATAAAATACAAACCTAAACATTAAAAGTAAATATATTAGATTTATTACTTTCATTGATAATAAATACTGATAATTGAATACAATATGTTAAGTTTTTAGCTACTTTTCTACTTTTGTTTTAGAAAGATGGCGAAATACTGGGGAAATCTTGTTTCTATGTAGTCGTGTTTAGAAAGAGATGACGACAATTTCTAGAAAGAGAAATGTGAAATTTGAAATGTCAAGTATTGTCAAAATTTTTGCCTTCACTTTGTTACTTTGTCTAATGACTCCATTCTTTAGTATAAGCTCCTTGTATCTGTACATATTCATTTCATGACATTTGTTTTGTTAGATTCAGATTAAGATAAAGCGTTGAAATTACTATGTATGTATGTACTATATAAAAAATAGGTGTACATTCATGTATATATTATATTCATGTAATAATGTACATTCATGTATATCTTTTGTTCAATTGCTCGAAGCATCGAGTGCTCAATTAGTTCAATTAATTACGAGGTGACAACACTAGCCTCATCCTATCATCCGCCATCCGCCGCCATATTTAATTTAGCATCATTTGGTTTGTGGTTGAGGACAGCTGGCTGTGAATTTATTTACACGCCAGCTATTCTCTTTTAGTTGTCTTTAAAGTTTCTTTCACATTGGATAAAGAGTGGGCGGTGCGTTGTCCTAGGTTTCGACCGGACTAGCGTATCGTCCGGGCTTTTTGAATTCACAGACTCGACTTTCTTATTTTTAAGAAAATAAACCAGGATGACCCGTAAGTAGTGTACAGATACTTGTTATCATAATACTTTGCAGTGCACGCAGTTCATGTTAACACACATCACAAGCATCAACAAATGAATATTAGGCCATCCAAAATTACATTTTGTAGAATGTTCTAGAGATCTAGGTAGAACATGACAACACCACACACAATGAGCCCAGTTACTGTGACGCTTTAGTTTTGTTGAGAAATTTATTCTTTCCGCTGGTTCTAGTAATTACTATGTGACTTTGTTGAAACAAATTGTAAGCCTAACATGGATTAAACATTTTTACAGCATTACAATGAATGACCTATTTTCTGTTATTTTTAGGTGGAAATCAACGAGATTTGGCTCGTGCCAAGAACCAGAAGAAACAACAAGAAATTCAAAAGAAAAAGACTGCCAGTGAGAAGACTGGTATGTCCCTCCAAGAAAGGAAACATAGGTGATCAAAAACAAATATAAAATTTATTTATTTTTTAATAAAATTGATGATTGGTAAGATTACCATCTGTCATTGTAAACATTCCTAATTAATGTAAACATGTCATCATAGTAGTGTAAAAAAGCTATATCCATCAAGTTGTGTTGTGAAATGAATTACTGACCTTGTTAACTCCTAAAATGCTTTCAAAGTATGCAGTCACTCATAGATCTAATATCTGTTTTAGGGATGCTGAATTAATGCGAGAAAAACAACGAAAAAAAGAGGAGCAAGCAACAGGTAATGTACAGAAGCAAGCTGTACATTAGTAATAAAGAGTTTTGAAGGCTCCATAATATTATGAACACTAAATGTTGAGCTTTGTTGCTGAGAGCTGGAATTGTTCATGTGATACATAAGCAATCATTTAATTTAAATTTACAAGTTTATACTAAAATTTCAGTTTCAACTAAAGCCTAATTCAATAAATTACCCAATTACAAGCTGTGTTTTCTTTGTTTAGTGTGTGTGAACAAGTGTGGTAATTGTCAAGATCGAAATGTAGTAATGAATGATAGGTAGTAATTAATATTATCAATAGAAAGTGTTGGTCACAATATAATAGCATTTATGCAAATCTTAATGTTAATTTGACTGAATAGGTTTGTATGTATATTATTCAACTACCTACTTTTGTACAATAAAAGTTTAAGATACAATATGTGTAGTTTTTGTTTTCTTGGAGTGTGCATTGCACATTATTACTCAACACATTGAACAGATAAATTCTTGTGTTTAATCATCATAATTATGTATTTAAAAATGGGAGGTTTTTCCTCAATTAGATTCCATTATGAAATATTTGCAAAGGCCATGACATTTAAAAAAGGTTAACTTTTAGACTTTTCCTCAAGGCAAAAGTAGCTACAGTACAAAATTATGTTAATAGTAGTATATGACAGTAATAGAAAAAGGAATTTTATTATAATTGAAAATGATGAAAAACATGGGAAAAATTTTAGTCATGCATAAGTGCTGAGACAGGACTTGATCCCGCAACCTTTTGATATCCGAGTGACTGCTCTTCCAACTGAGCTACACAGGACTGTCTTACCTCAGTAATGCTACATCTATGAAGCTGACATATTGTGATGTGGCTCAGGCTGTCTGGACAAATCTTCAAAATAGCTTACATTTAAGTAGGTCAATAGGGCATTTTATGTGACGGCTAACCACCCTTACTTCAGAAGTGGTGACGCTACAGAGTCTTAGATAATCGATCGAAACCGTGTCCAGCCAGCTTGAAAAACCACTTTTCGCTGGTCTCTCAATCTCGGTAACGGAAGTGGTTTTGAAGACTTTTTGCATATCAACGGGCGTCACATAAATTTGTGACGGGCATCGAGCTAAAAGTTTTATGATACGTACAGCGGTTTATTAGAAAAATGCAAAAATCTGTGTCCAGCCAGCTTGAATTTACGTATAAAACTTCTGGCTGGCACTTCTGAATCTCGATAACGGGAGCGTTTTCGAATATGGTTCCTCTACTAACTAAATGTGACGCAAGTTGTGACGGTAATAACGTTTGATTTATGGCGTCACGTGTAATGGTTTACGAGAAATCAATTAAAAACTGGTGTCCAGCCAGCTTGAAGTTCAAGCTGGCTGGACACACATATCTCCGCTGCCTGATGGTCTACGGCCTTCGTAATATGTTAAAGTTTTTGTGACGGGGACGATAATGATAATCTGATGTTGTGACGGAGAAAGTTTACGTAGTTTTAAAGATATTGATCATTTAATTTTTTCCATACAAACATCTATTAATAATGTTAGGTGACCATAATTTTACACAAATAAAGGATTTCTTTTTAATCGACTTATCGGCCGGTTGTGGCCACACCTGCATTGTATTTGATTTTTTCCGTGAGAATAGGTTTTCCCGCAGTAAAAAAAATTAAATAAAAAAAACCGCCTTCAAAACTAAAAACGGGAGAAATAAAAGTTTTGTTTATAAAAATCTAAATGTTTTTAGAGGTCGGTCCCGAATACAAGTGACAACGTTTATTACAAATATTGAGGTTGGCACCGACCTCAAAAAAAATTAGATTTTTATAAACAAAATTTTTATTTTTCCCGTTTTTAGTTTTGAAGGCGGTTTTTTTCTGCTTTTTAGTGTTTTAAGTATAGAAATTTTCAGAAAACTACTTCAAGATCTTTTAGACACACAAGTGATAAAATTATGATATCATCAATGTCAATTAAATAGGCATTATTAGGGATAACTCAAAAACTATTTGTCAGATGTCGATAAAATTTAAATGGGACCCCATGACAAGCACTAGCTTCCAAAGGTCAAAAGAATCTTCAAAATCGGTCCACTCAGTAACGAGTTATGAGGTAAGAAACACTAAAAAAACATACAGTCGAATTAATAACCTCCTCCTTTTTTGAATTCGGTTAAAAAAGCGTAAATAAGTGTTAATTCAAAATAATAATTGACTACCAGCGCTGCCTAAAAAGAGCCCCCACTTATTATTTTGTGTTACTTTTTGCCCATCATTAGTTTTTACGAGTTGAATAGTCAGATTGTCAGAATAGTTTTCTTTCCTAAATAAGTCCACCATTTGTATATCTACTGGTAAGAATTTCGAAATAAGTCTCCTTTTTTGGAGGTAGAGGAGGGTGGGGGGAAGGAAGGGAGGGGGTGGAAGTCGCCCCCCGTAAATTTCGAATGCCGGAAATGCTTACTTTTTTTTATAAAAAATTTACCTCAAAATATATGAAAAAACCCTAACCTACCTATCACCCAGCCATGTAGGTGCATAAAACACTAGACACGAAAACTCGAAAGCAACCAACGGAATGACGCAATTTAACGCTGTCAGAAATGTCAAAACTATTATCAAAATAGTGGATTGGCGTTTCGTTTCACGCGTTTTAGTACTTCAAACTAACTTCAAAAGTTTTAAAATCTTATCATAACCTAAAAAAGTATAGAAATTACGTTTTGTTTCACGCAATCACAATACAATAAATACGAATTTAAAAAAAAAAATTAAAATATTTAAAGGCAACTCCGGCAGCCGAAATTGTTTTAGGGTGATCTTACGGAGCTTCCTTGAGCCCCCTACACATTCAGTTTCCTCAGATTCAGGCGACTCGTTTCGAAGTCCGACCCTATCTACTTACTCTCCGATTAGGGGCCAGGCTTCCAAGTGAAAGCTTTCGAAATGCAACTGGGATATTCGCTAGGATGAAGATTTGTACCCACATCTACTATTTTTTGTGCAATAAAGAATAAATAAGGTACCTAATTAAAATAAATGCTTTACCGTCGTTAATTTGTTTTCTTTTTTCCCACCTCAATGAGAAAATATTAACTATCATTTTTTTGAGAAAACCCAGAGTAAGTACCTAGTCGTAGGGCGCGCCATAATCGGTATAGCATGCGGGTGATGAAAGAGTCTGATTCAGAGGAAGAGAACATAATTATGATTCGAACAGTTGTCCTAGTAGTACCAACTTTAAGCAACAGATGGCGACACCAACATCAACTACCTACCTATTGAACCCAAGTCGGTCTGCGGCAGCGTATGAGCACGTTCAGAAATTGTTCAGTATCTTTTCGTGACCAAGATATTTCCTAAAAAATATTTTTACAGTAAAATATAACTAAATATACTTAAAATATTTTTGACTCTCTTTGCCGGAAAGTATTTACTTTTAATAGAATTTTTAGAAGAAAAAAGAAACCATTGTATCCTGTGTTGCTATAGCATTATTTATGCAATAGCATTAATTATTTATGCTTACCATGAAAAACACCAATACTTACCCACTAAAAAGAGTAGTTATCTGCACGTAAATAATCAATTACGCAAAAAATTACCCCCTTTCAACACCTCTACGCTTTTGTCTTCTATCAATTAAAATATCTAGATACTGTAAATGTAGGTTAGTAGGTAGGTATTAATATCACCAATACACGTATTTTCGTTCATTAAAGCCTTAAAATAATATACTTGTTTCTACATAAAACCTACAATATTGGTAACCCTACTGCAGTGTTTGTATGAAAATAATTTAATGATCAATATCTTTGAAACTACGTAAACTTTCTCCGTCACAACATCAGATTATCATTATCGTCCCCGTCACAAAAACTTGAACATATTTCGAAGGCCGTAGACCATCAGGCAGCGGAGATATGTGTGTCCAGCCAGCTTGAACTTCAAGCTGGCTGGACACCAGTTTTTAATTGATTTCTCGTAAACCATTACACGTGACGCCATAAATCAAACGTTATTACCGTCACAACTTGCGTCACATTTAGTTAGTAGAGGAACCATATTTGAAAACGCTCCCGTTATTGAGATTCAGAAGTGCCAGCCAGAAGTTTTATACGTAAATTCAAGCTGACTGGACACAGATTTTTGCATTTTTCTAATAAACCGCTGTACGTATCACGAAACTTTTAGCTCGATGCCCGTCACAAATTTATGTGACGCCCGTTGACATGCAAAAAGTCGTCAAAATCACTTCCGTTACCGAGATTGAGAGACCAGCGAAAAGTGGTTTTTCAAGCTGGCTGGACACGGTTTCGATCGATTATCTAAGACTCTGTAGCGTCACCACTTCTGAACTAAGGGTGGTTAGCCGTCACATAAAATGCCCTATTGACCTACTTAAATGTAAGCTATTTTGAAGATTTGTCCAGACAGCCTGAGCCACATATATTGTGCCTCACAGTGATGCAGATTTACAATGAGATATTTTTACTGTTTATCACTTAAGTTAGACATTTTGCGTTTTGAAACCTTGATTTAGTTTATAGCACCTATTGCTATTTCGCGTCCTTCGCGCCAGCGACGGTTGCCCGCTCGGCTTGAGTCGTAAACGTTCGGCCGGCACCCGAGCGAGGCCGGGCGTGCGCCGTCCGACCGCCAGTATACAGAGAGTCGCGAAGCGCGCAAGTTACGAAGGCAAGACGTACGCGCTCTGCCTCGCGCAATATCTCGTGATCTATTTTCTGTACCTACTCGTAATTGTTGTATTACTTTAACTATTAAACACACAGTTTATATCTGAAAACGGCCTTTTTCTTAAATACGAACCCGTACCATAAGTGGCGTCCCAACGTTTGGCCGTGTTTTAGTGTTCTAAAACTGTTATGTTTTCAAATTTTAGATTGTGTTGGAGTAGTAAATACAACAATTAAAACCTTTGTGTTGAACTATATAGTGTTTAGTGCCGAAACAGTGACTTTCCAGTGTTTTCTTCGATTGGTGTGTGTCAAAGTGTTCCACCTCTCGCCCCGCTTGGTTACGTTACGTTTTTGCGCACAACACCATAGTGAACAACAAACTTGAACAATATTTCTAGATAGTAGAACTTGTAAAGTATAGGTGAATGTAGTGTATATAGTGTTTTTTTGTGTAACAAAACAATAGTGATAGTATTTATGTTCCAAAGTTAGTGTGCCTACGCTACGTCGTGAAATTACTTTGTAGTTCACTCGCCATCTTGGAACGTTTTAGAACATTTTCAAATACCTACATAGGAACCTATTTTCTGCAACAGTGTTGTAAGCTTCATATTTTATAGGTATTTTTGTTATTATGGACATTTTGGACAATTTTGTTTCGGTTTTAGACTTTTAGTGCTTACGTCAATATTCTGAGAAATAGTTACGTGTAATAGAGTAATGTTTATGTGTTTGTAGTTTGTTAGGTATTAATATTGCAGTTAGTTGGACTTTAATAAGTGTGGAACTCGGACTAATATATAGGTATAGACATGGTGCTAACGCGGTCACGTGCTAATAGTGCTACACGTAACGCAGAACAAAGGGAGATGTTCCCTGCAGCTAGAGAACAGTTTGACGGTCCAGGACCGTCGAATTCGGATGGAGGTGCTACTTTCGTTGACGTGCGATCGTCGACGCCGCCGCTGGCTGGACGCCCCGCGTCCGCCAGCGCCTCGCCAACTCCGCAGCTGTACGGGCGTGAGCCGCCCGCCTTTCTACACATGTCGCCGCCGCACGGGCAGGCTCCGCCCGTCGCCTCGCCTTATCCACCAATGTCCGCGCCGGTTGTGATGTCGGACCAACAGCTGGTATTTCTATTGCAATCATTACGGACAATGGCGCCTATACAAGTCGCGCCGCCGGTACAGACTCATGTAAGTGCTAATCTTTCTAATTGTTCTGCGAGATTCGACGGTACCGGGGACGTAATTGCGTTTATAGACTCAGTTCAAATTTATAAAGACTGTTTGAGTGTTACTGATGACATTGCGTTAAGGGGACTCCCCATGCTATTCACCAATTTTGCCGCTACGTGGTGGCAAGGCGTCAAGCATTCAGTGAACAAATGGGATGAAGCACTAGCCTTATTGCGTCAGACATTTGGCCCGCGTTTGCCGCCTCCTAGGATATACAGGGAGATCTTCAGCCGAGAGCAGGGTAGTGAGAGAACAGACGTTTTTATCTGTAGATTTAGAGCGCTTGTAGCACAGTTACCCCCCCATACATTAGCCGAAAATCCAGTACAGCTAGATATGGCATACGGCTTACTACATAGACGGATTAGGGAGAGGGTAGCTAGAAACTCTTTTACGTCGTTCAGCGAACTGCTCCAACTGGCACGAGCAGCAGAGGATGTGCTTGAGGAAAAGGGTTCCGATGTTCATAAAGTCACACGCGCTTCGACATCGGTTGCTCCGCCAAATGATAGAGACCATTTAATGCCGACGACTTTCATGCAAACCTCAATGGCTAGTTCTTCTAGGAACGGTCCCGTAAACACGCCAGTCAGTAATAAAGTGCCCAGACCTAGGTGTACATTTTGCAAGATGTTTGGCCATACAAAAGAGTATTGTAAAAAACTTATGAAGAAAGAAGATAATGTTAAAAGTGAACCAGCTTCAACGCCTTCGGAGCTGCGCCCATCGCTGTCATGTTTTGGATGCGGTGCGCCCGGGGTTGTAAGATCGAACTGTGCGATGTGCAAAGAAAAAGGTTTTAAACCGTCAACGTCTAGCTTCCAATCGGTGTCAGCCTGTCATAATGTATTCGATCCGCGGGTGAGACCAATTTTCAATATCGAAGTGTTCGGTACCGTAGGCACCGCTTTATTGGATACGGGTGCAAAACAATCAGTGGCTAGTGTTAGTTTGATCAACCATTTGCGTGCCAACGGACAGCGTTTCGAAAGTGTTACCACAGAATTAAAGTTCGCGGACGGGGCACAACGTGTGCAAACAGTAGAGACAGCCTCTGTACTTGTGAAGGTGCACGGAGTAGCAATAGAGACTCGTTTTATGGTTTTACCGGGTGCGACGGAATCTTTGCTTGGCATGAATTTTATTAGGGATTCGGGCATGGTACTTGATTTCGACAAAAATCAATATCGTTTGCGTTCTACCGATTTTTATCCGCTTTGCTTTGAGCAAGATCAACATACTGTAGTTAGTTCGGCGATGGATCTCCGCGAGTGCGAGGGTCTTCTCTTGTCCGAGTTAGAGAAAGATAAACTCAGAATGCTTTTGCAAGATAATTCAGACATCTTCAATACAGGGGGAGGGCCTACACCATTCGCGGTACATAGAATTGATACGGGAGACGCTACACCGATTTCTACACCTCCTTACCGAGTCACGCCTGCAAAGAAGGAAATTATTAGGCGCGAAATTGATCACATGTTGGATCTAGGCATAATAGAGGAAGCAGAGTCAGAGTGGGCTTCGCCGGTAGTGTTGGTTCCTAAGAAGAACGGAGAGACTCGCTTTTGTGTGGACTACAGGAAATTAAATGCAGTAACACGCACCGACAAATATCCACTGCCTGTAATTGACGATATCCTAGCTTCCGCTAAGAGTAACTGCATAATGTCAACAATTGACCTGAAATCTGGATATTGGCAAGTGGAGGTAGCTGCGGAGGATAGACACAAGACCGCCTTTGTTTCGCCTTTCGGAACTTTTCAATTTCGACGGATGCCGTTTGGGCTTAAGAATTCACCGTCGACGTTCCAGAGACTGATGGATAGGTTCCGTGCAGGGCTAAGGGATACTCGTTCTGAAAATGGTGCAGGCTCTAAGGATTTAACAGTCGTAGCTTACCTTGACGATATTCTGGTGATTTCTGACGACCTGGAGTGTCATCTACACGATCTACAGGAGGTATTTGATCGTCTCCGTCAATTTAACCTTAAGGCGAACAGAGATAAGTGTGTTTTCGCCAGAGAAAGGGTTAGTTATTTGGGACATGTATTAACAACCCAAGGTGTTGAGGCCGATCCCAAGAAGGTACAAGCCGTGATGGATATGAAGTACCCAACGAATTTAAAAGAATTGAGGACCTTCCTGCAAACCTGTGCGTGGTTTCGGAAATTTATTCCGCGTTTTTCTGAAGTTGCCCAACCTCTGACCGACCTAACCAAAAAGAATAGATCCTGGAAGTGGGGAGATAGAGAAGGCGACGCCTTTAAAGAGCTTAAAAAGAGACTCAGTACTAGTCCAGTATTACGACAGCCAAATTTTGAGCAACCTTTTGTACTGCGCACTGACGCTAGTTCGTATGCACTCGGTGCCGTACTGATGCAAGGTCCAGATCCGAAGTCTGAACAACCGATAGAGTATGCTAGTAGGTTGTTGACAGCAGCTGAAAGAAACTATTCCACAACAGAGCGGGAAGCGCTGGCTGTAGTGTGGTCCCTCGAGAAGTTCCGTGGATATCTCGAAGGCGCCGAAGTTCACGTTGCAACCGACCACCAGCCTCTGAAGTGGTTACTGTCGTTGAAAACCCCTAGTGGTCGCCTTGCTCGGTGGGCCTTGAAGATTCAATCTTTCAACCTAAATGTAGAATATAATCCCGGCAAAATAAATGTGGTGGCGGATACGCTCAGTCGTCCTGTATGTGGTATTCCAGCAGACGAAGGCCCCACCTGCAACATATGTCCAATTTCCGTTGACTTACCACATCGTACTTCCGAAGAATTGCGTGAATCTCAACTTGAAGATCCTGAAATAAGGAAAATACTCACCGATTTCGAAGATACTGGTACTGCTGCACGATGGACTGACCGGGGTTATTATATTTCACATGGAGTTCTGTTCCGCTATGACCCGGATAGTGAATCCGAGGAGCCCCAGCTTGTTCTGCCAGAGTCTATGCGCCAAGAAGTAATGCGAGAACTTCACGATGCACCGACGGCTGGTCATCTAGGATTGGAGCGTACTCTTAAGAGAGTCAAGGAGAGGTTTTATTTCCCGAATATGCGACAGTACATATTCAAGTACCTCAAGTCATGTGACCTTTGTCGAAAATTTAAACCTACTAATTTGAAACCAGCAGGTCTGCTCCAGACACCTGTCCCACAGCAGAGATTTGAAGTCCTTGCTATGGACTTGTTTGGTCCCTTGCCCGAAGGCAGCAAAGGGGAAAAGTGGATCTTCCTAGTAGAGGATACTGCCAGTAGGTGGGTCGAATTGTTTCCAGTGACCGAAGCTAACGCTGAGAATTGTGCCAAAATTCTGATTGAAGAAGTTTTTATGCGGTATGGCTTTCCACGACGAATCATATCGGATAACGGTACTCAGTTCGTCTCAGCAGTCATGCAGAAAGCAATGTATGTTTTAGGTGTACAACAGAACCTGACTCCTGTTTACCATCCCGAATCAAATCCCGCCGAGAGGAAAAATAGAGAGATGAAACAGATGCTAGCTATGCTGATTGATCCTGAACATCGTCGATGGCCAGAAGTGTTGCCTGCGGTACGGTTCGCCTTAAACACAGCACCTAATCAAGGAACAGGACACTCCGCTGCTTTCCTGACTTTCGCGCGTGAGTTCCGATCCCCAGTCGATGTTGCCAATGATCTAAGAGCCGTTGTTGACCAAGAGAATTATGTTCCGCAAATTACGCCTTACCTTAGAGACTTCGCAGTACGCCTACAAGATGTTAAGTGGCGGGTCGAACATCAGCAAGATGTCCGTAAAGATGCTTCAGATAAAAAACGCCGTCCAGGGCCTACATATAAAGAAGGAGACTGTGTTCTCGTAGAGAGCCATCGCCTAAGTCAAGCCGCTAAAGGCTTTACCAGTAAATTTGCGCCAAGACGAGAGGGTCCATATATTATTACTAAAGTAGTATCCCCAACCACATATGAAGTCGCGGACCGAGATGATAAACCCCGCGGTAAGTACCATGCCAGTCTCCTGAGTCCGTATGTAGGGAACACTGACGTTGTGGCTCATAATCGTAAGCGAGGAAGACCGCGTAAACGACCAGTTGCCAAGTCAGCTCCTCCGCGTTCCTCTGACTTGGAGGGGGAGAATATAGCACCTATTGCTATTTCGCGTCCTTCGCGCCAGCGACGGTTGCCCGCTCGGCTTGAGTCGTAAACGTTCGGCCGGCACCCGAGCGAGGCCGGGCGTGCGCCGTCCGACCGCCAGTATACAGAGAGTCGCGAAGCGCGCAAGTTACGAAGGCAAGACGTACGCGCTCTGCCTCGCGCAATATCTCGTGATGTATTTTCTGTACCTACTCGTAATTGTTGTATTACTTTAACTATTAAACACACAGTTTATATCTGAAAACGGCCTTTTTCTTAAATACGAACCCGTACCATAAGTTTATAATTTTTATTTGATATATTTAAAATTGAGTCCAAATTAAATAGAAAACATGGAAAAGAATTCCTGTCATGTATAAGTGCTAAGATGGGAGTTGAACCTTTTTTTCCTTTCGCTACCCAAGGCGACTGTTGTTCCATGTTTTTCGTTTACTATATAATTTGTCTTCATTTGTATCCATTTCAATCGCACATATATGCCAAATAAAAATTATAAGCAAAATCAAGGTATTTTATATTGGTATTAGTTGCAATAAATAGATGGGGGAATGGGGACCACAGAACACAAAAAGAGGTTGATTTTCGAATAAAGGTCACAGCTCATTGAGCCACCCGGCACCGCCTCGCCTTGTGCGGTTAATTTCTTTAGATGGGCATGCGCTCACTACATCAACTCCGTAGCGTCACCGGATCGCCTCGGTCGTAAGCACTCTACGGGCCGACGGCGGGTGGACCACTCGGTGACAACTCGCTGCTCGCTTGCTTGTCTTGCGTTGGCTGCGCATTGCCAACGCGAATGATTCACGCAAGGACGATAAGTCCTTCGCTCCGACAAGTTACGTCAAATTCGTGGTGGACAAGCGACGATATTGGTGATAACGCAGCGTCCACCCGTGGACCACCTGTCGAAAACGAGTGGACGCCGTGCGGCGAGACGGTGCCGAGTGGAAGCCATGTGGCTCTAATGAGCTGTGACCTTAAATGAGCGCAATTTTTGGAAAAATACAAGTGAAACTACACTACCTATACCAAAAATCAGTACTTACCTATCAGAACTTTTCATAATTTGTACATACCTACAGGTACTTATATCAGTTTATTAAAAAAATCTTGAAAATAGGTCTACACCTTGTACCCGAAGGGCGAATTCGCCGCGAATCTTTACGCGCGAGAAGCTTGTGGACGCAATATTGGTTGGGTTGGTTGATGTACGGTGGGCGGTATTCCGTTAAGCAATTCAAAACGAGCTTCCTTTTCATTTAGGTATTTGACTATGCCTACTCAGAAACTTCTGCATTGATTTATTTAACAATCCTACTCACTTATTAAAATCATTTTTAATGCTTTATTTAATAAACAGATTTACCTACACATTCGTAGGTACCCGTGGTGTAAGTTTTTAGTATAAAAAAATTGGTTGTCTGTAAAGTCGGTTTACTGACGATAGTTGAACGTGACAACGTCTTAAGAAAATACTGATGGAATGGTAGCATTTTTCAAAAGAAAAATTTAATTTAATTTGTTTTGCCGGCCTTACATGGAACGCCTCAGAGCGAGGTAACGCCGCATGCGTCATGTTTTTTCGTGCGTGCAGCCGGCTCTATCGAATTATAAGACGTTGTCACGTCAAAAACGTTACTATTGTAGTTCTATGCGTTAGGAACTCAATTTACTATGGGAAACATATCTTCCTACGCTTCTTTCTACTAGAGGTACTATTCACGTTTCCTATACAAATTGAACTCTTAACGCAACTACAATATTAGTCATAGATGTATAATTACTGGTTATCCTATCTATGAAGCCCGCCTAGCATGACCACTGAAACCGATATGATATAGCCATATGGAAACGCACAACAGACAAGTTTTGTGTGGGCCTCAGTCGCTCTTAAAACAGTAGAAAGTAAGTACCTACCTACCTACGCGCGTGTGCCTTTCAGTTCCCGCCAACCGTGTTTATGTAACAAAATTTCGTCTTGTGACATGCGAAAATGCACTAATTATGCAAGCAAAATAAATAAAAGTCATGGAGTCACGTAAGTAAGTATCATAAGTAATAGTCCGAGATTATATTATTTAATTTGGTTTTATACAAATAAGTACATGACGCCATGTTTATTGTCACAGCAAAGAAAAGGACAAAAACATATACTACGTGCGCCTGTTTGAATGTTAAGGACACAAACGCAATGACGAACACTAGATTTCTTTTTGCTTCCTAATGGATTAATTATGCCATCCCTTTTAAATTTTTGCCAATGTAGTGAATGTAAGTAAAATAATAAAGTATGCATTGTGTGTTGCTACAGCATTTAAGAAAATATTTTTTTTTCATGTTTTGTGAGCGTTTAGGAGATGTGATCGTGTACCTACACGACGATCAGGCGTACTCCCGTGCCGATAAATGAGATATAGTCAATTCGGTAGAAAAGATCGTATATTTCTTATTACACATAAAATTTTGAGCTTCAAGAAAAAGGCGCGAGACTCATTGCGCAAACGTCACCGTATGACATAAAGCTGTGACGGCTCGTTCGGAAACGAGTCGCCACAAGCGTCTAACTATAATGTATCATTGGCTAGTATTAATAACCGTCGGTAGATAGTTGTGTAGAAATAAAGAATAGAAATGAAAGATATTTCACCATTTATTTTAATTAAGTATATTTACTTTTTTAAGCAGGTAGTAAGGATAAACAAAACAATAACATCAAACTCGAGAAATATACCTTTGCATTCTTAGGAATAATAACAGCACAAATTTTATAATAAAATACACAAGTTATACTTATTTGCCTTTGAGTAAGTAGGTACCTAAAACAGCAAGAGGTTAACCCACCAAAACTGTTAAAATTCCTTCAATTGATTTTGAAATTTATGTTATGGCTATGGGATATAACTAGTTAAAAAATATTTACTAAATAATCAGTTTTGGACAGTCGCACCATGCTCGGCAACAAAAAAATAATGCTTTTCCTGATCAACCCAAAAAATATTTGAAACTATTACTGTAAAAATATTACTTATGTCTAATTAGATATATTATAACCAATAAAGAGATAATAAAAGATTTTTGCCAGCAAGTCGCCACTCAATTATTGGTAAGTACAAACATTTAAACGAATAACATAAAAACATATTTCATTTTCTCGTAATTCAAAAGAATACAGTAAAATATTGACATCATAGATGCGCTAAAAGCATAATTAAGGTTCACATCATTATTAGTACCGTCAAAAACAAAACCTATAGACAAAATCAGATATTTGAAGGAAAGCAAATTATGTGTAAAAAGTAGAGATAAAACGAATATCCGGTAACTATCCGGTATCCGGCCTAAATTTACTATCCAGACGAATACCGGATAGTAACTCAATATCTGGCCGGATACCGGATACCTAATCAAAAACTACGACAATTTTCCTATAGTAAAATGCAATACATTAATCTTTCTGAGGTATTTTTTTTATTTTTTTAAATATTAATAAAATGGCGTATAATGATCGGCTTTTATTTAAAGTAGAAAAAGTTACAATTAAAGGCCTTCGAAAACACCAAAATTTTGTTCTGTGATATTCACTCTTGTGATAAATACATAAATAGTAAATATTTAAACTAAAAACTTTTATTAAAAACTTAGTGAAACCGCTCGAATTGATGTGATCGCGTTAGCCGCACCTGTGTGGCGCTAAACATGTCACGACATGCAACGTGACAATGGGCCGGATATCCGGCCATCATGCTTTGCTGCTCGCCGGATATCCGGTATCCGGCCAAACAACTATCCGTTTCATCTGTAGTAAAATCTTCTGTCATGATCAAGTGCTGAGACGGGACTCGCGACTTTGCGCTATCATATAGGTAATAGACATATCTTCGACATGGTTAGGCATCATAAGTCGGCTTGTGACGTGGTCACTATCATTCCTAATTCGTTGGTCACCAATTAGAAAACTACTCTGTCGTGGATCCCAATCTCGTTAGCACTTAATCATGACAGGTTTTTTTTCCTTACACATTTCAAAAGACAATGAAAGAAAAACGTGGGAGATACTTCTTTCTAATTCCATACAAAACAGTATTTATTTCGCTTTATCCACTGTAAAGTTGGCGCTTATTTATCAAGCTTAATCTAATACGGACCTTACTAGGGTATGGTGTAGTTTTATTCAAAACTTTTAATTAAGAAACTTATTTTCAACTTTTTTAATATTCTGTTTTTTTTTTGGTAACCGCACTGTACCTGACTTAAAGTAAACCTAAGTACGCAAAGTTTAACTTTACGGTAAATAAAAGCTATGTCTTTTTACTTAATTGGTTGCAATATTGGTAATTTATTATTATCTATTATGATTGTTAAGGTTGTAGTATACCTTAAGTAGTAAAAAGGAAAGTTGGGTGCGGTATTTTAAATAATGTCCCTAGATATAATTAGGTACCTACTTACTTTTGATACCGAACTAGATGTTTTTATTTTGGTATGAAATCTACGAGATTTCTTATTAATTATTCTACCCTTTTCTTTCAATATCGCCGGTTTAATGCAAATACCAACTAACCCATGGAATTGTAGTTTTGAGTTATTGCGATTTTAAAGTTTGGGAATCTTAAACTTCTGCTAGATAGAAGATTTTGTAATTTTTGTAATGATCATCTGCATTCTCATATATTTATGTTTTTAATTATGTAGAATAAAGGCAGATAAATTCATCGTAAATCCGAAAAATAACAGTGACAGTTAGTTGGTTTTTGCACTAACCCGGCGATTATAGGTATATCTAAATGTAATATCAAGTTTTAGATAAATCATGGAGTTTGATTTCACGATGTCTGATTTACGTTTCATTAGCGTGAATAATTTAGAGAGCGTTCTTTATTTAAGAGCCATTTCACGTTTTTGCACGAATTTCGGAGATTTTGGAGTCCTATATCACAATCTTAAGGAATACCCAGATCTTATTTAATAATTGATAAAAATAGCCCAATCTATGATGTTGACGTTTAATGAAACAAAATTACTAAAACTTATTTGATTAATTTGTAATGTTCGATCTCCCACAGCCGTTTTGCTGAAAAACATTCGCAGACTCAATTTCAAAGTCCTTATTCTATTAATAATGTTAAAATGATAAACGTAAAAAAATATAGGAATCATCGGACATATGTTCCAGTCGGTACTTAATGAAATAGATTCTTGAATTTCATTACCATTTATGAGTAAAAAAATAAATAATTTGGCAAATTTCTAACATTAACATAATAATTTCATCCCCAATTTTGGTTAAAATACATCGTAATAACTAAAATAAAATTATCCCAAAATAAACAATATTCCTTCGACTTTTCATTTCTAGAGTTATTTGGTCAATATCAACAATAAATTTGTCAATATATTTATATGAAATGTGAAATAAATTAGTATAAATCACGATGCACAAGCGTGCTCCGATTAGTCTGACGCGAGCGTCCTTCCAGGTAGGACCTGTGCTATTTTTTCCCGCGTCCCGATATTCGTTCGCTCGTATCGAGTAGTCATAATCATACTGCGACAAATAGTTTTGATATATTTTGAGTTTTGTTTTTGGATTTAAGTTTTGTTAGTTATTAAATATGTTGGTATAAGAATTATACTAGTAGTTTGTATAATAATAACATTCTTTTTATTTATTTATTTTTAGCTATGGGTCGCAAGGATAGTTATTACCGTTGCGTTAAAAAAAGGAAACGCGATAATTCTGCAGCCTTAAAAAAAGCAAATAATTTATTTTTCAACTTGGCCGAAATAACGATATACTTGAGCAATATTATGATGTCCTGAAGCTGATTTGATGACGGAGCTGGAAGCTGGTTATAAACATATCATCACGCTTTTATCCCCGAAGGCATAGGCAGAGGTGTTAACACCCACATTTCGCCAGATATGATTAGGTCCCCATGTAATAGGTGGCGAGCCTGTTGCCATGCACCGGGCACAATGTAAGGCAAGCAATATTTACAATCCCCACTTCCTTATTCCTTATAATATTATAAATGCGAAAGTAACTCTGTCTGTCTGTCTGTTAAGCTTTCACGTCTAAACCACTGAACCGTTTTTGATGAAATTTAGTCCAAATATAGATTTGATCTCGGGGAAGGACATAGGCTACTTTTTATCTCGAAAAAAAGGTTGAATGGGTTTGAAATAGGGGATGAAAGTATGTAGAAATAGCTAAGTGGTTTTCTTGTTACAATCGAAATCAAAAATATTGAACGAAGAAAAAGCGAAGCTTTATGACACTGTGATTTTATATTATTATTTTATTTTACTGGTATTTGTTATGTTTGCACTAAAACTAATAAATGAACGTAACTCAAAAATATATATAATCCCGAAATCCTTGGCAATTTGTCTAATAAATTAAATCGTAAAACCACTAAAATATCACGGGATCGCAATGATATGCGTGGATGTATTATGGATAACGAAATTTAGTGAAAATTCCCTTGATACAAAACGCGACAACAAACTGATTTGAATATTAAATCACTGATATTTGCTTTATTTGTTGCACATATAAAACGCAAATATATACTATCCCGAAATCCACGATAATTCGTCATTAAAATGAACTCTTAAAATCACTAAAATATCACAGGATTGCATGGATATACGTGGATGTATTGTGAAGCAGTTTGACGTGATAACGTCTTATAAATCGACGAAAGCTGACTGCACAAAAAGGCATGATTCTTTGTCACGTTCCGCCTGAGGAGAGTATGCAATCGAGAGCGCGGAATAGGCGATAGAGAAGCACGATCGGTATTTACGTTAACACGTAAAATTATCGTCCGTAAACAGACTTTACAGACAACCATTTTTTTCAAAAATATTCACCATATCAAAGCCTTTCGTAATATCTGTTTAAGATTAAATCTTTAGAACACCAAAATATCTACAGATCAAGTAGATATCCGTGGATGTAGGTACGTGAAATCACAAACGTCATTTAATACTAAAGGGTAACGGCTTTTTTTTAAGCAAGTGGTTATTTTAAAAATACATATCATCTCACTTTTTATTGTAATATATCTTTAAGAATAGAGCGATAAGTCATTGAAATATCTTGGGATCACCCCGATATCCATGGATGTAATATGGAATCAAAAAATTCACATTAGTTACCATAGCCATATAACCAATAAAAAAAAGTATCGGAGGAATATATAAAAAAATATGGTTAGTTATACTGACCGCTCCACCAACGGCATCTTTGATGTGTGTCAATGTGTGTGACGCTGTATGATATTTTTTTATTCTTATTTTATTCAGAGTTCCCTACCCATAGGGAACTCTGAATAAAACAGGGTGCCAACGGGACCCGATTAATATGCCTCCGCTATGTGTCTGTCTCTCTGTAATATGGCTATATCTCTTACCATAATAGGTAGGCACTTTAAATATTCACAGAATACCTTTATGCTTTTGTGGCCGCCATAACAATACCACCTTCACCCATCTCTCATTGATCAATAACTATTGTGCTGTAATACGTTCTTTGGTATGAGTATCATGAAACACGGACAGTAGATAGGTATCTATAAAAAATATCTTTAAAACACATTAAATATGTACTAAGCAATACAAAAAAAAAAAACATTAAGGATCAAGATTATTTCGCAGACGATAGTTCTACTCACGCTGCCAAGTACGCGCACACAAGCGTGCAGCGCGTAAAAAACCTAAAGTCGAGTGCTTACGATCGGTGAAATGGCTCTTAAGACATTATGGGTTTTATAGATTTTTTTTCTTACTATTATGGATTATTGCTTCAACTAGTTACTTCTTGTTATTAAGTCTGAGTTACAGACGTTAAAAATAATTTCTGTAATAAACAAGCAAAGTGTAAAGTTTGTGTACTTATTACAATAAATCGAAGCAAACATTTGTAGGCTATGTAAATATTTTTAATAAATAACTTATTATGTGAATTATGGAATATCCAAATCTTTAGGTATCTGTTTCGTTATTTCAGTTCTGTTATTATTATCCTTCTTTTTGATATAGGTACTTACCTACATTATACCAATTAAATATACTAATAAATACAATTGTCACACATTTACTTTCACCAAAACAAACATGAGTGCATTCAATTATGAATAAAATTAGCCAGGGATTTTATCCCTGAAATAGAAAACAATTGCTTGAATCTTCCTAACTTAAAAGGGTACAAGTGGCGATTCCTCTATGTTGGCGAGTTTGGCGCCGCCAAACCGAACATGAAGAAAATAATTAAATAACTTTACCAATATTAACACCATTTACTTTTCGGAATATTACGCTACTTGTTGGCGCTTTGATAGCCGCCATGAAGATTTTTTTTCTCGCGGAAATTGTGAGATATTTATTTGTGGTTAACTTAATGTACAGAGTGCCCCTAAAAATAGTGTAAAGCTGAAGGGTCGGTCTAGGGCTACTGTATCTCTGGGCTTCAGGTTTACACTATTTTTTGGGACACTCTGTATAAACAATATACATATACAAATTGTATTATACAACATATAAACTAAATAACCAACACCCTGAATACAGATGGTTTGGGATCGGCTTCCGAGTTGAAATCAACTCGGAAGCCGATCCCAAACGAGTTGAAATCAACTCGGAAGCCGATCCCAAACCACCTGTATTCAGGGTGTTGGTTATTTAGTTTACATGTTGTATATACTTGATGATTCGTATTTCAGTCTAATAAAATTAATAAACGTTCATTTTAGTTTTTTGAGAAAAAAGTACATTCTACCCAAAATTAGCTAATTTTGACTCCAACCAAAACTACACACCAGAAATCGCCACTGATAAGTACAGATAACAGCAGGTTAGATTAACACAATACGACAAATTATGTCTCCAATTGATTTTGAACCTAAGCGTATTTGGTATAACAAGAAAAATCAATTGGCTTTGTCGGTTTGTGGGAACCTGCCGGTTATCATTATCATTAACTATTTTGTAAATCATTTATGTATTTTAAGACTATGTATTAGGACATTACTTGCTTTTATAATCACCTTACTATTATTATTATTACAAGATACACATATTTTTAATTACTAGTAGACTTCCAATAAACATTTGTGCAATAAACAATAGGAAACAAATAATCAAACAGCGATATTACCTACATAGTAAGTACAGTACTCAAAGTAGGTTTAAAGCCATAAATACGAATATCTACAAGAAATCATTTGGCATATTATTTCACCATATTTCATTATAGATAATACGGACTTCGTGTAAACTGAAGCAATCATTGTACCTACACTTGGGCACTACACTTCAAGATAAATTACACAATTAGGGCCCTTTCCCACCAAAGCAGAGATATTTGTGGTTTGAATTCATATACCCCTTCTTACACAGCCGCACCCCGCGGGATATAAACACTTAGAGCCTGCGCGCATTGCGGCAGCAACCGGTGCGGTTTGCTCCCGCAAAAATCTGTGATGTATGAACTACAGTGGAGGTACGCGCACTGTGATCGAGCCACGACGGAAGAATGTTGTCGCCGAGTGCGTCCGGCGAAGCGGCGGCCAAAGCGGTCGCCGATGTCAATATTGATGCCTTAATCATCGAAGTACAAAGTCGGCCCGTTCTGTGGGACAAAACTTTTTTGGAAGCATTCGCAAATCATTATATCTCATATAGAAAAAACCCTTCATAGGTCTCATTGCTGTTAATGGATGAACCCAATACTGCTTGCCTTTCCGTTTTCTTGCCGTTAATATTAAATAAATGCAAATCCGAAGCCTGGTTTCGTAGTCCGCTACGAAAGCTGAGGAATGGCAAAACTTGCGGCTGTTTAGCCACAATGCGCGCGCCCAATGGTTTCAGAATTTCGCCGTACCGGTTTTAAAACCGCAGCCGCAACTCGCCGCACCGCAATGCGCGCTAGGCCTTAGTGTTGCATGCGACGGCGTCCTTCAGCATGCCATTGCATACCGAAGTGCGCTGCGGCCTTCAATGCCGTGTCATAAATCCTCTTCAAAATCGCAGGATCAGATTTAAGACATTGGAATTTATGTAGTATTTCTACTACATAACTTTGATGTCATTTGGTAAAAAAAAAAAATCTCTGCCATTTCGCCCCTGTGTGCGTAAAAAGCAAAGCGGTGCGGAGATGTGAGTGGTGCTAGCAGAGCTGTCTACTTTCAGTTTTGACAACACCGCGTTTCTGCGCAGCACATTTCGTCTCCGCTCCGCTCAGGGAGATGAATTTATATGGAAACGCTATACATCTTTCTTCGCTCTGAAGCTGAACGGATACAAGATGTGTCAATAACGAACTTCTGTTGGTTGCTTCACACATCTCGTCTCCGCTTTGGTGTAAAACGGACCTTACACAAACATCTTATATAAATTGTTGTAATAAGTAATTACAGTATTACTAATGGAAATAATCATTTAACAAACGTAACTATTTTAAAACTGTTCCAGTTTAATAACGAAATTCTATGAATAATAACGGAAATAAAATAAAAATTAATAAGGTTAACATAAAACACCAGATTCTACATTTACTGGTTTTATTTAGTGGTTTACTCAAAAACTGATAAACTTATAAAGCATCGAGGAACTTAGTTCAGTGTGATCTTGGCCAATCAGGGAATATCCATACGCACTACAACCACATGTCAAAAATCAATAATAATCTATTTACACGGTCCGTATTTAATCGTTAAACGCAACCGAGTGGTCGGTTCTTGACCACATCGCAAGCGACACTGCGCAGTGCACACTAGCTAGTACGGCGAGCACCTCTCCATACAAACGGAGGAAACTTTAAACTACCCGTATTTTTATCCGATCTTTATGATATTTAGTATGTTTTTATTTTAACATATTATCTAGTAAAAAACTATGTACGTACGATATCCTTTTTTCAAATTCGATGTACATTTATATTACTTACATGAAATTATGTCGAATTTTGAAAAAAGGAAAGTATTCAGACATTGTTTTTTCTTTTGTTAAAAACATTTTGAAATAAATATTATAAAGATCGGATAAGAAATAGGGGTTCTTCTCTTAAACGTTTGTCAGTTTGAATAGGTGTGCTCGCTAGAGATGAAACGGATATCCGGTAACTATCCGGTATCCGGTCTGAATTTACTATCCGGCCGGATACACCGGTATCCGGCCGGATATTAAATTCAGGCCGGTATCCTGCCGGATATAGAGCTACTTACCGAAGTATATCCGGCAGGATACCGGTAAGAATCTCTGTATCCGGCCGGATACCGGATATTAAAAAACTACGAATTTTCCTATAATGAAATGCAATGCATTAATCTTTGTGAGGTAAATAACAATAAAATGGCTTATAATTATGACGGCTATTATTTAAAGTCGAAAAAGCTACAACAAGCCATAAAACCTTCTAAAATTTTCTTCCGATATATTCAGTCTTATGATAAATACATAAAAAATAAATATCTTAACCTTAAACTTTTAGTAAAAAAATAGCGAAAACGCACGAATTGATCTGATGGCGTTCGCCGCACCTGTGCAGCGGTAAACTCGACTACCACCACGACATGCAACTGAATATCCGCCCACCGGATATCCGGCTATCCAGCCTCGCAGCTAGCTGGATATCCGGTATCCGGCCAAACAACTATCCGTTTCATCTCTAGTGCTCGCCATACAATCCTCATTAGTGTGCTTTATTACTACGAACCATAGAGTATTATTAATTTGTGTGTTTCATTGACTGCATAATTGCTTAAAGGCGATTGCAGATCAAGCTGTCATCTGACATATTTCTTCAATAGATTTTGGACTGTACGTATTTGGCATAAGGCGAAAAATTTATTCAACTAATTTGACATTCGGTATCGATCGGGATATCCTTATCGGCTGTTGTTTGTACATCGAAACTATCTTAACTTTTTCCCATGTAATGATTGTTTTTGAACTGTTAATGGGTAGCCCAAAAAGAATCACAAGACAGAGAAAATAAAGTCCATATTATTTGCTAAAAAGTATGTGAGCTACTGTGGGACCACATTAAAAAGTAAAGATGGTAAAATACAAATTACCCAGCATTGCATTGTAATATAAAATAAACTAAAGTTGAATGCATTTAAAAAAAATAATAATAATATTATAACTGTTTTACTTAATAATCCAATGTTTCAAATTTTTCAACAAGTCATACAACAGTATGACAATTATTAATCTTACTGAACTTTAAAGTAAAAATCGACTTTTCTCGTTTAACATCTGTTGTGTAATACTGTAGTGTTTTGTACAAGCACAACGCTTTACACCAGCCAATACTGTCTACTATGCATTGCCATTGACTAGACATTTTTGTTCAAACTCTTCTCTTTGGGAATACAATTCTCTAACTAGTTCTTTAATGAATGGATGCTGGAACTTGCCTTCGGTAGCACTGAAAAATTCCTGCAGTTTCCTTGGAGCTTTTTCTCGTTTCTCATATTCGAATGCTTGGAGTATCATGTCGTAGCGATCTAAGTCTTTGGCAAAGGCTGCTTCAGGTGAACTCTGTTTTTCGTATTCCTGAAAAATGCACAAATAATATGTCAGTGACCTAAATAGTTTTATGGTAAAATGTTTATTTCTGATTTAGGATTTCTTTTTTATTATACTTATACAACATGTAAATTAAATAACCAACACCCTGAATACAGGTGGTTTGGGAGCGGCTTCTGAGTTTACAAAAAATAAAAATAAAATATATAAAATATTATATAATACAAAAAAAAAACTAAAACAAATCTATTAAAAAAAAAAACTTTTAAAAAAAATCTTGAAATCAACTCTAAAGCCGATCCCAAACCACCTGTATTCAGGGTGTTGTTTATTTAATGTAGGTACATGTTGTATACATGCGTACAGCCATGTCTTTTATTTTCTTTATTTCTGAAGTAATGTATGATGTCAGTCAGTATTGTTTTCTCAATGTTGATAGTAGATCCTAAATATTTATTATTTTATTAGACTTTTTTCACCGACATAGAGGTCATTAAAGATTTTTTTTAATAAAACAACATTATTATGCTCACCTGGATCGATTTGTGGTTTAAATAATGACTTAAACAAGATCGATTTATGAATGTATTGTACACAAGTTTATGCAAATAAAATTCTATTCTATTCTAATCTGTAGTAGGTAGACATGGGTAACTCAACAAAAAACTGCGAACCGCAGATCAGCTCACGGTTCACATACCTATACTTAGCTCATTCAGTACCTGAATCTAAATGTTTGCGTCCGAATATTACCGAGAGCCACCGAGCATTTATATTTTTGTTTTGTAGATTTCTATTTCATTTTACTGCATTCATTAAAATCATAAAATAAGTTTAGCTAAAATGCATAGGCGGTACGAAGTTCGCCGGGTCAGCTAATACTTCATAGTGAAAGATTTTCTCAAGGACTATTTTGGTAAAAACAGTATTATTACAATAAAATAATACATTGCAATGAAATGTGATCCCCTTATTAGTGTACTTACACGCTATGGTTGAGTTTCCGCAATACCAATGCCTCAAAACACCATTTTAAGGTATTTTTACCACACCGACCGACGACGGTTCGAGCAGCACTGAGCCGCAAGTTGTGCGCTTTTGCCCTACGAGAGACAAGTGCGGCATTCAAGGGCGACTAAGGCACTTCTATCCTCTTTATTATTATTTCTGTGGAGTCGTAGTAGAGCCGTGTTCGGCTCTGTGTCTGTGACTCTGTGAGTGAACTAACCTAGTCTGCAACAGTTCAAGTCTATGTGATCTGAATATTTGAACCGGTTCAGAGCTGAGTTACTCATGTGTCATTAGTAGGAAGTCAGTTGTCAGTAGTAGGAAGGAAGTCGTGTCATTTTAATTAAAAATATAACTTTTTTACACCACCCTGCTTTAATATAAAAAAGAAACAATAAGAAACCATAATTCGTTAGTTTATTTTTGAGGTATTCCTGAATGGTCGAAAGTTCAGTGTTAAGTTCACAGCCTACTTCTACTGAGCATGGGCAAATTTAGAAGTTCAGTTGCTATTTTTAAAAAAAAAAATGTTTATTACAAAAAAATATCTTTACATAGAAAATTTCTTAAATGATTACTTAAAATGGTTGAACCCATTTACATGTTTTTTTTTTGTATGTGTTCAAGCAGATATGAGGATGGTTTAGATTCACAATTCGATCTGATGGCACATTTTTTTTTGTCACGAAGGCACAACATCTGTCTGGTCGCTAGTATAATTATATATTTTTATTACACATGTAGTTCTACTACACTTGCTGTTATTTTTAATGGGATCAAATAAGAACAGACTTCCCTTTGAGGCCATGTTGGCTTTTATCTTTTTTAATATACTTTGTTCTTATGATGAAAGTGGAAAAAACAATGACAATGTAAAGATAAGTATGTCTGACAATACTTATCTTTGGTTCTGTAACAGTTTCAACTTATCTAAATTTACAACATGATTAATTTTAAAATAAACGATTAGTGTTTTAACTACTTTGTTAAGAGCACAACTACACATTATTATTATATTTGATAACCATTTTTGCAAATGTTATCTGTACACCACAATGGTTGTTTTATATTGTAATGTAGGTATTATTCATAAAACAAAATTCATAACTACCTACTCCAGTTTAAATTTTATTTGGTAATAGGTATGTAAACTAATATATTATAAAAAGGACTTCATTATAGCTGCGGCAAATACAGTACCAATGTAAATGTCACAAATAACATACACAATAATGATGTGTTATACAGATTGTCGTAGCTCACTCGCGTTTGTGAGCTAAAATTGCTATAAAAATATATTATAAACATATCGACGCTTGAAAGGAAAAGTTGACTAAGCGCCATTTTGAGTTATATATACAGTTTGAATCGCCTAATTTTTCTGCGTCGTTTGGTCTAACTCACGCCTTCCTACGACGACTTTTAATGTCGCTTCTGCATTTTGGACTTTACGAATTATCACCTTTTTGAATGAAAAATGAATCTTTAAGTCGTCCTCCTGAACAATTAACTCCATGTCGCTTAGTCAATTTTGCCTTTGAAGCGTCGATATAATAAAATTTTGGTGTTCTGAAGAAAAGTTCATAATCCATTCCATACTGTTACATTGATTGTATAGATTTTGAAGCAGTTCCACATAGGAAATAGGTTTCTGTAGTCCTGATTATACTCAACTTGTGGCACATAGCATTAACAATTATTTTTTGTGACACTTAGAACATGTACTAGCATAGGTAATAGTTTATATTTGGTCACATAAAACATGGAATTTTATTTAAATAACTATTGGTGTTATCTGCAGATGTCCAAAGCATTGCCGGAGATAAAAATATTCAATAATGGTCGTTTCAAAAAGTACCTAGCTGTGTCAGAATCTTGTATGCAAATAATTCGATCGAATTTCGAATTTATTTCTTTTTATTCAATCTATAGATGCTGTACATTTAGTAATTTTGAATATGTGGCATTAAAATACTAAAAGCATTCACTGCTTAAAATCATAATATGATTAATCTTTGATAAAATAATATGTGGTAAGTATAAATAATATTTTTGATGCTAACACTGTCTACTGTTGTTTATAATTTTAAGTACCTATAATAATGAATATAATCTATCTAAATTGGAAATTTATGTATACTATTATGAATACAACTGCTGACAGCATTGAGCTGATCAAATACCTACATTAATAATAAAAAAGTAAAACTAAATGTATAAGTATATTTGCTTGTTATGTTTTAGGACACTGGGCTTTTAATATGTGGAATATAACGAAACAAAATAGGTAAATACCTGATACAACTCATGCATTCTATTGCCAGCAATTCCAGTGAGCTCTGCAATTTTTTTCATTGCTTCATCTTCTCTACGATGCTTCTCCTCTGGAGACACTCCACAATGAGGGGTGAGATCGCCTACTATACATTCTGCTAAGTCATGGATTAGGGCTGGAATTTCAAGAAAAACTATTTTAATGATATCTGAATCTTAAATCAAAAACTTTCCAATCTATGACATAAATTACAAATATAATTTTAAATATAGGCACTCAGAATGATATGATAATAAATAAAATTCTTTTAACTAGGTAAGTATATTACTTCAGAATATAATTTTATTTTGATACTGCAAAATTTTCTGACATTAAATTTGCATTTAAGTATACTAATGTTTTTTTCCTTTTTTATAAAAAGGTATTTATTGTCATAAGTTTTTATATTGTCATAAGTTTTTATATTGGCAAACACACAGCCTGCATCATCATGCAGGCTGTGTGTTTGCCAACTTACTATCGTAAGCAGTTACTGATGTGCCACCTCCATGCCACGAACAATAAATAACCCCTACCTCTTGGACTTCTGGCAACTTTACTTCCTAAAGAAACTACAAAAATATAGAGATATCTAACTGCAGTCTTCTGTAAGATAAGTGTACGGCGCCTTTGCGGGTACTCCAAATTAGAGTAGCTAATCAGCAATACCACAATATACATATATTAATATTATACAGCATTGTTACTAGGTAACAGTCAGGAGTATTATTGACCTAACACATAATTATAATTTTGTATAAAGTTATTACCTACCTATTTGAAGGCATTTCAGACGATCTAAATTAGTTGGATTGTTTTCATCAGTAAGTAGGAACGTCATCAACCCCATACGATACATATGGCCAGCTATGGACTCGCATTCTTCAATATCACATAAAACCCAACCAGTTCGCTTCACGTGCTATAATTTAAATTTAGAAGTTAAGTTAAGGAATAAACTAATGCATAGCAAAAAACTAACACGGAAGTGAATTGAAACTTTTACTTACCTTCAGACGACCGACGAGCTCCAAGAATTCAAGGATTTTCTTACTATCAACCAATGAAGCCATGGTTTAAAAAAAAATATATTAATTGTAAATTGGTTTATTTTAATTTATTACGTGTTGATGCGACACCTTAATATATTCTTTGATGCAGCACAACAAAATTGAAATCAATTGGCAATAGCGCTTTCTTTGGTTGTGGTTGGACAGCTGTGGAATTGTCAATGTCATTTGTTTGAGCATAGTAGTGATGCTCCCGTCGACGCCGATTTCGGGCTGCCGTATATAAAATCTGAGGCTTTAGACAACATGCATTTCGACAATCGCTCTCGCAATCGCTAAGTCAAAAAATGTATGGGATTGACATAAGCAATCGAAAAGTGACGTCATCAAAATAATCGAGTCGAAAATTGCTAGCCAAATGTCAATTTTCGTTTCTATTGAACCGAAACGCAAGCGATAGAAGGCGTCGCTCGCTAACTTCCCATACAATGCGTAGCCAACATGCAGCTTTGAGACTCGAAACCGACAAACTAGCGATTCGAGTTGATTCGACCGATCGCTTGGCTTTCGATCGCCGAGACCCTGTAGAAAACGCTTGTGAATCACGTTATTGGTCTTAATATCAGCACAAAAAATAGTTTTTTTTTTATTTCATACGATACGTATTCGTAATATAGTGATATTATAGTTTGTAGACGAGCATTCTGGGATATTCAAGGACAGAAAGAAAGCAATAGCCCTTAAAACAGCTGGAGGATACAGTGGAAAAGATAAAGAAATTAAAGTGGAAATGGACGGGGCACATGCTTGGAGATAACATACAGAAGTGGACAAGAGATGTTACTCAATGGGGGACCCATTCAAGTATCAATGTAAGAGGAAACAGGGCAGACAGAAGAGGAGATGGTCAGATGACATTAAAAGGATAGCAGGGCCTTTGTGGTTAAGGTTGGCCTAGAACTGATTAGATTTGTATGGAAAAGGCTGGAGGAGGCCTACGTGTCAGGAGGACACACCGAAAAATAAAAACAATAATCAAAATAATAGTGTTAATATACTGTAATAAATTTAAATTATAATGTAAAACATTTTCAGTATTAAATGGTTTTGAAATTGAATAGTTGTATTTTTTAGTAAGTATATACAAAATTTGTACACAGTGGTTGTATTGTATATTAAAGTTTATATGTAATAGTTATTCTCATGACCGTTTAATGCCGCAGAGTAGAATAGCACCACCCCATTATCTTCCAATAGGCGTTGTAGAAGGAGACTAATGGATCAGAAAAGTGGTGTTGATCACCTTATACACTATCCACCAATCTACGTTGGGCAAGTGTGGTGGACTACTGCCTGAACCTCCTCAGATAACAAGGAGAGGCCTGTGTCCAGTGAGTGGAATTAAAAAGGCTGTTATATTATGATGATGAATTGTTCTCTTAGGTTATCAGTATCACTTATATTTGTTGTGGGCTGCCCATAACAATGAGCATATCTCATGCACCAAAAATATATTTGACTAAAAACTACAGACTCTAATCTTTGAAACTAATAGAAAACTTTAATAAAATGCCAGATTGGTATATTATTTGGAGATAGATTTAGATATTCCACATTTAAAAAACTGGTGACAAAAGAAATACCTACGGAACTTAACAACAATTTAACATTATAACAATTTAACTATTTGTGTGCTTGTGAAAGTTAAGTTAGTAAAACAAAATGTTAGGTACCTACCTAAGGTATTTGTACATACAACTATTTGTTGATGTTTTTGAATGAACTTCAATGTATGTTCATAAAAATTTACATACATTTTTGAAGAAAAGTGATTATCACAATTTAAACACAAGATATAGAAATAAACTTTCTGTACCAAGCTTCAGACTTCATAAAACTAGTCACTCATTCATGGGGAAATGTATACAAATATATAATAAACTCCCACATCATGTAACTGAACTTCCGTCACATAAATTTAAGCTTCACATTAAACAAATTTTAATGAAGAAAGCGTATTATAAAGTTCAGGAATATATAGACGACAAAAATGTGTGGACACATCCAAATGTGCTCGATTCTCCATTTTAATCTAGTGAGATATCAATGTGTAAAATTTCAATTCTCTAATTGACAATATTGTAAGGAAGGATGTCTTAAATCACATTTTTTATATATATTTATTTATTGTAAGTTTAATTATGAGTCTTTATTTTATTATATTATTATGATTAATTATTAAAGACTTGACAATGTGAATTATGACTCTTTCCAAATCAATACTATGAAACTGTAAAGGGAGGATAAAACTTGTTGAGTTTCTTGCCGGTTCTTCTCAGAACAAGGCCTCCTGGTAGACTCTCGAACCGATGGCATCAAAATTGACTTTCATAAGTGTACAAATTGTACCTAAATGAATAAAGTAATTTTGACTTTGACTTTGACTTTGAAAAACAGCATTTGTCTAGATTGTAATTACAATCTAGACAAATGCTGTTTGAAGCCATAGATTCATGCTATACTTACACCTTATAAAATTTTATAAGGTGTAAGTATAGCATTAATCTATGGCATCCGGATGTAGATTTTTTGATTCAATAATTAATAATTGTTTCCGAATGGATTTTGTGCAGTGAAACTGGTGTTATTGTGATGCACAAACATCCATGTGGACGAGCTGTTATGAAGAATTGTTTAAATAAAGGTTTTATAGTGTTAATTTATTTATTTTTATGTAACTTTGAATAATGGGCAATAGAAAACAATTAGATTTTCCATTGCTCATTATTCAAAGTTTTATTCCTCCAGGATTGAAGATTGCCAGTTTTGATAAAATAAAACAATTAAATTAATCTTTTATTTATTTTCTCACTTAAAGCTAACATGGTCAGCAAAGTTACTTGATTTTTCATTTTAGTCTACAAATCCAACAATGTCATCCTTGCTTGTTGTATACGTCAGTTTCCAGGGCCATTTCAAAGAATAATACTGCTTACATATTTTTTTCCTGACCCAGCATTTCACCTGATGCAACTGTAGGTGTTACAGTAAATGATAGGTAATTTGTCAATTGGTTTGTTGATGATCATCTGAAAAATAAAATAAACAATTTAACTTTCGGTTGAATATTACAGGATTTATTTTCCTCATAATTTATGAACTAATTCTACACTAATTCACAGAAAATTTATTAGACCTTTTTATCTAGAGAGAGAGAAAGAGAATCCCTCAGAAATTCTCTATAACTAGACATTAATTTGATGCTGTCCTGGTGGAGTGGTTATTATTACTGACTACACATCATGCAGTCCGGGTTCTATTCTCAGTTCAGCAAATGTTTATTGATGAGTCATGGTTGTTTATCTTTCTTATATATGAGTATATTCATAAAAAAAGCTAAAATTATTATGTATAATTAATGAAAAAACCATTACTTAGTATCCATAACACAAGTTCTTAATGATAATTAATTTGGGATAGATAATTGATGTGAGTGTGGAAATATATAATTATTATTAATTTAGATTGCTTACAGATTGCCTAGATTAATTAGGTAATGGCTTAGAATATTGGATAACTTGATAAACCTGATACACACTTTGTATCAGGTGTGTGGGGCTTTCTGATGCAAGATGTAAGTATATGCTGATTTTGAACTGCGATCAAGACCATACAGAATGAAATAATCATAATTATTTCCTGTCTTTTGAGAAATCTCATAAAATATTAAAAACACTTAATACAAATACCAGGCACTTCTAGGCAGGATATCTTATGTGGTTTTCGCTCATAAGGTGCATAAGAATGATCATGACACTTTCTCGAGTAACTCATATCACAGAATTGATCTGAAAATGAAATAAAAATATATCATTAACAGAAGTAGGTACTTACCTAGTTAAATATAAATATGCATCATTCATTTCACCAAAGTCATCTTGGCTTAACTTTTGCAATGTAAAAAATTAATTAAATTTGTGTAGGTAACACATGCAAAATAATGGTGAAAATAATATATGTATTGTTAGATAGATAAATGTTAATAAAATATTACCTATTTCTGTGGGAACAGTTGATGGTAAGATATCTGGAGTTTCGAAAATAAAGATGGACAAGCACCAATCTTCAATTTGTCTCCATGACGATTGTTTTCTCAAAATGTTTAGGGCACACGTAGGTAGATGCATGTTTTATGGTTTTCTCGCTAGGAACTTTAACCTAGATATGTCTTTTCATAGAAATTAGAAATGATTCTATGAAATTAATGAAACTTATACGTCCTGTTGTAAATTACTTCACTCGAACGGTACGCAACACTTGTGGTGTGGTACATTATCGTAAACCACCAAACCACCGATGGCACTCGTAGATTCAAACTTTCAAAGTGGCGAAAACGCCGAAAACTCTTCATGAAATAAATTTAATTTATTTAGGTTATGTTATTTTGTCATTTTAAATTTTTGACATTTCTTCTCTCGCTAACTATAGACAAAAATTTTGAGTTATCGATACGACGCCTCGATTAAGCGATCGCTACGTTTCTGTCATTTTGGCTACCAAACGATAATCGCTATCGCTGAAGCGTTAGCGATTAGACAAACCGACTCGCTTGTAAGCGTGAGCATGTTGTCTAAAGCCTCTGAAATTATCGTATAATTTATTGTTGTACAGAAACCAAAACTTAGAGAATATTTATAAAAATAGTTTAAAGGTGTGGCTTATATCTGAAAGAGTGCGAAATTTTTAAAGCGTGAGCCATGAATGACGTGTAATAAAAAAATATAGTTAAGATACATAAAACATAACTTATTTCATACATTTGAATGAATCATGCAAATACAATACATTATATTATTTAACATGTTGAATGTCGGCCAAATCCAATTAACTCCTAATGACGTCCATTTTATTTTTATTATAATAAAAACTTGTCGGATTATTTGATATTTATTTACCATAATATTTAGATAACTAGCTTATACGTCCTTGTGATATTTTTGAAGTAAAACTTCTTTAGGCGCGACTAGGGGGTAACTCAGATTTTTCTAACGGAAGTAACGCTCAGTATTCTATAGTCTGTGTAGTTTCCGCTATTTAAAAATAGTAATTTCGATTGGTCGTAAGTATCTGTCATATACTCCGTGCTTCTCGACTTATACGCCAGCTAGTGGCAAAGATCATAATCAATTAGGATTATTTATTTCCAATATTATTGAACAGATCCATTGTGAATAGCAAAGTATATAATTTAATCATTTCAGTGATCTACGTCAAAGAAGTTTTACTTCAATCGCGCGTAAAGGTTACACACACACAATTTTTTTTAATGTAACTGAGACGTTCATGAAAATAAAAGACATTGATTTCGTCACATGTGATGCATGAACGTGGGATTGGGTATTTAATTGTATCATATGTGATGCAGGGACAGTTAACGTGTTAATTTAGAAAATATATTATTAATACAATATAAAAAGAAATTCTTCCTATAGTAACTATTCCACGCGGACGAAGTTGCGGTCAAAAGCTAGTACTTACATATTTATCAGAACATTGAGGAGTTAATATTATTTATTGGAAAATCTAAAATTATGGAAGAAATTTAGCATAAAAAAGTTGGTGCTGTATTTTAACTCTCTTTTTGAAGATAGGAAGTGATGACATTTCTTGTATTGCAGCCTGATTCCAATTTATTATGAGGTCAGTGCAGTATCACATACTAATAATGAGATTTGGCATTTGACTTTAACGCCCGGCCGCCTGTCTGACACCAACTCCTTAGGAATTATCAGTAACTTTAGACAGCAGCAGCAAAAGAAGCAAGGACGTAGTGCATTCCAAGTATTTGATTTGCGTTCCAATCATAGTATGTACATATTACATGTATCTATCTAATGTTCATGTAAAATTGATGAAGAAACATACATTCACTAATTGCCGTATATCTTAATTAATACCTTACAATTGCTGCCCTCTGCTGTATATTTGGTCCAACTGATGGTATCCCAAACTGTTCCTAAACCTTATGACACCCCAGGGCGTCACGAGGCGATGCACATAGATCGGCTGTCTGTGTGATGCGAGCGAGTCGAGCCAAAATAAATGTAGAGAAAAACGCTGTAAGAGTCACGATTATTAAACTTGAGCCTCATTATGAGAAGCTATGCTCAGAAAAGCAAGCACACATTTAAATAAATAAATACCTCTTTTCATATTTATTGTTATTTTGTTTTAGGTACTCATTTTCTAATTTAATTTATAAATGTTAGAAAAGAAAAATGACTATAAGAGGGGACGGTCGCAAAAAAATTCCTAAGAGCGTCAAATAAAAATAAGTTTGTAACCCCTGCTAACTAATAAACATCGGATACAATTGCCGTTTAACATGACAATAGTCATATCAAGAACAACACTGTTAACACCTCAGACCAAGTTAACACAGACAAGACACAGAATAGGTATAGAGATTATGTAGTACAGATTAGAAAGATTTTATTTTTGTTTCTTTATTATGATGGGACGGCAAAGAAATCTAGCTCATACAGTCATGTCTTCAGTTTTCTATGTTTTTTCTTGATTTTCGCATTAGAATGTGGGTGGCACACAATAAGAAGTGTTTGGCGAGAAATGCATGGCTTCAGACCTCATTATGTCGACTGATGAGGCAGAAATCCGCTATGAAATACTCAACGTCTAACACACCACAAAACCTTTATTTCAATGATTCCTCTTAACTGCTCATCAATACGGACGCGCTTGCATCAAAATAACACCTTTTTCACTGCACAAAATTCACTCCGAAGCGATTTTGAATTATAGAAACAAATATCTACATTCTGGCGGCCTGGATAGTAGATCTTTGTTTCGATAATTCAAAATTGGTTTCCCGACAATTCTCGATTTATTAAATTCTTCCTATTACGGGAAAGCAAAGGAATCTAGCCCGCGTCATGTCTTCTATTTTTATCTTCTTTTTTTTATACCACGTTGGTGGCAAACAAGCATACGATCCGCCTGATGGTAAGCGGTCACCGCAGCCTATGGACACTTGCAATACCAGGGGTATCACACGTGCGTTGCTGACCTAGCAAAAACTTTTTCACACCTTTCTTGAAGACACCCATGTTGTAGTCCTTAGGGAAAACCTCGACAGGGAGTTCATTCCACAGCCGAAGCGTACGCGGAAGAAAATTTCTTATGAAACGCACAGTACGTGACCAACTTGGTTCCAGTGTGTGAGGATGAATATCCTGCCGATGGCGAGCGGTGCGGTGATAGAAGGAAGCTGTTGGCATCATGTCAAATAGTTCCTCAGAACACATTCCGTTATACAGCCGATAGAAAACACATAAGGAGGCAAATTCTCTCCTAAGATATAGGGTTCAATATCGGCTGTAAGCATTGGATCGTCAACGATTCTCATAGCTCGTCTTTGGACCGCGTCGAATGGTGCTAATTGACATCTTGGTGCTCCAGCCCATAAATGAGAGCAGTACTCCATATGAGGCCTGACTTGCGACTTGTACAATATCAGTCGTTGCCCAGGTATGAAGTACCGCTTCGCTTTATTGAGCACGCCGAGCTTTTTAGATGCCAGTTTGACCTTACTTTCCAAATGACTGAGGAACAGACCATCACAGGAAATTTCGACACCAAGGATCTCAATGCTTTTCGAGATGTGTGGAGGAACCGAGGGACTACATTAAACGGGTTTTTTTTTTGGCGGTGAACGCGCAGACTTGTGTCTTAGTAGGGTTGAATTGGACTAAGTTTCGCTGCCCCCACTCGGATACGCTGTTCAAAGTGTCCTCAACTTCAGACACAAGCCGTTTGCGACATTCTACCACAGCATACCGAGGGTTGTTTGCACGACACGTATAGTAAGCGTCCCCTGTACTGTCTTCCGCATAACAATGCACGCCGTCAATGGATAGCATGTCATTGACATGCAGTAAAAACAATGTGGGTGTCACATTTTAATGCTTAGAAGGTGTGCTTAGCGAGAAGTGTATGGCTACCATAGATATAAGAAACTGAATTACAAATATATGATGGCTATAGACCTCAAGATGGCGACTAATGAGTAGGTGGAAATTGCATCTGATTTGGCATTTTGGCATTTGATTTATTTGGTTTTGAATTGCAGTACAATTAGTAGCGTAAGCTCGTAAATAAAAAAATACGGCCATTCAGACAAACAAATTGAATGGGAAAAATGTAGGTAGGTAGATATTACGAGTTATCCTCCTTACAGTTTTCAAAAGCCCAGTCTTTGAAATGCGCTGCTGAGTCGGAATGAACCTTAGTCCGACTAAATAGCCCGTCGAAAAAGTAACAAATTAAAACGATAAAGAAGTTCGATATTACATTTCGCCATTTCTTCTCCATCTCAGCATAGATAATAATAATTATTTATGTAAAATAATTATTTCGTCCCGAAATGTTGGTAGGGCTTGGACGATATAAAAGTACTTATACTTAGTACTAGTCCACTTAAATAAAGAGCTTTTTCATTTCTTTTCATTTTATTTCGTTAAATCGCGTGGCCAATCTTCATCTCTACGAAAATTGGTAGCGCAAGCTCCAACATGACGAATTTCGATAATGTTTTCCATTAGCCCCCAGCCTGCCTAGCATGACCACCGAAACACGATATGATATAGCCATTTATCGCTTTGAACTGTCAATAATCATTGGATATAACCGCAATCTTGAAATTTTATCGATTCTGCGAACATTTAAGGGTTATGTACAAATGTTAGCAGCTTAGATAAAATTTCAAGTTGGCGGTTATAACCAATAATTTTTGACAGTTCAAAGCGAGAAATGGCTCTTCATATCGTGTTTCGGTGGTCATGCTAGGCGGGCAGAAACTATTTTTGAAGTAAAACTTCTTTAGGCGCGACTAGGGGGTAACCTTTAACTCAGATTTTCAGTGATCTACGTCAAAGAAGTTTTACTTCAATCGCGCGTAAAGGTTACACGCACACAATTTTTTTTTAACACGCTTATATTAGTTTCACCTGTGTTTGTTTGTATGTATGTAACTGACTCGTTTGGATTCGATTTTGGCCCACTTTAAACGGTAAGATTTCATTTAAACTTTATAGACTTAATAAAGACCGATGACATTACAATAATTCGATAAGAATATCCCATTATCCTGATTATAATCACCAGGACTAATATTTTTAATTTGTTCCTTTACAAAAGTCTACAATTAAGTTAAATACTTTATAGCCGGCCTAACCATTATGGTGTATGGCTTAAAAGAAAAAAAAACGTTTGGAATGTTAGTTCAGCTATGTGTCACTAGATGGCGTTGTCATTAAGTAAGTACTTCATTGGCGGTTCTAATTCGCACTAAAAAGTGGAAAATAAAATAATAGTTTAAAAAAACAAAAAACACGCTATGTTAAATCAGACCAATAAGTGAAAAATAACTATTTAATATAGAAACTAAATGATGAACGAAAAGACTATTTAGAGACAAGCGTACGAAGCTCAATTACATTAGTTCTTGAAAATATTCGATCGGTACAATTAAATTGAGCACCCCACGCTTTTTAACCGACTTCAAAAAAGGAGGAGGTTCTCAATTCGTATTCATCTTTTTTTTAGGTATGTTCACCTAGGATTAGGTACTCGAAGACGCTTTGGAAAATTCTTTTTTTGTTTGAAAGGGTATACTTTCCAAATGGTCCCATAAAAATTGTCCATGAATCGGTTCAGTAAGTTTTTATAGAATCATGAAAGCAGTCATAATATGATTTTTTTCTCTAAATTGTGTATACTTTTCGTTCATCATTTAGTTTCTATAATAAAAAGTTATTTTTCACTTTTTAGTCCGATTTAACATAAAAGCGTGTTTTTTAGTTTTTAAAACTATTTATGTTTTGTTTGAATAAAACAAAAACTCACGAAGATCCTTGAGGCCTCAAGTCCAACAGTGGGCTCTGAAATATGCGAGGCCTAATTCTGAGAAATATGTCCGAGTAAATACGTCACTTAGTTCTGAGTTTACCCCAGTTTGTTGTTGAAAGTTTCCGCACATGTGACCCGTATGCTAAATCTTTATAAAAATAGCGAAAATTTTTCGGCTTCTGGTGGCAAGGGGATGTAAGTATGTGTTAAATCTTCAACAACTGGAATTATAACAAATCTTTTTGGGTGTAACTATAAATCTGATCCGCAACACTGTTTTTACCTCTCTCTATAGGTATTCCGTGGTTTTTACTGTTAAGACCATAGATTTATTAGTTTCCTATATCTATGGTTAAGATATTGTGTTGATTAAAGGTCGTAGGACCACGAATCTATACTACAACTTCGTGCGTAGGACATTGTATTAACTCAGAAAGGGAAAGCCAGCCTCAACGAATTAGGAATGATCTAATTCGTTGGCCAGCCTATTTAAGATAACCCATTAAGATCTTTTATAAAGCAAAAACGAGTGGTGATCGGCTGTGGCATATTGTAAATCAGTCAAGTATAAAATAAATGGCAGCACTTTTTTTTAAAGTTACAATATTAATTTCATAACAATTTATTGTTGACGCACTATCGTCCGAATCGTCCGATGAGTACACTAATGAAGTAATTAATATATGCGGCCACTTTGCTTTATCCGGTGGTTTTAATAAGCGGTTAATGGCATTGATGAAATCATTTTTATACCGGCCCATCTGTTTTGTGGAGTGCGTTGAATAAATTAATGAAAATGTACTCTATAACCATCACGTTTAGTCCTTATATCCAATATTAAGAAGACGGTTAGATAATAAAACAAATTAAAATAATATCTATTTAAACTTAAACATTTCAATAAAGTCCGTTTGTAATAAGGCAACACGTACGGTTACCCCAAGAATTTTGTTCTAGCTACTATATCTACTCTATGGACCGTTAGTAAGAAACGTAAGAAAGTACTTTTTTCTAATTAGTGTAAAATAAATAAAGTATCAATAGAGTAGAAAAGAAAAGACTATTTATATCTTTATTGTGCAATAAAGATATAGTCTATTCTATTCTAAAGTCGCGCAAGTCGTCGTTCAGTACCCGTAGTGCAAGTTTTTTCATATAAAAAACGTAACTATTGTAGTTGCGTTATGAGCTTAATTTGTATGGTAAACATGACTTGCGCTTCTTTTCGCTAGGGGCGCTATTCGCGTTTCTTATACAAATTGAGCCCCTAACGCAAATTCAATAGTAATTTTTTTTAAACGAAATACATATACTACGGGTACAGTTTGAGGCCTCATAATTCATGGCTCACCTGTGTTGGTGAAATAGAAATCCTAATACAAAATAATATGTCCTTAAAGTTATTTGCAAATTTAATTAAGCATGCCAAAATTTGTTAATTAAACGTTGAAAGGTTTGTGAAATCTTAACTTCACTATTGTTCTGTTAAGGGTGTTTGTTATGGAGTTAATTATTTGAACGTTCAAAAACATTGTTTGCGTTGGACAAGTCTACTTTCGATTGATATCCTTGTTAAATGGTTCGTGCCGATAAAGTTTGATTCACTCAAGCTTATTAATTTACTAAAGAAGAAGAGATAATATAAACGAGATGAAATAGGTTGATTTAATTTTAGTAGGCCGCTGAAATGTTATTTGAATGTTACAAATATTAGGAACAAAGTATTGGAATGATACATATCATGCTCATAATACCAAAATAGTTGAGTCTGCTCAACTATAAGCTTAGCTTGCTCAGCGTAAAGCTCTGGCTTTACGCAACAAGAGCAGCAACACATAAAGTCACATCTGGCAGTATGAGCCATGCAAAGCCTCTAAATAATGACAGGTTGCCAGCCAGTGCCCTATATACAAGGTGTTTCATACAACATGGGATATGAAGCCGGCACCTACCCATGCTAACATAGTCATATAAATACTATAGTGATATCAAAAACTTAAAAATAGTAAAAAAAATTTGAATTCCCCACACAAATAGTTCGATAAAAAAAAACAAATTTTTGGAAAATTTGTTTTTAGAAGACGATTACCTGAGCAGCAGCGAAATTGAACCTTGTTAGTGGGTGGTACGACTGTGCGAGCGAAGCGGAAACAACTTCAGAGCGAACTAAAAGGTTGGCGCAAGCTGCACATTTTTGTGTTGTTGTGTTAATGTTGGTAAAGGCTGCTAAAGCACGGGGTAGCGCAGGGGACTAGGGTTGGCAGCGAGTGAGTATCACGACAATGATGCAAGCTTTATACTAATAATATATTTCTACGCTCACACCAATTATCTAGCCCAAATTATCTGCCCAAAGTATCTTTAAGAACTTGTGTTAGGGATACTAGATAACGGACAAATATATTTAATAATCTAGATATTTTTATAAACAAACTTAAATAAATATTAAACAACCATGACTCGTGTTCATCACACTAACATTTGCCACTACCAGGACTCGAACACGGACCGCCCGATGGTAATCGTTTATAGGCTACGATTACTGTCTACCACCTGCCATATGCTTGCCTGCTAACAGAATAACATGAAAGCCAGCAAACAAATGCCGATAACCAGGATTGATGTAGGTATACTTAAATCATTCAGCAGTCCGGGTATGTATGTTGCGGTTTAAGGCACTTTCGAATCGATCCATAGAATAATTAATTTTTTACAGGGATAGTGTACGATATAAAAGTACAGAGTGCTGTGTTTCGGATTGAAGGGAAAGGTAGCCAGTGTAATTACTGGGCATGGAGGGCAAAGGTATAATCTTAGTCTCAGGATGGCAATGCACTTGCAGTGTTAATTGATTTACCCTTAATATTGAGTGTCTATAGGCGACGGTAACCACTTAACACCAGGGGGGCCGCAAGCTTTTCTGCCATCTCGTAGTATTAAAAAAACAACATAAATAAAAAAATCTACTTGCCCCAGGCGGGAATCGAACCCGTGCAAATTTGAAAGATTTGATGAAACAATGTTTACCATAAAAACATAAGCACAAGCACTGACAAATTTCAACAGCGAAAGCAGTCCCCTGGTGGCGTAGTGGTTAACGCAGCCGCCCGGATTGCGGAAGATGCTGGGTTCGATTCCCGCCTGGGGCAGGTAGATCTTTTCAGTGTATTTTTTCTAGTTTTAAAAATATTTACGCGTTTGTAAATGCAAAAAATATCCCATAATAACATAAATAACTAGCATAATCCATAATATCCATAGAGCTTGTCGGTAAAAATGGTGCTAATCTATATAATGTACGGGCAAAAAGCAATTTTTGGCTTAATTTTTAATTGACCTTCGGTATAGAATGGGTATAGAACACATTGCTGGCGTATTATTATGCGTCATAGCCATAACGAAATTAAGTCTGAAGACTGTATTCGATACGGATTCTCATCTCGAAGAAACTAAATTACTTTTCCCTGTTTTATTTTGTCAACTGCTAACTTCTTATTTTGTAATTTGTAATTTTCAACTGCAATAAACAACGGCCTCCTTAAATTAGTGTTTTTTTTGTTAATAAACAACATAAAAATCTACACGAAAACTAACATTAGGTGCGGATAGTAATGGGTGGCAAGTAACAATTTGTGGACTAATGAAATGGAAAGCTGCCAAACTGAGGAACTTTAGAAGTATTAGTGCTGTTGTTACTTTGTACTCGTAACAAATAACAACTCTAAACTTCGCTATTAGAAGATACGAAAAGGGAGCTTGGGATCTTGTCAATTTATCAGGTTCTTTGTCTGTACACTGCAGCCATTCAAAGAAAACAAATTGTATTAGGAAATTATAATACTCTTCGTCAAGAAAAATTATCATGTTTTTATTACTTTATTTTGTATACTATACACGTCAAAAATCATATCGCAGAGAGGGTAGCCAGAATATTTACCCCAGGTCGTGTAGGTTTAATGGTCCCCTTGAAATGCATCAACACCTTTACTACCCTGTCGTCTCGCTCTGCTTATCTCTGTATGAAACTGCTTTTGCACCGGGCGTGGCAAGAAGAGACAGGAACAGGGGCGGCCATAGCTAAATTTTTAGGTGGTGCGAAAATCTCTTGGTGGCGCCCCTCCTCACAAAAAAATAGAGCTCTTTCTATGCAGTTATGCTCATTTCTATGCAGTTAAAAGTATATTATCGTACCAAGCTGCCATTGTAACTATAAACTCAAATTGATTCATGTTATGAATCAGTGATAAAGCCTCTGATGCAGCAATTGAGTCATTCGTTTCTTCGTGAAGATTTAAAGTCATCAAGAACTGACGAGTAGTTATAGCGAACAGAAGCAAGGCTGGAAAGTACTCTCCCAGCGAGTTTCGCAAACCTTTTTCAGATAGTCTTTGGATAAATCCAAATAAAGAAACCGATTTAACGATTTGACTGCATCTTAATTTTTCCTTAATCAATTTCACCTTGCTCCCCGCACCGCCCACACGATTTGAGCTTACGATCGATAGATAGTCGATCGGCGGTCGGATGTTTTCGGCGCCCCTTTTATGACGGCGCCCTGTGCGGTCGCACCGCCCTAGAACCGCCCCTGGACAGGAATATAGTGTGTAACAATATCAATCTCTTCTAACACATGGAAATAATGGTGGGTGGTGGAAATGGGATTGCAGGTCTATTTTTTCAGGCGTTTATTTTTGCTCGTAAAGCTATCAGGAGTAAGGTTAACTGTTTTGGGATTTACAACATGGATTTTTCATATTGCAAATCTCAAAAAATTTCAATATGGTCTAAGGCCGTACGTACCTACTTATAAAGCGGTATTCATAATATAAATATCTACTCTACTATTATTATGGACTCACTCGGGACGTCCCTGATTAAAATGCAAACGGAGAATAAAATTTCAATTATTATATTATATAATAAAATAACAAATTATTATTGGCGGACCTTATCTAGAGCTCTACGCTGAACCATACTTGTGTCTTATAATTATATAATAGTATGTATATCCAGTAGGTAGGTATAGTTGAACGGGCGTGAAAAAAAAACCAACATACTTACATTTTTTAGACAGGACACCGAGTTACGTGCAACTGTTTTTAATACGTCTTCAATGTAATCCTCGGGATTTAACTAGTTGTGAACTTCTAATTGTATAGCGAGCAATGGTGATCATGTGGCCTAACTATACAATGGGGGCCCGTGGCAAATTCACCCCCCCTCCCGCAGGGATAAATTTTAGTTAAAAAAAATCGTTCTACATATTTAAGAAGGTCAGTGACACGAATGGGGCCCCATTCTCCCCCGGGCCCGTGCCTTGCCAGCCATGGCACCCTATAGTTACGCCACTGATGGTGATATTGGCTGCTCTGTGTGGCTCGGTGTGCCTTCAAGAGAGGGATGGGAAAGAGAGGTGTCACGTCGAACACGCCTTGCTCCGCCTCTGAATATAGATAGTAATGATTAAACATTTACTACAAGTTCAGTGACATTAGCTGTCAAAATTTTAATACAAAAAAAGCCTTTGGGTGGAAAAGGACACTAATCATAAAATATTTTTAGCAAAAAAAATAGGACAACCGACTTCAATGCGTACAAATTTAAACTAAAAAGTAAGAAATAAATAATCTTTTTATGAAGTTGTTGAAAAGAGCGTCATCAAAAACCAAGGAAAGTATTGATACACATTTATAATTATTTATTTATAATTCATACTCCGATATATTTGGAGCCGGTGCCAGCTAGCCAAGGAGAATAGTGTTTGCAATTTTCGAACTTCACGGAGCGGCAGATTATTTCTCATCTTCATCATTCATTATTATGTATAGTTAATGGATTTATCAAGTTCGTATCTATCAGGTAAGTTTATTTTGCTTTGGCTGGCACCGACTCCAAATATATCGGAGTATGAATTATAAATAAATAATTATAAATGTGTATCAATACTTTCCTTGGTTTTTGATGACGCTCTTTTCAACAACTTCATAAAAATATTATTTATTTCTTACTTTTTAGTTTAAATTTGTACGCATTGAAGTCGGTTGTCCTATTTTTTTTTGCTAAAAATATTTTATTTTATTATTTTTAGTGGAAATTAAGCATATTTTATTGAAAACGGATAGGCCTACTAGGCGCTCATTAAAACTTAATGGAAACTTTAACTAAAACGTTTTTTTTATTATTACTGATTTGTTCAAAAAGGGTCGAATTTATATCGATACAATTTATACGGGCCATGTCTGATCTTGACGAAGTCGAGTCGTAATAATCATAATTGACGGAGTAATCAGGTAACAAACACAAAAAAACAGTCGGATAGAGAACTTCCTCTTTTTTTTAAGTCGGTTAACAAATAATATCACGGCTCATTACAAATGCCTGCCATTCATTCAAAATGAATGGTAAGTTAATGTACTATGAACCTAGTTATTTAACTTAAGTTCATAAAATAATTTGTCATAGTTTATGTATTGACTATTGGACCTACTAACCAAAATTTCACTATTGCATATTAGGTAATGGCAAGTTCAAAAAAAAAAAAATTACATTATTTTTGTGTTCGTGGACGATATCATTATATCATCCCCAATGAAATTATCATTTCAACAAAAAAGTACTGAACCAATTCCGGTATAATTTATACGGGACCACCTTTGAAGTATGACCTTCCTAACGAAAAAAGAATCATCAAAATCGATTCATAATTGACGGAGTAATCGCGGAACATACATACAAAAAAAACATACAGTCGAATAGAGAACCTCCTCCTTTTTTGAAGTCGGTTGAAAATGTAATTCCATCTTTGGTGTATACACAACACTGTTTTTGCAAGGGCCTAATAGTCACCAAAAAAATTGATCGGTCTTCTTTGTTTTCATCAAAACCTTCACAGAAATGGTGTTTTCTTACGTAAATACTTTTGGTAAATACCAAACATTTCAATTGTAAACACCTACTAATAATTTCTGTCTTCGATGAAAATGCTTAAACCGCGCTATGTCCATTGTAAGTATTGATTAAATAAATTTGAGATCTTCGGACGATATACGGAATAATTCAGTTGGATTCGTTCAATCTCCACTTTGGTGAATGTTTCAAGATTTATGCCTCCACAACTTTGCCGAAGTAACGTACAGTTAGTTCTCTATAAGCATGTAGCTTAGGAAGCTTATGCTTCAAATGTGATGAAATAGCTTTAACTAAAGTACTAAAGACTATTTAGTTATTAACGGACTTGTTGAGTTGATGAATTTCTAGCCGAGCTCGAATTTGATGTCCTCGAACTACCATAGGTAGTAGGCTCCACCTTACAGAAGACCACACTCAAATTACACCACATTCTGTGGTGTTGTGTCACCAACAGAAGTTGGTGAGTAAGGTTGGCGGAGTTCCACGGGGCAGTGATGCAAGGGTCTATCATCATCATCAACAGCTCATATAATGTCCCCACCGAGGGGCTCGAGCCTACCCCACATTAGGGGCGATTAGGCATTAGTCAACCACGCTGGCCAAGTGCGGGTTGGTCGACTTCACACACAATACCTAGGAATTTCTTCATAGGGTGTGCAGGTTTCCTCACGATGTTTTCCTTCACCGTAAAAGCGTCAATTAATCGTACAATATGAATTCAAAATTTGAAAACACATTGGTACGCGGCGGCGTTCGAACCGGTGCCTCCCGGGTGGAAGAGAACTCTTACGCACTAGGGGTCTATAGGTTATGGTATTAGGCTACCGTACAATTTATATAGTCCAGTGGTTCTCTTCGCGTGGTAGGTCTAAAAGACCTGGGGGACCATTTGACAAATTTTCCGTTATGCCGTGGACCACCCAGTTGGCTTATTGATTTGGAGGTAATATTCAGTAAATACTAAACTGAGAAGGGACGGCGGCGCTACCGTATGTACTGTTCACTCTGTCACACGCATCGCAGGTGTTCTCCCTCACATTCACGACTGTGCATTCACGCACCTCGAGTCCACTCGAGTCGCAGTCGGGCGTGTTACATACGCGCTCAAGTTATGTTGTGTGGATTCCAATCACTTATTTTATTATTGGCATGGCTCGCGGACCACTTGAACTGCTTCCAAGGACCACTATTGGTCCGCGGACCTCCGGTTAAGAACCACTGGTCTAGAATTCACTCGTCATCGGCTAAATGCTTAATGCGAAGCCATAATTAAGGTTAATATTTCAGAGGTGGTGAGCACTTTTGAACATCATAATTTTTCTAACCTGCTCTCAATTTATTTGCGATTGGTGCAGTGTACCTCGACATCGTCAGTACTGCTTAAGGATTTAGTATTAGATTTTTACGGCCGTGTGCCTGCCTGACACCTCCTTGGGGAAGACTGCTATCTTACGACAGCAGCCAGGACCAGCAGCTTAACGTGTCTTCTAAGGCACGGAGCTAAATCGATTTGAAAAATTTTGTGATCGTTACTAAAAACGCACGACCGCGGCGCCGTCGAGCTCCTCCTGAGTAGTCAGCACTTTTGAACATTTTTACCTAAACCATCATATCATTTGCGTCGTTTCTTTACTGAGTTCCTATGACCACCTTCCAGCTCCATCACCAGATCAGACCCTCGCAATCATCTAAAAATAAAGTACTCGTCAAGACAAATCAAACGAGCCGAAACTCAATGGGGTTGCGTCGTTTCATTACAGAGTTCCTATGATCACCTTTCAGCTCCTGGCCTCAGCATCATCAGACCCTGGTTACCATTGAAAGACAATCTACTCGTCAAGTCGATTCAAACGAGCCCAAACTCGATGAGGCTGTGTCGTTTTATTGCGAAGTTCCTAGCTCCATCATCAGATCAGCACCATGTCATTATAATAATTGCATTGTCACGCGATTATCACATGTATGCAAAATTTCAACTCAATCGGTAACCGGGAAGTGGATCTAATTTAATTTGTAAGATTTGATGACGAACATCGGGACAGGTGAAAGTACGTAAAAAAAAACTTGTAATAAAAATAGCGGCCTCTCAGTAGTTGAAGGTTCTACGCATAGCTCGCTTTTAGCTGTAGGCTTATCAAAGGCTCGGAGTATTTTTTGTATAAAAATTACAACTCGTAGTCGAAATATATATCGGTTACCAACAGTTACATAGATACCGCTTCACTTTGGAATAAATCAAATCATGTCGTCCTCGCGGCCAAAGCTCTGAGAAGTTAATGCAATATTAGCGAGAGCGACATATTAAAATAGAAAATGAAAAATAAAAATTTGATAAGACGTTTTTATTTCACTGTATCAACGCCTAGCTACGCTCATTTTGTATCGCTTTTTCGTGCTAAGGTAACTAAGATGATAAGATTTTTTTACCTACGGAAGAATTACAGTTAGCCCCGTTTTATATTTTTACGTAAAATTAATTTTAGTAATTATTAGTGAGAACAATAAAAATATTAAGAACTCTGAAATCTGGGACAAAGTTAACCGCCTTGTATGGCACCCGGATGGCGAGATTGCGGGTTCGAATACCGCCACAAAAAGAAATACATATTTTTTTGTACCAAAAGATTTTTTTAACCAAAGACAAAAACTAGGATTCGGCCTCGACGTGAAGGGACCGTTGTGTTGGCTGCATGAGAGAATGTAGTTAATTTCTGCTTCCAGTTCACAGTAAAAAAAAAACAAAGCAGTTATTTCAATATATTCGTACTCTTTATTTTCACTATCGAAGTCCAAGCATTTGCAATAACGAATTGCTACACAAAAGGAAATGAAATGCTATTAAGAAATATATGTACGTACTTCGCAATCACGTAGATCAATAAATATACTATTTTTAAAAGCACAAGTCACCTAAGCGATTATTTACATGGGAATAATAAGCCTAATGAAGATTGGTAGGTAGAAAGTGCCGAGGTCGGCAAGCTTCTCTAAAAAACTTAATTAAAATGAATCTTTCAAAGAGCTTTTTCAGACGCGTTACGTTAAAAATAAGGTTTCAGAGTTATTTTGCGTTCATAAAAAGACTTTATTTTTTCGAACGTCAGGCTTTAACACGCCACTAAGTATGGATTACGTATTTTTTATTAATTATTCCAGAGTGGATCAAAGCGTTCTTATTAAAGAAAATATTATTCATTTCTCTAAGAAATATTTCCGGAGACGTTAGTAAATCTCCGCTGAGATGGGAGCACGGAAACAAGTAATAAAACTTGGGTTGTTATGCCAAGCGAATTACACACTCGAATTACCTACGCGTAAGGACAACTCAAAAATATATTAGGGATGCTTTGACGTAAAGAGTTAAGTCGGTTATCGCAGTCATAAAATAAACGTTGATATCCCGGCTGCTGAGGCCGATGACGACGGGTACACATCAAAGGGTACCTATTTTATATATACCCTACTCGTCTTAACTGGCGACTACTTAACTTAGGGTAGAGACACACTACTGTATTGCGTGGCAAGTCGGATGCATCGTGCGGGTTTGCACACTAGTGTCAAGGCGTGCTCTGACGTTATTTCTGAAGTATCCATAACGAATATTTGCAGCGTTTGCGTGTTCACAATGTTTTGTATATTGGATCAAACATTGATCCTAATAGCCTTTAAACTTCATATCATACAATAATTTGCATTGACACTCAAGTTTGATTAGTTCTTCAGACATTTCAGACGATTCCCTCACCTAATTTAATCAGGGATAACTATGTTACGATTCACACACACACTATTCCATAATTGTCTCGACACAACACACTGATATGAAACCGATATGCTTCTGGCACGTCACGACACGCCACAACAGCAGTGTGTTTCGACCTTTAGTCAAGAATATCTGCGAAGGAATGGTGAATACCGAGAAATGTATCACTTCATATCATTCAAAGGGAATATTATATCTTTGGGTTTCCTACCTACTTATGTAATGTTGCAGTGAATTCTCGGAGGTTGGGGTTTTCGTTTTTACACTAATTAGTTGCTTTATGTATTAATCCTAATAATAGTATAAACGCGAAAGTGAATGTATGTAATATATGTATGGATGGATGTCTGGATGTAGGAATGGATGAGTGTTCTTACGTTGTTTACTGACTTTTGTTCTTTCACGCAAAAACTACTGAATGGATTTAAATTAAACTTTTCAATAATATAGCTCATATATGAGAATGACTAGCCGTGTGATGCCGGTAGAGTAGAATAGCATCACCCCATATCCTCCAATGGGTGTCGTAGAAGGCGACTGATGGACCAGCAAAGGGGTATTGATCACCTCATACTCCGTCCACCAATCCGCATTGGGCAACCGTGGTGGAGTACTGCCTAAACCTCCTTCGATGACAAGGAGAGGCCTTGCGTCCCAGCAGTGGGTTGAATTATAAAGGCTGTTATGGTTGGATGAGAATGACATATAGGCTCTAATCTATTATACTTAACCTACACAGACGAGGTCGCGAGCAGAAGCTAGTGGGTCAATAAAAGAAATAACTTTACAGAATAGTTTGACTTTGGCACGGTCTCTAAGGAAACATCGCAAATTCCAGAGATGTACGATTATTGAATCTTAGCGTTGCATCTCGTCAGTTTTCACCGCAGTACAATTTCCAGCGATACTTCTGTTGCCAAATCTTTATATAAATCACTGCAATAGGTAGTCGGCAATATAGGTCCCATGCAGCGGATTTCGTATCGTTGAACCCGCCTCAGTAATCTCGCTTAGAGATCGGAGCAGATTTTCCATTTGAATATTATACTGGTATATACTCAGTAGACCTGTGTTAATATTATTGGCAAGCGTTGTTGTATATACTATTATATAAAGTGCTCACGGGACATCGCGTATGATCAACAAAGGACGGGAAGAAATCTTTATATTTTTTTTTATCTTGTCAACGGTATACAGCAATAACTTCAGCTTTTCTAAAGAATTTTGTAACGCCAAGAAATAATCAAGTCGTTCCTGGTTCTGTAGAAATCAAGAACTTGATTTGCCGCCGGCGTTGCACCAGCAGTAAATGAGACAAGTCTGTAATGTGAAGATATTTCAGCTTCAACTATTTTAGTTATCCCACGGAAATTCTCGACTAACAGTGCAAAATCCGTGAGAAATATAATTTGTAAATGTATTTTAATAAATTAGGAAATTGAAAAGCCACACTATATTTTTTTCCAAATAGGAGGGGTTACGATATTAGCAATCTATGTATTATGTTTTTATCTTAATTTCCTTATTCAGAGGTCTAAGGAGTTCCTCCGTAGCGCCTAAACTATTCATCTGCTTTTAAAGAATAAGGTGTCAATCGATTCGATAATATGTTCCGGGTAACTAAGGTTCCATTTTAACCGACTTTAACAGTAGGAGAAGTTGAATTTACCTTGTCAATCCCGATTTTAATCGATTTTATCCTTTCTTTTTCCATAGTCGGGTTATAGTTTTTTTTAACTTTTGATTGTTTTTCTTGACCTTTGCGTTTGTTTTTAGACCGCCTGGCTGCCGCCACCATCTCATCAAACACTATTACTTGTAGTGTTATTACCACCGTTCTAACAGTTAGCGACAATTCACCCAGTCCCTCAGTGGTTCAGGGTTACGGGTGATTCTCGCGTTCATCTTAAACATTATCATCACTTACTGAACAAAACATCATCAAATTATAATCGGTGTACGGTACGAATCAGAAGTAGATGTAGGCGCTGTCCACACATATCCGAGTTCTCGTTACTGACAGGACACGGCAGGGACGATGAATTAATCGGTTACATACGATTTGTACAAACTCGTTCACACCTCTCCGTATCAGGCCGATCCGGATCGTCAGTGTCCCGGAGCACACAGTGCGGAGCACGCTCGGATGCACGGACGCTCTGTCAGTTCTATCCGGTTTTATCTACAGTCGGGTCGTCTTACCGTTTTTATTAAAATTTTGACATAATTTTGAAAATATAATTTTGAAGATGCGTGCGCAAACTGCGAAGTTTTTTTTATTATATATGCAGTACCTAATAAAATAGTTTTTGGAATGAAGGTGATTACTTAATAAACAGACGCTACTGACATCTATTTCCCGGATATGTGTGAACACGGGTGACCGATGGCACGTCCTTGACGGAAGCACTGAAACGGACAACTCGGAACTCGGATAGCCTTGACACGGAAATGTGTCCCTTAAAACTTTAGTAACATGTCCTATCAATGCTTGTGCAGTAACAATTGCCACCATTATGTATGAATGATTAACGACAAGGTACTAAAGAGCTGTGCTGCTGACCGTACATGTAAAAATTGCATTGTCTTTTCTATAGGCTTTAACAATAACGAGGCAAAAGAGGCACCATTACACGTGCTTGCTCCCCTCATTCGTAATGACTGTCTCCGGATTTATGACAGTGACCGTAAAACTATATATTCATTTTCATGTTTATGTTCATTGATATGGGCTCGTATAAGCTCGGATAACCCTGAATGGCATATAAACTTGGCTGTCTCTATACAACAGGAATAATGTTATTGTATAAATAAATGTATTGACTATGATAAAAGTGAAATAAGTGGTTTGATCACTTTTTTGGAGTAGGAAAGGCATTACTGATATAACGACCTTGTGGCAGAATATTAGTGCATTATTTTGATATTAATTACTAAATAGTAAATGTTCTAATATACGTACTGCTGAGATGAGTTTGAGTATAACTCTGTCCCGATCGTTGGACTTTTGTTTGTTTGTTTACTCAAGAATTGTTACTTTTTGGAGTTTGGTGCCCCTTTTGTGTAGCCGACAGGCTGGCAACCTATCACTATTTTGAGGTAGGTATGGTATGGCCCATACTCTCAGATGTGGCTTTAGGTTAACCAAATGTGATCTAAAGCTCTGGTCTACCTCTTTTGGGATAATGAACGTGATTATGTGTAGTAAATGTCCTCCTCAAATCCTTGGGGGAGGCCTAGGTATGTCTAACAGGCAAGTGGGCGTGTCTCGGCTAAAATGATGTCGATGTTCTCCGTAGGTAACTAAAGGAGCTTAATATATTACCGAATTACTTTTTGGCGGTCATTTATATTGTTCTGTCAGTTTACAAATATCCGTAATAAGACTCCTCTCATCTAATAAAAATCGACTACTAGCCAAAATAACCAATATAACCATGAATTAGGCGACATCAGGAGTGTGATGGGGTGGTAGATTTATTGCTGAATTATCTTAACTTTACGAAAAGTTTGGCTTTCCTTCATATCACAGTTGAATGAGAAAGCGAGATTCAGCAATAACCCCTACACTGAGACACCGGCAATGTTATCACTAACTGCCGAACCACAATCCTTTTCTGACTAATTTTTTTCGGCCATACCGACTAGCTGAGATCTAATCTAATGATCGTTCGTCTATTCAAACTCAGCTGTAAAATTCTGCACGTTGAAAGCTACCAACAGACAGCTGTAAATTGAACTACCCTAACATTGAAATAAAGTCCCCCTGGATCTGATACCATTAGGCGAAATACTAGAACACAGAAGTGGAGTTTAAAGCTGTCTCTAATTCATATAATTTAGGTATTATCTCATTCCGGTTGGCGTACATTTAAACAGGCTACTATCGCATGTACGTACATACATTCCGAATTCATCATCTTCAAGGATTCCCACGTGAATAATTGCTGACATACATTACTTAGTGTTACGGTATGAATAGAGCAAACACTGCTGCTTTGAAATAAGTAGAAATGTTAGTGTTTGTACTCAAATTCTCGTTCTCATGTTGCGGCAAATGACAAATTGCCAACTGTGACTTCAGCGACGCCTCACAAGAACCACTGGCAAGATGAAATTATTTCTCGTCTAGTTATGAATGCTGATGCTACTAGAATGCAAACACTAAAATGTTATTGGAAAATTCTCAGTCTTGTAGAGTTCCTTCTGTAAACTTTAAACCAAAAATGGCAGATTTATTACCAAGTTAGTAGATAAATCTGTATCACAAACTAATATTATATTTTTAAATCTAATCTGTCATGTTGGGATTAGAAAAATGGTCTCGAAATGGGTTTTTAGATACTGAAATGAAAGTGGTTTTATTTTGATTTAGAAATTCAAGATAAGTTGTCCTTCAATTATGTAGAAGGGACAACAAAGTTTTTAGGCTGTGTATGACGTACTAAATTTTATAGTAGACTATTATCTAATATATAAAAATCTCGTGTCATGGTGTTTTTAGTAGTACTCCTCCGAATGGCTCTACTAATTTTTATGATTTTTTTTGTTTATATTTGGTGGGTTTGGGAATGGGTCGTAAAGTATAATTTCATACCGCTAAATTGTTGATTTTAAATATTTTTTATTGTGTACTAAAATGTACAAATGTTCAAAAGTGTTCTCATACTAACTCAGCTATTATAGTCTAATTTCATAAGAAGGTATACATGTTTATTTGTAATACATCAACAACCTTCAAACTTCTTGGGAAGCAAAACAGGAATTGCTAAGAAAAAATCTACCGTTGCATACATTTCAGACAAGTTCGTTTATTCTGTATGAAAAAGCTACGTATACCTACGTAGTATGGAGACGTAATCGTCAAAAAATTCGACCTCAAAATTTTGATGGATTTACACGTTTTGGACCCCTCTGAGTCCAAAAATACCGGTTTTGGAATTTTGTGTGTGTGTGTGTGTCTGTGCGTTAGCACTGTAATGGGGGACGGGGGACCGAGCACGATAACTCGAGTAGGTATGCTTTTACTTATTGCAACCAAATTTAACATGCATATATGACATCAAAATATAAGGTTTCTACAACTTTTGAATCGTCGATCACGAAAGTTAAGCAACCAAGTGCGCGGTCGGTATTCGAATGGGTGACCAAAATTTAACATGCATGTATGACATCAAAATATAAGGTTTCTATCAACTTTTGAGTCGTTTCCGGTATACGAGAAAGTCAAGGGGAGACCACTCCCGATTTTATTTTTCATTTATGTTCTTATTGTTAACGTGTGATGATATTTCGAAAATTGCTATTTGCGAAAAGTTCTCTATTTAATTTGGTATCAATTCCAATCATAACTAAATCAATATTTCTGACTTTTTTAGTATTCCAACCTGGGTTGCTCCCACAAGTTTTTGATCGGTATTAGAAACAGGATCGAATGGAGATCAGTTACTAGAATGGCATTAATTTTTTTTTTGTGTAAAATAGGCATATTTTGCTCACTGTATTTTTTTTGAAAATATGTGAATGGGGACACACTCACAAAAAAAACTATAGATATTCTCTTAACATCATTTTTGTGTAACTGCTACGGTTAAGGTACTTCGCCTTACTACCCTACTGAGTTTTGTACCCTGTATATAATAATAAGGTAACTATAATTTGATACAAAAAAGATTTCTTTTTTCTGTGAACCTCATTTGATAAATTTATGTTAAATATATAATAAAAATAACTACTATATCATGGAGAAATTACACTTCATACGTGTGTGCAAGTACATACATACATACATAGACACACGCTTTTATTTTCAACGAAACCCTTAACATGAATGCGGTTCACACTCTCGGCCTTTTTCTAATTTAAAAAGCATTTCAGTGCTCTTACGAAAATTACACTATCAATTTCGGAGAGAGGCTAGAATATTTGGAATATATTTTATTAGTGGCTTCATTTGAAATATTACGACCTTTCGTAGTATACGCAGATACGTATAACTTTACGTAGGAGTTTATAAAAGAAAATATACCTTCTTAGTATGACTATAAAAATAGCATTCCTCTTTCTACTCAGTATTACTGTAAGTCTGACTATTGAATTTCAATTATATTCACTATGATTATTTAAGTACTCATATAGGTTACTTGTGTGTGAAATTAGTATGTACATAATACTGTAATATTGATGATGTTACAATAATTTTTTTTATTTGATTGGGATGCTTTGGTTTCCCACTTAGTTAGGTGGGAAACCTAATATAAGTTAAGTGATGGTAAATTAGAAGTTTGAAGCAAACTTTACTTGTCACATTAATTTTGTAGCTACTGGCTATCTGATAAATAGGTAAATAAAGAACTAAAAAGATGTTAGCGGTGTTTTCATCGCGAAAGGTTTTGATATGATGACATAAATGACTAGAATAATTATTGATATCTCTTTGCAATAGTATAAAAATACTCATTGAAATTTTTCTTTTTTCTTTTACATATTATTATACTATATTTGGATTGTAACTAAGAGAAAAATAACGCAGACAACACTACAACATCGTAAATACACGCTCACGCCTACAAAATATATTGGTTTTAGAGTAAAGTTGGCAAACAAATACAAATTGGAAACAAAGTTCAATTTTCACGAAACAAATGACTATTTCCGGCGTGGCAAGTTAAACACGTTCGACATTGTTTGAATGGAAAAAAGTAGAATGTAACGCCAGATCGGGTTGTATGTACACAAAAATAATTGGTAGGTTATTGTAGGAGGTTTAACTTTGGGAATTCCGATGTGAAATTTCAATATCTGTTAAAAATATTTGTTATATAATTTTTATTTTAATATCAAAGGTCAAAAGAACGCCTGGGTTGTACTACTCAAAATCACTAATCAATCCATACTCTCGTAAGTGCACTGTCGAGCTATTAAAGCTCGACAGGGGAAACCTAAGCCATGAGTGTGAAAACTAGGGTTCTAACTGGCCGGGGGTTCATGTCCAAAAGCGTCCTCGTGGCGTCCGCCTGGTACCGAATGCATTTCGTGTGCTTTTGTGAACCAAAAAAAAAAACAAATAAGAACTGACATTTAGGGAGATACATGCTTGAGCGAGATGATATTATGCTGTGATTTTAAAACGATTAATTAGCTGACGGTTCGGCGATGGTTCAACGACATTGCGATCGAGCGACTTCAAAATCGGTTCAATTGACATACGTGAAGTTCCGAAACAATAAATAAAAAAAGGTCAACAACTGCTGTTACCCAAAATTAACATTGATGATATTCTCCAATCGGTTATCGTTCGAAGTGTATTGGTATTTAGTTACCTACTACACGTAATTTTGTATCAATACAAAATTTCTTCCTTTCCTAAGCAATCAAGAATAGAGCCCATACGTCGCATCGCACCGTCGCCGTTCTACGTAAAACCTCATAAAACACCATTTGATGAGGTTCGTTGATATATCACATAAAATAAGTTACGTGAAAATATACCATCATACTTTTAAAAGTAGGTTGCATGATTGAAAAATGATTAGGGCAATCAACCATGATGATATGTAGTTAGCGTGGCCTTTGGACGCTTTGAAGACGATCTTCAGCTAGCGGACTGCCAACCAAATTTGTTCTACGGAGCTCTGCAAACCTTACGTCTCAGAAAGACTACTTGGCAGTGCTGGCTCTCAAGCAGCTGATTCTATTCCCACATTTAATAACGACACATTTTATCAATTATCGAGCACAAATTAAGTATCTTAAAGAAAAAGTAAGAAAGTTAGATAACCTAATAAATAAACTTAAAAAAAGTAAATAAAAACAATAATGATTTGTGTTTATTGCGAAAATATTAAGAACGACTTATTTACATTATAGGTAGGTACATGTCATTACTGTTTCACAAAAGCTCGCAATGCCATAATTGATTATTCATCTTTGTAGCATTATAATAAAATTGTACTACAAGAAAATTATTCCATAAAAACTGCTTGCCTATGAAAGTGGTATAGAAATTAGATTGCGCGCAAGCCTTCACAGTCTTAAATTATATTACTGATCTTATACTTGCGAAGATGAAGTACCTAAGGATATTGAAAAGAAGCACTGCAATATCCGGTGAGAAAATACAAAGTGCGCCATGATATGTACCTTCAAAGGCTGTCAACAAGGACCATTGTACCGTGTTTGTTCAGACTTTATTACGATGTTATACGAGTAGATGAGACGTATTTCTTTACCGGGTTATTTCTTCGATCGACACACGCTTCCTGAAATGGAGTTAAATGATATAAGGATGCAACAGGTTTAACAAAATTTACAGAATAAATGGCAACGCGTAAATTCAGATTTAAATTTTGAATCGATTTTTATTCATAAGAAATGATAATGATATTAATCTTAATTATATCTGTTCTCTCAATAGCAGAGTTTAGGCGAAAAACAATAGTTATTAAATAAAGCGCCCGAGCAACGCACACATACACACCTCTCACAGCCACGCATCTCAGATATTCCTAAAACAGTCAACGCCACGTGCATAATTTTGCGTTATTGATTTGTTGATTGCAGACAATAATACTGGTAGAATATAGAAATATGTATAGGAAAAACCACAATTGATAAGGCTCAAAACATTTCAAACCAAAACAAAAGTGGCAAAAATAATTTTGACTATAACCTTGGGATCTTTATCATCATACCATACAATAGAGGCCACTGTTGGACATAGGCTTTCCTCAAGGATCTCCAAACCGTTCGGTCCTTCTATGATCTTATAAAGATTTGTAATTAGGTTTACTTTTCAAAATTAATTATATAATTTTAAATTATTAGATTTTTATAAATTAATTGATGTGATATAAACTTTATTCTACATTTTTCATCTGTTGATAATAAAATGGTGTACTGGTAACACCTTATACTTGGGATGTGTTTGACATCCATAAATTGGAATCAGTTGCGGCCAGTCCCGAGAGCGCAGACATTTAATCTTCTGCGGGTGACAATTCATTTATCAGCTAATTGCGCTATTGTTCGCATTATTAAATACTAACCGCTAATAAGAACATTTCTACACGCCATCAACGAATTCCTGACTGTGTTGCTGTCATTATTATGTCTGAATATTAGAATGGAATTGCCATAAAACGTTATTAAACATTTTTGACGAGTAATTTTGTTCGCTTATGCCAGTATCTTACTTTTAATATGTTTTACACAGATTGATAGTTTACTGCGGCTTATTGTAATTTGACAGATAGCAAGTTTAATACACAATAAAAGACACCCTTTTGACTTGATATTGGCTAAATGCGTAATCCCGCGAAGCCATTAATTAATAATAAGGAGAAAGATAAGATCAAAACATGTTAACAAAGACTAGAGTTGTAGAGGTTTTCGAAACCAAAATTAGACAATACACTAAGTGCCCAATATAAATCTTCAGTCAAATTTGAAATTTAATAATCAATCTCAAACAACAAAAAATACAAAAAATCGGGAGTGGTCTCCTTGACTTTCTCGTATACCGGAAAGGACTCAAAAGTTGATAGCAACCTAAAATTTCATGTCATACATGCATGTTAAATTTTGGTCAGCCATCCGAGTACCAACCGCGCACTTGGTTGCTTAACTTTCGTGATCGACGGCTCAAAATTTGATAGAAACCTTATATTTTGATGTCATACATGCATGTTAAATTTGGTTGTAATAAGTTAAAGTGTACTCGAGTCATCGTGCTAACGCACAGACACACAGACACACACACAGACATAATTCGAAAAACTGTATTTTTGGACTGAAGGAGGTTCAATACGTGTAAATCCGTCAAAATCTCGAGGTCGAATTTTTTTACGATTACAAGACTTCCTCTATACTTACTACGTATACGAGAAAGTAAAAATATTAATCTGTAGAAATAGTGTCGTTCTTCTCTTCAATACGGAAAAAAGTTCATATTATTATGATTTGACTAAATGAACCCCTTAGAGTTGAATCGAGCCACCTTATATTTTAAGCTGGAATTCCAAAATTCCTAAGAAAACAACATTGTTATACTATTACGACCGAACATCTTAGCAAAACAGTCAGCCCAATTAATGTTGTTTTATTAAATCATTTCAAAATTTAAAACCTTCAATTTTTTTTTGTAGTCAAGGTGAATTTATGCTGATATCGAGAAGCTATCAAATGTAAAATTAAAGTTAGTTCATTATCCCCTTAGACCTTTATTTTATAAACTGTGTGATTGCGTAGTTAATTAATATGTAGTTTACAAAACATAAGCATTATTTACTAGGTGGTAGACCCATATGAAGGATCGTCTGGGTAGGTACCACCGCCTTTCTTAATTCTGCCGTGAAACAGTTCGCTGTGTTTCGGATTGAAGGGAAAGGTAGCCAGTGTAATCACTGGGCATGGAAGGCATATCATCTTAGTCCCCAGGATGGCAACGCACTTACTTACCCTATTGTAAGTGTCTATAGGCGACGGTAACCACTTAACACCCGGTGGGCCACAAGCTGGTTTGCAATCTCGTAGTATAATAAATATATATTTGTGGATATGGTGTAAGTTACATTCAAAATAGTTAAGAAAGTTAGAATTATATAAAACAAATAGAAGGTAGATCCATAAATGAGCAACTTACAACGTATGAGGGTAGAGCCACAAAAGTTACCTTACAATTAAATAACATTGCCGTGTGTTTCTTACGGTTGTCAGTATTCTGCGGAGGCGCTATATGTGCTTCACGTGAATCAGGAGTGAATTCGACGGAATTCCCCACGAAAATTCCCAAACGAGATCAGAATATCAATTGCTTTTCTACCCAATTTTCCTGTAAATTGCTACGGAATATTGTACCGTGAAATATCTAATATTTGCATAACGCCACGAGCTTTGGAATAAAAAAAAGTGAAATGAAAGTGAACCCGTAACAGGTGTCATTGATTTGGTTAGCTTAGTTGGTGAATGTTATTGGCACTTTGGTAAAATACTGGCCAGTAAATTTTAACAAACTTAAGCGGTTATAGTCTTCCTCGAAAGAAGATATTGGGTTCGAAATTGAAAATCTTTTCTCATCTTCATCTTTAGGGTTATTAATGCACGTTAAAAGAGCAATAAATTTTACAAAGGCATACTGCCTAATATACGCTCTGCAACTTTGCATTTCATAGTTCTTTCACTATAACCCTTTCCTTGCAGTCAGGTAATAAAACAATAATTACGAAGAAACTACTCGTAGAGTATATTACTATTTATATATCTTCTCTTCTCATTTTCACGAAAAACGACGAAAACTTGCTGGATTGCTGTTCAGTGAAATTATCAACGAATTAATAAGACACAGTTGTTATTAATAATTCTATACCCATAAAAGCCCAGACCCAGTGAGGGTCTGCAACCAAATTACTAAGTAAAAATATCCATACCAAATATAACCGACAATTGTATTATGCAAAACGCTCTCAAGACTTTGAATAGAATAATGCCTTCATTATTAAAATGAACACAGTTCATTGTGAAAAAATTAAGTAGGAGGCACATTAAACTCTTTAAGCGCTCATAATAGGTGCTGCCCGGTGTTAATTACAGTTCTCGTATTATGTATTACGTAAACTAAGTACCTAAGAATGCCTTACAGTTTTAAAATTATACCAAATTATATAGAAAATAAGAAAATATTCTGTATATATAAAAATAAGCATATAAAAAAAGCGTCGATGGCGTAGTGCGTAAGAGGGATCAGTTCGATCCCCGCCACGTACCAATGTGTTTTCAAATATTGAATTCATATGTACGTTTAATCGACGCTTTTACGGTGAAGGTAAACATCGTGAGGAAACCTGGTCACACCTATGAAGAAATTCTTAGGTTGTGTGTGAAGTCGACCAACCCGCACTTGGCCAGCGTGGTTGACTAAGGCCTAATCGCCCCAAATGTGGGGTAGGCTCGAGCCCCTCGGTGGGGATATTATATGACCTGTTCATGATTATGATGATCCTGCATATAATCACTTTTAATATATATATATTCAATTCAAATTCAGTTTTTACTCGTGTTAGTCCTGTATATAGTGCTGAGTTGTGACTCAAACCTAAGACCTTGTCGCAGGCAGATCGAATAACACGCAGTATTACAATCCGGTGCAGCGGATTGTAGTGGGTGATAGTGATGAGTTAAAATAATTCCATTTCGCTTGAAGCTTGAACCTACCAAGAATAGGCGATCTCCATTCGATTACACAGACTAATATTGAGAGAATCTACTGTGGATTTACCCACAAACTTTTTACTTATAAAATATCCAGCTTTCTGCCTTATTGCAAGTTATATTTTTTTAAAATCAAAAATACATTATCAATTAAAGTTCAATTTGAACTGTGACTCAGTATAACCTAGACTGAGTAAGAGACAAAATTGAACTTCAAATTAAAAAAAAAATTAAGAAAATAGTTCCCTGACTTACGCCCGTATTCACAACCAATACCATAGTAAAAACAATGCTATGCAAAATAAGGCATTTCTCAGTGCGTGCCATATGGCGAGGATTTTGAAGTCACATAGTGCGCGTGGACCTATAAAATCCTATTCATAGACAATACATACGTGGGGATCGGAACTATGCGTACTTTCAAATGAACGCACAGCTTAGGTAGCTAGCTAGCTATATTACACAACGCACAGGTCGAGTTTAAAGTTTAAAGGAGGTTTGATGTAATAAAACGTCTGTACATTCAAAATGGGAATTAGACAACAGAATCGAACCAATCACAGAGCGCTATTCAATGCAATGCGTTTACTTTTCCAAGAGTCGACGAACCTCATAGTAATGTTTGTGAATACGGGTCTTAGACTCTAATCTTTAATTATAAAGCATAAAAAGTGGTGCTCAATATGCCTTTTTAGCCAAAAAAAATTTAGGTTCCAGTAACGACTGTAGTGTTTCTATATACTCCACCAATTTGCAGAACAATTCTCGAAAAAGCATACGGCTCGCCTGATAGTATAAACTAGAGAACTGTGTTTTTTTTCTTCGCAGACAGCCATTGGAGGGTACAGGGTAATGCTATTCTACTCTGCCAGCATCACGCGGCCAAAATAAACCATAGCGATAAAAAAATATGTTCAATATACATATAATTTTATCATATCATAGCCATGTGATGCCGGCAGAGTAGAATAGCATCACCCCATATCCTTCAATGGCTGTCTGCGAAGAAAAAAAACACAGTTTAGATCACCTTATACTCCGTCCACTAATCTGCATTGGGCAAGCGAGGCGAAGAGGAGGCTGTGGTGGAATTCCTTCGATGACAAGGAGAGGCCTTGTCTCCCAGCAGTTGGTCGAATTATGAAGGCTGTTATGATGATACATATCATTAGGTAATATTTTTAATTTATGATGCCTGGCTTAAACACGGAAAATACATGCTACGAGAAAAATTATAAAAAAACATTAACGTATATCAGGAACATAATGTATTTAAAAGGAAAATAAATAAAAGAAATGTTTCTAATTTGTCACCAGTATCCACGAAAATATATCATAGGTACAAAACAGGGAATTTTCGCACTCATAAATATGTAAAATTGATTCCCTTGCCTTGAGTTAACTCAACCATTATAATGAAGTATTATCATACCGACGCTGAGTATATTCAACATATTTTATGAAAACACATTTACAAGTCTTAAAAATTCATAAATCTTTTCGTCGCTCCAATTTTGTTTAGTATGAAGAAACCTGCAATAAGTACTGGATTTTTGTGAAATAGAAAAGAATATAAATCTTGATTTGTGGCACATCACATAATGTATAGATGTCACAGTATAATTACAGATAAGTAATACATTTTGTTTTCTTTATTACTAGATCTTTGTATAATTTGAGCAGAGACTGGTGATAACTAAATAAGATTGGCTATTTAATCAAAAGTCCACTGTTACTTAACCGTTAAGCTAAATAATCAAAATTACTCATACGTACCTCTCCTTTAAATGAGATGATTTATTCTATTTTATTCATAATTAATGGCGTCGTGTCGCATTAAATGTACGCATTTTGCCAATGTTAAGTGAAAATGTAACTAAAGTAACAAAAATTGTATGGTTGATTTGGGTTAAAAATGAAATCTCTTAACACGTGTTTTTACAACAAAAACTCGGGAGAAACTACAAGATTTATTCTAAGGCCTATAGAGATTTTCGAACGATCATCAGCCGTTAACAATCACACCGTAATTTTAAAAAAATAAAAATATACTATGAAACTAGACTGTTTAATACAAATTTCATACAAATCAATTCAGGAGGTACTCAGAAATAACGGTTATACGGTGACATCTCAATAACTGAAACCAATGACGGGGAGGTTTAGGAATCCGGGCGTAAACAGACATCCCGCATTTTTGCCCAATGTGAAAGGGGTAACGGACAAGGTCGGTTCGCTATTGAGAGAGTATTTGATAGCCACTGTCTATATTTCTTGGATCAAAGGTAAACTGTGTATTGCGGTATTATTAGTATGAGAACATTTAAAAATTGTAACATTTTAGTGTATATAATAAAAAACATCTCAAAAATAGGTCTTACATTAATCAAAACGTGACATACCTCGGAAATACTGTGTTGCTATTTTCATTAAAGTTTATTAATCTTGTTGACGACGCTCGAGTGAGTGAGAGGACGATGACATTACGGCAGACTCATGCAGCTTTAAGAAAAAACGCGAGAACATTTTTACAAATCTTTAAAAATCTTTATCGTGACGCCATTTGAAGTGCTACAGAAAAAATTTAACGGTCATATTTTAAGTTGAGATGTCATTATTTGGATTTTTTTTCCAAAGAAAAGACCGTTACCACCCTCATTGTACAAGTTTGTGATAGGTTTGGTTAGTCGTAGAACTTGAGTTTAAGTCCACCTGGCTAGGTTATCGCGATTTTATCAAAGTCGCAATAATAAACAATAATAGTGTTCAGAGAACTATGTTCGGATCATTACTGACAAGATGGCCAATTGCGGCTCCACCTTCGGTTTTTACCCGACGAAGCGAAGCCAAAAGGGTTATGATTTTAGCAGTATATTCCTTTGTAGCACCTAAACTATTCACCAAAAGCATCAAACCGTTTTTGATGAATAGGTGTCAATCTGTGGTGTTAATAGATTCGTTATTATGGTCCTTATAACATAATATAGTGACAGATTTTATTCCTTTCTTCTTTCCGTAGTAGTCGGGTTACAGTGTTTTATACTTTATGCTTGCTTGGCTTGTTCTTGAATTTTTTTCTCATTTTTGGACCGTCAAGGTGGAGAGAATCAAAAGTCTCAATAGCTCTACAGGTAAGTACAACTTTTCAAATGAAATGTTTGTGGGTAAATTGAATATTTGCGTAAATAGTAGGTTTAGGGTTATGTGCTCGATGGTTTAGGGCTATTTTTTATGACGTGTGATGAAGGTTCAGAGATTTCCCGTCGAGTTGTCTCACAAATATATTAATAATCGAACCTTATTTATTCCGATTAAATTATTTTATGAATAAAAACTGTAATGTTTGTCTCAATCAAGGATATAGTCTATATTATACTGAATTTTACACATACAAATTGGCAACAAATATCTACGCAATATAATACAGGATAGGTACTTATTTTTCTGCGGTACCCAGATACAATTCTATAATCTAACTATTTTCTGCAAGTTTACGAATTTTATTTCTAAGTTATATTAAAAAATACATAGTTTACAGTGCATTTCTATTATTTATCTTTAAAAAGGTTTTATTCAGTCAACTAATATTGTTACGCGCATATGATTCGGCCTTAAAAGTCCCCAAAAGCTCAGAAAATACCCACACTATTGGAAAATCACCAACAACAAATACAAAAGCTCGACTCTCAATTGAAAACTTCGAAACAGGACATTTACAGAAATCAGAATATTGCCACGGATTCTTACTATTCAAGTCACATCCGTGTCTCGGCGCGCCACTCCATCTGGTAACGTGCATTTGGGCAATTTCTCATGTTTACATTAGTATCCGTGAATGGTAATAATAGTGTCTCGATTTCCACCGAATATCGAATTTCGATTCGATAGTGTTGGCCTTGAGATACTGTGCTGGCTTGGATGCTAGTGACGTCATTGGAAAGGTGTGAGAAAGCGTGATTAGAAAATGTTGTGGTTTCGTGATAGACGGATTATCCAAATCCTAATCCAATAGTACAATATCTAGGGATTGAAAAATCAGCCAATAATTGTTGTACCTACTACAAGACCACTCCGTCATCGAGACAGCCGAGCGATGTCGTGTCATCTTGTTCATGAGGTCGTGTAGTCATGTTCCTTTATATCATAATTGACTTTAATTATAAACTTTTATTTTCCGTAACAGTGACGTAAGAGAGTGAGTATACTTATTTCTCACGATATGTTCATATGTCGCAGCCATATCGTAAAACACATTACAAAACGGCGCGCCGGATTACTGTGTGTGAATGGTAAACCGAATAAACTATTCGTCGATAAATCCGCAGTGGATTCTATCAATATTAGTCTTTATAAATAATCGAATGGAGATCGCTTATTATTCATAGGTTGAGGTTATTTTTTCATGATCAAACGCAATCATTGTCATTGTCACACACTACAATCCGGGGCGCAATACGGCGTATTACGTCATGGCGGTGCCCTATACATTTGACGTATCCATCTAATGATTTTCTGCTCAATCATTTTGGGTTCGTGAGCATGATTGTATGTGTGTATCTAACGATTTTTTTCATCAAAGTATGTTTAAATTCATTGTTGTAGTAGTAGGTATGTATGAACATTATGTTCGTTCGAACCCTAATTATTGGAATTAGGGTTCCGTACCTCAAAAGGAAAAAACGGAACCCTTATAGGATCACTTTGTCGTCCGTCTGTCTGTCTGTCTGTCAAGACCCTTTATCTCAAGAACGCGTCGACGTATCAAGCTGAAATTCACATGAAATACTCAAGTCTATTGTCCCTTTAAGCTGTGAAAATATCAAACTTCTAAGCCAAGCCAATCAAAAGATACAGCCGATTATGTCGATATTTTCAACAAATTTCCGACACTCGCAAAGGAATCAAAACCTACAGGATACTTCCCGTAAACTCAGAATCTTGAAATTTGGCATGAAGCATTGTCATATAATGCAAATATAGGAAAAATTGCGAAAATCACATTTTTTTAGTTATATAATATAATAAAAATATTTTAATAAAATGAAACTTACTACCTTATTTCTCACGAATGAATAAAGGTATCAAATTGAAATTTATACCAAATACCTAGGTCTATTGTCCCTTTAAGCAGTGAAAAAATCAAACTTCTAAGTTGACGTGATCAAAAGATACAGCAGTTTATACCGACACCTTAGACAAATTTCCGACACTCGCAAAGGAATCAAAACCTACAGGATACTTCCCGTAAACTCAGAATCTTGAAATTTGGCATGAAGCATTGTCATATTAAAAAACAATTAGCAAAATTGCTAAGCTTTTCTATATCTACTTCAGCCAAGAATTTGGCTGTACGGACAGCTCCTATTGAGCAACCTTATTCTGACATTGCCTCTATTGGGCCATCACGGTGTGACAATGCCCCTATACAGCATTGTAGTTCTGACAGTGCTCCTTTTGAGCAAGTTAGTTATAATAATATAACAATTGCTCCTGTTGAGCAAACTAACTTTGACGCACAGATAAGCTCATCACAAAATCAATATTTAAATTAATTAGTAAGACAACAGAGGACACCTCTGGCAATAGCTCACTTAAAATAGTTCACCAAAATATTCAAGGCTTATCTGGAAAGGAACTAGAAATTTCTTTATTCTTACAGAGTCTAAATATACATGTAGTATGTCTCACAGAACATTGGCTAAAAAGAACTCAGTTATTAAATTGTATTGAAAGTTATAACATTGTAAGTGCATTCACTAGAGAATCTGCCATTAGAGGTGGTTCCTTAATTTTGTTACAGAACAATATTAAATATAAAGAACGTTCAGATGTGATTAAGCACTCAATTGAACGAATTATTGAAATTTCATGTGTGGAATTTGAGCAATTTATAATTGTATGTGTATACAGACCCCCTTCTGGAAACTATGATCTGTTTGAAACTACAATGGAAAATGTTCTAAATATTATTTGTAGCAATAACAAGAAGATAGTTGTCTGTGGGGACTTCAATTTAAATATTCTAGTACCAAGTCCATACACAAATAGGTTCATTAATTTATTTAGATCTTTTAATCTTTATTATGCTTTCTTTGAACCTACCAGAATCACCCCTACTACAGCTACTTGCTTGGATAACATTTTCTGTAATTGTAATATACTTGAAAAATCTATACTCAACTGTGTAAACTCAGATCATAGTGGACAGAAAATCACTATTGAGCGCCGTAATGTTAATCTAGTAACAAAAATTACTTTTAGACCAATAACGGACAGTCGCATGAAGACTTTCGAAAATAATATTGAACATAGACTTCATTTCTTACAATATTGTGATGATTCAAATAAAATGTATAAAAATTTATTTAATCAAATAAATTTAGAATTTAATAGCATATTTAAACAAAAAACTGTTTCACTTAACTCAAAAAAGAAATTTAGTGATTGGGCTACCCCAGGCATATATGTTAGTAGAAGAAAATTATATGATTTATATTATGAAAAGTCTATGTCCACAGACCAGTCATTTATAAATTATGTCAGAAATTATTCTAAAATATTTAAAAGGGTTTGTAATGTTGCAAAAGCAAACTTCCTTAGTAATAAAATTAAAAATTCTGCTAATAAAATTAAGACCACCTGGAAAATTATAAACCAAGAAACTGGTAAAACGTCATTTAAAGATAGGTCTTTTGAAATTAATATTAATGGTAAAATGGTAAAAACGGATGAAGCAGTGGCAAATGCTATGGAGGCCTTCTTCTCAGACATTCCCATGAAAATCACTAGTAAACTGAATTCATCTACTGAATTTGCGGTTTCCTTTTTAGAATCTAGTGTTGATAAATGTGATATTTCTTTTAACTTTCATGAAATTAATGACGATTACATTATAAAAACGTTTAAATCTTTAAATAAGAAAAAGACGGAAGATCTATGGGGTTTATCGGTTACAGTTATAACATCAATAATTAAAGTAATTTCCCCATATTTAACGATTATTTTTAATAAATGCATTGAAGATGGGGTTTTTCCCGATTTAATGAAATGTAGTAAAATTATACCTTTGTTTAAGTCTGGGGATAAATGTGATCCCACTAATTTTCGTCCCATTTCCATTTTACCAGCGTTAAGTAAAATATTTGAGAAAGTTATTTACAATCAATTGCTTTCTCATTTTACATTGAATAAACTGTTTCATGACAGACAATTTGGTTTTACTAAGGGTAGAAATACGACAGATGCAGGTGTTGCGTTAATGAAACATATATTTGATGCTTGGGAAAATAAACAAGATGCTCTAGGTGTCTTTTGTGACTTGTCCAAAGCCTTCGACTGTGTAGAACATAAAACCTTATTGGCCAAATTACAACATTATGGCGTCTCAATGAACTCAATAAAAATAATTGAATCATACCTGAGTGACCGATTACAAACAGTAGTTATAAATAAAGCGAAGTCTTCAGGGGCCCCTATGCTCATGGGCGTGCCGCAGGGTTCGATATTAGGTCCGTTACTTTTTTTGATTTATGTAAATGACCTGCCTTACTATGTAAGCAACTTATGTGAGACGGTATTATTTGCAGATGATACTTCCCTTATTTTCAAACTAAATAGACAAACAGAAAATGTTGACGATGTGAATAATGCCCTTTCCAAAGTAATGTGTTGGTTTACTAATAATAACTTGTTACTAAATTCAAATAAAACTAAATGTATCAAATTTTCGTTACCAAATGTCAAGCAGGTCAGTACAAACATTAAAATTAACGAAGAAATTATACAATGTGTTGACTCAACAGTATTTTTAGGAATAACTTTAGATTCACGTCTACAATGGAATCCTCATATTACTACCCTATCAGGAAGACTTAGCTCTGCTGCTTTTGCTGTTAAAAAGATTAGATTACTGTCTGATGTTGAGACGGCAAGACTTGTATATTTCAGTTACTTCCATAGTGTTATGTCATATGGTATATTGCTGTGGGGATCAGCAGCTGATATTCAAGACATTTTTGTATTACAAAAGAGAGCTGTACGAGCCATTTATAAATTAAGACCTCGTGACTCGCTTAGAGAGTTATTTAAAGAAATAAATATTTTCACGGTTGCTTCCCAATATATATATGACAACATTATGTATGTTCATAAAAATTTACATACATTTCTGAAGAAAAGTGATTATCACAATTTAAACACAAGAGGTAGAAATAAACTTGCTGTTCCAAGTTTCAGACTTCATAAAACTAGTCACTCATTCATGGGGAAATGTATACAAATATATAATAAACTCCCACATCATGTAACTGAACTTCCGTCACATAAATTTAAGCTTCATATTAAACAAATTTTAATGAAGAAAGCGTATTATAAAGTTCAGGAATATATAGATGATAAAAATGTGTGGACACATCCAAATGTGCTCGATTCTCCATTGTAATCTAGTGAGATATCAATATGTCAAAATTTAATTTTCTAATTGACAAGATTGTAAGGAAAGATGTCTTAAATCACTTTTTTTTTTAATATATATTTTTTATCTTTATTTTAAGTTTAATTATTAGTCTTTATTTTAATAAATTATTATGATTAATTATTAAAGACTTGACAATGTGAATTATGACTCTTTCCAAATCAATACTATAAAAACTGTAAAGGGAGGATAAAACTTGTTGAGTTTCTTGCCGGTTCTTCTCAGAACAAGGCCTCCTGGTAGACTCTCGAACCGATGGCATCAAAATTGACTTTCATAAGTGTACAAATTGTACCTAAATGAATAAAGTAATTTTGACTTTGACTTTGACTTTGATATAATGCAAATATAGGAAAAATTGCGAAAATTACATTTTTTTAGTTATATAATATAATAAAAATATTTTAATAAAATGAAACTTACTACCTTATTTCTCACGAACGAATAAAGGTATCAAATTGAAATTTATACCAAATACCTAGGTCTATTGTCCCTTTAAGCTGTGAAAATATCAAACTTCTAAGCCAAGCCAATCAAAAGATACAGCCGATTATGTCGATATTTTCAACAAATTTCCGACACTCGCAAAGGAATCAAAACCTACAGGATACTTCCCGTAAACTCAGAATCTTGAAATTTGGCATGAAGCATTGTCATATAATGCAAATATAGGAAAAATTGCGAAAATCACATTTTTGTAGTTATATAATATAATAAAAATATTTTAATAAAATGAAACTCACTAACCTTATTTCTCACGAATGAATAAAGGTGTTACTGATCCATCCTTTTTACTTGGTTTTGTGTTTCTATACTTTATGGTGTTTTTATACTTATTTGTCAAATTGTAAATTAAATCGGCTTTTGTCACTGAACCTTCTATCATTCACACTATTTTCCCATCTTTTAATTAATTCCTATAGTTTCTTGCTCCATTTGCTCTCACTCTTCATAGGTATCGATAACATATTTGTATGAGGTCCGCCTCATACAAATATGTGCGGTAGTAAATAGTAGACCTCTCACCCATGTTTCTCCAGATCCGAACCATCCAGAAGCACTGACTCCTTCGCATTTTTTGATCGGAACGTCTTCTGGACGCAACATTCCATCCAACCTTGACGACAGTGACCTCTGCGGCCGACTGAGTTGGAAGAAGGCAGCGACCATGGCCGATCAGTTTTGGCGGCGTTGGGTAGTGGAATATCTAGCACTCCTCAACTATTCAAGAGGCGCGGGTCAACGGCCTACCATTGCAGTTGGAGACATGGTTCTGATAGCTGATGGCAATCTCCCACGGAGTGTGTGGCCTAAAGGCAGAATAGCAAAGATATACCTGGGCAAAGATGGTATTGCCAGAGTGGCCGACGTCGATACCTCAGCCGTCAATTGAAGCGGCCCCTCAAAAAATTGGTACCTCTCCTTTGAAAAAGGGGAGGATGTTACTGATCCATCCTTTTTACTTGGTTTTGTGTTTCTATACTTTATGGTGTTTTTATACTTATTTGTCAAATTGTAAATTAAATTGCTTTTGTCACTGAACCTTCTATCATTCACACTATTTTCCCATCTTTTAATTAATCCCTATAGTTTCTTGCTCCATTTGCTCTCACTCTTCATAGCTATCGATAACCAAAGGTATCAAATTGAAATTTATACCAAATACCTAGGTCTATTGTCCCTTTAAGCTGTGAAAATATCAAACTTCTAAGCCAAGCCAATCAAAAGATACAGCCGATTATGTCGATATTTTCAACAAATTTCCGACACTCGCAAAGGAATCAAAACCTACAGGATACTTCCCGTAAACTCAGAATCTTGAAATTTGGCATGAAGCATTGTCATATAATGCAAATATAGGAAAAATTGCGAAAATCACATTTTTTTAGTTATATAATATAATAAAAATATTTTAATAAAATGAAACTTACTACGTTATTTCTCACGAACGAATAAAGGTATCAAATTGAAATTTATACCAAATACCTAGGTTTATTGTCCCTTTAAGCAGTGAAAAAATCAAACTTCTAAGTTAACGCGATCAAAAGATACAGCAGTTTATACCGACACCTTAGACAAATTTCCGACACTCGCAAAGGAATCAAAACCTACAGGATACTTCCCGTAAACTCAGAATCTTGAAATTTGGCATGAAGCATTGTCATATAATGCAAATATAGGAAAAATTGCGAAAATCACTTTTTTTAGTTATATAATATAATAAAAATATTTTAATAAAACGAAACTTACTACGTTATTTCTCACGAACGAATAAAGGTATCAAATTGAAATTTATACCAAATACCTAGGTCTATTGTCCCTTTAAGCAGTGAAAAAATCAAACTTCTAAGTTAATGCGATCAAAAGATACAGCAGTTTATACCGACACCTTAGACGAATTTCCGTCACACGCTAGGGAATCAAAACCTACAAGGTACTTCCCGTGAACTCAGAATTTGATTTTATACGTCATAAATTGTAAACCACTACGTTTGTACGGCGGAACCCTCGGTGTGCGAGTCCGACTCGCACTTGGCCGGTTTTTTTTCATAAATATATCTAAAAGCAGGTAGCATATTAGCCCGTGTCAGTCAACTGCTGGACATAAGGTTTTTCCACGGCATGCCACTGAGTTCGATCTTCAGCTCTACTCCGCCAATCCCTGCCTCTGTCCACGCGTGTGTGCGCGCGATGTGGAGCGGGGGCAAAGGAGTTGATTATTTTTATTCTTTACATGGAAACTCTTGGCTTCATCTCACCTGATGATAAGTGACGATAAGGTCGAAGATGGAGTGAGCTTCACCTAGAACCCTCACCCACAGATGGACTGGCTATCTCATTATAAATTTTTGGAAAATAATAATTATGGCTACAGATTTTGATAAGATGGGGTAGCTAGCCAGGCGGGCCTGAAGAGGAGATGGCACCAAAGGGGATGGCACAGAGAGGATGGCACCAAAGGGGAGGAGGAGGGGATCGAACCCGGGACTAGACCACGGAGGCAGTTGAGAGTTTACCAGGGGGCCAGCCAAACTATCTTGAACCGAACTACACGTGCGATCCGCCTATTAACTGTACTTGTTTCTAAATACTACGATGCAGCTCGTCCGCCCACTAGTCTTTTTATATCTATACTATATTTTCTATATATAGCTGAGACCTGGACCACCAAAGCTGCCGACAGACAGAGGATCGCCTTTGAAATGTGGTGGTGGCGCCACCTGCTACGTATTCCTTGGACAGCTCACCGCACTAAAGTGTCGATCCTCAAAGAACTGAAAATATAAAACACCCGACGTGAGTTCTCTAGCTGTCTACACAGTGTTCTTAATGACTTTGGCCACATGACACTGAATTAGAAAGAATGGTGGAAGGGTAGAGGGCAAAGACCCAGAGGTCGAAGACCAAAGAGATGGTCGGATCAGATCTGTGAACAGCTGGAGATACCTGTCAGGTGACGGACCGGATCAGTTGGAGACGAACTATTGATCGCCTAAGAAGGAGTCACGCACGATCCTCATAAATGTCACCTCAGTAATGGGGAAACGATTACGAGGAAGAAGTTTCTAAATAACCCATTTCAACCCATTGTCTACTTTTTTCATCATCACCATCATCGAATTATAAATGGCCTCTATCACTCCACCTAGTTACATAAGGGAGGAGAGAATTTTTAAAAGCGCGTTGTTAACAAAATCTTTTCTAAATATTATCCTAGTATATTATCTTTCCAGAACGAAGACGCAAAAACCTATTTGTCAAAGAAAGCTCTCCGAATTCAATAATTCAATTAGGAGTTTTGTTTCTTTGATATATGAAACATCCTTCGGTTGCCATATTTCTTAGACAAAGAATCCTGTAGACTTGGCATGAGTTTTGACAGCTAAGTGTAAGAAGGATAGTTGTATACAGATACCCATAAGAGTGAAAGAGTACTCATTATAATTTTTGTCCTTGTCAGAGTTTCACTTTTCGCTTATTTGACACAAAATTTTGGTGTCAAAGAAACGAAACAACAAACTGTTGGTGATAGTAAATATTCAAAATATTTGTGTTTACAAAGTGTTGTTAGCAGTGTGTAAAACGTACAAGTGTTGGAAACTATATCCTGCTTGTGATTGTTACAATGCATTGTTGTGTAATCGGCTGTAAAAGCCGTAGCTACCGAAATTGCGAGAAAATAAGTTATTACTCGTAAGTACGAAAACTACTTTAAATTAGTATTTTATTGGCATTATACAATAAAGTTTAGATTAAAATCGAATAATATAGGATCTCAAGCTTGATAGAAAACTAAAAAAATCATGAAAATTTGCTTACGAAAATATTGTTATTGTCCAATAATTGTCATAGAAATCCGACCAAATTTAGTAGTTTAGTTGTAGTTGTCAATTGCTATATAATTTGACTGTCGGAGCGTCATTTTGTAGATTTCTTATTTTTCTGGATTATACTGCAGTTTAGGGATACCAGTAATATAATTTGAAGCTGTCCTTGTTGTCGGGTAAATACAAAGATTTAAGTTATCTTAATGTTTCAGATTTCTAGGACATAATATTCATGGATATTCAAGCACGTACTGCTGGTCAATCTGTAAATACCATGAAAAGGACATCGCCAAAAACGTATCACACTAGGCATTTACGTTTTACCGCGCTATAAAAACCAATAAATTATTGGAATTATCGTTGTCGTTATTTATTTACATTCACGGATATTCAAGGACGTACTGCTGGTCGAGCTGTAAATACATACCATGAAAAGGAGTACCACCAAAATCGTATTAAACTTTGTATTTACGTTTTACCACGCTATGAACCAATAAATAATTTGAATTGAGTGTTAGGCGGGATACCATGGCGTCTCGACGTCGAACTTTTGGTTTTAAAAAATTTGATTATCTTTTTATGATTGTTTATTTTTTTGATTATACTCGTGGGCGCCACGAGGATAATCAAAATAATAAACTAAGTTTAAAAACTGAAATCTCACTACGTAAACAACTAATGTTAAACACCATGGGATAGGCAACATTACCTACCCCATGGTGTTTAACATTTGTTGTTGTTGCTATAAGCAACGAGAAAATATTATTCGTCTAAAAACAATAATTTACAAGGACAAATCGACTCCTTCTATTATTAAAGTCGGTTATAATGTAGCTTATATTGTCCGGACATTTCATTTCAAAATAAGGCAAATCCATGGGGTAATATTTTAAAAACCTGGCCTCTTCTGCTGACGTCAGTCACTTCTGTCACTGTCATGTCAACTCTCAGTCTATCCCTTACAGGGTGTACGCGGATGCCCAGTCTACAGGATTCTTTGTCTAAGCCATATTTACATTTGCTCTCTATTTTGATGTCTCTTTGTTTCACGATTATATTTCATTTATGTGGCTCAGGCTGTCTGGACAAATCTTCAAAATAGCTTACATTTAAGTAGGTCAATAGGGCATTTTATGTGACGGCTAACCACCCTTACTTCAGAAGAGGTGACGCTACAGAATCTTAGATAATCGATCGAAACCGTGTCCAGCCAGCTTGAAAAACCACTTTTCGCTGGTCTCTCAATCTCGGTAACGGAAGTGGTTTTGAAGACTTTTTGCATATCAACGGGCGTCACATAAATTTGTGACGGGCATCGAGCTAAAAGTTTTGTGATACGTACAGCGGTTTATTAGAAAAATGCAAAAATCTGTGTCCAGCCAGCTTGAATTTACGTATAAAACTTCTGGCTGGCACTTCTGAATCTCGATAACGGGAGCGTTTTCGAACATGGTTCCTTTTACTAACAAAATGTGACGCAAGTTGTGACGGTAATAACGTTTGATTAATGGCGTCACGTGTAATGGTTTACGAGAAATCAATTAAAAACTGGTGTCCAGCCAGCTTGAAGTTCAAGCTGGCTGGACACATGTATCTCCGCTGCCTGATGGTCTACGGCCTTCGAAATATGTTCAAGTTTTTGTGACGGGGACGATAATGATAATCTGAAGTTGTGACGGAGAAAGTTTACGTAGTTTCAAAGATATTGATCATTAAATTATTTTCATACAAACACTGCAGTAGGGTTACCAATATTGTAGGTTTTATGTAGAAACAAGTATATTATTTTAAGGCTTTAATGAACGAAAATACGTGTATTGGTGATATTAATACCTACCTACTAACCTACATTTACAGTACCTACATATTTTAATCGATAGAAGACAAAAGCGTAGAGGTGTTGAAAGGGGGTAATTTTTTGCGATATTGATTATTTACGTGCAGAAAACTACTCTTTTTAGTGGGTAAGTATTGGTGTTTTTCATGGTAAGCATAAATAATTAATGCTATTGCATAAATAATGCTATAGCAACACAGGATACAATGGTTTCTTTTTTCTTCTAAAAATTCTATGAAAAGTAAATACTTTCTGGCAAAGAGAGTCAAAAATATTTTAAGTATATTTAGTTATATTTTACTGTAAAAATATTTTTTAGGAAATATCTTGGTCACGAAAAGATACTGAACAATTTCTGAACGTGCTCATACGCTGCCGCAGACCGACTTGGGTTCAATAGGTAGGTAGTTGATGTTGGTGTCGCCATCTGTTGCTTAAAGTTGGTACTACTAGGACAACTGTTCGAATCATAATTATGTTCTCTTCCTCTGAATCAGACTCTTTCATCACCCGCATGCTATACCGATTATGGCGCGCCCTACGACTAGGTACTTACTCTGAGTTTTCTCAAAAAAATGATAGTTAATATTTTCTCATTGAGGTGGGAAAAAAGAAAACAAATTAACGACGATAAAGCATTTATTTTAATTAGGTAGGTACATACCTTATTTATTCTTTATTGCACAAAAAATAGTAGATGTGGGTACAAATCTTCATCCTAGCGAATACCCCAGTTGCATTTCGAAAGCTTTCACTTGGAAGCCTGGCCCCTAATCGGAGAGTAAGTAGATAGGGTCGGACTTCGAAACGAGTCGCCTGAATCTGAGGAAACTGAATGTGTAGGGGGCTCAAGGAAGCTCCGTAAGATCACCCTAAAACAATTTCGGCTACCGGAGTTGCCTTTAAATATTTTTAAATAATTTTTAAAATTCGTATTTATTGTATTGTGATTGCGTGAAACAAAACGTAATTTCTATACTTTTTTAGGTTATGATAAGATTTTAAAACTTTTGAAGTACTAAAACGCGTGAAACGAAACGCCAATCCACTATTTTGATAATAGTTTTGACATTTCTGACAGCGTTAAATTGCGTCATTCCGTTGGTTGCTTTCGAGTTTTCGTGTCTAGTGTTTTATGCACCTACATGGCTGGGTGATAGGTAGGTTAGGGTTTTTTCATATATTTTGAGGTTAATTTTTTATAAAAAAAAGTAAGCATTTCCGGCATTCGAAATTTACGAGGGGCGACTCCCACCCCCCTCCCTTCCTTCCCCCCACCCTCCTCTACCTCCAAAAAAGGAGACTTATTTCGAAATTCTTACCAGTAGATATACAAATGGTGGACTTAATTAGGAAAGAAAACTATTCTGACAATCTGACTATTCAACTCGTAAAAACTAATGATGGGCAAAAAGTAACACAAAATAATAAGTGGGGGCTCTTTTTAGGCAGCGCTGGTAGTCAATTATTATTTTGAATTAACACTTATTTACGCTTTTTTAACCGAATTCAAAAAAGGAGGAGGTTATTAATTCGACTGTATGTTTTTTTTTAGTGTTTCTTACCTCATAACTCGTTACTGAGTGGACCGATTTTGAAGATTCTTTTGACCTTTGGAAGCTAGTGCTTGTCATGGGGTCCGATTTAAATTTTATCGACATCTGACAAATAGTTTTTGAGTTATCCCTAATAATGCCTATTTAATTGACATTGATGATATCATATTTTTATCACTTGTGTGTCTAAAAGATCTTGAAGTAGTTTCCTGAAAATTTCTATACTTAAAACACTAAAAAGCAGAAAAAAACCGCCTTCAAAACTAAAAACGGGAAAAATAAAAATTTTGTTTATAAAAATCTAATTTTTTTTGAGGTCGGTGCCAACCTCAATATTTGTAATAAACGTTGTCACTTGTATTCGGGACCGACCTCTAAAAACATTTAGATTTTTATAAACAAAACTTTTATTTCTCCCGTTTTTAGTTTTGAAGGCGGTTTTTTTTATTTAATTTTTTTTTACTGCGGGAAAACCTATTCTCACGGAAAAAATCAAATACAATGCAGGTGTGGCCACAACCGGCCGATAAGTCGATTAAAAAGAAATCCTTTATTTGTGTAAAATTATGGTCACCTAACATTATTAATAGATGTTTGTATGGAAAAAATTATATGATTAATATCTTTGAAACTACGTAAACTTTCTCCGTCACAACTTCAGATTATCATTATCGTCCCCGTCACAAAAACTTGAACATATTTCGAAGGCCGTAGACCATCAGGCAGCGGAGATACATGTGTCCAGCCAGCTTGAACTTCAAGCTGGCTGGACACCAGTTTTTAATTGATTTCTCGTAAACTATTACACGTGACGCCATAAATCAAACGTTATTACCGTCACAACTTGCGTCACATTTTGTTAGTAAAAGGAACCATGTTCGAAAACGCTCCCGTTATCGAGATTCAGAAGTGCCAGCCAGAAGTTTTATACGTAAATTCAAGCTGGCTGGACACAGATTTTTGCATTTTTCTAATAAACCGCTGTACGTATCACAAAACTTTTAGCTCGATGCCCGTCACAAATTTATGTGACGCCCGTTGATATGCAAAAAGTCTTCAAAACCACTTCCGTTACCGAGATTGAGAGACCAGCGAAAAGTGGTTTTTCAAGCTGGCTGGACACGGTTTCGATCGATTATCTAAGATTCTGTAGCGTCACCTCTTCTGAAGTAAGGGTGGTTAGCCGTCACATAAAATGCCCTATTGACCTACTTAAATGTAAGCTATTTTGAAGATTTGTCCAGACAGCCTGAGCCACATTTTCATTTCTATCCCTTTATTTCGCACGCCCCAAGAGCGAGCACTAACACGACGTGGAGGAACAAATAATTGCATCTAGACATTTTACTCCATTATATTCTGCTAGGAATTATTCGTACGCTACTGAGTAATTTACAATAATTTTAAAATAATTGTAGGTAGTCAGTAAATTATAAATAGCGACGTCATTTTTAAGGGCGTAGCGGATTGTATAGCTGCTCAAAAACGAATCGAATTTTCCAGAGTTTCACGTGGTACGGGATATGGCTTGACACTTTGGTGTTGTCAGCGTAGCATCAGGCTGTATTTTTGTTTATCACCCTTATAGAATAAAGAGGTCTACTCTTGAAAATTTATTTCTCGAAGACCTGACCTGATACTGTGCTGCCTACATCTAGGTAGTTTCACTACATATGGACTTAGTTCTCCCTGTAACTGCGCTCCTTGCCACACTGTAACTACTGCGGCCATGGTAAGGTGACCACTCGAGAACTCTTCTAAACCAATTGGCCATTTGTTTCCCAATGTGTATTCGTTTATCATGACATACGACGTTGCGGCCCATTCGATAGGAAGCAGTAACTTTTGACGCATTATATGCGGGCTGTACCAACCGACACAAGCCGAGATCCCTTGTAATTGCAGTGGCTATTTGTAACATTGTGATAAATTCGCGCATTGTCCTTGGTCGTCGCTAATACTCGAAATAAAATTCCAGAAAAGTGTACCTTTTTCTCAAAAGTACCTACTTCACAGTCCATATAAGTTTTTACAGTCAGCCAACTAGCACGTCTAGACGGAAATCTTGAAGGGGACGCGGGACGAGAGGGGCGCGCGGCGGTGCCATCAACCTGCCATACACTCGTTTGGTAGACGCTGGTCCACTGCATGTCTACTGCACGCTGTTTCGACAAACATTACATGCTACATTTTCTTCAACTTATGTATGTTGTTATGCTGTGGTACTATAGTATACGACCCACTGTATGTTTTTATGCTGTGGTACTATAGTCAATACGCATCTATAGCGTTTGTTCCAGGAATTGGTTTACCTACTTTTTATTTGGTCTGAGACCTCTCCTAGTTAAAGATTTTAGTATTATAGTTTTCATTTATCTGACAGTGGTATCTAATGAAGGACTCTTAACGATACACTCGCACATATCGGGGCCGTGCCCGGGACCTGGATGGACCGTGCTGTGTAAGGGTCTTAAAAATTGGAGTGATTCGTCCTACAACCCCATGGCCCATTTTGGGACGAGTTGAAGAAAAAAAGATATTCATTGGGCATCTCGTCCCATTCATCTTTTATGTGGGACTTCAACTTTATGAATGTTTATAACGGTGAAAATATTTTACTGTACGACTTGTATTAAAGGTGCATACATTTTAACTTGTTCACACACGTCCGTATCCATAACGTGCCAGCGACGTGACATGCAAAGATTTGTACAAATACGCCCGTCTGTGACTGGACGTGTGACGTCCCGGGCACGGTCCGGATATGACTGTGTGGGTGGACCTTTATACATACTAGTTGAGAATAATAAGGATGAGGGGAAAAGAAGACTAGTAGCTGTCACACAAGTATTACTCACACACAGCAGAGCTGCAAAAGCGGTATTGGTCGCCGGCGGCGACGCGACAGCGACATCGACAACCCTCGCCACATAGGCGAGGGTTTACGCTGGTTGTAAGTAAAGCACTTGGGCAGCAGTTTAGATCCAAGATACTTCATCTAGCTACTCAAACAATATCTGCAATGAAAGAAAAAAACCAGGATAAATATACGTATACCAGATTGACGAGTACAAGCCCATCGTGAACTCAAAGTAATTTTCATTGCCACTGACGTCCGTAACTTTCCCTCCCTCCCTGGGGCATAACATGTACCTTATTGTAATATTTTTTCCTTTGTCAATAATATAAGCCTTTGTAAATATTGGAATATGTCAATCAAACTATTCAAACATGACTGAAGTAGTAATATCTACAAGACAAAGATTTTCTTGGACTGTTCTAAATATTTCCATTTATATGCATGATGAGAGTATAAAATTGGGATCCTTTGCATTTCGAAGTAGCTGAACAGTATTTATCAAAAAAGCCTGGGGTCGATTCGATAAAACTAAAGCAAAATTCGTAATGGAAACTAAACGTTATATAAAATATTTTTAAATAAAAAAACCGCCATAAAACTAAAAACGGCGAAATAAAAATTTTGTTTATAAAAATCTAAATTACTTTTTTGAGGTCGGCCACAAATACAAGTGACAACGTTTATACCTAAAACACTAAAAAGTTAGCTGTTTTTTAGTGTTATAAGCTTAGAAATTTCCAGGAAACTATCTCGAGATCTCTTAGACAAACAAGTAATAGAACTATTACGATATCACCGATGTCAATTAAAGTGGCATTATTAGGGACAACTCAAAAACTACCTGTCAGATGTCGATCAATTAAATGGGACCACATGACAAGCACCAGCTTCCAAACGCTGAAAGCATCTTCAAACTCGGTACACCCAGTAAAGAGAGTTATGAGGTCACAAACATAATAAAAAATGAAATTGAGAAACTCCTCCTTTTTTGAAATCGGTTAATCGTAACACAAGGAGACTATAGGCACGGATTGTTCATGATGTCTATCAAGTAAAATTTCAGTAACATCTTTGTGTTACAAACATGACTGTATAGGATACGGTGAGTCTTCACCGTAACCTATACAAACACAAAGATGTTACTGGAATTTTCATTTAAATATAGAATCATATAAAATGAATAATAGTAAGTATGTGTTTAAGTATGTATAAATATAAGATATGAATGTACTCGTATTATCATATGTATATATTTTTATAAATATAGCTTACGTATGTATATTGTATATATTATAACTATATTGTATTTAATATATTATTTAGGGTATCTATTTATTGCACGGTACATCAATGACTTCCCTCATAATAAATGCCACGTCTTTCCTGTCCATCCAAAGGTTGTCTGGAAGAGATCGCTCATATAGCGATAAGACCGCCCATTGTACATTTAATTATTGTTACTGGTGTTTTTTTATGTATGTTCCTGATATTGATGATGTACAATAAAGAATATTCTATCTATCTATCTATCTATAAAAGTACCTACTCTTCTATCTCCTACCCTGCTCCCAAATTACTTGGGGTTGGTGCAACCTGACTATGAAGTAAGTAGGGCTTCATGTACTACAACAAGGTAGTAATACTTGATTCCAATGAAACGAATAATATAAGTATCTAATAATTTGATTAGTTTCAGTAAGGTTTTACCATTACTACAGTGCGATTCTGTGAAGATCTCACTTCTCACCTGATTCCGAATTTAGCTGTCAAACTTTATGGAAAATAAGGAAAATCCTTTGTTTTGATGAGTAAACTGAAAACGAAGTAAGCCATGGTAGTGTATATCGACATTAAATCTAAATTAGAAACATATTGATTAAAAATATTCCTTTTATTGTGAAATATTCTTTTGCGTTTGACAGCCAGATTAGAACTGAGGTGAGAGGTGAGAAGTGAGATCCTTACAGAATCGCACTGCTGATGAGTAAAATATTTGCTTTACCCTTTAGAGATTACGAGAATAATAGTATGGATATAGGTATCGTACGAGATTCGCTATATTTGTACACTAAACTGACCGTCAAATATTAAAGAATCAATCCACGTATCATTATCAAATGACCCGATTCGCCATGTACGCAATAACCTCTTACCTCGTACAGCTTTCAATTTCATAAGCAAACAATTTGGTTTAATAATGTTGTCACTAAGAGAATTGTGAACGATCGATATTATGGTAATACCCCGCAAACGAGACGCTCGTGACTGAAATAATGTTTAATTTATTTCTTATTCATATCTGCTTAACTTTGAAACGTTACACTGAAGGAGATAATAGGAAATCGATTTCTTTGTATATTTATAAATAGAGTAAGGTAGTACCACCTATTTTTATAAGCCTACCTCTGTAAGCGGAATGGAATATCAAAGTCTATTATCTATGGGATTAGTTAATCTGTACTCAAGAGAAATTGTTATGTTTTAGGTCTTTTAATTTTCAAGATTTCGAGATTTCAAAAATTTCCCTGTAAAATTGGTGTTTTATAATTTTATATCCTCTCAATAAAGTTAGCCAATTAGGCAATTTTATTTAAGACGGAATTTAAATTGTGGCGTCAATTTCCAATCACCCTCGCGCTTATTAATTTTGAAAGGCCGTAAGATTAGCTTTGTTTGTTTACCCGCAAATTGTAGAGCATTTTTGGAGCGAAAATTGTGTTCGACATTCAAGTCCACTATTCACACAAATGGCGCAATATTGGAGAGGGCGGCAGCTGGCGCCGGTCAACAAAGTGGAGAGGTCACTTGATGCTACACGAATACCAATACAACCTTCGCAATCTTTATACCTTGAGTAAATATAAATTTTTGACAAAGATGAATTCTAAATATTGGAATTTATCTTCGGAGAAGGCCGAGGGCGTCGTTCTTCCTGCTAAGTTAAGCTACGAAGTGCGCGATCGGTAGGTACTCGGATGGGTGACCGAAATTTTTAAAACTTGATTTTCCTCCTTGCTTTGGAATGCACGTTAAGCACGTCAAAAGATAGCAGTCGTTCCAAAGAAGCGTTGGTGTCAGGCAAGCGGCCGGCAGTAAAAATTTAATGCCAAAACCTATAGAGGTATGTCAATTAGCCGTGTGATGCCGGCAGAGTAGAATAGCATCACCCCATATCCCCCAATGGGTGTCGTAAGAAGCTGATGGACCAGCAAAGGGGTATTGTTCACTATATACTCCGTCCACCAATCCTCATTGGGAAAGCGTTGTGGACTACTGCCTAAACCTCCTTCGATGACAAGGAGAGGCATTGTGTCCCAGCAGTGGGTCGAATTATAAAGGCTGTTATATGAAGATGATGAAATAAATTTGAAATAGGATAGGAGAAAGCTGGTACGTTTAAATATTTAATCTTTAAGTAAGGTAAGAATACTAAATATATTCAGTCAAATCCTAACAAAGGTTATACTTGAATGAGACCTCTTTCTGTGTTCTGTGAATGAGACTCACACAATTTTTTAATAGTTGACTCACGTTGACTTGATTATGAATAAATATTTTTGTATTTTGTTGTAATATGTAAAAGGACTAGAAATCAGAAAGTATTTATCGACCACTTAAATATTATGAACCGTAAACGTCGCCAAAATTACTTAGATGACTGTCTTCATTATGATCTACTAGCACTTGAGTCTCGTCGCAATATGCTTGATATGTGCTTTCTGTATGATATCCTAAGCTATAACTTAACTTAACTTATCCTAAGCTACACCTAACCTACTTTCAGATATCTATCTTTTGTACACCTAAATATCGAAGCAGACACACCCCTCTGATTGAAATACCTAAACACTGCATCAACAACACTCGAAACGCAATAATGAATGAGCCGCTTACCTAGAACGTACAGACGCCAGCACGTTGGGTTACCACAAACTGTCAAATTTTCTCAATCGATTATGGACTTTATATTGAATGATCTTAGGTAAAACTCGTTTGGAGAAATTTGACAGTTTTGTATAGCCCGTCGTGCTGTTGACTGTACAACTATAAATTCAAACACATTGATATTTTCAACATGAGCAAAAACTATTTTAAATATTTACTTTTTATTTTTTACCAAAATTAAATAAAAGAAAGTAGGTATTTTGATTTTTGGCTAATTAAATTTATATTTAAAATATTGTATAGCATCATTTTCAGATAAATATTTACAGTTCATATATATTTATATCACATACTATATTTATGTTTTATTCTAATATATTTATTTTTGTTTAATATCAGATATTGTGTTGTTATCACCTCTTTGAAAGATTTAACTTATTGAACTTATTAAAACAAACAGGATAAATGTCACCATATTTATATATGCATGTTATGAAACTCTGTAATCGGCTTAAGTGCTGGTATATGTAATCAAGTCTATAAATTGTAATACAGCTATTGAGTTTTTTAACAAATAAATAAATTAAAGAGATAATAATAGATAATCTGATCTTGATAAATGTAAATGATGAAAGACCAACAGTAATTATTCAATCACAATGTTTGATTTCAAAAAGAAAATAAAGCTAAATAACAAGCAAGGACTTAACAAAAATATTAAATTTACACCTATTTTATGCATCACACATTAAACAATAAATAGAAAGTAATGTAGAATATTTATAACGTTTAGTTACAAATATTCTACATTACTTTACTACACACCTACTAAATTGAAGTTAAAATGTGTCAATTTATTTCTCCTGATTGAAACAGGCGAAATTAATTCACAGTAGCTGACATAAAATATCTATTCTTTATAATTATGTCTATAAATAACACGATAAAGTACAGTTTAGCATTTTTCAAAGAGGGGGAAATTTAATTCGATGTTCGACTTTTCTTTTGTTGGTTGTACACGATAATCCTTTGTCCCGTTTATCTTGAAGGGTTTCCCGCCGGAATGATCATACATATTATAAATATTGTACAATTATTAATAGTTTTTAAATATTTTAATTGTATTTTGCAACTTTACTCACTTTAGTGTACGCAATCATATTTTATTATAAATAAAATTATAAAGCATTTTCTATTGCCACAAACTTATGAAAAAAAAACTATTATTATCCTTGAAAAGATAGGTACTTAATCATAAAAAGGATATTTTGTCTTTTGTCATCCCGTGTGACCACGAACGCTGAAAAGTGTTACGAAACGTCGGGCAATATTAACAAAATATAAAATCTAATTACACGCGAGTTAAATCCGTAAAAGTTGTTATATTTAATTTACATGGATATTTTGTCAAAATTGGTCACCAAAGCCAATATATATAAAAATATAGTGAAAAATAAGCTGTATTTTTAACCGACTTCAAACAAAAAAAGGAGGAGGTTCTCTATTCGACTGTGTTTTTTTTTTTTTTGTATGTACGTTCCGCGATTACTCTGTCAATAATGAATCGATTTTCAGAGATGGCCCGTATAAATTGTATCGATATAAGCAAAATAAACAGCCTAATAGATACGAACTTGATTAATACATTAACTATACATAATAATGAATGCATAATAAAGATGAGAAATAATCAGCCGCTTCGTGAAGTTCGAAAATTGCAAACACTATCCTCCTTAGCTATCTGGCACCGGCTCCAAATATATCGGAGTGTGAATTATAAATAAAGAATTATAAATGTGTATCAATACTTTCCTTGGTTTTCTATGACGCTCTTTTCAACTATTTCATAAAAATATTATTTATTTCTTACTTTTTAGTTTAAATTTGTACGCATTGAAGTCGGTTTTCCTATATTTTTGCTAAAAATATTTTATATTTTCTTGTTAACATTCTATTTTCAGAAGCCTGCTACTGTTTTTGCTCACTAATAATTTTTTTGATGGTTATGAAATTCACTTCTCAAGTAAGACCTAACATTTCTACTCCAGGAAGATAAAAAGGCTAATCAAATAAATGTATTACAGCAATTTCCAGTTTAATTACAAGTAAATACTCTCGACACAGCGCATATTAATACAAAACAAGATGACATTTATCTGACTAGCAACTTGGACTGGATTCATACAATTATAGGACGGAGTTTCTTCTTTTTATACAAAGTTAGTTATGTTACTGTAGAGTGTAGAAAATAATCTACATTTTTACATTGTTTAAATCAGTACCGAGGCATTTATTGTCACGGCAGAATAATGTGAAAATCATAATATAAATCGAAAAGTTCTTTTTTAATGCTTACAGGCCTGATGAACAAATTACTTCATACGCCACGGCGTACAAGTATGGAATAGGATGTTGTTGCAATAGGATGAACTTTGCGTTTCATCCTATTGCAACAACAATTGAAACCACAAAGTTCATCCTATTGCAACCTTGTTTGCAACTTTGCGATCTCAATATTCTATCCGCAAGTAACAGTAAGCTTACTTTTGAATTTTGGTTGCCTAGCAACTTCCTAGCAATTATTGTCAAACTAATTGAAAATAACAGTGGTTACTTAGCAACCAAACCTTGGTAGGGTGACCCGTACCTGTTAATGGGATATTGAAACCGACCAGAAATCGTTGAAAAGCCTACTACTGTTTCAGACGAAATAATATTTATACTATTTCAATAATTATTTTTATGCTAATGCAGAAGAAACGGCGCAACAAACTTACACTTTAATAATGACAGTATTATATTATACGTGATAATGATTAGGTACTTTTAAAAATAAAATGTGAAAACCTTATAGAAACAAACATTGATATTATTATCATACCTACATCCTTGTTATTAACTAAATACAACTCAATTTTTAAATCGAATATTGATATAAGGTTTCAGCATTTCTTAACCATCTTAACTCCATTAACTCTAAAATTCAGTTTACTATCGAATATTGATTAAAAAAAATGTTAAATAAAGTTGGTTCCGTGATGAGCCGTATTGTTATGAAAATAAGAGTTTTTACACATACAATACAACATAAACACGACAATAACGTTAGAAAAGTTGTTCGGAACTCTACACATTCCCGTTGAGGTGAGTTTGTTTCAGTTTCAGCCACGGTTGGGAATAAACTTTATTCTCCGGTTTAAGGATGTATAAAAACAGTTCTAAATATTAAGCTATTTTCGTTGAGATCCGTAGAGTGTTGTGAATATGACCTTATTAATTAATTATTCTATTTCTTTCGTGGTGTAAAACATTGAACACAACCACGGTCCCACAGATATCGATCCCGGGACTATTAGGAATGTTTTCTGTGGACAAACTACTGGACTTCGGAGGTGGCCTAATAATGTTTTATTCCTAGAATTCCATAAAAATAAGACACGCTCTATTTCAGTTGAAATATGAGAAATTAATGGCCGTTCCATAATTAAATTTCACTGAAATTTTGACTTTCCTACATCTATATAAGGAAATAAAAAACATCCCTTAGTAATTTATTTGTTATACGAGTACTTAATGGATGTCATGATCTCTATTTTTTTAGTTCTCGGATCGGGCAAAAATACGTCATTGTTATGTATACCTAAAACGGTCATGTTTTCGCCGCTCCCTAGGTTTTCGCTGTTTATGATTTAATAACAGTGTTCCAACAAGTTACAGTCTAGACTGAGAGGAAGTTTAGCGGTATTTCATAATATAATGGACCTTGCAAACAAATGCTAGTAGTTTTACTAGAAATGCTTAAAGTAACTAAGATAAGAGTGCATTCAGACTGGCGTTATACTAGTTTTTGGAAACGCGAACAGGCGCACATTGCGCCTTTTGGCACACGCGTTGAACTGCACGGTTGCGTGACAATAAGTAGATAAAATTCAGTGGATCAGCAACCACTTGCAATCACCATCTAAAATAAAACAGATTTCAACTGCTACTGGGTAAGTACTTACCAACCAAAATCATGCTATTTTCTTTCTGTCCAGACGCACACCCTGCCCGCCTAGCATGACCATCGAAACACGATATGATATAGCCATTTATCGCGTTGAACTCTCAAAAATAATTGTATTTAACCGCAATCTTGAAATTTTGCCGAAACTGCGACCATGTATATAAGCCTTCTACATATTCGCAATTTCGATAAAATTTCAAGTTGGCGGTTATATCCAATGATTTTTGACAATTTATCGCGATAAATGGCTATTTCATATCGTGTTTCGGTGGTAATGCTAGGCGGGCTGGCATAATATCGTCTCCATGTTCTTGCGGGAAGCAGCGCTTTTTAACATCTACACGAACAGCCAACAGCTGAAGTAGACAATCACAGACATAACTCCTATTCATCAAAACAAAAATCTTTGCTGTATTTTTTTTATTTCTGAAAATTCATCATCATCATTAACAGTTCATTTAATGACCCCACCGAGGGCTTCGAGCCTACCCCGCATTAGGGGCGAATAGGCCTTAGTCAACCACGCTGTTCAAGTGCGGGTTAATCGACTTAACACACTACCTAAGAATTTCTTCATAGGTTTGTGCAGGTTTCCTCACGATCACATCCTTCACCGTAAAAGCGTCGATTATATAAAAATAATATATTACAAAATTAAATATAATAAATATAATTAAATTCGTATATACATATGAATTCAAAATTTGAAAGCAAATTGGTACGTGGCGGGGTTCGAACCGATGCCTCCCGGGTGAGAGACAACTCCCTTACGCACTGCGCCACCGCCCTGTAGGTATATAAATTTGCTGAAAATTGCACTCATGTTATTATTGACGAATGTAATCATTCACGTGTCTACTCTACTAATTTAATTTTGATTTTGTCAACTTCTGCTGAAACTTTTGAGTGTGTTCACACGCTTAAAGGTCGCGAGAGTTGTAAGCTCGTGTAGGTAATATGAGTTCGGCTTTTTGAAGTCTGAAAAGCAAGGAAGCGCGTGTAAGAGCGTAGAAAAAGAACACCAGTCTGTAACTTGAAGCTACTAAGGAGAACTAAAACTTTTATGCTATCTCACTCAAAAGCATTTGGCCTACACCTTACGAATAGAATCAGTTGAAGCCTATATCACGTGGAATCTTTAAAATAATTAAGAACTGATTATATCTTCTTCTGCGGGTATCCCACCTATACAAAATAATTACTATAAAATAAATGCATCTGTTGAATTTTCTAGCAACTCATCTACGCCATAATTAAAATAAACACGCATTCCCGCCATTTTTATCACATCGTTAAACATCTCCAGCGAAATTCAGTAGTAATTATTCATATATTTCCCCCGATCCAAATAAATTTATCTTCCGTCGATTATAACGGAAAATAAGCGGCGCGTCTATCATGAGTCAACAAGAAAACTTTGGTGTTATGAAAGACCCTTGACACAGCGTTTTTCGTCGATGCGTGTCCGAAAATACTCATAGATATATCACTTTCGAGCCGCAGCTGACATTTATTAAGACTCTTGGATTGTCATGTCGAAATATTCAACAATCTACACTTGAATTTGTGAAGGACAGGCTTTATAGCCGATTGTAAAGTTAAAAAGTCAAGATAACACTTATTAAATTAATTACTATACATAGGAACACGTTAGGGCATTGGAGCATTAATAATTTGATTTTAGAATGGCTATCGTAGAAAAGTTCTTCGCAGAATAAGTTAGCGAGTGAGTTTTCGACCTTCACGGGGTAAAGAATGTGAAGTTATGGTCGGCACGACTCCCGCCAGAATCAACGCAATCACGACATGACATACATACATATATATATATTGTACAGTCTTTTTCCGGTATTATGTGTTTTTAGTATGAACCAGAACTTTCAACAAAAGGCCAACAATTATTTGGAACTGCATGAAGTCAAACATTTTTTTAAACGCTAAGTCGTCATTATAATTTGTCTTATATTCAAAACAAATTACTTTTCTTCTTTCCTCCTTAAATATTATAAACTTAGGTTCTGGTAAAATTTGCTTTAATTTTTCTAACGAATCCAATGTTCATAAATAAGATATCGCTATAAGAAAAATCAAAATTATTCGACTGCAAATAAGGCGGTTACAAATCAAAGTTGTGTAAGTTAAGCTTAATATTTTTTAATTTTGACTAGCACTAACACCCCAGGAAAAACCTGCACAAATAAACGGATTCTTAGAAATTAAATTGCCATCTTCCAGGCAAGCAAATATTTAATAAAGCCCGGAAAATGTCGTGGGATTTAATCAACGTTGCTCCGTTTGTTTAAACATATTTTCCTAGCTGGAAAACATTATTAGGCACTTAATGATATCATATTCTGCGCGGAATTTACTCTAATAGCACTATTTTAAATTAAAAACAGTGATTTAAGTATACATTATACAGTGATAATTGTTGTGGCAATCGATTCATAACGATTATATATCTAAATTCGTCATAATCGGCCATATTGCTTTGTTATCTACAGCGTCAAAGCTTTTGGTTCCAACTTACTAAGACCTTGTCCAGAAGAGCGAATTCGCCGTGAATCTTTACGCGCGAATTCATACTGAAGCTCAACGCGCGAATTTCTTCCATTTTGAACGACACCACGAAACCGCAACACTGTGGTGTCGTTTACAATTATAAAACAAAACCTATGTATGCATTTATCGATATTAATTATTTAGATGCGACGATTTTTTAGACAAGGTTTTAGATGCGTCGATTGGTCATGTGATTTAACGATGGCTAATCAATAGTGATAAGTCAATCCCATACATTTTGTTCTTGTCGAAATTCGTTATGGTTTTTAGTTTGTTACTTTGTCTAGGCCCGCTGGTTGCTATCCTGTTGTAGCAATTATTCATTCTTCAATTCCTCGGCCTAGCCAAGTGGCCAATCGATTGCGCCGAACGTCTAACGAAAAGAGTATAATGTATGGAAACGTATTGGTGAGAAAGAACAAGCGCTTACTGTATTGCGACAGGTAATGATAAAATAGTCAGTCCCTATTGGGCGAAGTTACAATTTTTGACTACTACTCATAAAAGGACGTCGGTGGCGTAGTGCGTAAGAGCGTCGTGTTCCACCCGGGAGGCACTGGTTCGATCCCCGCCACGTACCAATGTGTTTTCAAATTTTGAATTCATATGTACGTTTAATCGACGCTTTTATGGTGAAGGAAAACATCGTGAGGAAACCTGCATACACCTATGAAGAAATTCTTAGATTGTGTGTGAAGTCGACCAACCCGCACTTGGCCAGCGTGGTTGACTAAGGCCTAATCGCCCCTAATGTGGGGTAGGCTCGAGCCCCTCGGTGGGGACTGGGGACATTATATGAGCTGTTGATGACTCATACATTTGACATGACGGTCGCTATAGAGTTTTCTCACTAATACGTCAATTTCATACATTATATTATTTTCGTCAAGCGTTCAGCCACAGACTATAGAAGTCTTAGTTCAGCGCGCAATCGATGGGCCCCTGGCTGTATAGGCCCTCTGGTGCTCAGAGTGGAAGACGCTGGCAGCTGTAACAGAGTTTATACTACTAACAGCTGCCGACGCTAACTTAGAAGATGTACCTAATGTTAATAAGTTTTTATGTAATATTAAATTAGTTTAAGTGTTCTTTTGTAAAGCAGTAACTAAATTATTATTATTGTTATATCACAGTACAAATTAATTATCTACTAATTGTATCAAAATATTACATTGAAAGTTCCAATCGTAAGTGTACATTTATTTCGAATTAATATTCGTTTATAGAAATAAAATTAACTTTGCTTTGCATTATTTTAGATACAAAATTAATGGGATATTGTGATTTATAAATTGTAGGAAGTCAGCTCGGCTAATTTTGGTTGCTGATTGTACCTATAAATTAATGTCCTAGCAAAACGGATAATATTGGTAAACAGGATTACTCTGACCTAATTTTCTGTTAACGATGATACTATACTTAACACAATTCAGCGCGCTAACACTTAAAACAATTCAGCGGTCTGGTAGCGGTAATACCTATACATTTAGTCGCCCGATATCGTATAGTTGGATGATGAAATGCCTCAGCATTGGACAATAAAAATTTCGACCATGGGTCTCGTATAACCTATTTCTCAGAAATGGTCAGGAGAGATCAGGAGGTTCAGGGTTTTTTTTATGATCAAACGGGGTGGGCTGTTTGTGGGAGAGTCTAATAAATTATAGATGTATGTAGGTACATATCTGTGTGATAGGTAGGTTCAGGCAGATCTGCAGCGGCTTACGGCATACCCAAATTGAATTTATTAAATACTTTATGTGAGAATCAACGTCAGATAATTTCCCAATAAGAGAGAACACAGTTTAAACGAGTTATAAATTTCACACGGCGTCTATAAAAGCAGTGGGTCCTAAGGAATTATCTGTTCAAACAGCAATTTATGCCTGTGTAATTAAACGGCACTACATCTTCTTAAATTGCTGCGACTGCGTAATTGTATTCGCCGGTAATAAGGAGTAGCGACTTACCTCGTAAATATAAAGAGCTTATCTTGTTTAATTTTCTTGTTTACAAAGACTGCTGTAGGCATGGCCACTTAGCTGTGGTTTCGAGATGATATTTCAATTAACGGTGTGCCCCGAGGAAAAATTTTGATGAAATAATAAAGAGATTGTTTTCCTACATTTTTAATGTGACAAAAAAAGTGCTTTAATGTTCACACTATTTACGCAGCACAAATTGTATTGTACATATTTTAAATATGCTATGCTAAGTATTAGAAAATACAGTTTTATTCGGTTCCATGAATGGCGATTACCTTCAGTGTTTAACTATTTTCTGTGGTGTTCTTTTTTATACTACAAAACTGCTAAGGAGCCAGGAAACTCACTAGCCGGGTTCTAAGCTGTAGCAGGTATGGCAATAGAAGTTCATTAACTTTCTTAGTACCATGCCATATCAATGCCAGTATAGATGTATCTACATATACTGTAATAATTGCCACCATATGTTTTACATTATTATATGCAAATTTCAATGTCTATATACCTTTTAAAGTATTATATTGCAAATTTCAATGTGAGTTGAACACACGCATACTTTACATGTTGGTCGGACGGCCATATCGATAGATATTAAGGGTTAGTGAGTGAAAATCGGACTTAGATACTTCACATAAAAGTTGAATTTTTTTAAGTAGTATGATATTTATTTAGGGGTCTATTTCAAAATGATATAAAAATAGAAAAATTATTAATATAAATTATGCGTTCGATTATACAATCCAGGTTATTCATATTCGTGATTCGCATACAATATGAATTCCACACAACTGCAATTTACTACATTCGTGATTCTACACAGCCAATATTTTAACGCAATCGATATTCTGCCTATTCGTGATTCTACACAGAAATGACACAAAAATCACTTCTAATGTTCTATATAAATACTGTTTTTAAACGACATTTTTAGTCTAATTCGTGCGTTGCAGAAGTTAATAATGTTATTTGTGTCAGGGAGAATATTTGGCCCTTAGGATTTTTCTGGCTGATTGTATATAGTTTTGAAATAATCCCTTGAATAACATAACATATACACAAATCAGCCTTCAGCATTTAAGTGAAGTGAGTCCGATTTTTACTCACTTTTAATACATGTACGCAAAGTATAAGTTTTTTTGGTATAAAAAACTTAACTATTGTAGTTGTGTCAAGAGCTCAATTTGTATAGGAAACGTAAATCATGTTTCCCATACAAATTGGGCTGAGCACTAACCGCAACTACAATAGTTCCTTATTTTTTAATGGAAAAGGAGACAAACGAGCAGACGGTTCACCTAATGGTAAGTGATCACTGCCGCCCACGGATATTTGGAACACCGCTGGCGAAAGTTGGTTTCACAGTCTTGTGGTCCGCTGTAGGAAATTGCGCGAAAACGCACGGTTGTTGATAGCCAATCATCAAGACTCAAGACATTTTATGCGAAAAGCCTTACACTACGGGTACTGCTATCAGTCGATTGGCCGTCCATCCAACTTAACAAGTATGCATGTGCTCAACGTACATAGAAACACTACTCTATTGCACACATATCACCTCTGAGGAAATAAGTAACGTTTGCCAGCTCTGGGATCTTAATCTAATTTGTAAGCGTTTGTGTCCTAAAACAAGTTCCACATTTTGGGTCTTGTAATGTAATCAATAAAGTTTTTTTTTGTCAGAAACCTACTAAAGAAAAGACAGTTGGATAGTATTTCCTTTATCGGACTCTATTAAAACTGAAACTAATCACTGAAACGTCTGAAACTTGGATAGCGTGTTTAGCGTGTTAACTTGATGACTAAGGGCGTATTTAAATGGAAGCGTAGCAGTGTATTTTATAAATAAACACCAGTCGTATTGATATCTTAAGATTCTTTTCGAAAATAATATATGTTGCAACTTCGTTATGCTTACGTCATGTCACATCAAAGAATAATCTAAGGGACATGATATAGAAAGCGCCCTAAGCGCGCGGCCTAGGTGCCGTGTAGATTAAATTTATGGTGCCCAACGAAGGAAATATAATTGGAGTTGCGGCCGCGATACTACGCATCCTACATTTTATCTTCACGGCGCCCTGGCCGCGCGCAGGGGCGCTTTTTATATCAAATGCCTTACAGAAAATTGTGTAAGGCATTTGATATAAAAAGCGTTGCTTTGTTTGACAATAACATCGGCTCTGCTCGTCTTCGTTTCACTGAAAACAACAAATTAAGATATCTACACAATTTGAGTAGGTACTGTGCCTCTTCCGTTTTTTATACAAAAAAACGTAACGAGGTCATTCGAGGTCATTCATTGATAGATTTTACTCGTCACATTTTTCTCATACCGGGCCCTTATATATGCAAATCTATTCTTAAGGAGTAAACTCCAAAAAGCTTGCACTACGGGTACTGGTTTCTACATCGGTACAAATTACCCTAAGGCCGCTGCTTAACTGCGGCGCACGCGGTGCACGATGACCACGCCCACGTTAGCTTCATATGTCCGCTTGTTAACCCAAGTGGGTTGACGTTTCCACTACTAATACAATTTGTAGCCATCCACGGTCAAGTAATTCATGAAAACATTCATGGACTGACCCACGCAGTTCTACGCAGCACAAGATCGCGCTGTGTACTCCAAGTAAGTAGCCGTGGGCGTGTTTCAACATTCATGGCCCGATGGACCCACGTAGCTACCTCGAATAGCCTCTGTGTGTGTAGCGTGTATTGAGCTGACGTCATTTCATGCGTAGCGTGTCGGTGGGCTGCAGTGGACGTTATCACTAGCATTTTCATACAAAGCGAAGCTTGACACACGTGCATATCCTCTCCGTGCGCCACATAAAGCAGCGGCTTTACTTCCACACGTATAAGGATGTCTAACCCATGTGTTGAAAGTGTGACATCTAACTCGCCACTCAAATTCAAACTGCATAGTTGTGTTAAAGATATGTATCATCTTAATCTTAGCAGACAAGTTTGCATTCTAGCGACAAGAGGATAAATTGGCTATATTAGTGATTTCTGGCAGGTACATGGTTATTAGAGCATTATACAAAGCCTACCCAAGCTATCATAGTCATATAAATAATGTGGTGGTTTTAAAAATTCTAAATAGAAGGTAAATTTTGTTTATAAATTTCTGTTAATTTGATAATTAAACTTACAATTTTGAATTTATATTATGGCTATTTGGGTATGTTTGACAACAACTTAAAAATACTCGTGGTCAGTCAGGTGCTTGGGTTATTTCATTCTAAAATGAATTAAAGAGAAATTTCGGTCAAATTCCAGTTACAGTAAAGCTTGTCGAGTTTCTGGGATTCGTGTGTACAGTAATACTGGCTTAAATCAAAGCTTAGCTGCTTCACTTTAATTTGGTCAAAAATACTTTACTGTGTATAATGGTTTCCGACTAAGTTAATTGCAGATATTTTGTTAAAGGTCTTGTAGTGATAAAAAGTGTAGTGTTATCATTCGTGGATTGAAACAATGTTGGTTTCTACAATTTAACGAGTATTTTTACGGGGCTCAAACTGTCCAATCCAGAATCTGTCATATTATGAAAACACGTCTATACATTTTTCGTTAGAACGACAGTTTTGAATCGTTATGTCATGTATATTAATTATACATAGATGAACTTAGTTAAAACAGTTGAGCTTTATACAAGCGTATTTTTATAACAAATAGTATTATTGGGTTCCGGCAGTTAAATAAAAAGATAGCCAGTCTCTCTGCGGTTGAAGGTTTAAGGCTGCCTTATCATTACTTACCATCAAGTAAAATAATGGCCACGAAATTCCCCGTAAAAGTATAAAGAAATAACTTTGGGTGACACTACGTGTGATTGTCAACAGCACAAAGGTAAGGGATCAATCTTACTGATTGCCTAATTACTAAGCCCTCTTCTTCGTATTGCTCTTGATAGAGCGGTTGTGGTCTTCATGGCTATGAGCTGTTATGGCCCTCGCTTTATTCGGGCAACGTGTCCGTTTTGCACCGTTCTTGTGTTTTTGGTCCATCGCATGGGTGATCTGCCTCTAGGCCTAGTACCATTAGGCATAGTCCATTCTGCCTTGAACAACCAATCTTTCAATTGATTGGTTTTCTCGTCCCGCGTGACCGTAGAATTACTAAGGCCTACCACCAACCAAACCTCGCACAAATTTGTACTATCTGGGAATCGACACCGATACCAGTGGGTGAGACAAGCTACTAGAACACAGAGCTGCTTGTAGTAGGGAGGACCAAAGTTGCTGAGTTTTTTTGCCGGTTCTTCCCAGAACAACGCCTACTGGTAGAGTCGTGAATCGATGGCATCAAATTTGACTTCTAGCGTATAAGGAGACTTTGAGTTGCGTTTGAGTTGATTTTTATGAAGCTAGGCCACGTACAGATGATAAATTATACGAACTCATATCGTGTTGATGACCCTGCGACTTTGTTAGAACACAAAGGACATATCCATATTACGGCATGATTTGCCTGATTTATTAGAAATAGGACGTAAACCCTTATTCAATTTGGAAGTAAATTGGAATCTCTTTTGTAACGTGTCGAAAAGTAAATTGAATTTTGTCAAATACGGACCACATCTGGAACAAAGAATTGAATGAGAGAATCAATAAACTATTGGCGGTCTCGCCCAGGAACCAGCACATCCATTTTAATTTGTTTAGGGCTCGTGTTTTATGGAAGGGGTTAAAATATATTATCCCTTTCGATCGTGTAGAAGAATCTTATGTGTAGATTCAAATTGAAGTTAAAATGTACATGTGTAGTATCGCTCGAAGCTATGACTGTGTATAAAACGGAGTGCTCCCGCACTCACGCACAAAATTAACCCTATTTAAGACGTCCACACCACTCGTTGCAAATAGTTACCATTGTTGTAGTGTAGCGTAAAAATCTAAAACTAACCAAAGAATATTTAGAAGTAAATTAACTTTAAGTACCGTATTGCTTAATTTTTTTTTATTTATACACTATATAATAGTGGCAACTATTATTGTAAAGTGCTCGTGTTGCTATGATATTAAAGTGTTAATCTACTACAGAGGCCTATCCTATTCTTAAATAATAGCGTGACAACACATATATATTACGCATTTTGCCAATCTTAAGTGAAAATGTATCTAACACGTGTTATTACAACAAGAAACTGGGAGTAACACCTACTACTTTGGTCGATCGTACACTATGATGTAACTGCTCGCTAATTAGATATTTTGTACAGTGACGTTTCATCTAAAGCATTTGTGTGTAAGTGCAGACTTGCAGAGGCAAAATACATGTTTATTACGCACACAGACGCAAAATACATGTTTATTTACACACAGTCGTAGCTCACAAGCGTTTGTGAGATAAAAATATTATACCTGGATGTTATCACACACAAACCTCTCAAAGGGATAAAGTACTATTTCGCAGCGAAGAAACAGCTTAGAAGAAAAGATTAATAGCGAGGTGGCAGTGGCATCCTAAATAAAATCTGTCGTAGTCACCGCTGTCGGCCAGTCTATAAGTCATGTTAGTGCCGTGACGGACCCACTTGCGGGTGCCCGTGGATTTATGGTTGATACGTGTAAGGATACCGTAATACGTTTAATGTGAGGAAGTTTAATTGAAATTTTGAATTGTAGTGGGACGCGATTATCACGCCATTAAGGCTGGGTTATTAATGTTAATACGGGTAACAGGGACAGAAATAGCTCTGTTTCTTACACAGGTGCTAGTAATTTATTAGTTTAAATACATCGGTATTAATCTTTGGACCAATTACGTTACATTAGGTCTGGTAAAAAAGTGCGATAACTTCCAAAAAATATAGGCAATCCTCCTGAAATAAAAACTTGAAAGTTTTCAGTACCTTCACCTTACAAAAGACCATAGTTAAATAATACTACATTTTTGTGGTGTGCGTTTCTGTTGGTGAGTAAGGTAGCCAGAGCTCCACAGGGTAGGGAAGCGTCTAGGCTACGATGACTGCCGACCACCAGGCAGGCCGTATGCTTTTCTGCGAACCATATGACATATAAAAAAATTATTTCACTACAAATATAGAAATGGGTAAAGCACTATAACATTTCTAAAATAAAGTCCAACAAAAGTAAGTTCACAAAGTCAGTCCAACATTTCAGCTCAGACCAATAAAAAAATTCGGAAGCCATTGAGGTTATTGTTACCGATCTTTTGCGGGCCAGTCTATTAGATATTATACAACAAGTTGTTCTCATTCAAAATACACTAATTAGTACCATTTGAAATCTTTTTCTGAAACTGAGGAAGCTGTCCTTTTTTAGTCATCCCGCTTGATTAGAAAGGAATTTTACTTCACAACAAGCGTCCTGCGCTTAAAAAGTGGCAGCACATGTGCACGACTTCACAGCAATGTTTTTTAAGTTCCGTAACGTGATTAGGAAGGAGGTAAGCCGTGCTATGAGCGAAGATATTGGCAAATGTCTCAAACGCCTTTGTCCTCACGTATCGTGCAATCACGTGTGCCGTCCTTTACGCTGTAGTTGATTGGATCCTCTGCCGTAGGTTGTACTAGAGACAAATACAGAAGCTGCTTTGATATACAGACTTATCTATTGAGAGATTTAACCTTGATGATTATAGTTCAGTAGTGTAAGTTTTTTTAGTATGAAAAACGTAATTCTTTTTATATTCGAAACGAAATTAGCAGAAGCGGAAATCGGGTTTGCTATAAAAATTGAGCTGTTAATGCTTCGATCATATTATGGATGATCGAAGTCTTAACGCAACTAAAATAGTTACGGGTTCCGGTTTTGAAGTCGCACTACTGATGTTTTAGAATGTAACATCTGACCTGGTTGTTGCCTTTTGTTTATTGGTCAACTGAAGGTTTGATATTTTTTGGTTTGATCTTCATAATTATTATGTTAATTATTTATGTGTGACCCAATGTTACCTAATGCTCTGGTCAACCCCATTTGGGATTATAATTATCATCATAACAGCCTTTATAATTCGACCCACTGCTAGGACACAAGGCCACTCCTTGTCATTGAAGGATGTTTAGGCAGTAGTCCACCACGCTTGCCTAACGCGAATTGGTGGACGGAGTATAAGGTAAGCAATATCTCTAAGCTTTGCGTGTATTCCCAGTAGTTCCAGTGGAGTAGCCCATCATGGGACTACTGATATTTTTTTGCCCAGAGGTTCAGGAACAATTTGACTTACATTGTCGACCCGGCTTTGTTTGTTTTTTAAAAATCTTAAAAAAGATATATATCTACTTATGGAATATGAAATGAAACATAGGTACAAACTAATAATTACAACAGAAATATTATTACTACACAAATTTTTCATTGTTCATGTTCTGTTGACTATTTGATGTTTTGTTGAGTTACTTATAATAGTGTTTATTTATTTTAGGACAACCAACAAATCTTACACTATTGCAGCTTAAAACAAAGTGTTTAACAATCCTTCAATTGCAGACTTAATTACAGGTTGCCACGGCATGCATATCTGGGCTAGTTCTTAAAAAACCTTAACTTTAAGTATTGTTTGTTCTACAATGAGTTACCATGAAGTTTTTATTAATGAAACTTTATTATAAATAACTATATACAAACTCCCATGGTGGGACTACTGGGAATTGAAATCCCAAAAGTCCAGTCAGTGGAACCTCTGGGGGAAAAAATACCAGTAGTCCATCAGGGACTACTCCACTGGAACTACTGGGAATACACGAAGCTTTGCTGCTCCATTAGTCACCTTCTACTACACCCATTGGAGGATATGGGGTGATTACTATTCTACTCTGCCGGTATCAAATGGCTTCATGTGGGATAATGATCGCGATTAATGTGTGTAGTAAGTTAGGATCAAAAAATGTGGTTTGTTTGTAATTGCTTATGATAAACGAAATGTCATAACAAGATCTAAATTCAGTTAGAATTAGTTCGTTACTCTTAAGTATTCTTTAAAATGATTATCTTTAAACGAATTTTAAACTTTTTGAAAATTTCACCGTTAGAATGTTACAATATACTTAAGTACCTAGTGACAAAGGCTGTTGTATAGGTAGGTATCTGATTAAAAAAAACTATACGTGTACGAAGTCGCGGGTGGAGCGCTAGTATCATATATTATATGAGTCTTTTTTTAGTCATCTCACTTGATGAGAAAGGAATTTTACTTTACAACAAGAGTCGAGCGCTTGCAAAAGTGGGTGCACATGTGCACCATTTCATAGTAATGTTTTTTAAGTTCCGTAAGGTGATTAGAATAAGTTAGTATTATTATAGAAATATTAGGTTAAAATTTATTCGTTACTCTAAAGTATTCTTTGAAATGATTATCTTAAAAGAACTTTGAACATTTTAGATTAAAAAATATTATTTGTAATATTTCTCATACTTAAAATTAGAATTCTCATTAACTACGTTTGTGTATATTTCGTAGGTATGAGAATAATATCCTAATAATATACTTTCACGCTCACACCAATTATCTAGCCCGAAGTAAGTATCATTAAGAACTTGTGTTACGGATACTAGATAACGGACATATTTTTTTTAATATACATAATAATTTTAGATATTTTTATAAATAAACTTAAATAAATAGATCAATTTCTGTGATATACCGAAATTTTCTTTCATTAATTCAGCAAGATTGCTTCTAAAAGAGTTCTACAGACACTACAGAAATTTCATCAATCTATTGTAGCCCAATGATCCACATTCAAACAATCAGAAAGTGCCATGCAAAATGAACAAACTTTGTCTGGGTTGGACCGGTGGATTATCGGCAAAGCGTTGGGTGGGTAGGATACGCCTGCCCCAGTCCCCATTAGATGGGCAATTTGTTTGGCTGGTGCCCCATAAGCTCTTAATCTCGCGCAGCACTCCGACATAGTATATATTTAGTCACAGTGGTCTAAAACTCCTACCAAGACTTACACTTATACAGAAGATAGCACTGCACAAATTTCTCTGAGAAAATATTTCAAAAATAAAAACTTTTATATGATCGTGGGAATGCGTGATTACACAGATTGTACACATTGGAACAAACTTTGTATACCGTGATTTGTCCTGTATTGTAGCAACAGTTCGAGTGATGCCACCATTCCAGTACGATTACCTACTCTGCATTTTCCCCTTTTAAATACGAAAATAAAAAGGCTGGTATCAATTTCATCGTGAAAGAACTGTGGACGAACAACGTGAAGTTTTCGAAATGTACGTCGCCATTGTTCAGTTATTGTTACAGTTTCCCTGAATAGTTTTGCGTGGCATTGTTGCTGTTTCTTTGCACTTCTTGTTCTTCCAATAATAATGAATATACCATTAAATATTCCAATACCAGATATTTTTTTTCTATATCAAGCTATCTTATTATCATTTTCAACTTATCTTATACAAAATAAATTCGCCCAACAACACGAGGACGTTGCTAGTGAAAACATTTGAATTAATCTACGCGAATGAACTTATATTTGTTATTAGTAAACACAATTTATAAAAAAATTTACTTAATTATTATCATTTCAACTGTTCACTGTTTAAAAATTTGCGTAGCACCTTAGCACTGACTTTAAAAAATAAATTTTATATCAATTTGTCCAAATTAATTCTATAATTTTTTATTTAGGTACATTTCACTTGTGTCTGATGAGGAACCCTATTCTATTCATATAAAAATCTATAAACAATAGTTGTCAAGAGTAATTATTCAAAAAAGACAAGCGGTAAGTCGTCCTTCAAATAATTTTCGGTAAAGGAAAAATTTACACGTACATTATTACATTTATTTTGCAAAAATTCTAATCCACACAAAGATAAAGAAGGTATATCACAACATAATTGCAATCATAGAGTAAAACTACCTATTTATTGAACTGTTCTTCACTGTTTTTATGAATCGTAAAGACAAGGTCGAATCGACAATCATCGCAAAATGTTGGAGGAAGGTTTCGCCTAAACTTGGATTTCTAATAAATCATTATACAAAGATAGCGTAAGGGAAGACATTTATATTCAATCTTTATCGTCCATTAACGCATTAATCACGGCTCATAAATGCTTCGCAACATAAAGAGAATGGCTTACTTGACAATAACGCTCATAATGGATGGTAGTTGGTGACTGGTGTACGATTGGTGTTTATCTGTAATTTATAGATTGTCGATATCGAGAGGGTGACCAGACGACCTCTGCCCGCCCACGTAGATATTTCGAAAATAGACGAGCTTAAATTCTCGTTATTTGACTACTATTAGGCATAATAGAACAATACAATACAAATTGCACTTGGGTACTAAAGCCAAGCTTATTAGTAAATGGTAAATGCCAAGCTCCAATCGAAAGTTATTTATATTTTACAAACGCCCACCAAACAAATATTAATTGACATATTTAATCCTAAAAGTTAAACCTGTAACTAAGCAAGTATAAGTGGGTAATATAAATATTCTGCTAAGGTTATTATTCAAAGCTGTGTTGCCTGGCTTAGTACCTAAATGCATTAGTTTTGTTGTTGCCGCGTACAACCTCCATAGCGAAGTCCATGGTTGGTGAAAATGACAAAAAGTTGGCTTACTGACAGCATGAAATATATGAGCCACAGATTAGATAGAATATGTCTATATGGTGACTGCGACTGGACGAATACTTGTTTATAACTGTCCTATTCCAGCCGTGAAACAGTTTGCTGTGTTTCAGATTGAAGGGAAAGGTAGCCAGTGTAATTACCGAGCATGGAAGACATTTCTTCTTAGGCCTCGGGATGACAACGCACCTGCAATATCCATTTACCATCCGCATCATCGGCGACGAAGAGGTAACTAAACATCTTGAGCCTCTCCAATTGCGTCGCGATGTTGCGTCATTGAGCGCATTCTGCCGTCTGTAAAACGGCGAGTGCTCCGAGGAGCTTTTTTCCCTAATCCCATCATCTCCCTTCCTTTTAAGGACCACGCGTGCTGGTTTAACGTGTCACCGACAAACTGTGGCTACCGTTCCAACGCGAACTAAGAAATTTGGTAACTCGTTTCTTTGTCGCACTATCAAGAAATGGAATTCACTGCCAGCACACGTGTTCCCTCCTTCCTACAATCCTGGGTTATTAAAAAAGGGGCGTGGAGAAGCACCTTGCAGGTTGGCAAAGCTATGTTCGCATTTGGACTCCACTTCTGCTTACCATCAGGTGGAATTCAGTCATTTGCTTGACCTTTTTATAAAAAAAGTTGGGCCGTCAGCTTGTTTTTCATCTAGTAGTATAAAAAAACTAGGACAAATACTTATTAAACTCTAAAACATCCCACAACCGTCCGGCTTATTTTATAACACAAGATTGAAAATCAATCAAACGGTGTATTTCCTAGGGGAACACTATTGGAGACTAGAAACGAAACCAATACTACGAAAAGTTAATGATACTAGACAGCGGTCTTCAGTAAGGTATACGTATTTTCCTAATATAATAAAGGACCAACTGATTGATAACACAAGCAATCTGGTGCCAAAGTAAGAAAATATTATCACTAACAAATCCAAAAATAAATTAAAAAAGCAATGGACACACAATGATGACTAAGCGTCTGATATTGAATGTAGATATCTGAATGTAATGAAATCGCAATCTCGTCATTGTATTGATGATTCTGAACTCGTAACTCAAGCAAAAAAGTGGCAGTATCACATCTAAGAGCTTATTTCAATATCAAATAGAGCTGTTACAGAAATAAATACTCATAAAGACACCGTGTGACAAAATAAAATTATTTTACTCCTAAGCTAATTAAGATCACAAGGTAATTTTGACCAAAGCGAGTCGAACGAAAGTAAATGTAGAGAAAGAGACGACAGAGGCGATTTCCAAACTTTAGCTCTGCTTTGAGAAGCCATGCTTAGAAAAGCACATAGTTCTCATTAGTAGCCAGCCAACAAAGTTAAAAACTTAATCATTTTTGTAGGTACTTATTTTCTAAAATTATATAATGGGAGTCACAAAAATGTCAAATCCCAATAAGCGCGTCACAATAAAATATGTTTGGGAAGTCCTGTCCTAGACAGTAAGGCTCAAAAATCCTACTGCTTAGAAAATAAGAACGAAAAAAAAACAAACAGCCTGGCGAACGTCTAATACGGTTTGTTTTTAGTCAACAAACTCACATACCTTTTCTTTTAGTTGTGAAAGGACTGCTAAAAGCGACGGACTTTCGTCGCGTGTAGACATAATATAATAAAAGTTCTACTAAAGTAGTCAATAAAAGTAAAAATGTACTAAAGTTCTAAACAATAAAATGATACAAAATAAGAAACATCGGCGTCCTGATGCGACTTTGATGTATTAAGTGGATGTAGGTAGGTGATAACTTGCAAAGCTCAGTGTCTTCAAATAAACGAATTTGAAGACACTCAGCTAATAAAATATTGCTAAATATTCTGAGGATAAAAATACAATATTAAGTAAAATGGAGACATTTTATACATTCAGAAAAGATTGAAAATAATTTGTTTACGCTAAGCGTTAAAAATAAATTATTCTGATAAGTAAGAAAATAAACAAAGAACCATCCAAACTTTGTCGCTCATAATTTTAAAAGTGTTCAGCAGAGCTTCAGGTAACATTTGATAACACATAAAGTCACGTAGTAGGTTATGCCATCATCGCTTAAATTAAAACACCAAACCCTAAAGTAAGCAAAAACCTGATTCGGTGAACCTACAATCAAAATACCCATAACCAGAACAGATGTTACACTCTTAAGGTTAGTCCAGACTATACATAACAAAACATGTTATAAAACATAGTTACATAACATGTTTCATTGGTGTGGACGATATTGTCAATATGTGTCACTAATATATAAACAGGCGTCTGATATTTATCCGTCGGTTTTTGACATTTCATTGTATGGAAGAAATGTCAATAAATGACGGTTAACTTTTAATCGCTTGTTTTACGTGTTGAAAAACTCAAACCAAGAAACATACCTACCTAAGAAATTATAATGTTTAAAGATACGTAGTTCATAGCTACTATACTCATTAGAAAACTAGAAAGAAGTTGGAAGTAAATAGTATAAAGTGAAACGTACTTCTCGAACATTCCCTCGCTGGCTGTACCCGACGCAGTGCCTTTTGAAGCACGTTTTCATCCCACCCTCGCTTCTTTGTCGCCCCTCGACTTTGTGACAACTCGAGAGCCGCGGGACTACCTCAACAGCGTACGTGTGTCACTTGTCAATGACGCAGGTACTGCATGTAGTGTTCTTGTCTTTTATTTTTTTTTCACTCGCCCGTTTTATTATTACAATTTGCTTTACGGGATTGCAGCTATAAAATCTGCATAGACTTTTAATCTCAGGAGATTTATTTTGAATTTTATATCCTACGGTGTAAGATTTTATATCACGTCATAAACTATGGCAACTACTAAAATAATTGACTACCCCGAGCCAGTGCGAGAAAATCGATTACCTATACGTCTACAATTTTTAGGTTTCTTGTGGTTAACTCTGTACGGGTAGCCTGGGTCAGAGATTTTAAAACCACAATTCATGTTCCGAATGCCAGTTTAAAAATTATGATTATCGAACTCTTCGATGACTAGTTGATAAATGGAAACTGGCTAAGTCGGAATTGGCCAAAAGTGAGTGAAAGCAATTATTTAAATTACATCACCTTTACACAAACCTAACATTAAACCCCCATCTTGGGTTAATTTCTAGTACTACAAATCTCAACATACATCGTTAATTAATTAACCCTCGGATCTACCAATTACTTTAGTATTAAATCAACTACGCTATCCCGCAATCTGTTAAGATTAAGCAAATGAAGCGAAAAATCGTCTCTCCTTTTTGTAGAATACCCAATAAATTGACGCAATCGTACCGAAAAAGGCACATTATCAAGAGAAAAACAATCGGCTCGGAATAAAATTATCTGCAGTATAATCGAATATCTTCACAATCTTTCAATCAACGGGACAAGTCACCGAGCTACCAGATTAGAGTCTTAGTGAGGGCCAGAACAAATTGGCTGGCTAATTAGATAGTTCGGGAGTGGCCGATAGGATTAGCTCTAAATGAATCAAACTTACCGTGGCCTTATTTCTGAACCAGTAGAAAGTCAGGCACAGAGTAGAAAATGTAATCAAAACTTTAGTTACGTTTTTATAAACAGGCTAAGGTAATGTGTACTCACATATTTAAAAAGTTGTAAATTCTAATAATTACTCTGCACTTTTTCAGTCTCTCTTGCATGATATGGATGGAAACGTTTCGAACATGTTCGATATCGTGTTCAGAAATATAAAAGCTGAGTAGTTAAGTGTGAAGTGAATGTGTGTCTTAACTTGAAAGTTAAGAATAACCCATACACATCATATTCCTTCGTTTCGTTTATTTGTATTTCGTCAGAAACAAGTTCATATGCAAATCAAAGTCACGTTATCAGGCCAAAGTCGTCGAGTAAGCAATCAATCGGAATCCAAAAGAATAGCGGGGTTCGTGAGAAAAACAGAACAACAAACAACGCAGTCAACTCAACAAACATAAAACTCCGAAACAAAGCTAACGCAACGGTCGACAATGTCCGAATAACTTCTATGACATTTTATTAGTTTTGTTGTTTTAATCTCCTATAAACTCCTAATGCTCTATAATTATGACTGTTGCCAAGAGCAAGCGTGTAAAGGAAAGGAACAATGTTTGAGATGCCCTACACGTTACTTACATCTGCAAAAAATATCAACGTACCTTAAGAAATCGTGATTTTTTCTCTACCAATAGAAATGTACTTTAAGAGTGGTTAGAACTACTTAGAATAAAGTACCAGCTCCCATACAAAAATACTGATCTTTGGTTTAAATTTAGAATATGCTGTTTATTATAAAATTTATGAAACGTTGTCGAAATTTATGAAACCAAATGCCTGCAGGATATCTGTTTGGCAGATGTCTGGGAAAGTTGCCTGAAAAAGATAGTATTAAAATCCTTTTTTTAATTAATTATTAAATTAGTTTTTTTATGTTATACTGCAAACCCCAATTCCGGTATCAGGTCACAACACATTTTTTGTACTCCCAATTACGTGTTTCAAACGTAGCAAATACGAGTATTATGATGAAATCGACGCAACAGTCAAGTAATGCAGTAAAAGCACAAATATTACTTACTTATTTGTGATTGTGTCGTGACTAGAGCGCATTTGCTCATTTGTTCAATTTGCCTACACGCTGAATGAAGTTCATCGAATCCAGTCTAAAAATCGTATGATTCGAAAATGTCGGGTGTAATTGAAAAATGGTCGAACTTCATACTTACGCCAGATTATTTTACATCTTTATTATCAGTTCAAAAACGTGTTTCTTAATAACTTTCAAATTTGAAAAAGCATCTTAATTCATTTCGTCGCTCTAGTCAAAGTCAAAAGTCAAAATAATTATCTAAAAAAGAGTAGACTATATTATTTTGCATTAGTACCCTGTGCTTCTAGTCCGATAGCCGAGTCTGATGTAAATTTTCTCTAATTAAATTCTCCCCAATTAAATTCTCTCCTTAATAAGTAAGCTTAGTGGTCTTAAATTGAAATCTTAACTTGTGTTGTATGCTCGCTTAATAAAGAGAATTAATTTCTACGTATTCCTTATCCAGTTCGGAAGCTCAATTTTATATTTTGAAACGTATTTGAGAGACAGCACAGAAGATTAATTTTATTCCAAGCTACGGTTATTATTTAGAGTAGTATTAACTTTGATATGGTTTTTGTTTAATGTATTTTCCATGAGTTACGCTCAGTAAATCTCGTATGCTAGAAACTGCTAGAATATCCAAACCGATACTTTATCTTTACGATCGTATTACTCATTGAAAATATACGACATGAAGAAACAATAAAAGTTGGACAAGAGAATAGATACACAAAGGACACTATTCATTGCAGTCTGAGACATTTTTTGTTTTCGACGCCGTTGCGGTGGAGTGGTCAGTAACGCTGCCTACACATCAAGCGGTCCGGGTTCGAGTCCTGGTAGGAGCAAATGTTAGTGTGATGAACACGAACATTCGTTCACGAGTCATGTTGTATTTATTTGAGTTTACTTATAATAATATCTATACTGTATATTAAATTTGTTCGTTATCTAGTATCTATAACACAAGTTTTTAATGATACTTAACTTGGGCTAGATAATTGGTGTGAATGTGGAAATTTATTATTATTAATCTCCTTAATTTATTTTAAATACATACAAAATAATATTTCTAAATATTAGTTTTTTACAATGTATTAACATTAAAACATACAATATTTAAAAATACAAAAATGCAGTTCCCCATAGGCAGCAAGATCAGGGTCCCGGCTACCGGTGGTTAAGGATCCATATTATTATTATATTATTTACCGCCCTACTTAATAAATGTACTATTTCTATCATCATCTGAAATGATGTAATCAACTTTGCCCAGACCGAAGTCAAGTTCTGTAAATTATGCATGGGATGTGGTTTCTATTTCCAGCACAAGAGCGGCGTTAATCGAGTGAACTGAAGAATAAAATGATCTGTGGTACTTTTTAGCAGAAGCGGCGATAAAATTTTCATACAATTAGACAGTTTGACCTGACAAATGACCTTGACTCTCAGAGCCAGCAGTGAGGGGAGCCCTAATATTTCCTACACGCACGTTAAATAAAGGTCGTACCACACTTATCAGCCCGGAACCCTATCGCCTCTTTAACCCGACTACGGAATTACTATAAAACGGCACTCGATTTCAATAGAAATCGACAATCAAACATTCTTTTGACATGACAGTGGTAGTTCCATTTTTGGCCATTTTAAATTGCCTAGCAACCACAGCAAGATTTTGTGTACAAACTTCAAAGGAATTTAATTAAAATCGGTTACCTACAAGGAAAAATTCTCAAACTTCTCCTCACTCCTCCTCAAAATTCTCCTCTTGTTATAGTCGGTTAAAATGTAGCCTATGTTGCTTGAATCATAATAACGAATTGATTGACACCTCATTCTTCAAAATCAGATGAATAGTTTAGGCACTAGGGTGGAACATACGTAAATACAAACATACATACATAGACTGCTAAACTCATTACCCCTCCTTTTGGCTTCACTGTAGTCTGGTAAAAAGGGCGATGCACTACAGTCAATAGCCGTTTCGTAGCCGCCGCGCGCCGTTCCAGCGTCCATAGTAAAAAAGAGGCGTTCCCTGTCTGAGCTGATATGTGTGCTATGACCTTAATGGTGGCCGGTTCCGATTAGGTAATAAAAAATCGACTTGCCTTAGGCGGGAATCGCACCCGCTTCTTCCGCAATCCAGCTTTTTTTCAGTGCATTTTTTCTAGTATTAAAATATTTACGCGTTTGTAAACGCAAAAATAAAATTGTTCCGAAAGTCTTTCGTTTGTTGGTTTACTGAAGGTTTATTTAAAGGTGGCTTTATGTATAACCAAATGGTACCTAAAGCTCTTCTCAGCCCTGACTTGATTATATTTAAAGGAATTTATTTATATTGTATGTCTATAAGAAATATTTGGAGAAGGACACTTCATCCACAAAATCCCAGTATATTTGTCGGGTTCTGTTACTAGCTATAATTGTATCAACCACTGAGTCAGTGGTATCTTGTCGCTGACTGAATACAGGTATGCTGTTATTTTGACAATGAGATATTGCTAAGACAGGCTGCAAACATTAATTGATACCGGTGACCAAACTACTGGACCTAACAGATTGTTAAAAGTTTGTCTAAAGAGTTATCCCTATACAATTTTCTGTGACCTGATTCTGTAAAATAAACATGGCGGAGTTTATAATGCATGCCTGCTCTAAGTTTATAATGCAAAAGTCCGAGTTAAGGAAATTGCCGGTGAGCCGCTGGCCTCCCGGCCCTGCGGGGATCCCCGCAGCCCCTATGTGCTAAATATACAATGAGGGGTTTCCTTTTTGCTATGTACCTACCTGTTGAAACTTTAAAATTCAATGGTAACGCTTACCACGGACGCAGTATCTAGTGAAGAGTTTATAATAACATAAGGTACGTTCAACTATTTAAATATGCCTAGAGATATTGGCAATAGTACAATGAAATTATAATTGATTGCTATTTCTTTGTTAACGTTTTTATTTTACATGTCTGCATTTACTGCCTACCAAATAACATTTTATTAGTAAAATAGATAATACTAACTCTTAGCTTATTTAAGTCTCTTCTATATTGTTATACTGCTCGTGATAAAGTAAGTATTATAAGAAACGATAGAATGCCTCATATTTTGACAATCCCGTATAGCTCAACGGGAAGAGTATACTGACTCTGATACAGAAAAGTTGCGTGTTCGAGTGCCGTATCATGGCATGATGATACTTTATTCTAGTTTCTTAGTCCTTATTTTAATAACTTTTTTTAGCATAGTAAATTAAGTATGTTATGTAGGTACTCACATTTCTAGTAATTTACTTAATCTACAATTATGTAACAGATATAACTTATAATAATATTTATTTAATATTACTTAATTTGTGTGAGTTATACTTTTGCTAAAACATATTATTGTATTAAAATTACCTTTATTTTTTTACAAATCTTTGTCAAGTCATTTAACTAGTATCTCACTCATTACTTTTTCACTTAACACGCTTTTCAACTCTATTTCATAGTTAAATAAAAAAAAATATTGAGGAAACTTGACAGTTTTGGGAAATCTAACCTCTAATAACCTCTTGCTATATACTCAACGGTCATAGAGCCCGAGTAAAAGAGTTATTAAAAGTAATAGTAAAGTTAACATTCCAATAAAAGTCTTACTGATGTAATACAGCGGTAAAGGTAAAACATTTTGATGGCAACAAAAAACCGCGTAGAGGATTACAATATAAGTGATATAAATATGGTTTTGGTTTAAACGGCTTGCCGATTATTCGTATTTTTGTGAGCAAAAATATCAAGCTAATTCCCTATATACATTAATAAAAGAACTGGGTTTGTCTAGAACTTCCGTTAGTTCTGTACTAAAACGCGTATATAAAACAGCACTCGCAGAATCATACTATCACTGGGTAGAGGTGAACGCTGATACATTATAAGGGGACCCCTTAAACCTACTACGGCATCAATATTCCCATTCATGACACCTTTATTTTTCGTTTGAAAGCCTACGGGCCAGTGGGGCTGCCAAGAGGTTTTAAGGGAGTCTTTAGCGTTAACCACTGAAAACCACCATGTTCCGCTCTAGTCGAGGCTTTAACGCACGGCAGGGAACTTATTACAATCATGCCATTCGTCAAAGACAAGACGACTTATGACGCCCATTAGCGGGCCCATCGGGGGTAGGGAACACCCGCGGAACAGCAAAGTGTGCCCCCGCACAGGCTGGATTAGTGCAGGCAACAAGGTCCCACCCTGTCACCCACCGCCCCCACTATGGCGGTTGAAGTTGGCCGTGTAGCCGTCTTCTTCGATCAGGCCTTCTTCAGCAATTCAGGTCCGCATGTTCATCTTCCTCGCGTACCCGTCCCGCGGTCTCCTTCTGTGATATGACTTCTTCACAGAAGGAGGTAACCGCTCCCAGTTATTGCCTCTGGCACCCCTCTATGAACGCGATGGACGAGATTGATTTTAATCCAGAGCAGAGCTTTCGTCTCAGCTAAAATACCGAATTAGTATATTACCTCTATTTTATTCTATTCTTAATTAATGGCCTCGCATCGCATTAAGCGTACGCATTTTGCCAATGTCAAGTGAAAATGGAATTGAAGTTAAACAAAAATTGTACGGTTGATTGAGGTTAAAAATGGAGTCTCTCAACACGTGTTTTTACAACAAGAACTCGGGAGAAAACTAGTATATTACCTCAATGGTCGCCCCTATTTTATGACATTTCGTGCAAAAAAAAATGGCAGTGATTTCCGGACTTCCAGAGCGATCGACTTTCAGGTAATTTTTGACAGCGACCTTAAAGGGGCGGCGCGAAACACAAGGGGTGCAACTCAACTCACCTATATCAGCCTCTTCCCAAGAGTGGACTCCACTTGGTCATAAAAAAATACCATAAACCGACCGATATTGCAAACACATTCCTCCTTATTACAAAGAGTGGACTAAACTTAGTCGTGGTTTAAAACAACGCAGATAATCAAAATATTATATTCTTTCTGTAATGTTTCTATAATGCTGCCCATCACATTACCCGTCTGGTTAGCGATACTAACTCCGTGATGGTATTTCTATAATGTCCATCTTACTGCGATGGTTTTACGAGCGAGAGCTCTCACCTAGCCCGTAATACTTTTTTACAGCCAGCCATCATTGCACTGGCTGATGTTCCACTAGATATTAGATATAGCATTTTATATTAGGTCAAGACGTCAACAGGAAACTTTATAGCTAGCGTAGCGGTGGTTTTGATTATCAAATTGAGTACCTTCGTATTCATGTTTTCAACAAAGTTTGTTTTTTGGTCAAATATTCCCTATTAGTAGAAGCAAAGGGTCTCATATCTTTAGTGAATATTTATTCTTGGTCTTGAAGTTTCAATTCAAAAATGGGTGTCACATTTTGCGATTCGCGAGCTGGTGAGGTGACAAAACCACAATAAAATTCATAACGTGACACACAACTTTATATTAATGATTCTATATAATGAGGGTTTTCTATAAAAGTAAGTGGTAACACTGTGGCGTGAGGTCCACATGTCAAGATTTAATTTATGAATACTCATTTAATTTTGTCTATTTTATGAAGTTTTAAGAGTGGGAATTTTATATGTGTTTTAGCACCAAGACCTCTTGTCAGTTGGTGCCATCAAGTGCTATCTGATTTCTCAAACACCCTCATTCTGTGCTCTTGTGAATGTCTCATCACAAAAAAAGCCGACATTTGGGGAGACACATTCTCGACCCAGATGATGTCAAAACAATCAGCTAGGAATATCTTATCATTTTTAGATAGTGCCCAGATAAAGGAGTACATATAAGGCCTCAATAGAACTTACTTGGAGGCTAGTCACAATAGATCTTTACAGGTCGCAGTGACGCAAAAAGCCACGAATTGTTTAAATAATAATAATAATAAATACCCTCATTAATCGTCGACACAGATGTGTGTGTATCAAAAACAAATTATTATATAGTACCTACCTATAATCAGTCAAAATGTGGTGCTCATATACTCTTGTAATTTGCTTGTAATAAAACGGTGGATCTACTTCTCTATTATCATTGTGAAAGACATTTCCATTAATACTTTCAATTCATGAACTTTAGACCACAAACCTGAATTAGCAATGACGTCGTAGTAGCTACCTTCCATTAGCCGTGTCCCTCTACAAGTTAGACATTATAAATTAATGAAAATAGACATAACTTAATAGCCATAGAGATTTATTGTGACAGAAATGTTGCGTATATTCGAAACATGAGCCGAGCATCGGTCACGGTTTCCGTTCTTGTCTCTCTAATTTCCCTGGAGGCGTCACTGATTGACAATATCCATTAAAGTGTAATGCCACACGTGACAACTGACAGAGATAGAAAGACGTTCCTCAAATCATAAGTCGCTAAAGGTCCTTTGTAAGTTGTAAGCGTTTATTGATTTTTCTATCTTATACAAACAAATTAAGAAATAATTCTGAGGAGCGCAGCGTTGAATAACATGCTTTAATGTTATGAAAAGTCACACCAAATCACACATAACAATTTTTTTTTTAAATATTGAATTCTACTCAGAAGCCGATCCCAAACCACCTGTATTCAGGGTGTTGGTTATTTAATTTACATTTTGTATAACTCTTACTAATAATGAAATTAAAAGATGAATTCGGCCTTCGAATTTATTTATTTTAAAATTTTGGAAAATTACGTAATGATATTGATTTATGATGAGGTATTTGAAAAGATGACGATAAAGAGTAATCGTCTAATTTTTTCTAGACATTTCTTTTCTAAAATTTAATTGATCCTTTAAAAAGAAAGACTAATGATATTAAAGAAATATTTTTCAAACCTATAAAGAGTTGTACTTATTAGCATTTTCCTAATTGGAAAAAAAATATAAGACTGAATTTCAATAAAATATTTTCTTCTCTTTGCTCTAGGTACAATGTAAAAACTTAGACAATTATCCGTAGTATACGAATATTATGATGTTAGTGGCTTTTACCATGTCTCAGCATACAACAAACAGTTGCCGTATCTCGTTAGTAACTTTGATGTAAACTCACTCCTCTGTGTTACACTTATCGCGTACAGAAGGGATAATTTGAATAATTTTGTTGGGGATTTGATAATGCTTCCCTTATTACATTCCATCGTACCGGAAGGGAAATACAAAATTGCCAGCTAATTTCAAGAGGCGGAATATTAATGATTCGATCTTGAAATTCTTGTTTCCAACTCTATGGTGTATTAGATGTCGAGTCTATTCTATAGTCTTGTTTAAGATGGTAGCGAGGCTATTTTGAATTAACGATTTAAAAAAAAATCATATTCAAAACTGTCAAATCTACCTACAACCGAAAAAGAAAAAAATCAGGACTCGAAATTAAAAAGTTGGTCCTTCGACCGGAGCCGCCATCTTGGATTTCAAACTCACAAAAGTGAAAAAGCTGCGTTGATAAAAATCTAGTTAAAGTCGGTCATACACTCGAGCGCGATCCATAGTCACTAATTATCCGAAAAAATGGCCCAATCAGTGAGTGAGTGAGTGAGTCAGTGAGTTGTAATCGAGAATTATATGAAATAGATAAATAGAAGATAGATAGATAATCACAATTGACACCGTTGTGGTGGAGTGGTCAGCATAGCTGACTACCCATCAAGCAGTACAGGTTAAAATCCTGGTAGCGGCAAATGTTTGTTTGACGAAGAATATTTCTTTGCGAGTCATTTTAGTTTTTATATTTATTGAAGTTTATTTTTAAATATATCTTTTAGTACGCATATTAAAATTGTCCTTTATCTAGTATCCATAACACAAGTTCTTAATGATACTTTGGGCTACATAATTGGTGTAAGCGTAGAAATATATTATTTATATTATCATTAATCACGCTAACTTTACCAAAATGGGTTGAGCAGAGATTTAGGTAACATTTGATTTATCAGAGCTCCATGGGGTAGGGAAGAGGACTATCACCCGTATTCACAAACATTGCTATAAGATCTCTCGACTCTTGACCAATCACAGAGCTCTATTCAATGCCATTGCGTTGAATAGAGCCATGTGATTGGTTCGTTTCTTATCCAAGAGTCGAGCGATCTCATAGTAATGTTTGTTAATACGGGTGTATGGTTGGCAGTGCACAAGTGTCACGTCAGTAATGCAAGCGTCTATAAGCTACGGACGAAGCCACACCGCGGACGGGACAAGCCGTCGACGTTGACGTGCGCATGACGCTAAGATTTGTAATATAGGTAACGTGGGTGTCGTAGAAGGCGACTAATGGATCAGCAAAGAGGTATTGATCACCTTATACTCCGTTTACCGAATCGCATTGGGCAAGGTGGTGGACTACTGCCTAAGCCTCTTTCGGCGACAAGGAAAGGCATTGTGTCGCAGCAGTGGGTCGAATTAGGCTGTTATGATGATGATATATTTTAGTTAGACATGTTTTTTCCATACCAGTTTTTGTCATCTTGTTTTCCTACTAAAAATAAAGACCTAGACGGGTACTAAACACTCGTTACAGTTATTCAAGTATTAAGTCCAAATATCTTAATAACGTATCTACGCATCTATCTATTAGATACCTATTATTAGTTATTATTAACTCGTCATATAGATAGTAGGTACCCATATTAAGACAAGTATTCCCTTAGCAGTTCCTAATAGAGAACGTGTATCCAGAACGGGAAATGTCCGTATTCTATCGGATTACCGTTTGAACGCAACACTAGAGGCAATGCTGCCAAACCGCATAGGTGTCCTACCGCATAACAACAGTGCACCCTTCATGCACGTTCAGTTGCGGCAGTTTATTCCACATTACTTCTCTTGTCTCCCGTTAATATTCAGCCGGTGTACTGCTGCGCCACGGGGAATACAAATTTCGAACATTTCAAGACTAACTACCAAATGCTTGGCAAACGTCTGAAATGCATAAGCTATTTGCATGAGCTTATGGCAACTCCGGTCGTTTGTAGATACACTTTTTTAAAATGATTCGCTTAATTCATTAGTTTTTGAAATCTGAGTCAGATTATAGAGGTACAAGCCTATTAAGACTACAGCAGTATTCGGTATCGCTGTGGGTAGCAAATACCACTGCGGTATGCGCTATTTGCACTGTTCAAACTTAAGCAAATTTCGCTACCTCAATGGGTAGAGGAACATTTCGCTTAGACCAGCGAAACTTGAATAATGACTAGACAAAATTCACTTCCGTGCAGCTGCAGCCCGTGCGTGACCATTGAAATAAAATATCTTATAATAAATACTGGCGAAACCTGTTTCGCTAATCAAGCGAAACGATATCGCCTACCCAGGGAATAATGGCGCGGTTTCCGCTTCGCGCTAGCAGCGAAACTTCATACAAATTTCCGGTGGAATATAGCTTGATATTTTTCGCTACCCATGGCGGTAGCGAATTTCGCGTATATCTGAACAGGCCTTATAGCAGAGGTTTGGGGTCTCAACATCGATCTCAACATGTCTATAAATTTGCGCTGAGTGTGGTTGGTGGTAGAACATGATTCAAGTCTGCTAATTAGTGCCGCAGTGGTTGAGGGTGCCGGTATAAACACAAAAGAAATCAAACACAAAAGTGGCCGTGTGATGCCGGCGGAGTAGAATAGCGTTACTCCATATCCTCCAATGGGTGTCGTAGGAGGCGTCTAATCGATCACCAAACGGGTATTGATCACCTTATACTCCATCCACCAATCCGCATTGGGCAAGCGTGGTGGACTATTGCCTAAACCTTCTTCGATGACAAGGAGAGGCCTTGTGTCCCAGCAGTGGGTCGAATTATAAAGGCTGTTATGATGATGATGATGACAAAAGAAATATCGATATCGATGAGTTCGTTGACCTATGCGTCAAAGCTGAGCTAGGGTTATCGCCAGGCCTCATGCCATCGTCGCGTTGTTTTTGTTTTCCCACCACGGCTAGTTCCGGACGGCTCTTTTCAGGGACACGACCGCACCCGAAGTCCCCCGGATGCGTTCCGATGTCTGCTCCCGGTGTCCTGGTCAGTAGGACGCGCCAGGTAGAGCAGCCGTCGGTGAGGCCACCAATTAGTGTAAGGAGTGCCTAGACGGGCAGCGTTGGGACGGTATCGGTGTAGTTGTGCTCACGTGCGCAGAGTCCGAGCCGTCCCGCAATAGCGCACTGGAGGTCAGGCCGGGGAGGATGTTTAGTGGGTATGGAGGGAACGCCTTTACCTCGAGTTCCACATTTCCCCTGCGGTTGGCACCACCCCGCAGGGACGATGCGTAAATGCATTTGACCTCCCCGTCAACAAAAAAAAAGGGTTATCGCCCGGCCATTCACCATATATATAGGTGAATTTTTCAAGCGGGCCTTCAGGGCCAAATCCTAAACTAAGGAATATCGACAAATGCTCAAAGGAGTCGCGAGCCCGATTTTGATGAAAACAAAAACTGCTCGCACGCTCGGCAACAGTTGTGTGCTGCAGGTAGGCCGCGGGAGGGGCAAGCAAGGATACGCTTGCGTACCGAGAGACGTAAGCGCGTGGACGCCGAGCCGTAGCGCGGGGACTGCTATTTGACCACTCACCGCACCGTTGTTCGTGAGCTTCTCCCGAGGCGATCCGATGCCGTTACCGTCGTCGTCGTTATTATATAGGAAACTGTAAATGAGCACTGTGAAAGAGAAAGAGCATACTAACACCTAGTATTATATTGTCTGTACTAACACGTTTATTAGAACGAGATATATAAACGACAATAGAGACAGCCATTTCACGTACACGCAGGCCGCCTATGTCAGCCTGTCAGTCACGTAGTCAGTAGAAAAGATAGCAACTGTCCACCTGCAGTACTATTTCTCACGCACACATGCGCATTACTCACACATTGGTGCATTTTTTGGTCTTGCCCACAGAAATAATAATAAAGAGGACTTGCCCTACTTGATTCGTTGCCAATCTATTAAACGTCAGTAATTATAAATTTATGGTCGTTATGTTTTTGAATAGTGTGCGTTTTTTATAAGGAGATTACTCTATTCTACCTGATGGTAAGCAAAAGTGGAGTCCAAATGCGAAGATAGCTAGCGCGGGTTAGTAAAAAGTTTTTCAAAAAATAGGTTACTAAACGGCTTGAGTTAAGGCAATGCTGATCCGTTTCCGAGGATCAATGTGCCAAACCTTTACAGGTGCGCAATGTGCAATAGCCTCCCGTGTCAAACATTTTGTCTATGTTATTAGATTGTCAGAATCTCAGGTCAGAATACTGCGTTTAAATCACGTTTAAATTATCTGAGTGCGTATCTTTTCTAATAAAATAATACCGCAGTAATGAACAGTTGAAATAATTAAAATTTCAAAACTTATTACTTTAGGAAAACTATTTCGCACAGCCAAATTATTTCCATGAAGCTGATTTTAGTCTTTCATATTCCTCGTAGTAATTATCTAGCTTTTTCAAACTTACAACAATGATTTTCAGACTATATTGAATAAGACATTATTGTAAATTTAGTAGATATTCAGAACTGTTCAAGAAAGTTGCTTTCAGCTCGTTGCTTCAACTTTGAAAGTGAGAGAATAACTTTTCTCCCTTTACATTTAATTCGTGTAACTTAACGATAACAGTTCACTCATAATATTTGATAAATATTTTAATTAAGCATAATCAAATTACTAAAGAGTTTGCAGGGATTATTTTGTGCAAACTTTCTATTATCACAAAGTTTGGAAAATGTGGTTTTGTCCAATTTGAAAACAAGAAATTCGATTGAATATCATATTGTTTTTACTGAAATAGTAGAAAGGTGTATTCGTAATGATAAAAAGTTTAATAATAATTTTAGGACAGGTAGGTCACACACAGCGTCTAGCCTATCGTAACTTGAATGGCGATTCTTAGAAACAAAATAACATTTTTTGTTAATAATTTATGATGTACAATTTTCGTTCAAACAATTTTTGATCTAACTTACAGTTTACTAGAAAAATCCAAAACAAATTACCTATGACCTTGAACAACTTTTTTAGCACACATCAGATCGATCATAAGGTCTCTACCAAATTTCAGCTCTGTAGTACTTCTTTCGATAAACGAGTAAACAAGTATTTCAGGTTTTTAAGACATAAAAGAAGAAACTGACTGAGTGAGTGACTGATATATCAACGTACGACCCAAACCGCTGGGTCTAGAAATTCAAAATTTGGCACGTAGCTTCCTTATGAGGTCGAATGGTGCACTAAGCAGATTTTTCAAAATTATTATTATTCACCCCTGGTGGAGAAGCGGGGTCCGAAATTTGTATGGGAAAACAAGTTAGCATATTTTATTCAAAACTTCACACAAGTACTTCTTTCGATAAACGAGTAAACAAGTATTTCAGGTTTTTTTAAGAATTCAACCCTTAAAAGGAGAAAATTGAGCGATGAAGTTTGAAAATCAACATGGCTATTTTTTCATCGTTATTGAAGATAAAACAATGAAACTTTGAATTTTAATGATGCCCTAAGTAAATATTCCACGCAGACGAAGTCGCGGGCAAAAGCTAGTGCATTTATAAAATAACAGCATTGTACTCGTACTTTTTACATATTTTAATAAATACTATATAGCAATTCACTTTAAGCAATTCACAAAATTAAATAAGACATTATTATACAGAAAACAAATGTTTCATGAATATTTTCAAAGGCATTTCAACAGCGTGGCACAACAAAATATTTATGGAGCACATTGGAATATAAATAATGGTTAAAAGAAATATGCTAAGAAACTTGGAGACATAAATATTTCAACGTCCCCTTTGGAGCATACCTACCTAATATGGGAAACGCGATTTATCTCAGAGTTATTACTGTTTTGGAACTTTTCCCATGGCCTGTCGGACCGTTTAATGGGAAACTGAATTAACGTTGGCCGACAATATTTCAGAAAATATTAGAACCACCAGTTTCAAGGTTCTTTTGCCGGAACCTGCTTCACGAAATTCTTTTGTTCAATTTTCAGCAAAAAAAAAAGTCGGGACTGGTCTCCTCTTGACTTTCTCGTATACCGGAAACGACTCAAAGGTTGATAGAAACCTAATATTTTGATGTCATACATGCGTGTTAAATTTTGGTCACCCATCCAAGTACCAACCGCGCACTTGGTTGCTTAACTTTCGTGATCGACGGCTCAAAATTTGATAGGAACCTTATATTTTGATGTCATACACGTATGTTAAATTTAGTTGCAATAAGTTAAAGCATGCTTGAGTTATCGTGCTAACGCACAGACACACACACAGACATAATTTAAAAAAAAATATTTTTGGACTCGGGGAGGTCCAAAACGTGTAAATCCGTCAAAATCTCGAGGTCGAATTTTTTGTCGATTACAAGACTTCCTCCATACTTACTACGTTACGAGAAAGTAAAAATATTATATACTACTATTAGGCAATATATGTCAGGAATATGTTGTTCTATAACCATGAGCGCTGAAATTATTGTTTGATTGCTATAATTTACGACGCAGTGTGGGTAGCGTAAAGTTAGGTTTATTGAGGAGTTAAACTAATTGCACCATTGTAGAATGATCTGTTAATTGCTACCGTACACTTTAATATTACCATGCCCTTTTTACAAAGAAATTAATATAAAGGGATGTGGTTATACATTAGATTATTGCAACAAAATTGATATATAATATAAGAACATGCATTAAGCAATCATGAATTATCGATATTTGCGTAGGGATGTATCATCTATTACACAGGTTCATAGAGATAGGTACTTAATTTGTTCTAGATAATTGGAGTGAGCGTAGAAATATATTATATAATTATTACAATAAGTATAGGTACTTCTTGCTCATACAAAATAGTGTATGGTCAGATGACATTAAGGTCTGTCTTAATAAACCTCACTCAAATCATTTGCTATGATCAATTCTCCATACAAAATGAAAGCGAGATGGGACAGATTTATTTAATTTCCTTCTAGCCGTTGCCCGCAACTTCGTTCGCCTAGAAATCTTGCTGTTTCAAATCTATCCCGCGGGAACTGTACAGTTTTCCGGGATGAAAAGGGGGCCTATGTGCTATTCCAGACTATAGTAAATATATCTGTGCCATATTTCATCCGGGTCCGTTCAGTCGTTCTGGCGCGATTGAGTAACAAACATACATCCAATACTTTCGCATTTGTAATAGTAGTAAGGTACTTACCTACCGCGTCTGTTTTTTTATTCTCGCTCTTAAAATGGTTGGTTTATTTTGAATTCGAGCCTTACGCTTTGAGTATACCAACGTTATTCCAGTTCCTTCAAGATCTTCTAATTGTTCTTATCACGGCGCTAATCTGGTGCCCAAATTAGTCCGGGAGTGTTAGTATTTCCTCTGTTGTGAAATGTTTTTACGTGCATCATCATTCGACAGTAGGGGACCACCAGCTTCAGCATTTTGCAATCGGTGTCGTTTGTTTAAAAACGCTCTCACTATGAAATGTGCCGAAGGTAAAACACATACATACATAATCACGCTCGCAATCCCAAAAAGGGGTTGAGCAGAGCTTTAGGTAATATTTAGCTACACGTAAAGCCACATTTGGCAGTATGTTCCATGCAGTGCCCCCAATAGTGACAGGTTGCCAGCCAGCCTCCTACACAAATGACACTTAACCCAAAAAAGTACCAATCCTTCAGCAATCCTACAAAGAAATACCAATAACCAGCACAGATATTCCACTTTAAAGCATCTCTGCTGTTTGAGTATTAGGGAAGGTAAAATATATGTTGCATAAGATATTAGACTCTATCAAAAACAGTCCACCTCGCTTGGTTATAAAAAAAATAACCTTGAATCTCTACTGATCACTCCTGATTGAAAATGAGTTATTTCACCAGTGCTCGAGATTTTTATGGTCTAGTCTTGGATTATACACCTGATAATCTAAGGGTCTAGTTGGCACCTAATTCGAAGTTATGTATTATGGAAAAGGGGACAGACGAGCAGACGTAAGTATAGAGCAGTAGTAAGTGATCACTGCCGCCCATGGATAGTTGCAACACCAGAGGTATCGCAAATGCGTTGCCGGCGTTTAAGGAAAGAATACGCTCTTTCCTTGAAGATGTCCAGGTCGTATCGGTTCGGGAACATCGCTGGCGAAAGTTGGTTCCACAGTCTTGTGATCCGCGGTAGGAAATAGCGCGAAATACGCACGGTTGTGGATAGCCAAGCATCAAGACTGTGGGGATGGATTTGTCGTCGCCAGAAACGATGGCGGAATGCAGCAGCTGGAATAAGTCCGAACAACTCAGAACACTCTCCGTGATACAGGCGATAAAATATGCAGAGTGATGCCACACCTCTACGCAATGCCAAAGTGTTAAACCGAATTTGCGGCGTTTTAGGTATTACATTTCATGATCCGGCCAGTTATACAATCACATGACGACATGTACACCGCATTAATGCCGAGATAAACAGTAATGCCATAATCAGAACTTAGTAAAGTATTACAGTGAAACTGTAAAGATGTCTGCTTTTCATTTTTAAATCATCATCATTATAACAGCCTTCGTCATTCGCCCCACTGCTGAGACACAAGGCCAGAGGCCTTGTGTCCATCTTCGGATAAAACCACAAGGAGAGCCTTGTCATCTAAGGAGGTTTAGGCACCACCACGGTTGCCAAATGCGGATTGGTGGACGGAGTATAAGGTTATCAATACCCCTTGATTGGTTCATTGATCGTCTTTTACGACACCCATTAGAGGATATGGGGTGATGCTATTCTACTCTGCCGGTATCTCATGGCATTCATTTTTAAATGGATATACCTAATTATGATGTTAACATCAACGTAATACTACTGAGCATCGTGTGTATATAATCAGTATAACATGCCTTTTTGCTAAGCGGAACTCTCTTCCAGGCAACATGCAAATATCTCCTTTTCCTCATTAGTACACTCAATATTTGCAACTACTTACCTTGTTTCAAACCATAACTGTCTTATCACGTCATTGTATACATGTCTGCCAATTACACCCTAGCTCCTCAAGGCTCTCATAATTCTTGATTGTATACTAGTACTAGTATAGTATAAAGCTGTATCTTCGGATAAAACCACTGACTTATCCGATAATACACTAATAAGAAATAGAAGAAGGAAAACGTTAACCATCCCTAGGGATCGAGGAGTACAAACCAGAAACAAATTACCCTACATAGGGAGGTCTGAATTTTACTCTTCGCGGAAATTGTAGCGAAAACAAAACACGAGGTAAATGCAATGTTTTATTTATTTAATAAATAAACACACGAATACAAAATTAGCTTAAGTAAATCAATAAATAACGGCCTTATTCATAAACTCTCTAAATCTTTACATAGGTCTAGTGTTCTGTTATTTACAATTTGCATTTTATATACACAGCACTTTAACAATCTTCAAAAACAATTTATTACTTAAAATATTATTATCTATTTTCTATACACAAACAGCACATTGTCCTGTAGACGTGTATTAGTGACGTCAAATAATTATCTTTAAACTTTTTTACATTTCAGCTTCTGGATACATAGATAGATAAATAAGTAGATGACAAAGCAAAACATTACTCTTCAATTCAATAACAGGATAAATCATTAAGAAATATTATAATTATTAAAGTTACACGTTTTTTTTTTAAAAAGTGCAATATATTTAGGCATATCCGTATCTAATATATAGAGCTTTTAAATAAATTTTGTTTTGATTTTTATCATTCTCTATTGCTGCTGACTATACTATATTCAAATAACAATTTTAATTGTTTCGTAATATTAATATTTGCATAGCTTCTCATGCGTTATTAGAAATTATTTTTGTACAGTAAATTATTGGACAATAAAGACAATAAAAGTTGAGCATTTGATAAAATCTTTGTTATTGTGGATTAATGTCTGTGACATATACTTACCTACTTTTCAATCTTAACGTAACTTCGCTATTCTTAAAGATCTTAAGCACAAAAGTATTTTAGCTCTTAATCTAGTAATGATAGATTTTTTATATATCTGTTGATTTAATTGTTGAGATTTTGTACATCCGCTGGACAACAGCAATGAACTGTACATTCGGTATTGTTTCTTATTACAAAAGAATACAGTAAAATTTGATCCGTGAAAATATTTACAATAAATATACGTCATTTATATCTAACATTAGATGCCTTTTGCACCAAACAATATGCAACCTGCTAGTAACTTACTATGTAAATTACAAATTTATAGGCTAAGTTGGCAAGCCGTAAATTTTATATTATATTGTAATTTACGCCGGGTCCCCGAGAGCGAAGGGCTTCTCAGCGTTGGTCTTCAAGTAATAAATTCCGTCTTTCCTGAAAATAAACATTGCCCGGTCATTTCTTAGTCTGAATTTAAAATATTTGCGTAACCTCTTTGAATGCATAATATATTTATTGCACCATTCTTTACGCATTCAAAAGAAGTCACGAAAGCATATATTTTGTATATAAATGTGAGTCTAAAGATGTCAAAGAGTGTAATGGTATAGATACATCATTATATACTATGGGGTTTAATTTTGTTTACATTTTTGTGAAAGAAGAAATTGACGCAATTCTACTGATTTGCCTGCATGTATGCTGCTTCAGAGATATTATGATTGCAGCATGCACGCATGCAAACGGTCTGTTTTCTGTGACGGCCTGGTGTAGAGGGGCTCCGGCTATGCCACGCGCACCTGCCGGCCTATTCGCAAACTTTTTTTTGACACATGAAAGTGTTAATCACCGAACAATTTACTAACCCACTATTACTTTACTATAACGCTATTGTGACCCTGGTCCTGTTAAAATAGCAATTGAGAAGTAAATAGCTTGGTGTTTATCACTTTCATGTGTCAAAAAAGTCATGTTGTACCTAAAATCATAATAATGATCGTCTTTATTTTACACATGAAAGCAATCAAGAAATCCTAGGCAGCGCACGCAGTGAAAGCTTTGAAAATAAATATTTTTCTCCCGTTTTTGCAACATTCTTCATTGATGCTCCGCTCCTATTGGACGTAACGTGATGTTATATAGCCGATAGCCTTCCTAGATAAATGGACTATCCAACAAAAAATAATTTTTAATTTGGTTGCTGAGATCTTAGGGTTCAACCAAACAAACAAACTCTTCAGCTTTATTATTAGTATATAGATATAATACTATACTAGTAGCATTACTATGCTGTCTACACTGGCGGTGAGTTTGTTTATATGGCTAACTTAAAATAAGGTTTGTGAACCGTCAAACTGAGCATAAATTTATACATCCCTTGGGATCTAACCTGGGACCTCTGTAATTGATGGTGACGCTTAGCGGGTACGCCACTAGAGCACAGAGGTGGTTAAATCTATTTAAACAATTATTAAATAGCTCAAAACTATAAGTCTGACAATCGTCTCATTTATTTTAGATATTAAATCTCTTTTCTCTTTATGATAATTAAGAGTTTTTTATGATCTTTTAGATTGCGTATCTCAAATTACGTCTTACACGAGTTACTGTAACAACAAAGCCAACTCCGTCGCAATTTGAATAAATTTAATTAATGGCCGGTTTAATTTTCTGTCAGTCTAATGATGGTTGGTTGCCTAGCAATTATTCTTAAATTACTAATAATAATAGTGGCCACTTAGCAACCAAACTCTGGTAAGGTGATCTCTAAGTAAGAATTAAAACCGACCATAATCAATTTAAATACACATTAAAAGTTGAATACAAAATCATTTATAGCGATTCGGAAAACAAGATAACTAAAGACGAAAAACATATCCCCGGGCATAAGACACTTTCGACTCATTCCAAAGGAAATAAACGAGAATTAAAATGAATAACATCAGAGTATAGAAATAGTGGGGTACTTAAACTTTATCCGCTAAGAGGTAGAAACACCCACTCGGATTATAGAGGGTCTGAACCCTGCTCTATTTAAATATTTCTGGTCCATTTAGATAACATGTTAAACGCTTTTACATAAAAGTAGTTCCGATACAATCGTAGTTTCATAACGAGAAACGATAATGATATTTGCTTAGTCACTACATTTGTCTATTTCTTCAGATTTTTTTTCAGAAATCTCATTGCGACCTACATTGAATTCACCTGTCATACACAAATGATTATTTATAACAAGAAAAAAAGTTTAAAATGCTGTAACCGGACTACGGAAAAAACCCGAACTTTGAAATCGGTCAAAATCGGGGTTTAAAAAGGTAAAATCGGTTAAAATGTAGTTTAAGCTACCCGGGCCACAATCGAATTGCTTATTCATCAAAATCAGATGAATAGTTTAGGCGCAACGGAAAAACATACGAAAGTACGTAAATATATACCTAGACTGCTGGATGTGGACTGTAAATGGATATAGAGGGAGAGGAAGACCGAAAAAAAGATGAATAGACTGTGTGAAAGGTGATATGGCAAAGAAGGGTGTTAATGTAGTAGAACATATGGAAATTTCTGAGAGAAATGCATAATATTTTTCTTTACATACAGTAAAGTTTCCAGTATACAGGGTGTAAAAGACATGAACAGTTAAACGAGAACCATGTATTCTGCTCAAATCATAAATTTTTTTTTCCTTCAGACTATACCTGGGAAATTGATAGTTACGATTTTATTGAAGGTTAAAGTTTTTTTCATTTTTTTATGAAAACGTATTCTATACGTTATTTCTTAATTATTGTCTAAAGAAATATAATCATTTTTTTTAGTATTTCATAACAAAAAATGGCTACAAAACGTTAGCGTTCAATGTAGCTCACTCGATGCGCACGGACACTAACGAACGGGGCCGCCGTCTGGCAAAATTATTGCGGTTTTGCGAGTTGCGTGCGAGTTGAGCCCTTTACATTGCGCGGTACAATTTGCAATTTTTCTTAACACCAAAAAATAAAAAATCATTTCCCAGCAATATTTTTTTTGAAATATGTCTTATTTTGATGTATAGAATACATGGTTCTCGTTTGACTGTTCATGTCTTTTACACCCAGTATATTGTGATGATACAGTTAGCCCCTATTGTGTCGCCGCCATTTTGTAACATTTCGCGCATGTGTCAGTTACTTGCGGATTTCCGGAATTTTCCGCATGTAATAAAAATGCAAAACGTCAAAAATTTTGTAATTAAACTATAAATAACAGTTTTCGTCACTAAAATCGTAATAAAATAAGCTAACAGAATATAATATATTAATTATAGTTATATTTTCAAATAATAATAATAATAATCATGATTTTCATCATCGAAAAACAGTGGAGGGGGGGATCGACCTCCAGGAGGTCGGCCGACACACAGGCGTTTTTGACAGCGACCTCCAGGAGGTCGCGCGACACACAAGGGGCTAAAATATTTTTCTCCTTGAACTTTTCTCTGAGGGTAGTTCTGGTGTATAGAGGTTCTCTGGTGTATAGAAACTAAATGATAAACGAAAAGTATAATTATTTTGTAGAGAAAAGCGTGGGGTGCTCAATTTAATTCCGTTGTTTTGAGAATATTTAGTATTACGTCATTATATGTGACATATTTGACGCCGTCCGTCATGGTGGAGTGGTCAGTAACGCTGCCTACACATCAAGCGGTCCGAGATCGAGTCCTGGTAGGAGCAAATGTTTGTATAATGAATGTTCACGAGCAATGGTTGTTTAGAATAGAATAGAATATATCTTTAATGTATTTATTTAAGTTTGTTTATAAAAATATCTATATTATTATGTATATAAAATTTGTTCGTTATCTAGTATCCATAAAATAAGTTCGTCAATGATACTTAATTTTATATATATTATTAGTTCCTTTATGTATACAGTCATTATATATAACTAACTGTTCTTATTACAGGTAATAAAAGTTGCATTTCAGAAAACCTTCATAAAGCTCCACCTTTTTCTACCTACATCCGCACAAATATTTCTTTAGTCCCTTCTAATGGGCATCATTTTTCACTCTAGCTATATCTTATAACAGTTTTCAAAGAAATCTGGCATAGCAGTCGTAAGTTTGGGCCTATATGTTATTATTATTCACGAATTGTGCTTTTTAAATAAATGGATCACAAGGTTCAATTGCTGTTTTTGTAAGCTTAGCCTATGAAGTAGACTAAGATCATAGTCGCCGTCGTGGTGGAGTGGTCAGTATAGCTGGCTTCACATCAAGCGGTCCGGGTTCGAATCCTGGTAGCGGCAAATGTTTGTGTGACGAACACGAATGTTTGTTTGCGAGTCATGGTTGTTTATATATTTATTTAAGTTTATTTATAAAAATATCTAAAATTATTATTTATAAAAAAAAAAATGTCTGTTATCTAGTATCCGTAACACAAGTTCTTAATGATACTTACTTCGGGCTAGATAATTGGTGTGAGCGTGGAAATATATTATATTATATTATATTATATTATATATAGTACTTTGTCATTAAAATTCTTCATACACAATGTTAGTAGCTATAACCGTACATATAACGTTCATCTATTTCTAATGGTGAATGTAAATATGAACATAAATGTTTAAGAGCATCATTTCTTAAGCACTGCTCCAAACGACGTTGCAGTTAGGAGGTATTATCAACTCATCGACGTTACTGCGTTTAAAATCTATGACTGGAGCATGAAACATTTAAGAATTCTAAATATGTACGAGTATATTGTTACATACACACAGTCACAGAAATTTTTAACTAAAATGTATAATTTTCGAATTCTCACATGTTTCATAGATACATTATCAGAGTTTTTAAACCAAGCTATTTCGATAAAGTGACAATACCTCCTAACTGCAACGTCGTTTGGAGCAGTGGTTTTTACTGGACTGTTTCCTACGACTAATGAAGTTTCGATCATCTCTAATAGCACCACTATGATTTTTATCTTCACCAAGCTTTCTTGATCTTGCCAATTTTTCAAAAACTTATGTGATTGTTCGGGAAAAGTTAAAGAAACGTGGACACTTTGTATCACTATGTGCGATTGGCTAGAACAGCGCGTATGCATTTTGTGCGGAATGAGGTGTAGAGGCATGGCCATAAGATGCTTAAATAATGAACTTGTGTGCATCGTGAACATTATTTTCTCACGCCCATTATTAATAATATTTTGTTACAATATTTGAACACATATAAAAAATGTGGGTCCATATTGGCTCACATAATATTCTAAATCCTATTCTTTGTCTTACTACCGATTTGTGTTCATAATAATCACTCTTCATAATTTTATTTTTCATACTATTTTTATTCATACATTTTTATTACTGCCAACGGAGCTCATAACAGTTAGTGATCATAATTTATTAATACCGTTACTACCTTGTTGCTAAAAAAACCGTGCACTCCGCCTGGTCATAAAAAAAAATAACCCTAACCTACCCATCACCCAGCAATGTAGGTACATAAAACACTAGACTCGCCCAAAAATGTATGATTAATGATATTATGAATTAAAATGATTATGTTTTATGAAGTTATGAAGAATGATTTGTTATGAAGGATGATCATTATGGTTTTAAATGGTATGAGAAATATTTTCGGACCTCCAATGATAGGAATTGAAAAGTTATGTAAGAAAAAGCGCAACCAAAAAATGTCTTTATGTCTCTTTTTTACTCACGATATAACTTTTAAAAATCCCCGCCGCACTACGGTGAGAAACTTGTTTTTCTCTCGCACCATGATTAAATTAAGGATGGCTCTATACCTACTGTTCATGACGCATGGAACGTGTAGAAATGCCATAATTATATTAATATTAACTTCTGAATAGAGCTTCTATTTTTATACGTAACAGCTATCTAAAATGGAAATTTCAGTAAAAAGACACACCAAACCACACAAGTGATATGACTTCTACACGACAATTTCGCGAATATAATAAAAAAATTGGCAAAGAGCCGAAGCTGAATCGCTAGGAAAGCCAAGAGGTACTGAGCATCATAGACAAATACCATGTCTTTTTGTATTTTTGTGTATTTGTCTGTCCGTCTGAGTAAGTTTTCACAGGTCAATAGAGTAAGGAAAAGAACTAGGTATTCATAGACACTTCGAATACCTTGGTTTTTCAAAATAAATTTTCAGTCTACGTCGTCCTGCCAGAACAAGACAAATAGACATGTTTGTGTACACACATTATTTGTCTTGTGCGGGGATCAAACGCGTGCTACATGGTTTGGCAGTCCGTCCTCTGAGCTGACCGTCAGAAGGCTCATCTTTAAGAAATATTTTTTTTATTCGAAAAGTAAGATCTCTTCCTTACAACTTACGGATGTACAGGAAAGTATATGAAAATTAGGTTTCAGGTTTAAAGAATTTTATTCTCATAAAGACATTACATTGTCACTTACATGAGAACTTAAGTAATTAACAGATTGTAAACTGTTCGTGGTCACAAACGTAAAATAAATTGTTTGTGTTGTAAATTAATCATTAAAAATAATTGTAATAGTTATAAAAGCGTGAAGTTACTGTTCCGTGTAGCTGTTGCCACATCTATACCTAAATCTATAAATTTTGCATACTAACGTTTTTATTACTTATTAAGGTTCCGTATCCGCAAAACAATGCTTAACGAAGTTTGTTGTACGTATTACTACTAGTAAAGTATTATTTATCTGTGGTATGACATACTTGAGGTCTATGTTTGCCAGAATAATAATGATTTACTTTCCTAATACTTGATATCAGATTGAGACTTTTGGGTGAAACTCACTTCCCCTTCATCCTTATTGTCAGATGAGGTAAAGGCTAAGAGCTTAATCTATTTCTTTGTTATTAACAGCCTTTATTATTCGACCCACTGCTGGCACACAAGGCCACCTCGCCACCTCCTGTCATCGAAGGAGGTTCAGGCAATAGTCCACTACGCTTGCCCAATGCGGATTGGTGGATCCTTAGTCTCCTTCTACGACATCCATTGGAGGATATGAGGTGATGCTATTCTACTTTCTTTGTTGACTTCATATAAAATTGGGATGTAACGTTGAGCTGCAAAATATAATTATAATTACTATATAAAAGTCAGATGTTAAGGAGATTTTTCCCGAAATTTACATTCCTCTTAGGGAAAATGTAGGCCTAAATATAGCAGTAACAGCCAGCAACGTGTACACGTTGTTCCTAATTCCTAATGTTATTAATGAGGTGATATTTTAGCAAGGGATGTGTAGAGTAATGCCGGTGTAGCCATACGTTAAATTCCAAAGTTCAGTACGTGACCACGCGATAAAATATTAGGGCGAGAGAGAGCATTCGCGTCACGTAATCTACTCTTGCACTGTGTATTGTTGTTACTTACGCTTTTATTGTACATAATTCTATCGAGTTTCGTACATTGATAGCTATGTACTGCAAACAAGAACGTACTATTCCTGTGATTCCACCCTAATTGAATTACGGGTAATGGAAAAACAGTTCGTTAGTTGTAAATTTTCAACGTAATCTAAAACTATTTTAACGTTGCAGAAGTCTGTAAAGCTAACATTTTTTTAATTCAAAGATACCTTTGAAAAATTTTACGTCGCAAATTGAAACCTCGCCTTTTCCGTGCACTGATTACTGCTCTTTTCACTTAGCGGTTTATTTTTATTATTTTGTCCGTTTTATTTGATTTATTGATCGAAGAACTAATTAAATATTTTTATGGTTCGTCTTATTTATTTGCGCTATTTTACTCAGAAAAGCTAACACGTTTGGAACACACAAGATGGTAGCATATTAATTAAATATAATTTCCCAAGAAATGTTACTAAAATACTGATTTAGATTTTTTTGTGCAATTTTGGAAAGTTTCTCTATACAATATTCGTGTTTGAGGCACAGGATTCAGTGGCAATATTATTTAAAAAATAAAAAAAACCTCCTTCTAAACTAAAAACTGAGAAATAATAATTTTGTTTATAAAAATCTAAATACTTTTTTTGCGGTCGGTCCCGAATACAAGTGACAACGTTTATATTCCAAATATTGAGGTTGGCACCGCCGCCGTCAAGAAATCATTTAGATTTTAATAAATAAAAAAAATATTTTTGCGTTTTTAGTTTTGAAGGCGGTTTTTTATTTAAAAATAATTAACTTTTCCTTTTTAGTGTTTTAGGTATAGTCAGGAAACTATCTCGAGATCGTTTAGACACACAAGTAATAAGATTACGATATCAATTAAATGGCCAATAACTCGAGTACTGCTCGAAAACAAATTTAAATGGGACCACATGACAAGCACCAGCTTCCAAAGGTCAAAAGAATGTTTAAAATCGGTACACCCAGTAAAGAGTTGAGAGGCAACAAACATAAAAAAATAAAATAAAAATATTACAGTTGAATGGAGAAGCTCCTCCTTTTTTGAAGTCGGTTAAAAATGAAATCAATTCGTTAGTTGTGCTTGCTCTTCGCTGTAAGTCAAATACTTACAATAATCTTGCTATTATTCAAGTGACTGAGTTTTGTTTTACCACGGTAATATTATTATAATCCAGTATTGTATCTTCATAGAAACGGTTGGAACGCGGGTCCTTTCCACGTGATCCGAGTTCGGTACACAGTACACACTTAGTACCACGACCGGTCACGAATGTTCCCGAGTGTGTACCGAACTCTGGTCACGTGGGCATGACTGTTTGTATGAAGACACAATACTGGATTTATAAAATTACTGTGGTTATGCAAAAGTTATTGCTTTTTTGACACCGTCTTGAGTGGTTAGTAGCACCAAGCGGTCCGGGCTCAAATTCCATAGTAGACACAAATGTTTGTGTGATGAACACGAATATTTGTGCACTGGTCAAGATTATTTACATATTTATTTAAGTTAAATCATAAAACGTAATTTGCTTTTTCAAAATAAACACATTTTTCACAATGATACTTACATTGGACCGAGATAAATGGTGTGTGCGTGGGAAGATTATTATTATTACTAATAAATAAATAATTATTTACAACCATTGATTTAAATGTCAATAGTTACAACCAACGAACTATGAGCCTGCAAAAAGCTGATGGCTCTGCGCCATTAGAGTTTCTTGCTACTAGCTCATTAATCAATGATTGTTAAGTTTGGTTTGTATATGTCAGTCTGATAAATGATTGCTTGAGAAACATCACAGGCGACTTGGTTATCGGTAACCCAATTGTATTCAAATGCATACATGCGTTTAAAATTATGTTGTTTGCAGCATGTTTTGAGTTTTATTTTGATAAAAATTATTTAATTACTGTCTTTTTTTATTGTAATGTAATCTTTATAAAATACTCAATTAGCATGCAAGGCTGTGAATGCAAGGCTATATTATAGCATCTACCGCAGATATATCAATCTAAGGAGATCGGTCAAATCGCCGAGTTTATAGGAAGACCGAGTGTCGAGATCAGCGGCCGTACTACATAACATGGTTCTAGTTGAGCATGCCGTAATATACACTATTCATTGCGCGCGTCTTAAGGACGATCAATGAAAGTTAAGCACAGCCACAATGTAATACAATTTTTAAGATAGTAACGCATAATTTTAAGCGATTATGTTTTTATGAATAAAAGTCGGACTATTTGTATAAATATTGTTTTTTAAGTATAAATGTAAGTTTTTCGGTTCTAATGTGTGAAAAGTTATTCTATTATTTGATAAATGAGACTGTAATATGCAATCATTGCAGTGAATCCGTTGATTAACTGCAATGATTGCATGTTACAGTTGATCAGGACGCCATTTTGATAGAAAAACGGATAGTCTTTCTGACATACGTACGTATTCACTCTACTTTATCGGAAGGCGAACTGGCGGCAATGTATGCCCGCTGGGCATATACTTGTCACAAGTTAAACGCCGGCTTGGCCTATCTCCTTGTATTATTTAATCTATGGCATCTACCCATGCTAACATAGCCACACATCTATTTTCGAATTTGTAAAATATTTTTGGAACTTCCAATTCTTACACTTTGTTTTACGTTAGAAGATGTAAGATAATTTTTAGATTTTTATATAAATAGGTTTGTAGGTACGCCCATTTTTCTAATATGTGGGTGTTGAAATTGTGTGTTTGTAGTATCAATCTATAGTGAGTATTTACTTACTAAACCTAATCGTAGATTGAGCTGCACGAAACAGCAGCGGAACAGAGTTATTAACTTTTTGCCTGCTAATATGATAATAGCAACTAATCATATCTGACTTTATAATCGGCGTCCGATGTTTCGCATGAAAGAATATTCTTTCATGTAAACGGTTACTGATTCCGTGAAGTCTGTATTGCGTTTGAATAGAGTCCAATCATACCCATAATGTATGTCAAATCCACCCATGACGAGGGTTTCTCCGGTACCCTCGCAAGACCCCTGGTAGTATAGCTCGTCGTAATCTTTACACCGCACTGAAGTAAACGGCACCTCCGATAATATTGATTCGGAGAAAAACATGTGTGCTCGATTGTGGGCGCAGAGACCTGAAGCAACACATAATAATATTAAAATTATATACAAACAATAATCTACAATCTAAAGTTTGCAAAAATTTGTTTAGATAAACAAAGGTTGTGGTTTTACATTTATCTGTGATATCTAACGTCTCGATGTATTTTTTAAATTAGTCTTTATACAAATATTTGTCGACGTGTAATATAATTTTCGTATTCATCAGACGTAGAACACAGTACCTAAACCTTAAGAGAGTTTTCATGTAATGACTTCGTTATGAGGTTTGGCATTGCTAATACTCGAGCACTGTATCTTGGTTTTGTCGCCGTAAGTCAATAGCTGGAAAACGTTTAGTTTTTATAAGGTAGAATGTATCAATTTTGTTCGGGAAAAATCGTGATTGTTTAATATGAATGCCTAAATTTCAAACCTCCTCGCTGCACTCTTTATTATCTAAGACCGCAGAGTTAGACAGAAATTCAGTAACGCGGACAAACATCTCAATGTGCCCCCTGAAGCTGAGAGGAAGTCGAGATGTTTTTATATTTTTAGTGTCCCATTTTAAAGCAACGAAATCAAAATTATTTTATCTATTTGAAATCTAAGCCAGGCTGTGCAACTACAGTAAACACTTTGAAGGTCTTGTTACTCTTCTGCATTAAATGTACGACAAGATATCTATAATAAATTTACTCGTGTCGTTTTAGCCAAGAGAGACAAATTTTAAGCTGGCAGAGACTAAAAACGTTACATCGTTGTTATCGTTTTGCTAAAATTAATAAAACATCAAAATAAGAAAACCGGTTTAATTCTTGTTGTTATAAAAGCGCTATTAGGATGACAAATTAAATGTGCTAATTTAATTAAAATTTTTAGGGTGTCAACTAGAATCAAAAGCGCCCCAATATTTCGCTAATGTAAATAGTTTAAATATTTTAATTGACCCACTATCTAATTTAACGTACATCTGTATATTATGTTACCTCTATAATCAAACGTACAGCCGGGCTGGCGAGTGCCTCCATTAGGGTAGAAGTCGATATGCCCCAAAGGCGAGGCGAAGCCGAGGTAACCTCCACACGTATGTATGACCTCCACATGTCGAGCGTCGTGTTTGTCCAGACGAGCGTCTTTGTTGCTTAGGGTGAATAAAGGCAGGGCTGGATCTAAACCTGTAGGTACATAACATATTTTATATTTCATGCTTTTGCATGCGGCTTCGCTTGCTTGAATGGCCTCATTTATTTCTATAACAAAAATTATCAAAAACGGTTAACTATCCTGTACTGCTGATACAGGAAATGCATATTTTTCATTGTTTTTCAACCTTATGAGAAAGATAATAAAGTTCAAAATAGGGTGATCATAGCTGCCATTACTAGACATATTGTTGAGCAATTTCAGTCATCGGTGTAAAGGCTACAAATAAAGATATAATTTTAACTATTTATTACTATGTAGCTAACTAGTATTCAAACTCAAATTCTATTTTGTATACCAAAATATTGCGAAAGAGACCTTATGAGCGCGTTATTATGACATCATTATGAAGCCTGTGAGGCACACAACCACACAACCATACAAGAGGAGAAGACACTCTAGAATATTCATTAAAATTTTAATAAAATGTTATTTATCACACATCACCAATGAATTTAAATTACATTTAAGTTACAATGAGTCTAAAATTAAGTTATATTAAAGTTATTTTTGGTGTTACTTTTTATGCAAGCTTGTCTCTGAATAAAGATTATAGGTTATCAAAACGTGTATAAATTCTATAAGTATATAAGTGCCCCCTTTTTCTTGAGTTCTATTCTAATCTACCTAGTTATCTTACTCAATGTTCTTTTTACGTTTCACATTTTGATGATCATTAAAAACTTAAAAGGAACATATGGTAATAAATTAATAAAGATCAATCATAATATGATGATAATATGGAAGCTCAAATTATAATTACAAGCTAAAATTGCTAGGCTGTAAGTAGGTTAAGATTAAAAATATAACTAAGGATTTGCAAACCGTCCCTTTAATTTAGGTACATAATAGGTTTTTAAGTAGAATTATGATGAATTAGCGTAATTCTAGATATACTTGTTTCGTACCAGTGATTGTGTCTATAGGTCCTTCTCTGACATAAGCACCAGCTATACCCACAACGTGAGCTCCAAGGCTGTGTCCAATTAGGTGCATATCATCCATTGATACCCCCTCATCGATCAGGAAGTTCAGGAAGTCAGTAAGCAATCGGCCGACCATTGCTACGTTGTAACTAGCCAAAATATAGTTTACGTTTGCTGCGTTTCCCCAGTCCACCACTATGATGTTTAAATCACTGACGTTTAGGTAAGCTGGAATTGAAAAAAGAAATTAAATCTTTGTACTATCCAGCTCTCAATTTTGGGATTGGTGCAATGTGTCTATCTGTTATCTTTAAACTCCCTTGTTTCGCAGACAGAAATTTCATGGAATTTCATTTTGCATAAAATGTTACTTGTGTTTTCGAATATTATTGTTTAAACGACTGTTTACTTAAATTAAACATACTTCACAGATTCTATAAAACTTTTCTCTATACAACAACTTACAACTCTTTAGATACCAAATACGAACTTTAAATATGCCCTAGTATCAAAAGTTTGTATTTGAAATCTTCGAAGGTATACTAAAAATATAGAAGTGGTTAAGCTTAATCAAATTAATTTCAGTAATTCTAATTGCTTTGCATTAACAAGTGCAAATAACGTTTAGCACCTTGTATAATTTTCTCAAATACGTCTTAGTTAAATGGCTGCTTATAATTTATGTCATCACGTTAGTGGTCAAGTGAGAATAAAGGCCGTAGCACATTTATCAGGTTCAGAATCGTACCGCCTCTTTTTTGTGTCAATGACTTTTAAAGACCACTTATGAAGACGCATTTCAGTTATAAACTTCATAGTTTTAGTTTATGCCGAATCTTTTAAGCGTATTCTAACACCATTTTCATATGGTTATAATTATGGATGTTCTTTCCTTCTATAATTTTCTTCCCCTAAAGGCAGATTTTTTTTCAGTATAAGTAAAATATAAAAATAAATATTAAAGAAAGCAACGCAAACCTTCCTTAATCGATTCAGGCATTGGACTGTCGCCATGATTGAGCCAGCCATGAGTGAGCACTTTCACTTTTTTGCTGAAGTCAAAATTTGAATTCAACAGCGATGACGAGTCGTTGATTTTGAGAACTTGAAACTCAAATGGATTGCGTCTGCAAAACAGATTAAAAAGTTAGTGTAATAAACAAATAAGTTTTCAGAACAGTAGGAAGTATTTCAAATGATAATGGGATATTGTTATTATTAATTGGAATGTCTATATAAACAGATGATGGTTACAATTTCCATTTAAAAGATATTTAAATATTTATATTAATAAATATTTATATAAAATATAGAGGAGACGCCATATAGTGCTACGTAAAACTCCGTTTGGTCGGACGATTAGTTAAGTGTCAGCGCTACAGGACACTTTAGGTTCGGCTTCAAAATGGAACATGGCTTTTGTAAACGATAAATTCTTTAGTAAGTGTACTTTATATCGCAATTGATTATATTATAAGAAAGGGGGACAGTGGATTCGCCATTTGAAGTTTCATGAGGTAGGAACAGGCCTAAAGTAAAGCTACAGATAGACCTGCTATTAATAAGTGCGAGCATTCATTTAGCGTTCCATTTTTGAGCAAAATAAACATACACACACACACATGCTAATTTTTAGAGTACACACACAGTACTAAGTACCTATTGCTCAATTAGTGGGCATGCTTTTGTAAATAATGACGATAAGTAAAGGTCGCGGGAAGTCACTGGACGAGGGCAGCGCAGGACCAACCTGTTTGGAGATCCTTTGGGGAGGCCTATGTCTAACAGTGAACGTCCATCGGCTGATATGATGATGATGATGATGTGGATCTGCACCTTTCAATTAGAATTATGCGAATGCCACTTTAGTGTTTTAAGCGTCTTACGGCTATGTAAACCAGTTACAGACGGCTCTTATGCTTGTTTCCTACCTTCATGAAATAAAAACTACGACCATTAATTTGACCTGTGCAACAGACATCTCAGTTTTCAAAGAATTGTTTTTCGTGAACAAAACTATGCAATATGCAAATTTGAGCCAGGTCAGCTGCTGCTGTTGAGGCGACAAAAAGCTAGTACGACGAAAGTGTCAAACTCGCCAAGTGACAACAACGTTTATTAGTCCAGTCAACAAGTTCAAAAACGTGAAAAATAGAGATAAAGCTCCTAAAAATATGAGCAATAGCTCATTGGATTCGGAACGACCTCTAGAAAAATGAGTTTTGAGGATTTTACTGCACGTAAAAAATTGCAATTGTTATTAACAAAATAAGATGAAAAAAAAGAGGTATTTACGTTTTTGTTAATAACTCATAAACTATTAATATTTAAGATATTTGGAAAAAAGGTCCTTAAAGAGGAGGAAATTTCCGAAAAAAAAGTCCCAGCTCCCGGAACTCTACCTCTATTATTTATAATTTTAATTTAACGCTGAAAATAGGGCTCCGCGCAGCCATTACGGCATGGGCGCACTGCCGTTAAAGACAGTTTCTTACATAAAATTATTTTTTTATAGTAACAAATATGAATTTAAAAATTTAAATAAATTATGGTGTCATCCAGATACTTGAAAGAATATATTCCCGTTGGAAATTTTTTTTAAATTAATTTTTCAAAAAGTTATGCAATTGCCTCAGGCGGGACTCGAACCCGCACCTTCCACAATCCGGGTGGACGCGTTGACCAATTTCGCCACCGAGGCACTGCTTTTCGCTGTCGAAATTTGTCAGTGCTTGGTGCTTATGTTTTTATGGTAAACATCGTTTCATCAAATCTTTGAAATTTGCACTTCCAAGACCCGAACGAAATATTTTTGCAAATATTTGACGCCCAGTTAAGATGAAACTACCTTACATTATGGAATAATTTTATTTTTGCGTTTACAAACGCGTAAATATAATACTAGAAAAATGCACTGAAAAAAATCGACTTGCCTCAGGCGGGACTCGAACCCGCACCTTCCACAATCCGGGTGGACGCGTTGACCAATTTCGCCACCGAGGCACTGCTTTTCGCTGTCGAAATTTGTCAGTGCTTGGTGCTTATGTTTTTATGGTAAACATCGTTTCATCAAATCTTTGAAATTTGCACTTCCAAGACCCGAACGAAATATTTTTGCAAATATTTGACGCCCAGTTAAGATGAAACTACCTTACATTATGGAATAATTTTATTTTTGCGTTTACAAACGCGTAAATATAATACTAGAAAAATGCACTGAAAAAAATCGACTTGCCTCAGGCGGGACTCGAACCCGCACCTTCCACAATCCGGGTGGACGCGTTGACCAATTTCGCCACCGAGGCACTGCTTTTCGCTGTCGAAATTTGTCAGTGCTTGGTGCTTATGTTTTTATGGTAAACATCGTTTCATCAAATCTTTGAAATTTGCACTTCCAAGACCCGAACGAAATATTTTTGCAAATATTTGACGCCCAGTTAAGATGAAACTACCTTACATTATGGAATAATTTTATTTTTGCGTTTACAAACGCGTAAATATAATGTGGAAGGTGCGGGTTCGAGTCCCGCCTGAGGCAAGTCGATTTTTTTCAGTGCATTTTTCTAGTATTATATTTACGCGTTTGTAAACGCAAAAATAAAATTATTCCATAATGTAAGGTAGTTTCATCTTAACTGGGCGTCAAATATTTGCAAAAATATTTCGTTCGGGTCTTGGAAGTGCAAATTTCAAAGATTTGATGAAACGATGTTTACCATAAAAACATAAGCACCAAGCACTGACAAATTTCGACAGCGAAAAGCAGTGCCTCGGTGGCGAAATTGGTCAACGCGTCCACCCGGATTGTGGAAGGTGCGGGTTCGAGTCCCGCCTGAGGCAAGTCGATTTTTTTCAGTGCATTTTTCAAGTTATGCAATTGTTAATTAACGAATTTTTTTCCTATCTCCGTTTTCATAAATGACGACATAAAAATTTAAATAATAAACCTATAAATTTTTGGCTCTGTGGAGCTCTTCTTATATATATACTTAACAAGATCCCGCGATAAAAGTTTATTAAAGTTAATTATTTTGTTTATAACAATTTTTTAAAGTTAACAAAAAATTAAAAGTCTAAGAAATGTTATTAAAAATTTTTTTTTAAACAAATGTTATATTATTGCTGCTTTCTTATCCAACAATGGCATTAAGTAACATCGGAAAATTTTTTTTTACATCATTTGTTAAGAAATTGTTTATAAACAAATAGACAAGTTTAATATTTAAAGAAATTTTTTTTTTACCATTTTGTTGTCTTGGCAAAATAATGATTTTTAAAAAAAAAATTTTTCTTAAATAATTTTTTTTATTGTTTATAATCGTTTTTTTTATATTTTGATTGTTTAAATAATTAGTTAAGGAATGATTTTCTCTTTAAAAATCATAATTTGCATTTCTTCATAGGTAAATAGAAAAAATTTTTTTTTTTATCAATAATTTCATTGTTTGTTAACTTAACAATTTGTTATAAACAAATTCTAACTACCGTTATATTTTTTTTCTAGAGCTAAAAAAAATAACAAATACAGCCATATATATCAAAATACTAAAAAAAATTTTTTTCTATTTTTTATAACGCTTTTAAATATTACACGATACCAAAGTTGCACCGGACACTTGATTTGTCAAGTAAAAAATTAATATAACTTATAAACTATTCGAGATACGATAATGGACATTCAGGTCGTTTTTATAAAGCATTAATTAATCTTCAAAATAAGCTAAAAACCAAGTTTGTAACTATTGTTTATCAGCTAATACATGCATTTGTTTATAAAATTTTGAGATTTCTTTAACTTTTTCGTATCTCTTATGACTTACAACTTAATAAATAATTAAAATACAGCTATAAACCTTATGATTTTTAAGGAGAAAATCATTCCTTAACTAATTATTTAAACAATCGAAATATAAAAAAAACGATTATAAACAATAAAAAAATATATTTAAGAAAATTTTTTTTTTTAAAAATCATTATTTTGCCAAGACAACATAATGGTAAAAAAAAAATTTCTTTAAATATTAAACTTGTCTATTTGTTTATAAACAATTTCTTAACAAATGATGTAAAAAAAAATTTTCCGATGTTACTTAATGCCATTGTTGGATAAGAAAGCAGCAATAATATAACATTTGTTTAAAAAATTTTTTTTAATAACATTTCTTAGACTTTTCATTTTTTGTTAACTTTAAAAAAATGTAATAAACAAAATAATTAACTTTAATAAACTTTTATCGCGGGATCTTGTTAAGTATATATATAAGAAGAGCTCCACAGAGCCAAAAATTTATAGGTTTATTATTTAAATTTTTATGTCGTCATTTATGAAAACGGAGATAGGAAAAAAATTCGTTAATTAACAATTGCATAACTTTTTGAAAAATTAATTTAAAAAAAAATTTCCAACGGGAATATATTCTTTCAAGTATCTGGATGACACCATAATTTATTTAAATTTTTAAATTCATATTTGTTACTATAAAAAAATAATTTTATGTAAGAAACTGTCTTTAACGGCAGTGCGCCCATGCCGTAATGGCTGCGCGGAGCCCTATTTTCAGCGTTAAATTAAAATTATAAATAATAGAGGTAGAGTTCCGGGAGCTGGGACTTTTTTTTCGGAAATTTCCTCCTCTTTAAGGACCTTTTTCGTAAATATTAATAGTTTATGAGTTATTAACAAAAACGTAAATACCTCTTTTTTTTCATCTTATTTTGTTAATAACAATTGCAATTTTTTACGTGCAGTAAAATCCTCAAAACTCATTTTTCTAGAGGTCGTTCCGAATCCAATGAGCTATTGCTCATATTTTTAGGAGCTTTATCTCTATTTTTCACGTTTTTGAACTTGTTGACTGGACTATATTACTTGGCCGATCTTCCTTATATCGCTGTCAAAGTTACTTTGTTGCTATAAGCTAATGTGGAATATTATTTATGTAAACATGTCGTGGTTATCGATAACAGACTAAAGAAGCTCAAAATACGAAAACATAATGAAGCTGATAGGCGAAAGGCTGACAACCCTGTCTTTATTTTGAGGCATTACTTAACCATACCGCCAGATATGTCTTTATGTGTAATCAAAGCTCTTACAATGGGCCTCATAAGAAGGCTCAAGGTGGAATGGAGAGGGCTATGCTCGGAGTTTCTCTGCGTGATCATATCAGAAATGATGAGATCCGCAGGAGAACCAAGTTCACTGACATAGCCCAAACAATTGCGAACCTTAAGTGGCAGTGGACAAGGCACATTGCGAGGAGGTCTGACGGCCGTTGGGGCGGAAAGGTCCTGGTGGAAACCACGTTCCGAGAAAGGCAGTGTTGGTAGCCACAAGATGAACTGACGATCTAGTAAAATACCGCGAGAAGTCGCTGGATGCGGGCAGCGCTGGCCCGACCGGTTTGGAGATCCTTCGGGGAGGCCTATGTCCAAAAGTGGGCGTCTCTCGGCTGAATGATGAAAGCTCTGCTCAAACCCTTTTGTTATTATGAGCGTCATAGTATGTATGTTTGTTCATACCATACATACATAAAGTCACGCCTTTTTCCCATAGAATAGGCAGACATCACTTGTTTCCAATCCTTACATATTTCTTTCGATTCATCCACTTTCATCACAGTCCTCATACATGATCCGAGTTTTCGAGTATTTTAGAATAGAATAGAATAGAATAATCTTTATTGTACATCACCAAAATAATACAGTTTTAAGATACACTAGAAATAAAATAATAAAATGTACAATGGGCATTGAGTATTTTGACCTGGCCTTTTATCAAAACCTCATCGATTTTAACGATATACGTTCACCTAGATCTTCCTAGAGTAAGTATGAATAGTAGAATTGCTGTATAACCTTTCTATTACCCCTGCGTATTATAATTTGCTAATATTGATCTAACAATGTCGTAGGATCACTGATTGGTCGAATGTCTTTGACGTTTCTGATAACTTTGGGGAATGATTTAATTAAAATCACGTCGAACATGCAAGCTCTATACAATTAAGATTAAATACATAATCTCAACAAGCTTTAACATCACCACGAAAATATTATTTAACTTGTCGTAGCGTCAGCAAAGGAAACATTTATATTTTTTTTTTAAAAAATATTATATTTTTGATATTGTCATAGCTTTCACAATATCCTCGATACTCTTAACCGCCTCAGTGGTCTAACAGCTTAACGAAATTACATCCAGAGATCCGGAATTCGATCTCTGGTTTAAGTCCGTCTGTCAAGCTACCACCAAATTATTATCAAAGTCATTGTGTTAATAGTATTATCACAGCCTAAATACATACAGTGGTTAAACGCCTTTGAAGTTGAGGAAAATACCGCTTTTGTCTAAAAAGCGTGTAGTAGACATGCAGTGGACCAGCGTCTACCGAACGAGTGTATGGCAGTATGGTGAAGTGACTGAGTCCCTGCCATCCCGCGTTCCCCTCACGATTGCCCTGTCTAGACGTGCTCGTTGGCTGACTGTACGAACTTATATGGACAGTGGTATTATTATGTTTAAACGGTTAATGGTATGATATCCAGTCCCTCAGTAGTAAAGGGTACCAGGTGAAGTTTGTATTCAGCTTTATTATCATTTACCATCATGTAAGATGTATGCTTGTCGGAACATAATAGCAGTGAGGTCTCGTTCAGGGAGACGCGCGGCATCAGTCAGCGCGGTGCACAGGGCAGGCTGGGGGTAGTCAAGAGGTTTTTTCGTTTATAGCGAGGCAGCGCTTGTCGTTTGCCAGCCGCATTTCACGCGAAAAGACAAACATTTGCTAACTATTGGTTTCGATTATGAACGAGCGTGGCATTCGGCATTGCTGTACTCGGCGTTGTGCCCGTCGCTTTATTTCTTGCATCCTGTCAGTCTTGTTTGAATAGTAATAACGGACAAACATGTGTATTAAGGTCTAGCGCGGCGTCGCCCGCCACATGTGATACTACAAAGTCGTGCAAAAACGCTTTACCTTGAACGCCCTATACATCTCCCTATACTTGCGTTTCCGGCAGCCTGCTCCGCGCACCGCGGGAACTGACGCGCCGTCTCCCTGATCGAGGTCTTATTATGGAGACAGACTTTGAAGTAACTAGACAAGAGGATTAAAAACAAGTCATATTAAAGGTGGAAGCTACACCTTCAACCCATAATAAAATCAATTAAACTAAATTTTTCGCTCATCAGAGTATGTGTGGAGCCGGAGCCCTTGAAAACCTTTCCGCTTCAATTTTTGGGATCTCTCAAGTTTGCGATATTTTTAAATCATTAAACTCGGTAAAAGTACCTTGTAAACAGCCTGAACTGCACATCTTGTTCGTAAACCCACCCCCACCAGAAGCGTGTCTCGTTGAGTGGAGGGATTGGCGGTGCCTGTTGCAGGCTAGCCAGCCACACTGGATCGTACGGACTAGGTGCATCCCACTTGATTGCAGACACTCCTATGTAAAAAAGAAGAAAAAAAATATTAAATTTAAGGCCAGTTCACGATATCGGAAGCCACTACATCACTACATCGATAGTCAATACATCGACAGTCACTACATCAACAATCACTACATCAACAGTCATTTCCTCGACAGCCACTACATCGACGGAAGCTGTATCGAAATCGATTCATCGACAAGGCACTGCATCGACAGTTGTATCTAAAATTACAGAGGACCTTTTGGATGGTTTTCTGGCGCTTTACGAGACGCGGGAGGCTGCTGGCGCTTTGTTTTGTTCACAGCTATAACCTATTGATGATACCGCCAATGTAGTGACTTTCAATATTGTGAACAGCACCGAAGCGAACATGTCAAGCAAAGTGATCTTAAGTTTACAGTAAGTTAAGTATTATTTTTTTATTTAATTTTATAAAAAAAAATATTATCTATGTGTCCAATGAATTTTAGCTATATTTTTTTGTGGCACGCGAATCTTTAGTTTTTTTTCGTGTACCTTCATGTACATATTATAATACATACAACGACCGTACATCGAGTCCCACATCGGCAGCAGTTGAATCGTACTACAGGAATGATGTGTACTTAATTGAATTTGACCTCTTCGACAAAAAAAAAACTATTTTTACACTAGCAACAAATGATGCGTACTTAATTGAATTTGACCTCTTCGACAAAAAAAAACTATTTTTACACTAGCAACACTTTTATTCGGATGCTATAGCTATGTGTCAGAGTCAGTCACCCAGCATTATCAACGTTGGTATATATCTCCATCATTATGGCTCAAATGAATAAGTGAAGAGTCTCCATCGATCCGAACGCCATTAAAAAATTTACGCGGGTCCGTGAAAATACATTTTACCGAGTAACGCGTAAAATGTATTTTCACGAATAACGTCTGTTCTGTTGTTTTATTCTTTTGATTTTTTTTTGTAGCTGGCGTTTTTTATTTTCAACATGGAAGCACCGATACCCAATAGTAGACTGTTTTGTTCATCGATCTCCTTTTCGACAACCAACCTGAATTTGACCTTTATTTTTTGGAAATTAAGTACTTCATTCGTTCTCCGCATCCGTAATTCAAAATTTCTTTAGGTAGGTACTCATTTAGTTACAATTTGTATGCTTAAGGAAGTTTCATTCTAAGCCAGCTGTTGTGTATCAGGAAGTCTTGTTCTGAAAAGAACACGCGAGACTCGGCAAGTTTGTCCTCCCTTTACATTTTTCATAATAATGATTTAGAAAGAGTCATAACTCAGAAGCTCGATTAGTGTGTAATCATGATAATAATCGCATCCTTTTATCTATACAATATTATAAAGCTGGAGACTTTTGTTTGAAAGCGCTTATCCCAGGAACTACTGATTCAAATTGTCTTTTTGTGTTGGATAGTCCATTTATCGAAGAAGGCACACCTGGTAATATATAAATGTCAAATAATCGGGCGTATGATTACATGAGATTCTTGGTGCAAAGAAAAAAATATGGATATACTGTGTATCAAAGATGGCAAAGACAAATTGTTAATGTTGATGAAATTTGAGAGGTATGGAAGAAGAAAACCATATTACACCATCCCCAAATAAAATTGGGAACCGACATGAGGCAGATGACATTCATTAAGGCTACGACAAGTGCTGGTGTCCTTGCTAATAGAGAGCGGAGCATCCCGCATCTGCAAAGCACACTAAGAAAAACAAAAAACTGTTGCTTTTCTGATTTATGTCATATTTTCTTTCTCGTATACGTAGTTCTATACTATGGAAGTTTTGTAATCGTCAAAAAATTCGACCTCGAGATTTTGACGGATTTACACGTTTTGGATTTACACTCTCTGAGTCCAAAAATACCGTTTCTTGGAATTATGTCTGTGTGTGTGTCTGTGTGTCTGCACGATAACTTGAGTATGCTTAAACACATTGCAACCAAATTTAACATGCATGTATGACATAAAAAGAAAGTTAAGCAACCAAGTGCGTGGTCGGTACTCGGATGGGTGACCAAAATCTAAAATGCATGAATGACATCAAAATATAAAGTTTCTATCAACTTTTGAGTCATTTTCGGTATACGAAAAAGTCAAGGGGAGACCACTCCCGATTTTTTATTTTGTTCGACCATATAGGACACTGTAGATTGGCGAGCGAGAGCGAGATAGATAGAAGAGACCATTTCATACACGCAGCGGCCTAGGTCGGCCTGTCAGTCACATAGGCAAGACAACGCGGTACTATTTTTCACACACACATGCGCATTACTCACACATTGGCGTTTTTTGGTCTCGCACTAGTCGATTCACTACCAATCTATAAACGTCAGTAATTATAAATCTATGGGTAATACTTACTACATTTTTAAATTTACTAAAATGTGAAAATTTTGGAATGTTTTAATACTAATTTAGTATGTCAATAGTCTAGTTTCAAACGTATATTTCTTCAAAATATACGCCCTTATTTGATCGTTCAAAAATCGTTAAAATTGCCTGTAACTTCTTATCGTCCCCTTAATAATTCCGTTCGTGTTCGATTTCATTTAGTTTAGCTTTCCTTGTCAATCTTACACCTTAACTAATATTAAGGTAACTACAGTATTAATTAGAAAACCTGACCATAATTGTCATTCGCACATGCGCAACATACATTAATGTCCTTGATTATGCAGACGCGTGGATTCTTATCAGGCATTCCGATTCTCCATATATTTGGCATTCATTGAAGGCTTAGCATGCTTAGTACGTTGTCGCGTCAATCCTAGTGAAAGTAAGGACCGCATGCTATCGAGTCTTTTGTGTAGTACCTTAATGCATTGCAACAAAGTTCATTATGTGAGTCAGTTGCAATCTGCTTTTACAGTTGGCATTATTTTGTTCTATTTTATGGCGGAGAGGAATTCTAGGAGATAACAATAATTACCCAAAGCTTTCTCTCCAACGAAGGTTGTAATCTCTGTAACTGTAATTGGTAACGAGTGGTAATCATCATAGAAGGCAATAAAACAGTATAAATATAGGCGCAGACTGAACAGTAACTGCATTTTCTTTTATTACTATCTTATTATAGTGTAATCCATTGCAATTGAAATGCCTTCTATTTGGTTTCACAAGGTAACAATTACAGAAATAAATATGTTTTTGTACTTGAGTAGTGCCTGTGTGTAGTATTTTTTTATTAAGAAAAATAACAAGTTACAAAATCCGAAGTATACCAAAAATTTGGATGAGTTTTATCCAGTGTGCTCAATGAGGGTAAGAAAAAGTCCTTACTGGACCAAAAAGCTTACATATAGTAAAAAAAATTACATTATACTCGTAGTAATAAAAATAAAGGACAACTAACTATTTTGTTACTATAACAAATCGGGAGTCGTCTCTCCTTGACTTCCTCGTATACCGGAAACGACTCAAAAGTTGATAGAAACCTTATATTTTGATGTCATACATGCATGTTAAATTTTGGTAACCCATCCGAGTACTGACCGCACACTTGGTTGCTTAACTTTCGTGATCGAAGACTTAAAAGTTGATAGAAACCTTATATTTTGATGTTATACATGCATGTTAAATTTGGTTGCAATAAGTTAAAGCATACTCGAGTTATCGTGGTAACGCACAGACACACAGACATAATTCCAAAAACGGTATTTTTGGACTGAGGTCCCAAACGTGTAAATCCGTCAAAATCTCGAGGTCGATTTTTTTACGATTACAAAACTTCCTCTATACTGCGTATGCGAGAAAGTAAAAATAACAAAAATATTTATAGGTTTCGTTTACGGAGAGAGATCTAAGATGAATAGAATCCAAGAATTGTATACCTCAAGTATACCCATGGATTCCACTAGACCACGCTTTACATGCATGACTGCATATTTGTCAAAACTAAATGCCATTTTGATAGCATTATCTACTGAAAGCTTCAGTAACCTTCAGTAAGACTGTCAAATGGAAACTGCTATGGGCAAATAGTTGCAGGTCATCCATGTATAGCAGGTGTGATACTACTTGACCATTTCTCTGTAAGCGATAGCCTAATCCTGAACTCTCGAGAAGTGTACTCGGAGGGTTCAAGGCCAGACAAAACAATAATCGATTCAAGCTGTCAGTCTGTCACCCTGGAAGATGCCTCATTCTATAATATTTATAATATTATTATTAACAATAATATTTATTCAAGATCGATAAAAGTTGACAATTCGAACTTAATTTGTGAGTGAACTTCAGTTCACTTTTATGATACTTCAGTTTCAGTCATCGTATTTAAATATTGAGGGTTTTCGTTCCAATTGTTCTGAACGAAAAACAGTAGACCTAAGCAATAGAAGTAAACCTTTCATTGTACAAATCGAACCAGACAAAAACGATAGGACACTAATGAACCGCTAAGGAGTACATAGAACCGATCCACTGCGGAAAGTTGTTTCCAACTCGAGGCCTAATTTGTATCCTATTCAGTTCTCGTGGAAGTTAATGTCAACATTCAAATCAATTTTTACACTGTAAATGAACGCACCTTATATGAACGTACTCTCACATGCTGTTCTTTAAAGAACAAGAAAAAACTGAATTAAAAATAATTTTATTGCGAATTCTTAAAGTCTTTAGATAATTTCTTTCTTACGCCTACCAATTTATTTGAGGTCGGTACAGTATGTCTTGATATCGACAATACTGCTAAAGGTATTGGCATTAGATTTTTATGGCCAGCCACCTCATCATCAACAGCTCATAATATAATGCCCCCACCGAGGGGCACCGAGGAGCCTACCGCACATTAGGGGCGATTAGGCTTTAGTCAAACCGTGCCTAAACCTCCTTCGATGACAAGGAGGGGCATTGTGTCCCAGCAGTGGGTCGAATTATAAAGGCTGTTATGATGAGGCTTTAGTCAACCACGCTGGCCAAGTACGGGTTGGTTGCCTGACACCAACCCTTCATGTTATGAAACGACTGTCTTTAAAGATCAACGAAAGTCTTTAGCGAAGTTATTTAATACGGTTCGACCTATGTAAATGTTACGGGTAAAATCCGAAACACAAATAAACTTAAGTTTACCCGGCTAAACTTAGGTTTACCAAATAGATTACTTTGACTAAAGTAACGTTTATTTGTACTTCAGACTCAGAAAAAAAAAACTTTAGTATATTTTCAATCAATAAGATTGTATAAGTTATAAGATTGCTTAAGCACAGTTTAAAACCTATTGATATCACAGTTTGTGGGGATCTGATGATTTGACATGTGCGCTAACAGGCCTTCCTACATGGTAGATCCGAAGTTGAAGTCGCCCTAATGCAGTTTCATCCGTAGAAATTTCTGGAAAAACAAGTGGAACACGCCGTATCAATATGGAAAAAAAACTAGTAAGTATTATTTGTTTATGTCCAGTTCGAAATACAAATACAATCAAAGGAGCTTGGATTTGAAAAAAATGATTTCCCTGTGTCCCCTGAATTTCTAATTTTAAGTCCCCACCTCTGCTGAACGCATTATTTAGTATTTTCATGACACCGATAAGCGATAAAAATTTTATCTTCGGAACTAGCATATAAAATTATATGAAAACTTGGGCGTTAGCATAAACTTGCGATGAAAACACAGCACTCCATCAGTTTTATTCATACGAAAATAAACCTTGTTCACCAGCAAATAGAGTAGGTAAGTAGATGATGCTCATGCGTAAAATCGAATAGGCACAGTAATAATAGCATTTTGATTCGTAATACAAAAATTGTGATCACTGGCTAGTTGAATGAATGAATGAAATACTCTTTGTATCGTTTTTAGACCTTGTCCAGAAGAGCGAATTCGCCGCGAATCTCTACACGCGAACACAAAACGCGCGTTGGCGAGGTACTAGGGCTCAATACATTGTGTCCACAAGCTTCGCGCGAGTATCTTATTTGCGCGTTGAGATTCAGCGTAAAGATTCGCTCTACTGGACAAGGTCTTAGATTATATTAGAAATAGCGAATTTAGCTCAGTCCTGACTACGATGACAAATGTTTGAATGACAATAATATTTATAACCAATTCTGTGGTTTGGTGGTTCGTTCGGTATCAGATTTTGGGGAGCTGGGTTTGTTCCCCAGAATCTGATACCGAAGCAAAGGTACTAAAAAATTGTCCTTTGTTTGGTTGGTGATAGAGCTGGCTGGCTGGCTACCATCATCTTATCTGACGGTATCTAAGTAACAAGAAGCCAGTTTCTCATTGGTTGAGGAGTATGCATCTCCCATAAGCGGATAAAGCTCAATTTTTCCTTTGGCCACATCCATCCCATCACTACTTAGTATCAGGTGAAACGTACGTACGCCAAAAGCTTTTGCATCATTAAAAAAAAGTTAAATAAAACTGCATTACTACATTAAGCTCAGATATTAATAATAGTCCAATACTGCTTGTAATTAACTTAGGAGTTATATAGTTATATTTTTAGTAATGATATATCGTAATGTCGCGAAGTATAATATTATATCATTATAACAGGTTTTTCTTCAACATAATAGCGATAATACCCTAGACGCGGCAAGGTTGACGACAGGAATATTTATAAATAAAGCTTCTTAGAGAAAACGTAGTCTCGGAAAAATATTAAAGGAAGGCATAATATGTCACTTCACATAAAAATATGATATCCGCAATGTGACGTACATATAATACGTAAGAATTATTATTGCATAATCAATAATGTAGAGACGATAGTTTCTTATTTAACCAGCGAAGGATTTTGTTACGTGTGTCTGTGTTGAATTTTCTTGCTGGCTGGAATATAATTACTTGAACACTGATACCTACAAGCTTTTTTGTTCTTCTGCTTAAAGTTTACTTGTATTAGGTGCAAGCATTTGAATTGTATTTAATTTTTTAAACTTTAAATTTTATTAAGATACTGCTGGTAAATTTAATTAGAGTGTACTAAAACTTACTAGTTCTTTTTTAAAAATATATTTTGTTTCCACTATAAGGTTTGCAAATAAACATACCCTCACTGATTGAAACGTTTTATATTTTTTAAATACCTTCTTTCTTCCTATCACCAATCAAGGTTTCAAAGTAAATTTATTGCAAAAAAATTTAAAAGTTTTTTCTTCTAATGAGTATATTATTTCTAATCTCGTTTCTGTCTTTTGTATTCATTACGTAATATCTTCAATTTTAATACGTATGATTTTCAAAAGTATGTATATTATAGTAATAATTCTCGACTTATCCGCCACTTTTTGGCATTTTTTGAATATCACGAGATGGCAAACGAGCTAGCGGTCCACCTGGTGTTAAGTGGTTACCGTTGCCTATAGACACTTGCAATATTAAGGGTTAATCACTTAACACTGCAAGTGCGTTGCCATTCTGGGGACTAAATCAATATGCCTTCCATGCCCACACTGGCTACCTTTCCCTTAAATCTGAAACACAGCGAACTGCTTCACGGCAGAAATAAGTAAGGCGGTGGTACCTACCCAGACTACCCTACATATGGGTCTACCACCTAGTAAATATTGGGTTATTTAAAAAAAAACTTACCACGGGTTTTTATTGAAAACGCCCTTAAGAATGTTTACTCTTTTCGTTTATTACTTTATTAACCGAATTCAAAAAAGGAGGAGGTATGTTTTTTTTTCATATACTGGAAAGCTGTTGCCAAGGTGGTGGTTAAGAAGAGCTACTTAGTGTAGTTTGGTTATTAGTCAGTGACGACCCAATTTTGAAGAACTTTGATGCTAAGTTGGTTAAGATCTATAAACATTTTAGAGATTTGAAAACAAGAATTTATTGATGTTACAAATTTTCTTTCACCCTCAAATCTAAAGACAATTAAGAGAACACAATTATTTACGATTAAATTACAAGTATCAAAACATTTTATTGGGGCTCGATAATTGTCGTTTCTGTACAAACATTATTATCTGCTAATATTTCAGTCAACAGTAATTATGAACCAAGGGAAATGGGTTGGAAAACAAAGGACTATTATAGGATCTGATCCTAATGAGGCACAATAGTCAATAATTATTATGGCCGGCTTTATATTAGTTGTAATAGTTATAACCACATTACTTATTTGGACGATTGTAATTATTATTATGTAAATGGTGTCAGTGACATTGTACCTGGTACAAATGAAGGTTCCAAATTTAAATATTTAATTATTTTTTGAAAAAAGCCTATTAGTTTATGCCATCTAATGTGATGGTAAGTAAAAGTGGGGTAAAATTCAAATCTTGTTAGTGCAAGTACTTTGCCGTTCTATATGGCTACTCCACCGCCTGCTTTCAATTACCGAGTATTTATAAAAAGTATAAGCGTTCCAGACTTCTCTGTTTGTATTGGTTTGGTAGTCCCAGTTTTTTATATTTCCTAAGATGAGATGGGGAGAAAGATTGTAGCTAATGTTTTATACTCGTTGGAATTTTGGTATGTAAAATCTATCGGCATTAAGAACTGCAAATTTCTCGAGAAAAAAGTGCTGTTCAACAGATAGAGAAGTTTCATTGTAAGATAGTTTTCTTTAGCTTGAGTATTGAAACCATCCCGCGACAGAGCTTCTCTTATTGTAGATGGTAATGCATTCCACAACAAAACTGCTTGAACACTGAACAGTGAAAGATTTACCAAAGAACCCGGTGGAACGCATCGGGTTAGACGGGATAAAGTTCTCCGATTAGATAAGTTCTCCGATGACCTTAATGATCGACAATGAGTATCATTCACGAAACAAAACCGTTCCTTGAGATAGGGAGGGGTAGCAGGAATAAAAAGGCTGCTGGATATGAACATTTCGGAGAAGGCGAATTGGCAACCATTTGAATTTACGGCGAAAATCTGACACAATGTCATCGTATTTTTTGGGACGATTTTGCTAGTAAGATTTTGTTAGACTTCAGCTGCTTATAATACTTGAAGTCCGTCGCAAATATATTATGCGAAATAAGCGAGTGTGAGTTGATATTATCAACTTGTAGTTGCTCATTTAAATAGTAACGTTATGGCATAACGATAGAATGATCTTTGAAATACCGTGTCTAAATGAGTGCGTTGATAATTCACCATACAATGACCAAGTATACTTGGTCATTGTATGGTGTATTATAAGCAGCTGAAGTCTAACAAAATCTTACTAGCAAAATCATCCCAAAAAATACGATGACATTGTGTCAGATTTTCGCCGTAAATTCAAATGGTTGCCAATTCGCCTTCTCCGAAATGTTCATATCCAGCAGAATTTTTATTCATAGTCAAAATAGACATTTCAAATAAAATTATTCTGGAAAGCATTGCGTAGTAGCATAAAATCAATCCAAAATACCTAATTGGGAGCAAGAACTCAACGTGCCTTCCGCGTAACGACCAATGAGGATGTAATCGCGGAACGACGAATCTTTTATGACCCTCGGCGAAAGTATTTTGGTTTTAGAAGCCAAAGCCACAAAGTTATACACCACAACAAAGTTTCTAAATAGGCATTGTGCGTTTAATACCTCACGAAGCATACGCTACGTTTTAAAATAGAAAAAGAAGGAATAAAAGTTCACAAACCTGTACACAAAATAAACAATAACAAAAACATTCCAGCTCTTCTCCTCAGCCACACATTCGAGTCAAAACTTGTAACACCAACTTTCCGTACATATCAAAACTTTTCGCAACTTAAAACAATCTACAAAGCACATTTTGGAGCTACATCTAATTGGTGAACCGGCAGCGCAGGCTTGCACATTTCCACTGGCCGCCGAGTCGAAGATAGAATTTAAATTTACGTAGCGGTATCAAACCCGATTGCGATTCATAGAACGGCGCTCAGAATGCCCAGCGGTCATATTAATCAACTTCACCCTATTAAAATTGCAAGCTGCACGTATCTAAGGTTTGTTCCGTTATGACGAACCGTCCTGTGAAATCGCTAGCTTTGATTATCTTCGAATATTTCAAAAATAGAACAGGAGAAAGGGAAAGTACCTCAGTACCTTAGGATCTGAGCTTAGGAAAGTACCTATATCTTGACAGCGCGTATGCGAAGTAATTTAAATTATAAAATTAAGATAATTTATATTGTTGTACTTTAAAGGCTTTGTCGAACAGAATGCGCATTTAACGCGCGCTAGAGCGCTAAGCTGACGCCGCGCTATGACGCCGAGATATGTTGTATTGTACTACCATGGTAATATATTGTTAAACAAAGCGTCTGCTAGCTCTGTTTCATGGTATATTACCATCGTAGTACAACACATCTCGGCGTCATTGCACGGCGTCAGCTTAGCGCTCTAGCGCGCGCTAAATACGCGTTCTGTTAGACAAAGCCTTAAATGGTGAGTGAATAAGTTTCAAGAGTTCCGCAAAGTTTGGGATCAGTGTCCGGACCACGAATAATAATATAATATTTTTCTTTTTTTATGTATACCTACTTAAATTTAAACTATTTCCCACTAATTGTTAATTGCTCTGCTTAACTGTCTTCATGAATTTTCATGCTGTCAACACTATTTAAGGGTAGTACCTAGATCAAAACTTGTAACTTACAATTTAATGTAATTTTGGTAACTATCTGTTTGTGTTGCAATAAATAAATAACGTAATAGTAATGTAATCGTATTTTTGTATTTTTGCTATCGTAATTCTTGCTGATTGGGCAATATATCGACAGTAACATACGCTGAGCATATTGCAATCAGGGCTAGCGTCCCTAAATATAAAGAGATAAAAACGTGACCATTTTTAATTGTATTCGTAACATGTTGGTAGAATGAATCGGCAACTCTTGCTTATTCACGTAATGGAACAACTCATTGTATTGTTTTCTTATTTTCTTCCCAACAAGAATTACATTGGAGATCTCATAAAGCTGTTAGAGATCGAAGATATTAACGGCTCCACAGCACGCACCCAATTAATTACGTGCAAAGACTTAACCAGTGAAAGAAATAACTTTGTATCATTTCCGAACGAAGGGCGATTATATTAATAAACTAAAAATACAGTTATTCTTGAGTTCTGTTTGTGATGATTATATTATGTATATTCAAAATTAATTAATTCCGGGAGATTAAATTTATTTTCCCTTCACTTTAGATAGACAGTAAAAGGACCTTCAAGTTAAAAGTCAATATCTACAAAGCCACCCTATTATAGCCGTAAGGCATTGTCCTTACTGAGAAGAATAGGCAAGAAACTCTGAAGTGTCGTCCTTCCTGAGGAATATAAAATAACACAATAATTGCTTTTCTTTATCAAAATTAAATGATAGCAAAACATTTTTATACTATAATCAAAAAATATTTATTTCGGATATAATATGCGACAACATTTGGATCACTATGTTATTTTAGTGTTAAAGAGCCTATTTTATTTTATAACACTAAAAAATATTTGTGTGATGAACATGAACATAATTATGAAAAATCAAACAACAGTCACAAGGTCGTATTCATCACACAGACATTTTTCTGTCATTTCCAACAGGATTTGAACCTGGACCGCTTAATGTGTAGGCAGCGTTAGGTTCAGTTAGTGCTACTGACCTCTTCACCGCGAAAGCTCAGATTTATCATTATGATATCTGTCAATTACTTTTACTTTGGTATTTTATAGAAATCAGAGGCTAAGCAGGAAACCTTACTTTCAACCGTCAAAAACCCTATCACAGTTCCAGGAATAACGTTGGCATTTTGGTGATGCTTTAAAGACATCTTCATTAGAAGTCAAAATATATTTTACAAACAGTAGACCACATTTCTTTTTCCTTATGTTCGAACTACAACACACTCAATCACATGTAAGGTTAGATAATTGCTAACAGATTGTGTGTTTTTGATGATGTAAATATCTTGTATAAAATGAGATTAAATTTTGTTCTAGATTTTCAAGAAATCATATCGCGGTAATTTTTTTGCTAATTTATTAGATAATTTAACATAATTGTGGTAGCGTCAGAAAACTAAATCCTCAAAAGTTATAGCAAAATGAAATGTTTCAGAATATGCTCAAGAAAACGTAACTTTAGTGTGGACGCACCATAATCTCAAAAAAGTTTTATTATGATGTCTTAAGAAGTGTGAGCTCTCTCTCAGGATGAAATATCTTTAGGGCCAGATTGACAAGGAGTGACCCACAGTCACTTCCACAAGGGTATGGTATGTTTTTGTAAGAAGTTTAGTAGGTATTCACAATGTCATCATGGCGATTGGCGGCCTCTATACACCCTTTCGTAGCCGGCGGTAGAAAAGTCCGTAAGCGGATTACTTTCGGTCAATAAATGTGAATAAAAGTAAAGACGTCGATAGTGCCGGTGCCGTGCAGTCTACTCAACGATTGCGAAAGTTAAAAATGAATGATTTTTAGGTATGTGAGTGAGGAAAATAATTTTATCCGATTTTCCTTCTTGATTCCGAACGTAAGATAATAAAGGCCGGTTTTACTGGTTATTAGGAGATATCTGATAAATAAAACGACAGTTTTGTATGGAAGACCTGTCAGATGAACGCTAATGGGAACTTACTTGAAACCTGTGAAACAGGCCCTAATAATGAGAACGCGTAAGGGCGAGCGCATATTTGACAAAGCAAAGCGCAGCGTTTTTTTTTTCAGTGTCATACCAACAAGTAAGCCGAACCATAATGGTGGTGCTAGCTAGTGCTGGACCAAGAAAATATTAGAAAGAAATGAACACTTCAGAAATTGGCACTTCGGTTATTACTTTAGCCAGAAAGTCTAACCCGTAGCCAGTAGCGGCGTTAGGGTAATCGCCGGTGGGAGACTGGATGTAAACGCTCTGCCGGTATCCCAGTCCCCCCACCAAGTAAGGCGTAGCGGGAGTGTCGCTGGGTTATTTTAGTGGTTATACCCGGGACCTTTTCCCGGGGAGTCCCACATACCCCTCCCGTCCCCCGGCGGAAGGGCATGCGTAAGGCATTTTTCACAGCGTCAAAAAAAAGTGCGAGGTTGGGCGACCGCCCGTAAAGGGGCAGTGCAGGGGGCAAACAAAGGGCCACTTTCTCGCCCAGGGCACTGGTAGTGCCGAAACCGACACTGCATGTAGCACTTTAACAGCCAATGAGGGTGTTTGATAAACTAGATGTCACAGATGGTGCCATTAAGACAAAGAGGTCTTGATGTCTATTCTATTCTATTCTTAATTAATGGCGTCGCGACGCATTAAACGTACGCATTTTCCCAATGTCAAGTGAAAATGTAATAAAGTAACAAAAATTGTACGGTTGATTTGGGTTAAAAATGGAGTCTCTCAACAGGTGTTTTTACAACAAGAACCCGGGAGAAACTCCAGGTCTTGATGTCAAAACACTAAGCAAATTCCCCTCAGAAATTCCCGCTCTAAAAACGTCATGTAATTGTCAAATGACGATTTATGAATGAAATCTTGACAAATCATCCTCATGTCACAGTGCTGCCACCTGGAGGATACATTATTTTTTTTACAAAACCTTTATTGTGTAAAGTTTTACAATTTAGCAAAAAGTAACATTAAATTTGTCAAGTTCATAGGGATGGGTTGTTCCATTTTTAAATTATGTTCATTGTTCATGTTTGTCACGAAGTATAACTTGGTCCAACCGATCGTTAGAATATAAAAACAATAAAAATATAAAGATGAATGTTAAAGTTAAAGAAAACTAAACTAACCAACAAGACCTTATTCCGACAATACAAAATCACCACGAAATGACACAATTGTTGATATTTACTGTGACTCTATGAAGATTGATTATTGTGCCGTCTCACTGAGTTCGAGTAAGACGCAAAAAGTAACAAGCCCATCACAAAGTTTTGATAGAATGGTTTGATGTATAGGAAATCGAAAAAGACTTCTATCCCAAATGTCATAATTATCATAAGCGTCTTTATTTATGGCCACACTATGTTGAAAATACCATCTTCTAAATTAGATTTTATCCTTTTTATGCTGGAGGTATCAAGCATACACAGTAAATTTTTATTGACCCCTTTATTTTGATCTGTAATGATGTTTTGAAATCATTACCAAATTGTAAGCCGTGGAGTTTCTTTCGCCATTTCTTCTCCATCTCAGCATAATAATAATTATTTTGTCCCGAAATGGTGGTAGGGTTTTGACGATTTAAAAGTACATAGCAAAGTCCATTTGTATAAAGAGCTTTTTCATTTTCATTTTATTATTGTTGACTATTGTCATTGATTGCGGTGTCAATGGTTTTTTAAACAGGACCTTAGATGAGTCTTATAGATGATTAAAGGTTGTAGGGCGAAGGCGAACTGTAGAGGGTTTGTTATCGACTGGTTACTCCCGAAATGAAGTCTTCTGCAGGGTTCGAGTTGAAGAGAAAGTTTATTTAATAACGACATCGGTGTTTTTAAGCAGGCGACGACTGTAATATGGAGAGTTTCTAATGGCGTGTCGACTCATATTATTCAGGGAGATGACTTTTTTTAAAGTACAGATCTACCACGTATCGTCCATCTTCCAAGTCGTCTTATTGAGATATTAAAAAAAATCTCGTCTCTTTAGGCACACTAAGGTTTTCATGTTAGACCAGCGTAATTATGAATTTGAGTTAATTGACAGATTATTCTGATGAAATTATTATGCTAAACCATCGAAATTCGTTATGTTGAACGTAATAATAATGAGTGTTATAATAATAATCATGCCACTTGCTCAATTATTACTGAAAACCGATAGATGTATAATTACTGATGACGTTTATAGATTGGCAATGAACCGACTAGGGCGAGACCGAAAAATGCACCAATATGTGCTTAAAAACAGACTGCAGTCTGACAGTTGCTGTCTTTTCTACGTGACTGCCAGGCCGACCTGAGCCACCTGCGTGTACGTGAAATGGTCTCGTCTATCTATCTCGCTCTAATATACGCTCTAGTATGCTCTTTCTCTTTCACATTGCCGATCTACAGTTTCCTATATCTATCTGAAAACCTCTCTCCGTCTCACTTTAAAACATTTTATATTATGAGGTGACAATCATTTTATAAATCCGATTGCTTGTAAGAAGAAATGTGCACCAAAGTCAAGTTGATCTTTGTTACTTCGATAATCTTAAAAAGTTGTTATGACATTATTATCGCTCTAGGTTCCTATTAACAATTTATTTCCTTTCAGTTTTAGCCCCGCTATTTTGCCACATCGTGAACGCTATTGGCCTTATAATAAAGCTTCTTTTTTAGCTCCTGACTTTAACAAATATGTACCCTCTTTTAATAGCGCTTTGCAGCAATTACTTTCCTGGGCTTTTTTATACATATCGAAGTATTTGCATCTTGCTAAATGTTTATTTATTTTCTTTTCACAATTTTCAATTCAATCGTAGATAAGCTTTAATAAAAAGTATTCACAAAGAGATACCGGTTCAAAATAGTTTGTTGGTTTAATTTTTTCAGCTAGGTATTTACCATTTTTAATTTTGAACAAAACATAACCAGTGTAATCAGTAAAATGATTCTATATTTTCGAAAGATCGATGCTATTGCAGCATAGTCTCGACAACATAGATTTATTGTTAAAGAAATGGAGGATCAAGGCGAGTGCTTCAAAATCAACCCACATAACTTTCACCATTAGAAGGGAAAACTGTCTTCCTGTAACATTAGGTAGCAACGTGCTTCATTCCAGCGAAACGGTGAAATACCTAGGGATACACTTGGATCACCGTTTCACGTGGCGCAAACACATTGAAGTAAAACGAGATGCACTCAATATAAAATACCGAAACATGCAGTGGCTACTTGGGTGAAATTCCAAGGTTTTTATTATTTCTATTTTTATTAGTTTGATAGGCTGAGCGTTTGGCCACAATCTCACGTGATGGAAAGCGAAGATGAGGCATAAGATGGTACAAGCTCGCCTAGAAGATACTTGTTCACCCTGGCCTTAAAGATATTCAGGTTATTTTAATCCGCAAAAACAGACCTTGACAACAAGTTCCACCCCTTAGCTGTTCGCATAATGAAAGAGGAAGCAAAGCGCTTCGTGCAGATCGTCGTGCTGGTCGTCCAGTGGTGGAAAGGGGCTGGGGGGATCAAATTATGAAGAATCTCCGCACACTCTCTGAAATACAACCGATAAAGAGGAGAGCTACACGCGTGTTCAAGGTTTTAGAGATTAGCCTCACTACCGATGAGACCCTCGCTCGGTGCTCCACCGAATCTCCACATCTGACAACAGACAACAAACAACTGATCTACAACACAATCCTGAAACCAGTATGGACCTACGGCCTCCAACTCTGGGGATCGGCTAGCGATACCACAGATAATATAGGCTATACTCAAACGACACAAAACTATACTTAAGCAAATATCCAACTCACCCTGTGTTGGATATTTGCTTGGTTTATTAGAAACTCAAAACTTCACGAATACCTCCAAGTTCGAACCGTGAAGCAAGAACTAACGACTATCAGTGAGAAGTACAGAGACAGGGCTATTGAACCACCTAAATGAACTAGCCGTACAACATACACATTTAGGTCAGCAGAGAGGCGAATGATGATCAGATATACCTATACATAATATGTCAGTATTTTCCTTATTTCTGAAAAAGGTAAAAAGGAAAAATTTAAGGGAAAGGCGAATAAGATAAAAGGACATGAATTTTTCCATCAATCAAACCCGGGACTGTAAATCCGATGGATGGACCACTAGACCACGAAGAAGCTTAAATATAGCAACAATAATGACGGTAGTGCTGCTTTGACTTACGTTTGTATGTTGCCATTATCTAGAGCTTTCTCTTAATGAATTAAGATTTGGTTTTGATTATAAAGTTAGGAAGTGGATTTTTTTATGTTATTTGGTTGGGAGGCAAGCATACGGCCTGCCTGGTGGTCATCGTAGGCTATAGGCGCTTTCAACACTGACGTGATACCCGAACGTTGCTTACCATAGCCCCGTAGAAACATTATATTATGTTTCTTAAAATACTTTAGAATACCTACTAAAGGTTTGATCGGTGTAACAATGACGAGACAGAGTCATGGCAGCCGCAGTGGCAGAACTTATTAAACTCGCGACCCGCGCGACCACGCCGCGCCTCGGCCTGAATTATGGATGGCTACCCCGCTGTTACCAGTTTTTAATTTTCATCACGTATGTATAAATCGACAATATCTCGAAAAGTCTGAAAACATTAAAACGGACCAGTTAAACATTTTAACCATCGATGGTAACGAGTGAGGACACAAAAAACACTAAGAATGTTTGTCATTTTTTTCTTCTTTATCTTTGTGCTGAACAATTCAGTTGCTACTTCGACGATATGTTTTGTTTGAGAATTAGTAAAATATTTTTTAGGAGGAACATTTATTAGCTAGCTAACAACTTCTTAAGTATCTAGGCGTAAGATGATTACCGAACTTGGTGGGTTTTATATGCTTTTGTATTCTTGTAAAGTCAACATCTATCTAATAATACGCTGTGCCTTGCCTACATTTGGGTGGTGCCTCAATTACGTAGGTATTTATTATCCAGAGCTTCCTCTGTATTTGGAATTGGTTTTCACTATAAAGTTATGCTGTTAATTGTACAGATGACAACAGATCAGGCTACCCAAGACTGATAAATTTAATCAATAAATTGTTAACGTTATCCTTAAATCATACCGAGAATCATACAGTTGAAAGTCTTTTAAATGAATTTGGCAATTTGTGGTAGCCTGATTTTCTTTAGTCTATACAAAGGGATTAGAATATTACCGTGGACATAATAAACAAGAGCAAGACTTTTTGCAGACTAAAACCATCGGGACAAATTATTGGGTGTTCCTTATTTTCCTAGAATATTGTTTTGGGTAATAACATTTATTTCACTTTACAAAATTACTTTCACAAGAAAAACGTTAGCAAACTTTGATAAACAAAATTAACTTGGAGAAGTGTTAACTTACCATTTTTTTGTTTCTTAGATAATTTGAGAATATCTACTCTTACATTTTTCGCGGCACACACACACATTTTGCACACGGGCAAATTTTAGCTTATTTTATTACCCCAGGAGATCTCGTAGTATGTAACATGTAGTAAGTACCTTATTATAATAGTGACATGTTACCAGGCTGTCGCCTACATATAAAGGGGAAGTTTCACCCGTGTTCTTGTTGTATTAACAGAATGGTGTTAAATAATATTTCCACTTGATATTGGCTAAATGCGCAATATAAATAACTGTCACGTAGCTATTAATTAAGAATAGATAAATGAAAAATTGTGTGTGTCAGCTCCGACGCACGACTGGAGTTTACTCCGAGACAGGTGAGATGGCGCACCTGCTGTCATCCGTGTTTTGACAATTAGAAAGTTGCGCGACATAGGATGCGCACCAATTATGACTTAGACCTTCAAAAACGTAACGAGATCATTCATCGATAGATTTTACTCCTCATATTTTTCTCATACCGGGCCCCTTATATATGCAAATCGATTCTTAAGCAGTAAACTCCAATAAATACATATAAACGGCATCAAACCAACAAACAAAAGCCAACCATGATAGACGTTACACTTAAAATACTACTAACTACCTTTTACCCGGGATTTTCAACTTTAAACTACTGTATTATAAAATGCAGAATCGATTAGGGAAAATTTACATTTTGTGATAATCTGAAGTGCTGTTGGCTGTACAATACATGTTCGATCTTACCTACCTCTGGCACCTGCCGGGCAACACTAGTGACGGACACTAGTGACACCGCCCTCAGTAATATCATGGTTCAATGATGCGCGCCGAATACAAATTTGCTAGTGTTTGATGAAACTTCACTATTGTAGGTAATCAGGCATTTTTATTTCTTGGGTATTATTGTAATAAAATTTAGGTACATTCAATAATCCCTATTTAAAGTAATTAAATACCTGCAAATCTTGCGTATGTTGATTTAATTACTATGAACTAGTACTGTAATAACTTTCTAATTTTCATATTCAAGCAGACGACTAGGTAACTGTAATGAAGGGTTGGGGTAGCAAAAGAAACATGAATAAACACTCTAAGACAAATATAAAATCTTATTTTATTCTGTACATAGGTACTCTATTTTATTATTCGATACTGATATTCAAATACGGTATACGACACAGCCCGCTTACCATGACCACTGAAGCACGATATGATATAGCCATTTATCTCGTTGAACGGTCAAAAATCATTGGATATAACAGCCAACTTGAAATTTTATCGAAACTGCGAACATGTATAAGGCTTCTACATGTTCGTAGTTTCGATAAATTTTCGAGATTGCGATTATTTCCAATATTTTTTGACAGTTCAACGCGATAAATGGCTATATCATATCGTGTATCGGTGGTCATGCTAGGCGGGCAGGTACAATGTACGTACATACTTACACGTGTAATATTATTAAGTATGATACAATATTATATGTGAATTAATAAGTTAATTGTTTATTGGCATCAATGATACTTTATTAAATTACTTTTCTCAAACATGCATGGAAATATTGTCATTACTTTCGAAAAAAGAACGCGCGAAGTATCGAATTTTCGGACAAAGAAAATCAAATCCATTGCTGGAGCGTTTTTTGAATTTGAAATATTGCAACGCTCCAGCATTGGTCTGAGGCTCCAGCAATGTTGTATGAAACGGCGTGCTGGAGTTATCAAATACTCTTTGATTGGATCTCTTTTATCAATCTTGGCATACTAAAGTCTCTCGGCTTAGTATAAATTGCGTTCACGTGGCTGTATAGCCATACATGCGTTCGTCTTTCGGCACAGGTGATCAATAGAAAATTGGCGGCAAAGCTGAAAATTCGTCTTGATTTGTTATTGACATGTATATTAAATCTAATAATTAAAATGAGTTCCGAAGGTTCAGAGAGTGTAATGGAGATTGATTGTACTCCACCAGATTTAAACGACAATCGACCGGATTCAAAGGCAAAAGCAAAAACATAAAGCAATTTTAATAAATAATTAAAGCCCCAGATGATATATCATATTTGGCGACAAAGGTAAAGTATGTTTTATTTCCCTGCATTCTTTTGAGAAAAGCACTATATATGCCTCGGCCGACATGGCAATTGCCTGTCTCATATTAGGTAAGTCGTCGTCTACGGTTCGGCCTTCAAACTCATACTCGACCTGCAATTGCTTATTTCGCGGCCTTTGCAATAATGTACTATTACGACGAGTAAGTACCTACATTCAGTGCCGCGCCAAAACCCGGCAGCTCTATTCCCTTGGCGCCTGTGTGCGCCGCACACTTCGCATATAGGGGCGGCTCGGGCCTGCCTACATTAAGACCTGTCTGATCTTTCTTTTTTTCTTTGTTTAACTGTATGTAATAACGTATTATGTTGTTTTTCATTTAAATAATTATTTTTTGTATTAAATGTACCTACAACTTGTACGTAAACTGAAATTAATGTAAATGATTTTATTTTATCCCTCATCTCCTGCAACGCATCTATTTTGTCCACCTGAGCTTATTTGAAACAGCTATAACGATACGGCTGTCCATGTTAGGTATTAAGTTAAAGTTTTTAAATAAGGTACGCAAGGATGTTTAATCTATTTACCTGTCTATAGAAGAAAAAGAATTGAAACGAGAAAGAATGAAGAAATAATGAAGACAGCCCACCTCGACCGGACGCCCGCCCTCGGTCGCACGTCGCCGGTGCGACGATATCCGGTGAAGCTCAATTTCCTCGTCCTTGGAAATTTCCACCGAGTTTTTATTTGCTCCGCAGATTCCGCCCCTGCCGTTTCTATCTCCAAATGTTATCGCGAGCGCTCTGATTTGGCCCCTCGTTATTGTGTGTAGTTGGATTCGTCTATAGGACGCTTTGTACGGTCAAAGGTTCACGTCAGATTGCAGTATTTGTGGAGTATTGCCGCATTCGCATCCAAACGTTCTTTTTCTGATCGCCCGTTTTGAGCAGTCGTGCACGTTATTGGCAGCATTGAGAATCAATGAACATTTATATGGTACAAAGCATACATTTATTACACGAGATTTCAAGTATATGTTCCTGTTTGAATAAAATTTCTATTCATCACTACTATTAGGTGTCTTCTTTCAGTCTATTAATTATTAGGAGCCAATATCGACTAAATTACTATGAGAAGTCTATTATAATAGCTGAAGTTTGAAAATGAATAAAAGATAATGTTCGCTTTACTGTCTATCAATATTAGTTTGAGTAATTGAATAGACAGTTTGGCTCACTGTTTTTTTATTGGAAGCGGGATAATAATGACTTATATTTGTATAAAGGACTACTTCATCATCATCATCAACAGCTCATATAATTGTCCCCACCGAGGGGCTCGAGCCTACCCCACATTAGGGGCGATTAGGACTTAGTCAACCACACTGGCCAAGTGCGGGTTGGTCGACTTCACACATAACCTAAGAATTTCTTTATAGGTGTGTGCAGGTTTCCTCGCGATGTTTTCCTTCACCGTAAAGCGTCGATTACACGTACATATGAATTTAAAATTTGAAAACACATTGGTACGTGGCGGGGATCGAACCAGTGCCTCCCGGGTGGGAGACGACGCTTTTACGCACTACGCCACCGACGCTTAAAGGACTACTTACAACTGTGTATTTCTTGTACTGTATACCGAATTTAAATTCGGCATACAGTATAATATTTTTATCTCACGATAGCGGGTGAGTCGCAACTGTTTATAGTTAGTACGGGAGCAGCGGATAACTCAAGCCAGAATAACGCTTCGCTGAAAAACCGTAAAGTAGTTGGTTCTATAAATATTAGTGTGAATAAGATAATGATGATAACCTCAGATCATTTAAGTGATCTGAGGTGATAACTAATGTGCTCAACTCAGTAAAGGCACTGATATAATATTAGTGCGATGCAATATTAATGTGCGGAGAAGGTAACTAACTCAGTAATAGTACTGATGCACTATTAGTGTAATGCAATATTTTAGTCAGTGCATCAGTGCCTTTACTGAGTTGAGTACGCCGCACATTTAAGTTATCATCTCAGATCATCTAAATGATCACACACTATTAGTGTGATGCAATATTAACGTGCGGAGTACTCAACTCAGTAAAGACACTGATACACACAGAGACAATGGGCAATGGGCATGCCTATCTACACAATGGTCATAACTCCTGCGTGCATGAGATTTCATGTACAAACCTTTCGCGAATCGATTCTACAACATTCATTATCCACATTATCAACGTATTGAAACATTAAATATAATAAAGGTAATATTAATTAATAGGCTATAAAATTTTCTTTCAAAGCGCCGATGATTACACAAGATGCTCTTACGTAACATAATGTAATGTAATTCTCAAGAAAATTACAATGTAAGAGCGAATGCGAGCCCGCAAGGAAATCTCCCGGTTCGTTGCTTCGGCACACGATGTGGTTCACTAAACTTTATTACGTCTTTCGTTTTAGGCGGCACCTCCAACTAAGCCAGATTTTGTCTGCTTTAGTAATTTGTCATAAATTTGTCATAAATTTACGGCATGCTTAGTTATTTATTTTAATGGTGTTAAAGTTAAAGAAGACAATAACATTGTTTGTTATTGTTGTTATTAGTCAATTTGTACAATTGCAGTGCAAGGTGTTTGAAGCGCGTAAAAACCAATAACTTGGGGATATACGTTTGAAAACCCTTAACTCATATAATTTATGCGAGCACTCAAAGAGATTTGAATACGCAATGATCTGAAGACTTGGAGGTGGATGTAAGAATAACGATAACTAAGTGCGCAGTAAAAAATCAATGGGTGGAAAGGCCCGGTACCGCTTAAGCACTTTAAAAAAGTTAACGGTTTGAATTGACTTTCTGTGTTCGGGAGAGTAAGGGTCCAACTTTTGTGGGAACGGGTCGAGTTCACAGCATGGTTGACCCGTTTTGAAGCCTCTGCCAAGGTTCAAATTAATATTTGAAATGTTTTATTTATACTCTCTACGTGAGTCTAGTGAAAACTCTGTAATTTGTAACTTTTCTCCGTCCGGTTTCTGTTCGCTAGATTAAAGGTTGATAAGAGGAGTGTAAATTTTTAAAATAAGAGAAACCTCGTGATTCTTATTTGTTAGATTATGGTAGATTAGTTTATGTAACAATTAGCTAAGGCTACTGCGGACATTTGGATGGATTTAGGTATGTTTTTTACTCAATTACGCCAGAAGAACTGAACGGATCGGGATGAAATTGAGCTGAATGATAGATTAATAGTATGTGTGTGTAATAGGCTGTAATGGTATCTGTATATAGCATGGCCCAAAAAGCCAGATGTAGCTTTAAATTGAACCAAATATTAACTAAAGCAGTATTCGACCCCTTCTGGGATTATGAGCGTGATTGTATTTATGTCATATTAACTTTTTCCCGCGACTTCGTCCGCGTCGAATAGTAATTATTTCTGGCAGCACTTAAGTTTTCTTCTTATTTCTTCTAACCCAAGCGCCATATACCAATTTTTATCGATTTTACTTTAAAAAATGACAGATTTCCATACAAACTTCCATCCCTAATTTTACCCCCTTAGGGATTGAATTTTCAAAAATCCTAAATACCTCTTACTTAATTTCTAACTGCAAGGCCATACACCAATTTTTATGGATTATACTTTAAAAATTACGGATTCCCCTACAAACATTGCACCTTTTTAACCACCTTAGAGGATGAATTACCAAAAATCCTTTATTAGTGCACCCCTGGACTTCATAAGGAACCTACTTACCAAAGGAATCTCTAGACCCATCGGTTTGGGCTGTGCGTTGATATGCTAGTCAGTCAGTCAGTATTTATTTTTATATATATAGTAAGTAATATACGCTGATTTTTGCGCAATAAACACCATCCACGCGGACATAGCTGTGGGCCAATAACAAACCCGTATGCATAATAAATCCAATAACTTTCTTTTGAATATCGTACCTAGCTTATTTAACCGTTAGAAGCCACTTGCCGCCTTCAAATATTTGCTTTTAAGGTCTCTGTGAACTGACCTGATTTGAATTAGGTATCCTACCTTCATGTTCAATCTATATTGTAGTGTTGTATGTTCATGGTTTGGTTTTGTCATGGTTGTTTATATTATATTGGCATATAGACTACGGTGCTAGCTTCAGTTTTAGTCTAGATAAGATTTACAAGAACAATCCTTTGCATTTAATAGAAGGTATATATGGTTAGATAATTGTGTTAGGTTCAGTAATGTAGGTGTATTGGTTCCTAAGACAATGCGATGTATATTTTGTGATACATTCCTTGTCTCGATTAGAAATGTAATGGATAGGTCCTTCCCCACTGGCACTACGTTTGCCTTTTATAAAAACAATTACCTACTTGAAAAAATCGACTTGCCTCAGGCGGGACTCGAACCCGCATCTTCCGCAATCCGGGCGGCTGCGTTGACCAATTACGCCACCGAGACACTGCTTTTCGCTGTCGAAATATGTCAGTGCTTGGTGCTTATGTTTTTATGGTAAACATTGTTTCATCAAATCTTTTGAAATTTGCACTTCTAAGCCGCCCGGATTGCGGAAGATGCGGGTTCGAGTCCCGCCTGATGCAAGTCGATTTTTTCAGTGCATTTATCTAGTATTAATATTTACGCGTTTGTAAACGCAAAAATAAAATTATTCCATAATTACCTACTTACTTTGGACACAGTATCCATACCAAGAACAGTTGTTTATCTGCGGGCTGTCAGCGAGTTATTAGCCTACTCTTGCGTTGACGTAGGGCTATCGTAAATGTGCAGGGCGGGAACGAGCGGCGAGCGAATGTGCAATGACATAAAAACGCGCGATCACACCGAGACGGCGAGACCACTTTATGCCCCCATATTTTATGCTAATGTGTGCGTCACAGTGCGTGCGTACTCGGCGCCATGTACGCACGCACACATTCTAATGGATATCTGCCAGTTTGTATGAAGACGTATTACTGTTCTTGGTATACTGTGCTTTGGATTAGGAACGCGATTCTCGGGGTGACGTTTACTGTTAAGCCGGGTCCAGATATCTATCATTTGCCCGATCAGATCAGCGTATCCGTATCGCCGACGTGTATCATGATCGCATGATGCGGACGGGTGATGATACGCGTATCATGATACGCGATCTTGATACGCCGTTATGATACGGCCCGTCCCATGTCATGTCGGTTTCATACGGTTGTCATACGGAGCAAATCGAGGCGTCTACAACTCGATACGGGGCTTGATACGTGATACGCTGATCAGATCGGACAAATGATCATATTTGGACCCACCTTTACACGTCATACGACTGATAACATTTGCACCAATTCGATTGCCTGATATTTCTACCAATATCTTTATCTTTTATTTCAGAGATCGGCCCAGATGATCCCAGGCCTTCGTCACAGCACTATGTAGTTGTTTTTCAGATAGGTGTTCAAATATTGCACCGCAAGTTTCACCTGTACATCAATATTACGTCACGTTGCGTTTTTTTCTACCCAACTTCTGTACTAGGTGGCCAAAGCAACCAATATACCAATAGTTGCACTGATCCAAAATGAAGTAAAACTATTGTAGATTTTTTTCCTCGGGCACTAACTATCTACCTTTATAAGGTATGTGTTTACAAATATAGCCCGCCTGGTGGTAAGCAGTCACCGTAGCCTATAGACGGTTCACGTTTCCGATGACCTAATTGTCATTTCCAAAAAAAAAACATTTAAAAAAATATTTTTAATCAATATGATTCTATAAACTACATAATTGTCGTTAAATAATTCCAAGGCTAATTTCGTTTCTGGTATACCCAAATAAGCCAGGGAGCTTCTCTGAAATTTAACGGGTGAAATCAATGATATTATATACTACAGTATGTTACGTTCATAGTAAATTGCGTTGAAATCTGTGCCACGCAATCTAAAACTGTCAAATGTTTTCTTGTGCAAATAATAAAATTTATAGAATTAAAGTGAACAGTCTTCCGAAAACCACACAAATAAACGATCATAAGGACACAAGTACCGACCGGCTCGTGACTACACTCAACACAGACTGAAAGACGTCCCAATTAGGACGTTTACGAGCCTACACATCTGCTTCTTTTTTAATATTATATCATTATGGGATATTAGGATGAAATCGAAGTGAGTGTCGGAGTGAGAAGTAGCAAATTGGTGATGTATTGTATACACATCAACGTGGTTCCCAAAAATAATTAGATTTTTCATATTAATATATCTAATTTCATACCTGCTGAATAAATTTAGTCGGACATGTTTCGGAACATATCCCACAAAACTATCAAGCAAAGGTAGCCTGAAGCTTAGAGCAACCTTTGCATCTTACTTCAACCATAATTCCCGCAACTGAATCTAATCTACAAAAACATCTACATAGACAAGCTATCGTTTTATAAAAACATCTTCGTTAAGTGCTGAACTCAGTGTGGATTTTAACAATAATCCCTACTGACAATGGAGATTAAGCCCTTTAGGTAATTGCTCCATTGAATATTCAAACAGTGAGTCGACGATCGACCACTTAATGTCTATTGCACATTTTTATGGCGATTTATATATTTTGTACGTTGTTTTAGCATGGAATAAGCCGCACTCTATCCATTTTTGGGATAATTTATACCTCCATATTTTATTTATTTAATGTTATGTCATTTGTATTCAATTCAATTTTATGCTGGTATAAATTATCCCATAAATGGATAGAGTTCGACTTATTCCATGCTAAAACAACGAACAAAATATCAAAGACAAAAGTCAAAAATCAAAGAATTTAATGCAATAGTTACAAAAAACAATGTATCGTAATAAACATGCCAACTTTAACACTAGCCGCTAAGCTGTTGAGCTCTGACAATATCACAGATAGAAAGACAATACCTACTATGATGTGGTAGTCTTCTTTTTTATTTTTGAAAGGGATTCTATAGGTCTTCACCTCATCTGATGGCAAGTGTCATCACATGCAAATGACTCAGAAGGTGGCAGCGAGCTTCTGTAACCTTCCACCATAGAGGGATTGGCTATGAAATTAAATGAAATGTCGTCATTAACTGTTGGAACACAATCAGCATTATTGTTATTGTTGATTAACATCATTAATATGATGACAGACTGTAAGATGATGGTGGTAGGAAGGCGGGCATAATATGCCTTACCTCTTCGATAAGGCCAAAGAGGATTATTTTTGGTCTATAAAGAAAAGAAAAATGTCAGAATAAATTGCCTAGCAACGCGAGTTTTAAATGGTTGATTGGCGCCTCACGTTGGGCGCCATATGTGAACGGAGGCGGAGCAATAACAACTCGAAGATGGGGCAGAGCGATGTAATTCTAAATAGAAATTATAAAAACATAAAATTATGAAAAACTTAAAATTGTCTTATAATCAACCATATAAAACTCGCGTTGCTAGGCAACTTATTCTGACATTTTTCTTTTCTTTAAAGAACAAAACGTCCTCTTTGGCCTCATAGAACATGACCCTAGATATCGAACCAGATACCTCTAGATCTCATTTCAGTGGGTAAAGCTCTAGATAGATCAAGAAAGGCGGTTTAGGGCGTGCACTCGATTGACGCCAAAATTGTCAAATTTTGTCGATTTTTCAGACTTAATTTTGAAGACATGTGAACAGACTTTGCAAAGAAATTATATAATATACAAAGAATATTTCTTGATTTAAACCACTATAGAGAGATATTTTAATACTTATAGTTTTATAAAGCGAAGAGAATCTTATGGCGTTGTTTTACTAAAATGCAGTTTGGAGCTATCTTTCAGATGAAATACAAGCATTATAATGGCAAACAATACATTGCAAAAAATGTTTTTCCAATTAAAAATATATTAATATAAACTACTGTAGAGCTTAAATAAGTAAAAAATTGAGATAACACATTAAAAGGGGATACCAAAAACGTTTATAAATTGCTAATTTTTAATGACTTTTTTACAATTTATTTGAAAAACTCATTTAATATACTTATTACATTTAAGAACATATAATGCTAGACATAAAATTATATTACAACATTGTTAAATGCACGCAGATTTTTTTTTAAATTATTTGAAAAATGGTCTAAATCCGAGCTCGTGGCCATTTTTCGGTTGTACACCCCGAGTCTTCTCAGCTAGACTTATCGCTCAGCGAGCAATTTCTATGTGTGTATAAAGTCACAAAGACATGTGTATCTTGTTGTTAGATATAGCGAAAAAATATTATTGGTATTTCGATGAATGTACGCTCTTAAACAACACAGGTCTTCTTTAAGGTCTGACCAGCTTTGCAACACATATCTTAAAAGTAATGTTATCAAGTTAATTTTGAAGCAAAAATAAAAACACTTACTATCAATTTCTGTACTGTTTGCTTCAGATCAGGAGGCTTGAATGGCATCTGTGTCTTAAAAGTGATATAATGTGTCCATAAACCAAAGTCTAAACAATACAACTGAGGTCATCAGTGTTAAGATAACTAAAACGTATTGTGACGTAATCGGCAGGACATTTAGAGCATCGTCAACAGTGTTTGAATATTCAATAGAGCAATTACTGGGCCAAATCTCCATTGCCACGTGTTATCGGATTACGGCGTAATTCTGCCACCATGTGTAATATGATTACAGAGATCGTCGTGGCAAGTCAATCTGCAATATTATGAACACTGTCTTGCATTATAATTAGGTACATTTTTATTTTTTGTGTTCTCCTACGATAAGCTGATTCTCATCTAATTTTATAGTTTTTTTTAATACATATTCATCAGTATTGAGGTTCAAGGCATTTAAAATAACAATTCCCACTGCAACTTCAGCATATGCACATGCCTACTCTGAGTCCTGCTAGTTTTAGAGTTTTCTAAATCCTGCGGTATTTCTGACTGACAAAATTATTCTTCATACACAAATTTTTTGTGCTTAAGGCGGTACGAGAATAGACAATTACGTTGTCTCACTTGGTTGACCGCAATCGTAATTGGGAACAGGGTACTTCAGGGTAGGGCATCGATGACGGTGTTTTTTATACTATAAGAGTTGTCAAACCAGCTTGCGGCCACCTGGTGTTAAGTGGTTACCATCGCCTATAGACACTTGCAATATTAACGGTAAATCACTTAAACTGCAAGTGCGTTGCCATCCTGGGGACCAAAATGATATGCCTTTCATGTCCAGTTATTACATTGGCTACCTTTCCCTTCAATCCAAGACACAGCGAACTGCTTCACAGCAGAAATATGAAAAGCGGTTGTACCTACCCAGACGACCATATATATGAGTCTACCATCTAGTTATTTGACCAACAGACTACAAAAAGTCAAAATTATTGCCAGACAAACTAAACCTAATTAAAAAATCGATTTTCTGTTATTTGATGTCAAATCGAATTCAATGTAATTTGCCAAATAATATCTTCATCATCAGTCTGACATATGCCACACTGTTGAGCCAAGGCTACAAGGTAAATTTAAATTCCATGCGGGATTCATCCCTTTAATAGTTATCAACAGTTGAACTATTAACTGGGCCACATGCACATACTCAAGATTTTTAATTATTAGGTAAGTGTCCTGCACAACGAAGCCAAAATTACCTAAAGGTAAAAATCCTGCGAGCTTCAAACTCTCAAAAAGGAAAAATAAATAAATCAGAACGCTCGAGGATACATTATTACAATGAATGAGACTTATGTTTCATTGAGACGTATACATAAACAGATAAAAAGTATAGGGATCAAGCATTTTGCCAGTAGGTATCTGGTTTTTAAATTATTGTTTGCAAAATCTATGGCTCCTTTTTAGTCGTTTTCATCATTGGAAATTAATTGGAAAAGGGAATAGTTTTTTAATTTGGTAGAGAAACAAAAGAGATTTATAGATAGTATTCAATACTTGTAAATACAAGCAAATAGACACTTTATATGTGTGTATTTCATAAAATCTATATACGATCCGAAACAAAAATAAGTTACAAGCAATTCAATTTCCGCATTGATTGCAAACAAAGCTACACATTCACCCGAAGGCGACAACTCGTTGCCATCAAATGGGTAGCAATTTATTTAATGAATCGTTTTAATTTTTAACAATAGGTTCTTATCTTACTTTTAATTAATTAAAACTGGGACTTGAGTGCACGGCGCCTGTCGCACAATAAAACCCCAGTAAATAGACGTAGTTAGTAAGTCAATTTATTCAATTCAGCATACTAGTTAATTGATTCATAAGGGGATTAGTTTTTTTAGCCTTGTTTTATGCGCTACATTTTAGCATTCAGAATTCAATTATTAATAGTGAAATTTTTAAAATTGTGTTCATTGTTTATTTTATTACGAGGGGAAGTACTATAATATTTTCAATGAGTATTGCTCTTTCACTTTAACGCTGGGTGTAAATAACTTATCCGCCGTTAGTTTGGCTTTCTACCTGCAAGATTTTGACATATCTTTCAGAATCATACATACCTATATAGAAATATTTTGCAATCCAGCATTAGAACGACATTGTTGTGATGAGTAAGGTTTCCAGAGCCTAATGGGATAGGTGATAGATAGAAGGGAGGAGGAATGAGAGGAAGTGAGACCCTAGTGTAGCCAGTGGCGATAGAGGATCGGATGAGGAGGTCAATGGTACCATGACAGCGAGGTCTTTGCAACAATCACAAAAGGTAAGCTATCAAGGCCGCGGTTGGTATTCGGATGGGTGACAGAAGAAATCGATTTTCCTTCGTACTTCGGAAGGCACGTTAAGTTGGAAGTCGTAAACAAGTTAAGGAAGAGGCCAGAAATGGCGCCTTGTAAAAGTCAGATACCAGACCTGTACCAGGTTATCCACTCGAAGAAGAAGAAGATGCAAGCGTCTATAGTCTTTTTGGCGTTACAATAGTTGTATACATACAACAGTATTAGTGTCAATAGTAGTATAATCTATACAAATACTCATTAGCAATCTGAGAGAAAAAAATTAAATCAATCTCTGAAAATTAATGCACACTGTTCATATATAAACTGTGCCAAAAGATCGGCTCACTCAGAAAAGAATTATCTTCATTTGGCTGTGGAGAGCTGTGCAAAGCTCGTTACGTTCATTTCTTCTGATTTTAAAGCGCATTCCGTTAGTTATTAAGATCGTTGAAAAAACAGTCCATATTTTAACATGTTGCTCGTAGTGATGTTAAAAGGTATTGCATGCACTACTTATACTTAAGTTTTAATTTTTATAGCAAGAGCTCCCTGCTATCTCTATACAATACAAAAGTAAGTAGATATTTTATACAGTGATAAATATTACGGAATACAGATATTAAGCATAGGTACACTTATTTCAAAGTAGTTACAATAGGTATTCTATATTGAAACTTTCAAAAAGTTACTTGAATTTATCTAAGAAACGAAACACTAGAATGATAATCTTGTCTTGAGACGGAATTTGAGCCTCCTAATGTCAAAGCGATTGCTTTTTCAACTGCCCAGCAATTGGGCGAGCCTAAAGAATCGTCATAAGCTCACGTTCGTTTTGTTCACATTTTTTAATGTACTTGTATGTAGGACTGTAGGTAAATAGAAAATTAGCTGATCGAGTCTGCATCAGCCGTTGATTGTTAAGGTGGATCAGCAGTGGAAGTGATTAAATGCTTCAGACCTAAAGGAATAAAAGTTTTTTTAACGTTGGTGGGAATACGGAGGTATACATCAATATCCTGAAATTCATTCTTTGCATTAGAAAAAATTTGGGAGTGGTCTCCCCTTGACTTTCTCGTCTACCGGAAACGACTCAAAGGTTGATAGAAACCTTATATTTTGATTTTATACATGCATGTTAAATTTTGTCACCCATCCGAGTACCGACCGCGCACTTGGTTGCTTAACTTTCGTGATCGACGGCTCAACATTTGATAGAAACCATATATTTTGATATCATACACGCATGTTAAATTTAGTTACAATAAGTTTAAGCATGCTCGAGTTATCGTGCTAACGCACAGCCACACACACAGACATAATTCCAAAAAAATTTTTTTTTCTACTCACTTCCTAAACGTGTAAATCCGTCAAAATCTCGAGGTCGATTTTTGACGATTACAAGACTTCCTCTATGCTACGTACGAGAAAGTAAAAAGCTTCTTTTGAAAATAGTACGATCTTTATCGTCAGCCTGCATTTGCCTCAAATGCTGAGCATTCATAGATGGATAAATTAAACTCAATGCGAGATCCATTTGGATTGACGGCATTGTCAGTATTTTGAAACTCAAAAAGCTTTCAGAAACACGTTAAAAAAACCTAAAAGAAACATTAACTTACCTATCTACAGCGTAAATATATTTACGATAGAATTTAACTATAACTATAATAATTATATTGTTATACTCATGATTTTGTTAGGGTACCTTCAAATTAGTTGCTTAGTGCCGCGCGGTTGCAGCGCGGCTTTTGCGCTGCTGCTACTCTTCTTTGAATCCGTACAAAAAAAAACACAGCGCGACAGCCGCGCTGCGGCCGCGCGTCAGTTCCTCGATTGACTAGTGATGAGTGCGCTTCAGGAGAAAGGTGTTTAGAAGTTATGTTTTGATTTCCAATATAATTATCTAAGCCGGTAGTAACTCGTAGAATTGTTTTTCTTGTTAATAGGAGTTATGGGAAGTGTAATAAAAACGTTGTGTAGTATGGTAGAGTAAAGGCTTAACGTGAAAGTACACCTAATAAATTATAGTGACTTGACTCGCCCACGGCAAAAGTTTCCTTGTTTCCCAAATTGAAACCGGAACATCTAGCTAAATCATTGTGTCACAGCGCTCCTTATATAGGTACTCGTACTTGTCAGTGAATTCAGTTATCTCAGGCTACACGTTTTATGTCATTCAAAGTCGTAGATCCAATGCATCGACATACATTGGAACATGTTCTTAATTAAATGTGCCTTGAGGTCTGGTATTAGTTTTGATAGTTTAGTTTCAATTAACGGTCCTTCTTCTCATAATTAATAGCTTTGCAGTAATAACGCATTTAGACAATGTCAAGTCAAAGTAGTATTAACTATAACACCAGGAAACTGTAAGGTAGATTGAACTAAAAATGGAGTCTGACGAGACGTGTTATTACTACAAGATCTCGGGTGAAACTCCAATTAACGACTTATTTTTCTCACAAACATTTGATGGAAGCGCAGGCTTAGGTATTAGAAAGTTTGTATAACATAATGAATTCTATTGTTGAATTTTTTCGTAGGCGAAATCAAAGTTTATTCTTTTTTGGCTAATTGATAGAAGAAATTGACGATCGTTGAGAGTAAAGGCCGTTACGAATACTACTACGCCAACACTTATGGCGTCTCAAGAGGCGACTATAAGCGAATTTTGGCCTGACGTAACACCGTCTGCCGTCATCGGTCACTCCGTATGGTGGAGATTATCCACCTACAATAGCATATACAAGTAGGGTTCATGTCTGGTATCTTCTAAATTGAAACGTAGCTGCTTACAATGGGCCACATAAGAAAGCTCAAGCTCACTCAAAGGGCAATGGAGAGGGCTAATGCTTCTCTGCTGATCATAACTGATGATACGCGCAGGAGAACTAAGGTCTACGACTTAGCCCAAAGATCACCCTTAACCTTAGGGGTTGCATGATTAACATAAGTAAAAATGGGAATCAATGTGATTAGAGTACCTTTTTATACAAAGTAATCTCTCAAGGTAAATTCCTCCTTTCACTTACGTTAATAGCCCAAAGAATTGCAAACCAGTAGAAAGAGTTTTTTAAAAGAAATAATTAATTAGCTGTTGGTTTTCCGAATAAAATATAATATATAAATAAAAGGTCTGGCAAACCACTTCATTTCTCCTGATGGTACGCAGAAGTGGAGTCTAAGTAGAAGATAGCTAGTGCGAGACTTCAATGCTAGCTACCCTCGCCATGGCGACGCATGCCAAGCTGCGACCTGCAAGGTGCTTCTTCACGCCTCCACGAATGAATCAGAATTGTAAGGGAACACGCGTGCTGGCAGTGAATTCCATTTCTTGATTCTGCGACCTCAGATAATGGAATACTGTATTAGTAGTGGGGCATAGAAAAGAGTTGTTAAATTTCTTGGTTTGCGTTGGAATGGTAGCCACAGTTTGTCGGTGGCCTCGTAAGCCAGCACGCCTGAGACGGCGGGGTTAGGGAAAAAAGCTCCTCAGAGCACTCGCAGTGGGCAGAACGCGCTCAATGACGCATCATCGTTATTTACCCTTACGTATGAATGCACAACAGCATCATTAGTGAAACAAATCTCGATTATTCCATTAAACTTAAGGTGCTTTTCACGTTCGAATTACAGTCCGGAGTGGCGGTATCCGGGAGATTTTCTTGGCATCGTAAATCTGTGCCTTGTTCTGGTTTATTTGATTAGGTGGACAGCTCGGGCGCTGGCTTGGACATAACAGGCTTTATTGCTTTACTAAATAACTAGTACGGTGAGGAGCAGGGCCTACCCTCGCGACTGATTTTTATTATCCTCTCCCCGTCGTATAATTCGTTTGGTAAGATATTGAATTCAAGGATTCAAGTGGCAATTTAAAATAGTTTACTGGTTTATTGGGACTTCTGGTTGTTGTTTCACCAAAATTTTAATTTAGGAATAATATTTGATGCATCATGCTGCTCTCAGAAAAGTTTTAAACAAAGTGCAGCCAAAAAAGCGCAGCACAGCCGTCAGGTATGGGTAGTCTCATATTAACCTCCGACGCGAAAAGAGGGCTGGTTATATGTTTGGCGTGTGAGTTTGTGTAGATGTCTATCTGTGTGTGGCATTGTAGCTCCTGAACTAAAGGATCGATTTTGATGCATTTTTTTTATGGAATAATTTTATTTTTGCGTTAATATTAATACTAGAAAAATGCACTGAAAAAAATCGACTTGTCCCGCCTGAGGCAAGTCGATTTTTCAGTGCATTTTTCTAGCATTTTTTTGTTTGAAAGATGACATGATCGAAATAATTCATAGCTAGTTTCATATCAGGGGTTACTTAAAATAATAAATTTTTCGTTTTTTTAGCCATCCGCCCATAAAACATTTCTTTGTATTTGTGTTGTATTTCTTTGTACATTTCATGTTCTTTGACAACTTTAAAAAAAGGAAAAAGCCTCTCCTAATACATTTCTTGCAGTAAATGAGAATGTGGATGAAAAAAATGCGTTAAATGAGTAATTTGAAACGAAGAGCTAGTGGATAGTGTTGGGGTTGAGAGTCAGCAACAGTTACCAACTTGAGTAAAAACAATATATCAGGTAAAGCTTGCAGTTTATTCATGCATAGTTGACATCAAAGTAAACAATAAACGACTCGGTATCCTAGATACCTTACGCAGACACATATTCGTAAGTCGAATATAACTTGAGGCCAGATACAAATTAACACCATTAAGATCACATATCTCACAGATAGGTGGTGGTATCTCTTAGGGGAATGAAGGAGTGAATTTGTCATGGGATGGATGGAAAAAATGGGCTATGTGCTATTTTCTGTATATTACAGAAAACCAAGCAAACAAAAATGAGTGACGTGACAGTATTATTCAAAATGACACCAATCCTAACTATTTTTACCCGACTGCGCGAAGCCAAAAGGAAGGTTTATGACTGCTTATGATTTAAGTAGTCTATGTTCGTATGTTTGTAATTTACGTATGTTCCTGCGTAGTGCCAAAACTATTCATCCGATTTTGATGAATAAGGTCGATGTTATCATGGTCTGGTATATGTATATAGGCTATATTTTAAACGACTTTAACAATAAGAGGAGTCGATTTACCTGGTAAAAACCCGATTTAACCGTTTTCATTCCTTTCTTTTTTTCGATGTCGGGTTACAGTATTTTAAGCTTTTTGCTTGTTAGTATAAAATATGCGAAAGAGAGTTTGTTTGTTACGCTTTCACGTCTATACCACTGAACCGATTTTTATGACATTTGGTATAGAGATAGTTTAAGGCCCTGAGAAGAATCTTTGTGGCGCGGGTGTGGTCTCCCCTTGAATTTCTCGTATACCGGAAACGACTCAAAAGTTGATAGAAACCTTATATTTTTGATGTCATATATGCATATTAAATTTTGATCGCCCATCCGAGTACTTGCTTAACTTTCGTGATCGACGGCTCAGAAGTTGATAGAAACCTTATATTTTGATACGCATGTTAAATTTGGCTGCAATAAGTCAAAGCATACTCAAGTTATCATGCTAACGCACAGACACACACACAGATATATTTCCAAAAAAAAAAATATTTTTGGACTCAGTGAGGTCCAACCGTGTAAATCCGTCAAAATCTTTGAGGTCGAATTTTTTGACGATTACAAGACTTCCTCGTATACTGCGTAAGTACTTATACGAGAAAGAAAAAATTATGTTTCAAAAATCTGTAAAACGAAACATGTCCAAATTTGAGATATACCAATAGGTGAAAAAAAAAAATTCTTTTTGTAGTCGGTTAAAAGGGTAACAGCAAACAAGTCTCGGCAACTGTTATGTATAAAATCAAATTAGTGTACGAATAATTACAGGTAAAGCGCAATTTTACATGAATTATAAATCTATAGTAACACACGAAGTTACTGTTTATAATTATTTATCATTATCCTCATTATCCATTAAATAGTTGTGTGAAATTATTTTATGATTATAGTAGATAGTGTTTTGGAATCAATAGTAAAGAAAAGTTATAATCACTTTAAGTTTCATGATATAATATTCCCGATACCCGATACCCAGACTGCTGAGATAATTTTGAGAGTAACATTGTCGTGGCTTTAGTTAATTTGTTTACTGAAAGATTGTTAATTATTGGGTTTGGTTCCCTTTCAGTGCTCTGCTCAACCACTTAATGAGCGTGATTATATGTATGTATATAATATTCAAAATATATTAACAAAATTAAACAGTGTCTGATAGTAGAAAAATGCACTGAAAAAAAAAATCGACTTGCCTCAGGCGGGACTCGAACCCGCACCTTCCACAATCCGGGTGGACGCGTTGACCAATTTCGCCACCGAGGCACTGCTTTTCGCTGTCGAAATTTGTCAGTGCTTGGTGCTTATGTTTTTATGGTAAACATCGTTTCATCAAATCTTTGAAATTTGCACTTCCAAGACCCGAACGAAATATTTTTGCAAATATTTGACGCCCAGCTAAGATGAAACTACCTTACATTATGGAATAATTTTATTTTTTTCAGTGCATTTTTCTAGTATTATATTTACGCGTTTGTAAACGCAAAAATAAAATTATTCCATAGTGTCTGATAGCCTAAGACACAGGCCTCATTAGTACGTTGTGTAGCACGCGCAATGACGTAGGAATTCTATGGACCCGGCCTATTGTCTGTAGCTATAGTTATTTTTATATATATTTTGCGGCCAGGCAGCCATATTGTGTGACATAACTGTCAGTTAGTGTTTGGTACTTCATGTGTCAACGATTTGTAAACATTATCAAAATTAATATTTAACTTTCTTTTTCTGGAGATTTCTTCATTGAAATTACGCGAAGTTGTGAAAGATCACACCGTCATAATGCCTAAGTGTAGTGTAATAGGGTGTGGGTCAAGGAAAGACGAAAATCAACAAAGATTAATGTTGCACCGGTAAGTCTTAAAATTTACAAGTAAATAGTAAATAGTTTTAGCATTTATGGGTACTCTGAATGTTTTAAATTTTTTATTCATCCATGTGATTTCATTCATGTGGATTTCAATTAAAGATTAGGCTTTATTTTGAATATTTTCAAGCTAAGAAAATGTTGAATTTGACAACTAGTGTTGTTCTCAAATTATCGAAAGTAATTGACGATAATACATAATCATGACAATATTATATTGGAGAGGCCTTAGGGGCAGATGGAGTACATATGCCATACCCAACCCAAATTATTTAAGATTCCAATTTTCATCTCCAATATATCTTATAGGTTTTTGTTTTTTTTTAGGTTACCAAGAAATGAATATAGGAAGAAAATGTGGTTGGAAGCAGTAGGAGTGGAAAAAGCTCTTTCCAAAGCTGAGTTTATTGCCGGTTCTTCTCAGAACAAGGCCTCTTGGTAGACTCATAAGCCGATGGCATCAAACTTCACTTTGGCATCAAAATTGTACCTAAATGAATAAAGAAATTTGAGTTTGAGTTTGTTTAGTCAAATTAATAATGGTACTACATGTAAATAATAAACATATTGATTTACGTTCTAGTATTTCGTTTTATTATTTTAGCAAAATATCTTTGGTGTGTTTAACTTTAACCTATGTTTTAGATATTCGCTCCCTCCAGCCAAGCTTACAACTAGCCACCAGCTTAACGTGCCTTCCGAAGCACAAAGGAAGTTTCACCCGATATCTTGTACCAATTAGGGAGATATTATAGAAAGCGCACCGGGCGGCGGGCGGGCGCCGTGAATACAATTTGAACTATATTACTGATGATTATAGCTTGCCAAGAAATCGTGTTTGGTATTAAAGGCGAGACCAAAAAATGCACCAATGTGTAAGAAATGCGCACGTGTCCGTGAAAAATAGTACTGCAGTCTGAAAGTTGCTGTTTTTTCCTACTAGGCCGCCTGCGTATAAGTGAAATGGTCTCGTCTGTCTATCTCATTCTAATATACGTGTTAGTACACTCTTTCTCTTTTACTTTGCCCATCTACAGTTTCCTATATCTATGCATTCATTTCATATTGATAAGTTAACTTTATGACACAATAAAATTATTTCACAAAATAATTTTATCGATATAGCAAGATACTACCGAACAGCACTATAACAGCTGTCAGTCCGCCATTTTATGCGCTCAACCGGCACGGTTTTTTTGGTGTTAGGGCACGTCCATTGAATTCCTACGTCATTGAGCACGCGCCGTCGCAGCGTCAAAGATTATTCGTTTTACATTTTATTTTTTGTAACGTTGACGTTTCAACGGGCACTGCACTGTCACTCCGGTGTGAAAACGGAGAGTGCACCACTACTAGTCTTGTGTACAGGATATTAGAACACGTTTATGTGGATCCATTGTCAAAAGATTCGACACTGAGACGCTGCGCTGCAACGATACAGTCCTGCGCTGTCGGCAATACAATGCTCTATTACCAAAATTGATCCGTTGCGACAGCGTAACGTCAAGCACTAATGAAGCCTCAGCCTAACATGTCCGTCTTCTACAGTCTGTACATATCTCCAGTTTACTTCTATGATGAATGCGAAAGATTGAGTGAATGGTAATTTATTACTAAATCACACCAGAAAGGCTGTTCGAATTTATTTGAATATTGGCACATAGATAAATCATAGTCTGGAATAATGCACGCATAGGCTACGGTTTTGGAAGTTACTTACAATGCTTACATACAATAACACGCATAATCGCAAAAAGGGGTTGGGTAGAGCCTTAAGCAGTATCTTTAGTCATGCTAGTTACACATAAAACTATAATTATCTGGCAGTACGCACCATGTACCTAGTGTCTCATTTTGATGTACTCCTCGGCTGACAACCATGTAAAAAAAGCCACAGGCGGCCACTATTATCTATACAGTACCTTGTAAGGAGTATTTACATAATCAGATTAATTAAAATCTGTTTCAATTATTGAATTTTAACGTGCAGTAAGGCCTGAAGTTATTTACATAATAATTAATCAAGCATAGCGTGTTAGTTGCACTAATTGGAAATCTTTATTCTATTATAATACGTGAGGTTTTTCTGATCGGTGATGTCGATTCCGAAATGATTTACGAATGGATATAACCATTACTGAGTTTCTTGTAGCAGTTAATTATTCATTATTAGATTATGTGTGAAGGAACACGTCAGTCTAAACAGAAACCAATCTGAATAATGTTCATTGCTTCTAACAGAATGGCACTTGAAATTGTTAGGTATTAAATATAAAATTGACTAAAAAGACAGAATGATGGATCGAGTTAATTTTCAGATAAACGGGATACAGTACACTGGTGAGTACCTTTAATTTTGTATGTTGATCGTCATTTTACAAGTAATATTAATTATAACACAAATAGGCTTATAAAGTAGGTATATTACTATTTATTTAAAATATATACTTAAAAAATTATTTTTCTTATAGTTTTTATATGAAAATAAATGGTATATATAAGGTTTTACCGTTATTGGTTTTGTAACGAATTGTATTTTATAATATTACTAGCGACCCACCCCGGCTTCGCACAGGTGCAATGCTTATGTAAATATGCATGTATTATACATATAAACCTTCCTTAAGAATCACTCTATCTATTAAAAAAACCGCATCAAAATCCGTTGCGTTTGAAAGATCTAAGCTAAGCATACATGGGGACAGACAGACGGCGGATAGCGACTTTGTTTTATACTATGTAGTGATATCCCCTGCATTGTCTGCGAATGTAGATAAATAGAAAAATTGAAGATAAAGTTAACCTCATAATTTTGTCATCATTATGTGTTTCTCCAACGCTACTGCTCCACTCCGTTAACTTTAGTATTAATGTTAATGTTCAACTACGCGTTACGTAATGCAGTAAAAATGTGCTTTGGCCACACTTAAACCACAACGCTGGCGCCATCACGAGAAGCTACGCGCTAAAACTCTTTGATATGTCATAAAAACCGACAGCCAAAGTATACTTAATTCACTTAGGTGCATTATCTATACTGAAATATAGCACAGGTGAATTAAGTCACCCAAGTACCTAGTATACTTAAATCACCTAGGTGAATTAGCTCAGGTCAATTAAGTCTACGGCACCAAGTTTTCGCTTAACGCACTACTGGTCCACCTGCACCGTAACGCGTTACATTATACGTCACGACATTTTAGCGACTTAATTTAAGAACGGCATTATTAATGGCATTAGATGTTAAATAATAATTATAGCTCACGTGTCGGTTTTTCAGAGGATTTTTGCGCGTAGCTTCTCGTGACGGCGGGCGTTGTGGTGTAAGTATGGCCAAAGCGCATTTTTACTGCATTACGTAACGCGAAGTTGAACGTTAACATTAATACTAACGTTAACGCAGGTGGAGCAGTAGCATAGGAGAGTACCAAGTAGTAGGTATGTACCGGAGTCTTCTGACGATATAACGGAAACCTCATTAAACATTGTTTAATGCACGTTGATCGTGTATTAAACAGCTTTAACTTTAAAGGAATTTTTTTTTACAAATGGGGTACTTTTTACGTGGAAAAGGTGGATGATAATTTCATCACCGATTGGAGCCAGCCGAGACTCGATTGGCCATACCCTGCATGTCGTAGTGCGAGTGTTGTCACATCAACCGCGTACGTCAACCACATGTTCTCGGCCGTGCGTGACTCCGATCGGCCGCATGGGTAGATGCTCTCTTGTTATACCATGTAATTAACAAACAGCCTGTATAGATTTTGGACCCTGACTGCCGAGATGCATCTGTCCTGATTGTCGAATTTTGTTTGTTGGGTCCCTGTAAGTTTGTTCCTGCTTGAGTTAGATGCCGCTTATAAGTAGGCGACAGGATGTCAACTTGTCACTATTTTGAGGCACTGCATGTCTTGTTCTGGCAGATGTCACCTAGATATTATTTTAAATTTCTAAGTTCACATTTTAGCTGGCGGCGAGTTCTCAGTGGATACAACATTGAATGAGTTCATTCGCCGCCATGCGGAGCTTCGCGGAACTAAGTACATGTGTCAAGAAGGAGGATGTGGCGCATGTGTTGTCAATGTACGCCTCGCTACCCCTACTGACGAAATGGTGTCGTTTTCCGTTAATTCGGTAATCATATAAACTTCTAAATTTAAATGTGCGATTAAATTTACGACTATTTTTTTACTAAACATTTTTTTTAATGTGTTCCAGTGTCTCGTAACTATAATGTCTTGTAATAATTGGGACATAACAACGATAGAAGGTATTGGAAATAGAAAAGATGGTTATAACATTATACAGAAACGTTTAAACCATTTCTTTGGATCTCAATGTGGTTATTGCAGTCCTGGCTTCGTTATGAGCATGTATAGGTACGGGATATTATTTTATTAGTCTATAAATAAATGTAGTATTGATTTAAGGAGTTAATTTTTACACAATTGATTTTAGTTTAGTACAAGGAACAAATCATCATTTGTCAGAGAAAGAAATCGAAAAATCCTTCGGCAGCAATTTATGTCGTTGCACAGGATACCGACCAATTTTAGAAGCTTTCAAATCTTTAACAGTTGACGCTAATCCAGGCCTAGTCAAAAATATAATTGATATTGAAGATGTCGATAAAAAATTGTGTCCAAGATCTGGGAAAAGTTGCGGAGGGTCGTGTAAATTCAGCGATCTCAATGAATGGTGTTTAGTGAACTTAAAGGGTGATTCGAATACGTTTTCTCCAAAAAAAATTACTTTAGCTGATGGGAGACTTTGGTTTTCGGTCGGAGATTTAAACGCAATCTTTGAAATATTAGGCAAAACTGGATATGATTCTTATATGTTGGTGGCAGGTAACACGGCTAAAGGTATGTTAAATGATCTAATTGTGTATTACGTATTGTTTAATGTACAATGTTAATGTCAAAAGTTATTTATTTCCCTTTAGGTGTCAGACCAGTGATTACTTACCCGAAAGTGTTCATTGATATAAATAATATTAAGGAGTTAACACAACATTACCTGGATGTGAATTTGGTGCTAGGTGCTAATATGTCTTTGACCGCTACCATGGAGTTGTTCAAAGAACTGAGTAAGAACAGAGAAGAAGAGTTTTGGTACTTAGAAATACTGTATGAGCATTTAGAAAAGGTTGCTCACATCCCTGTCCGTAATGTTAGTATTAATATTTTTTTATTATATTACCTACATAAGATTCGATTTTTTGGTGTACGCGTGCTCTATAAATTATGTGACTTCATGAAGATATCTGAAACTCTTTATAAATTTGTTTGTTTATAGATTGGCACATTGGCGGGTAATTTAGTGTTAAAACATTACCATCCAGATTTTCAGTCCGATATATTTCTTTTATTAAATTGTATTGGCGCTATTATCACTATTGGTAAGTTCAAAAAAAAAGTGTACTGAAATAAAATCCATAACCACAGTTAACCTATTATACCTCTTAAATATTCTAGTTGATCGTCAGCAAAAGGAAACAGAATTGACTTTGCCCCAATTTCTTGAAGTTGACTTAAAGGGAAAGGTCTTGACTCAGATTAAGTTACCTCCTTTATCAAAACACTATAAAATAGTAACATACAAGGTAAAAAGGGTATTAAAAAAATATATTATTTCAATTTTTGAAATAAAATATTTCATGAACACACTTCCGATTAAATCTATTTTGCAGATAACACCGAGGGAGCAAAATGCACACGCTGAAGTTAACGCAGCATTTATGTTTAAATTTGACATTGATTCAAATCAAGTTTTGCTGGCAAGTATCGTTTATGGAGGCATAAATCCATCATTTACTCATGCATATAATACAGAAAAGTATTTAACTGGCAAATACATTTTTAAGAATAGTGTTTTACAAGAAGCGTTGCATTGTTTAGACACAGAAATACATCCTATTGTAAATTTACCGGACCCTTCGCCTAGTTTCAGGAAAAAATTAGCAATTAGTTTATTTTACAAGGTAAGCAAAATTTAACATAAATTTTCATAAAATATTGCAATAGAACTATTTCATATAAACAATTTACTTGCAGTGCATAATAAAACTTTGCCCATCAGACATATTAAATCCATTCTTTAAATCTGGTGGTACCACACCATCAGAAGATAGGCCACCGGTTAGCAATAGTTATCAAGAATACGACGTAGATCAAAAAGAATTTCCTATTACTCAACCATTACTCAAAAGAGAAGGTATGATTCAATGTGCTGGCGAAGCTAGATATGTCGATGATATGCCTTCTATCAAAAACGAAGTATTCGCTGCCTTTGCTCTTTCTCATGTAGCCAAGGCTGATATAGAGTCTATTGATGCCACAGAAGCCACGGTAAGTTGTAAAAACAATTGTGTTTCATAGTAGGAACTATTTTTGTTGGTTCAATAAAGACGTTATGCTTGTCTTTCTTTCAGAAAATCGATGGTGTTATAACAGTTATAACATCAGCGGATATTCCAGGAATAAATAATATCATAAAAATTGGTTTTGTTCTCATGGTAGAAAAAGAAGAACTATTAGCAAGTAATAAAGTTACTTACTTTAACCAACCTGTAGCGCTGGTGGTTGCTAAAACTCAAGCAATAGCTGATCGAGCATCAAATTTTGTCAAAGTGAATTACAAAAACATTTCAAAGCAGTCACTCGTGCTTACAATAGATGATGCAATCAAATCACCTAAAGAAGAAAATCGACTCAATCCAGTCGATGGGATCACTCCAATCGACAGAGGGACTAATGTTATGAAAGTAATTAAGGGATGTTTTTACAGCCCACTTCAATTTCATTTTATGATGGAGTTGCATTCAGCTGTAACAATTCCAATTGATGACAAAATAGAAATGTATAGTTCGACTCAGTATATGGACCATGTTCAAAGTGTTGTAGCACAAATACTGAACATACCCGAAAGTTTGTAAGTTTTCAATTAGTTGAATCGCAGCATATGGAATATTTCGGAATCTGTACGTAATTAAAATTATACCCGTAATTTTTATTATTAAAATTACAGTGTTACAGTGAAAAATAGAAGATGTGGTGGTGGATTTGGCTGTAAAATAACAAGATCAAATGTTGTTGCGTGTGCATCAGCTTTAGTAGCTAAGAAACTGAATCGACCTTGTCGTATGGCAATGCGATTGCCTGACATTATGCGTGCATTAGGAAAACGCTGTAGTTCTAGGCTAGATTACGAGGTAAGTATATACAAACATTTTTATTTACGAGAACGATTAGATTTTCTTTGAAATTATCTTTATGGACAGTTCATTCTAAATCAAAGTCATGATTATACAATAAATAAATAGAAGAAGTGGTAATTTATTTAAAAAAAAATTAAGCAACTTAAGTCAACCGAACAGTAAGAGTACTATAACGCTGATCGTTAAATTGCATGGTCCATGAGGCTGTAGACTAGTACTATCTATAGCTACATAGAGACATTACCATGTACTCCATGTATTTATGAATGTCTTTAGGTGTACCTTATATATATTTTTGCTACAGTAATTAAATTGTGTTTATTATGTTTCAATATATGTAATTTATAATATCTATAAATAGACACGACGCCAACTTCCCTCTTATTATATATTTTTGAATCTTATTCATCCCATGGTTATGTGGAAGAGATGATATGTTCTGTCATCCTACACTCTAGGCCTCATTCAGGGCGAGGGCTCAATCACGAATGTTATATTATGTTGGGATTAATGTGCATCAAAGCTTAGGCTTTAGAACAGCAGACATTACATTATGACTGCAAACATTATCATCCCTTGCTACGCAACCCACGTTGCAAGGCAACGTTGATGATGTAAACTTATTTAAAATTTTATCTTAGATTATTTAAAACTTTATTTAACTATCACTACAATTTGGGTTTTAGGTAGGAGTAGATAATAAAGGTGAAATACAATATATGGATGCTGTATTCTATGTGAATGACGGAATATCTCCAAATGAAAATGAAAATGCTTATGCGACAACTGGATTGAAAAATTGCTACAATCCAAACCGTTGGAAAGTGGATTCATTTGGCGTTATAACAGATACGCCTTCAAATTGTTTCATGAGAGCCCCAGGTTTATAATATTGATAATTATATAACTATATCGACCGACTTGTAGGGCAATTTATAATTTATTTTTTGTTTCAGGTAACTTTGAAGGAATTTCTGCAATTGAACACGTAATGGAGCACATAGCGATAGAATTGAAATTAGATCCAATTTTAGTACGCACAGTTAACTATCGTAAAGAAGACAATGATTTACCAAAACTTATACCTATATTTAAAAAGAGAATTGACTATGAAAAAAGGTACAAATTCATAGAAAATTTTAACATGCTCAATCGGTGGAAGAAAAGGGGCATGAAAATAATAAACATTTCATTCCCATTGCAATACTTAGGTAACTATGCAGCATTAGTATCAGTTTATCACGGCGATGGTAGTGTTGCAGTTAGTATTGGTGGAATAGAAATCGGACAAGGAATATATACAAGAATAGCTCAAGTTGCTGCAAACGAGTTCCAAATCCCTATTGAAAAGGTGTCCATAATACCGAGTTATAATTTTGCTACACCAAACAACTATGCAACCGGATCTAGTGTTACAACAGAATGTTGTGCTTACTCAGTTATTAGATGCTGCCAAGAGATCAAAGCAAGGTTAGAGCCTGTTCGTGCAGCTATGCCAGAAGCCACATGGCAAGAAATAGTGTTCATTGCCGATCAACGCGGAATTAATTTACAAGCCAACTATCTAACCAGTCCTAATGATCCTCGTATAGTCAATTATCCAATATTTGGTTTAGCAACTGTTGAAGTAGAAATAGATGTATTGACTGGAAGGAAATGGATTGTCCGAGCAGATATTTTTGAAGATGCTGGAAAAAGCATTAACCCTGCATTAGATGTTGGCCAAGTTGAAGGTGCCTTTATTCAATCTCTTTCTGCATGGACATTAGAAGAAATTAAAGTGAATGAAAAAACAGGGGAGCTCCTAACCGACAGGAGTTGGAATTACAAAGTGTTTGGAGCACAGGACATACCTCACGACTTTCGAGTGTATTTACGCCGACAATCATATAATCCTGTTGGTATTCTAGGTTCTAAAGGTGAGATTTACATAGTAAATTATAATAACTTTTAATTATTTATGGTTTCATTAATTATTAAATACGATATCTTCAAGTTTGTCATTTTCTGTGATAAAAAGAGTAATTGACTTTAATTAGCATAGTAACCTAATTACTATTAATTTATTGAACAATTAATTCATATAAAAACTAAATATTAACTTGGAAAAACATCCAATTACTGCATACAAGCAACTTGATTATTTTATTTTATTGTTTATTTTATAAAAAGTAATACATAAAAATTTTAAACTGTGTAGCCGTTGGTGAGCCTCCAACGTGTATGAGCTATGTTATAGTGGAGAGTTTGAGAGCTGCTATTCAAGCTTCCAGACATGATAGTGGATACAGTGAAGAATATTTGGATCTAGGTATATTTATTTTCATATTTATTCAATATTATGTATATAATATTATGTACTACGGTTTCATTTATGTATATTACACATTTATTATAATAATAATAACTGTAAAGTATTTTTCGCGATATGGCCGGTCGCGTGGATGTTCCATTTGTGCGTTATCGTATAAGGTTGTAGTGTTTTCAGGCGTAGGACACGGTAATTAAAAATATGTATATTTTTTATGTATATTATTCGAAGTAAATTGGCATGTGTTTCGGTTAATTCAATTTTGTTTGTAATTATGATTATTTTACTTTATTCTGTTGACATTATTACCCATATAATTTTTTTAAAGACCTATAGACATTTTTATAGATTATTGGTCTGGGACATTTATATTATTATTATTTGACATATTATTTCATGGACAATTCAACAATTTAGTTTAAGTCCATATTACTGTTTTACATGACAGTTCAAAATTTATTATTATGTTCTAGTGAATCGAATGTATTTCTGTGTACTCGTAGACTTACTGGCACAATATAGAGTAGTTAAAACTGGATCTGTAGTACTACTAGCTAACAATACTAAAATTTTAATTTTAAGTGAAAATTCTACTAATAACTGTACTAATACATTTTATGGACTATGGGTCTGAAATAAATAAATTCATTCATTCATACATAACACTGGTATATTTTCTAAGTTCTTTATGAGTACATTTGTCATTCAAACTTTCTGTGTTTTTTCCATTTTTATTTGGATTTGGCGTAACTCTTCTACACATCTCGGTCAGCTTTCCTAGCAGAATAAATCCTTTCTTTGCCATTATGATCCTTTCTTTGCCATTATGATCTCTCACATTATCTATCTTTTATTATTTATTCATCTTTTCTTCGGTCTTCTTTCTCTATCGCTCTCTCATTTTTCATGAGTATATTCATGGACATTTATGATAATATCCTTCTTATATTGATCATTTTTATTTTATATATTTCAGATATTCCTGTCAATAATGAAAGTGTCTTAAATGCAGTTGAAGTGAAAATTAAGGAATATTTATTAAATTAAATGGGAGGTTCACCCCCTTATTATTTCATACAAAACATAAATTAAAATATATCAACTTTAATTATAAAGCACTATAATTACAATATTGTTATCTTTTATTTTATCCCAGGGATGAGCGCGGACGTCTGAGATACAGGTTATTTATTGACCTAGTTCCTTCAGACGCAGATGTAAATAAAAACTGTATAAGATCTTTTTTGTTCATTTAAAATGTAAGTGCATTGAAGTGTAAAATATTTTTCACCTCTCCAGCACCATAACACCTCTTTTGCTTCTTAAAATCTCGAAGCAAAAACGCTTTTTGCTGCCAGCTCCAAACAAGACTGTAATGTTCAATCTAAGTATTTGTAGTAATGTTACTTTTAATTTTAACGATTAATTTAAAGGTATTTAACATGAATAAAGTATTGTCTTGTTTTTTTAACGATAACAATTTTCTCGCTGGAGAGGTGAAAAGTCATATGTTTCACACGAGAGCATTTTTTTTGTCTCGTGCCTTTAAATCGCTTACTGTGCTCTGTAGTCTATTTTTGAATCACTCACTATGCTTGTGATACAACTAAAGACTACTTCGCTGATTGGTGATTTAATATCGGCACTCGCAGCAAAAAGTAACTTTGCTCACTTGTTGAACAAATAACTTTATCTAGTAAATAATATTAAACGTATATATTTAAGGGTCACTTAACACACATATAAGACTAACTTTATTTCAAATCGGTATATATGTTGCAGGCGGATAGTAAAACACGCCGTTTAACTAAACGGCTAGGCGGATACCAAATAAAACCATTTCTTGATAAATCCGTAGTAGATTCTGTCAATATGAGTCCTTACATTTAATGGAGATCGCTTGTTCATTGGTAGTTTCGGGTTACTTTTTTTATGACCAAGCGGAGTGGATTTTTTGTCACTCGTCACTCTCATAGACTACAATGCGCTTAGCCGTGTGTTACTATCCCTCTGCGACATATATATCTTTATATAAACATTTAACGAAAATACACGTACAAAACAATTTTTTTTCACCGAAAAAGCGTTTCATTTTTTAATAAGAGCATAATTTACAACAATAATAATTTGTTTTATATTAATTGTTTGACAATTCCTTATCACATTGAGCACTTTTTATACTTGGACATTTATTTAATTAAAGTATTCTGTTGTACTTGACAATTTAAGTTTCTCTAGATTTTAAAATTGCATTTCCAATTCTGCTTTAATAGCAGCGTGTGCAGATTTTAGAACTTTTTAGTGTCGGATGTTTATATAAATTTAAATCTGTTTTCGTTATCTACTGTGCTAGTATACGTACGCCATCAATTTACAATAAATTGTTTGTGAATGTGAGTACATAATTTGTTACGAAAACAATAATAAATTTGTATTCCTCTATTGCTATTAATGACTGTAACAATAATGTAAAGTGCGTAATTACTAGCAACAGAAACTATGAATGTCAAATATGTAGTAATGTAACGCAAATATTGAAATATGAAACTATAATAAATGCAGGCATTTGTTTTATTGTTATCTACTTAAAAAGACAAGGCAAGCCAAAAGTAGCGTTAATTTTCTGCTAAGAAATGTTCAATTATTTCAACTTTGAAGTTTATGTCTTGGTCGTAAGAACTTGCGTGAATGTATAGGGAGCAAGTTTGTCACGCATGACGTCACGTATTTGATTTAATATGAAGTCAAGCGATACAAAGTAGGTAGGTGTCATTTTCCAGTATCCGCCCGCGGTCAGTAAGTTCAACGTACGGGAAAATTGCTTGTTAATAACATACATGGTAAACAGGGATAATTCTGTAGCTTTGAACTTTTTTCGAAACTTTTTTCGATTTTTTACTTTTGGCTTGTAATCAATTTTAAGACAGAATAAGCACATTTGTCCAATTTCTTAAGATCCTTGGGTGTTGCCATTTTATTATGTTGTATTTTCAATAAAACTAATAATATTATTTATATATTAGATATAAGTGATTCCAAAGGATTATATATATACCAATTTATAAACTTGACTTTAAATTACTTGTGGTTTTAGTAGGTACCTACTGAAGTGTTGGATTTCAGAATTTACTTTCCCTTTTAATTTACGAGACTAGCAAAAAACTACTCTACTCTCTCAGCTTTAGTTTATTACTCAATCTTGGGTATATTGAGTGCCGAGGTTGAAATAGATGTGTTGCTTAGAAAGTGGATGGTTCGGGCTGATGTATTCCGACATGTCCGATACAGCATTAATTCAGAGGGCGTGCAATCGACTTATTAATCAGGTAAACCCATTTGTATTACTGACTTTTTTAATACTGAGAAGATCTTGGTCTTTACTTTTCTGATGGTAGAGATTATAAGGCGAGGTGGAAGTGAGGAATATCGACCATAGAGGCACGGGCTTATTGTTAATTGCCCTTTTATTCATGTTATTCGATTGGCAGACAAGTTTAGCTTGTTTGGTGGTGACATAAGACTCGCACGCTACCAACCCTAGTTTCTTCCTCTCCCGTGGAGCGACTGGTCTTGCGAATTTACTCAATTATCAACAGAAACACAACACCACAAAAATGTTGCTTTATTTGACTATGCTCTTCTGTAAGGTGAAGGTACTACTCCAGTTCGGGCGCTACAAAATCGAACGTCTAGTCTAGTCCACGGTGCTCTACCTTGAATAGTCCCCTCATGCGCCTTCTTGAACGGCTCGGCGCGTTTTCATTTCAGTACCGAATCTATAGTAGTTGCATTCTTTCGGTATATAATCTGTAAGGAATCTGCAGAATTGCTACTGAGACGAGTCAGTCAGGAAGGCGCCTTATACAATGATACTGATTAATTATTGTGACAGCGAAAGACTTTGATAAAGTAATAAATAGCAAGGACTTTTATTATTTTGATTTTGATTAATCTAAAAAAATTAGACGTCACTATCTTGACTACCCTGTTTATTTGGCAAATAACAGTATTAGGCGTAATATTTCTACTCCTAAAAAATAATATCAGATTGAGTAACAGAAAAGAAGTGATCGGGCTTAGCTAGTGTATCTAACATTTCTAATGAGACAGAAGTTTATACAAATGTTTTAATTAGGAAAAGTGTTTCTCCGCTGAGAATGAAATCTAAGTTCTTTAGTGCTACTACACCTTCTACACACTTCATAATGTAGACCGGAGAACAAAACTGTTGCCATTTTCCAGAGCGGCGCAGCGCCTCAGTATTTACGTCTATCCATCAAAGTGTTATCAAAAGCGTTCGTGGACGTGTTCTCTCATTATTTATTACCTCTCATAGTATTATTGCAGATTTTGTTGGAAAATATACTCCAGAAATAATACTGCAGTATATTTTCTACCCACTTAAGTAAGCAAGCCGATAGAGATTTCGTAGCAGGTATGTTGTACAGTCGACAAAATTGAATCATGACCCACCTTAAGATCATTTTCCTACAGTCACTCTATACAAAGTAGGATGAAATTCGCTTGAACGTAAATTTCTAAGTAATCAATTTGTTAGACACTGACAGTGGCAAATAAATATGGCTTTTTAAAATTTGTTCAGACTACTACTTGACATTTGACACATAACGTCATTTTGTTTTTAAAAATATAATAGTTATTCCATTTTCTCAGTAGTGAAAAGAGTTTAGATTATGAACGACATCTTATTTAAAATTCCAATTGAGACTTTAGTGCAGTGATAAGAAAGATTAAAATTGCATAGATCTCTGACCCGTAATGACGCATTTTTATTCATATTTAAAACGTACTAAGTGCAACACGCATGATAGCGAAGAAAACCTAACTAAATTTATGATTCTAAAGGAATGATCGGCCAAGTGGGTCATGATTCAGTTGGTTCGACTGTACATAAGTAAATTTTGGTTTTTTTTTGCGACAAACCTGGGTTGCCAGAAAGGCTGAGAAATTAATAATAATATAATATAATATAATGTATTTCCACGATCACACCAATTATCTAGCCCACAGTAAGTATCATTAAGAACTTGTGTTATGGATACTAGATAAAAAAAAAACTTACCATAAAAACTTTTGTATAAAAACTTACCATATTCATGCTCATAATTCTACAAGGGTTAAGCAGAGCATTTTAACCCACTATAAGTAACATAAAGCAACAAAGTGGCAGTGAGCAGGGCCACATTGCGAGGAGGCTGAAGCGCTATTGAGGTCCTCTAGTTGCGACCGCGTCCTGGGAAAGGTAGGCAGGTCCCCCACAAGTTGAACGGCGATTTGGTAAAGGTCACGGGTAGCCGCTAGGTGCGAGCAACGCAGGACCGTTCGGGTTGCAGATCCTTGGGGAGGCCCTTGTCCAATGGTGGGCTTCAATGGTGATTTAGTTTGTATGAAAGGGAAAAATAAAATTCCTAACGTTTTCTAGCACTTTCCTAAGTATAGTGATGTAAAATCCTAATAATTTACACATGTTTTCGAGTGCTTAGCTAATCATTATACCCATGTTTGCATAGTCGAAATCTGTGAACTAATCACAAAAAACTTTTAAAGCATTCTGTGAATTTTGCATAGGCTGAATATAAATACGCTTCAGTGATTGAACTGTGATTGAACTTGTGCATTAATGGTGGAAAGATCCCTCATATTGATTAACATCTCTTTCCTATTCTCCATTTTTCTGGAAATCATTTAGCCTGTTTTTCATTTTATCCTATTTTTCCCCACGCTTGTATTTAGTAGGGTAACCATTTTATGAGAAATTAAAATAAATTTTTCTTCGTGCGCCACAGGTGGTATGTAATAATCAACAAATGAGAGGATATAAGTTAATTGGAATAAATAAAATAAACTTGAAATATACGTATAATTTTTACTTCTGCCATTTTATTATGCATTAGATAAGATCCAATCCGTGTAACTTGATACGCGGGTGCTTACTGACGGGTTCGTAGGAAAACAAGCAGGGTCGCCAAAGGAAGTGACGCCAACAATAACACCATTATGATACGTTGGACTACCAGAGTCTCCGACGCACAAGCTGACTCCTCCATTGGCCAGATCGCCGAGACACAGCATATCTTCGTTAATAAGAGACGACCACATTTTCTCGCAAGTCTGACGACTTACAGTCCTCACTTGACCATGGCGAAGATGCTCAGAAGGAAAGCCAGTCTAAAATATAAAACGATATTATTATTCCAGCTCGTAAAAGTAAATAAAACAACTTTTACGGATTTAACTCGCGTGTAATTAGATTTTACATATTGTTATTATTGCCCTTTCGTTCGTGGTCACGGGATCGTGGTTTGTGGTTCATCCCGTGATCACGAACGCTGAAAAGTGTTACGAAACGTCGGGCAATAATAACAATATGTAAAATCTAATTACACGCGAGTTAAATCCGTAAAAGTTGTTTTATTTATAATGTGTAGTGCTCGCGCAAATCTAAGAGAACATCTCGTAAAAGTACTTTGTAAGTGATAGCTGACATTCAGTGGGCAGACAGTGTTAATATTGTACACAAAAATGAGTAAATACGTAAACTAAATTATAGCCTCACCTCTGTTATACCCCACCCAGCTATCCATATGGCATCATTATCAGCTGGGAAATAATTTGGTCCTGCTATGCGACCAGGTTTGATAACATCACTGAAGATAATTTCCGTGGCGCTGTGGATAATAGTGATATCGAACATAGGAGCTCCCGAAGCTATGTGATACCGAGGATGGTTGATGAACATGGCGACATTGAAGACGATCCCTCCACTGCTAGCGTTGGTAGATCCCGCACGGGCTCGCAGTATGCTTGGATGGTTATTACTGTACCAAATATAAAGAAATCAATGTGCTTACAGAACAGCTAAACAAATGGCATTTTACAACCAAATCAATTAAACATTCTACATACTCGGTACAGTGAGCCGCTGAAAGAATGGCTCTGTTATTAATGATAGCACCCCCGCAGCGCTGCTGAAAGACATTGCTACCACTGTTGGCCAATAGTGCGACCATTTCAGGATAGTTTTCAATAGAGGTTATTGCCCCACCAAAAATTCTATTTGAATCGTTTGGGGCCGCTGTTGAAAGAAACTTTGAATTAGTGTAAAGAAATAAATAACGAAAAAAAGAAGTCAGTAAACAGCCAAATTTATTTTATCCATAGCTTGGGTTAAGACATAAGACGCTATTGAAATGTATATTCTTAGTAATAATTCAGTTTTATGAACTTTCCGAGACATTGGAAAATATAAGAAACGACATGTTGAATTTTATCTTTATCAAGATAAAATACATTGTTACATTGTTTATACTAAATAAATCTTACATAGTTTTACAACTTTTTCTATTTTACTGAGAATAAAACTGGTGGTTTCGTTTTTTATAGCTTTTCAAATAGTACCTTAATAATAGTGATTTTAAAATGCTACAGTTCGCGAGAACTTGTGCTGTCGCGAATGGCGCGAAGTTTCATAATCTGTAGAAATATTATTTTCGACTGGCGGTAGACATCAACTGTGCGAGCCACAGAAATAAGTGCGAGCGGACGTTTTGCGTTCGTGACACAGACGCAACCGATTAACAGACACGGTCGGTGTATTTCAAGGAACCGTGAGTTTGTACAATTTAGTGTTTTACGAATGTACTTTAATTCTATGTTTTTGCATTGAATATACCTATGGTGCATTTAGTCGATAAATACATACCTACCTACCGTTATCTCAGTGTTATAACTCAGGCACACAGTATGGTGATAGTTATGTGTTCTCACGTGGTTCTCAGTTTAAAGACTTAGATGAATTGTTCAGGTCCAGACAAGGACATACTCAGAATACTAGCTCAGTAATGTTGAGTGGAAAGGGGTCGCTATAAGGGGAGGTTGGAGGCGATTACCGGGCTGCGGCCCTTTTGACGTATGAATCAACAATGTTGATAGCTCAGAACTGCTCAGAATTTCAATCTCAACTCTGTAAAGTCCGATCTCTTAACAGATGTGAGACTTTGTTTAGTTATCATCAGGTTATCATCAGTATCTACAGTAATTGCCTTGCGTGGTTGAAGCAGATCTAAATTTATAGGAAACGTTTGGCGACATGTGCACCAATTTATGTGAAATGTAGGAAATATGATGCTTAGGATAATTACAAAAGCCACTAATATATAATGACCAAAAACAAACTTAAAGTAGAAAAAAAAATTTGAGCTTAAATTGTTTGCCAGGATTGCCATGAGTACAAACTGCACGTCTGCCAAAAGAAGAGCACGGAGGTGCGGAGTGGTCCACAGGATAAAACCTACTAGTACTCAGTTTTTGTGCGGGGTTGACGTACAAAGATCGTCTACGCGAAGATGAGAAAACGGTTCGGAAAGGCCTGTAGATACCTGTAGATCCATCACTGCGCATATAATCTGCCACTCAGACTGGGCATGTTGTCAGTGGTCAGCGGGTGGCATAATTGGTGGCATATCATCATCGACCGCATAACCAATAGAGGAAAAATGTCACTTATTTTGTTCTAAAATAATTCCGCTAAACAATTGCAACTACGCGTTATACTAGAATTGGGGATACACAGGCATGCAAATATTTTTATCGATATCGATACCTATGATTATGAACATTAGTCTCTAAGTAAATGAATTAATCTTAGTGACTAAATGTAGTCGCACCTAATTAATACTATGTATTCATTTTACTAGGTATGTATTTCGATACGGAATAGAAATAAACATAAGCTAAGCTTATCGTCACCGCAGGGTGAATGCGTTGTAGGTTTGTTTTTTCACGTTGCATCATTCACTGCTACTCAGAAAAAATAAGAAATAATGACAAACAAAGATTGACATTGTCAGTCAATTAAGTAAACATAAAATTAAGAAAGTATAGCGCATTTTAGTACAAAATAATACAGAAGGTTATAGATATAAAAATCAGTTAAAAGTGATAAAATACCAGTGAAAGTGTAAATAGTGAATTAGTTACATAAAAACGCGAATTAAGTTCCAACCAGTGTTCATAATATTTTTTACAAAGAAATGTTACTTACTTACAACGAAAAAATTAATTTATTTCCAAGCGATAACGTTTATTGACTTGCAAATATCGATACACGTTTAGATTTATGCTATTGCAGCATGTTGCAACACTAGTAATATACTGTTTTACGTGAGATTGACAGTTTGACGTTTGCGCAAAAACGCTAACCTGTTTCGGAGATGGAGGGTGCGTATTACCACTCTATTGCTTATGAGTTCGATGCATAGCATAAAGCCTGTTACAGACATGGCAATCAAAGTTTGAGCAATGTTTGATCATACATTTTAATGTCTGTCCTATTTGAAACATTTGTATGTCTTTTTGACTTCAAATATGTGTTCAAACTTTGCACAAATACTCAAATGCGCGTACCACACTTCGCGACTTTGTAGGTATGTGATCGATGGTATTTGCGTATTTCAACACATGTCTGGCGCCGCCGCCGGCTTAATATATTCAGCATCTTCGTGAAAACTATTTAATCCAAGCTATCACCTTAAGTAGTGTCGTACGTAATACTTACTAGATGCCTGGGCCCCGATCGCGGTAAATAATTTCAAGATGAAGCGCGAGTGGAACACGAACGAAACTCAACTTTTCAATGTTTTCGTATCGCGGTGTTGATTTGACAGATGGTCCGAACGCATGTCGAACGCAGATGAAACACAAACGCTGTCATAGTCACGTTTAGATTACATTTCAAAGGACGCTACTTTTTCTCAAACGTTGCACGAACGTTAACAGAATTTTGGGACTTTACTTAAAATTTTCTTCTAAGTAAATATGACGTGGAATAATTTAATTTTTGCGTTTTACAAACTCGTTAATATTAATACTTGAAAAATGCACTGAAAAAAATCGACTTGCCTCAGGCGGGACTCGAACCCGCATCTTCCACAATCCAGGCGGATTGTGGAAGATGCCGCTTTTTTCTAGTATAAATATGACGTATTTGGAGTTTTTAGAATGTGCTGTGCCACGACTTTACCGCGATAAGGAATTTCACATTGACTGGAACTCAAATGGAACGCAAACGCAGCTGGTACGCAAACGAAACGAAGATAATTATTTTTGTATTATATTACCGCGATCGATGCCCTGGTATATTAAGAAATGTTTGTTATTTCCTATACAAAAAAAGAATTTTAACTCACCTGTCGCGATGGATATTATTAAGAACAGCAGAGTTGAGGAGCGCATTATGATAATTCACTGAACGATGAGCAAATTAGTAACTTGGAATTTTAATACGAGCAATGTGACAATATTTATATTATCAAATTCATAAATTTTAGCTGATAAAGGTATACCTTTATCAGTTAAATTGGTGGTAATTACTGTTTTATAGAATTATCTATACGGGAATTTTGATTTGATAATAGGTACAAGACAAGCATAGCAGGATAGTCGCTACAGCGAGTACCGTCTTCATACAAAACAACAAAAATTGAGAAAACGAGAATGATTTCTCATTTTTTTCTAAACATTCTAAAACATCATAAAGATCGGGTAATAATATCAGCTTTTTATGATGTTTAACAATGTTTTTAAAACTCAAAAACTATGTCGTCGATTTTTTTAAGTGTATTTTTCTAAAGCATATTGACAAGTTATACTCCTCGGTCTTCTGTATAACCTGCGCCGCAACGTATGTCTTGACTGGCTTGAGCGGGTTGGTGGGTAGTGTCAGCGCCTGGTTTGTTGTCCGGCAGGGTGCACCATGTGCAGGTGAGGTTGGCTTTGGTCCCGTTACAACATAATAATTGTAACGTTACGATCTATTGTGCATGTAAGCATGCATTGTCCAAGCAAGTACACAGCATGCAAGCAAGCATGTAGCATGCATTCCCAATCATGTCGTATTGTTGGGTCCGCTGTTGTGTGCGTGTACTTTTAGCGGGTACTTGTCTAAACAATTTGGGTTCAGCTGCAATTTAAGTCTATTTTTTATATTTACGAGCTCTAATGAGATTTTAATTTCAAAGACAATTCTGAAATTCGAAGACTTTTTCTTGAAAATACCTATGATCCCGGTAATTTAATCCCCATCGTTGTTGTACGTATTAAATATTTCCTTAAGTATTTTAGCTATAAAGGTATATTCAATAAAAAAAGTCAATTTAATTTTGAAGACTTTTGTCCTTATGGCGGCAGTCACATTTTACCAAAACATAAGAAGTTTGTGTTTCGATATAAGTACAGTATAGGTACAATAACTAAGTATTACCTTACTCTTCATTTATTGCACTTAAAAATATTCAAAAAAGTTTGTCAAAAATATAATTTGCTCACGGGCTCCCCATAGTTGTCACAGTAGCGATTAAATTTACCCATCCACCAATTTTATATTTCTTTATCTATTGACATTATCTTTCATTATAATTTTCAAAACAATTGTTTAAGTACATTAAGATATCAATATAATTAGATTAGGAAATCACGCTGATTATTGTTATGTAAAAATCTATTTAGATAATTATGAAAAGTCATTAATCCCTCAATTCTCGTCGCGGTAGATATCTACCGAGCGGGGACCGTACTTACTGTGAGTAAGATTGCTAGAATTCTTCCGACAGTAGGGTAGACTATCAGGGATACCGTAAGCTTGTTTGTCAACCACAAACCATAAAAAACTAATTATCATTCTCGTTGCTCACCGTCACCACCTAGTACGTCCATCTCTTATCAAGAGGGTGTCGATAAAAACAATTAAGTTTCGAAAACTGAAATGAGATTAAAATTCAACGTGTGTGCCTCCGTTACTGTCGCATCGTTACTCAAAAGCGTGATACCGTTAAAAAAGACTTCTCTCTCTACTTCACCGGTCAATATGTAGCCGGACAAAGAACAAAGTTCATTTCATTCAGGGTTTATTTCAGCGTGTGCCAATTGCACCCAGACTAAATAGATTAGGTTTGCCGTATTGATCCGTCTATTCCTAGATATGCAGCCGATCCGAAGTTAACTAGAATTTCAATATTTGATTTCATTTGGCTAGGACTTAAATAAGCGATACTATTAGCTAATTGTGTCTATTTACTTATACCTATACCTATTAAAACTTGTTTTAATATGGATACAGTGAAAAGAGGTCATAGATAACAGGATACGCTATTTACTATTTTTATGAGATCAATATTACTCGTACACAATTTTATTTGGATTGGCGTAATACGGTTCTTTTTCCACCTATGTAGAATAGCCGTCATCTCAACATTAAGCCTTCTTTGGTGTAATTATCATCTTTTACACAATATGTCCGTTTTTTATGGAGCTAACTATCCTCTATATCCACCCACATCATTGTGTGTTTTTAACAAAGTGTGTGAACGTCTTTTCAGTTCGTCCGCGCCCTGTTTCTTCTGTTTCTTTTGCGTGACGACGCTTTCATACGATCTGTATGAAAGTACATTAAAGGGGCGATGAGTCTGCTCCCGGTCCTCTTCTAACGTCTCTTCTGTTCGGCTTGCGCCTGAGAGTCTTTATGCCTCTTCTGAATGAACCAAGATTGTAAGAAAGGAGGAACACAGCATACGTGTTACCCCTTTCGTAAAATCAGAAACAGGACAGTGAAGTCCATTTCTTGATTGTGTGACATTGAAAGGAATTGTCAATTGTGCAACAGTGTCAAAAGAGCCATGAGTCTCATTGCACGTGGTGTGTTTGGTCGTTCTCAAACTTTGCTGTGTAGTTAGATTTTTATGCGATGCTTCGGCGGGTGAATCAAAATGATTTAAAACACGCGAAGTCATCTAAACAGACGGGCGGACTCAGCCATTAGGAACACTTGCGTTACCCGCGCCCACCTTTGCAGACGCGCGGCTTGCAGGAGCACTGTGAACGCAAGTGGTATCTACATACATTTTGATTTACACGCGCCCACGCTATATAGTATCCGCGCCCGCCTCTACTCTGAAAGAGTACGTTAGTTTGTCGGTGAGACCGTAGTCCTAAGGAAGAGAGTTGGTGGGATTAGGGAAATAAACGATCACATTAGCGAACAATAGTACAATATTTATATATAAAGGCGTGCTAAGATTCTGTTAACAATATTTGTCCTAGGTTGCGGGCTATGGCTACACACTTTGATAAGATGCTGTTACCCAGGCGTAATTAAAACCAGGTCTGCCAGCAACCAAACAGTTCACTTCCCTGGGAATTGAATCCGTGACATCTGAATCTAATTCTGGTACCACTAGATCACACAGGTGGTTAAATGTTGTTGTTAAATTCTATTTCATATAATTATACCTAGTAAATTCTAAATCAGTAATTGCGATAACTGTTCTACAAATTAATAATGACGATAATTATCATTAATATGAAATCTCATTTGCTTTTAGGTTTGACGTCCGTAGCTTAAAATAGACTCGCATTTGGCGGATTAAATGCTGTTTGTTAATTTTAATCCAATATCACTAATGAAATTGCCTAAGGTTATTGCACAAATTTTTCTTTATTAGAACAATATACATATACAACGTTAAATACAATTTAATATTATTAATAAATAAAAGTAGGTAGTGAGAGCTGTGGGCAAAAGTACAAGACTCTTTGTCAGAAAAGTAACAGGAACCTAATTCTATTCCGGATGACAAAAATGGAACATTACTTATTTTACATTTATATCGTTTTTCATATGAGCCTGCGCTCACCGACGGCACGGTACGGCACAGCAAAGGGTTTTTTAGTGGGCAAATGATTTTCAACCTTATTTGAAATGAAATTAGCATTGTCATTCTTTTATTTTACACGAAAAGGTCGTATCCCCAAGCGTCATCCTTAGACCTTGTCCAGAAGAGCGAATTTGCTGTGAATCTCTACGCGCGAATACATTGCGTCCACAAGCTTCGCGCGAATTTCTATGTGTTCGCGCGTAAGGATTCGCGGCTACACGAACGTTCCGTAGCGTTAACAGGAAAAATAGGCGGCTACGGGCAGTGATGAAAGGACTCGTTTTATTACGGAATACCTCTTTTCCATAGTAAAAACAGGAGATACGGTTCCAAAATGATAAATGTGCTAAGACCTCTACTCGTAGAATTTGAAACCAGGCTGTCAAGATGTCACCGGTACTGACCACTCCGCCAACGAATTTTAAATTAACGCAAAATATATAAGTTTATACATAAATATATGTATGCATAAATATGACCTGTTGCGTAATAAATCTCGCACTAAACGACGAAGCCAGGTGACGATTCGCCGTCTAACCACTGATGGATTGTATTCTCAATCACTATTGGATGCAATCCGACAATCTAAATCACCTTGAGTTTTGTGACTTGCTGAAATATTATGTAAAGTTATGGCTACTTTTTCATTCCTAACCCCATTAGTATTATGCTAGCCTGACAGTACTGGTTTTATTTTTAATAATTTCTTTATGCTTTAATGCTTGTACATTACAGCATTTTCATCTCCGGGTGAGCCCCATGACACTGACGCACGCAGAGTCCATATGTATGTATACCTACATAACTCTCATGGCTCGCCCGAAAAATACTATTCCTTACTAATTATATTAAAGTTTGCATAGCATTATAATTCGTTTGTAGGGCCAAGAAGTCAGGCATAATTTTCTATACAATTTGTATCGGTAGTATAGAATCTTTCATATTATATATTATATAATGAAAGATTCTATTGCAATTCTTATAATAAGAAAATCTGTTGTCCCGTTGTTTTTACTTACTCGTATACGTAGAAAAGAGGAAGTCTTGTAATCGTCAAAAAATTTGACCTCGAGATTTTGACGGATTTACACGTTTTGGACCCTGAGTCCAAAAATACCGTTTTTCGAATTATGTATGTGTGTGTGTCTGTGCGTTAGTACGATAATTCGATTATGCTTTAACTTATTGCAACCAAATTTAACATGCATGTTTGACATCAAAATATAAGGTTTCTATCAACTTTTGAGTCGTCGATCACGAAAGTTAAGCAACCAAGTGCGCGGTACTCGGATGGCTGACCGAAAATTTAACATGCATGCATGACATCAAAATATAAGGTTTCTATCTACTTTTTATCTATCGGCGCCAACGATCTCCTCAAGTTGAATTACAGGCATCTCAATAAAGAATGAGTCCACTCATAAAAATGTGTGGACATAATGTTCAAATGTGCTCGATTCTCCATTGTAATCTAGTGAGATATCAATGTGTACGTACAATCTCAAATTTCAAATTGACAGTATTGTAAGGTAAGACGTCTTAAATCACATTTTTCATATATATTTTTTATTGTAAGTTTAATGATTAGTCTTTATTTTATTATACTATTACTATTATGATTAATTATTAAAGACTTGACAACGTGAATTACTCTTTCCAAATCAATACTATGAAAACTGTAAGGAAGAATAAAACTTGTAAAGTTTCTTGCCGGTTCTTCTCAGAACAAAGCCTCCTAGTAGACTCTTGAACCGGGGAACCCATCACTTTATCGCAATTAACTTCATCGATTTTCATTCCCCATAAAACTATTCGCAGATCTTTTTATACAATACTTAACAACTCCTAGAATCAGGTTACATCGCAATTTCATTTCCTCGAATAGTTGTTATCTACAAGCTCATTCCATCGTAAATTCTTTTCCTATTTTATTTATTTTATCGAAATAATGTTAAATCGATGTTTCGTTACCCATAATTTTGTTTCCACGTAAGTTTCAGTTTGCAGAATAGTTGAAACATCAAGTTTTACTACACTAAAAATAGTGTACATCGAAAATACTTTTTTTTATGTAATTACTCGTAATCATTTTTGTTATCCTGTGAAGAAAACCTATGGATTAAGTTAGGTAAGATTTAGAACAACATGCAGTCAGCAGCGGTGTAACCGAAGCTAACGGAGCTTGCTTGTTGTATTCTGTCATGCTACATGCATGCTTGCATTGCATGCTGTATGCATGTTTGCATTGCATGATGTATGCATGCTTGCATTGCATGTTGTATGCATGCCTGCAAGATGCTTGCCGGGGGGTGCAGGGGGGCTGGCCCCCCTGCTCGGGGGGGGTCGGGGGGCCTGAGGCCCCCCGCTATAAAGAAAAACCATTAATACGAAAATAAACCTAGGTTAGGTTAGGTTAGACTTGTGACCAAGCATAGCGGAGCGAGCGAAGCGAGCGGAGCATTATATTGCTTGCTGCATGTTTGCTTGCATGTTGCATGCTTGTTTGCATGCTGCATGCTTGCTTGCATGCTGCATGCTTGCTTGCATGCTGCATGCTTGCTTGCATGCTGCATGCTTGCTTGCATGCTGCATGCTTGCTTGCATGCTGTATGCTTGCTTGCATGGTGTGTACCTACTTGCAAATTAAGAATAAGTTTTTAAATTAAGAACTAACCTCAACAGTTTTTATCGTCAAACGTCAACAGGCAAATGTATCGTTCGATGATACATTACTGCGATGGAATGTTGTTAAACGAAACATTACAATGTGTAACGTTAAATATTGAAACATGTTTTTATAAATAGTGTTATCGATAACTTGATAGTTTATATGAAATGTTAGTTCGATAGACCGTTATTCTGGTAAGCAACACAACTTTGAAACATTTTTTTTATGAAAGTTTATTCGATAATATGAAACGGTGATTATTAGCTAGTCGATCAATCAAGAAAAATAGATATTGAAAATCGTGGAATAGTTTTCGGTGAAATGAAATTCGATGACAAAAAAATCTGTATTTTGATAGGTACCCCTTGAACCGATGGCATCAAACTTGACTTTTATAAATATAAGAAATTTGAGTTTGAGTTTATGCACGCGACAGGTCACCAGCAAAATTTGACCATGGCAGCGAGTCCGTCAACGCAGTATCTACTAATTTCTTCAGGACTTTGAAGCTGTTCACATATCCTAAATTGGTCGAAATGAGTATAATAACTACGTCTACTTATTTAACTGCACGGCTAACAGTGTCAAATCAGCTGTACATAAAACTTTTTCCAAAGTGTTGACTGCGCGAAAATGTGTTTTGTTTTTGAGCTCTCAAAAAGTAGAACAAACAAGGGAACGGTGGACGGTGAGGAAAGTTGACTGGCTTTGCCCATAAATATTATTTTTCTTCTCGGTAATCGATATTGTCAACGATTTGTGGCGTAACAGCCGTGATGGATGTTGTGCCGACGCTGAAAACATCGGCTTGTTTTGTCTTTTATTTGTAAGACTTTAACGTTTCGCGAAATGGACATTTCTTCAATTGCAAAAAGGAAGATGAGGTTTTTTTTTAAAGAAATAAAGAAACAAACAGCCCGCCTGATGTTAAGCTGTATAGATAGGTACATATTATTTTAGATGGGTTGTTTTTAAATACTTTCTTTTCAGGAAAGGCAAAGGAATTTAGTCCATACAGCCTTTATTTATCTTTTTTCTAAAGTTTGGATTAAAGTAGGTGTTTTTATCACATATTTTAATCCATGTAGGGGGTGTATGGCGAGAAATATATGATAGCAGATCTCACGATGATAACTGGCGAGGTGGGTAAATCCACTTTAATAATCCCGACTCAAGAAACACCATAAAATCTTTATTTCAAAGATACCTAATAATCACACTCGATCATCGCTCGACATCTGAGATCCAAAATCAACACTTTCAATGCACAAAATCCACTCGGAAATATTTCTAGATTTGAAATTAGAAAAGAAAAACGCACTAAACACTGTTAGACATTTACTATACTGGAATGTGAGTTAACGAAAAAGTATAAAGCACTAGCGGTCGCCCACGACTTCGCTCGGTTCAATGTCACTATCGCGCAAAAACTAACCTATTCTATTCCCAGAATCTCGAACTATTTTCAGAACAAATTTTATTAAAATCCGTGAAGTTCGTTCTTACGGGTAAAAAAAAATAAGAAAATACGAAAAAATAATAATAAGTGACACAAACACCGTTGCTATGCAACGAGAACGTAGCGTTCTCAACAATTGTGTTGAGAACGCAGAAAAACGTAAAACATTTACATGTCATGTAAATGTGTTTTGCTTATTCCGACTTATACTTAGGATCGACTATCTTTATCTTTATATGTAGGTAGTTCTCAATTTTTTTAAGGAACTAACCACAACAATCTTTGGCAGGTCAGCTAGTTATATATTAATATTTAGTTAGGATTGTAAGTTAATGTACAGTCAACAGCACGTCAGCCTATACAAAACTGTCAAATTTCTCCAAACGATTTTGAACCTAAGGCTATTCAAAATAACGTGCATAATCGATTGGGAAAATTTGACCGTTTGTGGTAACCCAACGTGCTGTTGTCTGTACTTACAGACAACAACTTTGACAGACAAAAATTTTATGCTGACTTGACCGGCTGTTGCCTGTCCATATGCGACACTTAAACCTAAAAATGTAAAATGTCTGTAAATCAATAATATAGTTCCGTATATTTGCCAATTCTTGCTCGAAAAATACTACACGAAAACATCGATATTCCAAACAATTTATTTAGCTATTATGGCTTTTTTGGTCATCCTGTTAAAATTTATGGAGCCATCATTATCCGTCACGATCAGGAAATTAAATGCGTTCCATTGTAAATACAGTTACTTGTTGTTACATTTAAATAAATATGATATAAAAAATATACTATTTCTACGAAATAAAGAACAGTGTAATTATAACTCGATTATACCCGGGAAGCGTAGTAACGGCGTTCTCTCCCACCCGGGAGGCACTGGTTCGAACCCCGCCACATACCAATGTTTTTTCAAATTTTGAATTCATATCTACGTTTAATCGACGCTTTTACGTTGAAAGAAAAAACGTGAGGAAAGCTGCACACGCCTATGAAGAAATTCTTAGGTTGCGTGTGAAGTCGACCAACCCGCACTTGGCCAGCGTGGTTGACTAAGGCCTAATCGCCCCTAATGTGGGGTAGGCTCCAGCCCTTCGGTAGGGACATTATATGAGCTATTGATGATGATAATACCCTTACTGCTGAGATGGTTTTGAGTGTAATATGTCCTAGTCGTTGGCTTTAGGTTGTTTGTTTACTGAATGATTATTATTTTTTGGATTTGATGCCATTTTTGTGTAGGCGACAGTCTGGCAACTTGTCACTACTTTGGGGAACTATATGACCCATACTGCCAGCTTTGTGTGTAGCTTTGTGTGTAACCGTTACCTGAAGCTCTGCTCCACCCCTTTTGGGATTGTGAGTGTTATTATAGGTGTATATGTGTGTATAATAGTTAAATTTAAGTTTTATTTTGAATAATTACAATTTTGAAATATTTTATTAAAGTCCATTGCATTTTGTTCTGTTATTTAATGATAAATCCATCATCATTAAATAACGGAACAAAATGCAGTTAACACTATTGTCATAGCGATATACAGAGACAAGATGATTGTAGCTAGCCTGCTGGGCTCAACATAAAACTTAACAAACCGAGCGCAAATTTCTATTTCCTTAGGGATAGAACCCGGGTCCGCTGGATTTGATTCCGGCGGGCGAACCACTAGTTTACCTAAGTCGTTTATACATTAATACATTCAAGATCATCATAATGACGTGGTCATACGAATTTAGTTATAATAAAGTTACGTTAGAGTTGAGTATATTTATTTAGGACTATCATGTAAGGAACTGCATCAATATTAACATGAATTCGATTGCAGTCTAAATCCATTTTCCTAATCAGTGTACAACAAGCGAAACAACAAAGGTCTAATCATCAATCCAAACATTTTATTCAAATCGAAATATTTGACACCGATTTAAATTTTAAAATAACATAATATTAAAATACAGAGTAAAATGAAAATGGACCAATACGATTGCAAATGAGCACCGCATAAGCATCTTGGAGATATTCCCGAGGTAACGCCTAAAACTCCACTCGGTCTGATTTGAATTTAAAATACTTCTCGGCAACAATGACAGTGCCATCATTTCGATGAGGCGTCTCAGTATTTGCGCCTATCCATCACCGCGCCATCAAAAGCTTTTGCAGACACGTACTCCGTTATTCATTACCTCCCATATTGCTATACTTATACAGCCAATGTTCCTTGTTCAAAAATTTTATTCGCCGATCTGTAGAGTACCACTTTAGGCTATTACATAATGTTTATATTACAGTTTTGAAGTCGGTTTAATTTTTTACAATCACTTTTTTTGTTCAATATCCGATCAGGCTGAAAAACACTAATTTTTTTTGTCAATAAAGCATATTTTTCTAAAATTTCACTACCTTAGAAAATTAAAGCGTTTATTCTATGTAAAAAATACAATGGAGAAGAGGTTACATTTTCAAAATCGTTTTTTTATATAACACATTCCAAGCTTTTTATTACTACAATAGAAAATTCAAAATATTTATTTAAACAGATATTTACGCGACGTTATATGTGAGTGTGAGTAATGTGATGTTTAGCTCAATTTTGGGAGTTACCGAAGACTTGCACATTGGCAATTTCACATCAATTAACTACGACGGGACCGCAAAATGATTATGCTAATGTACCAGGCAATTGGTTCCACGTTGGCCGCGTCGCGTAATTAAGCTCATCTGCAGTCGCGTCGCGTCTTCCTCGCTTGTATATTGGTTTACAGGAACGTTAGTAATAGACTCTGCTACTTGATTCTTCGCCCCCTCGATGTTCGTTACTATGATCAGGTGGAGAGGAGAGAGAAAGCCGATGTTACGGTATCTACCTGTTTCAACCAGCGTCCCTGTTGTCAGTTTAATTGCCGCCGTATTTTGTACTAGTACGCAGCACTAGTTTTCCCCGAGTTTTAAGGGTATATAGGTAGGTTCCTCCTCGAGGGAATGCCCACGAAGATTTCTCGTGTAAATTAAACAGTGTTGTACGTTTGGGAGTTTCCTAGCTAACAGTAGATGCTGAGCCCGATAGTTGCATGACCAACTTATAATTTATGTATCTACCTGCTCCAAGATTCATACCTATGTTTCGTGATAATTAAATTTATTAGTGAAACCCATTTGCATCGGAATAGCTTGCGGTTTCATGAATTATAATGTTAGCCATGTTTCATACGTTAAATGTTTCGCTTGACTAAATACTGAATTTAAAATTTTAGATGGCGTTTACTATCAAGCAAGCTGCCACTCCACGTACTAGGTTGACGGTTATGAGTTTTATAGCAAAACTGACTATGTAATGATTGCAAAAATTAAGTATGTTGTCACTCTCGGACTCGGATAGGTGTCCATTCCACCTGATGGTAAGCAGAAGTGGAGTCCAGAAGCGAATATAGTTAATGCGAGAGATAAATTGCCGCGCTAGTCACCATCGCCTTGTCGACCTGCAAGGTGCTTCTTTACGCTCCTTTTGAATGACCGAGGATTGTAGAAAGGAGGGACACGTGTGCTGGCATTGAATTCCATTTCTTGATTGTGCGACAAAGAAACGAGTTGCCAAATTTCTTAGTTCGCGTTGGAATGGTAGCCACAGTTTATCGGAGACAACGTAGATCAGCACGCGTAGTCCTTAAACGGAAGGTGGGATTAGGGAATAAAGCTTCTCAGAGCACACGCCGTGGTACAGACGGTAGAACGTAACATAGCGACATCTGCTGCTTCCAAACAGAAAACTTTACAACAACCTTAACCTGCTATATCTTATTATTATATTTAGTTAACTACAATTTTCCGTGATTCTCTATAAAGTCACGAATACTGTCTGTTATAATAGTCTAATAAATCTACAGACACATTGCTAAACTGATTTCTATTGTAACAAATGAGAGTGTTTTCGTGACCAACCGGGAACACCGATATTTTCCTTTCCTATTGCCTTTTGTTCGCGTTTCGTAAATATTTGTCGATTATTGAGGATTTCAATTGGGAATTGTATTGTTATTGATTGTGCTGTGTTAGGAAAAGCGTCTAGTCTTTTATTTAAATACCTGGTGAAAGTTATCGTTTTAAAAGTGAAGTTGTTATATTTAACATTTAAGATTCAAATCATCATTGATTCCTTTTCCTGTTTTAATTTTATTTGGGAATCAGTGTAATATTTTATTAGGTTTCTTCCACCTTGATCAACAGTCATTTCAACATTAACATCCTATATAGTAACTGGTTCGATTTGTGGTAGGCTCTAATTGTTAGTTGAATGTTGAGGGATTCGGGGACTGAAGCGCGCTTTCATTCTCGGCCTAATCGCTTAAGACCGGCCATAAATAGTCATAATTAAAAACGGAAATATAAGTTACGTCAAAAGACCCAATAAATGGCTTCTGTGCTGTAAAATTAATAGACATATAAAATATTGTTCAATAGCTGTTGTAGATGCACAAGGGGTCTCAAATCTGTTTATATATTTATAATGGATGTATGTATAATTATAACGTCACCCCTCTTGAGGTAATTGTGCCCTTTCAGTCCACTTCTCTGGTTGCATTTTGCAAGCGAAGCCCGTCTTCTCCCACTTCAATTTGGTCTCCCCTTGACTTTCTCGTATACCGGAAACGACTCAAAGGTTGATAGAAACCTTATATTTTGATGTCATACATGCATATTAAATTTTGGTCACCCATCTGAGTACCGACCGCGCACTTGGTTACATAACTTTCGTGATCGACGGCTCAAAATTTTGATAGAAACCTTATATTTTGATGTCATACACGTATGTTAAATTTGTTTGCAATAAGTTAAAGCATGCTCGAGTTATCGTGCTAACGCACAGACACACATACAGACACACAGACATAATTCTAAAAAAAATATTTTTGGACTCAGGGAGGTCCAAAACGTGTAAATCCGTCAAAATCTCGAGGTCGAATTTTTTTACGATTACAAGACTTCCTCTATACTACGTACGAGAAAGTAAAAAGATATTGTAGAAAATTTATTAATGTTTGTCGAAGTATTTTGTTTCGTCGGCACTTGAAAAAGAAACAAACAAGGAAACGGCGGTATGTGAACTCGACTGGGCTGACCCATAAATATTATTTTTCTTCGCCGTAATCGATATTGTCAGTGATTTGCCGCGTAACAGCCATGATGGATGTTTGCCGAAAATATCACCAAGTTATTTGTAAGATTCTGTTTAGAACTTTATATCAAACTAGCTGTGCCCGCGCGACTTCGTCCGCGTGGATTTCCCGTTTTTGCAACATTTTTTATTGATGCTCAACTCCTATTAGTCGTAGAGTGATGTTATGGACGTATATAAGCCTATATCACGGTTTCCTAAACTTTGCGTCGCGACGCCCTGGGGTGTCGCGGTTCTATCCCGGGGGCGGGCGTCGTGAGACGATCCACATAGAATGGCTGTCTAGCTAGCTTAGCGAGCTAGTTGAACGAAAATAAATGTAGACAAAGAAATGTAAGTCGCGATTTCTAAACTTGAACCCGGTTTTGAGATGCTCTGTTTTTAAAATAAGAAAATACACTGAAAAAAATCGACCGTCCAGCGCGGGCGAAAAAATCGAATAAGCATCTTTACGCTACCGGGACATTGCTTTCGCCGTCGAAATTTGTCTGTGCTACTTTATGTTTTTATGGTAATTTTTTTTCAGTCTTTCTAATTTTAAAATATTTGCGCATTTGTTAACGCCTAAATAATTCAAAATAAGCTATGTTTTTGTTTTTGTAGGTATGTACTTAACTTGGCTGTTACTATAACGGGGGGAGGGCTCGTAAAAATTAGAAAATTCCTAAGGGCGTCACTATGGAAATAAGTTTGGGAAGCTCTGGCCTATAGTGTTCCTCGATAAATAGACAATCATAGAATTTTTTAGATCAGTAGTTCCCCTTTGTAGGATTCTGTACCCAAAGGGTAAAACGGGATCCTATTACTAAGATTCATAAATAGAATAAAATAAATACTAATAAATAGAATAAAATAAATATTGAAGGGGCTCCCATAAAATAAGCGTGACTTTTTTTGGTCGATTTTGATAACGGCAACAGATAGACGCTTGAAGTAATCACAGAATATTTAGTTATATTATTCACTTTTAAAATACAACAACAAACGTGTTTTATTTCTCGGTCTTATTAACGATAATAACAGGTAGAAACTTGAAATATTAACAAAATATTTAAATTTAAATTTCAAATAATTTTTGGAGATTTTTGATAAAATCTATGGCACGGAACCTGTTGTGGACTGTATGCGAATGTTGTGAAGTGAAGCTGTTTGTTGAGGTAAGGAAGGTTCTTGTTGTTTCTTAGGAGTAAAAGTCGGGTACCTATCAAAATACAGATTTTTTTGTCATCGAATTTCATTTCACCGAAAACTATTCCACGATTTTTAATATCTATTTTTCTTGATTGATCGACTAGCTAATAATCACCGTTTCATATTATCGAATAAACTTTCATAAAAAAAATGTTTCAAAGTTGTGTTGCTTACCAGAATAACGGTCTATCGAACTAACATTTCATATAAACTATCAAGTTATCGATAACACTATTTATAAAAACATGTTTCAATATTTAACGTTACACATTGTAATGTTTCGTTTAACAACATTCCATCGCAGTAACGTTTCGTCGAACGATACATTTGCCTGTTGACGTTTGACGATAAAAACTGTTGAGGTTAGTTCTTAATTTAAAAACTAATTCTTAATTTGCAAGTAGGTACACACCATGCAAGCAAGCATACAGCATGCAAGCAAGCATGCAAGCAAGCATGCAGCATGCAAACAAGCATGCAACATGCAAGCAAACATGCAGCAAGCAATATAATGCTCCGCTCGCTTCGCTCGCTCCGCTATGCTTGGTCACAAGTCTAACCTAACCTAACCTAGGTTTATTTTCTTATTAATGGTTTTTCTTTATAGCGGGGGGCCTCAGGCCCCCCGACCCCCCCGAGCAGGGGGGCCAGCCCCCCTGCACCCCCCGGCAAGCATCTTGCAGGCATGCATACAACATGCAATGCAAGCATGCATACATCATGCAATGCAAACATGCATACAGCATGCAATGCAAGCATGCATGTAGCATGACAGAATACAACAAGCAATCTCCGTTAGCTTCGGTTACACCGCTGCTGACTGCCTGTTGTTCTAAATCTAACCTAACTTAATCCATAGGTTTTCTTTACAGTGAAACAAAAATGATTACGAGTAATTACATAAAAAAAAGTATTTTCGATGTACACTATTTTTAGTGTAGTAAAACTTGATGTTTCAACTATTCTGCAAACTGAAACTTACGTGGAAACAAAATTATGGGTAACAAAACATCGATTTAACATTATTTCGATAAAATAAATAAAATAGGAAAAGAATTTACGATGGAATGAGCTTGTAGATAACAACTATTCGAGGAAATGAAATTGCGATGTAACCTGATTCTAGGAGTTGTTAAGTATTGTATAAAAAGATCTGCGAATAGTTTTATGGGGAATGAAAATCGATGAAGTTAATTGCGATAAAGTGATGGGTTCCCGTAAAAGTCTCATCGGTAGTTCACTTAATTTATTTTAAAACACATTGGCTATATACATTTTATATCTATTGCACTTATCACTAGTCTTAACGATTGATTACAAGATTCAACCTTGAGTTCCAAAAACGGGAGGGTATATCGGACGGAGGTATTGCAGTTAGTGACTGGTAGACCGATCGCGGCGCGCTGTCCTCTACAGCTCTCCCCCCGGCGTAGACTCGTCGCAGCCATCTTTCACTGGGAGGACGGCGAGCTTGGTAGTTGGACGTCGCAGGATCCCTCCTCGTGTGCGGACGTCGGCGGAGCGCACTCGGCCGTCGGGGCCTGGGTGCACCTCGATGACCTCTCCTCGGGGCCATACGTTTCGTGGCAGGTTGGGGTCGGCGATCACGACTAAGTCGCCTCGTTGGAGTTGCTTCTCTCCAGGTGTGGCGGCAGCTTGACGGGGCACGAGTGTAGGAAGGTACTCGCGCACCCATCTCCGCCAAAATTCGTTGGCAAGCGCTTGACTCGCTCGCCAGACGCGTCGATCGGCTGGGTCGCAGGGTCCCGTGTGTGGTAGGCCCATGGAGGTTCCCAACAAGAAATGGTTCGGTGTCAGCGCCTCCGGATCATGAGGATCGACGGAAACGTGGGTGAGGGGCCGAGCGTTGATACTGTGCTCGGCCTCGGTCAGTAGTGTTGCCAGCACTTCTTCGGTCGGTGTCTTTTCGTGCAGGACGCTGGTCAGCGCGACCTTCACTGACCGCACCAGGCGCTCCCAGGCTCCCCCCATATTAGGAGCCCCAGGAGGGATGAACCGCCAACTTGTGCGGTGTCGCTGGCCAAGGTCCTCCAAGGCGGGCGCCCACTCGGCGTAGGCGGCGCGTAGCTCGTTGTCAGCACCCCGGAAGTTGGTTGCGTTGTCGCTCATCATTTCGCGTGGCCAACCGCGGCGCGCTGCCATGCGACGCAGCGCCATCAGGGCAGAGTCGGTGGATAGCGAGCTCACTATCTCGATGTGTACGGCGCGTGTTGTCATACAGGTGAAGAGGGCGCCCCATCGCTTCTCGTGGCGCCGTCCGATCTTCACCATCATCGGCCCGAAGTAGTCTACGCCGCAGTACGTGAAAGGGCGGTAGTAGGCAGCTACTCGGGCTCGAGGTAGGTCCCCGAAGATAGGTGTTCGTGGTCTTGATTTTCTCAATTTGCACAGCCCGCATTCTCTTGCTATTGTGCGGACTGTGGGTCGCAGGCGTAGAATCCAGTAGCGCTGGCGGAGGTTGTTCACTACTGTTTCTCGATTGGCGTGGTGTGCTTGTCGGTGTTCCTTCATCACCAGCAGGCGCGTAAAAGGGTGCCTGCCGTCCAAGATCGTAGGCTCCTTCATGTCGCGAGGTACGTCAGCTACGTGTATGCGTCCGTTCAAGCGCAGCACGCCGTCCTGCAGGGTGGGGTCCAGCCTGTAAAGCGGGCTGGACCGGGTGATTCCCTTCCCGTCCTGTAGGCTTCGGATTTCCGCTTCGAAGCTGTCTCGCTGTGCCCTCTGGATCCACATTTTCTCGGCCCGTTCTAGGTGGTGAACTTGCAGCTTGTTTCCTCGCTTGCGGCAGCCATCGATGAATACCAGCACGAAGGCGGTCGCTCTTATAAGTCGTTCGTATGAAGAGAACCGCGCGACGTCCGGTAGGTAGGGCTCCGGGCTATCTGTTGTGTGCCCTACGAGTTCGCTGTCATCTTCTTCGACTTCCTCTTCTATTGGCCAAGTGTCCTCTGGTCCAAGCAGGAAGGCAGGCCCGTCGAACCACCTGTCGTTGGCGGCTATGGGCTTGCTAGATGTGCGCGTCGCGTCGTCGGCTACGTTGTGCAGGGTAGGCACCCATCGCCAGTGTTCGGGCTCGGTGCGTTCGGCTATCTCCCCCAGACGGTGCGCGACGAAAGGCGTGTAGCGTCGTGCGTTGCGTCGTATCCAGTGTAGCACCGTGCGGCTGTCAGTCCAGTAGACAGTGCGATTTGGTACCCACTCGTGCTCGGTGACGACAGCGTCGGCGAGGCGCGTTCCTACGACCGCCGCCTGTAGCTCTAGGCGGGGTATGCTTTGTGTTTTGATGGGGGCCACCTTGGCCTTGGCTGCGGCCAGGGTGACGTCGATGGTGCCGTCGATGCGTCGCGTCCTCCAGTATGCAGCGGCGGCGTAGGCTTGCTCGCTTGCATCGCAGAAGACGTGCAGCTCTCTCTGTTCGGCGGCTCCGTACCAGCGCGGCAGGCGTAATTGCGCGACGCTGCCTCGTAGCGTTCGCAACCAGCATGCGAGGTCGTCAGCTTCGGCGTCAGGCAGGGGCTCGTCCCATCCAAGTTTGTGTCTCCATAGATCCTGCAGTGTGATCTTGGCTCGTATCGTGAAGTGGCTCAGCAGGCCCAGCGGGTCGTATAGCGACATGACCGCACATAGGGCTTCGCGCTTTGTTGGTGTGCGCTGTCGCCCGATGACCTCCTCTGGAACTCTGTGTAGCGTCGTGTTGAAAGCCAGCTGATCTAGCTTAGCGTCCCACAACAGGCCGAGTGTCTTGTCTGGTGCCGGCGCCAAGCAGGTGGGGTTGTTCGATCGGAGCCCCGTTTCGATGTGTTCTCTGACTGCGCGTGCATTGGAGTTCCACCCGCGCAGCTTGAACCCTGCTTGTGCGTGCACGAAGTTCACCTCGTCGATCGTTCGTATCGCTGTCTCGGCGTCGTTGAAGGACTCGACGTGGTCATCCATGTAGTGGTTGCGTGTGACTGACTTGTACGCAGCGGGATGGGTGACCGCGAAGTCTTTTGCGTTCCGATCTCGAACGCTGTGTGCCAGGAACGGTGAGCTGGAGGCGCCGAAAATCATCGCCGTCATCTTGTACTTTTGCGGCGGCCGGTGTCGGTCTTCTCTCCACAGAAACATTTGGGCTGGCTGGTCTTCTTCTCTGATGCCGACGCGCAGGAACATTTCCTCGATGTCGGCGGTGACTGCTACTGGGCCCTCTCGGAACCGGAACATGATGCCTTGCAGCGATCGCAGCAGGTCCGGCCCCTCCAGCAGTAGGTCGTTCAAGCAGATTCCGTGCGACTTGGCGGCGGCGTCGAATACCAGGCGCAGCTTCCCCGGTTTGTTTGGATTGAAAACCGTGAAGTGCGGTAGGTACCACTGCCTCTTGTTGCCCTCTTCGGTCCCGTCGCATGGTTTCGCGTACCCCTTCGTTAGCAGTGCCTCAACTTCGTGTTTGTATTGCGAAGCGAAGCCTGGCTCTCGTTCGAACTTCTTTTCGATCGATTGCAATCGCCTGAGTGCGGCGTTGTAGCTCGGTGGCGTAGCGGTATCGTCCTGGCGCCACGGTAGTCCCACCTCGAAACGGCCGTTGACTCGTCGGGCGGTAGCTTCGAAAATCTCGACGGCTCGTCGTTCGGAGTCCGCGACCTTCTCGGCGAGTGATACCCCCAGCGCGTCGATCTTGAAGTGTTCTTCGACTAATCTTTCCAGTCGCTCATTCTCTTCGTCGCTGTGGTTCGGTGTGAACATGTGCAATATCGACGCGCAGTCTCTGCCATATAGAGACCGCGGTGCGGTGCCGTGGATTGTCCAACCGAGTTCGGTGAGAGAAGCGGCCGGTTCGTTCTTTCGGCCCATCTTAACTCGCCGTGACACAATGAGGTGCCAATTGTCGGCGCCTATCAGCAGCTGCGGCTTCGTCTTCTCGTAGCAGACTTCTTCTTTGTTCAAATCCTGGAGGTGCGCATGACTCAGCAGTGTGGCCGGTACTGCTTGACTGTGCAGTACCAGTTGCTGTGTGGTGCGCATCTTCACCCGGTGACTGTCGGCGCCTCTCTTGCTCTTGATCTCTGCCTCGATGAGCTGGCTGTTGACTTCTCGGCTGCTGGATGTCGCGCCGTGAATGTGGAGCGGTCGCGTAGGCCCCTTGAAGCCCAGTCGTCTTGCCAGTTCCTCTTCCATCAGCGACACGGTGGAGCCTTCGTCCAGTAGCGCGTAGGTGTCAGCTTCCCCCTCCGGGCCTCCGACGGTGACCGGAACCACCTTCAGCAGCACCATGCTTCTGTCTTCGGCGGCGGCGACAGCTACTGACACGTTCTCTTCGGCGGCAGCGACAGCTACTGACACGTTCTCTTCGGCGGCAGTGGCAGCGGCGTGTTCCGGCGTCCTAGATTCTTCTCTTCTTTCTTCGAAGTGTAGCAGGCGGTGGTGGGGGCGGCGGCACTCGTTCAGACCGCACGCTCCCCTGTTGCAGCGTTGACGTCGGTGGCGGCTCTCCAGACACTTGAAGCACACGCCGTTGTCCTCGACAATCTTCCATCTTTCGTCGACGCTGGCTGCTCGAAACTTCTTGCAGTTTGGCAGCAGATGTTCTTCGTTGCAGCTCGTACACTCGTATTTTCTTTCTTGCGGCGGTGCTGTGGCGTCCGTCTTCTTCACAGGAAATGCGGTGTCTGCAGTAGTCGTATATATGTTGACCTTCTTCTTCACGGCGCCCGTCGGAGCCGATGTTGCTAATCGGGACGTCTTCGGTATCGCAGCCGCAACCGGGTGCGACGAGTACGTAAATTGTAGCGCCAGGTCCGCTTCCTCCATCAGGAACTGTGACAGCAAGACGAGTTGTGGGTCGCTGCTGCGCATGCGTTGTTTCGCGTAGTCGCACCACCGGGCGCGCAAGTAGGGGCTCAGCTTCTCCAGTACCTCCCTCGGCAGCATCGGGTAGTGTAGATAGTCACGGCGATCTATGTTTTGTAGCACACATACGATGTTTTGGAGTTTTACTGCGAACGTGTTGATTTCGTTGGCGGAGCTCCCCAGGCGCGGCAGGCGGCGCAAGTCTTCCATCGCCTTGTCTATGATGAACTCTGGGCGACCGAAGCATTGTTCCAGTGTGCGCATTACTTGTGCGGGGGTTGATACGGTACACAGGAGACCGGCGACTGCTTCGCGAGCTTCCCCTCGTAGACAGTTTCGAAGGCGGGCCATGTTCTCGGTGGGCGCGAAATTGTAAGTGGCGGTGGATTCTATCATCGCCGCTTTGAAGGGTAGCCACTCGTTGACGGCGCCGGAGAATGTTGGCAACTCGGTGGCCTGCCGGGGCGCGGGGCGCACCCGGGACATCCTCTCGAACGCTTCTGTGAGTTGCTCGATCCCCTTCTGTCGTCGTGTTGGCGTCGGTGATCGCGGTCGGCGAGCGTCGTTTTCATCGAAGTGCACCCGTTCGTGGTGCCGCTGGGTTGCGTATGTCGGTTGCTCCCCCCGTGCGGTCAACGGGGTCCGCAGCGCCTGCGTAGGGACGGCGTCGTCGGTTGTAGGCGCCTTGTGTCCCGGAGTAATTCTCTCCCCCCGTCGCACGGAGGGAATTTCGACGTTCTGTTGCAGCCAGCTATCGATGCGCTCGTTGATGTCGGCGACGCACGAACCTTCTACGTCGACTTCTTCTTCTCGAATGTTCTCGATGTCGACGGCTAACCTCTTCCTGATGAGACTTGTTTCAATTGCGAGTTCTTTCTTCCTTATTTCTGTTTCAATTGCGAGTTCTTTCTTCCTTATTTCTGTTTCAAATGCGAGTTCTTTCTTCCGTATTTCTGCTAGTCGCTCTTCCGTTTCCAATTGTGCGTTCCGTATGCGGGCCACGGCGCTGCTAGTCGATCTTCGTGATGCTCTGGACCTCGAAGGTGACGGGCGACGTGGTGACTCAGCGCGTAGAGCTTCGCTCGGACGAGAGAGACGCGAAAGGTGCGCAGAGGTGTGCAGCGCTTCGGCGCTATAGCCCCCCCCCTCGGCGCCCATGGCGACAGTCGCGTCTCTGTTGTAGTCCGCAGGTGCGTTGCTTGATGCCTCAGGTCGGTCGCGAAGGGTGGTGTCGATCAGACCACCCGAACGTGCCGCGCCTTGGCTTGCGTTTGCCGACGGAGAACGCGGAGGATCCGTAAATACGGTTTTTGGTACGGGTTCTTGAGAGCGTGTCCTCACCATTTTTTCTTGCATTTAAATATGGTGAGCGATGAAACCAGGAAACTGTTGTGTCCTGGCGCGGGTTTCTTCAATCTGGCTAACGAAATACCAGGAAAAACTGTTGTGTCCTGGTGAGAGTTCTTAAAATCCGGCAATCGATGGACCAGGAAACTGTTGTGTCCTGGTGCAAGTTCTTATAATCCGGCTCGAAGGACCAGGAAACTGTTGTGGACTGTATGCGAATGTTGTGAAGTGAAGCTGTTTGTTGAGGTAAGGAAGGTTCTTGTTGTTTCTTAGGAGTAAAAGTCTCATCGGTAGTTCACTTAATTTATTTTAAAACACATTGGCTATATACATTTTATATCTATTGCACTTATCACTAGTCTTAACGATTGATTACAAGATTCAACCTTGAGTTCCAAAAACGGGAGGGTATATCGGACGGAGGTATTGCAGTTAGTGACTGGTAGACCGATCGCGGCGCGCTGTCCTCTACAGAACCCTTCGTTCGCGCGTTCGACTCCTTCTAGGTGGTTTTTTTTTGCAGGCTATCTCTGATGACCTTCTTGAAGTCATCAGGGCTTTCAAGCTTTAAGGTCGAATCACTCCAAAGAGGATTCCTGACCGGTGAGCATCTCCCTCGGAGGAGTCTCTGAACCTATTAGTCTCTAATGCGTCCGAATCTGACGGGATCAGTAGTTCCTAAGATAAGCGCGTTCATCTAAACAAAAAAACAACTCAGTATAGATGCGTGCGTAGTACTTGATCATTATTTAGCTGCGGAGTTATGTTAATACTGTAATATCTCTGAAGATATTCATTGAAATCTAATGATGTAAAGAACAATTTTGTACAAAATTAAATACTTGTGATGAATAAAGTATAAATTTTGATAAGGAATAATATGATTTTTACAAAAATACCTTCGCATCTAATGCATTATTTTAGAACAAATTTTATTAACTAAAACAGGTTATAGCGAGTCAACCTTAAGAGATAGATAAATGCTGTCTGGAACTTTTTTTTAGAACCTTTAAAGGAAAATAATTCCGTGATACATAATTTTTGCGTAACTTTAACCGTTTACCCAGCGCACGCAACAAAAGCTCTGAAAATCAAAATTTATTATTTTCCGTTTATTTCAAACTATAATATCTCTTAGGATATTCATTGAAATCAAATGAGGTCATTAACAATTTTGTTCAAAATTAAATGCTTGTGATAAATAATGTATTTATTTTGATAAGGAATAATATCATGCATACAAAAACACCATCGCAGATAAACTTTTGATTAAAAAAAAATTTGATTACCAAAAAGAAAGGTTATAGTGAGCCAACCATAAAAGATAAACATATGCTATTGCGGACTTTTTTTTAGAAAATTTAATGGAGAATAATTCTGTCATACATAATTTTTCCGTAACTTTAACCGTTTACGCAGCGCACGCAGGGAAAGCTTTGAAATGAAATATTTTTCTCCCGTTTTTGCAACATTCTTCATTAATGCTCAGCTCCTATTGGACGTACCGTGATGTTATATAGCCTATAGCCTTCCTAGATAAATGGACTATCCAACGGAAAAAGAATTTTTCAATTTGAGTCAGTAGTTGCTGAGATCTTAGGGTTCAACCAAACAAACAAACAAACAAACAAACAAACAAACTCTTCAGCTTTATTATTAGTATAGATTACGTATTTGCGTCTAGTCTTGTTATTCATAGTAATTGCTGATTAGTCGGCAGAATGTGCCGGCTTTGTCATTCAATCATATTTATTGTAACAGATGTTAAATCTAAATTTAATTTATCACTTCTTCTTTAAATTAACTTCAATTATTAAATCTCATACTCCTCCGTGCGTGCAATGTGCTTTAAAAAGGGACCAACTTTATTCTTTACATAATAATTATAAGTATCTAACAAAGAAACGTGGAGTTTCACCAGAGTTCTGGTCGTAGTAACACGTGTTGTGAGACTCAATTTTTCTTTCAATCTACCGGAACTTAAGATTGTTTTTAAGTATAACCTTACTATTTTCAGTTGACATTTAGCTTAATCCCGCAAAGCCTTTAATTAAGAATAAGATAATAAGAACAAATACAATACAAGATGTCGAATTTCTCGTTGTTAAAACACGCGGTGAGAGACTCCATTTTTAACTCAATGTACCGAACAATTTTATTATTACTTTAAATACATTTTCACCTGACATTGGCAAAATGCGTCGTACCTTTGATGTGTCGCCACGCTATTAGAAAAAAAAGATGTCGAACGAAATGAATTGTTAGCAAGAGTTTGATTTATCAGTCTTTAATGACTGTATTTGGATAATGACGGGATGGTTTTCTAAGAAAAACCTTGTTGTGTAATTGATGTTTTTTAACAGGCGTGATTAATTTTATTTTAAACGCGAGACTTGAAATAGTTTATTTTTAGTAATTTAAGGATAAAAATAGCAACAAATGCCGTAAGATATTCTAGTCGAGGTGTAAAGATTGTATTACAACGTAATACGAGTAACTTTTATACTTACATAAAATAACTACATTATGTTGACCTGAACTTCTAACTAAAATGAAGGAGTCACAAAACAGTATTTGGACAATGGTTTTTATTGAGCATGTGCCGGTATGCGGTATGTTTATTTTGTGACCCCAACTCGGCATAAGCATTGTAATTATGGTATGCAATAAAGCATTTGAATTTGATATTATTTTGGAATATTGGAGAGATTGCTGTAGTAGATCACTACGGATTACATGTGTGCGTGCAGGTATAAGTATGTTCACAACAGGGTCACGTCGACCGCAATGAACACGCCTCCAAAATCTGTAGAAATAGTTTAACCAACGGAGACTGATAGGCCGAAGATTTGAGATTCCTTGGTGCTCTGCGGCGACATTTTTTCTCGACCCTTAAATTACCAGTTAAGTTCATTCTGAATAATTTATGAAGAGGATCTCACATAAATCGTGTCGATAAATTTGGATCGGCTTCGCGTAGTTCAGTTTTTTGGATACAGATATCACGGATTTTATTTTATTAGGAACTAGTTATTCGACCCTGCTTCGTCTGTGATACTATTCAAATGAAGCTTCACATACATAATAGTTATTTTTGCAAAGCTTGTATTGTAGTTGTGGAAATATTTAGTACACTCAAATGTTTTCGGAGAATTCGGCATATCTTCACAAACATTTCAATATTATTTCAACACAAGTACCTAATGTTGGTAATAATTTGACACTTTCAAATATGCTGCGCTGCGCTTGTCTGAACGGGCGCCTAAATCGAAAATATGTTCAAGTAATATGGAAAATAAATCGATGGCAGCAAAGTAGATGCGGACATCTACATTTTTGCGAAAAATTAAATGTTGTTTTTTGAAAATTTGCATATTCAACCCTCTCTGTAGTCTGTGTATAATTACGTTTTACACTTGATTTATAACGTTTTGGTTTAATGTGTTGTTTTGGATCATCCTGTCTTTTGTCCTTTTCCGAATTTTTGGACGGTAAAAGTGGCTTACATTTTGTCTTAAAGGTTAAGAAACGTCTTTCAAGAGTAATGGTTTCTTCTAAATCTAAAATTACCATCATCTCTTCTTCACCAATTTTCTCATCGGCTAGCATGGCCAATTTTAATGCTTCGTAAACCTGAAATAACTTTATTGCTATTTCAATTGATTGTATTGTTTATCGATAAAGTTTGATATTTATTAATAATAACCGGTAAAAGTACATAATTAATTACTTTTGATACTAGAAAAAATACACTGAAAAAAATCGACCTGCCTCAGGCGGGAATCGAATACCGCATCTTCCGCATTGGGTTTGATTCCCGCCTGAAGCAGGTCGTTTTTTTTTTAGTGTATTTTTTCTAGTATTACAAATATTTACGCGTTTGTAAACGTAAAAATTATTCCATAATTACTTTTGCCTTCAATTTTGGTAATCTATATATATAAAAATGTTATGTTGGTTTGTGTATGCTTCCAAAACTCAAAAAGTTCTGCATTGATTGAGTTGAAATTTTAACATGATATAAAATCCGCATCAAGGATTGTTTTTATCTATTTTTTGCATCAGTCACATATCTGCGACCGCGAGAAAACAGTTTTTAAGTATATCCACAAGTATTGCAAAATTAAACTTATATGAAATGTATTCTTTGTTTTGTTTCTCATTTCTCAACCATTCAATCACAATGTGCCACTGCGAAGCGTGGCAGGGTACAGCTAGTCTATATATATAAAAATGTTATGTTGGTTTGTGTATGCTTCAAAAACTCAAAAAGTACTGCACCGATTGAGTTGAAATTTTAACATGATATAAAATCCGCATCAAGGATTGTTTTTATCTATTTTTTGCATCAGTCACATATCTGCAACCGCGAGAAAACAGTTTTTTTAACGATCAGATGTGTACCAAGTAGCCATATAGTTTATGGTGTTTTGAAATTTGAATTATGACAACTGTCAAAAAAATAATAAATTGAGATTGATTGATTGTGACAAGCGGTTGAGCATCAATGAAAACTGTTGCAAAAACGGGAAATCCACGCGGACGAAGTCGCGCGGGCACAGCTAGTTATTAATAATTTTCAATTAATCACACTTACCGTAACATATATATAACTATAACTCGTGAACAAATGATTGTGTTCATCACACTAACATTTGCCATCACCAGGACTCGAACCCGGACCGCCTACCCGAAGTTTAGACAGCAGAGTGGTCAGTAACTCCACCTCGACGGCATCAACTAATAGGGAATACAGTAATACATATATTTAACGGATTTGATTACTAAAACTGATGAAACATGACTTTCAAAGGCTGATAAGGTGCACAAAGGATACTCATTACATCCACTTTGTGCGCCTGGGTGATATGGCTTACATAGGTGATTTAATTCCTAGGTGCTTAATGAATGCACATTGCTCCCACTTTTTGTTCCTGAATTATTTGGCTCAGGTGGTTTAATTCTTAGGTGCGCAAAGAATGGGGTTCAGTGCCTATCAAATTCGACGCATACCTGACCCGCAAACCACCACCTGCTAGATTGATACTTGCATCCAATGCCCTGGGTGGTTTTGCAGTAGTTTGCGTAGGAGTGCTCAGAAATATTATCTTAGTATATTGTCTGGATACATACGAGTATACACTGTTTACTAAAACATAGACGAGGAGACGGTCTACACGGAAATAGGAGGCCTAGGCTACCTCAGTCCCCGTCCTGAAGATCGCAGCAGGGTGTTGTGGTAAGCATTCTCTAAATCTCCTCCTTGTAGCCTCATGCAACTTCCTCTCTATTGAGCTAAGGTTCTTGACATGCGCTTTACACAGAGCCTGAGTAAGTTTCAGGTGTTGCGAGACGGTTGGGTGGCGTGTCTGATTGGGACGTGTGGAACTCAGTGCGTGGAGTGAGCTTAGATGATGGCAACTGCCAGTATGTCAAACGCCAGGGTCCTATGCCCTCGGATGAGAAGGCTCCTCATCCATGCCGTGCTCGTAGTTTGGTGACCTCAGGGTTTGGGGTCGCCCCGAGCGTGATGATGAGCCCCGGGTTGGCAAATACTGGTGTGTCAGACCACCGCGTCTTAGGTCCACCTACGGTTTGGGGTGCATATCCGGAAGCCTCCTCGTGGCGGACCCTGGTAACGTGGTGAGGAAAGTTTCGCGGCGGGTGTGTGGCTTTTCATGTCAAGTGTCCCCTTGGCATTCGATGCAGCGTTGGGATGGTCTCGGTGTAGTCGCGCTCACGTGCGCAGATCCCGAGCCGTCCCGTAATAGCGCACTGAAGGTCAGGCCGGGGAAGATGTTTAGTGGGTATGGAGGAAACGCCTTTACTTGACCTCCCCGTCAACAAAAAAAAGGTCCACCTACGGTTTAACCTCGGTTCCCTTCGATGGCGACAGTGTCGGGGTTCCACTGAATGGACAGTGGTCCCTCAGGTCGGAGGATGTCAGGTATACACAGTATCGAGTCTGTGTCAGCCCCATTACGCTGACTCGAACAGAGAAAATAACTCTCTTGAACCAATGGTATTAAAATTGACTTTATAAGAAAAGCTAAGTATATAACTCAGTAGTCCGGGTAATTTCGTTTCCTAAAACTTTATAATAAAATGATAATAATAAAATATTTGATAATATTTAAGTAACCTAACAGTCGCACTATGATTCACTGTGTAAAACAACAATTAATATGCCAAAACAATTCGTACGTTCGCTTGTGGGGAAATTATTTGACCAAATAATAGTGTTTGTACAGGCAACAACGCAATAAAATCTGTGAAATATTTACAATACTTTTTTTATCTGTTGCACGTCGCTACTACTAAAATAAAAAAGATATGAAATGGCGTAGCGTGGCTATAAGCTATAAGCTGCGCCAAAAGAAAAGTCCTTTTGTTCTTAAAAAATTGGTCTGAGTGTCCTAATAAAGTTTGCTAAGGCTTTCGTAATTATTTTACCTGCGCAATTTTCTTAGACCTAAGTTAGGTTTTGTTACGGGACCTTAATACATAATTTGATTTTATTTACAAATCAAAATATGATATATGTGATACGCAATAAAGATATTTGATCTGAAAATTCATCATCATCGGCCATATTGCTTTATCTAAAGCTTAGAAGCTTTCGCTACCAAGTCACTTAGCGACATAAGCGATGACGATTGGCGACGGCTTAGCCAATCCCATTAACTTTATTCTTATCGTTTTTAATTTGTTGTTTTGTCTACGCCCGCTGATTGTAAGTTATGAAAATGAAAGTGCAAGATAACGGCACATGGGTGGGAGTTAGTTATTGTTTCTGCTTTATCCGGCGAATGGATAAACATGTAAACACAAAACGTAGGCAGTAATCTTTCTCAATTCATTGAACCACTTATCTCTTATTGCAGATATAACAAGAAAATTTAAGTAAATTTAACAGCAATTTACAGTATGTTAACTGTTGTGACTGTGCTTATTGCCTCCCTCGTTACACTCCGGGCCGGATGATATTGCTAATTGGGTTTCCTGGCTTCCGGAAATCGTATAAAGTTTAACTAATACTGCAAGCCGCTGACACGAGCAGACCGTTACCGTAATTGCTTGGTACACAGGCGTCTGAGCCAGTCGCTGGTGCGTTCATATTTTCAATTATTACAATGAGATCGTGCGTTTTATTCGGTGGGCTTACGCTGTAAGCTAAGTGCAGATTACAGCGCTGGTTGCCATTCCATTCAGTTTTATTATAATTGTTACAGGTCTAGTTAAAAAAAACTGTGAATATTATGTGCCCGCTGCCACTTAGGGTTATCTTGCCGATCTCATCATTGATATGATCACGCAGAGAAACTACGAGCATAGCACTCTCCATTGCCTTTTGAGTGACCTTGAGTCTTCTTATAAGGTCCATTATTAACGGCCACATTTCGGTTCCGTAGGTCATGATTGGTATTAAAGACTTGTTTTGAGATATCGCGGTAGATCGGCCGAGAATATACCGCGTAACTTCGCGAGCGCTGCTCAACTCAGCCGAGCTGGATTCGTCGATTGACCTCTTTCTTGAATTCGGACTTACCAAGTTGGGCTTTTTGTGCCAGATAAACATCCAAACTTCCAATGGAGAGCTTGCAACCTTCACAGGAGTAGGTACAGCATGGGTAACCGACATGATTGTTGTGTCATGCATGTTCATTAGGTCTTAAAATGATTGAGACCCACTTGTTAGGATACTCTTACTCTACGTAGAGAGATCGTCGATAATGGTGTCTAGATCTTCCAAATCTTAGCCATGTGGCAAATTATACTCTACCGTCTTCTGTATAACCTGCCGCAGCGTAGGTATGTACTCGTGTGTGGTCTATGATACTAAAGCTTTTTCGGAATCCGGCTTGTTCGGTAGAGAATGCCTTAAGGTATTAAGTCCGCCATTTGTATCTTTTTGTATACAAAGAAATATTCTATCTGACTGTTATAAGCCTTAAGAGTGGGGATTTTTTAAACATACCACCTATTGTAGGCTTTATTTGAGGCGGTCAGCGCAAAAGTGACCTAAGCCTCAATCAAAAATGGCCTAACCCTCAATTTTTCATATTGTGATTAATCTTCTACAATTAAATAAAAATGTGTTAAAATTTAATTCAAAATCGGCCTATCTCTTGTTTCCCCAAGCATCAATAGATGGCGTTGCAAAAGTTCTTTTTCCATTGATTTTTTTCTCTCAACGTAAACTTTATAAGTGGCCACTTGAAGGTTAGGCCACTTTTGCGCTGATAGCCTCATTTCTGAACGGAAAAATATTCCCGTGACTGCTTCAAATGTTAGTAATACTTGCATGACTTGATCCATGGATACTACACTATTCTTCTACATCATATCCTCGTTCACAATATTTAGATAGAGAAGATGGAATTTTTGTAACACATTCCATTACACCGTCGGTCGGACAAAAATTTCAACTCATGTACTTCTGGATGCCATTCCAAATCTACTTTCCATAAGATCGTGTAGGCTGTAAACCTATATCAAATGTCAAGCTTCATTGAATATAAAACCACTACGGGCGTTAAGGATGTGTAGCCACTACACACGATTCAAGACAATATTTTCTTTGTCTTGAAAGCTTTTAGGGCAAATATCGAGAGTACGATGATCACGTGAATATTACTTTTATCTCACGAATGCAGACGAGACATGACTGTTTTTGTAAAGATATATATGCACAATGCGTCTATGGGCGACAGTGCTGTTACTGAGCGCAGCATTGATGCCCACCGGCATGCATGGCCCGTGTTATGTTGTTATTGGGTATATTATGTAAATTACATCTAGGTCCATCCCAAGTTGACTTCCCACGTGCGATTGTCGAATTATTAAATTAAAAATATATAAATTATAAGTCTCACGATTCAGCGAGGTAATGCAGCCAGTGTTATCGGTACACTTCCTGTTTCAGAAGACCTAGGCGAAGTATTTTATCTTTAATTTAGTAGTCTTTAAGTATTTTGTATTTAGTTTTAGTATCCCTTTTATAACGTAGTTTGATTAGTTTTTATTAAGTAGCTTTATAAATTATAATGTTAGTACTTAAAGAATCGGCAATTAAAATTATATTTTGTACAAATCATAAAAAATAAATTACAAATATTGTATTTATCAAATTCTTATTATATGTAAATTCTGTTAAATAATACAGAAGGTTTACGTATACAAACCTTTTTTAAATTTTGCTGTTTTTGTATGAATAGAATGTAACTTAGTACCTACATATTATAAGATCTAAAATTAATTGTACAAAAGCGATCACTTCCAGGAAACCTTAGAATGGATAGAAATACATAGATAAGTATATTCTATACATTCTGTAAATAGTATTGTGTAGATAATATAAACATTGTACTCATTGCAACAACAATATTGTAGCAGTTACAATGAGCATTCCTATTTGTTTATTCTCTTTTATATTATTGTCTTTAACGATAATATCTTATATCAGTAGTTTTCATTTGATCTTTTATAGTACTGCTAAAGAAACAAAATCACCCATTACACAAATTGAAGACAATCTGAGCGAACACTTTTTCTGTAGCAACCATTTGGTCCCGAACCGCAATGTATTTCCATGTCATTCTATTTCCTTCATTAGTTTTATGAGAATGTCGCATTGTTTTGTTTATTTGTAGGAGGTTAAGATAAAAACGTGGGGATACAAGACTTTACACAACGAAATGTACATTTCTATATTTATATCCTAGTGGTAGCTAATTGGTGATTTATACAAAATATTAAAATAGCTCATAGTTATGTGCTTAGATTTGCTCTTTGATTTTTACTGACCGAGAAAAACTGCTAACTCTTTTCCTTGTTGTTTTAATGAAAAAAAGGTTAGATCTGTTTCTCTCTCTTTCGATTTTTTTCTTAAATTTAGTCGATAACGAAATTTGGCATTCGTCAGTATTAAACTCCTCTTTTATTTTATCTTAAGTATATTTAATTAACAAATACGACAAAGTTAAAGCTGCAAAATAAATTATGCTGCAAAAATTCCAAATAAACAAGACTTTCAAGAATCTGTACAGCCTGTGGAAACTGTGCACAGAAAATAGTAGTAGTAGTAGTAGTATATTTATAGTATAGTATATGTTCACGCTCACACCAATTATCTAGCCCGAAGTTAGTATCATTAAGAACTTGTGTTACGGATACTAGATAACGGACTTTTTTTTATATACATAATATTTTTTTTTTAGATATTTTTATAAATAAACCTAAATAAATATATAAACAACCATGACTCGCAAACAAACATTCGTGTTCGTCACACAAATATTTGCCGCTACCAGGATTCGAACCCGGACCGCTTGATGTGTAGGCAGCTATACTGACCACTCCACCACGACGGCGTCAAAATTATAATGTTACCAAAAATTGAGTTCAAATTAGGTAAGTACTTGAACTTTGATTAATGTACTTAAAATATATTAATTATTATTATTTCATCACATACTTATAGATTGCGATGAGTTAATTATTTATCTTTTGTAGTTCCTTCTATCTGGTCAGGTTAAATAGTGTCGACTAAATCTAAAAAAAATATTGTTTCAATGTATTCAAATATTAGTTTAAAGAAATTATGCAGGTAAATGAATTACCGACGTGTTAGCACAGAAGCTCTGCGCAATAAATTTTAAGGGTAAGAGAACACTTCAGAAAGAGTAGGCAACGTTAAGTGGTTTAGGAATTTGTGTTGTAGGACGAAATAATTAAACACGTCGCTTTCGAGCTAAACTCTATTTTGTTAAGGTTTTGATTCGCATCAACAAAGCGAACGTCGCCGCCGCAAATTGCGAACTCATTGTTTGGGCTGCACAAACATTCGCTAGCGTCGTTTCCTCCATCACAAAGGAACTCCATTTACAGAAACCAAATCATTCTCATTGTTTTTATTCCAAATTACTTGTAATTCTATGAAGTACACCCATTATAGAACACACAAGGCCGGGGCTCCGAAATGAACAATCCTAACAAGTAATTTTTCGAGATCAAAAGATCTTTTCGATGAATAGCCAAAACGAAATCTTGTTTTTGATATTGTTTTACTCAGGCCTGTCAGGTACGGCAACTTAAATGGATTCGGGTTTTTCGTGACGAGTAAGGCTGAGTGAGATCTTCACGAAAAATGCTTGAAAAATGAGATCAAAGGACGTTGCACGATGTAGCTAACTTTAACGCAATTTTCGTTTCAGGTTAATGGAGCGCAAGCCGAACGATCATTTTCTTTATTTCTAATTAACTGTCTGCTTCAAATCTTGTAAAACTTAAAATAAATGGTTTTTTTAATGATGAACGCTTTTTGTTAGTAACTATAGAGAAGGTAGGGGATAGGGTCCGGAACTAGCCGTGGTGGGAAAATAAAAACAACTCGACGATGCCATATGACTTCGAATGCCAAGGGGACACACTTGACATCAAAAGCGACACACCCTCCGAGGAAGTTTCCCCGCCACGTTATCAGGGTCCGCCACGAGGAGGCTTCCGGACGTGAACCCCAGTAAGTAATATACCTAATAAAATCAACAAGATTGTTTATTAAACCAATGTCCTTATGAACAAACGTGCCTATCAGCCTTTTGACCTGAGATCAAGATCGCAGATAACATCACTGGCAGGATTCAATAACATAACTAATAACCATAGATTAATATAAGTACTTACGTACTAATAACTACCGACAGTTTCCATTGCGATGGTAGAATTTTGATCTGTCATAAACTTATGATTAGTAAGTAAAAGCTTAGATAGATAAGTTATTGAAACCGCAGCCATAAGAATGTCTTATATTAACAACCTAACTCATTTATTTCATACCATCATTACGCGAGAATTCTTTGAAAAATGGCAAAAAACTTTATACCCAAGAAATATACATCATCTTTGGATTCCCAAGTTGAATAAAATATCTACTCAGACAGTGCCTTCAATGCATAAGGTAGCTAGCTAGCTTTTAGCTTTAGTAATTATTAGCTACTTAAAGAAAGTTACAAAAAAATAGTAAAAAAACCACTTCATGAATGCTGATTGCGGATAGTTCAGGTAAGTTGAATAATTAACGACATTTCGCTTTCAACTACGAAGTCACGTAAACTGTTCTGCCATTTTCTTAACGCGAGTTTACAGCGGAAAATAAGTTTAAGATAGAATTTCGTTCGGAGTTCCTCGTCAAAAGACGTTTAACCGATCATTATTTAACCCGTCTACTATTTCCTGGTGTTTATTTATTCAGTAATTAGCAAGTTTTGCTAGTACATGTACCCTGAATATACAGCCATACAATCACTCGGTTTGTAGAAAAACAATGTCCTGACTATCGGATTTTGTATAAATATAGCTCAAGACATTAACATTATGTCTAGGTGATCGACTTTAATAAAAAATCGTATTGTTAATCAGTGGATGATTAATAATATCCAGACACAATTGATTTTTATTCTCTTGCGGTAGATATCTCTACCGAGCGGGTTACCTAAAAAGTTAAGATATAGATTCTTATAGCATTTGAAATAACTCATTTTCATGTTTTTATATCTGCAGCAGGGTTATTCGAACTAGAGTGAAAAATCTAGTAGCACCATTGGTAATGTAGGCGCCACGACTTTGGTAAAACGTAAAGAACTTTGTGGTACATTAGTAAATACATAATAAATGTGAGATTTTATTGCACATAGGCTCCTTTCAAATAAGAGGGCCCTGGTGGAAAGACAAAACTTTCTTGCTGAATATCTCCTGTTCTAAGATTCCTTAGGGTATTTACATGAATAAATAGCTACCTCAGAACAAGTTACTTCTCAATATACGGTATAATTACATTATAAGTACATAAAATTGATTGCAATCTGCAATATCTGAATTAAAAATAAATTAATATCATACAGGAGACCGTCCCTATTAAAACTGTTTCAAGTTTCTGTTCAAGTTAGTTCACAAATGTCTCTTTCAGTAAGGGCTGGGCGCATTGTCTGAAGTAATCGTTGGAACTGTCTTCATAGCTCCTTAAATATTACGACTCATTGGCGAAGCTAACGACTCTCAATTTAAGTTATGGAAAAATGTTTTGTAATTGTCTGAGATTGTCCTTTTCTCGTTAATCTCATGTGACACAAGCAGTCCGCAGTCCTTGTAGGTGTTAGGCTTAAAATAAGATTTGCATTATAAATTAGGTGTCAAGCGTAGAGGACTAAGATGCTGTTTTTGAAAGTGAACCTTCTTTAGAATCGTTGTGATTTGATCGATGAAACGGAGAACGCCGCGGTGGAGTAGTGGCTTTGAATCTTTAAAATTAGTTTCCTTTACACAAATTGCCAATATTATTGCCGTCCACAACTAAGCAAGTTCAATTTTGTGCAGTGAAAGGTTCTATAGGCTTATGTAAATTGTTAAGATATACTAAATAAGCTGCGCCTAATACATAGTAAGCCTTTATCAACACCAGGCAGCCTGGGCGGAGGCACCGTCGTCAACTCGCGTCTTTACTGCCATCCGCCGACTGACAGTAAACTCTGGACACGCCAAGATATGACATCATTAATTTCGGAATCTACAAATCATAATAACGCTATTTTAGTGAATAATTTGATATTGTTAGCAAAACTCAATTTCGTATAAATTTATTTGATAAACTTGCCGTATTGTAAAATATTAATGGGCTCTTATGTTTTGAGTCAACTAAAATGGGTAGTCGGTACCTATTTGAGTTTAAAAAAACTCTTCGCTTTTGAAACTCAGACGAAATAAAAAAGTTTATCTATTAGTTCTGAGTTTTAAAACACAAATAAAACGTATCTAATAGTTTCTAAGTAAAAGGTACCTTGCTGACATTTTCTTTTCTTAAAATGTATGGAAATATGACATAGTTGTTTTTATTACAAGCTTTTATTTAGTGTCACCTGTCCCGATGGTTGTCATCAAATCTTGCAAATTAAATTAGATCCACTTCCCGGTTACTGAATGAGCTGAAATTTTGCATACATGTGTAAATCGCGTGACAATGCGATATCATGATGACATGGTGCTGATCTGATGATGGAACTGGGAGGTGGCCATAGGAACTTCACAATTAAACAACACAATCTCATCGAATTTGGGCTCGTTTGTATTGTCTTGACGAGTAGATTGTCTTTCAATGGTAACCAGGGTTTGATGATCGAGCTGGAAGGTGATCATAGGAACTCTGTTATGAAACAACGCAACCCCATCGACTTTCGGCTCGTTTGATTCGTCTTGACGAGTACTTTGTTTTTAGATGGTTACCACAAGAACTAAAACACTTGTTTTTCAAAGGTTTCTTTTTAAACTTTTTTCTTGTTTGTTATTTCGACAGCACGTAGGACTACCGGCTTAACGTGCCTTCTAAAAAAATCCTTATTTTATTTTTGGAGTTAGAATTTACAAACCATTATTTAATTTTAAAAAAACATTATTTGTGAATATTTTTGAAGATCTTATTCACCGAAAATACATCTGCGATCTCATTACTGTCGCAAATAAAGCAGCTTTAATTACATTTTCATTGCCGAATAAACATGGGCCGGTCGGTGTCAGAAATGATGACGTGTTTTACTAGAGTTCGAAACCTGGTTATACCTTTTAAATGTGGTTAAAATTCACTCGTTAATTAGTACAAGATGGTCCATCGCAATTCCCGGGAGCGTCCCAGTAACGTTTTTCTGCCTTATATATTATTTTAAGCGGTATGGATATATTAGAAGAAGGCGTACCTATTTACCGAGGAACATACTGAGATCATTAGAAAACACCTTTGAGACTGCATCATTACCAATCAATTCATCATTATCATCAAAGCTCATATAATGTAACCGAGGGGCTCGAGCCTACCCCACATTAGGAGCGATTAGGCCTTAGTTAACCACGCTGGCCAAGTGCGGGTTGGTCGACTTCACACCAGCTTCACACACAACCTAAGAATTTCTTCATAGGGGAGAGCAGGTTTCCTCACGATGTTTTCCTTCACAGTGAAAGTGTCGATAAAACGTACATATGAATTTAAAATTTGAAAACACATTGGTACGTGACGGGGTTCGAACCGGTGCCTCTCGGGTGGAAGACAACGTTCTTACGCACTACGCCACCGACGCTTTTAAACGTCAAACACTTATGAGCATAGATTTATAATTACTAACGTTTATATATTGGCAATGAGTAGACTAAGGCGAGACCCAAAAAATGCACCAACGTACGAGTACAGTGCATGTGTGCGTGAAAAATAGTAGTGCAGTCTGACAGTTGCTGTCTTTTCTACGAGACTGACAGGCCTACCTAGGACACTTGCGTGTAAGTGAAGGTCTCGTCTATCTACCTTGATCTAATTTACTAGTTAGTTTGCTCATTTCTTTTACATTGCGATCTACAGTTTCCTATATCTATGCTTATGAGACTATAACTTACTTTTATAAGACTACTATAAGGCTTTTGATGTCAAGTGTCCCTTGGTATTCGAAGTCACATACCATCGTCGAGTTGTTTTTGTTTTCCCACCACGGCTAGTTCCAGACGGCCCTTTTCAAGGTCACGACCGCGCCCGAAGTCCCCCGGATGCGGTCCGATGGCTGTTCCCGGTGTCCTTGTCAGGAGGACGCGCCAGGTCGTCGGTGAGTAGGCGGCCTATAAGGCCGGCGTCGGCCAGCGGCCCACAGGGGCTGGCGTCAGTCGGTTGCCCCTGTGGGCTGCTGGCCACCAATTGGTGCACAAGGAGTGCCAGCGTTGGGACGGTCTCGGTGTAGTTGGGCTCACGTGGGCAGATCCCGAGCCATCCCGCAATAGCTCACTGAAGGTCAGGCCGGGGAGGATGTTTAGTGGGTATGGAGGGAACGCCTTTACCTCGAGTCCCACATATCCCCTGCGGTTGGCACTACCCCGCAGTGACGATGCGTAAATGCATTTGACCTCCCCGACAACAAAAAAAAGGGTCGTCTGGGTAGGTACCACCGCCTTTCTTATTTCTTCCGTGAAGCAGTTTGCTGTGTTTCGGATTGTAGGGAATGGTAGCCAGTGTAATTACTGGGCATGGCAGGCATATCATCTTAGTCCCCAGGATGTCAACGCACTTGCAGTGTTAAGTGATTTACCCTTAACATTATAAGTATCTATAGGCGACGGTAACCACTTAACAACAGGTGGGCCGCAAGCCCGTTTGCCATCTCGTAGTATATAAAAAAAGATTATTTTAGTTTAAATAAGCTATACCTACTTACTTAAAGCTTTGGATCAAAACAGTAAGCTCTTTGATGATGAAATGAGAGAAAATGTATTGTAATACATTTTCTCTCATTGTCAGTTACTGGATATCCAAAAATATCACAAGGTATCAAAAGATTTCTGAATCAATCCCTAGACACGCGCTGAAATGTTTATCAAACTCTCGATTTTGTAGAAAGCCTACTTAAGTACGTCGATATAAAAAAAATTATAAGACAGGCTTAAAGCATTCCATAGTTGCCTATTTTCATATTCTTTATTTTGTAAGTTTTACAATGGTACATAATCTATAATATAAAAATGAATCGCTGAAAGTGTTGCTAAGCGCAAATCTCGAGAGCAGATGAACCGATGTCGTTAATTCTTTTTTTATAATATTCCTTGAAGTACGAGGATGGTTCAACGGAGAGAATTTTTTTTAAAAAAATAAGAATAAATATTAAAAAAATATTTAATTAAATAATGTAATTGTTAACTTATTAACATTTTTTTTCTGCTATACGGTCCACCGGGTCTAGAATAGCAGAATAAGTATTAAAAATAAAATAATAATTAATGAATCGACTGTTAGGCGGTACGAAGTTCACCGGGTCAGCTAGTTTATAATACAATGTTTAATAGTTAAATATAATATTAAACAGTATTACAAAACATAACACCTTAATATATTCATCGTTAGAACAACTTTAATTAAGGTCTCAACGTACAAATGAGTTGCCAAAACTAGTTAGAGGGTTCAGTAACTATAATTAAACTTATACCAAGTTATGATGAGACACAGACATGTGATAGGTATATTTCTCTGTTGGACAACGTTTAGTCATGTTATTTATTACATTAGATTAGTAGGTATAGAAAAATCTTCATGTTAATTAAGGTTTTTTTACGTCTGCTTCCACGTCCAACATTCAAGCAGTAAGTAATCTATAGTATTAAGGATTAATGCGAATGCGAATTAATGAAACTTGCGGTGTTAAGTGATTTACACTTAATATTGCAAGTGTCTATAGGCGGCGGTGACCACTTAACATCAGGTGGGCCGCAAGCTTGGTTGCCATCTCGTAATATATATAAAAAAAAAATTCACAAATGTTTCGTCGTTAAACGGTTATGTCTTGTCTTTATTCTTCCGTTATTTTCACTACTCTGTTGCACAGCATATTGATAATCCAGTCCGTCATCACATTATCAACTCTGTGCTTGTTCAGGGCTGCCCTAATACTGACGAAACTGGTCTTATTAAATGCGCCCTCAATGTCAATAAAACATCCTAGGCAGAGTTGTTTTGACCACCAACCCTTCTTGCGAATGCTGTTATGAGTGTTTAGTCGCAACTGGCTTAACGTCGCCTATAGACACTTGCAATATTAAGTGTTAATTACCTACTTAACACTGCAAGTGCGTTGTCATCCTGGGGATTAAGATGATATGCCTTTCATTTTGATGCACAAACAAAGCTATAAAATTATGATGAATCATTGATTTAAGAGTTTTTTGTGTATAACCTTGAGAACTTTATAGTGGGATATCTACCTCATCAGTTACATTATGAGGTTTGTTGAAATGATTTTCTCCCTAAGCACTCTAAATGCATAAAAAATGCAAATATCAAGTAAAAAGAAATTGACAAATGATGATAATGGCTCAATGAACTTAGATACCAAACCAAAAAATTGGTAGTGGTCTCCCCTTGACTTTCTCGCATGCCAGAAACGACTCAAAAGTTGATAGAAACCTTATATTTTGATGTCATACATGCATGTTAAATATCGGTCACCCCTCCGAGTACCGACCGCGCACTTGGTTGCTTAACTTTCGTGATCGACGACTCAAAAGTTGATAGAAACCTTACATTTATATGTCATACATGCATGTTAAATTTGGTTGCAATAAGTTAAAGCACATACACACAGACATACAGACACACACACAGACATAATTCCAAAAACGGTATTTTTAGACTCAGGATGGTCCAAAATCTCGAGGTCGAATATTTTGACGATGACAAGACTTCCTCTGTACGTATATACGAGAAAGTCAAAATAATAACAGGTTTATTTATCCTACTAATTTTTCCGACAAAACACAAACTGATGTTGTTATTACAGCTAGGTATCGCAGATTTCTGTAAGAGAATTTTACGGAATAAAATATTCGACTCCGCTCAATTGTAATCGAATCTTGCCTGCACCGCCGAGCACTGTTGTTTTGGGGTGAATAATATTGTTACAGTCAGAATAAGGCTTTCATTTGTTGCATTTAGAAAGACAAATTCGTTCAAAAAGCTTCATGTTTTACCATTTTACCAGTTGTGATGTAATTTAAATACTTTCTTTTAGTCTTGTGGAATGGTTTTATTGATTGTGCGGTGATTTTAGGTATGTAAATTAGATGGTTGGAATTAATGTCAGCAATAATGTACCTAAGTTTCTAAATTATTAGCCTAATAACTTTAATAATAGAAAAAAATACACTAAAAAAAATTGACCTGCTTCAGGCGGGAATCGAAGAATTTCGTTCGGATTATATTATCTGTGGTTCGGATCTTAGAAGTGCAAATTTCAAAGATCAAATCTTTGAAAAAATGCTTACCTCAAAAAAATAAGCACCAAGCACTGACAAATTTCGACAGCGAAAGCAGTGCCTCGGTGGCGTAGTGGTTAACGCAGCTGCCCGGATTGTGGAAGATGCTGGGTTTGATTCCCGCCTGAGGCAGGTTGTTTTTTTTTGTGTATTAAAAATATTTTCGCGTTTGAAAACGCAAAAAATATTCCATAACTTTAATAATGATAAATAAAAAAAACTATTATACATTTCATAAAGTTAGTGATGGTGACTAGTCATCGAGCACATTGACTAGTAGACAAATAAAATATAAACTTTTATTTCAATCACGTCCAAAAAAAACAACTATTAGTTATTATATTTTACAAATTTCCCGTTTTTACAACATTTTTCATTCATGCTCAACTATTAGTCTAGTACGAAAACCTTGGAGGGTCCTCAAGCCTGTAGGGCGGACGTTCCTAGGGGATTACTGGGCGACCGAGCATCTCCCCCATGGGGAGTCTCTCGACCGCCTAGCGTCCCTAGGTCGTCCGGATCGGAAGGGAGCGACACGCCCGAGGGTGCCTCTAAAGGCTCGGACCTCGGCTCGGGCACATCGGGTTGTGGAGGACGCGTCGAGAAGCGCCCCGGCACATATCTGTACCGGGTATAGCGCATCGGTCATGGAGGTATAAGCCTATATCAGAGTTTTCCAAACCGTGCGTCGCGTCACCCTGGGGTATCGCGGCATTATCCCAGGGGCATCGTGAGACGATCCACAAAGAATGGCTGTCTAGCTAGCTATGCGTGGTGTTCGAGCGAAAATAGATGTAAAGAAAGAGATTAAGTTCTAGGTATGAGTCGTCGTTATATGGAATATACATTTGAACAAATTAAGTCCTTCTTTTCTTTTTATAATATTTCAGTTCCAAATTAAACTCAGCGACTGATATGAAAAATTGTAGTAGGTGGCGGTTGGCGGTTTCCAGTCCTCGATAAAAGTGCAAGCGACACCTAGCACAAAGTGCTGGATACTATTCTCGTATGAGTGCTCTGAATGACCCCTTTTATGCGATGTAACACTAAAAAGGATTAACCGTTTGAAAAGTAGCGGTTTCATTTTATTGCAGCGCTATTAAGCTCGATGTAGCGTTGGTACGTTATTTGACGTTTTAAACTCTCAAGATATAGTTTTGAAAGAATAAAGCGGTGCAATAAAAGTAACAAGCCTTTCAGTTTTACAACAAAGATAAGGATACTGATATATTTTTTAGGGTTCTAATTCGTATAAGTAGGTATTAGTGCTTACTAAGTCTAATAGCTATATAGGTATTTTTTTCAAGTGTCATTCTATTGCTAGTAATGCACCATAAGCATGAATATCTATATATCACACAAATATTTTAAATCCAAAATACTAATAGTAATAACTATAGTATGGTTTTCGGACAGTATGTGTCACTGTGCCTTAAAAACACTAAACTAGACTAGAGGAATTATTATTTTTAAACAGTTTCTCCTTAGATGTTTTTACCATTAAAGCATCGTTGTTATGTTTTTAGTAAGTAAAAATAATTCTCAAAGTCAGTTTAGCTTATCTGCTGTAGATGATAATCTTTGTCCCATACATAACTACAAAATAAAGACATGGCAGAAGGTAAGTTTCATAAATTTCGCGTTTAATTAATGGCAATGAAGAAACTTCTCATGGACACTAAATTTCAAAGTACCACACACACATCATTGAGTTTGAAGTGGCCAGGCTTACGTTAGCCGTGTATTGACATTCTTAAGTGATAAATCTTAACAGGGAATATTTGGAGAGTTTAGTCGTAAGGTCGTATCGCGCACTTTTACAGGCTATGTTCGGTCCCACTCACGTCGTACTTCCTAGTTAGCGTCGCAGCAGTATGCTAGAATCGTAAATAGGGTCCCAATAATTTCAAAAATGAGTTTTTTAATAGTCAAAGATCGCAAACAAACATTTTTCTTGATGATAGCAAGCGACCTCTGTAGCCTAAGGACTCTCGCAAGACCAAACTCACTAACCTCTACACTAACAGTACTCTCAGGAGAGGCAGTAACACAATACTGTAATAAATCTTCTCTAAAGTGGAAAGATTTACTCAAGTCGGGTCTTCCAATTTTGAATGGGTAATCCGTGCTGACCTACGTCACTTAAATACCTACATACATAAAGGTGCTCCGGCTCGGCAATTATATAACTGTGTCATTTCGAATTCGGCGTTGCGGCGCCGAAATCAGCACTGTTCTGTTTTCGCCCTACCGTTACACAACTTCTGTGTGGATTTACCATAAGCTTTTACCTTCTGCGCTCTTTTTATTTTGTGATTTGGTGTATGAACGGTTTAATTGTTCAGATAATATATACAGAGTTATCGGTCTAAGCGAGATATAACGAGGAAATTAAGGTAATTAATTACTCTCCTATCAACATCAATTATCTGTGTGGACTTAGCTACATGCCGGAAAATCATTGAGTGCTTAGAATGCAATATCACGCATTATAACGTTTTAATTGAAGATTTTTATTAGGAACTGGAATATGTTTGTATACACCGTTATTTTTTATCGGTATTAATGCCTCAGTTACGTGGGTATTGCACTTCTGTATTGCTGCTGATTTACTTTTCATGATTTCGATGTTGGTCCCATAGCAAATGTTGTTTGTATTGACTAGTACATAAAGTAGGTTTCGGCATTAAAACGTGTATTATTGATAAAATAATTAAAAAAAAACATTTTTACTTTCAATTACCGCCGCCCGTCTGCTTGTTTATCCTCTTTTCTATAAAAAAGTAGGTGTGCATGTTGTCTTGACAATCCGTGTCCGTGTGTGGCCAAGGGCTCCGCGTGAAGCTCTCATCCATCTACCATCAGGTGAGAAGAAAGCTTCTCCGACAAAGTAAAAAAATAAATAAAACTACCTTCAATTTTATTCCTTTACCTATTAAGCTCATTTTATATAATACGCTTTTGCAATCGAGGATAGTACCACAGTATATCGAGAACAGTAATACGTCTTCATACAAACTGGCCGCTATCCTTTAGAATGTGTGCGTGCGTACTCGGCGCCGAGTACGCACGCACTGTGACGCACACATGACTTAAAAATATGGGGACATAAGGTGGTCTCGCCGTCTCGGTTTGATCGCGCTTTTTTATGTCATTGCACATTCGCTCGCCGCTCGTTCCCGCCTGGCACATTTACGATAGCCCTAGCGTCAACGCAGAGTAGGCTAATAACTCGCCGACAGTCCGCAGATGAACTACTGTTCTTGATATACTGTGATAGTACGGCGAGCACGTTTCTATACAAACAGAGAAAACATTGACTTCCCATAATTCTCAACCAATCTTTATGATAAACTAGCGTCTGCCCGCGACTTCGTCAGCGCAGGATTAGTATAAATTATAGCCTCTAAGTTATTCCGATGTATGAGCTATATAATTGTTGATTGTTGTATAGTTTCATTGAAATCCAATTAGTAGTTTTTGCGTGAAAGACTTACAAACATACAAACTTTCGCGTTTATAATATTAGTAGTTTAACGAAATGAAAAAAAAAAACTATGCCTGTACGTTTTCCTTAAATACGAAATTACATTCAAGGTAATTTTGGAAAAAAAATGTAAACAACGAAATTGAACAGACATAGTTTTTCACTTGTTAAAAACAACCGCGACAAAATGTTATAAACGCGAAAGTTTATATGGATGTCTGGATTTGTGTATGTATGGATGGATGTGTGTTTCTTACTCTTTCACACAAAAATGACTGAATGAATTGTAATGAAATTTTACAATATTATAGTCATCAGAATAACATAATTATTTGCTATAATTTATATACTAATCCTGCGCAGATGAAGTCGCAAGCAGAACCTATAGTTCTACATATCATAAAGATCGGAAAAAAAAAGCCAAACAGTTTCTCCGTTGTATGCCGACAGTGCTCGTCGAATTATCTTCCCAACCCTTTTCCAACATACTATTCAGCTATTTAGTTGCCTCACAAATACCATGTTAAATGCTCTAGCTTTATCAGTCATTCAAAGTGAATGTGTTGCAACAAAGGAATCATTCGCCGGCGGCGAATGTTACCCGATTTGACCAAACTATACGCGTGTGACGTCATTGCTCGTGAATACGAATATTTTGTTCACTCGCTCGTATTCCTTTTCATTTGCTGAAATCAAATAGTCCGATTACCGCTTTGGGAATGATTTTCAAAAGGTAGTATTTAGTATTGTATATGTTACTGTAAAAGCCCGTAAAAAGGTAAATCTTAAATTTTATTAACTAGTAAATCTTAGGATTTACCAACTTAAGTTGATAAATATAAGGATTTTATAAAAAAATATTTTTAAGTACCTAATAAAAACCGTCTTCAAAACTAAAAAGGGAGAAATAAAAATTTAATGTTTAAAAAAACCTAAATGTTTCTTTGAGTTCGGTTCCAAATACAAATGCCTACGTTTATTCTAAATATTGCTGGCACCGATCTAAAAAAAAAACATTTAGATTATTTTAAACCTTAGAATAAGAACATACTAGAAGGATAGTTCCATACAATATGCCGCTTCAAAACTGACGCAAAAAATTTGTTATGTGTGCTAACGCTTACACACAGATACACGCACACTACTAAAAATTGGTGTGGTCACTAAAACCTCGTCACCCCAAAACCAGGTAATTTAAATAAAACATGAATACTACTTCTGATTTTGAAGTGAAACTTCTTTTTATACGATAGATACATCGTAATTTGTAAATTCGATGAAACGGAAAAGCCACACCAAAGTTTTTGACGGATAGTTTTAAATAAAATATCAGTGTACCATTTTGGTGGTTTTCGGGGGTCCCGATTAAAAAAATATATATATATTGAGATCCAAGATGGCGGACGTGACTTTTTAATATAATATCAATATGGGTATCATTTTCGTGGTTTTCGGGGGTCCCAATTCCGAATTCAACATCCATTTTGAGATCCAAGATGGCGGACATAACTTTTTAATAAAATATCAATATGGGTATCATTTTCGTGGTTTTCGGCGGCCCCGATTCCAAATACAACATCTATTTTGAGACTATCCAAGATGGCGGACGCAACTTTTTAATATAATATCAATATGGGTATCATTTTCGTGGTTTTCGGGGGTCCCAATTCCGAATTCAACATCTTTTTTGAGATCCAAGATGGCGGACGCGACTTTTTGATATAATATCAATATGGGTATCATTTTCGTGGTTTTCGGGGGTCCCGATGACGAAAACAACATCTTTTTTGAGATCCAAGATGGCGGACGCGACTTTTTGATATAATATCAATATGGGTATCATTTTCGTGGTTTTCGGGGGTCCCGATGACGAAAACAACATCTTTTTTGAGATCCAAGATGGCGGACGCGACTTTTTAATATAATATCAATATGGGTATCATTTTCGTGGTTTTCGGTGGTCCCGATTCCAAATACAACACCCATTTTGAGATCCAAGATGGCGGACACAACTTTTTAATAAAATATCAATACGGGTATCATTTTTGTGGTTTTCGGGGGTTCCAATTGCGAACAACAACTTTTTTGAGATCCGATATGGCGGATACAACTTTTTGATAAAATATCAATATGGGTATCATTTTTGTGGTATTCGGGGGTCCTGATTACGAATACGACATCTTTTTTGATATCCAAGATGGCGAACGTGACTTTTTGATAAAATATCAATATGGGTATCATTTTCGTGGTTTTCGTGGACGAACACGTCGAAAATGATACCTATGTCGATTTTGTATTTAAAAGTCGCAAACACCATCTTGGATCTAGAAATAGATGTCACATTCGGAATCGGGACCCCCGAAAACCACGAAAATGATACCTATATTGACAAATTATCAAAAAGTCACGTCCGCCATTTTGGATCTCGAAGTAGATGTCTTATTCGTAATCCGGACCCCCAAAAACCACGAAAACCATACCCATATTTACATTATGTTAAAAAGTCGCGTCCGCCATCTTGGATCTCAAAATGGATGGTGTATTAGGAATCGGGACCTCCGAAAACCACGAAAATGATACCCATATTGACAAATTATCAAAAAGTCACGTCCGCCATTTTGGATCTCGAAGTAGATGTCTTATTCGTAATCCGGACCCCCAAAAACCACGAAAACCATACCCATATTTACATTATGTTAAAAAGTCGCGTCCGCCATCTTGGATCTCAAAATGGATGGTGTATTAGGAATCGGGACCTCCGAAAACCACGAAAATGATACCCATATTGATATTATATTAAAAAGTTGTGTCCGCCATCTTGGATCTCAAAATAGATGTTGTATTTGGAATATGGGCCGCCGAAAACCACGAAAATGATACCCATATTGATATTTTATTAAAAAGTTGTGTCCGCCATCTTGGATCTCAAAATAGATGTTGAATTCGGAATCGGGACCTCCGAAAACCACGAAAATGATACCCATATTGATATTATATCAAAAAGTCACGTCCGCCATCTTGGATTTCAAAAAAGATGTTGTATTCGTAATCAGGACCCCCGAAAACCACGAAAATGATACCCATATTGATATTATATCAAAAAGTCGCGTCCGCCATGTCGAACTTCCATACAAACTTTCATCCCCTATTTCAACCCATTCAACCTTTTATTCGCGATAAAAAGTAGCCTATGTCCCACCCCGAGATCTGGATTTGTACCAAATTTCATCAAAATCGGTTCAGTGCTTTAGACGTGAAAGTTTAACAGACAGACAGACAGAGTTACTTTCGCATTTATAATATTAGTAGGGATAATTATTTCTACGCTCACACCAATTATCTAGCCCAAATTAAGTATCATTAAGAACTTGTGTTATTATTTACTTTGAATTCCTTTGCTTCGCTCTTGAATCAAAGTAGCGCCCTCGCCGTAAAAGTATAAGTTTAAGTAGTAAAGAAAGTATCATACAATCGATAAGGGAGCAAAATAGCTACCTTATCATACAATCTACTATTTAAAACCGGTCTAGGCGTAGAAACATACATAAAAAAGAAGATTAAGGCTACTTGAAAACCTCCTCCTTTTCTTAAGGCGGTTAAAAATGTCCATACGTTAAGTCAAAACAATCTAATCATCAAAAAAAAATTTTTTTATGTCCTTAGTATTTTTTATAGAACAATTAATATGATTAAATTATTGCATTCGACTAAATTCTAAACAACTAAAATAGGTAAAATAATTTCTGTAACTGGCAGCACTCAGTATTTAAAAAATACAAAATAAAATATTTGGTTTTTATTGCTTATAAAGTGAAAATACAATAAAATATTAAAAACTTACGTGTGAAAAGTAATGTTCTCACTCTTTTTATTTTTTTCAGTTCGATTATTACACCATATAATAGCACAAATCGTCATTTTTTAATAATTTGTTGGAGATGCGTACGGAGTGCGTTGACCTCGAGGACTACGCATAGAGTTTCCGTATGGTGCCATCATCATCATCATCATTTCAGCCGAGAGACGCCCACTGTTGGACATAGGCCTCCCCCAAGGATCTCCAAACCGGTCGGTCCTGCGCTGCCCGCATCCAGCGGCTTCCCGCGACCTTAACTAGATCGTCAGTCCACCTTGTGGGGGGCCTACCAACGCTGCGTTTCCCGGTACGTGGTCGCCACTCGAGGACCTTTCCGCCCCAACGGCCGTCAGTCCTTCTCGCAATGTGCCCTGCCCACTGCCACTTGAGGTTCGCAATTCTTTGGCCTATGTCGGTGACCTTGGTTCTCCTGCGGATCTCATCATTTCTGATATGATCACGCAGAGAAACTCCGAGCATAGCCCTCTCCATTGCCCTTTGGGTGACCTTGAGCCTTCTTATGAGGCCCATTGTAAGCTTACAATGGTATGGTGCCAAATAAGGCCTAATATTGGTTGCACCAAATTGAGTGCCCGGATACGGTATCTGTATGTTCTTAATCTAAGTTTTAAACATATTTTTTTTATAATGTTCTCTTAGACTTGCGCGAGCACTACACATTATAAATAAAACAACTTTTACGGATTTAACTCGCGTGTAATCGCGCGAGGCTATTGAAATAAAGAAACACCCAAATTTCAATAGAGAAGATGGTTGGGCCGTACCACCTGCTTGGGATCCAGTAATTAAAATTATTAAAACTCAAGCAAACCACCACACAGCAAGACCGAATGACACCGTGAGCTCCGTTTGCGTGAAACGGAACACTCCAAATTAATAATTAAAGTGACTGTAGATTTAACTATTTCATAAAATATGACAACCTACATCTTTAGTCATCCCGTGACCACAAACGCTAAAAGTGTTACGAAACGTCGGGCAATAATAACATCATGTAAAATCTAATTACACGGGAGTTAAATCCGTCAAAGTTGTTTTACTTATAATATTTTTTCTTATTTCTGTCTTTAGTTTTGAATGCATTTTTTTTATTTATTAATAATTTATTTTTTGCTATTAAAAGCCGGTAAATCTAGGATTTACTGGTAATATTAAGATTTACCGTAGTACGGGCTTTTACAGTAACATATATAACCGTTAGCTTTGTCATACAATAGATATCTATAATATCCTTATCAACAACAAGGGATGTTGACGGCATTCACGAATAAATATAAACTATATAAGTCAAAGAGTAGTCTCGTTAGACCAGACAATCTATTTTCAAAAATATCTCTAGAAATTGGTTATCGTCACAACAGCCTTTTTTAGAAAAGGTATCTCGACTCACTTGAGTGGTAACATTCCTGAGCAATATGTACAAAAATCTGAACTAAAACTTAAGGAGCTCCACAGATCAAACGCGGTGCGGCGTGGGGCGGCTACCACCGCTGTCAATGTCTGTATATGGAGCACCACACCAAACGCGGCACGTTGCGGATGCCAGGCGCGCCGCACTGCGTTCGATGTGTGGAACTTCTAAGGATGTGGACATAAACTCGTTGGTAGTATTTTAGAGATGTAAAGTACATCTAAGTTTTCGATAGAAACACACCTATATACTAACTCTGTATATCGGTACAGTTTATTATGTACGTACTATGGTATAGTAATAGGTAGATTTTCAATATTTATATTTTGGATTGTTTCAAAGCGTGTATTAATTTTGATACTGGTTCACCCATAGCATCTATATGGTTAACCATATTAAAATGTTTCAAACTTTTATGAGAGTATTTCAACGCCCTACGCTTTATCGTCTCTTATATAGCAAGCAGCAATTAATCGTTTTTTTTATTTCTAGTTATGAAAAACTAGTGAATCATTGTAGAGAGGCACACTTTCTTTAGTATGACGGTGTGGTTTTAATCTGAAAATAAGATTTTGAAAAAGCATTTTCTAATTAGCTTACGTGCAATGTATTTCTATAGAATTTAGTAACATATTCGAAATTTTCCAGGAAAGAACTTGATTTTTTTGTGTATCTAGATGACAAACAAGCTGACGGCCACCAGGCTGGCCGTCAGCTGGTAAGTGGAACTCGTCGCCTAAAAACACCTGCAATAACAAGGAAAAAAAATATTTAGTATTGCTAGTATAGTATTATATTATCTGTGGTATTGCAGATGCGTTGTTATCCTTCATCATCCTCACTGGGCATGGAAAGAATTTCCTCTTAGGTCTCAACCTAAGAGAAAATGCCTTCCATGCCCAGTAATTACACTGGCTACCTTTCCCTTCTATCCGAAATACAGCAAACTGTTTCACGGCTGAAATAAGATTGTTTCAAATGTTATTCACATATTCCATGAAGTTTTCTTCTCTTTTCGTGTATCTCTGCTCCTGACATTGGCCACTAAGCCCACTTTCCAAAACTTGTATTTCGGAATGAACAAGGAAAAGTTGGAATAAGTTTTGTGGGGCTACCTGCCTGCGAACTTTTGACAAGGAAACTCCGATTCACAATCGCATAACTTTATTTTTGGTTCGCTAATCGCAAGGGATTCGGACTGAGATATGTATAAACGGTCTCATTTCTGAAATTAATTAATTTGTAACAATCAAAATGTAAAATGTTTTCTCTCCAAAGTTAGGCACGTTTAGCTGGGCGTTTCTTACAGCGTCATTAATTAATCACTTTCAGGTGTGTTATTTTAAACGCAAAAACAATGTCTTTATTTCGAAACATTTGACAAGGGAGCGTGTGGTACATTATTTGTGTCTTATAAACAATGTAAAGAAAACATAAAAAAATCACTTATATTAAAAATAATGTGTCGACTCTGAGTTGATAGATAATTAAGTAACGTTCGCCTTGAAAATCCCAAACAAAGGTCGCAAAAAGAACCACCGATCTTAAGACGAAGGTGCGTCAAACTATTTTAAACTATTTAGATCCCAAGATCTACTTAATAAAAACTTCTAAATTTATGAAACCTATTAAAAGGACTCCAGCTTCGCAAACCCTAACAGGTTATAGTCAATAGACAAACTCCCTCGCGGGAGACTCGATATTCATAAGTGCTAAGCCTACAATGTTTAACAGAAATGACGGACACCCTGAAAGTAATTTCTTACTAATATGCAAATTAATCAATTTCAGTATTTTTATTCAAATTTCTGTAAACACCCGCGTAAGACTTTTGGATAACGGAATGCATGAAATGAAAACTGTATTGAAAGTTTAAAATTAGTAATGCATCGATACGCTTTTTGACGATACGATACCGATATAAAAATATCATCGACACCGATACAAACACTTAGTAAATTAAAATTAAATTATGGTACAATATATAAAACACAATTTTAATTAAATATTTTTATTTAAAAAAAAAACAGTTACAGACTTTGAATAAGATTCTTAAAATTAATAATTCAGGAAATAATTAAAATTAAATCAATAACTGTTAATAATTAAAATTAACATTTAAATAAGATTTTTTTTTAAAAACAGAGAATTTTCAAGTTTTGCGGAGAAAGCCGATTTATGAACTAGATCAAACAAAAGGCGCGTTTACATTTCTTTTTAACGCTCGAAGTTTGAAAAGTGTCAAAAGGCAATAAAAATATCGCCGATACCGATATATCGGCAAATCCAAAATATCGCCGATATATCGGTATCAGATGCAGCCCTATTTAAAATATTACATTGCAATGAATGGAAAAATTATTCTAACTAATCAAATACATCAAATTCGACATTTCTGTACGTAGCTGCATTCTATGAACTCAAAGTAGGTTTCATGTCGTTTACATAAATGCGCCCGCGCAAGATATCATTAATAAACAAGAAACGATAGACACCAAACAGTAGACAACTTGCTTATAAAAATAATTAATGCACTGAAAATAATTTTAATCAGGAATTCGTGTAATTTTCTTCACGCAGCACACTCATGCGATGCCGTGGCGGGTAATTTATAGCGAAAGATTATAAACAAAGATCAAATTTCAACATTGTGAAACGCTCTAGGAGCGACTAAATTATCGATATGACGCAACGGGCTTGACTCCGCATATTAAATCAAGCGAGGCTGCAGGTACGAACTTGGACCCGAGAGGGACTAGTTTGTTCGCGCTGTTTGCCGTGGAACCACATTTCAGCTCCATTCAAAACTTAATTATGTTCTCTACTACACTAGCTTGGCCTTTAGTAAAAGCACTAATTTCGTATGAAACATGCTATTTTATCTTAAGTACGAGTAAACTTTGTAACGGTCGGAGAAGTCAAGCAATCAAGTGCGTGGTTGTTCCTTGGATGGGTGACCAAAATTTTTCAAGTCTCCTTTTTGCGTGCTTGATAAGGCAGGTTAATTATGTGATCCCGGCTGCTGTAAACAAGTTACTTCAAAGGCCTGAAATGCTTCTCCTCCGAGGCACACGGGTGTAAGTTGTTAGAAGAATGCTTCGGCACCTATACTAGCACACGACAGGAAGAAGATTTTAAGCTGGATTTTCTTCTCGTGAAATTGTGCATCTAGATATTATGTTTTCTTAGAAAAATGGTTTACTTATTCGCTGCTTGGAATCCCATCGGCTACTTTTAAGAGAGCTTGGATATTGTTTTCACTCATATTACAGCAAAAAGATTACTCTTTGGAACTTTTGATAACTCAAGTTTCTACACGACTTTAAATCAAACGTTAAAAGATGTGGTTAAAAGCAAACGGTCACGTAGTTGATCTTTAACATGTTGGTAACAAGATGGAATCTAACTGATATCATAGTGTTCAATGAATGTATAAATATATAAAAAAATTATATTTAAGTATATTATATAACAATAAACTGTATGCAAAATACGGTATATTTCTCCGCATTTACTTTCGGGTGAGCAGCGAAGAGAGTGCAATGATACGGACAGAAATAAAATTTTCTTTATCATGTAAGAGGTAGTAAACATCTTGAGTATATTATACACTCAATTGCAGAAATGGTTACATGGCAAAAGTGTTAAAAGCTGATGGATATAACGAAATTTGTAAATTAAATTTGAATGTCAATTCTAGAGACTCGTGTTAATTATTTATTGCATACCTAATACACAGAGGATTTGATAGCGTTGTGAATTCATAATCATTTATAAGACATATACTACAGTTGATACTACGGAGCGCTACGGTCAGGCGATCTAAGGAATAACCGCAAAAGTTAGAATTGCGTGCTTGGTTCTTGAATAGGTGACTAAAATATTTAAAGTCTGATTCTACTCCGTGCTTCAAAAGGCACAAAGCCACGTCCAACCTCTCCTCTCCTACTTCTAAGGGACTGTTGACTAATCTGACGACTTTTGCAACTTTTTACTGTCGGAGGGTAAAAAGTTGGGTAGCCGACTCTTCCAGGAAATCTCCGAGTGACTTTCACTGAATACGTTTGGGAGCCACGGTGCTCTCGGCTGTGGTCGTAAGATGGTAGGTAACAAAATAAGTCACGTCAGATCCTAGAAATGGTTTGTAAAATTACGCTAATCTTCCTCATGTTAATAAATTGCACTTCCGTGCAAGTGAGAAGAAAAAATGTTGAACACTTAATAGTTACTTTTTTAAAATGCCGTTTTTCTTTACCAGTGTTGTTTCTGGTCACGAATAGGACTACCCCTTTTCATCCCGCGGGTGTTGTCAAAGCAGACTGAGGGATATTCTGATACTTGATAACATTTAATTTCAGTTGTCAAATTGAGAAAGGGATATTTTAATTATTTTTGGGTCAATGTTTGATCCAAATTACATATTTTTTATCATTGTAACGACTTAGAAGGCGATTTTATAACAAACTAATTTCAGGGTTTACATTATTTCTGTTACATGTTGCTTTATCTTTAAAAACAAGCACATTTTGGTATTCACCTATTTGGTAATTCTTATTTTGCTATGTTAGTAAATACAGGTTTACTATTTACAATTGAAAAATTGTAGGGAATGGGTAAAAATTTTGTTTTCAAAGCAGACTGAGGGCGATTCTGAACCCACACCATCCACCTAAGCATTTCTAATAAGGAATAATTTTATTGGGGATTGTGGAAGGTGCGGGTTCGAGTCCCGCCTCAGGCAAGTCGATTTTTTTCAGTGCATTTTTCTAGTATTTCTAATAAAAGGGTTGAGTCAGGTAGGCGGCTAATCATAAAACTATTCTCAAACTTTATAGCGAAGGTGACATTGCAAAGACCCCAAATCAATTGGAAAGGGAATGAAATAACGTTACTTTCAAATTAGCAATTTTATGAGCATGGATTCTCAGAAAACCCTTCCCACAACGTAAGTGTATATCTATTCCTCAAACTAAAATACATCCACTAAAGGCATTAGTGTTCAACTTGTTCAAGCGAACCTCGCGACTGGTTTGCTTTGTTGTAGAACTTTCAGAATACCGCACATATTACGACTTTGTTTTGTTCCAAAAACTCCTATCAGATTAGCAAATAAAATTTTATAATTATTTTGCTAGAGTAGCATTATAAAATTTGTTGAAATCCAAAAATGTTGAAACTGGCTCGAAGGATCAAAAAGTGGTGTCGCGGGAATATAAGTGGACTGTTTGGACAGGTTGCGGTTCAGCGATCGTAAATCGAGAATGCAATGTAGTACACTTAAATAGAGGAAGAAAGAGAGGAAGTCCTGGTTTTCTTCTTAGGTATCAACGGCCGGATGGACCAAAAAATTTTTGAAGCGGTTAAGCCTAGTGAAAGGGTTCGAAGAATTCAAATCTTATGGATAGTTTTGCTTTCATAATACATTCTCGGATTTCTCATCATTTAAGACTTATTACTGTGAATTCTAAATAAACTGCGGCTTGATTAATATTAATCTAAACACATTTTAATAGCCTTTCATAAAAGTTGGCACGACCTTAAGATAACTTTGCGTACAGAACTCGTTATAGAACTAAAATTAACTCGAGTAAATAAAAACTGCAGTAGATATATTTTATGTTTTCTGTTTCTTCGCTATTTACGTGAACTATTTCGTTTATTTCTGTACATAGATGTTTTGTAAATATGAATTTCCTAGCGGTGGCCCGTGGCATTACTCGGTATCAGTTATCGCGCCAAAAATTATTCTATGTCATTTACAGGGTCTCAAACTATCTTCATAACGCGTAAATATTTTTAAAACTAGAAAAAATATACACTGAAAGAAATCGACCTGCCCCAGGCGGGAATCGCACCCAGCATTCTCCGTAATCCGGGCGGCTGCGTTAACCACTACAGTGCTTGGTGGTTAAGTTTTTATGGTAAGCATTGTTTCATCAAATCTTTGAAATTTGCACCTCTAAGATACGAACGAAATATTCTTGCAAATATTTGATGTCCAGTTAAGATGAAACTACTTTATATTATGGAATAATTTTTGCGTTTACAAGCGCATAAATATTTAAAAACAAGAAAATAATTTTAAACTGAAGAAAAAGACACTAAAGTCAACTGAAAATATGGAAACAAGATGAAAATATTAAAGGCAAACTTTAATCCTATTGATGGTAGTTTTTAGAACTTTTGTTCAACATAGTAACATGCAGTCGAGGCATGACGTTATTAGACAGCAAGGCACGGGACAGTTTAGTTGCTTATTGGCTGTTCTATATTCAGGTGTTCCTAGTATAATTTATGTACTAGGAACATAGAACAGTTATAACAACGTTCACCTATCCGTATTCTCCTGTTTTGAAATAACTTTAAATAAGGCTAAAAGCTATTTTCCGCCGTACTAATAAATCAACTTTTAACGAGTGCCACAGAATGTTCCAGATCCCGCCTTGTTTATAGCGAAGTTCTCGCTCTGGGATATCACACCTCGGCGAATTAAAACTTTTCTATTTAGGAGATTGTTCAGACAGCGCTCGCGAGACTTGCAGCGCGATGGCTGCAATACAAAACACACGTTGTGTGCTCTAGAAGTTTTCTCACATATATTCTCCAAGGGTTGTTAAGGCAATGTTAAACGTGAGTTGTTTTACTGTATTAAGAAAGGAAATAGCCAATTAAAATTTTTAAAGAGGCTTTCATAAGTGTCATATGGAGAAAAGAACAAGAACGAGGTGAATATATATCGGAAAAATAAATTTTCATTTCTAATACTCGGGTAGTTGCGTTTGTTGGATCTAAGTATTGGGTGGAACACGCTAATTCCTACAACCGTCCGGGAAAAACTGATAGTAATTGCTTCGTTTCCTAGAGTGGGAATGAATTTTAATAATAGAACTGTATCTAATTGTAAATTGGGTAGTGAGTATTCTCTTAAATTCGGCGGGATGGTTAGCGGCGGGCGGCAGCGGCAGCGGTGACGCGGTGTGTTCCAAATTTAAAAATATTCTTTAAACATTAGGGTTGGATATCACACTGGTCTTTGTTGGCCCTAATGTGGTCTGTTTAGCGTGGCTTGGCCGCCGCGCGCCCCTGGTGTCAGTCGGCACAGGCCACACCGTCTGGGGATTGCCTAGTACCCTAGCGCAATCCCCCTGAGGCGCGTCGCCCGGTCCACTGTTGGACCGGGCCGGCCCTGGAGGCGATTTTGGTGTAATGGCGCACACTGGTGCGCCGATCTCAAAATGCCCCCCACAAGGGCTTAGGAGGGTACCGGGGGGATTTAGCGGAGTAGGACCGGCGCTGTTACGCGCCGGTGAGTCCCGCACACGCCGTACGCCTAGCCAGTGTGCGGTATGGTCCGTAAGTGGATTTCCCACCATCAAAAAAAGGGTTGGATATTACAAGGTGTTACAGTGTTAAATTGGTAAAAGGTGATGTCATTTTATGCTAGAAAATCTCCATCATGTCAAAGTAGCTCTTGAATTGGATTTTCAAGCGCATCAAAAATATTTAAGTAATATTCAGTCAGTTGACTATAAGAATTTTTCTTCTTCTTCTTCTTTAAATAAAAGGGGTTCGCGATATATAAAGATTACGAGTTTCGACAATGTCAAGAGAAAATGTAGTTACTTGAAGTAATAGATAATTGTACGGTAGATAGAGTTAAAAATAAAAAAAAAGTCTTTAAAACTAAAAACAGAGAAATAAAAATTCTGTTTATAAAAATCATTTTTTTTTTATGTCGGTCCCAAATACAAGTGACAACGTTTATTCCAAATATTGAGGTAGGCACCGACCTCAAAAACACATTTTAATTTTTATAAACATAATTTATGTTTCTCCGTTTTGTATAAAAAATGTAAGAAGCAGTCTCATCATATCAGAACATTACCGGGATAACGATTAACGAGTATACTATGTAACAATGCAAACTATTATCTGCCTGTGTTCCAAACCTCAATGTTTTGAACGATTTACGGACCACAACATCTAAGCTTTTTCAAATAATAATAGCATTGGCGATGAATTTTGTTAGGTGACATCATAGCTCTACTAACAACTAGAAATAGGGTGTACATGACGCTTCCGTGAGAGTTAAATTTGTCAAGGTAATTTGCATACAAAAGCTTCAGGTCAAACTCCAAAGCGGGCAGTCGCTACGCTCGCTCTGCACTTTAATTAAAACTATACAATGTCATATTTAACAACCTATATATTTGATAATTTGGTCCATTGAGTTAATATAATCCGCCCGATCAATACTGGTACAGATGGGAATCAGAATACGTATGAATAAATTCCAATTAATTTTTACGTTATATTACCCGATTGATGAAAAAAAATTCCTTGAAAAATCTAGTACAACAACATTCTTAGTAGTTCTAATAGGTATCTCATTATAGTAGCTATCTCAATATATCTCATTATAGTAGTTATTTCAATGATATTATTATTATTGTATTTTAATAATCCATTGCATCTTGTACCTTTCGCAACCGTGAACGTCAGGATGGCTCAGTAGTGTCGGTGTTAATGTTGATAAATTATATTCTAAATAATTGTTAGTAAGCTCTACTAAGCAAATACCTCAACTACTGTACATGAATCCTTTGAAAGTTAAATAAATAGTCTCATACAGCTACCATTCTGATATCAGGATAGCCGATGTATTGTCTTATCATGTTTATAGAAAAATTAATATTAAATTAACTTTTTACTAGGTGGTAGACCCATATGTAGGGTCATCTGGGTAGGTACCACCGCCTTTCTTATTTCTGCCATGAAGCAGTTCGCTGTGTTTCGGATTGAAGGGAAAGGTAGCCAGTGTAATTACTGGGCATGGAGGGCATATCATCTTAGTCCCCTGGATGGCAAACGCACTTGCGGTGTTAAGTGATTTACACTTAATATTGCATGTGTCTATAGGCGGCGGTGACCACTTAACATCAGGTGGGCCGCAAGCTTGTTTGCCATCGCGTAACATAAAAAAAACTACCTAAATAGTAACTACTCAAAGGAGACGGTTCATCATGGGACAAAATGTAACAACGTGAAAAATGCTTTATTTAAACACTCATTGCATAGAACTACTATGCAATGTTAGAAAAATCAACCTTATCCGCAATCCGAGAAAAGAGAAAATTAGGTTTAAAGTTATTGATAACGAATGAATCGAATAACATGCTGTAATCGATTACATTTTTTTCCTCGTGATAATAGTTTTACGTCAGGTGAATTATAAATAATATTTTTGCCATACTCTCACACACATTAAACATCAATAATTATAATCTATCTTGGCTTAAACAATGAAGAAGAGTTCCATAAGAAACGAACCAATTACAGAGCTCTATTCAATGCAGTGGCATTGAATAGAGCTCTATGATTGGTTCGATTCTCATCCAGGAGTCGAGAGATCTCATAGTAATGCTTGTGAATACGGGTGTAAATCTCCAGTACTTACCTAATATAAACTCACTAGTCTTTAGTAACATAAAAATGAATTAATGTGATAAAAATATATGTTATTTTTTTAAAATTTTCATAACCCACTTTATTAATCTTTATTTTCTCAGATCTCAGCTTGACAATTTTCAGAAACCGTCTATTAGACTATTACCTTTTAAATACCATTTTTGCTGTGTTACACCCCATGGCAAGGATCTATGGAAGGTGATCCGTCTCCTTTATCACATAATGCAAATTACATTCACAAAAAAATATTGCTCAAAAAAGAACTAATCAAGATTTAACATGACTGTGCCATCTTGACATTCACTCGCAATCAATACTTTCTCACTACTTTCTTGATATCGTTATTCCATCTGCTCAGCTGACGTCCAACACTCTTCGATAATGGTCTCACTCTAGCACCCTTTTCAACCATCTTCCATCGGTCCTATGGCTACAGTGTATAGCCCATTGCAACTTCTTTCTTATAACTGAGCCGACTATATCAGGTATCCCAGTTCCACTTCGATTTAAGGTCAGTGCATTATTTCATTATATATTTTGAGTATTTCATGATCGGCAGCCTGTCTGTCACCAACCCGCCTTGGGGATAATGTGGGTGGGGAGAATATGGGTGATTTACTCGACACTGCGCTAGTGGCCGCTTAGTTCGATGTTCTGCACGAAGCTTGAAATCTGCTTCAGTCGGTTTTTAGACACCACGGGATAAGAAGCTGTAGCCCTATTCGTGACCGGAATCTACACCGCAATAAGACTTCTTATAAAAATCAATGCATATTGATTTCCACTTGAAAGAAACACAAACATATTACGCCAACATAATGTTATCTACTAACACGGCAGGCTAAAATGTTCACATGATTCGCTTTTTGTGGAGGACATAACTGGCGACTGCGTGGGTCCTAATGGTCGACACGTTACAGTAACGAGGGCTCAATACTGCCCAGCAATTTGCATACCAAAGCTTAAGGGCATAGTGTAAATAAACAAGTAAGTTGTCTTCATAGAATCGCACCAAGCGCGGTTTGTATCGCCGCGCGCGCCAATGACACCATTTATTCCGCGCTAAAAGATGTAGAACTTACATCGCCTTGCCCATGAATTTTAAAGTTAAATCTACAAAAGTTAATCTTGAAATGAGAAATAGACAATGAAAGTATGTTTTAACTACACTTACGTGCAACAAAATCGACTCGCTTCGTAGGTTTCAACTCTTAATATTTCGGTATATAAAAATAAGATTAGAGAAACACAACCTGTAAATATAATTTGAATGTATATTTTATAACCTTTATTTATTCTACTCTAAACATCGATAAACGAAGTATTGGTGACAATAGACTCATTTCTTTGAAAACCTTGGTTTCTCATTTTTACGTCATACGCCATTTCTGTGACTATGCAGAGTGTTCAGACTTAATTGAATCATTGTTTATTGAATATTGATTAATCTTACAGATTTATTGATCCTTAAAGTTCAGGTGATTTCCCCAAAAATTTTAGCTCTTTTAACTGCATTTGGTTTTCAATTTGTAAAATTAATAAACCAAAATCTATCACAGTAAAAACTGGTCTAATGTAAGTTTAGGTTCTTGTTAAACACACGGGGTTAAAAAATATATTTACTAATTGTAGATTTTGATTGGGGAGTTCTGAACCAAAGCGTACCGGTGAGTCGATTTCATTGCACGTAAGTGTATAAATAGCCCGGCATTTCGTACTGCTTGAAATATAAGTTTTCAAGTTAATGTGTGATTTAGAAAAAATATATTTTTTACCACATTAATACGGGGTCTTCTCAAATCACGAAACAATAACATGAGATGATTAAAACAAAATTGCAATCAGCTTTCGTTTTGCCTAAAAATAAAATTTGAAACGATGTATTATGTATTATATTATACCTACCTCATGCTCTGCTTACCTGACAATTCAAAAGCAATTGACTTATTAGATGTGTAGAAACTGTGTGCCTGCATATTTTAAGACAACCCTGAACGAGTAGGCTATTATTGCTCGCATGGGGTCTGAGTCAGCCTACTTGCTTACTTATACTATGCCGAAGGGACCCACGGCCGTACTGGCCTTGTAACCCACCAACATGTAAATTAAACTGTTTTTCATGAACGAATGAAATACTTTAGCACAATTTGTGAGCTTATGTCAGAGTCGTATTGTATTTAGGCCTACGCCTTTTGTCAAACATCTGGCCCAAATTATCTCGTATTAGAGTTAAAATCCGCGATTTGGTTCTCAAAGGTAACTCCATAATGGTGATAAACTTAGCATCACTTCTATGAACTATGTAGTTTAACAGCAAATGATTTTCTTTTTTATATTTAGCTGTATTTTCACTTCATGGCAGTCTAGCATGACCACAGAGTCTCTAAAGCCAGAATCTCTGCTACAACGCTAGCGCTAAGACGAGGTTTTTTGTTCTTTACTGCGTGCGTGTGATACTTAATAATAACATCATAAACGACTAATGCAGGGTTTCTATAAAGTGTCTATCTACACTCTTGCTTACTAGCCATTTGATTTTGACCTTTGACGAAGTTACCAAGGGAAACTGTCGATAGTTATGTTATTGGAATCCTTCATAAGTTATTATTTAATATTATGTCAATTTTTATATCGAGTTTAGTTTTTAATATTTTTTTTTTTTTTTTTGCTCTGGCAACACTGTTAGCTGGATGTTTTTGAAACAGCTGATAAAAGTTTTATCGAAATAAAATATTTAAATGATGTCTTTTTATATATTAAACTACTAAATTCAAGTGCTAATGTGAATAACAAACAGTGGAAATATCAGTGAACCAGTGACAAGTCTTAATCAGTCAAAAATAGCTTATCACAAAAACTCGATGTTACTGGTCTATCTTTCAAACTGGAGAAAGTTGTAAATAAGTACAACGGCTGCAAGTTTTTACTGGGGGAGTATTATTTCCTTAAATATCAATCACTAATACTATCTATTATTATCTATTTCTCAAAGTTCCTATGCACTTAGCAATAAATTAAGTAAATTTTATTTCAAAGATACCTACATCCTACATTGGAAAGATTGTTTAAAATATTAAATGTTTTTTTTATATTGGCTTTAACTAATTGTTTTGCACACTAAAGAGTAGATTAGTATAATATTACAGACTCATTAATAGTGCTTCCAGGAACATATAAAGAATTGTTAAGATAGATAGTATTTGTCTTAAAAGATTTATTTGTTTCTGCAAATTACTATAATTCACATACAATCACTCCACAGAACTCACAGCTTCTGTGAGTAACGTCAAGTCACATACATTTGGGTTCATGTAATCTCTCTTTGCTTGACAAATAGTGGAAGTAAAGTTGACGGTGACTGTTGAAACCGCAGACACACACCTACTACTGACACTTTACATTTAAAATACTAAGTGTTGACAACAAGCATAACATTATTTTGTTGTTTTCTTTTATTTTATTCTGACACTGCTTTTTATACTTTTCAGTGTATTCATTAGCCAAACAGTAAGGCTCATACATCCACAATGATGACCCGTAAGGCCACTGCTAAGGACACAGATATGAAGCTCAAACAATGTCTTTTGGACTTACAAACATCTAGAGACCTAAGTGAACGGCTAATGCAGGAACGGGAGGACAGTGAATTTGAAATTGTTAAAATATTGGAAAAAAACAAACAATTAAAGTGTGAACTATCCGAGCTGCATATTAAGTATGAGGTTGCCCTTGAACAATGCAACCACATGCAGGACACCATAAAATCCTTCACTGAGTGTAGTAATACTCATGAACAGGCATTGAGTAAAATAAATGAGTTAGAAATAAGCTTGTGTCTTGCAAATAATAATGTAAAACATTTGGAAACACAAAATAAAGAATTGTCCACAGACAAACATTCCCAAAGCCTGTTTGATGAGTTAACGGTATGTAGTCCCGGCTTCATCAAGGAACAGTCATTTATAGAAAATAGTTCCAACGTTAATAATTCAAAAACTTATTTTAGTAGTGCAAAGAAACTGAAGAAATACATACGTGTTAATAAGTTTATAAATAAGACAAAAAGAATTATAAATCAACATAATTCTTTTAAAAAACACAAATTGCAATATTTGAAAAACATTAAATTATCAGAAAAATTGAATAATATTAAAAGTACGGCTGTTACAACAACTACTAATTACATAGAATATAGTAAACAATTAGAATCAAAAATTGACAGTCTTGAGGAGTCATTAAAATGTATGTTAAAAAACATACAGACTATTTCTCAAAAACAACTAAGTTATAAAATACTTGCTTCAAATGACATGGAAGATTTTTGTAATTATAATGCAGAGAGATTTGAATCTTTGAGTAAAAAACGAATATGTTCATGTCAAGATAAGGATATTTACAACAACGAAGGGCACCCTTCTAGTATATTATATGATACACAAGATCAAGTAGTTTCACTTGTCGATAACGAAACTTGTTCACAGAAAAATCTTGATGAAGCTGGGACACAAGTGAAGAATAGTAAACAACAAAACAATATCATTATGTTTAGTGATGAGTTAGGCAAAAACATGGGTCAAACAATGTTTCAGTATATGGCACAGCCTGTTACTAATTTCTGTATGCCAGGTGCCAATTACATTCAAATATTGCAGAGGGTGATCTGTGGTACTTACAGTCCTGATAGTACAATACTTATTTTTATTGGTAGACGTGGAAATGCTAATTCCAAGATTATGGAAAAGTATTTTGAAGACCTCTCCAAATTAAATGTAAAAAAAATAATTCTATTTACCCTGCCTTACAGTAGGTCATTGACTCATGCAGAAAATGACTATAGATATAAATGCAATATGAAATTGCATTTAATGACAAATTATGATAAAAAATTTGACATTGTTGATTTTAATGGTTTTATTAAGAATTTTTTTTGACAAAGGATAAATATTTTCTTTGTAATAATTACAAAAAACAAATAGCAAAATCGCTATGTTACTTTATTTTTAATCAAGCCAAAACATTGGCTATAACTTCTGCCTCTATTGGGCAGTCAAATTTGACATTAAGTAATGACAATTTAGAATATGCATCATATTCTTTAAATTAAATATTGAGACAAAAGAGACTAACTCTGGCAGTACTAAATATAATGAAATATTAGACTCAAATTTTGAGGTTTTAGATAAATTATCCTCCCCACTTGTAATGAATAAAAATTCTAAAAATAATTTTATCAACCTTGTCCACCAAAATATTCAAGGGATGTCAGGCAAAAATTTAGAATTGGAGCTATTTATGAATTGTAATAATATTGATATATTGTGTGTTACAGAACACTGGCTAAAAAGCCATCAGCTCATGTTTAATTTTAGTAATCACCATGTTGTCAGCTCGTACAGCAGAAAAAACATATTACATGGTGGTTCATTAATAATTACTAAAAAGAATATTATATGTAAGGAAAGAAATGACCTCGTAAGTATGTCTGTTGAGCGAGTTACTGAAATAGCTTGTATAGAGTTTGAACAATTCATTGTTATTAGTGTATACAAACCACCATGTGCCCCTTTTGAAGAATTTTTAAAAATTATGGAAGATGTCCTATTTAAAATCAGTAAATGTCGTAAAATAATTGTTATCTGTGGAGACTTTAATATTAACATATTAGAGACAAACTCAATCACTTGTAATTTTTTAAATTTATTTAAGTCCTATGATTTGGACTACGTTTTTTATGAACCCACAAGAATTACTGAAACAAGTGCAACTTGCATTGACAATATTTTTACTAACCGAAAACCTAGCCAAAAGTCAATTATTAATATGTTGCACTCTGATCATTGTGGTCAATTAGCATCGTTTCCTAGAAAAAAAGTTAAAGTGCAAAGAACGAAAATAAGTTTTATTCCTATAAATGCAAGCCGAATTGAAAAATTTAAATCGAAATTAATTGTGAAGCTACCATGTTTGCCTTATAATGATTGTCCGGATAAGCTATACAGTTCTTTATTTAATTTAATAAATGATGAATTTACCAACACTTTTGTGCCAAAAGTAAAGACGATCTGTGATCATCTAACCTTTAGTGAATGGGCAACGCCTGGTATCTACAATAGCAGGAATAAGTTGTACAATTTGTATGGTCAAAAATCATTTAATTTTGATCCAGTATTTGTTAATTATGTAAGAGACTACTCCAAAGTTTTCAAAAGAGCCTGTTCCACTGCCAAGTCAGTTTACTTAAAAAACAAAATTAAGAATTCTACAAATAAGATTAAAGAAACCTGGAATATTATTAACAGTGAAACTGGTAGGAGTCAAACACGCTTCCGTAATATTAACTTAAAGATTAATAATGTAAATGTTAAAGCTGATTTGGAAGTAGCGATGGAATTTGAAAGGTTTTTCTCAGATGTTCCCATACAGACTACTAAATCACTTCAGTCGTCTTCCACCTCAGCTGAACAGCTGCTTAAACAAAATGTATCATCATGTGATAGTAACTTTGAATTTACAGCTGTTAATTATAAAGATATTATAAATACGTTTAAAACTCTAGACCTGAAAAAATCTATGGATCTTTGGGGACTGTCAGTCAGGACAATCTCATCCATTATAACTATAATAGCTCCTTATTTAGTAGTCGTATTTAACAATTGTATTGACTCTGGTGTATTTCCTGACTTGATGAAACATAGTAAAATTATACCGTTATTTAAATCTGGCGAAACCTCAGATCCCACCAATTTTCGGCCTGTTTCTATTCTACCGACTTTAAGTAAGATCTTTGAAAGACTAATGCTCAATCAACTATTAAAGCATTTCAATAAATACAACATATTTCATCAAAAGCAATTCGGGTTCACTCGGGGTCGCTCCACCATTGATGCGGGAGTTGAGTTGTTAAAGGAGGTATTTGCTGCTTGGGAAGAATCACGCGACGCCCTTGGGGTTTTCTGTGATTTATCTAAAGCTTTCGACTGTGTTAATCATGATACTCTGGTCAGGAAATTACACCATTACGGCGTTAGGAACAAGGCTCTCAACCTTATGACTTCATACCTGAGCAATAGAATACAGAAAGTTGATATAAATGGTAAAAGATCTCCAGGTTCTCTAGTCACAATAGGTGTTCCGCAGGGCTCAATTCTTGGTCCATTTCTCTTTCTAGTGTACATAAATGACTTGCCTTACTACATAAGGGACAATCATTGTGTTGTTTGCGGATGACACTTCTTTGATTTTCAAAATAAATAGAAAATTAGATAATTATGACGAAGTGAACAATGCACTTGCGAAAGTAGTTAATTGGTTTGATATTAATAACTTGTTGCTGAATGAAAAAAAAACCAAATTAGTTAAGTTTACTACACCGAATGTGAGATGTGTAGAAACTAATGTACAAATAAATGGAGTAGAATTGAAACCTGTAGAAACAACAACTTTCTTAGGAGTAATGTTAGACTCTAAATTGCAATGGGGTCCACATATTGTAAAACTTTCGGGTAAACTAAGTTCTGCGGCATATGCAGTTAAAACTATTAGGCGGCTAACTGATATAGATACTGCTAGAATGGTTTATTTCAGTTATTTTCACAGCATAATGTCTTATGGAATTCTTCTCTGGGGGAGTGCTGCAGATATTAATACCATCTTTGTTCTGCAAAAACGGGCTGTTAGAGCAATCTATCAACTAGGTCCGCGTGACTCCCTCAGAGAAAGGTTCAAGGAGATAAATATTCTAACTGTGTCATCACAATATATACTGGAAAACTTACTATATGTAAAGAAAAATATTATGAATTTTTCCGAGAAATGTCATACGCACAATGTAAATACTAGGAAGAAACACGATTTGGTTGTATATAAAACTCGTCTCCACAGAATAAGCAATTCCTTTATGGGCCAATGTATACGTTTTTACAATAAGCTTCCGAAGAATATTAGAGACTTGCCTATTAATAAATTTAAAAAAACTGTTAAATCTAAATTATATAAAAAAGCTTATTACAAGTTAAATGATTATTTAAATGATCCAAATGCGTGGGAGTAAAATCTGCCCAAATTTACGCATTTAAAATTGTAATTTATTCATATTGATATATCTATGGACATGTAATGATGTTTTGAAATCATTACGAAATTGTAAGCTGCGGAGTTTCTTTCGCCATTTCTTCTCCGTCTCAGCATAATAATAATTATTTAAGTAAAATAATTATTTCGTCGAAATGGTGGTAGGGCTTTTGACGATTTAAAAGTACTTAGCAAAGTCCATTTAAATAAAGAGCTTTTTCATTTCATTTTCATTTCATTTCATTTCAATATGCAAGGAAAATATTCTAAACGAATATACGATAATTTACTTTTTGTGACTTTGAACCTAATAAATGGATACTATTAATGAATAAAGCAATAATAATAAATCAAAATTGATATCCCATAATTGGCACTGTACTAACTATAAAAATACCACATTTATATGAAGCTATACATTTTAAAGAAGCCTTCTCAGTTTCTGCAATCCGAGTAACATGCACGAGTAATTTTGCATGGATCATTTAAGTTTCATGGAGCGTTCACGGAGTTTTGTAAATTTTCTACTGCAGCTACCCATTTATTTATTCATGTTATACTTACATACTAACGGAGCCCGACAGCTGAATTATGCAAAGTTCATAATTTAAAGCGCAAAATTATTCCTCCGAAAAATTTGTTGACATCAAAATGAAATTAAGACACTGGGTATGACTACGCATACATTTTTTGATTTTGTTCAAGCAAATATGAGTCTTAAACTTTTCATAATAAGATTATTTTAAATGTGTGATATGTAGCTGCTATTTCGCAATGCAATATGCTGTTACTAACCACAAAATCAAAGCTTGCGACCGATCACAATATAACAGCTCATTGTTGCTTTATCCTAATTTCCTTATATGTGCATAGTTTTATCGGTATCAGAAATAAGCCGGAAAAATTGCTTCGTTTCAAATTATATCGAGAATTAATAGTTTTGTAAGCACATCATAATTATTTGATATTCAGTCTATTAACTATTAGGAAATTATAAAGTCACTAGTTCCTTGTAAAGCAGTCCATACAGTACCTAATGCTGCAAGATAGCATTAATAGGAGGTGTCGCAAAAACAACTTTGTAAACATCTCGCAAAGTTAAAGCACCGCCTAAATGAACTGGCTTAGTTATTTTTATAGTCTAAATGTTCAATTTTAATGTAAGTTTCAGATTGCCTAAAAGATATTTGCATCTTTGGAGCTTCAATGGCTCACTTAGCTCCACTACTCAGCCAGGTCCGCACCTCTGTGTTAGGATACCCTTTACCCCTGAAAACCTGTCATATAGGAGTGTTATATGACAGGTTTTCAGCTTGCTTTAAGTATCTAAATAAATTATGTTTATCTGCTCTCGGAATAGTATATCAACTGATCTGAACTGACTAGGCAGGCCTATTTATACTATTATAATCTAATTCTCAGGCTGACCGTACCATATTGTAAGCTCATACTAAATAGACTTTGAACATTAAGTCCATCATATAAGGTTTAAAACTGATTGAAGGCTTTAACAATTTTTAGCCCCTCACTGTTATCATTTGTACCTTCAATTAACATCAACTTTCATTAAAACAGATGGTTTTGTGTTAAAAAGATCTCTCTCGAAATACATTAAGGCTAAGAATCGATATCTAAAATTACTTGTAATTAAGATTGAGGTTTGTATAATTTGCTTGCTTCAGTATACGTGGAAATGGAATTTAATGAAATTTGTGTAGGATACTCCAGAGTATTCCTTCAATTAAGCAGTTTCATTACTACCTAATTGAATGATAAAGTATTTTCACAATACGTCACGTGGCAAGAAGTGTTAGACTAAAAGAAAAATATTAAAGAGGTATTAGAAGAAGGTGATGATCGGAAGAAACTAGTCGTGACTGGCTATAAAGAATAATAAAAGTTGTATGATATAACTATACCTAAAATATTTATTACTAAATCTACGATATCTTTAACTTCTAATTCGCCTATTTATTTTAGTGAAAACTAAACTAAGAGAGGCTTTCTACCAGGCTTTCTACGGAGAATCTTTTTTAAAAACAAACTTAAAATTAAATGACCTAAATACAAGGAAACAAACAACCTTGAATCTAACCCATAAATTTATTACATTACACAATAAATAAAAGCTTGTCGCAAGATTTACTTGTGTATATATACACCGATAGAATCTATAAATATATATATGAACATTGCAAGATGTTAAATTGAACCTTTTTTCACTACAATGATTTTTCTTGGATTATGTAAAATAATGGCTATAGTAGAGCTCAGCTTCTTGGCACAGGTACATTCGTAATATTAAGGAGTCTTCAGTCATGGCGTATAAAGCCAACTGTAATGTGAACTATACGATTTATTTATTCCCATCGACCTAACTACACAACATCATCTCTAAATAGGGTTTCTAATCTTCGCCGTAATACTGATCCGTCCATCAAATATTAACTATTAATGAAACAATTCACTCAAATTTGACGGACCGTCAAAACTTAATGTGATGTATATTTGGGCATAATGGAACTCTGATAACAATGCGGAAGTTATTGGATAATAAATGTTATATGAAAACGACTCCAATATAATAAAATAAGTAGGTATATAGAAAATTTGTCGCTCTTACACATTATATACTATAATCATCACCATCAACAGCTCATATTATGTCCCCACCGAGGGGCTCGAGCCTACCCCACATTAGGGGCGATTAGGCCTTAGTCAACCACGCTGGCCAAGTGCGGGTTGGTCGACTTCACACACAACCCAAGAATTTCTTCATAGGTATGTGCAGGTTTCCTCACGATGATTTCCTTCACCCTAATAGCGTCGATTAAATGTACATATGAATTCAAAATTTGAAAACACATTGGTAGGTACGTGGCGGGGATCGAACCAGTGCCTCCCGGGTGGGAGACGACCCTCTTACCACTACGCCACCGACGCTTCATTATATGCTATATTAGCATATTATGTGTGAGAGCAGTACAATACTGATTATTATTTTGATAATGATTACACCAAAAATATTTTATTTGAATTCGTTATAGTATTATTATACCCTATGATATACCGAAGGTAGCGAAACAATTTGAGAATAGAACTGCTTAAAAGTAGGTGTCTCAGGATCGACAAAGTGGGAGAGTACGTACACCTGTAGGTTAGTGTGGTACGACTGTTGTCTTCTGCTAGGTGGAAGTAATTTCTCCAGAATGGACGTTCAAATTTTGACCGTCTAGTCCACTATGAGGTAGGCCAGGCCCCTCTCCTAAATAATGAAAAAAACATTATTAATGTTTTTTACTTTCTCGTATACGTTGTATAGAGGAAGTCTTGTAATCGTCAAAATATTCGACCACGAGATTTTGACGAATTTACACGTTTTGGACTTCCCTGAGTCCAAAAATATTTTTTTTGGAATTATGTCTGTGTCTGTGTGTTAGCACGATAACTCGAGCATGCTTTAACTTATTGCAACCAAATTTGAAATACGTGCATGAAATCAAAATATAAGGTTTCTATCAAATTTTGAGCCATCGATCACGAAAGTTAAGCAACCAAGTGCGCGGTCGGTACTCGGATGGGTGACCAAAATTTAACATGCATGTATGAAATCAAAATATAAGGTTTCTATCAACCTTTGATTCGTTTCCGGTATACGAGAAAGTCAAGGGGAGACCACTCCCGATTTTTATCCTTTAAAAAAGTACTGACGTGTCATCAGAATGGTGCAGCGGTTCTAAACTTTTTAAAGCTACGAAATACTCGGAAATCCTCTTTTATTGTTCCAATCCAACAACAAAATGTAATTGATTCGTGGAATACTTTGTGATTTTGTTTTTTGTACAGGAAATAAACCTCAGGGTCTTGCAGTTCGAGGAACTCATCTTGTTTAGAAAAGTATTGTTATTTAAAATGATTATCCGTTTTACTTTAGTTAATTAGGATTTTTAGGGTACTTTATCGTTACCATAGGGGTAAAAAACTACGTGGGCTAACCTGATACCTGCTGCTCTCTATACACTACCATTTATAACTCCAACAAACATTCTAACTGGTGGACTACGAAGCTGACGTAGGAAGACATATAAAGTTAAGAAAAGTATACAAACAAATATATTTTAATAAATCCCATTTATTACCAGAATAATTACAATACAGATCGTCCAAATCACAGATTTAATAATACAAGGAGATAGGCCAAGCCGGCGTTTAACTTGTGACGAGTGTAAATTCCGCGGACATACATTGCCGACAGTTCGCCGTCTGAAGTCGAGAGAAATTCCCGTTTTTTTTTCAAAATGCCGTCCTGTTAGACGTAGATTTATATTTAAAAAACAATATTTAAACAAAATAGTCTGATTTTCATTCATAAAATACAATCGCCTAAATTCTGTGTTACTAATAAATTGTATTACATTGAGGCTATGCTTAACTTTCATTGCTTCACAGTCTTTAAAACGCGCGCAATCAGTAGAGTATATTACGGCACGCTCAACTAGAACCATGTTATGTAGTACGGCCGCTGATCGCCACACTCGAACTTCCTATTTGACCGATCTCCTTTGTGGCTGTGCTTAACCTTCATTGCTTCGCAATCCTTAATATAGCGAATGTAAAAGTGTAATTTAGACATGTTGATACATCAGTGGTAAACTTCTCGATCTCCTACCCTGCTCGCAATTTATTTGGGATCGGTGCAGTATGTCTGGATAATGACAACTGGTACTGCTATAGGCTTTGATATTATATTTTTTACGGCCAGCACTGACACTTGCCTTTCTACTTGGGAACCGATTGGTTGATATATCAGGTGATTTTGTCTTAAAAATGTTACCAAATAATTTAGTAATGTTTTTGGTTGCGCCACTTTATTTAAATAACTTTTGATTTTTATAGACCTCGTTATTTTTATGTAATTTAGTAAGCGTTCCATTGTTTTTCGTAGCCTAAAGTCTATGTTTTGCGTAATATAACTTGACGCTGCTACTATTTTAAATATTCATGCGCTCGATATGTCAGGGATCATGAAGTAAACAACGGTTGGCTGGAGCAGTTTAGAAGAATGATGTAGCATTTGACTTCAGACACGTGTGCTTGCTCCTAATATTTTTCATTATAATCTTCGGCAGAAAAATTTTAACCAATCATATAAAAGAAGAAACTGCAGGTGTCTTGAATAAAGGGAAAAATTTGCTGGACTGACGGCGAGATCAACCAGGTCAGTGTACCTTTGAATGTAATTCACCGAGCTTTTACGGTGAAGCAAAACATTGTGAGAAAACCTGTACACACCCATGAAGAAATTCTTAGGTTGTGTGTAAAGTCGACCAACTCGCACTTGGCCAGCGTGGTTGACTAAGGCCTAATCGCCCCTAATGTGGGGTAGGCTCGAGCCCCTCGATGGGTCCATTATATGAGATATTGATGATGTTGGTACTACTGCTCTCTAATACCAGTGTTGTACCCTGAAAGGACAAGAGTGAAAGGAACAACTACGTTTATGGCGTTAACGAGTACACTTGGGATTTCTTCGCGTTGAAGTCAACCAAGTTCTTTAAACGTTGTGTATTTAGACATGAGGTAAAACCTAGTTGTGTTCAAAAAATACTCTCCTGTCTCTCTTTGGTTTCCGCTCTTCCAGCTGTTACGTGAACAAAATAATCCACATGCACCATACAAAAGACTTATGGCAAATCTGGTCAAAACTTTGGCGATTTCAAAACTAATAGCCAGTAACACACGCCGCCCTTGTCTAGCTTCGCCCCAGAAATGCGTCACGTACGCTCTAAGAAATGGAGAAATAATAACAAGTTCTATATACAAATCAACTTACAGGATCAAGAAGAGAGCAAAATTATGGACAGGTCACTTAACTATACTGAGGAAAGTCAACATAATAGGTAAAGGTTTACCATACGACCGGAAAAATGTACCTATCAGTACATTTACCATTCTCATAACACTCTGTGCTCAACAATAACAAATTATAATCCAATACCTTTGAGCAATAAATAGGACATCCAATCACATTCCCAATCAATGGCCCGACGTGTCCACGTATCTCATATTAAATTTGAATCACGCACTCTTTGCAAGTGTTATTTATTCATGTGATTGGGTATCGCTTATTGTTTTTCGCAACGGCTTAAAAAAGGAACGGTACGAGTCGATCAGTTTGGTGTGAAATACGGTTAGTTTGCTTTGGCGCCAAAGCAATTTTGTCGTGCAATGGGGCGAGAGACTACCTACCCTTGGGCGGGTGGAACGCACCTGGTGGATCCGCCCCCCGTCAATTTTATATGGGCAAAGACTAGTTTAAAACTAACTTTATTGCGCAATATCTACAGGGATGCCAAGCTCGCTTTGAAATTGATCAATTTCAACCCTCCACAACAAAATTTAACTTCATCCCAATGATGTACAAGTTTACTTTGTTACATCAACGTTAAGGTATGTAAATTACACACCAAAGTTGTCTAACAGTTATTGGTAAGGTATTTTTAAATGTTACTGACGTTACTAACTTATTTCAGTTTTTTATTTTATATAATGTAAAAAAAAAGTTATGGAGGACTTATAAGAAACGCAATTTCTTAAACTTAATAACAATAAATAAGTCGACTCCGGTATGCCATTCCGTATTCTCCGCAATAAATAATGAAACTAACGAACACATCTGTTAATTTCCTAACTTCATTAGCGAAAGAGCATAAAGCTGCTTAAAACTGAGAAGACGGACTGTAATTCTAACTCCAATTAACAAATGTGGAACTTTTACCCTGTCAGAGGGCCGATTAAGAGATGTCGTCGGCGAAGACTATGATAATTAGTTTAATTTAACTTGTGCGAGCGTACATAAGGGCCGGTATGAGGGCTGATGAGAAATTAATTCGGATTAGCGGAGTTTTTGAACCGATTGCACAAGGCAACTGGAGTATGAAAATAAGCGTTTCACAGCTATAATTATAAAGAAGTCACTTTATGATATATTTAGGATCAAGAATTTACGTAACACCTAAATTAAATGAAATTGAAAAAGCAGTATGTTCAATTATGGCCAATTTGTTTCTTTATAACTAGGTATTCAGTATACACACATTGCGGCACATTGCGAGGAGGACTGACAGCCGTTGGGGCGGAAAGATCCTAGAGTGGCGACCATGTACCGGGAAACGCAGCGTTGGTAGGCCCCCCATAAGGTGGAAGCCGCTGGATGCGGGCAGCGCAGGACCTGCCGGTTTGGAGATTCTTGGGGGAGGCCTATGTCCAACAGTGGGCGTCTCTTGGCTGAAATGATGATGATGATTCAGTATAAACACAAAACCTTCCTGTTTTGTAAGATAGCATTCCTTTTTTAACTTTATTGTGAACTTAGCAAGGACGCCACATGCTTTCTAACCGAAACAGAACCCCGACAAATACCAAGCGAGCGAAACCAATTTCAACTGCTGAGCGAATTATTATTTCTCGATCTTTCCGGTTTAAAAAGAAATAGAAATAATAATTATTGTAAACATTACAACTAATAATTGTACCATGTAAATATTTTCAGAATAAAGCAATGCATTGTTAAAAAATTTAACTGTTTCTACAAACCGAGTGTTAAAACAACAAACAGTTATATTAGTACGAAACACTTACGAAATTAATTAATTATGAGAGACTTGACACACGACGCTTTCTGTTCTATTGTTGTTAGTACGAGTTTCATAATTAAAGCGTCATAATAGAAGACTTTATTTTATAGAATGTTGATTAGGTACTATAAAAAAGGTTCATTAAATAATGAGGTATTATTGTTAATTAATTAATTAATTTATTGTTTATTCAATAAGGTTAGGAGGTCAGTAGACTGACTGGTGGAATGAGCACCGAATAGTCAGGGCGGCGCTGAACGTAGAACACATCTCATTGCCAAGTATTATCAGAGGCACTACAGCAAGCGTGGCCTGGTATTTTCGCTTGGGCGTTGATTTCTATGCATTTTGTTTGTTTGAGGTCTCATACACATACTGGAAGTGGCTTGACGCAGTGCGTTCATATTTACACTGCGCTAAGCCTTTAGTAAGGAGAAAGTTGAACGACCTAACAGAAGACTGGCAGCAGTCACTGGCGGTCGTTATTTTCTCGTTCTAAGGCGTGACCTGCACATAAGTTGGACTCCATGTGATTTGTGCAGGTTCCTCCTGTTAGGGAAATACTTAGGTACTTCTGGGTAATCCCCTGTACGCACAGACGAGCCACGCCACAAAAGGAAGTTTTCTAAAGTTATCGTAATGCTGGGGCCGCACTTGCGCCTATCGTCACGAACCTTCGTGCTAGGACACGATACACGCAGATGTGACCGGCCGTTATCGGCTATCGTCACGAATATTCGGGTTGCTTGTGCGTTATCGGCCGGGAGGCGGTACGTCAGGGTTTTAGCGCGCTAACCTATCGCGCTGCGTGGTCAGACATGCGTTATTCATTTCGAAGGTTGTTCTCCATTAGTTCAGACGCGTACGGGTGACTAAGTATACGATACAGCTGAGTTATTTTTTATAATAAATGCATTACGTAATTATTAGCACCCAATTTAGAAGTAAAGAAAGTGATTATGCATAGTTAAACGCAAAGAAGGATAATAATACTACGCAATTTACACGTCTGGAACTGATTTCGGCCATCTTGGATTATTGCACGATAGTTCGTGTAAATAAAGAAATGCCACATGCTTTATCGCGATAACTTTGCTCGGGCCGCACTTGCGTGTATCGTACGAAGTATCGCCACGCATTACTTCGGGACGATAGGCGCAAGTGCGGCCCCAGCATAAAAGAATGGCGATTCCGTGCGGCTTTAGTAGGCATGCCCGCCGGCGTTGCGAGCTTCCAAAAGCTACGCTGGCCGCATCCAAACACTTTATACCGTAGCTAACTTGGCGGTAGGTTCGTTAACCGATTCCCTCTAGAAGAACAAAATGTCACGACGTCTATAATGTAACTACCGGCAAAGGAAGAATCAGTATGCTGACCTTTAAATTTATTTTAATAAATGTGGGAATTTGTTACCTATGATATTTTTTCGTCAGTCTCCGTATACAATCACGCTCGTAGTTTCAACAAGGATTGGGCAGTCTTACGTAATATTTCGTTCCACATAAATCCACATTTGGCAGTATGCACCATTCAGCACCTCCAAATAGTGACAGTTGCCAAGCTGTCCGTTACATAAAAGGGGCACCAAACCCAAAAAGTACTACCTTCAGTTAACAAAAAACAAAAGCCAACTACCAGGACAGATGATACTCAAAATCATATCAGCAGTCCGGGTATCTTCTATTGATATAATATATGTATCGTATACAATAAAATTATATTTTATGTCTTTTTTTACATACATTATGTAAGCATATTTTTAAAAATGTACTTTGGTATGTAGAGCTTGGTTATAGGTAATATCAAAACTTTAGTTAGGATAGAAATTAAAAACAAAATACACGTAAATGCATTACCTTTTTATGAAGGAGTTAAAAGGTAAAAAAAGAAAGAAAAAGTCTTCTCTGAAATCTTTTAGCCGCTTAATTTGGCTTAGACATTGGGGTTTATTAAGTTGCCGGACAGCAGCCGACATCAGCGACCGCTACTAAATTAAATCTATTATGCCGGAACTACTCAGACGGGTAAAGTAGTAAACATTGCATTTGAATAAAGCACGAGACAGTCTTGATGATATTATTAATCATAAAAGCATGCCTCTGGTACGCTACCAGGAGCTGCGTATTAGCGAAAATTTGATTGGACGAGGAGACTCTTCAGTTACATTCATTTCTATGGTTCATTCCTTTTTAACCTACATTGATTTAGATAATAAAGTCGATGGCGTCACGGTCGTGCGTTATTTGTAACGGTCACGAAAGTTAAGCTACCAAGTGCGCGGTACTCGGATGGGTGACCAAGAACTTTTTTACCTCGATTTTCCTCCGTGCTTCGGAAGGCACTAGTGCTCCCGGGATCTTAAGATAGTAGTTGTTCCCAAGGATGGTTGGTGTTAGTGAGATATCCGTAGCAATACAAACAACTTGTTAGTTTAAGAGTTTCTTTATTACTGGTGCCTCGGTGCGTACAACGCTATTGGCTTCTATGTGTAGCTATAGATATCGTATGCATACATTCTATTCCTCCAACACTAATTACGTGATCTGGGGAAAATAAAACATAATAAGAATCTCCACAATAATCTTAAAATCTTACATGTAAATAATCTTAAAATAAACAAAAACAATATTTTTACTATTTTCTTATCCTAGGTCGTAAGCGATTTCGGTACGAAAAATCTGTTTTGGGCATCTGTGGTGGAGCACTGTCCTCCACAGCGCGATCCTTATCATGAGAACGATGCGCGACCACTAAGCCCTGCGCATTACCTTGCTCTCTTTCAGTCAGGCTGGCGGCCGGCCGTAAAATGAATGCCAAATCCTGTAGCAGTATGATCGATATCAAGACATACTACACCGACACCAAATTAACGGGGAGCAGGATAGGAGAAAAGAGATTGTTTTAGATATTAGTGTTCTTAGTTTACGTGGGCTGCGTAACAAGCTTTTATCCCCAGTAATATTACTGGAAATTATAAGCTTTGGTGGTTTGAATATTGTGAGAAGAAGAAATACGTATATGTTTAGACGTCGTTGTAAAAACAGAAAAAGAAACTCCTTTGAGTATATCTTATCATTCCACATTTCGTACAGTGAAAATTTCATATATTTTTAACATCTCAAATATCAAAGAAAATAAATAAATAATAAAAGTTGTGAGAAAAGACGTGTCTTTTCTTCAATATTGCGTTATTTATTTTCCTCACTTCCAAAGCAGACTGAAATAGAAAACGCTCTGTGAAGTTATAATCTCTTCAAAGACATTTAATTAAATTGCTACATATCCTTTAGAAGTGTAACTCTGCGTCAATATTGTAATTAGGTATCTAAAGTAGACATGGCTTAATTTCGTAATGAGATGTTGTAATATAGTGATCATACTACCTAATTGTGGTGAATGAGGCAGCTAGACTATGATTCCGATTAAAATTATGACATTAGTACTGTACTTCGCGAACGTTAAACACAACGTTTTAATTTATAGTGTTTTCAGATTGTCGTTTTTTATGCACGTATACGGTCGTTTCGGCGTAGGCATTACGATATTTTCGGCGTAGACACTACATTAGGCGCCTTAAAAAATCGGACTTGCGGGTTTACTCCAGTGTGTTTGCTCGAATGTAATAATAATAATACACCAACAACTTGCTTTGAGATACAGCCTTGTGGAATCCGAGGTGCCTTACTACAGGTATGCCCCAGAACAGGTTCTTGAAAATAGTCATGCCACATTGTATTGGGATCGATCTATCATCACAGACAGGACTATTGTAGCTAACAAGCCCGATATTGTATTGATAGATCGACACGAACGCCGCGCAATAATTGTTGATGTCGCTGTCCCCCATGACGACAACCTTGTCAAAGCTGAAAAAGATAAAGAAACCAAATATCTTGATTTGGCTCACGAGGTTGTTGACATGTGGGACATCGATTCAGCAATTGTTGTTCCGATAGTCATATCTGCCCATGGTCTGATAGCTAAGAGCCTCGATAAACACCTTAAGAGGCTCGCGTTAGGTGGTTGGATCAAGAGTCAGATGCAGAAGGCAGTACTTCTAGACACGGCCCGTATAGTGAGGAAGTTCCTGTCTCTGGACCCTTGACCACCGGTAGCCGGGACCCTGATCTTGCTACCGATGGGGAACTGCATTTTTATATTTTTTAATGTTATACATTGTAAAAATTTAATATTTAGAAGTATAATTTGGTATGTGTTTTAAAAGAAATAAAGCGAATAATAATAAAATTTCTTTATTTTTCTCCACAATCTTAAATCTTAGAACTATACAATTGAATGTAGGTAGTGGTGACTCAATTTCAAAATACATTTAGGTGCACGCGCTTTCAAAAATGAGTTTATACACGCGAATAAATTGCTGGCCTGTAAATGCCCTTAGGTTTTGGTGCAAACAATGACATAAATTAATATTAGAATAAAACTAGGGTGCTTGTTTGTTACCCTTTCACGCCTAAACCACTGAATTGATTTGGATGAAATTTGGTATGGAGATAATTTAAAGCCCTGGAAAGAAAATAAGATAAAATCACGAGCGAAGCCGCGGGTGATCGCTAGTTATTACTGAAAAGAAAAGATTTGTATGTTTGTAATGAAAAGGCGCAAAAAATACGGGACTAATATTAAAAACTATTTAACTGTTAGATTGCTACTTTTTCAATGAGTAGCATAGGCTATAAATTATACAATTGTAGAAAAATATACACGGACAAAGTCTCGGGCGGGGCGCTTCATTATGAGGCTTTTCAATGTCACTAATATTTGTTGTTTTTGTTTTATGTATATGAATGACTATTGTTGGCCGCAGATGACCTTCATAGTGTAACATTAGTAAAAAATAACGAAATAAAAGATTGAAACACTATACTACAAAAAAAAAAATGTCTTATTTCACTGTGTTCTTTTGTGAATGCTCCTGAATCCTTCGGGCGCTCCTAATTCTAGCCGCTAATCCACTTTGCTCTAGGTCTATTCATTTTAGCTCAACGGCAATTTCTTAGGTAAAGACCTAACATTAAGTTTCGAGCTACATAGTACCAGTATTATATTATCTGAGATAGCACCAACGTATTTGATTATTCCTGTTTTAACGAAGATCTTGCGGAATATTTGCATGAAAGCCATTCATTAGATTAGCAGGTAAGTCCGGAGCAGAACATGTATCTATTGTAGGACATGCATTATACATAAGTCCTCGACAGGGTCGTTCGCAAACACGGGCTGAAGTATTTAGTGAATCCGGCGTAGTAATTGGCAATGGTGTCGGGTTGAGGTGGTAATTCAAAGGGGAAACAACAAAACAAAATGTTCATTGACTCCTGGACACGAGTTGGGAGCCACGTTGAATAGCAACATGTGTTCCAAATCCAATTACAGAGTTTTAACGAACTGCAAACTGTCCCCCAAAGGTTTTGGATTTGTTTAATAATTATTATAAGCCTGCCTGCGAATCTCATTTGCGAGACCTGAAAAATAAACTTCAGAAAGAGTTAATGGAATGAATATTTGCCGTGCCCGCATGTAGTTTAAATTGCGTTGCCTTTGAGTGGGCGCACAAAGACTTTAGATGCGAACTTCATCCGACGAGAAGCCTTGCCAACAGTCTTTTTCAGGGAGTGCAAGTTTCGAAGTGGCACTGCCGCGAATCAAAAGCGTCAAAGTTGGCGACGGATTCCTTAGCAACTCTCTAATAAATTGGAAGATTTCTGCCTCCTTGATTTTTTATTGGCTCTATATAAGTGTAATTATGAAAAAGTTTTACAGGAATAGGAAAGTTGTTTTCTAATCACTAGCTTAGCAGCTGTTGGGTATCTGCATACCATCCTATTAATCTTATTTACAAACCAAAACCAACATTTATGTAATATTATAGTAGATAGTACGCAGTGAATGCAGATAAAATCACGCTTCCGTTCTGATAAGTAATGCAGTAAGGATGATTTTTCTGTGAAACAACTTATAGATTCGGAAGCGCCATACGATCTCTTTATGGTTTTATTGCAATGTAAGTTTTGCTACACTACATGATTCTTCATTGAACATATTTGTTCACGAGTCATGGATGTTTATGTATTAATTTAAGTTTATTTATGATATATCTAGTTTATTAAGTATATTTGTCCGTTCCACAACTTCATAATTATACTTGGGCTAGAGAATTGGCGAGAGCGTGAAAATATATTATTATTATTGTTTGATTTATAAATCTCTCAAAGAGGACGAACCGTATCATGCGGGCTGGAAGCCAAACATGAAAAGTTGTCAGAAGATTATTTATGCTAGTGGACTAAAAGTTTTCGAACTAACCTGCAAGTATTTAGTATAACTGCTGTCTGAAATTGTATGTATGTGACTAGATGTAAGTAAAGGTCTTTTCTCTCTCCTCTTCTTTTTTTCGTCTCTTTTTCTCCTCTTTCTCGTTATTATTCCCTGGAAATTGTAGGTACTGCAAAACACTAATTGTACGTACATGCTACTGCAGCCACAGAACTGCAGCATACTAAACTATATAGTGTATTTTTTTAATCTAAATTAGGGGAAATGGCAAAAATTATTATTTTATGCGAGTCAAATTAATGCAATACCTTCATGTAATGTTTTCAGTACTATAGTCAGAAATAAGCAACGAGCTTCATATAGTGGGAAGTATTTAAAATTCCGATGGAGTGCCTTGGAAATATAGTTATCAAATAAACGTTTGATTTTTAACGACGCATTTGCATATCGATAGCAATTTGCAATTTTATCAGTTTAACTAGCTTTTTCTACTGAACGTTAAAGGGTAATGTTAAGCAAATATCTGAAATCCAATCTGCGTTATGCAGTATTTGAAAAGCTACGCTCGCAGTTACACCTTCCCTTAAGTAGGTGCACCTAGTAAACACTTGTAATAGCCGCACACAAGGAACAGGAGAAAAGGCACTTTAGTTCGTAACCCATCGTGAAAAGAAGTTTCCTTCTTAGAAGGCTCAAAGGCTACGGCGGAAGTAAAAGAAAGGCAGAAATCGAACATTTCCAAGAAACTTTCAAGCGAAGCTGATCAAACCGATAGAGCTGCGCTAGTATTTGTCCACATGATTTTATTAAGTTGAGTAGCTCGTAAGAGTTTGTTGTTAAATCGAATGAACATTTAACAATTTTCTTGAAACGTTGTTTGGCCCCCGTAAAAAATTAAGGAGACCAAACAATTGTTAAATGGGACATACTTAATATATAAACTAAATGGTTTAGATATATTTGCCCCATTCAAATAGCAATTCAGTTAACAGGCTTAGCCTTTCTACTACGGCGCCGATTCACTAGCGGTCCGAATGATATTCAGATTCCTCCAGTATTAAATTAACTGGCTGGCTGATGCTTTTTATGTTAACTGGTTGGCAGATAAACAAACGGCCTGCCTTTTTATCGCAGAGGTCTAATGCGTTTACGCATCATCCCTGCAATACTATGGAACTGCAGGAGTATGTAGGATTCGAGGTACAGGCGTTCCCCCCCACCACTAAACGTCCGTTCATTCGTGTCCACTGTCCGGCGGGACAACAGACCGCCAGACTTGCAGACCAGCCGCTACCGCGCACAAGGCTCCACCGGCTCTGAAAAGGGCCTTTTCCAGCGTCCCCCATAGTGGCGCCAAGGGTGGCTTGGATGAAACTCAGCGCAGTTTAAGCCCGGTATCTACGCCATCTGTCTCTCTACCTAAGGCCGTAGCCATCCATCATACCGGTCCCATACGAGGGAGCAGGCACCAGGCGGTGGCTTCGATAGGACAGCTCTGCCTCCCAAGATACCACCGCGGAAAACCAAACCAGAGGTCGCATCCATCCGCCACCTCTGAGAGCAGAAACGTGTCAGGAGCAACCGACCTCCCAGTTAAGCTTAAGGCGGCCCACCAGTCTATCGGCCGGCCAACCCACGACGCAAAGGTACGCTAGCCCTGAAAACGGCCCATCCGTTCCGGTTTCAGCCGTCTTTGGAGGCACTAGACGTTGCCCAGGGTGCCCCCGCGGGCAGGCGTCAGAACATAGTACCCCAACAAACGGCCTACCTGGTAGTAAGGAGCCACGGCAGCCTACAGGCACTTGCAATACTGACGTGACACTCGCGCGCTGCCAACCCTAATCCCTTCCCTACCCTTACACTTGACTGTAGTATTCTGTAGGATGGAGGTACTACCTCAGCTCTGGCTGCTCCATATTCGAATGTGCCCTACCTCGACTAAAAGCGTATTTGGGATATTCATACAATATGGTGACCATGTGAATAAAAAAAATCGGGAGTGGTCTCCCCTTGACTTTGTCGTATACCGGAAATGACTCAAACGTTGATAGAAACCTTGCTAACGCACAGTCACACACATACAGATATCATTCCAAAAACGGTATTTTTGCACTCAGGAAGAGGTACAAAACGTGTAAATCCGTCAAAATCTCGAAGTCGAATTTCTTGACGATTACATGACCTCCTCTATACTACCACAGAGAATATAATACTATACTAGTAATAATACTACGTACGAGAAAGTAATAATATGATCTGAGATTAGAAATTGTTTCTTTAATAGATTCTCTTGCCTACCATTTTTTGAACATAATCAGGGGAGTTGTAAGATTTTAGAGTTTGTTGTGGAGCCACTGCTTACTGTAGCACATTGACAATTTTGAGTCTTCTAAGGGCTGGCGCCCACCGACGGCGCGGCATGGCTCGCTTCTGGGCGCCGCGGATCACCTCAACCTATTCGTGTGAAAACAAAAGACTACTTCCTACCAAACATCAAGTTTTTATACAACACTAACACTCGGTGGTATCAAAAGGAATAGAGGTTCCATAAGATACCACTGATTATGTGGAACGGAAGGAACCACCCACTATTATTATAGCGACAGGCTTCGAGAAGCTGGTGGTAGCTAACCAGGCGGACTTAAAACAAGCCCGGCCATCAGTCGAACCTAATACAAAATTTTACATTACTGGGAATCGAACTCGGGATCTATGTCTGATGACCCATCCACCCAATAACAAAACCACGGCGGTATAAATAAAATTACCTACATTTGCGGAATATCTAAAACCTCTTATCTATACATTAAAGCCAGTTAATTATACAGGAAATTAACAAGTTGTGGAATGTATCCTCAGGTACTAATAGTTCGTAGGTACTAGTGGTAAGTACTTACCACAGATTTAATAATACAAGGAGATAGGCCAAGCCGGCGTTTAACTTCAGACAAGTGTATTTCCGCCACTTCGCCTTCCGATAAAGTCAAGTGAATACGTAACTCACCAATTCGACCGATCTCCTTTGCGGCTGTGCTTAACTTTCATCGCTTCGCAATCCTTAAGACGCGCGCAATGAATAGTGTATATTACTGCATGCTCAACCAGAACCATGTTATGTAGTACGGCCGCTGATCGCGACACTCGGTCTTCCTATGAACTCGACGATTCGACCCATCTCCTTAGATTGATATATCTGTGGTACTTACCATTACCTATATAATATATCGTCTTCCATTCAAACTGCTCTAACTCTCTAACAGTTTACACATTAATTTGCAACCGTGTTAAAGTTTAAACGTTGTAGCACATAACAGCTTGGAACCGCGCGTTCATGCTGCAGCTTGGAACTGACTTTAAAAAAAGAGGAGGTTCACAATTCGACTGTATTTTTTATGTTTGTTACCTCATAACTCTTTACTGGGTATAATAATAATAATTAAAAAAGAAAAAAATGGACCAAAAGTCAGATGCATGTCAGATGCAGAAGGCAGTAGGTACTCTGAGGCAGTACTTCTAGACACGGCCCGTGTAGTGAGAATGTTCCTGTCTCTGGATCCTAAACCACCGGTCGCCGGGACCCTGATCTTGCTGTCGATGGGAACTGCATTTTTGTATTTTTAAATGTTATATTTTGTAGATTAAAAAAATATATATATTTAGAAATATAATTTAGTATGTGTTTTACATGAAATAAAATGATAATAATAATAATGCTTTTATTTGTCTCTAAGTAAATAATAAAAAAACATAGTTGTTTCAAAATCAAACTTACGAGACAAAACGGCTTGCTCAGTGGTTGCAGAGAATCCACAATCTCTGTTATTCTGCCATAACCTTTTACCTAATTAAGTAGATAGGTATTTCATTTACATTGAGTAGTAGATATAACAAATAGAGTTTACAATCAGAAAATATTCCTAATTCTATTATAAATGTGAGCTATAATGAGATTAAAAAAAAATAGTACTCTACAATACACAAGGATCCATTCAGCCTCGGGCGAGAACCAGTGGCCAGGGACTGCCGTTTAGGCAATCATTCGCGACACATAATTATGATATATGCTGCTTAAGTAACTTTCTTAATTTTAATCGTGTTTTAGCGTCTTTAAGGCAGTTAGTTATAAAATTGTGCACCTTGAAACATATTATTTTTACCATAGTTCGTTCTGGGGTTTCTCAAACAGATATTATTCGATTTTACAATAATTGTGTGTGTGAGGATTGAGGGCCACTTTGTCATATTCTCTTAAAAATGTACCTATGATTTAGTGTGCGTTCTAAAAGAAATGTGAAAGCCTGAAACGACTTTGTGAAACCTTTGAAAGGCGAGTTATAGGCTGAAAGGTTGGGCCCTCAATCCTCTATGTGAGGATTGAGGGCCCACCTGTAACTAGTAAACTAAACACTCTACAGAAAAACTTTTTATATCAAAATCTAACGCTACGTTAAAAAAAAACTGTGAAGTTAAAGATATCAGCGCATAACGCTATAGTATTTGGTATACTGCAATTCAAAGTGGGCCCTCAATCCTCACGCTTGCAAAAATTTGTTACCAAAAATAAACAAAATTGGTTTACTTTCAGACATTGTCTGCTTATCCAATGCGTTAGTTAAAAAATGTGAAATTTTGTGGAACCAAGAGCTTGCTCCAACTCCTCCTGGTTTTATAGAAATGACCTTGATAATGTTTGGGCCCTCAATCCTCCATCTGTTTCTTGTTTTTCTTTATTATGTATTGTGTAGGCATAATTTGACAAAGCTAATGTATTCTGTTTTTGTGAAAAAAAATGTGAAATAAATTGACATTAAGAGTAATTTGAAAGACTCATTTATTATTGCAGAAAACAATATTTTAATTTTTATTGTATAAATAATTTTTCACTAAGTAAGATTTGACAGCAGGGTGGCCACAAATTCTAATTATGTCAAAAACGACCATTGTTGGCACAGACTAGTTAGGATTTTCGAATAAACATTTTTAAATTTTCCCTATTACGGGACGGCAAAGGCATTAGCCCATACATCCATGGCTTAAGTTTTCTGTCTTCTTTTTGTTGATTTTCACATTAAAATGTGGGTGTCACACATCGTAATACATCTAGGAAGTGTTTGGCGAGAAATGCATGGCAACAGACCGCATCAGCTGGAAATGCAGTCACACCACAAAACCCTTACGATTCAATGACAGCACACTAATTTACCACCAACTGTCTTTCCCCAATGGATAATAAACTCTAATAATAATAATAATAATTTCATTTATTCAGACAACTAAAAAACAGTCCATAGTGTTAGTAACAGTGATCTTATAACTAGTGTTAGTAAACAAATATTAATTATTTATTTTATTTTAATTTACATAGTATATTTGCCCTACATTAGGGCTCAGGGCAGTGATCTAGTGCCTCCTCAGGCCACTGTCCCACCTTTCCGCCAAAGTCCTCAAAATACTATTGGGACTGCCGATAATTCTGTTTTTTATTGAAAGGAGTTTTTTTCTAATTAGGGCATGAAACCCATCAACGTGGGCGTCGGCAAACATTCCAGACGCACTGCAGAATCTCGGCAGTCCCAGCAGCACCCGGAACATATTATTATATAGAACACGCAGAGCGTTGTAGGTTTTTTGCGTGTAGCTTACCCACAGGCCGCTTGTGTATAAGGTCTGGCAGAACGATTTAAATAAAGTTATTTTGACTTCGTAAGAACAGTGCGCAAACCTGCGGGCCAGCATATTACCTCTTACTGACAACGCTCTGCGTTCTCTATCAATATCACAATCATCTGTCAGATCTCCCGTGACCACATGACCCAAGTATTTAAACGTCGGCACTACGTTCAATTGCTCACCATTCAATCGAATTGGAGGCATATGTCTTGAAGCAACGCCGCGCGCCGCAAACACCACAACTTCGCTTTTCTTACAATTATACTTAAGCCCATGTTTGTTTGCGTATTGTTCGCAGACCCGCAGCATCTCCCTCAGTGAGCCAACCGATGGACTCAGCAGTACCATATCGTCCGCGTAACTGATGTTATTGATCATTTGACCATCTATCGAACACCCCGCATGCATACTGCTGAGCCCAGCGATGAACTCATTAACATATAAGCAAAAAAGCCTTGGAGAGGTTAACCCACCCTGTCTAACTCCACATTCCAATCTGTATGTGTCAGATGTCACACCTGCCCATTTTACACAATTGTCCTGATGTTTGTACCAATACCTAAATATATTAACGAGCTCACTTGGCATTCCCGTAGCCTCCAATTTCTCCCACATGATCCGATAAGATACCATATCAAAGGCCTTCGATAAATCGAGAAAACATCCGTAAACTGATGTCTTCCTCTTCGTGTAATACCTGACAGTCTCCTTGAGGACAAAAATGGCACTTTCCGTTGAAAGTCCGGCCCTAAAGCCATACTGTGCGTCGTGTAAGTCTACGTATCTACCCAGTTGTTGATCAAGGAGCCCGTCAAGCACCTTGGCAGATGCTAATGATAGGGCATTATATTGAAAATCGATTGAAGAAATATGACAGTTTAGGATACTATTTTGTTCTGTTGACTCTAAATAGAGTCACAATCACCTGTAGAAAATTCTATTTTCTCTTGTTTGGTAAGCGCGCTAACAAACTAAAATGCCGAAACGTACTCATGTTAAAATGTCTATACCTACAATAACGTGTGCAAAACTCAACGATAAGCGGGCACCAAAAGCAAAAAATATAACTCCACTTTCATTTTAATAAAAAAAACATTGACATAGGCTTCGAAAACTGCCACACCTTGGGATTTTATCTGCTACTACACTTTTTCTAACATTTCTGATTTTTTTATTTGAATATGCTAATCAACAAAACATCACTAAAACCATTAAAATCCCAGAATATCTGTCGTTTTTAAACAAAACTCAATAAAGATTATAAATTTTCCCTAAAATTTTTAAAGATTTTTACTTTGTCTTCACTTTCACGCATCGTGGTGTAAAAAAACTTGGCGCCACTAAGTTTGAGAACTTGTATACTACTTACTCTAGGAAAATTATCTACAAAAAATTCATAAATTATAACTTTTGATGCCATTAATTTTTGTCATGGGCTCAAAATAGGTTTTTATCATTGAAAAATACTGAATGAAACAAAAAAAAAATGTAGAAACAATTCTATTCTCTTTATTGCATTATTAATATTACAGTAAATGTTCGAATTGTTTGCCACTGGCATACAGGGACAACATCGCATTAAAAAATACCCTTTTATTCTACGTGCTTTTTTGACGTGATTTTTGACGAAGCTCGAAGCTCATCTAATGTTGCCATGGTTTTTATTAGATGCAGTTGAAACAAACCCAATAGAAAAAGTCCAGTCTAGATGAGTGAACGTGGTGGCCTTAAGTTAGGACCAAGTTGCCCGATTCGCCAGATCCAAGGCGCGTGGCGTGTGGCGCTCGGTGTCCGTAAGACCACTGCGGCCGTGTGCACATCCTGCACCATAGGTAAAGTCGCCTCTGGACCAGCAGTCGTTGACACTTTTTAACGCGCGGAATGGCGTGATTATAAATAAAATATATTTACCTTTTTGCACGAAAATTGTAATTTGTTTATTAGGTTATCGCGATTTTATAAAGAAATGATAACTTCAAGGAGCAAAGACGAATAAAATAGTGTTTACATCACTGGACATCCTAAAAGAGGCCAATCTTGCTAATAAAAGTCTACTCTCGCCAAAATAAAAATAAATTAAATTTACCGTCCTCTCAGTATTTTGAAAACACTATATTATTCATGAGCTCTGCTCAATACACAGTCAGCTGAGTTATCGCACTGTTGTAGCGTCAGGTTCGGGTGTTGTTGTGGAAAATATGTGACAGTTACATTTGAATGTAAACTTCAAGAATAAAGTACTGAAAACAAGGCTGTATGGGCTAGATCCTTTTTCCTTCCCAAGGCAAAATTTAATTTAAAAAAACATATTTTAAAAAAACTGTAGCATAAAATATTTTACTATTATACTACGACTTATTCAGTTGTGTTTAGTAGGAAACCACGGCGTCTGGATGTCGATCTTTGTTTTGATAATTCAAAATTGCTTCGGTGTGGATTTTGTGCAGTGAAATTGGTGTTGTTTCGATGCATAAGCTTGACGATCAGGTCTTGACTTGAGGAATCATTGATATAAGGGTTTTGTGGTGTGACTGGTGTGTATGACGTTGAGTATTTTATAGTGGGATTTCCAGCTCATGAGTCGTCATCATGAGGTCTGTTGCCATGCATTTCTCGCCAAGCACTCCCTAGATGATGGTGATGAGATGCATTAAGATGTGTGACACCCACATTTTAATGTGAAAATCAACAAAAAGAAGACAGAAAACTTAAGCCATGGATGTATGGGCTAGATGCCTTTGCCGTCCCGTAATAGGGAAAATTTAAAAAAATTTATTCGAAAATCCTAATTAGTCTGTGCCAACAACGGTAGTTTTTGACATAATTAGAATTTGTGGCCACCCTGCTGTCAAATCTTACTTAGTGAAAAATTATTTATACAATAAAAATTAAAATATTGTTTTCTGCAATAATAAATGAGTCTTTCAAATTACTCTTAGTGTCAATTTATTTCACATTTTTTTTCACAAAAACAGAATACCTTAGCTTTGTCAAATTATGCCTACACAATACATAATAAAGAAAAACAAGAAACAGATGGAGGATTGAGGGCCCAAACATTATTAAGGTCATTTCTATAAAACCAGGAGGAGTTGGAGCAAGCTCTCGGTTCCACAAAATTTCACATTTTTTAACTAACGCATTGGATAAGTGGACAATATCTGAAAATAAACCAATTTTGTTTATTTTTGGTAACAAGGTGGGCCCTCAATCCTCACATAGAGGATTGAGGGCCCAACCTTTCAGCCTATAACTCGCCTTTCAAAGGTTTCACAAAGTCGTTTCAGGCTTTCACATTTCTTTTAGAACACACACTAAATCATAGGTACATTTTTAAGAGAATATGACAAAGTGGCCCTCAATCCTCATACACACCAATAATTACCATTGATGCTCAGCTCCTATTGGTCGTAGCGTGATGTCATATAGCCTTCGTAGATAAACGGACTATCCAACACAAAAAGAGTTTTTCAATTTGAATCAGTAGTTGCTGAGATCTTAGGGTTCAACCAAACAAACAAACTAACTCTTCAGCTTTATTATTAGTATAGAAGAAGAAGAAGGTTGGGTAAAATAATACACATTTTGCATTCAGTTTTATCTATTTCGGTGTAACAAACATTATTCAATTATCCAATGGAACCATCTACCTAAAATTAACATTTCTTAGTGAGACTATGTTGAATATTATTCGACTTTGTACAACTACACATCTAAACTATGATATAGTTAAACTATATGAGTGACCGCTTAATATACCTAGACACTTTGGGTAACTTTGAATTTCAGAGTAAAGTTGATTATCAAATATAGTATGTATTTTACTCAACAACTTTAAATAGTAGGTAATCTCGTCAAGTCAGGAAGTAAGTCAGCATAATTTATGTTATAGACAACAGGTACAAAATAAGATAATAAAATAAAATCAGTTTTATTCAATTATATAAAAACACAAATAAAAACAAATATTCAATGATAACCTAAAATTCAAAGTGACCCAAGCTGACTTTAATAATTTATGGTTTTTAATACATAAAATAAAGCAACATTTATAAAGCTTAAAATTTGGTTTAAACCATTTGCCCTATGCTAAGGAATTGTCCCACGTGAGCGACAAAAGCGGCATCATGACAATACGACGCAACGCATAATCAAAGTAGCCATACTTAAATATGTCTTACGTAGTCACGTAATAATAATTACAGTCAAAACTCTACGCACCGCCTTACGTCGCTTTCCGTCGTTTACTTAGGACAGTAGGTAACAGCGAAACAATTTACAATAACTTTTCATTTACATATTTTCAATAAATAATCGTCTAGATGATAAATTACGTTCTATTGTTTGTAAAATTAATACAGCATGAATAAACCATGTGAACTGTGATAGAGGATTAATCATTTGCATTGAATAATTAATTTAGGCATTACACAGTTATTTCGTCTTTTGTTGAGCTGATTGATATGTGAAATGAAATTTCATAATTCTGCGCTAAAATTGCTGTAGGTATTGAAAAAACTATGTTATTTTACTGCGAAATACGAAAGTTGGTATTGGCAGGACTTAAGTTGGTACTAAAAATTCGAATGTTTAAGCCTTTAAGTCATAAATATGTCTCTGAACGTTATAATAATGGAAGATAAAATTTATTTCAAATATAAAGTAGGTAATTCAATTTTCGTAAACTACTATTGCAAGATTATGTAGAAAATAAAACTTGCATATCAATTAGCTCACAATATCTGCAGCCGATCTAAGACTGATAGTACTTAAATAAAAACAGGCTCCAAGTAAGTTCCGATTAGCGTTGATATGTCAGATAGTCTATAATAAAATAATTATGTCGTCACCGAAACGCTGGTAGGATTTTTGACGATATAAAAGTACTTATGAAAGTCAATTTAAATAAAGATTTTTTTTTATTTGATACAAAACTATCACTATTTCTGATAGATATGTCCTAATGAAATCAGAACATGTGAATACAGCTCTAAATAATTAATTTTCGTAATAATGCAACATTTTCTATATACTGATTTTACATCATAATGAAGAGAAAATAAATGAACAAATGCTAAGTCAATTGTTGATAAAATGAACAAACTCTTCAAGATTTAGTACGTATGTTTAAGGTTCGAAACGTAAGTTAATTGGACTGAAACAAACAATTGATTTGCGACAAAGAGAAACAATCGACTTAGAATTGCTTGATCAAATGATATAAATTGATAGCTGCCTGAATATTCACAAAAGAGTCTTAAGGGTCTTTATAAGAAGCTATATTTAGTTATATTGGTATTGTTATATTATATTTTCAAAATATAAAACACAAAGAAAACTACAGCTCAAACAGAGTTACTTATAACATTATTTTTCCAAAGAACAAAATAAATTGGCAAAAGGGCAACATAACATTATTCCATTGTAAATCTTTGGTAGTATTGATTGAAAAATGGCATAAACAATATCAGAAATAAAAGTTGAACCTTAGCTACAACTAATAAACATAAGATGGACAATGTTAGCCAAACGTCAGCTTATTATGAATAACAAATTTTCGCAAGCCCCGCAAATTTGAATTTTTCTTCAGGTCCAGAGTATTACTACATTTTCGTATCATGATTAAAAATTACATTAATTAGGTACTTATAAGATTGTGCTCTTTGTGACTAAGAATAAAGAATTTTACATAGGCAATTACCTAAAATATTGTTAATAAAGAACGAAACAATCAGAACATTGATTACTTGTATATACCTTATTTCAATTCATAATTACTTTTTACTAGTAGGTAGGACAGATTTTTCTTTGTCTTTAGCCGAGATTAAAACAATTGCCAGTAATTGCTTGCAAAACTTCTTTGACTATTCTACGAAACTTGGTAAGGTATGTGTTCATAATGCTGCTAATGATTAAGTTATTAACTTACTTTAAATTTGCGTTACACAAAATTTCGATACGCTTTGAAAATTAGGAAAAATGGATTCAAATGAATGTTAAGCAAAGTTTACTGTCTAATATTTTGTAATTGACATGAATTTTAACAGATTGATTACGTTGTTGGCATTCCTATGTATTTAAATTCGTAGACATTCTCAAATAAATGTGAAGGCTTACTAAAAGAGTTGGACAAAGAGTAATTCGTAAGTTCCTTACATAGTTTTATTGACTATAGTACATTTTCAGTGCTTTTGCTGTAGTCTATATTCTACTGCACAATAAGTCTAGTCTAAAGGCCCACGGTTCCTATTTACACATTTTCACTTTGAAGTCACTGTACAAAATGTGCACGAACGACTATTTCCAACACGCGGAATACAAAATGTCTTCTTGAACAATTGCAACTACGTGAAGTCACTTGAAGTTATGTTTTAGATATTAAAGCACAGTCCTGTAAAAGTTCACAGCTAGTTGTTTAGTTGGACACAGTGAAACATTTATTATAATCGTAAGAAAGTTCATTGTCCCTTTTCACTTTATAAAAGTATCTAGTATAAATTAATTTCACTTTTTTCCTCACTTCGTTGCCGCTCGGTTGCTTAATACATCGCCTTTCTTTGCCGAAGCTCCTTAGAAAGCATTGAAGGAAAAACGTATTAAAAGTAAATTATTGTTCTATGAATTATTTATATAAAAAATACCCATATAAAATGATCTAAGATGCAAAGTAAATAATGGAATATTTTTATCTTACGAATTGTGTATAAATATATCCCTAATATAAGGTATATTATTTAACGTAAATATATGATTACAAAGGTGAGATTGAACAGTACCTATCTATAAAACATATTAGAAGGTACTGTTCAATCTCATAAATTTTAGGAATTATTACTTTACTCAGCGAAGTATAACTACATAAACTCTTAAAATACAGTTAGAAAATGGGTTAAGCATGAATTTTTTATTCTAAAATATATAAATCATGCATTGTCAAAATATTTTTTTTCTTTTTAAACATCAAACCATTTTGAAAGTACTATTTTTTTAATTGATTATCCTTTTACTTTACCAAGATTTTTTAGATTTACATACAAATTTCATGACATTTGTGCTTGTAGTCAGAAATAAGTCAAACAACCTTTAAGTATGCAAAATATGCTTTTTCTAAAACATTCATACAATACGGCTCTTTCATAGGGAAAGAGTCAAGATTCATTAGTCACATTTACGAATCAGTACTTTTTGCTTGACTTGCTACAGCGAAAAAAAAATCTAAAAGGAGACAGGGAAACTGCAAAAAGCTTTCAACTTACCGTATTCACGCAACATTGTTGAGGATAACCCAAAGTAATATGGGGTATAAGTGGCCCATGTTGTTGTGAGGAGTGCCGCAGCCAGCGGACGCGGCGGGAGCGGGCGTGGGTGGCCCGAGCCGGTTGTTGGCGCGCACCACTTGGGAGCGCCACCGTATCCTGTATAGGGGCTGCTGCCGCGACAGCGCTACAAGCCTGTGAGCGGAAATACTTACTTTACACACTGTGATTTTACATTGGGTGCTTCATAAGTGGCTTTTGGAGCTGAAGCCTCTGACTTCGAATTTGTTTATTCTTGAGAGGGAAACTTTTAACCTTCACCTCGCCTTGGCAAGTGACGATAAATCCGAAGATCAGTGAACGCATATACAACATGAAAGCACCTCTTTCATACTAGCTTCGATTAAAAATCGACGCTCAATGTCACACAAATACGAAAGAACACATAGCAGATAAATACACGATAAAAAACTACTTTAAATATGAAACTTTTAGGGCTATATAAGACAGCGCTTCGCTAATTACACCATATTATATGTTCGATGATTCTTACTTAAATAACATTACCGTAACAGTGAGACAGATGTTCGGTGGTCACGTGGCAACAACCGAGTTTTGGTGTACTATACTTTTGAAGCCCGGCCACCATTAGGTATATGGCGTCAGAAATATTTCATGTTTTATATGCATTCACCGGCGAAGATGAAATCGAGCTTCACCTTGACTAGAACCCTCAACCAAAGACAAACTGACTATCTTATCATTAATAATTAATGTAAATGTTAATAAAATTATTGTGTTACGACAATTATTGTCGGAACCAATGATATTATAATATAAAAAGAGGTAGATACGTCATAGGGGCGCCGAAATTGCACATCAAAACAGACAACACTTGTTGCCTGCTTTCCTGTTGGCCTTAGTGTTGCTATGGTAATTTCACGCAATGACAAACACTAGCTGTCTTTTTTGTTCCTATTGGATAATTAATGCCATCCCTTTTCAATGATTGCCAACGTAGTGAAATATAAGTAAAATAATAGAAGTGTTTATGTTTGTTGCTACAGCATTTCTTATCATTATTTTTTCCTGTTTTGTGAGCGTATAACGTATCTAATACTATAATATCATTAGTCGGAACACAATAATTTTGTTAATATTATTTATTACATTATCATGGCGATAAATTTTAATAAGATGCTGGTGGTAGCTAGCCAGGTGGACTTAAAAAAGTCTTGCCACCAACCAAAATGACCACTGGTCGCTGCTCTCCTCTGGGGATCAAAAGGGGGACCACTGTATCCAATTCCGGTGGACGAACCACTAGAGCGGGACTTCCCAACCAGGGGGACACGCCCCCCTAGGGGATGTAGAGTAATACCAGGGGGAGGGGGGAGTAATAGGTACGTCTGCATTTACGAAAAAAAAAACCAATTTAACGCGTAGGTAAATTAATTGTTCCGAATTGCCATTCAATCGCTGCTATAGGTACAAGTTTCAGATTTAACCACAGCTCTAGCAAAGACTGAACCCAGAATCGACCAACTGGTACAGAGCATGGAAGCTCAAGTATCTCATTAGTACATGATAAGTTTGTATTTATTTGAACTAAAATACATTGAAAAGTGTAAATGTAATGAATGTAAACGTAATTAATAATTAAAAGTGTATCTACTCTTCTATTAAAGATCCATAATAATTAAATGTATTGTATCTGCATTGTAACTTTTTCCGACCTTTTTTGTCGACCTTGGCCAAAAAATTTTAATACCGAGAGTCAATAATACGTAATTAATAGATACATAGATGCATAATTTTTTAATACACACCATTGGATACACAGTATCTTATAGAGAATTATCATTTCCTTTAACATACATTTTTGTTTTGTTATGAAAAAGGGACATTTTTAAACGTAGCACTATACATATGATATTGTTTTCCGACAATTAATGATATAATTTCCAATATGTTTATTTTATAAACAACTGAAAAATGCCAAATCTACAGTTAAACGATTAACAAATCAATTCAAAAAAATCATCATTTATCCATAATAAAGAGTATTATGTAAATGTGTTGAATCGATTTGCTATTCTAGCCAATTCCTGTCACGCAAATCATATAACAACATTTAGGAAGTTCCAAAGGTTTAGAATGTTGAATTTAAATCACCATCATCGAGGGACGAGGAATGTTTTTGTTGCTAACTCCGTTTTATTGGAAAATGTATGTTTTCCCACACCATTCTGGAGTTTCAAATGAAAACATTTCAGAAACACGCCACGTACTCTCTCTTTGGTTTCTCTAATATGCACAAAGAAAAAAGATCTTTCGCTATATATACTTCTACGAATATACGCTTTCACGTGTTTGTCACTTAAGCATTAGGCCTTATAAATAATTTATCAAATGGGAGATCCAAAAGGTGTTACCTTTCTTTTAGAAATTGTTAAAAATGAGTTAAAAGCTTCCGCTACGCACGAGAGAGTAGGGGAATCTTCATTTCTTTGACTCTTTTATGCTCATTACCCAAAGGCAATGAGGGTTATATTTCAAATTAATGTAATTTGAATCTGAATGCTTTATTTTTAATTTAATTACAAAAGCACAACCTTTTTAATATGCTATATCCATCAAGCGGATCAATGGTGGAATATTTAAGCTCTTTATTTAAGTGACTGCTGAAAATTCACGTCGTCTTGCTCACATACAGAAACATGCAAATGAGACATGAGCTTCTTGATAAAGAACTATTTGAGTATTCGACTGTTAGACGCTATATAAAAAATGATAAAATGAGTTACAATCGTTGACTAAAGGATTAGCGGTTTGCAGCGAATATTTCACATAACAAGACTTCCTCTATACTACGTATACGATAAAGTAAAAAGGAAGTTTAAATTTCTAAATTAGGTCTTTATAAAATATGGCTAACTTTCTTTCTAATTTACTCCACAAAACTAAGGGTTTTCTTAACGTTTTCTCTAAATTTGTCAGGTGGAATTGAAGTGAGCGTCGAAGTGAAATACATGCTACATGCCACTCAATTCATATGCAATCACAGACGAAAGAGCTTGGCATAAATTATTTTTTTATAAATAACGAAACAGAACGTGCCCTGTTCTTTCCACTGTCAAAGCACTGTCAAGATGGAGATTTTTGAAGTTGCTAATTCATAATATTAAAACAGCATTTCCAGATATATACACATACCTAATAAAATAACCTTTAGATTACCTTTAATCTTTTAATATAAGTATTATAAAGCCAATTTTTATTTCATTATTAAAATATTATCAATTTTACATTTTACATAGCTTTTTCATCAACTTTTTCCCTTCCGATTTATTCCGTCATATTAAGTTCCCATCAATTTCTTTTATTTATACAACTTGGTCATTGAGAACGATTCCCAATTCGCACTGAGCTCCCGAAAAAACCATTTTCTCTTTCCGTTTTATACCGAAAAGGGAGTAATATACCCAATTTTGATTTAATTTGTATCCAAATGAGTTCGATTGGATTTTTAACTCAGTGATAAAGAAGCCGATACGAAGTTCGGCTTGGACAATTTCAATAAAGAAAATGGACTAGAAATAGAATAAACGCAGAGGAAAAAAATCAAGTAATTATTATTTGTTCCCTGGCCGCCTAGCGACGTAGCCAATAGCGTTGTTTACACGAAGACATCCGAGTTGGAATCTCGATCATAAATATTTGTTCACGAATCATGGCTTTTGTATTATAATCAATTAAAATTGCTCACTAAGGTGTACGTTATTTTCGTAAACATTTTAATTAATATTTCTTTTTGGCATTATTTAAATTGTTTGAAAAGCAATCGACTGACTGCTCTTCCTAACTCCGCTAAACAAGGTACGAAAATGAATACATTATTAATATCGTATCCATACAAAGTACCGGATATCATTTATTAATTCATTTTAATTTCATTCATTATCAAATTACGTAAAAAAGTACATTCTTTACAACAAAATAACCTCGTGAACTTAATGCTACTGTCGGTGGTTGGTTATAACATTTTCTTTACTGGAATTCAAATTGTCACAAATATTGGTTTTACATCTCAATAAACAGAGGAAATAGTCGCTGAAGCTGCGAAAGTTCGAAAGAAAAACGGCATCAGCTTTTCGAAATATCAACAGGCAATTTAAACTTGCCAGTTCTAGCAATTGCGGAAACTATTATTGTTCATTTCGTATTCATTACGCAGCCAAGTCGCGATATTACAGCTTGTCATAAGAACAAGGGGAATGTATAATGAGTACTTAAGCGTATATTAGATGGGTGTGTCGCCTAAATACTTAGTGAAAAGGAGAGGATCGTTAATTTTCTTGTCGGCAGTTGCCAACAACACCTACAGTGTTCAACATAGATTAATTATTTATTGTTAACATGTTGAATCACTCGTGTTCACTCTCTCGTAGCTAATATGTAGATTGACAGTTTTTATTAACTATAAGTTACGTAATGATGACGGGATATCTAGGTTCAAATTGCATTATTGAAATTGTTTCAGATAAGAAAAATCGCGACCCTTAGAAAAAACTTGAAATTGTATTATTACAATAGGGGTGACGGGCTCGCTGTCTCATGTGTCTATTTCTCTTTGCTTTAGAATTCTAACAACTTTAGTGACCGAAAAAATAAAACAACACAAATGTCTGCTTTCAATATCTTATTCAAAAGTAAAAGTTACTAAGCGTAAGATATACTACACAAAAATACATCAAAATACTGCTCAGTAATGGTGATAGATTCGTTATTGAGATCGGTGTAAACAAGATAAATTCTTATTTGACTTCGGTTCTTTGTAAGGTGTAAAGTACTGTAACGTTATGGTGTCCACAGTGTATTGTGGTTCAAACACCCATAAGTGTGTGGTCCAAGAAATGAGGCACCGATAACGTCTCTATATATGTTTATTACGGGTAATAAAGGTGATAATAGGCACTAGTTATTAGTGCCTTTCCATAATTATGTATCGTTATTACTATGTATTATCAATTGCAAGCTATCATTATGGGCGGGTGTTGAAAGCGAGACCCTAGTAATTTGACAGTAAATGAACCAGAGTGCAAAACCGAACCAAACATGTCGGATGATTTTGAATTTTGACATACTTTTTTTAAATATGGCCAGTTAAGTTCACAATGGGGAAAGTGGTGCCATAACATGTCAATGTTATAATACCACGTTCAGTATAATTAATTACTATAATAATATTCACCCATAAGCCCGCTTAATACCAATCTCCGCTAAATTAATACTGAGCTGGAAATAATACGCTGCGGAAATGAACACATAAAGCGATTGTCAAACGCAGAAAATGCACAAATAGCTCATTAGTTACTCATGGGTAGTTCAGAAGGCGATGTTACCATAGCGTAAAAGCAAACAGTAGTTTGACGCCTTTGAAGTTGAGGAAAGTGTTGCTTTTGTAAAGACAGTATGGAGTAGACATACACTGGATCAGCGTCTACCAAACGAGTGTATGGCAGTTCGGTGGCGCCACCACACCCCTTACGTCCCGCGTCCCCCTCACCATTGCCCCGTCTAGAAGTGCTAGTTGGCTGGCTGTAAGAACTTATTAGACTGTGAGAGTACTAACCTAATGACGACGGTGTTGAGCCGCCACGGCAGCGTGTAAGTGTGGTTCTTGTGTCGTGCGCAGAAAGTGTATAATAACTCGCCCGCGGCGGCCGCCAGCCCGCCCTCGCTGTGCGCGCCGCTGCCAGACCACTCGTGCAGAGTGATGTTCCATGAACCGCACGACTTGTCCTGATTGTAATCAACACACTGTACTATGATACATCTAAGAAGTTGTGTATCTAATTAAAAAATGATGTGAATGTTTTAGTTACTTCTTTTCAACGAATCTTTTCTTACTTCTGTTTCTGTACGGCGCGCACCTCTCCATACAGACTTAGAATAACACATTTACTAACTAGGACGGGTAAAACAAAGAATGTCTTACTTCGTAGGTATTCTAAAATTCACCACTCAAACATTCTAAAATAATAATCATAAATCAGATATGAAATAAGGGTAGGAAAATGTTTTCTCCTTTGTGTTATTTTGTATGAAGACGGCGCTCGCCGTACTAAGCTCTTTAAACAATGTTTTTCTTGTCTTTATTGATCAACAAAATCGGTTCTTTTTGCTTGGTGAAATAATAACAAACCCAAATTTAAAGGAACTCTTAATAATCGGAAAATATTTCATTGTAAAAAAAGCTAAGCAATAAAGAAACAACGGAAGCTTATTTAATATACAAGATACTTTAAGAAAGAAGTCTTTAATCTAAACAACCAAGTTTTTTACATAATCTTATTATTGATTTATTGCCTCTGCTGGAAATTCAATTTTGACACCCCAATATTAACGATTAACGTGGCCGAGCCCCAAGGATTAAACTGGGCCGTAACTTGATTAACTGCGTTTACCTGTTCCGACGAGATATCTATGAAGAGTTGTCGCTCGACATTCGAGTCGAGCACCCAGGTGCACTGCTGATAGAAAAACTCGTTGAGGCTCCCAGTAACCGACACGTTCCGCGACGATATTTCACCTGCACCGAGTATAATCGCTCAGAGTGGAAACAAGAAATTTAAAACACGACACAAAAATCTACGTGAGCAATAACGGAATGAAAAGGCAGACACGGGTCGCCGCAATGGCGTCGCTGTAATTGGAACTTTACGACCTTGTTCAAGGTTTTTTCGATTCAGTGCTACCCTGGGGCGACTTGAAACTGGGTCTTGCAGCGGAATGTTCTCGGGCGAGCGCGGAACAATATCCGCCGCGTTATGCCAAACGCCCGGCACGTGGACCGAATGTCAAATTGAACTGTTTGTTTTCGGATCTGGAGTTAGTGCAGATCGTTCTCGATGTATTATCTTCGAACCCTCGTCCAAATTACATCGTCAAATTATTAAAGTAGCTTTTCGTGTCACAGTGGAAGTCAAATTCTTTATTTACGTGATCGTGAACATATCAAATTGAGAGTAAAAGTCACAGAGTTCTGTCTCTTCTATGGAAACAATTGTAAATATTCTAGTTTGTCTTAGCATGCTTTGGTGAATTCTGCGCTTTTATTTTTAGGTTAATAAAAGTAAGTATAAATGGATGTTGTATACATTTGAACTTCAGTAACTGAAAATAAGAATATAGTATTAAGGTTATGTTCACTTAGATTTGCATAGATTTCACTTTCATTTCATTTTCATTTTCATTTCAACGTTTCGTAACATTCTTCGCAACGGTGATCACGGGAGGACTAAAGATATAGGTTGCCTTATTGGATGTAATAGTTAAAATTACTGCCAGCTTAATCAAAATTTTGTGTGTTCTGAGTTACACTAAAGGAGCTTACGGTATCATGTAGTCTTGCTATGTGATGGCATGCTTGATTTTTAGTTTTATAATTTTAATAAATTTTGATTATTGTCAAACCCAAATACATGTAAATTAAGGAATCTATCACACAGGAGGCGGTCACGCGGTCAAGCGTTCAGGCGGTCGATTTTGCGTTCGCTGTATTGTATAACAATACTTAGACATGCCGACACAGGTCAACCTATAGACACAGAACGCAGAATGTGACCGCTCGACCGCGTGACCGCCTCCTGTCTGATTAATCCCTAAGTCCGTAAAAGTTGTTTTATTAATCTGTTTGAAGGTAGTCAGAAAATGGTGCTTACCTGAATGTGTTGTGTAAGTGCGCTGGCCGCACATTGCGTCATCGTTAAAACTATACGCAGCTGCATAATCAAAGCCTCGGCTTGCATATGTGTAGTGAGCTACTGAGTACTCCAATCTGACGCTGGTCCAGCTCCGAACCACCACAGGCAACCACGACATCTAAGAAAAATATTTGAATCAAACTTCCTTAATAACTCAAATCGTATTAAGATTTATAAAACTCTTTGTTAATTTGTCAAAAAAAATGTTGAACTCCCGTGTCGTTAAGTACATCATTCATAATTTACTTTCTTAATTAACGTAGGTACGTACTCCATACTGAAAACTTTTATTATCAATAAAGATCACCTAAATCCCTAAAAGACAGGAAATCCAACTTTATAATTAAACTGTTGGAATGAATGCCGGAAAAATTAAATCTTCTTCAAGTTCCTGACAGGTCCTCTCGAGAATAAGAATTTTTATAAGTGTTGGCGCTCTCACCCTTAGCAGGACACTTTTTTCGTCGGATATTAAAATAATTTTTACATAACTTTACTAGTAAAACGTTACCTTAAGGCTCGCTACATGATACATCGTGTATCGTATTGACAAATTCGCCATGCAATGTAGACACGCAACACGCATACGTAGTCAGACTAAGTAATTGAATTTTCAGGGGCGAGTCTCGGAGCGGCGCCCCGGGCTGCCGCCGCTAATAACCGGGGCGGACGGATGACATGCCACCAGTTAGCCATGTTTTATGAGTGCCAATGGCTGCCACCGGCCACCGCTCCCGATATTGCTTAAAGTTCATTTTCCTACGAAGCCTCCCGTAACAATTTTACGCCGCGCCGTCGCCGTCAACTCATGATAGGGGTAAAGCACTGTTAATAATTAAATTATGCGGCCATTCTCCGCAGCTAGATAATAAAAGCTACATACCGAGCACTCGACCTCATATTACAACTCCGACCGCTAGCTTCCTCGACTCAAACACTAGGCGTAATCATGAAATGGAAAAAGAAAATTTTTCTTACCTTCCAGTTTACATAACGGCGGTTGTAATACCTATATAGACCAGGTACATCTGCGGTTAACCTCAATACATATTTGATAAAGTTAACTTTCGATGTAATTCGCAAAAAGTTGGCAATCAGTTAATTGAAGTTCGATTCGAGAGAAACTTCTGGAAGTTTATGGCGAGAGAAATTGTTGACGGAATGCTAACTGAGCAAATTTAATAAACGCGCAAATAAAACATCAACTAGAACAACTCAAATAATTATTCTGAGAGATAGATATAACAAGATTATATTTAAATGAGTGAGCGGCGACGGTTGTTGATTTATTTAGGGCCTTGTTTGCTTTTAGAAGTATGTACATTTAGACAGGTTTTCCTCGCTTTATTGCTGTTACAAGCTCGATAGTAACCCTCTTAGTTAATTATGTGGATCGTACAAATCAGAGCATAGGTTACGGATCTGCGGAAGGGTTGTGCTTCCCACGGCTCTGTAGGCACAAGGGCCTGCTTAACACGATTAATTTATTTGCTACCCTCTTATTGTGTAAGAAGTACCTAAGCAGTATTGGTGTTGAATCCTTGCGACTACGCACTTTTGATTTTATTTCCCAATGATAATGCAATGGTATATACATTAGTGTTAGAACTTCAAACTGAAGATTGTCACATAGCTGGTAGGATTATTAGACATCAAGATTGGTGAATAATATTTTGTGGGAAAGGGGACAAACAAGCAGACTGTTCACCTGATAGGAAGTGATTACCACATTTGCAACACCAGAGGAATCGCAAATGGAATAGGTACGCTCTTTTTTTGACGATTTCGAGGTCTTATTGGTATTGGAATAAATAAACCTATTTCACTAAAGTCTATAGACGCGTGCAACAGCAGTGTCAATCGCGTCCTGCTAATTTCACCTCTAATATTATAAAGCTGAAGAGTTTTTTTGTTTGGCTGGTTGAACGTGCTAATCTCAGGAACTACTGATTCAAATTAAAAAATATTTTTGTGCTCGATATTATATTTATCGAGGAAGGCTATAAGCTACATTTGTTTAAAAAATACGAATATAGAAAATACGAATAAATAATAATATATACGAAAATAGTTAATACGAATGCTCCGATTTCGAGCGGTCAGGTGGGTCAGCCCGTGTATACCAGAACTTCTAAACTTTATAGTCTGACCAAAATTTAAATTTATTCATAAGCTGCTGATTTACTAAATGAATACATTATATTTTCATGTACAGTATTGATTATTAATATTACGATATACCGTTAAAAGTAAAATTCAAATTGATCTCGAAAGTTCTTTATTAATTAAGGTTCAGTTTTAAAATTGAAATGTTAAGCTATCCCTTCATCCGATATAGGTAGGTATCACGAACTTCTATTGACTAGTTTTAGGTAGGCCGTCTAGTAAAAACGCTAAAATTACCTTACATGTGTAATAATGTGTATACCTACTATGATACTCAATAATATATGGCAAACGGTTAAATATGTTGTACAAAGATAAGGGAATTTCTCTTTCCGAAACGATTCAGTTAGGTGGGCGTTCGATATCATATGGGGGTATGGTACTACGACTATGTAGGTGTGCATAAATTATAATCTTACCAACGCATAACTTATCAGAAGCGGTGATTGAAAATGTAATGAAAAAGAATGAAATTTGAGAATATTGACTGACAAGTTTTATAAATTCAAGGAAGTAAATTTTAGTTCTATTAACTTGGAATTTGTTATAAACTTGGCATATAGGTACACGCTTTCTCATAAATAAGTTACTTGTTTTATAAGTTGATAAGTGGGAACCCTAACTTTCTTGTCTTGTGTAAAAACAATAATGATGGATTTGCTTCTAAATGTTAGTAATTTTTATGAGTATGGAAATTATTCTTGAATATATTAGGAGGTAACATTCAAAATATTTATTTCTGACAATCACGGAGCGAATTACATTTGTGAAAGGCATAATTCTCTCTTTTTTAATACAGATAAACAGTGAAGAGTTTGATTTTTTCTTCCTCCACAGTACAACGATCTTCAGGTAAAACTGGGTAATATACTTTCGGATGTACTAATTTTTATGGAAATTTCAAGCATGACATAAAATATGCTGAAATTGGTTTTTAAAATAGTTTACTGTCCCAGTTTATAAAAAAAAACACACTGTATCGCATAATGAGACACAAAAATCTCAAAATATTTTTCTTAAAATCCAGATCCTTTTTTACAATGAAACTTTGACGACGGCGTTGAAATATGACGATTATGGAGTAAAAATAAGATTATTACATAAATTCTATATCTTGGCTAAACAAATAACACAACATATTGAGATATTTCATCCACTTTTACTAATAATAGAGACATAGTGATAAATCTTTACCGTTTCATCGCAAGGTCTAACAGAATCACAAAAATGACTCCAGCTACATAAAAACAAAGAAACTTGAAATGAAAAATGTGACGCTAGTGAGCTAAACGAAGTGCAAGGGAAATCAACAATCCCAAACGCGTCATAGTAAGCATAGTTCCGTCGAACTAGCACAGAGATGAAACAGAAATGATTTCGAATGGCTTTGTAACATGTTCTGGAATCTGAATATGAATGTAAAATATTAAACTGTTGAAAGTCAACAACATACACGATATGTTTAAGTAGACATTTTGCTAAAAGGAAGATAAACAATCTGAGTCCCAGAATCTGTATTTAATTATGTTAATTGAATATTCCGCAAAACGTATATGTAACAAGAGCGTCAATTGTCAATGGTTTTAAATTGTATTTGTATTTAAATATGTGAACTATTCTTTAAAGTAAATCGCTACACATAAATCGCTACGTAGTAAACAAACTGATAAGGTAATTGGGAGGAGATGTAACCGAGAACTATTGACCCTTAGGGTAAAAGGAGCCAAGAGATTGGAAGATAGAATTTAAGCATAATGTAGTTTTATAGGCTGAAATGAACTCATCAACCATTGAATCTATTGAAATGTAAGTTTCTTTTATACTAAAAGATGGCAAACAAGCTTGCGGTCCACCTGGTTTTAATTGGTTACTATCGCTTAAAGACACTTGCAATATTAAATCTGTTAACACTGCAAGTGCGTTCCCATCCTGGGGACTAAGATGATATGCCTTCCATGCCCAGTTATTACATCCAATTATCCATTCAGTCATTCAGTTATCCATTCCCTTCAATCCAAAACACAGCGCACTGCTTCACGGCAGAAATAAGAAATCTACCCAGACGACCCTACATATTGGTCTACCACCTAGTAATTTAAAATATACTGAAAAGCTTGCTAATATAATGTGTATATAATGAGATAAACTTGTGAACCGATGGCATCAAACTTGACTTTCATAAGTGAACAAATTGTACCTAAATGATTAAAGAAATTTGAGTTTGAGATGTAGTTAAGAAGACTACCGTTTCGATCTAAAATACCTTGATTTTAGATCAGAAAGGTAAAACTTTAATGAGGTCAGCTAAAGATCTGTGGATGGCTTTATCAGAGCTAAACCAATCATCATCATGAAGATAAAGATAATATTTTTATAGCACCGATAAAGGTGGAGACGAAGCTATAAAGAAAGATGTTATTATATTATTGCTTAATTACTCACTCTTGCTTAATACACATTCAGCTAATTTCCTGTCTCGCATCACATCCTTAATCAGTCGATAAATCGTATTGTTCGGCACCAGTCTTTCCGAACGACGACTCCTGATTAGCTCATTAATTTACAGAGTTGGGGGAATATACGTAGAAATGTTCTAATCTTATCTAAGTGGCCTTTTATTTAATTTATTTAACGAAAGATTGAGCATAATTTGTGTTATTTTCTAAATTATTTACAGTAGGTATTAATAGTTCCATTCCGTCTTGAGTGCGACCGACGATCACTCGCGTCCGCAGTGAATAGTACCCGTACCTGTTACTTATTAGTCATCGGACACAGAGTAGCGAAGAGTCCAGAGGCACGATGAATAGCACCTTTAACCAATCTGAAGGCGAACACGCAATGAGTATAGGTGAGATGAGTAGAATTATTTCCGAAGACAACATAGGTGCCTTAGATAAAGAGTCACCTCCTGACTACGTTACCCAGCGGAGAAATTTGGACAGTGAGCTTCGCAACGACTTCAAGTCCTTCCAAAACACCATTTTGTCAATGTTAGAAAGCTGGTTTACAAAGCAAGACGATAAACAATCAAAGCTTTTAAGCGAAATAGAGGAAATAAAAAAGTCACTGGACTTCATGCATGGGGAATACAACAAGTTGAATAAAAAGACTGAAGATATGCACCGACGTTTAAATAAACTCGAAGAAAAATCTAACACAACCGATCTCCATATCCAACGCATCACAGATTTAGAAATTAAAATGGATATTTTAGAACAACAGGCTCGACAATGCAACTTGGAGATTAGCAACCTTCCTGAGAAGCGTGGCGAAGATTTAGTGTCCACTGTATTAGATATAGGAGTGATAACTAGACAAACAATCACGAGAGAGAATATTTTATCAGTGCATCGAGTTCCACACGCTGACAAGAACTGTAGTAGACCAAAAAATGTGATTCTCAAATTCGCCAACAAAGTACTGCGTGACAACGTTTTGTCCTCAGTCAGACTGGCAAAAGGAATCACAACAGAACAACTCAACATGTCAGGGCCACCAAGAAAAGTGTACTTCAACGAACACCTGACCCTTAAGAACAAAAAGTTGTTTCGAGAAACGAGGTTTGCCGCCAAGGAGAATGGATTTAAATTTACATGGATCAAAAACGCAGTTATTTTGGTGCGTGAAAGCGAAACTACGCCAACAATCGCTATTCGTAATTATGAAGATTTGGCTAAAATCAAAAAGAAATCGCAGTGAATGTACAGGTATAATTTTAAACAGTCTTAAAACCTATTTCATATTATTTTATTTATACTTCTTTTACGTAAATATTTTAATACACATGTTATTTGTAATATTTCATAATATCGGATTTACTTCATCTCGTTACACGCCCATATTATCAAACGTGACAAAATTTAATACCTCTCGAATGTGTATTACTCTGTGGCACCGCAGTTGTTTATGCATGAATGGGAAAAATTGTTTACATACCTACATGCTTTTGGTTATGTATTTTATTCATATAAGTGCTAAAAATCAAATTGAGTGTTCATACAACTATATAGATATCGTATTTGAAAGTTACTTAAGTTTTACTACTGATTGTTTCAAATCGTGTGTAATTAATACCTATGAGATTAATTGTTGTTGGAATGTGTCAAATTGTAGGGTACATAAAAAATATGTTAATCTTTTGTTAAGGAAATTTATAAATTCGTATTTATTTACCGTGTGGAAACACACTAATGTTTTATATAGTATGCTTAGCTTGTTCTTGTCGTGTGTTTATGTACTCTCAAAGAAAGTTGAAAACAATGGTTGCCTACTTCGAGCATTTAAGTGCATAGATATTCTGTATCAACGTAAATGGTTAAGTGTAAACATATATATTGAAATGAAGTTTAATGTAGTGTTTTGGAACGTTGGCGGAGTGTATATTTTATGTTTCTATACCACACCACTAAGCATTATTGACATTAGCCAACTTGCGTCGAGATTTAAATGTGAATACTTTTGTAGTGCAATTTTTTTTCTAGTGTTGATTACTGTTGAACTTTTTAACCTGCTTATCGTACAAAAATTTTATAACATAAATAGCCATTCGTTATTCTCAGAAAATAATATGTACTATTTTATACTATCTAATTTATACTATCTGGAATTTGGAGGCTATACACTTATTTACCACTGTAAAAAATATACACTTTATTACAATATACATATAAAAAACACTTTTATTATATTATACAGAATTTTATTTTTATTTTTACATACTTTATTATATGGCTTTCTTGAGAAGAATGTTCCTACGTTCAAACATACAAATCAGATATTTATTCGTAATATTAATACGGTGTTAGTAATTAGTAAGTATTTTAATAACACCTATAGCTTTATTTCACTAAGTACTTTAAGTTATTTATTCTTATTTATTTTAATAAAACTTATTTTTACAAACTGTGCGGGTGTAGGCAAATTTAATTATCCCACAAACATTAATTTATGTAGCATAATATCAATATTATATTACTATCCCCGGGTGATTTGAAAGATAAATTGTCAGTTTATTACCAGAATTGCAGGGGCTTGCGAACAAAACTCAATACATTCTATATGAATGTTTTGTCTGAATCCTATGACGTCATTGTTTTAACCGAGACCTGGCTAAGGCCTTCTATAACTGATTGTGCAGTTATTGATACTCGCTATAATGTTTTTCGATGTGACCGTAACTTAGAAGCCTGTGGCAAGAAGGATGGGGGTGGCGTCCTGGTGGCTGTGCGTCATGGCCTTACTGCACGGCGATGTGCTGCGCCACCATCACTACCACCGAACATTGATTGTGTCCTGATACAGATTCCATCGAAAAGGCGCAACTTTTATCATTTGATTTGTACGTTGTATATACCACCCCAGCAATCATTGGCAACCTATGAACTCACCCTCGATGTATTACAACAAACAATTAATTCTTATCAAACTGACATTCATTACATCTTAGGTGATTTTAACGTACCATCACTGCGATGGGAACTGGATGACCAATCCAACGTAGTACCGGTAATGACTAAAGATAGCGACGATATAGACCACTGTATCCTTAATTTTATATCTTTAATGCAAGGCTTCCAGTTCAATGTTACTACTAACTCAAATGGGAGAATACTAGATTTGTTTATTTCGAACTCGATGAACTGTGTTATAGAAGTGTCTTTGACACCATTAGCTCAAGTCGATAATCACCACCCTCCTTTCCTTGCATTTATATCACCTGAACTTAGATGTAAGCCTATGGTGCAGAATAATATACCTCAGTACAGATTCGTGGAGGGAAATTACTCTGTAATTAATTCTGAAATTAATAACATAAACTGGGATAACTTGTTCATGGGATTATGTGTTGAAGAGGCTGTAAATGTTTTCTATGAGAATATTTATGAGATCATAGCCAAACACATTCCCTTACGGCCTGTTAAGTCAACGGAATTCCCAGTGTGGTTTAGCCGACCATTAATCCACATATTTAAAAATAAAGAAAAAGCGTGGATTCGGTGGAAAAAACATGGAAATTCTTCTGACTACGAAATTTTTTCAATGTACCGCCGCAGATTTAAAACCCTATGTAATGAATGCTTTAGCCTATATATAAATGCGGTTGAAGAAGGTCTACGCAAGGATATAAAAATATTTTGGTCGTACATTAGGAAACATAATTGTAAAAGCGGAATCCCTGGCAATATGATTTATAATCAAGTTGACTATGATGATCCGGAAAAAATATGTAATGTCTTTAGCAACTTTTTTAGCTCAGTTTTTGAATCAAGTTCCACGCATACTATCAATGTTACTGTTAACCAACGGGAAATTCCCGAAAATACTAAATGTGACATTATATCCAAAATTTCGTTTACTGTGTCGGATGTAATTAATATCCTAAAATCACTAGACGTTACCAAAGCGTATGGTCCAGACAAAATACCACCCTTATTTGTTAAACTGACAGCAAATAGCATTGCTATTCCACTAACTGTTCTTTTTAATAAATGTATTTTAGAGGGAATTGTACCTGACATCTGGAAGAACGCCAATGTGACACCTGTTCATAAATCGGGCTCCAAACATGATGTCAGAAACTATCGCCCTATCTCCCTATTGTCCACATTGTCGAAGGTCTTGGAGAGACTCGTGCACAACGCTATATACCCAAAACTGCATAACATCATTCTACCTCAGCAGCACGGCTTCGTGAAACAGCGATCTATAAACACTAACTTATTAATATACACGAACTTCCTATTTAAAAGTATGGATGAACGAGTGCAAGTGGACGCAGTATACACGGATTTCAGCAAGGCCTTCGACAAGGTGGATCACTTTCTACTCCTAAGAAAAATCGCGTATAATGGTATACGAGGGGACCTCTTACGTTGGTTTCAATCTTACGTGCTGAACAGGACACAAAGGGTTGTAATTAATGGCTTTAAGTCAGAGAGCATTTTGGTAACGTCAGGTGTGCCCCAAGGATCCATATTAGGACCTCTTTTATTTTTACTTTTTATAAACGACATTGATCAATGTTTTAAGAGTAGCAATTACCTGTTATATGCGGATGACTTAAAAATCTTCAGACAAATAAGACAGACATCTGACTGTGACAAATTACAGCAAGATCTCGATTGTTTCGCTAATTATTGCAACACGAATAAGTTGTTTCTAAATATTGACAAATGCAAGTCTATTACTTTCACTAAGAAGAGTAACAGGGTCCCATACACATATGCGATTAACAGCTTACCTTTAGAAAAAGTTAATGTTATCCGTGACTTGGGCATCTTACTGGATTCGGAGCTACATTTGGACAGCCACGTTAGTGATATAGTTTGCAAGGCCTACCAGATGTATGGCTTTGTAATGCGTACGTGCAAGGAATTTAAAAATTCCATGACATATTTGTACTTATATAAAAGTTTAATCCGCTCTCAACTTGAGTACGCTACAATCATTTGGAACCCATTTTATGATAAATACAAAAACATGCTGGAAAGGGTGCAGCGTAAGTTTCTCAAGCAGGTTAATTATAAATGTCGACAACCAAAATCATCGTATGAAATGCTTTTGGTTAAATATTCTTTACCCACTTTAGAAAGTCGTCGAACACTATTTGACATGTCGATGTTATACAGAATACTACACAGCCACATTGACTGCATTACATTAGGTAACGCAATTCAGTATCGCATTCCAAGCTCTTCACAGCGAATCCGCACATTATATCCGCACAAGTTGTTCTACCTCGATATCGTTAACAGTAATGCTGGCCAACGCGCGCCTCTCTATAGGATAATGGCCAGGTACAATGATAACTTTTACAATATCGACTTATTCACCCCGTCACTACATTCATTTAAGAAGCAGGTATTTCATGAGCTTTCACTGGCACAGCAGAAATGTTAAATAATCAAATAGTATTTTATTATGGGTTATGCTATGTATATGTATGTGTGTGTGTATGTATGTAGGTATATGTGTGTGTATATATATGTATGTGTATTAATATATGTTTATATATGTGTATATGTATGTATGCGTGTATGTATGTGTGTATAGGTACCTATATACGAGTATATAGTTAGTAACATTAAGGTTAATATATAAGTATCAGTAGTGTAGGAAACCTATGTTAAAATATAGAAGTGTTTGTGTACTATCATGCGTTGTATCAATTTGTTTTAAAAAAGTGGTGTGGTGAAAACATTTCGATGTACATACTTAATAGATACGTTCTCAGGTTACAGTTCGAACCACAATTTCGAATTACATAAAGTGTTACCATTATTTTTCATAAATTTAGTTGCTATTCAGGTAGGTAGGTACTAATATAAAGTGAAGTAATTTGTGGATAATGGTATTGGTCACACATTTACAATATTCTTTGCATGATAGCAGTAATTAGTAACATGTAATGTGTAACTGTTTATTATCCTAAATAAATGAAAAAAAAAAAAAAAAAAAAAATAGTTCCGTTAAAATGTAAACTATTTTGATATCGACACTCACTTCAAATGCACCTAACAAACACTAATAATAGCTTCTTATTCTATGTGATTTTCCAAATAAGACCCATTTTCGTTATAGAATGCATAATATCAGTATAGATATAATTATCTTTACCAGATTACTTGACCAAACAAGTGACTGTGAGGTGAAATCGAAGTGAGTTGCGAAGTAAGATATACGGTTTCGTTACAAAGTGGAACAGTTGGTGATTACTAAATCATCGATACACAAAAAAAGATTGTAAATAAATCAATGAATGCATTGATATCAATATAAGCAATTGGTTAAGTTTATTTACCTACCTACATACGAAAAGCTTTGGACGGATTTATAGACAGTATTTTGTTTACTGAAGGATTGTTACTTTTTGGGTTTGTTACACGTTTTTATCTAGGTGACAGGCTAGTAACCCGTGCTGCCAGATGTGGCTTTATGTGTAACGAAATATTACGTGATCGTGTGTGTGTATTTCAGGGTACACTCACATGAAAGTCGCCGCAAAGGCACGACAAATGCGTGCCGTCGCCCGCAACTAGCGCAATGTGGTCGTGGTAGTGGAGCGGCGTGGCGGCGCGACACTCGCAGCCGGCGTCGCCGCACGCCGTCCGGCACCCCGACGCGCCCACCGTGCCAGTCGGCTCCGCGCTCCACATGCGGTCCAACCGTTGGATCTGGCGCGGTATTGAATGGAATGGAATAAAAACAAGAAACAAATCCTGTCCTGATCTTTTATAACACATTTGCTCGTAAAGGGTCTCTTATTTCACCAATTTCAATATCGAATTGTATCTCATTAGGCACTTGTGCGATAATGTAAAGTAAAACGCACGGTTTATCAAGACGCTCCGTCTAAAAACGATCGGTACTTTTTTAAATCTTAGCAAAGAGTTTTATGTCGGAAAAGTGGTCAACATTTTATGAATAAAATTAACTTTGGAAGATAAAATATAATAAATAAATATTTAATTTTAATTTAATTAATTTTGACAATAATTTACAATCATTTATCTGTAACAAAAACACAAAAATATTAATTTACTTTATTAGTAATACTGGCTGTTTTTTGTGCCTTTGCCTAAAAAAAGCACTGATGCGCGCGCATCGCTAATTTGTGAACAAGTTAAAATTATTCCGCGCGCTTTTTCTTTTCGCTGTATTGTTTTTATTTGAAAATGTCGTCAAGTAGTGATGAATTTATTAATTATTTCCTCGCAAATATGTTATAAAACGTTGTATAGCATACGTGCGCTTTGATAATTACAGCCTCTGCTTTCTTGTAGCCCTCGCCTACGGCTCAGGTTAGCAATATCGCCTCGGCTGTAATTTTCAACTTACCGCACTTACATCATAATGTACAATTTTAAAATTAGGTTCCCCTTATTCTATTAAGGCAAAAGCATCGAGCCCACACAATTATGTGGGCTCGACGCTACATAGACGCACTTGACGCGGCGTTTCTTCTGCAGTAATTGAACCCTATGGTAGCGCGGCTCAGACGTCAAACTATTGTAAAAGACGCCGCAGTTACACATTATGCCGCATTAAGTAGTGTTGTAGTTAGTCACGTGTTATTAACGAGTATCCAGCCAGTGAAGAATTATAAATAGTCGTTTGGTAGGAAATACCATTGTATAAGAACAAGACGGTACAGAAAATACGTTTTTTTAGTGTAGGGCCAAGTATTAAAATTAAACAAAACTTTAAGATACATACCTCTATAGTGACGCTCTGATTAGCTGCTGGTATAAATCTGTGAGAGCACTGCAACCTCTCTTCAATGTTCCAGAATATGTGATGATGAGATGGAGCTGAGACTCCTCCGTGCTTCGGAGACGCCAGCCCATAATGCGTAGCTGCGCATGTAGCATCAGGTGATGCTGTGCCTTCGTGTAGCTCTGTTATATAAGAAATAATATTTCGGCTCCAGTTACTTTAATTACTAGCTACCTACTTTTAATATTTTGATGTATTAAATACCGTAACATTTAATAGTTACTTCCTATTAACAATAAAATTTTGCCAAAATATGTCATTAAAATTATCATCATAACATTTTACAATGATACCATTATTTACAGTGCGTTACAAAAGTCCTAAATAAAGCTGAAGGGCACGGTTATGTTCCTTGTATGAATTGAATTATCTGTGTAAGTCTCCCCACTTTTGACCACTTTTATTTTCCGATTAAAATAAAGATATTTTCCACCTGTCACTGACAATCCTACACAATGCGTACATATGCTACGACACATACACTACAGTACCTACCCGTAGAGTAAGTTTTTTTCATTTAAATACGTAACTGAGCTCGATTTTTATAGGAAACGTGAATAGCGACTAGCGGAAAGAAGCGTAAATCATGTTTCCCATACAAATTGAGCTCTTAACGCAACTACAATAGTCAAGTTTTTTATACTTAAAAACTAACACTACGGGTACAGAATCTGTAAACTCGTTGGTAGTATTTTAGGACTGTTATATCTTCGTTTTTGATCCCTAATTTTTCATTTTCAGTACTAGTTAAAGCTGACGTCACACCGCGGACGGGGCGGGACGTTGACGTTGACGTGTGGACGACGTTGGACATCGCGGTACATATAACTCTCAGCGTCACGACACTGATGCTGCGGCCGCACACATCGCGATGTCGCGAATATTCGCGTTATCGCGATGTGTATAGCCAAGTATTCGCGAATACTTCGGCACTTCGTGCGAAGTCGCAAGAACATCGCGCCGTTGTCGGTAAACTGGCGCACATCAAAGCGTTTTTATCGCGATGTCCTTCGCTTGCGTGGCCATACTTCGTGGTCTTCAGTCGGCGCACAGACATCGTGCGCATCGGACGTATTGCTTTAAATTAGTTTTCTACCATGGATTGGAATAATGACAGGATTTTAGAACTTACTAGCAATTAGGAGTTTGAGTCAATATTGTTTAGCCTTGCTTTTTTCTTAAACAATAATTCCTGACAGAATAAATATAATTGCCGCAAAATATAGGCCGACCGCGGCGTCCATTTTGTTTTTTGCGTAACATCGCGATCATATCGCGACAGACTTTACAGCGCGCAATGTGTGGCCATGCACATTCGCGGTAGGACGAAGGCGAAGATTATTGTATGAATGTTATCGCGATGTGTGCGGCCGTAGCATGAGAGTTATATATACCGCGACGTCCCGTCGAGTGGGACGTCGCAGTATGACGTATTCGACGTTTACGCTCAGCGTTACGCAAACATTTACGTCAACGTCCTGTGTGTCGTCAGCTTTATGGTTCTACAGATACACGAACTAACAATACTCACCGTCGTGAAACGCGAAAGCACCGTCAACAAATTCTTCGTCATCCACACTTTGTGTGGCGGCGCGTCGCACCAGAATAGTCAAATTAGCACCTTTGGACGTCACCGCTTGACGGAGAAGAAATCTTCCAGAAGGATCTCTGGCTTCTCGCACCGACGGACCACACACCCGGAGAAGGGCTCTGTCCCCTCTCTCAGTCCGATCTCCCCTCTCTTTCCCACCAAAATCATGCAGACCTTCTAAAACCTCAATATGAGATCGACAACTTTGTAACCTGCAATAAAAAATTATAGATAAAAAAAAAATAAAAAACACGCTTTTATATTAAATCGGACTAAAAAGTGAAAAATGACCTTTTAGTATAGAAACTAAATGATGAACGAAAAGTATAATTATTATTTAGAGAAAAACATGGGGTACTCAATAATATCTATTAGCTCTTGAAAATATTGGATCGGTAGAATTAAATTGAGAACCCCACACTTTTCTCTAAATAAAAATTATAATTTTCGTTCATCATTTAGTTTCTATACAAAAAAGTTATTTTCACTTTTTAGTCTGATTTAATATAAAGGCATATTTTTAAGTTTTTTTTTAAACTTTAAAGTGAGAATTATAACCGCCGATGAAAGTACTTAAGTATACTATTAAAACAAATTCTTAACACCACCAACTTAACAATGACAATGCCATCTAGTGACGCATAACTGAACTATCATTCCAAAGGTTTAATTTATTAGTCCTGGCGATTCTAATCAGGATAATGGGATATTCTTATCGAATTATTGTAATGTCATCGGCCTTTGATAATGTCTATTAAGTTTAAATGAAATCTGACCGTTTAAAGTGAGCCCAAACGAGTCAGTTTCATACAAACATGCAGGAATTACAAACATACAGGTGAAAAACTATTATAAGCGTGTTAAAAAGTTACCTAGAAATTGATTTCGCTAAATAGAAATTGTGTCGATAAATCGCTGGACCGAGGCCAGGGAAGGCAAAGAAGCTAAAAGCAATTAGCAGTGGAGCTGGTATAGACGTTTCTCATATTACTTTGAGGTTGGCGGTTTGGTTGCCAACGATTACACGCAAAGAAAAAGCCAGCCCGCAGCGTAATGTGAAAAAGTGGTTTAATTAATTCATTTGATGAAATATTTCACGCGTACAAAGGATATTAATTTGTGATATTTCTGTCATTTTCCTTTGAGAAATAAATGAGTGATATTCTTAGACGTCGAATTGAGACCGTTACGTTCAATAGTATTTAGCAGTACCAATCCAATTTCATCATAATCGGTTGTTACTAGGCGTTACTATTCGCTATCTAATAATAGAGTTAAATATAGTTTTATAAGCTATTCTGGAGTTCAGTGAATTCTGTTTATTGCTTATAGGTAGTAAAAAAGCTCCTAAATAACTGTCATCCCTTCGCAATTGTTCACGTTTCTATCCCAACACCCCAAATAGAGTTAATATCCATAAATTGTGAACACACCTGGAGAACATAGAAAGCAATAATACCAACGTAGAAGGATATATCGTTGGGTCAAGTTTGGCCTCATAAATATGCTACAAATTTCCCACGTAGTCACATTAACGATATACGAATCGTTTTAGATGTCAATGGTGGAGTATAAAGTTAAATTATTTCTTTGTTCAAAGTATTATTATTATTTATTTTCAGTAATTATCGTATAGACAGTTGGTAATGCGTGAATTTTATAGTCTCAAAATTAGCCAATCAAAATGGCCAACCAACACTTCTAACTTCATTCCATTACTAGATATTTAATAGTTATAATAATATAAATATTACTTCCTGAAAATCCGTTGTAAACAAAAAGGAAAATAATAATATCTTTTTGTAGTAATAAATCCGCTAAAGCGATTCATACACGCATCGTGCATCGTTCGCCCTATCGCTTAAGCACACAAATATACACACAGTGTGGAACCATTAAGCGAGCGGAGGAGAAAGAATATGTTTACAAAAATAGGAATTTATAGATTTCTAGTGGCCGCCCGCGGCTCAGCTGTCGTGGGTGTTAGTTATCGCACCAAAATTACTGGGTACAGTCGCCGTCAGATATATTGGAGCAGTCAAAGTGACCAAATACTTCTGAACAATTTAAAATGTCAATTAGTTACATACATTACAAGTTACCACTTCTATACACACAAGTAACCAATAGCGTCAACGTCAACGTGCGTGACACACACACACACACTTACACAGTGAGCTCACACAGGGAAAAACTAAACGCACGCACGTCATGTGTCAACAAAAACACCATCAAATCCACCATATTTATGAAAATTTTCTCTTTTCCGCAGCTGCGTAGATACACTTGACGTTATGAATGTGTTCAGATATTATTGGTTAGTTGTGTGTATAGATATTATTGGTAACTTGTAGCGTATAGTACTTATTGACATTTTAATCTGTTCAGAAGTATTTGGTCACCTTGACTGCTCCAATATATCTGATGGTGACTGTACCCAGTAATTTTGGTGCGATAACTAACACCCACGACAGCTGAGCCGCGGGCGGCCACTAGAAATCTATAAATTCCTATTTTTGTAAACATATTCTTTCTCCTCCGCTCGCTTAATGGTTCCACACTGTGGGTCCTAAGCTATCTCCATGCCAAATCTTATCCAAATCATTAATAAACGGCTTAAGCATTAAAAGTTACAGACAGACAGAGTTAATTTCGCATTTGTAACATTAGTATGGAAAGAAACGTTAATGCTACAAAAGTTATTACTGAAATCAGGAGAAATGAAAGAGAAAACTTTTTTACTTGACATTTTCCTCACCTTAAATTATAATTAAATAGCGACACCTGGACCACGTCAGTAGGCGCGCCGAGCAAATGGATGGCGCACTGTGTCCGCCAACCGCTCGCTCTCGTGTCGAAGTGGCCTGACCTCGCGCCACCCGCGCCGTACCCGCGGACAGTCGCACCGCACCCCACTCTCCCATTGTTACCAGATACCTCGTTCGACACTACATTACTTTCCGCCACCCTATCCGCTGAACAAAGACAAAACAAACATATCACACCAAACTCATTATTATGCCCCCAGACAATGTTCTCTGGCGAAATGGAAACTGAAATTGTACTCCGGTCAGAGAGGTCTAGAGTTGAAGTAATCCTGCTTCTCACGGTCGAGCGCTCGAATGTCTCGTAATAAACTAGCAAGCTCCGCGTTTTTTCCGAGCTCAATTGTTTTCACAGTAACTTCCACTCTAGAGACTGAAAGGCTAGTCATCTAGTTTATTACTTTGTGAATGAAATACTGTTCCGTGGACTTCTGACGTCATTTGATTTGAGTTTTGCTCCAAGTTCTTTATATTATTAATGATGCCAAACACTATTACGTTCGTGTTTAGATAGCAAAATCAAAACAATTGAATAAACATCCACTTTTGACATGGGTTATACCTCTAAATAAATATCAACTATTTATTGCGCTGGGGAATTCAGTTGGTATTTAGATTCATAAACCAACTATCACGGGAGAGTCCCTATTAATTTAACATAAGTCATACTATGAAACAGTGGGTTTGGGAAATTAAAAAGTAAATATTCTATGTTATTTATTGTTATTTATTAGGGGTTTAAGTATGAAATTGCCGTTTTGTATGGAGAATTTAACGAAAATTCCTTTTTCCATATAAAAATATTTGCGATTTTCTAAGGAACCACAAATGTAAATTTTGTGTAATTTTGTGAATATATTTAGACAACATTAAGCTATAAGATACATAGAGAAAAATTTTGGGAATTGATATCTGTAAAAAAATATTCATATTTTTATAATGGAGACGGGCACCTCTTAGGACGAGCTGTTTTTTAAAGATGTATTTCTAGTGAAAAAAATAACAAAAAGAATAAAATTTTATACATAAATATAAGTCCTTGTAATGAAGTTTAAAATAAAAAAAGAACAATGGACATAGCTATTGTATTAAAGGAATTATACACTAATTAATAATGAGGGAAAAAAACGGCAATTTCATTCTTTAACCCCTATTATTTACCTTTATAAAATATAGTAACTTTTTCATATACTACAAGCTTACCATTCTGTATAAGATGCGTCAAGGCGGCCAAAGGTGGCGAGGCTGGTACGACAGTGGGGGGCGGCAAGCTGCTGTCATCTCTCTCGATGAACTCCAGCTTAGCGATGAAGCCGTTGTAGTCATACGGCGGAACTAACGGCCCCGAGCTGAGTAATCAAGTCAGAAATTCAACCACCAGCTCCTACATTACGAACGAAATTGCTTGTAAATGGGTCTTGGTCCGGCAATAACTCTCCCAACGTTCACAGAAAGCGCGATTTAACAATGGTGTTACCGCCTTTAGCACGTTCCTAAATGAAACTAGAGATATCATCCGGATTTCTCGAAGGGTAATTAAAATTTATAAGATATTAATTAAAAATTCAGGCATATACGTTTTGGCGTTTATTATCGTTGATGTCATCGTTAGGACGGGCACTTTAAAATGATTTTCTATCAAATTAAACTAATTGAAGGGTTATTTGGGGTTATATTATTATTAACCTAATTTGGATGATTATACGAATTGGATACCCAAAAGCTTTAGAATATTGAAGTATTAAGCTAAATTTGCGTTCAAATAGCTGGGAAGATTCACCTAACAACAACATTTAATTTTTAATTTTTTAGAAATGTTCTATTACTAAACCTATTGTATAATGCTTCGATTAGATCACTGATTAAGCTCCAGAATATTGTATGAGATTTTGTCAAATCAATGTGCTTGACAATGTATCCGAAAAACATGCGGAAATTAATATTGCCTTGCATTCAATTATTATTATTTGCTTTAACTTTGATGATAGTAAAAATCCAGTACAAATAATTCATTCATAAGATACGGTTGAGTTTAAAGAAGACAGAAACATTCATCGACAACTTTACTTGTATATATCGCAGCCATATCGTTTAAGTAGCACGCGAATTAGTTTATATAATCGAACGGAGATCGCTTATTATTGGTAGGATCAGGTTATTTTTTTAATAACCAAACAAACTGGAATCGTTGTTACACGTGAGATAGACATTACAGCTATGTTTTACAAGTCAACGCGAAGTTTGTGTTATATGTGTTATACGATGTGACTGCGTAATATACAATGATTTGTATCCGTGCATAAATATGCGCCAATTACTAACAAACATTAGTACTGTAAATAAAACGCATAATTACTAAGGTATACTTACTTAAACTCCAATAATAAATTTGGTCCTGGTTGTTCCAAAGTGGCGGTCCTCTCGGAGCACAATGAGCCAAGCAACGGGGCGGACGGAGAGCTGCCGGCTCGTAATGAGAGATAATCGGTGGCGCAATGGCTGCAAAAGACAATCAGACTTAATTTTATGCAATCTATTGTAACAGTTAGTAAACGTTTAGTAAGTTTCCCCAATGCTTAAAAGATTTAGAAGAAAGAGACAGGTACTTAGATGAGATACGTGGACGTTTCGAAAGGGATAAAATAGGAGATGAAAACTAAAATTGTTGCTTATGTTTGAAAATCAAATCAAATAATTTATTTTTAAATACAAAAAAAACGCGTTCAAAACCAAAAACGGAGAAATGATAATTTGAAAAAGTACTAGAAAAATGAACTGAAAAAAATCGACTTGCCTCAGGCGGGAAGTCGAATTTTTTCAGTGCATTTTTAAAAACACAGTATAGAAATTTTCAGGGAACTGTCTCGAGATCTTTTAGCAAACAAGTAATAATATAATAACCATACCATCGATGTCAATGAAATAGGCATTATTAGGCATAACTCAAAAACCACTCGTCAGCGTCAGATGTCGATCAAATTTAAATGGCACCACATGACAAGCACCAGCTTCCAAACGTTAAAATATAAGAAGAATAGGAATCTTCAAATCAAAAATGGTGATTAAGCTGCACACCGGTTCGGATGGAACATGTAGGGTAGTGACAGTTAAGACGCCAAATGGCAGTGAATTTACGCGCTCGGTAGTTAAGCTTTGTAAGTTGCCAATCAAAGCTTAGGTAATATTAGTTATGTTTTCTTTTTTTTGTTTTGATGTTTTACCTATAGAAACTAGGTATTAATTAGTTATGTTATTATTATTCTGTAAGTTCATTATTAACCGTTTTTCTATATTATTTCATGGGGTGCGCAATAATTATGTGCATGATCTATGCTTTATGTTACTAAGCAACATCTTGTTATTATAAAACCATTGTGTCAGACACACATCTTTTATTTTCAATTACTTTTTTACCTCAATTATTCAACACAAAACCTACATACATAAAGAGATGCTAATAATATTTTAGTAGGTTTAAGCCCATACCTATACAATTACATACATATACACACACAAGAGCAACGTTTTTACCTACGTAACTGACTAATATAATCATATAGAATGCTATGCTTGTAAAGGATAGTATTATTTCACCAAACAGATAGTTCTCGTAATTTCTTTGTGGAGCTTAACCGGTTTGCTTTAAGCCCCGGGAGAAGTGCTAGTAGTATTTGTGAGTGTAGGTGCCTATTAGGACGTATGTAGGAAAACGTATTGCAGCAAGATAGCACTTTTATTTCTCTCACTCCAGTGCTCTTAAGAGATTTATCTCAGAACAAGTGCTATTGAAACAAATACGGTTGAAAGTGTACGCTGTTATGTGGAAAAGGGTTTCGTGAAAATACTTAACAATGTCCGACCATTACGCCGCGTTTATTTTTAAATGTTAAACATTCTAGTTGTACTTTGGCTGTAAATCAAAATTTAACTTTTTGTTTTTGTAAACAACGCACACTTGTATAACGAGGCTGTATTCGCACTTGTAGTAATTAATAGGTATTACCTGTCTATTGGTAAAATTCAAAGAAGCGAAACGACGATAATAAAGTTGACTGACGGTAAAAGCCTTACAGATAACCTGCCTCCACTGAGGAATTTAAAAATTTGCCTCCTGGAGCGTTTCGGTTCGCATGAAAATCTTTAGGCGTCTTTCGATCGTAGATAAATTTGAATATAAAAGAGGGCGAGCCATTCTTTGAAATTTTATGTGCATTTATGAAAGAGCCATATCTAATGACGTAAAATTAGCTCTAACTTTGAGTAATGGTTGTATCTGGAAAAATGAGACAGACAAGTAAACGAACGAGTTATTTAAAGGTCTATTATATTACTAGTGTCCCGGCTTCGCATGGGTGAACAATTTTTGTTTTTAAACTTTTTTTAATGTTTTCCATGCTTGTAACGGGTACACTCAGAAATTTCTGGCCCCATAAAGATGGGTAAATTTTCAAAACGGACTTTTTTACGTCATTGCGGTGGCAAATTTTTTTTTTCACAAATCACCCAAGCCAAATACGCTAGATTATAGATTAGGATGCTGTGAATCTAATAATTGATGAGGCACCCTTTAGAACACAGTATTTTCCGAGAAATATTATTTTTAAAATTTTGTGCCACCGAAATGATGATAAAAGCCACTGAAATGACTCAATTAATTAATTAAGCAAATTTTCTTAAATATCGTCGAGTTGGCCATCAATTGATGCACAAGGAGTGCCTAGACGGGCAGCGTTGGGACGTTCTCGGTGTAGTTGCGCTCACGTGCGCAGATCCCGAGCCGTCCCGCAATAGCGCACTGGAGGTCAGGCCGGGGAGGATGTTTAGTGGATATGGAGGGAGCGCCTTTACCTCGAGTACCACATATCCCCTGCGGTTGGCATCACCCCGCAGGGACAATGCGTAAATACATTTGACCTCCCCGACAAAAAAAAAGGCTTCATATTCTTACGTTATAGTTAAAGTTTATCATCATCATCATTTCAGCCGAGAGACGACCACTGTTGGACATAGGCCTCCCCCAAGGATCTCCAAACCGGTCGGTCCTGCGCTGCCCGCATCCAGCGGCTTCCCGCGACCTTTGTCAGATCGTCAGTCCACATTGGGGGGGGCTACCAACGCTGCGTTTCCCGGTACCAGTCTTCCTCCCAATGTGCCCTGCCCACTTAAGGTTCGCAATTCTTTGGGCTATATCGGTGACCTTGGTCCTCCTGTGGATCTCATCATTTCTGATGTGATCAGGCAGAGAAACTCCAAGCATCCGAGCTCCTGAGATTAAGACACTGCGGTAGATGGGACGAGAATATGCCGCGTAGCTTCCCGAACGCTGCCCAGCAGAGTTGGATTCGTCCCAGGTAAACCAAGGTTGATAAACCAACCGTCACAGGATGTTTGTCCCAGGTAAATATAATGGTCGACAACTTCCAGTGTAGAGCTTCCAATCTTTACAGGAGTGGGGGTGCGACATGGATATTAGACATGATTTTCGTCTTATCCATGTTCACTTAAAGACCCAGTTATTGGGAGACTCTACAGAGGTCGTTGTACATTATGCCCAGGTCTTCCAAGGTCTCAGCCATAACTACGATATCATCGGCAAAGAGAAGGTGAGTCATGTACTCGCCATTTATATTCATGCCAAGTCCTCTCCAATCCAGAAGCTTAAACGCGTCCTCCGACGCAGCTGTGAACAGTTTCGGCGATATAACATCACCCTGTCTCACGCCTCGTTGGAGCTGTATGGGTTTTGAGTTCTGGTCCTGAAGGCGGACTGACATAGTGGCGTTTTCGTACAGTAACAGCAACACTTGAATGTATAGATAGTCTATGTGGCACCTCTGGAGTGACTGGAGCACGACCCAGGGTCTCAACAGAATCGAAAGCTGTCTGATAGTCCACAAACGCTAAGCAGAATGGCAGATTATCGCTCTTTGGTCTTCAGTTTAACCTGCCACAGCGTATGTATGTGACTATAGTACTGAAGCCTTTTCGGAATCCGGATTGTTCGGGAGACTGGAAGTCGTCAAACCTGCACGCGAGACGATTCGTTATAACCCTCGAAAACAACTCATAAACATGACTCAGGAGCGTGATGGTCTATAGTTCTTCATTTGGGCCCTATTGCCCTTTTTAAAGAAGAGTCTCACCACACCATCATGCCACGTCTTTGGCGTTTTGCCCTCGAGTATAACGGAGTTAAATAGCCTCTGAAGAGCTTCTGAAAACATCGTGAGGAAACCTGCACACACCTATGAGGAAATTCTTAGGTTGTGTGTGAAGTCGACCAATCCGCACTTGGCCAGCGTGGTGGACTAAGGCCTTTTCCCCCCAAATGTGGGGTAGGCTCGAGCCCCTCGGTGGGGAAATTATATGAGTTGTTGATGATGATGAATTGAGCTATAGGGAGAATCTTTTTCTCTGCCTTGTTTTTGCCATATCTATCCCTGTCTTCTTTTTTAGTTACTTATGTTCTTCAGAAATATTTCTTAATTTTGCCCTTCTTTTCCGTTCCGCCGTTTCTATTTTTCTCCAGCCGTTCTTCTCTATTTTACCGTGTTTTACCCATTTTTTATTTTATACCTTGAACTAAGTAATATATTTTTAACAAAGTAATAAATTTAATAATAAATTATAAAATATTAAATTAATTTTAATAATAGTAAATTAAATTATTTGTGTATGTTGATCATATTTCTGTGTACTCGTAGACATAAGCTGGCACAATTAAGAGTAATTTTTAACTGAATATTGTTACTAGCTATACTAATAAATTCTATGGACTATATTATGGGTCTGAACGAAATAAATTCATTCATTCAATAATACTAAGAAGAGAAGAAGACAAGAACACAGTATGAAACCATTATCCAGTCCCAAACTAAGTCAGATACATAATTGTATTTTAGGATAAAATTTATATTAAATAATGAAAGATTATTGTATTTAAAGTATATAAATAGTATCGATTATACAGGTATTTATCATTACGGTGGCTCATGCGTCATTCCGGTGGTTCACTACGCCACCGCAATGACGCCACCGTAATGACGACAAAATGTATTTTTTCATTATAATTACCCGAGTACCTAATTAATTTAGTAGATATTTACAGGTCGTAAGACTGAGGCAATTATCTACAACATACTAACTTGACGATACAATACATCACTCCGTTCATAATCTAAAACATGCCACCGAACTGACCACACACGGTAACCAAAACACATTTCACGAATAACTTACCTCGGGAACGAGTTAAAACTTGTGTATTCGTCGTCCTTTCCACACACAAGTTGGGGCCCGATTAACACTCAGGCTGATCAGAAATAAAAATATGACGTGACATCGCTTGCCTGATAGAAAACAAGCAGTCAACTGCAAGCATCGGAAGCGCAGTTTTACGCGGGACAAAGACATATTGGCGTCTCAGTTTTTTAATTTAATAGTTAGTAAAGTTTTTGTGTCTTAAATTGTGAAATGGAGTAAATATCTTTAAAATGAGATAGTTTGATAAAAGATACGTTAAAATTTCGTTTAATAGTGAGTGGTTTTGTGAGCGCGATTTAAAGTGGGACAAGCCTCCCAGGGCTAGGCCGCTCATACAAGTCGGATATTCAATGTGGAAATTCTTGTAAGTTTTATATTAATTCTTATCTAGTTTTTTAATACGGTTAAGCTACGAGGTATATTTTCAAAAACGGGTGTGTTTAGTCTGCTATGAATGATAGTTTCTTTATAAAGGTCATAGGACGCCCAAAAAAGTACGTTCGAAAATTTACCCAGATATAATTCTGTACGAATACTGATTAAACGTTATAAAAGGCTATAGGCTACCTTTTATTGCTAAAAAATGCATTTAGTGATTGAAATAAGGGATGAAATTTTCTAGTTTTTAGTTAGAAAGAAATATATAAATATCTGTTCTAGCGTTTTTGAAATTTAAACCTGCATGGGGATGAAAAAGGGGATGAAACATGTGTGGGGACGAAATAGAAGATGGAAGGTAGCCTCGGCTATTTCTTAACATTCAATCTATATTTGTACCAAATTTCATCAAAATGGTCGATTAGTTTTTTAATTTATTCGATACAAACATACAAACCTTTTCTCTTTATAACATTAGTCTAGGTAAATAATCCTATTTCGAGGCTTCATATCGGAAGAAAATGAATGTTGATTTGGAAATGAAACGCAAAGAAAAAATGTTTGCTGAAATGAAAAATTGCTCGTATACAAAGATATTAAATACTATTTGGATTGAAAGCTTTCAAATAAAAAAAAATATTTTTAGCAAAAAAATAGGACAACCGACTTCAATGCGTACAAATTTAAACTAAAAAGTAAGAAATAAATAATATTTTTATTAAGTAGTTGAAAAGAGCGTCATAGAAAACCAAGGAAAGTATTGATACACATTTATAATTCTTTATTTATAATTCATACTCCGATATATTTGGAGCCGGTGCCAGCTAGCCAAGGATGATAGTGTTTCCAATTTTCGAAGTTCACGGAGCGGCGGATTATTTCTTATCTTCATCATTCATTATTATGTATAGTTAATGGATTAATCAAGCTCGTATCTATTAGGTAAGTTTATTTTGCTTAGGCTGGCACCGACTCCAAATATATCGGAGTATGAATTATAAATAAAGAATTATAAATGTGTATCAATACTTTCCTTGGTTTTCTATGACGCTCTTTTTAACTACTTAATAAAAATATTATTTATTTCTTACTTTTTAGTTTAAATTTGTACGCATTGAAGTCGGTTGTCCTATTTTTTTGCTAAAAATATTTTATTTTATTATTTTTAGTGGAAATAAAGTATATTTTATTGAAAACGGATAGGCCTACTAGGCGCTCATTAAAACTTAATGGAAACTTTAACTAAACCCGTTTTTTTTGTTATTACTGATTTGTTCAAAAAGGATCGAATTTATATCGATACAATTTATACGGGCCATCTCTGATCTTGACGTACCTAAAAAAGAATCATTAAAATCCGAGTCGTAATACTCATAATTGACGAAGTAATCAGGTAACAAACACAAAAAAACAGTCGGATAGAGAACTTCCTCTTTTTTTTAAGTCGGTTAACAAATAATATCACGTCTCAGACCTATAGCTCATTGCAAATGCCTGCCATTCATTCAAAATGAATGGTAAGTTAATGAACTATGAACCTAGTTATTTAACTTAAGTTCATAAAATATTTTGTCATAGTTTATGTGTTGACTATTGGACCTACTAACCAAAATTTCACTATTGCATATTAAGTAATAGCAAGTTCAAAAAAAAAATTTACATTATTTTTGTGTTCGTGGACGATATTATTATTTCATCCCCAATGAAATTATCATTTTAACAAAAAAGTACTGAACCAATTTCGGTATAATTTATACGGGACCACCTTTGGAGTATGTCCGTCCTAACGAAAAAAGAATCTTCAAAATCGATTCATAATTGACGGAGTAATCGCGGAACAAACATACAAAAAAAAAAAAAAAAACATACAGTCGAATAGAGAACCTCCTCCTTTTTTGAAGTCGGTTGACAAATCGGCTTTAAATCGGGATAGGCAAAACTTGCTAACTTTTTTTTACTATTTGGTATTTTTATATCATGCCTTTATAGGTACTTCCATAAATTTTTGTTTGTTTTTTTATAAACGAGCACAACTCTAGCAGATTTTTACGTTTCTTAAATTTAAATATTTATAATCGTTATTGAGACTGTAACTTTAAATTAAATTGATTATCTATAAATGTAATGCCCAGTAATATTTAATAATTCCTGGGCATGGAGGACATATCATCTTAGTCCCTAGGATGGCAAACGCACTTGCGGTGTTAAGTGATTTACACTTAATTTTGCAAGTTATATGTCTATAGGCGGCGGTGACCACTTCACATCAGGTGGGCCGCAAGCTTGTTTGCCATCTCGTAACATAAAAAAAAAAACAAAAAATGCCATAAAATATCCCATTGTTTTCAAGTTAATACAAAATTCTGCCTGAAGGCAATATTTCACGCTGTAACTTAAAATTAAGAATATAAATATGAGAAATAAACATCAAATCAAATCTCTATTTTAGAATATCATTAATATTTCATAGGGCAATAATTTTTTACTAATATTATTTTAGCAGTATGAGTCATGCTTATCTTGACCTTTACTGTGTAACGGAATGTTATCTAAGGCTCTACACAGCCCCTTTTAGTATTATGAGCGTGATACCTATGTATGTATTATTTTCTAAGAGTTCTCTTTTCTTACATTGAATCTATGTATAACATAAGCAGAAACGGGAATTAATGTAATTAGATTACCTTATAATATGCCTGACGTTTCTACTTATGTTAATTATTCAATGCGAAAGTTTAATAATGATTATTGAATCTGTGTATTTAAAATCCAAGTAGTAATAAAATACTTAGTTAAAAGAGATTACGAAAAAATTTTGTTTAAACATTGGTTTTAGAACATAATAAGTCTTGAAATTTCCATAATTAATTGTATTATCTATCTCGTCCCAATTGCAAATCCTTCCTAATATGTAATTTCCTTTGCTACTAAGCACAAATATTCGAATATAATTAAATATGTCACGATACGATCACAAAACTAATATGTATAAATACATTTTAGCTGCCGTACGTATTAAACATTTCAGCTTGTTTATCCAATATATTCAAATAGAGCAAATCTCGTAAAGTCGTAGATTATAGTTTCACACAGGCGTAAAAGGGGTTTATGTTATGGCGGACAAGCCCCACGCTTAACTGTTTAGGGATTATCTGAACTTTCTCGAAAATTACCAATCAATGGCGCCTACGAGATTTTATAACTTTTGGTTATCAGTGTCAGTTTCCGGGATAAACATGGGTTTGATATAAATTAGTATTTTAATTGGTTTCTATAATTGGTAAGCTTTACTAAGATCTGCGACGCAAATTCTCTTTTAGAGAAATTTCAACTATGTGCGATGTGATAATTGGTACCTCTTAAGGCAAAATATCAAGGATGAATAAATTGGTGCATCACGTTGACGTATAACCGATTAGGTTACCAATTATAATTTGTTTTTGTGTAAGCTTCTGATCTTCTAAACCACAAATACTGTAATTTTATAAACAGAACAATAAAGTCCTTCAATAATAAAGGTATATATATATAATGGGACTGGATATAATACTGTTTACTTCCGGAGCACCCTTCTTTGCTATATAGTATTTCTACCTTAATTAATTGGTTAGGTGGTAGGGTTTTGACGATTTCAAAGTACTTCGCAAAGTTCATTTAATTAAAGAGCTTTTTCATTTTGATTTTTCAATTATTTGTGCAGTGTTTGTTAGTAACTTTTAAGGTAACTTTTTAATGATGATGAAGCTCTATGAATTTATCTCAAGTAAAGTAAGTGATGATGATGAAATCGAGCTTCACCTGGTACCATTACCGGCGGAGGAACTAATTATCTTATCATTAACTGCAGAAACACGACAGCGAAAGTCTGTGATAACATGGTAGTAGCTTGTCAGGCGGACTTAATGCGTAGAAAATATATGAATAAAAACATTTTACATTTCTTCAAAACAAGAAATGTGCTAACAGAATTCTAATAAGGTTTTATCACTCCACATTCACGGATGATAACAAAGCATCGAGTGAACATGTCACTCTTTAAAGTCAATGGTCTCGCAGTAAATTTTCACTGGCACACGACAGCCCACAGGGGTGGAAGGGAGATAGAGCGGTTCTTTTATTTACAGGAACGATTGTTCGCAGGCCTTTAAAAATTACTGAATTTCATATGGGTGCATGATAAAAATATTCCCGAAAGCGCCAACGCCAGAAACAGCAAATGATTTGGCGAATGAAGACTTCAGGATATACTTGTTGAAATATTAACGTAACAGCCTATTTGCTCTCGATTTCACCTTTTATTATTGCCTATGTATATTGCATAACGCAATTCCTGTTATCCCTCGGGGGGGCATTTTTTATGTGGAGTGTATGAGTATAGCGTATTCGGAAAAACCCTTGACATTTTTGCAATCATACAATTTAGTTGGGTGTTTTGATTCGGTGTTTTGAGTCGCTTAGATATATATCTAAGTGAAATCAAGTTCATATGAACTTAATAAATATTATGTGCTATATTAGAGTTTACTGCCGCTGGCCCATAAATGTTTCTTCGTTTGAATGATGTCATTTTAAATTACTAAAGAGTTAAGTTAAGACTTATAACAAAATTAGTAATATAAAAAATATTATTTTACAAACAACATTTAAATGCTTTTTAAATGAAAGTAGCTTTGTTTTCCTGCGTTACTTTTGAGTTCTAGTTAGATTTTCCAACCAATGATCGTTAGAAATTAATTTTAATCAGCGCGCACGCTAATTATAATCTCAATTTAGATATCAGCTAACGTTTCTTATTAAACCCAATTAGAAACTAAAGACAACTTCAAAGCTTTATACGTAATCATTGCTTGATCGATCGAGTAAGAATTTATGTCAATACAAGGATAAATTTTAAACAAAATTTGACCGAGCTACGGAAGTGCTACGTGCGTGCTACGAACTAAAACGTCTGTAGCAACATCCGTAGTAACACACACGTTACCTTTGCGTTGTTGAGTTATTATTATATTTATAAAACCAAAATTTCATAAATTACGGATTGTCTGGAAAGAAGTTCACATAGGTACTAATTAATAAACGTAACCGCATAAAACTTCTTTATAGTTATCTAACATTGCCGGGCCTTAAATAGTGATGAAAGGACTCGAGGTTTTTAAGCTCTTTAAAAGGAACTCGACTCAACTTATACGGTTAACAACTCAATGAGTCTTTAAACCCTTAACCCTGAGCCTTATTCGAGTCCAAGACTGGGACTCGAGGCCTATTTTAAGACCGAGTCATTTTGAAATGACTCCGAATTTTAAACGACTCAGTCCCAACGAAAAGGTTCAAACCCTTTTAAAACGACTCGGTTTGCGGAAGTCTTAAGTCGCGAGGCACGCTCATACTCATATACTATAACTTAAAAAAAAGCAATGACTTATAGCAATTTCATTGCAATTATACTATGTTATAATCTTGAATAAATTGAAAAACTGGTCGGCGTTTTAAATTTACAATTTCCTTTGAAAAATTGTTTTGTAATAAATAATTTAGAATTACGATAATTATTTTTAAATTGTAATGTTAAATCTAAAAAATATCTAGTGATGCATAATTAGAATACTCAATAATAATGCAATGACCACGTACTGAAGTTTATTATTTTATTATAATCTCATGTTAAACAGCTCATCTTATGTTAAACGACTCGAGTTCTTTACTAAAAGCCTTGCGTCTTAGCCGTTATAACTCTTATTAAAAGACTCAAGTCGTTTTATTTCAGAGTTGAACTCTAATAACTGAAGCCTCAAGTCGTATTTTTTAAGTCGAGTCCTAAAAACTGAGGCGAGTTTTGATTTAAAAGGTTTAAAAACCTCAAGTCCTTTCATCACTAGCCTTAAACGTTATCACTATAAAATGACTATGTGCTTAAGTAGTTTTAAGCAGTATACACAATATTTAACAATCAAAATTATTTTAATATAATAGCCGACGCTACCCAGCATCTTAATGTTTATTAAATAACACGTACACCTCAAATTCATTACAGACAGACAAATAGTTATTACCGGGCGAGCTCCGAATTTACATCTCATACTAATATTTGGCAAAGTAACTTAAGCATTAATTAAATATTGCTGTCGCAGAGACACTGCTACGAGCTGTATGCCGATTTATGTTAGCGGCCGCGACGGGGACGCAGACAAAATGTCTTTGAGAGAGCACACTAATTACCCGACTATCTGTCATTTGTCAAGTGGCAAAGTTAACTCGTTGCTATCTGTCCAACGCTTTAATTTTAACATTAATATATTGTTGCAACACGACGATAAATCTTTTCGGCTTGGAAACAAACTGTTCATTTTGGTAGTTGCTATTCTTTATAAGAGTGCCTGCATGAAGTCAACTCTGTATTGTACATAATTACATTTAATTCAACATATATGTAAGAGTGTATAATACAGCAAGTTAAATATTAGTAAATTATGAAGTCTCACCTTCTATGGTAAGTACTGTGATCAGAGCATATTACATAGAGGAAGCGTTGTGTAGAGCACCCATGCTTTTAAAATGACACTCCTTCCTTAATTAACATTGCGCCAGATTTTTTTACAAGCCTTCATTGGCCGTACTATAAACTTATTGTGAAGTTGCAGTTGCAGCTCCATGCCACTCTCATTGTAAAAATGAGAAGTTGAAAAGAATGTTTGTTTATATACAAACACACATAACACTAAACATCATAATACTCACTTTCTAGGTAGCAGTATAGAAGTGAAGATAATCTTGACACGCGTGTTGACAGAGTTGGTAGCGAATAGATACCGACATCTTCGATGTGGAGGGTACAGGCCCGGGTATCCAGGGCTGGCCAGGACACACGATCCAGGAGCTCGACATGATACGTCCTGGTATAACCAGTCGCAATCTGCGGCACAAAAAAGAAATGTGAATTTTTCAATCAATGTTTATTCCATATCATATTTGGTAAGCAAAAAATATGTTATAAAATACAAAATTTGCGAATAGTTCTTCTGATATTTCATAGAATGTAGAAGAATTTGAAAATAGTTTTCAATGCTCAATGAATTATTAGATATAAAAGTTCGTAAGGAGCTTAGTGGCATTGTATTTGTAAAGCATGTTTCGATTTCTCGAAAAAACAACTTTTGTATCGTTGGTCTAATCTAAAAGGGTTCACCGGAGAATTAATAATTCCGGTTATTCCGGGATCTTCTACGCCTTACCTTTTGTGATATTTCCCATGTGTTTATAACACACGAGAAGTCTCGGATAGTACCTCTGTCGTATACAATTAGACCTATATAAGTTGATTGTCTTAGAATAGTTTTGTTATTTATACGGAAAAATGAGTAAACAAGAAATAAAAATAACTTTCTGTAACCTCTGCTATCTTTGTATTTTTGATGCTTTTTCATTCCACAAAAACCTTTTGTTTCAATAATAAATGAAGGATTGTTGAATAAAAATTACATTATTTGTTAGAAAAAGGATCCTTTGTCAAATGTTCATATTATAGAATGAGTCTCAAGAATCAACGCTGTACTGATCGTCTACGTCTCTATCTATTTGTGCTTGATAGAAAGTGACAAACAATTCTAAAGATTTGGTTGATTTCTGAGTGTCATTCTGTAATACGGGCCGTACGGGCCTATGGGAATATGACTATACGACATATCGAACGTCATTCACTAAAATACTTGCAACAAAATTACATCTTAAAATACGTCGTATAGGCAGTATTATTTTGGACTAACTAGTGAACATAATTTAACCAATCGCAAAAAAAAAATAGATTGATCCCGAGTTTCTCCCGAGTTCTTATTGTAAAAACACGTGTTGAGAGACTCCATTTTTAACTCTAATCAACCGTACAATTTTTGTTACTTTAGTTTCATTTTCACTTGACATTGGAAAAATGCGTACGTTAAAAGTATCGTGACGCCACTAATTAAGAATAGATAGAAAGATTGATCCCCGCAGCCGCCGTTAAACTACTGACATGAAACTACTCGTAGCATAAGCTCATTCGCTAAGTTGGAGGGGTTAACAAGATTATTATTAATATGTTAGCAGCACATTCACATTAATCTGTCTTCTTTTAAATAACTATTTCAATTGCATATTTTAAACAATAAGTAACAATTAAGATTTTTTTTAAATATGGATACTAGCGGAAAATTTTAATGAGCTTAATCTTATTTGTCAGTCTTAATCAACAACTTCTGTAGGAAAAGCCATCTTATATGATTTCAACGTGTAAAACTCCTTACATTTCGCATTTAATTCTAAAGGGGCGATCGTAAACGAGGGCTGTTATTTACTTTACATTAGGTACTTACTTTTATATATCCGTGGAACGAGATCTAACTGAGAGATTTATTTTGGTGGCTTATAAAAAAGGCATATAAACAACATTAATTGTACTTAAGATAAATAAGTTTGAGTTTTCATTCCTGTTTGAAATATGTAAGCAAAGTATTTTACATTTCGACCAGGTGATCTGTATGCAAGTAACGGGTATGCACAGAGTATTGCTCGCACCTTTGGGATGAATCAAACGCGAACTAATAAATTTGGCAACTCGACTCACACCAACCCTTTGCTTTGTCGTAACCAAGCAATGGAATTCGTTGCCGTAACCAGGCAATTGAATTCTTTGCCAGCACATCGTGTCCTTCTTACAAACCTAGATTATTGAAAAGAGGCGTGAAGAAGCAACTTAGAGCTAAGCAAGAAGAGGGCGACTAGTTCGGCACGCTTAATATTGTCACTCGTACCAATTTAAGACTCCACGTATGCTTACCATCGTGTGTGGGATGGATGGGGACACATTGGTACACTTTTTCATATTAATAATAAATGCATGTCTGGCTATTTCAAATTGTTGAATCATCATCATCATCATTTCAGCCGAGAGACGCCCACTATGGGACATAGGCCTCCCCCAAGGATCTTCAAACCAGTCGGTCCTGCGGTGCCCGAATCCAGCGGCTTCCCGCGACCTTTACTAGATCGTCAGTCCACTTTGTGGGGGGCCTACCAACGCTGCGTTTCCCGGTACGTTGTCGCCACTCGAGGACCTTTCCGTCCCAACGGCCGTCAGTCCTCGTCACTTAAGGTTCGCAATTCTTTGGCCTATGTCGGTGACCTTGGTTCTCCTGCGGATCTCATCATTTCTGATTAGATCTCGCAGAGAAACTCCGAGCATAGCACTCTCCATTGCACTTTGGGTGACCTTGAACCTTTTTATGAGGCCCATTGTAAGCGGCCACGTTTCGCTTCCATAAGTCATCACTGGCAACACACGTGACACACATGGCAACACACAATTGTTGAATACACAATTTTAATTGATATTTTACTGCGTGCAAAAACCTGTGTCCAATTAATTAAAAAGCCAGCCAGCCCAGTTGTACTTCACCAGAGAATGGAATATCCATGGTTTAAAACCCATACACAAATTTATTCTCTTAAATTGAAATTGGAATCACAGCTGCCGATCGGTTCATGAATATCATAATATCTAAAGGATCTGCAAAATCCGCTTAGTCCATTGAAATCAAGCACCTCTCGTATAATTTAATATAAGCTGGTGGAGAATGAAATGTTAAATAAATGCGGAATGCTTTTCACAATACAATAAAGCACTCGACGAAGCGAAACGTGGCAAAATGCACCCTCGAGTTAGCGGAGACAATTTACTTCACTCTTTACCACGAAGGTCTTGACACATCATCAAGCTGCAATTTCTGTGTAGTGTTCTGTGCAAATAAAACTTGAAAATAGCATTTCCTTTCTGCTCGTGTCGTATTTGCTTGAAAATGCACTGAAGTAGGCGCTTTTGTGGAACTTTCATACTTAAACTTTGATTGCAATATTCTCTACATACTTCAAGTGCTTTTACCAATATGACGATAGCTTTCACTTAATTTGCCTTTGTGTACTCGTTTATCATAAGCACGACACGTTATTTTTCTTTAGAAAGTTACATATTTTGATAAACATTAAAACAATTTTTTGACAAGTAAATTCTTGGCCTTCGTCTCATCAAGGTGGAAGCGAGTTTCACCCGCAACCCTCAAAAAATTGACAACATTATTTTTTTATTATATGGAGTGAAAATTTTAGTGGGTAACGACTGCAGACCCGGTAAACAAATTACTTCTATACGCGACGTCATCGATTGCAGCCGTCTGGGACTCAATGAGTAATGTCATGAGCTCGACAAAACTTAAATTTAGCTACAAAAAAAAAGACATTACATCTGTCAAATCTTTGAGATTAAGTTTGGATAAGTAGGCCACAAATTTAAAAAAAGATAGACGGCAAATACGTTTCTTATAAATTTAGTATTTTTAGGGTTCCGTACCTCAAAAGGAAAAAACGGAACCCTTATAGGATCACTTTGTTGTCCGTCTGTCTGTCTGTCTGTCAAGACCCTTTATCTCAAGAACGCGTGGACGTATCAAGCTGAAATTCACATGAAATACTCGTCTATTGTTCCTTTAAGCTGTGAAAATATCAAACTTCTAAGCCAAGCCAATCAAAAGATACAGCCGATTATGTCGATATTTTCAACAAATTTCCGACACTCGCAAAGGAATCAAAACCTACAGGATACTTCCCGTAAACTCAGAATCTTGAAATTTGGCATGAAGCATTGTCATATAATGCAAATATAGAAAAAATTGCGAAAATCACATTTTTTTAGTTATATAATATAATAAAAATATTTTAATAAAATGAAACTTACTACCTTATTTCTCACGAACGAATAAAGGTATCAAATTGAAATTTATACCAAATACCTAGGTCTATTGTCCTTTTAAGCAGTGAAAAAATCAAACTTCTAAGTTAACGCGATCAAAAAATACTGCAGTTTATACTGAGGAACCCTCGGTGTGCGAGTCCGACTCGCACTTGGCCGGATTTTTTTTAATATCTTATAATTTAGCAAGTTACATATTCTGATAAAACTATGTAGTATTCTTTATGACCAAAGCTCTTAGTGGTTTCGTAATTATCATAACTTGTTTTTTAAATGTTGTCAATTGAGGGATTGGCTTTTCATTAACTGTCGGAACACAAGAAAGCTGTTATCAATATTATGGGGACAGATTTTAATAAAATGTTGATAGTTGACTAGATGGATTTAACACAAGTCCTACCTATCAACCAAACCCAGCAAAAAGTTGTACTCCACTGGGGATCAAACCCTTTGAATCTAATTTAGGTGAACGAATCACTGAAACACCTAAGCTTTTTTTTTCTACACTATATAAGAACAATAGCCGTAATTTTTATGATGAGCCTATTTATCGTGATATTAATAATATCAAAATACAATAACACTAAGCAACTACCCAAATAATACCAGCAAAAAATATATAATTAGCTACACGATTGTGACGAGGGTCTCACTATTGTCATTCGCACTTGATTCATTTTAGAGAAGCCTCTCTAGCTAGACAATGGATAACGTAAAGAGTCTGGACCTGCTGTTTTATTACGTTAATATTGTATTTTTTCACTTGATCTAATACTCGAAAAGTCACTGAACAAATACGTTATGTAACGTTGTGTTTTACTTGCTCTATAAACTCGAAAGAAAAGTGTGCATTTAGATCACTAAAAGTAATATAATTTACTTTTTAAAATATGCCCTTAAGGTTGTTATTATAAGAAAGGGCCTCGGGCTTGTAGCCGGTGCGCAGTGAAAATAAAATGTATAGTCGCCAAACAAACGAAATATACTTAGCGTCGTAGGCGCGCGCCCACTCGCCATACATTTTACTCGCCATACTTTCTATAATAACAGCCTAAACGGGGTATGGTTCGCACACTGAAATTAGATCCAGGGTAGCAGTTTCGATCCCCAGGGAGTATATATGTCGCAGGCGGTTAGTAAAGCACGCCGTTTAACTAAACGGCTAGGCGGATTTAGTCTATGAGAGTGTCGAAAATTCCACTCCGCTTGGTCATAAAAAAAATAACCTGAACCTACCAATGAACAAGCGATCTCCATTCGATGTACGGACTCATATTGATAGAATCTACTACTGATTTATCAACAAATGGTTTTATTTGGTTAACAATTCTCTTATACTACAATCCGCTTAGTTTTACTATACGGATTGGAAGGTGTTAGAGCTCTTTCTAGCTACCCCCATCATATAAAAATCAGCCACCATAACAATACTGTTACAGCTCGCGACAAACTTCTAGTTCGCTCTGAACAAGAGGCGGTTACCTGATTAATAGTGAAATTGAACCTTGCTGGTAGATGGCACGGGTATGCAAAAGATGTGGAGACAATTTCAGAGCGAATTAGAAATTTGGCGCGAGCTGTAACGACATTACTGCGTTTCGACAGACAGACAGTGGTTGAGGGTTCCTTATAATTACTTGCCATCAGGTGCAAATAAGGCCAAGAACTTCCAGTCAAATATAAAAAATATTTATTGAATTACTGTCAATAATCATCAACTGTAAAGGTGCAAAAAGGACAAACACCAAAACATATTAAATAATAATAATTACTTAAGTAAAATAATTATTTCTCCCCAAAACATTGGTAGGGTTGTGACGATTTAAAAGTACTTAGGCAAGATAAGATTAAAGATATGTATTTGTTGAAAAATGTGGTGTAAGGTATGTACATAACATTTAGGATCTAAACCACGTACCTTTGATTTTTGGTTAATCCGATATTTTTTATTTTTTCCGTTTTATTTCATTTAAATAATAGTGACCACGTTAGTTTAAAACAATAAATAACATTTATGAGTCCGACATGTTCTGCCTAGGTAGGCGTACAAATTCATAAATTTAATATTAGAGTTAACAAAATCCAAAATTACGTATGTCCATTTAAATGCACGCATACCGCTCGCAAGAGGCACGTGAACCGTAGGGTTCGTTCATGTGCGCAGAACTGTATAGAACTTAATAATAAACATGCAATGTCTGCCCGGGGACAAGAATGTTTCCAAGACGAAGCTGCCTTCACAAGATGCTTAAAGTAACCCACGAAACAAGACCGTCATAATGTTCGGGGAAAAAGTACACTCGACATATCACTGTTTATTTTTAATAATCTCGTACTCTAGTAAAGTTGCTCAGAAAAGGGACGAATAAGAATATATTCCAACTGCCAGTGGCAAAGTTTCGATGAATATTTTACCTTCGACGTTGCCTCGGAACCTTTGTTTACTAAACATGAATATCTAAGCTTACATTACTTTGCCGCATTTGAATTCATGGGTTTTCGGTATGAAACAACTTTTGTATTGTCTATTGATAACACGGGAAGTAGCTTGTAATTTGACTACTTAAGTAGCTTTGCATAGTAATTAATTGTGAAGTTAAATACACTGAAACACGATACTTGGACTATATGATATTCATATCAAGTGGCATTCGGAAGCGATAATAGTTTGCTAATTTCAAACTTTCATTTCGTAAATTACATTTATTTATTTTTTACACATATAAATAAAAACAGAGAACATGATATTAATAATAAAAATGAATAAAACTTCAAAATTTTACTTATATTTTGTGTACTTAAATCATTTCAAAGTGTTTTAATTTTGAATTTTTTTTAAACTTTGTGAAGTTGACAGCATAGCAGGATAGCCGCATGAACTTGAAGTAGTACAGGAGAAGTGTTAGATAAGTTATCTAACAGAATACTGCAGTTAAGTAACGCAGACAACACGCGAGTGTCACCATTAGCATTACAAAAAAAAAACTTCTATCTGAACTACTAGAAACGTATAAAAAACCCCAAGAAATTTGTTCCACACTATGTTTCTCAGTCGTAAACAGATTTACTTTTACACAATAAAAATAACATAGTTCATTAGTGCAATAAAGGCCGACAAACAAACACGAAGCGTAGTATACCCGTGGATAATGAAGCTTTTGGCATTTTATTGTCTATTAAGTATGTGCTATTATAGCTTTATTAACCGTGCGTTGCGTGAGGCACCAGACCACAGGACGTGCGCATCAATGCCAGCACGTAAACTGAATAAAGGGAAACGTGCCTCGTAAACTAGGCGTATTATAACACCACTTTGGTCTCAAGATAAACTCTCTGATCTCCCAAAACAGTGTTACTTAATTAAAAAGTTGATCCTTACTTTTTCTTTGTGCAAAATTGGCACCAGAGTCACACGGGTACAATACAATATTTTATTAAATTTTAATGATACGAGTATCTTCAATGATAATCGTATATAACATTAATCTTTATGTTGTTACGGTATTTTTTGTACTTTAATAAATCAATGACTCATCTAAATTAATAGAACGCTTGAAATAAGAGCGATAACAGCTGAAACACGAGATTTAAAGCGCCTTCTCTTATTTTAAGTATGAATAGAATTGTATTACAATATAATAATAATAATATACTTCCACGCTCACACCAATTATCTGGCCGAAAGTAAGTATCATTAAGAACTTGTATTATGGATACTAGATAACGGACATTTTTTAATATTTTATTAGATATATTTATAAATAAACTTAAATAAATATATAAACAACCATGACTCGCAAACAAATATTCGTGTTGGTCACACAAATATTTGCCGCTACCAGGATTCGAACCCGGACCGCTTGATGTGTAGGCTATACTGACCACTCCACCACGACGGCGCATATTTGTCTTAATACTTTTTTTAAATATAGGTATTTCTCTTAAAATAGATTCAAATGTTATATTGTTGCAATCACTTAGAAACAATATATCATTTTACAGGTTGAGCTGGAAAAGTAATTTAAAAAAGAAACGATTTGAAAATATTTATATTCATAAAACATTCTAAATCGAATTTTTGTCTAGCAATTCGTAACAATACTGTAATAACACGGCAAACATTTGGAGGGTTTTTCGAATTATTCTATTGTAAGCCCAAAACCACTCTGCATTTTAAATATCTGATACCTTTTACAATTATATGAGGCTTAAAATACAGCTGTTAAATAAACGTGTACCAATTTAAAATCATATACATGAACGTATAATTGATAAAGATATTTTCTACTTCTCGGTAAAGGATGACTCCAGGCACTTAATTTTATTAAACAATTTTGATTTTTGATTACACTGTAATTTTTTTATTTATACAGTACCTACTTATATTAGATTGAGTAGGTGTTCGCTTGTTATATCATGTATTAAACATCCATCACTATTAGTCTTCTCAGTGCTTCGGCAATAAAATAGAAAACCTTAATAGAAAATCTTTTTCTTTGAAGTTTTTAAAAATAATCTTAATTTTGGTTTACAAAGACCAACGGGAAATCACTGGTAGTTAGTGCTATTATATCTCTACCTTGACAACGATTGCATAACTACTAAGATTTGAAATAAACATGTTAATGTTATTAGGTAATACAAATTGGTATTACACGAACAGCTAGATTTTAGGTCATGTCTTCAAAACTAATATAATTTTTCGTAAATGATAATGATGATTTGAGTATTAAGTAAATGATAACTTTTTGACAGTCTTTTGTTTAAAATTCTAGTCATAAATAATGCGACATGTAAGCACTACGTTACCTGTGTGTGGTATCCTAGAACCGCCCCGCGGGTGAAATCCCACTCCTTGTGTGTTGCTTAACGATGTAAAACTAAAGAATGCCAGGAACTGCGACCGCACTGTCTTCTCTGTTATCCTGGTAAAAGAAAGATAAACATTAAATTAATCCTAATTTTTAAATTCTTAATAAAGAGTTACGTAGATCAATCTTGTATCCGCCTATTATGTGAATGTACTGTACGTTTAAAGGAAAAAAATAGTAGATAATTAAGATAAATGTTTAAACCTCCGCAAAAATGATTAAATAATGCTTACTTTTCATCCAATAAAACTCTCATATGCCTCGACTCTTTTCAAAAGGAAAAGCTTTATAATTCCGTGGATAATGATGTTATTTGCTTTTGAGAGTAATGGCGCCCTTAATGATAAAGAAAAATATGCCTAAATTGCTTTTAAGATACGCTTAACGCAAACTGAGCGGAACTGAGTAGCTGCGCTGATACGGCAGGAATGGGCTCTGTTGTAAATTATAATTTAGCTTATTCTCTGTCCGGGGTATATGGGAAATTTGCCGCGCAATGTATGAAACCCTGCGCGGCAAGTACTGCTGACACCATATTTCCGTCGTATGTTGCCTTAGCCTTAGTCATCGTCATTAATTAAGCTGTAGGCGAAATGTTAATTAACTGAGGAACCAGTCTGGCTCTGTCGAAGTAATATTTATTTTGCGCAACTATTAAATCATGTAGCCACTATATGGAATTATTTTTGCGTTAAAAACTTGAATTACTTTTTTCTAATTATAATTTTTTTGCGGGTTTGTTAACGCAAAAATAATTCCATACTATAAGTTTTATCTTTATTGGACGTAAAAACGACGAAATATATGCAAAAATCTATCTTTCGGATCTTAGAAGTGAAAATTTCAAAGATTTGATGAAACAATGTTACCATAAAAACATAAGTACCAAGCACTGACCGACGACGAAAGGAGTCTCTCAGTAGCGTAGTTATTGACGCAGCCCTGCGGATTGCGGAAGATGCTGGGTTCGATTTCCACCCTGGACTTCGAATGTCGATTTTTTAGTAAAGAGTCTATTCTATCCTTAGGGGCAGACCATTAAGGTAACTGCAATTCATACGTTTATTGTAAATGGGAGAGGTTTATCACTTATCACCAAGACACAATACAGATCACCTGATATTAAGTGATCAACTCGCATGATTGAACATAAAGAATGCAGATCATGGCATGATTCTCGAGCTTATTGCGGTCATATGGTAGTTAGCTGCGAGCAATCTATGCATTCTGCATGTATTGGATGTTTTTTAATAGTTTGATTATAATATTAACATAATTAATTCACAATGTTCGAGTGAATTGGATCTATATTAATTGTTTCAAGTTCTCAAATATCTTTCAAGTTCAAAGTTGCATTATCAAATTGCAAATCGTAATCGAATTGAGATAGAATATTATTTCTGGCCATGTCCAATACAATAATGAATATTCACACTATTTATTAACAGCGCTGTATTTGTTAAGTTCTAAATAATTTAAAAAAAATTCATTTATTCATTTTTTGAATTCAAACACTCTATCCAGTCCGCGTCCTTCTATAACAATCCCAAAAAAAAAAGTTGACACATTACCCTCTTATCAAAATGTAACTTTGACTCAACTCTCTAGTTCACAATACTACGTGGTACCTACGGATTTTATGCACCACTTATTCAACAGGACGTTCTATCTTGAAATTGCTAGCATCCCGTCTGCAGTGCTGACATTAGATGCAGTTCATAAAACCGTGCGGCGCAGTGTTGCCGCTGACACGAGCATTTGCAGCACGGCGGCGGCCGGCCGCAATTCTGGATTGTGCATTACCAGTTCCGCTGCGACGACCCTTCGTCCATATATAGGGCTGTCACAAATATCGACACATTTTTTTTTCGAATCTAATTTTTTTCTCACTCTTAGTAAAATTTAAAAAGTGTTCTCTCTGATAAAGTATCTTTAAGTAAATAACCCAAAAAACATACTATCACGCTTATATTCCTAAAAGGATTATGGTGACCTTTGGGTTTAGGTAACACGTAAAGTCATATCTGGCAGTATAGACCATGTAATGCCTCCAAATAGTGTCAGGTTGTAAGCCTGATGGACAATAAAAGAAGGATATAATTATGATATACGAAGAAACTTAATAGGTATGTCTCTCAGTACGTTTTGTTGACTCACTGGCGGTTTAGTTATTTATCCGGTTTGATACCCCTTTTAGGTAAACGACAGGCTGGCATCCTGTTACTATTTTAGGGTACTGCATGGCCCATACTGTCAGATGTTCTTTTCTATTACTAGAACCCATTTAGTATTATAAGCGTAGTATGTAAAATAGTATGTTAAAAATACAAAATTAGTGTGTAAATAGCAACCCTTGTAACAAAGAAATTGGCTTTTGCAAATCAAACTGCAAATGGCGATATATTCCGATTCGTTGCGGAATAACGTCGCCTCACATACATTTTGGTGTGTGTCTATCATTAGCGGATATAAATGTGATTAATAAATCGATCAATTCAATCGGATTAATTAGTTCCTAATCTGGTTACCTATGAAATCGGCATTAACGTAGTCTATTTTTAGCATTAGTTTAAATTTACAGGCTAAGGTTAAAATTTACAATTAAAATTCAACGCAGTAGAGACTACACAAATTAAAAATAAAATATAATCATCCCTTCCTTTAGGTTTTGGGTAATTTGCTGTTTCTTTAAAGGTTATTATATTAATCTTTATATCTATAAATTACGTGTCATGTTGTTTGTCCGCGATGGACTCCTAAACTACTTAACCGATTTTAATCAAATTTGTACACCGTGTGCAGTTTAATCCAACATGAGAGATAAGATAGTTTTTATCTTGATAAGTAGTCATTTTTTTATTGCAGATACAATGTTATAGGCAGTGAACGCATATCAAAACATGGAAGTATCTTTGACACTTTGAAATGGCTCCACGTAAAAGTATGCCAAATGCTTACAAAAATGGGCGGTGCTTATAAAGTTTATTTTGATTTTGACAAGTCAATCATTGTTGATCAGTTGTCAATCAATCATTGTTGATCAGTTGTCAAACGATTATTTGTCGAGTTTCTCCCTCGTTTCTCCCGAGTTCTTGTCGTAAAAACACGTGTTGAGAGACTCCATTTTAACCTCAATCAACCGAACAATTATTTTTGTTACTTTAGTTACATTTTCACTTGACATTGGCAAAATGCGTACGCTTAATGCGACGCGAGGCCATTTATTAAGAATAGAATAGAATAGAATTATTTGTCTCTTATTTGTCTGCTATGTGTGTAATTCATATTTGTGCATAAAGTGCTGCTTCCATGTTTTATATGCGTTCACTGGTTATAGGTCAGTAGTATGAACTTACCACAGCAACGCGTGGCCGAGACAGCTAGTATAATATAATATTTCCCGCGCAATTAACAGCACACATTATGTATCATTAAGAACCATGTTATGTACAAACTCAAATAATAGTTTAAACAACCATGACTCAAATCAGGATCTGAACCCGGACCGTTTGACTTAGGCAATGTTACAGACCACGATTCTAAGTTCCTGATTGGTAGGAGATATTTCCCTTTTCGCAACTACTTAATCCAAATCAAACGAGTAGATAGCTAAAATTGGTTTTAGATCTAAAACAATGCTTTTCAATACATTGACAGTAATATAAACAGTAGATACGCGACGGTTATGCAGAATATTAGCATTGCATGACGCTTGTTGGCAGAGTGCCACAGACACGCGTTTCGATGGCTTCAACAAACGCGTCTGCATTATGATAATACTTTCCTGAGCTATCCAAACTCATTTGTATAGCTGTCATAAATTTTGAAAATTATACACACATTCAAGTCAGAGGAGGTCACAGAATAATAGCTTACGTTTAAATCTGATCCTCAGTAGAATAAAAGGTGTGTTAACTACTTGCAGGCGCCCTTAGCCGTGTAATTCAAACTGTGAATTGAATTTCGACACTTGCCATTAAACTACAGTATTTACATAAAAACGAAGGTATGAACTCACCTAAACTCCAAGGTGGAGGCTCCGTGATCGGCGAATAAAACTACAGGTGGAGTATATCTCTCGTTAGCGCCACAGAGACGCGTTTCTACGGCACCTCCAGAGTTTTTAACCGCGGTTGCCCCTCCCAGTTCTATCCAGCCACCAACGCAACTGCGAAAACAATATTATTATGAAAGGATCCAATAAGGCCTGAATGCTGCTAAATAAATTTATTAACAAGGACTTTAATTGGATTCGTAATTCTTAATTATTAAAGACAAGAAGAGGGCGTGTTATGTCATGAATAGTCAACGGGACTACTACACATATCACAGAAACTTGACACTACAAATTTAGTGACGTCATAGAGAGTGATGTGATATCCGCAGTTGCTTTTGGAACAAGTTGTTATTAAACACGATCCCCTGAGTCTGGCCCTACACATATCATACTGATTGTTTACTGATGTTAGTAGTTGATTATGTTCTTGTAAAGAGTCTATACTAAGTCAATAATGTTTCGTGTGCAAAGGTAAACGTTTATTTATTTATTTTATAATTTCACAATTCCAATGGCCCCTGTGTGGGGACAGAGTCGTGGGGGCCTTTAGTAACCTAAAAAAACATCAACTCTAAAGCTTTCAATTTATGTTATTGTAATATTTTTTTCTTATTCTAATACATTTTGTAAGTGTTTCGGATTGAAGGGAAAGATAGCCAGTGTAAGTACTAGGCATGGAAGGCATATCGTCTTAGTCCCCAGGATGGCACCGCACTTTCAGTGTTAAGTGATTGGGCGACGGTAACCACTTAACACCATGTGGGCCGCTTGTTTGCCATCTCGTAATATAAACTAATAGCAGTTGACATTATATTATATTATATTATTATTTACTAAGTACAAAAACACATAATTTTATCTTTAATGTCAGATTGAAAGCTCATGATGCAATATTGCACGATTATCTGAAAATTTCCTGGTTCATTAATTTTAAGTTAAACCGACTGTATGTGATAACTCGTTCCAGTTCCAATCCAGACAATTTACGACGAAGTTTGGTTCTAAAAAAAGGTGCACTTCTCCGGTTGTAACAGCTGTGGTGTGCAATTTTCAATGATGTCTGGAAATTGCTATCGATATAATTATGAAGGAAGCAATCGTTATAAATGCAACACCATGTAAAAGACTAATCATGTACTACGATATTCTGTAAGGAGTATTATGTAAAATTCTATGTAAATCAATAAAAGTAATGGTCTCTGCCTAAGTGTTTGTGATCGTGTAAGTTAATGACAAGAGAAAGAAACATCCCAAAATATGTTATTAACAACAATTAACGCAACGGATATGATAAGATATCAAATAAAGAATAAATATTCACTGGGTTGGGCTATATTAACCAACAGAAAGCACATGGGGAGTCTTGGTTATTACCTCATTACCGTCCCAATGTGTGTTGTTATGTTAGTGATTACCACATTATGATGGCAACTAAAGCAAGGCCAGGATCAATTGGGGCGGGATTAGATATTTGGTCTTATACCTAAATGTCTCGGCGTGTCTAAATATAAACGAGAGGCATCTGCTTTTACATGGCGAAAACTAATGTTGAGAGTAGATAGCCATGGACATTTCTTTTAATGAACAACTAATAGCTGTTAGCCGCTGATGATGATACCAAAAATGTTGCAAAAAAAAATGGAAATAGAAGCAATTTGAAAAGACATGTGGTATTATTTAAAAATATAGAATTTTCAGCATTTAGTTTTCGGTTCAGTTCAGAGATAATCGCAATAAAAATTATGAAATGTTTTATGATTTTTAAATAGTAATAAAATTAGTAAGATATGTGTATAATAAAAGCACAAATTTAATTTAGGTATGGTGCCATTTCTGTTTTGCAAACACGATTAACGTCGCTCTATATACAAATGACAAGTCGTAACCGCAAAACTTGAGGGACATAAAACTGTTTTGAGAATTGTGTGTATGGTTTATAAATTACGTATATTATAGCGAAAAATAACGTACGTTTACTGAACACATTTGAAAATGCCCTGAGATGCCTGGTTAGCTATTAATAGCATCTGTCTGTACGACTTATAAATGTATTTATTTATACATTCCCATATCACAGATAATATAAAACTATACTAGTACCTATATTAACTAAAATTATTTATAAATACGGCAGTCTTGTGCACTTCATGGAAAAGATAGTCACTCACAATAGCCCAATACCCTTCCTCTTTTTCTTTCAAACAAAAACTATCATTAAAACATGCGATTGTGTAGCATAGTTAGAGGCATATATTGATAGATAGAAATCTGGACAAGAAAAAAGATAGGATATAACTACAACAGTAAATTGGTCGGTGTTCTGAAAAACTTTTTTCCCCTTATCTTATCTTCTCTCTTCCTTTTAAGGACCACGCATAGTGGCTTAAGTTCTCATCGACAAACTGTAACTACAAACAAAATAGGCAACTCATTTCTTGGTCGCACAATCCGGTAATGGAATTCTTTAAACGTGTTACTTCCTTCATTACGTCCTTTGCACAATCCTGAGTTATTTACTGAAAAGAGGCGTGAAGAGACACCTTTGCCGTCCGGCAAGGCGAGAGTGGCTAGCGCAGTGCACATTATTATCTTACATACTAGTTGTCTTTGTATTTCGACTCAACTTCCGCTAAGCTTTTCTTTATAAAAAGGTCAAGCAAATGACTCTATTCCACCTGTTGGTAAGCGGTAGTAAGTAGAGTAAGTGGTAAGGTGTAAGTGGAGTCCAAATACGAATATAGCTGATGTGAGAGATAAACCGCCGCGCTAGCCTTGGCGACCGTGCTTCTTCACGCCTCTTTTGAAGGAGGGAACACGTTTGCTAGCAGTGAATTCAAATTCTTCATTGCACGACAAAGAAGCGAGTTGCCAAATTTCTTAGTGCGCGTTGGAATGGTAGTCATACATATAATAGGTACGGTGAGTGAGTGCTAGTACTAAAAAAATTACACATGACCCTGCATAAAAAAATTGCTAAGTTTGACCAAGTGCTTAAGAAGTAGGCCATTAGAGTGTATAGAATATGCAAAGCCACAGAAAAACTTAGTCAAAACCTTTATAATAATAATATACTTTGATTGTTACCCATCTGGATACCTGGGGTTCGAAATATTCAATTTGGTGGGACATTGATCATAGCTGTCTGTGTGTGACAGCCTTGGACCCAACTCTACTGATTCTTTTCTACAATTCAATCGAATGAAACCTTCGAAGTAAGTCAGTACTCGAGGTATCTGAAACTTACTTTCCTATTTTGTAATTTTATGGGACGCCTCGAGAATATCATTATTACTTTTCTTGACGCAGTTCGTTTTAATTTAGAAGTTTTTTCGATTTCGATCATGCTTTGCGATAATATAGAAGTATTTTAATTTTTTCTTATTGTTTATTTCTCTAATTGCTGCATAATCGAATATTTAAGTTTTGGCTATTGATTAACATTTTTCAATGAAGTGAAGCAATAAATTCTATGTCATCAATTCAAATAACGCAACACTTGTTAAACGAAAAATGTTCCTTAAAATTAAGCTGTAAGCACAGTTATATCCCTGGTTTACCAAGATATTAAACTGATTATCTACATATTTGGAGTTCCGATCGCAGTAATAAAACTTGTAAACGTGTATAATACCAACGTATTATTTCCATTTCATTGTACTTGATGAGCGATAAAAGTGGATCGACGTCTTGCTAAAATACCAAAAAGTCACGACACTGAGATTGTTAGATTTGTTGATGTCTTAGCGACCTTTAAAATTATTCTCTTTGTCCAAAGATTTCACAATAGAGTAGGTACTTATTTGTGCTTGGTTTAGCTTCTTCGTAAGGATTATTTTAAGAATATCTGGGCAAGTGCTACCGTCTTACTATATTTATCACTATAAAAACATTGCTGTTAATTAATATTAAACCGTAATTTATTATTGGGCATAAATATTGTAATTTTATAATTTTAACACAGCCACACTAAAAAAGTTGTCATATTTATATTTCACATGTGGCCACCCTCTCTCACTTCTACTCCGCTGCATACAACAATGTAAATATTTTAATTAAGTATTAATAAATAGTTGTTATTAAATTTAAGGTTGCATTTTAATACAATTTATATATATCATGTTCAGGCATTAAATGGTAGCTCACTCTGGTAAAGATGGAAAAGCAGCAATGGCCCCTTCTACTTGATATCTGAAGAGCTGAAAGGCAAACATCTGCCCATCATATAAAAAAATAACATTAGGAATTTTACCTGCTACCATTAAATCTGCCGACGGAGACTAGCCTATACAGTTGAATTTCCACGCGTTGACCGGCATCAGGTTGGAGCAGATATGAGCATGATCCAGGACCTTCGATGGAAGGAGACTTTATTTGTCCAAAAGTCTTCCCTGATTTGATCTTCAGGACACGGGAGTCGATGGTGATGTTGCACACTAAAGAGAAAAAGAAATCTTTTTAGACTTTTTATTTACAATTAATGTAAGTATTATGTTTTGAGAACGGATTAGCCTTTGGACATCCTGGGTTAGATAATAATATAATACTCCATCATCAAATCAGCCAAGAGACGCCTGTGCTGCCCACATCCAGCTGTTTACCGCGACATTTACCAGAATGCGAATACTCCTATGCCTTTTAAAAATACAGGTTAAAATGAAAATTATTACTACTAATTATTTTCCTATTTAAAATACATTAAAAATATACCCTTTTTGTTTCTAATTTAAAAAATTATCCTATCGTATATCAGCATACAGTATACATATCAGCATATCAGCTGTGCTACTCTATGTATAAAGAACTCTCTTTTCACCTCGATGCACACTTCGATTTCACCTACCAATTTTAGATAAAATTCCTGGTTTTGTCAGGTATATTGGATTCGAAGTAAGCCATGGTATTCTATAACAAAATTTAGGTAATTTGGTGATTATACCCGGAGGGCCTCATAAGAAGGCTGAAGGTAACACAAAAGGCTTGGAGTTTTTCTGCATGATCATATCAGAAATGATGAGATCCGCAGGAGAACAAAATCGATATAGCCCAAAGAATTGCGAACCTTAAGTGGCAGTGGGCAGGGCACATGGCGAGGAGGACTGACAGTCGTTGGGATAGAAAGGTGCTTGAAAAGTGGCCACGTACCGGGAGATGATGATCTGGCAAAGGTAGGAAGCCGCTGGATGCGGGAAGCGTGGGACCAATCGGGTTGGAGATCCTTATGGGGGAGGCCTATGTCTCCCCGTCGTAGGGGGTGACCAAGCACTCACGGTCACTCGCTGGCCACTTCCCGATAGGGGGGCGGGGGCGTGAAGGGCCCGCCGCGTGGGCGGGCAATCGCCAGTGGGGATTGGAAGTAGGGGCCGCTCTGCCGGTTTCCCAATCCTCCACTATGTATGGCGAGGAGGGATTAGTTGCTTTTGGCTGTGACAGAAATCTGCTCAACTCCTTTTGAGATTATGAGCGTGATAGATGTAAATTGTACATATAGTGAACCAAAATAAGTTAGTAGCAGGGCAAATGACTGTATAGTGAATGATATAGATTAAAAATATTTTTTTTTTTTTTTAAATTCGTGTTAGCCTTTGACATAATATATATATTCGAAGTTAGAAGTGAGTGCTTTATAAAGCACACACTTCTTACTTTAATCAGGGTACTTCTTACTTTAATACAGTATACTGTAGCACGACTACACGTACCCTGATTGAAAAATTCATGCAAAGTCCTTTGATATACTATTTCCTTTTCTCTTAAAAGGAAATACGTAACTTATCGCTGAACTTTCACAAAACTATGCAAATAGTTATTAAGTTTCCTTTACTTTTTGCTTAATTAAAATCCACGAGTGAGACGAGCAAGCGTGTAATTGGATTATTCTATGACTCGTGTTAATGTCCCATTAGACAATAAGTTTCTAAATCAAGATAATATGAATTTATTCTTGACTTAACTTCTCACTTTGCCAAATTAAGGCGTAACGAAGGTCGAAAAATACAATATAATTAATGAATTAAAAATATTAATACTAATGTTACAATTACATACCTACTGAAAACACGTCTAGATTAGTAATCGATATTCCTATGAATTGAGGTGACAGCTTTCGTATCCATAGGCCATCCGCACTTTCTTATATGCGTTTTAATACGAACACGTACGAAAGTAATTGTATGAAACTGTATGCACGACTAGTTCGCATGATTATAGTGTTCGAGGCACCGTGGTACTAGGTGAGTAGGGATCGTTCGTGCGTGTTCGTTCGTGTTCATACGAGTCAGTAATTAAAAACAAGGTTGTTACTCGGATGCGTGACCAAAAATTCTTGTTTCAGCTTTATCCAAAATGGCATCTAAAAGATTACTGGGCATGGAAGGCATACCATCTTAGTCCCTAGGATGGCAACGCACTTGCAGTGTTAAGTGATTTACTCTTAATATTGCAAGTTTCTATAGTTGACAGTACCACTTAACACCAGGTTAACGCAAGCTTGCATGTCGTCATATAAAATAGAGTTATAAATGGCAACTTGTAAAACTCTTAATAGCCGTGTGATGCCGGCAGAGTAGAATAGCATCAACCCATCTCCTCCAATGGGTAGAGTAGAAGGCGACTAACGAATCAACAAAGGGGTATTGATCATCTTATACTCCGTCCACCAATCCGCATTGGGCAAGCGTGGTGGACTACACTTCCTTCAATGGCAAGGAGGGGCCTTGTGTCCCAGCAGTGGGTCGAATTATAAAGGCTGTTATGATATAATGATGAAAACTCTGATACCAGCTAACAAGTACTACGCGAACTACTCGATCAAAAGTCGAATAAAAAGGACGTGTTAAATAAACATGAAGAAAATAAATTGAGTTTCTGCCCATGGAATTCTAAAAATGGTACTCAACTAAATAATACCGCAAAAATGCAGTAGAAAAGGTAGAAATGTTGCTGGATAGGTAAAAGCATTCTAAAGGTTTAATATTAGCCGAAGGTTAATAATGGTCGGGTATTCAAGTAAAAGGTAAACATTATTTGGGTTTCAATACCCGAGGGATGTGCGGGTCCGGGCCACCAGACAGACCGTTCTCAATTGTCTCCAATGGTTTGGGTTAATATTTGCAACATTAAACATTATCTTTAATCGTTCTCGGTCGAGTTTTAATTGTTCTTATCTACGCCACACCAAATTCAATCCGGGTTATTGTTATATTCACACAACGATTTTGTTATGGGCAAGTTAATTCGAGTTACAAAATAAACACTCTACTACGGTAAAGTAATGAAGCAAATATAAATCTATATATATAAAAATGTTATGTTGGTTTGTGTACGCTTCAAAAACTCAAAAAGTTCTGCACCGATTGAGTTGAAATTTTAACATGATATAAAATCAGCATCAAGGATTGTTTTTATCTCTTTTTTGCATCAGTCACATATCTGCGACCGCGAGAAAACAGTTTTTTTAACGATCAGCTGTGTACCAGTGACCGCGCCATCTGCCAGAAGTGAGGAAAACACTCGCTGACAACCGCAATAGTAATGAAAAGTAACAACCGTAACTAGGCAACCGCCATCAACGTCAATCAAAAAACTATAGACAACGTGGTGGCCAGTCGCCAACATGTAATAAACTTATATGAAATGTATTCTTTGTTTTGTTTCTCATTTCTCAAGCATTCAATCACAATGTGCCACTGCGAAGCGTGGCAGGGTACAGCTAGTTTGTAATAAAAATTGCGTAAGGAAACAATAAGCTTGTTGAAAATAGATATAGACACAACTTTGTGGTATGCTTCGATTTTTAGAAAGGCTTCAGCGATGATTTAGTCGTAGTACCTATATTAAATTAAATTATTAACTATAATAAAAATCAACACTCGAAGTTACAAGGTACAAATATACAGCGTATACTTTTCTTTATCTATTCAATTCAAACCCTTACATTAGGTACAGTCATTATAGCCTCCTAAAGATTTGTTTTTCACTATTCCTCGTAGTTTAAATTAATAAGAATTTTACGTGTAACTTTCTTACGAGAAAAGTACGGCGAACATCATCGGCACACAAACGGAGAAAAAGTTTTACCAGCCCTATTACCAATCTTTATGATATAGAATGTTCTAACATGGTAAAAAAAAACTAGGAATATGGATGGCAGAGCGCTAGTGTCACGTCAGTGTTGCAAGCGTCTATAGGCTACGGTGGCTGCTTACCACCAGGTAGGTCGTATGATTATCTGCTACCCACCAAACATAAAAAAAACATCATAAAGTTCGATAAGAAATAGGAGTACTAAAAAAAGTTCTCCGTTTGTGTGTAGACGTGATACGATCATTTTAAGATCTTATATTAAGAGCGTGCATTCATCGAAGTACAAGTAATATTTTTTTCGCTGTATTGCTGTTAGATACACGTGCATACATTGTATATGTGACCCCATACACACATACATTGCTCCTAGAGCGATAGGACCACTAGCTGGGAAGACTCGGGGTGTACGATAGAAAAATGGCTGCGAGCTCGGATTTAGACCATTTTTCAAATAGTTATTTAAAATATCAAAGTGCACTCACTCACAATGTTATAATATCATTTTTATCGCTAGAATTATATGTATTTTAATGTAATAAGTATACTAAATGAGCTTAATTTCAAATATACACAAAAATTGACATTAAAATTTACCAATTTATAATTTTTTTGGTGTCCCTTTTTAATATGTTTTCTGAATTTTTTACTTATTTAGGCTCTAAAGTGGCTTAAACTATAGGAAAATCCATTTTGTTAAGTTTTCTTTGCTTTTATAATGCTTGTATTTCATGATTCACGTGATAGCTCCAAACTGCATTATCCTTAAACTGCGCCATAAGCTTCTCCTCGCTTTACAAAACTATAAGTGTAAATCAAAATATCTCTCTATATAAGGTTTCAATCAAGAAATTATCTTTTTAAAATGTATAATTTCTTTACTAAATCTGTTAAAATTAGGTCTGAAAAATCCACAAAATGAGAATTTTTTTTCGTAATTCGTGAGCACGCCCTTAAATGTCGCTTAACAACAAAGAATAAATTTTCAATTGTAAAATATTATCATATTATTAACAGATACAAATATTACTTACTATTGGCGCAGTACTGCTCTAGGCCGCATTGTGCGCAACGGGCCGGAGCGACGTCGCCGCACGGGCAGGCGCCATCGCGCACGCAGCACGCGCAGTCCTCGCCCGCGCCGCCGGGACAAGCGCACCCCGAAGATGATTGAGTCCATAGGTCCACCTGACCTACAAATATATTATGCTTAAGACCAATTCCTCATATCTTGCGCCCAATGCACCCTTACAGGTATAGAAAATTTCTTCTTTGCCCTACAGAAATTACAACTAGCCACAAACGTCATCTCAGGACGCTTCTTTTTGTACTATGAACGATACCGATACCGGCAGCTGGCACAGCTATCTTCTTCATAGGACCGATACTTCCATCAGTAATTATGAATCAATAGACACTACCCACCAGCTCGTATTAATTACAAAGGAAGTTCCCATACGCATACATAGAACACAAATGCTTGCGTTCGTCGCGTCTCGGTGCGCAACACATACACAGCGATGCCAGCCGACTCTTGTGGGAGTGTGTTGGTGTTTTGTATTAATTCACATAAAATTTGAATATGTAAGTAACTTGAAAAAACATTTGATAAAATTTTGAATTCTTTTTCATGTCATTAATTGTAAAATAATCAAAAGTAAAAAAGCAATTAATTATTGTTTTCGATAACTAAGCCTCAATATTTGGATGGTAATAAAACATTACTTACAATCTTGATTTTGTCTTTATCGTCAAAATAAAACGTAACAAAACTTCAAAGGTAACTACCATTTTTATGTCTACATAATATTATTATACGCTTCATAAGTCGCATGAAAGAGAGTCCGGAGCACAGCATAGGGAATAACCTTAATATGATAGTTCGGAAGTGCGACCGTATAGGCGCCCAATATCGCGCTGAGTCGACGTCATAAAAGCTAATACGAGGGCATACGTACACAAAATGTTCATGTTCGTGAGGATAAGACTATAAAAATACTTTGAAATATTATCGTTTAATGTTCGAACATTCTGGGTATCAAATTACTTCTTCAAGCATTTACAACGCTTGTTACAGTTGGAAATTTCATAATTACTTACTCGTATAACTTAGGCGCTGTTCATCAAAACTTTGAAAATGACGACATTGTCAATTTCTATTTATTAATTCATTTATTCAATAAAAGACACGACAGAATATAACTAATCACATCACAATAAATAAATAGAATAATTCTGAAAATTAGATTATATTCAAGGACGTGCACGATGTACTACCTAGAGTTGCCAGATACAGGCTTATCTTTTCCTGGACATTTCTGGGGTTATCTTAGGGGTTACAAACGAAATGCAAACGAAGTTGGAGTTTAGAGTCGAAATCCAACTAAAAATGTTGGCTGTTGGACGGGCGTTGTTGAGAAAAAAATATTACAATAGTACATTATGATACAAGTGTGTAATGTTGGTGATTACCGCTGAGGCGCATTGAGGCCCGAGCCATTAGGCGAGGGTCTTAAGGAGCCGAGGACGGTAATCATCAATACACACGTCATACAACGTTTTTCAACACACTTCTGAATAAAATAATACTTAAATAAAAAACCATTTTACATAGTAGATAAAAAGTTTATTTAGAGAAACAATTAGTAAATGTGCAGTTAGTAAAATTATAATTAACTATTTTTGATGATATAGCGGTCTCATCAGATAGATTATTTACTGAAATACTTTAATGTTCTATTTTTATTTGTGATGGTTCATTATTCGTGTAGGTAGGTGAAATCCAATCATTGGATGTACTTGGTATTTCGCTAGTAGGATGCGTCTCAGAAGGGGCGGCGCGGGGGCGCGGGCGCGTGCGTTTACTCACTCGTGAATAATAGTAATTAAAAAGTCACAGTTTGATTATAGGTGTCATTATGTGCCTAATTGCCATGGGATTAGAGCCACTTTATGAGGAAGTGTGTTGAAAAATATTAAAAAGTATTACACAGGCTCTGTGAGTTGTGTGTGTGTGACACGAACGACGACACATACCTACAGACCGCGGTAATATTTCCTTGTTGCGTCGCCCTGTGGTTCCGTTTATGGAAAAAAACCTAGTATTCAATATTTTCGGGACAGTAAGGTGTAATTACGGGACACGGGACAACGCGCAAAATTCCGGGACTTTCCCGGAATTCCCGGCTATCTGGCAACCTTAGTACTACCACCCAACCTATGACGATAGGACATAAATCTATATTTCGTATCACGCTTTAAAAGTGTTGACGATCATCATTCTTCCTACTTACTGAAATTTTTTCGATCAGCAGCCTACCAGACGTCAACCCTTCTTGGGCATGCTATTGTTGGAGGATACTCTCCACCTTAGGACGTTACGTCATTGGCCCCGATATTCGACACTGACATCATTGGGCGCATAATTCTATGAAATCGTAAGTTAGGTACACGGCCCGACACGAACATGTTGGCATTATTTAGGTTTTATTTCACTTCGATACGCTACGTATTTACATTGTTATAATACATTTAAGTTTGGTATAAAACTCCGCTTTTAGTCGCTGGCGCGGGGCTAACGGTCGTGTGACGTCAATGTATTCAACACCGCTTGCCGCCCGCTCGCGTCCGCAGAACATTTATACCTAATCCATACTTCATCATTTTATTTTTATTTTGCATTCTGGTTTTATTTCATTTATTAGCGGTCCCCCGACGCGGCGACGCCCATCTAAAAATATATATATATTTTTAAGTTTATTCATAAAAAACGTCCAAAATTATCATGTTATTAAAATTGTCCGTTATCTATAACCTTTCCGTACGACGCACGAGCGAGTGAGTACGATGACGTCACGGCTGGCGAATGCACCAAGGAAAAATTATCGCACGGACATATTTAAGTATCTTTAAAAATTTATTGTGAAGACATTTGATGTGATACAGAAAAAAAATAATGTCAGATTTAAAGTTTAAATGTCTATATTTGGATTTTTTTAAATTTCATGTTCGAAATCACTGTTAATATTACAGAAGGCTTACTGTGGATCGACTTTATCAAAAACACGTACTTGTGAGTGATACAAAGCGTTCAAAAGCGGTCGAGATGTGATGGAAGATTTGCCTCGCTGTGAAGGAAGGAAATAGTGACTGAAAATCCTCATTTAACTTTGAGAGAGATAACCGCCGAACTTTCTGTATTTCACGAGTCGCTCCATGCCATTTCAAATAATCACTTGGGTATGAAACATGTTGCCGCTCGACTAGTCCCAATAGACTTGCATTTTCTCCAAAAACTCAATCGCATGAGAGTCACTGAGGACATGCTAGAACGAGTCAATTCCAACAACATGAAACGCATGGTTACTGGTGACGAAACGTGGGTTTACGAGTTTGACATGCAAACTAGTCAACAAGCTTAGGAGTGGCTTCGGTAGAAAACATAAAGGAGAATTCGCGGCGAGAACTGAACCCAATTCTGGAAACAGCGTTTAAAAAATGATTTAATGATTGCATTATTCGTTGGCGTCTGTGTATCGTTTTTGATGGAGCATACTTTAAAGGCGATAAAATAAAATAATTTTGGATGTATAACTAACATTTTGTTATTGATCTTTTCCCGGTACTTTCCTGACAGAGTAGTACATAATAATTTTAGATATTTTTATAAATAAACTTAAATAAATAAATACACAACTATGACTCTCAAACAAATATTTGCCGCTACCCAGGATTCGAACCCGGACCGCTTGATGTGTAGGCAGCTATACTGACCAATTCAACACGATGGCGTCACCGAGTAATCCGTTAGTTTAATACTTTATACTGTATTCGTTAAACATTCGACGCAATCGATGGGCCACTTAGCCGGGCCCGTGTACGCCTGCTTGCAGCATGCATTCAAAAAACGCGAGCGCGCATTGCACCTCCTATGACAGTATTTCGTAGCTTTGTATGTAAGCAGAAAGCAGGCGTATCTGTTCTAAGTTTCAACTCCGTGGTCAGTAAACCTAAGTGAACACATAGCCCGTCCTTCAGTGGTTAAAAGTTCCGGGTTATCATCTCATCAGGTAAGATAAAGACCAAAAACTTCCCCATCAATTAAAATATGTTATTAAAGTCAAGGAAAATAGCAACAAGAACTATGGCGATAATTATTTCAGATAAACAAAGTGATAATTTGGGAAAATACGAGAATGTTTCTTGTTAAATTAATAACCTCCAGATATTGCTATAAATAAACTGAACCTTTTGGTTACGTCTCTGAAATGAATTTAATTTAGGTCAGATATTAAATAATAGGTTGGGGAAAAAGTTTCTTCGCATTTTTTAAGAAAATTCAAAACATTTTTTAATATAGTTTATTTACATTTAACTAAAGTATGTAGGTACCATTTTGTTAGATAACTTTTTGCCATCTTGTAGGTAGGGACATGATCCCATTGCTATAGAAATTTTGGGACTTCTGGTCAAAATACCGCGACAAGTGGTTTTGGCAGTCCTCTCGTGATGTTAACCTGACACTGCCTAAAGAATTCTGAAGAGACCGAAACAGGTGGAAATCTGAAGGTGCAAGGTCAGGACTATACGGCGGATGCATTAACACCTCCCAGCCAAACTCTCTTAATTTTTGCTGAGTGGCTAAAGATGTGTGAGGTCTAGCGTTATCATGATGAAAAACCACACCCCTTCTGTTGATTAATTCCGGCCACTTTCTCTTAACTTCTTGCTTTAATCTCATCAGTTGTTCGCAGTAGAGTTCAGAATCGAGGGTCCTGCCTGGTGGTAACAGCTCATAATGAATAATGCCCTTCCAATCCCACCACACACACAGCATCACCTTGTTGCGAGTTAACCCAGGTTTCGCCACAGTCTGTGAAGCCTGACCGGCCTTTGACCACGACCTTTTTCGCACGTTCTTGTCGTACGTGATCCACTTTTCATCACCAGTTATCAGCTTCTTCAAAAATGATTCGGTTTCATTACGTCGTAATAAAGAATCACAAATGAGTACACGGTTCATTAGGTTTCTTTCAGTGAGCTCGTGAGGTACCTAAATGTCGAGCTTTTTTGTGTACCCAGTTTTTTTCAAATGCGCCAAAACTGTTTTGTGGTCAATTCCCAGTTCTTTAGCTACGTCGTAACTACTGACATGCCGATCTTGCTCCACTTTTTCAAAAATGGCATCCATTTTATCTGTAATAGGGCGACCAGAGCGACGTGCATCTTTGACATCAAAATTTCCGGATTGAAAACGCTTAAACCAAATTTGTGCTACTCTCACAGACACTGCACTAGGTCCATAAACATCGCAAATTTTTTTCGCGGCTTGCGTTGCATTTTTACCTTTTTTGTAGTAAAATTTTAAAATGTATCGAATTTCTTCATTAGATTCACTCATCTTGGCGGTACGAAAAACAAATGAAAATCACACATTTTCCTAATTTGAATTTGGAATTATGTTCTTTAAAATTTAAACTTTCAATGATACCAAAACCAGCCAGATACAAATAGTATAGCCAAAGAGATTTTATTACAAGTTTATACATACTATAATGCGAAAAGACTTTTTCCCCAACCTAATATATTTCTTACCGTTAGCACAAAAGTTTATTGACGTACTGATACATTTTTATTCTACTCGTTCATAATTAATTTTAATATAGAGCTTCGTCACATAAATACACTTGGTAGAACATCGGACATGTAAAACAATAAAACTACAATCGATTGAATACTACAAATTTGATGGAGAATTTGTACTTCCAACTACTTCAGTCTCTAATGACTCTAATGAATCCATTCAAACGAAGGAAACTTTTTCCTACCACCAGTGAACCATATGAGTTCATCAACCCCTATTTCTGTTCTTTATGCTGCATTAGAATTCTTTTAATAAAAAGAAAAAAATCTAAGTATATTATATACGTTTTCCTTTTCTCAAAATTCCACATACAAAATGTATGTAAGTTATTAAAAAAAGAATTTTGAAAAAAAGAAAAAGCACAGACATACTTTTTCAAAATGTTTAAAAAAATCTAAAATATCATAAAAATCTGATATAAATTAGTGGTAGATAAAAGTTTTCTCCCTTTGAGTTATTTTGTATGAAGACGGTGCTCGCCGTATTGGCAGTGACCGCATATAAAATAATGCGTTCACTGCTTATTGGTAATAAAGCATCTGTCACGAATTGAGGTGTTGACACCATTCAGAAAAAATATTATTTAAGTTAAAGTTCGTAAAAGGTGATGGGATTTTATTCCAGAAAATCACCATCGTTTAAAAATATCTCTAGAATTTGATTTTTAAGCTCATCAAAACCATTTAATATTCAGTCAGTTGATAATAAGAATTTATGACGTCACAAAGGCGAAATGCAATACAAAATCCAAGTTAATAAAAAAACATACAAACCGGATTGAGTTCCTCCTCCTTTTTGAAGTTAGTTAAAAAGTATTACATCTCAACTGACTTGACAGGAAACACCCCTTTTATTGAAGCCTGCTTAAGGGCATGTACTTTCATTCGATAGTGATAATACTACAATCTTTCTATGTTCCGTGACTTTAATACCTAATATTGTTAGCAAAATTAGCACGGACAAGGAACAAATAACCAAATCGACTCACATACTGACGTGCTCAGCTAAACTGCCACAACAACGGTGACGCGAAAAAGTTAAAGAAGTTTACTTATATTGAGCACAGTTTTAAGTATGCAATCGGGTTTCTCCCGAGTTCTTGTTGTAAAAACACGTGTTGAGAGACTCCATTTTTAACCAAAATCTACCGTACAATTTTTTGTAACTATAATTAAATTTTCACTTGACATTGGCAAAATGCATAATCTTTAAGATTTGCGAATGCCATTAATTAAGAATAGAATAGAATAGAAGTATGCAATCAAAGGGCGTACTTACTGCTACCGTCCAGGAATATTGGTGTCCATGCGATCTGTGCAGATGTAGCGACGCACGCGGCGGCTATAAGCAGCAGTGGCAAGACAAGCCGCATGGTGCGCGCGGGCAGTCACCGCGGCCCTCGTCCCGCGGACCACCCGCGCCGCCTTCTCATTCCTCACCTCACCACGCACAAGATCTCACAAACTATACCCATTCTTGGCATTTTATTAACAACACAGAAACTATGATTTCAAGAAACGTTTCTCATTTGGAAGTTTCACACGCACGTGTCCCGCATTATCTTTTGGTAACACTGCACACTTTTAGCTGGAGAGATTTTCAACCCAATCCATGTTAGAGTTGTGTACCTGAAACAAAACAATATTTACATTTAAAGTTTGGAATCCAAATTCTAATATAATTTTCAAACATTTTTCGGTCACGTAAGTTGCCCCCCGCTGGAGATGCATATTTTTTATACATAGGTCACACTAAAAGTTTCCGGAACTGGCCACTTACATAAAAAGTATTAAATAAGTAATTACAACATTTGAAAATGGAACTTTTTGACTGTAGAATGCAGTTTGTTTCATCTGAATGTCAATTGTTTTTACATTGTGGCGCCATTTAAAATGGTGTTTCTACACTAAACATAGATTTAACTCGGAAAATTTTTCATAGTATGATTTTCTACGATTTTAAGTGTAATTTGACAGCTCAACAGAGCATCGCTCGGCTTCAATCTGCTTTTGACGACGAAGCATCATGCAAGACGACTATTTATAGTTGGTTGTGCGCCGCCGTATGATTGAAACTGACAGGCGTGTGACCTGCCATGAGATTCACGCATCCTTAGACATAGGCATGAGTCAAATACAATCAACACATACATAAATATTTGTGTGTGAGAAAGCTGTGGTCGCGGTGGATCCCACACAATTTGACCGAGGCTCAAAAAACGGACCGCGTCACTTGGCGCAGTGCCATGCTTACCAGATTCAAAGTAGGTGCGTCAAATTTGGTGTAGGACATAGTAACAGGCGATGAAACTTGGATTTATTGCTACGATCCCAAAACAAAGCACCAATCGAGCGTTTGGGTCTTTCAAGACGAGCAGAAACCAACCAAAGCAGCGCGTGTGAAAAGTGCATCTAAGCGGATGATTGCTTCTATTTTTAATAAAACTGGACACGTGGCTACTGTTACTTTAGAGAATTGCCGTACCGTGAATAGTGATTGGTTTACGACCATTTTTTGCCGGAAATTATTGACGAACTCCGTAAAAATAATCGTAAACGCCGTATCATCTTGCAACACGACAATGCTAGTTTCCACACGGCCAGACAGACAAACGAATTTTTAAAGGTGAAATACGTAGAATTTATAAGTCATCCTGCATACAGTCCCAACTTGGCACATTTTGACTTTTTTCTGTTACCAAAAATTAAGAATCACCAGAAGACGCTGTCGAAGAGCCTGTCCAAGAGACGAATGTTTTCAAATTTGGTTTAAACGAATGAAAAAGTGCATTTACGCAAAGGGAGCATATTTTGAGAAACAATAAATAAATTTTTGATCTTTAATAGTATTTTTTTCTTATTCATTCCGGAAACTTTTAGTTGGACCCACGTATATAAAATGCAAAAGTTTGAATATTTGTTAGAAAATTTGTTTGGTCACAGTCACACGCCTTTGTCATAGCGGGTGGAGGCTGCTCACCCTCTGCACCTCAGGGCTGTAAAAAAACCACTCTACAGGTAGAACCGTCCAAGACCAACGGTGTGTCGGTGTCGACATATTTCGACGCGAATATGTCGACACCGACACACACACAAAAAAACAGCTAAAATTGCATGCGCCATGCCCCAACATCGCTATAATTAAACCCCCGTTACACCATATCCAAGGCAACTTGATATTCATCATGATAAGCCACACTACAGAACCACATTCAATAAAATATATTTAGAATGGCTTAGTGATTTGCACTTTTTAGATTATAATTTTTTTGGCTTGTATTGGCGATCCTATTAAGACTTAATCCAATAAGATTATACTAGCCGAACCGACAAACATTGTTCTGCCAACTAATTCTCATACCTACTAAAAAAAATCATAAAAATTGGTAAGTAGAGGAACATTTCTGAGGAATGCGACTACAAACATCCTGACAGTGACGAGGCGTCTCTCAATTACATTGGTTTAGAAGAACTTGTAAACTAATATGTTGTAAGTCGTACAGTATACGCAAGAAAATACTAATAAATAACGGAATTTATTAGTATTTTACTTTAATAAATAACTTATTTCTTTCAGTTTGAAAAAAATACTAGAATGGATGCAAAATAATAATTATTTATGATGTACTTATTGTAGAATAACCTATCCAAAGTATCCGAATTACTTGGTCGCTCTTAAGTCATGTCCGATTGCTCATGCGTATTTATGCAAGATATCTTGAAAAAGCTTTTTTTGCCGTGGATGAGTAACTAAAATAATCATTACGAAGAATAATATATGAAAATAGTTATAAAAAACTTTACCAATATTTTATAGATTTTCTATATAACTAATAGATTACTTACTACTAATTTACTATATTCCACTATTTTACTACTTATATTCAATATTAAGATTGATATGATATTACGATTGGGAAAAATTGGCGCGAATGTGCGAAGTAGCACAGATTAATAATAGACCATACGTAAAGAAAAAGGTTAGAGGTTGCAATAAATAAAGTTTTACTATAGTGGGATTTAAAAATAATAATAAACTGAACTGGTAAGTATAAAACAATTATAAAATACTAAGTATTGTTGAATGATATACATAGATATTATTAAAATAAAATAGATTATTTTTCAAATATATACGTACCGAGTGATGGCCCACTGTCATGGCGTCAGGAATATTTTTATTTCGATAATTCTTAAATTATTACAGAGTGGATTTTATGCCGTAAAATGGTGATATTTTGATGAAATTAAATGAAATGAATTTAGAAAAGTCCATTTCCATCCAAATAACGAACTATATTTGGATGGAAATGGACTTTGTTAAATACTTTTAATCCTCAAAATCCACCATTTTAGGAGAAAATAATTATTTTACTGAAAAAAAGTTCGTTATTTGAAATAGACTTTGCTAAATACTTTTAATCCTCAAAATCCACCATTTTGGGACGAAATAATTATTTTACTGAATTTATTGTTATTATGCTGGGATGGCGAAAAAATGGCGAAAGAAACTCCACAGCTTACAAATTCATAATGACTTTAAAACAGCAATACAGGTCAATAAATTATTAGGTATCAATATACTTACTTTTACATGCGAAAATTATGGCAGTTATTACTAGCCTAGAAACGCCTTTGGATCATTTATCTTGTAAAAGGCTTTTCTTTATAATTCAATTAATCACATTAATGAACTAAGTAATTTAAAACTGGAAACAATACACTGAAAGAAATCGACCTGCCTCAGGCGGGAATTGAACCCAGCATCTTCCGCAATCCGGGCGGCTGCGTTAACCACCAGGGCACTGCTTTCGCTGTCAAAATTTGTCAGTTCTTGATGCTTATGTTATAAGTAGTTTAACTTTTGATACCTAACTACTACCATTTTGTCACAGAGTACTAAATAAACCCTATAGGGTATGTTAATGTCAGATACATTCCTTTTCAATTTAGATGCTAATCATACATTTATGAATATGACATGAACAATATAAGAATGAAATATGTGGTATAAAAAAACAATAATACATTAGTTATTTTCAGTAAATTAACGGCTGCGACGTGTGCGTGCCAACATCATGGCATTTTAGATTTCTTTTAGTGACATACCTACTGTATGAATATACAGCAGTTACTCATATAAATATTTCTTTAAAAGCCTATGTTGTAAGCTAAAAGTGATGTTGTATTATGCTATGTGCTATACCTATAACAGATCCACAAGACGTCAACATTATTAACAAATATCGTCTCATTATCGTCTACACCATAAATGTTTACTGACGTTTAATAAAAAACGGCGGACCCACCGTATCACTGACCATTCCGCTGGTGGTACGGTTTACGGTGGGTCCGCCATGATCGAAACGACGAATTGCTAGTGTAGGTAAACGATTTACTTAATTGAAGACGATCGAAAGTGGCAACAAAATCATTCATGAATATAAGCATTCATGAATATCGTAACGATGAATCTACAGTATATGGCTCTTTGCCATCGATCGTTACGATTAATCAGATTGATCAAAACGATGAATCGCACAGTATAAGGGGCCCTTTAGCTGCGGATACACATTGAACTCTATCTCAAAAACTAATGAACCGATTTTGATGAAACTTGCACAGTTCCCTATGTTAGATGGACTTATACCTAGTCTAATTAAAAAAATGCAATTAGAATTACATATATTTTTCTAGAAGTTCAAAAAATGAAACCTCACGTATTTTACAAACATACACTTTATTAATACAGCCGCAAATTGTTTAGGTAAAATTTACAAATAAATAACACATTTTTTAGCAATAATAACAACAGTTTGGTGAATCAACAACACTAGCATGTAAAGATTTTTGGTACTGGCACTGAGGACTAGACACGCAGTGGTGGCATGGAGTCGCAGCCTGGAGCGCGAAAGATGGTGGAATAGCAGAACAGCTAACACGCTCCTGTTTTTTCCTCTCGAAGTGGAAGCAGCAATTACCCTGACATGAACAATAAATATCACAACAAAAACTAAGCAAAGTTCATTTAAACTCGAGAAAATACAAAATAAAATCCAAACTAAATGTAGGTCAAAGCAATGGTCCTGTAAAGTTTCCGAAAATCGCTCAACGAGAAGGCAGAAATCTTGTTATTTGCATAAACAGATAAGTTTTTCGAGTCGAGCCCCTAAATGAATTAACTTCCAGGTAAAAAAGCGAAAATCGTATCTCACCCGGGAAGTTTTGTTTCGTGTAATAAACACGCTTTTTGTTAATTACAAAGCTTAAAGTGGGGGAGGGAGAAGGAAAACTTTAAATTTCCGGTCCCTATCGCTCCCGTATCTCCATATTGTTTCGAGAGAGATCTGAAGATATCGCAGTTCGCGAAGAATGAAGGTCCATTCGGAAAATGGAACGTCACGATGCTTCACTTGATTGATTTATGGCGATGCCGGCACCGATAACAGTTTGTCACGAATTGAGATTTAGGTTCAATTAAAGCACGTCAAGTTTAGCGTCGTTAAATGAAACGTTCTAAATAATAGAAGTCATTTTGCTGAAGTGTTGTTTCCAAAACGGATGTGCGTGGCGGGATTATGGAGCCCAATCACGAGGATCGTATCTTGAGCCCCAGTCGGAAATAAATCCCTATCTGAACCCTCGCCGCGTTCAGCAAATAAACATTGCGGTCCAGGAAGCGACGCGGTCGATGTTAAAAACATACCATCCAGTCCGCCCCGAATAACGTCTAATCTTACGTAATTTGTTCGCAAACGACTGGTAAGATTCAATTAAAATTCTAATTTAGGGGATAACTTGATTCTCAAATGCTTTCGTTTAGAAATTTCTGAGTTAAGTGTTACTGGTAAGCACAGAAGTTTCTTTTGTGTAAGAATATATTTTATATAATAATATAATTCTACTTTATTATTTAATAGTTTTTTTAGGACTAAGCACTTTAGATTTAATTATTTATATGAGACTGGAATACTAGCTGCTTATAAAATCTCAATAATTCTATTCAATTTCATTTCTGTTTCACTAGAATTCCAGGCATATCAACCTTCGACTGCATTAATAAAGATGTAGATTTATTTTAAAAAGTTCATATCGGATTTTATTTTCTAGCTGAAATCTGGATCCGTAATGAAATTGAATTTTTTCCAGGGCATCAGTGACGGCGATTATTCGACTTTTTGCTTTGGCTTCGGAAAGGATATTGCGTGGGAACCAATTCAGGTGGCGGTCTTTTCACCTTAAACCGAATCTGAATATTAATTTTTCATGAAATACTCCTGGGCATAATTGAAATTTCTCCAACATTCCTACGTCTATGTAATGTACAGTTTGTTCATTTTATATTATGAACCTTTACGAAATATTCCGCTCAATACCTTTACTTTTATCATGGAATATGAAACACAAAGTAAATAATTTATAAGCTTGCTAACAAAATACTGTGCATCTTATTAAGTGAATGGAAGAGTTGATTAAACACTATGGACAATTACGCAGTCATTATCATCCATAGACATAGAAAACTGTAGATGGGAAATGTGAAAGAGAAAGAGCATACTTATACGTAGATTAAAACGAAATATATAAACGAGATCATTTCACGTACACGCAGATGGCCTAGGTCAGCCTGTCAGTCACGTAGAAAAGACAGCAACTGACATAAATTAAATATAAATTGAAACAACATCTTTTGATAACCCAAAATACAAAATAATAAGGTGGGCTAGATTTCTGTTCTTGTATTGTCTGGTTGGGCTTAGCCGTTTGACTAAGGTTGTAGTAAATATATTATGCATATTGTGAGTGTTGTTGTTCCTTTTTACATGCGTAAACTCCAAATTCGTCTAATGAACTAACGAGAATGTATTTTTATATTGCAGTAGGTACTTAGTTATTTATATATTCATAAATTATACACCTAATTATAGTTTCGTGATATTTGTTACTTTATCTATATATTTAGAATATAGTTTATCCCATGCACAATAACTGAATGGATTTGAGCTGCTTGGTGCTCTCTTACTTATTTTACTTTCTTTTTTTTTGTCTGGTGTTCACGGAAGATCAGCGTCGAGGCGCTTTACGGTCGATATTGTGCTGAGTGAATACCATTTCACAACTGCTTTTAATATTGTTCAATACAACCTGTAATGCTAGATTTAAGTGGTGTGAATAAATCTTTTCTATTCTATTCTATTCTACATACTTAAGTACTATTTTTACGCACACATGCGCATTACTCTCACATTGCATTTTTTTTGTTCTCGCCGTTGCCAATCTATAAACGTCAGTAATTATAAAAATATGTTATCATCATATAAGCCGATAGACGGCCACCATTGGACATAGGCCCCACGAAGTGCACAACCAAGTGGCCTAAGCTTATTATAGGATTTAATCTTTTGAATGCAGTAGACAAACTAACTGTAAGATACCCGTTCGTCTTCAGAATGGTATCGCTGTTCGACGTTGTCGGCATCCTCACTGTACGACGACATAATGAAAGGCTTGCGCCGCTCACGGGCTCCAACTGCAACCTCACATGCGCGCCTCATTAACACAGTCGGCTGGTTTGTCTGCAACAATGGAAAGCAAAAAAAAACACTACTACCTGAGCACTGTAAAAAACTCCTTGTATTTTAAAAAAAATCATCGATAAACGTTAACAATTTCTGGATAATACAAATAAAACGAGCAGCATTTAAAGATTAAACTGAAAATTATCCAAATCCCAGATTACTTTGACCCTTCTTATAACTTATACTTGTAAATCCGCTTACGTGGAGCGAATCCAGCTTATTACGGGCCCCTCAATTTTTCAAGGTATAATATCCGAGATGTTGAACATTTGTCTACCCGCACCCACCTCTTCTACTGACGGCTACCAGATGTCACTCAATCGTCTAATATATCTTCTAAAGATACTTCGATGGGCTTCTTTTTGAGCAAGCAGCAGCCAAGTCTGCTCTTTTCACGACAACAAGGCACTTTAGCTGGATCAGCTACGTTTACTGGGGTGGAGCAGATCTCGCAGTCTACAGATACATCACGAGGGTTTCTGACGAGAAAATTTGTGGTGCCCAATAGTTTCGAGTGCTCCTGGTCTTGTATCCCGTTTCGTTTAAACGCTGTTACGGGTAGTTTATTCACCTGCAATCGACCAGACAGTATAGGTTTTAAGTCCCGCCTTACTCCTCAGAAATAAATTATTCTAGATCCTAACAAGGTTATCAATTTTCGTTTATATAGAAATACTAGCTGACCCAGCAAACGTTGTTTTGCCTTATAAATAAAAAAAAATTAGGGATGGATTACCCTTAACATTTAGGGGGATAAAAAATAGATGTTGTCCGATTCTCAGACCTACCCAATATGCACACAAAATTTCATGAGAATCGGGAAAGCCGTTTCGGAGGAGTTTAACCACAAACACCGCGACACGAGAATTTTATATATTAGATTAGATGAGATTCCTTTGCAATATCCCGTAGCTAGTATATTATCGCTAGAGACAGATCAACGAAAATTATTTCCTACTAATATTGTATCATTATTTACCGATTGAAAGTAGGTTCACTTCTTATTTTTTAATGCCGAAAGTTTCTTCATTCGCTCAACAGGAATATATATGGGCTTTTCACTGCAAATAGCGTCCTGCCAATGCTTGCGGATATGAGCTATACCACCACTTTCGATAAATTTTTGATCTTGAAGTCCATTCCGCTTAAGAGAAGAACTTGGCAGAGGATTAACCTGGTGGGTATTTTATCAGAACGTTGGGGTCATTGTTTTTTTTTATTCATCTTGTACGCGTGAAGCTTATTTTTTGTCCTTTTTCCTTTTTACAGGTAAAACTTCTTTGGTCACTTTTGAATAGTATTTCTTAAGAGGTTCAACTGTGGTGTGAACGCAACATCCCAAAGAATATGGCACAGCACATAAATATCTAACCGCCCCTCTATACCCATGAATTTGATCTTGAATCCCGTTCCTCTGATAAGCAGTATTAGGAAGTCTACCATAAATAGTTGGAACGTAACGTTCCTGAAACCAAAGTGCTAATTAATATTTACCTACATTTTGGTTTCAGGACTTCGTTCTGTTCAATAACCCTATAATATAAATCTTAGAAAGAAAATCAATACTTACGATTCGTCCGTCTTCATAACGATAGCAAGGAATGACGTATTTAGTTTTCATAGGTCTGCAGCAAGTTGGACAATAGTTTGATGGATTAGAGGAGGAAGTCTGGCGTGGAGAAGGGCGAGAGAACGGCTGAGAAGATGGCGGTGGTGTACACTCTCGTTTGCCGTCATGATCATAGCACTCCCGATATCGAGAAGGTCGTTTCTCACAACAATATGCAGGCTCGGGATTCTTGCGACATCGTGGCAAACACGGATAGCAAGCCGGTGGTTCTTCGCAGCAATGCGCTGACACACACGATGAACCTAACATGGGAGTTACAGCATATTCTCCACAATCCTCTATGTAGCAACAAGACATTGTTCCCGAAAATCACTTTATTTTATGATTTATTACACAATTTTTTTGCACTTAAAATTTTTCCTTGATTTTTCTAAAAATATTTGTTAATTTTGACTTGTGTCAATTTTGAATTTCATTCTTTGTAAATTACTTTATTTATAAAATATTCTGCCAGTCACATGTTCAACGACAACCGTATGATACCATAGTCCAAATGATTGCAAAATAGCCTGAAATAGTATACTTACATCAAAAGAGCTTATAACTAAAAAACTTCAGTAATAACATTTCCTTTTTTATGAATTCAATTTCTACAATATTACAATTTTTCTTTGCTTTTTATCATACCAAGTAAAATCCTAGAGCAAAGCTTTCGAAAGCGTTTGCAAACATTTGCAGGCGCCTCCTTGTCGCCGGTGACTCGAAAATGCAATTTTCCCAATGCAAATCGAACGCCCAGACAGATTTAATGCCTTTTACTTGCCGATTCCGTTCATCATTTCCGTTGAGAATTGCAGGTGCCCGCTGTTGGGGACACGTCACATAGTAACCCTCAGTACGAAGATTTGGATGGAAATATATGAAAATAGCTTTGTTTATTTTATTAAGGTTGTATAATTAAATTGGTATAATTATTGGTTCCCAGCAAAGGAATTATAAAACTTTCATAATAGTAAAAATTGGAGAGTTTAGCGCGAAACCATGGCATCGGGAAGATTTTTGTTGCGATAATTCAGTGGTTTAAAAGTGCATTTTGAGCAGTAAAAGTGTCGTTATTTTGATGCACAGTGTTGACGAGTAGTTATGCGGAGTCATTGAAATAAAGGATTTTTGTGGTGTGTATAATATTGAGAATTTCATAGTGGGATTGAGGATTGCCTCCTCATCATTCGCCATCATGAGGTCTGTTACACTTCTCGCTAAGCACTGCTAGTTATATTAATAACACCTACATTATAAAGCTAACATTAAGAAAGAAGCTCAAGAAATACTCAAGACATTGCTGTATAGTCTAGATCCCTTTGCCTTCCCAATAGGGAGAATTAAAAAACAACAAAAAAATACCAATGACCAATGACATAGAAATAGTATTTCAATGTCATTGAAAAATACCCAATAAGGGAAAAAGGGATAAAAGAGTGACTTTATTTTTTACACGTTTTCCCTTCTTCTTCTTCATTAAATAAAAAAAGAAGGGAAAAAAGCATGGCTTTATGTATGTATGTACTTATAGAAAAAAAAGTTGATAGAAACCTTATTATTTTGATGTCATACAAGCATGTTTAATTTTGGTCACCCATCCGAGTACCGACCGCTCACTTGGTTGCTTAACTTTCGTGATCAACGACTCAAAAGTTGATAGAAACCTTATATTTTGGTGTTATACATGCATGTTAAATTTGGTTGCAATAAGTTAAAGCATACTCGAGTTATCGTGGTACCGTACAGACACACACAGAGACGTAATTCCAAAAACGGTATTTTTGTACTCAGGGAGGTCCAAAACGTGTAAATCCATTAAAATCTCGAGGTCGAATTTTTTGACGATTACAAGACTTCCTCTATACTACGTATACGAGAAAGTAAATATTTGAAAATCTAAGTGCGTTTACATAAAGAAAGTTCGTTACCAGCACCAATTAGCCAGCGGTTATCGGAGCTGGTAGTCGGCGCAGTCAGTCCAGGTGTTCTTACACTTTTGTGGGGCACGCGCCGATCGGGGCAGATCAACGCAGATTTTTTGTTTTCACACTATTCTATTGGTAAGTATATAAGCTTTAAAAATAATGAACAATTATTCATATAAAATAAATATTTTTTGTTATATCAGGTAAAATCATTACAGGGTCATATTGACCCTCCTCAACGACCGTGTACCTTTTTCCCGCCACAATGACGCCGGGTTCGAATGGTGTAATAATATAGGCTGTGTTTTTTTTTTCAAAATCATTGGGCTCGATTCCTGGCTAGGATTATTGATTTTTTAAAATCCAATGATGCAGTGTTTGTTTGCATCAAAATCAGGCTCGCAACTCCTTTGATCATTTTTCGATATTGCTTATAGTTTAGGATTTGGCCCTAAAGTCCCACTTGAAAATTTCGCCCTGTATATGTTATTGCAGGGAGAACTATTAAATTGCATGTATCCACATATTAAGGTACCTTAAAAACTATGAATAGTGTCGAAAACAGCTAAAATATATTTTCAGTGATTTTTTTGTAGATTTAGAATATATTCTTTGTAATTACATCAAAAAGATCCCAACGTAAGCTACATAAAATGTATTAAAAACCAGAGCATCAAAAAGCCCTTGGTCGATATTTTCAACACTTAGCTACTACTCCCACCCGAGTTGTGTACGTAAATGTTTAAATAGGATGCCTAAGATTTTCCGCGCGCTCAGTAAAAGTGTTATTCGAACATGTGAGAGTTTTCTGTTTTCTAAACTGCACAGCAATACGTTTGTTCCGAGATTTTTACCAAAACAAACAAAGCGCAGTGCATTTTCATGGTTCGTCGTATAAACATTGAACTGTGAAGCAATTTAAAAAGCTTAGTTCCGTACGCCATAGCATTTTATTCCGAACAAAAGTTTTTGTACGCTTTTCCGTTACTGGTTAAAAAGCTTTTAATATGCGCATTGTGATGTCAGTAATGGATTATGAAGTGATATCGAAGTCTGATTTATTACCGCATAACTTTTTTGGCTTGCTGATAAAGTACTAATCCTATACAAAAATCTAGAAGAGTAGAGCAGAAAAAAGAAAATGTACCTACATGGAGATTTGCTTATGACGAATTGAATGGTGTTAAAAGGATCTTATTCATACTTTATTGTTTACAGAATGGCTATAAAAGTTTTACTGCGTAGTTCATACATTCTTTGTTAGTGCGTAGTTCACACATTCGTTCTTTTTTATTAGGTTTTAGCCTGTGCTATCAAGATCTAGATAGTCATAGTATACGGTGAAGTGTCACAAGCCGTACGAAACCTTTGTAAACTATCGCATGAAGACAGTAATACCCCTGTCCAATAGACTCACCTGAAAAAGGCGATTATTTCCAAACGACTTAACCCTTTCACCGGGTCCTTTGCGGTACATTCGATACCCTTGTGTAAGATTTCCACTTTGCGACACTCGAATAGAACGAGATAAATATCTTTATTTATATCTTCCTGAGTCTTTGTGTTTGAAGAAAGGACGATTTTATAAAGGGCATATAAAATTATTAAAATTATTTAGGATAATTTGTTATGTAAATGCCGCACAATGTTGTACAACCTAAATTGCACTCCTCGCTCGTTCCATAAAGTTGTGTTTTGAGATTCAAAAGTTTTCTCCTATGCTTTACGCACGAACCCACAAAAGGAATTGTTTATTCCAGTGTCCCGTAAATTATAAAGGATTTCTCGAATGAGTTTTTGCCTCAAAATAAGATATACGAGCATTTGTGGAACTTCAATGCCGTTCTGAGTGGAATTTTTACTTTTCCGAAATCTGAAACCGAATAATTTAGCTACAACACTATATTTGTTTTTGTTTAATTTTATAATAATATTAACACTCAGATTAGCAGAAACACAACTTAGATTATCAAGTACAAAAATTGTGAAAAATTATATTTGAACGTGATACGTAAAGAAAAAAGTGAGAGATTTGGCAAAATTACACATCATAAGTACCTACTGCAAAACGAAATTTATGTTAAAATAAATATAACTGAACTCGGCGAATGGTAATAGTAAAATTATTTAAATATATATTTAAAATCCTAATACGTGTCTTAACTCATTATGAAAATCATTATTTTTCATTGCTTGGATTGGAAAGCACTTTGATTTGATGCAAATTGAGGCATAGAAGATTTCAGTACCTATGTGCCGACAGACAGAGCAGACAAATTTTTTTGGCATTTTTATCAAGCCGTTTCTATCAGGTGATAAAGGCGAAGAGCTGGCCTTTCCAGGACAAAAAGTATCTCTTGTATTTTTTCTGTAGAACTGTAACTACAACTATCCATACTCGATTGAACATTTTCATGTAGCCTGAACCATATCATTACCATCACTAATCTGTACTTATAATACCTAATAGCCTAGGTAAATAGAAACGGCAATATCTTATCTAGACAGGCGCAAATTGATACCAGATAGAGCTTATTCAATTGCTTAAATATCCTGTCACCTCTACGGGTTCCGCTCAAATCGGGGGCGGGTGAGGGCGTATTTATTTATTTATGATCATACTTTTGTCAAAGAATGCCCCGGTTCAACCGGGTGATTTATGGAACGTACCACAGAGAGGCTACATATATGCCTATTTACCGAGCCGTGATAAATTTCTCCACTTGTAAATGACATAAAGAGTATTGAATATAAAGAGCCCTGCCTGCTTATAATGGACCTGTATATTTTTTGGGCTATTGTTCATTTTAACAGGACACTGGGTTTTGTATAAAAACTTTGAAATGTACAAATAATATTGTTTTTATCGCGAGCAGTGGAATAAAAGTACTGTGAAAATTTACGAGATATCGTTTTTTGCACACATTTACAGGGGCTACAGGGTCCGTACGCCGTCTACAGGGGCCCCTATTCTCATGGGCGTGCCGCAGGGTTCGATATTAGGTCCGTTACTTTTTTTGATTTATGTAAATGACCTGCCTTACTATGTAAACAACTTATGTGAGACGGTATTATTTGCAGATGATACTTCCCTTATTTTCAAACTGAATAGACAGTCAGAAAATGTTGACGATGTGAATAATGCCCTTTCCAAAGTAATGTGTTGGTTTACTAATAATAACTTGTTACTAAATTCAAATAAAACTAAATGTATTAAATTTTCGTTACCTAATGTCAAGCAGGTCAGTTCAAATATTAAAATTAACGAGGAAATTATACAATGTGTTGACTCAACAGTATTTTTAGGAATAACTTAAGATTCACGTCTACAATGGAATCCTCATATTACTACCCTATCAGGAAGACTTAGCTCTGCTGCTTTGGCTGTTAAAAAGATTAGATTATTGTCTGATGTTGAGACGGCAAGACTTGTATATTTCAGTTACTTCCATAGTGTTATGTCATATGGTATATTGCTGTGGGGATCAGCAGCTGATATTCAAGACATTTTTGTATTACAAAAGAGAGCCGTACGCGCCATTTATAAACTAAGACCTCGTGACTCGCTTAGAGAGTTATTTTAAGAAATCAATATATTGACGGTTGCTTCCCAATATATATATGACAACATTATGTATGTTCATAAAAATTTACATACATTTTTGAAGAAAAGTGATTATCAAAATTTAAACACAAGATATAGAAATAAACTTTCTGTACCAAGTTTCAGACTTCATAAAACTAGTCACTCATTCATGGGGAAATGTATACAAATATATAATAAACTCCCACATCATGTAACTGAACTTCCATCACATAAATTTAAGCTTCACATTAAACAAATTTTAATGAAGAAAGCATATTATAAAGTTCAGGAATATATAGACGACAAAAATGTGTGGACACATCCAAATGTGCTCGATTCTCCATTTTAATCTAGTGACATATCAATGTGTAAAATTTCAATTCTCTAATTGACAATATTGTAAGGAAAGATGTCTTAAATCACATTTTTTATATATATTTATTTATTGTAAGTTTAATTATGAGTCTTTATTTTATTATATTATTATGATTAATTATTAAAGACTTGACAATGTGAATTATGACTCTTTCCAAAAACTGTAAAGGGAGGATAAAACTTGTTGAGTTTCTTGCCGGTTCTTCTCAGAACAAGGCCTCCTGGTAGACTCTCGAACCGATGGCATCAAAATTGACTTTCATAAGTGTACAAATTGTACCTAAATGAATAAAGAAATTTTGACTTTGACTTTTACTTTGACTTTACTGTTACCTACTAAACGTAATTCTTAAAAAATGTTTGTAACATAAATTTTTTTCAATATTTCTGTTTCGTATGACAAATGTACATTTTAATGTTCGCTTTTCAAGATTTTGATAAGAACAAGAATTTCATATCTACTAGAGAATGCCTTCAGATTTCACAGTTCGAGAAATGCATAAAATTGATGCCTAATCCTATTGGTTCATAGGATAGTTATCACGCTAATAATCCCAAAAAGGGCAGAATCTTAAGTAACATTTGCTAAGACTTAAAGTTTATAGGCAATATGACCTTACCGTGCTTCAACATAATCATAGGACATAATAATAGGCTAGTTATATATAATTAAAACAGCGAGGAATTCAAAACGCATAGTGTTTAATACCTACATAAAACACATAATATGTTATGTATACAGAGACAAATCAGTTAAACGAAAATGATAGAAGTTAAATTTTCATCTTACTATAGTCAAACTTATACATAATAACAATCCCTCACAAAAATAGATAAATAGGAAACAAATATTTCCTATTTTCTACATACAAAAAGCCGGTGATCCTGCCACACAGCCCCCCCAATTTTATATATAGATACTAAATATTCAATATAAATGTTCTAAAATATATTTTTGCTTCATAAAAATATTTAGCCATCTAGCTTTCCCCTATACTTTTATAACACATTTAAGTTAAAAAAAAAATTCCGGTCCAACTTTTCGTTAAGTCATTTTCTAGTTTCAAAGTTCCCGTTTAACTCGTCTATCATTTAACGAACTCAAAAGTGTAAAATCTTGCGAGAACACGTAAAACAGGAAAGTTATCGAGTTAAATCAATAGATCTTTCAAAGAGAAACCGAACTAAAAATAAATGCTATTCGCAAAAGAATCACTAATGTGCAAGTTCCTAGTATCTCTCTCTAATAAGGTTCCCACTATAAAGTGTGTAACACACGGCGAGGATACTATAATATTTTATTATAAGAGATATCTGGACAGTAAATACGTGTATTATAGTATCGTAAAGGTATCACACACGGTTAAGTTTATGATAATCTTTTCTAGCCATCATCTTGGCATCTCGGCTTGCCTAGGGCTCACACGTAGTTCTTGTCTGAATTCTTATATAGGTAATCTGACATGAAAAATTAGACATTTGCAAACTAGCTCATCGAACGATGATTCTGATCTCCAATTTTAAGATAAGAAATTATATAATTAACATCTTAATAACATCTTTACATAAAATTTCTATATCGCTCAATATCTGAAGAGGCTGTAGGTATTAGGAAAATATTTAGTATTTAGCATTATGTGATAATTCATATTGTATCTTCTCCATCCGTTACGCCCTTTATTACCTATTTGCGCAACATTTCTGTGTAGTTTTCTACCTTTCTACTCGATAAAATAAGAGTATGCTAAAGATGCCTATATAAAAGATCTTATTTATCGAGGAAAAATGTAATATAATTTTTCTACGTATAGAAAGGACATTCAATAGAGAAAGAAATACAAGTTTATGACGCAACATCAAATAGGTATGAGGAAATATAAAATGCGAAGGGCATGGAATACGATACGGTATTGTAACGAGCGCCATCATTTGTCAATAGAGGCAAGATTTAGTGTCCGGTTTGTAACAGAGGCGCCGGAATGATCCCTTAGGATTGTAGGGACAACTCGTAATAGCCTGAATAACCAGAGACTTTTATACGCGCCTTCGTGCACAGCTCAGATATAACGAACTATTCAAAAGGAAATGACACCTCGGATTTTATGAAAGAGTCATATTTTCCCGTCTCGCTACATAAGAGTGGTGACTCTATAAGTTTGACTATAATTTTGAAGGTTTATAACAGTGGGAGTTTTATGATTTTATCCGGTAGCGAGAAAACTGAACTACTCAGAAAGCATATAATAGAGTTTTCGAACGAACTTTTATGACTTGAAAAATGAAATTATTAATAGTTTTAGTATAATAACCGAGGACTTTCTCATAACTTTTAAACTGAAATTTAACGTATTTTTTAATTTCCTATCACTAGAGAGCTATTGAATCAAGGTTATTTCAACATACCGCGTTAATGTAATCACAGTCATTATCCTAAACCGGATTGAGTTCAGTGCTTACGGTAACACTTAGTTACACATAAAACCATGGGTCCATAAAGTACCCCAAAATACTGACAGGATGCCATCGTACAAAATGCTTACATTAGGCGTGCAAGATATTTTAAGTTAAATTCTTGTTCCTAATTATTTCTTTCTATTGAATATAAATTTCTCTGACATGATGTTATTTACGTCTTCGATTTTCGGTAGCAGCCGCGATCGTTACTACTTAACTTGCCATATGAAGCATAGTGGGAAATTGAGTCAGTAAAATCTTGGAGTACAGAAATTGATGCACTTTGGTTGGTGGTAGGGGTCTTTCTAAGCCGGTTTGGCTAGCTACCATCTTATCAAAGTATGTCGTCAAACCATGTAGTACTGGATTTCAACTGGTTGTATTTTCCTTTCCTAAATGGGTATATATGAAGTGAAACAACAATTTGATGGTTTGGCAGTACAATGTTTATTTAGGGTGGACAATATTCTGTTTGTTGCACTAGAAAAGTTATTAACTTACAATTTACATATTCCAAATAATATACCTTTGTGAGAATTCTCTTCCTTGAAAATACCTAGTTTACACAAGTTAGATTTTACACAATTTAGACCTTCTAACTTATATATCTAATAGTAAAATACAACCATAAAAATAATGAAAGGTAGGGTCCTGAAGTCTGCTCTGATCGTTAACGAGTGGAATTTGGGTATTACTATGTATAAATTATTAGTAAACGCGTTATGAGACAACCTTCTGCAGAGTAATTGTAGAACTCTTCGACAGTCAGCCGCTACCGTTTGGTTAGTGTAGTGTACCTGGATCAGTGCGTTGTGTCTTGGCTCTGATAGATCAGCCACTAGTTAGCTCTCTCTATATATTGTAGTTCACCGGTCACTTTTCCAAATTGATCTCACAACTCCAAACTCTGGTTCTGCGCAGGTTTCTCTACCCGCCGACTATATTTGTAATGGAAATTTGGGTCTCTAAACCCGTACCGACGACCCTGAAGATGTGTCATAATAAAACAACATCAATAAATGTTACACTACTCATTATAAAACCCCAAGAGGGAGTTGGAACCACAACTTGTCCAAAAACTAATATAAAACAACGGCAAATCTTTGAGCAATTACGAAACCCGACCAACAGTACTTAGAATATGATATCTCGAGATGTGAATTATTCATAATTTAAACAAATAGATCATTCATTGCCTAAAATTTCGAACCTGACAAAATATAATTACCTTAGTAGGTAGTCAGGCAATTTTTACAAGATGAGGCGGTTTTTTACAACTGAATTTACTAATTTACTGTAACACAAAATCAAGGCAATCACAGAATTTACTTTTAACTTTCAGAATAATTGAAAAACGATAAGAGTTTTATAGTTACCTTTCGGGTGAATTATTAACTCCTTAACGGTTATTTATCCGTTCCAGGATATTATGTAAATACGGAATTATCTTCCTTCCAAATTAGAAAATAGTTCTCCTTCGTTAATATAATCCTCGCATATGTTAAAATCACGAAGATTTATAATGTTTCTCCAAAATAAATTCAGCCTTGAATTTGAAATTCGAAATGCGAATGAATAATCTGACAAGCAAAAACAAACGTCCCTGATTGGTCGGCCTACCTATGGTTTTTTAACGTCCGAGGCAAAGGAAAGTGAGTCCATACATCCGAATGAACGAAAAATTCTTGTCAATACGAATCTTTGCGAATAACTACTTTGAATGAATTTTGAACAACTAATATGATCCCCGTAAGCCTAACGTCACCTAAATAATGACGAGACTATAGAAAACGCTCTAACGCGCCCCAATTCAAAAACAAAGTGTAAAAATTCCATACAGACGACCATAATCTCTAATAACGAACTGAAACATGATACAACTTACCAAGACAAGAAACTTTCGTCTGAACTATTTCTTTTTTTTTTTTTTTTTTTATAAGTCGCTGGGTATAGAATTTATCACTTTGCCTAAATGTCAAACTTAATGCGAAACGGAACGTAATGTCACTTGTCAGATGACGATGTTGACTTTGAAAAATTGATAAATAAACAATGCTACAACCAAACCAAAAAAAAATAGTATGAGCTTATTGAGTTCATGACATCCAATCCATCAGTGATTGAGGGTTCCAGATCAAGCTGACACATTCAGCATTATCATTATATACTTCTATAGTAATATTATAAAGACGAAAGATTTGTTAATAAATTTAGATTTAGAAGTGCAAATTTCAAAGATTTGATAAAACAAAAAAAAAAACAAGAAAACAAAAAAAAATCGGGAGTGGTTTCCGCTTGACTTTCTCGTATACCGGAAACGATTCAAAAGCTGATAAAAACCTTATATTTTGATGTCATACATGCATGTTTAATTTTGGTCAGCCATCCGAGTACTGACCGCGCACTTGGTTTCTTAACTTTCGTGATCGACGTCTCAAAAGTTGATAGAAACTTTATATTTTGATGTCGTACATGCATGCATGTTAAATTTGGTTGCAATAAGTTAAAGCATACTCGAGTTATCGTGCTAACGCACAGACACACAGACATACAGACACACACACCGACATAATTCCGAAAAAAATATTTTTACACTCAGGGAGGTCCAAAACGTGTAAATCCGAGGTCAAATTTTTTTAACGATTACAAGACTTCCTCTATACTACGAATACGAGAAAGTAAAAACAAAAAAAAGTTACGAAAAAAAAATCAATTACTTACTTACCATAAAAACACAAGCACCAAGCACTAACAAATTTCAACAGTGAAAGCAGTGCCTCAGTGGCGTAGTGGTTAACGCAGCCGCCCGGATTGCGGAAGATGCTGGATTCGATTCCCACCTGAGGCAGGTCGATTTTTTTATTATTATTACATACACAATACCACGTGTAAGGGTTCCAGGGCTCCACGAGAGTCGGCAGCGCCAGTGTCACGTAAATATTGCGAGCATTCTATTGGAAACGGTGATTATACCACCAGGTAGGCCCTATGCTTGTCTGACAACCAAATGTTGTTGTGACTGCACACCATCTGCAATTTGGCAGCCGGAGTGCAGTTGAAATGCAGTCCCTCTGTCTGGAGCCTAAGTAAAAAAGCCGGCCAAGTGAGAGTCGGACTCGCGCACGAAGGGATCCTGACCATTATCTATAAAAATTCACGTTTGTTCTAATATTGGTGCCCCCTTAAATGATTGTTTTAAATTTTAATAAATATAAATATACTAAATATTATGACAGGTGGTTGCCCTTATCAATATCGAGCAAAAAAAGAGCAAAAAAAAATCACGTTTCTTGTATGAGAGCCCCCTTAAATATTAATTTTATTTTGTTTAATAGTAGGTATTTGTTGTTATAGCGGCAACAGAAGTGAAAATTTCAACTGTCTCACTATCATGGTTCATGAGATACAACCTGGTGACAGACGGCCGTGGGACAAAGGGTAGGATCCTTTGCCTAAGGACAGCGGAGTCTTAGTAATAGTATTACATTATCTGTGGTAATAGGGTCCCCTTTTAACATTTGGGCACAGAGCACTAAAAAATGAACAACTGGTACCTACAAATTAAAAAGGTAAAGTTTACCTTCCATTTTTGAATATAAAAATATAATAACAGCTGTAAAATTGCTAAATGGGTCGCTTAACTTTGATAGGGCAACTCCCTATATAGATTAATAAAAGGGACTGTCACCGAGAGTGCTCTCAATAACGTTTACAGCTCGAGCCACTGTTTTATAACATTTAAACGAGTGGTCTCTTGACTATGTCATCATGTCCCTAAATTTTTCAATTAAATTTTCGTCATTTCATATTAATTATGTCTTTTTAATTACCGTTTTGTTTTGCATGAATTTCCAATTAAGTGTTTTCTCATGAAGATTTATTGCGAAGCGTGTCGGGTCGATGAACTATGTGGGTCATTAAACAGTCTTTGTGTAGTTACGTCACTAGGTGCTTACCTAGAATGAATATTACCATGAATGATCAGATGAAATAACAAAAAGAAAATAAAGTATTTCGGCGTAGTATAATAACTTGGCAATAATTTAATAGTCATCAAATTTAAATCAACTTATGATAGATCGAATAGAATAGATTAATCTTTTTTGTATCTTCCATTAATAATTAGGAAAAATAATGTTATAACAACAATAATATTAACCGTTAACTAACATAGTGAAGTAATTTTTCACCCTAGTCGATTAATTTTGTTTTCATCCCACCACCTCGGAAAGTGTAATTTTGCGCTTCGAAATCTGGCTGGAAAATTCTATTTTATTCGCTTGAGCGGCAAAGTAGATTTGAATTTAGAACATCACATATAATGAGTACTCAATATAATTGTAAATTCAAAACGTCATTAAACCTATTTAATGTAACCTCTATGGTGCCAAATTTATGATTAGAACTTTTTAAATTGTGAAAAAATTCTTTTTCATTTTGTCATTTCCTCGCTGAGGTGGGATGAAAAGTTACGTATTGCACTCGAGTGGAAAGATTTTTCACCTTGTGCTCGTTTGTTTCCCTCGCTGACGCTCAGGATTCTAATTTAGAATCACTCGCTGCGCTCGTGATTCAACTTTAGAATCCTTCGCTTGCTCGGTCATCCAAATCGAGCACGCGGTTAAAAAGGAACTTTCCACTCTTGTATAATAAATAACTATTGTATTTTCGAAACCTTTTGTATTAGGGCACGTGGGCTAGAAATAGGCGGACGCACAAATCGTAGCATTGGAAAGTTTTCGTGTTGTTGGCATCTGGGGTGAGTTTTCACCCCACCATGATATTCTTAAAAACATGTTGATTGCTCTTTAACGAAAGTGAGTCGTAATTTATTTGTTTATCCAATACGATTATTTCCCTAACATATTTTGAATGATATATTTGGATTCAAATAAGTTGATTATTAAGACTGAATGTATATTAAATAAAAAATATGAAAAATGGGTTTTTGAAACTTTGATAAAAATATTTTTCTAAGTATAGATACAACTATGAAATTAAGGTAGATGTTTACCCCACGATGTTTTTACAGTGGGTGGTCTTATCGCTATAGCAAGATTATTATTACCATCTATTTTTCTTGGTTATTTATGTTTCTATATTCTTGATATTCCTATTTTCATATAAAGGTATATTGACAGTATTGGAATCACATTAACCAATAGAGACATACATACATACATGCAACTCATAATCCTGAAGAGGTTGAACAGAGTTTTGAACATTTACTTACATAATTATAAGGCCACAGCTGACAGTATTGGTTATGTAGTACATCTAAATAGTGACAGGTTGCTTATCTGTCGCCCTGATTTTTATGTGTCCGTTAAACCCAAAAAGCACCAGTGTATCATATCGTATCTGGCTACTAGGACAAATCATAATCAACATCATATCAGACATTGTTGGATATAGGCCTTTTTTTTGTCGGGGAGGTCAAATGTATTTCCGCATCGTCCCTGCGGGGTGGTGCCAACCGCAGGGGATATGTGGGACTCGAGGTAAAGGCGTTCCCTCCATACCTACTAAACATCCTCCCCGGCCTGACCTCCAGTGCGCTATTGCGGGACGGCTCGGGATCTGCGCACGTGAGCGCAACTACACCGAGATCGTCCCAACGCTGCCCGTCTAGGCACTCCTTGTGTACCAAGCCCCTGTGGGCCGCTGGCCGACGCCGGCCTTATAGACCGCCTCCTCACCGACGACTGCTCAACCTGGCGCGTCCTCCTGACGAGGACACCGGGAGCAGCCATCGGCTCGCACCCGAGGTCATCGGGCTCGGTCGTGGCCCTGAAAAGGGCCATCCGGAACTAGACGTGGTGGGAAAACAAAAACAACTCGACGATGCCATGTGACTTCGAATGCCAAGCGGACACACTTGGCATCAAAAGCCGCCCACCCGCCGAGAAAGTTTCCCCACCACGTTACCAGGGTCCGCCACGAGGAGACTTCCGGACGTGGACTCCGTTGGATATAGGCCTGCCCCAAAGATCTCCAACCTGATAGGTCCTGTGCTGCCCACATCCAGCAGCTTCTTTTACCAATCGACCTTTACCAGACACGACTCTTATCGTCTGTTCACCTTATGGGGGGCCTACCAACGCTGCACATTCTAAATCATCTCAGCCGTATAGACAAATTAGGATATACCTTCCATCATAAACAACTCAAGCAACCTCTACTCATCACAAATCTGCAGGGTTATAACTCCTGCATTCTGGCCTAATGTATATTGATGTGAAACCGGTACCTAGGTAGAAGGAATACTTTTAATGTCCTCTTCGACCGAACTTTGCTATAGTTAGTTCGAAATCGAAACCAAAATCGAGACACACACATTACGTCATTGAGTTTCCTTTAGATCAACATACAAAGTGAGAAAACATTTTGTAAGCCTGTAAAAATATGACTCGTCTTTATGAATAAAGGAGTGTGTCCCTGTGTGATTTAATATGTAGGCGTCAAAGATTTAACGTTACGTACTGAAATACGTTCTCTTGCCATAGTGAGAGAATGGAAAAGATCATTCTTGCCTTTCGCGCAAAAAGAGTAGACTTATAAGTTTAACATATCGTAGGATGTATAATGTGTATCTATCTGTGGCAGCAAAGCTTTCAAACGGATGATCCGGTTTTGATTTAGTTTTCTTTTGGTGTGAATGGTAACTTAATGGGTAGTCTTCTTTTTTTTTCTGTTCCTTATTTAAAATGTCGGTTAAAGATCATCAGCTCATGTGAAATGAATATCTTCCTGATGCTGCAACATCACTTAGAATCTGCAGTATAGGTACCCAACTCCTCACGAAATTATAGGATCTTTTTTAGTTTGTAAGTTTAGGTTAGTCTCAATTAATGGCTTAGGAGTTAGATGTATAGTGATCAGAGTGGCATAGATGATGCAAAGCAGGAGATAGAGTATTGAGGATAAAATTGCAAGAGATAGAGGAAGTCGGTTTATTTTAAATTCAATTAAAATTATTAAATTAAATAACTACATTACCTAACAGAAAGAAATGATGAAAGTCTCGTCGTATTCCTCGTATCGGCGTCCGCATTTTCTTGTTTAAAATAAATTACATAATAACATACTTGTCCCTATGGCATATCTAACGGTTTATATCTTTGGTAGGCGTCACACGTCAGCCATTTAATGAAAAACGCGACGGAAGATCTTTATCTCATATTAAGGATAAACTGCTGCGTAAAATGAAATGAAATTTTGAAATTAAGCACAAAGAAAAATATAAGTCATCCCTTTTGTTTATTACTCAACAACTCCGCTTAGAAATACAACAACAAACTTAGCTTATTGTAATACGAAAACTTTCTCTAATGATTTTTCAAAGAAACTTGGATGCTTTAATTCTTTTGTGCTTTAATAGCTATTATCTTCAGAATTTGTTTAAATAACACTCAGGAAAAGCGGTAAATTTTCGTTCTTAGAAAACGAGAAGTAATTATTCGAGGCGACAAAAACGTTGTTTTAAGTTAAATACTGTATTATTTTTGGTCAATGACTCTACTTTTTAGCCTTTTATTAATTTTTGTTCTTTGATTATACTGCCGCTCATTCAAATTTAAATATTCTAAATTTCTTAAATCTATATATATAAAAATGAATACTGACTGACTGAATGACTGACTGACATATCAACGCACAGCCCAACCCGCTGGGTCTAGGGATTCCAAATGTGGTACGTAGGTTCCTTATGAGGTCCAGGGGTGCACTAAGAAAGGATTTTTGGAAATTCACCCTCTAAGGGGGTGAAAAGGGTGTGAAAATTTTGTATGTAAATCCGTCATTTTTAAGTAAAATTCATGAAAATTGGTAGGTATATTGCGCTTGGGTTAGAAGAAATAATAAGAAAATTTAAATGTTGCCCGAAGTTACTATTTTACGCGGATGATGTCGCGGGCAAAAAGTAGTACATAAAAATATATGAACTGTGACTGGGGCCTCCTTTAAAGCATGACATTGCTTGTGTCAGGAGGCACCTTCCATATCTATACATACCTCATACATACATAAGTATTTATTCTATAGTGCTCACAAAAACAAAAAGAAACAACATATAATATATTCTAAGCCAAGCTAGTGCATAGATAAAGTTACTAAATACGCGCTTGGCTATCGACCGTTTGGACCAAGTCATATCCACTTTTTACGATTTCGTAAAATATGAACTTATAATTTAAAAGTGAAAAACCCACTCCTATGAATTATATTGACTTTTACGTTACTTTTTGCAATATTACAAAACATAAAACTAGGTGCAATTGACCGTAAGGGTGTAGCTATAAATATTATTAATAAAATTTTCGGCTTTGGAATCAATGACTTAGACCTTGTCCAGAAGAGCGAATTCGCCGCGAATCTTTACGCGCGAACACATACTGAGGCTCAACGCTGGAATTTAAAACGCGAAGCTTGTGGACGCAATATGAGCCCCTTAAATAGGAAACATATTGTGATGCTACATAGATTACGATCCGGACATTAACCTTGTAACTTGCTTATTTAATGAAAAAATCAAATTCACCCAATTGTGATCTATGTGGCACTATAGAGGACGTCCATCACATCCTCGCAGAATGTGAGAAGTATCACGGGCGGAGAGAAACGTTTATACAATTATTTAATGTTAATACATATCATATAGGAATATTTTTAACTATTTTGTCTGACCCAACATCTGAAGCAGCTAAGAAGTTAATAAATATAAATTTTAGTTAAGCGATTCTCTTGTCCCGTGCTGTAACTTTAAGCACAGATAATATAATACTGTACAAGTACTTAAAGGTAGATAGGGAATTGAATTAGGGTTCGATGGGCTTGACATATCTTTTAAGATAAAAGCCTCTAAAAATAAAAGTGTTCGCGCGTAGAGATTTGCGGCGAATTTGCTCTTCTGGACAAAGTGTTAGGAATACAAGTCATTGTTTGGAACGCATGTTAGTTTGTGGCCCAGGGTTACAGTCAAAAGATGCTTTAGTAAAAATAAAAGCCACGTCAGAGGCCTGTTATTTTATGGTAGATACACAAATGTTACACAAAAATAAACTGGATACACAAATAAAAACAATTGATTCATTACACGGAGAATGAGGAAAACGGATGGCGAAGGATATTTATACATTGCTTGCCTAACATTTTATTTTGCCATCGCAAGTGGAAACATCAGCAAAATGGTAAATATTTACAAAATACCTATAAAACACAGCTAAGCTCCGAAAAGAATGTGAAACTGAAAAAGAAAAACACCGTTTTTAGTGTATGCTTACTGCCTGATCTCCAAAGAAGGGAGATTTATGTTTTACATAAAAAAGGTTCCGCTCAACAATTTTTTGCTCCCACTTCTCGCTAATTACCGGAGTTTCAAGGGTTATTTATTAGACAATGCAGATTAAAAGGTTTTACGTGAAAAAGGTAAAATTAACAAAGAAAAAATTGCTTTTGTTTTTTCAAATTTCGAAATGGCAATTGTTCAATATAAGGCGACGGGACGTATCGTGTCAAACAGCTGTTATTGTTGTTACATTTTGAACTTTATTGTATTGGTAATAGAGTTGCTTTTATATCATAGTCTGAGAAAGGCCTTTCATAATAGCTTAGCTAGGCAATAAAGAAAAGGTCGCCGTTAGTCTTAACACTAACTACATGTAATACTTATATAACGCCAAATGACATTCAAGCTAAAAGGTCTTACATATATAGGTTCTTCAAATTAGTACACAAAAATGTATTCCAGTTACGCAAATTCCTCAGTACTGTATTAAACATTCCGAGTGAAATATATTCCACTAAACACCTTCGTTCCTATCACAACTTGACATTGGATGAAATGAATACTCCGTGCCTTTCCAACCTTTATAAATAAATCCTACTCATATTTTAAGCTCGAAAGTTCGTATGGATCTGGGTCTGGATTTGATGTAGGTTGTACTCTTTTACGCAAAACTACTGATGGTATTTTATTGAAACTTTACAATAATATAGCTTAGACGTCAAAATATCTTATAGTCCACTAGCTGTCCCGGCCACGCGTTGCTGTGGTAATTTCATACTTTTGTCCTATAACATTGAAATTGCAGTTTTAAAAAAATGAGGACTACCTACTTATCAAGATAAAAACTGTCCTATCTTTCAAGTTGGATCAAACTGCACACGGGTTACAAATTTGATTAAAATCGGTTAAGGAGTCCATCGCGGACAAACAATGTGACACGTAATTTATATAAGTATTTAAGATAATTTATCCTGCGCAGACGAAGTCGCGGGCAGAAGCAAGTAAATAATAAAATTAATACATCTTTACATAACAGCAAATTTATTCATCACAAAGACATTTTATCTCCGACAATTTATAAAATGTGTAGTTGATAAGTAGCAAATCTTATCTTTTACTTTGAAGTAAAACAAAGCTGTAAGCGAAAAAAGGCTCAACTTTTTGTTTTAGAGAATAAACAACATAAACAGCAAAGAAAACAATGGACTTGATTACATCAGATGAGGCTGCGCGATATTCGTCCCGGGAATATTATAAATCCGGGAGCACGAAATTATTGTTATTTATCACGCGGCGCTGTAAAATCCGTTGCGCTCATTTGGACGACAGTATTAAATGTGGCTAGTATTATGCGGAAAAATGAATAAAGTGTGCGCTAATTGGATCATGACTGTGAAACACAGATTAATTTTTAAGCGAGGATCAGTAGATAGCAATTACTGCAATGAAGATTAATGCGTGCTATATTAATAATCAGATCGTTTAGCAACGTGGAACAGATGAGTAATGGGAGATCGGAAGTGAAATGTGGGGTGGGTAAGACCTAGGCATTTATCAACTAAAAGGAAAGCATTTTAAACAAGCAAAAAGTGTAAAACACTGTATGAGTTTACAAGGTAAAATCTACTCTTCATATTATTAAAGCTGATTACAATGTAGTCTATGTTACTTGGACTATAATAACGAATTGATTGACACCTGATTTATCAAAATCTGATGAATCGTTTAGACGCTACGGCGGAACATATAAACTTACATACAAACAGACGGCTAAAATCATTAGATCCTTCTTTTTGGATCTGTCCCAGTCGAGTAAAAAGGCCCAGATCAAGAATAGCCGAATCAGCAGGCGTGTATGTAACAATTCTGTCATAAGAGTAGGCGAAGAGAAATAAACAATACAATAATAACAAAAGTGTAGTATTTGTTCATTAAGGCCGTGCACTCGATTTACGTCAAAATTGTCACATTTTGTGGATTTTTCAGACCTAATTTTGAAGCGATGTGAACAGACTTTGCAAAGAAATTATACATTATAGGAAGATGAATTCTTGATTAAAACCACTATAGAAAGATATTTAAATTTACACTTATAGCTTTTTAAAGCAAGGTGAATCCTATAGCGCAGTTTTACGAAAATGCAGTTCGGAGCTATCTTTCAGATGAAATACCACTATTATAATGGCAAACAATACTTTACGAAAATTGTTATTACAATAGAAAATATACTATTTTAAACCACTATACAACCCAAATAAGTAAAAAATTGAGATAACATATCAAAAAGGGAAGCCAAAAATATTTATAAATTGGTAAATTTTAATGTAGATTTTTATAGTGTATTTGAAATTAAACTCATTTAATTTACTTATTATATTAAAAAACATAATATACATAATGATATTATAACATTGTTAAATGCACTCAGATATTTTTAATAATTTAATGGAAAGTGGTCCAAATCCGAGCTCGCGCCCATTTTTCGATCGCACACCCCGGGTCTTCCCAGCTAGTGGACTTATCGCTCTACGAGCAATCTCTATGTGTATGGGGTCACATAGACATGTGTATCTAACAACAATACAAAAAAATATTATTGGTACTTCGATGAATGCACGCTCTTAAGTTTAATAACAAAAAAACGTTTAGGAATTTACCAGTGACAAAATTTTACCGGATCAATTAAGATACTGAACTGCTGAGAAGATTTTGACGTCTGTTAGCTTTTGTTTGTTTATTTACTGATTGTTGCTTTTTGTGTAGGCGATAGGCTAGCAACCTGTCACTATTTTGGGGTACTGTGTGACCCACACTCCCAGATATGGCTTTGTGTAACTAAATGTTTCCTAAACCTCTCATCAACCCCTTTTGGGACTATGAGCGAGATTATAATTTTGTAGATATTATGTATAAAATTTACGTTGTTGTTCTCCTCAGTGCGACTAAATTAAAAAAGTATTTGTAGCTACAAATAAAACAATAATTTTTAACTAAAGGACCGCGCAAATTGAATAATTTTTATGTTGAATTATATTTGTGTTCAGTTTCCTGATCAACATTGTGGGTTAAACATACAAAGCATTTACTCTGTACCCAATCCTTTATTATTCAAATATTTCACATGTCATTGTAATGTTCTTTTTCCAATGGTAATTGATCGGATTAACCGCTTCGTTTTGAAAAAGTTTTAATGGACGGTTGGGGGAGACAATAACACGTATTTCCTACTGGATTTGTCTAAATTGAAGCCCAAATCCATTTACTGAAACCCAATCGTGCATAATTTACTACACGTTATAATTCAGGGTTTTTCGGTATTCCTTTTACGTAAATAATTATTGCTACTCGCATAATTATTGTAAATTATTAACGACAAGAAAAACAATACTTACTGAGTGGTAGCAATTGATACTTGCTGCGGCGCACATTACATTCTATAAAGTCTCGTTACCGATTGCATCTTCAATATTTTTATCCCCGATGTTTCGGAGTTAATCATCATTAATAAAATAATTATGACAGAAAAATAAGTTATCCTAAATCTTTGCATGACTGAGTTTGACCCTTTCACTTGGCACTTTAATGTGATGCTATTGCAACTTAAGTCTCTCGATGATCGTAATAATCATATACCTCACATTCGACGGAAAACATTATTTGACGTAGGGAGATTAATTTTGGTCAATATAAGGAAAATATATAAGTAGCAGCAGATTCAATGTAAGACACCAAGGTTAAAAAAAAACAGATTATGTTAGATTTTAAACTAGAGAGCATAAAACGAATAATACAAGTGGTCATTGTCATTCTGCTTATCCTATAACTCCACCGAAAGGAAATCCTGATGTTATAATAATCTATATTCGACCACTTGTATATAAAAAGGTAATCGAGTATCACAACTCCATACATTACTGTTGTGAGCCAATAAATTTGGAGTGGAGCTTATTATCCTGTATAACATGAAGCTATCGACACGACATTATCATTACTAGACTAATGATACCACGAAACAAATTGCACGAATGACGTTGAAAGATTGATCGCTCAGTATGTGAGGCTCAGATGGTGGTATATGTGCTAATAATAAAACATTATGATTTATGTTGGGAATTTGTTTTCCATTTTATCGTGATTCGTAACGATGGGTGCTTAGATATTGTGGAGTGATACCCATTTGATGTAATGTGCACAAAGCGTGTATTTGGAATTGAGTTAATCCGCTTATATTTTGAGTTCAGTACCTTTAAAAAGTTCTTTATTACAATAGACTTTGCTAAATCGTTGTCTTTTGTAGCTACGTGATGTAATACCAAAGTAGTCAACAAGCATATATTCTAGTATGATGCTTGCATCTATCGCTTCCCTCCAACCTTGACCGGGTCACCGTGTCACACTGCAGACCGCTCTAGCGATATCTTCCAATATATACCTACTTCAGTATTCTCCAGAGTCAATCTAAAATATGCCTTATTTATTGGATGTTAGCTACATAGTGAGGAAGTTCTATTAGCACTTATTCTCCATAGTAAATAAGAAGTATTTCAATTTGTGTGATGATTTGTAGCATAAGAATAAATAAAACTTTCTTTCATATTATTTATTGCATCGCAATAGTTATTATAATACAATAACCATCTAGGGCTTGTGTTTGTGACCACTACCAACGTCTCGTGGCGTACACACAAACTAGTTTTTGCCAGGTAGCCAATGGTCATTCTCAAGTCTAGCATTTGCTAGCAATGTTGATAATTTAAAAAAAGAACGGGAGTTGTCTCACCTTGACTTTCTCGTATACCGGAAACGATTCAAAAGTTGATAGAAAGCTTATATTTTGGTGTCATTCATGCATGTTAAATTTTGGTGACCCATCCGTACTTGGTTGCTTAACTTTCGTGATCGCCGACTCAAAAGTTGATAGAAACCTTATATTTTAATATCATACATGCATTTTAAGTTTGGTTGCAATAAGTTAAAGCATACTCGAGTTATCGTGCTAACGCACAGACACACACACAGACATATTTCCAAAAACTGTATTTTTGGAGTCAGGGAGGTCCAAAACGTGTAAAATTTTTTGACGATTACAAGACTTCCTCTATACCACGTATTCGGAAAAAGTAAAAATAATGCGATAATTTATGTATAATATAGCTATGTAAAAAATACACAATAAGTCCTTTTACTTTTATTTAATTATCTCTATGCAGTTCGTCGTTTAAAACTTGCTGCAAGCGTATTTATGCAAGCCTAATGTTCGTAAAACGTAAAACCTTTCAATGTAAATATGGAATATTTGAAGGCATGTCTAATTAGACATCGGACGGTCTGTTATTTCCATGTTATTCCCCGTCTGTCCGCAGTAACTCAAATGACCAGTCACCCATTCCTAAGTAACTTTGGTAACTTCATTGGAAGCAATTAATATAGCAACTCTGCTGTAACAACATAGCCCTAGGCGTCAAATCCAACTCAATTATTTTCTGTTTACAACTTTGATTATGTTCTCAGCAATTATTATTGCTCCTAAAACAACATCCTAAGCCGAAACGTGACTTAATTGCATGGTATCATATTTATGTAGCGATGACTAAGATTAAATATTGGGTTCTTCTTTCACGCTTGATTTAGATAGAGCATGAAAGAATAATATTGCGATAGTGAGATTAATATTAGTAATCATATTAAACTTAGAAAACTATTTTTACTTTAGCTTCTGGTCTAATAGCCTTGAACGCAGCTAAATTTAGGGAACATCATTACGCGAGTATTTCATGAAATTTATGAATTTTGGTACCGAAAGTAGTAGGTACATTAGCAATGCTAAAATACACGTGTACCTAAATATCTAGGGCACAGTGAATTAGCCTGAATTTAGAGCGCCCGGACTTAGAAACAACTTCCACAGATACAGCCCGCAAAGTAACACCACATATTTCTAGAATTGCGTTTCTGGTGCTGAGTACGGTTTGCAGGGTTTCACACGTTAGTTATTAAACCAGGGTTGGCATCTAATGTGACATGCTAGTTTTAAAAGAGTAGTTTTACTACTAAGAGCAGATTACAGTTTACCTTCAAGCGGTATACTTTGTTATCCTCCGTGTTTAAATAAAAGAACATAATGGGTCACTAAGTTTAGATTATATTTCATGTAATTTAGTAGTTTTTGCTCACTATGAGGATTTGTTTTTGTGTTAGAACTGTGGCGTAGCATAGCTGATGTTACTTTTCTAGTCAATTAGCGATGGGCAAAATCAATAGTCCAGACTTGGTAAACTTGATTTTATTGTACCCCGAAGTACTCGACGGTTACATACCCTTCCATGTACAGTCGACCAAATTAAATCATGACCCACCTTAAGATCATTTTCCTACAGTCACTCTATACAAAGTAGGATGAAATTCGCTTGAACGTACATTTCTAAGTAACGAACCTGTTATCAATTTGTTAGACACTGACAATGTCAAACAAATATGGCTTTTTAAAATTTGTTCAGACTACTACTTGACATCTGACACATAAAGTCATTTTATTTTTAAAAATATAATAGTTATTCCATTTTCTCATTATTGAAAAGAGTTTAGATTATGAACGACATCTTATTTAAAATTCCAATTGAGACTTTAGTGCAGTGATAAGAAAGATTAAAATTGCATAGATCTCTGACCCGCAATGACGCATTTTTATTCATATTTAAAACGTACTAAGTGCAACACGCATGATAGCGAAGAAAACCGAACTAAATTTATGATTCTAAAGGAATGATCGGCCAAGTGGGTCATGATTCAGTTGGTTCGACTGTACCTTTGTGTGGTACTTAACTATAAACAAAACAGTTTTGTGTACGAGCGACCAAGGAATTCAACGAGTTTTCAAAGAGTCTCAACCTAGATATTAATTTATTAATTTATGGGCAGTCAATAAAAACATTTACTAACACTATATGGTTTACAATTGCTAACAATGCTTAATTTAAGCACATAATATGCCAATTAGTCGCAACTTTATGATTTCACTAGGATTCATAGAAAGAGCAGAATTATAAAAAATAAAAATATTTTTACGGTTACGGTTATTTTACCTTCATTTTACAAACAAATTTTCTCCTAGATACATCCTAAATATGTCACCATTGGTATATTGCTAATCGATAATGAAATCGCTTCGGGAAACAAAGCTTGTTACAACGAAGACAATTAAGTTATTTAAAGTGCTTTCCCTCGGGGACTCATTTATTGGACTCGACTTGTGTATTATCGGAAACAGCAACTTTGTATAGCTACTTCTGTTTAAGATAGTATATCAATTGTGTCTGTCTCGGAATAAATTAAAATAGGTAGGTACTCGTATATCTACGAACAGGGAAAGTTGAGGCACTACATGTCGTCTTTTCAATTTAATAGTGTTTTAATCATCGTTCTTAATTGGTTATTCACCTATGACTAATGTTAGGTTATAAATAGATAGGTTTCAACTAAAACTTTCGACACAGCTATATCGCCACTAACGCTGTTGTCAACTGCCAATTCTGAGTCATTCGAAAGGAAGTAGGTATATGGTTATATTTTTAATTAGAAGATCCTAATGAAAAGAATACTACCCTAAAATATGTATCACCCTGAAATGATACGAATGATACAGGACAATCAAAAGGTTTCAATTCATACGACAGATATTGCGCGGTCAATACGTTCACACGACCACAGACGTGTGCCCTGCAATCGATGGGTAGGTACGAGTAAGATGGGGTCCACGTCCGGAAGCCTCCTCGTGGCGGACCGTGGCGGACCCTGGACGGCTGTGTGGCTTTTGATGTGAAGTCCCTTGGCATTCGAAGTCACATGCTATCGTCGAGTTGTTTTTGTTTTCCCATCACGGCTAGTTCCCGACAGCCCTTTTTAGGGCCACGACCACGCCCGAAGTCCCCCGGGTGCGGGTCCGATGGCTGCTCCTGGTGTCCTTGTCAGGAGGACGCGCCAGGTCGAGCAGCCGTCGGTGGAGGAGTGGCTGCTCGCCACCAATTGGTGCAAGGAGTGCCTAGATAGGCAGCGTTGGGACGATCTCGGTGTAGTTGCGCTCACGTGCGCAGATCCCGAGGTGTCCCGTAATAGCGCACTGAAGGTCAGGCCGGGGAGAATGTTTAGTGAGTATGGAGAAAACGCCTTTACCTCGAGTCCCACATATCTCCTGCGGTTGGCACCACTCCGCAGAGACTATGCGTAAATGCATTTGACCTCCCCATCAAGAAAAAAAAGGTACGAGTAAGATATCGTCTTTGCTACTCATTATTCTTAATTTCATGCGCCTGCTTGACTAATGGCCCGTTCTTAACAATCTACACTTTTGCTTACTAGGCATTAGATTTTGATAGATATCATATACAAAATATGTCAAAATTCTACCATTACCAAGAGAAGCTTCAGTACTTATTTTATTGTAACCCGCCATAAAATAGCGCGTATTAACTAAGCAGGTCAATTACAAAGGTTTCTTTACCTCAAAGTCACGCGAACCGAATAATGTAAACTATCGTCTTTAGTTGTTTAGTGTAGCCTAATGAAAATAACCCAAATTTACATAGGTGCTTTAGTTTTATTCGACGTCGTTGTGATGAAGTGTAAAGCTGCTAACATATTGGGCGGTCTGGGTTCCAATCCTGGTAGGGGCAAATGTTTGTGTGATGAGCATTTGGTCACGATTCATGAATAACATATTTATTTATAAAATATGTAAATTATACTTTACGCAAGTACCTATGTTTCTCTGTTATCTGGTATCTAACACAAGTCGTTAGTTACACTTAAATTGGGCTAGATAATTGGTGTGAGCGTGTAATATAAGAATATAAGAGTCGTGAAGAAGCAGCTTGCAGGTCAACAAGGCAATAATAATAATCATTTATTTCAAACTTGTGTCCATTAAAATATTACATTGCAAAATTTTATATAACCATTTTGTTATTCACGCTATTAGTAACAATTTAACTTAGAGTAAGTAATTTAGTATGGTTAGTAATAAAAATAAGTAATTATAATTTATGTATTTAAATGCAATGGCTACTGCAGAGTTCATAATCGCTCTTGCACTAACCATCACGCACACGGACTCCACTTCTTTTAACCGGATGGTAAGATTCCATCCCATCCTAATAACCCTAATAACTTCGTCTCATCTGAAGCCTTTTCATAAAATAAAAACTAAAATGTTTACAACTATTGTACAACGTTCAAGTTCATCACACAAATATTTGCCGCTACTACATAGCCTTATTGAAGCTTTCTTCAAGATGGTCGCCAAATTATGGCCCAAAGGTTCAATGAACTATTTGCCAAACTTCACTCAAATCAACTACTAACTCCGTAACAACTATTTATGATAATAAGAGGGCGAGATAATATTTCAAGCGTTAATTTAAACACCATTGAATAGTCATGAGATGGCAGTCGTTAACACCCCATTACTTTGCCATAGTCGTTTTGTAGGCTATAACCTAATCTCCGTATATAATAGTGCTTTGCGAGGCTTTTGACAGGGCAGATTATAAAATATAATAAGTTTTTGTATGAGAGTAAGTTTTCCAAAGCTCCAGATCATAAGAACTGTGTTTTGGTTTTATAAAAGTATCGTCAGCGGTGGAGGAACTCAAATCTCATCAACAAACATCAATCAAACTCAAATCAACAAACATGCACACGCGTCCACGCGCACATACACAAAGACACACATACACAAACACGCGTTCGTACACACGCAAGCACTTATACAGTCTATCTCTCACACACACATACACAGTTATAATTTATTTGTACTATAAATGTAAAGAAACCTCTACTGTTTTAAATGATGCTGTCAACCCTGATGTGTCAATTTGTGCTCCGCAGAGTTCTGGAAACCTGAAAGTCACCGAGAATACACTCACTTATTATCTAACTAATATTTTATATCTACGGAAAAAATACCTATTGTCATTCATTATCATTACACAGCGATATTCTTAAGGACAGTAAATTGACACCTCAACACTACTTTGCCTTGGTGAGCTTTGGCCCCAATATCGGAATCCCCGATTTAGTTGCTAGCTTCCATTCAAAATCATGGGAGCAACGAACCGAATTTATTTATTTGGTAAAGCAATTCAATTGGCGCGTTTGCATAAAATACTATCGAATTAAGTCCCACCATTTTGCTGCCAAAATTAACAAGCCGATGAAACATCGCGACTGTGGGTCCTGCGGTGGAGTTATCGTTACCCGGTATGATTGGATTTCAAATGAGCTCCATATTGGTCCAGCAAAGTACACCTATTTAGATATTAATTAAAACGGGGCGCATTAATGAGTGGCACCTTAACGAAGTAATTACTGGCGCTCTCGATCGAGCCTCGATCCGCGGCCATTTGTTAGGTAACTGTCGTAATTAATTTATTGCAAAGCAAAATACACAAAAGCGATGCTCTTGGCTATAAAATGCGCTGTTTTTAATTTGACAAACACTTTTAGGACCAGGTTTAGTAGGTACGGCTTTAGATTTTCGGGAGATTAATGTTTTGATTTTCTCGTTTGGAACAGAGGGCCTATTTCGGAAAGTAGTTAAACCTTAATTGGTTTTGTGAAGTTTATTGTAAGTATTTTTCGAATATTGAATTTCAAAGAAAATTCAAAAGCTAAATGTATCGCTGTTATTAAGATTGTAATTGCAATCTTAATAACAACGGGACTCCGGCGTATAACTTGCGGCTGGTGCCGCTCCTATATTGGGCAGAAGCCTCGTGAGAGGTTCAACGGCGCTGATCACCTCCTTTTTAAGCTGGCGGAAATGCTCTTCAAAATTAAGGGTATCGTCTAGGATGAGCCCTATATATTATAGGGTGGAGCTGACCTCAATCTGCGTCCGCTCCACCTCAATCGTCAGACCTGTAGTACGTTTTTTCCGTGGGAGTCTGAATAAAATTGCTTCGGTTTTATGCGCAGCAACCTGCAATCCCAGACTCTTAAAACGGCCTACAATGAGGCTGGTAGCAGCCGTCGCCAATGCTGCAGCTCTTTATGGACTCTTATCTCTGGCCATGATGCGGGTGCATCATCGGTGTAGCAGATAACTCCTATTTCGGGGTCTATTTTGGAAAGTAGTTGTTATTAAGATTGTAGTTGCAATCTCATCAAATTACTGGGTTTTTGAGTTTCAGCTATAGTCTAATATCCTGAAATAGTATTTCTAAATATGGACATAAATCAGTGAATGAAAATAAACACAAAGTAAGAAATCTTACAACTCATTTTTATGCCGCACTTTTATGTTCATTTAGGTACAATTTGTACACTTATGAAGGTCAATTTTGAAGCCATCGGTTCAAGAGTCTAAGAGTCTACCCAGGAGGCCTTGTTCTGAGAAGAACCGGCAAGAAACACAAAAAGTTTTATTCCCCTTTTACAGTTTTCATAGCATTGATTTTGAAAGAGTCATAAGTCACATTGTCAAGTCTATAATAATTAATCATAATAATGTAACAAAATAAAGACCGATAATTAAACTTACAATAAAAAAAAATATTATAATATTGTCTTGTTTTTCTCACCAATTATAAATCCCTCACTGCGCTCAGTAGTCTACTTGTGAATATCAATATCAATCTAGTCGGCATTCTCAGCAAAAAATCACTTTGATCACGTGTGGAACAAGTTACTAGGTATTTTCATTGAGATACTCTTTGCATACTTTATATCGAGAATCTCCATACTTATATTTTATACAGACTACATCTTCACCCATTCCCTCCTTGTGTCATAAATAGAGTCGCAAACAAAGTTAATCTTTTCAGAGGGACCGATAAAAGAAAAGGTAGTGCCTACTAACATGTTTATGAATCCGGGGCGTTTAGGGAACTTGTGGAATGCGAGGATTGTCAGTAACGTACAAAGGGACAGATAACGAGTAATTTCCGCAAGTAAGAGAAATCTTGCGAATGTGTCTATCAATCCTATGTTATACCAATGTACTAACATAATATTTGAGATATTCAATTTCTATCTTAGTTAATCATTTATTTTTACTATTAAGGTGACCAAATCCGAAATTCTAATCATACCTATACCAACATAGGTATGATAAGTTATTACCAGGATTCGGATTTAGGCAGTACAAGAATTAAAAGTGTTACAAGTTAACACTCACAGTTCTAAGGTTTTGTGACATTCTATACCGGTAAGATTTCCAATAAGCTAAAGCTATTTGGTTTCTATATTTAGTAACATAGTGATTTGCAGGGCTATATTTTGAGCGTGATAGAACCTAAGTATTTAATGTGTTCCTGAATACAATAAAACAGAACAGATAAATAAGCGTTAACGTATCTAAAGTTAACAATTTCCTGTTTTGAATTGAAGGTTGACTTATAAATAAAATACTTTATAATTAAGTCTGAAGATCCATATTTTATTATTATGAACATCTTTATACTTTCTCCTATACATAGTTCAAAGGAAGTCTTATAACCGTCAAAAAATTCGACCGCGAGATTTTGACGGATTTACACGTTTTGGACCTCCCTGAGTCCAAAAATACCGTTTTTGGAATTATGTCTGTGTGTGTGTCTGTGTGTCTGTACGATAACTCGAGAATCCTTTAACTTATTGCAACCAAATCATGCATGTATGATATCAAAATATAAGGTTTCTATCAACGTCGTTTCCGGTATACGAGAAAGTCAAGGGGAGACCACTCCCGATTTTTTTTATGTCAAATGGTTTGCAGACAAACATATGACCGTAGCCTATAGACGCTTGCAACACTGACGTCACACTCGCGCGCTGCCAACCCTAGTCTCCTTCCCTACTACCCCGTCCGTGCAGCTCTGGGCAACCTTACTCACCAACGGAAACAACACCACAATAATGTAATGTTATTTGACTGTCATGCGGTCTTCTGTAAGAAGTGTACTTCCCCAGTTCGAGCTATTCCAAATTCAAGCGGCTAATCCGCTGTTCCCTACCTCGACCTTTTTACTGACCTTTACAGTTATCAATAAGCCAGGATTGCGGAATTTGAGATATACTGCAGACATAAATGACACCATCTCAATCCGAGCACTGCTAATCGCCACAGATAAGAGAAGCTAGGTGTTGTAGTGTGTTTCACGTTCTGGTTTCCATTAAAACAAAGGAGCCTGCGCCTTATTATTCTCCGTACTTCGTAAGGTACTTTAAACCTTTGTTCCCGAGTAGGGAAAGTGTCGGTGAAACATTTTCCACACAGCAAACTGGATTGGACCAGTTCGGTGGTGTATGGTGGTAATTTCTTGTTGACTTTTGACTTGAAACAAAATTTGTAAAAGTTAGTATTTGGTTTCGTTTTTTGATAGGCAAAAACTTTTATCATTCAGGTAATATTTCTGGTTATTTTACTTGCTATTTTCAAAGTGAATTATTTGCACCTTGTGTTAAAGGAAGAACCAAAAAATGTTACTATTCAATTTATAGAAATATTTTTTTTATATTTAACCAAACATTAGTCTTAAATTAGAAAGGACTCGCTACATTATCATAAACTCAATAAGCGAGAAGGAAAAACAAACATTGGAATAAAGTTGGCTCGTAGAAAAATATTTTCCTTCCCCCAATATGAAACATTTCAACGGGCGATTAAGTTGCTTCATTTAATTGTAACAAAACGTCATAAATTTGCGTAGATTAATTAATTACCCTTTGGAGTATCAGTGCACTTCGTCCTACCGGTGTCTTTTGTCCCTTTTCGTTCCTTGTCTATAAACATGGACTTCAATAGCTTATAGTGGTTTGGCCTTTGATTCTCCAGGAAATTTGTCTTATCTATAGAATGAAACTCACACTAATGATACATATATTGATATTGGGTTATACTAGCTTTAAAGCTGTCTGACGTTGTATTCTGATGCATTTACTAAATTTAAAAATGAGATGGTACTAAAACCAGACTTAAATTAATCTAATATATGTTTTAATTGCTTTAAAACCTCGTAGAACCTTTATAGACTTGCGGTGTATTACAAGCGGAGCTGCTTAATTTAGTGAGCGAGCGAAGCGAATAACTTTCACTTCACGCGGGCTTCTGTCCGCAGTCTAAATACCGCAGTACATTTTCGTAATGTTGGATTTCTGTCAGTGAGTTGCAGCAAGCAATTGATAGATCGGTGCTGCAAGGGATGAAACAAAACTCACAATTTTATTTGATGATATAGACGTCATATAATACGTCTTTTAGTTTAAAACCTTTGTTGTTTCGACTCGTTAACACATTTTTGATAAGAGTTCAAAAATGTGTACACGAATCGAAACAACAAACAACATCAATGCGCCTCAAATAAAATATTTCTGAAATCAACTATAAAATTAAACTTTTCGCTTTTCATGTACTTATATTTCCACAAATATATACAGGTTGGAATTTTTCAATGCCACCTGGAGGGAAAGTACTCTAAATACTGGAGATAGAAAATTGTACTTAAAGGAAACATTCCTTTGTTTTTAATAAGAAATAAAACTGCATTCAAAGATTTTAGAAAATTTGCTTGCCACGCCAGGGAATCGAGCCGGCTAAAATCAGTAACATTCCATTTTTAAATTATACTAGTTGCTCTTAGCACACCTCTAGCATGTCGCATCTGACAGAGTCTAGCTTGATTATGAACATGTGCAAATTGCAATCTTATTGCAATCTTCTATTAAAGAGTTGTTCGTCATTATAATGAATAAATGAACTAACTAACACAACATAAGTAATCTGATGGACCATTGAGTAAAAGTACTTCATCTTATTCCATTGAAAATACGTTAATATTTTATGGTTTTTCTTTAATTTTATTTACTACGTTTGTTAGAGAGATTTGATCATTATGATTGACCCTATAATCAATGCCATAATAGTACAGGATCTTGTTTTCTCGGATTTTAGCCGGTCCGATTCCCGGACGTGGCAAGTGAACATCCGAAAATGTTTGAATGCAGTTTTGTTTCTTATTTAAAATAAAGGAATGTTTCCTTTGAGTACAATTTTCTATCTCCAGTATTTAGAGTACTTTCCCTTCAGGTGACATTGAAAAATTCCATCCTGTATATTAGATATTTCGTTTATTTTTTATTTACAAAAATATTGTTTCCTTATTATATCGGTCGCCGTTTATAAAAAATACGCACTGTGATTTTTCCCAGCACGGCTGATTTCCCTTAAGGGTTAAGAAGAAAATTACTATTATACAATTCTCCTTGAGCCAGCTTTATTCATTTTCCCAGCGAAACTCCGGAAACAGGTGACTGAAAGTAGAAATCACAAGGAGTTACGTAAAATCCTATTTTTAGAAATATTAGGTAGGTACTAGCAGTTAAATTATAGCCTATATGTTATTCTGATGTATGAGCTATATTATTGTAGAATTTAATTAAAATCAATTTTTACGTGAAAGAGTAGCAACCACACATACAACTATACATCAATACAAACTTTAACGTTTACAATATTATTAGGACATGATTTGAGTCATAAGCACTTACTGTATTTTTGTTGTACCTACTTAAAACAAAAATATTGTATCTTCAAACCCGAGCCGATGTTTAAATCGTACTATCAAGTATTAAGTTTGTGCAATTAGTTTTTAAGAGTCTTTTTTATATTATGTTTAAACTGGTTGATGTTGTACAATAAAGAAATATTCTATTCTATTCTATTCTATTCTAAGTAATAAAACTAAATAATACGTGGAGAAAAAACTTTGTACTCACCATTTTTTAAGCACATTGCACGCACAGACATGTGTGAGATTGAGCATAATTAGAGCTTATACAGAGAAGAAGTGCAGAAAATTAAAATGTATGTATAATGCGTTACAATAAAATATGACTGAATAAAAGAGTCGGCGTTTTTTGTCGACTAATCGGCCACTAGTCAAAGTAAATGGTTCAACCTAACTCTCAATTAAATTGTAAAAAATATTTTTTGGATTTCTTAAAGATTTATGTTTTAAAAATGCTGACTGGTCAACTTTTGAGTATTATTTGAAAAGTAATAATATAATATATTTCTATACGCTCACACCAATTATCCAGCCCAAATTAAGTATGACTTCATCAAGAACTTGTATTATGGATACTAAATAACGGACAATTTTTAATATATATTATAGTACAAATAACTTTTAGATATTTTTATAAATAAATAATATAAAAAACCATGCTTCGTCAACAAATATTCATGTTCGTCCCACAACCAGTTGCCGGTACCAAGACTCGAACCCGGACCGCTTGATGTGTAGGCAGCTATACTGACCACTTCAACAAGGTTAGTGAAAATAATGAAAAAATAACCTTAAAGAAAATGGGATGCTGATTATTGAGAACGTGTTTGTAATACTTTTTCCCAGTTTACTGTACCATGTACTGTACATTACATAAAATATAAAGATTTCCTTATATTTTCTACTTGACTTTTATTAGGAATAGTCATAGTATTCTGAAGGTAACAGAAAGCTCCATCCCAATTTCTAATTGATGTTTCGTTAAATCTTTGTGACGTGGACGCCTTAAAATACCTGAGACAGACATACAAGACGTTGCAGTCTACAGACAGCATTCAATAATACTGCAATGTGGTGAACAACCGAATTTGAATTGGCAAGTTGGTCCCATACATATTCAGCTTGAGAGGCGCAGTGCGCAAAAACTTTTGGCACTCTTACTTGCATACAAAAACTGAAAGTGCTTCTACGTTTTGTGACAGTGGTCCATTACTCCGATCCCTGACCCATTTCAGTGTATATATTCAAAGTGACCTAGACTAAAAGCCAGTTATTGTATTGAAAACAAATCTCTACGTTTTCCTCGTCAAAACAATGTGTGATGCCCAGCTTCGTATGAGGCACGGCACCTCATTCCTAAGAGGTATGCATACGTATAAAAGTGCATATCTGCAACTAGACGAAGGGAGCTTTGTTTAAAGAGCTCAGATGGGAAAAATTGCCATTGTGATAGTTTACTTAGATAAATAGTGATAGTATCACAACGTCATTATTTACTGGATTATATTGAAGCAATAAGTATAAGGGCATTATCACTTAATTTTTGAATTGTTTGTTTTGCTTATAGTAATGAGATTTAAGAGAGTCATAATTACAATTTTCAACCGACTTCAAAAAGGAGGAGGTTATCAATTCGACTGTATTTTTTTAAGTTTGTTACCTCATAACTCTGTTTTGGGGATTTTGAAGATTCTTTCGACCTTTGGAAGTTGGTACTTGTCATTTAGTGCCATTAAAATTTAATTGAGACCTGACGAGTAGTTTTTGAGTTATCCCTAATAATGCCTAATTAATTGACACAGATGTTATCGTAATATTATCACTTGTGTGAAATTTGTAAAAAAAATATTTACTTAAAACACTAAAAAGCAAGAAATGAAATTATTTTTAAATAAAAAAAACCGCGAGAGAAATAAAAATTCTGTTTATAAAAATCTATTTTTTTTTAGGTCGGTGCAAACGTCAATATTTGGAATAAACGTTGTCACTTATATTTGGGACCGACCTCAAAAAAACATTTAGATTTTTATAAAAAGAATTTTTATTTCTATGTTTTTAGTTTTGAAGGCGGTTATTTTATATAAAAAAATCACATAGAGTTACATAAAAATCGACAAAAGATATACATAATCAAAACATATTTCATGGTGTCTGTCCACGTGTAGTTAAAATTTAAAGCAAAAATTCAAAGAACAATATCGAGAGCTATATAAGAAATGCCTGTCCCAACAAAGGTTGATGTCAGAATTTGAACACGTCTTCCCAAGAAAAATAAAATAGATAGAAAAAACTTGTGTCATTAACTGAGTGACAATAAGCAGGATGATTGCCTATTGGGACGGAAAACTTACAAGATCTATAACTGTGACCCAAAAAGCCAGACTTATGGTCGTATGACCTGGTCAAGGTTGTATAAAGGTATATAATGAAACATAAATGTCACTTCAGAAAAATTCTGTTGAGGGACTTTCGTTTCGGGATAGCTGATTTAAACTATGATAGCCTTAATTTTTTATGAATTTATTTGAAAATGTATATCTTAATAAATTTAAAATCCTTTGACAACGGTATTCATAAAAATATGCTTTCAACTTTATTGAATAAATTCTGACAAAGGAATCAAGTCTTTACTTTAATAATTTCTTCATTATAAAGGATAAGGGCATTTTGAAATATTGAATTGTTATAAATGGAGTTTGGTGGGATGGGAAGAGGATGGGAAAATATTAAATTGCCGGAAATCTTATGCCTGCGGCTCAACTTCATATTTTAATCACTTTACAATTATGTCTATAATCCTTGGTCTTAAAAAATACTTTAACTGGTCATAGCTTTTATAAGCCTCTTTGTTAACCATAGAAAAACATGTATTCCATACCAACAATTCCGAATTTTGGGTAAATAGGATCGATTGCAATGACGAAGACCTAGCTCGACAAAACGACCTCATTACGAGCGTTAACTCGCTACCACCATGGGGTTATGGGGGTTGTGCGTTAACCCTCGTAATGCGATGCGTGAGTGTTGTGTTGTGACACTTAGATAAAAAGTGTCACAATCTGTGTGTTCGCAGGTCACAACACAACACTCACGCCCACAAAGTGTGCGAAAACCTTCTACAAACTTTCTAAATTTATACATGGTGTAAAAAGATCTAAGACAAAGCCGCTACGCATTCTTTACATTTTACATCAACACAAGAAACATATAAAAATATTAGTGGGGAACGATGTATATTTTTTGTGTTAAAAAAATCTCAAAACTTATCGCGCTAAAATTATATAATATATACAGGGCGCAATTCGCGCGGCGCTTAGCAACTTGGAGATGTGCACAACGTTCGATCGGCTGTGTTGAATGGCCCCGATATCGAGTGGTTACATTGAGCGCTGACGATTTAAGGCTATTTTTGGTATTAAATACTAAAAATTTTGATAATATATATTGGGACAAAAATTAATAAATAATGTTGTCAATTTGTTTTCATAAAAATCTTGAAAACCTAAGTCTAACTTTGACCTTCAATAACTTCATAACTATTATTTTCCCAAGTATGTTCTAGAAGAAAAAAATGGTCCTAATGTTGAGCGTCATAGGTCTATTTACATCCGTTATTTCTCTTATGTGTACAATATATAATATACATATTATATAATCCTGATCACACAAATCGCGACGTGGTCTAACTGCCTCCGTGATTTATAGGTCTACACCAGAATGAGATGCAGAGGTACCAGGTTCGATCCCCGAGGAGTTTTTTGTACTCCACTGGGGATTTGTCGGTTTTGTTGGTAGTAGGAATTTTTTAAGTCCGCCTGGCTACCACCAGCTTAACAAAATCTGTCTCTACAATAATAATGTTAACAGCATTATTGTGTTCCGACAATTACTGATAAGATAGCCAGTCCCTCTGTGGTTGAGGGTTCCAGTGGAAGCTCCAATGCATATTCAACCTTATTGTCACTTACCATCAGGTAAGATAAAGCAGAAGAGCGAGCAGCGACAAGAGGGAAGAGCTAACCAGTCAGGAATAAAAATAACGTTACAGGTAAAGTCGTCAGTAATTATTATTTTTATCATCATCGTCATGTGTGGAGGCTCACGATGTTTTCCTTCACCGTAAAACGTCGATGAAACGTACATATGAATTCAAAATTGGAAAACACAATTGGTACGAGGCGGGGTGTGAACCGGTGCCTCCCGGGTACTACGCCCTTACGCACTACACCATCGACGCTTCATTCGAATTCGTTCGGGGGGTTGGCAGCCCTGCCGTCATGTAAACATCGTCTCTGTATATTTTTCTTATTTAAAAATAGTTAAAGTTATTCCCAGTCTTAAAGGACCTAATAATAGTGAAAAATAGTGGACAAATATCATACACAAATGTTTGCAAGTTTTGATTCAACAGCATAAGTGTATAAACAGTGAAAATAAAAGCGGACTCGTTTCACAAACTCTTTGATAGTTACAAAACATTTTATCATTAAAAAAACAATTAAAGACAATTCCCAAAACCAGTGAAGTGACTAAATGAAGTGATTAATAATTTTCTTGGTTTTTATAACAAAAACACTAAAAAAACAAGTGATAGACAGTTAATTTTATTTAAAAATCAATACAGTGCAACACTCCATTTACTGAATTACGAACTTACATACAAGTAGATAAGGACTATTTTATCATAGCACAGCCTATTCAACGCCATCTACCGAGAAAGCAACATATTTAAATTCTCAGGCGAATGCTTATCGATGACACATTTGCTATTCAACGCAATACGTTTCTTAATTTTGTCACTCTCGATCAAGCATTGACGGCGCAGCGGAAACGAGTACTGGCTTATAATCAGGGGAACGGAGATCGATCCTGCGGCTCTTCAATCCCATAAAAAGTTTATATAAAATTATTTTTTTAAAATTAACATGGCTTCGAAGCCGAAGGCTGGTGGCAGTAAAATTAATAATAGCAACAAAAGTGACCATAAATTATCGAGTCTAGTACAATGTAACAAATGTAAAAAACAGGTCGACTTAAAGACTACCGTGTGTTGTGTGAAATGTAGGCACAGGTATGAATTTGATTGTATTGGCCTCTCAGAAAAATTATATCGCCTAATGGGAACCGATTCAAAGAAGAATTGGAGGTGTACAACATGTGATTACAAATCAAACATAAAGAAAGATAATGATGACACTTCTAACATAACGATACGAAAGAAACCACTATCCCCAAAAGCTACAACAAGTATATCTCGGATTAATACAGTCGTTGATCCCTGTAATTGTGAATCACTACAAATACTCACGCAAAATGACAGCTCTAATGAGTCATTCCTAACATTATCGCCCTCAGAACGACTATCAAGGAGTGTTGAATGCATAACAGGACTGAATAATGATATGATCGAGTTGCAAGAGAACAATGAGCGGCTTATGTCAGAACTTTTGAGCACACAGAATGAACTGGAGAACACGATTATTGAAAATAATGAACTAAAGAGATCTGTATGTAAATTAACAAACGAAATAACTACTTTAAAGGGTTTTTGCCAAAGTTCAATAAGTTCGAAGAATACTCCTAAACTATCCCACAAGAAAAATAGAAAGCACTCTGCGCATTCCAACCAGTCAACACCAATATCTAGCAAGCCCTATCTTTTGAATGAAAGTTTCAATTCATCAATAGAAAGCAATAATAACTTTGTTTATTTACATACCAAAATTAGACAACTACAAAAAGAATTAGCCAATGCTAAAATAGAAATAAACTTATTGATGAAAGAAATAGAAACTTTGCAATCTAAACTCCTTATTACATCGCATACTTCTAATCCCCATCATGAGCAAGATAGAAAATTCGAAACAAATATGGCTGGATCTATGAATTCAAATAGCACTACAGTAAAGAAAGGTACAACACTAAGTAAGAATACTAGCAAGCTTTGTTTTATTAGCAGCAATAATAAACAAAATCTTATAAGATGGATCGAAGACACTGACTTAGGCAAAAATCACTCATTCTGTCACTACATAATGCCAGGTGCAGGAATAAAACAAATGTTGGCTAAACTAAAGTCTAAACTAAATGGTTTCACAAAATACGATTTTTGTGTGATTTTTATAGGAGAGTCAGACTTTAAATATTCTCAACAACTTAATACACTGATAGATGAGATTCATAATACTTTACGAGAATTACAACATACAAATATAATAATTGCTGTGCCGACATACATATGTGGAGCCAACATTTACAACTACAGAATAGAAAACTTCAATACACTGCTAAGCATGGACGCATTCACACATAAATATGCCTACATATTTGACTCTAATAGAAGCCTAACCTACGACATGTTATCTATAAAGACAGGAAAGATAAATAATAAAGGAATAAAAAATGTAATGGAAAAATTATCTTTTGAAATACAAACTATACAGCAGGAAACTCTTGGAAGTTTATCAACAGAAACACAAGATTCCACGCCGACATTGGAATCGTTGTTTTTCGAGAATAGATACTTACATGTTCTACATCAAAACATTGCGGGATTGTTGAGTAAATCTGATGCTCTTCAAATTAGTCTTGAGGAACTCTTCGAAAAACGTATAAGTGTAGATGTTATATGTATATCAGAGCATTTCATGATGGCAGGACATGAAGTCTATTTGAACTTACCGAACTACACACTTGCGGATTGCTTTTGCAGAAAAAATAGCAAACGGGGAGGTGTGTGTATTCTTGTGAAGAAAGAACATCAATGGAGAGAGCTATCGGAAGTTAAAAATATATCCGTTGCAAATGTATTCGAATGTTGTGCAATCGAATTAATTAGTTATAAAATTGTCGTAGTGTGTTTATATCGTATTCCTAATAATAGTAATTTAAATTTATTTTTTGATAAACTCGACAAAGTCTTAATGTATGTGAATAAAATTAAATGTAATAATGTATTAATAGCTGGTGACTTCAATATTGACATGTTAAAAAATAATAGAACTACTGTGGACTTAGAATGTTTATTATTAAATTATAACTTAAGATTGACAATAAAACAAGCAACCAGAATAGCTAGCATGACTTGTATAGACAATTTTGCACACAATTATAAAAGAAAGTGTAAAACGGAAGTGTTGGAATTTACTCTATCTGACCACACAGCTCAATTGATAAAGCTCCCAGTCAAAAAGACTTTAAAATTGAAGTTCTGGCGCAAAAAAATGCGCGATTACAGCACAGAAAATATACAAAAATTTAAACTTTGTATTGAAAACTTAAGTTTTACAGAAGTATACAATTCTAGTGACCCTTCTTTGGCATACCATCATTTCTGGGAGAACTTCAAACTTTTCTATGATCTCTGCTTTCCAAAGAAAATAATCAAAATAAATACTACTAACAAGCCGAAGTGGATATCACGAGGGCTAAAAATATGTAGCAAAAAGAAACGAGATCTGTTATGGAAATTTAGATTAGAACCCACTAAAGCTAATAAATTAAAGTACACAAGTTACTCTAAACTGTTCAAAAAACTCATAAGACTAACAAAAAAAGCACAAAATGACTATAAAATTAAAATCTCTAATGACAAATCTAAAACTACATGGCAAATAATCAATAATAATAGACTAAATGTACCAAAGGAACCTATCGCTAAAATAAAATTAAATAATAACTACGTCTATAGTCCCACACGAATAGCGGACTCTTTTAATAACTATTTCATAGACAAAGTAAAACCATTAGAAGACTATGGTAATAAAATGAATTTTCATTACAGACAAAAATCCATGTTCATGGCTCCGAGTCTTCCACAAGATATCCATAAAATAATAAAAAGTTTAAAAAACACAAGTAGTGTAGGATATGATGAAATATCAACTAAAATAGTTAAAGCCGTAAGTGAATACATTTGCCATCACTTAAGTCACATTATAAACCTCAGCATTCAAGAAGGTATCTTCCCAGAACAACTTAAAATGACCATTGTTAAACCAATATTTAAAAAAGGCAATAAAGAATCAATGGAAAACTATAGGCCCATAGCGTTAATCTCTATATTTTCAAAAATCTTTGAAAAATATTATTATAATGAAATAAATGCTTACCTAGAAAAAAATAACATCTTTTGTAAGGAGCAAAAAGGCTTTCGCCAGAAGCAAACAATAAATATGGCTATTTATAACTTCTACAAAAATATAATAATTCATGTTGATCAAACAACACCTATATGTGCTATATACTGTGACATGACACAAGCCTTTGACTACGTAGACCATAAAATTTTAATCAAGAAACTTGATGCATATGGAATAAGGGGAAATGTGTTGGATTTGATTAACTCATATCTGAGTAATCGTCGACAAAAAACAATAATAACTAGGTTAGACTTAAAAAAGAAAATCGAGGAAACTTACTCGTCATATGAGCGCAATACCGAGTTTGGTGTTCCTCAAGGCAGTGTCTTAGGACCCCTTTTATTTATCGTGTACATCAATGACTTGCCGAACACTATTAACCATCCTATGTCACTATTTGCTGACGACAGCACTATAACTCTGAAATGCAATGACTTTGATAATTATAGATCTGACATAATCGATTCACTAACATCAATAATTTTATGGCTCAATAATAATAATTTAAAAATTAATATTAATAAAACTCATGTTATGCACTTTAGCCAAAGATCAGAAAATCCGGATATTGAAGTTTCATACCAAGGCAATACTGTGCAAGCAGTCGATAATGCCAAATTCCTTGGTTTACATATAGATAAAAGATTAAATTGGAAAAATCATATCGATGAATTGAATAAAAAAATTAGTAGTACTGCATTTGCTTTACACAAGCTGTCAACAGTTATCAACATTGATGCACTACTCACAGCTTATCATGGGCTGGCTGAGTCAGTACTACGATATGGTATCATATTTTGGGGGAACTCCACCAACAAAGAGTTAGCATTTAAAGCCCAAAAAAGATGCATACGGGCTATGTTTGGACTTCAGATTATTGACAGCTGTAAACCGCTATTCATGAAATATAAAATTCTAACACTTCCGTCACTATATGTATACGAGGTAGCCATGTTTGTGAAATGTAATCCGCACCTATTTCCAAAATTATCGGATAAGGTTTGTAGAAACCGACGTGATGGGGATAAACTCTCTTTGCAATCTGCCAAAACAACATTGTTGAGTAATAGCGTAGTTTGCATGGCGCCTAAAATATTCAACAAAGTTCCTCAGAGTTACAAAAAGCTGAACACCAATATGTTCAGAATTCATTTTAAAAAATTGTTACTTGACAAATGCTACTACAGCATTAAAGAGTTTTTGAATGACAAATTTTAAATAATTTTATGTACTTGTTAGTTATTGTTGCTGTTTTTGATTATTTGTTTGACATATTTTTGATTTGACTTAATAATTTGTAAAATTCTGATTTTGACTATTTTTCAATTTAAATTCAATTTATTTCAATAATTTGACATGCTGAGTTTAATTTTATATTGCATTTATTTTATTTTACATGCCAGTACTGGCAAAACATGTTGATACTTAGCTATTAAAAATAACATCTATACATTGTAATTTATGTTCTTACACATGTTTAGTAAATAAAAATATCTTTATCTTTATCTTTATCTTCAATTATTATTTTGAGTAGGTAGGTACACCTAAAAATTTGTTCAAATAGCTAGAGCCAACTCTTGATTTTTCCATGTCAGGGAATATTATCATAAACCTTTTAAGCAAATTACTTAGTTAGCCTCTTAAATCCATTCATCTATAAAGAAGTTTTGTTCTACCTAACTTTATCAAAATCAGCATTTAACACAAACTTTCGTAAGTAGGTACTTGTAGACGTCAATTAGACACTCAGCTAATTTAGAAATTCTAGAGAGAGAGTGAGAGAGAGAGTTGAAAGAGATAGGTTGCTAAAAGCACTTAGAAGATTGTTTTAAAAATAACTGTGAATCAATTTTAATTAAGTATTTTTTTTTAATTTCCCGGAATCTTTATAGTTGCTGCGTGCTGCACAGCGATTAGTCGCTTCAAATATGAACACGCATTCATTGAAATATCAGCTGTCGATTAGTGTGTTTTGTAAGGGAGAATTTACACAGTTGCGTTGTGTATGCAAAATGTTGGTGAGCGTTGTTGTTTGTTTTTGGTGGTGGTTGTTTTGGTTGAGTTGTGGTTGAGATGTGATCTGTACCGGAAATTCAGTTGCGTTTGATGACACAATGCGGTTCGTGTGGATTAGACTATTGATTATCATACAAATGACCTGCCGCCCACGTGTTAACCCTGTGTTGTGACTTTTATGTGACGAGTGGTTGTGGTGCGTCTGAATACTGCCTTACTGTCAGTCAGTTTGGCAGCAACTATTTGTGATAAGTGTTTATGACATCCCATAAACTAGTAATTAGGCACTATAATTTCTCTCTCATTTGTAAGGTTTTAACTATTATTAATTCTAACAAAATAAGAAAGAATCTTCTTAATTTATTTAAATTATTATAAAGGACGATTGAATAACAACATTCGTTTTTTGATGACCTATTTACTTTGTTTTCAAAATCGAAATCAGAGAGCATCAAACACTATTCAATTGACTCTTGTCTACTTAAAATATCAACGTTATGTTATCTGTTTCAAAAACACTAGAATTTCGCGCAGATATAAAACTGCCAATTTAGGGAATAGGCTAACCCGCATGGTTGCTTACACACAATGCTTACCATATTAATGCATAACTACGTAAGTTAATTTATATGCCAGCTACAAAAGCTGTCAAATTTTCGATAATGGTATGTAAAATTAAGAAAGGGAATCAAAGTGGGCTGTGAGCAAAATATGGTTGACAAATTACGTTGTAGAGTATTTATTATTAAATTAAATTCTTATTGGACTCCACTTTTGGAATTAAATAATACTCTTCCAATAAGCATGTAGATACTTATAAAATATATTGTAGAGGGCCTACGTAACCCAGATCTTATTTACTTACACTTTCGACCCTCGTTCTCATAAGCCTGTCTTTTATTTCTCAACCCTTCCCTGGACCGATTATTCCGCTCAAATGAGAATCTTATACATTCTCTCCTTAGAGTCGCTGTCTTCCCAATCGCTTTGATTTCATATCCGCCTCTTTTGTTGTCTCGTATACGACTGAAACACGATTCTCGGGATATTTGGGAGTAATCTTAATAATATTTATCCTTTAGTCTATGTACGTGAATAAAATTAAACTTGCATTACTAACTCGATAGTTCTGTCATGACACTGGCCAGCACAAAAAAAACATCAATGTTACAGGATTGTAAGCTGTGGAGGTATTTTCTGTTCTCAACATATAAAAAAATGTTAGGTAGTTATTTTTGTCTCGTAACATAGGGTTTTAATTATTTAAAAGCACTAGCAAAGTTCATTTAAATAAAGAACCAAGAACTTTTTGATTTCGATTTCAACCTGCTTGAACCTTGTACGGGACCCAGACCATTTGCTTCTGAGATACAGTACAAGAAATGAGCAGTTACTCTGGAAGAGCCTTGAAGGAAGACTAGTCGTCTGAGATATTTATTTTTACCATAATTTGCCCAGACTGCTGAAATTATTTTAAAATGTATAGTAACATCTGACTCGGTTGTCGACATTTCTATGTTGGTTTCCTAAGAGTTTAGTTTACTGGCATCCTTTCATTATTTTGAGGTACTTCGTGGCCCATGTTCCCAGAGGTGGCTTTATATGTAGCCAAATGTTTCATAAAGCACTGCTCAACGCCTGTTGCAATTATGACCGTGATTATATGTTTGCATGTAAGTCTTACCTAAAGCTTTACATAACACTGATAGTACGTTTGTACTTTGACATAAATATTGATGCCGGCGCGTCACAGGACGTTTCGTATCACCCTTGTTCGATCAACGAAATGGCTTACAAGACTCAAGGTCTCCTGTTCTTATAGCCCTGGATTTTTTTTATGAGGACAAATATAATTTGAAGGTATGAATCAAAAGCAGTACTTAAAAATATAATGCCAAGTTATTATGGTTTGGTACTATTCCTCTTTTTCTTATGACAGTATTTCTTGAATTTAATTCGCGTGTACAAATTTGTGTAAATCGCGTTGAGTTTTTATAAACTAGTTTTTCAGAATAAATAAATGGGCACGGTAATAATAAACTTGACGGTGTTGAAAATCATAAATCATATTTATTAGGTAAGGAATTATTCAATTCAAGGTAAGACTGTACTCACTTATTCAATTAATAGATCAAATAGACTCTAATAATGATTGATTGTCCGGAACAGTTTTATTGATTTTATAATTCCTAAGCTTACATAAAGTTCCTTCAATTCAGCCTATTGCTTATTTATGTAATTGGTGGTCTCGCTTTACAGTTCAATAGAAGTATAGAATAAATGAAGCTCATTAATATTTTTTTTATATTACCAGAGGAAAAGTGACAAGGCTTAAAGTGGAAATGAGCTTCACCATATGCATATTCCATTTTAAGGAAAATGCATGTCACCAAAATCACATTGCTTTAGAGATCCAGCTGATACCTTCGCTTATTAGACTGTCTGGTAATGAGGAGGCTGATCGATTGGCTACAGTAGCAGCTAGCGATGGTTCTACCGTGAGAATACACCGCAATCATTCGAAAATTTCACTTTAAACGTAAATTTACGACCTATAGACAAAGCATTTTGACAAACATTTACTTGATCACATCATTTGGTACTTTATGATAATAATACATTTTCTCCTTGTCTACTTTGGTTTACTAAAACAAAAATGAAAGGAACTCATGTTGTTATTGCTCTACGACTGAGGACTGGACACATGCCATTAAATTTCGATAATTATTATTTTGATCCGTTCAAATACTTATACCACTAAAAAGCAAAAAAATATATTATATTCAATTAAAACAAAAACAGTCTTCAAAACTAAAAAAAGGAAATAAAAATGGTCGGTGCCATATTTCTATATTTGGAATAAACGTTAACTCTTGTCTTTGGCACCGACCTCAAAAAAACATAATTGGCATTTAGAGTTTCTTTAATACACAATTTTATTTCTCCATTTTTAAGTTTCAGGTGGTTTTTGTTTTATTTTAAAATAATGTATGGGGTCAGAATTTAGTTGCTGACGGTATCCACTTTCCACAAGGGGGGTCCCTTGTGGAAAGTGGATACCGTCACTTATAAATACCGGCAATAACAAGGAAAAAATCACTTGTTCTTGCAGGTGCGTTGTCATCATGAGGCCTAAGATGAAATGCCTTCAATGCCCAGTAATTACACTGACTTTTTCCCCTTCAATCCAAATACAGAAAACTGTTTCACGGCTGAAATAGGATAGGCGATGGTACCTACCCAGTCGAACCTACATTCTAGTAAACCATGGGGAAGTGTCGGTGGCGTAGTGCGTAAAGGCGTTGTCTCCCACCCGGGAGGCACCGGCTCGAACCCCGTCACGTACCAATGTGTTATCAAATTTTTGATTCTATGTACGTTTAATCGACGCTTTTACTATGAAGGAAAACATCGTGAGGAAACCTGCTGCTGGTTGTGTGTGAAGTCGACCAACCCGCACATAGCCAGCGTGGTTGACTAAGGCCTAATCACCTAATATGGGGTATGTCCGAGCCTCTCGATGGGGACATTATATGAGCTGTTGATGACCTAGTAAACCTAGCACAAATATATACTCCCTTGAATCACATCCACGAGCTCTGGATCAAATTCCGGTGGATGAACTACTCGACCACGGAATGGAACCACTATCAAAGCCATTATTCAAACCCCCTCTGGCTATAGAACTGAAGACTTTTAGTAATGATAGAAGTAAGCGAAGAACGACACCGAAGCGGTTGTCCAAAACAAGGATAAAAAATACGAATTTCTCTGCAAATCTTTGCTGTAATAATATAATGAAACGATAAATTTCATGACCGTCATTGTATGATCGTAATCCCCGGTGGCGAGCTTTAGAAAACCCTTACTTTGTTTTGTGTTGTACCGATTCTGAATTTGGTAAAAAGTTGTACATGTAATCGGTAGGTATTAAAGGTAGAATACATCTACTTACATTGTTCTTTTTATTAAACTTTAATGGATATAAAAATATATAGCTAAGTTCCTAACTGAATAAGACTTCTTACATAGTATACGTTAAAAAAAGTGTTGCCGTTAAGCTTTTCTTTTGCAGAAAAAAAGCTCTCTCGGCAGTTAAATAATATATAATAGGTGTAAATATGTCTGAGTGAGTGAGTGCATAGCAATATTAATATATTAAATTATGTATTTTAGTATTTATAATAAGAATTATATGATTGCTAGCGAAATGGTAGTCATTAGGTTACAATTGTCAATACTTTGATTATGATTTATTTATTCTCATTTTAACATTATCTAAGTATCATTCTATTTGTATGTATATAATTATTCTATAGAATAAGTATTATATTTATATTCTATGTAATTTATATTCTAAGAGTATCGGGTGTTACATATGTTGCTTGTTTTACATTCACGTCAAAATATTCAACTGTCAAGGTAATGATAAATGTTATAGTTAGATCATCACCAACATCACACATCATCATCATCATCAACAGCTCATATAATGTGCCCATCGAGGGCCTCGAGCCTACCCCACATTAGGGGCGATTAGGCCTTAGTCAACCACGCTGGCCAAGTGCGGGTTGGTCGACTTCCCACACCAAGAATTTCTTCATAGGTGTGTGCAGGTTTCCTCACGATGTTTTCCTTCACCGTAAAAGCGTCGATCAAACGTACATATGAATTCAAAATCTGAAAACACATTGGTACGTGGCGGGGATCGAACCAGTGCCTCCCGGATGGGAGACGACGCTCTTACGCACTACGCCACCGACGCTTACCATCATCATACACGACGATGGATTAAATAGATACCTACCTTTTATAAAAAAAAAATATAAAAAATACAAACACGCGCTATCGAGCGTAAGAACAAACTTGGAAAAATAATCGCGCAAGATTAAGCTTACAGGCTTTATCATAATAACAACAGCCTTTCTAATACGACCCACTGCTGGGACACGAGGCCTCTCCTTGTCATCAAACGAGGTTTAGGCAGTAGTCCACCACGCTTGCACGCTTGCCAAGTGCAGATTGGTAGACGGAGTATACCACCATGAAATAAAAGTTTGTCGCCACGTCACAAACTATCGTGCGTAGCTTGAATCGTTAAATTGATAAGTTGTTGTCGTATTGCATTTATTTTTAAAAAGTAGCTAGGTAGATTGATAAATAAATTTCACATATCACTATCATCATCCAAGCGTTATTCCAGGTTGCGCCTAACACGCCCGGGGTCCGCTTTCCTACTTTTTAAGCGATTTCAAAAAGGAGGAGGTTTTCAATTCGGCTGTATTTTTTTTATGCTTGTTATCTCATAACTCTTTACTATAGGTGTATCGATTTAAAAGTCTTTCGACATTTGGAAGCTGGTGCTTATCATATGGTCCCATTTAAATTTAATCGACATCTGACGACTAGTTTTTGAGTTATCACTAATAATGCCTATTTAATTGACATCGATGATATCTTATCACTTGTGTGTCTAAAAGATATCTAAATTCCTGAAAATTTATATGCTAGAAAAATGCACTGAAAAAAATCGACTTGCCTCAGGCGGGAAACGAATACTAATACTACTAGATACTAATAGATTTTAGAATTCTTACATTAGAAATCTTCTTCGAAGTATTAAAAGGGCACACATGTTTATGGGAAACATATTAAAACAATGTAGGAGTTACTAGAAAAAATGCACTGAAAAAAATCGACTTGCCTCAGCAGTGTCTCGGTGGCGTAATGGTCAACGCGTCCACCCGGATTGTGGAAGGTGCGGGTTCGAGTCCCGCCTGAGGCAAGTCGATTTTTTTCAGTGCATTTTTCTAGTATTATATTTACGCGTTTGTAAACGCAAAAATAAAAAAAATAATTTATATGCTTATAACACTAAAAAGGAAAATAAAATTATTTTCAAATAAAAAAACCGCCTGTTTATAAAAAACTTTTTGAGGTCGGTGCCAACCTCAATATTTGGAATAGACGTTGTCACTTGAAATTTGGGACCGACAAAAAACATTTAGATTTTTATAAACAGTATATTTATTTCTCCGTTTTTAGTTTCGAAGGCGGTTTTTTTTCCTCCTCTACTTCGCACGATCTTCGCCCTCCCGTTTAGTAAGGCCATTGGCACATACAGGGTGTAAAAGACATGAACAGTCAAACGAGAACCATGTATTCTGGTCACCATCAACAACATTTTTTTCCTTTAGACTATACCTGGGAAATTGATAGTTACGATTTTATTGAAGGTCAAAGTCATAATTTTTTTTTTCATTATTTTATGAAAACGTATTCTATACGTTATTTCTTAATTATTGTCCAAAGAAACATTATAATTTTTTTAGTATTTCATAACAAAAAATGGCTTCAAAACGTTAGCGTTAAATGTAGCTCACTCGATGCGCACGGACACTAACGAACGGGGCCGCCATCTGGCAAACTTATTGCGGTTTTGCGAGTTGCGTGCGAATTGAGCCCTTTACATTGCACGGTACAATTTGCAATTTTTTTTAACACCAAAAAATAAAAATCATTTCTCAGCAATAATTTTTTTTGCACGGTACAATTTGCAATTTTTTTAACACCAAAAAATAAAAACCATTTCCCAGCAATCATTTTTTAAAATATGTCTTATTTTGATGTATAGAATACATGGTTCTCGTTTGACTGTTCATGTCTTTTACACCCAGTATATCCTTCCCTACGACGTCAAGCCAGCACCTCTTGGATCTTCCTCTCTTAACGGGGCCAAACGGAGGCAGATAAATAAACTCCACTAACAGACTTAATGAGAAATAGAAAACTGTAAGAATAGAAATGATTGCCTTCTATTGTTAATGGCTTCCCTACTAATTAGCGTAATTGTTTCTTCGTACCATTTCTGTAGAGAACGGCTCAGTGAAAAACTCGGTTGTTTTGTAATGACCAATTACGTGTTGATGCAAAATTAAGTACGTACTTATATTACGAATATCTCGTTATTTAGTTGAGAAGAAAAAACATTCGTGACATTTGTCTGTATACAATTAGGTACTTTGTTGACAAATGAATGATCACATTTGACGCATGACCGCGCCACTATCGACAACTTCTACTTTATGGAATAATTTTATTTAAGCGTTTACAAACGCGTAAATATTACTAGAAAATATGCACTGAAAAAAAATCGACTTGCCTCAGGCGGGAAACGAACCCGCATCTTCCGCAATCCGGGCGGCTGCGTTGACCATTACGCCACCGAGACACTGCTGAGGCAAGTCGATTTTTTTCAGTGCATTTTTTCTAGTAACTCCTACATTGTTTTAATATGTTTCCCATAAACATGTGTGCCCTTTTAATACTTCGAAGAAGATTTCTAATGTAAGAATTCTAAAATCTATTAGTATCGTAATTAATATTATAGATGAGAGTGTGCGTAAACAGCTGAACCGATTGTCGTGAAATTTTGTATGTACCCATATTATTATATTCCAAATAAGAATACAATCGAAAGCGTTGCCCCTATATCACATAAATAGTTATCATGAATAAACAAAATGACATATATTTTATTGTTATGTTTTTCGTAATAATATATCACATTCATTGGTATACATTATCAATAAATTATATTTCCTCTCGTGGGATATTTCGCTGTCTTCAATTACTACTGTTTACAAACTAATCAATTGTTTCTAGTTAGTAATAAACTAAACAATTGTACAGATAGATAGTAATTTACTTATCCACGTGACAATTTTCTCTTTTATTTTTTGTTTTTCTCGTAATACTACTGCAAGAAGAAGATCTTACTTTTCTAAGTAATATTTAAAATATTTTTTTACAGTTGTACTTATTTGATTATGTTTTAGTTTTGTGTTATATTTAAATTCTATACATGTACTTTTTAAACGTTTAAAAACGTATACAGCTGCCGCAAAAACGTAATACGATATACGATATTTGCAAACATCTTAAAATAATAAATTCAAGAGCAACTAACAATTTAAGCTCGTGCCTTATACTCACTTACCTCTAGAAATGTATGTTTAATTAGATGAAATACGAAATTCCGCTCCAGTATAACAGTCACAGACCATGTGTGCTCACTCACATACAAAATGCTCACTTCGTTTGATTACACCAACAACGTTATGGCGTGTGGAGTGCGTCTATCGAATTGTCTTTTTAATTTCCCGGTCTAAGCTTACGTAAGTATTAGTTTCGCGAGATGTGGCAGCGTGTCTCGGTTAGGCGGGCGGGCGCCGCGCGATGCCCTTCGCCACTGTAGCTCTGCCGCTCCGTGGGGCCACACCGCGCATGCCTTCACTACAATAAGCCTAAGCTCACACAGACGCCTGAAGAAACTAACACCGTAAAACTGATTCTTATTTTGGCATGAACCGCGTCGAAATCCACGTATCGGAGGTAAATCGCGCAATGCGCTAGTTTGGCCGCTTTATTAGGAACATAACATTTATTGACATTGTACTTCAAGCTTTATTTGTCGCTTATTTTAAAAGTTCATAGTAATTAAATTAAATAGTTATTAATTGATTTTTTTCAGTATTATTTTAGGTACGTAATTGTGGATATAGTCTAAACGAATTCCCGTTTTTAACTACTTATTCATGGACTTGTATTTGCATTAGTGATAGGTAATTGGATCACTGTGTGTTTTTAGTTCTTCAATTATTTTCCATATTGCAATATCATCAAAGTTGAAAAAAAAAACAGTTTCTTTTTTATATAAAACAAACAGGTCAAATTGTTTTAAACAAGTGTTTTTTTTTCTTTTAGTTTGGGCCATTAATTTAAAATTAAATAGACCTATACGAGTATTAATTCATTTCCAGACTAGGTATTTTCAAATTCACCATAGTAAATTAAATATTTACAAAAATCGATCAATGGATAAACATTTATTTTATGCTGCGTGCGTACCTATATCTAATCCGTACTAAACGCTTTACATTCATTCTGTATGTTCTAACTTATGTTTATTTTATTAGGGGAAACCCTAATATTTATATTGTTTTATTATAATGTATGTTTTAAAAATACGTGTTATCTTGTCCTATAAGCTTCAAGGAACTGTAGACCTTAGTAGGTATATGGTTATAATTTCCAGTCGATATCTCCACTCGTTCTTGACATAAGCGCATAGCTCGATGATTTATTACATACTAAATTTCATAGTTGTAGGTCAACGGGAAGTATCCTATGAATTTTGATTCCCTGGAGAATGCCGATATATATTTTTTGTGCGGCATAAACATACCTTTTTTGTGCGTTAACTAAGAAATTTGATTTTTTTCACAGCTACAAGGGACAGTAGACTTGAGTATATGGTGTTAATTTCAACTTGATATCCTTTAAGGGTTCTCCGTTCTTTCCGAGGAACGGAACCCTAAAAAATAGCATGGACTCAAATGGTTTTAAGTCAAGCAAATTATAGTCCTAAATATTAATTTATTTTCATTTATTTCCATTTATTCGCACTGACAAGAAGTTTTAAAGTTTGTTTTTTTTTCTAAATTTTTTATGCATTAAGTACTTATTTGAAAAAAAAAATGTTTTTGAACACGTGATCAAAACACGGTTTTAACGAAAACTGTTTTAAACATGTGTTTTGAAACATTTGTTTTATTAATGTCAACTCTAGATATCATAACACAGTATATTTACGTGAATGATCATAAACTAAAAAAACAATAGTCAGTATTAAAGTCTCATTTGTTTGTTTCACTCACTCGTTTTATAACGAACATGAACTGGATTCGTTGTATGTTGAATTAAATACGACTGATGTATTTTGCTTATAACATAACGTGCCTAGGGCAAATTATTCAGAGAATTTTGTCTGAAATTTATGAACTCAAAATTATTTACCAATAAAATTATTACAATTTCGAATAGTGTTTGATAACTTTCGCTAATAGAAATCAAACAACTTTCACACTTTTCCCATTCATCAAGATCAAATAAAGTATCATTAAGAACTTTTGATAATTATACTAAGATTTATTGGGCATTCGTGCTTATAACGATTAAGGAAAATATACATATCGTGGCCAGATCGTATAATTGGCCAAATCATGAAATGTGCGGCATATCATGAAATGCTGCTGGACCATAAAAATCTCGTCCACTGGTCGAATAGCCCACTATCTAAAAACGGGAGTGATCAGTAGGTTCATGGTTATTTTTTTATGACCAAGCGGAGTGGACTGTTTGTGGGAGAGTCTGATCTACGTATCTGTGTGATCAGTAGGTAGACGATATGCCCAAGCATTTCATGATCTGGCCAATAATACAATCAGGACACATACCACAACAAAACTTCAACCACAAACCACAACACAATCACAACACGTGAGCGAAAGCTAACTTGTATGAATACGTGGGGTGGACTAAAAGATACTATTAAAGGTCAAAAATTAATTTATTGTTTCTCAAAATATTCTCCCTTTGCGTTAATGCGCTTTTTTATGCGAATAAACCAATTTTGAAAACTTTTGTGCCACTCTTCCGTGGTGACCTCAGAAACGTATTTTTCATACGCTTCGACAACCTCTTCTCGTTGACTGCGTAATTGGTTCTTAATTTTTGGGAACAGAAAAAGGTCACAAGGTGTCAGGTTGGGACTGTATGCAGGATGGCTCATGAGTTCTACGTTTTTCGCCTACAAAAATTCGTTTGTCTGTCTGGCCGTGTGGGAACTAGCATTGTCGTGGTGCAAGATGATACGGCGTTTACGGCTATTTTTACGAAGTTCATTCATAATTTCCGGCAATTAAATGGTCGTGTACCAGCCACCATTCACGGTACGACGATTCTCTAAAGCAACAGTAGCCACGTGTCCAGTTTTATTAAAAAGAAGCGATCCGCTTAGATACAATTTTCACGCGCGCCGCTTTGGTTGGTTTCGGCTCATCTTGAAAGAGCCATACGCTCGATTGCTGCTTTGTTTTGGGATGACAGCAATAAATCCATGTTTTGTCACCTGTTACTATGTCCCTCTACAAATTTGACGTACCTTTGTTGAATCTGGTAAGCATGGTACTGCACCAAGCGACGTGGTCCGTTTTTGAGCCTCGGTCAAATTGTGTGGGATCCGTCGTGAGCACAGCTTTCTCACACCCAAATGTTTGTGTAGGATTGATTGTATTTGACTCATGCCTATGTCTAAGGATGCGCTAATCTCATGGTAGGTCACATGCCTGTCTGTTTCAATGATACGGTGCACAGCATCGATGTTTTTGTTGTTCACAGCGGTGGACGGGTGACCATCGCGAGATTCATCACTGAGATTGACACGACCGCGCTTGAATTCTGCAAACCAGCTATAAATAGTCATTTTGCATGGTGCTTCATCGCCAAAAGCAGACGAAGCCGAGTGATGCTCTGTTTAGCTGTCAAATTACACTTAAAATAAATATTAATAACTGAACAAAACAGATAAGAAGTGTTAAAGTCGAAATCGTTTAAAATACTTCCAAAACAATTCAGATTATTTCCTTACGGACGAGTAAATTTAGAACTTGGGATATTTCATCAAAAAGTTATTTTTATTGAAATGCTATACTCAGTATTAGTTCTAGTGTGTTTTAATGAACAGGAGAAAGCAAAAGCTCGAAGACAATCTGAAACATTTGTATTAATTAGTTCATATAAATATTCTTTTAATTAAATGGCGATCGCGACACACAAAGATTACGCATTTCGCCAATGTCAAGTGAAATTGTACTTGGGGTGAAAAATGGAATCTCTCAACACATGTTTTTCCAACAAGAACTCGGGAGAGACTCCGTTATATATAATTATAATTAGTTGTACCGTAGTCGTTGTAAGAGGTTTGTACTATTAACTGTTATTATTAACGGTGTGCACACGACTTACGTCAAAGTTGTCACATTTTGTGGATTTTTCAGACCTACTTTTGAAGCGACATGAACAGAGTTTCCAAAAAATGTACATTTTCCAGGAAGATAATTCGTGATTTAAACTGATATAGAGATTATATTTTTATTTACATTTATAGTTTTGAAAAGCGATGAGAAGCATAAGACGCAGTTTTATGAATATGTAGTTTGGAGCTATCTTTTAGATGAAATACAAGCATCATAATGGCAAATAAGACTTTGCAAAAATTGTTTATCCAGTAGAAAATATGTTAGTATAAACCACTATAGAGCCTAAATAAGTAAAACATTGAGATAACATATTAAAAAATATACCAAAAATTTAAAAATTGGTAAATTTTAATGACGTTTATTACAATGTATTTGAAATTAAAGTTATTTAATATACTGATTATATTAAAATACATATAATGCTAGACATAAAAATAATATTAGAACATTGTTAAACGCACTAAGATATTTTTAATAATTATTTAAAATCTGAGTTCGCTGCAATTTTTCGATTGTACACCCCGGGTTTTCCCAGCTAGTGGACCTATCGCTCTGCGAGCGATTTCTATGTGTGTATGGGGTCATATAGACATTGTGTATCCAACAACAATACAGCGAAAAAAATATTATTGGTACTCCGATGAATGCACGCTCTTAAAGTCTGGTGATATTAAGATCAAGTCAATTAGAGCGACCAAAAGTTATAAAATAAAATCAATTAGTTGGTTCTCAATCTTGAAAAAAGTACAGTATTGTTTTAAAATTATTATACTTTTTGTGTAAGTATAATAATAGAACATTATTTTTTGTTCTTTAACATAATACCAAAAATATTATCTTGCCGATAAGTTGAAAAAATATAAAATGATTGTCATACGCATTTTATTTTTAGTAATTTATTGTCACAGCATCTCATTATAGTTTTGCCGCGACTTGGTCCCTCTTTCTTCCAGATAAGTAGGCACTAATAGGTAATAATGCCGATACTTGTAACTACAAAACGCTTTGCTTATTCATGCTCGAGTTGACTTGGTTTGTCAAGGAACTTATGTTTCCATCGTTACTCGTTCGTTAATTTCGGGTTGCGTTGACTCGTAGTAAGAGCAGTACTTTATAGGGAGTGGCAGAACAAAACTCTCCCTCGCGCTGAGGAGTCGGTCCTGGGCGTCTTCGCAAACGGTACCGGAACTTCTTCTCAACAGCGCTAAGGCGTCATCCTCGGGTTTTAGTGGGTAGGGTCCTATGGACAGTCCCACACTACTGGTCGGCTTTTCGGTTAAAAAGTAAAAATGACGTATTTTAGGATTTCTCGAAATTCAACCCCTAAGGGGACAAAATAGAGTATAAAAGTTTGTATGAGAAATCCGTCATTTTTGAAGTAAATCCATAAAAATTGGTATTTGGCCTTTCGGTTAGAAATTAAGAAAGGGGTATTTTGGAATATCTCAAAATTCAACTCCTAAAAGGGATGAAATAGGGGATGAAAGTGTGTATGAGTTAGCCGTCATTTTTATAGTAAAATCCATACAAATTGGTACCTATATGGCTTAACGGCTAATAATTAAGAATTATGTTTGTTACGATTTTTTGCATTTTAACCCTACGGGGACGAAGTTGGTTGCGAGCAAAAACTAGTATTTTATAAACTGCGGAGCTTTTACCTTGCTCACCTCTGTTTTCGGTAAATTAGTATTTTAGTCGAAAGTTCAGTATTTTATTCCAAAGTTTAGTTTTTTATTAGTAGCATTGTAATTAAAACACGCTCTTATTAGTTTAACACACTTTTCGATATCATTTGAGTTCTTTTTCGGTAATTCATTATAATGCAGCTTTCTTGGTATTATAGTCAGCCGCAGATCGCTGAAGATTAATTTGTCTGTCGGAACCATTATTATTTCCACTTAACAATTCCGAATGAAGTGGCAGCGATATTTGGCTTAATTTATTTTGACACCAGGTGTAATAAAGCCAGAAGTCTGAAGGCCTCATTTGCCGTGGATCTTTTTAACGAAGAACTTATGTTACCACGAGGTTTCTACGACTTCGCACATCTTGCTGTTTTTTTGAACTTTTAATGCGAACTTCCAGGATTTCTCTCTTACAAGCGTCTCTTGGTCGTATGAAGTCTCAAGGCATCAGAGTTAAGGGTGTTACTACCAAGTCGACCAAGCCTATTACTCCTTACGACCCTTGCTTATTCCGGCAGCCATGTTAAGGCTAATCAGATATTCGGAAACGCTAGTCGATCTATCCACTCTGAACGGGGTGGGTGGTCGGAATTCATAATTGATCGTTCTTTCCACTTTTTAATCAAATTAACAATGCCAGTCGACAGTTTAATATTATCTATTAAATAAAAACTTTCACTCTATGTTTCTTAACAGCATATTTTCACTAAACAAAAAATACATGAATTCTCTATCAAATAGAAGCCGGAACGGGCAGGTAGTACTTTATAAATTCTGCAATAAGTCAAGAACACGTAATTGTGTATTATAGGTATTATATTTTTAATTTATTTATTTATTTAGGCACATCAACAATATAAACACAAAAATTTCACAGTTTCTTACATTTATCTAAATCTAGTGCTTATATTAATTAAAGATATGCACAAAATTTTTAATTAGTAGGTAGAAAGTGGATGGATGGTGGACTATAAGTTAACATAAAACATTAAGATTAAGACAAGCAAATTAATCCACAACACAAGGAGTAAGCGCTCAATAGAATACTTTTTTTTTATAAATAAAAAGTTACAGTTCTAAAATATTTTTTTTAAATATCCATAATTCACCTTATTTTAATGTAAATTGACAATCGTTTTCTAAATTATTTTGCTGCAATAGCCATAATAGCGAAGAATTGCGCGTTTTTGCACGCATTCCAAAACCTTTACTAAATGTGGATGTTTATCTTTAATTTCATGTGAAATTGTCTTATGCCAGGTTTCTAATGAATTTATAGTCCTGTGAGGCACTCTGAATGAATTCCACACAGCCACAAAACAGTCCTTGAGCTTTGTATTTTCAAAGTATTTCACAAACTTTTCAATGATATAATGTTTACTAAGTATTTTGGGCCGGGTTTGTGTATGTTTCTATAAATAACTGTACACAGACGAGAGAGAAAATTGGAAGAAAGATACGTGAATTCCGTTTATCCACCCCAGTCAGGGTGGATAGATATACACACGTTTCTTATTAGGATGGATAAACGCAATAAATCTTTAATTAATATAAGCCCAAGATTTAGATAAATGTAAGAAACTGTGTAATAAAATAGAAATTTGACTGCCCCATTCTTATGCATTGGAATCGAATGCATATGGGTGGGACACTCAAATTTCTAAATTGATTAGAATTAAATTATATTTTGTATTATTTATCCCTCTGTTTGCTGTAATTAAATTTGACTAACCTAGCATTAAGTAATTTACTAGCAAAATTATGTATGGACTATAAGTTGAGTCTGAAATAAATGTTTATTATTATTATTATTAATAAGCTGACTCTTCAATGCTTTTAAAGTTGCATTGAAAGGTTAAACACTCCAAAAGTCTCTTATATAGTACACGATGAAAACAGTAGCATGATAAATGATTTTGATATAAACTCGCGTTGTCATAAAACAGTCTTTAAATATTTGATGCTGACTGTATCAGACGAGACGAAGAAAGATAGCTAATTATTCACGATAACAAGTATTCATTAAAAATACCGACGTCAATACCTAATTCATTCACTGGCTGCGTTCAGTAGAAATTGGCTCGCTTATAAATAATGAAGTTGATATTTTTCCTCGGAACCGGCGTTCGCAGACAGTAGCTGGTGGTTCTAACTTGCTGCTGAATAATGCGCGATCCTCTATTGATTCAGACTATTTCGAGCGTCGGCACCGCCGACCTCATTTATGCCAGTGTTTGAGCAAAAATCACATTACTTACAACCGTTTGAATAAAAAATTTGTTCATAACTTTAGCCGAATCATTTACTCATCATAATTAAAACAGCATTTTTAATTTAACCCACTGCTGGGATACAAGGCCTCTCCTTGTTATCGAAGGAGGCTTAGGCAGTAGTCCACCACGCTTGCCCAATGCGGATTGGTGGACGTAGACAGTGGACGGATCACCTTATGTGATCAATACCCCTTTGCTAATCCATTAGTTGCCTTTTTCGACAACCATTGGAGGATATGGGGTGGTTCTATTCTACTCTGTCCTCGCCCCCGTTCCCGTCGCACCCACGTCGCGTCTTTGACGTGTCTATCGTATGTATTTTGAAAGGGCGGAGACGTCTCTTCATTTCGTCTCTTCTGTGTGTTTTGCTTCGCGATGCTTTCATACATTTTGTATAAGAGTACATTAAAGAAGCGTCGAGTCTCCGACGCAACACTATCATCAAATATCTCCACATTATCACAGTCAAATAAAGGGGCTTGCGCCTTATTTGGCTACAGTAATGTGGAGATTGCTATCTGATGCTGGTAAAGTAGAATAGCATCACCCTATATCCTCCAATGGGTATCGTAGAAGGGGGCTAATGAATCAGCAAAGGGGTATTGATCACCTTATACTTCATCCACCAATCCTCATTGGGCAATCATGGTGGACTGCCCAAACCTCCTTGACAGCAAAGAGAGGCTTTGTGTCCAGCAGTGGGTCGAATTATAAAGGCTGTTATGATGATGATGATGATGAATGTGGAGATACTTTTACAGAGTGACCAATATTATGTTTTTATGCTATGTGATTAGCAAGCAAGCATACGGCACACTTGATGGTAAATAATCACCTATAGACGATTGCAATACTGGGATGTCACTCAAGAGTTTGCCTAGAAAACTTTCATCATCATCAACAACAGCTCATATAATGTCCCCAGCGAGGAACTCGAGCCTACCCCACATTGGGGGCGATTAGGCCTTAGTCAACCACGCTGGCCAAGTGCGGGTTGGTCCACTTCACACACGACCTAAGAATTTCTTCATAGGTGTGTGCAGGTTTCCTCACGATGTTTCCTTCACCGTAAAAGCGTCGATTAAACGTACATAAGAATTCAAAATTTGGAAACACATTGGTTGGTGGGGTTCGAACCGGTGTCTCCCGGCAGGAAGACAACGCTCTTACGCACTACGCCACCGGACGATTCCTTTACCGCCTAATTATTGCAAACCGTGGCTACTATTCCAATGCTAACTAAGAATTTTGGCAGATCATTTCTATGTCATATAATCAAGAAATGGAATTCGGCGTGAAGAAGCACCTTGTAGGTAAGCAAGACAAGAGTGGCTGGATTTGTATATTTGAATTTGGACTCTACTCTTGCTAACCATCATGTGAGTGATGTGAGGAGTAGAGACAAGCTTCTATGATCATATAAATTGATTATAATAAATTGTGTGTAAAATAAGGTTATAAGTTTATAGTTCAAATTTCGAAGGAAAATTTCATTTTCTTCTTTTTAGAGCATTTAAATAAAAAAAAATGTTTTAAATTTATTTTTTACTTTTAGTTACCGCTGGCTAGGTTTCTGAGTCTGTTCATCTTATTCAACGCATCATTCGTAAACGTTCGTTTGCCGGTTAGTTTAGAATAATTTCCCATTTAATAACCCATACTATAACAAAGCATAAAAAACTCTAAAAGTCCGCCATATTGGTTTAAGACTGATGTCAGAGTATTTTTCTAATTATTCTCGAAAAGCATTTTCATTTGATACCCATATTACAAAAGTGCATAAAAAATAACTATTCCGCCATCTTGGATGTTCCGCCATATTGGATTTAGAATGACGTCACATTATTTTTCAAGTTACTCTCAAAAAGCCTTTTTTTTGATATCCATTATGTAGAAATGCATTAAAAATAACTATTCCGCCATCTTGGATGGTCCGCCATATTGGATTTTGAATGAGGTCACACAGCTTATCGTGTATTGTCATCCAAACTAAACGTGTATACAAAATTTCAGCTCAATCGGTTGAAGATATCTGCTTCAAAATCGAGTAGCAAGATTCCACCCGAACAAACAAAAGCTTTTAATTAAAAATATCTGTTTTTAGCAACAAATTGAAATCAATTGATGCCTTAGTTTCGCTTACCATTCGCCATAATAATATACATACTATAAGATTAATTAAAATCCAACATAATCCACGCTGTTTATATTTAATTGTTAGTTCGAACCTTGTTTTATGTTGTAAAGTTTGAATAATTGCTTCGTATCACGTTATGACTAACGACTGTAAAATATGGCTCAGCCATTGTAATTTGAAGTACTAATCACAGATTTAGTGAGTAACCATATGTTGTACCATTGCCTACATTAGCAATACTTAGTTAATTGTTTTAAATATTGTTGAGAACTATTAACCTTAGACAGAATATACTAGCGTATAGACGGACAAAGTGTGCGAGGGAATAGAAAAGCTCTTGTGGAGATATTGCAAGATAGAAGAAGAAAGCGAATCTATGGTTACTGTGACCGATTTTGGTTGACAGGTCTTCACAAGTCGGCACACGTGGAATTAGCTACTCAATATTTTGTATTTTTTGCGTAAATTGTGGTTTATTTTTAGTAAATACGATTGTATTCAACAATGGTTAGTTGTTCTGTCAATGACTGTGATGTTAATCATAAAAATAATCCTGAAAATTACACACGGGTAAATAAGTACCTACGCGTTTATTTTTGGTTAAAATTTGTCTTTTATTCCAATAATTAAAATTATGAGAATCCTTTTGTACACTTTAATATTTTGTGTAGATAAAGGTCTATTTGTTGATAATTTACGAGATTTTGGTGGATAATTCATTCATCGCTATATTTTACATGTACGCTAGAGCTTGACTCACATTTATCGATCTTATTATCGATCGATATCGATCTTGAATATTTACGATGAAAACTATTTTACTTTAACCGTTTTAAATCTGAACTATTTTGTCATAAAAAAGTAACATAGACGTTTCACAAATAAATAATTTTATGTATTTTTTTTCGGACAGATTCTCTTTAGATCCCCTATGGTTAGAGGAAATTTGTTGAGATTAATTGGGCGCGTTGGTTGGAATCCAAAGAAGAATTCTACTATTTGCAGCAAACATTGTTCTTTCTTTTTCGAATTCAGGGAATTAGAATTAAACGAATTCAAGGGCATCGCAAGTGTCAAAAACCTTACAGCCATTTTGGCTGTAGGGCTTGCCTAAGAAATGGATATGCATGCTCGAAAAATATTACCCTCCTGAAACAGTAGGGTAAAAATATAATCATGGGACAAAAATAGCCTATGAAAGTAAACATTTTCTCAAGTGCCGAACTGCAATCAACGATAATCCTAAATAGTAAACGGTACAACACTAGCAAACGAACACATTGACAAATCATAAATTGTCACGCACTATCGAGCTGTCAGGTCGTCTATACGTTAATACGTTAATACTGAGCATTAATATGTCTGAGATTAATATATTCTATGGTTATAAAAGATTAGACAGATCTAAGCAACTTTTGCTTTATTTAGCAACTCCAGCCCGCCTAGCATGACCACCGAAACACGATATGATATGATATGATATAGCCACTTATCGCGTTGAACTGTCAAAAATTATTGGATATAGCCGCAATCTTGAAAATTTATCGAAACTGCGAACATATATAAGCCTTATACATGTTCGCAGTTTCGATAAAATTTCAAGTTGACAATTATATCCAATAATTTTTGACACTTCAACGCGATAAATGGCTATATCATATCGTGTTTCGGTGTTCATGCTAGGCGGGCAGCGGGGTTAGATAAATGGCAATCGTTTCATAACGATAACATATCGAAATTCATTGGCTTGTCATCATTGGCCATATTGATTAGTTATCTACAGCGTCTTAGCTTTCAATACCAACTTACTTAGAGCTACGATTGTCCACGTGATTTAACGACGGCGTAAATCGATCCCATACATTTTGTTCTTATCAAATTTCGTCATCGTTTTTATTTGTTACTTTGTCTATGGGCCCGGTCTGCTACAAGATAATGAGCGAATGCACCTGACGAAATTGTACCACAATTTACAAAATACCTATGTAAAATTCACGTCCTGTTATCTAATGATAAGCAAATGTTTGACTGTAGTTGCTGACACGATCGTTATCCCAGAACATTGAAATATTGGCCTAAGAATATTTTATTTAAAGTGCACACTAATTAGTTCAAGTATTACTGCCATTTTTCTTAAACAAGCGATTAACACAGACTAATAGACTTCGGTTGTCACTGTCACGGAAACCTAACAATACATTACGCAACTGTCTAAGCTCTAAGCGGTTTGTTTACGTGAAAATTTAGCTCGGTCGACGTCGTTTCAGCAAAAACGTCTCGACCATTCAATTCTTCTCACGTATTTCCACACAGTGATACTAAAACACATACGAGTATCTATGTAATAACGCGCGTGGCGATGTAGTAGCGTGTTCAATAATTCACGTTCATTGTTTATTCATATATATTACTGCGCCGTCTGTAAAATTGTAACAAATACGGTACGTAAACGTCACCACATTTTTTACTCCATTTTTTGTACCAAATTGTAGGTTGAAGTAAATTGCCTAAGTATTTTGTGTAAGTAATAAAATTCGATAATCTGCATTTAAAATAATACATATTCCTTCACATCACAATAAATAGTTGAATCACAAACACATTGACCAACGAAATTTCTTTAACTATCCATTATCAACACTGTTATTTTACTTAAAAGTTTTCATAACTAAAATCCTCAAATAGTCTTGAAGTAATATTTTGAATAAAAAAAGCAAAATAACTGGGCGTCAAGGTATTTGCAAAATTATTTCGTTCGGATCTAGAAGTGCAAATTTCAAAGATTTGATGAAACAATGTTTACCATAAAAACATTAGCATCAAGCACTGACAAATTTCGACAGCGAAAGCAGAGCCTCGGTGGCGTAGTAGTTAACGCAGCCGCCCGGATTGCGAAAGATGCTGGGTTCGATTCCCGCCTGAGGCAGGTCGATTTTTTTCAGTGTATTTTTCTAGTATTAAAAATATTTACGCGTTTGTAAACACAAAAAATATTCCATAATATTAAGCCTGCCCAAACCTACTACGCAGAAATCAACGTTATTAGAAAATACATCACCTTGTAAAATCACGTGACGAATAATAGGCGCTTAAGATTCAAGATTGCTCACTATCGAAATAATTACAGTGCTAACACAATTCTTACTATTTCTTGACAAACGTGGGTGGGTATTGAAATATAATGGCTGCTTTGGTTTAACGCGCTGAATTATTAAACATTCTAATTGGAATTTATATAGTGTACTAGCTGACCCGGCGAACTTCGTACCGCCTAAAGTCGATTCTTTATTTTTTTGAATACTTATTCTGCTATTCTAGACCCGGTGTACTGAATAGCAGAAAAAATAAAGTTAATAAGTCAACCATTACATTATGTAAATAAATTATTTATCATTATTTTTTAAAAATTTAAAAATAATCTCACCGTAATAACCATTCTCGTACTTCAAGAAATATTATAAAAAAGAATTAGCGAAATCGGTTCAGCTGCTCTCGAGATTTGCGCTTAGCAACAAATTCAGCGATACATTTTTATATTATAGATTTACGCAAAATATACGGTCAACTTTATGTCCTTGTCCATGAAGCGATAAATTCTACTGACTTCGTTGCAGAAAATATTATTGAAATCAACTCAGAAGCTGATCCCATACCACCTGTATTCAGGGTGTTGGTTATTTAATTTACATGTTGTAGACATGATAAATACATTCTTATGATATAATAAATTTTTAACACTAAAATTAATTAATTAAAGATAGCCTAACTGACTTGTACCTAACTCACACTGTAAAAATACAGTAGCACTTTGTTAAGATTATGAAAAAATCTACCCTCTCCTCAGCTCATCATTTATATTGCGGTGCCCATCAGGGTCCATTATTGTGCCTTTACTGTAACTACTTAAGAACCCATGTAAAAATTATGGTGTGCAATAAAACATTTGAATTTGAATTTGGCACATCTCTTAATCATGGGTCGTAAATCATTGTCGATATATAAAACGACATAAAATTTCAGCATTATTATTCAAAACTTAACATATTATTACATTTTAATACAAAGCCTGAAGGTGTATTAAGGAAAACATCAGAAGCGCGCGTGTGATTTTTCCGCCTATGAGCACCGCACACGCAGTGGAGTCTCAAAATAGCCCAATCAATAGGAAACGTCGCACATTATTCAGCACTGACCGTGTATAGAATGATAAAGAATATATTCTCGACCTCAATTTTATCTAAAAACAAATCGCCTGAAGTCTGATATTAATAGAATAGAATAGAATATTTCTCTATTGTACAACATCAACCAGTTTAAAGTAACCATATAGAACTTAACACCAATTGGACAAAAAGCGACCTTATCGCTAAAAGCGATCTCTTCCAGATAACCTTAGGATGGAAAGGAATATAAGGTTCTCAGCTTTAGCGAAGACATTAATAAAATATACTTATTCTAAACAAAACTTGATAAAAGGGTATAGCACACTTATCAACTTGGAATCGTATCGGCTCTTTTAACCCGGCGACTGTCAAGTTAAGTCATATTGACCCGCGATGTTTTTAAACGCGTGTATTTCAAACATCAAAAAAGTACGTTTCCTATAAAAGTTTGTAATAGCGTTATAGATAAAAATGTACTTGATGCCTAGACACTTTTGATAAGGTACATACAATAATCTTAAACTTAATATATATATAAATTACGTGTCACGTTGTTTGTCCGCGATGGACTTCTAAACTACTTAACCGATTTAGTCAAATTTGTACACCGTGTGCACTTTGGTCCAACTTGAGAGATAGGATAGTTTTATTGATAAGTAGTCATATTTTTTTTTACTGCAGATACAATGTTATAGGGTATAATTTATAATGAGATATAATGGTAATGGTATAATTTATTAATGTTTGTGTAGTAATATTGCAATACATGTAGAATTTATGTGTGTATAATAGGACCTACCCGGACGTTGGGACCACGGCTCACTCATGTATGCCTTTTAACGAAGCCGCGACAATTGAGCGAGGAGAATGGTGCGAGAAGAACGCGTGTACCATGACCGTACCCAGACTGTTCCCCTATCAAAAAAGGGGAGCATGTTGCTGAACAAACCTCTTTTTAATAATTTATATTTTTTTATTGTATTTGACTTTTTGATGTATTTATGTTCCTATGGTGATTATTGGCTTGACTCTCAAAATTATTTGTCGTTGTCATGGTGATGTGAACGGGTTATATCGGTTTTCCTATTAAATTAGTATGCTGTATTTTAAAAAGGCATCTTTATTTAATTTATTCATTTAATTATTAACTAATAATAATTCTCAACAATAACTAATTATGTACCTGTGTATCGCAATAAATTTGATTTGATTTGATTTAGGTCAGTAGTATGAAATTACCACAGCAACGCGTGGCCCGGACAGCTAGTATAATTATATATTTTAATGTAGGTAATTAGTACGGTGGTAAGCAGCCACCTTAGCCTATAGACGCTGCAACACTGACGTTACAATCGCGCGCTACCAACCCTAGTCCTCTTCCCTACCCTGTAAAACTCTCACTGTGTATAATTTATTGTAATATCTTGGTTTTCTGGTTTGTTTATTCACTGAAAGTTTAGTTACTTTTTGGGTTTGGTGTCCTTTTACCCAAATGACACGCTGGCAAAATCTCACTTTTTTGAGGTACCAAACGTCCCATATTGCCAGATGTGGACTTATATAGAATCGAACATTACCTTAATCTGCACTCAACCCTTATATGATTATGAGCGTGATAGTATATATGTACGAATCCCATGAAAAAAGGTACCGCGATAACACAGACATACATCAATTGTTACGCACAAAAACCGCGCATGGCGTCCGGTCGACCTAATTAATGGCAACCTCCTTGAGCAGATTAAACCGCACATAAAACCTTTTCTCGGCTCGTGACGCAGCCATAAGGAGCCAATTGATCCTTTTCTTGCTAAACGCTGTCAATCAAACGAGGTAAATCATTAGCGCCGGGATAATGTAGTCGCCGATGTAATCTTATACTTTATACAACAAAACACTAGAACAGATTGTATTGTTGCTACGATACAAGAACAGAAATAAATATACTTTGAAGTCTAAATATACACTTACGTGCAATGAAATCGACTCACCGGTACGCTTTGGTTCAGAACTCTCTAATCAAAATCTACATTTAGTAAATAATAATTTTTAACCCCGTGTGTTAAACATGAACCTAAACCTACATTAGACCAGTTTTTACTGTGATAGATTTTGGTTTATTGATTTTACAAATTGAAAACCAAATACAGTTAAAAGAGCTGAAATATTTGGGAAAATCAGCTGTTTTTTAAGGGTTAGTTAATCAATTATTCAATTAAAAATGATTCAATTAACTCTGAACACTGCATAGTCACAAAAATGGCGTATGACGTAAAAATGAGAAACCAGGGTTTCCGAAGAAATGAGTCTATTTTCACCAATACTTCGATTATCGATGTTTAGAGTAGATTAAATAAAGCTTATGAAATATACATTCAAATTATATTTACAGGTTTTGTTTATCTTATCTTATTTTTATATACCGATATAATAAGAATCGAAAGAACCTACGAGGTGAGTCAATTCTATTGCACGTAAGTGTAGTTCACCTGGGTGCCGAGACGTGTGGCAAACGCTACAAGGCGTTTCTTCAAATAATAACACCATCTCTTACATTCGACACAACGGTTACAGTGTTTTCTCAGTAAAAGGTCGAACATCTCCGCTTTGGTGGAGTCCGGGCCTTATACATGATATATAAACGCCAGTTCCGGAGTAATTTAGGCGTTAACGAACGCGCAACATTTTTTTTAAATTAGAAAATACACTGAAAAGAATTGGCTGTCCAGGGCGAGAATCGAACCCAGCATCTTCCGCAATTCGGGCGGCTGCGTCAACCACTACGATACCGTAAATTGCTATCGCTCTCGAAATTTGTCAGTGCTTGGTAATCCGGCTTTGTTGTCCTCAAAATAATGTGTATTAATTTGGTACCTACTTTTCCTCTTTTTATTACGTTTTTATTACCTACTGGCAGGGTGTATGCCTGTTTTCTTTTTTGGTAAGAATCAAACATGTATTGTATGTATAGTGCTATTTTTACGACTTTGTAGACACAAAACCCCTATTCAAATGAGTATTTTTTACGCGCCGATCACACGTGAGTTCGGGACACGACTATACGAAGTGCGTAAAAAAGTCGTTATAGCGGATTGTTTTTATTCGTGTGGATAGAAACTCACGTGAAACGCGACTGAATCGGGGGCATTGATTTAACATTGCGCAGTTGCAATGCGTTTTTAATAGAATTTATTCCAACTGGAAATTTCATCCCGAGTCAATGTGATCAATTGAACATTTTTGTTAATATTTTTATTTGCAAGCATACGGTTTGCCTGATGGTATGCAGTTACCAAAAAGGCGATTGTAACCATTAGATATAGGAAACGGCAGATGGGCAATGTGAAAGAGTAACAGCATACTAATACGTGATAACAACGAGATAGATAGCCGAGACCATTTCACGTAAACGCAGACGGCCTATGTCGGCTTGTCAGTCACGTAGAAAAGACAGCAAATGTCAGACTGCAGTACTATTTTTCACGCACACATGCGCATTACTCAAACTCAAAAATTGGTGCATTTTTTGGTTTCGCCCTAGTCGATTCATTGCCAATACAACATGTAAATTAAATAACCAACACCATGAATACAGGCGGTTTGGGATCGGCTTCAGAGTTGATTTATAAAAAAAAAGTACCCAGAAAATATTGTACATTTTCTGGGTACTTTTTTTTTAAATCAACTCATAAACTCCGATCCCAAACCACCTGTATTCAGGGTGTTGGTTATTTAATTTACTGTATATAAACATCAGACTTTATAAATCTTTATTTATTTTATTTTTTATTTATACTTTAAGAAACATACAGCATCACTGTTACAAATGTTTGGTGATGGTGAACAATGAGTATTTCATAAGCCAAAACAGTTTCCAACTATATAAAGTTTCATCATGAAGACAAAATGTAAGTTAACTTAAAAATACATAATATGACAGTTTTAAAGTATATTATATATATTATTAAAAAGATTATATGTATATAGACACATATATACATACATGCACACACACATACACACACGCATATGTGCATAAATGCACACACATAAATAAGCATTATACATACGACACATAACACATCTTGTAACAATGTATCTCCCCCACGCTGCTAACTCTAACCCCTACCCTGTGGAGTTCTGGCAATGTTCCTCATCTACACAAAATTTCGAAAATACGAAATAGAGTACCTACCTAAGTTATATTTCGATATTCGGTTGTTAAAAACCAACAGAAACATAGCGTGAAAGGCTATTTAACGTTACATCCTACCTTTTTCTAAGAATGCTATATTTAAATAGTAATTTCAATAAAAAAAATTACAGTGACAATATTTCAATTACACGCTACAAAAAATTCTCTCAAAGTTTCAAAACATGTATTGAAGAAATATTAGTACATTTGAATACACAATATGTTGTTAATACGTAACTTACAAGGTAGAGAAGATACACAACATGTATTTGATACATAGTATAAAAAACACGCCAAGTAATAGAAAATCCAGAGAAAATCACACTTTGCACATAGGAATTTAATTTCATACGTTCTGAATATTTATAACTAAAAGTTATATGTAAGATTTCCATAAGAATTGATGCTCTCGAAGACTCGCAAAATACTTGGTACACACGGCAGAACAGTAAATATTGTGAAAAGAAATTTCTATTAAATTGTGTAATATTGTTATTGAACTTAAGTAATCTTATTCTTCGCGTATTCTGTGTTATTTCTAATTTATTTTCATTAAAAAATAGGAATAAAAATAAGATAATATTAATATTACTATTATTTTTTGATTTTTTTTTTTTATTACTCAAAAGTTAAAGCAAAGAAAGGTGTTATGTGAAAGTAGTTTCAACTGCCCATCATCCCTTTCACAACAACAATTGTGAAAGGTGGATTAGTACTATAGTGAAAGTATATTAAAAAAGCGTCGGTGGCGTATTGCGTAAAAGCGTCGTCTCCCACCCGGGAGGCACTGGTTCGATCCCCGCCACATACCAATGTGTTTTCAAATTTTGAATTCATATATACGTTTAATCGACGCTTTTACGGTGAAGGAAAACATCGTGAGTAAACCTGCACACACCTATGAAGAAATTCTTAGGGTGTCTGTGAAGTCGACCAACCCGCACTTGGCCAGCGTGGTTGACTAAGGCCTAATCGCCCCTAATGTGGGGTAGGCTCGAGCCCCTCGGTGGGGACATTATATGAGCTGGATGATGATGATGATGAAAGTATATTGACTAAAAGCATAAAGGAATGAGAACTGAGGGAAGAAATGAGACGGCGAAGACCTATGTGAACATTTATCGATAAAAGGTCAGGGTCAAAAGTAGGTGGGGTCTACGTCCGGAAGCCTCCTCGTGGCGGACTCTGGTAACGGGGTGGGGTAACTTTCTCGGCGGGTGTGTGGGTTTTGATGTCAAGTGTGTCCGCTTGGCATTCGAAGTCACATGCCATCGTCGAGTTGTTTTTGTTTTCCCACCACGGCTAGTTCCGGACGGACCTTTTCAGGGCCACGACTGCGTCTGAAGTCCCCCGGGTGCGGTCCGATGGCTGCTCACGGTGTCCTCTTCAGGAGGACGCGTCAGGTCGAGCAGTCGTTGGTGGAGAAGTGGCTGCCGGCCACCAATTGGAGCAAGGAGTGCTTAGACTAGGTCTCGGTGTAGTAGCGCTCACGTGCGCAGAACCCGAGCCGTCCCGTAATAGCGCACTGAAGGTCAGGCCGGGGAGGATGTTTAGTGGGTATGGAGAGAACGCCTTTACCTCGAGTCCCACATATCCACATAGACGATGCGTTAATGCATTTGACCTCCCCATGAACAAAAAAAAAAGAAAAAAAGGGTCAAAAGTAGGTACTAGAAATCGCCAAACATCATCATTATCATTTCAGCCGAGAGACGTCCGCTGTGGAACGCACAGAAGCTTCCCTCAAGGATTTGCAACCTGAATGGTCCTGCGTTGTCCGCATCTAGCAGCTTCCCACGATATTTACCAGATCGTCGAGTCTCCCACCTTGTGGGGTCTACCATCGTCTAACATGACTATGAATAATAACAATGAGAGTAGATGGCGTTGCAAGGAAAAATAAGTGACCTCTCTCTCTCTACTCTGCTATCCCTAGGGAGAATACCAGTAACCTAAGTATATGAAGTCCAGATTGATATACCTACTCTTTTCGAAAAAATTGGGACTCCGAAATTGAAAAATATCCTTAAATAAATTTCTATTCAATAGTCTGTTTCTATATCTATTGCGTTACTCAAGACATAATCGCGGTTAATATCATATTCACTTTTTTTATCTCTCTCCATTTAAAATTTCAAAGTGCTGTGTGTCACAATTCGAAGTCGGAACCTTCCCTCTCAATTTTACCAATAAATCACCCAGCAAATGTTGCCTAATGTTCACATTCTCAACTGGTTTCCAAATTCATGGCATAATTATTTGTATTTTAAATTACAGAAAATCTCGGTACTCATGCGCTTATATTTCTACCTTAAATCATATAAGTAAAGATATCTACTCTAAAGTATTTTTGATTAAAAAAAAAATATGCAAGGTCTGGAAGTGTCAAACAACACAAACAACTCTTGCTGTGGTACCAACTTCGAAATCCCGAAAACAAAAATCAGCTTTTCCAATCATTTTGATGGCGTAGATGTTGCACTGCTGTATCACAGAGTAATAAATAAACCCTATAGGGTAGTATTAGGACAGCTGATTAACTTTTCTATCGCTGTTATTTAAAGTCGGTATATTTTATATAATTGCTTTTCTCTTTAAAATATTTGTGGAGGTGTATTTCGCTTTCAATGCTCTTTGTCGTAAAATAAAGAATATTATTGAGTAGATATACAAATGTTTTTGTGTGACTAGACTCGCCCCTTATAGTAGGTAAACACGCGACGTAAATGGGAGTCGGTGGCTAACTATAGAGCAGAGTAAAAAGTTACGATATTTAAATTAACTAAAAGTTCCTTAACTATCGGTCGGTGCTAAGCTTGAAAGATAGAACTAGTTTACGGAGAGTTGGCTGACGTTTATTAACTAAGAATACACAGGCTTATGACGATAGCTTTATTAAAGCGGAAAGGAGTTAAACTTACGCTATGTTATTACATAGGAAAGTAACTGATTTCTCTCATATTTTTACTTGGATTTCTCTTTCTTGATGACTTGACCACTGTACAAATTTGGAAACACATTTATTGAGCATTGATAAAAAATCTTGGTCATATCTAATGCTCTGTCATATTTTAATTATTTCAAAATATTTATAAATATTTGCAGTGAAACCTAATTAAACTAATTTTATAATCTGAAAAATAAATGTTATCTTATTATACTTTTAAATAGTCAAAAATATTTCTGTTTAAATATCGATCCTTTTTTCCTCAAATGGTTGTTTGCATAAATCATTATTATTTGATACATTTAACATCATTGTATGTTATTTTATTTTATTTATCAAGATTCCAACTATTATCAGCTAGCGACGTAATAAGAAAACGATCAATTGAAAAATATTGTCAGGATTTTCCAGGATTCTTTGTCTAAGGGATTTTCCAATGGCCTGACAATTAGGGCTATTCATAGATTACCTCCTAATCTATGGGCTATTTCAATGTTCCTTAGCAATGTTCGGTTGTGTATCAATATTCGGTTGCAACATTTTTTTGTAACTTATTAAATGATTCAAATATAATATTTTTTGAAAACATCAAAATTATTAATGTTGTACATTAAGGACTTATTCAGTAAGAGCTTTTTTAGAATATATGTGGGGTTTTCTCAAATCCTAATCGCAGTTGGAAAAGTTTATTTTTTCATTGTATGTTTCATAGCGAAAAAACAACACTTAGCCGTCTGTTAATCACACGCTCCGTCGCCTTACAGAGAAGGGTGGAGGGCTTGATCTAATTTCCGTTAAATAAATAGACACGGAAATAAGACGTTAAAATTAAGATCAGTAAATACAAATATATATTTGGTTGGTGATAGAACTTGTCCGCCTCGCTATAACCATCTTACCCTTGCCTATCAGTGATAGACTGATAGGTATTTATTTTTTCAGCCTTATTAATTATTTTTTAAACGTTCAAGCAAAAGACCAATTTTTCACAACTAGATGACAATCAAGCTGAGGGTCCATCTGAAAAGAAAACATAACTTGGCATTGCAGGTGCGATGTCATCTTGAGGCCTAAGATGAAATGCCTTCCATGCCCGGTAATGACACTGCCTACCTTTCCCTTCAATCCAAACACAGCAAACTTTCACGGCCAAAATAGGAAAGGCGGTGGTATGTACCCAGTGAACCCTACATACAGGCCTAGTGGTAAGCAGAAGTGGCGTTTAAATGAGTTAGCTAGTGCGAGAGATATAGCCCCACGCTAACCACCTTCACCTTTTCTACTTGCAAGATGCTTCTTCACGCCTGTTTAAAATAACCCAGGATTGTAAAAAGGAACACATTTGCTGCCAATGAATTCCGTTTCTTGATTGTGTGACATACAAAATAAATGATCTGCCAAATTTGTTAGTTCGCGTTCGAATAGTAGCCACAGTTTGTCTGTGGCACAGTAAGCTGTGGGAATAAGGAAAAAAGCCCCACAGGCCACTCGCTGTATAGACGGTAGAACGTGCTCAATACCTCAACATCGCGACGCAATTGCAGAGGCTCAAGATGGTTGGACACCTCTTAATTTTTATTTTATTTTATAACAGATAAAAAATATTAAGTATTCCTTGTTAAATATAATATTTGGGGTCTGCAATTACACATGGAAAATGATGCCAGACAAATGCCCACCTCTAGCAGCATGGCAGATGCGAACCTTTTCATCACGTTTTTCATCACTTTTAAGTTCGTGCCATATGACACATGGCCCCGTCTTGTTGAAACCACATGTTTCCCAAGCCCATAAAAAAATGATTGTCATCTCACGGTACCGATCTCCGTTCACTGTAACAGCATCACCCATAGCATGTTCAAAAAGTTATAAGGTCTAACTACCCCTCCTGACCAAATTCCACACCGTCCGTTTCCGTTTTAATAATTAAATCATGTTGTTTCGTCGTAAAACGCTCCATAACAAATTTGCCGTTTACATCTAATTTTCATGCAACAACTGTCATATTTACCGCCAAAACAAAATGGCGGCAAAAAAAGTTGTATACCTCCAAGTTGGCCATCCTCTATGTTGCATGCTGATCGTATAACACGCCGTATTGCGGATTGTAGTGTGTGACCCTGGTGAGTGGCAACAATTCCACTCCGCTTGGTCATAAAAAAATACCTTTACCTACCTTTAATAAGAAGCGATCTTCATTCGATTATACAGACTAATATTGATAGAATTTACTACAGATTTATCAACTAACGCTTTAATAACTCTACCACATTGTCTGTGTGCGTACTTAAGTACCGGTACTGGACGCTTAAGTCTATAGGACTGAATATCTTATCACTAACTGTAGAAACACAATAATGCTGTTAACCTAATTGTTATGGTAACAGACTTTATTGTTTTCTTAATAACGTTCCTCAAAATTTCTTTATTTTCTAGAGAATTCCAATAAAATATCTTCACCTCCAGGGAAATGAGAGATGAAGGTCGAACAAAAGTATAAAATCCAATAATTCAAGAGCCAATATTTTCAGTGTAAGATTTGATTAATTCTTAGAATATTTAATTATCCTCCATACACTAAATTTGAAGAATTACGTTCTTAATTAATTATGAGACCGGTATTGTGTAAACGTAGATTATACAACTTTATGATTTAATAGAGTGGAGTGCTTATTAACGCGGTCTACACATTAACCGGTCAGAGTTCGAATTCTTGTCGGCAAAACTTATTCTTATTAAAATTAATATTAAAATATTGTTTACTATTATCCTTGGTTCCTTATACAAAGTAAATATATATAGCACAAGTTCTTAATTCGTGTGAGCTTGACAATATAAAACATAAAAAAAACCTTGAGAATTCATATGCACACTGCTAGGAAGAAGCTGCTAAGACATTTAAGCCGGCCACCATCCAGTATCTGTGATGGTTTGGTAAGGTCTGTCAAAGAACGAAGGCGAGACTTAGCTCCATTTTTGTGAACAAGGGTGAAAACACGAACTACCAAAATGATATATTAGAGAAGATAGTTAATCCACTAAGCACACTGTTCGCTTGAAGACAATGGATATTTCGACAAGACTCAGCACCAGCGCACAAAGTGAAATCAACTCAGCGCTAGTTAGACGTGAATTTAACGGATTTCATCGCCTCTGAAGGCCCACATCTAGACCTTAATCCTTTTGATTATTGCTTATGTAATAAAAAATAAATAAAAAAAAGGATGAGGAAAAATATTACGAAGAATGATCATTGTGAACACAAATAGGTAGGCAGTAAAAATATATAAATATATTTTTTTATATGGAAGCCAATAATGGACCCCATTTATTTTTCATTACTCTAAAATCGTTTATGGAATAGAATTTATGGCACGACTATTATAATGCCAGTGCCGAGTTAAACAATTATTTTTCAAGCAAACATATAATTTCATTATTAATTAAATTAATAACAATTAAACTTTTTGTTATACTTTGCAATTAAATTATTTGAATTAATGTAAGTTACACAGCTGAATTACACAGAATAATTGCAATTAACTTTTTAATTGTTTTATGAAACAAATAAAACTAACAATTAACTTTATGTATCAATACGGAATCAATTAAAATATTCAGAAAAAGTTTAGAGCACAATATTCTTGCCTCTCGTTCTCGCGCACGTCCTGTGTATCTTCGCCTCACTCACTCTCGTGCCGGGTGAAGAGTGTCTTTCGTGTACACCAGATTAATTAATTTTTAACTGCTACTACTTTTTTCTTAATTACAGTTGATCAATTGTTAGTTGTAATGGTTACATTTACCAATTAATCAAAAGTTAATCTTCAATTGAATTTTCAATAAAAACTTTCACAACAATGCTTACATACTTACCCCACTGAGATTTATAATAAATTAAAATATTAGATTTATTATAGTAGAGAATCGGTTGACACTTTTATTTTTATACGACGATAAAATAATATATTCTCTATTGATTATTCTCCACATGTTTGCATTTTTGTTATCATATGAATAAAAAAATACACAAAACAAGACAACTCTTCACTTGCATAAACATACTAAAAACGAGATATCTAATAAGATTATCTCGCAGCGATATTTAAATAAAATAGCCCAATATACATGAGAGCATTTAAGCTCAAGATTAACAGCAACTTGGGAGATATAAAAATTTAGGACCACACCATATCCCCAAGGAACGATCTAGGTTGGAGTTATTGATGGCGAAAGAGGAAAATGCTTCTATACATATGTTTATACAGTTACATATAAATTATAATTAAAGAGTTTTCTCTGAAATTTACTATAACAAAATGGACATAGCAACTTTAAATATTATAATTTTCTTGAAAATGTTTACTTGTTGTGACAAAATTGTCATAGTGTGACTGTATGCTGGCACTGACTGGCGCACACTTAAACGATTATTATTTACATCTACACAGTCATGGCTAACCCGCGTTCGTAAGATAAAAATAATGTACAAATAAACGTGTTTATTTTTATTAAAATCGTAAATTATTACCATCGGTATTGCATAGTATAAACAACAACTGTGGGTCGCTTGACGCTGCAACCTATCCAAACCATCGAGTAAGTACTTGGTGGAGCCATCCCGAAGGTGCGAGTAATATTCCACACAGGACCGTACACTACTTGCGTCTTGTATAGCAAACACAGGTCAGGCGTGAAGAAACGCCGCACCTTGTTCATAACTCCGAGTTTCCGTGAAGCTGTTTTTATCACGCATTTGACGTAATCCTTCGCATTCAAGTCACTGCATAGCCCCATACCGACCAAGGTGATACTGCTCTTTACATGTCATCTCCTGACCAGGAAGTGGGATTTTCCACGGAAACTGCAGCTTTCTGGTCAGGTGTGGTATAAATTAAATTATAGCTCAGTCGAGCTTTACTGCACACATTTCACACAATTCTTCATTGTAATCTAGTGAGATATCAATGTGTAAAAATTTCAATTTTCTAATTGACAATATTGTAAGGAAAGATGTCTTAAATCACATTTTTTATATATATTTTTTGTTGTAAGTTTAATTATGAGTCTTTATTTTATTATATATAGTAGCGGACCAGACAAACTTCGTACTGTCATAAAGATTTTTAATGATCTTTGACATTAGGAACACACCTACATTGCTTAGACAACAGTGAGTGCTTGTAATTTAATATGAACTTTATATAATAGCAATAAAGCTCAAATTGACTACTTTTTAGTTAGTAAATATTTGTATGGGAAAAAGAAAAGGGCTGTTTTTATGGTTTTTCCGGCAATTATTCGAATTTTTCTCGCCGTAAAAACCATCCTTTAACTTCAACGAACATTTTTAAAAAAGAATTGTCCAAATTGGTCTAGGCGTTGTTGAGTTATGCGCTTACCAACACATTTTGCGATTCATTTTTATATTATAGATTATGATTAATTATTAAAGACTTGACAATGTGAACAATGACTCTTTCCAAATCAATACTATGAAAACTGTAAAGGGAGGATAAAACTTATTGAGTTTCTTGCCGGTTCTTCTCAGAACAAGGCCTCCTGGTAGACTCTTGAACCGATGGCATCAAAATTGAGTTTCATAAGTGTACAAATTGTACCTAAATGAATAAAGAAATTTTGACTTTGACTTGACACAATCATTCGTAATGGATATTTATGTAACATATTAGGTTGGGGAAAAAGTCTTTTCGCATTATAGTATGTATAAACTTGTAATAAAATCTCTTTGGCTATACTATTTGTATCTGGCTGGTTTTGGTATCATTGAAAGTTTAAATTTTAAAGAACATAATTCCAAATTCAAATTAGGAAAATGTGTGATTTTCATTTGTTTTTCGTACCGCCAAGATAAGTGAATCTAATGAAGAAATTCGATACATTTTAAAATTTTTCTACAAAAAAGGGAAAAATGCAACGCAAGCCGCGAAAAAAATTTGCGATGTTTATGGACCTAGTGCAGTGTCTGTGAGAGTAGCACAAATTTGGTTTAAGCGTTTTCAATCCGGAAATTTTGATGTCAAGGATGCACGTCGCTCTGGTCGCCCTATTACAGATAAAATGGATGCCATTTTTGAAAAAGTGGAGCAAGATCGGCATGTCAGTAGTTACGACGTAGCTGAAGAACTGGGAATTGACCACAAAACAGTTTTGGCGCATTTGAAAAAAACTGGGTACACAAAAAAGCTCGACATTTGGGTACCTCACGAGCTCACTAAAGAAACCTAATGAACCGTGTACTCATTTGTGATTCTTTATTACGACGTAATGAAGCCGAACCATTTTTGAAGAAGCTGATAACTGGTGATGAAAAGTGGATCACGTACGACAAGAACGTGCGAAAAAGGTCGTGGTCAAAGGCCGGTCAGGCTTCACAGACTGTGGCGAAACCCGGGTTAACTCGCAACAAGGTGATGCTGTGTGTGTGGTGGGATTGGAAGGGCATTATTTATTATGAGCTGTTACCACAAGGCGGGACCATCGATTCTGAACTCTACTGCGAACAACTGATGCGACAATGAAGTTGAGAGAAAGCGGCCGGAATTAATCAACAGAAGGGGTGTGGTTTTTCATCATGATAACGCTAGACCTCACACATCTTTAGCCACTCAGCAAAAATTAAGAGAGTTTGGCTGGGAGGTGTTAATGCATCCGCCGTATAGTCCTGACCTTGCACCTTCAGATTTCCACCTGTTTCGGTCTCTTCAGAATTCTTTAGGCAGTGTCAGGTTAACATCACGAGAGGACTGCCAAAACCACTTGTCGCGGTATTTTGACTAGAAGTCCCAAAATTTCTATAGCAATGGGATCATGTCCCTACCTACAAGATGGCAAAAAGTTATCGAACAAAATGGTACCTACATACTTTAGTTAAATGTAAATAAACTATATTAAAAAATGTTTTGAATTTTCTTAAAAAATGCGAAGAAACTTTTTCCCCAACCTATTATAATAAATATTGAACTTAAGAAGTGGTGTATTTTTGAGAAAAATACTGGGTACGCCAGATTGCACAATCACAATGTCAAATTCATTTCCACTAACGTAAACAACTTAGAATCGAGTTGAATTTATCTATTGAAATGAAAATTCAATTTACTCAACGATTATTAACAAGCCAGTATTACGATGCTCATTCAATAAGATCGGGACGGGAAGACTAGATAAGGAACTAATTGTGCTACCGTAAATTAATTTTATTCTTAATGCTAAACTAATAGTCAATTTTCCTATTTAGGTGTACCAGTAGCTGTTAAAATAGTAGTATAATAAATAAATTTATCACATCACAGAAGAGATTGTAAAGTAAATAGTATGAAAATGATTAGGTACTCGTAAAAAGATGTAACTCGCGACAGTAGCAAGAATGTAATTCATCAACAATTTGAACATTTCTGAAATGATTTTTCTTTTCCTAAATACCTATAGAGCTTGTATGTTCATCTACTTCTTCTGTTGAATGAGTTTAGCACTGGCATTATATTACATTTATTTTAACACGAACAGGTCGAGGTGTTCCGCGGTAAGCCGCGGCATTCCACAAGATAACAACATTGAATTTTAATATGTTAAATATATTTTTATTATGTGGGCCACAAGATGCCGCGGCATGCCAAAGGATGCCACAGGACGCAATAGTTCGTGCCTTGCTGTTGCATAAGAATCACTCTGAGAAATGGTTTGTAGATAAAACTGTATATTACATGACGTGTACCTAACACAATTTTTCACATTTTACTGAATAAGGGATAATAGAAAAGAGAAGTAAATAATATGACGTAATTATAAAGGTAGTTAAATGTGTGCTCGAAACCCAGCGAACATCGGACCCATAATTAATTAATTACCTCTGATGTAAGCCTCGGAATATACACTCTATACATAATTATGTAATAAGGGCGAACTCACATCTCCTCAATAGGAGAGCTGTCAATTTAAAAATAAAAAAATAGATTCAAATAAAATAAATATTAGGATGGGGAAAAAGTCTTTTCGCATTATAGTATGTATAATAAATAGGTTATTGAAAAGCAGAACAAAAAATGCGAGTGTTTATTTGCGTTCATCCATAATTGCTAATATTAAAATGTTTTTATTAATCAGTGCTTTTCTGGAAATACCTAGGCACTCATTAATAGATATGTAATTTATATTGCTTTACGAGGGGTATTCTCTACCACTCTACTTTCCGCATGGATGCGTTGTTTTCTCCTTAACCCTTAATTGGTATCAGTAATTTGACTAACGTAACTAGTATTGTGAGGGCCACGCGGCACCCAACTAAAATTAGCTTCTGGAATGTAATGTTCGCTATTTTATTCTATTAGTATTTAAAAACTTTAAATAACAAGCTTGCTTAGTTAAATAAATGAGTTTTCATTCATATAATTATTTTTACTTATATTAGAAGAGATCACAAAAATTGGACAACTTATTGGTATTTTTTTCTAACACTATAAAAATCTTTGAAAAAAATTATTCTTTAGAAAGTTGATCGAAAGCCTTTAGCTAACATATGTATCTCTTCTCATTCTTTATAAGATGATCTTGAAAAAAATAACCTAAAATATACCTCTTACACGTTTTAGAAAAAAATCAACAAAAATCAATCAATTTATCATTATAAACCTTGACAACTATCACATAGTTCTTTTGTGCTACTAAGCAATTTGCATATGAAATACGCAGGTTCTTCTTCACTCTTTGAAGAACATGCTTCAATTTCGGGACCCAGGTCCTCAGTGCTATCTGAATCGTGTGGTGGCGACTCTTCACTCACAGTCTTTAACTCAATTACTGTCGCTGATTTGTCCTTCTGTATGACCACCGAGCACTGATTTGGAGTCAGAATCCTCGTTCAATGTCTCTTATATTGTCTTAAAAGTTGAAGGTCTCGCCATATTACCAAAATAACTGTAAAACATACGAATAAATGAAATAAAATATTTTATTAAAAAACTACCTCCACACGAAGCATAGTTTTTAAGAAATGCAAAAGAATATCAAACGTTTGATGCCAGTTAAGGGTTGAGATTCGTTAAATATCACAATCAATTATAAAGGATAGTATTTAACTGTATACTGTACTCAATTTATTTCCGTATCCTCCAACAAATTTTGTCATTGTTACGCCAAAAATACTGATTGTGCACCAAAATATGCTCACCAAAATATTTCATAGTGAGCACCTGCTTAATACCTGTCGGTATTTTGTAAAAATATTGATACACCTAATTATTAAATGAGCATTTTATTTAATTTTTTTACTTCTAACATTGTACTGCAAAATATATTTTAATCAAACACCAATTAAATCCCAATGTAACTTTAATAATCATAAGTAAGCACATTTTTAGATGGAATGCTTATCTAAAAAAAAGTTGCCATGTAGGTTCATAAAACACTAGACTAGACTCTTACGAAAACAGTGCACTCCGCCTGGTCATAAAAAAAATAACCCTAACCTACCCATCAATCAGTCATGTGGGAGCATAAAACACTAGACTCTCCCAAAAAGAGTGCACACCACCTGGTCATACATAAAAATAAAAAAAATAAAAATAACCCTAACCTACCAGTCACTCAGCCATTTGGGTTCATAAAACACTACTCTCCCAAAAAGAGAGCACACCGCCCGGTCATAAAAAAAAATACGTTGTACGAAAGGCATTATTTGTTTTTCAATAGTAATAATTTGAGTAACATAGAAGTTGTACAAAACCATTTTAAATGTGGGTCTGGTTCTAGGACGCTCATTAGATAATTTGTACAACAACTTGGAATAAAGGAGCACAATCAGTATTTTTGGTGTTCTTGCACCAAAAATATATGATGTAGCCGTAGCAATAATAAAATATTTGCTGCGCAGTAGAATAAAAAAGTGTTATATCTTGGTGATAGTTTTGAACTTATTTAGTATAACATATTTTAGTGATAGAGTGGTTTAATTGTAACAAAATAATTTAAACAGTTTTAAAGTAGTATTTTAGAGACGTGTACTTTGATGTACCTTAAGAATTTAGGTGAACGTTTAAAAATTATCCAATTATAAAGGATGCTGCTTTCAGACGGTAACATAGCTTATTCAAGCGAATAAATGAGAACAGAATGTTTACGCATGCGAATGCATAATCATATCAACCCACCAAATGTTCTGAACTTGATATATATGTCGTCGCCCGATCGTATAATTGGCCATATCGTGATATGCCCGGGCACATTGTGATACGTCGGCACGCAGGTCGGCACTTCATGATCTGGCAATCTTACAATCTTACACCTAATCTCAATAATCACGTGATCATCGAAGGCGTGTAACTAGCCTCTCGGTCTTTTCTTCGGTTATATTTCAGAGAATGTGCGGAAGTTTTACATGACTTGATCCCCCCTGCCTCTTTTCACCACCGGACGACCAGGCGAAGGGAGGGCTCTCACCCTTATGCTGTCGACATTTCTCAGATTCGCATGACGTGATTTGGTTCCGCTTTCATTATGCGAACAGCTAAGGAGTGGAACTCCTTGCCGAGGTCTGTTTTCCCGAATCAGTATAGTCTGGGCATCTTTAAGGCTAGAGCGAAGAAGCATCTTCTAGGCGAGCGTTTACCACCTTTGGCCTCATCATCGCTTTTCATCAAGCGTGATTGTAGTCAAACGCCCAGCCTATTTAACATAAGAAACCTATGTCGTCGCCCGATCGACCCGAGTTGAGCCCATCGTAAATGCCGCAATTATGTCGTAGGCCAATAGATTCTCCCACAACCAGTCCACTCTACTTGGTCATAAAAAATACCCCTGAATCTACTGATCACTCCTGTTACCATAAGTCATTAAACAATAGATATTGTTATTATATGATTTTATTAAACTTACAAACTAGACACATAATTACTGATAAATATTTCATATCAATTTAAACTACAATTTAATTATAAATAGGCTCGCATTTGACTCGTACTGTTCCGTAGGATTCGGACCCGGACCGCTTGATGTGTAGGCGAGTATACTGACCATACCACCACGACGGCAATAAGCCGCCGAGATAGCCACCTTTGCCTCGCCTTGCTGACCTGCAAAGTGCTTCTTCACGCCTCTTTTGGAAGACTTAATGATATATTGACAGATGTTCATCTACCTTTATTCTGTATTCAGACTAGAGGTCTACGTCATATTTAATTAAAATGTGATAGAATGACAGATTAGAATCTCGTTTCAACAAAGATAATTTACGAATTGAAGATTCATCATTTCTAACAATTTATAATTCTGTCACAGTTTTATTTAAATAGGAACAGGTATTCTTACTTTTTTATATTTTGTGTTCGTTATCTTTGTCATATCATATTAATTATGACAAGTTACATTTATCAAGTTTTATTTTGAAATCCAATGTTTTAATAGGTACCAATATTTTGAATTAATTTATTCATAGCTAAATACTATTTATAGTATTATATTTTCTGTGATATAATTAAACAATTATTAGTTATACAAATATATGTTAGTGCAAGTAAAAAACAAAACATAACATTTGCATAACATAATAAAATTCTATTTACCTGCTTACTTGAACCTTTTTCATCGTCCGACATGATTGTAAAGTACTGTCCAAATGTAACCAAGAATTTAAGTCTTTTAACCCTTAATTGGGCGCGCCTAAAGTTGCATAATATATTTATGGTCGCGTGGGATAAGTAATTAAAAAAAATGTAAGTGAAATGCAAAATTACTTTTATTGAGGAGAATATCTGAACTTATAAAATAATTGACTTTTAACCTTTTTTAAAATAATTAGTAAAACAACTATTTTAAAATATAAGTTTTTTATGGTACGGTTTTGGCAGATTACAATTACAAGAAGATTCTTAGTCCTGGCTTTCATGATGCCTTTTTAGTTGTTTTTGTAGTGGTCTGGATGGGCTGCTCCCTCATTATATGGTGAGGTTTGAATAAATTTGCTGCCAGTCGCTTCAGAAATACCCTTCAGTATATTGGTATCAATATTAACAAATAATCCAGAACAGACTAAATTTAAGACAATAACAGTAAAATCTATCTTGTTAGAAAAATGCACTGAAAAAAATCGACTTGCCTCAGGCGGGACTCGAACCCGCACCTTCCACAATCCGGGTGGAAAAATAAAATTATTCCATAATGTAAGGTAGTTTCATCTTAGCTGAGCGTCAAATATTTGCAAAAATATTTCGTTCGGGTCTTGGAAGTGCAAATTTCAAAGATTTGATGAAACGATGTTTACCATAAAAACATAAGCACCAAGCACTGACAAATTTCGACAGCGAAAAGCAGTGCCTCGGTGGCGAAATTGGTCAACGCGTCCACCCGGATTGTGGAAGGTGCGGGTTCGAGTCCCGCCTGAGGCAAGTCGATTTTTTTCAGTGCATTTTTCTAGTATTATATTTACGCGTTTGTAAACGCAAAAATAAAATTATGAAATGAAATGAAAATGAAATGAAAAAGCTCTTTATTTAAATGGACTTTGCTAAGTACTTTTAAATCGTCAAAAGCCCTACCTATTCCATAATCTATCTTGTTCTTACCGTTAGAACTGCGTGGTAAGATAGCTGATGTGACTTTTCTAATTAAAATAGCTACCGGAAAAATTAACAGTCCGTCGAAGTAGTCGTAGTAGTCGTCGATTGTTACCCTTTCATGTACCTCTGTGTAGCACTAACTACAGACAAAACAGTTTCGTGTACCGAGCAGCCTAAGAATTTAACGAGTTTTTCAAGAGGCTCAACCTGGATATATTCAGTTGTAGTGATCGAACGGCGAGGACACTAATCAGTGAGCAATTCTTTGCTGGCGAGTGAGCTAACCTTATACCTACTTAATTCTAGCTTTCCTGTGCTTTAAATAGATGGTATGCTGTATCTTTTATACTTATTATTGTTTTTAATTGTTTAGTTGTGCTCATGCTATAATTTGTATTCTAATGTTATATGTGTGAATCTGTTTTCATGGATTGGATGGAATCACCGAATAAATAAAAATAAAAATAAAATAACCTCATAATTTCTGTTCCATTGTAGTCTTTTTCATCCTGGAATCCCAGTTGTTCGATTGCGGAAGTCTGAAGGCAGCTGTTTAAGTTATCCGCTACGTACACCCGACCCGACCAACTTACTGGCTGACTAGCTCCTTATTATTCATTGCAACACTGGCTAACTGATAATAAAACTTGTGAAGTGGCAATTGCCGACATTTAATTTTGAATGAGCTCCAAGGCTAATGAAATTTACTTAGGCGTTGTACAATAGAGAGTTTTATAATAAACTAGCCGAGACCGCTAGCGTTGTTCTGCCATTATAATTATATATTTTCTATTTAGCGGTATGAAATGTACTTTAGGACCTTTTCTCATACCTTTTTTGTTGAGGGGTTGGTTAAATGCATTTACGCATCGTCCCTGCGGGGTGGTGCCAACCGCAAGGAATATGTGGGACTCGAGGTAAAGGCGTTCCCTCCATACCCACTAAACATCCTCCCCGTCCTGACCTCCAGTGCGCTATTACAGGACGGCTCGGGATCTGCGCACGTGAGAGCAACTACACCAAGACCGTCCCAACGCTGCCCGTCTAGGCACTCCTTGCACCAATTGGTGGCCAGCAGCCACTCCTCCACCTACGGCTGTTCGACCTAGAGCGACCTCCTGACGAGGACACTGGGATCAGGCCGGTGCGGTCCGAACCCAGTGTCCTCGTCAGGAGGGGAATTTAGACAAGGTCGTGGCCCTGAAAAGGGCCGTCCGGAACTAGCCATGGTGGGAAAACAAAAACAACTCGACGGTGGCATGTGACTTCGAATGCCAAGAGGACCATGCTTGACATCAAAAGCCACACACCCGCCGAGAAAGTTTCCCCGCCACGTTACCAGGGTCCACCACGAGGAAGCTTCCGGACGTGGACCGCACCTACTAAATATACACATAAAAATTACAATTAATTCTTTTTATTCTTTCAATTTTATTTCGAGTCCACGTGATATGTTTTTTCGTCCACCATTCTTGACCAACTGTCATATGAATATGAACACTCGTCTTTGACATATCATCCTTCATACAGTCTCACATCCTTCATACTATCCACGTTTTCTTCGCTTCCTCTCTCTCTATGCCTCCTTCACTCTCATCACTGTCTATGTAACATGCTCAACATCTCTAAGTACACCATTAGAGCTAACGTAGACCATACAATTTTGTTGGCCAACTATCGTACAACTAAATTGCGTGCTTCCACAATTTAATCGTCCTTACATAGAAGCCCATTATTTATGCTATCGGCCCATAGTTGGATGCAATCGTTTAGTTGTGCGATTTAGTCGGACAGATGTGCGGCCTTCTATGTCTACTGCAATAGTCGGCCAACTCAATTGTATGCTCTGCGGGGTCCAAACCATACAATTTAGTTGGCCGACTATCGTACAACTAAATTGCATGATTCCACAATTTAATCATCCTTAGATAAAAGCCCATTCTTTATGCTATCGGTCGATAGTTGGATGCGATCGTTTAGTTGTGCGATTTAGTTGGATAGATGTGCGGCTTTCTATGTCTACTGCAATTTAGTCGTCCAACTAAATTGTATAATCTGCTGTGACCCTTAATATTTACATTAAAATACAAGCAAAACTGTTCATATAACCAAGTGTTCACTTTATTAAAGTATTAACTACCGTTTCCTAGTATTTTCCATTGGCAATTGTGATTTTATCAACCACCCTTGCACCTACATAATTCGTTTTGTGAGTAACTAACGATGTTCATTATATTCATAACCTTTGAAAGCAGTCAAGCTTTTCACGCAAAAGCATAATTTCCTCAGTTTTTGTCCATAACAGCCGTAATAGCTAGCGATTATGGTTAGAGTAGCGACATTCTGTTTATTAATGCTATGAATAATATTGTGTTTTAGTTAAGTGCTTACTATTCGTGAATGTATAGTTACGTTGCCAGACGTCGATATGAATTAAAACTTAAATAAAATTATTAAGATGAAATTATTAATTGAACTTAAAGTGGATTGGGGTTACAGGCGGCAGTAGAAATGGCTGTCATCTCGAAACTATCAAGATTTCCCTATAGATTTTCATCTTATTCTGATGTATAATAGAGTTCAAAGTGGGAACCCATCACTTTATCGCAATTAACTTCATCGATTTTCATTCCCCATAAAACTATTCGCAGATCTTTTTATACAATACTTAACAACTCCTAGAATCAGGTTACATCGCAATTTCATTTCCTCGAATAGTTGTTATCTACAAGCTCATTCCATCGTAAATTCTTTTCCTATTTTATTTATTTTATCGAAATAATGTTAAATCGATGTTTTGTTACCCATAATTTTGTTTCCACGTAAGTTTCAGTTTGCAGAATAGTTGAAACATCAAGTTTTACTACACTAAAAATAGTGTACATCGAAAATACTTTTTTTTATGTAATTACTCGTAATCATTTTTGTTTCCCTGTAAAGAAAACCTATGGATTAAGTTAGGTTAGATTTAGAACAACAGGCAGTCAGCAGCGGTGTAACCGAAGCTAACGGAGATTGCTTGTTGTATTCTGTCATGCTACATGCATGCTTGCATTGCATGCTGTATGCATGTTTGCATTGCATGATGTATGCATGCTTGCATTGCATGTTGTATGCATGCCTGCAAGATGCTTGCCGGGGGGTGCAGGGGGGCTGGCCCCCCTGCTCGGGGGGGTCGGGGGGCCTGAGGCCCCCCGCTATAAAAAAAAACCATTAATACGAAAATAAACCTAGGTTAGGTTAGGTTAGACTTGTGACCAAGCATAGCGGAGCGAGCGAAGCGAGCGGAGCATTATATTGCTTGCTGCATGTTTGCTTGCATGTTGCATGCTTGTTTGCATGCTGCATGCTTGTTTGCATGCTGCATGCTTGTTTGCATGCTGCATACTTGTTTGCATGCTGCATGCTTGCTTGCATGTTGTATGCTTGCTTGCATGGTGTGTACCTACTTGCAAATTAAGAATTAGTTTTTAAATTAAGAACTAACCTCAACAGTTTTTATCGTCAAACGTCAACAGGCAAATGTATCGTTCGATGAAACGTTACTGCGATGGAATGTTGTTAAACGAAACATTACAATGTGTAACGTTAAATATTGAAACATGTTTTTATAAATAGTGTTATCGATAACTTGATAGTTTATATGAAATGTTAGTTCGATAGACCGTTATTCTGGTAAGCAACACAACTTTGAAACATTTTTTTTATGAAAGTTTATTCGATAATATGAAACGGTGATTAATGGCTAGTCGATCAATCAAGAAAAATAGATATTGAAAATCGTGGAATAGTTTTCGGTGAAATGAAATTCGATGACAAAAAAATCTGTATTTTGATAGGTACCCGTTCAAAGTGTATTGAAGAAATTTGATGTTTGCAATAATTTTCATGTATGGCTTAAAAAGGCCTATTATGAAAGCAAGAAGTGATCCGATAAACCATTTTCCCTCAAAATTGAAACAATAGATTTCAGACACTCGCGTTGTATAGCATAGACCTCGTCGAAATACACGTTCATAAGATTACAACTTTTTCCACATCTAAACTGTGTAGCCCAAATTAAGTACCGTTTAGAACTTGTGTTATGGATTCAGCAGAACACGTGAGCAAATTAATATTCGTGCTATTCTGGTATTACTTTATAATAGATACCTACCACAACCACCACAACAGCTCATATAATGTCCCCACCGACCCACCCACTTTAGGGGCGATTAGGCCTTAGTCAACCACACTGGCCAAGTGCGGGTTGGTCGACTTCACACACAACCTAAGAATTTCTTCATAGATGTGTGCAGGTTCCCTCACGATATTTTCGTTCACCGTAAAAGCGTCGAATAAACGTACATATGAATTCAAAATTTGAAAATACATTGGTACGTGGCGTGGTTCAAACCGTCCCGGGTCCCACCCGGGTGGCAACGGCTTGACGCACTATACCACCGAGACTTTTACTAATCCCTAACCTGACAGCAAAGTAAGTTTTTTAATAGGCAGTCGTTAAAAAAATATTTAATAAATACATTACAAATAATTAAGAGGAGTGGGTTTTATTTGTAACCGGGGTAAGAGCGATAACACAACAAAGCGTAGATAACTAACTACAATTTGGAATACGGGTGGTCTTAGCTGCCGTCCCATACTAACAAATGTCCCGCAAGTATCCCGTACACTGATTAGCATAATAGACAAATTAAAATCCACTCTTTGATCTAACAATTTTGAATGCCCCTTGCCTTTTGAGCGTAAAGATAAAGACCTAAATTATTCATATGATTACAACGTATGCGAGTTTGGAACTTCCATAGGCTTAATCCAACTTTACAAATCTGATGTCCAGGAAGTTATCGGGGAACTGTTATAATTCTCTGTTAATAATACTTGTGCCCGCAGTTCTGCGCACATGGCGCCTCCGTTCCACTTGATAATAGGATTTTAATTGAGATGGAGCTTAACAGAATAGAAGGCCATTTTGGGCCCTATAAATTTTTATTCGTAACCATTATCGCCACTTCGTTCCGGAACGTGGTATGAATGGAATATCATAAAGTCTATTGTTGTGGGTGAGATATCGCATTTTAGAGTTTTCGAAGTGATGTTTCTGACCAATTTTACATTTTTCAATCAATTATACAACTTGTAAAAGTTTGAACCGGTACCAATTAGACGGAAGTTTTAACTTATATTAATATTTCGTTACAAAATGTGTATTATATTTGACGTATCAGCGGTTAGGGAGGCCTTCTCCATTGTGCTCGAGAAAAGCGATCAATCATCGAGTAATATTGGGTAAAAAGTTTAATTCACAGTCTTATATCGAAATTTTAATTGTGTATTCATAGGCATATTTTTCTACCAAGTAAATGAAGATATTGAACACCAAAATAATTAAAATCAATCTATATCCATCCCACTGCTGTACTGATGCTTAGTTATATCAGCTGAGACACGCTTACTGTTAGACATACTGATGCTTGGTTAGTTATTTATAGGAGTACGTGTTGAATTGAAAAATTGAAAATTGTGATACAAAATGCTCTCAATATCTAAGGCAGACAAATGAATCACTCCTCGACGGGTATTCCTTCCTCGAGATCTCTACACAAAATGTGATCTGTTTTGGGTCACACCGGGCAAGCAACCAAAAAATAAGTAAGCGACAATTCGCAATGTAATGGGCCTACAGAACAGCCACCGCTCAAGATGAAGCTGTCTGAATATCAGTGGTGACTTGACCAATTGGATAAAGTCACTCCAATAGGCTTGAAACCATGACTGCGAGAATAAAAAGATGGAAAAGCTATTGACAAAAGGAGTTAGGTCTGCAACATCATCATGCTGGCGCATAGAAACTTCGATAGAAACAGATCGACTGACACAATAAAAATTGCTTTGGTAAAAGTGAGCATGATTTACAGCCTACTATCAAACTCCAAGGCACTTTACACCTCAGCAATTTATAAATACAAAGCCGAATAGCAAATTTCATTTAAGCCGGTCAAATATTTGCAACATTTAATCGCCTTGTCTAAATATTCTCTTACGTTATATATCTTACAATAAAATGTTGTTACTACATCGGAAGATGCTGTTGGAGTATTTCCAATTTGATAATGGAATGATCGGTTCACAAACCCCGATTTTAGGTCAGATCTGTTCTAAAAATTATTATCAACATCTTCTGAAATTAGTATCTATTTATTGGTTAATTTCTTTTGTATATTATTAAACTAGCATGATGTGTGAGAAGAGATGATAATACCGAATAACCGAAGAAAATATGGATATATTGTGTGAGAAAACCGAAAGATGATTTGGCAAAGAAAAGAATGAATACTAAGACAGTTAAGCGAGATATATGGAAGAGGAAAACATATTAAAATTAGAATACTGAAATGTCCCAGAAATAAAAGACAAAATAGTTAAATTACTTAAATTATTATTATTATGGAGGAGAGATGAATGGAGAAGAAATGGTGAAAGAAACTCCACAGCTTACAATTTCGTAATGAATTCAAAACATCATTACGCCATACATATTATTGACGCCGTCGTGGTGGAGTGGTCAGTAACGCTGCCTACACATCCAGTGGTCCGGGTTCGAATCCTGGTAGGAGCAAATGTTTGTGTGGTGAACACGAACATTTGTTCATGAGTCATGGTTGTTTATGTATTTATTTAAGTTTATAGTCCTGACTCACTGACTGCACCACCTCCTCTCCTAAAAGGCTGCTCCGATAGCCTTATAGCTATTTTGGCACTAGGCAATTAGGGGGTGTTTAGTCGGTAGGAGTCCGACATAAACCTAGGGCCGGCTATTTGTCCGGAAGGTTCCTCTGACTCTTTTCGCTGCAAGCAGCGTGGGGGTGGTGCAAAATTCAACCCCTAAGGGGGTAGAATAGGGAATGACAGTTTGTATGGAAATCCGTCATTTTTAAAGTAAAATCAATTAAAATTGGTATGTGGTCTCTCGGTTATAAATTAAGAAAGAGATATTTTAGAATTTTTCATCATTCCACCCCTAAGGGGATGAAAAGAGGGCCAAAGATTTTATGGAACAACATGATTCCTTAGTCCAATCTGCTTCAAATTGTGCTAAACCTTTTTTAACAGTCTTGATGGAGTCAATACTCCACAGTGCTTTTGATATAAATTACAATTACATTTTATTTTGACACATGTTTCTGATGTTTTAGATATTATTATTATTAGTCAATCCGATTTTATTCAAAAAAGGTTGAACTCAGACATAAGCAAATACTTGTGTGTTTTTTCGTCACTATCCAAGTATATGTATGTTGTAGCATTTTTTAAATTAAGACACACGTGGGGGTGAGTTAAGGGATGAAAGTTTATACGGAAATCCGTCATTTTAAAGTAAAATCAACAAAAATTGGTTTATGGTCGTTTGGCTCAAAATTAAGAAAGAGGTGTTCCCCTATTATACAATCCCTTTGATGAACTTTCAAGGTGATAAAGTTTTGTACGGATTTTTTTTATTTTTAAAGTAAAACCTATAAAAAATGATTTATGAACTTTCAGTTTGTAAGGGTTGTAGGCCCATACAGATGGATGTTGGTAAGTAAGTATGTAGATGTAATTTAGAAGTTATGTTATAGTACTAAGTTTTATTGAATGCAAGATATGTTATATACGCGAGGGAAAAATAACGAAAGACACATTTAGCTTTCTCGAAATCCTACCCTTAGGGTTTTAAAAAAGGGGAAAAAAGAACAAATCTATCTTTATTTACTATCGTATGGAAATATGTGTATGGTTACTAAAAAAAAATTAAATGCTGCGCAAAGCAACGAATTCCTAATTCATTTACTCAAAGTAACTTTTTTGACACAGCAAAAGCTAGTTTTAAATAATTTCATAATAATGTAGAAGGGCATCTATTTTGACTGTGGTTATTTTGACAACCATTTCTTTTTAATTGAAAACTATTTACTTCTGGGACACCCTTTACACCACGAAGATAGATTAAAATATAAGCTCCTTGCTTTACACCTATTGTATGTCAAAACCTCGAAACAAAACTTAACTACAGTGGACTTAATCAACTTTTGCTTCTGCACAATGCACTCCTGGCTGAGGCTGATAAAACAAATTGATCACAAAACTACACATGTGATATTTTAAACAGACCATTACAATGACAGGTTAACCGTCGCCCCGTAGAGAATTAACGCGACCCGCATTGCCCGTGCCAACTGGAAGCTAACGACTATTTGCTTTTCAACCATTAATGTATATCAAGTAAAGTGCAAAACGGCAGTAAAACCACTTGTAAAGCGAGGTTTATGCGCGCAAGTTATCCGGGCGCCGGTTTAACGGAGTCCATGAGAGGCTATTTGTATAAGGCCAAAGGCTCTTTGAGTTCAGGAACAGGAGGGCGGCGAATCAACGCTCTTATGATACGTGCTTCACATACTACAAGATATTATCTGTCTGGGAGACGTTATAACGCCGGCTTAGCTCGTACTCTGGGATTATGAAGTTCCTTGCTAGCTTTAGCTTGATAGAAGGTAGCTGCATTTTCTTTGTTTATATCGTGTCATGCATTTATAAGGACGATCATATCGTGATCAGTTTCAGCAGTACGAGTACAAGGTGGACACAAAACCTTGTGGAAGGTCAACTATGCGTTGGACCGATCCATTAAAGCTGCAGTGGTCCTTTGCATGAGTGTACCAGGGACACAGCAAATAAGCCCCTTTCCACCATCGGACGACCAGGCGCTGCGAAGGCTTTCACCCTTACCTTGTGGATAAACGAGTACCTCCCATATTTCATTATGCGAACAGATACAGGATTTGAGCTCGTTGCCATGGTCTGTTTTCCCTGATCAATATACTCTGGATATCTTTAAGGCCAGAGTGAACAAGTATCTTCTAGGCGAACGAGTACCATCTGAGGCATCATCTTCGCTTTCCATTTGGTGAGATTGTGGTCAATAGCTCAGCCTATCAATTATAAAAAAAAATGAGAAAGATGGTGGGATGTCGTGAGGCGAGCAACATCTTCTAAACTACGTACATGCTGACCACGAAGGATAACAAGGTAGAGGCGTGTGGATCTAAATGACATGAATAAAATATTTCCCTTTGACACACTGCTTCATCCCGCAACGCAAGTGCGTAACCACTATGAGTGCACGAACTGAACACAAAGTATATGTATTCCTCTGTTTGCCACCCAGGTGTAAAGAGAAAGGACGCATTTCAATAGCCATCATCGTCTGTTTCCAACGAAACAGTAAGCTCTATCCTATTCTGAAACGTTGAATTTTCCTTCAATAAATGAAGATGTCAGAAGAAAAACATAACAGCTATAAATCATCTGGATTCGTATAGTGTTTCACATATGTCCAAAAGACTATACTTGTAATCCAATCATGATGGAATAGTGCTTGTATTTGCAATTCTCTCATGAACCCTCCTTTACAAAACAATTTCTTTTTTTCATAGTATATTCTTAACTATTCCAGCATCCATAGACTTATCTATAATTAATATTACCTATATTATTGCGACGTGAGTAATGATCCATACCAAGAAGCGCCCTACCTAATCTACCAACAAATGACTAACTGTAACTCTGATAATTACAGATTTTCGACGAAAATTGATGCAATTAAGCTGATAGGAAGTGAACAATAATGCATTAATATCTAAAACATCAGAAACATTATACGCGTTGCTCGTACCACAAAAATGGGTTATTATGGCTAAATTACCATTATGCTCTGAAACATTTCCCTTCAAAACAAAACACAGCTGATGCCTGACTTAAAATAGAAAAGGTGGATTCGCCAATGTCAGAAGTGGATTAACAACCTGACCCCTTTCGTAGTACCTACTTCATTGACGTGGGTCCTCCCAAGGCTGCAATAAAATATGTCAGTGATGTAATGTGACATGAAGACGAAACAAAGGAGTATCTTTTATGGAAATGTTAAATAAAGGCTTTTTAATATGGACAGAAATAATTAAACTAAAAGTTTGTTTTAAAAAAAAATTAAAAGATCGTTCAAGGAGGTGTAGACAGTATAGATGCTATGGGAACAAGTCAGTCGTAATGAAATGAAATGAGCTCTTTATTTAAATGGACTTTGCTAAGCATTTTTAAATCGCCAAAAACCCAACCACCAATTCAGGACGAAATAATTATTTTAGGTAAATAAATTATAATGCGCTGAGATGGAGAAGAAATGGCGAAAGAAATTCAACAGCTAACAATTTCGTAATGAAAAAATGACGAAAATGTGTAAATTTTAGGCAGATTTTACTCCAACGCATCGTTTAAATCATTTATATTGTAATATTTTTTTTATAATTAAGTATTTACAGTTTTTTTATTGGTAACAGGCAAATCTCTACTATTCTTCGGAAGCCTATTGTAAAAACGTATAGATTGGCTCACAAAAGAATTTTTTATTCTTTGAAGACGAGTTTTATATACAACCAGCCAGCTCGTGTTTCTTCCTAGCATGTTTATTACAATATTGAGGTTGGCACCGACCTCAAAAAACATTTAGATTTTTTAAACAAAACTTTTATTACTCCTCTTTTTAGTTTTGAAGGCGGTTTTTTTATTTAATTTTTTTTCTGCTTTTTATTGTTTTTAGTATAGAAATTTTCAGGAAACTGCCTCAAGATCTTTTAGACACATAAAATTACGATATCATCAATGTTAATTAAATAGGCATTATTAGGTATAACTTAAAAACTACTTGTCAGATGTCGATAAAATTTAAATGGGACCCCATGACAAGCACTAGCTTCTACAAGTCAAAAGAATCTTAAAAATCGGTCTACCCAATAATGAGTTATGAGGTATCAAACATTAAAAAAAAACATATAGTCGAATTGATAACCTCCTCCTTTTTTGAAGTCGGTTAAAAATGGAAGCATCTTGGATTTAGTTAATACCTACGCGCAATAAATAGTGCGATATGGTAGCCTAGCCACTATCAGCTCAAACATACGATAAAAGGCGCGCTCGAGAAAAATGTTTAAAGCCAACTTAATCGCCCAACTTGAAATCTATAAGGAGTGGAGAAGTTTAAAACAAAAACTTCTAGCTGAAGGTAGTTCCCAAGCGCTATCATTAAACTTCTAACTGCACGTGCCGCTGAAAGCGCCGCCGCGAGTCCGACGGCCCGCAGATAAATCGCGGGCGATCGCATCGCTGAGACGCAATTAAGATAAACCCACATCGGTACCACAGTACATAAATATTTACTTGAAGCAGTAGAGCAACTCCGTGACTTTACAATTGGCGTGCACACACAGCTACGGCAACGGAATAGACTTGAGGGGGTCTTCGTAATAAGAGGTAACATGCAATTTCTGAACGAGCATCGCGGGTTAACAATAAGACACTTATGAAACTGGACTACGTACACAACAAATAAGTATAAGAACATTCCCAGATGTGTACATCTATAAAAAAAACATTGTAATTGACATTGAAAATAAGTCTTACCAAGATAAAAAAGTGACATATAGCTCGGAAACTACTGGAGCTATTTTCATTAAACTTTATTCATCTTGTAGATAATTCGATTATTAACATATTTATACAGTGTGTCTGGTCATGGACTAGCGATAATTTAGGGGCGTCAAATTTACCTAATATTTTCGACGTCAAATTTACCTAATATTATCGTCAACCCCCCCTCTTTTTGGAATAGCGGCCATTTTAGTTTTTTTTTTAGTTTCGTCTTTCTGAAAAATATCGATTTCTCTGGACACAAAGGTACTAAAGACATTTTAAAAAATGTGTTAGTAAGGTAACAATACCGTCTTTTAATTTAAAGAGATCTACGTGTAAACTTTGAACTTCAATATGTGTAAAAAAAATCTTTATTACTGTTTTAAGTTTTATTTCGGCACAGTTACATGCGCCATGATCACGGAAGAACTGGAAATATCGGATTAACCAAAAAGCAGAGGTACGTGGTTCAAATCCCGTTTTCTTTCATTTAAATGTTAGTGACCACGTAAGATTTAAACATTTTTTTTTATGTTTTAAGTTAAATTAAAATGTTATGTCCAGAGGTACAATGACTGTCCAACGGTACAATAGGCGTGTCCTAAGGTACAAACGTAGGCTGCACCTTTGGACAATAATAGTGTTTTAAAAAACATTGAATTACTCTCAGATGTTTATAGTTATGGTAGTAAGAACAAATGATTTTAATAGATTAAAATAACTGTGCCATAGATTTTTCTATATAATAAATATATTTGTAACAATAAAGTGTTTTGTTCAAAATTTTGGAAATCGTCCAAAGGTAAAGCACTTACTACATAAAGAATAGCTGCCTACTTAACAAGCGGTCCGAGTGTGAATCCTGGCAGTGGCAAATATTCGTGTGACGAACACGAACTTCCACTTGCCTAGGCTTTAATTTATGGCCTAGGCCCTTTGATCCCCGCTAGCAGTCGACGCAGGTCAGCGCAGGTGTTTTTTATATTTTTGAGGGATTAGTACCTAAACTATGATCTTTCATAGATTGCTACCTATTCTCATATGAAAAAAACACCGTCTCTGGAGGAAAGGTAGGTACCCTTAATCTTGATGATGGCCATTTTTACTTAAGGTAAACATTCCTTTATTTGCAAAAATAATTAAAACTGCATTTAAAGATTTTAGAAAAATCACCTGCTTGAGCCGGGAATCAAACCGGTGAAATATTGAAGCAAGAACAGCCTGTATTTTATGATACCAACCGAAAGAGTCATCCATAAGGATCAATTCTTTTTAAACAACAAAGTATGTAAAAAGAGATTGATTCTCATGAATGACTCTTTTGGTTAATGTTATAAAATACAGGATTTTTTTCCATTTTACCGATTCCCGACTCAAGGCAGGTGATTTTTCAAAGATCTTTAAATGCAGTTTTAATTATTTTTGAAAATAAAGGAATGTTTCCTTACAGTAAAATTTGCCATCATCAATATTTAAGGTACTTTTCCTCCAACTACAGCTTTTTTTCACCTGTATAGTCTGAGAATTAAATTATTCGACTTATTCTCAAAAAAATAACTATTATATTAATACATAAAACCTTTGAAAAAAAAATTAAGTGGTATTTTAATCATTATCGTATTTTAATAAACAGGTGAATGAAGACGAGTGCTGAATAGAATACCCAATTGGAGCTGTTATGCGCTAAATTTATTACTCAGTCTACCTTGAGGACGCATGGAGCTGGGGCTGACAGTAACCATTCGATAACCCTTCGGCCCTTTCCGCCCCATACTATATCCGTGTCGAGCAATATTAGCAGCCCACTGCCACTTGCACAATTCTCCGAGCCGTGGACCAAAATTAAATTGTCTATTTTGTTCTTTCAGTGTCTTGTTATTTCTAATAGTCATGAAATGGTCATGAAATTTTCAACCTTCCTACGTAAAGAAAAACCTTCAAAACTATTTTTGTACAGTCAAATTAGAAAATCTTTGCTAACAAAGAATAAAAAAAATATTTCAGTATATGACCCAGTTTATAGTTCTAAAGTCTAAACGGAAGAAAAGGGGATTTAAACCAAACGTACCATCGTCTTCATTATCACTGGCAATATTTTAAAAAGTAACAATCAAATTCAAAATCATCATTCATCATGACATTTGGTTCTAAATGCACTAAAATTGTAAGTACCTTTTGTAAAACCTTTTTATATTATTGTGTATCAGTTTTAAGTGTTTTATTGTTTAGTTTCTACAGTGTTTAGTTATATACCATTTAAAGCTGTTTAATAACTCAATAAAATAGTGACGGAAAACGTGTTTTGATTAGTGGACCATACTAGCAGAGTTGGACCATAGGGCACGACGTTACACACGTACCTCTTATTTTTGGTTAATCCGATATTTCGGGGCAGTTACATGCCCCATGATCACGGATGTACCAAATAGTTCTAATATCATTAGCAACTCTGTACTCTACCAGAGCATCTCTACGGGATGGTGCCTGATTTTCCTAAACCCCTTTTTTGTTGACGGGGTCAAATGCATTTACGCATCGTCCCTGCGGGGTGGTGCAAACCGTAGGGGATATGTGGGACCCGAGGTAAAAAGACCCTTTTCCTACCCCTCCTCCACCGACGTCTACTCGACCTGGCGCGTCTTCCTGACGAGGACACCGGGAGCAGCCATCGGACCGCACCCGGGGGACTTCGGGCGAGGTGGTGGCCCTGAAAAGGGCCGTCCGGAACTAGCTGTGGTGGGAAAACAAAAACAGCTCGACGATGGCATGTGACTTCGAATGCCATGCGGACACACTTGACATCAAAAGCCACACACCCGCCGAGAAAGTTTCCCTACAACATTTCCAAGTTCCGCCACGAGGAGGCTTCCGAACGTGGACCAATATAAAATTACAAATATTCAATAAATTCACGTCATCACAACTACTCATTTATTTCAGTTAGGTACACTGTTAGTCTCATGCTCCGTGACCTTCCGCTAAGCGACAAGGTTTATTTCTTTTTGGGTTTGGTGACCCTTATCGCGTTAGCGACAAGCTTTTTTGGGAAACTGTATGGCCCATACTGCTATCTGGCAGTCACATCTGTGGCTTTATGTATAACCAAATATTACCTAAAGCTTTTCTCAAACCGTTTTGGGATTACGTGATTTTACGTATGTACGTTTCATTTTAACGCTCAAACATACACGGAACATTCTCTTATCGAAGTGTTCTGCCAATAAAGTTTCATTAAATACAAATTAATTTATTTCCTCCACGCGTTTGAGAATATGAATATTACTAAACCGACTTTGCCAGGAGCACGCAAGGGCAGTATATTAATTTCAGAATTGATATTACTATATGCGGTATAATATCGCCTTCCCGTTTCTGAAATAACTTACCTATTTTATATGATTTTTTGCTTAAAAAACATTTACATTATCGCCGCAGCTTCTTAGCTTTTGTAATATAAAAGAAAAACCGATGTTGTTAAATCTCAGAATAGTAGAATAAAATATTCTCACATAACTATCTTCGCCGCCCCAGGAGGCAATAAATTATAAAAATGAACTCAGGCTTTTGTTAACAAATTTTACACAGATAATCTCGGCTGGTTCAGTACTTTACAGGCTCCGAGGGGCTGCCGCGTATTGCAGACGGAAATATGATATCAAAAAGTTAAGTTATTAAAAATTCTTTCAAGCAATTAAGTTGCTGCTAGTGCCTGAAATCATTTTTTCTTAAGGTCAAATTTGTATTTAGTCAATTTTGTTCTTATATTTTTGTCCACTATAAACTACGTGGGATTCTAAGTTTCTCGCGTTGTCTGTTTCTATTTTTAGATTGCTCATAAAAACATTTAAAAAAAAATTAATATTTCCATCCAAATAATGACACAATAAATTTCAATTCTCCACCAATTCTCTAGCCCAAAAACATGTAGCTATTTATATAATATTGAAATCGACAACCCTACCGTAATCCCTTATCATGAATAGAAGTCAAAGGCCTCGTGATAAATGAGGCGACTTTCTTATGGTAATATTAGTAAGATAAAATAATAAATCTTTTATAGTTAGGTTTCAGAGACCCTCTTCAAGTCAAGTTGGCGTTAAGCTAGCACAAAGTGCACAGAGCTCTTGCTGGTCATACATTTAATGAGATTTCTTAACGTAACAGGGAAGCGTCAGTGGCGTAGTGCGTAAGAGCGTTATCTCCCACCCGGGAGGCACTGGTTCGATCCCGATATTTGAATTCATATGTAGGTACGATTAATCGACGCTTTTACGGTAAAGGAAAACATCGTGAGGAGACCTTCACACACCTATGAAGAAATTCTTAGGTTGTGTGTGAAGTCGACCAACCCGCACTTAGCGTGGTTGAGGCCTAATCGCATATAAATAATAAAGTTTAGGACTTTATTACATATAAATATAAATAATAAAGTCGATTACTAAAAATTTTTTTCTTGTTTTATTAATTTTATATACTAATTTACGTACTCGTACAATAACACGGTCATGATGTACTCGTCTGGGAACGCAAAGAAAATCTATAAGGAAAATTCGTATAATTTTTTAACTATTTATTGTGAACTTATAAATGTCTACTACAAAGGAAAATTACAAAATAAAAACGTTTATTTGCTTTAAAAAAAAATCTCCGGACTCGGGACGTTATCGCTAAAATCTCTTCCAGGCGGCCTTAGGATGACAGGATTCGATGAAGATTCACAATCTTGTGTTTAGGTTGTCAAAATGGCGGTTTCAATATTCTACCTGCTAGTAAAGTAAGCTTACTGAAGTTTGGTTGCCTAGCAATTATTGTCAAATTACTAAAAATAACAGCGGTCGCTGAGTAACCTAACTAAAATAACTGTGAATTGAATAAAATGTATTTCAGGTTGCCCCATACGTGCAATACGTGCATGCTTATATTAGTATTTGTTAAAAAGCTAATTCAAGGACAAGGGGCAACTTTTCATCACCAGCAGCCAGATTTTTCATCACCATAAAAAAAGTTTCTGAAAAGCCAAACTATTTTAAAATGTTTTTCTAACTTTATCTGACGGATCTTTGACCTTGTCCAGAAGAGCGAATTCGCCGTGAATCTCTACGCGCGAACACAAAACGTGCGTTGGCGAGGTACTAGGGCTCAATACATTGCATCAACTTCGCGCTTCAACACAAGCTTCGCGCGAGTATCTTTTTCGCGCGTTGAGATTTAGTATGTGTTCGAGATTAAACCTTGGCGGCGAATTCGCTCTTCTGGACAAGATGTTTGATCTAGTGATTCGCTAGCGGTACAAAATCCAGAAGTCTCATGTTTAATCCCCAGGGGTTACAAGTTAGGGCTTATTTAAAGTATACGTCTGGCTAGCCACCATTTTATCACTCTTTGAAAGTTCCAATCTGCGGCCTCAACATAAGTTACAATCAGGCAGGTTTTTATAATCTCTTGGCATTAATCTCATTAGCGACTAATAGATTAGAAAAGGAGACATTTTCACCTTATACTCTGTCCACACCAATCCGCATTGGGCAAGCGTGGTGCACTACTGTCTAATCCTCCTTCGATGACAAGGACGAGGCCTTGTGTCCCAGCATTGAGTCGAATTATAAAGGCTGTTATGGAGGTAACTGCCGCTTCCTGACGCATCAAATATAGCGTGTGGTATGCCTTTCTAGTGTAACTGATTTGCAGCCGGCGCTGGCGCTGCCTGAACGCAATTTATCTAGTGTAACTATAGATACACAGTAAAAAAGGTGAAATAAACCTGTACGAAGGTATCAAGCGGGAATTGTTTTCTTACGTCCGGAACTGAAGTAGCTGCTTGAAAATGTAGAAGAAGCTAGAAAGGAGTACCAACAAAAGGCTTTTAAAGGATGAACGAAGAGGAAAGAAGGGTGTACCGTAAGAATGAGTTAAATTGGAGATTCTCTGAAAATTTCTGTTCCAACCTTAAGATTTTCTGGAAGTCAATAAAGACAGAGTGAGGAAAACTCACAAATTCGGAGCTGAGTAATATCGGAGGACAGGAGGAAATGATAAGAAACGGTGAATAAAGGGTGTTAAGGAGGTGGAAAAAATATTTTTAAAGCTTCAATGAAAGAGAAGGTAATGAATATTAAGGTCTATATTTCATTTTCATTCCAATTCATATGGAAGGGAATTGGAATGAAAATGAAATATATGTATGAGATCGTGGAAGCGTTGCAAACTATGAAAGCTGGAAAATCTGCCGCTTATGACAGGATATCGGTAGAGATGTTGAGAGCTGGGAAGGTATCTTTGTTAAAAAGCTGAACTGCCTTTCCAACTTGTGTTTGGAAAACAGCCAAGTACGCGAGTAGTAGTAAAAATCAAAAATCCAATGATGCAGTGTTTGTTTTCATCAAATTCAGGCTCGCGACTCCTTTGAGCATTTTTCGATATTCCTTATAGTTTAGGATTTGGCCCTGAAGGTATATCTGTGAACTTTCCGAAAGATAATAATAGAATGCATTTAGTTAAAAACATTTATTTCAAAAAGGTAGTCCATATACATTCAAATAATATAACAAAAATAATAATAAAAAAGTTTAAGTAAATATGAAATAAGTAACAACACCTTTTAAGTTGAATGTAACCTTCTGATGTTGGTATCACAGATAATCCCAGGTGCTCATATTGCAATTATGATAAGCTAAGATAATGACATTGAGACAGAATCTGCGTATGCGTAAGTTTTGGATAAAATGATTATTCTTACCCTAAGAACACGAATATCAAACATTGCCTAAGAAGTTTTTATGGCAGTGCCACAATAGGTACACAAAATTTATAAAGTGAATTTCAAAAATACTTCCTAAAAAAGAGCTAACAATTAAACATACATTTCATATTTTCATGTTTTTACTATCTTAAATAAACTAATTGATTCATAGCAAGTTACTTCATAATGCATTCGAACAGTTACACCTCGGCCGTGACTTGATTGCTTTGAATTCGGATTATAGCCCCCAAGGGAACTATGCAATTTCCCGCGGTGTCAACTCCTATTCGCTGTACCTGTATACTGAATACGTAATTATATGACCTTGCCACATCACTTCGCTCCGACAATCTTACTGATTCACAAGGTTCAACTACACGAGTAATTTTGCTTTAGGGATATCGAAGTGTTTGCTGTATCAGCAGCGAACTAAGATATTACTATTCGCCAAGGAGTATAGTCTATCTGCGAAGTTAAATCTTGGTAATGTGTACAGTGCTTAGCTTAGTCGTGAAACTGTTACAGTATAACTTGACTTCACAAACACGTAAAACAAGCAATTAAAAGTTATCCGTCAGATTTTGGCAATTCTTCAATACAAATGCGAAAACAAATCTAAAACCGACGCCTAAAAAGACTAAAATAATCGCCTGTATTTAATTATCTTGAACTGAAGTACGGGTCTATTTCTTTTTATATATCTATATTATATAAATTTTTAGTATATACATGCAAGTCTTGATTAGAAGTTCTTATTATAATTAATAGGTACTAAAAAGCTTTTAAAATCTGTATGTAAAGCACATCGTATTATATAACAATTTGATGTCCCTTATACAAACATATAATTTGACGCCGTCGTGGTGGAGTAGTCATTGGTCAGTAACGCTGCCTACACAACAAGCAAACTGGGTTCGAGTCAAAGTAGGAGCAAATGTTTGTGTGATGAACACGAACATTTTTTCAAGAGTCTTGTTTATGTATTTATTGAAGTTTATTATTAAAGATATCTATACTATTATGTATATTAAATTTGTCCGTTATCCATATCACAAGTTCTTAATGATACTTAATTTGAGCTAAAGAATTGGTGTGATCGTAGAAATATACTATTATTATTATTCCGCTCATAATCCCAAAAAGGGGTTGCAGAGCTTAGGAAACATTTGGGTACACGTCAAGCCACGTCTGGCAGTATGGGCCATGCATCATCATCATTCATCATTATTTGCCTGCCCTGCTCCCAATTATAATTGTGGTCGGCATAATATGTATTCTTCTTCCACACTCCTCGATCAGTCGTCATCTCAACATTAACACCCTTCTTTGCCATATCACCTTTCACACAGTCTGTTAATCTTTTCTTCGGTCTTCCTCTCCCTTTATATCCATCCACATTCATTATCTCTTGTTACATGCTCGCTCGTCATATCTTCTCATTATATGCCCATACCATGCCAATCTGTAACATGATCAGTATTTCTGCCATTGGAAACAGTGCCCCCAAAATGTGACACCTTGAGTGAACCAACGCCAACAACCAGGACCACAGATTTAATAATACAAGGAGATAGGCCAAGCCGGCGTTTAGCTTGTAACATGTGTATGCCCTGTGGACATACATTTCCGCCACTTCGCCTTCCGATAAAATCAAGTGAATACGTAACTCAGCGATTTGACCGATGTCCTTTGCGGCAGTGCTTAACTTTCATCGCTTCGCAGTCCTTAAGACGCGCGCAATGAATAGTGTATATTACGGCATGCTCAACTAGAACCTGTTATGCAGTACGGCCGCTGATCGCGACACTCGGTCTTCCTATGAACTCGGCGATTCGACCGATCTCCTTAGATTGATATATCTGTGACCAGGACAGTTGTTTCACTCTGAATTACTTAGCAGTTCGGATATATCCCGTATATGACATAAAATAAAATAAAAATCTACCAATAGATAAAAAAAAACTCTATCAAATATTTGGTAATAATAATAGCCCAATTCATAGTCTATAATAATAGCCCAATTAGCCTCCAAAGTCTAGTTAATCAGCAAGATAACGTCACTCAATCTCACTTTTATACCAATAGATGTAAACTTCAAGGGCCAGGAACAGTTGCGACATGTCGTGCGATCCCCAGATTGGATTGGCGCGTCGCATCCACATGGCCCGTGGATAAATTCCGCCTGATCGCATCTAGAAAGGTAATTAAGATAAGCGGATACAACGCTGTCACGGTGATTCAGAACGGCAAACGCAGATTTGACTCCTTTGTATATTACAGACACATTTAGCTGCAGTAGCTACATATTACAAGCGTAATTCGTGTATCTTGAGGTACACGAATTATGCTTAACAGGGCTTATTAAAATCCTCTAGTTCAGATCTATATGGGGCTCTTAGAAAGAAATTTTTCAGGAAGAGGGTTCTATATTCGTGTAACTCTGGAATTTTGAGCGCGTGGTATGCCTTTCTAGTGTAACTGATTTGCAGCCGGCGCTGGCGCTGCCTGAACGCAATTTATCTAGTGTAACTATAGATACACAGTAAAAAAGGTGAAATAAACCTGTACGAAGGTATCAAGCGGGAATTGTTTTCTTACGTCCGGAACTGAAGTAGTTGCTTGAAAATGTAGAAGAAGCTAGAAAGGAGTACCTACAAAAGGCTTTTAAAGGATGAACGAAGAGGAAAGAAGGGTGTACCGTAAGAATGAGTTAAATTGGAGATTCTCTGAAAATTTCTGTTCCAACCTTAAGATTTTCTGGAAGTCAATAAAGGCAGTGTGAGGAAAACTCACAAATTCGGAGCTGAGTAATATCGGAGGACAGGAGGAAATGATAAGAAACGGTGAATAAAGGGTGTTAAGGAGGTGAAAAAAATATTTTTAAAGCTTCTATGAAAGAGGAGGTGATGAATAACAAGGTCTATATTTCATTTTCATTCCAATTCGTATGGAAGGGAATTGGAATGAAAATGAAATATATGTATGAGATCGTGGAAGCGTTGCAAACTATGAAAGCAGGAAAATCTGCCGGTTATGACAGGATTTCGGTAGAGATGTTGAGAGCTGGGAAGGTTTTGTTAAAAAGCTGAACTGCCTTTCCAACTTGTATTTGGAAAACAGCCAAGTACGCGAGTAGTAGTAAAAATCAAAAATCCAATGATGCAGTGTTTGTTTTCATCAAATTCAGGCTCGCGACTCCTTTGGGCATTTTTCGATATTCCTTATAGTTTAGGATTTGGCCCTGAAGGTATATTTGTGAAATTTTCGAAAGATAATAATAGAATGCATTTATTTAAAAATATTTATTTCAAAAAGGTAGTCCATATACATTCAAATAATATAACAAAAATAATAATAAAAAAGTTTAAGTAAATATGAAATAAGTAACAACACCTTTTAAGTTGAATGTAACCTTTTGATGTTGGTATCACAGATAATCCCAGGTGCTCACATTGCAAATAATATGATAAGCTAAGATAACGACATTGAGGCAGAATCTGCGTATTAAGTTTTGGATAAAATAATTATTCTAACCCTAAGAACACGAATATCAAACATTTCCTAAGATGTTTTTATGGCAGTGCCACAATAGGTACACAAAAATTATAAAGTGAATTTCAAAATCAAAGCTTTTTAAAGTAGACTGCCGATAAATCACTTAATCCTATGAATCCAGTCCCGTTCAATCTACGATGAAACAAGCCAATTTGATAAACAGCTATGAATATTAATTAATTTGTATATGATGTGACATAAATGTATTTAAAATTTCAAAGTAAATTTTCATTACAGGTTTCTGTACATGCTAATAATATTTCGCAGACCTTAACAAGTTAATTACGTTCTACTTTTCAAACAACTTATTGGGTTGATTGGATTAAAATTTTATTAATTAAAATACCTAGAAGCAACAACGATAACTTGATGAGCGCATACTACGCTGTTATTAATTTAATATTGCGAATGTTACTAATTGTCAAAAGAAATTAGTAGGAAAATATTTGCTACTGGTTTTTTTAGTGATCAGCATTAATCAGTAATAAAATGTTTTTATTTAATTATATTCTTAGAATAGCGATACGTACACATAAAACTGTCTACAGTCACAAAGTGTAATGCCTACCGCTGAAGCAGAAAGAAACTTGTGAAATAAAATTGCAAATAAGGTATTGTAAATTCAAGTCTCGGTTGAAGGAAATCGAGTTCAATCCGTTTAGAAAACAGAAAGTGTTATCTTCAAGGACATCGCGTCAAGTTGCCAAACACGTAAACACTTACGTGTCACGACCAAGAAGTTTGGGGTAGTCCCCACCCCGCCCCACTCCCTGATCATCGAGCCGAGTTGGTAGAAACAACAACTCCGGCTCACTTCATTCAGCCTTGCAAGTTGGCGAATAACTTGGAAATTCAATTTAGTGCGGGTTGAAGTGCAGTGGCGCTTCAGTCGAACATTAATATTTCAAGAATTGTAGACATCGGTTTGGATCGTATACATGCGAATTTAGCTTTTTAAGATACGTATTAGCGTAGGAATGAAAATAAATTTAATTAATAACATTTTAATTTTTAGTGCAAATATAAGATAAATATAGAGGCGTACATTAGCGTGTTAGTGTCAGTGTTTCTGCTTTTCACTTCGAATGCGAGAAAATTAAACAATTAAGTACTTTAAAATATAAACGAAAATATAATTTAAAAAGTAAATTTTGTACAGTATACAGCCTAAAAATGTTGCAGCCGCTACATAGGCCAGTAACTTTATACATCACAGCATCATCAAAATCACTCATCATCACACAAATCTGGTAGTTCTGATGTTGGCCTAATGAATAATTCATGCTATTGTTGGTGGACGGGTCCATCATGGGGATGACCTATACTGGCAAATGGTGTTCCGTCAGGTCAAAATCCTCAACTTCTAGATAGTCACGGGGGTAGTCATATTTTTACTTCCATCATAACCGACCAACACGGCATAACCATACAATTTAATGTTAAAGGCACACTTATCAGATAGAAAAGAGGTCGACACCGTACCGCATTTCTCCTCGCCGTTTAAAACCACATCCACCAGTTTAAAACGTGTAATCAAATCAGCAGCGATTTGGAGGCGACGCCGTAGCGTAGCGGCGCGTTTGTAGCCTTCCCTTAGCCTTTGTTTGAATTTCAATACTAAAAATTCAATAAAACACCCGCGCAACATGATTGTAAGTAAAGGACAGGAGATCGGGCAATTCTAAGAGAACACTATTTATTTTAGTTTACATGAACTGTTATCATTTAGAATTTAAGACGTAAGCATAAACATTCTCCCATTTATATTAAGCAACCGTATTAAACAACCTGCCTGGTAGTGAGAAGTCATATAGACGCTTGTAACATTGACGTGACCCTCATGGGCTGCCCCCCACCCTAGATCGCTTCCCTACCCCGTGAAGCTTTGACATCAGTTTTCAGCAACAGAAAGATAACCCCACAGAAAAAAGATAATATGGCTACCTACTCCTAATTTGGCGCTCCAAATTCTAGAGGCCGCTGTGCCCTTCATCGACTAAAACACCCTTTTTACATCACAACCAAACATTAACGTGCTAAATAATTTTAACCTTGAGTTGAAAAAATAACATAATCAATACAACTAAAACCTGAATTGATAATCCTAACGAACAACCATTCTTATTCAATTTATAAAGGGATGAATAAACACGGGCAGCAATCGCAGTGCTCGTTATATGAAATGCTAGTATTAATTAACATAGCCCGGAAGAAAAAACCCAGTAAATACGACAATTTGTTTATATCTGACGAGCCATAAATTTTGCTTTTCTCTGTCGCGCTATATAAATCTCGAAACGACGACGTATCGTAATGCCGGGTCTTATGTTAACTATCGCAATCTACTATCGTGGGCAAAGAAATTGTAACTGCAAAAATGAGACCGAAGAAACAGTCACAGTTTTCTGAGAGATATTTTCGCAGTACGATTTTATTCACAATACAAAGGAGGCATACTACCATACAACTTGTTGTATGGTTGACCTAGCCCACAAACCAATGCAAGTAAAATTTTCGTACTAATCCTCCCATCAGTACTTTGCTGTCAATCTTTAATTGAAAGAATCTCATGAAATCTTAAAAGGGATACGTTAAAATAAAGTTAGAAGGTATACAGGATGATTTTTCCAAGTGGGCCTTCAGGGCTAAATCCTAAACTGTAAGGAATATCGAAAAGAAATATTTTATTAAAATTTAACATTTTCCATTAGTTTTCCATATATCATTACTTCTCAGCAATCGATCCTTATTAACAACACTATCGGATGGTGTAATAATACAGACTGTTTTTTTAATTATTGGGTTAGATTATTTTTTTAATCATTGGATCAGGCAGAAGGTTAGTGTATAACCTTCCCATACCCAGGGACAACGAGGTGTACTTTGGAATGAACCAACCAAGTGCAGGCTTGCGAGAGAGCTTTTAATTTACGTTATAACCACTAATTTTACTGTTGTTATTTATTTATATTATATTATATAATACAGGTACCTATTGTACAGTTAGTTTGATTGCCACCAATAGGTTATAAAAATAAATTAAATGATCTAATGAATCAGCACAAACGATTCTTTTTCCACATAAGAATAAACAAAATCAGTAAATCCAATTTCCGCTGTATGGTAGGCAATTATTGGGCAACGTAAATCATACATAAATGGTGATGTTTTTGTTCGCATGTGCGACCAGTAAAGGCCCTGGGCGTTGCCGAATACTACCAAATGAAGATTTGTGGCCTCAATAAAATACTATCGCATTGTGCCCTGAGCAAGCTATTGTCAGCTTCTAAATAGAATTACGGGATAAAATAATCCCAGTCATTGAACAATATCCATTCGTAAGCAACGCTATGCTGTAATTCGATGGTTTAACCCATGTGAATATATTATTAATAGTCATGTCGATCATTTAAGTTAATAGATATGCCATTGCGAAGTGTTTTTTCTTTTCTTCTCTAGTTAAAACGACTAAGATAGATATTTTTGCTGACAAGACGACAAGGTTTAGACAAGAGATTATAAATTGTCTCACGCTCGGGTCCTTCAAGCTCTGATTGTGTTCTTATTATTTTAATTTATATTCTTAGCTTCCTAAAAACTTATCGTAGAACAAAATATACTTAAGGTTTTGTAACATCCAGTCCAGATATGCATGCCGTGACAACCTATAATTAAGTCTGCACTTAGAAGGATTGTTAAGTACTTAGTTTGAAGCTGTAATAGTGTAAGATTTGTTGGTTGTCCTAAAATAAATTAATTAATTTTAGAAGAACTGCAAGTCTCTAATACTTTCATCGTTTTTGGAGGTTCTCAATTCGACTGTATTGTGTTATGTTTTATGTACGATTCTTTTAACGTTTGGAAACTGATGCTTTTCATATAGTCCCATTTAAATTTAATCGACGTCGGAGCTTTTGAGTTATCCCTAATAATAGCTATTTCATTGACATCGATGATATCGTAATCTTATCACTTGTTTGTCTAAAATATCTCAGATAATTTCCTGAAAATTTCTATACTTAAAATTTTAAAAATAAAAACATTTATTGCTTTAAAAAAGCCTTTAAACTAAAAACAGAGAAATAAAATTTTTGTTTAAAAATCTAAATGTTTTTCTGAGGTCGGTGCCAAACTCAATATTTGGAATAAACGTTGTCCCTTGTATTTGGGACTGACCTCAAAAAAAATGTAGATTTTTTTAAACAAAAATTTTGTTTCTCTGTTTTTTATATATCTCTTTAGGGTGAGTTAGCCATGTAAAAGTATACAAATTCATTTTTACTTGGTTGCAAAATATTGTTTTTTTTACACAGGTACATAAATAATAACCTAATTAGGATTCATTATAAACCTTCAGTGAATAATTATCTGACTGATAGTGAAAACCACATAAAAACCCGTTGCGTTGAGTAGGAGTTAGCGGATAAACAGACAGACCGGGAAAGAGACTTTGTTATAATACTATGTACAGATGTTTTTTGTGTCACAACTTTTGCTATTTTCAACCGACTTCAAAAAGGAGAAGGTTATCAATTTGATGTACCGATTTTGAAGACTCTTTCCGATCTTTGGAAGCCGATGCTTGTCATGTGGTTCCATTTAAAATTGATCGACATCTGACGATTAGTTTTTGAGTTATCCCTAATATATAATGCCTATTTAATTGACATTGATGATATCGTAATCTTACTACTTGTGTGTCTAAAATATCTCGAGAAAGTTTCCTGAAAATTTATAAACTTAAAACACTAAAAAGCAAAAAAATATATTTTTAAATAAAAAAACTGCCTTTAAAACTAAAAACGGAGAAATAAAAAATATTGTTTAAAAATCTTTTTTAGGTCGATGCCAACCTCAATATTTGGAATAAACGTTGTCACCTCTATTTGGGACCGACCTCAAAAAAACATTTAGATTTTTATAAATAGAATTTTTATTTCTACGTTTTTAATTTTGAAGGCGGTTTTTTTGATTTTAAAATCCTCTTTCACGTACATGCGGCATAGCGAAGTAAATTTTCCGCAATAATTTGCAGCAATATAATTTGTACCGCGGCCTATCGTCGCTTGTTGGTGTTGTTTATGGACGAAGTTAGATGACCCCCATTTAGGTAGGTCGTCACGTCCTGCGCTCCTGGCATCATAAAACTCGTATTCGCAACATTCTATTTTGAACCGAATACATTAAAAGTTTAAGTGGTAAAGTGATATATTAGGAGGATGTCTCTTCTTAAAAGGAACGTGAGGTAAAATTGTAAGATGTAAAGGTAGTGGCAAGTGGAAATAAGTAATCTCCGCATACGCCTATTGGAAGACGTGATGCTATTTATGTAAGGATCATTAGTGTTAGCTTCCGTTCAAAAACAGTAACATCTCGCATTAATCGTGCCTAAAGATTAGACGCACTAATTTTATATTGCAATAATTATTTAAATTTGTTAACTTAATAAATAAATTTATTGGATCACCACAAATTATACGCCATTTCATGACATAACCATATAGTATATAAAACTAATCGTTAGTGTTGTCAATTAAAGGTAAACATCCATGTAAGTCAGAGTATCTTATAAATATTCTATATATAAATATCCGAAATTTCGTAAGGTTAACATAAAAAACTTACAGATATCAAGAACAATATACAACACCTAGGACCAAGGAATGATCCTTGGTCATAGTACAACACTTTTTTTAGAAAGATATTTATTAAGAAACAAACAAAGCACATATTTAAAACAATAAACTTTTAGACATAACGAAACGTAGAATATGTTACTGATTGCCCCATGTTAAAATCTTGGCATATTTATGGCAAAAGTTAGATGACTCCATACATCTGATCATCACGTACATTATCTTAAGTGCGCCTCATAAGCTTCCTTGAAATAATAATATGATTTATATGTAAAATAACGTTACATTCCCTTGCTCGTCACAAGCTATCATTAAAAGTTTTAATGCTGGTTAGGTTTATAAAAAACATTAATTACGGGAGCTTGGGACCGGGTCAGAACAAAAGGATTTGAATTTTGTTCAAATTATAAAAGGAATGCTGTGGATGAAATGGGATGAAAGAACATATTATTTCGGCGTATTTTATTATAACATCGAAAAGAACGTAAATTAAAACTAATACAGTACTTTTACAAAGTCTTTTAATTGTTAAATATTTAACGAGATTATAAATCAGTAAAAAGTCGTTAGTCGATATCTTTACTTCTATCTATACATAAATTATAAACAGAAAATAATTTACCGTTTGTTTGTTTGCATTGAATAGCCTCCTAAACTACTACTGACTGATTTTGATGAAACTTTGTATATAGAGATGTTTAGAGACCATCAGAATATACACATACACAGACATATGATACTTTTTGGTGCGATACCTATCTGACATTAACCGAAGCTGCAGGCGACCGCTAATAAGATATAAACATGTGATGCATGGATGCCCTCAGGAGTACAAATTTGTGCTCGGTTGGTGGTGAGGCTGGTTTCAAGTTCGCTAATTACCATCATCATACCTAGGTTGGCCGCCATTTTGCATTCGCAAATTGTATTGCAGATTTTTGCGAGTGTTATTTAAATGTAACCTGTCTGTGTGTGTGCGTTTTTTTTATTTCTAAATGTATTATAGCATAAATGACGATATTTGTAGTTGTCAGGTGACTTAACTTTACTCGCTGCTTATTGGCGAGAGATATTGACATGGTATTGACTTAGCAAATTATTAGTGTAAGTATAGTTTTATACTTTTAACTATACTTTTGTGTTCACAATACACAATGTTCAAGATCTTGAGTTTTACAACAGTATTGTAACTATGCTCTGCACCAAACATAATGCAACACGTTATGAGGAGTTTAGGGCCATAGTCAAACTCTAATTTAATAAAAAAAGATTGTCAAAACCAGTGTTTGTTTCACTAGATCATAATTGAGGATAGCTAGGTATCGTTTACAGCTCACGGCGACCGGGCCGGATTTGCAATCGGATGCCGGACCGGCGGCGGCATGCTGAGTGATTGCTATACGAGATTAGAGGCCAAACAGTGAGAACGCGGACCAGTTTGACTTATCGGACGCCAGCGCAATCTGTCTTTCTAGTGCGATAAATACACATATTTTATGGCTTAGGTTTATTTACGAAACATGTGAAAAGCTTAGTGAAAAAGCTTTTACGCTTAAATTTTATAAAAGGTTGAGGACTCATTTTTTAAATGTCTAGAAATCGAGTACCTACATATATAATCGAATTGAGGAACTCGGCTAAAGTTAAATCATGCTAAGAATACGGAGTAAAAAAAATTATTTCAACGTTACGAAACATCGTTCGGCAGGAATAACGGAATGTAAAGCTTCAAATATATGATGAATTGAGTACATTGTGATAATAAACATATTATGTTATATTATTCAGAAAGAAATAAAGAAAAGTTATATTTTTACAACTAAAAACATCCCACATTGAACTACATTAGGTCTGTTATTTTTCAATACTTTATTGAAAAGAAAAAATATTATGGCTAAGATAATAGACGTTCAATTGCTCATAGTGGCTAATATTCTACTTAGATTTTCAAATACAAGTTCGTTTTATAAAATACGAAACATGCATAAAGATACTGAAGCCCAAACAAAAAAATGTTATTAATTTTGCTTTAATCTTTGCGCTTCAAACGTTTCACAGACGGATAGCAAAAACGGTTCTTTGATAATTCATTCATTTTCAAAATATTAATTGTTAAAAGGGTGCCCGATCCTTGCTTTTGAAAAGGCGAGTTAAGGAGCTTTGTTTCTTTTTGATTGTCTGAAATATTTTCGTTCCACTAGCGGATTCTTTGAAGTAAAAATAGGAAACTGATACATTTGACAAGCTTAGCAATTGCAATGTAGCCTCTCGGGGCGACTACGTTGGTACAATTTATTCGCTATCGGAAAATGGCTTAAGAACTTTATTACTGCTTCAAGTTGTAACTTTTTTGTGGTAGGTAGGTACGTAAAAAGTAAAAAGGACACAAACAGAAAAATATATTGGAAACTGTTTTAAGTGAAACCTATTAGAATCATTTATCGTAAATTAAAAGTTGTAATTTAGTATACAATCTTAACAAATCTAGGCTTGTCTAGAACGTTCGTAAAGTCTGTACTGAAACGTATCTAAAGCGGCTCTTGTGGAATCTTAACAAATAATTATGACTAGGGATAGAGAGAAGCCAGGGTGGTGAGTGCTGATGTTTCATAAGAGACTCCCTTAAACCTACGCTTGGATCACTAGTCGGAGGCACTGCTCCTAGGTTGCAGAGAGGGCCTCTGCAACACTATGGACCCGGCACCTAAATTGTGAATCTATGAAATGCTATGGAGCACCGCATATCGCACGCGGCACGGCAGGCGCGGCGCGGCGCGGTGACCGCGGCTGGCGATTTTGTATGCATGTATATGGAGCATCACACATCGAACGCGGCACGGGGCGGTTGCCACTCGCACCGCACCACGTCGGTAGTTCTAACGTCAACACGAAGTCTCAGCAAGCATTGCCGATAAACCGCACCGCACCGCGTGTTATATGCTGTGCTTCGGGTTTTCATCTCATCTTAGGTAATATTATAATATCACTTTGTATTATACCTCAATATTTTTATTTATATTATATGATATGAATAGAATAAAAGAACAAAGCAGCTTTCGAGTATATTCGGCAAAAAATAATAGTATTATATGAAAGTAAGTCATTCATGTTTAGCACAAATAAACAGCAAATATTTTATTTGTGATAAGGAGAGGATAGGACCTAATTTACCAAATTCTTTACTCTGACAAGAGCGATGCGAAAAAGGAGAAGAAATATAAACAAAGTGTTCCGATCTCGTCCTTATATAGGTTTTTACATTGTTATTCTGAAGCAATAAAATCTCACGCAGACATAATTCTAACAGGTGGCCATTGCGTGAGATGGCTGTCGCATCGTATCCGTCAACTTTTATTGTTCATTTGGACATAACGCAATAAAAACTTACAATACATTTGAGATTACTCCAAAAATGAGATATTTTCCTTTGAATCGTGACTATACGTGTAGTTTTGGCGAACTGGTTGGAGTATTTTTTGTACTAATTCGCTGCAAACACGACTAAAACCCAATAAAACATTATAATTTTAAATCGCAAAGTAAAAGAGATTTAAGCTTACGCAGTTTTAACTGTTTACTTTTTATAACATTAATGAAGATTAATATAATAGTCATGTGTTACTTCTTGTGCTCGCTGCTTTTGAGTTTAAATTTATTGATTATACATTTTTTTTGTAATAGTACGTCTAAAATGTAATGCCGTGTAACCTATAAAGGCAATTCATAGTGTCCTATAATATTATTGCTAACAAAAAATGATGAATGTATTGTGAATATGTCGTTGGTGTATCTATACAAATATATATACTGACCACTCCACCAAGACGCCGTCTTGGTGGAGTGGTCAGTATAGTTGCCTACACATCAAGCGGTCCGGGTTCGAGTCCTGGTAGCGGTAAATTTTGTGTGATGAACACAAGTATTTGCTGACGAGTCATGGTTGTTTATATATTTATTTAAGTTTATTTATAAAAATATCTAAAAATATTATGTACATTTAAAAAAATGTCCGTTATCTAGGATCCATAACACAAGTTCTTAATGATACTTACTTTCGGCTAGATAATTGGTGTGAGCGTGGTCTACCAAAATAATATAAAATGACAATGGTAGCACCGCTCTAGCTGCCCTCATATTGCCGGCGTGCTAGGTACTTGTTAAAGCCTCAGAAGAGGCTTGAACAAGTTTGATGGCATGTTTGTTTAAAATAGATAGAGCACACGGATACAAAAAGGTGCCAGCTCAGCTTGGGGCTTTCGAAAGAGACAAATCGCTGATTTTCAGCTTTCACCTTTGGAAACGACAAGGAACGACTCGGCTGAACTTCACAACTAACAAAATTTCAAATCCAGTGCAACCCAAAGATATACAATACTTAAATTCGTTTTTAAATAATTATAATTGATAAAATGGTATTTATTTTTACATTTGATAATTAAATTATTTTCCTCCCAAAACAGTGGTAGATTTTTTGACAATTAAAAAGTATTTGACAAAGCCCATTTAGTTAAACTTCTTGTCCCTGATTTATGTAGGTAGATCCTGTCCATCGTAAGATTGCCTGAAGGACATCGCACTCAGCAATAAAGCCGCCAATGGTTAAAAAAATGCATTATGTATTTTATTTGCTTTGTGGTACAATAAAGTATAAATAAAAACAAATATATCAATAAATCTTCACTCGCACACACACGTAAATAAAAATATCAGTGGCAATATATATGTTAACAGAAGATAAAGTAATAACAACAATTAGGTATGTTAAAATATGGATATGAGCACTTTAACCTTATACATTATACAGGTGCATGCATCAGGTTTTGTGTAGGTGGCTACATTGGAACTTAATCTAATAACAAGCTCTTAAGATGTGACGTCAGTAAATTAATTATGGCGTCTATACGCCTCCCCTTCTATGCGCGCTGATGGTACTTTAGACTTGAGATTCAGGTGAGCGAGTGTAAGTTATATTACTCACCGTGAAAACTGTTAATGTGTGATCTATATAACTTTGCGTTTGTCTGTTTGGAAATCTACACCGAACCGCATAGAAAGTGCTTCGGTAACAAAAACATGAATAATGCCAAAAATATTGGAACTACCATGAAAATATAAATTTAGCTTGAGCTTACAATGTGCCTCATAAGAAATCTCAAGGTCACCCAAACGGCAATAAAGAGTCTCTGCGCGATCATATTAGAAATAATGAGATCTGCCCGAGAGCAAAGGTATGCGAACCTTAAGTGGCATTGGGAAGGGCATATTGCGAGGAAGACTGATGGCCATTGGGGCAACTCAGCGTTGATAGCCCCACACAAGGGGGACCGACGATCTGGTAAAGGTCACGGGAAGCCACTGAATGCGGGGAGCACAGGACTGGTCGGGTTGAAGATCCTTGGGGGAGACCTTTGTCCAACAGTGAATGCACAGGAGGAAATAAACTTACACAGTACAATGTAAGTGACGTTCTTGCTTAAAAGTAATCTCCTTCAGGCAACCGTGACCAAAAGGACAAATAAATAGCTACTTGAAAGGAAAATAATCACATATAATCAAACGATAGTTCAAATTTAGTTTGTCAATGTGCTATATTTATCAGATTCTAGGTATGTTTAGTTAATTTGTTAAATTTAAAGTGTAGTTTGTAAAGTATTGGCTGGTATTTAACAAATTTAGGACATATTAAAGTCGGAAATACCCTTATGCCTGGTTTCAAATGCTTGTAAATTATCATTATACAATGCTCTTTATTCAAAGTAGTCTTAGATTTTAGTTAGTTTATCTAGGAATCTAAAGATATACCACATGCGTGGTATTTATAAACAAAGGAAGTTACACAAAGCAAAAAGCCGACATGCTACCCCTCGGCGGGGTGATGACGTAATCGCCCAACGGTTGTTCTTTACAGCTCTTTGAAGCGCCGCCCGTAACACGTAATGTTCATTACAGACTATTTTGTATTGAGTTCTCCTGCAAACAAAATAAGGATATAAATACAATCAACCTTTCTAAAAAACCTTTGGATGGACAGGACTGACATAATAACAAAATGTGTCGTCAGGGTAATGAAGGTGCACTAAACATTAGACCAACTAACTTCTTTCGTTACAATATATAAACCATTATGGAATTCTGTGAAATGTTTTGCGGTTTCAGTATATTTGTAAAGATGTCGTCATAGATAAGTCATGGTCCTAATAGCGTCATTGTGCCAACACGAACTAACATCTTAAGCATCTGTAGTCGCAGGACGGAAACGCAACTGACAAGATAATTGACTTTGCCCCGTGGGACTTAAGTGCTTGTAATTTAGTTAGCTCGCATCAAATTAATCGCATAACTATCAGTGTTCACTAACTTTAGTGTATAACAATTAATTAGTGACAGATTTCATGGTGTCATGCAAGATAGGGGTAACGAATATATTAGTTGGCTTAGTGTGAAGACATGCTTGGAAATATTCGTTCCGCCAGCATCATGGTTATATGGTTTGCGTACCGGAATAAGATATTTTTTACAGCAGAAAACGTATAAAGTGCCCTAGGCGTAAATAGGGTTACGTGGGAGTCACCAGTTCAACGCTGGCATTCTCATTTAATACTGACGGTTGAGGGATCCGATAGTTTCAAATAGAAATGCCAGCCTCTCTGCTTATCGCCGGCTACGCGGGAGCATATATTCATATGCACGAACCATATGCGGTTGGCCACATCTCACTCACTCTAGTGTGAGAAAGAGTAGTTTCTAGGGATCTTGAATGCCCTCTAAATCGCCATGACACAAATGGGAAGCAATGGAGACCTATTACACCGCTCGCTACCCCAACTGCGGTAGCTAATGTCATATACAACCTTCTCCGTCTTCCAGTACGTACCTGAATGAGATATAGAGCTCCCAGTTTCAATCCCTAATGACTGAAAATTGCTGATGGCCTTCACAACAACACCGGGAATTTTAAGAAGGCGAGTACATTCGCGAGTCCTCTAACCTGTAAGGCGAACCTTCTTAGAGGATTTCTAGTCGGTGAGAATCTCCTGCGCGGGCGACTACCGATTCAAGCAATTTCGAGTATTTTGTGCAATAGCTACATATAATACAGGGTGTAAAAGACATGAACAGTCAAACGAGAACTATGTATTCTGCTCACCATCATAACATTTTTTTTCCTTTAGACTATACCTGGGAAATTGATAGGTACGATGGGTACGATTTTATTGAAGGTCAAAGTCTTAATTTTTTTTTCATTTATTTATGAAAACGTATTCTATACGTTATTTCTTAATTATTGTCTAAAGAAACATTATCATTTTTTTAGTGTTTCGTAACAAAAAATGGCTTCCAAACGTTAGTGTTCAATGTAGCTCGATCGATGCGCACGGACACTAACGAACGGGGCCGCCCGCCGTCTGGCAAAATTATCGCGGTTTTCCGAATTGCGTGCGAGCTGAGCCCTTTACATTGCGCGGTACAATTTGCAATTTTTTTTAACACCAAAAAATAAAAATCATTTCCCAGCAATATTTTTTTTTGAAGTATGTCTTAATTTGATGTATAGAATACATGGTTTTCGTTTGACTGTTCATGTCTTATACACCCAGTATAAACATTGAAATATGAACTACAACTTCGTCATGATCCTATCTGAAAAGCCAAAGTTAAAGTTTGCTGCAGCACTGAAACATAACTAGTCGTCTAACTAAACGGAGTTTAAGCACCATATCGTAGCAGAGTGATTGCGGCAATTGAAAGGAACATAGTATTGATGGGCGGCGTCTCCGCAATACTTTATATCTCAATCTAACATTATCGTATATGTAGAGATGCGATAGTCACCTAATACGATGGGTATAAGCATGACCAATCTATAAATAGTACCATTTCTTTTTTTTCACCTGTCTTCTCCTTGTCTACTGTTACTAAAAGGTACTAAAAGCCTAGTCTCGGTTGCGCTCATGTGCGCAGATCCCGGAGCCGTCCCGTAATAGCGTACTAAAGGTCAGGCCGAGGAGGATTTTTAGTGGGTATAGAGGGAACGCATTTACCTCGAGTCCCACATACAGTCGAGTCACCTCCCCGTCATCAAAAAAAAATGTACTAAAAGCCTAGTTTTTTTTTACTTTTTACAATGAAAGGTCATAGTGTCTTTTATAACATAGATATAGACAAGACAACCCGAGAGATATAGATACCTAGACTGAAAAGGAGAGTGGAATATTTGTCTTGGTTGTTGATATTTGTTTGTTGTATTAATAAAGGATTGTCACTTTTTTGATTAGGTGTCCCATTTGCGTAGGCAACGGGCTGGCAATCTGTCAATATTAGAGGCACTTCATGGCCCATACTCCCAATTGTGGCTTTATGTGTACCTAAATGTTACCTTTAGGACCTTGCAGTGTGAACGTCCGGATTAGCCAGTTTGTATAATCTATGGTGACTGGTTAGCTCCAGGCAGACCTAATGCTAATTTGCCATCTCTGTTAGCTAAAGAATGGGACAAAGAAAATGACAATCAAATGAAAAAATACTTCACACATCAATCATAGTGGAAAACAATTTCTCTGTGATCACGAATAAAGCAACGCTCGCAATTGCAACCAAATAACGCGCCTTTATTCAAAGTGAACAACGAAGGTATGATTGCACTCATGCACGCGAAACAAACACAATATCCTCCTGTATACGTCTGCATTGGTTTTCCGATTCAACCGATGCGACGTGCTATTTTTATATTCACACAAAAACGAGCGGTTCGAAGTATACGCTGAAGGCTCCCCGATCAAGCAGATATTTGAATAAAATTACAGAATTGATCGAGAAGGTCATGCGTTCTTCGTAATGTATAAAATATAGTGTATTAATTACACCGAATTGTGAGTTACTTTGAATTGTAGATTGCTTCTAGAGCTTTACACAACTGCTCCAAGTCCGCACCTTACAGAAGACCGCAGTAAAGTGATTCTACATTATCGTCGTTCCTATTATGTTTCTGTCAGTGAATAAGGTTGCAGAGCCGCTCGTGGCAATGGAAAGGGTTAGGGACTGGCAGCGCGAGGTGGCGTTCTTGTTGTTGATAACAAAGGATTAATTTTAATGCCAACCAAAAAATTTGTACGGGATCAGCAAAATGGATATTGACTCACCAAATAAAACTTTTGGTGATAATTTACACTTTTTTGGTGGAGCATTTATCCTTTTTTGTTTGTAAGGTTAGGATTGTATGATGTTTATTTAAATACAAGCCAAAAAATCCCAAATAATTTGGTGTAAGTTTCATTCGTCTCATCGAACACACGTTCGTCGACGTGTGCTCGCGGCTCTCATGGACTCTACGTGAAGGATTATACCCGTGTATTCCACTAGATTTGTTCTGTATCAACAGATAGTTTGATAGAATAGGTTATTGCTCGTCGATCGACATTGAACATGAACACCTACTTAACAACCTGATTGTTAAGTGTTCAATTTCAATCGACGTGCAATAACGTACTCTCTCAGAGTGCCTGCTGATACAGAACGAGTCTCGTGGAATACACCGGCATAATCCTATTTTGATTCTTACTTCATCAACAGCTCATATAATGTCCCCACCGAGGGGCTCGAGCCTACCCCACATTGGGGGCGATTAGGCCTTAGTCAACCACGCTGGCCAAGTGCGGGTTGGTCGACTTCACACACAACCTAAGAATTTCTTCATAGGTGTGTGCAGGTTTCCTCACGATGTTTTCCTTCACCGTAAAAATGTCGATTAAACGTACATATGAATTCAAAATTTGAAAACACATTGGTACGTGGCGGGGATCGAACCAGTGTCTCCCGGACGGGAGACGACGCTCTTACACACTACGCCATCGACGCTTAATTTTTTATAATTTACACATAAAAAATGTAATTTAAAAAAGGTATAGGGAATTATTATACAAAAATCGAGGTCTGATCAGAAACATACTGGTAGCCGTTCACTGGCTCTTATACTATAAGACTAATTTTGTATGCGCGTATATGAAGCACTACACATCAGCCGCGGCGCGGTGCGGCTGCCAGCAACGGCACGGGGCAGTTGCCACTAGCGCCACGCCGCGTCGTTAGTACTAACGTCAACACGAAGTGTCAGCAAGCATAGCCGGTAAACCACGCCAACCGCGTCTCTGCAAAGCAACGCAGCAACCGCGCCGCGTGCGTTGTGCGGTGCTCCTTAGACAAAACAAATGGTTGTACTTACTGACAGTTATCACCTTTCGTAAAACGGAAGGATCCCGTATAAACAAGATTTTATCAGTCTTGGATATTAAAATTAGGATGTTGCAACGTGTTCATTACAGTAGGTTCTACACTTACAGTGGGTACATTTTCTAAAAACTGAATAATAGACCATATAAAATAATAATCAATAAGTTTAGTTGTAGCTACTAGTAGTATTTTTGTAAATTTAAAAATCATAATTTATTTTTAAAAGGTAATCCTTTCGTTTGTATAAACTCCATTATTAACCCTTCCAAGTCCATTAAAATTATTTACCTTTGATATCTCAATTTCCACTTGACTTAAAACGATTCCATTTTTTTTATCCTAGTACTTTCCCCACTTTTTGCGCTCAAATTATTAAGAAATTACAAAATATTTAATGTCCGAAGTCAATGGGCAAATTAGATACTGTCTTGTTACTTTAAATGGCTACTCGTAGCTCGTAGTTTGATAAATAAAATCCATTTCGGATATAATTAAAGCGAGGCTTAGAAGTGTACAAGATTTATTTACTTTTTTTTATTAAGAAGGAAGTAAGTAGCAATAATTTTAAGAAGATGTACAATACATAATAATATATTTTCACGCTACCTAGCACACCAATAAAGTGGTACGTACATTAACGACCCTACAGCCCTACATATGAGTCCACCACCTATGATAGGTATATAAATAACCCGTGAACAAATATTCCTCTTCCTCACACTAACATTTGTCCCTAACAGGATTTATCATCATCATCAGCTCATATAATGGCCCCACCGAGGGGCTCGAGCCTACCCCACATTAGGGGCGATTAGGCCTTAGTCAACCACGCTGGCCAAAGCGGGTTGGTCGACTTCACACACAGCCTAAGAATTTCTTCATAGGTGTGTACAGGTTTCCTTACGATGTTTTCGTTCACCGTAGAAGCGTCGATTAAACGTACATATGAATTCAAAATTTGAAAACACATCGGTACGTGGCGGGGATCGAACCAGTGCCTCCCGGATGGGAGACGACACTCTTACGCACTACGCCACCGACTTTTGATTCCTGACTTTTGATTTTGATTGAACTGGATTTGAATACATGAAACCACAGAACAGATAACAGAGGTAAGAAGTCCTATCAAGCGATGTTAATACCAGAGTCAGTGTCTCCACACGCGACATAATATTTTTCAATTTATAATTAACTCCATTAGTAGATTATGAGTCTTACTTTGCTTCCTGCCAGTTAAAATGGCACAAGACGGTGCTTTAGGTTTATTTTTTAAATATTTTTTCTCTTCGAAAAGGCTCGAATATGAGTGTTTACTCATAACCAGCAGCGCGCGGGCTCCACCTACTTACGACTTCTAACCTCTTTTATTTGTTCTATGCATGAAACCAACAGACAAATGGATAAAGCGTTCGAGTTTGAAGCGGCTAAGCTGAATCTTTAGCTGACTCATAACGATTCGAAATCGTATCGTGCAACGATCCAACTTCAAGTCATGATCATGCCCCGAAATCGTGATGTGAAAATTTCCGACGCAGCCCCAGTTCATCATCATCAATCAGAATTTATTTCTGTATTCACTACGAAAGGGAAATTTTACTACAAGTACTCAGTTTCATAAAAAAAATCAATTATAATAAACGAAGACAATGGATTTATACGGAGTTCAAGTTCTGGTAACCTTGGCCAGTAAGGCTGTTACTCACTCAGCCGCTAACTAGTACAAGTGGTAGCATTTCTCCCGGCCGTTCGTTAGCCGTCAAGAGCTCTCCTCACTAGTGGAAACCAACCCTTTGATGTGAAAGCCTTCACCCTTGACCTCGAATCTTCTCAGACTGATTAATATAAAATTATACTCCATACTTTTTGTAAAAACCTAATTATGAGGCTGTTGAACAATACTTGTTCAGATGGGTACTTAATCATTAAGTTGGAAAGCTTTGCTTTGTTAGCTTCATGAATTTGTAATTTGGACAGAAACTGAAATAACTTTTCGTATTTTAGACAAAGAAATTATGGAGTTCCTAATGAGTATGTAACGGTAATGTTAATAATTTTATTTTAAATTATGAAAAGCTTTGATGGAGGAATCAATATTTTGTAGTGATTTGATATAGAAAGCGTCACAGGCGCGTGCGCGCGCATAAAATAATATATTTGGCACTCTCTGGAGAAGCGGTGGGAGGGCGAGCGGCTGGTAGCTAAGCGCAAAACCGCACTGCGCCTGCGACGCTTCTCCTGCGCTGCCGATGTTTTTGTATAGGCTCATGTGCAACAAAATATATTGAGCACCTGAGCAGATAGGGCGCGCGATCATTAAACAGCGACCATTTGAAATTGACGTTGACACAGAAAAGACATAATTTTTTAATGTTATATGGTCGGCAAAAAAGCATATCGCCTGCCCGGTGATAAGCAGTCGCCATAGCCTACAGTCATACGCGTTGGCAAGGTACTGGGGCTCAATACATTGCGTCAACAAGCGTCGCGCGAATTTCTATGTGTTCGCGCGTAAAGATTCGTGGAAAATTCGCTCTTCTGGATAAGGTTATATTTGACTGTGGTCTTTTGTAAGGTTGTGGTACGACCCCAGTTCAGGCTCTTCAAACTCGAAAGGCTATTCCGCGGTGTCATATCTCAACTTACTCGCTGTCACTCCTTGCTTGGGGGATTACATTATGATAAAGTTTATGATAAGTTTGAATTAAAATTGTATTACATTAGTTTTTTTCCACACTCATACCAATTATCTAGCCCAAATTGTTTTGGATACTAGATAGCGGAAAAAATTTTAATATAATACATAGTATAGATATTTTTATAAATAAATACATAAACAACGATGATTTATGAACATATTATGTTCTTGTTTATCACACAAACATTTGCTCCTACCAGGGCTCGAACCAGAACCGCTTGATGTAGACAGCGTTACTAACCTCTCCATAACGACGACGTCAAATAACAGCCTTTATAATTCGACCCACTGCTAGGACACAAAGCCTCTGCTTGTCATCGAAGGAGGTTCAGGCAGTAGTCCACCACGCTTGCCCAATGCGGATTGGAAGGAGCATAAGGTGATCAATACCCCTTTGCTGATCCATCAGTCGATAATGGGATGATGCTATTCTACTCTGCCGGCATCACACACAAATAATATTGATGATTAATTTGGTATCAAAGAAAAATATTTCATCGGTGGACATTTCCAGCATTTTCCAGCATTTTCCGAAATTCGTTACAATTATGTACACAGCCAAGTAATACAGTATGAACGACTATTTCTCTCTTTGACTTTTGACTCGGTAATAACTGCGTCGCTTGCACTGGAATAAACAAATTTTCATTGTAATAAAACTTTAGTCATATTTCGTGAAGTTGAGGAAATTCGGAACAATGGCGCATAAAGGACGCTGCGACACTGACGCTACGATAAGTAAATTAACCCACTTTAATGCGAAACATAATCCCTAAACCTGCAAATTATCAACCTGCTTAGTGTCCTTAAATAGTATGATATAAGTGCTTACGGTTGGAATAATGTCGTGATCCCCTTATCATTCTAAAACGGCATACCATTTAGTACAGCCCTACGTAGATAAAGACACACTTGAAAGTAGGGCCACGACGACTCTTCTGAGGACTAATTATTTTGTCTTAATTTCACTTTCCGAGGAGCATTTTGCTCTAATCTCACCATCAAGACATGGAACGGACTACTGATATATTTTAGAGTGCAACATCTGTCCTGGTTCTTCTTCTTCCTCCTTATCTGCTCCCAATTTAATTGTAATCGGTACGGTACTACTATAGGTTTTGGAATTGGATTTTACGATTGCCAGTCTGCCTGACATTAACCTTCCTTATTCCATCCATATTAACATAACACAATATCTCTCCAAGCTGTTGGCGATTATTATTTGTCAGTTCACTGAAGCTTTTGTTACTTTTGTTAGCTTGGTGACTCTCCTAACTGTTACCTTAATCTCTGCTCAACACCTTTTGTCTTATTATATGTATGTATATAAGACCTGGAGTCAAAGGAATACTTACTGTATGACTGCGATACTATTGTCAGAACTTGACTAATTATATCCCGCATATAATTAGTCGAGTTCTGACAATAGTATGGTTTAATTAAAACTAGAATAGAACAAAGCAAGAAGAAAAGGAGCTAAAAAAGCTCCATGACGCCGACGTGTTGGAGTGGTCTGGTCAGTATAACTACCTACACATCAAGCGGTGCGGGTTCAAATCCTGGCAGTGGCAAATATTTGTGTGACGGACACGAATATTTTTTTCCGAGTCATGGTTGTTTACATATTTATTTTATTTATAAAAATATCTAAAATTATTGTTTCTAGTACAGTTGTCCGTTATCTAGTATCCATAATACAAGTTTTTATTGATACTTACTTAGGGATAGCTAGATAATTGGTGTGAGCATAGAAATTTGGAGAAAAAAAACTTCCCAATGCAGCACTAGGACTCAAGCTTCTCATCATCGTCTTCATCGGCTCATATAATGTCCCCACCGAGGGGCTCGAGCCTACCCCACATTAGGGGCGATTAGGCATTAGTCAAACACGCTGGCCAAGTGCGGGTTGGTCGACTTCACACATAACCTAAGAATTACTTTATAGGTGTGTGCAGGTTTCCTCACGATGTTTTCCTTCACCGTAAAAGCGTCGATTAAACGTACAAGTCAATTCAAAATTTGAAAACACATTGGTACGTGGCGGGGATTGTACCAGTGTCTCCCGGGTGAGAGACGACGTTCTTACGCACTACGCCTTCTGCGATAACGTAATATAATCCCTCTCTTTCCTTCTTAGGACACAGACAGGACACAGACATCAGAGTGTCACCTTACAGCATCGGATAGAACCGATGACGTTTGCTCAGCTGTTGGATATCTTAGAATACATCTTTGAAACAATTATTGATGTTCTAGTGCTATGACTCCTGATGTGACGTGGGTCTGCGGGTAGAAGAAACAATTATTGATGAAACGACTACGGAACTAACGACTGGCGTGCTTCCCGAAGCATAGAAGACCTTGAATTTAGTATCCCATCTTTAAAGTGACCGAGTTTCTTTGCGGGATCGAATCAGTGCGACATAGGCCAAAGCTGTAGATATAGCCAATAGCTGATAGAGCTGAAGCGAAGAGCTTTTGAGTGGCGACCGCGCAGTGGTTCAAGTGATGATGATTAAAGTGACCAAGTATTTTTCCGTTTTTGGAAATCAAAATCAGACCGCGCGATCTATTACGCCAACAAACACTCACTTATTGTAAGCAAAGACACAAATATCTGGAACATTCCAAAGGATATCAAAAATTTACAATTGAAAAAGAGGAGAGTAACGAATTCGTTAAATGGGGCATAAAGGAACTTGAGTTTTATCCTCAGTCTCTGAAGTATCCTGGCGAGTAATACTTATTTTTACGATCGTAAACCGCATTCGGCGCTGTGAGACTGATATAATTAAATTATTAATAACAATTAACTACCCACAATTTATAAAGATAAACAACAAAGAAGTTAATTGATCAGCCAGCATTTTAATTGGGCGATAAGCAATGAATCGAGCTGTGTATTCAATGCGAATTTTTTTGCGAGTAATAATTGTTGCTCGTCAATTTAATTATTATCTATACCTACTACATGATATCGTCAATTCAATAGAATATTAAAATTTATTGTTTATACAGGAGTATTATTTGCGTGAGTATTTTAAATCTGATAACTAATATGCATAATATCTGTATGATATGGTCATTAACTATTAATATCACGCAATAAGCAATGTTCTAATAGCCCAAACTATTTTGCAATAGTACCTTTATACAACGGAGAGATACACATAATTCATTTTATAAAGCAGTGTAGTCTTATAACACCAGATTATAATTATTATTTCGGCCGATGCAAGTTTTAGCAATTATGTACTTAATTAGCAAAGCCAATTTAAAGAAAGAACGGAGCACCGCACAGCGCACGCGGCGCGGTGCGGCGACCGCGGCTGGCGAATTTTGTATGCGTGTATATGGAGCACCACACATCGGACGCGGCGCGGTGTGGTTGCCAGGCGTGGTGCGGGGCGATTGCCACCCGCGCCGTGCCGCGTCGGTAGAACTACACAAAGTGTCAGCAAGCGTTGCCGATAAACCGCGCCGCACCGCGTCTCTGCAGAGCAACGCACATCGGCAGGGCGCGTACGTTGTGCGGTGGTCCTAGTGTTAATTTTGAATGTTGTATGACGACATATTTCGAAATATTATCGCTATGAAACGATTGCCACTTGTTAAAACCCCCTAACTACACAAAACTATCGAATTTCTCCAATTGATTTTCAACCTTAAACGTGTGTTTTATACTTAAAGCGAAAAATCGACTGAGAAAGTTTCACAGTTTGTGGAAGCCTGGTGTGCCATGTCTTCTCCGACACTGAGCGTTCCCGCACTGACTCACACATACACAAAGTGTATATCTTTGCCGACACTGAGCGATCCCGCACTGACTCACATATAGACAAAGTATGTACATCACTCACAAACCGTTAGCTCACTAGCGTCCGTGAGATAAAAAATACTGAACTGGCCGCCAGCTGCGACCAAGAATCGGTGACCGAGTTTTGTCGGCGAAAAATGGAACGTATAGATTGCAATAGTGAAAACGTCCTACAAAAAGTCGGTGAGAAATGAAATCGGTGCATCCCTGCCGATCCTATCATCGGTGAGAAATGGAACGTTAGGAAACATGTTAAATGCGTTAAGCAAAAGTTTAGATGAAATATTATTCTGTAATTTTATTATTACTGTTATGTCAATAATTATTTAAATCCGAGGCAATATTAATTAGTAACCCAATGTATATGTTCAGCAAGTTATCGTGAGCAACATTTACATAGCTAATGGTGATGAGTCCCTTTCCCGGCATTTTCGTCGTTGCGGGTCTGCCGGTCGGAGTTAACAATTTTTATTTTTATGGGTGAACGACCCTGGAGATTGCAGACGTTTCTAATTTCCGTTCCCTCTCCCGGGGAGTTGTTATTACCTGAGTAAGTATTTTGCAGTAAACATTTTCTGTTTAAAGTTATAAGTTCGCGCAAACTAATTTGTTTCTGTCGTTTTGAAATGACCTTTGGTAACCGTTAGGTATATGCTCAAATGAACAATCAAGAAGGTATAGGACAATTTATGTTTTTAATAATTTTGTTTACGTCACTTATTACAGAATTTTGATATCTCAGTAATGTTATTAGTTTTTTCTGACATGACTAAATGCTGGTGGCCGCAGGTGACCTTCTCAGCGTCATCGGGTTTTTAAGAAAGCCGGGACCTTGATGGGTCCTCGAGCCTGTAACTCAAGCCTCCCTGAAGAGGATTTCTAGTCGGCGACAATATTCCGCGGGAGAGTCTCTACTCCGAAGTCTTTAGAGCGTTCGAGTCGGAAGGGAGCGGTATACCTGAGAGTGTCTGTTGATGCGCGAACCAACTTTACGTCATCGCTGTGGAGGCGGTGAGGGCGCGGGCGTTACGACAACGTTGCGTGCGCGGGCGGCCCCCACTTACAAGCTTGGCTCCGTAGGCTACTCAAGTGCGGTTACTTTAGTCCTATTGTCAACTATCATAAATAATAAAAAGCCCGGTCCCCTGTTTTATTGCTCTAGGCAATAAAACAATGCTCTAGGCAAAACCCAGTTAGGGCCTAAATATTGGTCCTTCGAGCCGGATTTTTAGACCTAGGCTCAGGAGCGCCTCGTCGTGGAGGAATAGACGAGAAGCACCCTGGTATACACCTTAGTGCCGGGTATTACGAGACGTACCTATGTGAGCCTGGTCTTCGAACCTGTACGCGGGCGCATTGAGTGTAAGACGAGGAGGATGTTGAACTAGTAATGGGGTAGTCCTGGTTGAGCAGGACGTTTCTAGGTTGGGATCCACGTCCGGAAGCCTCCTCGTGGCGGATCCTGGTAACGTGGTGGGGAAACTTTCTCGGCGAGTATGTGGCTTTTGATGTCAAGGATATCCCCTTGGCATTCGAAGTCACATGCCATCGTAGAGTTGTTTTTGTTTTCCCACCACGGCTAGTTCCGGACGGCCCTTTTCGGGGCCACGACCGCGCCCGAAGTCCCCCGGGTGCGGTCCGATGACTGCTTCCGGTGTCCTCGTCAGGAGGACGCGCCAGGTCGAGGAGCCGACGGTGAGGAGGCGGCCTATAATATTAATATTTTCCTTTGTATACATAAGTACAACATTTTCATACAAACATAATTAAAAAAAAATATATAGACCAGTCACAAAACACAGAGAAAACTCTTGTATGTAAACTCGGCTGGGATAATGAATTAACCTAAATTATACTAAAACTTTTGATGGCGGTCTGATAACACGGAGATCTCCAAGCATAGTCACTAACTACATGCTCCGAAAACCTCCATGTCACGGCGCACTTGAGCCGATAGCAGAGTCCTTAGAGGCACCCGTAGGTCTGCCCCTCAGTTATGACTACGAGTCATAACTGAGGGGCAGACCTACCCTGTAGAGATTCTACAAGACAGTGAGGCTATCTCGGTGAAGATACCCGTCGACTAGAAACCCTCCACGGGAAGTTTTTTCAGTCTAAAACTACAGTACCGTTCACGACAGTGACGGTCGCTGTATCAAAAGCGTTCCATCGACGGTACGTTTATCGTGTCAACGTTTGTTGAAAACGGTTATCAGTCAAAAAATGTCACTCAAAAAATGTCTAAATACTACAGAAACAGGTTTTTAATTAATATTTTTCAAAAAACATGCTTGAAAATGAAATAAATTTAATCAGAACGAAATGACATCTCCACAATAGTCCTGAAACATGTACCGTCCTGCTGCCGTTTAGTTCTAAGTTAGTTTTAAGTTTGTAGATTTAAGTGTTTTTTTGGCATATCTTCGAAATTTTAAGGAAAATAAGCTTTTTCTCGGTAGCCTTTTCTTTATATATTTATTTTACTTCGTATCGTGTATTTGTTTCTATCTCATCTGTTCTCCTAATTTTGTTAATATTTTCTTTATAAATAATTCATTATTTAATTTCATATCGGACTATGCGTGTTCAAATATGCTATTCTTGTCATTTTTAAATTATATTTTCATCTCTTTCTATAGTACGGCTACCGAGAGAACAGCATATATCTTTATTCAAAATTCTAAATTCTTAATTCATCTGTTTTGGCTGCTCTTCGTTTTTTAAAATTATGTATCGGCGACGGCTGTATAAAGGAGGTCGGTCGTCTGATACGGGAGTTCAGTCGTCGAGTTTAGCTCGTACACTACGCACTGTGGTGCAGGCCGTTCCCGGGCCATTTGGCATTGGCCCGGGACTCAAGAAGGCTCCGCGTAAATTACCAGCTACCCATGGGGCTCCGGATGCGGTTGCTGAAATCCGCTGCGTGAAGACCGAAGCTCCAGGTGCTGTGAGCACCGCCACTGCTGGGCTGGTTGGCAAGGTGCACCGCCCAGCCGCCGCTGCGGGAATTGGCCCTGGACGTCGTACCCCGCAAGAGTCTCTCTACTCCGCGCGCTCTCTCTTCCTCTCTTCCATATCTCCCTCTTATATCACCACCGGTGGTCCCTCGCGAGTGCCGTCCCCATTCCGCCCACGTCTTCCTCCTACCGTCGCGAGTGCTACTTAGCTAGGGACACTAAGTGTTTACTTGTTAAATAAATGTACATATTATTTTTAATCTCTCTTTTATCTTTTGTAGTTTAGAGCTTTCCCTATCTATCTTATCTCTTACCTCTCTTCAGTTTTCTCACCTGCTCCGTTACGCCTATTCTCCTCCCGGGAGTAGGTGTAACGCGACAGTTTGGCGCCCAACGGGTTTTTATTTTGGTTAATTATTTGACTTGGGTAAATAAGGAAAGCTCTCTTTTATAAACTTGCCTAGCATTACTCTAACATGGCTCGATTTATAAACTCTTCTCTTCTCAACAAGGCAGAGTTGGTGTATGAGGTCACAGTCAGAGGTGAAGAGCCTTCGGAGACCTTATTAGCTCTGAAAGCTCAGGCTATTAGACTATACAATTCTTTTCCGCCTGAGGATATTATTGATTCGTTGCTCCCGATCAATGATGATTTGGACCAACTGTCAGTTACTTTGAATTATGTTGCGGCAAAGGTTTGTTTGATTGAATCGGGCAGACGTAATCTCATTAGGAAAGTTGAGTCTTATCTCAACCATCTATTCTTCAGGTTTGAACGGGTTGATGTGGACTTACAACCTGAGTGTAGGGAAGCCTACGAAACTCTTAGGGAAAGATTTGAATTGCTGGAAAAGCGATTTGAATCGTTAAGTTATGAGACTGCAAATGCAGAGCCTCTCCATTCACATCCTCGTATTAATAGTCCCGTTAGTACCCCGCCTATTGCAGATCCCACAGTTGTTCACACAAATTTACCTTCCATCCCAATGGGTACTCCTCCTCATCCGACTAGTGTAAAAGAATTAAAATCTTTTTCTTATAACGGCAAAACATGCCCTCGTTCCTTTTTACAAAAAATTCAAGAATTTTCTATTTCCCGGAACATTGACAAAGCTACGCTTAAAAATTATGTCTATGAATTTTTTGTAGAAGATGCGTTGCATTGGATTCGATTCCAATTTAATCGTAACCCTAGTTTGACGTGGGATGAAATCGCAGAGCTCTTGGTGAGGGATTTCAGTGCATTTAATTATGATTACAAATTGCTGGAGTCAATTCGTAATCGTACACAGGGCGCAAACGAATCTATTATAGTTTACGTCTCTGTGATGTTTGGTATGTTTTCCAGACTCTCTAAAAAACTTTCTGAGCAGGAGCAACTGGACATTTTGTTACACAACATTCGTCCTTGCTACTCTGTGTTTGTAGCTCTTAATGGTGTGGACTCTATCGATTCTCTCCTTGCAGCGGGTCAAGCTTGTGAAAAATCTATGGAAAGAGACAAGGATTTCCATGAGCCCATTCCGGATCGTAATGCTTGTGCTGCTGAGTTCAATTACAAGTCAGTGAACTCCACTAAACCTATTCCATATCCTCGGTCTCATTTTACACCTCCTCAGAATTATTCATCTCATTTCTCTCAACGTCCTGCGGTTCCACATGTTCAAAATTCTGGCTCTACTGGAAATTTTTCTTCGGGACCCCGTTTTATGTCTCAGCCACCTCCACATTGTCTTACGCGTCCCTCTCCAAATCGGCCAACTGGTGATGTCAACAAACAATTGGTAAATGCTGTTAATGTAACATCTTTTCAGCCCCACTTGTTTTGTGTTCGGTGTCGTGTTAATGGACACTCTCTTAGTGGGTGTAGTAAGCCCAGGGATTTAATTTGTTTCCGATGTGGCCTGAAAGGTTTTAAAGCGGTTGATTGCCCGCAATGTCACAACTCCTCTAGTTCAAAAAACTAACTTCTGTCTTGGATAGTGAAACTCCTCTAAATTCTAAATTTAATCGTGACGATTGGAATCTTTGGTTAAACACTATTAGGCAATTTATGCTTTGTTATAAAACCAGCTCCTTATTTTTTGAGGAAAATGATTATGAGCGCCCCTTTATCGATGTAACTATTTCGGGTAAGTCGTTTTCGGCACTTCTAGATAGCGGTAGTAGTATTACAATTCTGGGGAACAACGCTCATAAAAAACTTGAAAACCTTGGGTTCACACTATTCAAGACATCATCTCAAGTAATGGTGGCCAACAGGAATACTGTTAGGGCCATCGGTTATATGCTTTTACCTATTTCCTTTTCTAATGTTACACATATGATAAAATCCTTTGTTTTCCCAGATTTATATCCTTCTATGATACTTGGTGTCGACTTTTGGAAAAAGTTCGACCTCATACCCAAATTATTTTCACAAAAACTAAATCTTACTTCGCAAGTCAATTGTGTTGACATCCCTGATTCTCAATTATTTTCTTTTGTTCATCTTTCCGAAGAGCAAAAATGTATTGCCCAAGATTTAATTGACCGTTTCAAGAGTATTTCTTTTGAAAAAAATGGCAAACTTGGTCGCACTGATCTAATTTGTCATAGAATAGATACTGGTGACGCTCTTCCTATTCGGCAGCGCTGTTATAGGCTTTCTCCTGAAAAGCAAAAGGCTCTGGTCAGCGAGTGTGACAAAATGCTTGATCTTAACGTCATAGAGAAATGTGAAAGTCCTTGGCTTTCACCTGTGTTAATTACACCAAAGAAAAATGGTGAATGGCGTTTTTGTGTAGACAGTCGCAAACTTAATTCCATTACCAAGCAAGACGCCTACAGTTTACCGTTTGTGGCTGAAATCCTAGACCATCTAAGGGATGCTAGGTATCTCTCCAGCATTGACATTGCCAAGGCTTTTTGGGAAATTCCTCTTCATCCGGATGACAGAGATAAAACTGCTTTTTATGTCCCTGGTAGGGGTATGTTCCGTTTTACCGTTATGCCCTTTGGTTTGACTAACGCTCCAGCAACTCAACAACGGCTGATGGATCAACTTTTTACACCAGAGTTTGATAATAAAGTCTTTTGTTATTTAGATGACATTGTTATCATCAGCAGGACTTTTGATGAGCATATCTCGTTGTTGCTGAAGGTTTATGAAAAATTATCTGTTGCAGGTCTCACTATAAATCTAGAGAAGAGTCAGTTCTTCCGAAATGAACTGAAATATCTTGGCTATATCGTTGACAGCCAAGGCTTGCGTGCTGACCCTTCTAAAATCCAGGCCGTCCTCGACTATCCTACTCCCTCTTCCAAAAAGGAGGTCCGGAAATTCCTAGGTACTTGTAGTTGGTTTCGACGTTTTATTCCCAATTTCAGTGCTGTAGCTTCTTCTCTTAATAAATTGACATCTTCTAAAACTTCTATAAAATTTATCTGGAATCCAGATGCTGAGACTGCCTTCTTAAAGCTAAAGGAAGCTTTAGTTTCCACTCCTGTCCTTGCTTGCCCTGATTTTTCTCTTCCATTTTCTGTCCATAGTGATGCTTCTAATTTCGGCATAGGAGCTATGTTGGCTCAGATTCAAGACTCTAAGGAAGTTGTTATAGCCTATATGAGTAAGGCGCTTTCAAAAAATGAGCAAAATTATTCTGTTACAGAAAGGGAGACTCTGGCAGTTATAACGGCTCTTGAGCACTGGCGCTGTTACCTAGATAACGGTAAACAGTTTACTGTCTATACTGACCATGCTGCTCTTAAGTGGTTCCTTAATTTATCCAATCCTTCTGGTCGTCTCGCTCGTTGGTCTTTGCGATTATCGTGTTTTAATTTCGTATTAAAGCATAAGAAAGGGAAAGAAAACGTAGTTCCTGATCTCTTATCACGTTCCAAACCACCTGAAGTCACGGCGATGGGTTATGTCGCACCTCTTGTCGCTGATCATTCTTCGGAAATTCAAAAGTATAATCGCCTTCTTTCTGGTTGCCACGATAGTCCTGATTCTTTTCCAAATTATGTTGTGCGTGACGAGAAACTTTATCGTCGTGTTAGTTCTTCCGACTGTGTAAATGACGACTTTCTGTGGAAGGAGGTGCCGCATCCTTCCCTAAGAGACAATCTAGTAAAACTTGCTCATGGTGATTCTTCTAATCCTCATTATGGTATCTTCAAAACTTTTAAGAAATTGTCTCTTCTGTATTACTGGTCTGGTATGTTTAGACATGTTGCTAAATTTATTTCCTCGTGTGAAACTTGTTTGTCTTTTAAACATTTGAATCATACTCCATATGGTCCAATGGGAAAACCCAAAGTCTGCTCTAGGCCTTTTCAAACTATTTCTTTAGATCTGATGGGACCTTTTCCTATGACAAGGCAGAGGAACCAATATATTTTAGTTATAAACTGTTGTTTCACGAAGTATTCATTGATTTTTCCTCTTAAAAAAGCAACAGCTGATGCTATTATTTTCCACCTGGAAAATTCTGTTTTTTTAACTCACGGTGTCCCACAAACTATTATAATGGACAATGGCTCGCAGTTTCAGTCTAATTTGTTTCAAAATTTCCTATCCCGCTATAACATTCCTTTTGTTTCTTTCACTCCACGCTATTGTCCGCAGGTTAACCTTACCGAAAGGTATAACCGAACAATCATAACTGCTCTGGCTGCTTTGGTGGACGAAGATCATCGGTCTTGGGACAGACACCTTTCAAAGGTCCAAAGCGCGATGAACAGTGCGGTAAATTTATCAACGGGATATTCTCCTAACTTTTTAGTTTTTGGACGGGAAATTATTGTTTCTGGGTCGTTTTATACACCAACTGCTGACCTTGACGAGATCACCTTTATGCCTCGTGATATTTATGCCACTAATTTAGGTCATCTTTCTAAATTCTTCGATAAAGTTCAGGTGGCTTTATTTAACGCTCATACGAAAAATTCTGAGCGCTATAATTTGAGGCACTCTTTTAGAGAGTTTGAGGTAGGCGACACTGTTTGGCGTCGAAATTATGTGCAGAGTAATGCTGGAGCATATTTTAGTGCTAAATTAGCCCCTCGTTTTGTTAAGTGTACAGTTGTTGATAAACTTTCTCCACTTGTATATATTTTAGAGGACCAGAATGGGTCAAGGGGAAAGTGGCATGTAAAAGATTTTAAGTTGTAGTTTAGTTTTTCTTTTTATTTTATTTTGCACTGTAGATTTGTGTTTTTGTTAATTTAGTGTGTGTATTTGTTTGTATTTTGTAATTAACTATTTTTTATATCTGTGTATATCGGGGCAGCAGGTACGGCGTAGGTTTTCTCATTCTTCTTTTCGGCTTATTAACTTTTATTTTATTTCGTGTGATTGTGGGGGAGTTTTTTTTATAAGGTAGGTTAAGTTAGTTTTAGGGTCTAAGAGGGTAGCTAAGCTCCTCTGGGCATCTGATTCTCTTTATCTCTTTTGAAGATATAAGTTCTTTTGGAACTTTTGAGCGGTTGACTACTCTAAAAATAAGCCATAGGTCATTTTTATTTCTGTGTTGTATTATGTTTATTTAGTTAGTTTGGTTGTTAGCAAGGGGAGCGGATGACAACTTCCATAAAAATAAGCCTATGTCATTAACAAATGCACGTTCTGGAGTGTGTGCCATAGAGTGTGAGCCACACCCCTTTCAGAATTGAGGCCGTGTACAAGTCTTTATAAAATTTACCTAAGGGAAAATTTTTCTCTTTGGGGGGGAATAATGTACCGTCCTGCTGCCGTTTAGTTCTAAGTTAGTTTTAAGTTTGTAGATTTAAGTGTTTTTTTGGCATATCTTCGAAATTTTAAGGAAAATAAGCTTTTTCTCGGTAGCCTTTTCTTTATATATTTATTTTACTTCGTATCGTGTATTTGTTTCTATCTCATCTGTTCTCCTAATTTTGTTAATATTTTCTTTATAAATAATTCATTATTTAATTTCATATCGGACTATGCGTGTTCAAATATGCTATTCTTGTCATTTTTAAATTATATTTTCATCTCTTTCTATAGTACGGCTACCGAGAGAACAGCATATATCTTTATTCAAAATTCTAAATTCTTAATTCATCTGTTTTGGCTGCTCTTCGTTTTTTAAAATTATGTATCGGCGACGGCTGTATAAAGGAGGTCGGTCGTCTGATACGGGAGTTCAGTCGTCGAGTTTAGCTCGTACACTACGCACTGTGGTGCAGGCCGTTCCCGGGCCATTTGGCATTGGCCCGGGACTCAAGAAGGCTCCGCGTAAATTTGTCTTCGAGAAAATAAAACGAAGAAACTACCAGCTACCCATGGGGCTCCGGATGCGGTTGCTGAAATCCGCTGCGTGAAGACCGAAGCTCCAGGTGCTGTGAGCACCGCCACTGCTGGGCTGGTTGGCAAGGTGCACCGCCCAGCCGCCGCTGCGGGAATTGGCCCTGGACGTCGTACCCCGCAAGAGTCTCTCTACTCCGCGCGCTCTCTCTTCCTCTCTTCCATATCTCCCTCTTATATCACCACCGGTGGTCCCTCGCGAGTGCCGTCCCCATTCCGCCCACGTCTTCCTCCTACCGTCGCGAGTGCTACTTAGCTAGGGACACTAAGTGTTTACTTGTTAAATAAATGTACATATTATTTTTAATCTCTCTTTTATCTTTTGTAGTTTAGAGCTTTCCCTATCTATCTTATCTCTTACCTCTCTTCAGTTTTCTCACCTGCTCCGTTACGCCTATTCTCCTCCCGGGAGTAGGTGTAACGCGACAAACTGTCTGTGACACAGTTATACCCACGCTCTCCTCACATAACAATGTAAGCATTATCCATAGTTAGGTACCAACGGTTTTTGTCAATTTCCCAGAAACTTCAGTTGATAATGTCAGAGAACTTGTTTATAACCTTGTATTAAATGGCTAACAATAGGAAAAGTCATTATAAAAGTAAATAGGGTGCAAATTACCACATATCAGGTCCTTACCTATGTAATTGGCGTTTCTTTTTCTTACACACTATTAGCTGTGTACTACTACTTTGATTTAGTAGCTGTTTAAATTTTATATTTTTATTATGAATAAAGACTACTGTTGAATTAGCATGTAGAGAAATTATAATTATTTAAATGTTTAATTCAAAAAATAAAATAATGTGGCTGTTTTATATGGTCAGCAGAATCATCTCTTGGAATCGTAACTTATGGGCAAGCTTATTTTTTGCCTAAATTATTGATGCAATCTTTAACTAAGTCTTGTCCAATCATACACTCCAAATTTCAAAAGATTTGTCAACGGAGTTTTTTAGAAATTTTAAATAACGTTAGTATGGAAAATACATATTTTTTTGAAAATCTTCATAAAAATTGGCGTTGTTCCATACAAACTCTATTTTTTTTTAACTATAAATCCTAATGTTACTAAATTTGGAGGAAATAAGCGAACAACCCTGGGCTAAGTCTAGCATCAATAAATTATGAAAAAATCAAGTCTGTCCATGAGTTAGTAGGCATCAAATAGTCAATTCCGATGAAGAGATTGAAGAGTCATTTTCACTTTCTTTTCAGAATTTAACAATTGAAATATAATTTAATTACAGACAAAAATATTGCAAAGAGTGTAGTTTCAAATAATAATAATAATAAGAACCTAAAACAACTATTGAATTAAAGAAATTGCAAGTTTAGGTACAAGATAATAAAACGCCAATTTCATAGGTAAGAACTTAATAAATGTATTTAGAGGGAACCAATCAATTAGCGTTAGCTGTAATAAGTTTTGCTAAAGACTGAGAAATTGTTTATATACTTAGCTTTTGAGAGCTCTGTACTCAAATTGCGGACGTATTGGATACGACGTTAATAATAAGTGTGTGATTTTTTTATTTAACGACAAGATAATCTTATTCTTTTCAAAGTTTAAAAGGTTAAGCGGCTGGATCAAAACGGGTCAAGAGATGCATTCCCGCATGCATCATTAGCCAGGATCCGGAGCATATTTCACGTCCGCCAAGCTTGGCTCGAATCCTTGGCAGTTGCTCAATTTTGTTGCCGAAGGCATAGAGGGCGGGTATAAAGCCAGGTAGCATCAAGTGAGTCCCTCGATAGCTTGCATTATTCTTCTAGGAAAGTGGACGTAATTTTGAGTGCTTTTACTATGTTGCGGCTCATGACAGTTACATTAAGTACGGTCAGAAAACAATTTTAGTGTCCACGTTTTTGTTTTGTTAATTCTATTCCCTGACATTGCTTTTGATAACAGTTTACAAGTTATGAGTGATTTTTTGTTAAACAAAAAAATTTTACTCCTAATACGATGAGTATATGTCGCAGGCGGATCGTATAACACGTCGTATTACAAAACGAAGCGGTGGATTGTATTCTGTGAGAATTTATTGTTAACCAAATAAAAACTTTTGTTGATAAATCCGTTGTAGAATCTGTCAATATTAGTCTGTATAATCCAATAGATATCGCTTATTATTGGTAGGTTACGGTTTATTATGACCACGCGGAATAGAATTATTATCACTGACTCACTCTCACTCTCGCAGACTACAATCCGCCGCGCCGTTTTGTAATACAGCGTGCTATACGCTCCGCCTGCAATATAGAACTAGAGTAGTGCATGAGACTTATGACCCAGTGTGTACGTTTACCTAGGGCACATATTATATTACACCGGCACTTGCCTTCACTTCTCGCTAACTATTATCACACAACCGTCGGACATAGCTTCCGCAAGCATTCCTCATGCACTCGGCGATGCTTCGAACCAAACTGAGTTCTGTCGAGCGTTCACCGCTATTACGTCGCATCGTACGATAGCTCGTGCGGCGCTGACTTCACTCGCAATCCCACGTGGACTATTTCCTTGATTATTTTAATGAAAATAACAAATTAACTTACTATTGAGCCTATTAATTTCATAGCACCGTTATGTATATAAATTTTGGTAAATTGACGGCTGTAATATCTTTTTCCTACCCTGCTCCCAATTTACTTGAGGTCGGTGCAGTATGTATAGGTTTTGGCAATATATTTATACGCCCGGTCACCTTCCTGACACCAAATTTTCGGACACCCATCCGAGTACCGACCGCGCACTTGCATTTCGTGATCATTACGAATAACGCACGACCATCCAACTCCTCGAAGTTGACGAATATAAGCAGATAATGGATGCAGTATTTTTGTTGATGATACATTAAGTGACGTCACTTAGACATGGTCATTGTATACGGATATAAGAAAACGGAATACTATGGGTGGCTCTAGCAGTTCATGCATATTCTGTGACCGGCAATAATTTAATATAGGTATTATTGGTTTAATGTGTAAATTTCTTGATAGGGATATTAAGCAAAATAATTTTTCACTTCTATTCATCATATTATTAGCCTGTAATATAACTTGATTAATCATATACGATCAAAAAACTATCACAATTCTCATAACCTTCGGGGTCCAGTTTCAGTTTTTATTAGAAAATTTACATTTTAAAAATATGTAGGCAAGTTAATAAGAATTATTTAATTATTTTATAAATCTAAGTAAAAAATACCTATTGTAGAATTTAAATCAGCACCGTTCTTTAAGATATAGGTACTATTAAAAAAATTATAAACATTTGTCATAAATTTGTTCTCATTGCCATCTGTTTGGGAAAACACCTACTTAATAGTCTGTGTTCCACCTTGAATACTACTGAATCTTGCGCAATACCCTGCCTGTATCCTTTAGCCAGTCAGCACATGTCGTAGAAAAAGCATGCTTCATTGAAATAGAGAGATATTTACTTTTAAAGTTCCGAGATGACTGACTTATAGTATACTGAGAGATTATTTAAAATTTTGTTCTCTTTGCTGCTAAATATTATAAAACTTCTTAGCGTATAGATAATAGATATCACATTATTAACTCAAGCAATAAGGATGCAAAATAACACGATGGTTGTAGCAAGAAAGTGAACTAAAACAAACCGAGCATTAATTTGTTCTTTCTCAACAAAAGGACCTCAGTTTCGTTCGTTCAACCACTAAATCAACCACGTGGTAGCTGAGATATCTGCAACCACCACTCAGTTGTTTACATATTAAAAACCCAAAATAAAGACAATGAAGAAAATCTTGAATATATCCATATTATCCATACTAAACTTTTTTGCTGGCCGTCTTTCAACTGACGTTATTAGTATCACCAAAGTGTTGTCTTACGACTCAGTGCATTTCTAACAATGTTGCGGCAGCTCAAAATGACATCACGTCAACTATGTAAATTTATGAAATAACATATTTTTATGTCTTGGGTTGTAGCAAAAGACTAATCGATTTATCTGAAACTTTGTTTCTGAAAATGCATTTTTTTAAGGACGATGCGTGAAAATGTCTTCCCCAACGCAACACTGACGAAAAGTATTTTAGTCAAAACATCTTAGTACTATGGCGGCATTTCTGAAGAGTGGGGGTTTTCGAGAAAAATCACAATTTAATATGAATGTTTTAGATAAAACACTATTTGACTTTCAAAGGCATCGTTATAATTATTACGTTTGCTATTGTATTTAATGTATTTCTACGTCACTAAACTAATAAAAAAAAATTTAGCGAAGTGTTAAGTATCTGTTTTAAATGATATACTTAGGCCTTGTATCACGAATTATTCCCATGACAGATAGTCTAAACGATATTGTCCATATAACCGTTTATTACCTCTCACTCAGAACTTGTGGAAAAGGCCCTTAATATTATATAAAAGAGCGTGGTTTAATTTGTTTATTGTATAAAAATTGATGAAATAAAAATTAGTATGTTTTTTGAAAAATCGAACTTACCCTAGTTACTCTACCGCCCACAGTGACATTTAGAAATTGCAAAGCTTGCCTTCCGAACTTTCTTCACAGTAGTATTGATATCAAAAACATCAAAAATATTATAAAAAAGACAAAGGAGTTCGCACTACATCTACATTTACTTATTATCTTTAGAATTGTTAGAATTTAATAATGGTATCAAAACTTATCAAAATAAGTCATTGACACGAAGTTATATTAAGAAAAATATAAGCTCCTTGGTCATTGATCAAAATATCAAAATCAATTCAAAATTGGTAATACTCTGTAGAAATATTATTGTCTGTCAACGGCCGGTTGCTTATTTTGATTTATTTTTGTTAAGAATTTGTTCAAGATATTATTTTAGATCTGTTATCTCAAAATGCCCTGGGGATGGGAGTGTAGAGCGAAATTAATCAAGCAACGTCCGCTAAAGCCTACGGAGCGTAAGAGAATCGTTGCAGCCGAAGCACCTATTCCAGGACCACAGCACTATGAAACTCCAAGAATATTTTGTATGTATTTTTAATACTGAGTTTAAAAATTGTTACGGTAGTCCCCCCACAAGGTGGAACGACGATCTGGTAAAGGTTGCGGGAAGCTCCAGATACTTCCAAGGATCTTTAGCGGATAGTTGTTTGATGACTATAATTTTACCATTTTGAATTTTTGATAACACTACCATGTATAAAATGTGTTATATGACTAAATTAGCATGGTTCGATATTGGCTTGCTATACCATGTACCAAACAACATATATACCTACAAATAGTGACGCTAATAATCGCAAAAAGCGTCAAGCAGAGCTTTAGGTAACTTTCGGTTACCCATACCACAGATAATATAATACTATACCCCATACAGTATGGGTCATAGAGTACCCCAAAATAGTGACTGGTTTCCAGCCTGTTGCCTATACAATAAGGGGCTTCAAAGCCAAAAGCAACTAAAGCTACAGTAGACTTACAAACAAAAACCAACGATCAAGACAAGGCAGACATTATAGGTACCTACTCTAAATTACTCACCAGTACTGTACGGGTCCGGTCCTCTATGTAACCTGTATAAAATTTATAGTCAAGTAAATAACCTAATTTAATACAAAAGTATGATTTCCCTTCCTTTGTATTCAGGATTAGACTAGCTTTTAAATTTCTCATCATTATTTTCATAGGTGGCAAAGGATTTTCGAAGATAAAACGTGCACCAGCGTATACCTTCGGTCACCGGACTCCTATAAGCTTCCAAAAGCCTGTCGCTACGCCACATGCGCCAATGTTCAACGTCCAAGGTTACGGAAGATCCGGTAAATGCTGTTAATATGATATTTGCATAGCTACCTACAATCAATGCTAAATCTCAAAAACGCAAAGAACAAAATATGCCTGAAGAGAATTTGTGAATATAAAACAATGCTTCTTAGTTAAGTAGCCGTTTAAATATCATGCCATCTTGGCTATACACAATGATTACACGAGCTTTAAATGGCACACTTAAGAAGCGTATGAGTAATTGAGTATACGACCGTTAATGATAATTTTTTGGAGCATAATTAGTGATATTCAGAAATATACTTTAGTTATTCTTATAGCCAATATTTACCTACTTATTGAGATTTAAAAAAAATCACCCTCAAGTCAGGCGCTTCCATTTGGCTCGAACCCTGCAAATACGAGATAACAATAAGGCTCTTTCGCGGGAGATACCTTTTAAGAATCCTCTACGTGAATTCTGGGTGAAGATCACATCTTCAAGTTACGGTCCGATCCGACGCTTGAGCTATTAGGGGCACCCTCAAGTCAGGCGCCCCCTTCAGCTCGAACCCTGCAAATACTAGATTACAATGAGGCTGTTTCGTGGGAGATACCTATTAAGAATCCTCTGCGTGAAGTTCGAACTAACCAAGAACCTTGCCTTCGTAAAAATCTGGCAGCAGCGGCCAGTAGCAGCCATTAAAAGAATATCATAGATGAAACTTTTGGGTTTATCGTCACTACCTAGAGATGAAGGAGATAGGGCCACGGAGCTTTCTCTTCAAGATTTTATATTACCACTCCACTTTTCAGGTCAATTCAAAGTAACCCACGGCCTCATGACTCCCCAAATCGATCCCGTATTCGATAAAACCAAGATACCTGGACCTGGTGCGCATGCTCCGCGAATACACATACGATTTAAGAGACCTCCTGCTTATACCCTAACGCCAGCGGCTCGACCACCTTACGAGCCCTGGGACCAGTGGACTCCACCCCCTAATATGTACTGCCCTCCAATACCTGGCAAGTATGTAATAATTGAGAACTATAAAAATTCACATTAAGATAGGAAGTTCTCGAAGAATAGAATCTATTTACCATATTATTCGCACATTTCATATAAAATCTACAAAAGTCATCTGTCTGTTTGTTACTCATTACCTACCCACTGAACAGACTTCGTTGAGCAAGATATTAAAACTCATCCTTGGAAAGAACGAACTGTTAAAATTTCAAATAGCTTTTGTATTTCATCATTATTTGCCTGGCTCATTCACATGAGATCCGTTATTGACGATTCATCAAAAAGTACGATACGTAATAACGGATGTATGTTCACATTGCATACTAAATCAAGTGTTTTCAAGATTCGTAAAAATATCCGAATAATTGATGTTCACATTCCTTTCCTGACACAAAGTTCATTCTTTGATGAACTAACTAACACAAAAGACACAAATATTTCAAGTTTCGTGTTTTTTTTTACGACACGCTATTAATAAGAGACTATATGTTATATAAGACTTGTCCGTCATTCGTAATATATTGCGTGTGAATACAGGCATTGAAAAAGCATTGCCGCCGCCAAAAAACCTAATCATGAAAAAAGACGCTTCGTCAAAAAACACGAATCGTCGTCGTGTGAATAAGCACTTACATTTTTGTTTATTGCTACTAAATCAAATCAATTTTCAACAAATGGGCAACTAGGTCCCCTAAAAATCACCTATAATATTAATTGGACTACTGTACACTACTTTTTTACTCATAAAGCCCGCCCAAAGAAAGTGGACACTTTTGGCGGTAACAAGTTTTGTGATATTTTTTTTATAAAAGGTCAAGGTAATGACTCTTCTCAACCTAATGGTAAGCAGTAGTGGAGTCCAATGCAAACTAGTGCTAGCGATGGTAACCACAGTTTGTCGGTGTCGGCACCGTTTAAGCCAGAACGCGTAGTCCGTAAGCGAGATGGTGGGATTAGGGAACAAAGCTCCCCAGAATACTCGCCGTGGTTCTATACCGCGAGTAGCGATAGATACCGGGCTCGAATCCTGGTAGCGGCAAATATATATGTGACGAACACGAACACTCGTTCGCGATTCATGGTTGTTATATACATTTAGTTGAGTTTATTTATAAAAATGTCTAAAATTATTATGTGTATTAAAAAATTCCGTTATCTAGAATCCATAACACAAGTTCTTAATTACTTTGGGCTAGATGATAGATGTGAGTGTTGAAATATATTATATTATTGTATGTGTTTTCCTTGGGAATCTAGTCCCTAATTATTGTAAATTGATCTGATTAAGTAGGTTGTAATAAAATAAAATCAATTGGTAGCGGTAGTTCTACTTACCATTCGCCTAAACGCAGACCACACCGTGAACTATTAGCGAGCGAGCCGGGCGAGCATCATTTCAACTCTTTTCATACTTCGGTTCACACCGCAAGCTACAGAGTTATGATACGTCGACAATACAAACGATCCGAACGAAATATCCGACAGCGATGTTATTCGTTCACCTCGTAAGCGTCCGCGCTCGACTATCCCACCAATTATCAATATTACTAAGCAAACTTCTATAGTAATTGAAGTCTGGTACTTCGTATTGGAAATATATATAAAAAGCAAAGCTCGCTCGCCCGGCCGTAGTTTTCGGCGTCAACCCACTTAGTTTAGATCGCCAAAGCTTTGCTTAGGAAACTATACAATAGTTTCCATTGCCCGCCAGCTCACTCGCCAGGTGGCGGTGTGGCCTGCGCTTAAGCGAAGCTTCAATTTAATGTTACCTTAGACAGCCTAAATTTGACGTTACCTTAGACGACCCCCGGCGTTTACTCTTGGCGATATATCCAGAGAAGACAAACCGCAAGAGTTTCCGGGGCCAGGCGCGCACAACCCAAACTTCAATTTTGTGAAGAAAAATAAACCGGCGTTCTCATTCGGGGCACCATTCAGGACTATGAGGAGGCCTAAAAGTCCAGCACCTAATACATATTGCGAGAAAAAGGTAAAAATATCACTTTGCCGTAAATTTTTTTAGCAATAGCAGCCAATTATTAACACATATTCTTGGCGTCTTTCTACGTAAGACAGCAATAGTTTTTCCAACTATGGATTTGGCCGGTGGTAATAGGAAGTAGGTAATTGAAATATTAAGCCAAGTTTTTAGGCAATTGAAGAGCAAAATTCCCTGTTTCCTTTTCTTCTGTCAACTTCCTATAATAGCCAGAGACCCAACTATATGTGACTTCAGAAGCACGTGGAAAAAATCAGATGATGTCTATGTATGGACATGTACAAACGAATATAAATCATACTACACAAAACTAGCAGGCCGGCAAAGCAAGGGTGGCTAGTGCAGCAGATATAATTATAGCTATCTTTGCATTCAAACTTTACTTCCACTTACCATCAGATAGGATGTAGGCCATAGATAGGAAACTGTAGATCGGCAATGTGAAAGAGAATGAACATAATAACGCGTATATTAGAACGAGATAGATAGATGAGATCATCACGTACACGCAGGCGGCCCAAGTCGGTCTATCAGCCATGTAGAAGAGTTAGCAATTTTCAACTGCAGTACTATTTTTCACACATGGACATTACTCACACATTGGGGCATTTTTATGGTCTCGCCCTAGTCGATTCATTACCATCTATAAACGTCAGAAATTATAAATCTATGATGAAGTCATTTGCTAGACCTTTAAAGAAGGAACTGTCGAAATTCTCTAATAAATTCACATTCAGTCATAAAGCACAAAGTCTATTTAAGTTTGACAGTTTGTGGTAGTGTGTATCCCTCAGGTGTAACCCAAGCATGAAGTTTTATTTTTACATGATCCCAAAAGTGTTAAGCGTAGCTTTAGGTACATTTTTTATACAGAAAGTCACATCTGGCAGAATAGGCAATGCAATCGCAAAACAAAATGACAGTTTGCCTGTCGCCTGAGGGGGGCCTTGAACCTGAAACATTACGACCTATGGTGATACCTAATTTAGTGCTGGACAGAATCTACGAACCTTATTGCTAGGCGCCCACACTATGGGGTACCAAATCTCATTCCTCAAAACAATAGAGCAAACTATAATCTAATTTTAGTTAAGTTTATTACTGATCTGGGTCTCGAGTGTGAGTTTTAGGCCAAGTAGATATTATAACGAGGCCGTTTAGCAAATGAGCTCTTCAGACAATACTATTAGTTTCTGATACTCTCCAGTGGATGTTACTATCCAGTTTTCGTTTGTTATTGCCTACTAGACACGATACTTCAACTTTGGTAGGGCTTTTAAGCTTCAAACATTTCTTAGGTAATAGCCTGAAGCTGAAACTTTGAATACTTATAGTCAGACCTTAATAACGTTGGAAATTTTGTAATTCATAAACTTTATTACCAAAAATTGAATTTCGACAGCACTAAACAATTAGCAGCATTTTTACTTTCTCGTATAAGTACGTAGCATGAAGTCTTGTAATCGACAAAAAATCCAACCTCGAGATTTTGACGGAGTTACACGTTTTGGACCTCCCTGAGTCCAAAAAAACCGCTTTTGGAAGTATGTCTGTGCGTTAGTACAATAACTCGAGTATGCTTTAACTCATTGCAACCAAATTTAACATGCGTGTATGACATCAAAGTATAAGGTTTCTATCAACTTTTGAGTTGTCCATCACGAAAGTTAAGCAACCAAGTGCGCGGTCGGTACTCGGATGGGTGACCAAAATTTAACATGCATGTATGACATCAAAATATAAGGTTTCTGTCGACTTTTGAGTCGTTTCCGGTATACAAGAAAGTCAAAGGGAGACCACTCCCGATTTTTTGGCAATATACTTTAAGGGTCTAGACGCGCACAATACATATAAACATAGTGCCTTGTTGCATCCGTTCGCTCGTGACCATGGCTGCAACAAGACAATCGAAACGTTGAGTCAAGATACATAGTATTTAGATACCTACAATGTTTATATTGTGCGCGTCTAGACACTATGTAACTCATCATCATCATATTCCTACCCTGCTTCCAATTTACTTGGGGTCGGTGCAGCATGCCTTGATATCGACAATACTGCTTAAGGATTTGGCATTAGATTTTTACCACCAATTTCACACCAACCCTGCTTGGTGTAGTATATAATTAGGAATAAAGTGAACAAACAAATAAATTGCACTCTTCTGCCCTTATATTTTATACACTATATTAATAATTTCATTTTTCCCTAATTCCACCATCTCCCTTCTAAAGACTACGTTGTCATCGACAAACGGCTACCATTAGAACGCGAGCTAAGATTTTTTTCAGTGCATATTTCTAGTATTTTTCTAAAGGTTATTATTATCGTTAATAAGTTGATAAAAACATAACTTTAAATATTCGCCACAAAGAAATAAGGTTGCATTTCACATGTTTTTTATTTTATTAATTATAATTCTAGGCTGCAACCACTGCAACCCGCGCAGGCGACCGTGCATGTAACTTTTCAGGCGCGCCCAATTAAGGGTAAAACGCATTTGCGATTCCTCTGATGTCGCAAATGTCCATAGGAGGCGGTAATTATTTGACTTCAGGTGAACCGTCTGCTCGTCTGGCCTGTCTCCCATAAAAAAATACATTTGCAAATACAACAGTTTCTAATGGCGGAGAGTAAGCAACATTATCTTCTCACACTTTCTTCTCTAAAATATAAGTTGCCTTTCTCTGTTAACTAGAAGTGCAATTCGCGCATTAGCGCTTAAAATAGCGCGGAGTCATCGCCTCGTCATCTGTTATTCGAGACTTCAAACAACTTCGCCGTCGTCACATGATACGCGTGTTCGTTTTCCAGTGAACACTTTACTTTAGGCTCAATCAAGAATAAGGCAGATTTATTAACGAGCGTTGTAAAATGTTTGCTGTTACATCACGCCCACGTTATTCCCTAATGGCTGAATTCCCTGATGGTTTAAAAGATGTCTCCTGCAACTTCTTTGCAGACATTTGAATGAAAAAAAAAACGGGATTTAAACCACGTACCTTTGATTTTTGGTACGTGGTTTAAATACCGTTTTCTTTCATTCAAATGATAGTGACCACGTTAGCTTAAAACAATACATTCTTTGCAGACATTTAAAAGCGAGAATATTTGCTCTGCAAAACTTTTACCTATACTTATTATACAAATATTATCTATTTTTTTTCACCATTGACGTAATATAAATTATTGCACTCCTAGCCGAAAAAGGTACGAATTTATATAAAAACCACAAAAAACATGTGCTATTTAATTGGATTGTGAGTCTCGGATCCGCTTGAACACATTCAAAAATTTTTATCAAAACATCTTTGGTCCGCGTTCGTAACATTTTTTTTTTGATGTTATTGTAGATTGTCTCTGATGACATTTTCTGCGTCACCGGGTTTTTAAGAAGGCGAAAACCTTGGAGGGTCCTCAAGACTGTAGGTCGAACGTTCCTAGGGGATTACTGGGCGACCGAGCATCTCCCCCGTGGGGAGTCTTTCGACCGCCTAGCGTCCCTAGGGCGTCCGTGTCGGAAGGGGCGTTCGTAACTGAAATTTTGCAACCAGCTACGAACACGAATTTTTTTCTTGGTTTGATTACCAACTGCGTAGACAATACAATTAAATTTCCGTTTTCGTAACGAAGTTTCATAAGTAGCTAAGTGAAAAGATTTTTATTTACTTTTTCATAACTGGCTTTAAATTGAATTTATTTTATTCATGTCATGTTCGTAACTGTCTTTCATAACCAGCGGTGCGAGCATTAATCTATCGATCGACATAATATCGACCGACAAAGTTATCAGCTATCCTTTTCACTCGTCAGGATATCTGTAATTTTTTTTTCGAGACATCCAAGAGTCCGTTCAGAGATATTAAAATATTTATAAACCGAAATTTCATTGAGTTTCTGAAAAATAACAAATAGTGATACCTACAGCAAATGTTGGAAGAAAACCCCCTCCTTCTTCCGTACTTAACACGACAATTTAACCGGGCTATACTACCCTATCTCTTAATAATTTTACTAGAATACCGTTTATTATGCGAATAAACAAAGACATCATTATAACGTTTTTTATATTGCATATAGGATTGCAATTCTCAAACTTCATAATAGTCAGTATAAAATCAATATAAAACGTAAAAAAAAAAACAATAAGCTTCTAAACAAAGACACCATAGAACGTTTTTTAAGTTATAGGATCGCAATTCTCCAACTTCATAAAAGCCAGAATAAAATCAATATAAGACGTAAAAAACAAAACGCTTCTGATATCCATACAACAACGCTAGCAAAATTGTCTGGCCGTTCATCAGTTTTAATGAAAACAGTACAGCGAAAACGGTTTCGATCAACCTTTTTCCATTGATGTTCAACGTTTCTCCTGTATCTGATGGATCGCATTTTTTGTTCCAGTTTATGGTGTCAAAGCGAATAATGCCTGCGCCTTCGTTCGGCATTCGCCACACAGCATACCTGGGGCAACAAGCGGAATATTTAAAACCCGCAAAACAAGACATCTTTGCCAGCGACGCGAGTTAGTGAGAGGCTTCGTGTGATTCTATTTTGTAATTCTTATTGCCTTTGTAGTTAGACTTACATTTATACGAGCCCGTTTGTTTATATAAGTGCTATTATAATTATGATTATATTAATTTTAAATTATTTTTAATATTAGACATGAAATCATTTCATTCCATGCTTCGGAAGGCATGTTAAGTTAGTGGTCCCACTGCTGTCGAATAATTGCAGTCTTTCCCAAGGAGGATTTGTATCAGGCAGGACGTTAAAGTCAAATTCTATGGCAGTATTGGCAATATCAATACATACTGTACCTTAATAATCTAAGTACTGTACTAATCTATACTAATATTATAAATACTAGAAAAATGCACTGAAAAAAATCAACTTGCCTCAGGCGGCACTCGAACCCGCATCTTCCGCAATCCGGGCGGCTGCGTTGACTAATTACGACACCGAGACACTGCTTTTCGCTGTCGAAATATGTCAGTGCTAGGTGCTTATGTTTTTATAGTCAACATTCTTTCATCAAATCTTTGAAATTTGCACTTCTAAGACCCGAACGAAATATTTTGCAAATATTTGACGCCCAGTTAAGATAAAACTACCTTACAATATGGAATAATTTTATTTTTGCGTTTACAAACGCGTAAATATTAATACTAGAAAAATGCACTGAAAAAAATCGACTTGCCTCAGGCGGAACTCGAACCCGCATCTTCCGCAAGCCGGGCGGCTGCGTTGACCAATTTCGCCACCGAGACACTGCTTTTGGCTGTCGAAATTTGTCAGTGCTTGGTGCTTATGTTTTTAAGGTAAACATTGTTTCATCAAATCTTTGAAATTTGCACTTCTAAGACCCGAACGAAATATTTTTGCAAATATTTGACGCCCAGTTAAAATGAAACTACCTTACATTATAGAATAATTTAATTATTGCGTTTAGAAACGTGTAAATATTAATACTAGAAAAATGCACTGAAAAAAATCGAAAAAATAATATATGGGATTGGCTTAAGCAATCGAAAAGTCACTTAGATTTCTTATGTCAAAGCCATACATTTTTGATTCAGCGATAGCAAGAGCGCGTGTCAAAATGCATGATGTCTAGGCCTTCAGGTCCCCGAAAGTTATTAATAAGATAACGGTCCTTCAGTAGTTAAGGGTTGCGTCTGTAGCTCAACCAATTATTTTTTGGTCTTCATCTTTGTCATAGATTCTCAACGTGGGCAATAAACAGTTAAACACCCATTTGTTTTAATATTTTCAGTATATCGTAGAAGAACCAATGAATATTATATCTATATGAATATTTGATGGTAAGTAAAATTAAGATCTCTATTTTACTCTATTCTCAAAGATGACGGTGTGCATAATAAAGTGGAGAAATGATCAATACTCATTACTAACAATGCCACAATAATATTATATTTACTTTCAAACTTTCTGACAATGAGCTGTTTTTAATAAGATTAATATCTCATAAAAAGCAATTGCCAATTTAGTAATCAATTTTTACTACTGACCGCTACATTAAGAAGGCGATGCAATCCAAACGAAACTTAAACTTAGTTTATAAATTAACTTAGAAAGACAAGAGTCTGGAAAGCGCTAACTGGCTGAGTTAAATTTAACATTAGTTTCTTTCCAGAGGACTGCGCCTAAATGAGTTAAACTTTACACGGAACTCATTCAAACACTACTTGAAGGAAGATGGCGCAGATACAAAGCGTAATTTAATACTTCGGTCAACAGACACGGGCATTAAAACGCGATCAAAGTTAATTTTGCAAAGTTTTATTCAAACTCGGCCGGTTTCACTGATTTGTATGCGAGAAGGATGCTTCACCGGACACTGGCGTAAATACTGTTCTATGAAACCACTTTAAACTTTATCTTCCCGCTTTTTTTCTCTATATTACTGTGTACGGTCCATTTTCTCAACAAAGAAACGAACAAGTTTTATAACAGCATTGTTCTGGATATTTCCGCAGTGAGCCCGATTTTTAAATACAAAAGCCAAGTGGTGTGCTTAAAATTAAAACCGGTCGGATATTCGTGGGAAAATTAGAATATGCGATCCTTAATTGTTTAATCATTGTTAATTAATTCGTTAAAATACCAATTATATTATAAAATATTTTTTTACATACAAAATCATTTAACACAGTCATACAATCTCGCAGTTCTTCAAACATTCTGACAATATCTTTACCCATCCATCATTAAACACATCACATTCAGGATTTGAGTACAGAGCAGCACTGTGAGCGCACGTGGTATGGGAGAATATCGTAGTATGAATATATAATAATATTCCTACTATAATAATATCCTTATGATCCTATTATGTTATTCTGATTTTTTTATTTATTTATTTTTATTTTATTATATTAGGAAAGCTTACAGCATTATTCACAATGTAAATACAACCAATGGTTTACTATGAGCTAATCACAAGCTTCCACATATAGCATTAATCTAAGTATGTAGTATGAATAAAGTACCCACAATCAATATTTTTCAGTAATGTAACTCCTGATTTGCTTGACACTACACTGAAATAAATCTAGACGATCATCCTCTTTGACCTTATTGTTAAACAATTTACCTGACCGTAGAACAAAGCTATTACATCTATAATTGGTGCGAGCGAAGGGAATGTATAGAACATGACTTCTTTTACGCAAAGTTTTATTTTTATTGGGGACTATAATTTTAATGTTACTGAGGAGCTCAGGACAGTCAATCTTGCCTTGTGCAATTTTTAAAAGGTAGCCAATATCAGAGATGTTCCTCCGCATATGAAGTGGCAGCAAATGAAGATTTTTACATCGCTGTTCGTACTCGTGATGGGATAACTTAAATTTCCTGTATAGAAAACGTGTGAATTTTCTTTGGATATTTTCAATAGTGTTTATGTATTTCTCATACACAGGATTCCAAACTTGAGAGGCATATTCGAGATGACTTCGGACGAAGGCACAATATATTATTTTAATAGTCTTCATTTTTTTAAAGGATTTTGAGGTTCTCATGACAAAACCCAGAGCTTTGTAAGCTTTGTCAACAATGTATTCAATATGCTTATCAAATAATAGCTTACTGTCATGAATGACACCCAGATCTCTAGTACTTGGTTTCTTAGTGAGGGCTTGATGTCTGAGTTTGTAGTCAACCGACAAATAGTTACGCTTACGTGTAAAATTTACAACAAAACATTTGGAAACGTTGAGATCCAATCTGTTAACTTTACAATATACATCGAGCCTATGCAAATCTTCCTGTAAAAGAAGTGCTTCATAAGTATTGTTAACTACTCTGAATACCTTCATGTCATCAGCGAACATCAAAAACCTCGAATTTAGAAAGCAAGAGTTGATGTCATTTATAAAAATTACGAACAAAAGAGGTCCGAGCAAGGACCCCTGCGGCACGCCTGACGGTACATCAACCCAAGTAGAGGCAAAACCATTAAGGACAACAGATTGGGACCTATTTTTAACATAAGAGGTAAACCATCGGAACAGGTCTCCTCGAATGCCAAGGTATTGCAATTTCTTTAATAGGATAATGTGGTCGATCCGGTCAAAAGCCTTGCTATAGTCTGTATAAATCACGTCTACTTTATTACCCAAATCCATATTGTAAGTCAGGAAGTCGTTAAAAATTACCAAGTTGGAAACTGTGGATCTAGATTTCAAGAACCCATGCTGTTGCTGTATGAAATTAGAGTCTAAGCTACTGTAAAGTTGATTGTAAACGATGCGCTCAAGTACCTTAGCCAGAATACACAATTTCGAGATAGGTCTGTAGTTCTCGACCTGGGTTTTAGATCCATTTTTATGAATGGGGGTAACAAATGCTTTCTTCCATATTTGGGGCATTATTCCCTCATTTAACGACCTTCTAAACAGCACACTAACTGGGAAGGACAACTCTGATGAAATACGCAAAGCATTATTGAACTTCAATTTGTACCTGAAAATTTTAGAAAGTAAAATTTGGTTTGATTTTTAAACTATATATTATTTGAGTATTTAAGAAAAACTGCAATAAACATTTTTGTCATTTAACTCTTAATAGGGAAAAGCTATAATCACATTACAATGTCGAAGAAATTAAATATTCAACTCCACTCCCACTTCTGCAGTCCTCTCTCTCCACTTCTCGCAGTTCTAAGTAGCTCAGTCTATGAGCAATCGTCCGAATCGTGAAAAGCGGGTTCGATTCCCGTCTCAATAATTACTTGATGACGATTGGCACATTACAATGGTCCATTTAGTGAAACTATTACTTACTTACAATACCTTTTCTCCTACCCTGCTTCTAATGCATGTATTTAGGGGCAGTGCAGTATGGTTTGATATAGATAGACATACTGCTTTAATAGGTTTTGTTATTAGCCCCTGTATTATAAAACATGGACTAAAGTTAGTCGTGGTTTAAAACTCATGCTAGCTCTGTCTTTCATTCAGAAAATAAATGTGACAGCATCAGTTTTAAACGATGACTAACTTTAGTCCATTTTTATAATAAGGGGGTAGTAAATTACGACCGCCTACCTGACAACAACCCTTGGGAACAACTGTTAACTCTGGACAGTAGGCGGGACCACCAGCTTAACGTGGCTTCATAAAATCAAGTTTAAAAACTATTATTTACAGTAGTATTTATTTAACACAAATTCTTAAGTAAATTATTTTAAAATAATGACTTAAGGATTTGTGTTAAAATATCTGAGCTTATAAATCTAAAACATAGCTTTAAAAAGCGCTTTGATTCTCAATAGCGCTGAAAAATCTGTTCTGAATACAGCAAAATAAATTCCCTGCAAATTGCTTCGATTGATGCGATATCAAATCGACTTACAAATCTGTTTACAAACTGCCTGCACTGCCTGAAAATGGCCAGCTTTCGCAACTTGTAATGCTGCTGAAGTTTAACTGCTCGTCGAATCTATACGTCGCGTCGGCTTAGACAAAGAATTTCTGTGCTCTACGAATGCTCATTTGATTCGAATAGAAGAAGAAGATTTAAAGAAGAGTACTATTTTGTCGTCCTTAAAAATTGAATTCTCGAAGTTGAGTCACAGTACAGGAATATTTATAAAAACCTTAGCAGCGAAGCTGTTTGGCTTTGATGATGGAGCTACCCTACCATACACTGACTGACAGACCGACTTGATAATTTTTCATGGTTATTAATTTATTACTTTTCAATTTACAATTTAAGTTATATGTACTTCTAATTATATTACTTTATAAGTTTTTAATAAATAAATTTCCTGGTTGTATTAAAAAAACCTTATATGTAGGTATGCCTCTTTCTCTCTTCTCTCTCTCTCTCTCTTCTTAGTCAACAGGAACCTCTACGAACTAAATCCGCACAATATTTTAACTTTTTGTTATTTTTTTTTGGATTTTTATTTTATTTCATTAGTGTCAAAACAAATTTGAAGCAGTGCATGGCCCATACTGCAGATGCGAGTTTATGTGTAACCAAATGTTATTTGTACCTCCACTCATTCGTATTAGGATTTTGAGGATAACAGTTACAAAACTATTCCACTGATCTGAGCATATTTTTTTATAATTAACATTTAACTTAAAAAATAATCATCACAACAACCTTTATAATTCCACCCACTGGGCTTCCACACATGGCCTCTCCTCGTTATTAAAGGAGGCTTAGGCAGTAGTTCACCACGCTTGCCCAATGGGGATTGGTGGACGGAGTATAAGATTATCAATACCCCTTTGCTGATACATTAGTCGCCTTCTACGACACCCAATGGAGGATATGGCGTGTTGCTAGGCTACTCTGCCGACATCACAAGGCCGAAATAATAATATTATATTAGTAAATTATTTTGAATAAAAATCTACGACGGCGGCGGCTTCCTGCAAAAATTATATCATCAAAATAGTCGTTCGTAATTTTTCTCAAGTATAACACTAGACTTTGTGTTATAGTAGTCCGTCTGGGTATGTACAACATGTAATTTAAATAACCAACACCCTGAATACAGGTGGGTTGGAATCGGCTTCTGAACGAAAAAAAAACAGAAAGTACCCAGAAAATAGTGTAATATTTTCTGGCTGTTTGTTTTTTATAAAAAAAATTTTTTTTTATAAAATATCTATTTTTTTATTTTATTCTTTTAATCAATTTGGAAGCCGATCCCTACCCACCTGTATTCAGGATGTTAGTTATTTAAATTACATGTTGTATATTTTTTTTTATAAAAAGGTCAAGCATAATATGTTTCCATTCCACCTGATGGTAAGCAGAAGGGGAGTCCAAATGCGAAGATACCTAGTGCGTGGGAAGAACCACGCCTTGACGACCTGCAAGATGCTAAAACTGGTTGATGGACTTAGAATAAAGTTGTATGTTAATCTAGTAAAAATAGTTATCTAAAAGATAGTTAGTTAAGTTAGTAATCTTAAATAAGTATGAAAAAATAAACATTTACAATAATAATTTATTACTAAACCGCCCTTAAAAAGCAATTGAAATTGACACGACCATGTTAACTTTAACTCACGTTTGCCATTTCGATCTTGGAGAATACACACTGAGAATTTATTGAACGTCCTTCTCACAGTGTATAAATCGATTGCTCCTCAATCAGACACGATATTGAACAAACGTTATACCGTCGCGCACTGTCTGTTGGCTCGCGGTGATTAAGTTTACGCTGCTCATGTGATCGCTCCGCTCGCTCCACTCGCTCCCGGGGGCCCGATGAACAAACTCAAACAGGACAGCGCCTACTTCTTGCTTGAGATACTGAAACTTTTATTAAACAAACTTATTATGCATTCGAAACTGAATTTCCTCTAGTTTTCACACCTGATAACATATATTTGACAGCTACATTTGAAACCTGGGCTAAATTTAGGCTAGGCTCTTCTGATATTTGATTTGATTTGATTTGATATTCAGATTACTATGATTTGCATCTATTGAACGCGCTAATCTCAGGAACTACTGATTCAAATTAAAAATTCTGCTTGTTTTGGATACTTAGTCTATTTATCGAGGAAGGATGTTAACTACATTTTTTTAAAATAACTCCACGCGGACGTAGGCGCAAGTTGAGCGCTAGTCCTACTAATATTATAAACGTGAAGGTTTGTATGGATGTATGTGTGTTTGTTACTCTTTCACGCAAAGACTACTAAACGGATTTTAATGAAATTTTACAATAATATAGCTCATACATCAGAATAACATAATATTTCGAATTGCTAATCCGCGGTATTTACCATTCTTAAAGGAGAATGCCCAAACCTGCCCACAATGCGCAATAACCAAATATACTTCAAAAATAATCTAAGGAATTATGGTTTGTTATTGTTTATTTTTATATCAAAGCAGTGTGTTGTTAAAAAGTAATATTTTAATTTTAATGCGTTAAATCTCCCTCTTGAGTAGGGAGAATTTAAAACAAAAAACTGCAGCTTTCATTCTGTCAATTATTTGAATATATTGTGAGTAATGTAACCTCGAAATGACTAATAACAATTATGATTTCTCAAAACTCCCCAAAAATACTTTCATGATATTTTCCCCACATAAATTATAGACTTTTCCCAGTCTTTGGCACTAATTTCATTAGAGCGCAATCATGGCCCAAGTCCCATAGTAAATTGGGCATTTTCCTTATCCACCCAAATAACCTTGATGGTATTACTAGTATAGTATTAAATTATCTGTGATGGTATTTTTTTTTAATTGGCAACATAAAATGAATTTATTACACCACTATTAAAAACTCTACAATTTTGTAGTCTTTACATACAGCATTTTTTACAGTGGGAGGTTATTCTCTAGGAATGGTACAATTGTTTCTAATATGGCAAACGTGCTATTATCTAAAAAATATTGCATTTATATACATAACTTTCTTACGTATGTTCACTGTGCCGGTGATATTAAAATAAAATAAAAGTATCGTTTTATTTCACGACATTGTTATAAATTATTCTATTGCAGATACTGATACCAGAGTCTTAAAACTTTCAAACCGCTTTGTAAGATCCTTATAATAAAATATTATACAGCTCGCGATTAAAAAGTTACGGTTAAATTTTTTATTAAATATTCAAGCCTGATAAAATAAAATATTAGTAGTCCTGATTTTTAAATATTTAAGCAGCCGTAAGGCATGGTATATTTTGGCTTTAATGTAAAAACAAAAAAGTGTGATCATATTGTTGGTTGAATAATGAGTTAATGCACAAACAAATTTTGATGTAGAAGACAGCATTTCAGTCGTTCATCGTCATCATTTCTGCAGAGAGCTGCCCACAATTGAACATATTTTACTAGATGGTAGACCCATATGTAGGGTCGTCTGGGTAGTTACCACCGCCTTTCTTATTTCTGTCGTGAAGCAGTTTGATGTGTTTCGGATTGAAGGGAAAGCTAGCCAGTGTAATTACTGGGCATGGAGAGCATATCATCTTAGTCCCCAGGATGGCAAACGCACTTGCTGTGTTAAGTGATTTACACTTAATATTGCAAGTGTCTATAGGCGGCGGTGACCACTTAACATCAGGTGGGCCGCAAGCTTGTTTGCCATCTCGTAACATAAAAAAAAATAGCCCCCCTCAACAAGAACCATAAGCACAGATCTACAAACAATAATAGATCTCCCGCATTTGTGTGACAAGTGTAACCCCTTTTTATTCTTACTCTTGTTGGTAGTTGAAAAAGAACGAAATACAAATAATGCATCTTTGGGCTTAAAATACTCTTTATAGAGAATTCGGATTCGCTCGCTTCTCTCTCACAGTGTCACCCTACAGCAACGTTCACGGCAGAGGTGATTAAGGCGATTATACACTCCACAGCCGTCTGCGTGGTTTAATTTATTTACCGCTGTTTACAGTGGCCATGTGCAATAGAGTCCGGTAAACTACGTATTAAAGGAACTCCTGCCAATGTGTTTATTTATGGATAATCGCATCTACAGGAAACTATAAAGGTTTCCAAGATTCCCATCTTGTTCAAGTTTTTTTTACTAGTCCTATAATTTATTATGTGCGGTTGTTATCTCAAATTAAATAGAAAACGAAAAACATCGTCCTGTCATGATAAGTACCGAGACGGGACTCGAACCCACGACCTTTCGCTATCCGACTGTTCTTCCAACTGAGCTACACAAGACTGTGAGATGATCATCATCATCTTTGAGCTTTCCCGGTTGTGCCCTAAACGCTTTTGTGCGAGGGCCCGGGTTCCGCCTTCTTACCTTTATTGCCTACTTCTCTCAGTCTTCGGAATAAATTCACTCACAGTCCTGTTAGATCACGACGGATTTTTTCAAGTCCTTCGTCTCTAATTGCGTCGCAAGCTGGATGTTTTGAGAGACGTCAAGGCGTTAGGGGACTTCCAAGATCCAGCCGCTTACCCATCGACGCAAAACAGGCATTATCGTCTAGTTATGGAAACATGCTATACGACGAAGAAGAAGCAGCAGGGCCCGTAGACAAAGTAAAAAATAAAAACGTTAAGGAACTTCGATAACAATAAAATGTATGGGATTGACTTAAGCCGTCGTTAAATCACGTGGCCGATCAATATGGCCGCTGATGACGAATTTCGAAATCTTATCGTTATGAAACGATTGCCAATTGTGTGCCCCCTGGAAGCCGAGACAAATGGCAAACGATACAAAGTATCTATCGAACTCATGACAATTTTTGACTACTACTCATACATTTGATACGAACGGTCGCCATTATGCTTTCTCAGTAAATACGTCAGTTTCCTACATCGTATTCTTTTCGTTAAACGTTTGATGCACGCGATTGGCCACTTGACAAATGGCCAATCGATAAGGTCGGTTGACCGTTTAAAGAAAAGGATATTATGTATGACACTGACACAATACAGAGAAAACCATAGCGATAGCAACTGTCGTGTCAAATGTTAGAGTTGACGTTGTTACTCGTAGAAACGATTTGTATCGTTTGCAACTTTGTCGAAAGATCCCAGTCGAATACAAGTCACTTCAAACTTACCTGTACTAAGTTAATGTCACAATATGGAGGAGAATCATAGATATAGGAAAATGTAGATCGGCAATGTAAAAGAGAAAGAGTATACTAACACGTATATTAGAGCGAGATAGAAAGACGAGACCATTCACACATGCTGGTGGCCTATGTCGGCCTGTCAGTCACATAGAAAGGCAGCAACTGTCAGACTGCAGTACTATTTTTCATGCACACATGCGCATTACTTATACATTGGAGCATTTTTTTGGTCTTGTCCTAGTCGATTCATGGCTAATATAGATGGGTACTTTAAACTAACCTGTTGTATGAAAAACATTTTATTAAATTTGACTAACTTCTGCTGCTCAGATTTTGTTCTTTCGATACCATGAAATATTCCCTTCATGAAACTGTGTCGATCCGCTTCAAAAATTTTTTTTTCTAAATGACTCATTTCTATGGACAACTCACGCTTGACCAAAAAAATTACTATGTCAAATTTTTTATCACAAAAAAAAGAAAAAATGGTTCCCAAGGCCGTTTCCCTGTATCTTCTATGGTTTTAGATTTCCCCATACTGTCCCAGTTAAAAAAATACACACTGTATATAAAAGGCAAAGTCCTGACTCACTGTCTGACTGATCAACGCCCAGCCCCCTTGGACCTAGATAGCTGAAATTTTGCACAGAGATTCCTTTTATAACGTAGGCAAAGGGTACGGCCGGATTTTTTGAAATTCAACCACTAAGGGGATGAAAGTTTGTATAGGAAGTCTGTCATTTTTATAGTAAATTCCATACTATTTGGTGTATGGGTTTTCCGTTTAAAATTAAGAATAATGTATTTTAGGATTTCTCGAAATTCAACCCCTTAAGGGATGAAATAGGGGATGATGTTTGTGTGGAAAATTCATCATTATTATAGTGAAATCCATACAAATTGGTATATGACTAATCGTGTATGTGACGATTTTTCGAATTTTAACCCCACGGGGACAAAGTCACGAGCAAAAGCTAGTCTTTTATAAATCTATGAGGAGAATATATCATCATTAGAATAATGAATCATTAAAATCTGTGATAATTTGTGATGCGGTCTTGTATAAGAAGCTTATGTCCACAGCCGCCAACCGTGCGGTTTCGTAAATTAATAGACTGGTTGTTGTGTCATGTTGGCATGTACGCCGTAACGCTGATTAATGATGGCTTACATGCGTGCAATTCTATAAAACGATAGCGAATATAGTTGAAAATAACAATACATCAAACTTATCAATATTGTACGTACAGCGTGAGATCACTGCGTTGAAAATAATTTCCCATTCTATTGATAGTATTTCGTAGTTTCTCCCGAGTTCTTGTTGTAAAAACACGTGTTGAGAGACTCCATTTTTAACCAAAATTTACCGTAAAATTTTTTGTAACTTTAATTAAATTTTCACTTGACATTGGCAAAATGCATAATCTTTAAGATTTGCGAATGGCATTAATTACGAATAGAATAGATAGTATTTCGCATGGAAGAAGGCTTCCAATGCTATGGAGACCTCGTTGCCTTGTTGTTTTTTCTCCGTTTAGTGTAAGTACAAAATCTTCGCTCGATGTCAGCATCAGGAGAAGATTTAATGGCATAGCAACGCCAACGCTTTTTTTCATTCTTTATTTTGGAAGGAATTTATCCTAATTGTACCTTATAACTAAAACGCTAGTATATGTGCTTATTTCACGCCCACGCTTGTGCAGTAAATTGGCACCATTGTGTTTGAGTCTGTATAAATGTGTTGGCCTAACACATTTAGAGGAGTTTGTATCGATGCAGCGTTGAAGTCGTAGGTGTCAAGGCCAGTCGAATGCAAAGACCCCGGGTCACAATACCTGCACCAGAACCGAGGTCCAAGTTGAGCCAAGGGAAATACCTGTACGAACTTCATCCGTGGGGGAGTCTCTACATCGATTAGTCTTTACGGTGCTCAAGTCGAAAGGGAGCGGTGCGCTTGAGGATGCCTATCTTAGATATGTCAATCTTATTCACTTTTTCGTACATATAAGGAAATAAACTGCCAAAAACGTATGCTAATAGTAAAATACGAAAATAGCGACGAAAGATATTTCACGTACTGCCTGATAATATGACGTAAAGCCTCAATAAAATGACGTTTGAGCTTTGGGAAAAGTAAAAGTGTTTATGTTGGCCCGCTCGCATATTTCAATTTCGCTGATATGAGATTTGACGTTGCTTTTGATTGTTTATTTTTTTTCATAAGATGCAGTCTGCGTTCGCTGTATTTCATCATCATCATGAGTCTATGTATTTCCAATTACTCCCCACTTCTATACAAATATTATAAAGCTGAAAGTGCGTGGTTGAACGCCCTAATTTCAGGAACTACTGATTCAAATTGAAAAAGTATTTGAGTGTTGGATAGTCCATTTATCGAGGAAGAAGGATCGGCTATATAAAACGAAGCTGCAGGCGTCGACTTGTTGTCATCCCAACTGCTTGTAAGCGGAAGTCTAGTCAAAATGCAAAGTTAGTTAGTGTGAAAGATTAATGAGTGTCGCTCTAAACACCCTTGCCTTGCCAACCTTCACGCCTCTTTTGAAATTAGCTAGGACTGTAAGCACGATGGAATATGTGTGCTGGCTGAGAATTTCATTTCTTGAGCATAGAAATGAGTCATCAATTTTCTTTATTCGCGTTGAAATGGTAGGCAACGTAAGTCAGCAGGAAGAAGGAAAACTGTTTCATAAAAGAAAAGACAAATCCAAGCCCATGGAGCCACAACGTTGAGCCAATCAAGATTTCAAATGAGTCGACAGTAGCAGTAATATGCGAAACGTGCCGTTACGCTACATCCCGATTGTTACTGCAACTTCTCGATGTTGCCGCTAATCCCATAGTACAGAGGAACTCCAGATTATAAAATCTTAGACCAGCCATAGCGAAACTCACTCCACACTAAACCACTGAGCTCCTTCCCAAATAATTAGGGACAAACAAATATCTAGTAGTGACGAAAAGGGGTGCGCATTTTCTTACATAACTTTTCAATTCCTATCCTTGGAGGTCCTCTTAAAACCAATAATACATAATAAAACATAATCATTGAAATTCATAATATAATTAATCATACATTTCTGGGCGAGTCTAGTGTTTTATGCACCTACATGGCTGGGTGATGGGTAGGTTTGGGTTATTATTATTTTGGCGGAGTGCACTGTTTTTATAAGCAACAAGGTAATAACAGTATTAATAAAAAAATTATGATCACTAACTGTTATGAGTTCCGTTGGTCGTAATAAAAATGTATGAATATAAAAAGTATGAAGAGTGATTATTATGAACAAAAATCGGTAGTAGAACAAAGAATAGGATTTAGAATATTATGTGAGCCAATATGGACCCGCCGAAAAGAATCGGAACGGCCATGCATTGTCAACGACACTACGAAATCGCACCACTGTGGTGTCGTTTACAGTTCTTTTTGCATGTGCATGACCAACACTGGCACAATCTAGAAGAATGTTGACAAGCATAACAGCACTGCCGACCATAAATACGAATATAAGGCTATCCAAAGCCCTTTTCTATAGCTAAGTAGATCGCATCTGTCTCATAGTCGGCACGCTGGTCCTGGCAAGTTTAAGAAACACCTGTTCTCCTTAGTTGTAACAAACAGCCCCCTGTATAGGCAGAAGAAAAAGCCGCTCACGTTCTGATGGAATGCAACGCAGTGACTGTGGCAATGCACCTGGGCCATTGGGGTAGAGTCTAGCATGTCTTCCTGAAAGATTTGGGCTGGAGTAGTCCAGCCTCACACTCTCAGACGCAAACAGGCACAAAGACATCGAGATGCGGAAACAGCCTGTACGACAAACAAGAATAAGAAGTGAAGACTGGTTGCGAAAATTACACTCAGGCTGGTAAAACTGCGCCTCGACCGTATACTTTCACATTTACACGCACCACATGTCACGAAACTACGCCTTTCCTCATACTTAAAAACATCGTCTCACGCACTACATAACTTTCAAACAGGCCTCAGAATTCTCTGAAGCGATCCGTCTTTAGTTTTTTATGGTTTAAATCTGTCCATTTGGCGAATTTTTTCGAAGGCGACATCGTTAGCAAGTGCTGATATTTTTAAACTAAACAAAGAGATCAAATTCGGCTCTAGTCTTTCCTACAAAGCTCAAATGACCCCGTTACCGGACCACTTCTTTGTGATCAAAGCTGTTGACGTAAAACCTCGATGAAGATTTATTATCATACAAATGAAGACAATGGACTTTGGATAAGAAATATAATAATACTTCGTTCTTTTGTTTATTGAGTTGAATAGCCATCGGCTATGTAATTTACCTAAGTTATTATTTAGTGTACGCTCTGTTCAGCGAAGATATTAAGTCTTAGGTAATACCGCTCTCTAATTTATAAATTCAATTGTTATATTGTTACTTCGATCACGAAAGCTAAACTACCCAGTGCGCGGTTGGCACTAGGAAGGGTGACCGAAAGTATTTTACCTCGATTTCGGCCTTCAGGCGGCACGTTAGCATGTTGGTCCGGCTGCTGTCGAAAGATAGAAGTCGTTCCAAAGGAATGACCCGGGGCGCTTTCTGTAATAATAGCACTAATAGCACATATTAGGTTGGGGAAAAAGTCTTTTCGCATTATAGTATGTATAAACCTGTAATAAAATCTCTTTGGCTATACTATTTGTATCTGGCTGGTTTTGGTATCATTGAAAGTTTAAATTTTAAAGAACATAATTCCAAATTCAAATTAGGAAAATGTGTGATTTTCATTTGTTTTTCGTACCGCCAAGATGAGTGAATCTAATGAAGAAATTCGATAAATTTTAAAATTTTACTACAAAAAAGGTCAAATGCAACGCAAGGCGCGAAAAAAATTTGCGATGTTTATGGACCTAGTGCAGTGTCTGTGAGAGTAGCACAAATTTGGTTTAAGCGTTTTCAATCCGGAAATTTTGATGTCAAAGATGCATGTCGCTCTGGTCGCCCTATTACAGATAAAATGGATGCCATTTTTGAAAAAGTGGAGCAAGATCGGCATGTCAGTAGTTACGACGTAGCTGAAGAACTGGGAATTGACCACAAAACAGTTTTGGCGCATTTGAAAAAAACTGGGTACACAAAAAAGCTCGACATTTGGGTACCTCACGAGCTCACTGAAAGAAACCTAATGAACCGTGTACTCATTTGTGATTCTTTATTACGACGTAATGAAACCGAACCATTTTTGAAGAAGCTGATAACTAAGGTGATGCTGTGTGTGTGGTGGGATTAGAAGGGCATTATTCATTATGAGCTGTTACCACCAGGCAGGACCATCGATTCTGAACTCTACTGCGAACAACTGATGAGATTAAAGCAAGAAGTTGAGAGAAAGCGTCCGGAATTAATCAACAGAAGGGGTGTGGTTTTTCATCATGATAACGCTAGACCTCACACATCTTTAGCCACTCAGCAAAATTTAAGAGAGTTTGGCTGGGAGGTGTTAATGCATCCGCCGTATAGTCCTGACCTTGCACCTTCAGATTTCCACCTGTTTCGGTCTCTTCAGAATTCTTTAGGCAGTGTCAGGTTAACATCACGAGAGGACTGCCAAAACCACTTGTCGCGGTATTTTGACCAGAAGTCCCAAAATTTCTATAGCAATGGGATCATGTCCCTACCTACAAGATGGCAAAAAGTTATCGAACAAAATGGTACCTACATACTTTAGTTAAATGTAAATAAACTATATTAAAAAATGTTTTGAATTTTCTTAAAAAATGCGAAGAAACTTTTTCCCCAACCTATTATGTATCAACAAAAATCTTTTGGTTGAGGCTTCGTATTAATGTGGAATTTATCAATACAAAGATCCCTCGTACTTCAAGTTTTATTTTCTCAAGAAATCTCTATTTCTCAGAAAAACATAACATTGATAATGCTTTTAGCATCTATCTGTATATTAAAATCGTCTACGGTTTAGAAGTGAAAGCGTAACCAACAAATAAAATCACTTTGACGTTTATATTTAGGTTTATAAATTAGTCTACATTTTCTTAATATTTTATGAAAGATATAAATTTACGAACGAAATAAAAGGACAACGCAATATAAATACGAAAGATTGTGTTACAATTTGAGACCTAAAAGCCAAAATATTTTTCTTCGCATGTCAGCACTATACAGACCTGAATAGGCAGTTGACAGTCCTTTAATCATATTGCACAGATGTGTCGGCACCAACAACTCGTGACCTTTTTCTTTCGTCCTCAGACCTAGCGGCAGACAGCTCGACGTGTTTTATAATTTTATTTATGTCGCCTAGTCAAGGATCGCTCTGCCTGGAGCAAGATAGGCTTAATACCTGCCATTGAAATAAATGAATATCGTACGCCACTAAAATAAAAATAGTCGCACTACTAAAATAAAGAAATATTGTATGATCTAAACAATGAACTTTAATAAGAGACTAACATTTATGAGATGGTAGTCGATTCAAATATTTAAAAGATAAGTAACGAAAGCGTACTGGTAATGGTAAACGTAAAAGTTTGAACATTTGATAAAATACACTGGCCTGCAAAACTAAGTATCATACTTTTAATAATACAATTGAAAAAGAAAACTGCAAAATTGAAAATTTCATGTAACCCCCGACATAAATTTATAGCTAAGAACCATCTCGATCATGTCAGCTTTCAACCAAAAAAACACATTAAAATTGGTCCATTCGTTTAGGAGCTACGATACCACAGACAGACATACAGATACACAGACAGGTCAAACTTATAAAACCCCTCTTTTTGCGACGGGGGTTAAAAAGGATTTTAGACTTTGAAGTATTTTTCACAAAATTAAACTCTTTTTCGAGTCCTTTTTCTTTCAAAAGTATGTTTTGTATACTTATAAAGCATTGTATACTTATATGCAATTTTAAAAGTGTGATTTTGATAGTTTTGAAGGCCTGTGTATGTTTGACTAAATCATGGAGGTAAAAGTGGATTGAAAGAAGGAGAGGCATAATAAGAAGACCAAGGCTAACCTTCACAGAAAATTAAGGAGAAGCTTGGCGTCGAGTCGAACAGGGAGATCAAGGAAATACCAAGGAATAAGGAAGAATGCAGAAATAACCATGCTAATAGACTACACCATAAAGAGGGTTGCTCTTAAATTATTGATGAACAAATACAATAGAGCTGAGACAGATAAGACATACTCTTGTATACTGTTTCGAGCTATAACATCAAAAGTTGGTTTTTAATTACCATTTCAAAATAAAATTATCTGCCGCATCGTCTGAGTTTACCCTGATTTATGGGAGATAACAAGGGTCTTGACTCTTTCTACATTATGACTCGCTTTTAGCCGTATTCTGCCGCTGTCTTGAAAAGGCGATCATGAACTGCAGACCTCCCTGGATCAAGTAAAATTGATCTACAGTGACGCGAATTCTCAAACACGTTATTTGAATTTTAAACACATCTCATATACTTTAGGTAGCATTTTGTGTGAATTTGATATAAGCTTGTCGTAAATCATTATACTATTGGTCTGATACAATGACGTAGGAATTCTTCCTACGTCATTAGTCTGATAGCACACGTCAGTCACAGAATGTCAAATCGTAGTTCGTCAGACTAACTAAGTTGGTGAATTGAGCGCCTAATAAAATATGTCATATAAATGACGCATGTGCGTTAAAAAGTTCAAAATGTAGCACTATATGTACGTAAAAAATATACTATCAGTTCTTACTTTCTTTTTACTTATGGTTGTTTGGTTGGTTGGTTGGTTGGCTTGGTTATTGATATATTAAATGAAAATGTATTTAAAGTAACAATAAATTTAATGTAATTAGTAAATAATTGAGTCTACATGTTTTATCAGATCTGCAATCGTCATTTTACGCCAGTGAAATCATAAGTCATAAGAACAAGCAATTCCGTATTTTCAATAGTCTATTTACTACAACAACAAAAATGCTTGATTAGAATTTAAGCCACGTTTATGCAAATAAATACATTGTATTCTATTCTAAGGCGACAGACTGGCAACCTGTTACTATCTGGAGGCGCTGCATGGCCCATACTGCGGAATGTGGCTTCATATGTAACAAAGTGTTACCTTAGGCACTGCTCAACGCCTCATGGGATTGCGAGCGTGATCGTGTCTGTTTGTATGTACTCTATTCTAAGACAGAGATGAGATAGATTTTTTCCAAACCTACTGAATCGACCGTCTATATTTAATCTGTCTTGCTCAGTGAACGCTCTTGCTATTTCCACTCTCAATATGGCGCGCGCATTTAGTACGAACCATAGTTAATTTTGGCTCGAGTTTATAATAATATATTTTTAGAAATCCTAGATCGTTTCCTATCTAAATCTGTTAACAAATTTTAGTATCAAGTTTATTCCAACATTAATGATGTGAAACTTGCAAGAACCTTAAAGTCAAAGTTTCGATGCAATTATGAGCAAATTCCCAGGAAATAACTCATCACTTTGTACGCGTTACTTCACAGTTTAAAAGGAGAAGGGAAAATTAATCGTGAAGGAAAGTGCAAGGGCATAGGCCTGCAGTATATTGCATGAAGCGACGGGGAAGCTGTAAATCTAGCAATATTGCTGAACGCCGCAAAGAATGGAATGAAACACTTTATTATCGAGTTTTAAGAGAAAAATATCCACGTATAAGCTAAAGTATGATGTATTGTATCCACAATACATCTTATTTAACGTTCTGGTAACTGTATGATGAATTTAAATAAAGGCTTGAGGAAGCAGTTTTCAAATGCTATGATATCAATATTCAAACAACCACCGCCGGTGGATAATAATAACATTTATTTGCAAATCATATACTTACCTTTATATATATTTAAGCAGATTGTATATTTATCCGTTGTATCCATAACTTTATTATGAATAATTAAATTTAAAATTTTATTAATGTTAATTGTCCAATGAAGATTTGCAACAGTTACAAAGCCATGTAGGCATGATTCAAAGTTATCCGTATTTTGAGAGAGCTGGAATTTTGAGGAAAAAACTGATAATGAAGTTCCATAGTAAACAGAATGCTAGGAAAAAATCTCCGGTGACTTTGCTAAGAAAATCTGCGACCTACAGCAAAAAACAGTTAAAAATGATAGCACTATTTGTTAATTTCTTGTATTAGTGTATTTTACTGATAAAGGTTGTTCTGTTTTACTGCTTTATTTTTCTTTATTTACCATTTTGTCCACTGAGGCTATTCTATTTCCCCACATACAGATACAAACGTAGTGCGAATACACTACATAAATAAGAGTTAAGGAAAACTATCTAACAGCCATATATCAAGTCAAAGCCCGAGGCAAGGAATCTCGAATAAAAGTACAAGGGCAAGATTCAGCAATACATCGGTTTCCTGTAGACAGGCGAGATCTAAGCACAATTGGCTTAACCGTTTCCACGTAACATTTCAAAAAATCGGGAGTGGTCTCCCCTTGACTTTCTCGTATACCGGAAACGACTCAAATGTTGATAGAAACCTTATATTTGGATGTCATACATGCATGTTAAATTTTGGTCACCCATCCGAGTACCGACCGCGCACTTAATTGCTTAACTTTCATGATCGACGGCCCAAAATTTGATAGAAACCTTATATTCTGATGTCATACACGTATGTTAAATTTAGTTACAATAAGTTAAATCATACTCGAGTTATCGTGCTACGCACAGACACACACACAGACATTATTCCAAAAAAAATATTTTTGGACTCAGGGAGGTCCAAAAGTGTAGAATAGTATGTACTAGAACACATTTTCTCATTAAATATACAACGACCCGATAATAGTTTCGTACAATCATTCGATTTCCGGTAGTTGCTATGCTATTCTCAACATAAACCTTTCTACATGGAGGAAATTGAGTTTTTGCTAAAAGCGAGAATTCAATGCTTACCTCACACGACAGGTACTAAGCGGTCTATAAAATCATGTTCATAGAATCACGCTGAGCGAAAACTTTATTCTTAAATTAAACTAGATGTATGTACTTTAATTGTATTGTTTTAAATGGTTTTAAACTTGCGTGGTCACTAACATTACATTGTTGATATTTCGGTACAGATGCATGGAATAATAACAAAACCGAGGTACGTGGTAAAAATCACGTTTTGACACAATTTAATGTACTTTCATTGCACTCAAATAGATGAAGCACTATGATATAGCGCAATATATCCACTTTCAAATTCGACAGAAAATTTTCACTTTTCCATACCAATATTTTTTTATCTTAACGTACTTACAGCCTTTTGGCTTTTGCCACACCTTATTATAAGTAACTAGCTTTTGCCCGCGACTTCGTACGCGTGAAATAGTTACTTTAGGCAGCATTTTTTTTGTTTAGGTACTTATTTTGCAAAAAATACACATACAAACTGCGGTACACTACAGTAAATGGCATTTTTACAATCTACCATTTTATGTTTTTTCATCCTTTGCTACTTACACGCAACTTTTCATCCCCACATGGGTCAATATTTCAAAAACGCTAGAACAAATATTTGCGTTTCATGGTTTTATCTTCGGTAATGAGAAATCGCATAAAAATTTTCATCTCGTATTTCAACCCCTTCATTCCCTTTTTCACAAAAAAGGTAGCTTTTATTCCATTTCGAGGTTTAGTCTATTTTTGTACCAAATTTCATTAAATTCGGTTCAGGTGTTAGGCGTGAAAGCGATTAAGCTAAAAAGTCGCGTCCACCATCTTGGATTTCAAAATGGATGCTGTATTCTGAATCCTGACTCCGAATACAGCATCCATTTTGAGACCTCCGAAAACTACAAATCTGATACCCATATCAAGTTTTAAATTCGCGTCCGCCATCTTGGATCTCAAAATGGAACCCTGTAAACCACGAAATTGATATCCATATTAATAATAAGTTAAGTAGCGTCCGCCATCTTGGATCTAGAAATTGATGACGTATTTGGAATCGCGACCCCCGAAAACTACGAAATTGATACCCAATTCGCTTTTATGTTAAAAAGTCCCATCTGCCATCTTGGATCTCGATGTAGATGATGTATTTGGAATCAGGACCCCCGAAAACCTCGAAAATGATACCCATATTCATATTAAGTTAAAAAGTCACGTCCGCCATCTTGGATCTCAAAATCGATGTTTGATTCAGAGTCAGAATACCCAAAAATCTCGAAAATGATACCCATATCGATTTTACATTAAAAATTCGCAACCGCCATCTTGGATCTCGAAATAGATGTCGTATTCGGAATCGGGACCCCCTAAAACCACGAAAATGACACCCAAATTGACATTTTGTAAAAAAGTCGCGTCCGCCATCTTGGATCTAGAAATAGATGTTTTATTCGTAATCCGGACCCCAAAAACCACGAAAACGATACCCATATTGACATTATGTTAAAAATTCGCGTCCGCCATCTTGGATCTCAAAATGAAACACCCATATCGATTTTATATTAAAAAGTCGCGACCGCCATCTTGGATCTCGAAAAAGATGTCGTATTCGGAATCGGGACCCTCAAAAACTACGAAAATGATACCCATATTGGCATTTTGTCAAAAAGTCGCGTCCGCCATCTTGGATCTCGAAATAGATGTTTTATTCGTAATCCCGACCCCTAAAAACCACGAAAACGATACTCATATTGACATTACGTTAAAAAGTCGCGTCCGCCATCTTGGATCTCAAAATGGATGGTGTTTTAGGAATCGGGACCTCCGAAAACCACGAAAATGGTACCCGTATCGATATTATATTAAAAAGTCACAACCGCCATCTTGGATTGGATCTTTATTTCTTATCAAGTGTCTAAATTCAAAGTATCATGGTTTTATCTTTAACAATGACGAACTTCCATACAAATTTTCATCCCCAATTTCATCCCCACACAGGGCTAATTTCAAAAATCCTAGAACTAATATTTCTTTCTTTCTTATTAAGTCCCTAATTTCAAAGTATCATGGTTTTATCTTTAACAATGACGAACTCCCATACAAACTTTCATCCACTATTTCACCCCCATACAGGTCAAAGTTTCAAAAATCTTAGAACAAATATTTCTTTCTGTCTTATTAAGTGCCTAAATTCAAAGTTTCATGGTTCTATCTTCAAAAATGACGAACTTCCATACAAACTTTCATCCCCTATTTCAACCCATTCAACCTTTTTTTCGCGATAAAAAGTAGCCTATGTCCTTCCACGAGATCTAATCTGTATTTGTACCAATTTTCATCAAAATCAGTTCAGTGGTTTAGACGTGAAAGCTTAACAGACAGACAGACAGACAGACAGACAGACAGACAGAGTTACTTTCGCATTTATAATATTAGTAAGGATAAGGATGATTAGAACTGAAGTGGAATTGAGCTTCACCCTCCCTTAAATGAGTTTAATTTCAAATACATTGAAGAAAATCGTCATTAAATTTTACCCATTTTTAAATATTTTTGGTATCCATTCTCTATATTGTTTTCTAGCTTTATAGCGGTTTATAATAGTATATTTTCTATTAGAAAAATATTTTCTGCAAAGTATTGTTTGCCATTATAATGCTGGTATTTCACATGAAAGATAGCTCCAAACTGCCTTTTCGTAAGACTGCGCTATAAGATTCGCTTTGTTTTAAAAAACTTTAAGTGTAAATTAAAATATCTCTCTGTAGCGGTTTTAATCAAGAATAAATTTTCCTATATAATTTCTTTGCAAAGTCTGTTCACATCGCTTCAAAATTTGGTCTGAAAAATCCACAAAATGTGACAATTTTGACGTAAACCGAGTGCACGCCCTTAAGCCTTTTTAAATACATAGTGGCTTTTGTTATCCAGAATAATCTTCTTCATTTTCCTACCCTCATCACAACAGCCTTTATAATTCGACCCACTGTTGGACACAATGCCTCTCCTTGCTATCGAAGGAGGTTTAAGCGTAGTCCACCACGCTTGCCCAATGCGGATTGGCGGACGGAGTATAAGGTGATTAATACTCCTTTGCTGATCTATTAGTTGCCTTCTACGAGACCAATGGAGGATATGGGGTGATGCTATTCTTCTCTGCCGGCATCACGTGGCCAACCCTGCTCCCAACTTATTTGGGGTCGGTACAGTTTGTCTTAATATCGACAATACTGCTTAAGTATTTGGCATTAGATTTTCCGGCCGTGTGCTTGTCTGAAACCAATCCTCCTTGGGAACGACTGCTATCTTTCGACAGCACCCGGGACCACTAGCTTAACGTGCCTTCCGAAGCACGGAGGTAAATCGAGTAGAAAAATTTTCGGTCACCCATCCGAGTGCCGACCGCGCACATGGTAGCTTAACTTTCGTGATCGTTGCTAAGAAGACACGACCGCGGCGCCATCGACCTCCTCATCCGTCATTTTATCCACAATAATATAAGCGCTATTAGACTACGCTAATATACAAAATGAAAGGGTATTTATTTGAAAGCAGTACTTGATAAATGCAAAATATTGAACCGTTCTCGTATAAGGTTGTCCTGTATTACGAGAGACAGGCTCCTTCTCACTCACAGCTACATCCAAACTTATACAATTAGTCACGCATAATATAATATGTTGTTAATTTTTATTTTATTTACGAAATTAGACTACTCTATCGCTTAAAATTAGACACTAATTTTATTCATATTAGCTCTTTTTCCAACCTTAACACCAAAACATTTAAAATCTATCGCTTACTCGTGTGAAGACAAAAGAGAGATACTCAATTAAGGCTTAGACCATCAATTCAATTCAAAAGCCTTAACGTATTTCCAAGCTTGTTGTTTTAATTCGTTACATACCCTCGTAGACGCGCAATCGTAACATAATACTATTTGTCAAGAGTTCATAGGCTTATTGCGAGCGGGGTAAAGCTCAACAGCCTATTTACATATCTCATTTTCACCCCACCTCGTAACTCCCTTGGGTAAAATTTTCTCTGAAAACAAAACTTGCTTCGATATAACACAGGAAGTGAAAAAGTTGGTGGGATTCGTAGATTCAAGAATTCTATTTAGGCTTGACAGTGACAAAGCAAATCCGGTGGCCTTCATTGGTTGGATTTTAATCTACAAAATAAAATAAATTTAAATCAAATTAAATTCGTTTAATATCCTTAAAATTAAAATAATTACTTAGATTCGTCAACAATAAATAAATAAATAAATAAAATTAGTGTCATTCTGTCCGTCTGTCGATGCTTCTAAGAGGCAACGAGACTGAGAAGAAGCATCAAGAAACTCAGCCCGGCTTTTGTGAACTTTGTCTTAAAATCTAATACATAAGATTATGTATTCGTCGTCTTATATTTTTTATTTGTTTGTCTTATATTTAACTTATTTTACTACCTCCCTAAGGAGCAATTCTTGTTACTGCAAGCAGGCTTGTCATTAAAAAAATCGGGAGTGGTCTCCCCTTGACTTTCTCGTATACCGGAAACGAGTCAAAAGTCGATTTATTTCGATGTCATGTATGTTAAATTTGGTTGCAATAAGTTAAAGCATACTCGAGCTATCGTGCTAACCTTTGGTGCTAACGAACAGACACACAGACATAATTCCAAAAAAAATATTTTTGGACTCAGGGAGGTCCAAAAGGTGTAAATCCGTCAAACTAATTGTCTTTTTATGTAGTCGGGTTCGTTGGTTTTTTAATTTATTTATATATTTTAAGATATGTTTTATTTAAATACGGTTATGATAGGTATACCTGTAACACCGTTTTTTTTGCAACCCAAAACTTGTTTTAATTCTACTCAAGTGAAGTATTATTTTCTCCTGGTAACACCCTGGATAGTTTCTGTCCGAATCGTGTATAGTGGCAATGCACTTTAATCTATTTCACATCATTTGACAAGTAATATAAATTTAATATTCCCAAATTCAATATCTTAGTTTTGAAATTAATAATCTAATAAAAGTAAGAAAGTTAAATACTTAGTTATATTTCAATTAAAATAAAAGATTTTTGTTCCAAATAAATAAATCCATTTTAAAATTGTCACTGATGCATGAATCGGAACGTTCTCCCCGGCTTTTGTGTTTCGTCTTGACAGATTGTCATCGGATGATTTTTACTACGTAATTCGTGCCGGCCTAGGCGTCCATTTGCTTTGGGAGTATTTGAGTGCGTGGTCACCCATCCTCAAGTGCCATGTTGGGGATACTCTGTAAGTACTTTCTACGTCGCCGTTAGGTGATTGTTTGAATTCATCATTACATCGAACATCTAGTGAGCATTCCTATTGTGTTTCAGCCCTAGGATGACGAGTAAAGACACAAGAATGTCCTAACTGACGCCACGTTTTACACGTGTTCTGTTTTCCATACTGATACGTAAGTAGAAGTGTTCTGGACACCACCTTCCATTCGTGTGTCGTGTAGTTTCATCGGTAGTAACCCATTTATTAATTTATTTCAGCATGTTCCTACCTAATATTTCTGCAACATAACCTAACCAATGATGCGTTGACGTGGTCATCACACCTCACGCGTATATGTTGCAAAGAAGACCCATTATGACCTAATGGTATGTAAACCTAAATATGTTTTTATCTTTTAAATTAAGAACGTGGTAGTATTTTGTCATTAGTACCATGATTTTTACTGTGACTTTTTGTTACAGGGTTTTTTTTTTTTTTTTACCTACAATTTACCTACTAATTTAGTAGTCTCCACTCGGCATGTGCTCATGACCGAGGCGGCCTTATTTTCCTGACCCTGGGTAGCCGAATGGAACCTGCTCCTTCGCTAGTTACTCAGCGTTAGTCGACCTATTTCTACTGTGGAATCTAGGAGGCCATCGTTCTTCTGTTCTAACGTATGCTAGTCTCTGGATTCCCCTAGTTAGTATCCCATATCATCAAGGTACGAAGCTTTACTTACTTTAACATTTTTTTTTAATTCTAAAACCAACGAAAGTCATGCCAAGTTACCTTCAAAATATGTAAATCTAGTTAACCTCTTCGCTTGTATTAATTATTCACTCTAAGATAAGTCTAAAATACTAATTAATAGTGTATGTGTTTCTTCATGTTAATATATTCCTTTTTTTTACAAACGATTTGATGTTTCATTAAGTGCTGGCATCTGTTTGCTTTGAGGTAGGATCGGTGTTTGCGACACGGTGACTGGAAAGGCGCCCACTGCAACATAAATTTATTCAGTTGCCGTGTAGTGACTCTTCACCGATCCACCCTCTGGGCCCTCGACACCCAAACACACACCCTTCCTCGTCTCATGCCACCGACTGACGGGTTGTGTCATACCTAATCACCATACCCCCTAGGTATGTGAAGATTCTGTCGGACTACCTCAGGCCGTCAGGATTTTCACGTTACAAAGTGGCGTACCCAACGTGTGGCCCAGTAAAGCAGATGCCTGAGTTGTTGTATTAGTAGAAAAGTAAATTTATAATTTTTTTTTTGTTGAAATTGTTTTTCAAAAATAACTTGGCATGTACTGAAGTTTCTTTTGTTCGTTACCTTTTGTTGGTTAATTACAGTGATTATTGCAACATCAATAAGATAGCTGCCTGTTTATACTTAATATTAAATATAATATTTACTTGTAATAATTTTGTTTTGTAGCTTCACTGTTTATACTTTATTGATAAACAGTGTAGGTATAAAAAGACTTTTATAGCTTATATGAAGCCCTAAGCTTATTCATAATTTATATTTTGAGTGAATTGCATTTACTCAACGTACTATTAGGTTACACTATTCACTCCTGATGGTTGAACTATTACTTTTAGGTTATGATATAAGTCCAACTGAGTTGTGCTGTAACCATTACTGCTTTTTCTATGCTTTGGTATATAATGGTTACATTATAGGATAGTTTTGCTTAGAAATAATAATTTAACTATACAATACAGTGATTGACGCTTGTCAGTAGCCTAACCTTTTTTTACTTAGTGTATAACTTTTGTGTAATTGAAACAAAACATTTTGTTCTACAGTCAACTACTTATATTACTTAATTAATTTTAATTTTTGAATTACTTTTGGGTACTTAAAACTAAAACATTTGTGGTACAGTCAACTACATAAATATGTTAACGAAATTTTACTGTTTAAACTAATGTTGTGTATTGAAACAAAACATTTTGCTGTACAGTTTACTAAATAAATTAGGTATCTAATAATTTATTTTACTTTTTAAGTTTTAAAATTTATTTGTTAAACATGGCTGACGTTGGTTGCGATATTGCTTTCTTATCTAAGGATGAGTTATCCCATGAGCTTAACATCCGCAATATATCTTTTAAACCTAGTGCTAAACGCGATGACTTGCGAAAATTATTACGGTCGACCTGTAAACTTTCACGACGCGGTAGTATAAAATTGCCTTCTGCTTTTCCGGCTGAAAATATAGAAGAAGAATTGCCCACGCTTACCACCAAAGTAGGTGACATCACCAGTGAAGTGGCTAAGGGTGATTTGTCTGATTCTGCTCGCTCGCGTTTGATTGGCCGCTTGAATTATCTGCTTTGTCGTCTGTCGCGCATCACTACTGCTGCTCCAGAGATTGATGATCTTAGATCAACGCTTTTGCAACTTCTTAGTGAACTCGACCTTCTGTCTGAACTGTCCTCAGATTCGGAGGAGGATCGTGCTCCAACACCTAAAGTACAGTCAGTCATATTTAAACCTGACCCAAAGGTGAACTTGAATTCTTTGAATTTAAAATTTAAAGGTGACTCATGCGTCCGTGCATTTGTTACTCGGTTAGAAGAACTTTGTTCAGCTAGAAATTTTTCTAATAAATTGATTTTTGATGGTTTCGTAGATTTGTTAGATGGTCCTGCCTTGTTTTGGTATCGCGCACATAAGTCTAAGTTTAATAATTACGCTCAACTGATAGATGCATTAAAAGATGATTTTGACCTTCCCGATTATGATCACCGATTATTGGAAGAAATTAAAGCTCGCACTCAGGCTCGAGATGAAACTATAGTGGTCTACCTCTCTCTCATGTTAGGAATGATGTCTCGCCTCTCAAATCAGCTCAGCGAACAAGAACAACTTGATATTCTGTTGCGTAATAGCCGACCCGAATACAGTCGCGAACTTGCTCTTATAGACGTAACCTCAATTCCGCAACTTCAAAAATTAGGAAAAAAATTAGAACTTATGAAAATCAAAACACAAAATTTTTCTGAACCTGTCTTACATAAAGATTCGGTAGTTACCGATATCCAAAGTAGTAGGGTGACCTCTAGTGTTAAGCCCCGTAACATTTCCTCAATTGTAAAAGGTACTAACCCATTTGCAAATGAGCCTCTAAGTAAATGTTTTCGTTGTGGTGAAACCAGCCATCCTACGAGTCGGTGCCGTGTTTCACGTGATATCGTTTGTTTCAAATGTGGTAAAAAGGGTGTTAAAACACCTGACTGTCCTACTTGCTCGATTCCAAAAAACTAAATTGCTCTGTCTCTCTGAGTTCTGACGTAGCTTGCAGAGAGACCCACTTTGAACCTTCTGTTGATGATTACAGACCTTACTTAACTGTAAGTGTTTTTGATGTAAAAATATCCGGTCTCTTAGATTGTGGTGCAGCTTGTTCCATATTGGGCAAAGACGCTTACACACTTTTTCTTAAATTAAACATACCTTTACATAATTTTAAATATCCTCGTATTTTAAGAGTTGCCAATGGTAACGAAGTATACTGTCATCATTTTATGAACATTCCTATCAAATATAATGATCAAGTCAAGGTTATCTGCTTTCATGTTCAATCTGAAATCAAATTACCTATCCATTTTGGAATAAACTTCTGGAAAGCTTTCAATTTAGCACCAGACATTTTAGCTTGCTTACCTAAAGTAAACTTAAATAATGATGATCTTAACTTGGACAATATTGAAAGCACTGGTCTGTGTAGTTTTGACTCTCTGACCGTTGATCAACGGCGAGAAATAGATAAAATTAAACAACTTTTTGAAACTATTGATACCGATAAAGTCGGCTTAGGTCGTACTCACCTCATGGAACATGATATTGACACCGGTGACGCTCGTCCTATTAAACAGAAATATTATCGACTTAGTCCTGAAAAACTCAAGTTACTTAATTCTGAGTTAGACCGTATGTTAAAACTTGATATAGTAGAACCTTCACACTCTCCTTGGAACTCTCCTGTTACTATGGTCCCTAAGGCCAACGGAGATGTAAGACTTTGTTTAGATAGCAGGAAACTGAACTCTGTTTCAAAGACTGATGCTTATCCTTTACCGTATATCAATTACATATTAGATAATCTTAGAGATGCTAAGTATCTAACCTCTTTAGATCTTAGTGCTGCTTATCATCAAATACCCTTGACTAAACCCTCGAAAGAGAAGACTGCTTTCACCGTTCCTGGTCGGGGACTCTTCCATTATAACGTAATGTGCTTCGGACTCGTCGGCGCATCAGCTACGATGCAAAGACTTATGGATAACCTCTTTGCAGCTAAATTTGATAACAAAGTCTTCTGCTATGTTGATGACGTGATTATCTGTACGAATTCGCACAGAGAGCATGTTAAAATACTTAAAGAAGTACATAGTATACTAAAATCTGCAAATCTTACAGTAAACATGAAAAAATCTCTTTTTTGTAGACCTGAACTTAAATATCTAGGTTATGTAGTTGATCAGTATGGCCTTCGCACTGACCCTTCTAAGGTTGAAGTCATAATGAATTTCCCAACTCCTAAAGATTCTAAGGAAGTTAAACGATTTCTCGGTATGGCCGGTTGGTACCGACGTTTTATTAAAGATTTTTCCCGAGTAGCCAGACCTCTAACTCGCCTTACAAGTAAAAAGGTCACTTTTTCTTGGACCTCAGAAACAGAAGAAGCCTTTAACCTTCTGAAATCAGCTCTCGTCTCGGCGCCAATCTTAAGGTGCCCTGATTTCACTCAACCATTCTATTTACATACAGACGCCTCTTCCTTCGCTATTGGCGGTGTCCTAACTCAAAAAGTTGATGATGTTGACCATCCCATAGCCTTTTGTAGTCGTACTTTGTCAGCTCAGGAATGTAATTATACAGCTACTGAACGTGAACTTCTTGCCGTTATTTATGCCTTAGAACAATATCGTTCATACGTAGAGGGGAAAACCTGCTACATAGTCACCGATCATGCTTCTCTTCAGTGGTTTCACAACCTCAAAAATCCTACTGGAAGACTTAACAGATGGGCATGTCGCCTCAGTCAATTTAACTTTGAAATTATACACCGAAAGGGAAAAGAACATGTAATTCCTGACACTTTGTCACGCATTAAAGTTAGTTCAATAGAAATAAATCCTCATAACATATGTGATCCTTGGTATATTGATCTCTTTCAAAATTGTTCTAATAACCCTCGTAAATATCCAAATTTTAATATTATAGATGGGAAACTTTACCGACTCTCTAAAAATAAATATAGTCTTACCTCACAACATGACTGGAGAATTGTGGTTCCTCTAGAAAAAAGGTCTGAAATCCTGAAAAAATACCACGATGATCCGTCATCGGGACACTTTGGTGTAGCTAAGACCCATAAACGTATCAGTTCTATATACTTTTGGCCCTCGTTATTCAAAGATGTAAAGAACTACATCGATTCTTGTGAAGTATGTCTCTCCTATAAGCCGGTCAATACTGCTCGACCTGGTCTTATGGGTAGCCCTCGACAAGTAACTCGACCATGGGAGGCTATCTCTTGCGACATTCTAGGTCCATTTCCTCCATCGTATACAAGGAACCAATATCTGTTTGTTGTCTCTGATTACTTTAGTAAATACGTACTTTTATTTCCTATGCGTAATGCCACAGCTAAAACTATTGTTAAATGCCTAGCTAAGCAGGTGTTTCTAGTTCATGGAACTTGTCGTATTTTGTACACTGACAATGGACCTCAGTTCATTTCAAAAGAGTTTAGGGATCTCCTTTCTTATTTTGGTGTCCCTCATATATTTTATAATCCGCGTTATCATCCCCAATGTAACCAAACTGAACGGGTTAACAGAGATTTAGTGAGAGCCATTGCCTCATATGTGCGTTCTGATCATCGGCAATGGGATCAGAACATTCCTGAGATACAATGTGCCCTTAACACTTCTGTTCACGAAGGTACCAAATTTTCTGCGTTCTTCCTTAATCACGGCAGAGAGATGATAATAGATGGAGCTACTTACAACTCTGATAGACCACTTGGTGAATCTCAAATTCAAATTAATACCGAGCCTTTCGCGTCTAACTTGCCTAAATTAAATGTTATATTTAAAAAAGTTGAGTGTCATCTTAAAAAAGCACATCAACATGCTGCTAAATATTATAACTTGCGTAAGCGTCCTCTGGAATTGAAGGAAGGTCAAATCATTTATAAAAGATGCTTTCCTTTATCTAGCGCACCCAAACACTTTTCAGCCAAACTTGCTCCAAGGTTTGAAAAGTGTGTGGTTGACAGGAAGCAAGGTAAATTAGTTTACAATTTAAAGTCATTGGATGGTAAACCCTTGGGGGCTTTCCATATCAAGGACCTTGTCGCCCGAGGTCACACTGACGGAGACTGAAGTTCCTTTTTATCTTTTTATTGGTTTTATTGTTAGTGAATATTTATTTCACTGAAGTATCCACCACATGGTATCGGTATGGAATTCGTTAAACAGGCTGTCTGTTAGTGACATTAGTTTAGGTTTCTTTATTTTTTTTTTACACCAGTATGTTTATTGCATACTGAGGGGATGTTCCCTTTTGTTTTCTGTGTATTTTGGGAAAGTTTCACTTTCTTTATTTCCCCCTAGTTTGGGATAGAGTGTAAACTTTTCCGTAGGCCTCGATGCATTTGTGTTCTACTGCGGTGGAGCACAAGTGATGCCAAGGATGCCCCTAGTTGTAAGAAACCCTAGTTGTAGGAAACCCTAGTCTTAGGATGCCCCTAGCTGTAGGAAACCCTAGTCTTAGGATGCCCCTAGCTGTAAGAAACCCTAGGTTTAGGATGCCCTTAGTTTTTGATAACACTTAGTTTTTTTGATTGGTTATTTTTATGGCCTAATATTTTTTGCTTAGGTCCTTGTGTTTTAGGAAATAAATTAAGGTCTTTTAGTATTTTAGTACTTAACTCAATATGGCTCACTTATTAATGTAGCCATTGTTGTTTTTCAAGTGGTAATTATTTAGAGATTACTCCTTGTACTGTTCCTGTGTTGTAGACTTGTAGTAGCAGTTACTTTTCTACTGCTCATTCTGGCGCGGTTCACCCATACTTAAGGTGGTGAAACGTATGTCGAGCTTATTCCAGGAATTTCTTTTAGGTTTACACTTCCAATACTTGTAGTGAAGTGGACCTACTGCTGAACATTGTTGGTTCAAGATAGTACTTGCATGGTCTTTGTTACTCTTTAACGTAGCAGACCATTTGTTTCGAGTTTCTCTCATTTGATAAAGAGTCTGAAACTTCAACAGTCTTGAAGACTGGTTTAGATATAAGTTCTATTCTAGGTTTGATTAAGTTGCATGTATTAAACCTATCAATTTTGTTTTAATTTTAATTTCAGAACCTGCCCTTGAAACGTCTCTGGTTTTAAGTGTCTTTTGTTTCAGGTGCAGCATACTGTTAATTCAGATGTTGTGTTGTTTTCTTTGTTTGGGTGCATATAGGTACAGTCAGTTCGATAAACTTATATCGAAAAATTTTATTTTAAAATTTTAAATTTTAAAATAAAATTTTTCTTTTCCAACCAAAATTGTACTGTAACACCGTTTTTTTTGCAACCCAAAACTTGTTTTAATTCTACTCAAGTGAAGTATTATTTTCTCCTGGTAACACCCTGGATAGTTTCTGTCCGAATCGTGTATAGTGGCAATGCACTTTAATCTATTTCACATCATTTGACAAGTAATATAAATTTAATATTCCCAAATTCAATATCTTAGTTTTGAAATTAATAATCTAATAAAAGTAAGAAAGTTAAATACTTAGTTATATTTCAATTAAAATAAAAGATTTTTGTTCCAAATAAATAAATCCATTTTAAAATTGTCACTGATGCATGAATCGGAACGTTCTCCCCGGCTTTTGTGTTTCGTCTTGACAGATTGTCATCGGATGATTTTTACTACGTAATTCGTGCCGGCCTAGGCGTCCATTTGCTTTGGGAGTATTTGAGTGCGTGGTCACCCATCCTCAAGTGCCATGTTGGGGATACTCTGTAAGTACTTTCTACGTCGCCGTTAGGTGATTGTTTGAATTCATCATTACATCGAACATCTAGTGAGCATTCCTATTGTGTTTCAGCCCTAGGATGACGAGTAAAGACACAAGAATGTCCTAACTGACGCCACGTTTTACACGTGTTCTGTTTTCCATACTGATACGTAAGTAGAAGTGTTCTGGACACCACCTTCCATTCGTGTGTCGTGTAGTTTCATCGGTAGTAACCCATTTATTAATTTATTTCAGCATGTTCCTACCTAATATTTCTGCAACATAACCTAACCAATGATGCGTTGACGTGGTCATCACACCTCACGCGTATATGTTGCAAAGAAGACCCATTATGACCTAATGGTATGTAAACCTAAATATGTTTTTATCTTTTAAATTAAGAACGTGGTAGTATTTTGTCATTAGTACCATGATTTTTACTGTGACTTTTTGTTACAGGGTTTTTTTTTTTTTTTTTACCTACAATTTACCTACTAATTTAGTAGTCTCCACTCGGCATGTGCTCATGACCGAGGCGGCCTTATTTTCCTGACCCTGGGTAGCCGAATGGAACCTGCTCCTTCGCTAGTTACTCAGCGTTAGTCGACCTATTTCTACTGTGGAATCTAGGAGGCCATCGTTCTTCTGTTCTAACGTATGCTAGTCTCTGGATTCCCCTAGTTAGTATCCCATATCATCAAGGTACGAAGCTTTACTTACTTTAACATTTTTTTTTAATTCTAAAACCAACGAAAGTCATGCCAAGTTACCTTCAAAATATGTAAATCTAGTTAACCTCTTCGCTTGTATTAATTATTCACTCTAAGATAAGTCTAAAATACTAATTAATAGTGTATGTGTTTCTTCATGTTAATATATTCCTTTTTTTTACAAACGATTTGATGTTTCATTAAGTGCTGGCATCTGTTTGCTTTGAGGTAGGATCGGTGTTTGCGACACGGTGACTGGAAAGGCGCCCACTGCAACATAAATTTATTCAGTTGCCGTGTAGTGACTCTTCACCGATCCACCCTCTGGGCCCTCGACACCCAAACACACACCCTTCCTCGTCTCATGCCACCGACTGACGGGTTGTGTCATACCTAATCACCATACCCCCTAGGTATGTGAAGATTCTGTCGGACTACCTCAGGCCGTCAGGATTTTCACGTTACATACCTTACCCATATTGATGAATTCTAAATAAATAAATAAAAAATTTCTTTTAATAATAGTATCACACACCCGCTATCTATGTTGTTTTTTTAACATAATTTAGCTAAGAACACTTGGAGTATCAAGATAAGTCTAACGATACCTTACAGAAATCCATATATCATAAAAGAAACCTATGTGCAAAATTTCAGCTATCTAGGTCCAAAGATTTGGGTTGGGCGTTGATAAGTCACCCAGTGAGTCAGGACATTTCTTTTTATATATAGTATAGATAGAAACGATAAATACATTAAAAGTCCATCCATTATCCATAGTATAAAAGTCTTAGACGAGATGACTATTATTCCTAAATTTCCAAAGTTTCTAAATTGAACACAATACCATTTGAAACAACTCAAAGCGAAGTGTAACAGTACAGATTCAGTCAATCGCTGTGCCTTAAGCCTAACAATTGCCCCGGAACAGTAGAGGCGTCTCAAACTTGTCTACACATAGCGCTGAAACTAAAATAATGTTTACGCGTTATTTAATCTAAACCCTACAATATCGAACAGCGAAGAGAGGAAAGGCAATAAAACTCCTATTTATTTGAAAGCCAACAAGGCTCGCAGTAATGAAATTCCTCGCGAAATATTAACGCATTTTTTCCAACAAAGAGGTGATATATTATCAGGATGAAACTCGCCCTGTACTCTTTAGTATCGCAACATTTTGTAGTAAACAGATGACGAGCCATTATTTGTTTAACTATTGTGGCATAAGATTTATTTTTATCCTTTACGATAAAATGCCTGCGTCTAAAACTATAAGTTATCAGTTACAGAGTTTGGAAAGAAGTATGTAGCTGTGCGTGTGATTTTAAAATTGCACTAAGTAGTTTACAACGTATAAATTATTTAATTAACAATATAATTCTATGATAACACAAATCTATAATACGTGTGCATTGAATGTCATAAATTAGGTTTTTTTTAATTAAACACGTTCGTGTTAGTTTTAAACTTAATTTAAACACAATTATACCTGTGTAGGCAATGTGACTGACCACATCACTACGAAAATAATTTATTATTAACACAGAAGTTTCATAAAAAAAATAGCTAAAAATACGTGGAAAAGCATCCACCAGAGATGTGCTATGCTCTGTACGTTGCTACGAAAGTGTTTGATATCTACCAATAATATTCTTCGGTTCACATAGCATAGCACTTATGGAAACTCACTGAACCAAGTATACTGTGCTTTTAATATGTAAGAATGCGTGCTGTGGATAAGAGCTATTGATTTCTTCTCCTACGATCGACGCATCGCATAGGTCGAGCTGTGTATCTTCCTCTGGTGAAAAGGCAACATACTCCGCTCGACCTATTGGTTTGAAGAGATCTTGATACTAATGAATTAGCACATTCACTCAATAACATCAATATTCTTACAAATAGTAATTAATATAGTACATTAATACTATATTAATTATAAAGATATATATGATATCAACATTATTATTTTTTTATTTTTTAAATTGTGACTTTTTTTTAATACGACGAGGGATAAGACATAAAAAATCTTGTCCTTAGGCGACTTCTCAAAGGTATAAAAATACTCCCTGTATCCTAAATATATGGAAAGTTCTAGGTACTTTATAGATCTTCAATAGATGAAAGAAAAAATACCTCCATTAATAATTATTTGAAATAGTGCCGACTCTTAATAGAGTTTTTTCACAGGCATCGATCTACAATTAAGTACCTATTAAAAAAAATTATATATTTTAAAAATCAAATAATACTATTTAGAATATACTAATTCATTACAAGACCAAGATGTGGATAATGGCCCTGTGAATATTACGGACACTTTCTTTCTCAGAAACAATTTAGAAAAAAAACTCGTACGTACGAAAATACAGGAAAAAATAATAATTATTCCAGACCTATTAAAAAAAGTACCAAACATGTAATTTGCAAAATAATTAAATTCAAAAATGTATGCGCCTTACACCACCCGACGCACGAATTGTTTTATAAATGTAAGGCTATTTATTCATCGGAATCCCTACAAATTACATGGCCCTGTAACTGGCATCGAAACAATCAGAGCCGATGATCCGGCCCGTGTTATGCAAATCCAAGCTTTGCTTGTAAGGTCTAGTACACACCGTCGATTTTTGATTTTCGATTCCCAACCCGTGAATTAATTTGCAAACGATGTTTTTGACAACCCACCTTAAATGTTGATGCCACTCTCTTTTTCTCATTCGGTTACCTTGGTAATAACATAACACGGAATGGAATAATTTTATATTTGCGTTTACAAACGCGTAAATATTAATACTAGAAAAATGCACTGAAAAAAATCATCCCGCCTGAGGCAAGTCGATTTTTTTCAGTGCATTTTTCTAGTATAACACGGAATGAAAAATATGACAGTAATACTGAATTATAACTTAAATATTTTTGTAAATTAAATATTATTTGTAACGAACATCATATAATTTTTTAATATTTAAAAAATAGTTTGCAAGATACACTATTTCATCGGTTTTAATAACGTAGTGTACCGATTCAGGTCTCTCTAATTGCCACAGTATTGCTAAATAGATAGAAAAAATGTACGCTTTATTGTAAACCAAAAAATATATAAATACAATTAAAATTTATTGCAGAGTTGTATGTATAATTGATACTTCTTCATTTGTTAGTAGAACACTGTTGATACATACATAAATCAGCGTGAACGCAAATCATAAAATCTTTGACTAGTCAGAATTAATTAAACAATCCAACCTTGATTTGAATGGAAATAATACTGTTGTAATTTAAACTTTACCTACAAAAATTATAATTTAGCAGCTATAAGCTGAGATAAAAAATAAAAATAATATCAAACGAGGATAATTAGTGTAATAATACATACATAATAATTATACCCTAAGTATTTGGTAAAATACAACCATATCCTTAAAATAAAAGAAGCAAAACAAAACACAATAAAAACTGCTATATTCGGAAAATCCGTAACCAACGCAAGAGCTAATGATAAAGTTAGGTGTATCATAAGTACTGAAACCACAGAGATAGAAACTTCTACTTATACTAGTCCGGGATACACGAACAACAATAATAACAAGTAAGTTAGCTGTCGACTATATCCCTGGAAACGGTGGAACACACGATAAACATAAAAACTGCAAATGATAGAGTCAACACTTTTAATACTAAAGAAACACATGTTTCGCAGAAACTAATGCTGAAAGAACTTGAAACATGAAATAGGTTTCCACTTTTGCTCATCGAGTTTTCTTATTTTTTGAGATATATTATACGGTCTCCTGAGCACTGTCTGGAAAAACAATTAATCCTCGGAAGAACGAGAAAATCTGTGCTCTAAATCTATACTCTACCTAAAAAATCTTGATAACTTCGTTTAATCAACAAATCCGTGCAAAGCTACATTTACAATCCCATTTGAAATAAAGAATACAGCAAAACATGACCAATGGTGAGTCCTTATTGGCGGTAATAATAATAAAGTTTGATTTAATGTAATGTAAGGTCAATATATTGTACCCGGACTACTGAACATCAGTCCTGTTTGTTGATTTTTTTTTGTAGATTCACTTTGTTACTTTTTTGGGGTTAGATCGGTTTGATGCACCATTTATGTAAGCGTCAGGCTGGCAACCTTTCACTATTTTGAGGCACTGCATGGTCCATAATGCCAGATGCGGCTTTAATAATAATTTATTTTATCTTTCTCACATAGCTACAAAATACAAGTAACAAAATAAACTTATTCTAGACAATATGTATTGCTATGTGAGAGACTGTGCCCCTAGTATGAGTTTGTTAGTTTTCGAGCTCGATCAAACGTATCGTCTCTTTTTATTATATAAAAAATCTCCTAGGAAACCAAAGTATGTAGCGGATAATAATGTAGCGCATCATTTTCACAAATGTCATACTTTCGACGCTTGTTTGTGAGAGCAGTGGGGTCAAAAGGAAGATTAGCATGCTGCTTCAGAATTATCCCTTAAACAAACAGTTGCCTCACTGTGAGGACTATGCTTGTGTGTAAACAAATGTCACCTTTGCTCGTTTTTGGATTCAATTAATACACGTTCATCAATTAAATGATTTTTTTTTTTGATATCTATTGCAGATTGTCTCTGATGACCTTGGGGGGTCCTCAAGCCTGTAGGTCGAACGTTCCTAGGGGATTACTGGGCGACCGAGCATCTCCCCCGTGGGGAGTCTCTCGACCGCCTAGGGCGTCCGTGTCGGTAGGGAGCGACATGCCCGAGGGTGCCTCTAAAGGCTCGGACCTCGGCTCGGGCACATCGTGTCGTGGCGGAGGCGGGGAGAAGCGCCCCGGTACATGTCTGTACCGGGTATAGCGCGTCGTATGTAGACCGGGTCTTCGCACCCTTGTTCGACGAGTGCGGTGTATAACAAAAGTGTGTCTAGTGCCTGAGTGTGTAGTGTTCATCTGAGTATTACTCGAACGGATCGGAATTAAATGATTTATTAATAATAACTTCAGTTTTCAAATGTACACAATTCTGATAAACATAAATATGTAAGTTAAGGTAGCCGCGTAGCCGCTTACCATTGATCGAGACACCTTTGCTACACGTTTTAATTAATATTTGGGTAATTCATAATCTGACATAATAATAATAATATTGTTGATGAAATTGTCCGATTAGAAATACTTTTCCAATAGAATAAGGAAAATGAAAAGGACATAAGTAATAGTCAATCGTAAAACTTACATCGGCTTATAGCAACCAATTTGGAATAGGGACCGAGCATATAGTTGGATTATTTTGAAATATTTTTTCAGCCAAACGACTAACAATAAATATAATAATTATTCATTTTCAAACTCACACCAATAATCTTAAGAAGTTAGTTAAACTACTAAATTACTAACTCCTAAAATACAGGACATCCTAGTTTGGGAGTTAGGGATCACTTATCACAAAGCAATAATGTTCTACTTTATGGCGACTTTTACAATGTATTATGTGTCAATGTTCTTTCTTTTTAAATAAATTATTATTATTATTATAAAAAACATCCTACTGTGCATCACAGTCTGAACATAAATATAATTTTCTAACCCTGCCCCCATTTTATTTGTGCTCGGCTCGGTGCAGTATGCCTTGATATCGATAATAATACTGCTTAAAGATTTGGCATTAGATTTTTACGGCCAGCCTCCTGCCTGACATCAACCCTTCTTGGAATGCTATCTTTCAACAGTACCTGGGCCCACCAGCTTAACGTGCTTTCCAGAGAACGGAGGAAAATCGAAATTTGAAAAATTTTCGGTCACCCATCCGAGTACCGACCGCATACTTGGTTGCTTAACTTTCGTGGTCCTTACTTAGAACACATGACCGCGGCCCCATCGACCACCACACCTAAATATATAGTAAGTAATTAAAAGAAATAGTCACTATAATATGTTCCTCCTAATCACTTTTACTTGTACTCTACAACTTTTCCCACTGTTACCTTTGTAATTAGAAGAATTCACAGTTCTCCATAACAGTTAAGATGTCTCCTGCGAAGAAATAGTTTCATAGCCGCGTCGTTAGTGAGCGTGGGGCTTAACGACCGCCACGCCATCTGCCGAACTTGCGCGGAACAACCCAACTTCGATAGACGCGTTGTTTGTATTGTAGATTGGTTTTATTGTTATTCGGGGATCGGTGCGAGACGAACTTTGAATAGATCAAAGATAGTAGTAGGAAAACTTAAAGTAAAAAAAAAATTGGATTTGCAGCGTCCAAACTAGGACAGTACCATCTTACAGAAGACCGCATCCAAATAACTATCTCTACATTTTCGTAGTGTTCACACAGATAGATAGCCACTCCATCTGTGGTTGAGGATTCCTGGTGAAGCTTGATTCCATCTTCGACCTTATCGTCACTTACCATCTGGCGATATGAAGGTCAAAAGCTTCCTTGTTAAGTAAAAATATGTTGTGAAAAAAAATAATTTTATTTATTTATTTATTTACAAGTTTGGCAGCGCGGAAGTGTTACAATCTTCTATATGCTATATTGACTGCTTACCACGCAGGCAGGGCGTATGCGAACCACCTGTACAACAAAAAATAATTCGTATTAATACCTATCAAAACACTAGAGTCTGGTGTATTGAGGATCTGGTATTCTGCGAATAAAGCATCGTGTTTCTGCCGCTGTTTGTTTATTCTTGTGTGTATTTGGAATTCCGTTCAACTATTCCGGTATTCATTATTAGATTAGCTTCAAATTTATACGCTGTAATACCGACGCTATACCCTCTGTTATAAATATAACACCAAATAAAAGTTGCTAGAAATTCCGGTCAATGAGGTTGCATACACACAGAAGATATAAAAACTTATTCGCACAACTTCAGAAACGAGTCAATTCTAAAAGGACACTTTTATTTATATTCGGAGCAAGGAAGTGAGTCTTTATGAATATGAAACACGTGTCTTAAAACTTGTTTTATAAAAATAAACATGTCATTTAAATTTTCGGGAAACAAAAACAATGACAAAATAATAGATATGAATGAATGAATAAGCTTTATTGTACACCAAAATTAAAGTAAATAATACAGACATAGTTCGATAAAATAAATTGTACAATGGGCGGCCTTATCACTAAAAAGCGATTTCTTCCAGGCAACCTTTGGATGGAAAGAAATAGCAAGAAGAACAAAAAAGGGGTTGATGGTGCATCAATTAATTAATTATACCGTTATAAATATTATGACAAAATGACATTACTTACTTACTAAAAATATCCTAGATAATATATAACTAATATAGAAACCCAGTTTCTAATCGAGCAATATATTATTATCGTAATAGTTTAACCACCTCTACCTCTAGCTCTTGACTTTTAGATTCAGTGATCACATGTTTGGTGTCCAGGCAACACTTTGTGCTTTGGTTGATGATAGGTTTGTTTTATTTGTTTCGAGAGAAAAATAAATCTGTTAAACTGCCGCCGCTACCCCTGCTAACATCATAATAACATTGTTAACATTATTACGGTGTTCCGATCGATAGTAAATATATATGTTACGCCTCAAGACCTATAACGCTCATTGACCGAAAAAATAGCTCACAACCCTTTGTGGTCACAAAAGAAGTACACTTCGCCTGGTCATAAAAAAATAACCCTAACCTACCCATCACTCAGCCATAGGGTTGGAAAGGATAATTATCAATAACTGATGTGGATGTTTAACTGTGAAAGCAACGCATTGTAAGCGTTTTCGGTCTTCGAGCGTAGCATATATATTATTATAGCAATAGTAGTTAAATGGAAAAACTTTATATCGAATGAACACGCTGCTGTTACGAAAAACTTCTTATAGGTACTCTGGACCGATAGGGTTTCACGGTATCGAATTCCATTATTGCAATTAGAATACATATTCAAATCTATTGTACGGGAATCTAACTCACGACCACGTAGATTACTAAAAAATGTCTACGCTAACTAGGATAACATTTACACAGAGTTAATTGGTTAGACCCCTAGATTATGATTACTAACTATTGTGATTTATGGACCCCTTTTGATTTAGCGTACCCTTATAAAAAGTTGAGTTTTTCGCAACAGCGTGTTCGCATATCCATCATTCGATAATCTACATTGTTATCACTTCCGTAATGGGATATCCAGCCCTTTAGTGGGCTCAATGGTTGAAGAAGAGCAAAGGGTACAGAAATAATGTAAATGATTTCATTTAGATAGTAAATTATTGCTTATATTAAATAAGTTCGATATCAATCTCAAATCTTCAAGTTCTCTCATTCCTTATTGCTTTCGTATTTCTATCAAAAATATACGTAATTTCTCTGAAACAGTTATAATATTATCAGACTATTTCTGAATTCGGATCGAACTCAAATTTCTTTGTTTTCGGATTCCGATTTAGTTCAAGAACAACTTAATATAACAATATAAAAACTAAAAACAATTCTTGTTTTGATACGAATCCAAACTAGACACTTGTTTCAATTCCATACTTTGTAACTCTGTTAAATATCTTACGATTTCCAAGTTACTACATATTCAATGTTATCCCATAAGACACTTAATTGCGGTACTTCAAACTGTTCAAGTGTCCATTCTATAAACTTAATTGTGGTAAATGATATGGAGACAGGTCACGAGTAAAATGCTGAAGGGCACATATACGAATCCGTTATAACCCGCAAGCTGAAGGGAAAGATATAGTAATCCGTATAGTAATTTCTGTCGAAGTGTTGGACCTCAGATCATATAAGTATAGTGTTGGATTATGAAACAGGCGGATGAGGAGAGATTGCAAGTAACGAGAATGGATAACATAATAATAATATAGTTCCACGCTCCCACCAATTATCTAGCCCAAGGTAAGTATCATTAAGAATGTGTTGTGGATACTAGCAAACGGACAATTTTAATATACATAATAATTTTAGATATGGAAAAAATACACTGAAATAAATCGACCTGCCCCAGGCGGGAATCGATCATAGCATCCTCCGCAATCCGAGCGGCTGCATTACCTACCCCATTTTTTTTCAGTGTATTTTTTCTAGTTTTTAAAATATTTACGCGTTTGTAAACACAAAAATGATTCCCTAATTTTAGATATTTTTATCATCATCAACAGCTCATATAATGTCCCCACCGAGGGGCTCGAGCGTACTCCACATTAGAGGCGATCAGGCCTTAGTCAACCACGCTGGTCAATTGCGGATTAGTCGACTTCACACACAACCTAAGAATTTCTTTATAGTTGTGTGCAGGTTTCCTCACGATGTTTTCCTTCACCTCACGATGTTTTGCTTCAACGATATTTTTATAAATAAACTTAACTAAAATATAAACAACTACTCGTAATACAAATATTCATAGGCGTCACACAAATATTTGCCGTTATCAGGATTCGAACCCGGACCGCTTGATATGTAGGCAGCTGTACTGACTACTCCACCAGGATGGCGTCCAAAGACATAAGGATTGACAAAATAAAAGGGTACACTGTACTTTACAGCGTATACTTAATCATAAATAATTAATAAGCCACTAACCTATAGAACACACACTTTAGTCAACCCTTTGAATCACTTACTATTGATCCGACTTACGAGTCCAATTACGAAACATGGTTTGGAACCGACATCGGTTTTACCTAGAAGCGCGCCATCGACCACCGAACTATGTGCGCCTTTGTAGTTAGCTATTCAATTGATACGATTTACTTGATATTAATATTCAAATAGGTACTGACGACAGACGATCGAAACTAAACTTGATAATTCATAAGAAAAATCATTCCCGAAATGGTTATAATTAAAGTTCCGTAATTTTGTGATCTTTTAGTAAAATAAATTAAAATTATAAATTGATGTGACGTCAAATTTGAATGTAATTGAATAAATGATAGCCCAAAATGTATCATACGTTTATTAGATTCAAATGGCATAGACTGATATGGGCTTATAATATTTCCAGGTCTACACGGCTCATCATCTATGATATTATATTTACTGAATAAATTACATAGAAATATATATTTTAAATTGTTTAAATCAGCTTGGTAATACAAATAATACTCGCTAAAAATAATAAGCGTTGCTAAAAATTTTAAAAATACATAATTCATTTGTCCTTCACAAACCTTCATACAAAACAGTAGGTAATTTCTTATCTAAAGATCTTATATTAATGATAATATAATAGAACGTTATGATACAAGTGAGTTAAGCTGCTCATCACATGCAGCACGAGTCGAAGGCGATTGCGTAGGTAACTCAGCCGAATATGTATTGAGCAGAGCTCACGAGTGTCATACGACTGTTTTCAACACACTTGGAGGACAATAAATTAAGCTAACCAAATTATTATTTTGGCGAGAGTAGACTCTCATTAGCAAAACGTAATATTAGCTTCGCCGAGGATGTCGGACGGTGTCAAAACAATATTTTGTTCTTCTTCGCTCCTCAAAGCAATTCCTTGCTAAAAGGGAACGATATTATATTTATAAGCGCGCTATTCCGCGCGCCTTAAAAATACAATGACATCTGGCCATACAGCCAGCTTTTAAAAATATTTAAATAAATTGTAAAATGTTGTAATAAGTAGTTACTTAATTAAATCTAATAGGTTAAATATGTAATTAGCTGGAATTATTTTCCAACAATACGAACTTATTTCATAAGCATTCATTTTTACTAATAATTAAAAAAGAGTGTTTGGTGCGCTGAGATGGCGTTAGCATTGTGTGTTGTAGTGGAAAATGTGCGACGACCACATTACAAAATTAAAGAAGACTATACTGAAGACTTGGTTGTTTGGTATAGATCCTTTTTCCTTTTCTTAATAGCGAGAACATAATGTAAAAAATAATTGAAAACAGTTCATTATCGCACTATATAGTGCGACGTGCGTTATGGACCCCATTACGAAACTAAAAACGGTAACTGAAAAAGGCAAGCGAGTGCGTTGAAAGTAACTCTGGATATAAAAATAAAATTCACTGCGACCGATTATATTAAATCGGTACGTTTACAAGGCATTTCACAGCACAAAAATCAAAGAACAAAACGCAACTGCAATTGCAGCAAAAGAATGAATACTGCAATATTGCGACAATCAAGGCATGAGCGACGCACCCGACGTGTAACTATTTTTCCCCTCCATTTCTATTGTTTCAGCCAGTTGCAATGAAAGAACGTGTTTCATTAAACAAGTCGCGTGTTGTGAGAGTGCTACGTGGATCAATCTCTCTTTAGCCTACGCTTTATCGTAGATGCCAACAGCATTCATATTTAGTTATATTTTGTATGATAATAATGTGATTGACATTTTTTAGAAGCGTCGGTGGCGTAGTGCGTAAGAGCGTCGTCTCCCACCCGGGAGGCACTGGTTCGATCTCCGCCACGTACCAATGTGTTTTCAAATTTTGAATTCATATGTACGTTTAATCGACGCTTCTACGGTGAAGGAAAACATCGTGAGGAAACCTGCACACACTATGAAGAAATTCTTAGGTTGTGTGTGAAGTCGACCAACCCGCACTTGGCCAGCGTGGTTGACTAAGGCCTAATCGCCCCTAATGTGGGGTAGGCTCGAGCCCCTCGGTGGGGACATTATATGAGCTGTTGATGATGATGATTGATGATGTGATTGACAAACAGACGGCCCACCGACTGAATATTTCTAATAATGAAAAAATGCACTGAAAAAATTCCCGCCTGAGGCAAGTCGATTTTTTTAGTGCATTTTTTCTAGCATTAAAAATATTTACGCGTTTAAAAACGAAAAAATAAAATGATTCCTTAAATTGGTTAGTTATGATTTCAGCTAATGTGGTAGTGAGGCACACAATTGTGTAGATACATTCGCACACTTATGGAGAAGTGACAAGCACTCACGGCGCGGCGAGGTGCCACTCCGACAGACTCGATTGTTGACTCACACCATACACGATAGGTACCTATAATACGAGATGTAGTACCTAGTCCCTTGTTTTTTATTTGTTCCCCTATACATGATAACCTCTGGTACTTTTATGTTATTTATGTTGTGTAAGCACTTGTTATTATTTTTTATTATTATTATTTTCTAGCTAGATCCCTCCTTTGTATTTAAGGAGCCTTTGTTTTTCTAATTCACTTATAAATTCCTTATAACTAATACACGTTTCAAATTTACTTAATATTATGAGCTGTCATAATTATTGATAACATTTCTTCATCTTTTCTTACATTTACATTTAACATTTATTTTTCCTTGATTACATTTCTATAGTAACTACTATATGTATGTTCTTATACTTACTCTTATATACTGTTTACCATGTCTATCGTGTTTTTATATCTTTACTTTTCTATATCTATCCTATCGCTCTGTATATTTTTGTCCTGTCGTTTTCTATAAGAGATATTGGCGCTGTTATTTGTGTTCGGTCTTTGCTGTTTCTAGATGTTATTTGTCCAATTATGGCTATATACTAGTATATATGCACATTATTGCCTGTTATTATCTATGTTTTTATTTCATTTGATTACAGCTTTAATTGTGTCCAGGCTGAATTTTACAAATTCTTTTCGCTGTGCGATATTAACCATAAAGCACTTGTTATTCCCGCGTCGCCTCCCACCCGGGAGGCACTGGTTCGATCCCCGCCACGTACCAATGTGTTTTCAAATTTTGAATTCCTAAGTACGTTTAATCGACGCTTTACGGTGAAGGAAAACATCGTGAGGAAACCTGCACACCCCTATGAAGAAATTCTTAGGTTGTGTGTGAAGTCGACCAACCCGCACTTGGCCAGCGTGGTTGACTAAGGCCTAATCGCCCCTAATGTGGGGTAGGCTCGAGCCCCTCGGTGGGGACACTATATGAGCTGTTGATGACTTGTTATTATGTATACGTATGTTATTAATAGAACAATAACTAAAGCGGACTTAAGGATGTCGGTCAATGACATAGCAGTTATTGTGGTAATTTATCTTTTTAGAAATATAATCTGTAAAACTTGTTAAAAATACTAAGTTAGTAAAATTGGAAAAAGCGATTTTTTTTTATATTCCTGGCTAATATTATCTAACCTACTGCATTCACCGTAAAAGCGTCGGTTGTGCAGTTCGTAAGGCCGTTGGCTCCCACCCGGGAGGCACCGGTTCGAATCCCACCACGTGCCAATGTGTTTTTCAATTTAAATTTTCAATTCATATGTACGTTTAATCGACGCTTGTACGGTGGAGGAAAACATCGTGAGGAAACCTGCAACACACTCATGAAGAAATTCTTAGGTTGTGTGTGAAGTCAACCAACCCGCACTTGGCCAGCGTGGTTGACTAAGGCCTACTCGCCCCTAATGCTGTTGATGATGATGACTGCAGTCGCCGTAGCCTATAGACGCTTGTAATTTACTGACGTGACACTCACGCGTTGCCAATCCTAGTCCCCTTTCCTACCCCGTGGACCTCTGGTAACCTTTTTTTTCTATTATTGCTCCAAAATTTAGGTAATTACTTAAAGGGGTCCACGTCCCGAAGCCTCCTCGTGGCGGACCCTGGTAACGTGGTGGGGATACTTTTGCGTGGGTGTGTGGCTTTTGATGTCAAGTGGCATTCAAAGTCACATGTCATCGTCGAGTTGTTTTTGTTTTCCCACCACGGCTAGTTCCAGACGGCCCTGTCAGGGCACGACTGCGCCCGAAGTCCCCCGAGTGCGGTCCGATGGCTGCTCCCGGTGTCCTCATGCAATAGGTCGGGCAGCCGTTGGTGGAGTGGCTGCTGACCACCAATTGGTGCAAGGAGTTCCTAGACGGGCAGCGTTGGAACGGTCTCGGTGTAGTTGCGCTCACGTGCGCAGATCCCGAGCCGTCCCGTAATAGCGCACTGAAGGTCAGGCCGGGGAGGATGTTTAGTGGGTATGGAGGGAACGCCTTTACCTCGAGTCCCACATATCCCCTGTTGGCACCATCCCACAGGGACGACGCGTAAATGCATTTGACCTTCCCGTCAAAAAAAAAAGCTCGTGCCCCTCGGTGGGGATATTATATGAGCTGTTGATGATGATGATGACTGCAGTCACCGTTACCTCACGCTTGTAACACTGACGTGACACTCAACCGTTGTCAACCCTAGTCCTCTTCCCTTCCTCGAGGACCTCTGGTAACCTTAGTCACCAACAGAAACCTAATACCACAAAAATTAAGAAGGCAATAAATTATTATGAATATGTTATGTTATTGGACTGTGGTCTTTTGTACGGTGCTTCAATTCGGGCGCTTCAACTTCGAGCGGCTATTCCGTTGTGATCAAATAATCATTACAGTATTTTTTTCTATTATTGCTCCAAAATCTAGGTAGTTACACAATTTTAATTAACAACTGTTTTTCAAAATAACTGTCTAATACGAAGCAATAAAAGAAAACCACTTTTCCATTTTGATCTTTCGCTACACTTTTCTTTACCAGCTTATTTAGTTATGTAGAACATCTTGCGGAGTATCAGTAAATAATATTTACGAAGAATGCCATAAGTGCTGTTGAGAAATCTCTTACCGATATAGTATTCAAACAGGAGCGAATGTTGAACTACATTTAACGCAAATATTTATTCAGGATCTAAGTTGCGATGGGAAATAGTGGATCGTGCATGATCGGATTGTATGTATTTAGAGTGTCAAAGATTTTGAAAGTTTAGATACATTTTCTTATACTACAAGATGGCAAACAAGCTAGCGGCCCACCTGGTGTTAAGTGGTTACCGTCGCCTTTAGACACTTGCAATATGTGTACGTGTTGGAGAACAGGATGAAGCGCGACGATGGAATAAACTGTCTAAGGAATATATATCGATTCCACGTCCTGAGCTGGTAAGATTATATAATAATGGAATGGGAGGAGTAGATAAAACGGATCACCTGATTAGTCTTTACCGTATCTTCATCCGATCGAAAAAATGGACGCTTCGTATGATATTCCATGCTATTGATTTAGCACTATCTAATAGCTGGCTGGAATATCAGGCGGACTGCGCAATTTGTAATATACCTCAGAAAGATATGCTGGATTTGCTCCATTTTCGGCAGCGTGTAGCAGATTCTTTGATAAAAATGGGCCAACCAATAAGTACCAGAAAAAGAGGACGTCCATCTTCTAGAAATAGCAGCCCTGTAAGTACTCCAACTTCCGGGCCTAGTCGACTACGACGTCTAGCTGAGATTCGACCAATACCTGAAGTACAGTTCGATACTGTGGATCATTTACCAGAGTATGATAAGAAAAAGGAAGCTACAAGATGCAAGAAACCAGAATGCAAGGGCAAAACCCATGTTTACTGTCTAAAATGTGAAGTACATCTTTGTTTTACTGGTGAAAGAAATTGTTTCCGTATTTTTCACCAATACTCTTGATTAATTTTACTTTTAGTGTACTTACCAATTTGAAATTAAAATTTTTCAAAAATAAATTGTTTTTATATTCCAAAAACTATGTAGGTATTAGTATAAAACACTAAAATTTTATTAAAATAAAGCTGAGTAACAAACAATATTTCTAGTGAAAATATTTAGAAAATCAACTCTTTAAACCCGATGTCCATGTGAGTGGATATACAATTTTCCCGAAAACTAAAAAGAAAGAAAAATTTTTTTTTTTATATAGAATCATTCATTGGTCTCTTATCAGGTAAAAAAACAAGAAAAATATTTATTACATCTTTGATATTTAATTCAGGTCTGAAGGGGTTAAGGGTAAATCACTTAACACTGCAAGTGCGTTGCCATCCTGGGGACTAAGAAGATATGCCCAGTAATTATGACCAGTAGTTATTACATGAATAATAAGCATTTAAATGTATGTACAGTTTGGTTGTACCACCAACCAAGTGCTTGTTTGAAGTTTCCTGACTACTACCATCGGCCAGAATCAAAATCAAACGTCGTTTATTTTTAAAAACCCTGCTCTAGTTAGTCCTCTGCTATAATTCCTCCGTCACTGAAATCGGGCACGGTGATGAATTTAGGTAATACAGATTGTAGATGCACAATAATCCAACATTTTTTACGGGAAGTAAGCTATTTTTACCTAAACACGAAAATCGCTTTATATGTTAACCTTAAATTTGTCAATATGATTAAACACCGTGGTGGCCCTATGTTCTGCTTTTAGACACGGATATTTTTTTTCCTGTTTTCGTTTTTAGTATAGTTACTTATTTTGTTTTCTTTTTCCTATTTATTATTAAAAAAAACGTACTTAAACAGTAAAATATAAAAATACATAGAGCATTTAAGATCAACAATTCTATAACTAAATTTTAACTTTTGTTTTTTACTTTTTTTTATTTTACTCATTTATTTCTTATACTTTTATTGTCTTTTAATAAGAAAAAATAAAAAAGCAGGAGAAGTAATTTAGTGATAACGAAAACATTAAATTAATATCCGTGTCCAAAATTGGAACGCCGGGCCAGCACGGTGTTTAGTCTAATGGACAAATTAAGGTAGACATTTATGAGCAATTTTCGTGTTTAAGTAAAAATACCTAACTTCTATCACTTCTATTAAATAAAAGCGTCGGTGGCGTAGTGCGTGAGAGCATTGTCTCCCACCCAAGAGGCACCGGTTCGAACCCGCCACGTACCTACGAATGTGTTTTCAAATTTTGAATTCATATGTACGTTTAATCGACGCTTTTATGGTGAAGGAAAACATCGTGAGGAAACCTGCACACACCTATGAAGAAATTCTTAGATTGTATGTAAAATCGACCAACCCGCACTAGGCCAGCGTGGTTGACTAAGGCCTAATCGCCCCTAATGTGTGTGGGGTAGGCTCGAGCCCCTCGGTGGGGACATTATAATTATGAGCTGTTGTGATGATGATGATTAAATAAATGTTGGGTTATTGTGCATCTAATAATTCGTATTACCTAAGTTCATCACAAGCTAAATTCCAGTGACGGAGGAATTTTTCGGGCCCCGTTGACTACGGCTACTACCACTTCGGACGAAATTGCTAGCGTTCCTTCAAGAAAATAGATGACGATGATTATTTGTTACTATTGTAAAATATATTTTGCTTATTCTAATTCAGCCTTATGTTTTTGGAATTGATTTGGGGGTTTTCATCCCTTTCTCTCTCTTCGCGCTGGCACAGTGCTGGTTCATGGGAAACGACAAAATATTGCTAAAGCAAATTTACGAGTATATCTAGGTTGGGAACCTGTTGTTACCTAGACTATGAAAGTTTACGAAGGTGTCTGAATAGGTTTAGGGGTTTGATTGATTCGTAATTTGGTATGCTATGCCATAATCATATTTCTGATGATGCTGCATCATGTGGAATGCAGTATACCCAACTCCTCGCGAAATTACAGGAGAGGTAACTATCTTATTTGGGTTTATTCAATTGGTCTTAATTAATAATAATAATAATTTTATTTAAAAATCACACACAGTTAAAATACATAAGTTTTATGGAAGTGGGTGATTAAGTACTAGGTACGGTGAGCCCTAACTCCTAAACTAGGACTAATCCTGTATCTTAGGAGATAGATAATGATTTTGAGTTATAAAGATGTTATACAAATAGTGATCAGTGTCGTCATGGATCAAGAGAGAGTATTGAGATTAAATATCGTGAGAGTCTAGGACACAAGGACTTTTTTTACTTTAAGTTTAACAGTTATCTTCTCCATAATAAGAAGAAGAAGAAAGAAGAAAGAAATTATTTATTGGTACACACAGAACATATAAGAGAGAAATTACAAAATATTGATTGTAAATATTGATTGATTACAAATAAGATTGTATTGTAATTATTTCTCATTGACGCATTTAAAGTACAAGTGGATCTCATTGCTATTCCTGTTCATGTTTAAACAAGAATAAATATCCTTATCAGATCTCGAGCACATCTGAGAGCATCTTAAAACAAGTGCACTCTTGCCGAGTTTACGAGTGTTTGTGTATCGTGTAAACCAACAATGGGGTGGCGGAGAGCCGTCTCGCCGTCGTCGCCGCGGGCTACGCCGAGTGCTTGGCGTTAAGGCTCTGGGCACACGATGTGGAAGCGAGACAAATGTGTGTATATCTCACTAATGCTTTTGAAAGATATTCCGATCCAACTGATAGGCAAAGCTTGCCAAGCAATGTGTAAGTAAAGTAGCGCCGGAGATTTGTTAATATGACAACTTTCATGACCTGTCAATATAAAATAAAATTACATATTATATAGAGGAGTTTCTCCCGAGTTCTTGTTGTAAAAACACGTGTTGAGAGACTCCATTTTTATAAATCCTTTATTGCACACATAAAATTGTTATAAATTTTAACCTCAATCAACCGTACATTTTTTGACGTGATAACGTCTTATAATTCGATAGAGCCGGCTGCACGCACGAAAAAACATGACGTCATGCGGCGTTACCTCGCTCTGAATCTAATTCTCTAATTTGAATTTGGAATTATGTTCTTTAAAATTTAAACTTTCAATGATACCAAAACCAGCCAGATACAAATAGTATAGCCAAAGAGATTTTATTACAAGTTTATTCATACTATAATGCGAAATCTATTAAACAAATGAAATTAAATTTTTCTTTTGAAAAATGCTACCATTCCATCAGTATTTTCTTAAGACGTTGTCACGTTCAACTATCGTCAGTAAACCGACTTTACAGACAACCAATTTTTGTTACTTTAGTTACATTTTCACTGGACATCGGCAAAATGCGTACGCTTAATGCGACGCGACGCCATTAATTAAGAATAGTATAGTAGCAAGAAGCTTATATTTCTATCTTCGTGTATAGTAGTATATAATTAACAAAAATTAATTATCTCCAACAGCATCCTCAGTATGATCGCCAGCAGGTAGGATGTCCGGTACATGAATCACTGCTGTGAGATATCGTGTGGGGTAAGATAGCCGTGGTTCGCGGACTGGAAAAATAACAGGCATTGCCGTAGGTCCTATTTAATGTTACGTAACAAGTGTATGTCAACATTTAGCTACTAACATAGTTTTTAGGTAAAATTGTTACTAATAACCACTATTTGTATTTTTATTTTTATGTTTAATGGATTTTATTATCTGATGCAATAAATGAATTAATATTATTATTATAATATCGTCTTAAACTGTATGTTAAATACTTTTTAAATATAACTTAAAAAGTACTATCCCACCAAAAACATTTTCATATAAAATGTTGCCAAGACGAGACCATAAATATGGCTCGCTCTGTCAATAAGTTATCAGATCTCGTGTAAAGCCAAACTTCTAATCGTACACGCCCAACTCCACAAACCTTAGTCAAAATATATGGCTTGGCCGTCTCTTAGTTAGTCTTCGTTTACTTAGATATCAATAAAACCTAAAGTATAAGAGCTATGCAATTGAAAGTCGTTATGAGTCCACTATTGACATTATATATTATACCGAGAATTTTGTTTATCTGGTATAATTAAACCCAAGTAATAAGGGTTCAAAAATGAAGGTAGTGCCCTCCACTACCGTGCCCCCAGATACTGTAATAGTAAAATAATGTAATAACACAAAAGGTACAATTTACAGCCAGTCCTGTGTCGATATTCTCTCTCATATTTATAGTGATTTAACTTACTTATTTAAATGATTTCTATAAGAACTAAACTACAAAATCTTAATAAACCAGAAGAAAACGTATATAATCTCGAAATTCTCAAATAAAACATATCAACTTTATGGAGTGGATGCATTAAGTACGATTTACCTTACACTGTCAAGATAGACTGTAGCCTCCATTATTCACACTCAAAAAAACTGCTTGCGCTGTGTGTGAGTTTTATGACACACGTAACTCATGTGGGACTGGATAGATAAAAAAATTGTTATTGGTCCTTTGTTGCAGACAGCGCAACTCAACTTTTCGTACTATTTGACAACTTTAAGCTTACGAGATCATAGGTTTAGGAATAACACGCACTCAATTAGATGGTATGGTAAAAAAGTTTCCTAAAAATCTACATACGTAAACTTACTTAATAGCTTAGATACGGAAATTAAATACTAAATCTATTTGAAGTTCTTTCTTACACTCAAATAAGAGATATGAATACGAATGATATTTGGTACGAAATTGTATCCTTACTTAATCGACACAAAAACGTGAAAAAAATGGTAAGTTGCATTTATGTTGGAAGAGATTGCTTTCAGAAATAAGCCAGATCTTTTGTACTGTTTATGATATATGGTTTTTCCTTTTTAGTAATTCTCGTCTATAATAAACTTATAAATAAATAAAGTTTAAGGATTTTTCGTATAAATAATTTACTATAACTTAGATACTTTATTTACATATCTCTCAAGCACTGAATCGCGATATGCAATTTTTAACCCCCGACGCAAAAAGAGGGGTGTTATAAGTTTGACCTGTCTGTGTGTCTGTCTGCGGTATCGTAGCTCTTTGAAAGCAGACGTGATCGAAATGGTTCTTAGCTATAAATTAATGTCAGTGGTTACATAAAATTTTCAATTTTTTTACGAAACTTTATCTTTACTCAATAGTCACTAAACAGTTTAAAAAAGCATAACGTTTGAGCATTATAAATTTTATCAATAAGGAAGAAAAAGGAATAATCGGGAGATAGGAAAAGACGACTCGCTGACAACAAAAAACAAATAAAAATGTTTTAAATAACATCAACATTTAAAGTGTTAATAATAAAAGGTTTGGTTGGTAACAATGAGCGTGACAGTATGTATGTCGCAGGCGGATCGTATAACGCGCTGTTTTTTTAAACGGCGCGGCGGATTGTGGTCAGTGAGAATTGTTAACCAAATAAAACCGTTTGTTGATAAATCCCTAGAAGATTCTATTAATATTAGTCTGTATAATCGAATGGAGATGGCTAATTATTTGTAGGTTCAGGTTTTTTTTGTGACCAAGCGGAGTGGAATTGTAGTAACTCATCCCTCATAGACTACAATCCGCCGCGCCGTTTTGTAAAACGACGTGATAAACGCTCCGCCTGCGACGTGTATATGTTACTACCCATCATTACTCAGCCATGTAGGTGCATAAAACACTACTCTCCCAAAAACATTGCACTCCGCCTGGTCATAAAAAAATAACCCTAACCTATCCATCACTCAGCCACAGGGTTCGAAAGGATAACTATCAATAACAGTTTGAAAATTATTAATAATAACCGGTAAAATAAAGGTAAAATAAAAGACAAGCATACAGCCTGTCTGGCGCTAGCAAAACCCCTTACCTACCCCGTGGACTACTGGCAACCTTACTCACCAACAGATACACAACACCACATAAATTTAGTGTTAACTGACTGCGGTCTTCTGTAATGTGAAGGTCCTACCCCATACTGCCAGATGTTGCTTTATGTGTAACCAAATGTTACTTAAAGCTCTGCGCGTGAATTTAAGCATGTATGTAAAACAACTTTCTTCCTCGTTGATAGTATAGTGCTATACGATTATTATCTCAAGATAGCGCATTGTCATTACCTAAAAGGAAAACACAATAAAACTCTTTATTCCAGTGATGAACATGAACATTTAAAGCTCTTAAGGAGATAATTTGCTTTAGGTACCATTATTTTAAGGAGCTTACTACTGATAATCTCACGTGAATTAAGTTTTCGTTAGCAACCAAAATCGTCGCGTAGCTTAAGCATCGTGTTTACGTAAACAGGTGTAAAATAGATCGTTATGCGGCCATATTACCATAATGTTTGTTGTCGAAATATTCGCTCGCCGAAACGGAATATGTAATGAGCGGGTCGAGTCAGGCAGATTTTGCGCGTTTATACGGTTTGGTATACGCTAAAGGTGTGCTAGTAATTTTATGCAGTCATAAATTGAATTTGTACTTTGCGGAGTTATGTCAAGTCTTGGGTAGGAGCGCTTACTTCTCAATTGCAAGTCACGCTTCAATGTATAGTCTAATTCGTGTACTACCGCCAAAACTTTGCAACAAGCCTACTAATTCTGTGTTAAAACCATGTTTGATCTTCGCGCATAACTTATACACAGTTGGGTAGCCACTTAAGTTTAGTTTAAGTAACCTCTTAATCCAATAGATCCGCTATCTAAGTAGTTAATGGATAATTGATGAATTTCGAGAGCTATACATAACTTTTTTTTAACTTATGTATTGCTCTCAAAATTCGTCAGTAAAATTATCCATTAACTTTTTTAAAATTATGAACACCATTATTCATTAATTTCTCTCCGAAACGTTACGTAAATTATTTTTTAATTGTAATCATAAGCTCATTGAATTTTGCGTCTAATTTTATTTGGCATGATTTCAAATGTTTTTAAATTGAAATAGCAAACAAACGACAAGAAAATCTCCTGTCTTGATAAGTGCTGAGACTAGAATAAGCACGACCATTAAATTTTTGACTTGTTTTTAATTTTCTGTGTAATTTATAGTTAATTTTCAACTTAATTACTTCTGTTAGAGAAGTGGAACTTTAATCAGTCGAAACTTGTTTTGTCTTATAGAAATAGTAAGTAAGTGAGTTCTAGAATCTAATATTCAATTCAGAAACCCGCTTGTCTACGCCAATAAATTTAATTCGTACTTAGTTTACTTTCGGAGGAGTCAGCAGAGTATGTAAGACAGTTTTTTAGCTAGTAAAACGTAAAAGTAATGAAGATAAAGTATCGTGACTTAGGAGGATTGTATCGCAGTCTGGCGGGTGTCCAGCCAGACTACGCTATTTTCAATTCAATTCAATTGGTTGAAAGAGCATTTTCTTTATATTTCCAAGTGAAACCTTCTTGAATAATTATTTTCATATTTATTTGAAACATTGGATTGTTCCATGCCATGGCCGTGTGATGCCAGCAGAATAGAATAGCATCACCCCATATCCTCCAATGGGTGTCGTAGAAGGCGGCTAATGGATCAAGGGGTATTTATCACCTCATAGTCCGTCCACCAATCCGCATTGGGCAAGCGTGGTGGACTACTGCCTAAGCCTCCTTCGGTGACAAGGAGAAGCCTTGTGTCCTAGCAGTGGGTCGAATTACAAAGGTTGCTATGATGAAGATGATAAAAATATATGTATAATCTAAACAAACATGACTCACCTAGTTACACTAGATGCTGGTACTCGTATATACTATGAAAATCATAATATTCCTTCGTCCATCACCATCTTCCTTCGAGTTCTTTAATTCTAAATCCTGCCTAGCCTAAGGTTACCTGGAAGGGGTCGATTTTAGCGATAAGATCGCCCTCTGTTCAATAGGGATGATGTATGTCATGCCAGTTGAAATACTTCTTATTAGCTGTCAAAACATAATTCTTCCATAGATTTTGTATGGAATTACGAATTTGTGACGTCATAAATTCTTATAGTCAACTGACTGAATGTGATAATTTGAAACGATGGAGATTTTCGGCCATAAAATGCCTACGAATTAACAACCTAGTAGTTATTTGTGAATTGCATCAACACCCCTAATGAGGGTTGCAATGCCTGTGCTTTTTATTTGGTCGATGTACAATAAATATATGTATACTTTAACTATATTTAGTTATATGTTCACAAACAGCTCATAATAATTTCATTTATACACCAAAAAATTCTTTAGTTTATTATTTCACACTCATAAAGTCATAGTTTCTTCTAAAATGTAGCCTTCCTTATAAATATTAAACGGACCGAATGAAAATATTTCATGATGTTAGTAGTAACATTTGCATAACTTGAAACCTTACCATTTTATGAGTAGATTTCAGCGAAAAGTTTGTTTTAACAGGCAATCGTTTTATACGGTCTTTGCAAACACTTTTAAGAATCGTACAAATGATATATGCATTTAGTTCTTTGAAAACATAAGGTTGTAAAATTTTCATTGCCAGACTTATTCATTTCGAAAAATAACATATTCAAGAACCTACTACTTGACTCCTATTTTAGTTATCGCGCACAAATCCGTTTTTAGTGGTGTCAAGTTTAGAGCAGTCGTGTATACAAACAGAGAGATGTTAAAAATTATACGAAATTAAATAAAAACCGAAATACAAGAAAAATAACCTGTCATGATGAAGCGCTAACACGACTCAAACTCGCGAACTTTCGCAATCGGATATAGATTTAAAATCATGAAAAAAAAACAAATTCAATACTTTCAAATGATTTCTGGTGTCAATGAGAATAGCTTGTCTTATGAAATTATTGTACTTATTGAAAATTTAATTTATTGTTCAGTATTTGTAAAATAGACTTTGTTAAATTTTGATAGGGTCCATAAAAAATAATTTATTAAATAATTTTCATGTTTAACATAAGTTTTGACATAAGTAGTTATTTTGTTTTCTTATTACTCAGGGAAAAATTCAGTGTCTTGAAAAGGCAAATTTGTACAACTTAATATAAGATCTTACCTACTTTTTACTGAACCATATTGTGCAAATTTTGGTGAATAAATGAAAATGAATATTAACTAGCCAGTGTCATAAAAATTACATTTATCTAAGGTAGTAAGTAGTAAGTCGCGGATTTTTAAATAATTTCGTTAATGAGTCTTTTGCAATTACTATTTATTTATTTTAGGTTTAACAGTGTTTGTTCATAATATTTCATATTCTAACATACAACAAAAAAAAGTCATAAGTCTATTCATTAAGTTAGTTACTACTAAGGATTATATTACCTAAGTTTCTACACACTGCTCCAGCAATATACTTATTGATACTAACGTTATTTTTTTCAAATAGACTTCATAGTCAAACATAATTTATCTACTTCTCATAATTTGTCTGCGTTAAAAACTCCTCATTTAAGGCATCCGAATGCCAGTCGTAGCCGCGGACTAAGTAGTTCAATTTTCGCAAAAGTTACCATTAAGTATCCTTACAACTCTTATTATATTTTAGATAGCTAGCTAGAGGCCACCTTTAAATATTTTAAAATAAACATTCCATATTTTCTGCCAAAAAAAACCGTTTAAAAAGTTTCACGTCGCATCCAAACTGGGCAATGAAACTGAAAAAGACTCCAGCGAAATGGAAAAAAGGTGACAGATTGAGCAAAAAGTTAGAGGCATAAAAACATGAGCAGGCACCCCTGATGTAAATGGGTATTACAAATCTAGACAGTATACCTACTTCAAGAGCGCTGGAACCGTAAAATGTGCTGATGGAAATGACACATTAGTGTTAGAGCAAAAATAAGAAACCTTTTTATAAATAGGCTTAGCAAATGACTCCGTCGAACTTGACAGTAAGCGAAAATGGGTTCATTTGAAATCGCAAGATAGCAACCAGTGTCTAATGGTTAACCGAATTACCGTATGCTTGATGACGTAATAAAAAAACGAAAGACATGGCTAAATTCATCGTGGTCAAACAGTCCTGTGTAGCTCAGTTGGAAGAACAGTCGCCCGGATAGCGAAAGGTCGCGGGTTCAAGTCCCGTCTCAGCACTTATCCACGACAGGAATTTTTTCCATGTTTTTTCGTTTTCTATTTAATTTGGTATCAATTTCAATCATACCGTATGCTGATCAAGGTTTCGCCCAAAATTCCATAGTCATCACAACAGCCTTTATAATTCGACCCACTGCTGGGACACAAGACCTCTCCTTCCTATCGAAGGAGGTTTAGGCAGTAGTCTACCACGCTTGCCCATGCCAAATGCGGATTGATCAATACCCCTTTGCTGATCCATTAGTCGCCTTCTACGACACCCAATGGAGGATATGGGGTGATGCTGTTCTACTCTGCTGGCATCACGCGGCCAGGCCAAACTCCATAGTCGATTCTATCAATTTGAAAACATTTCTGTTTTCTCCAGAAATTCGGTTTTAAATAAACGACACATATCTCAAGTTATACGAATTTTAATTTGAAAATTGACGTAACCAAATATATTCTTAGCTAAGATAAGTTATTATTAGTAGCATCAGGATATATCTTCCTTACTACCATTTTTAACATTATATATCAAAAGTAATTGATGACCAAAAATATCACCATATTTAAATATAGGTATTTATTAAAACAGTCACTGAGTTAGTTTTTTTAAGAATATGGTTTTCTGTCACTGCTGCACACGCTCCTTCGGCTCGCGCTTTGTTTTGGTCGCAGTTCTAACCTAAACTAACTGAACACAGTTTGGTGATAATTTACAAAAAGCGGTCTTTGAATACATTTATTGGTATTTACTTTTTTTTTTTGGGTGACATAATGTTTGTTCCCTTACTAATGACCGAACAGTAAATCGTCGAACAATAAGCTCGATATTCAACTGTGAGAGGAAGAGATTAGACGAACAATACTCCCATAGCAGTACTATGGTCTTACTTTTTTTGTAATAAGAAAATAACGTATTTATTGACAATAAATATATCATTAACATCATGCAAGTGGGATGCCAGTTAAGAATTTTCCAGTCAAATATAAAAGAGATACCCCATAGCAGTAATATGCCCCTACTTTTCATCATACTAATAAATTTAGGTAAAAACTAGAAACAGGGTCGCCTCTAGCCATTAAATAATAACGTGTCGCCCTATATAGCGCCATGAGCTAAGACTATATGTAAAACCTCATGAGGGACGCTCCTTAAAAATCTTCGCCTGTGTACGCTGGACTGTACACTCTGTACCATGCGCTAAGCCAGCACTGACTAAAAAGATATTTCTCATTAAGAGTTTATCTTTATTTTTGCAATTGCATTTTATCCACTATCTGGCATCCCGACACTCATAATTTAATAATTTGTAATATGAGTATGACCCTCATATATAATAAGTTACGAGGGATACAATCTCAAAATATCGAGCTTTCAGTTGAAGAGTTGAAGCGAAAAATCGTTAGAACAGCTTTAGAAATATATATTACAGTCCCTTTAACTTAAGCTTACATTTGTGGCTTTATAAGTAAAAGTTGATTTGCTCTCCCCTAATATGGCAACTCGAGCAGCAAGCCGTGAAATATATGAAACAACGCGCGCTGGAAAACTTGCGTATTCTTATTAGTTCGAAAACAAACTTTATCAAATTTTAACTCGGCTAAAGGCATTATGTTCGCTCGAACTCACGCACAATCAGACTGGCTTCAAGCCAGATCTACGTACGAGATAGCACGAAGTTTGCATTCAGAGCGTAACTTAACCGCTCATGTAAACGATGCCGGATATCTTGTAACAAATAATTAAATAATCATAAAAACATAATCCATATTACATCGAGTCATTTACCCATTCATTACTACCGATCTTTGGATCAAAATATTTCTCAAGTTAGCCATTTTTTTATAATAATTATTAGATGACCTATAATTTACCAAAATAAATATGCATTAGACTAATAACTGTATAAATAGTTTCAGTAACGAGTGAGCAATAATTCGATGTCCCCTCGAATGTTATGTGAGCGTTGATAATACCCAATATTATTGGCGGTTTCGACCTATTACGATGTGACGATATAGTATCGACATCTCTTAATAATATACTGAAATACTAAACTTAATCCCATCAAAAACATAAATGTGAAATAAGAGCCAAGTTTAATATTGAATAAGCGTCGTTCTCGATTTCACTGGAAAAAGAATGGAGATCTATATGGGTGCCACGTGTTTTTACGACAAGAACTCGGGAGAAACTCCATGGCTTGACTTTCTCATCACCACAGTCAGTTGTAAAGGCGAGCGACCGCGACTGTACGTGTGGGTTACAAGCGTTCCTGTGTTCTTGACCTATAAACACTTTTGCATCTTACTTTCTATGTTGCCTAAATCTCCTATGTGGATTGATATTCAGTTCAATCAACGATGACATTTGTCGTATAAATTCCTCTTCTGAAAAAACTTCTGACAAATTCCTCCGTCGCTGATATTTGGCATGTGATGACGATTAGTAATACATAATTATTATGTCTGCACAAAAAAATGTAAACTTAATATATTAGGTACCTCTTTTAAAAGCTGAGCCCATTTATGAGCGATTTCCATGTTTAGGAAAAATGCCTAACTTCTCGTAAAAAATGTTGGATTATTGTTCATCTACAATGCGTATTACCTAACTTCATCATCATAACAGCCTTTATAATCGACCCACTGCTAGGACACAAGGCGTCTCCTTGTCACCTAAGAAAGTTTAGGTAGTAGTATACCACGCGCCCAATGCGGATTGGTAGACGGAGTATGATCCACTAGTCGCCTTCTACGACCTCCATTGGAAGATATGGTGTGATGCTATTCTACTCTGCCGGCATCACCTAACTTCATCACATGCGAAATTTCAGCGACGGAGGAATTTTATGGGTTACATAGTCACCGTTAACTGGACTAATTATTATACTGGGTGTAAAAGACATGAACAGTCAAACGAGAACCACGTATTCTATACATCAAAATAAGACATATTTAAAAAAAAATATTGCTGGGAAATGATTTTTATTTTTTGGTGTTAAAAAAAATTGCAAATTGTACCGCGCAATGTAAAGGGCTCAACTCGCACGCAACTCGCAAAACCGCGATAATTTTGCCAGACGGCGGCGCCGTTCGTTAGTCCCCGTGCGCATCGAGTGAGCTACATTGAACGCTAACGTTTTGAAGACATTTTTTGTTATGAAATACTAAAAAAAATGATAATGTTTCTTTGGACAATAATTAAGAAATAACGTATAGAATACTTTTCATAAAAAAATGAAAAAAAAAAAATTATGAATTTGACCTTCAATAAAATCGTAACTATCAATTTTCCAGGTATCTAGGAAGAAAAATGTTATGATGGTGAGCAGAATACATGGTTCTCGTTTGACTGTTCATGTCTTTTACACCCTGTGTATTAAATAAACTTTGACTCCAAATCCAATAAAAGTCATCTTGTATTTTTTATTAGGTACCTATAAAATCAGTGTCACGGTGATGGTCGCACTCCGTGTATATTTGGTAGGTATGATAATAGATTGTAATCGTAAAATATATTTCATACCGCTAAAAAAACATTTGCGGGGTCAGCTAGTAATCTATATAAATCTATAGGTAAAGGGTAGTTTGAATTTACGGGCTTATTTGAGAAAAGTAGTAAATACCCATGGCCCCAACTAGACAATGATATATGCATCGGTCGCACCTCGGACCACACTGTCGCGTTCGTCCATCAATACCTGTTTTGCGGTAGTGCCTAGTTAACCAGCCATTTTCTTTCTAAACTAAAGTAGGAATCGAAATTGTTAAATAAAATTACAGATTGTATTTCGGTTAAACCAAATAGGTTTAGCTGTATTAAACGTCTGTGATACATACTTATGTATTGTAAGTTTAAATAGCATTTTATGTATCTACTAAGCTTTTTTAACTGACTTCAAAACCGACGTTATTTTTAATTTAACGTTTTACAGTTTTGCAAATACTCGTAACTAAATGTCAACTTAATTGATAGGAATGGGTTGTTCCATTTTTAAATAAATGTTTATATTTTACAAAATTGTATAACATGGTGACTTGGCAACAGGTCGGTTCCTAGGTTTCTATTGTAATATTGGTACAAAAAATAAAATAATAAATATAATATTTTTATAAATGAGTACACAGTGTCAGGATTGATAGACGAATATATTTAAATTTTAATAATGTCAACTACATCAGTCTATAATGGCCAGTTTTAGTTTATGTAAGAAAACCTTATTACAACACGCTCCCTTAAACTAACATTGGTCACATATTTATGCAATAGACTGTACCTACAAAAACACTAACAAAAACATACTAAAGTTAAGAACTTATTGACAAGTTGTCAATACAGTATTTGTGTTTTGGATATGGCAGCGCCTTAGTACAAATGTCTGCCACCATTTCAGTTGTAGGTTTGTACATTATTTTAATTAAGTTTTGTGCAACCGCTTCTCTAACAAAATGATAACGGACTGCTACATGTTTAGTGCGTTTGTGAAATAGCGGATTGTAAGCTAACTTTTGGGCAGACTGATTGTCATTGTAAAGTTCTATTTCCTTATTACAATCGTAAATAACAACAGGCTCAGAATAACCCAATATTTCACCCAAAAATTGCTTCAAGTACATAGCTTCTTTTGTAGCTTCACTTAACGCAACATACTCTGCTTCGGTAGAAGACAAAGCAACACAAGTTTGTTTTTGACAAGACCATGATATAGTATTGCCATTAATTTTAAAAATATATCCTGTAAATGACTTACAATCTATATCGCTTGCCCAATCCGCATCTGTGTATCCCGTTATATGAAAACTTTTATTTCTGGAACTACTAGCTTTGAAAAATAATTTAGTATTAAAAGTTCCTTTCAGATAACGAAGTACACGTTTTGCGGCGGCCCAGTGTTCCTCAGAGTAACAAGAATTAAACTGACTTAAGTATGAAACACTATAAGACAAATCGGGTCTAGTCATTTGACATAGAAACATTAAAGAACCTATTAGTTCTCTGTAAGGCAAATTAACATTACAGGGATTTTTATTACGTATAAGTTTTGTGTTTGGCTCTAAAGGTGTCTTGACAGGCTTACACTCAGTCATGCCAAATTTATCTAAAATTTGTAAAATGTAACGCTCCTGACTTATTGATAATTCACCACGACCTTTGTCATGAGTTATTTGAACACCCAAAGCATTATTTAACTTACCTAAATCCTTAATCTTAAAAGCTTTTGACAATGCATTTTTAAGTGAAATTGCCATATTTTTATTATTATAAAACAGGAAGAAATCGTCTACATATAAAGATATATACAATATACTCTCTCCCGCCCGTTTCACGAAAATGCATTGTTCAGTGTCACATTGCTTGTATTGTAAAGTTAATAATAAATCTTTTACTTTAGAGTACCAAGCACGTGGGGACTGTTTTAAGCCATATATGGCCTTTTTAAGGAGACAAACTTTAGACTCCTCACCTGGTTTAATAAACCCAGTTGGTTGGGCCATATAAATTTCTTCGAATAAATCGCCGTTTAAAAACGCTGTTTGAACGTCTAGATGTTCTATGTCGAGACTTAGTTCAGTTGCCACAGTGAATAAAACTCTGAGCGACGTGTATCGGACTACAGGTGAAAACACCTCCGAATAATCTTCGCCTTTACACTGTGTATAACCCTTTGCAACTAAGCGTGCGCGATATCGTGAAATATTACCATCAGCATCACGTTTTATTTTAAATATCCACTTGTTTTGTACGATATTTTTATCATTAGGTCGGTCAACTAATATCCATGTTTTATGTTCATGAAATGCATCTATTTCTGTTTGCATAGCCTCCTTCCATTGCTCAGCATTGGGAGATTTTAAAGCTTCTGCCAGGGTAGATGGCTCTAGTTGATTGCCACAAAAGTTAGTAATTGGATTACCATACCTTATAGGTTCGTGATGTTCACGTGCAGGATACCTTCTCGGTTCCTCAGGAAATGTACTGCTTGTCGTAGCAATATTCGGTTCTTCGACAGTACTGGTACAGGTATCATTTGTGCCAGTTCCAATATTTGAACTTTCACCCACCTCATTCTCAGTATGCTCTACTGGATGATCAGGTTCGTCATCTTCATCAGTCTCACTGTATGTAGAAAATGGGAACGGTAATACATGATGTTCATCTATATTGCGTTTTACAAATGAGAACTGATTTTCAATAAATTTGACATCCCTAGATAGAGTGATTTTATTTGTATTATTGTCGAATAACCTATATGCCTTAGAGCTGTCGTCATAGCCTACGAACATAAACTTTTTGCTTTTTGGCTCCAATTTTGTACGTTTATTGTGAATCACGTGAGCATAAGCATCACAACCAAATACTTTCAAATCATTTAAATTAATTGGTTTATTCAACCATAACTCCTCGGGAAGTTTATTACCTATCTTTTTAGTAGGTGACCTATTAATTAGATAAACTGCGGTATGTGCAGCTTCGGCCCACAATTTTAAATTGCATTTGGAATCATATAGCATACATCTAACTTTATCAAGAATAGTGCGATTCATGCGTTCGGCTACCCCGTTTTGTTGAGGAGAATAGGGAACTGTCAATTGATGAAGGATACCTTTTCGTTTGAAAAAGTTTTGTAAGTCCTTATTACAGTAATCCCTTGCATTATCAGAACGAATGACTTTTACTTTTGAAGTACACTGATTCTCTACCATTGCAATAAATTCTTTAACTTTAGAAGTCACTTCGAATTTATTCCTTAAGAAATATATAAATACTTTTCTACTATGGTCATCGATAAAAGTTAGAAAATATTTCTTACCTCCTATAGATTCGACGGGTAGTGGTCCACATAGGTCTGTATGTATCAAATCTAAGTTGCTAGTCGCTAACTCTTTCTTGGGATTTGATATAAATGGATCTCTTGAATGCTTACCTTGAATGCAAATCTCACACGTATTACTTAAAGTATTATCTGTAAAATTAAAAGTATCTACTTGATCACGTAATTGTTTGAGGCTTTGTGTGTTCAAATGACCCATACGCTTATGCCAAAGATCAATGGATTCCATCGTTTTAGTGATATTAGCATATATATGACAGGTGTCAAGTTGATTAGCTTTATCAACTTCTGAACCAGTTACAAAAACTTTTCCAGATATTTTACAATCACTGTCATTAAATATCCTACAACCTTTAGAATCAAACACAGTTACATATCCTTTCTTAACAAGATCAGTTACAGATAATAAATTTACAGAGAGATTAGGTACATACATTACATTAGAAATCGTATTTACATTATTATTAAAAAGTCTAATTTCTACATTACCAAGTCCTTTACATTGCAATTTTTCACCATTTGCTACAGTCAAGTCAATGGCAGCAATATCTTTGTAGTCTTTCATCCAATCCTTACGACCAGTCATATGATGTGTCGCTCCTGAGTCGATGTACCAAATATCATGGCTATCATTACATACGCTCAAAGCAGATAGAGACTTTGGATTATTGGACTTTGTATTGTCAGATTTTGGTTTGTTTTTGAACCAACATTCTTTCTTAGTATGTCCAGCTTTCTTACAATTCCAACACCACTTCTTATTTTTATTACTATCTTTGGATTTGTTCTTATCTCCAGAATACAGACATGTTTCAGTCTCCTTATTATTGCCATTCCATTTTGTGTCTTGTAACAATTTAGTTTTGATCAAGTCACTTGTTATGGTGACGCCGGAGTGCTCTAATGCCATAACCATAGGGTCATATTCTGTAGTTAATCCTTTGAGAAGTACTACGCCCAAAAACTCATCATCAACTGGCTTACCTATAGCACTTAGTTGTTGTCCAATAGAAATTGTATCATTGACGTATGCTTGCATGGTGCTGTAATCCGTTAGTTTGGCGGAACATAATTTGCGAAGAAGCTGAAGACGTCTGTTCAATCCTTTGTCATCGAAAACTTTTTCTAGAGTATCCCACGCATCTTTAGCTGATCTGACATTTATCAGATGTGGAAAACAAGCTTTGTCGACCGAGAGGTTTATTCTTGCTAATGCCTTTTCATCTCTCCTGATACGAATATCGGCCGCAATTGTATCACCCTCAGGGTAACCACTAATACATTGCCAAAGATTTTCGTGCACTAGACTGTTTTTCATAATGAAACGCCAGTCATTATAATTTTCTCGTCCTCGCAATTTTTCATATGACGAAAAACATGACGCACTTTCTTTATCCATTATGAATAGTTTTCTGAAAAATTAGGACACTGATAGCGATAGGGATAGTGATAGGCCCATAACCTATTGTAATATTGGTACAAAAAATAAAATAATAAATATAATATTTTTATAAATGAGTACACAGTGTCAGGATTGATAGACGAATATATTTAAATTTTAATAATGTCAACTACATCAGTCTATAATGGCCAGTTTTAGTTTATGTAAGAAAACCTTATTACAACAGTTTCAAATTTGGAATATTTTGTCATAATAAAATAATGAATACAACAAGTTTGTATGCGTTTTTCATTTTGTATTTGCTTGCGGACACACTCCGTTGCGATCACAATCACGCTCATAGTCCCAAGAGGGGTTTAGCAGAGCCTTAGGTAACATTTCATTACACATTAAGCCACATCTGGAGGTATGAACCTTGTAGTGCTACCAAATAATGACAGATTACCAGCCTGCCCTATCCACAAAGGCCACCAAACCCAAAAAAACAACAATCCTTCAGTAAACAAAAAAACAGAAGCCAACAAACTGGACAGATGTAACACCCAAAATCATAGTCCTGTATAAATAACTTGAAATAACTTTTATTACTTGATAGAAAACGCAATGACCCGATAGTAGAGTTTTCATCGTACAATTAATGATTTAGCTTTCAAGAGCAGGCATTAGCACTTTTGGTTGAATACACAGGTTATTGACCATTCTGCCTGACCACGAGTTCGTCAAAGGTTATCTACCTTCAAATTCCAGGATACTAATGTCTAAGCGATAGTTCTAACCATTGATCCGTATTCGTACATATCACTATAATTGGATCCATTTAAGTGTATGTAGTGTAATTTACTTTATTATTTCCTCTCGTGATTTTTGTTCGAAATTGTTTTGAATAAGAATTGGCCTTGGATTCATTTAGGTTTAAAGAGTTTAACTAATATGTTGTATTTTTTAATCTTTCACAATGAAACTTGGCCTTAATCTCACCTTATTTAAGGTGGTGATTAAAGCTAAAGATTGAAGCGAATTTCATCCAGAAAAGACAAGCACCACCGTTGATTTGGTACCCGCGTTGGACTCCCACGCGGCGTGCCTGTAGGTACCATGCCCGGGTACCTGTCGACCATTGCTAACGCCCTATCTACTATCGGAACACAATAATGCTGTTAACACGAGCAACAGACTTTGAAGATGATGCTAGCGAGAAAGGTGATTTTGAAAAAAAACTCGGGTTTGACTTCCAGAGGAGTACAAATTTGTATTTGGTTTGGGTGATGGTAGGACATTATTAAATTCGCCTGGATCTTATTAAATCAAATCAAATCAAATAACTTATTGCGTATCACATAACATTCACAAGGGTCTTATACATAGGCTGTATTAATCCATCTTATTATGAACCGAATTATAGTGATATATCTGAATACGGATCAATGGTTAGAACTATCGCTTATACATTAAGTATTCTAAAATTACGGAATAATTTTATTTTTGCGTTTACAAACGCGTAAATATTAATACTAGAAATATTCCGCCCTGATTGTGGAAGATGCGGGTTCGAGTCCCGCCTGAGACAAGGCGATTTTTTTCAGTGCATTTTTCTAGTATTCTAGAATTCTTTATTTAAATGGACTTCGCTAAGTACTTTTAAATCGACGAAAACCCTACCATTGCTAAAAGTTACGATAATCGATTAAGTGACTCATCGACTTTAGGGCATATCCTAAATAAATAAACGGATACTAATTTAATTTAAGTTTATTGGAAAAGGCTAATCCTGGTGTGGAGCCCCACAAACACGACCCGACTTAGAACACTCTTACATGTATTTAGGCACTGTAAATCTATTTCAAAGTAGTGTAAACAAAACAAGTTATTTAAATCACTATGTTTTACCTAAAATGAAGATGGTAGTTCTTGACCATTCGTTCAATGTCTCAACTCATTGCTCCTGTAACTTTAAATGTTATACAAATTGAAAAATCAATAAAATACTTAACGATCCTACTATGTATTTCGATGTTAACTTTCTGTTGATCGTTTGTCCTACTATTTCCATTGCGGTTTCGCGAGGCGTTAGTCGCGCGTGGATTTAAGTCGACGTGCACATAGGAACTATGTATTAGTTCCTCTTTAGTTTAATTCACTATACAATATATCATCTCGAGTTTCTCCCGAGTTCTTGTTGTAAAAACACGTGTTGAGAGACTCCATTTTAACCAAAATCTACCGTACAATTTTCTTATAACTATAATGGAGTTCTCACTTGACATTGGCAAAATGCAGAATCATTAAGATTTGCGAAGGCCATTAATTAAAAATAGAATAGAATAGAATATATCATCTCACGTTCTCCCGGCGTTCTTAGATTACAGCCTCCGTATATGAATTTACTCCATCCATCTTGTATCTAATACTTCTATACTCATAATATAAAGAGAAAAGATTTGTATGTTTGTAACGAATAAACTCAAAAACTACTGGACCTATTTTGATGTGTGGTACAAATATACATAGATTAGACGTTAGGAAACCACATAGGGTACCTTTCATCCCCTCTTTCATCCCCACACAGGTCAAAATTTCAAAAACGCTAGAGCAAATATTGATTATTTCTTATCAACTTCCTAAATTCTAAGTTTCATGGGTTTATAATTACAAATGACGACCTTTCATAGAATCTTTCATCCCCTTATTTCAATCACTTTGAACCTGTTTTTCTCGAGAAAAGGTAGCCTTTGTCCTTTCCCAACGTTTAATCAATATTTATACCAAATTTTATCAAAATAGGTCCAATACTTTTTGAGTTTATTCGTTACATTCATAGAAGTCATTTAATAAAATGTTAAAAAATGAAAATTTTCCAGACGTGCGAAGCCGGGACGCGCCACTAGTATATAATATAAAGTTTTTTATACCTGTTTACACATAGTTATTACGTAATCTTCGGCACAGCAGTTTTCTAAAGCAGTTTTGGTTATTACCGTAATTCCGTCCACTGCGTTATTTCAGGTACCGACACCACCTACAAATCAGAGAAAATTGTAAAATAGTTAGGTATTTAAGTCAGATACTTTACTTCTAGGTACAGTTTCCAATGACAGCGACACAATGCCTTGCCAAGATCTACTCTAAAGCATTTGATCTATTGCTGTTTGTGAACGATGTCCTGTAAAGTAGAAAACGCGACTGAATTCCCCACATAAATCATAGAATTATCTAATCTGCATTTGGAAAATTTACCAAACAATTTTCACAGAAACACGAAAATATTTTGTCAGGATGGCGTAACAGGCCTAGGTAAATATTTTACTAGCCGGTAATGAAATGAAATATTTCTCAGGAGAAAAATAAGAGTATTTTAATCTTTTTTAGGAGAAGCTGATTTTTATTTGTGCCAATAGGGTGTTTGAGATTTTTGAAGCTCGACACAATTTTGTATTACTTGTACATATCAATCAAGATTGAACGGTGCACAGTGTAGGTACGTATCGTCTCCGAAACGTCTCCAGTTGCCTGATTTAATACCAGGCGGGGCAGCGCCTATTAGGGATCTACTAGGTGGTAGACCGCCATATGTAGTCGTCTGGGTAGGTACCACCGCCTTTCTTATTTCTGCCGTGAAGCAGTTCGCTGTGTTTCGGATTGAAGGGAAAGGTAGCCAGTGTAATTACTGGGCATGGAGGACATATCATCTTAGTCCCCAGGATGGCAAACGCACTTGCGGTGTTAAGTGATTTACACTTAATATTGCAAGTGTCTATAGGCGGCGGTAACCACTTAACATCAGGTGGGCCGCAAGCTTATATGCCATCACGTAAAATAAAAATAAACCCTAGGGTACTAGGGCAATCCCCGTCTACCCTAACTTACGTGAACCCACAGATAATAGGAACTGTAGATCAAGCAATGTTAAAAAGAAATATAGCATACTAGCGCGTAAATTAGAGAGAGATAGATAGACGAGACCAAGCGAGACCATTCACTTACACGCAGAGGCAGTGAACGCATAAGGCAGCCTGTCAATTCAAAAGACAGCTGTAAACACGTAAACTAAATAATATTTATGCTTATTTTTGTAAAAACTAAGTTTACCGGTAATGAAATAGTTATCTATCGAACGCAATTTTTATATGATTACATGTGCAGTGCCTGAATGTAATTCATCTAGAGATTAAAATCCTCATAAATAGGTAATCATTTCATATGTAAGTAGGTACTTCTGAAATATTTAACTGTTTCTATGCAGTAATTTAAAAGCTGTTAGATTATTTTTACACACAAATTATAGAGAAATTTTAAATGCATAGGAATTATATTTAAGCTACAAACAAATACATTAAATTACCCCACTTCTGTAGAGATTGACACCTATCGATAACTTTTTTATATGGTATCAAAATTTTCTTAGTTGACAAAGGTATAAATGTGTCAGGGGAAGTAGTAAACTTTAAGGCGCTTTCGTCATCGGCTCGGTGCATTTCGATTTTGGTCTCGCCCTAGTCGATTCAATGCCAATCTATAAACGTCAGTAATTATAAATCTATGCGTGAACCTGAAGTAACACGATTATAAATTCTAGTCTGTCGCCTTTCCCTTGAGCACTAAACAATTACAAAACAAAGCTTCTTCTTCTTCTGCCTAGACAGCTCTCAAGATGTCGAATTTGCGGTTACAGCTACTCCGGGATCACCATCCAGGTTTGTATGAAGTGATTCATTGACCGTGTCCCGGCCGGGCCTGGCCGGGTAGCGACACGGTGTACTGTGAATCATGCTTTAGTCACAGTATACCAAGAACAGTAATACGTGACGCACACATGAAAAATATGCGGGCATAAGGTGGTCTCGCCTTCTCGGTGTGATCGCGTGTTTTTATGTCATTGCACATTCGCTCGCCGCTCGTTCCCGCCCGGCACATTTACGATAGCCCTAGCGTCAACGCAGAGTAGGCTAATAACTCGCCGACAGCCCGCAGATAAACTACTGTTCTTGGTATACTTTGCTATAGTCAAGGTACCGTACAATACTTTATTGCTGCTACATCAGTCCAGTACGTACCTACTCGTACATATTTCAAGTAATTAAAATCTGTCGGTTGTCCTATTTTTTCGCTAAAAATATTTTATTTTATTATTTTTAGTGGAAATTAAGTATATTTTATTAAAATCTTATTCAAAAACTTCTTTATAAAATGGACTAAGTACTTTTAAATAGTTTCGTTTTTGGGACGACATAATTATTTCACTTATATAATTATTATGCTTAGAAGGAGAAGAAACGGCGAAAGAAACTCCACAGCTCACAAATTTTATAATGATTTCAAAACATTATAACATTACAGGTCGATAAATATATTAATAGAAACATATATTAAAATTTTTATTAAAATACTAATATTGAAGTGCTGTGTTTTTGATACATAACCTGACCCTTAGTAATTCATTATTTCCGAGATACATTAAAGGAATAAATAAACTCGAGTTGTTCCAACTCTAAATCGGACTAAGCGAATTGTAGAAATATTTACTAACGTTTTAACTTGTTGATATTGAGTACAGAGTTACGTCCGAGTAGCTGCCATTAGCAAACACTTTTGCGCCGTGAAGTGAAAAGGCTTGCACCACTTTTTTGTATATTTTAGCTAAATTCTCCCTAAAATGGTAACATTTTTTAATGAATTTATTAGGTAATTAGTTTCGTTAAGTTTCGTTAAAATTTATTACACGCGAAATATTAAACTATTTTCTCAGTTGCTTAAACCTTAAAGAAGATCAAAGCAAATATTTTTCTCCCCTGCCATGCGCGAAAATGATTTTTATTGGATAATATTTACATTTTTAAAATCTCTCTAAAGTGGAATGTTAGTAGAATATTTTTTAGGCTGGAATTCCTACTACGCTGACGTCAGTCGCGAACGTCGGTTGAGCGCACGAAACACTGTGTCACACTGTGTTAGGAGCACCGCACTTCGCACGCGGTGCGGTGCGGCGTGGGTGGCAACCGCACCGCGCCGCGTCTGTAGTACTAACATCAACACGAAGAGTCAGCAAGCATTACCGATAAACCAAGCCGCACCGCGTCTATACAGATCAACTAGCATCGTACGCGGCGCGTGCGTTATGCGGTGTTCCTAAGACACCACATAGACAGTGTCTCGCTTTTTGTGATACTATTGAGTGATGGATAAATTTATATTTGTCTACGTAAGTGATGATAATTAAGAGCGAAGGATGCGAGTATTCCCTTGATACTTACTCATTGACTTTCGGAACACAGTAATGCTAACAGAATCAGTCCTGCCACCAACCAAACTGATCAGAGGTTTCTACACCTCAGCTAGGTGATCGAAACCAAGACATTTGGATTCAATTCCGGTGGGCCAACTATAAGACCACGGAAGCGATTAAATAGTATAAAATCATATTTATAATTCAAAAGTATTAATTTATACACATTTTTAATTTTTTATTAAATTAGAACTGTAAGAAATGGTGAATGTAGTGTTTACATCTAGTAGGGACCAATCTATCACAATATTATAGAACAATATTAATGTACCTAACAAGTGATTGTAACCAGTTTTGTAAGCCAAATAAAAAATAAATAAAAAAAGTCATATAATATTTAAAATCCTTGAAAACAAACTATACAATATGAAGATTCTCATACGAAAGTATATAAAGACTCGGGTGTTATCGCTCCCATAAGCTAAAAAGACAGTTAAGGCTATCTTTCCTTATAAGTAAGCGTCATATACTACAAGCATTACGTTGAAAAACGTTCCAGGCTTAAGCTTGCTAAAATCCTAGTCTATTAACCTCAAACTGCCTGATTTATTATGGTTCACTCACCACCGTCAAAGCTCACGGAAACCATATTTTTCTCAGAGTTTGCTTAACACGTTGTCGTGATTAGGACTGGCTAAGGAAAAAACAAGTCTGGAATATGTGCCGCGTATCGGTCAGTTTTCCCCTCAGTTAGCTAGGGTGAAAATACCTGCGTCACGGTAACTGCTGCGATAAATCTTCAAGACTTCCGAGGAGATTTCTCTTCGGGACGCCCGCTCTTAGAAACTTTTAGTACGTGTGCTTAAGACAGCCGTCCCGTTCTCGAGGGGCCTTCAAGATTTTTGCCAAATTATGGATAAGTAGACCTTTGCCGTACCATTGTGCGTCTCTCATTTTACAAAATTGGATCTCGTATTATAATGCCTTACTTCCAAACGGTTGACAGTATTTCAATTTAGATGTTGTTTTTCAATGAGATTTTATTACGAGTTTAACAAAATATGTTGCGATATTTTTATAAGTAATTTGGGCGAACTATTCAACAATTTTGTCCTAGCTTTTAATATTTTTAAAGTTACTTTTCGGAACGTTAAATATTGCCATTGGCGCGCTGATATGGTAATGAATGGTGGGTAAAAAATTACTACATTGCAGTATGTGTTAAAAAAAACTGGCAGCAAAACCGATAACAATATTACACAGGCAATTTTTTCATGGAAAGCGTTCGAAAAAACGACAACAATTCGACAATAGCAGGAGAGTTCGTGCCGCATTCCACCTTCCCGAGCAAATATCTATTGCAGTACTCGCCCCCAATATTATGCAAATACGAGGGCATATAATATTTAATTGGTCCCTCGGCGTCGCGATAGCCGAGCTCCCAATAAAAACAAATCTCGGAACGTTAAAAGTTCTTTTTCCTGTTAAAGATTTTATTCCAAGTGTTCAGTTGATAAATGTTGGGCATATTTCGTGTATAAAAATTAAGGAAATATTTATACATTCATACTATCACACTCTTAATCCCAAAATGGTTGAGTAGAGTAGCTTTAGATAACATTTGCTCACTTTTTAAAAAATTACGAAATAGCAAATAAGCTTTCGGCCGACCTGGTGTTAAGTGGTCATCGTCGCCCATAGACACTTGCAATATAAAGGGTAAATCACTTAACACTACACGTAACATCTGGCTGAGGCCATGCAATGCATCAAAATAATCACAAGATGGCCGCATGTCGAGGTGACAACCAGGACGGTTGTTAGGATGGTATCAGACCAGTTTTTTCTGCGCGTATAGGGACGTTTAGGCATACGCGGAAACACGCGCGCTTCAAAAATCCGGATTCGCGTACACGGGCTTATTCCAGCGTCTTCGCTTGAATCGGTAGTGGTAAGTCAGTATCGGCTCATCATCAGCTTATCGCAGTCCACTGCTGGACATAGGCTTCTCCAAATGTTCGCCACTTCGTTATACTGCCATTGGTCGGTCGCCAAAGCCTTGTCCGTCAATCAGCAGGATGCACCGCATGCAGGTGAGGTTGACTTGGGGCAAAAGATGGCGGTTCGCCCCTTACACCCCCTTACACAGTATCGGCTCACGCACGAGCTTATTAATTTTAAAGCGTAAATTGCCTGCTCAATCAGGATACTCTAAAACCCATAGTGTCATCGTACGATTAATGTCAATTAGGACGACGACGCCTAAAACGTTGATACGTTGCTTCGTAGATAGTTTTACAGAATTTCGTTACGTATAATCTATATTAATTTATTTACTTGTTTCAAGGTATTGTAACATAAGTGATATAAGAATTTGAAGATACAACAACAGCTTCCTTCATTAATTTTAATATTTCCTGTCCATCCTAAGGTTTTCTGAAAGAGATCGCTCATATAGCGACAAGACTGCCCATTGTATATTTTAATATTCTTTGTTAAGGTGTACAATAAAGATTATTCTATTCTAAATTTTTTCTCCTAATATCATTTCATAGAATAATCAATACGCTGAATACTTCGAATGAAAACTAACCCTGAACCTACCTATCACTTAGCCATGTAGTAGATAATACGTCCTGTCTAGTTCAGTTGGAAGACCAGTCGCCCAGACCGTGAAAGGTGGCGGGCTCTAGTTCCGTCTCAGCACTTACTTATCCATGACAGATTTTTTCTTCCATATTTTTCGATTTTTATTTTATTTGGTATCAACTTCAATCATAACTAAACATGCCAACAAGCCAAATAAAAGCAAAATGAACACTAGACTCTCTCAAAAACAGTACACTCCGCTTGGTAATAAAAAATAAGCCTGAACCTACCTATCACTCAGTCATTCACGTTTCTGTGATGTATTTTCATTTGTTAATAATTTACGAAATAAAAATACTAAAACCACATACATATTCTGTGAAACATTTTTTAGTAACTGAAATTCTATGAAATTTCTGTCTGCGAAAACCTTCTAAGACATCTCAGCAATCCGGGCTCACATAGTTAATTTTTTAAATGCAAAAGATGTTTATTTTCATTATTCATTCGCGTGATTATTTTGAATAAAGGTAGAACTTCGAACAACGAACGGATAACCGTTATTGTTGTTAGACATTATTCGGGATGTTCCATTGATGAAGTTTTGAATCGTTTAGAAAGTAAATTAATACTGTTTTTCATACAATGTTATTTCGAGCAAATTTAATTTACTTTTTGCTTACCAAAACTGACTTACTTCACAAAGTAAATAATCTGTGCTAACTTACTGTAAATGAACATGACGTACGCCCGTTAAATTGTGAATATTATTCCTGGATTCGAAAGTATTTATTTTGCTCTTGTACTCGAATTTGTTTTTTACGTTGAATATCAATAAGCTCCTATTTTCAATTCTTATAATTACAAGGCCGACTGAAGGCGTAGTCTGGGACTAAGGAGATACAATTAGCCCCAATTACGCTAAAGGTTACTGTTTTTTTAATACTGTAATCCTTTTAGCGTTAACTTTCTGTCTTATATACCGCCAGGGCTTAGACCGTTAGACGCGCCTTAAGCTTATTTTAAGCTTTGGCTAAATAAGCAGTCATAACGATTACAGCATCGTTATGTTATTCGCGACAATCCTGAATCTATAGGATTCTAACCGTTGATTTATAATACTTTGCCGACCAGTGTCAGATCCAGACGTTTAGTTACCAGGGGAATAAAAAATTTTATTCGTTTTAGTGTTAGAGTTTATTTTAAGTCAAGCTGGTTAGCCACAAACAATTTTTCAAAGCCATTGTAGCTTTCAAATTTTATTTATATTAATATTAACTAATAAAATTTGTGTGATTCTCATTATCTAGTATCCGTAACACAAGTTCTTTATAATAAGTGTGAGCTTGGAAATTTACTTATAGATATTGTTGGCTACTGGCAGAAGATGGCCGACCTCCGTTATCACAATATTACCAAATATATATTTTGATATTATTTTACGTGACATATTAATGTCTACGTACTTTTTGGTACTGTTGTTACAGCATCACTCCACGCTGTATATTTATCATACATACTTACCCAAAACATTAAATTTGAGAGGCTAATTCACTCTACATAATCTCTCTTACAAACGAACAACTTCCCAAAAAATGCTTACATTCCTGCACACAGAAAACTATTTCATGTTTGATGCCGACATCGGACAATACTAACACATGTATGTTCCAGCAAATAAACTAAAGTACAGAATGGTCGGAGCGCTCGGGACGCTTTTGCCGCCACCGCTGCTTAAAGAGAGCAATATTTCTGCTGAGTCGCCAAACGTCACGAGCGTGTTCAGAGAATATGAATAATTTAGTTGTCCAAATGTCATCTGAATATTCAGAGAGCACTCCGTCAAAGGAAAAATGCCGGAGCACAAGGCCACCGCCACAATAGCCTGTCCCCACCATTACTTTGTGGCTGACAACGAAGAGTAGCTATTTTACCTTTTATGTTTTTACATGACACCTAAATTCGGTACGAAGGATTTTCTGTATAATATCGCAGTGCTTTTGATTTAGAACTACTTCTGACTTGGCTTAGCCTAAGATGTTCTTTTGTTTTAAAGCCTTTGTTCAAGATTTGTCTCTTGAGCTCGCTGCTTTAATTTTAAGTGAAATCGCTTAAATACAACAAACTTTGGAATACAAGATTACTAGATTAAATTGTTGGAAGTAAAATATCAAATATCTTTTGCGTTATAACTTGCAGGCTATTCAGTCGAAAGTGTGTGTGAAATACAGGCCATGAAAATAATCTCTAAAAGCATTAAATAACTCGTGTGAACCATAACGTTACCGTAAAGAAAGATTAAAGTCCATTTGAAGCGTAACTAGAGAGCAAAACGCTTTTCATGGCTTACTATTTTATAATACACTCTCCTAAAGGTGTGCACAGAACATTATGCCTTCATACGAACCTTTGTTCGTGGCTCGTTATATTTAAAATAAGTAATTTAGCAATTTATTGACATATCAATTATATTCCAAAATAATTATATGCTATTTTATTCAATGTGTAAGTTTTACAGACATAATATTATCAAAATTTATATTTATAAATTAAAATCTATTTAATTTAATTTAAATCTTTTACATTTCGTAAATATAATATTATACAAAAGGAACTAACAAGAAAAAAAAAACAATTGGTGTTTTAATACCATGATTCTTTCTTCTATTCACTATAAATCTAATATTAAATTAAGTATCTGAGTTAAGTATTTTGGTTGGATCTTGTTGTAGCCTGCATGATATAGGCTAGACCTAGTATCAGCCACTAGGGTTTGCTTGGAACTAGTTCTAGCCGGAATGAAACGCGGTCAAACCTAGTTTTACCCGATAATAATTGGATTATACTAGATATAACCATGAGTAAGTGGCTACACCTAGTTCTAACCGGCTAAAACTAGATGTAGCCGCACTTCGAGTTCTTGCTGTAACATAAACATAACAAACACAAAGGTGTGATAGTACTCTTTTACTTCCCTATATGTATACACATACACTAACGAATAACTGAACCGCTTCGCCTTTCATTTTCGTAATAAATCTTTTATTCATAAAAATCTTGACAAAGTTTGGAAAGTTAAAAGTTCTATAAGAATAGTCTCTTGTGCTTTAAAGTATATCGAAGTATATTCTTCATCGCCCCACGATTTAGCTTAGGTACTACCTACACGAAATCTAACTTGTCTGTAATACTATTTTTTGGAAGCACAGTTTCCTTAAAATGTGTTTAATAGGTAAAACGGGCAAAAGTGAAACCAACGTGAATTAGTTAGTATTAAAGTCAATCAAATATTAAAATTATACCAAAAACACTGTAAATTTGACTTAAATAAAATAGAGTTAATTTGTATTCTGCTGACACTAAAATGTTGAACTGAAACAAACAATAGTGCGAGAAATGGCGAGAAAGAACGAAAAGGAAAACACGCAAATTTTCCACACAATTTCATCAATGTTGAGCATTTCGTTAATAGAATAGCAAAGACAAACGAAAAACTCTTTCATCGGCGTTCATAGAGAATTTTACGATAACGTTTTGCTTATTTTGCAGCAATATCTGCCTGTACAAAAGCTTGGAAACGAATTTCCAACTAATACCTGCCTTGGTCCGAATTTTGGGGTCGATGCAATAATATGTCACATATGGACTGAAGGTCATGCGTTCTTCTTAACGATCACAAAAGCTAAGCTACCAAGTGCGTGGTCTGTACTAGGATGGGTGACCGAAAATTTTTCATCTCAATTTTTCTCCATGCTTAGGAAGGCGTGTTAATCTGGTAGTACCGGCTGCTGTCGAAATATAGCAGACGTTCCCAAAGAGTGTCGGTTGACACCGGCCGTAAAGAGAAAATACTAAAACCTTTAGCAATATAGTCGGTATCAAGACATACTTCACCTAACCCAAATAATAATATATTTCCACGCTTTCAATTTAAAAATTAAAAGAGGATAGGAGAAAAAAGACTATAGGCTATTATAGCTTTTGGAATAGTTTTATGGCACCAACCCTTTTTAACACGCTTATATTAGTTTCACCTGTATGTTTGTAACTCCTTTATGTTTGTAATTCCTGTATGTTTGTAACTCCTGTATGTTTGTAACTCCTTTATGTTTGTAATTCCTGTATGTTTGTAACTCCTGTATGTTTGTAACTCCTGTATGTTTGTAACTCCTGTATGTTTATAACTCCTGTATGTTTGTAACTCCTGTATGTTTGTAACTCCTGTATGTTTGTTACTCCTGTATGTTTGTAATTCCTGTATGTTTGTAACTCCTGTATGTTTGTAACTCCTGTATGTTTGTTACACGCGAGGCGCGAGTGACCCCTTGGTGCGATCTTAACGGGGTTCAGAATCTCCCTCAGTCTACTTCCACGACAAAGGATGAGAAGGGGCAATCCTAGACTGAGAACCACACCGGGACCACTCATTATCACCATCTACAACCCTGAGCGGCTGCCGGTTACCGCGCGTAATGTCATCTCGCCATTTTTAAAGTGCGATTGATTTTCTTTTATTTAAAGATATACAAGTGAAGGTAAATTGAATAATATTACCACTTAAATGTGAGAAAACGGGATTTATACCACGTACCTCTGTTTTTTGAATTCTCCGATAGATATTTTGGCGCAGTTTCATGCGCCATGGTCACGGATCCGTGACCATGGCGCATTTAATTGATAGTGACCACGTAAGTTTAAAACAATACAATATTACCAGTATATTATCCACCTTTTGGGAGATTGAGTTGGCCTAACCTAACCTTACCATAATCCATTGGCGCTGTGCACTCATTAATAAGACAGGGGGTAGGGGTGTTGCCTGTCAATTCAGCGGAAATACTTCTTAGATCAATACATAAATCTTCCTTATATTTTGTATGACATTGTGAATTTATGATGTCATAATTGCTTATAATCAACTGACTTAATATTAAATGTTTTTGATACCCTTAATAATCAAATTCTAGAGATTTATCTAGAATTTGAAAAGATGGAGATTTCCTGGCAAATTCAATGCCATCAACTTTTTACGATTTTAATACTTACCTTGTAATTATTTGTGAATGGTCAACATTAAATCCAATTTTTTAAAGAGATCTCGTTTCCGAAACTTTTTCGTTCTAGATTGTTTAAAATTATATAATTTTTATCTAGACGCGGAAATACTGATTTGATTTGAAATTGATTTTTTATCGCTATTAAGCAATAAATGCAATTGCTATACTTATATTTACATTTAAGTTTTTGTAAACAGTGTAATTTTTGGAAACAATTAGATACGGTAGTAGTCACTTTAAATTTAAGAATTCGAAGATTCTACAAAAATGTATTTGCGCTAAATCAAAAACACATTTATTATAAGAATATTTTTATAATGCAAATAGACTTAATGTGTATTAATTAGACAAGACCGACAATAGTCATAAATCTTTTTTGTTATATTATAGTTTATTTACATACAAGTAAAATTGTATTTGAGTGTTGATTGTAACATTACGATTTGTATTCCGTATATCATTGCTTAGTTAAACACCAATGCATGTGCACCCTATGAAAAACACAGCGACCGAAATAAAATAATGCTAGTTATTTTAAAAGCGCTTAACGCCGAAATGCACTCAGTCCGCACGTCCGTCGCTCTCACCTGTCCACAGAGGAGATATTACTCAATGCAATACAATTTCACGTCGCTCTATGAAAGCCTAATAATAATTTTGCTAGTTCCATTCGATATTCTTGACTAGCTGCTAATTCGGAATAACAGGAGATAATCGAAACGGGCACTTTAGATGAATCTTTTGATGCGTTCAAATTTGAAACATCAACGAGATAAAGCTTCACTCGAAATGATAAATTATGTGCTTGATGAAAGTTGACGTGGAATGTGTGTAACATTTTTTTAAGTAACTTGGTCCCTTTTTCACAGACGCTACCTTTGCAACATTGTGAATATTTTAAAAGAATCTCCCAAACATGGGATTCACCAGCGGCTAAGTGTATTTTGATGCAGCCACATAAAAGTTCCGAGTGGCAGCTGTGGGAGGTAATGGTCTCGAAATAATTTCCATCCAACGTTGAGTAGGTGCTCGTATCGAAGTTCTGCTAACATGCCGTAGTTTTGATGGTAAAGTGACTCCAAATTTTTTTACGGAAAAATGTACCTCAAATCGTGACTGCCATAACCGTGGATACTACGATATCTCGTTATCGAATCGCAACAAATGTGAATAAACAGGAAGGTTTTCAAGTTGTAATTAATTTCAACAAGGAATATCACTTCTGAAGTCTCATTTTAAAGTTTACACCTATAAATTGTAATCATTATAATTATTTTCACCATTCAAACTATATGGATCAACTATTATACTGTTACCCACAGATGCAAAGCTTTTTTACTTTTTCGTATACGTAGTATAGAGGAAGTCTTGTAATTGCCAAAAAAATCGACCTCGAGATTTGATTAATGGATTTACATGTTTTGGACCTGAGTATATACAGGGTGTAAAAGACATGAGCAGTCAAACGAGAACCATGTATTCTGCTCACCGTCATAACATTTTTCTTCCTTTAGACTATACCTGGGAAATTGATAGTTACGATTTTATTGAAGATCAAAGTCATAATTTTTTTTTTCATTTTTTTATGAAAACGTATTTTATACGTTATTTCTTAATTATTGTCCAAAGAAACATTATCATTTTTTTTAGTATTTCATAACAAAAAATGTCTTCAAAACGTTAGCGTTCAATGTAGCTCACTCGATGCGCACGCCCACTAACGAACGGGGCCGCCGTCAAGCAAAATTATCGCGGTTTTGCGAGTTGCGTGCGAGTTGAGCTCTTTACATTGCGTGGTACAATTTGCAATTTTTTGTAACACCAAAAAATAAAAATCATTTCCCAGCAATATTTTTTTTGAAATATGTCTTATTTTGATGTATAGAATACGTGGTTTTCGTTTGACTGTTCATGTCTTTTACACCCAGTATATCAAAATTTTTTTTTTGGAATAACGTCTGCGTGTCTGTGCGTTAGCACTATAACTCGAGTATGCTTTTGCTTATTGCAACCAAATTTAACATTCATGTATGACATCAAAATATAAGGTTTCTTTCAACTTTTGAGTCGTCGATCACGAAAGTTAAGCAACCAAGTGCGTGGTCGATACTCGGATAGGTGACCAAAATTTAACCTGCATGTATGACATCAAAATATAAGATTTCAATCAACTTTTGAGTCGTTTCTGGTATACGAGAAAGTCAAGGGGAGACCACTCCTGATTTTTTTAAAATTACTGTCAGTGTTTATGGAGACATCCGTGCTCAGGGAGCAGGGCAAGTACAATAAAAGTACTGCCTTTTACATCGAATATCGGAACTGATAAAACTATATTACGTGGGTATTATCAGAACGCAACTATCCTGTCCAACTAATCAATTACTATTACAAAGTTCTTTTATGAGATGTTGAGAACTTGCCACAAACAAATAAACGCGCAAAATTCCCACGAGATTGAAAACTCACAACCAAACCGTGGGTGAATTTATTAATGAAAAAAGACGTCTACGAAGGAAATAAACTTCATTGGGAAAATTAGTTCGACGTGTTCGCAAAACTTCTGAGCAAACAAGAATACCTATTGCAGGTAAACTTGAAATTTGAAATTGGTTTCTTTCGTAAGCTTTGAGAAATTCTAATCGTTTCAATTATTTAAACAGTTAATGAAACTGGTTAACTTTACAAGTCATTTAAGCTCGGTTTCTACGTAACAACTTCTTCTTTTCCATTGAAATTATATCTTTATTCTCTATATTAAGCCCAGTTGATGATTATTTCCACCTTAGGGATTTTACCTGCCAAGTTAGTTGAGATGCCTTTATTAGCTGTCAAAATATTATACCCTATTCTGATTACTGACGCCGTCGTGGTGAAGTGGTCAGAAACGCTGCCTACACATCAAGCAGTCTGGGTTCGAGTCCTGGTAGGTGCAAATGTTTGCGTGGTGAACACGAACATTCGTTCACGTTTGTACGTTATCTAGTATCCATAACACAAGTTCTTAAAGATAATTACTTCTAGATAATCGGTGTGAGCGTGGAAATATATTATTATTGTTGCGGTTGCAATGCGATTTATCTCTCCTAGCTATCTTTGCATTTTTTTCTTCACTTTTGCTTACCATCAAGTGGAATGGAGTGATTTGCCTAACTTTAAATTTTGGAAACCTATTTCTAAAAAATAAATCGTAATAATTGCTTGTGACCTATATCATTTTGTTTGTAGCCTGCGAGGACGCTATTATTAGAAAAGCCCAAAGTATTGCAAACCCAGGGCATATTACAAGGTAGACTAAGGGCTGTTGAGGCGGAAAGGTCCCCGAGTGGGGGCCACGCAGCGGGAGGTGCAACGTTTGTAGGCCCCTACAAGATGGAGTAGCGTTCTGCTAAAGGTCGTGGGAAGTCACTGAATTCGGGCAGAGCAGGTTGCTTGGGTTAGAGATTCTTTCTTTTCTTCTTTCTTTCTTTCAGATCTAAGGGGCAAGTCGATGCCCAAAAATGGGCGTCCGTCAATTGGCATAATTACGACTCTTGCTGTTATATCTTACTAGCCAGCTCGTCTCGCCATCTTTTTAAACATATTTCTAACATTAGAATATTACATTGAAAAAAAACTTCCTGCTCCCGCATACTCCGAACGGGCGGCTGCGTTAACTCCTACCCACCTAGTCCCGCCTGGAGCAGGTCGATTTTTTTTCAGTGTATTTTTTTAGTTTTAAAAATATTTACGCCTTTGTAAACGCAAATATTATTCCATAATATTTCTATCAATCTTAATTATCATGTAAGCGAATGAACAGTTCATAAAATATTCCAAATGCGGTGTAATGTCAGCCGTGCAATGTGCTCCGTCCAGCTCCCGACAGCGAGAATTCTTTTTCCAACTTTTTCTGCTATTTCAAATAAAATCCTAGCAACCGCTGCGTCCGTGAACCGTGAAGCTGCATTCAATTATTACTTTCAAGGTAATTCAATTAGATGGCACATATTACATATTCATTAGCGATGTTAATTATACACCGGCGTGTCTGCCCGCGCCCCTACGCCGCCCGATGCATAATATAATAGTCACCTAAGTAAATTATAAAGCTGAGCTGAAATTATTTCAACGGTATCCTTTTTAGGTAATTCTTAGAGTACCTACATTTTTTATGTGAAGGCCCTATAAAAATTTTCTTTTGCAACAACTCAGTGAACGCATATCAAGGTCACGTTTTGCTTTAGTTATTATAAGTCAATCGATATTGCATAGAATTTTCCGTTTCAATGGGAACTGTTCACCTAAATTACGAAAAATGCGTATAAAATTGTTACAATCACTTCATTGTCAGATGTATATTCATCGTAATTTCGAAGCCTAGCCGAAATCTTAAAAATTTTAATAATAGACATGCGACCATCACATGCTGTTTATTTACAGCTTCACAAGGTAACACAAGAAATTAAACTATAAAAAAATCCCAAACGTATTGAAGATGCGATTAAGTGCCTAAGTTTAATTTGTCTTAAGTTTATGTTCCATAGCTTAACTACTAGATGTGGTAATTAAACAATTAAACTTAGCTGCGAAACGTAATAATAGGGGAACATTGCGGTAACCTTAGTGTAAATAACTAACTCGTATGACATTATCACCGTATAATATGTTTACAACAATATGTGTCTTTAAGACTTGGGTATTGTATGTATTAAGATGGTATAATTGAAGGACTGAACTATACATATATTTTTATGACCGGTCAGAAGGTGTCTGAAAAGGCACGACATGACGGTGTGCTGATCCCAACACTGTTCTGTGGAAATGAAAGTTGGGAAGGAAATTAAGTATAGAAACGGTTGAAATGAGAGCCTTGAGGAGAATGGTTGGGCTAAAATTGAGTGGCATGTTATACAATGACATGATAAGAAATGTGTGTGGTTTGAAAGAAGATATAGTGACAAAAATTAAAAATTGAGAAAGGGATTCTATCATGTAAGAAGGAAGATGATTCTATCATGTAAAAAGGATGTGTTAAAGTAGTTTGACGAAAAAAAAATATGAATCAGAAGTGAAAATGCGGGACGAAGAGACCTAGGCGAAAGTTTATCTATCAAATCGAAGACGTCTCCCAAAAGGGTCAGGTTAAGATACTCGAACGATCTAGAGCCTCTCTAATTACGTCACGATGTTGCGTCATTGAGGACTTTCTATTGTCTGTGTGATGAAGAGTATTCTGAGTAGCTTTTTTCCCTAATCCCATGTCCCTTCCTTTTAAGAACTACGCGCGCTGGTTAACGGTGTCACCGACAAACTGTGGCTACCTTTTCAACGCCAACTAAGAAATTTGGCATATTGTTTCTTTGTCGGATAATAAAGAAATGGAATTCAATAACAGCACACGTGTTCGCCCCTTTCTACAATCCTGGGTCATTCAAAAGAGGCGTGAAGAAGCACCTTGCAGGTCGGCAACGCGAGGGTGGCTAACGCGGTGGTTTATATCGCACCAGGAGTCATTTGCTTGACCTTTTTACGAACTTTTACTTAACTTGCACTGTTCGTATGTAAATGTGTAAGTTGTCCGTAAAATTTGCAATCCTTTTTTGGACCTTTTGTTGGTATTCGATTGAGCTGATATTTTGCATACGCGTTTAGTTTGGATGACAGTGCATGTTTAGCTAAGTGACTTCATGCTAAATCCAATATGGCAGACGGCCCAAGATATAGACCACTTATTTTTTGGTTCAGTACCAAATTTTTTTTAAAAAACAAGCCTTTATATGCTGTTAAAAGAAGAAAATAAAATAACGCAATTTAAATGTTATTAAGCTTGTCGCGAGATTTAGTTGTGTAGATACACAGAGATAGAATATACAAAGAAATAGATTGTCTATCATCGACGATCGAAGTAAATCTCGCGACAAGCTTTTATGACATTACAATTGTTATTTTTTTTTTCTTTTTTAAAAAACATTTTTAAAAACAAGCTTTTATGTAAATGCTCTTTTAAATAAAAGCTTGACTTAAAAAAAAATAACAAGAAGAACTACTTATTTAACATTTACTAACAAAATTGTATTGTTGAAACAGCTACCGTATTGTAACATCACTACCGCTTTGTCAATCTGCGCTGAGCAAAGATTTAGTTTGATATTGTTTATCTAGTATAACATAACAATGGAAGTAATACATTTATTGCGTTTATCCTAGTTTAAGCACTTAATGTAAAGCACTATTTCTGTTGCATCCAAATAAATGTAAAAATCAAGTCCATAACGTATGTTAAGAAGCTTAAAACTGAAGAGAATAAATTTCGTCTCGGCAGTGGCTCTTGGCCAAGTTCGGAGTGATTACAGCTAGGCTTAATCTCCCAAGCACTATTATGCTGAAACATTTCTGTTCTCTCCAGAAATTCGGTTTTAAATAAACGACACATCTCAAGATATACGAACTTAAATCCGAAAATTAGCGTCGAAACGTTAATTAATAATTATTTCGACCCGAAATGGTGGTAGGGCTTTTGACGATTTAAAAGTACTTAGCTAAGTCCATTTAAATAAAGAGCTTTTTCATTTAATTTCGTAACCAAATTAATTCTTAATTAGTTTTATTAGTAACTTAGTTTTTAGCCCCTTGTGTGTTGCGCGGCCTCCTGGAAGTCGCTGTCAAAAAACGCCTGCTCTCCCTTCTAATGATGAAAATATGATGATTATTAATATTATTATTATTATTTGAAAGTATAACTGTAATAATTATATTATATTCTGTTAGCTTATTTTATAACGGTTTTAGTGACAACAACTCTTATTTATAGTACACGCGGTGAATTTGCGGTATATATAATAGTCCGGAAGTAACTAAAGTGTTAATCTATTTCTGATGCTGACTGTACTATAAGAATAACGTTACTAAAGCTCATACAAAGAGAAGGATACTTATGACGTCTTGAACAATTAGAAAAATAAGTGTAATAACTGTACATACCTACTAAAATAATCATTAGAAATCCCTCCTAAATGTATATATAAGTCTATAGAATTCCTGTAGTAATTTTTAAATCATAACTTTCTTGTCCGTGTAGAATTTAATGGAATCAAAAACTGAGTCATCACTTAGCAAGCCGTTCATCTGCGCCCTTCGAGCCAGGTACATAGAACTCAATTAGAAACAATTATTCCGACGGCGACACCAACCCGAAAGTTTCCTCGACTATTTCGTAATTAATTTTGTTCCTAACGACCCGAATTGCCGCGGTTTGACTTTGCACCATTTAGCTTTGCGTATTCAATATTTACCTAGTTCCTAAATATCCGGGTCATCCCCCTATGGCGTTATTAACAGGATTACTTTATTTTATAATTATTAATTGAATTAATTTCATATCTTATATAACTAATATTATAAATGCGAAAGGGAGTTTATTTGTCACGCTTTGACGCCTAAACCACTTCACTGATTTTAAAAATTCTTTCACCAGAAGAAAACTACATTATCAGAGAGTAAAATAGGCTGTATAAATTTATTTTTAATGTGATATCCCTACGAAAATTACAATAATGTAGTTATTATTTGACGTGCGCTGTAATTTAGGTATTTGTTAGATGTAGGATGTGGCTGGGTTCGCCACATCTTCAGCGAAAAACAATATCTTCCGCCGACCTAGGTGTTCACTCGGGGGCCGCGGCCCGACTGTACATCGTTGGTAGTTGTATATATGTCACCGGAACAAGAATCGTAAAATTATAAATTATCTAGGAAATTTAAACTTTCGTAGGATTCTAAACGACAGAAAAAATTATAAATTTCCTAGGAAATTTATAATTTTTGTGGATCTTGTTATCTTCCGGTGACATATATACTGATGTACCTCGGAAACATCGTAAGCGCGATTAAGGCTTGCATTACGTATTGTGACATCTCTGTGTCGTAACCTTGGCTCTGTGTTTACATTTGTACTTTTCGCTGATCAATCATTTCTTGGTTATGTTGCGCTGTGACGTATCCGCTACATTAGACAATTTTGGTTACTATTTAGATCCCTTTGATACTTTATTTGACGTTCGCTGCATTTTTGTTATTTGTTAAAAAAAAATGCGGTTGCTATGGCGATGGCTATACATTATCCGATCCGATATCGGCATCGGAAGCTAACGTATGAAATTCGATAGTCTGATATCCGATATTGGACCGGGCAGTGTAAAAGGCGGGTAAATATTTCATACATTTTAATTGCTACCGATATCGTACCGGCTGCCGATACCTATATCGGATTGGAGAATGAGGAATCGCCCTTAACATTTTATTACCTATTTTAAAGGGGAATGTTTGTATGTTTCTAACGAATAAGCTCAAAAACTACTGGACCGATTTCAGAAATTCTTTCACCACTGGAATGCTAAATTATTCCCGAGACATAGGCTTCTGACGAACTCACAGGCGGAGCGCTATCATAATAGCATTTATCATTCGACCCACTGCTGGGACACAAGGCCTCTCCTTGTCATCTAAGGAGGTTTAAGCAAAATCCCTAAATCGTACTAGGAATCAAGAACGAAAAGAAGATGGGATCACATTCGTCTGTAACTAAAAATAATTAAGCAAAACCGTTATGTAATTTAGATAATTTCAAAAAGGGAAACTTTAATAAAACAACTTTCAAATCAAAATGCTTCCTGTCAAAATTGCTAGTTGTTCTGCAAACGGCAACGCACGAGAATTATAGCAAATGAAGCAATAAAGGAAAGTTTCGAACGGTTTCACGCCTGCTACTCCGTAGTGGTCCATAACGACCATATAAGGCCGATTGCTTTCTTAAACTTATCCCATTTGTACCCCAACGTGAAAGAATTGTAACTTCTTTGTTGCCAAAGTTGCGAATGAGAGCGGCTATTTCCATTTCTATCGAGTTACAAGCCCGGCCTATAAATTACAGTAAATATAGCGACAATAAAACGATATAGACGTATTGTTATTAAACTCACGAGTGATGAATGGTGCCACAGTAATTTCTTTGTGGGGAAACTCACGCTAACTTACAACTTTATATTAAATGTTGTGTTGTAATTTGATTAAGCTAAGTAGAATACCCTCTATAGATAGACAACTAGTTTCAAGTGCTTTGTACGTAATAGGACAGCATGGAAAGTTATCAGTATCTTTGTTAAATTCCAGCAATAATTAGGAACAAAAGGATAGGGATAAGACATATACGAGTAAATGCAGCGATACGAGTATTACAACCTTTTGATGGACCAGATAGTATGAAATTAATATTAAAAATTATACCCTCTTAAGAAATTAGCAATAAACGGTTAAATCATTGAAATATTTTTTATATACCTAAATTATAACAACTATACAAATAACAAGATATTTTACAATTCATTAATCAGTTTTTATTGTTATTTTACTGGTGAAACCTTTTGGTTGCAGTAGTAAAACTTATCAATTTACTTAATAGTTCTGTATTTAGTAAATTGATAATTTTAATGGTAGTTTTAACAATAACTAGGCCTAATTTTATGCTGCATTAGAATTACATAGGTAAGTACGAGTAAAATAGGTTTCTAAAAAACTTAAACTAGGTACATATACTAACCTACTTAGGTACAGATTACAAACTTGGAACTTGTAAGACATAATATTTTTATATTTTTGTTGTGTTTAAATTATAGTTAGAAATTACTTTACACATTTTCTACCTACTACTTCATTATAACATTGTTCCGACTTTTACGATAACTATCCGTTCGACCACAATTAAGTAAGGGATGATAATTATAAGGGCTTCATTTAAATTACAGACATCACTCCTCACTAGGTCTTCGCATATTGCTTAAAACAGCGCGTCAATTGTCCTCCAGATGTAAAGTTCCATATTAACATACTAAGGAACCCATTTCCATTATCATCCCCAATTTCGTGCTCGGGAGGCACTTAAGCACTTAATGGATCTCGGCTCCCTGTAATTTACAGGGACGTTGGATTGAATAAAATCGTAAATCTTAACACCAGGCGGTGAAGGTGTTATTACACAAAATGATTCGCGGCCCTAGCTCAATGTGCAAATCATCCTTCGCGTAAATTAGGCGGGCGCATTATGCCGTCACAATTACTCAACCACATCATGGAGACTTGTTACGGAGGAGATGTAATAAAATGCTTTCAACCCATTTTCAACCTAATAGGGGTAACGATAACACAGAACTGAGTTTTGTATTCGAGTTTAACCTTTGAACTTAATTTTGTTGTACCTACCTTTTGCTTGAAGAATTCGCTGGACGATATTCGCACACAAAAACTATTTTCTCAAATATAAAGAAGCTTACTCAAATTGGCCTAACAACAAACAAAATATTGGTATATGCGATATTTCTTAGTTTAATTAATGATATAATTATCAGTTAATTATTAACCAGCGACTAGATGCTTCTATCAACACACAGCTTTGCCACTGAACGGATTGCACGAAATGCGACACGCATATTATTAGGCCGTGCTTCTTGGAGCAGTCTCTTAAGCATACCGAGTACGATGCACATACAGAATATTTACTCATGTGGTGCACCCACAATCCGTGCCATACGATTGATCGGAGATATACTCGCTCGGCATGACGATATATTGACCTCTTTGCTGACCATTTGGGACATCTTCGTGCCAAAATTAGTTTATATTTTGATGACCCTATATGATATTCCTATCAATTATTTTATTTTCTTCGACTACTGGCGTGTTTTCTTTTACGTATTTTCTGAAGTGGGGGCCTGAGAGTCCCGGTACTTTAAATGTTAGTATTAACGTTTCATTAAAAATTATATTTATTTATTTTAGGTAAGCTTACAGCCAAACACATAAAAATAATTTACGTAACATTTCGACATATGCGCTGGCCATTTAAGGGTTTACACACACGGCATTCTTAATTGACAGTCTAGGTTTAAGTCTAATTATTTATTTAAATAAAACAAAAAATTTAAAGACCATTATATTAATATTTAAATAACAATTATTTGACAATTTAGATACTAGGTAACAAAAGACAAAAATCACTAGAGATCAAAAAATAATCTGTATTTTTAACCGACTGTTCCACTGTATGTATTTTTTATGTTTATTCACCGATGTCTCTGTCATTTGTGGTTAGATTTTCAAAAATATTTTTTTGATTCGATACTGTATACTCCTGAGGTGGTCCCATTGTCCCCAAGTCAAAATTATGGGAAGCCAGGGAAATCGAGGGCAACCCTCAAATTTTATAGGCACGTATTACGTTTTTCATAATTTTTCTTAGTAAATACTAGTAAAACAGTTCAGTAGGTACCTAGCACACATTGTAATCATATTTTATTCTTTTTGAAGACGGTTTAACTTTTTTTAAAGTTTTATATCCAATAAAGTAAACGAAAAAATCTTACTTTTATTATAGCGCTGCAATAGTGTGTCAAAAGTTTGAATTGATTTAACAACTTAAAAACGTACGAATTTCGAAGTCTCGGAAACTGTTTTATTTTGTGATTCCATTTTAGCATATATTATTGTCAAAAATAAACCAGACAGACTATACTCATTCCACCGCTGCATTAGTAACATCGATGCAGGCAGAATGCAGCTATCCACAAATAAAACGAATCAATACCTCCCTACATCTCGGAGATACAGACCAAGTTGGTAGTATTATCTTTATTTGTAGCTCAAATAATTAATAAATCATTAAGAATGAAAAACGAAAAATAAACGTTACACACGATAAAAAACGAATCCCTCAATGAATGTTGTTCCCCGATTAGCTAATACATAAATCTTAGTATATATAAATTACGTGTCACGTTGTTTGTCCGCGATGGACTCCTAAACTACTTAACCGATTTTAATCACATTTGAACACCGTGCGCAGTTTGATCCAACTTAAAATATAATAAGTAGTCCTCATTTTTTTTACTGCAAATTTAATGTTATAGTACAGTAGTAATTAACACAGCAACGCGTGGCCGGGACAGCTAGTTAGAATAAAGATTTCAACCGTGTCATCAACCAGTTTTACATAATAATAGACAATCGAAAACCAATAAAACAATGGACCACCTCTTCTAGATAGATAAATTATTTATGTATCTATTAGAAATGTTCCTCCCTTTACAAAATGTTAGATTTTCTTTCTTTGTCACAGTTTCCAAAAGAAATAAGTACCTAATCATATTTGCATGCTAAAGTCCAATTTTCTACAAATTTTATATTCAAAATTACGTCTGCCTTTGATATTCTAGAGACTCATATCTAAATGATATTATATTCAAATTAATCTTGTGAAATACGAAATATTATTTTCGTCGTGTGAATAAAATAACACGGCGCCATTGTAACCACGACTTTTCACGGAAACCGAACAAGCTGAAGCGTAAATTCAAATTTCGGCCTGGACTCTTTTCATTAAATTAATATTATATTTATTTAAACAGCCAATCGTGTTTTCATTTTAGCGTGATAATAAATACGTCATTTTAAAATATATAACATAAGGAAAAACCAGTGTAATAATGTTATTACGGAATCATCAAAAGCAATTGTGTTTACTTGTTCAAATGCAGAATATATCGCCGTTGTATTTCTGTTTTTGTTTTTATCTATCTATCTATATTTATAAAAATGAATACTGACTGACTGACTGACATATCAACGCACAGCCCAAACCACTGGGTCTAGAAATTCCAAATTTGGTATGTAGGTTCCTTATGAGGTCCAGGGGTGCACTAAGAAAGGATTTTTGGAAATTCACCCTCAAAGGTGGTGAAAAGGGGGTGAAAAGTTTGTATGGAAATCCGACATTTTTAAAGTAAAATGCATAAATATTGGTTACGTTGCCTTTCAGTTAGATGTTAGGAAAGAGGTATTTTAAGATTTTTGGAAATTCAATCCCTAAGGGGGTAAAATGAGGGATAAAAGTTTGTATATAAATCTGACATTTTTTAAAGTAAAATCGCTGAACATTGGTATACCTATTCGGCTTTCGTTAGAAGAAATAAGAAGAAAATTTAAACACTGCCCGAAATAACTATTCTACGCGGACGAAGTCGCGCTAGCCTACCATAATAACAATAGAAATAGAAGGCTTAAAATAGCGCACATTTACACCTTTGTGGTTTGTCAAGGGACTATATATTTACTCAGTGGTTTCGCAAGGACAATGTTAACTATAATAAAAGAGAAACGGAAGCTTACCACTCACGCCCGGCCGGGGTAATGTACTATCCCGGATACGACCGGTAATGAATTTACCGTATTATTGCGCACTTCATGTCGGAAACCTAGCTACCAACGACCAACGTGTATCTCGTGCACAGAATCGTAGTAAACAAGGCAGGGTTTGTTATTGTTAGGAAATATCTGTACATTTTCATGTGCTTACAAATAAATGTGAAGCGATGTGAAGCAATGAAAATATCCGGCACGGTTTGTATTGTAACATTGTTTATTGTTTGACCCTTTCTAATTAAACAGTTTCAATATTGTAACCTATTTCGAATGTTATTATTATTTGCATGATCGTTTTGTTTCTTGAACAAGGGATTGAAAATTAGCAAACAGCAGGCAGATATTGTTAGCGTCATTCATTGTTAATTTATTTTGTTAATTTCTATTTATTTTGACTATATACATGTATATTCAAAACGCACTCACACAATCCTTTCCGTTTCCTTGTACCCCTCGCCATTTTCTCCCGCTCCATCTCGATACGAGTGCACTAAAACCGCTCCGTATAAAATTATAAAATAAAGAATTACCTCGCCGCGAGTGTCTTAAACAAACCAAAAACTATATTTTCTTGTGTGTTAACATTTAAAACTAGTATTACAGTCCACTATTACGAAGATTTGGAATTTATAAGTAAGCCGGTTAGTCGCCATTGAATTGAAAGAAAAAGGTATTATTCTGCTTGTTATTTCTCCTTCCTCTTTTCCGAAACGCCCACACCTTAGGCCCACACAGATATTATATGTATATCGACGGCTTCGTGAAAAATAAATTTTCAGTCACCCATCCGAGTACCTACCGACTGCGCGCTTAGTACTTAGCTTTTGTAAACATTATTAAGAAGGCTTCATCGACCTTTTCCGTTATTCTCTAAGTACTTACTACATTATTTAATTTGCTTATATACGTAGCGTAGAGGTTATCCATACAATAACAGATGAACCACAAGCAACAATAGAGAGTTGACAGCGAATACAAAATGTAAAACGCATCGAACTGTAGTATCATTATTTGAATAAAATATTGAAAAAATTAACACACAGTCAAATGTTTTAGCCACGCGCTTGGTCCACCTACCTTTTATTTATCAATCTGAGTAAATTAGTATCGTAATCTTGAGAAACGTCTCAAGATAACTAAAGTATGTCACTCGCGCAATGTCATCACTAACCTTTTTCCGCTCTTGACTTTTATCTCGCCCTGATTATTTGTGAGTTACTTATAGCTATTCACCGTTGAGATTATTGCTATGGCGATAAACTTTGATAATACTGTTAGCTAGCCTGGCTGACTTTGTACAAACCCAACCCTCTAAAGGAACCGAGAACAAACTTGTAGCGCCTTAGAAATCGCAGCCGGAACCTCTAGATCTGATCAAAGGGAGAAAACTGCTGCTATTCCTGACGTTATCAAACACAACCGCCCCCGTCCCCCTAACTAAGGCTGCAGCCATCAGGAACATCGGTCCCTATTAGAGGGAGGCTCAATGCGTCCGGCTATGGCGTGTAGGCACAAAGCACTAACTTTGACAGGGCGGCGCTGCCTCTCGTGACACCACTACGGAAAATCAAACCAGAAGAGGTCGCATCCATCCGCAATCTCTGAGAGCAGAGATGTGTCAGAAGCGACTGACTCCCAATTCCGCTCAAAGCGGTCCACCAGCCTATCGGCCGGCCAACCCACGACCCAAAGGTTCGCTGCCCCTAAAAAGGGCTTAATAAGGCCTCCCGTGTTCCGTCCGACGTCAGCCGTCTGTCCGCAACCAGACGTTGCCCAGGGAGCACCGCGGGGAGATCTCGGTACATAGCACCCTACACTTAATTGGTCCTTGCGGTTCATCTGCCCTTTTTAGTAATATGAGATAGGAACATAATACGTCGAGAGTTTATAGTAACAAACAAAACATAATTAAGGAACAAATTATTACTTGACTCGCAACATCCCTATTAGGGTATAATGTTCATTTCAATTAACCTTTATACAATCACACGTGGAAACTTAACATGAGATTATTAGTGAAAACGTATGGATTTTATAAGTGCGCCATTGCTAATTAGCGACACGTGCTTTAACATACGCCCCAGGTTAATTAACTTCCCCGGGGAGAACATAAGAACCTAATTTAATCCGAGCGTTTTACATAATTTTACGGCCATGTGTGAATTCATTTCATGCTGATGCAATGAAATTCTCGTATTTTGGATTTATTTTCTGGTTGTCATCTAATTAAACATATTAATTGTACAGACACGGTTGAAAGTGTACTTTTATATCTTCTATTTTTCCAACCCTGCTCAGATATTTTTGGGGTCGGTGCAGTGTCTTGTTATAGACAAACTGCTCTACAATGACGTTAAAAATATAGACAGGTTATACATGAACAAAATTGTGTTTTAAAGTGGCGCAACAGTAGTCCTGTAAACTGATATTTCTTTAGATACTTCGCCAAAAGAAAGTGACAAATTATTAGGCAAACCTCAAAAAGAGATAAATATACCTCATGAGTTACGTATCGATTGCTGCTTAGCGCTCATTGGCGCGAGCGCGCACCAATATGGATAACAGAGGATGTATTAAAAACAAAATTGAATAACTTAATGAAATTGAAAATTGTTTTGGTCACCCATCCGAGTACCCACCACGCACTTGGTACTTTGGCTTTCGTGGGCGTAACGAAGCTGAGAGACGTCTACTGTCGGACATAGCCTCCCCCCCCTTGATTACTAGATTTTGGCCAAGCTGGCCCAGTGCGGGTTGGTGTGTAGGGCCCACAGATATCGGTATTCTGTTCTCTGTGGTAGCGCCAGAGCCTCGTTTGCTGTTCGGCAGAGTGCACCGAGTGCAGGTAAGGTTGATTTGGGTTCTGTAAGATGTTAATCGGAACCCCTTACACCCCAATTTTCACTGTGTGCTTTTATATACATATTTATTTAAAATCTTTATTAGAAGGAAGGAAGCAGGATGTAAACAAAAATGTGAAGAAATGTGACTACTTTTATAAATGGGAAAATTTGTATGGATATGGATATTTCACTAATATAATAGCTCCTCAGCCAGTAGCGTTTATTCCTGCAGGAATGTCCAATCTGGACAAAGGGCGAAAGAATGGTGGTATTATAATCTTTTTGTCCCTTCCGTCACTTATACGTTTACACTTATACTTATACTATTACGACGTATTCACTAACATTACTATGAGATCTCTCGACTCTTGGATAAGAAACGAACCAATCACAGAGCTTTATTCAATGCCATTGCGGTAAATAGAGCTCGGGTTGTTTCGTTTGTGAATACGGGTCTTAGTTACATAGAATGTCACAGGAAAGCATGAAAAGATGACATTATTAAGTAACTTCAACGGTTTTATTTGCGTGCGTCGATAGCGTAGTGCGTAAGGGCGTCGTCTCCCACCCGGAAGGCACTGGTTTGAACCCCGACATGTACCAATGTGTTTGCAAATTTTGAATACATAATTATGTACATTTATTCGATGCTTTTACGGTGAGGGAAATTTCGTGAGGAAACCTGCACACGTCTATGAATAAATTCTTAGGTTGTGTGTGAAGTCGACCAACCCGCACTTGGCCAGCGTGTTTGACTAAGGCCTAATCGCTACTAATGTGGGGTAGGCTCGAGCCCCTCGGTGGGGACATTATATGAGCTGTGGATGAACGGTTTTATTTATTCCTACTATTATTCTCTACAGTTTATCCATGGGGACAAGTCATACGGAATAAACGCTAATGGATGGCTATATGTTACACTCTATCAGTGGTACTGTCATATAAAATGTTGGATGATATTATAAGTTGATTTAATGACACTTCCAGATAAATAAGTAATAAAATAAACCCGAAAATTCATTGTAATCGTAACAAATTTCGAAACGCTATACAACGTATTGCGGACTTTCGAATATATGTATAATTCAAATCCGCGATTCAAATATCTTCCTTTTGATGTTGCGCGTGAACAGTTAAATTACGATTTATACACAGCAAATTACGCTACAAATTATAAAACTAACAAGCCAGTAAGTATCAAATTACATAATATGAGGTATTACATCATTAATTTGTCAAAACATAGTAATCGTCAAAGAAAATGTTGTGCGCGAATATACCTTATGTAGGTATACTAATTATTTTTTATGGCTGGACAGTAATAAAAATATTTTATTGTTTCACTAGCTTCTGTCCGCGACTTCGTCTGCACAGTATCAATATAAATTATAGCCTAAATGTTATTCTGATGTATGAGCTAAATTATAGTAAAGTGTCATTAAAATCCATTTAGTAGTTTTTGCGTGAAAGAGTAACAAGCAGACACACATCCATACATCCATCCACCCATACAAACTTTCGCCTTTATAGTATTAGTAGGATAAACCGAGTAAATGTAAAGTCAAGGCATTAATTATAAATTTTACTATTTTAAGTTTTGTGTCTGATGCAAGTTGTTATGCTTGTTAATAAAATAAAATATATAGTCCACCGTAAATATAGTGCTTATAATATTTTAAGAGTCGCCAAAATCACCTAGAAACATTAAGAGATTTGTACTGAGGTCAATCTTCATTCACACATACATACAAACCAACTTATAATCCCAAACGAGTTGAATACAGCATGACAACATTTAGTTACCCGTAAAGCCAGATCTGGCAGTATGGACTATGCAGTGCCTTAAAATATTGACAGGTTGCTTAGCCTATCGCCTATCTTCAATTGCATCAGATCTTATTTTCAGTTATATAAAGAAACGATTCTAACCAATATGGCTTAAACACTTATTGTTCGTGCTACAAGCAGAACATTGGATTCTGTGGTTGTGCGGTCAGCAGCGAGGCAACAATCAACATTCCACCGTTGGCCACTTATACCTATGAGAGACATACAAACACCTATTAATGTGCACAGACAATCTAATTGGTATATAAAGTTAATCAAAACAGCAATAAACAGATTTCACGTCGATATCATGTTGGGTCCGTCCATGTTGGATCTCAATACCTACTCACCTGCTGCCTGCCAGGGCTTCTCCCTCGGGTATTTCCTATCACCATATTCTTGCTATCCAGACCTTTATTTTTCTTTTTTTTTGTTGTTGACGTGGAGGTCGAATGCATTTACGCATCGTCCCTGCGGGGTGGTGCCAACCGCAGGGGATATGTGGGACTCGAGGTAAAGGCGTCCGGAACTAGCCGTGCTGGGAAAACAAAAACAACTCGACGATGGCATGTGACTTCGAATGCCATGGGGACACACTTCACATCAAAAGCCACACACCCGCCGAGAAAGTTTCCCCACCACGTTACCAGGGTCCGCCACGAGGAGGCTTCAGGACGTGGACCCCTTGCTGTCTAGACCTACACCCTGGCACACCGTCTTTTCTATATGCACTTGCGAGAAGTACCGCATTACAACCGCTGTGACGTGGTCGTTATACACATAGATATAGGTTTTTTGACACTTTTGTAGAATATATTTAATAGTTTTAAAAATCCACATAATATTGTATAATTCGTCTGACTCTGTACAAAAAGGAATAATCTAAAATAATTTCGTGAAGACTAAAAATTATTCGTAAATTATAAATGCTGTACTAGCGTACCTCTTAAGGTATTGGATAAGTCTTTGAATAAGTAAAACCATTATACTTAAACCTATGGGAAATAACGCTTGTAATACAACAAGGTAATAAACACAAGCGTAATATCTAAGCAATTCCCAGAACCACAATCGTGATAAGTTTCCCAGGGGATGTGTAGGTCTCGAGCGCTTCACATAAGGCGGAACCACAGCGGTACGGGTAAATAGATAATAGGTTTACCGTGATAAAAAGGTCCAGAAGTGAAAATCATTCTATACGTGGTCTTCACTCTAGGATTCGTCTGCTTCAACGGCAACCCATTGCCACTTCAGCGTACTAATTCTTTGGGCTATATCGATAAGTGTGCTGTGACGGCACCCTAAAATTTTACTACCGGCGCTACGTGAGGCGTTAGGCCGGACCGGCCTCTCGCGACGAATTATTTTATTTATTCCCGTTCAGTCACAGCTAGATATGTGTGGCAGTGTGACTCATTAAGATTTAATATCCTATTAAGTAACACTGTGAACTTATTTTTTACTTTCTCGTATACGTAGTATAGAGGAAGTCTTGTTATCGTCAAAAAATTCGACCTCGAGATCTTGACGGATTTACACGTTTTGGACCTCCCCGAGTTCCAAAAACCCGTTTTTGGTATTATGTCAGTGTGCGTGTCTGTGTGTCTGTGCGTTAGCACGATAATTCGGGTATGCTTTAACTTATTGCAAGCAAATTTCACATGCACGTATAACATCAAAATATAAGGTTTCTATCAACTTTTGAGTCATTTCCGGTATACGAGAAAGTCAAGAGGAGACCACTCCCGATTTTTTTATTATTATTTTGCAGGATTTCTCTGATGAACTTCTCTGCGTCACCGGGGTTTTTTGGTGAAGGCGAGGACCTGTCTGTAAGTCGAATCACCCCAGAAAGGATTCCTGACCGGTTAGCATCTCCCTCGGGCGAGTCTGTGAACTTATGCGACTTTTTCATCATAAGTAGTATTTATCCTTGTTGACTAAACAGTCTAAACACCGTTAATAATAAAAATACTAGTAGTAAATAAATTGGGAAGTCTGGCTCACATCATTTCATCCTCACCGCTCGCAAGCTCGCTACGTCGCACTTCGTGCGCCGTCGGATGAAACGATGTGAGCCAAACTTCCCAATTTATTATTATGAAAGTCAGTCGATATTGATTTAATCCAGACCCCTAGACAAGACCTACACCACAAATGAATTTATATCGCGAAGCTTATTTAAATGTTTTACGATGAAATATAAGATCATTTTGTTGTAACCTTCGAAACAATGCAGTCACGTTGTAGTTTTTAAAACACTATTATGAAATTTGTTAAACAAAAACAGTCACTAAAGTTAGACTGTGTATGTCCCGCATCATCAAATGAGCCAAGGAGACATGGCAATTTATTACCTAATTCTATACGGTGTATTGTATGTGGACCGTCAAATTGTGGAAAGACCAACTTAGTTATTAGTTTATTGTTACACAAAGATGGTTTACGATTTCGTAATCTTTATGTTTATTCAAAGTCGTTATATCAACCTAAATATGTGTATTTAGAGAAGGTACTTGACTTAGTTACAGATACACAATTTAATAAATATAACCATAATAGTGAGATTTTAAGCCCACATGAAGCTTTGCCGAATTCAATTATTATATTTGATGATGTAGCCTGTGAAAATCAAAACAATATCCGAGATTATTTTGCCATGGGACGTCATAAGAATGTTGATTGCTTTTATATTAATCAGACTTATACTAAAATACCCAAACAACTAGTAAGGGACAATTCAAATCTAATTATTTTATTTAAGCAAGATGACATAAATTTGAAACACGTCTATGATGAGCATGTGGGGCCTGATATGTCATGGTCTAAATTTCGAGAGATGTGTTCAACTATATGGAATAAACCATATAGTTATTTAGTTATAAACAAAGACTGTGAACGAAATAATGGATGTTACAGAAAAGCATTTGATACATTTATAGTGGTAGACGAATAGCGGATCGATACTTAAATGCTTGTAATGTTAATAATAAACCATTCCCATTGGTGACTCCGATTAGAATAGTAACTAAAATGGAAACGGATCTCAAAGAACAAATTGTAAAATCTGCTGCAGCTATAAAAAGAAAGGTTGATATGATAAAAGAAGCTGAAAATATGAAAAATTCAACTTTAGATACAATATTTAAGCCGATAGTCGACCCCTTAAAATTGTTAGCACAAAAAAATGATGAAAAAAATGAAGAAGAACCCGAGTATACACATGTTTTTAAAAAAATAAAGGAAAATAAAACCGATACTTCGTATTCCTCTAGTGAGGATTTCAATGAAGCTGTAAGTGAACAAGATGACGCTGATTACGATAGTCAAAACCAAACTCTCGTGAAACAAACTTCTGGTGAGCACAACATTAGCGACAGTTCATTTCAATCCTTACAATCTCCTCAATCTTTGTCATGGTCTGTTTCATCTGAAGCCATGATTGATGACATACCTTTTGGAATAAGAAACGCGGAAAACTTTGGCTCGGTAAAACCATGGTTTATGATGATGGACATACTCTCAAAATAGGAAATCGTGTTTTTAAAAAAACAATTGGATTAAAAGAACTATTGTTTAAAAAGAAACCAAACTTAGATGTAATCACCGATGTTGATTTAAACAATTATTAATCACTATTATTAGATACTAACGCTCACAGACGTGATTGTGATCCAACCAAACCAATTAAATGCAACAAAGGATTTAAATATATGAGTGTCATAAAACCATTATTCCAATTTTCTAGAAAAAATATAGATAGTGGAAAGGAGATCAAACAAGGCAAAGGTATCAAACTTAATAAAACAGTGAAGAAAGATACTGATTACATCTATTGGGACGATCCTAATGAATTGGTAGAACGCTTAAAATTATTAATTGCATCACGCGATGCAGGTAACACAGGCTTAGAGAATGAAATTATTGCCATAATTGAAGAATTGCATGAAGCTGGTATCATTAACAAAATATAAAGATCATTCAACGAAAAAAAAAACCAGTACACTTAAAGTAAGCAACGCATTAACATTAACATGAATATAGATAAATTTGGTCATCACGTGCATAAAAGATTACGATTATCAGAATATATTAATACTTTGGACGATTCACTAATAAAAAATGAGTCAGGAGACTTTGATTTGAGGTCATCAAAACTAAAAGGTCTGTCTGCGCCAGACAAAGATGACGAAGCGGTAAATAAAGCATACATGGATAAAGCTATTCAAGAGCTCAGAAGTGAAATAAAGAACGTAAATACACGCGTCCAACTCTACTTAAGGAACCTTGAAACATCAACTACAAATCGTCTCATTTCTATGTTCTATTCAAAAGCGGAAATAGATAGCATGATTCAAGTAAAATCAAATAAAAATGAGTAAAAACGATATAGTCAATGAACTGCACCGAGCAGCAAGAAAGAATTTCCCTCGTCGAAGTACAGTTATAAAAGGTTTAGATGATTTGTGGCAAGCTGATCTTATGGATCTTCAGAAATATCATCGTATTAATAAAGGTTATAAATATGTTTTAGTTGTAATTGACACTTTATCAAAATATGTTTGGGTCAATCCCTTGAAGTCAAAAGACAAAAAATCTGTTACAAATGCCATGCAAAATATATTATGCAGTTCAATGCGAAAACCTAAGCATTTGCAAACTGATTTAGGGAGTGAGTTTTATAATAATAATTTTAGACAATTATTAAAAGAGTTCAATATAAAACATTATTCTACCTACTCTATAAAAAAAGCATCCATTGTAGAACGAGTAATAAGGACAATAAAATGTCATCTGTACAAATTGTTTAGCATATGTGGTAAATTTCAATGGGTACAAAAAAACTTAAAAGACGTAGTAAAAAGTTATAATAGTACTATTCATAGAATAACAAAATTTAGGCCTATTGATGTTAATCAATCAAACCAGATGGTTGTTAGGAATAATATTATTGAAACATATTATTGTAATAAAGACCGGAAACCCAAGTACCATGTTGGAGATTATGTTCGCATTAGTAAATACAAAGGTGAATTTTACAAAGGTTACACGCCTAATTGGTCAACCGAAATATTTAAAGTTGTAAAGGTTAATCAAACGAATCCACCAACCTATCACTTAGAAGATAAACATAAACAAAGAATATTGGGATCTTTTTATGAGTATGAAATACAGAAAACTAAGTTTCCTGATATTTATCTCATCGAGAAAATTTTAAAAAGAAAGGGAAATAAATTATATGTAAAATGGTTAGGGCTTAGTGATAAAGAGAATAGTTGGGTTGACAAAACTTCGTTGATTTCTTAATATAAATCTAATACTTTAACATAATACAATCACTCTACGAGTATCAATGAGCAAAGGCAGTGGTATTATTAACAGCGTAATTAATAATTTGCCGTTTGAGTTACATTTACCTGGTTATCAATTTTGTGGCCCTGGTACAAAACTGCAGAAACGGTTACTGAGAGGTGATCGGGGTATAAACCAACTTGACGAAGCTTGTATGTATCACGATATTGCTTATAATAATAGTGATTTGGACGTCCGACATAAAGCTGATCTAGAACTCTTAAATATGGCTAAAAAAAGATTGAAATCAAAAGATTCTGGCAAAAATGAAAAAGTTGCCTCATGGATAGTGAAAAATGCAATGAAAGCAAAACTAAAAGCGGGAGCTGGTGTACGTTCATTTATGTCAGTAGTAAATAAAATTAAATCACAATTAAGAAAAATCAAATCCAAGGACAATAGCTCAGCTATAAAATATGCATATGCGGCAGCAAAAAAACTATTTTCTAATAAAAAAGGAGTGCGTTTCCCGCGGTGTATTCCTATTCCTAAATGTGGTGGAGTATTACCTCTAATACCAATATTTGCCGGACTGTCAGCTTTAGGCTCCTTAGCTGGAGGTGCAGCAGGTATCGCAAAAGCTGTAAATGATTCCAAGATGGCTCAAAAAAATTATCAAGAATCTCAACGGCATAACAAAATGATGGAGGCAGTTGCTCTTGGCAAAGGATTGTATCTTAAGCCTCATAAAAAAGGAGCAGGCTTATATTTAAATCCTCCAAAAAACTAATTAGACGGCTACCTAGACGAGCTCTTACCAATGTAGATATAATAGAGCATGCGTCCGATATTCCATTTTTCCGTGGTGTTTTTATGAGAGATGCATTACCTTTGAAACCTAGAAAAATAGAATGTGCTATACTAAATTTGGATAGTTCTGAAAATCCTGGAACTCATTGGGTAGCCTACGTTAAACAAAATGATTACTCTGAATACTACAATAGTTTTGGCAACTTAAAACCACCCTTAGAACTAATCAAGTATTTAAAAGAGACGCCAATAAGCTATAATTATGTGCAATATCAAACTTTTGATTCTATGAACTGTGGTCACCTCTGTTTGAAGTTTTTAAGAGATTATTGGAAAACTAATTTATAAAGAGAACGAAATAAAAAAATTCATCATTATAAAAATGTCTTTCACTGTATCCATAACTGGGAAAGGAGCTTCCTTAATAACAAACTATTCACCCACTTTAGAATTACGTGGAGAGTATGAGTGCGGACTCTTGTATTTTTCTACATTTAATTCGATCCCTAATATAGACGAAAGAAATAATAAGTTTTATTATGGTAAAAATGAAGTCGTAGAAATTCCTGAAGGAGCATATGAACTTCAAGATATTTGTGATTTTTTAAAAAACAATGTTAAAAATACTGAATTAAAATTGACTTGTAATAATAATACACTGAAAACTAATATTTTCTGTTCCGAAGACGTTTACTTTGACAAAAATGATTCGATGGGTAAAATTTTGGGTTTTGGTATGGAAACAATAAAGGCTAACATAAATAGAGAATCTCAGTATCCTGTTAATATTTTATCAACTACCATAATACGCATAGAATGCGATGTAGTCAGTGGATCATTCGTGAACGGGAAAGCAAGTCATATAATTTATGAATTTGTTCCAAATGTGCCGCCTGGTTATCGAATTATTGAAGTACCTAAGAACCTAATTTATTTTCCGGTTAACCAAAATGCAATTAGTGCAATCAATATAAGGTTGTTAGATGCAGACAATAGACAGATCAATTTGCGTGGTGAAGAAGTGCAGTTGTATTTACATTTCAGAAAAAAATGATAAACTTTAATAAAAATAGCTTTACACCATGCCTCCAATTCAGTTCTAAAAGAACCCTTCGAAAAGAAGCACCCCTCCATATGAAAAAGAAGCTGACAAAAAACAACAAAGAATTCCTTAAGCTAATCGGCTTGTTAAAATGAATATTTTAAATATTTCTCAAGCGGCAGTCCACGATAACAGTATAGAAAGTTTTGAATATCATTCGTATAAACCATACATAACAAGTTTTAACAAGAATGATGAAATACGAATACCTATCAACCAACAAGACTTGTACGTGTTGCCTTCACTCAGCACTTTATATATTGAGGGCAAAATAAATGTGTATAACACAACAACTAAAGCAAAAGTGTCAAGTGTCAACTTTGTGAATAATCCTGCGTTGTTTTTATTTCAAGATATCCGCTATGAATTAAACGGAGTTGAAATAGACAAAGTGAAAAATGCCGGTATTACAACGACCATTAAATCTTATTTATCGTTAAATGAAAATGAGTCTAAATCTGCTAAAGTATGGGGATGGTCTGTCAATGGAGCAAATAATCTTAAAGATGGATCATTTTCAACATCAATTCCGTTAAATAAAATATTGGGCTTCGCTGAAGATTACGATAAAATCATAATTAACTGTAAACATGAGTTGATATTATTAAGATGTAACACAAATCTTAACGCTTTAAAATTAAAGCCTGGAGAGGTGGTGGACCACATTATCATCAATAAAATTGTTTGGCGAGTTCCACATGTTAAAGTGGCCGATCGCGAAAGGCTAAATTTATTGAAACACTTAGAAAAAGATCGAGCTATCACACTAACGTATCGTAATTGGGATTTGTATGAATATCCATTGATACCACAAACTCGCAAACATACATGGTCGATTAAAACTTCGTCACAAATCGAAAAACCTCGATTTGTTATTGTTGCTTTGCAGACTAATCGCAAACACAATTCTGAAATGTCAATGGCAGAATTCGATCACTGTAATGTTCGTGATGTAAGGGTCTTTTTAAACTCAACTTACTTTCCATACGAAGGATTGAATGTCAGTTTTTCAGACGATAAGTTTTCTTTATTATATGAGCAATATGCACGATTTCAACAGTGTTATTACGGACGCCGATCGGAGCCGTTGATGACTTTGAAAGAATTTAGAGACGTTGCTCCATTATTTGTTATTGACTGTTCTCGTCAACACGAATCCTTGAAAGGATCAATAGACGTGCGAATTGAAATTGAAACAGATGTGGAAATACCAGATCAGACAGCTGCATATTGTCTGATTTTAAACGATTGTATATTTGAGTACAGACCTTTAAGTAATATTGTTAAGAAAATATCATGAACAACAAAATTATTGTAGATGTGCAAGGATTTAAAAATAAAGATAATGAATTCGTAGTAAAGGAATTAGCAATAGCCACAAAAGAGCACACACAAGTATTTTCAATAAAACCTCCTCACTCATTTTTCACTCTCACTGATACAGAAAGAAAACATGTAAAGTGGATAGAAAGAAATAGAGGCTATCGTTGGAGTGAGGGCTACATCGATTACAGAGAATTTCGTCGAATCATAAAACCATATTTAAACGATCAAAAAATTATAGTGAAAGGACTAGAAAAAATCAAGTGGGTACAGGAATTATGTGGCCATAGAAATATTGAAGATATCACAGATAATGGTATACCCAATCTAGATATTCTTAGTGAAATGTATTGTAAAAATAATTTTACTTTCAATTGTTTTTCTCATAAAAAACATTGTGCATTAAAAAATGTGTTGTGTATAAAAAAATGGTGCTTAGACAATAATTTAATGTAATGATAATAAATACATTTAAATAATATCTATACTTTTATTTGTACCAATCCAATTTCTCAGAATGAAACATCAATTTTAAGACTTTTTATTTATTAATAACGTCATCTAAAACAACACACAGTTTGTTAAAAAGCTATTTATACTAACACATTTTCGTGAATACGTACAATCGTACATTATAAAATTAGAAGATAATAAGAACAATGATATGATGTCTCTCTGTGGTTTTCACTTAGACAAAATGTCAAAGTAAATAAATCCACTTGAGAATTTGATGTAAGAACCAAAAGAAACGTATCGACGATGATTCAATAACGGTTTAAAGATGAAATCTGTAACACAATCACAACACAATATGTGATAGCTACAGTTTTACGACAATTTTATGGACGTCCATATAATAATCTAAAAACTGTAGCTATAGCCACACATTTTTTTGGATATATTATTTACCAGTTTTTCGGTTTCATCCATTATTGTATCGTCGTCATCTTTGATCACATATTGAGCAGCTAATATTACATCTTTCTTTTTGTGGTCCATTCTAGATTCCGATATGTCTATTATTTGAATTTTGACCAGTCGCCTCCCATTTGTCGGCTCTTCTTTAATTACATATGATTGTTGACGTCGGTGGTTATGTTTGATGTAGTTGCTTTTCTTGGTTACTCTTGCCCGTGCCCGAAGCAATTTGGAAGCAAACTCTGGTTCCCTCAAAACATCTTCGTAGCACTGGGTGTCTTGGGCATCTTGATAAAATAGCGGTGGTTGTTGGTCAAAAAGTTGGAGCTCGTCCAAGTTTTCTTGATCGTGACGATTCTGGAATTAATATTGATTACTTTAGTATTTATTAAAAACAATAATAACAAGACAAATTGTGTTCAAAGCTAGAAATTACTTACCATTTGCGACGACATGATTTTCGATTACTTTTCAGTCTTTCCACCCAACGATATGATGAAATATAAATTTAAAATTTAAATGCCAACCTTTTATACCAGCACTATGCTTACGTATAAACAAAAGTATTTTTGCAAGATTTACAAATTGTGTTGGTGTCATTTGATCTACCTTGCAGTTTCTACATGCAAAGTTAAATTGCTGATTCTGTAATTGCAACATAAGTAGAGTCAGCACATAAATGATTTGATTTTGCACTACTTACATTATTGTAATTCGATCTGACTCGTGTTAACTGTTTTGAAAATTTCGTTATCAAATTACATTATGTAGGTCATTCATTACTTATAGGTAAACATTAAACGGATATAAATTAAACGACAAAATGTAATGCAAAGTAATGTATTTATTTAAACAATTTTAAACACAATGACACGTTTTCAACATCAATATAAATAAGTTTAGATTGTAATATTTTTTTTTTTACAAAAATAAGTCATTACTCTAATATCTTTTTGAATTATTTCAAAACACAATGTTACATTATTAGCATGAACATTAATTTGATTTATTTGTAATAATAAAATTAATATACAATAATAAGTAATGAGTTTAAACTATGGGTTTAACTATCTGATGCACTTCACAGTCTATATAGTAATAGAATAATGCCCCCATGCTATGGTTGAAATATTATCGCTGGATATAAATCGCTTGTCATCTTTTCTGGATAATGCTACTTTATTCTGTTCTCTAGTAAAAATGTGATGTTTGATTGTTTTGAAAAGAACATTTTTACCTCTGAGTTCCTTTCCAGTGGAAAGGCAGTTTGTATAGTCAGAAAACGTTAATCCTTTCGTGACAGGCTTTTTAACACCCTTTGCTTTTTTTATCTCATAATCATTAGTTCTAATGCTGTATAGTTTGGATCGTAATCCTACAAATTCTAACAAAATTTGACCGCCTAATTCATCTTTAAATAAACCGGGAATTTTGTTGTTTTTTGGAATTATGTTAAAACGATTCTTGGGAGGATAATTACTACTATCAAAATAAGAAACAAAATGATCTCTCATATCGCTATAAAAGTCATCCGTTTGTATGGAATATAGCAAACTGTCAGTGTCCGTGTAGCACAATGACAAATTTTCTTTGTAAAAATTTTTCATAATGGAGTAATGGAAATCATACATGTGACTTTTTGAAAGGTCTAAAACAGTGAAGCCGATGTATATTGGTTTATTTAAAAATACTTTATCTCGTTTCAACTGAATGGCTACCAAATTTTCGTCAAACACGGCTGAACTATGGAAGTTGGGCCGGGCTATCAATTGTTCTGCAGAATAATGTTTTTTCGTAGTGTTACGATCGTCACGCCAGGTACTAACAAGTTTTACGTCAACTCTGCGTTCAGTATCTTCCAACGTTTTCCCAAAAATGCTATTATTTAAAAGCTTGAAAAAGTCTTGTTCGAAAAGAGAAACTGATTTTTGTCTTAATTTTGTATTCAAATCAATATATTGTTTTAAATATGGACTTTGTTTAAATGCTAATACCTTATGAATTTTTTTGAGCTTTAATCCATGATCAAGACAAACTTTTAAATGTACATAGTGAATTACGTAATTATATTTGTCATATAAATTAGGAATTAATTTTTTATGTTTAGAGCCAGGTAGTATAAAATTTTGTGCACAAAATGGAAGGTCATTATGTAAGTTATGTAAACTTTCAGGATATTCAAGATCTACTTCTAGAATATAACCATAGTCATTATTGTTGGGAATGCTCATTATATTAAGTTGGTTAAATTGGTTTTCATCAAGTAATTTAAAATCAGCATATGGCAAATAACTACACATAGCATAACCGTACAGATTGTTGCAATCCAAGTATATTAAATAATTATTAGGTTTTGTCGAATCGAAATTGGGCTCATATTTATTATTACACCGAGAATATCTTTTGGAACATAAACAAATACCTCCACGAATGCCCTGTTGGATCATGCGGATTATTTCCAAGTCAGATAATAATTCTAATTTTACTCTTGTCTTTAAAAGCATCGCATCGAAACTAAGACTAGGTGCTGTAACATAGAAAGCAGGATCTAAATCATAATTTTGTTTACATGTTTTGCGGAACTTTTGAAATATATCAGCTAGTAATAGAACATCAGTTTTGACATACAAGTCAGTGTATTCTCCTAAATTTTTTATTTCAAACGTTTTCCAAACATTGACTGCATGTTCATAATCACTTAAGCTAATAGACTCATTCGTGAGACTACTATAAAATTTATCTATATCTGGTAGACTTCTTTCTTTGTAGACATCCCACGAAGACATATATTCGTATGGATATATACCTTTCCTACACAACAATGAAAACTGATCTTCACTCATACAGTTATCACGTAAATGAATAAAATCGTGTTTATTAAGAGTTTTAGCTAATTTTTCTAAGCTTGTTCCTAAAAATTTAAAAGAATCTACAAAACGTATCGCGACAAAGTCTTGTTCTAAGAGTTGGATAAATTTGGTAAATGAAATATAGTTTTCTTTGCTTTTAGGAATAACTTTAATATGCCCCGGAATAGTGCTTAGTTCACGTATAAATAAATGGCAATCGTAACCTGATAAATTGTGAAAAAAAATTGGAATGAATTTAGGAACTCGAAAATTAAGATTACAAAATGAATGGGCAGCACCTCTGTATTTGCTTGTGAAATGACAATGATCTCTTACTTTATCGAAGATTAATAAGTTAGAACATAAATGACAATACTCTGCACTTTCAAAATTTTTTGAGTCAGTTTCACTAAATAATATTGGCATGGGACTTTTGGATGCTGATTGAATAATACCGTAAATTCTCTTTACATCTAATTGTAAATTATTTACAAACTTTGAAGAGCAGTCCGGACCGCGATAAGATTTTAAACAGTTAAAAGAACTATCATAATTACAAACAATATAGTATACAAATGAAGCGGGAATATGTTGATGCGTATGTTTTGTATGAATACCCTGATTATCAATACATGTTTCTAATAAGGTTTCAAAATCTGCATATATAACAAATGGCATATACTGTTTAAATTGAAAATTTTTAAATTGTAATATAGTGTTTTTTTTCTGGTAAAATAGTTACGACTCCACCACAATCATGATTTTCATATTTTTCTCTAGTTTTGAAAAATATCAAACAATCATCACAGAAAAATATTTTACCATGATGACTAGTTACTTGACTTCTAACTAATTTTGACATATCTTTTATAAGACAGTAATGAGATTTAAAACCATTCTGTAAAAAAAGCATGTTCACATGAAATTTTTTTCGCAATTTAGTTTTATACAATGGTCCAGTTATATTTATTTTGCTATCTAATCCGTATATGTTAACACTAATATTTAGATTATTATTTTCAAATATTTTTATATCTTTGAACGAAACAGGAAATGACATGTCCCTTAGGTTTAACACAGTACTAAAATGAGGGTACGATGATACTCTTTCGCTATTTTTTTTAACTGGATATAAAGCAGCAATAACAGTCCACACGAAGCAATAGTCATCGTTATTTTTTATGTTAACACAAGCATGTTTTGATTGTATTTTGGTTGGCAATTTCAAATAGCTTGACCCTTTCAGTGGAGTATATTTATTAATGTTAGTTTCGAGATATAAAATATTCAAAAGAGACCATCCGCTACCTTTTTCCTGAAATTCCTCAATCTTTTTAGTTATGATACCGGAAACAGTATCTACTAAATCATCAAAACTAAAGTTTTGATGTAGTGAAATATTTTCAGTAGCAAAGGACTTGATTTCCATTGTATCATCCTTGGGTAAAATTACTTTGACAAAGAGTTCAAAATTTACTTTGATATTAATGTGATTATTAATTGCCGTCTCAAGTAGCACACGTATATCCGAGGCAACACACCGCAAATATTGGTCTGCAGATGTAGCAGCTACGTTGCTACCGTCTATACGATGCTCTCGCTCAGCACTTATACGATATGAACCTATACGACCTTTGAATGCTGAAGAAATTTTTGTAATTCTCGTATTAATAAATACTGCACTATTGCTTTTATGTCTAATACTGCGCAAGTGACCTGGAAAAGCCTTACTTCGAATAGACTGATGACAAACTGAACAATAAATAGTTTCACCCATAGCAGAAGAACTAGTTATCTACCACATAGATTAGTTATTTTATGATTTTAAAAAACTACGAAATATTATTTAATTTCTCATGCCTGTTTATCAGGGTAAAAAATTGCTTCTTTTTAAATCTTTTCTTAGCTTCGCCGCACAATCTTTATCAGGCTCAACCCTTAGACGTAGCTGAGCACTCCACTTATTTGTTCTATTAATAGATTGTGTCTTCTATTTTACACGTATTGTACACCTTCACGTCAAATATAGTTATGACACCGTTATCGATTTACACTTTGTCGTTATTTTAGAAATATTTACCCATAGCAGAAGAACTATAGTTTTCTACCGCTTAGATTAATTATTTGATATTAACAGAAAATGTATCTACTGAGCAAAACCGGAAAAATATTATTTAATTTGTAATGTACTACACTACTAAATACTGCACTATATCATTACCAAATAGTCTGAACAGATAGTTTCACCCATAGCAGAAAAAGTAGTTGTCTACCAACCACCTAGATTAGTTATTATAAGATTTTTTTAAAATACGAGTTGTTATTTAATTTCTTACGCCTGTTTATCAGGATAAAAAATTGCTTCTTTTTTAAATCTTTTCTTAGCTTCGCCGCATAGTCTTTTTATTTGCTCCCAGAGCGGATCATCCGGCTCAACCCTTAGACGGAGCTGAGCACTCCACTTATTTGCTCGATTAATGGGTTCAATGTCTTCTATTTCGCCCGTATTGTACACCTTCACGTCAAAAAATATGTCACCTGTATCATGCACCTCGAGATGCCGCAGCACACCGCCCGGGACACGACGCGCCAGTGACGACCACAGAGGTGTTGCTGAACGATTGGCAGCCTTTGTTTCGGCGGAGGCTCCAAACAAGGACGATGCTAGATCGTCGTTCGATTTTCTGTAACAATCAGAATTTATTAATGTGAATTCATTATTAGCTACCAATAATTATTGAATTCTAAACACAAACAATATACCATCAAGAGCTTGTGACATAATTTGATGTCTATATAAGTAGATTTAGAATATATAATTTCTCATTTACTCTATAACTTTAGAACGACTTTACCTATTTCATTTCAGATGGTTCTTAGGGAAAGAAATTGGATATTTTCAAAAACTTGAAAGACTACTTGAACTTCACACATTTGGCAGCTCGCGCGATTGATTGGTTTATTCGTAGCCTTATATTACAAAGACAATGTCAGGACCACGTCTCTAAAGTCAGCTCCTTAATTATACAATAGTGGTTAAAATCAGAATTAGCACGGGTCTCCCAAAAAAATGTTATAGCACTACCAATAAGCAATAGCACTACCATTTCAACCACTTCGCCTCTTTGTAACGAGAATGGTAAGTACCTATAACAGCTAACGTCAACCTATAATATCTACAGTTACGTGTGATGTGAAGTACCTACGATCCGTCCGATCCGTTTAACCAGATGAGATTTACATATCTGTACATTGCGATGGACGTAACGAGAGTTAACCTACAGCACTGCACATGCAACGCAATGGATGTATTGATTGTTATCCTGCTACGATTTATAGCTCCATGCAACGCGATTGATGTAACGAGCGTGAACCTATACTGTAATTTTTACGTTCATAGAACCCGACGGATTTATTGATAGCTAACCATTTTCAGCTATGTACAAAGTGAGCAGCGTAAATGTCGAACGAGTGTAATGCGACTTACGGTTAAAAATAAAGTGCAGAGTGATACCACGCAACGCAAGCAATTACGAATCGTATAAAAAACTGTACAGTTTGTTGGATAAAATAACTAAAACTAAAAATATTTTTGATAAGTATACATACTTGGATAACTTTTTGGACGCCCTTGATTTCGATTCTTTGTAGGAGGTCTTCTTGGAACTTTTTGGTTTTTTCGGCGCTTCAACAACGTAGTCTTCTTCTACGTCCGATGTTTGCTGCTCCGAGTCGGAGTATAGAGCATGTGCGTTGCGTTTAAGCTTTGAGTCTGACCTGTAGGATAAAAAACAAAGATAAAGAATTATTTTAAGTTCATGTTGTCTCATACAATCACTAAAACCATAAGCATTATTAAATAATTCTAATGGTAAAGCGCATTGTACAAATAAAGTAAGACGACAACAAGTCAAGATATATTTCCATAGTGAAGTATGTTGCGGAAATTATCCTAATTTGTTGTAAGTAATAAAAATAAGAAAATTAGACTTACGCACATTTCGATGCAGTTGAGGCAGAATAAGTTTCAGCGAGAGAATTAAAATCACTTAACAATTCACTATTAAGTATTTAGCGAATCCTCCGATGACTGTGACTGAAATTGGTTAGAAGGAAGTTTTATACCCAATTTCGCTATAGATTTTACACACTACATGTAAATAATAACACACATACGTATGCCACCATTCAGCAATTATTTTGTTAATAAACAGTTTTATTGAATTACAAATATTTTGCAATAACATAATATTGGAGCAACTTATAGCATATCAGTTTAGGGATCCGTAAACTAAATAAGTAGGTAACTGATTTTACCAATTATTACATTTTATAAAACACATTTCACAAATAATTATTAGTTATCATATTGAAAATATGATCCGTGTAATGCTGGCAGAGTAAAAGAACATCAACCCATATCCTCCTAAGGGTGTCGTAGAAGGCAACCGTTGGTTTAGCAAAGGGGTATTAATCACCTTATACTCCAACGTAGGTACTGTTGACTGTAGATAAATCAACAGTGCGATAAGGGCAGACTAGCATAGCATCGACCCATATCCTCCAATGGGTGTCGTAGAAGGCCACCGTTGGTTTAGCAAAGGGGTATTGATCACCTTATCACCTCCGTCTACCAAACTGTACTGGGCAAGCATGGTGAATTACATTTCACATAAATTAACATACTACCTTTAGCAACTATCATTTAAAATAAATAAAATATTAATACCTACTGAACCCACACTTTAATAATTAATTAAAATTGCATTCGCTTTAGATTTGCATGCGATGCATTAAATATGTTTATCAATATAATTAATAATTTATTTCATATTTCCATCAATTGCACTAATTTTGACGATTTAGGACTTCTGACTAATATTTTGTGTACACACACATTACAATATTGATATTGTGATCAGCATATTGTTTGTATAAAACTAGCAGATTTTTCATGTTCAAACCAGTCTCTGTTTGATTTGCCTAATTGCTGCCCAACTACGGACCTGGTTTCGGCCTGCCGGTTGGCTTCAGCAAGGAAGCTCTGAGATCAGGGACTGTTGAGCTATTTCTAAACTACTCTATTTTTGAGTAGTTTAAGTTGTAAGTGGTATTCAATAACTTTTTATTAAGTAGATATCAAAGTTATAAAGTCAGTGTGGAACGTGAAAAGAATTCAGGTGAGTTTTTTTTTTTCCCCTTCAACATTACCAGTTTTCGTTCTTTTCAACAAGATTCGGTTCAGTACCTTGTTTTTTTAGTATCGTGAAAATACACAGTCTCAATAACGATTTTTCCAAGAGTTGCAACTTTATGCGTTGATACTTTCGAAATTTGTTAAAAAATTTGATGATACTTTTTTCGTCATAAAAATCATAGTCTCGAGATAGCATTCGTACAATTTTCGTAAATTAAATTTCACAACTTCTCGCGACCCCGTTGATGTGTCCATCCATAGCAAGAGCTGTCTGCACTGACCCACCGAAACGGTATAAAATCAAATCTGAATTAAATCAATATCGACCGACTTCCATAAAAATAAATTGGGAAGGCTGGCTCACATCGTTTCATCCGACGGCGCACGAAGTGCGACGTAGCGAGCTTGCGAGCGGTGAGGATGAAATGATGTGAGCCAGACTTCCCAATTTATTTACTACTAATACTGTTATTTAATCTAAAGGTAGGGTTAATTGTTGTACTAAAAAAGTTTTTTCTAATATGAATCAAATGTATTAAATTATCGTAAAATTCTTCATTACAATCGCAAGGAACAACCGACACATGCACCCTAATTTATTCTATTCTTAATTAATGACGTCGCGATACATATGTATGCGTTACGCATTTTACCAATGTCAAGCAAAAATTTAAATAAAGTAACAAAAATTGTACGGTAGATTTGAGTTAAAAATGGAGTTTCTCAACACGTGTTTTTAAAACGGACTTTCTCCCGAATTCTTGTCGTGGAAACGCGTGTTAAGAGACTGCATTTTTAACCTTGATCTACCGTACAATTTTCTGTTACTATAAGTACATATTTTTACTTGACATTGGCGAAGTGCGTTATATATCACGAACGCCATTTATTTAAAGAAAAAGTTTTTACAACAAGTACTCGGGAGAATCTCCACACGTGCACGCGCTGAACGTAACAGACGCCATTAACACCACGAAACTATAAAAATAATAATTCCATTCGTACAAAGTGAAAAAAGTCTATAGAGCTTTTGTCATTGTAACAGAATTATGGTAGAATCCCTTTAAGGAAGGATGATAAACGTATTTCTCAGAGGTCTTTGACAGTCGGCGCGTCGCCGTAACACAGCACAGATGACCTTTGAACTGTTCCAAGAATTTATTGCATAAGGATTACATTGGATATTACTCCAATTTGATAAAGAAAAAAGATATGTATTTGTTAGAACATGTGTAAATGAAAGAGTTTACATTATATACAGTGACTCTGCTTGATTCCTTTTCGAGTAGTTCAGTGATCTAAATATTTTCGACCACAATTAATTACTCCCAAAACTCATTACGTTGCTAAAACATTTCACACCGCACTTTAAAACTAGTGTCAACTTGCGTATTAGAACTATTTCAATTACGAACGTTAACAAGGTGGTGACTGGATATAGTTATGTGATAATACTGGTTAGTGCCGAAGCCTCGCACACCTAGTGCCTTGTCTCCTGACTCCCTCAGAACAAACAGGTGGCTAATTGGATTCCTAGTTGCATCGGGATGACACAAATAAAAGTATCGGTTTGATATATGCTGACATATATAGAGTTTCTGTTATTTGTTGTGTATCTGTGAGATTACTGAGCACCCTCTGGAATGAAAATATGAAATACTACCGTTTCTCAGCTAAACTAAAAGCAAAACCAATTTCTCTATATGAAAAAAAATGTGCTCACTCAATTCTCGCAGACCAATCATAAGAACCTAACTTAGTGTCCGGCGTAGATATCGATGATTGTGTTAAAAAGTAGTTTATTTCCTTCCTAGGTGACAGGCTGGCCACCTGACACTTATTATAGGCGCTGCATGGCCCATACTGCCGGATGTGGCTTTATATGTAAAAAAGTGTTACCAAAGGCTCTGTTCAATCTGAAGATCAAATATGATCACGCTCGCAATCTCATCTCATCATGTATGAATGTATGTATTTCCTTCAGAGCAAGGTCTAATCTATGTCTATACCCTGAAAAGTCTTTACGGGTGAATAGGTAACCCTAAACCATCGAATTGATCACCCAGGTGTTATGGGCTATAATAATAATAATAATATATTTCCACGCTCACACCAATTATCTAGCCCAAATTAAGTATCATTAAGAACTTGTGTTATGGATACTAGATAACGGACAAATTGAATATACATAATACTATAGATATTTTATAAATAAACTTAAATAAATACATTAAGAACCATGACTCGTGAACAAATGTTCATGTTCATCACACAAACATTTGCTCCTACCAGGACTCCAACCCAGACCGCTTGATGTGTAGGCAGCGTTACTGACCCCTTCACCACGACGGCGCCTATGTAGGTAGATAGACTATTATTTAAGTAATAATATATAATAATAAAGACTTTAATTTCATAAAATTTGCTTAGTTCTATAACATAGCTCTAATTACCTGTCATCCAACCGTAAAAATGCTTCAGAAACCGCTCATTTAGCATTCTGTACAAACTGGAGCTGAGCCAGAATAATTAAAAGCCGAGATATTGCGTATGCCAGTATAGTACTAAATTGAAAATTTAAATAGAAGCATATTAATGTTGCACTTTATAATTGCAGTGATATTAGTTGCACACAACGGATTGTACGCGCACCCATTATTATAATTAAGTCCACATCCAGCACAAGAATGGAAAAGCATTTCATTTTGATTATTTTGTTTATTGTTATTTTGTTTGCTTTACGTAGCTTTGCGGATAGAAATGAGAATATTGAGAAGCATTGCTGGGGTAAAATTAAGTGACAGGATATACAATATATTATATTATACATTTTTTTTTTATGTGACGAGATAGCAAACAAGCTTGCGGCCCACCTGATGTTAAGTGGTCACCGCTGCCTATAGAGACTTGCAATATTAAGTGTAAATCACTTAACACGGCAAGTGCGTTTGCCATCCTGGGGACTAAGATGATATGCCCTCCATGCCCAGTGATTACACTGGCTACCTTTCCCTTTAATCCGAAACACAGCGAACTGCTTCACGGCAGAAATAAGAAAGGCGGTGGTACCTACCCAGACGACCCTACATATGGGTCTACCACCTAGTTAAACTACATTAAATATATTCATAATTTCATAACGTTATTGTATATTCTGTCACTCAATTTTACCCCAACAATGCTTCTCAATATTCTCATTTCTATCCGCACAGCTATTAGTTAATATGCTTGGAGTTCTGCGATAAGTCAGTCTGTCTTTTATTACTCTAAGTGGACGGCAGTCGTTCTAATATCTTTAAATAGCCGTTCTAAAATAAATAAACTATAAAAAGGTGTGATTTGCAGGTTTGAAAGAAGACATAGGGACAGGACTAGAGAATGTGATGCTCGAATGGTTTGGTCATGTAGAAAGCGTAGGTGAAGCAAGTAAAAGTAGATTGACGAAACTTTTATATGAATCTGAGTTAATAAAATACAATTCAGCATGAAAAAATATTAATATTAGCAGTTTTTTCTAAAAGTAGCTAAATATGTAAACAAAATCAAGAACAACTTTACAACACACGTAGGTTACTTTGTTAGTTTCTTAATAAACGTTTCTCGACAAATTTATTTTCGTAATATTAGTTTCAAACAAACGACATTTTAAGCGAAACATTTGTACAAAGGATGTTAAAATTCTAATTATTTGATAGCACATAATTAAATGAAAGCTCACTTTGGGTCAATTCGGGATGTTTGGTATTGTCTGCGTATAATTAACTGTACTTTGATATTCATTGTAAGCCTAACAGTCCACCATACAATATAGAATTTATATTTTATTGTCGTCTAACTTTATAATAAACGACACATTTTCGTATTTAAATATTACTAGCAGTTTCCCCATTTTTAAATTGCTAACTTATTACTAACTAGCTGCCAAGTAACATGTTTATTTGATTAATTTGCAAAAAAAAATATGAACTATTTATCAAGATAATAACTATCCTATTGTCTAATTTGGACCAAGGAAAACACATTCACAAAATTCTATCAAAACGGTAGTTTCTGAGATTAACCCGGACAAACAAACAGACAAAAAATAAAAATAAATAGATTTTAGGTTTTGGTAATATGCTAATGAGCTTAGAAAAAAACATTTATTTAAAAATTACAGGCAGTTCCATTTTATTTATATGTATACAGAATGACTGGGAAGGGAGTTTCTTGAAGCCGAGTTCTTGTTTTAAAAAATCTTGTTGAGAGACTACATTGCTAATTCAATCTACTCTACAATTTTAGTGTGGAATAATCTTTTTCACTCGACGTTGGTTAATTGTCTAATTTGAAGCCATAATCAAGATGAAGATGACTGGGAAGATCTGACCCGAAGGGTAATCGAAACTCGGGACCTCTGCATCGAATTCCGTTGAAAGACACTTATCAGCTCGGGAACCGTATGACCGCTTTTTGCTATGAAAAATTATTTTTAAATAAAAAAACCGCCTTATAAACTAAAAGCGGATAAATAAAAAATTTGTTTAATGAAATCTAAATGTTTTTTGAGATTGGTCCCAAATACAAGTGACAACGTTTATTCTAAATATTGAGGTTGGCACAAACCTCAAAAAACATTTAGATTTTTATAAACAGAATTTTTATTTCTCCGTTTTTAATTTTGAAGGCGGTTTTTTTTTGAAAATAATATTTTTTTTTACTTTTTAGTGTTTTAAGTTTAGAAATTTGTAGTAAACTATCTCTAGATCTTTTAGACACACAAGTGATAAGATCACGATATTATCTATGTCAAATAAATAGGCATTATTAAGGATAACTCAAAAACTTCTCGTCAGATGGCGATCAAATTTAAATGGCACCACATGACAAGCACCAGCTTCGAAAGAGTCTTCAAAATCGGTACACCCAGTAAAGAGTTATGATGTAACAAACATAAAATCAGTTAAAATGAGGCAGTGCTCTACGGTCCATAGTCGTTTCGTAGCCGCTGTTCCGTAGGTCCGTAGTCATTTCGTAGCCGCTGTTCCGTAGGTCCGTAGTCGTTTCGTAGCCGCTGTTCCGTAGGTCCGTCGTCGTTTCGTAGCCGCTGTTCCGTAGGTCCGTAGTCGTTTCGTAGCCGCTGTTCCGTAGGTCCGTAGTCGTATCGTAGCCGCTGTTCTGTAGGTTCGTAGTCGTTTCGTAGCCGCTGTTCCGTAGGTCCGTAGTCGTTTCATAGCGACTGCTCCGTAGGTCTGTAGTCGTATCGTAGCCGCTGTTCCGTAGGTCCGTATTCGTTTCGTAGCCGCTGTTCCGTAGGTCCGTAGTCGTATCATAGTCGCTGTTCTGTAGGTCCGTTACGTGACCGCTGTTCCGTAGCCTTCAAAATAAAAAAGAGGTGTTCCCCTTTCGAATTTATAAGTGTGCTACGACCTTATAGAGTATAGGGTTTATTAAGGGGGTGATATGGGCTGGTGACCTTTGCCATACTAAACGGAGCGCCCCGCGCATGTATAAAACACTCAGAAAAAAAAAACACAAAAAAACTAACTGTTGATTATTCTTAACAAGATGCTACCTTTTTCTCACATGAATATTTAAATAATCAAATTATCTACAAGGTGAACAAAGTTTTTTTAAAATAAGTTCTAGTAGTTTCCAAGTGTTGTCACTTTTTAAGGGTTCCGTACCTAAAAGGGTAAAATGAGACCCTATTACTAAGTCTCCGCTGTCCGTACATCCGTCCGTGCGTCTGTAACCAGGCTGTATCTCATGAATTGTAATAGTTAGACAATTGAAACTTTGACAGATGATGTATTTCTGTTTCCACTATAACAACAAATACTAATAAACAGATAAAATTACTTTTTTTTTATTAGTATTAATATTTATTTTCTAGTATTAATATTTACGCGTTTTTAAACGCAAAAATAAAAATTGTTCCAGATGAAATTAATTAGAAATTGCATGTACACTCTTATAACCCCAATACATTTTCCACACATAGTTTTAAAGTTTAATTTGAACCGATATTTCTATTGCAACGCAACAAGCTAGTATAACATCAAAGTTAATATAAGCAATTCAGCTTCATAAAGGATTTATTCTGACATTTTTCATATAAATCTGAAGCTTTTCGCACGGCCCTACTCCTACGGGAACTATTTGATATAACGAGGATAAAAATGAAATTGCCGGTAGCGTATTCATTTTTATTTTTTGCCGCCATAACTTTTCTTTCTCTATCAATTATAAGACTTTACAATCTCATAAAGTAAAACTACATTATTTGGACATGAAGCTTCCAAATTACAATTCCGTAATTAGTGACATTATATCACAAGTAGTCTTTGGATAATTCTAATATCAGATGAAAGCAATTAAGTGCTTGTATGCAGCCTGTTACGCTTCCCAAATGAAATTTCACTCCGTTGAATTCTCAGAATGTCAAGATTTTAATAATACAGAATCTAAAATCTACTTTCGGAAAACACTAGGTACAACGAATTTCCATTCTTCGCATAATTACACTTTTTACCCCGCTACAGCGACTGGCAAACTTTGGTCCTAGGGATGTGCTGCCGTACGTGCTTGAATATTAAAAGGAAAATTTAAAAAATTTAACTAGGTACTTCGTAACGTATGTATAACAGGAGTGCAATTTGGAATAGTTGTGGGAAGCATGTTGTTTATACATGGAACTCTGAGGCGCATTAGTAAAAAAAAATATGTATAAAACATTCGGTCAATTCGTTGGATTAACATTTGTTTCAAATTATATAATAATTCTTATGTATATTAGTCTTGTTCGGTACAACTCTTACTCTAACAATTACTCGTCCTTGCTAAACAAAATAGTCTCTCTTTGCAATGCAAGCTTAAAGCATTAGATTGTGTAAAAATAATTAAATAAATAATCAAAATTTGCATTGTTGGATCCTTCTTCAGCAAACTTAGACGAATATTATAAAATCATAAAGCATCAAGAATACTCTTGATGCTCTAATGTTTCGTAACTAATCATTGGGAACGGAATGTCAGTAAAGAAAAAAATTAACACAGGTCAATTAAGGATTTTAAATAAACGGGAAAATCCATCTATCCACTGAGCATTGGTTTTCCTGTATTTTTATTTTATTATTTGTAACATTTTTATTGAAATAATTACTAAACCTTTATAGCTACATATTTCCCCGCTTACACCTAGATTATCTAACCAATATTAACATTAACAACTTATTGTATATGTCGTAGGACGATTGTATATGCCTGGGCACATCGTGAAACACTACTCGACCATTAAAATCTCGACCTCGAACTGTTCGAGTAACACATTTTCTAAAAATGTTAGTGTTCAGGAGTAATCCGTGATTCAGGGTTATTTTTTATGACTACGCGGGGCGGACAGTTTCTGGCAGAGTTTAGTGGACTATAACCTTATATATATTATAGGGACACAACCCGGCTTCGCATGGAATTTCTCGGTTTTTCTCTACTTTTATGCATGTATTACAGACATATCAACAATACCTCTTGAAGCACTCTATCTATTGCTGAAAACCGCGTTGAAAATCATCACGGCGTAGTTTAAAAGTTCTAACTGTACAAACAGACAGGGCGACATCATGTTATACCATGTAAGTATAGATTATCCAGCCATGCTCCATGACTCGTGATCAAAATGTTCGTGTTCCTCACAAAAACTTTTTTTTTCACAATAATGCTAAAACTATTGTTGTGTCGACAGGCATTGATAATATTCTGTTAAGCCGGGTCCAGATATGATCATTTGCCCGATCCGATCAGCGTATCCGTATCAGCGTATCACGTATCAAGCCCCGTATCAAGTTGTGGACGCCTCGATTTGCTCCGTATGAAAACCGTATGAAACCGACATGACATGGGACGGGACGTATCATAACGGGGTATCAAGATCGCGTATCATGATAGGTGTACATGTGCGATCATGATACGCGTCGGCGATACGGATACGCTGATCGGATCGAGCAAATGATACATATCTGGACCCAGCTTTAGCTAGCAAGGTGGACTTAAAACAAATCTTGCCACCATAGGCTGGTGGCAAGATCCACATCAGGCATAGATCTGTTATCCCCTCGGGATTGTAGGATCTCATTCTCTGGTTCACTTCCCAACCAGGACACCTACGAACCCAGACCTCGATGTCTTACTGATCACTCCACCAAGAGGACTTCACATGTGTGTAATAACTATCCAGGACTACCCAAGTACCTGAAATTAAAGAAACGAAGAATGCCTCATCTCTAGTTTGGACACAAATGTTCGTGAAAAACATAACTTGCATACAAATTAGTTCAATTAGAGATTGTTTTAGGGCGACGTTGGTGTAACCTTCTGTGGACGCAGCTTGTGTTTCTCTGCCGTGACAATCTAGATTTTTAAAAAGTTTAAACTATTTAAATAAGATTTAAATGCAGTATCACATTGGTCCGAAAGTTTTATGTTTATTAGTCATAATTTTAATTTAAATTTTAAATACATTTTAAATACAGATATTTGAAAGTTTGGTCAAATCCAACGGAGCTTATGTAACCTGGAAAATTCCTCTGTCTCTGAAATTTTGCATGGGATGAAGTTAGGTAATACAGATAATACAGCCAATTACACTCGTATCGTCTACAGTGTGTTACCTACGTCTTATTCACGAATTCGTGAATAAGTTTTCATATCCAATTTCTTAATTCATAAGAAACCTTGCGAGTAGCACCACCAACTGGGCGAGTTATTATGACCACTCCATTAAACTTATCACAAGTTTTGTATCACGGATGTGTAGCGGGACCTGGGGTAGCCAAAATATTCAATTGGCGTATCCTACGTTGGCTGGGCGCCAGGCGCCGTGCATATTGATGTGCCAAACTGCCAACTTTTACCGCCGACTCAGCCCATCGAAAACTTGAGCCAACCTGCCAAACTGTGCCCTGCCTGATACCACGACTTTAATGAGCTATCTACGAAGTGTCCTAAACGGAACGATGCACGCGAGCGGACCGTCAGACGCCGCACTTAAATTATTGATGATTGTCAAATTCTATTGATATCTCGGAAAGAATATCGAAACGAGAATAAAATACACCAACCTTCCTTCCGTTCCGAACGCCCTAGATACTGTTATCGGTGTAGAGAATCTTCCGCGGTAGATACCCATCGACAAGAAATCCTCTATGGAGGTTCGCCTTACAAGCTACAGGAGTTACCAAAGTCCACAACTTCTAGAAAACCCCGGTGACGCTGTAAAAGTCATCTGCGGCCAACGACAACATTCAACGGCATTTAACACAAAGCGCCGGCGAAGTGAACGCCTTTAGCTAAAATGTAGTGTTGCCATAGAGAATAATTGCAAGTCATTTTAGTTACTTTATAATTATGTTACGATCTGTAATAAGTTTTATTTTTATGGGCTTAACCTTTTGATTCTCTTCAACTGAATTGGAAACCCCAAAGGAAGTTATCTTATTAGAAACTATGAATGTAACATATTTATACAAAGAAATTTACAGGTAAAACTAGAAGCCACAATTCTCGAGTTATTGTGCTAACGCACAGATACACACACACAGAATTCCAAAACTGTATTGTTGGACTCTAAAATCTAGAGGTCGAATTTTTTGACGATTACAAGACCTCCATACTACGTATACGAGAAAGTAATATACCGAAAAAAATCGGGAGTGGTCTCCCCTTGACTTTCTCGTATACCGGAAACGACTCATATTTTGATGCCATACATGCATGTGAAATTTTGGTCACCCATCTGAGTACCGACCGCGCACTTGGTTGCTTAACTTTCGCGATCGACGACTCAAAAGTTCATAGAAACCTTATATTTTGACGTCACACTTGCCTGTTAATTTAGTTGCAATAAGTTGAAATAAAGCATACTCGAATTATCGTGCTAACGCACAGAAACATAGACACACACAGAGACATAATTCCAAAAACGGTATTTTTGGACTCAGGAAGGTCCAAAATGTGTAAATCCGTCAAAATCTCGAGGTCAAATTTTTTTACGATTACAAGACTTCCTATAAACTACGTACACAAGAAAGTAACAATCTCTCAGACGCCGGGATTGCGAAGGATGCTGGGTTCAATTCCCGCCTGGGGCAAGACGATTTATTTCAGTGTATTTTTTCTATTTTTTAAAAATATTTACACGTTCGTAAACGAAAAAATTATTCCGTAAGTTATATTATTGTTCACACCATTAGTTTTTGGGCAATCCGTTTTAAAATGGCGCCACAATGTAAAAACAATTGACAGTCAGATGATACAAACTAAAAAGCCAAAGATTTCCATTTTCAAATGTTGCAATTATGTACTTTTTAAATATTGTTTAAGTAAGTGGCCAGTTCCGGAAACTTTTAGTGTGACCTATGTATCTTCAAATATTGTACCCAGTGGAAGAAGAGCCCGATTGTGAGGAGAGCTAATGCAAGAGAGTGCACGCCGCACTCACCTTATTGACGTGCAAGGTGATTATTTGCGCCCCTTTTGATAAAATTAGTGTTCTAAGAAAGATGGAATACGTGTGCTGGCAGAGAAATATATTTCGTGATGGGGAGTCATAGATTTGGCAAAAATCTTTGTAAATTATTATAGAGAAACATCTGTCGGTGATGTTTTCAGAGATGCACTGGACAGAGAGTAGGGCCAAATTTGGTGTCGCAAACGTCTATGTTACGGTAATCATTTACCAACCGTCGAGCCGTGTCCTGTTTTAATAAGTTTATGCTTTTAAATCAGACTAAACAAACCTCAATCATAATTTTTGTGTGGTCGGTCGAAAGACCCCAACTTCCCATAATATCCTTTCGCAAAATGTTTTATATCCTTTTAAATTCGCTTATTTCAGAACTGTTGCCATAAAACCCAGGGTCCCTTCTCATACTTATACAAGACGCGAAATGTAAGCGTAACATGGTACTCACGTAATATGTGAAAATTTATTCCGAACGCCACATTAAACTCTGCCAGAGGAAAAAAATAATATCTTCACAAAATTACTTAAGCGATAGGTGATGCTGAAGTAATACACATATTATTCATTAAAAATTGTGAAATTAAGTGTACCAATAGAAATAACCTTGGAAACCTTGGAAGAAATAACTTTAGCTGAAGTAAAGTATCCTTAATATTGATAGCAAATTTTACGAAAACAAAACACTCCTTTATTTTCAAAAATAGATAATGCGTTTATTGATTTGTTTTAAAAATAGGAATTATATTCTAAAAATTTTAGAATATAATCCTAGTGGTTGATTATGGAATACTATTTCATTCAAATGGCTGCCTTGGCTGCATTAGCTCATACAATAAACCAAATTTTTCAGTACATTTTCGAGAGTATGGAGCTGTATTTTACCGACGATTGCACTGATTATCCACGCAGGGTGATTAGCATAACATTCATCTAATAACAATCCAGTTTCACGCACACGGTTGACAAAATTGTCCCCATCTTTTTCCCTGATTTTGAACAAATTTTCTTGCATATTCGGAAGAAGATTATAAAATAAGTTTTACTTAGGAGATAAGTTTTAATTAGAGATTAATTTAATATTTCTAAGGTTGTTCAAGCGTAAATCGACTCATTTCATAAACCGCATCATACCAACTTGTCTATGACATTTTTTATGTTTTATTTCGTTTAATATCTGCAGAGAATTCGCAATTTCCACTGCAAGCGGAAGACAGTAGAAAGTTTTGGCCGGGCAATTTGTGGTAGCCATACTACAACCAAAAGGTCTATCTTATCAGCGACCCACCTGTGAACTTACCATGAAACTGTATCATTCCGAAATATTAGATTGGTAAAAAACTTTTTATGATTGGAATTTTTCTCTAACTAAAAGGATATCTACTATATTGTAAATTTCGACCAAATTTTAGTACATTAACTTGAGTATTTTACAAATTTAAAATGAAATTATACGAAAATTACATAATTCCCAGTAAGAAATTAGATTCATCCTGTTAATAATTTAGCGTATTAATAACTCCCTATAATACTAACTAAAATAACATTTTAATCAATCTTTAATTCATGTAGATCGATTAAATGATAAACTTAATATCTCTTTACTAATGCATCAGACATCGACAACATTATCTCTCGATAAAAGCCTTATAATGCATTAGAATATTAATTCTACTAAAGTAAAATGGTTATTTCAGTTTTAAATCGTATTTTCAAAGCTTTCACGTTTTCTTAAACTTCATCTTTTGTTAGAAGTGAATCTAAAAATATTGTATTTATTAATGTTCGTGCTAACATGGCGTGTTGTATACTAATAAAGGTGCAACAACCGTCATGTATTACATATTACGTTTTTGTGAAACCAAAGAGCACACGGTCATACTGTTCTGTGAAAACTTATGTGAACATTAACGATTCGGTTTTGGTTTCACGATAACGGATGTAGCATAATAGTACTTATGATGCTACTTGCGTTATCGTAGAAACCATCGTTTTGTCATAGAACGGCGAGTTAGGTTTTGGAGTTAACGAAAGACCTTTTGTCTTCAAACGTATTAATGAACATTGCTTTTTGCAACTCTATACTCCTGTCACCTCGAGCCAGATTATCCAATCCCCACAGACTAGAGTATTTGCGCCCGGATAGGAGGGATGCGTTTTTACGCTAAAATGCCTTTGCAATTTTTCTCTCACCACAAAAAAGGAAACGCGAATATTTTTAAGCATTTCTGTAATACGACTGTGTGTCACACATTTTCATGGTTTGACTCAAAAACATCACGAAGAGGTTGTTGACAATTAAAAAATAAATTCACCTCTTAAGTCCTGTTATATAAAAATAGTTAATTCTATATACACTTATTTCTAGTAAATTTAGAACTATATCAGTTTTAAGCTTTTGATACCTGCGTCATATATTTGTGCGAACTGCTGAAATCATTATAGAGTAGAGTGCCACAAACTTATCTGACCTGGTGGCAAGAATTAGAACTACAATTTACCCATAGATATTTTAACTTTTCTATGACACATTTGTTCACCACTAGCGACGCCACCACCGGTTGAGATAAGGTTGTGGCACTGTAAATGTCTTGATTGTCGACTGTGGTATATTGGTTTACTGAAGCAGAGAGTAATTACCCTGTGACTGTTGTTAATGCCTCTTTTGAGCCGTGCTGGCAACCTGCCTCTTTTTCCATGTCCATCACACATTACTGCCTTACTACCGATGTGGCTATATTTTAACTGAATATATCGAGCTTTGAGAGATTAGATATATTCAGAAAGCTCTGAAAAGAGTTGATCTTTTGAAATTATAAGTGTGATAAATAGAATATTTGTATTTTTAGAGTCATTATTGTATAATAATGACTCTAAAAATACCAACTTTTTGGTGTATACCAATTTTTGGTGTATACCAACCAATGTTCAATTTTGATGTTCAACAGGAACCATTATTTATTATATTTAAAAAAGGAAACGAAATATGTATGTACCTATACCGTATGAAAAATAGACAACATCGATGCTGGCATACAATTGAACTGAACTGCACACAAAAAACACTGAAAGCAACTAAGGGTAAGTGAATTAAATGGTATTTTCAATAACTTTAAGCACTCCGCATCATAGTTCCTCGCAATGTACTTTTATCGGTTTCTCATCATTCAGGCGGGCTCCATCGATGTGACGTCTCTATTGTTCTGTTCAGCGTTTGTACGAGCGACGCTCTTTTGTCTGCCGGCGGTGATCCATTGTATGATAAACAAAATACCTCCTCACTAATGCACGCGGGTGATTGATAGCGGTCCATAATGACCTTTTACGATCCTATTAATAAGACATTGAAGCTTTGTAGCCATAAGATACTAAAACTAATCAAACAAGGCTATAGAGTTTCTTTATCATAGTTTTGATACCGATAGTCCTACGCTGGTTACATATCCATTGGGTCTTAAAACAAGCCTTAAACGCCAAATCTCAAATTGAAGTATATTAAAATTTTGATTCTTTGGATAAAATTTGACCTTAAGTTTTTTTTAGTCTTGTCTGCGTGGTGGATTACAACTCTAAGTACAAGTTTGTATGCATTCTATGCGCTCGCCACAGGCGTATCGTGTAAACCCTGGACGTTCCGGGAGACTGATGGTATGAAGACACTAATCATTATCGTGAAATACGAAGTAAAAGGTGCATACGTGCTTAGCAAGCCTTCGAGAGCGAGCATGCTGGTTAAGATTAGTAGCATCTCTTTGTTATCTACTAAATCAGGATTCAAATATTTGATGAACTTACATACAGTCCACTTTAAATCGAACAAATTTTATGGTGTGATATCTTCTTCTTCGTACGGGCTTTATTCGCAATTGCCGAATTTTGCAGCTTTGTAGGATGAAAGGCTCCCAGCCTTCAGGCCCAGCGCCTTTATGCGTCTGAAGATATCCTGGACTCTAACGGGTGTTCCCAGGTATGTGATCAACTCATTGTATTCCATCAGGACGTGAGCATCCGTTTCTTCTGCGCCCATGTATCGCATGTAGGTCTGTCCGTTATTCCGCGGTTGAAAATGTATTTCGGCCAATTTTTGCATCATGGAATAACACGCTGCAAGCTTTGGTAGTAAAATGTTTACTTTGCCTTAAGAAAGTTATCGCAAGCTTATCACTCCCATGAATGCTACCCAGTATGCCATCACCCATAAAATAAGAAAAGCTTACAAACTTCGCGTAACATAACTTTAGCTTTTCAATATCCTTCATTCTCGTACTTGTAAAAAGTTTAAAAAAATATATTTTCTAATACCTTCAGAAGGAAAATAAATAAAACGTTTGACCTCGGTTATTTTATGTGGCGCCTGAATATTGAAACTGCTAAGTGACTGCAACTAATCACAGTAAAGAGGTACCAGCAGTATTGTGTCGTTATTATTGCAGTAAGTAACTACAGTATTTTGGTCTCACACTGAGCCACGACTGTGTGTTAAAGATACACGTATATTTTCTCTCAATATAATTATTGAAAGCTTATTGTGAAATGTTTTGATTGCGACTTATTCAATTCAAAACTAAATGCAATGGAGAAATTGTTTAGGGAAACCCTTTAACTTTTTATGTTATTTAGCTGACAGACAAGCATACGCCCTGCTCGGTGCTAAGCAGTCACAGACGTGACACTCGCGACCAACCGTAATCCCCTTCCCTACCCGTGGTGGAGCCTTCCAACCCACGCGTAGATTGACGCTACAAAATACAGTATTTCTATCTGACGAACGCAGTTGAGCCATATCACCGAGAACGCTCAGTGCCAGTGCACACAGAGATAATGTACATGATATCTATACAAATCATAGATTTATAATTACTGACGTTAAGACTACTAGGGCGAGCGAGACCAAAAAATACACTAATGTGTGAGTAATGCACATGTGTGCGTGAAAAATAGTATGACTTAGGCCGCCTGCGTGTACGTGATATGGTCTCATCTATCTATCTCATTCTAATATACGTGTTAGTGTGCTCTTTCTCTTTCACATTTCCCATCTACAGTTTCCTATATCTATGACACAAACAGACAAAGCTCACACAAGATAAAAAAAACCGGCCAAGTGCGAGTCGGACTCGCACACCGAGGGTTCCTCGGTATAAACTGCTGTATCTTTTGATCGCGTTAACTTAGAAGTTTGATTTTTTCACTGCTTAAATGGACAATAGACTTAGGTATTTGGTATAAATTTCAATTTGATACCTTTATTCGTTCGTGAGAAATAAGGTAGTAAGTTTCATTTTATTAAAATATTTTTATTATATTATATAACTAAAAAAATGTAATTTTCGCAATTTTTCCTATATTTGCATTATATGACAATGCTTCATGCCAAATTTCAAGATTCTGAGTTTACGGGAAGTATCCTGTAGGTTTTGATTCCTTTGCGAGTGTCGGAAATTTGTTGAAAATATCGACATAATCGGCTGTATCTTTTGATTGGCTTGGCTTAGAAGTTTGATATTTTCACAGCTTAAAGGGACAATAGACCTGAGTATTTCATGTGAATTTTAGCTTGATACGTCCACGCGTTCTTGAGATAAAGGGTCTTGACAGACAGACAGATAGACGGACAACAAAGTGATCCTATAAGGGTTCCGTTTTTCCTTTTGAGGTACGGAACCTAAAAATAGTGTAATTTTTTAAATATTAGGTGAAAAAACTAGAACGGTGATAGAACTGATCTATCTGCATGAGGATTGGTGACAGAAAAGGACTTTATACGTTCCTTCCGATCCAAAACATGCAGGAATCAGAGGTTACGGTTTTAGATTAATAATTTTAAAAAGACTAACACAACAGGTAATTTTGGTTTTAAAAGTGAAAACCATAGGAAAGGATCGCTCCTGGAAAGTTAAAACCCATTTCCACTCAGACGTCATGGAGATAGAAGCCATTTTTTTCTCTTCACGAACGCCCTAGACCACAGAGTAAAGAACACTCTAATCGGTGTAGAGACTCCACCGCGGGAGATGCTCACCGACTAGAAATCCTCTGTATGACGTTCGAATAACCGGCTAAAGGACCCACCAAGGTCCTCGTGTTCTCAAAAATTCGCTGACAATGAGAATGCCATCTTAGAGCCAGTATTACCAGCAGTAAAGTGTTACCGAAAATAATAGTTCTAAAAAAACTAAAAAACACGCTTTTATACATAGTAAATCGGACTAAAAAGTGAAAAATAACTTTTTGGTATAGAAACTAAATGATGAACGAAAAGTATAATTATTGTTTAAATAAAAGCGTGGAGTGCTCAATTTAATTTTACAAATCGAATATTTTCAAGAACTAATGTTATAATATTAAGGTTCTATACTAAAAAGTTATTTTTCACTTTTTAATCCGATTTAATATGTATAAAAGCGTGTTTTTAAGTTTTTTAAAACTATTATTTTATTACAAACTTTTTAGTGGGACACCGCCAACTTAACTATGACAACGACATCTAGTGACGTATAGCTGAACTAGCATTCCAAACGTTTAATTTGTTAGTCCTGGAGATTCTAATCAGGATAATGGGATATTCTTATTGAATTATTGTAATTGTATCGGTCTTTGATAAATCTATAAAGTTTGAATGAAATCTGACCGTTTAAAGTGGATCAAAATCGAGCCCAAAGAGTCACATATGAGTTACAAACATACAGGTGAAACTAATATAAGCGTGTTAATAATCAGGATAATGGTATATTCTAATCGAATTATTATATTTTCATTGGTCTTTGATAAATCTATAAAGTTTGAATGAAATCTGACAGTTTAAAGTGGGTCAAAATCGAGCCCAAAGAATCAGTTACAAACAGAAAGAAACTAAATCAGATAAAATCGGGGTTTACACGCTAAAATTGTCTCCTGCTATTGTTAAAGTTGGTTAAAATGTAGCCAATGTTACACGAGCTATGATATTGATTGGATCGACACCTATCAGTTTAACAGTTTAGGCACTACGGAGGAACATACTTAATACAAACACACATACGTAGAGTACTAAAATCATAACCCTTTCTTTTGGCTTCGCCGTTGTCGGGTAAAAAAACAATTTTTCATATAAGTAATTCGCATAAAAGCTGGTTGATTTATTCTCTAACCTGACGTCCTAACATACATCAATACCTCTAGTCTAACTCCAGTGACCGCAAAATAAAAACAACACTAATAGCATTTTGTCAATATTCAGCTATTTTGACATTTAGCTTCTACATCTTGACATCTGAGCGTAGATAAATGTCTAAGATAAATGTTTTCAAATTCAAATTCAAATTCAAATTATTTATTTGCCTATGAATAAGGTACACTGTAGATGGTAAACATTATAATAAAAATCAACTTATTCAGCTATTAATGTTAGCATGCAAATATTGGACTGACAAAAATGGGATCGAAAATTGGGATCCAACGAATATAAATGAATTAATTAACATCAAAGCAATCAATCAATAATTAGAATCAAATTTATCAATAAATACACCATCACATCAAATTATTTCAAACAAACAATATTATTATAATCACCCAACGTCATTATGGCACAATACAATTATTCATTTACAATTATTATTGTTTAAAATCAAAATATTCCTGCACAGTGTAAAAACTTTTATCAATCAGCCAACTGCGTAGGGCGCATTTAAATCTGTTGAATGGCAAGTCTTGGATATTTTTAGGTAGTTTGTTATATACCGATATGCACATCCAACAACAGTTTTTCTGAAACCGTTTATTATTAGGTATTATTGCAGAAACTAATCTATTTTTGTTTCTTGTACTTCTTGGGTAAATATCATTAGCTTGCAAGAAGAGATGTTTATTCTGTTTCACAAATTTACCTGTTTCAAAAATGTAAAGGCAAGGAAGCGTTAAAATATTCATTTTTTTAAAAAGAGGCTTACATGGTTCATCGGGTGCAGTACCACAGATTGCTCTGACACATTTTTTCTGTGCAATAAAAACCTTTTTTATGTCGGTGCTATTTCCCCATATAATGAGGCCGTACCTCAGAACTGATTCTACATAAGCAAAATACGCCGTCAGAGCTGTACTTCTTGTCGTTATTTTTGTTAGTTTATGAAGCGCAAATGAGAAACGAATAATTTTATTGCATACAGTTTCTATTTGTTTTTTCCAGTCTAATTTGTCGTCAATTTCTATACCTAAAAATTTTGTCGTATTCTTACCTTGGATAACATTTCCGTCATAATTAATATTTAATGTCAGGTTTCTTAAATTATTAAAATTAATAAAATTTGTTTTGTCAATATTTATAAGCAAATTATTTTGTCCAAGCCAATCTATTATTGTTGCAATTGCTATATTAATGTCATGGATATGGTTATCTAATGTCATTTTGCCATTTGTTAGCACTAATACTGAAATATCATCAGCAAACAGGATGCACCGATGATTTATAATATCAGGTAGATTATTTATATAAACCAAGAATAAAAGAGGGCCCAAAACACTGCCTTGTGGGACTCCAAATGTATTTTCTTTAAATTCCGATCTATATTTTTTAGCTATTCGATTGTTACAGTCAAATTTAGTTATTTCAACGGATTGCATCCTATTCTCTAAATAAGATTCGATCCAGTTTAAGGCATTACCTCTAATACCACAATGGTTTAATTTTGTAAAAAGTTGAGAATGCGATACGTAGTCAAAAGCCTTTGACATGTCAAAGAAAAGGACAGTTGCATATTTCTTATCGTTTAAGCCTGTAAGAGTTTCATTAACTAAGTCAAAGACTGCATGTGTAGTTGATTTACATTTTTGGAAACCGTATTGATTAGATTTTAAAATATGATACTTGTTGAGAAATGAAGTAAGTTTTTCATGCATCGTCTTTTCATAAATCTTGGATATAATGGGGACTAGAGCTATTGGGCGGTAATTTTTCAACGACGTTTTTTTCCCCTTCTTAAACAATGGTTTCACTAATGAATATTTTAATCTGTCTGGGAATTTTCCACTAATCATTGAAATGTTTATTAAAAATGTGAGAATTGGGCTTAATTGAGCACTACATGCTTTAATAACTTTGGTGCAGATATCATCATAGCCCTCAGAGTTTGAATTATTTAGTGAGATTATTATTTTTCTAACGTAGTATTTGTCAATAGGTGTAAGGAATATAGAATTTTTAAGCGTCATATTTGGTGTTTCATATAGTGTATTATTTGAATTATTTGTATTAGAAAGACCTATAAAATGGTCGTTGAAGGTAGTGGCTATTTTTGCAGGGCAATTGATAACACTATTGTTGTATTCAATTGAATGTATAGAATGATCAAATTCCGTATTTGTATTTAGTTCATCTTGTATCACTTTCCATGTGGCCTTGCATGTGTTCTTACTTTTTAATACGTATTTAATGTTGGTTTGCTTTTTAGCTTGTATAATACATTTTTTAAGTAATTTTGAGTATCTTTTATATGTATTTTTATTGTTATTGGTTCCTTTTTTGTAATAAGTATGACGCAGGTTTCTATTAGTGGCACAACTTTTCTTAATACCTTTTGATATCCAACATAAAGTACTTCTTGTATTTAGTTTTACTTTATTAAGGGGAAAACAGAGTTTGTACAATAGGCAAAACCACTCATAAAAAGTGTTAAATGCAACATTTGGATCCTTTTCCGTATATACTTCAGAAAAATGTAGACTTTCTAAATGATTTTTGAAGATTTTTATATTTTCACTAGAATAACACCTCTTAAATGTATAAATTACTTTTGGTTTTTTATATTTTAATTTTGTATTAAAAGTAATTAGCTGTGAGGTATTATGGTCTGATAACCAGAGTGGAAGTGTGAACCCTGTGACACCTTTCACATTACTAAATATATGATCAATACACGATAAACCTCTAGTGGCTTCTGTTATGTGTTGAGTAATATTAAAAGTTTTTAAAATATCCTTGAGATGTTTAGTTACATTACTATCCAATAAAGTATTTATATTTATGTCACCCGTTATAACTATTCTATATTTAGGATACTTATGTAAATATCTGTTTAGTAGTAGTTCTAGTTTATCTAAGAAGTACTCGTAATGCCTTTTCTTTGTAGCCGTTGAAGCTCTATAGATACAGAAAATTATTATATTAGGAATATTTAGCTTTATACAACAACACTCAAAATGAAAATTTACTGCATCGTCACTAAAAAAACATATTTTCTTATAAGATATGCCTTTCCTAACCAGTATGCAGGTTCCACCTCTTTTCTGATTTCTCGAATAATGGGCTGCAAGTTCGTAGTCGTAAATATTTATATTTTTTTCCTCGCCTCTTTTTACGAATGTTTACGAATATACAAGTCAAATACAAGTTGTTTCACTGCGTGTATTTTTGCAAAGGACTAGCCAGTCTTTTTATACGTATGTGGGGAGACACGGGCCGGTGACGATATTTATGACCTGTCTATACCAGTTGGGAGCATCGGTGCGATCCGATGAAAATACGACTTTATTCTCCACTTAATTGAAAATAACTTAACAAATAACTGGGTATTTATGTACTAACAGGCATATTTAAAACTGAAATAAATGTAGAAGGAGAATCACATATCTTTATTAGCATTTTTTAAATAAATTGTTCACAACCTACATATTATATACATTCAGTCATAAAAGTATCGGGAATGGATGATTGGTTTCAAATTAATTTTTTTGTTTTTTTTTGTTGTTGTTAATAAATTGGTTTTCCATTTTAGCGCGGAGTTTGAGTTGCTTCTGTTATTTATATTAAATACAGTGCTGTTTTTAGTTATATCATATCTAGTGTGTATTGCGCACGTATTGCGAATTTCAGAATGGACAAAAACATCGAACAAAGAGTTTGTCTTAAATTTTGCATCGCCAATGGAATTTCGTGTTCGGAGTCACTGACAATGATACAGAAGCCTCGCGGTGAATCGACTTTATCAAAAAACACGTGTTTATGTGTGGTACAAAGCGTTCAAAAGCGTTCGAGATGTGATGGAAGATTTACATCGCTCTGGTAGGCCATCAACGTCTGCAACTGAAGTTAACATCGCAAAAGTATAGGAAATAGTGACTGAAATTTTTTTCAACTTTGTGAGAGATAACCGTCGTACTTTCTGTATCTCACGAGTCAATCTGTACCATTTTAAATAATCACGTGGGTATGAAACATGTTGCCGCTTGGCTAGTCCCAAAAGACCTGAATTTTCTCCAAAAACTCAATCGCATGAGAGTCGCTGAGGACAAGCTAGAACGAGTCAACTCCGACCCAACATTTATGAAACGCATTGTTACTGGTGATGAGACGTGGTTACGAGTTTGACATGCAAACTAGTCAACAAGCTTCAGAGTGGCTTCAGTAGAAGACATAAAGGAGAATTCGCGGCGATAGCGGAACTCAATTCCGGAAAAAGCTTTTAAAAAATGTTTTGTCGATTGGATTATCGTTTCTGAAGGACCCGTCTTTGAAGGTGATAAAATAGTTTTGGATGAATAACTAACATTTAGTGTTTTATTGATATTTTCCCGGTACTTTCTTGACAGAGTAGTAGGTACTTATATTTTAGGATGATTTGAAAAATAGTAGAAAAATGTTTTATTCACTCGTTCTCGTTTTAACTGCTCGTTATTCACTCGGATTGTTAAAAATTTTGATGAATACCAGGATATCACTCACATCACGCGTACTATAGAAAAGTGTTCTGTGACGCGTATCAATAAAACGTATATGATTATTTCTATAAAATGATTACTTTCCCTAGGCAACATCGTAGTAAATTCCTAGATGGTACGTATGTGGATTGTTCAAAGCATCGCGCTCTTTCACATAAGACACCAGATGGGTTCCACACTGTCCCTGTCAATTGGTTGAGCAGAGTTTTAGGTACAAAATAGTAACAGGTTGTCAACCTATCGCCAACATAATAGCCTGCAATCCATTAGCGTTTATTCTTGGCAGAATATCCAATCCATAAGGAATAAATTCTTGTGGATGGAAAAAGCACAAAAGAATTACGGTGTTAAAATCTAAGAAAGTCGCAGGAGACCACGTAGAGACGACATTAGTGTAGTTAACCTACGATGATACTCTACAGTTAATCCATGGGGATAAGTCGCACAGAAGAAACGCGAAAATTAACTAAATCTTCAGTGAACCAACAAACAAAAGCATACAACCAAATAAATGACAGAATCTAAAACATCTCAGAGCTTTCTTGAAACAACAATAAAAGCAAGTACTTGATTGAAAATGTAATCTTTGCATTAAAATAAACCGTAATAGAAAATGAACAAGTAGGTCGTTCAAAACAAGAAAAGAAAGTTTGCTCTCTTTCGCAATTCACAGTAATACAATCCATCAAGAACCAAAGAGTTATTTGCTTGTACACTAATAAATAAAACCAATCTTGAAACATGAAAAGGTCGCTAATGCTGCTGAAAAGCTGAATAGATTGGATTTCTTTATTGAATACTGTAATAAAGTACTAGCAAGACTCTTGAGACTAACTTTAATATGCTTATAACTAGCTAAAATATTTTTCTTCTTACTGGCAAAATCATCTTTAAAATAATTGTTTTTTTATAACATTTGTTTCTTATTTGTTTTATTTTATAGAAATAATAAAATTAAATTCAGTATTTTAGTCAAAATTAAATCAATTGTTTATGGCAACTGGTATTTGCCCGCCCTCTTGCTTTAGCGTGCTACCGAAGCTAAGGTGAATTTGCTGTTGCTCTGGGATAAATTTATACATAAATGTAGAAAACCTGGTGTTTCCCTGCTTCTACAACTCCTGCCCGCGACATAGTGCATAAATGGATTAAACGCTCGAATTCGGAGGTGAGGTTTTAACGGAAAACTACAATCAAATAACGTTACATTTTGTTACACACATACGCAGTCTTTTGGCTACGGCGAGTCCTTACCACCAGGCATGCCATATGCTTGTCCGTCAGCCAAATAACATAAGAAAAAATCTAGTTTTAAAAGTATTTATCATAAAAGTTCACAGTGAATACATGAATTAATATAGTCTATTATTATATAATATAGGTATGTCCTTTCAAACACTTCTTGCGTCTGGTATAATTCATGTCAAACCAACCTTTCTTATATTTACGTTTTAACGTAGATGCTTTGCATTAACCTGAGATGTATTCCTAGACTTCATAAACCCAAAGTCTCAACCGCAAACGGCTCGAACATAGTTCCATAAAGCCCAGAATATTTGCGACGTTTGAGGGAAATTAAATATTATGTAAAATGACCTATTGATTCACGTATTTTAGTCAGTTTTACTGCCTAAGTTTTTATCGCATAGCCATAACTTTTTCGTGGTGTGGCAGCTAAGAAGTCATTTAAAGAGGCTTCTCTTGTAATTCTACTTAATTTGGAGACTTTTATAAAGAAATATAAATCTGAAGTAGCCATGCCTGGGCTTTATAGAGGACCTATTAAAACTTCAACTCCAAGGGTCATCGATCACTTTGCTTACACCGACATTTGTTTTTGAACATATCTATAGTATATGATGGTAGGTCATACATAAGCTTCCTATAGTCAGATGTGAATTTCTCTGTTTTAATGTCGGAATTAATAAAGTTTGGGAATAAAATTGAAAAAATGTGGGTGTGCCACATTTTAATGCATCTAGTGAAGGCTTGGCGACAAATATATGGCAACAGATCTCAAGATGCTGATGAGGTGTGAAACCCATTATAAAATTCTCAACGTCATACATCACAAAAGCTTTATACCTCGTAATTGATCATCCTCGTAATTGATGCACAGATTAGAAAGAATCAAAATTCTTTCTAATCTGTGCATCAAAATATGTGTGCATTGACTGCACAAAATCGACAGTTCTTCTTATACAAAATATGATCGATGGCCTATCCAAGCTTATTTATCTATTCCGTGATATGAATTTTATGAGAATAATAATTGGTGTTTATATTGGATTTATCAGTATATAATATAACTAGCGACCTGCCCCGGCTTCGCACGGGTGCAATGCTTATGTAAATATGCATGTATTATACATATAAACCTTCCTTATGAATCACTCTATCTATTAAAAAAAACCGCATCAAAATCCGTTGCGTAGTTTTAAAGATCTAAGCATACATAGGGACAGACAGGCGGCGGATAGCGACTTTGTTTTATACTGTGTAGTGATGTAAATTATTATTTTTTTAAAACATCAGATGGAGGTCTCGCGGTCTGTAACACAAGTATCTTTTTACTTACCATATATATCCAGTCTCCACAAAGAAGTAAATGGACATAGTTGTGACTTGATTTTCTTGTGGTGAGAAAAAATAAATGCTGTTATTATTATTACATATTATTATGTGACAATTTCTACTGAATTATAATTATATTTGTTTTATTTTAATTGTATTTAATATATCTGTTTGTAATTTTGTTTAGAGGACTCCTTTTATTTGCATAATAAATAATTTTATTCCAAGATCAATTAATTGTTAAAAGGAATTATCTAATTCACAAGTAATGTAGTATTGCATTTGAATGCAAAAGGTATAGAATATTTCTAATAATGTAGAAAATAGAATGTTTTTATTATTTAAGGTAATAAAGTATTCAAATTAAAAGCAAACTTTAAAACTATCCTTCCAAGTTTTTAATTAGGTACTCCTGCAATGCAACATTTAGCAAGGTTCGGTCCGACGCATTTGCATACGATAACAAAGCAGGGACGTAAATAACTTGTAGTTAGTAGGCAATTAAAGTACGAATACTTAAGTGTTTTATATGAAGCTTCAAAGAGTTGAGAGAAATTAATAAAAATCTTTGAAATAAAATAAAATTTACTAGGTGGTAGACCCATATGTAGGGTCGTCTGGGTAGGTACCACCGCCTTTCTTATTTCTGCCGTGAAGCAGTTCGCTGTGTTTCGGATTAAAGGGAAAGGTAGCCAGTGTAATTACTGGGCATGGAAGGCATATCATCTTAGTCCCCAGGATGGCAAACGCACTTGCGGTGTTAAGTGATTTACACTTAATATTGCAAGTGTCTATAGGCGGCGGTGACCACTTAACATCAGGTAGGCCGCAAGCTTGTTTGTCATCTAGTAACATTAAAAAAAAACGACTTTATGATTATTGAAACATCTAAAAACTAAAGTAAAGTACAAAAGTTCATTCAAATAATTTACAACCGCATTGATCAATGGTTATCCTATGTTCAAATGTTTTTTTTTATTATAAATAAAGTAAGTTCAAAATGGCCGTACTTTATGATTAAAAAAATAATTTATGCATTCGTGGATTAACACTCGAAGAGAAATAAACACAATTATTAGGTAGGGAAATAATAATTCATGTAGGTAAAAGCGATGGTAGGAAAAGTAAATTTAATGTCCCTTTGTACTATAGTCATGATGAAGGAGGAATTGGCCCCTTATTTTGTCTGACTGATTGTATGTAGTTTTGAAATAGACTCCTGAATAATATACTTATTACTGACCGAGCATAAGTTGTGCTGCCATATATATTTTTTCTGTTTAGCGGTATGAAATATCTTTACGGCATATTCTGAAACCTACCAAATATAAACAATAAAAATCGGTAAAGCCATTTCGGAGGAGTACGTACACACCACCGTGACACGAGATTTTTATCTATTAGATTTAATTTTATATCCGAAATGAGGTCAGTCAAAACATCAAAGGCAATATACTCAAAGGTCTAACAATTAAATCCCCATCTTCAAACATCGTATTACCATAAAATACGAGCAAAAAAATAAATTTTCGTTTTCAAATTAAAATTTAGTGCCATTCCTATTAATAGATATTATTGAATAGGTATATATAATTGGGGGCAGGCAGTAATTTCATATATCTAAGAATCTGGATGGGTCCAACTGCACCATGTAATAACTTACGATAAGGCAATAAGAAAGACGTTTAAGTCATCTCGCTCATAAACAATAGAGGATGAAAGAGACAACATGATGAGCTCCGCCAGTATTTGAGTAGAAAGCTGTAAAAGTTTAATTACCTGTTTAAACTCCACTTCATCTTCACTAAACTAACTAAGTATTTTATTTAAAATCTTCGTGGCACCTTTGTATTTTTAAATATAATAAGCAAGGTGTATGAAGGAAAAGCAACACGCGTGTGATTCTCCTCATATTGCTGCCGTCTATAGACTGGTAGGCAACTTAACATCAGGTGGCCCGTAAGACCCGTCCATGTTATCGTGCGCGTACAATAGACGGCGCCATTATTACTTCTTTTTCTACTTTTAAATTAATGGCGATCGCGACACATAAAGATTACGCATTGCGCCAATATCAAGTGAAAATGTACTTAAAGTAACCGACAATTGTACGGTAGATTGAGTTTAAAATGGAGTCTCTCAACACGTGTTTTTGCAACAAGAACTCGGGAGAAACTCCTTTATTACTTCAACCAGTGGGCTCTTAATAGACTAGAGGCGACCCCGTCATTTTTATACAAGTTAACTTACTGATGAAAATATGTACAACCCTCTGCAAAAATTGTATTATTTAACTCCGGTCTTTTGTAAGGCAACCTTGCAGCATTTTTCGAGCACTCCAAGTTAAAGGCACACTTAACTTAAATTATTAAAATCATGTTGCAACTTCTTCCGACGCGTTTAGTGTTCGTTCTTCGAGTTACACAAAATAACCAAACTACGTGCATACAAAATTAGCAAGGGTTACAGTAGTTTCCTCCCAAAAAGGCCTACGCGAATTCAGATGTAACAAAAGTTGGCAAACCCAATAAAGAAAATAGTTGGAACAAATGACCACAAATTACTATAAGAACAGTACAAAGTTGGATTTGAACAAAGAGAAGGGCGGACGAGGCAACAAAGAGCGTAAACAAGGGGTCTTATTGGTTTTATTTGAAAAGTTCGGATGATCGCGGTTTACTACCTACTTCCGTAACAAGAGCAAGATCAGTTTTCAGCTCTTAAATCTAGACGTATGTTGCATTGTATTAAAAGAACGTCTTTCTTGTGTAGTTTCGATCATAAATGTACAGTCGCGAGCAATAATATGTATCCATATTTGACAGTTCGTGACTGATAAGTATTGTATAGGAAATTGAAGCTGCTGAAATGTCAAAAGTGTACCTACACATATGATTGCTCGTGACTGTACGTGGCAAAGTCGTGCTTTTGTTATAAACATTGTTTAAAATAATATTTAAGTAATATTATTCTTGCAAGCAAATATAATATGAAAATATTAACAATGCCATAATTAACATTATTAACACGGGTCTTGCACGATCTTAAGAAGTGTTGCACAAATGTAAAAATAATGTGCAACATGGTACTGTCAAAAGCAAAAGTAGATGATCAAAATTAATAAAAAACAAGCTTTTATTATTAAGTTGTTAATAAAAAGAACTAAAAATATAACCTGATAAAAATAAACTATAGCGTAGCGTAAACTATCAGAAACAGTGGGCAATATATGAAAAGAGACGATACGTTTGATCGAGCTCGAAAACTATCAAAACTCATAAAGGTACATATTCGTCTACGTCACAATAATCCCATATCGTAAGTAGGTAGGTACATAGTACACACCTATCAGACATTAATGTTAAGGAATATCGAACAATAATCAAAGGAGTCGCGAGCCCGATTTTGATGAAAACAAAAACGGCATCATTGGATTGATTGATAAAATAATGATCATCGCTTTGATTGTCGCTTTAACCAAGGTGGAACAAGGAATATTTTATTAAAATTTGTCATTTTCCATTACTTTCCTGTATATCATTACTTCCCAGAAATCGATCCTTATTAACAACACTATCGAATGGTGTAATAATACAGGCTGTTTTTTTTCTCAAAATCAATGGGATAGATTCCTGGCTAGGATTATTGACTTTTTTAAAATCCAATGATTTTGTTTGATTTGTTTGCAGTTTTTGTTTTCATCAAAATCGGGCTCGCCACTCCTTCGAGCATATTTCGATATTCCTTATAGTTAGTCCTGAAGGCCCACTTGAAAAATTCAGTAATTTTACGCATTATATATGCAACTCGACTTATTACAGAATAGTCAGTACCTACACTATCTAATAAACATTTTTCTAATAACATACTTGAGTTATAGTTCCCTCAACAATAATTACGCACTAACTAATACCGCATCTGAAAACTTGCTCTACCTGAATTATTTCAAAATGAATTTACCTTTACGCCACAGTCTATAGTTTATAAATTACGGCAAGAGGAAGGCTCGCGGTTTAGGCAGTGTCTATCCGTGTCCGTTTGTTTCTGAAATATACTCTACGTCACAGAGATAAATCCGGTATTCAATAACCCAGTGTAAGGCTTGATCTGATGCTCAGGAATTAAGTGGATGACAACGTAAAATTATCTTGTGACGTTTAGCTCAAAGAGCGAAATAGCATCCAATTTTAAACAAAATTAAAGAAGAAACTGTTAAAGACTTGGAATCATTTTTTTAGAACAGACTTCGTGTACCTACTATCGTTGTGACACTTATACTTTTTAGAAGTCACTACAAAAATTATGGTAAATTTATTACACTATTTCAGAAGAGTACAGTGAGTGTTGGTAATACAAACCCAATGAAGACGTTAAGTAGTTGTAGTAAAATTTTAGGACACCGACCAAGTCATAGTATCATGTGTCCCAGTCTCCCATCTACCTTATTTGATCGTAAAACGTGCTTATCACTATGATATATATCTTCCAGATGGGACTTTCGAAATTTTGTATAGTTAGGATGTAAAGAAAACGTTACCGATGTAGCTTTTAAAGTTATATAAATTCTAGTCCTCGTGTTCTAAGCTCATGTCATTAATTTTATATCAATACAAACTTACAACGCCTATCCATTTATACTCACCACAATCTTGAAATTGGAACAATAATTAGAACTTCCCAAGTGTTTTAGATCCAAAGGTATCCAATTCTACAATATCACATAGTTTTCGAAATTAGTCTAAAACTTTTAGCAATTAATCCTCTTCTGATATAGTTTATACGAACTATGTCAAGGCACCAAAACAAGACACTGAACATATTAAACATAGACGAAACGAGACACAGAATCGATGATGACACAGCTCTAGAAATGGGGGATAGATTTATCCGATCCCTGTTGTGAGATAAGATTGTCTCGTCATTATTGGTAAATGATTAATCTTCGTCATTGTTGCTTGGCTCGCAGATCTGCTCCCGACTGATACAACTGCTTTTGTGAGCTTCAATTTATACCAAGTTTACTTTGGGCTCTTATCGAAACATTGCCAAGCGTCCGCCACGACCGAGACAATGCGCCTCTCGTAAAACGTGATTCACAATTTCACAGCTACTCAGGGACTTGTTTATTATTATTTTTTTATTAATTATCTTCCCTCACTTTAGTACACAGGCTCATACTCGCAGCGCATACACAAATGAGTGAAATAATCAATAGAAAAACAATTAAATAAAATAGGAGATAATTTTGGTAGTTAGTAATTTGCTTTTGATTAGATTAATAGCAAATGGACAGTCTTAATGTCTAATTTTAATATTGTAGATATAAAATTGTAGATATTTTGGATCAACGGATTAGCTCGGAGTTGTAGCTTCACTCTTCAGTAGCCACTTCACAAAAAACCACAATAGTCCAGCGGCATTGCCTTTTCGAAGCATTATACATTTTAATCACACAGGTAAGTATGCGTCCTGTCTAATAGGAAGCGATTAATTACGTTCTTAACCATCCTTTTAGTTTCAAACTTATATATATAATAGATATGGATTACGTACACATAATTTGGTCAGGTCAATTTAGACATAAAAATAGTGGTCAAATAACAAAAATTCCCTGAGAGCCAAATAGTGGTGGAGAGCTGGGGTTTACCATTAAAATAAAGTTTTAAAAATCCCCGTAGATCTTATGTGTGCTACAAATGTAGTCATGACAGCTCTTGCTCTTGCTTCTTATTTTTAAGCGTAAGAAAGGAAGAACCAGTAGAAAGTATTGATACACATTTATAATTCTTTATTTATAATTAATACTCCGATATATTTGGAGTCGGTGCCAGCCTAAGCAAAATAAAATTACCTAATAGATACGAACTTGATTAATCCATTAACTATACATAATAATGAATGCATATAATAAAGATGAGATATAATCCGCCGCTCCGTGAAGTTCGAAAATTGCAAACACTATCCTCCTTGGCTAGCTGGCACCGGCTCCAAATTTATCTGAGTATGAATTATAAATAAATAATTATAAATGTGTATCAATACTTTCCTTGGTTTTCTATGACGCTCTTTTCAACTACTTCATAAAAATATTATTTATTTCTTACTTTTTAGTTTAAATTTGTACGCATTGAAGTCGGTTTTCCTATTTTTTTGCTAAAAATATTATATGTCAACTTAAGACTACATCTTAAATTGTAGAGTGTTGTCTATGTGTCAATTTGAGCTCAGCATCTATAGGCTTACCGCTTACTATACTTGTTTATTAACATTATATTGCATTAAATTTGTCTCTGTAGTTATAATGGTTAGCGCGTGGTGCTAAAGATAAATCCTTTTTCTGTTGACTTTAAAATTTATCAATGAACATTTACGACAATAATGCAATTCTTACAATTCATTAATTTCAACACCGTTTTCATTGTTTCGAATAAAGGCACCATTATCGATATTAATCTACCGGACACCTTGTAGTAAAGCGTGCTGTAAAAATCGAATATCCGCGAACATAAAGTCAGGATACAGTCGTATATCTCTTTTGTACGCGAGATTAAAGAGGCGATGGCATGGACCGACGCCATCCATCTCCGTTAATGCTGTTTCGACGCCGGCGTCCTCTCTGCTGCCAACGTTAAAAAGTATACCAAGCTCTGAAATGACTCGAGTGTGTCCAAACTGACTTGGGAGGCTTGCGCTTTATGCACCAATTTCGATTTACGATCAAAGTTTCATGTGCTTCGTACTACGCTTCCTTTACTTATTTGTGATTTGCAAAAATGGTTTCCAAAATAATTTGAAGAATCAGAGTCAGTGGTCCAAGCAAAGGTAATTTTGGAATAGTATAATCCTCGGTTTAATTAAATATGTACGTCATTATGGAATATAATATGATATTTCTTTTTAAAATTACATTTAATTTATTATATACTTTTTTGTCCCCTTTTATATACGTGGTTTTCTAATGTCTACCTATGAAATTGCTAATTTGATTAACCGTTAACTACTATTTTTTTAGTAGTTATCGGTTACGGCACAAGTTCGTGATGATACCTATATAATTGGCCCTTGATAGTTGGTGTGATCGTAGAAATATATTAAATCAATCTTTAATAATAATAATAATAATAATAAACGCTTTTAATGCACACAAAAAGATAAATAGAAAAAAAGAACAATACAAGTAAACACAAATGTATGTACAAGGTAGGCGGCCTTATTGCTAATAAGCAATTTCTTCCAGGCAACCTTGTGTTGCAGGAAAACAAATAGAGAAGAATATAGGGTGCAGGCAAAAACAAATTACTTAAAAACAAAAATTAAGCTAATTACAAAAAGCAAATAATACAAAATCACTTAAGCTAAGTATATATGTATAAAAAAAAATAAAAAATAAACGAACAGCATAGAATAAGGTGATGGTAACACAGCTAAGGACGGGTGGAAAGAAAATGACTCCAAACTTGACTTTTAAAGGAGTCCAACGTGCGAGCACTTCTAATACTCATAGGCAGAGCATTCCACAATCGGACTGCATGAACAGAAAAGGAATAGGACAGGAAGTCAGAAGTATGAGGTGGTATAACAAGGGTAAGATCAAAGTTAGAACGTAAAGTGCGACTTGAAAAAGAAGGACGAAAGATAAAGTAGGAGCGAAGATATGGTGGCGCGGAGGGTAGAAAAAGGACAGAATAAAGGAGAGAGAGAACGTGTAAGTCTCGCCGCCGACGAATTGGTAGCCAGTTTAATTGGGCACGATAAGAAGAAACATGGTCAAATTTACGTAGGTTAAAGATAAACCTGATGCAAAGATTTTGCAGACGCTCTAATTTGTCAAGAAGCTCCTCCGAAAGGTCCGCATAGGAAACGTCAGCGTAATCAATAATAGAGAGCAACAGCGACTGTGCCAAAACGACTTTCGTACTGGTCGGAAGGAAATTCCGGAATCTATTTAACGAACCATACGCAGCAAAAACTCTTCTCCGAACCGTCTCCACTTGTGGCCTCCACGCTAAACACTGGTCAAATACTACACCAAGGTTCCTTACATTTTGAGCAAAAGGAATCACTGTGCCACTAAAATTTACTAACGGTAATGTAGAATAATCAATCCTTGAAACAAAGTATGGGCTACCAATTACAATTGTCTGTGTTTTCAGAGGATTAATGACTAGACCATAAGAGTTACTCCAACTGTTGATAGTGATAAGGTCATTGTTGGTTAAAGCTACAGCACTAGAAAGTTCACACAGTGGTGCTTGTGTGTAAATCTGCAAATCATCTGCATACAAGTGATAAGAACATGAGAGAGACTGCGTAATAGAATTAATAAATATTGAGAAAAGAAGTGGAGATAAAACGCCACCCTGAGGAACGCCGGCATTAATATCGCACCACTTGGAGAAGGTATCTTCAATGCGTATGCGCTGCCGACGACCTAGCAGGTAACTTTGAAACCAATCAATAACGGAAGGAGATATGCCAAGAGAACTCAGAATGCTAAGGAGAACATCAAAATCCACGGAATTGAACGCATTGCTAAAGTCTAACAAGGTCAACAACGTTAGATGGCGATTCTCCATACCTCGATGAATGTCTTCAGTGATTTTAGTTAAGGCAGTAGTGGTACTATGACCCGTACGGAAGCCGGATTGTAAGGGATTAAGGAGATTATTTACGTTAAGGAATGCAATGAGTTGACGGTAAATTAATTTCTCAAGGACTTTGGACAAGAAAGGAAGGATTGAAATGGGACGATAATCAGAAAATGACGTTGGACTGGACTTTTTTGGGAGTGGAATAACAAAGGCATCCTTCCAAGCAGAAGGAAACACAGAAGATGCTATGGAAGTGTTAAGGATATGAGCAACTATAGGAGTAAGGATGTCTAAAATGGGAAGGATCATATTACGACTGATAGAATCACTCCCTTCCGCACCGGAACTTATGGATAAAATGGTTCTCTTGACATCACACTCCGAAAATTGATTAATGAAGAAAGAAGGATAGTCAGGTACTGGTATCATAGAAAGATCGTTCAAAGTATCAGTTTTTCGGTCCCCATGAAAAGAGGTCGAGGAAGTGAAATGAGAATTAAGACAATCGATATCTAGACTAGAGGCATTGTTATTATTTTGAGATTTACCAATACCAAGAGACTTGAGGAATTTCCATACTTTAGATGGATCTTCATTTTCTACTGACTTATGTATGTGGCGTCTTTGAGCGTCCCTTATCACCGTATTGCAGCGATTTCTTGCACGATTATACCTAACTTTATTTTTATCGGTAGGTTCAAGTTTATATCGCGTTTTAGCCTTATCTTTTTTGTTCATTAACTTACGAATCTCGTCTGTCAACCAAGGTGCAGGTATATGTTTCATTTTGACCGGTCGGATAGGAGCATGCACATCGTATAGTCCAATCAAAAGGGTGTTAAAAATTTCCACCTGTTCGTCGACCGAGTCACAGGCAAGGACAGCCGACCAGTCCAAGTTTACTGCGTCGTCTTGGAGCTTCACTAGATTCATTCTTGCAAAACTTCGCCGATATAGAATACGCGGCTTAACCTTCGGAGGACGAATTCTATAAGATAGATAAACCAGGTCGTGATACGAGAAAGCATCAGCAGCAAATTGACCATGCTTACTCACCATATCTGGAGAGGAAACAATCATTAGATCTAATAGTGACGGAGAGCAATCGGGAAAATGGTGAGTTTCCTTTAAAGGAAGAATATGAAGGTTCGAGGAATTTACTAAAGATAGTAGTTTTTGTGAGCGAAAATCATTTTTGACTAAACAAGTATTAAAATCACCCATAATAATGGTGTGGTTAAAAGCTGGAGTGAGGGTCTCTAAAAGTTGCTCAAATGAGGAGAAGTAGTCTACTCTTAGAGAAGGGCTATAATAAACACCCAGTAGAAGTTTTGTGTGGGAAAGAGAAATATCTAAAAAAAGATGTTCGGCGGTATTTGGGGGAGGCGGCTGAGGTGACTGATTGACAATAGAATAAGAAATATTAGAACGAAGATATATAGCCACGCCCCCATGAGAAGAACTTACACGATCATTACGGATTAAATTGAAGCCAGGAATAAAGAAGGAATTAGAAGCAAGACGAGGATTAAGAAAAGTTTCTGAAATAAGAATGGCGTGAATGTTCTTATTATCAAAAGAAGCAAGCATGTCCGGATAATGGGCAGGAACGCTTTGAGCATTGAAATGCACCACGTTGAAGTTTTTAGGCACATCATAAAATGACTCCTCCAAAAGTTCGGATAAGGGTTTGTCAAAGCTACGAAAGCTGGAGTCAGAAACGGAAGAGGAAGAACAAGATAGAAAGAGATCGCTGTTATCTAATAGTAGGTCCATAGTACTTAAAGCAGATTAACAAGAAATAAAATCAAATTGAACACTAAAAATATAAGTAGCTAGCAATAATAATAACAAAGCCGATAATTAAAATAAATTACAATCAAATTACAATCAAAATGCATAAATACACACAGAAAGTGAAGCGAAATCAACTAACACAATATTATAAAAACAACAAAAATGACAGGGCAGAAGCTTAAATAAATCACAAGCAAGTTACTAAATACGCAAAATATCAAGTGACTCTAACAGATAAACAGTATCAGAAAGCTACATGATATCAGACGTCTAAATAAATATTATTGACAGTACGTTAAATTAAACATTGACTTGACATTGACAATTGAAATTTTGGTTAATGGATTTATTTATGGAACAGGAGGTGACCGATAAAAATTATTATTAATTACATGTCCCAAGAAAATATAAATACATATGTATAACTATGTAAGAACGGTAATTACGCAACAAGTATATTAAGTGAAAGAACTTCAATAGCAATTCAAAAACTATTACGGGGATATGAAAAGTGAGTAAATAGGAACATGCACAATATTGAAGAGCAAATAACAAGCATATCGAAAACAAATTAAGTGTGTAAATAAATACTCATTTTCCCTTTGCAGGCGCAGCCCTTCTGCTTCTGGCACCAGCAGAGGATGTAGCTTGCAGCTCTTTGGTCGCACTTGTGATGTTAACTGCAGAGGACTTCTCAGAACACGTAGCTGATGTCAACTTAAGCTTCTCAATATCAGTCATAGAAGTTATTACGTGCTTCTTGCCCTCACGATCAACAGTAAAGATCCGACCCTCTCGGGTCCAACACTTAGTAACACCGAACTGTTCACGGGCTGCTGTGAAAATTCTGTGACGGGACTTAGTCAAGAACTCGGATACTGTAATTCCAGTGCCTTTAAAGCCAGTCTTTGCGTACCAGATACTATCACGATCAACCTCAGACTGAAACTTCAACAACAGAGGCCTTGGCTTATCCTGCCTTGGGCGTCCTAGTCGCACTGATCTACTCACTGCCACTGCATCAAGTTGCTGCACACTAAGGTGCTTGGCAGCCAAGTCGAAGAAGACTTTTCTGGAATCCTCATCCTTGTGCTCCGGAATGCCATGTAACAGCAACATGTTCCGACGGCTCCGCATCTCCATATTGTCGCACTCATTTGCCAAAGCAGTCACCTGCTGCTCCACGGTCTTAAAGGTGCTAATAACAAAACTACGAAAACTTTCGAATTCCGCAGTAAGCGTGGCAATAGTTGATGGTGCTGTCTGAGATTTCTTCAGCTCGCCCTCGAATACTGTCATCCTGGTAGCAAATGACTGTGACAGTGACTCCAAAGTTTCCTTCAGTTCTTCCATCTCAGTGCCAGTTCTTGATATTGTGTGTTGAAAAAAGTGAGTTGAAGTGTGTTTTCTTAGAAGTAGATAAATGCTAAGGAAATATTATCTGCAGGTATTTATGCAATCAATACATTATATATAAATAGAAAAATTGTTTATTAAATATGTATTTTCACTTTAAAAATAAAATAAAAACGGAGCAAAATAAAACTTGTGTATCCAGTTCAATGACCTACCCCCAAAAAAGCGACATAAGACAGAAACAAAAACGGAAAGAAAAAAGACAAAAACAGCTTCACTTAAAAAGTTGCTGATGTTATTATGAATACTCATGACCAAAAAAGTGAATCACACGTGTTTCAAAGTTTTGTTAGCAATAATATGAATCTGTTTCATATGTACCTACTAATTAAATTGCCATTAGCGTTTGACAGATGCTCCGCACGAAAGTGTCAATTCAGCTGCCAGGGCCCCGATCGCGGTAAATAATTTCAAGTCTTTTCAAGTCGAACGCAGATGAAACACAGACGCTGTCAAAGTTACGTTTCTGTTAAGCCCTGTCCGCACAGCAATAAAATATTCGCGCGGAAATAATATCGCGTTCAATTTGAACGCGATATTATTTATCGCTGTGCGGACAGGGCTTAACAGAAACGTAACTTTGACAGCGTCTGTGTTTCATCTGCGTTCGACTTGAAATTATTTACCGCGATCGGGGCCCAGATATCTACGAACCAAAACTTGTGAAACCGGCCCTAAAGAATTCGTGTACTTTGTACTGGTGATTTCATATAGGTAATGTACCTACTGGTGACAACAACACCACTCGTAGTTATTAATTCGTATATTTCATTTTAGGATCGGGTCATATCGGTTCGATTGTCAAGTTATCCTAGTTCACACAGCTGACATGCCCAATAGCGACCATTGAGATAGCCACAACAAAAATGTTCGTGAATTTCAAATATTATTCCGCTGCGAACTTTCAAACCCATATCGGTTGAAAATGTGTACAATTTTACCATTTTTTTTAGTTAAAAATTTTAGCAACTCTATACTCTGAAGCAAGTGATATACATTTTTTACTAATAATGAAAAACTGTTAAGCTATGGCGCCAGAGGGCCCAGCGCGTCGAAATACAGGAATTGTTGCAGAGGTTGCAGACTCCCACTGCGGGCCGCTGGACCATTACGGGAATCCGGCCTTATCTAGTCGAGTGGGTGGCCCGGCGACACGGCTCCCTAACATTCCAACTTGCGCAGGTGATGACTGCCCATGGGGCTTTCGGCCACAATCGGAAGGGAGCCTGATACGCGCTGTCATCAATGTGGGACTAGCGACGACACGGCGCAGCATGCCTTAGAGGCTTGCCCGGCTTTTGACGCCGAACGACGTGAACTCGTCGCTGTTGTGGGACGTGACCTCTCGCTACCGACGCTGGTAAGAGCCATGGTGGACAGCGCGACGTCCTGGGAGGCGGCCGCCTCCTTCTGCGAGCAGGCGATGCTGCAGAAGGAGGCCGCGGAAAGGGCTCGAGAGGTCCTCCTCTCGAGCCCTTTCCGCGTCCTTGTCCTTGTCCTTCGCCTGCGGCTAGGGTCTGCAGAGGGTCCGCCCTCTGCAGACCCTAGCCGCAGGCGAAGAGTCGGGCGGCGGAGGCGGATTACGCCCTGGCGCTGAGGGGTTGTCGGTGAGTACTCGATGGACAACCTCTTTTCCCCGTGGGGGCCTTTGAGACCAAGTGCTGTCCGCCGTGTGAACGCCTGCGCTACTGCACTCACTCGTGCGGCAGACAATTAGCACATCAAGAGTACAGTAGGTTTAAGCGAGTAACCGGAGTCCGAACCTGGACTCCCACATAAACCTATGGCGGCCCCATATCGTTATTGGGTATGCATGAAGCATTTCCTACTATAAAAAAAGGGGTCAAATGTTCCGAGCACGTGTCGGCGACATGTTGACATATCTGGCAACAAATCGCGTGACTTATGTCGGTAGCCACGCTGACGGTCGAGCGAAGTCCGGTAACACCGCGCCACTTCACCAGACGTCGCTGGCGACGCGGGACATTTTTGTCCCCTAGTATATCCGTGGTTTTATAATGTTTACCTATGGAATTGATGATTTTTTCTTACACGCTAATTAGTTAATAATTTCCATGATTCTCAACATGTGGCAAAATTTATTAAATAAATACGTACGTATTATTTTCTTAAATCTTTAGTGAAAATTATTATAGTAAATTCAATTATTATTCCGGCATTGAATAAACTATTTGAAATTGATTTCATTGTTTTGCGAACTGAATATTGTACCGGGACTTACTGTTTCTTTCTCTTCTAAATGTCCGTTGATTAATTAAGTAATTTGGTTAAATTTTGTGTAAAAACTACCGGCATTCTGGAATTTTTAACAGACTTCAAAAAAGGATGAGGTTCTCAATTCGATGTATGTTTTGTTTTTATGTGCCTCATAACCATTTAATGGGTTTAGCCATTTTGATGATTATTTTTATATTTGAAAGGCGGTGGTTATCACGTGGTCCCTTTTAAATTTGAGCGAGATCTGTGAGTAGTTTTTTAGTTACACGTTGGTGATGTTCTCATTTTATTACATGTTTCTCTTATAGATCTGGAGATAGTTTCCTGAAGATGTCTATACTTACAACACTAAAAAACAAAAATAATTATTTGATAAATACCAAACCACTTTCAAAACTAAAAAAGGGGGACTACAATTTGATGTTTTAAAATGTGTAACCCAACTACGTTTTTTTGACTTCGCTCCCAATCTTAATATTTGGAATAAACACAATGTCACTTGTCTTTGGGACCGACCTCAAAATAAAACTTAGTGTGCATTTAGACTTTTTTTAAATAAAATTTTATTTCGCTGTTTATAGTTTTGAAGGCAGTTTTTTTATTCAAAAATAATGTTTAACGATTGTGGCGGATAGGAGCGCTGATTTCTGTATTTTTTTTTACAAAAAAAAATACAGGAATATTTGAAAAATTGTAGTAAAGCCGTTGCTCCACTGCGGCGCGAAGTGAAACTTGGCACACATGCGTGGCCTATCCGTGCCCCGCAGTGGAGCAGCGATTGTATGATAGTTAAAAATATCATAAAGGGTGTAAATTTTCGACTGACTTAATTTTTTCTTGAAGTTAAAAAAAAAGTGGAGTTATATTTTTCCTTATTTTACCTCGAGTAGTGAGCACACAGTCCATCCTCCATCGTTGAATTTTGGGACACCTTGTATAGGTAGAACTCTGAATGGCTAACCGAATTACTGTTCGCTGATAAAGGTCTACCAATATTAGAGTGAATATTCGAATGGATATCACTTATTATTGACAGGTTCTATCTAACGGACTAAAAAGAATGTTTCAGGCATCATCCCTATTTCCTTTATTTTTTTATTCAAGTCAGCTTATTTCGTATATCTTTAAAGGTTTATAACCTTTAAAAATATACCAAATAAACTGCCTTCGAGTTTTAAAAAAATGTCTTGGATTAATAAAACCCAGTCGTCCAACTTTTACAATCTATATTAAATAATCTCTTTATAAAATCTTCATGAATCAAAGGCTTAAAACTCTGGAATATTTTGATCACCGCTGCGTTAATCATTTTTGTTAATAACTTTGGTCACAAATCATTAATTCGTGATAAAGAGTTAGGATTTCTCTAAGTAAGCATCAAACTTTATATAATTAAAAGTGAACTACGAATTGAGTAGTCATTTGTGTACTTATGAAATGTTACAATAGGTTGGAAAGAGTATTAAATCAAGAAAATATTATAAATTTTCATTTTTATTTCAAATCGTTTTAAAGTACATTATGCAGATCAGTCATTTTGGACACCACAGATGTCACTGTTTTAACAAGGCTCTTAAATAATTAACAAATGCGTCTAGCTGCTATTGCTCTCACCAGTAGTAGCTGCAAAGAAATAAAAAAACACTGTTAATAATTACTTTATTAACTAAAATTAAAGTTGCCAGGTTCACTGTCACAATTAATAATAGGCCCGCTTGTGCAGAAATTTGTTCCCACCATCTTTACATATCTAGTATAAAACAAACTAATTTTGCTCCAGGTACTGGGGTCGCATCATCACATCATCACAACAGCCTTCATAATTCGACCCACTGCTGGGACACAAGGCCTCTCCTTGCTATCGAAGGAGGTTTAGGCGTAGTCCACCACGCTTGCCCAATGTGGATTGGCGGACGGAGTATAAGGTGATCAATACCCCTTTGCTGATCCATTAGTCGACTTCTACGATACCTAATGGGGATATGGGGTGATGCTATTCTACTTTGCCGGCATCACGCGGCCATCGGCTGGAGTCGCATAAACGAGTAGAAGTATGACCAGTTCAGTATGTTTGTCGGTGTCAATCGACGAAATCCAAAAAAAGGAATTGGCCGTTAACGCCAATAAAGAAGCATATTGATGTCAATCGTCCAACTCAAAAAGGGTGGGCGTGTGAAATTATGTACGATTGGCACCGTGGTGTCAACAACAATAAAATAAAAGGGTGTAAATAATTATAAACTGTAACTCTTACCTGTAACCGCCATAACCTCTGCCGTAATAACCACCTCCGTAGTACCCTCCGCCATAGTAACCACCGTGGCCATAGTAACCGCCATATCCTCTTCCACCAAACGAGTGAGCCGCCAGAGCTCCGCCAACGACGCCGGCGCCTAAGCCGATTTTGGCGCCAATTAAACCTGCGCCTAGAGCCCCCGCGCCTAAAGCGCCCACGCCTAGAACACCAGCTCCTAATAGGCCAGCCCCTGTAAAAAAAAGAGTCCACTTAAATACAGAAAATTGTACCTATCAAAATTAGAACGCGTTCGTCTTTTGTTTCTGAAACAATGTAATGACTCGGACCCTTCGAGCCACAAGTTCTGACCTTTTGACCCGATTTGGGTCATATTAATATAACAAATTTAATGTATAAGGGCCTTTCTACTACACTAAACTAAACAAAGAAAAAGTACAGTAGACCATTGCGAACTATAACTAATCCGGAGGAGTGACACTCCTAAATAAATAAACGTTTGAGTTTGAAAGGACCAACAAAGCCAACCTTCTTACAAAACTATTTTAGGAAAGCATTATTATCATCGATAGTAAATTTGTTTGTTTTTAAAAAAATATGTGGTTTGATCATTGCATGAATATGATATTTGTATAAGTTTATAAAATTAGCACTGCATACACCTAGATAAGTGACTTTATTTTGAAGCTCTGCTAATTTTGAACTCGAAAATTCGTCGAAAAAGCTATCGGGTCCTACAAAATAGGACCTTCATTTATGTTGGTAGTACTATGATAACATAGATATGTAGGTCATCCTCTGAACCAAGTAGGTACATATTGTATAGCTCTTATAATTTTAGCTTAGAAACGCAGAAAAAATTTACTACTTCACTGTAGCTTTACAAAGCAGACATACAAAAAACCAACGGGTAGAATGGGCAGTTTTCCTTAAGAAGGGTCATTATTAAAAAAAATATGTAACGTATTTCAGAACCACTCCCTTATGACACTATTCAAAAGTCATTAACCTTAAAATACATTTTGAACCACATCATAAAGTGTTTGGAATTAGTGTCGAGGAAACCAGTTTAGTAAATATAAGATTAATATTCACAGATTCTTTATTATGTCACAATTGAAGAACCAAAACTAGTTTCTATTCAATAACCATAACTTGATACGAAACTAGATAATTATATTTTAGTATTAATTAGGATCAATATCGGCTGTCTTGGTATCAGCTTTAGTGTTATTTGACTATAATCTTCAGTCACCGGTTACGAATATGTTTAAAAAAAGTTTTTTTCCCCCTTTCTTTTCAGCTGTTCTCAACCATTTTAGTGTAGGCCTCCTTCAACTTACGCCATCTAGCTCGATCTTGCGCTACCTCCTTCTAATTCGTCCCTACAGCTTGCCTGACGTCGTCTTTCCATTGCATCTGTGTTCTTCCTCAAGGCCTCCATTCCAAGACCGCCTTGCACCACGAGCCATGTTTACGGGTTGTGTCCCACCCACAGCCACTTCAATCTTGTTTAATGTTTACTGGCATCGGTGACTCAACTTTGCTCAAAAATATTGTAGAAAGGCAGGTATAAAAGGGAGATTATCTACCCTGTGCAGACCATCACACCAAGGGGTCAATTGCGCGGTGGCGAGTATAGTTCGTAGCACACTTATTAGGCGCGAAGCACACCGATCGGACCTCGAGCGCAGACATCATTATGTTTTATTCAAATACCGTACCAAACACACGGCAATAACGTCCCTAATTGAACAAATTCAACGCCGAAATAGCGTACTATAGCACGTCCGATGAGGGCCATTGAATTTATTCAATTAATGACCTTGTAACGTGGTACTATAACATTGCCATGTTATAGTACCATCGTCTTCGTTATTACTGGCTGTATCTTTAAAATAACAATCAAATTCAAAATTATCATTCATCATGACATTTGGTTCATTTTTGATTCATTCCATTACTGACCGTGTCACAGAACACATACTTAGCTACATTACTAACGTACCTAAGGGTCTCGCTCTGACCTCGGCTTGGGCCTTTACTACGTACCTACCTACTTATAAAACGTACCTACTTATAAAATTATATCAAGGCACTAAAATTAGTGCCTTTTATATACCATTTGAAGCTGTTTAACTAACTTAATAAAATAAAATAGTGACGGGAAACGTGTTTGATTAGTGGACCATACTGCCAGAGTTGGACCATAGGGCACGTACCGTTACACTGGACCGGGTATTGTAACGTGGTACTATAACATTGCCATGTTATAGTACCATCGTCTTAGTTATTACTGGCTGTATCTTTAAAATAACAATCAAATTCAAAATTATCATTCATCATGACATTTGATTCATTTTTGATTCATTCCATTACTGACCGTGTCACAGAACACATACTTAGCTACATTACTAACGTACCTAAGGGTCTCGCTCTGACCTCGGCTTGGGCCTTTACTACGTACCTACCTACTTATAAAACGTACCTACTTATAAAATTATATCAAGGCACTAAAATTAGTGCCTTTTATATACCATTTGAAGCTGTTTAAGTAACTCAATAAAATAAAATAGTGACGGGAAACGTGTTTGATTAGTGGACCATACTGCCAGAGTTGGACCATAGGGCACGTACCGTTACAACCTTATTGCCGTGTGTTTAGTACGGTATGTGAATGACGTCCGCACCGCGTCCTTGCCAGACGCCAGATTGGTGTGCTTCGCGCCTTAGCCTGGAAAGGGAACGTAACTCAAAAAGAGGCGATGCGCACGCAACGTTCCGTAGGCGTTCTGCAGCCTCCGTTCCGTAGCGTTCACAGTAATAAGAGGCGTTACGGTTCTCTTTCCGAGCTGATAAGCGTGCGAAGCGGAGATTTGGTGTCAGGCATAAAACTACGACAAAACCTGTAACAGTATTACATATTGAACCGTCCCCAAATAAATTGGTACCAGTAGACAAAATAACAAATAGAAACAATAACGAAGGTCGATAAGAACAAAATGTATGGGACTGACTTAAGTCATCGTTAAATCACGTGGCCTATCGTAGCTCTAAGTAAGTTGGTAGCGAAAGCTAAGACTAAGAAAGCTAAGTTTTTGTAGAACACTCTATTAAGATTATAATTTTATTCCGAACATTTCGTAAATTCAATTTGTTACGACTACCCGACCTTCATCCATTTCCAGCAAACTTAATAGCACGGAAACTGTTCCGATAAAATTAAATTTGCCACGCCCTCCGGCACAAATTACTCAAGAGGTGCCATAATGTCAAATGTAAATGTACCATTATCGTTTTTCTAGCACAAAAGGCGCGCACATAATGTCTTAGAAAATTATAGGGGATTGGAAAAATCCGGAATTCATTACCTGACCGTATTATTATGGCATACGGCCCGCCTGATAGTGACCCTAACCCCATCCCTCATTAAGCTCTGGTAACCTTACCCACAGAACAAATAAAAGAGGTTAGAAGTCGTAAGTGGGGGGTGGTGAGGGGGTTATGAGTAAACACTCATATTCGATCCTTTTCGAATAGGACAAATATTTAAAAAATAAATCTTAAACACCGTCTTGTGATATTTTAACTGGCAGGAAGCAAAGTAAGAGTCATAATCTTACTAATGGAGACATTTCTTTTCACCGGTAAGTGCAAATATACTGTTAAAATGAAAAAATATTATGTCGCGTGTGGCGACACTGGCTCTGGTATTAACATCGCTTGATACGACTTCTAACCTCTTATATTTGTTCTGTGACCTTACCCATCGATAGACACACAGCACTACGAAAAGTAATGCTATTTGACTGCGATCTCCTGTGAGGTGCAGTAGAGCTACTACTGTTCAGGGACACCAAATTCAGGGCTGCAGGAAAGTCATAGGTAGTTCGCTGTGCCTTTCCTTAAACTTTTTACTATTAAAATCATGATTCATGTAGGCAGTAGCATACAAAAAAACATATTCTTTAAGTCATTGGCGTAGTATCAAGTTGGATGGTATAAAAAATATATATATATTTGGTGAAATCCGGGTGAAATCAAAGAAATAATGTATCATAAAAACAACAGACACATACATTATGTTACATCGCAATCTACCACCTAACACTTATTTACTTCACTTAACACAACCTTTCTATTAATTGCTGACAGCAAACGATGTTCTGCCATTACATTTTTAGCAGTATGAAATATACTTCATAGCAATTCTAATATCTACCGAATATACGCTTCACAAAACGTTTCATAAAAATCGGTAGAGCCATGTCTGAGGAGTTAAAACACAAACACGATTTTACGTCGCCCATTTGTATCCTGCTTTTGTGCAATAAAGTATTTCAATAAAGTAAAGCAATATTCTTATTGGATAATTTAAGTTTCAATTATTACACCTTATCTGCTTAAAGCTGTTCTAAAATATCCGTGTTCGTTCCCGGAAGATATAGCTACGATTAAAACGCTGGAGTCCCGAGGGTTAGAAAGTAGGGAGATCCCACTGGACAGTTATGATAGACGAACGTAGTCTAATCTGATGCTACACGTGCATATCAATTAAGCACTCGTGGGATTCATTTGCATAACTTATGCTGCTGTAAATATGGTTTCGATATGTTTATGCTGATGTACTGCTTATTATGTATGATATATTCTGCTAGCAGTGGTCGAAGCGTCGATGGCGTAGTGCGTAAGAGCGTCGTCTCCCACCCGGGAAGCACTGGTTCGATCCCCGCCACGTACCAATTTGTTTTCAAATTTTGAATTCATATGTACGTTTAATCGACGCTTTTACGGTGAAGGAAAACATCGTGAGGAAACCTGCACACACATATGAATAAATTCTTAGGTTGTGTGTGAAGTCGACCAACCCGTACTTGGTCGGCGTGGTTGACTAAGGCCTAATCGCCCCCAATGTGGGGTAGGCTCGAGCCCCTCGGTGGGGACATTATATGTGCTGTTGATGATTCTGCTAGCCAAATTAGATAAATAATTTAAATTAAAATATAATCTTAAAAGACTGCTGAGGAGTGTAACATCTATTATGCCCTCATTGTCAGCTTTTGTTTGTTGGTTCTGTGAAGTTTTAGATACTTTTTGGGTTTGATACTCCTTTTATACAGGCGACCGGACGCTTGTCCACCAGTCACAATTATGAGGCTCTGCAAGACCCATACGAATGCCCATATTGCCAGATATGGTTTTATGATCTATCAAATATAATCTAATGCTCTTCTCAATCTTGTGTGTTTATGAGCGTGGCAATATATATGAGTATGAACGAGTACTATAAATCAGTGAACCTATACAATATATATGAAAGTTATTTAAGTGATTATACAACCAAAAAGGTTTATAATTAGATACTTATATTTTCAGGTATATCTAATGATTATTAATAAAACTGAAGTACGTGGTACAAATTTCGTTTTCACACAATTTAATATCTAATGATTGTTCTTAACGCTTTTCAATATTTGCTCATTCCCCGCTCTGTCGATAAAGGTAAGATTTCTTATCCAAGCTTTTATACGCTGAACTATTTTCAAATCTTTATCATCTTCATCACACATCAGAAAAACTTATAAGCTTAAAATTTAATATATTACAAGTCATTACTGTGTACACAAATGAATATGTCAATGTTATTATAGTCAGGTAACAATTTAATCTTCCACAAATATGCTTAAGAAGCTATGTGTCACACACTTACCTAGAAAATGCTTACTCATTCTAGCCTTGAGATTCATTTCAATTTGAGATGAGAAAGATTCATATCAATCGTATGTATCGAAGCCACATCTTCATTATTAATAAGAAAAAAAAACATAAAGTAATTTTAATGGTCATCTTATGGAAATTTCATTCTTATATAACAAGAAAACTTTGAATATTATGTGAATATAGATTAATGATCAATAATCTACATTACGTCAAAATAGCTATTTTAAATTAAAGATGAGATGTTTTGTAAGTCTACTGACATGACATTTTTAATACGGTTCCGCTAACCATAGTTTTCATAATTATAATATCCTGAAGATTTTAAATAATTTAACACGAGTATTATTGTAATTTGAATAACGACAAAAGTATGAGAAATATCGATATAGCTATTTAAGTAGTAGCGAATAAAATAGATAATTTACCGAATTTGATACGAGTCCCAATGTAACTATATGTATAGTAATATACCATGATTAACTTCATTTCCAAGTTACTAAACAAAACCACAAACTTTTTATGCATCATCAGCAGATGCGAAATTTAAGAGTGCCATGCCGGATTAAGTTCTTTACAAAAACCGCATGGCAAAAAATATAGAAAACATAATTGTAATTTATTTTCTACCAGATTTTGGAAAAAGTTTATCAAAAGTGGCGTAATGCACACGCTATTTTTAAAAATTGTCTTTATTCAAAAATTTTGGCTAGGTAATGCGCTAAACGATAACTTGTCATATTATAAAATCACCCTAAATAGCTCGCATAAAAATCGTAAGTAAGTATTATGGCTTACTTTTATCGTGGTATGTTTTTGTAGGAAGTTATTAGTCAGCTGACCTCGTTGAGGTTACTATTTAATATTAAGGGGACACTCCTATTACTACTACTACACTACTAGGGTTTTGTCTATCAAATCTTTTGTAAAAAGTTTTTTCGATTTGGACTTATCGGCAGCAAATTTACCTTTCGACATGTCTTCAAATTAATATTAAAATAAACTTACCCAAAAGAAGTCCCCTCTTAGGCCTTACAACAGCGGTTTCTTTTACTGGCACCTCTACGTAGACATCAGGTCTTGGCTGCAGAGCGGTCATCAAGGGACCGTTCTCAACCGCGAGGGTCAGGCCGCACACCGCCAGCACTCCCGCTAAAATGGTGCTTATTTTCATTTTGAAGCCTGAAAGAAGACAAATACAAATAAACTTAATTCCTTATTTTATTCTATTTTGGTTTAGAACTTTTGTCACAGACGCACAGAACGGAAGTCTTAGACGAGCTAGTTTTTTTACAATGTTGTAGAGAATGAAAGCCACTTGAGATGTTGGTTCTGCTAAAAATCTTCCAAGATATTTAAATAATCATTACTATATGTACGTCTTATCGTAAACCAACAAGAAGTAAAAATTGTTTTAAAGTAGAATATAGTTAATTGTTTTAGAGATTAAAAACCCTACTGCCTTTAACCCATAAATATAGAATTGAGTATTCCGGCTTTTATTATAACACCTTTATTAATAAACATTAATAAATTATAACAATTATAACACCGGTAATTGCTATAGCCGATGATATTTCGTAATATTCAAGAAGGTTGTAAATTGTAACTAAAATGATTATAATACTTTGTCTATACATAGTATAAAATGAAGTGGCTCTTTCTGTATGTACGATTAGAACTTTTAAACTGTCCAACGGTTTTCAATGCGGTTTTCAGCAGAGATAGAGTGCTGCAAGAGGAAGGTTAATATGTATAATACATGCATAAACGTAAAGAAATTCCGTGCGAAGCTGAGGTGGGTCGCTAGTATTCTAATAAATCTTTGTAATACACCTATAGAATTCTTCAAGATGTTGTACTGTATTCTATGTTTTAAAAGTTTTTTTTATTATTTAGGAAATAAGACTGACTAGGATATTAGATACTAGAACCTAGGTTAAACGTCACACAGTAATAATAAAATATCATTATGTCCGTATCACATAGTAATAATAAACTTACTATGCTGAATTAGCCAGAACAATGGAAAGAATATTGCTATTTGAGATTCTTATATAGGTTTGTTAAGGATTATATTAAAGGTTGTAAAGTTTATTAGTTTCATAAAATTAATGCCCCCTACAAGAATATTTCCGCAGTTTTCTTTACACTTTTTGATTTATAAACACTTCCTAAATTTCATTCAAACAATATCATTTTCATTACACTAATAATCTACTTACTGAACTGTAAAAGTAAACGAGTCTGTAACATTCTAGTTAAGTAAAATGAATCACGTTCGGCAACAAACCAGACTTTACATAATTTCAACTAACACTGGTTAAACCCGATGAAAAATTACGCATGAAATGTATCTTTTGTTCATTTACATAGACAAGTCCCAGATTGTGTAATCAAACCCTAAATGAAATCCTTATTTTTCAATATTTTATTTAATCCACATAACATATTGAACGTCACGTATTATATCTATCCACAAATCCCAGTCTGGTAAATGTAACACGACCTATTTTTATTTGTCTCTAGGTATATTTTTAGGAAATTTAATCTTTTCAACGTACCTATTTATTAAATCGATCACCTGACACACTTCACTGATTCTAAGCAACTGCCCATACATATCCTGCTGTTCACTTTTATAGGACAGGTATACGGACGTAGCGACAACACATTAATAATATGTCATCTGAGGATATCGCCCCACCATTATGATATGTCAATACTTCGATACCTTATGCTAATTCTAACTCGTAATCCATTGTCTTAGTTTACGCAATACGTTGAAATTTCCATCCCTGAAATTTATTTCGAATATTCTACTAATAATATTAATATTAAAGTTTAGGTGTTTGGATGTTTGTCCGTTATCGGATAGGTCTTAATGGGAAAAATGTGAACAAAAAGGAAATGTCGACTCTGTGAGAAAAAGTAAACGATAATATAAAATGCCTAGTTTGTTTCTCTAGAAATGGAATGGAATTTATTAATAAATTTACTAAGAAATCTAAAATATAATTAATCACACAACTTACGTATTAAACCCATGGTCCGTATTAGAATTGCCTACTTAAGAATGTTTGTTGAAATGTGAGTAATTAGACTTCGTCTACACAAAATTATAACCGTCGCCAAGCACCCTAAATTAATTTCAAAACCAAGTACAGATGTACAGTAGGTACAAATGGGTGTAATTAAAATCTGACGTAATAAGTAAAACCGATTATTTTAGTTTTTATTTATTTCCATTAGCATAAATAGGACATAGAAGTTGCTACAAGTTTGTTGTTTACCAGTCAAACTAGTTTAACCTATTTTGAGATATTGGGCAGAAGAAGGCCGTAGGCCTTTATGAAGAGGTACGGTTTCGGCTATCCTTAACCAGCCTGTGAGAACTCGCTCTCCCCTTGTTTGCAAGCGCTATCAATATTTGCTAAGCGATGCTCGTTTGACTCGCATCTTAACACACGCTGAAAAACCAAGCAGCGGTAATTGTTTGTACAATGTGGAACTGAGTGCCTTCCATCGGCAGTCCATCTAATTCATTGAGGACGTCCTGAGCTATAGATTCTTGGTCTCCATTTTGTACATGTCTACTGTTTATCCTCCGGCAAACATGGCCAAGCCACTGCAAGTTCAGACTGCTTACACAATCAGTAACGGTTATCGAATCAACTCTTTTTAAATTAGATCCTTCAGGGTTAAGGTTTTAGCACACTTATTAGCTCGGAACCGTGTCGCCTTTTTTTACTATGAAAATAAAGCGACATGCCACGGTCTGTAGCCGTTTCGTAGCCGCCGTTAATAGTAAAAAAGAGGCGTTCCCTTTCCAAGCTGATCAGTTACTTTTACCTTTAGTTACTCATTAGAAAATGTATTAGTTAAGATGACTTACAGGGCTGAGACATAGATGCTCATTACAGAGCTGGTTTATGAATGCAAAGTTACTCTAAGAAAAATATTTACTCTGAACATTGGTCTATGTTCGAATGCAAAGTACATCTTAGAGTACTAAGAAAAACCTGTACTTTGAACATAGGTGGGTGTCCAGTAGCGTGGTGGGGAAACTTTCTCAGCGTGTGTGTGGCTTTTGATGTCAAGTGTGTCCCTTTGGCATTCGAAATCACATGCCATCGTCGAGTTGTTTTTGTTTTCCCACCACGGCTAGTTCCAGACGGCCCTTTTCAGGGCCACGACTGCGCCCGAAGTCCCTCGGTTGCGGTCCAGAAGGACGCGCCAGGTCGAGCAGCCGTCGGTGGAGGAGTGGCTGATGGCCACCAATTGGTGCAAGGAGTGCCTAGACGGGCAGCGTTGGGACGGTCTCGGTGTAGTTGCGCTCTCACGTGGGCAGATCCCGAGCCGTCCCGTAATAGCGTACTGAAGGTCAGGCCGGGCAGGATGTTTAGTGGGTATGGAAGGAACGCCTTTACCTCGAGTACCACATATCCCCTGCGGTTGGCACCACCCCGCAGGGACGATGCCTAAATGCTTTTGACCTCCCCGTCAACAAAAAAAGTCTATGTTCAGAGTAAAGGTTTTTCTTAGATACATAGGTCTATGTTCAGAGTAAGGGTCCATATTGGCTCACATAATATTTTAAATTCTATTCTTTGTCTTACTACCGTCTCTTCATAGTTTTATTTTTCATACATTTTTATTACTACCAACGGAACTCATAAAAGTTAGTGATCATATTTTTTTTATTAATACTGTTACTACCTTGTTGCTTACAAAAACAGTGCACTTCGCCTAGTCATAAAAAAAATAACCCTAACCTACCCATCACCTAGCCATGTAAGTGCATAAAACACTAGACTCTCCCAAAAATGTATGATTAATGATATTATGAATTTCAATGATTATGTTTTATGAAGTTATGAAGAAAGATTTGTTATGAAGAATGATCATTATGGTTTTAAATGGTATGAGAAATATTTTCGGACCTCCAATGATAGGAATTGAAAAGTTATGTAAGAAAATGCGCACCCTCAGAGTAAAGGTTTTTATTAGAGTAACTTTGCATCATAAACCAGCTCTGTAATGAGCGTCCATGTCTAAGCCCTGTAAGTCAACTTAACTAGTAAATTTTCTAATACAATATAATAATATTCGAATCCAAAATTTATATACTAGGACGCAAATAAAGCGGTTCGGTTTAAAAAAATGCGATAGCCTAAATATTATAGCTTGAAAATAAAAATCATTTAATATTAAAAAATGCTCTATGAACTTGCCTATAATACAGTATTTAGATCATAAACCTTTTCCAATTCCTTGTTCCAATGTTTTGTAAGTTATTGGGGTTTTTGCTACCGGCTTTCTTTGCTGTCCTGTGAAGTATATATTTTATGCCAAGCCTGACCAGAAAGTGGCATTTTCCGACCCCACCGGTACAGAAAATCTCACTTCCTGGTCAGGCGGTGACATAAAATTTTGTATTTACCTCGGGCGGTGAAAAAGAAAGCCTCATATCACATACAGTTCGGGCGTCAAATAAATGCGATTTGAGACATTCTTTGCTTTACCGCCCTAGTTAATTAATGTACATAAATGTTTATACAAGGTATTACTTTATGCTCATAATGAGAAAATAACAATACCTAATTCGGAAATCCCATGTCGTTATGAAGCCACTTACAAGAATACTTTTGTACGTAAAAGTGACTGTGTTTGTGGTAAGTTTATGACAATGTAGCTAATTGGACAGTAAACGGTGTTAATTCCCACCTATTTAGAAGAGGGTAAAGTTAATGACCTGCCTCAGCGACAGCAACATAATCAAGGTTAAAACATAGCTGACTGAATCACAAATCTAGACGAGTTACGTTATCGTTAGTTTTTTTTCAGGCTAGTGATGTGAGCATGTTTCTCTCAATATTTCGACATATCGATAATTTATTTATCCCGGCAACACTAAGCTGTATAGGCCTTCCCAAGGATCAACAACCTACTCGGTTCTGGTCTGCCCCGCATCTAAGATTTTCCCATGACCTTTACTAGATCGTTGGTCCTTGCGGGAGGTCTACCAATCCTGCGTCTTCCGGTGCGTGGTCACAACTTGAGGAACTTTTCGCCCCACTCTTCAGTCCTCATTGCAATGTGACCTGCCCTCAGCCACTTAAGGTTTACAACACTATGGATCCCATTAAAATTATTTACCGAGCTAATCTTGAGTTTTTCAATCAATCAAGACTCGTAATTTGAGCAATAGAAACAGACTAAGGTTATCATTTTTGTCAAATATTTATATAAAGTCTATGAAAGTTTACGATAAATACGGGAATTACATCATTCCGGGTCATCACAATATATACTGGAAAACTTACTATATGTAAAGAAAAATATTATGAATTTTTCCGAGAAATGTCATACGCACAATGTAAATACTAGGAAGAAACACGATTTGGTTGTATATAAAACTCGTCTCCACAGAATAAGCAATTCCTTTATGGGCCAATGTATATGTTTTTACAATAAGCTTCCGAAGAATATTTGAGACTTGCCTATTAATAAATTTAAAAAAACTGTAAAATCTAAATTATATAAAAAAGCTTATTACAAGTTAAATGATTATTTAAATGATCCAAATGCGTGGGAGTAAAATCTGCCCAAATTTACGCATTTAAAATTGTAATTTATTCATTCATATTGATATATCTATGGACATGTAATGATGTTTTGAAATCATTACGAAATTGTAAGCTGCGGAGTTTCTTTCGCCATTTCTTCTCCGTCTCAGCATACTAATAATTATTTAAGTAAAATAATTATTTCGTCGAAATGGTGGTAGGGCTTTTGACGATTTAAAAGTACTTAGCAAAGTCCATTTAAATAAAGAGCTTTTGACGTGACAACGTCTTATAATTCGATAGAGCCGGCTGCACGCACGAAAAAACATGACGTCATGCGGCGTTACCTCGCTCTGAATCTAATTCTCTAATTTGAATTTGGAATTATGTTCTTTAAAATTTAAACTTTCAATGATACCAAAACCAGCCAGATACAAATAGTATAGCCAAAGAGATTTTATTACAAGTTTATTCATACTATAATGCGAAATCTATTAAACAAATGAAATTAAATTTTTCTTTTGAAAAATGCTACCATTCCATCAGTATTTTCTTAAGACGTTGTCACGTTCAACTATCGTCAGTAAACCGACTTTTTTCATTTCATTTTCATTTTCATTTCATAGATAATAATATGTGCGATTTAAAATGACTTGGCTTAGCGTTTGAAGCGCTGTAGTTGGCTCGCTATATAAACCTATCCAGTGAAGTAAGTATACGTAAGTAAGTTTAGGAGCCAATCCGATTTTGACTTTGCTACTGACTGACTTAATACGTATCATTGAAACATTACTTTTTATCAATTTATCATGACAAATTCTCTGCACGTGTTTTGGTAAGTTAAAACCCGACAAGACCAGTGACTATCGGGAAATTTATCGACCTTGTCCCACCACTGAAATTAGAATTGCATGAAAAATTAATCGCCAATATCCGTTACCGGCATATACTCGTAAGTACATGCCAGTTTATCATGCAACAGTACTTATTATCTAAATAATGTAATTAGAATCTCAAAGAACCTTTCATAATACCAACCTAAGCATTTAAGATTGTTTGATAACAGCTGTTAACAACTTAATTATCCAAAAATTACACGATACTTCAGCTAGTTAGTACTAGCTAAAGGAGCTAATGGGCATTAAAGAGGTGCGAAATTATTTACCCACGTAACTAAAAAGGTTCTTTGATAAATAAATTTTAATTCTTAATAATATCGTTGAAATTGTGTTTGTAATATTATTTCTGTTTCGCTATTATTTATGAGAAGGTTTTGCCTGCGGCTTCGTGTGGTTTTTATTAACTGACTTCAAAAAAAGGAAGAGGTTCTCAATTTGTAGAACTATAGCAGATCTATAGTCATCTTTTTTTTAGTTATGTCCTCCCATTACTCGATGACTCCTGGACCGATTTGGAAAATTCTTTTTTGTTTGATAGAGTATACTTGGTCCCAAGAAAAATTTACATGAACCGGTTCAGTGGTTTTTTAGAGTCGTGAAAATAAGCGACTGCTTATTTTCACGATTCTAAAAAAAACACCAAAAATCGGAAAAATACATATTGTGACTGTAATATGTATTTTTCCAATTTTTCCGACTTTATGCGTTGATACCTTCGAATGTTGATAACTAATTTCGATGATTCTCTTTTTGTCCTAAAGACAAAAGTGTTGAGATAGTTTCTGAAAGTGTGAAGAAATGTAGTATTTTATTATTCTGAAAAATAACAATCAAAATCCTGCCTTTACTTTAATCATCGATAACTTTGAGTCTGCTGTAAACCGATTTTGATAGACTATACAAGGTAGGTAGTACCTTTTTTATACTTACAATAAAAAAATTAAAAACTTGTAAAATAAAAATGTAGAAATAAAAATTTAGATTAAAAAATCTAAAAGTATATTTGGTGAGGTCACCGACGACGTTTTAAACACTAAACTTTTAATTCTCCATTTTTATTTCTTAAGACGGCTTTTTTAATAATAATAATTTTGACAAGCACTTGAATAACGTATTAATTAAAACAAGCTTAGTAAGAGAAATTAATATCCAAACCACATAATATGTCTACTTCCTAGACCTATTAACGTGGAAATGTAAATATGTAAGGTATGTGAATATGCAAACATTTTTTGTTTGCGATTTTCATTAAGCTTACTATCTGTATTCATACTGGCACCGATTACGTAAGATCAATATAAGTTACTTAATTAATTATGGTAATACCGTGGATGCTCAGACACTTCAAATAACTTAAACCATTTTAAAAAACCAGAGAAAAAAATCATTATTATCGTTTACGCTGATTCCTCTTACCTTGATGTCACTGAAGAGCAACTTGCTAAGCTTGAGCGGCTAATTTTTTTTTATAATAGACTAGCTTATGCCCGCGACTTCGTGCACGTAGAATAGTTACTTCGGCCAGCATTTAATTTTTCTTATTATTTCTTCTAACCCAAGCGCCATATACTTAAAAAAAATTCATGGAATTTACTTAAAAAATGACTGATTTCCATACAAACTTTCATCCCCTATTTTACCCCCCTAGAGATTGAATTTCCAAAAATCTTAAAATACATCTTTCTTAATTTGTAACTGAAAGACCATGTTCCAATTTTTTATTGGAACTTTATTATGGATTGTACTTTAAAAATTACGGATTTCCATACTAACTTTTCACCCTTAGAGGGTGAATTTCCTATCGAAAAGTCCTATCTTAGTGCACCACTGGACCTAAGAAACCTACGTACCAAATTTGGAATCTCTTGACCCAGTCCGTCAGTCAGTCGTTCATTCAGTCATTATCCATTTTGATATATATAGATTTATAGATAATGTTTTCGTATTATATTTTACATAAGTGTGTATTATTTTATACATATTTATTTGAATTAAGGTAATATTTAATACAACATCGTATCCTTTAAGTCTTTGAGGCTTCACTGACGGCTACTTTTTAACCGACTTTCAAAAAGGAGGAGGTTCAGTATTCGTGTGATTGTTTTTTTATGTATGACATTATTCTAAATCTAAAAAATCTCTATTATTTAACATGCCATTAAAAAAATGTAAACGTGCGAGTCACCCCTTGCTGGGATAATCTGTATGGAGATCGGTCGTCTTTTGTTGTCTATCTCTGTGCCAATTTGATACAGATCAGCTCAGCTGTTCTGATGTAATTGAGTAACAAATATCCTTTCGCATTCATTATAGCAGTAAGATTTAATTGGGTTATATTTTACACAGCTTGTTATAGATATTTTTATTATATCGTTAACTATTTCTTAATAACTTAACCCACGTCACTGCATCTAATAAACTGTAGGTCCTGCTAAAAATATTATGTGAATGAATTTTATGGGACAGGTCTTTGCACGTAAACAACAGTAAGGTCGCCCACATACTGAAAAAAATCTTTCAGAATCTATATCTTTCAGATTTTCTGAACGATCCGCACTATTTTTTGATAATGTGACATTTCTTTCTTAGGTTTAGTAAATATTCTGCTCGATACAGAAACTCCTTTCTCAATCTTTGTATTTCTGTTTGGATCGATTGTATGCCAGAAATTATTATGCTGCTCACTTTCTATATTATCTCTCCGCCTTGATGACCCACAAGGTTCTTCTTCGCGCCTCTTTTGAATGAACCAGGTTATAAAAGGAGGGGATTAGTGTATTTCAGTTTTCGATAGAGCGACATGAATTGGGTTCCACAATTTTCGCGTTGGAGTTGCGGCCACGTGGAAATCAGTCATGTAACTCATTTAGAAAAATTCTAACAGTATGTGTGACTACTAGTTAATTACTATAGATGCAAAGTCTTTCGACTGACTTTAGTACTTTTGTAATGTTATATAGTCGCCCTAAATACCATCTTGTAAAAAGTAAAGTCAACCATTACGAAATACGTCATGAATCATCGTTTATTATTTTATTAATCAAAATTACAAATGAAATAGAGATACGTGTATTTAACTGGGTATCATATGAGCATCAACACAAAAATGCTTAGAACTCACTAAATAAAAATGTTGAAGTAAGAACTGAAATGCAATTGGGCATTTAGGTGAGCAGTCATCATCATCATCATTTCAGCCGAGAGACTTCCACTGTTGGACGTAGGCATCCTCCAAGAACCGGCTGATCCCGCACCGCCCATATCCTGTGGCTTCCCGCGAGCTTTACCAGTACGTCGGCCCACATTGTATTTTTGCCAACCAATTAGCATTCAAAAATGTTTGTAACTTGACATGAGATCGCTGCCAAGTTACATAGGTTTAATCCATGTAACTCGGCAACGATCTCTTGTAAAGTACCTTCACTAATAGATTAAACAAATTTAGAATGGAAAATACCAGTATTAATACCTATAGCGTCTAATAACCCCCGCAAACACTCTAAGTATCACTCAAACTACATGAAAGACAACAACATTAACTATTCACACAGTATATAACATTTCGCATGTCATGCCGACGCACATCTAAGCACGTATTTATTTATTAACAATGCATGTTATACTCATTATAACAATAAGCGGACCAGTTTCAGGTGTTCAATATTCATTAAACGTTATTGCGAACCTGTAACGTTCAACAGCATAGTTAGCAAACTTGAAACTCAAGTTGGAAGCGGAATTCCGCACAGATCAAAAGCCCCTAATACATACTCACCTTCAATTTGTAACTTTGTGATAGAAACGCAAACGCGATGCTTTCTTTGTAAAGATCAATGGCAGTATCTTCGCACAATTATTAATCAAACATTTCGCCGAAATTCCGGTTAGATATTCTGGCGCGGAGCAGAATATTGTGGGTCTAATATACTGGGTGTAAAAGACATGAACAGTCAAACGAGAACCATGTATTCTATACATCAAAATAAGACATATTTCAAAAAAAATATTGCTGGGAAATAATTTTTATTTTTTTGTGTTAAAAAAATTGCAAATTGTACCGCGCAATGTAAAGGGCTCAACTTGCACGCAACTGGCAAAACCGCGATAATTTTGACAGACGGCGGCCCCGTTCGTTAGTGTCCGTGCTCATCGAGTGAGCTACATTGAACGCTAACGTTTTGAAGCCATTTTTTGTTATGAAATACTAAAAAAAATTATGATGTTTCTTTGGACAATAATTAAGAAATAACGTATAAAATACGTTTTCATAAAAAAATTAAAAAAAAAATATGACTTTGACCTTCAATAAAATCGTAACTATCAATTTCCCAGGTATAGTTTATAGGAAAAAAAGTGTTATGATGGTGAGCAGGATACATGGTTCTCGTTTGACTGTTCATGTCTAAAAACAAAATGTACCCAGAAAATATTGTACAACATTTTCCGGGTACTTTTGTTTTTTTATGTTTTTTTTTTCAAACAAAAAGTCCTTTTTTTTAAAAAAAAAATTAAATCAACTACGAAGCCGATCCCAAACCACCTGTATTTAGGGTGTTGGTTATTTAATTTACATGTTGTATAATTATGTATATTCCGTTGTTATTGTATTTTGATAGTTCTCTTATATTTTCTCTAGTGAATACATAGCTTTAATATCAGTTCAATGACATTTATACCTTTAAAACATTTCAGTAGGTACATTTTCACTTTAATCCAAAAGCTTACAATTTTATGACAAAAATATGTTAATCATATTTAAATTAGATACTTACTAGTTAAATCAAATGATGTCACTAACATAAAAAAGGGAAGGCATCTATTTTTTCTTAAAAAATCGTTATCAGCATGACAAACAACATTTTGTAGCAATACTGTTAATGTTAATACTCAATTTATGTTATATTATTTTAGACTAATATACTGGTAATACTATAATATTAATTTTAATTATTGACTTCCTTAAATTAAAAATTACTAATATAGCATTATATCAGCTGTGCTAGTATGAAATACATGATAAATGCTTCTATACATACATCTAATAACGCTCGTAATCCCAAAAGGAAGCAGAACTTTAGATAACATTTAGTTACACATAAAGCCACATTTGACAGCATGAGACATGCAGTGCCTCCAGTAGTGACAGGTTGCCAGTCTATCGCCTACACAAATGGAACTCCTAACCTAAGAAAGTAACCATCCTTCAGTAATACAACGATCAAATACCAACAATCAGGACAGATATTCCACTCTGTAGTATACGTACTAAGTAACTATTACACCACGAAAAAATAAATCATTCTGAATACAGGTGGTTTGGGATCGGCTTCAGAGTTGATTTCAATAATTTTTTTTTTAAATGATTTTAAAAAAAAAAAACAAAAAAAAAACAAAAAGTACCTAGAAAATGTTGTACAATATTTTCTGGGTACTTTTGCTATTATTTGTTTTTTTTTTTCAAAAAAAAAATCGGTTATTTAAAAAAAAATATTGAAATCAACTCGGAAGCCGAACCCAACCACCTGTATTCAGGGTGTTGGTTATTTAGTTTACATGTTGTATATCATCATCTGAGCTATAAAATTAAAAACATCCCTTAAATAAATAAAATTGATTTAGTAGGTATACAAATATTATGTACTTACTAATCTTATGGATATACGATATACGTAGGATAAAGTATAGGTATATTTGATATGGTTTTAAAATAAATGTAATAGTTTTAAAGAAGCAATAAACATTTTTTCATTCATTTTCATTCATTCATCATTATAACAGCCTTTATAATTCGACCCACTGCTGGGATACAAGGCCTCGCCTTGCCACCGAAGGAGGTTTAGGCAGTAGTCTACCACGCTTGCCTAATGCGGATTGCTGGACGGAGTATAAGGTTGCTCTTTGCTGGTCCATTAGTCGCCTTCTGTGACACCCATTGGAGCATATTGGGTGATGCTATTCTCCTCTGCCGGCATCATATGGCTTCCGTCCCGCATCACATTATGGCTACTGCATTAATCTATATACTCATACTGAAACTATTGATTAAAAATAATAAATGTTGCTAATAATTTAACTCTGTACTTTTTATGTTTATTATATCATTTTAAACAGTTTTCTGTGCATTTTTCAAAAATAAATCTAAGCTCCTTTGAATATTCAATCACTGCATGTAGATACTCATAATACAATAACGTGTATGGTGGTAAGTAATAAATCGTAGAGTGACATAATAGCAGCATAATAATTAATTACATAGCATGTTTAATTTTCAGTCTTGCTTGAACAAATCTGGAGAATGCCTAGTAACAAGATAGTTAGTCAACGTCCGATACCCAACGACTGGTTTTTTGCAGGAAATAAACGTTGCACTATGCTTATAAAATGATCATAAAAGTAATTTTTAAAATACTGTTTTTATTTTTGTTTGGCAAGTTTAGTTAGCTCGCGCAAATCTAAGAGAACATTAAGTTTAGTTATGATTGAAATTGATACGAAATTAAATAGAAAACAAAAAACATGGAAAAAATTCCTGTCATGGATAGGTCCCGTCTCAGCACTTATCCATGACAGGAATTTTTTCCATGTTTTTCGTTTTCTATTTAATTTGGTATCACTTTCAATCATACGTAATTTTAACTCAATCTCGATTACGTACGCGAAAATCGTGGATTATTAGATAACTATGGTTTTCTTTTTCTTAAATCCCATCGTTATATATATTTATATGCCATGTGATGCCAACAGAGTAGAATAGCTTCACCCATATTCTCCAATGGGTGTCGTAGAGGGCGACTAATGGATCAGCAAGGGGGAATTGACCACCTTATACTCCTTCCACCAATCCGCATTGGGCAAGCGTGGTGGACTACTGCCTAAAATTTCCTTCGATTACAAGGAGAGACCCTTGTGTCATAGCAGTGGGTCAAATTATAAAGGTTGCTATGATGATTTTCTTTTGTAAAATTTAAAATATAAATAATGTTGAAACGTTACAAAACTTTCTTGTTGAACAAAATTAAAACACTAAAAAGCTTTACTTGTTATATCGCCCCAAAAATAAAAATTATGTGAAATGAATAATTTCGTTACCTATAAATAAATAAGTTGACGCCGTCGTGGTTGAGTGGTCAGTATAGCTGCCTACACATATTATGATTATTTCATAACTTTACTACTGGCACCCGTATAACTTCTGTAAACGTATACTTGACCGCCACAGGACAGGCAGTGCCTAGTGTGGTGTCGTAAAAAAACGCGCAGCCTCGTATAAAAAAAGTGCTTATATTATTTCAAACATTTGTATTTTACTTTCTTGTTTTAAGTTATACTTGTCAGAATTTGTCAAATAAAAATATTTGTATTTGTATTGTATTTGTACAGTCGAACCAACTGAATCATGACCCACTTGGCCGATCATTCCTTTACAATCATAAATTTAGTTAGGTTTTCTTCGCTATCATGCGTGTTGCACTTAGTACGTTTTAAATATGAATAAAAATGTGTCATTACGGGTCAGAGATCTATGCAATTTTAATCTTTGTTATCACTGCACTAAAGTCTCAATTGGAATTTCAAATAAGATGCCGTTCATAATCTAAACTCTTTTCACTACTGAGAAAAACGAATAACTAATATATTTTTAAAATAAAATTACGTTATGTGTCAGATGTCAAGTAGTAGTTGAAAAAATTTTAAAGGGTCATATTTATTAGACACTGTCAGTGTCTAATAAATTGATAACAGGTTCGTTACCTAAGAAATGCATGTTCAAGCGAATTTCAACCTACTTTGTATTGAGTAACTGTAGGAAAATGATCTTAAGGTGGGTCATGATTCAATTTGGTCGACTGTACATCAAGCGGTCTGGGTTCAAATCCTGGTTCAAAACGAATATTTACTGACGAGCTATGACTGTTTATATATTTATTTAAGTTTATTTATAAATATATCTAAAATTATTATGTGTATTAAAAAAGGACAGAAAACACAAGTTCTTAATTATACTTAATTTGGGCTAGATAATAGTATCATTTTATTTTCTAAATATAAACTTGTAATGGACTTTAGAATGTTTGAATAAGGCACCAAATAAAAAATTCTAAGATTTTGAAACAAAGAACTTAAAGACATTATAGTGAGTTTTATTCCCGTCTCTTGACTTATTCACGACAGGACTTTGTCGTTACTTCTTAGGACCACACATAATGGCTCGGTACAGTCTTATTTTGACTACCATCTCAAGATAAATATAGATATATTGTAACTAATGACTTTATTACTTACTAGCTTTTGCCCGCGACTTCGTCCGCGTGGAATAATTACTTTAGGCAGCATTTTTTTGTGTAGGTACTTATTATGCAAAAAACACACATACAAACTGCAGTGCACTACAGTAAATGACATTTTTACAATCTACCATTTTATGTTTCTCCATCCTTTGCTACTTACTCGCAACCTTTCATCCCCACATGGGTCAATATTTCAAAAACGCTAGAACAATATTTGCGTTTCATTGTCTTATCTTCGGTAATGAGGAATCGCATAAAAATTTTCATCTCATATTTCAACCCCTTCATTCCCTTTTTCACAAAAAAGGTAAGTAGCTTTTATTCCATTTCGAGGTTTAGTCTATTTTTGTACCAAATTTCAATAAATTCGGTTCAGGTGTTAGGCGTGAAAGCGATTAAGCTAAAAAGTCACGTCCACCATCTTGGATCTCAAAATGGATGCTGTATTCTGAATCCTGACTCCGAATACAGCATCCATTTTGAGACCTCCGAAAACTACAAAACTGATACCCATATCAAGTTTAAAATTCGCGTCCGCCATCTTGGACATCAAAATGGAACCCTGTAAACCACGAAAATGATATCCATATTAATAATAAGTTAAGTAGCGTCCACCATCTTGGATATAGAAATTGATGACGTATTTGGAATCGCGACCCCCGAAAACTACGAAATTGATACCCAAATCGCTTTTATGTTAAAAAGTCCCATCTGCCATCTTGGACCTCGACGTAGATGATAAAAAATCCCATCTGCCATCTTGGATCTCGACGTAGATGATGTATTTGGAATCAGGACCCCCGAAAACCTCGAAAATGATACCCATATTCCTATTAAGTTAAAAAGTCACGTCCGCCATCTTGGATCTCAAAATCGATGTTTTATTCGGAGTCAGAACCCCCAAAAATCTCGAAAATGATACCCATATCGATTTTACATTAAATAGTCGCAACCGCCATCTTAGATCTCGAAATAGATGTCGTATTCGGAATCGGGACCCCCGAAAACCACGAAAATGACACCCATATTGACATTTTGTCAAAAAGTCGCGTCCGCCATCTTGGATCTCGAAATAGATCTTTTATTCGTAATCCGGACCCCCAAAAACCACGAAAACGATACCCATATTGACATTATGTTAAAAATTCGCGTCCGCCATCTTGGATCTGAAAATCGATGTTTTATTCGGAGTCAGAACCCCCAAAAATCTCGAAAATGATACCCATATTCCTATTAAGTTAAAAAGTCACGTCCGCCATCTTGGATCTCAAATCGATGTTTTATTCGGAGTCAGAACCCCAAAAAATCTCGAAAATGATACCCATATCGATTTTACATTAAATAGTCGCAACCGCCATCTTAGATCTCGAAATAGATGTCGTATTCGGAATCGGGACCCCCGAAAACCACGAAAATGACACCCATATTGACATTTTGTCAAAAGGTCGCGTCCGCCATCTTGGATCTCGAAATAGATCTTTTATTCGTAATCCGGACCCCCAAAAACCACGAAAACGATACCCATATTGACATTATGTTAAAAATTCGCGTCCGCCATCTTGGATCTGAAAATCGATGTTTTATTCGGAGTCAGAACCCCCAAAAATCTCGAAAATGATACCCATATTCCTATTAAGTTAAAAAGTCACGTCCGCCATCTTGGATCTCAAATCGATGTTTTATTCGGAGTCAGAACCCCAAAAAATCTCGAAAATGATACCCATATCGATTTTACATTAAATAGTCGCAACCGCCATCTTGGATCTCGAAATAGATGTCGTATTCGGAATCTGGACCCCCGAAAAGCACGAAAATTACACCCATATTGACATTTTGTCAAAAAGTCGCGTCCGCCATCTTGGATCTCGAAATAGATCTTTTATTCGTAATCCGGACCCCCAAAAACCACGAAAACGATACCCATATTGACATTATGTTAAAAATTCGCGTCCGCCATTTTGGATCTCAAAATCGATGTTTTATTCGGAGTCAGAACCCCAAAAATCTCGAAAATGATACCCATATCGATTTTACATTAAATAGTCTCAACCGCCATCTTGGATCTCGAAATAGATGTCGTATTCGGAATCGGGACCCCCGAAAACCACGAAAATGACACCCATATTGACATTTTGTCAAAAATTCGCGTCCGCCATCTTGGATCTCGAAATAGATGTTTTATTCGTAATCCGGACCCCCAAAAACCACGAAAACGATACCCATATTGACAATATGTTAAAAATTCGCGTCCGCCATCTTGGATCTCAAAATGGATGGTGTATTAGGAATCGGGACCTCCGAAAACCACGAAAATGATACCCGTATTGACATCATGTCAAAAAGTCACGTCCGCCATATTGGATCTCGTTATAGATGCTTTATTCGTAATCCGGACCCCCAAAAACCACGAAAACGATACCCATATTGACATATTGTCAAAAAGTCGCGTCCGCCATCTTGGATCTAATCGGGACCTCCGAAAACCACAAAAGTGATACCCATATCGATATTATATTAAAAAGTCACAACCGTCATCTTGGATTGGATCTTTATTTCTTATCAAGTCCCTAATTTCAAAGTATCATGGTTTTATCTTTAACAATGACGAAGTCCCATACAAACTTTCATCCACTATTTCACCCCCATACAGGTCAAAATTAAAAAAATCTTTGAACAAATATTTCTTTTTGTCTTATTAAGTGCCTAAATTCAAAGTTTCATGGTTCTATCTTCAAAAATGACGAACTTCCATACAAACTTTCATCCCCCTTTTCAACCCATACAACCTTTTTTTCGCGATAAAAAGTAGCCTATGTCCTTCCCCGAGATCTAATCTATATTTGTACCAATTTCCATCAAAATCGGTTCAGTGGTTTAGACGTGAAAGCTTAACAGACAGACAGACAGACAGACAGACAGACAGAAAGACAGACAGACAGAGTTACTTTCGCATTTATAATATTAGTAAGGATTTGCTGGAAGTTTTCATATAGATATAAATAATGTAATGCATAAAATCCTTAGTACGAGCAATACGAGTATGCCCAACAATTAAAAAAAAATGTAAAGTCAAGATTACTAAATATTTGCTCACTTGACCGAATGAACGAATCACGTTTCCTGCCCGCCTAGCATGACCACCGAAACACGATATGATATGATATAGCCATTTATCGCGTTGAACTGTCAAAAATTATTGGATATAACCGCAATCTTGAAAATTTATCGAAACTGCGAACATTGTATAAACCATACATATTCGTAGATTCGATATAACTTCAAGTTTACGGTTATATCCAATATTTTTTGACAGTTCAACGCGATAAATGGCTATATCATATCATATCATATCATATCGTGTTTCGGTGGTCATGCTAGGCTGGCTGGCTCTAATAAAAATAATCAGCTCATCAGTTTTGAATTAGAGATTCAAAAAAACTGATTATTTACGAGTAAGTAGATACAATGATTCTATTTAATAGCGTCGCGATACATTTACGTTACGCATTTTAGATTTGAGTTAAAAATGGAGTATCTCAACACGTGTTTTTACAACAAGAACTCTCCAGTACCCGTAGTATAAGTTTTTTCGTTTAAAATACGCAACTACTGTAGTTGTGTTAAGAGCTCGATTTGTATAGGAAACGTGAATAGCGCCCCTAGCGGAAAGAAGCGCAAGTCATGTTTTCCATACAAATAGAGCTCTTAACGCAACTACATACAATAGTATCGCTTTTAAAACGAAAAAACTTACACTACGGGCACAGATACAATGATTGTTTTAATATGATTATTTGTTTTAGGCGTAAGACTGACAACCTTAGAGTTTATGTGAAACCAAATATTACATAAGGCTCTCAACCCTTTTGGAATTGGGAACATGATTGTATGTAATAGAATAATTGTTTGCGTTTACAATCGCGTAAATATTTTTAAAACAAAAATACACTGAAAAAAATCTTCGATCGATTTTTTTCAGTGCATTTTGTCTAGTTTTAAAAATGATTGTATGTATTTTTTTCCAGGCAATTAATAAAGGAGGGAAAAACATAACCTGTAGCCACACGGCCAGTTTAATATTGATGCGTCAAGTAATAATTGACTACTTTTATTTAAATATTTGCTAGCTTTGCATGTTGCGCCACATACCTTGAGAAGGAGACGTTTCGTTTCGTCACAGTAATATTATATCAAAATATCTCAGATGATTAATTGTAGGACCTTCGGTGCATTTGTTGTTTCCTTTGGTAAACATTTAGTAATTACTTTTGAAATCCTGTTAACGCAATTATTTGGATATAATTAACAATTTTTTTATAAAGTTATCAAACGACTCTTTTCCGTGTGATGGTAAGCAGAAGTGTATTCCAAATCCAAAAATAGCAAATGCGATGCTCTTATCTCTACCGGTAGCTGCGATCGTCTTGCCGAACTGCATGGTGCTTCTTGGACCCGGGATTGCAAGAAGTAGGGAACACATGTGTTGGCCGTGAATATCATTTATTGATGATGCGTACTAAAGTCTTTAATACACAAACATTCTCGTTTTTATTCAAGTCATATAGTGGTTAGCAGCTTTGATGTGACGTGTACAAGCGTACATAATACATAGGCACTAATGTCCCAAGACATAGGGGAAAATATTTTTTTGTGAATTTAAACACGCATACCCTCTTATTTTATTCAATAACTCATTTAATAAATATTATTGTAATTGAAAACCCGTGCCGACTTGACGTCAAACATATAATAAAAAATTGTACGGAGTTAATACGAAAATAATAAATAAACCTCAAAAATATCCATTATGTAGTATTATATGTTTAAAAGGGTTAATTTATTAAGTTCCTGAACGCATAGTTACAAAACTTGTATTTGTTCTTTCTTGACAATTTGTAATAGATTTTCTTTCTCAATAGTTCTAAGGCACGCCCTCTTTAGCAGTCAGTTTTCTGTCAATCCCAGCTGACCACCTTCGTTTGCGCGGTACGAGGACGAGGTGTGCGGCAGCCACCAGTGGCAGCCACTGAACGTACGTGTGCGGCCGCCGACCATCTTCGTTTGTGCGGTACCAAATAACGTGGCGCGTGGCCGCCACCGGTGGCGGTAGTGGGTGGCCCATTTCCGCAGAGCCTTAGGGGGAGGTAAGGTAGGGTAAGGTAGGACCTTGGCAATACCAAAACTCGGTCTAAGTCAACGTTTCGGGTGGGTTAGACCAAACTTCTTAAGAATAGATTATTGTTGTAAAGAATTTTGAATATAATATACATGCATGCTCTGTCAATATTTTGTTTATCAACGATATAACAAAGGAACGCAACGGGAAGTCTGTAGTATAGGAAATTCAAATAAATAATTAGTGTAACTTGATCTCAGCTACAGGTTTGTAACTTCTAACTGAAATCTTTGGAGTGACTTCGTGGTGTTTTCAACAATCTGTACCTTAGGTTTTCCTAAACATTTGCCAATTACTTTTTTTAGGTAAGTAGTAGCTACAAACAGCTTGCACGTGAGGTTACCTACCAAAAACTATGATATTTCTTGAGTAATATGTAACTTTATTTCATACAAGGTATATTCAGGGAATATATTGGATTTTTTAAATCCTGCGATAATCTACTTTATACATCTCACAGATAACTTACACAACTACGTGAAAACAAATCCTAATAAATCACTCAAACACGCATACAGTCGCGCACGCACACATCAATCTTAAACAATGTGAGCCACGACTGAGGACCTGGAGTCCTGAACCGCAGGGTTACCCTAATTTAGGCTCCAAATTACACTAGGAAAGGTCTGTGCTGTTATCTTTATGAAATTCATTATTACTGTACCGAATAGTGTGTGATGAAATAAATATCTTTATTATTACTACTAGCCTGTGGTAATCCGACGTGTAGCTGTACTAATAACGGAGACGAACAGGCAGTCGGCTATCATAATTGTAACAAGCGACTACCATAGCCTATCTATAACTTATACACTATATTATTAAACTGTGATAGTATAGAGAATACATTTTTTTCCTTCACCTTAATCTCACCTGTAGCTGTGGTGAACGAGCCGAAGGTGTTTAAGCTAACTTCACTCCAGGCACTCAATAATTCTGAGACTATTTTATCATCAAGTGGCGGAGTAGATACACACACCAATCCTTCTCGTACGAGCACGCTCAACATCGACTTTTGCTGACATCGCGAACCCGCGGATCGCCGCAATTTATATTCATGATTTGTAACCACAGATATATCCGAGTGTCGCGATCAGCTGCCGTACTACATAACATGGTTCTAGTTGAGCATGCCGAAATATACACTATTCATTGCGCGCGTCATAAGGACTGCGAAGCAATGAAAATTAAGCACAGCCGCAAAGGAGATCGGTCAAATCGCCGAGTTCATAGGAAGTTCGAGTGACGCGATCAGCGGCCGTACTACATAAAATGGTTCTAGTTGAGCATGCCGTAATATACACTATTGATTGCGCGCGTATTAAGGACTGCGAAGCAATGAAAGTTAAGCACAGCCGCAATGTAATACAATTTGTAAGATAGTAACGCATAATTTAAAGCGATTGTGTTTTTATGAATAAATATTGTTTTTTAATGTATGCCCACTAGGCATAAACTTGTCACAAGTTAAACGCCGGCTTGCCCTCTCTCCTTGTATTATTAAATCTGTGTTTGTAACCTTATTTTTAGTGCAATAAACACCTTACTGGTGACGGACGCTTTCTTTTAACATTCCGCTCCCGTTTATAACTTATCTTGCATTCAACAAAACTTAGTACTATAACTTAACTTCTAACTTATATAATTAGCAACATCCATCTGTAAGGGCCTACAAACCCTTACCCTTCTAACACTGTGGTTATACCTACACCAACCAACCACACCGAGCATAACTACACCCTTGAGCTTCGGATCTGTGACCTCCTGATCACGGTGGGCTACTTCAGCCGTGATGACTAGACTTTTAACACTCTCAGTTTTCACTTCGATTTCACCTGTAAAATTTTAGGATTTCGTCTCTAACTGTAGCGACATTAAATGTAATTTAGAGAATCATAATGTTTAAACATATTCCCTTTATGTGAAATATTCGTTTGAGTTTGACAGCTAAATTTGAGGTAAGAACTTAGAGAAGTGAGTTTTTTATAGAATAGCATGGCTGAGGCGGTAAAAAGTCACAACTCTATCGCTGAGTACGCAGTTTTATATTAAATTAAAATTGTCCGATAATTCAAAACATATTTAACATAGACACGTTGCCACGCTTAGGAAATATAATTAATAAAAAGTCAATAATTTTTAACATTTTTATTCGAAAAACATAACACGTTAACTATATAGGTACCTAAGACAAAAGACCATTGTTATAAATATTATAACAACATCAAAACCGGTAAAATCACAAAATTCCCTCGGCCTTTACTAAAATGGCAGTAGGACTTAGCATTCACGAGCTAAAAGGATTAAGGAAAATATAACGAGCTTTCCATTATCTAACTACGTTGAACTGCGATCGCTTGAATTTACCTTTCAGTTCAACATGGCACTTAAAGCACAGAATTCCATGAAACTTTATTACAATTTCAAACATACCAATCCATAGCGTATGTTGTTTGATTTAGAGAAATGTGCCTAATGGAAATTTTAGAAATGACAACATAATACATTTCTTACATTACGTGTAAAAGCCTTTCCTTGTTTAAAGAATAATCGTGATTATAAAAATCGAATCACGTTATTATAAGTACTTTTGGAACTAGACCAAATAAGTAGAATCTTGCTTCTACGGTTGATTCTCGGTCCTTCATATCGAATTAAAGCCTCACAAAATACAGACTCATATCTTACTACTAATGGTAACTAGTCCTGAACATTGCTCCTCTGAAGTCTTCAGAAAGTTGCAAGTCAGGATTTAATCACCCGAACTTCTTAACCGGACCATCTGAAAAATAGAGACAAAAAACTTCATATCATAGGTAAATAAATGTCAGTAATACTCGTATAAAATGTTGCTTTATAACTTGTAAAAAAAAACTCATAATTTTAAGCACATTTTTTTTCTATGTTTATAACCTAAACACAACCATACTTAGAAATTTCATCATCATTCATTCATCAACAGCTCATAATATAGTGTCCCCATCTGGATACCAGGTGGTATGAGCCTACCCCACATTAGGGGTGATTAGGGAAAATTTGAAAACACATTGGTACGTGGCGGGGTTCGAACCGGTGCTTCCCGGGTGGGATACAACGCCCTTACGCACTACGCCACAGAGCCTTTTTTAAACTTTGAAATCGTAGTATCATATTGTTAAATAATTAAAAGTTCAGACTGAAGCAGAACTTTATTATAGAACTTTAATGGAGTTAATAGTTTTATTTGTTGCAACTAAGTTTAATTTAAAATCTCTCGATCATTTTAGCGACCTTTCAATCTGGCTAATATTTACGTTTGTAAACTATTGCATAGTCGAAGCACACTTAACTTATTTGTATTGCACTTGACCCAAAAGTAAGCACAGATGCAACATGAGGTGATCACATCAAATAAAGCACGACTAAGTTTTATACAAGCGTAAATTATGAACCAAACGTGATAATAACATGAATGAAAATATTGGGCGGTGGAAAGTGGAAATGAATTGCACATTAGAAACCTAAGAAAAGATTAATATAAAAAAGACGATACTTAATAACTTTAAACAAACTTAGCTCTTAAACCGAAAGATACAAGGCGCAAAGAATATTACTTAGTTATTGCTAATATTTTTAAGATAAGATCTTTAGAGGATACAGACAAACTATTGGGATACGCTGTTAGACAAATCAAATTTAAAAAAATATTTGTATGAAAAGTCTATAGAAAACTTTGCTACCAAACTTGAACACCTAACGGCGATTTTTTTAAAATAGTAGAAGCTTATGTGTACTCATAGAATACAATCAATAGCACATCTGGAACTTACGACTTTCTACAAATTTTATTATACATAGTCAAATTTGATGTGCTATCGACTGTACACGGTGATAAACATGCGAAGAATTTGTAAACTCATTGTGACTTTTTCACACTCTCGTGACTGTTCAGTTTTATTTGTCATTTATCAAATAGAAACATTGTTTGTACAATTTCAACTTTTACCTTCAAAGATCCAGATTCAAAGAAAACTTAATATTCACAATATAAATACTGTGCAACCACTCCATTACTACGTCTACGTCTTATTTTTAATTTAGAAATTTGAAAATTAAACCAAGTATATTGTGATACGTAATCAAATCAATTTACGTGCAAAAAGTATCCAGTGAGATACAGAGTGCTTCCAAAAACGTAAACACAATTGTGTACCAACAACAAGAGAAGTTCAAGGTGAACGGTGAACGGTGAACAACTTTGCCGTGTAAAAACGCATCAAATTACAAATTAGTGCTTTACGACCGGTCCTTATCGCGTATTCACAAACAAATCCATAACCTTAGATTATCTAATAATCTAAGTCCAAAACACTTCCGTTTTCATACATTTGGACAACAGCTTAACGGCAGTCAAATGTTTTTTTTTTTCTATTAAGAGATGGCAAACAAACTTGCGGCCAACCTTGTGTTAAGTGGTTCCCGTTGCCTATAGACACTTGAAATATTAAGGGTAAATCACTTAACACTGCAAGTGCCATCCTGGGGACTAAGATGCCCAGTAATTACACTGGTGATCTTTCCTTTCCATACGAAACACAGCGAACTGCTTTACGGCAGAATTAAGCTAGGCAGTGGTACCTACCCATCCTACATACGGGTATACAACATAGTAAAAATTTTGTCCCATATCAGAACACATGGGAACGTTAAGGATTTGGCTTAGATTTCAACGATTGTAAATAAAGCGATAAGAACCCTGACAACCACTTCAGTGTTCCAAAGTGCTTCTAAATCTTTGTGCAGATATATTACCATGCCGGAACAGATCGGGCACTCACCAATGATGAACTTCTACTTTCCATGAGGAATGGCTATGTCCATGCCCATGGCTGCAATGTAACAACTTTATTTAGTATTTCAAAAGTTTCTCACGTTACATTAATTAAGTAAACATGTCAACTTGAAGCAACTACTTAATTTGTGATGATAAATTGGTCCCCTGTGTATGTTTCATTTGTAGACGCTAAAGTATTTTTACAAAAATAATTTTGCCATTGTTCTTTGCAATTGCGGGTTGAATTTTTATTTGCATTAATTTTAATAACACTAATTACGTTACGTTTGAATACATTCTATTCTTGTAATGAGCGTATAATATCGTTAGAAAACACCCTAAGCCTTTGAGGCCGTCGTGAAATTTGTCCAACCTTCATTATACAAACGTATTATTAACAATCAGTTCATAGTAACCGGACTGCTGAGATGATTTTGACTGTAACATCTGTTCTGGTTGTTGGCTTTTGCGTTGGATTGTTTACCAAAGGATTGTTACTTTTTTATGTTTGATGTCCCTTTTTAGTAGGCAACAGGCTGGCAACCTGTCACTATTTGGGAGTACTGTATGGCCCATACTGCCAGATGTGGCTTTATGTGTGACTAAATGTTACCTACCTCAACCCCTCATGGAATTACGTGATTGTGTATATGTATGTTCATAGAGCATAAAACGACAAGTGTGTTATATATTGAATACTTAACATTGACATTATGAAGCATACTTCAAGGTTTTCGGAAGTTTTCTGAATGTATTTGTCTTAATTGACATCAATAATTTATGCAACTATAAATCATATTGAAATTATCTTACTAATGTTCCACTAAATTTAACATTACATTTTAAAACTAAATAACGTTTGAGCAATATCTATGTAATTACTTGCAACGGTTTTAACAAACGTTTGTAATTAAAATCACTATGGCAACATGTGGTGAGAAAACATTTAGGGGTTCAATCAATGTTGCAATTATTGGTAATATTTTATGACACGATTTTTTACATTATCATCTAAATTAACACTCTGATTGATGTTCGTAATTTCTAATCATCTTATATGTAAAGCCAAGGACGGCTCTTGACCTGCAATGACCAGTATAACAATTTAAATACCTTCAGATAACATATTGCACAAACTATTGACACCGTTAGATGAAATGATAAAATACTTAATGTATAAGATCAAGGCTACTCGTATTATACGGTTTATATTAAAAGTAGATGTTTTGAAACTATGATTAGGTATAACCTTTAAAAAAATTAAACAAGTGTCATAACTATTTATAATCTCATACTAAACATATTTGCTTTAATTTTAAATCAATTACAATTTGTACCTGTAAATCTTTGTGTGTTTTCAAAAACATTGAATTTTATAAGTTGAAAAATTGCCTTTATATTATTGAAATTCCAAATAAGATTAAGGACGTTTAGTTCTTAAAATATTTTTGTAGAGGATAAATAAAACGGAGTACTCATACGCCATCCTTATTTCGTAACTCCAAGGGCAATAGCAACAGTCTTTTTAGTAGTTTTAACAACTGGAGCTTACAAAAGCGGTGTGTCCTATTCACATCATGTAAAGTTACTAAATATTCCTCGAACAACATTACCGTAATTAAGAACATAGGCTTGTCACGTACGTGAAGTGATATTAAGTATCAAAAGGAAACGAAACTAGATATATCTGTGAGATTTTGCTATTAATTTCGATATGAGGAAAACCTTTTCCTTTAATCAGTAACGGTGGTCATGTTAGGTCCTAATCTTGCCGTCGTAACATTTAGGTAACTGATTTAAAGCGTTTTGTTTATGTCAAACAAAGCTAGCAATGATAAGTGTAAGTGAGGCTGAAAATTATATGACTTATTTTATTGTGTACTTAATCGGTCAGTCGTGTCAGAACTTTGAGGCTTCTCTACTTGTTATAAGACTGCAATTTCTACAGCAGCCAACACGATAAGCTGTTTCATGTACTGTGTTAAAATGAATGAGAGTTAGTCAAAAAGCTGATACCCGTATCCGTATGGCGCGACAACGTGTTGATGGTAGGTTGGAACTGACTTCGCTTTCTTGAGGGCGAGGGCTCCAGCCACTCCGACGGCTCCCACCTTTGCGGCTTTAAGTCCTAATGCTCCTGTTAACAAAAAAATGTATATCATCATTTACATGCCGTGCACCTAGATTAATTTGTGGCTGACGTAATATGTTTTCTTGTGCCACCCTTCTGGATCAACCATCTTCTTCTTTGCTATTGTTGAGTATTAACTCTTAGATTTCTTATGTATGGTTTATTTATTTAAGTATGTACAGTCGACCCAATTGAATCATGACCCACCTTAAGATCATTTTCCTACAGTCACTCTATACAAAGTAAGATGGAATTCGCTTGAACGTATATTTCTAAGAACAAACCTGTTATCAATTTGTTATCACTGACAGTGTCAAATAAATATGGCTTTTTAAAATTTGTTCAGACTTCTACTTGACACCTGACACATAACGTCATTTTATTTTTAAAAATATAATAGTTATTCCATTTTCTCAGTAGTGAAAAGAGTTTAGATTATGAACGACATCTTATTTAAAATTCCAATTGAGACTTTAGTGCAGTGATAAGAAAGATTAAAATTGCATAGATCTCTGACCCGTAATGACGCATTTTTATTCATATTTAAAACGTACTAAGTGCAACTCGCATGATAGCGAAGAAAACCTAACTAAATTTATGATTCTAAAGGAATGATCGGCCAAGTGGGTCATGATTCAGTTGGTTCGACTGTACAAATTGTTCTTAGTCATAGGGAGCTGAGCCGGAAAGAGAGCGATACAGATTATAAGCTGAACACATGACACATACAAATAATTATTATTGTACAGATTAAGTGCACAAGAAATACTGCCGTCTGTATGAACATTTTGTATCTTTCATAATGATGTTATCGTAACCATATCTTTTCGTCGATCTTCCTTTCCCCCTACATCCAGCCACATTCATCCCAAGCCCTACACATCAGATAAAAAAAGATAAAATTATTGTTTGAAATATACTTTCGATTAGTCATTACTTTATTCTGTGCTAACTCCCAATATTGCAAATCCATATTTGTGTCATTCTTTTATATTTTATACTCACATAAAGATAGCTAGTAATTATAATTAGAATAGAACTTATAATTTGATTTGAAGAATAATCCTCATTTCACAAATAAAATAGACGTGTTATTTCAATGAACTACATTTTCCAACAAATAACATTCTAGTTAAGACTACTAATATAACAACATTATTGAATCGAGAAGAAATCTTAATTTGATACACGTCTCAATATTACGTGTACTAAATTAGTATTTGAAGTGAAATATCATCTACTTCGTGTGTATAATCTCACTTAACTTAGTTATTAGATTTGATCATATGTATCACTAATTATTACTAAGCTAGAGCTATGTAAATTACTAGGTAACTCAAGTGAAAAGGATTCAAGTCTACATAGTAATTAAGTCGAATTAACATATTCCACCCAAGTTATTCGAAGTCAGTTCAATTTAATATACCTTACGAGAATTTTCTTACCTAAGTATTTTGTATAAGGTCATTTAATAAAACCTGCTAATAATTGTATTTGCGTGCTGCAATTAATACGATAACGATCTTTCGATTCATTTTTTTTCTAACAACTTGTTGTATTCTTCATTCTTAAATAAGGTTATTTGAGACAAATTATGTATCAATTCTTCAATCAATTACTTATTCACTTTACCAACAACGTAAATTCACAGAATACATTTTTAAAGTCTGCAAACAGTTGTTTAAGATTCATTTTATGACATGGAGCCACGCAGCATACATACTTAAAGGTGCGTTCACATAAATAAAACACCTTGAATTTTACTAAAACGCCAGACGCATGCGTGTGTTTTCTTTTGAAAAATCGTATGCGTAAATTCAGAAAATACTCGTAAATTTTTAAATAATATATTTTTTTTAAAACAGCTCACAAAGCTACTCATGCTGACTTTGTCTGTTAATGCAATTAAACTGCTTCTATTTTTATGTTTAAACCCTTTTAGTTCCTCTTCCAATTGTGTAAGTGCTTTACTAGTGTAATTTAAGGTAATTTATAGTAAAAACAGACCCTTATTCCAGTTACAAATACACTAAATACTAAAGCATCAAAGTACTCTACATTGCTTACGTTAAATACCGCAACTTATCTCTATATACATCTACTTCAGAACAGGGGCGTACAGTCAAATATTTATTTAAAACGATCGTTCTATGTCAAATGCTCAATAAATCATTCAGCTCTTTGGATGAGACTTGTTGACATTGGTCTCAATAATAGAGTGGGCGGGTAAACACGTTTTTACATGCTTAAACAGATACATTGACTTGAAGTACTTTTGCAATTAAAAGAGAGGACACAGCAGCTGCAGTAAGTCTGCTACTTTAACGTGAAACATTCACCGTAAGTAGTAGCTGCCAACTTTTAGCAGATTGAAACTATATTTTTATACTAGGTACAAATGTGAACAACTATTAGTATACAATACTTGAGTCCTCAAGTCCTAATGGAGTATAGAGTCAGATTTTGGCAGAGCTCTGTAAACTTTATGTGCTTGGAGTCCCGATTCTACTCGAGACCAAGCTATGTGAGCAACCTAGACTTAAAATTAATATCAGTCGTCAACAATTTATAACATGTAGAATTGTGGATGCGGCATACGTAATAATTTTTATTTTTGTAACACATTAATAAATATGTTCGTAACAGTCTATACGTTGTATACGTGCCATAAGATGAACAATCCTCGAGCACACAATAGGTTTCCCACACAATTTGCATGCAACGGAGTGCGATACCTTGTAAGTTTGCTCGTGTACGTACAAGCAATGTACCTCAATACGGCTGCATCCAACAATTGAGATATTGTTATGTAACTAACTGTTAAATGCTCGAACGACCTAAGCTAACTTTTCGGCACAGTGCGAATGAAGGATATTAAATATAAAATGCACGCATTCCACAAATATTGAAATTCGAAACTAAATTATGCGAGCTACGATCAAATGGCGCCAATATTCCTTATATATTTTTTACATTATATAATCTGTATTAATTACTCCAGACTTACTCACGCACGTGTTTTAATGCGTTTGTTATCTAAGCGCATTCAATAACGAATATTAAGTACAAAGTATAGAATCTCTTTTTCTTTATTCTCGCTGTTAGTGCTCCTATGAAATGTAGCGGCATTGTCCGATGCGTTCAATATACGGAGCGCAGCGAATGCTACTTCGGAAGGTACACGTGCGCCACAGTAAATATTCGAAATTGCCAATTTGCCAGTAAAACCCCCAATTTCCCACGGACATTGGGACGAGTTCCAAATTTATACAGTTTGGTAATTATTTCTACATGCTACCATGCTTTTATTAAAGAGCAATCTGGTAATATTAATTAATGGTCGGCGTACCATAATGCAAACAATGTCACATCACTTGGAATTACATAATTAGGAGAACACTGATTAATTTCATTTATTGTACAACAGTCTATATGCTGGAAGGATTATTCAATAAAAGAAATAGGAATAAAGAAATCATTGTTACATAAAAACATAAAATACAAGCTCTATTTCACTGTTATATCATTTCAGCATTTGAATGTTGATTTTACAATAACATCGGAGGACATTGTTTACCGATGTATTATACGACCCTCTCATACGCTTAGAAAGCCTGTTAAATGGCCTGATTAAGTGTCGCCTCATTTCTATAGAGCTGCCTGAGTTACATGAAGCCTCGACAGAGAGGGCTCATAAATTTAATTGCCAAAGTCCAAGTAATGTTTGTCTGGCAAGTTTCAGGGACGCAAACGAGCCACTTTACATAGTTCGAAGTAAAATATTGAAATTCTATTACAATTTAAAGCTAGCTTTAAGATGTTTAACCTTCTTAAGGGGAAGATACGGATATCATGTAAATGCTGCCTTTTATTATAACGAAAACTTCTGAGTTTTAGTTTTTCATAGATTTAGTCAGTAAAATCTGTTGAGTAAAAACTACTGACCGTAAATTAACTACACTCCAAGTTATCATTCAAAATTTAATAACAATAAATTAGTATCAAAGTAGCGTGACTTTTCACTAAGCGTATCATATAATCTGTATTTTCCGTAAATACTTAGATATTGTCTATGTTTTATTTTTAACAGGGAAGATTCCATCATCTCATTTGATGTTAGTAAAAATAAAGCTGAAGCGAGCTTCACGAGCAAACCAAAACCATTGAGGGTTTTATTTCAATGAAACAGAAGTAACTAAAGTATGTTGAAAACCCGGACTGCTGGAATGATTTTGAATCAAACATCTGTCCTGGTTGTATGTACTTCTTAGGTGCCCCATTTATGTTGGCGACAGGCTGGCAACCTATCACTATTTTCAGACACTGTATAGCCCATACTGCCAGATGTGGCTTTATGTGTAACGAAACGTTACCTAAGACTCTGCTTGGGACTACGAGCGTAATTGTATATATGTAAACAGAAGCATGTAATAACTTATTTGTGAAAACGAAGTGAAAAAGTTGCATGCTCGTTTATTACTGCTTTTTAGAAATGTATAGTTACCCTACTTGATTGTACTTACCGAGGAGCAATTTCTTCTTCAACAGGATGATACTCCTCTTTGGCCTGAGGTTCTCTTGGGTTCCAACGATGGCATCGCTTGGGATTTCTACTGCCTCCTCCGCCGGGACGTACTCATACTGCGTGTGCGCAACGGCGACGGCCACAAGGCAAGCAAGGACTACAACGGTCATGGACTGCATTTTGGGCTGGAAACAAATTATATAAAATTATATTTATGTATCACAATTAAAAAACGCCTATTACTTATTTTACCTATTATTAAAAAATATAAGTACTTAAACATATTTTAAAATTTAACTAATACCACGACGTGTCTGGTTTGACAACTGCATTTAATTAAATTGATATTAAACATTGAAATTTTTCCAAGTGTGTGACGAAAAATAAATAATTTTGAAAACAATAAGCAACAAGAGGGGGATATATCCGGATCCACCTTATAACAAATATTTTTACATTATTTAATAAATTATTCGTTTATCATAAAACACAACTTAACTAAAGAGCCATTATGAAGACGTACCAGGACTTATTATTTTTCTCTATTATTTAGACTATGGAAAAAAATTAACATTCAAAAGGGTTAAAACATTTTTGCATTATTAACCAGATAAATATTAAATTGAGCACATGGCTTCTATCCTCCTGCATAGGTGTACGTACATATCATTACTACATTTTTTCAAGTTATTATTATTACTTGAAGAATTCATTTCGAACTTGCAAGATTAAGGCCACGAATTCAAATTACTGCTCTCGGGCCTATAAAAAAACTCCACACATTTATAGAACAAGTTCCACAAGGTAATTATATAGCTAAATAAGTGCCTGGCTATCTTCTGTCATAAGCATTTGGTTCAAAACAAGGTCGATCCCAAAACAAACTATTGCTTAATATTTGACCGAACAAGGGATCGTTAAGTGGTTTTTGAGGTCTTCTAATAGTCACAAATATTGTTCGTGAGTTGTTTATGAGTCTGCATATTAATAGTCATAATTACTACAGAATACTTCCTCCAGTGCATTTACCGTAAACTATATAAAAAGTTAATACATATTACAAGATTTTTTTTCAATAAATAACTGATTTACTTAAATTGTAACTTAAGCAAAAATTACCAAAGAAATATCTTTTTTTTAAGTAAGCATTTGCGTATTATGTCAATTTCAAGATAACGTCCACTCAACATTCTAAAGGCAAGTTCAATTTTAAATGCAATAAACCTTTAGAGCGAAATTATTTGAAATTTTCCAGCAAAAAGAGTCGAACATTTTTTCCAGGGAAGCATTGCTACGGAAATTGAGACATTTCTATTTGGTTTTCGTTCAACATTTCCTTGCTATCTCCTTGGCGATCCGGTTGCGGCTGGCGCGAGGAAAACATTCGATTCACATCTATTGAAAACTAGGTATGAATAAAAATACTGCAACATCGTGCCAGAAATATGTGGTGTACAGCAAACAATACAAACACTATCGCTTATGTTTTATTCATAGCATAGATAGCTATTAAAGGCACTGAAATAACTTCATCCATAACAAACAAGCTTTGGAATAAGTTAATCCGAAATGTTCCAAACGGGTATAATAATAATAGCCAATGGAACAATTAAGTGAACGGTATTGTTAATATTATACCTGTTGCGGGAACAGTAAACGATTTACTCCACTAATAACGATTGTTAATTAAAACAATTATTTGAATAGAAACAGTATTAACAACAGTTAATTTCGAGATGTATCCAACATATCTATTAAACATTAAGACGACGCGCTTTTTTAACGCACACCAAACAGTCCTACTAAATAACAAAATGGGTACCTTGGTTAATGGATTGGTACGAGTACACAACACAACACTCTGTAGTGGTCACTGACACACAGATAACAAAGAGTTGGAGTCGAATTCTTATATAGATTGCAAAAGCGAAGTATCGGGGGAGGGCGGATGGCCGGTGCAAGCCGTAGTACCTACGCCGTCGATCACGAAACGCATCGCGTTTTCCCTTGAACCGTGGAAAACTTGAATCAGTTGTAAAGCCGGCTACGACTGCAAAATTTAAACCGCATTATTTTTAGTTCCTATTAAGGCTTCTTTAAAATATATGTTACGGTAAATGTGATTAATGTGGTTATTATTAATAATTACCTTGTGAAGGTGCATAAAACACTACTCTCCCAAAAACATTGCACTCCATTAGGTCATAAAAAAAAATAACCCTAACCTACCCATTACTCAGCCACAGGGTTCGAAAGGATAAATCAATAAAGTTTGATAATTATTAATAATAGCCGGTAAAAGTAAATAATTGGTTACTTTTGCCTTAAATTTTGCCAATTATTAATAATTGCCAATTAATCACATTTACCGTAACATATATACCAAATAAAAAAACGAAAGATAGGAACAAAATCCTGTCATGATATGTGCTGAGATTGTTTTTCTTTCAAATCGCGCCAAAAAATTTAGAAACATAATTCGATGTTTTTTATTAAGGCTTTTAATAAGATGAAGAAATTCAAACGATATTTCTCCTTTAAATCAATAAAAATAGCGTTACTAAAGAGAGTTACGTTAATCTTATTTGTAACTCTCAATACACTTCAAAATCACAAAAATAAACTGGATATTTACAGAACGGCATTTTCATAGTAAGCATTTGAATACTATATTCAAACCAGTTTCTTTAGTAGATGGACAAAAAATGTTGAACTTTCAGCAATTTATCACCTCTTGTGAGCAAGTATTTTAGTTCAATAGCAAGCCTTATAAAATGTACGCTTTTAACCATTATGCAAGCGACAATCACAAACAGCCAAAATTGTATAGATACTTCAAAATGCTTCTGAAGAAAGTATAGTATAAAAGGAAGATCACATAAAATCTATTATTACAAAGAACTGCATAATGCAAAAGCCATAAATAAAGAAAAAAGTCTCTTTTCAAACAAAACACTGATGTACCGTACAACCGGATATAACTGTATAATGGTCATGTTTTTACATTAATACTAGCTGACCCGGCAAACGTTATTTTGCCTTACAAAAATGATTAAATTACTAAAATGGCTATAAAAAAATAGGGGTTGATGATAAAAAAGTAAAAATTTAGGGTTGTATGTATTTTTAATGCCACATAATAAAAACATAAAAACAAAAAATTTCGTCAAAAAAAAAAATTAAGGGTGAACAACCCTTATCACTTAGGGGTATGGAAAATAGATAGTAGCCGATTCGCAGACCTACTACTAAGTTTCATGAAAATCGGTCAAGCCGTTTCGGAGGACTACGGTAACTAATATTGTGACATGGAAATTAAGATGTGGTGAAAGATGAGTTTATAACATGAAAGTGGACTCCTAATACAAAGATCTAGTACGAGAGAGAATTTAAAGACCGTCCTTATATCTCGCTTTGTCGATACTGCAAGGTGCTTTTCATGCCTCTCGACATAAAAATCTCGATGTATTTTTTATCATATAATTATATCTGCTACTTTGTTAAAATAGTGGTTAAGCAAATATAAGCTTTTTTTTTAAAAATCCATAGTTATCGCTTTTTTGGGTTTTTATATCCAACCAACATGTTATCAAAATCTATAGGAATGTAAGTGTAATATATATTATAACGACTTGTATTCCAACACATAAAGAATAGAATTGAAATCATTTATTCGCACCACTCAAATCTAGTGATAGAGATTTAATTTAACAACATCTTTATAGAAGCGGTTGTAACATGGTATCTACTCTGCGCAATATCGGGACAACCTTAAGACGCCTCGACGCTGATCTTCTGTAAACACCAGAAAACCACTTCTCCTTATTCTTCTATTCGTATGGTAGTTTCCGTAACTCGACGGCAAGTGCGCCTAATTTGCGTTGGAGGGTATGGGCTGGATCCAGCCATCCCAGCTCCACCAGGAATTTGCCCAACGCCTTAATGTTACCAAGCAACTCCTAGCCGCTCCCCGGCGACCCGAGCAAGCGTGTCCCGGTATTCTGCCACTCCTCTGCACTCCAGCAGAACGTGAGCAGCTTCTTCCTCCTCCAAGCAGGTTCTGCACAGTGGGCTGTTCTGACACTTAACTGACTAATCATATACATTAACGGCAGCCTGTAGGAGTAGACAATGCAAGAAGGCTAGTATAATTCAGTAACATGGAGGCTCCTTCTTCAGGACAAACTCTTCAATTTTGACCAACTAATCCGCTCTGTTCTACCTCTCACTTAAAAGTTTAATATATAATAGCGTCCCGCATGCGTTTGCACCAGCTTGTATCCCGTTCTCGTAAGTATACAGAATAAAAGGTATTCTATGTCCACCTTAAAGTCCATTCTAATATTTTTGAAAGAATTTTCATCTTTTTACTTTCTCGTATACGTAGTATAGAGGAAGTCTTGTAATCGACAAAAAAATTGTCTCGAAAAAAATCGAGATTTTGACGGATTTACACGTTTGGGACCTCCCTGGGTCCAAAAATATTTTTTTTGGAATTATGTCAGTGTGTGTGTCTGTGCGTTAGCACGATAACTCGACCAAATTTAAAATACGTGTATGACATCAAAATATAAGGTTTCTATCAAATTTTGAGCCGTCGATCACGAAAGTTGAGCAACCAAGTGCGCGGTCAGTATTCGGATGGGTGACCAAAATTTAACATGCATGTATGACATCAAAATATAAATTTCTATCAACCTTTGAGTCGTTTCCGGTATACGAGAAAGTCAAGGGGAGACCACTCCCGATTTTTTTCATTCTTTTCAGTACTTTTTGAGTTTATTCGTTACAAACATACAGAAATACAAATCTTTCCTCTTTATCATATTAGTATACCTACCTATCGATGATAGACAGTTACACATACTTAATGAACTAAATATTATTCAGTTTCATATGATGTGTCGATCACGACAGGTAAGCTACCAAGTGCGGGGTCGGTACTCGGATGGGTGACCGACAATTTTCGCCTATTTTCCTCCGCTTCGGAAGGCACGTTAAGCTGGTGGTCCCAGCTGCTGTCGAAAGATGACAGTCGTTTCCAAGAAGGGTTGGTCTCAGACAGGCGGCTGGTGTGCCGTAGAAATCTAATGCAAAAAACCTTTAGCAGTATTGTCGATAGCAACAAGACATACTGTACTGACCCCAAATAATTTAGAAGCTGAATTGGAGAAAGCAGTAATGACATATAATAATGAATCCATACATTGATGAATACACATCACAAACATATTTGCCCCCACTGATTCGAACCAAGACAACTTGGCGCTCAGTATGTAAGGATAACGATGTATTTGGTATTAAAAGTTAAATTTTAATTTAATTTTCTTCAAGTTTAATTTAACTGTCAATCAAATTTTTTTCAAAGCCAGTTTTGCTTATTGTAAAATTTTCGCAGATTTTGCCTGTATATTAAATTCCACTGCTCTCCAAAAAATTCTCATTGATCTAAAATACAATTTAAAAATTAATGGAATGAAGTTGTATTATATAACTCCTTAGTAATAATATTCAATATCGTTTTCATTTAAAATTAAAACGGTAAAAGATTTCATAAAATGAAGTAATTAAAATTATGTAGTTCTTCGTTATTGTTACATAATTTATTCTGATCGACTGTTTGGTAACACATTTCAGGAAATAAAAGGAATTGAATTAATACTAACATTAGGTATTATCTTATATAATATTAACATCTGTCTATCAATAACATATTTGTTTTATTATATTATTCTCGCGTCCGCGGCTTTGCTGGCGTTCTCAGGGCCCATACTATCTCCATATCATATTTCATCAAAATTTACTAAGCCACTGGATCGATCAAGGTATTTATTTATATAATATTTGTTAGGATGTACAGCTGACCCGCTACGCCTTTTATTATTAAATCTGTGCGCCACACGTTGAATTGTTGCCTAAATATTGGCAGATGACCGAACAGGACGGCCATTAAATGTTCGACAGATAAGAACAGTTTATATGGAAAAATTAAAATGTTGTTACTACTATTTTTTTTATTACCTATATATTAAAATGAAACCTATCCTATATAGAGCCTTAGTTGGAACAATTCCAGCAAATTTAAAAAAAGACATCAAAATCGGTTGAGTAATTTCAGAGCTCATAAACATTTTTTTTAAATAGATAGAGCAAAAAAAACAAGAACCTAAACTTAAATTAGACCAGTTTTTACTGTGATAGATTTTGGTTTATTGATTTTACAAATTGAAAACCAAATACAGTTAAAGGAGCTAAAATTTTTGAGGAAATCAGCTGAATTTTAAGGGTCAATAAATCTGTAAGATTAATCAATTATTCCACAAACAATGATTCAATTAACTCTGAACACTCTGCATAGTTACAGAAATGGCGTATGACTTAAAAATGAGAAACCAGGGTTTCCGAAGAAATGAGTCTATTGTCACCAACACTTCGTTTATCGATGTTTAGAGTAGATTAAATAAAGCTTATGAAATATACATTCAAATTATATTTACAGGTTTTGTTTATCTACTCTTATTTTTATATACCAATATATTAAGAATCGAAACCTACGAGGTTAGTAGATTTTATTGCACGTAAGTGTATTTGTCATATCAATAAAAGTAAATTTAATTAAGACACAGTTCTACCATTAGGTCAGGATTTTATTTGGTCGAGCATACACATTTTTCTGAATCCTTTGTTCTTAACAAACTAAAAGTAAAAACAAAGAGCTGTATATATATCAGGTATATCTATTAATAATCAACCTTGAAAGCTGTTAATGTCAGTCAGGAACTTGTTAGCAGCCTGACAGCAAACAAAAGCCACCGTTTCTGGATTTATCTGCAAGTTACGCCTATTTATTGAAATCGAAGAAGATTCATTAAACATTATTTATTTTACTATGTCATTGTGAGGCATGAATGGTTAATGTAGAGAATAATTGCTTCCGTAGGCACAACTATCGAACAAGTTTTTCGGAAACTGCGCAAGTTATTATAATTTACAAGATGCTGCTGATAAACATGATTGCCGGCTTTAAATTTTATGTGGCGTATTGACAAAGGACATAAATTACGCGCGTAATGTTCGGGTTTGTGAATTAATTTTTTAGTTGACGCTTTTTTAAATGTTGATACCAACATGCTTATGAATGAATTATACAGGTTTCCATAGGAAATCTTCTGTTTGGTATTTAGCGTATCGAATTGCAGTTTTTCGAAGTGGTTAAAACCAAAATAATTAAGATTCAAATTACTACAATATTATCTCTCTCGGAGAGTTCAGACCAATAGTAGAACCGAAATTATACATGATATATGAGGTAGAATTATGATTGATAATCTCAATAAATTAGTTATACTCTTTATTGCAGTATCTACAATTATTTCCAAAGACAGATTTGTCGCTAAAATAGAACTTTATTTTTACTCCATAATATATCTAAGATTATTATTTAGGTATATTAACAAAAAAAACATCAACCTTGTCAAATTAAAGGTAAACCACGTTAAAATCAAAATAATAATGCAATTTAAACACTTAGATTGGCATTGATACAAAAAAAATAATGTCAATGTTTTCTCAAAAAATATTTTCTGATTCTTTAGTGCTCAAGATATTTTTATCTCTTCCACTTCATCCAGCTTTAAGCTTTAATTTAGAGTACATTAACTCAAGAGATCAATTTATTAAATAAATATTTTTATTAATTTTCTTTAGTCAATGGGTTCGCATTTAAGAGAGGAAATGTTAAAGAACTTCGTAGTTAAGTACTCGTATATAATATTATATTACGTACCTATGTCATCGTAAATTATAAAGACGATAGATTTAAGACTCTCGACTTTAAACGAACTGGAAAAAACTGTAAACGTAAAATATTTTTTTGTTACAATATAAACTAATCATCGCCCGATTTAAGATTCTTTCTGATATTTCACATAGAGAGACACAGCGGTGTAGCCGCTCAGAGTTGGAGTGCCTAAACTGGTCAGTACCTCCACCTTACAGAAGACCACAGTCAAATAATTCCATATTTTCGTAATATCTCCATGGAGTATGGCAGCGCGGGAGTGGCACCCTGTGCTACAAACGTCTATAGGCTCCGGTGATTGTTTACCATCAGGCGGACCGTACGCTTGTTTGTCCACCACCTAGCATAAAACATATACCTAAGCTACTATTTCCAGAAAAATTATGAACGATGTGTGATGCTTATAGCAATGGCAAATTTTGATGTTGTTATGACCACATAGAAATGATGTTTGATAAACCAAAAAGCACCTTAGGTTACTGTTCACAATTTTTTAACAGTTTGTTATCTCGCGAGAATAAATATTACGGTTTAATAATTAGTAGTAATAAATACTATTAAAAATTCGAAAGTTTGGTTTAATGGATGTTTGTCCTTTATCACACGAATTAAACAAACGGGTCTGGATGAAATTTTTCACAGAAATATGTTGCAGTCCGGGATAGCACGTACGAGCAGTCTATTTTAATCCCCGAAAAATAAACTATTCTCGTGAGATGCATTTCATACACAATAATTTAAATAAACAGAGACGTCGAACACCTTCACACTTTTGCAACTACTACTAATAAATACCTTAATATGTAATGACAACATGTTGTCGATTCTAATAATTACAATTAGCAAGTCACCTTAGGGTAAGTTATTTAAACAAACAAAATAAACATATCTTTACATACAATACATCATCGTAAATAGTAAAATCCAATTTTACGCTATCCTTACCAATTGATATTCAGTCGAGAATACATATTCATAAATAACAATTATGCGGGGATGAGTGACATTTAAATAGGGTTCTGGCGGGAAAGGCGGCGCACATTTTTAAACAATTATTATTGTGGCAATTCGTAGTCGTGATTGGGATTTTTGCTTTTATATTCATTATGACTGGACGTCCTTTCCTTTCCCGGATGCTTGCTGATGTTTCAAATCAAATATAATACGTCGACTATTCAGACTATTCAGTAGAATATTCAACGTAGACTTTTACAAGTACTTGTTAACATTATAGTACATAATTAACATAAATAAAATTTATACTAAAGCTAAAGGTGGTTAGCAAAATGAGAGAGCCTACTGAAAAGAGCCAGCAAGAAACTTAGTAAGTTGTGGTCTTAATATTAAAATCCTACTTTATTGTTCGTATTATAGAATAAGTTTCAAGAATGAACGCAGACTTGAGCGTCCTACGTCTCTATCACTTTGTGCGTGATAGAAAGTGACAGACGATTCTCAAGACATGTTTGACTTCTGAGTGTCATTCTGTAATACGGGCCTTAGAGTAATTAGAGTGTAAACTCTCTTGCTGTCGGCTTTTTTGTTAGTGCATTAAAGCGACAGGCTGGCAAACAGTCACTCTTTAGAAGAACTACATAGTCCATACTGCCAGAGGTAGGTCTATGTGTAACCGAAAGTTACCTAAAACTCGGCTCAACCCCTTTTGAAATTATGAGCGCGATAGTATGAAGTTTAAGTGATTGAAGGAATGATAATCGAAAAAATAATCAGGAGATTAGGGAATCCTACTTAGATAATATTATAAACGAGAAACTTTGTATTGATGTATGTGTTGATGTTTGCTACTCTTACGCGCAAAAACTACTTAATGTATTTTAATGAAACTTTTCATCTGTGTTTTGTGATTCATACGAATCCTGCGCAGACGAAGCCGCGGGCTGAACTTTGTTTAGAATACTTATGGGTAGTATATAGGAGACCCTACCTACAAGCACAATCCTAATGGGTCTCCCAACACACGAGTTGAATGATGTCAACATATTAATTTAGAACAATATAGAATAGAATATAGCTTTAGTGTACATACATCAAACAATTAAACATAGACGAAAGATTTGTACAAATGGCGACCTTATTACTAAAAGCGATCTCTTCCAGGTAACCTTAGGATGGACAGGATTGCAATAATGTATAGAATTCGTAGAAAGATCATACTATTTAAGAGAACACAAAGAAGAAACATCAAAGACATATGAGTTAAAAGATTACGCTCTTAAAATACAGGAAAAAAGATACCAGTCCATGAAGTTGATTAAAAGCTAAAAAACAGAGGCATAAAACATTCCCAATGAGTCGAATAGTACCGTGAAGAGGCTCGTCGTCTTTACTTATGTAAATAATCCAAAAGCTATTGCGCTATAAGAAATACATAACGAAATCACACCCTTGATTTGTGTTACAAAACGTATAAGACGCATAGTGAAGGCGTTTATGAAATGAAACATATTATCTCCAAGTACAAGATTAAGGTAAATACTTCAGAGTTTAAGCAAGTTTGAAAAAAATATGATAGAAATACCACTGGAAGTAAATGTTTTAACTGTATCTATCTATTCTTAATTAATGGCATCCGCTTATCATAAATATTACGCATTTTGCCAATCTCAAGTGAAAATTTAATTATAGTTACCTACAAAAAATTTAACGGTAGATTTTGGTTAAAAAGGAGTCTCTCATCACGGGTGTTTACAACAAGAACTCGGGAGAAACTCCATATTTCAAATGTAATTTTTAATCATATTAAAACGAAAAAAATGTTAGTCATTGCAAAATATGAATATGTCAGTTTATAACGATATAATTAACGGTAGATTAGAACTAATTCGTTGACTGCTCATGTTGTGTAATTTTAGTCGCCAGTACCCGTAGTGTAAGTTTTTTAGTATACAAAACGCACCGATTGTAGTTGCGTTACGAGCCCAATTTGTATGGGAAACATGATTTGCGCTTCTCTTCGCTAGGGGCGCTGTTCACGTTTCCTATACAAATTGAGCTCTTAACGCAACTAAAGTAGTTGCGTTTTTTACACTAAAAAACTTACACTACGGGTACTGAATAACGAAAAGCCGTGCGTCTGTGTTCTGTGGTCGAGCGTCTCAAGACTAGATATTATCCAAGTGTTTCTTTTTTTAATTATAATGATGACTGCCATTTGTTTTTTGTTTCGAATATTCAAATACCTAGGTCTAAATAAAAACTACCAATTAAACTATAATATTACAACTAGCTTTCATTTTATGACTTATTTCTTCTTTTAATATAAATGTGTAAATCAGTGAACGCATGTGTAAATAATACAATACGAGATCCAAAACAGTTTAATATGCACAATAGTTTCATCGTAACAGTCGATAAATCTGTCATAGTTAAAAACCAGAGTTAAGAGCGTCAATCTCGTCATAGTCGACTAGTTTTATATTACTCTTTCATTTCTTAAGATTGATACACCGCCCTGTGGCCTGAACCGTAGCAATACCGCCAGAAAAAGCACCGGGTGGGATGAGCATCCGTTCCACGACACCGGCAGTATGAATCCACCTTTACACTTACAATTAAATCACAATTAAACTTAACTTAGAGCTAATAGTGAATTAAGGTAACAATTTAGGTACATGGGCGATAGGCTGGCAACCTCTCACTATTGGAGACACTGCATAGCCCATACTGCCAAATGTGGCTTTATGATACTAGAAAAATGCACTGAAAAAAATCGACTTGCCTCAGTGTGCCTTGCCTTATGACTTGCCTTATGTGTAAATAAATGTAACCTTAACCTCTACTCAACCCCTTTAGGGATTACGAGTGTGATTGTAATGTATGTACCTACAATTTAGGTACTGATCCAATATTGCTTACTCTCCGCGATAGCTACGGCGTAAGTATAGATAAGTATACCTATCTATACTTACGCCGTAGCTATCGTATTAATATACTCATATATCGCATGATTTATTATTATATTGATAAGTTGCTACGTTGCAATCTTTCCTAATTTACTATCACTCAATTCTGTCCATTTACAGATTTACAGCGATAAGGTCACCCATTGTGCAAATTCCTCCTAATGCTAATTTACCAAAATCTTAAATGTACTTTGTTACGACGATGTAACATAAAGATAATTTGTATTTCTAGTGTCTGCTCCCTCCATTTGTACCGACTTCTATATGAAATTGAGCTTACATCGCAAATTGTACATGTTTGCCGACATACCGTACCGTACTTTGTATGTCGCTAAATATGTTTGGCGCGCTTTCATGGCGTCAGGTTTGGTTCACGCTTAGAGTATCACCATTAAAGGTCGTAGCACACTTATCGGCTCAAGGGTACGGAACCGTATCGACTCTTTTTACGATAGCCCCCCATCCACTAGCGTTTATTCCGTATGACTTGTCCTCATAGATCAACTGTAGAGAATCATCGTAGGGATATATAAAACCGTTGTGGCCACTAACTAATATCATCTCTACATGCTTTCCTGCGACTTTCTTTGTAACTAAGTCAAGGTTGTCGCGTCGTGCAGGCGCGACGGAAGGGACAAAAAGATTTTAACGCCGTCGTTCTGTCGCGCTTTGCCCAAGGATTAATTCCTTAAAGATTGGACATTCCGACAAGAATAAATGCTAGTGGATGGCGGTGAATGAAAAAGAGGCCATGCGCTTCGTAGCGTTCATAGTAAACAAGCAAACAGTGTAAAACACTGTAACCCAACTACTGAAAAAAATAAAGGAATAAAATCTATAAAAATTGGGGTTTACAAGGTAAAATATAATCCTCCTGTTGTTAAAGTCGGTTAGAATGTTCTTTATTATACAGACCATAATAACGAATCGATTGACACCTTATTCATCAAAATCGGATGAACAGTTTAGACGCAACAAAGGAAAATATGTAAATACAAGCATACTAAAATTTTAATCCTTCGCGTAGTTGGGTAGAAAAGAGGTATTCCCTTTCCGCATTGATAAGTGTGTTACAATCTATATGAGTATCATCATCTGTGTATATAGTCATAATAACTAAAACCTACACATTTCATACATAAGCATCTTTATTTCCTAGACTTTAGTCACGAACTGCCAAGTGTGGATACTTATATTAGCTTGGGACTGTACCACGGCACTTCATGTGTCCAAGATCCATGCATCCATTCATTCTGTACGAATACAATATCACGAGAGTAACAAAATTATATTTAAAGGCTAATTTCTTATACCGATCGCAAAATAGTTGTTCTTCTTTGCAAATATGACCAAAGTATTGTCTACTATATTAATGCACAGACAACCTACTATAATACTAACCTCAGGGTTATTAGTCTTTGACACAAAAATTAGAATAAACGGGAAATCTTATTAAAATCACAATACAGGCTAATAGTATTAATATTGAATACTTGGTGTATTTAATATTAATGTATAATTAAATATTTGGTGTATTTAATATTAATAATATGAGTCTGTGACAGTAAATATTTATTATTATATTTCGTTTTGACTTACATCGTTTTATATAATTTAATAGAGAAAAACCAAAAGTCGATAACATGTTTTCCGTGCTAAGATCTCTCTTTTATTCTCTTTTTTGATATGATTTGATTTGAACATACTTAGTTTTAGAAAAATGCACTGAAAAAAATCGACTTGCCTCAGGCGGGACTCGAACCCGCACCTTCCACAATCCGGGTGGACGCGTTGTGGAAGGTGCGGGTTCGAGTCCCGCCTGAGGCAAGTCGATTTTTTTCAGTGCATTTTTCTAGTATTATATTTACGCGTTTGTAAACGCAAAAATAAAATTATTCCATACTTAGTTTTTCTTATCAAGAGCCTAAATTTAAAGTTTAATGGATCTTTAATAATGATGAAAAAATACCCATGTATATTTTCAGACTTTTTCACCCCATATCCCCGTTTTAGGGGTTGAATTTTGAAAAAACGTGAAACACGTGTTTACTCGTTTTACCACCGCAGTACCTACTCTTGTGAACATTTGAATAAAATTTTGAAACAAATAATCTTGTTTCCCCATACAAACTTTCATCACCAATTTTACCCCCTTGGAGGTTGAACTTCGAAAAATCCGGCCTAGTCCCTTATCTACATCGTAAAAGGAACCTCTGAGGAAATTTTCAGCTATCTAGGTTGAAGGGTATGTGATGGGCATTGATCAGTCAGTCTTTTCTTTTTATGTAAGTAATTAGGTATTAAGATTAAGGCACGTATTATAGAATGAGTCTCAAGAATCAACGCCGACTTGAGCGTTGTACGTCTCTATCACTTTGTGCTTGCTAGAAAGTGACAAACGATTCTCAAGACGTGACTGATTTCTGTGTGTCATTCTGTAATACGGGCCTAAGCAATGACATAGGAATTCCTACGTCATTGGGCCTAAGTCTTTATATTTAAGTTTCTCCCGAGTTCTTGTTGCAAAAATACGCATTGAGGGACTTCATATTTAACACAATCTTCCATACAATTGTTTGTTAATTATCGGTCCACTTTCACTTGACATTGGCAAAATGCGTAACATTTATTAATATCGCGAACGCCATTAATTTAAAAGATGAAGTTTTTTATTTTTTAGAATTATCTAGGTGAAACTTTCAGTATTTTTTTGGTGTGTTGTTAAAAATGAACATTGTGACACCGTAAGATACAAGTAGTTGCGTCATTTCATTAATATGAAAATGATAAATTAAAATGTTAAGTTGAAATCATTTCTTTTATGCGTGTCACCTATTCACCTCTATATTTGACAAGTCGAACTAATCAACTAACCTCTTTGGTCGAATGGTTTTGCAACTCATTAGGAATTATGCTTGCATGTGGTTTAGTAGATTGTTCTGAGAATTGTCATGAAAAAGTTAAATATTTAAATTGCCGTTAAAAACCATTTACCTATAAGTAAATGTGCAAACAAATAAAAATTGTTTCCAAAACAGAATCTATTTTGCTTGTTGAATTTTAATAATAATTAGTGGATTTATACCGATCTCAATAATAATGTTGAGGATTTAATCTGATTTCAAATTTTGATCCAATTATAATGCGTAACGCTCTGGTAGCGACGATATATCTGTTTTTCGCAGAATCTCGGGTAAATAGATACGTTTAAATTCGTGGAATTCTGAAATATTTAGAGCTTAGAATCTAATTTTATGTGTTAAGGTATAGCCACGTATAGTCGTAAAATTTCTTGTATCACGATTAGATTACTACATAAAGCACTTACATGTGATTTTAATTGAGTAACGCTATACAAATATGCTACCCTACTAAATTTTGTTGTTTTAAAGTAGATTTGTCCTGTTCTAATCTCAGCCGCCCGAAACTTTAAAAAAAATATATTTCTTTTGGTTTAATAGCAAGTTATCAACGTAAGGTCACGAGTACTCGCCTGGCCTTTGTAAATTAAAGAGAATTATTAAATCTAATTTTAATATTAGGACTAATTCATATTTGGTTGAGTAAGGACTGATATGTGAGTTCCATGATTTTACATCAGGGCGATATGACAGTGCATCACAGCATGAAAGGTTCATAAGTTATAAGTTAGGTCATAAGTTAGTTAACGTTATAAAGAATACTTACGATTTATTCTTTATTAGGTCATGACGGTCCATAGTGTGACCGAGAGAAGAGATCTAAAAACATATTTTCAAAAGCTAAACATATTCATAGAGCATAACTTCCTTGCCGTATACCTACGACATAAAGATGCCTGAATTAATCTTAATTAATGAATCTCAATGTATATATCGACCACACGTGAACTAAACTAGTTGGATTTGTTTTTAACTTTTTGTTTGTTTGGCAGAGATGGCCACTAACACGTTACCTTGGTTTTATGAAGGCAATCTTCTTGGCAAGATTTCTACCTTTGACAATTTCGAAGAAATCATCGTTGTACAACATCGTGAAAAGATAATTCCATGATTCATCATGGTAAATAACGAGCTTGGTGAGCTAACGTGGAAAGAAAGTCAACAATACTTTTTTCTTCTAGACTGAAGTTTTTGGCCTTCATGTCACCTAATGGCAATTGATAAGCCCAAAGATGGAGGCAAGCTTCACTTTTCATCTACTGAGCTGTTTTATCATTAACTGTCGATCCAAATCATCCTATAGAAAGGTCAGGTAAAAAGTATTCGATATTATAGCGGAGTATACTGTACTGTAGTAAATGAAGCGAAAGAAAGCAGTGTCCTCTGTCTAAGCTTGAGAAAAAATATGTACATTCAGTCAAAAAAGTATCGGGAATAGATAATTTGTTTATGGTTCCAAATTCAATATTTTGTTTTTTTTTTGTTGTTGTTAGATTAACACAACTGTTTTCTATTGAGTTTTAGTTGCGTCTGTTATTTCTATTAAATCCAGTGCTGTTTTTAGTTATATCATTATCTATTGCGAATTTCATAGTGGACAAAAACATCGAACAAAGAGTTTGTCTTAAATTTTGCATCGCCAATGGAATTTCGTGTTCGGAGTCACTAGAAATATTACAGAAGGCTTACGGTGAATCGACTTTATCAAAAACACGTGCTTATGAGTGGTACAAAGCGTTCAAAAGCGGTCGAGATGTGATGGAAAATTTCCCTCGCTCTGGTTGGCTAGCTATATGAACGTCTGCAACTGAAGTTAACATTGTAAAAGTGAAGGAAATAGTGACTGAAAATCCTCATTCAACTTTGAGAGAGATAGCTGCCGAACTTTCTGTATCTCACGAGTCGATCCCTGCCATTTTAAATAACCTATAAAATGAATTGCTGTTGATTTGTCTTAAAACTCGAGAACGGCTTGACCGATTTGGCTAATTTTGTTTTTAAAATATTTCTTGCAGTCCAGGGAATGTTTGAATGGTGAGGAAATAAGGAAAAATTCAGTGGGAAATAGTAAAAAAAACCAGGATTCTTTGTCTAAGAAAAAAACTGTTCCTATCTGTCAAACATTTGACGTTCGCCCCGCGTCGGTCGTTCACTCGTTCAGATATTAATTTCGTTCATCTGTCATTATTTAGTCACAGAACTTTCTGTCTAAACAAACTTTCGGCTAATGTCCGTTATTAACCGTTTATCGTTTATTTTATGTATTATCTCGGAAACTGCTGAACCAATTTTAATGAAATATTGTAAATGAGTTCTGCTTGGTCCAACTTAGAAAAGAGGATAGTTTTAGGAGTTTCTCCCGAATTCTTGTTGCAAGAACACATGTTGAGAGACTCCGTTTTAACCGCAATCTACCGAAATTGTCGGTTACTATAAGTACATGCAATGCGTAATCTTTATGTGCAGCGATCGCCGTTAATTTAGGAAGAAGAAGAAGGATAGTTTTATCTTGATAAGTGGTTCTCAATTTTTTTTTTGCTAATTAATTACAACAACGTGTGGCTAGTCAGCTAGTGTAATTGATACTATTATTACACTTTACACAAATCCATCCAAATAGCAAAATAGTCTCGCATGATGCGTGAGATCAAAGACATTATAACAAATTTATGTACTTAATGTAAAATGTACTCCGATGAACTATGACTTTGAATTTCTTTTAGAACTAACACACCTACGCTTGCCATTAAAAACGTAACTGTTTGAAATGCCCAGTTTAAAGTAGTTACGTGTTAACAATGTTTATTTTGGTGAAGAAACATAGCTGACGGATCCCAAGGTGAATACTAAATTACATAAATGACATTTACTGTTGTGAACTTTTGACCTTCAATTATTGAAAAACTAGACATGGTTTTTTACATATTTACTATGACATTTTATTTATAATATAATTAATTATATTATTATAATTTGCTACCTACTATTGTTTTACATAATATGCAAGTACTATGTAAATTTTCGTATTTATTGAGATATAATTGAAATGTTCCAATTGTTATAATATAGTAATGAAGTTAGATTGGTATAAATTGGAATGTTTTAATTAACTTTAATCTCTCCCTTCCAGATAGTTCCAGACAGGAGTGATACTGGATATAACGGTCATAATACTTATCAACGATTCAAAATCTAAACATCGTAGTTGATCAACAGCTCACAAAGCAATAGTTTAAGATTTTATAGCATATAAAATATATTTAGAGTATAGCTATCTAGCTATACTTAATATTAGACAGATGCCTATAAAGTTAAAGAAAACTTCTCTGTTGACCTACAAATTAGTCACCAAGTTGAAAATGTTGCTTTAAATTAAAATGTCACGGTCACTTGTAAAAAGCACAGACAATTTCATTCAATGTTATCCAAATTTAATAAAGGTAATGCCTATATTTTTTTTAAATGCTCATAAGTCGAAAAGGACATGAGTACCTATCGACTGGCAGTATCTAATTTATTACCGTCATAATGACTTGCACATTTTTTATACAGCATTAGCAATATCAATACAAATTACATTCATTTCAAAAATGAAGGTGATAATAACCACACCACATTAGTAAAGTTATTAAGCTTTGATTTTCTTAGAATTCCTTATTGCCGCTTTCCACGTGTTTGTGTACACGAATTTGCACACGAGTTATTTGTCAGTCAAAATTACTACTGAACAGAAAAACAAAGGCTACGGAAGATGAAACTAATTAAAAATCTTTTTTATTATTGTATTGCATCCATTCATGCGTAATATAGTAGGAATTATACTCATCATAAAAAAAAAGTTCCAAATTTAATTTCTTTAGTCATTTAATATTTCGTCCGATTTCATTGTGACCACAGAACATATAGGTAATAAGTACTACGTAAGATAACAAACTTTGACTTACCTATCCTACGATTTTAAAATTGTATCGTAGTCTATCTATAGGATAGGTTTATGCATAAACTCTTAATCAAATTATAGGTTCCAACTAACAAACACTGTCTTGTTTTAGTTACAATATGTTACTATTACTCATAGTAAATCCACAAGAGAACCAAGGTCACCAACATAGCCCAAAGTATTGCGGACCTTATGTGCCAGTGGGCAAGGCACATTGCGAGGAGAACTACGGCCGTTGGGGCGGAAAGGTTCTCGAATGGGTCACTATTTAATAGTGACAGGTTACTAGTCAGTCACCTACATAACAGGGACACCAAACTCAAAAAGTAACATTATTTCAGTTAACAAACAAACAAAAGCCAACTACCAGGACTGATGTTACAATTAAAATCATCGCAGCAACCTGGGTAAATGTAGGCCAAATCAAAAAAATTTAGCCTAAATATATTAAAAACTACAGCCATAAAGTGTGGTCCCTCAGTCCTCACAGGCCAACAGCCAGATCTCGGAAAGTATGTGAAAAATTTAGGTATTGTGACTACAGACTTTCAGTAGAGAACTTGCCAAGATAATCTACTGTAACACAGACCACAATGCATCAAAGATAAAAAATATAGAACAACTAAAGTGTGGTCCCTCTCGCCACACAAGACAGGTCAGAATTTAGTGAATATTACCGAATCAAATTTATTTCTTTTATACACAAAGATTTGATAGGAGTATTAAAACATAATGCAAAAAAGAAAAAAACAAACGAACAAACAAACAAACAAAGACTTGTAGTATTTATTTCTCGTAAAGAATAAAGTTCCCACACAAGTTAAATACAAAAGAAACAGAACTAGAGAATGTTCGGTAGAATTGTAAGTAATAGGTTTTAGAGGTAATTTTAGAGATAATAAGAAAATATTGAAAGCTTGAAAAGTCATCACATTATTTATTAGTTACTGTTGTAACTATCATAGTGCCAACGTGGTGCCAACCGTGGGGGCGTTGGGTTACCACAAACTGTCAAATTTTCCCAATCGATTATGCACTTTATATTGAATAGCCTCAGGTTGAAAAACGCTTGGAGAAATTTGATAGTTTTGTATAGCCCGACGTGCTGTTGACTGTACCTACTTCGTACAAAATCTGACTGTGCCACGTGCCAGACACGGTTCCACGTGAATCATGTTCAATACTCGTTTTAAACAAAAATACGAAATACCTATTACGAGATTTCGACACGGTAAATTCACGATCCCGTTTTGCCATAGTTCATTCATGAACTTGATGAACATCGATATACTATATAAAAAAATGGCACACATATTGCATAACATTCGCGGGCCAGTGGTCATCGTGTTCAAGTAACGCTGGCGCTTCCTCGTTTGCTTGCAGTTTCGTGTGCGATGCTCATGTAATTTGTAATTACGTCAAATTGCGTGGCCCAAGTGACATAAGGCTATTGCATTTTATTGCCTGACGAACGCGAGCCTGCAAGGACTTTGAATAAGTCCTGCGGTAACGCCGGCGTAAGATTGCGCTAGATAAAACACATGCAAAGCAGGTGTCTGCATTCGTTCACTTAATCATGTTGAGTTTTAATTACGAAATTTACTGTTCTCTTAAGTTCCGTCTGTCGCCTGTAGTGTTAACAGTATCTGCCCCCAGCCCCTTGGTCGCGCTATTTATGAACGTAATAAAATATATTTATCAAAAAAAATACGAAAAGTGACTTCAGGATGTACAAATTTAAAGTAAAAAGTAAGAAATAAATAATATTATTATGAAGTAGTCGAAAAGAGCGTCATAGGAAACCAAGGAAAGTATTGATACACAATTATAATTACTTCTTTATAATTCATACTTCGATATATTTGGAGCCGGTGCCAGCCAGCCAAGGAGGATTACTACGTGGACTGTACATTTTGTAGCTAATATCTGTAGAATGACAAAGAGTAATAATAACAAAATGTAAAGAATACGGATGAAATCATAATCGTAATTTTCCAAGTTAAAAAATATCGCCATTTTATCAATTTGAAAAAATCTTGGAAAAGAACACGAAACAATAGTAGGATATCGATTAAAAGATTTTAATGAGGAGTCAGTACTTTAGCATAATGACATCCTAGTGTATTGAGATTACAAACCTTTGTGGAAACAGAAAACTGTTAAAGTGGACCAATATTAAAATAAATATTACCCCTCTAATAATCTATGTTAACTCAGGTTCTCTGTAATGGCAGCATATTAGGGTTGACACAGGTTGACATCATTTTTACATTCTCGTATAGGTACTTACGTAGTATAGATGAAGTCTTGTAATCGTAAAAAAATTTGACCTCGAGATTTTGACGGATTTACACGTTTTGGACATCCCTAAGTCCAAAAATACCATTTTTGGAATCATGTCTGTGTGTCTGTGCGTTAGCACGATAACTCGAGTATGCTTTAACTTATTGCAACCAAATTTAACATGCATGTATAACATCAAAATATGAGGTTTCTATCAAATTTTGAGTCGTGGATCACGAAAGTTAAGCAACCAAGTGCGTGGTCGGTACTCGGATGGGTGACCAAAATTTAACATGCATGTATGACATCAAAATATAAGGTTTCTATCAACTTTTGAGTCGTTTCCGGTATACGAGAAAGTCAAGGGGAAACCACTCCCGATTTTTTGGGTTATTTTCAAACACTTTGAATATATCGCAGGCGGATAGTAAAAGACGCAATTTAACTAAACGGCTCGGCGGATTATAGTCTGTGAGAGTGACGAGTGGCAAGAATTCCACTCCAATGAACAAGCATCTCCATTCGATGTACGGACTCAAATTGATATAATCTACTACTGATTTATCAACAAATGGTTTTATTTGGTTAACATATCTCACAGACTACAATCCGCTGCGCCGTTTGGTAAAACGGCGTGTTTTACTATCCGCCTGCGACATATACATCACATGCATAATACCCGTATAAAATACATGCATAATTATTATGACAATATAAGTAATAATAATGCATAGGTATACTTAATAGATATAGATAGAAAGCTTACATTGCGAGATAGTTTTCTTTAACTTGACTGAGCGACTGACCTTTTTTTATTGTAGAATTTAGATGCATTACAACAACACACACAGAGCTACTTGAACAGTAAAAGTTTTATCAAAGAATCTGGTGGAATGCATCGGGATAGCAAGTCTAGATTCTGAAATGAACTCAATGATCGAGAATGAGCCTCGTAAACCGTTCCTTGAGATAGATAGAGGGGTATTGAATAAAAAGGATGCTGTAAAGAAGGGAGAGGATATGAACATTCCGCCGAAGGCCATATTAGCAACCATTTGCGTTTACGTTGAAAATCTGACACATGATATTTGCGTACCTAATCCAAGTATGAATTGAATACAAAAGTTTTGAAGTCTCTCAAATTTGTCAAGTTGCTCTTCGGACACATCAAGATAAGAGGTATCAGCATAGTCGAGGATAGGCAGGAGAAGGGATTGTGCGAGCGGAATTTATGTAGCCCTAGGAAGATAATTGCCTTTTAAGCCTTTTTAATGATCGGGCCGATGAAAACAGTTTTCCACACATGTTCTGGAGTTCTCCACACATGTCATGGGTTGTCATGACAAATTCTTATCAATAAGGAGACACAAATTTTGTCAAGCTTGTATGAAAACGGAACAAAACGCTTCCGTTTTTGTTCACTTTTCATGTAATTTGATTTGGTTAAAGCGCGAACAAGGGTTTGATTCCCTTCTAGCTCGAACGCCCTAGAGATTTTAATAGATAGAGGGACTCCCCGGGGGAGCTAATACTCGCCGACTGACTAAAAGTATTCTATGGCGGTTCGCCTAAGAAAATACAGGATCCACTAAAGTCCTTGCCTTCTTAAAAACCTTGGTGTCCTGTGATGAGCATATGCGGCCAATAACAATAGTCAAAAAGTATGTGTTCAGATCACAGATATGGGTGAATTTCCCGGGACCAAAAATTGCGTGGCATCGATGAAATCGGTATTAAAAAACAAAGCTATAACGTTCTTATTTTTTTTATAGATAAATGAAATAGTTATCTATGTGGGGCACTAAATATTTTAATAATAGGAATAATAGGTACTTCAAAAAAAAATATTAAACCTCGAAATCTTTCATTGCCGTGTTTGTCCACACGTCACCTTGATGTATATTATACCTCATTGCTAAAAATCTATTGATTATTTATATTGAAATTTAGTTTTATTTGATGCGTGAATAGTTAAAGTATTGTTACGGAATACATTTATTCAAATTATTAAACAATACAACGAATGGTTATTCTAAATGCATTTGTCCCAGAACAAACTTTCATCGCCATGTCCTAAACATTTTTAAGAATATTGTTTTATCTAACAACTTGCGGCCCCCTCCTTGTGCGCTAAGCGTTGCATATTAGTGTCGCCTAAGTACTCGACGCGGAAGGACGAACACAAGTGCATGCGTTTTTGTACTATAAATAAAAGTATTCCATTTTTTATGTTGTCGTCATTTTTTTTTTCATCGCCGTGGATAGGTATAACTTCTATATGAATAAGTTTGTCCTCATGATTGAGTTTTCAATAGAATGCCATTTCTCATCTGTTTATTTGTGAAGTGTTTATTACCTCGAATAACTAATAGCTTTTTTGTTATTTTATATTTTTGCCTTGATTTTCATCGCCATGCTTTCATTGCTGTGGTTTCCGTGGCCAAAATTTGCTATGGCAATGAAAAAAAAGACACGGAAATGAAAAAAATTTCATTGCCATGCCTTGTAACACAATTTAGTTTCATTGCCGTGGCCAGGTGTTTCATTTCCGTGGCCAGGTGTTTCATTTCCGTGACTTATGTTTTTATTGTCATGATAAGATAAGGCAAAAAATACATCTTTACCTGTAATACAGGTAGTGCCGAGTATTGACCGCAACAATATACATATGTATATGAAAATAAACTCAAAATTGAAATTATACGCCTCTGCCCCACATACAATGTTGATAAAAATATATAACCATATCCCAAAAATAAATTAAAAATACTGAAAAATTAATCAGTTTTGAGAATCACCAAAACAGTTTTTAATTACAAAAAGTTATAATGGCATTAAAGAATTTTTTGATAATGAAACTGAATACCAAATGCTGGCTTTTCTCCTGCAGCTGCGCTTGCGTGGGTCGGTGTAAGGGATAACCTATATTTCTTAAAGTCTAATCCATGTATATTCCAAATTTTATCAAAATAGGTTCGGTGATTTAAGCGTGAAAGCATAACAGACAGATAGAAGGAGTTACTTTCAAAATGATGACGATAATACTCAAGTAAGTACATATATAAAACTAGCTTTTGCCCGCGTGCTAGACTTCGTCAGCGTGGAATAGTTACTTTGGGTAGCATTTTTATTTTTTTGGGCACTTATTTTGCAAAAGATACCCATACAAACTGCTGTGCATTACTGTAAATAGATTATAATTCATTTTTACAAACTACCTTTTTTGTTTTTCCATCCTTTGCTAATTTTCATGCGACCTTCCATCCCCTATTTCATCCCCACATGGGTCAATATTTCAAAAAACGCTAAAACAAATATCTGCATATTTTTTGCGTGCTATTTAAAATTTCATGGTCTTATCTTTTTTAATGAGGAATCTCATAAAAATATTTAATCTCTTATTTCAACCCCTTCATTCCCTTTTTTACAAAAAAGTAGCTTTTATTCAATTTCGAGGTTTAGTCTATTTTTGTACCAAATTTCATCAGAGTCGGTTCGGGAGTATGGCGTAAAAGCGATTAAGTTAATAAGTAGCGTCCAACACTAGAAAAATGCACTGAAAAAAATCGACTTGCCTCAGGCGGGACTCGAACCCGCACCTTCCACAATCCGGGTGGACGCGTTGACGAATTTTGCCACCGAGGCACTGCTTTTCGCTGTCGAAATTTGTCAGTGCTTGGTGCTTATGTTTTTATGGTAAACATCGTTTCATCAAATCTTTGAAATTTGCACTTCCAAGACCCGAACGAAATATTTTTGCAAATATTTGACGCCCAGCTAAGATGAAACTACCTTACATTATGGAATAATTTTATTTTTGCGTTTACAAACGCGTAAATATAATACTAGAAAAATGCACTGAAAAAAATCGACTTGCCTCAGGCGGGACTCGAACCCGCACCTTCCACAATCCGGGTGGACGCGTTGACGAATTTCGCCACCGAGGCACTGCTTTTCGCTGTCGAAATTTGTCAGTGCTTGGTGCTTATGTTTTTATGGTAAACATCGTTTCATCAAATCTTTGAAATTTGCACTTCCAAGACCCGAACGAAATATTTTTGCAAATATTTGACGCCCAGCTAAGATGAAACTACCTTACATTATGGAACAATTTTATTTTTGCGTTTACAAACGCGTAAATATAATACTAGAAAAATGCACTGAAAAAAATCGACTTGCCTTAGGCGGGACTCGAACCCGCACCTTCCACAATCCGTGCAAATTTCAAAGATTTGATGAAACGATGTTTACCATAAAAACATAAGCACCAAGCACTGACAAATTTCGACAGCGAAAAGCAGTGCCTCGGTGGCGAAATTTGTCAACGCGTCCACCCGGATTGTGGAAGGTGCGGGTTCGAGTCCCGCCTGAGGCAAGTCGATTTTTTTCAGTGCATTTTTCTAGTATTATATTTACGCGTTTGTAAACGCAAAAATAAAATTATTCCATAATGTAAGGTAGTTTCATCTTAGCTGGGCGTCAAATATTTGCAAAAATATTTCGTTCGGGTCTTGGAAGTGCAAATTTCAAAGATTTGATGAAACGATGTTTACCATAAAAACATAAGCACCAAGCACTGACAAATTTCGACAGCGAAAAGCAGTGCCTCGGAGGCGAAATTGGTCAACGCGTCCACCCGGATTGTGGAAGGTGCGGGTTCGAGTCCCGCCTGAGGCAAGTCGATTTTTTTCAGTGCATTTTTCTAGTATTATATTTACGCGTTTGTAAACGCAAAAATAAAATTATTCCATAGCGTCCAACATCTTGCATCTCAAAATGGATGTTGTGTTCCCGAAAACTAAGAAAATGATCGATTTTATATCCAAAAGGCGTATCCGCCATCTTGGATCTCGAAATAAAAGTTGTATTCGGAATCAAGACCGCCGAAAACCTCAAAAATTATACTTATATTGCTTTTGAGTAAAAAGTCACGTCCGCCATCTTGGATATCAAAATAGATGTTGTATTCGGAGTCAGAACCTCCAAAAACCACCAAATAGATACCCATATTGATATTAAATTAAAAAGTCGCGTCCGCCATCTTGGTTCCCAGAATGGATGTTGTATTGGGAATCGGGACCCCGAAAACCATAAAAATAATACCCATTTCGATTTTATATTAAACAGTCGCAACCGCCATCTTAGATCTCGAAATAGATGTCGTATTCGGAATCGGGACCCCCGAAAACCACGAAAATGATACCCATATTGACATTTTGTCAAAAAGTCGCGTCTGCCATCTTTGATCTCGAAATAGATGTTTTATTCGTAAACCGGACCCACAAAAACCACGAAAATGATACCAATATTGACATTATGTTAAAAAGTCGCGTCCGCCATCTTGGGTCTCAAAATGGATGTTGTATTGGGAATCGGGACCCCCCGAATACCATAAAAATGATACCTATATTGATCTTATATTTAAAAGTCGCAACCGCCATCTTGGATCTCGAAATAGATTTCGTATTCGGAATCGGGTCCCCCGAAAATCATGAAAATGATACCCATATTGACATTTTGTCAAAAAGTTGCGTCCGCCATCTTAGATCTCGAAATAGATGCTTTTTTCGTAATCCGGACCCACAGAAACCACGAAAACGATACCAATATTGACATTGTTTAAAAGTCGCGCCCGCCATCTTGGATCTCAAATGGGTGTTGTATTGGGAATCGGGACCCCCAAAAACCATTAAAATTATACCCATATCGATCTTATATTAAAAAGTCGCAACCGCCATCTTGGATCTCGAAATACATTTATTCGTAATCCGGACCCACAATAACCACGAAACCGATACCCATATTGACAATGTTTAGTGTGTGGTGTGTTAGACGTGAATGTGTGACTTTGTTTTTATTTCCTTACGAACTTTCATCCCCACATGGGTAAATATATCAAAAACGCTAGAACAAATATTTATTTATTTCTTATCAAGTGCCTACATGCAAAGTTTCATGGTTTCGTCTTTAACAATGATGAATTCCATACAAACTTTCATCCCCCATTTCACCCCCTAACAGGTCAAAATTTCAAAAATTTTTGATCAAATATTCATTTTTTTCATAAGAAGTGCCTAAATTCAAAGTTTAATGGTTCTATCTTCGAAAATGACGAACTGCCATACAAACTTTCATCCCCTATTTCAACCCCTTCAAGCCAAAGTAGCCCAAGTTCTTCCCCGAGCTCTAATCTATATGTTAACAAATTTCACCAAAATCGGTTCAGTGGTTTAGATGTAAAAGCTATAATATTAGTAGGGATTTTATGTTGAATATAGATTTTCATTTCCGTGGATGCGTTCATTCCCGTGGCATAGTTCTTTCATTGCCGTGGAGGCTTGTTTCATTGCCGAGCACGCATGTTTCATCGCCGTGGCACGAAATTTTTAATCTTGTATATCTCGTTTGTTTTTTATGTTATCTGCTAGATATTGAGGAAGAATACATACATTATCAAAAACTTTAAAACCCGCAATTTAGTTTTTAAAAAAACTTTAAGATAAAAAAGTCCACGGAAATGAGATTTTTTTTGGACCTGTTGAAATTCACCCATATATCAATCTAACGAGATCGGTCTAATCGCGGAGTTTATAGGAAGACCGAGTGTCGCGATCAGTGGCCGTACTACATAACATGGTTCTAATTGAGCATGCCGTAATTATACACTATTCATTGCGCGCGTCATAAGGACTGCAAAGCAATGAAAATTAAGCTCAGCCGTAATGTAATAGAATTTGTAAGATAGTAACGCATAATTTAAAGACTTCCGTATACGAGAAAGTAAAATAATATTTAGGTAAAGTACGATACGTGGAAATTTTGAAATTCACTCGAAATAAAAATGATCTAAGAATTTTTTACTCTTTCTCTCAGTGCAACTATACCGTACATAGGTTGATAGTGAAAAATCGCCCTAAAATCAAGGGCACAATCACGGCATAATGCTCTCGTCATACATAAACGAAAACCAAACAAAAGCGTGTCGGCACACGAATAAAATTAGGTTACATTATGATTCGTAGTCATGACAACAACAAGTATATAGTTCACATGTTAAGTGGCAGTCAACTCACGTAATAAGGTCATTAAGAGACGTACCTACCTATCGTTAAATAAATATATCTACACCAAGCCAAATGAGAACATACAATAATAACGTAATAAAACAAGGTCCTCACTTCTCTTATTAGGAATTTATCCATAAGAAGTTCCAGAACTGAACATGGAAGCACACATACGTATACGGTAGCGGCCTGAAAATTTTAAATTTTCTTCTTAGTTTTCAGTTGATTATATAGCTACTGAGTTTACATTGTATGACGTTAAAAGTTATTTTACTACTCAGAAAGTTATGAAACGAGTTTCTCCCGAGTTCTTGTATTAAAAACTGAGAAGACAATAACAGCAACAAGAGAAATGAGAGACTCCATTTTTAATAACCTCAATCAACCGTACAATTTTTGTTACTTTAGTTATATTTCCACTTGACATTGGCAAAATGCGTACGCTTAATGCGACGCGATGCCATTAATTAAGAATAGAATAGAATAGAAGTTATGAAAATTGATACCGATAAATCTGTATTAATAAGGCATTGTCACGCTTTTTTTTGTATTTCATATAATTACCTATGTATATTTTGATATATACTTGTGTTATGGATATTAGAAAACTAACGGAGAGTTACATCGGGGTATCTATGTGCTCGATGGACAACAAGCAAGTTTCACTTTTTATTGTAGTTTCAATAAGGTTCAAATTTCTGTTCCTAATTCGAATAGTATACAGTTAGCAACAGAAGTAGGTTTGGCATCTTGTTGAAGAACTGTTTTTCAATATCCCTGCTCTTCCAATCTCTTTGTAGATCTTACCTAGACCCTACTGTATTTTGTTGCGCGCCATTATAGGCGCATATTTTTATGAAATTGAGGCCTGATGGACTCTAGCTTAGTCACGGGACTTCGCTAAGATATGCGTTCTGGTCTTAGATGGTTAAAGAGCTCCAATGGTTTCTTTTTCATCCCAAAATTGTTGTGGTCTCCAAGCAAAGTTGATGGATCAGCTGAATGGGCTAATCCTAAGCACGACTTTAAAGTCTTTGTGATATTCGCATCCAGTGGCGTGCATTTAGATCTAAAACTCAATCTGAATCGCGACGCGGAAATCTTTACATAGTATAAAATAAAGTCGCACCCGCGTCCTGTACCTACCTACGCTTAGATTCGCATCCAGCTTCAAAAGGAGGGTTCTACCAAAGTCGTAATTAGGAATGACCAATTTCAACGTTATGTTAGGTAATTATTGTATATCCAAGCTTTTTTTATAATACTTAAGGGCAGTTGATGTAGGTACCTTATTTACATCTGTATAAGCTATCAAAACGATCGAATCGAACAATAGTGTTCGTCCTTTATAGTATATCTTTCTTTCAAGAAATTGAAAGGATGTGTTTCGGCAACTGTGGAAATACTTTGGCCGCCTATAAGAAGTCCTGGATCATATGACGTATATTTGGAATAGAAGAGTTCTTTATTTGACAAATTAAAAACAACATTACACACAAAATTTAAACCCAAACTCAGACAATAACACTTGCTGGGTTTCGTCCTCACTCCGTTTGACCAAGTACAGAATTGATCAATGTCTTTCAGTAATAAAATTACAATAATATGCTGTTAAGCCTATCGTTATTCAATTAATAGCTTTGAATATTCTATATCAGCTACTAATAGTAAGCTTACTGAAGTTTGGTTTCCCAGTAATTATTGTTAAATAACCTACTAAAAATAACAGCGGATACTTGGTAGAGTGATCTCTAACAAAGAATTAAATATTGAAACAGGCCGGGCCATAAGACTCATTATTTAAATAAAAATAAAACTAAGCAGTCATTTCTCACAGATTTTATTTAATGATAAGATAAAATAAACCTTTATACTACACCTGATCGGAACGCTAGTTATTATTCCCTCAAATTGAAAACAGAAAGTTGGTCTTTTCTTCGACCTAAATATGCAGAAAATCTGTTTGTAACTTTACTTTTACACTTTACTTTACTTTCACAGACAGATCATCTGCAACTAGTCTTGCAGACTCCGGTGCAGACTTAACAACAATCAAATGTTGGAAATCGTGCATCGTCGTGGAAGGTTATATTGAGGATTCCATTGAGAACAAAAGACGCATATGTGACCAAATAACAGAGTCAATTAATTATCAAACCTTCTCCGAGCGCGGTGGTTGTGGGCTCTGTCCCACCAGTAATCTATGGTCCCACCACGAAAACTAGATGTGTTAGAACAACCAAGCACGAGTGCGCCATCGTCTTATTTTCTTGTATTGTCTCAAATATCGAATACTAATTTCTAGAATAGTGAATCGTCCTAACAAAACTGTATCATTTAATTTAAGTAACTGTACAAATTGTGACATAATCTTAGTCATAACTTGCTCCAACAATGCGGCACCTTCAATTTTTGCATTACTTATATACAAATGTAATAATCTCGTTATAATTTTATTATACTGCTTATTTCAATTAAGCAAGTCTATAATTACGGAATAATTTTATTTTTGCGTTTACAAACGTGTAAATATTTTAAATTCTAGAAAAAATGCACTGAAAATTTGACTTGCCTCAAGCGGGCCTCAGGCGGGCTCCCGTCTGAGGCAAGTCGATTTTTTTCAGTGCATTTTTTTCTAGAAGTCTTTGAATGTGTGGAACAGGTTAGACAGGTTAGAACTTGTAGTATTAAAGCACTATGTAACACTTGGGATAAAGTTCGATTCCCAACTCGGGAGTACTTGCCTTTGGGCCACAAACTGCTCCCTCGATAGTAATCTATCACTTACTTCCCGTGGTGAACAATACATTTTTCACCACGGGAAGAAAGTGACAGATGACTATTATTACAACTTTAGCAGTCCCTGCTGCCCAACACATCACTTTTCTAATGCGATATGATCGATGCGTTCACTGGTTGAAATGCGTTCGATGAAACTCTGAATTTCAGAAAACATTTTTCAAACAACATTTAAAAATAATTCCAAACACCTTTTAACAAAAATGGGCCCCTCCGGGATTTGAACCCGGGACCTCCTGCACCCAAAGCAGGAATCATACCCCTAGACCAAGAGGCCACTTGAATGTAAGTCTCAAATAGCAGTATTATATCTAACAATTACATTTTGACTGAAATTTCGTTTCCAAAACTATAGTTCTAAAACAATAAAGTAATAAAACAAGACTTCCTATAAACTCCCTATCTGTGACAACGCTTTATTATTAATGTAATTAAATATTTTTTAATTTTTTTAAATTTCCTATTTAAACACTTCTAAGTTTGTTTAAAGGTACTTCATATTTATTTTTCCTTTTTTTTGCAAGTTTCTTCTAAGTATTTAGAAATTTAAATTCATTAAAACGGTACTGTATTGTTTTATTTATAGAATTATTAAATAACAATTATTACTACATTAAAATTATTTTTATTATTTTACTAAACCTGACTGAAGCTTTATCATGTTATTATAAAAATATTTCAAAAGATAAATGACTCTCAATCAATTAAATATATCTTATTCTACAATAATAATATTTGCACCTATTTTTTAGTCTCTGGCAGTGATAATTTTAATAGAGCGACATCTATTAGGTTTTCCTTACATTATAAAAGACATAGCAAGATTACCAGCCGCCACCTAGCTACATTTACGTCGCAACTCTCCCTCTTGAAATAGCGCCGTCTATGCTATGCTGTTTGTAGCACAAAATTTAAACGTAGATATCGTTAGTCTGCAAGATAGATGTCGCTAGTATTCTAAAAACAGCTGTTCGACAACGATGTTTTGCTTTTCATTCGTAGTTAACTTCATGCCTTTCATTCACACGGAAATCAGCCCAGTCAGTAAGATTTTTACGGTCGTGTTCGGAAGTCGTCCTTCCTCACTATAATTATATCGAATTCTAGTTATTTGTTGACAAATTCATAAACCAGTGACCACTATTTAATTGGTAATTCATTTAAACAAACCTGTGATTTTAACTATAAAGGTTTTATGACAATCTAGTGTTCCAAATCTTGTGTATTCAGCTGACTCCTTTCACAACACAAAGGATTAACGAGTGACCATTTTACTTAATTTCTTCAAAAACCGTCAATTTTAAAGAGTGGGCGCACGTAAGTTACAGTTAATTGTATATGTACCTATAATTTATTTTCAACTACATTGGTAAAATTTATTCACATACCTATCGATTTATTTCAAAGTTCTGTCAAAGAGGGTACCTACCTAATCCTTGCCTATCCATGAACAGAATACAATCAACAATAGATATTTGTGAATATTCAATGTTAATGCCCAGTGAATGTGTTAATTTACTGAACGTATTTCGGTCAGGGGGTAGGTAGTCTTTTCTAGATTATCAAACTAACCTTGTTTAACTATAACTTACCAATCACGTAATCCTCATTAAAAATAACAATAGTACAAAAATATTCCATTACCTAAGCACCTGTACTCTAACATCATAAAATATTACTGCATTATCCTTCCAATCCGTCATTTTTCTTTACTGCGAAGTTACCTTAAAAAAATACTAGGTAGGTATCTAAGTACTTACATTTTTTTTGTAAGAGTGTGGGTACCTACTTACTTTAGTGTGATTCAGTTTTATGAGCTGCTTATAGACATCGGTTTTAATTTGAAGAATTTGCAATCTTTTACACATTAATTTATTATTGTGAAGTGAGTCAGTACAACATCATTACCTACCTAATGTCAAAAACAAATATTTACAACATAAGGTGGCCATCCACGCTCAAGTTTACATGACAGGTTTAGCTGTACAGGTCAACATGAGTGTGTATGGTGTAGAAACCTGCACAGTTGTGCGGCATACACACTCATGTTTACCTGAACAGTTAAACCTGTAAAGTAAAGTAGACCTGAGAGTGGATGGCCACCTTTAGACTAGGCAGGTACTTTACATGCTTGTAAAAATGTGTGGTAAAAGTACATTAGTTAGTTTTCTCTGAAATATTTAAATTTAAATAACATCAATTATAAGATTCTAAACCTCATCCTAAAAAATGTATATACTTAATTAATAATTTATTATTATACACTTTATTGCACTTAAAAAAATGTTACAATTTTAAATAAAATACAATGTTTGCAAGGGCGGACTTATCTCTAAAAGAGATCTCTTCCAGATAATTGTAACTAATTATTTACTTATTATTCTAAGATTAATAAACAATGTAAAATAAGGTCATGCATGATAATTGTATCATGTTGGTATTGTTGCTAAATAATGATAACCTCTATCATGTGGTTCGAAGTGCATAGTTGTAGGATGTAGGCCGTTGTACAGAAAATATAGTATTCACAAGAAAATATTGCTGATGTAGGTAGGTGGGTACGTCTTAAGTAACTAGCTTACCTTTTTCTATTATAACTTTGTTCTTAATGTCTTTGCTGTACCTATATTATCATTCTTAATTCAATCAAAGAGATGATAATAAACCTCGTTATTGGTTTGTCTGTATTGACCAAATATTATACACATGTGCATGTATTCATCTACATTGTTAATTTGTCTCACTGCTCAACCGACACCTTAGTGATGAATGTAATCCCCTCAAATATTCTTTATCTCTCCAGGTGAGTATTTTGTGGTCTCCTTATGCAGATTTGAATGTCCATCTTGGATAGAGCCTTCATAATTATGGTCTATCTACCTTCTAGAAAGTGCTGTAAATATGTACTATCGCGGTCACCGTAATCTTCCACCTTAAGGGTCGTTTTTGTATTACACTGTCAACGACTGCCCTTAGCCTGTTGACCAATAGAATTCTGAGTGAAGATTCCAGAGTGATGCAATACAATTGCCTTAGCAAACATTGCCGTAAAGACATCTGGTTGCAATTTGTTAAAACAATAGCTTTTTTTTATGAATTGCCAACCTGATGCCTTACAGAACAAAAGAGGGTATTCTATTAGTCAACAGTAATAGAAGGCAGGGTCAACAGAAAGGGCTCGCTTCAAACGAAAAATTTTTAAACTGTAAAGTTTAGCAAGACCCCGATAGTACCACTACATGTCCCCATTTCTCTAATGTTTCCATTTATCTTATTTTTCCAAAGTGTAATTTAATCGAGCTTCATGTATGAAAATATGAAAGGTATTATGCTGTATTCTGATGCTTTAATTATCTATAAGTTTACATAATGTGTTAGTAATATACACATTTGTAAGATGTATCTACACTACTCTATAATTAAAGCCAAATATTTAGTTAACAGTGTAGGTATTCCAGACAATTCCAGGTACAGTCAGCCTCATAAGTATTTTAACGATGTAGTACTGGTCACAAATGATTTGTACGTACATATTACTAACAATAGGTAAACACTGGTTGTGTTGTGACCTTTGCAAGTTTATTTGGAAATATGTAATATCAAGTTAAAGTCACAATAAACTATTATACAGCATAACTAGACAAGCACATATTTATTTCTCATCATAAAAATTACCTGAAAAATAATAATATTGGATGACCTTGCTTTGTAATGAATTGAGCTGGATGAAGCAAAATAATGAACTCATTCAGTTCACCAATATAGACTCATTTGATTTGCAAGGGTTGCATGCTGACTATGTTATCACAACATTCACCTTAACATATTTCACACGCTAGGACGCGTGCGTGTTCGCAGTTTACTATGTTATACCGATTCATTTCAATGATATTTGCATTTTGCACTAGCAAGAAGCAGATGAGCACTCTCGGTTGTGGGTCAGCCTGCACTTCCGCGTCGCCGTCGCCCGCGCAGAAATGTGTGCCTCTTGCCAACTATTTTGTATTTGCATTCTTTATTTAGATTATAATCGCATTTTAATTTGTCTTTTTAATAATAACAATACTTAGTAGGTACTTACATTTTTAACTCATGCGTGTTTTCTTCCTGAATAGATACGCACTATATTGTAAATTCTTATTAGGGTTCACTCCGTCGCTTTTCGGCTTTTGACTTTTTTACCACAGCTGTCTTTTTTTACATTTTTCTTACTCACTATGATGAGATGATTTTGAGTGTAACATCTGTCCTGGTCATTAGCTTTAGTTGGATTGCTTGCTGAAGGATTATTGATTTTTGGGTTTGGTGCCCCTTTTATGCAGGCAACAGGTTGGCAACTTGTCACTATTTTGGGGTTATGTAGGCCCCATACTGCCAGACGTGGCTTTGTGTGTATCCGAATGTTACCAGAGGCTCTGCTCGAACCATTTTGGGATTGTGAGCGTGAATGTATGGATGTATGTACTTATAATTGCTTTTGGCCGCAGGTGGCCTTTCTTCTGTCATCTGAGTCATCAAAGTCATAAGATGACTTTTCTTGAATCTCCGGCGAAGCTGTTTCGCGGTAGATTTTTTATGAAAGCGAGGACCTTGGTATATCGTCTAGCCGGTAAGACGAACTTCCCGTACAGAGTTCCTAGTCGACAGGTAGTCCCAGTAGCGGATTTATAAATTTGCCGCCAGTAGGCTAATAATTTTTTGCCGCCCCTACTTCCTAGCCTACTGGTAAATCCGCCACTGGGTAGCCCCCGTCTCACTGTCGTTTGAGGTATCTGCAAGATTCAGTTCAAAAGGAACCACTCACCGGGTGTTGTATTCAGCGATTTCGGGTTCGATGATTCGATCCCTCCGGGAGCACAATTTGCACGATTTAGTTGTTAGTAAATGTTACTGTCCACGAAGGCATAGCTTCATAGACGCGTACTCGTCATTATGTGCTTACGGTACGCCTGCTTGGTGCTTATACCCGCTTAACTACGAAACGCTATTGTTCTTGCATTGTAACCCTATCGCTGTAAATTATTTTTAAGTGCACATTCTGTTATGTAACAATGTTGGCAGACCATAATAAATAAATAAACACTGTCGACGGAGCTGCAACGTCGCGCTCAAGTCAGGCGTATGCCTGCTTGCAGCTTACATTCAAAAGACTCGAGCACTTGGTGTACACCAAGCATATTTGTTTATGTTACGTGATTGGCAGACAAGCGTACCTATGGTGTGCCTGGAAGTAAGCAACCAACGTAGCCTATAGATGCTTTCAACACTGATGTGACATGTAACACACACGCGCAGGCAACCCTAATCCCCTTGCCTACCCCCTGGAGCTCTGGCTCCTGAATACTCGTCTATGAAGCTACGCCCCGTTGACAGTATACCTAACGCTTGTTTGAATCCCCTGGCAAGCTACCACCATCCTATCAAAGACTGTCGCCACAACAATGTCAACAGCGATAGTGTTGCGACCGATAGATAAAGTAGCCAGTCCCTCAGTTATTGGGGATTACGGGTGAAGCTCGCTTCCATCTTCGGTCTAATCATCACTTAACAAGTGAGATGAAGGTAAATAGCTTTCTTGTCAATGATGAAAAACGTAAAGAGGTTTTCCCGGTCAACGTTTCAACAAACAATATGTTAAAAGAATTGTTTACAACCTTCGTGAGTACATCATATAGGACAATCATGCATGACCCGTTTTGATGTCAGCTAATTCGACTTAATTCACTCTATCCCCTTTAACAGCGTGTGATAAACATAATACGTCTTTGCATCATTGTATGCGTACGTTTGTCTGTTTACTAATGTCGACGGTGATAACGGTAGGTTTTCTTTGTTTTACCAAACCGTGGGGCTATTCAATCTAGAAGGGTCACCTAGGACGAAATAGGATTTAAATCTTTGACGGGGTAGATCTTGCTTGACCCACATAGATATATAGAATAGAAATATATCAAGTATATCAATTAATGAGTTGATCAAATTAATCGCCAAATCTATAGAAAAATTGGAAGCAATCTCACAGAAAACTGCTGTCAAATACCTATAGTAGTTTGGGTTTCTGTCCGCGAGTAAGGTCTAAAGGCCTTGGCCACGCTGGCGCGGCGCGTTTTGCGTCCGCAGTTAGCGGTAAAAAATAAAAATACGAGATGAACGGGAAGCGCCACGTTGCGTTGGCGCGACTGGAGTGCGCGGCAGGTGATCCCGAACCAATGGAGGACAATAGCGAAAAATAGTAAATTTTCGCTTTCCGTACGTCACGTAGTCCGCTTCAACGTGGCATACTAAAACGGCAAGGCGCAGCGTCTTCACTCCTCAGCTTCCGCAGATCTCCTCCGCTCCCCGCTATCGCTCTAGCGTGGCCAATGACTAAGGCGTCGGGTTGCTTCATAGACGCGTAGGTATTCGTCATTATAAGCTTGGTATACGCCAGCTTGCAGCTTACACCTACATACAAAACTATTAAACACTGTCGACTACAGAAAGAATAATTATTATTTCTGTGCTGTCGACGGAGCGTCAACGTTGCGCTGTTTTCGCTGCATCGGTACCGTCGATAGTGATTGTTTCATAGTTTTGTACATCAGCAAGCAGGCGTACACCAAGCGTATAATGACGAATTTTCGTCTATAAAGCGAATCCTCCGTAGACAGTAGGTAGACCTTAAGGCTAACAAAGTTTCACAGATCACGGGATAGATAATAGGGTCAGAGTAAGTACACAGCGTGCACGTGGTAGGTACACTAAGTTGTACAGTCACTCGTCGAGTCATCATCTTTATTTTATACGCAATAAGAGCCACGAGCTGGCATCCTTAATGATTGTATGCTGGCTTAAAATAAAAACTTATACTGTTTTTGTTTTCATGCGTGTATTTTTTAATTTTAATCTTTTTAACGTGTCACAATTTTCGCGCCTCCCTTTAGACTAGTTCACGCCTCCCTGGGGAGGCGCGCCTCCCAGTTTGGAAAACGCTGGGTTTATGTTATGTGTTTTAGATAGATAATATTTTAAAGTGTTATCATACCTACTTCAAACTCCAATCTAAGTAGATTATTGTTTGATGATTATTCAAAATAAAGTCACACTTTCGTCATGACATTAAAATATTATTTATTTTATTGTGGTCACTTGCAAATACAGTTTAGACCTTTATAATATTAAAGTAGACAACGAAGAAAACATTTTTTTTTTTAATTTATATTCCGATTAAACACTTTCAAATGTCCGTGTACAGACTGACGGGCACTGACGCAAGTACCGTTGCGCAAGCGCATATCGCCATCGCCGTCCAACGTTGCGCGGACCGCGAAGCCTTACCGTGGCGAAGCACATAGAACCAAACAACTCCATGAAATCTAATTTTAACGAGTTTAGCTTTAGACAAAGACTTGCAATAGTAACGAAGGCATAAATTGCCAATCCCCCCTAAATAGGTTTGACTCTAATATAATATGAAATAGCTACTTAATGGTTCAGGCTGCCGCTTGAAGCTCACTTCACTTGTACCTTCGGCATTATCACTATATTTACCACTAGCAGCACGTCCAGTAGGCCTATTCGCTAACTTTTTTTGACAGATGAAAGTGAAGATCACTGAGTGATTTACTTATCCATTGCCGTTTTACACGACACGCTATTATGGCACTTGTCATGTGGAAACCGCAATGGATATATAATTCACTCAGTGATCATCACTTTAAACTGTCAAAAAAAATTCACCTACTGGCTTACTGGCTACTTGCTTCGCAAGGGTGGACAATTTTATTTAAACATTTTGCGATAAACGCAGAGTAAACGTATCTTTATGCAGGACTTATCGGAGAGTTCAAATGCATTTACGCATCATCCCAGCAGTACGATGCAACTGCAGGGGTATGTGGGACTCGAGGTACAGACGTACGAATATTCTAATCCTGTATCACTCCAAATCGAGTATGGTATCGTAGTTATGACAAAAAAAAATTAAACTGTTCTACTGTAAAATTGACAAAATGGCATTTACGTCTTTTAAGAACTAGATGTATTTAATTTTATCAGTCATAGAAAACGGACCTTTAAGGATTAGCAGTAGGAACTGTTATTTGTATAATTTTGCTGGCTTAGCAGAGCTTTAGGTGTCATTTGGTTACACATAAAGCCATATCTTACCTTAGGGTCGTGCAGGGCCTCAAAATAGTGAGACAGTTTCTCAGCCTGGCGCCTTCATAAAATGGGGCAATAAACCCAAAAAGTAAGTAACATAACATACAAAAACCAGTAGGCATATTCGCTAACTTTTTTGACAGATGAAAGTGATAATCATCGAGTGAATTTCATATCCATTGCTGTTTTTACACGACAAGTGCCATATTAGCGTGTCGTGTAAAACAACAATGAATATGTAATTCACTCAGGGACTATCATTTTCATTTGTCAAAAAAAGTTAGCGAATAGGCCTAGAGCTTTATGTTACACTTATACATCTCAGCAATCTTTCATAAAAGTGCTAAAATCACATTATTGAATCTACGATTCATAAGGCTCGAATTTAAGTGATTATTAATCACTCTAATTCATGTAATCACATTAAAATAACATTTCGTAATAGTAGGTAATAGCTAAAATGTAGCTAGCTATACTAATGTACTTTTAATATGAAGGCATTAGTGATGTAAAGTTAGGTAAACATTGAGAATTATATATTTTTAAATCAATAAAAAAAATATTATAATAATAAGTTTAATTTTGCCGTTTTGCCCGAATGTACCCTAATCATTGATTTGATGACCCTAATTAGGTAGAGAGAGACCGAATGATGCGGCCACAGAATACGGGTAAATATATGTATGGACGTGATGGACATGGAAATAAACCGACGAAGCTTTTGTTTATAATTAGATTAATGTTCAGAATAAACCAGCTTAACTTAAATTAGAGCCGGCTAATTACTTCGGACTTCAGCTTTATTTCTCTGGATGCTTCGTTGTCTACAAGCGTGCGATTTCTGCCGCGAACCACAAGACTGAACCAACTGTCGCCAGCGGTGTTCCCGAACCGATATGATTGATATGATATCGAATTCTTCAAAAAAAGAGCATTTTCTATTCATTGCGATTCCTCTGGTGTTGCAAATGTCCATAGGCAGCGGTAATCACTTATCATCAGGAGAACAGACAGCTCATTGTCCCCTTTCCCATTAAAAAAATCGAATTTCGCTTACACCGTCTTTAAATTGCGTGCCCAATGGCCATATACATATATGCAAGGAATAAGCATTCTATTTTTAAAAAAAGTTTGAAGTTCTATGAGGTGCGCGCTACATTAAATAATTCACAAAATAAATAGGTATGTAATAATACAATCAAATCGCAAACAATAAGTTAGCAAATAATATTATTATCATTCTATAAAGTGTTGTTATAATGTCAATGTGTTATTTTGTTTTATCGGTTGGTCGTCGGGCGCTATAATGATATCAAACCAAGCGTTTAATTAAAAGGTTATTAAAGAATTAGTAATTTCAAAGTTAAAACCAATTATTGACATCCTTCGTGTAAGTGCTGGTTGTATTATTTTACAGTTCATTCATAAATGAAGTAGACTATTAGTAATTTCATTATCAATGCACGTACAACATACCTAATTAGTGGCAATCTCTGAAAACTACAATAGTTAATGCTAATTTGTAATAAATACTTTTAACTGTGAACGTTATATTCTTATGTAGAAAACTTTTATTAGTTATTCCATTGATTCACCATATGGGTGCCAGGTCCATCATATTGCAGAGACGAGGCAGAAGCAGTGCCTTGGTTGATCTTATGTGACCCAGATGTAGTGGTAGGTAAGCCGTCCCGTAATAGCGCACTGAAGGTCAGGCCGGGGAGGATGTTTAGTGGGTATGGAGGGAACGCCTTTACCTCGAGTCCCACATATCACCTGCGATTGGCACCACCCCGCGGGGACGATACGTAAATGCATTTGACCTCCCCGTCAACAAAAAAAAAAGGTGTAGTGGTAGGTAAGGAAGTCTTATAATACATCGGCCCTTGCCTACCTTCAATATCCTGGCTTATCGCTCTGTCTAGCCAGATTTGATACTGTATTTTTTGTTCAAATTAACATATTTTCATGTGCAGTAAACGGACAATACACTTTCCCTCTAAGCGCAGATATGAAAAAGAAAAACGAAGGACCTTGGTGTACTAGCCTATAAATAACATAACGCAATAATATGAAGGTAGGGCCCAGCCACCATATATCTGTGGGCCCAGCGGATTAGTCGCTCGCTTGCGATTAGTTATGGGAAAGTTCACTACACCTTCCAACCATTAGCCATGACTGACCGATTTTATTTCCTCTCTTTGGTCGTCACTTACCTATAGTTCAAAACAAAAGCTCAAGGTAATTGCAGTAGGTGTCATTCTTTTATTTAGAGGACTCACTGTTCCTCTATCACTTTTATTGCCTGAACCAAACAGATTTTTTTGGATCCTTCCAAACTTCCATAATCGTCTATTTTTTCGCAAACTGTAGTATAACTGGAGCATATCTGTAGGAACTTCTTTAAAGATCTTCTCAACCGAAGGTGATTATCTGCCCGTTGCAGTTACATTCTTGTGCAATCATCGGCACAAGGAAGTTACCAACTAGAATTGTTACATCATTGTAGGCGGTGGTATTATAGAATTGACAACAATTTACCTAATAAAACAACATCTATCGCCTTGAAGAATCGGTGTTCCTAATACTAGAGTTACTGCACCTCTAAAACCAGTTTTGTTTTTTGCACCAGACGCAGTAGCTCAATTATATTTCGTATTAGCCAAGCTAAGTGGCCTTACCTACTCGTACTTATCTCACGTCATTCAAAAGATTCCACAAAATGATTTTAGTAAAAAAAAGATCATAACAGTTTTAGTAAGTTATCATACAATTTTGATCTTATTTATGTACCGATTATTTCACTCTAAATATTATTATAGGTTCTAATTTCAACGCTTTTAAACTACTTCAAATCAAAAAGAAACTAGTCAAATTATCATATTTAGTTCTATAAAATATCAGAAACCACTGCACTGGCAAATGTTAAAGATTGTGCTCGAGAAACGTAACTCATACTCATTCAAACTGAACACTGAAAAAATCATCAAGCGTAATCTGCTCAGAAGACTGCAAAGTTTAGTTTAGGCTTAACGACCAATGTTAAATATGTAACTACAATTATTTATTTTATGTTTATTATTGGACCGAACGTAGAAACAGGCACTGTAACAAACCAAGACCGCGTACCTACCTATTATACTCTCGGAGACGGAAAACACAACAGCAGACAGCCCCATTCATATTCGCAGGTTGTAACACAATGGACTATGCAAGGCCGAACCGACCACCGTGGCTATCAGCGCTGTGTTATTTGTTTTGTTTGCTTTTGTGCTCGTGATAATATAATAGCTCCTATCTTAATAGTTCACCTGCTGTTAGCAGTGCTCTGAAAACGCTAATTGATATTATTACAAGCTTATCACAGACGAGTGTCATGTTATTAAGTCATAAACATATCGAATCGAAGCCACTTTCCATCGCCATATTTACTGACTTACAAGTTCATGTAAACGTAACCCCACCCCACACAAAATGAATTCAAGATCAATAAACATTGCGGGCTGTAAAAACCAGTAATATTTCATTCACACTAATTGCCTACTGTTTCATAATAACATTCATCAATACAGCTTGAAATATCTATTGTTGAACAACGCTCAGCGTTGTTTTAATGACTTTGGCATAAGTACCTTTCAAAATATGAATATCTTACTAGTCACTAGTATAATAGTTATGTATATTTGTCTATTTCTTACTGGACATTACAAAATAGACGTAGCGAATTAAACGAAGTTCTCCATACTTCTCATATGCCTTGTCTAGTCGCTGCAAATACATGGTAGTATGTTATCCTCGGTTTCGATTTCAAAAACAAAGCAATTGTTATCGTGTGGTTTTCCAAGATAGGTCGCCAAATGTTGCAATCACGAGGCCTTTAGTTTTCCCCGAGCTGTTTTTGTTGGACGCGTGCAAACAGGCGACGATCGTAATAAGGGGCATGATATAGAAAGCACCACGAGCGCGTGGCTGGGGCGCGCGCCGTGAAAATGTATATCGTTCTACACCTATATCATGTCCCTAACAGAAGGCAAAATTTTATATCTAAACTTGACATTTGTTTGAGTGTATTATTCTTTAGTACCTAGTTATTACTTGTCTTATTTTGCGAAAAAAACTGCGCATGTGTTTCTAGAAGTATAGTAATTAGACACGCCATATAGAAACGCCAAAGTTCAACAGTACCTAATCGAAAATAATCCATATGGTTTTGATTTGGGAATCTAATTCTGTGGCATACCTATCTTATATTATATTACCTACATGGAAGAATACAGGAAACCCTACTAACCCAGAAAACTACCAGTACAGCCAATTTAAAATAATCCATATGGTTATAGTAAAAAGTAGCAAGTGAGTAGTGAATTTGCTTACCCGAATGTAAATACTATACGAATACCGCAGTGGGTATCGGAAAAATATTTTCAGTTTTTTCAGAAAGTTTGTTTTAAACTTAATAGGGAAGCTCTTGATCGTCATGTCACATAATTAACCTAACCTCTGAGTAACTGGTTATCGTATCGTATCAGGCACTATTGGAAAACAACGTTACAACAAGTTTACATTACTATCATGGCGACATAACTTTAATAAGATCATAGTAGTTAGCTTGGCGGAGTTGCAACAAACCCTACCACAAATGGAGCATATTATAGGAACCGTCAGAGTATCCAACCTAGGTTCTTTAGATCTGATAGCGATGAGTAAATCACTAGACCAGACGGCATTCTATACGAGATTGGAGATATTAATAAAAATGTAGCGTAAACAATATTACCAAAGACCTGCTGTAATAAACGCGACCTACCTTGTAAAAAGTAATCGCAAATGGAACATCGTTTCAGTATAACAACATTAATAACCAGCAGGCGCATTATAATATACAAACACGAAACAATGTAATAAATATAGTTTGAGCTCAGCGCGGAAAGCCGAATATTACGGGGGTGAAACATTGACGACCTTGCAAGGTCGACGCCGCCGCAACATAAAGCGGGTAATTAACTATATTTATACATTTACCCTCGTGTATAGATTATCGAGCTGTCATGTACCTAATAGGTACACGATATTAAATAGTTCAATTCTGTCCAATAACCAAAAAAATCTACACTCTTTTACGAATGATCCTGAGAATTGGACTGAGTATCTATCTAATAAAAATGGACAACTCCTCTTTCCTAATTAATGCTGCTTTACTATTAACCACAGAACACAGAAAGAGGTGCTATTAACACTGAATTTTGTCGTCGTTTTATACATTAATCGTATTAAAGTGACACGAAATTGTCAATCCTATGTAAGTACCTATCTTAAATGTATCGATATATTTAGGTGCCAAATTCTGCGTCATAAACACAATTGTGACACTTATTAGTTTAATGAAAGAATAAATTAGATAAAAAATTACGTTTACGCATGATAAACTATCTTACATTGTTACATTACGCTTAAATAGCTTTTTGCAAAAAAAAAACTAGACACTGCATATTTCGATTTCCTGCCTACCTTGAATTCAATCCGCCCTCCTTGAAAACGTAACCGTTCCTTCATCATAATGTACAAGTTTAGAAAAGAAATCTTGTACATCACTTTGTTGGACCGTTCATACAAGAAATAAACTCCATGCGAGTCGAGTATCACTAAACATTGTATATTACAATAGTATACTACTCAAAACAAAATAAGGGCGGGTGGCCCGTAAAGTTGTAAAATAAATAAACATAACTCTTGTTTAATGTTTGTATGAATAATCTCAAAAATTAAATTTTTTTGAAATTCTTTATTAATTTAATATAAAATAACACATTTTAAAAGATTTAAGACACAAAAACAGGAAACTTTAGGCTTGGTTTAAAAAAAAAAATTCAAAATGTAGGTGGCCCTTATTTTGTTTTGAGTAGTTTATATCGTAAGGCACTTCACACACAAAAGTAGGGCTGAATTGCTGAGGTCTTTACAAACTAGGTAATCCTGTAATTTTCTATTAATTCGATAGGAAGTTTCATTAGAAAGATATTTTCAAAATAGTCATAACTCTGTCTAAATGTTTGCTGGGTCAGCTAGTACTCCAATGTCTCTACATCACTAAAATAATAAATATGGCATAAAGTAAGAAAGTTCCTGCTTTGGCCATACCGCCCCGTTCGCTTTGTAAAAAGTCCTTATCAATATTAGTGTCGATCGGATGTTTATTAATAATTTTAAATTCATCGACAAACCAATAATAGCCACTTTACATCCTATCTAATCTCAGTTAATAAAGAATTATTAAATTACAATTGGTGCCAATACGGTTCAAAGTTACTAATAATACTGCGTCATGCGGTGACAAGGCGAGGTCGTCGGCTCACTGCTAAACTGATAACAGTTCCTCAATTGACCTCCATTGGCGCTAAAAAAATATTAAGAGTAATGTTTCCTGTGTGCAGATTTAACTGTCTTTTATTTACATAAGCACTTTAATGTGTCACTTTTAAAAGTTCTATTCCTTTGTTCAGTGATGCTCGTGATGACGAACGTATAGTATAGTTATTTAAAAAACCGATATAATACCTGCCTCTAGTTTTTATATTTTGATTAGAATGTTATATAGTCTTTGGAATTGGCGTAGTACTTAAGTATAAAACTTTTTAGTTCCACAATTTTGAATAAGTTTGTGGCATCCGCAAGTAAAATAAGACCTTGGCTGTCTGTGTTTAAGACTATAATGCAAGTTGTTAAGATCCCATTGTTCGCTGTAGAAAGTGCACTACAAGATGTTGCATGGCAGGCATTCTAATTGCGCTCATTCTACGAAAGGACTTGAGGTCACATTTTTTCAAAGTTTCTATTAGTGCATACACTCCACATATATCGTGCATATACCGTCATTAATATTAGCCTTAACCCTTTTACTAGTACAGTAAAAAATAATTTTCATTGTTTTTCAATCTTATCACATAGATTTTAAAGTTCAAAATATAGTAGCAATAATTATCTGCCACTACCAGACAGAGGGACTAAGGATGTTAATGAGGTTCGACTCCGATTCCGAAAGGTCGGAAGTTCCGATTGCCTGCAACTTCGACTTTGATCCCGATAGTAATGAATTGAAGGTTAAAAGTTTACAACAAAGATTAAAGCGCACTGTATATATGAAATAGTATATCAAAATGAATAAAAAGTTTGTTGAGGCTGAATTTTGATGATTTTTTTTACATGACACTTTTTTTCACATATAGGTAATCAACAACTTTTAATCATTGTTATTTGATATACTAATTATCGGTTAAAAACATATATAAGAGAGATATTCTTCTGTCCTAAATCTGACTTCTGAGAATATTCTTAAAAAGAAAAAAGGAGAGATGCGTTCGTTAATCGATTATGTCCATGGACAACTAACTTTATGCTTGCACAACTCGTCTCCCTAACAACCACAACAGTTTTGTTTTATTCCGTGGTAGAAACAGTTGCAGTAACGCTGGCAGAAACAGTTGCAGTAACAAGCTTGACAATGACAATAACTTTGGGTTATTCTCATCTTGGACTGACCAATACGATCGAAGTTTTGTAGGTCTATACAAAGCGTGCAACACACGCCACCGAACTCCCAAATTTAGGCTTAACTTATGATTAAGCTTTACCAGAAAATACAGGTCCAATGTCAAAATATATCGTGAAAGATATTTTAAAATTTAATAGGATGAGCCGCTAACCTTTGGTTGAGTAATTCCTTCGCTTTCACTACTAAGTTCCTAGACGTTTCTAATCAATTTTCGTGGTTTTATTTCACTGTGATTTTGTTAAAGCATAATTGCCTTTAGAATGAATTGAATTTCGTTAAATGAACGCGAATATACTTTAAACTTCTACGCAACAAAGATCTATGAAATATTTGTGGTTCTTGATAAACAATAATAAGTATGGTTAGATCATTGTTGTAGTGCATATAAGCAACATTTTATTAGGTACAACAATAGCACGTAATTATTTGTATTGTATTACCAGTGAACAATTTATAGGTAGACTATTCTAAGCTGAATTTGAATGTTAATGACACATACTTCCTTGAAAGCCTTACCTTGAAATAATAGCGATCATAGTTAATGAATAGGCCTTATATGTAAGATATTGAGCATGTTTTAAAGTTGACGTATGCAGTTGTGTACTTATATAAATTATAATTAGAACTTAATAATGTTACCAAAAATAAAGGACAAAATAATGCGCACATTTATAACACAATGTTGCGTAAAACGAAAATAGTCTATGAGTGAGTAGACAATAATGTCGCATCTTGTCGTTGCACAACCGAGATGAATCAGTGGCAAGAAGCGTGGCAGCATGGCAGCATGCGCGCCGTTGACCCGCGCTCGGTCGCTCACCTTATCCTCGCGCGCCCTGCGCAGACGCAGCCGTCGACATTCGCATTCGGCGTCTTTGCCGTGTCTCTATTATAATTGTAATATAGGTATTTCTCACCATAATCATTTTATGCACTTATACTAACACAGTATTTGAGTGAACTAGGGAAGACCTCAAGCTATCAACCCTCTTATATCATTTGCTGTCAACAAACTTCAGATCAACTTTTAAAGAAACTTAAACTTACTAACCAAGAAGCGCGCTTGAGCTAGCTAAGCTCAATCCGATAATTAATAATTTTAAAATATACAAGGTAGTTAATCCTCGTGTTTCGACTTTCGTCGTGCTCTATCATGCTCTATTTTTAATTAACAGTTAACTAAACAATTTTAACACAATAACTGGCAAGAATTTTTTATAAATAATTTTCACAGACCAAACTTAGTAGGTTATTTTTATAGGATCATATTTAACTGGTCAGCAGATTTAACCTAACCTAAACCTATGTAAATACTAAGTGGGTGACAAAAAAATCACTAACGGGCGACTAACAAATGATTAGTCGCCCATTTAGTATTTAGGCCCTAATAAGTCGCTCATTCTGGATTTTTTAGTTGCTCTGGTTATTTTCCCTTTAATCGTCAAATAATTCGACCTCGAGATTTTGATGGATTTACACGTTTTGGACCTCCCTGAGTCCTAAAATACCGTTATTAGAATTATGTCTGTGTGTGTGTCTGTGCGTTAGCACGATAACTCGAGTATCCTTTAACTTATTGCAACCTTTAACATGCATGTATGACATCAAAATATAAGGTTTCTATCAACTTTTGAGTCGTTTCCGGTATACGAGAAAGTCAAGGGGAGACCGCTCCCGATTTTTATGTAGTGTTTTAGTGAAATAGGTATGCATAATTCGTCATAGTTTGGTACAATTTTTTGTTTGAACCACTAAGATTATATTTAAAATATTACATTTAAATAAACTATTCTTCAGTATTTAAAAGCAAAATTGTTAGTAATCCGTGCGTACACAAAGATTTAACTAGTATGTAGTCCTTTGTTAATCAACTGCAACATGTACAGACAGACAGAATGACTTCATTACAGCAAAGTAAGTCCCGTTTTGTCGGCTACAAAATTAAGAGATTTTTTGAGCTTCTTAATTTCCATGAATTCTTATTCTATCAATATAAATGTTATAAAAACTACTAGATAATATTCTTTCGCAAAAAGTTGTAAAGGAAAATATTTCATTTAATTCTTTATTCATAAATTATAACAAAATATCTTAACAGCAATTTTAAAATTTTACGTTTAGATGCAATTTCGAAGCCCTTAATATCCGAAAAGGCTAATATTACAATGAAATAAAAAATACTGTGTAACTGACAATATCCCGAACAAAATAGTTGTAAAGAAAAAAAATTAAATTTCATAGAATTACTAATCAAAGAAAAATCAAATCACACTGCAAGTATTACGAAAATACGATTTGGAAAATTGCTATTTCTAACAATTAATATCCCTTATTTGAAGAAACAAATGATGTAATTTAAAAGAAGAATATATACTCTAAATTTTGGTATAAAAATGATATCTGAACAAACTATAATATATTTATAACAATTATTTAAAAATCAGTATAAAACAGTCCGCGCAATCGCTTTCAAATCAGTCGCCCATGAGGCTTGTCGGAGAGAGGTCACGTCGCTCGGTGCTAGCTCCGTGATCACGCGTAAATATTCGTAATGCTACTACAGAACGAACGATGGTGTTGATACTTTTAGTATTGATAACCGACTTCATATAAAGTTCTATATTGCACTTTATGTATTATTTTATGAATGTTCACGGATATCTCTGTTAATTGTGGACCTATTTTCTAAATACTTCTGATTTGGTGCTATTGTCACCAAGTCAGGATCTGATGATGAGATTCCGAGGAAATCGAGAGCAACTCTCAAATTTTATATGCAGGTATTATATGCTTCATATTTTATTTCCTGAAGCTATTGAAGTATTTACGTCTGGTAGTCATCATATCATGTTAATGAGCTGGTGATGGCAGGTAAAACTCCTCCATGATTAGGAGTTGAATGATAATTCTTGAATTAATATATGTATTTATAAACCGATAGTTGTATCATTTTATGTTATTCAGGTGAGCTGACGATGAAAAAAAAACTCCTAATAGTTAGGAGTTGGATGATAATTCCTTAAATATTATGTGTACCTTCGTATAGATCTACAGTTGAATTAAGTTTTTTTCTTTCTATTTCTATTCTATCAGGTTTTTCAGGTGAGCTGATGATGGAGGGTAAAACTGCAAAAGTTAGGAGTTTGAGGATTATTCTATTAATATTATGGTCCACATAGTAATATTCGGTAACGGTTAAGAGATGGAGAATAATTGTTTAAAATATCATAGGTATGTACAGAACGATAAACCCGTGGTCCTTGCTTTGGCTTCCCCTCCACACCTTGATTCTGTACAATTTTGTTGTACTGTTCGTTCTTGTCCCTATGTTTGTTTGTCCTTATGTATTCTTTCAGGTTATACACGAACTTCAAAAGGAGGTTCTATGTTCCAATCTATGTATTTTTTACTTAGCAAAGTCAATGGTTTTTGCTAAATACTTTTATAATAAATAAAATTACTTTAAATGCAGAATGAGGTCCCGTAATGGTATGGCTTTTCCTAATAAAACATACATAGTAACATTCCTTTTTGTACCACGATATAGATGTTTTTTAAATCATCAAAATCGGTCCATCCGTTGCAAAGTTATAAAGCAATTTGCGTCAACTGATTTTATTTAATCCGCTGCGCTCTACGGCATGGCTGTGACGTCACCCGGCACTATCCGCCCGCTCCGAGTCGCCGCACACTAGGAACTTTGACTAATTTTCATCTCGTATAACTATAACTTCCGTGTTAATAAAGATATTTACATTATTTTTTTTAATTGATAATCTTGAATAAATATATTAATAATGTATATTCCGTGAGCAATAGTTTATTTCTAATAGTTAGAAAAAATAGAGGAATAATTAGGTAGGTACTTAAAATAATATTTTTTCTCACCTTGACATCATAAAACTTTACTCATCATCATCTCATAAAGGTATAACTTCTGTGTTAATAAAGATATTTACATGATTCTAGTCCTGATAATCTTAAATATATTATACAACTCTTAAATAATGTATAATTCGTGAGTAAAATTTTATTTTAAATAGTTATAAAATCGAGGAATACTTAGAATTTTTTTTCATCATTTCAGCCGAGAGACACTTACTGTTGGACATAGGCCCTGGACATTTTTTCTCACTTTGACATAATAATTATATTTAATTGTGTTACGCAGTGAAAGCCCAAAAACATATATTTATCCGTCAAATTATATTGCAAAATCTCTAACAGAAAATTTGAGAAAAGAAAATAGTAGGTATACATTATGATTGCAAATTATTATGTTTATTTGGATAAGTAATATTTGACTAAACCACGGTAATGATAGAAGATAAACATTGTAAACTAAACTAAACTGAGTAAAAAATTCTATTTTTGTTCAACAAAGTACCTACACATTCCAAGATTTTGAAAATTGTATGTATAATTTTGATAATATAAAATCATACATCATACAATCGCCATCATATAATCGAAATTACACTTAATTATTTTAGTAAGCTACTACAGTAGAAACTCGATTAACCGGACTAATTGTTGTCGATAGGCATTCGGATAATCGAAAATCCGGATAATCGAATGTATTGAGAATAATGTTATGTGTTTATTAAATATAACAAATATATATCAACGAAAATCAATGTTTATTAAAAAATTAACACTTATTTATGTATGTATAAACATATTTTCTTAGATTACATCTCAGACCAATAAAAAAATTGGTCTGAAGATTACATACTGTAATACAAAACTACTGCAGCATTACTCATGAAATAAAATATTTAGGTACGCATGTACGAATAATTTACTCCCGTCTTCACTATTTAATTTGCAGGTGTGCAACAAAATTGAATCGGTATTCTTCTTAATATCACTTATTGTGGATGTACCCACACCATACTTATCAGCTAACTTACGACCGGTTTCTCCTTTTTTTAATGAATCAATAATATTTATTTTATCTTTAAGCGATAACACCACTCTCTTACACTTTGATATGTTTAAATATGTAGACGTGAGACGCACGTCAGAGTGGAGTGACAATTGTAAACGAACTACATAAACAATAACGAAACGCGCGGGGCAGCGTTCTCACACGGCGCGGGCGGGATATGCAAGTTCCGACACGTGCATGCTTGCATAAATTCGATTTGTAGGTACATATAAATTGGTCTCGGTTGGTAGTCCGGATAATCGCGAATCCGTATAACTGAGGGCCGGATAAACGAGTTTCTACACTAGCTTTTGCCCGCGTCTTCGTCCGCGTGGAATAGTTATTTTGGGCTGCATTTTTGGGACTTTGGATTTCCATACGACCTTTCATCACTCATTTAATCCTTGTGAGGATCAAGGGTCAAGATTTCACCTATTAGGGAAAAAAACAATACCTAAATTATAATTTTGACGAACAGCCATGCAAACTTTCATCCCTCATATCAACCCTTTCAAGCCTTTTTTCGAAATAAAAGGTAACCTATGTCCTTTCCCAGCGTCTAGTCAATATTTGTACCCATATTCATCAAAATCGAAGCCGCGAAAGCATGACTTTGCTTAGTCTTACATACAACATTTCATCCCCAAACGAGTCAAACTTTAAAAAACACGAACAAAATATTTATTTATTACTTGTCAAGGGCCTAAATTCAATAAAGTTTCATGTTTTAATCTTCAATAATGACGAACTCCCATACAAACTTTCGACCCTTATTTCAACCACTTCATGCCCTTTTTTTACAAATAAAGGTAGCTTATATCCTACAAAAATATACTAGACCTAAGGTCTAGTATATTTTTGTATGTACGTCATTTTAATAAATTCAAAGGCGTGAAAGCATGACTTTTGGACTTCGATACGAACTTTCATCCCCTATTTCATCCCCACTCGGATCAAAAATTTTCAAAAACGCTAAAACAAATATTTATTTCTTTTTTATCAAGTGCCTAAACTCAAGTTTCATGGCTTTTCTTTAAAAATGAAGAACTTCCATACAAAATTTCATCCCTTATTTCAACCCCTTCGAGCCCTTTTTCGCAATAAAAGGTAGCCTATATTATTACAAATTTTAATTAAAATCCATTCCGTAGGTTTTGCGTTAAAGACATTGAGACGTATATACGCTGGCATCCTTCTTTTCATCCGAACCATACGAACTTTCGCGTTTATAAATTAGTAGGATTGCTCAAACTGCACTAAATTGGCACTAAACCTCTTGAATAGGCTTTATCCACTACTATAACATCAAAAAAAACAATATGTATAGTATTTAATACGATATGTTCGCAAGAAACGCTGCGCGCGGGTACAGTCGGCAGTGATGTAGAGCCGAGTGACGTCACACGCCTGCCAGGCGGCCGCTTGGCGGAACGATCCGTTTTTTCGTCATAACTTCGTTAATTTTCATTGTAGAAAAAAAATATTGGTACCATTTATTTTGTTTTTTAATTGTCTACAAAGCTACATTCATAGTTAAAATCGTTACGGATCCTCATTGTCGACTACCCAAGATTTGTTACTTTTAGCACTACCATAATATGGGTATCAAATGAAAGGCTCTGTAGAGAAAATGCGAATGAACCGTGTCAAAATAACTATACAATAAATTACTGATAAAAAACTTTAAAAATAAAGATTTTACTTAATTGCTCTAAAAACAAGAAAGTAAACTTAAATTGCATTTAAAAAAAATATAGGTAAGTATGTACTAATATGATAAAGAGTTAAAGTTTGTAAATAGTTTATGTAAGTTTGTGAATAGCCATACGTGATACCGGCAGAGTAGAATAGCATCACCCCATATGCTCCAATGGGTGTCGTAGACGGCGACTAATAGGCCAGCAAAGGGGTATTGACTACCAATCCACATTATGCAAGCGTGGTGGACTACTGCCTATACCTCCTTCATTGAAAAGGAGAGGTCTTGTCTTCCAGTAGTGAAATGAATTATAAAGGCTGTGATGATAAAAGTTTGTGAATTGTTTTTTTGTGACGTTGTAGGAGGTAATTGCTGGATCTACTGAACCAATTTTGAAAATTGTTTTTGTGTGAGGTAGACGATGCATCTAGAAAGGCTAACTATGTATATAATAACCAACAATACCCGAAAGAAGCCACGGGCTGAGCGCTAGTTATATGATATATATGCTTGTGGCAAGATTTGCTTCTATTATTCATATCTCTTTATTTATTCAATCGTTGATATACACAAGTAAATCTCGCGACAAGTATTTATATCATACTAGTGGCCGCCAGCGGCTTCGCTTGCGTTAATGTCGGTTATAAAATAGCCTAGAGCCTTCCTCGATAAATGGAATAGCCAACACAAAAAAATATCTACACTCATGACATAATATTAAAATTATTATCTCAATGATATACCTCACATTCTTTTTAACAAAGATAATCACAATGAAAATAAAGGTCATTTATCTGTTGCATAATTAATGACCATTATGCAACATTTCGGCTCAATACGTTACAGTTATTTTTCTCAAAAATCAAAAACTTAGAGCAAAACGGGACGGCAAAGGGAGCCAAAGGGACGCTAGTTTATGTACTGCACATAATTAGGTATTAAAACACTTGCGGGATATTATTAAAAAACTCGTCAAGGCTCGTTTTTTAAAACCCCGCTCGTGTTTTAATAAACCCTATTACGTGACAGTAACATGAACTACTATACCCATGTACTATATGATAGGTGCGACAAGGGTGTCCGGTGCCCACCAGATGTTATTATTACTTACATATACAGGGTTACAGGAAAAGTCGACCTAGATCCATTAAGGGCGTGTAGTACACATCATTTCTGAATGATTTCACTATGGAACCCCCCATCCTAAACTTAACCGTTTTCGAGATATTCGAGTTTTAATTTTTTTATGAAAATGCCCAATTTTTCGGCTATTTAATTGAATATTTTGATTTCTTTTTATTCTAATGATTATTTTTTTGGTTTTTTACATGAAGAATGAGATGGTTAATGACCTCAATGACTAAAATTGCATGTAAGTTAAGTAAATAGGTCATTGCAGACGATCGAAACTTAAGAAAATAAGTACAAATTATAAAAAAATATTTTTCTTTTCTGGATATCTCCAAAAATTATTATGGCACTTGCTCTGCAGATGTGCTTAAAAACATCTACATTTTATCAGCTATCCAACGAGGTATAACAATCTAGGGTTGTATTTAAACTCATAGAAAAAAACATAGTTGAAAAGGTTCGCACAAGCTCGGACTGAGTACATACGACGCTATCCCGACCGTCGAGTACCTGATGTGAGCGTTTTCGACGGAGTTTACCGACGACTTCGTGAAACTGGCTCTGTTTTGCGACGACGCACGGACTTAGGAAGACCACGTGTCGATGACGACGAGGAACAAGACAACGAAATCAAAATTTCTTAAGAGGTGACTTAGGTGACCTACCAGATGATCTCCCATTACAATTACTGTGGGACATGTGGTTTCAACATGATGGCTGCCCTGCTCATTTCAGAAGAAGCGTTAGGGATTGGTTGGACACTAACTATCCTAACAAATGGATTGGACGAGGTGGGCCTTTACCCTGGCCAGCCAGATCTCCCGACCTGACCCCCATGGATTTTTATGTATGGGGGCACATGAAGAGCCTCGTTTACAGTGAGCTCAACCCCATATCGTCAGTGGAAGTTCTCAAAGAAAGGATAATTAATGCTGCTAACGACATAAGAAGAACATTAACCACTGGTGTAGTGAAAAGTGGACTACGTGAAAGAATTAGAAAATGTGTGCGAAATAGAGGTGGACACGTAGAACATGAACTATAAAATTTTATTCAAAAACATTAGGTGAATTACTGAATGATCTCCTAGGTCAGGATAGCGGGACATCGATGGATTCATGAAGATTGTACCTAGCCGAGGGAGGCCGTTCAGTAGTGGAAGCCTGAAAGTAGGCTGAAATGATGATGCTGAACTTAAGTCAAATTAATTAGATTAAATAAGTGCTATTTATTCTGAATGCCCCATGTAGCCTTAGAAACTAAGTTTCACCGTTAGACCTACTACCTGAACCTTTTCAACTATGTTTTTTTCTATGAGTTTAAATACAACCCTAGGTTGTTATACCTCGTTGGATAGCTGATAAAATGTAGATGTTTTTAAGCACATCTGCAGAGCAAGTGCCATGATAAATTTTTGAGATATCCAGAAAAGAAAATTTTTTTTTTATAATTTGTACTTATTTTCTTAAGTTTCGATCGTCTACAATGACCCATTTACTTAACTTACGTGTAATTTTAGTCATTGAGGTCATCAACCATCTCATTCTTCATGTAAAAAACCGAAAAAATAATCATTAGAATCAAAAAAATTCAAAATATTCAATTGAATAGCCGAAAAATTGGGCATTTTCATAAAAAAAATTAAAACACGAATATCTCGAAAACGATTAAGTTTAGGATGGGGGGTTCCATAGTGAAATCATTCAGAAATGATGTGTACTACACGCCCTTAACGGATCTAGGTCGACTTTTCCTGTAACCCTGTATATTCAAAATTTAATTCATGTTAAATGTGTAACCGTTAATTTTCCATAGTATTCAATTTAAATAACTTGTATTGTATATTTAATTTCATTTTGTGAAAAAGTATCGAATTTGTTTTTGTGCTCTGGACCTGGACGGCAGCGCGAGTAATGCGAGAGGGAATGACCGCACAGCGTGTAAATACCTAAACTTGGAGTCTGCCGTACGGCGTAAACGCTCTTAAGCCATAAAATATTGCTATTTATTTTGACTAAAATTCAGTTATGAATCTATAAATAATAATCTTAGCTTACTGCACCGTTATTTAACTATTTATATAGCTAATTATACACTTATAAATATTATACGTTGCTAAAACTTTTACAAAATTGCTTAGTTTTTTCACCACTGACTTTCCTAATGATATCTATGATAGATTTTTAACATATTGTTTTTTTTCGTCACTGTAATCACTGTAATCTGCGTCTTGCGTTATTTTTTTACTCGGTTTATTCGTCTCGGCTGCTAATTGCTGTACTGTTACAAACTCGTTACATCATTCCGGTACTGCAAAACAATGTTGCAGCTCAGTGAATACCAACCTCTCGAAGACGCTATAATTGTAGCGATAGTTGTTACCTCTCTCAATTCCTCCTGTTAGATTTACATCAACTACACCATACATTCTAGGCGTGTAGTAATTAATTTATGCATACAGAAATTTCTATTTTGTTTAGGTATAGGTACATTAGTCAAAAAAGTAAAGTATCGGGAATGGATGATTTGTTTATGGTTCCAAATTAATTTTTTGTTTTTTTGTTGGTGTTAGATTGGCACTATTGGTAGCTGTTGTTCATTTTGGCGCGGAGTTTGAGTTGCATCTGTTATTTATATTATATACAGTGTTGTTTTTAGTTATATCATATCTACTGTGTATTGCAAACTTTGCGATAATGGACAAAACACATAGAACAAAGAGTTTGTCTTAAATTTTGCATCGCCAATGGAATTTCGTGTTCGGAGTCACTGAAAATGTTACAGAAGGCTTACTGTAAATAAACTTTATCAAAAACACGTGCTTATGAGTTGTACAAAGCGCTCAAAAGCGGTCGAGATGTGATGGAAGATTTGCCTCGCTCTGGTAGGCCATCAACGTCTGCAGCTGAAGTTAACATCGCAAAAGTGAAGGAAATAGTGACTGAAAATTCTAATTCACCTTTGAGAGAGATAGCCGCCGAACTTTCTGTATCTCACGAATCAATCCATACCATTTAAATAAACACTAGGGTCTGCAACATGTTGCCGCTCGGGTAGTCCCAAAAGTCCTGAATTTTCTCCAAACACTCAGTCGCATGAGAGTCGCTGAAGACCTGCTAGAACGAGTCAATTCCGACCCAACATTCATGAAACTCATTGTTACTGGTGACGAGACGTGGGTTTACGAGTTTGACATGCAAACTCACAGAACAGATAATATTTGTTCTGTGTGCAAACTAGTCAACAAGCTTGCCGGAAGGTTAAACGGTAAATAAAAAATATCATTTGAGCGTTCTGGGGCGTTTAAGAGAACAAATTCGACGAAAGAGGCCAGATTTGTGGAAAGATAATTCTTGTATTTTGGACCACGATAATGCGCCTTCGCACAAGCTCATCATTGTGAACGAATTTTTGACCATCGAGCAACCACCATATACACCAGATATGACTCCAGCCGACTTCTTTCTTTTTCCTAAACTCAATTTACCAATTCATGGCACCCGTTTCAATCGGTAGAAGACATAAAGGAGAATTCGCGGCGAGAACCGAACTCAATTCCGGAAACACCGTTTAAAAATGTTTTGATTATTGGATTATACGTTGGCGTAAGTGTATCGTTTCTGAAGGAGGATACTTTGAAGGTGATAAAATAAATTTGGATGAATAACTAACATATTGTGTATTTGATCTTTTCTCGGTACTTTCTTGCCAGAGTAATACGTTCATCATTTGCCTGCTCTATTCCCTATTTTATTTGGGGTAAGCGTAATACGTTTTCATTTCCATAAATCCCTGTCAGCCGGCATTTCAGCATTTACTCTTTTTTACTCTCATACAATCTATCCATCTTTTCTTCGGTCTTCCTCTCCCTCTTCATCCGTCCACATTCATGTTCATCGCCTTCTTTATGACATGATTATCATCCCTTCTTATTACATGCATCATGCTAGTAGTTTACCTCTCAATTTTTCTACCACTGGTGCTACTTTCAGACTGCCACTAATGTACTCATTCTTCACCTTGTCCATTATTTTGTTACTCTACACAACCATCTTAGCATACGCATCTCAGTCACGTGCAACTGACTCTCATCCGTCCGCTTTACCGCCCAACTTTCTGATCCGTACAAGACAACAGGTCTTAATATGGTCTTACATATTTTCCGCGGGGGTCGCATATGGTTCCCGTAACCTGTCGCCATTTCATCCATCCTGTTTAGGTATACGTTGCTCTAGTAAATCTCTAGTAAATCACATGAAAATTGAAGTCCAAATCCATACTAAGAAATTCTGCTGCAGCGTAACAGGAGCGTTGGCCGTAAACAAATTATTGACTGTAATACTTTAAAATAGATAATTTTCAAAGCAATTTCTTTGAATGAGTTCTGATATTTTTGTTATTGGCAGTTTCCGTATTTTTATTAAAGGTCTGTTTATGAAAGATAATGTTTTTGGTAGCGTAAACGTTCGGCTCTTGCTATCCTTTGAAGGTTATTTCCGAGTGCGAAATATGTTTGGCAAAAGTTATTATGTCTAGAGGGGATATCTGGGCTATTAAAACCAATACCAGAAAAACCGGAATGCCAAATTAAAAACACACTGGCGGCAATACTTCCACGCCCACTGGTGATTCTTTTGACTTTCCCTCGTATTTTCCATAATAATGAACTTACTCATTGTGTCTAGCTTGGAAAAAAAATTGTTTAAAAGCTCGCATTACTTTAAATTTCTAGTTTAGTGGCTTCTGTTTTTAATTCACTAAAGATTTAGTAACTTTTCGGTTTGATGCCCCGCAATCCGTCATCCTGTCATTATTTTGAGGCACTATGTAGAAGTGGCTTTACGAAATAATTTGTAAATAGTAATAGATCTCTTTATTGACATAATCGTTAACCAAATACTACCTAAAGCGTGTTAAACCCTTTTGGGGTTTGTGTAAATTTAAATTTAAATCTGGTTCAGGTTGTTTCTCATCTATCACGAATGAATTTGTTCTGATGTTTATATTGTGTTATGTACTGATATTTAAGCGGAGTATAATTTTGTATGGTTCCCTAATCTTTTAGGTTTCTTAATATTTATCCTTTCATCGATGTGTTTAAGCCAACGACTATATACCGTGATTTAGGCTTAATCAAAACTCGTTATACTACACTACAACATCTTTACTTCCAATTTTGATAAAGAGATCAGAAAGATCCTATTATCAAAATTGCAAGAGCTAAGGATTTCAACATAAATTTAGTTTTACAGCATGTACGTACCTACCTATCTCATAAATTCCAAATTGGCAACAGTTCACACCGCAACCGCAATATAATCTACTTGTTACGTAGTGAGCTACTTTTCATCTTACGTTCTTAAGACCTCTAAACGTTATTCGTATTTCGTCTTAAACTTTTTTAAACGTTGCGTAATATTGTTATTTACGTACTATCAAACATTACTACCACGCTCATAATCTTGGGTTGAGCAGAGCATTAGGTTAACATTTTGTACCTAACACATAAAGTCCACAACTAGTGTGCCCGCGCAGTACCTACTTCAAAATTAGAGACTGGTCGCCAGCATGTTGTCTACACAAAAGAGGGTTCAAATCAAACCTACAAAGTAACTAAAATACAGAGTGTAAAAGACATGAACAGTCAAACGAGAACCATGTATTCTGCTCACCATCATAACATTTTTTTCCCTTTAGACTATACCTGGGAAATTGATAGTTACGATTTTATTGAAGGTCAGTCATATATTTTTTTTTAATTTTTTTATGAAAACGTATTCTATACGTTATTTCTTAATTATTGTCCAAAGAAACATTATAATTTTTTTTAGTATTTCATAACAAAAAATGGCTTCAAAACGTTAGCGTTCAATGTAGCTCACTCGATGCGCACGGACACTAACGAACGGGGCCGCCGTCTGGCAAAAATATCGCGCTTTTGCGAGTTGCGTGCGAGTTGAGCCCTTTACATTGCGCGGTACAATTTGCAATTTTTTTTAACACCAAAAAATAAAAATAATTTCCCAGCAATAATTTTTTCGAAATATGTCTTATTTTGATGTATAGAATACATGGTTCTCGTTTGACTGTTCATGTCTTTTACACCCAGTATATGAACTAAGAAACAAAAACCAGGACCGATGTTCTACTCTCAGCAGTACGTGATAAAATATACTTATATGCATGTCTTCGGCCGATCGTATAGTTGGGCAGATCGTGATATGCCCGGCCCGGGCACATCGCAGCCGCAATTATGTCTTAGGCCATAGATCCTCCCACTAACTTGGAATTAAAAAAAATAACACTGAACCTACTGATCACTCTTGCCTGACCACTGCCATTTTTAAACCCCGACGCAAAAAGAGAGGTGTGATAAGTTTTACTTGTCAGTGTATCTGTGTGCCTGTGGGTCTGTAGGTCAGATCTCTATGTCTGTCTGTGGCATCGTAGCTTTTTTTTTTGTCGGGGAGGTCAAATTCATTTACGCATCGTCCCTGTGGGGTGGTGCCAACCACAGGGGATATGTGGGACTCGAGGTAAAGGCGTTCCCTCCATACCCACTAAACATCCTCCCCGGCCTGACCTCCAGTGCGATCTGCGCACGTGGGCACAACTACACCGAGACCGTCCCAACGCTGGCCGTCTAGGCACTCCTGGTGGCCAGCAGCCCACAGGGGCGGCCGACTAATGCCAGCCCCTATAGGCCGCCTCCTCACCGACGGCTGCTCGACCTGGCGCGTCCTCCTCACGAGGACACCGGGAGCAGTCATCGGACCGCACCCGGGGGACTTCGGGCGCGGTCGTGGCCCTGAAAAGGGCCGTCCGGAACTAGCCGTGGTGGAAAAACAAAAACAACTCGACGATGGCATGTGACTTCGAATGCCAAGGGGATGTGGCATCGTAGCTCCTAAAGAATGGAATCGGTGGATTTTTTTTTTTATTTGGTTACTTGGCCAGTGGTCAGCACTTCACGATCTGCCCAACTATACAATCGGCCCACGACACAAGAAAATGACTTGTTGACTAGACGTTCCTTTTAAAATTACTGTTAAATATTGTACATGTAATATCTTATATTATGAAAAGAAAATATGTTCAAGCGAATATAATTACAAATCCCTCACATGCGTAAATGATAATATCTGAAGATAATTACGTTAGACCTGATGTGATGACACATTTTACAATGTTGACAATCTTCATTTGTGTTTGTTTGAACAGCTTGATAAAGATAACTGCTGAGGCTACTGTAAGGTTTATGATTTAATACTTCATTGTTGAAGGGCATTAGGGTTCCATAGCATTGATAAAATTAATTTCATATAAATCTTTGTCCATCATAATTAGTTTTGCAAACCGTAAAATTGCCATTCAACTAGGTACTTTAAAATACCCGTGTTATGATGAGTAACAATAACAATACAATTTTATGTTGTCCAAAATATATTAAGTTGTCCAAAATGTATTTCTCTTTAGTCGGGCGTTTCTAGAACTTTCATGGATTTCATTGATTTGAATGAAATTAGATACAACCCGCTATCCGCATAGCAACTACACTACGACTAATGTGATTTTTTATTCATTGTGTATCTCTCTAACTAATATTATAAAAGCGAATGTGAGTCTGTTTGTTACACTTCCACGACCGATCGCCATGAAATTTTTTACACACATTATCAAAGGTACCTACAGAAAAGGACATAGAGCATTACATTTAATCCAGAAGAAGTTGTGTTCTTGAGAGCTATAGAAAAATATTTTTTGAAAAAAGAATACATAAGTAGTTTGTGTAATATGTATCATGTGGCAGTACTAAATAAATAAATAAATAAATACATTAACGCGAGCGATGTCTCTGGCAAATGCTAGTTGGTTAGTAATAGTAACAACAGAGGAAAAAACGGAGACACGAATATAATGTAACCGTTTATAATTATAAAATAATATTATTAGATACCAAGGTCAGCATTTTTTTATTTTTGAAAGTTGTTTTTATAATAACAACGAGTACACGAACGTTAGACCAATAGTTACCTCATTCGTGACATTTCTAATATGTAGTAGTAATAAATATATGTATCCTAAAAAAGAATCGGCTAGAAATAACAATATCGTAAGTAAATCAAGTGGCGAAATTAATTTGATATGGGTCGTGTAGGACAAACGTTTTGCGTACGCGTGGTATTGATATCTCCTATATAGGGTTCGTTTGTTTCTTTGTTATTGACTCAGATAGAACACTGGCGACTGGTTAGGTCACACACAAATCGTAATGCGGATATGGACTTATTGATTGCTAGTGCGTGTCCTATATTGGGACTCTAGTTCTATTCAACTACTTACCTCTACTTATATTTGAAGTATATACCTTTAATATTAAATTGTTATTATTATATATAGATTTTTTATAGTATATGTATGTTTAATTTAACCTCCTTTGTCTGCGTTGTTACAGACTCTGCAATGATAAAAAGACGGATCTTCAGGCAAACATAGTGAAGGTATGTGTTTACATAATGTTTTAAAAGTAGACAATAAATTAACATTATCTTTGTATAATGTAAACTTTATTTTAAAATGTTATAAAACATACCTATGTAGTAATGTGGCATAACATCAGCCACAGATTAGGAAGGTACTATTTATTGAGAAACTATAACTGTCTCCTGACTTGAACCCTGTTGGATCGTCTGTACAGAGTTAGAGTCGAAAGACGTTTCTGTCCGTCCACGGAGTCTACGACGTTCGTTATTTACGCTTGGTGTACGCCCCTGCTTGCAGCTTGCGTAGATAGATACAACAAATGCTAGCGCACGTTGCAGCTCTGTCGACAGTAATTCGTAGTTTTGTATGTTAAGTATTTAAGCAGTAAAACTTACTGTTGCCTAGAGTCTTCTAGCTAGGCAACAGTGAGACTCCCTAGAGGTTAAACCAATCGACAAGAAATTCTCTAAGTATAAGAAGGTCGACCTACAAGGCTGGAGAAATAAAATCCGGTGACGCAGTGACGACGAAAGAGTCATTTACTTTATGTATCATAATAAAATTAATTAAAAAATATATCTTTGACTTACTTCAAAGGGCATAAAGTAATCTTATCTACTCCGAAACTCGTTCTCCTGAGACAATACAACCCTAATTTAATTCGTTATTATAACGTAGCTGCTGCGTAGCTAATCTTTAAAAAACACCCGAGAAAGGTAACTTTGAAGCGGCATAAGCAGTAAACGGTAAAAAATACGTAAAAACGAAACGAAGAAAATGTTACTCTTTTCATAAAAAGTGTAATCATTACATAATCAACTTTAAAGGAGGCAGGTAGGTACATACATGCACAACTTTGTATAACGCTACTTGATCACTCGAAAAGACAATATAACAGCTGTTTGATATGCTGTGCAGGCAGACAAATTCTTGGAATTTTGAAAAAGTCATCAATCCGAGAAAGTCTGGCCTGTGGCGAAATAAAATTCTCAGTATGAGTCACTTTTGTGTTTGATCCTTGTCAAGCTTAGGCGTGAATCACAATCGCTATCCCGCCCCCTGCACCATACCTCTGCCCCCTAAACCATTAACGTGAAGGGGTACGTAAACAACTATTCACTCCTAGTAGGTTTTATAGGACTACGTACTACGTTTCATAAAGATGACATTCAATCTCGAGACGGTTATACCGTTATTCTTCTTAGTTCCCTTCACAAAAGACATGCATGCTTGCTTTCCTCTTATATCCCCTTTTATCTTATCAGAAATTCCCTTGATTACTTAAGCATTTGTTTGTAGGTTTCACTTCAATAAAACGCACACTTGATGCTTATCTGCTAATCTACCCATTGCACAAGTGGTTATGTAGATAGCGATGTCGAGATACAGTTATGTCACAAATTATTAGCAGTGTTACACAGTGTCAACGTATACACAATCGGCAATATCTCTATTATTGTATAAATGTTGTTATTAAGTCGGAACAAAATAGAAAAATGCGTATAGTACGTGAAATGTTTATTTAAGAAATCTTTATTTGTAATAAACGTGACGCAGTTGAAATGTGTACCACAATTGGTACAGTTCCGCCTCAAGTAGATACTAATTTATGTTTTCCATGCACACAAGCCTGTTTTCACACCGCTACTGAGCTACTGACCCTCACCCGATAACCCTGTTCTCATAATGTTCATCCAATATTCACATGGTGGTGAATGTTGGATGAATATTACAATGGCCACAATCTAATGGTGGCTACATAATATAATACTGGTTTTGTCAACAAAATTTTGGAAGCCATCTTTGTGGAAAAACTCCTATAAGAGCATAACATATAAAAAGACCAATACCGATAAAAAAAAATCCAATAGATCTATCGCTTCCTAGAATTCCTAACGGTTTACAAATATCATTGTTAAGTTTTAAAGAACAATAGCAAAGGTATCGACAAACACTGGCCTATTGAGTGTGGCAAGTCCGCTTTGCTGGCAACCTCCAGGCAGCGACGTCACGAGGGAAAGGCTCCGAGGCCGCACTGTGGGCGACCGGCCGCGATCGATCCAAATGTCATATAAGCTCCTGCGATTGCTGGCAAAAGCTATTGCAAGATTGTTTAAACATTTAATTACGCAATCCAGTACCTGTCGCCGAACGAATAATATTACTTATTAAAATTTTCTGACGAATTCCATACATACATAATTATATTGTATTTTTTTAAAGATGGTATAGGTAGTATATTCAATATCGACCGAACGCAATCGGCCACGACATTAACCTTGAACGCACGCCCCGATTCACAAAACATCCCTAACATCAGTACTAATACACGATTAGGTCTTCGGACATGTAAGGCTTTAATTTAATTATCTATTTTGGATAACAGGTTACCGTATCAATTAAAATGATAAATTGAATTATAGAAATAAGCAGCGTCCAAGGCTTCGCTACAACAATGAACAGATAATTAAATAACTTGACTGTCGTATTTATTTTATGGATTAGGGATAGATTGTATAATATCTTGCTACTTTGTCTAACCTGTGCCTAATAAAGTTCCTCCGCAATGTTGTAAAAGTTTATAACTGTTTATGTATCGCTGCAAAATCTTCTAATATCATATTAAGAAAGTGGAAAATGTACTAAGGTGCTCTAACTTCAACATTAAACACTTAATGTGTTTATATTAAGTGCTTAATGTTTTTATATTTCAATTTTTAAATGTATTTCAATTTAACTGTTCAATATCATTAGTAGTTTTTACTTTATCATAAAACATGTAAGGTCACTCTCGCTCTGTCCCTACCGGCTGACAGCAACATGTGCGGGAGTGAAATTTTGGCATCAGTTTGGTCTGCAAAAGTGTTACGTAATAATGCAGGTTTACGCCCACGCGGCACGCTACAAAAATCCAGGGTATTGTTGGGTTTGTCTAATATGCTACTTGTGGATTTCTATAAATAAGCACCAATGTTTATGTAGTTACATTACATACATCGATGAACAAAGTCACATTACGCCAACCACATGTTCCGCGTCAAATTGGCACAGAGTACAGCTTGTTTCATTGCCACCTGTCAAACGTATACGTCGTTATAGAAGTTACAATGGCGAAGTAACATTGTGGCATTCTGTGTTGTGATCCCGTTAAAGACCTAACTTCCATTGCGGTTGTGTTGATGGCGTCCATCTTATATGACATAAGGTAAATGAAGTAATATGAACGGAGTTTCTGGCATAATTAACATATTGTTATTAAAACTTTAGTAGAGAAAAGCTTGGTGATCAATTTGGTTTTAAAAATAAAGTAATGAATTTTAAAAATAAAATCTAAATATTACTGCAGTGCGGCGACGTAATTGTTCGAGTAGCTGAAATTAATTATATTCAGCGGAATTTGGTAAAGAAAAATCGAGAATTTAGATGAAGGTATTTTGGTTACGTTAGCGTTAAACGGTGTTCCATTTACGTTAGCCACTGAATGGTAATTGGTTTGTATTGTTTGGCTTAATCGTGGTACTGTAGCGCGGTCATGTTGCGGTTCAAACGCGGACAGTTATAATGGCGTATCACACAAACCGTGGGAGATCACATTGTACGTGCTACCGTGACTGTTATTGTTTTATAACACAAAAAAATTCGCAAGCCAATTCCACAAGAAAGGCAAAAGTGACAACTGTCCTTGAGTTGTTGCCAGTTATGTTAATTTTCACATGTATGAACGTTGTTTAGCGACGACCGTTTCTGTATTTTTATAATGTACATATTATTGAATAGCTAGTTGCACGCCATATTCTGATTTAATCAAGCCAATCTCGACCCGAAAGTTGCCGTGGCTCTGCAGTGGGCTTAATTGAATTCAGTCAATCTTCTTCTCGAAAATTAGTCTCTATGTGAGTAATTAATGGCGTTTGGTTGAGGTCTTTTACCGCACTATAATCAGAATTAATACGTTTGTTGAATGATAAGTTACATAATATTGTAATAGTATTACAGTATAATAGTAATTATGTTTCAAAACCAACTAACCTCATTTTGTGTGCCATCTTACGCTAGCTTTTGCTCGTAGCACGTGATTTTGTTTATTCTTTGCCGCCTTTCAATTTGCTGACAAACAAAATATGTACCTACCTCAATAGTATTAAAGCAGATTCGAATGTTTAGCTAACTGAATTCAACAACTAATACAGAGAAGAAATCGATATTTCAAGCCATTGACCGCAGATTTTATCCGTTATGTGTAAATTTAATATTTTTTTGCATATGACTCATAAAGGGTAATTGACTGATAAATTTTACAATTGCGTTACTTTTAATAGCTATTAAATAGTATTTAATATAGATTAAGTAGAGTGACAATTGTACCTACCAATTTATAATTAACAATAACAATGATTGGAAATACGAGAAAGAAAGGGTTAGAATGATTCTAACAATATTATTATAGGTCTCAAATATTATGCCTATAATTTTATCAAAAACCATTATACATGACGCTCGCAAAGTCATGTGTAGACCTCCCAGTTGTTATTTTGAGAAAAGCAACAACGCAGGGGGTTACCGCAGCGCAGACTGAAACATCATAATTTAATGCTATATCGCTAATAATAAACGAGACGTGGAACCCAGTGGGAGATACACTATTCATAAATTTAAAAACGATGTTGTTATATTAGGACATTACAATTTTGCACAACTGGATATTTCAATTAGAGGCTTTAAACGACAGAACATAGATATTATATCTATGTTCTGTGCTTTAAACCATCTATCTAATATAGCTAAAGAAATAGAGTTGTTGCCTGTCAAGTCAATTGAGATACTTTTCATTAGCTGTCAAAACATAATTCTGCCTTAGATTTGGTATGGCATTATTAATTTGTGACGTCATAAATTCTTATAGTCAACTGACTGAATGTTAAATGATTATGATACGCTTAAAAATCAAATTCTAGAGATAATTTGAAACGATAGAGATTTCCTGGCATAAAATGCCATCACCGTTTCCGATTTTAACACCTTGTAATTATGTATTTGTGAATGGTGTCAACGTCCCTATTATGTTAAACAAATATTGCTAGGTAAAGTGTGACAATAATGGAGCATGCAGCGGCCTACCGCCATAGTAGAAACCGCCTTCTTTGTCAGAACATCTTTGAACCCTTCTCTAGCACTTCTGGTCATCCAGTTTGCCTAAAACAATGTGATTCACAATGCTTTTAAGACGGCATAATGTGTCTGGAGAAGCTGAGCCTTGATTACTGTATAAAATTAATTTATAACAACTGTCTCAACTTATGTTCTTATAAATTATTTCTATGTGAAGAATATAGTCTCTTAAGGGTTACCTCAGAGAAAAGGTATTATCCGAATTGAATAAGTTACTCTCTGTCTTTTAGTGCTTTTATTCAGTCTTGCATACTATTTCAGACTCCAGAGACCTACGCTTTCAAGAATGACCTCGCCCTAGCTTTGGTAGTTGAATCGTAAAGAATCTCCGATATACATTGTCACTCTACTGAATTAATTAAATGTTTCGTTTTCACGGTAACGTTAAAAATAGTATTTCCCTTTTTTAACCTGACGAGAAGCATTTGATCTTCATCTCACGTGAGGTCGAAGGTGGAAGCACAGTGGAAGTGAACTTCAGTTTGAACCCTCAGCTACTTAGTGGGTGAGGGTTCAAACTGGCTGTTTTATCACACAACAATGCTTTCAACAATATCGTTATCGTCACAGACTTTAATATCATGGTTAGTATGGAATAATTTTATTTTTGCGTTTACAAACGCGTAAATATCAATACTAGAAAAAACTCGCAAGCAAGTCGATTTTTTCAGTGTATTTTTTCTAGTATCATGGTTAGTAGTTTTGCGGACTTAAAATAAGTTCTACCTCTAACCATACTGAGACTTTTGTATGCCTTGGTGACAAAACGCGGGGCTTCCGATACCAATGTGTGAATCACTAGACCAATGTGGCTTAAAAAGTGTACTACTTACCGCACTCGCCTGTATCATGTCGTCGAATGTCAGACCGACAATCGACCTTGGCAAGTCGACTGGATCTTCTGCACCTCAAAACGACAGACTCTGCTAATAATATACAATCTATAAATTGTATTTAAATCTTATTATCTCGTGTCACGTGTGTTGTGGTCGCACTCTTTCGAAACTGCTCGACCGATTTATATAGTTTTCATGTATATTTGATAGGTGTAATAATAGGTCTCAGGAATCTAAGGTTTATTACATACCGCTTATGTCAGAACAAAGTGCCGTCTCACTATAATAGTAACTAACTTATATGTGAATCCTTATACTTACAAAACCAACTTTATTTTATTTCGCAAGCCTTTTTATCAAAATCATTTTCTTGCTTCTTTTTTACACTCTAAGAATCCTTGTAGATAGATCTTTCACAACAGTACACCTTCATTTTTGGCTAGATAGCCTAATCCTTGGTCAACTTTTAAGTACTTGGGTACCTTCGCAAAAACAATCTACCGTTGAAATACTAGTTCTTGGAAATGATGTTAGGTGCGTAAAACATAGAGACAATTCCATTTATTTCATGTTGAGCTGGTAGGTTTAAAAGCCTGTATTTATGTTGGGTGCGTAGAGAAAAGACTATTCAATTTATTTAGGGAATATATGAAGTATTTTAAGAGCATTTAGCAACCTACAATATCTTTTACTACTGTAAGAATAAATTCTTACCATTGATCGAGTATACTTCTAACATAAAATCTAAAAGAAAAAGACTAAACAATATCATGTTTCATAAATTTTCTGCTATAGAAGCTATGTGGGATTGATATTACCTACTTGGTACCTATTATATAAAGTTGTTTATATTATTGACACTTTATCGTTGTAAATTTTACTTTTAGATCAGTATTTTTCGAGAAATCCCCAGCTGTAATGAGACAAAGTGTCATTTAAACTTTGTTGTTAAGAAAGTTCTTATTTGTCCTTTCCATTGCCTAGGTGGAGAAGTTTGGTGCCGGGTGGTATGGGCATGCGGTGAGACCCAGCTACTTCCACCGACATGACGGAGGGCGAACGGCAGCAGAGCGCGGGCGGCACCAATGCCGCCCCTCAACACAGAAAAGGACACAGGTTCGTAGTCACTTCTTCTCAATCATCTTATGAGCTACGCTCTTGTTGGTGCAGTCTTCGATAGCCCTGTACTCTTTGTTTTTTGACAAGTTTTTTACCTCCTACCCGCAACCTGAATGTTCACCTTTATTTGTTGGCATAACCTTCCTCTGTATCCTTCTCTACCTCTTTTATTCTTATACAGGGTGTCTCATAACGACCCAACTAATTTAGTTGGAAAAAAAACACTTCTCGGAACAACTCGTGCAATGCAGCTAAAGAGTTGTTAGTGGTGTGCGATGTGGCCCCATCCCGTCAACGTGATGGCCCGTCGTTTAAATAATGTCGTGTTTAAAAAGTAAAATTTCGTTCCTTATATTTTAATTAATACCAATAAATACATATATAAAAATAAGTTTAATGTATTTTGACGTGACAACGTCTTATAATTCGATAGAGCCGGCTGCACGCACGAAAAAACATGACGCATGCGGCGTTACCTCGTGTAAGGCCGGCAAAACAAATTAAATTAAATTTTTCTTTTGAAAAATGCTACCATTCCATCAGTATTTTCTTAAGACGTTGTCACGTTCAACTATCGTCAGTAAACCGACTTTTTTTTTCAACTAAATTAGTTGGGTCGTTATGAGACTTCATGTATTACACTTTTAATACGATTGTTAAAAACGGGTCAAATCAATTAATCGATGTTTGTAGTTACGTCAACAGTATATGCAAATAAACACTCGGACGTATTTAATAACAATTCCAAGTAACAAATTACACGCAATACGACTGCGATTGCGACTGTATGGTGTTCCACGATTACAATTTTATACATAAACGTTAAGTCTTTTGAAATTAAATTTCATAGCAAGAATGTGTTTCTCGTAAAGGAGATTTTGGAATTTGCTAACGAAATATAACATTTTGGGACGCAAACTTATTTTTAGAACACGCACTGTGGATCGAGTGTAAAATAACTTTTATAAACCAGAGCAGTTCATAGATATTACAATATCATTACATGAAAATTTTCAAGAGATAGGTATCGGCTATTCTTTTCGTATCCTCTATTTATATCCTGCATATAAATGTGCACAAGGGAGCAAAGCTCTCGTTAAATATTAAACGTAACCTATATTTTTACTCAGTACCATTTGGCCACTATAATTGGTAATTCAGTAGCAATAATTCATGCTCCATCGATAAAACGAACCAGCATCCTTATTTATGAACGAACGTATGCCACTAGTAAAATGATTGACCCACTTACAGTAGCACTGATTGCTTGCTGTCTTAGATCTGTCTTGATTCATGAACCATCATTTAGCTGCAATTGTAGTACGGGAGGTACTGCATATAAATGGGCAATTTGATAGTAGTAGGTATTAGTCGTTTAATCTATACTAAAAGAGGTAAAGTTTGTTATAGAAAGTATTCTTTGGAACTACTGAACCTAGATTGAAAATTCTTTCACCAGTAGAAAGCTACATTATTCCTGAATGACATAGGCTCGGATTGACAATATATTCCGAGAAAAATGGGCTGATGTTCGATGCTCAGCGAAGTGAGCACGATGGGTCAGCTATACATATGTATAGTCTTATACTTATTTCTATGCCTACTAATATTTATAAACAGGAAAGATTTCATGTTTGTAACGCTCAGAAACAACGTCAAATGTGAAAAATTCTTGCACCCTTAGAATACTATTTTGTCACTAAATTATTTTTATTTTTATTGCAAAAAAAATTATAGGTACCTACGTGGGCAAATTCTCGGGCGGAGCGCTAGCAAAAAGCTAGAAAAAACAATGCTATGACCTTCTTAATAAAATAAGTGTTGTTATAACAGTCACTGCGGTGGCCGGTCACCATTTTAGGCGGGTCTTGTGCTTGATTGCCACCAACGTGGCCTTTTATATAAAAGTACTGTTATGCAAGTACTTTTATATAGGTACTGTTATGTTAGCAGTTGTGTCCAACAGCAAAATGAACTAGAAATATTTTATGAGAAATTGTTACTATAGTTAGGTAATCTAAACTTAAATTTTCTAACATCCTCTGCCTTGTTCTATACCACTATCGTTTCTACCTTCTTTCTTCTAACCCCCTTTCATCTGCAACTTGTACACTTGAACATAAAGTGGCACTTTACAGTTGATCTCCTTATCAAACTCCTGGGGACAAAGAATCCGCTCTACATTGAGACCAAAGACTTTACTACTCCGTGATTTAAACTCAATGCCTTTTTACTTTAACAATAAAATAAAAATAATTGAAACTAAATAATTAAATTGTTAATGTCAAATATTGCCTGGTTCATCCTGAGTAGGCTGAACCAGACAGAGGCTAAATGGTGTTGAAACTCTGACACCACGCTCACCTATATTTTTACAGCCTTATTCCTAAATACACAATAAACCCATTTTAGTTATTACCTTGTTAAAAAGTGTTTTGTCTCATTCGTGTCGTGGCAGAGTGACAGAGACAAACAATTTGTAAATCTAAAATAAATTCACTTGTTTTTATGAATAAGGGGGTTAGTATACATATACTGGGTGTAAAAGACATGAACAGTCAAACGAGAACCATGTATTCTGCTCACCATCATAACATTTCTTTTCCTTTGGACTATACCTGGGAAATTGATAGTTACGATTTTATTGAAGGTCAAAGTCATAATTTTTTTTTCACATTTTTTATGGATACTTATTCTATACGTTATTTCCGTAAAATTCCGTTTATCAGTTATATATCTTAGCAATTGTAATAAAACTATATTTTGATTATCATAAGTCGCTTGGAAAAATAACGCAACCTCCTTTTGCTACGATTTCCTTCTACTATAACACGGAGTACCTACTTTATTACGACCTCGTTGATATATGGATTTTCTGTAAGAATCCAACTGTAGTAGTACTTAGTAGTGCTACTATTAATATTTTCTTGAAAGATAAGCTACATTTTCCAAAGCACATGTCCATCGTTCAGTATTTATTCTGCTAAATTGTTTGTTATCAGGTTTAGTAGAACTAGAAAAAAGTACATTCTAATATTGATAAATTTATCGTGCCATATCAATGTAGAATAATACAATCCATACCATCCAGCTGGACTGCTCTAACACTTATTGATCTAGGTTTATTTGGTAGTTACGACCAGGATGTTTGGAATGTGTTCCGATCGACATCTGGCATTCAATAATATTTATGTGGGTGACGTCCTTCCGATCTATCTGAACCGTACCGTATCGAGAGAATAATAACACCAATTTCGAAGAAGCTTTCATCTTATGTCATATACGGCTAATTGACTTGCTTGTTAAGAAATAGCCGGCCTCGCTGTACCGAACTATATTGCAGGCTGATTAATTGAAATTACGACATAACATGTATCGAATCACCGTAAGTACTTGCAGTTCTATTCCATTGTTTCTAAGTTGCGTAGAAGAATTTCGAAAATATGTATTGCATTTCGCAATAACACCTTCGAACCCAATTCTGACAGACACGCGAATAACATTCGTATTGGTAAAATAACTGTAACTCTTTTGGTAAGTCTTGTACATATAAAAGTACTTTATTAATTGCTAGTCCATTTAACTGATTAATTACTTTTCATGTTAGTAAGAACTTGCTTACTTTCATCACTCAGCGTCACCGGTTTTCGTGTTAGTTATACCTGTGGTAATACACTAATTATTACACCAGTAAGAGACAAAATGTTTGAGTCATTCTAACCTGTTAATCAACCAAACTCAAATCTTTTTGATAAGTTAGTGTTAGCAAAATAATATCTATCGTAGATAGTGCGGATGGCTTTTCGCACGCATCTCAAGTCATCCAAATAAATGTATTCATAAATCACTATTATTTCCATAACTTCTTTGTCTGGGCAAACAGTTACCCCGGCCATGTTAATGTTATCTTTACTGTGGCCTGGCTTATCACTATTAATATAATATCCTTATAAGATTATACACGTGCAAAAGTAATAAAACTTTAATTCACGAAAAATAATATCCGTAATGTGCCCAGTTAGATTGTGAATCATCACCATCTATTAATACGAATAAGTAATGTGTATTCAATAAAAACGTGTTTAATTAGGTAGTGGTGTTTATTTAACGAGTGAGAAATGTTCTGACATCAACGTCTTTAAAAAATACGGTGAACTCCGTGGTTTGTTGGCGAGGTATACAAATGCATATACTTATACATATAAAAGCTAGGCTATTGGCCTCTGTCGGTTAAACGTGAAATGAATTTACCTTTTTTACCTGTAAGGTTGACATCAAATAAAATAACTCTAGGTACCTTTCTTAGTGTTGCGTTTCCGTTCGGGAATAATCTCCGTAATATCTGATCTGAGAAAGGATGGGGTTAGTATTATAAAGCGCGCAAGTGACATCTATGAATTAAACCACAAGTTATGACATCACTATAGAGTAGAGTAGCCTTTGGACCGGCTATTATATACCCTCTTTGTATTACATACCAATCTACAATATTATTATTGACCTTAGATTAATCTTCACTATTAGCGGCTTGGCGAACCGGAATACGCGCATAGTTTATATCAGACTCACAGCCTAAACAACCCCTCTTTTTCGGGGAGGTCAAATTACGCATCATCCCTGCAGTACGATGCTACTGCAGGGGTATGTTCCCACATGTATAGAGGTACAGGCGTTCCGTTAAAAATCCTCTCCGGGCATCCTGCCAAGGCACACTACGACAGCGCCTCGGGATCGCGACAATGCTTTTCACTGCGAAGCCATCTGTGCCCGCCCTTTCGGTCCCAACATAGTTGTACCAAAGGTGGCTTGGGTGAAACTCAGCTCAGTTTAAGCCCGATGTCTACGCCATCTATATCCCCTTACCTCTGAAAAGGGCCCCGTCCGTGTTCCGACGTCAGCCGTCTATGGAGGCACCAGTTGTTGCCCTGGGTGCACCGCGGGGAGGTCTCTGAAACATAGCACCCCACAGCCTATACAACCCCTATGCTCAACATCAAAAGTGGGTATAGAATGTCACTGGAAGCATCCTCAGTAAAAGGAGGCACCACAGAACACAGAAAGAGGTCTCTGTTCTGTGGGAGACGCACAGCACATGCTGCCCTAGACAAATAGACCGAATGCATCGGATGAGATCTGAGTCCGTTACAGCGCTATTGACACTCTGCCATTTAATTGCTAATTCAAAAATTAGACCATCAAAGTGTATCAAGATTATTTCACATACTTTTTAAGCAGCCTAACGCCTATTGGTTTATAAAGAAGTGCGTTTTAATGATAATAATTTACAGTTGCGTAGTGAGGTAGTGACAAAGTGCATTGTTTCCCACGATTTCCTGTGCACTTTCGCCTCATCTAATCATACTCAGTATTGTTACTTTTTTGTTGTGTTTAATGACCTTTAAAGCCATTTTATCGAATATATCTTACACTAATAATCGTGTAAGATACACGGCGCGTTTAACATCATATAGTAAAAATTTATGAATTGGCATTTATATCTTGAGTAATCGTTATGACAGATTTACATAACACACCAAAATTCGGTTACCTGCTTCTTTACCACGCCAATGGAAATAAATTATTTACTGTAAGCTGTTCCATTGACCTCGAAAGACATTTGTACCCACATATTAACGATCCAACGTTACCTAACGGCTTTTTCTTTTGTTTTAGGAGACAAGAATCCATGTATGCTATGACAGGACTTTATGCGGAGTCCGGATGTGGAGAGAACGGCGACGACGCACCTGGACCCAGCACGCCCCCTCCGCCCTCGCATCCGCCCCGGGAACCCGGAAAATGTCACAGCCGCAACCCGTCCGCTGGCATTTGCGACAGGTACTTACTTTCACATTGAATGACCGAACTCAATCCACAAATTATATCCCTTTATCCGACAAGCAATAGGTACTAGGACAATAATAACCTCAAATACTTAGTTATAAAAGTGTATCATCATCATTTGTCTATCCTGCTCCCAATTTTATTTAGGTGCGCGTAATCTTTTTTCTTTTTTATGCTTACCTAATCAATCTTTTCTTCGGTCTACCTCTGTCTCAATACTCATTTACATTCAATATCATGAATTTCTTTGTACCAGTCATCCTCAACCATCTATTTTCATACACGATAATCTGTTATCTTGAATGTTCCTGCCACACTGCTTTAATTTTCTTTTTTCGAATAAACTCATTCCACGTTCATTCTTGTATATTTAAAAATATATCAGTAGGTGAAACAAATTTCATCTACACTAATAATATAAAAAAAGTAAAGTTTGTAGGAAGTAAACCATATACGGGTTGCTAGTAATGTAATCATAAAAACACCGGCTGCCTAATAAACCTATTTTACTTGTATCAATTTCTTTGTAATTATGTATCCATTTTCACAGAAAAAAGGTAGGTAATATACCTACCTTTTTTCTGGTACTGCCTGCTTTGACAGCTTTATAAATAACACGCTATAAACCTGAGCTATAAACTTATGTAATTAGAGTCAAGAAATATTCATACTTATCTGAAAACACTATAATTTTTATCAAGATATGACAAAAAAACAAATGGTAGATGATAAAGAATGTCAACTAATTTAATTTATCTTTCTCTGCAGGGATCGCGAAAGGGACAAAGAAAAACCCCGTCAGATGTTCCCAGAAATATTAGACATTCCTCATGACGCAAGAGACTGCGGTATCTTATCTTGGAGACCGCTTTTTATTCAGAGATTTTCTAGTATTAAAGTAAGTGACCTTCCAATATCATATCACAATGCAGAGTATTGATTTTCAAAGCTGGACGACAGATAACGTTTACGTATATTTTTAGGTATTTGTATTTTTCCTCTCGTTCCTGGTGACTCTGCAACAAGCATTGAGTTCAGGATACATAAATTCTGTGATCACAACAATCGAGAAACGCTTCGAAATACCATCGAGTCTCTCGGGACTGATAGCGAGCAGTTACGAGATCGGGAATGTGATCACCGTAATCTTCGTCTCGTATCTCGGCAGTAGAAGACACATTCCAGTGTGGATCGCAGTCGGTACGTAGATAGATACAATATTTACGATACTTTGTATTTATTTTCCACGCACGCACGAGCTAATGTTTTATACCCTGTCATTTTAGGTGCTGTAATAATGGGTATCGGATCACTGGTGTTTGTTGTTCCACATTTCATAGCAGAACAAAACAGTGAAACTATGGCGAACAATAAGTCGGACGACAATATCTGTCGATTGCCGAGAGCTCTCGAACAGGATATGGGTGGCTTAGGACGATTATCCCAAGGCTTGCCACCGAGCAACTTGAGGCCCGACAATTGTATAAAAGTATGTATAAACAACTTACGACTTTAAACAGTTCGTTTTAAAGTAAGCTTTAATTTGTACGGCTTTCAACAGAGTACTCCAAGCACGTTTATGCCAGTAATGGTGTTCGTGGTAGCGCAGCTTCTTCTGGGCTGTGGCGGATCGCCACTGCTGACACTCGGCACGACTTACGTCGACGATCACGTTCGACCTGAATCGTCCAGCATGTATATCGGTAAGTCATGCTCATTTTACTTTTTTTTATTTTCCTACGTTATTCGTGGACGTCGACTGTCCTCCGGCGACCTTTGGGAGGGGTAAACTTTTATATTGCATGTCTTTATTGACTGTTGTGACGGCCGTAACCGCGATCCCACTCGTAAACTGCTAATAATGCGAAATGAGGAGTCACTGAACTTTATCATGTCAATGCCAGACTCCTTTTTATTCCTTATTTTTAGTTCGTCGATTTAAGTATGTCAAACTTAAAAACTGATTTCAAATAGCATGAGTCGCTTCCACAATATTTTAATACTTTTGCTTGGATAAACCGCAAATAGTCGGTATTGTTTAAAAATGTTGAGCTAAACGTGAATTAAAAGCGTCTAAAAATAACTTAAAAATGCATTAATGTCTCGGTAAGTTGCCAAATGGACGAGGGGTCGTGTCATCAGGGTTCCCGTACCTGGAGAGGTTTTGATATAAAATAAAGTGTTTCAATTGTGACGAACTCGTGATTCGGGTAGTTAGGGTTATCGTCCCGCTATAAAACTGCAGGATCCATTTAATAAATGAATCCATAATGTCGGTTGTTGAACCCGCACGTGCTATTCTTTGCGTGTTGTTTTTTGTTTATACAGGGTTACAGGAAAAGTCGACCTAGATCCATTAAGGGCGTGTAGTACACATCATTTCTGAATGATTTCACTATGGAACCCCCCATCCTAAACTTAACCGTTTTCGAGATATTCGAGTTTTAATTTTTTTATGAAAATGCCCAATTTTTCGGCTATTTAATTGAATATTTTGATTTCTTTTTATTCTAATGATTATTTTTTTGTTTTTTTACATGAAGAATGAGATGGTTAATGACCTCAATGACTAAAATTGCATGTAAGTTAAGTAAATAGGTCATTGCAGACGATCGAAACTTAAGAAAATAAGTACAAATTATAAAAAAAAATTTTTCTTTTCTGGATATCTCAAAAAATTATTATGGCACTTGCTCTGCAGATGTGCTTAAAAACATCTACATTTTATCAGCTATCCAAAGAGGTATAACAATCTAGGGTTGTATTTAAACTCATAGAAAAAAACATAGTTGAAAAGGTTCGCACAAGCTCGGACTGAGTACATACGACGCTATCCCGACCGTCGAGTATCTGATGTGAGCGTTTTCGACGGAGTTTACCGACGACTTCGTGAAACTGGCTCTGTTTGGCGACAACGTACGGACTTAGGAAGACCACGTGTCATTGATGACGACGAGGAACAAGACAACGAAATCAAAATTTCTTAAGAGGTGACTTAGGTGACCTACTAGATGATCTCCCATTACAATTACTGCGGGACATGTGGTTTCAACATGATGGCTGCCCTGCTCATTTCAGAAGAAGCGTTAGGGATTGGTTGGACACTAACTATCCTAACAAATGGATTGGACGAGGTGGGCCTTTACCCTGGCCAGCCAGATCTCCCGACATGGATTTTTATGTATGGGGGCACATGAAGAGCCTCGTTTACAGTGAGCTCAACCCCATATCGTCAGTGGAAGTTCTCAAAGAAAGGATAATTAATGCTGCTAACGACATAAGAAGAACATTAACCACTGGTGTAGTGAAAAGTGGACTACGTGAAAGAATTAGAAAATGTGTGCGAAATAGAGGTGGACACGTAGAACATGAACTATAAAATTTTATTCAAAAACATTAGGTGAATTACTGAATGATCTCCTAGGTCAGGATAGCGGCACATCGATGGATGCATGAAGATTGTACCTAGCCGAGGGAGGCCGTTCAGTAGTGGAAGCCAGTAGGCTGAAATGATGATGCTGAACTTAAGTCAAATTAATTAGATTAAATAAGCGCTATTTATTCTGACTGCCCCATGTAGCCTTAGAAACTAAGTTTCACCGTTAGACCTACTACCTGAACCTTTTCAACTATGTTTTTTTCTATGAGTTTAAATACAACCCTAGGTTGTTATACCTCGTTGGATAGCTGATAAAATGTAGATGTTTTTAAGCACATCTGCAGAGCAAGTGCCATGATAAATTTTTGAGATATCTAGAAAAGAAAAATATTTTTTTATAATTTGTACTTATTTTCTTAAGTTTCGATCGTCTACAATGACCTATTTACTTAACTTACGTGCAATTTTAGTCATTGAGGTCATTAACCATCTCATTCTTCATGTAAAAAACCGAAAAAATAATCATTAGAATCAAAAAAAATCAAAATATTCAATTGAATAGCCGAAAAATTGGATATTTTCATAAAAAAATTAAAACACGAATATCTCGAAAACGATTAAGTTTAGGATGGGGGGTTCCATAGTGAAATCATTCAGAAATGATATGTACTACACGCCCTTAACGGATCTAGGTCGACTTTTCCTGTAACCCTGTATATTGCCACGTTTGTCTCCGACAGTCACATTGTTCAAAATATGTATAAATAAATAATGGAGAAATTCCTTTGTTTTATGCACATTCTTTTTCAAACAATACGTAGGTAGAAGATAATTAAAGCTTGACCAACACATATCGTTGAATAATTACGCCTCTGTATACCACATGAATGCATTAACACATTTGATTTGTGTAAGTATTTTCACTGTTATGTCTTAAAATACTTTTATACAATCAGCCAGTAAATATAATTTAGAAATGGGATAAAAGTTTATTCTAATAAAAGCAAAAATCGTTAATTCACAACCTGTGACACTCAATTCTATCTTATAAGATGACGATTACCTACTTCGGTTAACGTGCTCTATTAAAACATAGATCATATATAGTAAAGTGTAAGATTTGTTGATTGTCCTAAAATAAATAAATAAATAATAGTATTAGTAAATAAGGCAAAAGTATCATACGGTTATGTTTCCGCATAATACAAATTTAGTATTGTGAAAATAGCCGATCTCTACTCGTGGGCGTGATTACTACACAATAGAAACAAACACTGCCAGTAATGCGGAACGTTATGGTATGTAAAAGATATTTAAAATAGCAATGGTTATGGTCAAGTGTTGAAATATTATTGCAAAAAAAAAACAATTTGACTCATAATTTTGGACGACAACATTAGTATGTTTGTTACAGCAAAATATTTTTTTCTATTCGGTTTGAAAACGTAATAATAATTTGAACTTAGTGATCTGATACTAATATGTTTGACATTGTATTGATAATCATCTAAGAGTTGGATACTATTTTCTAAATATAATATTCCCCATAATTTAATCTTTTCAGGTAAAAATTCTCTTTATTGTCCAGATGATTTAGTCGAGGTAGGGCACTGTAGGTGCTCGAAATTGCAGCACCTGAAGTGGGGCACCTCCACCTTACAGAAAACCACAATAAAAAAGTGGTTCTGTTGTGATCATAACTCCACGGTCGTGTTCCAAGTGTCTTATCTATGGCCTACGGTTTCCCACCAAATAACATAAAAAAAGAAAAGGAATTAAGCTAATCATCGATTCATGCACCCTATGTAATCGGTTCGTATATCTTTATAGAGCTTAGGGGACTAAGAGAATCCTTGGCCATGTACGTTTTTAAGCGTGTGTGTCTTCAAGAGATTCTGTTAAACCAATCAGCGTAGGATATGGTTCCCGTTTTTTTGGTTTGAAATCTTTGCAAAGTTCTAAATTATAGCACATATATTTTGTATATATTCCGAGTCGAACCCCACAGTTCCATGTCATGGTCCATAATATCGACCTTCAGTATACCGTACTCATAACGTAAACTTGAAGTTGGGATTCACTCCCAGTGGTAAAAAATTAGCGAAATTCATGCAATATCAGTACAGTATAATTATTGCCTATTATTTTTGAGTTCGATCTGCAGTATTTGTAGCTCTCGAACAACTGGAAGCCTCCACGGGATTCTGTGGAACTCTATTTTTACACAGAATCCCGTCAGTCAGGTCAGGGCTGGAGGCACAAAGTCACATTCTTGTGTAACAAACTTCTAAAGGCTATGGTTACCATCAGGCGAACCGTTAGTACTTCAGCTAGTTCATTTCAAAATCAATTTCTTTTACCTTGCTGTATAAAGTCTTTAGAATTTCGTAAACAATAAAAGTAACAATGCAGTGTCGCATCGGTGGTTATAGAACTTTTGCACCCTAGCACCGAGCTTCTGGCTTTTGGGGTAGTGCCCTTGACCCGCTCTCTACCAGCCTATAGAGAACCGGATCGAAAGAACTATTTATTTTCTATGCACGCTATCTGATCGATTCAAACTCGAAAGTCACTGCTTGTACCGCCGATAAAACATTGTAATCAAATATGTTTTTAATAACCACCTCACGGTACAGTAGTCAATAGCCTGATGCTTTGGTTCCGGTTGCTATAGAAAAACCGTATTTGACATCATCGTAATATGCGTTAATTTTTTTACTGATTTCTTAATATATGTACTTCCGCAACTTTGCAAAAAGCTTTTACTAAACATATTAACCATTACCTACAAAGGACATAACATTTTATAGGATCGTATAGTAAAAAGTGTCTTTATCTGTGCGGTATTACTGTTCAATACATTCAAATTACCTATTGCATTTGTAAGACGTAAAGAGTAATACATTTAAGTAGGTAATTTACATTCAATCCTTAAATTTGTATGAAAATGAAAAATGTTAAAATTAACAACCTTTATAATTCGACTAAAGACTCCGTGAATTCCACCACCCACTGCTGCGACACAAGGCCTCTCCTTGTCATCGAAGGAGGTTTAGGCAGTAGTCTACCACACTTGCCCAACTTGTTCATTGGTGGACGGAGTATAAGGTATATATTATTACCGTAATAAGGTGATCAATACCCCTTTGATAATCCAGTAGTCGCCTTCTACAACACCCATTGGAGGATATGGGGTGATGCTATTTTACTCTGCCCGCATCACATGGCTAATTGTAATTAATTATGACCAATTTAATGTTCCGAAGAATATGCCAAAGTTATGTATGCTCAGATACTCTTCCTCAGTAACACGGTGTATTTTCCGAAATCAAGATCCATAGAAGTGTTGACTTTTAAATATTACAACCCTATTCCTTTCCAACGCCTTTAAGTATAACAAAAAGCAATTTAACATTTATTTATTTTTTTGTAATTTCACCATAAATGCTGTACGCGAATCTTTAACCATCAAGTAAAGCGCGCCCGTACACCCAATAAACTTTTATAACGTCCAGCATAATTACGTCCATTGACAGATGAACTAGTATCCATTTTCCCCGTAATTATAGCCTGCACAGGATACAGATGTCGGTCGCTGGTTGAAAATACAACGCACGTTTTTTCAGGTTATTTTCTCTTTCTACTGTATATGTACTATAAAAGGAACCCTCGTTTTATGTATATTTAGAACAGTGTTAAACGACACCAGCAGGTAGGTACTAATAATCCATTTTAACAAATTAATTTCTGTTTAGTTCTTTCTTCCTTAAAGGATTTGGGTTGAGTCATCTAGTAATCAAAATGTAGAAAACTGGTTTAAATGTTATGATGTCCTCGTTATTTGATGACCGTTGTATTCAAGTATAAAAAGTGCGATAAAAAATCTCTAGATCTGTGAAGTAAAACAAATTAAAAGAACCACGTCAATTAATCACGTTTGAAAATTAACAAGTTGTTACTTTTGTGGATACATAAAACACACTACAATAATTATCTACCATTAATCTTAATAAGGCACAAGTTTTGTATGGTTGTAAATGTAATAATTAGTTAGGCTCAAAAACTACTGGACCTACTTTTTTAAATTCTTTCACAGGCTAATGTTACATGTTCACTGAGTTATAGCTATATTTAATTTTTTTTTATAGACACAAAAGTAACTCTGGCTTTCACGCCTAAAGGACTGAACCAACTTTGATGAATTTTGCTATAGAGATACCAATGGGCAATTTCAAGGGCAGTGACAGCCTTTGAAAAGGATAGGCTACTTTTTATCACTAAAAGGTTCAAGTTGGTAATCCTGGAGCGCGACATAATCTGTATTTCACGCAGACAAATTCGCGGGCAGGGTCACTAGGTAGGTGGCTAATAAACTTTAACCAGTATTAACATAAGATAAGCCTTTAATGAATCCATTCAAGATGAGTGTATAGATACACGAAAGTAACATTATATAATTCGATCGGATTTTGCTAAGATAATTCTAACATAATTATATGCAAAAAAAGATATAGCAACACTAATTATACTTTGAAAATTTATGTCAAAACACGTCGTGCCATAATAGAATTACAGTTAACGATTATTAAGTGCTAAATTGACCTAAAATTACATTTTTGGACTGGTTCTCATGTCATGGTTTCCACTGTCGTGCAAATTTTTGAACTGTACGAAACGCTTTCACTACTTAAAAGGTTTATTAAAGGAAACTTAAATCCGATACATATTTTCTATGTCTATTGTGCTATCGTGGGGCGAACGCAGAACCTATAACCTCGTTCCATATTCTTTGGAGGAGACAGTGTCAGGGCCGGTAGCGGTATAGAACACCCGTTGTTGTTGCAAGCGTCTATAGGCTGTGATGGCTGATTGTTGTTTACATGTTTGCAGAACTTACTGTAAGATAAAAATATGTTTGATTGTTTTTGTTATTAAAAATTATGACTTCATGAAATTGTCGGTACCGATTGATAGGTACCGATCCAAAAGAGTGTAATTTTTGACTACTGTAGGATAATTGTACAAAAGTTGTACTGTAGGAATTGTACAAAATTTAAAAATTAAACCGACTTCAAAACTGATGAAAAAGAGAAATAAAAGTTTTTTTTTTTTTTTTTTTATATGAAATATGTAGGTACCCGCTGCCTTATCTCGTATCGTATCGTATCGGCAGTATCAAGAATGTTTAAATCGAAAATATTCGACGAATAATAATAATAATATATTTTCACGCTCACACCAATTATCTAGCCCGAAGTAAGTATCATTAAGAACTTGTGTTACGGATACTAGATAACGGACATTTTATTTTTTTAATATACATAATAATTTTAGATATTTTTATAAATAAACTTACATAAATATATAAACAACCATGACTCGCAAACAAACATTCGTGTTCGTCACACAAACATTTGCCGCTACCAGGATTCGAACCCGGACCGCTTGATGTGAAGCCAGCTATACTGACCATGTTTTAAATTAAACTATCTGAAAGTCAATATGAAATGATAACTATTTTTTGAGGTCGGTGCTAGCCTTAATTTAAAAGAAATAAATTACATGAGTAACTACTGTATATTTACTGGAGAAATGTATTTCAGAACGTGTTTTGCCCACGGTTTTGCCTGCTTGAATGTAGGTATCCGAAAAAACAGTGAATTAATATAATCCCTCAAAAACAATAAGGTAAGTATTGGAATAAAAAGCATCCTACGTTTCAATCCAGCGTATGATCTACCTGTGTATCAATCAAATTTTATCCAAATTTGCTGAGCTGTTGTCGCGTGATTGGCAGACAAACGTCTAAATTTAGTAGGATTGTCCAAAATTCATTAGTTAGTACTAGAAAAATATTTACGCGTTTGTAAACGCAAAAATAAAATTATTCCATCATAAGTTAGTGTTTACTGTTTATTACTACTTGGATATGCCTATTATCATCTCAGAGTCTTGTTTTTAGTTTAGTAATCTGTTCCAATTAATCTGGATATCATTTTATCGGACGCTTTATCAAAAATAATTGAATTAACCATCTATTTTTGTGCCACTTCTTTTGTAATCAAGAGCACGTAATAAAACAGATTTCTTTTAATAAATGTGTTGCGACACTTGTGACCCGCTTTCAAAGCCCGCTTCACTCGATGTGATTTGTGTGGAGTCGACCAGGGATTTTAATAGGGCTCTTGCAGCCCTTACAGGTGCGCCTCAGTAGAGAGCTCTCGACGGGTTCTTAGCGCGGATCTCCCCGTCTCATTTTAAACTTCAAGGACGATAATATTCATTCAGTGATACTTACCTGCTTTCGAAATTTATATTCGAACACACGCTCCATCCTGATATGAATCATGAAAAGCGAAAGATGACTTCACTGTAAATCAGGTCTTCGTAGCTTTCACTATTTTTATGTTATCGTCCTAATAATATATAGTCTTATTAATTTAAAATACCTTTATCAAATGTCAGAAAAAGCAAGAAGAGAAAAATGAACAGATTCTTAATTGAACGTTGTTACGCCAACAATATCCTACCCACCTCTTGGAGATACAAGGCAGGTTTCAATAAAAATGTGTGTAATGAAATATAGGTTGAAAATTCTAGTCGAGAGTGGAATATATTTTTCGTAACTGACCAATTATAATACTAATAATACGCACTTATTTATGGAATTACCTACTGCCAGAAACACTTAATATCTAATGGTTAGATCTTTTAATTCATTATCCATTGGAGTTCAAGGGCAGTGACAAATTAAATTAAGATATTAATGGGATACAGGGGTACGGCCGTCACGCGATGTCGAAAGTTTGGCAAGCCATTAGTCAGTGTTATTTGCCGCGAAATCCGCTCCGTTTGCGAGAACACAAAACAAGAGTGACCTAGTTTCGGGCCGCAATGTCTGCAAGCGAGTTACAGTTACTGCATGCAGCCTTTTCCTCCCTGCGCTGCCTTGATGCCGTGTCGTGCCTGCGTCTATTGCCGTTATATTTTATACGTTTTCCCTCCGACTTCTTTTACTTACGCTGCATGATCATTGATGTTTATAATGTGTTATAGAGATATGCTTTTGTTTTCATTTAATTATCGCATTAAATCATTACAGTTCGACTATCATTACATTCATTGAATAATTAAAACTGTGTTACCATAGTATAGTTTACTTGTACTATGGTATTACCACTTGCTACCTAGGCGTCCATTATTTTTAATATGTTTATGTGTACAGCAGACACTCCTACTGTTTATGTAATCAATATAATGAGGCATACTATTAATTATGAAACATTTTTTGATATGACTTCGATTTAATATACACTTACGTGCAATAAAATCGACTCACTTCGTAGGCTTCGATTCTTAATATATCGGTATATAAAAATAAGATTAGATAAACAAAACCTGTAAATATAATTTGAATGTACATTTCATAAGCTTTATTTAATCTACTCTAAACACCGATAAAACGAAGTATTGCTGACAATAGACTCATTTCTTCGGAAACCCTGGTTTCTCATTTTTACGTCATACGCCATTTCTGTGACTATGCAGAGTGTTCAGAATTAATTGGATCATTGTTTATTAAATAATTGATTAATCTTACAGATTTATTGACCCCTAAAATTCAGCTGATTTCTCCAAAAAATTAGCTAACAGAGCTAATTTTTTTGTATTTTGTTTTCAATTTGTAAGTTCAATAAAACAAAATCTATCACAGTAAAAGCTGGTCTAATGTAAGCTTAGGTTCTTGTTTAACACACGGGGTTAACAATTATTATTTACTAATGGTAGATTTTGATTAGGGAGTTCTGAACCAAAGCGTACCGGTGAGTCGATTTCATTGCTCGTAAGTGTAGTAATTTAACGAATTTGTGACTATCAAGGAGGTAGTCACAAATTCATTTAAATTAACATTTTTTGATATGACTTCCATTTAATATAGTAATTTAACGAATTTGTGACTATCAAGGAGATAGTCACATAATTCATTTAAATTAGTAGTTGCTGTTTTCAAATAATTTTAAGAGATTGAAATGTTCCATAACAAACAGTAGATATCCAAAATCTGATAAAGACCAACCTATTATCCATTGAATATCACAACGTACGTAGTTTCGTTTTTTTACGTTTCGTAACATACGTAGTTTTTACAGTGGATATCGGAATTCGGAACTACAATAACCTTTTAGGAGCTTATTTTTCTATTTTAATTAATTTGCTCGCAGGCTGCATGTACAGTATGGCAGCATTTGGACCAGTCCTAGGCTTCTTACTCGGGGCATATCTGCTGTCGTTCCACATGGATTCTTTCTCGGGTGCCATCATATCCATAGGTAAGTGAAAAACCACAACTTGCTATCATTCGTTCACCTAATGAATAATGCCGCATATATTTATACCTATATTTACATAGACGTACTTAACTAGACAATTCAAATAGATGTAGACTTAACAACGCAATTTACATAATCTTATCCTGTATTTCATCAATTATTTACTTTATTTACATTCCTTCTAAATAAATATTGCTGTCTCCTTGAACATTGAAAATTATATCACACAACCGTACCTATATCAGTTTTAAATTTAGTTGTGAAGGTTATGAAAATGAAATATTAAAAACGAAATATAATCTCTAGAATATTCCAGAAATATATAGCCATACGATTTTGGTTATTTCTTATGACCAAGCGATTATTTCTAGATTTGTATGGATTTCTTAAATAATCTTATAATTGTGAGGATAGACTTCCGAGGACACTTTTATTTAAAAGAATAGTCTAAAATCTTCTAATCGGGCGAAGACTTTCTAGACTATTTGTTTGAAATAAAAGTGCAGGTCTTCGATTGGTAAATTGACTATTATGTATTATGTAATAATAAAATCTAAAATAAGATATTGTTCAAACCACAGATACAGGCGATCACCGCTGGGTGGGAATGTGGTGGGGAGGCTTCTTACTGTGCGGCCTTCTCCTCATACTGGTCGCGATACCGTTCTTCTCGTTCCCTAAAGTGCTGGTGCGAGAGAAGGAGAAGATTAGGCTAGTGGAGAAGGCGGCTGCGGCTAGTGGCTCCTCCTCCGCGAAGCCCAAACCTCAGACTGATATTAAAGATACAGGATATGGGAAAGACATCAAAGGTACTTTTGCAAATACTAAAGTTATTTTTGTTATCCAACTAATATTATAAACGTGAAAGTTTGTATGGATGTCTGGATGTGTGTTTGTTACTCTTTCAGGCAAAAACTACTGAACGGATTTTAATGAAACTTTTCAGTAATAAGCTCACACATCAGAATAACATATATAGGCTATAATATAACCGACATTAACGCGAGCGAAGCCGCGGGCGATCCCTAGTAGGTCTATAAAATAATTAACACTGAAAAAATAGAGTTCTCATTGTAAATTTGACAGTTTTTATAATTTGCTTTGAGAGCCTACTCGTTATTTTAGCACATTAGAAGAAATTATAATGACCCACCCACAAAATAATTTCTTTCTTTAGATATACCCGTGTCAATGTGGCGTTTGCTCAAGAATCCCGTATACGTTGTGACGTGCCTCGGCGCGTGCATGGAGCTGATGATAGTCTCTGGCTTCGTAGTATTTCTGCCCAAGTATCTCGAGACTCAGTTCAGTCTCGGCAAGAGTCAAGCCAGCGTCTTCACTGGTAAGCAAAAATATAATTCTAGGCCTTATGAATATGAACAATGGAAATTTCGTAGATCTATCTGAAGCTAATTTCTTATTAAGTTAATTATTACATCATGTTTATTTTTCATGATTCTTTCATATTTAAAGAGTACGCTTCCATTCCGTCGTACCAATTAAACTCATTGCCAAATGTCAGAGTAACAGATCGTGATGTGACATTAACTTTTCCAGTCTGTCTGGAATAAAATAGTAGTTTATGTAACTTTCACATAATAGGGGCTATTAAAACACGAGAGGGGCTCCCCCCTCTCGTGTTAAAAAACGAGCCAAAACGAGCCTTGGCTAGTTTTTTAGTATCAAGTGTTTTTTATCAAGTTATGTGCAGTTACATACACTACTTTATCTACACTCATGCATAAATTCAAATAAAACAAAAATGGCTAATATTACGTTTTCTAAAACAAGTGCTTTTTTCTCAATTTTCCATTTTATATATTTATTTTTTATTTTTCTGGTAACAAACTATTTGTTATCGCAGGAGATTTCTGTATGGGTTAGATCTCTTTGCCTTTCCGATTTTCCATAAGTTTGTTCTTTAAAAAAAATAAAGGGAGTGTTTGGCGGGTAATCATGGCGTCTGGATGTCGATCTTTATTTCGATAATTCAAAATTGCTTCGAAGTGGATTTTGTGCAGTGAAAGTGGTGTCGTTTTGTTGCATAAGCATCCGTGTTGACGAACAGTTATGAGGAATCATTGAAATAAAGGTTTTGTGTATGTGGAGTGGAGAATTGTATAGTGGTTGGAAATCCCATTATACAATTCTCATCAGTCACCATCATGAGGTCTGTACCATGCATTTCTCGCCAAGCACTCCCTAGATGCATTAAAAAGTGTGGCACCCACATTTTAATGCAAAAAACAAGAAAGAAGATGAAACTAAAGACTTGGCTGTATGGGCTAGATCCCTTTGCCGTCCCGTAACAGGGAAAAATTAACCAAAAAAAAAAAGGGGGAGTGTTTGGCGGGAAACCATGGCGTCTGGATGTCGATCTTTATTTCGATAATTCAAAATTGCTTCGGAGTGGATTTTGTGCAATGAAAGTGGTGTCGTTTTGTTGCATAAGCCTCCGTGTTGACGAACAGTTATGAGGAATCATTGAAATAAAGGTTTTGTGTATGTGGCGTTGAGAATTGTACAGTGGTTGGAAATCCCACTATACAATTCTCATCAGTCACCATCATGAGGTCTGTACCATGCATTTCTCGCCAAGCACTCTCTAGATACATTAAAAAGTGTGGCACCCACATTTTAATGCAAAAATGTAGAAAGAAGATAAAACTGAAGACTTGGCTGTATGGGCTAGATCCCTTTGCTGTCCCGTAACAGGACTGATCGGACTGATGTTAAATTGGGTATTATGTTACAGGTTATTTTTTTATTTTGATTTTGATTAATACCTTTGAGATCATCATTCTAATATTATGACATGAGTGTAGATAAAAAACTTAATGTCTGTGAAATTCACGTTAATTATTTTACCATGAGTATATTAAACAATACCTATTACGACAAATTTCTACCTCAGGCTCCATCGCGATTCCGGGCGCGTGCATAGGCATCTTCATGGGCGGGTGCCTGCTGAAGCGCCTCGAACTGCGACCCAAAGGCGCAGTGCAATTCGTGCTTATCTCCAACACTATTTGCCTTTCGTGCTATGCGCTGCTATTCTTCCTCGGCTGTGACAACATTAAGATGGCTGGAACTACCATCCCATATACAAATAACAGGTAATTTTCTTGTAAAGTATGTTTGGGGATGTCTCAATTATGTCAATAAAATATCATTGTAATAATATTCACAACCAATTAAGGGAAATAGACGTAAATTCACGTCATAGTTTGCACCGCTTTGGTGGTGCGGTCTTGGTTTCACAAAATTTCTGCTCCACAAACGTCAAAAAATCGACTTGGCAGTAAGGGCAAGAGACGACCTCACGCCACAGTCTTGCCCTTGGCACGTAATAATTTAGAAAATTAAAAAAGTATTAAGAATGGTCTTATGTCTCTATATCTAAACTTAAATAAATAATATAAACTATGTCTCGATATTTGCCTACCGGGATACGAATCTCTCGATCTGCAGGTAGATTTACTGACCACTTCATCAAACTGTTCACAAACTAACCTACAACCGAAAAGCACATTTACTATTATCACTCTAATTTTCAAATGAGACAGAAAGTTTTATAAAATGATAGACCAACACATATTCCATTGTGTAGGTAACATAAACTTTTATTTTGGGACAAACGTTTTATGAAAAGTGGGCATATCTTTGAGTGAGCCAACTAGAGCCACCGTTACATTTAATTTTAAACCAGATTAATTTTGAAAAATGTAAAACTGCTACCATCACATAATTCACGACTAATATTTATTGAACTACTGTATACTAGTTTACGTTCTTCGATTAAATTATAAAAATGGCTTTATGTCAAAAGTAGCCACTAGCTACATATCGCTAAAACCCATTTTAAAACTAAACAGAACAAAGAAGTGATAGTATGTCATTTAATAAATTTAGTTCCCATTTAAGAAGATCGTGACTGATTCAGATTTTTTAAAATTGATCTGATTTAACTTATAACTTAATGTATCGGTGGCGCTAGTTGGCTAATGTCAGCCTCTTAAGTCGAATTTTTTACCACAGTAACCTGGAGCCGTTCAAAGTGAACCTGACAGCGGCGTGCAACTTCAACTGTCTGTGTACTGAGACGGACATGGAGCCGGTGTGTGGCAACAATGGCCTCACCTACTTCTCGCCGTGCCACGCCGGCTGCGCTGCCTTCTCCTCGCGGTACAACTTCACTAACTGCGCATGTGAGTAATCTTATTAGAGCTCGAAATGTCCATAGTTCGTGTAATTAATCCTAGTAGAGTAGTCCCCCTTTTTGCGGAGAGGTCTAATGTATTTACTAGGGAGGTAACGATTCCGATATAATCGGCAGCTCGATTTATCGGTAACGCTGATTATAATTCAACTGATATCAAACAGTTCGAAAAGCGAAAATCTACCTAAAGTAATTTTTAATTACTGACATATTTTATATACTTACCTAAATCTTAGACAAAGAATCCTGTAGACTGGGCATCCGCGTACACCCTGTAAGAGATAGACTGAGAGTTGACATGACAGTGACAGAAGTGACTGAAGTCAACAGAAGAGGACAGGTTTTTAAAATATTACCCCATTAAATGTTTAAAATATTTTGATTTGCGTTATTTTGAAATGTTTGAAAAATGTGTGTACTCTCGAGTTTATCTCCTTTCTCATGACTGGATGGACGACATTAGGATTTTTGAAGTGCGTCGTGGTGGAGTGGTCTGTAAAGCTAGCTAGCACATTAAGCAGTCCGAGTTCAAATCCCTGGTAGTAGCAAATATTTGTGAATTCGTGAACTTGACTCAATTTTGCTGGGCTTAATAAACTGAACACTTATGAGTAGATATTATAGTACAGAGTGATGAGTAAGTTGTTAGAGCATGGACACAACAGTCACGCGATCATTTGCGTCAAGTAATATTTGTTTTAATATGTGTGCACATTAATACACACACACACACACACACGCACGCACGCACACATACATACTTTTATTACCGTTATAATATCATCTCATTATTATGGTCCGGACAATATAGGCTACATTATAATATACTTAAATAATAATAGGAGTCGATTTTTCCTTGTAAATTATTGATTTTAGACGATTTCATTCCCTTTAAGTTTGTACACAAATTCATGTTGTAGTTATTATGCAACGAGAAAATGATTAGATTAGATTTCCTCGTTGCTTATAGCAACAACAAAAAATGTTAAACACCATGGGGTAGGTAATGTTACCTACCCCATGGTGTTTAACATTAGTTGTTTCCGTAGTGAGATTTCGGTTTTTAAACTTAGTTTATTATTTATATTAACCTCGTAGCGCCCACGAGTATAATCAAAGAAATAAACAATCATAAAAAGGTAATCAAATTTTTTAAAACCAAAAGATCGACGTCCATACGCCATGGTATCCCGCCAACCACTCAATTCAAAGTATTTATTGATTTATAGCGTGGTAAAACGTAAATACAAAGTATAATACGATTTTGGTGGTACTCCTTTTCATGGTATGTATTTACAGCTCGACCAGCAGTACGTGCTTGAATATCCGTGAATGTAAATAAATAACGACAACGTTAATTCCAAGAATTTATTGGTTTTTATAGCGCGGTAAAACGTAAATACCTAGTGTGATACGTTTTTGGCGATATCCTTTTCATGGTATTTACAGATTGACCAGCAGTACGTGCTTGAATATCCATGAATATTATGTCCTGGAAATCTGAAACATTAAGATAACTTAAATCTTTGTATTTACCCAACAACAAGGAATGCTTCAAATTATATTACTGGTATCCCTAAAATGCAGTATAATCCAGAAAAAGCAGAAATCTTCAAAATGACGCTCCGACAGTCAAATTATATAGCAATTGACAACTACAACTAAACTTTTAAATTTGGTCGGATTTCTATGACAATTATTGGACGATAACAATATTTTCGTAAGCAAATTTTCATGATTTTTTTAGTTTTCTATCAAGTTTGAGATCATATATTATACGATTTTAATCTAAACTTTATTGTATAATGCCAATAAAATACTAATTTAAAGTAGTTTTCGCACTTACGAGTAATAACTTATTTTCTCGCAATTTCGGTAGCTACGGCTTTTACAGCCGATTACACAACAATGCATTGTAACAATCACAAGCAGGATATAGTTTTCAACACTTGTACGTTTTACACACTGATAACAACACTTTGTAAACACAAATATTTTGAATATTTACTATCACCAACAGTTTGTTGTTTCGTTTCTTTGACACCAAAATTTTGTGTCAAACAAGCGAAAAGTGAAACTCTGACAAGGACAAAAATTATAATGAGTACTCTTTCACTCTTATAGGTATCTGTATACACCTATCCTTCTTACACTTAGCTGTCAAAACTCATGCCAAGTCTACAGGATTCTTTGTCTAAGTACCTAAATAAATGTTTCTATGAATTTGTTTTGATTGTTTATGTATCAACTCGCATTAAGTTCCGAAATGTCAGATGATTCATGAGATTAATGAAGGCATGTAAATACCGAATCCTGTACTCCAGAGATATTTTAGAGAGTAACAACTTTTTTTTTAAATAAAAAGGTCGAGCAAATGACTCCATTCCACCTGATGGTAAGCAGATGTGGAGTCCAGATGCGAAGATAACTGACGGTTGTACATTTTTGTTGGTTAGTTCACTGAAGGCTGAGTTACTTTTTGGGCTGTATGCCCCCTAACCAAATGTTACTTAAAGCTCTGCTGTTTGAGATTATGAGCATGGTTGCAAACACTGAATTAATTGTTTCTATTTTGAACAACTTGTAGGTTTGTTGACTTTATCGTTTTATCTTGGGAAAGATGCTCTGTGCAAATACTCATTATAATAGCGATGTGATATTACTACATAGGATGTGGTAATATAATGAGTATTTGCGGAACATATGTAATGAGGCTATTAATCTAAATTATAATGCTTTGCGATGCGAACATTGCAATGGCATATCATTATGTGTTATAGTCATATTGTTATTATTATGGATGCTAGTATTATACTAATTCAAGTTACAAAATAAAGTTTCAAATATTTTGTTTAGAAAGTCTATTGCAGTTTGATGATTAAACAAGGACAATGAAACACTTGTTAGGTAGATTTAGGTCTAGGCTTCAAGCTTTTTCAGATTGAATATTTAATTTAGTTTAATAAAAACTTAAAATTGTCTTAAACTTATCTAAATACAATATCTCATTTTAATTTGCGCCGATACGTCCGCAAGTAGTGTTTACCATAGTTCAAGTGAAATCGCTGTCTAAACATTACAGATGAAATGGATAGTTGTTTGTCCGGATACCGGTTACCGGATATCCGGCGATCAGCTAGGCCGGATGGCCGGATATTTGGCCCATTGTCTCGTTGCATATCGTGACAAGTTTAGCGCTGCACAGGGGTGGCGAACGTAATCAGATCAATTCGGGCGGTTTTGCTAAGTTTTTACTAAAAGTTTTTAGTTTAGATATTTTCTATTTATGTATTTATCATTAGAGTGGAATATATCACAGGAAATTTTAGTTTTTTGGAACGCTTCAAGGCTTTTTTGTAGCATTTTCGACTTTAAGCAAAAGCCGTCATAATTATAAGCCATGAAATTTTCTAAAGGTTCACAATATTAAATTTTCTAAAACCTTACAAAGATTAATTTATTGCATAAATTGTCGTAGTTTTTGAATATCCGGTATCCGGCCGGATACTGAGTTACTATCCGGTATCCGGCCGGATAGTAAATTTTGGCCAGATATGGATAGTTACCGGATATCCGTTTCATCTCTACTAAACATCATCATGAAGTTTTGTACACACATTGATCATACAGTTTCACAATTTTGAATTTTTTATAACAATTCGTTGTATTTTTATGACTAATAAAAATACAACGAATTGTATTAGGGGGCGTAGAGAGGATTAGAAATGAAGTAAGAGGTATTTAGGATTTTTGAAGAAGTAAAATCGATGAAAATTGGTATATTGCGCTTGGGTTAGAAGAAATAAGAAGTAAATTTAAATTCTGCCCGAAATAACTATTCTACGGGGACAAAGTCGCGGGCAAAAGTTAGTCTATCATAAGAATGCAATTTTATATTTTTACTTTCTCGTACGTAGTATAGAGGAAGTCTTGTAGTCGTCAAAAAATTCGACCTCGACATTTTGACGGATTTACACGTTTTGGACCTCTCTGAGTTCAAAAATATTATTTTTGGAATTATGTCTGTGTGTGTGTCTGTGCGTTAGCACGATAACTCGAGTATGTTTTAACTTATTGCCACCTAATTTAACATGCTTGTATGATATCAAAATATAAGGTTTCTATCAACTTTTGTGTCGTCGATCACGAAAGTTAAGCAACCAAGTGCGCGGTCGGTACTCGAATGGGTGATCAAAATTTAACAAGCATGTATGACATCAAAATATAAGGTTTCTATCAACTTTTGAGTCGTTTCCGGTATACGAGAAAGTCAAGGGGAGACCGTTCCCGATTTTTTTCTTTCATAGTGAAAAAATACCCTATTATACAAATCTACGATTGTGACATGTTGTATTTGTGTATTGCATTGTAGGCGTCCACGAGAACATCGGCGTGGGCAGCACCGCGGCTGTGGTAAGCGGCGCGTCGGCGGCAGCGCTACGTGCGGGCGCGCAGTACAGCGGCGAGGTGACCGTGGTGCCCGTGGCGACCGCCGGCGCCTGCAACCCGCCCTGCACCACTATCTTCCCATTCCTCGTGCTGCTCTTCTTCATGACCTTCATAGTCGCCGTCACGCAGATGCCGCTGCTTATGATCGTGCTCAGGTACGCTCTATTTATTTGAACCGAATTCAAAGAAAGGAGATCGCTCTCAATTTGACCATGTTTTCTTTTAGGTTTTAACTGTATATGTGTTACCTACGTCTTTCCTGGGTGTACCGATTTTGAAGATTCTTTTAACGTCGTGATCGACATCTGAAGAGTAGTTTTTGAGTTATCCCTAATAATGCCTATTTAATTGACATCGATGATATAGTTATCATTTTATTACTGGTTTGTCTTAAAAAGATCTCGAGATAATTTTCTGAAAAATTCTATAGTTACAACACTAAAAAGCAAAAAATAAATTATTTTTTAAATTAAAAAACCGCTTTCAAAACTAAAAACAGAAATAAAAAATTAACCAACACGTCCGTTAGCGTAGCGACTTGCTTGGTGTCTAACCTAGCACCTAGCTAGGCACGTCGCTCGCAGTGTGGTCGGCCGCAATAGTACGCAATACATCTGTTCACTAGGATCAGTCACTAAGCGAATCGCAGTTCTCTCAGCACTAAGAGAAGCTCTTCATTATCGGGCCTTAGTCTAAGTGGGAGTGGGTTAAGGGTTACCATTTAGAAATTTGAATAGTCCGGACAAAAAGCCTGACAGTTCAAAAAAGTCCGGACATTTTAATCCGCACAAAATGCAAACATCAGGTACGCACTTCGTAACAGTAGTATGTACATGGTAGCTAACAGTCGCTTTTAGATGCGGGGGACATTATAATAAAGATTAAATAAGTAAGTTTTATTACTCGTATTCCATCTAAAACAAAAAATCCGGACAAACTAAAAGGCCGGTCAAAGTCCGGACAGAACTCTAGAAGTCCGGATTAATCCGGACGGATGGTAACCCTAAGTGGGTAGGGTACATTGCGAGGACTGACGGTCATTGGGGCGGAAAGGTCCTCGAGGGGCGACCGCATACCGGGAGACGCAGCGTTGGTAGGAGGCCTCCCACAAGGTAGACTGACGATCTGGTAATATTGTTGGAATATTGTTTTCCAGATCTGTAAGCGAGGAGGAGCGATCGTTTGCTCTGGGCATGCAATTCGTGATATTCCGACTGTTCGGCTACATCCCCGCGCCTATAGTGTTCGGGAACCTCATAGACTCCACCTGCCTGCTGTGGAAGCAATCGTGCAGCGGAGAGAAGGGAGGCCGCTGTCTACTCTATGATATAGAACAATTCAGATACAGGTAATTTGCAATAAAACATAATATAAAATTCAACAGATTTATTCTATTCTATTTAATGGGTCCGCGACAGTTAATTACGCATTTAGCCAATGTAAAGTGAAAGTGTATGTGTAAAGTAACAATAAATTTTAAGGTAGATTGTGTTAAGAATTCTTAACACAATCTACCTTAAAATTTATTGTTACGGTGTTATTACAGAATTAGAAGGGTTGATACGTGGATACTAAACTTTATATAGTATAGATACTTCGGTCACCAAAAACAATTTTTGGTGAGACTTTACACTTTTTGGTGAGCATTTATACTTTTTTGTAGGTTAGGTTAGGTTAGTATGGTGTTCATTTAAATATAAACCCTAAATAAAATTACAAAAAATAATAGTATGGTGTTCATTTAAATATAAACCCTAAATAAAATTACAAAAAATAAAAAGCAATTTTTGACGTGACAACGTCTTATGTGCGATAGAGCCGGCTGCACGCACGAAAAAACATGACGTCATGCGGCGTTACCTCGCTCTGAATCTAATTCTCTAATTTGAATTTGGAATTATGTTCTTTAAAATTTAAACATTCAATGATACCAAACCTAGCCAGATACAAATAGTATAGCCAAAGAGATTTTATTACAAGTTTATTCATACTATAATGCGAAATCTATTAAACAAATGAAATGAAATTTTTCTTTTGAAAAATGCTACCATTCCATCAGTATTTTCTTAAGACGTTGTCACGTTCAACTATCGTCAGTAAACCGACTTTACATTTTTGACGTGACAACGTCTTATAATTCGATAGAGCCGGCTGCACGCACGAAAAAACATGACGTCATGCGGCGTTACCTCGCTCTGAATCTAATTCTCTAATTTGAATTTGGAATTATGTTCTTTAAAATTTAAACTTTCAATGATACCAAAACCAGCCAGATACAAATAGTATAGCCAAAGAGATTTTATTACAAGTTTATTCATACTATAATGCGAAATCTATTAAACAAATGAAATTAAATTTTTCTTTTGAAAAATGCTACCATTCCATCAGTATTTTCTTAAGACGTTGTCACGTTCAACTATCGTCAGTAAACCGACTTTACAGACAACCAATTTTTTTTTTATGTTTCTTGTTTTGTCTTTGTCAAAGGTCTTTTTACAGTCAGTATACTTCAATGAGATTGATAATGTATTGAAAAAAATATCAGTTTTGAGTATTGTATGGCTGTCGTTTGTACGCCCAAATGTCGCCTAAGTCAGTTGTGAGAAACTTTTTATTAGTTATCAAAACATAGTAAATTCTTCCTTAGATTTTGAATGTCATTACGAAGTTGTGACGTCATTACTTCCTTTAGTCAACTGACTGAACCAATCACAGCGCAATGGCATTGAATAGAGCTCTGTGATTGGTTCGTTTCTTATCCAAGAGTAGAGAGATCTCATAGTAATGCTTGTGATTACGGGTGTGAATATTTTAGTTTGTTAGGTAAGTACTAAATTTTCTTTATATCTAATTTTTTCAGATACGTCGGTCTATGCGGCGGTATAAAAATAGTCGCATTAGGCATATTCTTAGCCGATTGGTGGCTCGTGCGGCGAAGGAAAAATCTAGAAGGTGCCCCACCATTAGATCCGCATAAAGATATAGCTGGCTCAATCATTAGTCTTGACAAATGTGAGTATCCAATTTTTAACTAAATATAAAACTAATGTTAATGTCGACGAATTTATTCATGTCTTTCATGACTGTCATCCGGTAATCAGAAACTTAAGACATGGATCGTGATTATTAAATGGCCCTGTGTAGCTCAATTGGAAGACCAGTCGCCCGGATAGCGATAAGTCGCGCGCGGGTTCAAGTCCCGTCTCAGCACTTATCATGACAAAAAAATCCTTGTTTTTCGTTTTCTATTTAATTTGGTATAAAAGAGGATGACCGTTTTTGCCTCAGTCTTTTTTTAATTACAACATGTGTGCAACAAAACCATATTTCCATTATCACTTCATAAATTGAAAAACCATTAAGATAAGATTTTTAAGTGAGAAATTAAAGTTTTAAAAATGTCCCGTTCATGACGATAAATGGCGAGAGCGTTTCGTTTCGTACAAAACAAAATATTTTTTAACCACTCAAAAATTTATAGAAACCTTGTATTTTGATGTCATTCATGCATGTTAAATTGGTTGCAATAAGTTAAAGCATACTCGAGCTATCGCATATACACACACACACACACAATAGCATAATTACTATCTGCATCTCCATCACACGCAGAAACTCTTAATATTATTTTTGCCTATACTGGCGTCTTGTTTTACATTCTCCACATATTACAGACATAATTCTAAAAATTAGTGTCACCTATCCGAGTACCGAACGCGCACTTGGTTGCTTAACTTTCGTGATCGATGACTCAAAAGTTGATAGAAACCTTATGTTTTCATGTCATACATGCATGTTGAATTTGGTTGCAATAAGTTAAAGCATACTTGAGTTATCGTGCTAACGCACAATCACACACACACAAACACAGACATAATTCCAAAAATTATGGTAACCCATCCGAGTACCGAACGCGCACTTGGTTGCTTAACTTTCGTGATCGATGACTCAAAAGTTGATATAAACCTTATGTTTTGATGTCATACATCCATGTTGAATTTGGTTGCAATAAGTTAAAGCATACTTGAGTTATCGTGCTAACGCACAGACACACACAGAGACATTATTCCAAAAACGATATATTTGACTCAGGGAGGTCCAAAAGGTGTAAATCCGTCAAAATCTCGAGATGGATTTTTTTGACGATTACAAGACTTCCTCTATACTACGTATACTTAGACAATTTAATACGGGGCGTGGCAAGTGGACGCTTCTCCTCTGCCAAAGTACATGAACAAAGTTCATGTCAGTTTATAAAAACTAGTTCGCCGCGACGACCGTCGCCATTTTGAATTCGTATCTGTCGCTAAGCGGACCTCGTAAAAATTATTGGTTGCGGAGTGTTTTATTGTAAACGACGACCAGAAACATTAAAGTTATCCTAAAACGGAGTTGCTTATCACACGGAAGTAATTTTCTATTCAAATAAACTACTGCTTCTGCTAAATTTTGCTACAGAAACAACGATATAACAACGTTAGGCGATATGGTGGTACGCGGGTTAGCCGAGCGCGCGAGTGTGCGCTCATAATAGCGATTACAATTTTTGCAACAATGTGCATGAGTGAGTAAATGTGTGCTATGCGTGTTTGCCTCACCCCCCGCGAAAAACGGCAGAATGTATTCAGTACTAAATCTACTGGTAAATGGTCTAAGTACGTATACGAGAAAGTAAAAATTAGATACGAAATCAATGTATTCCAGTGTTCGAGGAGCTGCCTTCCGCGGAGAACGCGAGCGGGTTCCGTTCCGGCGTGACGTCAGGCGGCAGCTCTGTGGGCGGCACCCCGCTGGACGGCGCCGCGCTACAACGAACCGACTCGCAGTACTCGCACGACTCGCAGTCGCAACGAGCGCACAACTCGCGGGTACTCGTCGCCTCGAGACATCTACGCAACGACTCCAAAACCATCCAACTGGAGCCGCGAGCCAGGCAGCATTCGCTCGACGACGCTCCCAGACGAGACTTCCCAAGGTCAGCCTCCCATTCGCATTCCCGTAGCGGCTCCCGCGACCTCAGCCTTGAACAGTTGAAGCACCTCGCGTTGAAAAGCATGGAGAGCCTGGATTTAACCGTTTTGCCGTTAGCCAGGTGTGCGGATGAAGAGAGTAAGCGATTACTTGAAGGCGGTGTGTTAAGGCACAGGCGTACAGGTTCAAGGGACTTGCCTGAGCGTAGACCCGACGCTCGCCATAAGCGAACATCTTCGCATCATTTAACGCTGGAACCGGAGCTTGCGTTACAACTTAACAAAGGCCGAAGCGTCGACCAACTTGCGCATACGCATCCTCCAAACCTCCCGCATCCCCCGCCACATCCCCTGCATCCGCCACGGCTCTGAACGCTTTGTACGGGTAAAGCGACTGATCGACTTACGACCGGCAACAAAAGTTGATTGCAACTTTCGCGTCCATCGCTTAACGTCCGAGTTTTGCGCGCTTGTTTTACTTCATTCAGTGGAAGTGCAAGAAGAATGAGGATTTTTTATGATATGGCTAGTGTTAAACAACTTTTGTTGCTTAAAACCGCGACGTTGACTCGTCAGCGAAGCTTGGGATACGACTTGAATGTCGAACGCCCACTTAATAAACGAATCGGTGATTTTAAATCATATCTTAACGTAGTCTCGGCGCTTTCTTATAGTTCTTATTGAAATTTTGTGAATCTTCGGCTTTTCCATAGAGGAAGGTTTGCGTTAGAAAATTGTAGATAATTTAATTTTCCCTTTACCCGACAGAAAAGTCAATTGTAATGATAAATCTTTTGTTTAAATTGTAATCTCAGTCATAATTACTGTCGTAATAGAGTCTAGTTTGGTGGCAGCGGTGCGTCATTCTAATAGTGGTTAAACGATTAGATGATACCTACATACTTCTAAGCTAAAAATGTTTTTAAAATCTCAATAAAAAAAAAATACTTTAAATTTGTGTAAAATAAATCTTCACGTGTGTACTTAAAAGTGCAGCTATTTTTGTGATAGTAAAAATGGTTTTACCATCTTATCGGTCATGCATGTTGCGTCATTCTAAACTTGTAAATATTATTCACGACAACAAATATTGAACGAAACTTCATAAAAATCGGCAGCTCGACGTCAATTATATTTTTAAATTATAAATCTCGTAACTTAAACTCCGAATGAAAAAATACGAATTTAAGAAATAAAACCGCATGCACGCCATTTTAAAACGATTTTCTACTGTAAAACTTAAAATAATAAAAAAAATGCTATAATTTTCAACTGACTGAAGTACAATTTTTGTTACATTGGTAGAAATTGGTAGACAGCATGCCAATTTCTTCCAAGTATTCAGCGTGTGGCGCACCATTTTATATTTTGTGATGTATGATTTGTGGTTAAATATTATTATAGACCCATACCTTATTATAATTAACATTCCTTTAGTACCTACTAATTTTTAATTCAATGACTAGCACAATGCCTTCAAAGATATTGGAGTACACATATCATTGTGTATTTATGATTTTCCTATTTTTTTTTTAATATGATCTCAACATGATGAATAATGTCTTTGTCTGCTGCAAGAACGATTGTTTTGTTTTCTGCAATTTTAATTTGTAAATATTTATTTTTAATACATATTGTATGTACTGTTTCTATAGAAATATTGCATTTGGTTCGAAAATTGTGCACGAGAATAAGTAATATAAGAATTTTATGCCACTATTGTACTTTGAGTGATCGTGATCTCTCTTTTATTAAAAATGCAGCTATTTTTTACGGTTTGGATACAGAATCTGGCGTTATTGATTGTATAGTGATTTGAAAATTGTCAATTCTTGGCCGCTCTTTAAATAAATAAGCACTAATTACAATTAACATAAATTATCATTAGAGTTATACGAACTATTAGGGTGCCTACATAATTGTACGATTTGACGATAGTTGTGTATATTGTAGGCACCAATTGTTATTTATTGAGCGATAACAGTATTGTGACTCTTCGACAGTAGATATTACAATGCCTACACATTGGTTTCAATTAAAATGTGCAAATAGGCATCCCTGTGCAAAATCTTGCAGGAATGTAATTTTAATCTTAAAACCACTGTGAATAAGTACCCTTAACACCGTAGTATGGAATCTGCACATACACATTATTAAAGGAAGCAATATATATTTATCTTGGAATATTAACTTTAAAAGATGGTGTCGTGTAAATTTTTGTCATATATATTTATTAAGAGAGAATAGTTTGATATCGAAGAGAATGTTTTATCTTTAAAAATGCCTTATTACAAATAGTTCTTAAGACTTGATACTGACTTAGCTGTATAGGTTGTTACATCAGTCACATTGGAACTGTTTGATGATAGCAACTCCCTAAACTAATTTGTTGCATTTAGTGATTAATAAAAATTGCATACTTATTTTAAAATGTCTTATTTTTTAATATTCAACATACCCCTAATAAAACTATACTTGTGCAACTGCCGTGTATTTCAGGAAATCTTCCACAAATCCGCATTCAATGCTAATCAAATTGAAAGTGGGGATGGTCACACTTAGACACAGACTCTCTCCCCACTCGGCTACATTCGGTAAACTAAAGAAAAATAACCCTGAGAGTGAGAATGAACCCTACCAATTACACAAATCAATTAGCAATGAATGGGGATTAGTGGAACAACTGGCTTTAAGGCTATCTGCCATCAACAGCATAAGGTTCTTTTTTATTGGCTATTGCTGTTGGCCGCCGATGACTTTCACAGCGTCACCAAGGTTTTTAAGGCGAGGATCTTGTTGGGCCCTCTAACCTTAGATGAACCACCCTAGAGGATTTTACTAGGCTAGGCACCAGCATCTCCCGGGAGTATTTCCACCGATTAGTCTTTTAGGTCCTAGAATTTAGGCGTTCGAGCCGCAAGGAAAGAAGGGGAAGAGCTCGACTCAGTGTCATGTAGGCAGGGCCGGATTTTGGGGGGAAAAAATATCCAAAATTCGACGGGCCAGTAACTTTTACGTTTTTTTAACAATAACTAGCGGCCTTGGGGTTTATTAGTAACAATAATTAGGGGCCTGGGGTCCACGTCCGGAAGCCTCCTCGTGGCGTACCCTGGTAACGTGGTTGGGAAACTTTCTCGGTGGGTGTGTGGCTTTTGATGTCAAGGGTGTCCCCTTGGCATTCGAAGTCATATGCCATCATCGAGTTGTTTTTGTTTTCCCACCACGGCTAGTTTCGGACGCCCGAAGTACCCCGGGTGCGGTCCGATGGCTGCTCCCAGTGTCCTCGTCAGGACGCGCCAGGTTGAGCAGCCGTCGGTGAGGAGGCGGCCTATAAGGCCGGCGCCGGCCAGCGGCCCACAGGGGCTGGCGTTGGTAGCCCCTGTGGGCTGCTGGCCACCAATCGGTGCACAATAGACGTGTGTCGCTCTTTAAGGAACCGACTCAGTGTTCCGAAACAGTAATGTGAACCAAATGATTCGGAACAGTTGCCCGGCATAAAATGTTTCATTTGGAACTCGATCACCTCAACCGACGCGACGAACGACGGACTGAACGATGCGAGTGAGAGAGAAGTGAATATGCGCCCAGCGCTCACTGATTCAGTGACTCAGAGTTTGTGTACAGTACAGGTATACCCCGACCACCGCCGTTGCTTTACACAAAATAAGTCTTTATTACTATGCTCATAAAGTTTAAAATCACAAATAAAAGAAGACGCTTCGGATACTACCTTTAGATGTATTAACATCTTATAACAAATAATGCATTATGAATATTATACCTACACATAAACATTAAAAAAACAGATAGAGTTACTTTCGCATTTATAATATTAGTAAGGATTTAATGATAAAATAACGACGTTGAAACAGATAGGTACAAATCTCTGCGCGAGGCGCTAGCTAATTATGTTACTCTATTTCAATGATATGAATGTTCCAAATGAAACATATCACTGATCCGGAACTTTGTACTGTTCCAATATCAGTAGTGATTCATTTTTGCCACGACTAGTGCACAAGGAGTGCCTAGACGGGCAGCGTTGGGACGGTCTCGGTGTAAATGCGCTCACGTGCGCAGATCCCGAGTCGCCCCGCAATAGCGCACTGAAGGTCAGTCGGGTCATTTAGTGGGTATGAAGGGAACGCCTTTACCTCGAGTCCCACATATCCCCTGCGGTTGGCACCACCCCGCAGGGACGATGCGTAATTACATTTGACCTAGAAAAATGCACTGAAAAAAATCGACTTATCTCAGGCGGAACTCGAACCCGCATCTTCGGCCTCCCTCACATTAGACCTCCCCATCAAAAAAAAAAGAAAAATGGGGCCTACGCTCCTTCGTTGCCCTAGGGCCTCCAGACTTTCAAATCTGGCCTTGCATGGAGGGATAGGTAAGAAGCGCGACGTATGTGAATGGGATCTTGACGGTGTCGTGTTGAGAGTGCGAGAATGTGTGCACGTTATCGAGGTGGGAGGTGCGCATTAGGGCTAGTATTTATTATCATTTCGTTTTGGGGATTTTTGCGTCACTGCGACCCTATAAAGATCTATTGTGACTAGCCTCCAAGGAAGTCCTATTGAGGCCTTACATGTGCTCGTTTAGCTGAGCTCTTTTTAAAAACGATTAGATGTTCCCAGCTTGGATTATTTTGGTATCGTCTGGGTAGAGATATCATGCTTCTTTTGTGAATGAGAGGTTCACAGGAGCACAGGCTAGAAATTGGATCGCATAGGTAAGCTGAATTTTTGACGTGATAACGTCTTATAAATCGATGAACGCTGGCTGCATGCACGAAAAAGTGGCACGTTCCACCTGAGCCAAGCAAGCAAGCGAGAGGGCCGAACAACTGATAGAGACACTATCGGCACACCGTGCTTTCGGGCTAAGCGTTTAAACTGAGAAATAGAGTATAAACTGGTTATCGCGTAAAATTATCGTCCGTAAACCGACTTTACAGACAACCAATTTTTTATGTCATTTGGTTAGCAGAAACGCATACAGGTCTGCTTGGTAGCAAGTAGTCACCATAACCTATACATACATGCTTGCAACACTGACATGACACTCGCCTACCAGCCTTTTCACTATCTTTTTGACTCATGAAAGTGATAATCACCATTTATTGATCCACCACTACTTTACTATAACGCTATTGTGACCCTTGTCCTGTAAATACAGCAATGGATAAATAAATAGCTCTGTGATTATCACTTCCATTGTCAAAAAAAGTTAGTAAATAAGCCGGCTAGTCCCTTTCCCTACCCCGTGGAGCTCTGGCAACTACTTACCAACAGAAACACACCACCACAAAAGTGTTATGTTATGTGTTATTAGACTGGTCTCCTGTAAAGTGGAGGTACTAACCCAGTTTGAGTGCTCTAAATTCAACTTGCAGCCTATTCCAAAAACACTATCTGTGGTAGTAGTAAGGAAGTTATATGTAGGTATCAAAAATTATATGAATGGGTAAAAAAAAAATATTCATTCCACCATCAGAAACGTTTCTAGCTTTCTTGTTGTATTTAAGCCATGTCCCCAGGTGTCTGCAAGCTGCTATCTGTTTGCCTCTAGTTGGCCTCCCTATATGTTATATGGAGTGTCCACACAGTGCGTACTATACTATATACAGTTTGCAGCATTTTGCTTGCTGACTCACTCTCAGCAAACAATGCTCACGGATGGCACCTCAGTTCGCTTGAGTTAGTTTTAGGCCTAGTGTGTTTTATTAGTTTATCTTGATTTAAAGTGTCATAAACAGCAACCTATCGAGAATATCCATGGTGTCAAACACGCACACCACTCTTCTCAGAACACATATAGCTGCTACCATACCTTCCCTGTCAAGAGTTCGCGAATGCATCACAACTAAAGGCTAAACCGCACTATATGGCAACTGAGGAATTAACAACTGATATGGTGTTCAGAGATAATTACTCAGGGAACAATAAAAGGCACTCACTGTAAGTGTAATGTGGACATGACCTTAATATAGTAAACAAGAGAAAAACAATCACTTTTGTTGCTTTTTAATGGAAAATGAAATCTAAACAGAAGAAACACAATCATGGCAAGTTTTTAAAGAATCTTATGTTCTTCACATATTTCTTCTTCCAAGTACCCTAAAAGATTAAAATTGTTAAATAATTGGTTTATTATACTACATACATACCTACATATTGGTCAGCTTACTACACTACAATGCCAGATAACTCTTTTGAGTTTTTGTAGCAAAGCATGTCTGTGTGATATGTTGGCTTTGTCATCTCAGAACATAACCAGGTTTTAAATCATCATTGGGGGTAATATAAATCAGACAAAAAAAATTAGCAATTATATTTATTTATTTACTACCTAAATCATAAAAGCATTTTACCATAGGAACCTACTATAACTACAATTAGAATAACGCTAACTACGCAAGTAACATTCTATTAACTCAAAAACTAGTCTAACTCACCACACTCAGAAATTACAACTTTTTTAGATGGTTTCCCACTGCGGGATCCGAAACTTTCCATTTTTCGAACAACATCCATACCTTCTACAACTTCACCAAAAACTACGTGTTTTTTGTCTAACCAAGGGGTAGCTGCAGTAGTGATAAAGAATTGTGAACCATTGGTATTTGGACCAGCATTAGCCATGGATAAAATTCCAGGGGCTGTATGTTTTAGTTTGAAATTTTCATCTTGAAATGTGCGGCCATAGATTGATTTACCCCCAGTACCATTATGATTAGTAAAATCGCCACCTTGGCACATAAAATCAGGAATTATTCTGTGAAATGATGAACCCTTGTACCCAAACCCCTTTTCTCCTGTGCATAATGCTCTGAAGTTTTCAGCTGTTTTTGGAACCAGATCCGAATTCAATTTCATAACAATACGTCCAAGAGGCTCCCCATCAGCAGACACGTCAAAGAAAACCTTTGCATCTGACTGAGTTGATGCAAAGCGTAATGCAGCAGCAGAGTATAATGATCCGTTTATTAATGTGCGGCGTATAAAGGAACTTAACACCATTGCGCTGGATTTTCTGTAAAATAATATTAACTTGTACCGTAGAAGTAAATTAAAATATATTTTCTAGTCTACTTTTAATTGGTTTTTTTTTCGTTTTTCTTTCCAACCTGAAAATTCGAATAAATCAGACGGAATGCGGTGCGGTGCGGTTAGCTAGCTGTCACTGTCAGTCACAGATTGATTTGACAGTTGCGTTCGGTTTTCACACAATCAATCAATGTGGAATTTCTCCCGAGTTCTTGTTGCAAAAACACGTGTTGAGAGACTCCATTTTAAACTCCATCTACCGTACAGTTGTCGGTTACTTTAATAAAATTTTCACTTGATATTGGCGCAATGCGTAATCTTTAAGTGCCGCGATCGCCATTCGAATAAAATAAAAGAATCAATCAATGTGTTGGGAGTTTCTCCAGAGTTCTTGTTGTAAAAACACGTGTTCAGAGACTCCATTTTTAACCCAAATCAACCGTATATTTTTTGTTACTTTAGTTACATTTTCACTTGACATTGGCAAAGTGCGTACACTTAATGCGACGCGACGCCATTAATTAATAATAGAATAGAATCTCGGACCAATGATTGGCCTGAGAATATCGAGAATATAATAGATGTTTTTAAAATGTCTATCAGTTCTTTTGATGTATGTATACTTCTGCTTATTCAATATTTGTCTAAGATATATACTGTTGTTTGCTATGAAGAGCTAATTTCTTTAATATGTTTACAAAAAGTAAATCTCAACATTTATTCAGCCTAATAATAAAAGCAACTAAAAATAGTTTGTAACTGACAGTAGGTAGCGTTCAAAAATCGTTTGTATGAATGTCAATATGCTGCCTGTATGTTGTGTGTTCCACCGCGTCCATCGCATCTCGCCGTCAATCGGGCGATGTGCGATAAAATTACTGTGCGTAAAAAAATCGCTCGCGTGTGAACGGGTTACGGAAAATCCTTAGGTTCTGTGTCAAGGCGTCAAAAAATCACTTCAACGCAGATAATGTTACGTCCGTGCGAACGTGGCATCCTTTACTTACTTTTTCACGACTTCTTTAGTTGCCTTCTCAGACCAATGATTCTTGGTCTGAGGTTGCCTTCATGAAGCCATTATATTTTGCCAAGTGCCGAACTCTCCATAGATGCATTTGTTCTCAGAGTAAAGTAATACGTAGTACTGAGGCTTTAGACAACATGCATTTCGGCAATCGCTCTCGCTATCGCTAATTAAAAAAATGTATAGGATTGACATAAGCAATCGAAAAGTGATCGATTGCTTATGTCAATCCCATACATTTTTTTACTTAGCGATAGCGAGAGCGATTGTCGAAATGCATGTTGTCTAAAGCCTCTGAATAGTTCCATGGGTACTTAATTATTCCATATATATTATAATTTACTCTTTGGGTGAAACCTGAAACCCACATTATATTGCAAAAATCAAGAAAGATGAGATAGAATACTGAAAATATGGCTATATAGGCTAGATCCCTTTGCCGTGCGTAATAGGAGGAAAAAAACAAAGTCTCTTACTAGAGTGCGTTCCAAAACCAACCCTAGCACGGAACGTGGACAAATTCTCCTCGGGGAGAACAAAATATTTTCCTCTCGCTCTAACTCCCACTAAATTCCGAGAAGAAATAGTGTCAAGTGGTGGAGAGAGATTTTGTCCACGTCCCGTGCTAGGGGGGCAGGTGAAGCCAAGTAGGCAGTGTAAGATAGCTTTCTAATTGGTGTAAATTAACTATAGTTTAACAAAACTAACCAATGGTGAAAGCGCTTCTTAATAACTGATGAGGCCATGTGTGAGTTGGAAATAAAACCGTCGTATAAAGAGATAAACTAAAATATATTCCTTCTAAAGTACAAAATAAAATTTAAACATAACTGACAAAATCTTTTCTTCAGACCGAATAACAAAATCCGTCACCAAGGCGATGACACTGCCTAAAGACAATAGAGATGGCAACGTGCTTTACAACCTCATTTCATCACTCCTCCTCACGTGCTTATCGAAGTCCCATGTCCTTCCTTAAACGTGTCAGCCTTGGACTAGGCAGCGCCTTTGTTAGGATGTCTGCCTCCATATCCTCCGTAGGCATATATTGGACTTCTACTACTCCATCTCTAACACAATCTCTTATGTAATGCATCTTCAAATCCATATGTTTAGTCTTAGATGACACTATTGGATTTTGGGTAAGTTTTATCGCTGACTGATTATCATTCAGTATAAGGGTCTTCTCTTGGCTTACGTTTAGGTCTTTAAACAAATTTCGTAAGTGGACAGCTTCTTTTACTGCTTCGGTCAAGGCAACATATTCAGCCTCTGCTGTAGATAATGCAATGCACCTTTGCTTCCTGCATGCCCAGCTAATAGCTGATCCAGCATACTTAAACACGTATCCTGAGAAGGACTTCCGGTTCAGTTTACAGGAACCCCAATCAGCGTCAGCCAAACCATAAAGATGTTTTCCTGTCTTCTGGAAAAGTAATCCAACGTCTCTGGTTCCTTTTAAATATCTTAGAACTCGCTTTGCACTCTTGAAGTGAGTTTGATTTGGGCAGTCATTAAATTGTGACAGATAGCTTACGGCAAAGGCGATGTCTGGCCGAGTAGCTACGGCTAGGAACATTAAGGTCCCGATCAAATTTTTGTAGGGCAGATCGTTTGCGCCTTTTTCCCCTGGCTCCAATGTGATACCAGGTTCCATAGGTGTCGTTGCAGTTTTGCATTCAACCATATTAAATTTTCTTAAAGCTTCATCTATTTTCTTTGTTTGCTTTAGTATTATTTCCTTTTCATTTATCTTTACTTCCATACCTAGAATCAGCTTTGGCTTACCAAGGTCCTTCATATCAAACTTTTCACTTAACATTCTCTTGATTTCTTTTAATTTCTTTTGGCATGAGCAGGCCAGTATAATGTCATCTACGTAGATACCGATAATGGCTCTGACTCCTCCTTTCGTGTATGTGTATATACAGGGATCTGCTTTAGAAGCTTGAAAACCAATATTCTGTAGTTCGGTATCCAGTTTGATGTACCACTGCCTCCCTGCCTGCTTAAGGCCATAAAGAGCTTTTTGGAGCAACATTACTTTTTCTCCTTCTATATTTTTGAAATCTGATAAAATTTCTCTCGCTTTATTGTATAAAGTCAAATCATCGGATTCAAGTTCTGAAACGAGTATCTCTCTAACATACTTTTCTATGTAGTCAGGCATTTTCATGTAGATCTGCTCTTCAATACTTCCATTTAGGTATGCCGTTACTACGTCCATTTGATTTAGATGCAGACCTTCTTCAATGGCAATACCAAAAATTGTTCTTATTGAGCTTAACTTGGCTACGGGGGCATAAGTCTCATTGTAGTCAATGCCTGGTCGTTGTGAGAAACCTCTTGCTACGAGACGAGCCTTCTTAGTTATTTTATCGTCAGGACTAACTTTCTTTCTTAAAACCATTTTATAATCTATGACTTTCATTCCTTCTTCCTTCTTTACTATTTTCCATGTTCCATTTTTAATATGCGATTTGATTTCAGATCGTATGGCATCGCTCCAGTCTTCATCGTTTTGATCTTCTGACAAATAAGCCATTTCAGAAACAAAATGACATTCATCTGAATCTCCTCCTATGACATAGTCGTTCATCCAAGCTGGTTGTTTTATATTTCTTTTCTGCCTTTCGGTCGCTACGGGAAGATCAGTCGTAGTTTCAGATCGATCGTCAAAGTCATCTTGATCTTCTGGTGATGCGTCTTCCGATCTGACATCGCTGGTTTCAGGTATAGTATATGGAATATCTCGTGTTATAACAGACATAGGCATGTTTATATCCTTATTTTTCTTATTCTCAATTAAGATCTCTATTTCTTTATTCGGACTCTTCTTGTGCCTTTTATGTTGTTTACTCACTTGTTTATGTTTTTCAGGTTCTTGTTCCGGTTCGTCACCGAAATCGTCATAGGTTTCTACATTTTCATAATACATTTTATCTAGTATTTTTACGTCCCTGCTAATAATTACTATCTTCTTTTCAGGAATGTATATGCGGTATCCTTTGGCATTTTTGGCGTACCCCAGAAATACACCGGGTTCAGCTTTTGCGGATAATTTACCCTTTCTTTTCTTATTGAGCACGTAAGCTTTACTCCCGAAAATATGAAGGTGATTTCCTGATGGAATTCTTCCTACCCATTTTTGGTATGGAGTTTCTCCCTTTAATGCTTTTGAAGGAGTTCTATTAATCAGATAGTTTGCAGTGTACACTGCCTCTGCCCATAAATACTTGGGGATATTGGCTTCTATTGCTAAACATCTGGCTTTTTCCATCAAGGATCGATTTTTCCGCTCGCTGACTCCGTTCTGTTGCGGAGTATAAGGTGTGGTCAACCTTCTATTAATGCCGTGTAATTTCAGATAATTGTCAAATTCTTTATTGACATATTCTTTCCCGTTATCTGTCTGTAAGTTTTTTATTTTCATATCGGTAAACTTTTCTACATTGTTTTTATACTCCTTAAATTTATCAAAAACTTCGCTTTTGTTAGCTATAAAATATATACAACAATACCTGGTAAAATCATCTATAAATGTTACGTAATACTTTGATCCAGCGAGTGATTCCTGTTCCAATGGACCGCAAACATCGCTATGAACTATTTGTAATGGTTCTGTAGTGTGTATATCATCATTATGTGGAAATGGTAATCTGGTAAATTTCCCTTTGATGCAGGTCTCGCATTCCTCGAATTTGCCATTACCTAAATCAAGTCCATACATCAGCTCTTCTTTAGACATTTTCAGTAAGTCTTTAATATTAATGTGGCCGAGCTTACGATGCCATTGCATGATTTTCGAATTTCCAGTTTTCTCGGGTATATGATTAGCAGTCTCGTTTGTTTTATCGAACTCCAGGTAATATAAGTCGTTCATTTTTCTAGCTGTCAATGCAACTGTTCCGTCTGATTCTATAACGAATGCTTTTTCCTTTTCGAAAACAACTTTATTTCCCCTTTCAGTAATTTTTGCAACTGATATTAGGTTTGTTGTTAAATCAGGAACAAATAAGGTATTATTTAAGTTATACTTTTCTTCTTCTTTGCATAGTGTAACTTTTCCTTTACCTTTTATGTTTGTAGTGTGCTTATTCGAAGCTAGTTTCAAACTCCCTGACTCGGGTTTCAAATCTCGAAAAAGTTGTCTTTCGCCACAAATGTGTGACGAACAGCCACTGTCAAGGCACCACAACGTCTCATTTTCAACTTCGTTACCAGTATTTAGGCATACGTTATAGTTCTTTTCAGGCTTTTTCTCTTTGTAATTACTATTAGACTTATTTTTCTTCTTGCTCCAACATGCCTGTGTGGTGTGACCTTTCTTCTTACAGTGCTGACAATACTTTCCTCTTCGACTAAAAAATGCTTCTTCAGTTTCATTTGAATCCATATTTTTTCTTGCATCGCTCTCTTCACATATTTTTATTTTTAAGTCTTCGGGCTTCGGCAGAGTATCTCGTGTCTCTACTGCAATGCGGAAACTTTCGTATGAGGCAGGTAAGCTGTACAACATCATGATACTTAAAAGGTCGGGATGTAAGTCAACGTTCATATCTGCTAGTTTATCCACAATATCCATAAAATTGTTTAGATGTTCACGTACATCGTCTTTATCAGCCTTTTTCAGAATTAGCTGTTTCAATAATGTGGCTTTTCTAGCGGGGCCAGTACTTTGATATATCCCTTTCAGCTTTACCCATAATTCTCTAGAAGTTTTGCAACCTTTTACTTGTTTTAGTTCCGAAGGTGATATGAGCAGCAAAAGTTCAGATCGTGCCTGTATGTCATTTTGAAGGAACTTACTTTTGTCATTTATTTCTGTTGGTTCGACGATTTCTCCGTTCACGTATTCCCATAATCCATTTCTTATTAGGATAGCTTGGGCTTGCACACACCATGTATCGTAGTTGTCTTTTGTAAGAACATCAATGCGATATGTCGCTCTGCTACCATTTGATGAGGCCATGTGTGAGTTGGAAATAAAACCGTCGTATAAAGAGATAAACTAAAATATATTCCTTCTAAAGTACAAAATAAAATTTAAACATAACTGACAAAATCTTTTCTTCAGACCGAATAACAAAATCCGTCACCAAGGCGATGACACTGCCTAAAGACAATAGAGATGGCAACGTGCTTTACAACCTCATTTCATCAATAACGACCAATAGTGAGCTACCATTTACTCTACCCCGAGTAAATTGAGATCGTTTTGGAACGCACCCCTAGTCTGTGCCTTTAAGCGGGTGATCCATTGGCGAGTCGGCGAGCTAACGGTATAAACTGTAGGCTCGTTGGACTGTCGACTCGTAGTGGTGATCCATTAGCGTGCCAAACAGTCTACTCTCATCGTTGGCGAAGTCATGGCGTGCTCCCAGACGGAATTACTTTATTACCTACTTAGGAATACTACTACAAGAAGAACCACCAAAGAAAAAAAAAGACCACAAAGTGTGGGTCAAAAACTGGCTGCAAGAGAGACAACGTTTTTTTAACAACTTGATTTTCCCTTTAATAAAAAGACAAGATGCAGTTTTTCATGTATCGATTTCCCCATATGAACGCTTATGAGCAACTCTAAAGTACTAACTCGTGATTATACGATCGTAAATCTACCATTTTGCCGTGCGGCATGCGTGCATTCGCTACAGCAGCGTGAAAAAGACTGTCGGCTCGCGAAGCTCGGCTGATCCATTGACGGTTTATTATACCGCGGTCTTAGGATTTCAAGCATGCACGAAGAGCCAACGAGCCAAAACCGCGAACTTTAAAACCGCGGTAATGTAGGTGCTCCATTGGCGGTTTATACCTTTAGCTCGCCGGCTCGCCACGAGCCAGCGGTCTTAGCTCGCCAATGGATCACCCACTTTAGACATATTCTTTCTAATCTGTGGTCTGTGCTCTATAATCTTTGATGTTGTCAAATTATCAAACAAAATCAAAAAAGAAATCTATTTTCTTTTCTTTCTCTCATCGGTGAAAGAAATTAAACTAATTAACTAAAATTATATAAGAAGAAAAGCAAGCAAAAACTTCAATTGAAATCAGGCACCCTGAGTAAATCAAAGTATTTGATAAAAATAGTATTTGCAAGCGATTTCAGGCTTTGTTTGTTCTAACCTAAATTACTACTGTCTTCAGGATTTCGAAAAGAAATTACGCCTATAAACTCTAAATGAAATCACTTAAACAATAATTTCTATAATGTATTGCCTTAGGTCACTATTATCTCTCGTAAATAAGACACAGAAGAAAATAATTCCTCTTCAATATAATCTAATAAAAAAACCAACCAGTCAACCTTTTCGCTGCTTGACTAGTTTAGATGAATCAGGTAGGTTTTATAGCATTTTTTAACAGAACGACATTTGCTGCTCTTATCAAAAGTAGCCCCTAATAAACTTACAAATGGAAGTTGGAGGTTTTTGTATAAATAATAATGCATTTCATCTTGTGCAATATAGTACGGGTGCTACAGTACCTTTTTATATATTTAAATATATATATATATTTTTTGAAACCGTTTGCAGATAAGTTGATTGAAGAACTTTGTAAGGGCAATGGTGAAATTGAAAAAAAATTAAGAATTCTTATGTTAGAAGTAGAGGTAATGCGACAAGATGGAAGATGTGCTCCAACTTCAATGAAAAGTAGTCAATGGGAACATTTATTGTCATTAAGTAGTAGAAATCAGAGGAATAACTATTTAACATACTTGTGGAAAACGGAAAAAGCAAGGGAAAATGAAAAGGTATAGATTTGGTTTCATAAATTACTATTATTTAACATTTTCCGCTGTCATAACGAAGAATGCAGTAAGGAACAAAGGTTTTCTTTCCCTAGTGTCACTCCCATGGCTGACTTGACCTTGGCAGAATTTGAGAAAATGAGAGCCATAAAATAAAAGGTTTTCTATAATCATTACTGCATTCTTTGATAGGATGGCAGTTTTACTGACATGGTATTGATTTGATACACACATAATTAATAATTTATTAAATAGGGTAACTGTGGCTTAAATAACAATACAAGTGTTGTTGAAACTTCAAATGACTATATTTTTTAAATGTAAATTTAAATATATCTTTACTTGACAAAATATGTATGTATGCATTTTCTAATCTCAAAATAAAATTGTAAATATTAGTAAATAATTCTCTGTCTCTCTCTGAAGAAGCATATTATATTTTTTGGATATGCCAAACTATACTATTAAATGAGTAACTTTGTATTGCAATGTGACAATTTTTGAACTTCCTTTAGGCAAAAAAAGAAGCAAGAAAAAAGGAATGGGAGACATCGAAACCTGAGGAAATCAAAGAATATCCTGACGATATTATTTATGGCTTGAGTAGTCAATCCCTATTCCTAAGGATTCGAGATCAATCAATTAACAACTTTGACAACTATAGGTATTCAAATATATAATTTCTCTTATTCTTTACAGGATAATAAGCACCTAGCCTATACAGATTTGGATCTTCTGGATATAATTTGATTGCATATAGCTTATCAACCAACATACTTCTGTTTACTTGAAATTTTTGCAAATTACAATGTTTTTTACATATTTCAGAACCTTACAAGCCATGTCACATGGAAAATCGATCATCATAGACTGTTCATATGAAGAGCACATGGTTTATAGAGAAACATTAAATGCAGCTAAACAAATGACCTTAGTGTTTGGTAATAACAGATTACATAAGGATCCATTTAATATACACATGTGCAATGTGAACATGGGGGGTCTATTTATGAAACAACTCCAAAAGAATATTCCATCATTAGAAGAACCATGGTTCCCATTAAATATTCATAGTGAGAGTTATCTTGATATTTTCCCAAAGAACAAATTAGTCTACCTCACTCCACATTGTCGTGAGGAGTTGACGAAATATGATCCTGAAGCTATTTACATTGTTGGATGCATGGTTGACAAGGTACCTATAATTCAAAATCTAAAAGTTTATAGGGTTACATTAACCAACTTTCACTAGATATTTGTCTTGGTTGCTTTTGTAACTTAGAACATTCACCCATTTTTACACCTGCATTCAAATATTTTTTCTAGTTTTCCATTGATTTTAAACAACAAAACCTAAAATCCTTGCAATTTTTTTACAGGTAAATAATGAACCTCTTTCATTAGCAAAAGCAAAAAGAGATGGTTTAAAAATGGCCAAACTACCACTTGATCGCCATTTGGAATGGGCTCCAGGTTCAAAAAAGAACCTTAATATTAATCATATGCTCCCAATATTATTAGATCTGAAATCAACTGCCAACTGGGAGTATGCACTACGACATGTGCCTAGAAGAAAGCTTATGGAGACAAAAATTATGGCCATGCAAAAGAATATAAAAAATAAGTTTCTGAAAGAAGAAGTCCTTAAAAATTTGCGCAGGACAAATAATAATAAATTCCTAAATCAGAGACCAAAAAAATTCAATGCTAGAAAGACATTATATGATGATGATAGCATATAAATAAATAAAAAAACAAATTAACTTGAACATGTCTTTATTTCATTTATCATACTTTAGTTCCTTATGACAAAAGAAGATAAAATATATTTGTCTTATAATATTTTAAGTAGGTAAAACCACTACATTTAATGCTAAATTTTGTACACCACATCATAAATTTCCAAAATGATGCACACATAGATATATTTACAATTTTTACCATTGTGAAGACTGCTTTCTCTCACATCTATGGCCTTACTCCTATTGCACATAGGTAAATTATGCTTTGCATGTGTGTTCATTCATTATGGTTAATTTATGTAACTTAAGTTATTAATATAAAATTCTTAATTTTAAATAAAATTTTCACGATTTTCTTTATCTCTACTTCAGTAGGTATTATATATTATGTGTACAAATGCAAAACTATACAATGCTTGAAAATATGAATCCAATCAAAGAGATCACTGTGAGCTCTATCAACTATTAAAGTAAAATAAATCATGCAGTCGTCTTTAACACCTATAAGGAAAATGCTTGTTATAATATTATGTACATGATTATAATAAAAAAAATGCATTGTAGCCAAATTAGTGTTGTGCTTATTTTATGTATGTAATCATTTATATATATTAAGGTGGCAAAGTACGCATGTCTACATCTGCTTGTGCAGGTTCGGATCTTTGTTTTATGGTGGCTAAGATCTCTTGCAAATTTGAAGGAAGGGCAATGTCAGCCAGTGGTACAACAGCCGGTGGGGTCATAGGTCGTGATGGCGAATATGCTTCATCCTGCAACAAAATATTTTTATTTTAAAAAGTGATTGGTAGTGTAAGCACACTCAACATTACAAGATGCATGAAAATATTAGGGGAATTCAAATTTCTTTATTCATTTAGGTACAATTTGCACACTTATGAAAGTTTGATGCCATCGGTTCAAGAGTCTACCTTGTCTTGAGAAGAACCAGCAAGTTTTATCCTCCCTTTACAGTTTTCAAAGTATTGATTTGGAAAGAGTCGTAATTCACACTTAAGTAAGGGTGCCTGTCCACCGCAGCGGAGCGAGGGAGTAATGCGAATCGCAGTTGCGTAATGTGTCTGTCCACCAGAGCGGAGCGAGGCAGCGGAGCGGAGCTAGAAAGTAATACGGGGCCAGACTGTTTCTCAGTATGCGAGCACGCAACGAGACATTTCGAGCGCCCGGGCGGCGGGCGATTGGTTTAGTTAACCGCAAAATTTCACTGACAGCAGACATGTTATCGAAAACCACTGTCCACTGAGGAGGAGCGGAGATTTTGTGCAATCCCATTGATTAATATTCCTCCGTTGTGTGTGTGAGGAATGTGAAACCTATGAAAGGCGAGTTATGGGCTGAAAAGTTGGGCCAACTTTTCAGCTCATAACTCGCCTTTCATAGGTTTCACAGTCTTTTCAAGCTTTCACATTTCTTTTAGAACGTACACTAAATCATAGGTACATTTTTAAGAGAATATGACAAAGTGGCCCTCAATCCTCACACACACCCTCCGTTTCATCCACTCCGCAGCCTCGCTCCGCTCCGGTGGACAGCAACCCCAAAAGGCATAACTCACAAAATGATTAAGAACACACTGAAATTTAATTAGGTGTAGGTAGAAAAGGAAACCAGACAAACAAATAGCAGTGTATCTCTCTTAGAGATAAGTCCGCCCTTGCAAACTTTGTATTTAAGCATAAGTTTTGTTGTTATTTTCAAGTGCAATAAAGAGTATTAAGTAAGTGTTAATTATTCAAGTAAGTGCTCCAATTGGAATATTAATTTGTAAATTTATATATTTACTTTATGTTTTTACACAATTAGAAATTGTTCTTATGACTTACCTCACCAGCTACAGAAGAATCTGTTCTGGTCATTTTCAGTATTTGTTGTTTCTGCTCTTCTATCTGCCTATTTAGCTCTTCCATTTTCGACCGCAAAGTATTGGAATTGGGTTGCATCGTTATACTGCCGCTGCTGCTCGATGAACCGGGACTGTACGCCTCGTCATCATCGGCCGCAGCTGAAACGATGCATTTTAAATATTAAAAACTAGCTGACCTACACGTTGGGTTTCCACCTCCACCTCCGCCACGGAATCAAAGCAGCGAAACCGCTACAAGAGTTCGGCAAACATTACTTCTTCTATTTTTAAAGAAATGGTGATCGCGACACATAAAGTTTACGCATTTTCGCCAATGTCAAGTGAAAATGTACATAAAGTAACAGGTAACAGACAATTTTCCCTACAACAAGAACTCGGGAGAAACTCCAGGCAAACATTACATCTACATTTCCGCGAATTTGAAAAGTCAATCGAAACAGTTCGATTGTTTGTAGCAATCGCAGCAAAATGTTGAGGTTAGAAAAAACACTGAAAAAATGGACTGTCCAGGGCGGGAATCGAACCCAGCATCTTCCGCAAGCTGCGGCAAACACGACCCGTTTGTTAACGCAAAAATAATTCCATAAAATGTTGACTTTCCGAAGTCAGAGTAGCGGCGAAGCGAAACACGCAGAAGCAGAACTGCTACAAAATTACGGACCGAACGCGGAGATTTCGTCCGAGGATGATCGGAGAAATCACGAGAGAGAGAGATGGAAGTATAGTCGAATGTATGCGAAAGAACAGACAGTTTCGCTTGTCTAACAACAAACAAGTCAGGGTAGAACTAGTGCGGTTTCGCTGCTTTGCTTCCGCGTCGGTGTGCTACCGGCGTTAAATATTTGACAGATGCACATCTGTGGACAGATAAGTACAGTTTAGAGTTTCTCCCGTTGTAAAAACAGGTGTTGAGAGATTCCATTTTTAGCTCATAGCTTTACAATTTTTAGTTACTTAATTAGATTTTCACTTGACATTGGCAAAATGCGTAACTTATATGTATCGCGACGCCATTATACTGGGTGTAAAAGACATGAGCAGTCAAACGAAAACCACGTATTCTATACATCAAAATAAGACATATTTCAAAAAAAATATTGCTGGGAAATGATTTTTATTTTTTGGTGTTACAAAAAATTGCAAATTGTACCGCGAAATGTAAAGGGCTCAACTCGCACGCAACTCGCAAAACCGCGATATTTTTGCTTGACGGCGGCCCCGTTCGTTAGTGTCCGTGCGCATCGAGTGAGCTACATTGAACGCTAACGTTTTGAAGCCATTTTTTGTTATGAAATACTAAAAAAAATGATAATGTTTCTTTGGACAATAATTAAGAAATAACGTATAGAATACGTTTTCATAAAAAAATGAAAAAAAAAATTATGACTTTGACCTTCAATAAAATCGTAACTATCAATTTCCCAGGTATAGTCTAAAGGAAGAAAAATGTTATGATGGTGAGCAGAATACATGGTTCTCGTTTGACTGCTCATGTTTTTTACACCCTGTATAATAAAAAAAAGAACAGTTTACCTGAAAGTGAAAATAAAAAAGTTGTTTTTACTAAATTTTTATTATAAATTAAATTGAAACCTGTCCTATAATCTAAGTTGGAATAAATCCAGCAAATTAAGAAAATTCAAACACTGTGACACGTGATTCTTATACAGGTGACGGGGAATACATTGGCATCCTTGTAAAATCAGACTACTCATGATTCATAGCTAATTCAATTCTACTCATGATTCAATCAATCAGTTGTTCCATATATAAAAGAAAGAAAACATATAGATGCATTAGGAATACACAACAGACATATAAAAAAAAGAAATGCACATAGAACTAAATGGTCAGCTTTATACCGCGACAATAAAATGCATCGGCGCTTATTTTCAATGGGACCACAAGAAGAAAAGAAAGGGTGCTACATGTGTGTACTCCAGCCTAAGTTAAATTCTTTTTTATTTGGAGCTGCAAAATAGATCCTATACACAAAGTATATTTGCTTTACCACTGCATTTGAACCCGGAATCAAATGAAAATTTAAATCTTATATAGGAGCGTCAGCTATGAAAAGACAGTAAACATATTTACCTAAAGAAGCTGCAATTTTATCCTTGACTGATGAAGATAACGCAGGTGATGTGTACGTGGGCAGAGGCAGGGCGGCACGTCGTCGCGGCGAAGTTGGAGGAGTGTATGAGCTTTTGCTGACAATAGGCGGCGTATATGAACGTTTGCGTGATTCTCGGCTCACCTGTTTGAACATTGTTTTTTTTAGATTGCACACATCTAGCCCAGTTAAAACTACTTTTTACAATTACTTAAAAAAGAAAATAATATTTAAAAATGGACAACCCTTTCTTAAGAATAGAGTAGATTTTTGTTACTTTTTGCAAAATCTAAAACGCAAAACTTGGTGTGACTCTGTGTAACAGACTGTAAGTATCATTAAGGAGCTCCACATATCGACGGTGCGGCCTAACCGCGCCCCGTCCTTATGTGTGTAGTCGAGAGCTCCTAAGAAATCTATAATGTTTAAGTTTAAATGAATTAAAAAAATTATTTAATGTTTTGTGCAGCTGTGTATTGTACGTCGAGAATAACGAAAGAGGAGTGAAAGTCCCGGAAAAGTTATTGACAATATTATTTTACGATGATTTTTATTTCATAAAAAAACAGCAAACAATTAAATTTTACTTGTTACAAGTCACACAGTCGCAGAAAATATTGAGGAGTATCACGTTTTATATGTACAGTCAACAGCACGTCGGGCTATACAAAACTGTCAAATTTCTCCAAACGATTTTCAACCTAAGGCTATTCAATATAAAGTGCATAATCGATTGGGTAAATTTGACAGTTTGTGGTAACCCAACGTGCTGTTGTCTGTACAAGTATAGTATTATATTATCTGTGGTAATACAACTAGACAAAAACCAAAGTTGATTAAACTCCGAGTCCAATCATAACAGAAGTGAATAGATTACATAACAACCTATGACTCTAATAGGTACAAATATCCAAATTTAGATTTTAAAGTACAATTTTATTTACTAACCTTTGCTGGTATAATGTCTTTAGGTATATTAGGCCCCAAACGTTTCTTTCTCTGACGAATGACGATGGCTATTAAGTGGTGTGTTTTAACATCGCCCATGCCAGGGCCATCGAGAGGCAGCAAAACTGCAGGCAATGTAGTGTTTGCAGGAATGGGGACTATATAAAAATCTTTGACTGACGTTGTATTAGACACTTTCACTACACCTAACCTAAAAGCATAAGTTTTAAAATTATAATGTGGTAATTAAGTATAATATGGATTGTGAATTTTGATTGAAAAAATTGCAATGTTAATAACATACCTATTCCGACTACTAAGATAACTATACAAAGCTATGTACTGCATTTTTTCTTCGTCGTTTGCTGCTTGCAATCGCATTATTATGATATCTTTGTTACTAGCTCTCTTCATTTTCCCAATATAATCCCAGACTGTCTCTGGGTTTATTCTACCGACAATGTCCAGTTCGGCACTCAAATCTTCTTCTAAATCTGATGCGCTTCCAGAAACCTGAAAACAATGGTATAAGAAATAAATTAATATTAAAGATTATTAAAGTTATGTAAAACAATTTGTTCAGCACATAGTGACAGTAACACAATAGTTTCCAACTTAATTTTGTTTATGTTATATTAGGTATGGATATAATATAATAGTGCCATTGCGAAACGCAACAATAGCATGATATTATCGAAGCAAGTCACAGTATGCAATCCCTCACAGTCCAAGGAAAATGTGTACGAACCTCATGGGCAGCAACATAAAATCTTGCAACATCAACCATGTTGATACATCCGTTCCATACAATAACAGCCGAATTATCCACTGTACTGCTAGGTTCTTGATCGCTTTCAGGTTCTGTAAGAATAATTATTACCAATTAAATACCAACACAATAATGTTTTGAAGGAAACAATTAAGTATATTTGGTATAGACTTAAAATGCACCTGAAATCTTGTCTTGTTTGTCAATGTGTTTTGGTGAATTTACTGCCACATTAGAGTCAATGGAGAAAGATTTTGAGGGCTCAAACTCAGTATTACCATACTCTTCAATGTCATAAACATCTTCTCTGGACTTCCTCAAATCCTCTTCAGAAAATGCAGATGTTATCATAGGTTCATGTGGATCATATTCGGGGTGCACTTCTTTTAACATAGCTGATTTAGGTCTTTCCACAGAGTCCGAATCAGTAGAGCTGAAATTTAATAGTATTAGTATAACTAATGTGACTTTAGAAAATTTTTCATCTGGTCAATATGATGGAATCATATTGGGGAATATTATGTAGGTAACTGTAAAGAACACGAAAATATAAAAACACTAGAGGTCGAGGTTAATTTCGTTCTTCCTACATAAAAGTACTATCCAACACAAAAATAGATTTTCAGTTAAATCAGTAGTTCCTGAGATAAGCTCATTCAACCAAACAAACAAACTCTTCAGATTTATAATATTAGGAATAGATATTAAAGTTTACTTACTCATTCTTAGTTTTACTAGAAACATTATCTTGAGATCTAGACCGATGATGATGGTGGTGGTGGTTATTCTTATGTTTATCATCTGTACTTGAAAGGTGTTTAGAGCGGGATCTTCTTTTACGTTTCGAACTATCAACAGACGGTGAGCGTCTCTTAGATCGTTCCCGTGAATGAGATCTGTCGTGACTATGTGAGTGTGATCTGGAATGTTCTCGAGATTTCGATAGTCGTTTTGACTTCCCTCTCGACCTAGACCTGTGATGGGAGTGATCACGTTTCTCTTTAGATTCCGCTCGAGATCTGTCTCGAGATGCAGATTTTGCTCTACTCGATCGTTTATCAGATCGTCGTGTGGATCTTCTTGCCTCTTTGGATTCTTTCTCTTTAACATCCGATTTTCGCTTTGACGACCTAGATTTTCTACTATCCGTGTCGCGTTTAGATTCGCGTCTTTCTCTTTTGGTGTTTTCGAAACTACTGTCGTCTAGTTTACTTCTTTTTCTACTGCTTCCATGTTTCTTTCCGGAACTATCACTTTTGTTTGTGATGCTGGAAATGAATGGTTTTTTTTAACAAAAATTGGTTTAAAGTTAATTAAACTATAAAATAGTAAAGAACTCACAAATCTTCTGAAGTGTCTTCTTCTTTAGTTTCCTCACCAACAGCAGACACATTTAAAGCCGTCACCAAATCTTCTACCGCAACATTTGGATCTAATTCTGTAGATACTGATTCTTTTGTTTCCATTACCTAGAAATAAACTTCAATTAAAAATTATTCACCTAAAACAAAAGCCAATAAATATTTAAGTCAATTTTACCTCTTCCCCTTTATGTGTTTTCAAGACATATGTCTTACTTGCAGCTAATAGGTCCAATTCAGACTTTTTAATCAATTCTAGTTGATGCTTTGCTTCTTGGTCACGCCATTGGGCTAGTTCTTGGCTAGCCAATTCTTCCGGAGATAAACGAACCTAAAAAAGCGAATTGTTGTAAACATAAATCACAATGAACCAGGTTATTTAACTAAATAAAGTACTAAAATTCGGAGAATTTACAACTTAATTTAAATGAAGCTTAGATCTATTACTTACTAATTGCTTAGCAGTGATGGTGCGATCGCATATTTTCTGCCATAGCGAAAGATTTTTGCGGTCTTTGATATTGAACATAAGCGATCTGTACTTTGCTTTATACTTCATACCAACATCGCGGAACAACTCATGTAATTCAAATTCAGTATCATTTGAAAACTGTTTTATTTCTTGTGCAGTAAACTTAGGTCCAGTATTCTCTGACATTCTTTGACTTAATTGTTCTTGTAAGGCTTTTCTAACATTTTCTCGAATCGTATCTGATGAATCAATTTTCTTATTGGCATCAGGCGGGTCTTTTCGGCGCGATGTTGACGGCGAAACTAAAACCTGTGACATAGTGATACTTGTAAATTAACAGCACAGAAACATATCTAGAACTAGAAATTAAAAAACAATGAAGGTGATGCACTAAGACCATGATTTCACCTCATAAAAATTGAAGTTAGCACAGCATTTGCTTGAAAATACTAGAGGTGTGAATAAAATGTTACCTTATCACTTGCTGATTGCGCTCTAGCCGACCGAATTAATTTACGAGGTTCACTTGCTGTCTTACCAGTAGAGGTACTGGCTTTTGGTGTATCTGGAAATTGAGGGGGGTGTGATCGAGTTGCTATTGGTGTTTTGGGCTGTGACGTCTTTACTTCCTCTTTTGGCGAAGGTATGACTTTTGGAGACTTTTCTGCATGTTGGCTTTTATTAAGCTTTGTTTCTGAATGTTGCGATTTCAACCTCATTTCTAGCAGCTTTGGCTTGGTATCTGTTGGAGTCTTTATTTTTCCTTCCAATTGCTGATTTTTCAATTTTGGTTCAGGCACAACTTTACTAGTAGATGGTTGTTGTTCTAAAGACTTGCGAGGTAATCTTTCAAAATTAAGAGTGGTTTGAATTTTGTTTGACTCGTTTAATAATTTCTTTTTAGTAGTACTTGGTTTGATTGTGCTCAGAGTTCCAGGACGCACCACCTCAAATGTAGGATTTTTTTGTAGCCACGTTTTTAAATTTTCTGCTGTAGGTGCATTTGGTCCAGCCAATAACCTGCCAGTTTTTCTTTCAAAAACAATAACCTGAAATATAATAGAGAATTAATTGTTTTTTTTTTATAAAAATATTTTTTGTTTATTCCAATGGATTGTAGCTTCTGCTAAAAAGGGACTACAAAAATTTTAGCTCTAAATAAGAAATAACGTACCCTAGAATCAGGCTTTTGCTTTTCTTGTGATTTACTACCAGCTTCAACAGCTGGTTTATTAGGTGGTTGGTTGCCTAAGGAGTCCTGAGCGTGTTTCAAAATACAACCATCACTGCAATAGATACTGGTGGCCCTCGCCGCTTTCTTGCACACTATGCAGTTTGTTTTGGATGATTCATCCTTTGTAACAACTTGAGGTGTACTTACTGTATCAGATTCACTCTTCCTATGGACAGCTGTAGCCTGTGAATGCACAGAACAATTAAAAATATTAATGTGTAACATTCTACATGCCCATCTTGACTTCACACGCAGGTGATTGCCTATTTAACTTACAAAGAAAATATAATTATTGCAGGATTGATAATACTACACAGCAAAAAAAGCATTGTATTTTTAATGCAAACATGATGTAAGTAAGGATGTCTAACACTTTAAATTGAAAAAGGGACAGTTAGTCGAATTAGATTCACTTTTTAAAGATAAATGTCAAAGTTTACAATGTTTCTTGTTATTTAAATACCATTCAGCAGGCCTTATAGCAGACTGCAATATTCCAAAGATACCTAAATGAATATTAATATTTTACCTTATTAGGTGTTTTAGCAGGATTTTTTGTCTTTTTGATACAATTTGGACATCTCCACTCTATGCCTTGTTCTTCCATTTGTTGACCCATAGCTTTGGTAATATTAACACATTTGCCGTGAAACCAATCTTCGCAGCCATCACAACAAATCATAAAACGGTTATTATGTGGTTGTCTACAAATACACCACAATCTGCAAAAAATATTTTCCAGAAAAACTTTAACCACTGGAGATAGACTGAAAAATACAGGTTCTGGCGAACGTTGTACACTCTCGTCACAAATAAGACCATGCTTGGCCTACAAAAACCACATTATATAATAATTGGAACTATTTAAAAAAAAAACGAATCAATAATTTATTTACTATTTTATCTACAAATTAAAATTACTTGTAGTGGTTTTTTTTCTACTAAATAAAATTCACAATAGTATGTTATTACTTTGGTAATCTTTTATTTGTGCAATTAATACCCATCCATCTGTGATATCCATAATATGGTATATATGGATATCACACTGATAACGAAATGTTTGAACATTATCTATATAATATAAAATTCAAAGTCCTGACAACTACTAACTGACTGAGATATCAACGCACAGCCCAAACCGCTGAACCTAGAGACTTGAAATTTTGCACATAGATACCATATACAACGTGTAACAGAAATAGCGCACAACCTGAATACAGGTGGTTTGGAATCGGCTTCTGAGTTGAAATAAAAAAAAAATTTTTTGAAATCAACTCAGAAGCCGATCTCAAACCACCTGTATTCAGGTTGTGCGCTATTTCTGTTACACGTTGTATAGTGTAGGCATCCACTAAGAAAGGATTTTTGCAAATTTCACCCCTAAGAGGGTAAAATAGGGGATGAATGTTTGTATGAAAGTCAGTCAGTTTTGTAGTTGGATCTTCAACTTTGGTATTTAGACCCACAATTGAAAAATAATATTTATATGTGTCAGCGTTCTTGACAATTCCATCCCCGAAGACCCCTTCGGCCGAAAAGGGGGATGAAATGTTATATCTGGAAAGTCCTTCATTAAATTTATTATTTAGGCATATGGTTGGAAAGTAAAACAAATAAGCAAACCCATATTTCGTATTTTTTTAAAAATTCGGTATGGGATAAAATGAGAGGACCCACTTGGAGTGCGTTCCAAAACCAGGTGAAGCCAAGTAGACAGCGTTAGATAGCTTTCTAATTGGTGTAAATTAACTATAGTTTAACAAAACTAACCAATGGTGAAAGCGCTTCTTAATAACGACCAATAGTGAGCTACCATTTACTCTACCCCGAGTAAATTGAGATTGTTTTGGAACGCACCCCTAATCACATAAAAACGGCTGATCGGATTTTAATTAAATTAAAAACATAGAATACTTTTTATCCTGGTTATTGGTCCCCTAAGGATTTTCTCGAATGTCCACGAAAAACGAGATGAAAAATCCTGTCATGATCATCTTCTGAGATGGGGTATTTCAAATCATGGCACAAAAATTTTTAAGCAATATGCAAACAGAATATTGTTAATTTTTAGAGTACTAAAATTACAGCATCTGTAATTTTATTAATCCATTTTCATATTAGAAGTTTTGTTAATTAGAAAAATTGCAGTGATAGACTAGAATTTATTAATAATTATGATTTTTTTTTATTACTAATAAAAATTAATCAATATCACTACCAAATCACCCATATACCATTGGTGTTAGTTAAATACCAAATGAAATATTAGAATCAGAATAGAAAGGACACAAAATACAAACAATGTTTACTTTATTACAATAATAATATAAAATACCTGTAAGGATCATCCTCGGAATTCCAGCTCTCTTGAGATTCTGCAGATATTTTATCAACAACTTGTGTTTCAAGTACTTGCTCCTGTTTCTTACTCATCAATTTTTTATTTACATACTGCTTTGATACAGCCTGTACTTGTGGTTCAGGAGTAGTGACTATAGGTTGAACTGGTGCAGGGGGTGGTGTTGGTACAACATCTGCAACACTGGACGTTTCCATTTGGCTTTTTCGTTTCGAAGCTCTTGTTGCTGGAGCTTCAATGGGTGGTAATGTAATAACACGCCCATCACGTCGCACTATTTCTATGGGATCTTTACGGACTGTCGCATTTTTAGCGGATTTTGTAAGTGTTTGAGCATATAAAGTATTAGAAGGTTGTTGGAAATGTGTTTGAATAGTTGGTTTTGGTGGTATTGTATCAACTTTACCCAGAACTTGCTTATCAATGACCTCTTGTAAGTTTTCTGAACTTTCCACTAACTGCGCTACATGCATCAGTAAATCTTCAGTTAATCCTTCTTCTTCTGGTTGCAACCCACCAAGCAAGTCTAGTGTTGGAGACAATGGGCCAGCTAAGCCAGGGCTATTCATAGCACTTGCAGTGGGTTGAATTTTCACTGGGTTAGTAGTCATGCTTGGAGTGTCTTGTAATATTTGAGCCAAGCTTGCTTCATCAAGTTGAGGTATTGTAGCAGTAAGCTCAAAACCTTTTGTTACTTTGTCATCAGGAAGAATTGTTTTATCTTTTTGTTTCATATATTTAGATGTTGCAGCTGTTGCTAACTTTGGCTTTTCAATGGTACTTTCAGGTAATAATTTGATTGAGTCTAGTTTAATTTCATTTGCATTTTCTATTGATTTTGTAGCTGCTGATCCTTTTTTGTCTGTGATTAAAGATTCTTTATCTGATTTTAATGGTGGTTTGTTTTCTGTAGATACCCTTCTAATAACATCGGGTGTAGAAAATAATGAAGTCATGTCGGATAACAAAGCTGTAACATGTGATGGTGTTTTTTTTTCCTTCTTCACTGGCTTTAGAGTTGATTTTGTAACAACTTTACTTTGTTCATTGCTAGTAGGACCACTTAATGATATCTCTGTTGTTGGTATTAGTGTTTCAATATCTATATTGTCTTGCCTTTTCTCTGTAATGCTTTTATTATTGATCTTCTCCTTAATTTCCTTCTTCAAAACACTTTTGTTAGTTTTTATTCTGGAAGCTACTTTAGGATCCAACTTTGAAGGTTTACTGGCACCAACATTTTTCAGTATTCGGGGCTTTAACTTAGATTTTTTTAATTTTAGAGATCCACTTCTATCCTTAGTGTCTTTATAATCTGAATCAGAATCTCTGTCTGGTAAACTGTCACTGGAACTAATGGATGATGATTCTGTACTTTCATCAGTTTTTGTTAAATTTTCCGATTTTCCCAATTCCTTGTTGAAATTCTTAGCCTTTGATATTATAGGCAATGGTTTATTAAGCACATCTTGACCCTTTAATACGATTGGTGACTCCTTGTGATTTATGAGTATTTTTTTACCTTTTGGAATGATTTGCTGCTCTAATATAGTAATTTTTTTCGAGCTTGGGACAGGTTTCGGTGGAGGAGTATGAGTAATTTCAATAACAGGTTCCTCGTAACCCGTGTAGTTATCACTTGTCTGTGATATTGACTGGCTTGGTGATGTGAAAGGTGTATAACAATGATCATTTTGAAAGCCAACCAAACTATTCTCCCTGGTTTCTATTCTCAAAGACTGCAACATTTCAGCACCACTATCTAAAAGAAGAATTCAATTCAATACTTTTATTGTTTTTCCACAATAAAAAGAATTAAAAGCTACCTATTGGACAGTTACAACTAGCCAAGTGAGGAACATTTAAAAGAAAAAGTACTTTCATTTTGTACTATGTTTACTTATTTTTTTTTTTTTACTCTAGATAGATATTTACATTTAATTTTAACACTGAATTCATTAACAAAATATTTTTTAAAAATGTGCAATTCTAGTGAATTAACCCTCCCTGTACCAGGTGGGGTTTGACATACCCCAGTCAGAGGAAAAACGCAATTAACTAACGCTGCAATTACGATGTTGCTGCTCCAATCAGTGTTGCTAAGTCAGTTCGGGGGTCATCGTCAAGAGAGCAGTAGGACCTTATTGAAGCGCTCATGCAGATCACACATCTTGCAAGGTGTATTCATAGAAATTTCTGATTTTACTGTACCAGGTAGGGTGTGACATACCCAAGCATGACGAAAAATCGAATAATTTTAAAACTGTGAAAGCGACAAACTTGGACTTCTCAGTAACTAGAATTACAGTGTTGCTGCTCCGATCAGCGTTGCTAAGTCAGTCCGAGGGTCACCTAGAGAGCAGTAGGACCCTAAAGCGCTCGTGGGCATCACATATCCCACCACGAATGGCGCGTTCATTGAAATTTCTGATTTATATTTGAAAGATTTTATTTTAATTTATGTGTGTCAAGCATTTTAAATGGAATAAAACTTTCAACATAATTAATGATGGTTCACTTTTCTGTGACCAATAAGGAACACCTTTTACATTTATGAGCCATTTCAACTTGCATCTTTAACAATAGTGACAGCAGTAGTGTTTACATTACTTTCCATCAAACAGCAATGATTGTTTTACGAACAAAAACATGTCGCGACATGAATCACATACTATGAGATTATGAGTCATACATCGGCGGGAATTTTATAGAAAGGTTTTTGGTTGAAAAATTCGTTAATTATAGGTTTTTATACTTTTTATTGATAGTTGAAAATTCGTTATTAAGAGGTTGTTTGCAAAAAATGTTGTTAAGGGATATTTTACGTTGACTTTTATGGACAATTCAAGGGATTACAAAGAATTTGTTAAATCGAGGAAGTAGTTATATTGAGGTACGTTATATTAAGGTTGCACAGAGGCCTTAGTATGAGTTTTGATAGTTTTCGAGCTCGATCAAACGTATAGTCTTTCTTCATACATTGCCCACTGTTTCTGATAGTTTACGCTAGGGGCGCTAGTGGGCAATGTATGAAAAGAGACGATACGTTTGATCGAGCTCAAAAACTAACAAACTCGTACTAAGGCCTCTGTACTATCGGGGTCTTGCTAAACTTTACAGTTTAAAATTTTTTCGTTTGAAGCAAGCGCTTTCCATTGACCCTGCCTTCTATTACTGTTGACCAATACAAGACCAATAGAAAACCATATTTTGTTCTGTAAGGCATCTGGTTGCAATTTATAAAAAAAGGTTATTGTTTTAACAAATTGCAACCAGATGTCTTTATGGCTATGTTTGCTAAGGCAATTGGATTGCATCACTCTGGGATCTTCACTCAGAATTCTATTGGTCAACAGGCTAAGGGTAGTCATCGACGGTGTAATACAAAAACGACCCTTAAGGTGGAAGATTAGGGAGACCGCGATAGTACATACTTTTAGTTCAAAATTTTATTTAATCTAAATTATTACTGTGTATTTATAATTACTGGTCACAGTCTTAGAGACAGTACGAACAAGTGGAGCAGATAAATAATTCACTGGTACCCCAGAGATGGGAAGAGAAAGAGAGGTAGTCAACTCAGCAGATGGGAAGACTAACTGCGGGCCCCATTAGGTCCGTTCTGGACGAGAATAGCTCTCGACAGAACACATTGGAAAGAGTTGGAGGAGGCCTTTGCTTTAAGGCACTCAGAGACATATACTTTAGTTTAAGTAATGTAAACACAACTGTAACTAGGTATGTTTTCAGAAATAAAGGCTATTTTATTTATTTATTATTTATAATTACTAAATACTTAATTTCCTCTAAAAAAGATAATCTGCCAACTTTGTCAATTTTATATTTTAGGGTATGTCAAACCCCACCTAGTACGGCACGTGACTTTAGTCACCTGGTACACGGAGGGTTAAAACATACTTTTTTCAATATTGTAATTTAAGTTAATTATTAATGCATATCTATTTATTTATAATTACTAAATACTTAATTTCCTCTAAGAAAGATATTCTGACATTTTTGTCACTTATATTTTCAAACCCTACCTAGTAGGGGTGTATGACTTCTAGTCAGCTAGTTCACAGACAATAATATGATTTAATGCTGATAACCAATCCAAAAGACCAGTAGCAGTATGTAGTGATCAACTAAACTGTGAATGTGGGGCAGACCAACCACCATGTCAGCTGTATCAATGAGTTGTCCAATGCAAGTTACACCCCTGTATGCATATTTAGAAATCATTTACAAATTAAACCTCCATAGTTACTTTAAAACAGGTTAAAACGAACATAACTAATTTTAGCACAATTTATTTACCATATTTTATGATGCTGTTGGGTTCATCATAGTAACTATCAACAGATAATGTAACATGAGGTATTTTATCATCTTCTGATTCAGAGTCTGTAGCATCATCAGGTTTACCTTCATGCCCAACTCTCACCACACTTATACCTGCAGCTTGAGTGCCATCAGTGCCTGTTGATACATCAATAAAACTATTTAGAAGCAGAAGAAGAGATAAATGTTTAAGATGACACATTGACAGGGTAATTATCTCAATAAGGAAAGCTAGGTCATAATAGAAGTTTTTTGTTGATAATAAGGTATCTATTTACTTCAAAACTATAAACATTATGGATATGGAAAATATGGATGAAATTTGCACATTAATTTCACTGATGACAAAAATAAATAAATGAGAAAGAAAATTAAAGAGTTTCAAACATATTTTTCATAAAACTTGATCTTCAAAATGAATGTAAAATCAATGTTTATTAGAACAGATGCAACTTCAATTATTCATTTAGTGATCAGGTTCAGCTCATGTGCAATTTGACTAATGTTCTTTTTGTATATGGGTTTTAGGTGCTATGTGACCAGCTTATTTATGCACAACAAATAGATAAGCAGTGTATGTGAATTCTAGTACCTAGTAGTCAGAGTGTAAAGAATCATACTGTACTGTTCATTAATAGGTTAGTGTAGTCAAAAGTACTGCTAACTGATACAGATTTAACCCGGCAACATGGGGGTTGGGTCTGTGAGACCCGGCATATTTTATTTTGTTTGAAATTCGGTAACTGTGCATGCTACGTTGCCGATCTTTTCAGTAGTTGGAGCTGATGAGTCGTTTTAAGCATCCAAGTGGTAACTGCATTGATTGTTACACGAGCACAAAGTTGAAAAGGGTCTGTGAGACCCATCCCCGCATTTAGTGTAATAATTTCGGGCCATTTTGAATACATATGTTTTTAATTCTTAACAATGTATTCATTCTTTTATAATTAGTTTTTTATTACTTTTTTATGATTTTATATATACTCTTTATTGCATTTGTAAAAACATGTTACAAAATTTAAAAATACAATTGTTAGCAAAGGCGAACTTATCTCTAAAAGAGATCTCTTCCAGTCAACCCATGAATGCGTTTGAATATTTATGTAGGGGACAATGAAATGCAATATAAAGGTAAAAAAAAGATATTATAGACAAGATAATAATAAAAAACATACTTAAATAAAATACATACATATGACATTACATATACATACACACATTACATATTACCTATATGCATACATACACACATTACATATTACAAATACATACTGGGTGTAAAAGACATGAGCAGTCAAACGAAAACCACGTATTCTATACATCAAAATAAGACATATTTCAAAAAAAATATTGCTGGGAAATGATTTTTATTTTTTGGTGTTACAAAAAATTGCAAATTGTACCGCGCAATGTAAAGGGCTCAACTCGCACGCAACTCGCAAAACCGCGATAATTTTGCTTGACGGCGGCCCCGTTCGTTAGTGTCCGTGCGCATCGAGTGAGCTACATTGAACGCTAACGTTTTGAAGCCATTTTTTGTTATGAAATACTAAAAAAAATGATAATGTTTCTTTGGACAATAATTAAGAAATAACGTATAGAATACGTTTTCATAAAAAAATGAAAAAAAAAATTTTGACTTTGACCTTCAATAAAATCGTAACTATCAATTTCCCAGGTATAGTCTAAAGGAAGAAAAATGTTAAGACGGTGAGCAGAATACATGGTTCTCGTTTGACTGCTCATGTCTTTTACACCCTGTATAATAAAAATATATATCAATTATAGATTTTTTGTAATAAGTGCTTCTTCAGTCTTATTTTGAAAGTAGTGGCAGACGGACTATCTTGGATTACGGCTGGTAGACCGTTCCATCGCAGAGCAGCTTGAAAAGAGAAGGAGTGAAGGTGAAAATTGGTGTTGCCCTTCGGGAGCTCAAGCATTTTAGTAACGCAAGGCCGCCTAGAGCGAGTGGGAGGTGGAGAGAGCTGGAATCGGGATCGAAGGTAGGAAGGAGCATTAGGATCATTCAGTATTTTATAGAGATTGGAAAGGAGATGCACATTACGCCGATCTCGAATCGGAAGCCACTCTAACTCTCTACGAAATGCAGAAACGTGATCGTATTTTCGCAGGCCATAAATAAATCGTATGGCCAGATTCTGTAGACGTTCTAGTTTGTTGAGTAGTTCCTCAGTTACATCCAAATAGCATATATCAGCGTAGTCAAGAATAGGAAGTAAAAGAGATTGCGCTAGCATAATTTTGGTTTTAAAAGGGAGAAAGTATTGAAGTCGCTTGAGAGAGTGATAGGAGAAATGCATACGCCTACTAACTTCATTAACTTGAGACACCCAAGACATATTACAATCTATTATAAGACCAAGATTTTTCACTCTATCCATGTAGGCAATAGCAGTACCATTGTAAAAAAGTGGAGGTAACGAGTTGATGTCAAGTTTGTTTCTTAATCTGCTACTACCAACAATAATCGCTTGTGACTTAACAGGGTTAACTATCAAGCCGAAAGATTTTGCCCATGTCAGAATGGAAGATAAATCACTGATTAAGGCAGCAATAGCATCATTGATCTCGTTCAACCCCGAGTGCCTATAGATCTGCAGATCGTCAGCATACAGATGGAATGAAGAAGATATAGCATTAGAAATTTTATTTATGAAAACTGAAAATAAAAGAGGAGAAAGTACGCTACCTTGGGGCACACCAGCAGTAAGAGCGCACCAATCAGATCTAGTGTCGTCCATTTTTACACATTGCTGGCGGCCAATTAAGTAAGATTGAAACCATTGAATAGTCGGAAGTGAGATGTTAGCCGAGCGAAGAGTACCAAGGAGTATGTCGAAGTCTACAGAGTTGAAGGCGCTACTGAAATCAAGAAGACATAGAACTGTGAGTTTAGTACTGTCCATAGCTGATCGGATGTCTTCTGTGACATTCAGTAAGGCACCAACTGTACTGTGAGATGGTCGAAAACCAGATTGGAGAGGACACAGCAGGGAATAGGTTGAGAGAAAGGAGTATAATTGGTGATGTACGACAGATTCAAGGACCTTTGATAGGAGTGGTAAGATAGAGATAGGGCGATAATCTGCTAAGGATGACGGGTTCGGGGATTTAGGCAAGGGAATAACGTAGGCTTTCTTCCACGACGTTGGGAAAACATTATTTGTCAGCGAAAAATTAATAATGTGAGTGATAACATTGATGATGTCATCCAATATCGGAAGAACCATGTCGAGACTGAGGGCATCACTTCCGATGGCCTTAGTGCTAATACCCTTGATAATCTTCGCAACGGCATCCTCTGAAACAGGACTAAGAGTGAAAGACGGACAGTCGGGCGGAACAAGACTTGCTAAATAAGAGAGTGAAGCCGTTTTAGGGTCTAATATAAACACCAAGTGATAACAATTTGCCGTCACACGGCAAGTGACACTTGAAGCATTAAAATCACTTGCCATGTGACAGCGCGTGACACTGCATTAGCAGCCTACCCCCTCTTTTCCCCACTACCCCAAAAAATTTGGTACTTCTTTCTAAAGTGCTTCTAAGTACTAGTATAATTCATATGTAATATCGGATCTTTGAGACTCAACCCCGACGTCCGTGTAACACTTTTCCACCCCCATGACGACGGGTTAAGAAAAGAATGAATTGGATATAGATGCTACAATCACCGCAGTCCAAATTGCGCATATATGCGCTATCGGCACCGATAGCACGCATACGGAGTGAATCAAATTGAACGTATTGGCACCAACGAAGTCATTAAGCAGTGCTAACGGTGCACACGAAAAAGAGGTAGTGCAGTGTGTGCGCAAATGTGAAACTCGAATTTGATGTTTAAGTATGTGAATTATTAGAGTAAACATTTGAGTTTTGAATTAATAAAGACTCGTTATAGCTACTTTATTTACTACAATAATTTTATTTTACTCTATTAATAATCCTAGAGTGCTATTTTAGTGTTTAAATGGTTTTTAAATAACCTCTTCTTAGACGTTGGACATTTACACACAAAGTGTGAATCAAATTGATTGCGCGCAAATAGTGCACATAGCACCGTATTCAATTCGGTCCAAGGCGTTTGCACTGTTGGTAACGTTCGTAGTGTTTGCGCATCTTGGACCGCATGGAATGATCTGGAAGCACTTTAGAAAGAAGTACCAAATTTATCGCTTTTTTTTAGGGTGGTGGGGTAAAGAGGGGGGAGGCTGCTAACCCCCTCTTACACATTTTTTTATATAAATTGCATAGATTAAAAAAAACTAAATATGAAAATTCAAAATACTATTATTTCATCAAGAAACACAGAACTGTTTTACGTCCCAACTTCTGCAAAATTTATAAAAAATAAGAAAAAAATCCTAATTGCATCATAAAAACCCAAAAGACATCTAACAGTCATTTAATAAAATGTGAAAAAGTCGTTTCTGGCGCTTCGCCGGCCGCTGCCGCGGCACGCGAGCTCCGCACGCTCGGCTCGCGCGTATAGGTCGCAAGTCTAACCTAACCTAAACCAATGTTATACCTACCTAATTATTGCTTTGTTGTGGCTGAATGAAATAAGGTCCTTTGCTTTACTATTATCGATATAATTTTAAAACAACAACAACTGTCAAACTATTTGATAAAATATTTTCGAAGTAAATTTGTATGTAATTTTGGAATATTTTATCTGAGCATTCATATAAACTAAATTGCAATTAATGTGATAATCTATAGTGCCTCTATCTACACATTAAGTATGAAGCTATTCTTTAAGGTACCTCTTTCTAAAGCTGAGCCAATGATCTTTTATATTTTGGCGCCAAAATAATAAATCAATTCGCTACAGGAAATTTACAGAAATATTTTATTTTTTACCAATAAATCTAGTATCAGAAACGTGACTACCGCTAATATAAATGTAGATAGGTACTTAAGTAGTTCTGTGGGGGGTACCATTAGAGAATTATTTATTTAGATTGCTTCTTGTGCCTTCAAAAAACATCGTTATTCTATTTTATGGGGCTTTTTAAAGAATATGCTATAAAAGTAATGATCATAACTTACCCATTAGCGTCCCAAGCAAGTTCTGATCAACAGAGAGAGATCCATCCTTGTTTACAATAACAACAACAGAACTGTCGGCCTTAGTGGAAGGTCCGTTTAGATCAGTATAGTTAGTAATCACAGTATTTGACATCTTAGTAAAATCTAATGCAACTTTACTACTGCACTGACTCTATTTTTAGCCATTTTAACACACATGCACCGCTTCTATTTATGACGCATTCTAGTAGCGAACGCCCGACGCCATTTTAAAATCGTATTTGGCCGCGCAATGGTTTTAACGCAATATTAAATTGTCTTCTTCTGGATATTTATCACAATAAACAGAGATTTTTACATTTAAAAAGCTATTATTACACATGTATGTAATTGTAAACTTATAAATTTTAAAACCAAAATATGTGAAATTCAAAGCATGCATGCATGCACGCAACGCACCACAGACTAGTTAGAGAGCACAGACTAGTTAGAGATCACAGACTAGTTCGACATTTAGAGATTTATACTTTCCCCAGTCTATGATTTATATTCTCCTCTCTATAATCTGTGATTTTTTAAGTTTCTTGCTTAGAGAAAGAATCCTGTTCTTTGTCTAAGGTTTCTTGTATCATGGACTTAGACAATGAATCCTGCCTCGCGAGGCTTAGTTGTTATGTAGTTTATGGCCTCGCTCACGTACACACTCACGAGGCTTGGCCGCGCGGCTTGGCCTCATGGAGCCGCGCGGCCCTAGTGGGGACGCTGCTGCTAAAGGACAAATTTTTTGACTTCGCTTTTTTATTGCTAGTGTGCCTTCCAGTTTTACCTATTTTCTTGTGCCATACGTAGTATCTCTAAAGCCGTGTCCCCACTAGAGCCGCGCGGCTCTATGAGGCCAAGCCGCGCGACCAAGCCTCGTGAGTGTGTACGTGAGCGAGGCCATAAACATAAACTACATAACAAATAAGCTTCGCGAGGCCGGGCCGCGCGGCCACAGAAAGCTGCGCGGCTCTAGTGGGAACACGGCTTTAGAGATACTACGTATGGCACAAGAAAATAGGTAAAACTGGAAGGCACACTAGCAATAAAAAAGCGAAGTCAAAAAATTTGCCCTTTAAACCATAATTCCTACCTATCCCTTTCTAGCTCTCCGCACAAGTAATATGATGAAGTACACATACGTATGACGTGAGCGTACTAAGCAGCGTCCCCACTAGGGCCGCGCGGCTGCTGCCTTTCAGCTTTACCTCTAAATTTATCTTTCAAAATGATACTCTAAATTTATCTGACTACGCCTAAGCAAGAAGCTTAATAAGTAACCGTTGAATAGGTACAGAACGATTATCTGCATAGGAGCTGATCGGCTTATCTGCTGTTTTCCGTACATAAAAAAATACTGTAACTCTGTTAAACTAATGATATTTGTGAAGAGGTTTTCTTGATCTATGGGCGTTTGAACCTGTTCAGTTTCAGATATTGAATAAGGCGTGCGATGTGCCGTGTGCCGGGGCGCCATCGCCGCATGAGTCAGGCCGCCCATTGCGCGATGTAAAATTACCAACTCTTTCTTTAAATATTCAATAAAAATAAAATCAGTTTATGCCAAAATATATTTTTTTCGTTTTAGAGAGCGTTCCCTTTCAACCTGTATAAAATTAAAGACTTGGCTGTTTGGGCTAGATCCCTTTGTTGTCCCATAATAGGGAAACTTTAAGAAAAAAATTCGAGTGTTTGGCGGGTAATCATGGCGTCTGGATGTCGATCTTTATTTCGATAATTCAAAATTGCTTCGGAGTGGATTTTGTGCAGTGAAAGTGGTGTCGTTTTGTTGCATAAGCATCCGTGTTGACGAACAGTTATGAGGAATCATTGAAATAAAGGTTTTGTGTATGTGGCGTTGAGAATTGTATAGTGGTTGGAAATCCCACTATACAATTCTCATCAGTCACCATCATGAGGTCTGTACCATGCATTTCTCGCCAAGCACTCCCTAGATGCATTAAAAAGTGTGGCACCCACATTTTAATGCAAAAATCAAGAAAGAAGATGAAACTAAAGACTTGGCTGTATGGGCTAGATCCCTTTGCCGTCCCGTATCAGGGAAAATTCAACCAAAAAAAAAAAAAGAAAAAAATTCTCTTTCTTAACAAATTTGACATTTGTAAGTTTTGAGGTTAAGATTTCTTTTCCACATCGCAAGCAAAAGAGAAAATCAGTTTATTTGTATCAAAAGAAAAGAAGAAACATCATGAGTTACTCAAAATTTGACCTTACGTTTAAAATAGGCCAGTATTTAGACCGGCATCTTGTTTTTCCATTACTGGAGTTTTTAGCTGCTAAAGAGGTAACCTTAGTCGTCATCATTATTGTTTCATATAAATATTATTTTGATTTTGAAGTAAAAGTGGTATTTTTTATATGCACTTACTTGTATGTATGTACTTCTATGTGTTTATTGTTTTAATATTTCCCTTTAATATTATTTCAGACTTACGATCAATCCGAACTTTTACAAGCTAAGTTGGAAATACTAAGCAAAACCAATATGATTGATTATGTTATTGATATTCGGGGAATGCTTTATCCCGATGAAGACACCCCTGAAGTAAGTAATGGTTGAAAAATATAACTACCAAAATAGGCAGATGCAAAAATGTGATTTCAATGTTTGTTGAATTTTTTTACAGGAGATTAAATTGCGAAGAGGCGTAGTTTTATCCCAGCTACAAGTCTTGCAAGATGCCGTGGAACCTGTGTTGAGACTTATGCAAAGAGATGATGTTATGAAAACTGTTGAGACCATGAGGGATCCTAAAACTTTGATAAATTATTTAACAACAAACAAGGAGTTTGAGGTATTTAAAACTAAATACAAATTGAAATAGTTTTGAAATTTACAAATAGAAAGAAATTAACTAAATCAACATATTGTTTTGTTATTTTCAGTTTAAAATTGACATGATAGATAGCATGTATTGCCTCGCAAAGTATAGATATGAGTGTGGTAACTATGTGGAGTCTGCGTCATACCTATACTTCTGCCAACTAGTTATGTCTCCCACAGATAAGGTAAGTGTTTATAGATAAGTTTATTTGACTCATGTGTATTAAGTGTCATGAAGTATTAAAGCAAATTGTCAAGTAAAGCAGTCATAACAAGTACATTTTAAGTGTATGAAGGAAAAAAATCTTGTAGAGGTTTTCTGAGTACACTACACAATGTATTTGTAGAAATCATGTAGTCGACACTGTGTTGTGGTGAAGTGGTCAGTAAGGCTGCTTACACCTCAGGTGGTCCGGGTTTGGTTCCTGGTAGTGGCAAATGTTTGTGTGATGAACACGAAAATTTGATCACAAGTCATGGTTGTTTATAAATATATTTAAGTTTATTTATGAGATTATGTATATTTGTCTGTTATCTAGTAAAATCTATATATATAAAAATCAATTGTGGTTCATTTGTCCCGCTAAAACTCGAGAACAGCTGGGCTGATTTAGCTGATTTTGGTTTTGAAATGTTTGCCGTAGTCCAGGGAAGGTTTAACCCTTAACCACCTGACATACGTCTCTCAGATGCAAGGAATTTAAAAAGGTTGATATTTTGGGGTGCAAAACACGCATTAACTTGTATGTCCCTGTACCTTCCTGACGTGTCCTTCAGTGCTGCCCATGCGCTGGTTGTGGTCGGAGGTGCGTGCGTTTATCACTGGTAAGTAAAAAACCGTAATTGTGCGTCTGTGAGATGTATGGTAGGTGGTTGTGTGACTACTACATCGTTCGCTTATCTGCTCAAGCTCAAGGAGATAAAGATTGAATCCATTCCGAAGACAACTTGCCTTCTCGAACTGTTTAATTTGCGACTCTAAAATGAAACGTAGAACACAGTGCATGTGTTTTGAGTGCAAAAAGCCGATCTGTATCGAATGTTCCCAAAAAATGTGCATTTACTATCGTGAAAATCTATAAGATTGCTGCCCTACAATTTTGCAAAAGATATGATTATAATGAGAGAGTTTTGATGTTATATTACTTGTTGATTATTATATTTTAATAAATAGAAAGATAAAAGTTCCTAAGTTATGTGATTATTTTTGTGGATCTCGTTTTTTGAATACAATAATATTCAAATTAAAATTAAGATGTTGTTTCAAACAATTTAATATTCCAAGAAAATGTAGAAATTTGTATCTGCCTTGCTTGCTTTAATAAATACTTTGATATGTATTTTATTTGATTTTAATTAAAAAACAAACCATTGACTTTTGGATTTAAAAATTGCGAGGAAGATATAAAAACAACAATTTAATTTTCTCATATTCGTTCTCATATTTCATTATGTTTTGCCTACTTTCCTGTCAAACATTTGACGTTTCGTCCCTTCGGTATCGACTCGAATTGAAGCACGTATTAAATTAAGGGTTTTGAATCGACAACATATGTCGACATTACTCAGATTATTGCGTATTTCTTAATCAATCAAACAATTTTTATATTTATGGCTCCTGTCAGATTTGATGATAATGCCAAGATCCAGTTTTGGAAAAGACACGGATTGTAAGATTATTACTATTAATTTTGTGATTATTATCCGGTTGGATAACCTGTGGACAAGGCATATATAATAAGTTGGTTAGTTATGTTAACTTTAACAAGTCCTCTGCAAAACTAAAAAAGCTAATCAAAACACACCAAAACCAGAACCTACAGACATTCCTTTTAGGATTGACCCCATCTATAGACACAAATTACTCACTATGGAAGGCTACCAAAAACCTGAATAGACCAAAAACTCTCGTACCTCCAATCAAAAATGCCTCTGGGAACTGGGTCAGATCTGATGCAGAAAAAGTCACAACATTCGCTGAACACCTTCATAGCGTATTTCAACCATTTCCAGAAGCAACTTCAGAACATAGCACTGAAATAAAAGAATATATGGAAAGTCCACTGCAGATTTGTCTACCAATAAAATCGACAAGTCCCCAAGAAGTGTTGAATAGAATTTGTTTTTGATCTTTGCATCCAAAATATATCAATTACACAGACTGTCAACCATGTGTCTTATAGTTAACTACGAAACATAACTTAAATTTGTTCTTGATTATACTCAAGAAGCATGTGTTTGTGTATGTCATTCTCACTAAAAAGATCTTGTGGCGGTGTCGTCTTGCGTCGGGTCGTTACGTTCCCTAAAATATGGTAGAGCGAAGCGATGGGTGATTCTTGCGTCATGCCTGTGAACAGGTGCCGCCAATGCGACCTGGTCATCTCAAGTTTTCTTAAACTTTTTATTAAGCTATTGCATAGCGTTTATCGCGGGCCTTGAGCGCGGGGACCGAATCCAGAATCCAGAAATTCGGTAACGAAAAAACCTCACGCTCCCCACTCCGATGGGCAAGGAGGTGTGGCTTGAAGGCCGTGCATCGTCTAACGTCGTTTCAGTTCGGGAGTCTTCGACACGGCGTTGTGTGCGTGCGATTAGACGTATTGTACGCTGCTGTCACGACAGTGAATAGCTGTACTTGTAAAATTTGTGTATAAAGTGTTTTGAATATGAATGTTAATTATTTCAGTGTACGTTTTAAACGTCTTCTAGTAATAAATAACATTTTAATACGCATAAGCAGCTGTTTATGAGAAAGTATATAGGTGTATAGGTATTTATGTACAACAGTGAATAGCTGTACTTGTAAAATTTGTGTATAAAGTTTTTTGAATATGAATGTTAATTATTTCAATTATAAAATTAATATCAAAGAAAAAGAAATACTGCACGAATAAAATAAATAAATAAAATTTTAATTGCATAAGTTGATACAAAATGCTATGCAATAGCTTTACCGCGGCAGTCCCCGAGTGCCACGCGTCTATTTTTTTTATTTTATGTAAATGTAGACAATGTAGTTATTTATTCTTAGATGGATAAATGTATGACACATGCAATTAATAGGACAATTTTGTTTGTGTATAATTTTGTGTAAATAACTAATGTAATATTGGACTTATTTTTGGTATACCATACAGGGGCGGCCCTAGCTAAATTTTTAGGTGGTGCGAAATCTCTTGGTTCATGCAGTTATGCAAAATTCTAAAATTAGAAGCTGACAATGATTCTAACTCCAACGTAACCATCCAAACTTAGAGATACACTTGGCAATTCCCCACGGGCATTGCCAAGTGTATCTTTATTACTCTAGCAGGATAACACCCGTGAAACTTTTACTAAAAAAAACATAATATAAAAAATAATAGTATAAAGAAACGAAACTCTCTCTCTTTCTATCTTCACAAACATATATCCCTCTCAACTTCCGTTCGCCTTGCCCGATCACACTTTTCGTAATGCTCTAGTCACGCATTTACCAGCTCTCCCCATGTCAAGACTGCGTAAAGAAGTTTTACTTCAATAACCTTCTTTCTTCGGGATCGGACTGGCTTAAACGTAGATTCTATCCCACCCTAGGAAGCTATTTTCTTAGCTGTTATTTTAGCAGACGAATTAGTCCAGTACTGCTTCACAAATTTCGAGCAGTTTTTCAGCAATTGCGATGCGTTTTCTAAGTCCATAGTTTCAGACTACATAGCTTTATTTACAATATTTACATGAAAAAGTATATCGTACCAAGCTTCCATTGTAACTGTGAACTCAAATAGCTTCTAAATGTTATGAATCAGTGAAAAAGCCTCTGATGCAGCAGTTGAGTCATTCGTTTCTTCGTGAAGATTTAAAAAGCCATCATGAACTGAAGAGTAGTTATAGCGAACAGAAGCAAGGCTGGAAACTTTACTCTCCCAGCGAGTTTCGCAAATATTTTTCAGTGATAGATAATCCTTCTGTGTGTTTGGATATGACTTCCCACGTCTTTGTTGATCCAGAGAATAATACAAATAGTCTTAGGATAAATCCAAATAAAGAAACCGATTTAACGAATGATTTAACTGCATTTTAATTTTTCCTTGATCAATTTCACCTTGCTCGCACCGCCCACACGATTTGAGCGCACGATCGATAGATAGTCGATCGGCGGTCGGATGTTTTCGGCGCCCCTCTTATGACGGCGCCCTGTGCGACCCGAATAATAAGGATGAAACAAACGACTCAACACGCAAATCACGTCGCTCACCACTTCAACCGACCTCACTCTTCAACGTCCGACAATCAAATGGGGCGAGAGCGAACTAACGATTGCTTTTATGCCGGCGGTTGTGATGACGTCATGATTCGCAACGATTCATTCCTCATTTTTCCTAACAGTAGATTAATAAAGCAACATAAACCTATCATTGTTTACCACAATATGGTGTATTAGCTAAAGAAACTGGTTTAATTCTGTCGTATAGGAATTGACCCAGAATATCAAATTGTCAACCAGTGATATTAAAGGCACTGCCTGGTTCTTCAAGTTTCGCATACAATCGTTGTTAACACTACTTTAACATATAGGTCCTACATAGACTATTTTTAAGTGTTTAATAAAAATAATAGTAGATATTAATGTAATTCATAAAGTATGCCTTGTATGAACTACATATTATAGCTACATATTTAAAATTAAATAAAACACATACTTTTACCTTTGAAGCATATATTTTAGATTTAGTCTATTTGAGAAAAATACATGTTATAAACATGTTACATTAGTTATTATTAGAAATGTCATCATCAATATCATTTTTAGTAGTTTTATAGTATTTATCTTCAAATACCTTAAAATTCTGAACCTAAAAAAATATTTTACTAATTAATTATTTTGCAAATAATTAGATTATGTTAGTTTGAATAATTACTTACTCACTAAATTGTAGGAAGAGTTATCATAATAAGTGTGGCATTTTCCTCTGTGAACTAGCAATTCTGAGGTGGAAGGATAGCTATCACCACAAATTTCACATTGGTAAACATATGTACCCAAATGTTTGTCATTGATTTTGGCCTGAAAATGACCAATTTTGTATCTAAAAAAGAAAGAAATTTATGAGACACTAAGAAATAAATTTGAAATTATTTTTGCTTTCCATTCACACATTGATTTACCTGTGGTTGTACAATTGCTCATAGTTTCTAAATTTCTTGTCACATGCATTACACAACATAAACTTTGGCATAGAAAAATTATAATGGCTACTAAGCCATTGACAGGTCAGCCAATGCTCTTCAGCGGATTTGTAGGAGGTGAATGTTCCATTGCACGAATTGCATTTATAATTATTTTCTGTAGTATGTGTTTTTGCATGTCTAAGTAATCTAGGTATACTTGTAAATACCTTCTCACAGAACTCACACTGCAGCAGTGAGGACGTTTTTATTTCCCATACTCCATGTGTGTTTTCTGTTGAACAACATTGCTTAGAATGTTCCAAAGCAATTTGATACTGTGGCCAAACTTGGAAGCATTCAATACAAGTCCAAACAATTTGCCATCCAGGTTGTGGTTCTATCATAGAATGTCGCATTGTATAATGCCTCTTTAGCCCAGTTTCATAGACAAAACATTTTTCACAAACCTCACAGGGGAAAGACTTTGGCAAAACTGTTTGCATTATTTCTTTCTTCTTGGTGTAATTTAAAGTTCTATTAAGCATTTGGATATTCTCCATAATACGTGCATTATTTACCTTAACTTTCTCCAAGCTATATTCTAGAGGACAGACAGTGTTTAGAGATGACATATTTTGGTTATTAGCCAAGCTCGTCACATTACTGCTACAGTAATAATTTTCACTTGGTAGCTTGTTACTAGTCTCGATGTAATTATTATTAAATTTTTTGTCAGGATTTAAAACCTTATTGAATTTTTCATCTCTATTATTTCTGTGGTCATCTGTATTGAACTTTTGATACGCATTTATGTCAATATTATTTATTAATTTTGCACAAGAGTCTAAATTTAATTTATTTATGTCATCCTCTGAAACAATCTTGACTACCAAACGAGGCGACTTCACATTATCTTTTTTTGTCTGGTAGCTTTTACCATCCAGCCATTCACTAACTTTATTTTCCGAAGAATCATCTTCTATATTTATTTCTAAATATTTGTAATTAATGCCTGTCTCAAATTTATGAACTATTAATTTTGCTGACATCTTGCAAAGACTCGTAATAACTGTCTGTCCTGCCCAGGATTCTTTGTCTAAGGTCCTGCCCTTATGGTCCTGTCCAATGACGTAGAATTCTTACGTCATTGGTCCTGTCTAATTTACTTTGACACTATTAACTTTTTTTCGTGTTTCATACCATAAACATAAAATTAAAGTGTGTAAAGCTTAGTGTAAAGAGATTTTATTTATGACTTAAATGATTATAGTTTCCAAATTAATTTCTAAGCATTAAGACACCATTAAGCTTAGAGCATGCTCTAAGGCTCTAAGCCATTAAGATATGATCTTTGTGATCATTCATCATTAATTGGCTTATGCTACAAATAAATTTGAATTAAACTCTGACTTCTGAGATGATTTTCAGTGATCAGTCCTGGTTGACGACTTTTCTTGTTTGTTTTCGAGAATATTTTTGTCGACGAGAATATGTTGCCGATGGCGACATGATTTGTGTACGTGCACGGTCGGTCACGGAACGGTATATTGGGCATTGTGTCATATATAAATTCATGCAAAGATTCATGTTTTTACACAACCACTGGTTTTGTACTCTGTGTTTTTATACGTGCCGGTACGGTTACGGTCATGGTATCATACGTACAGACAACAGCACGTTGGGTTACCACAAACTGTCAAATTTTCCCAATCGATTATGCACTTTATATTGAATAGCCTTAGGTTGAAAATCGTTTGGAGAAATTTGACAGTTTTGTATAGCCTGGCGTGCTGTTGACTGTACATTGTAGCAGGCAGACGCCATAAGTGAGCCGTTGGCACAGTCAACAGCTGGGTATGAACTCTAAAGGTGAGTCCAGACTCTATAACAAAATTTGTTATAAAACATGTTTTATTGATGTGAATAAAATTGTTTATATGTATCTTGTTTTATGTTGCAATGCTATACTATACTACAATGTTAAGTAATGTGGACGTGTATGTAAGTTAAAGAACGTGTACATAAGTTATACCGATGTGTTACTTACTCTGGACTCACCTTTACCCAGTCAAAATTAAAATATTTTAATACCCCTTACTACTATTGTGCTCCTCTTGTGGTTTGATTGAGTAGGTAGCAAAATATAACTTCGTAAAGGACAGTTGTAAGTTAATATCAGCATATTTTTATGAAGACAGATACAATTAATTTTCCGAACTTTTCAGAATTACCTGTCGGTTCTGTGGGGTAAATTGGCAAGTGAAATTTTGGTACAAAATTGGGATGGTGCTCTTGACGACCTAACCAAATTGCGTGAATTCATCGACAATGGTGGTGCAGGCGCCACTGCAAACAACATGCAAGCGCTGCAGCAGCGCACTTGGCTGATTCATTGGTCACTTTTCGTATTTTTCAACCACGTAAAAGGACGTGACCTGATTATTGAAATGTTTTTGTACAAACCACAGTAAGTAAACCACTCTTTTTTACTCCCATCTGTCATTGGTCAGCAGTGGCGTCGACGTCATAGACTGCGCTGACTGTTTAATTGAACTTCTTAATCTACTTAAAATTAACGTTTATTAGCATTTATCTACAATTAATGTAGGTAGGTAAGTACATTAGTACTTGCTAGGTAATGTACTTACTAGGTAGGTGCGAGCCTCGGTGATAGTTTTTACAAATTTGTTGAAGAAATAAACAATTTATTATTATTATTAGTTCTTTCTTCTACCATGATCCCAATTTATTTGGTGTCGGTGCAGGATGTCTTGATATCGACAATACTGCTAAAGGGGTTGGCTTTAGATTTTTACCGCCGGCCTCCTGCCTGACTCCAATCCTCCTTTGGAAACGACTACAATCTTTCGACAGCACCCGGGACCACCTGCTTAACGTGATTTCCGAAGGACGGAGGAAAATCGAGGTGAAATAGTTCTCGGTCACGCATTCCAGTAACGACTGCGCACTGCACTTGGTAGCTTAACTTACGTGATCGTTAATAAGATCGTACGCCCGCGGCGTTATCGACCTCTTCTATAACATGCATTGGGAGGCATGACATTATGAATCATTTGACTTATTAATAAATTCTATGCCTCCGACTGCATGTTACTATGTTGAACAAAAGTTCTAAAAACTACCATCAATATATTTAATTATAGAAATCCGTTCAGCCGTTTAAAGGATATGAGGTAGTAAATATTAGAAATATACATACATACAAGATACGCGCGAAAAACAACCCTTTCCTTGCAGTCGGATGCTTCATGATGTTAACAAATAAGCAACATTATCAGAGCCGCAGGGGCTGCTCACATTCGGGAATTAATGCACTACATACTTATTCTGCAATTTGCAGTAAAGCGGCACTGCATCATATTCCGAAGCAGAATATATTTAATCTAAGATCATTGGTACATAAGTAATATTATATGGTAGTACATGTAGGTCCTTGCCTTTAATAAACCTTAATTTTACTATACAAGTATTCTGTTTTCAGGTACTTAAACGCTATTCAGACAATGTGTCCTCATATTTTACGATACCTGGCGACTGCGGTTATCATAAACAGATCGAGACGCAATGCACTCAAGGATCTGGTTAAAGTTATTCAGCAGGAAGCCTATACGTACAGGTTAGTAGCAAAACTGGTGAATCGCCTAGGCACTATTAGACGGTATTAGATTCAGATATTTTTTGATATCAGCACTGGCTGTGTCTCATTTCATTCTTTTATATCGAAGTATAGATCGTCTAATCTAAAACTGAACGCACCTGCATTGACTTATTCTTACATAGACAATCAGTGTACAGATGGAACACACTCAAATTTGCTACATTCGTTGGTCATTCAGTTGATTCAGTCGCCGGCTAGACACGAAAGTGGCAGCGCGCTTTGATCACTCACAAAAGTACCGTCAGCATTAAGTTAAAAGTTTAGTTTTAGATTAGAGGATCTCTAGCACTAATTTGCTTTTCTTAACTGTATGTATAGACACTAATAAGTTTGTTTTCCTTTTAGAGACCCGATCACCGAGTTTATTGAGCATCTCTACGTGAACTTTGACTTCGATGCCGCCCGCAGGAAGCTGAACCAGTGCCATGCTGTCCTATCCACAGATTTCTTCTTAATCGCCTGTTTGGAGGAGTTTGTTGAGAATGCCCGCCTTATGATCTTCGAAACATTCTGTCGTATTCATCAAGTAATCAGTATAGGGTAAGTATTTTTTAAGGAGTTGTTTTATTTGTTATCTAATTTATAGAGTAGATCTAGTTATATTTTGGTGTCTGTAAATTGATCTTTGTAATAAAATTATTATATTCTATAGTAGGTAATAATTTTATGTCACTATTAGTCACAATCTATTTTCAATTTCGGAATAGCCATACAAAACTAGAAATCAGTTTGAAATATGAATTGTTCGTAAATATTAATACCAATCTACAGTACAGTATCAAATGAACGCGGATGAATCATGATTGTAAGTTGGCGAGGTTGGCGCCGCCAAACCAAACTTGGACAATAACTTTAGCTATATAGCCATATCGTATAATATGCCGTATTACCAAAAGGCGCGCCGCATTGAAAAACGTCGCTATTATGTAATGCGGCTATTATGTAATCTCACGTTTAGCCGGATTGTGGTTGCAAATAAAGCGGCGTCCAACGGCAATGAAGAGGGACTAATTTTCTTCGTATTTCCGGTCCGGACTTGTCAGTATAGAAGTTTTGAAGCTAACAATTACACTTATGTTTAAATTTACTATTTTAACGAATGTTATCATTTATCAACATTTGCGCTTCTAATTTTAATATTAATTTCACTTTCTTTAGACACTGTTGTCGATCTTCTCCTTCATGCCGTCCAGTCCAATTCTCATATATTCCCTATGTCTCGGTAAAATTAGAGGACCTCTTACCTCTTTGTTATTTTTTTTACTGGACGGCATATAATGATGGCCTCGATGATTAAAAGGTTATTCGGATTAATGTGAGGTAGTCGCATTATATAACATATGGTTGCAACATATAGGTACATTACAACATACCATTCTAGTAGTAAATTGCGATTTCTTCTGATTTTTAATGTTGATGTTTTTAATGTTATTTTTTAACCATGACAAATATTTCAAAAGTGCAAACAACTCTTGTTACGGGACCTGGGAAAAAATAACTACGGTTTGGTTTTTCACTTTTTTTAGAGAACAGCTCATTTTTATTTTGCGATTTCGATGTTGGTCCCATCCCATAGCAAGTGTTGTTTGTAGGTACGGACTGACACTTTCACACCTTGAAATATTTGTCATGGTTAAATTATCACGATATATCTTGTGTTAAATAACCCTACACTACAACACGTTTGTTTATAATGTATTTACAGTATGTTGGCGGAAAATCTAAGCATGCAGCCTGATGAAGCCGAATGTTGGATAGTAAACCTAATTCGTAATGCCCGCCTTGACGCAAAGATCGATTCCAAACTTGGGCATGTCGTCATGGGAGCTCAGCCACTTTCGCCATATCAGCAACTTGTTGAGAGAATTGACTCCCTTGCCGTACGATCCGAGGCTCTGACGTCATTAGTTGAACGCAAACAGAAGACCAGAAATCAAGATGTAAGTGAACTTATTTTTTTATTTTTTTCTAAAGACAGGCATAGTTTTATATATTGAAATAATATTTTTAATACCTACCTAATGTATTAAAAATCCAATTCTCTTCTTGCACTTTAAAGATAATTCGGCATTTAGAATTTTTCCTTGGTGATTTGGTTAATATTTTGTACAGTAAGGCTGTGTTCACACCAAAACCACTTTTCCGTAAATATTAATTTCTGGAGAAATGTTTGGTCTTGAATTGTAGTTTTTATTCTATATTTTTGTTATTATTATAATTTTTTATTAAGCTTTATTTGACATGTTTGATGTTGTTTTTTTTTATCAAAAAATTAAAACAAAATTATTAAGCCTGATATTTATATGATCTATCTGTCTTTTTGCTTGTTTTTTTTTTTGGTATCTAGTTTGAATAAAATTTTATTCGGTGCATTTTTCAATTTTTTTTTATTCTACTTGTTTCAGATACGTTGGGGAGCACAAGAATTTTGAGTTAGTTATTCTTCTTTACCTATCGCAAAATAATGTCTTCAAATCTGTACATTCTGCAATATGTACTAATTTATGTATTATTAAATATACCTTTTCATACATTTGCATTTCTTTTTCAGCCCTTTTTTATTTTACTATCATTCTTGATTCATGGCTTCGCAACACTTAAATAATACGCATTTGGCCAATGTCAAGTAAAACTGTGAAGTAAGAATAAAGCGGGTGCTAGACGGTCGCCAATAAGCCTCTGCAGAGACCTTGTCGGAGCTCAATTTTCAAGACCGCTAGGCGAACTTAGCAGAACAAATTTATGTTCATAAATACTATAAAATCATTAAAAATTCATTTATTAAATCCAAAATGCAAGAAATCATAGAAATGGTATTTAAATCGTACAAATTATTGCGCTCTTTTTTTTTGTTCACTCATTTGCTTACAATCGATCGCAACACAACACAATAGTTTACTTACTACCATAGAGTACATTTGTATAATTTAAAATTATAAATAAACTTACTATCTATGCGCACGCTCAGGCCACTGTGCCGGCGAGCAATACGTCGGTACTCGGTTGTTTGGTTCAGAGGGGCCACACGGTAAGCGAACGGAACGGCACTCTCGCCCGTGGTGGTCGGGAGCGCACGCTCATTGACCAAGGTTGTTCAGATCGATAGTAGAAACAACTATCCAGTTGTTTGTCCTGGTACACGGCAGACATGTACAAGGTTGCGAGATTGGCGAGGCTTGTTGGCGACTGTCTAGCACCCGCTTAAATTGTACGCCGTAGATTGGTCATTTCCCATGTGTAAACTTCCCACTTAGTAAACCTCAAACTATACCTACTAAAAAGTTGCGTTTGGTAAACGTTTCGTTACTTCATAAATTTTGAAAACATTTCAGTAAGTAATTATGTGTTGTATCCCATTTGGTAAACTTTCAGTTGAAATGGGTACAGTCAAGTAAAAAAAGAAAACACAACACTGATGATAACGTTGTCACATATTTTTAAAATATATGACAGTGTTATCTAAAATATAATGTCTATTTATAAGTATTTTTAATCACAGGTACAATAGTCGGATTAAGTATGTGTATGTATTAAGTATACATAATATTGATTATACAATAATTTAAAGCAAGATCAAATTTATAAAAATAATAAGAATAATCACAGTTCGATTTGACTATTCCAATGACAAGTTTTATTAGTTCTTTAAATTTTTTATAACTCAAGACATCCATGCAAAATCAACTTTATAAAAAATAAACAATCATTTGACAGACTTTATTACGTTTTTCTTTACTGTTTCTTGATTAGCTATTCTTTTTGATGATCGAGATTCAATCTCATTGAAGCTTTAAAAACACCTATATCTAATTTTAATATTAATTTGACACTGACTGAAAATAACAATACTAACATAGTTTTCGAAATGGGATTAAATGTATGAAGTAACGAAATGTTTACCAAACGCAACTTTTTTGTAGGTATAGTTTGAGGTTTACCAAGCTGGAAGTTTACAACATGGGAAATGGCCGGTAGATTGAGTTAACTGATAAAATGGTCTCACAACACAATCATGTTAATACAATAAGAGCTTGGGTGAAACTCCTCTATATTTGTTATAATTATTTGCAACAAATATGAATTTTTATATTCCTAATAGAAAGGTATAAAAATAATTAGCCGTAAATAGGAATAGGGTGTTGAAAGTCAATAAAACCCAAATACTTAATACATTTTTATATTCAACAGTATTTCCTACTCTACGGGTTTAATTGTAATAAATCTAGATAACATGAAGGCGACTATTATTGTAGACAATACAAAGAAAGTCACAAAAATGTAAAATGTGTCTTCAGAGAACACATCAGTAAAGCCTGGTATTTGATTGTAAATTTCTTCTACAACATGCAAGTTACCCTTGGTAGAACGAGCCATCTTTACTTCTTTCTGCCTTTCTTTTTATCTAATTTTGTTTGAACTGTGGAAGTAGGTTGCTCCACAGGGGCTAATGATGACACATACTTATTCAAGAGCTGTAAGATTTCTAAACAAGTGAGATTACTACTTTTAAAAGTTACTTTACTAACTTTTGCAGTTTCTGAAAAAAAGAAAAGAGCATGGTAGGTATTTTAAAGAATATTCGACACTATTGTAATCTTATAGAACATTGGCCAAATTATATAGAATTTGGATCTGTAAGCCTATTCACTAACTTTTTTTGACAGATTATCTTTGACAGATAAAAGTGATAATCACCGAGTGGATTACATATCCATTGCTGTTTTACACAACATGCTATTACTATATGCTATTATCACACTTGTCTTGTAAATACAGCAATGGATATGTAATTCACTCGGTGATCATCACTTTCACATGTCAAAAAAGTTAGCAAATAGACCTACTGATTATGTAGATGAGTAATTTAAGTTTCATTGCTTAATTATGTACTTTTATTATAGATGTACAGATTTAATTTTTTTGGAATTACATTAATAATTACAAACTATAAGTTATTGAAGATCGAAAAGCTAGCATAGTAGCTACATAAATATACAACTGAGAAATCTACACTAAAAATGCTTTTCTAACATGTACAGAGTTAGATAGATAAGACCATTTCTCATGTACACAGGCAGTCTAGGTCAGCCTGTCACGTAGAAAAGACGGCAACTATCAGACTGCAGTACTATTTTTCATTCACACATGCGCATTACTTGCACATTTGTGTATTTTTATGGTTTCGGCCTAGTCAATTCATTGCCAGTCTATAAACATCAGTAATTATAAATTTATGCTAAATACAGTATTCCAAAAATGAAAATTTACTAACAATAATTTCCAAAATGGGCTATAAACTTTACAAGTCTTGTTATCTACACTAAGGGGTTTTACCTGCATCATTTCCTTATTCATTAATTTGAAAACTTACCAGCTATGTTTGGCAATAGTGTAACTTCAACTGTAGGTTCACTGCGGTCACAAACTATATCTGTTTTTAATGAACAGTTTGGATTTGTTAAGCTTATTTTTGGTGCGCTTATATAATGCAAAAAATTTCTGAAAAGAATTATACATTAACACTTCAAATACTACTACTTACTGTGTGGCTATGCTAGACTAGGTACTTGAAAAAAAGCTAATAATTCTTTTGTGATAAGATTGATCTCATTGGAAAAGGTTATTCAATGACTTCACATTTTCAGTTAAGAATTTTCAAAGTGCTAGTATTATTATATTACTAGATAGAAGTTTTACAAAAATAGCTACTAAAATATTATCATGATCTAATACTATCTAATAACTACCTACCGTGTATGCGTAACGTTGTCGCCGAAAGGATCAAACTTTACTGTTATCCTTTTAGCTGCTTTTAAATTTATTCCTTTTAATTGTTTCCCAATAGCTGAAACTACGCCTTTTGATCTTCCAAATGTACCACTAAGAGGGATAGACATAATTTTCTTTTAGAAAATTCGGGACTGTTTCGATTTTCAATCAGGAATATACTACGACAAAATTGCATAATTGTTTAGGAGCTTTTCGTGGCGCCACTTGTGCAAGAAAATAGTATGACTTGAATATGTACTTTTGATTTTACATCCGACATTCCTATTAGTCGCATAATATTACCATAGATAAATATAGAAGCCACTAGGGTAGTGGTGTGTGTGGTAGCATCAAGAAGCATAAATCCACGAAGCCACGTATCAATAAAAAAAGTGAAGACAAAAAATTTGTCCTTAAAACTTCTATTTCCTATTTGTCTCTAAAGGCCTATCCGCAATCGCGCGCGAATCACACTGCGAATCGAGGCGCGAATCGTGGCAAGAACTGCCAACAGTCCACCACTCGCAGAGGTTCACGCCGGGCTCACCGTATAGTTCGCGCTCTTGACGCGTATACACGCCAAGTTCGTATTTAATCTACATAGTAGGTATGGACAGTATAGTAGGTATAGTCTTTTAAATTATTGTGCCACAATACCGGTTCAGCACGAAAACATTCTAAAAATGATAGTTCTAATTCGTTACTCCACACGATACTCATTTTGCACGCAAAATCGTATCCACATTCATGTTTCGCAGTCGCTTTGCGCCTTCGTGCGCGAGTGCGGATAGGCCTTAACCATTAGAGCACACGTATTAGATAGTCATGTGACCGTACCGAACGAATGTCATCATATTACTTGTGCAGTGAGTTAGAAAGAGACGGGTAGGAAACGGAAATATTCAAAGGTTAGTTAGGGTCAAAAAGTTGTCCTCACTTTTATATTGACAGTTTTACCTTTATAGGACATGTAATATTTATATTTAAATTCAGAAAAGAACCTATTGAAATATTAATATTAACTTATAACACCGCCCTTATATAAAAGGCAATCAAGAAAGAAATTATGGATGAAGAAAAAAACTGTGTTAAATAATTTTTTGCTTTCGATACTGTTCAGAAAGTGTAGGTAATGTATGAAAAGGGACGATACTTCTAGGATACTTCAAGGGACTATACTCTTCGACCGATTAGTATTCTTCCTTGTTTATCAAAAGTGCTGGAAAGAGTAGTACAAACACAACTAGTTAAATATCTTAATGATAATAATATTTTACCTCAAGTTCAGTCCGGTTTTCGTAAAAATAGAAGCACTACTACTGCTCTGTTGGATATTACTAACAATATTTTAGAGTCACAAGATGCTGGAATGGGTACTATTCTGGTTCTCTTGGACTTTTCCAGAGCTTTTGACACTATTAATACAACTTTGCTTCTTTCCAAAATGGCTTTTTACGGTTTTGATACTCCTACTATAAAATGGTTCAATAGTTATTTAAGTAATCGTTATCAATATGTTGAACTTAAACACAGCACCGGTTCCAATACTTCTGCCCTATCTTCAGTAGATCAAGGTGTGCCTCAGGGTTCAATTTTAGGACCCATACTTTTCATTCTTTACACTGCTGATATTATTAATAGTATAAAAAATTGTAGATACCATTTATATGCTGATGACCTTCAATTATATTTGTCATGTCATCCTAGCCATGTTGAAATTGCAGTGCAAAGGGTAAACGAAGATTTAGAAAGGATTTTTAACTGGTCTAATAGCAACTGCTTAGTTTTAAATCCTTCTAAATCCAAGTTTATTGTACTTGGTTCCAAAATGCAGATTTCTAAAATAACAAGTTGTAATCCTCGCATTCATATAGGAAACGTCGTCATTACGTACATGAAGGAAGTTCGTAATTTGGGCCTTGTTATGGATTCAGAATTAAGATTTGAATCGCATATACAGGAACTAGTACGTAATTGTTTCTATCGCTTAAAAGTACTATACCAGGTACGTAGTTACCTTAATACTAATATTCGTATAAATTTAGTAGATTCATTAGTTTTGTCTAAGTTCAACTATGCGGACTCAGTTTACGGACCACGACTTTTGGCACGAACTAAATATCTAATCCAACGCGTACAAAATGCATGTGCTAGATTTTGTTTCAATATTCCGCCCAGAAGTCACGTGTCACCATTTATAAATAAAGCGAATTTACTGAACATGCATTCACGGCGACACCTTCACTTTGCTTCACTTCTTTTTGGTATAGTTAAAAGTCGAAAGCCATTATATTTATACGAAAAACTTGACTGGTCCTCCCGTAGCCGTCTTGCTCATCTCAGAATGCCGACACATAGTACAACAGCTTATAAGGGTTGTTTTAAATATTCAGCTGCCAAAATATGGAACAATATACCACCACCTCTGCGTAAATTATCTTCCTTATGCACTTTTAAAAAAAGTATTAAAGAGCATATTTTCATGAATCTATACTACAACTGGATTGCGCACTATGAGCTTGAAAACGAGCCGAAAGAGAGGCATAAAAGTAGTAGTGCGTCTCTTTCTAAAGAGTGTCTGTTTCTTAATAATTTCTACGGACACAGAAAAAAATAATATTAGATGAATAATTAGATGATTTATTTTCTGGTATAAAAACTAAAGTCCAACGCGTATGTTGCGCTTTCATAGATTTGAAAAAGGCTTGTGACTGGGCGTATAATCGTGATAACCGATATGGTCTAAGTCACAGTTTCTTTATTCATTTAGGTACAATTTGTACACTAATAAAATTCAATTTTGATGCAATCTGTTCAAAAGTCTACCAGGAGGCTTTGTTCTATGGTGAGCAGCTTCTGATATGATTATTGAAATCTCTCTATAGTAGGCTCCAATGCTTCTGTTACCTTAAATGGTCCGTACACTGAACCGTTTAACATTGGAAAAGGTAATTATTTCGGATTAGAACGTGCACATTAACATAGAAATTTCGGCTACCTAGTCGCGGCTGAGGCCTTAGGTACTATCTATGTTTATGTGCACGTCATGACATGAAATCTAGTTTAACCGGTAAGCTAGTTTGAAATGAAAGAAGGGTTGTATCAGGTATTTATATTTATTGATTCTACTTCTGTAACCTTATTATAATATCCTTATAATATGTAAGACAATAATTGCTTTCTATGTTCATAATTCGCAAATCATGTTATACATTGCTAAATAAAATAGTCTTATGTAGTCTTTGACGCATTGTCATGCGATTACCCATAATTTTGAGGGTCTCTTCTTTCGCGTACGTTTTGAGTCTCATGTTAAGATAATTGTTTGCTACACATTTAATTACTTCTATTTCATGTTTTGATTCGATGGTGCGTGACTGTACTGGGTGGGGAATATTTTTTAGTTGGGTGTAAAAATGTTGTGTGATTATATTCATCATATATTTTCTCTTAAAATCTTGTTTTGATTGCAATGATAGCGTTAAGAACAAATTTTCCGTGTACTTCACAATATCGAAAACTATTTTAGAAGCATGCTTATGACCGCCTCTGTCGACGAAAGCTGTGAAGGATGAAAAGTTACAAATGTCAACAAAATAGGCATGATCTACATGCTCCCGTTTAGTTAACAAGGCAGATTTGCAATATTCACAAGTAATTTTTTGTAACATTTTTCCCACGATATATCCCGATATACAGGGTTACAGGAAAAGTCGTGCTAGATCCGTTAAGGGCGTGTAGTACCCATCATTTGGGACTTATTTCACTATGAAACACCCTACCCTAAACTTAACCCATTTCGAGATATTCGACTTTTAATTTTTTTATTGAAAATTGCCGATTTTTAAGCTTCTAAATTAAATTTTGTTTATTTTGTGGGTCTTATTATTATTATTATTGCATGTTTACATGTGTAATAAGATGCGATAGGATGTCAATTATTAAAATAGTGTATAAGTTAATTGAACAGGCCGTAGTAGACAAGTTAAAGTTAAGAAATGAAAACAAATATTAGAAAGTTCATTTTTCTCTAAGGGATATTACAAAAAAATAGTATGGCATTTGTTCCGAAGATGGGTTTAAAAATATCAACGTTTAAAAATTTAAAAAAAATTTAAAATTAAAAATCGGCAATTTTCAATAAAAAAATTAAAAGTCGAATATCTCGAAATGGGTTAAGTTTAGGGTAGGGTGTTTCATAGTGAAATAAGTCACAAATGATGGGTACTCCACGCCTTTAACGGATCTAGCACGACTTTTCCTGTAACCCTGTATAATACAAAATGTTTCTTTTAAAATCGGAAACATTTGTTCTTTCAATTAACTGTATTAATGAATAAATTTTATCTGCTTCGGTACTTTCATGATTAGGGTCTTGTGAAATTGATGATCTTTTTGCACTTCTAAACTCAAGTATAGGGGAAGATTCATAATCCTCTTCAGTACAGTTAGCGTTAATACTTGGTTTTACACTATTACGAAAAAGTAATTTACGCATAATGTACATGAATTGTAGCGCATCTGGATTAAAATTTGTTCGCCCACAAGCTCTTACACATGAAAAAAATAACTCCAAATGGTCTTGAGAAGCTTTGTGTGTTAAAAGATAACTTTGAACATTTTCATCAAAAAAAATCTGTAGCTAGATTTGTGAAACTATATGTATCCATTATGATACCAAGAACAGGGATATGTCGTCTATGCATTAAAATATTCTGAGGCTTTAGACAACATGCATTTTGACAATCGCTCTCGCTATCGCTTAATCAGAAAATGTATGGGATTGACATAAGCAATCGAAAAGTGACGTCATCAGAATAATCGAATCCCATACATTTTTTTATTTAGCGATAGCGAGAGCGATTGTCGAAATGCATGTTGTCTAAGGCCTCTGGCCATTTACTTTTAATTTTGACAAGTATTCCCTTGTGTCCTGGAAGACATTAACCCAAACGTCTTTGTTATTTGGGCGCAGCGGAGATTTAAATCCGGTTCCAAAAGGATTTTTTGAGTCCAGTAAATCAAAAATCCTGTCCAAGTATCTTAAATATTCAATAGTTGCCTCACTACCAGTGCAAAATCAATATGTCCACTACATCGCAGGAAATCAAGTGCATCAGCCACTGAACTACTGAGAACTTGCGCTGCCAACCTAACATTCATTTTCTTTCCAAAAAAATTAATGTGTGCCCTTGAAATTTTGTTAGCAAGTTTCAGTCCTTCTTCTTCTTGCAGTTTTTGCAGTTTTTTTATATAATCAAATTTTATTTCACCTTTTTCAGAGATTAAAGAAGTCTCAGAAAAAACATTTCTGGCTAATTTTAACATATGTACAGGGTCCAGTATACAATGCACATTAATATTGTCTTTGGTTGGATGCTTAAAAAAGGGCTGAATATTAGGATAATTTACATTACATCCTAATATTCTATATGTTTTGACATTACTCGCAGCACCATCAGAAGTCAAACAGTGAACAAGTATATTTATGTCCGCTAACATTCTTATTGCCGTAGATAATAAAAATTGTACGGTTGATTGAGGTTAAAAATGGAGTCTCTCAACACGTGTTTTTACAACAAGAACTCGGGAGAAACTCCTTGAATATATTTCTCTGATTTGTTTTGCAGTTTACGTTTTTTGCTTATTGTGTCTATTGTTGATGGTCCTTGAAGCGGTTCAACCAATGTTAAACTATTGAGCACTTGAATTTTCTTGTCAGGTATAACAATCTGTAAGCATTATTTAATATGTTACTTTCATAAGGGCATACAAATAAATAATGGTTTTCAACCATAGAAATAAAAACTGAAATATCTTCATACCTTTGCAAATATTGAGGGGAGAGCTGTGTATTTTAACCGTTTTCTTGATTTGTTCATAAAGTCTAAATCCTTAAAATGTAAACCACAAATGACTGATGTCTTGTTCACTTTTCCATGAATACTTTGCTTCCATCTTTCGGCCATTACATTGTCCTTAGGAATCCTATAAAATATTATCATATTATAAAGTAATAACCATTACATAACATTTGTACTTTACAGACAATCAGACTATACAGACCGTTTGCCCAACAGAGCCCATTACTATGAGAATTATTACTGCAGGTATGATCATTAGTACAACAAGTGAAAATTAAACTTATTTCATTATCATGATATGAAAATTAATTCTGGCCATAACGCGCCAGTAATATTAGCTCAATGATAGGTATCTGAAGACTATAAACTTGTAACAATGTCAATTTTGTAATTATTGTAGTAGGTAGATACATACATTATTTTGTTTAGTTTTACAAATTTTCTCACATTGTACACATGTATAGATTTGTTTTAAAGAGCCCAGGTCAGATTTTAGATACTTACTACCTACACTCAAAATCAACGCAGCAGTCCGGGTTAGTAAATAATGTTAATTAGGTCACCCTACATCGCTACACTTAAAAATATACTATATTAGCTTACCTGTGGAAAGATAAGCCGCAACCGGGATACCATTCGGTTTTACATCCGTTTATACAACAAAAATAAACCATTTTCACTAACACTTTCGTAAGCTTATTACAACAAAACTGAAAATAAGATAATGTGGAAGTGAAGACGAAAACAACAGCAGCCATATTGAAATTTCAATCCTACCACAACAACAGTACCACCTACGTAAATTACAAAAAACTACTAAAATTTTAAAATATAAAATCATGTCATTTCAAATTAATTATATTGTTTTGTAATTTTATGGTAGCGAAATAATTATCATTGCTTATGAACTACTTTCAAGTAAGGTCCTAAGCAAAATAACTAGTATTTCTTCCATTCCACATACCAATAATTACCAAAGAATATTTTATTCAATACTGGCAGGTAGGCTAGACAAGGACAGACTACTACTTTTGTGCTATCTCACTGAGCTCGGATTTTCTACTTTGCGTAGGATACAGGAAAATCTACTTTATTGTAACTACATAAGGTTTAAACTTTTAAAAGTGTCATTTTGAAGTACGCAATCCAGTTGTAGTATAGATTCGTGCATATTTTGCAATCACAGATTAGATTAGATACCAGTAAGAATTAGTTTATTTACCTTCTTTTAATATTTGCTATTTATAATTGCTACATAATATACATTATTTAACCATTTTTGCGTTTTGCTTCCCCTTGTTATTCAACCCTTTTTGTTTTTGTTTGTTTTTTTGTTGTTTTTGTTTTTTTTTTGTTATGTATTGTGTTTGAGTTTTAATACTAATGTTTGTATGTTATTTTGTTGTCAATGTGTATTGTAACTTATATTTTTATATAAATTGTAAATGTATGACTTATTATGTTAATGTCGCCATCTAACCGTATCACCGGCTACCACTGAAAACCAGCGTCACAGCTTAGCCTGTGACATAAAGCTGAGTGGTAGTCCGTTTCGGCGCTAGCTAACTACCTTTAAGCATATATTTTTTTGTACCTATATTTTATAAGCCGAATAAAGATTTCTTTCTTTCTTTCTTTCTTTCTTTCGATACGTTTGATCGAGCTCGAAAACTATCAAAACTCGTACTAAGGGTACTGAGTGACCATGGCGGCGAGTTTGACAATAAGGCTGTGCGTGAGATTCTCGCCACGCATGGAATCAAACAAAGGCTGACTATGCCATACACTCCCGAGCAAAACGGATGCAGCGAGAGAGATAATAGAACCTTGGTCGAGGCTGCAAGGACTATTATGCACAGCGGAGGTTTTCAAGAGAAGCTTTGGGCCGAATTAGTTAAAGCGGTCGCCTACGTTCTCAACAGAAGCGGTCCATCCCGTACGGAGAATAAAGCACCCTACGAACTATGGCATGGAAATAAACAGAAAGTTGCTCATTTATGCATCTTGGGTTGCAGAGCACTACGTCCATGTCCCCAAGCAGAAACGTAAGAAACTCTCCATGAAAGCCCTCAAAGGAAGATTAATCGGATACGACAACGACGATGGCTATCGCATCGAGATCTTAATTACTTTATATGTCGACGACGGATTAGTAGCTGCTTTAGACAAACAGCTTGCCAATGAATTCCTGGAGAACCTGAAAGGAAAACTTAAAATTACGACGAACCCCGCGACCTACTACTTAGGAATGGAGATCAATCAATGTAAAGACGGCACGATTGTAATCCATCAGGAAGCGTATACAAAGAAGGTACTTGAGCGCTTTAACATGGCTAACAGTAATCCTGTCTCAACGCCGATTGACGCTGCAGAAAAATCAAGAAATTAATTTCGAAATCTGTACACATAAATAGCGTTTTAGTTTGTTGTAAATAAAAGTCTGTTTTATATTTTACAAAGCGTTTATATCCATCAAGCTAATAGCTTCCACATCGTCTGCGCACTCTATACACTACAACAAAGAGCATTATAAGTATAGCACTACAACACGTCTAAGATCTTCGTGAAAATGCTTAGACAAAGAATCTTTGTCTAAGTGAAAATGGTGGACAATTTTGATAGGTTTTGATTTTGAGCGATGGAAAATGTTTTTACAAATTACATTGAGGCAAAGAAGTTCAATTATTCATGTTTTAAGACATTTTAAATAAGATAAGATTATAATGGTGGCTATTTAATCTTTTAGAAAGGATATTTTACAATATTGTAATTTGTAGCATTGTGCAAGTATATAAAATTACATTAAAGAATTTAAAATATTTTTTAAATAAAAACGGAGGTGTTCTTTATCACAAAAACCACACAAGATAGTGGTTCAAAAATTGAGCTAGTAAAATTACATCTCCTGCAAGGAGCTTCTGTCTTGGTAAAATGCCAAATATTTTTACTCAAAGAAAATGTTTCTTGTTTTTTTAGTGCATGTTTTACATATAAAAATAAACGAATAATGATTCAAATATTAAATTTCTTTTCACCTGCTCAAGATTATAGAGTAAATATGGATAATTTGACAATAAAAAAATGCAATTGAATATTTCTCGGTTTCAAATCGATTTTCAAGTATAACGGAATCGAATAATTTCTGACAACCTTACTTGTCATAATATGAAGAACACCTACCTAATCCACTAATGTATTTCACATTTTAGCAATTTCGACACGAGGAGTTTACATTTCTTATTTTTAAGCTTTTTATTGATTAAATAACTAACTGAGAAAATGTACCCCGTTGGGCAACGTAAGTAATAACCATAGTAATTTTTCTCTAATGGTCTAAGTACATACCAGCATCATCATTTCTTTGTGCCCTAAATAATTTGTTTGTAGCTAAATTGTTCGTTTTCAACACTACGTAGATAATAAACGTGTCTTTTACATATGAATTGATTACAAACTAATGCGTGGTATATTCGTAGAATTAATTACCTTTCATCTTAAAAAATATGATTATATTGTGGTAATTGGTTTCTTGTAAATAGCTATCAAGTTTCTGAATGTTTAGTCAATGAATTATGTATATTTATCTATATGTAATAAGCGTAACATTTAAAAAAATAAAGGTCTTTAAAATTTAAAATTATTATCTAACCTTAAATACATCCACTATGAAAAATGGTTTCACTAAAATACAACATTGGATAATGATGAGAAATGAGAACTGGAGCCTTAGCAAGGATTGAAAGTATATATAATAATACAATATATAATTTAACTGTATAACATAAAACTTATTTATTTTTATATTGTATTGTATTAGTGTAAGTTGAGAAAATGTATACATAGTATAATAAGTGTATTTGGCAATGACTTTCTTATAGCTCCAGCGGGGGAGACAAGTGGTGGTGCTGTGGGTGTATCTGCCACGGTGAGCACAGCGGCAGGCACAACTGGTGCTGCCACAGGTGCACCAAGCACAGCACCCACAACTGGGGCTGCACCTGCAGGGACTCCGACTGCCACTGGCCCCATGTCCCTGGTGTCACCAGCTGCTGCCCCACCACCCGACTTACCTGTTCTCACATGTCCCAGACGTCCTAATCTTGGCCATGAAGGGAGACCTATTATGCTTCGTGCCAATCACTTTCAAATATCTATGCCAAGAGGGTTTGTTCATCACTATGATGTTAATATACAGCCCGACAAATGTCCCAGAAAGGTAATAACTTAGATGTGATAATAATCAAAGGTATAAACCTATAGTTTAGATAAGAACAGTAATTGTTTAGCAACCAAAACTATGTTGCTTATTCTGTTACACAATGTCTATACATATTTCTTTCAGGTTAATAGAGAAATTGTTGAAACCATGGTTCATTGTTATAATAAAATCTTTGGTGCACTAAAACCAGTATTTGATGGTAGAAATAATTTATATACGAGAGACCCATTACCAATTGGTAATGACAGAGTGGAGTTGGAGGTTATTTTGCCAGGAGAAGGAAAGGACAGAATCTTTCGGGTTACAATCAAATGGGTTGCTCAGGTAAGAACTATTCAAATCCCATCACATTTATTGTCTATCAGTATTATTTAAATAATAATTGTTAAAAACTTTTATTAAATTTCAATAAGTTTTATAGACATTGTGCTTGTAAGCTACATTGAAAGATATTTACAACCATATGGTTTATATTTCTAAGATAATTTCTAGCAAATCACTTGAAAAATTACAAGGGTATGTAATTTCAGGTGTCACTTTTTGCTCTTGAAGAAGCCTTGGAAGGCCGTACAAGACAGATACCATATGATGCTATTTTGGCCCTCGATGTTGTTATGAGGCACTTACCCTCGATGATGTACACACCAGTTGGGCGATCATTCTTCTCTTCACCCGAGGGATATTACCACCCATTAGGTGGAGGTCGTGAAGTCTGGTTTGGTTTTCACCAATCTGTTAGGCCTAGCCAATGGAAAATGATGCTTAACATAGATGGTATGGAAGATTTAATTATTTGTCAAGTATATTGATGACATTGTTTGTCTTGAACCTAAATTGTCATTAGTTCCAAAGAGATAACTAGAGTCAAAATATGTTGAGTAAAATTGTTGATTTTTTGCTTAAAGATAACATTGCATTACAGTTTCTGCTACTGCCTTTTATAAGGCTCAACCAGTTATAGAGTTTATGTGTGAGGTGTTGGATATTCGGGATATTAATGATCAGAGAAAGCCTCTAACTGATTCCCAACGAGTTAAGTTTACTAAAGAAATCAAAGGTCTCAAAATAGAAATAACACATTGTGGTAGTATGAAGCGAAAGTACAGAGTGTGCAATGTTACTCGGAGACCTGCACAGATGCAATCGTAAGTAAATTTGTTTTTTAGTTATACAGAAATGAATTCATTATAACAGATTGTCACCTTTAAGGGTACAAGACCCAACTCAATATGAATTAGGGGGTAGTAAAAAAGTTCAAGTAGATAAATAGTCTGTGTCATCACAATATCTACTAAAAAACTTACTGTATGTAAAGAAAAATATGAATTTTTCAGAAAAATGTCATATGCATAATGTCAATATTCCTAATATTTAGAAACACGATCTGGTTGTATATAAAACTCGTCTCCACAGAATAAACAATTTGTTTGTGGGCCAATGTATATGTTTTTACAACAAGCTTCTGAATAATATTTGAGATTGCCCTATTAATAAATTAAAAAAATAACTGTAAAAACCAAATTTTATACAAAATCTTATTACAAGATTATTTAAAATTTTAAATGATCCAAATGTGTGGGAGTAAAATCTGCCTAAAATTTGTTATTTATGTATTTAAAATTGTAATTTATTCATATTGATATATCTATTGACCAGTAATGATGTTTTGAAATCATTAAAAAAATGTAACCTGGAAAAATGTAGGCTGTGGAGTTTCTTTCGCAATTTCTTTTCCGTCTCAGCATAATAATTAATAAAGTAACATAATTATTTTGTCCTGAAATGGTGGTAGGGCTTTTGACGATTTAAAAGTACTTAACAATGTCCACTTAAATAAAGAGTTTTTGCATAAAAAATAAAATATATATGTATAAATAAATTAAATTTAAAATTTTTAGGTTTCCTCTTCAATTAGAAAATGGACAAACAGTAGAATGTACAGTAGCTAAATATTTCTTGGATAAGTATAAAATGAAACTGAGGTATCCTCACTTGCCATGTCTACAAGTCGGTCAAGAGCATAAGCACACATACCTTCCTTTGGAAGTGTGTAATATTGTGCCTGGACAAAGATGCATTAAGAAACTAACAGACATGCAAACATCAACCATGATCAAAGCCACAGCACGCTCTGCACCTGATAGGTAAGCTCTAATTTCATACCGTTATTTAATGATTCATTAACTAATTATAGGTTAATACAGTACACCTAATTAGGTAATAAGTACTAAGGACTACTAGGTAATACTTACTAGGTAATAAGGACTTTTTATATATCTATTATATAAAAAGTCCTGACTGACTCACTGGCTGATCAATGCCCAGCCCATACAGAGGTGCCTTTTATGATGTAGGCAAGGGATAAGGCCAGATTTTTCGAAATTCAACCCCTAAGGGGGTAAAATAGTTGATGACAGTTTGTATGGAAATCCGTAATTTTTAAAAGTATAATCCATAAAAATTGGTATATAGCCTTTTGGTTAAAAATTAAGAAATTGTATTCTAGAATTTCTCAAAATTTAACCCCTAAAGGGATGAAATAGGGTATGAAAGTTTGTGTGAAAAATCCATCATTTTTATAGTGAAATCCATACAAATTGGTATATGGGTAAGGCTCATATTTTTGGCGCATTTTGTAAAAAAATATAAAAAAATTAATTTTTTTATAGAAAATCCACTTTTAATAAAAACATAAGACATAGTCTTTTATTATGTTTAATTTTTTCATAAATATATTCCTGTATTTACTTTTAATACATCAGTGTCAAAAAAGGGCTACTTTTTTCTTCCATACAATTTGTTGATGTCTGCAAACGCTCACTCGACCCAAATCATTGTCATGTACAGTTTTTTTTATGACTATAACCTTTTATTTTCATATAACATGTTTTATTCGATCATAACTACAATATTTAACGAAAATAGGCTACTATTTATCACTCATATTGTTTTTATTTACAAATTTAGAGGTGTCCCAAATTTTTTCCGTTGTAACACTTCAGTTGTGTAACGTGATATTTCTCAGACTTCATAATAATCTACTATGAAAGCTGCACAATTGCACATACAGACACTTCTGGCATTATATTTTACCATGCAGTGCTCCAAAATAATAAAAATTACCAGCTTTCCTCCCTTCATTCAAACAACAAAGATAGCCAACCGCGGCATATCAATCAAAGCAATCCAATTTTTGACACTCAGTAATTGACTGGTGGTCTTTTTACAGGGAACGCGAGATCAACAACCTCGTTCGCCGCGCTAACTTCAACACAGATCTGTATGTGAAGGAATTTGGCTTGACCATCTCCAACAACATGATGGAGGTCCGTGGTCGCGTACTGCCGCCGCCGAAGCTGCAGTATGGTGGCCGTGTTTCCTCGCTTGGTGGACAAGTAATAAGTTTCTTAATAGTTTTCAGTCTTTTGTTGAAAATTTTACTACCTTTAGTGCCACAGAAATAATAATAAAGAAGATTGAAGTGCCTTAGTCGCGTGACCTTGGTGCCGCACCTGTGTCTCTTTAGGACACAATCGCGCGACTTGCAGCTCAGTACTGCTCGACCCGTCGGTGTGATAAAAATGCCTTAAAATTGTGTTTTGAGCCATTGGTAATTGCGGAAACTCATCCAGAGTGTGTGATTACACTAATAAGGGGATCACATTTCATTCGAATGTATTATTTTAATTTGTATTATTTCGTTGTCTATGTGGTATAATTTTCAAACATAACTCCTAGTTTTTTCTTAAACTACAGTACGCTAAAACCAAACATTAAAATGAAAAATCGGGAGTGGCCGGCCTCCCTTTGACTTGGTTGCTTAACTTTCGTAATCGACGACTCAAAAGTTGATAGAAACCTTATACATACATGCATGCTAAATTTGGTTGCAATAAGTTAAAGCATACTCGAGTTATCGTGCTAACGCACAGACACACAGACATAATTCCAAAAACGGGTTTTTTGGACTCAGGAGGTCCAAAACGTGTAAATGCGTCAAAATCTCGAGGTCTAATTTTTTGACGATTACAAGACTTCCTCTATTCTACGTATACGAGAAAGTAAAAAGGGTCGATACAAGCGCCAGATTGTCTTCATCATTAAATGCGGTTACAGCATTATTGATAAATACTACATATTTTTTGTGCATATGATCCAACTTGTATAGGTATTTCAACTTGTATCGGTGTTTGAATTTATAATTTATGAGGAAAAGGTCTTTATGAACATAAAAGCTGGGATACAGAAATCTGGTTTTTCCTCATTATAAAATATTAATGATAAGCAATCAATTTATATTATACTACTTACGGGTTTTAATTAATTGCAAATAGTAATATGCCGCTTAGATTGCCCATTTCTTTTAACATTCTATTAAGTTAAAACATCCCTTGTTTTGTAAATATTGCGATAAGTAATTATGACTACTTATATTCTTTTATATTTCGTATTTTTAAAAACCTATCTTGAAATTGACTGCTTTTTATTAACTTAACAGTTCCCGTTATAATACAATGGTAAATTGGAGACCAATTTTTTTTATTCTAATATTATGTCGATTTACTTACCCAAGAACATAGTGCAGATTTACAAAAACATTTCATTTCATTAACCCTTGGAATCATCAAGAAATTGATAAAAAAACGTTTTAATAAAAATCAGTTGTATTTTAGAACATGAATAAATTACATATATTATACTATCACACTCAGAATCCTAAAAGGGGTTGAGCAGAGCTTTTAATATTTGGTTACACATAAGGTCACAAGTTCCAAGAAGGTTGGTGCCAGGCCAGCCAAACAGCAAACAGCAAAGTGCAGCTAACCTTAAAAATTGAATGCCAAAACCTATCAGCAACATTGTCAATATCAAGATATACACCAACCCCAAATATATTGGAAACAGGGTCGGAGAAAAAAAACACATAAAGCCACATCTGCTAATATTGGTATTTTGAGGTACAGTAGGGCCTCGATATTCCGAACACCCAAATATATACCCTGTTCGGATGTACGCAGCAGCGTTCGGATTATAGTATGTACAAATATTTATAGAAATTTTTGGTAATAAAACGAAACTATTTATATTAAAAACAATGTTTTTACCATGTAAAACTACTACAAAACAAAAGGCTTAACTGAAACTGACACTTTTTTTTTTTTCAAAAAAAGGCATTTTTCCGAAATAGAAATGTCGACTTCGTCTGCTCTTAAATCTGTGGTGTGCCCATTCCAAGCAGATATATTGCACAGCTTTAGTATGTGAAATCCTTGAACCTGGTTCCGATGCTTCTAATTCGAGTTCACTTTCTCTGTCTTGCTCATTTATTAATTGTCTCACTATGTCTTCATCAGTTAAGGGCTCCTGGCAATGAATACCATCATTGCTAACCAATAAGTAGTGAGATGACTGGAATGCGCCCGCGTGGCGCTGCGGGACGGATAAACTACGGTCTTTCGGATTATAGAGGCGTTCGGATTAGCTAGAGTTCGGACTATCGAGGCCCTACTGTATTTCCATGCGATACCTCAACATAGTAAAGATTGTTTCAATAATATTCTATAAGTAATACGTATAATTTTATGTAGTAATGCCATTAACCACTTTTTATTATTACCCTATAGCAGGCATTGCCCAATCAGGGTGTGTGGGACATGCGTGGCAAACAATTCTTCATGGGCGTGGAGATCAGGGTGTGGGCGATCGCCTGCTTCGCACCACAGAGGACGGTCAGAGAAGACGCATTGAAGTAAGTTCCATGATAAATAACAATACAAATTGAATGCTTTGCCTCTTTTACATACTTTTGAGGTTAAACAGCAGTCGTCCCGTCTCGGGGCGTTAGCACGTTAGAGTTATATGTATTTGTATCTATTGTATGGAAACTGTGACGAAGCTTTAAGCTATAAGACATCGATTTCTCGTTGTTTTTATCTGGTGATAAGAGATAATTAAATAAAATATTTCATGGAATTTGACGTGGTTATATCCGGTTTTTGGATGCTTACGGACTTTTTCACTTCAATAAAATAATAAATTAATAGCACAGACCATATAATAATTTACTCAAAACGTCTCAGAAACATGTTAAAAAAAAAATTGGTCACCCATCCGAGTTCCGACCGCGTACTTGGTTGCTTAACTTTCGTGATCGACGATTATACGATTATATTTTGATGTCATACACGTATGTTAAATTTGGTTGCAATAAGTTAGAATATTAGTTAGTTAAAATATTAAAAAAATATTTTTGGACTCGGGGAGGTCCAAAACGTGTAAATCCCTCAAAATCTCGAGGTCGAATTTTTTTACGTTTACAAGACTTCCTCTATGCTACGTACGAGAAAGTAAAAATTTAACAAAAGTATTTTTGCAGTAAAACTTCTTTACGCACGCTTGACTTGGGGAGTAAGCTGACGAGAGCGTTACGGAAGTTGAGAGGGCATGACGAGCAGAAGTTGAGAGAGAGAGAGAGATATAAGTTAGTAAAGATAGAAAGAGAGAGAGTTGCGTTTCGTTTTTTATTTATATTATTATTTCCTTTATTTCATTTAAAATACATACAAAATTATATTTCTAAATATTAAATTTTTACAATGTAGGTTAGATTATCACTAAAAATATAACATTTAAAAATACAAGAATGCAGTTCCCCATCTGTAGCAAGATCAGGGTCCCGTCTACCGGTGGTTAAGGATCCAGAGACAGGAACCTCCTCATAACATTATTATTATAGAAGTTTTACTTCAGTCATGTGGTCTAAATCACACTCGTTCTTTTTTTTTTTTTGAGAATAAACACAATGTCCCCAACCAATCGGGTATTCCTCATTTAGAAGTCACGCACACAGTTGCGCTTGTAGAAAAGGACCTTTCAGTAGTTTATGTGTAATAAAGCGACTTTTGTATAGAGATCTAATTGAGTATCCGGGTGTGTTAATAGATAGCGGAGGGGAAACAAAGAACTATTTAAAAATTACCTTCGCTCATATTTTACTTAGTATTTGACCATTGAAATACTAATACATAGTGAAATGTTGCAGGAATTTCACTCAGCAATTACAAAAGATCTCAAACGACGCGGGCATGCCAATCATTGGGCAGCCTTGTTTCTGCAAGTACGCCACTGGACCCGACCAAGTGGAGCCCATGTTCAAATATCTCAAGTCCACTTTTGTACAACTTCAGTTGGTTGTCGTTGTCTTACCGGGCAAAACTCCTGTTTACGGTATGTACTATTCAATTTTATGAACGTTATAGCTTTGTGATAAGGTTGAAAAACAATGTAAAATTATTATTTCAGTACTAGTTAAAAAGTCAATTAATTGTATTAGTCACTAGCAGTTGTTAATTTAGAATTATTTGATACGATGCAGCCGAAGTAAAACGCGTTGGCGACACAGTTCTCGGCATGGCCACACAGTGTGTCCAGGCTAAGAACGTGAACAAAACCTCGCCACAAACACTCAGCAACCTTTGCCTGAAGATCAACGTCAAGCTCGGAGGCATCAACTCCATATTAGTACCATCTCTACGTCCGAAAGTAAGTATTGTATTTCACTTACCCGTCGAAGCACAGTCACCAACTGTACCTTCGTTCAGCGCCGTTAATGCGTTCACGTTGTCAGTGAAAAAAGCAACTAATATGCACGACTTTGAGTACACATTTGAATCTACATTATGTTGCAGTCTAGTTTTAAATTCCGTTGCTTATGCACAATCGACAAAGTTCCCGGTGTACCACTTGTAGGCGATATTCGCGTGGCACCGACGTGTCTGATTGACAGGCGACCCACTCCTCCGTATCGGTTTGAGCCAATAAGAGCAAACTATGACGACGCTAGAGCGACTGCGCGGAGGGGAGGCGACCTGTGGAAGCAGGGTGAAGATGCTGCGCCACATTACGTTAATATTCTATTGGCCGGAGTAATAAGTAGGCGGAGCTTGGTGAAGGTCAGCCATTTAAAGTCTTTAAAGAATTCTGTTTGCTAAATGGAACAACGGTTATTGTCGACTGTATACATACTATGAAGATAGGTAAGCAATCATAAGCTTGCAATACCTCTCAGAAATGGTAAAACAATTTAGAAAACAATATCAACTTTGATTTGTTTTAAAATAAGAACTAATACATAAAGAGATCACAACTTTCTAATAATATATTTCAATACTGATGTGATGATAGTGATAATGAAACTTATTGACGTCGTAAACGGTGTAATTCTTAAGCGCTACAATCAATTTCAAGCTACCGTACTTTGTTATAGTTGTAAATTTGAATGTTCATAAATATGTGGTATACAGCTAATTGATAGTTACTGCAAGGCCCGTAGTAATAAACGTTATTTAAATCATTGAAAACATCCGAGCGACACGAGTTTTTTTTAAACGCTGAGTTTTAACCGACCTAAACAATAGGAGTCGGATTTTATCCTGTAAACCCCGATTTTAAACGGTTTCATTTCTTTCTTTTTTTCCATAGTAGGGTTACAGTTTTTTAAGGGAGGCCGCACCGTTAAGCGGGTTCCGGCGCCGAGCATCCGTCTCGGGCACTCGCAATACTAAAGCAGAGTTATACCGGAAATTGCGTGCAAATTGATATAAAGTCGACAATGTTGTTCTAATTATCCTTTAAGCGCAGCCGCAAATTATAAGAATTTTCTAATAGAAAAATTCTGACGCTTGCTTGAAAGCATTCGGTGCATACATTTTGTATTAAATCCCGCACTGTTACACAAGATTTTTTTCTTACAGTTTGCGGGATCTAATACAAAATGTATGCACCGAGTGCCTTCCGGCGAACGCCAGAATTTTTCTGGTAGAAATTTCTTATAATGTGCGGCCGCGCTAAACGGCTGCCCTGCAACAAGCCCCGCCTACTTTTTACTGCGCCGGCAGCCAATAAGGCGTAGCGTCTTCACTCCCCTCCACGCATCGCTCGAGCGTGGCTGACGACATTGTCTGCTTTTATTGGCTCAAACCAATAGGCTAAGGGGGCGGATCGCTGTCAATCAGACACGTTGATGCCACGCGATTATCGCCTGCAAGTGGTACACCGGGAACTTTGTCAATAGATACACCTTTTAATTATTTGAACACATAGTTACTTTTCAGTCTTATTTTAAATTAAAATGAGGTATAATACAGTAAGTTGTGTTCGCTAGGTGTTCAACGAGCCCGTGATATTCCTGGGCGTGGACGTGACGCACCCGCCGGCGGGCGACAACAAGAAGCCGTCCATCGCCGCTGTGGTCGGCTCCATGGACGCGCACCCTTCGCGCTACGCCGCCACGGTGCGCGTACAGCAGCACAGGTACGTCCTAACTTCGCACCGCACTACGGCCTATATAACGGGTGTAACAAGACCTATGACAAAGCTGAGACGTAATCCGCGCATCATTAGGACCAATTTTTCTTCAAAACCTGGGAAATTAATAGTTATGAAGGTCAGCTTAGACATTTTTCACCGCTCCAGCACCAAAAGACCTCTTTTGCTTCGTAAAATCTCGAAGTAAAAACGCTTTTTGCTGCGAGCTCTGATCAAGACTATAATATTCAATCTAAATTATTTTAGTAATCTTACTTTTAATTTTCAATAATTATTTTTAAGACAATAAACATGTACTAAAGTATTGTGTTGTTTTTTTTCACAATTAACAATTTTCAATGTAACAACTCTATATCGGGGCCATTCAATTCAGCCGACCGAACGTCGCGCACGTCTCCAAGTTGTCCTCCAAGTCTGTATACATTGTATTATATAGTATTATTGGAGTTTTTTAACACCAATAAAAATCGTTTCCCTGCAATTTTTTTATACGTTTCATGTTTTGATGTATAGTATACGTAGACTTCGGCTTTGTATTAGGTCTTTTGACACCCTGTATATAAGAGCCCCTACACACTAGCGTTTCCAGCGTAAATGTTCGTGAATTGAACAAATTGAACGCGGCGTTAGCGCTGCGCAGATGTCTCACTATTTCATGACGCTGGAGTAATGCGGCATATGCGTCGCGTTATTGCGAGGTCTGCGTTACGCATACGTTCATCGAACGCCTACGCTAGATAAACGCTAGTGTGTAGGGGATCTAAGGGCCAGATTCACAGTTTCTAATTAGGAGATATCCTACGTTGACCTGGAATAGTCCGCCTTTTGTGTTAAATGTCTTGATAAATTTGGGTGCATTGAGATAGTACATAAATAATCGTGCACACGATTATTTATGGTCACGACAATAGTTGCATTAAATTCTCCACAGATGGTAATTAAAAGCAAAACAATGATTTCAATGGACCACTAAGTACTTTTAAATGGTAAAAAATAGTCAGTTTTCGATTTTGCGATAAAATTCCTGAATTTACTATTATTTTTGCCTCTCGTAGGGTCAAAAATGGAAAATTTTGACGACATAATTACTCATATTACTTAGGGTCGAATCCCACTTATGGGTATATTATGCTTATCCAACCGCATTTGGTTTAGTGGTTCACTTGTCAGTATTAGATCTTTTCACTCAAAACCATCAAATTTTTGCTCAGCTGGATTAGTGGTAGGGTTGGTTTGAGTGTGCCTGGCTACCACCTAACTTTGTTGCCATAACAAAAATAGTAATTATTGGCCACTTTTAACCTTATCTGAAATTGACACCAGATGAAATAAATCAAAATTGTTAATTAACATAATCTCAAAAAGTTATCTCGGTTTTATATCATCCCACAGTTTAAATTTTTAATTACATTATGTTCTAATTCTTAGTAAATATCATTAATTTATTATATCATTAAAAGTTATGATTGTGTAGTGAAGATGAATGGTTTCTTACAATACATTCGAAAACATTATTTTTACTACATATCTATTACCTATTCGTATTTATGACATAATAAAATGTGTTTCATAGTGTTTTTAACTACCATCTGTTATAATGTTATGTGAATTTTGCATTAATGTGCAACTAATACGAAACCTTGACAACATTACATTTTAGATAAACTTAAAATACAAATCTAAATCAGTTTTCAGAATTAAATATCCTTGCTATATGTATGTATTTATCCAGTCAACTCTGTAGCTTGTGCTATTTTCCGTATTTTGGGGAAATGTAAAATCTATAATTAACATGAAACAAGGCGACATTTATAATTTTTTGAATAAACTAATAAATAAACTTTTTCTAATGACTACAATATTATTGACTACAATATTATTTTAATGATCTATTAGAAAGATGGATAACAAATAATTAAAAGAGGTGAGGTGAAGCAATCAATTTCTAAAGCACTACATTTGATTATTAAAACAAAGAAAAGTAGAATTATTACAGCTAAAACAGAGTACTGGTTTTTTAATCTAATTTTATATTATGCAGTTGTAAAAAATTAAATGTTGTCAATAATTCACTAAACAAAATTTTAACTTCCAATGTGGATGAACACCACGTCTACAACGTCTTAACAATACCAAATACTTAGTAAATAAAATAACTTTTGCGGATTTATCTCGCAAGTATTTAGGTTATATATTTTGTTATTATTTTCCGAAGTTTCGACACCCAAATACACGCGAGTTAAATCCGTAAAAGTTGATTTATTTACTAAGTATTTGGTATTGTTAAGACGTCTAAGTAAGAAATCTAAGAGAACATTGATACCGAATACTCCCCCATTAAGACAGTGGTCCCACCTCCGCCGGAGAGGAAATGACTAACTATCGGCCTTTTTTCTGGCTCAAGAAACGTACAAAAGATGTAGATTCCGTGTTACTGAAAGAGAAGTTAATCGCTAACGGTTCACACTGGCGCCGTGGACTCGCTCTCCATTAATTTGTCGCCACGACAAGAGCTATCAAATATAGGTAATACTCGCTGAGAGATGCTCGCTTGAGTTTCTCCCGAATTTTTGTTGTAAAAACATGTGTTGAGAGACTCAATTTTTTAACCCAATCTACCGTACAATTACTATAAGTACAGTTTCACTTGAAATTGGCAAAATGTGTACTCTTTATGTGTCGCGATCGTTACTTATTAATTTAAAAGAAGTAAAACATGCTCGCTTCGCAGCTTTCGCCGAAATATTCTCTACATTGTGGAGAACTGAGTGCACCCGTTTATTATAAATTTAGAACTCTTATTATTGTCTAGTTCAGAAGTTAGTTATTATTTTAATGTCTTATGATATTACATAAATAGAAATAAAGAATGCTAGTGTAATATTAATGTATCTCATGGCTGCCCGCACTCGCTATAAGCCATGATACTAATTCACTAGCGACGCAACTGAGACGTGACCGGATTCGAATTATTCATGCTACTTTGTCTTTCTTGAGCCGCCGTTTCTAGCTTCTAGTTCTACTCGTTACTCGTTCATCGATTCCGGTGGGACCACTGCCTAACCCCCCCCCCCCCCCCCCCCCCCCCCAATAGATAACTAGAACATAACGTACATGAAAGCTTTAGTTGATTATAACCCCCTTTTCCGATAGTATACCCTCTAACTGCATCAACATCGCCTACAGGCAAGAGATAGTCCACGAGATGAGCAGCATGGTGCAAGAGCTGCTGATAATGTTCTACAAAAGCACGGGGGGGTTCAAGCCGCACCGGATCATCATGTACCGGGACGGCATCTCCGAGGGACAGTTCATCCACGTGCTGCAGCATGAGCTTACCGCCGTTAGAGAGGCGTGTATCAAGGTCAGTGCGTTCGCAACCGCAGTTATTTTTAGACTGTGTCAGACGAAAACTTAACAAGCAAAAAGTGTAAAATACTGTTACTCGACTACAGAAAGAAAGGAATGCAATCGGTGTTTACAAGGTAAAATCTACTCCTCCTATTGTTAAAGTTGGTTAAAATGTAGCTTATGTTACCCGGACTATAATAACGAATCGATTGACTCGAATTCATAAACATCAGATGAATAGTTTAGACGATACGGAGAAACATACGTAAATATTTTGGCTTCGCGTTGCGGGGTAAAATAGCTGATGAGGTTATTTAAAAATAGTTCAAAATTACAATTATTAAAAATTAGTAGATGAGAAATTAAAGAAATTCAATAGAAATATAACTAGTCATGAAAAAAATCAGTTTTTTTACTAAGTGCTTTTTTTAGGATGGTCTTAATTACAAGATATAAAAAATACTACATATTTATTTATCAACCAATCCAAAATGTAAGCGATAGTAGATCAGACTACGCAAAATTGTAAAATTTCTCCAATTGATTTTCAACCATACTTGAGTCTTATAAAGCCCAAAATCGAATGGGAAAATTTGACAGTTTATGGTAACCTGAGATGTGCTGTTGACTGTACCTACACAAAAACAAGTAGACCGATTTTGGGTCATTCAAAATGCTTTGTCTAATCTAATATTTTATATTCAAAGTCTACTTTTGAACCCATTTCAAAATTCATCTTAAATAGATATTTATAATTGATTTCTTGTTTTAACAGTTGGAAGCAGAGTACAAGCCTGGAATCACGTTCATCGTAGTGCAGAAGCGACATCACACGAGACTGTTCTGTGCGGATAAGAAGGAGCAGTCTGGAAAGTCTGGGAACATCCCAGCGGGCACCACCGTAGACCTCGGCATCACACATCCTACGGAATTCGATTTCTATCTCTGCAGCCACCAAGGAATTCAGGTCAGTTTATTAATTTTATTATACTTTAAAACGAATAAAAACATTTTTATTCGACCTTTTTCATTAGGAGTAAAGTTCAAAATGTACCGGCACTTCAAAATGTATGGCTATGGCAAATCAGCTCCAAACATAAGGCAAAGAAAAATGTCTTTCAGTGAGATTTGATCTTTTCTCAAGGACACAAGTTTTGAATCAATTAAAACATTGCTGTTGTGTCGTTTGCAACTTTTGTGTATTTATTTTGTTGCATCGTGTTTTAAGTAATAATGTTACTCACAGAAATTTTTAAAAAAGAACCGAGTATCTTTATTTTATTAAATAAAAGACTAACAACCATATTTTTCAATCGAAATTAAGTATTAGTCTCCTTATGATATTATGTCTATCTATATCGTATAAAATACGCTCCGAAATTCCGAATACTTTACACTGTCTGTGAAATTCCCAATGCTTTTATAAATGGGGGTGGAAATGCTGTGAAACTTTTCGAAGACTGCACCACGACGGCTTCAAAATTATATATCTACTTCATAATTAACGATTCCTTCCTATAAAATCTTGAAGAAAAACGGTCTTATTTGAAAATCGTTTTTGCTGCGAAATTTTACAAACCAAAAAAACCCTTGTTGCGACGTGAAAAAATATTTCTACTTTGAAAAGACACTTGTATTTATAAAATGGCGGTGGAAATGCTGCGAAAACTTCCGAAGACTGATTCCTTGTACCAGGAGTGTCATAGTAACAGTTGTATGTAATATTTATTGCTTGCAACAGAAAGAGACAGAGATACATATCGCTCTATGTCATATTGTAACTTAGTAATAAGGAATCGTTAATCATGAAGTAGATATACAGGATGTAAAAACACCTAAGACAAAGCCGAAGTCTACGCATTCTATACAACAAAACAAAAAACATATAAAAAAATATTGATGGGAAACGATTTTTATTTTTTTTTGTGTTAAAAAAACTCCAAAATATATCGCGCAATGTATACAGCGCGCAAGACGCGCGGTGCTTAGTAACTTGGAGACGTGCGCGACGTTCGGTCGCCTGAGTTGAATGGCCCCGATATTGTGTGGAGTGGAGCGCTGACGTTTCAAAGCCATTTTTTGGTATGAAATACTTAAAAAATCGATAATGTTTCTTTGGACAAAAATTAAGAAATTATGTTTTTAATTTGTTCTCAAAAAAATCTCCAAAAAAAATTCTAACTTTAACCTTCAATAACTTCATAACTATTAATTTCTCAGGTATAGTCTACAGAAGAAAAATAGTCCTAATGATGAGCGGAATACGTAGTTCTCGGCTTTGTCATAGGTCTTTTTACACTAGTTATAATTTTGAAGCCGTCGTGGTGCAGTCTTCGGAATACTTATTAAACAACAAACGTTATCCGGCAGGGTACATCCCGGCCGTCGCACTACCACGTGCTATGGGATGACAACCACTTCGGCTCGGACGAGCTGCAGTGCCTCACGTACCAACTGTGCCACACGTACGTACGCTGCACTCGCTCCGTGTCTATTCCCGCGCCTGCGTACTACGCGCATTTGGTCGCTTTCCGCGCGCGCTACCATCTCGTCGAGAAGGAACACGACTCGGGGGAAGGCAGCCACCAATCAGCGTGCAGCGAAGACAGGACCCCCGGCGCTATGGCTAGAGCTATCACAGTGCACGCTGTCACTAAGAAGGTCATGTACTTCGCGTAAAAGAACCAAAAGAACTCAACGGAATCGAGTCCGCCTAATTTAGATGCGAACTCAACGGAAACGAGGTATTACAGTGTCCAAGGTCATGACAGATTGACTTCATAACAGTCGGCGGAGTGCATAGTTTTATAATTGACGTTTACAGATTGGCAATGAATCGACTAGGGCGAGATCAAAACTGCACTAATCTGTGAGTAATGCGCATGTGTTCGTGAAAAATACTACCGCAGTCTGACAGTTGCTGTCATTTCTACATGACTGACAGGCCTACCTAGGCCGCCTACGTGTACGTGAAATGGTCTCGTCTATCTTTCTCGTTCTAATATACGTGTTAGTATGCTCTTTATCTTTTACATTGCCGATCTATAGTTTCCTATATCTATTGTGGAGTGAATCAGTAATGTCCAACCCACCGCTGGGATTTACATGTGACTCGGCTGAATCTATCAGCTTCAAAATTAATTGTATTTTTTTTATCGGAATGCATTTTGTGTACCGTGTTTTTCTTAATTACAAAAATGAAATGTTATAGTATTTCAACATAGTCCTATTTATGATGTCGATCTGTTATCGCCGATTTGTATTAAAAGGTATCAATTTGTGATTGAATATAATCGAAATTTTAAGTTCTACAAAGCATAGTTTACGACTTATTTCTGACTGTGAGCTCTGAGTATTTTCAAAGATTGTTATAGATCTCACATGAAATGCAAAATGCAACATTAGTATATTTGTTGTAACAAGTCAGTTAATTTGAATGTTCCCAATCCCTTAGTGATTTTCGTGTATGAACCTCTATTCAAGGCCTATGTACCCCTTATACTTTAGGATCATTTCGGATAAATGTAAAGCACTTAACTCCTACCTAGCCATGTTTTACTTAGCTTTGCATGTCGTTTGTTCAGTGTGTAATATATAGAGTAGTCTATAAGAAACATCAAAAGCCGCCTATGCTCGAATAACCTCATGAAAACTTGTACAGTATGTAGTGCTCTCAATATATACTAGTGGTTTAAAGCCATGATTTTGAATAGGCAAGGAGGATTGAAACATCTGAAAAAAAGATTGCGCCATTTCAATGAGGGTTCATCATTGGCTGACGATGCTGAGGCGCCGGGTATACAATTTAAATAAACAGTCATAATCCTTAGGGATTTAGATAAATTTTATTCATGTAAGAAATAAATAATGATAGTACATTATTCTTCCACTATTAAAGTGCCCGTGTGTTCAAATAAAACAGTAGGGCATAAGTTTTATTGTAGTGACAAAAGACGTCTAAAAACGAACATCAATTGTAAAACAGTACCCCTTGTATGAGTGTGTTCATTTTCAAACTCGATCAAACGTATCGTCTCTTTTCATACATTGCCCACTAGCACCTCTATCGTAAACTATCAGAAACAGTGGGCAATGTATGAAAAGAGACGATACGTTTGCTCCAGCTCGAAAACTATCAATACTCATACTACGGGTACAGTACTCAAACAGATGCATTAAAATTAAATTTATGAGCCGATAAGGACCGAAGACCCTTATTGAAAGCGTTCATTAATTGATTAGAATGTATTTCGTAATGTTCGTCTATTAACTGAAAGGCTATTAAATAATTATATCTTAATGTGGTTATTAACCACATGCCGTAATGGTTAACGACATGAGGTTCGCCAAATATTTAGATGGGATGTAAATATTGTTGCTATCACTTTTAAAATATTTTACAAACATTTCCTACGAAATATTGAAGTCTTACTATCTTGTCATTACCTATTCAGAGTCATGAGGATAACGTGAAAGACGTTTTTACTCCTGGTATACAGTATGGTTCCGCCTAGCAGACATTCTAAACGCAAGTTAAGTATGAAATCGTCCAATTGTGATCAAGAGCTTAAACAAGTTGAAAGACGAAATGTGAATTAACGTCGGAACTCACCCTACCGCTTTAAGTAAATGCCAAAATGTACAATATTATCTCTCTTTTATGTTATGTACTTTTCACGCTACTTCAACATTGTAGATGCAATAGTCAGGTTAATGCCTGCTGACGTAAATCCACCACATAGTAATTCAATAATCCATATAGCAGTACTTTTTAAACCATAATTCTCCAGTAAATTAATGCATTATTCATAAATACATAAGATTCAAAATATTCAAATCATAAACACACAAAAACAGTTACAGTGTATTAAACATTAATTTTTATTTAAATTATCGAGTTTTGCTTGAGCTATTATCTTGAATTGAAATTCAATAAAAATAGGAGTCTATCAATGTAAAAATAATAAATTGTCGTAGTTAAATAATAGCCTTAGTTCATTTGCGAGCGATCTTTGTTAACCATCGACGATCTTGAAGCGCACTCAAAGATGAGACGTTCACAAAATTTTTAGTCTCATGGTCTAAACACTTCAATACATGAACGTTTTGAATCTTTTACTAAATATTGAATGGTGTGTTAGTTCGTCATCTTAAATTATGTTAATTTATTCACATAGGTAACATACATTACGTCCACACAGCACGACCGTCAGAGTTGAATTTAGGTTTAATTTACACTTCGGAAGATTGGTTGTGGCATTAACAATTTCAACTTTAATTAAATGGTTATAGGTAAGTAAGGATTTAGACTTTAGACTATTACTAATTTGCTCGGGCGTATGGTTTTATTTACATATTAAATTAAAAATATGTAATATTTAGCAATATATGACAGACATCCTTTGGACAAAGGGAGTTTAATACACGGAGTAATAGTTTTACGATAACTATATTTACTGGGCTTTGATACTTTCTACATATAATTTGGACAATATTTTGTGGAATGCCTACTACCTTATTCGATGAAGACAAAACAATGTAGTCAATGTTGTCTTGTCCTCTGGATTGGGATAATTATACCTCTACTATAATTATAATACTATCCTAACGTTTTCTACAATTATAATTATTTATAGGTAATAAATAAGTCGCTTAGCTGACTATTGGGTATCTTTTCCGCTTAACAGATAGATTTTAATATTTAAAAGGAAGAGATTGCGGGTTTCTAGGATACAATCTAGCTTACTCTCGTTCAGTTAATGTTTCATAGTTTTATAATCGCGTAATGATGCGATTAACTTGATGCGGAATGTAGAAAATAAACCTTAACGTATTTTTCTTAATATGATGTGCAATAGTACAAAGTCAATTATGTTGTCTAATTTTGAGCCTTGTAATAACATTTTTTACGAACCAATCGACTTAATTTTGATCAAATTTCTTTTGAAAGCGGCTACATTGTTAGGCAGCTGTTTATAGCATGTTAGCACTTAGCAGCTGTTCGGTCGCAAATTAAATTATGTTAAAATTGAGCTGTACTCAATTACTAAATTACAGCAGCTTCATATCAGGCACATTGTCTTTAGGTTTGCAGCCAAAATTGCAAAAAATAATAATAACTCAAGCCTCTTGTACATATATATTAATTGCAATTATTTATAGATTATTAGACTTTATATGTTACTTGATTTCTATTTAATATATTTTCACGTTTTGTAACGTGTACTATATAACGTTATGTTATATTTTCCAACTACATTACATTTTAGGATTAGAGGTATCTATTTTTATTAAAACTAAATACATAATATTACAAATGTCAAAGGTACCCAACTATTACTGCAATATGTGACTGCAACTGCCATAATTATAATATACTTTATTTTAAACCATTTTATAGAGAATACAGTTACTATCACATGATTGAGAAATGTAGAACATATATAATTGTGAAAACTGTGGATTCGTTTTTCTTAAGTCTAGAATCTTAGAAATAACTAAAATATTTTTTTATTTTATACCCTCTAGTTGAATATTCAGGGTGCAGTTCGCTTTAATCCTCTATCCTTTCTCATTATTTACCACCATGAGATGAGATAAAGGCCAAGAACTTCCCAAAGTAACAGTTAAAGGAATTTCATCTTATCTAAATATATCTCAATCCAAAATACTCAAGTTAACTGTTACAGTCATGATCACTCTTTAATGATACGTTTACGTATCACAAATAATATTTTCAATTTGTTTTCGTCTTGATTAATCTTGAATAAAAACTTCTAACTTTGACCTTCAATAACTTCATAACTGTGAATTGCCTAGGTATAGTCTAGAAGAGAAAAATGGTCCTAATGATGAGCGGAATACGTAGTTCTCGGCTTTGTCATAGGTCTATTTACACCCGTTATTCTGTAAGTGGGCAAAATAAGTTTGAGGAACTATGGAATAAGTGGTTCGCGAGCTTGCAACGAGCGATACATGAGCGATTCACGGCGCTACTAAATTCTTGATTTTTTAAAAATAAAAGGTAGATCCATTCTTTCCTGATACATTCTGTGAAAATCCACCATCTTCGTGGCCGTTTATGATCATCGAGTAAATCATCTACATAGCTGCACAAGCGTGAGACACTTCGTCCGAAATCGTAGGGGCTACAAACCAAAACTGCGGATAGATCCGGCTTCATCATTACAGTCATAGTGATATGGACTCCTCGTACACTCTAGAACCTCGATACTGTATCTGTTTGCTTACAGTTCGCAAAATGAGTACGCTTGGTAAAAGTGTTGGGAGACGTCATGAAACTAAACCTAAACTGTTACACTCGTACACACTAGAGAATCTCGTTATTATGTCACGCAACTTTAGGGTTCGGTAATAAGTACCCGGCTTTACATACAATTTTAATATACAGCAAAATGTGTCAAATAGAAAAATTACTCCGCATCGCATATTGCAGTAAGAGTGTTCATTAGTAACATTTGTATCTTCATAAAAATATTGTATCATTCACTAAATAACATAACCTGATATTTTTTACCTCAAAATTGTTGTATCTACAGTTACTAATTTTACTATGTAGTTTAATAAGTACTTATCTAATCAAATAAATACTTAATAGCAATTAATTTAAACAACTTACAGAAATATCATCATAGTTTTAATGAAAATACCAAACTATACACGCTAGGGGTATTGCACCCTTTGATACTACTTAAATTGGTATACTACATTATTTTATATGGTTGTCTACTCGTGTTCACACTGCCTTTACTCATAAAATGCTTATTATGATGCCTTTCTTCTTAGAAATGTTAAACTACCGCAGTGCAAGCACGAATTAGTCTATGGATATCCCTCTTTGAGGATATCTGTCAAATTAATTGATTTTGTCGATTTATGTCGAATTTTACTATAAGGCCGCTACTCCACTGCGGCGCACGCTATTTCCACGCCCACATAATTTTATTAGTAATGACAACGTTAAACAACGTGGGCTGTCAAGCGAATTGTATGCAGCTAAACGAGGGCGTGGAAATCGTGCACAGCGTGCGCGCCGCAATGAAGCAGCGGCATAAAACTTTTCCATCGATAGTTTCATGCTTGCACTGCTGTATTGGCATAGATGAGAGATATTGATTTAGAGGCAAGCAAGATAGAACTGTAAAAACCAAAAAGCTAACGAGGCGAGATTGGGTACCTACGTGGATGAAACATGTCTGTTCAATACTAATCAGATTCTGTTACATTGTTCCAATAATAGCAAGAAATCGACACAGGTTAATATTTGAAGTTTTTTTTGTAATCTAATAAAAATTATATACCTAAAATTGTAATCAATTTTATTACCACTTGGTGAGAAATTTAACACAATTATAATTGGTATATACGTGGGGTTTAACACTATGTTTAATCGGTCCATCCTCGGATTATCTTTCTGTCTGGCTAGTTTCTTACTTTATCGTTGTTATCTGTTTAATTGTAACTGCAAGTGCAACACGATATTGGATATTACGACTAGTGTTTCAGTATTTATGCCAATGATTATTATAGTTGGTGGGTGTTGTTGGTACTTATTAGTCCCTTTTATTTACTGAAATTAGCACCAGACAAATTGTGTTTGTGGATTGACGCAAAATTCGAAAAGTACAGTCAGTGTCAAATATTACGCCGGTAGCACACTTCACACCGCTGCAGTATCATAGCAGCGATACCGCTACAAGAGTTTTGATAAAAAAATTACATTGTCGCGAAATTTTATAATATCAAAATCTCTGCACATTCCCTATCTATACACTGTGAACACACGCGGTACCGCTACAAAATTAGACGGAGATAATCACGATAGAAAGATAATTATAAAATTTAAATGTAGGCATTAGAACAGGCTGTTTCGCTTGTCTTACAACGGACAACTCATGGCGAAACTACTGCGGCTTCGCTGCTGTGCTTTCACTGCGGAGGTGTGCTACCGGCGTTAATTCTGTTAATAAAGATTCATATAGTTGAAATATCCAGTGATCAAAATATTAAAACCGGTCACATGTTAAAATTTTTAGAAACTCATTAGCATCAGACTATATTTCTCTATTGTTTGACATTTTTTCCGTGTGTGATCGTTTTGGTCTTACATCATACTTGAGATTTTGTCATCTTTGATTTTACTATAGTGATCATAAAGTGAAATATAAAATACCAAATGTCTTTTCCAAACTTGACGTCGTCGGAACACGGAATTGTCAATGTATGTTATAGGTCATTAATACAAAAATAAAATTGAATAGAAGTGATCAAACTATGAACCATAAACTTTTATCTGTTTTTTATTGCAAGATAAGATGTTCGAAGAGATATTTAACACTAACTGTACTTACAGAAGTTTCTTTTCTTGGTTTGGTTTATTTGACAATATCTAAATACGGTCTCAGATTAACTTGAACATTTAAAGTTTTGCATAGTTGTATAACATTAGCTATGGACTTGCAATTGATCTTACTGTGTTTATGTTCAAATTTATGTTCTTATAGATATAGGGTGTGAGGGATGTGCGCGCGCAATAAGTGATGCCATGAATTGACCATATAATTAAAGCAATGAAATCAAAATATGGAAATTATCAATACTGAATACTTATCTATATTTATTATAAATATTAATTTGATTAGGTAATATTTAACCTTATTCCATATTCGACCAAAAATTACATGATTTTCGTAATATACTTTATTATTCTAGCTAGTCAAACTCTGCGTAGAGTTTTGTACCCCACACTCCTATTTTTAAATTTAAATTGCTTAAGTGTATACATTGTTGTGGGATCGTATAAATCAATCTCTTATTATCATTTTGTTATCATAATAAAGTATTTTATTTTGTCAGACGATTATTTTTATTAAATAAATATTTTGTTTATATTAATCTTTTATATAATTAATTTTCGATTTGATTAGTGGCTGCCTTTTGGGCCATATCTCATTAGGACGCCATTGTAGCGCAACCAGTCGCTGGCCACCAACAAAATTTATAGAGGTATATGGAGGATACCTCACCTGGTCTCTTGGTAAACCAACGAACTATTCGGCAGCGATTGGTTGCGCCATGACTGTGATGTCCACATGAGATAGTGATGTCCAGATATTATAATGAACTCAACATGGTGTGAAGTTGAATTAAAAGACAAAAATGTAAATCTGTGTATTTACTAATAGTAAATAAATACAAATCAGGTAAATCTCAAAGGCGACGTACTACTGCCATGAGTTTTGCTATTTTAGTAATAGTGTTTATTTTGTACAAATAGCAACATTATTCTGAACTGTCATATCGTCTGCCTTATACATGATGCAACTAGTGCCTCTACTAAGATAAAATAGTAGGAAAATGTTTTCCACCCCAACTTGGTGTGTATTGTTAGTTTCGGTTGCTGTTTACGTTAATGTGCTATTCTTGTTATGTAATGCCTGCCAAATATATACTTTATGAGCGTACGTACATGCACCTCCGGTTTAGTATAATCTGTTCACTTTGATAGGTATAATATATTAATAAGTTATTTAACATAATTATGAAGCTAAACAAGGGACATGTAAGTTCTATAGATGTAAGTTCATAATAAATGTCACTATATCAAATGTATATTTATCAAGTATAATTTAAATGTTATATGTATTGTATTAAGGGCTCCTTCTGGAATCATCTTATTAAACTGAATCTGCTGGAAGTAAGTGTGAAATTGCAAGTTTTCTACCTGTTCACCAGTGTATAAATTTTTGTTGTTAAAAAATATTTTACTTTCTCTCAAACCTGATTGTATTTTTCATTACTTGCATTACTTCAGCACAAATGTAATTGTAACGATATACTTACTGAGTTTATTATAGTAAAGTTTGTAAGATGTAGTATTACGTGCGGTCTTGTGTCTTTAATATAATTGGCGCTAATATTAAGATTATCTTTTCATAGACCGCTAAAATCACCGAGGACATTTAATTGTAATGTTGTAGTTTCATAGATTTTTGAAGAACTTCTACTTAAGTATAAGTTATGCAATAATTAGAATTTTCTAGCCCCTAATATATTTCATCTAAGCATGTACTTCAATTATTAAGATTATTTCTATACTGCAGACCCCTTGAGGCCAAAAATACGGTTTTAACCGCCTTTTAGTTGTAAGTTTTTATTGTTTGTCTATTGCTTTCAGATTATTAATAATTAGGTAACATTTTAATAGAAGCTCGAACAAATATTTAAATAAGTTTAGTTTTAGTTTGTAGCACTTTAAAATATTAACGTCAAACATCCGATGATTCTCTAATCTAAATATCATGTTTGAGCTTCTCTAAAATTAATAAATTTTAATTTTAAAGATTTAAGAATTACTTTTAGAACGTCTTATCCGCTATAGTGCATGCTTTAACATCGGACCACGTTATATTGCTTTGAATGTATGTAGAAGTGTGTAATATCGTTTGTTTATTGCACATAAATTGCTTTAATTGTTTAGATCCACGTGTAAGATTTTGATAAATATAGCATAAAGTAAAATAGTCTCCAAATTTTACGTGCAGGGTAAAATGAAAAAAAAAAAATAGAAAATCGTAACGTGTTATATTGACCATCGCGTATAACACGCGTCACGGTTTTATAGTAGAGCTCAATTGCGAGTTTAATATTACGTAATGATACAATGTGTAGAGTGTTTTCCCAATAAAGTGTCTCTTATAACGAATATACCTTTAAATTTTGTACAATATTTTGTGCTTTGCGGTCTGTTTCCGTTGATTCTTTGACGAAATTTTGCTCTTTACTATGCTCAACACTGAATTTTAATATCAATAGTGACTACTTGAATCGAATACCGTATAATCTTTTCATACTAAATTTACACGGTAATATATTCAACTTGGATGGACCGTGAAAGTTTATCGTAATTTGATGATGCTCTTCATTAGTCGTGTTTCAGAAGATAAAAATATCATATTCAAATATTTACATATTTCAATACTACCTTTACATATAAGATAAATTGTTGTATTGTAGTTGGTCAGTTTCTTGTAAAGAGTGTTGTATTTATATGATGTGCTGATGTCACCAAAACAAACCTTATTCGTGATCATGTGAATACTTCATGTTTACGTATTTAACATAAGTGAAAGAAAGGTATATAAATTTTCTGGAAATTTTATAACAATAACAAGTTTGAACCAATTTTATGTACCTACTTCTTTTACTAACGATGATTGCTCTGGCTACTGCAGTAACTATCGTGTTTATCGGGTTAATTTAAAACATATAGGTACTTACTTTGCATAATATTTTAAACATTCGCGTTGCATTATTCACTTGGATAATTATACTGGGTCTAGACGTGACGCGCACAATATAAACATACAAAGTTGGTAAGTATCTGTCGCCTTTGAAAGAACGAAACGTCGAGTCAAATTTTCCACTAGATTTTGCGCTTTATAACACTTAATTATGTTAAGTTTGAAAATCAATTGCAGAAATTTTACAGTTTTGGGTAGTCTGATCTGGTGTTGTCCTGCGCAAGCCGGACAGAAAAGACGTAAGACGAAGACGCGTCGAAGACACAGAAGAGACAAAATGAAAACACGTCTCCGCTAAACACACAGGAGAGACGCGTCGACGACGCGACGGGGGTGAGGACGGGAGCGGGGGCGAAGACGCGACCGGGTTGCCATGCTTACCGAGCATAGCCATTAGTCTTGCCTCGGAAAGACTAATGGCGAGACTGGGGCGCATCTCCGACGTGTCTCTTCTATATAATATATGTAATTTGAAAATTCGCGTCTTACGTCTTTTCTGTCTGGCCTGCGGCTTACATACTCAATCCAAGTGGGTTTACCATGCAATTTATATAAAAATAAAACAGCTTTCCATTCTCGAGGCAAGATATGTATTTTGAACAAATGCAATTAATATATTGATTTAATATTTAAGTAATTAAATTTTTACCTTTTTTCTGCCTATATTATCTGAAATGTATGTACTTACTTCTATCCTTTTCTGTCACATATTATTGTGCATAGATATCTACTAAATGATCTCTAGATATTTTGGTAGAAACATTGAGTTTCAATTTATGCATTGCAATTAAATTAATGCCGCCGTAAACATAGGTAAGAGTTATTAAGTATAGAAAATGAAACTTGTACGCCAAATTAATAATTTGTAACGAATACCGAAAATTATTGCCTAAGCCATGATGTACCTACCTACGCCTGCTTATCAAACTACTCAAGGATAAAATTTCTTAATTTATTCAACATTATCCCATAGGCATAAAGCACAATATCTATAGGGAATGTGTACGCATTATATTTTTATTGTGTTTACATTATGAAATCGTTGTCAAAATATGTTAAAAGCCTAAAATATAAAAAGCTCGGCCGACAAAAATTTGCAAAGTTTACGTGGTCAAAATAACGGTAAAATATATTCTGAATCATATTTTCATTTATGTATCATGTTTTTTCAAGTTATACTTATATTAAGGAATAGTGGTCACAACCACCGTGTGTGACCACTATTCCTTCAAAAGTACTAATACAATTTTGCGCCATTTAATTTTTGTTTACCTTTTGTTTTGATGTGTTGGTACATCCAGGACAGAAACATAATAATACATTATGATCACATAGAATATTATTTTTCACTTAATTAGTTATATCAATAACATAAATGTATTGTCATAGTAAAAAAAAATGGATTGCCGACACCAGATGCCACATCGTTGTGCACATTCCCTAATAATGAAATCTGATGGTAGTCTGATATGCAGACGACTATATAGGTTGTTGGTATCAAGCGAGCAGTCCATGCTAACACAGTCATATAAAAACATACTATGATTGGTATGGTAATTGTAAAAATAAATTTGTAATTTTTCATATATTTAGTTTTTCCGACCGAACTATTTTGTATGGAGAAATATTTTTTTTACATTTTCAAATTGTTCATATCACATCACCATAGTATTTAATGACTATTAGCATGGATAGGCGCCCGATGGATACCCCATGTACCAAAAACTCTAATTATCTCTAATATTATATTTGAAGCTAGCAACTGTCAGTCAAGATATTGTTGTTTCAATAAATATTTTTGTATTGATTAATACTTAAGAATAAAATGAATGCACTATCATTACGGATTGTGAATGAAAATCTAAAATAAGTACCTATTCAGTGGCTCTGGCAGCAAACACTAAATGCCAGTTGTACCAGGTTCATTACAATTTTGCAAAAAGTAACAAAAGTCGACTTAATTCATAGGAATGGGGTGTTCCATTTTTAAAATGTAATTTTTTTACGAAATTTTAATGTAAGTAGGTATAACTTGGTGCAACCGGTCGTAAAAACTCCTTCATAATATTTATTTTTATAATCAAGCCGTGTTAACCCATTCAGTGCCGCGGGCGCCCATGGGCGCTCTTTGCGAGTATACGTACATGCCGAAGACGCCCATCGGCGCCCTACTTTTTCGGTCGACTTTTTCAGTCAAATGTGATTTGTAAAATGAAATAATACTACCAAAAAATTCTTTCAATCATTAGTATACAATTCCCTCATTTGGCCTCTGGATATCTTAGAAATAACAAAATACGCATTCTTAGTTAACATGCCGCCGGCGCCCATAGGCGTCCTGCTTCAAAGTTCAGAGATACTTAACTTTTTTATCAAATTATAATTTTTATGATTTTTAGCAAATGAGTCCGAATACTATAAATATAACTAATTTTGTATATTAAGTAATATTTTATTAATAAAATTATAAAACATCATGATATTTTCGAGATCCAATAATGGCGGACGCGAGACGTGACTTTTCAATATAACCAATACGGGTATATCTATCATCTTCGTATTTTTCGAGGGTCGAGATTCCAAATACAACACCTATTTCGAGATTCAAGATGGCCGCGACTTTCTAATATAATATCAACAAAAAAATAATATTTATTCTATTGTAGGTACACCTATCTTTTTCGTGCTTTTCGGGGGTATTACGAATACAACATCTATTTCGAGATTTATTATGACGAACGTGAATTTTAAATATAATATCAATATAGGTATCATTTTCATGGTTTTTGGGGGGTTCCAATTCCGAATAGCTGGGTCCACGCCGGACGATCGGCGATCCCGCGATCCAGGGTCATGGAACTGGATCGTTAACATACTACAATAGAATGTGTGTCCTTGGATCGCGCGCAGCACGTCCACGCTTCGCGCCAAAAGCGCGCGATCGCGTTTGTGCTGCGCGCGATCGGAGCGCGTTGGATCGTCCGGTGTGTGGATAATATCAATATGGGTATGATTTTCGGGGTCCCTATTCCAAATACAACATCTATTTCGACATCCAATATGGTGGACGCGACTTCTTAATATAAAATAATATCAATATGGGTATCATTTTCGTGGTTTTCGGGGGTCCCCGTTCCAAATACAACATTTATTTCGACATCCAATATGGCGGACGCGACTGCTTAATATAATATCAATATGGGTATATTTTTCGTGGTTTTTGTGGGTCCCGGTTCCGAATACAACATCTATTTCGAGATCCAATGTGGTGGACGCGACTTCTAAACATAATATCAATATGGATATTATTTTCGCTGTTTTTGGGTGTTCCAATTTCGAATACAACGTCCATTTTGGAGATCCAAGATGGCGGACTCGACTTCTAAATATAATATCGATATGGGTATCATTTTCATGGCTTTCGGGGGTCCCGGTTCCGAATACAACATCTATTTCGAGATCCAATATGATGGACGCGACTTCTAAATATTATATCAATATGGGTATAATTTTCGCGGTTTTTGGCGGAATACAACATCTATTTTGGAGATCCAATATGGCGGACGTGATTTATTAATACTATGGATATCATTTTCTGTGATCCCAATTCCGGATATAACGCCTTTTTCGAAGTTCAATCTTACGGACGCAACTTCTTAATATAATATCAATATGGGTTTCATTTTCGTAGTTTTCGGGGGTCCCGGTTGCGAATACAACATCTATTTCGAGACCCCATACGGTGGACGCGACTTCTAAATATAATATCAATATGGGTATCATTATCGTGGGTTTTGGGGGTTCCAATTCCGAATGCAACATCTAAGTTGAAGATCCAACATGGCGGAAGTGACTTTTTAATATAATATCAATATGAGAAAGGATGATGTCGAAAATTAAATGGCCAGAGGTGCCACAGATTATATTCGATGGAACTTGCATACCATACAGCCAGACCGTTAAAAACCTTGGTGTACTGTTTCATACACACTTATCTTGGGGTCCTCAATTACAAGAAGTCAGCAGGAAAAAGTTTCCTGCTGACTCTCTACGAAGAATTCGAAACTTCCTCCGCACTGCTACCAAAATTGCACTAGCACAGTCCCTTCTTCCTATCGTTGATTATGCCGATTCCTGCTATCCTGACCTTACTGAAGAGCAACTAACTAAACTTGAGCGCCTCCAAAACGTCTGTATTAGATTCATCTTTGGTTTACGTAAATTTGATCATGTCTTCGAATTTCGCTTAAAACGCAAGTGGTTGCCAATTCGTCTTCGCCGGGATGCTCACATTCTTTCCCTCCTATATGCCATTATTTTCCACCCAACATCATGACACCCATTTTTTATTTATTTATTTATAATAAGTACATTAACAGATTAAAGTCACTAAAGTATTAAATATAGGCAAATTAACAATCTTCGCTAGACAATAATCCAATATAAATGTACATAGCGTGATTTACTAATATATCATAACATCATAACGCGCGTGTCTGAGTTAATTAAAATAATGTGGCAAAATATGATGAATAAGAATCTTAAACTAAACAAAACTATAAAAAAACAAAAGTAACGAAACAATTAGATTATTTTATGAAAGATAACATTTGATATTTTAAATAATAATTAAATAACAATTTATATAAACAACCAACCATTACGATACCGAACCAGAAGAAGTTGAGGCAGAGCATATACTGATTTTGAGCGTGTCTGAGATTACTTTTTTATATTGAGGGAAATTGACAAATACATCCACATGTCTATTATTGCGGACTAACTCATTGTACGCGCGGCACATTCTAACCAATGGGTTGTAATAGGACGTGTTATTTCTACAAACTTCCAAGGCGAACAAGTTCGGAGAGTGTGTCCTGTATCTAATATTAAATTTCAACAATGAAAGAAGATTTGGTGCATCGATGGACGAATGGAGAATTTTGTGGAGGCATAGCAAGTCGTATCTTTCTCGGCGGGTACAAAGTGGGATAACATTGAATTTAGAGAGTCTGTCATTGTATCCCCGAAGGGAACGACCCAAGTTACATTTTCTGCTAATATATCTCAAGCATCGTTTCTGCACTCTTTCTATATTATCTATGTGGATTTTGTAATAAGGAGACCAGATAGGGCAGCAGTATTCTAAGATACTCCTAACCAAAGTGTTAAAGAGCGAGATAACACTGCTGGGTCTTTTGAAATCTTTAGTAGATCTTATCAAAAAACCTAATACCCTGTTACTCTTTTTCATGATGTGATCATAGTGCACACGGAAAGTCAGTTCGTCATCAAATAACACGCCCAAATCCCTTACCATGTTTTTTTTACTTAAAAGTTTTCCATGTATGTAATATGATGTATTAATTTTTATTTTCTTGCGTGTATAAGATATTACACAGCACTTGTCAACGTTAAGGTCCATATTATTTAATGAACACCAATTGGAAATGGCATAGAGATCATTTTGAAGAGCGGTGTATTGCTCTTCGTTACTCACGTCAGAAAAAATCTTCAAATCATCCGCATATAAAAGAGCCGGGGATGTGACATGATTAACTAAGTCGTTAACGAAGATAATAAATAGGAGCGGACCCAAGTGAGATCCCTGCGGAACTCCTGATGAGACAGAAAACGATTTTTTAAATACGAAACCATCCACCTCAACAGATTACCATGTATACCATAATGTGAGAGTTTAAAAATGAGCAAAGAGTGATCTACTTTATCAAAAGCTTTGCTAAAGTCGAGGTAAATGACATCAGCCTGGCCCCTAGTGGCGAAAACCCGACACAAGTAATTCTTAAATTCGAATAGATTACTGAGAGTAGATCGCTTTTTTACAAAACCGTGTTGTTTTGTTGATATGTACTTGCTAAGGTGGTTATTCAGGTGCACATAAACTAAGGACTCAAAGAGCTTTGATAAACACGATAATATACAAATAGGCCGATAATTAGTGCATGAAGTTCTTTCACCTGACTTGAATATCGGGACAACATGCGCCAACTTCCAACGAGCGGGAAACGTTCCTGATTTAATGGATTTATTAAACAATATGGCTATAGGATTTGACAACTCCTCCGAACATTCTTTTAAAAACCTTGGAGGGATCTCATCAGGCCCGCACCTTATGAGCATCCAACCGTTTTATTTTATCTAAAACTTCCTGCCGACTGACCTCGAGACCACACAAGGTACCCCCTGAAACCTCCGGCATCCTCAACGAGCTTCGAGAAGGTGAAGCTTTAGCCCTATCATAAACTGAGCCAAAATATTCAGAAAATAGTTCGCATATGGCCTGACCATCGGATGCTGTCTTACAGCCATATGTCATTACGTTTGGGATACCGACACCACCCTTCCTACTGTTGACATATCGCCAAAATACCTTAGGATCGTCAACTAGTGCATCCTCAGTTGTAGATATAAAGGCTTTGTGGCATTCACTTATGAGAGATTTGCATCGAGATCGAAGCAAAGAGAAGGTGTCATAATCTCGAGGATTCGAGAATCTCTTGTACTTCTTGTGGTATTTGTTTTTTTCTCTAATACAGCGAATAAGTGCTTTACTATACCATATAGGATATTTATGAGATGCATTTCTAAAAAACGGCGTATTTTTGGAAATGACTAGATTTAATTTGTCATAAAAGGACTCCACACATACATCGACGTCACCAGAGCAGAGCACCGCATCCCAGTCCAGATTAGTCAAGTCTGATTTAATTGTTGCATAGTCGCATCTATTAAAATTGTAGCGCTGTTTGGGGTTTGGTTTAATCTGATGCAAGGACATGATTTTGGAAACAGTAATGCATTCACGTGTACTAAGGTTTTCGGAAAATCTAAGCTTAGCAACGCCAGTACATTTCACGAAAAATTTACAAGAATTCGTTTTCTGCTAAAGCTGTGCGATTGTGGAATGCTTTGCCACTGGTAATCAGACAGGTACATTCACTCAATGTTTTCGGGAGGCTGGTAAACGAGTACTATCTGACACTGTAACCTATTATAAGGTTATAAGTTCAAAGCTAAAATTTTAACGGAAAATGTTATTTTCTTCTTTTTAGAGCATTTAAATAAAATTCTACCTCAAGAATAATTGAGGTCTATACATCAAATTTCAGATGGATTAGAGCAACAGAGCTTATAATCATCATCTTTTTTTAACCTGCCTTTTTATTCTCAGCGAACCCTTTCATTTAATACACATACTATAAGAAAGCATAAAAATCTTTAAAAGTCCGCCATATTAGATTAAGAGTGATGTCAGAATATTTTTCTAATCATTCTCGGCAAGCCTTTTCATTTAATACCCATATTGTAGAACTGCATAAAAAAAACTATTCCGCCATCTTGGATGATCCGCCATATTGGATTTAGAATGACATCACATTATTTTTGTTACTCTCAACAAGCCCTTTCATTTGATACCCATATTGCAGAAATGCATTAAAAATAGCTATTCCGCCATTTTGGATGGTCCGCCATATTGGATTTAGAATGACGTCGCACACAGCTTATCGTATATTGTCATCCATACTAAACGTGTACACAATATTTCAGCTCAATCGGTTGAAGATATCTGCTTCAAAATCGAGTAGCAAGATTCCACCCGAATAAATATACATTGCAAATTAAATAAAAGCTTTTAATGAGTCAGTTTCTCCCTCCAATTGGTGTTCTCCGGAACAACTATCATACTTGTTATGTATAGAAATTGATTTACAGAATCTACAAAAAAAAAGATATTTTATGAAAGTGTAACAAAAAATATTTTTTATTATTATTTGGAAAAAGGTTGAGGACTTCTTGGTTTCACATAACGCTTAATAATTTACAATTAAACTTTTGTTTTATCGTGTTTTATCTTTCTTTTAATTAAAAATTACTAAATAATGTTCCATAACAATCTAAATCGCAAAAAAAACTTAGTAACGCACCTTTATTCTTCATCGTTGTTTTGAAATATAATACCCGTTGAAATTGCAGTATTTAACTATAATAACACAATTACACATTAAAGCAGTTTTATAACCCAGTAACAAACACCAATAAGAGAAAAAAACTGATTGACGTGGTAGTGTTCTAAGGCCTCATGCCGAAAGCGCCGATGGGCGCCAATAAATCCGTAACTAAGATGCCGTGGCCGCCGATGGGCGCTCGTTGACAAATGTATGGCGGCACCTAGGTTAAGACACAATTTTAGAGGTGGCAATGAATGGGTTAATGCAATGGGACCTTTAGAGGCTTAGTAATATTATCTTCCACGTATAAACTTTACTAAAATTGTATTGTAAGTTAATTATACTTCAAAATTGCATTCATATATTGTAATCTCTCGAATAATATATTTTGGGAATTCACAAGGCACATTAATCTATCAATACGTGTAATAAAGCAATTGAATTTGTGGCGCAAAACCTAGAATTATCATTATTTTTATATTAATTCATGCATTTGATATTGCAACAGAGTAGTGATTCATAATGGAAGAATTGTGTACGGGGTTTAATAAAATCTTGTTTATTTAACGCCTTTCTTTTATTTCAACCTGTTTTTTTGTTGTTTGGAAATTATTCACATAAACAACGTGTAACCACAGCGTATGAAACGCAAGTAAAAAAAAGTTGCTTTATTCTGTGGTGTAACAGAAATAACAAGGAAATAATGCAACACATACCCCAAAAGTAGTTTGCTTGGAGTCTACTTCTGATTCGTTACAGTGAAAAAGTAATAATGTGGTCAAAAATGGACCTAAAAATAATTAACATATCCGGGTTCTTCCCCGTCCTCAACACTGGCTTTGTTTCTACTGGTTACGATTGGGAAAAATCCAAGTTCTTGAGTTGACTGTCCCATTTGTCACTGGCATGGCAATGACTGGAAAAAATCATCTCGGAGTTTTCCCATTCATCACCAGTAGGAACAAAGTGGTGAGGACTGGGAATAACCCTAATCATCATAAGGCCTTTCCTTGTCATTGAAGGAGGTTTAGGCAGTAGTCCACTACCTCTTTCTGTGTTCTTTGTCCACCACGCTTGCCCAATCCGGATTGGTAGCGGAGTTGGCGATCAATACCCCTTTGCTGATTCATTAGTGGCCTTCTACGACACCAATTGGAGGCTATGGGATGATGCTATTCAGTCTGGCGGCATCACATGGGCATGGCTAAACCAAATTTAATATCCTACCATAAATAATTTAACAATTAAAATTGAGGGCGAGATTCCGCAACTCCACACCTCGATAACTTTCTCGCCCTACTACGCGTCTATGGACAAGGACAAATCGTCCGAAACTCCGCTCCCTACTCCCTTTCAGTCTTAGCACACTTATTAACTCTGAAAGGGCTCGAAATCATTTCTACTTCCGCCTCGCCGTCCACCAGGCGTCAACTTAACATAGGTGGACACGTAACCAAATGAAAATCGGATCAGCAGCGGCAGCGACTGCTACGGCGAGGCGACGGCGCGTCAGCGGTCTGTGCTGTGTGCGTCAGCGCACCACTACAAAGTAAAGAAATATCACCACTAAACGTGACTAACGAAACCCGCCCAACTCAAGCCACCGTGATTAGATCTAATATTAAAGGCAAACTTATAATACATAGGTTTTTAGAACAGCAGTTTTTAGAACTTTTGTTCAACATAATAACATGCAGTCGGAGGCATGACATTATGAATGATTGATGACTATTATTAAATTCTATGCCTCCGACTGCAATTGTTACCCATAGATATAGGAAACTGTAGGTGTAGATCTACAATGTGAAAGAGAAAGAGCATACTAACGCGTATATTAGAACAAGATAGATGACGAGACATAATCACGTACACGCAGGCGGCCTAAGTCTGGCCTGTCAGTTACGTAGAAAAAAAGACAGCAACTGTCAGTCTGCAGTACTATTTTTCACGCACATTACTCGTTGGTTCATTTTTTTGGTCTCGCCCTAGTAGATTTATTGCCAATCTTTAAACGTTAGTAATTATATATCTATGATGTCACCTATTGTTGAACAAAAACGCGAAAAACGTCAGTAAAAATAACTGCATCATTTAATTTTTCACTGAGAATTTTAATTAGTTAAATGCATATGAAAATCAAGCATTCTGATGGCTCACAGTCAGTACCGGGTTTAGCACTACCAGCGCCCTACAAATACTATAAAGTTTCAAGATTGTGGTTATATCTAATGATTTTTGGCAATTTAAAGTGATAAATGGCTATATCATATCGTGTTTAGGTGCTCATGCTAGGCGGGCTGGGTGAGATTTCTACCCTAGATTTTATAACTAAATTGTGAATAGGTGAATTGTAAAGAGACGCATCGCCGGCGCCCAGGGCCCAATCGCGTCCTACCCTAATGACGTAGGCATCCGCTAAGAATTTTCCAAAATTCACCCCTAAGTAAGGGGTTGAAACGGGGGTGTATGGAAAAACTTAACGCGAGCGAAGGCTCGGGCAAAAGCTACTATTCTAAAATTAAGTAATAAATAATATAGTTTCTGAGTGTAGAATTAATTGTATTCATCACCTTCATCATTTCAGATAAGAGACACCCACTGTTTTGAATTGTTTTGCTTAAATGGAAATAAAACACAAAAATAAATACATAAATTTATTTACCACCTTCATAGGTTCCGTTAATGTAAATAGTGGAAATATTTAATAAGTAAAGGAAAGCTAAGCATCTTATAAAAATATCATTTTTTTCACATGGACCTAACAGTCAACGGCAAGTTACTGTGTCTATACAAGTTTGTTAAACAACAATGTTACAAGTGTACCTAATTAATAATTATATAAAAGTGTTAACTATTACATGGACCATAATAACTTTACACAATTATATTTTTGAACTTGAATCAACATTGAAGATAAGCTCTTCACGATAGTGGAGACACAAACAACGACGATATAATATTGTGATTATTATTTTGGAATGCAATATTTAGACACGATCGTGAATACAATTGAAGTATACTTAGGCTTTGCTAAACGGCTCATTTTAGCAAACGGCGACATGTCGGAACCACGCCGCGATTATACCTATACTTATCTTTCAAAAGACAATAAAAAGCGCAACGCAATTTTTTTACTCTTATAAAAAATACTTGACACTTAAAAGAGACGGGCATCTCCCATCCTCGCTCAAATGACTAAATCCAAAAATTTGATAGTCACAAATTAACTAAATCCCTTTAACTTAACATAGAAAAGACAATACACAAATTAACTTAAACTGTCACGCGTGTACGTCGGTAATACCTTTGAGGAACTGTAGGATTCATCAAATTTATTGTCCAATATAAGAGTTTTGAACCCCTGAATAATAAGTACAAAATATCTAATAGTTAAAAGGGGTTTGAGTAGCCGTATATTAGTGAATTTGTGGAGATGGTTGATCGTTGAGCGGCGTGGGTGAGTGCGGGGTCTAAGGCAAGGGCTTGTTCTCGGGGATGGTGGGCGAAGTGGCGCCGCTGGCCGCGCGGCTCGCGTCGCGGAGCGCTTCGTCGAAGCTCTGAGTCGAGTTGGACCGGGATGCTACTTTGCCCTGTCAATGCAAGTTATGTATTAACCAGTTAGAAGGCAAAGAAAAATACAATCTTAACCTTATCTTAAAGGACACTATCTTGAACCGCTAAAGATAAAAATTTTCTTTAAAAAAGCTAAAGCTTTTTTTGAGGTCGGTCCCAAATACAAGTGACTACTGACTATAACTACCAAATTTTCGTTTTAATTGATTGATTATTGACGTTTATTCCAAATATTGAAGTTGGCACCGATCTAAAAAAAATGGATGTTTTAAACAAAATTTTTAGTTGTCTTTTTTAGTTTTGAAGACGGTTTTTTTTTTTTTGCTTTTAGTGTTTTAAGTATAGAAATTTTCAGTAAACTATCTCGAGATGGAAATTTTCAGAAAAACTATCTCTAGATCTTTTAGACAAACAAGTAATAAGACTACGATAACATGGATGTCAATTCAATAGATATTAGTAGGGATTACTCGAAAAGTACTCGTCAGATGTTGATCAAAGTTAAATTGGACCAGCATCCAAACCTTACAAGAATATTCATAATCGGTAGGTACACCCAGTAAAGAGTTATGATATGAGGTAACATACATAAAAAATACAGTGGAATTGAGAACCTCCTCCTTTTTTGGCAGTCGGTTAAAAAAATCATATTGGGAAAGCGCTTTTTGAATCCTTCTTATAGATATGAATATAGAACACATTTTGTAAATTAAACTTCGATTGCTGTGCTCCTAGGTCATATGCGTCGTATATGTTGTATCTTACCAACGAGTATGTAGGTACTAATTTTAAGGTAAGTAACACTTGTTGTACCTAATAAATATTATGAGTATACTGTTGAATTGCCAACTTGATCTCTTATAGTAGTGAGCATTTACCTATAGGTATTTTTTAACAGCTCGCAACGGAAGACTCTTTGCTAAAGCAGCCTGCAGGTATTCTGCAGACATTCATACGCTTGCAATATTCTAACAAAAATATTACATTAATTAATTAATGAGTATCTAGATTCTATATAATGTTCTCTATTCATGAATAAATTGAATTATCATAAAGATCTTTGTTAGGGCCCCTTCTGAATTGAAGCTCGGCTGCGGCTCGCTCTTCATACGATTTTAATATTAAATAGTTAAGTATACGGGAAACTAATGGAAAATGTTAAATGTTAATAAAATATTTCTTGTTCAACCCTGGTTGAAGCGATAATCAAAGCGATGATCATTATTTTATCAATCAATCCAATGAAGCAGTTTATGAATTGGGCTCGCGACTCCTTGAGCACTTTTCGATATTCCTTATAGTTTAGGATTTGGCCCTGAAGGCCCACTTGAAAAATTCAACCTGTATTATAGTGGCCCTTTGTTAAGTCCGACTATTATAGAATTTACTACTAGACTTTACAGTATCGGGGATAGGACTCCCCCTTGCGGGCAGCACCTATTAGTTTTTTCTAATAGTCTGTCACTTAACAGTTCAAGAGTCAATAATTCCGATTTTAAGCATGCATTCCATCCACCTACATATGGTGTATGGAATGCCATGTTCTTTGGCGGCTTTTCTTATATATTCATAGGTCGTGCTGTCAAAAGCGCCCGCAATATCCATAAAGGCGCTTATGCACACTTCCCTAGCCCTCCTTTTAATCAGTTCCACGGTACTTCTTGTGGAAGTTCAACTTTGGAAGCAGTTTTAACAAAACATTGTTAGATTGAACATTTCCCATCCGGTGCGACTTAAGCAATGTTTAGTAAACACATTTTTTTAACAAACCTTAATATTTGAAAAATGAGCTCCAATACCAAAAAAATATATTATTCAATATCTATAATGTCACCGTCTATCTGATGTAGACACGTGACGTATTAAAGCGATTAAAAACAACACTACTTCAACACAAAAATAAGTAAAACGTTTCGAGCAAGACGTCTCCTCGCGTCACAATTTAAGACAAAACACTAGACTAAGACATTCATACAACTATTTAAATAACAGTTTAGTTTTTGTGGTAGAATACTAAGCGTCTGTCATAGATCGTAGATACTTCAACATGTCTAAAAATGAATATAAGTAATGCATGTTTTTTATAATGATATTTAACACAAAAAAAGTTATTGTCTCGTCCTATGCAAATATTTCCGTTGGTAATTCATAAAGCAATTACAATCCTACATTCTTTGTTTACCTTAACATTTTCATAAGCAGTGCCGACTCGTTCTTCTATGGAGCGGAATGATTCAGAGTTGCGCATCTGGCCGAGCTTGTGCGACACGCCCGCCGTGATACCGCCCAGGATCGAGGTCGTCTTCTCCGCCGTCGACTTTATCACAGATTCAGTTTTTTGGTATCTGCAATTGTTTAAATAATATTAAGAATAGACTTCACGCTATTTATCTTAATTTAGCTTTTTGTGCATCGACGACGCCTAACAAAATATATTAAACTGAATATTATTAAAACATGCGATTTTAAACTTTATTTTTATACATTAAGGTTGAATATTGACTATCTAAATGTGAGTTTGATAAAATATTTGTATTGCAAAAGTAAAACAATGCAGTTCTCTCCTATACATGTAATTATGTATGTAGGTACCCAACTATTAGTAATTCGATATCAAGACATTTTCATTAGTCTTTATGAGAATGAATCATTCGGTCACAATACAAGTTTGTACAATAAATTAGTCAAGTGGTCTCTCAAAACGATCACTCACTCACGATAACCATTATCAGACTTCCTATAGGTAGGTATGTAACACTGACTAAAAAATTTAATTCAAATATTGTAACTATTGTAACACACCACAACACACTTGTAGAAATGTGAGTCATATAAAGACTGACATCATAATGTTTTGATAATAAATATTTATGAGCAATGCACCTTTTAGAAAGTAGATACCTAGTTCATATATTTTAAGAATAGTGAATCGCATGAAGTTGTTGCCTTTTCCCGCAGCTACATAGAGAGGATACTGTGCGTGTCACTGTGCCAGGGTGAAAGTCTGGTCAGAAAGGGTTTAGTATGAGTACTGACTATTGTCCCAGGGAATAGCCCTGCCAGCCAGCTAGACGGTAGTAGGGAGGAACTGCCCCAGGAAGTACCCCTGCCAGCCAGCTAGACGGTAGTAGGGAGGAACTGCCCCAGGAAGTAGCCCTGCCAGCCAGCTAGACGGTAGTAGGGAGGAACTGCCCCAGGAAGTAGCCCTGGCAGCCAGCTTGACGGTAGTAGGGAGGAACTGCCCCAGGGAGTAGCCCTGGCAGCCAGCATGACGGTAGTAGGTAGGAACTGCCCCAGGGAGTAGCCTTGGCAGCCAGCATGATGGCACTAGGTAATAACTACACCGGGGTCCACGTCAGGAAGTCTCCTCGTTGCGGGCCCTGGTAACGTGGTGAGGAAACTTTCTCGACGGGTGTGTGGCTTTTGATGTCAAGTGTGTCCGCTTGGCATTCGAAGTCACATGCCATCGTCGAGTTGTTTTTGTTTTCCCACCACGGCTAGTTCCGGACGGCCCTTTTCAGGGACACGACTGCGCCCGAAGTCCCCCGGGTGCGGACCGATGACTGCTCCCCGTGTCCTCGTCAGGAGGACGCGCCAGGTCGAGCAGTCGTCGGTGAGGAGGCGGCCTATAAGGCTGGCGTCGGCAAGAGGCCCACAGGGGCTGGCGTTAGTCGGTAGCCGTTAGTTAGTAGGTAGTCCATCTGCTAGCCACCAATTGGTGCACAAGGAGTGCCTAGACGGGCAGTGTTGGGACGGTCTCGGTGTAGTTGCGCTCACGTGTGTAGATCCCGAGCCGTCCCGCAATAGTGCACTGGAGGTCAGGCCGGGAAGGGTGTTTAGTGGGTATGGAGGGAACGCCTTTACCTCGAGTCCCACATATCCACGATGCGTAAATGCATTTGACCTCCCCGTCAACAAAAAAAAAGGTAGGAACTGCACCAGGGAGTAACTCTGGCAGCCACCTTGACGGTAGTAGGTAGTGAGAGGCACTGGCCTTTAGTTCTCTCTTTATTAAGTAACTAAATTATAAAGCAGGAAAAATACTAATTAATTATTAGCCAGCACATAACAATTTTACAAGTCATGTGCTAAATACCAATTTTAATAACTGTACGCCTCACTTAACTTACAAAATAATGTTATTAGGTTACACAATCGATAATTGTTATTAAAGCATTACAACTTTATTTTATGGTTATTTTATCAGAGAATTATGTCAGATTTTCATAAGTTTTATAACCAATAAAAAAAGTTTAAAAAATCTTAGGCATCGAATATTATTAAATATTTGATGCTATGCTCACACCATTATCAGTTTCATTGATGTTGTACTCAAAATAAATCGAACACAATTTAGTTATTATACAACATGTAAATTAAATAACTAACACCCTGAATACAAGTGGTTTGGGATCGGCTTCTGCGTTCATTTCAATATTTTTTTTTAAAAAACAATTTAAAAAAAAAAAATCGTTTTTTTTTTTTAAAAAAATATTGAAATCAACTCGGAAGCCGATCCCAAACCACTTGTATTCAGGGTGTTGGTTATTTAATTAACATGTTGTTTAATAGAGTAATAATCATATTTATTTATGCATAGGTAAATGAAGAAGCTTAGTCCACCACCAAAGAGTCATAGGTATTTAGAATGCATAACAACGAAGCCAGCTTGCACCTTATTTACAATCCGATATGTGATGTGATATTATCAATGGAAATTGTTTTCTTTTGGGTTAGAAATTCTACTGCATTGGTATCAGAGGTAAAGTTGCACTTACAAAGTACCTACCTAATGTAAATCGACCACTTTTACAGTATAAATTCATAAACACATTCGCTAAAGGGAAATGCCATATACCTACTGGGTGTAAAAGACATGAACAGTCAACCGAAAACCATGTATTCTGCTCACCATCATAACATTTTTCTTCCTTTAGACTATACCTGGGAAATTGATAGTTACGATTTTATTCACCGGAAGATAACAAGATCCGCAAGTTTATAAATGTCCTAGGAAATTTATAATTATATAGGTATTAACACAACATACAAACAATATAGTACCTAAAAATATTACCGCGTTAAATGAAAAACAATGACGTAAATGTCAAAACCGAGGCATAGCAGTATGTCGATAGCAAGACATACTACACATGTACTAAATAAAATATGTATTGTTCTAATAAGATATTATATTTAATTATTATAATAAACTAATTTCTGAAAAGCAATTTGTAATAACTGGCTAGCTATTTTGAAATACAGTCCATGCAAATTAATTAACTCGTAGTTTATAATAAAACTTCTAGTGGCATGCTAACGCTTATCATCTATTGCTTCGGCAACTGAAATTCGGCCACTACACACTATGAAACAAATAATCAAGAAAAGATAAAGACCAATTTATTGCAGGATTATCTTAAGTTCAGTTAATTAACATTTTCTTCTTCACTTTTTTTTTGTCGCTGTAGTCTAGAGATTCCGGGTATGTTCCCGGGGGCAATTTGTATTCGATTTGGTTGGCGGTAAGAGTGAGAAGTCCTCCTAACTACCACCACTGACCACCACAATCTTACTCTTCTTAATGAAATTTATTTTCGGGCCTTTAGATTAGAAGTAAGATAGCGCGTATTTCCCAACAGATGTTGAGAATTTTGCTTATTGGTATCGTATCTTTTCTTATTAATGAATTGTTAAAAATGAAATTCTATAAATTGTTTTGTGCAATTTATACGTGTTTAGTTGTTTTTTTTTCGACCTCTCAACTTTTTTGGAAAAAGTAGATTAATTGGTTATCGAATAATTATAATGTTCGAAATATCTTTAAAACTGCCTAATGCAAATCCAAGTATTGTAAGGTTGTTTAGTTCGACTGTTTTGTGTTTGTCTGTGTAAAGTACACCAGTACTTACATGGGTGCTTGGGTCACAGCTTGTGTGAGCGCGGCCACGCGTGTTTCTATTGTTTGATAGCTGTTTACAACAAATCAAAATGTGAAATCAAAAGTATCTAAAAATAGCATCGCCACCGCAAACAACGTTCTAAAAAGCTGAAGCAAAATCAATACAGAAGCTACCTACAAGTGCTACATGCTGAGTTTCAGTAATTTGTTCTAACCCGCTAGAAATAAGGATTAAAATGATGTGTGACTTGTGCTGGTGTGCAACTAAACTAGGTACTTACACTTGGCTTTCTTTCACATTTTTCAAACCCTGATTAACGTCTTCGGTGATTTCCTTCCACACCGTGATGCCAAGTTTTCGTTTGAGTTCGGAGCTTTGGCGGATCTGAGGATTGAGTTATTTCTTATGTACAATATAGATGATTTGCAATATTATTGAAAATCTAGGGTTGAAGTCTATATTCCTCAATATTATTGCCCAAGAAAACTATTGTGCAATATTATTGTAGGTCTATGTCCCGTCTAGTGATTTGATTCTTAACATACCTAGTTAATGACAGTCGTGTTACAATACGAAATAGATGTAAAATTACTTCTTTGCGCAAGACCGCTCACTCTGAGTAACATTAGCGTTTTGAATATTGTAATGCGGCCCCATTAGCCTTTTGATACAGATCAACGTTGTGTCGAACATTAGTAAATTGAACCTAGCAATAATAAGTAGACACCATAATTGTGTTCCGACAGTTAATGTTATGATAGCCAGTTCCAGTCCCCCCTGGGGTTCCAGGTGAAGGTTCGATTGCATCTTCGGCCTTATCGTCACTTACCATCAGGCGAAATGAAGGCCAAGAGCTGTTCTATGAAAAAAAAGCTCTGCAATCTCTTTTACACAGCGCTAGAGCCTTATAGCGTTCTCTTCTATTCTATTCATAATTAATGGCTTCGCGACACATAAACATTTTGCCAATGTCAAATGTTTCTAAAGTAGGTAACAATAATTTGTACGGTAGATTGAGTTAAAATTCGAGTCTAACAACACGTGTTATTACAACAAGAACTCGGGTGAATCTCTTATCGCGTTATTTACGATCGTAATAACCGAAGCGTTAACGTTCCCATATTTTGACATCTGAAGTTATCAAGCAGACAATATGTATAAAAAGGAAGCGTTTTGGATTTGGTTAATACGTGATAAATAGCGCGATAAAGCCCAGCCAGCCTAGCATGACCACCGGAACACGATATGATAGCCATTACACAAGCTTTAAACGGGCGGGCAGAGTGCCTAGACAAGTGGTCAATCGATTGCATCGAACGTTTAACGAAAAGAATATAATGTATGCCATTGACATATTACTGAGAAAACACCATAGTGATCGTCATGTCAAATGTCAGAGGTGGCGTGTTATTAGTAGAAACAATTTGTATCGTTTGCCACTTGTCTGTGAACTTTGAACTCCATATCACCTTCGAAGGGCCTGTCAAGAAACTATTATAGAATCGGTCAATCACAAAGCCGTAAGCACTATTCACCTTGCTCTGTAGTACAGTGCGAAGAGTAGCGATTTCGTCCTCGACGCGGGCGAGTTCGCGACTCCATTCTGCGCGGAGCTGCTCCGCCTGCTCGGGGGTGAGCCCCACTAGCTCCTCTGGGGTGTGCACGTCACCTGCGCCAGCCCCCGGCGCGGGCATCGCTTCTTCAGCTGGGTCAACAACAAACACAAAAATCACAACCACGCAGGACACTCGCACGTAAAATTAAACTATTGACATAAATATAACTTAATTTATTCTAGTAATAAATACTTTTTATTTGGTCTGAGATAATAGTAAAGAGTTTCTTTTGTCATCTGCATTTAGTCGATTAAAAACAATGTCTACATGACTATATTATTAAAATGACATCATTAGGTTTGTGAGCGACTTCACGCCATTAACATACGACCAATCTGTGGTAAATAAGCGAATCAGGTTAAGTATTAGCTGCGGAAACCGTATAACGTAGTTCGATGATAAATATTAGGGAGGTGCAAGTTGCCAGTCAATAAATAGTCACCTTATCTTCTAATTGGGAATCGTATTAATATAATTATAGATGTTGAACTTAAATCATATTTAATGATGAATTGAAATAGTAACGAATAGTTTGTCACTAACTTAGGTCAAGATATTTCTGTACTATCTAACCAAATATCTCCTTCTATCTTCTCGGGTTTAATGTTACACTTTTTTATATCTTTATTGTTATTCCTTCAATAAATTATTATTTTACTAAAGTTTGTGTTCTTACATGACAGACAATGAAAGGTTCATTCAAATAAACAAGTATCGTATTACAAACTAACCTCCGATAGTGATACCTAAAAACTTTTTGTAATTTGTGTGACTGGACACTTTGGCAAGATACGGCTTTGATAGATCCTGAAACGTGACTCTCACTTCACGCATCTTTTTTCTAAATATTCGTAATCGGCGTCGCCGGTTGTCCATATAGAACTCTGTCTCAATGCACAAGGAAGACTCTGCAAGATCAGGGAGTGTTCGCCACTCGGCTTCGGGGTCATCGTGAGGCCAGTTGGTGATCTCCTCTACATCATCTAGCTCGTCAACGGCCACGTCGAAACTTGGCGTAGAGTCGTCATCTGGTGGCACAAAGTAAGGGTCTTCCATGTACTCCAGACTCGCTGGCTCTCCGCCGTCAGTGGAAGCCCCATCACTTGCCATTCCCCTACGCTACCTGCCTCTTCTGCCGCGACAGTATAACATATTTCAAACTTATGCTCCTAGTTCATCACTTAAGATCTCGACTGCACAGTTCTTTTCATCACACTTTTGTATCCGAAAAACAATAAGTTAACTGATCAACAGATTCAATGAGTATTACATGATAGTTTCTAAAAAAGTACTGTCTCTTTAAAAACAGTGTAATTTTTGCGACGCGCGGTGTTCGAGCGATATTGTATGCACAGCCGGCGCACTGGTCGTTCGGTTTCTTCCGCCACGTCGGGCCTCGTCAAGCACACCCGCCCGCGCCCGTCTCGCGCCGCTGCCCGAGTGCTCGTGTTTGCCACTTTCACCAACAATCATGCAAGATCAGATCTTTACAATTTTAATACATGATAGTGATCTCCAAACGCAAATTTTGTTAACATGTAGTACTTTATTCTGTTAAGTTGTTTTATGAGGTTATATTATTGCAATATAATTTCGCACAGAACTTGTACTTACAACGATGCCGGTTTCTGAACTCTACAACAAGGAACAAAACGACGTGAGGTTGCCCTCACCTTGTGCGACCAAAGTTTATTGACAGCGCCCGCGGCGAGCGAGCGGCGCGCGGCTGCTGGACCAAAAGTTACGTCACTTTAAACTTGATCAAAAGAGATAAAAAATAAATAGCTAAGCGATGCATTAGATGAGTCACGTTCTTGTGAGATGTCCAATATAAGGCTATTGTACAATCCATGCCTGTTCATTTCACATAACAAAAAGAAATGTAGGTTGCTAATAAGCGACGTCTCCTCATTTCGACATAGCTGACGCGAAATGATCATTACCAACCCAAATTGAGTAAAATACGAACTTGCAACTTTTCGCTTTGTAATTGCATCTTTTTAAGATTTCGTGGTTACACTTCAATTTGTTACCCTCAATTTAGAAATTGCTTCCTGCCGAAATTCAGTTGTTGAGTGTTTGTAATACAGTTTATCTGAATACCTATACTTACAGAAATAGTCTAGCTAAAAGGTAGGTAGGAAGTTTTTTAGAGTATCTCGTATAAGTAGTAAGTATAGAGGAAGTCTAGTAATCGTAAAAAAATTCGACCTCGAGATTTTGACGGACCTCCCTGAGTCCAAAAAAATTTTATTATTACTTATCACCATTAAATATATTGTTTTCTATGATTTGTTTATAATCAATGCGCTTTATTTATGCTAACTATATACCTACTGCCAATAATAATAATAATAAAGCATAATTTATGCCATTAAAAATTAAACAGAAAAAATATATATGTTTTACGGACATTTTTGTTACATATTTCTAATCAAAAATGTAATATATACGAGGTGCCTAAAAAATTTGCTATAAATTGATATATAGATTCACAGAAAACTCGCGTCCCCAATTGATTTCACGATATTAACGAGATAAACACTAACCAAAATATAAATAGGTAGTATAATTCCACTATACTTTGACACCATTAACAGTTCACAGACACCGCAGAATATTTAAAGACGAATGTCAAAATAGTACACTAAAAATTTAAAACGGTGTTATCGAAAACTTAAAGATGCTTAAGATGACCGTGGAGAGCGTATTTTTAGTGCCTCCGCTGCTTAAGAGGTAACATGTGTCCTATTAAACATCTGAAACACAGCTTAGTGAACCATAATAACTCCAATATAATGCTACTATAATGCCGTTATAACGAAATGTGAACTAAATGTGAACTACAGGCTGTATAATTTGTGCCCATTTAAGAGTTATAAAGGCTGAGAATGCGCTGTAAACACCTTTATAACACCATCATAAACAGCTTTTAGGATCTAGGTATACCATAAGGCAGCCGCTGTACAGCCTTAATGTGCTACTTGGGTGCAGTCTTAATAATCACTTAGTAAGTTTGAATAAACAATAAATCAGAGGCCTTAGTACGAGTTTGTTAGTTTTCGAGCTCGATCAAACGTATCGTCTCTTTTCATACATTGCCCACTAGCGCCCCTAGCGTAAACTATCAGAAACAGTGGCCAATGTATGAAGAAAGACGATACGTTTGATCTAGCTCGAAAACTATCAAAACTCATACTAAGGCCTCAGGCTCAAAAAAAGACATGTTAATCATCGTGACGTTTTAGACTCAGTCGCAGGTTCTTTTCAGTAGACTGAGCTCTTTTTTAAAAGGACTCATTCGCTATTTCTTTTTAGGCAGCTAAGTTTTTATTTAAAAGGACTTACTCTTGGGTTCTTTTTGTAAAGAGTGAGCTCTTTCAAAAGACTCAGTCTCGGGTTCTCTTTGGCAAGACTGGAGTCTATTTTAAGAAGACTGTAAACTCAGAGAGTCTTTGGCTTTTACATATTCTTTTTTGTCTTATTATATATATATATTCTTTTACATATTCTTTTTTACATACTCCAGTCTTCAAAAAAAGACTGGAGTTTCAATATTAGGACTAAAAGACTCAGAACATTTATATAAGTGAAATTGCAGTTAATGTTTCAATTTATGGTGTGTCTATATACACAAAAAGTGTGCACCTATTCTATAAGGTGCCTCTTTTAAAAGCTGAGCCTAAAATTTTATTGATGATGGTAAAGCAAAGGAGGTTATTTCATTCAGCCATAAACCAAGCAATAATTCAATTCAATTCAATTTTTAAATTTATGGCCCCTGCCAGACAAGCAATAATTAGGTAGGCATAACATTGGTTTAGGTTAGGAGCCAGAAACGACTTTTTAAAAAAACAAAATAAAAAAAAAAAACCACCTCCAAAACCAAAACAGGAGAAATTAAAATTCTGTTTATAAAAATCAAATTTTTTTTTGAGGTTGGTCCCAAGTACGAGGAACAAAGTTTATTCCAAATATTGAGGTTGGCACTGACTTCAAAAAAACATTTACAGCATACACAGCCCGGATTGCGGAAGATGCTGGGTTCGATTCCTGCCTGGGGCCAGTTGTTTCAGTCTTTTTTTTTTAGTTTCAAAGATTTGATGACACAATGGTGCCAATTCTGTTGTGCCACTCTCTAAACTAAACTAACCTAAAAATTTTCTAATTTTAATTTAGTTTTAATCATTTGCTATTCTGTTGTCACGTTTAACCTAATTTAATCTTTATTTTTTGACAGGACTAGCGCGTCTTAGTTGAATTGAACAGTGTTACCCGTTTAGTAGATTGATAAAAATAAAGAACGAATGGAGAATGAATGAAAGGGGTATTTTTAAGAAAATTTATAATAATAAACTTTGTAAAATTAATTTGAAAGTAGTTAAAGGTATTAACCAACGTATGAGAGTTTAACGAAAGCATAAAAACTATTCTTTTAATTTTTATCTAATATATTTGAATTAAAATTTTGGAAGTGTTTAGCGGAAAATACTGACATCAAAATATAGATTTTTGTGCACGTGATTTGAATATCAAGGGGACACACTTGACATCAAAAGCCACACCCCCGCCGAGAAAGTTTCCCCATCACGTTACCAGGGTCCGCTACGAGGAGGCTTCCGGACGGTCCAGAGGACCTAGACAACATGCATTTCCACATTCGCTCTTGCTAAATAAAAAAATGGATGGGATTGACATAGGCATTCGAAGTGACTTTTTGATCGCTCATGTCAATCCCATTAATTTTTTGATTTAGCGATAGCGAGAGCGAGTGTCGAAATGCATATTGTTGAGGCCCTCAGTAATGCTTTGCATCGTGTTATAAAATGTTTCTTTCTCGCTTGAAGATATGGCTGTATGGGCTATATCCCTTTTCCATCCCGTGATAGGGAAAACAAAAAAAAGTGGATAGCTTTTCTACTTATAAAAAAAGCCCGTCTACCTACATCTTGGATTATATAATCTAAGACCTACATATACCTCTCTGCGGAACTTATCAAACCTGCTGATACAAAATTCTCCATCTTTCATACGACTACCCTACTACTTATTTTCGAAATCTAATTAATCCCACTAAAGCTGATTCTCTGATCATTCGTGATGAACACAGATCACTTAGTTAATAATAATAATAATATATTTCTACGCTCACATCAATTATCTAGCCCAAATTAAGTATCTTTAAGAATTTGTGTAATGGATACCTACTAGATAATGGACAAGTATACTTACTTAATAATCTAGATATTTTTATAAATAAACTTAAATAAATATATAAACAACCATGACTCATGAACAAATGCTCGTGTTCATCACACTAACATTTGCCTCTACAAGGACTCGAACCCGGACCGCCCGATGTGTAGGCAGCGTTACTGCGACCACTCCACCACGGCGGCGTCAAAGTTGGTGATGAACTATTCATGTGTTCTCAAAAACTAATTTTAATCGACATCAATTTACAGGTAGTCTAAATTTAGCTTGACGTTTCTAAATTTAGAGATATTTTGACATAAAACTTAGACAACAGAATAGCGAATAGCTAAATTGAGTAACTAAATCAACTTTAATCCTGTCAGATTAAAATTTAGTTTATTTCTGTCATTTTAGTCCGTTACAGAATAGGAATCGCAATCTGACAGCACTAAACCTAATTTTAGTTAAGTTTAGTCTAGTTTGTGCCAACGGAATCGGCACCAATGTTTACCATAAAAACATAAGCACCAAGCACTGACAAATTTCGACAGCAAAAGCAGTGCCCTGGTGGCGTAGTGGTTAACACAGCCGCCCGGATTGCGGAAGATCTTCCCTGGACCACGGAAAGAGAGGGGGTTGCAACCCTCCATTTTTTCCACTTGTCGCATGATTTTTGTACGGCGTTGCGGAATAATGGATTAGAAGCAGCATTGAAATAGTATGAAACTGATGCCGTACAAAATCAAATGACCAAATTTACCCTGGAAATTGTCAGAAAATAAAAAAAAAATCCGACTTTGTGGCGCACCATTTTTTTACGGCACTGTGCGTTTTCTTATTATTTTTATCTATCAATGGTAAGAATGCCGTACAAAAATATATGACCAAAATGTACTCACTCTACCTTCACTCACTTTTGAATTCTCACCTGCACTCAGTTGGACAGCTTACAAGTGACGGCATAGTGCTGAATCTTATTATTTTATGCTCTTATATCGTTCTAGATAGGTCACCTGGTGGTTCAAATGACCCACAATTTTTTTGACACGGGCCTGTAGTCTATTAAAAAAACTTTTTAAATCTTATTTTTGCCTAAATCTACTAATACTGACCTATTAGTTATTTTAAGTAAATAACTTTTATTGATATTATTCTTATATGTATGAATAGAGAAATTATTGCAGGTACATAGCCACTTTGGTGATGTACTTAATTCTTGTTGAATTTTTGAAATTATTTTTGCAATTATGTAGAAACTAATGCAGTACAGTTAATTAAATAAAGAAGCAAATTGTTCAAATAGGTAGGGACTAGAAATGATTTTAATAAAAAAAAGACTAGACAAATATGTAATTAGGCTTCAGTTGTAACTGATACTTTTCTGCAATTCCTTCTTTATCAAACCCTATAGACTAAATCATCAACTAGTGATTTTCTCATGACCTTTATTTTGTTATCAAGTAACTATTCAAGAAAAACAATACCGTGGTTAAATAATAAAATTTTAATAATATGTAGGTTTAAATGTCATCACAATTCACACCATACCTAATTATTAATAATACAATTTGTACATGTAGACGTTTCACTTACCAGTTTGAACGCCGCTCATTTTCACACCAGTATATCACAAATAAGTTTCAGTCTTAGTATCCTTTAAAATTTTTAGAATTATTTTGTCTGTCTCGCCAAATAAAACTCATAGGTTTAATCAAATTCTTTCTTTCACAAACGTCTAGAAAAGAAACTAAGACGTTGTCATTGTCAAATTCTCTCTAATCTGTGCACAGACGAGTTAGAGCACAGAGATAAGCCGTCGCTAGAAGTCAAGGAACTTTTGAGGAACTTGTATATCTAACTGAGGCTTTAGACAACATGCATTTCGACAATCGCTCTCGCTATCGCTAAGTAAAAAAATGTATGGGATTGACATAAGCAATCGATCACTTTTGGATTACTTATGTCAATCCCATACATTTTTTGACTTAGCGATAGCGAGAGTGATTGTCGAAATGCATGTTGTCTAAAGCCTCTGGAACTTGTATATCTAACAGTTAGCGATATAAGTTCCTTGCTAGAAGTTCCTATCCAAGGACCTTATATTTTACTGTTCCTATCCTATCCTAATTCAGATGATGTGTTTGACTGAAGACCCAAATTTTGCGGAAGTCCAACTGTCCTATCCTAAATCGAACTATGTGTAGAATTGTCGGACACACAACTTCACATTTATTAACGGAAAAGCGTACAACACAAGTACCTACTTGATATTGCTACCAAAGACTACAGTATACAGGTTGAAATTTATCAATGCCACCTGAGGCTTTAGACAACATGCATTTCGATCACTTTTCGATTGCTTATGTCAATCCCATACATTTTTTTACTTAGCGATAGCGAGAGCGATTGCCGAAATGCATGTTGTCTAAAGCCTCTGGAGGGAAAGTACTCTAAAATTTGGAAAATCTTCGAATGCAGTTTTGTTTCTTATCCCCTGATACGGTGGCTGCCCTATTATGGCTTCGATTGTCATGCGCTATTCGGGCGGCTGCCATTCGGGCGGCTGCCATAATAAAGGAATGCCATAAAAATAAAGGAATGTTTCCTTTGAGTACAATTTTCTACTAATTTTCTAAGATTTTTTTTCAGTGCATTTTTCTAGTATTATATTTACGCGTTTGTAAACGCAAAAATAAAATTATTCCATACAATTTTCTATCTCCAGTATCTAGAGTACTTTCCCTCCAGGTGACATTGAAAAATTCCACCCTGTATAACTGCTACTTTTTGTAGCGTAGACTGCACCTCCCTCTCTCTTGAGGGGGAGGCTGCTTCCGATAGCCTTATAGCCGTTTTGGCAATAAGTAAAGGGGGTGTTTAGTCAGTAAAAGTCTGACATAACCCTAGGGGCCGGCCCTTAGGGTATCCATGAGGATTCACCCCCTCCTTCCCTCGCTTGTCCGGAAGGTTCTTCTGACTATCTTCGCTGCTTGTTATTTTCAATGACGTAGGAATTATTATTTTCAATGACTAAGGAATCCTTACTCATTGGTTATTTTGATGCATAAGCAACCGTGTTGACCTCAGACTAAGTGTTGGCGACCGGTTAAGAGTTAAGAGGAATCAAGTGACTAAAAATTCTTAACGTCCTACACACCACAAAACAAACCGTTATATCGAAGACGCTTATATTTTATATCCTTAGACAAAGGATATTTCCGTTAAAGTTTTTGTGGTGTGTATGACGTTAGAATTTTTAGTTCTCTAAGTAGTCTGTGATAATTTTATAGCAGATAGTTTGAGGTCTATACAGTACATGAGCACCTAAGATTTGCTCTTAGATGAGCACAAACCCTATCTATACCATATTATATAGGTATACTGGGTGGAATTTTGTAATGCCACCTAAAGGGAAAGTATTCTTAATACTGTAGACAGAAAATTTTACTCAAAGGACACATTCCTTTATTTTCGAAAAAAAAAGAAAACTGCATTCAAAATTTTTCCAAAATTCGCTTGCCACACCCGGGAATTGAACCAACTAAATCTGTAAAAATTACACTATGTACTTTTATTCCATCGATCGTTAGGGTCATTTATAAAGACGAAATCTCTCCAACAAACTTGATAATTGAAATGAAAGGAAAGCCATGAAAAGGACTTATTAATTCAATGGGTCAAGTTAAAGCACTTTTACTCAAATATCCATCTGCTACCCATGTTAGTAGTTAATAATTATCATTGACGTCATTTATAAGTATGTAATACATTAAAATGAATGAATTTGTTAGAAGAATAAATTTGTGTATTCAAGAGAATGGAGCCCATTTCGAGCAACTCATTAGTTAGTTTACCATTTATACCATACCATAGTTTACCATGTAATTAAATAAAATAATTAAGGGTTTCATGGCTTTCCTTTCATTTAATTTATCAAGTTTTATACAGAGATTTCGTCTTAATAATTGACCCTAACGATCGATGCAATAAAAGTACAGAATGTAATTTTTAGAGAATTTAGTTGGTTCGACTCCCGGGTGTGGCAAGCGAATTTTCGGAAACCTTTGAAAGCAGTTTTCTTTCTTTTCAAAAATAAAGGAATGTTTCCTTTGAGTAAAATTTTCTATCTACAGTATTAAGAGTGCTAACTTTTTTTGACAGTAGAAAGTGATGATCACTGAGTGAATTACCTACCCATTGCTGTTTTTACACGAGAAGTGTCTCAATAGCGTGTCATGTAAAACGGCAATGGAAATGTAATTCACTCGGTGATCATAACTTTCAACTGTCAAAAAAAGTTAGCGAATAGGCCGGCAGGTGGCATTACGAAATTCTACCCTGTATATTTCCCTATACCAAAACACAGGGCGTATTTCGCGAGACCTGTATTATGGAAATACCGCTACGAAATTCTTAATGTGTGAGAGGCTTAATGTGTGATATCACATTTTAATACTAAAATCAAGAAAGAAAATAGAATATTGAAGATATGGCTGTAAGGGCTAGATCTCTTTGCCGTCCCGTAAAAGCGAAAATTTATGAAAATATTATTTTTTGTCGTGTCATGTCGAAAGGTAAATGTCATTCAGCAAAATCAGTCATTTAGTAAAAAAATATCTTTTTGATTCACAAAGATCTATCTAGTTTTTCTATCGAACTTCGTGTTTCCTAGTGAGTATTTAATTTATTTTGCAGTAATGTCCGATCATTCGCAATCTTACAAATAAAATCAATATATATTTCAGATAGTTACGTGCAAAATGTCGGCGACAGCATTATTTGGGAATTCATCAGCACTTGGAGGAAGTTCAGGGGGTAATAAGCATTTGGTTGAGTTCAGAGCTGGAAGAATGACACTTAAAGGACGTATGGTACATCCAGATAAAAGGAAAGGCTTGCTGTATGTTTATCAGGGAGAAGATTCTTTGATGCACTTTTGTTGGAAAGACAGAACGACAGGTGAAGTAGAAGATGATCTACTCATATTCCCTGATGATTGTGAATTTGTTAGAGTCAATGAATGTACTACAGGCAGAGTCTATGTCCTTAAATTCAAGTCTTTTTCCAAGAAATATTTCTTTTGGATGCAGGTATAGTATTAAATTGATTTTAATAATTTGTATAAAAATTCTAAAATATTGCTAATATTATCATTATTTTAAGGAACCCAAAACAGAAAAAGATGATGAATACTGTCGTCGCATCAATGAGGCTTTAAATAATCCACCCACCTCAGGTCGTAGTGGTGCTCAAGATGGAGAGATACAGAATCTTTTAAACAATATGTCTCAGCAACAACTGATGCAGCTGTTTGGGGGTGTTGGTCAAATTGGAGGGCTTTCGTCACTACTGGGGACAATGTAAGTATAGGTTTTAATATTTGAAAAAAAAATCCTCATCATTATTAAAACATCAAAATATTATGTTCACAAGAAACAATAATGCCCAGTTAAGAGGCCACCACTTAAAATTGTGTACTAAACCTTCAAAAAACAACCCACCTAAGAAATTTTTAACTAATAGATTAGTCAGATCATGGGCTAAACTTCTAAAATATGTAGTATCAGCGCAAAATGTTAACCAATTTAAGAACCAACTAGACAAATACTTATCAATAAAAATAACAGGATATAGGCACCTATCAGTTGTCTAAAACTATCTGCCTGATAATTTGTAATAATAATAATAAAATTGATAAAAACTAAACAGGAATAAGTCATAATACATTTACATCTAATGATTTTCATGATCACATTATCATAGCAACCATGGCTCCATATAATTTGTTTACAATGATAAAATAAAGTAAATACAGTAGAAACTCGTTTATCCGGCCCTCAGTTATACGGATTCGCGATTATCCGGACTACCAACCGCGACCAATTTATATGTACCTACAAATCGAATTTATGCAAGCATGAACGTGTAGGAACTTGCATATCCCGCCCGCGCCGTGTGGGATATCGCTGCCCCGCGCGTTTCGTTATTGTTTTAGTTCGTTTGCATGAAACAGAAGAAAATATAGACGTGGAAAATGATACCGGACCATCTCATGATGTAGCATTTCATGCCCTAGAAACAGCTCTCAAGTGGTTTGAAAAACAAACAGAGAGTGATACTGCGAGTTTACTACAGCTGAAACGAATTCGTGATATAGCAGCAATGAAGAGAAAAAGTTGCTTACGTCAAATAACAATTACCAAATATTTAAAATCAAATTAAACTTATTAGTACCTACTTATTACATGATTACCAAATGCAAATTACTAAATACATATTGTAAACAAATTATTCGTACATGCGTACCTAAATATTTTATTTCATGATTAGTGCTTCAGTAGTTTTGTATTACAGTATGTAATCTGAGAAAATATGTTTATACATACATAAATGTTAATTTCTTAATAAACATTGATTTTCGTTGATATATATTTGTTATTTTTAATAAACACAACATTATTCTCCATACATTCGATTATCCGGATTTTCGATTATCCGAATGGCTATAGACAACAATTAGTCCGGTTAATCGAGTTTCTACTGTAATATAATTTCAGAAATCCTCATTTGAAACTGAATTGTGTTTCTATTATATCTTTATAATCCTGAAACTAAATAAAATGTTTCTTTTTCAATAAACCAAATGTTCTTTGACATGTGATGCTCATTCCAGCAATAACAGTAGCAGCAGTGGCAACTCCAGCTCTCGCCCGTCTGGAGGCAGTGGCGGAAGCTCCCGTGGGGGTAGTGCTCCACGTACTACAGAAACGGCCCGCACTCCTGCTAGGGCACGAGATCTCCCTGCACCAGCTGCCACTCCACCCAATACTGCTAATGGTTCCCAGCGTAAGTTTATTTTCGTAAATGTGCCAGTAATTTTATCTGTATCTGCAGTATGGTTATCTGAAAATAACATTAAAAATTTTAAGTAACCACCGTATACCGCACCAAGCACTGACAAATTTCGACAGCGAAAGCAGTGCCTCGGTGGCGTAGTGGTTACCGCAGCCGCCCGGATTGCGGAAGAGGCTGGGTTCGATTCCCGTCTGAGGCAGGTCAATATTTTTCAGTGTATTTTTTCTAGTATTAAAAATATTTACGTAAACGCAAAAAATATTCCATAATGTTTCGAGCTTCTTTTGTGAAGTTTTGTGAGTATCCAACCATTAGTAAGTTCAGGGAGTATGTAGGGATCAAAAAGTTTATGTTCGATAGTTGGTTCCTGGTTTCACTGCTTTTCAGAATTTCTTTCAAATCCCAATAGTGTTTCCAACCATTTCCAATACGTCTGTCTATTTTTTTTGTGGTTAAATCTAAAGAAGAAACTATTTAACCTAGGTATACATTATACATATTCATCAACATAGTTGATCAGATTCTTATTGAACCCTGATAAGTTCTTGCTATTTTAGTTCGTTAAACATCATCTGCAGGCCTTCTCTATTTATCAAATCATCCGCGAATCTTAAATATGATGTGTTTTCACCGTAAAAGCGCACATTTTTATCCAATTTAATTGACGAAAGACCTCCGAGACAGAACTGCCGTAAAAAGTTTCAGTGAGAGTGTGTCACCCTGGCGTACACCTCTATTCCACTATTCTATTTTGATTTCCTTTCCATCTTTCTCTAATTTAATTTTAGCTTTGCTGTTACCGTAGATGTAGTTGAGAATGTAGTTAGAATGCTATAATGTATTTGTTTTCAACACCTTGGTTCTTAAGTGCTTGCCAGATCTTTTCGTGCTCTATCCATTGTGTCGAATTTCCTAATAAATATGTTTAGCGTTAACTGAGCTGCTGATACCTGGTACACATGCTACGGACCCCATAGAGGGGTAGGTATATAATTATTTACGATATTTTTATCTCCTTTTTTGTGCAGAAGTATTATTGTCGACGTTGTCCATTGGTTGGGTAATTTCGCTATGTAGTAAGCACTTCATTTAAAAGGGGTTTTGGTATTAGGTGGTCTTTATTTAGTATAATGAACTCATTGGTAATGCCGTCAGTACCTGGCGCTTTATCTTTCTTTTGAGATTTATAAATTTTATTTATTTCTGCAAAGATTATGTCCAGTACTTCTCTTTCTCCCGTTATGCTGGTTGCTTGTATAGTATTTGTCTTTTCATACAGTTCTGTGAAAAAGCTAGTAGCCAGCCATAGCCTTGATTTCTGGTTGACGCTTTTCATGTTTGCGTTTCTTATTTTATCACATTTGGTATCCAGTTTCGTTTCTCTAATAGTTGTTTGGTTGCATTTTTAATGCCCCTGTTCTTTGTATGCATTCTTCAAATAGTTCCAATCTTGATCTTTTCTCATTTGTAATTAAATTTCGCTATTAATTCGGAGCTATGGTTTTTGACTTCTTAGAGCATTAGCACATGGCGTATATTAAGCGCACAGACGATGCGCGTTAATGGTGCTGTAGATGCTGAATGTTGTGTTTGTATTGATGCGCGTGTGAAGCGCGTAACACACGTTTGAAGCAATGCAAACTTGCGTATTTAAATTTGGACTCCACTTCTGCTTACCATCAGGTGGAATGGAGTCATATTTGTTCGACTTTTTTAGGGTTCCGTACCCAAAGGGTGAAACGGGACCTTATTACTAAGACTCCGCTGTCCGTCCGTCTGGCAGTCACCAGGCTGTATCTCATGATCCGTGATAGTTAGACAGTTGAAATTTTCACAGATGATGTGTTTCTGTTTTTGCCACCGTGTACTATCGCTCTTATGAAGATTTGATATTAGCTCTGCCCTAGATTGTAAGAGTTCTTTAATTTGATTTCCTATTCTATCGTTTTTGTTATCTTATTTTCACCTTCATGTTTGATTATTTTATTAATGTACAGAAACTCTTGAAAATTACATACATGCATAGATACATATATTCACGCTCACAATCCCAAAATGAGTAGAACAGAGCTTCAGGTAACATTCCGTTACACACAAAGCCACGTCTGGTATTGTGGGCCATACAGTGCCCCAAAATAGTGACAGTTGCCAGCCTGCACAAAAGGGGTACCAAACCTAAAAATCAACAATCCTTGATCACACCGCGACCGTGTGGATATAGTCCGAGAATATTCTTGAAAATTGTTGAATTTATTTTGTATATCGGATTCTTTGTTTTTCATGAAATGTTCTAGTTTTTCTCTTAATATTTCGCCACTTTACAATGCTTACGTTATTGATTTTCTTCACCATATACAGTCGGTTTTTTTGAGAGTATGAAGTTTTAATTTAGCTCTAACCATTCTGTAGTTGCTGTTAAAATATTTATTGTTTATAACTCTACAATCTTGAAACTTGTGTAGCCATCCGGATGTATAAATGCCCATGTCCATCTATTGTTCTTACGCTTTTTGTACAAACTGTTTATATTTTTAAGTTGTTTTCGTAAACCAATTGTATCAGCATTTCCCTATTCCTAGTTCCTATGTATTCCTGAAGAATACGGACCGAGTACAATCTATTAAAAAAAACTAAAAAACAAACTTTTATATTAAATTTGACTAAAAAGTGAAAAATTACTTTTCAGTAAGTATAGAAACTAAATGATGAACGAAAAGTATTGAATAAAACCACATTTCATTCAGACGAAAGAAAGACCTTTAATTTAAAATCAAAGCGAACTCTATACAAAACATTGAAAGACAATGTTAGCGCGATACAACTTCGTGCACCGCCCTCTATTAACAATTTTTGTAGATGCCTTATGTTTGTTGAATGTTTTCAGTGTTTCCTAGTACTTTTATATAAATATTTACTTCGTTAATATTTATTTATTATATTCTGTTTAATAATTAGACATTCCGCCCACCATGGCCAGAATGGTCATCATTCCCGCCCACCATGAACCACCAGCTAATTACAGTGGACTGTAAAAGTTAAAATAAAAATAAAAATTGAAAACCTTAAAACTAAAAAGAGTTGACCATCCATGGTGACTAGGAACCAAACAATACAATATTTGTAGAGCAAAACAATATTTAAAGTTTAAACGTAAATAATAGAAGTCCTTATACACTTCCAAAATAGGTATCTCATTCTAAACATCTAATCGAATGCAACATAGTTACACCATGCTAAAAATACAAAGAGATAAACGCCGATAAAAATCTATAAGTTAATAACAATCGACATTAGCTATAAAAAATAATAATAAGTTACTCTGTCACTGGCAGCACACATAATTTCACAATGGGCCTCTTAATTATTGTATCTTTGCATTTGAGACTCACAACCCTCGTAATACTGTCCAAGCCCTTGTGTTTTTCTACAATAATACCCATTAGCCATCTAGCTGGAGGAAGATCGTCTTCCTTAACTAAAACTACATCCCCAATGTTAGGCTCCGGTGTTTTGTTTGCCCACTTATACCGTTGTAGAAATTGAGTCAAGTACTCACTTGACCACCTACGCCAAAAAGTTTGCAACATTCTCTGCGTTAGTTGGCAGCGTTTAAGAGAGGATATTGATGAGGTCTCGTAATTATTATCTGGAACAGTCACCAAGGGTTCACCGATAATAAAATGCCCCGGTGTGAGCGGTACAGGATCCTGTGAGTTGGTACTTACCTGAGACAAAGGCCTAGAATTAAGGCACGCTTCAATTTGATAGAGTAAGGTGGATATTTCTTCATATGTCAGTGTCTCTGCGCCGATAACACGCCTCAGATGATGTTTCGTGGACTTAATCCCACTCTCCCAAAGCCCACCAAAGTGAGGAGCCCTTGGTGGGATAAAATGCCACGTCGTTCCAGCCGCGGCTAAACTCTCCGCAATTTCTCTCGTCAAAGTTGAGCGCTCTTGAGCTTCTAAAGTTCTTAGCTCACGTGCAGCGCCCACGAAATTCGTTCCGTTGTCGCTGTAAAGATCAGCACAACGACCACGCCTAGAAACGAACCGTTTAAAAGCTGCAAGAAATCCTTGTGAAGAAAGATCCGTTACAGCCTCCAGATGTACAGCTCTCGTTGCCATACATATGAACAGACATATGTAGCCTTTATACGATCGATGCCCTCTACCTTTCGAAGTTCTGATCTGGATAGGCCCAGCGTAATCCACACCACTTTGATAGAATGGACGAATTGGTGTGACGCGAGCTGGAGGTAGTTGTCCCATCAGTTGGTGTCTCGTCTGAGCAGCATGACGTACGCAGGTAACACACTTCCGCACGCATAATTTTGCACGATTTTTTACACCCAATACCCAATATTTTGACCTTAAGTAATTTACCATCAATTGAGGACCTCCATGAAGGGTTTTTTGGTGGGCATCAGCAACGACAAGATCTGTGAAATGAGATTTTGATGGTAGTACAATTGGGTGTTTATTGTCATTACCAATGTCCGCTCTCTCCAGACGTCCTCCAACTCTCAGAATACCTTCATGATCTAAAAAAGGAGTCAAAGTGGTAAGTTTGCTTTTCTTGTTTACTTCACCTTTCAATTCGATATCTTTTATTTCTTGTGTAAAATAGCTAGACTGACATGCTTTTATGCTTATTTGAATAGCTTCCAATAGTTCCTTGCTAGTTAACCAACTAGGAAAAGTTGCGTCATTAGATTTTTTCACCTTTGTTATTGTTATAAACCTTCTGCAATAAGCCACCACTCTAACTAATTTCTGCAATGACGAAAACTTCGTCCACAGTTCAAATTCTTCTACTTTGGTAACATGACAAACTTTCGTTCCTTTTTCTTCCAAATTTGTGTCTTTCACCTCATTTCTATCATATTCTATATTTGTTTTTCTTAGCCATTCAGGTCCGGTTTTCCAGAGAAGAATTTCTTCACATTCCGATGGGTTGACTCCACGAGATGCACAATCTGCCGGGTTGTCAGCAGACGACACATGTGACCACTGATCTCTGTCCAGAATGTTCAAGATTTCCGAAACTCGATTTGCGATGAACGTCTTCCACCGACTTGGGTGACTGCTCAACCAAGCTAGCACGATTGTGGAGTCAGTCCATGCATGCAAGTTTGTTTTCGGTACCTTCATGACTTCAGAGACTTCTTTTAACAACTTCGCTAACAGAACAGCACCGCATAGCTCAAGACGTGGGACAGAAACTTGTTTTATTGGAGCTACCTTCGTTTTGCTGGTAATGAGTGTAACCTTGACAACACCCGATTCATCGATCACGCGCGCGTAGACTACAGCAGCATATGCCTCGGTAGAAGCGTCGCTGAAGCCGTGTATCTCCAGTGTGATATCATTCTTGTTGACACCAATCCAGCGCGGGAGGCGAAATCTAGTAAGTTCTGTAAGTTCACCCCGGTAAGTAAACCAATCGTTTAAAAGCTTGGATGGTAACTCTTCATCCCAACTAATTCCTGCTAGCCATAGCTTTTGAATAAATATTTTCGCTTTTATGATGGCTGGAGCAATCCACCCCATAGGGTCGAACAACCTCGCAATGTCTGATATAACCTTTCTTTTTGTTACAGGTTCCTCGATTGGCGGTAGCTTCACGGTGTACTCGAAGTCGTCTGTTCGTCGGTTCCAGGTAAGTCCCAGTATTTTAATAATTTCATCCATTTTCAGTTCCAAATTGGTTTGTGTTGCTTCTGTTTCTTTGCTTATTTCCTTTAGTAATGTTTCATTGTTGCTTGACCATTTCTGCAGATCAAAACCACCTTTGCTCAGTAGTTCGTTGGTTTCTTTATAAATTCGTTTTCCTTCCAATATAGTATCGCACCCGGTGAGTAAATCATCCATGTAAAAATCGTTTAAGACCCTTTCAGATGCTAACGGATATTGCTTGCCCTCATCGTACGCGATCTGGTGCAATGTTCTGACTGCGAGAAATGGTGCTGAAGCGGTGCCAAACGTGACTCTTAACAAACGAAGGTGTTCAATAGGATCTTTCGGTGTAAATCTCCAAATCAAACGTTGGTAATCTGTATCCTCGGGAGCCACCAGTATTTGGCGGTACATTTTTGCTATATCGGCCACTAGAACGATCGGGTGCAATCTCCACCTCATTACTAAATGACGAAGATCCGATTGGAGAGTTGGACCCACCATCAATTCACTGTTAAGAGATACGCCGTTCCTGTCTCGACACGAAGCATCGAAGACGACTCTTACCTTGGAAGTTGTTCTATCAAGCTTTACTACAGCATGATGAGGTAAGTACACACCATCTGGTTTGTTGATCTCATTCTTGGGTATCCTTTCCATATGGCCTAGCTCCAGATACTCCGCAATAACGTCCGAATAAAGATCCTTCATTTGTGGCGTCTTTAATAGGCGCTTCTCTTGCATTAAAAATCTGCTAACTGCAATTTCTCGTGAATTCCCTGATTTGCAGCTAGGGTTTTCATCTTTGAAAGGTAACTTGACGATGTATCGCCCAGTAGGATCTCTTGTGGTTGTCTGAATATAGAACTTTTCGCATCTTTGTTCCTCGGGCGTGAACGGAGTTTTGCTAAGAAGACCGTTGTCCGATTCAATTTCCCAAAAGCGTTTAAGATCGAATTCCTCTTCAATGACTTGAGCATACAAAGTGGTTACAGAAGTACGATTTGGTTCCGTCTTGTTGTGTTCTGATATTTGGCCAGACAAGATCCAACCGAGCCTAGTGTTCTGTGCTATTAGAGTTCCTGTTGGACCCTTGACTAACCCCTCTGATATTATTTGACAATATACCTCTGCACCCAATAGCAAGTCGATTTTATTTGGAATGTTGAAGTTTGGATCTGCCAATCTCATTCTTGGCATAGATGCCCATAACTGAATACCAACCTGACGCTCAGGAAGGAATGTGGTAAGTTTGTTGAGAACATGAGCTTTCACCTTAACCGTGAAAGTCGGATCATGAATCGATTGCAATTTAACGTGTACGATATGTTTAGATGTTAACGATTTGTTATCATCACTACCTACTCCGGATATGACACTTTTGCTTGTTACCTTCTTCAGCCCAAGTAATTGGACTGCAGCCTCGGTTATAAATGAGGCCTGTGATCCCTGGTCTAATAAAGACCTAAGTGTCATCATCGATCCATTGTTGGTTTCGGCTTTCACTAAAGCGGTTGCTAAAAGTACTTGACTCTTGTTGTTAGAGAAACAAGTGGTAATGTTGGTGTGATCAACTTCGTCTGATGTTGTCGCTGTTGCCGCGACAACATTGGTACCAGTGTTCGATTGTGTGGTTTCCTGTAGATTGCTAGCTACGTTGGTGTTGTTTGAATGCAAAAGTGAGTGGTGTTTCTTTTTGCAAATTCTACATCTAGTGGGCAAACGACACGCTACAACAGAATGGTTCGCGCCTAAGCAGTTATAGCACAAGTTTGACGTTTGGACAAAATTACGGCGGGCTAATAGGGTTTCATGTGCGAATTTCTTACAATTTCCGAGCTTATGATCGGTGTCAGCGCAATAGGAACATAGAGCAGGTACTGTTTTATTATTATTGTTAGCTACTACATGATGGGTCTGAGTACTACCCTTTGTGGATCTGGGATTCAAAAATTCGAGAGACCGAAACCGGTGTTCTAAAAATTCCAAAAATTGTGTTAAAGTAGGTAAGTCGTTGGTCAGGTTACAAATTCTTGCTTCCCATTGCTTTCGAGATTCATTATCTAATTTCGATGACAAAATATAAATAACCATAACATCCCAATTCTGAGTCTCGACGCCAGCATTTTTCAACGCGTTTAGACACTCGTTGGTCGTGTCAAAAAGATCTTTAAGAGCATTAGAATTTTCGTGAACTATACTTTTTTGACTGAAAAACCTTTTTAGGATACAATTAGTTACATATCTTTTGTTGTTAAATCTACTTTCCAAAAGTTCCCAACACACTATATAATTGTCACTTGTGTAGCATTGTTTATTTATCAATTTTTCAAAGTCAACATCGTAATCTGACAAGTGACATTACGTTCCGTTTCGCATTAAGTTTGACATTTAGGCAAAGTGATAAATTCTATACCCAGCGACTTATAAAAAAAAAAAAAAAAAAAAAAGAAATAGTTCAGACGAAAGTTTCTTGTCTTGGTAAGTTGTATCATGTTTCAGTTCGATATTAGAGATTATGGTCGTCTGTGTGGAATTCTTACACCTTGTTTTTGAATTGGGGCGCGTTAGAGCGTTTTCTATAGTCTCGTCATTATTTAGGTGACGTTAGGCTTACGGGGATCATATTAGTTGTTCAAAATTCATTCAAAGTAGTTATTCGCAAAGATTCGTATTGACAAGAATATTTCGTTCATTCGGATGTATGGACTCATTTTCCTTCGCCTCAGACGTTAAAAAAACCATAGGTAGGCCGACCAATCAGGGACGTTTGTTTTTGCTTGTCAGATTATTCATTCGCATTTCGAATTTCAAATTCAAGGCTGAATTTATTTTTGAGGAACATTAAACATCTTCGTGATAATAACATATGCGAGGATTATATTAACGAAGGAGAACTATTTTCTAATTTGGAAGGAAGATAATTCCGTATTTTCATAATGTCCTGGAACGGATAAATAACCGTTAAGGAGTTAATAATTCACCCGAAAGGTAACTATAAAACTCTTATCGTTTTTCAATTATTCTGAAAGTTAAAAGTAAATTCTGTGATTGCCTTGATTTTGTGTTACAGTAAATTAGTAAATTCGGTTGTAAAAAACCGCCTCATCTTGTAAAAATTGCCTGACTACCTACTAAGGTAATTATATTTTGTCAGGTTCGAAATTTTAGGCAATGAATGATCTATTTGTTTAAATTATGAATAATTCACATCTCGAGAGATCATATTCTAAGTACTGTTGGTCGGGTTTCGTAATTGCTCAAAGATTTGCCGTTGTTTTATATTAGTTTTTGGACAAGTTGTGGTTCCAACTCCCTCTTGGGGTTTTATAATGAGTAGTGTAACATTTATTGATGTTGTTTTATTATGACACATCTTCAGGGTCGTCGGTACGGGTTTAGAGACCCAACTTTCCATTACAAATATAGTCGGCGGGTATAGAAACCTGCGCAGAACCAGAGTTTGGAGTTGTGAGATCAATTTGGAAAAGTGACCGGTGAACTACAATATATAGAGAGAGCTAACTAGTGGCTGATCTATCAGTGCCAAGACACAACGCACTGATCCAGGTACACTACACTAACCAAACGGTAGCGGCTGACTGTCGAAGAGTTCTACAAATACTCTGCAGAAGGTTGTCTCATAACGCGTTTACTAATAATTTATACATAGTAATACCCAAATTCCACTCGTTAACGATCAGAGCAGACTCCAGGACCCTACCTTGCATTATTTTTATGGTTGTATTTTACTATTAGATATATAAGTTAGAAGGTCTAAATTGTGTAAAATCTAACTTGTGTAAACTAGGTATTTTCAAGGAAGAGAATTCTCACAAAGGTATATTATTTGGAATATGTAAATTGTAAGTAAATAACTTTTCTAGTGCAACAAACAGAATATTGTCCACCCTAAATAAACATTGTACTGCCAAACCATCAAATTGTTGTTTCACTTCATATATACCCCTTTAGGAAAGGAAAATACAACCAGTTGAAATCCAGTATTACATGGCGCCCGAACATTAGGAGAGGAGGTTCTGTTATTTTTTTTAATTCTTGATCTGGTCATATTCGCTCAGAGGAGGCTGATCGTTGACGGTGTGAGTTTGAGGTTTTTTTTTTCTTGTTTTAATTTGTGCCAAAGGTGGCAATATATGAACTTTAATATTGTTTGTTCTCCAGTTAACTATTGTATATTTAGGTATTTTTGCATTCATGTACATGGAGTTATGTAAGCTTTGATCGATTTTGGAGTGGTTTTTTTTTTAATTTTATGGGTTTTTTTTACATTTTTGAATGCTAATAAGCTAATATTTTCATACCACTCACAAAGTGTTTGAAAATATAAATATAAGTAAATTTGCAGTTTATTTTTTGAGCTTGAACCAAATATTACACTTATTTTTTATTTTTTAACTCTAATCTTTGCAAATACATACCTATATCATTTTTTAGTCTCCAAATTACTACATTACATACATTTGGTAACATAAACCTTCTCTTACTACACATTTTTAGGAAAATTCATACTACCTATTTGTTTTCATAAAGTTGAAACATGGAACAACGACCTATTACATTTAATTTACTACTTAAAGATGAACTTGAATATGAAGTTAGAATTAGGGGTGCAAAACCTGCAGATACAGTAACTGCTTTGAAGGCACAGATTCGTTCTCTCAATAAGGACTTACCCTCTGATGAGATATTGGAGTGTGATTTGGATGTAGTTTCTGAGCTAAGAATTGTTCATAAAAAATTTGAGGATTTGGACAGACTTATTTCAACATCTTCATCAAAGGCAGGTTCCCTCAAGTCTTTGAATAGAATTCAGACATTGGCTCACCACTTGTTTCACAGAATTGGTCGGCTTGATGTAGAGGAGGAAGTTGACAGCGACTTCTCCACTATGCTTGATACTTACCAAAAGCGTTTGGAAAGTGTTTTGGTAAGGATTGATAATATAATGCACACATTCAAAAGTAGCTTAGCACAGGAGAAAGTTGGAGAACATTCCATTAGCAAGCCACAAGATAGTGCTAGCCAAAACTTGGTAGGGGACGCGGCAGTCCATAAGCTTGGTTTGAAATTCGATGGCAAATCATGCGTTAAGGCTTTCTTACAACGCTTGGAAGAGCTTTGTTTATCTAGGGGTGTATCTGAAACAAAACTTTTCTATTCAGCCTCTGAGTTGTTTTCCAATGAAGCTCTATTTTGGTATAGGGGTGTCAAATCGGATGTTCATGATTGGGTAGGATTAAAATCTTTGTTACTACAGGAATACTTACCTTATGATTATGATAATAGATTGATGCAGGAAATTCGTTCTAGAACGCAAGGTTCTGATGAAAATATTATAAATTATCTCAGTATTATGCAAAATTATTTTAGTCGTTTATCTAAGCCTTTATCTGAAGATGAAAGGTTGAATATTGTTTTATTTAACATAAGGCCATTTTACACAGCCCAGTTAGCTTTGACTCCTGTAGACTCATGGGCAGAATTGAAAAGGAAGTGTAGATTACTGGAGGGGGCACAGGAGAGGTGTAGACTCTTTAGGGAACCTAATAATACCCCATATTCATTAGCCCCTGATTTGTGTTATAGGGGTAAACAAAAAGTTACACAACAACAGGTCGCTTCAGTTCAGCCTGTACAGAATGATTTCTGTGTCCATTGTAGGATAAATGGTCACAGTTTAAGTAATTGTAAGGCACCTTTTGTTGTGATTTGCTATAGATGTGGTACAAAGGAGTTTACTGCTAAGAACTGTCCTAGTTGTAACTCTAAGAAAAATTTGCCAAATATGCAGTCTAAGATAATTCATTCTAACAAAAGACAAGAGTATAAAATTAATACAATAAAGTCTACATGTGTTTCAAAGTCAATTCAGCCTATTCATAGTGATGTACGCCCTTATTTAAAAGTAAATATTTATGATTCGGAATTCAGAGGATTATTAGACTCCGGCTCTGAAATATCAATAATTGGAGGGGATTCAGTAAATCATTTTATTAATTTTACCAATTTACATACTTCACATAACCTACAATTTATTAAAACTGCGAATGGTTCCTTATCTCCTGTAACTGGATATATGTATTTGCCGGTAACAGTTGATGAGAAAACTCGTTTGATTAGATTCTTTGTCGTTCCTGGTATCACAGAGTTTATCTTCGGCATTAATTTATGGAAGCAATTTAAGATTGCTCCCGATGTTTTAGCGTTATTGAAAGGTGGCAAGTTGTTATCTGAAAAAGAAAAGGTGGACACTGTTGTGGCGGCAGATGGGGCTTTGCATGAGCGTGACTCGCTGTCCGAGGAAGAGCATAGCCAGGCTAAGAGAGTCGTCTCTCATTTTGAAAACATTCCGGCTGAAAAGAAGAGGTTATGCTCTAGTTTTGACATAAGCGAAACATTTACACAGTCCATAGATAATATACGACTTCCTATAGTCTATGGGAATCGTTCATTGACAGCCTTGGCTCGTTGGGGTTGCAAGCTACCACTTTTATTAGTATTTTTATTGTTATTTTCCCTTGCAATTCCAGTGGCACCCATACACATGATCTCCAATAATTATTCTTGGCATAATAATAGTATAAAAAGTTGTACGGATAGGCCACGAGCGTGTCCGAATTTTCATATGATAGATGGTAGATTAATACGTTTCACGAAAAGCATTTTTAAACTCTGTGATGATACCCAATGGAACGAGGTACGAGTACCGTTAGATTTTAGGGAATATAAACTTTTACTAAATTACTCTATACTTACTGTTGCACACGGTAGTGTGACAACAACCTTACATTTAAAGTTACTTTATTTTTTTATCCCGGTATGTTTTAAGATACCGTGTAGTTTACTGAGATATTGTAATATGAAACACCCGGCTGTATGGGTGAATCTCATTTTCTTTATTCTAACTTTTAACTTTTATTTTAAATAATTATTTAATTTGTTTGATTTTGCATCACCGTGGGTTGACGGTCGAAGAATATCCACCCCGCCGTACTTCCTGGCGTGTCGTAGAAGCCGACTGTAGGGGTTGCTCTATTAAGATCAGATGGGGCCGGTGGTGCCTGCCTGTTGCCTCAGTTTTTCGTTTTTTCCCTTTCTCCTTAGTTTGACGTTTGTAGCCATGATGTGCTTGGTAAAACTAAAGTAATGGAGTTTAGTTTACTTAAGCAAATAATATTATTTAAATCTGATCATTTATTTAAATACAAGGGGAAAAAATTTAAGAGGGGCTGAGGTATTAGGGCAGGCATTGTCGTAATTGAGTGTGAAATGTTGGTAAGCTAACAACACCATCTAGTAAGCGCATTTCATTCATCACTATCGGAGCAGGGGGAAAGGTTATTGGGTAGCTATTGCCATCTAGCGACATAGTTACACATTTTATCGTGCCAAGAAGCATTGAGTAGATAGATAGCACATTATCATTTTTTTTCTATTTTTTTTTACTTTGATGATTTTTTTAACTTAAGTGAAGATGCTTAATTTTTTTGTTTTAAGGTACTTTTTTTTATTTAAACTAGAGCATAACTTGATTAAACTCAATTAAAAGTATGTTTAATTTTTTTTTTTAATAAAATCAAGAATCTATACGTGTCTATGATTTTGTTTTTTGATAACTGTGAAAGCAAAGAAGTTTCACGGTTGCATCCATGATGTCCCATTAGACTTGATATATTTTTCACTAACACGAAATACCTTGAGTTAGTTATTTCAATAAAATAGGAAGGAATTGTGCGTTGGAAGATCTTTCTTTATATTTGTTTTAATTTAGTATTTTGTGCAGAGGTAACTTAGTTTTTTTGTGTGGTTTGGTTTGGTCAGTTGTCTGAGTAGGTATAGTGTTGGGTGTTGACGTGGGCGTCAAACGCGAATTCACTACGTGAATTCTTACCCGGGTAGGGGGATATTGTAGCATTGTTTATTTATCAATTTTTCAAAGTCAACATCGTAATCTGACAAGTGACATTACGTTCCGTTTCGCATTAAGTTTGACATTTAGGCAAAGTGATAAATTCTATACCCAGCGACTTATAAAAAAAAAAAAAAAAAAAAAAGAAATAGTTCAGACGAAAGTTTCTTGTCTTGGTAAGTTGTATCATGTTTCAGTTCGATATTAGAGATTATGGTCGTCTGTGTGGAATTCTTACACCTTGTTTTTGAATTGGGGCGCGTTAGAGCGTTTTCTATAGTCTCGTCATTATTTAGGTGACGTTAGGCTTACGGGGATCATATTAGTTGTTCAAAATTCATTCAAAGTAGTTATTCGCAAAGATTCGTATTGACAAGAATATTTCGTTCATTCGGATGTATGGACTCATTTTCCTTCGCCTCAGACGTTAAAAAAACCATAGGTAGGCCGACCAATCAGGGACGTTTGTTTTTGCTTGTCAGATTATTCATTCGCATTTCGAATTTCAAATTCAAGGCTGAATTTATTTTTGAGGAACATTAAACATCTTCGTGATAATAACATATGCGAGGATTATATTAACGAAGGAGAACTATTTTCTAATTTGGAAGGAAGATAATTCCGTATTTTCATAATGTCCTGGAACGGATAAATAACCGTTAAGGAGTTAATAATTCACCCGAAAGGTAACTATAAAACTCTTATCGTTTTTCAATTATTCTGAAAGTTAAAAGTAAATTCTGTGATTGCCTTGATTTTGTGTTACAGTAAATTAGTAAATTCGGTTGTAAAAAACCGCCTCATCTTGTAAAAATTGCCTGACTACCTACTAAGGTAATTATATTTTGTCAGGTTCGAAATTTTAGGCAATGAATGATCTATTTGTTTAAATTATGAATAATTCACATCTCGAGAGATCATATTCTAAGTACTGTTGGTCGGGTTTCGTAATTGCTCAAAGATTTGCCGTTGTTTTATATTAGTTTTTGGACAAGTTGTGGTTCCAACTCCCTCTTGGGGTTTTATAATGAGTAGTGTAACATTTATTGATGTTGTTTTATTATGACACATCTTCAGGGTCGTCGGTACGGGTTTAGAGACCCAACTTTCCATTACAAATATAGTCGGCGGGTATAGAAACCTGCGCAGAACCAGAGTTTGGAGTTGTGAGATCAATTTGGAAAAGTGACCGGTGAACTACAATATATAGAGAGAGCTAACTAGTGGCTGATCTATCAGTGCCAAGACACAACGCACTGATCCAGGTACACTACACTAACCAAACGGTAGCGGCTGACTGTCGAAGAGTTCTACAAATACTCTGCAGAAGGTTGACTCATAACGCGTTTACTAATAATTTATACATAGTAATACCCAAATTCCACTCGTTAACGATCAGAGCAGACTCCAGGACCCTACCTTGCATTATTTTTATGGTTGTATTTTACTATTAGATATATAAGTTAGAAGGTCTAAATTGTGTAAAATCTAACTTGTGTAAACTAGGTATTTTCAAGGAAGAGAATTCTCACAAAGGTATATTATTTGGAATATGTAAATTGTAAGTAAATAACTTTTCTAGTGCAACAAACAGAATATTGTCCACCCTAAATAAACATTGTACTGCCAAACCATCAAATTGTTGTTTCACTTCATATATACCCCTTTAGGAAAGGAAAATACAACCAGTTGAAATCCAGTATTACACTTGTTATCGGTAGATGCCGTAGTAGCTGCTCTGCTTCACCAGTTAAGTAACTTTTCAAATAATGAAGCTTTTGTACATTTTGCAACGAATTATTGTTGTGAATTAATGAAAGATACAGGTCACGAAAAGTCGTCCACTCGGAGTACTTCCCTGAGAAACTGGGTATCGCAATCTTTGGAAGCTGTATACCAATATGATCGCCAACGATTTGCTGATCCTGGCCTTTGTTCTGTCCGTTAGGTAGGTTTCTCAAACTTTCCATTAACTCCGATTTATAATCTGTGTATAACTCTTCCGCTCTAGTATAGAAATCGTCGGTAAAGTAGTCTAACCCAGCATATTCACGATCAGTAACTTCACCGATAAGTTGTTCATGTACTTTGTCAAATGCTTGCCATTGTTTGTTCAAATTATCTAACCTCGTTTCTATATAGCTCGTAGTTACTCTATCCTTTGGAGATTTCTTAAAGTTGACTCTGCCCTTTTCTATTCTATTGTACATATCCGTTTGTGCTCTTATCTTTGTTTCCATTTTTACTTTATAATGTTCCCTTTGTAATTCGCAAAAAAAATCTAAGTCCCGTAGTATGGAACAGCAAGCGAATTTTTCTAAGTCCTAGTTTCTTGAAACTCGCCGAAAATTTTACAAGTCCCGTTGTATTAGAGAGAGCAAGCTAATTTTTCTAAGTCCAGTATGGGCGAAATTTTTCTAAGTGTTTTGGTTCTTAACACTTAGAGAAAATCGGGCATGGATTCCCCGTCTCAACCACTATTCAACTTAAAATTTTACAAGTCCAAGCTCTACTATTAATTTGCCTAAGTTGAATATCTATCTCTTCTTTGTTATTTAGCTTGACTTCTACTTCTAGTAATGAAATACTACTTACAGTTTTACGCCCATACCAACTTTGCTCTCGTATCTAATGTATCCTTCCTTCCGTTATGTAGCGCCACTATCGTTGCCAACTTCACTATCCGGCTCGAAGGACCAATGAATAAAACCACATTTCATTCAGACGAAAGACCTTTAATTTAAAATCAAAGCGAACTCTATACAAAACATTGAAAGACAATGTTAGCGCGATACAACTTCGTGCACCGCCCTCTATTAACAATTTTTGTAGATGCCTTATGTTTGTTGAATGTTTTCAGTGTTTCCTAGTACTTTTATATATTTATTTACTTCGTTAATATTTATTTATTATATTCTGTTTAATAATTAGACAAGTATAATTATTATTTAGAGAAAAGCGTGATTACATTATTTAGCACTGAATTTCCGTAAATTAAATCAAGTACTGATAACGTGCGTGCGTCTTACTATTTCATTGCTGCTCGCGAACACTTAGGGTGTCTTGTTTTTTTTTATAATTTCTATTTTATGTTCTAGATTTATAACAATGATGAATTGCAATAAAGACAATACGTTGGTTTATCGATTTAAACACCAGTATGTGATTTGGGATGTAATATTTGTCGTTTGGATGTAATATTAAAAGTAATATTAGTAAAATAATTTAGATTGAACGTTACAGTCTTGTTTAGACCTCGCAGCAAAAAACGATTTTGCTTAGAGATTTTACGAAGCAAAAGAGGTCTTTTGGTACTGGAGAGGTGAAAGCTATTTATTTCAATTAAACAAGTCCTTGAATGCTCCTCACAGGTGTAGTATAAAGCACTATGTAGCACTTGAGAGAAACTTCGATTCCCAACTCGGGAGTATTGTGGCCCTCGGCTGCGTCTTCGAGCCACAAACTGCTCCCTGGTTAGTAATCTGTCACTTTCTTCCCGCGGTGAACAATGTACCTACTATTCACTATTATTCCAAATGGATGTTGCATTTGTATATCTGCAGAGAGATACTACGATACTACCTGAGTAGATATATAAATTAACCTCCAAAACATCAAATCCTACTTTCTAAAACCTACGTCTTCTACGTTCGAAATTATTTTATAGAACAGTTTGTTTGTTCGTGTTAAACGTCACAGAAGACTGAAATTTTTGCTAAACACGTGCGGTATCTAAACATGTTTTGTTATAATGTACTAGCGACCCGCCCCGGCTTCGCACGGGTGCAATGCTTATGTAAATATGCATGTATTATACATATAAACCTTCCTTAAGAATCACTCTATCTATTAAAAAAACCGCATCAAAATCCGTTGCGTAGTTTTAAAGATCTAAGCATACATAGGGACAGACAGACGGCGGAAGCGACTTTGTTTTATACTATGTAGTGATTTGTCGCAGGAGACTCGCCTTTAGACTATTGGATAGTTTTTATCTTGATATTATTTTTTTTTTGCAAATTAACCCCAAAAACTTGTGGCGGTTAGCTAGTTGAAGTCTTTACTAATCTATATATATAAAAATGAATACTGACTTACATATCAACGCTCAGCCGAAACCGCTGGGTCTAGAGATTCCAAATTTGGTACATAGGTTCCTTAAGACGTCCAGGGGTGCACTAAGGATTTTTCGAAATTCACCCTCTAAGGTGCTGAAAAGGGGGTTAAAAGTTTGTATGCAAATCCGTCATTTTTAAAGTAAAATCCATAAAAATTGGTAAATGGTGAAACGGGGATCGAAAGTTTGTATGGGGAACAAGATTAATTAGACTATTTTATTCGATACTTCACAGGAGTACTCCTACCGATAAATAAGTATACACGTATTTTATGCTTTTTCAGAATTCAGCCCCTAAAAGGGGAAAATGGGGTGACATTACAAAGTCTGAAAATCAATATGGGGATTTTTTCCTCTCTTTGGTTGGTTGAACGCGCTTATCTCAGGAACTACTGATTCCAATTGAAAATTTATTTTGTGTTGGATAGACCGACATTAACGCGGGCGACCAGTAGTAAATAAATGAAATACGAGCGATCTAAAAAGTAAAGAGGCGTCGAACAACTGTTCCAGCGTTACTGCAGCGTTATTTCTCCGGGCTGGGCAACGCGCCGCCCGAGAGCGTGGACCTGGCGGCCGCGCTGACGTCCCCGGAGGCGGTGGCGACGGCCACTGCGCCGGCCAACGCGCAGCGCCTCGCGCCGCACCTGCCGCCCGCGCCGCCCGCCGGCACCCAGGACGATGTAAGGACCACACTGCTCTCACCGCAGTTCGCTCAGGTGAACCCTCACGTATTGCGCACCGGCTTCTGACCACGCGTAGCCTTCACACGGTCGCGGGTGTGCAGTAACGATGAATGCTCCATTTGCGCTACATTCACGCATGCTTTTTTGGGTTTTATTTGCATTTCGTGCCTGTGATTTTTATTTTCGCGCTGCAAATTTTGTACTGCACCGGCTTTCATGTGTGGCGTCGACTTATCGTTTTTTTTTTGTTATGCTTTTTCTTCCTGTGGTGACGAATGAAGAGATGCCCTTATTCCAATAACAATTTATAACTCAAACATACTAAACGAAGATATTTTTGATTTTCTTTATCTCATTCTGGGTCAGGTGAGAATTATTATTGTGTCTTTACCAATATCTTTTGTCCTTTGCATTTTGTTATAAAAAACATATTTAACACACTAACAGTAAAAAAAAATCCAGTAAACTAAAAAACCAAATATTGTATTTCTAGATTTTGTTAATATTCTGCACTATGTTTACAGGCGGCGAATCAGTTTTCTTCGGCGCTAGCTTCGGGACAAATGGGTCAAGTGATATCACAGTTTGGTTTACCGTCTGAAGTAGCGTCAGCAGCCAATACGGGCGACATGCAGGCATTCTTTAAGGCTTTAGAGAACACCGCCACTCCTCCTGAAGGCAATCAATCTAAAGAAGGCGACGAGAAAAAGAAGGATGAAAAACCTAAAGACAAAGATGAAGGCAATGACAAAAAAGACGGCGACGCTGGAATGTCGTTAGATTAACTGGTGCCTCATAGTTTTATAGTATTGACAAAACGGCAACAAATTATTTCTAATGTTTTGTTAATCCATGTAATAATTATTATTGTAAAGTGACTTGATGTTTACGAACATTAAGGTTTGGTTACATATTTCAAATGTGATCCCGTAAAATATTAAATGTGTGTATAATTAATAACATATTTGAATAAACTAGCTTGTCGCTTAAACTATGTTTTTCTATTCTACTTTCCATTGTAGTTTTAGTAAAACAACTGCATGCAATATGCTTGAATAATTTGAGAGAGCTTTGAACCCAAAGAAACGATGTATTTATTTCTTGTTCGAAATATAAAACCTACTCATGCAGACCCGGTAAACAAATTACTTCTAACGCGACGGAGTCGATTGCAGCCGTCTGGGTCGCAATAGGTTTAAATTAGTCTGAGATCAGCGCACATTTGACGAAGTGCAGCATGTCGTTTTTTCAGTGTCAAGACATTATCAACCTTGCTTGTTTTGAAATAATATTGGAAATTACTGGCGTACTCTCAACTCTTCAAAATTATTTCAACACCAGGTTTGTAATTACTTTACCGACATTGAAAAATAAGCTGCGTTGCGCTTTGCCAAATACGCCGGCCCTAATTATTTCCAATTTCGACGAACACCATTGTTCATCATGTTTTATAAACGCCTTGGAAGCATTTGGAACAATACTCTCCGCAGAGAGCATTTTCAAGTGTCGCGGTAATTCTCGAGCTTCTTTTGTTGTCATGTTTCTATCAGCCAGAACTGGCTGTTAGTTGAATTCTAAATGTATCTGTCGTGGGCCAATCGTATAGTCAGGCAGATCGCGATCCGCCCAACTATACGATCGGGCGAAGACATTAATAAAACAACAGCGAAAATACATTTCAGGCACGGATCACAAATTCGTGCTCAGAGTTTACAAAATTTTAATAATATAGGTACCATTAATCTGATGGTAGACGTGTTACAGAAGTTTATAAACACTAGTGCAAAAGATGAGTCAACGGCTTGTCTATGCTATGTGCTTACCAGCCATTCACTCACGGAATTTCTTTCATCAAGTGACGGCACGATCAAACGTAATAGTATACCTACTTATAACGAGTTGCCAAAGTAACGACTCATACTGCCAAAATGCAATCGTGAGGCGAAAACTATCAAAGTTTTCGTGTTATGTTAACTCCATATAACTTATACTGCCGATTTTTGTTTTCTTTAGTTTACGCTAGAGGCGCTAGTGGGCAATGTATGAAAACAGACGAAGAGACGACGTAAACTAAGGGTTTGGCATATTTATTGTCCGGCCGCCTGCCTGGCACCAAACGCCTTGAGAATGTGTCCCGTTAGTGCAACAGTTTGCACGGGGTTTAGAAACTACCTCCGTCCATTTTTACGACACCCACGGAATGAAGAGTAGTCAGATTCCTAACTGAAAACTACATCGGCTTTACACAATTTATAAAAATAAGTAGTTGCTATGTTTCCTATCCAATGTAAACAGTTTGGTAAGTAGCAAAGGTAACCCGTCGCAGAGGTAATGAATATACAATCGAATTATTTAATAATTTCCTGTGACCTCAGACCGTGAGCGTTATGATGGGTCACTAATAGTATTTAACTTCAAAATGGGGTCCAAAAATTGCGCCCCATTGGTTTCTATTTGCTTCCTATCGTGAGATATTTGCTTCCTAAACCTAGGGTTAAAACGATACCTCCGAGGTATCGATACTTTTACTCGATACAGTATCGGTCGCGAAGTATCGATACTTACTGGAAAACGGTGAAAAGTATCGATACTTACTCATATCGATACATTTTAGTAAAAATTCGAAAAATCAAGTAAATGCAGCAATTAACATTAATATTATTTATTCTTATAACAATATAGGTAATTAAGTTGCTTGAATTTAACACGTGTTCGCCGTTTGCACTTGTTAAAAAACCTCGTATTATCCATATTTAAGATGCAACGCGAAAACTTGAAATCTTACATCAAAAAGAATTTGTTAATGAGTTACACCCGTATTCACAAATATTACTATGAGATCTCACGACTCTTGGATAAGAAACGAACCAATCACAGAGCTCTATTCAACGCAATGGCATTGAATACAGCTCTGTGATTGGTTCGTTCCTTATCCAAGAGTGGAGTGATCCTATGATTCATGAGTAATGTTTATGAATAGGGGTGTCAATTTAATTGAGACCAATCACAGAATGACAAGAAAACAAGACTGCCAACAGCACGAAAAGAAAGGTTACTCCAATTTCAATGATGAAGAATGACGAGCAAGAAAGGTTGCCAACATTACCCTTAGTATGAATTTTGATAGTTTTCGAGCTCGATCAAACGTATCGTCTCTTTTCATACATTGCCCACTGTTTCTGATAGTTTACGCTAGAGGCGCTAGTGGGAAATGTATGAAAAGAGACGATACGTTTGATCGAGCTCGAAAACTAACAAACTCATACTAGGGGTACATAACAAACACATAGAAAAATACGTTCATAAACTAGTATAAGTAAACGATACGATACGAGTATTTCTGACCGATACCTACTCGGTATTTAATTGTAAAGTATCGATGCCAAAAGTACTCAGTATCGAAAGAAAAGTATCGAGTAAGTACTTGTATTTACTCGTATCGTTTCATCCCTACCTAAACCTCCTTTAAAAATATTAAAGGAATAAAAAAATTAAGTGACTTCGTTCTGACGTCAGGACGATTAGACTAGATTAGACACTGATCTGTGGTGCTTGCGATTATGACTATTTATAAAGACCATTTGCTTCCTCAAAAGCGTTTAAACCCATATAATATCCTGTAGCTATCTAGGAAATAAAAATATCTGTCGATCGATCACGGATTAAGAAAGTACCTGTTAGAAAAAAGACAGCAAAGTGTCTATGTTCAAAATTGCGTGTTATACATTCATGGAAAGATGGTACTTTTGGTAGAACGATGTTTTACTTTATCTTTAATTACTTACTTAATTATACAAAATAAATAAAGAGCCATATAAAAGTTAAAGAAATACTTCAACTTCTGAACTAAGTGCGTGTGTATTGCTTTGACTTTTGTATAGATTCTTATTTATTTTAAATACTTAGGTATATAATGTCGTGGCCAGATCAGGAAATGCTACTGGACCATAAAAATCTCGACCACTGGTCGAATAGCCCATTATCTAAAAATTTTAGTGGTCAGGAGTGATCAGTAGGTTCAATATTTTTTTTTTTTATGATCAAGCGGAGTGGACTGTTTGTGGGTGTGTCTAATATACGTATCTGTATGATCGGTAGGTAGACGATATGCCCAAGTATTTCATGATCAGCTGGCCAATTATACGATCGGCCCAAGACATACATAACAGTGGCATCTTTCCATAAATGCATAACACGCAATTTTGAACACATACACTTTAGCTGACATTTTACTTTCAACTAGGCACTGGTGCTTTCTTGTCCGATCAAGAGATATTTTTATTTCCTTGATAATTACAGGATATTGGTTAAAAGCTTTTGAGTAAGCAAATTTTGATCTATATAAATTGTCATAATTGCAAGCACCACGTACACTACAGATTGGTGATCAATCATCCTGACGTCAAAATGAACGGTCGCTCAATTTTTTTTGAATCCTTGTAAAAATATCAAGGAACCAAATGTTTCGCGGTAGGAATCAAAATAGAAACAAATGGGAAGCAATATTTGGGCCCAATTTCAACGTTAAATATGACTAGTGAACCATCATTCTGATGCTTACCTCAGATATATAAAAGTGAATAAAACAACTACGTCTCGGCCGTATCCCGTACTTACACAGTTGCACGCAGACACATATAACGCAACTACGCCTTGCCTTATAGGCTCACTCACTACAATTTACAACCGGCCTCGGTGCATTCTACATAACGCTCCGTCTTTACTTTTGACGTGACAACGTCTTATAATTCGATAGAGCCGGCTGCACGCACGAAAAAACATGACGCATGCGGCGTTACCTCGCTCTAAGGCGTTCCATGTAAGGCCGACAAAACAAATGAAATTAAATTTTTCTTTTGAAAAATGCTACCATTCCATCAGTATTTTCTTAAGACGTTGTCAGGTTCAACTAACGTCAGTAAACCGACTTTACAGATCAACCAATTTTTTTTTGACGTGACAACGTCTTATAATTCGATAGAGCCGGCTGCACGCACGAAAAAACATGACGCATGCGGCGTTACCTCGCTCTGGGGCGTTCCATGTAAGGCTTGAAATGCAAGCAAAAATCTATTAAACAAATGAAATTAAATTTTTCTTTTGAAAAATGCTACCATTCCATCAGTATTTTCTTAAGACGGTGTCACGTTCAACTATCGTCAGTAAACCGACTTTACAGACAACCATTTTTTTTTTATTTGGTGAGGGTAAGACAGAAATCTGGCGAAATGGTTGAGTTGAACTGAGGGAGTCTTGTGTAGTTCAAGAGCAGTCCTCCAGATAATAAGGTTTAAGTCTCGGTCATTACAGGACAGGACACATTTTGTCTACTCTTATTCGTGTTTCTAAAACCATAATATCAAACCATGTCAAAAAAATCTTCTGTAAATAAAAACCTAGTGTAAATCAGTAGTGAATGTAAATTGTCTTTTTAAAGTTTATCAACACAGAAGGCATTCGTAAAATAATAATATAATTTTCACAATAGAACTCCCGGACATAGATATACTATAAAATAATTTTAGGTTAGGGTCTGCTCACCAAACTATGTCACCGACATTAAACGGCCCGCCGCCACTGGCTATGGTAGTACAAAATCTGAATCGTCAGTGGTTCAGCTATTTTCTGGGTGGGGATTTTTTGAGCGGGGAGCTCGATAGTGGGCAACCGACTTGTGGTAGATTTTAATAACATTTAAAAATTATTCGCTGAATTATTAAAATATACCCGGACTGCCGAGATGATTTAGCATCTGTCATGGTGGTTGGCTTTTGTTTGTTGGTTAACTAACTAACAAAAGTTAACTTTTTCCTCTTTTATATAGACGACTGGCAATCTATCACTATTTTGAAGCACTGCATGGCTATTACTGCGAAATGTGGTTTTAAGTGTAATTAATTGTTATCTAAAGCTGTGCCCCTTTTTTGTTATTATGAGCGTGATCGACCGATCTTGTTTGTCTACTACCGACTTGTGTCTATCAAGTTGTTACTCCATCGAAGACTTTTACAGCGTCGGTCGCCAGATTTTGAGAACCTATACAGTGTCTCCTCTAGGCAGTAGGCCGAACTTCCTGTTTTATATGGTTTCTAGTAAACAGGTCTTTGCCGCCAGGGATTCTCATTGTCGTCTTATCTCTGCCGCGTTCGAGTCGTAGAATGGAACGGTGACCTAAGAGGGCCTAAGGGTGTAATGGTTGCGGCCTTTGCTCAGGTGTGTTGTGACGAGGTGCGATCAGGGTTACATATCGGTACGGTAAATACTTGGGATTGCGCGATGTATGTTATCTTGATGCCTGATCTAAGAACTCCACCGTTCTTAGATTGTACCTCACTGCAACTAAAGTGTCTCATTCCTTCGAGCTTAATTTCTGTCACATTGTTTATTTTGTGGATTATTTGCTTGATTTCGCAAAGAAACTCTGCTTAGACCTTTCTGATGTAGCTAATATTTTTTTAAACTTTGAAAGGAATAACAAATAATCCTGATACCTAACATGAAGAAGAGGCTTGAAATTGTGGATCAGTTCAAAATCCTATTAATAGTAAGCAACTCTATAGGATCTTTAATGACTATGTTAGCATGGGTAGGTGCTTCTCTTGTTATACCATAAGTATACCAAACACTCACATAGATTAACTAAGAAGATGCTTCAAGATCAAATATGCATTTATAGTATAAAATGGAAAATTTACCGAAGAAATTGGACAGTAACGGAAAGCCTGATCTAGTTATCTATTACGTATTTAACCGTGATGCCATTTCATTTCCAATAAATACAAGCAATTTATAATAAAATTGAAATTAGGTATTATTATACTACAATGACTTATTAGCCGTGTGACGCCGGCAGAGTAGAATAGCGTCACCCCATATCCTCCAATGAGTGTCGTAGAAGGAGACTAATTGATCAGCAAAGGGGTATTGATCACCTTATACTCCGTCCACCAATCTGTATTGGGCAAGCGTGGTAGACTACTGCCTAAACCTCCTTCCTAACAAGGAGAGGCCTTGTGTCCCAGCAGTGACTCACCTAATTAAAAAGGCTGTTATGATGATTATTAAACTAAACTAAATCAGAAGCGAATGTCCGAAAGTGCCTTGTAAGTTGCATTTTATTCAAAAATGAACCGTATCGTGTAACAGTACGATTTACATTGATTTGTATTCTTGATACTACGCTCGATGATTTCTGTTTTGTCAATGTGTTGCGTAAAGCACAGGCATCGACGCGTTCGTGTGCGTAGTGTGTACATACTTTCAGTTGACAAGAGCACCTATTCATTCTCCTTTGGTCTGTGATCCGCACGTTCGTGTATTTGTGTCCATATAATTTTATAATTCATTCTATTGTTATTCGTTTTGTATTTTACTAAATATACCTACGTACTTTCTGACGTCAGCGTTTAAAAATTACGGACAGTGTAGTGTTGTTAATAATGTAAACAAATGTTAAAATTGGTGTAATGGTACGAGTACAGGTTTTGCAAGATGTATGAGTAACCAATGACCGCAGGGCATCCCTGCGAGGCGGAGGCAGGGCGGGGGGCAGGGAAGATCGGATTGCTCACTTTACAACTCTCGGCTCTTGCTTCGTCTCGGAAAGTATCAGAGGACAATGACAAGTGAGTATAAGAATACCTACATTCAAAATGTATTATGCAATTATGTTGCGTACTGCGTATGTAAGGATTATGGAAACTTATTAGTTTAAGTATATTTATTTTATTATTATTCTGACACAGCTAAAACATCATGTATATATTTCACATAGTCCATCAGCTATGTATGATATTTTATAGATAAAAAATGATGATAATTCTTATTTCCAAGATCTTTTCGTCTTTATTTTTCATCATAACATAGTTACGAAATATAGTACCTACATATGTCATAATCATAAGTGACCAAGATTGATAAGCTTCAGCATATAATATTAACTTCATTAAACGAGAACTGAGAATGAATATTTTGTAGAGTCACTTCCTTGTTGCGTTAGTCGGTCAGAGCGCTGGAAGCATGGATATGCTAAGTAATGAGTCGGTGTAGATTAGGCATTCGCGACAGTAAGGAAAGGCACGGGTGCGCGGTGACCTCGAGCAACGCGGCGCGGGGAAGGGTCGGCGGCGCGGGGCGCTGGGGAATCCTTCTGGCGCCAGACCGGCATCGGCGTCTGCCCGCGCCCCCCGCCCGCACCGGCCAACTCGAAATAGATGCACGGTGATTTACGCCTCGGGCGTATGAGTAAATATGTTGCTTGCCTGCCTGCCTTGGCACGTCCGCCCGCCCCCGCCGCATGCCGATCTTCGCCCCAACACGAACACACCTTTCCATCGCATAATATACTCCAAACATCACTAAAAGACAACCGCAATTTTGTACATAGAGCACCTTATCGATGACAAATAACTACCAACAAAACAAGACAGCTTGATAGTGATGTCTCTCTTCCCTTAGATCTAATGCCACAGTAAATTAGATAGAGCTGCAAAAATATTCGAGGGGAAAAAATTGTGCAAAAATAACTGAAACAATAAATGTTTCTTCAAGTAATATTCCCATTTATTTGTCGACGTGAATCTTCAACAACAGATTTAAACTACACATTACAATTATAATTGTTAATTCTCATTCAGCAAAGCTCATTAGTGCGGCAAACTGGGGACAGAATCCGGGAACAAAAAGCGTTGCATTGCGCTGGGAGTCTTGGACCGGTCCCACAGGTTTATTGCAGGTTCACATTCGCTATCCTTTTTCATTCATCAGTTGGAATTGCTCCTTACATGATTTTTAAAAACTCTTTCTTTCACATGTAATTAATGTAGATATCTACAAAATTACTTTTTAGTCATTTTAAATGGAAATATTGTCCGCCGTAATCCGAACAAACAATTTTCTTATAAGTACAAAGCAGGTATCGTATCAGTACAGGCACTTTGGCAACTTAAGAACCTGTCTGGCAAATGTACGCTATAAATATACAATTAAATGAGCGCCCGATGTTAGTTCAATTGGCCAACTACCTTGGACAGGTGTGCCTGTGTCTTGCATTCTCCTGAAGTTTGAAACCCAACAAAGTATAATATTATGCTGTTTTACTTATTGCAATTTAGTTAAACTAACTAAGAACATTTCCTGAAATTACCTTTGGGGATTTTAGATATACTTACCTATTTTATAGCCTTATCTATATAATATGTATATGTTACTGGCCAAACCCGAATTTAGGATGAACTAGTTTTTCCTAGGTCAAACCAATTAGTCCTTTATGCGATTTGGAGATATCTAGTGGCTGAGTGATTGGTAGGTTAGGGTTATTTTTTATGACCAGGCGGAGTGCACAGTTTTTTTGAGAGAGTCTTGTGTTTTATGCACCTACATGGCGGAGTGTTGGGTAGGTTAGTAAACTGGTTTAGCCTAGGGAAAACTAGTTTATCCTAAAATCGTGTTTGGCCTGTAACATATATAAATGAATCTCCATGTTGTATAAATGAATCAGCTGTTTCCCTTGGTCACGCCATAAATTCAGAACGACTTTACCATTTCATTCATGTTTTTTTTAGTTTCATAATACTTCGTAAAAGGTTTAGAAAATTTATTGTATTACAAAGCGAAAATATACACAAACAACCGTTGCTATGCAACGAGAACGCATACAAATTCTTAACATACATACAACATATTTGTATAAAGGCAAGTTCTGACTAAGACTAATATTATAAAAACCCTTTACTAGAGTCATGATAACTCTCGTGATAAATATTTTTTAATCGAAATGAAGAAAAGAACTTTTGTTGTCACGACCATAACATACTGAGAGCAATGATGTTTTAATAAAGATGGCGCACATCCAGATTGAGTGACTTTTAAAAACTGTCCCAATAGTGAATGAAACAAATAGTAAATAATGTACTAGCTAGACGGACAGAGATAGCAAATAATAGGACTTATAACAAGAGGTAAATTACAAAATAATAACTGCACCTTTAATCACAAAAATAAAGATATTGCGCTAGATAGGTGTTGTAAAATTAACTATTGACACAAGTGAAATTTAAATGCAGGTACTTATTACATCCACACATTATACCCACTTAATTTAAAAAATTGCATGTTGTACAAATTACGAATTAGTACGACGGATATTATTGTAAACGACTCCCAGCCAATGATTTATATAAAACGACCACGAGGTAGATATGGCACTAGCGCGTCATAGTTCGGCGTTAAAATTTGGGGTGTAATTTCGTTACTAGCCAAACGCAATTACACCCCGAATTTTACATCCTTATACTTACATTCTTAAAAGCCAAATCTCTAAACATACTCTAATTCTAAAAATATGGGCAGAGCACGTGTTATTTTATTAATGATGATGGAGTTGCTTAAAATAAGCATTTAACGTCTTCTGGAATTATTTATACTCTGATTTTGGAATATCACACACAAAATTTCAATGATTCAAAATTACCTAAATTTTAGATTGAAGTCTGATATATACAAAACCGAAAGTAAGTAATTTTTTTGGTAGAAATGTAATCAATCACCTACAGACCCATCTTTCCCACTGGGCACTTTGGGCAAGTGCCCAGGGCCCCGCGATCGATAGGGGCCCCCCTTAGATCAAATACAAAGTCCTAGTTTCTCTCAGATTACCAAACGATAACCAATATTTATTACCAAAAAAACTTATATAATTCGAATAAATCGAACCTAAATTACTGTCTACGATACCAACTTACTTTCTTTGTCTATTCTAACAAAATAGTGTTCTGTCAAAGTCATAAGGCGCCATTAACCTAATATGCCCAGGGCCTCTAATAGGTTAAAGACGGCCTTGATCACCTAAACGAAAATGGGGTTTGCTTAAGAGCTCTAGGGCTCTTGTTATAGAACTAATAAAATAACATTACATTGTTTTTCATTGCGTAGTTCCGGATAATTTAATACTGCTTACTATTAATTCACCCCGTGCTGTTTGGACATTGAACAATGAGGTTGTGATTGCAAGCTTTTATAAAATAAGGCCTGAAGATATCATTCGTATATGACGTGATAGACGTAGCATGATACATAATGTATAATATAGGTAATTAATTATGTAAGTATTGCGAAGGTGAACCAAAACAATGCTGTAATGACCCTTATTGAATTTTATTTATTAGTAGTATCGGTCGGTAACTGCAGCCTCGTCACGTCAGTAAGGGGTTCTCGGTAGTTTTACTAGCAGATCTAATAAATAAAATATAATGTTATAAATTAGTTCTGAATGTATAAAACAAATGTTTCTAATTCGGTTGTGGCACTTTATTATTATCCCTACTAATATTATAAATGCGAAAGTAACTCTGTCTGTCTGTCTGTTAAGCTTTCACGTCTAAACCACTGAACCGATTTTAATGAAATTTGGTACAAATATAGATGGAAGGACGGGAAGGAGGGGAAGGACAAAGGCTACTTTTTATCGCGAAAAAAAAATTGAATGGGTTAAAATAGGGGATGAAAGTTTGTATGGAAATTCGTCATTTTTGAAGATAGAACTATGAAACTTTAAATTTAGGCACTTAATAAGAAAGGAAGAAATAATGGCACTTAATAAGAAAGAAAGAAATAATTGTTTCAAGATTTTTAAAATTTCGACCTGTGTGGGGGTGAAATAGGGAATGAAAGTTTGTATGGGAGTTCGTCATTGTTAAAATAAAACCATGAAACTTTGAATTTAGGCACTTGATAAGAAATAAATAAATATTTATTCTAGCGTTTTTGCAACATTTACCCATGTGGGGATGAAATAGGGGATGAAAGTACGTAAGGAAGTCCAAGCAAAGTCAAGCTTTCGCGCCTAACACTTGAACTGATTTTGATGAAATTTGGCACAAAATAGACTAACCCTTAAGGTAGGACATAAAAGCTACCTTTTGATATAAAAGAGGGCATGAAGAGGTTGAAATAAGGGATGAACGTTTGTATGCGATTCCTCAATATTGAAGATAAAACCATGAAACATTGTATTTAGACACTTGATAAGAAGTAAATAAATATCTAAACAGGGAATGAAAGGTCGTGTACAAAGGATGGAAAAACAAAAATAACGTAGTTTATAAAAAGATATTAAAGTAAGCTATTTACAGTAATCTACAGCAGTTTGTATGTGTATTATTTGCAAAATAAGTAGGTACCCTAAAAATTTACAAATGCTATCCAAAGTAACTATTACGTGCAGACGAAGTCGCGGGCAAAAGCTAGTAAATAATATATGGTTTTAACTTAAAGTAAAAAAGTTACTTGTATAATAATGTGGACTAAAACTGAATTTGTTTATGTTGTTTATATTTTTTTTAATAAAAAAAAACATCATTAGGCTTTATTTTTAAACAAAAAAAAACCCTATAGGAATGAGTTACATTTTATGTCTATCAAGTATATTAGTATCCTATGTTTTCTTCGTACAACACACAATGAATGATAAACAATTAGTTCGGCACATCGATAACCTAGTTTTGTAATACACACGAAACGCTCGCAGGAATGTTTACAATAAAATAAAATAACCCTAAAATAATATATTTTATAATAAAAATGTTAAGTTTATAAAATGCGCAATGTTATTCAGAGTTCACAATCGTGTACTTACGTTCTTTAGTTCAGGTTCATAAGAAATAAGTTTAATGTTAGTAGTAGTAATAAGCTACTGATTACGTCCGGGCCGAAGAAGCCCAAACCTCGCATTGCACCGGTCACCACCAGACGGGATGAAGGAGCTCGTCGTCATTACGCCATGAATCTCGGACCGTGAATTCCGATATTGAGTGATCCAAATCGTAATTAGGGATCAGACCACATAACAATCAAGGCGCACAACCCTCACGCGCGGACCCAGGGCGACACACATAGACAACAAAGCTCTGTCGTTCAGACAAATATTTAAATATTAGTTTTTAAATAAACCAACATTTTAGGCTAAATTTAAGGTTTTCATAGTATTGTTAGCCTGTGTGATATTAGAGTAGCTCTCAAACAGCTCAAAAATAACAAGGCGCCGGATGATGACGGAGTTAGAACGGAACTTCTGAAAGAAAGTGGACGAACGGTCCGGAGATGAATTTCTTTCAGCTTTACGATATACTCGAGGGTAAAACACGGAGGCGTGGTGACTCTTCTTCAAAAAGGGCAATAGGACCCAATTGATGAATTATAGACCCATCACGCTCCTGTCCTGGAGTCATGTTTCCAATTTTTCGAGAGCTATAATAAATCGTCTCGCAATGCACGCAGGTCTGACGAATTCCAAAAAGGCTTTAGCACCATCATAGGCTACATACATACATACGCTGCGGCAGGTTATACAAAAGATCGAAGAGTATAAGCTGCCGGAGTTGTACCGTGCTCCAATCACTTCAGAGGTGGCAAATAGACTATCGGTACTTACATCCAAGTGTTGCAGTCACTGTACTGTAGGTACTAAAACGCCATGCGCAGGTTCGGGTTCTTCCCTCGCGCGAACTGCGCTGCTTCGAGTGTCTGGGGCTGGGCCACGTGAGGGCGAAATGCCAGACCGAGGCGGATCGCTCGGCCGCATGCTACCGCTGCACACAACAGGGCGTACAGGGCACAAGGCGGCACAGTGTAAGGGAAGGCCACGGTGCATACTGTGCGCGGAGGAGGGGCGCGAAGCCGGCCATCGGATGGGCGACGCAAGGTTTGGTGCCCCCAGAAGGGTGAAGCGAGCTCCGGTAGGGGGTCACAAATGTGACCCCCCACGTTCTGAGGGGCGACCAAGCGCAGGCGAGCCCATGGACGCTCAACCGAGCGTCCATATGTCTGGAAGTGGTGGATCGAAAGGCGCAGCTGGGCCTTCAGGCCGGGTGACTCCTCAACAGGAGGGGTCGGAGGATGGCTGGCAGAAGCCAGTGAATAGTCGGCGACGGCGATAGTCGTCACTAGATGATCCTTTTCAGGATCAGGGGACCCTTAGATCGGTGGATGGCCAGTAGCCCCTGTGGGTTGCTGGCAGTTAATTGGTGTTAGGGAGAGCCTTGACGGCAGTGCTGGTGACGGCTCGGTGTGTTGTGTAAATAAATACGCAGAGCCCGAGCCGTCCCGTTATAGCGCACCGACGACGACTTTACCTCGAGTCCTACATATCCCCTGCGGTTGACACCACCCCGCAGGGACGATGCGTAAATGCATTTGACCTCCTCGCAAAAATAAGGTCCCTACTAAAACGCCATTATGTCAGTTCGCCTTCAGGACTAAAGTTGAAACACATACAGCTCTAACGAGGTATGAAATAGGGCGACGTGATAATCTCCTAACTGTTCACAGCTGCGTTGGAAGAAGTGTCCAATCTTCTGGAGTGGAGAGGACTTGGCATCAACATAAATAGCGAGAACATGACCCACCTTTGCTTTGCATATGATATCGTAGTTATCGCTGAGACCTTGGAAGCCTTGCGCACTATGCTGGACGATCTCTGTAGAGTCTCCCTGAGAAGTGGGTTTTAAAATGATATGGGTAAGAGAAAATTATGTCAAATTCTCAAGTCCTACCCAGTCCTGTAACGGTTATAAGCTCTACACTGGAAGTTGTTGACGATTATGTTTACCTGGGACAAACCAGTGAACGCATATAAAACATTCACTGGGACAAACAATACAACTTCCAGAAAGAGGTCAATAAAATAATAATAATAATAATCGTTTATTTCTCACCATAAAAAACGATACATTACAGGTATGGATAATTGTGATAAAAAGATATTATGGTGGGTTGATACCTGAACTAGGATGATTCCTGTATCTCAGGTTATCAACTCTCCACCCCATTGAGTAGTCTTATATCCAATAATTAACATTACCAAAACAAGTTAATTCAATAAATTTAAGAAGCATATAGTGGTAATTTAGGAGGGTAGATAGATGTGCAATCATTATAATTACAATTACGCCAGCATCAAAGCGGTAGTTTTACATTTTTGTGCTTGGTTCGTATAATACATTCAATAAAATAGCGTGTGGTCCAAGTTATAAGTTGCTGGCTGTTTTACGATCAGTTAATATAAAATACATTATGGGTACATATTTACTAACCATTAAACTGGGAATGCGTCTGACATGCATTATGTTCATATTCTTAAAAAATCCAAATCGGCTGGGTAGCGTTCAGAACGCTATAGAGCATATTCTCTGACCATCTACCGAGTGTCTCTACGAACGAAAGTCTTTAATACGTGTGTTGCCTGGCTGCCTGCCAGTGATGACCTACGGAACTGAAACGTGGCCGCTTACAATAGGCATCATAAGCTCAAGGACAGTCAAAGGGCGGCGGGGTGGAAAGGGCCATGCTTGGATTTTCTCTGCGTGATCATATCAAAAATGAGGTGATCCGTAGGAGAACGAAGCTCACCGAAATAGTCCAAAAAATTGCGGACCTGAATTGCCCGTGGGCAGGGCACATAGCGAGGACGACTGACGCGGAAAGCAGTTCGATGCGGGCAGCGCAGAACTGAGTGGGTTGGAGATCTCTAGGGGAGGCCTATGTCCAACAGTGGATGTCTCACGTCTGATATAATGACTCAATCAAATTTCATACCGAATATATCCAAATCAGATATTGAGATCTGTATAGATACCTATAGAAATCAATATCGGAATTGAAAAACTTCCGACATGGCCTACTCGCCATAGGCGAGCAAGCACCGTCGGGGTCGTGGAAGTTTCCGCAAGGGTTACCATGGTCCCGTCTGGAAGCGAAACATTCGCGACCGAAGCGTTCTCCTCGTCCTATACTCCCCTATGTCCTCCCTCGTCCTATGACGGGGAGGAAATGGTCTCACATAACTTACTCGCCACCCCAGGCACAACTTAAAAAAAGCCTACGGATCATATAAAATATCTGGTGAAATGCATAACATAACGTTTTTTATTCCACAAGGGTGGCATAAGGATACGATGATAGTAAGTCGTTACTGTTCTATTGAAAGACGCTTGCAACACCTGGGTGTTGCTAACGGCCAGGAAGTGCGATTTTCGTACCTTAGCGTGCGGGAAAGGCCACTTTCTTATCAGGTGTGGTATCATTAAAAAGCAGAAGTTAAAAAGGTTATAATTTCTAGTATACAATGTTTGGGACTAGCAGGTGTCCACAAACAATATTTTTTAGTATTTAACGTCTGCCTAGCACAATGTTCACCTTTGGATGTTTACTTTTTATCAATAGTAGGTATTCACATGTAAAATAAATTATGGTTCCATATTTTATACCTACGCCCATTGTAATGGGATTCTGTTCGTAGAGTTCAAATGATCTTCAATGAGTTCAAATTACCCTGGCCAAAACATCATAATAACGCCATTTCACCGCCTGTTCATAAACAGAATTTTTAACATCACTTTTATAGCTTCTGATGATATGAACTGATGAACTGCTTATTTCTTATTCTGTCAGATACTATATTTATTATAGTTGTAATTACCGAAATCAAAGTTACCGAAAAACGTTTCGTCCAAAACTCTGTTATGTAGACGAAACGTAATATTAAGTATGGCAACAAGCTCATTTATCATGTAGTGATTTCCGTCCAATGTGGGTGGCTGTAGTATGTATTTTTGAGACTTGATTCCATTTTCTACTAAGGTATTTTATCAATGATTTGGTTTTGCCCTAGAAAATATGTTTTTTTATTATTGCCTTTGTGTCATATCTGCTAATAGGTAATTAATATTGTCCGCGTTCGGAGGTTAACTTTATTAATATACGTTTAAGTACATTTTCCAAATTATCCTACCTAAACTTTTACTTCAACAAAGCACCGAACCAAAGGCGACGTGTGAGTCTATAAAACTAAAAGGCAAACTACGTATGACATTAATTATAGTGACATCATCTCAATCTATTCAAATTAAAGGTTTGATTAATGCGTACTGCAGTTAACGTCTCGTAGTCGTATCACTGCTCGTACAATCATTTAGTTATACTCTTGTACGTACTACGTGCTTCACATTTAAAAATGTATTGAATTCTTATTACCACTTGGTAGTAAAGCGTTAAAAAGGATCGTTTAATGATTAAAGAAAGAGTAGTTCCTAGTAAACTACTTCATATTGTAAATAAAATTAAAACAATTATTAGCAAACGGCGGTCTTTTACATTTAAAAATAACTCGTTCTTTATTTGTAGGGAACAAGGAAACTTCCTGGAAATATTGGAATCGTAAATGTGAAAAAGCTTGACGCGTCGCAGCCGTCGAGCAACGGCGCGTGCTTGAGGGTATTCTGAGAATCGCATGCGTCCAACAAACGGCTAATAAGAGCTGTATATAGAGACAGCGCCGCGCCGTATCGTTAAACCAATTACGGCTTTAAGTTTACCATGTTAGAGCTCCAACTAAGCATTATAAGAAATTATCGGAAGGTGAAGTCTAAAAGTATAAGGGCAACTGTTAGCATTACCTTTATTATACCGAAAGTGTTCGAAACTTTTTGTAATATTCCTTGAAGTGAGCGCAATGATACAAATAATAAATAGGTTCCGAGTATTATTAAAGGTCTTCACAACTTTTCTGACAACTGCACCATAATGAGTTGAATATATCTGATCGTTAACGCTTCAAAGTTCAGGGTTTTTTGTACCTTAAGGTCGATAAAATATGCATTCTATGCGATGATGTTTAAACAACCATAAATTGCGACAATGACACTGTGGTAGCTACGCAAGTCAAAAATTCACCATGTAAGAATAGAGTGCAGCTGGATTGTACTTTTTAAACGTAACAATAAATACTGTTCCCGCAAGGTACCCCAAAATAAGTGTAAATATGTGTATAGTTAGTTGCTTTTTTTTTTCAAAATTAATATACCAAATCTATTTAGGTACTAGCCGTAAGGATTACTTTACGTATTAGCAATCAAATTAAATGATAGGTAGGTAGTTTAGTCAGGTCCGAACCAGACTAAAAACTAGAACGTCTATTCTGTCATCCTACAATGGAAAGGATACTGACATAAAGATTTGTAATCCTAGCTTTATTGTGTTAGTGAAATTTGTCATACCTATAACTAATACATAAATATCTGTTTTCAGATTACCGAAATGGTGGTGATTGTTCTGTTATGGAGTCTAGACAATGAAAGTTTGTGATGCACATTTCATTTCTGCTCAATGGTGAGTCACTCCTCATAATAAGTACTTGTCCATGATTCCATAAAGGCAAGAAAAATCAGTAAAAAAAATAGTTACTTATTTAGTATTTAGTTTTGAAGATCACACCACATAAGTACTTTGTCCATATCTCCATACCATGTGTACTACTTATTTTGTAATGGAAGCAATGGAACCCTGTTTAGTAAAGAAGTCCACGAAAAATATATTATCAACATATTTGGCTTTATTGAGCAGTTCCAAAAAATTTAATACAGGTTATTAATTTTTAACTATAACCAGAAAGTCCAGAAAGTAAGATTCTCAGGCACAAATGTGAGTAACCCTTTGTATTGGTTTTAATGCTTTCATCCTTTTCTACCTGTTTCCAATTAAAAAGCTGGTGCTTTACGTTACTTTTAATCTTCATCTAATGACTACTGTGAGTTTCGAATAATAATAGGAATTATTAGCGAAACAATCTTAATATCAAGGATATGAGGGAATGATAATATTATCTGTATATTGTGGCAGTTTTGCCAAATCTTCTATGCCAGATACGGTTTATCGTGCGAATATTTTATCATTTTATCGTTATTTTTATCAAACATAATATCACACATTTCTTATTAAAGGTGTAAAACTATTTTTTTTTACATTGAAGTACGTAAGAACTTATCGTAAATAATTTTACGAAATAATCTCTAATTTACACGAAATACAACGATTAGGTATATTATTATGCAGGGAAGCACAAAACATGTTTTTAATATCCTATCTGACATCTCGTTAATTTAACGTGTTGAAGTATATAACATACCTTACAAATTCACGCAAATACTTGTAACGTTGCGATTTTTTATGCTTTCCATCGCTAAATGTGTAGGCGTAGGGAATGCACATTGGAAATATTCCAAAGGTGATCCCGGAGTTTCAATTTGTTATTCTTTGTGACGCGTTAACTTCAAATTATTTTGGGATCATGCATAAATTTTATTCACTGACGTATATTTTGGTTTCAAAGGTTCTGTGTAAAAATACACTTATTGATAAGATTTACTAAAACTTAGGTAAATTAATTGAACGTAAATAGGTACTTCTTACAGTGACAAAATATTGTATATTTGAAATACATTTTTATTCTTCTTTGAATGCAAATAACAAACAATGCGACTGAGAAAAGAAGTTATTACAATGAATACTTATTTATTTGGTCAAGTGGTGCAGCTTTGTCTGACTCATGAGTATTATTGTCACATTCATTTCATACATATGGCGTATTTTGGTCGTTGTTACGAGAACGGCTGAATTCGCAGAGAATGACGCCATTCTCTTGATACAAGTGTAATTTTTTATATTTACCTTTATGTTCATTTGAATTTCATTTACTTTTGATATACTTATTGAAGATTACAAAGCTGTTACTTACCTATAAATTTTAATTGTTAACATATACCTCAAAAAAAGTATTTTTTCCATCTATCCTTAGTTTAAGAGAGATTAAGATATTACCATTACCTGCTTATACTATGGTCTGAGCTATGTTATTACAATATCATAAAATAATAAACGCAAACAATCTTATTTCATTAATACATATTTGAATTCCGTAAGATATTTTTTCATTGCTTTTCATCTCGACGATCTTAGAGCAATCTGAATCAGGTTGTGCCATGTTAATTCAATGACATACGTCATTGAATGAGTCATGTCTATGTTACACTGTATACGTACTTAGTTTTAGCGTCTTAATAGCTTTTTCTTCAATAATACTGTCTACAAAAAAAACAGCACAAAAATGTAAGCATTTTCTTTTTAAGATTGATTTCTGTCCATCCCATAATTAAATATGAAAGTGTACCATCTAATGAATGTTACGTAGATGTGTAGAAAGCTTTACACCGAGATAGAATTGGTGGTTGAACGGGTGCGGCTTGTGTCGGCATCGAGGCGGCACACAGTGGGTCGAAAGCAAGATTTTAGTGACTTAGGGACCAACTTTGGTTTTTTATTTTTTTCTTAGTGCGGATGGATAGAGCTCGTTAATGTCAATAATAATTGCCCTTAGAAGATTTTTCCTAAACTTGACAGTTTGGTCAGAAAAAAATATTTTGATTTTTTTTGTATGGAGCTGATCAGTTAAAGTTAAATTTCTGCTAAGTATCGTTAGATCCCGCTTTTAAACCTTTTGTTCCTTAAACCTTGTCTAGTCTAATATCATTTGATGCTATGAACATGTGCATAAAGTTGCAATTCTCCGAAATAATTGGGTCGAAAAAATGAAAAAATATAAAAATATAAAAAGGTTTATTTTTATTTTCTTAAGTTATTTTAAGTTAAATTTAATATGGATTAGTAAGTAAAGGACGTAATAATACGCATAATTACTTAACAACTAATAATACATAATACATTTAAAAGGTTCCTAATTAGCTTTTAAAAATGTGTGAATATTTAATCTAGAAAAGTCTTGAGACTGTTAAGTTGAGTAAAGCTTGCAGTTTAATAGCAGCTCCTTCTTCAGTTATAATTATATCTTCTTTCCCTGGATAACATCTTGACTTCGCTTGTTTAATTTTATAATAAGAAGAATATAAGTCAGACCCATTTTCATTTGCTGCCTCTCTTAGGTTCATATACTGCCACCTACTTAATTTAAGTAAAACTAATAAAGACAGGGCCTTATCGGGTGAATATGTACTATTCGCTACTACTACTTTTCGCTTTACTTGTTCCTAAACACTCCTTAACTATTTCCAGATCTTCTGGGTGACTTAACAAATGGTTAATTATTTTTCCTACATCCTCATTTCCGGTGTTTCTTAAACTAGCAATTGTAGCAGCTTTTACTTCATCGGGGGATAACGAAAGCGATTTTTAAATTTCTTCTACGCGTCTTCGTTTTTGTCTGGAGCCCAATTCTTCGAACGTTTTTCGAGGTATAAATGTAAATGTCGAAGCTTCTGTTGTAGATGGTGGTAAATTTTCAACATTATCAGTATCACAAATCTCTACCCCTTCCTGTTCAGTATTCACAGCTTCAGGTATCACTCCTTCGGGCCAGATTATTGCACGTTCTAGCCAATCACCATTTTTTCTTATAAACTGTGATAATGTGCGACTACTTCGTTCCCATCTTGCACTTATATTTGAACAATATTGCGTACAAGATTTTTGGAGCTCAGCACTGTTTTCTTCTGCCACATTGATTTTATGTTGTAGGAATTGGAAAAGTTTTGGAAGCACTTTAGAAAGAAGTACCAAATTTATCGCTTTTTTGGGGTGGTGGAGAAAAGAGTGGGGACTTACCCCCTCCTACACATTTTATTTATATAAAATGCATAGATTAAAAAAAAACTAAATATGAAAATTCAAAATACTATTTAATCATCAAGAAACACAGAACGGTTTTACCTCCCAACTTCTGCAAAATTGATAAAAAATGAGAAAAAAATCCTAATTGCATCATAAAAACCCAAAAGACATCTAATAGTCCTGTAGTAAAATGTGAAAAAGTCGTTTCTGGCGCTTCGCCGGCCGCTGCCGCGGCACGCGAGCTACGCTCACTCGGCTCGCGCGTATAGGTCGCAAGTCTAACCAAACCTAAACCAATGTTATACCTACCTAAATATTACTTTATTGTGGCTGAATGAAATAAGGTCCTTTGCTTTACTATTATCGATATAATTTTTAACACGACAACAATTGTCAAACTATTTGATAAAATATTTTCGAAGTAAATTTGTATGTAATTTTAGAATATTTTATCTGAGCATTTATATAAATGAAATTGCAATTAATGTGTTAGTCTATAGTGCGTCTATCTACAGAATAAGTATGAAGCTATTCTATAAGGTACCTCTTTCTAAAGCTGAGCCAAAGTTTTTTACTATCCGACAATGATTTCAGCCGATCTCTTAAAATCATAAATAAATCTAAATTGTTCACTAAACTCTTCATTACAGCGTCAAAGGGACGATCACAATCACGAGATGTTAGTAGTAGTACGAATAAACGAATACTAGCTAATATATAATAAATATGGTAATTTTATACTTCCAATAATAGATAGATTTTCTTTCTCATTAACTAATCATCCGCATTAAAATTACAGTAATGGCTAAAAGTGACAAAACTTTTTTTTTTAATATGAAAGGGTAAAACTAATTACAGTCAAAAAAACGGAGAAATTTCTAGATTAAATATTCACACATTTTTAAAAGCTAATTAGGAACCTTTTAAATGTATTATTATTAGTTGTTAAGTAATTATGCGTATTATTACGTCCTTTACTTACTAATCCATATTAAATTTAACTTAAAATAACTTAAGAAAATAAAAATAAACCTTTTTATATTAATATATTTTTTCATTTTTTCGACCCAATTATTTCGGAGAATTGCAACTTTATGCACATGTTCATAGCATCAAATGATAGTAGACTAGACAAGGTTTAAGGAACAAAAGGTTTAAAAGCGGGATCTAACGATACTTAGCAGAAATTTAACTTTATCTGATCAGCTCCATACAAAAAAAAATCAAAATATTTTTTTCTGCCCAAACTGTCAAGTTTAGGAAAAATCTTCTAAGGGCAATTATTATTGACATTAACGAGCTCTATCCATCCGCACTAAGAAAAAAATAAAAAACCAAAGTTGGTCCCTAAGTCACTAAAATCTTGCTTTCGACCCACTGTGCGGCATAGCGGTTAGGCCAGCCAGGCGATGACCCGGTTCCAAGGGAAGTCCAAGCAAGGTGGGGAGACTACGCTGCACCGACGGCAGCGCGGCACACTGGTTTAGTCAACTTTTCATTTAAAAAGATAATCTCGCGTCTTTTTTGTACGGATACTTTTTTCATTTGTAGAATATTATGTTACTGGGATGGTTTTGTATTAATTGAGTAGAGCTCATTGTGAGTTACCTAATTTATATTTAAACTCGCGCACAAGCAGAGCTGTAAGTGCAAACTTCATGTTTTTTTGGAGGCTACTAAAATACCCTTCACTAAATTAAGGCAATATATTTACTATCAGGTGGTCAATAATGCCCTTGTAACAAAAAACATAGCCACATTCAATTAAGAAATACATAGTTGCGACTACGACACCTATTTCGAGTCTTTCCTTCATTATTCATACATCATGTTGTGTTGTGCTAAATAACAGTTTCTGTTAGTTGCAGCAGATAATACTAGGTTAGGTACGTTGTAGATTCATTGTAAGCGTTTTGCTACCTGTTTTCGCTACCTATTTTTTTATATACCTAATGAAAATATCTATGAAAATCTCTGCTTGCAAAAAGTATCGTAGGTATAACTACAAAACTTTTTTTAAATGAAGTCATATCTACCTAAGGCAGGCATATTTTGTTTATACTTAGACGTATGTTCATTTCGGCAGTTAACGCTGCCACCAAGACGGGTTTCCCGCCCACGCGACTTTATGGCGCCCGCCAGACCAACATAATTAATTCTATAGTATTATCTATTCGATATTAGTAACAAGATAAAACTAGGTAGATACTTTAAAATTAATAAATTGTAGGAATTGGTAGTTATTGTATGTAGAATAATCCAAAGAATAAATATTACCTATATACGTTATGAAATGAAATGTGAGTGAATAGGTATTGTATATAAGTACGTATAAGATACATAGCTTGACTAGACGCCCAATATTTATGTTATTGAGATTCTTCGAGGAAACAGAAAAAAAATGATTACCCGATATGTCATTCCAATTATGATTATGCAGAAAGACCATACTTAATAGAGACTCTGCCGCGTGGCTCAAGGTCGTGACGTGACGTATATTCTCGGCAACAGGCGAGAACGCCAACCAAACAACGCAACAAGTGCCCCGCGCCCCCGCTCTTCACATGCCATTCGCGAAACAGCTGTCATAGCATCGTATTAACTGCTATTTATGTTGGGAGTAATAAGAATTTCAGCGTTAAATCGGAGACAAAATTGGTAATGTTCGGAATAATATATTAATAACGGATGCAGTATTTATATGTCTTACTTACACATAACATTTAAATCCAGTGATGTTCTTATATTATGCATTTACTTAATAATATAGCAAGTACCAACCAATTGGACAAAATTATTGACGACGAAATCTTATTGACAGGTCCATGTATAGCACATATAAGCTTCCTGCAAGCTATTCGCAATCAAAAAGTTATATTCCTATCAGTAAAACCGCGTGCGTCATCACCTCCGCACCACTGATAAGCGCCTACCAATTATCATTGCAAATATAATGTGGCTATGTTTATACATTCATATCTGGAGCAAACGTTACGGTGTTTCCATTAAAATATTATCGCACAGCTTAGTGACTAAATAGTTTTATAAAATATCGATTGTAGAATGACGCTTGGCTTATTTGTCTGTAGGCAAAATATGAAATAACTGATAAAGAGGTCTCACAGATAGTAATAAGTTCACGAGATAAATTATAAGTTCCATCTGAATGTTGAACATTATTTTGAGATATATTTTCCTACGTTATTTATTACACCTACAAGAATAGGTTGTTGCTTCTCAATTCTCATACAGTAAATTACTGTTAAAAAAATGTACCTATGGAGTCCTTTTTAATTACTTGCCACGAAGTGTAGGCATGGGTATCCTTTATTCTTGAATGTTAAATTAACGTTAAGTACAAAGCCAATAACCGTTCTAGTCGAGCGCAACCGTTACGAAATCAGTGCTGCATGAAAATTATACTGTGTCGCTGGCTCTGCCGATATCTACTACGCAGGCCAAACATAAGAAAACATTCCTATATTTAATTATCATTTTACTGCATAAACAACATAATATTTGGTATATCTACCTGGTTAAGTATTTATTTACTCGTAAATTAAAATTATCAGAATGCTTTCGTACCATAAACTATAAGATGGCATTATAATCGCGGTGTTAAAGTCCGTGCATAGATACGTATAAATAGATTACGAAGAACGACCGATCCGGTTGCGGTGAAGGAGAGAGATAGATAAAACGCGACATGAATCACTACTCGAAGGGAGCACAGTCAGAAAGGCGCGCGGGTGATGCGCGGGTGGCGCGGGGAGGCGGTACGGAACGAAACGAACCAACGACTGGTACAAACAGTTGTACAGTCATCCGCGGCGTGGAACACTGTATCTTACGTTGCGTTGCTTGATTTGTGTTCATTTGAATGTGCGCTCAATGGATATATAATACGCTCGAAAGGAAAATAAATAGTTATCTATACAGCATAAATTAATCGTGATAATGAAAGTGTAGCTGGTGAACGACAAGTGAGACGTGAGTGACGATATTACAGGTGTGTGTATGTGTGCGTATGTATGCGGCGTGGATCGTCGCGCAATTATTAACGATGATTCACTTGTGCGCGGGTGAAATGCAGCCTATCGGACTTGTTGACATTTGTTCTGGAAGCGTAAACAAATGATATCAAGAAACAATAATATAATGGTGGACTGATTCTTTTAACCGCGGTAAGAATGACTTTCTCACTTCTTTAGAAATGTTGAATGAAGCTTATCAGTAAAACGTAAATGATGGGTATTTAGGTACACTTTTGTAACCTTTTCGTAAGAAGTATGGTATTTTAGTGACACTCAATTAAAATAATATCAAAAATACAGAGAGAACATATTAAATCACAAAAATAATAAAAAAATAATTCAGATAGATGTAGTGATGTGAAAGATAAATGTTAGATTTGAGTAATAGGCACAAAGGTTGACAAAATAATTTCTTTTATAGTTTTAACGCCCTATTTTTTTATACATACTTACTTGGATAGCTTATGATATCAAAATGTAATTGGATGACATCATCATCAGCTGAGAATCAATACATTCATTTATACAAAAATTAATTACCTTGTCTATTAAAAATTATATATTTCCTTAGATATTGTTGAATAAATAAGTTTAGGGAGCAATGAAGAAATGCGAAAGGTACTTAAGTACCAAGAGTAGTTACTATATAAAAACAAATTATTATTAAGTAGGTACTCATACTTTTTAATAGCGTAAATATATTTTGAAACAAACTGAAGCATAAGCAGAGAAAATCATTAGGTCGTTCCTTCGCACAGTAAGGGGTTTGCAAATAAGTATATAAGGTGTGTAGGCTGGCGGCGTGCTGGCGGCCGACACAGGCGTCACCAGGGCCGCCTGGCTTGGCGCCAGGCCGGCGGGCGGCGGCCAACCGCCGGGATTCCTTTGTTTCATTACTTACAACACTACTATTTAGTTTCAATCTTCTATTAATGCCATGTTATTATGATTATTTAAAGCAACGTTTTTCCCGAAATCGCAATCAAAACACTTTTTTATTTATTTATTTAGAATCCGATTGATTATTAAAACAACTGTTTAGCAAAATCTGGTTATGGAACATTTGTTTTTACGAGTAAAGTTTACAGCTATTATTAACTGCCTCGTCGTTAGTAAAATGGTTTCTTGTCTTTCGTTCTCAGAAATTGTAACGCCTTCTCGGAACGCACCTACGGAGTCGTTCACAACTAACTAGTGAGCGCAATGCGAGGTCGACGTTGTTGTACCCTTACACCTAGTTCGATTGTATCTGTATAAATACACCCACACTGGCAAGCGAGTTAATTTCATATACCCGTAGTTGTGTACGGATTTATAGGAAGGAGCTCTGTTCTACTTTATCTGTATTCAAATATTTTAACTACAAATTATAACTTTTACCAGTTCGAATAAATTAACAAATACTCTTGCATATGTTTAAATAAAATAACACAAGCTGCAAAAGCAATTTGCACTGTTTAAATTATATTTACTAACATTTCGAAAAGCTGTATTGGCAGTGGGGATATCCTCTTTCTTAACGGACGTCAGCGAGTTTCTGACTACGTCACGATGATGTCACACCGTGAGCCATTAGATACAACAATATTACACATGCGCATTGCGTTCAATCAAATACTGTACCATTTTTAAACATTTAAATAGTAAGGAAGTCTTACATAAATTATGATATTAAAATTTTCTTTTCAGGTACAAATAACGCGGATACGATGCCGCTCACCCAGGAAAAACGACTGGATAGTAACTTTTCTAACAACAATGACCAGAGTTACCTACATAAGAAGTTTAAAAAAATGGCATCTACTATATCCGTATTCCCGGTCAATCCAAAGGCAGGTGAAAGTGTACATAAAGAGTCGACGGCTCTACAATCCACTTGTAATACTATGATTTCAAATGGGAGTATTGCATCAAGTCATCCAGAAATAGAAAAAATTAAATCGAAGCACGATAAACAATTTTGCGATGAAGATGGAGAAAAAAATGTACAAACTAATTTTAACGATGAAAATAGTAGGATAAGTAATGTAAATAATAATATTCAAGTATCTGGTCAGACCAGTTTTACTGATGAATTTGCAAATAAGACTGACAGCCTTGAAAATGATTTTAACCGGGAATCCTATAATGTCGGAATAGGGGGGCGTTATGTATGTCCCTATTGTAAATTATCTTGTGCCAAGCCTTCCGTACTGCAGAAACATATCAGAGCCCATACAAATGAGAGACCTTATCCTTGTGAACCTTGTGGTTTTGCCTTTAAAACGAAATCAAATTTATATAAACATCGCAGATCACGAACTCACGCATTGAGATTGCAAGGATCAGATGTATCTGTCACGTTAAATGACGAAGACTTATCTGCAGGGTCAGATAGTGATACATCTATGCCACCCACACCCGTGTCGGATTTTGGATCCGATATGTCTAGTGTTCGGAGTGAATCTTTGAGAATTAGAGAGTTTTCGTCTCCCGAATTAAATAATGATAGTCTACAGCAATTGAATACGGGCTTTATCATGAATGATCATAATAAGTCAAAAACAATTTATAAGCCTAAGTTCAGAGCAGCTTTTTATCCAGATAGTGACGACAAAGATAAAGCAAAAAAAAGTATTGCGGCGAATCCTAAGTTTCTTACGGAACATATCTCTAAAATTATATCAGACAATGAAGCTATTGTAGATGTTATTGAAACACCTTTACAAAAGAAGTATGGTAAAATTAAGCAAATAGCTGAGAGTAAACAATTTCATAGTGAAAATTTTGATATAAAAACGGATTCTGCGCCACTAAATTTAACAAAAAACAATGAAGCTGATAACAATTTCAGAAAAAGATCACATTCAGAGAGTTTTTCTCATATAGATCACCAGAAACATCCACTTAATCCAGAAGGTTCTATAATAAAAGATCTGCTTCTTAAAACTAAAGCTAACGGTTTATCATCAGTTACAAGCGAGTTAATAGATGGTCTTTTTATGTGTCCATTATGTCAAATAACGTATCGCAGTGCCGATAATTTAGAAATACACAGAATGTACTATTGTAAAGGATGTGTTATTACTACACCCGTGAATGTGACTCAAAAAGATACAAAAGTTAGCAAACCAGAAAATATGTTTGTAAGGAGCAATTCTATTAATGTTAGACTGCCAGAAACACAGACTAATTTTTCTAAAACGAGTTCACCGCTAAATAAATCGAACTCTTTAAGAAATAAACCCGATAATTTAGTGATTATGAAATCAGAATGTAATGATATTGTAACTCCGTTACCATCACCAGGACCACTACTGGGCAACACGAGACTGGTAGACACTAAAACATCAAATGAAATCGTAAGGAAAAACGAAATTATTAAGTTAAAGCCCATGGCTAGTCCAAAAAGAAGGATCGACAGTAGATCGGACAATTACAGTCCCAGATTAGTTGAAAATATTTCGCCACGTTCTATGGATTTATACTCTCAACCTAAGATAAGATGTATAGAAACAAGTACCGGGTTACGAACTATCGAAGACTTATCACCACATATGAGGCATAATTCTGCGTCACTTCAAATGTTTGGTGGAGAGGTAAAAATTGTCGATCATTCTGGTAGTACCACAACGTTACGCATAGAACCAAGTAAAAACCAACTATCTCCAATACTAACTCAACAAAACCTCTCTCCATCAAAACTAAACAATGATCCAGAAGCAAGCAGTGTTGTGGTCAGATCTGGGTTACATTCAGGAGGTACTATCGTACACAATCCACCAACCCCAAAAGAGGTGCTAGGGACACCTCAACCTCAAACACCTCGGCTAACAGTTTCAAATTCGAATCTTCCGAATATACATGATATAACACATTTTCAATTTCCACCACTTAGTGCCATTACTGCTTTTAATCCTTTGACATTGCCTCCGTTAAGTCCATCCTCTTCGCCAAATGGTGCAACTACTATTTTACATGGAGGTAAACTTATACCACATGTACCAGGAATACCTGGACCGAATACACCTGGAATCTATGTTGGAAGTAGTTCTTTACCATCTAAAACATTTGTTAACACGGAAAATAATAAGCCTATAAACAAAACTCTACGGGAAGACGTATCAGTTAACGTACAAACAACAAAAAATATTATTACTACAAATTATGAGTCATTTCCTAGTAGACCTGCTAATTTAAAACCAATTCACTTAGAGCACAGCGAAAAACTACAAAAACAAGAGCACTTGGCTGGTGATAGTCCTCAATACATTTCCACAGTTCCTATAATAAAGGTGAAAAATTTTGACGAATCAGATGCAGTTAAAATATATTCACCAAGTTTGGTTAAACCAGTAAATTCCAGACACGACGGAAGTTTGAAAAGAAGTTCTGATGGATTACCTAAGCCCCAAATTTTAAAAGAAAATACAAACTACTTATCTAATAAGGGGAAATTTAAGGACAGGTTAAGTTTAAATACTACTAAACTCATCTCGTCAGTGAAAGCAGAAGGAGATGTAAGAAATTTCAATTTTGAGACACTCATAACCAAGACAGAAATATATAACAATCAGATTCCTAGTTCGTCAGATGTACAGAAAAATACAAATGCACAAGAATCCACAGTAGTCTCCATTCAAAATGAAAGATCAGAAACATCTTATTTCCAAAAAAACATTAGTGCCAAAAATGTTACAGAAGATAGAAAACCTAAATTTTTGAGGCCAAGTACTTTACCTTTGAAACCTGGAACATTCACACCTAAACGGCATCATGGAATCACGCCGAATGCAAATACTATGCCCCTAGTCTCACCTGAAACACCGCGACCAGCAAAAGCTTATGGTCAACTTTATTTGAATGGAAATGCCTATACATATTTAGGATTGAAGTGTTCAACGAAAGTATTTTACTGCACGATTAATCGTCCGCAGCCAACTTATGTACCGAATCAGCATTTCTTGTCAATGTACAGCAACTGGCAGGTAAAAATTATTATTTATGTACAAATTTTTAGCTACATAGGACAATAGAAACATTAACAAGCCTAATAATATTTCCTAATCGTTACAGTTACTATCAGAACTCACGCCAGACCCACTTGGATTGTCGACATCTTCTGCCATGTCTCTTTACGACTCACGTCATCGACCACAGAGTATGGTTGTATCGGCAATGAAACAGGATCTTATATTAACTCACTCATCACAGTGGAACAAAAATATTAAAGATACTAAACAGGTAATTAGTTATATTTCATAATTTAATACTTATTAAGGCAGTTTGTGTTATTATAAGTAGGTAGACAGTAAGGCATTTTTATTTAATTGAAATTAGGATATAACCGTCCAGTTGACATATATGACTATTTGTGATATACACCGTGTTCCTGAAGATATGCATTAACCTTGGCCCTTTATTCAGACAATAAATTGGTAATTTTTCACTATGGATGAATACATTAAGGAAATTCTCTTGTTATTTTTAATTTTCATACAAACTAAAGCTTTATTGTAAATTAATTACCTAATTACGTCGCGATAATTCATTTCGCGGATAAAAATGGAAGAGTCGGTTGCATATGCATCTTTATTATTTGAACAAAATAAATAAAAGGTTGCGTTCTATAATATGCCATAAGCGATTTCATTTTTGCTTTTAGTTCCTCCACCGTAACAGGATAGCTTAAATCCTCCCCCATGCGTCGTAATTCAAAATGTATTTTCTTTTGATTTGGCTCTTGTGGGTGCCATAAAACTGTTCAGATTCAATCCTTCGATTTCAACTTCTTGAAATCAAAGATTTTTTTTATGTCAAATAAACATTTTAAATGATTTTGTGATTCAGAAAATAGGGTTAGGGTGTAGCAATAAAGGTGCAGGAATTAGAATATTTGTGACTGTTTCATATAGAAATTCTATATAAAACACACTAATATTTCAATAAAATTAATCACAAAAAACGCTAATACTTCGAAAACTAACTATCTAACCTAATGAGCTAATAAAAATCGTTAAAGTGCGAGTTTGACAATGTTTTATATATATTAGGTAGGTATGTACATAATTTATTTAGATTTGAGGAGTAAGTACAAAAAATAAAATATGAAAAAATAAATTATGGAGCCCTGATGCTGTGCTTACATGTCAACTCTTGACACCATTGGCTTAATTATATTTAGGTATCGAAGGAAACTGGCCCGGCATATTTTATGACGACAACCCTATACCTTTCTATACGTGTAGGCTTTTATCACTTGCGTGGGGTCTCAGTCGGCTGGTCGGCGTACTTTTTCTTATAGGTACTATGGTGGTGTCAATGTACGAAATTATCTCTGTTCGGCGACCGCACTTTAGCCAACCACGCGAACTTTGTCGCGATAAGTCCCTTTGATGGACGGCAATTTACCGATACCCACGCGAAAGGCATTCGCCTTCGCGATCTGACAAATTTTAGTGTGACCGTAGCATTATGTATGATTGATATGAAAATCTTGATGAATGTTTGACAAGTCAGTAGAATAATGACATACATTTAGATTTTAATAACTTCGGAACCTAAACAAGAAAGTTCAAATGAAATGCAATAGGTAGTTTGAATGATTTCAGTGCACTCAACGGCAACATACCACATATAAAGACCCTGTTACCCTCAGGGGTCGAAAACCGGGATCCCGATTCTCGAAATTACCGGAAAACCGAGAATTTTGACTCTTAAATCCCGGGATTAGAATAATCAAACGGAATTTCGGTATTGGAAAAATATGAAAAAAAATAAACATTAATTTCTTTAAAAGAAGCGAGCAAAATGCTGACACCTTGCTGGCAACAATACCCTGTAGAAACAAACTAAATTGAATAAAATAAAATTAGAAATATGTAACTTAAAAACTAAGCTTTATTTACTGCTTGCCTACTACTTCCTTCGTAAGATATGTTTAGTAAAAGCTATAGAAGTATTTGTAAGGTTTATGCATATGCTAAAGCACATGGTGTATAATATTTTTATTAATGCACCCTATTTTTTTGTTACTTTTGCAGTCAATACTGACACTGGACACTAAGAAATCGGAAGAAAATAAAACATCATACACCGATAACACCCCAACAACAAAAAAGGAATTGACGGGAGGATTTGAAAGTAACGAAGAATATACATATGTGCGTGGCCGCGGTAGAGGCCGCTACGTCTGTTCGGAGTGTGGGATACGATGTAAAAAACCGTCGATGCTGAAGAAACATATCCGTACACACACCGATGTGCGGCCTTATACGTGTGTACATTGTGCATTCAGGTATCTTTAAAATATTTTTTGTAAATTCGGACAATAAATGAAAAATACTACATTTTATCCGATTTTCAGAAAATTTTAATGTAGTAGACATCTGTAGCCTATAATTCTATGCATCTTATTTATTCTTTCGGTTTCACTTAAGTGTTTTATTATATGCAGATTAAATATATTTGCAACTGATTATATAAACATTGAATTTGCTTCTAATTTTTATTTGGCATGTTTCGTTATTATTGAAATTGATACAAAATTAAATAGAAACGAAAAACACTGAAAAATAAAATATTCATGCTTTTTCGTTTTTCGTTTTCTATTTAATTTTGTATCAATTTCAATCATTACTGTTTATCTTCATATGTATAAATTACGTGTCACGTTGTTTGACCGCGATGGACTCCTAAACTATTTAACCGATTTTAATAAAATTTGTACACCATGTGCAGTTTGATCCAACTTGAAAGTTAGGACAGTTTTTATCTTGATAAGTAGTAACTACAATTTTAAAGTTATAAGACAGCAGTATGAAATTACCTCAGCAACGCGTGGCCGGGATAGCTTGTTATAATATAATTCCCGTGTCAGTCACGATGTTAGTCCGGGATGAACTCCGAAACTAACAATCCGATTTTAACTTTTTTGTGTGTTTTGTTCCAACTTGAAAGATGGGATAGTTTTTATCTTGATAAGTAGTCCTAACTTTTTTACTGCCAATTCAATGTGATAGGACAGTAGTATGAAGTTACCACAGCAACGCGTGACCGGGACAGCTAGTATATTATATTTTTTCATTTTACAATTTGTCGTTCATTGATATTTTGAAAACTACGGAGGTCTGCTACAGCACTGCTCTAATATATCATAAAATACTTTAATCTAAATTTTTAAATATTCATTTGTAGAATCTTGTTTCTAATAATACCACATTTTCAGCTTTAAAACAAAAGGGAATCTAACAAAGCACATGAAAAGTAAAGCTCACTATAAAAAGTGTTGCGAATTAGGAATTAATCCGAATGAAGGCAATGATGTTGAAGGCGGGGAAATAAACCAGTGTTCCGGCGAAACTGACGACGAGACAGATTCTGATGGTGATGAAGGAAATGAAGGCGAAACTGAATCTAGCGGTAAGTTCTTCACTATTATTGTCTTGTATATTTTTTTAGTCTATATTTCTGAGCTTATGTATTGACTATTTAAGTCGGTACTAATAAAAGTCAAACTTCTCAAAACTATACCTGAGGTTTATGAAACTATCATTAGTGTGTGAATAATGAGAAAAGAATGCGATTCATATTCAACTCAAATTAATATTTTCCCTTTATTTTTGAATAAATTATACAGTTATAGTTTGAGTTATAAAACCACCGAAACGATATTGATATGGACTAGTTAGAATAGTTCTAAATTTATACAAAGCTGTTTTTAAACACTCTCAGATTAGTAGTTTAAGAAGCTGTAGTTAATTACACTCGCGAGTAAAAGTATGGAATCATCCTCTTGTGATTTGTTCAGAGCGAACTTAGGAACTAAATGAATAATGAAGATTAATAAAAATGGTACTATATAGAATACGTGGCTTTAAGCCACGTATTCACTAGGGGACAAAGTCGCTCGAACGTGGCTTTAACTGCCCGACGGCATTTGAGTAGTGAGTTCGCGTGTCGTTCTGTGTTTCTCGACATCTGCGACATCACTACCTCCTCGGGTGACATCGCGACCACAACTTCGGTATGTGGACGAGCAAAATATCGTCAGACATTATCGCCGGACAGTCGCACGTAAATGTCCCGCGACTGCTCGGGACATGTCGAGCGACTTTGTCCCCTAGTGAATACGTGGCTTGACACTTCCCGAGCGTCAACACGCGACATGTCCCGCGACACGTAGATGTCGCCTGCGATGTCGGGCGATCACTCCCGAGACGTCGCCCGACACGTAGAATTCGTATCGGGCGACAAGGTCGCGGGACAAATGTCCCCTAATGAATACGAGGCTAGTCTTAAGAGCCATTTCACGTTTTTGCACGAATATCGGAGATTTTGGACTCCTATATCACAATCTTAAGGAATACCCAGATATTATTTAATAATTGATAAAAATAGGCCAATCTATGTTGTTGACGTTTAATGAAACAAAATTACTAAAACTTATTTGATTAATTTGTAATGTTCGATCTCCCACAACCGTTTTGCTGAAAAACATTCGCAGACTCAATTTCAAAGTCCTTATTCTATTAATAATGTTAAAATGATAAACGTAAAAAAATATAGGAATCATTGGACATATGTTCCAGTCGGTACTTAATGAAATAGATTCTTGAATTTCATTACCATTTATGAGTAAAAAAATAAATCATTTGGCAAATTTCTAACATTAACATAATAATTTCATCGGCAATTTTGGTTAAAATACATCGTAATAACTAAAATAAAATTATCCCAAAATAAACAATATTCCTTCGACTTTTGATTTCTAAAGTTATTTAGTCAATATCAACAATAAATTTGTCAATATATTTATATGAAATGGGAAATAAATTAGTATAAATCACGATGCACAAGCGTGCTCCGATTAGTCTGACGCGAGCGTCCGTCCAGGTAGGACCTGTGCTATTTTTTCCCGCGTCCCGATATTCGTTCGCTCGTATCGAGTAGTCATAATCATACTGCGACAAATGGTTTTGATCTATTTTGAGTTTTGTTTTTGGATTTAAGTTTTGTTACTTATTAAATATGTTGGTATGAATTATACTAGTAGTTTGTATAATAATAACATTCTTTTTATTTATTTATTTTTAGCTATGGGTCGCAAGGATAGTTATTACCGTTGCGTTAAAAAAGGAAACGCGATAATTCTGCAGCCTTAAAAAAGCAAATAATTTATTTTTCAACTTGGCCGAAATAACGATATACTTGAGCAATATTATGATGTCCTGAAGTTGATTTGATGACGAAGCTGGTTATAAACATACACATAAACATATCATCACGCTTTTATCCCCGAAGGCATAGGCAGAGGTGTTAACACCCACATTTCGCCAGATATGATTAGGTCCCCATGTAATAGGTGGCGAGCCTGTTGCCATGCACCGGGCACAATGTAAGGCAAGCCATATTCACAATCCTTACTTCTTTATAATATTATAAATGCGAAAGTAACTCTGTCTGTCTGTCTGTTAAGCTTTCACGTCTAAACCACTGAACCGTTTTTGATGAAATTTAGTCCAAATATAGATTTGATCTCGGGAAAGGACATAGGCTACTTTTTATCTCGAAAAAAAGGTTGAATGGGTTGAAATAGGGGATGAAAGTATGTAGAAATAGCTAAGTGGTTTTCTTCTTACAATCGAAATCAAAAATATTGAACGAAGAAAAAGCGAAGCTATATGACACTGTGATTTTATATTATTATTTTATTTTACTGGTATTTGTTATGTTTGCACTAAAACTAATAAATGAACGTAACTCAAAAATATATATAATCCCGAAATCCTTGGCAATTTGTCTATTAAATTAAATCGTAAAACCACTAAAATATCACGGGATCGCAATGATATGCGTGGATGTATTATGGATAACGAAATTTAGTGAAAATTCCCTTTATACAAAACGCGACAACAAACTGATTTGAATATTAAATCACTGATATTTGCTTTATTTGTTGCACATATAAAACACAAATATATACTATCCCGAAATCCACGATAATTCTTCATTAAAATGAACTCTTAAAATCACCAAAATATCACAGGATTGCATGGATATACGTGGATGTATTGTGAAGTAGTTTGACGTGATAACGTCTTATAAATCAACGAAAGCCGACTGCACAAAAAGACATGATTCTTTGTCACGTTCCGCCTCCGATCGGTATTTACGTTAACACGTAAAATTATCGTCCGTAAACAGACTTTACAGACAACCATTTTTGACGTGACAACGTCTTATAATTCGATAGAGCCGGCTGCACGCACGAAAAAACATGACGCATGCGGCGTTACCTCGCTCTGAGGCGTTCCATGTAAGGCCGGCAAAACAAATGAAATTAAATTTTTCTTTTGAAAAATGCTACCATTCCATCAGTATTTTCTTAAGACGTTGTCACGTTCAACTATCGTCAGTAAACCGACTTTACAGACAACCAATTTTTTTTTCAAAAATATTCACCATATCAAAGCCTTTCGTAATATCTGTTTAAGATTAAATCTTTAGAAATCAAAAATATCTACAGATCAAGTAGATATCCGTGGATGTAGGTACGTGAAATCACAAACGTCATTTAATACTAAAGGGTAACGGCTTTTTTTTTAAGCAAGTGGTTATTTTAAAAATACATATCATCTCACTTTTTTTTGTAATATAGCTTTAAGAATAGAGTGATAAGTCATTGAAATATCTTGGGATCACCCCGATATCCATGGATGTAATATGGAATCAAAAAATTCACATTAGTTACCATAGCCATTTAACCAATAAAAAAAAAGTACCGGAGGAATATATAAAAAAATATGGTTAGTTATACTGACCGCTCCACCAACGGCATCTTCGATGTGTGTCAATGTGTGTGACGCTGTATGATATTTTTTTATTCTTATTTTATTCAGAGTTCCCTACCCATAGGGAACTCTGAATAAAACAGGATGCCAACGGGACCCGATTAATATGCCTCCGCTATGTGTCTCTCTCTGTCATATGGCTATATCTCTTACCATAATAGGTAGGCACTTGAAATATTCACAGAATACCTTTATGCTTTTGTGGCCGCCATAACAATACCACCTTCACCCATCTCTCATTGATCAATAACTATTGTGCTGTAATACGTTCTTTAGTATGAGTATCATGAAACACGGACAGTAGATAGGTATCTATAAAAAATATCTTTAAAACACATTAAATATACGTACTAACCAATACAAAAAAATACATTAAGGATTAAGATTATTTCGCAGAATAGTTCTACTCACGCTGCCAAGTACGCGCACACAAGCGTACAGCGCGTAAAAAACCTAAAGTCGAGCGCTTACGATCGGTGAAATGGCTCTTAAGATCGCTAGGAACAAATTACAAGAGGGTGATTCCATACTTTTACTCGCGAGTGTAGTTAGCTATTAATTGGATAAAGGAATATTATTTTAATTTTGGAATTATTCTGTGAATGACTTTGTTGCGGAAACATTTGCCATGAAAAAAAACTAAGCGGTATTTATTCATTAGAAAACTTTTTATTTAGTTTAACTATTTAAGTGATAATTAGGAGTGCGTTCCAAAACGATTTTAATTTACTCGGGGTAGAGTAAATGATAGCTCACTATTGGTCGTTATTAAGAAGCGCCTACACCATTGGTTAGTTTTGTTAAACTATACTTATTTTACACCAGTTAGAAGAAAGGAGCTTAGTTTCACCTGGTTTTGGAACGCACCCTTAATGCTCATTTCTTTCTCATTTATTTATTACTAACATGTATTTCCAGATACGGAAGTATGCAAGTCTCGGTTGCCTGAACACGAAGCTGCTCATTGCCTATTGTCCTTGGGCGGCTCGCGGCCAACTACATCTGCTGCACCTGGTCTTCTCACTAGTGCAAGACCTACAACATATCCGTACACACCAACAGGGTTAGAAAATTCAACCTTAGAGCTTTCTCCGGAAAAACAATTGGTCAGACATACATCTCTTGATTCTAGACTAGACACCGAAAATGAGCCAATGGACTTAAGTAAAACTGAAACGAAACTATCACCACATATTCCTGAAATACCAACTGCACGAGAATCGAGTGTTCTTGCCTCATTGGCTTCAAATACTGCCAAACTTCCTCAACCTCAAAGTCAGTGGTCTAATGGAGAACCTATGTTACATACATATTTGACTGAACGAGCTCTTCTTGATTCAAAGATAAAACAGAGTCAGCTCACATGTAATTTATCAAAAGTTAAAAAAATAGATCTGGATAAAGCAATGTTTGTCGAAAAAGCAACTAATAATGATAACAACCAGAAGTCGGTAATAACTACAAAAAATAATTCAAACACTTTGTCATCTCCGAAATTAGTAATCAACGACACAGATGACTCGTTAAAACAAATCAAAATCTCCAAAGAAGAACCTCCTGTTATTATAAGCGATACGTCACCACCGTCTAGTATTGGTGTTGATCTAAAAAGAATACCAACATCAAATAATAGCAACGCTGAAAATGCAAAACATGTGGTGTCGGAATATTTAAAACAAGCCAGAATTAATTTAATTAAGTCGCAAGATGAAGTTTTTAACAATTCGATTGAATGCGATGATACAAATAATGTTAAATTAAATATTGATGAAAATGCCACAGGATCTGAATCAAATATGACCGAGACTGAGTCTATAAAACTTCCATCGAAGGATCATGATCCTATTGCTCGAAAAGTTGTCATAGGTGTAGGCGGTGTTGCCTTTAAAGTAACGAAAGGAAAAGAATTTGACAGTTCGTCTTCTTTTCCTCCAGGGCGGCTCATGGAAGACGGCCGCAGAGTTTGTGATTTTTGTAACAAAACTTTTACTAAGCCTTCTCAATTAAGACTCCACCTTAATATACATTATATGGAAAGGCCATTTAGATGTAGTGTATGCGCTGTTAGTTTTCGAACAAGGGGTCATCTTCAAAAACACGAGCGTTCAGGATCCCATCATAACAAAGTGTCTATGACTTCGACATTTGGTGCAGCAACGTCATTTAATCCTAGACCATTTCGGTGTTCAGACTGTAATATAGCCTTCCGCATTCATGGGCATCTAGCTAAACACCTACGGAGTAAAATGCACGTTATGCGGCTGGAGTGTTTGTTCAAATTGCCATTTGGAACATTCACTGAAATAGAGCGTGCAGGTGTGAGTTTGACGGACATTGATACAACTGATTGTGCGAGTTCACTTGCCAGCTTACAATCACTCGCTAAAAAGTTGCACGAGAAAGATCCCACTAAATTGGAATACCGAGAACCCACTAATATGGCGACGGCTAACATATCTGTGGAGAAGGATTCTTCAGATGACGATGATTCGTCGATGGCTTGTGAAAAAAATTGTGATGGTGAAAAAGACGGTGAAATTAAGACAGTTGAAAGTGTTGTAAGTCTGGATAAAGAAACACGAGTTAATTATAGTGCCACAGATAATTAGTGCCAAAATATTTTAAGTAGGATATTTAATGTGCAATTTGTTTTTGTTGTTTATTTAAGATGTAATTATTCTTATTGAGGGTTTGACTCGGAAGTGTGAAACAAAATAATGCGCTTTAATTATATACATACTTGTATTTTGTTTCAATATTATTGTGCAGTGAATTGTAAATATTTTAAATTTAAATAGATTTAATGTTGTTAAATTTGCTTCCATTAATAGGCTTAAGTATATTTGTTATTAGTAATTTTTAACTTTAAATAGAAATAAACAAAGATTTCTTTGAAACCTAGAACTTACGGCATGGGAAGTTATTTACAAACTTCTATAATATTGAAGAAATCTTACAGAACGTAATATTGAGGTCCATTTGAAAAAAATATGAATACTTTAAATATCAATGAAACATATTACAAAACTAAAAATATATTCAAGTATATCACGATAGGTACCATATTACCTTTTATATGTATTTTTATAAATATAATAAGTATTTATACTGTGTATCTAGTTTCCAAAGGTTTTATCTTAAAATTGGCATATCAAGTTCCATAACGAAATGTAGGTATTATACACATACATTTAGAATTCTTGAAGAGTCTTCCATATCAAAAATAGTTCTTGTGCTAGAGATTTCTTTTTATACTTTTTAGCCCTTCATTGGGAAATTGGGATAATTGTATAAAAGTTTAAATTAAAACCCAATGTATATCATTGTTTGTATTTAAATGTAATATCAACAAGTAAGTATTTACTGAATGTTATTATTCGTTCGGGAATATAGGTGATTTATACTTTGTACATAATTATATATGTACTGTAAAGCTGTATATTGTGTCTATGAAATTGAATGCTCGAAACTAATGTAAGCATTCCTACATATATTTTTAAACGGTTTTAAAATGATTAACAAATTATTGCATTAGTTTCAAGAATTTACTATTTAAGTAGTAGTACTTCATTAAAATATAATTGCTTAAATTATATTATCGATTCCAAAAATATCTACAATGTACTTTTTAATTTTTGTCTCCTGTTTATAACGGTACATGCTAAGTTTGTAATAAAAGATGAGAACTGGGTTTCAAACTGGTTTTTCTTTTTATCGTGTTTAAATAGTACAGGAATCTACCAGTTGCTGTCTTTTCTACGTGACTGACAGGCCGACTTGGGCCACCTGCGTGTACGTGAAATAGTCTCGTCTATCTATAAAAATAATACTTACGCCGTCACTCGCGCGATGAACAAGGTGCCGCATGACGGGACCCGGCCTAACAAACCTCCTCTCCTGAACGACTGGTACACACTTAGACGAAAAGCCTTTTTGACCGGTACGGGAGAAATACAAAACTCAACTATAGGGCAAAAGAGGTAGGTGTGCACATGGTTGCATAAATAGTGCGAATTTAAAATTTACCGTGAGCAAAATGCTCATAGCGCGAGTGCTCGCGGGTTAAAGTGCCTTTTTATAATTTTATAGCTAATTTATTTATTTATATACAGTAAGTTTATAAACTAACGATAAATACAATTTAACGTAACATACTCCTTCTTATTCATAAAATATATTTAGTACGATCAGAATATACTAACAAAAATAGTGCATCGAGGCGACGCGATTGCTTTCGTTTACATTGAATGGACAATAAATAAAATGAAAATGAAAAAATCGGTTGTGGTCTCCCCTTGACTTTCTCGTATACCGGTATTTGATGTCATACATGCATGTTAAATTTGGTTGCAATAAGTTAAAGTATACTCAAGTTATCGTTCTAACGCACAGACACACACACACAAACATAATTCCGAAAACGGCAGGGAGGTCCTAAACGTGTAAATCCGTCAAAATCTATTACAAGACTTCCTCTATACTACGTATACGAGAAAGTAAAAAGCTGTTTATTTAAATGGATTTCCTAAGTACTTTTAATGACGACCGAATGACGCACAGACTAGTTAGACCTTGTCCAGAAGAGCGAATTCGCCGCGTTGAACCTCAGTATGTGTTCGCGCGTAAAGCGAATCTTTACGACGAATTCGCTCTTCTGGACAAGATCTTAGACACAGATTTAATAATACAAGGAGATAGGCCAAGCCGGCGTTTAACTTGCGACAAGTGTATGCCCTGTGGGCATACATTTCCGCTACTTCGCCTTCCGATAAAGTCAAGTGAATACGTAACCCAGCGATTTGACCGATCTCCTTTGCGGCTGTGCTTAACTTTCATCGCTTCGCAGTCCTTAAGACGCGCGCAATGAATAGTGTATATTACGGCATGCTGCACTAGAACATGTTATGTAGTATAGCCGCTGATTGCGACACTCGGTCTTCCTATGAACTCGGCGATTCGACCGATCTCCTTCATCATCAACAGCTCATATAATGTCCCCACCGAGGGGCTCGAGCCTACCCCACATTAGGGGCGATTAGGCCTTAGTCAACCACGCTGGCCAAGTGCGGGTTGGTCGACTTCACAAACAACCTAAGAATTTCTTCATAGGTGTGTAGGTTTCCTCACGACCGATCTCCTTAGATTGTTATTATCTTTGGTCTTAGAGATACTGAGCAGAATGACGTTTAGCGCGGACGCGAATTTCAATTTTTGCAGAGGGGCGCGGGGTAAGTGGGCGGAGCCAATTAATTACTAATTTCACGAGGTGTCCTTTTAAATTTAAATAGGAAAGTAGGATTAAATTAAATTAAAGCAAGTTTAATTTTTTTTATTCCACTTTATTGGTAAGGTTAGGTACCTAAGTCACACATCACTAGTCACTGTAGATCTATTGTATTGGCCCACTATCTTGCATCAAACACGACCACTGGAATATTTTTTAAGGAACATTATAAAAAAAAGACATCACCTTTTATGAAGAAAAATAGTAACATATTGCACAAACAGAGCGATTATTGTATACCATTTCAATCCAACATAAGTAAATCTAGGTATTCAAAGATCATTTAATTTTTAGATACTTACCTAGATTTTTTCTGTAAGTACATATAAAAAACTAAATAAGTATATTTCTAAACAGTAATTTTTCAGGTTAGTAAAATTGTACATACCTATGTGTATATATTTATTATGAATATTTCTTAAATGTTGCATTGAATTAGTAGTAGATAGGCACACCAATACATGAATGGTATACTTACCTACGTCAATAATAAATAAATAGATAAAGATTTAAGCATAACAGACAAAAAACCATACAAAAATACTTACCTGTTACATACATTACATGAATAATTTTAAACACTTAATGAGTCCCGTTGTGCTATAATGATAAAGCATGCTATAATGTGCAGAGACAGGTATACATTCCAATGAATGACAAAAAATAATATACAAAAATATAGACATTACATGAAATCAAAGTGCATAACTAAAACATAGTTTGCAAGGGTGTTAATAGTTTGAGTGTAATCTTAAAGTAAAAAAAATATATGTGTGTTGCAAAATTAATAGCTTGCACTTTAATTTCAAAAGAATCTTAAAGTAAAAAAAATATAAGTGCGTTGCAAAATTAATAGCTTGCACTTTAATTTCAAAAATGAGCCATGCGCAGCAGTAAAGTCAGGTAATAATAACATCATGTAAAATCTAAGTACACGTGAGTTAAATCCGTAAAAGTTGTTTTATTTATAAAATGTTATTATATTTATAGTTGTAATACACAAAAAAATAATTTCTGCACTTTTTACTAACATGAATTTTAATCATACCAATCTTCAACATTTTTAAAACAAAAAATCCCTCACACCATAAATAAATCTTATATTATATGATTGGCGTCAATTTATCTTAATTTCTGTTTTTTTTTATCTTATATCATCATCATCAACAGCTCATATTATGTCCCCACTGAGGGGCCTGAGCCTACCCCATATTAGGTACGACGCTCTTACGCACTACGCCACCAACACTTCCTATCTTATATACTTTAGAAGCAATTAATATTTTATCTATTACATTTACAAATACCAACCACTAGGTTTGCTTGCTTTTTAACGTTTTGGTCCCTGCTGGGTAGATATCTACTGCAAGACAATTAAAAACAATTGTGTCTGGATTTTATTAATGATTAAGGGGTTAAATATTAATTTAATGAATTTCTTTGCTTCTTTAAAAAAGTTGACTCTATTTATTGTTAAATACAGAGGAGAAAGTAGATTCCGTAACTCCTATCATGTTATGTTTAAAAGAATGTGTGAATTGGAAAAGCTAAATAAAAAATTAGTTCCAAATGCATTATATACACCTTCATGTGCAAAAACTGTGAACAAAATAATGCAATTGCAACTTGGAATTAAAAGTTAAGCAACCATGACAATTACAAATAGAGTATACCAGTCTATTCTTTGAAAAAGGATACATCTTTTGGTTCTCTTCTTGTACATTATACGATAACCACATTCTCGACATCTGATAGGATCTCTAGATTTAATTTCGTTCTCTTTGTGACATTCTGAAAAAAAAAATTGGTTGTCTGTAAAGTCGGTTTACTGACGATAGTTGAACGTGACAACGTCTTAAGAAAATACTGATGGAATGGTAGCATTTTTCAAAAGAAAAATTTTATTTCATTTGTTTTGCCGGCCTTACATGGTAACGCCGCATGCGTCATGTTTTTTCGTGCGTGCAGCCGGCTCTATCAAATTATAAGACGTTGTCACGTCAAAAACGATTTAGGGAATTGTTAAAGATTGTAATTAAAGTTTGGGTCACAAATGTTGGAAGGGTGAACATGTATTGTTGTCATTATTTTAAAAAATTAGAGCTTTCTGAACTCACCTCCACAAACATAAACCATAGGAACCTTAGTCACAGAAGACTGTTCACGTGTATTCGAATCTGCCATGATGTGGTGGAAAGAATGCAAAATGTTAGAATGTCATTCCTGTAAAAAATAATTATTTTAATAATAATAAAGACAGTAGGTATAGTATAACATCTAAGTCACAAACATAACATGTCATTTGAAAAGGTTAATCGACAGGAAAGTTTTAAAATCAAAACTTTACTTGCAATGAGTTATCTTATGAAGCAAAGTTTTATTTACGTAGATTTATGATTAAAATCACAAAACTACAAAATACCTACTTCGTTAATTCTCTCTATAAAAAGACTAAAACTTCGTACAAACTAGAAGTATACTTTTTTTTTTTTTTTTTTTTTGGTTAAATTTTCCCTGTTACGGGACGGCAAAGGGATCTAGCCCATACAGCCAAGTCTTTAGTTTCATCTTCTTTCTTGATTTTTGCATTAAAATGTGAGTGCCACACTTTTTAATGCATCTAGGGAGTGCTTGGCGAGAAATGCATGGTACAGACCTCATGATGCTGACTGATGAGAATTGTATAGTGGGATTTCCAACCACTGTACAATTCTCAACGCCACATACACAAAACCTTTATTTCAATGATTCCTTATAACTGTTCGTCAACACGGATGCTTATGCAACAAAACGACACCACTTTCACTGCACAAAATCCACTCCGAAGCAATTTTGAATTATCGAAATAAAGATCGACATCTAGACGCCATGATTACCCGCCAAACACTCCCTAGAAGTATACCTTGGCGAAACTTATTTTGATTTGATTCACAGATTAGAAAGAATATGTCTAAAGATTTGATTTGACATTTCTACACCACAGTCTCCACGACGTAGACAGAGAAAAAAATGTATGGGATTGACATAAGCTATCGAAAAGTGATCGATTGCTTATGTCAATCCCATACATTTTTTTACTTAGCGATAGCGAGAGCGATTGTCGAAATGCATGTTGTCTAAAGCCTCTGTGAGAAATAATATGTCTAAAGAAAGACCTAACACTGTTTTTTTGCGTGATAGCAGTAAGACTAAGGGTTCATACTATGCGAGCATTCAGCCTGACATACCAACAAAGCCCTGGTTTTTCAAGTTCCGAGTAAGCAGAAAAATCTCTTCAATAGTCGCCAGGTTACGTTTCAGTCATTGCTGTTTACCTTACCACCTCAAGAAATTACGTATTCTCAATTCTTCACTGTGCGAGTGTGGCCTCAGTGAAGGTAACGTTAATCATATCTTCTTTTCTACTATTTACTTTTTACCGATATTTGATTACTGTTGTTAGCCATTAAATACTTTCTTTCTTTCTTTCCTTTCATGTTCAAAGTATAATCACCAAAAGTTGTTTGACTCATTGGTTAAAAACAAATACTCATTGCCCACTAGTATCGATATTATTTTATCTAGTCTAAACCCAACATCCATCAATTTGATTTCCTCTTTCATAACTGATAATGATATCAAAATTTAGTTGTTTCTAGGCATATTACTTACAGTTTTTCTCTAGTGTAAGGTAGTTTTATATGTAGTTGCAGTTATTCTAGCAGTGCTCCCTATTTTTCCTTTGCTTCAGGTTGTGTTTAGAAAAAAAAATCCGTTCCGTTTATGTCTAGTTTTTGTCATGAACCGTTTATTTAGGGTGCGTTCCAAAACGATCTCAATTTACTCGGGGTAGAGTAAATTGTAGCTCACTATTGGTCTATATTAAGAAGCGCTTTCACCGTTGGTTAGTTTTGGTAAACTACAGTTAATTTATACCAATTAGAAAGCTTTCTTACGCTGTCTACTTGGCTTCACCTGGTTTTGGAGCGCACTCTTATTCTGTATCTATAGCTGACGTGACGCTGGCAAAATGTTTTTAAAAAACCTTTGCCAATAATGAAATTACTTACTTAGGGTGCGTTCCAAAACCAGGTGAAACTAAGCTCTTTTCTTCTAATTGGTGTAAAATAACTATAGTTTAACAAAACTAACCAATGGTGTAAGCGCTTCTTAATAACGACCAATAGTGAGCTATCATTTACTCTACCCCGAGTAAATTAAAATCGTTTTGGAACGCACTCATACTTACTTTTTTTGCGTGAGATCTGAAGTTTTTGCCTTGGTGAATTTGTTTCTGAATTTTATATCATTGTGGAACCTAAGACAAAGAATTTGTCTAAGTTGGTGTCATCATATTCTTTCTTTCTAATCTGTGCTGTGGAATACTGCGTGTGTGGCGTTAACACCATATTACTCTCTAATCTGTGATTAATATTTCTCATTCTGTGAAGGAAGGAGGGTTTTTACTTCTCTAAGTGATACGAACGATTCAGTGGTTTTTGCCCAAAATAAAACAAGTGATGCATTTCCTTGATAATTTTGATCCAGAAACATCGGCTAGGGAAAGACGAAAATTAAACCGTAAGAGTTACTATATTAAGTATGTAAAGTTGCCATAACCATCTTAGATGATTTTAGTGACCTAACTTTGACAAAAGTATTAGGACAACAATAACATAACTTTATTTTATTTGTTGCAGCCGTAAAAGCAAAAGTATTTACAATGAGCGTGGTCACATAGCAGCTACTGGCAAAGACCTTTGCGATTGCCTAGATGAAACTTGTCCCGGTTGCCATTTTCCTTGTTCAAAGTGCAGTTCTAACAAATGTGGACATGAATGCAGGTATGTGATTTGTTTCTTCCTTTAGGCACTGTTTCCTAAATGGATGGATATATAACTGATAAACTGACTAGCTTCTGCCTGGGACTGCATCTGCACAGGATTAGTATAAATACAGTGTGTCCCTGGATAAAGTGCACAAACGAAAATGTGTGAAACTAGACCACAATTTGTCGATAAAAAAAATAAGAAAAATCTTTATTTTTTATTTTTATTTATTATAAAAAAAAATTATTCTCTTTTTTACGACCTTTTGTGTTTGTAAAATTGTAATTTTTTAACCACTGCGTGGATTTTGTTTAAATAAAAACAATAATGATCCCAAAAGATTAACATTGTATAGTAAGTAAAAAAAAACAACATAAAAGCAGTCACCACGGAGAAAAAAAATGTTTTTTCACTAATTTTGAACATAAAAGTGTTAAATTTTGGGTAAATGTTTATTTTTACCAAATAATGCCCCCTATAACAATTTATTTGTGTTAAAAAATTACAATTTTACAAACACAAAAGGTCGTAAAAAAGAGAATAAAAATATAAAAATCAATATTAAATACAATTTAATTTTAATAATTTTTTTTTTATTTTTTTTATCGATAAATTGTGGTCTAGTTTCACCCATTTTCGTTTGTGCACTTTATCCGGGGACACACTGTATAGCCTTTGTCTTATTCTGATGTAGTGTTTCCATGAAACAGTAATCATAAATTTTTCTAGTAGTAATCATCCATACAAACTTTTGTATTTAAAATATTATTAGTAGGATTGATATGCAAATAAATGATTTCGTGTATGATCATGAGTCCTTGCTAGGCGGGCTAGTGTGAGTTTAGTTGGGAGTGTTTTGAAATGATATGTATATTTGCCTTTGAGGAAAAATATAGACAATCCATGGGCCAGATACAACAGAGATAAAACTGAACTATTTGCTAGATATTTAAGCAAAGTGTTCACTCCAAATAAATCAGTATGAGGGATTTTGAGGATGAAATTGACCGCGTGATATGCAGTGATCAGCAGCTATCACTACCTTTAACACCTGTAACTCCCAGAGAATTAAAAAGAACAATAGATAAGCTGGAGAAACAACTGCCAAAAAAAGCTATAGTGCTTTTAACAATTTTATTCAATGCCATCTTAAGAATACATGACTATCCAAAACTGTGCAAGATATCTCAAATATGCATGATCTTAAAACCTGGGAAATCACCTTTGGAACCTAGCTCATATAGACCCATAAGCTTATTCCCGACTCTGTCCAAGGTGTTTGAAAAAGTTCTACTCCACAGACTAAAACCGGTTATACTAGAACGCAATATTATTCCAAAACACCAATATGGTTTCAGAGCGAAGCATGCAACAGTAGAACAAGTACACCGAGTGGTCCATACAATCAGACAATCACTTGAGAAAAAAATCGGGCCCCTTGACTTTCTCGTATACCGGAAACGGTTCACCCTTGTTTGGTATAACAACGTTTAGTCGAAAATCGTTTCGGCTAATTTTAGTTACAATAAAGTCATTTCGCATAATTATTCATTTGACCGAATATTTAATTGGTAGAATTTTATTTAGCATAATTATTTCTTTGACATAATTTCATTTCACCTGATTTTTAAATGCACTAATTTTATTAAACCTAATATTTAACTAGACTAATAATGATTTAGTCGAAAGATCGTATTGAATATTCAGTTCAGTAATAATTAAGTGAAAACGCCCTAAAGTCGCTTACGGCACGCTCGCTTCGCTCCTCGCTAACCTATTGTTCAATTGAACATTCGATGAAATGAAAATTATACCACCAGAACAATACATCAATTGAACTACTTTTTGATCAATAGCAAAATGGAATAATTTTATTTTTGCGTTAACAAACGCGTAAATATAATACTAGAAAAATGCACTGAAAAAAATCGACTTGCCTCAGGCGGGACTCGAACCCGCACCTTCCACAATCCGGGTGGACGCGTTAACCAATTTCGCCACCGAGGCACTGCTTTTCGCTGTCGAAATTTGTCAGTGCTTGGTGCTTATGTTTTTATGGTAAACATAAAAACATAAGCACCAAGCACCCGGATTGTGGAAGGTGCGGGTTCGAGTCCCGCCTGAGGCAAGTCGATTTTTTTCAGTGCATTTTTCTACAATAGCAAAATGTTGTTACAAATAAACATTTGATGAAATGAAAATTATATTAATCGATATTATACAAAGTGATTATTTTCTTAAACGTTGTTCGAATGAGTGATTTTCGACTAAACGTTGTTATACCAAACAAGGGTAAACCGCTAACGACTCAAAGGTTGATAGAAATCTTATATTTTGATGTCATACATGCATGTTAAATTTTGGTCACCCATCCGAGTACCGACCGCGCACTTGGTTGCTTAACTTTCGTGATCGATGACTTAAAAGTTGAGCCGCCTGCGCCGGCCGCTCCACTACGCCGCCAGTTAGATCATATACTCTCTAATCTGTGAGTTAGATTTTCATTGCCGTCCGCGATGGACGCGTCACTTGTTTATTTTAAAATATTATTGAAAGTCTTGTAAAAACGACCAGTAAAATAGTTTATACAGTCCGCTATTTATTATTTATTTGCCTTCACCAAAATTAGTACAGTCACGCACAAACTCCAACCTAGAAATACTGCAGAGATTCCAGAATATAGCCCTCAGAACAGTATCTAATGCACACTGGTTCCTAAGAAATTCAGAGATACATGAATACTTCGAAATGCCGACCGTCAAGGAAGAGATCGCAAATCCAAAAAAAGACTAGACCTACAGAGTAACATTTTGGCAAAAGACTTGCTAAACGAAAGAGAGAGCGTAAAGCGCCTAAAAAGATGGCATGTGCTGGCACTTGACCAAAGAAAATAAACAAACTGTTTAACATTAAATTGGGGTTATTAATTGTATTAATCCCAAACATCTCCGCATCATCTCAAGAACACATCTGATTAAGGCTGTACAGCCGATCGCAGATAGTAGAAAAAAAATGTCTCTCATAGGTGTAAGTTGCCGACGATGCATGTAGCTGCAGATCCGCGGAACGTAGGTTGTCGGTCAAGCAGTTTGTCATTGATGCTGGGGCCGCACTTGCGCCTATCGTCCCGAAGTAATGCGTGGCGATACTTCGTACGATACACGCAAGTGCGGCCCGAGCAAAGTTATCGCGATAAAGCATGTGGCATTTCTTTATTTGCACGAACTATCGTGCAATAATCCAAGATGGCCGAAATCATTTCCAGACGTGTAAATTGCGTAGTATTATTATCCTTCTTTGCGTTTAACTATGCATAATCACTTTCTTTACTTCTAAATTGTGTGCTAATAATTACGTAATGCATTTATTATAAAAAATAACTCAGCTGTATCGTATACTTAGTCACCCGTACGCGTCTGAACTAATGGAGAACAACCTTTGAAATGAACAACGCATGTCTGACCACGCAGCGCGATAGGTTAGCGCGCTAAAACCCTGACGTACCGCCTCCCGGCCGATAACGCACAAGCAACCCGAATATTCGTAACGATAGCCGATAACGGCCGGTCACATCTGCGTGTATCGTGTCCTAGCACGAAGCTTCGTGACGATAGGCGCAAGTGCGGCCCCAGCATGAAGGAGGTTTATGCCCCTTGTCATCGAAGGAGGTTTATGCAGCAGTCCACCATGCTTGCCCAATGCGTATTGGTGGACGGAGTATAAGGTGATCAATTCCCCTTTTCTGATCCATTAGTCGCCTTCTACGACACCCATTAGAGGATATGGGGTGATGCTATTATACTCTGCCGGCATCACAAAAACCGCTCTGACCCTTGCAAAAGCAAAAAACATGAAACAATACGAAACAAACAAAACATGTTCCGACACGCTCGCAGGTGGCGTTTGGGACTTGCGCGCGTATCTGCTGTAAATAGAGCAAGAATTTTCTATGAGCTTTAGCAGTCTGGCTAGGGTTTCCGCCGATGGGAGGGGTCTGTCAGTAGTGATTACTAATTTTCAACAATATTCTCTCAAATATACGTAAATATCAACCATCAGAATTTAAGAAAAGTGAGTAGTGTTTTGACGTTCCTTTAGGACCTGGTACCTGTAGACGGCCGTCGGCCCAAGGTAGTAATGCCTACACTCAAAGTACCTACTAACACTACTTTACCCCTTATATTTTACTCATGAGAAAATATGTAACATCTGTCAGCCCTGGGATCTTGTACTAAAACGAAGCGCTACGAAAATTTCCGAATACCCTTGAAAGCAAGATCGGCTTGGCCGAACAGTCTGCCAACTAATCGGTCTCTTTACAACCAACTAATAGGCTAAAGTCGCCTTAAGTAATAGATGACACATCTTTAAACAAATTACGAAGCTTTATTCAGTAAATAATAGGTATGTAAAAGCTATGCATGGATGTTTAAATATTTTCCAAAAATATGTACTTCCACCATTTTAGGAAACTGGCCCTGCAAGGAATCACCGATATACAAATAAAAATTGAAATGTTAAACTTTTTTTTCTACTTTGTTTCAGGGTTAATAGGAAATGGATGTATGATAAAATTGAAATAGAAGGCAATGATTTTGTAATAAAAAATGAATATAAAAACAAATGAATAAACATAATGATGAGAAACCAAAATATGTTTTATTACTAGTTTATTTTAAATTAGTCATTGGCTAATAATTTAAAGAAGTATTCCACTTCTTGTTCACCATCTTCTGGAAGATCTGTACAGTGGACGGCATTATACACAATTGTTTTACCATATTGTGCTCTAATTGTTTCAGGATAGAGTTGTCTACATAAATCCTGAAATTTAAACATAAAACTACATTTAATTTTATTCGCTTGTGAGAATAGGACTCCAAAGTAGTTTTCAATATAGGTAAATGATTGGTTGTGTCTGTATTAGACACAATCAATCATATACCATATAAGTATTTTAACGCGTAAATATTTTTAAAACTAGAAAAAATGCACTGAAAATGTTCGACCTGCCCCAGGCGGGAATCAAACGGGAATCGGGAATCAATTCAGCAGAAGTAAATTATTTCAGTGCATTTTTTCTAGATTAAAAAAAATAAGTAAGTATTTTAGTTTTTTTTTGCAAATTCCATAAGTTCCGTAATACGATTATCACGAATATGTATTGAAAACGAATCACGTACAAGTGAATACAGTACATTAATGAATACAAATGTAAAATATATTATTTTGCTGTCTCAAATCAAGTTTAAGTAGTTATTTGTTCAACAAGTGAGCAAACTTATTTTTTTCTGCGAGTGGCGAGTGCCTAGCCTACTACTAAGTACTTTAAATTAAATCACGAACCAACCAGCCTACCGATTGATTCATAAATAGACTAGAGCGCAGTGAGTGTGATATCTCATCTCTGTTGTTGCTCTCGCGTGAAACATACCTACAACTTGTCACCCATACCACGGTAATAAGATAATATTACCGTGCCCATACAGCGAGAAAATTGTTGTAGGTGAGAAAAACAAGACAATATTTAAATACTTTTTTATTTACTACCCTAAACATTATAGAAAATCAAAAGTAAAATTACTGCAATTATTTAAATTATCTTTCTTTAGAACTACCAGGAAAAAGCGTTTTTGCTTCGAGATTTTAGAATGCAAAAAAGATCTTTTGGTGCTGTAGAGGTGAAAATTCAATAATTATACAACATATATGCACTTGCGATGTGCAAGCGACGCGGTGTGCTCAATGCACCAGCGCGGCATTTTTTCAATAATACGAATAGTGATTATATGATTTATTTTTTTATACATACTTTATTACTTTTTATTTATTTAATTACTACTCATCGTTACCCAAATTACAACTTACAGGATCTCTAGGTCCACATAATTTTCTAAATTCACAAACGCAGTTGAGTTCGGCGTTGTTGCATTTAACTTCTAAAGCAATGCATTTCCCTTCGGCTAAATGTATGCACATTGCCTAAAATAAAAAAGTGTATGATCATAAATAGAGTCGATATAAAATAAAAGAAGTATTTCTGACTAACCTCATATTCGGGCAGAACTCCTTTGTAAATTTCATAAAATTCTTCTGCATTGGCAAGTGTAACCGAAAACATTGCCATAGCTGTTATGGAGAATTTCCCCGAAGTGGATATTTGTTCCAGTATCGACCCCACTTTTCCTTCTAATATAGAATGGGGTTTGATCACGCAACATGTACAATTTTTAAATGTAGCACGAAAAGGTACTCGTGGTATTCTTTTCTCATATCCAAAAAACATTTCCAACATCTGCAATTACTACTTACATTTATAAACAACATCCCTCATACTTAAACCATGTCCTTCTAAAGGTCTGGAAGAGATCGCTCATGTAAAGCCGCCCATTGCTCATTCTTTACTGATGATAGGTATACTACCACAGATTTATGAATCTAAGGAGATCAGTCAAATCGCGGAGTTTATAGGAAGACCGAGTTTCGCGATCAGCGGCCGTACTACATAATACTTAGGGACGTGGCAAGCGGACGCTTCCCCTCTGCGAAAGTACATGAACAAAGTTCATGTCAGTTTATAAAAACTAGCTCCCATTGCCATTTTTAATATTATTAGGTAATTATTAGGGATAGTATGTGTACTATTATTCTTATAAATCATCCGACCTCGGTAGCATCTTCGATAGTGTTGCAGCCGTGTGCTGTGTTTTTAAGTTTATTTTCGCCGTACAGCCTGCGCAATGTACCAGGAGCTGCCTCGCCTGGATCGGTAGCTCCAAGGCACTGGCGCCATTTTTTTACTGCCTCTGGTGCGACTAGTTCGAGTCCTATAACTTCTCCAGCTGTTATATAGTCAATAATTATACTGGAAAAACAATAACTTGGTCAATCCCTAAAGTAGCTTTACACTTTTATCTTTTAGTGATGCATGTACCACGGACACCAACAAGCAGTCAAATCAATACCCACTTTATTTTGAATCGTAAGCATAATATTACCTACATTATCGTCTACATTGGAATATAGGCATCATACTTACGGAAGCATGCTATTTCCAGCTATATTTCTATAAAGTTCCATTGCGAAGTCCTTGCTTATTTTGCCGTTTTTCATACGAACAATTCTAAAACCTTTTTTCATTATGTAGGTAATAATCCTCCCATGTTCGCTAGGTGGTATGGGTTTAATAAGTGCAAAGGTGCTGAAACAATTATTATTATTTCCACAAATACTCTATATTTTATATTAGGTAATTACGCTTATTAGAGCTACACCCCCGACTTCATATGCGTTCTTTTTTTTGTAGGTACAATTCTGCCTATTAGGCACAGCTGCAGATTATGAACCTATACATTACAACATACCTACATTCTTTTCCTTTTATAACTAACTATAGTTACGAAATTGCGGGCAAAAGCTATACTAATCCTAAATATGTTTCCAAAAACTATAAGTATAGTAAACATAGATAGAAACAATACACTGAAAAAAATTAGACCTGCCTCAGGCGGGATTTTTGTAGTATTTAAAATATTTACGTTTCACACCACTCCCCCCTTACGTTACCCTCGACGTATTCAAACTCAACACGGACGCTCCGCAAGCAAGTTAGAAAAAATGTCTGCCCAAGCACCGACAGGAATCGCTGAACTGCTGCGACAAAAAACAAAAATGAGAAAGCGTTCAGCCACCACAATCAAGCCTTGATGCCATCGCCAGCTCTCAAGTCGCCAACATATCGCTCTCACTGCGATATGTTTGCGACTTGAGAGCTGGCGGTGGCAGATGGCCACTTTTCTGGCCGGACAAACCACGACTATGGTTCTTCAGTTTCGAAGCAGCAACGTACGAACTAAAGAAAAGTCAAGCACAACTGGCGCAGATGGTTATCGCTCAACTTGACAAGCAAGACATCGAGCAGATCACGGATTTGCTGTACAACCCCACAGAGAAGCAGTACGACGCCATTAACGAGAGGCTCATCGCCTCATACGAAGAATCCGACAGCAGGAAATTTCAAAAGCTCTTGTCAGAGATGGAGCTAGGCGACTAGAAGCCCACACAACTCCTACGTCGCATGAGAGACTTGCTTGCGATAAAGTTCCCGATTCAACGCTGCGACTCACGTGGACCACACTTACCGCCACAAACCGTTCCGTATTGGCCGTCAGCAACAAACTCGAGGAACTAGCACTATTGGTCGACAAAATGATTGAAGCGGACCAGCGTAATCACAGCAGTCAACTCTATACAATCGCCAATACAGTCATCATCAGCGATCGATCGACAAGTTCTCGCAACTCTATATAAATTATCGCTAGAGATTGCTGACCTAAAATCAGCCAGAAACTACAACGGGGTGCGATGACATCACCTGCAACGAAATCGTAGCCGTTCCAATTCATCATGTACATCTTATTTCTCACAAAAACTCGATCGATTGACAGCAGCGAATGATACCGGCGTTCAAGAATTCTCATACCGTCTATTCGTCACGGACATGAAAACAGGACTATCGTTCTTGGCATACACGAGGGCAAACATATCCGTCATACCTCGATCAAACTAAAGGCTGCACAACATCTCTTCCGTTCAAGCTGTACGCTGCCAAGCCAACAACACGGAGATTGCAACATACGGTGAAAAGAAGCTCGAACTCAATCTCAACCTACGCCGCCCTAGATGGAAATTCATAGTCGCCGACTTCTCGAAGCCAATATTAGGAGCAGACTTCCTAAAGCACCAACTCATGATGGACTTTTAAAACAAGAGACTCATCGACACCGTCATCTCAAAATTAATCTGCTAATCCGAGCTACCGATGTGCCAACAATCCGAAGCGTAGACGAGATACAGAGCTACCATGACATTTCAGCTCAATTTCCCGGCATCAATGAGCCTTTTTTTGTGACGATGGAAAATCCATTTACGGACCATACCGCACGCTGGCTGGGCGTACGGCATGTGCGGGACTCACCGGCGCGGAACAGCGCCGGTCCTACTCCGCTAAAACCCACCGGTACCCTCCTAAGTCCTTATGGGGCGTTTCGGGACCGTTGCACATAGTGTACGCCATTTCACCAAAACGCCTCCGGGCCGGCCCGGTCCAACAGTGGATCAGGCGAATCTTCAATGAACCTGAACAGCAACGTCAAGTGCAACATTTCATTGAAACCGAAGGCCAACCTATATACACTGCCGTGCTCGTCCGCTACCACCACATCGCTATGAAAAAGTGAAGAAAGAATTCGAGAACATGATGCAGCAAAGGTTATGCCGATCAAGCAAAAGTCCATGGGCATCAACTCTTCACGTCGTACCCAAAAAAAGGTGACATATATGAGTCTGCGGTGACTATCGCTGTATCAATGCAGACCTTGACGCGCGGTACCTAATATCGATCAGGTACCGCGCGTCAATGACTTCGCTTACCAACTCTCAGGTAAGACAATTTTCTCCACAATCGATCTCAATCGTGCATATCAACAACTCAGTGTCAGAGAAGAAGATATAGAAAAGACCGCCATCATACCTCCAATGGGTCTATTCGAATTCCCAAGAATGCGCACAGGTCTCAAAAATGCAGGACAAACTTTTCAACGGTACATCATCCACGAAGTTTTACGAGGTCTAGACTACGCGTTTCTTTTCTTGGATGACATACTGATTGGGCCAGTAAACGAAACACATCATTGTGAACACCTAACTACAGTGTTACAGCGACTAGAAGAGAACGGCATTACAATCAACCCCGCCAAATGCGTTCTTGGTCAACCTGAAGTCAAGTTTCTTGGATATACTGTATCCTAATATGGTATCAAACCACAACAGAGAAGACAAAGTCAAAGTCATCATGGAATACTCCAAAAACAATCGAAGAATTAAGAAGATTTTTTCGGCATGGTTAATTTCTATCGCGACCACATACCATATCCGGATATATGTCCAGAGCGGCAAAAATGTGAATTTAGTAGTCGTTTCGAATCTTCGGACTTTATATCCTAATTGGGGCTTTTGGCTAAATCGGGCTAACATTAAGTTTGGAAACCACTGCATTAGGCTATTTCTCGAAGAAATTCACAGATGCGCAGCTAAAGTATTCAACCTAGGATCGTGAATTCCTTGCAATATACATGGAAGTGAAATATTTCCGAAAAATGTTCGAAGGACGCCAAATCTTTATCTTCACCGATCATAAACCACTTACATTATGTAATGAACAAAGAAACGGGAGAAATAAAAATTTTGTTTATAAAAATCTAAATGTTTTTTGAGGTCGGTCCCAAATACAAGTGACAACGTTTATTACAAATATTGAGGTTGGGACCGACCTCAAAAAACATTTAGATTTTTATAAACAAAATTTTTATTTCTCCCGTTTTTTGAAGGCGGTTTTTTTTTTATTTAAATTTTTTTTTTCTGGTTTTTAGTGTTTTGAGTAATGATATTTACCGGAAACTACCTCAAGATCTTTTAGACACACAAGTGACAAAATTACGATATCATCAATGTGAATTAATAGGCATTATTAGGGATAACTCAAAAACTACTTATCAGATGTCGATAAAATTTAAATGGGACCCCATGACAAGCAGTAGCTTCCAAAGGTCAAAAGAATTTTAAAAATCGGTCCACCCAGTAACGAGTTATGAGGTAACAAACATTAAAAAAAAAAAAAAAAAAAACATACAGTCGAATTGATAACCTCCTCCTTTTTTGAAGTCGGTTAAAAAAAGAGTCAACTACAGAAACACCACGGCGAACAAGGCAAATTCTATTCATCAGCGAATTTACAAACGACATCCGCCACGTAAGCGGTCAACAAAATATTGCAGCCGACGCCCTTTTGAGAAACAATAGCCTGCCCGTCAACAATGGACTACAAAGCGATTGCAGCTGCACAACGTAATTATTCGACCATAAAGACGTTGACCGAACAAGAAAATATTATGTTTGAAGATAGTAATTATCGCGAATTTTGACCTTGAACTCTATTGTCAATATACGACCGTACATACCAGAATAACACCGGCACAACGTGTTTGAAAGCGTACATAACAATAGTCATCCCTGCTTACGAACCACTCGCAAGATGACGTCACAAAAGTTTTCTGGCAAGCCATGAACGTCGACATAAGAAAATGGGTCAGAAGCTGCATCGACTGTCAGAAGAGAAAGATATTAGGTTGGGGAAAAAGTCTTTTCGCATTATAATACCTATGTATAAACTTGTAATAAAATCTCTTTGGCTATACTATCTGTATCTGGCTGGTTTTGGTATCATTGAAAGTTTAAATTTTAAAGAACATAATTCCAAATTCAAATTAGGAAAATGTGTGATTTTCATTTGTTTTTCGTACCGCCAAGATGAGTGAATCTAATGAAGAAATTCGATACATTTTAAAATTTTACTACAAAAAAGGTAAAAATGCAACGCAAGCCGCGAAAAAAATTTGCGATGTTTATGGACCTAGTGCAGTGTCTGTGAGAGTAGCACAAATTTGGTTTAAGCGTTTTCAATCCGGAAATTTTGATGTCAAAGATGCACGTCGCTCTGGGGGGCTATTCGCTATCTCTTTTTGACAGTTGAAAGTGATGATCACTGAGCGAATTACGTATCCATTGCTGTTTTACACGACAAGTGCCATAATAGCGTGTCGTGTAAAACAGCAATGGATGTGTAATTCACTCGGTGATCATCACTTTCAACTGTCAAAAAAAGTTAGGGAATAGGCCTACTGGTCGCCCTATTACAGATAAAATGGATGCCATTTTTGAAAAAGTGGAGCAAGATCGGCATGTCAGTAGTTACGACGTAGCTGAAGAACTGGGAATTGACCACAAAACAGTTTTGGCGCATTTGAAAAAAACTGGGTACACAAAAAAGCTCGACATCGAAGTGGATCACGTACGACAAGAACGTGCGAAAAAGGTCGTGGTCAAAGGCCGGTCAGGCTTCACAGACTGTGGCGAAACCCGGGTTAACTCGCAACAAGGTGATGCTGTGTGTGTGGTGGGATTGGAAGGGCATTATTCATTATGAGCTGTTACCACCAGGCAGGACCATCGATTCTGAACTCTACTGCGAACAACTGATGAGATTAAAGCAAGAAGTTGAGAGAAAGCGGCCGGAATTAATCAACAGAAGGGGTGTGGTTTTTCATCATGATAACGCTAGACCTCACACATCTTTAGCCACTCAGCAAAAATTAAGAGAGTTTGGCTGGGAGGTGTTAATGCATCCGCCGTATAGTCCTGACCTTGCACCTTCAGATTTCCACCTGTTTCGGTTTCTTCAGAATTCTTTAGGCAGTGTCAGGTTAACATCACGAGAGGACTGCCAAAACCACTTGTCGCGGTATTTTGACCAGAAGTCCCAAAATTTCTATAGCAATGGGATCATGTCCCTACCTACAAGAAGGCAAAAAGTTATCGAACAAAATGGTACCTATATACTTTAGTTAAATGTAAATAAACTATATTAAAAAATGTTTTAAATTTTCTTAAAAAATGCGAAGAAACTTTTTCCCCAACCTATTACAACGCCATACATCGTCCAGTATCTTAGTTTCCCGCCGACAGACCGCTTTCTAGTACCACTCAAGGTTTCAGATACCTCATTACTATGATTGATCGAACAACCAAGTGGTCCGAAGCGATACCTATCGCCGACGACATAACAGCAGAAACCGTCGCCGATATCATCTACAAGCACAGAGGCTTTAGACAACATGCATTTCGGCAATCGCTCTCGCTATCGCTAAGTAAAAAAATGTATGGGATTGACATAAGCAATCGAAAAGTGATCTATTGCTTATGTCAATCCCATACATTATTTTACTCTGGATCGCACGTTTCGGATGCTCTATTTCCTCACCCTTTTTGGACCTGTGTGATAACTTTAACATATGCCTACTGAATGACGGATCCCCTACCCGCAGAGTATATCCTTCTCAAAACCCAAAAAGCGCAGTTGATCTAACACTTTGCTCCCCTTCTGTTTCCTCGCGTCTTCACTGGTCTATCCTTCCCACTTCCCACGGAAGTGACCACTTCCCTATTTTAATTTCAATGACAGAGACATGCCGCCCTGATCCACTTGGAATTCCCCGTCCCCAACTGAGGTATAACATAGCTAAAGCAGATTGGCCCCTGTTTCGCTCCACGTTGGATAGAGAAATTGACCTCATTCCATCTGTCAATATCAATAACGTTCTCACTGCTTATACACTGTTTAGAAATTCACTCCTGTCATCTGCCAGTAGATCTATGACGGAAAAAAATATCTTCCGAAACAAGTGCCCCTCCCCCCCCTGGTGGGATTCTGACTGCACTAATATCTGTAAGGAACGCAAATTGGCAGAAAAAACTTATGCCAAATCTATGACAGAGTCCAATTATATTGATTTTCGCGCAACATCAGCTAGGGCAGTCAGAATACTGTCAGAAAAGAAAAAAGCAGGCTGGCGTAAATTTTGTGAAGGGCTTTCTCCCAGATCTCCTCCATCTATGGTTTGGAAAAATATTAGAAGATTCCGAGGATCTGTATCTAGCATAGGCAACATAACCTCTAATGACACATCAGAGTGGTTGGAATCCTTTACCTCCAAACTGTCTCCACCTTCAGTACCGACCCTTCAAGAAATAACAGTATTCCCCTCTGTGTTTTGTCATAAGTCTGACGAATTTGATGCCCAATTTTCTTTAGAGGAGCTCACATCCGCTGTAGATGGCCTGAAGGATACCGCACCTGGAATTGATGGGATTCCTTATTCCTTTTTAGTTAACAGCAGCCCTGGAGCCAAAAGAACATTTTTAAATATCCTCAACAATATCTTCCTCTCTGGCATCCCTCCTGATGAATGGAAAAACCAAATCATTATCCCTATCCTAAAGCCAGGTAAACTCAGCAATGATCCAAATGGGTACAGGCCTATTGCTTTATCTTGCACAATGGCCAAAATTTTGGAACATATGGTCAAAAACCGCTTAGAGTGGATAGTGGAGAGCAGGGGTATCCTTGCTAAGAGCCAATTTGGGTTCCGAAAAGGTATGAGCACCATGGACAGTCTCAGTATTTTTGTCACAGACATATGGCTAGGGTTTTCCAAGCGTGAATCCGTGATAGGAGTTTTTTTGGATGTGTCTTCTGCCTATGATAATGTTCTGCTTCCGATACTCAGGCAAAAATTGCTCAATCTGAGTATTCCTGTGAGGCTTGTAAATCTTATCTCCAACCTCCTTTCATCACGGTCTATTCAGGTCTGCGTGAACAACTCACTCCTCCCCCCGAGAATTGTTTGGAAGGGTCTTCCCCAAGGATCAGTTTTGAGTCCCTTACTATACTCTCTTTACACATACGACCTTGAGCTGTCTCTGAACTCCTTTTGTAGTGTCCTTCAGTATGCGGATGATTTAGCGCTTTACATATCTAACAGTGACATAGGGGTAGCTACTTCTCGCCTTAACTCAGCTATGAATTACCTTCAGGATTGGCTTGATGATCACGGTCTCTCTCTGTCGGTACATAAATCAAATGTGGTCAATTTCACTCGTTCTAGGCAACCCTCTGAATTTTCTATTAGGTATGAGGATCAGACCATACCCCTTAAGGATAAAGTTAAGTTCCTAGGAATCATCCTTGATTCCAGGATGACTGGAGCCTATCACATTGCACATATTGCCGAAAAATGTGAGAAAAATATAAATGTTCTGCGATCTGTATCAGGTGCATGGTGGGGTGCCCATCCATTTTCGCAAAGACTGCTGTACAACGCCCTGGTTCGTAGCCATTTGGACTATGGATCTTTTCTCCTGGAACCATGTTTAAAATTGCCCTTATACTCTCTGGATAAGATTCAGTCTAAGTGTCTCCGTATAATAATCGGCGCTATGAAGTCTTCACCTATAAATGCACTCCAGGTGGAATGTGCTGAACCTCCCTTGTCACTGAGAAGACAGTACCTATCAGACAGATTTTTTTATAAAATTATCCAAAATTCTTCCCATCCCTTAATTGGTAAACTGCATCAGCTGTCAGAATTCATATCATTTGATAAATACTGGGTCCATAAAAACACTCCATGTTTATTTAATAGTTTTGTTAAATTTATTCGGCTTCCCTGTCCTGTATACCAATGCATTCTAAATCCCCTCTTTGGCTGCTCTTTCTACTCCTTAATTCACCAACCTAATGTTATTCTGGACCTTGGTATCTATAAGGACTCCCCTAATGCCAACTCCTTGCTACTAACATACATAAATAGGAACTGGAGCGATTGGCTGGTGATGTATACAGATGCATCTAAGATTAATGATCGGGAGTGTGTAGGTGCTGCTATTTGGATCCCAAAATATAAAATTATTCTAAATTATAAATTACCACCTGCAACATCTGTTTTTACCGGTGAAGCTGTTAGTTTGCTTCAAGCTCTGCTATATGTAGAATCGCATAAACTAAACAAGACGGTCATTTTATCTGACTCCAAGAGTTGCCTCCAGGCTATATTATCTAACCCCTTTCGGTCCAAAACCAAGTTCCCCTCTATACTTGATATCAGGAGCGCTTTATATAAATGTCACCAGCAGGGTCTTGATGTATGCTTAGCCTGGATTCCTGGGCACTCGGGCATAGATGGAAATGAAACAGTTGACCTTATTGCAAGGGATGCTACTCGCAACGGATCTGTCGATTACTTTAAGGTATTCTCCCACGACCTAATTATGTTAGCAAAGCAGCAGATGTTTTCAGGGTGGGATTTGCAATGGAGAAAATCCAGTAGTGTTGTAGGAAAGCATTATGCAGATATTCAAAATCATATCCCTGTAAAACCTTGGTTTTTTAAATTCCAAAAAACTACTAAAACTTGCACTTCCACCATCTGCCGTCTAAGGTTGGGCCACTCGTGTACTCCAGTACATCTGGCTAAAATTAGGGTCAAGGACTCGTCACTGTGCGAATGCGGCCTGGATGAAGGATCAACGGACCATATTTTCTTTGAATGTCCTAAATTCCCTAATTCCCTTTATGATCTGCTCCCTCCATATATCCCTAGACCCACTAACTTTAAATCCCTCCTATTATATGTCAATACCCCATTTGTTTATGTTCTGTGTGATTATCTTACCACTAATAACATCAGATTGTAAGTTGTCTGTCTGAATTAACCTGCTAACAATTGTGTATATATGTTGTGTCTGTTTCCTTTGCAGATAAATCAACAGTTTCAGAGTAAGCATTTTAAATTTGTTGACTTAGACATTGTGCATTCATGACACCATTTGAGAAAACAAGCAGAGTCAATAAAATAACTGTCTTAGCAGAATACTCGATACTGGCGGAATCCATTAGGACAGCGCCAATAATCTAAGAAGAAGAAGGATGCTCTACGACGCGACGTTAACCAGTGATCAACGTCGACAATTCGAGAGACAGTTGTTTACTAACTTAATGAAACTAATGGGAGTAAACAAAACGCGAACCACACCATGTCACCCGCAAAGCAATGGGATGATCGAACGATGGCATCGAACTTTGAAAAATTCACTACGAGCGAAATTATCAAAATTAACATCTTGGATTGATGAACTCCCTATAATACTACTTAAAGAGCCGCACCGCATGCCGACCTGGAGAATTTTTCACAACATGTGCTTTGTCTACGAAAATAAGAATAAAGAGAAATTAAGGAAGACAATTGAACAAAACAAGCCACGCTCATCTGCTGTACACAACAACAATCATAAAATCTTCGCGAACAAAGACCTCGCAGGTTGCAGCCACGTGTTCGTTCCTGTTGATGCAGTAAAGAAACCTTTGGAACCACCGTACGAAGGCCCACTCCGCGTTGTGAAACGGACAGAGAAGGTGTACACAATACAACTGCCCAATCGACAAGCAACAATCTCCATTGATCGTTTAATTAAAACCTTATTGGAAGAAACAGCGGCAAACCAGAAGATACCGGTACTGCAAGCAAAGTCACTGTTACTTTTACCCTCGTACACTTTTTAGATTTTTTTTTACTTAGTGATTAACTGTCGAATTTATCTATGTATGTACCTAAATGCAACAAATATATTGTAGTTTGTTACAAAAAAAACCGAAACTATTATGTTAAAAGGCTAAAGCCATTTTTCTGCGATATTTGTACGAACGTATATTTGTACCCCAGGTATGGGGTACATTCAGTGCCATGCCATGCCATGCCCCATGGCGTTATTCTTTACTTCTCTATAGCTTCATGGACACTCCGCTAGCAACATGGCGGCCCGTATGTCTATGCACACAAGCAAAGGCGTGTTTGTGTGCCGTTTAGTTTTTCTGTTATACTAACTGTACGAATGTGCCCCGCGTACGAATGGTGACCATTTTCCCCTACATAGAACCGACTATAAGTGAAGCGTTTTTAATGGAACCCTTATAAGAATGATGATATTTCTGGGGCTCGGCTCAGGTGTGCCGTGACGTCGAGAAAAAAATCGCGGCGGGCGCTATAATGGCGCGCCGTAAGATTATTCGTTCGGCGGCAGGGCGCGCTGCCCTCCATCCATTCGCAATGACGGGGCGGCGGGCGCGGCGGCGGTTCTACTAAATTGGGAGAAAATAATTTATCTATTACCTTTCTACTTTATTAAATAAAGTTCGACGAGTAGCTGGCGCGCAATCTGTGATGTTTAACAGCTTAGAGAATATATTAACAATGTTGCCTATTTGCAACATTGCTAGCTTCAATGTCGGCAGTTGTACTCGTTTCAGTAAATTTTTGCCCTTTTTTGCATTAATTACTTGCACCGAGTTGTCAAACGGAAAAAAGTTTAAAATCAATTCTACGATTTCGTCGGCTTCTTCGTCGTACATTTCGCACAAAAACGTGTACTTGTCAAAGTAGTCGTATGGCTGCAAAAAAGATTACCAAATTGAGTTGTAATCTTGTTGCATATAATAGTAGGTAGATTCTGTGCGTAACATTGCAGAATGCAAGAGATTTATTAGTGCCTTTGCACATCATCAGACACGCACATCAATTTCTTGTCTGATGGAGCTTACACATTTTAAGCAAGACGCGCACGTCTTGTCCGCAGCGTGTAACTATCTATAATTCACGGACAATACACGCGTACCAAAACAACAGCGTTTAACAGTGACAGATATTGGTTACCTACGTAAAAACTTAATATTGATATGATATCATATCATAAATGTTTTAAATGAGTATATAGAATTATATTGTAGTTACTTACGTACCTATGTATTTTAAATAAAAATTATTAATTTAAATGAACGTGATGCCGCCACTTGAACTGTCTGTGCTTAGCCTAATGGGTGACTGGTAGAGAACTATATTTATTTTATGGACAATAATATAAATAAGAAATATCTTACTAAAAACCGTTTTTAGTTAAGTTTTGATTTATCGGTCTAACTAATGCATAGGTAGGTATGTAGGTTTACCTTTTTTGCGACAGAAAATATTTTAATGTGCAAAAGGCCTTCGGCACACATTATTTGGTCTGAGGGCACGTAACTATCACACTCTCATAGTTCCAAAAGTGTTGAGTAGAGCTTTATGTGGCATTTGGGCACGGAGCACTAAACATTTGGGGTACACATAAACCACATCTGGCAGTGTGGGTCATGCAGTGCCTCAAATTAGTGCAAGTTGCCAACCTGTCGCTTATGGATTTGATGACCCTTTTAGAGTCATTAAACTTAATTAAGTAACCTGCAGTCAGTGAAGCAACACACAAAAGCCGATTACTAGTCTCGGCAGTCCGGGTATTTGCCATTATAAAGGCGGGTCGAGATATGATCATTTGCCCGATCCGATCAGCGTATCACATAATCAAGCCCCGTATCAAGTTGTGGACGCCTCAATTTGCTCCGTATCGAAATCGACATGACATGGAACGGGCCGTATCATAACGGCGGCGTATCGAGATCGCGTATCATCACCCGTCCACATTATGCGATCATGATATGCGTCGGCGATATGGATACGCTAATCGGATCGGGCAAATAATAGATACATATCTGGACCCGGCTTAACAAGTGGCATTTAGGTGAGTCTTCTCACAAAGGAATCTTCGCCATTTTTAGGTATTTATTTATTATAAGGTCAAACAAATGACTCCATTCCGCCTGATGGTAAGCAGAAGTGGAATCCAAATGCGAAGATAGCTAGTGCGAGATAATAATTTTATTAGTGTACCTACTAATTTTGCAGTCTGAGGCTTTAGACAACATGCATTTCGACAATCGCTCTCGCTATCGCTAAGTAAAAAATGTATGGGATTGACATAAGCAATCGATCACTTTTCGATTGCTTATGTCAATCCCATACATTTTTTTTTCTTAGCGATTGTCGAAATGCATGTTGTCTAAAGCCTCTGTTACGCCGGTACAGCAGTGTGTGAAGTTTTGGAACCAGGAATTGACCAATCTATGATAAATACGTACATTTATAAATTTTCAGTTAGTCTAAACACAGGTGAGGTATAAAATCTCCAGTATGAACTTACTAAAAAAATGTTGCAAAAGGAACTAACCATTTTACAATTTTAGAGGCATAGATCTATTAGTATAGATGTCACCATAAAAGATTATTGTCTTCAAAAACTTCAAAACAATAACTCAAGTAAGTAGCGTTCCCCTATACAATCAAAGAGAATACAATAACCAGACAATAACTAATAATATAATGCTTTGTGAAGTTCCGCTTGGACTTTGTAAAATTTAAGCTTTTTGGACTTTGAGTAGGTAGGTACCCTAAGTAGGTACCTATGATCTTTGAATTTGAAAAGTGTCAGTGAGGTGTCAGCTTTCAAATCTAGTGCCACAAAATCAAAATAGGTAAAATAAACGTCAGTAACAGGATCCATTGTCTAAGGTCAGTAATAAGTAATAAATCTATGGGTAAATGTAAAATCTCAGACTTTGAGTGTAAAATATTTTACTTAAGCTTCTTTGCACAAACTTGGATACGTAAGTAATACTTACATTATACTACATACCTACATTATATCTATTACATAGATTAATATAAGCCACCGGGTCAGATGTTTGCCGTCAAGAAGCTTATATTTTTACCTTTTGTCCAATGATATACATAATGCCCTATTTCATTGCCACCGACTACGAAGTTACTAACTTCGTGTCACGGACCACCCTCTGCTTTCTCTGAGTGTGCATATGAGACACCGATCCCACGAGATCCGTGTTCACGATTAATTGTTAAAAATCATGGACGAATCATAGAATTATAAGGCTTACGAGCCTTCTCTATAAAGTGAGGGTTTCAAAGTGGTATTTGGCGCGCTTGGCTTTCATAGTCATCGGTTATGGATCACAAAATGATCACAAATGATGATATTGCTGTCAGCCGCAGATGGCCTTTAAAGGCTAACATAAAAAGAAAGTTCATAATGTAGTCGACAGTTTACTCCCGCGAGGAAATTCAGGAAAGAAGAAAATTAATGAATACATGGCGGTATGGTATAGATCCTCTTTGTCTTTCCTTGATTTAAAAACAACAAACAAGCATGTCAGTGTTTGGCGGGAAACCATGGCGTCTGGATTTCGATCTTTGTTTCGATAATTCAACATTGTTTCGGAGTGGATTTTGTGCAGTGGAAGTGGTCGTTTCGTTGCATAAGCATCCGTGTTGACGATCAGTTATGAGGAATAATTGAAATAAAGGTTTTGTGGTCTGTTGCCATGCATTTCTTTCCAAGTACTCCCTAGATGCATTAAAATGCGTGACACCCATATTTTAATGCAAACATCAAGAACTTAGCGACAGCGGGAAATTATCAAAATGTAGTGTTTATCCCTTAGATCAGTCTTTCTCAAAGTGGGCGATAACGCCCCCCTGTGGGCGTTGGAGGCCTAGAGGGGGGCGTTAAGGGACCCAGAAAAAAAAGGGGGGCGTTGGCGTGGTTCAGGGGGGCGATGGTGGATTTGTAATTTTATTTACTTAACATTTTAAATTTCACTAAACTTAAAACCTACCTATTACTCAATATCAGGCGTGGTTTAGGGTTATCAGATGATTAATTTGTAATTTCATTTACTTTATAATTCACTAAAATTAAAACCTACCTACTACTCAATATCAAATAATTAGTTTATATATTTGCCTTGTATGATGGTATAAAAACTAAAAAATATTTATTATAGATTTCGTAGAATAGCCCGTATGCCGTACGCAATCAAGTTGTAACAAGTTTTTGTTAAATAACGCTATTGGTGCAATCCGGTAGTAATCGTCTGGTGCATCGATACTTGTCCTAACTTGCTCAGTACTATTAAGCGTGGAAAGAGATAAACGAGTTTGTGCGCGTTTGTTTTATTCCTGTCGGTGCGTGCCGTATTTAAATCCTATATAAAAGCTCGGAATATCTCTTAAATTTTCATTAGTAGTTTCGTGCGCAATCTTTAATCGATCTTCTGAAACAGAGTACCTCGTCGAGTGCACGGAGCTCCGAGTGGATCGCAATAAAGAAAGACTGTGGTAATCTTCAACCTACACTTCCTAAAAAGGTCAACACTTTATTTACATATTTGTAAAAACAAAGTCATGTCGGAAGCAAAAAAGAAGAAACGGCAATACAGTGCAGAATATATTAAATATGGATTCATAGAAAATCCGACAAATTCATCTTTGCCTATGTGCCTTCTTTGTTCAAAAACCATTTTCAAACGAAGCGATGAAGCCTTCAAGACTTCAAGATCATTTGAATAAAATGCATCCAGATAAGAAGGACAAAAATGTAGCCTATTTTCAAGACCTGGAAAAGAAGCATAATGCTCAGCCAAGTGTATCGAAACTTTTTTCGGTGGCTACTAAGCAAGACGATGACGGACTTCGAGCTTCATACAATATCTCTTTGTTAATTGCTCAAACAGGTAAACCACACACCATAGGAGAAACGTTAATTTTGCCGGCAATAAAAGAAGTTATAACTACTGTGCTTCATAAACCTGCTGCAGATATAATTCGAAAAATTCCTTTGAGCAATAGTTATGTGCAAAGACGAATTGATGAAATGGCTGATAACATTGAAGAGTCATTGTGCAATCATATGAAGACTAGTCAATTTTCAATTCAGTTGGATGAGTCCACTTTACCAACTAATGAAGCTTTGTTGCTGTCTTACGTGAGGTTTATTAAAGATGAAAAAATATGTCAAGAACTATTATTTGCTAGAAATTTAGAGACAGACACAAAAGGAGAAACCATATTTAAAACACTGGAAAAGTTTTGTGATGAAAAAGGAATTCCCTTGAAGAATATTATATCAGCTGCTACAGATGGTGCTCCAGCTATGACGGGGAGTCAAAAAGGTTTCATAGCGTACTTAAAAAACGAAATTCCAGATGTGCTTGCTGTACATTGCGTTATACATCGACAACATTTAGTTGCTAGAAATTTAAGTGAACGACTGTTTCAATCATTGCAATATGTCATCAGAGCAGTCAATAAAATCCGAAACAATTCTTTAAATGACAGATTATTTAATCAGCTTTGTGTTGCTAATGATGAAGATTTCAACAGATTGATTTTTCACACAGAAGTGCGTTGGCTATCAAAAGGAAATTGTCTGACTCGATTTTACAATCTGTTTGACTCTGTCATTGAGTTTTTGGAAAACAAAGACACAGAATTGCGCGACAAACTCATCACATCAAAGAATGATATCGCATACCTGACAGACCTTTATAAATTGCTTAATGATATGAATCTCCAACTTCAAGGCGATGACTTGAACTTAATAAAAACAAAAAATGTCGTCGCTGCTTTCGTAGCCAAGTTGCTCTTACACAAGAAGAATATCGGCAGACGTGAGTTCCATAATTTTCCCAATTTATCAGTATCCTGCAACAGCGACGACTTGCTTGTCTACTGCCAACATTTGGAAAATCTTCACAGCGATTTCATTGAAAGATTCCAGGATATTTTGAAATTGGAAATACCAGACTGGGTGTTAGATCCTTTTTCAAATGTCAACATAGGTATATCACCCCAACTGGAAGAAGAACTTATAGAACTGACAACGAATGATGAATTAAAAATCAAATTCAAAAGTGGTTACCACGAATTTTGGCTACAAAAATCAATCTCGCAGTTATATCCTGGATTGTGGTCGATCGTTCAACGATTTTTAATAGCATTCCCATCGTCATATTTGTGTGAACGTGGATTTAGCGCTGTGACAACGCTGCTTACTAAAAAGAGAAATCGTTTGCATGTTACCGAACGCGGCGACTTAAGACTGTTTTTGAGTAAAATCGAACCTGATATCAACAAACTTGTTAAAAATCATCAAATTCATCCATCTCATTAGATTCGTTATAAAATTAAAATTGATTACCTATCTACATTGTTTCTTTTAATTTGATTTTTAAATATATTCTTAATATTATAAAGTTGCGTTTTAATTGTTCTCACTGGTAAAAATGTCTAATTTAGAATTTAAACATCAGGACTGAATAATATAACACTATAACTAAATTAATTAAAGTAATGAAATGGTGGTTTTTAAGTTTTAGGAGTGTATAAAAACTAGGGGGCGCTGAAAAATTATTTATTTTCAAAGGGGGCGGTAAAAGAAATAAGTTTGATAATCTCTGCCTTAGATAATGGATCCTGTGTCTAAGGTTGTATGACAATCTCAAGTTAGGATCTTGAGATTGTCAGAAATGTTGTTCCCTTAGATTAAGAACATACAGATACCGTATCCGGGCACTCAATTTGGTGCAACCAATATTAGGCCTTATTTGGCACCATACGGAAACTCTATGCGTAGTCCTCGAGGTCAACGCACTCCGTACGCATCTTCAAGAAATTATTAAAAAATTACGATTTGTGCTATTAAATGGTGTAATAATCGAACTGAAAAAATTAAAAAGAGTGAGAACATTACTTTTCACACGTAAGTTTTTAATATTTTATTGTATTTTCACTTTTTAAGCAATAAAAACCAAATATTTAATTTTGTATTTTTTAAATACTGAGTGCTGCCAGTTACAGAAATTATTTTACCTATTTTAGTTGTTAAGAATTTAGTCGAATGCAATAATTTAATCATATTAATTGTTCTATAAAAAATACTAAGGACATAAAAAAAATATTTTCTGATGATTAAATTGTTTTGACTTAACTTTAAAAATGTCCATAACATTTTTAACCGCCTTAAGAAAAGGAGGAGGTTTTCAAGTCGCCTTAACCTTCTTTTTTATGTATGTTTCTACGCCTAGACCGGTTTGGAATAGTAGATTGTATGATAAGGGAGCTATTTTGCTCCCTTATCATACAATCTACTTTTACGGCGAGGGCGCTACTTTGATTCAAGAGCGAAGCAAAGGAATTCAAAGTAAATAATAACACAAGTTCTTAATGATACTTAATTTGGGCTAGATAATTGGTGTGAGCGTAGAAATATTTATCCCTACTAATATTATAAATGCGAAAGTAACTCTGTCTGTCTGTCTGTTAAGCTTTCGCGTCTACAGCACTGAACCGATTTTGATGAAATTTGGTACAAATATAGATCTTCGGGAGGGACATAGGCTACTTTTTATCGCGAATAAAAGGTTGAATGGGTTGAAATAGGGGATGAAAGTTTGTATGGAAGTTCGACATGGCGGACGCGACTTTTTGATATAATATCAATATGGGTATCATTTTCGTGGTTTTCGGGGGTCCTGATTACGAATACAACATCTTTTTTGAAATCCAAGATGGCGGACGTGACTTTTTGACAAAATATCAATATGGGTAATGGGTATCAATTTCATGGTTTTCGGGGGTCCCGATTACGAATACAACATCTTTTTTGAAATCCAAGAAGGCGGACGTGACTTTTTGATATAATATCAATATGGGTATCATTTTCGTGGTTTTCGGAGGTCCCGATTCCGAATTCAACATCCATTTTGAGATCCAAGATGGCGGACACAACTTTTTAATAAAATATCAATATGGGTATCATTTTCGTGGTTTTCAGCAGCCCAGATTCCAAATACAACATCTATTTTGAGATCCAAGATGGCGGACACAACTTTTTAATATAATATCAATATGGGTATCATTTTCGTGGTTTTCGGGGGTCCCGATACCGAATGTGACATCTATTTCGAGATCCAAGATGGTGTTTGCGACTTTTTATTATAAAATCGACATAGGTATCATTTTCGACGTGTTTGTCCACGAAAACCACGAAAATGATACCCATATTGATATTTTATCAAAAACTCACGTCCGCCATCTTGGATATCAAAAAAGTTGTTGTTCGTAATCAGAACCCCCGAAAACCACAAAAATGATACCCGTATTGATATTCTATTAAAAAGTTGTGTCCGTCATCTTGGATCTCAAAATGGATGTTGTATTTGGAATCGGGACCACCGAAAACCACGAAAATGATACCCATATTGATATTATATTAAAAAGTTGTGTCCGCCATCTTGGATCTCAACATAGATGTTGTATTTGGAATCTGGGCCGCCGAAAACCACGAAAATGATACCCATATTGATATTTTATTAAAAAGTTGTGTCCGCCATCTTGGATCTCAAAATGGATGTTGAATTCGGAATCGGGACCCCCGAAAACCACGAAAATGATACCCATATTGATATTATATTAAAAAGTCACGTCCGCCATCTTGGATCTCAATATATATATTTTTTTAATCGGGACCCCCGAAAACTACCAAAATGGTACCCTGATATTCTATTTAAAACTATCCGTCAAAAACTTTGGTGTGGCTTTTCCGTTTCATCGAATTTTCAAATTACGATTACCTATCGTATAAAAAGAAGTTTCACTTCAAAATCAGAAGTAGTATTCATTATTTAAATTACCTGGTTTTGGGATGACGAGATTTTAGTGACCACACCAATTTTTAGTAGTGTGCGTGTATCTGTGTGTAAGCGTTAGCACACATAACACATTTTTTGCGTCAGTTTTGAAGCGGCATATTGTATGGAACTATCCTTCTAGTATGTTCTTATTCTAAGGTTGTTCCCCTAATAAAACAACTAATTGCCGTTAAGTAAAAGACGAATAATGTTTGGGTTTGGCGTGAAGCTATTTGGCCTATTCGATATTTTTTTTTGACAGACGAAAGTAATAATCACCGCGTGAATCAGCTTCCGCGTTGACGAGCAGTTAAGAGGAATCATTGAAATAAAGGTTTTGTGGTGTGACTGGTGTTTATAACGTTGAGAATTTTATAGTGAGACTTCCAGTTCATCAATCGCCATCTGTTGCCTGCCATGCATTTCTTATAGATGCATTAAAGTGTGTGACATCTACATTTTAATGCGAATATTAAGGACTAAGAGCAAATATACCAATAAGGAGCACCGCACAACGCATGCGTCGCGTCCGATGTGCGTTGCTTTGCGGAGACGCGGTGCGGCGCGGTTTATCGGCAATGCGTGCTGAACTGCTGACACTTTGTGTTGACGTTAGTTAGTACTGCTGATGCGGTGCGGCGCGGGTGGCAAACGCCCCACGCCGCGCCCTATGTGTGGTGCTCCTAAGAAAGAAGATAGAAAACTGAAGACATGGCTGTATGCAGATCCCTTTGCCATCTCGTAATAGTGGGGAAAAAAGGAGCGTTTAGCGGGAAACCATGCCGTCTGGGTATCGATCTTCGTCTCATAATAACTATAAAACACACTAAAAACTAAAGGGAGTATAAAACTTATTGAGTTTCTTGCCGGTTCCTCTCAGAACCGACGATGGCATTAAATTGACCTGAATAAAAAAAATGTTGACTTTGACTTTGATTCAAAATTGCTGCGGAGTGGATTTTGTGCAGTGAAAGTGATGTTATTTTGATGCATATGCATCTGTGTTGATGGGTCGTTATGAGGAAACTTGAAATAAAGGTTGTGTGGTGCGACTGGTGTGTATGACGTATGGAATTTTACAGTAGGATTTCCAGCTCATCAGTCGCCATCATGATGTCTGTTGCCATGTATTTCTTATAGATGCATTAAAATGTGTGGGGCACCCACATTTTATTGTAAAAATCAAGAAAAAAGATATAAAACTGAAGACTTGGCTGTATGGGTTAGATTCCTTTTTCGCCCCATAACAGGGAAAATATTTTTCATTCTATCACATTTTATTGCAAAAATCAAGAAGGAAGATATGGAACTGAAGACTTGGCTGTATGGGTTAGATTCCTTTTTCGCCCCATAAGAGGGAAAATATTTTTCATTCTATCACATTTTATTGCAAAAATCAAGAAGGAAGATATGGAACTGAAGACTTGGCTGTATGGGCTAGATCCCTTTGTACGGGGAAAAATTAAGAAAAAAGAAGAGGAGTGTTTGGCGGGTAACAAGGAGCTTATATTTTGTATAAGCTCCTTGGCGGGTAATCATGGCGTCTGGATGTCGATCTTTATTTCGATAGTTCAAAATTGCTTCGGAGTGGATTTTGTGCAGTGAAAGTGGTGTCGTTTTGTTGCATAAGCATCCGTGTTGACGAACAGTTATGAGGAATCATTGAAATAAAGGTTTTGTGTATGTGGCGTTGAGAATTGTATAGTGGTTGGAAATCCCACTATACAATTCTCATCAGTCACCATCATGAGGTCTGTACCATGCATTTCTCGCCAAGCACTCCCTAGATGCATTAAAAAGTGTGGCACTCACATTTTAATGCAAAAATCAAGAAAGAAAATGAAACTGAAGACTTGGCTGTATGGGCTAAATCCCTTTGCCGTCCCGTAAAAGGAAAAATTTAACAAAAAAAAAAAAAAAGAAGAAATGTCAAATTTAAATAATTTGTTTTTGTTTAATGTGCTAAATTCTTAGTTTAGGTGATTTTCTTTTTTTTAAATTCTTTAAGTTCTATTTTTATTGTAATGTTCTCAAAGAATATGTAATGTTGCTGCTTAAGCTGATGGCCCTAGAAGCCAATGCTTTAATAAAAAAAAAAAAAAAAAAAAAAAAAAAAAAAAAAAATTGTTTTTGTTATTTAATTTTGTTTTGTTTGGACTTAAGTTTGTAAATGGATGGATATATTTACGTTCAAAATGTATATTTATTATTTTTTGCAATATCGGAAGAACTATTAGACAGAACTATACGAACAAATTAGTTGTCTGTGATTTGTAGTACCAAATTATCGCCGGCTTCGTAAAAATGGTAACGAGTTTGTACTTTATTTTGGGTAAAATAAATACGTACACCTTTTTTTGTAAGAATTGACTTGAAAATATGTTGTTTTTCTAGGAAGGGGCATACAAAGATAAATACTCATTTATAGGAGAGTGGTATGACAATCAGGCTAGTCTTATTCGTCGGTTTAATGTATTTTACTATCCAACCGACGATACAATAGAAATGTTTGATTTAAAAAATCGTAAGACTTTTGTACGTAGAGTCAAAGTTAATGGTATTTCTTTAGATAGCTTTTACATTGGTTGCACTCTGTATATACTTGGCAGGCTCATTAAAATTGTAGATTTTGCATGTGAAGACACAAGGAGACAGCTACACAAGGATATGCAAGTGTAAGTTATTAAAAACTTATTTTATTTATGTTTTATTTAGATTTGTGTGCATGTGACGAATATACTTAAAAAATACTGCACTGATATTGATGAAATTTGCTTCAAATATAGATAAGATGTTGGGAAACAACATAGGCTACATTTTGCCCCTTATTTCATCCCTACACAGGTCAAAATTTAAAAAACGCTAGAACAAATATTTAGTCATTTCTTATCAAGTGCCTAATTTCTAACACCCGTATTCACAAACATTACTATGAGATCTCTCAACTCTTGGATAAGAAACGAACCAAACACAGAGCTCTATTCAACGCAATGACATTGAATAAAGCTCTGTGATTGGTTCGTTTCTTATCCAAGAGTTGAGAGATCTCATAGTAATGTTTTTGAATACTGGTGTAAGTTTCATGGTTTTATATTCGCAAATGACTAACTTCCATACAAAATTTAATCACTTATTTTAACCACTTCAAGCCTTTTTTTCACAATAAAAGGTAGCCCATGTCCTTTCCCAATAAATTATCAATATCAGTAGCAAATTTTATCAAAATCAATCCAGTAATTTTTGAGTTTATTCATTTATTTATCTAAATATATATATAACTCAAAGGTGACTTACTGACTGAAATAGTGATCTATCAACGCACAGCCCCAACCACTGGACAGATCGGGCTGAAATTTGGCATGCAGGTAGAAGTTATGACGTAGGCATCCACTAAGAAAGGATTTTTGGAAATTCCACCCCAAAGGGGGTAAAATATCCACGCAGACGAAGTCGCGGGCGGAAGCTAGTTTATTTATATGAGCCTTTATATTCTGAATTGATTAGAGTTGTAGTAAAGTTAAAGTATGTCTCTCAATTCAGCGCGCCTCCTGGCAAAGGCCTCCTCTAGCTGTTTCCATTGCGTTCTATCATGAGCCACTCTCCTCCAGTTAGGGCCCACTGTGAATTTTAGCTCGTCCTCCCATCTTCTTAATTGTTTTCCTCTACTCCGCTTAGCATTTCTAGGATACCAGATGGTTATTTCTTTACTCCATGTCTCTTGTTTCTCTCTTAGCATGTGGCCTGTCCACCTCCATTTTTGCTAATCGATTTGGATAAGATGTCTATCAGTTTTGTTCTTGCCCTTATTTCATTATTTCTTATTCTGTCCTTTTTTCGTGTTCCTGTCATGCTTCGTTATATGGCTCTCTGACAATATTGTAGCTTATTTCTCTGGTGCTTTGTCAGAGCCCATGTTCCACATCCTTAGGTAATACAAGGCAAAACACAACTGTTAAATACTTTTCTTTTTATAGAGATGCTTAGGTCTTTGGATTTCATAATTTATTTCATTGGCCAGTTTATTCTTTACAAACACACAAATCTTTCCAATTATAAAAATGAAAGATTTGTATTGTAACAAATAAACTCAAAAAATCTCCACCAATGCGAAAGCCGGGATGTGGTGTTAGTATATTATAATATTCTATACTATAGCCAGATGCACCAAGTTTTACTTTTTACAATTAACCAAAAGTAACATAAAAGTCAACTTAATTTGTAGTAATGGTGTATACTATTTTTAAATATAGTGTTTATCACACTAGCCCTCCGTCCATAACAATGTCATTCTACAGATGATAGAATTTCTTATATGGTTCAGTCGTTTTACGCGTTTATATTTACGCAAAAATTAAATTATTCCATACTAATAACAATCTTTGATCTTCATAATGTTAATGTAGATAGATAAGAAATCAAAAAAAATTATTTTGAAATTATGAGAACTAACACACTATGACTTTCTGCTAATCAAGGGATCAATAATATGTCAAAATAGAAACAAGAACGAAGTTTAATAAGAACAACGTATGGGTCTTGACTTAGGTCGTCGTTACAGAACATAGATATAAGAGGTTATATCAATGTTCTGTGGTCGTCGTAAATCACGTGGGCCAATCGTCATCTCTAAGTAAGTTGGTAGCGAAAGCTAAGACGCTGTAGATAACAAAGCAATATGGCCGATGATGACGAATTTTGATAATGTTATCGCTGTACGGGGTATTGTACAATAGTTACATTACTTTAATGTCAATGCAAGGGCGGATCCAGGGGGGGGGTCATGGGGGTCATGACCCCCCCCTGGGCTGGGTCCAGGACCTAGGTGGACCACTAATTACAATAATGTTTTTATATATTTTAATTTTTTTTTATTAATTAAGTACTTTCAATATTTAAATAATTTAATATAATACTTTGACGGCAAACGCATTATTCGGGAAAATTTGAATTTACCGCGCCATGGCCGCCATGCACTTTCGTGTTTTTCTTGCTCTGATGTTTTTCCTGAGGGTTTTTTGCCATGTTTCGACAAGGTTTCGACTAACGTCTAGCTAGACCTTACTTCAACCAGTACGACTAAACTTTAGTAATAAAGTACTAAGTTAAACATTTTAAAATTTCAATCTGTAATAGTGTTCTTAAAAATTGTTGCCACAAATGCACGTGTTATCTATTTTCACCCATTCGATTTAATGCCAAACTTTCTGATCCATGCAGGACGCCAGATCTCAAGATGCTTTTATAGATTTTGAGGTAATCAAGGGGAGTGACATCGTCATTTCAGCCCAGAGACGCCCACTGTTGGACATAGGCCTCCCCCAAGGATCTCCAAACTGGTTGGTCCTGCGCTGCTCGTATCCAGCGGTTTCCCGCGATCTTTACCAGATCGTCGGTCCACCTTGTGGGGAGCCAACCAATGCTGCGTTTTCCGGTACGTGGTCGCCACTCGAGGACCTTTTCGGCCCAACGGCCGTCAATCGGGCTATGTCGGTAACCTTGATTCTCCTGCGGACCTCATCATTTCTGATATGATCACGCAGAGGAACTCCAAGCATAGCCCTCTCCATTGCCCTTTTCGTGACCTTAAGCCTCTTATGAGGCTCATTGTAAGCGGCTGAGGCTGCTTACATACTCCCATTAAGGGGCCTCAATGGGAGTCCCAAATTATGCCCGTAACCTGCCGCCATTTCATCCATCCTGAGCTTACTCGATGATTGACATCTCGGTCTATATTACCGTTGTGCTGTATGTATAGCCCAGGTATCGGAATTCAGAGCAGACTGATATAAGCACTCCGTCGAGAGAACCGGCTCAGAACACGACCTGGCGCCACTTTTATTATTTCGTTGTTTCGGGGCGATTTCCATCACTGCTGGTTAGTGCGCTTACGGGAGTATGGTTCGATTTTGAATGTGTTAATTCAGGCGTTCTTTGCCAGTCCGCTTTTGCCTCTCAGAGGAGGTGGGTTTTTAAGTATTTCATAGCCTGGTTCTTTAGGATACGACAGAAAGGCTCTGGGCCAAATTGTAGTCCTTGAGTCCCAGGCCTTGCTAGCTTATTGACCTTTTCGCTACCGATGACCCACTCTTACGGCTCAGACCAAAAATTATTTTTATTGGTCTGAGTCTTATGGTTACCGAATTACTATAAACGGTGTTGTGCCCAGTCCACCCTTTTAATCAGTTCCATGGTACTTCTTGTGGAAGTTAAACTCTGGAAGCACAACATGCAAATCTAGAATTTAATATAAAGAAAAAAATATTCCTATTTTCTTAAATTTTTATTGACTTTTACCTCAAAACCGATATTGCCGGTTTTTTTTGAATGAAAATTGGAAAAAAAAATTAAAGTTTAATACCATGTGGGGCCCGTGGCAAATTCATATACCCCCCCCCCCTAGTTTTGAAATGTCAGTGACACTACCGGGGCCTCACGGGGCCCATGGCATTTTGCCACCCTATAGTTACGCCACTGGACTTGACCACGACTATGTGACCCCCCCCTGGCGCTAAAGCTGGATCCGCCCTTGTGTCAATGACTCTTAGTCCTATTTAGGTCAAGTTAAAACAATTATAATTAAGTTATGATTACAATATTTGTAAGTTATTATTACAATATGAAACGATTGCCACTTGTCTAAGCCCCTGTGCATTAGACAAAATCGTAGTTCACTCCTTTAAATTTTCATCACTATTACCTAGGGCTTCTTTTTGTGTGTTATTCACATCTTCAATAAAATTGAGCAAGAAATTGTGCTTCAATTGAGCAAATTTTGTGCGGTAAAACATTCTCATCATTGGAAGAACTTCCAAAAAACAGCAGCATCACAGGTTCTTCTTCAGAAGGCGTTTAAAGTGGATGACGAATCGTATTAAGAGTGATACAATGTATGAAGATACCTTAAGTTGTAGGGACCGACAAAATATGGCATATTATGCCGGAAATCGTACTAAACATGATCAATATAATATAAGTCGGTTCCACCGTATTTCCAAAAACAAAATTTGGTTGGTATTTAACATACCAGCATGCTGCTGTATTATTAAAAATATTTCCATTAAATCATAAATTAAAAAAACCAGTGTATTTTAGGACTTTTGCAATAATCAAACCATTGGCCACTAAAATAGCTGGAAAAATTTTGACTCATCTACATGAGCATGGACTGCGGGTCACAAAAATGAAGAAAGCAAGGCTCACAACTGATGATGTTAATCAAATTTGTCGAAACATGCTCACTGATCCTACGTTTCCGTAAGTAAAATTTATACAAAACAACAACTGTTGCTGTTGAGTATATTGTACATTGAGATATTATGTTAATATAATAAGTGTATCTTTAAACAATAAAAAAAAAATTGTTGGTTAATAAAGCTTTTTTATTTATATTTATTTTATTTTTATAAACAATAAATTGGAAGATAGAAATTTAATTGTATTAACTATACCAAAATGTTTATTCTTTTAACTTTTTTTTATATTTACAGATTTTTGTTGGAACATTTAACTGGCCAATTAGTTTACGGTTTGGAATTAGTTGGCAAAGATGCTGTAAAAGTTCTGATTAAGACTGTGGGAGAGGGTGATCCAATGAAGGCTGCTCCTGGGACTATTAGGGCACTGTATGGTACAGATCCAGTGAGGAATTGTATACATACATCAACTAGATCAGATATTGCTATTGAGGTAAACTTGGTGTTTAATTGATTTGGTAACATATTTTAATTTGTCATTTATTGATATAATATCATATTCAAAATCAAAAAAATATTTTATTTACATTTAAATATCATTACATATTAGCTAATATATTACATGGATAAATGGATTACATAGATACTACCTATAGCTAGTTAGAATATATCTATTATCTACCAAATAATTTAATTATAAATATATCTTAAAATTAATGAACTGAATTTCTTAGTATTATAATTTTATATGTCCGCGACTTCGTCTGCGCAGAATTAGTATATTAAATTATAGCCTATATCTTATTCTGATGTATGAGCTATATTATTGTTAAGTTTCATTAAAATCCATTTAGTAGTTTTTGCATGAAAGAGTAACAAAAACACACCCATGCATACAATCAGAGATCCATACAAACTTACGCGTTTATAATATTAGTAGGATAATTTCATAAAACAATAAGAAATATTTATTGTTGCATGAGAAATGAGAAAAAATTGACAATGAATGTGAAATAAAATCTCCCTCAATGTAAAGCTAATAAAAATGTATATGTTACCGGCCAAACCCGAATTTAGGACAAACTAGTTTTTCCTACGCCAAACCAATTAGTCCTTTATGCGATTTGGAGATATCTAGTGTCTTTTTTTTTTAGGTCAAATGCATTTGGTCAATACGCATCATCCCTACGGGGTGGTGCCAACCGCAGGGGATATGTGGGACTTGAGGTAAAGACGTTCCCTCCATACCCACTAAATATCCTCCCCGGCCTGACCTCTTGCGGGACGGCTCGGGATCTGCGCACGTGAGCGCAATTACACCAAGCCCGTCCAACGCTGCCCGTCTAGGCACTCCTTGTGCACCAATTGTTGGCCAGCAGCTCACAGGGGCCACTGGCTGACGCCGGCCTCATAGGCCGCCTCCTCACCGACAGCTGCTCGACCTGGCGCGTCCTCCTGACGAGGACACCGGGAGCAACCATCGGAACCCGGGCGCGGTCGTGGCCCTGAAAAGGGCCATCCAGAACTAGCCGTGGTGGGAAACCAAAAACAACTCGACGATAGCATGTGACTTCGAATGCCAGGGGACACTTAACATCAAAAGCCACACACCCGCCGAGAAAGTTTCCCCACCACGTTACCAGGGTCCGCCACAAGGTGGCTTCCGGACGTGGATCCCAGTGTCTTATGCACCTACCATGGCTGAGTGATGGGTAGGTTAGGGTTATTTTTTTTATGACCAGGCGGAGTGCACATTTTTTTTGGGAGTCTTGTGTTTTATGCATAGTCCGAGAGCTGGCACGAATTTTTGGGTAGGTATTTGAGGCAAGCTGAAAACTTGTCCTATACCTCTCCTATTATACCCCAACAGGGAACTGCAGACCTGGCTGGTGAGTAGCGGGGCTAAATTAACCCCTAAATTTTTAAAAATATTATTTTTTTATTTTGAAAAATATATTTGAGGCAATATGCAATTTTTATATGTTGTAGTTTAATGTATAAAGAATATAAAAAAAAATAAGCCAGACGATTTGGTCGGGATTTTATAATTGCCAGACGCGTGCAAAAATATTTAGCAAAAAAATATAAAAAATATATTTGAGGCAACTTGAAATTTTAATAGGACATTATTTATAACTAAAAAATAAGATCCTCAAAAAGACAGGTCATTTCTGTGGGACTTTCTACCTGCCAGGTGATCCAACAAGTTATGTATAGGTACGAGTGCGTAGCGCTATAGACAAGCTGTAGAGTGAGAGAGAGAGTTTATCGGCAGCTGTCTGCGTTCTTGCTTGCCGCGTTATTATTGGCTCTGGCAAGGTCACGTGACTTACAATAGCCACGAGGTTCCAATTCAAAATTTCGGAGTAAAAAATAAAAAAAAATGTGAATTTCTACTAAAAACGGTTCATATAAAAATGATTGTGTTGATTTGTGCGTGTTAAATGGATATATTTATTTTGTTATATTTTTTTATCATATAAAATTTGTTATCTAGTCAATTTAAATATAAATCTAAATGTAATGGTTTTTTCAACAAATCATAAAAAACATTTTCTTTAGAAAATTAATTTTTCAAAAACTTTTGTTTCAATAATTTTTTAATAGGATTCATATTTTTGCCACGATATCTAAAATTAAAAAAATTACTTTTTTTTTGGGACAGTATTCAAATTTAAAATTTATACAGAAATTGAATATTTTTTTCATGTTGAAATTAATAATGGCTAACGTATTAAATAAAAAAAGTAACGATTTCAAAAATACAAAATCACAAAGTTAGATTTATTGAGATGTAATAATTATACAACTGCAGAATTATGAGTACAAAAATATAAATTTAATTCATCCCACGTCACAAATAAATTTTTATTCATCATCTGAGGATGCTCCTTCATCAGAGCTATCAGAATCTTCTTCCGATTCATCTGCATCAGATTCGGATACCTCTGCATCATCTGCGAAAAGTAATATATATTGATTTTTTAAATTAATCACAGAAATTTGAATTTTGAATGCAGCAGTTATTAAAGAAAAACTATTTATACGCACCTTCAGTAACATTTCCAATATCATTTTCTTTATATTTTTCATGAACAACAGCGTCGAATACTGATTGCGGTATACAGTCTCCGTCAAACCAGTGAAAATCTAGCGTATCTACGGATTTCTAATATTTCATGACTTTTTGAGAGTTTTCTCTACAAACGCAATCACTTTATCATCACTTTTTTTGCAAATGACACAAACTAATTTTTGACCAGACATTTTAAAATTATTTACCTTATAAAACGTGTAACACCAATATTAAAATTTTACGACTGAGAATAACGACTCCGAAATTCCGACTGAAAACCTCATGGCTATTGTAAGTCACGTGACCTCGCCAGAGCCAATAATAACGCGGCAAGCAAGAACGCAGACAGCTGCCGATAAACTCTCTCTCTAACTCTACAGCTTGTCTATAGCGCTACGCACTCGTACCTATACATAACTTGTTGGATCACCTGGCAGGTAGAAAGTCCCACAGAAATGACCTGTCTTTTTGAGGATCTTATTTTTTAGTTATAAATAATGTCCTATTAAAATTTCAAATTGCCTCAAATATATTTTTTATATTTTATTGCAAAATATTTTTGCACGCGTCTGGCAATTATAAAATCCCGACCAAATCGTCTGGCTTATTTTTTTTTTTATTCTTTATACATCAAACTACAACATATAAAAATTGCATATTGCCTCAAATATATTTTTCAAAATAAAAAAATAATATTTTTAAAAATTTAGGGGTTAATTTAGCCCCGCTACTCACCAGCCAGGTCTGCAGTTCCCTGTTAGGGTATAATAGGAGAGGTATAGGACAAGTTTTCAGCTTGCCTCAAATACCTACCCAAAAATTCGTGCCAGCTCTCCTACTAGCACCTACATGGCTGAGTGATGGGTTGAACTAGTTTGGCCTAGGGAAAAATAGTTTCGTACTCGGGAGAAACTCCAAAACCAAATCTTAATCGTTTTCATACGTTTTGATAGCTGACAGCTGTCAAACTGGTGTCAAAATGTATGAAAACGATAACGATTTGGTTTTGGTAAAAACGCTGTAAATAGCGCGATAAGGCCCTAGTGTCCTTATCACAAGTTCTTAATGACAGATACTAAATTTGGGTTTGGTGCAAGCAATTAGGTAATAATTGGTGCAAGCAATTAGGTAATTATAATCTAGAATGCATGATAATTCTTCTTACCAGGTTAACCTCGTACAAGCTCTCTGGGGTATCAGTGTTTTACAAGTCGCCATGTCTAACCTCTGACGTGAGTTATGGTATAGGAGTCTGCGAGTCTACAGGGGCCTTATCGCGCTATTTACAACGTTTTTACCAAAACCTCTGAATATTAGTTTCCTTATCATAATATTATATTTGGTCTCTGACCAAAACCAAATCTTTATCGTGTTCGTAAAATTTAGGGGTTAATTTAGCCCCGCTACTCACCAGCCAGGTCTGCAGTTCCCTGTTAGGGTATAATAGGAGAGGTATAGGACAAGTTTTCAGCTTGCCTCAAATACCTACCCAAAAATTCGTGCCAGCTCTCCTACTAGCACCTACATGGCTGAGTGATGGGTTGAACTAGTTTGGCCTAGGGAAAAATAGTTTATCCTAAAATCGGGTTTGGCCTGTAACAAATACATAATGTAAGAATACTTTTGCCACAACTTATGCTGTAGTGCAGCTTTTCATTATACAGAGTTAAAAAAAATGTAATATGTTTTATTATTATTCATTACAGGATATTGAGTATTTTTTCCCTCCCCCGCCACTTCACTCCAGTAGACTCCGACTGACAGCCACCTTATCTAATTGCACACTATGTATAGTTAAACCACATGCAATACGAGAAGGAAAACTAGGAGTAGCTTTGGAAGCAATTGATGAAGGTGGATTTGAAGTGACAGCACTGAATATGTTTATAGTGGAAAATATAAATGCTGCAGAATTCTATGAAGTTTATAAAGGAATTGTTCCAGAGTATAAGGTGTTTATTGTAATAATTTGTAGATACATTAGTTATTAGGCTTCTACTTTCTATAATTTGTTGTAAATATCTGATTAGGCTCACAAAAAAGGATCGTCAGAGAACAATTGCGGAACAGTCGCGGCCCCTTACCGGGAGACGCAGCGTTGGGTCCCCTCAAGGTGGACCCTGGTAAAGGTCGCGGGAACCTTTACTAGGTGGTAGGCCTGTATTAGGGTCGTCTTGGCAGGTACCGCACCGCCTTTCCTATTTCAGCCGTGAAACACTGCTGTGTTTCGGATTGAAGGGAAAGGTAGCCAGTGTAATTACTGGGCATGGAAGGCATGTCATCTTAGGCCTCAGGGTGACAACGCACCTGCAATACGAAGTGATTTTTTCCTTGTTATTGCAGGTGTTTACAGGGACTGTATCTACTTACCACCAGGTGGGCCGTCAGCTTGTTTGTCATCTAGTTGTATAAAAAAAGCCGCTGGATGCGAGCAGCGCAGGATCGATCGGGTTGAAGATCCTTGGGCCTATGTCTAAGAGGGAGCGTCTCTCGTCTGGAATGAGGATGATGATGATGAATGAATACAATAAATATTGGGTTGTCGGCCACTCTCCGTTGCTCCGTTTGTTTTATAAATCTGCCTTTTGTTTTATAATCTGAGGTAAATATATTTTAATTTATGTTTATGTGTCTTTATTCTAGGGAATGGTCGAAGAATTATCAAGTGGTCCCTGTGTGGCTATGGAAATAGTTGCCAAAGATAAGAGCCTTAACACAGCAGTTGAATTTCGGAAACTTGTTGGACCTTCTGACCCTGTGAGTGATCTAATATACATTGATTTTAATTTTTTAAAATTATTGTGTAAAAATTATAAATTTGTAGATAAACATTGTCTGTATTTTTTGTAGGAAATTGCAAGACTATTAAGGCCACACACCTTAAGAGCAAAACTGGGAAGAACTAAAGTTCAGAATGCGATTCACTGCAGCGACTTGGCAGAAGATGGCCTTTTGGAGGTTGAATACTTTTTTAAAATTTTAGATTTATGAAGGCTGATTACTTAATAAATTGTGTGCACACTATGTTTGAGTTTAATTAATTTTGGTCTAAAACATAAATATTACAGCAAAAACTGAAAAGCTGAGGCAGACCTACGTACCGAAAGTACATCACACAACTTAACTGCGATGTCTGTTATTATGTAGGAGGTACTGCGTTGGTCATAGGTATAAATAAAGATCCCAAGCGCGAGCGCACGCTCACACACCAATTATCTAGCACAAAGTACCCAAGTATCCTTAGGACTTGTGTTATGGATACTAGATAACGAACATTTTTTATAGACAATATATTTAGATATTTCTTCGTCTTCTTCTTTTACGCTAATGGCGATCGCGACACATAAAGATTATGCATTGCGCCAATATCAAGTGAAAATGTACTTAAAGTAACTGACAATTGTACGGTAGGTTGAGTTTAAAATGGAGTCTCTCAACACGTGTTTTTGCAACAAGACATCGGGAGAAACTCCTAGATATTTTTATAAATAAACGTAAATAAATATATAAACAACCAGGAGTCGTCAACAATATTCGTGTACGTCACACAAATGTTTGCCGCTACCAGGATTCGATCCCGGACCGCTTGATGTGTAGGCAGCACTACTCAGGAAATAGCTGTGGCTCTTTTAAGCAAATATTAAGCAGTAAATGTAGAACGCCGTCGTGGTGGAGTGGTTAGTAACGCATCCTACACAGGCGGTCCGGGTTTGAGTCGTGGTAGTGGCGAGTTTACGAGTCATGTTTTTATTTATAAAATTTCTGGATTATAATATAATATGTATATTTGTCCGTTATCGACCCACCGATCGCGCTCTTTACGAACGTTAAAACCAAAACCAAATCTATTCTATTCTATTCTTAATTAATGGCATTCGCAAATCTTAAAGATTATGCATTTTGCCAATGTCAAGTTAAAAACTTTAAAGTTTTGTAACTTTAATAAAGTCAAAACTTAATTAAAGTTACAAAAAATTGTACGGTAGATTTTGGTTAAAATAGAGTGAGAGACTATTTTGTGACTCACGTGTTTATAAAACAAGAACTCGGGAGAAACTCCAAAACCAAATCTTAATCGTTTTCATACGTTTTGATAGCTGACAGCTGTCAAACTGGTGTCAAAATGTATGAAAACGATAACGATTTGGTTTTGGTAAAAACGCTGTAAATAGCGCGATAAGGCCCTAGTGTCCTTATCACAAGTTCTTAATGACAGATACTAAATTTGGGTTTGGTGCAAGCAATTAGGTAATAATTGGTGCAAGCAATTAGGTAATTATAATCTAGAATGCATGATAATTCTTCTTACCAGGTTAACCTCGTACAAGCTCTCTGGGGTATCAGTGTTTTACAAGTCGCCATGTCTAACCTCTGACGTGAGTTATGGTATAGGAGTCTGCGAGTCTACAGGGGCCTTATCGCGCTATTTACAACGTTTTTACCAAAACCTCTGAATATTAGTTTCCTTATCATAATATTATATTTGGTCTCTGACCAAAACCAAATCTTTATCGTTTTCATACATTTTGACATTAGTTTGACAGGTGTCAGCTGTCAAAACGTATGAAAACGATAACGATTTGGTTTTGATAGGAGTTTCTCCCGAGTACTTATTGTAAAAACATGTGTTGAGAGACTCTATTTTTAACCCAAATCAACCGTACAATTCTTGTTAGTTTAGTTACATTTTCACTTGACATTAGCAGAATGCGTACGTCTAATGCGATGCGACGCTATTAATTTAGATAGAATAGAATGGTTTTGGTAAAAACGTTGTAAATAGCGCGATTGGGGGGCAGGGCCTCGACAAAGTAACAAATAAAAACGATAACAAAGTTCAATAAGAACAAAATGTATGGGATTATCTTAAGCCGTCATTAAATCACGTGGACAATCGTCATCGGTAGGTAAGTTAGTAGCGAAAGCTAACACAGTGTAAGCAAATTTGCCGATGATGAATTTAGATAATTATGTTATCGTTATGAAACAATACCACTTGTCTAAGCCGTTCTGGTCGCCCAACCAAGGGTGCGTTCCAAAACGATCTCAATTTACTCGGGGTAGAGTAAATTGTAGCTCACTATTGGTCGTTATTAAGAAGCGCTTTCACCATTGGTTAGTTTTGTTAAACTATAGTTAATTTATACCAATTAGAAAGCTTTCTTACGCTGTCTACTTGGCTTCACCGGTTTCGGAACGCACTCTAAGTATTAAAAATTTATCTGATTTAAATATTTTTTTCTGAATTACAACATTATCTATGGAGGGTACCTATCTATCAATAGACAAACAGCAAAACAGTCGTCAGTTCCACTCACAGACTACTAAGGGTAACTATACTAACGACTAACTTATACTACGTCCACTCTAAATTCACCAGGTGAAGGGTAAGCGTACCCTACCCGTAGGTGGACCCCAGGTACGTACCTACCTACGTGCTCCCAACCCTGACACTATTCTCCATTCTATAATAGCCTGTGGAGCTCTGTTAATTTTATGCACCAATAGAAATACAACGCATCGAAAAGATAAGAACTTTTAGAGGGTGTTCGGTACATGGGGTATCAAGCGGATAGTCAATAGTAGTAGTAATAATAGTATAGTAATCAAGCGCACCTACCCATGATAACATTTTAGTCATATAAATACTATGGTGCTATCCTTAGATTTAAAAGTAAAACTGGGGAAGATTCGGCATCCCCTTAACGCATTTATTAAATAGTAGGCCACGTTAACCACATAGACAAACTATCACTCACACTCTACGTACAGTGCCCGTAGTGTAAGTTTTTTCGTTTAAAAAACGTTACTATTGTAGTTTCGCTATGAGCTCACTTTGTATGGGAAACATGATTTGCGCTTCTCTCCGCTAGGGGCGCTATTCACGTTTCCTTTACAAATCGAGCTCTTAACGCAACTACAATAGTTGCGTATTTTAAACGAAAAACTTACACTACGGGTACAGACTCGTTAAGGTGCCGAATAGTGCCGATGGAGAAAGCGAGATAGAGTGATCACTTACTACGTAAGCGCGAGCGAGTGAACGAGCCTCGAGACGTCACTCTACATTACAAATTAGCGTCAGCGAATTTTTTGTTTCGTTTACTCAAAATGTCCGAATAATATACTGAGGCCTTAGTACGAGTTTGATAGTTTTCGAGCTCGATCAAACGTATCGTCTCTTTTCATACATTGCCCACTAGCGCCTCTAGCGTAAACTATCAGAAACAGTGGCCAATGTATGAAGAAAGACGATACGTTTGATCGAGCTCGAAAACTATCAAAACTAATACTAAGGCCTCTGTATTTTCTAGTCGGTAGCGTAGCGACCTCTCAACTATCACGAGCATCGATCGATGCCCGCCAATTTGCTCTGTTATACAACATGTAAATGAAATAACCAACATCCTGCACAAAAAAGTACCCTAAAAATGTTGTACAACATTTTCTGGGTACTTTTGTTTTTATTTTCAAAAAAAAATCGTTTTTTTTTTTAAATAATCTTGAAATCAACTCAGAAGCCGATCTCCAACCACCTGTATTCAGGATGTTGGTTATTTCATTTTCATGTTGTATATAAATAAATAAATATGAAAACTTTACATATATCCAGGGCCGGATTTAAAGGTCTGGAGGCCTCGGGGCAACAAAGGAGTGGAGGCCCCTTAGCCCCAAATTATTTTACAAATAAAATGAAAAATTTTTTTCAATCGAGTTTTCGGTTATAAAATAGGCATACTTCTTTACGACCTTTAATCAACGAACAAAATAGAAAGATTATTATTATTTATTATAATTATTATTATTCATGTAATCATGTTTGTACAAAGTACCGTAGGTAAAGGTAAAACGCGAAATAAAATATGAAAGGGAAAGTTGTTTACTGGTGTTTACTAGTCTGAATTTGAATTTTTTTTTCCGAAGTCTATTGTGGGGGCCCCTCTTTTGTGGAGGCACTGGGCTGTAGCCCCGTTTGCCTTCCCCTAAATCCGGCCCTGCATATATCCCCTATGTCTCCGTAAATACGAGTACCACTTCTCTTTTTTTTTCTATTTATTTTACTGGACGGTAGCGATCAAGAAGGTTTTACCTACAACCTTCTTGGTAGCGATCGACGCCTGTGGTAGTTGGGAGGTTAAGAGCGACGTCTTCCGCCCGGGAGGCACTGGTGCGAACCCCGCCACGTGTATTATTCGGATTCGGACATTTTGAGTAAACGAAACAAAAAATACGCTTACGCTAATTTGTAATAGTATAGTGACGTCTCTTGGCTCGCTGACTCACGCGCGCTTACATAGCGAATAGTGCCGATGGAAAAAGCGACATAGAGTGATCATTTTATCACTCTATCTCGCTTTTTCCATCGGCACTATTCGGCATTGACAGAGTGTGAGTGATTGTGTCTCTATCATGCGGTTGTATCGAAATTTGTAGGAAAGCCTTACGAATATCTGCTGTAATGCCTATTTGTTGCAACCTGAAGTCAATCAATAATTTTAGTATACCTTCCAATAAACTGGTCCCCTTTTCGAGAGCAGAGTATAGCGAGTTCCCGAAACGGTCTCTCGCCGAGGCATCAAAGACGGGGCGTACAGGAGTTGTCAAACTCGATTCTTTAATCACCGCTTGATGCGGTAAGTAAAGTCCTCTATCATTTCCCTCAGCCACTTCTATTATGCCCTCTGTTAGCCACTCTTCGAAAACCTGATTGTATTTAGTTAAATAATTCAAATGATCTAACCTTTTCGAAGTAGAAAATACCCGCTTCAGCGACAGCATTCTATTATCGTCCCCAAAGTCCTCCAGAAATCCTTTTCATGGTAGCGATATTTCATACCGGCCTTCGTTATTAATAGTGATGGATTCTCTGAAAAACTGTAACGTATTAGTAAAAAACGTTGTCTAAATAATTATCACGAGGCGCTTTAATACCTAAAGTTTCCAGTTCCCAAAAATCTGCGATATTGAAATTAACCGATATGTAGTTCGAAATGCTACATGAAACACTTGACGATGTAGGGCCTTGTAGGCACCACCCCAGTTTAGTCTCAACTGCGAATAGACCACTGTCAACTTGCGAAACTTGGCCTAATAGTAGATATCCATATTCGTCCGCTCCGATTAATAATCCAACATCAGTCACGTCGCTACCGATGTCCGAAACGAAAATATTAAGACTACGAAGCTTATTAATAGCATGTGGACAGTGAAGTTTCGGCAATGGTCCTTTTAAACCTAACTGCAATAGTAGTAGTAATCGCAGTTCGCATAATACTAAATTCCCAATTAATTAATTTTCTATTATAATTAGCTAAGTAAAAATTTCGTATAAAAAGAAATCCTTATAGTTCCTCAGACCAATAAAAAAGTCAAGACGTAGCTAACCGCGCTCAAAAGTGAGGCAAGTAATATAAAGACGATCTGGCAAGACGGCCGCTCGTCAGTCTGCCACGACGCGCACGACATGAGTAACACAATGTTGACAAATATTTTGAAATTAAAAAATGGCGTGATTATGCCTTCATGTGTCTTATACTGCTGCAAAAACAACTCATGTATTAAGAAGCGTAAGCGTAAGCTTTTTTAAACCTAAAGCTGACATAGGAAAAACAAAATTATTAAACAACATGTAAATTAAATAACCAACACCCTGAATACAGGTGGTTTGGGATCGGCTTCTGAGTTTCAGTAATTTAAAAAAAAAAACTTTTTTTTTGTATTTCCTGGGTACCTTTTTGTTTCATTTTCGTTTTTTTTCAAAAAATAAAATCGTTTTTTTAAAGAAAAAAATATTAAAATCAATACTAGAAAAATGCACTGAAAAAAATCGACTTTTTTTCAGTGCATTTTTCTAGTATTAATATTTACGCGTTTGTAAACGCAAAAATAAAATTATTCCATTATATTGAAATCAACTCAGAAGCCGATCCCAAACCACCTGTATTCAGGGTGTTGGTTATTTAATTTACATGTTGTATACACTACAGATATCAAAATTATATACACAATACGTAGAGTACGTATTGTGTATATAATTTTGATATCTGATAGTGTATACAACTTTATTTGTGTTCAAACAACAATAATATGGCGCGCTTGTTTTAAAGAAATTAATGTTTATTTTTTTCAGATTTTGCCAATCCCGATATTTCCGAAAATCCTGGTTTTGATTATTCTAATCCCAGGATTGAAATAAGTTGTAATTCGCTCGGTGTCCCGATATTTTTGAAAGTCACAATCCCGGTTTGTGACCCCTAGTACGAATACCATTGTCATGTTACGTCATAGCAACTAGCTGAGCCCGATCTAGCCATTTCGCCGCTCTGGGCAAAAGCACCCTCAAAGGATATAAAATACTGAGATTTTTTTTACATTAGACAGTAAAATCGCTCGGAAACTACTGAAGCTATTTTCATAAAACTTTATTAATCTTGTCCGCGGCGCGGCGGGCTTAATTCTCATTTTTGCCCTTCGTTTTTGCAGCTCTGGACAAATGTCCGGCTTGTCCCCCCCTAGATCAGGGCTCGATAGCAACGCCATTGCTTGCCTATTAGTTGCCACCATTTTCTATGAATTATTACTATGACAAGGTACTAAAGTGATAATCTACTTCTGATGCTGACCGTACCTAATCTAGGCAAGTAAGTCTAGAACTGTTCACCGTATATCTTAGTTCTAAAGGAATATCTTGATTTACTTATTGATTTATAGCTTCATTAAGCATTTGCCTGTGAGAAGGATACTTGACTGGTTGGTGGGTCGATGCTCGCAGTAGCCCGCATAGAAATCCGTCCGCTCCGTGTACCTTTCACTAGATAGATTTATACTGGCGAAGTACTTCGGTGTCATCGTATGAATGGCCTATGCCGCCGCAGCCGCAGGGGTGCTTCTGCGCCAGTGTCGCGCAAAACTTTCGTACTCGCGGCCGCGCACGCGCAGCAATCGCTTTGACACAAACACGCACGCCCGCGATACCATACTGGAGAACAATAGTGTGTGAATAATTTTATAACAAAATATCCGTAGCATTCTACTACCTATATTTTATTGTTGCAAATTTTTTAGTGAATTTTAAACTAGAATAAGTATTGAAGAGTTTTCATTCACTGTTGAGTTTTGTGATAAGGTTTTTTAATTCGCAACCACGGTGAGTGATTTAGCAATTTTATGGTTTACACTTTACTAAGTTTACGTTTACCCAGTTGATGCGAATTTAACTACTTGAAACGGAACTAAAATATTTTTTTAACGAATAAAGGTGGTTTTGTGGGTGTGTAAATTAATCGTTGGTTGGTTGGTTAGTTTACAAACAAACTAAATATGATAGCAGTGATTTCAATACAATAGTTTTCAAGTAATTATAAGTTTGTAGTTGGCACAGTGTAATTTTAAGATATTAATACCTAAGGGCCGGGTTCACATGTTTTGATTATAAAGATCTGGCAGATAAATTAGCAATTTTGTATGGACTATGTCAAATAAACGCCAATGAGTACTTAGTGGGCACCTGTGAAACAGGTCCTTAATAAAAAAAATTGAACACTATTATTGAACACGATTGAATTTATGTAATGCACAGTTGGTAATTTATATTTTATAATTATATCAGCAAAAGAAAATTATAATATAGGTCGTGTCTCCTTTACAGTTCTCTACAATGTATACATACACACTAGACATAATTAGGTTCCATACTAAGTGCGTCCAAGTCGTGAGTCGTGATCGTGATGCAGAATACGAAACAATGAATGAATTTAGTACCCACTTGGAAAATGGTGTTTGTGGCTATAAAAATCTTATCGAGGTCTTACAAGATCTAAGTAGGTAATTTTTTGTCAATGCCTTTACATTTCGTTTTACTTTCAAATATTTTTTGTGAATAAAACATAAATAGAAGTAAACTACTCGCAGGCTAACTCGCAAATAAATAAATGTCCAGAGGAGAAAATTAGTTACAAAAGGTTGTATGGAAACTGTCCCTTGCGGGAATAAAACCTATGTAGCTTGGTAGAGGTACTGGTATTCCGTACGCGGATAGCACAGATCAACGGGTTGTCACAATCTTCCAGCTAGTACCATTCAAAATTTTAAGATTCTTCTTCTTTTATAGATTTTTCTTCTAATTCTTGCCTTTTGACCGAGATATAGGTACATGTCAATCTAGTAAGATACTTATTAGAAAGAAATAGTTAAACTAGCTTTCCCTAGGCCAAACCAGTTCACTAACCTACCCATCACTCAGCCATGTAGGTGCATAAAACAAAAGACTCTCCCAAAAAAACTGTGCGCTCCGCCTGGTCATAAAAAAATAACCCTAACCTAAACCATCACTCAGCCACTAGATATCTCCAAATCGCATTAAGGACTAATTGGTTTGGCCTAGGAAAAACTAGTTCGTCCTAAATTCGGGTTTGGCCGGTAACATATATACCAATTACTGTCCCTATGATTTCAGGACTTAGCTATTGTCTATTTTGAAGATTAGAATTAGAAGATGGTTATTATGGATAAATTCTCTATATTATTCTAACCTAACCTAACCTAACCTAGTAATAAAATAAGTTATTAAATTTTATTAGATAACCGCTTTGGGGTTCGGGTAACGAAGTCAACATAATGTTCCAGTTCGAACCTATTATGGACAAAATTAAATGTTTCGTACGACAAACGCAGACATATCATATGGACATAAATGTTCAGCAATCGTGTCGTGACTGTTAATATACCTATTAATTTAAGTTTTGTCAAATTAAAATGTGAACGTGAGAATATTATTATTAGGTATAATTAGTATTAGTAGGTACTCACTTGCCTTCATGCACTTTGTCGATAAATTAAGTAAGTAGCTATATAGGTTTTAAACTTAATTTTTCGTCATACTTAAGTAATTGAAATATTAAATTCTAAAGTGGTTGAGAGTTCATCAAACAAAACCACAAAGTCACGCAGACGGATTGTGTTGTAACACACAGTCTATAACAGATTCAACTCTGACATTTTTATAGCACTTACATAATCGTAATTTTTCGTTTAGGCTAAGCCACCATTTATGTAACAGCGATCTGTCTAAGATCCTATGTTTTTAAATACTTTCTTATCTACAACTTTCAAATGTTGTACCTAGCTTAATTTTTGCTATGAATGTTATTGTCAATCAACTATCAGGTATTTTTCCATTATTAGTGACGGGCTATAAGTGACTTCGAATCGAAAACGAAAACCTTCAACTTCATCGATGCCAGAGTTTGGCCGAACTTCGGCATCTTTTCCGCGTTTACCGAGAAGGCATTTATCATAGAGCCGCTATAAAGCGCTTTTAAATTGGAAGAAGAATTTAGTTACATAATTGAATTATTTCGAAAATATTTACTCGTGGCTTACTTGTAATTTAAAATAGGAACGTAAATTAATGGGGGATAATGGGAAGACACTTCAATAGTGGTATTTTTACTTTCTCGAATACCTACGTAGGATAGATAGACGAAGTCTTGTAATCGTTAAAAATTTCGACCTCGAGATTTTGACGGATTTACACGTTTTGGACCTCCCTGAGTCCAAAAATATAGTTTTTGGAATTATGTCTGTGCATTAGCACGATAACTCGAGTATGCTTTAACTTATTGCAATAAAATTTATCATGCATGTATAACATTAAAATATAAGCTTTCTATCAACTTTTGAGTCGTCGATCACGAAAGTTAAGCAACCAAGTGCGCGGTCGGTACTCAGATGGGTAACCATTTAATATGCATATATGACGTCAAAATATAAGGTTTCTAGCAACTTTTGGGTCTTTTCCGGTATACGAGAAAGTCAAGGGGAGACCACTCCCGATTTTTGGTTAAATTATTAACTGCATAGGTATCTTTGTATTTTTATTAACCTAATAAATCTATGATATATTAATTTGTAGCGATGACTTTATTTTACTTATAAACATAATTGTATTAGTTTACTTATTCTGTTGACGGAACCACAGTACCTTTAAATAAAAATCACAAGTAAACGTAATTTGATAAAAAAATCTTTACAAATAGGTAGGTACTGAGTATATTTTTTACCTAAGTTTTTATTGACCAGCAAACTTTGTTTACTATAGAAGTTGATTGATTATGTGACATCTTAAATTAAGTTCTGGGAATTACGGCTATTGTAGACAAAGAAGGTTGCTAAGATGATTTCGAAGGTTATTCCACATTCAACCAGCGATTTTTCTACCAGTGAATATTTTTTCCACTTTCTATTGGGTTTTTCAACAAGAACTTTGTTTTTCAATATGATCACACCGGAACTACAGGTTACTTTTAATATTTACTTTTTTGAGATATCTGTAGTAGACACTTGGCCAATTGTTACAATAAATTCAATTTCACTCGAAAATGGCGTTAAACTAATAAAATTTCACTATGAATATGGTGGATCTGTAAAAGTTACATTTCGTAAAATTCGGTATTCTTTCGAACAACATAATCGTCTTTCTGAGACCGCAATTAAAAATTTTGTCTATAAATTTGAGTCGTCAGGCTCGGTGCATAATGTGCCAACACCAACGCGTGTTCGACCGGGTCGTTCCTGTGAAAACATTGCAGCCTTTAGCCACAGTGTTGAAGAAGATCCGAATTTGTCAATTCCTCGAAGATTGTCGACAACAACCACATGGCAAATTCTGCGTAAGGATTTGCCTTTAAAGACTAACAAAGTGCAATTGATGCAACAATTGAAGCCGGCCGATCATTTAAATCGCCGTAGATTCACACAATTCATTCAAGAACATCTCATTTTCATCAATCATTTTCATTTGTCAGGCTACTCAACAAACAAAATTGCCGCATTTGCGCTTCCGAACATCCAAGACAGATTGTCGAGAAGCCTTTACATGCTGAAAGAGTCACTGTATGGTGTGCTATGTGGTCTAGAGGCGTGATTTTGTCAAAAAGTGATTAAAAACTTTGATGAAAGAATCGACATCTGTAATCGTGGTCGTGGTGGACATTTATCACAAATAATTTTTCATTCATAGTTGCCAAACCTTTTGTTACCATAAAAACTTGAATCATTGTCATCTAAATTTATTATTTTATATTGATTTATAAAAAAAAAGTTCTTGAAAAACCCTTTACCAGTCAATAAAGTACATTCCACGTTCAACCACCAATTCAAAATCTGAGTTAGGTGGATACTTGTTAATAAAATAATCGATGACCCCGCGATCATGCGTTCTTCGTGACGACCACGAAAGTTAACTCACCAAGTTCGCGGTCGGTACTCAGATGGGTGGCCGAACATTTTACAGCTCGATCTTTCTCCGTGCTTCGGAAGACACGTCAAGCTGAAGTCCACTACCCTACCTCTCATATGCTTGGGTTATGGAACATAGATAAACACGGTGAATGTTTATTGGCTGTCGGTGTACCGTCAACACGAAGTGTCAGCAAGCATTGTCGATAATCAGCGTCGCACCGCGTCTCTGCTCGCTCATCGCACATCAGTGCGGCACGTGCGTTTTGCGGTGTTCCTAACAGAGGTAGGGTAGTGGACTGTAGTTCCTAGTCATGAATCACACGGGATGAGAAGGGGTAAATGTGGGGTAAATTCAAGACTAAGGAAGATTCTGGGTCACGTGTAAATCATCGTACCAAAAGGTAATACGCGCGGTAGTGAGTAAACCGTCAAAGGCATTGTCAATGAGGGTTGGTGTCAGGCACGGAGTCTATAAATAAGGTACCCTTCCGATTGAGACGCTTTAGGGACGCTAGGCGGTCAAGAGACTTCCGGGAGATGCTCGGTCGCCCAATAATGCCCTAGGAACGTTCGCCTTACAGGCTTGAGGACCCCCAATGTCTTCGTTTTCTTAAAAACCCGGTGTCGTGGGAAATGTCCTCAGCGACAAACTGCAGTAGTAATAAAAAAAAGGTTTTATCTAATCCGTGCTGTCAGGCTGGTATGCGGCCGGCCATACAAATCTATGCCAAAATCTATAATACAGGGTGTAAAAGACATGAACAGTCATACGAGAACCATGTTCGGCCAGAGAGAGAACCAGCTCACCATCATAACATTTTTTTTCCTTTATACTGTACCTGGGAAATTGATAGTTACGATTTTATTGAAGGTCAAAGTCATAATTTTTTTTTTTTTTTTTTATGAAAACGTATTCTATACGTTATTCTTAATTATTGTCCCAAGAAACATTATCATTTTTTTTAGTATTTCATAACAAAAAATGGCTTCAAAACGTTAGCGTTCAATATATGTAGCTCACTCGATGCGTACGGACACTAACGAACGGGGCCGCCGTCTGGTAAAATTATCGCAGTTTTGCGAGTTGCGTGCGAGTTGAGGCCTTTACATTGCGCGGTACAATTTGCAATTTTTTTTAACACCAAAAAATAAAAATCATTTCCCAGCAATATTTTTTTTGAAATATGTCTTATTTTGATGTACCTATAGAATACATGGTTCTCGTTTGACTGTTCATGTCTTTTATATATCATCATACCGCTATTTTTTTTATGTTACGAGATGCCAAACAAGCTTGCGGCCCACCTGATGATAAGTGGTCGCCGCTGCCTATAGACACTTGCAATATTAAGTGTAAATCACTTAACACCGCAAGTGCGTTTGCAGTCCTGGGGACTAAGATGATATCCCTCCATGCCCAGAAATTACACTGGCTACCTTTCCCGTCAATCCGAAACACAGCGAACTGCTTCACGCTATGTTGATATATCATTATACCGCTATAGATTTTGGCATAGTTTTGTATGGCCGGCCGCACGCCAGCCTGACAGCACGGAGTAGATAAATATTGCACCGACTCCAAAAGAACTGGGACCAGAAGTACTATTATAAAAGATCTCTCTTCTCACTTCACATCTCACCTCTAGAAACTTGGATGTCAAACGAGAACGAATATTTCACTTAAAACTAATGTTTTTATAATCGATACGATTCTCTAAGTTTGGTTCTAATGCCGTTTTAAAATACCACAGCTAGCACGCACACTTATCAGCTCGGAAGGGAACACCTCTTTTTTACTATGAACGCTACGGAACGGCGACTACGAAACTGCTACGGGCCGTAGCGCGTCTTTTTCATATTGCTACGACCTTAACCCGTTAAATCTATGGATTTTCCCTAAAATTTGAAACAAAGTGGGCGTGGAAGTAAGAAGTGAGACTTTTACAGAACGGCAGAATGGGAAAAAGAAGGGCAATGTATTTCCTGCCCGAAGTTGGATCGCTCGTTCTGGGATACCTTTCTTTGTGATAGATTTTAAACCTATCCTGTGCACCACATGGATCCACAGCCAGATTATGTTGAACTCTGTGTTGCTGCCTACCAACTAAAAAGAGAAAATCCGCGAGTTACCGTCAACTTCTTCAGTGCTTCAGTCTTTCCGTCACAATACTGAACGACGGAGGAGTGATTTCGTGGCCCAAAACACAGACACACACAGATTTCATGAGTGAATTTTGGATATTTTCTCATGCATGCCATATGCCAGACGAAGAACAAACGCAAGCGACTGAGACCCATTCTATCGCTTCCCCGTTCACGTCGGACGCAGAGCGATGTTCACTTGTTCTGGGGTATCTCAAACTAACTCAAACCACACAGAATACCACAGTCGAAAATACTCATTACTCATGCAATAAAAACATTGACCTTTTTCTAAGAATTATCTAGAATGCAAAAATATTAAAAGTCTAATAAAGAAGTTTTCATTAGAAGTAGTTCTCCTTGCAGGTAAACTGAACGCGGAAGTTGAGTGTTAAAGTTGAAAAGGAACACTAACCGAAAAATATATTGTAGGTATATCAGTTTACATATAGGTAGGTCAGGTACTTACATGGCTTCACAATTCAGGCACTGCTTATATTTTGTTATTTGACGCCATTGTACAACGTCAGTCTGCCCGTGTTATGAATGTGACTCAAATGTGTATTGTGACCGCAGAATGTTAAGGTTATGTTTAAAAAAAGTTTAGCAGTTCAGTAGTTGATGTACTTTTCGTACTATCAAAGACAGACAGATCGAATATTCTTTATTGCAAATGTTAAATACAAAGTAAAAAAGAACGGCAGAACGGCAACAAAGAAAATGTACAATGGGCGTTCTAAACGTTATACTCTCGATCGATAAACGATCTCTTATGGAAATATACATTATTTATTTGTATTATGAAATTTATCTACCTATAAAGTAATGATGCTGACCGTACACTAACCTATCCAACTCATAATAAGCATTACCTTTTTAAGGATCATTTATACCCACGACGCTAAAAGAGAGGTGTTATAAGTTTGAGGTTTTGTGTGTCTATTTGAGGCACGGAGTATTTGGTTTGAGGCAACGTAACTCCCAAACGATTGGACCAATTATGATGCCGTTTTGCGTGGTCAAAATGGGTCTTAGCTAGTATATTTGACGGTAGATATTTAAAATTTCAAAGTTTTCCTTTTAATTTTTAATTAATATTTATATCGACGATGAATCATTCCCTTTTTTTTGTTTCAGTATCTACAGAAAAATATTAACATTTTCCATGCATCAAGAAAAACAAGAAACGATTATACATGAGGGAGGCTGGATGACAAAGAAATTTCCAACATAGTGCTGGACAGCAAGCGGGAGCAGAATATTAATTTATTAATAGTGTTGTACAAAGTAGAATTAAGCCAAAATGATGCGCTACATACATTCCTTTTTCAAGAGGATATTCGATGATCTCAAACTAAAGAAATTAATACCGCTGAAATTATTATTTTTTGTTCATGCCTCGAGTAAGTACACAAGCTTTTTATTATATTTCATTTGATATTATTGCATAAACATTTATTTTTGAAAAGTTTATTAGTTTATACATAGCACTGTCTAATCAAGTATTTTATTTTAAGTTACGGTATTTAATCTTGCTTATATTATTTTTAACTATTTCACGAATGAATTGTCGAGTAAAAATTATTTAGGGCTGAAGGGATTATATTTTGCAGTTAAATATGTATAGGTATTCATAATTTTGTAACATCACTACATAGTATAAAACAAAGTCGCTATCCACCGTCTGTCTGTCCCTATGTATGCTTAGATCTTTAAAACTAAGCAACGGATTTTTATGAGAGGGTATATATAGAGTAGTATATATAGAGGGTTTATATGTATAATACATGCATATTTACATAAGCATTGCACCCGTGCGAAGCCGGGGCGGGTCGCTAGTATTAGGATAATTCTTGAAATACGTTTTTAATATTTTTTCTGTTTCAGCTTTGTTTGTGCTATACCCGTATTTGACGATACATATGCGGGAGTTGGGAATCAATGTCGAGGAGACAGCCATTATGTCAGCGGTGACTCCGGTCATCTCGATCGTGATGCCACCGCTCGCGGGCATGCTCGCCGACAAGATTGGCAACTTCAGGGTGAGTAAACAGACCAACGTCACTAACAGACACGACCTAGAACGCCTATTGATTTTAAAATCTAGAGAATTCTAAGGAAATATTTAGCGCAGGACCGACCGGTTTGGAGATCCTTGGTCCCCCAAGGACTATGTCCAACAGTGAGCGTATCTCAGCTGAAATGATGATGATGATTTAGTGGCAATCCTAATTTATTATGTGGAGACCAATAAGGGATTTTATATTTGTATATGGTTACGAGTATACGACTAACTTTAATAACCGTGACATGGGCGCCGATTCAAGGAAGTTCACAATTGCACTCTCATGTCAGTAAAAAGAATCTTTTGAAAACAAAGGCTTTAAAATTTACCTACTGTTTAAATTTAAACCTGGAAAATCTGAATGCGTCTTGATTCTTGACCAAATGTGTTAATCATATTGTCAATAATTTTAGCATCCACTGCTACTGTTTTCCTTTAATCGCTTGGTCTCGCGTCTTCCATCGTTAATCGATTAACGTTTTAACAAACAGTTTTTAGTCAATAGTAAAGGTATAGTAAAAAATAAAAAAAATATTATTACATGCCACGATTGGCGAAGGAACATTGGTAGAGAATAGGGTAGAGTCTTTGCTTAGCCTGTAGTTTAGACTCACGATTGCTTAAAAATAATCAACAATAGAATCATTAAATTAATGGTGAGGTAATCTATTAAATGACGTCATTGTTCATCACGTCATCTAAAGTAGAAGCTCAATTACATTTATTTATTATGCTAAGTTTAATACCACTAACGTGTAAACTCTATTGTAGACTGTACAAGTAAGTATAGTTTAGCTTTTCAATTAACTCGTTCGTTTTGACGCAAAGTTTAGACGGGTTCATACGAACTCATTAGCGAGTGTATAAACAGTGGCATTAACGGATGCACGACCGTAACCGCAAAAGTAAAACCTTGTCATACATAACATTGGTCAATTCGCGATGGTACAACAACATAATCATGTCATTGATGATAATTTCGGTGCAAAATCAATTCTTTTATTTCCGCTCCCAAAGCTTTTCCGGTATGGTCTAATGATACAGGTGTAACAGCGTCGAATCCTATTGTTGTAGATGTAAACGGTATATGGGATAATCCTCGAGCGAATCAGATCCAATTCGGGCACAATGAGCGACGAGTAAATACGCCAATATAACCTTTACCTTGCATTGTTGGTGAGGTACCGCGGCCGCGGCGATATACGGACGTTATAGCCCCTTTGTACGAATGGCAGTGCTAATTTTGGTTCGCGATTTATTATGTTTTGTTTATTTTATCGATGCTCGTTTATATTTAATATGCAAATTTTACTTTGGATGGTTTTCCAAAACCTCAAAAAACAATTTTTAACGTAAAATTTTTATTTCTCCGTTTTTATAGATGGAGAAGATCGGACCACTCACACACTGAAAACTGTCTATTTTATGAATAAACTGTCTTATTATTATTCAAAAATCTCGATTAAAAACCATCCAAAGTAAAATTTGCATATTAAATATAAACGAGATTTTATTTCTCCCTTTTAACTTTCGAAGGCGATTTTTTTTTGCTTTTTTTGTGTTGTAAGCATATGAATTTTCAGGAATCTATCTTGAGGTCTTTTAAACAAACAAGTAATAAAATTATAACGATATCATCGATGTCAAATAAATACGCATTATTAGGGATAACTCAAAAACTACTCGTCAGATGTCGCTCAAATTTGAGTGGGACCAAATGAAAAGCACCAGCTTAATAGAGAGGATAATATAAATTTATATGATGACCCAAATGACTACTTACACCCACATTATAATACTTTTAGGAGGTTTACATTTCCGTATTAATTTTGCTTTTAATGAATTTAGAAGGTTTGTTTTTGATCATTTATTTTGGATGTTGACTTTACCTACATAATATTTATTAGAATAGTACCTAACTACTTCTTCGTATTTCATAATAAGTTATAGTCTTGGCGTAGGAGTCACACTGGCTCCATAGTACGCGTAACGCATTTTCCAACAATAAAAAAAGGTACTGATGGCTGCTATTAGAACAATACTGTGTGGTTGCTGATTGTATTACATAATAGTTCAATCTCATATGTTTGATTGTGGTTTAATATTAGCTTCCGTGTATAAGTCGTTGGCTGTTTTCTTTTTTGAACAATTTGTAGGTAGTGGTAATACAATTATGTACATTACATACATGCCAAGGTATCACTCTCATATTTCCAAATGTTTTGAGCAAAGCTTTAGGTAACATTTGGTCACACATTGGTTACCACATCTGGTGGTATGGATAATGGAATTCCTTAATATATTGTCAGGTTACTAGTCTATCGGCTACATAGAATGAGCATCAAACATAAAAAGTTGCTAAACCTTAAGTCACCTACAAACAAGAGCTGAAATATCTCAGCAATCTAGACGAAGCTCTTTTTTATGGAATAGGCCGGTCTGCGCCATGAAGATGGCATAAGGTTCACCTGATGGCCTTTGATGGTTCAAGTGATAACCGCTAGGACATCTGCAATACCATAGGAACCATAAATGCGTTGCCGTCCTTTAAGACAGGAATACGGTCTTTTTTGAAGATTTTAAGGTCGTATCGGTTCGGGAATACGCTGGCAACAGTTGTTCCACAGTTGTGGACAACCAGGCATCAATACTGAGACTGAAAGCCGAGGAAAATCAATTGCAATTTGTCAAACATGCAAGTCTCGAGTCCCAAGTTATTTCAAGAGCATCATTGGGCACGTACTTGGCTTCGTGCGTCATAATCGTCGCTTGCCGGAAGCGACCGCTACTGGCGTCGTCGTCTGTATGAACAACACAATGGCGCGGCACAGGCACACCCAGCCGGCCGTTTGCTTGATACAAAATGCGAAACGACAAATGTGAAAGTAGATGGGCTAGGTGGTGTTTAATTAAAATTATCTCTACTCTGTCGTACTTGTCAGCTTAGGAAAAAAATCAAAGTCCTCTTTTTGTTTACTCTAGGCAGAGAGGTCGTGGTCACGTGGTTTTCAGCACGGCCTTCTTCATTCTCTCCATAGTAACAGTGGCCGAAGTTGCTAAAAATAAGAGAGTGAACAATTGCCGAAAGTCTTTGCCTGGCCTTGACCTTCTGGAGAATAGAAATGTTAGTGGGGAGCCGACTCCATGATATGCAAATCCAAAATTCTCTTCAACATCACATTTCTAATGCATCGATCCGATTACGTTCTCTCTCTTTTATCGACTACGCATTGGCGTAGGTAGGGATTTTTCCTAGGGGGGGCCATGGCCCCCAGCCACTACTATTATAGGTACTATTCTTTTTCTTTTATCTTTGTCCTGACCAAAACTATGTAGTTTTATGTATGAGGAAGAGTATTTTTCTAGGGTGGGCCAACAGCTTTCTAAGGAGGGCCCGGCCCACCCTGCAAAAGCTACGCCTATGCGTCTACGTTTCCGAACCATGGAGCAACACTGGGAACACTAGGTATCTTACAAGGCAATATATTAATGAACTAATACTATTAATTGGCCGCGTGATGCTGGCAGAGTAGAATAGCATCGCCCCGTATCCTCTACAATGGGTGTCGTAGACTAATGGATCAGCAAAGGGGTATTGATCACCTTATACTCCGTCTACCAATCTGCATTGGGCAAGCGTGGTGGGCTGCTGCCTAAACCTCCTTCGGTAAGGAGAGGCCTTGTGTCCCAGAAGTGGGGTGAATTTAAAGGCTGTTTGATGACTATTAATTGCTGTTATTTTTTTGGGTTAATATTCGCATAGACCTCCAAGAGGCTATTGGCCTTTACTTGACTGATATTAAGTGATGAAGTGGGAAGACAGCTACCAAGCTGTTAACACTATTGTTACGGCGACAGGTCTTGATAAGATGGCGGTAGCTAGCCAGGCGAATTCAAAACAAGCCCTACCGCAAACCAAGCTAAGTACAAATTTGCACTTACCTAGAAACCCAGGACCATTGAACTCCGGTTGTCGATCTCGGAGGCGGTTTATTGTCCATTTTATTTTATCGTCATGTAAATTTGTTGAAACAGTTAATATCGTTACAAATTCATAAGCTTATCTTTAAAGGCTGTTAACGTTACCTTGTCTTTTCTATTTTGTTTATATCAACACAACAAATTAAAAAAGACTGCTTTCATAAACAAGTTTGGACTTTGTTATTAATAAATTTATGTGTTCCAATAATTAAACCAAAGCTAAAAAAGTTTTTAAATAAAAACAACCGCCTTCAAAACTAAAAACGGGAAAAATAAAAATTTTGTTGATAAAAATCTAAATGTTTTTTGAGGTCGGTCCCAAATGCAAGTGACAACGGTTTTTTTTATTAAAAACTTTTTTTTAATGCTTTTTAGTGTTTTAAGTATAGAAATTTTTCGGAAACTACCTCAAGATCTTTTAGACACACAAGTGACAAAATTACGATATCATCAATGTCAATGAGATAGGCATTATTAGGGATAACTCAAAAACTAATTGTCAGATGTCCATAAAATTTAAATGGGACCTCATGACAAGCACTAGCTTCCAAAGGTTAAAAGAATATTAAAAATCGGTCCACCCAGTAACGAGTTACATTAAAAAAAAAACATGCAGTCGAATTGATAACCTCCTCCTTTTTTGAAGTCAGTTTAAAATACCTATTCATGTGAGTTATTTCAAATATATTAAATAAACTTTTCTTTTAATTTATTGCAGTAATAACGGCTAAGAACGAGAATATATATTATTAAAATATTGATATTACGAATGTCAAAATTCATGATGCAAAAGTTGAAGATGTGGCTAAAAACAAAGTGCTAATATACTTAGTAGTACTACTAGTATAGTATTATATTATCTGTGGTAGTACAGACTTCTATAGACTGTGGTAGTACATACTTACCTTAAGTACGTTGATGTTTCAAAAGCTTGTGTTAATTCAGAAGAGATTTCCAAAGAATATGAATATATGAATAGCAAGCTCTAAAGACTTAAAATAAATTAACTTAATTATGCATTTAATTTAGGTGCCATCACATAAATGACATTACTACAACGTATTTTTCAACTTCAAAGGGTGCCATCATGTATATTCATTAATTAATTTACTGTATTTATTACTTAAGAACGGCAGAACTGGGAGGAATATACACCCGTGCTTCATAATGTTGCGGTTGCGATTGGCTTGCTACGGCAGTTTTATACTTGGATGGCGTTGTAAATAAATTATAAAACGTATATGTTTTGGAATAAAATCAAAAGTAACCAAATAGTTAATTTACTTAATAAAATTAAATAAATACGTTAAGAATTGAATTTATATTTAAATTCATCTACGCGTAGCTTAAGCATGCAGATTATCGACAGTTTAATTGCGAGTATAATTATGTTAAAGAGGCAGAAACAAAACACGCTCAGATAGCAAATTATCGTCTTAAAGCGTCAAGCCTTCTTTGTTGTTTTCGTTTGTTTACCGTAACATTAAAGTTTTCAACTTATATTTGTATATTATATGTGCATAATTTGGATCACAATCAAGTTGTTCATCAGACATGATGTTGAAAATTGAAGTTATAGTGGAAAATGCTATTTTCGTTCATGCTCGAAAGCACAAATTGTTATCGGCAAAATAAAAATGGAATGTAATCTAAACAATAAATAATTTGACAGTGGTGAAAATTAGAAACATTAAAAGGAACAGGAAAAGAGGAGTTATAAACATAGCTTCATGTTATTCATGGCGCCTGCCTGACGCCTATCCTCATTGGGAACGACTGTTATACTTCGACAGCAGCCGCGAGACCACCAGCTTAACGTGCCTTTCGAAGCAGGGAGGAAAAAGCTCAGCTTTCGTGAACGTTGCGAAAAATGCAGGACCGTGGCGAAATAGACCATATTGCACCTCAAAATCCCTTTTCACAAATTATTAAATAAAATACATGCGTAGAATTTTCCAGTATAGTTTAGCTAACTAATTAATATGTAGGTATCTCAGCTTATGTCTTAATAACAAAAATAATAATAATAATAATAGACGCAATATGTATCTAGTGGTCTCACAGTCCTGTGTAGCAGTAGAAGAGCAGTCACGAGTTTGATTCCCGTCTCAGTATTTGTTCACGGTAGGATGTTTATCTATTTTTTTTACTTTCTCGTATACGTAGTATAGAGGAAGTCTTGTAATCGTTAAAAAAATCGACCTCGAGATTTTGACGGATTTACACTCTTGGACCCTGAGTCCAAAAATACCGTTTTTGGAATTATGTTTGTGCGTTAGCACGATAACTCGAGTATGCTTTAACTTATTGCAACAAAATTTAACATGCATGTATGACATCAAAATATAAGGTTTCTATCAACTTTTGACTGGTTCATCACGAAAGTTAAGCAACCAAGTGCGCGGTCGGTACTCGGATGGGTGATCAAAATTTAACATGCATGTATGACATAAAAAAAAATATAAGGTTTCTATCAACTTTTGAGTCGTTTCCAGTACTTATACGAGAAAGTCAAGGGGAGACCACTCCCGATTTTTTTTTTGTTTCTATTTAACATTTAATTTAACATTTTTCGAACTAATAAGCTTTATCTATGGAGACCTAGTTGAATTCGGACCAAACTCTGTTGTTCCTATAATTCATTCGTAACGTTCTAGAGAAAGTGGGTCGTCAAAGATGTTAGTTCATTGAAAAGATGTAGAACTAAGAACGGTCTCTCATTGTCCTTAAACAACATTTGTATTCTATTGACGTTATTAAACGTGTGTGGTTATTTAACACAGAATATCTATAAATAGTATGCCAAGAAAACAACTTTGCAATATTTATTTAATTTTTGCTCGCTTGGTTTTACCCCGACGCTTGGCAAGTTCAATATATTTTCTTAGATGATTCTATTTCAAAGTAAATCATAATACCAAAACCACTATCATCAATCAATCCAATGATGCAGTTTATGTTTTCATCAAAGTCGGGCTCGCGACTCCTTTGAGCATTTTTCGATATTCCTTATAGTTTAGGATTTGGCCCTGAAGGTTTACTTGGAAAATTTTAGCAGTATATACAGGATATACTGCTAAAATCATTACCCTTCCTTTTGACCTTGCCGTAGTCGGGTAAAAAAGCTTATTGCAATATGAATGATTACTTAAATAATCCAAATGCGTGGGAGTAACATCTGCCCAAAATTTACGCATTTAAAATTATAATTTATTCATATTATAATAAATGATAATATATTTCTACGCTTACACCAAATTATCTAGCCCAAATTAAGCATCATTAAGAACTTGTGTTAAGGATGCTAGATAACGGACATTTTTTTATATACATAATATTTTTTTGATATTTTTATATATAAACATAAATAAATATATAAACAACCATGACTCGTCAACAAATATTCGTGTTCGTCACACAAACATTTGCCGCTACCAGAACTCAAACCCGGACCGCTTGATTTGTAGGCAGCTGTACTGACCGCTCCACCAAGACGGCGTCTATTATTGATACCTATCTATTGACTGTAATAATGTTTTTGAAATCATTACGAAATGTCAGCTGTAGATTTCGCCATTTCTTCTCCATCTCAGAGTAATAATAATAATTTATTAATAATTTTAATTTAAACTGACAAACTTTTCCGATAGTGTCGATTCACTATTATGACCCAATATTAATTGCAGACAAGAATCGTGATCTCAATTTCACACAAAACATCGAAGAAAACAGTTTAAATTAGCGAAAATATTTATGAATAGCAATAAAAAATGACACACACTGATGCAAAGTTTATGTTATAATTTGTTTACAATATCCTTATTGTGTCACCTGACATAGACAATCGGTTTAGCGTGCACATAATTGAGTGTGTGACACGCGACAATTTGTAGCTGAGAATAAAATTTATATGATTACAGCAACAGTTACTACGACTACTTACAAATGCTATAGGAAATTCATAAGACGGCCAATAAATTACTGGTGAATGATATTATTTATTTTATGATGAACAAACAATGACAGACAAAATTGTCTTGGTATAAAAATAAAACATTTTTAGCAAAAAAATACGAAATCCGACTTCCAGACGTACAAATTTAAACTAAAAAGTAAAAAATGAATAATATTTCTATTAAGTAGTTGAAAAGAGCGTTATAGAAAATCAAGGAAATTATTGTAAACCTAAGTATTAGAAATAGGATAATCCTATTAGAAATAGGATAATCCTATTTCTAAAACTCAGTCAATACAACACTTTTGTTTTTTAATTATTATTAAGAAACTGGTTATGACAGGCAGCACCTTCTTTCGTTTTTTGATTGTTAATTAGTTTATGATTATTATAAATTGCCATAATATAGGAATGAAGTATTGTGATCAAAATAAACATTTTTCCTCAAGTGACTCCCATTCCCCCCATCACCGCTACAAAAAAAAAACATACAGGCGAATCTCTATTCGCCTGTATTCCTTTTTTTTTGAAGTCGATTAAAAATAAATTTTAATGTATTAGAAAAGGAAATGGATTCAACGTAACATATAAGATTAAAAATGGCAAATATTGAGAGATGAATAATGTGAATTCTATCTTAGTTATTCTTAGTCGCCATCGTGGTGGAGTGGTATAGCTGCCTACCAATCTGCCTACCATCAAGCGGTCCGGGTTCGAATCCTGGTAGCAGCAAATATTAGGAAGAGGAAAAGTTTGAGTTTGTTTGCTTGTAGGAAGTAATCTTTGGATTTTGAAAATTTGTACTATCTCCATTACAAAGTTACATTATTACTGAATGACATAGGCTATATTTGATTGTGATAAGTTTATGATAAATTATATAATTTATACACGTCAGAAGAGTGAGAGCATAACTAATGAAATAAATTGATGACAAAAGACATTTCTATTCTACCTACCCGAATATTAATCTATAGTTCCGAGCCAAAAATATCGGAGTGCATCCATCTTTTCGCTGCAACATCTCTATTCTAGGATGATATTAGCACGTGTAAAATTGTACTTAAAACGGCGTTCATCTGATGATCATGCAACGTAAACGCTACATCCTGTTGTCAACCTTTTGACAGCAATTTGCACTATTTTCCATTCTGTTCAATTCAGTATTCATTTAAATACAACAACAGCTTAGATAATAATTTTCTTTTCGATTAGTAGTACAAAGCATAAAAATTAAATAAATATTGAAATACTGTAAATTAAAAAGAAGAATGAATATTGTCATCTTTGTTGAATGGAATGTTTTCTCGTAACTTTATCAACGGAAAGTAAGTTGAATGGAACAGAAAGTAATAATAATTTATAAGTTTAAGTTTAGCACTATTTAATAAGGAAACAGATGTTATTTTTTGGTAATCTTTTCATTGTGCCAGTGATTGACGATTTGTGACGATGAAAGAGTAGCACTGATAGCACTAAATGACTTAAATTAAATTTACCTAAGCAAGATGTCTAAGCATAAATGTTCGTTTCACACCATGAGCTGATCATACCAACATCGCGGTGCAAAACGCGAAAGGACATTTTTTGAAGGTGTCATTTCTAACAATGGTATGAATCGTTGAATGCCTTCTTCTTAGAGGGCGTTTTACACCACATGTCATGGTTTGTAGAACATGATTTTACTTATCGGGAACATATTTTTCCATACATATGTATTGAAACCTAAATAGTGTCCAAGTTCCCAATTTCTAATAATTATAATTTTTACATTCAACACGACGGATCTTTATATTTTCTACTTCATCTTCTTCAATCGGGCGGTCTCCGCAAATCGACGTCTATTGCGCCTGTTTTGCGTCTTATCTTTAATTTCATCATCATCAGCAGCTCATATAATGTCCCCATTGAGGGGCTCGAGTTACCCCACATTAGGGGCAATTAGGCCTTAGTCAACCACGCTGACCAAGTGCGGGTTGGTCGACTTCACACACATGCTAAGAATTTCTTCATAGGTGTGTGCAGGTTTCCTCACGATGTTTTCCTGTACCGTAAAAGCGTCGATTAAACGTACATATGAATTCAAAATTTGAAAACACATTGAGACGTGGTGGGGTTCGAACCGGTGCCTCCCGGGTGGAAGACAACGCTCTTACGCACTACACCACCGACGCTTTTTCATTTTTATACTTAATATCTTTTTATTTTTCAGTTGCTGTTAGCACTATCGTCGGCACTGGGCGGTGTGTCCGCGTTGCTCTTGCTGGCTGTGCCCGTGGGCCGGCTGACCATTACCTTTCCGCCCGCCGTGGAGTTGCTGGCCATCTGCGAGGGCGAGCTGCAGCTGGCGCACGTACATGACTATCCTTGCGAGCCTGTGCATCCCTATCCCTATGATGTTAATTTCACGTAAGTAACTATAAATAATTAAGTTTTGAGATGGTAAATAAACTTACGGAAATAATTATTGTAATTGACATTTTGAAACCTATGGAACAGATTCAAATGTTGCTATCGTACACCACACTGCTACAAGTAATAAATTTGTGTGCTCTAACTCTAAAATACCACTGTGGCATCTATCTCTAATAAGTATCATATAGGCTTTACTTCTCACGGATATTGACAACCACGATCAGTTACTCCACTTTCTAATGCTTAGAAGTATTATGTAACTCCATAATCAATATTGTTGCAGCATTGCATCTTGCGGTTTCGTCTGCGATTTGCCGGACGGTATTTCGACGGAGGAGAGAGATGCCATATTGCATACTCACTCATACGAAATACACCTACAATCACCATTGAATGCTCAGAGACTTGTATACAGGCACACGGTGTCTGCTCTACTAACACATACAATGGCTCCAAAGAAGGATCACAGCACGACTCGAATTATGACCAATGACTTGTACTTTAACACGACTATTGCAAATATTTCTGACAGCCAGATTTTCTTCCCCGCACCACAGCTGTATAACGTGGATTGTATTGATAACTCGACGGACGACATATGTACCTTCGGTGGTGAACACGCTTTTGAGAATGGACCAGAAGAGGCTATAGAAGAGACTCATACATTTCGTATAGCGCATGACGAAGAAAGTTCAATGCTCAATGTCGTGGGCAACTCGACAGAATTAGTGGTAAACTATGAGTGCCACGACTATTTCAATGACGTAAGTATAAATATTTGCGTATGTTTGACTTATTTGATGACTTTGTTATTTTTATATACATTTTTTAATAATTTTAGGCTTTCGAGCAAGAAGGCGTTAAAGTGCACGTGACTTCGATGCAGCTGTCACGTTGCTCGGCCGCATGCGCCGGCACGGTACCTCGGAAGACCCTGTGTCAAAACAAGCAGCAGCATGTTGAGTTAGACCCCGCCTTTACGTTTTGGGCTTATCTAGCTGTAAGTAAAATTTAATTATTAGATTTTTTTCATCAATTTGTATGTACTTGTATCCAATTTGCCAAAGCGCATTTGCCAGGAAGGCGACGTTTTTCGAGGATAAAGTAATAAAGTTAATAGAGTGGGAGGTGGATCATGATGATTGCCTAATTCTACGACAGCCGTTTTCAAGGGGAGCACTACAAGCACGTGGTGCGTTAACGTACACGCATGCAGATTGAGAGGCGGAACCGTTAATGGAAAGATTGCCGGGCGATCGTCGCTAACTAGCTAATGGCGAACTTGATCCGCGCGACCGAAGTGCCCGCGGCCTCATTCCGACTGCACCCAGTCCCGTCCTACTGCACGACTCGTTGCTTACAGTTTTTATGTGTGTTTTCTAACAAATGCGTGACAAGAATCCAATAATATCACATTGACGCTACGTCGTGGTGGAGTGGTCGCAGTACCTATAGCTACACATCGAGTGGTCCGGGTTCGAATCCTGGTAGCGGCAAATATTTGTGTGACGAACACGAATATTTGTTAGCGATTCATGGCTGTTTATATATTTATTTAATTTTATATAAAAATATCTATAATAGTATCCATAACACAAGTGCTTAATAATACTTACTTTGGGCTAGATAATTGGCGTGAGCGTGGAAATATATTATTATTACTTGCTGATTACTTTTCATACAGGCGAAGCAACTCTTCTGAGAAGTATCTAACGATGGGCTAATGTCAACAAATTTATTGTTTGATGTTACTTGGGTAATATTAGTAGGTAGGTATACCGTATGAGTTGTTAGCAAATATTTGTTTATTTTATTAAAAACGACATTGATATGGTTGTCTTGTTCTAACCAGTTGCAGCTATACAGGGTGTCCCAAAAAATAGTGTAAAGCTGAAGCCCAGAGATAGAGTAGCCCTATACAAACCCGAATAACGCCTATGTATGTTCTACGATTTTTTGTAGTTTTCGAGATATGATTTTTTAAAGTTTTTTCAGTAGTTTCTAACTTTCAAGACATTTTTGTGCATAATGATGTGTAAACATAGATGCAGCCTTGATTTTTTTTCTCACATAGCTGAATATATAAATATTATTGTTTTAGACTGTGTTGCTGATTGTTTTAGAATGTGATTTTTTCAGATCAATTAATTGTAGGTGTTTAAGATTAGGTGGTTACAGTAAAATATTAGCTTAAAGCTTTCACATTTTTGATTTCAACAGAAATAATATCGAGATTTGGTGTTAAAAAATGGTCATCACGACACAGACATACTGTTTATTAGATTTTTAGACCTTATTAGACCGCTCTCGCATTTCAGATAGGTAATATTTCCCACAGCTTTTTCGCACATTTCAATAATTAATTTCTTGCACAAAAAGAAAAAATATTAACAATTCTAAATTAATAGAGTTTACTTGTATAAAAAAAATTGAGCCATATATGAACAACATGCATATTCCCTATTGTAATGAGTATTCAATTCAACTTTAGGGCTTAGTAGTAGCACCCACAGATTTAATAATAAGAGGAGATAGGCCAAGCCGGCGTTTAACTTGCGACAAGTGTATGCCCAGTGGGCATACATTGCCGCCAGTTCGTCGTCCGATAAAGTCGAGTGTATACGTACGTACGTATGTCAGAAAGAAATATCCGTTTTTCTTTCAAAATGCCGTCCTGTTCAACTGCAACATGCAATCTTTGCAGTGAATCAGTTATTTATCAAGTAATGGAATAACTCTTCACACGTAAGAACCGAAAAACTTAGATTTATATTTAAAAAACAATATTTAAACAAATAGTCCGACTATTATTCATAAAAACACAATCGCTTTAAATTATGCGTTACTATCTTACAAATTGTATTATATTGCGGCTGTGCTTAACTTTATATTACGGCATGCTCAACTAGAACCATTTTATATAGTACGGCCGGTGATCGCGTCACTCCGACTTCCTATGAACTCAGCGATTTGACCGATCTCCTTTGCGGCTGTGCTTAACTTTCATTGCTTCGCAGTCCTTATGACGTGCGCAATGAATAGTGTATATTACGGCATGCTCAACTAGAGCCATGTTATGTAGTACGGCCGCTGATAGCGACGCGACACTCGGTCTTCCTATGAACTCAGCGATTCGACCGATCTCCTTAGATTGATATATCTGTGGTAGCACCGCTTAACAATGTCAGTCGCCTCAACAATAGTGTTAAAGTCTTTCAATGGTTGAAGATTACGGGTGATATTCGCTTCCACCATCGACCTTATCATCACTTACCATCAAGAGGGATGATAAACAAGAGCTTCCCCGTCAAACGTAATAAATAATTTAATCGTTCTAATTTAAATACATAGGTACTAATGTACTATATAATAGTCGCTAAACTTTATTTGTAGTGTTTTTAACTATCTTCCTCTGTGCACTTTTTCACTTTTCTAAAATATGGGGTTATTTGAATGAGGCTTAGGTGCTAAGTATATGTCAGCATTCATCTATGGGTCAGCATCGCAGAGCTGGTTTGAGCACATTTTGCTCTCCAAATCTGTCTATAGGTTTGTATAAACAAATATCTAGTTATCTTCCGGTAAATTGACTGAAATACATAATGTATATTATAAGAATTAATTATTCAATTTATCATAGAAAGGAGTAAACATCTCTATTTTTTCTAGTGTTATAATAGCAACATAAGTTTATCTAAGTATTAAGTTTTCGATTCAGCCGCTATTGTTGTTAGTATGCTAGTACCACAGTCTATATAAGTTTTTAATAGTATTGTGTTCTACTACTAAACTAGTAGGTATGCTTCATTTTTCAATATACATAATTGGAAGTAAGTAGGTATGTGTAACATAACATTTAGAAATGATAAATAGCTACATATCAATTCAAGATCAATTGTATTCGAGGAAACACATCGACGATATTCTAGGTATTATAAAACCATTGTTATTTTCACACAATTAACATTTCAGCATACTGCATTGTCTTTTGTTTGATATTATGGTTGTTGAATACATTCTTGTCAGAAGCATTGAGTTTATAAAGACTAACTTCCGTACGTGAGTGCGTCTGCGTAGACCTCTCTTATTTTTTCGGTTGATAAAATAATAAAGCGATAATCCCTTACACCCATGATACATAAAATAAATAAAAAATAGATTGTTTTGCACATCCAAGGATATAGTTTTCCTAATTTTGCAAGAGAAAAAACTTATTTTATTTATATATTTCTTATATAATTAATTACATTGTTTTTACAGCGTACTCATTTGCCCACTAACCTAAAAAACTTATTGATTTTAGTGTTGAAAAATTGTATTGAGAAAAATCGTGTTTCATAAAGATGACATTGTTCTGATATTTCTAGCTTAAGGATATTAAAGAAAAAAAAACCGGCCAAGTGCGAGTCGGACTCGCACACCGAGGGTTCCTCGGTATAAACTGCTGTATCTTTTGATCGCGTTAACTTAGAAGTTTGATTTTTTCACTGCTTAAAGGGACAATAGACCTAGGTATTTGGTATAAATTTCAATTTGATACCTTTATTCGTTCGTGAGAATTAAGGTAGTAAGTTTCATTTTATTAAAATATTTTTATCATATTATACTAAAAAAATGTGATTTCGCAATTTTTCCTATATTTGCATTATATGACAATGCTTCATGCCAAATTTCAAGATTCTGAGTTTACGGGAAGTATCCTGTAGGTTTTGATTCCTTTGCGAGTGTCGGAAATTTGTTGAAAATATCGACATAATCGGCTGTATCTTTTGATTGGCTTGGCTTAGAAGTTTGATATTTTCACAGCTTAAAGGGGCAATAGACCTGAGTATTTCATGTGAATTTCAGCTTGATACGTCCACACGTTCTTGAGATAAAGGGTCTTGACAGACAGACAGACGGACAACAAAGTGATCCTATAAGGGTTCCGTTTTTTCCTTTTAAGGTACGGAACCCTAAAAATGGTCTAAAATTAAACCTAATCCTATCTCTTTCGTAGATTCAATCATTAAGTCGTTGACGCTCTTGAGAAAAAAATCACAAAAACATATTGTCTATTTGTTATCAATTGTTTGTGTGTTGTTTTTGTAATATATTATTTATATGGCTTGGTAGTTATTATAAGTACAAAATTTTCTTTCTGTTTGTCTATTTATAATTTTAGATATAGGTATGTACATATAACTATTTAAAAAATGTCCTAGGATCTTCTTTAGGAAAACATAAGATATTTTTTTTATTTATTTTTTCTTTATTGAGGTAAACACACAGCAATACAATTATACATACGGATTAAACATAGTAAACATTACAGATTGCCAACAAAGTTTCCAGTAATAAGGTTTTACATATATCGAAGGAATACAATGAATAAATAAAGTAAAGCGATAATCTATATATTATAGATCTTATATATCAAAAAAGCGATTAGGGATCGAACTTTTTATAAATAGGAGTAAAAACAAATGCGACGGGTGCTGTCAGTTGCAACATTGGTTTTCTAATGAACGGCACAAATACTTTAACGTTAAGATTAAACGAAACACACCTCGAAGTTCATTGACTATTTATTAACATAGATAATAAATTCATTGAAGTACTAACATGCAGTATGTAATATTATTTTATTGTTAAGCTATCCTGCTGTAAATAAATCCAGAACTTGGTTTACTGACAAGCAAAATGGTCACAAACTAATTGTTAAGCTAGGATAAGAGCTTAGATATTATTTCACAATGCTCTGTCGAGACGTTCCGGCCTTGTCCTAGTTAGAGGTAAGACTCATATGCTTAAGATACGTGTTAAACAATTGTGTACTAATATTATACGTATAACATTACTCGGTTCCGATGTATAATTCGTTTTGTCGCCGTGCTTATTGGTGCAGTAATAACCAATAACATATTACCTAAGTTACACAATGATTCTGAGCTATATTTTGAACGACGGATGACTAATAGGTACAAATCTAAAAAGTATTCGTTACCAGAAGCAAATTTAGGGCGTTTTCACTGTATTTAATTTGAAAAATAGCAAATGGAAATTTTAGGAAACAAAAAGTTTGTAATTGAAATTTAGTCAAATAAATTATTTGTGAAATATTATTTTTGGTTTTTGTAACTTGTTGACATGTCACATTTTAAAAACATAATTAATAATGCATTTTTGAAATGCCTGCTTGTCATTTAAATGTTAACGTTTTGATGTCCTTGTTAAACTTAGACAACGAATCCTGTTGTTAAAGCATTAGTTTGCGTAATGAAACATTGACAAATGTAGCTTGTGAAATGGTAATTTGCTAATGAATTGTGTGTGAGACATTATAGACCCTAAAAACCTCTAAAAAATCGGTAGTGGTCTCCCTTTGACTTTCTCGTATACCGGAAACGACTCAAAAGTTCATAGAAACCTTATATTTTGATGTTATACATGTAATAGGTTGGGGAAAAAGTTTCTTCGCATTTTTTAAGAAAATTCAAAACATTTTTTAATATAGTTTATTTACATTTGACTAAAGTATGTAGGTACCATTTTGTTCGATAACTTTTTGCCATCTTGTAGGTAGGGACATGATCCCATTGCTATAGAAATTTTGGGACTTCTGGTCAAAATATCGCGACAAGTGGTTTTGGCAGTCCTCTCGTGATGTTAACCTGACACTGCCTAAAGAATTCCGAAGAGACCGAAACAGGTGGAAATCTGAAGGTGCAAGGTCAGGACTATACGGCGGATGCATTAACACCTCCCAGCCAAAATCTCTTAATTTTTGCTGAGTGGCTAAAGATGTGTGAGGTCTAGCGTTATCATGATGAAAAACCACACCCCTTCTGTTGATTAATTCCGGCCGCTTTCTCTCAACTTCTTGCTTTAATCTCATCAGTTGTTCGCAGTAGAGTTCAGAATCGATGGTCCTGCCTGGTGGTAACAGCTCATAATGAATAATGCCCTTCCAATCCCACCACACACACAGCATCACCTTGTTGCGAGTTAACCCGGGTTTCGCCACAGTCTGTGAAGCCTGACCGGCCTTTGACCACGACCTTTGTCGCACGTTCTCGTCGTACGTGATCCACTTCTCATCACCAGTTATCAGCTTCTTCAAAAATGGTTCGGTTTCATTACGTCGTAATAAAGAATCACAAATGAGTACACGGTTCATTAGGTTTCTTTCAGTGAGCTCGTGAGGTACCCAAATGTCGAGCTTTTTTGTGTACCCAGTTTTTTTCAAATGCGCCAAAACTGTTTTGTGGTCAATTCCCAGTTCTTCAGCTACGTCGTAACTACTGACATGCCGATCTTGCTCCACTTTTTCAAAAATGGCATCCATTTTATCTGTAATAGGGCGACCAGAGCGACGTGCATCTTTGACATCAAAATTTTCGGATTGAAAACGCTTAAACCAAATTTGTGCTACTCTCACAGACACTGCACTAGGTCCATAAACATCGCAAATTTTTTTCGCGGCTTGCGTTGCATTTTTACCTTTTTTGTAGAAAAATTTTAAAATGTATCGAATTTCTTCATTAGATTCACTCATCTTGGCGGTACGAAAAACAAATGAAAATCACACATTTTCCTAATTTGAATTTGGGATTATGTTCTTTAAAATTTAAACTTTCAATGATACCAAAACCAGCCAGATACAAATAGTATAGCCAAAGAGATTTTATTACAAGTTTATACATACTATAATGCGAAAAGACTTTTTCCCCAACCTAATATATTAAATTTGGTTGCAATAAGTTAAAGCATACTCGAGTTATCGTTCTAACGCAGAGACACACAGACATAATTCCAAAAAAAATATTTTTGGACTCAGGGAGGTCCAAAACGTGTAAATCCGTTAAAATCTTGAGGTCGAATTTTTTGACGATTACAAGACTTCCCTTATATTACGTATTCGAGAAAGTAAAAATGATGGATTGCCATACAAACTTTCATTCCCTGTTTTATACCTTTATGGGTGTCGAGAATGTCGAGAAATCCTAAAATAGGAAGCCGAGAGGTCAAATACCAATTATTATGGATATTACGAGTACTTTAAAAATATGTGGGCTTTGCTTAAATTAAATGAAATAGCTCAATAATCAAATTATCCTAAAATATGTCTTTCTTAATTTTTTACCGAAAGACCATGTACATACAATTTATGGATTTTTCTTTAAAAATGATGAATTTACATATAAACTTTCATCCACAATTTTACCCCCTTAGGCAGAATTTCAAAAAATCTGGCCTTCCCTTGTTTACATTATAAAAGGAACCTTTGTGCAAAATTTCTGGTATCTAGGTCCAAGGGTATGGGCTGAGCTTTGATCAATTAGTCAGTCAGGACTTTTCTTTTTAAATAATATTATACAGATTAAAATATGTAAAAAGAAAATATCTAATCTTATTACCTTCGCCCAGGCTGAGGCTGAGACACATACTCAATACTACGTTTAATAACCAGGGTGGTAAAATAAAGAATGTCTCAGAACGCAGATATTTGATTAATATGTGATCTGAGGCATTCTTTTTTACCGCCCGAGGCATAAACACGTTATAATTATCATTTAGCTGCTCCAATGTATGAATTCCGGATCTTCGTAATGTAATAATATGCTTTCTTCTTCAATAATTCTCAATCACCTGTCATCATCGCGTCAACTCCTTGCTTTGCTGATACTTAGTGCTACAATTTGAAAAATCAAATCAATCAATTAGAAGTTTCTAACATTCTTAATACAAAATAGCCTAAATTTTTCACGTTGAAGAATGTCCACTAGATGTTTCGAAATCCAACATCATTTAAAACCACAAGGCTGCGATTTAATTGAATAGTTTAATGTTAAGTATGTAAATTGGAGTAAAGTGGCACATACAACTTAAATTGGCCTGCTTTTTTTTTAGTACCTACGTATCTTGTGATCTTGAATAAATCCCTAACATCAATCGATAAGCAGGCGCCATGGTCTTGCGTTCTTAGTAACAATCCTGAAAGTTAAGCAACGAAGTACGCGGTCGGTACTCGGATAGATGACCGAAATTTTTTAAAAATGTTTTTCGTCCGTGCTTCGGAAGGCTCTTCAAGCTGGTGGTACCGGGTGCTGTCAAAATATAGCAGTTGTTTCCAAGGAGGATTGGTGTCAGGTAGTCGAAATCCTTAATATTGTCGCTAAACTGCACCGATCCCAAATCATTTGGGACCAGGGTAGGAAAATGATGAGACCCTAACATACAATGTTATCGATGTAAGTATTGTGTGTAGGTTTGTGAAGAAATCGTATTTTTGTGCTATAAGGTAATTAGTCACCGTAATACCTATATAATCTAAAAACTTTCTACCACTTTTTAAGAAAATTGCGCAGACGGAGGAGCATGAATTTTGCACACTTAAAATTTATTTATATGGAGAAAGAGTGCAGAATGCTTATATATTTTTTTAAATTATGCTTAAAAAGACATTAATCAATAAAAAAAACATTACACACACTAACATGTATTTGACACACACGCATTGAATATAAGAATGTCCGTTAATAATAAGAGACAATAACATGCTTCAACAACAACTTTTTTATTTTCTCGTTGTAGAATAGAGGAAGTCTTGTAATCGTCAAAAAATTCGACCTCGAGATTTTGACGGATTTACACGTTTAAGACTTCCGCGAGTCCAAAAATACAGGTTTTAGAATTTTTTTATGGGTGTGTGTGTGTGTGTGTGTGTGTGTGTGTCTGTGCGTTAGCACGATAACTCGAGTATGCTTTAACTTATTGCAACCAAAGGAGATGTTTCAAACTGGCCCATGTCTTGTACACTATCTCAAAAAATGGAGAAAAAATAAATGATTCTGGGAAATTTACAACTAAATATAAATAATGTATAGTTTTTTGGCTTAAAACAATTGAACTTCTTAGTTCACTTTGTATATGGCAACTATAGATAGCTTACCTATCTATTACACTAAAAAAAAAACTGGAGCGTTCCGTTCCGAATTGCTGTTTTAACTCTTTAGACATATTCTTTCTAATCTGTGGTTTTAACGCGTACAAAGTCAGCACTACGCATGCATTACCCCATTAACAAATTAAGATGGAACAAATTATGAAATAATCATTCGTATTTAAATGAAATATCCCAAACGTTAAAATATATTACACGGTTATTTTGATGTTTCGTCAAGAGCGAATAATATCTAAAGATTATTTTCTTAAGATTATTACGTTAAGGCTTATTTTCTTTGCTTTCGCTAGTATATCGTTGTTTGTCACACGATGTCACGTAGTATCTCTAACTAGTCTGTGGTCATAAAGTGACATCTTCCGCCATGATGGTGGTCTGTTGTGTTGCAATAATTGCATTATTTAAACAACTTAAGCCAAAAAACAGAGCTTGTAAATAGGAATTTAACACTTGAGAACTGTTTTATAAATTATTGCCTACATTTTGAATAACTGTACAACTATATGGGCCAGACTCCATACATTCTGGAACATCTCCTTTAACATGCATGTATGACATCAAAATATAAGGTTTCTATCAACTTTTGAGTAGTCGATCACGAAAGTTAAGCAACCAAGTGCGCGGTCGCTACTCGGATGGGTGACCAAAATTTAACATGCATGTAGGGATATCAAAATATAAGGTTGGCTCAAAAGTTGACAGAAACCATGGTTCTTCTGAGCCGTTGCCGGTATACGAGAATATCAAGGGGAGACCACTGCCGATTTTTTTAATTTGCCTTGGCGGGAGTGACACAACAGTATTACCTACCTACAATCGTCTAAGGCTACAGTAACAGCTTATCATCAGACGGGTCGTATGCTTGTTTACCAATCACATCGCATAAAAAAGTAAAGATAAGGTAGCCAATGGCTCATTCTGTTCAGGATTTACGGGGAAAAGCGCTTGTACCCTTCTTCCACTTCATATTAAACTAAACTTAAATTTCCCCCGCGGGAGATGTTCTATGGAGGCTTTGCTTATAAGCTAGAGGCAAAGACCAAGAGGACTCCACAAAAGTTCTTTTTAATAACTCAGATGTTGCTGTGTAGGCTGTCAGCAATCGACGGCAAAAGTCCGTTAAAAATACTAAAACCCTTAATTATTTAATCTTCAGGTGCGAGTGTTCATCGGAATCATCGGCGGGACGGCTTTCGCGATGTTTGAAGGTGCCGTGATCGCCATAGTGAGGGAACAACGCGCAGACTACGGGCTCCAGCGAGTGTACGGCAGCATCGGTGGCATGATCTCGTCGCCGCTCTCGGGGCTGCTCATTGACTACGTTAGCAGAGGAAAGGGGTACACCGACTTTAGGTAAGTTTTAATAATAATGTTTATTTAATTCTCTTTCATAATATAGCCATAACAAAAGTTTTGATTAAGAAAATCATCATCAACAGCTCATATAATGTCCCCAGGCTCGAGCCTACCCCACATTAGGGGTGATTAGGCCTTAGTCAACCACGCTGGCCAAGTGCGGGTTGGTCGACTTCACACACAACCTAAGAATTTCTTCATAGGTGTGTGCAGGTTTCCTCACGATGTTTTCCTTCACAGTAAAAGCGTCGATTAAACGTACATATGTATTCAAAATTTGAAAACACATTGGTACGTGGCGGGGATCGAACCAGTGCCTCCTGGGTGGAAGGCGACGCTCTTACGCACTACGCCATCGACGCTTTCTTTAAGAAAAACTTAAGAACAATTTAATAACTATATTGTGAGAGAAAACCTGTGTTACAAATTACCAGGCTCTCACCACCTCACTATTAGACGATTAACTACTTTTAACACACTTCTTTATGTTGATATTTATGTTAGCTACTTTTGCAAAATTGTAAATTGTTTTGTGCAACGTGCCGAGAAGTTAACATTTCATTTTTTCACAAACATCCGCTTTGCATTGTCGATGCTGATAGAAATCAGCATCGACAATGCAAAAAAATGAATGCCTATTCTTTTACTTAGCCAACGTTAAGATATCTAGGTAAGTAAAGGTATCTAGGTACTGGTCCCTGGAACTTACTAAGAAACATTAAAATAAAGTTTGTTTGTAAAATACGGTCCGTTAAAAAACTTTTCATGCAAAACAATTTATCTAAGAAGTTAACCACATAAAGAGGTGTTTATTTACATCTGCCTTAACTATTTTTTCTGCGCCGATGTTCTTTGCTTGTAAGTGTGATTAACATCGAATATGTCATTAAGTCGTATTGACCTTATATTTTGCCTTGAATTTGGAAGATTCTTCGCTTATTATGCTATTACTGTTTACACAATCACACGAGAAGGAACTGGAGGAAAAAACTAAAAAAGCTGAATATTTATGACAATAAATCCAATTAATAATGATTAGAAGAGATTTTTATAGCATAGAATTTAATGAAAACAAGTCAATATTCAAATTTTTGACCATAATTAAAGAATTGAATAATCGTCTTTATTTGTTGTGTGTTTTCTTATAAACAACAGATCGATAACATTGTAGTACCTACCTACTTATTTTGGGCGGCTTATTCCACAACTGAAATGTAAAAAAGGGGTCATAACTATTTTTTTGTGGGCTAAATCGTGTTGAAGCTAGTTATTTTTAAAAATATTATAAAACGATTTGGTTTCGAGATGGATCTCTAGTCCAGTCAACAAGTTCAAAAACGTGAAAAATAGAGATAAAGCTCCTAAAAATATGAGCAATAGCTCATTGGATTCGGAACGACCTCTAGAAAAATGAGTTTTGAGGATTTTACTGCACGTAAAAAATTGCAATTGTTATTAACAAAATAAGATGAAAAAAAAGAGGTATTTACGTTTTTGTTAATAACTCATAAACTATTAATATTTAAGATATTTGGAAAAAAGGTCCTTAAAGAGGAGGAAATTTCCGAAAAAAAAGTCCCAGCTCCCGGAACTCTACATCTATTATTTATAATTTTAATTTAACGCTGAAAATAGGGCTCCGCGCAGCCATTACGGCATAAAAAAAAAAAATTTTCTATTTTTTATAACGCTTTTATATTAAATTTTTTTTTAGTATTTTGATATATATGGCTGTTTTTGTTATTTTTTTTAGCTTTAGAAAAAAATATAACGGTAGTTAGAATTGGTTTATAACAAATTGTTAAGTTAACAAACAATGAAATTATTGATAAAAAAAATTTTTTTTTCAATTTACCTATGAAGAAATGCCAATTATGATTTTTAAAGAGAAAATCATTCCCTAACTAATTATTTAAACAATCGAAATATAAAAAAAACGATTATAAACAATAAAAAAAATTATTTAAGAAAAATTTTTTTTTTAAAAAATCGTTATTTTGCCAAGACAACATAATGGTAAAAAAAAAATTCTTTAAATATTAAACTTGTCTATTTGTTTATAAACAATTTCTTAACAAATGATGTAAAAAAATTTTTTCCGATGTTACTTAATGCCATTGTTGGATAAGAAAGCAGCAATAATATAACATTTGTTTAAAAAAATTTTTTTAATAACATTTCTTAAACTTTTCATTTTTTGTTAACTTTAAAAAATTGTTATAAACAAAATAATTAACTTTTCATCCCACCACCTCGGAAAGTGTAATTTTGCGCTTCGAAATCTGGCTGGAAAATTCTATTTTATTCGCTTGAGTGGCAAAGTAGATTTGAATTTAGAACATCACATATAATGAGTACTCAATATAATTGTAAATTCAAAACGTCATTAAACCTATTTAATGTAACCTCTATGGTGCCAAATTTATGATTAGAACTTTTTAAATTGTGAAAAAATTCTTTTTCATTTTGTCATTTCCTCGCTGAGGTGGGATGAAAAGTTACGTATTGCACTCGAGTGGAAAGATTTTTCACCTTGTGCTCGTTTGTTTCCCTCGCTGACGCTCAGGATTCTAATTTAGAATCACTCGCTGCGCTCGTGATTCAACTTTAGAATCCTTCGCTTGCTCGGTCATCCAAATCGAGCACGCGGTTAAAAAGGAACTTTCCACTCTTGTATAATAAATAACTATTAATAAACTTTTATCGCGGGATCTTGTTAAGTATATATATAAGAAGAGCTCCACAGAGCCAAAAATTTATAGGTTTATTATTTAAATTTTTATGTCGTCATTTATGAAAACGGAGATAGGAAAAAAATTCGTTAATTAACAATTGCATAACTTTTTGAAAAATTAATTTAAAATTTTTTTTCCAACGGGAATATATTCTTTCAAGTATCTGGATGACACCATAATTTATTTAAATTTTTAAATTCATATTTGTTACTATAAAAAAATAATTTTATGTAAGAAACTGTCTTTAACGGCAGTGCGCCCATGCCGTAATGGCTGCGCGGAGCCCTATTTTCAGCGTTAAATTAAAATTATAAATAATAGATGTAGAGTTCCGGGAGCTGGGATTTTTTTTTGGAAATTTCCTCCTCTTTAAGGACCTTTTTTCCAAATATCTTAAATATTAATAGTTTATGAGTTATTAACAAAAACGTAAATACCTCTTTTTTTTCATCTTATTTTGTTAATAACAATTGCAATTTTTTACGTGCAGTAAAATCCTCAAAACTCATTTTTCTAGAGGTCGTTCCGAATCCAATGAGCTATTGCTCATATTTTTAGGAGCTTTATCTCTATTTTTCACGTTTTTGAACTTGTTGACTGGACTACTCGCCCAAAAATTAGAAGCCCGCTCCTTTGTCCAACTCCTGAAGTATTTCTATAATGCAGAAAGATTTGTGCACAGATATGGGAAGTAAATACATTGATTGTTGATAATATGCTATAAATTTGAATGAATAATAATTTACAAATTTGGAAAAGCCAAAGCTTTTTGTAACTTAAAGCATCATTTGTATAAGTCAAAATTCAGTGGTAAATGCAGTTTTATTATCTACTTAAATCATTTAATTAAACAACAAAAATCGGAGAAACAGGGTTTGCTACTAACGATCAAATATCATCCTGATCCATCTATGGCAGAAGCTTACTTACTATCACAGTAAAGGAAATGACATACATGCTGTCTTAGCAAAGTCATTATACATGAGTTCGATAAAGACCAGGGTTTTACCGTGGGTCAGGATGACCAGTTACATACGATCCTATTATTTTATATACAACATGAGAAAATCTAAATCTACAGTATATATAAAACTCAAAGTCTGAACTAATTGACTGAGATATCAACGCACAGCCCAAACGGCTGAATCTAGAGACTTGAAATTTTGCACATAGATACCTTATACAGTGTAGGCACAGATTTAATAATACTCTGTGGTCAGGATTGTATCTGTCGACTGTAATTTGTCGGTTTGTCCACACCGTTCACTTAACATGATTGAGATTCTCTTATAAATATAAAGAAAAATTTCTTTACAGGCCCGCGTTCTACTTATACGCGGTCCTAAAAGTGGCGTCTGGTGCTCTCATGTTGGGCATAGATCTGGAGTTTAAGCAGCCCGCGCAGAATCTCCTCGAAGATGTCATCTCCGTCTTCAAGAATATCGAAATTGTTGCGCTGTTCATCGCTTGTTTTATCATGGGTGAGGTTTTCAGAATAATTTACATTTTCTTCTCAATTGCGACACCTGGCGGCTCCAGGGTTCGGTAAAGAAAATTGACAAAGTTTTGATGTCTAAGAACCAGCTTTGGTTCTATTTTGTAATTAAGGTGAGATTTAAAGTGAAATGAAATCCTTGTTAGACATTAGTATCTAGTAATAATAAATAACATTTTTTTTCTTCTAAAGGATTACAACCAAGTAAAGCAGGTTATCTGACAATTTACGCAAATACTTCTTACATATGTTAATAAATGACTTTTCAAAAATGTTACAAACTAAACGTAATAAAATTTTCAAACGAAAGAACTAAGATACAAATATTTAGTGACCAAATACTAAAACGGGAATCGAACGCCTGTCGTGATCTGTGTGACTGTATTTTACTGAAAAAAATAACTTTTAACAAAAATAATCCCAACTATATTTCTATCTCTATACCTGATTTAAATTCCAACCCTACTATTACAACTCTATATTACTATTAGAAATATATCTCACCAAAAATAATGCTTAGATTATAAGACTTTGTTATATTTGTAAAAAAAAAATCTGATATTAATACAACTAACATTTATATTTCAGGCACTGCTTGGGGTTATATTGAGAGCTTCTTATTTTGGCTGCTACAAGACCTGGGCGCGTCTCGCTCCCTCATGGGCATAACTATTACCGTGGGCGGTATAGCTGGTCTGCCGCTGCTCGTGCTCTCTGGGCCCATCATCAGGAAACTCGGCCATGCTAACGTGATTTTCATTGGTTTCGTGTTCTATGCTATACGATTATTGGGTAAATAGAAATCTTGACACAACTTTACATTTGCCATTAAAATTTTGTTTTGTGGGGCGGTCAAATTATAAGTATTGGCTTAGGATTCTCTGGTTTACTTTTTCATAAGACAGCCAAAAGGAATCGATTTACGCACTTTATGTATGAATAATTATTTAGTACAAGCATACTTAAAAAAATCGGGAGTGGTCTCCCCTTGACTTTCTCGTATACCGGAAACGACTCAAAAGTTAATAGAAACCTTATATTTTGATGTTATACATGCATGTTAAATTTGGTAGCACTAAGTTAAAGCATACTCGAGTTATCGTGCTAACGCACAGACATAATTCCAAAAACGGTCTTTTTGGACTCAGTGAAGTCCAAAACGTGTAAATCCGTCGATATCTCGAGGTCGAATTTTTTTACGATTACAAAACTTCCTCTCTTACTACGTAGGTATGCCAGAAAGTAGAAACTTATTCCACTAGATCATACCCTGAAGTTCCCGGGTTGATGTCCAGAGAGTACAATTTGGTCAAGTCACGCTAAATAACACCAATTTATAAAAGTCCGTCGACCTAACGAGAATTAGAGATGGGATGATATCTAACTTTTCAGACCTTCCGCGTTGCTTTAACTTATCGCCAGATAAGATGAAAGTCAAGGGTCTCCTGTAGAATAAAAACGAAAAAAGAACCGATATAACTAAAAACATGTCTTGTCCTGAAAGGAGTTCTGAATTCAGATTATTATTTTTCCAACTGACTGAGCTAGCCAGGACTTCATGAATTTATTCAAGCTTCTGACTCATCTTAAGCTGACGTACGAAGTATTAATATGTCATAAATCTTGCAGGCTACTCGTTAATTTACAACCCGTGGCTGTGCCTGATCTTCGAGGCGCTGGAGTCTGTGACGTCATCGCTGTCGTTCACTGCCGCCGTGACGTACGCAGCGCGGCTCTCTTCCACCACCACGGACACCTCCGTGCAGGGCCTACTTGGTGGGCTCTACTATGGAGTCGGTAAGAAGCATTCATTGTTATTAATTTCAAAAATTTAACGTGTTTGTATATAAATAAAAAACATGGGAAAAAGCGTAGAATAGTGGATTATCCATTCAAATGACGATTCCCCTTTTTGAAGAATTTTTACCTTTATTTGTAACAAGGCTTCCATAGCGTATATCACACGCGCACAACTACATGTTATCTCCTGTTTATCTTTTCTATTCTGAAAGACAATACACTAATTTATCATTATTTTATTCTTATTTAAATGCATATTTTATCCAGCTCTATTTTGTTCTTACTTTTAATATTAAGAAATCCAATAGATATAAGTTATTGGTACGCCTAAAGCAAATTTGTGTTAATGTAATATTGCCGCCACGAAACTTAAAATTGCAGGACTTATTGTATTGACATAACTAAATTTCTGCAGGTCGCGGAGCAGGAAGTTTAATAGGAGGTTACCTCATGAAATACTTCGGAACAAGGCCAACTTATCAAATATTTGCTGCTGCCACCCTGTTCACCGGTTGCATTTATGTCTTATTCAACAAATTTTGTATCGGAAAAAGGGCCGCCAATGACGACAATGACATCTGCAAGAAAAAGCCGGCAATATTGGACGTGGAATGTAGAGACGCTTATAAAATTGATGGGGATATAGCAAATGTTAACTTAGAAGCTGCTCAGTTGGATATCAGCGAGTCGGAAGAGAGTGCTGAGAAAATAAAAGCACCTGATTCAAAGCAACCTGCAAAAGTTACTCCGGACAACATAGATGGCGGTAGCGACTCGGGTGTCGACAACCTAGCGTATAACGATACAGAAACTCCAAGCTACGCGAAAAAAGAGGACAGTAAAGTTAACGGATAGACATTTTACAATAGACTAGATTATGTATACAAATTATTTTTAAGTGAAATTTTTATTATGATGACAAATAAAGTATCTGTATATAGAAAAATAAGTTATAACTATTTATGTGTTAAGAAATAAATGTTGTTGATAGCTTATGTTGTTTTAAAAATCGAGTTATTATCCTAAGGTCAGAATATCTAAATAAAAAAATTCCTGTCGGTACAAATTTTTGGTAGGTAATTAATATGTAGACTTTTGAAGACTCGACAAAGTCTCTAAGTAAAGGTAGTAAGTCCCTTAGTGGTCGATGGCTCCGGGAGAAGCTTACTTACATCTTAACCCTTATCTATCATTTACTATCAGGTCCGATGAAGGCTAAGACCTTCCCCGACAAATAAAAAAAATCCTATATTTAGGTAGGAGTAATTTTACAAACTAGTTTAGAATAGAATAGAAATAAACTTCATATTGCACATCGACATAAAAATAGTAAATTTTTATAACATTTTAAGTGTAATGCACAATGGGTGGCCATGTCGATAAAAGCGATCTCTTCCAGACAACCTTAGGATGAATAGGAATTTTACACAAAATAAAAATAGGAAGATGACGATGTAGCAAATTACTGACAATTTAACGTATAAACATAAATACTAATACATTTAGTTGCCAAAGAAAAGGGCAAAATTTAGGAAAAATATATCTACTTATTCTTATTCTTATAACGTACAGTACAATCTTTACTAAATTTGTACATACTTAAAAAAGTACCCTAACTGCTTAACAGGTACATGATGGCTTGCTGTAGAGCATCTCCCCAGCAATCCAAAGTATAATTTTGCGATTTTTTACCATCTTCGAACCTTCTGCTTTTTTTGAAGTCGGTTTAAATACATACCCACATAAAACATACATTGCTCAGGCGCTTATTTATAATCGAGATTTAAAATAAAAAATTTAAGTAGCCATAGCTAGCATATCCAGTGGTAAAAATAAGAGCACAATTTTTTCAACCACTTGTTTGCCTAATAAGTTAGTGTCTGCGAAAAATTTCTTAAAATTGTACTTATGGTTACTTGGGGGATGCTCTACAGCAAGCCAACATTTAGTTGGCTTTACTTACCTAGTTAGGGTAAGTACTTATTTTTTGAAGTATTTACAAATTCAGTAGATACACATTGCATAAAACTATGCCTTAAGCATTCAAAAGCAAGGAGGAACATCGATTTGAAAAATTTTCGGTCACCCAACCGAGAAGCTACCGCGCACTTGGTTGCTTAACTTTCGCGATCAATACTAAGAAAGCACAACCGCAGCGCCATTGACCTTCTCCACTTTATTCATATACATAACCAATTTCAATAATTGTTTTACTTTTATTTACCTGAAGACAAGCGGGCACCGTAGTGTATGCATTCTACCTTCAACAAGTTCTGTGTATGCACGAGCTACTTTTTTAAAAAAAAAAATTATGTGATGATGATAATAGGGATGTTGACACCACTCACAAATAATTACAAGTTGTTAAATTCGTAAAAGGTGATGGCATTTTATGCCAGAATACATTAATTTATTATTATCTGACGTTTATAGATTGGCAATGAATCGACTAGAGTGAGACCAAAAAAATACACCTATGTGTGCGTAATGCGCATGTGTGCATGAAAAATAACACTGCAGTCTGACAGGTTGCTGTCTTTACTACGTGACTGACAGGCCTCCTAAGGCCGCCTGCGTGTACGTGAAATGGTCTCGTCTATGTATCTCGCTCTAATATACGCGTTAGTATTCTCTTTCTCTTTTACATTGCCGATCTACAGTTTCCTATATCTATGCCGGAATATCTCCATCGTTTCAAATTATCCCTAGAATTTGATTTTTAAGCGTACCTATCAAAATCATTAAAAAGTCAGTTAGCTATTAGTTGACTGTACGAATTTATGGCGTCATAAATTCGTAAGTCCATACAAAATATGTTCTATTCTATCGCATAAACGTTGTAACGTTTAAAATGTGTACATTTTGCCAATGGCAAGTGAAAATGTAATTAAAGTAACAAAAAATGTACGGTAGTAATACACATGTTGAGAGACTCCATTTTTAACTCAATCTACCGTACAATTGCCTTACTATAAGTACATTTTCACTTGACATTGGCGAAATACACTCACCGGTACGCAATCTTGGCCAAACCCTTATTTCACGGCGGCAAAAATTTTAAGTGCTTGTAACAAATTATGCTTAAAGTAGTATGTCAAAAAATGTTTAGCTTTATTTTTACAGGTAAATTCATAATGTTTGAGTGTGATACGGGGTCATTTTTTAAGTTTCAGTCGTATCGGAACATCAAACAAGTTCAAATCTTTAAGTTGGTACTATAAAAGTGCAGCTCAGTGTTACTGAATTTTTGTGATTTTGTGGATTCAGTTGAACATTTAACCGTTCATTAAAACCAAAAAGATGGCTTGAGCACCAGTCCAACTTGCACAATCCTTACCCTTATCAATCAGACAGTAACATAACATCAGGTACCCAATTGCACTCAATATTCTGCGCGAATGAATGAAATATGCCTTGAAACGATACTAGGAGATAGGCAGTGGAGTGTAAGGTGCACATCAGCTCGAGATGACCGGTTTATCTTCTTAGAATTTTTTAAAAACCGCTAAGTGGAGCTGAAATCAGTCAGCGGCTCCAAAATACGAGAAGTGTGAATGTCAATGAGCATACAATAAGAAGAAGAATGGAGGAGGTTAATTTATTGCTCAGACAGCATCGAGTAGCTAGGCTTCGATTCGAACGTGAACACGTCAATTGGACTCAGGGGAATTTTTGTTCACTGACGTTTCTAGAATTGCGTGGAGAGGAAGAAGAGAGCGGTTCCTGCCCATCATCACAACAGAAACCGTGAGTCTTCATGGAGGCTCCATATTGGGTTGAATAAGTTCCGATGATCGTAAAGAATTGGTTGCCATTGAAAAACGGTTAACAGCGACAAGGTTCATCGGAGAGATCCTTCAGGAACATGTTGTGCCCTTTACGGGATTTATTGGGTACAACCAGTTTCTTTTATTGCACGGCAAAGCTAGTCCGCACATAGCACGATGCGAGGATGAATACCTTCATGACGTTGGAATCCAAAATTTGCAGTGGCCTGCTCGGAGCCCAGATTTAAATCCTATCGAGCACACCGGAGACATGCTTCAAGGAGGAAAACACTTCTCCCAACCCGCCGCAAACACTCAACGAGCTCTGAAGTGAAGTGTTGGATGATTAGAACATCCTTGCGCAAGTGGATGTACGTAACATCATCCAAAGCATGCCAAAACGCATGCAGGATGTTATCAGGGCACAAGGAGGAAACACCTGCGATATTAAAATGCATAAATGACAAACACATTGAAAAGACAAAACCATCTTAAAACATCAGTTAACGCATACTGAACCCGTTTACATTAATTTAAGTAACTAAAAAAATATTAAACATGAACCATCTCCAAAACGTGTCTCTGCCAAGTTTCCGTGCCGGTGAGTGTATAAGGCAAAATATATCCTCGCATATAGAAAATTATCGACAAATTTGTAAATAATTTAACTCATTTGTACATTTTCATACACAAAATTTGATTTTGTTTATATCGTGGATAAGTACGGCTGACACAGTATACTTACATACCTATATAAAAAAAAACTTTCCAAAGCCTTAGGTTGCGTGTGAGCGACATATTTATCAGTAATGGATAGTGTAAATTGCTCCATTAGGTCGGGTCATCCAGATCGTGCCTTACGCGTTCTACTTCATAAAGTGCCGTTACCAATTAGCACAGTTTTACACATAACTCTGTAATATGTGCGACATCTGAAAATCTATAGACTAACTCTCCATTTTACAACGAGCTTTCAAGCACAACACACGAAGGAATAGAATAGACCACATGTCTAACCGAAGTTGAAAATGAATTTAATATTGTGTTGTACGGTTTTTGTGTGTTTTTTGAACTTCGCGGTAACGTTCAATGTACTTAGTCCAGCAGTGTTTGTTGTCACTCCAGCGCCTAGTTCATCTCAGAGTGAGGGACGGTCCGCTCCATATTATAACCACAACTGGATTAGAAGAATCGACCCTCCACAAAACATTACAAAAACTACGACCACGACCCCAAAAACGAAAACTCCCGACTTAATTTTTGCCGAATTCGAGTCAGACCATGAAAACAACATGCAAAAATCTATAAGAAAACTACTGGAAAAGGAGAGGGTCCAGCAAACTACTATGTCAACCACACCAAGTACTACACATCAACCAGTTTATTTACCACATAAAGAAACGTATAAAGAAAACAACGAACCTACTCATACATTTTCAATGGAAAAAGAACACCCGGCCGCAAGTGAAGGTGATACAGCTGATTACTTTGCTATGTATAACAATTTATACAATAACGCACCAGTGCCTATGTATCCGTCTTCTACTACTAAAACTACGTCTACAACAACGACCAGCCCACCGCCACCGAAGGATATAGAAAACATTTGGCATATAATAAATAGTGAAAAGCGTGATCAGGAAACTGGCAATTGGGAAGAAATAACGATTGATTCAAAAGGACAAACTGAAAGTGATGGTGAAAAAATAAAACATAATAGTAACATTGAAGAAGGACCTAAAACAATACAAAGTACTATGAATGAAGATTTTGGTTCTACAGGGTAAGTTATTATGAAAACAAATCTTAGATAAATTTATTTATGTTTTGCTTTGTAATCATTTACATAATTTCTTTCAGTTTACATACAAATATTGGAAACGGTGCCGAGAATGAATCACGTGCCATCCGAACTGAACCTAATATACGCTTCCCTTATGTCAGTCTAAAACCATATCAAATGAAGAAAACAATAAATAAGAAAGGTAACATGTTCACAAGCTTAGATAATTTTAAGGAGCTTAATAACCCAGTCAGGGGTGAAGCTCAAGATATCGCTCCATTGCATCATGCTATTGATCGTTATAATCCTGCTCAACCGTATTTACCACCTGATAGTGGAAGTAAGCCTAAACCATCAGGTCAATCGCGGACTCCTACCAAAGCAGTTGCCAATTTAGTACCACCCCCTCCTCCACCTCCACCAAAAGCATCTGGAGATGATTTTCCTGCACCTCCAAGTTACGAATCCTTTCCCCCGTATGTTCCGCCAATAGTTTCTGCACCATCTCCGCCGTTTTCGAAGCCTGCTGTGGCAATATATCAAGCACCAAGAACGCCAACAGACTCTGGTCCAGATGATTCTCAAGTTGATAATGGTGACAGTCCTCCGGATATGGGATATCGGTATAAGCCTCCTTCCTTTCTACCAACAGCGCCACCAGTAAGTAAACCTTTTACCGGATACTCATATAAACCACCAAATACCGATGATGATGGACCACCAATGATGAACACTGGGGGCTATAGTTACAAAAAGCCTCCAATGACCGATGACTCACCCCCAGAAATAGATATGGGTGGATACACCTACAATAAACCTCCAGAGGATCCTTCATCTGCAATAGATGAGAAACCAATTTTCCATGGCTATCATTATGATAAACCAGCAGCACCAGAACATCCTCACTTCCATGGTTATGGGCATAGCCACCCGACTTATGAAAGTGATTATCCAGAACTAATTTTTGACAAACCCCATTCAGATATGGGGGATAATAAAGGTGGGAGTAATATGAAAGATAGTGACATGGGTATGATGCCACCTCCACCACCTGCTGATATGAATTCGGACATGGATTCGGGACCTCCCATGGATGACCATGGTTTTCCGTCTGATTTCCCAGGGGATTTTAAATTTCACCACGATTTTGATGATCACGATTTCTTCCACCATCACCATCATCATCATACAACGACGACGACGACAACAACAACAACAGAATCACCTCGTGTGAATAGATTCAGTTACTATTACTTAGGAAAGAAATTGTATTACTTACCTTTATATTTCAGCGTGTACTTTATAGTGTATGTCGGAGCTTTGATCATCAAGGCAGTATTGAGGCATAAAATAGTGTACCCCAATAGCTGGAGACCAGATGGTACAAGCACCACATTCTTCGTAAAGCGATCACTTGATTCTTTAGATTTATCTAACGAAAACTTGCATGAAATTACTGGCAGAATCACAAAAGCAATTGGTGAAGCCGGTGAAAAATATATAAACAACAAATCGGCTAATTGAAAAAACATTTAGCTGTGAACTTTTATTTTAGAATTAAAATAATTATGTGTAAATATTTTTTTATATAATAGCTTGTTGCGAATTGGGCGTATTTAACTGCAGTTCTTAGTGTAATGATGAAATAACAATGTTAAATACAGTTCACTATCACAACGAATTATAGGTAGGTAAATAAAGTTGTAGCTTTAAATAAAACTAAATTATAAATAATAATTATTCTTTTATTTCCGACAAAAATAATTTTGTGTTTCTATGTCAAAGTGCCTAATAAATTGATTAAGGTATAATTATCGTAAGGAAGCTTTTAAATTATAAATATTTTTCTCTACACATAATAATAATCACATAAAGGTAATATGGGGACGCAAAACAGGCGCAACAGTCGTCGATTTGCGGAGACCGCCCGTTGCGAAGAAGAAGAAGGTAATATATGAAAAACTTTCTCAATCATAATTTCTCCCGATACCCTGTTTGATATTTCTCGTTCAACATAAAGAAAATATCCCAAAAAGCCATTCTATTGTGATAAGGCCTTTGACGTACTTCCATTTCCAAGTCTATATTCAGATAACTCATAGATTCCGGTGTAATTATTGGCCACAGAACAGGCAATATATCTGTAACTTCTGGAGTTGGATTGCTGAAACGGAAAACATTAAAATTTTAAATTTGTTTTATGAATGTTCGTTTATATTAAAATCTTTATGGCTCTTAAAAAACAAAGTATGCGGGCTTTTTAACGTTTGCTATGTCACCATGTCTTTACACAACTATAAGCTTCACTTAGCTTTTTTGTAACTATGAAGAAAGTTTGTAGGATGCCTTGAATATTGTTTCTAATTTTATTTATGTTAGAACTTATACCAAATTAAATAGAACACGAAAGAAAAAAAAATGTGAACTTTATAGATGTAATAATTTTACATAGAAAATAAAGAAAAATATTTTTGAATAAAAAAACCTTCTTCAAAATTAAAAACGAAGAAATAAATAATATGTTTAATAAAATCTAAATGTTTTTCAGGTCGGTCCCAAATACAAACATTTTTTTTTATTTCTCCGTTTTTAGTCTCAATGGCGGTTTATTTATTTAAAAATTATTTTTTGTTTGCTTTTTGTATTGTAAGTATAGAAATTTTCAAGAAACTATCTCGAGATCTTTTAGACAAACAAGTAATAAAATGATAATGATATATTAAGTGTCAATTAAATAGGAATTATAAGGGATAACTCAAAAACTACACGTCAGATGTCGATCAAATTTAGATGGGACCACATGACAAGCACCAGCTTGTAAGGTCAAAAGAATCTTCAAAATCGGTGCACCCAGTCAAGAGTTATAAGGTAACAAACCTCCTCCTGTTTTGAAGTCGGAAAAAATTAAGAGAAACAAGGAAACCGTTAACAATTCTTTTGAACGAAAGAAATATTTATTTCTTCTCATCAACTAATTAAGTTGATTTCTATAATAGAAATTGATACCAAATTAAATAGAAATCGAAAAACATGGAAAAAGATCCTGTCATGGATAAGTGCTGAGACGGGACATGAATCCGCGACCTTTCGCTATCCGGGCGACTACACTTCCAACTGCACAGGACTGTTCACTCTACACAGAACTATACACGACGAAAAACATGGAAATGGAAAATTTTCAATTTAATTTTGTATCAATATCAATCTATCTAAACATTTCAAATAAAAATTAGAAACAGAAGAATTATTATTATTAATTTAATTTCCCAAGAAATGTAAATAAAATCCTGATTTAAATTTATTTATTTTTTTTGTACTTTTAGAAAGTTTATTGATACGATTACGTCACGGAAACTTCAAATATTCGTTATTGGGGCACAGTACTGGGCCCAATTCTTAATTCTGTTATTTTCAAAGCAGGCATATTGAAATTTTACATATAAAAAGATCTTTAACCGGCATAGTGTGCCCAAAAGATGTATTAGAGATAGTTCTCTAATACATCTTTTGGGCACACTGTGGCCTTTGCCGCGCTTTACTCGCGTTAAATTCGGGCATACAAACTTTTGACTCCCGTTTAATTCTCTTAGTAAGCCTTAGAGGTTGATTTTTGATCCTTTCTTAGCGGAAATTTTAGAGTTCAGAGCAATTCCTTCAGTGGTTTGAGATGTGTATTGATAGATCAACCGGTAGCTGTTGCTTTTTTACCTATATATGGAAAAACGAATTGAATATGCTTACCTGTATTTAGCGAAATTAGTCCATAAAGTAGTGATTCGGTCAATAATGAGTTGATCTTCTGTTGTGGGAACTTCGTCAAAGAATGATACGTCGAACAAGTAACCCAGTTCATCAGTATGAGCAGCGCCGCCTTCAGTAACACCAAAAGTGCTTTTGTAAAGGTTTCTGTTTCCATTATACGAAAACATATAGTAATATGTATTAGCCACTCCACTGGCAGCGTATTTCCTAAATTGTCTCAAGGAAGGGTGGACAAAGCCAAAATCAGATACGAAGTCGATTAAATCCCATTTAATATCTTCATTTATAGACTTGTCCCCGATATAAAAGTGCCGTACATTTTCCTCCATTCTTTTTAGATATTCTGGTTCAAAATTAAAGTATTGACCTAAGTTAGAAAAGATATTGACTGTTTCGTAGTATTCTGGCGGTTGGTTAGCGAATACGCTAATTCCTTCTTGGTTTGTGACACCAATCATAATGGAAGTATTTTCAGCATTTGGCGTCTCGGTATTAATAGGGTGATCTGTTATTAAACGTTCAATGTTTTCAAACTCTTTTTCAACACAAGGGCCTAGTCTAAGATTTTTGTCCCGTACTGCTGCTATTACCAAATCTGTGCTGACTGTTGTTAAAAAGTTTAGAGCGTCATTTAAATCATTAGTTTCATAGCCAAGATATTGCGCAATTTCCAAAGGAACGTTGGCGTTTGATTCGACAACGTATACAGCACCGCTCTGTAAAATTATATTGTTAAAGAGGTTCTCTTTTGCATACAAGAAATGAAACTCATTCGATGCACTACCAGCACTTTGTCCAAATAATGTTATTTTTTCATCATCCCCTCCAAATGCTACAATATTATTTTTAATCCACCTTAGAGCAGTCAATTGATCTTTTAAACCTTGATTTCCTGGCACATCTGGTTCATCGAGGCACATGAAACCGTATGGTCCCAACCTATAATTTACGGTGACTAATATGACGTCATGTTTAAGTAAAAAACTAGGTCCATATATATATCTTCCAGCAAATCCTCTGCTGAAGCCTCCTTCATAAAACCAGACCATTACAGGAAGACGGTTTATGGAGGTAGCTGTGTGTGGCACATATACATTTATATGTAAGCAATCTAGGTTGCCAGTTACTTCATTAGTATAATAATGAAATTGTGGACAGATAGCAGAGTCATCGTGAGCTTCAAAAGTTGAATCGAATCCTGGATGAGGTATTGACGGCTGAAAATAATTTGTATATTTAATATATTAAAAAGATGTGTATCTCAGTTTTATTATAATTCCGATATTTCGGCGCAGATGCATGCGCCATGGTCACGGATGAACTATCTTTAATATAATATATTTAATTGTATAATAAAAAATATATAATTCCCGATGTTTCGAAAGTCATGATGTTTTTTCGGGATGAACTCCGAAACCAACAATTAAATTTTAACTTTTTTTAAATGTGTTTTGTTCTAACTTGAGAGTTAGGATAGTTTATAATTTTGATAAGTATTTTTAACTTTTTTATTGACAATTCAATGTTATAGGACAGTGTTATGAAATAACCACAGCACTCCTAAGCCCTTGTGGGGGGCGTTTTGGGATCGGCGCACCAGTGTGCGCCATTACACCATAACAATGTGCCGACTGGCACCAGGGGCGCGCGACGGCCAAGCCACGCTAACCACCTTAGGACCGACGAAGACCAGTAGCCGCAGCCGCCGGCCTTCTCCGTCTACGCCGGAGGGAAGCGTCTAGAGGATCGTCCTCCCGCTCCCTCTCCGCTGCCTCCTTCTGCGCCATCACCGATTCGCAGAAGGCGGCGGCAGCCTTCCAGATCCTCTCATTGCCAAGCATGGCTCTGACCATACTTGGCAATGAGAGTTCTCCTCCGCCGAGCGCCGCACACAATGTGCGACGCTCATCTCGCCAGGCCGGGCACACGGGCACACGATCAGCGTGTGCTCGGCCGTATCGTCGGGCGAGTCGCAGTAGTAGCACCGCAGTGACTCCTCCCGACGGGCGGTGACCGGGACAGCTATATATTAGGTCCTTATATACCTATGAAATTGGCGTTTAATTATCTTGTACCTAAACTTGCAATTTCTTTAATTCAATTGTTGTTTTAGGTTCTAATTATTATTATTATTTTTTTAAACTACACTCTTTGCAAGATTTTTGTCTGTAATTAAATTATATTTCAAATGTTAAATTCTGAAAAGAAAGTGAAAATGACTTCTTCTTTCTTCATCGGAATTGACTATTTGATGCCTACTAACTCATGGACAGACTTGATTTTTGCATAATTTATTGATGCTAGACTTAGCCGAGAGTTGTTCGCTTATTTCCTCCAAATTTTGTAACATTAGGATTTATAGTTAAAAAAAAATAGAGTAAGTATGGAACAACGCCAATTTTTTTGAAGATTTTCAATTAAATGTGTATTTACCATACTAGCGTTAGTTAAAATTTCTAAAAAACTCCGTTGCCAAATCTTTTGAAATTTGGAGTGTATAATTGAGCAAGACTTGGTTAAGTATTGCATCAATGATTTAGACAAAAGATGGGCCTGCCCATGAGTTACAACGATTCCAAGAGTTGATTCTGCTGACAAAATAAAACGGTCACTTTTTTTTTTAAATAAACATTTAAATACTTCTAAGTTTACTACATGCAAATCCGTAACAGTATAGTCCTTATTCATAATTAAAATATAAAACTGAAACAGCGACTAAATCAAAGAAGTTACACAGCTAATAGTCTGTAAGAAAAAAACGCCAATTTCATAGGTGGGGACCTAATATTATATATTTATATATTAAAAACATGTTCACATAATTGCCTTACAGATGTAGAATCTTGAATCAAGCATAAGTAATCAACTCACCCCAAATGGATTAGACGTATTGACTGTTGCGTAAGGGATGCCCAAAAACATTGAATAGTCCCCATTAGGAGAACTCAAGCCTCTAATCAGGCCTGATTGAGTTTCGACTAATGGGTCTATCTTCGTTAATCCATTTGTTGAATAGTTTAAAGTCAATAATATTTGTAGCCATATTAGATATTTCACATCACTCATATTTGTGTTCACTGTTTAACTCGGAAGAATACACTGATCTACTTGAGATAACTATGAATTTCTGAGATAAGTTATGTCAAGTTTACCGTCCAATGTCTTCAACCCAAAAATACGACGACGCATAATTTTTTTTAACTTGCAGATATGAAACTAAAAATCACATCACAAACAGTATATGTATGGAAATAATAGATCGATCGTTGGTTATTGATTTGGTTAGAATGATTAAACACATTGTGTTTACTTTTTACGAGAGGCAAAATATAAAAATATTACAAACTATGAACTAGTAGTCTATGAAAAAATTAAAACATATGTTTTACTAAGTTCTAGGAATAACGAATAATAATTTTATTTTCAATAGGAATTTTATTAGGAATTTTATTTTTCAATATTTATAAACATTACAAACCCGAGATTTTTATATATTAGATTCTTATATATAAAAATCTCGTGTACGTTATATATAAAAATCATGATGTTTGTGATGCGCTCCTCCGAATCAGGTCGACCTATTTTATGATCTTTTTTCTTATATTTGGTAGGTATGAGAATAGGTCGTAAAGTATATTCCGTACCGCTGAAAAGAAAAAAATATATCGCAGAACAATGTTTGACGGGTCAACTAGTATTTTCATAATTTCCTTGTCGATTTTATACATGGTATTTGGCCTTTTATCATCATCATCATCAACAGCTAATATTATGTCCCCACCGAGGGCTCGAGCCTACCCCACATTAGGGGCGATTAGGCTTTAGTCAACCACCCTGGCTAAGTGCGGGTTGGTCGACGTCAAACACAACCTTAGGATTTCTTCATGCGTGTATGCAGGTTTCCTCACGATGTTTTCTTCCACCGTAAAAGCGTCGATTAAACGAACATATGAATTCAAAATATGAAAACACATTAGTACGTGGCGGGGTTTGAACTGTTACCTCCCGGCCGGGTTGGAGAAAACGCCCTTAAGCACTACGCCACCGACACTTCCTCATATAATCTAAAGCCAATAATATTTCAAAACAATATCTTAAAATAAAGCATTTGGTAAAAGGGTTAAGCTATAAAAACTTATCTCTACAAGATTAAGAATATAGATGTTTTTAGATTAAGAATATAGATTGTTTTGTATGACGACGAGATAACGAGTATTTGGAAGTGCAAGAAATTTTTGAATGATAAAATTGTTGTGACAATCAATCATTTTTCAAGTTTATCTTGCATAGCGTCATCTGGTATCGTTTAAGTAGGTACTCATTGTTACTGCTGTAAACATTGAATTGTTACAATTGGCAATAAGCGCATTTAATTTTTAAAAATGTTTATTAGGCTGGGCGTTTGACCAAACCCACGCCTGATGGAAAGCGATGATGAGGCCTAAGGTGGTACACGCTTGTCTAGAAGATGCTTGTTCACTCTAGCCTTGACTGTTCGTATAATAAAAGTGGAAGCAAATCGGTTTGTGACTGGGACGAATATCAACAGCATTAAGGGTGAAAGGCCTCGCCGCGCCTGGTCGTCCGTTGGTGGAGAGCGGCAGGGGATCAAATATGTAAAACTTTTCTATACAAACGTTTTTATGTGAAGTAAACATTTTCACACGAAATTAATATAAGACATAGGTATGTAATAAAAGATACATAGTACCATTTATTAGGTTGGGGAAAAAGTCTTTTCGCATTATAGTATGTATAAACTTGTAATAAAATCTCTTTGGCTATACTATTTGTATCTGGCTGGTTTTGGTATCATTGAAAGTTTAAATTTTAAAGAACATAATTCCAAATTCAAATTAGGAAAATGTGTGATTTTCATTTGTTTTTCGTACCGCCAAGATGAGTGAATCTAATGAAGAAATTCGATACATTTTAAAATTTTACTACAAAAAAGGTAAAAATGCAACGCAAGCCGCGAAAAAAATTTGCGATGTTTATGGACCTAGTGCAGTGTCTGTGAGAGTAGCACAAATTTGGTTTAAGCGTTTTCAATCCGGAAATTTTGATGTCAAAGATGCACGTCGCTCTGGTCGCCCTATTACAGATAAAATGATGCCATTTTTGAAAAAGTGGAGCAAGATCGGCATGTCAGTAGTTACGACGTAGCTGAAGAACTGGGAATTGACCACAAAACAGTTTTGGCGCATTTGAAAAAAACTGGGTACACAAAAAAGCTCGACATTTGGGTACCTCACGAGCTCACTGAAAGAAACCTAGCGAACCGTGTACTCATTTGTGATTCTTTATTACGACGTAATGAAACCGAACCATTTTTGAAGAAGCTGATAACTGGTGATGAAAAGTGGATCACGTACGACAAGAACGTGCGAAAAAGGTCGTGGTCAAAGGCCGGTCAGGCTTCACAGACTGTGGCGAAACCCGGGTTAACTCGCAACAAGGTGATGCTGTGTGTGCGGTGGGATTGGAAGGGCATTATTCATTATGAGCTGTTACCACCAGGCAGGACCATCGGTTCTGAACTCTACTGCGAACAACTGATGTGATTAAAGCAAGAAGTTGAGAGAAAGCGGCCGGAATTAATCAACAGAAGGGGTGTGGTTTTTCATCATGATAACGCTAGACCTCACACATCTTTAGCCACTCAGCAAAAATTAAGAGAGTTTGGCTGGGAGGTGTTAATGCATCCGCCGTATAGTCCTGACCTTGCACCTTCAGATTTCCACCTGTTTCGGTCTCTTCAGAATTCTTTAGGCAGTGTCAGGTTAACATCACGAGAGGACTGCCAAAACCACTTGTCGCGGTATTTTGACCAGAAGTTCTAAAATTTCTATAGCAATGGGATCATGTCCCTACCTACAAGATGGCAAAAAGTTATCGAACAAAATGGTACCTACATACTTTAGTTAAATGTAAATAAACTATACTAAAAAATGTTTTGAATTTTCTTAAAAAATGCGAAGAAACTTTTTCCCTAACCTATTATATTTCGGACCTTATGGACCTAATTGTTTTTTTTTTATTGAAATAACGTATTTACTTCATATACAGTTTTGCATCGACTGGTAATAAGGAAATGGCTTATCTAGTCATCCTCAGTAATATAACTTAATTAATCTATACTAATAATAAAGCTGAAGAATTTGTTTGTTTGTTTGGTTGAACCCTAAGATCTCAGCAACTACTCACTCAAATTTAAAAATTCTTTTTCCGTTGGATAGTCCATTTATCTAGGAAGGCTATATAACATCACGGTACGTTTAATAGGAGCTGAGCATCAATGAAGAATGTTGCAAAAACGGGAGAAAAATATTTCTTTTCAAAGCTTTCACTGCGTGCGCTGCTTAAACGGTTAAAGTTACGGTAATTAAGTAAGTAAAATCATGTATAACGGAATTGTTCTTCATTAAATTTTCTAAAGAAAAGTCCGCGACAGCCAACGAATTAGGAATATCATTCCTAATTCGTTGGCGACAGCATATGTCTATCTTTTATGGTTGGCTCACTATAACCTTTCTTTTTGGTAATCAAATTTGTTTTAAAATAATGCATTATCTGCGATGGTGTTTTTGTATGCATGATATTATTCCTTATCAAAATAAATACATTATTTATCACAAGCATAAAATTTTGAACAAAATTGTTCATGACTTCATTTGATTTCAATGAATATCTTAATGGATATCATAGTTTGAAATAAACGGAAAATAATAAATCTTGATTTTCAGAGCTTTTGTTGCGTGCGCTGCGTAAACGGTTAAAGTTACGCAAAAATCATGTATGACGTAATTATTTTCCATTAAAAGTGCTAAAAAAAAGTTTCAGACAGCATTTATCTATCTCTTAAGGTTGACTCGCTATAACCTATTTTTGTTAATAAAATTTGTTCTAAAATAATGCATTAGATGCGAAGGTATTTTTGTAAAAATGATATTATTCCTTATCAAAATTAATACGTTATTCATCACAAGTATTTAATTTTGTACAAAATTGTTATTTACATCATTAGATTTCAATGAATATCTTCAGAGATATCATAGTTTTAACATAACTCCGCAGCTAAATAATGATCAAGTACTACGCACGCATCTATACCGAGTTATTTCTTTTGTTTGGTTGAACGCGCTTATTTTAGGAACTATAGATCCCGTCAGATTTGGACGCCTTAGAGACTAATAGGTTCAGAGACTCCTCTGAGGGAGATGCTCACCGGTCAGGAATCCTCTCTGGAGTGATTCGACCCTAAAGCTTGAAGACCCACCGAGGTCCTTTCCTTTACTAAAAGCCCTGGTGACTCAAAGAAGGTTATCAGAGACATCCTGTAAAAATATTAAAATAAAAACCGCCTAGAAGGAGCCGGACGCGCGAACGAAGGGTTCAGTGCCATGAATTTTACCAAAACTGTCCGAAAATTATTTTAATTTTAAATTAAATATTTTGTTAATATTTAGTTTCTACCTGTTATCGTTTTGAGACCGAGAAATAAATCACTTTTATTGTTGAGCTCCCTTAAATATTAATTTTATTTTAATTTAATTATTTATTTTCCAAGTGAATAATATAACTAAATATTCTGTGAATATTTCAAGCGTCTATCTGTTGCCGTTATCAAAATCGACCAAAAAAAGTCACGTTACTTTATGGGAGCCCCTTCAATATTTATTTTATTCTATTTATTTGTTGTTATAACGGCACCAGAACTACAGCCTGGTGACAGATGGACAGACGGACGGACGGCGGAGTCTTAGTACCTAATAGGAGCCCGTTTTACCCTTTGGGTACAGAACCCTAAAAAGGGGAACTACTGATTCAAATTTTAATATTCTTTGATTGTCTATTTATCGAGGAAGACTATGGGCCAGGACTTCCCAAACTTATTTTCATAGTGACGCCCTTAGGAATTTTTCAATTTCTATGAGCCCTCCCCGCGTTATAGTAACAGCCAAGTTAAGTACCTATTAAAACAAAAAAAACGGACGCAGCCGCCCGGTTTGCGGAAGATGCTGGGTTCGAATTTTTGCCCGCCCTAGACAGTCGATCCGGGCTCAAGTTTTGAAATCGCGACTTTCATTTCTTTCTCTATATTTATTTTCGTTCGACTAGCTCGCATAGCAGCTAGACAGCCATTCTATGTGGATCGTCTCACTACGCCCGCCCCCGGGATAGAACCGCGAACCCTGGAGTGCCAGGGCGTCGCGACGCGCAGTATGGGAAACCCTGATATAGGCCTATATGAGGTATATAGGCCTATAACATCACTCTACGACTAATAGGAGTTGAGCATCAATGAAAAATGTTGCAAAAACGGAAAATCCACGCGGACGAAGTCGCGGGCACAGCTAGTTATTTCATAACATGAGACATGCATAAAGTTAAGCAAGCCTTACTTCCATAGGGGTAGGCAGAGACCACTTCTTTTCACTTGCTGCGATCCTTACATTATTTCTTTAATTTTCAGCGATTATGAGTACCTAACTATTGACCTGCTTTTTATGTGATCGACAATCTTTTTGGTTTCGCTCCGTATCATCCGTATCCTCGAAACATATTCGCCCCTTCAGACTGAAAATAAATTTGTTCGCCCCTCATTAAAAAATATATCAAAGTAAAATGAAACAATTAGCTAATTAAAATAATTGTTAGTCTACATATTTAAAACTAGTAGACGACCTACACAAAAGCTACCCTAATCACAATGTCATACATACTCTTGAACAGTTTTCACCGTCGAGCGAAACCTCAAATTAAATTTACACGATTCACACTCACGATGTTTGCACTTACTATAGTCTCAGTAGTTAACCCGTTAAGTTGACATTCCTAACCTTGCAGTAGTACAGGCGCTTCAGTATCGTGAACACTGAAAAGTACAAGTGAATAATATTTTTATTAGCAAAACTTACACTTTTGAATGAAATGTGGTGATATTTGCGGTTTCGGCAATAACTATAATAAAAACAATATATTTTAAAAAAGTGGAAATGGTATTAAGAAAGTGTTTTATTATAAATGTGTTAGCGTGGTCGGCGTGCGCACTCGCGTTATGGGCGGGCGGGACGGCCGCCGCCGCCGCTCGCTATGACACCGCTACACCGTATACACCGCCCTACAATAAATTTCAGTATTACGCATCTAAGTGAGTATCTTCGTCAGTAAAACAGTGAGTATAGATGTTACTTTTCAATATGAGACAAAAAGAAATAAGAAAAATAGTTTTCAGACGGAACTCAAATTTTCAACTGATCCACCCAGAATATAGAAGACTACAGCTAATTACCTAGTATTTATTCTTAGTCAATATTCTGTCCAACATTGTCAATAAGTATCTAATCAATTATTTTCTAAACAGGGCTTAAAACATCCCTGATAGCAAAAATTTAATTTGCAATGGTCAATAAAAATATGTAATGGATTCTAGTGTGCTAAATTGAGACAACCATATGGCAACGATTAACACCTATTAATTATATGCTAATTTTAATTTTATTATAGGAGCTGCACCTCTTAATTTGACATGACACCTAACCATTAGATCGCTAATTATGGGTGAGAATTATTGTGTTACAAAAATATTACTTTACAATTATTACTTTGTTAATTGAATTAACATACTTAGGGCTGCTTTCAAACGATCTGTTAAGAAATATTCGGCAGATACAATGATAGTTAGGCTTCGAATATCTGTTGGATAAATGCTTAAGGCAACTTATCTGGAGCCTGTGAAACAGGTTTTAACTATAAAACCATTGCAATTAAATTTTTCGTGATAATTTCAGCAGCGATGGTTACGTCTCAGGGGAACAGACCTCGAACTCATGGCACATGTCTCCACCGGAGATACTCCTCACCGGCCTCCGCACCATCCTGGATGTGGTCAGGAATATCAACAAACAGCGGGCCAGCGCGAAGGTCGCAGACGCAGCAAAACACATCACACACAACTCTACAGCTAGCAGGGTAAGAACTTTATTAATACTTGACTGAGTTCTCCGAAAAGTGGCAGCGAGCTACTTTCGAAACTTTTCGGAACACTTAAAAAAAGGATCTGTCAGTCCTGCCTGTCATTGATTGACGAAACACGATAGACTTTGATGGTGGTAACTAGCTTTTAAATAAGCCATTCCATCAAATCGACCACCAAAATTGTACTACCTCTAGATATAATCCCGATGGCCGAGCCAATGGACCACGGAGACGACTTTTTTTTTTTATGTTAAGTGGTTGGCAGACAATCATACGACCTGCCTGGTGGTAAGTAGTCACTGTAACCTATAGGTATATCCCAAATGTGTGGAATGTGTAAATATGGAATGTGTGTGGAATATTTCGAAGGTTTTGAAACTACGAAATCCAAAGAAGACTGGATTCAGTGCATTATGTGCATGAAGTGGCTGCACGAAACCTGCAAAATTTACGGCGACTTTTGTAATCAATGTCGTCGTTTAAAATTTCTCAATGAAAAGATAAATAAATAAAAAAGCTTAATTTGTGGGTTAAATATTTTATTTGTGCAATTACAAAAATAAAATAAAAGAAAGAAAATAATTAAATCAAAATATTCTGTCATTAATTTCTTAGGGCGAGTATCCCACAAGTTGAAATATAATTTTGGCATCTAACTAACCCACACAGTAGGCATCTATCCTCATTTAAAAGGGTTCTTTATTTCGTTTATAACCCAACACATGAAACGATCAATCTTAAATCATCCTTATTATTTTGTTCATTGATACGCTCACAACTCATCACCAAAGTTTGAGAATTCTAACTACTAATTTTCTGTATGTTAATCGCCTATTTCAAAAAGTGAGGCAACTAGCCAACATTTACCGTAGCTACTACAAATATAAGACGGCAAGTAAGGGTAAAAAATTAAAATAGGAAGGTAAATTAATAAAATATTTTTTTTGAATAATAATTTAAATGTTTTAACTTCTATAGTAGTTGACCTAAAGACTGCAAGTTTGTTACTTGTTACATACTTATCTGAATGAAACTTTCTCTACATGAAAATACATGAATCATGAAACGTAAAAATCATGTGCTTGCCGCCATACCGTCTACGTCAGTATTAGGGTCACAATAACGGTATCGCCTGAACTGGGTGACCGGATGTCGTTAACAGACAGTAAACAAATCAGTGTTCACGAGCGGAGCTCTTAAGTGAAATGGTGCGCCTTTGTAGGGCGGTTCAGTATGTTCGTTAACAAGTAATTCACGCCCTATCGGCAACAGCCGATTTGCTTAAAATTGGATTTAAGTTGTAACGTATTTTAACTTACTTCACGAGTCTCCGTAATTTGCCGAAAAAGAGCTATCAGCTTCTTCGGACAAGTCATGCGGTCTTGGAAGGCAACGGTACCTGGGCGGTATCCTTCCGAATCGAGCGCCCTTGAGACTATCTTTAGGGAGACTTCACAAGAGGGACTCGTCGACTAGAAATCGTCTAGGCAAATTCATCTTACAGGTTAGAGTATAACGTATTCACCACCTTAAAAATCTAAAGGCCATCTGCTGCGACAGTGTTAACTTAATATTTTTAGGTCTGTCATAATTAACATAATAAATTTCTATGGTAGGTTAATGGCAGTTTAGTTAATTTACGCGAGGATATAGAAGTTTAGGTATCTAATATGACGAATATTATATTTACGAAAAATAATATAAATTCAGACTAGATCATTGTTACCGTTTAGAAATTAGATGTGACTGTTAAAAACATTGATTGCAAAACTATTCCGAATAATGTTTTGAAATTCGCGGAAGATATAAATTCGTTTTTAAAAATATAGGTTTTTCAATAAAATATAATATAGATAAAAGTGCCCGTGTTTCAACGAAAAAATTACATGTATGTATAATAGAAAAATGTTTTTTCAAATATGAAATACTCGACCTCTTTATTAAGTGCCCTTATTTTCCTACCAAAAATTATATATTTTGTAGCAAAATAAAGGGATAGTACAACACAACAACACTACTTGTTTTGAATACTTCTAACGTGAATATTACAGTATCTACAATATGTCGAACTTCGGTGGTGTAGTGCGTAAGGGCGTTGTCTTCCACCCGGGAGGCACCACCGGTTCGAATCTCGAAATGTGTTTTCAAATTTTCAATTCATATGTACGTTTAATCAACGCTTTTACGGTAAAGGAAAACTTCGTGAGGAGAACTGCACACACCTAAGATGAAATTCTTAGGTAGTGTGTGAAGTCGACCAACCCGCACTTGGCCAGCGTGGTTGACTAAGGTCTAAAAGCCCCTAATGTGGGGTAGGCTCGAGCCCCTCAGTGGGGACATTATATGAGCTGTTGATGATGATGAAGTATTTTAATTTATATTTCAATTATGTTGAAGGTACATTCGTCAGCAAAGAATGGTTCGGCAGCTAGCGGACGCGGCTTTGAAGATTACTATGATGAGCACCACCACGATTACGAAACCACGACGACCACGACCACAGAGAAGCCAATGAAGCAAGGCCGGTACACCGACCCCTGGGCCGGCTACTACGACTGGATTATCAATGAGGGTTCATTCAAATTCTGGAGCGCATTCCAGGTAATATTAAAATACATACATATCTACTACCACGCTCATAATCCCGAAATAGGTAACATTTATACACTAGGTGGTAGACCCATATCTAGGGTCGTCTGGGTTGGTATTTATACTTTCTTATTTCTGCCGTGAAGCATTTCGCTGTGTTTCGGATTGAAGGGAAAGGTAGCCAGTGTAATTACTGGGCATGGAAGGCATATCATCTTAGTCTCCAGTTTGCAAAGCACATGCAGTGTTAAGTGATTTACTCTTAATATTGTAAGTGTAAGGTGGGCCTCAAGCTTGTTTGCCATCTCGTGGTATAAAAAAACAAAGTCACGCCTCTCTCCTACAGGGGTAGGCAGGAATAATTTTTTTTCACTTGTTTCGATACTTATCTACATAGTTCTAACCACAGATTTATTTCTGTGGTTCTAACGCTGCATCTACTCTCATCTTAGTCGTTATATGCTCTTCGATTAGGAATACTTTCGACCCGGCCTTTGTTTAGAATGTTTCCGATTTGATCGACAAACGTCCGGCTAGGTCTTCCCCGTCTCCGTTCGGTAACATTTGGTTACATTACAGTATAGGCCATAAAGTGATTACTTTGGACCCTTCTATTCCAAACGAAAATCTGTTTGTTGGAGTCTGATTTTTTTTATCTTGTGTCTGTAGTTTAACACTTAGATTAAAGCAAAAAAGGGAAGATACGTTACCCGAGTAACGCGCATGTGCCTACAAAACTGAGACCAATGGCCCTACTACGTCTCAGGAGAGCGAGATAAAAAATGCAAGAGTCGTGCGAGAGCGACACGTTCAACATAGTTTGTCTATGTAGTTGACGAGGCGTACTTTTTGATAGATGCGGTAAGGAGGATGCCTTATCTTCCTTTTTGCTGTGTGATGTTTAAAGTCAATACATTCTAACAGTATATAGGCCATACAGTGCCTTAAATAGTGACAGGTTACTAACCTGTCGCCTACATAGGACCATCAAACCCAAAAAAGTAAACCAACCTATATAAAACTAACAAACAAGAGTCAACATGATGTACAGACAACAGCACGTTGGGTTACCACAAACTGTCAATTTTTCCCAATCGATTATGCACTTTATATTGAATAGTCTTAGGTTGAAAATCGTTTGGAGAAATTTGACAGTTTTGTATAGCCCGACGTGCTGTTGACTGTACTCCAAAGCATCTCAGCAGTCCAGGCGTACAAGTAATATAATACCTACTTTGGACCTTAATTTCTATTCAAAATGAAAATCTGTCTGTTGGAGTCCGATTTTTTTTTATCTTGTCTGTAGTTTAATATATACCTCTATTATATAACGAGTGACCGGGAGGACTATTAAAACTCAGTGTGGCTTGTAGTGGTATGTATATGCGCAGCAATTCCCTATCAAATGATGGATATTTTCTTAGTGCGTCACTTAATTTTTGCGAAAAAAAATCCTAGTCGCTCCCAGGTGTGCCTTACTCTTTCTCGCAAAACCACGCTGGCGTCAGTCATAACGCGATGGGTTAGCGGTTAGTACAGCATTCTTAATGACATATTTGCACTTCTCATAACCATTTTCTGCTTCTGTCCAAGGAATGAGCGTATTATCGTTCTTTTTTGAGTCTTTCAGATACTTATTTAGAATGCTTTGATATTAGGCGGCACAAAAGGTAGATGACTTCTATAAAAAATTATCATCCCTAAAAATCTTCTCATTTCCTTTACTGTCTTCGGTCCCTAAACCGATCAATCGATTGCTTTATATTTTTCCTCGGTCGAGCGAGTTCCCTGGCTCGTTATATGATAACCTAGGAAATCTAATTCTCTCTATTTAAAGTCTATACTACTCTACGCGATATTTAAAGTCAATACAAACTCAAATTTTGGTAATTGGTCCAACATTCATTGTTTTAGTTGTGCAAACAGATTATCAGGAAACGTTTCTTAACAAATTAGCATTGACAATGTGATATAAGTACATAATAGTCGCGACCTCAGGTGCACTGTAGCGCATCGTAGCGCAAAATATTGTTGTTAATTGGTCTGCTTGAAAAACGGGCCATTACGTCGTTTGACGACCAAAATATACAGCGAAAGAGTCATAACATTGACACAGTTTTGTTAATGTGCCTACGACAATGTCGCTTCAAGCATGGGTGCCGTCTAAGGAACTGTGTGTTTTGTTAGACCTTGCTAAAGCGATTACTCCTCAGGGTTTCCTATATATATTTTTTCCTCGAGTCTTGCATTGCTTTGAATTTAATTTATTATTGTTTCGCCCGCCCGCTGCTACACTACTGGATATTTTAGCCTTATTTGGTTGTTAATCTGTCTCTGTCAACATCTTACATATATCTGTCACAGTTAATTAAATCTTAATTGTTTAGCTATGTGGTATAAACATATTATTAGCTCAATTATAGTATTGTAAGTTCTGCTAGCACTGTTGTTTATTTTACATATTATTGTAAGTGCTACGCGTAAATTAGTTAGGAACTTAGGGACCACAGTTTTCTCACAATACACAATTACACGTGGGTAGTAATTTTGTTTATGTAAATATCTTGTGCATAACATTATGTATGAATATCATTAAAATAGTAACGGCTAGCTGTCCGAGTCGGTTGTGTATTAATTTTCTCACAATTAACATGCATACTCCTACGCGTGCTTTGCTGAGCCTAAATAACAATTATAATAAAAACTACTCAAGTGACCGTGGTTTTCTTAAGTGGTTCATCATCAAATGGTTCCGGGTATTTTTTCATTGCTACGAACCCTATTCTTAGAGCATCTGTACTATATGCAACATCACATAATATACTTCCTTTTAATTATGCAAAACAAGCTAATTGAATAATTAATAAACGGTCGAGTGGTATGTTGCTCACTTCAGTAATGTTCTTTGTCTAAACGTGGTCTAAGCAAATATTAAACAAAGTGGACTGGACAAAATCCTAATCAATAAAAAAAATACAAATATGTCGTTTTTAATTAAATGATTTCTTCTTAATCTTAATTATGGCTTCGCTTTAGCATTTAGCCAATGTCGAGGGAAAATAGTAATTCTTCACTAAATTGTACGGTAGATTGAATAACAATGGAGACTCTCAATACGTGTTCTTACAACAAGAACTCGGGAGAAACTCCTAAATAATGAATTTTTTTCTTGCTTTGGTAATAGAATCATTACTATTTTGCTCATGTCAAAGTGAAGTAATGGAAGTTAAAAATAATAAACAACAAAAAGTGTTAACGGCATTCGGAATAAAGGATCAGGGAAGTTGGATATAAAAATGTAGAATAAAATGTATTAAATCATGACGGGTAAACATTGATAAAATACATAAATAAACGACATGATATATAAATATATCGTGTCGTAAACATGACAAATAAGTAGAAAATGGAACATTTTTTCTATTGAATATATTGCTAAAGAAATTTGAACTTTTTTAATAGTTAAATTAAGGTAGTACCCGAAACACACGTTTGCGGCTGTATAATAAATGCATTTTTTTTACTTTTTAAATAATAAGATAAAAATAATCTTACGTAAGCGACGGGCGCACTAACTGTTTTTTTTTCAAAATTTTAATATTTTCTCGCAAAGAATAAACACAATGATGTTAATTGTTAGAAAAAAAATCAATACCTATTTCACTTCATTTTGAAAGGATTAAAAAGTTAATTATATATGTGAACGTCATTCATTTGTTTTCAACCAATTTATACCTATCTTTAAACAAGCATTTCATAAGTTCAAGCAGTAGACGGCACATGATTCATGACAGTTGCGCTTCAAAAAACATCCGTATTACAAGACAATTAAGGTCATTGTAATATTGTATTGTATGTTGTGGATCTTGACGGGTATGGTGGACGTGCGGGTCGCGGTATTGAACCTATTGACCACAGCGAAGTGAATCTTCGTGAACTCTCAATTACACTTCAATCTTTTTTGTTTGATTCACAGGAAGTGATTTTTCTTGTTTCAATTATAATAAATGCTTAGTAATTAGTTGCGAACTTGCGAGGCGTTTTGTTGAATAATGTAAATAGGTTAATATACTGTTTTAATATTATGGCGTGCGTAATGGAACAACATTGCCTTTGTAAATGTTAGAGCACGTGGAAAATTAATAAATATTGTCATATAAGAGTATTAAAAAGGATTCATAGCTTTTGCCCGCGATTTTGTCCTAGTGGAGTAGTTACTTTGAGCAGCATTTTAATTTTTTTACTAATCATACATATATTTCCAATAGACGATAGTAAACATAGATAGATTTGTTCGGACTTTCATTCCCTTTTAACCCCTATTTTAAAACCATAAGGGTAGGATTTCGGGAAATCTTTCTTTATTTTTAACTGAAAGTTGATATAAGTGAGTTTTGCTTCATGGGGTTTAGCTTCATACCGTATTATACCTCCTAAGGGGTTGAATTTCGAAAAATACCTGTTTCTTAATTTTTAACCGAACGGGCATTATAAACGAATTTTTGTGGATTTCACTTTAAAATGACGTATTTCCATACAAACTTTCATCCCCTAACTCATCCCCACGTGTGTCGAAATTTCAAAAATGTTACATTAAATACTTATTTGTTTCTCATCAAGTGCCTAGGTAAATTCAAAATTTCGTGGTTTTACCTTCGATAGTGACATAGTGAAAAAATACCCAAATAGTAGGTGGCTTTCGAGACATTCCAATTTTAAAGAGTATTTTGCTTATGTGTGAGTTCAACCTTTTTTGAATAAAATTGGATTGAGTTTTCAAACATGTGTCAAATAAAGTACAATTTAAATCAAAAGCACTAAGGAGAATTGATATCAACATCGAAGCAAATCACCGCCAAAATAATTTTCTACCCCTCTTTAACTCCGTTAGGGGATGAAGTTGTTGTGATCGTATGTATCATCACCATTTAGGATCTCAAAACCGATTGATCTTGCGCCGTCTGCATATTACCAAATTTTTTTACTTTAGAATACATTATTAAATCAAACATCAAATGTAAATGCTAAAAGTTTTCGTGATCTGTTAAAGTATTACACACCGAAATTAGATTTCACTTCGAAACTCACCTCGATTTTACCTATCAAACTTTTATGAAACAGCCCTTGTTTTGGTCAAGAGAAGTACAAAACAAGTTAAGCTTGGTTTTCTGTAATGAAATTAGATTTCACCGAGATTTTCATTATTTAAAGTTACTTTTGAAATGTGATATTCATTTGTAATTAATTTTCCGGTGAATTTAAATCTGACTTCCTTACAGATGAATTTATTGCAAAAAACTTTGATAAGTCAAACTTTAGAATGAAATGCAAAAAAAAACATTTGAAATTCGTACTTTGCTATTGAAAACTATTAACAAAAGTAATTAACCAAGTAATACGTAATACTTTCAATTTTATTTTTGTGTGCAGACGAGAGAAAACAACTGCACATAAGCTATCAAAAACTGTGTTTGCATAATAACTCACTTGTTAGTTTTACTTATAGTATTATATTATCTGTGCTTATACTTAGTTCAAAGTAAATTTTGGAGATTTGAATGTTTGTGCATTCCGTAGGTATTTCATTATTTTATTGAAAGTTGCAATTATCGAATGTCTATTCTGATCAACAGCTTTCACCAATACTTCTCAAAATTTTCATAAATACTAAGTTTTTGTAAAATATAAGAATTAAAAACGAGCAAAAGAGATACTAGGAGTGCAGATATATAGTAGGTATTCATTTAATGCAGATAATTCTAGTCTCAGTAATAATTTTATTGCACGTGATTTATGGACGCAGGCAGCCGAGAGAACCTCAGGTCAAGCACCTAGCGTGGTCTAAACATAACAGTCTTGTCTCTCTTGACCGATTAGAATAACACGGCATTAAAAATATATCATACTAGGTATACTAAATTACTTCGAAAACACGTTTTTATGTTAGGAACAACAATGTTTATTGTGATAATAAATTAGGAGCGTGTTTCGAGAATTAATGTGCAATATGATACTCTAATTTGCATTATAGATACCTATCAAAAACATAATTGTGAAAATGAGAGGCAAATAATACATTTATTAACTAGGGCGGTAAAATAAAGATTGTCTGACTGACGACTGACGCTGGAGCTGAAGGTGAGGGCGACTAATATGCGATCTGAGGCTTTCTTATTTACCGCCCGAGGTAAGTAAATTTTTTTATGTGACTACCTAACCAGGAAGTGGGCATTTCCGTATATATATATATATAGCGGGCAGAAAATACCACTTTCTGATCAGGTGTGGCATTAAATAAATTTAACATACAATTTATATTTCTTTTTCCTGCAAAAATTTTTGCTACTTAAAATTAGAACTCTGCAAACGGATTATTTACTTTGTGGTGGAAATGTGCATTTTATCCGCTAGCGTGGAAAGAGTTCTTAAAATTATCAATACTTGTTCATCCAGTCCACTGAAAATGCATTTATACTTATTTCAAGTCAGTGTTCCAACTTCATTTTAAGAACAATTGTACTGGCCAGCACTGTATGAAAAAAAAAGTTTTAAAATTTCTCTTGAATTCAATTTCCATCATTTTTGTTTTGGTGCACACGCATACAAAATTCGTCAGCCGCACACACACAGACATAATTCCAAAAACGGTATTTTTGGACTCAGGGAGGTCCAAAACGCGTAAATCCGTCAAAATCTCGAGCTCGAATTTTTTGACGATAACAAGACTTCCTCTATACTACGTATACGAGAAAGTAAAAATGGGCGTTTCGCTCGGCAACAAAGTGATTCTCACTACGCTTAGGATCCAATATTACAATCCTAGAAACCCTCGCTTGATCATGTCTCGATACAAGTACTCGCGCCAAAAAACAACTTTGCAGCTTTGCATAACAAACAACAATTTCTGTCCACAGTTGTTCACTGCAGCTCTACTCCTATACGCCTGTCTGTCAGCTATCTACTACGCCAAATTCAACCCTATCTTACCGGACTACAACATGGGCTACGACGATTACTTCCTCGAGAGAACAATGGGCAGGAGCACGAGGAGCGTGGAACCTTACTTGTTTCCATCTGGCCTTAGCTGGATCGACTCGAGCACTTTTCAATTCATACTGGATGCGATATCAAAACATTACGAAGAAGAGTAATACGAAGATAATTTATAATACGATCAATTTGCTTTTCTTTTCCATATATTCGCGTTATCATCATAATGGCGATAAATAATTCGGATCGTTTGTAGCGGTAGAATCAAGACGGTGGTCCTATCGAAATTTTACATTTTTTTTTAATTATTAAAATAATTATAAAAGTTTTATTAAAAATCCCTATAGCAGTTTTCTATATACTTGACATAGCGTGATACTTAATTGTATAATGTTACAAATATATTTGTAAGTATTACTTTACTCGTCATGATCTGTTATTGTGTAGAGATTTCTATGTCTTTTTGTTTATATTGTGCAATATAAGTAAACAATCCTCAATAAGAGATCTCGACTCGAATTCACAAACGTCAACTCATTTAGGTTTGACAGTTTTATTTATAACACAGGAAATACGTTTTGTATTTGATAACGACAATAATTAACTTCGGAGTATTCGCAATGTTCGCAACATATGTAACAGTTTTTCACGAGTAGAGTAACAAGTAACGTTTGTAATTGATGGTATCTATGATGTTTTTACTTTAAATTTTGACTACTCGGGTTTTATTTTAATCACATATACCATCAACCTTAGACATTGAAACATTTCACATGGATATTAATATTTTATAAATTGATTTTTTGCCTATATTTATATTATTCGTCCTTTATTTTTTATTCTTTCATAAATTTTCAGTTCACGAATTGAAGTCATTCAACTTCAGCTTATAATTTATGTCTGATCCTCTGAGGCTTGATCATTATAAAAATAGTCATAACAGACGCTTTTGTGACACGCTTGTCAATACCGTTAAAGTTTTGATTTTAATTTCAACTTTATGCCAGAAATATAAAGTTTATAATATATGAAAGTAATTTTATAGTTTGAAGCACTCAGGTATGAAGATATGTCTATTTTAGAGGTTGGAAGTGATGACGCCACATAGGTACTTATAAAAAAATATTTTAATTAAATTCTACTTGTTGATTTCCAGACACTGATTACATAGGTAGAGCATGCTGATATCATTTCTCAAGTGTTGTTCTAGCGAATAATACATAATATGGAGGTACCTTAATTATATAATAAGTATTTAGTAAGTAAGGGTGATATGATTATGAGATTTATGAAACCAACTGCACGTTAACATTTGTACAAGGCAACGATGTGCTATTATTATTTGTAGAAAATCAGGAAACCCTTGTTGCCATGTACATATTATTATGACGTTAAGCACGATTCGACTGTACTTATGTTTTATTTAAGTGCTTATTGGATCGCGCTTTTTTGCACTTCCGATGTTTATCACGGTGTTTTAGTTTTATATAAGAATATATGTTCTTCCTAATGAATTTTTTTGGAAGGAATCAACGACAAGGCATTTACGACGTTATTTCTAGAGAATAAGTCTTCTTTTGCTTGAGACAAAAAGCTTACTGGCGAACCTCGTATAAACGAGGTAACGCTAGCAGAATTTCTTTATATGATTTTTACTTAGTCAATATGTTCCCGAAGGTGAGCTAGAAATCCGATGCCGATTTGTCGATTCCTACAACGTTCCGTACAGTTATTAAGACTCTCGAAAAAGCGAACCCAACTGATTTTTATTTTGGGAAACGTATTGAATCTGGATAGCTCTAAAAGCCACTCGACCCCATAAATGAGGGAAAGAGCTTTTTACAAATGCGTCCATGAACATTTAAAAAAAGATTTTAATCGAAATAAGCCTGTTGCATATTGACACTGAAATTTGTTCCTAGTTTTTAGTATAATAAGTATTTCTTGAATAAAGAGGTTTTATATTATTTAATGGTTTCTCATTTGTTTGTCACGTTTATTTCTCTAATCACATTATATTACACTGTTTTGTGTTCATATTTTTAACTTTTTCTCTTATCTTACTCTAAAGAATCATCAAAGAGTTTAACTAATTTAGTAATCCTTAGTTACCGAAACTAGGGTATAACCGTTATGCTGTAGAATTCAAAAGCTTGCGCATTATTTGTTTCAGTTCGAAGGTAATTTAAAGCCAGGCGCGACATTAAGCCAGTCCTAGCTAGACCAAGACCAGGTATTATTATTGTTATAGTTTTTTGGGCACACCAACTTTTTATTTTCGTTATCCATACATCCAGCGTCATAAACGCTGAGAAATTTTTACTGGTACCTTGAAATTTGCCATCTTATTCTCTCGAGTAGAGGCGTGTGAAATTTATTAGTAGTTTGATATAATGGGCCGTAAAGCAGGGATATGGAGCTTGTGTGGCACATAAAGAGTATGGGGTCCGGGAGGCCGCGGTTTATGGGATGCTGGTACATACGGACTATTGGGAAATAAACCTTTGTGGTATGACTCCAAAGTGCACTAAAGTTTTACTCACATTTTGTTTTTAATGTAGCTTTTATTTCTCTATATAGACACATTCTTGGCTTGTTTTTATATCCGTATAATTTGTGAGATTTTATTTAATATTAATTTGAAGAAACTCTACAAACAGTATTTGAGTCGTATTCGAAAACAGTAGTTTTAATTACATATTTATTTAATTTAGAATATCAAGGTTTATTGTATTTAGTCATACAGGTTGAATTTCTCAAGTGGGCCTTTAGGTCCAAACCCTAAACTATAACGAATACTTATCGAAAAATGCTCAAAGGAGTCGCGAGCCCGATTATGATGAAAACAAAAACTGCATCATTGCATTTTTGAAAAATCAATAATCCTAGCTAGGAATCGAATTCAAGGATTTTGAAAAAAAAAACAACTTGTATTATTACACCATTCGATAGTGTTATTGATAAGGATCGATTTCTGGAAAGTAAAGATACACGGGAAAGTAATAGAAAATTTTAAATTTTAATAAAATATTTCTTGGTTGAAGCGATAATAAAAGCGATGATCTTTATTTTTCAAAAATTCTCGCGCGCTCGCGTCTCTATTGAACATTTTTCGATATTAGTTATAGATTAGGATTTGGCCCTGAAGGCCCAATTGAAAAATTCACCCTGTATAGAGTAGAAAAAAATATGATAGTTGGAGAGAAGTTACCCTAATATTGATGATAAAAAATGTTACTAAAACAAATCACTCCTGTAGGTATTTTCTACGAGTACAAATAAGAAATAAGTAAAAACTCTAAGATTTTTGAAAATTCCTCATCAGACGGACAACAGATTTATCAAAAATGGATTAGGCTAAGTCCGGAAAAATAACCTCTTGTACTTTTATGATATCATTTGATAGGGTTAGAGTGTTTTTCTTGTAACTACCCTATTATTTTAGTACTAATTCATCTTTGTCATGTAACTTAATAGGTCAAAGTCAAACATATTAATAGAGCTAACATGAAAAAATATAATTATGTTATTACTAATAACATAATTATATTTTTTCATGTCATGAAACTCGTTATTACATCACTGAAAATCGTTAATACTCCTAATAACTTATTGGGAGTATTAACGATTTTCAGTGATCTAAATAAACCCATGGTATATAATACAACAAATTGAAGACCATTACCAACCAAAATATTATAGATTGATCTTACTTAACAAGCATTGTAAAGAATATTTAAATAAAACGATTAATTATTATATAAGAAGTTGAATACTAAATATTAATACGACGATCTGTAATCTAGAATAAGTTTCTAATGTTTATTTTACTACATAAATTTGGTTGCCCTTATCTAACTTATAGCATATTCATAAAGGGCGACTATGTATCCAGTTCTTTATATAATAATAACATCTGATAAAGACTTGTATTTGTAAATACATTAACTAATTTTGTACGATTAAATTAAAACTATTAACTTTGGGTCGTGCATCGGTCTAGTGGTCCAGTGGAGCGAAGAGGGCTATGGGTGAGGCTACGGGTTCGATGCCCGGTCGCCGGCGGCCGCCGCCAGGATACCCGCAGGATGTCGTTATTACCTTTACGAGCCCGGCTTACTCCTAGTTGTGCTCATTCTGGCCATTTATATAAATAAAAGCCATGACCACGAACGCTTTGTCACGGCGTCTTCGATTTAGCCTCAGTTTTTTACCTCACAACCTTGTTGCTAGTAACCATGGTTTAATGACTCGTATAATATTATTTAAGTATCGTGCAATATCTTGTATGTTCACTTTGATCTGTCGTCCTCGTACCTACCCATATAATAAAATTACGTTTTTTCTTCACAATCTGACAATATGACACTGCTTGTTTATATTGAACAAATTATACTGTTTTTTTTTTAAATGCAATGTATTTCGTTTAAGCAACTCTTTATTCATAAATATTTTTATATACAAATTAAAAAATATATTGCTTACCGTACTACTTACCGAATAATCACACCTATCGCAAAGTCATTAATGAATAATCATTTACCGCAAGCAAAGGAAATTTCTTAACGTAATTACGAGATATCATGCATAGAGTAGAGATAACGTTTCGGTTGATGCGATAGCGATCGTTATCGATCGTATAGAGATCAATTAAGTTATCTCGTGCTCTTGACCACAACACATTTTCCGAACTGCCTCTGCGGTTTGATGTCCATTGCCCGCGTTATTTTGCGTTACAATTACAGGTTATGTATTGGTGTTAGACGGCCGTGTCGGAGAGGCGGCAGATCTGTATGCAGCGCGTGCCTGTCAGTGTAGCTCCGCACGCGGGTGGGTTGCCAGGCCAGTTCAACGATCAGGCGCAAGTGGCTCGCACACCCGGCGGGACTGTATCTGTGCGCGGCTGCGCTCGCCTGCGCCGATGTCGCGTTTCACATTTGAATTCCGACCGATTTTTCTGTGACTTGTATGTAACCGAACGTTTTTGCAGTAAAATTGGGAACAGAGTGCAGTGTTTGTTTTGAACGTTGCGTTACGAACGACCGCTCCTGGGGCGGTGCACCGTTGCTCCTATTTGGGTCGAATGAAAAGGTAATTTATTTTCTGTCATCGCAGGTATGGAAATTGTGATGGACATCGCCAAATCAATTTCCCTTGTGTTATCTTAGTTTTTTATTACAGGCATTAATGAACTAAAATTAGGTCAATGGTAGATACAATAGAATATACTTATAAAAAAAGTATTTTATATTAATAAAAATACCTTAATCAAGAAATACAAAATAAGTTTGCCAAAACACGCCAGGTTTTGGATTTGATTCCTGATTCCAACTCAGGCTCGAACAAGTATATTTTCAGGCCGTTTCGTTCGACAATCAAACAATGAAAATCCAGTATATTTCAAATATTGTAGGTACTACGGATTTACCTAAGTTTTATAACTACGATCGACGCGTAGCGCGCGGTACGCTCATTGAAAAGACATCAACGTTATATGCCAGTTCAGTAAGATTAGTTTAAATATTAATCAAACTTTAATAAATATTACTATTTTTAGGATGTGATTATTATAAAAGAATAACCCAAATATTGAAAATTTCGTTTGATATTAACTGATTAAATTCCACGAAAGTTCCCATATACTGTGTACTATAATTATGTTTTAGGAATTTTCTAATTCCTATTCTATTGTTAAAGAAGACTGTAATCACCGATCACGATAATGTTTCATCCTTGTTTTTAAAAAAAGAGTCATGAACAACCAAAAAAGAGTGCATAACATTGCTCGTGACTGACATAAATTGCTATGAGGTTTTTTATGAGATGTTTTTGCAACGAGGGTGACTAACAGGCGTACAGCCCGTCTGATGGTAAGCGATTACTGGAGTCTGAAGACGCTATCTACTACAGGCAGTAAAACAAAAAAAAATAACGTCAAATCTCATAAAGGAATATTATTTGGGATGTGTAAGATAAACTAAGGCGTTATTTTATATTAACTAGTGCAAAAACGAGATTGTCTTCGCAAAAAGTATATTAATAAATAAACATTGTACTGCCAAACCATCAAATTGTTGTTTAACTTACCTATAGACCCATTTAGGAAAAAGGAATACCAAAAAGTAAATTCTATTCTATTCTATTCTTAATTAATGGCATTCGCAAATCTTAAAGATTCTGCATTTTGCCAATGTCAAGTGAAAAATTATAGGTACATAGTTACAAAAAAATTGTACGGTAGATTTTGGTTAAAAATGGAGTCTCCCAACAAGTGTTTTTACAACAAGAACTCGGGAGAAACTCCAAGTAAATTCTAGTATTTTCCTTTATTGAGGTTTGACGTTACCTTAAAGAAATTTGACGTGTGAGGTTGACAGAATATAGTAGAGCTTTGGTGTCCCGCTGGTAATACAGACATACAATCATGCTCATAATTCCAAAACGGTTTGTGCAGAGCCTTAGGTTAGGGCTTTAGCTTTAGTATGGGCCGTTCGGTGCCTTGGTGTCCAGTCTGCCGTCCACATGATTGGGGTATAAAACCATCAGTGAACCACCAAACAAAAGCCAACAACGGACTGATGTTACACTTTAAGATAAACATACATAATAATACATTTATTTTCGATGGCGCCGCGGTCATGCGTTAGAACGATCACGAATGTAAAGCTAGCAAGTGCGCCGTCGGCACTCGGATGGGTGATCGAAATTTTTTCGGGTGATCGAAAAAATAAGTTGGTGATCCCAGGTGCTATCGAAAGATAGCAGTCGTCCCCAAGGAGGGTTGGTGTCAGGCACACGGCCGTAAAAGTCTAAAGCGAAATCCTTAAGCAGTATTGTCGATATCGTCGACTGCAAATAAGTTGAGAGCAGGGTAGGAAAATTATGAATAATAGGTTTATTTCAGTTAGAGTGCGTACACTTCTGAATGCAACATTGTCTGTTAAATCCATTTTATGGGAGTCTAGTTTTATAAGACTGTAGTCAAAGAAGTCTTTGCTCTGTTATCTATGGACTCCAGGAAGTTATTCCCAGAAAAATATAATATTTAAACGAATTATATAACAAGAATGTTAGTAACATTTAATTTATTAGATGACTAAAAATTAAATGAAACATGCAATTAGTAGATATGCTTATTTACACTTGGTGTATGTCGGAGTAAGCAGTAAAAATGTTAGTTCCATTAAATTTCTTAACTAAAAAATAATTGATGTAATACGATTGGTATGCATATAATTTTGCCTAGCCCTACTTGCGTATGTGTGAGTATGTGCTTAAACAAAAATCAAGATTTAATTATTTATTTAAATAATAATAATTCATTTATTTCAGGCAACACAATGCTTATATAGATGTTAAAATAAACAAAGGGCCCATAGATAAATACCTTAAAACTAACATATATTATAAAAATATAATTTAAACAGTAAGGCACACGTTGGGTCGGCGACGTGTAAATCATTAGGGAGCCGTCCTCGAAAACGTCGACGACTCCTTCCGGCCAGAACTCCTCCTTCATGAAAGTCGGCAGATGATGGGTTGGCACTCTCACCACAAAAGAAGAAAAGTTTACTTTGTGGCGAGACTCCAATCAATATTTATTTACTTGCGCTGATTTTTAAATTACTTTTATTTAGTTAGCTAAATAAAGCAACTTGTGACATTTAGCATGACATTAATTCATATCACTTCTGCGTTCGCAGTCACGGTGAGATGGGGTTTCCCGCGTGTTAAAAACATGCCAGTTACAGCCGTGAAAGTAGTTTTATTTAAGACATTGTGTTACTTTTACTCGTATTTGAAGACATTTAATTCGAAAGCAAGAAATCAAAAAGCGTTTATAGATGTTTTCATTTACTGTGTTTGGTTCTCATCTTTGCAGGCCACAAATCGCATACCGTACAGGTCATAAGTATTGTTAAAAATTTGTATTTTTCGCAAACAGTTACCTACTCTTTAGTCGTGTTGTATTATTATAATAATCCGCGAAGTGTTGTATGAGAAGGTCGTAAATCAATCAAATTGGAAGTGGATACATACTTTAATTACTGTTTTCAACAAACCATTCTGTTAATTATACCCTTTAAAAGTTTATTGAATGAGATGAGAGACTGCAGTACACACAATTGCTTAACAGAACGTATTTGTACAATTAATTTAAAAAATAATTCGTTACCTAGTACCTACATAAACTAGCAATGATGAATTACAATTATGAGTACCTACCTAAATTACTATAATTTTTATAACACTCTACTAAAGTAAACTACTGGTTTCAAGTAAAATATTTTCAACCCTTTGTTCTGGACTATCTATTTGGTGCCTCTGTGATATAACTTATTTGCATCATCGGATTTACATAACAAACCATAGGTATATATGAAATTGAATTGTTTTTATTATAACACTAAATAAAAACGCAAACAAGCAATAACACAACATTTTATGAATAATTTTATTATGCTTAAAATATATTATATAAATTAAATTATGCTTAAAATATAATACAAGTAAGGGTATGTTGCGTGACGTATGAATTGTGTATAAACTAAACCGCATGCCTCGCTACAAATTAATTAAATGATATTGTGTGGTTTATTATTGTTTTGTGATGAATGGTAATTTATATATTTATTGCAGTTTGCAGTACATTAGAAAATATTTAAAGCAAATCTTATTCGTAGATTACGGACCAATTGACGTTATGGATCGTGGAGAAGATGTAGGTATAATGTTTTATAAATTAAGGTTGTAAGAGATAATATAATACTAACTTGCTAATATACATAAACTAATATTTAATTATTTGTAGTTTTAAGTACGACGGCAAACTAATAATAAACTTAGGTGTAGACTTTCCTCTTGAATTTTCTTCTTTGTTTTAATAGTAGGTATTTAAAATACTGCAATGTATATTTAATTAAAATATTTTGTGAAACGATAGGAATTAGTTAATTCATCGAAAATCGTGTTAAAAATTGTGCGTTAAATATCCATATTTTTGAATAAAATCTAACCATTCATAACAATTCGTAGTATAAACAATGGATTCAATTCAAAGGGTACTAAGTAAGTGTAAAAAAATATTTTTTTATAACCATTAGGTATGCTTCTCAGCGATAAAATTCTGAACGCATAAACACACGATATAATAAAGAAACGTTGCTTATAAATTTCCTTCATTAAATAGAGAGCGTTGATGATTGGTCAAACTGATCCATTGGATGATTCAGAAGAATCATATATGCAAGTCTATCGAAGCATAATATCTGGTTCGAAAGTTGAAGGTCTAGACTAGAGGCACCTTTAGTTGCTTGGTATCATTGTTTTATGTAATGACGAAGTTAACTGTAACAGGCAGCATAATAGCGGGTAGAGTCTGCGACTGCGCGTGCGCAACGTAGCGGTACGCCACTGTTGACATACATAGTGTTATGAGCATGCAAACTTAAAAAAACCGTAAACATTATCTCATGGACTCTCTTTATGGGAAAAGATGATGAACAGATGAATGAATGTACAGATTATATTATATTATTTTATTTATATTAAACTTATGTAAACCTAACATGCAAATATTAATATATTCTTACATATAACACATATCTGGGTTAAATTAAATATCATTAAAATATTTTCTTGTTTTGCCCATACATAACGAATAATTATAAAACTTATAAATAAATGATAACATAAACAGCTGTGACTCATGAGCATATATCTCTCAGTTATGATTAGTAGTCCAGAGGCTGACTTGACCAACTGGCATCTTGTCGGAAGTTAGACGGAATGTTATTGATTTCTTCACCAAATACTTATTAAATTATCTAAATATCATAGTCCAACTCAAAAGTTCGTTATTCATTTAGGTATTAGGAGGCCTTATTTTGAGAAGCACAGGCAAAAAAGCTCACCTAATATAAGATATGAATTAACGTAGTGGGACCATTTTTATTATATATACATTATTTAACTTTATAGTACTTATATATGCTTTTATAATTATATGTCATTCCCTTTTACTAACAGTCACGTTCGCGTTATAAATAGATTAAAAAATTAAATAAAAAAGAAATGATAACTTATAATCGTCTCCAGAGTTTCGTCTAGCTCTAGCTCTCTCTATGTATAGAGTAAGTTAACGACTTCGATATTGTTGCGAAGTGGTTTAAATTGTTTAAGTTATATAGAGTTTCTAACACAGTCAAATAATTATAACAATTCACGTTCAAATACATAAGGGAAAGTACCTAATCAATATCGGTCCGGCCTCTAAAACACAGGATTATTATTTCATGAATGAGAGTGAGCCTTCATTTGTCTCTGTGAGCATCAGTAAGCTCAGTGCCGCCATGACGCACATATAAACAATATATTTTGTTTATTTATTACTTAATTATTTATTACTTTAATTAAAGGCACACTGACTTCTCACAGAACTCCAAGCATATTGACAAAAATATACATGCATAACGTATATAAACTACCTTCAGATCTATGTTTTTTATATATTACAACATGGCAAATAAGCTTGCGGCCCACCTGCTGTTAAGTGGTTACCGTCGTCTATAGACACTTACACTTGCAATATTAAGGGTAAATCACTTAACACTGCAAGTGCGTTGCCATCTTGGGGAGTAAGATGATAATATGCCTTCCATGCCCAGTAATTACACTGGGTACGTTTCCCTTCAATCCGAAACACAGCGAACTGCTTCACGGCAGAAATAAGAAAGGCGGTGGTACCTACCCAGACGACCCTACATATGGACCTACCACTTAGTAAGTATGTGACAGTATAAAAAATTAAAATATAAAAGATAAAATAAAACAGTATTTTATAAAATCCATTTAGAACTGTTATTTTTTTGTGATGTGAGTGTTGGGTATGTCTAGAAAATTAAGCTTTAGCTAACTCAATGATGTAATTTAATATGATTGTTTTAGTTTAAATAATCATATCTGTTTGGATAGGGAATGCTTGTGGTTTTAACTACCCGGGTTCTTTTGTTTCTTCTGTCTGTAACTCAAAATAGGACAGGTTTAAACCTCAGTGGTTTTTAGTTGCTATTATTATTTAATATTTTTGTGTAAAATCAGTAATTAAAAAAAATACACAACAGTCATGCCTCGCCCGCATTCGTAATATAAAAATACTGTACTAACTTTGTATTTGATAACAAACAACAGTTCCTATAATTCTTCACTGGACAGAAAAGAGATTCGAGTACAGCTTTACTAAGGCTCCGATTTTCAAAAACATTTGTGGCGGCAGACACAAGCGGTACAATTTGCTTACGTGGTTAATTAAAAGACGATAATATTTAAAGCCTCTTTTGTACGTAGCGTAAAGCTTTCTGCTATCGCTTACCAAGTAGCTTTCCGGTGTTGATAACGCCAACATAACGTTACAACAATCATTACTCCATATAGTTCGCGGAAGCGAAGCATTCAATGTTAATCGCGCAGTTTCAGTTCGACAAAGGTGGGTAGCTGCACTTTTTCTTAGTCTTTGTGACGCAATACGCGTTCGTGTTAGAAAATTTACAGTTATTTGTAGGAATTTATCCAATCAATGTTAACAGTTGTTTCGCTCGTGACGTGGAATTATAAGGTCAGCTTGCTTGTAGCATACTTGAGAACGTTAATTTATTGAAGATTTTAAGAAGACAGGAGACTAATGGGCTAACTAACGTCTTTGGAAGTAGCACGGTTTGTTCCGCTATCCGTCTTCTATTATAAAAATAATTGTAAATGTAGAAGAGCCAATAGTTTGTAGGCTTAAAAATTCTTTCATCCTTGGAATGCCACATTTTTCCTAAGTGACATTACCTAGGCTATATTTGATTTTTAAAAAAGCTTCACGCGGACGAAGTCTTGACCGGAGCGATAGCTTATTATAAAGTAACATTATTTTAACAATATTTTTACCACAAATGAGGCAAATATGGCCCGTGTTACACTCGTTCTAGGTTCTATATATCTCGTTCACTTTGGAGTTCTGTAAACCTTACTTACTTACTGACATAACTAGTATCTATGTCATTAATTAAATAAGGTTTATTTATAAGATAATATGCTAAAAACTTGCGACTAAAAGTTTGCTTGTAATGAAGTCATCTTTTGTAAAATTAAACAATAACTTTATGAATGAATTAAATTAAACATTGCATTATGGAAGCTATGAAGTATGTTTAAATGTGTCAGAGTAAAATATTAATAAATATTAAAGTAGTGTTTGTACTACTAGTACGTACACTAAAAAAAGGCGGGAGAGAGTTTATATTATTATTTATTTAAAAATGGTAATACACGGGCAATACGTAGAAGTGCAAGCGTCATTATGCTACGATGACCGATGTAAACCATGGGCATGATCGCCAGCAATGGTGTAAAAATAAAACCATAGATGCACAGTATTAGATATTTTACACCGTACTTGCACAAAATTAGCGATCGTCCATTAGTATGCAAGCGAATCTGATTACTACACGGCCATTTACTTACCGTAAGTCAAATTAATAATTACACGATCGTGATGATTGTGACTATTAGATAACTGCAGTACGTTGTGTAATTGCGTGCGTCATCTCGAGGCCAGGTTCCACCCAGGAGAGGACGCCCAGTACGTCGTGACATGAGCTACACGGCAGCAGGAAACATAGCTCACAGTATTAAAAATAATAATGATGATTAAACCGATCTTCACGGCCCTGTGATTGGTGCAAGCAGCGAGTTCAAGGCCGTACAATAAAAAATTGTTTTCAGCATTAGCAGAACCTATGGCCTACGTTCAGCAGTGGACGTCATGTGGCTGAAATGATGATGATGATGATTAGCAGAACTAGCTTATTCTTCTCGGTGGTTAACCTAGTACGGGAGTCCTATGTAGGTCCGAAAACCTTCGTTGCGACGTACGCTGTTAAAAAAAAATCACGTGGTACGCTGTTTTGAAAAGTCATAATCAAAAACGCTATATCGAATGACTGATTCATGAACACGCTGTTGCGAAAACATTTTTTATAAGGTACGCTAGATCGATAGGGTGTACCCCTATCGATCTATCTATCGGTAGGTACTCTAATTGCAATAAAGAATTTCGATACCTTGAACCCCTATCGAACTAACGTACATACCAAATAAAATATTTTTCGCAAAAGCGTGTTCGTGATCTGTTACTCGAACTTCGATATAGCGTTTTTGGATTCAATTACTTATTGAAACAGCGTACCACATTATTTTTTTTCGAAACAGTGTGCTTTCGCAACGACGGCATTTGAATCTACATAGGAAACTCCTCACAGGTTAGCCTGTTTCAGAGTTTTACAAGTCGCCTTTTCAGATCTTTTTTAGGGTTCCTTACCCAAAGGGTAAAACGGACTCCGCTCTCCATCCGTCTGTCACCAAGTTGTATGTGAACCGTGTGTCTATCATGAACCGTGATAGTTAGACATATGAATTTTTACAGATGATGTATTTCTGTTGCCGCTATAACAACAAGTAGGTACTAATAAACAGAATATCAAAAAATATTTAAGGGGGCTCCCCAACGAATTAGGAATGAGGGCTCCCATACAATAATGGTGATTTTGTTTGCTTGTTTTTACTCGATATTGATAACGGCAACAGGTAGACGCTTGAAATTTGTGTTGATGTTATACTATACATATATGGCTAATTTTGTTTTGAACGTTAACAATCGTCTTTTCAAATAATACTTGTGTAGCTACGTCTTGTAAGATTATTATTGTCGATAGAGAATACAATGGTAAAATAAAAAAGTTTTAAATTATTCACGATTATAATATTGCGTAGGATGTAAGCGAGTAATAAACATGCACGCCATTGTATAAACTATGGAAATATTTATTACTCAAATAAGTAGGTACGAGGAGCTTTTGCATCAAGCATTATTTTAATGACAAAGTCGGTAATTACAGTACAAATTAACATTGTTTTCTGAGATGATGGTAAGGGCCACAGGTCTTGGTTGCACAGGTGGCCGCAGTTCTTTTGTTTCATTAGCAGTATCCTCAGGCTTCGTTGCTGCTGTCTCACACGGCTGTACCGTTCTCGCTCGAATTCCGGCGGTTCACGTTAGCTCACCCACATTTATCGGTTTGTTTACATTTCAAACTATTTACATAAATTATTCGCAACACTGGTTCGGTAACGTTCGTGCCTTTCTTTTATTTATAATCACGACGCTATTTTAAATACAAAATTCCTTATTCATTAGCAGCTCTTTAATGAGATTAAGCGTACACAGCATTTGCGTTATTCATTATCTTGTATCAAGGTAATTGAAATTGGATATTGATTTATTATATCATTTATCTTCGTTTCAAACATTCAATGAGTAGTAACATCACAGTTTATCTGTTTTTATTATGATGTAAGATTTTAACGATGCAACGGGATAAGGAAGACCAATACAGTACTTATAGAAATGTTCGTAAATTGCCTATTTAAAATTACTGCATCAGTGCTTGAGTTTGTTTGATTTAACGTCGATAAATATCAGTCGTGATAAGCCAAGACGTAAGTACTTGTGTGTAGTACTTCCCAAGTTCAAATAAGACCTTATTTGTAAGCCAACAATAAATATTGTAGTAATTGTATCTACCAATGATATAAAAGTAATAGTTATCATATATTTTTCTATTAATAATGGACTGAGGTTATTATTAAAAATTGTACTTAGCTTTAAGAAATTAATTATTCTTTAACTTTTTGCAGCAGTGAGGTAGATTTTTTCATCGTCTCTGAACAGTTTTCATTAAGCTTTTAAGTAAATATGAGAAATATATTTGAAGTTCAAACCACTTTTAATTTACACGTTGAATTGCTTCTGCATAGTTAGCACACCGCTTGCAAAATTCAATTTACTTTTAACACACGTCTATTCGTGTTGGAAGCAAAAAGAACTCAGCTTATTCATACGGTTTGACAGCTTACCATAAACACTTTAAGTGTACCATAAAAGTGTCCCTGGAAATGTAAATGGGAAAATGTCCAAAGCCAAAGTGTACGTAAAAAAAGTATAAATTACATAGGCCCCAAGAGGCTATAAATTAATATTCTGCTGTGTGAGATGTTTTACGTGCAACATGTAGACGAAGGATATGTAGCTGATATCTCCAAGCTATTGATATGAGATTATCAGAAATTTAAGTACTGTGTGATAAGTAGGCTGAAAAGTTGCTAACTTTAACGTTAGCAACATGTGTTAATAATGGGAAAACTTGCATAAAGCGTGTCTTCACGAAATGGAAATTCTCAAATTCTGGGGTGCTAAAAATACAGAAGGAGACAAATTAACGCTAGCTCAAAGTTAGAATAATAGGTGAGGTAAGGCTGGCGCTTAGAATAAGCTGACGCCATATGAAAAGTGTATGACTCGAAACATTCGAAATAATTCGTTATTTCATCATATCAGCCGAGAGACGTCCACTGTTGGACATAAGCCCAAGGATCTCCAACCCGAACGGTTCTGCGCTGCCCGCATCCAGCGGCTTCCCGCGACCTTTACCAGATCGTCGGTCCACCTTGTGGGGGGCCTACCTAACCATTCGTTACTTAGTAAACTTAAATTGTTATAATTCAAGAATAATTACAGAAGTAATTATAAATATATTGGGCGGAGAGAGAAGCCAGGATAGTGGAGGTAAGTGTTCATGAATGTCATGCTCTCAAACCGGGTGACTAGTTCCAGGAACTGCTGATAGCTCTCTTCTCTGTCACACTATGGGTCCATCACCGGTATGATAATACACAATATAGATAAGTCTTTCTTAAATTAAAATAAATAATGTTTTATAATAAAATTTATCACATGCACATTAACTTTAGATAGGCAATACTATTCACACGGCAAAATCCGTGAAAATGTTCTTTAAGCACTTTATTTCCTTCATTATCTTTCAGTTTGTCATGTTCGGCGCTTTAATAGTCGTGACAATGAACCTTGCGGGATCATGACCACGTTTTACCTCAAACTGAGCCGTCTATTGTTTTACAACTAACACTAACAATAGCTTATAAAGTAATTTGCAAACTACGTATTATTAATGATCTAATGTTAATAGGTAAAGTAGACGATCAGGATGAAATCCAGTGCAAGCAGATGTTTGCGAGATGGAATTTGTGTAATAATAATATGGGTTCGTGTCGTATAATTAATATTAAAAGTGGGTTTTATACCATTACATTCTTCTAAGTTCTTAACGATATTTAATTTGGACCTAAAAGTACAGTCCATTTAAATTTAAATAAATCAATCAAAAAGAGTCCATTAAATAAGGAGAGTTTTTTTGTTTTGAAAAGAGGTCAAGCTAGCTAGACTATAGCCCATGGCTCGAAAAGTTTTCACTACCCAATAGCAATATTTAAAAATTTCAATTCAATTGAGTACCAAATGTTATAGCATAGCAATTACTGTCAAAAACACATTTAAAATCGAAGAATTTACAAAAAATATAGATTTATTGATCGTGTCCGTCCAAACTTGAAAAGCATAATAATATGCTCTACGACATAACCTATTTAGTTAGAATATTTTTAGGGAATTGAAATGCATTTTAGAGTTTCAAATTTTATGTTGTTTTAAGTAAAAACACTTATAACACGTAAATAAATTTGCGGTCGGAAACTGAGAAAAAAATTTAGGCCAGGTTTATTCAGCTGGAAAGGAATTCAATTAGAATTATTATACAAAAAAGCAATGTTTTGCAGTTACAGAACATTTTGTTCGATAGTGCGTTAGATTTTATAACGGCTGTAGTATAATTCAAGGTAAATTTTACGCTAAATTGCGTCGGACTAGTCACATGAATGAGCACCGAACTAGTCATTAGTATGGCAGTATACCATACGGGCACATACGGGGGTGTACGGTCAAAGAGTAAGTATATAGGTACAGTAAATATGAGTGTACGGTAAATTAACTATCTGTGTTAGCACTTGAGAAAAATAATATTCTTGATAGATCTATATTGCATACTTTTAAAGTTACGGACGAATATTCCAACCGCTTTTAGTTCTATCTTGTTTAGAGACGAATGATGATGTAAGCGTTACTACAGACTATTTGCTGTTAATATTTTACATAACATTTTTGCCATAATAAATAAATTATTTTATATTTATTTATTATAACATATTGATTTTATTACTGATAATTTTTTTTTCTATTAATATAAGTTAGGTCGAATTGAAAAGAAACAAATGGGTATAGTATCCAGACAAAGTGTACGAATGTTAAATATTCCATGTCATATTCTGTATTTTAAGTTTATGTATAGTGACTTCTACCCCTAATCATCCAAAATGTTGATTTCGTATTAACTGCATAACAAAATATTAAATTAAATTGTAACGTAAACTTCTTTCCTAGATATTATCACTATGAATCCATGTATCATAATGTGCAAAATATATCACTGATGTGAGATACGAAGTTAACATACCGCATGAATTTATTAACTGTGACTAGAGCTTCACATTGAACCGGCGAATGGAAAGGTGACATTGACATTGGTCACATCGTTAGCCGGTCGCAAGCATTGAACTCGCAGGTACCTTAATTGTGTTTACAAACATAATATCTGGGTTTTATTTGGTTAATAAAATCATCAGACATAAAGGTGATTTTCGACCAGAGTGGCGAGACGAGAAGAGAATTGAAATTTGTATGGCAAATTTTCAATCCTCTCCTAGTGCAACTTTAGTGGAAACAGTGTGGATTGACGAGAATATGCGAGGCGTGAATTTAAAATATTTGTTTGTGTAAAAATTAACAGTATTTCTTCCGACATAGAGTGTAAATTAACTATGCAACAGAAACACGCTTCTCGCGATAGGGTTATTGTTGTTCGTTGCAGTACGTTGTAGTTGCGTTGTTGTAGTATCTTCATCTGATTCCTCTGCCATTAACATATTTAATGATACTAATTCCCGGGACATAATTCAAAAATTGCGTGTATATTGCAAGACGAGCTCAACAGCACTGTATATCTTTATACAGGTTGGCCCATCCATAGGCGTCCAAAAGAAAAAATTAGAAGCTCTATGCTATGGGGTATCCGAATCACCCCCATGTATGTTCAGCGATTTTTTGTAGTTTAGGAGCTAGAATTATTTTTAGATTTTTTTCAGTAATTTTCTACCGACAATGGTTTTCCTTTGATATCTTTTTTTCCCTTACGTTTACAGATGTTTTTTTTTTTTGTGTAATTAATAATCATGATAGTAGCTAACACCTGAAATAAAGCGGTTTGGCTAAGCATTGCAGAACTTACATAATATTTTATCTGAAGTTCAAAATCACTGTTAAGAGTTCAGTAGTCAAAAATGTTAAGGGCTTAAAAAAATTAGTAAGGGGTGCCAGAGCTTTCTAAGCATTCTTAAAATCTGCTAAGAACCTGTAACAATGAAGATCATTCATAAAAATCAGACCTTAAAATTTTATGTAAGTTCTGCAAAGCTTAGCCAATCCGCTTTATTTCAGGTGTTAGCTACTATCATGATGATTAATTACACAAAAAAAACATCTGTAAACGTAAGGAAAATAAAAAAGGAAAACCAATGTCGGTAGAAAATTACTGAAAATAAATCTAAAAATAATTCTAGCTCCTAAGCTACAAAAAATCGCTGAACATACATGGGGGTGATTCGGATACCCCATAGCATAGAGCTTCTAATTTTTTCTTTTGGACGCCTATGGATGGGCCACCCTGTATAATGAAGCCTACGGCGTTCACGCGCGAGCTCGCGATAACTATTTTTAGTGGAAAAGGGTCAGTGTGATTTCAATTCTCTTCTCGGATCGTCTCGTCTTGCCACTCTGGTGGAAAATCACCTTAAAATCGGTTCCTGGTACATATTATTTCCCTTTTATTTTTAACTGCGCTATTTTTTAAAAGAAGTTTAGCAAATGACTCTATTCCATTATGGTAAGCAGTATAGTGGAATCCAAATGTAGGGGTAACTAGTATGAGAATAATAAATGAATGTATGAGGACAAGAAATGTATGTAAGAAGGACATACGTGTGCTAGCAGAGACATTCTATTTCTTGATTGTGCGACAAAGAAATGACTTGCCAAATTTCTTAGTTCGTGAAATGGAACGTACAAAGTTCACTTTAAAAACTTGTGATATAAAATGCAACTAGAATCTTTTGCTATAAACATTTGCAAATATTAATTGTTGATAGTCATCTAGTGCTTGCCTGTTATTATTCATAATGTATAATAATAATAATAATATATTTCCACGCTCACACCAATTATCTAGCCCATAGTAAGTATCATTTAGAACTTGTGTTATGGATACTAGATAACGGACATTTTAATATACATAATATTTTTACATATTTTTTATAAATAAACTTAAATAAATATATAAACAACCATGACTCGTCAACAAATACTCGTGTTCATCACACAAATATTTGCTGCTACCAGGACTCGAACCCGGACCGCTTGATGTGTAGGCAGCTATACTGACCACTCCACCAAGACGGCGTCTAATCGTATGGGTAAGTTCGTAACTGAAGTTTGTAATTATGAATGCTAATCGCTCGACTAAGTTTCTAACAATAACTCGTGACGATCGATTCTGCAAGGCATTGGTCGACATACGAAATGAGCATTGTAGCTATGTCGAGCAGTTCCCACGGCTGATGGCCCTCGCTCGCCATGAGTCACATGATGCACCATGGCCTACGCAGGAGTTGAGTAAGTGTACGTGCAAACGACGCGTAACAACCGCGCAAGACTAAGGCAGTGTTCACACTTAGCGCACTGACTGATGCCGGCTGGTGATGGCTCACTGTCATCCTTTGTAAAAAGTTAAAATTTCGTAATGCATTTTTCGTTCACACTATGTTAATATTAGTTTCGGAAACAAAGTCACTCGGTGCCATATTCATTTATTTGCAAACACCACACATTCACAGTATGCATTGTATAGAATACTTTTAACCACGTCCATGTCTTAGTTGTTCGTTCACCAGACTTAGAAGCAGCCAGATTCCATACCAGATTTTTGGTCCGTATGGTAGAACTTATTTAAGAATGTCGCCCTAATACAATTCTAATTCTTATGTTCTGGCATTTATAGTTAAGTTAGTTAGTCCTTCATAAAGGCTGGTGTGTGCTTCCACCCTCGTTATTACCTAATTTTTTACCAGTCGAGATGCGCTTATCTGTTCTGTATAAAAATAAAGAAAAAAGCATCTAGAGTCCATAATAATTCCCAGCGGCGTTATAGCGTATTGTTTGTTCGGTCAATGCGAACGAATAGTTGAATTTTTACCTATGTGTCGCAGGATGATTTAATAAATCGTTTTTTCGCAAAAATCCTAGTAACATTACACTTTATAAATTTATTTTAGGTTTTTTAAACATTTTTTTTGTTACTTATAAAGAAAGTAAAACTGCGTGGGCTCCGCACCTCGCATCGCTACGTATTTTTTTTTAAAACCTGGATGTCACCCTTTACTTTACGCCTCTTTACCCTACGACATAATTCATCAAATCTGGTAAACTATGTACCCCGACAACGACGGACAATCCGTTTGGTGTGAACGAAGCCTAAAACTGTAAGGGCATTATGGTTAGCGTTAGCGCGGCCTAGCGGTGTTATGTGTGTTACAGTTGTAACCGTTTTAATTTTATAGGTGTTATTCTTCTTTTAGAGCCTCTGAAGGTCTAACACAAGGTCTTGTGAACATTGACACTTAAAAATAGCTTTTCTTGGGTATGTGACCAATAATGCATAATGAAATACGTATCGTCTCCTAAAAATTAAATGCGTGCTTGTCTATTGAATAGTTACAGTTACAACATATATGAAATACCCGTACATACATATATACGCATATACACACACACACACACACACACACACACACACACACACACACACACACACATAAACACACAAATTTTATTCATAATATACTTGCTGCTAAATTTCGACCACCATTATACACCAACATAGGTTTAATCAAGTACATACCTACCTTGAGGACTCACTGACCCTGATATCACAGTTTTTAACTAGTTTCCGGGTCAGGGGCCGACCCTTTGAGCCACAAAATTGTTAACCCTAGAATTAATAGTGCTGTAAAATTTAAATGTCACATTACTGGGTTATGAATAAATTATTATTATTATTATTATTATAGTTACATATCAATTTGCAAACCTTCGTAAAATTGTAACCGTTCAATACTAACTATTCCATACTTTAATGAGAGGTAGGGAACAGCTGATTAGCACTTCGAGTTCGGGGCGCCCGATGAAGCAATTACCTCCACTTTACAAGAGACCGTCGTCCAATAAAGTAATATTTTAGTCCCCAGGATAGCAACGCACTTGCATTGTTAAGTGATTTACCCTTATTCAAGTGTCAATAGGCGACGGTAACCACTTAACACCAGGTGGGCCAAAAGCTTGTTTGCCATCTCGTAATATCCCTATAAAAAAAATAACACAAAATTTTGTTGTAGTGTTTGTCTCTGTCTAAGGTTGCCAGATTCTGAAGCTTCCCGGAGGATACATAAGGGTTACAATCGTGAGCAGTGTTTCTAAACTATACCTCCTAAGGGCGTCACAATAAAAATAAGTTTGGGAACCCCTGGTCTGGCTATTACGATGACTGCTTCCATCAGGCCAGCGTCTTCAGCCAACCAAGATCTCAACCATTTTTTTTTTTTAATACTATTGCAGATTGTCTCTGATGACATTTTCTGCGTCACCGGGTTTTAAGAAGGCGAAGACCTTGGGGGGTCCTCAAGCCTGTAGGTCGGACGTTCCTAGGGGATTACTGGGCGACCGAGCATCTCCCCCGTGGGGAGTCTCTCGATCGCCTAGCGTCCCTAGGGCGTCCGTGTCGGTAGGGAGCGACATGCCCGAGGGTGCCTCTAAAGGCTCGGACCTCGGCTCGGGCACATCGTGTCGTGGTGGAGGCGGGGATAAGCGCCCCGGAACATGTCTGTACCGGGTATAGCGCGTCGTATGTAGACCGGGTCTTCGCACCCTTGTTCGACGAGTGCGGTGTATGGCAAAAGTGTGTCTAGTGCTTGAGTGTGTAGTGTTTAACTGAGAGTTACTCGAACGGATCGGGAGATCTCAGCCATCGAGTAGGTTATGCGTCCTACGTAACAACCATAGAAGTTTAGCTACCAGTGCGAGGTCGATACTCGGATGGGTGCTCGAAAAATTTTCACCTTGATTTTTCTCCATGCTTCGGAAAGGACTTTAAACAGATGGCCCCTTCTGGCTATTTGCGTCACTGCGACCTACGAGTATAAACATCTTTTGTGACTAGCTTCCAAGTAAGTCCTATTGAGGTCTTATATGTAGGTAGGTACCTACTCCTTTAGCTTGGCATTGATAAGATATACCCACCATGGATGGCGCATAAAAATAATTTCGCTTAGAGCATTCCGATAAAAGCATTCTAAAGTTTTAGATTATGAAACAAATTTCCCATAAGCATAAAGTTATCTACCTTACGTCATTGATACTTTACGATTGACAAAAAATTCTATTATGATTAGTTCTCAAGCTTTAAGCTTGTAACGTGTCTTATCGATAGTAAATGACAGACCACTAACGCCAATATCTTGTTCACTCGATGAAGGAAAAACAGAAACAACGGCTTCCTGATAGCAATCTACAATTAATTTCGAAGTCGCAATTATTTTTTTGCTAATACCAATAATAGTTATGATTACGACACATCATTGAGGAAAAAATTAGGTACAAATATAATTATACATCGCTGGTGTTCTACATAGTGCAACTTGTGACCTTGAGAGGTCAACAGTGCCCTGGGCCTACGAGGGCCAAGAGGTGTGACTTAGCAAAAAGCAAGGAAAAAATGGATCGTGCATCTCGCTACTCCTAAAAACGTGGGAATATTTAAGTATTATATTAATAATACGAGAACTTTTTAGCGGTTTGTTTGACTGCTAATGAAACAGTAAAAAATACTGACTCAACCTTTGAATAAGCTGTAATATGCATATTAATTTCCGACAGTTTTATTGGAAGCGTGTTTTGATGAAAAGAATTTTAATAGGTATCATCCCAAAAATAAAAAGGTTACACAGGATGGTAGTATATAACGCTATTTTGAGCCACTCCATGGCCAATACTGGCATTTGTTGTTGTTTGTTGTTGATCCAAATAAAGCTGTTGTTTATAAATGCATCCTAAAATCTGTATGGACATATGGTATTGAGTTGTGGGGAGGTGTTTTCTAGCATGTCTATCTTGGAAATGTGACTTTATGTGTAACCAAATGCTACCGAAAACATACTCGAAACCGCAGAGCATGTATGAGGATAATTAATGATGAAAGTAGATGAAACGATCGAAATATGTCAGGATCGTGGCAAGTCCTAGAGACAAGTGAGCTCTGCTTACCCCTATGGAAAAAAGGCGTGCCTTTATGTATGTAATAGCTACCAAAAACTCTGCTCTACTACTCTTATGAAACGTGATAGTATGTAATGTATTGTCTTTCTATGGCTTTATTATAAGACAGACAACAAGAGACTTTTGAAATTTAAAAACTGTGAAAATTTGGTATTGTGCCTTCGTCCGTAGCCACTAATCGAATTGAAGGTATCCAGAAGCGTGTCCTGTGTTACTTAGATTACAATGTACACGCGAGGAGTATTGAGTATTATAACATCGGTGTGAACGATACCATTTTCTGCCTCTGAAGATAAGACGTAATATAAGTGACATTTGCCTATTGGCTCTGATCACCACTGGTATTATAGACAGCCCTGAGTTGTTATCTAAAATATCCCTTAACACTAATCTACTTAGGTTGCAATCGCGCTCGGTTTTAAGCGTACCCTCTGAGAATACTATATACCTAAGTACAAGCAGAATACTTTTTTACTTCGGAGTTTTTACTGTTTTTCACCAGCATTGCATCGACACATTTCATATTTTAATTTTTGATTCGATTTAGATTCTTGAACTTTGATGACAATATATAATGTCACCTGAGTTAGCGTTGTTATGTATTTGTAGTTGCTGCAATCAGACTTTTTTCTATATGAATACTCACATGTGCAGATTTATAATAAGCATAGAACCTTCTATTTATGTTTACATAGTTATAGTGATTTTTATAAAATTTTAATATATTTATTACTAGCCATGGTATAATAATTTGTCCCTACGAGATATAGAATCCATCTCAATACGTACGCGCATTATTGCTATTGCTAAAAGACGACCGTCGGGAAATAAGTTATTGTAATATAAATAATAATAATGATAAATTGTTTATTCATAAGCATAGCACATGTTTTGTACAAATGTAAACAATATAAAAATAAGGTGATAGGTATTATTGTTTGGCTGAAATAGGTTAAACCTGTGTTCAAAAATAAAGAAAAATAAATATTTTCACTAAAAGAAAAAAATCTCGACCTCATCTTTACGAATACATCTCTGTCGTAGGTTAAAACGAAGCGAGAGATTTCGGAGCAGAACGAACGTTTACCGTTCAACACCAATTCTTAACTATTTTCGGACTAAGCTCGGCTAACCAATTAGTAACGCAATATAACAAATAAGTCTTTCCTCTTTATAATATTAGTATTAATATAGATTGAGTAGTAGAGATCTAGTCATCTATTTAAAAAAATCTGTAAATTACACTAAAAGTTTTGCACAAAAGAATTACGAATTACAAGTGCATGTATATCTACATACCCAAATATGATTTACCGCGTCCGTGAATTAAAAATACCATAATAGAAAATCTCAAAAAATGTGTTCTAAATCATTCTTCTTCTTCTTCTTCTTCAACAGCTCATAAGAAATTAAACTAGCTAAATCATTCCGACTGATTAATACCTAAGCGTGTTCATAACGGTCCCGTTTTAGGAATCCTTCATTAATATTCAAACAAAGTTCGTCGCCTCGCATTTTGGGTAACTAAATATTATCTATCCAAACTTGTACAGCTTTTTTGCTTATTTTCTTTCGTGTGTAAATACCGGACACAGTAAGTACCTAATCATTACACGACGACTTTGTTGAGAGTGTACCGTTACCGAAAATAATTACTGGCGTTCATTTAGCCTGAAGGAGGCCGTTATTCCGTAAAAGGTACAGTTTTTTATAACTTGATTAAAGCATTGTGTGAAATGAATGCGCGTTATGAAGATTATAATGCGTTGATAACAATAATTACGGAGGTGCTAGATAAACAATGGCGGTATAATATGCTTTTTGTGCAAAGGTTAAAGACTAACGCATTATAATATTGTAATAAAATTAGCTAATGTTAAATTAATATACATACTGTTGGTGTTCAGTTCGAATCCTGATTGCGTCATAATGTTTGTGTGACGAACACAAGACGAACATTTGCTTACGATTTATGGTTGTATTGTAAGTAACTACATTTATTTTAGTTATCCAGTATGTATAGGTAACACAAGTGTCAAGTCAGTTGAGATATTTTTTATTGGCTGTCAAAATATAATCCTTTTTTATGGCCATTACGAATTTGTGACGTCATAAATTCTCATAGTCAACTGACTGAATATGAATGCATTTTGATACGCTTACAAATCAAATTCTAGAGATAATTTGAAACGATGGGGATTTTCTGGCATATATTGTTATCATGTTTTACGAAATTAACACCTTGTAATTATTTGTGAATGGTGTCAACATCCCTATTTGGGCTAGATTATTAGATGACTAGCTAGATGATAAATTACTGGACACATGAGGACAGTGATGAAAGTAGATGTAGCGAAAATTAAGCAGAATACTAAATAAGAGACAAAGGGTGCACGTTTTAGCCTATAGAATTTTGAGCTCTCGCCCCGCATAATAAAATTCATAAAAAATAAACAGTTATCACTACCTTTTCTAATCTGATATGTCTGTTATTGTCAATAGGGTTTCGAGAACTAGACAGGGTAGAGCACACGGAGTACCTACTAGTCTTTGGTAGAGCATAATATAGGGCATCTACAGACTTCGATCACGCTCGTAGGCCCAAGAGGGGTTGAGCAGAGCCTTAGGCACTTTGCAGACGGCGGGGCGGGCCGGGCACAGAGACAGACAGCCGCACATAGAGGGCAAAAAGACCGCGCCGCAGGTGCCGAGTGGGCACTGGCGGCGCGGGGTGGCTAGCTCAGTTCGCGCCACCTTCACTAGAACGAACGTCGTGAACTAACTGCCTCCGTCTCTCGTGTGCTTTGTGTTCGCGGTGAGAGCAGCCGCGAACCGACGGGCAGACGTGGTCTTTATTGCTTCGCAGTCAAAAAGACTGTCCCGCCCTGCCGTCTGCAAAGCGCCTTAGAGTAAATTTTGTTACACATAAAGCTACATCTGCAGTATGGGCTATGTAGTGCCTCCAAATAGTGACGGTTGCCAGTCTGTCGAGGGACGAAAACCAAAAAGTAACAATCCCTCAGTAAACATACTGAGGGATTGTTACTTTTTTATTTTTGGTTTTGAGTTGTTGGTTTCAAACAAAACCAACCACTAGAACAGCTAATACACTCAAAATCGTCTCGCAGTCCGGGTAGTCTTTTTTGGCTTCATCTTACCTATAATGTAAACTTATCTCCCTACTTAAATATAATGTCTATGCAGTTCATGTCACTAATTTGAGACGCGGCAATGGTATTGAATGTTTACAAAATGTGGTGCAACAGATGGCGGTAGACATGTAACTTATATTATAAAAGCTTTTAATTTAGACTATATTTTTGGGCTTTGGAATATTAATAATCATCCTGCGTAATCCTTACTTAATAAGACTATTTGAATTATGAATGCATGACGCATCGAGACCCCGTGCTGCCATGCATGGCGTGCGCCGGCGGCGCAGCCCTCTGTCCTGTCATTCACAAGCCTCGAAGGAAACTTTACTGAGAACTTTAACAGGTCATTTGTCTTCCTAACACGTGATATTATTAACAGGATTCTTGTCGTGTGCCTGTTTTTGTAAAGCCTTGTCCATCTTCGGTTCAGTGGTTCATCCGAACAGAAAATCCAATGAAAATTATGTACTGTTTTGACTCTTGGTGCTTTCATAGATATATTTTCATTTAAAAAATATAGTCGGGTTTTGTAATAAAGATGAAGTAAATGACTTTTTGGAAATTTTAATGATTGAGAATGATGTAGGTATAATTAATAGAAATAATAACAAATATTATTTAATAATGTATTGTACCTATGTATCTACAAATTTTAGTCAAGTTAGTGACAAAATAACCAACCTAAGAACTGTCTTATTGATACCATTAGATAAACACATACAATTTTCGTTAATCAAAGGGTTATGATGTTGTATGTACCTAATTACTTTTTGAAACTTTGAATAACGTACCAAATGGATCTTGTTGAAATTACCTATGTCGTCTTAGTACGAGAGACATTTCTTATTTTTTGAAGAAATATTACATAAGAGGTCATGTGGTATAGGATATGACGCTTGAACAAATACTCGTGTTGGTCACACAAATATTTGCCATGGAATTGGCTCGCAAGTCCATATAAGGTCATAAGTAATTTTTTATTTTTATTTAAAAGTTTAAGTAGACTAGTTACCGAAACATACTTTGAAAACCCGACGAGAACCGATGAAACGTGAGTCAAAATCGTACATTATTTATACCTAATAGGGTCAGACTTGTGACACACCCGATGTGAAAGCGGGTGTCACACCGTCGCGTTGAGTCGTGTGTTTGAAGTGTTTCCCTTTAATTACATTCGAACTAGCGAATAACGTTTTACTGTAAAAGTAAAACGTTATTCATCATCAACAGCTCTTATAATGTCCCCACCGAGGGGCTCGAGCCTACAGCCTACCCCACATTACCCCACGGGCCCACGGGCGATTAGGCCTTAGTCAACCACGCTGGCCAAGTGCGGGTTGGTCGACTTCACAACCTAAGAATTTCTTCATAGATGTGTGCAGGTTTCCTCACGATGTTTTCCTTCACCGTCAAAGCGTGTATTCAAAAATTGAAAACACATTGGGACGTGGCGGAGTTCCGAACCAGTGCCTCCCGGGTGGGAGACAACGCCCTAACGCACTACGTCACCGACGTTTAAAAACCCTTAAAATGTTATTTAATGGTTTTTAAACGTCGGGGAAGATCGGGTCAGGGAAGGGAAGGGTCAGGGAAGATCTAGGAGAACTTTTATCGATCAAATCGAAGACGTCTTGAAAAATGGCTCAACATGGCCTCTCAAGTTCTCGAAATCGCATGTAAGAGGACTTTGATGATGAAAGTGGATGAAGCGAAAGAAAAATGTAAGGATCATAGCAAGTGGAAACAAGTGTTCTGTGCCAACAACTATGTATAGGTATAATTTGCAGAGCTTTAAATGTTAATGTTGAAATATTTGTTCCAGATGTAACGCGCGCGTGCAAGTGACTCTGACGTTGGTGCTAAAGACGGTAATCGGGGAGTGGTGATAAGTGCAGCCACGATGCACACCATGGACACGATGGGCTACGGCCACAAGAAGTACCGGCCGCCAATCTCGCCCACTAACTTCTACCAGCACGACTATTACTCCAGGCACACCACACTACGCCCGCAAGTAAGCTTCAGTTTTTAACTTATATTTTGGATTATTTTTTTGCTGTTGGTATTGCTATCAGCGAGTGTTGATGAGGACGGCTACTAATAATAAAACTAAATGTACAATGTACACCGTGTCTAGCATTAAAGCGAAGATTTCCGAGAGCTATAGGAGACAGAGAGCTATTTCGGAAGGAACAAACTAAGTAACTCTGCCAGCCTCTAACACGAACACGAAACGCAGTCGCAAGCATGGGAAATTGTAGGTTTTACGTGTTTGTGGAAATATTTTATATCAAAGGAATATCTACGATTCTCAAATACTTCCTAATAGCCAGTGAAATGATTACTTATAACTCTTATTTCTTTGAACAATTATTTCCATTACAAATCGTGGTTTTAAAGTTTAATTTAGTGCCAACTTTATTCCAATGAGTGAAATATTGCTAATCATGTTTTTGTCTTCACTAGCTAATATTTTCAACTTCAATTTGTGTGAAGTTCAGAATTGTAGATTTTATAATAAAAAAATCCAGACATTACACAACTAAATTTAAAAAAAATGGGACAGGTATCCTTGCCTTAAAGTCAACTGAAACCACCAAAACTGGGCCTGATCAGTTTGCCTCATAACATTTCGAACATAATTTTGGAACGTGTACAGTACAGAACACGGAGAAAAGTTTCTTGTTTAAACTGTTTTTCTTAATACCAAGAAAACACCTAAAGCAATTCGTAGTGTTATAAATAAATCATACTGTTACTAAAAACGAAATTATACCGTCGACTTGTAACTTCCATATCTATAATCTTACCTAAACAGATACACATCTACTGACCTATATCCGTAGGAAGTGTTGTCCGGTGAGTCACGGTGTAAGGTGAAGGCAACTCCATTGATACGAAAGCCGCCGAAGTTGTATAATTCGAGATGATCGGCCGACAGCTTAGGGCCGGTGGGTCAGTCCCGTTATGCTAACGGTACCACGCAATCGTTAACGTGGAATAATGCCGACCAACTATTATTCTCTGTCTCTTTAGACAGTTTTGGTTCTGTTATAGACTTGCTATTGATAAAATTCTTATAGAAATTCTCTGTCTTCTTTTATGAAACTCGTGTCCTCAGACCGAATAACAAACTGAAGGAACTGTGTGATAAACGCTCTGAGGTCGGTAAAAGAAAACATGATTCACCCGTCGCCGTGTACTTACACAGTTACACGCAGTCGCACACACATGTAAAGAAACTATGCCTTACCTAATACATAAATACACCGGCCGCAAGATGGTGTTACTACTAATACTATGAAACCAGCCTCAGTGTGTTCGCCGCAGCGGTCCGTCTTCACTTTTTTATTTGGTCTGGGCTCGTATTTACTCGTATATGAACGTAACATAATAGTTCACATAAGTACCGTAAAGCCCAAAGCGTTATAAACCCATTAAAAATAATAGTATATCTATAGATACTATCATTTTATTGAGACGACTGAGATAATTTAGGTTGTTAACAGATGAATCGACTAATACCGTTCCATAAAATGTCGACTTATGGTAGAAACTTTTGATCGACTTCGACTAATCCATTCTACCATCGATCGATTGTCAATCGATTGGTCAGGTAACTCCCTTACATGCATATTGTCTCTGTATGCATCAGTGCTACCAGTGCCAGAACTGACACAAGTAGAGACAATATGCATTCATAACTACACAAACAGCCATAAGATAAAATACTATAAGACCTTTAAAGATATCATTAATACAGCAATAATTACCACTGAACGCTACGTTCGTAAGCAAAACTAAATATCGTGACTGTATTAAAATGAGCGATTAATATCAACGCTTTGAACATTTCAATTTTATGATGCGGTGATCATGTCAGGATCAAGATATACGACCAAATAAGAGAAGATCGTGAAACAAACACGACGTTGCCGGAAGTTTGTTCCTGGTAGGAACAATTTGTCAAACTAATACCGCGTCGCCTTGACGATTCCGAAACACCGACGTACAAATTAATACTGTACACAAACCCACAAAAGGACGGTGTTTTCTGTGGATTTCAACGCAGTTTGAATTTGTTTGAGAGTGTTTCCACACTATCCGATCCGATATCGTATCGGCTTCCGATACCGATATAACAGTCCGATATCGGCCAGGGCAATGTGAAAGGTTTATTTCATACATTTTACTTGCTCCTGGATGTCGTAAAGGCTTCCCGTACGACTGTGTCGGCTTTGTAGACTGTATCTATGATATGTATGAATCTATAAGTATAAAAATGTGAGTACAGTAAGTTCTTGATCCAAAGTATACTTTGATTTAAATAAACATTACGGGCGCTTCTTGAAGGGTTATTGTGTAGGTACTACTTGTGTCTCGAGTATTGAAAGCTTTCAATCGATCGATCATTGCGTGTGTTCCTCGCGTAGCTCGCACGGTGTCGTTCACCGTGTCTCCGCAAAGGTACCGTTACGTTTGCTTTGATCTCAGAGCATCAAATTTCTTGTAATCAAACCACTTATTATTTTAGATGAACCGTAACGTCGCTCAATAAAACTTACATTTTGTAAAGTTACCTTATAAACCCTAGCAAAAAGTGAACTTAATTAATCAAAAAGCTAACTAAAATATAAATTTCAGTAATAAACAACTTTATTTTCAAAATTATTTTACTTTATTTAAATCTTTATTTTTATATTCACACTTAGTTTTCTAAATGAGTAGACGAACGCAAAATAGACGGATCTAATGAAATGCTTGCATTTGTATCGATACAAACGCAAACGAAACGCGCAGAGTAATCGCGTATTGTGACTCTCTTCTGATCTGAAAAAGTCTGAATAGAACCTTTAGCTTTCACGTTTCAAGATTAACATGAGTAAAAACAGGAATTAACGCGATCAGAGTAATCTAATCTTTTAAATGCGTTGTAGTCCGCCTGTGACCACGGTCGGCGTGACCAGGCTGAAACGTCAGGCATTTAAATGGTAATCTAGTCACGTTAATTCCCGTTTTTACTCATGTTATTAATATCTATTGAAAGAGTCCTTATTAGTTTCACATTGAAAAAGAACTCTTATGTACTGTTCGGATATGCTATCAGTATCAGAATTATATAATAAAACATATTATTAGTAAAATAAAATACAGCTATCACAGAAATAAACACTGACTTCACATGAGGGTTGGACATTTAGTCCAAAAATATATGGAGAAAGCCGTGCGTTTTACGATTGCATAAGTCAAGTCACGAAGTGTGCGGAACAGTTTGATAACTAAAATTTTGATGTTATGATATGGGGGCGCTAGCGGGTAACATGCCATTTCCGAATGATCATCAAGGTACTTTCCGTGCTGTATAACTTTTTATTTTGGTAAGATCTATTTTTTTAAATACACTAAAATGAATACATTTTGGAATGTTCTCATCATGAATAAATTTTGGAAATCTCTCAGGTTTTATTGAGAGATCTTTCAGATGAAATACAAGCATTATAACGACAAACAATACATTAGGAAAATTCCAATAGAAAATATAAATCGCTTTAGAGCCTAAATAAGTAAAAAAAAATGATAACATATCAAAAAGGGATACCATAAAGAATTATAATGTGACGAATTTTAATGCGGGTTTTGAATTAATTTACTTACTACAATAATACTAGACATAATAAATAACAGATCATTTTAATAATTATTTGAAAATTGTTATAAATCCGAGCTCGCGGCAATTTTTTGATCGTACACGCCGAGTCTTCCCAGCTAGTGGACTTTTCGCTCTGCGACATTGCTCGCAGAGCTCTATGTAAGCATGGGGTTACATAGATATGATTAACAATACAGCGAAAAAATATTATTGGTAATTGCATTGCGAATGCAAGTAAAAAACAAAAAAGTAGCATCTTGTGAATTAAAATCAATAGTTTTTTCGTTTTCTGTACCTATATTTGAGTTTGTTATGCAGTCGCGGTACGCTCCCCTCATTATGACCAATGTTGCTAGCCCTTATCGTCGCCTTAAGTATGACTAAAGGTAGAAGTAATCGTCACCTGAAACACTGGGACTGGTAACGAGTATCTTAGCACTAACTGTCGGAACACAATAAATGTAAGCATTATGGCTTTGGCGGGTTTCAATCAAACAAGCTCTACCAACCAAACCGAACACAAAGTACTCCCTCCTATTGTCTTTTTAAAAAAGGGATGGTGTGTGTGATCAAGAAAAGCGGGCAATAAACTAATTAAATTGGTTTCATCCATTTCATTTCTCTTAATACTGATTCGGAAAGGCTCATATTTATTTTGTGTATTATGGCTTCTTCCCTTACAAGTAACTGAAGATTGCAGTCGTAAAAAAGCAAACCGCGTCAGGGGCTATGGAATACCACATCATGAAAAGAACCGAATTCAGTTAATGTATATAATTGACGGGACACATACTTACCTTCTAAAAGTTGAAAACATCGTTTTTCTCTTTCGATACCTTTATATAAGTCGAATTACATTTTGAAAATTTCATAATTCTTAGATCAACCATGCTATTCTATAAACAAATAACTTCGATGCTCACTTCGTATTTTAATGAATGGAAATGAAAACACGTATGCAAATATTTATTATGTAGATAATCTTTTAAAATCTTTATAATCAATCTGATTCTCTAAATTACATCTAATGTTGTTACACAATAGCTTGGCTTACTTTATCTCCAGTTTACTCGACAAAACTAGTGGTTTTCCCTAAAATTTGATAGGGGAAATCGAAGGAAAAGCGAGTTCTTAGCAGAATATAGCACGGCAGTTAAACTCGTATTCTAAAAGATTTTTACTCATGTTTCCTTGCGCATATTAGTTTCGCATTGACAAACGTTTTTGTTTCAAATATCTTGGCCAAGTTCCCTTCGTGATGCATACTGGATGTCATTCCGCTGGGCAGCCGTCGAGATCATGCCGCAATCATTATGGAACTTTAATGAGCTCCTGCTGGAACACAGGCATAACTATCCGTAGCCACTTATGTTTGTTTTTCAATCTTTTGGAGTCGGGTATTTAAATTGGACTTTTTTATGAAAAAGTTCTTTTGGTATATTCCCAGGTTGTTTAGCATTTGTGACAGAATATTGTAAACATGCAAAAGAGTTCGGTACATAGAAGCTATTAAAGGAAATCAACTATATGTTGCTTTATTAAATTATTTTTTAAGATTTTAAGAAGCAGTACTAATGAAATACATATTTAAGTCTACATTGTAAAGAAATGTTATCATAAATAACTTATTTTGTTCACCTATACAACTACAAACAACGATCACTGTACTATATAATTGTTTAACAAATTCAGATTCTATTAACCATGCACATAAACCAACATAACATTTTATTTTCAAATCATTCAACGCTCAGTTCAAGGCATCGCCTGTGTATTTATTTTTCTCTTCTTATTATAAGAATATAATTAACAACCATAAGGTGCCGTTGTTGAATGTATTAAAATCCATAAAGCGAAACCAGTAATATTAAACAATATTCAGAGTAATGATGTAAGATTTAAGAGTGGTGCTCACACGAGCGGAGCCGGCGCACACGCAACGACTCATCTGCGGTAGATCCTGTACTGAAAAACCAAGGAAACGACCACCGAGTGATGCTGTTAATGAATAATGATGAGTGCTCTTCCGCATTACGCTTAATTACCTCTTGTGGTGTTAAGAACGCGTGCCCGTATGGCGCGCGACTGACCGTAAACACACGCGCCGATGAAGACAGTTTTCCGCAATTATGCAATGACGAATGAGCCATGAGATGGGATTATTTAATTGTAATGTTCTTGAACTATCATATTTTCCTATAAACCGTTTGACAGCATCGTAATAATAAGCGTACAATAATATGTACCCACTTTTGACAGTTCAGCACCTCTATTACCTGCGCTAATAAGAGTCACAAGGTGTTAAATGTGGTTACATTATTGCTCGTGATTGTACAAAGGTTTTAGTGAATACGTTAAGCCGCTGAGCAGAAGGCAACGTAATATGATGTACAGGAAAATTTGATTATGTTGGAAGACAGTGTGGTGTCGCATATTGTGGGATATATTGGGTGACATTTAGTTCAGCGACATGCTTGAAGCCATTTCAATCGAATAAGATTATACATTCCTGTTTGCGAATTCAGAGTACAGTGTTCACTGACCCGGCGGCAAAATATTAGAACCACAGACGTTATAGTGATGCTACGCATTAGAACTACAATTTACCTATACATTTTGACTTTTGACAGTTCACCACTCGCGATACCAGACACCACCAGATAAGTTTGTGGCACTGAAAGAGACAAATGCATGATTTTGAAAAATTTGATTTTATGTGGCAGTGTGTATTCGTAAAAGATTTTTTATTAATAAAAGATACGAGCAGTCCATAATATCTTACTATTGTGCTAGAAAACAAAGTATCGACATATTTTTTTTTTCGAAAAAATATATTTATATTTTGAAATATGTTCAACGTTTAACTAAAATAAAACTGTACAATCTACCTTATACCTAACGTTTAAAATCTATGTTTGCGTATTTTCGGCGTGCTTTCAATGCACCCAGTCATACTTTATAATTCAAAAATAATGTCGGAATTGATTTGTACAGCAAACAGTAAGTGGTGTTGTTTTGATGCACAAGCGTAGATGGTTACGATAAGTTATGCGTCAGATTAGTAATTACGATAAAATGTCAAGTGTGATTTCAAAAAAAAAATGTCTTTAACATTTTATCAATAGATTTTTTCAATCTGTCCGTATATTTTGCTAAGCAGACCAAGAAATTTATTAAATAGTGCAACACACATTTTGTGAACATTAAATAATAAAATAAAACAGCGAAACAAAAAAGGAAGAGACATTGACTATTCCTAGATTCCTTTGTTTTTTTCTTCATTAAAAACGCATGCCTTTCACTGCAATATCGATGTGAGTGAAATTGCAAATCAATAGAGATGATGACTAAAAATAAAGATTTGATTAAGACCGCCAGTTAAATTACAAAAAAAAAATATAAACGTATTTTTTACTTAATCAAAGCATTAAATATTTAAAAATATATAGACTAGTAGAGCATCTAAGTTCAGGCGTGGGGGCTTGTAATGTCACTTTTCAGTAAAAAGTGTTCGAAACTATGAATTGTTCAGTCATACACATCTTAAGAGTAACGGACAAGTTCTCTCATGTTTTGAATAGTGACAGAAATTATAATGCTAAAAAATGAACTGAAAGTGCCAAAGGTCGAGTCAACAACGGTTTAAGATCGATTCAACCGGGATTTCTGTGTCAACGATCTCACGTCTCTCTCCCAATCAAATAGGACTGGTTGTTTTGATAGAAACACTGTCGTAGAACTTGTTTCTCGATGAATGTTTTTAATGTCATTCGCATTTTAGAGAAACGGGATTTATCGGAAAAAACATATTTATTATTGTCATAGGAACTTCGAATATTTTATATTTCCGATCAATCAATAAATATCTACTTCAAAAAGTTTCGAAGTAGGATTTAGTATTAAATCCTAATTCCAATGTATTCATAAATTAATTTAATGAATAATTTCGTAACTATTCCCATTAAAATTAGATACCTATTGATTATTGTACGAAAATAGAACAGCTAAAATAAATGTTTGTTCGAGTTGAAATCCAATTAACTTTAATCTTTCTTTAATTGTTTTTGTATTTGTACAAAACAATTACACTCAAAATTTGAAAGTAGGTACTTTATTCAGAATGATTCGGTTAAAGTTTTCTGAAATTTGGATACTGTGGTTTAGTTCTACATCGTCTCGTGACTTTACACAAAAGTGTAGGTTCGCGTTTTTCATGTTTTCCAGAAGATTTTAATATTTTGTTGACCGGATTTTTTTACTTATTATGAGGTCAAAGCTCCAAATGGTTCCTGTATTGTATTTTACATATAGTTCCTTTTTAATCCCCGACGCAAAAAGAGGGGTGTTATAAGTTTGAACTGTCTGTCTGTGTGTCTGTATATCTGTCTGTAGCATCGTAGCTCCTAAACGAATGGACCAATTTTGATGCGGTTTTTTTTTGTTTGAAATCTGACGTGATCGAAATGGTTCTTAGCTATAAATTTATGCCGGGGGTTACATAAAATTTTTAATTTTGTAGTTTTTCTTGGATGGAACTTGCTTGCAGTTTCTTAGAGTCAGATTCAGCGGCGGTGTTTCTTTAGCGCGAATACATTTTAAGGCATTGCTCTTTATCGATCTTTAATATAAAAACAATCTTTTTTTTCTTTGTATTACTCAGTAAGAATTTTGATTTCCTTATTCGCTTAATTAGTTTATAGCATTTAGAAGCAAAATACGTTTTAATACGTTCAAATTAAAGTCTGATTGTGCATCACGATTCCATTTATAAGTTGGCCTTCGAGCAGTCTAGTCTCTGTTTTGTTGTAATGCCTAAGGGGACATTAATTCGTCTGCAAATCTCATCTATGTGGGAATTTTGCGTAAATTAACTTTGTTAACAATAGAAATACATAATAAATACTTTTTATCATATATTGAGAATTGTATACCTAACTGTGTTATTTTTGAGATACAAAAATTAAATAGCACCTAAATTGAAAGGAGTGCTTAGTTAAATTACTTAGTTCATTAATGTGATTAATTGAATTATATAGGAAAGCTTTTACAAGATAAATTATTAAATAAATGGTCCAAATAACTGCCCAAAATTTACGCATGTAAGACTAATTTAATTGTAATATTAGTATCTATTGACCAGTAATGATGTTTTGAAATAATTAACAATTTGTAAGCTGTGGAGTTTCTTTTGCCATTTCTTCTCCATCTCGGAATATTAATAATTATTTAAGTAAAATAATTAATTCGTCCCGAAATGGTGGTAGGGTTTTGATGATTTAAAAGTACTTATCAAAGTCCATTTAAATAAAGAGCTTTTTCATTTCATTTCAAATTGTATGAAAACTGTATGCATAAAACTAAAGCTAATTAATTAATTATACATTCATTTTAAAGATAATACAATAAAACATCAGATTACATTACCAATAAAGAATCTTATAAACGGTCGGTTAAAAGACAAAGCGATCTCCCATCGGATACAATCCGATACATTATCGATGTTATTACGATGCGATCATTCATTTTGTGTTATTATGATCGTTTTCTTTTTATCTTTACTGTTGTTTATTGTAATGACACTAACTATACAATATTAGCTAAAAGTAAACCTTATTTAACCTATTGTACAACTACAACATATTAAAAAATAAGTTGTAAGTAGTTGTTATTATAGCAGTTAGAAACTTTTTTTGTACATATAAAAGTCTAAGGAAGGACTCCATTCCACCTGGCGGTAAACAGAAGCGGAGTCCAAAGTTAATGTAAGTATTACTTATTTAAAATTATTATTGTTGTTAATAATCCTATAGAATTTTAAATCTTCCGTTCAGTACCTAATTTAAATAAAATTATAATTGAAAAACTTTCTCGTAGACTAATGTCTACGAGAAAGTTCAACTTTTTTAAAATCCAATTAAGTTTTTTCGCGAGCCACAAATACAATCGTGCATAAACTTGATGTATAAAAAATGAATGCAAATAAAAAGAAATGTGCGGACGGCGTGCGTACGAAACACTGGTGTATCGTTGTCGTAATGAGTGTTACGTGAAGAGGTTTGCCTTGCACTTGGCTGCAGCGTCTTCAGTGCAACAGCCGGCCCTGGCAGGGACCGGATTTGGTTAGGGTTGCCACTGATAAAACTATTATTTTTATCATCGCACCAATATGTATCAAACACGAAAATAGAATAGGTAAAATATAAGCTTCTTGCTTTCAAAAGTTGATATATTAAGTAGAAGTGTTTGTATCTAAATGTAAAAAAGATATTGCAATTATTTTTATCATTGAACTACAGTAACAAACTCGCTACAAATAGTGTATAAAATCCATTTTATTTACTACTAAGACATTGCAAAAAAGAATACATAAATTTATTTGGCAAGTAACACAAAGTGTGTATATAGTAACAGTTATGTAAAAGTCCTTATTATAAGCTGATCAATGAATGGATAAGATCAATTTTTCATGAATATAAATATTATAGTATGAATATTATAATCACATTATTTGATTATATAGCTAATGGTGACTGATACGTTTTAGCCCCCTTTGTTCTATCATGCACACATGATATTATACACTAAGTATTTGACCGAATAAAAAAAAAAATGTTGTTCTTCATAAAATAATGGAAATTCCTTAAAATCGAAAAAAAGACAATGGATTTCGGACAGGTTTGTGTTTTGTTTTCTTAATGAGTGTTACGTAGAGATGTTTGCCTTGCACTTGATCTTGGAACTCGTTCGGAGCAACATACAGCTGAACCGAGACCAGGCTTATTAAGATCGAATAATACCGATAATCTGCATACCTCGAAGGGACACTGAACTTAAAAAAGGAACACAGTAACGATTTATTGTTGATATTATTTAACTTAATAAATATAAAGTAGTCGTAACTTAGGATGGTAACCCTAATGGTCGCGTTTGGGTCAACCAAACAGACACCCACTAAAGGATTTGAAGTTACTCATTAGGTAAACTATGGTGTGTAGAGGATAAGAGTCATTTGAATTCTCGTGTGAAACTCACGGTTAAAGAAATGTACAAGAGAAAATCATTCATAATCATAAAAATATTAAATATATTTCAAATAATGTTTCTAAGTTTACACTAATATTATAAAGGTAAGTTTATAATTAATAGACTCAAAAAATACTGGACTGATTTTTAAAAAATCCTTTCATCTATTGGGACATTAAATAAATGCTATATTTTTTGTCAAATCCACGGCGTTGAAGTACATTTGTTGCTTATTTTCTTATTAAATGTTTCATTTTATAAATGTAGGAGTTAGGTGCCTACATATCTAACCATGTTATAAAGTTTTATGCATGATGATTGAAAAATGGGAGATCAAGAACCATAGAGAAGGATAAACGAAAAAATATTGCTTCCTCCGCAAAATAATTAAGGTCAACAGCAGAAGTTTATAACTGGAAACAGAAGTTCTCTTTTTTTGAAGAAGTTTGGAAAAGAATGGTACTGGTGGAGCACTAGTAGAGAATAAATTAATGTATGTATAAATTGGCCAACAAAGTTTATATGTTAAGACTTCTGAAAAAAAGAAAAACCATTTTTGTTCTTCATTTCGAAAATTCGAATTAGTTTATCTCATCGACATCGACATTTAAACTTTAGGAATAAAATATTTTTTTCAATCCAAGAAAAACAATGATATTTAGTGTTGTTTTTGGAAACTTTGGAAGCATGGAAGTTTTATTTTAACTTTCATGGGCAAAGTTTTTCCTAGAAAAAACCGCCATATTATGGTTAAGCTCGCGAAGAAATGTAAGTATTAATCGAAGAGGAGCATTGTTTTGAGTCACGCCGGGGACTTGTTACGTGGTTATATTTAGCACGTTCAGCCCTGACAGGTTGGCCAGGCCTGTTCTACCATAACTATAGGCCGCCAACCCCGTTTTCTAGATTATAATTAAGCTGGTCATAATCTAGCAAGGGTTTAAAAGTCTAACACAATTAATATGGCGTTTACGCTGTAAATTTATTTCTTGTGCAAGCCTTCAAACGTGTTAGCATTGAAACTTAAAGCATAAATGTTTTATGTTTTATTTACTTCGGTCGAACACAATAATACTCGCAGTTAATGTACCGATTGTTCGCAATTGCATATAAATAATAAACGCGTTAAAATATTTCTAATAATAATGCAGCTCGCACGCACAATCCAAATAAGCTTCGGCGAGGAACAATGAGTTCAAGGAAAGTATACCAAGTCGGTCACTGGGTCCAGTCGGTTACCTTTCTCTCGTTAACAAAAAAATACATTTTACAGCTGATTTCGTGATACTGTCTGTTTCATTCATCACTGTAACGCCGCGAAAGTGCTCCAGCTGCAATTGAAATAAATTAAATAGCACCTAAATTGAAAGGAGTGCTTAGTTAAATTACTTAGTTCATTAATGTGATTAATTGAATTATATAGGAAAGCTTTTACAAGATAAATTATTAAATAAATGGTCCAAATAACTGCCCAAAATTTACGCATGTAAGACTAATTTAATTGTAATATTAGTATCTATTGACCAGTAATGATGTTTTGAAATAATTAACAATTTGTAAGCTGTGGAGTTTCTTTTGCCATTTCTTCTCCATCTCGGAATATTAATAATTATTTAAGTAAAATAATTAATTCGTCCCGAAATGGTGGTAGGGTTTTGATGATTTAAAAGTACTTATCAAAGTCCATTTAAATAAAGAGCTTTTTCATTTCATTTCAAATTGTATGAAAACTGTATGCATAAAACTAAAGCTAATTAATTAATTATACATTCATTTTAAAGATAATACAATAAAACATCAGATTACATTACCAATAAAGAATCTTATAAACGGTCGGTTAAAAGACAAAGCGATCTCCCATCGGATACAATCCGATACATTATCGATGTTATTACGATGCGATCATTCATTTTGTGTTATTATGATCGTTTTCTTTTTATCTTTACTGTTGTTTATTGTAATGACACTAACTATACAATATTAGCTAAAAGTAAACCTTATTTAACCTATTGTACAACTACAACATATTAAAAAATAAGTTGTAAGTAGTTGTTATTATAGCAGTTAGAAACTTTTTTTGTACATATAAAAGTCTAAGGAAGGACTCCATTCCACCTGGCGGTAAACAGAAGCGGAGTCCAAAGTTAATGTAAGTATTACTTATTTAAAATTATTATTGTTGTTAATAATCCTATAGAATTTTAAATCTTCCGTTCAGTACCTAATTTAAATAAAATTATAATTGAAAAACTTTCTCGTAGACTAATGTCTACGAGAAAGTTCAACTTTTTTAAAATCCAATTAAGTTTTTTCGCGAGCCACAAATACAATCGTGCATAAACTTGATGTATAAAAAATGAATGCAAATAAAAAGAAATGTGCGGACGGCGTGCGTACGAAACACTGGTGTATCGTTGTCGTAATGAGTGTTACGTGAAGAGGTTTGCCTTGCACTTGGCTGCAGCGTCTTCAGTGCAACAGCCGGCCCTGGCAGGGACCGGATTTGGTTAGGGTTGCCACTGATAAAACTATTATTTTTATCATCGCACCAATATGTATCAAACACGAAAATAGAATAGGTAAAATATAAGCTTCTTGCTTTCAAAAGTTGATATATTAAGTAGAAGTGTTTGTATCTAAATGTAAAAAAGATATTGCAATTATTTTTATCATTGAACTACAGTAACAAACTCGCTACAAATAGTGTATAAAATCCATTTTATTTACTACTAAGACATTGCAAAAAAGAATACATAAATTTATTTGGCAAGTAACACAAAGTGTGTATATAGTAACAGTTATGTAAAAGTCCTTATTATAAGCTGATCAATGAATGGATAAGATCAATTTTTCATGAATATAAATATTATAGTATGAATATTATAATCACATTATTTGATTATATAGCTAATGGTGACTGATACGTTTTAGCCCCCTTTGTTCTATCATGCACACATGATATTATACACTAAGTATTTGACCGAATAAAAAAAAAAATGTTGTTCTTCATAAAATAATGGAAATTCCTTAAAATCGAAAAAAAGACAATGGATTTCGGACAGGTTTGTGTTTTGTTTTCTTAATGAGTGTTACGTAGAGATGTTTGCCTTGCACTTGATCTTGGAACTCGTTCGGAGCAACATACAGCTGAACCGAGACCAGGCTTATTAAGATCGAATAATACCGATAATCTGCATACCTCGAAGGGACACTGAACTTAAAAAAGGAACACAGTAACGATTTATTGTTGATATTATTTAACTTAATAAATATAAAGTAGTCGTAACTTAGGATGGTAACCCTAATGGTCGCGTTTGGGTCAACCAAACAGACACCCACTAAAGGATTTGAAGTTACTCATTAGGTAAACTATGGTGTGTAGAGGATAAGAGTCATTTGAATTCTCGTGTGAAACTCACGGTTAAAGAAATGTACAAGAGAAAATCATTCATAATCATAAAAATATTAAATATATTTCAAATAATGTTTCTAAGTTTACACTAATATTATAAAGGTAAGTTTATAATTAATAGACTCAAAAAATACTGGACTGATTTTTAAAAAATCCTTTCATCTATTGGGACATTAAATAAATGCTATATTTTTTGTCAAATCCACGGCGTTGAAGTACATTTGTTGCTTATTTTCTTATTAAATGTTTCATTTTATAAATGTAGGAGTTAGGTGCCTACATATCTAACCATGTTATAAAGTTTTATGCATGATGATTGAAAAATGGGAGATCAAGAACCATAGAGAAGGATAAACGAAAAAATATTGCTTCCTCCGCAAAATAATTAAGGTCAACAGCAGAAGTTTATAACTGGAAACAGAAGTTCTCTTTTTTTGAAGAAGTTTGGAAAAGAATGGTACTGGTGGAGCACTAGTAGAGAATAAATTAATGTATGTATAAATTGGCCAACAAAGTTTATATGTTAAGACTTCTGAAAAAAAGAAAAACCATTTTTGTTCTTCATTTCGAAAATTCGAATTAGTTTATCTCATCGACATCGACATTTAAACTTTAGGAATAAAATATTTTTTTCAATCCAAGAAAAACAATGATATTTAGTGTTGTTTTTGGAAACTTTGGAAGCATGGAAGTTTTATTTTAACTTTCATGGGCAAAGTTTTTCCTAGAAAAAACCGCCATATTATGGTTAAGCTCGCGAAGAAATGTAAGTATTAATCGAAGAGGAGCATTGTTTTGAGTCACGCCGGGGACTTGTTACGTGGTTATATTTAGCACGTTCAGCCCTGACAGGTTGGCCAGGCCTGTTCTACCATAACTATAGGCCGCCAACCCCGTTTTCTAGATTATAATTAAGCTGGTCATAATCTAGCAAGGGTTTAAAAGTCTAACACAATTAATATGGCGTTTACGCTGTAAATTTATTTCTTGTGCAAGCCTTCAAACGTGTTAGCATTGAAACTTAAAGCATAAATGTTTTATGTTTTATTTACTTCGGTCGAACACAATAATACTCGCAGTTAATGTACCGATTGTTCGCAATTGCATATAAATAATAAACGCGTTAAAATATTTCTAATAATAATGCAGCTCGCACGCACAATCCAAATAAGCTTCGGCGAGGAACAATGAGTTCAAGGAAAGTATACCAAGTCGGTCACTGGGTCCAGTCGGTTACCTTTCTCTCGTTAACAAAAAAATACATTTTACAGCTGATTTCGTGATACTGTCTGTTTCATTCATCACTGTAACGCCGCGAAAGTGCTCCAGCTGCAATTGAAATAAATTACTTTTGTGGTTTTGTTTTGACAAGCTCATGAATAGACATTATATTCATGAATTTCCGAGCATGAAAATTATATCGCTCGTTGTTTTATGAATAAGCTGAATGACATTAAAAATGTTAAGGATTCGTCAGCTAACGTGGTACGGTCAACGTCAAACTTTTTTAGAACCAAGAAAAGTCTGTATGGTAATTATAAATGATTAAATTATCAATCGATTAAGAACATCCATAATAATGTGCGTAATATAATTCTTTTCCAAACTTCTGCAAAAAAAGAGAACTTCTGTTTCCGGTTATAAACTTCTGCTGTTGACCTTAATTATTTTGCGGAGGAAGCAATATTTTTTCGTTTATCCTTCTCTATGGTTCTTGATGTCCCATTTTTCAATCATCATGCATAAAACTGCATAACAGGGTTGGATATATAGAGACCTTACTCCTATATTTATAAAATGAAACAATAAGAAAATAAGCAAGAAATGGAAATGAATAAAATTGTTCGTTTTTCAAATTTTTAAGCAAAGTTAAGTTAAATGCGTGGTTTATCATGAAAAGCGAACTTTACTTATCCAGAGTGTAGAGTAGCTGATATTTCCTATAGAACATCCTAATTCTATTAATTTAAAATATGATTATCTGTTTGAAACCCCAACAAATAGGCCACCTGCTCATTATAGTGATCAGTGACCCTGTTATAAAAACCAGATTTGAATCCCACTACCGCATAATCTCAGTGATTAATGTTCGTGCGACTTAGATGAGTATGTACTCGTATTTATTTAGTGGCTCGTAGAATCGATGCCTGTTATCTTGTATTTATAAGGCGAATTCTAATTCTCTTACTGATGTACCAGAAATATATCAGTATTCAATTTATTTATATATGGAAATAACACAGCAAAAGTAGCGTACCGGCTAATCCTGTAAGCAAGAGGTAAAGTTAGAACAGTACCTACAGATTCTTTTTCAGAAAACAGAGAAACATTTATTTTCAGGCTAGATCACACTAAAATAAAATAAAACGGCTAAATCTGATTCGGACTCGCGCAGCGAGAGTTCCGTAAATTTTGAAGAAATATACCTACCTAACTTTAAACTTACAGGTTTTATTTTATAGCTTACATAAGCTATAAAACATTGCTTCCTGCCAAAGTTTAATATTATAGGTCTACGTGACGTATGCTATAGGTTTTGATTTTAAGGACCTACACAAATTGATATACTGATAACGAAGTGAGCGAGAGTGAGAATTCTTTTTTCTTTTTGAGGTACCGAACCCAAAAATGAAGGCGATTTTACGCTCAAAAGAGAATCTCCTTCATTGCTTCTCATCTTCTACTTCCTACCCTGGTCTCAATATATTTAGGGTCGGTGTCGGTGTATATATGTCATCACACTACTACAGGTTTTGGTATAGTTTAATGGCCTGACACTAACTCTCCTTGAGAATCCTTGATTACTTCTTATAAGCTATGCAAGTTATATTTTGGAAATAAAGTCCTGATGAGGGTTTTTCTTAAGGGTTGTCATTACTTCTTCACTTGTTGATTGGATTACAGTAACTTCCAGAACAATTGAACACAACGGCGCCAGTTACGCACCGGCGGAGGCTATCAGACTAAATAATCTGCGATAGTGGACCATATCGGGGTCTGTTGACCGCTAGCCACGACTACGCCCAACTATGCGGATGCCTATCTACCATTTAATTATTCGTTGTATCGAGTTTTCGGATCATCGAATTGAAATTCCGAATGATGATATTGTGAATAGATGAATCTTCTCTATCTATTGTGTTTGTGCTGACTTAGTAGGGTAATTGGAAACTTATAGAAGATAGTATAAATTTGTACAACTAATTGACAAACAAGCTGAAGGCCCACCTGGTGGTGGGTACCGTCGCCTATAAACACCTGCAATACACTGAAAAAAAGAAATAGCTGAACCAATTTTGCTACTTGCAAATTTCTTTAATAGTTACCAAACTTTTGTTCTAAATAGCAGAACCAATGTAGCTGCATATCCCAAACTAGGTAAGATAATCAGTGATTAGTTATCTGTAGTCAAAATTTTAGCTAATGATTACTAAAATTGACTAGCCAAACTAGTTTAGTTGCAAAAACAAACTGTTTGATAGTTGGTAACCAAACACATGGTCTAGTATTTCAAACATTGTTTAGTAAAAAATTGACAAGTTTTTAATTATAAATACCGCAATAAAATACATTAATTTGAAATCAATCTATTTATTTATTCGTAGCAACATTTTCTTTACTAATATTAAATCATCATTTAACTAATTCTTGCTAAGTCGAATGGATGAAGAATACAATAAAAATTTGAGCCTATACACAAAACTGTTTAGCAATTTGTAGTTAAAATTTTGGTAATTAAAACAATACGATTTTTTTATTAGCAACAAAACGCACGGTCTGTCCCCCCGCGCCGAGCTCTTCGCTCGCTCTCTTTCACTACCGACAGCGGTCTGAGTACAACGCTTGCCGCGTACGCACCATACATAAGTACTCTTAATCTGTGGTGCGCATTAATCTCTAATAACGTGCCTTGCTTCATAGAGCACAGATTAGAGAGTATATGTCTAAATCATAGAGTTAGATATACGGGGGAAACATTGCTTTTCCTTAAGCGTTCACGTTTCGACTTCTGTAAAATTGAATGTACGTAAAAAAACTCATAGAACTTAAACGGCAACGTGTTCGTGAAAAGAAAAAATTTAACATGGACGAGACTCCCGTCGATCCTATGAGCGACTACTTGCGCTCTTGGGGTCTGGAAATGTACATAGAAGCATTCAAAGGTATGTAAATGTTAGACTTTTATTTTATTTATTAAGGTTCTAACACTCATCTCAGCCAGTTGATGCGGTCAGAATACCTAACCTAACCTACTTATCGTGACGAAGAGCGGACCGGCTACCGGCTGCAGTTATTTCCGTAGCAAATGTAGGTGTATTTTCAGTATTATTACCTACCAGGGCTACCAGTAATAATTTTTGTTTAGCTCACACACTTCAAACACATTTCGTAACTTCAAGATGCCTTATGTTTTTCAACAGAACATTCTATTGACGCAGAAACCATGCAAATGTTGTCGGAGGATGATATAAAAGAAATAATACCCCTAATAGGACACAGAGCAGAACTGATCACACAATTAAAATTATTAAAGGAGTTAACATCATTTGGGACTGTAAGTAAATCTTAATTTAGTGTGCTTTATAATTCACTTGATCATCCAGTGTTCTTCAATCATTCAAAAGTCATTAGATAAGGTTTTACATACCACGGATAGTAAATATTAGCCAGACCGACCCCAACCTTCAAAGGCTATGGAAATAAAATCTAACAGAACCCGTTACTAACAATTTTGAGTTTTTTAAAATACAATAAGTAGGTAGGTATTTAAGTTTTTACTACATTATAGTTTGTATTTTTATCTAAAGTCATTACCTAGATATATTGGTTTTATATGTGGGTAAGTTAGTTATTAACAGATGTAAGAGTGACTAAGAGATTACTTAAAAATTATCTTTCTAATTTACTGGCTTTTAGCGGAGAAAATTCTCAATGAATTTTATTATACTTAAAAATGAGAAATATAAAAAAAAACGTTATGTTTGGACTATGGGCCCCATTACAAGAAAAATAATTAAGATATTGGTGTTTTAAAAAAATCACATATTTAATTTCACAGAATCTCATCCATGATAGCACCGCTGCACCATCATCAGCATCTACATCGCATGTGCTGTCCGTCGCTAACTTGCCAATCCTCACTGATACCACCATACAGTTTTTTTCTGAACCTGAATCAAACCCAGAAGGCCAAGAACCACTAAACTTATGTACCAATGTAAGCTTTATTTTATTTCATATTACTAAGTATTTTACATACTTTAGGTATAACTTGCAATTACTATTTAACATAAATGTCATGCTATCCCTACCCTGCCTCTTTACTTACCCCTAACCAATTCTACCTCTACCATACACTATGCCTACTTTACTTTATATACTATGAATGCCCGCGCCATCGTTCGCCACCCTTGACGTACCCCTACCCTACAGATGAAAATTCTAAAAACTATTATTTTGGCTTCTATTGGTCCGGTAGTCCTCATACAATTTTAACTGCTCCAGTTATGTTTTATGGTTTTTATTATAGGTATAGATAGATGTATAGAATAATATTATAAGTATTATGAATCAATGGGTTGAGCATGATGTTTTTTTTATTTTTAGGAAGTAGTGCATGCAACGAAGGAAAAGGTCTTCTTTTACGGTACCAAGAGAGTGGGCTGCTAAACAATGCAACAAGAAGAAAACTGTGCAATTTAATTATATCCAGTGAACTAAAGGATAACCCTAACAAAAAAGAACATACTTACACAAAGTTTTTAAACAATGGAATTAAAGTACAGGTATTATAGTTTGTTTGCTAGAGTTACAATATACACGATTATTTTTTTATCACCTTCGAAATTCAAACACATGATTGTACTCGTGAATATGAACATCTTTTACTACCAGACCAACTCTGAAATTGCGAAAAAAATAATCGACTGTTTTATATAAAAGTTGAATAGCTACTTGATTGAAATGAATGAAACAGGTAGCTAACTTTTTTTGCGATTTCAGAGTTGGTCTAGTAGTAAAAAGTGTTCATATTCGAGTACAATGTGTTTAAATTTCGCAGGTGATAAAAAGTTAAAATAAACTACAATACCGGTAATTTAATTTATTGTTTTCAATTTGTTAAAATGTCAACTTATATTAGGGTGAATTTCCCGGGACCAAAAATTGCGCGGCATCGATGATATCAGTATTAAAAAACAAAGCTATAACGTTCTTATTTTTTTTCTAGATACATGAAATAGTTATCTATGTGGGGCACTAAATATTTTAATAATAGGAATAATAGGTACTTCAAAAAAAATTATTAAACCTCGAAATCTTTCATTGCCGTGTTTGTCCACACGTCACCTTGATGTATATTATACCTCATTGCTAAAAATCTTTTGATTATTTATATTAAAAATTTGTTTTATTTGATGCGTGAATAGTTAAAGTATTGTTCCGGAATACATTTATTCAAATTATTAAACAATACAACGAATGGTTATCCTAAATGCATTTGTCCCAGAACAAACTTTCATCGCCATGTCCTAAACATGTATAAGAATATTGTTTTATCTAACAACCTGCGGCCCCCTCTTTGTGTGCTAAGCGTTGCATATTAGTGTCGCCTAAGTACTCGACGTGGAAGGACGTACACTAGTGCATGCGTTTTTGCGGTATAAATAAAAATATTCCATTTTTTATGTTATGGTCATTTTTTCTTTCATCGCCGTGGATAGGTATAACTTCTAAATGAATAAGTTTGTCCTCATGATTGAGTTTTCAATAGAATGCCATTTCTCATATGTTTATTTGTGAAGTGTTTATTACCTCGAATAACTAATAGTTTTTTTGTTATTTTATATTTTGGCCTTGATTTTCATCGCCATGCTTTCATTGCTGTGGTTTCCGTGGCCAAAATTTGCTATGGCAATGAAAAAAAAGACACGGAAATGAAAAAAATTTCATTGCCATGCCTTGTAACATAATTTAGTTTCATTGCCGTGGCCAGGTGTTTCATTTCCGTGGCCAGGTGTTTCATTTCCGTGACTTATGTTTTTATTGCCATGATAAGATAAGGCAAAAAATACATCTTTACCTGTAATACAGGTAGTGCCGAGTATTGACTGCAACAATATACATATATGAAAATAAACTCAAAATACCGTTTTCTAAATTGAAATTATACGTCTCTGCCCCACATACAATGTTGGTAAAAATATATAACCATATCCCAAAAAAAAAAATTAAAAATATTGAAAAATTAATCAGTTTTGAGAATCACCAAAACAGTTTTTAATTACAAAAAGTTATAATGGCATTAAAGAATTTTTTGATATTGAAACTATATACCGAATGCTGGCTTTTCTCCTGCAGCTGCGCTTTCGTGGGTCGGTGTAAGAGATAACCTATATTTCTTAAAGTCTAATCAATGTATATTCCAAATTTTATCAAAATAGGTTCGGGACAAAATGTCAATATGGGTATTATTTTCGTGGTTTTCGGCGGACCCTATTCCGAATACGAAATCTATTTCGAGATATAAGATGGCGGACGCAAGTTTTTGACAAAATGTAAATATGGGTTTCATTTTCGTGGTTTTCGGGGGACACGATTCCGAATAAGAAAACTATTGCGAGTTCCAAGATGGCGGTTGCGACTTTTTAATATAAAATCGATATGGCATTTTCCTGGTTTTCGGGGTCCCGATTCCCAATACAACATCCATTCTGAGAACCCCCGGGACCTTCGGGATCCCCGAAATGAAAACCATAAAAATAATACCAATATCGATTTTATATTAAAAAGTCGCAACTGCCATCTTGGTTCTCAAAATAGATTTCGTATTCGGAATCGGAACCCCCGAAAACCACGAAAATGATACACATGTTGACATTTTGTCAAAAAGTCGCGTGCGCCATCTTGGATCTCGAAATAGATGTTTTATTCGTAAACCGGACCCACAAAAACCACGAAAACGATACCAATATTGACATTATGTTAAAAAGTCGCGTCCGCCATCTTGGGTCTCAAAATGGATGTTGTATTGGGAATCGGGACCTCCGAATACCATAAAAATGATACCCATATCGATCTTATATTAAAAAGTCACAACCGCCATCTTGGATCTCGAAATAGATTTCGTATTCGGAATCGGGTCCCCCGAAAACCACGAAAATAATACCCATATTGACATTTTGTCAAAAATTCGCGTCCGCCATCTTAGATCTCGAAATAGATGTTTTATTCGTATACCGGACCCACAGAAACTACAAAACGATACCAATATTGACATTATGTTTAAAAGTCGCGTCCGCAATCTTCGATCTCAAATGGGTGTTGTATTGGGAATCGAGACCCCCAAAAACCATAAAAATGATACCCATATCGATCTTATATTAAAAAGTCGCAACCGCCATCTTAGATCTCGAAATAGATGTTTTATTCGTAATCCGGACCCACAATAACCACGAAACCGATATCTATATTGACAATGTTTAGTGTGTGGTGTGCTAGACGTAAATGTGTGACTTTGTTTGGATTTTCTTACGAACTTTCATCCCCTATTTCATCCCCACATGGGTAAATATATCAAAAACGCTAGAACAAATATTTATTTATTTCTTATCAAGTGCCTACATGCAAAGTTTCATGGTTTTGTCTTTAACAATGACGAATTCCATACAAACTCTCATCCCCCATTTCACCCCCAAACAGGTCAAAATATCATAAATTTTTGACCAAAGTTTTTTTTTCATAAGGAGTGCCTTAATTTAAAGTTTTATGGTTCTATCTTCAAAAATGACGAACTGCATTACAAACTTTCATCCCTGTTTCAACCCCTTCAAGCATTTTTTTGCAAAAAATGTAGCCCATGTCCTTCCCCGAGCTCTCGTCTATATGTGTGTAACAAATTTCATCAAAATCGGTTCAGTGGTTTAGATGCAAAAGCTTAACAGACAAACAGACAGAGTTACTTTCGCATTTATAATATTAGTAGGGATTTTATGTTGAATATAGATTTTCATTTCCGTGGATGCGTTCATTTCCGTGGCACAGTTCTTTCATTGCCGTGGACGCTTGTTTCATTGCCGTGGACGCTTGTTTCATTGCCGAGCACGCATGTTTCATCGCCTAGCACGCATGTTTCATCGCCGTGGCACGAAATTTTTAATCTTGTATATCTCGTTTGTTTTTTATGTTATCTGCTAGATATTAAGCAAAAATACATACATTATCAAAAACTTTATAACCCGCTATTTAGTTTTTAAAAAAACTTTAAGATAAAATAGTCCACGGAAATGAGAATTTTTTTGGACCTGTTGAAATTCACCCATTATTATATTTTTTTATTTTATATATTATTAGTGTTTTTTATTGATGATTTCACGAATTGGCTTGGGAAATCCCCGTAAATTTGATTATTTCTTTACGCTATTAATCTTTGTTGATTATATCTAGAGAAAGCAGACAACGATTGTGAGGTTAATGCCGTCTGTTATTTATTAATTTCACATTAAAGGGCAGTATATAATTTACAAGGCAAAACTTGCGCCAATTTCCGTGCAAATGTAATATCTCTGCAGGAAAATAAAAAAAAAACTGTTTATTTATTTTGTGTACTTCTTGAACTGTGGGAATCGAAGTTTCTGACAAAATAATGAACTGATTTTTTTGAAAAACCTTTCCCTAGATACATTTGCACGTAAAGTGGCACTAGAGTCGCCTTGTAAATCGTATACTGCTTGTAAATGTTGTATAAAATACCACATGTTGAGTTTAAAGTTACTTTGGGCTAAAGTATTGTCCTATTAATATCTTGACTTTATTACTTTATATTTAAGTTTGATATTTTTTTATTGTCGTTGTTTAATTGATAACTATTGTACACTGCCAAAGTAGTCTACATGTGACGTTGATTAGTTTCTTAAGTAGGTATTATAGTAAAACACAGTTCACTTGTTGTGGCTAGTTCGATCTCGTCTTTATTTAATTATTATTGTCTAACAATAAAGCAGTTATTACTTAAAAATGCAATTATTTTCATAGGTATTACCGTAAAACACAGTTTACTTGTTGTGGCTAGTTCAATCTTGTGTTTATTTAATTATTATTGTCAAACAATAGTTTTGTTGTGTAACTAAGTGTTTACTTAGTAATTAAAAATACAATTCTTTGCTCATCAAACTTAAGCACATAAGTCATTATACCCCATACTGACTTATGTGCTTTAGTCTGCCGACCCAAGAATTATTTTCAGAGGTTTATAATATAGTAAAACACAGTTCACTTGTTGTGGTTGGTTCGATCTCGTCTTTGTTCTATTATTATTGTCAAAAAATAAAACAGTACTTAAAAATATCATTATTTTCATAGGTATTATAGTAAAAAACAGTCCACTTGTTGTGGCTACTTCGATCTCGCGTTTATTTAATTATTATTGTCAAACAATAAAACAATTAGTACTTAAAAATACAATTATTTTCATAGTTATATAGTAAAACATTTCACTGGTTGTGATTAGAGCCGCTTGTGTATAATTATCAGGTACAGTAAGTATATACTATACTTACTGTACCTAATATATTGTATAAGCTATTTTGTGGAGAAAAATAAAATAATTTTTATTATTATTATTATTATAATTAATTATCATTATTGTAAAACAATAAAATAACATAAAATAAGTATATTTTTTATTATTTTTTGCATGTGACCCGCCATCTCTGTGTTATGGCGGCTATTAGACATGTATGCGCAAGTCTGGACGCCACTTTTCAAAAATGTTGTTGTAATGTACTGGATTGATACAATAAAGTATATATCAATTATATTTTTGAAAGGTGGCGGTTCCAGATTGTGGTTACAGGTCTAATAGCCGATCTAGTATTAGCTACTAGTAAACAAACCAATGCAGCTACTTCCACATAAAGCGTTTATCTATTAGTTATGAAACAGATTAGCAAGGGATAACAACACTTTACTAGTAATATACAAACAAATAATTGAATTATCTCTTACTAAACCATGACATGTACTAGTTACCAAAAACTTCAGTATTCATTAGTCAAAGCAGTTTGGTAAAAATTACCCTACCTGTGTACCTATCAATAGTCAAACAGTTAAGTTAGGACAATAAAACTAAGTTGGTACCAGTTAGCTATAAGATTAGCAAGGGATAACAACACTTTTCCAGTAATATACAAAGAAATAATTTAATTAACTCTTACTAAACCATGACATTTACAAGTTACTAAAAATTTCAGTATTCATTAGTCAAAGCAGTTTGGCAAAAATTACCCTACCTGTGTACCTATCAATAGCCAAACAGTTCAGTTCGGACAATAAAACTAATTTGGTACCAGTTAGCTGTAAGAGTTGAGTAAATAATAGCTCAACTCATTTTACAAAACACTGTTTAGTTACTAGTAGCCCTTAGTTCAGGAGTCACTCGATTTTGGTTACATGCAGATAAAATTTTAGCTACTAGCAAACATTCTTTTCTTTCAGTGTAACAAGGAAAATATCACTTGGTACTGCAGGTGCGTTGTCATCCCGAAGTCTAAGATGAAATGCCTTCCATGCTCAGTAATTACACTGGCTACCTTTCCCTTCAATCTGAAATACAGCGAACTGTTTCACGGTTGAAATAGGAAAGGCGGTGGTACCTACCCAGACGACCCTACATACAGGTCTACCACGAGAAATTCGAGGACAGTTTTGTTTACTGTCTTTAAATGTTTTAACAGGTTTTCCATACAGAATTATACGAAATCATACTGCAATAGATAGCGTTAGGAAAATAACAAACCTTACATGAAGTTTTCAAATGGAATAAATAAAAAAGAAATATATCGATTCTTCTTCATGATTGAAGTTTGCTAGCAATACCATTGGTTTTGCAACCTAGTTCAGAGTTTCCTTATGAAATTTAGACTATTGCTATTAATAGAATATGGTCGTTACAGTTAGGGTTGACATAGGTCGAATGATAACTCGGTATTGTAAGAGTCTATATGCCAGGGTGTCAGCATACTATCAAACGAGTATGCTGGTTTGCAGATCACATAGCTTAATAAAAGTTGGTGCACTGTATCACCTTACCTTGCTGCTAACTAAATAATGTAATCAAGTTTTTACGCCTGTATTATACGTTGAAGATCCTTTGGGATACAAAGTCTATGCAAAAAGCGAGTTCATTGCTAAAGTTTCGAAGGTTTGCAAGCGAGGCGATTGACCCGAACGCGGTCGTTGACGCGGCTAGACCGGAGCATGCTAATGGGTTAATCCGACCCTGCACTTTATTACCGTCAACTTACATAAATAGTTGAAGGCTTTAAGAAAAACAGAATGTTTAAGGCAGAGTAATCGAAATTGGACCGGCTACTCTCTACGCTACTCTACTCTACCGGGTCCTATAGTTAGTTGTTATCTTTAGATGGACAATTGATTGACACATGCAAAAATAGGAATTAAAATTTTGTCTTCGTGAATAATATTGTGTAAATAACTAATGCATTATTGTTTTTTTTTTGTATACCACACATTGTATTCTTATAATATTGTTACGGGAGGATCTTAAATGTATGCTTACCACTTAAATTGAAAAGAATATCTGTAATTACCTATCTAACAATAACATAAAATGGTGGTGGTTATCAAAATTTAAATTGGTAAATTCAATAATATGATTAATTAACTTATATAGAAAAGCTTTTCACAAGATAAATAATCCAAATGCGTGGGAGTAATAACTACCCAAAATTTACGCATATTAAAATGTAACTTAAATTATATTGAAAATTATTTATTGACTTGTATTGATGTTTTGAAATCATTACGAAATTGTAAGCTGTGGAGTTTCTTTCGCCATTTCTTCTCCATCTCAGCATAATAATAATTATTCGTCCCGAAATGATGGTAGGGCTTTTGACGATTTAAAAGTACTTAGCAAAGTCCATTTAAATAAAGAGCTTTTTCATTTTCATTTTTACTAAACTGTACCAAATATCAAATACAATAGTGCATATTATGCATAAACATTGTATCCTTGAAGGCTTTAAGAAAAACAGAGTGGTTAAGGCAGAGTAATCGATATTGGACAGGCTACTAAATTGTACCAAAATATTTTATTTCTTTATTTCACACATTAATTAATATCAAATACAAGAATGCATATACTTAAATATTCGATTCCCTCCCTTGATGCTGTGAAGTCTTTATGTAAAAAAGTTTCTGAACAACAGTTCACAACCGTCACACAACTGTGACAGGTTGAAGTATAAAGCTAATCGCGTCATTCTTCAGCAAACTTGCTAACATATGTTGCTAACACCTTTCTATGCGACTCACTGAACGCATTTTACTTTCATCTTACAGAGTACTAATCGCCTTTAATGGGCTTTAAGAACGCTTTGTATAGACGACGAGCTTTCAAAGGTATGTTTCGTCTGCACGGTAGAATTAATTAATTGATGCTACATCTTATATGCAAGATATTTTTCATTTCTCATACTCGGAAAGTAGCGTTTGTTTGATGTGTGTATTGGGTGGAACACGCTTATTCCCACCACAGAGAAACTTATACTAATTGCTTCCTTCCCTAGAGCGGGAATGAATTTTAAAAATGGAACTGTATTTGGTTACCGAGTATTCTCTTAAATTCGGCGGGATGGTTAGCTGTGACGCGGTGTGTTCCGAATTAAAAAGATTCTTTATATATTAGGGTTTTAGACACCATTCACAAATAATTACATGGTGTTAATGTGTTAAATTGATACAAGGTGATGTCATTTTATGACAGAAAGTCTCCATTTTTTTCAAATTATGTCTAGAATTTGATTTTTAAGGGAGCCCTATGCCTCTTAACTGTAATGATGATAATGATTGACGGTTTATCATATCGAATTCGGATTTTGGTCGCTTGGCTCAGATTTGGTTGTGAACCGTAACGTGACCTTGACACCACAACGCTGGTCCAATGCTATTGAAGAATTGTTACGGTTACTTACAAAAATAATCTGGACTTAGTTTTCCGCAGGAGACGAGTGAGATTATAAACAGTTTATGGCAATTCTTTGCACGTTTTTCAAAACTAAACAGTACAAGAAAAATAAAGTACCTACCTATACAAACATCATTGCACATACTACTGACAAGCTTGTCACTAACTGAACAAATTATCGTTGATGCGTTTTACATGTACATACATAATGAAAACAAACTTTTAAAATTACGCATAAGGTAATTTATACAAAATTATGTTAATAAAGCTTCCTTAGATTCTAACTTCATCGAGCGTATACACCATATCAATGAGTCATTATAACAGCAAATCTATTTAACGTTGCATTGTAATTTATATCAGCGAAGCAGGATCTTAGATCCGTATGTAATTCTCTAAGGCTTCTCAGAGAAATAAAAAGGGTTTAATAGGCGGTTGTGGCTACTCTGCCCCGCAGTGATTCACGTGCACCTCTCGGTGCTTTATGAAGCTTTGTAATGTAACTTAATAAAACGATATCCAATCTTTCAGATTACCCTTTAGTTACACGTCAATACTATACAATCTCTAAGAAAACGTTTCAAAGAAAACATAACACAATAATTAAAGTCTGTCGCCATAGCATAATTGTGTCCTCTGCTCCTCTGCATCGAAAACTCCCTACATTCCACGGATCACCTTACTTCATGATTCACCGGACTTATGATCTAAGTGTAGGTTTATAGAACCCCGTTATGGTCAGTACTAATATCCACTAACCTGGCTTCTCTCTTTGTCGAGCCATATTTGATAAGATTCGGGAGAGTCACTCTAGATACGCATTCCAGTAAAAAACTTACAGAAGTTTTAAACAAGCCAATATTTTTTACTTGATAGAATAGTTTTAAAACCATTACGAAAAATAATTTTCATCATGGCTCCACTGTGTTATGAAAATTATTGGCGACTTATGGACGTCCTTTTGCACATTTCATTGAATTTTTAAATGAGTTTCGTGGGAATTATTGTAAAACTAATTTTGCATGTCCATTTACTGCTGCAGATAACTTCACAGTAATGAACTCATTCATCATCCCCGTAACAAAGCTCAGTACAAATCTGTTTCGACATAATTTAAAAGAAGTTTGGAGTGATTTATAACTTCTTTTTGTAGTGACTGGTTAATTAAAGAGAGTTTACTGGAATGGATTAGAGCTACACCTTATAATTTGTTAATATTTTTTATACAATATAATTATTTACCCAATACAACATTTATTATGATCAATTCTAAACTAACTATAATTCATAAAAGCATAAATACTGTTTATTTTAATTTAAAAAACGTATCACGATTGTTGGCGACTGGCTGGTGACGCCAGATCTCTGTTTTAGAAGTATTTTTTGTATTTTATATTATTTTTTATGACGTAAAACCTTAGTCTTGGCTTTTGATGCTACTTCATTGTCAGTGCTCGCCCCATTCTAAACGTGTAATAAACTCTTGGCTGCCAAGTTGTTGTGTTTCCATCATTACACACCAGAGAACCACATGCCATACCATTACAGCCCACTCTCTCATAGTTATCAACGATAAATAAAAATTGTTCATAGAATATAATGTAATTAATTAGAGAAGAAATTTTCTAAACAATAGAGTCATCAGCATTATTGAGGTCCTACAATTTTAGTGCCAAGATACCTGGTCTCTGAGGGGCGGAGGGTTTCATTTGAAGCTCGCTTTGATCTTCAGCTTTTATGATCAGTTACAATCAGTTGAGATGAAGGTGAAGATCTTCCAGTTAGGTTACTAAAAAATAAACAATTTTATACGCCCGTATTAATCGTATAAAAAAAAATCTAAGAATAACATAAGCTAAAACTAAGATTTACAGCATTGTATTTAGTATTTGTTACGCAAGAGTTGATGTCAAGAGAGTTCAGAGTAAACTGTATTGATTATGTCAGAATAATAAATGCACAACAACAACAAAACAACTCCTGTAGCACAATATTACTTTACCTAGTTTAGATTACTTTGTACAGTCACCGGCGTCACCAGGGATATAGGTACTTACATAAACTGTTATTTTCTCCCTCTCCTACCCTCAACCAACTCCATTAAAAATTAGAACAAAGAAAGGATAGGAAAAATCAGAAGCTTCAAATATAGAAAGGCATGGCAACCAGTAGTAGTTGAAGTTAATACAATTAAACGTAATAAATAGATAATTTTAAATTGGCACATGAGAGATTTTAAAAATTATTTATTGGACTTATCTAGTCACAGCAAAATAGTGACCGAGATTAGATTTTATAGGGCAATATTAGAGTCGAAAATAAATAATTCCCCAAATAATTCTCCAAAAATAATTAGTAATTCCGTACCGGCAGCGTATTTTAATCCGAAATTCTAAAAATGTTTTTGGTATTGTAGATTTTTTTTGTTAACTGTAGGTACATTTTTCCAAAATTTGTGAATGCATTTGTCAGTATCTCAATACTTATGGATGGTGCCTGCTCTTATGTCGAAAAATTCAATCTGTCAGCTATTTTTAGCTGCCAAAAATACTTATTCCAAAAATACAAAGCTTTGCATATACACCCAATCTTAGGCTCCATCGGAGTTACTCATCGTGAAGGTTACATACTAACTTATTCATGTCTGGATAAGATTCTATTCTACTATTACATTTGGGAATATCCCCTATTGAAAATCTGATATCATCCAATATTACGTGATGTAACCTTTTGGAGAAAGGATGGGACAACCTTTATGAATATTTATATTGGTTTTATCCTTAGAACCCAACTTAATTCAAACGTTGTTTATATCAAAGTTAAAGTTTTGGGTGAGTATGTGAGAAAATTACAAATATCTCTTTTTATACAATAATTCAAATATATGATTATACTAAAAGTCGTCATCATCATCATGTTTGGCCTGTAATATGCACTGATAAAATCTTCAAATAAATATTACAAACATACAGTCATAGTATCATGCTCATAATCCCAAGAGGGTTGAGCAGAGCTTTAGGTAACATTTGGGTAAAAACACATCTGGCAGTATGGGCCATGCAGTGCCTCAAAATAGTGGCAGTTTCCAGCCCTGTCGATTTAATAACAAAAAAAAATCTTATTGGTCTTGTAGTGAATAAGAATTTAAAAACTCCGAGAGGAATAATAGCTACATCTTGGCTTCAAATGTATTTTCGAAAGTTCCTTAGACGGGTTTCCACTTACTTACCTTTAAGTAAGGATCAAGGAGGAGCTTAGTTCATTCACCCTTATAACGAATACTCACGTGAGTTAGTGTAAGTGGAATTTCCTTAAATTACCAGTTTAGAGAACTAGGTCAGTGTGTCGAGAGTTTGGCACCAGTTCGCATGCGTTTGGAATCCTTCCGCGTTTTAAAGCAGGTAAGTATTTTGAATCTTGTATGTAAGTATTTAGGTGTTATTTAAAAAGAATATATAAATGGTCATCACGAAAGAACAGGAAGACTAACTATTTTTTATCCTTTTAAATATAATAATAATATATTTCCACGTTCACACCAATGATCTAGCCCAAAGTAAGTATCATTAAGAACTTGTATTATGGATACTAGAATATGGACATTTTTAAGTTACATAATATTTTTTTTTAAATAAACTTAAATAAATATATAACGACCATGACTCGCAAAAAAATATTCATGTTAGTCACACAAATATTTGCCGCTACCAGGATTCGAAATATGGTTACTATATATAATATGCTACATACATACATACCTACTTAAAATCACGCTCATAATCCGAAAAGGGAAAGGTTAAGCAGACCCTTATGTAACATTTTTTGAAATAACTTTTTTTTAATGGCACATTTGACAGTGTGACTTCGTGGACATTTGACAGTGCAACATGTCAATATTTCGTGAAATATTGACATGTTGCCAGCCTACTTAAAAAAGGAATATCACACCCAAAAATAACAAACCTTCAGTGAACCATGAATCAAAATCCAACAACCAGTTACACTATTAAGGTCATAGCACACTTATCAGCTCGGAAAGGGAACGTCCTTTTTTACTATGAACCGTACGGAACAGCGGCTACGAAACTGCTACGAACCGTAGCCTCTTTTTCATACAGTGTAAAACACCTGTAACCTGTAACTTCGTTCAAATAATTCCGTAGTCAAAATTATTATAAAACACTGTAACCGGACTACGGAATTATTACAAAACACTGTAACCCTCAGCTGTAACCCGACTACGGAATTATTATAAAAAGGCAATATAAAAAGGCACTCGATTTCAATAGAAATTGACAATGTAAACATAATTTTGACATGACAGTTTTAGTTCCATTTTTGGCCTTTTCACATTGCTTAGCAACCACAACAATATTTTGTGTACAAACTTCAAATGAATTTAATTAAAGTCTGTTACAAGGAAAAAAGTCTTGTTAAAGTCAGTTAAAAGTAGCTTCACCTCATTCATTAAAATCGGATTAATAGTTTAGGCGCTACGGTGGAACATACGTAAATACAAACATACATAGACTGGTAAAATCTTTACCCTTCCTTTTGGCTTCGCCGTACTCGGGTAAAAAGAGGCGATACGGTTCCGATTAGTTAAGTGTGTTAAGACCTTAAATCATCTCAGCAGTCATAACTTTCCTCATGCTTTATATCCTTGCTCCATGACAATAGAACGAGCATATAATTTAATAATTTATGAGTCCAATTTTATTTAATAATTAAAATCACCAGCGAAAAATTTCTACGCGTTCAACACAGAATAAAGAATAAAACCAGCATAAGCAATAAATTCATAAGGAAAAAACCACTAAGCAATAAATTCATAACCGAATGGAGATAGAAAAAAATATGATCCGCAAAGAGATTTCTCGCTTAAATAATTCGAACATAAACGAGGGTCCTCCGTGTGACTGCGGTAAGGGCACTGGGTCAATAACCGGGACCTTGACCTACAAGCGCGGAGTCGAAAGTCGAGCCTTTCCATTCAATATAATTTTGGTTACGTGGCACGCGCAAGGACTCAGTAACTTATAATCCAATTTTATTATTGTAACTCGTTCTGTTTTTAATCTGTATAAAGCAATTAACGCGCTTTTAAATTATAAAAGCTTTGTTTTTTTAAAATTTAAAGTAAACAGACTGGGATTAGGGTGAAGCCAAACGTGCGTCATTTTGCGGGTTGGGATGTGAGTCCCGAATTAAATTATTCGCCTTAGAATTGACGAACTCATTTTTTGCGTTACCGTGTGCCACAAACAGAACTTTCGCATGAATGAAACCGATTGTAGAAATTGCGCGACCGAAACTACGCGAGTCACAACTCGCAAAATTATGGTCGTCTGGCCTCACCCTTGTGCTTAAAAATATAAACAAATAAAGCTAAACTAATATCATTTTAATAAAGGGTATAAATATTTAAATAAAAGTGGCACCACTGCATTTTCCTTTAGGCAAAAACTCTTGTGCTTATTTCAGCTAAAACGTCTCTTGTTTTTTCTAACACCGTATATTTTTAACATATTTCTTAGAATATGAAAGCGTATCAAAACAAGAATTCTTTTTGCGTCGAACGAATTGAAAACATCTTAGGCTACGGGCGTTTACCTACATATTATGAGCTTTATTTCTAACAAATTTGTCGGGGCTTATTTTAGCTGATTGTGCGAATAGAGAAAGTTGTGTTGTGAATGGTGCTCAATAACGGCTTTCTGTTGTTATGCTCGAGATAATTATATGAAATGTGGCACTAGTATACAAGGATGTGGGAGTCTGGCACCGTACTTATTCTCACATTGACGAATTCAGCGAATATTTGGTAGTTCGGCACCTTGTGTGAATTTTACATAAATACATAGTATCCTAAAATGCTTGATCAATGCTTTAGATAACATTTGGTTAGGCACACATAATACCACATCTGGCAGTATGGCCCATGCGTTTACTCAAGATAATAACAGGTTACCAGCCTGTCGGCTACATAAAACAAAATACTCTTAAAACATCTCACACGAGAGAAGAATAACAATTATGACTATTTGGTGAGTAGAGTAGTAAGAACTATCTAACCCAAATTAAATTATAGATACTACACCTCAAAACACATAATAGAATTGATGTTGATAATGAATCTATGTATAAAAAATTCAAATATAATATTTTAAATAACCATAACTTGTTTTTATCACACAAACATAATTAGAATGTAAATTAATAATAATACGTAATAATGTAAGTTACGAATAATACACTTAACGGTGCAGTTAATGCCTACTCATATAAATCTTTACAAAAACTTCTCACAGGCTTAGCCTAGTGTAAGATCTTTGGCTATTTTGTCTTATTTCTTTTTCGGGAAATCCTGGCATATTTATTTAAAAAAAAATTATTCGAACCGGGCTAAAGTTGAAAACAGCGTTTTGTGATAATCACGAAAGGTCAGGAAACCAATTGAACATCAATTTAATTAACAATGAATTAAATTGATGTTTCATTGAAATGCTGACCTCCCATGAATTTTCCTTATTTATTTTTTTGTGTTCTTCTGATAGTGCATATTTACTTCTGAAAATTGGCGTTTTTGGCAATTTACTTTGAGGCAAATATCTTTTAGCAAAACATAAGTACATTGTTACCCTAGGGGTGAATGTGTAAGTGTGTAAATGATCACTACCGCCCATGGATATCCAAACCAGAAGAATCGCAAATGCGTTACCGGGCTTTCCGGGATTTGATTTTATGGTTCGATAAGTATATTTTATCGGTTCGTATTCGTATCGATCGGTTCGAGGGCGTATCGGTTCGGAAATTCCGCAGGCGACAGTTTGTTCCACAGTCTTGTAATGTGTTAAAAAAAATACAAACGTTAGCATTCAGTAGCTAAGTTTATTCCAGCTACCGAATAACTTAAAATATAATCACCTATTTTAGACAGCTAATAAATCAATTGTTATTATCAGGATATTGGATCCTATGTCTAAAAACGATTGATGTATCTATCTAGTTGCCAATCAACTTTATTCATTAACGATTAGTTCCGCACTGCGATGCTTTTAAATTCTATGTTTATTTGTTATCTTATTAAAGGTATTGTTGTTATGCCGAAACTTAAGAAGTACAGTTAACCAATTTGAAATGTTGACCACCAAAAAACTGTGGGAGAATAGAATAGTTCAATAATTGCATCGTCTGCGGTGGACTACTTATCAGATTGGTATGCGGTATTTTTCATCACTATGTGACGTTTTAAGCTCCCTTTCGGCTCGAACGCCCTAGAGATGCTAATCTATAGAGAAAGACCCTCGCGGGAGATAGTGATTTGAAATCCTACTGCAAAGTTCGCCTTACAGGTTTGAGGGACTACTAAAGTGGTCACCTTCTTAGAAACTCGGTGACACTATTAAAGCCAAATGCGGCCAATTGCAATAGGTAGTCGTTAAAAAAAAGACATTTTAGGAGCATTAAGGTCTAATGTTCTATGAAAAATCGCAACAATAAAGTTATTTGTTGTGCGGTTTTGGATACTCAAAACAAAGAGATGACCAAATTTGACCCAGAAAACACAATCAAAACCGGCTGTTAAGGGAAGATAACAGACGTACAAAAACCAGTGGCTTATTAGAAATTTGACAACCGACTAACCCTGCGTAATCGCTCGACAAAAATATTGTATGTAATATAGAGGAGAGTAACCAATATTGGAGCGGTCCGTAAATTGTTTAGTCATTCGTAAAGTTCAACTGTGTAACAAATGGTAACAAAGTACAGGAGAAAATTATATATAGAGCACTACGAGTCGTAAGAGCTGTCGACTACATCGCTACAACGTTTTTATTCTACTTAACGGCACCGATTTTCGAACGATCTTCACGCGTTAACAATAAGAGCGTTAATATTTTTTTAACAGTAAGTATATTTCCGCACGCTCACAACAATTATCTAGCCCAAAATAAGAATCCCCAAGAACTTGTGTTATGTATACTAGAAAACAGATATTTTTAATATACATAATAATTTTTAGATACTTTTATAAATAAACATATAAACAATGACTCGTAATCAAAATTAAATTCGTGTATTTTTAATACTAGAAAAAATACACTGAAAAAAAAATCAAACTGCCTCAGGCGGGAATAGAACCCAGCATCTTCCGCAATCCGGGCGGCTGGGTTAACCACTACGCCACTGAGGCACTGCTTTCGCTATCGCAATTTGTAAGTGCTTGTTGCTTATGTTTTTATGGTAAACATTGTTTCGTTAAATCTGAAGAGGCAGGTCGATTTTATTTTCACTGTATTTTTCAAGTATTAAAAATATTTAAGCGTTCGTGTATGTCACACACAAATATTTGCCTCTACCAGGATTCGAACCCGGACCGCTTGATATGCAGGCAGCTGTACTGACCACTCCACCACGAAATTTTGGTCACCCATCTGAGTACCGACCACGCAGTTTATTGCTTAACTTTCGTGATCAACGACTCAAAAGTTGATAGAAACCTTATATTTTGATATTATACATGCATTTTAAATTTGGTTGCAATAAGTTAAAGCTAGAGTAAAAAGAGCTAAATACTTGAGTTACTTATCGTCCTAACGCACAGACACACACAGACATAATTCCAAAAAAAATATTTTTGTACTCAGGGAGGTCCAAAACGTATAATCCGTCAAAATCTCGAGGTCGAATTTGTTTACTATTACACAAGACTTCCTCTATACTACGTATACGAAGAAGTAAAAAATTACATAGCTCTGAAACTAATGGAGCTATTATAAAAATCATTCAACTTGTAGATAATTTCATTATTTAAATTTTATAGGAGAAAAAGTAGCATTTTGTTAAGAAAATTAAATAGGTTTTTTTTCTGCATTTTATATGTGCAAACGTAGGCTGCTCCACTCACTGTGTCTGCTCACAATGTCACCAGTAGGTCAAAAGTAATACTACAAAACTGCTTTTATACAGCTGTTCAAATGTGTAAGATAAAACTAGACAAATATACACTGAAAAAAAATTGGTTGTCTGTAAAGTCGGTTTACTGACGATAGTTGAACGTGACAACGTCTTAAGAAAATACTGATGGAATGGTAGCATTTTTCAAAAGAAAAATTTAATTTCATTTGTTTAATAGATTTTTGCTTGCACTTCAAGCCTTACATGGAGCGCCTCAGAGCGAGGTAACGCCGCATGCGTCATGTTTTTTCGTACGTGCAGCCGGCTCTATCGAATTATAAGACGTTGTCACGTCAAAAAATCGACTTGCCTCAGGCTAGAATCGAACCCAGCGTCCGCCGCAATCCGGGCGACTGCGTTAACCCTATCAGGGCACTGCTTTCGCTGTCAAAATTTGTCAGTACTTGGTGCTTATATTTTTATGGTAAACATTGAATATTTGAAATTTGCACTTCTAAGATCCGAACGAAATATTTTTGCAAATATTTGACGCCATGAAACTACCTTATATTATGGAATAATTTTTGCATATACAAACGAGTAAATATTTTTAAAGCTAGAAACATATACAATAAAAAAAATCCACTTGCCCCAGGCGAGAATCGAACCCAGCGTCCTCCGCAATCCGTGCGACTGCTTTCGCAGTCGAAAATTGTCAGTGCTTGGTGCATATGTTTTTATGGTCAACATTGTTGACCATAAAAACATAAGCTTTGAAATTTGCACTTTTAAGGTCCGAACGAAATATTTATCGTAGCGATATAGTCGACTGGCTCTATTTCGTGTTCTATATAATTTACTCCTGTACTTTGTTACCACTTGTGAGTACCTACGTACAAACACACATTAATTGCACAGTCTAGTATTTAAATTCTTAATAGCTTTTTCAACTACGTGAGAACATCTAGGTGTCATTCGGGCAACCAGGTCAGCTAAGCAAGGATATTTAATCTCAAGCGACTCATCAAGTGAGGACGCCCCCGCAACCTACGTGGTTAGCTTTCTGATTTTATAATCAATATGACAACTCAGACTGAAAAATACCATGAATAATATTATTCATGAATTTAATATTCATTCGCTTTATATTGTCATGCCGAATAAATTATGATTTTATTTTTCTTAATAATATTTTTGACAGAGAAAAGAACAGAAAGACCTTAGACAAAGATGATTTTTTGTCTAAGAGGAAGACTTAAATATATTTTGACGGTGAATACCTACTACACCTATTACCGAGAATTTTATGTTTACACATAAATCTGTTAAGTATTTCGTAAAATTTTAATGTAAAACGAATGAAACGTCGAAACTATTTTCAATTTCAATGTATCGTATATCTATTTATTGCTAAGATAGTTAAGGCCAACCTACCACGACGCTAGAATGGTTTATTTATTACTAGCGACCCGCCCCGGCTTCGCACGGGTGCAATGCTTATGTAAACATGCATGTATTATACATATAAACCTTCCTTAAGAATCACTCTATCTATTAAAAAAACCGCATCAAAATCCGTTGCGTAGTTTTAAAGATCTAAGCATACATAGGGACAGACAGACGGCGGAAGCGACTCTGTTTTATACTATGTAGTGATTTAAATTAACATTTTCCATTAAATAAACACACAGTATTTTCACTATAAGCACGCAGAGGCGTGTATGTTGCAGTTTATAATAAGTACAGTATTAAATTTTTATAGAGTACATTTGAAATTATATGTCAGATTTTATCAAAACAATGTTAACACAAACGTTAAAAAAAATTAGGAATAATTCAAGACAAAACGTTTTTGTTTTTTGTCCCTTTGTTCTATAGTCTTAATCACCGGTGGTTGATGTAAAAGGACAGCTGTTAATATACAATACCAAAGCATCTCCTGTAATTCACTAGAACAAGGTCTAAGTCGTATCTCAGTTAGGTAAAAAGTAGCGTAAAAATTATCACCGAAGCTATTACTTCACGGACGCACTAGAGGATGACTTCAACTCCGCCGTCTTGCAGGGCTGGCAAACCTGCAAAAACTTAAAAGCTTCTATAATATTTATTTTTTATCATAAAGGTACTCGTTTATTAAACATTATTGTGTTCCGGCAGTTAATAACGTAGTCCGTGGTCCATCTGTGGTTCAGGTTTCAGGTAGCTCACTTCTACCATCGGCCTTATCATCAGGTGAAGGCCAATAACTTCCCCGTAAAGCAAAAAAAACGATTGTTTATTTGTAAGTAATTAATCATAATTAAATTAAAAAATATAGAATTTGCGAGCAAATTGTTTTTTATCAATAAATCACAAATTAGAATATATCTATTTAAAACTGAACATGACTGTTAAAAAAACAATAAACAAGCAATAAGTAAGCCTTTAAGGTAAGTCTTTACTTTTTATTTTGGAGTTTCTCCCGAGTTCTTGTTGTAAACACACGTGGTGAGAGACCCCATTTATAACCCAACTAAAATGTTTGTCACTAAGTATTCAGTTACATTTTCACTTGACATTGGCAAAATGCGTACGCTTATGTATCGCGACGCCATTAATTAAGATTAGAATAGAATAGTACTTTTTATTTTGATATCAATAAACTGGTGGGATACATAGTTTTATTTTAGTTTTTTTGACTTCATTTTAATTATGTTAAGAATTTGACGCAATTTTAAGTTACGCAAAAATATTAAAGTTGAAATGAAAATTGATTAGGAAAAATCTTGGTTCCTTTTTTATTGTGCGATCGATACGGTGGGAAACTATTTTGTTTTTTATTTGTGTATTATTATCATAACAATTACGTCATTTATAACACGTTTTTCATAGGGTAAAAAAGAAGCGTGATTGTTCTAATTTTTTTATGTTAATCTCAAAGAGATCAATCATTTGGCATTATAAATACCTTTGTCAATAGTGGTCATACAAGTTCTATAAAATACCTACTTTAAAACATTTAAGACAGAAAACAGCTTAAGTACTTAACTTCATTTTCAAAAATACTTTATAAAATCCTACTTTAAAACTTTGAGACAGAAAACACTGATATAGCTTAATTACTTAGCCATAGATTTGTCACAAATAATTATTTATACTGTTTTGTATGTAAGTTTTTGAATTATTATGAAGTCGATAAATTTCAAAGTAGCTAAACTATAACATATTCGATGATAACAATGGTCAGTCTATTTAATTTATTCCTCAGTTGTAGAGAATCCCCGGTGAAGATGGCTTGCATACTATCAAGAGAGCGAGCGAGATGAAAGCCAACTGCTTTCCTATGAAATTAGAAAATAAAAGTTCATTAATAGATGATACGTTACCGACCCCTGACAGTAGCACGTATAACACAGCCGATGACGCGGATCCCGTTACTGACACACTGGCTGCGCGTGCGACGTAACATAAGCCCTTCCTTCTCTATCACAGGAGCAGTATAACATTGACACTATCAATTTTGAATAACATTTTTTACCTTAGCTAGCCGGTTTGGAGCTATGGTCATTGACCCTAGAGCGATATTAATAATATATTCGTAATATATCACTGAAGAATTTCAATTAGGTCAGTAATTTTAACATTAAATAAAATTGAGATTGTAAACATTGCACATTACCTAGAAGGACGGGAAGGAAGATTTTGCTCTTTCCGTCCATCCTGTCCATCCGTCTGTCACCAGGTTGTATCTCATGAGCGGTGATAGTTAGACAGTTGAAATTTTCACAGATGACGTATTTCTGTTGCCGCTATAACAAAAAATATTAATAAACAGAATAAAATAAATATTTAAGGGGGCTCCCATACAACAATTTTTTTTGCTTGTTTTTGCTCGATAATCTCGATGCGCGATGAACAGGCAGACACTTGAAATATTCACAGAAGAGAGAAAAATATAAAAATACTAACTATTGGGTTTCCTTCAAAGATAACATATAGCATAATGTACTATGACTCAATATTTATTTTTTCTAAAAGAAATATTTACTGACTCCTCAATTACCCTCAATGAAAGAGAGTAAAGAGTAAACATTTTTTTATCTATTCATCGTATAGATAAAAAAATGTATACACAAAAGCACATGAAGAGTTTTGTTCTAAAAATAACAATAAATACGCTGACAATGACTATTGCTCACATTCCTGTGTATCATTATCTATGATGGATCTAGCGTACTAGGGTATACACTGATGGTCGTAAAAGAAATGGCGTTGGGCTTTGGAATGCTATCGCAAATCGGCTTCTCTTCGACCAATCTGTTAACCCGTTGTTAAAACAGAATAGGCTCGCATTCCTTTCCTTAACTGTTAGAGACTAATTAAGTATTGTTTTAATGCTTCGCCTGCAGGTAAGTGCTAATCGTTGCCTATAGAATTATATATGCTCATCTCTTCTCTTATTTAAAGCAGCAGAAAAGATCCTGATGGGGCGAATTACTCACGAAGTGTTGTCGAAGGAAACTTGCGTCCACACGATAAGCTTTAAATCAATCAATGCTATATAGAGGTAGTTATAAATTAATTTAGTCGACGTAGGGCACAGCGGAATAGCCGTTAGTATTTGAAGCAGCCCGAGCTGCACCTTACAGAAGACTGTAGTCAAATAAGACTACATTTTTGATGTGTTGTGTTTCTGTTGAAGAGTTGTAGCCATTAGCTCCACGGGACCACGGTTGCCAGGTGTTCGGTATTCTTCACAACCGTTCGGTATTTTAGCACCATGTTCGGTGTTCCGTATGTCAAAAATACCGAAGTATTGGAGGTTTGGTATTTTTTTCTGATTAATTTTTCTCCCTAATAAACGAAACGACCGGCATCGATGTTGCATAGTATCCCTACTTATGGGCCACACATTCGACGAGTGAAGAAGACGAGAGAATAGACCAGAAAGGAGGCAGAGACGTAGTATGGCAACCTTACTCGTCATGCCGCACGTCATGCTCCTCGTCCTGCCCGCGCTCCCTATTTTGTCGTTTTTTTGTGCGCGAGTGAAAGGATCGGCAATACGACAAGTCAGGAGCTTTTTTCTTTTTTGCTCACTGTTCGGTATTTTTTAGAAAAGATCTGGCAATCGTGGGTAGGACTAGGTTTGGCAGCGCGCAATCGTCACGTCAGTGTTGCTAGCGTCTATAGCTGAGGTCTATAGGCTACGGTGACTGCTACTACCAGGCAGTCCGTATGTTTGTCTGACAACCACTCCACATAAAAAAAACTTCTCTGAGGCCTGGCGAATGCTTGAGCTTTCGCTGTCCCATTACCGAACCAACATATCCATAATTATGTTCTCGTTTTGCATCAAAGACTATCTAGTCTAGCCTGCTTAGACAAGTGACGAACACTCCATTAACCCTAACAGTTTGCACGATAGATCGCTATGATATTTCGTTAGTAACGTTTCCAGGGCCGGATTAGGACGTCTGGAGGCCTGTGGCAACGAAGATGCTGACCCGTCCATTTTTTTTATCTCTATTGTGGGGCCCCAGGGCAATAGCCGCCTGCCATCCCCTAAATTTGGCTCTGGATGTGTTTCATACATAATATTCTATTCGTAAAGCCTTCGATGTAATAGATTGACCTTTTAGGCACTCTGAATGTATCAAATTACTCTTTCATTATCTAAGTGGTAGTTACACGTAGCACGAGCCGAGATCTTGATAATACCCACAGATAATACAATACTACACTACTTAACTTACTTATGATTATGATTATCGGTATGTCACAATAATAATATTAATACGGTCTGTTCGCTCATACCTTCAATATAAAAATCTTTAGAAATACCACTTTGAGACGTATTCACGTCATTGACATAGCTCTTACTGTCTTTGAAGCCTGGATATCTCACAATTAACCTGGAACACATTACTGCAAGAGAAGGTTAGAACTGGTATTACTACTTCTTTAAGTTTTCCTCTTTGCTTTAGATTTAAATAAAGCCCACCTTAACCTCTGATAATCGTTAGAGGTCAAGAGATGTCACGTCGTCAAAACTTGTCTGCATTACTCGGACAATCTTACGAGCTTTATTAAAGGCTCGCAGTAAACCTAGTTTAGCCTTACAATCCCGTTGCAACATGTTTTGCCATTTTGCATTTCAATGAAGAAAGAAAATACTTTGTAGTACATTTTGTTAGTAAAATATTGTTAAAAAAAAATTGGTTGTCTGTAAAGTCGGTTTACTGACGATAGTTGAACGTGACAACGTCTTAAGAAAATGCTGATGGAATGGTAGCATTTTTCAAAAGAAAAATTTAATTTCATTTGTTTAATAGATTTCGCATTATATTATGAATAAACTTGTAATAAAATCTCTTTGGCTATACTATTTGTATCTGGCTGGTTTTGGTATCATTGAAAGTTTAAATTTTAAAGAACATAATTCCAAATTCAAATTAGAGAATTAGATTCAGAGCGAGGTAACGCCGCATGACGTCATGTTTTTTCGTGCGTGCAGCCGGCTCTATCGAATTATAAGACGTTGTCACGTCAAAAAATGGAAAATTAAACTTTGTTTTAAACAGTGCGAAAATATTGTTTAAAAAAATGCTAAATGTAAATTGTATATGAAAAGTTACTTTTCTTTAAGTTACTTAGATTTTCAGGAATATCTAGGTACAGTAACATTAAAACTGACTTCCTTTTAACATTGGTCAAATACACAAAAAGTTAAGTTAAAATAGGCGTATTAGTTTTTTTTTCTCCCCTGGCCCCCTCCGCCGCTTTCCCTTTCCTTCCCCCCGCGGTTGGGGGAGGGGGAGCGAAAGACAAAGCAGCGAAGACAGTCAGAAGAACCTTCCAGACAAGCGAGGGAAGGAGGGGGTGCATCCTCATGGATACCCTAAGGGCCGGCCCCTAGGGTTATGTCAGACTTTTACTGGCTATCTGAAGAAGCCGCTCCCTCAGGAGAGAGGGAAGTGCACACGCTGCCCTAGACATATAGAACTGGGGCATATGCGTGGAGGCGCGAACGGACACCATAGCGGGGCCGAACCCATGTGTGTGAGGGGATTTTTACGCAGTGGCTGAGAGCCACGTGACAAACGTGGGTTGCTAGAAGGGCTGAGAATTTATCTGAGCAGACACCCCCCAAAGAGTGGGGTATTAGAGACACGGAAACAGAAGGTAATAGCAAATATCAATAAATAAAACCGACGGTTAAACGATGCTGTCGATCACGGTTAATTTTATTGGCTGTTCAAGAACGCTAACGGTTGGTTAACATGGTACTTAGTGTCCACAAAAAAATATTTAACTAGTCGCTTAAGAGATAAACAATCGCTTTATAAGTTGGTGGACGGGGCCTTAAAGTGTAAAAATGCGGTCGACTGTGCCATAGGTTATATCTGTTCGCTTGCATATTCAATAATAAAAATATCTACAACAATAAGTTGGTTACCGTACTGTTCAGAGTTCGACGAGACCTCAATAGCGTATTTTTCGTTCAGCGAACTATACGAAGCTAATGACTGTTTTGAGAAACGTATTGTCATACAGTCATTGACTTTACCCGTCTAGAGATGTGTAGTCATTGCGCAAACTAATAATAACCGTTTTAGCAATTGTAATGTAAACTCAATTGAGACTTCGATCTACGTTGAGCTGTCCCAAATAATTTTAACCTAGAAAATGTCCAACGTGCTCATCTAAAATTCATTAACATACCTACACGGGTGATGAATTGCGATTATGATAACCAAATTGAAAATACATTATTTTAGGTACCGTACCTACGCTGTATGTAAGCAACATGACGGGCGCCCGCGCGCGAAGCATTTTATTTCCTTTGAACACACGTTTATAATGGTTCTTACTGCGTGCGGAGCGCCAAACATGGCAATCAAAGTTTTAGCAAAGTTTGATCACACATTTGAATGTCTGTCACATTTGAAACATTTCTGTCTTTTTGACTTCAAATGTGTGTTCAAACTTTGCACAAATACTCAAATGCTCGTGCTACACTTCGTGACTTTGTAGGTATTTGCGTATTTGAAATGTCTGGCGCCGGCTTTACAGTGGAGGCGCCCGGGTGCACCGCACCCTCTGCACTATAGGTAAAGCCGCCCCTGAAAATAATGCAAGTAGTTAGACCCATTTTACTTTTTATCAGGTTTAAACAGCCTCCGTGGTCTAATGGTTCGCCCACCGGAACTTAGACCCAGAGGTCCCGGGATCGACCCCAGGCTATTACAAATATGTACGCGGATTGGTTGGTGGTAGGACTTTTTCAAGTCCGCCTGGAGCTACCGCTATCTTATCAAAATCTGTCGCCATAATAATAATGTTAAAAGCATTATTGTGTTCCGACAATAATAATGATAAGATTTAGTCGCTCTGTGTTGAGGATTCCAAGAGAACTTTGAATCCATCTTCAGCTTTATCGTAACTTATCATCAGGTGAGATGAAGGGCAAGAGCTTTCCTGGTCTTCAACTCATGGTAAGTGTTGATGCTTAAGGTGCTTCAGCCCGATACCTCTACCACTGTGGGGTTAGCTATTTTATCCTTCTCATTCACAGTCGGAACAAAATAATACCGTTAAAACTATTAATTTGGCGACAGATTCTGTAATTTCTTGTTTGTGTTGATTTCTCTAATCAGACTATGATGGCTATCCATGCGATCTTATGGAAAATTCCACCACTAACAAATGGAGCAGAAATTTGTACTCACCTGGGGATCTGATGCCGGACCTCTGAACCTATTAACCCGGCGTGAATGAGGTGAAAAATTGTAACACCAGCTGCGAGGTGGGTATGACATACCCTAATATAGAATTATCGATTTGGATAGATGAAATGACTTTGGAATAATATTTATTTATGACTATAATATATTAATTAGTATTAGAGAAATGAGGAAATATGATAAAATAACCCAGCTATAGTTATAAAAGTATTTACTTTTCTTTTAAAGACAAAGTAGCCTTTCTTAAGCACAAATTAACAATATTTAGAAACCATGACTTAATCTCTAAAAATTTGGGAGATTGAAATCAACTATGTATACAAAATATTAAAGATTAAATTAGTTTGATATTATTTAGCTTCAACATGGTATAAAATTAACATAATATTTTCTTTTACTCATCCATCACTATAAACTACTCTTTTTCCAAGCATTTTTCGCAAAAAAACGAGCATGCTCCATACATATTGGCTTTTGTACCTAAATATGCAAGAATGCTGTTTTTCTGTCTTTGGCAGTAGGGCAGTCCCTACATCCGATATACTTTCAAACTTTATTCGGAAGGCACATTGATGATGGTTCGCCCAAATACAGAGATATTTCCTTAGGAAGGCGAATTGCTCTTTCTTTGGCGGAAGCTCTCTGCTATCAAACACAAATAAGGCATTTTGGAGTTTAAGGTAGTTGAAGGTAGGATTTTATGCGTAAAATCAAATGGATCTACTCTCGAAAACAGCGGCGCGGAAGCGGGCGATTACGCATAAGCCTTCTGCCTCGAATCTTGCGGGCAGCGAGCGGGGCGGCGGCGGCGGCGGCGCGGGAGCGTCACCGCTTGACTGGAGTGCACCGCTCGTCGCATGTTTTCGAAAGTATATTTTTTTGATTTTACGCATTAAATTCCGCCGCTCTCGCGCCGCCGCCGCGCCGCCGCGCCGCCGCACCGCCTCGCTGCCCGCAATATTCGAGGCAGAGGCCTTATAAAAGTTTAAATTGCACTATATATTAATAATAGAGTCTTGTTATAAGAGTGGTAGAGTTTTAATTAAAATAACAATTTATTTGAGATCAGTACCATCTCTTACTAGTATGCTATAGGTTGGGGTATACTTAGTACCTATTATGGCCTTCCAACTGTCTGACATCAACTATCCTTGGGAATATTATTGTAGATGGTATACGCGCCACGGTGAGTGGGTCATGACCCCTTGGTGAGATGGTCTGCACGATACGCACAGCACAGGATGAAATGAAATGGGTAGTCATATATAGTGACCGGGTACTACATTGGTAGAGATACAGGAATTAATATCGCGTATTTGCATTTTAAGATTTATTCCCGTTCATACCCAGATATGTAACATTGTGCAACCCTGGAGCGACCTAACAGAAGTACTTAGACAAATATCAACATTTTTCGTAATGTTTCAGTCGAAGAATAAGATTTCCTTGTAAGGAGAGCTAGTAGGTGGTCAGAGTTAACAGACAGGTGTTGCTAGTCTGTAGAGATTGGTAGGCTAACTATATGTATCTATACTTCTTATTATAATGAGGAAAGATTTGTATGTTTGTAATAAACTCAGAAACTACTGAAACTTGAAATTATTATTAAAAAAATTAAATTGGTCTAGCGATTTAATTTTTTTTCACCAATATATGCTACTTATATTATTCCTGAGCGAAATGGGCTATTTTTGATTTTAAAAAAAAACTGTAGTACGCTGTCGCATGTGAAGCGCTAGTAGGTAAGTATTGTAGAAAAATACTTTGCAAACAATATTACCTAACATTCAAAATTACCATTCATAACTATCGTTGTATCGTGAATGAGTAAGATAGGAAGCAAATTGTCACAAAAAACTTTATATAGCTTTTTGTGAAAAATGTTTTTTGTACAAATTATTGTTTTTACACAAGCAGGTCCAAAAAATACACAAAAAAGGGACACGAATCAAACAATTTACCACGTTTTTATGTCAATTAGCGAGTAATATGATTTTTATTATAGATAATTCTGAATTGCACTACAAAACGACAGTTAGGTAAAATGTAGCAGACTAATAAAAAAATATGTATATTATGATTTATTAGATGATAAATTTCCCAAAAATGTAATGCCATAATAATTGCATAATATTTATAATGAGATGCTAAAAAAACTCCAGAAATAAATATACAACAAATATCTAAGTACTCAAGTTCTGTAAGCACGATTAAAATGGCACTAGGCAGTTAGTTTAACGTATTTGTAGTATAATGATTTTTTTCTAGAAATTATGAGAATCACAAACACAAAATTACGTGCTCCTTATTCCCATTATGTGCTCTGACCCCAATATTTATTTCTACTTATGTGTTGAAACAAACATAATATGCTACGTAGATTATTGCCAGATATTTCACTGCTTTGCCAGTGTCACTAAATTGCCAACCTGTCGTGTACCTACGACGTGTAATATTAACAACAACAAAACTTCTTACTTAATGTCCTATTATGACCCCTAGGTGGGGCAGAAAGTATCCACAGTACAAATGCCGAAAAGTCGACAAACAAACAAGAATTCGACATAACAAGCTAAACTTTGTTCCTAATTTAAAGTTTGGTGACAGCCGAAAGAATGCACTGAATAATTAAAATGTGATTTCAATAATATATTCTCTAACGTACCAATAGAATATTAATCCCATAGCCTTGGAATAGTTCAAAGCCTCTATTGTAAATTGTGATCAATGTTCATAGCATTAATATTTTTTATGATTTATGAGCTTCGTTTTTGTTTCGCACGTTTAGATTTTTTGTCAATTTGTCAGTATTCAGAGTAGTACTTTAATAATGTCGTTATAGTTTGACAGAACCGGTTTATGATTCATTTTTGGAACAGACAACCAGGCGTCGCAATATATTTGAATAATTAATTTAATAAAGGCCGCGACTGTTCTCATTGATTTTTTTATTAACGATGATACAAATCTGTTTTTAACGACTTCTGAGGGATGACTACTTCATTTGTATTTTGTAAATTGTCGTGTGTTGGATATACATATTGTGGCTGTATTGTTATTATTGGTTGGCACTGTAAAATATTTTCAGTCAAGTTTACTTAAACATACCGATACCTTTTTTTGATACCTACTTAAATCTTGTCATGTTACCGTTTGGATTAATAATAGCTAAACCAAACCAAAACAGAACCCTTGTTAAACGCTTATTTAGTTTAGTTTTATTTTATAACCTTAACGATTGACTGAAATTTGCGCAATGAAAGGAAAACAAGTACCTAACAAGCAACTATGTGTAGACATTTTGTAAAAAAAAAAAAACAAAATCAATCCAAAAAGTATTCATCATGAAATAACGCGAAAAGATTCTCCGCAGTACCTGGTACCACCATAGCGGTAACTTCGGCGAACTCGAAGGTTTCACTAACAAAAAGTCTTCCTGCATCTGGCACAATGGCCATAAATAATAGCTCTTATTAAACGTAATCTTCTAAGGAAGGCTGCCAGCGGCGCACAATGTCTGTCAGGGCAACCACTGCTGATCGGTCGGTACTTATGTCATGCGACTAATTTATACCAAACAGAATGAGGTAAATTAAGCCTGTTTAGTTGGGACGAGCGTGACAACCGACCACTATTATTATACTAATTTGGCCGTATTCATAAGCAAGCAGTCATTATGTTTTATAATAAAAGGTAATTAATCACATTTCCACGATTATGTCACGCGTCTGCTCAGTCTGCTTGAGCTAGCCGTGACTGCGAATTAGCTAATTATCACTTAGTTAAGTGAGGCTTAACCGTGACCGGAGGTTGTGAACTCGGCGTTAAAATGAAAACGCGTGAAACAATAAACATCAGACTTTTATCTAAGTTTTTAAATTCCTTGTTCATAAACACTACATTAAATTTTGGCTCAGCAAGATTTTGCATACGAGAGACATAACACTTTACAAACCTCCACAATTTCATTTTCTTTTCTAAATGCAAACCAGCGTGCAATATGCGAACGGTCTATGTTTTCGCTTAATTTAGTCATAATAGACTTCATCTGGTAGGACATTTTTAAGATTTGAAGATGTCTTCCCGTGACCACGAACACAGAAATGTGTTACCAAACGTCGGATCCATTACACGCGAGTTAAATCTAGAAGTTTTATTTAGCACAACCGAAAAAGAAGAATAAAATATACTGCTTACGTCGTAAACAATATGATAAATTATTTTTTGTTTACACATTTCAATTTAGTAATATGGAGAACGATGAAAAAACCGTCTCGGGGCTACATATCTACTTATTAAGCTGTCTTACGCAGACGGATGAGGCAATGATAAAACATACCCATGTAACGCACACATAGGAAAAATGTTAAGGCCACATTAATATCTAAATACGATATTGATATTATGACAATAGCCATAAAAAGGTGTATCTACTTCCTATAATACATTTTTCGGCAAAAATGTATTAAAGTAGTGGATCATATATGATCACGCTCGTAGTCCCAAGAGGGGTTGAACGGAGTCATAGGTAACATTTCGTTACACTAAAGCCCATAATGAACATAATGAAGGTGATCCAAATATTATACATATATTTGCTAATGAAAAATTATACATACATCTTGTTAAATCTTTATTTAACTAATAAGTGGAAACCATCGGCCGGGACAGATGGTTAGTTGTTCGTATAAAGATTCCTCATATGTTCATTAGTTATGACTAGATATGTAAGTAATAGTAACAATGTTAAAGCGAAACAATTTTTTATTATTATTATAAACATGGGAAACTTAAATAGCGCCCCTAGCGGAAAGAAGCGCAAATCACATTTTCCATAAAAATTAAGCTCTTAACGCAACTAAAATAGTTGCGTTTTTTATACTAAGAAACTTCACTACGGGTACTGCTCACGCATAGGTTTCATTTTGAAGCAAAAAACGAAATCGATTGGTAGCTCTGTTTCCTTACCCTTGTCTTAATATTTTAAAGAATAGAATAAGTACTCATAGATATAAGTAAAAATGCATATTTGCTAATCGGCAGTAAAAATGTTTTTGAAGTAAAACTTCTTTAGGCGCGACTAGGGGGTAACTCAGATTTTTCTAACGGAAGTAACGCTCAGTATTCTATAGTCTGTGTAGTTTCCGCTATTTAAAAATAGTAATTTCGATTGGTCGTAAGTATCTGTCATATTTTATTTTTTTTTCAGTTAAAATTTAATCATTTCAGTGATCTACGTCAAAGAAGTTTTACTTCAATCGCGCGTAAAGGTTACACGCACACAATTTTTTTTTTGTTTATTAATATTGGTGTCGCGACGCATTAAACGTACTCATTTTGCCAATGTAACTGAAGTAACAAAAATTGTACGGTTGATTTGGTTTAAATATGGAGTCTCTCAACACGTGTTTTCACAACAAGAACTCAGGAGAAACTCTCAATAAAAATGTTGTTGTAGTGTTTTGTAACAATATTCATTCATTCTTCTATGCATACCAGTAATATGCATAATATGATGAGGTCGAGAGCATCTGCCGAGAGCTGCAAGGTCAACCGGATTGCACATAGAAAAACAATTTGTAATGAAAAGAAATAGAAATAAATTGCTATTTTTATGAAAACATTAACTGTATAAAAACGTTTTTTGTGTAAAATATTTATATAGTATTCCTTAGCTTATCCAATTTGATAGACAACCAATTAGTCTAGTAGTGTTATTCTCACGCGCATCAAAATGCTTGCATCGATGTCCTTGGACGGCGAGCCTATAAAGTATTTATTACTTACATCGCTGTGTTATGGAAATAGCATGTTTTCCTATACGTTTCTGGTTAGGAAATCATAAATGTACCAATATACCTAAATTGGATATCAAATGTCTGGACTGCTGAAACGTTGTTTTACAACAAGTCTTTTTCTGTGCAAGCTGTATCTTTGTGGAACGCCTTACCTCTCAATATTAGGAAAGCACAAACGTTAAAGTAGAGGATTATTGCTTATCACTGATTATTGATTATGATTTTGTCTTAAAGATATAATTGTGTATATAGTATAATCATTCCTATTATAGCATTAGTAGATATGTGTTTGTTGTATGTAATCTAACCATCTATTTACGTTAATATTCATTATTTATGTAATAATTGTATGTGTCGTGTATATATCCATCCCATCGCCATCTTTCCTAGAGTACCTTATATTCCCGTGTCCATCCTAAGCAGATCGCTTTTAGCGATAAGCCGCCCTTTGAGCAATTAGTGAAGTGTGTGGTAGTGCTATGTGTCGTGCTAATATTGGTTCAAAGCACACTGACGCAGAGTCAAAGCGTCAATTTAAAGACTCCCTTAACAAATTGGCCCTTATCTCATAAATAATAAAGACGGACGTATGTACGGTCGCTGGTTCCTCCTCGTCGTACGTCGTTTTCATGTCGTACCTAATTTCAAACGTTTCAATGTTGGATACGAATGGAATGTTTAATCATGTTACATATTTCATTTTAAATAGGCAATATCAGTGTCCAGCTATACATTATATAGTATATGTCGAATGTCATATTGTAATGTCAGTATTGGCACCGTGCCGCAAACTCACGGACAGTAGACAGTTAAAATCCATTAGCCTCTGCAAACTGTGAAATACAGTTGCAAAGAGAATTAGCTAGTTTGCTGTGCAATCGGAGCGAATACCTATGTCCTCTCTTTTTACGTTTCCATATGTTATTTAAGATAATAAAATAAATAAACGGTTTAGTTAGATGATATATATTTGAAATTTTTAACAAAAAATTACTAACTAGTAGCCTTCCGCAGCTTCGTCCGTGTGGCTTGTCGTGTGTCGTTTAAGTTTGACCGATATCTGACGAGTAGTTTTTAAGTTATCCCTAATAATGCCTATTTAATTGATGTTGATGATATAGTAATCGTTTTATTACTTGTTTGTCTAAAAGATCTCGAGATAGATTCCTGAAAATGTCTATACTTATAAGACTAAAATGCAAAAAAATAAAGCAAACACTTTCATTTTGTAGCCACGATATGGGTATCAAATGAAAGTGTTTGCTGAGAAGAATACGAATAAACTGACTAAAAAATAATTTTGTATAAAAAACATTTTTAAAATCAAGCTTTTATTTAGATGCTCTTAAAAGAAGAACCCATTTAAATGTTATAAATGCTTGTCGCGAGATTTAGTTGTGTAGATAAACAGCGTGAAACGGCGATATAATTTGGATAGAATAGACAAAGCGATGGATAGTAAGTAATCGACGATCCAAAAAAAATCTTGCGACAAACATTTAAATTGTATCATTTTATTTTTTTCTTTTTAGAGCACTTCAATAACAGCTTGTTTTTAAAAATGTTTTTGATAACGAGAACATTTTTCACATTAATTATCAAACCTTATACAACATGTAAACTAAATAACCAACACCCTGAATACTGGTGGTTTGGGATCGGCTTCTTTTAAAAAAAAACAATCTTTTTTTGAAAAAAAGAAACAAAAACATTGTACAACATTTTCTGGGTACTTTATGTTTTTTTTTTTTTTTTAAAAAAAAATCGTTTTTTAAAAAAAAATATATTGTAATCAACTCGGAAGCCGATCCCAAACCACCAGTATTCAAGGTGTTTGTTATTTAGTTTACATGTTGTATAGATACCGCTACCGGTGTTCACCGATCACGAATAAGATTAACACTCTCTTCTCGCCCGTGGATGAAGTAAAAGCAGACTGAAGAGTATTCTGATCCCTGAGCAGACCCTCGCACCAAGGGGTCACTCTCGTGGTGGTGAGCAAGACACACACAAACAGTAGCTTTCCCAAAGAGAGTTGGATCAGATAGGCACCGACCCCAAACAAATAGGGGTCAGGATAGGAAGAAGATAAGTACATTGGATATGAATTCATGTGACTTTAAATTAGTTTCCTGAGAAAGTAAAACTAAGATTATTTACCTTATCTGTAAACCGTTTTGCTGGTTTTAGTGAATTAAACATGGAACTAATATTTATAACGTTAATTAATATGCCAATTAAGCACCTAATAGTCACCATCATTTGTGTTCATTACCTACTGCATAATTGGCCGTAAAATAACCCTTGAGTAGGAGAGCCGATTTAACAATTGAATAGCTACTTTATTGCATTCATTTTAAGCTAGTTTCTTGAAGCAAATGATGGATAGTGATGTCGAGTCGATGCGTATATAAAAATGAGTATTACATGTTATTGTATAACACAGTATCATTATTAGCCCAGCCTCGTCGCATTGGGTCCACGGTCAGCATGTCATCCTATTTACATTATTCGTTGTTATTATTAAGATCTAGGCATAGAATAATCGCATGTTCAAGGGTGTATTGTATACCTTTGGTACTTTACTAATAACCTCTGATATGAACGAAGATAATTATATAAACAACAGATTAGGTACTATGTACGTAGTTAGAAGAAATAACAACGGAATTATCATAAAAAATATATTCTACTTATGTGCTTAATTATTATAGTTTTTTATTAGTTTCATGTAATTATTGTCTTGCAGTTGTTTATAACTATCGCTTATTCCTATGTGATTAAAAATAATAATGTCGAAAATATAACACAAATACTTAGACATAATTTTAAAAGAGGTACCTAAACAAATAGTTATCATTTATTCAATAGCAATTTTATTACCAAGAACTCATGAATGCAGAGTAAATTCTAGTTTTGAGATTATAATAGGAACCCGGGAACTTTAAGCCAGAAACAATAAATAAATATTCATTAATCTCATTTCCTATCAGATTTAGCTATTAAATAAAAACTATAAAAAGTAATTCTAATAAATATCTTGCAAGTAGCGAGAAGTGTTTGCATATCGTTCGGATCCCGAGTTCTAATTTTGTCACATGCAATCGACGGTCCCATGGTGTAATGGTTAGCACTCTGGACTCTGAATCCAGCGATCCGAGTTCAAATCTCGGTGGGACCTCTTTTGAATAATTTTGTAAAATGTGGTGTCCATATTGATTTTTTGTTTTATAATTGAATTTATGGTTTATCATACAGCCTTGTCCCAGATTAAGAAATAAACCCTTTTGTGGCCAACTCGTATTAAAATCATAAAAATTGTATTAGAAACAATCTTACTACTTAATCTTAGTTAAGATTCCCAAACCATAAAATTAGTTGAACTATTGTGTTAACATCACAGGATTTATGACTAAAAATTGGCCTATCTGCTCAAATTTTGAATTAAATGTAAAGGTGAAAAACTTCATAGAAAAAAATTACCTACAAAACCTACGTTTACCAAATTGTTATTGAGAACAACAGATAAAGAATAAAGGTATTTAAAATAATAATATTAATTAATGTTCTTTATTATTTAGAAGTAGATAAGTCTACTTTCACGTAGGTACCTACTTTTTTCTCTTTATTTTCTCATTAAGAAGTTATTAATATTAACAAAAAGTAATTAATTTCAAATGACAGTACTATTTAAAAAAATAACTTTACGCCAAAAAGCTCTATCAATGAATAAAATAAAAAAAACTTTACAGTTGTGCACTAATGATTTCAGATGAAAAGAAATTATGAAACGTATAACATAAATTAAAAATTGATAAAGACTTTAACAAGTAGGTCGTTACTTATCTAATCAATATTGTTATTGGATTTTGATGACCGATCGACTCCATTAATTTGTTTAACGTTTCACTAAATTTTAATAAATTTTATCATTAGATAGATACGTTCAGTCGATGGCAATCGTGATGATGACATCAAATATAACATAGTCTTTGGACAAGACGTAGTAATTGAGATGAAAGTAATTAAGTCTAATTTCTTCCAGTAGTTGTACAACAAGCTACACGAAAACCTGGGAGGACCAGATTTTCTTCATTCTTACGTCAGAAAATTTTTAAAGTTTTTATAACGACTGCTTTTGGACTAATTGTTTCGTCCAAACGAATTACATCCTTTCGTGTGTAAAATTGCGGGTCAAAATGCATTTCAAGGAATACACAACACCAATTCAAATTAATAATATTTAATTAATGTTGTTAAAATTCAATATCTACGCTGTATTTATGCTGTAAATTTGTGAATACTACTAAGCATTTATTACCAAGTTTATGTATGCAATTTAGAAAACTGATAACAATCATTCGACATTAACTTTATAATAATTGGGTCATAAATTATAATTAAAATGAACATTTATAACCATGATATTAAAAATATTTACAAAAATACATGTAATTACATAATTACATACCTGGCTCATTATTGTCCAAGAAAACAATAATGAGCCAGGTATGTAGCTAAATTATCTACACTGTATGGATATAATCTGTAGGCGAGAAACGTAGTAGGTACATAAATATCTACATATCTATATATCATTTCTTTTTCATATTGTTATTTCCGCCGTGAAGTAGTTCGCTTCGCTGTGTATCAGATTTAAGGGAAAGGTAGCCAGTGTAATTACTGGGCATCGAAGGCATTATTATCATCTTAGTCCCTAAGACGGCAACGCTCTTGCAGGTTGAAGTGATTTATCCTTAATATTGCAAGTGTCTATAGGCGACGGTTACCACTAATACCAGGTGGGCCACAACCTTGTTTGCCATCTCGTAGTATAAAAAATATCGTTGGTAAAATTATCTTAAAACCTTTGTTACTATATTATATAAGTAAACCTAATATCCTGCTAATATTACTAACGCAAAAGTTTGTATGGATGTATGTGTGGAAGTTTGTTGCTCTTTCACGCAAAACCTACAAAATTTGTAAAAATACTAAAATGTTGATTGTGTCGAAAAATTACCACGTTTTTTGTATTTTTTTTTTGGTTATAAGCAATTAATAAACGCACAGTACTAGATACGTAATTTTGTGGCGCTAGTATCGCGGTCCCATGGTGTAATGGTTAGCACTTTGGACTTTGAATCCAACGATCCGAGTTCAAATCTCGGTGGGACCTCTTGTGTGTAAATGTTTTTGCGTTATTTTTTCCTGTTATTTTTTTCCTGTTTTCCTGTTATATTGTGACAATTTTCAAACATGGAGATAAGTTGGTTTGATAAACGGTGCGAAGCGACGGGTAAGACATGAGTGCGATCGATCGCCCGCCGTAGGCGATTCACAGCCCATAAACTGCCAAAGGACATGTTCCCATCGATAATGGGCGTCGTACAAAAATAACGCAGTCATTTCGATGTTTACGACGTCTACAGACGACGAAGGAAATTTATTTGATCCAAGTTTAGCGGACAATAGTGGATGAAAAGACGGATTGTTTACTTGTTTACTATCCCGAGTCAATAAAGATATATTGACATGTTACGTTCTCTCAATTATACTAACAAAACTGTTTGCAGGTGCAATCTCCTTGTTAACTGTAACTAATTGGAACATTATTTTTAATGTTTAAGTATTTTTAGCTTTTATCTTTTCTTCGCTTATAAAAATATGTAATGAAAGACTACAAAAATGCGTGTCCTATGATGAAAACTCTGTTACCAAATGTTTGATAATTATAATAATATATTGGTATAATTTTAGAATTTATGTTTTAATATACTAGTATAATTTATGGGCCATGTTAAGAGGTCTCTGAAAGTTCTGGGCTTGAATGAATATAAGCGCCAAGCCTGACTTTACCTCCTACCCCGTGGTAATTCAAATAAAGCCAAAATACTTAACTTAATAAGAGTTAATTTAATTAGTTAACTTGGAAAAATAATCATCATCATCATAATAGCCTTTATAATTCGACCCCCTGCTGGGACACAAGGCCTCTCCTTGTCATCGAAGAAGGTTTAGGCAGTAGTCCACCACGCATGCCTAATGCGGATTGGTGGACGGAGTATAATGTGATCAATCAATACCCCTTTGCTGATTCATTAGTCGCCTTCTACGACACCCATTGGAGGATATGGGGTGATCTATTCTACTCTGCCAGCATCACTTGGCAAAATGGAACAATTATGTCATAATGATTTTGTATCAGAATGTTTGTTTATCTATAGAAATAAAACGTAGTACGTAGGTACGTTACGAAAAAATACGTTAGCTACGAAACTTTGTAGTTCGTAGAAAAAATATATTCAAGTATGAATATGATCGATATTTTTTTTAACTATAAGTATAAATAATTGCTATTGTGTATCTAATTATTCAGTTTCGAGATTTTATTTGTTCAAATCCCAAAACAGAAAAAATTAAAAACAAAATTCTTCTAAAGTGAAATTGACCCATTTTGTAAGATTTGCCATTTTTCTATATGGTATTTCAATAATGTAAATAAAACAACTGTTATTTCTAGTGTGGACTTTTAATTAATATATTCATATACTTAATAGATATAATACTAGAGTGTACCTACATATATTTAATTTTTCGCAGGGAAATCTTATTTCGTTGAGATTTTACTCCTTAATAAAATAGATTTTTTAAGAATTTTTAAAATCGGTTTAGTCGTGAAGGCGTAACAAACAAACTCACCTTCGCATTTATAATATTAGTTAGAATTAGGTACATATAGGTACCTAATAACATATTAATTGAAATTAATTTAAGAAATTTCTCAAATGTGAGTAGCCTGACCCGCAGTCTGTCTGGATCAGATCAGATCTTATAGGAATCTGAGCTTTTTTCTACTATTGTAAATCGGGAAAATCTTCCTGTGACCATGAACGTTGCAAAGTGTTACGAAACGTCGGGCATTAATAACAAAAGGTAAAATCTAATTACACACGAGTTAAATCCTTAAAAAATTACAATGAATGTGTAGTGCTTATTTTATTCGACTAGTTTATTGAGTTTATATTATTTTAATTTTACCATTTGAAGATGTAAATCTGCTTATTAAGCTTATTTAAGTCTAATTAGGAGTTTTGACAGTTCAAGTGGTAGCTCAACTTGATACCATCTGTACAGTGTTCAGCAAGTCAGGTGAACACGGTGAACAGTTCACTATTATTAAGACAAAAGTTTTTTTTTAATTTATTTTACCAAAAGAATGACAACAGACATTATAATATTCTGCCAAACTGTGCAACGGTTGGCAGTCAGTATTAATTTTACCTACTTCTTTACGATAAGTCAGAAAGACAATAAATGGGGAGGTCGATTGCGCCTCGGCCGTGCGTTCTTCGTAACGATCTCAGAAGCTGAGCTACAAAGTGCGCAGTCAGTACTCGGATGGGTGAGCGAAAATTTTCAACTCGATTTGTCTCCGTGCTTTGGAAGGCACGTTAGGCTGATGGTTTCGGCAGTCGTAAACAAACTACATATTCCCATGGAGGGTTGGGCAAGTAGGCGGCCGACCGTAAAAATCTAATGCCAAATCCTATAGCAGTATGTCTCTAGCAAGGCATACTGCGCCGACCACAAATAAATTGGGAGCAGGGTAGGAGAAAGAAGGAAAAGTTAGAAACACTATAATAGGTACTCGTATATACAGGTGGTCCATTAGTGACGTCAAAATTTTTTTTTAGATTCCTCTCACCTGGGGTGATCCAAAAATACCCCATGTATGTTCCGCTATACATACATGGGGTATTTTTGTATACCCATAAAAATTATTGACGTCATTAATTGGACCATCCTGTATAACTTGTTACTTAAGTAATCAAAAGCATGAAGTCTGTGTTCATTCAATCAACATTTTTTTGCTTTATAACTAATAAAATATACTAATAAAATTTTCTTCCCAAAAATAAAAACATGAAGTTCATGTTCATTCAATAAATACTTTATTTTGCTTTCAAAGTACCTAATTCCAATCAAGTGCTGTCACTTATAAATATAATGTATAAAAAACTTAAGCCGTGTCTCCGGCGCTATAATAAAATAGCTAAATAATATCTCATTTTATTTACCTACCTACGTTATATAATAATAACAAGACAATTATACGAGCAACGAAAGCAAAAAAAAATACGATTAATTAATCTTTCCTTCCCGAATAATGACGTCGAATGATTTCCTCGTGTCTCGTTTCCGTAGGTCACATAAATTAGTTCATGTGTCATACTAAATACCTACTGACATCATTGTTAATTGCGTCAAGAAATTCGCTACCGTCGTAATTTTTACTTTCTCATATAAGTATGTAGTTTAGATAGAGGAAGTCTTGTAATCCTCAAAAAATTAGACCTCGAGATTTTGACGGACTTACACGTTTTGGACCTCCCTGTGTCCAAATATTTTTTTTTTTGGAATTATGTCTGTGTGTGTTTCGGTGCGTTAGCACGATATCTCGAGCATGCTTTAACTTATTTCAACCAAATTTAACATGCGTGTATGACATCAAAATATAAGGTTTCTATCAACCTTTGAGTCGTTTCCGGTATACGAGAAAGTCAAGGGTCTCCCCTTGACTCCACATTTCTCCAGATGACTCCATGACTCCAGATTTTTATTTAGAGAAAAGCGTGGGGTGCTCAATAACATTAGTTCTTGAAAATATTCGACCGGTACAATTAAATTCAGCACCCCACGCTCTTCTATAATAATTATACTTTTCGTTTATCATTTAGTTTTTATACTGAAAAGTTATTATTCACTTATTAGTCCGATTTAATATAAAAGCGTGTTTTTTTAACCGCCAACAGCACAACACCGCCATCTTAAGAATGACAACGCCATCTAGTGACGTATAACTGAACTAACATTCCAAACGTTTAATTTACAGGATAATGGGATATTCTTTTCGAACTATTGTAATGTAATCGGTCTTTGATAAGTCTATAAAGTTTAAATGAAATCTGACCGTTCAAAGTGGGTCAAAATCGAGCCCAAACTAGTCAGTTGCATACAAACATACAGGAGTTACAAACATACAGATGAAACTAATATAGGTAAGCGTGTTAAGAAGAAGAAGAACCATAATCCCCTTCCCTACCCCGGGCGTTTTTGTTGGTGAGTAAGGAATCACTAATAGAAACACAACACCACAAAAATATAATTTTATTTGATTACGGTCTTCTGTAAGATGGAGGTATCTGCCTACTACCCCAGTTCCGGCTGCTCCGAATTCGAGCGGCTAGTCCACCCTACCTCGACCGATTGACTGAATTATTATATTATCTGAATAGTTGCACTGCAAACCCGGTTTTATTGCATACCCAAATAAAAAGTTCCGCTTGTCTTGGAGTCTGTCCAAATGTAAAGCAAACATCTAAATCTCTAAGTTAGTTTAAAAGAACCAGCTCTTTGAATGTTTTAGAATAAATAACTATGTAGGTAATTTTCTAGTAGTTAATATAAAAATGTCTATGCAAAATTATAAATACAGAATGAATTAATACGGGTGAATACCTTAACTACTTATAAAAAAATCCTATAGAAATATGTTCTTATCATTTCTATACTAAAGTAGATAATTATAAGATTCCAAAACATCATTTTCAGATGAACCGCAGTATTTGTTTACGTTTCCACTACTAAACTTTCCACCTCATCCCGGTTTCAGAGTGAATATCGATTTGCGGGTGGGGGTTACCCTCGCGCGGGCAGCGGGGGTGGCAGCGGGCGGGGCGGAGGGCTCTGCTCCGCGGCGCTGGTCGGCGGGGCGCTGCTGGCCGCGGTCGCCGTGTTGGCAGTCGCCGCGCTTGCCTTCTACATGGGGGCGCTCAGGCCTGACAATGGGGAACGTAAGTTTTCCGCAGTAAACATCCTGATGAAGTACTGGGCAGTCAGCCAGCTCACGTTCCATATCAAACCGTTAGCCCATTACTATAAGGGTGAAGCCATTGTTACGCTATGACAACACAAGTTGGAAGAAAAATGGGTTGCTCTCGACGAATTCGAGAAGATTGTAAGATGTAACCAAATAAATCAATTTGATGAATAGAGACATCGAATTACAGACTATCATTTTTTGGTATCTATTTGCTCAATTAATGGTGACTTGTTATGACAAATACAGTGAACCGCTTGAATACGTCATAAAGGTAATAAAAAAAAAATTAAATCGAAATATCGGTATTCGTTATCGGTATCCTAGTTGAGAAGTCGGCTTATGGAGGATGTTAAATGGACCGACAGCAGCACATCAGGTTACCTTAAAATGTGAAATTTTGACAAACGATGTTGCAATTTATACCCATTTATTTCAAAATCAACTGGAGATATTACTCATTTTGTAGTATCTAATCTGACCTGCTGTTATTTAAAATACAGGCTTACCAATTTACGAATTTACTACACAATAATCCTTCATATCCTATCCAACGGCCAAGATGTCATGAATTAGCTTTTAAACTTATACAGGTTGACTGAGATGATATTGGCATCCTTTTAAAATAAAATCCTACCCATGATTCATAGTCTTACCTCAAGTATGAGGCAAATAAATATATTGATCTAAAAAAACAGCTGTTCTGGTGCTGTGGTGCACTTATATATGGAATAGGTGATTTTTAGGTCAATTGATTTGGCTAATATTTTATATTCAGAGATGCCAATATCTTCTCAGTCACCCTATATAAACATTAATTAGGTGTTACCAACTTTCAGCAATGATGACGTTCGATGGTTCGTTCCGTGTCACGCGTGGCGATGTCTACGGAGGCGCTCCCAACAGTCCTGCGTGGCGAGAGCGGGCGCGCCGCTACGGGACGGTGCTGAGGCAGGTCTTCAACGGCCCTTCGACACTGAGGAATGCCTTCGCCGGCGCACTCGTCACTGGCTTCGGTGACAGAAGACTCGACGTCCACTTCAGATTGTATTTGGATAGAAGAAAAATACCAAAGTATGTAAAATCATTTTTTGACTATTTCAGTCGATACAAACTCAATATTACATAATTTAATAAGATTTTTATTTTCAGCTCCGTAACTAATATAGAAGAAACACTAAAGAAAATTTTAGTTCAAGACTTACTCTCAAAGCATCCAGCTTTTGGACCAACTATAAAGGTGGACACATCGAGCATTATAATTAAACGGGATTTGGAACACACATATCACTCAGAATCGTACGTTAAGGAAGCAATGAATGAGAGTATGACTGCCAATTATCCAAAGACGTTATCATCACAAAGTTCTAACGATAAAACACTTCAAACAAGAGTGGGAGTGGTGAGGAAAACTACAGTTAAGCCAGGTAAAAATGTTGATTCAGACGAACCTGAAATAGATATTGAAAATATTCCTGTAGTGCAAGGCACATTTCAGATTACAAAAACTGAAGCTGATATAACAGAAAATAAGAAACAGCCTATTCCAACAAGACAAAATCACAAACCGATATCGGTTAAAACAAATACAACCACATCAAAACCTTCGACAGCACGAACACCTACTACAAAACGGGTTTCCACTACGACACCTAAAAATCGCCCATTTACTATAAAATCGACACTAAATATAAAATCTAAGACAGATTCTACACATAAGAATGACGCCGAGAAAGAAACTCAAAAAACAACATCAACAACTACAAGCACAACTCCATCAACTACTACTTTACAGACTACAACAAATAATGTGTCACAAATATTGCTAGATCTTCTCACTAGTGAAAATCATGACAAAGACTTACCAAAAATAGATTCATTATTTACCGTTCCACATGTGATTGACAATGAACCATGGAAGCCCATAACAAGACCGTATTATGAGATAACCACTAAAATACCTGCAGTTATTAGTGATTTAAATGCTGAAGATAGGATGGGTGTTGCAGAAGTTGTCGACGATGCCTCAATTTTGGAGACCATGTTAACTCCCATTCCACCCGTCAAAAACCGAGACCGTACAACCCGCAGACCTATCGGTGCATACAATGGCCATGATCTAGCAGAAGACCCATATGTTGCCAGTCCTGTGTACACGAGTTTTACTCTTCCCACGTATGCACCTCCCTTTATAAATATGGAAACATTAGGAACTGGCTATGTCAAACCTCATCCAATACCAGTAGATAAAATTAGTTCTGTAGTGGAAGCATCAGAAGTGATAGATCCTGATGATGAAGATGACGGTAAACCAGTACCAAGACCACCGAAGGAAAAAATTACTTCAGTTTTTGTAAATGTAGAACAACAAGACACCAGCACAGAGAAAATTGCATTTGATGGAGTCTCAATAATAAAAAAACCTAACAGTACCACAACCACTACAGCTGTGCCTACTACAATGAGCACATTTAGTTCTAGTACTCAAGGAATAACTACAACTCTTTCAACATCAACAGTTTCAGAATTGATTGATAAAGTAGAAAATAATACTAAAACATTAGAAGAATCTAATAATAGAAACGCTACCAAAGAAAATTCTACAAAACGCCCAAATAATAAAGTTTCTAATATACCGTCGACGAGCGCGCCACAGCATACTTGGGAATTAGTAAATACCTCCACAAGTGATAATGATACATTCAGTAAGCATTCTCCAGAAAAATATTATAATGACACGTTACAGGCAATCATTACAAAAAATGATGCGGCTTTCCCTACCACTACTCCAAGATTTCCTAGTAAAGTTTCAATTTTAAGAAATTTGACGGAAATCATTAAAAGATATACACAGAATACTACGGAAAAACCTGCAATAAAGGAAATGGAAAGTACTGAAAAAGTGGAAGAACGTCATGGATATAATAAGATGACTGGCTCTGTAGAAGTGGTTTTAGAAGAAGAAATACTATCAACTACTGCTAATGTAATAACACTATTACCTGCCAAGTCTAATTTAGGAGGAAATCGGCCACTCAGGCCACGGCCAAAGATTAAAGTTGAATCCCAAGCATCTAAAGAAAACTTACGTAGTGTTTTTCGAAACGATCCCGAAACCAAAAAGATTCTAGATAATCTTAGCACAGAAAATTATGTTCAAATAGTACAAGTTGACAAGGATTCTGAGCCCGAAATCGTTACTTCATTAGCACCGCTTGAAAGTAAAGAAACTGAAGATGGAACGATATCAGCGACATTAACTGATAACGTAAAAGTAACCTCTGATAGTGGTCAAGGTAAGAGTCGGCTTCCAAAGTCAACTGAAGATTTAAACACATCGGAAAATAAAAATGATGCTCAGGTAACGAATGTTCCTGATGGGACTTACAGGGTATCCTACCATGTGACAGGCAGTGTGAGTAGTAAACAAGCAAATAAAACACAAAATCTTCCCGCATACGAGCTAACATTGGAACCCGATGTGGTCCTAGAAATCCCTTACAATCAATCCAACACACTAACAATTGACAAACTTAAACAGCTGGCAAGCCTAGCAACAATATCAGATTCTAATAACAACACTTTATTTCGATCACCGGGAGGAATAATTTCAACCAAAGCCATTCCTTCTAGTTATACATTAAATCAAGCTGGATTTAAAATTTTAACTAAAAATTTTAACAAGCTTATACCCTCTAAGCATGATGAAAATAGCTTAGATAAACCAGAAAAAACTAATAATAAAGTATATGGGGATAAACCTGTGAAAGAAAAGGATCATACGATTTTGAAAGAGATTGCGAAGGAAGGTAAGGAATTCATAATCAATGTTATTATAAAAAGTCTGTTGTAATATTTCTACATCATGTAATTTTGGTTTTAGAGGAATGTAATAATGCCACATCCTTTCGATGTACTTCGGGTGCTTGTTTAGCGGTGACATCGCGATGCAACCGTTTGCTTGACTGTCCCGGAGGAGAAGACGAACGCGCATGTTCATGCGCTGATTACTTACGCGCTGAATTTTCTCAGTCTAAAATATGTGACGGTATCGTTGATTGTTGGGACTATACTGATGAAAATAAATGTGGTAAGAACTTCCTGTTTTCAATATTTAGCGATACATACTTAAGTTTTTACATTTTCAAGTGTTTAATCTATATTATTTCCCACTTCTTTCTAGAATGGTGTGCGGAAGGACAGTATGTCTGCTCAAACGCTAGACAGTGTATTGACAGAAATCGAGTATGTGATGGAAATCCAGACTGCCCATTAGGTGATGATGAAAAAAGTTGTGTTGCTTTAGCTGATGAATTAGAAGACAATGAAGTCATACCGTATAATGAAGAAGGTATTATAAAATAGATATAAGATAGAAGTACCTACGTAATGAATATGACAAAAAATGTCGTAACATAGTTTTGATTTCTATATTTTTTTAATATAACAGGTTTCGTAATGGTTCGAAAACACGGTGTATGGGGAAGACTTTGCGTTGAGAGTTTCGCTGATGTAGTAGAACAGGCCCACAGCTCCCTGAAACTACAGGACTTAGGCAGAGCTGTTTGTAAAGCAATGACTTTCCAGTGAGTAATTATAATTGAGCAAGTACCTATTTATTATATTTTGCAACGGTATCTTTATCGATATTTAAATGGTTCATTCTTGAAAAACAGGGATTCTCCATGGACTCGTGAGGCGCGTGAGGGGCGGAGTACCAGCTCAGTGGGCTACTGGGAGGTGTGGCATAATCCCCAAGCGCGCGCAGCGGACACGCGGTTAACGTTCCGACGCGCGACGTGTGCACGCAAGCGGGCCCTACGTGTACGCTGCAAGACACTCGACTGTGGTATCCGACCACACGCTGACGCCCAGCAGCCAAGGTGATTAATTCCTACGTCAGCATGAAAGAGAAAACATTTTTCAATTGCTAAGTCGTCAAATATTATAATCATCCGGCAATCGACCTAAGATTTTCGGGAAGATCCCAACGACATACATCGTGTTCCTGAGGTTATACATTTACTTCGGAATGTTATTAAGACTATTAAATTGATCATTTTTAACTATGGACACTTTTATGAATTCCAATTTCTTTAACATTTTTTTTCATACAAACTAAATGCAATTTATCTAATATGAATTACCTGAGCTGGCAACGTCGCATTTGAAACTTTGGTTCACATAGTTTCGTAACTTTCCTTGACGTTCGTTTCTTGAAATTCAGTTTCATAGTTTTCGTTGCACAAAGTGGCAACATCTTACAGACAAAGACTCTTTCTCACTGCACATCACAATTTAATTGGTTAAACTTAAATTACCAATAACTTAAAAACTATGCTATTTTAACTACTACTTCCTTTGTACGATATGCGTAACAAGAGCTTTAGAAGTATTATTCAAAGTTAATGTATATCCTCAGGAAAACGGTGTATACGCTACATGTACCTACACATATTCTTCACCTGTCAAAGTCGTAGCACACTTATCACCTCGGAACCGTATCGCCTCTTTTTACCATAAAAATAGCTGTTTCGTAGCCACCGTTCCGTAGCGTTCATAGTAAAAAATAATAGTTTAAAAAAACTAAAACAACACGCTTTTATGTTACTAAATCGGACTAAAAAGTGATTTTTAGTATAGAAGCTAAATGATGAACGAAAAGTATAAGTATCCTATTTAGAGAAAAGCGTGGGGTGCTCAATAACATTAGTTCTTGAAAATATTCGATCGGTAAGTACAGACAACAGCACGTTGGGTTACCACAAACTGTCAAAATTTTCCAATCGATTATGCACTTTATATTGAATAATCTTAGGTTGAAAGAAATTTGACAGTTTTGTATAGCCCGACGTGCTGTTGACTGTACAATTAAATTGAGCATCCCATGCATTTCTCTATTTAGAGAAAATAATTATACTTTTCGTTCGTCATTTAGTTTCTACACTAAAAAGTTATTTTTCACTTTTTAGTCCTATTCAACATAAAAACATCTTTTTGGTGCGAATAACACAAATGAAAGTACTTAAATTATTAAAAAAAATCTTAACACTGCAAACTGACAACGCCATCTAGTGACGTATAACTGAACTAACATTCCAAACGTTTTATTTATTATATTAGTGGCAATTCTAATCAGGGTAACGGGATATTCTTATCCAATTATTGTAATGTCATCGGTCTTTGATAAGTCTATAAAGTGTAATTTCATTTACACTGGCCGTTTAAACTGGGTCAAAATTGCATAGGTACAAAGGAGTCCGTTACATACAAGCAAACATACAGGTGAAGCTTATTAAGCGTGTCAAAGAGGCGTTCCCTTACCGAGCTGATAAAGTGTGCTACGGCCTTAAAGCGTATTCTCTCCTAATACGCGTCGATAGCACTTAAATATTTTCAATTTCCTATGTAAGTAAAAAAAAATTTAATCGATACAAAATAAAATTTTAAAAGAGAATATGTAAAGAATAGCTTCAATCAAACTTCGGCTACATCGGAAAACAAGCTATTTACCCATGTCACATTATATATCTTTTCTACTGATTGGGAATGCAATATTAAAAAGTTATAAAAGAAAAATATTAGGTACCTCCTACCATGTTTTTACGAAACAAATTAAATTCGAAATGTATCGATTCGACTCGATAGCAAAGTAGTGAGGCTGTAGGTTACATTGCGCTGCCAGGGCGGCAATTATTTAAGCAGTCCGGGTTCAAATCCCTGGTAGTAGCAAATATTTGTGACTACTAGGTATTTAAATATTTTTGAGGAAACGAACCATCGGGCTAATGAGATTCGGTCATTCAAATTTCGAGGAATTGAACTATCGAGCTAATAAATCTTACGGGAAATAAATATTCCGCAAATCAATCATTATATGAAATGTCGCCCAGGAAACGTGTTTCAGTGAATAGTGTTTCGATATGGCGTAGGAAACCCTTGTGTGACAAAGACAAAGATTTGTTGATGTTGTTTATAAACATTTATTGCAGTTTCTTTCTAGAAATATCTAAAATATTAAGTACGTAGGTACATTTAAAAATATATGACCGTTTCTAGTATCCATATCACGTTCGTACGTTAAGGGCAAGAAGCTTATATTCTATCTTCGTGGTTAAGGGCGTGCATTCGAATTACGTCAAAATTGACAATTCTGTGGATTTTTCAGACCTAACTTTGAAGCGATGTCAACAAATTTAGCAAAGAAATTATTATTTTGTTATTATTAATTACTAGATTGAAAATTTGATATCACTATAGAGAGATATTTTAATTTACACTTATAGTTTTGTAAAGCGAGGAGCTATCTTTCACATGAAATACAAGCATTATATGTATTAGCAAACAAAACTTTGCAAAAAATTATTTTCCAATAGAAAATTTAAAGGTACTATTTTAAACCACTATAGAGCCTAAATAAGTAAAAAATTGAGAAAACATATTAAAAAGGGACACCAAAAAGAATATAAATTAAAATGACGATTTAATTACAATGTAGGTATAGGTAAATTTGAATGACAATTTAATTACAATGTATTTGAAATGAAGCTCACTTAGTATATTTATTATATTAAAATACATATAATGCTAGAGATAACAATGATGTTATAATACTGTGAAGTGGACTCTGATATTTTAAATAATTATTTGAAAAGTGGTCTAAATTCGAGCTCGCAGCCATTTTTCGATCGTACACCCCGAGTCTTCCCAGATGTAACAGCAATACAGCGAAAAAAATATTATTGGTACGTCGATGAATGCACGATTGCACGCTCTTAAGAACACGATAGTATCGCAAGTGCGAGCGGTGTGTTGGCTAGGGATGTAACCCGCGTGCGCTGGAGCAGGGTGGTGGGCGGCGGCGGGGCGGCGGCGGGCGCGTGGCCCTGGCAGGCGGCGCTGTACCGCGACGGCGACTTCCAGTGCGGCGCGACGCTCATCACTGACCAGTGGCTACTCTCCGCCAGTCATTGCTTCTATCAGTGAGTATTGTTTCACACAGTACCCCTAGTATGAGTTTGTTAGTTTTCGAGCTCGATCAAACGTATCGTCTCTTTTCATACATTGCCCACTAGCGCCTCTATCGTAAACTACCAGAAACAGTGGACAATGTATGAAAAGAGAAGATACGTTTGATCGCGCTCAAAAACTAATAAAACTCATACTAAGGGTACAGGATACCTTTTTATCTGTGAAAACTTGTCAGTAGCTAATAGTTAGTTATAAATTATACACATATAATGTAATAGCAGTAACTTTTCCATTAAAACAATAAAAAAAAATAAAAAAAAACTTTTTGAGCCACGGACTTTTACGAAAAGGTTTTAGATCGTAGGTAGGTAATATTTTCCTAGTTGACGATTTTTGTTCACTAAAGGCTTTGTATCACTTTTGAGGTTTAGTATTGGTCAAATTGCCAGATGGCTTTTGTAAGACCACATATTATATAAAGCTCTGCTTAAACCTTTAGGGATGATGAGCGTAATAGTACAATCTACCTATAGATGTTCGTACAGTCGTTCGACGAGTCCGTCTAGGCAGGTCATTCGTGAGGCGGATGCGGGACACGAGTGAGCCCGAGCTTCATACACTCACTCGGGACATTCTGGTCAAGGATGTCGCATTACATTAAACGCGTTTTCAATGCAGGCGACATGGGTCAAATATGACCATCTTTAACAAAGGCAGCGTTTTCCTCGTCTTCAAATACGTCGAACCGCTGAATGTATGTATTTATTACGCTGTGATACCTAATAGTATGTATTTTTGTATCTATGTAGAGCCACGGAGGCGCATTGGGTGGCGCGGCTAGGTGCGTTGCGACGCGGCGCGTGGCCGCGCGGGCCATGGGAGCGCGTGGCACGCGTGCGGCAGGCCGTCGTGCACCCGCGGTATGCGCCGCGCGGTTTCCGTAACGACATCGCTTTGTTGCGGGTCGACCCACTGCCGTTACACGCGCGGCTGCGGCCCGCCTGCTTACCGCCGGCTCGCGCTCCGCCTCCGGCTGGCCGACACTGCACCGTCGTCGGTTGGGGACAGCTCTATGAGCACGAGCGAGTCTTCCGTAAGTCACTATCTTGCTATTTTATACTTTACAGGACTCTTCGGCTGTGAAGTCTGCGCTGTTCTAATTCAAGTTCACGAACGATATAAGTATATGATAGTGAGTACCTAGGTACGGTCAGCAGCAAAGTAGACACACTACTATTTACTGCGTGGTAGACCACCATATGTGGTACCACCGCCTTTCTTATTTCTGCCGTAAAGCAGTTCGCTGTGTTTCGGATTGAGGGGAAAGGTAGCCAGTGTAATTACTGGGCATGGAAGGCATATCATCTTAGTCCCCATGATGACAACGTAATTGCAGTGTTAAGTGATTTACCCTTAATATTGCAAGTGTCTATAGGCGACGGTAACCACGTCAGTGGCCGAGGGCACAGGTAGGTGGACTCGGTTCCTTTGTGAACGGACATCGATCCCTGGAAGCCGTTAGACTAACCGACGTGAACCCACTCCTAGCACAAGCGCATTAGCTTAGACCTTGTCCAGAAGAGAATCTTTGTGCGGATATACAACGCGCGTTGGCGTGGTACTGGGGCTCAATAACTTGCGTCCACAAGATTTGCGCGAGTTTCAAATTCACGCGTTAAGCCTCAGTGCGCGCGTAAAGATGCGCGGCTAGTTCGCTCTTCTAGACAAGGTCTCAGTTGCAGAGGATCTTATTCTAAGTTGACTATTAAGTACCTATATAACGCTACGGAGAAAAATACTTTTTCTAATTAGGCATATAGGTCTGTATTTATTGATTTTTTGTAAACACCTGTTTAACCTAAGCTTCTAACTTACCATGTTTTTTTCATCAATAAGAGAAGACAGCTAACTGAGTTTCTTACTGGTTCTTCTCAGCGGGCTCTCTCAGTTTTTCGGAACCAGCATTAGCTTTAGCCTTAGTTTAAACATTATTTAATTTAATTATGTATGACGTCAACAAGTGCTTGTAATGAGTCTATGTTGAATAAATTATTTTTGATTGATTTGACCTATAGTAGGTATTCAAAAGCAAATTGTTTCTGTTTGTCGTGGCCACAGCGGACACGCTCCAAGAGGTGGAGCTGCCGGTGATCTCGACGGCAGAGTGCCGGCGGCGCACGCGACTGCTGCCGCTGTACCGCGTCACCGACGACATGTTCTGCGCCGGCTATGAGCGCGGCGGACGAGACGCCTGCCTCGGGGACTCCGGCGGACCGCTCATGTGCCAGGTTATTATCACAATTTTTTTTGGTTTTGACACAGAAATTCATATTCGCAATATTTCATCACGATAAAGGTAGCACACATATTGGCTCGAAAAGAGAACGATTCTTTCATCTTTTTTTTACTACCTACTTGTTAATGCTACGGATCGGCTACGAAACGTTTTTCATAAAAACCGCCTTCAAAACTAATTTACACATTTTGGACCTCCCTAAGTCCAAAAATACCGTTTTTGTGTGTCTGTGCGTAACACGATAACTCGAGTATGCTTTTTGTTTTGACTACTTACGCAATATTTCATCACAATAAGGGTAGCACACTTATCGGCTCGGAAAGAGAACGAATATATAAAGAGAACTATATTATTTTCCCTTCTCTTTGTTTTCCTGCAACACAAGGTTGCCTGGAAAAATATGCTTGTTAGCAATAAGGTGGATTGTAGTTTACGAGAGAGTCAAGAGTGACGAAAATTCAACTCCGCTTGGTCATAAAAAAAAACCTGAACCTAGAAATGAACAAGCAATCTCCATTCGATGCACGGTCTCATATTGATAGAATCCACTACGGATTTATCAACAAATGGTTTTATTTGGTTAACAATTCTCATAGACTACAATCCGAATAGCCGTTTAGTTAAAAGGCGTGTTTTACTATCCGCCTGCGACATATCTAACGCATTAGATACTTGTCCACGTAGGATACATGTCTTTACGTAGACAAAAGTCCAGATACATTTTTTCATAATTTAGAGTAGAATAGCATCACCCGCTATCCTTCAATGGGTGTTGTAGAAGGCGACTAATGGATCAGCAAAAGGGATATTAATCACCTTATACTCCGTCCACCAATCCGCATTGAGCAAGCGTGGTGGACTACCGCCTAAACCTTCCTCGATGACAAGGAGAGACCTTTTCCTTGCAGTGGGTCGAATTATAAAGGTTGTTAAGATAATGTTGTATTGGATTGCTTTCTATAATTTACCATAATATTTGCTTCTGTCGCAGGAATCAGACAGATGGTACATATACGGCGTCACAAGCAACGGGTATGGCTGCGCGCGGGCGAACAGGCCCGGCGTCTACACGAAAGTGTCTAACTACATCGACTGGATCGATGACGTCATCGCAGCCAACACTCCGCGCGCTAACAGCACTCGAGATTCCGACTACGACACCGACGAGTTTTACGCGGACCTCGAAGCCGCAGAAAATAGGAGAACTACCAAAATAGACACCTGTAGAGGATACAGGTGCCCGCTGGGAGAATGTCTGCCCCCTTCGAGCGTATGCAACGGCTTCCTAGAATGCTCCGACGGCAGTGACGAATGGCAGTGCGATCAAACGCCACGAAATACCACGCACGACCCAGACTAATAAACTTTCCCAACTTAGCCAGTAAGGTTGTAGAGTAAAAATTTCTAAATTCGACTGATATTTTATAAGTAGACTTAAGTATTCAAATTCAAATAGTTTTCCCGCATTTGCTTTTAAAATAAAAGTTGAAAATGTAATCTGGAAATTTTTGCCATAAAAGTGGCTCGGGTTTGTAAATATAGACTTGAAATAAGTGTCCCGGCGGCTAGTTAACCACTTCTTCTTGATTATTTTTTAAATTTAAAACTATTTATTGAAAAAGAAACATGGAAGACCTTTTCCGTTTGAACAATGTGTTTATAATCTTCAAATGGACGATGTAACCCATGGTAACTCGAATTAAAATGTACCGAACTAATACATCTGTGTTTTTCTTTCATTTTCCTCTTAATACAATAAAGTATGTACTGCATACAATAAAACGAAATAGTTTTCTTAAAAATTACTTTAATATCTCGACAAATAAATTAACAAAATGCAAACTCGTTATACAATATTAATTATTCTTTAAAATATTGGTAGCATAATAAATAATTAGAATGCTTATATAAGACGTCACATAATCTATAACATAAAAAATTGGGAATACAAAATGATTGTCGACTAATTAATACTTTGAAACAATACGTCCGATATTAATAATTATAACAAATTAAAAAAATAGTATTCTTAAATAATGAGGGTAGGTAAAATGCAAATGAAATGTTACTAAAAGCAATAGTAGAATAAGATACAGGACCTGCCGGGATGACAGGCGGGGTTTTAGAATCACTTACAGACAGCGAAAGTCGAGAAAGCATCGTTTTAAATTGAGACAATCACACTCCTTAAACTAACTTAACTAATCCCGTACCAGGCGGTACTCCGAAATATCGTAATCATCTCGTAATGTCAAATTTAAAATCTCAAAAAACGTGTACGTAAGGAACATTTTTACATAATATTTTAAAGGCCAGTAAATACACGAGTTACAGTAGTTATGTCTACGTCATAATATTTATAACTACGATCGAGCGAAATGAGCGGGAAACTAAGAAACGGTCGATCGACCCGAGAACTGACTGCCTTACCGTTAACGAATTAAAAATTGTGCTTTTACTTTACGTTACCGAGGCGAGCGAAGTAAGTGAACTAATATTGAACTAGACCGTGCAAAATATAAATATTCTCTTTATCGCTAATCATAAAATCACGCCTCGTTGCGAAATGTTAATTAGAATACTATTCGCTTGCAAATATCACGCAAAATAATTTCTTTCTTTAATTATTGTAATAACTCAAAATATTAAGAAAACTTCTGGTTTTCAGGTGGAAGTTATAGTGATAAGATATTACGTTTCAACTTTACGGCTTACATTTTAGGGTTTAGAATTGATTGAAGAAATTTGAGCTTTTAGTAGTTCGACAACAAACATCACTCGAGCAATGCGATATGATATCAAAAGTTTCCGATGATCGATCTCAATTTCAACAATCGTGAAACATAACTGTGAATTGTTTGCCGTTGAGTAACTATAACTCCCAGCGCTGCAATGTTAACCACTTTTTACTCTTATTACGAAAACAAAGCTAAAATCAACTTAAATTAAATTCAAAATAAGAAACAACTTGCCTTAATCCGATAGTATAATTGCGTGGTATCTGCAAGAGTCAGGACTAAGGCGTTATCGCGGGATTTCGCTTTGATAGGGCAGAGAAAGGGAAAACGGGCGATAACAGCCTAAAGTCAAAGACTATCTAAGCAAAAATAAGTTCCCGGGTAAATGTGAAAGGGTTATAATTAGCCCTTGTTCTCGACGGGCGTGGTGACGAGCCCGGACGGCTTGTTCAGGACTGTCTTGAACTGCTCCGGTATTGGTTGCTCGATCTGGAACAAGGAAAATGTCTTGTTAGATTTCAACTTTAACTTGAGCCAAATTAGATATAGAATAAATCGTAGATATAAAAACTGTAGATCATCAAAGTGAAAGTGAAAGAGCATACAAACGCGTATATAAGAGCGAGATAGATAGACGAGATCATTTCCAATTGGCCTACTTCGGCCTGTTAGTCAGTTTGATAAGACATCAATCTGTTAGTCAGTTTTTTCACGCACACATGCGTATTACTCGCACATTGGTGCATTAATAGATATAGGAAACTGTAGATCGGCAATGTGAAAGAGAAAGAGCATACTAAAGCGTATATTAGAGCGTAATAGATAGACGAGACCATTTCACGTACACGCAGGCGGCCCAGTTCGGCCTGTCACCGTGATAAAATATACCAGTGGGCGCTGATATAATTCTTTATCGAATAAGACAAGTATAGATTAGCCAATATTACTAATTTAAATGCAATAATTTTACGGACCCAGTTTACATACATGATAATAAAGGTAGATAAAAATTGTAACTATGAAACCAAACTTTTTTCGGCGAAGAATCCGTTTCCGATGGACCTTATAGCGTCGTAGGCAAAAGGGCGCAACCTAAGTGGGACTCGCCCAGGTCAATCTCAGGAGTACCCTCTGCCTTTTGTGAGGACCTTTGGGGGACTACAAATCGCACCCAGATAAAAGAAGATAACCTATGGCCTTGTCGCGCTATTCATAACGTATTATCCAAGTCCAAAACGCTTCCGTTTTCATGCGTTTTGACAACAGCTTGTCTGCTGATGTCAAACATATGGACGCGTAAGTGCCTTTTCACATACGAGTAGCCGGTTCATAAACATGGCTGATACACTTCGCCGCCGGGTACCCGGCAACGGCTCACCGGTTGCCGGCACGTATGAAAAGGCACTAATGATAAGTTCTTGATTTCTTTTTACAATCGTATACAGGGTTACAGGAAAAGTCGACCTAGATCCGTTAAGGGCGTGTAGTACACATCATTTCTGAATGATTTCACTATGGAACCCCCCATCCTAAACTTAATCGTTTTCGAGATATTCGTGTTTTAATTTTTTTTATGAAAATGCCCAATTTTTCGGCTATTCAATTGAATATTTTGAATTTTTTTGATTCTAATGATTATTTTTTCGGTTTTTTACATGAAGAATGAGATGGTTAATGACCTCAATGACTAAAATTGCACGTAAGTTAAGTAAATAGGTCATTGTAGACGATCGAAACTTAAGAAAATAGGTACAAATTATAAAAAAATATTTTTCTTTTCTGGATATCTCAAAAATTTATCAAGGCACTTGCTCTGCAGATATGCTTAAAAACATCTACATTTTATCAGCTATCCAACGAGGTATAACAACCTAGGGTTGTATTTAAACTCATAGAAAAAAACATAGTTGAAAAGGTTCAGGTAGTAGGTCTAACGGTGAAACTTAGTTTCTAAGGCTACATGGGGCAGTCAGAATAAATAGCGCTTATTTAATCTAATTAATTTGACTTAAGTTCAGCATCATCATTTCAGCCTACTGGCTTCCACTACTGAACGGCCTCCCTCGGCTAGGTACAATCTTCATGCATCCATCGATGTCCCGCTATCCTGACCTAGGAGATCATTCAGTAATTCACCTAATGTTTTTGAATAAAATTTTATAGTTCATGTTCTACGTGTCCACTTCTATTTCGCACACATTTTCTAATTCTTTCACGTAGTCCACTTTTCACTACACCAGTGGTTAATGTTCTTCTTATGTCGTTAGCAGCATTAATTATCCTTTCTTTGAGAACTTCCACTGACGATATGGGGTTGAGCTCACTGTAAACGAGGCTCTTCATGTGCCCCCATACATAAAAATCCATGGGGGTCAGGTCGGGAGATCTGGCTGGCCAGGGTAAAGGCCCACCTCGTCCAATCCATTTGTTAGGATAGTTAGTGTCCAACCAATCCCTAACGCTTCTTCTGAAATGAGCAGGGCAGCCATCATGTTGAGACCACATGTCCCGCAGTAATTGTAATGGGAGATCATCTAGTAGGTCACCTAAGTCACCTCTTAAGAAATTTTGATTTCGTTGTCTTGTTCCTCGTCGTCATCAATGACACGTGGTCTTCCTAAGTCCGTACGTCGTCGCAAAACAGAGCCAGTTTCACGAAGTCGTCGGTAATCTCCGTCGAAAACGCTCACATCAGGTACTCGACGGTCGGGATAGCGTCGTATGTACTCAGTCCGAGCTTGTGCGAACCTTTTCAACTATGTTTTTTTCTATGAGTTTAAATACAACCCTAGATTGTTATACCTCGTTGGATAGCTGATAAAATGTAGATGTTTTTAAGCACATCTGCAGAGCAATTGCCATGATAAATTTTTGAGATATCCAGAAAAGAAAAATATTTTTTTATAATTTGTACTTATTTTCTTAAGTTTCGATCGTATGCAATAACCTATTTACTTAACTTACATGCAATTTTAGTCATTGAGGTCATTAACCATCTCATTCTTCATGTAAAAAACCAAAAAAATAATCATTAGAATAAAAAGAAATCAAAATATTCAATTAAATAGCCGAAAAATTGGGCATTTTCATAAAAAAATTAAAACTCGAATATCTCGAAAACGGTTAAGTTTAGGATGGGGGGTTCATAGTGAAATCATTCAGAAATGATGTGTACTACACGCCCTTAACGGATCTAGGTCGACTTTTCCTGTAACCCTGTATAAAGCTATAAGGATCTAGTCATCGTATGAATGTTGGTTTAGGCTATGGCAGTATATCAGAGTTTGCAATGAGCAAAGTCTACGCTGGGTTATGTATGAGCCGTTTTGTACTACTGCAGAACCCCCGATAATTTATGAATTTTTGATATTTAAGTGCGTTAGTAATTATATATTAATATATTTTTCTTCTTTTTCCTATTTTTTTTTTGTTATAAAGGAAACCCTATTACCATGATAATAGGGTTCATATCACATCGTAGTAAAAAATAGAGTCAACAGGACAGTGAAAAAGAAAAAGTTCATAATACGCAACGCCCAATTCTGATAATGTAATTGTGACGAAATAGTCGCTGTCTGTCGTTATAAAGGCAGATTTATTGAGAATTCTTATTGAAAATGTACTAAATCAAATGCTAAATGGTTTCCCTATATCCATTGATGGTCTACTGACACCATTGTATTTAGTTGATTACAAATTTTGGCACCAATATAATGGAATTATTTATATAGTAAAAAAATATATCAAGAACTACCATTTTTGCATGCAGTTGTGTTGAATAATGAGTTGCACGAACGTTACCTATACCTACTATAACTTTCAAATACCTACTTATCGAATTATAGTAATAAATAGAATTATAATGACCAATCATATTGTATAATGCTGGGGCCGCACTTGCGCCTATCGTCACGAACCTTCGTGCTAGGACACGATACACGCAGATGTGACCGGCCGTTATCGGCTATCGTCACGAATATTCGGGTTGCTTGTGCGTTATCGGCCGGGAGGCGGTACGTCAGGGTTTTAGCGCGCTAACCTATCGCGGTGCGTGGTCAGACATGCGTTGTTCATTTTGAAGGTTGTTCTCCATTAGTTCAGACGCGTACGGGTGACTAAGTATACGATACAGCTGAGTTATTTTTTATAATAAATGCATTACGTAATTATTAGCTCACAATTTAGAAGTAAAGAAAGTGATTATGCATAGTTAAACGCAAAGAAGGATAATAATACTACGCAATTTACACGTCTGGAAATGATTTCGGCCATCTTGGATTATTGCACGATAGTTCGTGCAAGTAAAGAAATGCCACATGCTTTATCGCGATAACTTTGCTCGGGCCGCACTTGCGTGTATCGTACGAAGTATCGCCACGCATTACTTCGGGACGATAGGCGCAAGTGCGGCCCCAGCATTAGTGTCTTAGTGCTCTGACTGCACTACTAAAACTCTACATCTGTTAGAAATCGTAGCAGACAGGATGTCAAGGGACATCTTCGACCACCCTTACTTTTTGGGGAGGTAAGACGCAAGCACCGACCAACAGGTTAGTGGAAATTTTCGCAAGGGTTTCCATGGTCCAGTCCGGCAGCGACACATCCGCGGCCGACGCCTTCTCCTCGTCCGATGACGGGGAGGAAATGGCCGTCGTAGATGTGTTCACGCCAAGGTGCATGTGAGGGATGAGGGACATCGTTGGGTTTTAGTGGGTAGGCCCTGCCCTAGCGTTCACGCCAGGCGCGAGGTATGCGTAATACATTTCCCAACGTAAAAAAGTATCGTGTAGAGCATCATACTAGTTTCATAGTTCTGTATTTCATTCGTAAAGAAAGTTTCATAGATTTGTACGAATATAAGAGCAATGTATTATCGCTACATTACAAAATATTTGTTTGATAACGTTTTTTTATTGGCAGATATTAGGTACCTACCCGATAAACGTATTGGTCGTTTAAATGGACAACTAAATACTTTACAAACGAAATGAAATTTTATTATTAATAGTAAATATTGGTAGTAGATACGATCATATTACGGGTTGATTTAGCTATCATTATCAGTCTAATTTTTATTTCAATTTAAATCTTTAATATTTTTGTTGCAAGCGCGCACATGAATGAAAATAGTCGTTATAAAAAAACACAACATAGTACTTACATAATCTCCGTTGCCCTTGGGAATGAGCACGTTCATCTCGGACGACTTGGAGCTGACGATCTCTACATCCAAAGACTCCGGCGACAGGTAGATCTGGCACCCGTCCGTCTTGTCGATGGAAATGGTCGGCACTTTGCCCAGCACCTACAAACACGAAATGATTACTTTGACAATACAATGTAGAACAAATGTTTTTGTTACTGGTTGCATATTGCTTCACACATATTCGAGCGTAGCGAGGTATTCCTCCGTGCTTCGGAGGGCACGTTAGCTGGTGGTCCAAGCTGCAGTAGAAAGATAGCAGGCGTTTTCAAGGAGGGTTTGTGTCAGGCAGGCAATCCTCCAGCAATATTGTCGATATCAGGGATGCACGCCCTGATATCTACAATACTGCTTGAGACCAAATAAATACGACCCCAAATACATTGCGAGCAGGGTAAGAAAAAGAGAACGTATAATGATGCTTATTAATGGGATAAAAGTCTTGTTGAATCAAATAAACTTGATCAAAGGGCAATTTGCCCAAAAATATTTTAGAAAAGTTTTACTAGAATATTTTCCCAGGAGGAAAGTTTCTTAAATATTCAGGCAAGTATTCTAAAGACCGAAATTTCCTTAATTTGGTTGATAAATCTAATTATTCTGATTAATCCGCTTAATCCGAGTTTCCAACGTAGCTATAAAGATTCGTTAGTTCGTCAAAATCTTACAGCAGTTAGTTTTTATAGGTAGGTATGTAAACAGTAACCTACATAGCATAACACGCGCAATTTTTTAGGCAAATCGATAGGGAACGCTAAAGGTCGACACTTAGTAGGGAGTATTCATAAGTACCAAAACCACACGTCAACCATAAACTACATCACGATTGGGGCTAATTTGTATGAAAATCAATACTTTAATTCACATGGACTACATTATACCGTCAAGCGCAATCTTGTACTCGGTACCGATCACATCGCACGCAACCAAGACGCACTCACCAGTCATACCATGCACTATCAACTAGCCACCTTGCAAACGACAATGCAACCACATTTTGAAGTTACCACAACGCAACTACAATTTGCTGCAGCGACGCTATTGACAACAAGCGTCACCACTGCTAGACTACATTTTGTCGTCGAGATGTAGTGTGCTTGTGGTAGGTAAGTACGTGTATAGTGTATATGTTACGGTAAATATGATTAATTGGTAATTATTAATAATTACCAAAATTTAAGGCAAAAGTAATTACTTAATTATTTACTTTTACCGGTTATTATTAATAACTAGATGACCCGGTGTACTTCGTATCACCTATTCACGGAGTACTAAACGTCTTTGCATCTATCCTAACGACATTAAAACTCTCCCTTCGCTAAAATGGCGGAACGTCAAATGTTTGACAGGAAAGTAGGTAGAAAAGTTTATATGGGAAATTTAAATTGTTGTGTTTACTATCTTTCTCGCAATTTTTCCATAATTTCTCACCGTTTAAACCTTCCCTGGACTACGACATACATTTCAAAACCAAAGTCAGCTAAATCGGCCCAGCCGTTCTCGAGTTTTAGCGAGACTAACGAACAGCAATTCATTTTTATATTATTAATAATAATCAAACTTTATTGATTTATCCTTTCGAACCCTGCTGGCTGAGTTACGGGTAGGTTAGGGTTGTTTTGTTTATGACCAGGCGGAGTGCAATGTTTTTGGGAGAGTAGTGTTTTGTGCACCTGCCACACCACACCAACTTTATCATCACATTTACCAAAGCACGAGGTAACTATTAATAATTATCAGTAATTATTAATAATAACCACATTAATCACATTTACCGTAGCATACATAGTCCCCCTATCGCTGGATCGAGAGACCAATTCCTTTTATACGACACTGCACTATATTTTAGTACCAACAAAGATAACATAATATATTACGTAGGTATTACAATACCTTAATCTAAAGTTATGAAGAAATGCTCATTTACAGAATTATTAAATGGGTTGTGTGATTCATTTAAAATAGTAATTTGTAGTCTATGACTTCTGCAGCGATATTGTTAGGTCAATGAGTTATTAAAATTACTATGTAAATGTTAAATACCATCGAGTCTATTATGCTTGAGATTCATGCCTAAGATTGTTTACAACATTCTTATCGGTAATTTGATTCGATTTGAGATAGAATCCACAAGCGCAAATGATTCTAATAGTAATTTGACTCTTCAGTTAAATGTACCTATAATAATATTAATAAAATAAAATATTTATTTAAATAAATTTTGGGACACTGGCACAGAATAGGGATCAATGGAAGAGTTTGGGGGAGGCCTTTGCCCAGCAGTGCGATGATATAGGCTAATTAAATATATATATATATATGTATTTGGATGTGATCAATGATATAATATAAAAATATAATTGGATGCAATGATATTAAAAATTAACTGGATGTGATTAGGTATCAAGCCTGATAGAAAGAATAAACAAAATTCTCTTTGCCGAGGATCTCGTTTCTTGTCAGAGTAATCAATCAAAACCTAAATTGACGTATGACAACGTTCAAAATATTAAAGAACGTCATGTCCAATGCGGGATTTGTAATTTTGAAGTGTTTTCAAAATTTGTTATCTATCACATTTAGATGCACAATTAGAATCATTATTTTTATGATATATATTTTTAAATGTTTACGTTAGTGGTGATTATAGCGTCCATATTCTTAGCCTTCCGGCTGTGGAACCTAATGGATGCGGGAGATTATAAAAACAGAGGACTCAGTAATGGAAGTCAGTCTGGACTGATTCATTTGTGGCATCTTATCATCGATGACTATGGAATCCCACTGGGACACATGTGTATCAGCTTTTTGTACACTTTGTATATGCGTTGTACAATATTCAATATGGTAAAAATTATCTTGACTCATGATTAGCTAAGTTCATGCATTTATTTTCACTACTTTCATATTTTCAGACTATATTTGTCTTGAAATATGTGCCAACTGGAGTGTACATGTACAAGTTTGTAAAAAACATTTACTCAACATCACGAGAAAGAATAAAGCAGAAGCAAACGGAGTTTGAAGATATGCAGCTTCAGGTTAACGACACGAATTACAATTTTTGAACTCATTAGCATATTTTACGAGATGATTATCATATTAATGCGACTTCAGCAAGAATTAGTAAGTTGGATTATGTTAAATAACAGTCGAGTCTCTAGATTTACAAAGTAATTTCAAATGTTATTATTATGGTGCAACATAATTTATTGTGATTCATTCATAAGAATTACAAATTTAATTCTAACCACGAAGCCAATGCATAACCAAGACACATTTTTGTATGCAAAGCTTCCATCGTCTGCTTTCATATCACGATATTCGACATAACGGGTTGACAAAATATGTTTGGATATATTGTATATTATATTAAAATTACACTTTCTGGACCGGTGGCTAAAATGATCAATCATCTGGGATATCCTTAACCGTCGGAAAGTATTCGATTGTGTATCAGGTCTTTTTTTATTAGTGTACATTATTGTGAGATGGAAAATTACTTTCCGAAACGAACCTCTTTGTGAATATGGAGGCTTGACCTACCCGACAGATACAAATAATGAATACGAAGATCTGCGTGCGGGAAGCTGAATGTACAGAGAGAGCGGAGCAACTGCGGCGAGACGCTGAACATTTGCGTCGCTTGCGTGCCCGCGTTCGTGACACCATAGTTGCGGATGAGGCACTTCGGCACACGATGGACTGCTCGGCCATACTCGATGAAGACCCCGACATCAACATAAACACTATACCGGAACAAGGTCAAATTACATTTAGTAGAGTAGATATATTTTAATCGTCGGTGGCGTAATGCGTAAGGGCGTTGTCTCCCACCAGGGAGGCACAGGTTCGATCCCCGCCACTTCTTAGGTTGTGTGTGAAGTCGACCAAACCGCACTTGGCCAGCGTGGTTGACTAAGGTCTAATCGCCCCTCATGTGGGGTAGGCTCGAGCCTCTGGGTGGGGTGGGGACAATATAAGAGCTGTTGATGATATATAATATAATATAATATATTTCCACGCTCACACCAATTATCTAGCCCGAAGTATCATTAAGAACTTGTGTTACGGATACTAGATAACGGACATTTTTTTTTAATATACATAATAATTTTAGATATTTTTATAAATAAACTTAAATAAATGTATAAACAACCATGACTCGCAAACAAACATTCGTGTTCGTCACACAAACATTTGCCGCTACCAGGATTCGAACCCGGACCGCTTGATGTGAAGCCAGCTATACTGACCACTCCACCACGACGGCGTCAAATATTTATATTAGATATATTTTTATCTGTCGAACGCCGGTGTACCACGACTTCGTGTAGATATACTAACATGGACCTAGTCTCTGTATGCCGCAATGGCAGTAGCCCTCAGTGTTGGACGCAAATAGAGATGATATGCACATAAATATACACAAACACACAGGTGTTTGTGTAGAATGCAGATGGTATAAGTACTACTAAAGTATCTAAACTTACATCTCATTTAGACAAACAAATCCAAAGTATTACATAAAAAAAACTTCTAACTAAACAAAACTACTGGCATATTTACTTAAGAGTAATACAAAATTCATGTAATCTACCTACTTGAAAATTAGTTAGCTCAGCAGAACTCATTCAACATTCAGACGGCCTGGCTGCTATCGGATTACTCAAAACAACTATACTCGTATACTAACCCAAGTAAAAGTTCCTAATTATAATTAGATTTCGGTTAACCGTTTTGAAGTATTTCAAGTTGCAGAAGTTTACCGCACTTACCTCAAACTTACAACTATTAATTTCAATGTTTAGATCGAGACTTTATAATGGAACTCCTTAAGGGTTTGAAGAATCAAAATGAAGCTATGTCGGAGCCTAATGAGAAACTTGAATGCGGAGAATACACCCAAGACGAACAAATCCCTGGAGAGAACAGTGAATATTCATCCTTAAGCGACATGGATATGAAGCAAGAATGCCGCGTCAAGATCGTCAAGGTCACAAATGTGTACAAAGTGGCTTATCTTAAGCATTTCATCAAGCATAAGCGGCTGCGGCGAGCACATAAGCACGCTTTGTTAAAGAAGAGGGTACGTAAAATTAGACAGTCTTTATTATACCCTCCAATTTAAAATTCCGGGTCGAATACCGGACGTAAAGCAATTCGAAAGTAGATTATTGAAACTCTGCATAACTGAAATACCATAAATACCACTTAATGATATATACAGAGTTATGGAGTGGAGTAGATAATTGGTGGCAGTGTAATTAATATTATAGAATATGTTAATGTTAATAGGTTCAGTAATATTGTTCACGTGAAATATTGGGTTCATCTTAAATGGAAGCTGTGAAGGTCAAAGGTTAAATTCCCGGGACTAATAGTGAGGAATACCGCTACTCAAAGGTTCCCAGGGAAATTTTGACTTTGAAGACCAGTGTATCTTAACAACCCTTGTTTTGAAATTTATATACATATATACATTAGCCATGAAGCGCGACCCTTTTCACTTTATACTATCGATCTGGGTTCGTATTGTTGTAAGATTGTAATGGAAGAGATTGATAATGTATTACGTGACTTTACTGCAAAAGTAGACATTAGAGCGTTACTGTCGTTATTATGCGTCAGTAACACCAATTTCCATTAAACCAATTTCATGAATAGAAATTAGAAACATATAAAGGTAGATAGGTGCTTAGAAACAAATTGGGTTTACATTACTGTTTTTTGTTTAGATGGAAAGCATAAAGAAACTTCTGGAAGACTGGCAGAAATCCCTGAGTATGGTGATAAATAACAAGCTAACTATACTAAATATGGAATCGCGGATAGACGTAGCATCGCAGGAGGCTATGGGGGACTTCTCTAAGCCGAATCGAGACTTCTCTGATTCGGACAGTGACTTGATAAACAGCAATACTGATATATCCAACAACGATTACAGCCTCAGCTGGGCCCAGAACCCATACAAAACATACTGCTATAATTACGAGGTACTTCATATTTTTATTTTAACATTTCGATACATTTATTAACGACATATTTTCTACTAGGTGTGCCCGCGACTTTTCCCATGTCCATCCCCATCCCCTGTACCCCAAAAGTAGCCTAAGTTACTCCTTATTACACCAGCTACCTGCCAAAAAGTCCCGTCAAAATCTGTCCAGCCGTTTCAGAGATTAGCCGGAACAAACAGACAGACAGACAGACAAAAATTGTAAAAAATGTTATTTTGGTGTATGTACCTTATATATATATTCATATGCATGTAGTAAAAACGGTTATTTCAATATTACAAACAGACACTCCAATTTTATTTATATGTATAGATAGATTGACGACTATAAAATTAAAATTGCTAGACGTTCTAGGAACTAGATGAAACGCATTTATGCTGTTTTACGTACAGTTTTTAATCATAATCATGATAAATGGCTAATATACATCCACACACAACATCTCTCACGGAGGAATGAGGTAGAAGTGTTTTAAGAAAGATCTAAGACAATGGTTCATTTATTACTGTCGTTTACAGATTGCCAGGGCGAGACCAAAAAATGCAGTGTGAGTAAAGCGCATACCTGTGTGCGTGAAAAACAGTACTGCAGTCTGAAGAAAATGTTCAGCTGCGGTAACGTTAGCCCAGCAGAAAATGTTTTATTGAAATAACTAAAAAATTACGAGTGCAACTAACTTAAAAAAGTTCGCAACAATTATAGAAGCTAGGCAACTAATTAAATTAAATTATCATTTTTTTTTTTAATAAATTACACCTAAATACGTAAATAACCTATATATTTACGAAAACTTAAAGAAAACCTTAATCCATTTTCTAATAAAGGCTGAAGTTATGTGGGAGTGGGAAGGCAATTGTATACAGAGGTTCTTTTAAAACCTATAAAGGAAATAATCTTTTCGCTAATATAATAATTATTTTTTGTTTATGTGAACTTGTTTTTGCAATGTTCTCCGAAAAATCTTTTTGAGTTATAAGTGTCAGTTTAATTATTAGGAATTTACTTCTTGTTTCTAATAAAATATACATTTTCTAAATCATAATTCGTTTATATACTCTGCATTGTGTGAGTAAAACATCGATAGAGTCTACTTCATTGTATCGTATGTGCCATGCGTGCCATTTCTACGAGAACTGGTTAATGCACGCTTAAAAATTTTGTCACGAACTCGTGCCACCTTTCGAGTGAACGAGCCCATAAAGCTTTACTCTTTATGATAAAAGAACTTCAATCATTAAACTTCTATGCAACAATATGTTGCTTTATGTTACACCTTTTCTGTTTCTTCATTCAGTCACGTATTGGCAACGTCGTTTACTTCACAGTTCTACAAAAAAATATCATATTTCAAGTTTAATACAGAATTCGAAAACAAAATTATATATTTTTTGACAATGGTAATGATTGTTACACAAGGATCAATGTCTTGGAGCTGTAAAAAATATTTTTTCTTCTTTCTGCTAAGTATTATCGTGATTATTTTGAAAATGTTATGTACGCCGTTATTGTGACATCCATCACAGATTTGTTGACGTTGTTAAAAGTTTGTTATGTTTAATGTATGTCATGTGGCTGTACTATATAAATAAATAACGATATTGCATTGTTAATATGAATAAAAGTGTTGATATATTTTGAATCTCCTTAGTAGACTGTGTCGCTAATTATCATTCAATTTTCATTATTCCAAACGTAAAATATTATAGTAACTCATTGATAAATGGATCCCCATTTTCTACGATATAACAACATAATAGACACACACCGCAGCACTGACAATTTTATTAATTGAAGTGCTCACAACCGCAATTGTAATTAGTTGTCGAGTTTTAATTAGAATTGAATGCAATCTCGTTTTATCGTTTTAATTTATTTGTTTATCTTAATTATTTTATATATAAAATACATATTAAATTGCTGGCTCTAATTTTATATGCCAGAGCTTCATATTTCTTTCTCCTATCCTCCTCCCAATTTATTTGGGGTCGGGTATTAATTTTTTACGGCCGGCTGCTTGCCTGACACCGAGAAAAATAGACTTGATAAAATTTCGGTTAACCATCCGAATAGCGACCGAGCAAAGAACGCAATACCGCGGTACAATCGAACTCCTTGTTGTCGTTGACATTTACATGTCAATTTTTCCTGAGAACAGAGGACCACGAAGGATCCAATCTAAACTATTTCGTAATCGATTTCAAAACTATATTTCTTACTTTATTTTCTCATTTCAACCATTTCTTTGGCAAGGACGGCCAAGAGACTGCAGTGTCCCAGTTCTGCGAGCCTCAAGACTTCGAAGTGAAGTATCCAGTATACGAGAATCAGTGCGAACGCCCAGATCCACGGCCCATGATACTGTCCGTGCTCCCCGAGGAGACTACGAGTCAGATCGCAATCGAGGAGCTCAGGTGCGACGCGGCCCAAGAATACGCTGTCACGTGACGTCACTTTACGTTAATTACAGCCTATAATTTTTAAGTCTCCTTTTATTGAGCGTTTAAAATTTTACTGGGACTGATTTGCTGAGATGTTTTATAGTGTAACATTTGTCCTGACTTTTGCTTGTTTCCTGAACATTTACTTACTTTTTGGATTTGATACATATTCATCAGATCATCTTAGTCCTAAGGATGGTAACGCACTTGCAGTGTTAAGTGATTTGTTTGCCATCTCGTAAGATAAAAAAAAATTATGTAGGCGACAGGCTTGGCAACTAAATGTAGAAACAACCATCACTCGTCAACAAATATTAGTGTTCATCACACAAATATTTGCCGCTACCAGGATTCGAACCCGGACCGATGTATGTATGTTATATTATTCTTCCTAGCTGAATAAGATTAACTAGTCCATTAGCATTGAGAAAATCGTAGTAAATTAAAAAAAAATAGCATGGCGGTCTATTGTTCGAAATACGATGGATATGGAATTTGTGGCCAAACGCAGACGACGGAATTTTTGTGATTCAGTCGTCTTGTTTATACATAAACGCGTAAATTGTCCGCTCATAAAATTTCTTAGTTACCATGTCGTGGACATGATCACAAAAAAAGTCCATCTGCGTTAGGTAGTCTATGTCAAAATCTCACGCCTAATAAGCAAAACTGTACATACGATCTAGATACCGAATTAGTAACGTATGCACATAGGTACAGTACATGAAGGACAAGTTAGTTCAAAACTCTATCGAGGCTATTGATAGCAATATTATCAATCGATACAGGAATCATGAAAATATAAAAAGTGGGCGCCATACGTTTGGCACGCTTTTGATATTCACGTAATTTGTATCTAACGTTGGTAGGCATAGAGTTCATAATGTTGATGAATGCTCTTGAAATAAGCTTTGAATGTGTGAATAGACATATGCCACGATTCTCCCTATTCATACATAATCCTAATGCTCTCGGTATCTGTCTGAAATTACTAACTTTATATAACGCACGTGTAATTAATCACACCCTCCATAAACATTTGTAAATTTTCAGTCGACGTCGAAAACTTACAGACCACCCAAGAATTCTCGTAAGGCGATCTTTGAACGCGCGTTTGGATGGCTGTATTATGTGCACAGTCGCAGCAAATTCGGTGTTTCGTGAGTGAATCGCGTATGTATGTACCTACCGCGTTTGCAGAAACACTAATTAATCTCTCTCTAACTAAAACCGGAGAAACACTCTGGTACAACTTACACCGACCGACGAGCGTCAAAGATCGAACATAATTTGACGCCTCCGTCGTGGTGGAGTGGTCAGTAACGCTGTCTGCACATCTAGCAGTCCGGGGTCGAATCCTGGTAGGAACAAATGTTTGTGTGATAAACACGAACATTTGTTCAAGAGTCATGGTTGATTATGTATTTAAGTTTATTTATAAAAATATCTAATTTATTACGTATATTAAATTCTAGTATCTCTAACACAAGTTCTTAATGATACTTAATTTGGGCTAGATAATTGGTGTGAGGTGTGATATATTATTATTATAAAGAAAATTAAACCGTTTTCTCAGTAGGTTATGAAAAATATTATTCAGAGGTTCTTTTGCTGGAAAGATTGTTTCCATAAATAGGTTCTTTAAGGAAACAATCTTTCCAAATGTAACCTCCATCGAGATTATTATTGTGAACAAAAGAAAAAAGTGGATATGTCGGTTGGCGTTTAATGTTTTTTTGATTACCTACAGGATAAACCTACAGGATTGAAGTGGGTAATAGCCTCGTTAAATTCAACATCTCGCATAAAATTAATTATGTATACAACTTTTGGTGGAAAATCGTAAAACAAAAACCGACAAACTGTGGCTACCATTCAAACACGAATTAAAATATAGCAACTCGTTTCTTTGTAGCACAATCAAGAAATGGAATTAACTGCCTGCACACGTGTACTTTCCTTCCTAAAATCCTGGGTCATTCAAGAGGCGTCAGTGGCGGATTAACCAGTAGGCTGGAGCCTAGGGCGGCAGATTTTAAGGGGCGGCAAACGTGGCTCAATTTTTTTGGTCTGTAGTAGGTACACAGAGAAAACGAGCCCCGAATATTTTATTTTTTTAATAAATGGGAAAAAGACGATGTAATGAGGTAGATAGAGCACAATAAAGTTGCAAATGTAATTAATATAATGTGAATTAGGCATACCATCGATGGAACTAGGGTATCGAATTTCAGAAGTAGGGGCGACAAAAATTTATTAGCCTACGGGCGGTAAAAATTTATTAACCTACTGGTGGCAAATTTGTAAATCCGCCTCTGAGAGGCGTGAATAAGCACCTTGCAGGTCGGCAAGGCGATCGCATCAGTTTATCTCTTGCGCTAGCTATGTTCGCATTTGGACACCACTTCTGCTTACCATCAGGTGGAATGGAGTCATTTGTTTGACTTTTTTATAAAAAAAAAAACTAACGTGGTCATATTATACTCTTAATTCTTCTTTTTCCCACTGCTCCCATTAAATTAAGGTTGATGCAGTATCTCTTTATATTGACAATCTTCCATAGGAATTGGCATAAGATTTGTACCTAACACCCTCCTTTAGAAAGACTGCTATCTTTCGACAGTAGCAGGGACCACTCGAGGAAAATCGAGTTGAAAAAATTTCGGTCACCCATCCGAGTACAGTCCGCGCACTGGCAAATGCTGCAGACGAACTTTGGCGGGAAAACATGGCATCGGGATTCATTCAGATTTTTGTTTTGATAATTCAAAATTGTTTCGAAGTGAATTTTGTGCAGTGAAGGTGGTGTTATTTTGATGCACAAGCATCCGTGTTGACGATCAGTAATGAGGAATCTTTGAGATAAAGGTTTTGGTATAAGAATTTTATAGTGGGATTTCCACCATCATGATCATGAGGTCTATTGACGCACTTCCTAATGTGAACATCACTAAAGAAGATAGAAAACTGAAGACATGGCTGTATGGGCTAGATCCCATTGCCGACCAGTAATAGGGAAAATTTAACAAAAAAAAAACTTACTTGCATCTGCACAGACTGGCAGTTGACGAATTCCACGCTGGAGACTAGGATGTCGAATACGACTGCGCATTTAATGCACGAATCGAGAACCACGCCGTTGATCTTTTTGACTTTATTGACGATCTTGATGACCTTACCTGCATCTGCACGGATTGGCACTTGACGAACTCTACGTTGATCTTGTTGACCTAACCTGCATCTGCACGGACTGGCAGTTGACGAACTCTACGTTAATCTTGTTGACCTTACCTGCATCTGCACGGACTGGCAGTTGACGAATTCCACGCTGGAGACGAGGTTGTCGAACACGACCGCGCATTTAGTGCACGAATCGAGCACCACGCCGTTGATCTTGCCCTTGACGGTGAGAGAGGACTGGCGGCATCGGAACATGTACACCACGTTGTTCATGTCCGCATTCTCCACTACCAGGTTGGAGTTGCCGCTTTGGTACTCCTAGAGGAGAAACAAAATTTGTTCAGTACTTCTGTAAAATGGTCATTTCACCGGAAAATGTAAAATGAGTAGATTTGCCGCGTTTGTTACTCTTAGATGACAAACACAAACAGACACAATCAAGAAATTTAAGTTAACAATAGAAAAAAATATGTACTTTTTTATTTAGCTAAAGTCCGAGTAAAATACAATAGCCATCAAAGTCTATTGAAGAAATTGGACAGTGTGTGGTAGCTTAGTCTGCAACAATTTTATCTAAGAAAAACAACATAAACAACTTACAATGAGCCACTTCTTGCCGTCGCGTGTGAAGACGGGGGGCTTGTCCGGGTGAGCGCCGGCGCCAGGCTGGGGCAGTTGCTTGGTGGGAGCTCCGCGAGAGGCAGCCTTGAACGGGGCCGGGCCTTGTCTCAGCTGAGGGTTCTTATGCGTCTGCATGTCTGATGTCACCTTGCGCAGGCCTGGTGTAACATATCCACTGTCAATAACACTTGAGGAAAGCACTTAATACTTTTTTTTAATCGGCTGATATTGCTGTTGGCCGTAGATTACTGTATCATACACAGTACAGTATGTGTACAGTGTCACCCGATTTGTTATTAAGAAGGCGAGGACCATGGTGGGTCCTCTAGCCTATACTATAATGCGAACTGCTATAAAGTATTCCTAGCCGGCGAGCATCTCCCAAAGGAGAGTCTCTAGAGTGGTCGAGTCGGAAGGGCAAGTTATCGCCATCATCTCAGTTCATGTTTATGATAAGGCGAACTTCAATCGACACCCTCAACCACTGAGGGACTGCCATCCGAACAAAAAATTGCTCTTATTGTTGTAGTCACAAATTCATAAGATTATGGTAGATAGTCAAGACTTAATCGGGAATTTAATCCCCGAAATTCAGTTCTGATACTAGTGAGCGAATCACAAGATCACAGGCAGTTGAATAGAAGTAATAGACTTTTTGTCTTTGACGGGGAAACTCTTAGCCTTAATCTAAATCACCGAATGGTAAGTGATGCTAATACCTTTATTACATCTAGTCCTACCAGTAGTTCGATAGTCGAACTGTTTGGATTTTTTTATTCCAAATTGTGATACTAACGGATCGAACAAGGCCGAAGACGAGGAAAAAGTGGAACAGGAAACTACTAAGGGACTTGCTATGTTGTCACAAATTGTCGGAACACAATAATGCAAGTTGGCGACAAATTTATATCACCATTCACCAATCATTTTTGATACCTCTGGGAATCGAACCCAGGACCTAGAAATCAAATTTCCTTAAAAAGACGTCCCCAAGTGATGCACCACCACGATTTTTAAAAAGTCATTTCCGCAGATTGTAAAACGGGTTAGGAATGTGCAAATATTACGAAAGTAAAATATTATACAAAGTGCTTTTCCAGCCTTGAATGCCCATAGTGGTTTCAATTTGTGAATATTGTCACTAAAATTACAAGTGCTTTTTGCATGTTTTTTGCGGTGCTGTACATATTGAGGACAATTTTGTTGTAAATTAATCTTTATATTTTGTTACTTCCAGATTCTTGAAAAATGCACTGAAAAAAATCGACTTGCCTCAGGCGGGACTCGAACCCGCACCTTCCACAATCCGGGTGGACGCGTTAACCAATTTCGCCACCGAGGCACTGCTTTTCGCTGTCGAAATTTGTCAGTGCTTGGTGCTTATGTTTTTATGGTAAACATCGTTTCATCAAATCTTTGAAATTTGCATTTCCAAGACCCGAACGAAATATTTTTGCAAATATTTGACGCCCAGCTAAGATGAAACTACCTTACATTATGGAATAATTTTATTTTTGCGTTTACAAACGCGTAAATATAATACTAGAAAAATGCACTGAAAAAAATCGACTTGCCTCAGGCGGGACTCGACAGCGAAAAGCAGTGCCTCGGTGGCGAAATTGGTTAACGCGTCCACCCGGATTGTGGAAGGTGCGGGTTCGAGTCCCGCCTGAGGCAAGTCGATTTTTTTCAGTGCATTTTTCTAATATTATATTTACGCGTTTGTAAACGCAAAAATAAATTTTTTCCAGATTCTTTACAAGGACGAATTCCTAAATGGACGGAAAAATGCGCTTGAGAACACAACAAATGGTGTTATGTTGCGTGCACATTCACCAATAGAAATATGAAAACACGGCAAAATCAACATTTAATAACGCTCCAAGGGTGTCTGTGCGACCAATTAAAAAGCATTAGGCTGATTTTCTAGTAAAAATAAATGTTTTTAAAGGATGAATAAAGTTTCAAGTGCCTATTAAACATAATCATAATATTTTATTTTACGTTACTAAAAAAATTCCATTAACACTTTTTTATTAAACTTTGTTCTTTGGTAGAAAACTTTAAGGATGCCAAAAATTAGTACCGTGTCAAAATTAGGCATATTTACTCTATTTAAGTTTACTATTTATTTATTTATTGTTTATTTATTTATCACAGAGTACTTGCTAGCTTACAGATATTTCCAAAGCGCCAGCAAGTTAGTCAATAAAATTTACATTTTTAACACATAGACAATATTTATAATAATTCAATGTCAAACATTACCAAGTCCAAAAGTTAATACATATGAATTGTCAAACACGTTACACGTACACACTATACGTTTAAGTTGTGCAAGAACTAAGTGCAACAATATTTTTCAGTGATTTAAAAAGCAAAAGAGACAAAACACTTCTTAACTAACGCCTGAGCAATTTTTATAAGTAAAGCCGTTAGTGATTAGATTATACCCTCTTTATGGCTAAGATTGGGCGGCTATGAACTTTTCAAACGCCCTCGTAGTTATTTCTTTGGTTATAGAAATTACCAGTTTTAGTTGTAAAGATTTTTTGTTTTCGTTTCCATTTAGTAAATGCAATAGCTGACATTACGTCTTTTATTCTCGAGTGTACTTCCGCCCATTTGGGAATCTGTCCTTGTAGGAATCAGGCCTTATGGACAAATTGCATTCGCTATTAGAACACTGATATAAGTAATGTGTACTGACTGCTGGTGATGCCCTCTCCCTGGTTAATCTCCGCGAAGAGTGCGCTGCGGTCGTCAATGGTCAAATCCGAGAAGTCAACTTCAGGCAAAACGGGCGGCGGGGGAGGCATACCTCCTGGAGGGGGCGGGGGTGGGGCCCCACCTTTACCTAAAGTCCAACAAAACGCAACATCCAACATGAATATTCCCTAAACAGAACCCCAAAAATGTTTCTCAAAACTACTGTAAATTCAAATTAGAAAGAAATACAAAATTAACAGAAGTTAAAGCAAACGTTTCCCACAGAGCTTAAATAATAAAAAAATGTTGGTACAAGTTCTCGACCCGCAATAGTTTCTAAAAAGAATATTCAATCAGGTAAACGAATCCCGGCCACGATAGATGTTTCATTAAATAGGTACGAAACACATTTTATAGTGACTTCTAACGAATCCAACTCAGTTTGGTTTCAGTGGAAATCTCAATTAAACTTCAAGCCGATTTCTTATTTACAATTCATATCCTTATTTTAACTGGAACCCATGAAATACTGTAAGGTAAGCAAAGCAAGTGTTCAATTAGTATCCGCTTCCATTAAAAGTGAACTTGTGATATTTGCAATTTAAAGATTAATATTTTTAGTATTGACATTTTGTACAAAGGGAGTAAAGATTGACTTACCAGACCAAACCAGTCCGGTGGTATGGTGCTGCTTCACGTAGGCCTGCAAGTCGGAGAGCAGTTGCACCCATGCGCGGCACCATTCTACGTGTCTCTTGTCCTTTTCTTTCCAATCTTTGAGCACGCGGTTAGTGTAGAACTGGCCCGCATCGTTCATCTCTTTCACATACGGCGCCGGTGTCGGGGAGATAGCCACCCATCCCAAAGCAGGAATGCTCTCAGATATAGCGGACAAATGATTGAAAAACTGTGACGCGCGGTTTTTCTCCCTGAACTGTTGTATGGCCGAGATTTGTTCACTCGTCGGCGCTAGTAATTGCGTCTCTTCAGCCTGTGATGGCTTGCTTCGAGCTGCGGCTTGTTGAATGTAGCGCAGCTGTGCCCTATAAACGAGACATTACTTACATATTGTCATAGCCTTGATTTTCCTCATTCGTAAAATATCATTTATGCTGGTGAATCCAAGAATCGGGCTTAACGTATTATTATTTGTAGTAAAACAAAAGTAAGTTTAATATGTAAATATCAGTGGCAAAGTTTATGCTACACTGTTATTATTTTAATCACTGGGTGGTGGCGGTACGGTAGATTGCGACTACGAAATCAAAGCAACATAGGTATTGGTCGGTCCAAAACTTTTAGTCCCATTTTGAGGTCAAGTACTGAACCGGGAAATAAAATCCCGTTTCATCGCACCTACGAAATGGGAAAATACTTTATAAAATACATTTTCCTTGTAATAATAAGAATTATGGCTACGTTATGCTTGATTCTCAGTTGCTTTGTTTGTGTTGTCTGATACTATAAATAATCTAATGCTAAATTAATTCCCATTTCGTAGCCAGCAATGAAACTGGATTTTATTTCCCGGTTCGAAGCTGGCCACGAAATGGGACGGAAGGGTCCAAAATGGGTCACCAATTCTTTTTTAGTTTGACAGTAAAACTTTCAACCTTTATCTCATCAAATGGTAAATAATAGTAAGTCCGAACAAAGGTAGAAGAGAGGTTCACCTAGAACTCTCGACCACTGGGAATCGAACCCAAGATCTCTAAATTTAATTCCGGTCTTCAAACTTTTCTTTTATAACATTCTAGACGACCTCGAAACTGAAAACAAATGTGTACTTACTGAAAGGCTGCGTTAACTAAATTGGCGTGGGTGGCAACATCGCCCCCAATCTGCCGAGAGAGCTCGAGGTACGTCCGAAAAGGTCCCTAGGGAAAAAAAATAGTTTTTCATAATTGTGTTTTACCACGTCGGCTGGTGGCTTATTTATTTAGAAAACAGATGCAGATGTAAATCACTAGCGTAATTTCAAATAAAAAACGAAAATTGTGAGGAGTCACGTTCACTATGCAAATTTCTCAGATCGCTTAACTTATTCACATAGGAGGTATACGCCTACCTTAGGTATACGTACTATATAATGAATTTCTAAGTGAAACACGACGTTATTGCCGTCATTATCCAGGAATTACTTAGGAACTTCACATGGAATGTTTGCTATACGCCTTAACTACACATAGAAAGTAAAAGGTTGAAACAACACACCCCCACACATATACAGAAATTGGTATTTAAGATCTACACATAAATAATAATTTATTTAGTAATTTAAATTTATTATGATAATTAAAGGTTTACATACACAAGATATAGGATTATGGAATATAGTATTAGGGTTGGTTTCACAGGTTCTGAGATGGCTGGTAATTTTTCTGTTTTTTATGAACTATCTGTCAGTTATACGCTACTGGGAACTTACTTAGAAGTCTAACCTTTCGAAACAGGCCTAAAATTGTTTTTAAATCATTAAAGATTTTTCTTCAAACATACAATTTTATTCTACTGGATATATTTTCTTTGCTCAACCTTTATTGTGTATATCTACACCAATAATATAAAGAGGAACTATTTATTTGTTTGTGTATTTGTAATAAAATAAGCCCATAAATTTAATGGACTGAGTTTAAAATTTCTCACAGGTGTCGGTAAAATGCTACATTTGCACTGAGTAACCTACGCTATAAAATATTATTTAAAAATCTACGCAAACGACTTTCTACGCACACGTCTTTTATAAAAACAAGTTAATGAAGAAAAATTACATCGCCAACGTCTTCATAATCGTCCTAATACTACAATACAAATGCTTAAGCAAGATATATAATCCCATCAAAAATATAAATGTGAAATAAAAGCCAAGTACAATATTGAATGCATCGTTCTCGACTTCACCGATAAAATAATGGAGATCTATATGGGTGTCAAGTTCTGTGTTCACTCGGGATATAATTCAAGCTCAAGATTTAACTCGGCCATTTTTTACACTGGCTATAATAATATTTGCAACTTCTTGTTGGTACTGGACTTACTATTAGGTTAATATATTTGTTTTGTTGGTAAAAAAATTGCCAAGTCTAATCTTGAGCTTGAAATACATCCCGAGTGAACACAGAACTTTACACCCATATAGATCTTGATTCTTTTGTCGGAGAAGACAAGAACCACGCATTATTCAATATTAAACTTGGCTCTTATTTCAAATTAATGTTTTTGATGGGATAGCATTACTTTTTTAAGTACCTATTATAGTATGTAAATATTAAATCTGTGACCCAAATTTCATACTTGACGTTATTATTACTTTGTTGATACTAATTATCAATAATTTTGAGTTTTAATTTATTTTCCTTTGTTTAAGCATAATGGTCTACCTTGGTACCAAATATCAAGTTTCTAAGTCATTGAAGTTGGTTAGGTTTTTGATGAGTGAGTCGGTCAGTCATAAAAATGGCGATTTTTAAGCGTCAATATATCGATAATAGTTTGAGCTAAATTAATGTTTGAAATTATTTACAAACTAGGGGGCTTTAATAAATGTGGCAAATTTCATGTATAGTACTTACTTATAGATTAAATATTTTACGAGTTGTTAAAGGGTCAAAAGTAGCTCGAAATGGTTCGTGTAAAATTAAATACGGCTCGTTGCCAGTTCCTTTTTTTAACCGACTTCCCAACAGGAGGAGGTTCTGTATTCGTCTGTATGTATATTTTTTTTTTTATGTATGTACACCGATATCTCCGTCATTTCTGGACCGATTTTCAAAATTCTTTTTCTATTCGATAGTGTTTGCTCCCAAGGTGGTCCCATTGTCACCAAGTTAGGATCTGATGATGGGAAGCCAGGGAAATCGAGGGCAACCCTCAAATTTTATAGGCATGTACAACGTTTTTCATATTTTTTCTAAAACTATACTAGCATTTGCGTCTGGTAATCACCATCTCATGTTGATGAGCTGATGATGGAAGGTAAATGTATGTTCACCGATATCTCTGTCATTTGTAGACCGATTTTCAAAATTCTTTTTTTATTCGATAGTGTATACTCCTGAGGTGGTCCCATTGTCACCAAGTCAGGATCTGATGATGCAAAGCTAGGAAAATCGAGGGCAACCCTCGAAAAACAACGGAAAGGGAGGGTTATTCATATTTTTTATAAAGCTATTCTAGTATGATTGCGTCTGGTAGTCATCTCATGTTGATGAGCTGATGATGGATGGTAAAACTCCTTAATTGTTAGGAGTTGGTTTTTGATTATTTAAATATTAAAGGTACCTAAAGACCGGTAGTTGTGTTCTTTCAGGTGATTTAGGTGAGCTGATGATTAAATAAAAACTCCTTAATGGTTAGGAGTTGGATGATAATTCTTTAAATATTAAAGGTACCCAAAGAGCGATATTTGTATTCTTTCAAGTTATTCAGGTGAGCTGATCATGGAAGGAAAAACTCCTTAACGGTTAGGAGTTGGATGATAATTCTTTAAATATTATAGGCACGTAAAGACCGCTCTTTGTATTTTTTCAAGTTATTTAGGTGAGCTGATGATAGAAGGTAAAACTCCTTAATGGTTAGAAGTTGAACGATAATTCTTTAAACATTAAAGGTACCTAAAGAGCGATAGTTGTATTCTTTCAGGCTATTCAGGTGAGCTAATGATGGAAGGTAAAACTCCATAACGATTAAGATTTGGATGATAATTCTTTAAATATTAAAGGCCTACCTTTAATACCTAAAGACCGATAGTTGTATTCTTTCAGCTTGTTAGGTGAGCTGATGATTGAAGGCAAAGCACCGTAATACTTAGTATTTAGATGTTAAACTTGTACAAAACTGTAACATTTTGTCACACTTAAAACCACCTCTGGCAGTATGGACCATGCAGTGCCTCCAAACAGTGACAGGTTGCCAGCCTGTCGCCTACATAAAAGGGGCACAAAAACCAAAAAGTAATTCCCCGAATGGCAACGCACTTCTAATTTTAAGTAATTTATCCTTAATATTGCAGGTGTCTATAGGCGACGGAACCACTTAACGCCGAGTGGGCCGAAAGTTTGTTGGCCATCTCGTAATATATATAAAAAAGCAACAATTATTCTACATAAAACACTAAAAATAGAAAAATAAACAACTTTTCAAAAAAAAGTCCAACCGACTTCAAAAAGCATAAAAATAACATATTATTAAAATGTGTGCTAGGTACCTGCAGTACTGTGTGAAGTCGGTGCCAAGCCAACTAGGTATTCTATAGGTACGTCTGCCACATCAGACTCATTGATCACACCATCCCGCGATTGCGACCGACCGAACGCGCCAGCTTAGGTGATGAGGGGCTCGTGGTGCTGAACGATTGGCATGGCTTGGCACCGGGTTCAAACAGTACAGCAGGTACCTAGCACACATTTTAATAATATGTTATTTTTATGCTTTTTGAAGTCGGTTGGACTTTTTTTTTGAAAAGTTGTTTTTATCTTAACTGGACACGTTGCCGCGTGTCTAGATCGACGTATCTCACTCAACCTATTTATTAGGTGAAAAAAAAAATAGATTAAACTACATCCTATTGACATATTTCCTACTGTCGGATGACGTAGGTACTAGTACTTAACGAAGAGGCCTGGGTGATAGATGATCATGTTCAGCGATTCGATAAATATTAGATAGGTATAATGACCGACAAATGATCGACATTCCTAAGCAGCTGGTGTTGCTCATCTTCAATCATATTCGAATCTATTATGAATGAGTAACGTTCCAATAAAACTCATTTTAAAGGCAGACGGGGTTGCCAACAAAAATAAAGATTATTTATTATCCCCTAAGCTTTTAATATTTTCTTACGCTTCATTTTATAAGGTATGTTTTTTCTTTGCTTTTATTACTAAACTAGAATACGCTCGCGACTTCGTCCGCGTGGACAATTTACCCCCTTAGGGGTGGAATTTCCAAAAATCCTTTCTTAGCGGATGCCTACGTTATAACATCTACCTGCATGCTAAATTTCAGATCGATCCGTCCAGTGGTTTGGGCTGTGCATTGATTTTTTTTTTTAAAAAGTCATAATCATTAAAGGGCCTCTTATACAGGTTAGGTCACAAATGGCGGATTCAGTATTTTTATTTTACTGACTACTGCAGTTTGCCGCTGATGGCATTTGTTGCTTTACCGGTTTTTTAAGAAGGCGAAAACCTTGGAGGGTCCTCAAGCCTGTAGGTCGGCCGTTCCTAGGGGATTACTGGGCGACCGAGCATCTCCCTCATGGGGAGTCTCTCGACCGCCTAGCGTCCCTAGGTCGTCCGAATCGGAAGGGAGCGACACGCCCGAGGGTGCCTCTAAAAGCTCGGCCCCTCGGCTCGGGCGCGTCGTGTCGTGGAAGGCGTGGGGAGAAGCGCCCCGGTACATATCTATCTGTACCGGGTACAGCGCGAAGTGTGTAGACCGGGTTGATGCACCCTTGTTTGACGGGTGCGGTGATTAAAAAGTGAAACACTAGTGCTTGGGTGTGTAGTGTTGTTATGAGGCGGTAATGGAGCGTTGGCGCTCGTGATCGGATCTTCGGGGTCCATAGGACGTTTTTGGGACGGCGCGAGGCGCGCGCGACAGTATAGTATTACTATAAAAGGTTATTTAAAATATGTTGTAGCTTAGTCTTCCTGATCTATATCATTACACAAAACAAAAACTATACCTACAAAACGTTAGACAACCCAAAACAAAGAAGCATAAAACAGAATTAACTTGAAACTCACTACGAAAAATAAATTAAAGGGCACTGGTAATGAAATTGTTATTTAACAAGACGACAAAAGAAGATACTTATAAAAAAGACAAAGACTTGTTTCAGATGACAGTAAAGAGTTAATTAACATTTAATCCACAAAGAATAGAACTAAAATTTCCCAAAGTTTGCAAAATTCAAACCCACACTGTGAATGCTTAATTAATGAAAGTTATTGTTTCAATTTATTGTTTCTAAGAACTTTTCTACAAATCTAACACGTAATGAGTTTTTGATCGTTTTAATTTATTTTGCTCGCCTATTTTGCACGAATAATAATATCAAATGAAAAATTCTCACATAATTAAATAAATAAAAGAGAAAACATAGGCAAGTAAAATGTTTTATTTTTTTTCTTTACGGTCTAGCTTTACTCGATCAAATTTTAATATTGCGCTGCTCATTTTCAGTCAATAGCGTCAAGTAGTGTGTATGTTCACACAGTTTACCAACAGGGTTGCCAGGTGTTCGGTGTTCGGTATGACAAAAATACCGAAGTATGTGAGGTTCGGTATTTTTTAGGGTTCCGTACCTCAAAAGGAAAAAACGGAACCCTTATAGGATCACTTTGTTGTCCGTCTGTCTGTCTGTCTGTCAAGACCCTTTATCTCAAGAACGCGTGGACGTATTGAGCTGAAATTCACATGAAATACTCGGGTCTATTGTCCCTTTAAGCTGTGAAAATATCAAACTTCCAAGCCAAGCCAATCAAAAGATACAGCCGATTATGTCGATATTTTCAACAAATTTCCGACACTCGCAAAGGAATCAAAACCTACAGGATACTTCCCGTAAACTCAGAATCTTGAAATTTGGTATGAAGCATTGTCATATAATGCAAATATAGGAAAAATTGCGAAAATCACATTTTTTTAGGTATATAATATAATAAAAATATTTTAATAAAATGAAACTTACTACCTTATTTCTCACGAACGAATAAAAGTATCAAATTGAAATTTATACTAAATACCTAGGTCTATTGTCACTTTAAGCAGTGAAAAAATCAAACTTCTTAGTTAACGCGATCAAAAGATACAGCAGTTTATACAATTGTAAACCGCTACGTTTGTACGGCGGAACCCTCGGTGTGCGAGTCCGACTCGCACTTGACCGGTTTTTTCTGATTAATTTTTCTCCCTGATAAACGAATCGTGGCCTCGTTTCACCGTCCTCTAGGAAAAAGTACCCCCCTAGAAATAAAATCCGGAGATTCAACATAGTGAAGCTACATATTTTCATAGACCCTATTTTGTCGGTGTTTTGTGCGCGAGTCAAAGGATCAGCAATACGGCAAGTGAGGAGCCTTTTTTTGCTCACTGTTCGGTATTTTTTTGTAAAAGACCTGGCAACCCTGTTTACCAACCACCGTAAACTGTTTGAGCAGTACCTACTTTTCTCATTAATAGCTTGTACTTTTTAAGGATATTATTAGATGAAAAAAAGTTAAATTCAGCACGTACACAATGAGTTAATCTTGTCAAAGAATATTCTGAGCAGCAAGTGCCGACGGCGTCGTATTTATGTGCTCATTTATGACAAATTAAACTGAGAGTATTATTAGACGGCATTCACTTTGAAGATTTTAGAATGTTAGAGATGTCCTTATTTTACTTAATAGGGTTATTTTTAGTAGGTACAGTCAGCTTCAGAAGTAGATGATCAGTTTAGTACCATGTCATAGGAACGCCAGTGTTTGTGAAGTAATAGTTGCGACGATTATGTATGAGTTATTATTATGACAAGGTACTAAAGTGATCATCTACTTTTGATGGTGACCGTACCTACCTACTGATTACTTTAGAACATCATCAATTTTTATTAATACACATACTTTTATTACGGTTCATTAATTCGAATAATCGCAGGTGCTCATGTTAACATTCCACTATTTAATTAGAAACATCACTCCATCAAGCTTAATGGGTCACAAGCTATTTACGCCCAATTAATCATATTTGTAGCTTAGTATGGCTTAGTGTTCCTGATCTAATAGAATCATAAAAAACAAGGCCACCGTTACTACCTACTTTTGAGTAGGTATATCTACTTTTGAGTACTAAGGTGGTATACCCTACCTGCTCCACTTAGTCACGTCACGAATGTTTATTGGTAACGTGATCATTGACTTTATACAAATTATTATTAGACCATACAAATATTTTTATTTAAGAATTAATATTCATTTCCTACTACCGTGTCAATGGTTGTTTACTTTTCAAATTTAAATTTTCATTGCCCAGAATTCTAATCTTATTAACCGCTAACTAAGCATTACACACCTTTTAAATTAATATTATTGTGAGTTAATTTCTTTGTCGCATTAAATACGTATTTTTTGAAAATTTCTAAATTATGGATGTGCAAACTACGTTGATAATCGTCTATTTCAATCAAACCCTGATTCAATCAATACCATCTATTCGACCAGAAGCGCTCGTCTAGTTTAAATTTTTGATATTGATATGAGTTAGTACGTTGAATGGCATGCAAAGCAAAGATAGTAAGTATACCTATCTAAGTATTAGAAATTAAAAATAACTTTAATAAATTTAAAATAAAAGTAAAAGGTAGGTGATATTAATACTATTTAATAAGTACATACTTTTGCTGGACATTATAGCTATATCAACACAAAAGTGTAATTGGGTCGCTACACTTAAAATACAGAAAGTCCTCTTAATTTAGATGAGAGATAACGCGATATCGTGCAGCGTGGATATACTATTTCTTTCTTTAATATTACACTCGTGTAAAAATAGGGTACAAATTATACCTATGTTTTATTGACTCAAAAGTAGTAAAGGGTTCATAACGACTTTTGCTTTATTAGTTATGAACTTCTTCGTTTATTTTCTCCATAAATTCAGTGTAGGAAAAACGCCTTTGGACTTTCCATACTATACTGACACTTTAAAAAAAGGTTCAGCATTACTTCATTCCAACTAATGGTCTACGAAAGTGCAGTCCAAATGCGAAGCGGAAGATAGCTAGTAGTGCAAGAGTATCGCAGTTCATATGATTTAATAATTATTGATCTGAGGTGAGTAATACCTCCTACGTACTTAATGAATGATCCAATAAGGAGGGAGTCAAAATGAGTAGGTACTAAACTTAGTTTTCCTACTGATTTAACTAATTACAAAGGGACAATAGCTTTTGTCCGTGAAAGTAGTTGTTGGCGATTACAGAACTCCCAGAGACAATTACGTATAGTAGATATTAACTTTGGCCGAAAATAGACGACGACAAAATGTCCAAAGATTGCTCGCTATTACCAGGCGGAAAGCGTTGTACATTTAACGATATTTTCCTCGTAGAAATATCAAATAATTATAAAAGTAAAATATATTTCATAAGCGAATTCAAAGAAGACATCTAGAGAATAATTAATTATCTAGAAATATTTTCCATGAATTCTCTTTTACTCGAACTTACAAACGGAATACATACAATGTTTAACACGAAAACAGAGTTGCTATGGTAATAGTAGCTTTATTATGTAAGAAAAATGAAGCAGCGAATAATCATTGTAATTTCGATATCAAAGATAAGTCACGTCTCGGTATAACGCCAGCATGTCGCTACTAAATCTGTCTCTACCGTCATTTTCGTCCCTAGCTCTAAACAGTTCACGTTTACCTACCACAGTTACGGTAAACATCAAATTATCCTTTATATAAATCCAAAGATTTTATTTTATTTGTATTAAAAAACACAATTTTACTGTCAACAAACTAAAATAATAAATCTACAAATTAATATTATACCTAAGCTCTATTACAAAATGTTCCATTTGCAATATAAAGCAGATAGTAAAAAAAAAAACTAAGCACAATACATACATTAAAAATAAAGACGCTAAATAATATACATTATGTACCCATCAGATCTGTAAAGTACGCATCTTTATGTACACCTTTACTTCAAAGGTCCTAAGGATCAGTCATTCACTAACTTCTTGTACTTCCTTTCTTTTTCATACATAGGAACAGAAATATTGCTTATAATCAACGAATTAGGAATAATGTTCGCCCATGTTAAGTGCTTTAAGCAATAAAGTGTTAAATAAATAAACAATATAGCTTTCAGAACCCCAAATCCCTTTTACCCATCGTACTGTTTCAAATGTATTGTAAAGAGAAATTGATCGTCCGTCTCAGGATATTCGCTAACAATACCCTTCATTAATTAAGGGCATTAAGTTATTTCATGGGTAGCTTTAGATAACCAACAAAAGTACAGAAGTAATTGGGCTTTTGATTTGATATGTCTATGTGTGCATGTGGTCACATAGACATGTGTATCTAACAACAATATAGCGAAAAAATACTATTGGTACTTCGATGAATGCACGCTCTTAAATCCTTTATTGCTGCACCTTAGTCATATTTTATTAATGAAAATAATCACAACCTTACTTAAGGCACCTATTGAGATCCTAGTGATTGCCACAAAATAGCTTTTTTTATGAAATTAAATGAAATGAAAAACCATTTCGGGACGAAATAATTATTTTACTTAAATAGTTATTAATATGCTGAGTTTTACCTAATGGTTAGCAGAAGCCTTAGTACGAGTTTGTTAGTTTTCGAGCTCGATCAAACGTATCGTCTCTTTTCATACATTGCCCACTAGCGCCTCTAGCGTAAACTATCAGAAACAGTGGCCAATGTATGAAGAAAGACGATACGTTTGATCGAGCTCGAAAACTATCAAAACTCATACTAAGGCCTCAGACAAGCATACGGCCTGCTTGGTAGTAAAAAGTCAGTCTAGCGTATAGACCACGGAGTACTCTTTGCTATAAACCCTCGAAACACTGACCTTCACTCGCACGCTGTCAACTCCAATCCCGTTCCCTACCCCCATGAAGTTCTGGCAACCTTACTCACCACAGAAACACAAACCAAAAAATGTAGTGTTATTTGACTGTGACCTTCTGTAAGGCGGAAATACTACCTCAGGGGCCTTACCACCATTTTTATAAAAGCGATTCAAATTCTACACGGTTGAGTATAGATACGTAAACTGAATTGTATTATTTCGTACTATCATCTTCATATTACTGATTCGCGTTTGCATCAAAAAGGCATCGAAAGAATAAATGAAAGTTTCGTAGTTTTTTTTTTATGAGGACCTAAAGCCTATCTTTGGTATTTTTTTTCAATAACCTTTTTATTTGTTTTATTTGAATATTTATGTTTTAGTTTATTATATATTTAAGAATAGTTTATTTGAATTTAATTTTTTAACACGCTTTTACAAGCTTCAGTTCATATTTAAGAATAGAATTAAACGCTTAAAATGACTGATGAGTGTGTCACTCTGAACTGAATCGAAAGTAGCGCCAAAACTGAGTCGCATAGATAGTCAATATATAAAGGGTCTTTCAACAAGGACGGGTCGATGTTAAAATTGAATAAAACAAGATGTGTGTGAGATATTAACAATGTTTTTTTTTTATTTGAAAGGCCCATTTATGCCATTATGAATGGAATATAACATCGTTTAAATGTTCGCCGCGGCTTCGTATGGTGGCACGTATTCGAGAGGTCCAATTTTCAATCACTCTGCTGCATAGATCTGGCTGAATCTGAGCGATGGCCTGCGTTATGTTGGCTTTCAGAGCAACGGTCGATTGTGGCTTATTGGCATAGACCTGCGACTTCAGAAAACCCCACAAGAAAAAGTCTAGCGGAGTCAAATCACACGATCTTGGTGGCCAATCCACGTCGCCTCTGCGAGAGATAACCCTACCCTCAAACCGTTCATGCAGAATGTCCACTGTGTCGTTCGCTGTGTGGCAAGTAGCGCCATCTTGCTGGAACCACATGTCGTTCACGTCCAGATTGTTCAATTTGAGCCAAAAGAAATTGTAAATCATTGATCTGTTGCGCTCGCCGTTGACGGTGATGGCCTCGCCAACGTCGTTTTCGAAGAAGTACGGACCAATGACGCCGCCAGACCAAAATCCGCACCAAACAGTAACTTTTTGTGGATGCATTGCCACCTGGTGAACCTCATGTGGGTTGTGGTCATCCCATATACGGCAATTTTGCTTATTAACAAAACCATTCATCCAAAAATGTGCCTCGTCGCTAAAGATTATTTTTCGGCCAAAATCGGGGTCCTCTTCCAAGCGTTCCAAAGCCCATTCAGCGAACATACGGCGTTGTCTATGGTCATTAACTTTGAGCTCTTGGGTCAGTTGGATTTTATACGGATGCAGGCCCAAGTCCCAAAGCAAAATTCTCCAAGTTGAAGTCTGCGAAAGGCCGAGTTCTTGTGCACGGCGAGAAATCGACTGCCTCGGAGTCTGAACACTCTCACGTACAGCGGCGATGTTCTCGGCCGATCTGGCGTTCCTTTGATGTAAAGGTATTGGTTGGTTGTTTACCGAACCGGTCGTCTCAAATTTGGTCACCAATCTTTGGAGAGTAGATTTTGAAGGGCCACCGCGTCTGCCGTAAAATTGACGCAATGCGCGCAACGTTTGCACTACCGAACAATCATTTTGATAATAAAGTTTTATCATTTGCACATGCTGCTCAACCGTGTAACTTGTCATGGTGATTTGGCATCAGAGACTGAATACAAAACAACAGATTTGACAGATGCCGCCAAAACAAAATGGCCGCCACAAATTATGAACATCGACCCGCTCTATTTGAAAGACCCTTTATTAGCGTCATAGTACGTATTAACGATTGTATTCAGTTTATGTCTTAAATTGGATCGCGATAAAAGAAGGTGGTAAGGTTCGGCGCTCTGAAGTCGAGCGGCTAGTCCTCTGTGCCCTACCTCGACTAATAAACTTAACAAAAAATATTTTATATTATATCTATAAAGTCGGATTTACACGGGGTAAATAACTGACTCAAAAATCGAGGAAAGTCGTGTTGACTCTGTACTCTGTCTGTGTAAATTTATTTGGAGTCATGACAGCGCTGTCGACTTGTCGAGTCAGTGCTGACTTTTTTATTCCGGCTGCATCTAAACGGCGTGGTCAATTCTCGGCACCAGCACTGACGCCTACGCCTGTTACTGACCCTTTCTAAACAAGGAATTGTGTCCCAATAATAAAATAAATATGTTGAAAGTTACCTGCAAGAGGTCTTGATACCCGTTGACACTCATATTGTCTGACACGTCTGGTTCTGGGAACGGTGGTGGCGACGGAGGAGCAGGCACAGAGGCGAGGGAGGGCGCTGGCGAACGCGGAGGCGTGGGCGTGCGCGCGCTCAGTAGTGGCAAGCGCTCCAACCGCGAAGTCACCCGCTCCAGGCGCTCTATCAAAGCCTCGAGCTCGGCTGCTGGGCTTACAGTAGACGCGGCTGGCTCGGCTTCGTTTGCTGCGAATAATACCAAAACATTAGACATACTACGATCATAATCTTAAAAACATTAGACATACTACGATCATAATCTTAAAAATTCTTCTAACAAATTCATTCATTTTAATGTACTTATAAATGACGTCAATGATAATTATTAACTACTAACATGGATAGCAGATGGATCTTTGATTAAAAGTGCTTTACCCATTGAATTTATAAGTCCTTTTGAATTGATTGATTTGATGAATTGATTTCAATTATCAAGTTTGTTGGAGAGATTTCGTCTTTATAAATGACCCTAACGATCGATGCAATAAAAGTACATAGTGTAATTTTTACACATTTTAGTTGGTTCGATTCCCGGGTGTGGCAAGCGAATTTTCGAAAAATTTTGAATGTAGTTTTCTTTCTTTTTAAAAAATAAAGGAATGTTTCCTTTGAGTAAAATTACATAGGTATACCTATAACAATATAAAATAATACGTAAGCAAAATTTACTCTATAAATAAAAACAAGAACTTTGAAAAATACACAAAATTAATATCAGGTAAGTTAATATCAGGTTTTTTACCGTTTTATTTACATAATTGTCATCATTAATTTTAGTTCCAAAAAGAAAAGGTAGGTATTCAGAATTATAAGAAAAGTTAATGGCGCGGAAATATGATGACTTCCAAAAGTGAAGTTTCTTACATTAATTATTGTTTCAACGCAATAAAATTTATGAAGTGTAATGAATTATACATTATTTAAGGCATCACCATTATTTAACTTTTTCTTCTTGATAAGTTAGGAATATTAAATTAGAGTAGACAAAATTATGTCGACTCTCAATTCAATTGGATAGATATAGAGGGAAAGGAAGACCGAAGAAAAGATGGATAGATTGTGTGAAAGATGATAAGGCAAAGAAAGGAGTTAAGTCAGTGGTTCCCAATTAGGGGTACGTGTACCCCCAGGGGTACGCAAAGTTGCGTCAAGGGGTACGCGCGGCAATTTCTTGACTAGATAACTTAATTAGTAAAGAAAAATATTTAAATATATTTTATAATCGATCAATGTAAATATGCAAACATCGTCACAGACTTCAAGAAGATGACTTGAGACTGAAAGTAACTAATGAGCAATCAGATTTTTCAAAGTTGTGCAAAGAGAAACGTGCACATTTGTCACTTTAAACTTATTTTCACCATCATTTAAACTGTATTTAGGCAATAATAAACGTCAGACTTGATTTAATTTTTTATTTATCATTCTGCAATAAGGTGTACGCGAATTTTAGGTCTTTCTTGAAGTGGTACGTAGGAAACAGTAATTGGGAACCACTGAGTTAAGTTAATGCTGAGAATACATACATACATATAATCACGCTCACATTCCCTAATGGGGTCGAGATGAGCTTCAGGTAACATTTCGTTACACACAAAGCCACATCTGGTAGTATAGACCACACAGTACCCCCCAAAATAGTGACAGGTTGCCAGCCTGTCGACTACACAAAAGGGGCACCAAACCCAAAAAATAACAAATCTTCTATAAACAATGTATCTAAAATCAACGACCAGGTCAGATGTTTCACTCAAAATCATCTCAGCAGTCACGCAAATGATGATATCACTAATTCAGGTCTGAAGGGGTTAAAAAATAAGGATAGCGAAAATTAATTAAAACTTAAAGTTCCACTGATGTCTGATAGCATAAAATAAGCTACATAATCGATAATAAATTAATACTCTATTCTATATGTGTTCTCAGGTTGCAAGCGTCTATAGCCTCTCATCTATCCAACCCCTTTTATCAAATATGGCGTATCTGTCCGGCCTCTTGACATTAAAAAAATTGCCCAAATATAAGATGATTAATTTATTTACCTACGATATTATAGATTCTTTTTCATTCAATCTCGTCAGTGACTCATAATTTATCAAGTAAGTACCCTCATAAGTTAGATCACTAGACGCATACTTAAGAGCGTTTACGCCGTACGGCAGACTCCAAGTTTAGGTATTGACACGTTGTGCGGTCATTCCCTCTCGCATTACTCGCGCTGCCGTCCAGGTACAGAGCACACAAATAAATTGATACTTTTTCACAAAATGAAATTAAATATATAATACAAGTTATTTAAATTGAATACTATGGAAAATTAACGGTTACACATTTAACATGAATTAAATTTTGAATATTTATGTAAGTAATAATAACATCTGGTGGCCACCGGCCACCCTTGTCGCACCTATCATATTGTTACACCATAGTACATGGGTATAGTAGTTTATTACTGTCACGTAATAGGGTTTATTAAAACACGAGCGAATAATATCCCGCAAGTGTTTTAATACTCATTATATGCAATACATAAACTACTTTATCTACACTCATCCACAAATATAAATAAAACAAAAATATCGTGAATTTTAAGTTTTCAAAAACAAGTGCTTCTTTGGCGTCCCTTTTGCTCTCTTTGCCGTCCCGTTTTGCTCTAAGTTTTTGATTTTTGAGAAAAATAACTGTAACATGTTGCATAATGGTCATTAATTATGCAACAGGTAAATGACCTTTATTTTCATTTTAATTATCTTTGTTAAAAAGAATGTCATTTGAGGTACATCATTGAGATAATAATTTTAATATTATGTCATGAGTGTAGATATTTTTTTGTGTTGTGTTGGATATCGAGGAAGGCTTATAAAATAGCCTAGCTATTTTATAACCGACATTAACGCGAGCGAAGCCGCTGGCGGCCACTAGTATGATATAAATACTCGTCGCGAGATTTACTTGTGTATATCAGCGATTGAATAAATAAAGAGATATAAATAATAGAAGCAAATCTTGCCACAAGCATATATATCATATAACTAGCGCTCAGCCCGTGGCTTCTTTCGCGTATTGTTGGTTATTATATAGTTAGCCTTTCTAGATGCATGGTCTACCTCACACAAAAACAATTTTCAAAATTGGTTCAGTAGATCCAGCAATTACCTCCTACAACGTCACAAAAAAACAATTCACAAACTTTTATCATCACAGCCTTTATAATTCATTCCAATACTGGAAGACAAGACCTCTCCTTTTCAATGAAGGAGTATAGGCTGAAGAAGGGGGATAGTAGTCTACCACGCTCGCATAATGTGGATTGGTAGTCAATACCTTTTATCCCTTTGCTGGCCTATTAGTCGCCGTCTACGACACCCATTGGAGCATATGGGGTGATGCTATTCTACTCTGCCGGTATCACGTATGGCTATTCACAAACTTACATAAACTATTTACAAACTTCAACTCTTTATCATATTAGTACATACTTACCTATAGATTTTTTCAAAATGCAATTTAAGTTTACTTTCTTGTTTTTAGAGCAATTAAGTAAAATCTTTGTTTTTAAAGTTTTTTTTTTCAGTAATTTTTTGTATAGTTATTTTGACACGGTTCATTCGCATTTTCTTTAAAGAGCCTTTCATTTGATACCCATATTCTGGTAGTGCTAAAAGTAACAAATCTTGGGTAGTCGATAATTCTGCATTTAAAGTAATTTTATTTTTTATAAAATTATTTAGCAAAAACCATTGACTTTGCTAAGTAAAAAATACACAGATTGGAACATAGAACCTCCTTTTGAAGTCCGTTTATAACCTGAAAGAACACATAAGGACAAACAAACATAGGGACAAGAACGAACAGTACAACAAAATTGTACAGAATCAAGGTGTGGAGGGAAAGCCAAAGCAAGGACCACGGGATTATCGTATGTACATACCTATGATATTTTAAAGAATTATTCTCCATCTCTTAACCGTTATCGAATATTACTATGTGGACCATAATATTAAAAGAATAATCCTCAAACTTCTAACTTTTGCAGTTTTACCCTCAATCATCAGCTCACCTGAAAAACCTGATATAATAGAAATAGAAAGAAAAAAACTTAATTCAACTGTCGATCTATACGTTACGTAGGTACAGATAATATTTAAGGAATTATCATCCAACTCCTAACTAATAGGAGTTTTCAGCTTACCTGAATAACATAAAATGATACAACTATCGGTTTATAAATACATATATTAATTCAAGAATTATCATTCAACTCCTAATCATGGAGGAGTTTTACCTGCCATCACCAGCTCATTAACATGATATGATGACTACCAGACGCAAATACTTCAATAGCTTCAGGAAATACAATTTGAAGCATATATTACCTGCATATAAAATTTGAGAGTTGCTCTCGATTTCCTCGGAATCTCATCATCAGATCCTGACTTGGTGACAATAGCACCATATCAGAAGTATTTAGAAAATAGGTCCACAATTAACAGAGATATCCGTGAACATTCATAAAATAATACATAGAGTGCAACATAGAACTTTATATAAAGTCGGTTATCAATACTAAAAGTATCAACACCATCGTTCGTTCTGTAGTAACATTACGAATATTTACGCGTGATCACGGAGCTAGCACCGAGCGACGTGACCTCTCTCCGAGAAGCCTCATGGGCGACTGATTTGAAAGCGATTGCGCGGACTGTTTTAAACTGATTTTTAAAAAATTGTTATAAATATATTATAGTTTATTCAGAAATCATTTTTATACCAAGATTTAGAGTATATATTCTTCTTTTAAATTACTTCATTCGTTTCTTCAAATAAGGGATATTAATTGTTAGAAATAGCAATTTTCCAAATCGTATTTTCATAATACTTGCAGTGTGATTTGATTTTTTTTTAATTAGTAATTCTATGAAATTTAATTTTTTTCCTTTACAACTATTTTGTTCGGGATATTGTCAGTTACACAGTATTTTTTATTTCATTGTAATATTAGCCTTTTCGGATATTAAGGGCTTCGAAATTGCATCTAAACGTAAAATTTTAAAAATGCTGTTAAGATATTTTGTTATAATTTATGAATAAAGAATTAAATGAAATATTTTCCTTTACAACTTTTTGCGAAAGAATATTATCTAGTAGTTTTTATAAAATGTATATTGGCAGAATAAGAATTCATGGAAATTAAGAAGCTCAAAAAGTGCCGATTTTCGCAAAATACGCGTAAACGCTCTTAATAGATTTTGTATCCAAATAAAGTATTCACATATAGGTGCGGGTTTCCGGCCGTACCTCAACATTTTCAAGATGTTATTAAATTTAATCTACGAGGTACTAATATTGTTTATAATTGTTTCTACTTTAGTTTTCTACAGGTCCACAGCATGACAGATCAACATAAACTATAAATTTTCTTTAATTTTCAATCAAAACGTACTTGATATAAAATGCAATTTTCAGGTTGGATGATTATCATTAAATATTTTTCATTCATCACATTAAAAGACAATAATGTGATTCCCGCCTTAGTAAATGATTGTCTAGATTTAGATATATCATCTTCATGATTTATAAAAATCGAAGACTATGATCTGACATTACCTATATAAAGTTGGTTGACTGGACTTTTCCCAGAAGAATCAATACAGTCACACGACTGTCGTAAGCATCGAGCACATGAGCTCGATGGTCGTAAGCGAATATAATTAACCTGAACAAATGAAGAATTTGATTACCTTTTTTTAGTTAAATTGTTTAGAAGTGTCTCATGTCACAGAATGCGTCAAGGTGGGTCCACATTTGTCTGACATTCTAGTGTTACAGATGTGTTTCTGATGTTACCCACCTATAAACAACTAGCTGTTTACAAGTTAATTTCATACTACTGTCAAATAACATTGAATTTGCAGTTAAAAAAATTAGTACTAATTATCAAGATAAAAACTATCCTATCTTTCAAGTTGGATCAAACTGCACACGGTGTACAAATTTGATTAAAATCGGTTAAATAGTTTAGGAGTCCATCGCAGACAAACAACGTGACACGTAATTTATACATATATTTATTAAGGTTAACAAATAAATCTGTTGAAAATTAATGACTCTCATAAATAGATATCATTCTCGCATTTGGCAGTAAGCTCACAGGAACAGAACTATGTCATGTTTCAATACAATTTATGATCTGTACCAAATTTCATTCAAATCCGTTGAGCCGTTGTTACGTAATCGACAAACCAACATCCCAATAACTAAACCTTCACATAGGAGAATATTTTTTAACATTTACCGAAACCCAATTCCTCGTCGTCATTTTGGTCCGATAACTGGTCTTGACCTTCCGGCTCATTCTCTTGAAGGTTGGTACGAGCCTCAAACATTTCTATAAGATTCCGTGTGTTCCTAATCACAGAATCCATTGCCAAAAAAACGCCACACACTCTATTAATAAAATTGTCACAAAAAACACAGAATACACTAGAAATACTGAAACTATACTGATTTGGTAGACATTATCAATTTTGTACGACTAAAGATATGTTGAGATAACAAGCTTTAAAATGACTAACCCACTGTGTAGATATTTTTTATCAACGCTTCATGCATGTTTATAGCTGAAAACGTTAATTGTGTTTTTCAATCTAAACTTAATTCCTAAAATAAGATTTGAGTAGAGTTAGATTTCTTTATAAGTAAGAGTCTGTAAAAAAAAGTTTTATTTTTTATTCGTAGATGAGAGCAATGAATCCTCAAAACTTACAATGAGTTTGTGTTTAAAGGTAAAACTCATTTGTGTTTTGTTTTTAAGAACATAAAAGGTAAAAAGAAAGATAGTATAATATGGCTATTATACTCGTCTCCTTTACTAAAAGCACTGGCAGTGAACGCATATAAAACAACCTTTCTGTATCTATACTAATAATAAAGCTGAAGAGTTTGTTTGTTTGTTTGTTTGGTTGAACCCTAAGATCTCAGCAACTACTGACTCAAATTGAAAAATTCTTTTTCCGTTGGATAGTCCATTTATCTAGGAAGGCTATAGGCTATATAACATCACGGTACGTCCAATAGGAGCTGAGCATTAATGAAGAATGTTGCAAAAACGGGAGAAAAATATTTCATTTCACAGCTTTCCCTGCGTGCGCTGCGTAAACGGTTAAAGTTACGGAAAAATTATGTATGACAGAATTATTCTCCATTAAATTTTCTAAAAAAAAGTCTTATGTATAAAAAGGCATATGTTTATCTTTTATGGTTGACTCACTATAACCTTTCTTTGTGGTAATCAATTTTTTTTTTAATCAAAAGTTTATCTGCGATGGTGTTTTTGTATGCATGATATTATTCCTCATCAAAATAAATACATTATTTATCACAAGCATTTAATTTTGAACAAAATTGTTAATTACCTCATTTGATTTCAATGAATATCTTAAGAGATATTCATAGTTTGAAATAAACGGAAAATAATAAATTTTGATTTTCAGAGCTTTTGTTGTGTGCGCTGGGTAAACGGTTAAAGTTACGCAAAAATCATGTATCACGGAATTATTCTCCTTTAAAAGTTCTAAAAAAAAGTTCCAGACTGCATTTATCTATCTCTTAAGGTTGACTCGCTATAACCTATTTTAGTTAATAAAATTTGTTCTAAAATAATGCATTAGATGCGAAGATATTTTTGTAAAAATCATATTATTCCTTATCAAAATTAATACTTTATTCATCACAAGTATTTAATTTTGTACATAATTGTTCTTTACATCATTAGATTTCAATGAATATCTTCAGAGATATTACAGTTTTAACATAACTCCGCAGCTAAATAATGATCAAGTACTACGCACGCATCTATACTGAGTTGTTTTTTTGTTTAGTTGAACGCGCTTATCTTAGGAACTACTGATCCCGTCAGATTCGGACGCATTAGAAACTAATAGGTTCAGAGACTCCTCCGAGGGAGATGCTCACCGGTCAGGAATCCTCTTTAAGAGTGATTCGACCTTAAAGCTTGAGGACCCATTGAGGTCGTCTCCTTTACTAAAAGCCCTGGTGACTTCAAGAAGGTCATCAGAGATAGATAGCCTGCAATAAAAAACCACCTAGAAGGAGTCGAACGCGCGAACGAAGGGTTCCGTGCCATAGATTTTATCAAAAATCTCCAAAAATTATTTGAAATTTAAATTAAATATTTTGTTAATATTTCAAGTTTCTAGCTGTTATTATCGTTAATAAGACCGAGAAATAAAACACGTTTGTTGTTGTATTTTAAAAGTGAATAATATAACTAAATATTCTGTGAATACTTCAAGCGTCTATCTGTTGCCGTTATCAAAATCGACCAAAAAAGTCACGCTTATTTTATGGGAGCCCCTTCAATATTTATTTTATTCTATTTATTAGTATTTATTTTATTCTATTTATGAAATAATAATTAGCATTGGTTACTCTTACCATATTGCTTTTAATGTTTTCTTTTAATTTAATTGTATACTCCACTTTTGTAATTTACTAACATAGTCATAGTCATTAAGAAATTGTTACTAACACCTATGGATTTAAGTTGTCCGAAATAAACAGATTTTATTTATTTATTTATTATATGAGTCTTAGTAATAGGATCCCGTTTTACCCTTTGGGTACAGAATCCTACAAAGGGGAACTACTGATCTGAAAAATTCTATGATTGTCTATTTATCGAGGAACACTATAGGCCAGAGCTTCCCAAACTTATTTTCATAGTGACGCCCTTATGAATTTTCAAATTTTTACGAGCCCTCCCCCCGTTATAGTAACAGCCAAGTTAAGTACATACCAACAAAAACGAAAACATAGCTTTTTTTGAATTATTTAGGCGTTAACGAATGCGCAAATATTTTAAAATTAGAAAGACTGAAAAAAAATTACCATAAAAACATAAAGTAGCACAGACAAATTTCGACGGCGAAAGCAATGTCCCGGTAGCGTAAAGATGCTTATTCGATTTTTTCGCCCGCGCTGGACGGTCGATTTTTTTCAGTGTATTTTCTTATTTTAAAAACAGAGCATCTCAAAACAGGGTTCGAGTTTAGAAATCGCGACTTACATTTCTTTGTCTACATTTATTTTCGTTCGACTAGCTCGCTAAGCTAGCTAGACAGCCATTCTATGTGGATCGTCTCACGACGCCCGCCCCCGGGATAGAACCGCGACACCCCAGGGCGTCGCGACGCACAGTTTAGGAAACCGTGATATAGGCTTATATACCTCCATAACATTACTCTACGACTAATAGGAGTTGAGCATCAATGAAAAATGTTGCAAAAACGGGAAATCCACGCGGACGAAGTCGCGCAGGCGACTCGTATTACACGCCGTATTTCGCGGCGCGGCGGATTGTAAACTGTGAGAATTGTTAACCAAAGAAAACCATTTGTTGATAAATCCGTAATAGATTCTATCAATATTAGTCTGTATAATCGAATGGAGATCGCTTATTATTGTTAGGTTCAGGTTATTTTTTTACATCACCAAGCAGAGTGGAATCTCATCATTCTCACAGACTACAATCCGCCACGCCGTTTTGTAATTACGGCGTGTTAAACGATCCCTCTACGACATAATACATAATGACTGTGGTTTTAAATAATTGTTTAATGACTCCTTCTTGGTTGAATGGTTTCAATCCTGGTAGGGACCAATGTTTGTGTGATAAACATGAACATTTATACACAGGTTATTGTTAAAAATACATAAAATATTTTATATGTTTACTAGTATACATAACACAATTTCAAGGGGTTAACGGGTTCATTTATGGTATGAGGGGTGAAACTTAGGGGGCGAACGGGTCCGAGACCCCCAAAAGGGGGCCAGCAGAGCTACAGGTAACATTCGGCTATAGACAAAGTCACATCTGGCAAATTCATAAGCATAAACGAAGTGCAAATCTGTGTTTGATAGAGAGATGAAGATGATGAAAACAGAGTTTATAAATGTTAAAATTATATCTATCTACCTACATGCTTGGGGTATAAAGGTTTTTCGTTTGATGAAATCTATGTCTTATAATTTAATGGAATCCTTTGAATATAAATGATTACGGATAAGGATGATCAAAGAACTTCGCCCAACCCACCTGAGTTTTACGTAACCACGACCTTTTAGGAATCGAGTAGGTACGGTAGCTTTCCAATTATTAAATTATTAACCAATTAACAAAAAAGTTGTTTTTTAGGTATGTAGTAGAAGAAGAAGAAGAAGAGGCGAAGCTTATCCAAAACTTCCGTAAGTTTTGAAAAAAACATTATCCAAAGCGACACACGGGTATAGGGACGCTCCGTACAGAGTTTCTACACTTAGCGCCAAAGATTCATATTGGGTGGATTCATATCGTACTCAATATCTAGGCAAGATATATTCAATTTGTCGCTAGTGTCGTAACTCAAGAGTACGAAGCGTCCCGATATCAATGTCGATCGATCAGGATAGGTTACTATCACAGAAATAATAATGAAGAGGATATCTTATTATGTATTTAGAGGATCTTTATTATTTTGTTCTGTGGTTACTAATGGATCCGGCCCTCGTACGGTTAATATATGAAATGCAAAAAGTTTACGCCAAATATGCCAATATAGGACAATCAAATTGAAATGTCGGCTGCTTAATTATAGAAAAACAAATGCCTGGTATCCGGCCAATAGGCTTCTTGTAAATTAAGTACCAAGGAAGGTATTAAAAGCCTCAAGGACTTTTCTGTGTCAGCATTATAGGTGAAATTTCTACAGCATAAATTAAGGTTTTATTTTAGACATCATTAATTTTATTTTATACAAGATTAAAAGGTTATGACGTGATTAGCTCTTAACTTTTAAGAAAACGGTTTTATAATATGTATTGTATGTAACTTCGTAGTAGGTAATCTAATGATAGGTACCTAATTTCTTTGAAACTTTTATATGTCACTAACCTAACGCTCCGCCCGTGAATTCGTCTGCACCAATTTTTAATATAGCTTATGTCACTCAGTGAAAACGAAGCATTCTACTGACAACTAAAATCAGTTCAATAGTTTTTGAGCACTACCAGCATACAAATATTTCACTCTAAATTCTGAAGCACTATAATATTAATAATTAAGGGATACTCAAATAATGCCTATTCTTGAGTTTCTGAAAATTGCAGTACTTTGTACCGAGTCGTCAATTTTTTATCTCTTGGGTTTAGGCAAAATAAACAAATTTGTTAATTTGAGAAACAAGACAAACCACAGAATCAAAACAAACGTTTAGAGGCTTGTATAAATAATAACATTAAAATAAAGCATCATAATAAAATATAAAATAAGGCCTCATTTTTCAACCGTTAGCCACAGGGGAAAAATATCTCTGAGTAATCCCAAAACCTCAACAAAGCTTTCTTTACGAGCTAGTAGAGTAGCAGCCAAGCATGAAAAGGGTTAGAAACAATTTTTGAGCGATTAATTGGATTAAGGATTCCAAGCGTAATTTTAACAGAATCGGTCACTTTATTCGGAATTTAGTATATTTTGTTAGGCATTTTAGCGAAAGCGAGCTTTGAAATGAGATCTCTAAAGATCTCACTTCGACGCTTACTTAGATTTCACCCGTCATATTTTAAAGGAAATCCTTAGTTTTGTTGGGTAAACTGGAAACAAAATTGAGCATGGTATTCTATAACAACATTAAGTAATTTAGAGAATCGTATATTAAAAACATTCGATCTAACTAAAACTAGAAAATAGCTTAGTGGTTAACACAGCCGCCGGGATTGCGGAGGATGCTGGGTCCCGCCTGCCTGAGGCAGGTCGATTTATTCAGTGTAGGTACTTTTTGTATTTTTAAAAATATTTATGCGTTTGTAAATGCAGAAAATATTCCATATTCTTTGTGAAATATTCGTTAGCGTTTGATAGGTAGGTATACAAATTCGATGTGAGATGCGAAGTGAGAAGTAAGATCTTTACTTTATAGAATGGCACGGAGATTTATTAAATACAGATGCCAGTGATATACGGGGTTAACACAGCCTCTGTACACAAATTTTAGATGAGGATAATTTAGTGAATTGGAGTAGGGTAACTCGGGGTAATAGAAACTATCATATAAGTTTTGGATGAAAGGGATACATTCGTTTACTATATCAATTCTACCGGTGAATGGGAGCTCTGAAATCTTACAACATACCAATAAGGCAACCTATATCTTTAGTCGTCCCGTGACTAATCCCGTGATATAATAGTGTTGACCTGTAACGTTTTGTTCGCTTATTATGACTCCCTAACTATTATAACTGAGATTATAACCATCGACCTCTACGTCTCTACAACCATTCTGAGTATTGCATTTTGCCCGGTTTATTGAAAAATAACTTATTTCTTAGTTTGTTGAGGATTCTTAGCGAAATGCAGTTCCACCTTCGGCTTTATCTACGGAGTAGGTAATAAGACAATTGGTTATACAGGGTGTAAAAGACATGAACAGTCAAACGAGAACCATGTATTCTGCTCACCATCATAACATTTTTCTTCCTCCAGACTATACCTGGGAAATTGATAGTTACGATTTTATTGAAGGTCAAAGTCAAAATTTTTTTTTTTTCATTTTTTTATGAAAATGTATTCTATACTTACGTTATTTCTTAATTATTGTCCAAAAAACATCATAATTTTTTTTAGTATTTCATAACAAAAAATGGCTTCAAAACGTTAGCGTTCAATGTAGCTCACTCGATGCGCACGGACACTAACGAACGGGGCCGCCCTCTGGCAAAATTAACGCGGTTTTGCGAGTTGCGTGCGAGTTGAGCCCTTTACATTGCGCGGTACAATTTGCAATTTTTATTAACACCAAAAAATAAAAATCATTTCCCAGCAATATTTTTTTGAAATATGTCTTATTTTGATGTATAGAATACGTGGTTCTCGTTTGACTGTTCATGTCTTTTACACCCAGTATAGTCTTTGGCTTTATCTAACTTTATATCAAACTTTTATTACACATAGACAAATTACGTAAACCCGGCAGAATCAACTTAATTTTTATTCGTAGGGTACAAATGTTTCACAATCGAACAAGTAATGGAATTCAAAAGGAAATCTCTTTCCTTTTGAACATGTTACTTTGGAACTATTTCTAAGAAGTAGTTGCTACGCAGCTGTACGCAGCAGTAATCTCTTTTGGAATATAAAAGAGAAAATGTACCGCTTTGTGAATGTTTAACAACATTTTAAGATTATCTAAATGGTAGGCGTTCGTGTAAAAGTACAGATAACAATACACACTTACCGACAACTTTATCAAGCAATGGATTCTTTATATTATTCGGGTTTAATTTGTATTTGGTAACACATAAAGCCAAATCTGCAAGAATGAGTTATGGCCCAAGCACTGCCTCAAAATAGTGACAGGTTGCCAGTCTGTAGTAAGTAAAAATGAGCATCAAACCTAAAAGTAACCTCACGGAGTATATTGGTTATATAGATAGTCTTTGCTAAATCTTTATTTATATTTTTTGTTTTATGTTATACTCTAACTAAAAAATCACAGCAATTCGGGTGGGTGAATTAAGACCAATTAATGAGTTTGTGGAGGTATTCGTTAAAGATCAAATTTAAATCATGTTTAAATACTTAGTAAATTTCAGTAGCTAAGTATAAATTAAAGTTGCTAAATAAAGAATATTTATTTAATTTTGGCGTTACATATTGTATTTACCTTTCATGATAATTTATCAATTTCAATAAAATTTAAAAGATTTACGGTCAATCTACGCTTGTTCTTTCATTCTTTTATATTGAGTGAGATAGCTATATCTATTTCAAATTACGCTTTACCTCGAATCTACGTTAGCTAACAGAGCTCAGCAAATTAGCTAACATTTGTCAGCACAAACCTACGAAAATAAAGAATACAATTCCTTATTCTGACCATTGTGTTTCAACATTACTTAGAGCAAATTGGTTTGTACATCGTAAAGTTCAATCTTTTTTAGATATTATATTTCTATTGTAGATCCTTCTATTGTATGATAATTTTATATTTTTTGTATAAATTTTGAAAAATAGTTAATTATAGGTTGAGATAATCTCAAAATTTGCGCATGTAACATAGAAAGTGATGAGAAAGAATGGGAATGTACCTATATAGATGGAGAGGAAGACAGAAAAAAAGGCGTAAAAGATGATAATATTATGTAGCAAAGAAGGGTGTTATTAAAACATAAGCACCAAGCACTGACAAATTTCGACAGCGAAAGCAGTGCCTCGGTCACGTAGTGGTTAACGCAGCCGCCCGGATTGCGGAAGATGTTGGTTCGATTCCCGCCTGAGGCAGGTCGTTTTTTTTTCAGTGCATTTTTTCTAGTATTAAAAATATTTACGCGTTTGTAAACGCAAAAATTGTTCCATAAGGGTGTTATTGTTGAAAAGACGGCTGATGGAGAAGAGTGAAAAAGGAAAACATATTACGCTGACTCCAAATAAAATTGTGAGCAGGGCAGGCATATGATGATAGGTATAGTCCAGGTATTAGACCAGGTATTAGGACAATATCCCCATGTAAGTCTGTCATCCGTAAGCCATGTGATGCCGGCAGAGCAGAATAGCATTACCCCATATCTTCCAATGGGTGTCGTAGAAGGCGACTAATGATCCAGCAAAGGGACGGGGAATTGATCACCTCATACTCCGTCCACCAATCCGCATTGGCCAAGCGTGGTGGACTACTGCCTAAACCTCCTTCGATGACAAGGAGAGGCCTTGTGTACGAGCAGTGGGTCGAATTATAAAGGCTGTTATGATGAAGTCTGTCATCGAGTAACGGGTCGGCGAATGCAAGACCGCTTTTTCTATTGTGGTCTTGTTTGTGGTCGTAAGCGTTCGTTATGTAGACAGTTCAAGTTACGGGAAAGCAGTACGAAACATAATAGGAATTTTCTGCAGAGAAAAACTGTACAAGAAAATTAAAAAAAGAAAATCATAAGGTTTTTAATTCCCATGCGTTTCGACTGTTTTTATAATAAAAATATATCATATGTTAATAATGTTTTAATTTTAAGGAAGTTCAACAGCTTATTAATGGCGCAGCATTTAGATATTAAACTTAATTGAATTTCGTTAATGCTTTTACTTGTTTGCTATTTCTTAATTATTCGGAGTTTAACGATGTCTCTGAACTAATTTAAACTTATAACATTTTGAATTTCAACGAAAGATGTAGCAAAAGCAACCTTCTGACCGGTTCGCTGGCGTCGTCAACATGAAGGTAGCGTTAATTAGATGTCTTTTCAACATTAACGGCGAAAGCAATTAGAAATTGTAGGTACAGTACAGTGAAATTTTAACGTTGCTTATACGAAATCTTACACCCAGTAAATTTTGCAGTCGTATAAGTAAAAAATATGAAGCACTTTTTGCTCACAACATCGAGCACATAACCAACGCTGGCATCACAATAACTTTTAACGAGAAATCGTTTATCAATTTTTATATCACAAGTCGAATAATTTTAAAATGAAAATGTTGAGCGTATTGGAATTAACTGAAAGGATTTTAGAACTTAACCTTTTCAAGATTTTTGATCGCTTTGTCCGAAGAACTAAAGCTGCTACCTTCCAAAGTCCTTTGGAAGGGCTACCCTTTCTTTACTTTCAAAGCCACAATCGTGGCCATGTTTCTCATCGTATTAAGATTCATTAAAGTCAGTCTTTAATATTGACCACTCAGGTAAAATGTTGCAACAGTGCGGAGATTTAGGGATGATTGAGGATTAAGTCAAATTTCAGAACATTAGCATTAAGTATTTAAAAGTTAGAAAAGTAACTCAGTAAAATTGTTCAAATAATAATAACAATTAATTTATTTCAGACAAACAATGCTTACAAAGATGTAGAATAGTTAAACACCAATAAATGTGTTATTCTTGCTTAGTATGCGTTTAATATTTTCACTTATTAGAGAAACTTTGATAAAAAAAACTCCTTTCTCCTTGCGTTCTATCTACACTTCCTCATTTTTACATATAAGACTCAAACCTCTGTCATAGCCAACGAATTCCTAATTCGTTGGTCATAGCCGCTTCAGTAGAGGCGTTGGTACTTAAATCATTGCGGAACAATAAAAAACTCTCTCTTCTAATTATCTCAGTGGTTGAGTACACCACTGAGATAATTAGAAGAAATAAAATTATTCAGGGATTTACGCCTTTCATGATGTTTCCAATCCCTTTTAAGTTAAAGTGCTTTTATAAATATGTATACATTTAACTGCCCTTTGTGTGAAGTTCAATCTGAGTTAATCCTCTCGAGAAAATAAATAAAAGGTTTCTATATTTGTTATCTTTGAATCAACTTTATTCTGCGATAAAAGGACAAATAACAATTTATGATTACTAATTGACGAATGAATTTGAAAGTTTGGCCAAAAAGAATAATAGGACTAGTTTACAGTATTTTTTAAAATATTACCTACAATTATATTATAATCTAGGTTCTAGGCTTATTTATCAGGGCAAATTATAATAATATAGGCAAAGTTATCAATGTTACCTACTAGGACTTAATGATGCTACAGTAGCCTTCAATCTGAAATTTTATATCACATTGATGGTTCACCACTGCGGTCACACCATGAGTGTGAGTCTTGAAGAATCTCATGATTTAGGGCACATAAATCATGATTTTTGCTTAACTCAAAGGATCGATATGATAATGATAACATTTCCAGCTTCCCTGTCTTTACCGCCCTTCCGATTCCAACTCCCCAGGCACTCTAAACGGTTAATCGGCGTAGAGACAGACCACGGGAGATGCTCGCAGACTAGAACCTCTAGGGAACGTTGAATTATGTGTCTAATTTTATTAGACATGATTTAAAATTAAATGTTAGACGGGATTTATACCACGTATCTGTTTTGTTAAATGTCAGATAATTTACAAAACAGAGGTACGTGGTATAAATCCCGTTTTCTCACATTTAATTGAACACGTAAGTTAAAACAATACAAGATTTAAAATGTTTTAAAAATCTTGTCTTTCATTTTCTATTTAATTTGGTAGAAATTTTAAACATCTTCTAAGGAAGTTCAAATTATAAGCTACCAGCAAGGTCCTCGCCTTCTCGATAACCTAGTGACCCTGAGGACACCATCATCAGTCAGTCAAAAACAGTCTATACCTATTGGTAATACACACATGGATCAATGATACAAATAAAGTCACCGTTTTATATTAAAACGTCAACAAATATACACAATATTACATAGAGTATACCGTTAGAGCCATGGGTGTTCCGCTCATTCAGAAGCATCATTAAGTTAACGCATGGAGATTTATCTTTATATGACCCAAAAATTGTTAATACACAATTTGTAATATATGGTACTCATAGGTAAAACAACTAAAAAATATTTTTAGCAAAAAAAATACGAAAACCGACTTCAATGCGTACAAATTTAAACTAAAAAGTAAGAAATAAATGAAGTAGTTGAAAAGAGCGTCATAGAAAACCAAGGAAAGTATTGATACACTTTTATAATTCTTTATTTATAATTCATACTCCGATATATTTGGAGTCGGTGCCAGCCTAAGCAAAATAAACTTACCTAATAGATACGAACTTGATTAATCCATTAAGTATACATAATAATGAATGCATATTAAAGATGAGAAATAATCCGCCACTCCGTGAAGTTTGAAAAGTGCAAACACTATCCTTCTTGGCTAGCTGGCACCGGCTCCAAATATATCGGAGTATGAATTATAAATAAAGAATTATAAAAGTGTATCAATACTTTCCTTGGTTTTCTATGACGCTCTTTTCAACTACTTCATAAAAATATTATTTATTTTTAAGTCGGTTAACAAATAATATCACGTCTCAGACCTATATCTCATTACAAATGCCTGCCATTCATTCTAAGTAAGGTAAGTTAATGAACTATGAACCTAGTTATTTAACTTAAGTTCATAAAATAATTTGTCATAAGTAGTTTATGTGTTGACTATTGGACCTACTAAACAAAATTTTACTATTGCATATTAGGTAATGGCAAGTTCAAAAAAAAAATTGACATTATTTTTGTGTTCGTGGACGATATTATTATTTCATTACCAATGAAATTATCATTTTAACAAAAAAGTACTGAACCAATTTCGTATAATTTATACGGGACCACCTTTGGAGTATGTCCTTCCTAACGAAAAAAGAATCTTCAAAATCGATTCATAATTGACGGAGTAATCGCGGAACATACATACAAAAAAAAAAAAACAGTCGAATAGAGAACCTCCTCCTTTTTTGAAGTCGGTTGAAAAGACACTCTTACATGTAGTTGTGTGGAATTAAGAGTTTGCAAAGCGTGCGTTTTTTACAAATTTTACACAAGAAACCGAAACAACCGACTAATAGTACTACGTGATAATATAGTTCTTTACAATACAGACAACAGCAAGTCTACAAAAGCTGTCAATTTTTCAATAAATTTCAACCGAGACAATTTTACAATTCGTAGTCATCTTATGTGCAGTCGTGTAAACCTAATCAGACATATTTACGTGCTGTAATAATCTCGTTAAAAAGCCCCAGCACTTTCACTTTCAGTAGGAAAACCTTAGAAGTTTATTATTCTAAGAGGAAAACATATTTATGCTGTACAAAGAGGAGGACTAATGAAAGTTGAAAAGAAAAATTACAGAGCGTAAGCTCATTTTGGCGCCCAAAGATGGAACCTCCGGCGTCATATACTAAACTTATACGCATAGATAAATAACGAATGCGGCCTATATTTTGCGGCCGTTTATTTTCATATGCACGGCCAAGGTCTTTAAACTACAGAAGCGTTACGTAAACACACTTTAGCGTGGCAGGTTAAGGGAACGAGTCTACGTAAATCTGAATTTTGAATATATATGTATTACTGATTATTACCACAGAACACAGAAAGAGGTAAGTATAACCCAGAAAATCCGCATAGGACACATATTTATTAATACTTTAAAGGAGGTCAGGTACCGTATAAAAACCATATTTTTCTGTTGTTTGAGTTCGTGGCGCATGGCGAGCCAACATAATCGTTACGAATTACGATACGAAGTCAGATATTATCCACAATTTGCTGCTTCAGACTAATAAAATATATTCTTCCAATCTAGTATGCTTACAGACCATGAAGTTTTAGTAAGGAAACTGTTTTACGGGTAATAGAAGTTTTACTCCGCTATTTCACTTTAACTACTTTTCTAATACTGTCTCCACGGTATTCTCACGAATATTTTATTATTGACTGTCAATGTGAACAGTTTTAAATGACTAAAACTGAGCAGATCAAACAATTGCCTGAAAACGTAAATAAGCAGCATTACATGCAGCGGATAACTACTCCTTAAAAGAATTCTTTTGCATTTTAATAAAATTCGTAGAACTTTTCAATGTATTTTAAATTGCTTGCAATACAAAATTAAATCTTGAAAGTGTAAACGACCTCTCAGTTATTATACGAACGGAGATTTATGACTGTGCCGTGGAGCGTCATAAAATGTAGGATTAAATATTTGTCTGTCGTTAAATAATGCAGAAGAAAATTTAATCAAAACATGGCAAAACTGGTCTCTGCTTCGTAAAGTTTAATTTTTAAGTACCGTTAAAAAATATTAAAATTGGATCACGGTGTTATTTAACTATTATTAACAAAATCTTATAAGATCCGACTCCTTATTAATGCAAATGTTTTTTTTTTACTTCTAACTGTACTGTAATGAGTCTAGTTCACCAAATGTGGAGTCAAGCTTTTAAAATTAATTGAGCTTAGTTTTCTTAAAAATAGATAAATATAAAAGTTGCCAGTTTCAGGTGTAGTGCTGTAAACAAGGTTGATGTTTACTTGTAATTTGTAGATGCCGTACCTTTTAAAAATCTAAAGTGCTCTTCTATAATGATAAGGGTTACATAAATCTTCGGCGTCCGTATTGGTCGCTATAGTGGAAACTTCGCGAGATGCTACATGTTTCCTCTTTGCTTTTACAGGTACTGAGAAAAAAACAAGTAAAAAAACATCAGATACCACTCATACAATATAAAATTTGATTACTGCAATTATTACTCCTTATCTTTTATCAGTACCTATTCTAGCACAAAAACAGCAAATTTTCTTTTTAAAGTAATCGAGATCTTTGAATGTAATTATTTATATTTATAACGTTTATAAATATAGGTAGGGTATATTGAGTAGACATGTAAAGATAAACATTGGTATGATGTAAATTATACCGCAATGCTTTCCTTGTTGACAACGCACAGTCCTACTAAAGTTAGGAATAATAATAATTCAAAGTATGACAATCACTATCCTATTATTTCTAAATTATATAAAATATGTGAAATAAAGAATCTTCAAACCAGTAAAATTTTATGCAACACTCTCAAATAATATCAAAATCAAAACATGCTTACCCAGCCAACCAGGAATGTCAATTTTTGGCTAGACGACTAGACACAAATACACATTAATTATTCTTTCATTCAAGAAAAAAAGAAGAAAATATCCGCAGAAATCAGCGGCCGAATCTCAAACTTCTAAACATTGCTAAATACCTCTATATTTATGAGTTGTTGTGTATGTATATATTCGTATAGTATAAATAACTTTGGTAATCACTGTGTATTATTGTTTCATTAGGTTTCCTGTTCCTCTATTTTTGTTTCCTCGTTAGGATTTCTGTGTGATTTAATAATAAAAGCACTCCAAAATATCACAACAATTTATGAGTAGTAGTTTTCAAAATAGTTACGTCAGTTAGTCAACCTTCATTATGGAACATCTGTTGTGGCGCTGGATCGCCATATGCATTCATAACACCTTATATGCTCATGTAGTTAGCCGTCCAATCCACAGCGCACCACCACGCTTGAACTCCCTGACATTTATCCTAATGACCTTAACGTACATTTTTAGTAAGAAACCAACGAACATAAGTACTAACAACATAGTGTTGAACTCCTGCGAGCTCTCGGGGAACGACACTGATTAAAGTGAAGAAAGGTGGAGTAGCAAAATGTAAGTGGTTACCTCTCAGCTTGTTCTACATTCGCAAGGTACGCGCGGACTAAACTAAACGACCGACACTCGTAAATTTTTAATGAACGCAAGGTCTGACGTGACAGAATTCAAAATTTAAATTGTAAAAGACTTAAAACGTTTAAAATAAAAGGTTTAAAAGGTCAAACTCTGACTAACCGTGTTGCTGTCCATTGGAAGAAACCGCAAGTAGTGTTATGAGAAGTGATGTCAGTGCTTGCTCTCCAGTAGATAATATTTTGTGTTCTATATTTATATTTCGCTTGGGAGGTGTGCCAGGCGTTCCGATAATAATAAGTATCCATAAATGTTATTGTGAAATATTTGAAATGAAATTTTAAATCATTCATCTAGTTCTTCTCCTCAAAAAGCAATAATAAAAACAGCAACGATATGAAAACGTTTACTAGTAATGTGTAAGCTACATGTAAACAAAAATTGTCACGTAATACCGGGATAAATAAGTCATCGAGTTCACGCAACTGGGGGATAATGTCCATGATAATGTCCCTGATATAATAATGTTATTGAATCATGCCATCTCACCGTTTAGATTTCTTCTGAGAAATTGATTAATACTCATTAGAATGCTCCCTAAAATATCAACAATATGATTTTTAAGGGTAACGTGTTTTATCCACGAACCTGTACCCATATGTATAATGATAATAATAAAATATAGAATAGAAAATACATGGTATGGAGAAATTGGGTATATTCAGATACTGCGTACAAAAAGTTTACAATTTCCGTTTAGCATTTTAATCAAATGTGGCATTCCCACTGAATGCACGTTTTTCACATCATTGGACAGCAAACAATAGCAAGCAGAATCAATTCAGATTGGGTGTGGATTGTTCGTGCCCTGTACTGGGTTTTATTACAACAATATATTATTACTCAAATGACTGAGGCTAATAAATAATGATAATGAGCTCATGATGACAACATTATCGCTTTCCTTTATAAAAGATTGTGAAAATTTTAAAATGAATTTCCAAAGAAACACCGATTACTTAGAATAGTTTTTTTTTTAATTTATATATCAAAAACAGCAACATCTAATGATCTGCTATTAGTTTTAATAGTGTAGATAACTACATAAACATTCCAGCAGCTCTTTTGCTAATAAAACGTTAGCCGACTGGTGCAGATAACACCCGTTGGTAAACGGAACATACAACGGAATTCTTGAATTACAGCTGCATTTATAATTTTTGGCTCATTTGCAGAAATAGCTTATTCAGTAACATTAAAATTAGTATAATTAATTCCAAATTAATTATACCGGTAAATCGAGTTGGAAATAGCAATCTTAAAACACTATTCGCAGATTTCTTACCGGAGGAAAAGGGGCACAAATCCAAAAATCCGTAAAGATTGGCACGGTTACAAGCACTGTAAATGAACACTGAACCGTTCTTTCACGCACTAGTAGCAATATAATAAAACTTACACACGTGTAAACATGCGCGGGAGTCTTTGGACACTGACTGGAGCGGAGTCAGCGGACGGATACAACGGTGACTCACATTTGTCAGCCGGTCTTTAGAATCACGACGGCCGATGCAGAAGTGATCGCCCAACTAATCGGCTTGGATACACACTTCGATGTGCCGTCATAATGACTCACATTTGCGATGACATACTAAATTACTAATCAAGTATCGTAATGATGGTCAATTATGATAATTTTGTACACAAAGACATGGAAAGCGCGATGAATTATATCAGTAGAGTAAATTACATTAGATAATAATAATCATGATCTGTAATTAAACTTTAAGCCGAACTTGTATATGTACAAGATGCGACCGATGATTTCTAAAAGGATAATGAATATGTAAGCGGTATTTCAATAAAAGGTTGATGAATATGTTAGCGATTGTGCCTAGTAAAAACAGCAGAATACATATTTCAAACATGACCTAACATTGTTTGCCAATTACAGAAGTTAACTCATGGAAAGAGTGTATAATAAAATGTGATTAAGCTATCTCAGAGCACAGGTTTTTAATAAAACCAGATTACAATGACAGAATGAATTGGTAGAGCTGTAAGTCGAGTTGAGTTGCTTAGCAAATATAAATGAATATTTGCTTTTTATCGCACAACAACCCTCTAGGTTGACATTTCCATAATTAGAGGAAATTAACATTTTCATAGATACATACAATCACTCTCATAATCCCATAAGATCAAGCAGAGAAATAGTAACATTTGGTAACACATAAAGCCACATCTGACAGCCAGGCCTGAAAATAGCTACAATACTGTGAAATATTTTCTTTTAAATTATGGTTTCATTAGTCATGCATTCAGTTTTTCATCTTATAACACTAAATTAATAGCAATGCCTTCATTAAAAATAGATTTGGCGGTCAAATGCTGATAGGCTTACATGTTTATAATATCCATTGTAAATATGTAAGTTGAATTTCAAGCTATACCCATATGACCATCTTCATCCACTAGTTAGGGTGGAGTACGCCAACATTTAAACAGGCGGTTATTATTTCACAAAGTATTTATGTCAACGATTACCGAGTGTTAACTGCAGCCCTACAATAAGATTATATAAGCAGTGCCAATAATAACAGCCCGTTTTTTTATATGTTCGAATATTTATATCAGTTTTGAAGGCGAGCCTATCAAAGCAAAATACTAATACGCAACCAGTAAAAGTATGTTAAAGGTTATATTTTTATTTCTTTGACATTTATAGTTTTTTCTTACATTTATGTTTGACACAAATAAGACCTACATTCGTAATATTGAATAAACATTGGAATTAGTTTCCAAATGAGTGCTATCGTATCTGAAAGACTTTTTTCGACTACACTACTTAAATACCGCCGACTTGCGAAATCACCTTTCTCCGCAAAACTTAAGAATACTTTGCTTTTTTAACAAAAATTATAATATTGTTAATTTTAATCACTATTAATCTTAATTTTTATAACTAATAATAATCTCATTATGTCTGATACTTAATTATTAATTAAAATCAATAAATCTACCTTTCGTTTTATTTTACTTTCAGTTTTAATCTCACTCAACGTCGCTATCTGTATCGCCGATATTTTTAGATAGGACATATTTCTAGTAAAATACTTGATGGTTGCGATGATATCAGATTCAAAATTTTATAAAAAAATTGGTAATTTTCCAAACATTTTGTAGCTTGTTAATCATTTTATTGCTTATGATCTGTACCTACGACTAGAGTTGCAGTCTCTTCTCTCTCCTAAGCTGCTCCCAATTTATTTGGGGTCGGTGACGTATATTTTGCCATCGACATATTGCTATAGAATTTGGCATTTGATTTTTATGGCAGACCAATTCTCCCTGGGAAACACTAGATTCCCTTAATATGGTTATTAAATAGAAGTTATAGATAGTAGTAATATATAGGTATTATTATTCCAAATGGTGAGAGTAACTCAAATATTTCGAATTACGAATATTAGCAAAAAGATTTTGCATAAATTTTAACAATATTAATTTCATTACGAGCCACCAAAGTATGAACTTAATTAGATACATATTATTGCTTGCCGTTGTCTGCAGGTACTGCAGAAATAATTGTTCATAATTACTTCAAAAGCCTTACAATATAACGAATAATTTTCAATTAAGTTGACGTCTGTGAATTAATGTCACTCAAGGGTTTGGGTTTACTGGCTGGCGACAAATTAATTAATTAGGTGGTGCTCTAATTGAACGATCCTGTCTATAACATTAATGAATGTACGTACAGCTGGGACTAAAAAGATGTACAGTTTACGTTCCAAAAATGTGTATAGTTACATATGCGTTATTGTTGCTGTAATAGAGAATCCATGATCGAATAGATAGTTATGAACAATTATTTTAGGATGTGACTGTACAGTGTCTATGTTATTGATAATTACATTAAAATTCTCCATTTTAATGAAAATGTTTTATATTATAGCTATTTCTTACGCATGCAGTCTTTTCAAGAAAGTCGGGATATAATTCTTACTTGGGCTCTCGCCAACGGGGACGCATTGATTTTCTTTCACCATGGATGATAAGAACTTATAATATTTCGTTACTTATTTATTATGTAATCTTTTATTAATTAATATACGAATAATACCAATTGTCTTAATGTTTACAAATTTATATAAGTATCTATTTAAATTTTTGTTAATATAGTTTTGTATTTTTAACCAAAATACAATAAGTATCTATTAGGTATTCTTCACTACATTAAATCCAGTCGATTACAAACTACTATTGCGCTATTTTGTTTCTATTCGAATCAAAAATTTACAGGTATATTTTTTTAAGAATTACAAAGTTGGTACAATTTTAGAGCCTGTCCAATATGGGTTACTCGTTTACTTTAAAGTACCTAGTTCTTAGTTTCTTACCGGAATCTGCGACAACAGGACCAAGCGGATCAAAGCGAACGCGATGTTCTACCGCTGCACGGGCTGCACAAACGAGGTCAGAGAAAAACCGATGCCTTCTTAAAGCCAGCTCATCACGACCTACGGGCGTAGCTGGAGGTTCTTGTGGGCCTTCGCTAGCACAATGGGAGGCAGATGTTCTTTCGAACACTTCATCATCGTCAGAGCAAGACTCCTGTTTACTATTTACTCGCTGCTCAGATATACCGTTACTACTGCTCGTAGTAGACTTCAGAATCCCTGACGACTTTCGTCTGATGCCAGTACGCACATCCACATTAGTTCGAGCCAACTCCTGTTCAAGTCGAGCTAACTCTTCCAAAGTGGCAGAATCTTGGCGGCAGTCCACTGAAAATCTTTTGAAATCGAGCCGTGTTCGCTTATAATCCACTGAAAACCGCTTTTTGGACAAGTTGCTTTTATATGGAACACGATATATAGTTTCTTCATCTATGGTGTCGTTAGTCGAATCATCAAATGCCACTTTATTTTTTTCATTATGCTCTAGTTCACAAGGAATGTCTGATTCTTCTTCTTCAACTTTTCCAGTGTCTTCGGGTGTAACAATATCTTTAGGAGCATCTTGTGGTTGTTTATTCACAGTTTCCTTAACCTCTTGCAAGTTTTCATTGGCTTGCTCTATCTTAACGTTAGACTCTGCCATTATATTTAATTCTTCTGACTTACACTTACTTTTAGTTACTTTTTTATTTGGCCGCGCACAGCAACTTTTGAACATAATTATAACCTTAATAGTATAAAATATAAACTCTATGATTTACGAATAAACATTGAATAATAAACTATCAAGAACAATATAACAATGAACAAGAACTTTTCTAAATAGGATATTTATGAACTTTACTACTTGTTTAATTCACGAATGCATAACAACGGTATAATAAACAATTCGTAGGGTTGTAGCTGAGTATTGCAAAATGGGGTCGGCGGCCGGCCGGGCGCGCGGCGGCGGGCGACTGGCGGCACTGACGCAGGGCGGGAGAGCGGATGCGCCCCGCCGCGCCTGGCGCATCCTGCCACCCACACAGCACGCAGCTCTCGGGATTTTTGGGACCCTAACCAACCCTCGCCTCACCGCTACCAGTAATCATGCAATATTTTTTTGTCATAAAAACAAGTTTATCGTTGTTATTCGCTGAAGTAAAGCCAACAACTGAAATACGAGTATTAATAATGAAGACTCTTAGATACCTATAATGTAAGTACTTAAGTTAAGAAATGTACTACATATTAACATAATCCCTACTATCCGTACTAATATTTTAAATGCGAAAGTAACTTTGTCTGTCTGTATGTTACTCTTTCACGTCTAAACCACTGAATCGATTTAGATGAAATTTGGTACAATTATTGATTAGAGAAAGGACATAGGCTACCTTTCGTAGCGAAAAAAAAGCATGAAAGGAGTTAAAATAAGGGATGAAAGTTTGTTTAGAAGTTCGTCATTGTTGTGGATGGAACTAGGCATTTAGGTACTCCATCATATCAGCCTTTATAATTCGACCCACCGCTGGATCACGAGGCCTCTCCTTTTCATCGAAGGCTTAGGCAGTAGTCCATCATACTTGCCCAAAGCGGATTGTTGGACGAAGTATAAGGTGATCAATACCCCTTTGCTGATCCATTAGTCGCCTTCTATGATACCCATTGAAGGATATGAGGTGATGCTATTCTACTCTGCCGGCCTCACACTGCTATGCCGGCATCACACGCTTAAATTTAGACACTTAATAAGAAATAAAATATTTGTGTGGGTGTAAAATAGTCCCCTATTCACACCCACACAAATATTTTAATGTAGTATTTAATGTAGTGAAAGGTCGTATGGAAGTCCAAACAAAGTCACTCTTTCACGCTTCTGATTTAAATAAAATTTAGTACAAAAATATACTAGATCTTAAGATAAGACATGAGTTACTTCTTTTTTAATATTTTTAAAATGAACTTGAAAATTGAAATTCGAATTGAACGTTGTGACTTGTTTTGGCACAGATCTCAAAAAAAATATAGTTGGAATTTAGATTTTTTATTTTTATTCTTCCATTTTTAGTTTTAAAGGCAGTTTTTTTTATTCAAATATAATTTATTTTTTGTTTTTAGTGGTGAAGGTAAGTATAGAACATACTACAGTTATTAACACTAAATTTTTCAGGAAACTCTTACGAGACTTTGATCTTGAACACAAAAAAATAATTTGTTATCGAAATTAGTTAACATCTTTCAAAAATATCGACGTATAAAGTTGGAAAAATTCATATCGCGACAGCGTATTTTCACGATTCTAAAAAAACTACCCTACAAATGCATGTAACTAAGTAGTGTGTGGGACTAAGTATATTTTGGAAAGAAAACAAAAAAAAAACCTTTTCAAACAAATTAATAATTTTCCAAATCGGCCAGACTTCGAGTAATCGGGGAACATACATATAAAATATAAAGACCAATACGAATTGCGAACCATCTCCTTTTTGGAAGTTAATACCTAATGCAACGGAAAAGCTTACAATATTAGTAACCAAACTATTGCCAAGGAGGTTTGGTACCAGTCAGACAGAAGAAAAAGTAATATAAAAATAAGATACATTTTTCGTCGATTAGCTGATCCTAAATAACATTTCAGCTGCGAAAATTAGCCTCACTCAGCTGTAAGAGCTATACTCAGGTGTAAGAGCCATACACGGACAGCTTGAAGCAGTCGGGATGGACTGCTTCAAGCTGCGACTGCCAGTCCATCCTGACTGCTTAAAGCTATCCGTGTATGGCGGCTCTTAAATGCAATGATAAAAGTGTACATTTGATTAAGTTCACGTTCACATGAAATAAAGCCAATATGGCGATATATTATTACATTTTATTTATATTTTCTTGTGGCATTGTTTGAAATCGATAGAAAAATGTCCTAAATGAAAAATTATTTTATAGGAAAAATAAAATAAAGCTAATGTAATTTGGTAAGTAGGGTACTTTTATTAAACAGTTCAATTAAAGATATTGCCAATATCTATAAATGGTTAATAAATTTTATTTACTTTGTGTAGGAGCGGCAGTTATTGAACCGACCGACGACGCCACATTCAATCAAGAAAACGACTTCAGAACAGCAAATGAAAGTAACCTCCTGGGGCCATGAGAATGACTTGGATACTACAAACGACCAAGGCATTTAAACATGTTCTTCACACAAACATTATTTATCCGTACATATCAGCCCCCTTAAAAAAATCGGGAGTGGTCTCCCCTTGACTTTCTCGTATACCGGAAACGACTCAAAAGTTTAAACCTTACATTTTGATGTCATACATGCATGTTAAATTTTGTTGCAATAAGTTAAAGCATACTCGAGTTATCTTGCTAACGCACAGACACAAACAGACATAATTTCAAAAAAACCGGCCAAGTGCGAGTTGGACTCGCACACCGAGGGTTCCGCCGTACAAACGTAGCGGTTTACAATTTATGACGTATTAAATCAAATTCTGAGTTCACGGGAAGTACCTTGTAGGTTTTGATTCCCTAGCGTGTGACGGAAATTCGTCTAAGGTGTCGGTATAAACTGCTGTATCTTTTGATCGCGTTAACTTAGAAGTTTGATTTTTTCACTGCTTAAAGGGACAATAGACCTAGGTATTTGGTATAAATTTCAATTTGATACCTTTATTCGTTCGTGAGAAATAAGGTAGTAAGTTTCATTTTATTAAAATATTTTTATTATATTATATAACTAAAAAAATGTGATTTTCGCAATTTTTCCTATATTTGCATTATATGACAATGCTTCATGCCAAATTTCAAGATTCTGAGTTTACGGGAAGTATCCTGTAGGTTTTGATTCCTTTGCGAGTGACGGAAATTTGTTGAAAATATCGACATAATCGGCTGTATCTTTTGATTGGCTTGGCTTAGAAGTTTGATATTTTCACAGCTTAAAGGGACAATAGACCTGAGTATTTCATGTGAATTTCATCTTGATACGTCCACGCGTTCTTGAGATAAAGGGGCTTGACAGACAGACAGACAGACAGACAGACAGACAGACAGACGGACGACAAAGTGATCCTATAAGGGTTCCGTTTTTTCCTTTTGAGGTACGGAACCCTAAAAAGGTATTTTTGGACTCGGGGAAGTCCAAAACGTGTAAATCCGTTAAAATCTCGAGGTCTAATTTTTGACGATTACATGACTTCCTCTATACTACGTAGGCATACGAGAAAGTAAAAAAGTAACAAGTAGCAATTTAATGGGAAAGTAAAACATTTCAATAAATCGAGAAGTTGTTTCGAGCGATAAAAATGTTACATAGGTGAGCAAAATTATTGATTTAGCTTCCAACCGCCACTACGTCCGTTTAGACTTCAGGTCCCTCGGGAACTAGTTGCTCGGTTCACCTGCGTATCCTATTTTTCAACGGTAGATTTATAATACGGCTACGCAATAATTTTGACGGAAATTTGGACATTTTTGTCCTGGGAAAGATCTAAAAATACAAACACTCAGTTACTTATCTTATTTATTTAGAAAAAAAAACCACACCACATCCATCGGATTGTTTTATAAATAAAAATTTCTAATAAAAAAAAACATTTTTAAAAAAAGCGCTTATTTAAATGTTCTAAAAAGAAGAAAATTAAAAATAAACCTTAAACAATGTTATAGAATAATTTTATTTTTGCGTTTACAAATGCGTAAATATTAATACTAGAAAAATGCACTGAAAAAAAATCGACTTGCATCGTCCCACCTGAGCCAAGTCGATTTTTTTCAGTGCATTTTTCTAATGTTATAGAATCTTGTCGCAAGATTTACTTCGATCGTCGTTTATTTACTATCTATCATCAGTTCGCCGATTCTATCGCTGTTTATCTACACCAGTAAATCTCGCGAGAAACTTTTATAATATTTAAATTAAAAAGTTTATTTTCTTCTTTTTAGAGCATTCAAATAATAGCTAGTTTTTTAAAAATTTATAGTCAGTTATTTTTAAGTCAGTTAATTCGTATTCTCCTCGGCAAACCCTTTCACTTGATACCCATTATTGAAAAAAAAACCGCCTTCAAAACTAAAAACGGAGAAATAAAATTTCCGTTTATAAATCGACGTTTATAAAAATGTTTTTATAATTAAAAAACTATATATAAATCAGTGCACCCAGTAAAGAGGTAACAAACATAAAAAACATACAGCCGAATTGATAATATCTTTCTTTTTGAAGTCGATTGAAAATAAGTAGCCTGCCATCTTGGGCAGTCCGCCATTTTGGATTTAGAGTAAAATTAATTTATTCTTCCTATTCTTTTCAGCAAACCTTTTCATTTGATACCCATATCATGCGAGTGCATAAAAAATAACTATCTTGGGCGGAAGATATTGGATTTAGAATTACGTCACTTAGCTAAGTATGTATATAATATAGTCGTCCAAACTAAACGTGTATGGAAAACATCTCAATCGGTTGAGGATATGCTGCCGGAATGCTTTAAAATTCAGTTGCAAGATTTGACCCGAACATACAAACATACATAAGTACATAAAAACATTGCAAGTTAATAATAAGCTTTTAAAATACGCCGTAGTATTACACGGCGCGGCGGATTGCAGTGTGTGAGGTGAGAGTGATGGATGAGTGAGAATAATTCTACTCCGCTTGGTCATAAAAAATAATTACTGAACCTACCAATAATAAATGATCTCCATTCGATTAACAGACTAATACCTTTTGATAGATCTACTACGGTTTTATCGACACGGTTGGTTTGGCTGTGAGCTGCGACATACATGAGCTGTAGCTTATATACTCGGACCAATGGACTTTTTTATTAATTTAAGGTTTTATAACATTTAAATTTAAAAATTTATACAGTATCAAATCATTATCAACATTGTTTTGTTTGTGTTGAATATTATTGAAAATGGCTGGCGCATCACATTAAGAGCGGGCATAAACCAAGAAAAATATCAGAATTCACCCGCGCGTTTCACCCTTCCCCTCTTGCACATCGCAGTTCGCAGCCGCAAGGTGGCACTCGCTTCATGATTTTTCTTTTTTGTGATCGCACATAGTATACGCGAAAAACTAGATAAAATTGGCTAAGCACGAGTCGGACTATCTATCCATTACCTATACTTTGACATGTGGATTTTTAATACTTTTCGCTGATGGTAAATAAATAATATAATAAATTCAGATTCAAATAATTTATTCATTGTGTGTGTTTACAAAGATATGAGGTAGGTACTTAGGTACAAGTAAAATATAGCTCAACACATGAACCCTGCAAGGTTATAACAAAGTATATAAATAAAGTTTTATTTACATCAATTATATTTTTTTTTTATAAAATCATGCTAATCGCTCAGAATAATTACCAGGTATGCACATTCTTCAAAAAAATAATTATTGGTAATTAAATCATTTATTCATAAAATATAATGTTACTTTCAGTTTTGATTATGTTAATGTCAATCTGATGTGGCATGCTCAAACCAAGTGGTATGCTATATCACATTCTTGTTATTTATGACAAGAGTTGACAAGATACCACTTTGGATTGTCCAAAGCTAAAACAATGTTCGTAAAATTGGCCATTATTCTTTATTACATTTTTCTGTGTATTTTTATGAAAATCAGTGTATTTTAACATATAAGATCTTTGGTTACATAAAAAAATATTTACATTTTATGACAGGTACATTTTTTTTGTATTATACATGCATGGAAATTTTGCAGTATAGATCTGGTGGTCAAAGTAAAAAGTTCCTCATTCTGGGCTAAAATACAATATATTGTGGGCATAGTCGCTACACATTCACGAAGTCTCATCAATGATTCCATCATCAGCTCACCTGAAAAACCTAAAAGAATACAACTATCGGTATTTAGGTACCTCTAATACTTAAATTATCACTAACCAACTCCTAATAGTTAAGGAGTTGACAACCAGACGCAAATACTAGAATAGCTTTATAAAAAATATGAATAACCCTCTCTTTCTGTTCTTTTCCGAGGGTTGCCCTCGATTTCTCTACCTTCTCATCATCAGATCCTGGCTTGGTGAGAACGGGACTACCTCAGGAGTATACATACACTATCGAATAAAAAAAGAAATTTGAGAAACGGTCCACAAATGGCAGAGATATCGGTGAACAGATATTTACCTTCCATCATCAGCTCATAAACATGAAATGATGACTACCCGGTGCAAATAATAGAATAGGTTTAGGAAAAATATGAAAAACGTTATATATGCGTATAAAATTTGAGGGTTGCCCTCGATTTCCCTGGCTTCCCATCATCAGATCCTGACTTGGTGACAATGGGACCTCAGGAGTATACACTATCGAATAAAAAAAGAATTTTGAAAATCGGTCCACAAATGACAGAGATATCGGTGTACGGGTCACCATCAAAAGTAGATGAACACTGTAGTACCTTGTCATAATAATATTTCATACATAATTGTAGCAACTATTACTGCACAAACGCTGGCGTTGCTATGACACGGTACTAAAGTGATCATCTACTTCTGAAACTGACTTTACGTGTACATACATAAAAAAATACATACAGACGAATATCTCCTCCTTTTTGGTAGTTGGTTAAAAATACTTTACACACACCACACAATTGAAACTTTGCACCAATTCATGAGTAGTCAAAAGCATCTATTTTTTTGCGTTTACTGCTACCCGCGCCGACATTGTTACATTGTGCCGTGAGCTAAAACGTCAAATTGCGATATTTTTTGGTTAAACTACTTAAGTATATAATATAATAAAAGCAATGTACATACCTCCGACAATTATTCATGAGTTGAATTTTTAAATTTCTAAGCTCTTTCTTAGAGTGTTTTCGCATTTTATTTTTATTTCCCATATTTTTGTCGAAGTATTTTCTCGAGCCGGTGGCGGAACACAGAAACACAGCCCACTCGTCTCAACGGAGCAGTCAAGACTGATTGATGAAACAAAACATGCCCGTTACCACGGGTGAAGCGCGATAGACTGATACGTTTTGCGCGGAATAAGAACGTAATAAGCGACAAATTGGTTTTATGAAAATAAGTCGTAAAGTATTCATTATTTTTTAAAATCCCTAGTAGGGCTGCTTTGTAATATAGTTTTATATTATGGGTTAAAATATTGACGCAGTATTATGCATAGCATTGAAAATAAACTGATTTAAGCTGGAAATTAAAGGTAAGTTCGTGATATTTTTCCATGCTTAAAAATATTTCATTATATGTTTTTTCCCAGACTAAAATCTCTCAAATATAATGTTATATCTATTTTAAAAAAATGGGGTGGCTTGTGGCTTATTTTGGGGTGTAAAAATCAAATCAAAGATTGGTAATTTTGCTTTATACCCCCTCTTAAGCGAAAGCTCGCGCGTACTCGCACATTTTTAAATCTTCAATATTATTTCAATACAAGCAATGGTGATAGATAATGGTTTAAGACTGCGCTTAGCCAAATGTCCACCAGTCCTAATAGGCGCACTCGGCCGTGTCACTAGGGTTCTCAATACACTCTTGGGATATTCTGTCTGAGATTCCGTATACCTACGTGAAATGTAAATATTGGCAGTAAGCTAGATGCGGCTCCATCATGTTAAAAGCGTGCCACAGTACCTACCCGCTTAAGTCGTCGTCATTGTAAGTCGGATTATTTATTTCTTCTCTTCGTTGTTATTAAGACGAAGTGTGAACACGCGCATCGCGTTTTTGAGGGGGTGAGGTATGACGTGCGGCGGGAGCATGCGCGGGGCAACCACCTCCCCGCCAAATAAAGGTCACCGTACACTTGACCGGGTAACGTATCGGTATTAATCTTGTATCGATTTAATTTATTATTTTCATAGGAGGAGTAGGAATACTAATAAGGGCCACCGTACACTTGACAGGCTATCGGTATTGTATTTATTTTACGGATACCAAATTATTTTTCACAAGTAAAAGTAGAAGTGAAAGGATCATAGTATATTTCATAGGTATCGGAATCGGAATTTTCCTGTATATATACCAATACTGAACAGTAAGTAAATCTTACCATCCTAAAATAATATTAATGTATTAAATTAATGTACTAGTTAGTAAGGCACATTTCCCAACCACTACAATTCTTTCTGTAAAGGAAAAACGTTGAGTGAAGGAATAAGAATGGAATGAAATCAATAAAGCTTTCTCATCTACAAAAGGAATTGCATTAGTTAAGAATTCTGTATTACTATTCATTCTATATTGAGTCTCAGTGTGGTGCAGGTGCAGGGCAGTGCCAAATAGTAATTATTTGGTTACTGTTTGGCACTGCTCCTGTCCACGGGCAGACGTCGCGCTTACCTTTAGGTGCACGGTTTGCTCGTCCCGTCACATAGTAGTAAAAAAAAGTAGTTTGCATTCTTTTAGGATGGTACGAACTTAACTGTTTGGGGCTGGGAGCCCGGTTTGGAGCCCAAACAACTCTTCGAGCCCCAAACAATGAGTAGACGTATAAGGGGAGGAGGAAATAGTAATGTTTATTGCTGTGTACAAAATAAGAAATACAAATTCTGTCAAAAGAACTATATTAGAATTTTAAATATATACGAACTAAACAAAAAGAGATTTATGTAATTAATTTTTCTTTACTGTTTTAAGCACCTCTGAGTGTCATTCCACGTGCTTTTCGCGAGTCTACTAATGCGGGAAGGATGTGGTTATGATAAAATTGTATAATTTTTTGCTCCATTTTATCCTTTCAAAATTGTTCGTCTCTGTTTATATAAAGAACTTCCATAGGCTCATTTTCTTCTCCCTATATCTTAAATAGGCAACGATTTTTATCTGCCACATGTAGCTGGCCTTGCATCTGATAGTACCAGGAACTATTCTGGTTTATTGTAGTGTTCCCGTTTCTTTTTGTTGTGCTTGGACTTTGTTTTGTGCTATGGTAGTAGCCATTCCAAGTTTGAAGGCAGCGACCGGGCATTTTACTTTAACAATCATATCATTCCCAACTCTGCCATCTGGTGTAGCGCCGAAAAAGGGATGGTCTAGATCAGAGATTATCAAACTTATTTCTTTTACCGCCCCCTTTGAAAATAAATAATTTTTCAGCGCCCCCTAGTTTTTATACACTCCTAAAACTTAAAAACCACCATTTCATTACTTTAATTAATTTAGTTATAGTGTTATATTATTCAGTCCTGATGTTTAAATTCTAAATTAGACATTTTTACCAGTGAGAACAATTAAAACGCAACTTTATAATATTAAGAATATATTTAAAAATCAAATTAAAAGAAACAATGTAAATAGGTAATCAATTTTAATTTTATAACGAATCTAATGAGATGGATGAATTTGATGATTTTTAACAAGTTTGTTGATATCAGGTTCGATTTTACTCAAAAACAGTCTTAAGTCGCCGCGTTCGGTAACATGCAAACGATTTCTCTTTTTAGTAAGCAGCGTTGTCACAGCGCTAAATCCACGTTCACACAAATATGACGATGGGAATGCTATTAAAAATCGTTGAACGATCGACCACAATCCAGGATATAACTGCGAGATTGATTTTTGTAGCCAAAATTCGTGGTAACCACTTTTGAATTTGATTTTTAATTCATCATTCGTTGTCAGTTCTATAAGTTCTTCTTCCAGTTGGGGTGATATACCTATGTTGACATTTGAAAAAGGATCTAACACCCAGTCTGGTATTTCCAATTTCAAAATATCCTGGAATCTTTCAATGAAATCGCTGTGAAGATTTTCCAAATGTTGGCAGTAGACAAGCAAGTCGTCGCTGTTGCAGGATACTGATAAATTGGGAAAATTATGGAACTCACGTCTGCCGATATTCTTCTTGTGTAAGAGCAACTTGGCTACGAAAGCAGCGACGACATTTTTTGTTTTTATTAAGTTCAAGTCATCGCCTTGAAGTTGGAGATTCATATCATTAAGCAATTTATAAAGGTCTGTCAGGTATGCGATATCATTCTTTGATGTGATGAGTTTGTCGCGCAATTCTGTGTCTTTGTTTTCCAAAAACTCAATGACAGAGTCAAACAGATTGTAAAATCGAGTCAGACAATTTCCTTTTGATAGCCAACGCACTTCTGTGTGAAAAATCAATCTGTTGAAATCTTCATCATTAGCAACACAAAGCTGATTAAATAATCTGTCATTTAAAGAATTGTTTCGGATTTTATTGACTGCTCTGATGACATATTGCAATGATTGAAACAGTCGTTCACTTAAATTTCTAGCAACTAAATGTTGTCGATGTATAACGCAATGTACAGCAAGCACATCTGGAATTTCGTTTTTTAAGTACGCTATGAAACCTTTTTGACTCCCCGTCATAGCTGGAGCACCATCTGTAGCAGCTGATATAATATTCTTCAAGGGAATTCCTTTTTCATCACAAAACTTTTCCAGTGTTTTAAATATGGTTTCTCCTTTTGTGTCTGTCTCTAAATTTCTAGCAAATAATAGTTCTTGACATATTTTTTCATCTTTAATAAACCTCACGTAAGACAGCAACAAAGCTTCATTAGTTAAGTGGACTCATCCAACTGAATTGAAAATTGACTAGTCTTCAGATGATTGCACAATGACTCTTCAATGTTATCAGCCATTTCATCAATTCGTCTTTGCACAGAACTATTGCTCAAAGGAATTTTTCGAATTATATCTGCAGCAGGTTTATGAAGCACAGTAGTTATAACTTCTTTTATTGCCGGCAAAATTAACGTTTCTCCTATGGTGTGTGGTTTACCTGTTTGAGCAATTAACAAAGAGATATTGTATGAAGCTCGAAGTCCGTCATCGTCTTGCTTAGTAGCCACCGAAAAAAGTTTCGATACACTTGGCTGAGCATTATGCTTCTTTTCCAGGTCTTGAAAATAGGCTACATTTTTGTCCTTCTTATCTGGATGCATTTTATTCAAATGATCTTGAAGTCTTGAAGGCTTCATCGCTTCGTTTGAAAATGTTTTTGAACAAAGAAGGTACATAGGCAAAGATGAATTTGTCGGATTTTCTATGAATCCATATTTAATATATTCTGCACTGTATTGCCGTTTCTTCTTTTTTGCTTCCGACATGACTTTGTTTTTACAAATATGTAAATAAAGTGTTGACCTTTTTAGGAAGTGTAGGTTGAAGATTACCACAGTCTTTCTTTATTGCGATCCACTCGGAGCTCCGTGCACTCGACGAGGTACTCTGTTTCAGAAGATCGATTAAAGATTGCGCACGAAACTACTAATGAAAATTTAAGAGATATTCCGAGCTTTTATATAGGATTTAAATACGGCACGCACCGACAGGAATAAAACAAACGCGCACAAACTCGTTTATCTCTTTCCACGCTTAATAGTACTGAGCAAGTTAGGACAAGTATCGATGCACCAGACGATTACTACCGGATTGCACCAATAGCGTTATTTAACAAAAACTTGTTACAACTTGATTGCGTACGGCATACGGGCTATTCTACGAAATCTATAATAAATATTTTTTAGTTTTTATACCATCATACAAGGCAAATATATAAACTAATTATTTGATATTGAGTAGTAGGTAGGTTTTAATTTTAGTGAATTATAAAGTAAATGAAATTACAAATTAATCATCTGATAACCCTAAACCACGCCTGATATTGAGTAGTAGGTAGGTTTTAAGTTTAGTGAAATTTAAAATGTTAAGTAAATAAAATTACAAATCCACCATCGCCCCCCTGAACCACGCCAACGCCCCCCTTTTTTTTCTGGGTCCCTTAACGCCCCCCTCTAGGCCTCCAACGCCCACAGGGGGGCGTTATCGCCCACTTTGAGAAAGACTGGTCTAGATCGACAAATGAAAATGAAAAAGTTCTTTATTTAAATGGACTTTGCTAAGTACTTTTAAATCGTAAAAAGTCCTAGCACCATTTCGACGAATAAATTGTTTTACATATATAATTATTATTATGCTGAGATCAAGGAGAAATGGCGATAGAAACTCCACAGCTTACAATTTCGTAATGAATTCAAAACATCATTACAGTCAATAGATATATCAATATGAACAAATTACAATTTTAAATGCGTATATTTTGGGCAGATTTTCATCCCACGCATTTGGATCATTTAAATAATCATTTATCTTGTAATAAGCTTTTTTATTTAATTTAGATATTACAATTTTTTGAAATTTGTTCATAGGAAAATTTCTAATATTCTTCGAAAGCTTATTGTAAAAACGTATACATTCGCCCACAAAGGAATTGTTTATTCTGTGGAGACGAGTTTTATGTACAACCAGATCGTGTTTCTTCCTAGTATTTACATTATGCGTTTGGCATTTCTGTGAAAAATGCATAATTTTTTTCTTTACATACAGTAAGTTTTCCAGTATGTATTGTGATGACACAGTTAGAATATTTATCTCCTTGAAACTTATCTATCTACTTGACAAAAAGTCCACATTATCATACCCGATCAAGTGTGCGGTGACCCTTATTCGTATTTCTACACCTACTAACAAAATATAAATGATATCGATACTAGATAATACCTATACCGATACCCGGTCAAGTGTACGATGATCTTTATTTTATTTTACCTATGTAAGTATAATCTACTATATAAAAATAAAATACTTGATTGTAGGAGGGGATATTTTCCTTCCTCTTTTGCTTTTATCATCCATTTTAGATCAAAATGAGAATAACATTGCATGATGTTTGACAGAGCGAGTGAGCGCGACGAAACAGTACGTGTCTGGTCGCTACGATGCCCCGCGGCCGACTGATTTACTTCTGCACCGTCTCAGCGCGAGCGCTTTATCTATGTTTTATTTAATTAAAAAATCTAACTTCTATTTTAGAGAAAACCATCTGTACTAAGTTATGGAATTTGATGTAAGGTTTATGAAAATATAAATTTTGTACTTGTTTTTTCTTTAAAATAGCCGTAAAATTGTAAAATTTGAACAAACTGACGATTTTTCACGATTTTCACGATTTTTTTCTATCGAGGCAAATCACACTAATCGTGTTTCGAAGTGTATAACAATACAAAGCATATCTATACCTTTACGACAGTAATAATATTATTTCATGGATTTTAGCGGTTGATACCCAAAAACTGTTTCTAAGACACCTCTGTAGCGATATTTTACGCATCTAGTCTTACCACTTCGTCTTAAAGTTGATTCAAAATATATAACTACTTATACTTAGATAGAATGAAGCTAATTGTTATCATCACTATGTCACATGGGCCTATTTGAGCAAAAAAATGCACATAAAAATCGCATTAAAAGACGATATTTCATAAACTAGGTAATAAAATATCGTTTTTTAGACAGCTTCACGGAATAATAAGTACTGAACTCCCAAGTAGCACCCAACATAAAAAAAATCTAAAAATAAAAACTTTAACTCGTTCTTTTAACCTCATTAAAAGAACCTATTCATATTTTTAAGATAAGCGTCGCCGCGTCGGCTGATCCATTCTTTATCATTATCAACATATTATTTTTATTTGTATTCTGAATCCATCTTATTTACTTAGCGCAGCGGACCCCAACGCGGTGACGGTCATCTTAAAAATATTAATAGTAGGGTATTTTAATGAAGTTAAAAGACCGAATGAAAATATTTTAAAAGTTTTTTTTTGTTGGGTTAGTTAAAAAAATTAATTTTCTTTTTATTTCATTCTCTTTTACTTGCGGACTCTAATTCCGACAGATAACTACATAAATCATATTTTTCTTGACTATTATTCAAGAGAGAGTTGATGACATTGATACGCCTGAATAGATTTTCATGAATATTAGCTAAGAACCATCTCGATCACGTCAGCTTTCGAGCAAAAAACCGCATCAAAATCGGTCCATTCGTTTAGGAGCTACGATGCCACAAAGATACAGTCAGGTCAAACTTATAACTTTTTGCGTCGGGGTTTCAAAGGTGTATGTATTAAAGAGAGCTTTACTTAAACATTAAAACTTTCTTTGTAACAAAATCCTGTTATTCATAAGCGTAATTAAATGCACTTCAATGTTCATTTGATTGCATAGAGATATCACGAGTTGGTTAGGAAATAATCATCGTCTCCTGTGTAAGTCACTAGTTATTATGCTTGTCGGTATATATTAGGTTGGGGAAAAAGTCTTTTCGCATTATAGTATGTATAAACTTGTAATAAAATCTCTTTGGCTATACTATTTGTATCTGGCTGGTTTTGGTATCATTGAAAGTTTAAATTTTAAAGAACATAATTCCAAATTCAAATTAGGAAAATGTGTGATTTTCATTTGTTTTTCGTACCGCCAAGATGAGTGAATCTAATGAAGAAATTCGATACATTTTAAAATTTTACTACAAAAAAAGGTAAAAATGCAACGCAAGCCGCGAAAAAAATTTGCGATGTTTATGGACCTAGTGCAGTGTCTGTGAGAGTAGCACAAATTTGGTTTAAGCGTTTTCAACCCGGAAATTTTGATGTCAAAGATGCACGTCACTCTGGTCGCCCTATTACAGATAAAATGGATGCCATTTTTTAAAAAGTGGAGCAAGATCGGCATGTCAGTAGTTACGACGTAGCTGAAGAACTGGGAATTGACCACAAAACAGTTTTGGCGCATTTGAAAAAAACTGGGTACACAAAAAAGCTCGACATTTGGGTACCTCACGAGCTCACTGAAAGAAACCCAATGAACCGTGTACTCATTTGTGATTCTTTATTACGACGTAATGAAACCGAACCATTTTTGAAGAAGCTGATAACTGGTGATGAAAAGTGGATCACGTACGACAAGAACGTGCGAAAAAGGTCGTGGTCAAAGGCCGGTCAGGCTTCACAGACTGTGGCGAAACCCGGGTTAACTCGTAACAAGATGATGCTGTGTGTGTGGTGGGATTGGAAGGGCATTATTCATTATGAGCGGTTACCACCAGGCAGGACCATCGATTCTGAACTCTACTGCGAACAACTGATGAGATTACAGCAAGAAGTTGAGAGAAAGCGGCCGGAATTAATCAACAGAAGGGGTGTGGTTTTTCATCATGATAACGCTAGACCTCACACATCTTTAGCCACTCAGCAAAAATTAAGAGAGTTTAGCTGGGAGGTGTTAATGCATCCACCGTATAGTCCTGACCTTGCACCTTCAGATTTCCACCTGTTTCGGTCTCTTCAGAATTCTTTAGGCAGTGTCAGGTTAACATCACGAGAGGACTGCCAAAACCACTTGTTGCGGTATTTTGACCAGAAGTCCCAAAATTTCTATAGCAATGGGATCATGTCCCTACCTACAAGATGGCAAAAAGTTATCGAACAAAATGGTACCTACATACTTTAGTTAAATGTAAATAATCTATATTAAAAAATGTTTTGAATTTTCTTAAAAAATGCGAAGAAACTTTTTCCCCAACCTATTATGTATTACTAGCTTCCGCCCGCGACTTCATCCGCGTGGACATTTTATTCCCTTAGGGTTGGGAATTTCCAAAAATCCTTTCTTAGCGGATGCCTACGTCATTCATAACATCTAACTGCATGCCAAATTTTAGCCCGATCCGTCGAGTGGTTTGGGCTGTTTGTTGATAAATCACTATGTCAGTCAGTCACCTTTGAGTTATAGGTATATATTTAGATTTGATACCCTCTTAGTATCACTAAGTCCAATATTATAATAATTCTATAGGTATATGCCCGGCACATAAGAGTATCTGTCAGTGTCAATTAATATTGTGCGATAACAATAGCCGCAACCGGCTGCGACTAACGACTCCACGTTTGGAGTATGTACAAGTGGGGGCGCGTGCTTTTATATATAAGTGGGGAACTCACGATCACTTCTAGCCAAAGAAAATGGTTTTCTTTCTACCTACTTAATGTAATGACAGGGAAGAAAAAGGCCCACCTATAAAGGATTGGCAATAAGGGGGTGACATATAATTTTCGAATGATCATCACTCGCTAATATTTACAGTCAACGCACCCAGCAAGCAATGCTGCTGGACTTGAAAATTACTGTCGAAACAAAGTTCAATTTTAGTCTCTTTTGTCACTAGCGGCAGGAGGCGCTATTGGGTGAAATTTACCACATAGTGCAGAAATTTGTAGATATTTATTTTTCCCCTGAATTTTGTGCCGAGGTCTTTTAGGTACGTTTCGACAGATGTAAGACAGTTAGGTATATTGAAGAAGGTTTTAGAAACTGAATCTTGGGAAAAGCTTGGAAAACACTGCGAGAGTCGGAGTCCTGAACTATTTTTAATATGTTGTAACTACAAATTTCTACGGAACCCTCCGAGGGCGAGTCCGACTCGCACTTGTCCGGTTTTTTAAAATGTGGGATCCAACGGTAATACGCAATAATGTTTTGTGGGATCCAACGCCAAAAATATAAATTGTCTGGCCAAAACAGACATAAGAGTAATTTTATTAAAGTAACATTTCTAGTGAATTTTCAAAAAAAAAAGATAAAACATGTTGCATTTCTTATTATAAGTAAGAATGTATGATTTATTTTCGTTGGATACCACTTTTGAATCCCAGTTTGATATTTTTGGCGTTGGATCCCACAAAACATTATTGCGTTTCATTGTGGTTGAATTCCAAAAACTTATGTTCTTTTGATATTGAGTGATCTGTTTTTTTAAATTTTTTGATAAGTTTAGTCTTATTTAGGTTTTTTCACATGCCATCTGCAAAACTTGTTTAATTTTAGCCTGTGGTTTTATTTTAAAAATAACACATTATGATTACTTATATAAAGAGCCACTTACTTTGTTCACATATTGTCTAGTTCTAAATACATAATAAAATATAACATGATAATTATTTTGAATAAAATACCCATAAGGAACCTCACCTTTTTTTCATTAATTCCACTATGGTATTTTTACCTGGTAGCGACAGTTCATCATCATCATCATTTCAGGTGAGAGACGTCCAATACAGTTCAATGTTAGTTATAATATACAGATACTCTTATATGTTATGGGTGCGGCTCCCACCGGGTTAATTATCTCAGCTAAGATTTATTTCATTTAGTATATTGATTACTATAAGTATGGACTTCAATGAATGTCTCATGAAAAACAACTATATTTTTAATGGTATGCTGCTTACTTGACTGTACTATACATATACACCTACTGCTGTACTATAAACGCTATAAAGTTTTCATGTGACCCATAAAAATGCATCCCACAAAAAAAAATCTGTAAAAAACTTGCCAAGTCTCGATGGAGCTGCTTATCTCTAAAAAGTAATGAAATCTAGACAAAGTCGTGCCAAGTCTAAGGTTCCTTACTGCAATTTCTTTATTATTATGGTTAATGTTGTGTGACTTGGCTGTTGAACATTCTTTATACGTTAGTGGGTACAAGTCAATTTTGTTTACACGTAATGTTATATGCACCTGGTTTTGTAACCTTGTGTACCCTTCAACGGTGAAGTCAAACAACATTAACCATAATAATGAAGAAATCGCAGTAAAGAACCTTAGACTTGGCACGACTTTGTCAATATTACATTACTTTTTAGAGATAAACAAGCAGCTCCAGAGACTTGGCTAGTTTTTTACAGAATGTTTTTGGTGGGATTTCACTTCTTTTTGTACAAACGTGGGCATATTGATTTATTTTATTAGATTTTTTTATTTGACACATAGTAGAAGGGGGCATTACCATATCTCTAATACAGCTGGACCAGCTGAAGGTTCTTCATTAGATACTTCAGACCTTCGATTTTTGACATCAAAGAAGCGGCCCACCAAGTTGAATATTTTTTTGTAAAGGCGGTATGTTGATCTCTAATAGTTTGGTTGGGCTCTTGTCTTTTCTAATCAGGGTCACCAGGTACTCCAGATCTTCGATTATCCTAGTTTTTATAGTTTTCCCTTTATGTGACCATTAAACCCTAACTCTGTACCAAATTTCAGCTCTTGAGTTTATGGGAAGTACTAGTAGTTCTACTCTGATGATCATGAGTGAGTGAGTGAGTGTCATAAATGCGAAACTTTGCTTTCGCTTAACTTCGGAACTAAATGACCTACAGACTTGAAATTTTAGATTTTAAGTATGTGATTATAGCTTACTAGATGACGAAAATTTCTGCGTTCTGGTCTTATCCAGAGGTTCTCAAATAGGGGCCTGAAAATGGTTGGTGAGGCATCTGGGCATCTTGCTGACCAAGCAATAAATCCTTAATTAGCTTATCCATCAATTTGGAAAAGTATTATCCAAGTCTCCGCGCACTAATCGTCTAAAATGCGCGAGACAACCATCTTGTTTCAATTTTTAGTACCTCATGTCGAAATAATTCAGGTTATAAAAAAAGTTCTTCACCACATTCATGGTTTTTACCTCTTTTAAAACCTGAATAAATGGAGATGTTTTTAGTATATTTTGCTCATTTAGATCTTAGATTTTTTGTAAAGATAATTTGTATAGGTATGCAGGATTTGTATAGGTATACAGGGTGTAAAAAGACCTAAGACAAAGCCGAAGTCTATGCATTCAATACATAAAAACAAGAAAAAAAAAATGTTGCTGGGAAACAATATTTATTTTTTGATATAAAAAAAAACAAAAAATACCGCGCAATGTATGTATACAGCGCGCAAGTCGCGTGTCGCTTAGCAACTTGGAGACGTGAGCAACGTTCGGTCGACTGAGTTGAATGGCCCCGATATCAAATGGTTACATTGAGCGCTGACGTTTTAAAGCCATGTTTGGTATGAAATACTTAAAATTTTGAAAGAGTTTCCAACCAAGTTGTTATTTTGTTAAAACAGATTATCTTCTATCAAATAATATGGAATAAGTAAGATAGTTTTATTTCTTTTCGATTTTAAATGGTCAAATCTGCATTATTGTTAAAAACTAACAAAATCTCGCATAACTCAGAAACCATAAGTTTAGGGCACAACATTATAGGACAAAATCTGTTGCTATTCATTTCATCTATAACATGTTAACAGGAATACGTCACATTTCCTGTGACCTTCTATAATCAAATAACATACATCAAATTTTCTTCGGATCAGAAAGTAATTTCTTATATCCTCGTATACCGTATACCTTTCTATATTGTATACCTCAAAACAACTTTGAAGTATAAAGTATATGCCGCAACTAAAACAAATGTGGTCTACGTGCTTTGGGGGGCAGCATAGGTAATGTTCTATTTTATGCACAGTGAACAATGACAAACTACTAGGGATGGGAAATGCATACAACAAGAAATAATGATGTTAAGAACAAAAATATATTGAGTACGGTTGATTCAACGCATAAAGGTTAAGGGTAATAGTGTGTGAATTACTTAATAATTTTTATTTACTTTATTTCATAATGGACAATATTAACTGGCCTATTATCAACTGGAAAATAAGTTAATGTTTTCCTCATCATCATCACAAGTATCAAACTGTATATATATTGGTGATACCATGATTCCATGTTTATTAGGCTAAGATTATTGTATCATGTAAGTTTGTGGTGAGAAAATAAACTATTATTATTATTATTATACAGTGGAACCTCTGTAAGTGAAATTTTAAGGGAGAACCCAACAATATTGAGTTATAGAGTTTTTGACTTATGAAGGATTTCAACTTAGGCATATTTATTTATTTTGTCTTGTATTATATATGCCAAATTAACTTTTATTCATTCATTCTTTTGAAATATGTACTTACTGAAATTACATGCAGGGACTCACTCTTTGTTTAGAGCTATAGAGGATTGAGATTTCTAGTAAGGGAAGTTTTGGGTCTTGAAGTGAAGAAAAGCAAACAGTTTTTTTGGATACATAAGTAGAAAGTTATTGAATTCTCTAGTTTAGAAGTTCTACTGTATTTGTTCTTATTGAATGTAGTAAACAGATTAGAGGGTGGCTATGAACAGAGCTGATACAATTATCACAGACTAAATTCCATAAAAGTTGTTTCTTTTGCACTCAAAAGAAACAACTTTTATGGAATTTTGTGATTACTCATACAAATTTAATGATTAGAAAGAAATTATCCTTTAAATGTATATACTTTTGAATACATCCATGTTTTGATCAATCTATGGTTGAAAAATAGTTCCCATAGACCTATATTTCTTGAAAGTACAATATATATTAGTACCTAATTCACTTCTGAAAGAGATATCAATGACATTAATGTTATTATTGTTAAATGTAAACTTATCAAATTCATACTATTCATTTCATGGTCATGGACAGCTCAAAAAAAGTAAACGTGAGTCATCAAGATAACACTTATCCTTAGCATAAAAAACCACCATAATTATAGTAAAAATCAAACATAATTTAATAACAAAAATGCCATGAATGATCATTAGTTGTTATCTGGTAAAAGTTGATAATCATTCTTCCCAAAAAATATCTTATCTACAGTTGTAAAAATGTACTTACATTTTATGTATGATTTCTCGTGTCCTCGTAGTAACCAACGAACTTTATAAACGGTAATCACTATTTTTAATTATGTATAAAATGATAAAAAATCAGTCTTATTTTAGGTTACCTACTTGTCTTGTCAGATAACGTATGTCACAGATAACCAACAGATCACAGATTAATTAAAGAGAATATGATGTTTTTGCTTGCTTACTAAGACCTTTGAGCCATAATATGATAGTTATAAAACGAAGTTATTATATGTAAAATACACGAAGATAGATAGGTATAAGCTTCTTGATTGAAACACAAAGTTTAAAGTCTAACAGTCAACTCGATGTAGTCAACCACAAAGTTTCATAAAGACTGGAGACCAAGAAGCTTAAATTTTATCTATAAAATCTAAAAAAACGAAACTAAAAAAACGTTCTTAAATAGATAAAACTGGAAGCCCCACAACCAATAAAAAAGTGAACACAAAAAAATTGTCCTTGAAACCGCTTACTTCCTATTTGTCCCTTTCTAACCTCTAGAGCACACGTCATACATATGTACGTCATCATATTACATGTGCGGAGAGTTAGGTAGAAGAGACAGGTAGGAAACAGAAACATTCAAAGGTTACGGTGAGGTCAAAAAAGGTGACTTCACTTTTTTATTGCTAGTGTGGCTTACAGTTTTACCTATTTATTGGCTGTTCTTGAGTATTAATCATTATGGTCTTATATATGTGTAACTTACAACCTTACTACCGGACTTTTTTTTAAATATTGATAGATATTACGGCAAAAAGCCGAAATGCGGTTATTATACCACAGAAAATTGTTAGCTCTCATAACTTTCCGTACAGTAACAACGGCTCTACTTACTGGCTAGTACCACCTCATTAGTTGCCATCATGAAGTCTGTTGCCGTACATTTGCTTGAGTGCTTGGCGATTTACGAAAAAGGATAAAAAGCTGAAGACATGGTCGTATGGACCAGATACCTTTGCCGTCCCATAGTACGGAGAATGAAAAAAAAAAATGTGTGCGTGTACTAGTGTACCGTAGACAGCTCTGTCTACGCTGTCTACGTAGTGTACACACGTAAGAAGTGAAACTTCTTTATGGCCTTACATAGACATGAATACAAAAAAAAAGATGGCGCGTAACCGAAAAATGTGACGGTAAATTTTTTTCCAACGCCGATAAAGAAGTTTCACTTCAATAAACAACTTCCGCTTGGCTGTGATACGTTTTGACCAATGACGTAGGAATTCACGTAGGACGTAAAATTATTTCACAAAATAATTTTATCGATATAGCAAGATACTACCGAACAGCACTATAACAGCTGTCAGTCCGCCATTTTGTGCGCTCAACCGGCACGGTTTTTTTGTTGTTAGGGCACGTCCATAGATTTCCTACGTCATTGATTTTGACGCAAATTCACTAAAAATTAAAAAATTTGTGATAATTATACTTTTTGGTTCGGTAGACATACACTGCGTTGGCGCTGCGTTTCCACCTTATAAGCCGCTCCCTTGCCGCTCCATACTTATCTCGTGAATCACGCGAGAAGGCGCGAAACTTGCGAGAACACGAACGTAGTGTGGAGCCGTGTCGCATGTTTATCGCGGCTTCGCGCCTTTTCTCCGATTTTTGTCGGTTTTTTTACCCGCGACAAAGGGACAGCGCACGTGAAATTTCCGTGAACACGTCTAGACTCCACAATAGGGATGTACGAAATTTATCAATATCGTTGAAATATCGATTTTAATGTCAGAAATATATATATTTCAATATCGATAATTATATCTATAAAATATCGCGCTATTTTTCACATAATATCGCATTATTCTCGAATCTCGATCACATGTTCGATCAGTGCTATTTTGCTTATGTAAAAACATCGTTTAATGTATTCATTTATATAATAGATATAGTTTGACAGTCCAAAGCGAATCTACAAACATGCCTTTGGAATTAAATTCTTTTTTAAAAAGTCCTTTAATTGATTTAAAAGAAGATCCTTTGAAACTATGAAACCGTGTTCTTGGATGTTTTTATCCCATGCTCAAAAAAATCCCTATTAAGCATCTAACTTGCGCAGCAACTTCAACATCTTCGGAGACTATTTTCGAAAGCTGCTCAGAGTTTTTACCAGCAACGTAACAGGATGAATGGAAAATTTCCCTCAAAGTAGCTTATATTTCAGAGCATTGATTAAAAACTATGGGACTTTTAGTATGTACTACCTAAGATTTTTGTAACCCATTCTTTTACTTCATTTAAACATTTTTTATTTTATTAATTAATGAATTCTGATTAAAACAGTATGATGTCCATTATTTCTTACAATATTTTAGCATATAACTTACAGTTGACCATGGTTTTCGATTGATATTATAAAATATCGATTTTTGTGGCCGATAATATCGATTTATCGATATTTTATTAATATCACTCATTCCTACTCAAAGAGCATTATAAATAAGTATTTCCTACTCCACATTGGCTAGTCGCTCAGAGGCTTTAGACAACATGCATTTCGACAATCGCTCTCGCAATCGCTAAGTCAAAAAATGTATGGGATTGACATAAGCAATCGAAAAGTGATCGATTGCTTATGTTAATCCCATACATTTTTTCACTTAGCGATAGCGAGAGCGATTGTCGAAATGCATGTTGTCTAAAGCCTCTGTTTGTTGTGTTGTTAGTTGTTATAGTCCGCGCCGTAGATTGAGAATAGAGTATAGATGAGCTACTAAAGAATAATAATTATTAGAGTGAGAAAGCTTATATGTCTGATATATACGGGAGAGCAGGACAAAACATTTTTTTTGTCTCTGTTTGCGTATCGAATTTTTATGTTTGCCACCATTGCTTTGGTGGCAGTGCGTGATGCTTTGATATTTCTCATCATTTTAAGTGATTTTATGTCAGTTTTAACAATCAAATCATTCTTCATTGTTGTAGCTATAGGTATAGTATGTAGATATATTGCTATCTCGCTTAGGTGTACGCTGATGACCTAACTATACTCTATTCTCAATCTACGGTCCGCGGGAAAGTCAGTAGAGGTCAGTAGGTAGAAAAAAAATGAGCGTAGGTACCTACAGTGGACGAACCATTTAGATAGTACAAAACCCAACCAATATTGTGGGATGCGAAATCTAAAGACCGTAAAAATAAATTAAAAGTTCATGATGCATGGATGCGTATCATGCATGGATGCGTATCAGTGCGTTGATGGAAATGTCAGTTGAAATTTTAATATAAGTATTCGTAATTATAGTACCTACGCTAGTGTGCACAAAACGAGAGACGCAGCGATACACAAATTATTTATCGACGTCCATGACATTCGAACACGTGAACGTTACTGTAAAAACTACGCGAATATTGCAAATGTGGAGCCTTGTCCACGTCGCGCCTTCTCGCGCGATTCGAAGGGTAATTATGGAGCGGCCATTAGAGAAATTAAACCCAGTAGGTCTCCTTAGTAGGTCTCAGATTATAGAGTATATGTGAGGTGGAGCCAAGCACAGCAATCAGTGCAGAAATTAACCGATTACATCACAATACTACTCCTAGTAGAATAAAGTTTAGACGTGAATTTAGCTGGGTGTGGAATGGCGGATTGTGATGGTCCTCTGTGATGGCCCGAACACAATTTAGTACTCGGATGCTATAGTTTATAACAACTGCTATCTGTTTTCATAGGAATGTATATATCGACGTTGGAAAACAATAAGGGCGTATCCCATTAAAAAGTCGTAACTAGACTAAGCATAAGGTAATTATCAGCTTTTTTTTCTGCGTCGATTAGTCTGGATCTGGTTGCTCTACGACGACATGAAATTCAAAAATAAGACAGTATTTTGAAAAGTGTGTTTAATTTTTTGGGTGTAACTCCCACAAAAACAGCGTATTTATACTGTTTGGAGATACGACTAGTAGAAGTTTGTGTTTTAAATAAAAAAATAGTTACGCTGTTCCTGTTTATATGCACCACAGCGGTTACGACCTTTTTGCGGGATGCATTTTTTATACTTCCTTGCTTACGACATTTTAGCGGTTCATATTTTTATAAGGACAAAGATTAACTTCTGAGATACTACAATTTCATGGGTGATTGAAATCAACCCAAACTATGATAAAACCATATTACCACCATGAATATTTTTTACTGTGTAGTTAATACGACTCATTTCTAGAATATTCCGGTTTTTTCTAACATACGCCCCAGGCAAGTTACCTTAGTCGCTGCGCGAACAGACTCGTGCTATGACCAAAATAAAAACAAAACAGTATGAGTATGCTGCGTTATGCATTATTTTTTTTATGTTTGATAGGCTGAGCGTTTGGCCACAATCTCACCTGATGTGAAGCAAAGATGTGGCCTAAGATGGTACACGCCTGCCTAGAAGATGCTTGTTCACTCTGGCCTTAAAGATATCCAGATTATATTGATCCGGGAAAACAGACCTTGGCAACGAGTTCCACTCCTTAGCTGTGCGCATAATGAAAGAGGAAGCAAAGCGCTTCATGCGGATGGGAGGTATTTCTACAACGTAAGAGTGAAAGCCTTCGCCACGTCTGGTCATCCAGTGGTGAAAAAGGGGCTGGGGGGATCAGATTATGAAGAACCTCCGCTCACTCTCCGAAGTGCAACCGATAAAAGACCGAGAGGCAAGCTACACGTCAAGGTGGTAAAGGTCGTCAAGGCTCTGGAGATTAACCTCAGCGAGTGCCTCACTGCCGATGAGTCGCCTCGCTCCGTGCTCCACCGAATCCAGTGCATCCAACTGATAACGTGCAGATCTGTCCCAAAGGTGACAACAGTACCTACTCCATGCAGGAGCGTACTTGGGCTCGATAAAGAATTAGGAGCTGCTCAGATGTAAAATATCTTTTCACCTTTGAAAGAATGCCAAGTTTTTTGGCTGCAGTTTCGACCGAAATAGAGATTGGCATTGATATTTACACCCAAGAGGTCCAGATGGTCGTTAACCGCAACGGAGATATTTCGGAAAGTCGGACTCAGATAAAATGGACTCCGTTTCGCCGAGAAGAGACATGCCTGCGTTTTGGACGGATTGAACCCAACCAAGTTGGCCTCACCCCAGAGGGAAAGAGCTTCCAGGGTTGCATTCACTCCCTCCACCATCGCCTCCCTCAAAGATCGGACGAATAGTCAAAATTTAGAAGTTATCCAGATTAATTATCTAGTTCCTGGTCATACGTGTATGCTAGTAGACAGCATGCATGCTGTCATTGAGCAGTCCATCAAGGATATAATGTTGCCCATAACATTATATCCTTGATGGACTGCTCAATGACAGCATGCATTCTCCTTCTCATTGGCCAACTGTTATTACAATATCACGAAAAAACCCGTTTCCATATAATGTCGTATCGATGGAAGGAAAGCAATTTAAGGGATTCGAGGATATTATAAATAAGACATTTAAAGAAACGCTCTGTAAAACGCTTAATGTCAGCTGAGGCTGAGTGTACAGAAATAACTCTAAATACATTTCAAATAGATTTATCGCGAAGATAACCTTTACCCTAATAAACTGCCAATTAAAATCGGCACAAAAGTATGAAGACCTCAAAAAACTTACAAAAAAAGTCATACCGGCAGCAGCCGCTAATGAGTATTTAGGTCTTAAGTATAATAGTAAGAGAGTCGACTGCCTACCAGATACAGATGAATAGGATAATGTCTGAATTTTATGATTGGTAAGAGATTGGTAAGGTAAAGAATTGAATTTTCTCATAAACATTCTGTAAACTATAATACAACCACCACTGTTTTTTTTCTAGCCAACATTTACTTCAATCGGATTACAGGCAATAAAGCCCGTATTTCTTGTTTGATTAGGATCAACCGCTTAGTCTGTATTGCTTTTATTGTAGTTGGTTTGATTTTATAATTAATGATTTTTATAAGTGTTTAATCTTGTTGTCATTGTTGCACTAGACTTATATTTGGTTTTAAGTATTTTCGCTTTATAGTTTTTCCTATTTTATCCAATTTAAATAAAATTATTTACCTTTAAATATTTTTCTAGTGAAAAGTATTTATCTCGAGTTACTATTATGTTTAATTGATCACCTTTAAGTGTTTTGTTCTTATTTTAGTTAACATACAAATTATAATTATTGATCTCAAGTTTTTATTGACATCAACATTGTATAGAGATCATAATTATGATTCTCATTTAAACAGGTACTCCTAAGTACTTTAGTTGTGCGTGTCCCAAAAAGTTTTTACCAGTTTGTTAAAATCATAATTACATCCCTAGACACTGTTGTTTTGTCCACCCCTAGAGAGTATTTAGTTAATTACATTGAATGTTATTTTTGCTATTGTTTTCTTTATGATTTTCAATATCTATTATGTACTTTCATAATGTAGTACTACCTATTAAAGTCCGATTTCAACAAATTGTGCCAATTTAAAATACCATTTAGCACATAAATTTAAGTTCAGTAAAGCTTACGACATTTTGTTAAGATCATTGGGTTTCTAGAGGTTTAAATTACGACCAATTTTCTAACTATTGTATGCAACATGAATGTGTTTACACCCCGTTCCTAACAGCAAATTAAAACGAACACTTGTTACGACCTTTTTGGGGTCAGCAAATTTCTTATTATTTTCTAATTCAGTACAAACATCATGTCTAGATGCTACATTTTTGAGGTCTGCAATTTCTGTATGCAATGGCTGTAACTCGGATAATCTTATTTCTAGCAATATAAAGTTATTGGTTTGCAATCCACTAAATACAGGTTTTTATTTTATAGTAATGGTGTAAAAATCACGTTCACATGATTTACCGTTAAAAAGATATAACCGAATTTCCTTATTTTTTTCTGTTTTTTGGCTCTGGTGTAAAGTTGGGTTTGGCCGGGTTACGCCCTTATTGTTTTCCGTCGTCGATATTCTTATTAAAAGTACCTACATCAACTGTTAACAACCCAAGTGGATCTACCCTTCCGGTATTTTTGTCCCACGAACGGGTAGGCTGTTTTCTCTTGCGGAACAAATTCGCTCTTCAAAAGAATTCGGTAGAACCAGCATACATTTAGAACTTAGAACCAATACCCCTTTACCCGTACCCGTTGTGTAAGTTTTTAATTTAAAATACGCAACTAAGTATAGTAGTTTTGAGTTAAGAGCTCGATTTGTATATTATATGTACGCGAATAGCGCTCTAGCGGACAGAAGCGTAAGTCATGTTTCCCATGCGAATCGAGCTCTTAACGCAACTACAATAGTAACGTTTTCTATACTAAAAAAAACTTACACTACCAAAAAAATCAATTTGTGTAAGATTAAAATAAAACTTCAATTATTTAAAAAAGTAAATTACATCTTTATTTTTTCCACCTCACAATAATGATTAATCTATAAGCAAGGTTCTAAAACACAGTTTATTCTTAAAATATCTACTTGTGCTCAATTTGTTTCAAGGCACAAAAATTATAAGTATGTTGCATTGGAAAGCTAGTGCATTTAACTATTTATAAATTGAATGTAAAAATACATTTGTACTTATTCTTTTTATGTTTCATTTGCGTTAAACTGTAAATATAGTACAGTCAAGAGCAGAATAGAAATATATAAATTGAAACAATGTGTTTCTAGAAATGTTTAAACGATTTATAGGTACTTAGACTAGGTATTAATGATCATGCAATCATATATATATATATATATTGAAGCAGTTTTATTTTTACCCGACTTCGGCGATACCAAAAGGAAGGGATACGATTTTGGCAGTCTATGTATGTTACTATTTATCGAATTTAGATGAATAAGGTTCAATCAGTTATTATGGTCCAGGTAACATAGGCTACATTTTAACTACTGTGTATAAAAGGCAAATCATCTTAGTCCCCAGGATGGCAACTTGCAGTGATTTACCCTTAATATTGCAAGTGTCTATAGGCGACGGTAACCATTTAAAGCCTGTTTTAATTTGTTTGCCATTTCGAAATATAAAAAAAACTGACTTTAAAAGTAGGAGGAGACGATTATACCTTGTAAACACAGATTTTAACCGATTAATATACCTTTCTTTTTTGTACGTAGTCTGGTTAGTTTTTTAACTTTTTTTTTATTTAGGTACTTACCTATTCCATGTATCAATATCTACTTCTACCGTTGACTGTACCAAATATCCAGTGATACAGACGACTGCAGGTCAGGGAAACCAAAACTGTTGCTTCAATAAATTTTAAACCTTATTCCTTAGTTATAGAGTTCGAGAGCGTTTGCAGCAGCAGCCTGACGAGCAGCCGACTGTGTCTATGTAGCAAGCAATGTACAGATAATTACGATTATTGTAATGTACCCATCTTTTTGCAGACTAATAGAAGAAAATAACTTAGTGACTTCTAAGTTCGAAGTTAGAAATAAATAAATATTTGTATAATTACATTTATTATATAAACTATTGTATAAGAACGTCTAAAAGGACAGATTAAGACCTATCTATGACAGTTCTATTCTGTCCATTATTACATACAATAAGTGCGATAAGTTAAGCCCCCCCATCCCCCATTCCCTTAAGTTAGCGCCTTTCCCCGAATACCTACATCTTATTTATATTAGAAAATGTATTACCCCATTTATGTAAATAAAACTTTGAACAGTAATTAACAGCAGCACTTATATTTATATAGTTTCTTATAAAAATATTACAACAGAATTTGTAATAAATCGATCGTAATCTCTCATCGCCCTTATAATAATATAAATAAAATGCTATAATTGATATAAACTTTGCCAAATGGATTAAAATTTCTTTTGAGTAAAAACACGTTTGTTTATTAATGTTTCTGTTAAATATATATCGATGAAACAGTTAAGCAACCCTGTGGAATGATAACTTATTTATTATTACATGTAGTAAAGAAAACAAGGGTATTCACTAAGCACAGGACTACCCAAGAAATTACTGGAGGCTACACTACCAATAAAAAAATAAAGTCAAAAAATTTGTCCTTGAAACCGCTTACTTCCTATTTATCCCTTTCTAACCTTTAGAGCACACGTATTAGACGGTGTAGTGACCGTCTAATACGTCATACGTACGTATGTTATCATAATGTTACTTGTGCGGAGAGTTAGAAAGAGACAGGTAGGAACTAGAAAGTAAGCGGTTTCAAGGACTAATTTTTTGACTTCACTTTTTATTGGTGGCGTGGCCTCCAGTTTTACCTATAAATTTCTTTGACTACCCTACTGAATAATAGTCCGAGAGCTGGTAGTGCAGTATAATATTTGAGTAGGTACTGGAGGCAAGCGGAAAACCTGTCATCTAACTCGCCTATAATAATGGAGCTAAGTCAGCCCTTAAATCTCCAAAGTTGCAATTTTTTGTTGCAAAAAACGTTCTGGAGGAAATCTGTTTTTTTTAAGTACATACCTTTAAATTGAATAATATATAAATAGTAAAACAATAAATAAGCCAGTTCATTTACTTCTTGGCGGTTTTCAACGTTGCCAGATGCTTGCAAAACTGTTTGTTACAATGCCTACAGCCTACTTTCAGCATTCCGTATGGAAGTTTTGCGTGGAATGCTGGAACATTGCTGTAGAATTTATAGTAGGCGTTGCAACAAACATCTGCCAAAGTTAAATTAACTGGTTTATTTCTTTTTATACTCTTAAAATATTAAATTTAAAGGTATGAAAGTTTCATATTGCCTCAATGACATATCTTGCAAAAATTAATAAAAATACCTACTCCCGACTACAGTAAGTTGCAGATACTACCACAGGTCATGATAGTTTTAAAGTATATTTTGACCGTTTGTGGTATCCTGATCCGCCTGCCTTCGTTTGCACATTATTTTATTTAAAAAACTGGTTTAAAAATCAAAATATATTATTACTTTTCGTTTTATTAAACTACTCTATTTTGTATATCGTGTCTGATTCGTTGATTTAATACAATTGGTTTATAAAAAAAATCAAGATGATAACTCTGTTTTGTAATAAAAAATGTATGTAAAAGAAAATTAAGAGCTAATAATACCATTTTTACAACCAAAATGACAATATGTTCCCTGTTTTTCTTTTTTTTTTTTAATATACTTAATAAAAACTACACACAATTTGAAACTAAATGCATGATTCTTTTTTGGTAATTTTAAATAATATGTTTGGAAAGTAAAGACCATACAGGAATTTTATGACATTAGGGAAATTCTGAAGTTACAATCTAATAGAGCAAAGAACCCACAATTCACAATCGCATAGTAACTTTTTACCAAATACCTACTTAGGAATGCAAAAATATTCAGAATGGTTTTACATATCACCTACTTTGATAAATTTTAAAGAAATAATTATCAAACATCCATAACAATTAATATTTACTGTGTACTCTCTCATAAACTCGAAGTAATTCACAATGTTTTGACTAGTACTTTAAAATATATTTAGCAAAGTAAATTATTATAAGGTTGGTTATAAATAAATTTGATCAGTATTTTACCTACACAGTGTTTCTTAAAACTAACAAGTGCAAAACATATTAAATTACTTACAACTAATTACGTTTTTTTTAAAGTCACTTAAATCGGCCCTTTGGGTTTAGTGATTTTTTCTTAAAAAATCTTTGTGACAAAACTATACCTTTGGTGTTAAATTTGCTATGGCAAGAAATCACATGTTTCAAATAAATAAATAAGCAAAGCCAATAACAATACCTGCCAATTATAGAATTTCACCAATCTTTATCACTTCTCAGTATTAAAAAATAAATTCTTTCCCAAGCGTAAGCTTGCAAATGGATATTAATATCCAAACGATTCTTATTGTAACAAGTTGTTATAACAACCCATACAACTATTTTACTCCAGCTGCTTACATTGCTTCCTTTATTTTGTTGATGTTAAATATATCTCACGATAGTTCTCCAATGGGTGCATTTTGGAGCCACAAATCATGGATGAAGTTGTAAAGATCATCACTTACTGCCACCTAAAAAAGAATATATCTATTATACATATATAATTTCCGAGTCATGATATTTGTTAAAATGTGTGTTTTATTCTAAATTGAGAGAATTATAATTTTTATCTTGATAAGTAGTCCTCATATTTTTTTACTGCAAATTCAATGTTATAGGTATATATACAAATTCAATATATACTACTGTATGAAATTACCACAACAACGCGTGGCCAGTCAGTTTTATGTATTTAATAGCGGCTTTGCTTGTGTTAATGTAAATTTTCTCAAAAACTTATTTTTCTATCCCTCTGGATCTTACAATACATTAAAAATATTAATCCATACATAAGCCAATTATAGACTTCTACTATGTTACCTTATTATTATTGCATAGATTAAAAACCAAACAAGAATCTGTGTTAATTATACACAACATTAATTATGAAGATAAACTATGTAAATGTAAGTAGTCGTCAACAAACTGTGTGATGTGTGTGTCGATAAAAACGCGTGTCATTGTTCACTTGTAATAATTAATTACAATGAAATTGGTTAGAAGAGTATAATAATAGCGATAATAATAATAAATTTTGTTTTGATTGTATTTAAAATCTTACTAATAATATTTATTTTAATCTGAAAAAAATAATCAAGTTTATAATAAAGTTAAGTTTTATTTAAATTTTTGCGTTTACAAACGCGTAAATATTTTTGAGTTTGATTCCCGCCTGAGGCAGGTCGATTTTTTTTAGTGTATTTTTTCTATATATTTTATGAAATTGTGTTATAAATACTTTTTTGAAATGAATAAATAAGTATACATCTGAAAATAGTTTGTTACAGGTTTCAGGTAATCAACTAACCACACTGTTACGAGCATACTTAGTAAGAACCAAGGGGATGTGAAACAAACATGTGTAACAATTTCTCATAATAGGGGTAGACAGAATTAATACTCTGTTGATTTCTAAGACACTATTTTATAGATGTATACTTGAGTTAATTAACCGCTTTACTGATATCAGATCTATAGTACCCATTATGTTCTGATAGTTCTGATAATAAGGTTGATTATTTCGGATGAATAGTTTCTGCCATTGCAGCATTGGTCTTATTGTCACTTACTATCAGATGATAGTAACTAATGTAATAATTCAACTGATGGCCGAATGGCATTGGAAAGGTTAGGTCTTTTATGCGTCCACTACCTGCAATCTCAGATTACTCGGGGACATTATCACTTGACACGATGATCTCGACTTATTTGCTGACTGTTTAGGACATCTAGTCAATAGGATTTATTTAATATTAAAGGACATTTTAAAATTTAAATAAGAATTGACATTGTTATACCTATTATTGACTGATGCTGTTTTTTTTCTTTTGTGTGTTTGTCGTTCTGATTTTTTGACGAGTTATTATTGACTGCTGTCTTGTTTAGAGGCGTAGTAATTAATCTATATAAACGTGTTCCGCTACCAGGACTTGAACCCGGACCGCTTGATGTGTAGGCAGCTATACTGACCACTCCACCAAGACAGCGTCAAGTTATATTTGACATTGTATCATTATAAAATATTGTTTATCAGCGCTATGAACAATATTTTATAATGACGCTTTAGAAATATCTGTAAGCCAGCAAGTACTCTGTGATAAATAAATGAATAAATAAACTGATGCAATTAATACTGTTCTAAACATACCTTATAAGGTGTGGGATTCAAGTTTCTTTTGATATCCTGCCGTAGCGTGCGCAGGGAATTTTGTACCCTCCCGCGGACCTCCCACAAAGCTTTCGGCTCAACGCAAATACGTCCATTTTTCCAGTATTCCTGAAATAATATAGTGTTTATTAACTACTGTCATATACATGTAATTTTTTTCAGTGTACATTATATTGCGTATGTAATGTACTAGCCGAATAAAACCTGTATGTTTTCCTTTCTGTAAAGTACCCTAGCCGTACTAGTGTAAAAATAAATTTATGTCAAAATTATCAGATTACCTTATAGAGATGTTCGACCTTGCTGGGAATGACGTATGCTCTCTTGGACTCCTGGAAGGGATGTCGACACAATACTTTTTGTCCAACTGCTGGAGCGGCTTCACTGGATCTTTGGAGCAAATCTATAAGGGCATGCCCATCTGCGCCGAATAGCCTATAAGCCTGTGAACAGTAGGTAGGAACATTATAGTCCAAGATCCCAAAGCTGTCTGACGTTACTTATTTTCTCAGAGATGAAATGTTTGGCCCAAGAAATGTTTGTAAGAGATTAGTATTTCTATGTACGTTCAACACTGTCTCTATGTACGTTCAACACACGCATACTTGCTAAGTTGGTCAGACGGCCAATCGACAGAGATCTGGCGCCAAAAATTTCGTAAAAATCACTCAACTGAAAAGGACTCTCTTTACCAAACTCTGAAGGCTGATTTTTATAAATGTTATTCAGGGGGGTATTTCAAAACGATATACAGTCATAGTGACAAATCCTATAAGGGCGAAACATACATTCGATTGCATTGGAACGCTTTTAGTATAGAATGCGGTAGCATTTATAGTAGAAGTCGCAACTAATTTTTAAATAGAGTTTTGGAAGCCAGACGCTTGGGAAACTGTTTGTTGCAAAGTTAAAGAGCCGCCTAAATGAATGCATTACTTATTTTTTACTCTTTAAATATTCAATTTAAAGGTATAAAATTTTCAGATTGCCTCAAAAGCATTTTTTTCGAAAAAACTAATTTGCAACTTTGTAGACATAAGGGCTGACTTATCCCCATTACTTCCCAGCAAGTTGCAGTTATGTACTCGATTGCAGCTATTCCATTAGTAGATTATTCCTACCTCATAACTTTGCTATCTTAGAAGTTTTTATGAGGGTTTTTGATAAACCAGAGGGCACCACTGAGACAAAAGGTCGTGGAGTCAAAACTTGGTCAAAACACTATGGAAATTCCCGCTCTAAATACGTCATCTAATTTTCAAATGAGGATTTATGAATGAAATCTTGACAGGTGGACCTTGGTGGACCTCGTGCCACAGTTCTTCCACCTGGCAAATTTTTTTTTAGTGAACCATCATTGGATGAAGTTTTCTTTTATGATGGAACTTTCCCAGTTCGAGCCGACACAATTCCACTGGATAATATCAACAATCCCTCTTAAAAATATATACATTTCAAGATAATTATTTATAAAAAACTAAGTCTAAATTACACTTTGTGACCTTCAGAGTTCTGTCTTTATCATTTTCAGTTCAAGGGTACGTGTTGCGTATTTGACTCGTTTGTATTATCTGTTATTGTTTTAACTTATATTTACAAGTAGAATGATTTCGTAAATCTCTTCGTGTTTATCAGATAAATTACATACACTACTTTGAAGAGATGGTAATTCAATTAGTTAAGGTAAATAACTGATTAAGTAATGCATCATTAAAACTAAAATAAAGAAATTATACAATATTTAGAATACAGGCTGATTTCTTTTAATTTTAAAGATATATCTTCATTCTCTTACACTGCTCCGAATTTATTTGATATATGCGCTACGCAAACACGAATTTAGTTTCTCTTCAATCCCGCTATTATTGCGCGGGATCGTGTTAATGTTACCAACGCGCGGGATTAGTTCTGCACATGGCATGCCGGTATCCCGGTATTGCATTCCCTAATTGTCTAAGCTATTTAAGGAAATTAACAGTTTGTGGTAGCCTGGTGCCATCGTCTGTACAATGAAACGGGGTAGTCTAACTAAAAAGGAACGACCCGGGCGGTTTCAGATAAGCGTTTATTTACGTACACATACTATTCCAGCGTGTTCGCTCGAAGCGGTAGTAGTGAGCAGTATCAACATTGATTATATTATACCAGCTTATAAGCGTATAGGCATACGCGCTTCTAAAAACGAGCTCATACGCCCTTATATATGGAATGGTGAATATGGGGTCAGAAGCAGTAACGCAATCTGAACGTACGTCACAGCGTTTTAAGCAGATAAAGTAGATAGATAATTTCTAAGTAGACTGGAAAACGTGAGTAAAACGTTTTACTTATAAGATAACAGAGAGCATTTTTGATAACATATATGTAGGTGTCATACAACTGGGGTGCTATGTTCCGAGACCTTCCCGCGTTGCACCCTGGGCAATGTCAGTTGCCCCGATAGACGGCTGACGTCGGAACACGGAAGATCCCTTTAGAAGGCCAGCAGACTTTTGGGTCGTGGTTGTCTCGCCGATAGGCTGATGGGCCGCCTTGTGTGGAACTTGGTTGGTCGCTCCTGACACGCCTCTGTTCTCAGAGGTGGCGGATGGATGCGACCTCCGGTTTGGTTTTCTGCGGTGGTGTTATGAGAGCCAGCGCCTGGTGCCTACACGACACAGCCGGACCCAATCGAGCCACTCTCCCTTATGACCGTTATGTCAGATAGCTGTGGCCTTAAGTAGAGGGCCAGTTAGATGGCGTAGTTATCGGGCTTAATTAAACTGCGCTAAGTTTTATCCAAACCAACTTTGGCGTCACAATAGAGGACGTGGGAAAAAGCCCTTTACAGGGCCAGCGGAGCTTGTGCTACGTGGGGGCCAGTTTCCAAGTCTGCCGTCCGGTACATGTAGTTACCGGACGTCGGATGAGACAAAACAATGCACCGGTTGAGTCTGAAAGGGCGGGCATAGTTGATTTTCAGGTGAAATTCAAAAGCCTCATGATCTCGGGTCGCCATAATAGTGTGCTTTGGCTGGATGCCCGGAGAGGATGTTTGGTAGTGGGGGAACACCTCTAACACTGAGTCCCACATACCCCTGCAGTTGCATGGCACTGCAGGGATGAAGCGTAAATGCATTCGACCTCTCTATTTATCGTAAATTTTATGGTAAACATTGTTTCATCAAATCTTTGAAATTTGCACTTCTAAGATCCGAACGAAATATTTTTGCAAATATTTGACGTCCAGTTAAGACCTACTATTACCTTACCTTATATTATGGAATAATTTTCGCGTGCTGTCAAACATTGTTATGTTGCATGATATTATATTATCATATTGTGGTTTTTACTACCGAGTTTTACTAGCCTTTGCTATTAAATTTTTATTAAGAAGAGACAACAGCTAACTGAGTTTCTTACTGGTTCTTCTCAGCGGGCTCTCTCAGTTTTTCGGAACCAGCATTAGCTTTAGCCTTAGTGTAAACATTATTTAATTATGTATGACGTCAACAAGTGCTTGTGATGAGTCTATGTTGAATAAATTATTTTTGATTTGATTTGATTTGAAATACAATCGTAAATATCTTTACGTTTTTACATCGATAAAACAACACTTACGTGCTTGTGGCCGGGTATTGTGACTTTTCCGACATCTTGACTCAACTTGATCCGCGGCTGTCCATTTATTTCCACTAGCTTGTATACACACCCGAGTGCCGGCTGGCGTTGACAAGTCACTGCAAAATAGTTTTATTTATTTTATCAAGAAAAAAAAAAGTACAGAATCATCATTTGCCTGCCCTGCTCCCGACTTAATAAGTTTTTCTTTGCCATACATTTCAGTTAGCCATCATCCCAGCTTTAACTCCTTTCTTTAGTACATCTCTCTCTCTCTCTCTCTCTCAAAAAAAGAACGTTTTTGGTAAACAATTGGTAGGTCACAGTGAAATTACAAAATGTAGGTAATTAAGTCTTGTTCATCAGCCTATAATGTAATCTGCGGTTACAAAGATGCCTTCATAGTACTTGAGCAGTTCAACATCACTATTCTGGCTCAATGCCTGATTGGTAATAACCAATGCAAGCACACACAGCTGCATTAGGGCCTAGAGCAATACAACATAGCACACGGCGTATTTTAAGCGACCGACGATACGCATTTTAGGTACGAGCGTTTTCGGCGCCGTAGATGCTGTTTGTTGCGTTTTTATAGATGACATTGTTTTGCCTTATAAATTAAAAAAAAAATTAAGGGTGGACAACCCTTATCACTAAGGGGTATGAAAAAGCCGATTGTCAGACCCACTCAATATGCTCACAAAATTTCATGAGAATCGGTCAAGCCGTTTCGGAGGAGTACGGGAACGAACATTGTGACACGAGAATTTTATTAAGATAAAACCGCGCGCATGAAGCGTGTGTACGCGCGTTTGAAGCAAAAACGCGCGTACAAAGGAAGGGGCGGAGGAGAACCTATGACCGACACTGTACGACTGTATATCTATATCTGCTCGTATACAGTAGACGCGTTTCACGGTGCCGCGTGTGCTTGGGTTACAAGGGGCCTTATCGCGCTATTTACGTTTTTACCAAAACCAAATCGTTATCGTTTTCATACGTTTTGAAAGTTGTCAAAATGTATGAAAACGATAATAACTTGGTTATTATCGTTTTCATACAATTTCTTGGCCCCCTGGTTGCGTTCGTGGATAAAGAAATAAGAGATACGTCTTCGTCGTCTTCTCGTTCGAGAAATTAGTCAATTTTTTGCCTTCTACGGAGATCTATAAGTTCTCCCACTGGAATCATGGTGTCCTAGTTTCGATCCGTAGGGAATTACAAAATTGTATTAGATTTGGTCGGTGTAGGGTTTATTATAAGTCGCTCTGGCTAGCTACCACCATCGTAGCTTCGCTATAACAATTGAGTCAACAGCATTATTTTGGTGCGCTGCCTAATCCCTTTGATTTATAATAAAATAATGCAGGTTCGGATATTCCTTTTTTATAGATCTACAAAACAGTCCGCGATGGCATATTCTTATCGTACCTGGATACTACCTCCTTTTCTAAAAAATGCGTTAGTTGGGAATCTATTTAGACCAATACAGTATTAATCGTTATCAATTAAAATACGTTAGGTACAATAAGCATTTCGTGCAGATTATTATAATCTTACACCATATAATTTAAATAAATATCTTAGGAGATATCGCAAAGAATTAATACGCGCGAAAAGAAAATGATAGACAAAACATGTACGCGTAAATGCTCTACTACCCGTGCGAAGCCGCAGCAGGCCGCAAGTTAATTATAAGATAGCCAGTCCTTCAGTGATTAAAGATTCTGGTTGAACCCAACTTTCATCTTCGGCATTATCATATCATCATTAACGTGGTGCCGTGTGATGCCGGTAGAGTAGAATAGCATCACCCCATTTCTCCAACGGGTGTCGTAGAAGGCGACTAATCGATCAGCCAAGGGGTATTGATCACCTTCCATCCACCAATCTGCATTGAGCAAGCGTGGTGGACTACTGCCTAAACCTCCTTCGATGACAAGAAGAGGGCTCGTGTTCCAGCAGTGGGTCGAATTAAAAAGGCTGTATATTGACTATAACGTGAGACGAAGGCCAATAGTTTTCACTTTGAAAGATATAAAAAGAAATCAAAAACGAAGCGTGTACGGCACCAAGATCCTCGTGTGCTAATACGTCATTCTGCCAAGTGACTACTTAAGTAGATAATTTGTGTAATTAAATTAATTTTAGTGTCACGATATCAGTGGTTGAATTATAAAATAGCTGAAAAGTATGAGGCTCACCACGAACACCGCGCGATTGATTTTTAAAATGTAGGTTAAATACAGTGGTGATTAAGATTAACACATAATAGATACCTCTAAATCAAAATTAATCGGTTGTTAACATTGGTAGGACAAATGAGACACTTACCTAAATGTGTTCCTATACCAAAGCAATCGATCTTATGACCTTGTTCATTAAGGCTTAATATGGTATCTTCGTTAATATCGTTCGAGGCCACGATTGTAAGCTTAGAGAACCATGGTAAATTGAAGGCTTCCGCGATCTTTTCAAAGGTTTCTCTGGCTAACACTGATAAATAAGCCAAGTCTCCGCTGTCGATGCGAATGCCCACAGCTCTATATCCACAGTCATTCAATGCCAATGCCACGGCACAAAAATTAAGTAAGCCACTCCTGTAGACAATACAAAACGAAGCGTGAAGAAAATTTAGGGCAGTAGAGAATAATGAGAGAATGAAATGAAGAGAAAGAAAATGAATACATGATAAAAACTAAATATGAATACACGAAATTTTCAATGAAAGCGCGATCAGAAAATTCGTCGATATTTTTCTGTTCCAATCTTTTTTTGAAAGAAAGAATGAAACGTTTATTGAGACGATACAACAAACAAACAAAATTTCAAACATACTAATTTTGTCTCAAACGGTCCCAGCTCACAGCATATTGAATGATCTCGAGAGCACATGCATGATAAAATGAAATGAAATCCATCCATGAAGGAAATTCGCTGAACTTTATTATCATTCATTGTTAGCTTTTTCTGTTTTTGCCATTGTTTCTTGATTTTCTTCAAAGGGTTGCCTTTTTATGTTATTCGAACAATGGTATTGAAGCCACATTTCCACAGTTCTTACGAATATACAAAAATAATACTAGCGAACTGAATTTGAAAGTTATTTAGATCGTTTCGGTAATGATTTTTTATCGCAAAAGCGTATAAAATATTGGACTTGGATTGGCTTCAAAAATATTGGAGATGTGCGATATTTATGCTCTCAAGTGTATTACTTATTATTATTTCACTATTTTCTAATACAAACTCAATTATCTTCGTCTTAGAAAATGAACGTATTGTTGTGACGCACGTTCAAAGTTATACCGTGGGCTTTGTTGACAGCTGTTACCGGTATCAAGCAAAGTTGATAGTACTGTGCTATAGTTAACAGCTAAAGCGACCCAACTCCTTATTTCTTTCCGCTTTTTTTTCCGCTATTTTTTTTAAATGTTATTTTGTTGAATGATAAGCACCTTTTTTTTGTCGGGGAGGTCAAATGCATTTATGCATCGTCCCTGCGGGGTGGTGCCAACCGCAGGGGATATGTGGGACTCGAGGTAAAGTCGTTCCCTCCATACCCACTAAACATCCTTCCCGGCCTGACCTCCAGTGCGCTATTACGGGACGGCTCGGGATCTGCGCACACGAGCGCAACTACACAGAGACCATCCCAACTGTGCCCGTCTAGGCACTCCTTGTGCACCAATTGGTGGCCAGCAGCCCACAGGGTCTACCGACTAATGCCGGCCTTATAGGCCGCCTCCTCGCCGACGGCTGCTCGACCTGGCGCGTCCTCCTGACGAGGACACCGGGAGCGGCCATCGGACCGCACACGGGGGACTTCGGGCGCGGTCTTGGCCCTGAAAAGGGCCGTCCGGAACTAGCCGTGGTGGGAATACAAAAACAACTCGACGATGGCATGTGACTTCGAATGCCAAGGGGATACCCTTGACATCAAAAGCCACGTACCCGCCGAGAAAGTTTCCCCACCACGTTACCAGGGTCAGCCACAAGGAGGCTTCCGGACGTGGACACCTGAATGATAAGTACCTACGGCCTACCTGGTGATAAGCAGTCACCGTAAGCTTATAGAAGCTCGCAACACTGATATGTATTACCCTAGTCTGCTTCCCTACCGTGTGGAACTCTGGCAACCTTACTCACCAACACAAACACAACACCACCAAAATGTAGTGTTAATTGACTGTGGTCTTCCTTAAGGTGGAGGTACTACCCCAGCCTCGACTGCTGATTATTTATTTAGTTATTAATCGCCATATTACGAACTTTATAAGAGACGTCCTAAGAGCCATCTACGAGCAACAACCATAACACAAAACATGGGATGTAATAAGCACTTAAAATAATATCACATAAAGGTTCAAAATTCCTACTACCCTAGTACGTTAAGTCACTACTATTGCAGATTTAATTGGCATTTATTAATATTGGAATATAAGTTATTAAAAAGTCCTCATAATGTAACACCGAGAAACTGGACTTTCTCAAAATTTAAATATGTGAAATTAATTATAGTCAAATACCTATATTTTTTTTAGGACATAAGAGGCCTGGCGTTAGTTCTAGTAGTTTGATGGAGGTGCAGGCATCTACACAGAAAAGACATAAGGCGAAGACACGGCAAACAAGCGGCACGTTTCATAGATTTTGTAACTATGTATAAAATAGACGGGGCAAAATTGATAGCAAGTACAAATATAATTTTCAACCCACTTGCTTAGAAAACCACCATTACTACACCATTTTCAGTATCATAATGGGATTCATTACGCACTAGTGCGATTCTGAATATTTTTTAAATTAGATTTCACCTTTTAAGAAGAGGCAAAAGGATCTAGCCCACAAAGCCATATCTTCAGTATTTTCTTCTTTATATTTGCACAAAACACAATCCTAGCCATCACAGTGCACTAAACATTTTTTTATAATTTTTAGAAGAGAAAATAATGTCTGTGAGCAGTTATTATTTTTGGAAAAATAAATCCAACGTGTTTGGTATTTACTTAGCAATACTATTATATTCAATTAAATATTAACTTTTTACAACATTTTACAAAATCTATTTAAATAGTAAATATTTTATTTAAATATTTTTGAATGCTGGCTGTACGGCCAGCAGTCGTAGTCACATTTAAAATTATAAAAGGGGCGCCGAGTCTGTGCCCCGTCTTCGTCTTACATCTCTTCTGAGCGACGAAAAGCGACTCTATTTTATATATCGCACCCCCAGATCAAAAGTGACTCAATTCAAAATTCATGTTTTGTGGGAAATGGCAAAAATGTGTTTGTGTTAGGAAATGTTTACAACAAAACATGCCATAACTTTTAAAAATTAAAAGCAATCTAGACATTTAAATCTCAGTATATTTTTAGGACTTTCTTTAACTGTTATAAGCCAAAATAGACTTTAAAAAATCGGAAGTGGTCTCCTCTTGACTTTCTCGTATACCGGAAACGACTCAAAAGTCAATAGAAACCTTATATTTTGAAGTCATACATGCATGTTAAATTTTGGTCACCAATCCGAGTACCGACCGCGCACTTGGTTGATTAACTTTCGTGATCGACGACTCAAAAGTTGACAGAAACCTTATATTTTGATGTCATAGACGCATGTTAAATTTGGTTGCAATAAGTTAGCATACTCGAGTTATTGTGCTAACGCACAGACACAGACATAATTCCAAAAACGATTTTTTGGACTCAAGGAGGTCCAAAACGTGTAAATCCGTCAAAATCTCGAGGTCGAATTTTTTGACGATTACAAGACTTCAGACGTCCTATACTTACTACGTGTACGGGAAAGTAAAAATTGTTATTCGGTTTTAAATAATTAATAAATAATAACTTACTAAAACATGCCATTTTAGTATTATAATAATTTAAATATTATTGCCTTATTTAGAAATAAGTCAGTTTTATTTTTAAAACTTGTAATGAAATGGTAATGACGAAATAAATAAAATGACCGAACTAGACTTAAGTCATTCATTACACATAACTTCATAATTATACTATAGTACAATAATGGCCGAAGTAGACTTAGGTCAGTAGGTACTATTAGCTTCACTTATAGTCTTAAAACTGTCCTACACCAACATTAGTCATTTTAAGATTAGGATTTTATTTAAATGTATAACTTACTTTTGTGTAAAATAACGATGTATTGAGCCTTAGGTCATTTTAATGACAACAAAATAACGTCCCGCCGCAGACGAAACTCTGAATCGGGCACTGTTGTTCCGGGGGAAGGGATGGGACGCACGGGTAAGAAAGAGTCACAATATGTCTGTTTATCCTGTTCTAGCACGAATTCGTCAATTTTGAAAGACTAGCCGATAGATCAGATTTTTGTGTCACTTCGTGTTTTAACTCAATTAACCAAAATTTTGAGTTGAGTCACTGTCGTTCTGGGGGTGCGATATATGCGTCGCATATACGCATCCGCGAAGCTAGCGCAGCGTTCTATTTACTGCAAAGAAAACGACGAAACGTTCATCGAACGCCTACGCTGGACAAACGCTAGTGTGAATGAAGAAGCTCTTGCTTTTGCCTTATGCCGTTTCTGTGTACTTAACGCCTAACTGACCTTTTAATAATTTGAACTAATACTATATTTCTAAACTAAGGCTTTAAAATCCAGTAAACGTTTAATTTTAATGAAGCCGATGTAAGAGAAATAGTGAATTCTTATATCTTACCTATTATGGTTATAGTTTTGTGATTGGTACATTTGTTTTTGTAATAAAAACACGGGTATGTGATTTTCCACATAATAAAAAAATCAGGAGTAGTCTCCCCTTGACTTTCTCGTACACCGGAAACGACTCAAAAGTGGAACCTTTTATTTTTTATGTCATACATGCATGTTAAATTTTGGTCACCCATCCGAGTACCGACCGCGCACTTGGTTGCTTTACTTTTGTGATCGGCGGCTCAAAAGTTGATAGAAACCTTATATTTTGACGTCATACACGCATGTTAAATTTAGTTGCAATAAGATAAAGCATGCTCGAGTTATCGTGCTAACGCAGACATAATTCCAAAAAAAAATTTTTTGGACTAAGATAGGTCCAAAACGTAAATCCGTCATAATCTCGAGATCGAATTTTTGGACGATTACAAGACTTCTTCTATACTATGCACGGGAAAGTAAAAATGGTCGTCTTTTAATCGCTAGACAATGCCCTAGACTCACATTCATGAAGTTGTTCAGCGAATGACGTCATATACAGCTGTTATATTACAAAGTAACCAGCAGCGATAGAAAGTACGATAAGGTATTGATAATTACGTCACTAGCTTTTAGCGATGACCTACTGAACGGTAGTTCGATGAACCAATATCTTATTGTTGTTAATTATTGCTTGTATCGTTGTTATTAGCTACTACATTGTATGAAATCTGTTTTCTCATTAAAAAAAAGCTATTAAGATATTAGCTCTGCCCAGTGCCGCATATTAATACATCCTTGTATTCGATTCATTAAGTTCGCAAAGTTACTTCAATTACATTGAAACCGCATTTACAGCGACGGAATAAGTTCAATATCAAGAACTATACGGTTAATACTATTTTTGTACCTAGCTTATATTAATGCGTACCTACATATAATAAGTTGTCAGGATAGACGCCTTCAAATGGTCCTTCGAGCCAGAACATAACCTTGCAATATTTATTAACTAGCCTTCATAAAAGAGTGTATAAAATGTTCGCATCTATATTACTCATATAAACGGAATTATTCATAACACGCGAAAAATAATGGAAGTTTTCCTTGTCTTTCGTCCTCGCATTCGGCGTTGATAATAATAATAAATGATCAATTTTTGAAGAATTCCTTTTTTAATTTATAGGTAACGCGAATTTAACTCTTTATATTTGTATAAATAATAGAATAGTGTAGGTATATAATATATTGTACACAAAAAAATGGAAATCAATATTTCCTATACTCCACGAACTAGAACCATAGTTATCGATTTAAAATTATTAAATTATAGGTGATTTGACGAATGAATATGGGTGAGGTTAGTTAAGATTACGGTAGTTATGTGAATAATAAAGTGCCGCTTTGTAAATTAAATATCAATATGATAGTGTTTATACTTATAAGATAAAGTATGTAGATGTATGTTAATTATTACATTTCTACAAGATTTCAAAGGTGCATCACAAAATAAGTACCTACATAAAAAATAATCTAATTTTCTATATCTAATCTAAAATACAAATATATTTTCTATAAGCAATGAAAGTGAACTATGAAAACTATGAAAAATGAAAAAGTGCTCCATCGTCTATATTCGATATATGAAAATGAAATTAGTGCATGCATACTCTATGAAGAAGTGCCTTTCCCTATACAATGCAACTGTGCCCAATGACTAGGATTGTCCCTAATATTGCTCGTAGGTCCAGGACAATACGTCACACTGAAGCAAATGTATGTAATCTGTGTAGTGTTCTCGTAATGTATTTACATTCAGTTGGGACCGAAGCGGCGTCCGTGTCGCTTCACTGAAAGCTAAACAAATGTTGTACTACGGCCAAGGAACATGTTAGGGTGGCCTGATCCAGCGTGAGAGTGCGCTCGCCCGGACACCAATGCGAGTATCATAGCCCCGAATGATGTATGGAGAATGAACCGGACGCATGCCAGCCACTCAAAATAATCTAATAATCGAAACTTCACATAACTCAGACAAAAATGAACAATGCAAAACAATAATACAAGTTTATTAGACACCAAATGTCAAAAGTGTTCTAATATGTTTACCTCAGTGTGCGTTCGACCGTGCTACATCCATATGTACTATGTACCGGTGATTTTAGAGGTCTAGTATCATTGGATCCACAGTTGCTATTGTAGCCAGAATGCCCATTCATATGCTGCCTGTGTCGTGACGGTAAGCCTTGAATATTATACCTCTTGACATCGTAAGTATCCACAAGTGCCAAGAAACCTGTTGGGAAGGCTATGGCGTAAGAGATAAGTGCGGCTAGTTCGCCGTCGCTGGCTTCCTCGGGCGATATGTCAATGAGAGCGGAGACCCGGTCGCGCCAAGCCGTCGCCAGCTCTAGCAGGTCGAGTGGATGCCGACTGTCCGCGTGCGGCAGAGTCACTGAGTGTATGTCCTGCAGCGTGCTGAATGACGTCACGAACGAGTGTGCGTGCGTGCCCTTCACGGGTATATTGAACATTTTGCCCGCTAACACATTACTCGTCCCATCGAAACCACCTGAAAATAATTTATGATGCTTCAGCCAAGTTTCAAAAAATTCTTACTAATTCTCCTAACTGCTACTGAGAAGTAACTGTTCTTTCAGAGTTGATAAGTGTGCTGTAACCAAATTTAAAGTCAAACATGACTAATAAGGTGAATTCAGGTAAACTTTATAACTGCCGTATATTATCATTGACAGTCTTAATGAAGATGAAGATATAGAAAGAGAACGGAGGGAACTGTGGGTCAGGGCGAATATGTTGGTACATAGATTTTCGCGTTGCACGGATGAAGTATTTTTTTTTCAAATATTAAATTCTTGCCACAAATCTGCTCATAGTCCATGACCGATTGCATGATAAACGCACAAAAAAAAGATAGGCTGAAATTGTGACCATTTGGTCATGGAATGCAAAGATGAGGCCTAAGATGGTACACGCTCGCCTAGAAGATAGATTGATTTTACTAGGTAGTAGACCCATAATTATGTAGGGAAGGTCATCTGGGTAGGTACCACCGCCTTTCTTATTACTGCCGTGAAGCAGTTCGCTGTGTTTCGGATTGAAGGGAAAGATAGCCAGTGTAATTATGGAAGGCGTATCATCTTAGTCAACGATGGCAACGCACTTGTAGTCAATAGTGGGGGTTGTCCACTGATTGGCAACATGATTAGACGTACAATGTCCCTTTTAGAAATAAAATAATGGATGTATGTTGTCCGAATTAAATGATTTTAATTGAATTTAATATTCCTAACAATTAAGAATTATCTACCCAATCCCATCCATTCATGAAATAAAATACCTAGTTGGCTTGGCACCAAGTTCAAAGAGTACAGTAGGTAGGTACCTAGCACTCATTATAATATTATTTAATTTTTATACTGTTTGAAGTCTTTTTGACTTTTTTTGAAGTCGGTTAAAAAGAGAAGGAGGATCTCAATTCGTTTGTATTTTTTTTATACATGTATGTTACCTCATAACTCTCTATTGAAAAAACTACGGACAAAAAAAATGCCCGTAGTCCTACCGGTAGAACCACGCAGTAGGACCACGGGTACTAAATCCTCACTACAGGGTGTAGAGATTTGGGAGAGTCTTTTAACGTTTGGAAGCTAGTGCTTGTCATGTGGTCCTGTTTTAAATTGATCGATATGTATTATGACGAGTACTTTTTGAGTAATTCCTAATAATGCCTATTTAATTGACATCAATGATATCGTAATATTGTAATATATGTATAGCTTATCTAAATTTTTATTTCTCCGTTTTGACGTGACAACGTCTTATAATTCGATAGAGCCGGCTGCACGCACGAAAAAACATGACGCATGCGGCGTTACCTCGCTCTGATGTAAGGCCGGCAAAACAAATGAAATTAAATTTTTCTTTTGAAAAATGCTACCATTCCAGCAGTATTTTCTTAAGACGTTGTCACGTTCAACTATCGTCAGTAAACCGACTTTACAGACAGCCAATTTTTTTAGTTTAGAAGGCGATTTTTTTATTTAAAAAAATTTTTTTTTAGTATCTATAGTGTGATAAATTTCAGTTTTTATTTTCATAAAATCATTAATATATTTTTTTATTATTATTAAATATTTACTCACTTAATAAAAGTTATTTAAGATGAGGATTGTAGAGCCATCAACAGTACAGAACCGTCATTATTTTTGGTTAAAGCCAGCAGCTCATAACTTGTTGGTATCTACATTACCACAAGTAATCCTCCTGTAAATAATTACGATGTCTGACTGCAGTAGCAACTTGGTGGTACTGGTCACTCGTTAGTAGTCGCTATTATCAAACATGTTTATGAATATGCCCACTCTCACAATTTCAAATTGATAATATGTTATTTATCGAACTATTGTTTTTTTTCCTACAGCTATAATTGTTATTTTCTTGTTTGTTATATTGACTTATTTACTTAGATTAGAGACAACTGTATATGTAGAGTTGATAACTTGAGGCACAGGAACCTCCACTAAAACACTCAATTGTTAAAAATGATAACTAGATCTTTTGTTTATGTACTGATTGGTGAGATATAAAATTTATTATTATTAATATAAAACAACTGGAAGTATTTTTTATTTCGGTAGTTGTGCAGACAAGCCAATAGTATCCACGAAATATTACTTTTATTAATAAGTATCACTAAGTACCAAGTTAATAAACTAATACTGTAGGGTTTGTTAAAGTGTAATACAACGGATTTAGTCCAGCTTTAGTAACAAAGTAGCAGTTCATACCTAAAAAACCAGATTACGGCTATTACACAACCAAAGTGCCCAATCTGTAAATTGGGTCAACCATGTATAAACAACCTATAGCTATCAATGTGCGACGCAATTGCAACTCCGTTTACTTATAATTAAGGCAAAACCTTATGTATATTAGCCATTATACACGCGTAGAAAGGCGTGAGTTGGTCGGTTGACAAGTTATAAATTACTTATTCAGCTAATGGAGGCGCTCTGCCATCCCCGAAGGTAACGGAACTTGATAGTTGGCAGAATTCGGATATAAATTTGAAACTTCGATAGGCATGACTAAGGCCATGTGATCGTTCAAGGGCGGTACTCGCGAAAGTTGCCTGATTAAAGCTATTAAATAAGTGTATTCTAGGTATTCTCGGAGGCTTCTTATGAGTCAGTGGCAGCGGTGTGTTATATTGCACGGGTTTGGATGGGGCGGGCGGCGTGCCTGGCACGAGAGAGATCGGTTTCACCTGCTGAGCTGCCGAAACACGCTCAGATAATCAATAACACGAAACCAAGCTAATGTTACAAATATTACAGTGTTAAAATTTCCAAGGACTCATAAATGTGGCTAATAGAGTTTAATGGAGTTACTTATTTCAACAAAATCTCAATTAACAGAAGTCAGGCAATATTAAACCAATTAAAAGTTACAAATGTAATAAATATCTTTTTTTGTTTGATCCGTGTGAGAATTATAGAGTACGACATTAATACCAACTTAGACGTACCAATATACGCATATTTCGATGCAGATAAACCGCCGTCGGGCCCTTGTGCCCTTCGTAAACCGAACTCTAGAAGCGATACATTTTTTCCAGCTACCATTCTATATCGTGCCGCATTCGTCGCCATCAAACTGAAACAATGATATCAAATTAATCATATCAGCCGCTAAAGGCATAAATATAATTAAAAATTAGTAGTTCCGGTTAGTTTGTAAAGCAACATTGAATTAAGTATATCGAAAATTTATGCATATATCTATAATATGTAAAAAAAAAATATGTCAAATGGAATACTTCTCGTCATCAACTCTAGGTTTTAATCATATACAGAATGGAATTTTTCAATGTCACCTGGAGGGAAAGTACCTACTCTAAATACTGGAGAAACAAAATTGTACTCAAATGAAACATTCCTTTATTTTTAATAAGAAACAAAACTGCATTCAAAGTTTTCCGAAAATACACTTGCCACGCCTGGGAATCGAACCGGCTAAAATCCGAAAAATGTACTATTATGGCATCGATCGATAGGATCAATCTTATGGATCAAATCTCTCTAATAAACGTGGTAAATTAAATGAAAGGAAAACCATAAAATCTTAACTTATAAACTTCAATGGGATAAGACGTAGTACTTGACGAAAAATCCTATGCAACTGCAAACGAGTTAAGAGTTCAGGTTCTGAATACGAATTTGAATATTCATCACAATACGCTATTAAAAGTTACCAGAAATGAATCCCTCAATAGAATAAAATTGTGTATCCAACAAAACCATCAAATCGTAACTTATTTTAATTTAGTGAAAATAAGGGTAAACTAACTAAGTTCGAAATGAGCTCCTCAATTTGAGCTTAGTTAGTTTACCCTTATTTTCACTAAATTAAAAGAAGTTACGATTTTATGGTTTTTCTTTGATTCAATTTACCACACTTGTTAGAGAGATTTGATCCTTATGATTGGTCCTATGGATCAATGCCATAATAGTACCTACAGGTGTAGTTTTTACGGATTTTAGCCGGCTCGATTCCAGGGCGTGGCAAGCAATATTTCGAAAATCTTTGAATGCAGTTTTGTTTCTTATTAAAAATAAAGCAATGTTTCCTTTGAGTACAATTTTCTATCTACAGTATTTAGAGTACTTTTCCTCCAGGTGGCATTGAAAAATTCCATCCTGTATATACAACTACTGCGTGTATTCTACGTTAACTGTAGCACAGTATACTGTGATTGTAGGTTATCTTAAATACTAGTAACATAAACAAGAAGTAAATATGGGTAGGTCAAAACAGAAAAGGTCAAGGTTGATGAATATATGTGCAGTTTATTTCTATGATTATGATATTATTGATTTGGCACGAGGTATAATTTTTTATTTATTAAGAAACTATAAATATAATAAGTCAAAGAATATAACTTATACAGAATGAATTTTTCAAGTGGGCCTTCAGGGCCAAATCCTAAACTAAAAGGAATATCGAAAAATGTTCAAAGGAGTCGAGAGCCCGATTTTGATGAAAACAAAAACCACATCATTGGACTTTTAAAAAATCAATAATCCTAGCCAGGCAGCGAACCCAATGATTTTGAAAAAAAAAAACACCGCCTGTATTAATAAAACATTCGATAGTGTTGTTAATAAGGATCGATATTTGGGATGAAATTACATACGGGAAACTAATGGAAAATGTTAAATTTTAATAAAATATTTCCTTGATTAAAGCGATAACAAAAGAATGATCATCGCTTTGATGATCATTATTTTATAAATCCATCCAATGACGCAGTTTTTGTTTTCATAAAAATCGGGCTCGCGCGCGACTTGTTTGAGCATTTTTCGATATTCATTATAGTTTAGGATTTGGTCCTGAAGGCCCACTTGAAAAATTTACCCTGTTTTCGCATAAATGATTTATGTTTGTAAAATTTTATTGTGATGCAACATTAGATACCTAATCAATAATAGATAAGGAACAAAAAATTAAAATGTTTACATTAATCTGTAATTCCGGGTATACATACCTACTTGATATAGGTAAGTATTCAACTAAAATTATAATTCATTTATTAGAGAGCTATGATGAATTTATTGAGATATTTTTTCTGTCAAGTACTGCTGAACTTTAATTTAATGCTTCTTTTAAATGATATTTGGAGCGGCCACACTGGGGTAGTACCTCTCCCTTACAGAAAACCAAAGTAAAATAAACACTACATTTTTGAAGTGTTGTGTGATGAGTAAGTTGGGTGATTAAGGTTGCCAGAGCTATACCTGGTAGGGAAGCGAGTGTCACGTCAGTTTTTCAAGCGTCTATAGGCTACGGTGACTGTTTACCATTATCAGGCAGGACGTATGTTTACACTATGAACACAAATTTAAAGGAGATATGTTCCGAATTTGTATGGAGGCTGGTACTAGGCCACCCCCCAAGACACAAGTTATATAAGATGAAAGAGGATATTTTTGAGAATATAGGGCAAAAACTCTAATTTTAAATCCCCAACATAACAACCCCAATTTAACAATTTTTTGAGCCAGAATAAAATGCTGTTTTTTATTAAAATTCAATAAAAAACAGCATTTTATTCTGGCTCAAAAAATTGTTATGCAAAGATCTAAAATTCAATTTAAAAAAAGTAAGACGTGTCAGTAATGACAGCTGACCTGTTATGTCTTGACAAAATATTTTTTTTATAACTAGGCATGGGGTCGACTTTTTTCAGCCTACAACTATTTTGCAAGTTAGTTTTTACTCTTGTTTCAGACTAACAATAGAGATGTTAATATTTTAAATCATTATTTAATCAGAGAACATTCGATTTCAAGGTTAGATTTCTTGCATACACTTTGTAAAATTACTCGAAAATGCGGTGGATTAAATTAAAAAAAACGGTATGTCAAGATCCTCAGAGCATAAGCTTTCGTTTAATATATAATTTATTTTAGGGGGTTTTCAAAAACCAATATTGAACATCTTCTTTGGAAAAATCTCACATGAGATAAGGGGACGAGGAGGAGGGGGTCGAACAAAATCTCTCGACATGTCACCAGGGGGGTCAGAAAATTAAAAACACCTCATGTCATTAATGGACGCCTCTAAGCATGTAACTGGAACTTCCCTAGAGGATTTCTAGTCAGCGAGCTTCGCGGGGGAGTCTACCGAATAGTGTCTCTAGTCGAACGGAGTCCCTGTAACATGTAGGGACTGTAACATGAATATTATTATCGTAGGTACTAAATATCAATTATGAGAGTCAGTGAAGCACTAGAGCTTAACTAACAACTGATAACATAGTGTGTGCTAAATTAATATTTAATAAGTAACGTAACAGTTACTAGGTGTCTATCAGTGCCCGCATACATTTACTTAACTCTCATCAATATGTACAGTCAACAGCCCGTAAGTTTACCACAAACTGTCAAATTTTCTTAATCTTTTTAGCGCTTTATAATAAACACGTTTAAGCTTAGAGTATATATTACAGTAGTATAGAGCGCGCGCAACGAAGTGGGAACAGTAGGCACAGGTGAGAACATGGCGACGTTCTCACCGCGAGCGCTTCTAGTCGTTGTCGGGTGCTGTCAGTGTGCGTTGCTCTACATTTTATTTATACTTACGTGTCAAAATGGTCGAATGTGCAATTCGTTCATGCAAAAACGATACTAGGAAAAACACAAAAACGAAATCCTATATCACATTTCATCGGTACGTCGTATTTTTATTTATTTTAATGAAAATAAATCTCAGTAGTATGTTATTGGGCATTCTAACTCACTTTCGTTCATCGCAGACGCGATCTCACTCTCGAGAGTTAGAACCCCCCAATAACATTCGTGAGTGGAATGTCTAATATGGTTTTTTGGGTTATTGGTTCAAAGTTATACTGTAAAGATGATGTACATTTAAAAAGCTTTGGCGTTCAAATTAATGTTCATTTACTCGTTACTCGTGATAGATAACGGTTAAGTAATAGTAGGTGAAATGAAATTTGTTAAACAAAAAAAATCACTCAAATTAGAATGCATCTGTCCTATATCATTCAATCAACCAAAACGTCATGGGGAGCTATTACCGAATACGATACGCTGTATTGTTTGTGGTCCTTCAAATTGTGGTAAAACGAATTTAGTGATAAGTTTACTGTTGAACAAAGATGGACCACGTTTTCAAAATCTATATGTTTATTCAAAATCTCTATACCTACCTAAATACGTGTATCTCGAGAAGGTTCTTAATATGGTGTCTGGAATATCGTATAACAAATATAACCATAACAGTGAAATTTTGAGCCCGCATGAAGCTATGTCAGATTCTATTATTATTTTTGATGATGTTGCTTGTGAAAATCAAAATATCATCTAAATTTGATAACAACTTTAGAAGATAAAGTTGGAAATTTTCATTTCAAGTCTACGTATTTTTACGATTCTATAAAAACTACTGAACCAATTCATGAAAAAAATTATGATACCATTTGGAAAGTATACCCTATCAAACAAAGATTTTTCAAAATAGCTTCAGGCGTCTTCGAGTAATCGGTGAACAAACCTAAAAATATATATGTAAATTTTAATACGAATTGAAAACCTCCTTTTTTTGAAGTCGGTTAAAAACAATTATTTTGAATTCAATTAGTTATGTGTAAAATGTTCAATAAAATTTCCATTGCGAAAATGTTAATTAACTGTCAGCACATTCCTGAGGCCGAAGTACGCGCCAGCCTCGCCGCGTGCAGCGGATGTAAGATGTCGCAATTACAAACAACATACCTAAAAGTGACTATTTGTCGCCTAATTTGATTTGTTAAATATGAAATAAATAAATCATATGCGGTATGATATAATAATAAAGATAAGTCTAGAGTGACAACGCTAATAAATAGGCACTGTTATCTGTTGAACCGATTTTGATGAAATCTAGTTCAACTTAATGTTACTTTAAACACATAATTTAAAGATTTAAATATCCCCAACATAAAAAATAAATGCGAATTATCGTAGAATTTATTAACATACATACTTACAGACATATAATCACGTACACAATTACAAAGGGAGTTGAGCAGAGCTTTAGGTAATGCTATGTCTGACAGTGTGGACCATACAGTACCCTAAAACAGTAACAAGTGGCTAGCCTCTCTCCTACCCAAAAGGAGCACCAAACCCAAAAATCAACAATACTTCAACATACAAACTAACCAAAGCCAGCAAACTGAGCAGATAATTATCATACTTGATGGCCTTATTTGACAGCCGTTTGGTGCAACGGTAGTTACCTCTACCTTCAGCGCCAAAGGTTCCGGGTTCGAATCCCGGTAGGGGCATGTGTTTGTGTGATGAATACAAGCATTTGTTCCCGAGTCATGGTAGTTTATATCTGTATTTATGTATTCTATACGTTATTTAGTACCCATAGTACAAGCTCTGCTTAGTGTGGGACTAAATAATTGTTGTGATTTGTGAGGATAAAAAAAATGATATTATTTACTTATTTAAATTGATACTCAATATTATCTCTGCAGTCCCGGTTTAACTTTCACGTTTATTATTAGCTAGTAGGAAGCTTGGTAAAAAATTATTAATACAATACTAATGGCTGCCCAGGGCTTTGGTCGCGGTATTATCGGATAAACCCACACAAAAATTTCATCAAAATCGATCTAGCCGTGTGGACTAAATTGTGAATCTAAACCATTTTTGAATCCTCTTGACCCCACACAAAAAATTTCATCAAAATCGATCCCCCTTTTAGGACAAGTTCAGTGACATACACACGGACAGAAGAAATATTATATATATATTAAGATAACTAGACTATAGTTTAGGTGGGTTATTTGCGTCGTGCTGTATCCATAGTTGGTAGCCTGTCGCTTACATAAAAAATGAACCCTAAACTTCGAAAACCCAGACAGATGGTACATTCAAAATCATCTCAATAGTAAACTGAACAGTTTAGTTTCTTTATATTTTAGTCCTAAATTAAACCTAAAAATAACTATTTTAAAAAATTATGACAGCAAATGATAACTATTCCGCATCGAACAAAAAAAGAATCACGCGAATCGGATCAGAAATCTCAAAAAAAAAAAAACATACCGACCAAATTGAGAACCTCATCATTTTGAAGTCAGTTAAAAACGTTCAATGTAATTTATTATTTTTCTTCGTTAATATTTAAGTATACTTATTTTGATTAAAAATACGTGATGTAAGTAACATCAAGTATTTAAATAAATAAATAAATAAATATCCAACAACATCACATACATTGATCTGATTCCGAGATAAGTAGCTAAAGCACTTGTGTTACGGATATCAGAATCAACAGTGGTATTACAAATATATAATTAAATTAAATATTTACACCCAGACACGGAACAAACACAAATGTTCATCACATGAATGTTTGTTCGGGGTGGGAATCGAACCCATGACCTTTAGCGCATAAGGCAAGGTCCACTACCAATGCGCCAACGAGCCCGTCAAAAAAACTGAACTTTTTTATTTGGAAAAAATACTTCAAAAACCTACCTACAGTATTTTAAATCTCAATTTTATTTTTATGATCTCTATATGAAAACCTTTTATAATTATTATTTTAATATGGTAATGAAAATATTCGTAAATATTTGTTCATGGAAAATTTTTAGACATGCAATTGCCGAAAGTTGCATTATTAAAAAATGCTTGCTTGCAATGCAGCAGGGTTGTCACCAGTTTAGTTTCTACGGCTTTGAACAAACCCAATACAACAAACAAAGAAATCTGTTATGATACTTATTGAGGTTTGATTAATATTTTAGGTGAAACAATTATTAAGATAAAAATATATTAACACAAAAATGTTTGTTTGTTATATCTATGTATCTGTCTAGTCTGTCTTTACGCTTTCACGTTAAAGTTACTAAACCGATTTTAATGAAAATTAGCACAGAGATAGACTAGACCTTTGCGAAGAATATAGGGTATGTAGAATATAAAACTTAGATTAATGACCAACATCTACACGCTGGGAGCGGTTACTCGTCTATACTATTATACCATGATTTGATTGTTTGTCTGCATTGAATAGGCTCGAAAACTACTAAACAGATTTTGAACATCATTTTTGTGTTAGATAGTGTATTAATCTACAATAATCGACATCAACGCGAGAAAAGCCATGGGCAGAGTATTATGATAAAACTAGGTGTAGCCGCTCGGTTTTTATATGTAAGTATTATAATATAGACATTATTGACAAAGATACTTATTGTTAAAATTATATACTTTACAACAAGTAAAATTACTTTATATTTTTTTTACAACATTGTATAAAATTTATGCTTAAATATATTTATAAGTACATACAATTTAAATACCGATACGCATTTTTTACATTACCTATGTTATAGTGTTGTGACAACCCTAACATATTTTACGACATCATCAATAATTTCCGATAAAATTAGGAACTTTTCAACTGATGCTTCATTCCATGCTTCAAAGTGCTTCGAGTGTGAAAACCCAGCAGTGAAGTAATTCTGCTTGAGGAGTCTGCCTCTCTCACGTAACCTTCACGTTCTTCAGCAACAACTTTATTGTGAGTGTTCACCATGTGAGTAAATTTAAAATTATCGTAGAATTGTACAAACCTGTGAATCGAGTTTAAAAACTTGAACATTTTGCGAGTATCTTTCTACTTACCCTAATTGACTTCTGTGTTATGATCATCATAATTTTAATAGTCTGTAGTATTTAATAGACTTTATGATTTCTACTCGTATAAATACAATATACTAATATCGTTACAGTAGTGATAGCAAATTCCAGTGTACTTAGTTCTAGCCTCATGGTGATAATAAAACTTAATTGAAATTTTACTTTGTTTACAGGTCTGATTCAGAATTCGAAGTGTTCGAGCCTGTAGCTGCGCAGAAATCAAAGCCTAAAAGAAAAGCATCCTCCCATAATACCATCAGGTAAGTCTTGCTCTTGTCTGACATCATAATATCTCAGACCAAATAAAAAATATAGACTGAACTCCGCGTAGAAAGAACTGAGGCAACTTTGGTATGTATGTGTGGTGAGCCGGTATTGGTGATTATTGCACTTAATCACGAGGTCGCGCTCCGCTCGCCTCGTGATTGGTAAAGGTAGGTGTAGTTTCGTTACATGTGTGCGTGCGTCACTGTGCATGTACATGGGTGGGTGTAGTTGAACTCGTGTCAGTTCTTTCTTCGCAGAGTTCAGTCTATACTTTTTATTTGGTCTGAGCATAATATTGTGTAAGTGATGTCATACAGTTCACTTATAGTGATCCTGTAGTGTTATATAGGTATGTATTAAGCAAACAAGTAGGTAATTATATATTTAGATTGTTACGTGCTTTGGTTTTATTTGAGGTCTGATTTGTTTCATACAAATGATTCTTTGTTTAATAAAATGGTTTAAACTCATAATATAACGTTTAAATACCTAAGTATTTTTTTAAAGCCAGATATTAAGTATCTGTTAAAGTAACTCAAATGACGAGATTACTATTTTTTATTCAGAATCTAACAGACTTTTTTTATTTCAGATCTACTAGTTCTTCGAAGAAGTCGAAAGCTAGCAAAAAAGAAGTTTACGACGTGTTCGGTTTGCTGTCTGATGAAGAGGAAGACGTAGCAGCCCAGAACTCAATCCCTGATTCTGCTAGTGGCAAGAGACTCGTCAATAGCATCAGCAGCAAAGTAGCTGGCGGAGCTGTGATACGGCGGGCCTCTCTGAACGGCTGCTACTACGTAGAGACACGCGTCTACCTCGCTGAGGAAGCCTTAGCAACACCACCTGAATCACGTTACACCAAAGCGCTCGTCACGCTCAAGGTGCAGCTAGATCCTGAGCAGCCTGAGTGGGAACACTTGCAACGGTTTTTGAAGAAAACCAAATCATTATTTAATGATAGCAAACCTATGTTCTATAGTAATAAAATAAATATAAAATAATAAACTAAGTTACTTACCTACTCCTATATTATAAATTACTATAAATTTTATGTTTAATTTTATTAACCCTTATTGTCCTAGTAAAGGTAAAGTGAAGGTTTGTAATAGAGGTATATTTGAAAGGTACGTACAGCATAATATATATTTTCAAAGCCTGGTATCAACTTAGGTATTCTAGTTTTAGCAGATAAGATATAATTTAAATTTTATAAGAAATATAAGTAGATAGTCTTATAAGTATACCTAAGTAGATACCAAGTTTGAGAATTTTATTTATAAGTAAGTGAATTAAATTAGTCTTAAATTAAATTTTTTCATACTTATTTTATAAAAAATGCCATTTTGTACTGAGTGTTGTATCCAAGTAGGAAGTAGGCAGTGGGTGGGCCACCTGAGGAGCACCGCACACAAGAGTAAGAGCGATGCGCCGCGGATGAGCGACAGCGATGGCGTTGTCGAACTCGCGACTGCTTTCCGCGGCCGCATTGCTTCATATAGAATCACTGCTACAGATGAGTATGAACACTCTTTGCCTGATTTGTTTTTACAGAGTTTATTCTCTAAAATAAATAACATTTTGCAGCTCTCTTTGAAAAAGCACATAAGCGTAAAAATTAATTTTGAATATTTCGCTATATTTGTTTTACTTAAAAATGAAGTAAGCGAGAAAAAGTCGTTCGCTACTAAAAACTTTATTGTATATCGCAATTTTAATTCTAAAAATTTATTTGAAAACTTAGTTAGTAGTATTAAGAAAAAAATTGTTGAATTTCAAGATCAGGATAGTGGATGGACTTTTTTAAATAATGTTTGTCTAGAAATTAACATAAATAAGTATGATCCTTTGAGAGGATCTGGCTCTACTTATATTGAACTACCATTAGCAATTAAAAGCAAAAGAGCTTGTATTAATATACAGAATAAGGACCAATATTGTTTTTTGTGGAGTATTGTCGCGTGTCTATATCCGGCTAAAAAGAACAGTGAACGTATTACGTCTTACCCACACTTTCAGAAAGTTCTCAACATAAAAGACATGTCCTTTCCCGTTACATTTAATGATATTTTAATTTTCGAAAAGAATAATCCTCATTTGTGTATAAACGTATACTCATTAAAAAACAACCGTACTGTAGTAGGCCCCATATACAGATCAGAATTCAAATCAAAGACTAGAACTAGAATTAATTTACTTTTAGTGGAAAATAATGTTCAAGGCCATTATGTTTTGATAAAAAACTTATCGCGACTTGTAAGATCTCAAATTACTAGACATCATGGTAAATTATATTTTTGTGATGATTGCTTGTTATTTTTCACTACTGAAATTAGTCTTGATACTCATACGTGCAGCGGTGTTAGTACAGTACTACCCGATAAGGGAACGTATTTACAATTTAAAAATTTCGATAGAAAGCAAGATGTTCCTTTTGTCGTGTACGCGGATTTCGAGACGATTCTACAACCATTTCAAAGCTGTGAACCTAATCCATCTTCGAGTTATACCTCCGCGCTTCATAGACATATTCCTGCAGCCTTTGCATATCAAATAGTCTGTTCATATGATAGTAATCTGAATCGTTTCGTACAATATCGTGCGGCTGACTGTGTAGAGAAATTTCTCGATACACTTTATAATGATATCAAAAAGATTTACCAGATTTTGAATACTGAAGTTACAATGGATTTTAATGAACACGATGCAGAGGCTTATGCACTTGCTAATGTTTGTCATATTTGTGAGGAATTATTAATTTTCGATAAAGTAAGAGATCACTGTCACCTGACAGGACGCTATCGAGGTGCAGCGCATCAATATTGCAATCTAAGATACAGTGTTCCTAAATTAGTCCCGGTCTTTTTCCATAACTTAGCTGGCTATGACTGTCATTTATTTATAAAAGAATTAGCTGAAAGTTCAGGATCTGTAAAAGTTATACCAAAAAATAAAGAAAATTACGTATCTTTTACTAAATTTTTGAAGCTCAATGATGAACAATATGCTCAAATACGATTCGTTGACTCTTTTCAATTTTTAGGAACCAGTTTGGAAAAATTAGCAAAGGGCTTGAATCACTCAGATTTTAAACATTTAAAAAAGAATTTTCCGATTGAAAAAGAATTTAAATTGTTGACTCGTAAAGGAATTTATCCCTACGAGAACATGAAGCATTGGAAATCTTTTTCTGAAAGACAGCTTCCACAGAAAAAATGTTTTTATAATTCATTGACCGATGAACATATCAGCGATGTTGAATATGCTCATGCTCAAGAAGTTTGGTCCACATTTAAAATTAAAGATATGGGAGCATACACAGATCTCTACCTTAAAACAGACGTATTGCTTTTGACTGATATATTTGAAAATTTTAGAGAAGTTTGCAAATCAAACTATAAATTAGATCCTGCATTTTATCTAACAGCCCCGAGCTTATCTTTTGATGCAATGTTACTTAAAACTGGTGTTAAGTTAGAATTATTAACTGACTTAGAAATTATCCGTTTTATACAAAAAGGAATACGTGGGGGTATATGTTTGTGTTCGACGAGATATGCCCAAGCTAATAATAAATATATGCCTGACCATGATCCCAGCAAGCCGGATTCTTTTTTGGTTTACATTGATTGTAATAATTTGTATGGATATAGCATGTCCCAATACTTACCTGTTTCAGATTTTAGATTTTTGGATCAGAATGAAATAGATCAGTTAAATATCATGAATATTACGGATGAGTCAGACTTTGGTTACATTCTTGAAGTGGACTTAACATATCCCGAGGAGTTACATTATAACCATAACGATTACCCATTTTGTCCTGAAAAATTTATACCACCAGGTGGTAAAACATCTAAGCTAATTCCAAACTTATATTCTAAATATCAATACGTAATTCATTATGTTTATTTAAAAACATGTATTGAGAATAGGCTTATTTTAGACAAAATTCATCGCGTCTTAACTTTCAGGCAAAGTCCATTTTTAGGAAAATATATTAATTTAAACACAGAATTGAGAAAAAAAGCTGTAACTTCTTTTCAACAAGACTTTTTTAAATTGTTAAATAATTCAGTATTCGGAAAAACATTAGAAGATAGCGAGAAAAGAGTTGATGTTAGATTAGTTAATAAATGGAGCGATAAATCAAACAAAACGAAGAAGTCTCTTTCAGCAGATAAATTAATTGCACGACCGAATTTTCATAGCGCAACAATTTTTTCAGAAAATTTGGTTGCTGTTCAGATGAAACCAGAAAGAGTAATTTTAAATAAACCCATTTACATTGGGTTTGCGGTATTAGAACTATCTAAAAGCCATATGTTTGAATTCCATTACTCTGTTATAAAACCTCACTACGGAGATAAAATACAATTATGCTATACTGATACCGATAGTTTTGTGTATAAAATTGAAACTAATGATTTTTATCACGACTTAAAGGAAATTTTTATAAATTACTTTGATACTAGTAACTATAACTCTAACAATATATATGGTTTACCTTTAAAAAACAATAAAGTACCGGGATTATTTAAAGACGAGTTAGGAGGAGAAATTATGACTGAATTTATAGGACTCCGGTCTAAATTATACTGTATAAAAACTGCAAAGGCATTCATAAAAAAGGCAAAGGGTGTTAAGAAAAATGTAGTTAGAGATTTGTCTTCATCTGAATATATGTCTGCTTTATTGAATGATAAAATAATAAGGAAAAAAAATATTTTATTTCGATGTATAAAACATGAAATTTTTACACAGAGCGTTAATAAAATAGCTTTGTCAAATTCAGATGATAAACGTTTTATTTTATCAGATAAAATTTCTACCTTAGCATGGGGTCATAATAAATTATTTTAAAATTTGTGTAATTAAGGTTTTTTATGTAGTTAAGGTTGTTAGTGTTAAATTATATTGTATGTGTATTATATCTACTTTGTAAATGTTGTTAATATTAATTAAATAATAATTAATGTTGTTTTATTGTAATTATGATACAAACCTATTTGCCTAATAAAATTATAAAAACATACTTAGCTGGTTTTAATTTTTACTTTCCATAGCCCGTTTAACTATGTCTGATTATTTATCTATGGAACATGGCAAGGTAATGAATACTAAAGAATATAAACATAATTAATGTTGAAACAGCACTAATCAAATGTGTTGTAACGAGGTTACTTGTTATGAAATGCAAATTATGCAATTTTCTTAATTAGGTTTTTCAAGTCACTATTTTTCAGCAATTATTATTTCATTCATTGTTTAGCTGTTCCAACGAACAGACACTTGGAAATTTTGTATCACTATCCTTGTAAGTATAATGTCTAATTTTTTATTTTTTAGAAATATCCTTTGATTTTTTTTCTAATCTGTATTTTTTTAACAGGTAATGTCTAATTCATCGGATATCCTGTTTTCACAATATGCGCAAGATCCGTTAGAAGGTTTTACTCAAGAATTCCAGGAAATACGTCAAAGGCATATCAATGAATCAAAACAGAAGGAGAAAAAATCTAGACAGAGAAAAGATACTTCGAGAAAAAGAGTTCGAATACCTACTAAATCGTTTGTGATCACAAAAGAGCAGAAAGGAATGAAACTTATAAAAATAACAGTTTTGGATTTGCTAAGTTCGAGTGAGGATTATTTAATCACATCAGCTCCTAGCTCAAACATTGACAGCATTGATGAAAATGTGATGCTCAGCGCGCAGTACGTGGTTCAGGAGCCAGTGGACGAGATCATGGATCTCACGGAAACCATTGTTAGAAAAATTTCAAAAAAACTTTGCGGTGATAGTTTGTAGTTATTATGTTATCTTAAGTTGTGAAATAGTAAGAATAATTTATTATGTGTTACTTAATTATAAAAACTTTAAATAAACCTTTTGATAAGAGATTCAGGTTTTTTCTTTTTTCTTATTTAGTAATTAGATACCTAAATATTTTCTTTCCATTTATTCGTAAAAATAATTTTGAAAATAAAATCAATGTTTTCTTAAAATTGCTTGGACGGTGTCATCTAACATAGATAATTTGTACTATCTATTTGCTTTAGAGATACTTGCTACTACTCAAGCGTTTGATACTTAGCGCCTGTTTCATAATGTACAAGTAGGCACTATTCATTGAATAATTATAAAAAAGGAACAGAATTCGTATGAACTAATCATCAGAGTTAGTTACTCGGAACTTACTCGTCGTTGGTGAAACAGGCCCTGAGTTTAGCAATTAAATAAACAGTTCTGTTGTACTGAACTCGATCAAGCCAACGCATCTATGGATTGTGTTGCTACACAATATAAATATGACGTTGGCTTGATTCTATGAACCTATCATCACCATCTGTCAATTACTTATACGCTACTGAGATGAGTAATAAAAAAGCAAGTGAACTGTAATAGATTTATTTGAAAGAATTTTACATTCTACTTTTTTATTAAAAATCAAACAACACTTTATTTTCTACACACCATTTTTTCATACATAAAACATTTTTTAAAGCACATATGTTTCTATGAGTAAAACAATTGTATATAGTTATATTTTTACAATAAAGATCATTAAGAGCATTTAAATTTGGAACACCTAAATAACTTATATCTATGATATTATTATGTCCGCATAAATCTTGAACCCATTTAATCTTCTCAACACCTTTTACTATAATTTTTCTCTCTTTTAAATAAGGTTTGATAATTCTACGAAATTCTCTGTAATCGATATATCCTTCGCTCCAACGATAGCCTCTATTTTGTTCTATCCAACGCACATGATTTCTCTCTTCTTGAGTGAGAGCAGTGAACGGGTATGGGGGTTTTATTAAAAATATATGAGTATGGTCTAGAGTAGCTATAGCTAATTCTTTTACTATAAAATCATTTTCCTTATTTTTAAATCCTTGAAGATCTAAAATTATTGTATGATTCATGATATTTTCTTTACAATATTACTCAAAGGTTTATATTCAAATATGCAATCGTTCAGTATTAGACAATATGCAGCGGTGTGATCAGGTATCTCTTGATCGGCTTCGATTTCAACTCGGACGTCGATCGATCCTTTTAGCGTTTCGTGCTGGCGGGAACAGTCAATAACAAATAAGGGAGCGATTTCTTTGAATTCTTTTAAGCTCAACAAGGGTTCAGCTCGACGACTGTGATAAGACTGTTGAAACCTTGTGTACTGTTCATATATTAATGAATACTTGTTGTTGGAGAAATCTATGTTCAGACTTTCATATGGATAATAGGACGAATTTAGAAATACTCTTATATCGCGTATATGACAATGATCGAACTCTGCCATTGACATTACCGCATTATGTTTACGGTTAGTTTGTAAAGCAATAATAACAAAACGTGGTTTTTCGATCTGTGAAGAGGTTTTAATAGACCAATTATGCTTACGAGTTTTTGGTAATAGCGGATACTCATATAAATCCCAATTACGAAATGCTAATGTTATAGCACGATCTTTTTCTAAGTGCTTTAATAAATTAATTCTTTCTCGGTCTGATACTTTAACGTGAGGAACTCTCCAGGCTATTTTATTTATCATGATGTCTTCCACAATTTCTCCTGTAGCTAACTTTAAAGCATTGAGATTTGTGTTGCTTCTCAATAGTACTAATTCATGTTTACAGTTCATTATAATTTTTTCATAATCTTCTGCAAAACCTAATACTTTATTCAGGGGTATAGAAACAGAAAATAATCCTCCGTTAACAGTGCTCGTGCCTGTAAGAGACCAACCCCAAACGTTTGCACATTTCGATTCATTGTCATTTAACGAAAGATAAGATTTCATTGTTGTAGTGACCCCCGCATTTTTTATTCTATCTATTTCTACACCATTTAGTTCATATCGAATGTCTTGAAATAAAAATAATGCAGGATTATTTACAAAATGTACATTTGGTATTCGTTCTTTTTCTTTAGAAGTGCTATTAAGCTTATAAACATCAACTCTGCCCTCAATATACAAACTGCTGAGTGCGGGTAAAACGTACAGGTCTTGCTGATTAATCGGTATCCGTATTTCATCATTCTTGTTGAAACTTGTCACGTAAGGTTTATACGAATGATATTCAAAACTTTCAATGCTGTTATCGTATGACGTTGGTTGGGATATATTTAAAATATTCATTTTAGTAAGCCTAGTAGCTTTAAAAATTCTTTATTCTTTTTGGTGAGTTTCTTTTTCAAGCGAAGCGGTGTTTCTCTATGAGCAGATCTTTTAGAACTGAGTGGATCAGGGAAAGTAGGTAGGTTTTTATTGAAATTTAACATTTTTTAAAGTGTAAATATAATTGTACTTCTTCACCTCGCAAATTGATTTCTCGGTTTTCAGCATCCAAAATTCTTATATTTATACTGCTTATGGAATTTTGGTTAACGGGAAAATAAATCAAATTTTTCGGTATTTCAATGATTCTATAACCAGGTGGTACGTTTGGTACAAATTCGTAAATTATATGACTTGCTTTTCCATTCACAAATGATCCACTGATAACATCACATTCGATGCGCACGATAGTTGTTGATAAAATGCTAACAGGATACCGGGACTCGGTGGTTATATTTGCATTTACTGCTTCCGATCCAAAACCTAAAACTTTCCCGATGGAATTATTTTTATCGAAGTGAACATTTTGAGAACAGAACAAATGTGTTTTTAATGTGTTGTTATTGCAAGTCAGGTTCAACGTGGCATTTTTTATATTACTCTTAAGATAATCACAAATATCTTGAAATTCATACGACCCTTCAGGTATTTCGATAACTTCATTATTACCGTAGTGAAATTTGTTGTTTCGTTCATCTATATTAGGAATAGAATTAAATGTAGAAAAATACAAAAGACCACACTCGTAGTTTCCGATTAATTGTAGACTGGGGGAATAATTTGTTAATAAAGAATCTCCTTGGTCTGTTATTGATACAGTGAAAGACATTTTTATACTGATCAAAATGTTTATTGCATTCTTATTATAAATGATTATTCCAATAATCTTTTAAAAAACTTAGACAAAGATGACCACAGTTTATAGTGCCAAACTTTTGATATTGTGCATAATTATAATGTATCGTCATATTTCTTAAATAATTTATCAACTCTAATGGTGGTCCTAAATTACCAAAGCTATCAAAATATTCACAATAGTCATTTTGTTTAACATAGGCTACCCAATGAGTTCCGGGATTGTTAGAACTATCAAGATTTACTATACCACATTCTATTTTTTTAGGTTTTAATGGTAGTGTATCTCTCATGTAAACGCCTCGAAAGTATGGTATATCAGAAGCATTCTCCAATATGTTATAATTAGTGAGAGGACGTTTGGGTAGCCGATTTGTTAGTTTTTTGGAAAATTCAAATATAAACCAGCTCCTTTTTTATGAGGTTTAATATACATTCCTTTCCCAAGTGCAACAGCTTCCATCATCTTGTTATGTCTTTCAGATTCTTGCAAGTTTTTCTGAGCAACTCTATAATCGTTGACAGCTTTGGCTATACCTGCAGCACCACCAGCAAGTGAGCCCAGAGCAGATAACCCAGCAAAAATTGGAACGAGAGGCAAGAAACCTCCGCTTTTAGGTATAGGAATACATCGTGGTAATCTTATTCCCTTTTTATTGGAAAACAATTTTTTTGCTGTTGCGTAAGCGCGTTTTATAGCAGAGTGATTATTTTTGCATTTTGATTTTCTTAACTGTGATTGTATTTTTTTTACTATTGACATAAAAGGCCTGACTCCAGCACCGGCTTTGAGCTTTGCTTTCATCGCATTTTTTACAATCCATGAGGCAACTTTTTCTCCTCTTCCTGCATCTTTTGATTTTAACCTGTTTTTAGCCATATCTAAAAGATCTAAATCAGCCTTATGTCTAGCCTTCAAATCTCTATTATTATATGCAATATCGTGATACATACAAGCTTCATCCAATTTATTTATACCGCGATCACCTCTCAGTAACCGTTTTTGCAGTTTTGTTCCGGGACCACAAAATTGATATCCAGGTAAATGTAATTCAAACGGTAAACGGTTTATTAATTCGTTGATAACACCACTTCCCCGCTTCATTGATATTTTCGAAATGCCGATATTAAAGGTAACCAGTATAATTTATATCAGAAAACTAGTGCTTTCTTATCTATCCAACTATTTTCGTTATCACCTAGACCTAACCATTTAACAAAAAGCTTATTTCCTTTTCTTTTCAAAACTTTTTCAATCAGATAAATATCAGGGAATTTTGTTTTTTGTAATTCATACTCATAAAATGATCCTAAAATTCTTTGTTTATACTTATCCTCTAAAAGATAAGTATTTGGTTTCGTTTTATTTACTTTAACAATAACAAACAATTCAGTCGACCAGTTTGGTGTATAGCCTTTATAAAAATCTTTCTTAAACTTACTAACTCGAACATGATCTCCAACTTGAAATTTCGGTTTCTTATCTGTGTGACACGACTTTGATTTAAAAATATTTGACCGAACAATAATCTCGTTTGCTTTATCAACATCAATTGGCTTATATTTTGTTATACGGTGCACAGTACTGTTATAATTTTCTACAACGGACTCTATGTTCTTTCTAAACCATTTGTAAGAGCCTTGCAAACTAAAAATTTTGTAAAGTTGGCTTTTTATTGTTCGTATTACGCGTTCTACTATGGAAGCTTTTTTTACAGAGTAAGTGGAATAATGATTTATGCTGTATTTGTCTAATATTCCTTTGAATGTATCATTATAAAACTCTTTACCTAAATCTGTTTGTAAATGATTAGGTATTCGTGATGACTTTATGAATATCTCCTGCATAGCGTTCGTAACACACTTTTTTTCTTTTGATTTTAAAGGGCACGTCCATACATATTTCGATAAGGTATCGATTACCACTAAAATGTATTTATAGTTTTTATTATATTTTGAATACTTCTGTAAATCAATCAGGTCAGCTTGCCATAAATCGTCTATTCCTTTAATTATAGTAGTTTGACGTGGGAAATTTCTTCTTGCTGCTTTATGGAGTTCATCGATTATGTCTTTTTTACTCATTTTTTGTTTAATTTGTCTTCGAACAATTTGTCTATTTCTGTTTTGCTGTAATATAAAGTACTGAAACGGTTTACTGTCACTTTTTCCAAGTTATTTAGATAATTTTTAACGTCACTTTGGACCTTCTTTATTTCTTTTCTTAGTTCCTGAAATGCTTTGTCTACATAAGCTTTATTCACTGCTTCATCATCTTCAATTGGGATTGATAAGCCTTTTAATTTCGAAGACTTTAAATCAAAGTGCCCCGTTTCCGATTTCACCAGGTAATGGTTACAGGTATCAATATATTCTGTTAGTCGCAAACGCTTGTGAACGTGGTGCCCAAACTTGTCTACATTCATTGCAGTCTCGGTGCTTTGTTGAGGGTATTTGCTAGTGCACTGGTCAATTCTCCTGATACCCCACGCTTTTTATATTCTTTGAAGTTTATACAAATACCAGCCTCGTGTAATTCCTCTACAATTGAAATTATTTCATTATCGACTGCAGTGTTACCTGCTATTTTCGATGCTAGAAGTAATTGTAATCGTTCGACTAATTCGTTTGGATCATCCCAATAAATATAGTCAGTATTTTTTTTAACTTTCTTCATAATTTTAAAGCCTTCTCCTTGTGCTAAACTCTCTGTGCTTGTTGTAGGATTTCTAGTCAATCTAAACAAAGGTTTGATAATATTTATGTATCTAAACCCCTTATTGCTGTTTATCGGTTTCGATGGATCGCAATTGCGTCGGTGAGCATTGGTTTCTAAGAGCAGTAATTTATAGTTTTGTAAATCATCATTCGTGATAATATCTAAATTTGGTTTCTTTTGATACAAAAGTTCTTTTAAGCCTTCTGTAATTTCCAATTTACGTGTTCCTACTGTAAGAAACATACCATCATCATGAATGCGGGTTTTTCCAAGCATCAGTTTCCCGCGTACATTTTTTATTCCGAAAGGTACACCAGAAAATACTTCTGAAGATGTGGACCACGACAATGACTGGTTTTTTGGGTTAGGTGATGACTGGATAGACTTAAACGATGTTTCGCTAACATTCTGATCTTCAAAAGGAGATGATATGAGAGTTTTGTTATTATATAACTCCCGCCCTATCAGTTCTTCATCTTCTTCACTTTCAACTTCATTGGAATCATTACTAGACAATGACGACGTTTCACTTCCTTTATAGGTGTTTTTAACTTTTTTTGGTAATTGACTATATTGATCATTTTCCTCCGAGTTTCGTTCATCGTTCTTATTTGCTATCCTTTTAAGCGGGTCAACTATAGGTTTCAATATTTTTTCGAAAACCATATTATCATTATTCTTTGCATCCCTTATCATTTCTACTTTTCTTTTTACAGCTGCAGCAGATTTAACAATTTGTTCTTTAAGATTTTTCTCCATTTTAAAGAATATAGGTAAGATCTCGTTCTGAATCACGAATGAGAGTGATCAATTCGTAACATAACATGCTATTATGTACTTTAGTCCACTATCACAAATGTATCAAATGCTAATCTATAACAACCCTTATTTTTTTCACAGTCCTTATTTATTACAAGATAGCTGTAAGGCTTACTCCAAACAGCAGAGCACATATCGCGAAACTTTGACCACGACATATCTGAGCCTACATGTTCTTCGTAAACATGTCTTAAATTAATGTCGTCTTGCTTAAAAAGAACTATTAAGTTTGCATTGTCTCTTACAAGCTGCTTCGGTATTTTAGTATAAGTTTGATTTATATAAAAACAATCGATATTTTTATGACGTCCCATAGCAAAGTAATCTCTAATGCTATTTTGATTTTCACAAGCAACATCATCAAAAATAATAATAGAATCTGACATAGCTTCATGCGGGCTCAAAATTTCACTGTTATGGTTATATTTGTTATACGATATTCCAGACACCATATTAAGAACCTTCTCGAGATACACGTATTTAGGTTGGTATAGAGATTTTGAATAAACATATAGATTTTGAAAACGTGGTCCATCTTTGTTCAACAGTAAACTTATCACTAAATTCGTTTTACCACAATTTGAAGGACCACAAACAATACAGCGTATCGTATTCGGTAATAGCTCCCCATGACGTTTTGGTTGATTGAATGATATAGGACAGATGCATTCTAATTTGAGTGATTTTTTTTGTTTAACAAATTTCATTTCACCTACTATTACTTAACCGTTATCTATCACGAGTAACGAGTAAATGAACATTAATTTGAACGCCAAAGCTTTTTAAATGTACATCATCTTTACAGTATAACTTTGAACCAATAACCCAAAAAACCATATTAGACATTCCACTCACGAATGTTATTGGGGGGTTCTAACTCTCGAGAGTGAGATCGCGTCTGCGATGAACGAAAGTGAGTTAGAATGCCCAATAACATACTACTAATCTCACATCGCGGGGGTGAAGGCGACGTGTGGGGCGGACATTTTCCGCGCTCTGCACTCCCCTCAACTCCCCTCTCGAGACTGGTAGTGATGGGACGCAATCAACGTTGCAGTCGATATTTGCAAAAATATTTCGTTCGGATCTTAGAAGTGCAAATTTCAAAGATTTGATGATACAATGTTTACCATAAAAACATAAGCACCAAGTACTGACAAATTTCGACAGCGAAGAGCAGTGTCTCGGTGGCGTAATTGGTCAACGCAGCCGCCCGGATTGCGGAAGATGCAGGTTCAAGTCCCGCCTAATGCATGTCGATTTTTTTCAGTGCATTTTTATAGAAATAGTTTGTTGTCAGAAAATTAAAAAACCATACAAATATGAAAAATTAATAAAAAGGAATTGTTTTGGAAACCTTAAAATTCGCCATTTTTTCTTTTTATTCATAGATGAGTGAAAATAAAGTAGTGTATGTACTGCACATAGCTAGGTACATTTATAAAAACACTTGCGGGATATTACTTAACCCCTCTCGTGTTTCAATAACCCCTTTTATGTGCAAGTTTCGTAAACTAATCTAGTAGAATAACATATTATATTCAAAAGTTTAACTTACACTTTAATTCAAAATCTTTTAATCATTTACCAAAAGTATTATAGCCTAACCGTAAATAATGGAATCCTGCTGCTAGTTAACAGTTAAGACTTGATTTAAGATTTAATATTTTTACGAATTTTAGTACATACATATGGAATATAGTAAAAATAAATAAAACACGAACATTTCTCGTTTAGAAAATAATACGTTGAACATAAAAAGTGCTCAACAAACATTTATTTAAATAAATATATTTATATAATTTATCAACAAAAATTATATGAATAAATTATATTAACATAATTTATCGATAGCTCTTTGCCGATCCGCACGTAATAGATACATCCCTATCTGTCATACACTCGTCTATTATCTATAGCTCATTTGCCTACGATACGTACTAAGTAATTTGTGCAATATGCGCGCTCTATACTACTGTAATATATACTCTAAGCGTTTAAGGTAGAAAATCAATTGGAGAAATTTGAGTTTTGGGATAGTCTGATCTGCTGTTATCTGTACCTAACTAAGTCATTATTTTGCAACTTCAAGATGAATTATTTTGTAACTTGAAAATTAATTATTTTGTAACTTTAAGATGAATTATTTTGTTACTTAAAGAAGAGTCACTTTTTATCCCCAAAGCAAAAAGAGGGGTGTAATAAGTTTGACATGTGTAACTGTCTTTGACATCGCAGCTCCGAATTCTCAATTAAATAATTTATTGCACAGAGACAAAAATGGAGAACATAATATTATTAACAAACCGGCTAAGTGCGAGTCGGACTAGCGCACGAAGGGTTCCGTACCATTATCTATATAAAAACGGCAAAAAAAATCACGTCTGTTGTATGAGAGCCCACTTTAATATTTATTTTATTTTAATTATTTATTTAAAAAGTGAATATATGTATAACTAAATATTCTGTGAATATTTCAAGCATCTACCTGTTGCCGTTATAAATTTATCTCGCTTTTGCACGCCACGCAACTTCGTCGTGGAAGTTACATTGGGCAGCATTTAATTTTTTATAGGGTAGGTAGGTACTTAATTTTTTTACTAATATATATACACATAAATACACATGTTTATTTATTTATTTCTTATCAAGTGTTCTTCAATTCAAAGTTTCATGGTTTTATCTTCGACAATGACGTAAAAAACCCATGTTGACGCCGTCGTGGCGGAGTTAAGGTTACCATATAGCCGGGAATTCCTGGAAAGTCCCGGAATTTTGCATGTTGTCCCGTGTCCAGTAATTACACCTTACTGTCCCGAAATTATGGAATACTAGTTTTTTTTTCCATAAACGGCCCCACAGGGCGACGCAACAAGGAAATATTACGGCGGTCTGTAGGTATGTGTGGTCGGTTGTGTCACACACACACAACTCACAGGCCCTGTGTAATACTTTTTTAAATATTTTTTTTTTTTTGCCCGTCCAACAGCCAACATTTTTAGTTGGATTTCGACTCTAAATTCCAACTTCATTTGTAACCCCAGAAATGTCCAGGAAAAGATAAGCCCGTATCTGGCAACCCTAGGCGGAGTGGTCAATATAGCTGCCTACACATCAAGCGGTCTGGGTTCGAATCCTAGCGACGAACACGAATATTTGTTGACGAGTCATAGTTGTTCATTATTTATTTTAAAAAAATCTATAATTAATTAATTACAGTTTTTTTACTTATTATTAAGTATATTCAAAATGTCCGTTATCTACTATCCATAACACAAGTTCTGTGATGATACTTACTTAGGGCACAGATAATATATTACTATGCTTTGGGTTAGATAATTTCATAATTGGTGGTGTAGATAAGCGTGGAAAATTATATTGTTAGAATCTTTTTAAATACACGTTATAATTAACTTTATTTTTCTGGTTAACTCCTTTCAAATAAGTTATAAAAAGGTAATTTACTTGATGGTCATTATTTTTATTTTAATAGCTTTAAGATGATCGATTAAAGTTACTGTTCCCAACCAAAATCAAAAGCAGTTAAAACTGTTTATAGGTAGGTTGATTTCAAAAACGCACTTCCGCATATTTCATGGTCAATATATCGTTATTTCTATGTAGGTACCTAATTATATTTCAAAATTTTCCATGTAGTTTTTCGTTAGTAGATAATAGGTACAATTTTAGAATAGGTAGGTGCTTAATGTGTTTCAAATCATAAGTTTGATTACCTACCATAATTATTTCATAATTAGGTAGGTTAGGTACCTACAATGTAACCTAAAAACAAATGACTTGCAAATTGCTAGGCTCAAATTACATAATGTATTAGGTTTAGGTACAATGCAAAACGAAGAATTTTTCGTAGAAACTTTATAAGTAGCCATAGAAGTTTGTGCTATTTTTGTTAATAGAATACGCATAGGTACCTACAAAGCAGATACCTAATTCAAAGTTGCCACTTACGTTTCTGTAGCAGTTTTTTGAAATTCTGTAACTGTTCTTCCTTGAGCTCACAATCTTTTGTTTCCCGTTACAATCATTTATATTTTCCTTGTGGGTATATATTTCACTTTTTAAACTGTTATGATCTTCAAATCTCGAAAATAACACTCGTACTTATTCATTACACTTTACTGTATAAAATTGTAGCTTAATTGATAAGTAAACTGCACAATTAAATTTAAATTATAAATAAATACACGGAGCCAGCTGTCAACGTTGCGCGGAGTGCGCGGGATTTTTTTATTTTTATACAAAGCACATCTGGCAGTATGGGCCATGCAAATAGTGACAGGTTGCTAGCCTGTCGCCCACATAAAAGGGGCACCAAACAATACATTAGTACCTATGTTCAATTATTCAGTGGGCGGTGAACAGGTATTAGTAATACCTCAGTAATACACACTACACATTAATATAGTATTTATTACTGTATGTTTCAATCAAATTGTTACCAGATAGGTAGATAGTCTGCCTTGTCATTAAAAATTGCTGCAAGGACGGATGTTTGTGATGAACACAAATTAATATAAGTATGCTCACGAGTCATTGTCATTTACTTAAGTATGTAGGTACCTATATTTTAAATAACTTCATTGTATATGAAGTTATATACCTTTACTATATATATGTGTAGTGTAGGCACCTATTTACAAAAGAATTATAATAATTATATATATTATTATTATATGTATTATGCTCTTTTGTAAATAGGTGCCTACCTACATAAAATAAATAATTCTTCTAATCTAAGTGCTAATAAGTAGATACTTAGGTATTATAAATGCGAAAGGGTGTTTATTTATAGTAACACTTTAACGCCCAAAGTGCTTAACCAATTTTGATGAGATTTAATAAAGAGCAGATGCGGTACTGGAGACCGTTGAAGGCTACTTTTTGTCTGGAAAATAAAACTTGTATCTAAATCAACCCAATTGTAGCTGCGGCTACAATCTAAATCTAATCATATTTTAAATAAACTACATAATGTCATGGAGTATAATATTTAAGCAAACATGATAATATAATGCAGTTGTAATGTTTATTAATAATTCATTGTTCAATGTTCATCCATTATAGGGTTGCCAGATCAAACAGGTATTTAAAATTTCCGGATTTTTTCAAGAACATTGTCGCATTTTTGTAAGTGATGATGTGGATGTGAATGGACATAATATGTAGCTCCTAAGCTTTTGATATTGAACTATATTACACCAATTAGCTCTGCATAATCCCCAATCCCCATCAAATTGTGAGTATTTAAGAAACATATCTATCAATTACCTATTAATTCTTTTCCTAATTTTAATTAGAAATGTACCCATATTTTGGCCATTGGTTTTCTGGAACAATATTACCGCACATGACCCCAAAGCATCCTATTTTTTTATGAAATTGTATCTCATCCGGTGTTGTGCAAAGCCTGTAGACAACGCATGGCAACCCTAATCCAATACGACTAATTAACATATTCTTCACTCACCTTGCAAAGTTAACCAGGGTCAATAAGGTGGTCTCCAGTAATTGAGTAATTATTAATGGACCTTCCACTCTCAACAAGGGTACTCTGCAAATTAAATAAAAAGTTAGAAAACAGATCTAATTTAACATTAACATACAAAGCTAAAAACCACACCCTACCTTGGAAAGACAACTGAACCTTCTTCTATAGCACTTAATATAATATCTTTACATGTTAAATCTTTTAGGTAAGCAAAGAATTCTGGCTCAATGTTATCGGGCAGTGTTTGCATCAAATATTCAATATCTGAAAATAATATAATATGTCACACATATCTTCCTTATGTGTATTAGATACATGAAAATAAATAAGATCAATAAACATAATGTTCAGAATAGAACATCAATAATAAAGTGAACAATTAACAACACATGTCAATTTACTACAAAATTTTAAAAAAATTGACTAAGTAAGTATCTATTTTGCACTTTAGGTGCTACCACAAAATTTAGGTTGAATTGAAAATCGATTGGAGATTTTGTTATTTTGTGGCAACCTGACCTGGCTGTTGTCTGTACATACAGTCATCAACATTTAGACCTTATAATTAGATATCATTTCCCTAAGAGCAGTCTTCCAGTCAACTTTTCCATGGATAGGAAAGAAAGAAAACAAGATTAGGGTATGACAAAGTACCAATCTATACTAATAATAAAAAGAGGAAATATGTGTATTTTTGTTTGTTTGTAACGAACAAACAAAAACTACCTAAGTATACTGATTTTGATTGTTTTTTCAATAATATTTAGAATGGACTTTCAGGGTGGACATAGGATACTTTTTATACTGGTATATTTACGGGAATGTAAAAACGGGGGAGAAACCGCGCCCGGCCGCTAGTATTAAATAATAGAATACACTATCTTATACACAGAATTATATAATATTAAATTTAAAAGTACTAAAATTTCTCTGGAAAATGACTTGAAATCACATTACTAAGAACAGAATTAACTAAAAGAAATTCAAAATTTTATAAGTATTAGCTGGAAGCAGTTTCTGAAAAGCAATTAAATTAATATTAAAGACATTGATTATGTTTATAAAGATTAACATCATACATTTACATTATTACAGAGTTATTAAAAGACATAATATTGACTAAATCATTAATGTCAATGAATATTACTTCCACATGCTGTTTCTTAAATGGGGAACTCATGGTCCCACCATTTCCATCAGTCGGCATGATGTGGATGTCATCCAAAAATTTATCGAACACACAATCGCTTTATTTGCATCACTTCTATGCAGCGACTTCTGACACCTCATGAAATGTATGTGAGATCAGCAACACTGCTTTGGAGTTTGGAGCGATGGATTTGGATATCCAAAATTTTTGTCACACCATTCAAGCCACATGAGATTCCGTACACACCAAACTAACGGAATTTTAGCTTATTTTGGAGTTATGGGTTGGAGCGATCGTGAGTTTCACACTTTAAGACAGCTTACTTCCACATAGTAATATTTATTGGCATTAAGTGAACCTTTGGGAAGTGTACCTGTGTTATTCATTACACATTCCAAATGCCCACTTCTCACATGAATCCAATATTCAAATCCTGCTTATTTATATGACCAATTGAAATTTGAACTGGATAAGGTTGACTTTCTGTGTGAATGGAGATAGAATAGAATAGAAGAATAGAACCGGAAAAATATTAATTAACAATTAACATTTGTATACAAAATATAAAGCACAATAGTCTGCTCTCTTTTCTGAACAGTTACCAACTACAAAGGTGGCCAGATAGTTGTCTTTAGCAACTAATTGGAACATCGCTAAGGCCACTTCTTTAAATAAAGATTATTCATATTAAAAAAAAAGGTTCAGAGGAGTATTTACATACCACTATCTGTGTATCGAAATTTATCCAAAAACTTCAAACATTCCTCAAGGCCTGCAAAGATTGTGAACTCTCCTTGAAAAGGATTAGCCCGAAAAAATAAATCAAACACAGCTACATCATCAACTTTTCCTGATTTCCAATATGCATAGGCCATTGTGATTTGATAGAGATCTGAAAACCAATCATTGACGTAATAAATCTTGCATTAAACACTCAATAGTTAATTGACAAGATAATAATACAAAATGAATAGTTGTTGGTATACAAAATTATATTTACACAATACAACACAAATAAAATAATAACATCAATAGAGGTATAGTTATTAAATGGTCCAAGGAAACCCTTTAGTTAGAGACAGCTGTAATATATGACTTACTTGATAAGCATTTTTAATTATTACACTAAATAATTTAAATCAAAGTTTAGTTCAAAATTCGCTCCAAAATATTCGAACCAAGTTGTAAAAACTACTCACCAGTGAGTAAAGGTTGCACAATGCCATTTTGCCTTGCCATTTTTACAGTACCGGTTGATTCTTCACTAGACATTGTAAATGATTTTTAAGTTGCAATAGAATCGGATAGATACGTCAGAAATGTATGATAACTGTTCGCCGACTAAAAAAAGTAAATTCATCGTGATCAAAAGGGACAGTAGTTGAGAGCTTATCAGCGCGCCAAACTATTTGACAAATTTCACGCATGCGCACTACTTTACTATTGACTATACAAGACAAAAGGTCACTTTTGAAGGTCGTTGTTGTTCTTCAAACTTAAAATTTATAAATTAAATTTTGTTCCGCAGATGGAGGTCAAAATTTATTTGACATATTATCCTTTTGACTTATTCTGTAGATTTAATCCACAAATTAATGTTATTACCAAAAACGTATGTATTGATTAAAATCTTTGTCAATCGATAGGTATGTGATAATTTTGTGATAATAAGTTATCGAATGATATTCTAGCTAAAATAGTAAACGACACCCAAGAAATTTATAGCTAAACTGAAAGCCACACTAGAAGGTAGGTAATGAAAAAGTGAAGTCAAAAAATTTGTCCTTGAAACCGCTTACTTCCTATTTGTCCCTTTCTAACTTCTAGAGCACACGTATTAGACGACTACTACGTGACCGTCTAATACGTCATATACGTACGTATGTGATCATCGAGAAGCATAAATTTTAGTCTTAATTTATATTTTCGTAGTCATCACATTCCTTGTACGGAGAGTTAGAAAGAGACAGGTAGGAAACGGAAACATTCAAAGGTTACATGGGGTCAAAAAAGTTGTCTTCACTTTTTTATAGGTAGTGTGGCTTCCTGTTTTACCTATAATTTTCTTGACGACACTCAAATTTATCTAGATTTTGATTTCAATTAAATAAAAAGTATTAAGTAAACATGTTTCAAGTTCTCATTATTTAAAACTACAATTAGTGATTTAAGGTCGCAGCACACTAATCAACTGTCCGAAGCGTCGGTGGCGTAGTGCGTAAGAACGTCGTCTCCCACCCGGGAGGCACTGATTCGATCCCCGCCACGTACCAATGTGTTTTCAAATTTTGAATTCATATTTAAGTACGTTTAATCGACGATTTTACGGTGAAGGAAAACATTGTGAGGAAACCTGCACATACCTATGAAGAAATTCTTAGGTTGTGTGTGAAGTCGACCAACCCGCACTTGGTCAGCGTGGTTGACTAAGGCCTAATCACCCCTAATGTGGAGTAGGCTCAAGCCCCTCGGTGGAGCCATTATATGAGCTGTTGAGGACACTAATAAACTTAGAAAGGTAACGTAACTGTATCGCTTCTTATTCCAATGAAAAAAGGCGATTTGTACGTTCTCTTTCAGAGTTGATAAGTGTGCTACGACCTTTACTTAGTTTTACCCAACAATTCGGATAGGAACTATACACACTCTCAAATTGTTTTTTCTTTTTATTATTGTGACTATTAAATTAAATGTCAGGGTGTTTTAGCGCGAAAGCACAGCCACGCGTCCATGGCATGGTATCGGAGGATTTTTGTTTCGATAATTTAAAATCGTAGTGAGTTTTTTGCAATGAAGGTGGTGTTTTTTTATGCGCAAATATTCGTGTTTACAAGCAGTTAAAAGAAATAATTGAATAATAAAGCTTTTGTGATGGCGTTGAGATTCCACCTTATCAGTCGCCAACATTAGGTCCATTGTCGTGCATTTCTCGCACTCAAGCACTCCCTCCCTAGATGCATTCATCTTCAAACTGAAGACATGGCTGTATGGGTTAGATTCCTTTGCCCTCCCGTTATAGGGAAAATTCCTCAGACCAATGATTAAGGTCTAGAATTTATAAAAACATTTAACTTCCTGATTAGTACCTCAAGCACGAAGTTAAAATATAAGCTCCTTGACCTCAAGTATCTCCAAATATCCAATGACTGTAGCCAATGACATAGAAATACTATCGACCTAGACCTATGTCCTTGTCCTTGGTATTCAAGAAGCTTATATTTCACCTATAGAATCTAATTTCGTGTTTATAGTTAAAACTGGAAGCCTCATTACCAATACAAAAGTGAAGACAACTTTCTTGACCCCAAGGAACCTTGAATGTTTTTGTTTTCTACCTGTTTCTTTCTATTCTCTTCTTAATTAATGGCGTCGCGTTGCATTAAGCGTACGCATTTTGCCAATGTCAAGTGAAAATGTAACTAAAGTAACAAAAATTGTATGGTTGAATAAGGGTAAAAATGGAGTCTCTCAACACGTGTTTTTACAACAAGAACTCGGGAGAAACTCTGTCTCTTTCTAATTCTCCACGCCAGTAATATGATGACGTAAGTACGTATTAGACGGTCACCTGACACGTGCTCTAGTGGTTAGAAATGTATAAAATGTATGTAAAATGTATAACAAGTTTCAAGGTCAAATTTTGTCTTCACTTTTTGTTCCGGTTGTGGCTTCACTTTTACCTATTTTGATACATCTATATAAAGTCCGCGCAATATAATAGGCCCGATTTGACACATGTCAAAATATCGCAAGTGGTGATGTGACCAAAATAATCGATTATTTACTTACACGATTAACATGAGAAATCGAGTCACAATTATATGAGCTTTGTAATCGTAATTATATCCTGGTTTTAATAATAAATAAAAATCCCACATATCTTCGTGTAGATATTCATTTAGTAAAATGATAAAGTCATGTTGTTATTATAACATCCTCAGTGGTTTGATGAAATCACTTGGGATTTGATCAATTCCCTGTTTTCATTAAAGATACTTGCATTAAAAACATGCAATTTGCTATTTTTGAAAATGTTGAACTTTTTAACTCTAATTTAATTTAGAAACCTTGAAATCTTGTTTTTCAATTTCGATACAATATATTCGTATACTGCACTGAATATATTCGTGAACTTAACGATCAATTTAAGTCACTGCACTATCACTAAAGAAAAAAAAGATTAAGAATGTAACTGTTTTTATGAAGTTTCAGAACATTAGAAAATTACATTTAATCGTAGACAGAGAAACCTATAGACAGCTAGTAAGCGTGTCACTGAAAGGGACAGAAAAAAAAGTACATACTAGATTTAGAGTTGCCAGGTAAGGATAAACTTACCCCATACCTCTGTTCCCTTTTTGTATACAAAAAACTAACATGCTAATACTTAGTAGGTAACGTTACATGTTAAAAATATTACTAGGAAACTTAATATAAAATCTTTTGAATTAAATACGTGCGGATGCTAACGTGAGGATATAACTAGTAGTATTCAGTAAATATATATTTAGAGAACTAACAAATTGTTTTATTATTTTAGATAATTTAAATTGCACACTGACATGACTTAAACAACAACCCGCTGCCTAGCAACCAGTAATAAGGCTATATGCCTTCACAAATATTTAGTAATGTAAGTCATGGTAGGTACTGATTATTATATGTAGGTACTTCAAGATAACATGCATTTTTCAAAGGAATACCTAATTCTGCTAAGTATTCGCCAGTGAACATGGAAATAAACATAGAAGAAAGGAAAAACTACAAATAAATGTAAAAAAAAATCGGAAGTGATCTCCCCTTGCCTTTCTCGTAGGTATACCAAAAACGACTCAAAAGTTGATAGAAACATTATTTGATGTCATACACGTATGTTAAATTTGGATGCAATAAGTTAAAGCATACTCGAGTTATCGTGCTAACGCACAGACAACATAATTTCAAAACCGGTATTTTTGGACTCCGTAAATCCGTCAAAATCTCGAGGTCGAATTTTTTGACGGTTACAAGAGTTCCTCTTTACTACGTACGAGAAAGTAATAATGAAAATGCTGTCTCTTTAAAACTGCCCGTATAGTAAAGAAGTATTGTTGGAAATAAAATAAAAGCAATCGAAAAAATAATAGGATATTTTTATTATATTCACTAATTACAATTTACAAACACTCACAAGTAACTTTTCATACAAAATAAGTAATTTATAAGTTATCCCTTTTTGCTTAGCCTAAGACATTGCCAAATTAGATATGTATTTATTACAAAATATTACACGATTTTAGATGCTGGAAATATTTTATTTTTTGTATGTTTGTAACGAATAAACACAAAGTATTGGTTCGTTTTCAAAAATTCTTTCGCCATTAGAATGCTACATTATAATTGAGTGAAACATTTTACTCCGATGAAACTGCAGGGTGGAAAAGCAGTATATGATATTATTACCCAACTGCTCCCGAAGGAGGGTTATGTTATTTGAGTGTATGTTTGTAAATTTTTATATTCCCTGCTACAGCCTGAATGGCTTGAAGGATTTTACATACGAGGTGTCGTTAGATTAGTCTTGATAGCGCGACTGACACTGAGTGATTTACAAACCTGCAGTGATTTAAAACATATTATAAAGTATCTGTAATACATTAAAATATATTTGTTGTTTATGTAGGTATCAAATAAAATATAATACACGGTGCATACATTCCACAATAAATCATGGAGCTTGTTTTTCACTTTTGAGTGGTAATTTCATGCAGTCGAGTTTTTTTTATAATTAGTATTTTATTAACAAAAGTTGCTCAGATGTTTTTTGTTCAGTTTTCCATTTCCTTTTTAATGTTCGCAGGGTATAGTCAGGAGATGAACTCTAAAAATAAAAATATTGATTAGTTCCATGAAACTTACTTGATAACAATTATTATTGCTGAGTATAAATTGATTATCTATTCATCATCATCAACAGATTAGGAGCATGTATATTTGTTTGAAAAGAAAACTACTGAACATTCTTATGTGAATGATGAGATTTCTTACAGTCTTAACTGTTCCAGGTGTATTTTGAGTATTTAAAGCACTTGAATCTTTTTTCACCACCGAAGATACAGATGTTGCTTGCTGTAATACTTGTTACATAAGATTCGTCCCTCTAAAAATTAAAATACATTAATATGTATATTTATTTGTAGAGAAAAATAGTGATCATATTTTTGTGAATGAAGAGATTACTTACAATCTTAACTGCTCCTGGTGAATTTTGAGTATTTAAAACACTCAAACCTTTTTTCACCATTGATGACACAGATGTGCTTGCTGTGCAACTGATAACATCAGATTCATTCTGGTAAAAAATAAAATGTATATAAACATTAAAAATAATTATGAGACAAATTTAATGTGTGTAAAATTTCATTACTTACACAATCTGTAATTGGGCTTTCATGACACATGATTTCACAATTTTCCACTTCCATCGGCTGAACAATATTGGGATGTGCAAAATCTGTAAGGTGATAGATATTTTCTTTAACAATATACTTTATAAATAAATAGCGAATTGTTTTGAACTGTGATTGAGGATGGACAAACAACTTAAGCATAAACTGAGTAACCCTACCGGTTACTCAGTTTATTCTTAAGAGTGCGTTCCAAAACCAGGTGAAGCCAAGTAGACAGTGTAAGATAGCTTTCTAATTGGTGTAAATTAACTATAGTTTAACAAAACTAACCAATGGTGAAAGCGCTTCTTAATAACGACCCATAGTGAGCTACCATTTACTCTACCCCGAGTAAATTGAGATCGTTTTGGAACGCACCCTAAATTGTATATTAATTATTAAGAAATCATTAGGTTATTTTTAACTGAATACATTATTACCATATTAGGAACAGCGATAGGATTGAGATATGTTCTATTCCCTTTCTTCCATAGTAGTTTTTTTTATCAAAGTGTTCACTACATATTTTTTACTAGGTTTTGGGATCCAATCTGTTCTTCTGGTAGCCGCCATCCACAAACTACTCAGCTCAGGATCACCAAGAAATCTAAAAATGACAATACAGGATACCCTTAAATTGACAATTAAGAATATTGCCTTATTTTAGGGAAATTTTCTACCAAAAAACTAGCAGTACTGACTTGAGAGGTTATGTTAACAAAAATATTTAAAATCTCACGTATTTATCAAAAACATGATGAGTCTTGATATCATTTGTTAAAAACAAACTAAAATTAGGATGTTTAATTATGATAAATAAGTAAAATAGTCGGGAATAATGTCTACTTACGAATGAAAAGACAACCCACTAATTTTTCTCGAACTATCACTTTTACATCTTATTATGCTGCATCGCACCATTTTCTAAAGATGCACTCTGTACATAACCACCTTCAGGCACATAAATAGCACAAAACAGTTATTCGTATTTGAAGAAACAAACCAAAAACGTAATAATTAGTTTGTTACCCGTAAGAAACGTCAAAGTTTGTTTAGCAACTGAGTTGCTGGCCTTGAAAAAACCGGCCACGCAGTGAGGGACAAAAAATGATTCTCTTTGTCTCTTTTTTTCATCAGCCACGCGTATATGAGCATCCTTTTCTAGTGTAAGTGAAATAAAGAATGTCCAGCAGTCTATAGTTTTCTCTGTCTACGCATTTAATAAACGTAGTGTATTTTATACTCTTTGACATTTAACTTTAAATATTATGCGAGAAAGAATATTTTTTATTTTTATTATGACATTTTAATTATTTCGCTAAAATATTATTGTATTTGTATTACTGAAAAATGCAATATATTTTTATTTTTTGCTTGCTTGTTTTGATTGCGTTCCAGTTACATTCTACTGACGTATCTCTGTCAAAACGGGCCTATTATTATATTGCGCGGACCTCAGACCAATTATGATTATTGGTCTGAGGCGCGGACTATAGTAATTACCTTCTCTGTGCTAATTGTGCTATAGTATGGAAAAGGCTTCACGTTGCGTTTGTTGCGCGAAATCCATTTTAATTTTTATTCATAGATTGATAGTCCTACTTATTAGAATCATAATTATCTCTAACTCGTCTGTGTTTCATAATTCTCAATACACGGCATTTATGATAAAACCTTTAGTTCAGGATTTTTCTTTCTCCTAATCTCATCAACAGCTCATTATAATGTGCCCACCGAGGGGTCCGACCCTATCCCACGTTAGGGGCGATTAAGCCTTGGTTAACCACGCTGGCTGTGCTGATTGGTCGACTTCACACACACATAACCTAAGAATTTCTTCATAGGTGTGTGCAGGTTTCCTCACGATGTTTTCCTTCACCGTAAAAACGTCGATTAAACGTACATATGAATTCAAAATTTGAAAACACATTGGTACGTGGCGGGGTTCGAACCGGTGCTACCGGGTGGGAGACAACGCCTTACGCACTACGCCACCGACGCTTCCTCTTGTTTCATACTCTGTTCCCAATTTATTTGGGGTCGCTACAGTGTTTTGCTCTGAGGCCTTGATATCGACATACTGCTACAGTTTTCTCATTAGATTTTTACGGCCGGCCCATGTCCGACACCAACTCTTCTTGGCAGTAGTGGCGGGTAGGGCGAGGTTGGGCGACTGCTCCTTGGCAACTACAATCTAGTTTAGCCATCGAAACTCGAAACCTTTATTTAGGGACTGCTACATCAGGATCTGAGGGGCACACTTAGAACAATGCGAATGAGCAAAGAAAGTAGCGCCATCTTATAGCCTTAATTGGAAACTTTTCTCTTAGTCTTCATAAATAAAATATCGATAGATTGTACATTGAGCAGACGCGGTTCAGGCGCCCGCCTATCAACGCTGCTGGTAGGTATTTTTTATGACCGCTTTTTTTGTTTGACTACTGCAGGGTGTCGCTGCTGACATTTCCCGATAATCTTAAGGGAACACTCGCCGCATTGCGCCCGCTTAGGCGCTTTGCAACGGCGGGGCAGGGCAGTCTTTTTGATCGAGAAGCAATAAAGACCGCGTCTGCCCCCGCGCAGCCCTCTGCGTTACTGCATATAAACAGGTTTGTGTGATATATGGCGGGTAGCCACGGATAAGCCGCGCCGCCCCAGTGCCCGCCGGGCACTTGCGACGGTACCTTCATGTGCGTTGGATGTAAGATTCCTTTTGCACTGTCACCGTCGATGACGGTAAAATTTATCGGCCCGGTCTGAACGAACTTACAAATAAACCTGTATAAAGTTCGCAATACCTATATTCTCCTCCACCTATTCCCAAATCATCGTATCAGCCAAGAGCTGTCCACTGTTGGATGTAATTCCCAAATAGTCTGACATTATTATTATACCTATTTATATATTATGGATCAATTTCGTATTACACATAATTATTACAAGTATTTGTTGGCGTATATATTACGAATTGTACAGTCAGTGCCGGCACTCTGGTGGCTCACCACATAGAGCTCCTGCACTAAGGCACACAGAGATAATGCTCACAAATGTACCTATCTATAAACACGCTTGCGTTCGTGAGGTAATTTATATTTCAATGATTTCATAAAATTGATCATCATCACGAATGCTTGTGCATAAAAAAGACCTATTACTGCTAATATCCAAAATAAAAAAGGCAGGATATTTAGCATTATTTTATTTTAATTAAAAACACAACAGAGGTAGAACAATAGAAATAATGTATGTATTATATATTGGTCATTAGAAAATAATAGTAGGTATTAACTGCAAATTGTAAATGGTTGTTTTGAACTAAACTTTGTAAGTAATAATTCGGTATAACTCAAACCTTATCATTATGTAAATTGTTCAATTATCACACGCGAAACCAGAGATCTAGGTAGGTAACGAGTACTGACGACATTTACACAAACATTTAAAATTTTAAGGACAACAGAATATTATGATACTTAACAATCCAATTTCAGGTTAAATTTGAAGGCCAAAAATAGTTGACACTATAGTATTTTCAGGCAATGGCAAAATTATTTCAAAAGCACATTTTTAGACAAAAGTGCAAGTGGTCGATTTTTCGAAGGATGCTCCTTTTCATGATGTATAAGAAGACCTCTACGTGTTACAAATTTATCTGTGCAGTAAGAGCACTGGAAGGGCTTCTCTCCAGTATGTTGGTACATGTGATACTGAAACAAACAATTATATTAGCTTTTGCTCTAATTTATATTATACTAGCGACCCGCCGCGGCTTGGCACGGGTGCAATGCTTATGTAAATATGCATGTATTATACATATAAACCTTCCTTAAAAATCACTATCTATTAATAAAAACCGCATCAAAATCCGTTGCGTAGTTTTAACTCGTTAAGCCCCGTTCGCGCTCAGGAGCGCGAGAACACAATTAAAATCAATTGTGTCTGGATATTAATAATCGTCGATGGATTAAAGATCGAAGCATACATAGGGACAGACAGAGACTAGCGACTTTGTTTTATACTATGTAGTGATTAAGGCATGGGCATGGGGTATACATCACAGGTGTTATGATCCGGGACCTATCCGCGGTGCGCCATGGGCAACATCTCGTGCTAGACAGACAGCTGACGTCAGAACACGGGAACTTTCAGGGCCAGCGGACCTTCAGGACGTGGGTAGGCCGGCCGATAAGCGGCGCGGCGCCTTGAGCGGAACTAGACGGTCGGTCGCTCCTGACACGCCTCTACTATCAGAGGTGGTGGATATATGCGACCTCTGGTTTGGTTTTCCGTGGTGGTGTCACGGGAGGCAGCGTTGCCCTGTCGAAGCTAGCGCATGGTGTCTACTTCTGGGCCGGCGGGCGGAGCCTTGTGCTCGGTGCTGGTCTCCAGGATCGGTGGTCCGCGAACAGACGAGAACGATGCACCGGTTGCGTTGGGCACAGGATGTGTGTGGATAGACCAAAGGTTACAAATACTGCCAATTTCAAATGAAAGAAAATGTACCTATCTAAATTGTACGGTAGATTGAGTTAAAAAATGGAGTCTCTCAACAAGTATTATTACAAAAAGAACTCAGGCTAAACTAAAAAAATACAATTAAAATATGTAATTTTATAATTTTATTATTGTGACAAATCTGCACAAGGAACCAAAGTTCAACAACCTATCTTTCTGGATTTCATGTTGAGCAGCCAACTTATTTGAACGGAGTAAAAATAAATAATAAGAAGTCTAAGGCCGCGGTCTCGGAAGTCAGCGACGAGCGGGGCGACGATTCAATACCTAGATTTAAATGGATCTGGCTTCGAAGGGAGCGGTGCGACGAGCGATGCGCTCCAGTCAAGCGGTGCCCACGCTATATATTGCTTTATTGACCGACGTTTAAAACTGCCTGCCGACGACGTCGAGGAGCAAATTATTTTTCACCTCTCCAGCACCAAAGCTCTTTTGCTTTGTAAAATCTCGAAGGAAAAACGCTTTTTGCTGCGAGCTTTGAACAAGACTGTAAAGTTCAATCTAAATTATTTTAGTAATCTTACTTATAATTTTCAATGGTTATTTTTAAGATAATAAACATGTATTAAAGTAATGCCTTGTTTTTCTAACCTACAACAATTTTCTCGCTGGAGAGGTGAAAAGTTGTATGTTTCACATGAGAGTAAATTTTTTTTTCTTGTGACACTAAATTACTCACTGCGCTCAGTAGTCTATGTCTGTCAAATGTGGTTACATATTATTGCTTGTGATTAATAAAACATAAAATTAATAAAAATAGTTATGAAATACTCACAGTAAAGTTATCTCTCCTCATAAAACTGTGTTCACATAATGTACATTGGTACTTAAATATTCCTTTAACATTTGTTAGGGGAGTCTTGGGTATTACTCTGGGACGCAGCCCTTGGCTAGATTGCAGGCTGCTAGTACGAGCAGTAACTGTGCGTTTCTTAAGTTTGTTTTCCTCACGACACCCCGGGTGCATACGACTTCTGTGTGAGTAGCAGTTACCTGAACTTGCAAAGCTTTTTTCGCAAAAGGGACACTTATAGGGTCTTGCTCCAGTATGTTGATTTATGTGGAACTGTAAACAGTAAGTAAATCACTTCTGTAACACGTAAATTTAATTTACTGTTAACATGAGTAAATACTTATTATAATTTTGAGAATCACACATTGAGAACAACTTTTTTATTACTTTCTGTTCTTAATATGTATTATCAAATAAATAAACAATTAAATACATATATTGTAGTTGCAATTGTAAATCAACAAACATTATATTGATTAAAGCAATTTAAGTATATTACTTTCCTCTTTGTTTTTAATTTTAAATTGTTTCTAAAATTTATTAATGTACAGATGAATATAGATCAAGCTACCCAAAACTGTCAAATTTCGTCAGTTAATTTTCAATTTTATTTCAGCATCACAGAGTTCAAAGTACATTGAAGAACAGTAACTGTTGTCTGTACAAAAGTTATTAAAACAACAATCTCTTAAATAAACAAAAAAACATTCATACCTTTAAATCTTGGTTTCTCTTGAAACTTTTCTTACAAATATGACATTGATATGGTCTTTCGTTACTGTGTGTAATACTGTGAGTTTTTAAATTGCTCATTGTGTTGTATGACCGGCCACACACTTTGCATGTATATGCTTTCTTTGATGATTCATGCACACTCAAGTGATCATTTAGATTTTTTTCTGTTCTGAATCTGAAAAAAGACAATTTTGGTAAGAATTTCACTGCTTAAATCATAAACAGAGAAGATAAAATTAATTAGGTATTTATTTAGTATTTTCAAAACAATTTCACTTATGGTTTGATAAGCAAAAACAATATGTTTAAGCTTTTATTCTATTCTTAATTAGTTTTGTGACAATTAATTATGCATTTATTCAATGCATAATTAATTGTCACATTATAACAATAAATTGTAAGGGGTATTTAAAAGATATACTAACTTCCTTCCACAAATCTGACAAGCACGGGTTGTCTTGTGGGTCTTCAAATGATTAATGAAATCAATTTTATAAACAAATTCCCTACTGCATGGACTGCATTTGAATAACTTTATTTCTTTGTCTTCGTCATTGTGTATCCAGGAGTGGTTTTTTAATGCTAGTTCTGTATGGAAACCTCTTCTGCATGTGGCACAAGGAAATGGCTTTAATTTCCAATCCCTCTTTTCATCACCAGAGTCATTTCCTGTATCTCCTTTTTTTATTAGTTTAATAGTCACATTGTCACTATCAACACAATGTAAATGAGTAACGTCTTCAAAGGAACTATTATTTTCATCAGCGTCATTTGATGCTGATTGTGATTCATCAGAATTTTGTAACAGTAACATTGGATCTATGTTAACTTCCATTTCTAAAGATTTAGTGTCATCATCTGAACAACTTTTGGGTTCTGTTTTGATTTCCTGCTGTCTTAATTCTTTTAGAGACTTCTCAGTTGCAATGCGATCTAATTGTATGCTTCGGTTTAGAAGTGTTACTTGTGCATTTCGAGCTGTGTCAATAAAATCACATACTGTCTGAAGTTTGGCACAGCATTTGATACAAATATTTTTTGGTAATTTATCATCCTCATCAACCTGAAATTTTATTTATAAAAGAAACTTAATTTTTTTTTAACTCTTAAGTTTTTTTTTTTTTTTTTCTTATATAATTTTTATTAAAATGTTGTCTCTGTAATACTTACTTCAATCAAGAGGTACTGATTAAGTTTGTTTTGTAGCAGCATAGCTTCTGCTTCCGCACTAAATAACATTATAGTTACGTCTTGTTCTTGGGCACACAATCTACAGCATCTTTCGAAACTATCATGAGTAGACATCTTTACAATGTTTATTATTTTAGAGAACACCTTGGTACGTAAACTATCACAAGTGAGGCAGTGAGCACTTAAACACTATGCAGTTATGCTACTACTGTAATGATTTTTCCACGCCAGTATCCAATGAGTAACCACGCATGCGCGTTGCATGATAGCGATTTTGGGCTTTGTATACTACGTTATTGATAGTTTCCGCGGTATAATATGAAGTACAGTAAGTAACCATTGCGCAGAATCCACAGCAACGACGAGTAGACTACGACAGGTTTGTTTGATGCGCATTGCGCAGTCATTTGTAAGTGAATACGATGAAACATGGTCATGAGCATTAATTTGTAAGTGAAAACGATGAAACATGGTCATGAATTTAAGTAATCAATTATCAACAAAAAATCGCTACTTGAGCAAGGAAGAAAAGAGCATTTAAAAGCCAAGTTTCTGATTTAATAAACAAACAAACACTACACCATTTACCTACAAAGTAATAATAATAAAACGATATTTACGGAAGGAACTATCTGTCAAACAAATGTCAAAAAAGTCAAGGTGCGTTCCAAAACGATCTCAATTTACTCGGGGTAGAGTAAATGGTAGCTCACTATTGGTCGTTATTAAGAAGCGCTTTCACCATTGGTTAGTTTTGTTAAACTATAGTTAATTTACACCAATTAGAAAGCTTTCTTACGCTGTCTACTTGGCTTCACCTGGTTTTGGAACGCACAATTTGTATTGACTTTCTTGTTTTTAAAATGCAAATGTTTTTAAATTATACAGAATCAACTTAGATTATCATCTAAGAGAATCAATGATGTATGAGTTATTAAAATAAATCATTGTATACAGAATTTAGGCCTATTTGCGAACTCTTTTGACAGATATAAGGCGAATAGGCTGGCTGTAGGTCTATTCTATTCTACTTTTTTTGACAGATGAAAGTGATGAGCACCGAGTGATATGTAATTCACTCTGTGGTATAATATCCACTGCTGTTTTAACACGGCAAGTGCCATAATAGCGTGTCGTGTAAAACAGCAATGGATAAGTAGGTAATTCCTCAGACCAATAGGTAATTCACCCAGTGATTATCACTTTCATCTGTCAAAAATAGTTCGCAAATAGGCATACCTACTGATAACACAGAAATATGTATGAAGTCAGTCCGCAGCGCCAATTTTTTAAGCCTTTCTTTTGAAAAATGAAAGTCATAATTATTGAAGTGAACGGAACTTAAAGCAGATTTTTTGTTAGGTACTTATGTCTTCGGAGATGTTTCTTCTATATCAAAAATATAAACTTAACTAGTGCAGCATATTCATAAGGTACAGTGTCCCTTTTGAGTTAAACTCTTATTCATTAAAAAAATCCAGACTCAATTTGTTTTTATTGTCTACTCGGTAGATATTTATATACCGAGCGGGGTGAAATAAAATGTTATGATAAATATTAAATTATATTATTTAATATATATATAATATGATTATCTACTATAAATAAAAGTAATAAATCATATTTTTTCTACTTAGTTTATTCTGCATAGCGACATCCCTAATAGGGTTTATGTTTTTTTTTAAGTTTTACTGAAATTAACTATACTTACATGTGTATGTAATGTTATTAAATTTGGTGTGTTTATTGGAATGATTTTTACACCACTTCATACTACATGCAGACATTTTGAAACAAAAATAGAGCAAAAATATAAAAATATATATCAATATTTTCAAAATCCTTTGACAACCGACACTGACGCGTCAATCAAACTAAACTTTCTTATTAAGCAAGCACCGCCCCATTTTGGCATACTTTTACGTGGGGCGTTTTTTTTACTTCCGGTTGATCGTCAGCTGCGCGGATTTGAAAAATTTTCAGCTTATAGGAAAAATATTATTATAGGTAATTAGTTTTCTTCAGTTCATTTATGTTTCAAAGTAAGTATATTATATTATCATTTATTGTTAGTTGGTTGTGTTCTCATGTAAGTATTTCTCTTAATTTTGTAGTTATCAGTTTATCACAAAAAATATCGGCAACAGTCTTTTGTTTCTTCGTCTGTGAGGGTTTTTAAAACATGGCGACTACTTCTGGGGGCAGAGAGCCCCCAGATATAGACGCCGGTAGTGATATGGAGGGTGAGCCAATTCCCTCTCCTGGCGGCTATGTTTCGGTGGGCGATGATGGTTCCTCCTCTGATAGTAGGTAGTGACCTTAGACAATTTAACACGAGATGTGGCATAGCGCAGATTTAGTACTGAAAACATTCTGCAGTTTTTCGCGGGGGGTGTGGCAAACACACATAGCACACATTTACTCACTGGTGCACACTGTTGCAAAAATTTTAATCGCTATTATTATGAGCGCACACTCGCGTGCGCGGCTAACCCGCGTACCACCATATCGCCTAACGTTGTTATATCGTTGTTTCTGTCGCATAGGTGCTCGTATTTCTCTGTGCCACCTCCTTTGACATTATCTTATAAACCATTAAAAAACGACTGATCACATATTAGAAGATTTACCAGGACCGCTACGGAGTAGCTACTCAACCTAAGGTACTTAACCTAAACCAGATAAAAAAAACTTCGATGCGAAAATAGTCGCTGCGACTCTACTAAGACAGGTGTCAGTTAAGTATGAGACGACTCAGTATTAATTTTTGAAGCTACTTTTGAGGCGCTTGGATAAAATATGGTTAAGTTTCTAATAAGTAAGGCTACAATATCAAGAATTTGAAAGGAGAAACGGAAGAATCCCGCGAAAGTCCTAAAAGTTCATTTTCAAAACGGTACCTGATGTTGTGAGTCCGAGGAGACTGGAACGGCAAACTGTTGCCTGCTTCAGATCCTCGGAAATCAAAAGAATGTCTTCCAATTTTCAATTGTTATATCTTATGGGAATAAATAACAAATTATTGCTGTGCTATAGATGAATGGAAAGCTCTTCAGGAAGAGAACAAGTGGATGCCGTATGAAAATGATTGTAGACTGAAATCTAGAAGATAAATTACAAATTCTGTGTTGTGACAACCAACAAGTTCAAATACGGATTGTTTCAATGATAATTGTGTCATAATTTTGTGATATTTTTTTCAGAGGGGAAAAAATTACGACTTCATTGCTGTCAACAGCAAGTCTCTGATTGATCGTCTAAAAACTATGCCACTTTTCTTAACGAATGTCCTCTGAGTGGCCAAATAATGCTTATTTTCAAAAAGCTAGAAAGAAGACGTCGACTCTGAGGGTAGTGAACGATACAGCTGAAAGAGTTGTTAAGAAAATGCATGATTTCCATCACAGTCGAGAAGGAACAAATACAAGTTTTGTCACGATGTGTTTACGCACACCGGACGATATTTCTGACTGTAAAAGAGAAACTTTGAAGGGAAAATTTAATAAATGAACCGTTTTAAATATAAAAAACTACTTAGATTTATTTTTGGGTAATTTTGAGACTTATCAAACAACTATCAAGGTTTTAAATATTTTCCTATTATCTCCATACAAATTTATTATCATATGTTTGAAGTCAAGTCGGCACGGGTTGCCGGTGTTCAATCACAATGATATTTATTATATGAGCTATTGGGATCAAATGGAAAAAATAAGACGGTATGCGTGTTTAAATTCACGAAAAAAAAATTTCCCCTTATGTCTTGGGACACCCTAATATATTCAGTTTTACAAATATCGTCCTTAGTTTCAACAGATTTTTTGGGACATTGTTAATTTCTATTTTGCGAAACATGCTTTTCTTTCCAATTTTTCAATATATTCTTCTAGTTGAGAAATGTACTCGCGATCGGCTTTTCTTTTTTTCTCAATCTCCAGTAACTTGTCCTTCATTTCCTCATATTGCTTGGACATAAATGAGAGATAATGAGATTATTTTATTTATTTATTTATTTAAACTTTATTGCACACAAAAAAAAAGGTACAAATGGCGGACTTAATGCCATAAGGCATTCTCTCCCAGTCAACCAGAGAGCTAGGTACAGAGATTTCAATTAGGTGGTGCGTAGAATGAGTACCGTTATAATGATTTAGATATTTAAATATAAAAACCATAGAAAATACATACATACAGAAAATCATATAAGTACATACATACAAGGTAAATACAAGATCATAAAATAATAAACTATACATTAACATAATATCTGCAATAAATACATAGTAGTAATAATACATATATACGTCAATAATACATAAATATAAATAAATATAAATTAATTGATGTCAGTCTTTTCCAACAAAATAATGGTTGCAGTCAATCGTTTGTTGAATTCAAATAGTAGCTGCGAACAAGATTTTTGAACGCAAGTTTATTCTTTGCCCTTTGAATGGAAGGCGGGAGAGCATTCCAGAGTCGTATTGCTTGAAGAGTGAAGGAGTTAGAAATAAAACCAGTACGGTGAAAAGGTGTTGAAAGAGTAAGTTTGCTGTCTGATCGAAGAATACGGTCATGAGAGGCACCTAAATACTGAAATTTGCATTTCAAATATCCAGGTGCACATGGATCATTAATAATAGAATAAAGTGTGGAGAGGATTCTTAAGTCCCGTCTTTGACGAATTGTCAGCCATTTGAGCTGTCGTCGGTATGAAGAAATATGGTCGTATTTACGTAGGCCATAGATGAAACGAATACAATTATTGAGTAAGCGATCCATTTTAATAAGAAGTTCCTGAGTAATATCAGCGTAACACACATCAGCATAATCGAGGATAGGAAAAATAGTGGACTGTACTAAGAGAATCTTCGTAGATGTTGGAAGGAAGTGTTTCAAGCGATAGAATGACCTTAAAAACCCAATGACTTTACGGCTTATACAGTCAACTTGAGGCCGCCAGCTTTATGTGCTGTCAATACAGAGCCCCAAATTGACGACTTGAGGCATTAATTCGATTGAGGCACTACCGTAATAGAGAGGCGCAATAGAAGTCATATCCAGTCTTGACAAAGTGCGAGAACTGCCAACTATAATTCCCTGGCATTTGCCCGGATTAACACTGATGCCAAACTTCTTAGACCAGATGGCAATTTCCTGAAGATCATTGTTAATGGTTTGCACAGCATTGGCCAGCCCATTGACTTCCGCTTGTGCATAAATCTGCAGATCGTCCGCATACAGATGATGAGAGTTAGAAATAATGGGAGAAATAAGGTTTATAAAAACAGAAAAAAGAAGAGGAGATAGTATGCCGCCTTGAGGAACGCCAGCCTCTAATTCGCACCACTCGGACAAAGAGTCATTGGCACGAACCGCTTGCTTGCGTTCCTGAAGATAAGAAGAAAACCAGTCCAGTTCAGGAGGATGGACCCGCAAATGAGAGAGGATTGCAAGAAGAGTATCATGATCAACGGCGTTGAAAGCATTTTTATAAGCATTTATGTCTGAGTTTTGGCTTACGAGTTCATTCATTGTTGTTCGAGTTCATTCAACGTTGAAATTCCGATAAATTTTTACCCTGCTTAGAGTCTGATGCTTTTAAAAGAGCGCGAATTTCCTCCATTACGATTCCAGAATCATCCCTGCGCCTGCGCTTAGATTGAACAGTCAAATTACTTGACACTTCAGAATGAGGTACTTTGGACAAAGGTGATAAATCCATTTTATCTGTAGACTGTGACTGACTTCCGCTACGTGGACTATAGCCTTAGATTTAGGTGGAGTTTACTTTAGTGTTGTATTTGTAATTATAAAATTTGCTATAATATCGAAATAAAGTCTACCTCCGGATTTGTATGTAATGTGGTAACCACTTCGAGCACAGGTCAATAACCATCAGCTAAACAGAAACCTAAAGAAGGCACATAGTATACTGAGAAACATTTGCAACTTATGTAACTATCTATGTATAAGTAATATTCCCAGCTTGGGCTTCTTTAAACGCTCGAGAAACACGAACTTTGAAATCAAATACCAGAATAACAGAAGTCACTGAGGTATTAAATTACTTCGGAGATCGCTCGTAGCAGCCGTAGCAACGAGAACCGTAGATGCAAAAACAGTTCTTAGCACGCAGCTCAGCTACGGACTACACTGATGAAGTTGTACAACTGTAGGGTAGTGATGAATATATGTTGGTCTCTTTTTAGCCAGTGTGTAGCTAATATACACAGTTTCTACTTGGTAATACGCACGCGATATCAAAGTTGTTATGTTGCGGTCTTTGGAGTCTAGATTGTTCATTTTTGCAGTCCTATTATTTTTCCAATAAATTAATAACTTAATTATTTAATAACTTTTATAAAAAAAGATGTAGCGTTTTGTCGATACGTGCGCACTGTTTGGCGGGAGTACTACTGTGAATTTTCGAATAAAATAAATATTGTTTCCCCATTAATTTTTTTATCCCCTATATTATAAATAAATTAATATGAAAAAGAAAGAGTTTTTCGTTATTTCCCAAAATATGAAGGATGTTCATACAAACTTTCATCCTCTATTCCCTTCGGGTGAAATTCGAGAAATTCTAAAATACCTTTTTCTTTTTAACCGAAAGGCAATATACCAATTTTTATGGATTTTGTTTTCAAAAATAACGGATTGCCATACAAACTTTCATCCCCTATTTTATAACCATTTTGAGAAATCCTAATATACGTCATTCTTAATTTTTAACCAAAACGCCATAGCATTTTTTATGGATTTTACTATAAAAACGTCGATTTTCTCATACAAACTTTCATCCCCCATGTTACCCCCTTGAGGGTTGAATTTCGAGAAACCCTAAAATACTTACATCTTTTTTGATTTTTAACTGAAAGGCTATAATATGTACTAATTTTTATGGATTTTACTTTAAAAATTACGGATTTCCATACAAACTTTGTCCTCTTTTTCACCCCTTTAGGGGTAGAATTTCGGAAAATCCTTTCTTACCGGATACCTACGTCATACAAAGAACACACCCTCCAAGATTCATGTCGCTACTATCAGCGGTTTAGGCTGTGCGTTAATCCGTCGGTCAGTCATTCAGGAGGAAAATTATACAGGAGGAAAAAAAATATGGATCCTGGAGGGGAATCTTTACAATGGCTGAATTTACTAAAACAAAAAATTTCTTAGTTTTGAAAAAGAAACATAAATGCATTCACAGAATTCTTAAAAAGCTTACCCGAAACAGGAATCGAACCAACTAAAAAATAAAAAAATTTACCCTAGCCATTTTTATTATTATTCTTTTACAAATCAATGCAGTCGATGTTAACGATAAATTTTCTCTAAGAAACAGGGTCTTAGAAATAAAAAACATTATGAAATCTAGAACATTTATTTTTCTCTCGAATGAAATCAAATCTTTAATTTTATTATTGTTGCTTGCAATTTTTGTTGGAATTAGGAAAAAAGAAAGTTCGAAAATGGAACGTTTAATTTATTTACTTGAAACGTTTTATTTGGGTAGCAATTTAAGGCAATTTTGAAATTCGAACGAAAATCTTGGTAATTTTTATGGATTTTGTTTTATTTTGCCACCATTTCGTAATAAGTATTCTGTGTTATTAATTATTAAAATAATGGCGTATCAAGAGCAATTCGATTTAATAGAAGCATAGATTTTAAACAACAAGAATTACAATTTAGCCCTTCAGTGGTATTGTGACATTTATCCGAATAAACATATACCATCGAGAAAAGTTTTGGCGCGAATTGTGAAAAACTTGGAGGAGGTTTCAATAAACATTTAGTACAGTACGAAGACCACAAGAACATCGTAATCTACACTTTTCTGATAAGGAACTCAGTATTTTGTCATTTTTTTTAGTGTTACCCGAAAGTGTCTAGCAGGGAAGCCGCTCAAGAGGAAGGCACTAGTCATACTCGAGTACTTAATGTTTAAAACAGTATGTACAAATACAAATGTTTTCGTGATGGACGATTGGAGCAGAAACTACATCCCGAAGACCGTCAAAGAAGGTTAGAGTTCTGTCAAAATGTACAGGCAGAAATAGCTCAGAACCCCTTGGTTGGAATGCTTTGATGAAACAAACTTCAGTAATAACGGAATGTATAACAGGAGTAACAATCATTATTGGTCCCGCGTTTACAAACGCTTAAATATTTTTAAATGTAGAAAAAATACACAGCTGCAGCCGCCCTGCGGAAGATGCTGGGTTAACGCAGCGTTATCACAGCCGCCCGGATTGCGGAAGATGCTGGGTTCGATTCCCGCCTGGGGCAGGTCGATTTCTTTCAGTGTATTTTTTCTAGTTTTAAAAATATTTAAGATGTAAGCGCAAAAATTATTCCATAATATAAGAAAGTTTCATCTTAACTGGGCGTCAAATATTTGCGAAAAAATTTCGTTCGGATCTAAGAAGTGCAAATTTCAAAGATTTGATGAAACAACATTTACCATAAAAACATAAGCACCAAGCACTGACAAATTTCGAAAGCGAAAGCAATGCCCTGGTGGCGTAGTGGTTAACGCAGCCGCCCGCATTGCGGAAGATGCTGGGTTCGATTCCCGCCTGGGGCAGGTCGATTTCTTTCAGTGTATTTTTTCTAGTTTTAAAAATATTTAAGATGTAAGCGCAAAAATTATTCCATAATATAAGAAAGTTTCATCTTAACTTGGCGTCAAATATTTGCGAAAAAATTTCGTTCGGATCTAAGAAGTGCAAATTTCAAAGATTTGATGAAACAATGTTTACCATAAAAACATAAGCACCAAGCACTGACAAATTTCGAAAGCGAAAGCAATGCCCTGGGGCCTATGGCATAAAAATTTAGTACTTATATTATAAGCGATTAACTCTTAACTTTTACTCATATTATGAGAGTTGTGTTGCATATAATTAATAGTTCATAATAATAGTTACAAGAGTTATAACTAATTTTAAGAGTCTATTAATTTACGGTGCATAAAGAAATTTTAACACTCGTAAAATTACTACTAAATTTCAAACTCATAATAGGAGTGGAATCCAATATCATTGCGTTGTTGATATGCATGGTATTGAAAAAGTATGTAGAGTAGTAAAAAAAGTAGACTATGGACGCCACTGCGCTACTTGTAATTGTTGTTGAGGACTTAGGGCATAATTTCTAAGCGTTGGATGTTGATATAGGTACGCCTTGTATCCTTTCCAGGATAAAAAAAGAATTGATTAAAATTCATTCTGAATCGCCGATTACATTCTTATGTGAATTGCAAATAGTTCTATCAATTAGAACTATTTGCAATTCACATAAGAATGAAATTCTTGCTTTAAAAACCCACTGTCGACGTCTTGGCATCATTCTTTTATCACCTGAATCACTCGAGCACATTGCGTTTAACTTGTGATCGCAACTAAGCATACAGAAATATACTTATAATATATTTTAACCTCCTTCAATGGTTGATAGAATTACACCACTAATAGGAGTAAATAATAGTAGCTGAGTCATTTTTTGCAACAGAAATTTTGTTTCACATATATTATTAGCTTGTATTTCCCGGCAGTAGACTACTAACTTGTATTATTAGTTATATTTTTTATGCAACGAGACGCTTCTAAATTTTACAAATAATATAAGTATCCAACTTATTATATGAGTGTCTTTATTTTTATGCAACAAAAACTGAAATTATTTTATGCAACAGAATTTTTGAAACTTCTAAAATATTTTTAGAAGTCTTATAAAAATAAGCTTATAATAATAGTAGTTTTATGCCATAGGGCCCTGGTGGCATAGTGGTTAACGCAGCCGCCCGCATTGCGGAAGATGCTGGGTTCGATTCCCGCCTGGGGCAGGTAGATTTTTTTTCAGTGTATTTTTTTTAGTTTTAAAAACATCGAATAAACCTTCTACCAGAAGAGGAACGAAATAGTATAATTTTTCAATAAGACGGTGCGCCTGCTCATAATAGTAGAATTTCCAGGGGCCTATGGCATAAAACGACTATTACTATAAGCTTATTTTTATAAGACTTCTAATAATATTTTAGAAGTTTAAAAAAATCTGTTGCATAAAATAATTTCAGTTTTTGTTGCATAAAAATAAAGACTCTCATATAATAAGTTGGATACTAATATTATTTGTAAAATTTAGAAGCGTCTCGTTGCATAAAAAATATAACTAATAATACAAGTTAGTAGTCTACTGCCGGGAAATACAAGCTAATAATATATGTAAAACCAAATTTCTGTTGCAAGAAATGACGCAGCTACTATTATTTACTCCTATTAATGGTGTAATACTATCAACCATTAGAGGTGGTTAAAATAAATTATAAGTATCTTTCTGTATGCTTAGTTGCGATCTCAAGTTAAACGCAATGTGCTCGAGTGATTCGGGTGATATAAGAATGATGCTAAGACGACGACCGTGGGTTTTAAAGCAAGAATCAATTAGAACTATTTGTAATTCACTTAAGAATGTAATCGGCGATTCAGAATAAATTTTAATCAATTGGTTTTTATCCTGGAAAGGATACAAGGCGTACCTATATCAACATACAACGCTTATAAATTATGCCCTAAGTCCTCCGCAGTGGCTTCCATGGTCTACTACTTTCTTTATTACTCTACATACTTTTTCAATACCATGCATATAAGCAACGCAATGATATTGGATTCCACTCCTATTATGAGTTTAAAATTTAGTAGTAATTTTATGAGTATTCAAATTTCTTTATGCACCGTAAATTAATAGACTCTTAAAATTTGTTATAACTCTTGTAACTATTATTATAAACTATTAATTATATGCAACACAACTCTACTAATATGAGTAAAAGTTAAGAGTAAATCGCTTATAATATAAGCACAAAATTTTTATGCCATAGGCCCCAGGGCTTACCTTAATGGACACTTCAATGTCTGGATTGGTACATAAGTCACACTAAAAGTTTCCGGAACTAGCCACTTTCATAAACAATATTTAAAAAGTAATTACAAGATTTAAAAATGGAACTCTTTGGCTGTAGAATGCAGTTTGTTTCATCTGACTGTCAATTGTTTTTGCGTTGTCGCGCCATTTTAAAAATTGCGTGTCTACATTAACATGGATTTAACTCGGGAAAATTTTCGTAGTATGATTTTCTACGATTTTAAGTGTAAGTAATTGGACAGCTCGACACAGCATCAGCTCGGCTTCAATCTGCTTTTCGCGATGAAGCACCATGCAAGACGACTACTTATTTGTAACTTGATTTGCAGAATTCAATCGCGGTCGTGTCAATCTCAGTGTCGAATCTCGCGATGGTCGGTCCACCGCTGTGAACAACAAAAAATTGGTTTAATCGAATGAAAAAGTGCATTTATGCAACGGGAGAATATTTTTAAAAACAATAAATTAATCTTCGACCCTTAATAATATTTTATTTTATTTTCTGATTCATTCCGGAAACTTTTAGTGCGCCTCACGTACTAACGGGACGATTCGAGGGCCAGCAAGAAGTCCAGATCTTACGCCTCTTGACTATTTTTTTATGGGGCCATGTCAAAAATGTTATTTACAAAAAAGTTTATGAGACTGTAGAAGAGCTAAGAGTTGAGGTTGAAGAAGTAATTAATAGCATACATTACAACATTTTGCAGAAGGCCACACATAATGAACTTCAACGAAGACTAAATTTATGTATCCGGAACGGGGGGTATAATTTCGAACACTTCATTAATTAATTTATTAGCCTCTTGATAGGTGATATTTTTCTTCCATATAAGTTTACGTGTCTTTCAATTCTAATAAAATAAAATTCTTGTAAAGATCGAGATTACTCAAGAGTAAAAGTAAAATAAATGTTCGATTTCATGTTTTTTATTTCTAAAACGCTGTGTTTATTGGAGAAAATTTATCTATAACATCGACTGAATCGATTAGTAAAATAAAATGGCAAGGGTTATTTTTTGATTTTTTCGTTGGTTCGATTCCCGGTTCGAAAGCTTTTTAAGAAATCTGTGAATGCAGTTATGTTTCTTTTTAAAAATAAAGGAATGTTTCGTTTTAGTAAATTGAGCTATTTTAAAGATTTAAGGTACTTCCTCTCCAGAGCCCATTTTTTATTTCCAACCTGTATAGTATAAAGGGCTTTGTCCTGAATATCCCTCATTTAAACCCCTTCATGTTCATCTTTTTTACTTGAAATAATGGTAGCTTTAATTGTCCTGTCTTAAGGTCTAGACTATTTTTGTGCCAAATTTCATCAAAATCGGAGGCGAAAGGCGTGACTTTGTTTGGACTTCCATATGACCTTTCCTCCCATATTTCATCCTAACACGGGTAAAAATAGAAATATTTATCAATTGCCTAAATTCAAAGTTTCCTGGTTTTATCTTCATCAATGACTAACTTCCATACAAACTGTCATCCCTTATTTCAACCTGATCAAGCCTTTATTTCGCGATAAAAGGTACGCTACGTCATCAAAATTTCGTCAAAATCGGGACAGTGGTTTAGACGTGAAAGAGTAACAGTCAAACAGAGTTACTTTCGCATTTATAATATTAGTAGGGATAGGGATGATAGTATTTGACGTCCACCACTTTGGATATTAAAATTGTTGTTGTTTACGTAATGCGCGACCCGAACCAACAAAAGTACCATATGATTTTCAGACACAAAATCTGGATGGGGTCACCATTTCCGCCTTTTTGGGACGGCATTGTGCAAAATCCTGAAACACGTCTCACTCATTTACCGATTGGAGTTCACCTGTTTCTTTCAAATAAAATAGTCAATAAGCTAATCTTATTTCCCCTTATAAACTTTGCTTTATATGGGGGAATAAGATTAGCTTGACAAGATGAATTTCAAAAAATACGTCCTTATCCCTTGTTTACATCATAAAAAGAACCTTTGTGCAAAATTTCAGCTATCTAGTTCCAAGGATATGTAATGGGCGTTGATCAGTCAGTCATTGAGTTAGGAATTTTCTTTTGTAACCGATTTCAATAAAGAAGGAGGTTCTTAATTTGTATTAATCTTTTTTTGTGTAAGTTCCCCGATTACTCTAAAAACCTAAATGGCTTGGAATGAAATTGATTCCTTTTACACGTGTAAAGCACTCTAATTTTCATTTCGAATGTGAGAAGGACAGTAAAAAGTCTGCTCGCCACTTCATAACAACATTGTATGTAGGTATATAAGTTTTCTTTCAATTTTTTGGCAAAAGATTTTGGATTATCGTGTTTGCCTTGTCTATAACCGAATATGGGGTCGAAATTTCAGAATCGCTTAAAATATTTTTTTATCAAATATTAGTGTACAAAATCAAGATTTTGAATTACGCACAGCGTAAAGAATAATTATCACGCCAAATTAGTCTTTTTCACAGATTAGCGGAAGTAAGTATGTCTAAAGAGTGGATATTATTTTAATTTCTCTCTTATTTTCTAATTTTTTTTGGTTATCATGTTTCTTTTTTAAATTGAAGCATATATTTTGTAGTTTTTGAGTTCTTCCTTTTTAATTTTTTTATCTAAGTTTTTTTTTGTTTTTAAGTGTAAATTTTTTTCAAACTTTATGTATTATTAAGATTCTTTAAACTTTATCGTAATTTTATCTTTAATTTTTAACTTTTCAAATTTTAAAAGAAATTAATACGCCGTGCTTTTCAAACCGTCTTAAGTAATTCAAGGTGTGAAAGTGCCAGTCAATACAAGCACCTCTTGCTATGGGACCATCATGACATCGCGATAAAAAATAATAGTATATTTATAAATTACATCGTGCTTTTTAAGCGTAAAAAGCACGGTAATATATTTTTAAAATTTTATTTATTTTTCAGGTTTTTTTATTACTTCTCTTTTACTCTTCTTTCTTCATCCTCCACCCTAGGTCTTCTTTAGGGCGGGAATGAATGAAGAATTAACAATTACAATGAGCTTTTCCCTCCCGATGGTGGGAATTAGCGTATTTCACTCAATACTCAGGTCGAACACTCGCTACTTTCCGAGGATGAGAAATGAAAAATAATTTTTCGTTTGAAAGGGTATACTTTCCAAATGGTCACATGAAAAATTAATTACTTCAGTAGTTTTTTTAGAATCGTGAAAATACGTAGTCGCAAAATAGAGTTTTTCAATTCTCATACTCGGGAAGTTGCGTTTCTTGTACCTGAGTCTTGGGTGGAACTCGCTAACTCCCACCACTGGCCGGGAAAACTCATTGTACCTAATTGCTTCCTTCCCTAGAGTGCGAATATCTTTTTTAAAAATATAAGATAAACGATAGAAGTAAATCTCGCGACAAGCTTTTATTCCTATTTACAGTTTATTTTTATCATTTTAGTGCATTTAAGTATAAAAGATTTTTTTTAAATATTTTTTCTAGTTTTTTTATTATTCACGTTTTAGTCAATATTCGTATTCTTCTCAGTAAACCCTTTCATTTGATACCCATATTGTAGAAATGCATTAAAAATAACTATTCGCCATCTTGGATGGTCCGCCATATTGGATTTAGAATGACGTCACACAGATTTTTGTGTATTGTCATCCAAACTATACAAATTTCAGCTCAATCGGTTGAAGAAATCTGCTTTGAAATAGAGTTGCAAGATGCCACCCGAAAAAACATACATTGCAAGCTTTTAATAAAAAATAGAGCTCTTCTAATTGGTTAGTGAGTATTCTGTATTCTCTCAAATTCGACGGAATGGTTAGCGGCGGGAACGCTATTAATGAAAGGAAGAATAATTGTTTCGACAGCAAATAAAAAGTACCTCAACTGAAATGACAGGCAACACCCGGTCACCAGCCGTGCGCGACGAGATGTGTTCCAAATTTAAAAAGGTTTTATGTAATTTTAAACTATGATATGGACACAGTTTGAAATAAAATGATTTTGTTTTATTTATTTTTATTTTCAAAACTACTTTCTCACTCTAATCTGCGATTATGAAAACTCTTTTACGAGTATTTTCCAAGTATTTTTATCGATAAATCTTTTAGAAAAAAACTACTTTTTCCTTGTATTCCAAATGACAAGTAGAGTGCTTAACACGGGTAAAAGGAATCAATTCCTACTCGAAATTGATTCCATTCCAACCTTGTCAAGCAATCTTCTATTCCAACCTTTCCAGCTTTATGCATCGACATCTTCAAATGTTGTTAACCAATGTCGATGATTCTTTTTTTTGTCTTCAAGATGAAAGTCTCAAAATAGTTTTCCGAAAATTTTACAGTGTTAACTTGTAGTATTTATTGTTCTGAAAAATAACGGGCAAAATCCTGTCAACTTTAATCATGGATAACTTGTGTTGTAAACCGATTTCGATATCTATCCATTATAATTACACAATTTACTAAAAATTAAAAAAGAATTTTTAAAAAATGTAAAATTAAATATGCTATTTTATATTTATTTTTAATTCGGTGCTAAATACAAGTGACAACGTTAATTTCCAAATATTGAACGTTGGCACCGACCTCAAAAAATTCGTTGGTATGTTTACTTTTAGATTTTTTAAAATGTAACCAATTATTTTTAGATTAGGAGACATGATCTTAGTGAGTTCATTAATAAAAACTGAAAAAAGAAGAGGGGAAAGCACGCCGCCTTGCGGTACGCCTGCAGTAAGGTGACACCAGTCGGATGCTGATTCGTCACACTTGATACATCCGATTGATTGAACGCTGCGTCCCGAAGCGATTAAGAGATGAAAGTCAGAGAACCATACAATCACGGAGGGTTGAATGCTTTTTGAGCCAAGGATGGATAAAAAGACATCATAATCAACTGAATTGAAAGCATTAATAAAGTCGAGGAGGACAACAACATTAGCTATAGCCTGTTGTCTAAGGCTTGACGAATGTCTTCAGTATCGTTCAACAGTGCTGTCACTGTGCTGTGATTGGGGCGGAAACCAGATTGGAAAGGATTAATAAGATTGTTGCGGAATAGGTAAGAGGAAAGTTGTAGATGGACAAACCTTTCAAGGACCTTGGATAGAAAAGGGAGTATGGATATTGGACGAAAGTGTGAGGAAGTTGTTGGATTTGTTGATTTAGGTAGCGGAAGAACGTGGGCTGGTTTCCACTCAGTTGGAAAGACGTTATTTATCAGAGAGAAATTCAAGATGTGAGTGATAATGACACTAAAACGTCTTCCAAGATCGGAACCAGCATGTCACGACTGATACCGTCCCACTGATATCGACTGATACTACCCACAGCTCTAGATTCGATTGATAGGATGCTCTTTTTAACTTCGTCCTCCGTGATGTCGCGAAATGAGAAAGAGTCACAGTCAGGTGGGGTTCTATTACTGAGAAATGTTACTGTCTTGTCTTTGACCGTGTTGTCTAAGATAACTGGAGGTTTACAGAAATGTTTGTTTAGGTCGTTCAAGTTTGGTAAAGTATTATTATTATCAGGATTATCACCCACACCTAGCGATCTCAAAAATTTCCAGATTTGTCTCGGAGAAGTGTTTTTCAAGGATTTGTGCACGTAACGGCGCTTGGCATCCCTAAACAACCTGTTGCAAAGATTTCTAAGTGTTTTGTAAGTTTGCAGGTTATCATACAGTCAGGATTTTCATAAGGTTGGATTTAGCTTTATCTCTGCGCTGCATAGTTTTCTTTATAGTTGGAGTAAGCCACATATTTAAGCTTAGAAAAATGGAATCCTTAGAGGTTGATAAATCCCCTATTTAACTTCCCAATCCCTTGTCCACATCATAAAAGGAATCTTTGTGCAAAATTTCAGCTATCTAGATCCAATTAAGAATTGAATAGTTTATAAACGCCTACTTTTTAGATATCAAAGTGTTTATTAAATTAATAACTTATGTAATTTATTACTTACAAACATTTAGATCCGAAATTTTTATGGAAAACTAAATACCTTTAAGTATTACTATTTATTTACGTAGACATGTTATGTTTACCTATGGATAATAATAAGGAAAATTTAATAGTTTACAAGCTGTTGATAAATCATGAATGAAGTAGGAACATAGAGGCAAACGATATGAATGCTGAATTGGTAATTAATAAAAAAATAAGTTATTAAACTCACTTAGCTATTAAACTACCTGTAGTAGGTATTTGTTTACCGTATTATCTACTTGTTTACCGAAGGTAGTGTGGTCTTTGTGTCTTGCTGTGCTCATGCTGTACATAAATAAATAACAAGGTGTGTTGCGTGCTTGCGGCTGGCTACCTACCTCTAGGTAAGCAAAGCAAAGCGGGGTGAGGGGCATCGTTCTCGAAGACCGGTCTCGAGCGCTGCGCGGGTGGCGCGGCGGGTGCGCGTGGGCAGCAGCCTCGCGCGGTGCGGGCGGGGCATGCCTCAGTCAGTCGCGCAACGAGCGCCTAAGTAGAAGTACGTTGGGTGGCGCCGCGCCGACCCGTCGCGTGCTAGTGTTGTGTCACTGCGGTGGGCCAGGTCGGTTTCGAGATTTATTCGTTCCGACACAACATGGCTCTCAACTCGGACGGTGAACAGAAATCGAACCTGGTCCTCCGGGTGGACCAGGATTCGGACTCGGTCTTACAGTCATTGTTCGACACTGTGCTTAAGCCGGACTCAAAACGGCCGCTACAGGTGCCTCTTCGTATGCGACAGCTTCCAAAGTCGTTCTTTAACCCGCCGTCGACCGGTTCCAAGTCGCCATCTGTGTCTCACTCGCGTGAAAACTCGGCTGACTCGGCGTTCGGATCGTCGTCCGCGTCCGGGGCTGTGCCGGTGTCACACTCCCGGGCACACTCCTCACCGGCCAGTTTGCAGCAAACATATGCCGCGGGGCAGCAGAATCAGCAACAACCGTTACATCACCAGCATGCAAAACACAGATCGTACGATGTTGGATCACATCTTCAAGATGATTTGGGCCCACTTCCTGCAGGATGGGAACAAGCGCGCACACCAGAAGGCCAAATATATTACCTGAAGTAAGTTTATATTAATTAGGTATAATACGTAGACACATTAGTAGGTAATTCTTTTGCTCTTACATTTTTTGTTAAGATATGTAGGGCGGTAAGTTGACTTTCAATTTTTATCCACCTACCTACATACTTTTTTTTAACAGCTATTAGCAATAGTGTAGATACCCTGATGCTTTTTCAAGTTACCATTGCTATATTTGCTTTAGTAGATTTGAATTTTAATTCTTATACTTAATTCTTAACTTTCCTATTTCCTGATAAGTAAGTACTTACTAATCAGAAAGTAGTTATTTAATGAGGTAATTATTTACCCATTACTGACTTGATATTCTTTGCAATTTCACTAATTTGCGTTTCATCATAAATTGGGACACCAACATTGTATCTACCTGACTCTGGTCACATGTCACATAACGGTTATTTGATTATTAAAGCAAAACTGCACTTTATTCATATTTGACAAAGGTACCGGCCTATTAAGTAAGTTCTTGCACACCACATAGGTAAAACTTCGACCTGTGTGAGTAGACACGATCTATTGCAAATTACTAATAACCAAGCACCAGTATGGTTTCCTTCGACGCGGGTTTGCGATGTTTACATTGCATAAATAAAAACACCCAGAAGAAAAAAAACATTATGTCATGAATGAAGTACTTAACTTAGCCGGGTATTATTAATTTCACTTTAATTTAAAAGTAGGTTAAGGTGTGCTTACTGACTTTATTTATGAAAATAATATTAATAATAAACATGCACTTATCAAATATTAGTCATATCCTGGTTTTTACTTTTATGATTTTGCAATATTTTTTAACACGTCTTTTTATAATTTGTAAACACGTTGTCGTCATTGATCTTATCGCGATCGCAGTTGTATATAAGCAGTTAGGTACCTGTTCAATGATAAAACATGATAAGTTTAATATACCTATTTAAGTCATTTCTTTGCGAAGTTATCTTACTATTTTTTTGTAGAACTTTATTTACAGGCACTCAGTTATTACGATATAACATAGATAGAAAATTAGTAAATTTGATTGAAGACACATACATTAAATCAATGAATTTAATGAATTACATAATAAAATTTGATGTTTTGAAATGAATTTTTTTTGTCTCCTCCCTAAAAATAATATGTCAATGCCTAATTGGTCTCTGTCCAGCAAGGGTCAATTAGGGACTGGTAAAAGTAATTGCATATATTTACGTTAAAGATATCTTTAAATAACAATGCCATTTTTTATTCCAAGAAACAATTCAAATACATCATACTCATACATAATCAAATACACATATAGTAGCAGTTGAAAGTAAAGATATATCGTGTAAATTGGAGGCTGTTATCAGTTGATGATCTTTTTTATTTATTATGGAAGTGAAGTAGGAAGTAAAGTTTGAAAACAAAACTGTAAATATTGCAGATTACAGTATAACTAAGTTGTTGATCATAAATAGTAATTTGCTTTAGCAGCAAATTTTAACAGCAAAAGTGCTGTTATACTAAATATAGTATAACAGCACTTTTGCTGTTAAGTTTTGCTCGTAAAATGTTCATCTAATTGAATATTAAACTAAGCTCAATTTTTTTTCTTGCTGCAAACATTTGAGTACAAATTTGATCTAATCATCAAGTACCTGTTTACTTTAAATCCATTATCTATAAGATCCGTCGATTTACCTAATGGCTTTAAAAAAGTAGTAAATACTCTAACTCAAAACTCTTTTATAATATCTATTCTAAACAAACTTTCCCATACACTTTGTTTTATTATGTTCAGCACTGCTGATATTACAAGTATATTTCAAGAAATTCCGAGAATCATCCATGTGTATGCCGGTTCGTTTATCAAGCCATCGTACGCAAATCTGTGGAAATTGTTATGGTAGGTACGTAATAAGCTAGGATTGATCGATATGTTCATGAAAATGAAAATAATAAGAAAAGCCTATTAGTTCTATAATCAGAAAGTACAAAAAGGTATACAATTTAACAAATACTTCGGAATGATAGGTTTTACCAACCGAATTAGTTTCTACTTATATTTCTAATACAATAAATAGGTACCTAAGTAATTAAGTTTTCACTAAATCCTTAAGTAATTCAGTTTTCACCTTCCCTAAAAGCACTTAGCTGGGTAGATTTAGATCAAGGTCAAAATTGCCATAAGCACCCTGTGATGACTTCCCGTGAGATAACTTATATCCAAGCTGATGTCATCTATAGTAAACCAACAAAGGAATAAAGGTTTTTTAAAGCATAATTATTTTTTATCTAACAATGACTGGTTTCCTGGTTTTGACGTATCTTATGACGAGGTTGTGAGTTTCCTTACAGTGCACTTGGACCTACCTGTGTTTGGTGTCTTCCTCCCCCTTCCAACGTAATTCGCAATTCAATGTAGTTAGACTCTACCAAAATTTCGTACACTTTAAGTGATATTTCTACATGAGTCTAATGTACCTATATATTGTTTTCTGCGTTTATTTTGCAGAAACAGACGCCGCTAATGCTTCAAGCCAGGTCGAGTGTATTGGAATAATTATATCTCTAATCGTAATGGTGGGTTGTCTGGCGCCGGTGCCATTATTGTCGCAGTAGATACGTTTCCAGTTGCGTACACGACTACAGAAAAAACGTGCTTCCGATTTCGTGACGCAACTAAATCACAACGATTGGATCGCGATTGTGATATATCATATTAGTTCTAAGTAAACCATTTTGCAGTCGAACCATCCATGTATAAAAACACGTTTCCGGTTTAGGTACCCTTTATTTTAGTAAAATGTATATAAATAACAATAAAATATATGAAGATCACAGCATTATTAAGACCCCGATGTCAACGCGAAACAACAGTATTATAGAAAAAACCAAATAAGTGTTATGTGACAAAGAGTTCTAGGCTCTAAGATTACAAATAAAAACATATATTTAACAATTGCAAGGTGTTTTGAAGACAGTATCTACGAGAACCATCAAGTCGTATGTCGATGTTCTCTCACTGTGCGTGGACGGTAGCCAAACCGACTTCAAAGGTTTTGTCACCTCATAAATAAACACAGTCGATGTAGTACACGCTCAAAAACCGAGAATTGTTACTAACTATAATACTATTTTTAATATAAAGATACCTTAATATACCAGAAAATTTTAGTATGTCAAAGTGTTATGTTTTTAACTTTAAGAGGAAAACGATAGATAGGCAAATTAGAAATTAAACTATCAGTTTTGTGTTAAAAATAATGAAACTTAAAAGATACAACAATGTCGTCTAGATAAATGAGACAATTTGCGAGGTACATATACATTTCGCTTAGCTCGGTTCGTTAGCGGCCGTCAGGATTGCCAACGCGGAAGGCCCGCGTGTAACTGTAACGACGCACTTCATAAGCTCCTTTAAAATATTGATATTTCGAATATCAAAGGTATTAATTTAGACGACCGGCCGGTTGGCTGCAGCAGCCGGCGACGGCTCCAGGAGCACGCATGGACCATTGCAAGCGGTGCGTCTCTTCCGTGTGTTCCTAAATAGATGCGCGTCGTTTCTTAATTGCGAGCTGTGGCTCATGCTTTATAAGCTCTATAACGTCCGTCGGCGTGCGTCTCGGCTGCGAAATGTTTGCTTTAATTATTATTGGAATGGAGGGTAATTCTCAGTGGTTTTGTTCGGCTAGACTTGGCGATGTTCCGAAACGGGTAGCGATGCAAATTGCCTTGGCGGACGCCCAACGCGGCGCTACTATCAGGACCAGTGACTTAAGCGCATCACACCTTTAGACTTATGCTTGGCCTGTAGTTACTTAAGCTGGTCAGTTGACATATCCAAAAACTGTCTCTAACACAACACAAAGTAAGATACCTATAATAAGTGTTGTCCTTGTAACATTTGTATAATTGTATCTGCCAATGGACTTAATTTCGCCATATATCAGCATGATAAAAATTAAATCTTTTCTAATAGATAATTAAAATAATACACGTATATTAACTTGATAGGTAGTCGTTATAAAATTTAGTTTTGTTCTACGTGAAAAGTTTGCTATTTGCAAAAAATTCTTATTCAAACTTTTCCGGATGATCAATCACACCAGTGAAACTGATTTGATGATCAGTATTAATATTTTGTGGGAAACAATTAATATTTCCAAATTCTATAAGTCCGATGTGAAAATATTTGTTCGTATCTCCACGAATCATTACATCTACTTAAACGTACATAGTGCGAGTGCCCCTTGTTAATACAATGGGCGAACTCGGGTTTCGAACAATATTTCCTTTTAAGTGTCGTTCTTTGAATCCTTAATCAGAGAAACTTCTTGCGCTGCATACAAAGGAATAAGCGACGTCGTACGAAAAGATAGCTAAAGTTCATTCAACTCTGTTTTATTTAGACAACTAGGTATATTGCATTTAAAATTTTATCCACCACTACGAATAAAGTAGTAGACTTATGTTCTATCTAAAGTAATTTATTTGTATACATGTTTGCCAAAGACTATAAGTTTTTGTACTCTTTTGCTTGTTTTACAGAATATTGTTTGTGTTTTGATAATAGGCTTTTCCTTTTCCTATCTTTTTAGATCTTTATGATGTAAAAATCATGTTGATGACATGATCGTCACAAAAATACAATATCTTCCTAGCGTGATCTTTAGACAAAATACTCTAAACCTATTATTACTGTTAAGATTAGAGTTATAGACACTTGCCAAGATAATGTTTTCCATGACCATATTTTATAACATATGGATATGAGAAGCTAACGTGTTGCTTGCTTAAAGTTTGAGTCATCCACATTTGTCTTGATTGCTGTTATCATTAAAATTGACAAAACAGTAGCTAAACTTTTGTGTTCATCAGAAGACATTATATTCTCAGCAGTAATTACGTCAACTCGTTCAATTATAATTTGTGTTGTTAGCTGGTTACTAGATACTTGCCTAACATATTATAGACATGTCGTACTTCTTTGTTCGATTACAACCTTTAAGTCTATAGAGGTAAGAGCTTAATGTATAATTTATAATATTGCCGTGTGCGTGGCGGATGGCGAAAGGAATAGCCTCTCGGACGGCTTTGGCAAGGCCGTTCGTTTTAAAGTTACGGTATACCTTGTCTGGTACCTGACACCCGATTAAAGTAGGTCTAGCTAGCTGTGTGATAGTGGAGTAATTAATACAAATGTACAAACACGTTATAAGACTAATTGTTATTAAAATAATTAGTAGCATGAGTAATTCTTGTGTAAAGGTGAAATTATAAACTAGGTTTGACAAAAAATATCTAACAAAGATAAAGCTGATTCGAGCTGATAACCGCCTAAAAGTACCTAATTTCATGACTTTGTTTAGTAATTACTTAAGTAGTTAGAGAAGCTTAATACCTTCCAAGAAGAGCATGGTGAAGTAATCAGCACAGCTAGTAGAGTTATCGGAGGGTGTTTAGTGCGATAACATTAAAACACAACGCTCTATCGCCTTCCAAGAAGTCGCCCACCCGTCCGGCTCGGTCCCATCGAGCCGTGCGCGACAGGTAGCTCCGCCTAACGGCATTCTCTTGAGAATACAATTTTCGTTTTAGAACAAAGTAATAATGTGCCGTTAATATACTTTCTCTTGCTAACTTCAAAATAGCACTTAAGTGCTTAGTGAAAACGATTTTGTAACAGGTGGATTACAAAGTTTTAGTCATTACAATTACCTACTTATATTCTGGATAAATGATAATTAAAATTAGTTTAATGACCCTCGTATTGACGTTTCTTTTTACGCGGTTAAGGTAATAGACCTTGATACCTATAAATATAAACAATCTCGATTAGCTGAGCTTACTGATCGCCGGAAATTATTATCTTTACATTATTAATATCACAGTACGTGTGTACCTTTCAATCGTCATGTGACAACTACATCACTACATCCTTGTATATATGACCGAGCTAGACGTCGCCTCGCCACAGTTAGATTGTTTCTCAGAAATTTGGACTCTATTTTAATATCACGAAGAATGATATCATACGAGCATTGTAGCAACAAGGTACTTACTCAGTTTCCACGCTCTGATTACTGGATGTTGGCTCTAGACAACGTCTTTATCGGCGCCGATCAGAAACTTAGCGCACTGGGAGTGTTCTTAGAAATCGATCCAACACCGAATTTGTATGAAAGGGATATGAATAATAGAATAAATGAGATACATTAAAATTCTTTGATGATTTCATTAAAATTTTGACGTTTTGATATTCCTTCCCAATTCTTGGCATTTTGCGGCTTTCTCATGAACTTAGCCATTTATCAAAATGTCATTCGAATTTCGAAATGAACTCACGCCTTTGAAGACCTTTAAATGTCTTACTTCAAGTTCTTAGGAATATTAAAAGGTAATTCGACTAATAAACTTATTCATAGTTTTCTCTAAGACGTATTTACAAATTATTATAATCATAGATATAGGATAATTGTCAGGATTTGTACATCTATGATTATAATAATATGAAGGCAATTGAAACAGGTACTTTTGGCTGGTGAATACCAAACAGGTACACTTGAAATATTCTAAATTCCTTTGAATGCCTGTAACAAATGCATCTAATTTACTATGTTTAGTTTAACGTATATAATGTCGTATTTCTATAGTCACAAACTTTGGATTCTTCGCCGCGGCACCTTCAAGGGTAGATCTTTGTTCGTGGTGCATTATCAAGCTTTGTGGACACAGATGGCTGTCATCGGCTTGTGTCATCAGTATTAATGTGCTCCAATAATACTTGCCATGATCAACAAAGCTGTCTGTTGCGATAAAAGAAAGAGACGGAGCATTCAGGCAGACCACACCGGTGGCCCACCGCGTTAGCCACTTACTTCGAGTCGTCTTATTTTAAAACCTTCTTATCAATAATTGCTTTAGCTTTTTATTTCTTTCGTGTAATTCTTCAGAATCATCGACGTTACAATTTAATAATCTATTTAAATTTGTATTTTATTAGCCATCAACTTTCTACATGATGTAAAAACAATTTCTGAGTTGTTTGTTCTTGTATTCACAAAGTTGAAGCCCGTAGACTCGTAACGTGCATGGGTAATACGGTCTGTGAGTATCGCCATGCTTAATTGTAGGATCAAAAGGGGTCAACTGTGTACATTGACAAGCGCCTTAGGGCCAACGTCATCTACAGTCGCGTCCCCTCTTAACAATGAAGATTTGCTTCTCAATAATTCAAATAAAACTACCGAGCAAATGTAAATGTGCTAGAGCTGGGTATTATCATTTTCCCGTATCTTTGAGGCGGCGACTAAATTTTTAATTATAATAATACGGTATAGGTAAAGTAAGGAGTCTAACATGGGAGTGATATTGGATTTCGCATCGGCATTTGACTATGTAGGTACCTAGTTGAAAAGCCGACCGCGACTCGTTGATCGCTTATGATTCGAGTCAGTGCAATGTCTTCAATTTACCACTGTGGACTGATTGTTGTGGTTCCTATTACTCATACGATGTCACAGCACGCAAGGCCCTGTCCGCCGTTCTCTGAGCCCGTTTGCACGACAGGCTTGGCTACCGTATGCGCCTTTATTGAATACTGATAAGTTTACTCATATGACGAACGTCAGTTGTTCATTATTCACCCGATTGTTTTGTTTATAAACCTGTTTCGTTGTTAACACAATATTACAAATACAGATATTTTGTCTTTGCCATGTAAATGAAACTTTTGTTATAGAATTAGGTTTTTTGTTTCTTCTAAACACATCAATGATGAATATGTTTTTTTACTCACCATCGTCAGTTATTCCGAAATTACTGAATATGACAATTGTTAAGACTTCGTTTTTTTTTTTAATTTAACGGATTTGTCATAATAAGTTCTCTTATAGAGAGTATTAGTATTTAGTTAAGTATAGTCTTTTAATAAGAACTTATCTCTATACGATCTTTTATAGAGATAAGTTCTTCTCCCTTGTAAACTGTATCACTGCTTCTTTGTTATTTTTATGTTATTAAGTTCTATAAAGAGTTAATTAATATTATGTCTATATAAGAGTTTTTATTATTATTATATCGCATATTTTTAAAGCAGTTTCCTAAATTGTTTTCCAAAATTTGGTAGGTACCTGGTAAGTGGTTAAGTAGATAGACTTATATTATAGCCACTTCTTTTTCTTCTGTTTGAATATTTGTAAAACCAGGATCATCTTTAGACTATTGCTGTTTGAAGTATGTACTAATTAGGAGTTCAAGAATTGATCAAGTTTTATCTTATAGTGATGTGCAACTCCTTGCAATTGAGCCGCCAAAACCTATACAGGTACAAAGCTCTGTATAAGGTTTGAATTCTCGTGTAGGTACGTGTGGTTTGGAGAGTAAAGGAAAAAAAAAGTAGCAAAATGCAAACTGCAGAGGAACAATATTATTTGACGTAAAATGCCTTCACTTCAATCTAAGAGAGTAAGTTTGAAAAAGGAAGATTGTAGTAAGGACTTCAGTCTTTCTTATGAAGCTAGTATAGGTATCCCGAGTTGTTGACTTGAGTCCTGAAAACTTCAGCTGAGGTGTGTGCGTGAGATAGTGAGGCGCGTCGTCGCCGGCGCCTCGTGCGCCGTGTTTACGTCTAATTTTGGCGCGAGCGCCGCGACGGCCGCCCCCGCGCCTCCCGCGCTCTTCCCATTGAACACGGTACGCATTCGGTTTATTTCGGCATCGCAAAGGCGGCACGCTGACGCCAACTTGTAGTCGAACTCTGAAGCCTGAGATCTCGCTTTCTATGAACCCCGTTAGGTACATTATTTTGTTCTGCCGCGCTGACAGGTGCAACTAAAGCAATTTTCAAATGTGAAAGTTAACATTAGTTTATGCAATGGTGTTTAGTTAGATTGCTCATCTTGAGCTTTTATCACACGACTTTAAACATTAACTATACCTACAGTTACTCAATTCAAATCGCTTAATATGAAAATTAACGATATATCTGCGTTACCTAAGTTAAGGTACCTAAGCTATAGGATACACAATTACCTACCTTGAATCGATCAATATAAAAAAAAAACAGTTTTGAATTTAATTGAGTCTGCTTAAAGTGCATCCACCCGCGCCGTCCGTTTTTCACATCTCCAACGATTTAACGAGCGATGTTCTGTATGTGTGATGTGACCGCTTAGAGGCTGCGCTGCGCCTGCGCCGCCGGAGCCTGCTTCTCGGAATCGACCGGTCCCCCGTCTCTAGTAATCGGCGTCTCACCAAAGCTTGTGGAGAACCATTGTTGCACCTCAATCCTATCGACAACATTCAACCATCAAGACAGAACCCTATGTAGTAGGTAGACAATGCGTATTTCTACTAGAACTGTCTTAAAACATGAATAACATGAGTGATTCATTTTCTCAGTATCTGAAACTGAAATAGAGTACTAATGTTGATCAGTTTTCTCTAATTTACTCGTAATAACAAAATTAGAACACCGAGACACGTGGTGTGATTTATTAATAAATTTTGTGTGTTTTGTGACTTATAGATGTAACAAACTGTACAAACACAAAAGTAGTCGACGATTGAAAATAATACACGTTTTATCGATAGACTGTGTAGTCGTTTCGCTTCCCTGTGCACTGCCTGTTCGTGTTTATATCTTTTTATTTTATTTTTGTACACCTGAGTTGTTAGTAACAAAGGGATTGATTTTTTCTCTCGACTCCGCCCGTACCTTTGAACAGCACGCCGCGTTTCTCGGAACTTACACCGATCATTCAGTAATCTCAGATAGCCCGCCGATACCATTTGGAAGACTAGCGAGCCCTTCGATAAGTAAAAACCCAACATTAAAAAATCCAGACCAATTAAGGCAATTCAAAATGTTATAAGGACTTTGAGATTGGATGAAAGATGAAATTAAACAACTGTATTTGCCGCAAAACTTAGTTTTGATGAGGACGTTGATGATAGAAAAATTAAAAACTTGATCTATTACGCGTAATTGGGAATCGCATTTGACGAGATTTTCGCATTGAGTTAAGCCGCGACGTTTCTTCCTTATGCGTACTAAAACTTCTAGGTATATTTCTTGTTTTCATGACATTTTCATTTACAATTTCATAATTTACCAGTGCCTTAAAATTAAAATAGAATAATTTTTAATTTTCTATTTTAATTTTAAGTTATAGTATAATTATTAGAAGACTAATCAATAAAAAATATCCATAAATAATTACGAAAAAAGAATTGATTCCAGCCACTCTGTTATTTCATTGCAAGTCAAACCGTGGTATGCACTTACCTAATGCGTAAATCTAATTAGCTAGTTCACCAGCAACGAGTAAATTAGATGATGCATACATTTATCGGATAAGAAGGTGTGATAAGTGACTGATAACAATAATTTACATGTAATGCGTTTACCTGCTGCAATTAATGGAACCGGTCATTTCTTGTGGTAAGTCGATTGTTTAAAAAGGATATTGGTTATCGTCGTCAAAGTTTAATAATCGTTGCACTTTGTTCACTGATTCAACCTTGAACATATTAGACAACCGTAACTGGGACGAATAATTTGATTATGTAAATCTCAGTTGGCATTTTACTTTGGAGGGCGGGGTGCTAGCTTCGTTCCCTCTCTCTGGCTGTTGGCGTTTCGCAATAAAGATTGCGCATTTCTGATTGTGTTAAGGTTGTCCTAGATATTACATTTGATTTAACATCTCCTTGTTTTAGGTTTAAGTAATAATTTAACACAATCGACTTGTTAAACAAACACCACTTCCTTAACTTTACATCAAAGTTAGAAAGGCTTAAGGCAAACTAGTCAAGCTTGTTTGGTCAAGCCAGTTTCCTTGTGAAACGGTTTTATTCGTTCGCTATCTTGTTTGTAACAAAGGATATGAAAAAGGTGTTCAAGACTGATATTTACCTGTTGGTCTCCTTGATGATTATAATATAGGAGTACAGGAGGGTTCAAGGAACGCTAAGTCATTTAGTAGCCAGGTATAAGCCCGCGGCCACCCGCCTCTTCTTGCATGTGGGAAATGGATTGTCATACAGTCTCCGGACGTGCCATTTGCAAATTTGAATGAACAGTATATTAGCATATAAACATTTCTGATCATCGAAAGGGTCCACTAGTTACGACGTTTATGAGCGACATCATTACGAGTCCAATCCCTAGGAGAGCAGAGTTATCCTGGTGACAGCAAAAAGTGCACCGATACGAATCGAGTGCCGAGGTAATGATGTTGCGGTATGTAAGGTGAGGGAGGGAAGATTAAGTGTGAGCAGGACGTACTGATGACTCTTGAGAGCAATGAAACGCATATAAAACACTCGAGACCAAAGTCCGTGGCCGCACCAAGCTGCAGGATAGTAGCCTTTGAATTGTCTATTTTGACTGTAGAACGAACCTTTTTCTTTTTGCAAACTTAACATTGATTTTATAATCCTCTATATAGACGCTTTTAGAATTATAAAGTCAATGTTAAATTCTGTTTGAAGAGATAAGACATAATTAGGTTTGGGGTAATGAAATTTAAAAATGTATCTTTACATCATAAACAAATCTTCATCGATAGATCAATCTGCTAAACTTTATTTTTCTCGCAGCTGCAAATATTTTTAGTAGGCAATTCAACAAAAGTTGCACAAGGAAAATTATTAATTAACGAAGGACGTCGATTTAAAAAACGTAATGAAATCAAAATTTATGAAGTCTAGTACGCTTGAACGTAAGCCGTATAATGCGCCTTTTATCATTGGCGACACAATTAGCACACGATGAACATCTGTGGAAGGGTGTCCGCCGCGTTAACTGTTCAGTTCCTGGCAACTTCCAGTTCCGGTGGTGCTGCAACCATTAGAGCTTCCTGTGCGTCGCGCTCAATGGGCCTCTGTTTGCGACCTGGCTACGGTTTTACGCGCATGACCAGATTTCTTGTAGAAAAAATGGGACCATATGTTAAGGAAGATAATTCACTTCCTAATTATCGATTAGAGACCAATATTATAATAGGTTGGGGAAAAAGTTTCTTCGCATTTTTTAAGAAAATTCAAAAAAAATTTAATATTGTTTATTTACATTTAACTAAAGTATGTAGGTACCATTTTGTTCGATAACTTTTTGCCATCGTGTAGGTAGGGACATGATCCCATTGCTATAGAAATTTTGGGACTTCTGGTCAAAATACCGCGACAAGTGGTTTTGGCAGTCTTCTCGTGATGTTAACCTGTCACTGCCTAAAGAATTCTGAAGAGACCGAAACAGGTTGAAATCTGAAGGTGCAAGGTCAGGACTATACGGCGGATGCATTAACACCTCCCAGCCAAACTCTCTTAATTTTTGCTGAGTGGCTAAAGATGTGTGAGGTCTAGCGTTATCATGATGAAAAACCACACCCCTTCTGTTGATTAATTCCGGCCGCTTTCTCTCAACTTCTTGCTTTAATCTCATCAGTTGTTCGCAGTAGAGTTCAGAATCGATGGTCCTGCCTGGTGGTAACAGCTCATAATGAATAATGCCCTTCCAATCCCACCACACACACAGCATCACCTTGTTGCGAGTTAACCCGGGTTTCGCCACAGTCTGTGAAGCCTGACCGGCCTTTTACCACGACCTTTTTCACACGTTCTTGTCGTACGTGATCCACTTTTCATCACCAGTTATCAGCTTCTTCAAAAATGGTTCGGTTTCATTACGTCGTAATAAAGAATCACAAATGAGTACACGGTTCATTAGGTTTCTTTCAGTGAGCTCGTGAGGTACCCAAATGTCGAGCTTTTTTGTGTACCCAGTTTTTTTCAAATGCGCCAAAACTGTTTTGTGGTCAATTCCCAGTTCTTCAGCTACGTCGTAACTACTGACATGCCGATCTTGCTCCACTTTTTCAAAAATGGCATCCTTTTTATCTGTAACAGGGCGACCAGAGCGACGTGCATCTTTGACATCAAAATTTCCGGATTGAAAACGCTTAAACTAAATTTGTGCTACTCTCATAGACACTGCACTAGGTCCATAAATATCGCAAATATTTTCGCGGCTTGCGTTGCATTTTTACCTTTTTTTTAGTAAAATTTTAAAATGTATCGAATTTCTTCATTAGATTCACTCATCTTGGCGGTACGAAAAACAAATGAAAATCACACATTTTCCTAATTTGAATTTGGAATTATGTTCCTTAAAATTTAAACTTTCAATGATACCAAAACCAGCCAGATACAAATAGTATAGCCAAAGAGATTTTATTACAAGTTTATACATACTATAATGCGAAAAGACTTTTTCCCCAACCTAATATACTTATTCATATAATATCTTTTAGGTGGTCTCTTTGATTGATGAAATGAACTTTTATGCTATTATTTCTTCCATCAGTATTGATAAGAAAGTGTTTATATCCTGGATCGATTCAGTTGAGAAAGGTATCAATATGGTGTTTATCTAATCAGATATTGAAGTTTAAAGTGTTTTGTGGACTTTATACTAGCTGTTATCATAGCACGACACATAGAGTAAAAGTGAGCCACCGGAGCACGATTTTTGGCAACGGACTATCCTGCCGAAATGCTGTCGTTTGGTCATGGTAGCGTTACCATATGAATGGGTAACGCGTAATGCACAATGAATTATTCGTGCCAGTCCGGCTTCCGTTGGCGCCGGACACATGCTCAGTGTTCAGCCTTTTTCGCTGATTAACGTCTAATTATAGGGCACAGCTCTCCACCACATGACTCCTAGTGACTCAGTGCGGCTTAATAACTGCACAATACTGTTCGAGACTTATTAGTAGTTGCATGGTTTAGGAACGGTTGGATTTAGCACGGTGGGTGTTAGTTTATGACTTGGGATTGCTCTTATATGGGGCTTCAAGTTCGCCCATTATTATCAATTCTGAAGACCAGGAGAAGCATTTTTGAATCATTAGAATTCCAAATCGTGTATGAAATCGCAAGATTCGTATGCGAATCCCTAAAATCGCTATTTTTGAATATTCATACTCGTGAATTTTGCAACGAGGGGTCCGACCCACTCGTTTCCGATATTCTACCAGTAGAAAATCAAATGACTGACAGTGACATTATAACTTTATAATTTACCTACATTCCGTTCCCCCGTAACTCATTACCAGTTTTTAAAATCAACGAGTTAAGGCTTTCCGGTATTTATTTATTCTGCATGAAATGAAAAATGTTATTAACATTAGAGTTTTAGGGCAACACTCCTTTCTAATGTTTCAAAAATACGTAAAATTGGTAGCAATAGAAACTAATTTCGTATACGTTTTGCTTTTGTGCATGAATTGAAGATTGACTTCGAATGATTCAAAAATGCGTCTCCTGATCTTTAGAATTTAAAATAATCGACGAACATTTTATTCATCATCATTTTCCTACCCCGTTTCGCAATTTATTTGAAGTCGGTGCAGTGTGTCTTGATATATACTGATTAAGGATTTGGCATTAGATTTTTACGGCCGTGTGCCTGACACCAACCCTTATTGGGGACGACTGCTATCTTTCGACAGCACCTGGGACCACCAGCTTAAAATGCCTTCCGGATTCGGCAAATATTTTGAATATCGGATGGTAATCACGCATAACATGTCAACGTTGTATAGTATGGGATAAGTTTATTATGACGACGCGATAATACTACTATTTACTTATTTAGCTACGGATAGTTGCAATCAACAAATCAATTTCTAAATATCAGGGTATAATTGTTTTGAAATAAGTTTCGTGCTTTTACAATACTATTCGTTTTTTTAAATAAATGCTATTCTTAACAGTTTCCGCCGCATGAGACGTGATTGACGCAGTTTGCTACACAGATTCCCTTTACACATTTCTAAAAGTGACGTTTATGAGCACTTTTGCGAAATATTTTATGACTCTTTTAGAAATAACTTCATTACGACTTCCAAAATTAACATGCCTGTAGGTGTCCATTTGAATTAGGTTTTTTATTTATTTTGCACGCTGATTTATGTTGCCTACTTATAAGCCAGTCACAAAAAGTTGATAGTATACGTAGGTAAGTCTAAGTTCTAAGAATTTCTTAGGATTAAACGGCAATTCTGCTGAATTCTGATTCGTATGACCCGGATGCTGTCGCTCGGTTGAGTGGCGCACCCTGACTCAAAATTATCGCCTAAAAGTCACGGACATATTTTCAAGCCCATCAATATACAGCAATTCAATTCAATACAATCGAGTCATAATTTCACAACGTATATAACACGATGTATATTCATCATATCATTAAGGTGGATAGGATTTCATAATGTTCTTCCACTGTTATCAACAATCCCACGTAGAATAATACTGCTATTGTTATTAATATCGGTTCAAGGAGGTTCTCTTCCCGATGGCGAGACGTGAATTTTAAATTGAATTAAACGGCTGAATCAGTGTACTGTGGAGTATTGACATTAGTATATTGCGATTGAGTCTTATAATGTTGTTACTTTCTAAAGTTAGATAAAAAACACGTAGTTAACCTCTGGCAGCGAGAGGTAAGCCTGCGCCGCTGCAAGGCCGACTGGTCCTCGGTGCGCCTGCGCCCGCCCGCCCGCGTCGACACGTCCTGCGGCCGCGAGTCGATACGACCCGTGTGAGTGCGTACGCACCGACCAACGACATACATATACGCGACGTGGCTATTTATTGTATTGACTTGACTATAATGTGCAGAGGCGTTTGTATAGCGAAGAATGTTTGTCCTTAAATTGGAATATCATTAATACAAAACATTAAAAAAAATAGTATGTCCTGCCGATATAGGTACTTCGTCAGCCAATGAATGTCAAAATTATTTCTGATGTTCCGAGGCTAAGTATGTATTCGTAGTTACATTTAGAATATATGTGTAGAAAACTCCATTCGTTTCAATTTAAAAGATTTGGATAATATATTGAAAGTTTGGTTGGAAAGAACATGGCGCCATCACAGCTTTTGAAGTGGCATTGTGAATAAATCACTCTGGCTGTTGGTTGCGGAGTAAGCGTCGTGGACGCGAGCGTTTTGGCGCCGTTTCCATCAATCCTTTTGTTTTGAATCAACGCAAATTGAACTTTGTATTCGCATGGGAGTCCGTTTCTCAACATACGGTAGGGTCATTGCGCCTGTTTGCCGACCGCTTCCCCTTTTCGTCCATTTAACCGCCCTCCTTGATATAACGCCAAAAAATAGCAAAACGGTTATACATAGGTCCTTAAAATATTTATGTATTACGACCTGAATAACTTCACAGTAAGTACATGCCTACACAGTTCACTGGAACGCGGCTATTAATTAGGATTAAGCTATGCAGTTTATGGTACCCGGCGAAAGAGTGAAAATGTGTCAAATATTGCAGAAAAAATAGTAACGTGCCGGAACTTACGCAGTAAATAAAAAATAGTTCTGTTGTGTTTCTTGGTTTGTTTACTGTTTATACATATAGCTTGCTATAAATATAGTGTGGACGAATAGTTTATTATTCTAATTTACAATAATTAATATATAAAACAAAGTGGACGAGAAAGGGTACGCCCTTTTTATTAGAAAGTCCTAATCTCGACCGGGTGGTCTATAACAGGCCCGCCCATGTCAATTAGGTTCTGTCTGATATACGAAAATGCATGTAAGTAAACTAAATTTTATTTAGCAATATGAACTTTATGTATACAAATATTTGCGATGGCCAATTTTCGTCCGCTTATTAGCTTTAATGAAGTATAAACCTAATACGTTGAAATGGCCTATGGTCGGAAATCGGGCGTAATGTACAATACGTCCCAGTTTTCGACATAGGTACTCTGTTACAACAAACTAAAAGTGATTATTTTATGATACCTGCAACCAAATGTTACAATATTATTAAATGAAATAATATTAAAACAATAGAATGAAAAAATATTTACGACGGCCAATTTCAGTCCGCTTATTAGATTTAATAAAGTATAAATGTAAGACATTTAAATGGCATGCGGTCGAAAATTCGACATAAAGTAAAAAATCCCAGTTTTCGACATACTTTGTTAATTTAGAATAAATTAAAGTGATTATTTTATGATAGTGTAATAAAATTTTACAATATTATTTTTTTCAAATAATATTCAAACAGTTGAATGAATGGGCCTTACAATGTCTTACAATGGGTCTGATAAGAAGGCTCAGGCTCACCCAAAGGGCAATGGAGAGGGCTATGCTCGGGGTTTCTCTGCGTGATCATATCAGAAATGATGAGATCCGCAGGAGAACCAAGGTCACCGACATAGCCCAAAGAATTGCGAACCTTAAGTGGCAGTGGGCAGGGCACATTGCGAGGAGGACTGACGGCCATTGGGGTGGAAGGAAAAGTCCTCGACTGGCAACCACGTACTGGGAAACGCAGCTTTGGTAAGCCCCCACAAGGTGGACTGATGATCTAGTAAAGGTCGCGGGAAGCCGCTGGATGCGGTCAGCGCAGGACCGACCGGTTAGGAGATCCTTGGGGGAGGCCTATGTCCTAAAGTCTCTCGGCTGATATGATGATGATGAATGAAAAAATATGCAAGTTTAACATCATATTTTAGGGGTTAAAAAGGCAAAACGGACTAACGGGTTGTTTTCGGCTAATTTTCTTTAAATTTGAAATATTATGATGGTCTCAAGACGAAAGTCTTTAATTCGTGTGTCTTGCCAGTGATGACTTACGGAACCGAAACGTGGCCGCTTACAATGGGCTTCATAAGAAGGCTCAAGGTCACCCAAAGGGCAATGGAGAGAGCTATGCTCGGAGTTTCTCTGCGTGATCATATCAGAAATGATGAGATCCGCAGGAGAACCAAGGTCACCGACATAGGCCAAAGAATTGCGAACTTCAAGTGGCAGTGGGCAGGGCACATTGCGAGGAGGACTGACGGCCGTTGGGGCGGAAAGGTCCTCGAGTGGCGACCACGTACCGGGAAACGCAGCGTTGGTAGGCCCCCCCACAAGGTGGACTGACGATCTAGTTAAGGTCGCGGGAAGCCGCTGGATGCGGGCAGCGCAGGACCGACCGGTTTGGAGATCCTTGGGGAAGGCCTAAGTCCAACAGTGGGCGTCTCTCGGCTGAAATGATGATGATGATGATGGATAATAGTAATGACCTCATTATTTGAATGGTGATTGGTGTTATTTTTTATGGTAAATGGTTGGCAGACAAGCATACGTCCTGCCTGGTGGTAATCAGCAACTGTAGCCTTAGATGCTTGCAACAGTGACCTGACACTCGCGCGCTGGCAACCCTTATCCCTTCCCCGTGGAGCTCTAGCGACCTTACTTACCAACAGAAATACAACACCACAATTTTTTTTTTTACTGTTGTCTTTTGTAATGGGGAGGTAGGTACTACCTAGAATTTGCGGCCCGAACTTGGGCTGCAAATTCTAGCGACTAGTCTGTTGTGCCCTACCTTGATTAACAATTTCATTTTAAAACACATTTTTATTCATGAAATTCATACTCAATTGATGCGGTCGAAAATAGGACAACTGGTGGACGAAAACTGAACTTTGCGGTCGGAAACTGGTAATATTGGCATTTTATTACTTATTTTAAAATATTAAAAACAACATGACTGTCACCACTAACACGTTCGCAATAATTATAAATAGACTAATATACGAATTCATTTCAGTAGTTATTTTATAAAATCATAATAAAGAAATATTTTAATTTTATTTTCAAAGTTGATAACTCCACTAAGTGGACGATAACAGGCGTAATGACCCTATTCATGCTTTAAATCCACTTCTGAATGTGTAAATATACAAAAATAAATAAACCCTCAATTACAAACTGGATTTTGCGGCGCAATGTAGGTACTTATGTTTGGATTCTCTTCTAATTTAGTTTTTAGTTCTATCAGTTCTTTCGCATTTAGTGCTTATAATATTTAATTTTCATAAATATGTTTTACTTTGAACTCTTAGGAAAACTTGAAATTTATTGAGGTCGTGCTTAGATCCCCATCCTAAAACAATACATGTACCTTATTTATTTTTGTAGTTAGATTGTTAGGTTACTTTCTTAAAATTAACAGTAGCGAACGAAAAATACGGGTTGGCTGGAACAGTAGATCCCAATAATAAAATCACCGGCCGGAAGTCGATGCGTCACGGTTACGTTTTCGTCCACTTGTATGTGTGAGTAAACACACACGAGGTTACGACTACCAAATACAACATATTATTAGGATTTTAAGATTGACTCGTGAAAGATTTAACAGTGATCAGTTACGATTCGAGTTAAATATTCCAGTATTTACATCCGCCAGAAGCCTTATTCTGGTTCCATAGGTACTCCCGACGTAACATGTTGCTCTAAAACTTGTATAGTGTTACTGATTATTAGTGTGTGCGTTTATTTACGTACGCAAGCGCCGACTCGTCCGAGATTCAAATTTAGAACGCCGTCTCCGCCATGTTGTTCTTGGTGAAAAACCTACGATCCATCGTTTGGAAATGGTGTATGTGTCACAAAGATAATGTGAAATCTCACAAAAATGCTGATTTTTACAATAGCAAAGCTAGATTGTTTCATAACAAACATCTCCGTAGAATACCTAAGCTTTGCTTTTTATATGGTCGGGTAAGGAAACACTATGCAGACACTAATGTACTATATCAATAGAATCAAAAAAATCTATAATCTAAATCTAGTGTCAAGTTAAAAATGTTCAGTTAGAAATTGCTACTTAAAGTTTCATCTTCTATTCCATTCTTAATTAATGGCGTCTCGTCGCATTAAACGTACGCATTTTGCCAATGTCAAGTGAAAATGTAACTAAAGTAACAAGAATTGTAGAGTTGATTTGGGTTAAAAATGGACTCTCTCAACGCGTGTTTTTACAACAAGAACTCGGGAGAAACTACAAGTTTCATCTTGATTATGTACTTTTCCCTTACCTACTACAAATATATAAGTAGGCCTACTTCAAAGAAACTATTAAGTAAATAAAATTATTAACGCGAAAATAATTCCAAATTAGTATAAGGTATTTTCATCTTATCTGGACGTCAAATAGGTATCTGAAAAAATATTTCGTTCGGATCTTAGAAGTGCAAACTTCAAAGATTAGATGAAACAATGTTACCATAATCTGTGAATAACATAATTGTACCAAGCACTGACAATTATTTCGACGGCGAAATGTCCCGGTACTGTAGGTATACTTAGTGATTGAAGCAGCCGCCCGGATTGCTGCTGGGTTCGATTCCCGCCCTGGACAGTCGATTTTTTCAGCGTCCCTATTCTAATTTTAAAGATATTTGTGCGTTGGTAAACGAAAAATTATTCCAAAATACTATTAATTATTTATATATCAAACAATTTATCCAGTTTATAGATAATGATACCAGCGCTGTCAAAACTGTAAAAAAATTTAATTTTGATAATAAACTGTTAGCTCGTAAGGGCAGACAGAATAAATTGTGCGTAGGTAAGCATAATAATACGATGTGAATGAATGAGTCACGTCCAGAATTGGACCAGTTATCCGAGAGATTGTTACGGAATAGGTTACTATCCGCTTGTGATCCCTTACTTTAGTTAGACGATAGCTTGCTTGAATGCATTCAATGATACGGCTGCAGCTACCTTAGCTTTTTGTTTAATCAGTTGCATATTATTAACTCATTTATATTTTTTCACTTAAAAGCAAAACAAAGTAGAAATGTAAGATTATTCATTGTTGTTGAGGTGGCACACTTAGGCTAACGGTACTGCGTTGTTGTTGCTGCGACTTACAAGTCGAAGGAAAATTGGAATTTCAAAATTTAATATTCTGCAGAAAACATGAGCTTTATCAACGTGTTCTACTGAGTACTTCAATTTGATTAGTCATGTAGATTACATTGCGTTATCAAGAAACCAGTTTTATAGATAAAAGTTTATCTTAAGAGCCATAATACCTTTTGTATAGACAAGAACTGTTACAGAATTTCTTTCTATACCTGTTTTTAAGAGTTGCCTTCATGGAGATATTGTTATGTCGACGGTTGTCAGTAAGAAACGACGCAGAATTGTTATCGTTGTTTAAATATGAGCAACCATTTTGAGATGCCTTTATCATTTTGATCGTAGTAACACGAATGAACTGAGCATCATTCTCTACAATTTCTATGGGATTTAAATGAATGAGTACCTATATTTTTATAGAAAACTTATGAATATTACTCGTCGCAATATTATGTTCTAGAAAGTCATTTCGTCATTATATTGAGATTATTTTTGAAATTACTTGATAGAACAAAATAATTTCAAATTTACTTAGTATTTTTCTTTTTCTTTATTCATCTATAGAACATAATTTAACTATGTAAGCACTTACCTGTGGTAAATGTTCTGAATTCGCTAAAATATAAATAAAATCTTTTGTAGACACTTTTGTCAAGTCTTCGTCAATTTTACAAACATAATTATGATCAGGTACAAAGACAACGGAAGAAATTCAGCTCATGCAGCCAGGGAGTGACTCTCTCGGACCGCGCTAGTTTTCATTGCATAGTTAGAGCTAGGCAAACCAACCACTGTGACACGGTAATATTTAAAGAAAAAAAAAACCGGCCAAGTGCGAGTCGGACTCGCACACCGAGGGTTCCTCCTCGGTATAAACTGCTGTATCTTTTGATCGCGTTAACTTAGAAGTTTGATTTTTTCACTGCTTAAAGGGACAATAGACCTAGGTATTTGGTATAAATTTCAATTTGATAAATTTGAGAAATAAGGTAGTAAGTTTCATTTTATTAAAATATTTTTATTATATTATATAACTAAAAAAATGAGATTTTCGCAATTTTTCCTATATTTGCATTATATGACAATGCTTCATGCCAAATTTCAAGATTCTGAGTTTACGGGAAGTATCCTGTAGGTTTTGATTCCTTTGCGAGTGTCGGAAATTTGTTGAAAATATCGACATAATCGGCTGTATCTTTTGATTGGCTTGGCTTAGAAGTTTGATATTTTCACAGCTTAAAGGGACAATAGACCTGAGTATTTCATGTGAATTTCAGCTTGATACGTCCACGCGTTCTTGAGATAAAGGGTCTTGACAGACAGACAGACACACAGACGGACAACAAAGTGATCCTATAAGGGTTCCGTGTTTTCCTTTTGAGGTACGGAACCCTAAAAAAGAATAATGAAAGGTAAAGCTGTTAAGAAAGTAAAGGCGCTACTTTTTTCGACGATTTTATATCATTTTATACATTGTACTGTACAGACTTGAAAATAGATTAAAGTCTCTGTGAGAAAAGAACATTATCAAGGGTACCACTAACTGTAGTCTAGTGTTTCGACTAACAGTGGTTAGTCCGCCTAGCTCTACCTATAAAGGGTGCCACTAACTGTAGTCTAGTGTCTCGACTAACATCACAGTAATATTACCGTGACTGTGATCTAGTTTCAAGTCTGTACAGTACAATGTATAAAATGATATAAAATCGTCGAAAAAAGTAGCGCCTTTACTTTCTTAACAACTTTACCTTTCATTATTCTTTTAAAAAAAATATATATATACTGTTTTATGTGGTTGTTTACTAGCTTTTACTAGCATTTATCCATATGTAAGTATACATAATACCTTAGAAATAAGTGTAATACTTACCATGTCATCTTCATTAACCTACATCTCGTTAGTGCTATGTTGTTTTTGGTACAACGGCTAATTAAACCAGTCTGGTTATGATCTGATGGCACAGAGGTTTATTGTGTTGTATGCAGTCTGTGCAAACAAGTGCGGTGGGGAAATTACGCTCGGCACATACGATGTGCGTTTATATGACGTACGTACGTCCGGTGCTGGCTACGCTATTTTAGGGCTGTCTTTCAAATGGGATTGGTTGAATGGTAGTTTTGCTTGCAGTTCAGTTTTTAACTTTTTATTGGTTAGTGAACTGATACGGTTCCGGGTGAAGCTCAGTTACATTTACGGCCTTATCATCACTTGGCTTAGCATCCAATTAGAAATGTCAAAGTAAAAAAACATTAGAACACACATTATGGATTGGACATATTATAAAGTCGTGTAAAACATGACATATAGAGTAAGAAATCCCTCCATGCAATGATAGATATTATATAGTATAATATCATTGCCTCCATGGCTATAAACGGTAGAGGAAGTAGTGCCATAACCATAGATATAGGAAACTGTAGATCGGCAATGTGAAAGAGAAAGAGCATACTAATGCATATATTAGAGCGAGATAGATAGATGAGACCATTTCACATACAGGCAGGGGGCCCAAGGAGGCCTGTCAGTCACATAGAAAAGACAGCAACTGTCAGACTGTAGTACTACTTATCATGCACATATGCGCATTACTCACATATCGATGTATTTTTTTGGTCTCACCCTAGTCGATTCATTGCCAATCTGTGTAAGAGTAGAACGTCAGTAATAATAAATCTATGGCCATAACCCTGGGGATGACTAGTAACTCTAGAGACAGGAGAGATGGTCCTCTTTATTGATGATGATATCAATGAAAATATATCAGATTAAGATGATGTAGTTATACCTCACGAGGTGTCCTTGGCGAAGGATGAATGAAAAGGAATAAAATATCATAATATAATTGTAATAACTACGCATTAGGTACAACAGGGTAAAAAGAAACCTCACTTGTTACTATCGCTACTTAAGTATTAGAAATAAACACAGTGTTTACTCGACTTCGAATTTAAAATAAGTAGTATGGACATGTAACGTATTGGCAGCTGAATGAGAGTCGGGTGTTGCTACTCAACCATCATAGTTATTTTAATGTTTATGTTACGTCGACGGACACGGTGCCAACTTTATTTTCCGTTTAATTGAAACACGAGGCATTTCACCGAATTCGTCATATTGTACCCACGAATCAGTTTACGAGTGTTACTTTGTTGCGGCCGAGGGTTTATGTGCTTTTGAGTGGCTGTGGACAGAGAGAAACAGCGTATGCACCGTTTATGGATTAAATTAATCCCGACTCGTTTGTACCCGTCCCATATAATTAGAGCGCTGTCAAAGACGTGCGTGTGTGCAAAATTCACGAACGAAATAAAACATTATTGTGTATCTGTTGATCTGGTCAGTCTATATCGGGCGGGTTGATAAGTTCTGTCACTACAATGTATCAGCTGAAGGCCCTTTCGATCTTGATTGTGGGTCGACTGGTCTCTGTGCACGAGAGCCAGTTGTGTAAGAGTAGAAGGCCTTCATGAGAGAAATGGTTTGCCGTTTCTTAACGCCCGTTGTCATCGTTTGATTGTTTGCGACTATGACCCATTTAAATTATAATATGTAGGCTTACACGTTTATGACACATCATTAGCTAGTCCAGTTCTGTTATTAAAACAAATGGTTGGCTTTCATTAATGTCTGTCTTGATGTAACAAGGACATTCGTTATCACTCAACATTTCATAAATTGTCGAAACTTTTTATTTCTGAGGAAGACTTTGGAGTACTCATATACGTTTTACATATTGAATTTGTTAATCAGGTCACAGTTAAATTATATTGTTTTAAAGATATACTATACGACATTAATTATTAAAGAGTTCATTCACTTCATTGTATTTGGCATCTGTCCCTATAAGAGGAAGATTCAACAAACGCGTCCTCTGACAAATCTATTTAAATATTATCTGCCACTGGTGCGTTATCTGTAGATAGACAAAATGATGCTTTAAGAGTGCTGTTAAAATTGTACTTCTGCTTGATAACTACGACTAAAACATGAGCATGACTAATGAAGTTCAGGTGTCGTTCTCATAGTCAATTTCGACGTTAGCTTCTGAGAAAGATCGATTACGTGTATATCTCACGGCTCCTCATGGGGTGTGAGTAAATAATACGGTTGTGTACAAACATGATGCGCGGGCGCAAGACGCGCATTATAACAGTTCGGTCGATGTTATGCAACACGAGACATCCGCGCTCGGCGCGAGTAAATGTACACCGACCCCTCCTCACCTCTTTGCAAATGCAATCGTCACCTGAAATGCAAGTTAGTGCATGTGATTTTAGTCATACCTGCTCGCACACTATCATAATGTTTATGTTGCGTAAGAAACATAGGACCAATTAAATGGCGCAGTTTGAAGTACCAAGTTTGTTTTTCATTGAGATATCACAAAGTAATGTAAACAAGTTTTCAATTACTTATGTTTGTTATAAAAGCAAAATGCCCAGGTACTTCGATATAAGAAAATGAGTGGAAAGTTTATGAATTGAGTAATTTAGTATGAAATGCCATAGTGGAATGGTTTAGGTCATGGATAAAGAATCAAATAAGAAGTAACTGTAGTATCAAACTGATGCTTGTTTTTCGCCCATAAAGACGAAAAAATAACGTTTCAGTATTTATTTCTGACATTTTAAAAGATGGTTATCTATTATTATAATGTATATAGGTACTTTGTATACGGATACGGTATGTTTTGTTATGAAATTTATTAATTTAAAGATGCATGTTACGCACTTATAGAAACAGTTATTATTGCAACACTATACCCACAAGGTATCATTAAAATATACGGGAAAAACATTCGTTTTATTTTTTAACCGGTTTAAGTATTTCCTAGAAACACCTTGCGGCAAAGCCATAATGTTTGTCTCATTAATGATACCTTAACTAATTAAGCATTCTATGTATAAAATAATAAAGGCCTACTTAAAAACTTGTTTTAGAAGGGCTTATTTCGAGTCAGCTACGCTTAAAGGGTTCCGTGCTCAAACACACGTATGTAGCAAAAGCTTCCATAATATAAATTTACTCCCGCGTGGAGTTTTCTTTAAACAGATACAAGTAGCTTTTATAGCTTTCCTCGATAAATGGACTAATCTAAAACAAAAATGTTTTTTAAATTTCCTGTAGATCAGTATTTCCTGAGATTAACGCTTTCAACCAAACAAACAAACTCTTCAGCTTAGAATAAAGCAAAAGATCTTCAGCTTATAATAATAGTACAGATAAGTTTCTTTCTCTACAAACTAAGAAACAATTCATACGATGCTTATTAATTCTCACGAGCTCTACGTTATATTCGTAGGTCAGTGTGTCCTACTTAGATTACAGATAATAGTTGTTCTACTCAAAGCCAAGGAACGACGTAATACGATGGACTACCTATATATCGTCTAAAATCTCGCCAATTCGCTCCTAAGTCCATGTTAATATGAAGACCTGTTTACGCATCTTGCGGAACTTCGTGTAGATACCATAGTAGGGTCATTACGCCTGTTATCGTCCACTTAGTGGAGTTATCAACTTTGAAAATAAAATTAAAATATTTCTTTATTATAATTTTATAAAATAACTACTGAAATGAATTCCTATATTAGTCTATTTATAATTAATGCGAACGTGTTAGTGGTGACAGTCATGTTGTTTTTAATATTTTAAAATAAGTAATAAAATGCCAATATTACCAGTTTCCGACCGCAAAGTTCAGTTTTCGTCCACCAGTTGTCCTATTTTCGACCGCATCAATTGAGTATGAATTTCATGAATAAAAACATGTTTTAAAATGAAATTGTTAATCAAGATAATAACTGTAGTCTAAAAATCAGTCTTCGTTACCAAAAGTTGTTAATAGTTATCTAATTAAAAAAAATACAAGCGATCAGAATTAGTTTTCGTATTAATTAGGCATTTCTCTTAATTTAAATTTTGTTTTTATATCTTTACTCACACACTCACATTATATGAATCTCATAATACAGACAAATCAATTAATATTTATAAAACTCATAAAAAGACAACGAATAATATAACAAGACATAGTCTTATTCAACATAAATATCATAATTTTCTACATCACAATCACGACATTTCTATAGAACATATTTTTAAAATAAATTAATAATAATATGTAATAATTTTTGCTTTTACAAACGCGTAAATATTTTTTAAAACTAGAAAAAATACACTGAAAAAGATTGTGTGTGTGAGGATTGAGGGCCACTTTGTCATATTCTCTTAAAAATGTACCTATGATTTAGTGTGCGTTCTAAAAGAAATGTGAAAGCCTGAAACGACTTTGTGAAACCTTTGAAAGGCGAGTTATAGGCTGAAAGGTTGGGCCCTCAATCCTCTATGTGAGGATTGAGGGCCCACCTGTAACTAGTAAACTAAACACTCTACAGAAAAACTTTTTATATCAAAATCTAACGCTACGTTAAAAAAAACTGTGAAGTTAAAGATATCAGCGCATAACGCTATAGTATTTGGTATACTGCAATTCAAAGTGGGCCCTCAATCCTCACGCTTGCAAAAATTTGTTACCAAAAATAAACAAAATTGGTTTACTTTCAGACATTGTCTGCTTATCCAATGCGTTAGTTAAAAAATGTGAAATTTTGTGGAACCGAGAGCTTGCTCCAACTCCTCCTGGTTTTATAGAAATGACCTTGATAATGTTTGGGCCCTCAATCCTCCATCTGTTTCTTGTTTTTCTTTATTATGTATTGTGTAGGCATAATTTGACAAAGCTTATGTATTCTGTTTTTGTGAAAAAAAATGTGAAATAAATTGACATTAAGAGTAATTTGAAAGACTCATTTATTATTGCAGAAAACAATATTTTAATTTTTATTGTATAAATAATTTTTCACTAAGTAAGATTTGACAGCAGGGTGGCCACAAATTCTAATTATGTCAAAAACGACCGTTGTTGGCACAGACTAGTTAGGATTTTCTAATAAACATTTTTAATTTTTCCCTATTACGGGACGGCAAAGGCATCTAGCCCATACATCCATGGCTTAAGTTTTCTGTCTTCTTTTTGTTGATTTTCACATTAAAATGTGGGTGTCACACATCGTAATACATCTAGAAAGTGTTTGGCGAGAAATGCATGGCAACAGACCGCATCAGCTGGAAATGCAGTCACACCACAAAACCCTTACGATTCAATGACAGCACACTAATTTACCACCAACTGTCTTTCCCCAATGGATAATAAACTCTAATGATAGGGCATTATATTGAAAATCGATTGAAGAAATATGACAGTTTAGGATACTATTTTGTTCTGTTGACTCTAAATAGAGTCACAATCACCTGTAGAAAATTCTATTTTCTCTTGTTTGGTAAGCGCGCTAACAAACTAAAATGCCGAAACGTACTCATGTTAAAATGTCTATACCTACAATAACGTGTGCAAAACTCAACGATAAGCGGGCACCAAAAGCAAAAAATATAGCTCCACTTTCATTTTAATAAAAAAAACATTGACATAGGCTTCGAAAACTGCCACACCTTGGGATTTTATCTGCTACTACACTTTTTCTAACATTTCTGATTTTTTTATTTGAATATGCTAATCAACAAAACATCACTAAAACCATTAAAATCCCAGAATATCTGTCGTTTTTAAACAAAACTCAATAAAGATTATAAATTTTCCCTAAAATTTTTAAAGATTTTTACTTTGTCTTCACTTTCACGCATCGTGGTGTAAAAAAACTTGGCGTCACTAAGTTTGAGAACTTGTATACTACTTACTCTAGGAAAATTATCTACAAAAAATTCATAAATTATAATTTTTGGTGCCATTAATTTTTGTCATGGGCTCAAAATAGGTTTTTATCATTGAAAAATACTGAATGAAACAAAAAAAAATGTAGAAACAATTCTATTCTCTTTATTGCATTATTAATATTACAGTAAATGTTCGAATTGTTTGCCACTGGCATACAGGGACAACATCGCATTAAAAAATATCCTTTTATTCTACGTGCTTTTTTGACGTGATTTTTGACGAAGCTCATCTAATGTTGCCATGGTTTTTATTAGATGCAGTTGAAACAAACCCAATAGAAAAAGTCCACTCTAGATGAGTGAACGTGGTGGCCTTAAGTTAGGGCCAAGTTGCCCGATTCGCCAGATCCAAGGCGCGTGGCGTGTGGCGCTCGGTGTCCGTAAGACTACTGCGGCCGTGTGCACACCACCATAGGTAAAGTCGCCTCTGGACCAGCAGTCGTTGACACTTTTTAACGCGCGGAATGGCGTAATTATAAATAAAATATATTTACCTTTTTGCACGAAAATTGTAATTTGTTTATTAGGTTATCGCGATTTTATAAAGAAATGATAACTTCAAGGAGCAAAGACGAATAAAATAGTGTTTACATCACTGGACATCCTAAAAGAGACCAATCTTGCTAATAAAAGTCTACTCTCGCCAAAATAAAAATAAATTAAATTTACCGTCCTCTCAGTATTTTGAAAACACTATATTATTCATGAGCTCTGCTCAATACACAGTCAGCTGAGTTATCGCACTGTTGTAGCGTCAGGTTCGGGTGTTGTTGTGGAAAATATGTGACAGTTACATTTGAATGTAAACTTCAAGAATAAAGTACTGAAAACAAGGCTGTATGAGCTAGATCCTTTTTCCTTCCCAAGGCAAAATTTAATTTAAGAAAACATATTTTAAAAAAACTGTAGCATAAAATATATTACTATTATACTACGACTTATTAAGTTGTGTTTAGTAGGAAACCACGGCGTCTGGATGTCGATCTTTGTTTTGATAATTCAAAATTGCTTCGGTGTGGATTTTGTGCAGTGAAATTGGTGTTGTTTCGATGCATAAGCTTGACGATCAGGTCTTGACTTGAGGAATCATTGATATAAGGGTTTTGTGGTGTGACTGGTGTGTATGACGTTGAGTATTTTATAGTGGGATTTCCAGCTCATGAGTCGTCATCATGAGGTCTGTTGCCATGCATTCCTCGCCAAGCACTCCCTAGATGATGGTGATGAGATGCATTAAGATGTGTGACACCCACATTTTAATGTGAAAATCAACAAAAAGAAGACAGAAAACTTAAGCCATGGATGTATGGGCTAGATGCCTTTGCCGTCCCGTAATAGGGAAAATTTAAAAATTTTTATTCGAAAATCCTAATTAGTCTGTGCCAACAACGGTAGTTTTTGACATAATTAGAATTTGTGGCCACCCTGCTGTCAAATCTTACTTAGTGAAAAATTATTTATTCAATAAAAATTAAAATATTGTTTTCTGCAATAATAAATGAGTCTTTCAAATTACTCTTAGTGTCAATTTATTTCACATTTTTTTTCACAAAAACAGAATACCTTAGCTTTGTCAAATTATGCCTACACAATACATAATAAAGAAAAACAAGAAACAGATGGAGGATTGAGGGCCCAAACATTATTAAGGTCATTTCTATAAAACCAGGAGGAGTTGCAGCAAGCTCTCGGTTCCACAAAATTTCACATTTTTTAACTAACGCATTGGATAAGTGGACAATATCTGAAAATAAACCAATTTTGTTTATTTTTGGTAACAAGGTGGGCCCTCAATCCTCACATAGAGGATTGAGGGCCCAACCTTTCAGCCTATAACTCGCCTTTCAAAGGTTTCACAAAGTCGTTTCAGGCTTTCACATTTCTTTTAGAACGCACACTAAATCATAGGTACATTTTTAAGAGAATATGACAAAGTGGCCCTCAATCCTCACACACACAAAGATTGACCTTCTAAGATCCGAACGAAATATTACCGTATATAGAGTAGAGGTAGGGCACAACAGACTAGCCGCTAGAATTTGCAGCCCAATTTCAGGCTACAAATGCTAGGTAGTACCTACCTCCCCATTACAAAAGACCACAGTCAAAAAAAATTTTTTGTGATGTTGTATTTCTGTTGGTAAGTAAGGTCGCTAGAGCTCCACGGGGAAGGGATAAGGGTTGCCAGCGCGCGAGTGTCAGATCACTGTTGCAAGCATCTAAGGCTACAGTTGCTGCTTACCACCAGGCAGGACGTATGCTTGTCTGCCAACCATTTACCATAAAAAATAACACCAATCACTATTCAAATAATGAGGTCATTACTATTATCCATCATAATATTACAAATTTAAAGAAAACTGGCCGAAAACAACCCGTTAGTCCGTTTTGCCTTTTTAAACCCTAAAACATGATGTTAAACTTGCATATTTTTTCATTCATCATCATCATATCAGCCGAGAGACTTTAGGACATAGGCCTCCCCCAAGGATCTCCTAACCGGTTGGTCCTGCGCTGACCGCATCCAGCAGCTTCCCGCGACCTTTACTAGATTATCAGTCCACCTTGTGGGGGCCTACCAAAGCTGCGTTTCCCAGTACGTGGTTGCCAGTCGAGGACTTTTCCTTCCACCCCAATGGCCGTCAGTCCTCCTTGCAATGTGACCTGCCCACTGCCACTTAAGGTTCGCAATTCTTTGGGCTATGTCGGTGACCTTGGTTCTCCTGCGGATCTCATCATTTCTGATATGATCACGCAGAGAAACTCCGAGCATAGCTCTCTCCATTGCTCTTTGGGTGACCTTGAGCCTTCTTATCAGACCCATTGTAAGACATTGTAAGGCCCATTCATTCAACTGTTTGAATATTATTTGAAAAAATAGTATTGTAAAATTTTATTACACTATCATAAAATAATCACTTTAATTTATTCTAAAATAACAAAGTATGTCGAAAACTGGAATTTTTAACTTTATATCGAATTTTCGACCGCATGCCATTTAAATGTCTTACATTTATACTTAAGTAAATCTAATAAGCGGACTGAAATTGGCCGTCGTAATATATTTTTTCATTCAATTGTTTTGTTAATATTATTTCATTTAATAATGTTGTAACATTTGGTTGCAGGTATTATAAAATAATCACTTTTAGTTTTTTGTAACAGAGTATGTCGAAAACTGGGACGTATTGTACTTTATGCCCGATTTCCGACCGTAGGCCATTTCAACGTATTAGGTTTATATTTTATTAAAGCTAATAAGCGGACGAATATTGGCCATCGCCAATATTTGTACACATAAAGTTCATATTGCTAAATAAAATTTAGTTTACTTACATGCATTTTCGTATATCAGACAGAACCTAATTGACATGGGCGGGCCTGTTATAGACCACCCGGTCGAGATTAGGACTTTCTAATAAAAAGGGCGTACCCTTTCTCGTCCACTTCGTTTTATATATTAATTATTGTAAATTAGAATAATAAACTATTCGTCCACACTATATTTATAGCAAGCTATATGTATAAACAGTAAACAAACCAAGAAACACAATAGAACTATTTTTTATTTACTGCGTAAGTTCCGGCACGTCACTATTTTTTCTGCAATATTTGACACATTTTCACTCTTTCGCCGGGTACCATAAACTGCATAGCTTAATCCTAGTTAATGACCGCGTTCCAGTGCACTGTGTAGGCATGTACTTACTGTGAAGTTATTCAGGTCGTAATACATAAATATTTTAAGGACCTATGTATAACCGTTTTGCTATTTTTTGACGTTATATCAAGGACGGCGGTTAAATGGACGAAAAGGGGAAGCGGTCGGCAAACAGGCGCAATGACCCTACCTAATTACGTAATATAGTTGGTGGTCTCATATTCACAGCTGCTAGTTAAAGGTTAACTTGTTACGAATTAGACGATAAGCGCACGCGGGCAGCCGAATACAGGTGGCCGCGGATGCCGTCACCGCGGCAACAGCTGATAGCCAAGTTCATTACCGCTCCGCACAAATCGATCGGACGTGGTAACGCCCCCGCCCACTTTCGAATGCAACACTTTCTTATCTTTCCGTCTGTGAATGTTCGATTTGCACTGCCGGAGCATGTTCTGCTTTTAATAAAATATTTTTTTGCAATCTTAAATCCTCTCCAAATTATGTGCAGGTAAATAATTTAAATTCCCTGTAGTTATTTTATCGTTGAATCGGGAGTCTTTAAGCTGTATATTAGGACATTGTCAAATCCATACATTTCCAATTAGGTACTACCTAGTCTACCTATATCTTGACATGAACTTTTCCTTTTATTACTTCTTTGTCCAAATCAAACTTCCTTTTTTCAAGATCAACTCGTTTTAAATATCCTGCGTATAGATGATAACGTAAACGCTGATTAGTCATGTTTATTTATCGACGCAATATTCAAACTGATTGCCTACCTTGCGAGTGCCGCGTATCGACATATTCGATAAGAGGTTTTAGGTTTTAGTTGTTATATGCTTTATATTGTAGCATCTTAAGAGGGGTCGTCGCGCCGATTACGTGGCCGACTGCCTACTTTCAGTTCAATGAAGAAAGTAAAAGACCATTCATCATGGTGTCGTTGCGGCTACTCAGTGGGTCGCACACGGCGCGTCCGGTTTACCTACAAATTGCTCATATCGACCGCTAAGTAGAAAGATTCGGCTTGCACGCTGTTTTTAAACACGCTTATATTAGTTTCACCTGTATGTTTGTGTACCTATTTTTGTATGTAACTGACTCGTTTGGGCTCGATTTTACCCACTTTAAATGATTTCATTTGAACTTTATAGACTTATCAAAGACCGATAACATCACAATAATTCGATAAGAATATCCCATTATCCTGAATCGCTAAGGCTTATTAATTAAACGTTTGGAATGTTAGTTCAGTTATACGTCACTAGATGGCGTTGTCATTGTTAAGTTGGCGGTGTTAAGATTTTTTAAAATAATAAGTATAAGTACTTTCATTGGCGGTTATAATTCGCAGTAAAAAGTGGATAGTAAAATAATAGTTTAAAAAAAAACTAAAAAAACACGCTTTTATATTAATTCGAACTAAAAAGTGAAAAATAATCCTCGTATTTCTCTAAATAATAATTATACTTTTCATTCATCATTTAGTTTCTATAAGTACAAAAAAGTTATTTTATTTTTGGCCTTTAACAACACCTTTGTATAACTTTTCTGTTCCAGTTAAATTACCGATCCCATTAACAAAAGTTTTTCAACTTTTCGCCGACTTCAATTAATGCTAATATTTTGCGCCGTTCATCGGCACATAGTGAGTGCTATTTAAGCTTAGCATCTGATTAAAATCTCATACTGTCATATACCCGATTACTGTAAGATTTGAGTCGGTGTTAAATCTTCGCCAACTCAACGTATACGTGCTACACCCGTCAATCGTTGGTTTTTCGCACACTGTGTTCTGTGGTTTTTCGCGTCCATTGCAGATTTACAATCCAGAGTGATATCTGTCATTAGTATGAGGTCGTATTCAATTGTATGCTTTATCCAGTTCTTCGAAACATCGTCGACCATAGTCAGATCGGGGATAGTCTGTCACAATTATGAGACTGATTTTTGTAGGACATGAACGTTACTCAATTTATTAGGTAACGGTAACGATAAAAATGATTAAGATACAATATATTATTTTTTCCTTTTGACAAATTTAGGTAGTAATTTGTATAACTTTTTATTTCAAGTCTGTAGTTTAATTTTTATATTTTAATTCCATTGACTAATAATTTTTTAATGAATATACCTAAATATAGGTATATTAAAAATACATAATAGTAGAAATGTCAACTTTCCATTAGAACAATGGAAAGTTGAAATTTCTACTATTATGTTTTTTCTGAAATAAACGATTTTTATTTATTTATTATTATTAAAAAATACTTTTACCTATTGTTGTTGGACTTGAAGGGTATGCCGAGGCAGGCCTATGCAAAGACGAAATGAGGGGTAATGCTTACTAAGATAAATAAACATTTATTTACCTAACATTTGTAGTTGGTACTTAATTTACTTTTTTTCTTTTCACGGTTTGTAATTATACAAATTATGTAGTAATTGCAAATACACTAGCAAACTAAACTTTATACTAAGAACTTCCTGTAAATTCTAAAAGCAATGTAAACTTGGTCTGTATTTGAAGGTACTACAAAAAATTGCTACTATAAAAAAATGTTGTGGAAACGTCCTATTTAGAAGTATTCTCTGTAATTGGATAGATACCTTCTGGATTATGTACTAACATAACCTTTATAAAATAACTACATACTCTGCGAATTGCGATCTATATTTCCATTAAGTACCACGTAGGTACCTGCTACACAGCTGCATTTCCAAATCTTAAAAAAGGCATCTTATGATTTCCATATTAGTATTGTGAGTTGGTGCTCCAATATGATTTTTTATACACTATTGTTTTTTAGAACTTTATAAAATTGGTATTCTTATTTCCCTAATTAATTATTTACAGTCACATTACCAAAACGACGACGTGGGACGACCCTCGCAAGACCCTTGCGGCGCAGACGGTAGCGGCCGGCGTGCAGCACCAGAGCGCAGAAACCTTACTCACGCAGACCAGTGCACCGGCCATCACACCTGCTGCTACACCAGGTATTCTTATTCTTATTCTTAAATAAGGGGCTGAGGCCGTATCTCAGAGCACTTCGACCCTATGGGATCTTTTGTGCTTCCCCTTTCCTTATCACCCATCCCCGCCAATATCGAAAACATTTTGTATGAGTTTCACGATGTTGGCGGGAATAAGGTCTATAAAGTCCTCTGGTTTAGGGTAAGCTAAACCTAGGACCCTTAGTCGCCTGTTGGCTAGTGCATCGCAGTCACATAGTATGTGCTCCATGCTTTCTTCGTCTTCACCACACATTCTACAGATGGGGTCATCAGCTTTGCCTATTGTGCACAGGTGTCTTCTAGTGGCAAAGTGGCCAGTGAGAGCGCCTATGAGGCAGCGGATTTGGGTTCTGCTGATTCTTCCCATTCTTTTAAGGTAGCCTATGTGTGAGGATCCTAAAAATTTCTTTGAGTGTGTACACCAGGTATATATATTAATATATTTTCACGCTCACTTTCACTATCTATCCCAAAGTAACCTACCTAATTTAGATATTTTTGTAAATAAACTTAAATAAATATATAAACAACCATGTCTCGCCAACGACTATTCGTGTTCGTCACACAAATATTTGCCGCTAGCAGGATTCAAATTTGGACTGCTTGATGTGTAGGCAGCTATACTGAGGCCTTAGTATGAGATTTGATAGTTTTCGAGCTCGATCAAACGTATCGTCTTTCTTCATACATTGGCCACTGTTTCTGATAGTTTACGCTAGGGGCGCTAGTGGGCAATGTATGAAAAGAGACGATACGTTTGATCGAGCTCGAAAACTAACAAACCCGTACTAAGGCCTCAGATCACTCCACCACGACGGCGATATTGGATATTATCAATAATCATCAATAGCTCATAATATTTGTTCCCACCAAGAGGCTCGAACCAACCCTACATTAGGAGCGATTGGGCCTTAAGTCAACCATGCTGGCCAAGTGCGGGTTGGTCGACTTCACACACACACACACAACCTTAGATTTTCTGCACGAGTGTGTGCAGGTTTCTTCAAGTTAAAAAGTGTAAAAGCGTCGAATAAACGTACATTATGAATTCAAAATTTGAAAACACTTTGGTACGTGGCGGGGTTCGAACCGATGCCTCCCGGGTGGGAGACAACGCTCTTACGCACTACGCCACCGACACTTTTTCTTGACTTTTCTTTTTGTTTTCAATAATACTTTAATTTATTTATAAGTTCATTGTGAATAATTAGTCACCCATTGAGGTAGGTAGAATAGAGTATAGAGCGCTCGGTCCTGGTTACGAAAACAAAAAGTTACGCCGTGGAGGCTCCTCAAGTTCTGAAAAATTCAATTTAACTCTCTTTAACTTTTGCCATTAGCCACGTGATGCCGGCAGAGTAGGATAGTATCACCCCATATCCTCCAATGGGTGTCATAGAAAGCGACTAATGTATCAGCAAAGGGGATCACATATACTCCGTCCCCAAATCCGTATTGAGCAAGAGTGGTGGACTACGGCCTATACCTCCTTCGATGACAAGGAGAGGCATTGTGTCCCAGCAGTGGGTCGAATTTTTATATGATAATGAAGTTTTGCTATTATGAAGGAGGGTTGCTTTCAGGCACGCGGCCTACCATAAAACTATGCCAAAACCTGCAGTATGATGATATATTGCACCGATTCCAAATAACATGGAAGCAGGGTTAGAAAAAGAAGAAAAGTATACTTTAATAGGTTTGTCTATTTTTGCGAAAGTGTGTCACTTTCCGTCCATATTTTTGTTTTGTCACGTCAGTGCTAGTTTAGAAATAGAATGGACTAGAAAAGAAAAAACTCATACTCCACACAGAAAACCATTAAGTTCAGAAAAAATACGAATTTACGTATTAGTGGTTTTATTTTTTTTTATATAATTTTATTATGTTTTTCCTTAATTAGTCATACCTACTTGCGTACAGTGTGACGTATGTGTGCAATCCTCGTGTGTCGACTGTTGTCGTGTTTATGTTACAGTGCGTTTCGTCCGTACTTTTGTATGATTTTTTGGGGAAAAAGTAACCGTATCCCTGTTTTTAAATATCGGTCGGGTCGGGTCAGCAGCGTGCCTTTTTATTATCACCAGTCTGTCCATATCATAGTAACCTTATGTTAGCCACCATAATTATGGTTTTTATTGAGACCCTAGTGAAATTTATTTACTTTCTTTCGCAAATTTAATACAGCTATTGCCACGATTGTAGTTAAACTTTCTTGTATTTTTCCGTTGTATTAAAAATTCTGCAACTGCCTCCCTGAAAGTCTCAAACAACCACAATTGCCCATGTTGAGAAACGTGAACACGTTGAAAATTTAAAAATTCACATAAAATTAGTATTTAAATATGGAACAACCCATTCCTATGAATTGTTGACATTTACGTTACTTTTCGCAAAATTGAAAAACGTAAAATTTGGCGCAACTGGCCGAAGGGTATATAGGCAGCCACTAGGGTTAAATTGTTACGGGTGACGATCACTTCCTTCTTTAGCCTTATTTCAACTTATCCGTTATTTAGCATCCGTAACACAAGTTCTTAACGACACTTAATTGGTGCTAGATAATTGGTGTGAGTGTGGAAATAAATTATTATTATAAAAATTATATTAGTTGAGATGACGACCAAGACACGTAATATTAACATTACAGTGACCAAGAGAAGTTAAAAAAAAATGGTTGTCTGTAAAGTCGGTTTACTGACGATAGTTGAACGTGACAACGTCTTTTCAAAAGAAAAAAATAATTTCATTTGTTTAATAGATTTTTGCTTGCACTTCAAGCCTTACATGGAACGCCTCAGAGCGAGGTAACGCCGCATGCGTCATGTTTTTTCGTGCGTGCAGCCGGCTCTATCGAATTATAAGACGTTGTCACGTCAAAAAATCTAACTTTGACACCCAATTTAAACTCATCTGATATAATATGACTACTAACAAGTCGGTCGCTCTGGGGTAGTACCACAACCATACGGAAGAATAACACTCCATTTTTGTGGTTACCACCAAACAGGTCGTATGCTTTATCTGCCAACCGTATAACATAAAAAACAGTATAAAATTAATGTGAGTTCCGTGTTAGATTTTGGGCTAATTTTTCAATCCATACATATTTTTTATTAGTCCGATATCATACTATACGGACAAATTAAAACTACATTGTTGTCATTTCGTATCATGTATATGATTTCAAGTGCCATTTGCTTCAGTTTGGGTAATAATTTAACTGTCTGCTAACTTTTATCTCACGATTGAAAGATCAGCCCTTGCTTAGGGCCTTCGTCATTAACAGCGATTAAATCCACGTATTTTCCTTTGAAATTGTCAGATACACCCATGACAGAAAAATAATGTATAACTGCAAAAGAGCACTTCCAGCAAAAATAATTTATTTCCTGCTTGGAAATAATATGGAAAGGGGAACAAAAAGATTCCGTTTGGGTCGAAGTGATAGGTACGTACTCATGGCTTGATAGTATACAAGATAAGATAAGATAATTGAAATCAATTAAGCTAAGTATTTCGAAGTATTCTTTAAAAAGTATTGACGTAAATGCTAAGTGATTAAAACATAAAACATATCAATGATACCTATGTAGGGCTTTCAAATACCGGATTTTTTCGATACCGGTATCAATACCGGTATTAGCATGTTCAATACCGTGATCACGGGATCACGGTATTAAATATGAACTCAAATAAAATGCCTGTTTTATTTCTAATCAGTCTTTATTTCTGTTACATAGGTACCTAATAAAGGCATGAAAAACCTGCTAACAAAATATTAAACATACATTGTTATCTACTAACATATTGTTTCTACCCTTCCTTAATCTTTTATTAATAGTTCGGCGGAACTAAAAATTAAAGACCCAAATTTTTTTAATAAACAAAATATAATGGTAGATTTAAGTTTATTAAATAAATAAACAAATATTAAAATAAAAAAAAAACCCTCCCATTAAATAAACTTCGGATGGCCATCACCATTAAAAAAAATATTATAGGTAGTTATGATCCGCACGTCTCCACGCAATATTCTTTAAAAACAAACAGTTGCACATGGGTAGTTTGTTCTCCTTGCTAAGAAGATAGCGAATGATAGCTAAGATAGCTAACTACTTAAGAATTATCTATTCTTTTACCTTGTAACATTCATATAATTACTAATCAAACAATCCTAAATAACAATATTCAAAAGAAACGAAAGTAAAACGATAAACATAATCAATAAAACCTTAAGATTTTGGATTTTTTTGTAACTGAAAGTGTGATCTTAAAAAGGACAGCGTTTAATGACTTATCAGATAGCTTCACATAACTTCTCAATTTGTTGAATAAATAGTTAAGTCAGCTATTTATGCAACAAAGAAAAAGCTCGCTCAGCTTCTACACTTGTAGGTACCAGTACATATTTGTAAGCTGCAGATAAAAATATTTCCTGACCACCCCTACCGGTTTCGAAGACACACATCTTTACTCTTATTATTGATTCAAAATCAGTGCCTCTAGTTGTTTTTGTACTTTGAGGTAAGGTTCATGCCTAACATTTCGTCTTATATTCATATAAATCTAATAAAGAATTGTTGATTTGTAATACCGTAAAATCACGGTATCGACTGATCAATACCGGTATTGAAGAATACCAAGAAAAAAACGTGATTACGGTATTACGGGATCCCGGAATACCGGTATTGAAAGCCCTATACCTATGTAAGATAGCAGGAAATCTGATTAAGTTTAATAAGTAATTGTTTTGATTCATATCAATCATCATCATATAGGTATACTTATGTGGTATGTGTGTGCAAAGAACACGTCACGGATTTGTCGTAAATCATGATTTCACGTAACTTAAGCTAAAGCGAATATTTTAATAGGAATTAATTACTTTTTGGCAATATCAAAACTCTCTTTAAACAAAGAAAGTATTTTATTTTGATTATAAATTGATTTAATATTTTTATTTTCTTCTTTCTTAGGTCTCGCATATTCTTTGGTTTTTTAAACACAAATTGCAACAACTTGTATTATTGGATATTTTTTTTTATTTTTACTTGATTCGTTCACCAACAACTTATACACTAGTACAATTTTGATTAGGTACTAAACTATTTAAAACTAAAACTAAGTGCACAGTCACTTACAGGCAAACACCACATGCATGAAAAAGAGTGTCGAGACACTGAAATAAATAAATATACATATATTAGGTAATTTAAAGCACTAGCGATTCTTCTAATAACTTATTCATTTATTAAATATGGAATGTTTTTGATATACCGTCTTTTCTTTCCATTCTTATTTATTCGTGATCTAATTGGCTACGGAGGCGTGTTTAAAATTATCATGGAACTGAAATAAAACAAGTAAATAACCCGATTTCTAAAACTGATTTTATGACGGGAATTAACGCGTTGTTTCCGTCGGTTGATGCGAGACGAGCGTTGAAAGGTGTTCGGAAAATATACCGTGGCCCTGGCGGGCGGGCTGATACCGCCCGGTACTTTAGTGGGTTGCGACACATCCATGACTTCCACGCCTCCCGCGGCCACTCTTTGTCGTTTTCCGGTAAACAAACATTAATAATGCTGATTGGGAACGGCCAATGTAAACACTATGAGTAAAGAAAGGCTCTAAAACAAGTTCATGTCATTGGCGTTCCCAAATAAAAACTGGGTTACTTTATTTTTTTGATCGCAATGCCGTTTTACGAACTATACCAGGGAAATTTCTTCCTCCTCCTACTCTGGTGCCCATATAGGTACTTGGTTTCGCTGCAAAATGTCTCTTCAAATGGTCTTGTTATATAGATTTTGGTATTGGATCAAATACATAACATAACCGCCGCGAAGGAGTCGAGAGGAGGAGGAGAGTTTTGCTCAATAATATCAACGGAACTATTCGACATAGAGTAATAATTTTAACATTGCTTAATTGTATAATACAATGTAAATAAATAAAACATATCATAACGACCTTGTTTTTATGAAAATTTAAAGTACCAAAAAAAAAACTTCAAAAGCTGTCATTTTTTTATTAGGTTGGGGAAAAAGTCTTTTCGCATTATAGTATGTATAAACTTGTAATAAAATCTCTTTGGCTATACTATTTGTATCTGGCTGGTTTTGGTATCATTGAAAGTTTAAATTTAAAAGAACATAATTCCAAATTCAATTTAGGAAAATGTGTGATTTCCATTTGTTTTTCGTACCGCCAAGATGAGTGAATCTAATGAAGAAATTCGATACATTTTAAAATTTTACTACTAAAAAGGTAAAAATGCAACGCAAGCCGCGAAAAAAAATTGCGATGTTTATGAACCTAGTGCAGTGTCTGTGAGAGTAGCACAAATTTGGTTTAAGCGTTTTCAATCCGGAAATTTTGATGTCAAAGATGCACGTCGCTCTGGTCGCCCTATTACAGATAAAATGGATGCCATTTTTGAAAAAGTGGAGCAAGATCGGCATGTCAGTAGTTACGACGTAGCTGAAGAACTGGGAATTGACCACAAAACAGTTTTGGCGCATTTGAAAAAAACTGGGTACACAAAAAAGCTCGACATTTGGGTACCTCACGAGCTCACTGAAAGAAACCTAATAAACCGTGTACTCATTTGTGATTCTTTATTACGACGTAATGAAACCGAACCATTTTTGAAGAAGCTGATAACTGGTGATGAAAAGTGGATCACGTACGACAAGAACGTGCGAAAAAGGTCGTGGTCAAAGGCCGGTCAGGCTTCACAGACTGTGGCGAAACCCGGGTTAACTCGCAACAAGGTGATGCTGTGTGTGTGGTGGGATTGGAAGGGCATTATTCATTATGAGCTGTTACCACCAGGCAGGCCATCGATTCTGAACTCTACTGCGAACAACTGATGAGATTAAAGCAAGAAGTTGAGAGAAAGCGGCTGGAATTAATCAACAGAAGGGGTGTGGTTTTTCATCATGATAACGCTAGACCTCACACATCTTTAGCCACTCAGCAAAAATTAAGAGAGTTTGGCTGGGAGGTGTTAATGCATCCGCCGTATAGTCCTGACCTTGCACCTTCAGATTTCCACCTGTTTCGGTCTCTTCAGAATTCTTTAGGCAGTGTCAGGTTAACATCACGAGAGGACTGCCAAAACCACTTGTCGCGGTATTTTGACCAGAAGTCCCAAAATTTCTATAGCAATGGGATCATATCCCTACCTACAAGATGGCAAAAAGTTATCGAACAAAATGGTACCTACATACTTTAGTTAAATGTAAATAAACTATATTAAAAAATGTTTTGAATTTTCTTAAAAAATGCGAAGAAACTTTTTCCCCAACCTATTAAATTAATTCAATCGTACAATATAACTCTCTCAAAATGTATGAGATTTGTGTATGTTTGCCCCTTCTATTGATAGTTGATCTTGTTAGTTGTCGAACGATACCAAATTGTTGCTATCCGTGTCAAGGTGCAGAATTGTAGCTTGTTTTTAAATGAAAAGGTCAAAATTAAGAAAAAAAAATTCTTGTATTTCGGTTAGACACCTAACTTGAGGTATTTTTACACAGCTGAGTTTTTAGTTCAATTGATTTGCCTCATATTCAGGGTAATCGCTATGAATGACATGAGTAGTCCTATTTGAAAAGGATGCCAAATGTCTTCTTCCTAGGCACCTACTTAAACTTTCATGAATTAAATGAGTCTCGATGCGATCGTGCATACTTCATAATGATTCCAGAATTACTCTGTAAACTAGTAAGTACGCGGTCGGTACTCGGATGGGAGATTAAATATGTTTCAACTCGATTATCCTCATTGCTTCAGAAGGCACGACCACGCCTACCTTCTTCAAATACTTGTGGTAGACCCATATGTAGGGTGGTCTGGGTAGGTACCACCGCCGTTCTTTTTTCTGCCGTGAAGCAGTTCGCTGTGTTTCGGATTGAAGGGAAAGGTAGCCAGTGTAATTACTGGGCATGGAAGGCATATCGTCTTAGTCCCCGGGATGGCAACGCACTTGCAGTGTTAAAAATGATTTACCCTTAACATTGCAAGTGTCTATAGGCGACGGTAACCACTTAAGACCAGGTGGGCTGCAAACTTGTTTGCCATCTCGTAGTATACAAAAAAAAAAATATTTTTTAAAAATTATCTACATTATTTTACCTACAAAATAAGCCTAAGTAACCTAAGCAGAATTTAAACTAGTTCATTTATTAACTAGGACGGTAAAACAAAGAATGTCTAAGATCGCAGTTATTAATATTTTTATAATTTATTTACAAATTACAGGTTGTAATTTATTGTCCAAATGAATTAAATTAAAGAATTAAATGTTTATTTGTTATAATATTTTATCTCCCAAAGTTAATTTTATTCATAAAACGTTGACCACTTTTCTGACATAAAACTCTTTGTTAAGATTTAATAAAGTACCGTTCGTTTTTGGACGGAGCTTCTTGATAAACCGTACGTTTTACTTTACAATAACGCACAAGTAAGTAATGAGATACAATACGATATTGAAATTGGTGAAATAAGAGACCCTTTACGAGCAAATGTGTTATAAAATAAATTACCTAATAACTCTGAAACTCCGTCACGTAGGTACTCACGTCTATCTACCTTTTATACACATACAGCTGAATTGTCGATTCCTGCTCACGTGTCCATTTGGTACATCGATTTATAAATTCTAGATAGTTTACTTTATTACGTGCTCTAGTCACGTTCCATAGTTGGTTCTTCCCACAGTGGAGATGCCTCATCCACACATATCTACTCGGAGACCAACTAGGTGACAAAACAAATAACTCTGTTTTCTTAGTAAATTCTTTCATGTATCGTTACCAAGTATTCTCTTATCTGAAACTTCTATCTTATTAGCTATGTACTAGCTGTTTCGTAAAACAATTAAGTCTGTACAATTAGGTAATGTTCTAAGAATAACAATTGCGACTTCGCGAGGATTATTCTGCTGTGGTTTACCTGGGTTTGGCAATTCATATTATTCATAGACTTAGAAAGTAGGGTCTCCTTAAATTGCACAGTGGTATACCAGCTACAACATTAAGTTATGCAACGGGCCGGGGTGTCGACTACTGAGCCGCCGAACAACACTGTTGTGTAATGCGCTAATGAGTAATAACTTAATTGAACTTGCATAATTTTAAAGCACTGCATAGTACCTACCTACGTTTGTTAATCTTTAACGAGCAATTACAATATCATAAGCAAAGATAGTTTAGAATTTCTTTACGGCAATGGTTTATTATAGCGAGTAAAAATGAAGTTGATTATATTGCAAAGTTTGGTGTTTATATAAATTATGAAAAGTACTTAGTTCTGATTCATGATTTAACTAGCATTTTCCCATGACTTCGTCCGCGTGGAATAGATACTCAGGGCAACATTATAACTTTTTGGGTACTTAATTTATTACTTTCAATATACGTATAACATAGACAGATTTCAGTTGGAATAAATACTCATTTATTTATTATCAAGTGCCTGAATTCAAAGTTTCATTATTTTATCTTCAATAATGACAAAAAAATAGCCATGTTGATTTTCAGACTTTACCACTCCATTTCTAAAAAACCTGAAATACTTGTTTACTCATTTATCGAGAAAAGTACTTGTGGTGAAGTTCCGAATAAAATATTCTAACTAATCTTGTTTCCCCATACAAATTTAAGACTCCGTTTCACATTAGGGGTGAATTATATTGAAAAATATTCTTAGTGCACCATTCGACCTCATTGAAGATATGAATCTCAAGACCCAGCGGTTTGCGCCGTGCGTTGATATATCAGTCAGTTTCTTCTTTTAATGGAACCCTTAACCCTTATATCACAATATTTCCCGTCTGCTACATTGGATTCTAAAATCGTTGTTGTTTTCATAATCAGGGACCCAATAAACCATACAAAAAATACACATGTTGATTTTCAGACTTTATCATTCCATTTCCTCCTTTTAGGGGTTGAATCCAGAAAAAATCCTGACACACTTGTTTACTAATATATCAATAGGAGTACTCCTGTGAAGTTTCGAATAAAATAGTGTAACTAATCTCGTTTCCTCATATAAATTTTCTTCCCCTAATTTACCGTTACGGGTTAAATACTGAATCATCCGGGCTTGTCTAAACCATAAAAGGAACATCTGTGCAATATTTCAGCTTCAAGTCCAAGGGTAAGGGATGGGTGTTGATCAGTGAGTTAGGACTTTTCTTTCGCTTGTACTAAAGGTGCTATTGAGCCTGCTTTCTCGCGTTGTGTATATGCTGTCCAGGGAGCGGCGCGTGCGGCGCACTTCCATGTTTTGTTTAATTGCTGGAGGATGTATGAAAACAATATTGTGGACTTAAAACCAATGACGACTTTCATCCCCTTTAAATTTAGGTTGTCTGGAAGAGATCGCTCTGTGCGATAAGACCGCCATTTGTACAATTGTATTACACAATGTAATTAGTTTTAAGTTCTTAAATGTTGATGTACAATAAAGAGTATTCTATTCTAATTTCGAGAAATCTTAAAATATCTCTTTCTTAATATTTAACTAATTTTTATGGATTTTACTTAAAAAATTACGGATTTGCATACAAACGTTCATTTATGACCCCTAAGGGTAGAATTTCGAGAAATCCTTTCTAAGTGCACCCTTGACCTCATAAGGAACCTAAGTAGCTAGAACCAGCGGTTTGGGCTGTGCATTGATATGTCAGTCAGTATTAATTTTTATATAAATAGATATATCTACCTATTAGCATGTTCGCTTGCACATCATAATAAATAAAAAAGAGTTATACGGCCAATTCGATATTACAGCTACTTAGGTCCTCTACAAAATTTATGTCATTTGGTCGTTGTAGTAATAGAACAAACCAAATCAGGTTCGTCCACCAGGTTAGTCATTACTTCCACAATTTAAAGGTACAGAATAAAATTAATCCGAAATTGTCTAGTACACGATATTGTATTCCAATTATTATTGCGTTTATGTTTGTTGGCAATAACACGTTGGTGAGGGTGATGAGTGGTCCGCGCGACATCCGCCTGCCGTGATTCATGTCGGCGCGTGCGCGTGCGCCAACGCGGTGAGGACCGGAGCGCGTCTGGCGCCGTTGTGTTCTCGGAACAATCTCTCGCTGACCTTCCCGATCTCCACCTGATTTAAAATCACGTGTTTACAACATGCACTTGTCGCAGTACAAAATTTGTTATATCTACACGGATTATGATTAAGACACCTACTTAGTCATAATTATGAGTGAGAGAACATTTATTGATATATTCTTTTTCCTTGTTTACAGCGGCGAAGAACACAAGTAGTAACACGACCACGGATCCACTAGGGCCGCTACCAGAAGGTTGGGAGCAGGCTACGACACCAGAAGGTGAAACCTATTTTATAAACCATGCCGCCCGAACAACGTCTTGGTTCGACCCTAGAATACGTAAGTTTGGCTTTGATAATTCCCAGACGTTGCTCTATTCGTAAACAAAGTTGTTATTTTGACTCAAACGGTGTTGGTGTTTGCAGCACAACACTTACAACGCACCCCAGCGGCGGGTGCGGGCGCGGCGGGCGGTGGGTGGGCCAACGCGCAGCTGCAGGCTTGCCAGCAGAAGATACGTCTCCAGTCACTCCAGCTCGAAAGAGATCGCCTTAAGCAGCGCCAGCAGGAGATAAGGATTCAGGTAATGACAACGAAACAGTATTCTTGGTTACTATTACTCACGTGTTTACTTCTATCGTTTGACGGACAGCTGCCCCGCCTGACCTCGCGCGGGGAACATTTCTAGTTGCAGGAGTCCCTTTCGGTCGAACCTTGCGGACGTTTGGCTGCCCGCCAGACGATTAGTTCAGTGAAATACGTGATACAATCTTCTATAACATGTTGTGGACAGTAAGGAATTAAGAAGTACAAATAAATTTTCAGCAAGAACTCATGGCGCGGCAGTCGACGTCGATAATGTCGTCACTGGCGAACAGTGCTGGTGCGGTGGCGAGCACGGAGTTATCGCTGGACCCGTTCTTATCGGGTCTCACTGACCACCAGCGACAGGAGTCTGCTGACAGCGGACTCGGCATGGCGGTGCCTCGGGTGGGTGACGGAGACGGCCTGTTCTCCATCCCACACACTCCCGAGGACTTCCTGGCGGGGATGGACGACCGCATGGACTGCAGCAGCGAGGCGGGAGCGAACATAGACTCCACCGACATGGCCATCGGCGATAACCTGGACTCTACAGATGATTTGGTACCTTCTTTGCAGGTAACTTTGCTTTACGCTTTCAAGCTCACGTCAAAGACATTATATTGTAGATTGCTTTCAACGAAACTTTTCCAGTTAGAATCTATTCAATATAAACAAATGGTAAGCAAATAGGAGGTCGATAAGGCCGCGGTCCTGTGTTCCTTGTAAGGGTCACAAAAGCTAAGTTACCAAGTGCACGGTCGGTATTGGGATGGGTGACTGAAAAATTTTCAACCCGATTTTTGACCGTGCTTCGGAAGGCACGTTAAGCTGGTGGTCTGGCTTCTGTCCAAAGATAGAAGCCGTTCCCAAGGAGGGTTGGTGTCAGGAAGGCGATCGGCCGCAAAATCTAACGTCATAACCTAATAGCAGTATCTCTAGTAGCCTGAGGAACTGCTTTAATACAACATTGTTAGGATTAAAAGCAACATTGTAAAACATGCAGTGGCGGATTTACCAGTAGGAGTAGGCTGGAGCCTAGGGCGGCAGATTTTAGGGGGCGGCAAATATGGCCCATTTTTTTATGTATGTAAGTACTTACACAGAGAAAACGAGCCACGGAATTTTTTTTATGGACTAATTTTTGCGTTTACAAACGCGTAAATATATATGACCTGTTGATGAATGATGAATGAAAAACTTAATACTTACTATCTTTGTTTTACATCGAATCAGGTAAAAAAATAAATACGATATTCCTATAAAATTTTCGAAGTTAGTAAAATTGTTTAGGTTGTAGTTTATCTCGCTAATTTAGAATCTAATGTCTTTGATAATGTATGTCATAATAAATTAACATTACTCTTTTACTACACTCACACCAAACAATAATATTAAAATGCTTACTAATAATACGCTTAAGAAGCAATTGTGTACAGTCACTAATATGAGATGTTTCCATGTTGCAATTTATGTTGTCATGAATGGCGAGGGAAATCCTAAATCTTTATTATAATATAAGTCGGTTTTCCTCTCCACGATTTGCCAGAAATATTGTAGTTACCTACCTATCTAATAATGATGACTCACGAACATGGAAAAAAATGCACCTAATTAATTCGTTATAGATTTTGATAACATTGCTCCAAGAATTGCCTATCGTGTGCGTCATCAAATAATACATTTCTGGGCATCTTAAATCAAGCTAATTAGTATTTTTGTGAGCGAAATGTGCTTATCTCGCTTTTCCAACTGAGTCAAAGGATTAAGAGGACCCACTCAGATTACAAAAAATTATATCTTGGTATCTATGTCAAATATTATTTGTGTTTTTTTTAATTGCGCAGCACTGTATAGTACCCTAAATAAATTTTATCACACATATTCATGGGTTGACTGGAAGAGATCTCTTTTAGAGATAAGTCCGCCCTTACAAACATTGTATTTTATAAATTGTAACTTTTTTATGTGCAATAAAGAGTATATGTAAGTAGAACTCCGCGAATATGTTCTAGTCTTTCATCTCTCAATAAGGCGCGAACCGCATCGATCGGGTGTCGGGCGCGGACATCATTCTATTTCATTCAAATACCCTACCAAACACACGGCAATAAGGTCCCTAATTGAACAAATTCAACGCCAAAATGGTGTGCTATAGCCCGTCCGATGAGGGCCGTAGAATTTGTTCAATTAATGACCTTATTGCCATGTCTTTAGTTTAGTACGGTATTTGAATGATGTCCGCGCTGCGACCTTGCCCGACGCCAGATTGGTGTGCTTCGCGCCTTAGACACAGTACCATAGGTATGAGTTTTGATATTTTTCAAGCTCGATCAAACGTATCGTCTATTTTCATGCATTGTCCAATGTTTCTGATAGCTTACGCTAGAGGCGCTAGTGGGCAATGTAGAAAAGAGACGATGCGTTTGATCGAGCTCGAAAACTAACAAACTCGTACTAGGGGTACAGGTGTGCTGGTATTTTTTCTATTTTATTTCGTTACAAAACATTTACAAAATTTCGGGTGGAAATTTGGTTCCATTTTCTTACACGCTTATAACCTGTATGTTTGTAACTCGTATGTTTATAACTGACTCTTTGGGCTCGATTATAACCCACTTTAAACGGTCAGATTTCATTCACACTTTATAGATTTATGAAAGACCGATGACATTACAATAATTCGATAAGAATATCCCATTATCCTGATTAGAATCGCCAGGACTAATAAATTAAAGATTCGGACGAACCTAGGGACGCTAGGCGGTCGAGAGACTCCCCATGGGAGAGATGCTCGGTCGCCCAGTAATCCCCTAGGAACGGCCTACCTACTTGAGGACCCTCCAAGGTTTTCGCCTACTTAAAAACCCAGTAAAGCAGTGAGTGCCATCAGCGGCAAACTGCAGTAGTCACACAAAAAAAAACTAACCACATTTTCGTCTGAGTTCTATTGCGTTCAGCCGCATATTGATTAAGTCAAGTATAGGTACACCAGGTAACAAATGTCGGCGACATGTCAAGCGAAGTCGAGCGATTATTTTGACTTACCTATATTGGCAGAGGGTCAGGCAAAGTAGTGCGACTACGCGAAACTTCGCCTGACATATCTAATGACCTTATTGCCGTGTGTTTAGTAGGGTATTTGAATGTTGTCCGTGCCGTGTTCTTGCCCGAGCCAGATTGTTGTGCTTCGCGGCTGCAGAGGTCCTGGACTCCATCCCCAGGGGAGTACTGTATTTGGTTTGGTTAGTGGACCTTCTTAGGAAAATCTGTCGCCATAATAATAATGTTAACATAATTATTGTGTTCCGAAAATTAATGATAAGATAGCGAATCCCACTGTGTGTTTCCTTTTACAATTCCTAATAAATCTAACATCCGCAACTGGAATTACCCAGAAACTAACGTGTTTGATAGCATACTAAATATTAGCGGTTTCCTTATACAGGGTGGCCCATCCATCGTCCAAAAGAAAAATTTAGAAGCTCTATGCTATGGGGTATCCAAATCACCCCCATGTATGTTCAGCGATTTTTTGTAGTTTAGGAGCTAGAATTATTTTTAGATTTATTTTCAGTAATTTTCTACCGACATTGGTTTTCCTTTCTTATTTTTTTTTCCTTACGTTTACAGATGTTTTTTTTGTGTAATTAATTATCATGATAGTAGCTAACACCTGAAATAAAGCGGTTTGGCTAAGCATTGCAGAACTTACATAAAATTTTAAGGTCTGATTTTTATGAATGATCTTCATTGTTACAGGTTCTTAGCAGATTTTAAGAATGCTTAGAAACCTCTGGCACCCCTTACTATTTTTTTTAAGCCCTTAACATTTTTGACTACTGAACTCTAACAGTGATTTTGAACTTCAGATAAAATTTTTTGTAAGTTCTGCAATGCTTAGCCAAACCGCTTTATTTCAGGTGTTAGCTACTATCATGATGATTAATTACACAAAAAAAACATCTGTAAACGTAAGGGAAAAAAAGATCGGCAGAAAATTACTAAAAAAAATCTAAAAATAATTCTAGCTCCTAAACTACAAAATATCGCTGAACATACATGGGGGTGATTCGGATACCCCATAGCATAGAGCTTCTAATTTTTTCTTTTGGACGCCTATGGATGGGCCACCCTGTACAAACGTTAGTGCCGCAATTTGTTAATTAGGCATTTCAGATTAGCGACTTGAAATTGTAGCACTCTTTCTTCTCGGGGAAGTACCTCCATCTTACGGAAAACTCGTATCGTAATTCGTATTCATGTGTACTTCAGTACGACTCGACTAGTGTTGCGTTTTACGGGGTATCTACAGGATGGAAATAGGATTCAATTTTTTAATTATTATTAATCATGTGCTGTTAACACTGCTGTTAATATAACTGCTGTTATTACTAGCTGTTAATATCCTGTTAGCAACTAAGCTAATGCGTTTGTGCTAGGAACGGGTTCACGTCTGTAGTCTAACGGCGGCCGGGGATCGATCTCCGTTCACACAGAAACCGAGTTCACCTGCATGCGCGCTCGGCTACCGAGATTTTAAACAATTACCTTAAACGTTAATTCCGGAAAGACATACAAGGATTTTTCTAAGAGTAGGTATATATTGGGAAAAATCGTTGTCGGATTAAGAAGTTTTCCGAATTAGTCGATTTGAGAAAAGTATCTTTAAGAACTGCCACTCTGCCGGCTTAGTTATGGATTAGGTCATTTACCTCTTGTACTTAACCGTATGTGGTTAGTTTAAGGACTTATATATCAAAATAGTACTTAAGTGTTGAGTAACTGTTGGGGGTTAATCGTACTTTTCAATACTTACGTAGGTAATTATTATTGTGCGGAGTGTTGGTTATTACGTAAACGAGGAAGCAACTCGGCGCCATTCAGTATCTGCGGTTTATTGAAGCCTAATTGTTTTATTTAATTGTTACAGCTGAACGAGTTCACAAACGACATACTATTGGACGATGTGCAGTCGCTGATAAACTCGACGCCGAGCAAACCTGACAACGTGCTGACCTGGCTGTAGGCGTGCTCAATACAAACAAACTTTAAAATTAGTTATCGTAATTTTAGCGTACTTACTGCTTCGAACGCTGGTGTTGCCGCAGTGGCAACAAGATGTACATTTCAATATGTAAATGACAATAGTGCGATGTGTGCTTGGTGTTTGGACTGATGTGGTCGGTGCGTGAGGAAAGGACCTCTAGAATAGCCAAGAGCTCAGAATCGGTTTCGACGTCTCTGCATTTATACGAATGAGATAGAAACAAGAAATTCTGAGTGGCAGTGTAATCATAATTTTACAAACGCCTGTTTGAGTCTGAAGTAACATTTTCTAAAAATCGTGAATATGTTTATAATGTTTTTTTTTAATTATTATTTTAAGGGCATTGTATACAGTTAGCGCTCTGGCGCTTCAATAATGTAAGAAAACCAGTCCTCTGATCTTCTAATATCGAATCGTGAACTCAAGCCAATTGATAATTTGGGGTAACGTTTGGTTCGATATGAGAAGATACTCGGTCAAATAAAAAATGGGATTGAACAATTTCTCACTCTTGTACAGCTTGAGTGCGTATCGTTTTAAATTGGCATGTCTAATTTATGTACCAAAGTGTTCATGCTTAAGTGAAGACAGCGATACAGCTTTCAATATCATAGTTTATTTGACCGGGTTTCATGTAAAGTGCTTCTGGCTTGCTATGCCTAGGTTTATTAGTGTAGTATATAGAAGCCGCCGGGTGAGTGTAGTCAGGTGCCAGTTCGATGCGCCCGCTCAGGGAGTCATGGTGCAAACCTCCTTTCTTTACCGAAAGAAGCCGTGTTGCAACGCCTCTTCAACTTGATTTAGGTTTCCCATATTCTTTACCTGCAAGACTATCGGAAATCCTACAATTTCTCTTGTTATAACTACACGTAATGTTGTCTGAGTACGACTAAGTGACTAATTATATTATCGATAAACTTAAGATTGTGATAACATCTTGACATAACAGTGCCTTTGTTGTGCCTTTATAAAAAAATATTTATTGTGTTTAGATAAATGTTAAAATATTTCTACACTTTTTGTACTGTCAATCTTTTAATGTATTAATTTGACATAATTATGAACTACTTATTGTACTTGTAGTTATGTGTTTTGTCGACTTACACCGTCCTATGTATTTTTGGAGATTATTAATAGATGTTAAGTTTTATCGTTAACGTGAAGTAGATAATTATGTTGGCAACTATTATAATGGTTATAGTAAAGAGCGGTCGGAGTGAGGCGAGCGCTTGCGTGCGCGCACGCGAGGCGCGAAGTACTTCGCCTAGAGTGGACACGACTTGTGTTGATTGCATGCAATCGCTTAAAGAGTCAATTTTAATTAGGAAAATTGTGTATTATTAATAAAATAATGAGTGCGAGTGGAGGCGCGGTTGACGCGTCTTTCGGTGCGGACGGCCGCCAGTAGGCCTGTGCAATAATGGATTCGAAGTCCGTTTTGGTGCCAACTTAGATAGCTATCTTATCTGTTTACCGTCACATGATTTGAACTGTCCCCTATCTAATCTATCACTTGAATCAATCATATCTTGTCAAAACGGCACATCTCAAAATTACGTTTTAGCCCACCTAGTCTTTAGATGTTTTATAATGAGTGTGATGATGTCAGATAGCTTGATTTACAATTTTAAAATTAGGCCTTATGAAATGCTACATAGAAAACTTTGCCATATTAGTAAAATACTATTATTCTTATAAGACTTAATGTAACCTTCAATTATGATTAATAGCATGTATTAAGCATCTGTAACTATTGTTATTAGAGGTAACGGTGCTGGGTTTATGGGACATTTTATTTTGTATTCTGTAGATCCATTTTGTACTTTATATAGTATTCGTGTAACTCTCGTACTCCGTAAGGTGGATGCTTCTCATATTGTTCGGTTCATTATTCTCCAATGACTTCCTTCCATTTTGTATTCATTATGCTCCACGGAGCGGAATGGAGCATTGACCGTCGTCAGTAGATAATATTTTGGTCTGTGTCAGCGATTGAATATGTGTATAATTAATTTGCCTAACTACATAATATTCCGTTGCTTGAACACATTCAGAAACATTCCATGTTGCTTGCAGTTCGTGCCGGGCCCTAGCCTCGCTCATCTCAGAATAATATTCGGAACAATATATCAAGTGTAAAATAAATCATTTATTTCTTAAGTATAGTGTTTATAATTACAAACATATTTTCAGTCTGATAGCAGATGCAAGTTTTCTCTGTAGTGTATGTATTATGTGTATCAATGTCATAACAATGAAATTCATGAATTTACGTTTCATAAGAATTTAATTTACTTTAATTTCATTGTAAATAATTCAATATTCATTAATGAATGAAATAAATATTTGTTTTAATACCTTGATTTCAATTTCTTCTTAATTACCTATATACGGCTCGATCATAATTCGATATGCTTCTGCCAAAAAGAAAAAACAAAATAGATCAACAAATAATTTAATTAATAAATATTAAATTACATTAGTAACTCCACCAAAGGGTTAGTTGTTTGCCAAGCTGCAAGCTTCACGAGCGCCGCACCTGCAAGCAAATCAATGAAGCTCATGCAACTGCAATTTTACAGCCTATATTCAATGAAATTATTAGTGTTTTAATCTTGATACTCAAAAATTAAGAAGGCAGTACTACTTTGTAAGCGGAGTAAATAAGAACTCTGACACCTTATCAATACTTAAATCTGTTAATGGTATCTATGCTGTTGTAACAAAGATAAAAAACAACTTCAGTCCAGCATGCGATAAAGTCATAGAGGGATAAGAATAGTTCTGTAAACATTATAGAGACCGTCCTTTGATCACATGATGATTTTTTTGAAAATTTTTAGGCCTTTTCCTGCCTGTTGATATGTGGTGAGGACTAACGTAAAGTAAAACTATCGTAAAAGTATCATAAAAATACAGGTATAATCTAAAAATGTCCCAAAAGACATATTAAGTTACGACGAGTTAAAGTCACGTGTCATCAACGCAAAAGGTAACGTGATATCTAACTACACTCCCCCTCCCTCTTGTGATATTTCGTGTTTTTTTCTGAACCCCCTTTCAAGCATCACGTGATTAATGGACGATCCGTTGGTTTTTGAACCACACAACACCACTGTTTATGCAATTTCAACGGGGCAATCTAAAAGTGTAATTTTTTACAAATGTCTTAACAATAGAAAATTAAAATACTGCAATTGTATGCAGCCAAAGACATTGTTAGAAATTCAGGTTTCAAATTGCATTATATTTTTTGTTATACTTATTATTTTTCTTAGAAAAAAATATGAGTCTGCGAATCAAACCCTTTTAGTCCAGTCAACGAGTTCAAAAACGTGAAAAATAGAGATAAAGCTCCTAAAAATATGAGCAATAGCTCATTGGATTCGGAACGACCTCTAGAAAAATGAGTTTTGAGGATTTTACTGCACGTAAAAAATTGCAATTGTTATTAACAAAATAAGATGAAAAAAAAGAGGTATTTACGTTTTTGTTAATAACTCATAAACTATTAATATTTACGATATTTGGAAAAAAGGTCCTTAAAGAGGAGGAAATTTCCAAAAAAAAAGTCCCAGCTTTCGGACCTCTACCTCTATTATTTATAACTTTAATTTAACGCTGAAAATAGGGTTCCGCGCAGCCATTACGGCATGGGCGCACTGCCGTTAAAGACAGTTTCTTACATAAAATTATTTTTTATAGTAACAAATATGAATTTAAAAATTTAAATAAATTATGGTGTCATCCAGATACTTGAAAGAATATATTCCCGTTGGAAAAAAATTTTTAAATTAATTTTTCAAAAAGTTATGCAATTGTTAATTAACGAATTTTTTTACTATCTCCGTTTTCATAAATGACGACATAAAAATTTAAATAATAAACCTATAAATTTTTGGCTCTGTAGAGCTCTTCTTATATATATACTTAACAAGATCCCGCGATAAAAGTTTATTAAAGTTAATTATTTTGTTTATAATAATTTTTTAAAGTTAACAAAAAATGAAAAGTCTAAGAAATGTTATTAAAAAATTTTTTTTAAACAAATGTTATATTATTGCTGCTTTCTTATCCAACAATGGCATTAAGTAACATCGGAAATTTTTTTTTTACATCATTTGTTAAGAAATTGTTTATAAACAAATAGACAAGTTTAATATTTAAAGAAATTTTTTTTTTACCATTGTGTTGTCTTGGCAAAATAATGATTTTTAAAAAAAAAATTTTTTCTTAAGTAATTTTTTTTATTGTTTATAATCGTTTTTTTTATATTTCGATTGTTTAAATAATTAGTTAAGGAATGATTTTTTCTTTAAAAATCATAATTGGCATTTCTTCATAGGTAAATAGAAAAAAAAATTTTTTTATCAATAATTTCATTGTTTGTTAACTTAACAATTTGTTATAAACAAATTCTAACTACCGTTATATTTTTTTTCTAGAGCTAAAAAAAATAACAAAAACAGCCATATATATCAAAATACAAAAAATCGTATAATATTTAAAAGCGTTATAAAAAATAGAAAATTTTTTTTTTTAGTATTTTGATATATATGGCTGTTTTTGTTATTTTTTTTAGCTCTAGAAAAAAAATATAACGGTAGTTAGAATTTGTTTATAACAAATTGTTAAGTTAACAAACAATGAAATTATTGATAAAAAAATTTTTTTTTTTCTATTTACCTATGAAGAAATGCCAATTATGATTTTTAAAGAAAAAATCATTCCTTAACTAATTATTTAAACAATCGAAATATAAAAAAAACGATTATAAACAATAAAAAAAAATATTTAAGAAAAAATTTTTTTTTAAAAATCATTATTTTGCCAAGACAACACAATGGTAAAAAAAAAATTTCTTTAAATATTAAACTTGTCTATTTGTTTATAAACAATTTCTTAACAAATGATGTAAAAAAAAAATTTCCGATGTTACTTAATGCCATTGTTGGATAAGAAAGCAGCAATAATATAACATTTGTTTAAAAAAAATTTTTTAATAACATTTCTTAGACTTTTCATTTTTTGTTAACTTTAAAAAATTATTATAAACAAAATAATTAACTTTAATAAACTTTTATCGCGGGATCTTGTTAAGTATATATATAAGAAGAGCTCCACAGAGCCAAAAATTTATAGGTTTATTATTTAAATTTTTATGTCGTCATTTATGAAAACGGAGATAGTAAAAAAATTCGTTAATTAACAATTGCATAACTTTTTGAAAAATTAATTTAAAAATTTTTTTCCAACGGGAATATATTCTTTCAAGTATCTGGATGACACCATAATTTATTTAAATTTTTAAATTCATATTTGTTACTATAAAAAATAATTTGATGTAAGAAACTGTCTTTAACGGCAGTGCGCCCATGCCGTAATGGCTGCGCGGAACCCTATTTTCAGCGTTAAATTAAAGTTATAAATAATAGAGGTAGAGGTCCGAAAGCTGGGACTTTTTTTTTGGAAATTTCCTCCTCTTTAAGGACCTTTTTTCCAAATATCGTAAATATTAATAGTTTATGAGTTATTAACAAAAACGTAAATACCTCTTTTTTTTCATCTTATTTTGTTAATAACAATTGCAATTTTTTACGTGCAGTAAAATCCTCAAAACTCATTTTTCTAGAGGTCGTTCCGAATCCAATGAGCTATTGCTCATATTTTTAGGAGCTTTATCTCTATTTTTCACGTTTTTGAACTTGTTGACTGGACTATTTAGAAAAAAAGAAAGAAAAATCTTTTATTCAGTTGAATAATGCAAATAGGTAGTAATTTTGTACCTATGTGGGTGGTACGGACGACAGCAGAACAGGGGCTTTATCACCGTCTGAAGATTCTACCGAGTTCTTGTTGTAAAAACACGTGTTGAGAGACTCCATTTTTAACTCATTATTTTGTTACTTTAAGTACCTACATTTTCACTCGATATTGGCGCGAAACATGTGTCGCGAACGCCATTAATATAAAAGATGAAGAAGAAAGTAGCGACAAAACTGAGTCGCGTAGATAGTGTCATAGTACGAATTAACGATTCTATTCAATTTAGGTCTTAAATTGGAACGCGATAAAAGATGGTGGTAGTAGACTACCCAAAACTCAGATTTCTTCAATAAATGTTTGTGACATATAGCGCAAAATCGATTAGAAAAATTGACAATTTGTGGCACAGATAATATAATACTATACAATGACATTATAAGTAAAAAGGTGTAGATATGTTATAAGCCCTCAGTAAGCGACACGTTAAAATGTGGCTAACTAGCCACATTTGACCTCAGTCAAAGAGTATATAATCACTACGTTTTACCTCAGTGTCAGTGTCGCGCCGTCAACGGACGCACCTCACGTAGTAATGAGTGCTTCCTTAAGAGGAATAAATGACTCTTTATTTAAAATTGTTCTAATTTTTTAGTTCCCAATCAATGATATTATAAGTAAAAAGGTAAATTCATGTGTGCGTTAGTGTGCCGTTTTTGAAGATCGAATGTTGTATAGGTAACCTATCTACACCCTTTTCTAGTGACTTGCCTTATTAAATTAGGTTCTTACAAAAGCAATTGCCGATTTTTTGTGACACTATATTTCTCACCTATTCTATAAATATTTTATATCTAGTAAATAAATTTAAAGGACCGGTTTCACAAGTTGTCAGTAGGAAATATCTGGCTTATAAATTTATACTCTTGTATGGACTTTATGTCCGTTCGCTAATTAAACAGTCGCAAAGAGTATTTAATAAGCAGTTTGAGAAACTCAAAAATTTAAAAGAAACGTTAGTACGGCAATTAGTATGGGCAAAACGTTTTATTTTAAAACTTTCATACAAATCTGCAAAATATCATAGGTTAGGAGCTAATTAATATTACAATAACTATATATAACTACCCACCATCACCTTTTACCAAAGAGCATTTTACGATGTGATAAACTCACCGCTGGCTCCTTGAACCTCTCGTCCTGAGGAAGCTCGCGGTTGGCAATCAGTTGTTTGAAGTATTCCACGGACAGCTTAGGAGTCCTCGGCCTGTCTGGGTGTGTGATATCTACATAGTAGAATCCAAAACGTTCACTGAAAATAGTAAACATGTTTAAAAAAAAAGATAAATATCCGATCGCAGATAACCAAACTAAAATAATGACTAGGAAGCTAGGAAGACCCGGGGTGCACGATCGAACAATGGCCGCGAGATCGGATTTAGAGCATTTTTCAATTATTTATTAAAAATATCTGAGTGTTTTTAACAAAGTTATTATATCATTATTGTGTCTAGTATTGTATGTATTTTAATATTAGTACTTAAGTATATTAAATGAGCATAAGTTTTTTTCGTATCCCTGTTTAATATTTTATCTCAATTTTTTACTTATTTAGGCTCTATAGCGGTTTATAATAGTATATTTTCTATTGGAAAAACAATTTTCGCATAGTATTATTTGCCATTATAATGTTGGTATCATCTGAAAGATAGTTGTGATAGACTGTGTTCACATCACTTCCAAAAATCCACAAAATAAGAAAATTTTGACGTTAATGTAGTGTACGCCTGTAGGTACTCTTTCCATCGAAGTTTTGAAAGTGCCTGAGAATCCATGTGGCACCCCTTGTCTTGGTGTCAAAACAAGAAATTCCCTTTTTGCTTGCTAATTATCGCTACGTGCCACCAATTTCGTGCGTTTCTACCCGAAAGCGACCAAAGTCCAATCTGTAAGACTAAGCCTGCTCTCTACTATGAGTTATAGCTTGATAAAAAATATGTGTACCTACATCATTTGATGGTTTCGGCTATATAGATAAGCGAATCTATGTTCATCCTACCTATGAGACAAGTTACTTTTTATCGGAAAAACAAAATTGATGACGGTATAGAGTTTAAGTACCTGTCTAGTTCTTTTGATAACTTATTTTTTTTATATATTTTCACGAGGAACCTCTTGTCCTCAGATCTTTTGTTTTCATCTTGCTGTTATGCTTAGGCCAAAAGTGGAAGGGTGTTTCACCCCGCAATTCTAAACGACTGACTATCTTACTACCTACGTACCTTTTTACGGAGAGGACTTATGTATTTATATGCATCATACCTGCAGTACGATGCAAATGCAGGAATAGGCAGGAGTATGTGTGACTCAGAGTTAGATGCGTTCCCCCACTACCTGCAAACATCCTTTCCGGGTATCCTGCCTGCGACTGACGACAGCGACCCGGGATCGCAAAGTTTTCGTTCTCACCGGGAAGATCGTACTACCTACGTACATATTGATCACCTTCATTGCAAAAACTAATGCATGTTAGTAGTTCAGAGTTATATTTCTTCAGATGTGGTAAGATTAATAAAACGGTCGTGCAGTTAGGTGGACTATGTCCTACCACTAAAATCCGAATACAAATTTGTGCTAGAGGAACTTTTTTCTTCTAATTTCCCGTACAGTTCCGTAGAGGTTTTATAGTCGACAGGCATCTCCTCACTCTTCAGGCGAGTCTCACAGTCACCTAGAGTCTGCAGAGTTCAAGTCGAAAGGGAGTAGCAGACTTGACGGCGTCTCCAAGGGCTCTTTGGGGATATAACCCGAACCTCTGGATCTAATTAAACTATTAGATCACGGAGGTGGTATGACATATACTGCATGGCAGCGTAAAATGCAGATATACAGGGTGTAAAAGACAGACAAACGAGAACCATGTATTCTGCTCACCATCATAACATTTTTTTTCCTTTTTTTATACCTGGGAAATTGATAGTTACGATTTTATTGAAGGTCAAAGTCATATTTTTTTTTTTTATGAAAACGTATTCTATACGTTATTTCTTAATTATTGTCCAAAGAAACATTATCATTTTTTTTAGTATTTCATTACAAAAAGTGGCTTCAAAACGTTAGCGTTCAATGTAGCTCACTCGATGCGCACGGACACTAACGAACGGGGCCGCCGTCAAGCAAAATTAACGCGGTTTTGCGAGTTGCGTGCGAGTTGAGCCCTTTACATTGCGCGGTACAATTTGCAATTTTTTTTAACACCAAAAAATAAAAATCATTTCCCAGCAATATTTTTTTGAAATATGTCTTATTTTGATGTATAGAATACATGGTTCTCGTTTGACTGTTCATGTTTTTTACACCCAGTATATAGGTATGGCAAATACCCCTTACTATAAATTTAATAAATAAGGCAGACTCACGAGAATCCAGCCCGCCATTCGAAGTTATCCATGAGCGTCCAGGCGGTGTAGCCGAGTACACGAACTTTGTCATCGTAGATCACGTTCAGAATCTCACTGAGGTAGTCCTGCGGCAATGTTTAGAAATGTTTTATCATCAGAACACATCAAACCTACACTATAGGTGTGATGTGAGTACCTATAGCAAATGCAAACTTGGAAATATACACTGAAAAATTTAAATCGATGAAGGCGGGCGGGAAGTCGATTCTTTTAAGTGTATTTTTTCTAAGCTTAAATCCTTTTTTTGTATACGCGCAAATTCAAATTATTAATTTATAAATATATACGCGTTTGTTAATGCAAAAATAATATAAATGCAAACTTGTCAATTTTCCAGCAGGGATTTTATGACCAAGCGGAGTGGATTTTTTATAACAAATATTTGTAATATAAATTTTGCATTTGATCAAATCACTTAAGGATTGGATCAATTCTCTGTTTTTATCATAGACACAAGGTAACAATGTTATCTACGTTACCGTACCGTGCATTGTATGATATAATCTATTAAATAAAAAGAAAAGTCCAGACTCAGTGGGTGACTGATCAACGCCCAACCCATACCTTTAGACATAGATAGCTGAAATTTTGCACCGAGTTTTTTCAAAATTCTACCCCTAAGGGGGTAAAACTAGGGAATAACAGTTTGTATGAAAATCCGTCATTTTTAAAGGGTTGAATTTCGAGAAATACTAAAATACTCCGTTATTTTAGAATTTCTCGAAATTTAACCCCTAAGGGGACGAAAGTTGCGTATGGGAAATTTGTAATTTTTATAGTAAAATTAAAAAAAATGGTTTCAGGCTTTTTCGTTAAAAATTAAGAATGGAGTATTTTAGGATTTCTCGAAATTCAACCCCTAAGGGGATAAAATAGGGAAATGAAAGTTTGTATCGGAAATCCGTAATTTTTATAGTAAAATATATAAAAATTGGTATATGGAATTTCTGTTAATATAAGAATGGCATATTTTTTGGATTTATCAAAATTTTACTTTAAAGGTATAAAATAGGGGATGAAAGTTTGTATGAGAAATCCGTCATTTTTGTAGTAAAATGCATAACAATTGGGTACGGGTCGCTGACTACGAACACTACATCGATTTTAAAATCCGACGTGAAGGACGTAAAATACCATTATCACTATAAGGGTTCCGTTAAAAGAAGAAACTGGCTGCTGGGTCTAGATTGCAAAATTTTGCCGTGCTTTTGGGCAAAAGCTAGTAATTAATATATATTAAACATAGTTCTATTAATAATAGTTCATAAAAAAAGTAATACTAACGTTGAAATATTGGATGCGTCCATAGTCTTCTAGAGTACCACGATCGGAGAAGCCGTTCTCAGTGATGTAAATTGGTGGGTCATTGTAGGAACTCTTACACCAGCGCAGAAGATTAGCGAAGCCGGTAGGCACTACCTATAACAAAAAAATTTAAATTGATAAGAAGTCTCACGTCGGCGTCGATCCTAATTTCTTATACTCTTTTATAACTTTAATGTAGCAATCTTATAAAAAATACTGTTATGCTTACCCTGAGCCATTCGGACGCAGAATCACCTCCTACATTCATGGTGGTAACAGCTCCGATATCTTTTAGCCACGAAGGAGATTTGGCGGTGGGGTCTACACCAGCTCCCGTAATCAAGTGTGTAGTGTAGTGGTTAATGCCGAGGAAGTCAGATGTGCCCTTTATCCTCTCGGTCCAGTAGTAGTCGAACTGTTCCAGGCGGGGCTTGGGTAAACCTTCCGCAGCACTTTGTTGAGCCACGTTCTCGACCATAACGGCGGGATAACCACCCTGTTCGGTGAAGATAGGGTGCGCGAACCAGCCAAACTAAAATTTGACAAAAATATTAAAATTATTCCAGTAGGGATCAAATATTTTTTATTTAGCAAAAAGTTTTACTCACTTTGAACTGGTTGGCTACTTCAGCTAATGCTACTTGTTCGTCATCCTCAGGATTGCTGGGTTCGTACCAGATCGAATTAATGGAGATCATAATTTTGCCATTTTGTGTTGGACGGTACGAATCGTTGTACAGATGGTAAGCCTCAGCGTGCGCCTTCAATAAAGTATCACTGCATAAATAGTTGCCGACACCGTGACTGTCAACGGCAGGTGCTTTCTTCTCATCACCGTAGGCATCTTCGCAGATTTCATAGGGCTCGTTGAAGGTAATCCACGATTTAATTTTGTCTCCATACTCACGGAAGCAGAAGTCAGCATAGTCGTGGAAGTAATCGACCAACTTGGGGTTTGCCCATCCTCCTAAATCTTGCAGAGTTTGTGGTAAGTCCCAGTGGAATAATGTGACCTAAAATTGTAATTGATATACGCTTAAATGAAAGTAAACTTCCTGAGGGTAGTAGTAATTAGTAGTAAATAATATTTACTACTAATTACTACTACCCTCAGGAAGTCTGATTATGCAATTTTTCATAATTATTATACAAACGTTAAATTTATAGGTTTTAGTAACTGTTTACTTTAAACTGTATGCTTATGGTAAATCCTTATGATATAAAAAACCAAGTCGAAAGATGGGACTTGCTCATGTCAATGCTACTTGTTTGTCTTAATCATCATTTACAATACTATAAACTTTAACTGCTAAATCACTTACTAATGGTTCGATGTTCTTTTCAGCCAACGCATCCAGCAGATCATGGTAATAACGGACTCCATCGGGATTGATGAAGTCCACGCGACCCGTCGGTAAAAGGCGAGCCCAAGAGAAGGAGAAGCGGTAGAAATCTACACCAATGTATGACAGTTCTTCCACGTCCTCCTTGTATCTATTGTAGGAGTCACAGGCAATATCGCCATTGGTGCCATCGGCGATCATCTCTGGACGCGTGTGGGAGAGACGGTCCCAGACATTTTCGCTTTTGCCTAAAATATAGGAAGGAAATGTAATAAAATATCGTTTCGATGCCGAACCGTTCGATTGCATAAAGTCTGTGCAATTTAATGTAGGTACAGTAAATAGGGAAACCTAGGCAAACGTTTATCGTTAAATCGAAAATGACATAAGGAAGGGCAGGTTAAGAGTACTGATGATTGGGTGATTCGTATTTTTGAATCAATGTTGTTTTTAAGAAAAAGTCCATACAAGAAGACTACATATTTTTTCATAATTTGAAACTTAACTAAAATTAAATTAAAACTTAATTTATAAAAATAGGTAAGGTAGTATAGAATAGAAAAATTTACGAAAACGTTCAAAAAATGACGAATTGTCAATCACACACGAAATTATATGAATTTTCAGGCTATAAGTAGATAAATTGGACGTACTCATTGGATTACTTTTATCTCTTCCAAATAAACTCTCTTGATGTATCTATCAATTGACGTTTTTGACCTGATATACCTATGCTACGATGATAAAAATATTTTTCTTTATCGTGTCTTTGAAGAACTGATACTTACCGCTGACATTCCAAGAACCTTCAATCTGATGGGCTGCTGTTGCCACGCCAAAAGTGAAGCCTTCAGGAAATTTGGTGTATTGCGCCAATGATCTGCGTAATAGGAAAAATATTATGTTTAATTTGATTTGATACCAACAGGTCAACTACATTAAAGTAGTTACTGGAATTTTACTGGAAGGCCTCTTACGTTACATCTTTGGCACAGTAGTTTAGATCAAACGTTCACAGACCTCCATTTCAAATTAGTTGTTTATAGATATAACAATATTCCCCGGCCTGCTGAAATGTTTTAGACTAATCTGTTGGGGTTGTGAGCTTGTGTTGGTTCACTCAAAGTTTAGTTCAATTCTTTTCTTAATTAATGGCGTTGCGATAAATAAAGATTACAGATTTTGCCAATGTCAAGTGAGAAATTGTATCTAAAGTAACAATCAATTGTACGATAAATTGAGTTAAAAATCCATTTTTAAATTCCATTTTTGCTAAAATTCACTATGAAGGTTGTTTGTTTACTTATATTTCGCTCTTAGGCCACCGGTTCGAAGTCAGCGATGTGCGGGGCGGCGAAGGCCCGAGAGCTGCGCGGCGCGGCTGGCGGCCTCGCGGATCGCGCGCCGCTAGAGCGACGTAGTGTTGTATTAAGAGAAATTAGTGTCTTTGTCCTATCAAAAATCATTGAAATAATTTGCCAGCGGGAATTTGGAAACGTCGGTCTATAAAAAGCAAAATACTATGTTAATACAGAGATGCGGGCACCGCTTGACCAAAGCGTATCACTTGTGCATCGTTCCCCGCGCCGCGCCGCTTCGCTGAATTCGAGTCCGCGGCCCTACAGAGACTCCAGTCTCTCAACACGTTTTATTAGAACAAGGGAACTCGGGAGAAACTCCGTAAGTTAAGTTACTTATATATTTAAATTAATAATTTATTCTTAAAAATTAAAGATTTTTTAAATAGATGTAAAAGCGAAATAAAAGTAATTAGTTAATTTCAGATATTAATATTGGGAACAAACAACCGTAATATTGATATGATAAAAGGACGAAAATATTTGTCGTAGAATAAGTTAGGAATTAGGTAGCGGTCTATCCGTATCTATAATATTATATTCAGATTGAAAAGTCACTCCTAGTTATTTTGTAGTAAAATATGAAATATCCTTATACTTCATAAAATAATTTTATACAAATTAAGGATAGGGATATCATATCATATATGAATTTTTTCTCGCTTGATCTATATAATGATAATAAGAAATTCCACGTATAGTTAGCAAGGAGTAAACCAAACTATCTTTAAAGGTTATCACTATAAGAGCATAATATATTATCATACATTATTATTGAACTTGTTTTAATTAATACACTAACGAGTGATTTATATTACTCATTAGAGGAGCTTCGGTACAAACTCCGCAGAAGCTCATATGTTTCATAATAAATTAATTATTATTAATTTATTTGCGAATGTCACTAAGTATCGGTTACAAATTATGTTAGGTATTGATTTCTTACAGGTATTTACACGTTAAAACCTAATGCCAAATCCTTAAGCAATATTGTCGATATCAAGGTACATACTTAAATGCAAGCAGTCAAAACTTTGGCATAAGATATCCTAATGTGTCGAAGTGCTGATTGGTGATTGTAGTCATGACACATGCATGAGACCATTTAAGAGCGTGCATTCATCGAAGTACCTATAATATTTTTTTCGCTGTATTGTTGTTAGATACACATGTCTATGTGACCACATACACACATAGACATTAATAAGTCCACTAGCTAAGAAGACCCGGGGTGTACCCGCGAGCTCGGATTTAGACAATTTTACATTAAATTATAAAAAATACCTAAGTGCATTTAACAATGTTATAATATCATCATTGTAGCATTATATGTATTTTCATATAATAAATACATAAAATGACTTTAATTTCAAAGACATTTTAAAATTCCACATTAAAATTTACCCATTTAAAAATATTTTTTGGTATTCCTTTTTAGTATGTTATTTAAACTTTTTACTTATTTGGGCTCTGTAGTGGTTTAGAATAGTATATTTTCTATTGGAAAAACCATTTTTGCAAAATATTGTTTGCCATTATAATGCTGGTATTTCATCTGAGAAAGATAGCTCCAAATTGCGCTATAGGATTCACCTTGCTTTAAAAAAACTGTAAGTGTAAATTAAAATATCATCAAGAATTAATATTTCTATAATATTTAATTTCTTTGCAAAGTCTTTTCACATCGCTTCAAAATTAGGTCTGAAAAATCCATAAAATATGACAAATTTGACGTAAATCGAGTACGTAATTTTATAATAATTATATAATGGTAAAATTTGGCTTACGGAAGCTTTTTCTAATGACACTTTATTTTAATTCTTATCAAACCTCGTTCGTTAATGGTTTGGGATATGTCTTGTCACTGAATGCACAAAAGTATTCAAAACTAAACACTAAAATTAGGCGTCTAAAGCAACAACTAACGGATTGATTGGTTCGTAACTGGTTATAGGGCGGTTGATTCTATAAACAATTGACTCACGTGTGGCAGATTGCAAGCAGAATGACGCCGATAAGCGTCAATTTCGCCATGGCGACGACTTTTTGTTGAGCGTAACGTTGGCTTACTGCCAACAATTCACAACACCCCACCTTTTTACTTACCCATAATATAACGGTATCTCGAGAGTCTCGTAGATCTTTGTTTCTTACAGATAAAAGTCACACTTGGTAACTGAAAGATAATTTTGTATTATATAATCTTGCAATGGTTCAATATGGTTTAAAATTTATTGATTTTACTTTGAGCCTTCAATATTAACTTACATAAGTATTTTTACAAGGTAATTTTATGCTTTCTATAACAAAATTGATATGATTAGTGTGGGATTCAGGCTTTTATAGGTATTTACAGGATGGCCCACCATTAGTGGTCCATAAAAACTGTCTGATAGCTTGTTTCAAACCCTACAAAAATTGTTCTACACCATGTATCAAATGTTAACCATTTGCGTGCTATCGAAAGTTTGGCGGTTTCTTCCATCAATCTTCTTCACAAAAATATGCTTACGTGTTAAAATAGACTACTTGTTACACAACAAAACAGTATGAAAACATTTCAAAATTTGTACATAATGTTTTTGAAAAAACCAATCATAAAATTTTATTCCTCTTGTAGATAATTTCATTATTTAAATATTCATATGAGAAAAAGTTACACCTTGTTAAGAAAAATCATTCGTTTTCTCGTTTTCTGTGAATGTTTTTAGTGCGCCAATGCAGAAGCATGGTCGCCAGCACTTCATCATCATCATAACATAATTCGACCCACTGCTGGGACCGAGACATCTCCTTATCATCGAAGGAGGTTTAGCAGTAGTCCACCACGCTTGCCCAATGCGGATTGGTGGACGGAGTATAAGGTGATCAGTACTCCTTTGCTGATCCATTAGTCGCCTTTAGGACACCCATTATAGGATATGGGGTGATGCTATTCTACTCTGCCGGCATCACACAGCTGCCAGCACTTATCGTCGCCTTAAAACCTCGGTGACGCTATTTGGCCAATAACATGCAATAGTCAGTCAGTTAAAAACTTGCTTCTTAGTTATTCATATACATATTATAAAAACTAAAATACTACAGACGCAACTTGCCATTCATTGAATGTCATTTCGTGTAAGTTAATGAATTTTCCTTACGTTAGCCTTGCAAAGGCCACTGACGCCTTTATTGATAGAACAATAGTTGATTTGCATCATTAATAAGCCGAAATGCTCTGTTGTTTAATGTTGCTTGACGAATGAAGCAGGATATTGTAAATAAACAATTTGTTCGGGATGTAATAATACTACACGTAATTACACACTCACTATTATTATGATGCAACAAATAAACAATAAAACAAAAAAATATGAATATTCATAAATTAAATAATGATAGAATTATTTAATTTATGAATATTCATATTAAAGTTGAATAATAGGTATTTTAATAATAGTTATAAGTATTGTATTAGTATCATTTTACATAAAAAGTTTTTTTTACATTTCCTATACATAATTGGCCCGTTGCACCAAGTTATAAGTTTTGCAATTTTGCATACAAATAGTAACTTACATCGAGCTTGGTTATGTGCTCGATGGTAACTTATAAAAGCATGTAAAAGTCAACATAGGAATACGTCATTCTATTTTTAAATGTTGTTTTTTTTTTACGAAATCCTTATCCTTCCTTACTAATATTATAAATGCGAAAGTAACTCTGTCTGTCTGTCTTTCTGTCTGTCTGTCTGTCTGTCTGTCTGTCTGTTAAGCTTTCACGTCTAAATCACTGAACCGATTTTGATGGAAATTGGTACAAATATAGATTAGATCTCGGGGAAGGACATAGGCTACTTTTTATCGCGAAAAAAAGGTTGTATGGGTTGAAAAAGGGGATGAAAGTTTGTATGGAAGTTCGTCATTTTTGAAGATAGAACCATGAAACTTTGAATTTAGGCACTTAATAAGACAAAAAGAAATATTTGTTCTAAGATTTTTTAAATTTTGACCTGTATGGGGGTGAAATAGTGGATGAAAGTTTGTATGGGACTTCGTCATTGTTAAAGATAAAACCATGATACTTTGAAATTAGGGACTTGATAAGAAATAAAGATCCAATCCAAGATGACGGTTGTGACTTTTTAACCCATTAACGCCCTCTGTACTCTCGCGAGTACAACTACAAAAAGTATTATTTAGTTTTTATAATCTATGGTTGTCATTCAAATAATTCATTATGTCATAACCAGATGGTTAACCCGTTTGATAAAATAAAAAAGTTTAGTGTAGCGCGAAAATCAATGTCACTTTTGCCACTGTCAAATACGGATTGCAAAGAAAGTTTATATGGTAAGTTTCAACAATGAATTTTTATTACAAATTAGAACTTTCTCTGTCTGTCTGTCTGTCTGTCTGTCTGTTAAGCTTTCACGTCTAAACCACTGAACCGATTTTGATGGAAATTGGTACAAATATAGATTAGATCTCGGGGAAGGACATAGGCTACTTTTTATCGCGAAAAAAAGGTTGTATGGGTTGAAAAAGGGGATGAAAGTTTGTATGGAAGTTCGTCATTTTTGAAGATAGAACCATGAAACTTTGAATTTAGGCACTTAATAAGACTAAAAGAAATATTTGTTCTAAGATTTTTTAAATTTTGACCTGTCTGGGGGTGAAATAGTGGATGAAAGTTTGTATGGGACTTCGTCATTGTTAAAGATAAAACCATGATGCTTTGAAATTAGGGACTTGATAAGAAATAAAGATCCAATCCAAGATGACGGTTGTGACTTTTTAATATAATATCGATATGGGTATGACTTTTGTGGTTTTCGGAGGTCCCGATTAGATCCAAGATGGCGGACGCGACTTTTTGACAATATGTCAATATGGGTATCGTTTTCGTGGTTTTAGGGGGTCCGGATTACGAATAAAGCATCTATAACGAGATCCAATATGGCGGACGTGACTTTTTGACATGATGTCAATACGGGTATCATTTTCGTGGTTTTCGGAGGTCCCGATTCCTAATACACCATCCATTTTGAGATCCAAGATGGCGGACGGGAATTTTTAACCTAATGTCAATATGGGTATCGTTTTCGTGGTTTTTGGGGGTCCGGATTACGAATAAAAGATCTATTTCGAGATCCAAGATGGCGGACGCGACTTTTTGACTAAATGTCAATATGGGTGTAATTTTCGTGGTTTTCGGGGGTCCCGATTCCGAATACGACATCTATTTCGAGATCCAAGATGGCGGTTGCGACTATTTAATGTAAAATCTATATGGGTATCATTTTCGATATTTTTTGGGGTTCTGACTCCGAATAAAACATCGATTTTGTGATCCAAGATGGCGGACGTGACTTTTTAACTTAATAGGAATATGGGTATCATTTTCGAGATTTTTGGGGGTTCTGACTCCGAATAAAACATCGATTTTGAGATCCAAGATGGCGGATGTGACTTTTTAACTTAATAGGAATATGGGTATTATTTTCGAGGTTTTCGGGGGTCCTGATTCCAAATACATCATCTACGTCGAGATCCAAGATGGCAGATGGGATTTTTTATCATCTACGTCGAGGTCCAAGATGGCAGATGGGACTTTTTAACATAAAAGCGATTTGGGTATCAATTTCGTAGTTTTCGGGGGTCGCGATTCCAAATACGTCATCAATTTCTAGATCCAAGATGGTGGACGCTACTTAACTTATTATTCATATGGATATCATTTTCGTGGTTTACAGGGTTCCATTTTGATATCCAAGATGGCGGACGCGAATTTTAAACTTGATATGGGTATCAGTTTTGTAGTTTTCGGAGGTCTCAAAATGGATGCTGTATTCGGAATCAGGATTCAGAATACAGCATCCATTTTGAGATCCAAGATGGTGGACGTGACTTTTTAGCTTAATCGCTTTCACGCCTAACACCTGAACCGAATTTATTGAAATTTCGTACAAAAATAGACGAAACTTCGAAATGGAATAAAAGCTACTTACCTTTTTTGTGAAAAAGGGAATGAAGGGGTTGAAATATGAGATGAAAATTTTTATGCGATTCCTCATTACCGAAGATAAGACCATGAAACGCAAATATTGTTCTAGCGTTTTTGAAATATTGACCCATGTGGGGATGAAAGGTTGCGAGTAAGTAGCAAAGGATGGAGAAACATAAAATGGTAGATTGTAAAAATGTCATTTACTGTAGTGCACTGCAGTTTGTATGTGTGTTTTTTTGCATAATAAGTACCTACACAAAAAAATGCTGCCTAAAGTAATTATTCCACGCGGACGAAGTCGCGGGCAAAAGCTAGTTATTTATATAAAGTACTAGCTTATGCCCGCGACTTCGTCCGCGTAAAATAGTTACTTCGGCAGCATTTAAATTTTCTTATTATTTCTTCTAACCCAAGCGCTATATACCTACAAATTTTCATGGATTTTACTTAAAAATGACGGATTTCCATACAAACTTTCATCCCCTATTTTACCCCCTTAGGGATTGAATTTCCAAAAATCTTAAAATAAATCTTCTTAATTTGTAACTTAAAGGCCATGTAGCAATTTTTATTGTTTTTATTTAAAAAATGTCGAATTTCCATACTAACGCACAGATACACAGACACAGTCATAATTATAAAAACGGACTCAGGGAGGTCCAAAACGTGTAAATCCGTCAAAATCTCGAGGTCGAATTTTTTGACGATTACAAGACTTTCCTCTATACTACGTATACGAGAAATTAAAAATAACAACATAGCTTTATTTCATATCAAATAATAACTTAATCTTATGATAAGGATTTTCAAAATGTATATCATGACCGTATTGACCGTATTATATAAAAAAACTAAAAAGATGTAAATAAAAATAGATAAATTAAAAAAACTAAAAACCTGCCAGCAATAAAAGACCATTGAAAAAGTAAACCAAACTGAAAATATCAAATATTAAAGGCAAACTTAAACATACTGGGTGTAAAAGACATGAGCAGTCAAACAAAAACCACGTATTCTATACATCAAAATAAGACATATTTCAAAAAAAATATTGCTGGGAAATGATTTTTATTTTTTGGTGTTACAAAAAATTGCAAATTGTACCGCGCAATGTAAAGAGCTCAACTCGCACGCAACTCGCAAAACCGCGTTAATTTTGCTTGACGGCGGCCCCGTTCGTTAGTGTCCGTGCGCATCGAGTGAGATACATTGAACGCTAATGTTTTGAAGCCATTTTTTGTTATGAAATACTAAAAAAAATGATAATGTTTCTTTGGACAATAATTAACAAATAACGTATAGAATACGTTTTCATAAAAAAATAAGAAAAAAAATTATGACTTTGACCTTCAATAAAATCGTAACTATCAATTTCCCAGGTATAGTCTAAAGGAAGAAAAATGTTATGACGGTGAGCAGAATACATGGTTCTCGTTTGACTGCTCATGTCTTTTACATCCTGTATTATAGATATTGATGGTAGTGTTTAGAACTTTTGTTCAACGTAGGCATAGAATTTAATAATAAGTCAAATCATTATAATATCATGGGTATGTAACGAATAGACTCAAAAACTACTTCACCGATTTTTATAAAATTTGGTACAAATATTGATTGGACGTTGGAAAAGGAGATAGACCAACCTTTTATCGTGAACAAATGTCTTGAAGTGGTTTAAATAAGGGATAAAAGTTTATATGGAAGTTCGTCATTTGTGAATCATTAAACTTAGAAGTTAGGCACTTGATAGGAAAATATTTTGAAATTTTGACCTGTGTGGCGAAGAAATAGGGGATGAATCTTTTATCGTGAAAAAAAGTCTTGAAGTGGTTGAAATAAGGGATACAAGTTTGTATGGAAGTTCGTCATTTGTGAACCATGATACTTTTTTTTCACCGCGATTTTCCTGCAAGCTTCGGAAGGCTTTAAGCTGGTGGCCCCGAATGCTGTCGAAAAATAGCAGTTGTTCCCAAGGAGGGTTGATGTGGCAGGGCGGGTCGTAAAAATCTAACTCCAAATTCTATAGCAATATTATCAATATCAAGACATACTACATCGACCCCAAATAAACTGGGATCAGGGTAGGAGAAAAAAGAAGAATGATTGATGGGTCTATGGTTCATTTGTAATCTTGGAGTTCGAAACATGTGTATAATTTTGTATAAACTGATCTGCAGGTTTGGTTACATGTTTGTCCAATCATTGCCAATCACGTACGCACAAGAACCTTGTTACTGTTTCAGTACTCGCTATTGTCGAACTTCTGCCATTAGACTGGATTGCATCAGATTAACCTTACGATAGCAAGAGAAGGACGTTCAGTTGTAAGCATAGACCTCCCCTAAACTACGCCTTAAGGGCCTACCCCATTGGGATATGATGTTTATATGTTAAAATTGCTGAGTCGTCAGGTGCGATTAAATTTAATACTCATGTCGATTACCACACAAGTGAGTTTATTAAAGTTAAATATCATGATGAGACACTATCTATGACAGTATTTTGTATAGAATTGATGTTTGTATAGTGCGATGTACGATCTATAGGCAAAATATAAGTTTCTCGAGTCTGATAAATTCGATAACAGATTGACATATCCTGTCACGTAAGTATGTCAAATAGTCAAAACACAAAAATATTCTTTGTCTAAGACAAAAATGAATAAATAGGTATGTGAGAAACAAAGATTGGTGACCTTTGGTGACAAATACATAATTGTATGGCATCTTCAAATCTAGTATTAGAAAGCTCGCATCAAGCGGATATTGTAGAGTTAAAACCTGAGGTTGAAATAGGGTCTAACATGAAGCCTTACCGCCGTGCTAATAAAACATTTATGATACAAGTGAGTGTTGTCTTTAATGCTTGAAAGCTGCTTGAAAGTAATAAAAAAGGAGTTCTCGAAGACACCTAATTCCGTATCTACGAAAAACGCACCGAGGTTGGTAAAACTACGCTGCGTCCACGTACTTACACAGTGTAGCTCAACAAATTATGCAAGGCGTTGTTTTGTTCCAATGTTTGTATTACCAGCCTCACTTTTTATTTGGTCTAAGGTATTCGTTCTTTTCTAGCCTCTAAGGGACAAAATAGGTCTTTGCTAAGATTAGGTACAGCTTCTTTATTATTGTCAGTTGCTTCGCATTGCCTAGTGTCGAACAGTCTCATTTCATTACGAAGGTCAATGCCTGATGTTAAACTAAGTTAATTCTTGGAATTGACAGCAAATAGTTACGATGTACTTATCCAATAGCAAGCACTTCACAAGCACACTAGACCGTTAGACTATTAATTATATATTGGTATAGACTGTCTACTACATTATTAGAGTTCCAAAAATGTTGCACACAATTTTTACTTTGTTAGTGCTACAATACAATTTATGTATATGTCGCATGATGATTTGATAAATACTAGGAACCGCTGACTTCTTTAAAATTTATTTTAGAAGTTATTGAAGATATTTTTGGGACTTATAAAGAAAGAAAATCTGCAAGGGCTCAGCTACGCTTCGCTACACTCCACACCTCGCTACATACTTTTTTTCTAATAGCCCAGATTTCGCAAGAACCCTACGACATATACATTTTTTGAAGTGTCATATGTGTAGTTACACTTTATTAGATGTGGCTGTAAACTTATCACTGACAAATAGCACAATTTTTATCATGGCAAGGACAATCCCTTAGTTTAAATGAAATCTGACCGTTTAAAGTGGGTCAAGACTGCGAACAAAGGAGTCGGTTACAAACATACAGATGAAGTTCATAAAAGCGTGTTAAAAACAACAGTGTTTGTTCCCAGCAGTTACGCTCGGCGTCCACGCTGACTAGGCTGCTGGTACTGGCAAAGGAGTTTGCTGGAGACGTTCATTCACTATGGCGATACGGTGCTCCCTTCCCCACCTTCCTGAAGCTCATCGGCACTCTGTTGCTATGCCTGATTGTGATCATGCCACTCCTCTACCCTGTCTTCGTAGTAGTCATTACGTATTTCACGTGTGAAGGGCTTTATTTAAGGTAGGAGCATCTGAAAGCTTTGAACTCATTTTTTCTTTTTAGCAAAGACTGGAAATTCCATCCTAGTAGTTGCTCTATTTAAGGTTCAGGTGAACAGGCATCTTCTGAGTACTCGATCCATCTTCGACATCCTCTTAACTCTCCAGCTCAGAGTTTTGTCAAGAGTGAACCCATTTTAATGTAAATATAACATTTCGGAAGGACTACTCTACAGCTCATGATGGTAAAGTAATTTCTATTATGCTGCCTGAATTTTAAAGATGGGTTGTTTAAATATTATTTTGTTAACTAAAATATAGACGCCTTTAGGAATGATAGGAAATCGAATGCGTTGCGTTCTCTTCTACCTACAATATTAATATTATATACCTATCTACATCTCAAATGCATATTTTCATAAAAACGTTATGTTCATTAATATTTCTATTGGGCATGATGATTGTTTGAAAGGTGCATCATTTTTTTATTATATTTTGGTAACGAAAGTAACTAGAATAAATCTTGATACGGGGAATTTAAACGAGAACCATTCTCAGTACTTGATTTTTTTTCCTTCACTTTCCGGGAATAGCTTGTAGTGAATCTCGAAGCAGATTAGAACTTATTTGAAACTTAGTCTCGAAGGGAATGAGGTCATAAAGTTATTCAGTTTTATACTTACAGTTGGCGTTTAGATCAACCGTGGCACTTCTTACCTACAAGTATCATTCGTCGAGCTCTCGCGGTATCATTTCGGCCGTGCAACTCGCAAGACGTGTGGAAGGTGCGAGAGGTGCTCACTCGTGGGATCCTACTGGCTCATTCGCTCGCAACATCTGTTGATTACCTCTGTGTCATGCAGGGACTACTTGATGAAGGTTGATAAAACTTATGATGCTAATACAATAAAATATCATTCGCCTAATGCACCGTCTTTTTTTTTATGAAATGTATCATGCTGAAAATTTCGTAAATTAGTTTTTCTTACACTAAAAAAGGCTATATCGATTGTTTGTTTGCGGTAGTGGTAGGTCCTCTATACAAACAAACGTATATCAGCTAAATCAAGGCGTGTATCAGCTAAATCCCTGTATACATTATTAAAATACCTCGATTCATCTAGAACTTACTTAAGTTCTGTACTGGAACGAGTATCTAAAGCGACTTTCGCGGGATCGTATCATAATTATATGGCAGGCAGAGAGAGAGGAAATCGTCGGTGGCGTAGCGCGGAACAACGTCGTTTCCCACCCGAGAGGCACGGGTTCGATCCCCGCCACCTACTTACCAATGTGTTTTCAAATTTTGAATTCATATGTACGTTTAATCGACGCTTTTACGGTAAAGGAAAACTTCGTGAGGAAACCTGCACACACCTATGAAGAAATTCTTAGGTTGTGTGTGAAGTCGACCAACCCACACTTGGCCAGCGTGGTTGACTAAGGCCGAATCGCCCCTAATGTGGGGTAGGCTCGAGCCCCTCGGTGGGGACATTATATGAGCTCTTGATGATGAGGCAGAGAGAGAGAGAGAAGCCGGGGTAGTGAATGGGGAGTGCCCTCGGAGTTCCGGTGCACAACACGGAGGCCTCCTCCCCTACGCCTGCGGTCACAAGTTCCAGGCACTATTTCTGCGGCACCCCTCTCTGCAACGCGATGGACCCGACACCCGCACGGTGAATCCATGGAATGCTAAGAGCTTTTTCTCTGTGCCGCAGCTTGTTTTTCTATTTCACGGCACGGTGTTCTGCAGCTTCTAACTGTTGCCTAAGAAGCTTTTGTCGTTTGACTGTCGAAATGGGTCTGTTGATTACTCTTTCACGCATAAATCAATGAACCAATTTTGATGAAATATTGACTAGAAATAAATGATTGAATGAATAAATTATTAGGAAGGACATAGGCTACCTACTATCGCGAAAAAAGGCTTGAAGGGGTTGAAAGTAATATGTATGGAATTTCGACATTGTTTAAGACAAAATTTCATGGTTTTACCATGAAATTTTAATTCAGACACTTCATAAGAAATTAATAAATGTTTGTTCTAGCCAGGTTCTACCGTTTTTAAAATTTTAATCCCTGTGGGGATGAAATACCCCAATTTCACCCACACGGATCATACACACATAATTATGGAAGTCCACAAAAATTATTCATTTAAAATTTTATGTTTAATAATATAGGTATTTTTTTTTCTGAAGTCGGTCCCTAAGACAAGTGAAGTTACCACTTTTAATCCAAATATTGAGGTTGATAAAATACTTATTTCTCCGTTTTTAGTTTTAAATGCAGTTTTTATTTATTTAAAAATAATTATTTCTTTGCTTTCTAGTGTTGTAAGTATAGAAACTATTTCAAAACTTTTAGTTATTTAAATATTCCAAAGTATAGTTTTATCTTTTAATAAACGACAAGACGACGACATCAGATGCAAAGACAGTGCATGTTCAATTTACCCTTTATCAACGCCCATCCAATATGAATTATTAAGTATAAATTATATGACTTTATTGTTTACAAAGGATAATTAATAGTCTTTATTCATTCTAGGAGCTTATAAGTTTGCAAAAGGTCTACAGTACGTCTTGCAAATACTGAACGCAGATCCAATTTTTTAACTAATTTTATAGTACGTGATAAATTTGTTACGGCTACAGGATTTGTGTACTTGAAAATGTTGCTTTATTTAATATATACTGTCGCGTTCCTATGTGTCTTACATGTGGTTTTGAATTACAATAGAAGGGCACGTTTATTGAAAAAAATACCTGGTTTCAAGGACCAGTTCATTGTGGGAAACGCCCTACAGTTGATGCTGCCTCCAGGTGCGTTTCTAACTTAAGTATGAGCAATTTTAAAAAATAACAAAATTTCGTTATTACTTTAGTAATATTTAATTGGATAATCTTTATTATAACTGTCAAAAAACTTTGTGTGTCTCATATTGATACTTTTAATTTTGTTGTTTTAAAGCTTTCCGTATTAATTAAAACATTACCTATGTATTATTACGGCGCCATCCTAATGTATATAAGATGCACAATATAATTAAAAAAGTAAACTGGATGAGCACGACCACATTTAACCAAATAACAATAATTTTCATATTACTCAGTGATTGTGACTATTACTTTGTTATCCCGCATTTTTTTTTGAGGGCTTTTTAAGTTCTCTGTTTCTTTTTATGCATCTTATTATACATATATTATACCTATTTGCTTAGGGAAATAAAAAAAAAAGCTTGCGATAATAGTTTTTGGATGTAATATTTAAAAATATTAATACTTTAAATTTTAATTATAATTTAACAAAGATGAAAATTGGAAGAAAATTTTAAAACCCCTAGAGAAATGCTCTCTTAGATTTGCGCTAGCACTACAAATTGTATATAAAAATAACTTTTTAAACGCGAGTTTAATCCGTAAATTTACCACCCCTCCAGAACATTATACAGGTTATAAGAATTATTAGTTATAAACATAGATAATTGCATGGCGGCCTTGTTTCGTGAAACCAATTTAGAAGTTATTAATTTGTCTTGTTAAAAGCGCTGGGTAAGTCTACCCCACTTTTTTAATATTTTAAAACTCAATTGAAAACACAAACATATTTTAATATTTAATTTTGTAGTGGAACTTTTTCAACTACCTCGAACATATGCGCAGAAATATGAAAAGATTTATCGATTCTGGACATTCCCTTATGGATCTGTAGTTATATATGATCCAGATGATTTAGAGGTGAGTTTTTTAAAATCATATAAAACCTAGTTTTTTTTAAATTAGTATATATTATGTTATGTTAAGTAAATGTTCAAACTGCAAATAATAAAGCAGAAAAGTAGTTGATTTATTTTTTTGAATAAAATAATTCCGAAAAAGTAAAATTTTTGGGTATCTCAGTTTAACTCAAAAATCAATGTTTACGTACATTTAAAGAGTTATGAAACCAATTTTATACCTTCTGGTAACGAGTCATTCTATATTTTAGGACCACAATTTCTAATTATTTTGCACTTGTTTTACAGAAAGTATTATCTAGTATGAAACATATTGAAAAGGGTATTATATATACAATTTTGAAGCCATGGCTTAAGGATGGCTTACTTTTAAGCAATGGTAAGAATTAAATGATTTTCTGTATTTCTTACGTGTATTTTTATATCCAGATATTAAGAAAGTGTTTTCCTGTTCATGTATTATCTTTCACAACATCAAACGAAGTACTTAATTAATTTTAAAGTTAGATAAGTATTATCTTTTCATGAGATTTTTTTTGTGGTGCAGGTGCAAAATGGCAACAGCGAAGAAAAATATTAACGCCTGCGTTTCATTTCAACACTTTGAAGCAGTTTTCTGTTACGTTAGAGGAAAACAGTGCACGATTTGTGCAGGCGTTGGAAACCATGACAGACAAGGAAATTGACGTGGTTCCTCTTGTTTCCGAATACACGCTGCATTCAATTTGTGGTACATATGAAATGTGTTTACAGTTTTAGAAAATAAGTATTCACATACAAATAATAGTTTATTCCTACTATTTTTTATAGAAACTTCAATGGGCACTAAACTGTCCGAAGAAACATCATCTGCTGCAATGTCATACAAAAATGCTATATACGAACTTGGCAAGAAATTTGTCGAAAGATTCACTAGAGTCCACTATAATATCGATTGTCTTTTTGCGTTATCTTCTATTGGTAGGAAACAAAAAATATACCTAGAAACTGTTCATAATTTTACCAAAAGAGTAATAAATGATAGAAAAGACTATATTCGCAAATATGGTATTCAAAACAGTGAATGCAATGGAACGGAAAACCAAGATGATAATCTAGTTAGAAAGAAAAGGAAAACGGCCATGTTAGATTTGTTAATTTCTGCACAAAATCAAGGACTGATCGACGATCATGGTATTCACGAGGAAGTTGACACGTTTATGTTTGAGGTAAAAGTTAAAATTAATATAAATAAAACCAACTTCAATCCTGAAAAGGGAAAAATAAAAGATTTTGTTTTAAAAAATCTAAAAGGAAATGACGACTATTTTTTTGAGTTCGGTGCCAGCCTCATAGTCTTCCAGGTTTATTTTTAGTTTGATACATACTGTGTAAATATACAGTAGTTACTCACGTAAATATTCCTTTTGAACTTATCTGCCTACAACCTCAAAACAATGGTTGGCATTTCTTTTTGGATTTTTTAAAACAAAAAACTTTTATTGCTCCCTTTTTAATGTTTGAAGTCGGTTTTTATTTTTAAGCACTTTTTTATTTCTAAAGTACAGTTGAAATTAAAAAAATATGCATAATAACATGTTTTATAATTACGCTGTTACACTCTTTTTATTTATTTATTCAAATATAAAATATAATAGTGATTTCTTAAATTAAGTGTAAACATAAACTTGTAAACACAAACTTACAGACACATTTTTCCTAACCTAACTATCTATCTCAAAAACTACTCAACTAATTTTGATGAACCTTGTCCAGTTCCTCAATTATACATAATCGTACTAAAAATAAAGTATTTTTGCAATCCGACTTACAGTTTTTGATACTAACATAGAGTCATACATACACTCATGATGAAATTTGCCACCCGTATTTAGAAGCTGTAGTGTAGAGACTTACACTATACAAAAACTACGCAATTATGACAATATTACATACACACAGGTCATATTGATAACCTCCCTTTTTACTTTCTATGTACGTACGTAGTATAGAGGAAGTCTTGTAATCGTAAAAAAATTCGACCTCGAGATTTTGACGGATTTACACGTTTTGGACCTCACTGAGTCCAAACACATTTTTTTTGGAATTATGTCTGTCTGTGCGTTTGTGCGTTAGCATGATAACTCGAGCATGCTTTAACTTATTGCAACCAAATTTAACATACGTGTATAATATCAAAATATAAGATTTCTATCACATTTTGAGCCGTCGATCACGAAAGATAAGCAACCAAGTGCGCGATCGGTACTCGGATGGGTGACCAAAATAAACATGCATGTATGACATCAATATATAAGGTTTCTATCAACCTTTGAGTCGTTTCCGGTATACGAGAAAGTGAAGGGGAGAGCACTCCCGAGTTTTTGGTCTGAACTAGGTTAAAAAAGGATAATGCTACTTAAGTAGGTAATAAAATAGTGTGTGCCAAATACATTATTTATTACAGGGACATGATACTACGGCTGCAGGTTTATCTTTTTGTCTGATGTCTCTTGCTAATGATGCGGATATTCAAGTAAGTGTGTTTCAGACTTTTTCTAATTATCAACTATTCCAATTTCCTTTTCCTTGTATTAATGCAGTGATACTATTAGAATGATTGGTGACTTTTGATTAACTTTTGTACGCCAAAGTGTATTCTCAATAGTAAAGTTCTTACATGTATTTTCTATCTAGAATAGATAGTGTGATTTTTGGGTAATTTTATGTTAAATTCCGATAATGCTATTAGAATTTCATTAACTTTATTTAGCAAAAGATCTTTGCCGAATTGGATGATATATTTGGGAATGATGAACGACCTGCTACCATTGAAGACTTTTCGAAAATGCAATACCTGGAATGTTGCATCAAAGAGTCCCTTAGACTCTACCCACCGGTACATTTTATTGCGAGAAGATTAGGAGAAACAGTTACTTTGAGTAAGTTTATGTTGCTTATCCTTTCTGATTACTGAATTTTTTTGATTTGAAACTGAGATGAATTTATTACTACTGATGTTGCCTCACTTTCTTTTATCGTAGGCAACTACATAGTTGAAGAAGGCCATTTTTGCGTTATTCTCATATATGACATGCATCGACGAGAGGATTTATACAAGGACCCTCTTAAATTTGACCCTGATAGATTTTTGCCAGAGAACAGCGTGGGACGACATACTTATTCTTACGTTCCGTTCAGTGCTGGTCCGAGGAACTGCATAGGTATTTTAAGTAGAAAATCTCCCTTTGCATGATTATTAAATAATTTAAAGCTACAATATAAATATACTTATAACTTCTTTTGTTTTTATAAAAAAAAATGTTTGTATTTATTTTTATCCCATTCTTACTTAAGTCAATTAACTACGTAAAAATTCGTTACAACTGAACACATTCATGCTGTATTTATGGACAAGGTATTTTCCTAAGCTACCTTGTCCATAAATACAGAATTGACAAAACATATCGTATTTATTTTTAATTTTGATTATTCGATGTCCACTGTAGTCGTGTGATGGCGGCGGAGTAGATTAGCATCACCTCAATCCTCTAATGGGTGTTATAGAAGGCGACTAATGGATCAGCAAAGGGGTATTGATCACCTTATAATCCGTCCACCAATCCGGGCAAGCGTGGTGAACTACTGCCTAAACCTCCTTCGATAATAAGGAGAGGCCTTGTGCCCCAGCAGTGGGTCGAATTAAAAAGGCTGTTATGTTGATGTCCATTGACTTTTAATTGTAGAATCACATTCTTTTCTTTAATTAGCTTTTTTTTTAAAAGCTTCATGGGTGAAGTTGATAAAGAAGGCATTTAAAGAAATGCTTTTTACTTTCACTTTTTAGGTCAAAAATTCGCAATGTTGGAAATGAAGTCTGCGTTGTCTGCAGTGTTGAGGAAGTATCGTCTGGAGCCTGTGACACGTCACTCGGATATCGAGATTACCGCCGACATCATCTTGAGGACGTCGCATCCAATCCTTGTCAAGTTTATCAAGAGAAACATTTAGACTTACAAGGCGGCTTTCACTGTTTTTTAATTGCTTATTTACTTAAAAGTTAGGAGAAAAGTTATTTAGAATCTTAATTGTATAGTTATTAGAAGGACGATATGATTTCAAAAGAAATCATACAAATAATAATTATCAACGATTGTATTTAGTAACAGCCAAAAATTTTACTGCTTTTAGTCTTCAGTAATCTGTAGCTTAATGGTTTACAAATTATATCAGTAAAGCTTCTGTGATCATAATCGTCATTGCACTTATTAGCTTTTAAGGTACACTACACAACTAAGTTTTAATAAATTAACATGTCTTGAGTAAACTGTTTGTAATTGGCGTCCCCTATTCGTTTATCTTTATCTACCTTAGATTGTAAATATACCTTGTACTGTAACCATTGACGTTTGTCTGGGTATAGAGGTCAGAGCTTTTAATGGTATAAAGTACGATGAATTTTATTTTTTAAAAACCTTTGAAAATTATTCTTGGTTCGGCAGACGTCGGTTGGGTTCCTTATTGACTTATGTGCTATAGTCTGCCCTCTCAAGAATTTATTTCTTTAGCTATCTGCATTTGGCTTTAGTCGGTTTGTTTACTGTAGGATTGTTATTTTTTTTGGTTTTGGTGCCCAATTTGTGTAGGCGGCAGGCTGGCAGGCTGTCACTATTTTGGGGCACTTATGGCCCATACTGCCAGTAGTGACTTTGTGTGTAACCGAATGTTACCTGAAGCTCTGCTCGACCCCTTTTAGGATTGTAAGCGTGATAACATTTATACATGTATGTTGTATTTAGCTATCAAATAAAACCTTAGAGATAATATAAGAAATACCTCACATTCCCGTAGTTTTTTTTGACAACTTTTTTGTTTCCGAAGTGTCTTTTAAGTATCATAATTCTTTAATTAAGTTAGAGCTTGGATGTTGATGTCAATTTTAAGGAAATATTTTGTACCATCAACAAAAAAGAAATAGAAAAGCTCCGACGCCGGTACGTAGGCACTATAGCTAATATTTCGTTATATTTTGTATGTAAACAAAATCCATGTACGCGGTCTCCGAGTCAAGGTCATCTGTAAATCTTTCACCCGGATAACGAGACAAGAGAGTTCTTATTGCGCCTTATTTAAAGATTTCGTTTTTGGTATTATTCCGTTTTATGTTTCAAATTATTTGTGGTGGGGGCTGAAAAGAATATTGCTACCCTAAAACTACTCATAGGTGGCGAATTATGACCTCACGAAACTATTGGTCTTAGATCACCTCGTATATTGGATGGATGGGGGCAATCACCAACAATATGTTTCCAGGAAGGTTGACGTCAGGTAGGTATAGGTACTATTTGTCAAATATTAGTAAAATTTGGAACAGGGCAGGGAAAATGATGATGATGATGTTTCAAAATAATTACATTAAAATTTATGTTTCCAAACTACTCCAAAGCTCTCTAATGAATTTAATTTAACACCTATTTATACGGCAGTTGATCATGAGTATAGCAATATTTCAATAATACAACAAAGTGCAAAACTCAAATGAATAGGGGCTGTATATTGTTTTACTAATATGTATATCTAGTGATGAGACAAAGGCAAAATTTCTTCCTAACTGCTTACGTCTCCAGAAGGAATAGGTACCAAGAAGGTGTTCTTGTCCACCAAATTAAGTCATAGCCACAATAACCGGTCTCATGCTGTTCGCCTCCTGGGTTTCCTGAGTTTCATCAGGCCATCATTCAACAACAGTATGGCCCCAATGCTCAGCCGTTTCTCGTGCAAAAGTTCGGCAATTTTTCGGGCTATGTTTAGGTTCTTTTGCGGATTTCTTCATTGCTAAATCGATCTGTCAAATTTCTATTTGAGAATTGTGTTTTAATATCTGGATAACTTACAATGTAGGTGTAATTAAACTCGGCTTCACTCGCGTGTATCCCATAGCCGTTGGTATACCAGGATAAAAAGTATCCTGTATCCACCCGGAGAGTCTATTCTAAATATTGCTGAAAGAATTTTTAAAACTAATTCAGTACCTAGTTCCCGAGATTTTTCGAGATCGAGGAGCCGGTAAACTTATCGCGTTAAGGGTCGTTTTTGTATTACAATATTAACAAGCACCATTACCAGCTTATTGACCAATAGACTTTTGGGGTCTGTGATGCAATCTCAGATCAAATAAAATGTTTTTATTTGGTCTGAAGATGCAGCACAATTGCCTTAGCAAACTTTGCCGTACAGACATCTGGTTGTAATTTACTTGAACAATGAACTTTTTTAATTAAATTGTATCCAGATGTCTTACAGTATAAAATAGGGTCTTCTTTTAGTCAACTGTAATAGAAGGCGGGGTCAACAAAAAGGTCTCGAAATCGTATCGACTCGGTATCGACTCCTCGATTACCTATACAGGGTGTAAAAGACATGAACAGTCAAACGAGAACCATGTATTCTGCTCACCATCATAACATTTTTTTTCCTTTAGACTACACCTGGGAAATTGATAGTTACGATTTTATTGAACGTCAAAGTCATAATTTTTTTTTTCATTTTTTTATGAAAACGTATTCTATACGTTATTTCTTAATTATTGTCCAAAGAAACATTATCATTTTTTTTAGTATTTCATAACAAAAAATAATTTCAAAACGTTAGCGTTCAATGTAGCTCACTCGATGCGCAAGGACACTAACGAACGGGGCCGCCCGCCGTCTGGCAAAATTATCGCGGTTTTGCGAGTTGCGTGCGAGTTGAGCCCTTTACATTGCGCGTTACAATTTGCATTTTTTTTAACACCAAAAAAAAAAAAATCATTTCCTAGCAATATTTTTTTTTAAAATATGTCTTATTTTGATGTATAGAATACATGGTTCTCGTTTGACTGTTCATGTCTTTTACACCCAGTATAAGCACACGGAAATACGTTAGAGTTATTGTACAATTTTGATACGATGATCACAATAGCGGCATGAGACTGGTAGTAGTTCTTTATAGCCGTCCTTTGTTATGACAGGAGACCGTCTAAGGTCTAAGCCATACTGCCAATTCTTAAGTTCGCTATGATTCGGATACAAGGGAATGATTTTTATTACGCATACAAAACACAGAATACACGAAAACAATTACACAATTTCTATGCAGATATCATGCCACATTTATAATAAGATAGTGGTAGTGATTGCTCACTGTAGAAACGTAAGTGTATAAGTAGCACGTTTCGCATATATTTAAATTTCTGTCAATAAAATTTAGGAAGTAATTAATTTTGAAAATTACAATGTTTGTATACTTAATATGTATTGTTGCATTTCTATGTCTCTTGGATGTGCTTTTAAATTATAATAGAAAGGCGCGTTTATTGAGAAAAATACCCGGTTTCAAACACAAGTTCATTGTGGGTAACGCACTGGAATTGTTGCTTCCACCAGGTAAGTGATGTTTGAAAATAGTGCTATTTATTATTAAATTAATATGCATAAGACAAATAGATTTATCTTCTTTAATTTTAATAAAAAAAAATTCTATCTTTGGACGCTTTAGACATTGTGTTTACCTCTTGAACAATAACTGTAAAATACCAGGAAAATGTAAACATATGTAATTCAATGGTTGATTTTCAGTCGAGCTCTTTCAGTTACCGCGAACATATGCACAGAAATATGAAAAGATTTTCAGATTTTGGTCTTTTCCCATCGGAGTGGTTGCCATATATGATCCATATGATATTGAGGTAAATATGCTGATGTTAAAATTTTAAATCCAATAATTTCTGGAGTAAATAAAAAAGTATAATTTGAACTTTTCTGATTCTTCGCTTTGTGCTAGAGCAATTGACTAATTTAGACTATTTTTACAGAAAGTATTATCCAGTATGAAACACAATGAAAAAGGTATTATTTACACAATTTTAAAGCCGTGGCTAAAGGATGGTCTACTTTTGAGCTATGGTAAGAATTATAAATATAATGTTATGTTCTTTTCCATAAGATATTATAATAAGTCAAATAATTATGTTTCATTGCCAATAACAATATAGAGTCGATGACACCAGTTATCAAGGCAAGTGACCGATTGTCTCGACGGAAAACATATCGTTTTCGATAGCATGCAAAATTAATGATGTAGGTATGCATTATTATAATTTTGTAATTACATTTATCTTAACTATTTATTGTACTTAACTTTTAAAACTTGTGCATGAATTTGCAACTTGTAAATTTCTTTTTAATAATAATTAACGTTTGTTTTGAGTATTATTTTGAGGCACTGCATGGCCAATACGTAATAGATTTGAAAGAAAAAAAAAACATCTATATCTATACTAATAATAAAGCTGAAGAGTTTGTTTGTTTGGTTGATACCTAAGATCTCAGCAACTACTGACTCAATTTGAAAAATTCTTTTTGCGTTGGATAGTCCATTTATCGAGGAAGGCTATAAGCTATATAACATTACGGTACGTCTAATAGGAGCTGAGCATCAATGAAGAATGTTGCAAAAACGGGAGAAAAATATTTCTTTTCAAAGCTGTCACTGCGTGCGCTGCGTAAACGGTTAAAGTTACGGAAAAGACATGTATGACGGAATTGTTTTCCATTAAAATTTCTAAAGAAAAGTTCGCGACAGCATGTGTCTATCTTTTAAGGTTGGCTCACTATAACCTTTCTTTTTGGTAATCAAATTTGTTTTAAAATAATGCATTATCTGCGATGGTGTTTTTGTATGCATGATATTATTCCTTATCAAAATAAATACATTATCTATCATAAGTATTTAATTTTGAACAAAATTGTTTATGACTTCATTTGATTTCAATGAAAATCTTAAGAGATATCATAGTTTGAAATAAACGGAAAATAATAAAATTTGATTTGCAGAGCTTTCGTTGCGTGCGCTGCGTAAACGGTTAAAGTTACGCAAAAATCATGTATGACGGAATTATTCTCCTCTGTTTATGATAATTGCAAAGTAGTAATTGAACAATATGGTACTCCAGTAATAAATATTGCACAAAAATTACTTCAGCACTAAAAGAAGCCACGACGACAGAATTAGTTAAATGTGTACCATGTTTCTTTGTACGATACTCAAAATTGCAGAATGTTAGTGCTAAATTTAAGTAGACTCAATATCACTTAACACTCATTAAACTATCGTTGAAGGCTCAAAATGGCAGCAGCGACGGAAAATATTAACGCCTGCGTTTCACTTCAACACATTGAAACAGTTTTGTGTCACGTTAGAAGAAAATAGTGAACGAATGGTGCAGGTGTTGGAAAAGATGACAGAAACCGAAATTGACGTGGTTCCTCTTGTTTCCGAATACACACTCAATTCTATTTGTGGTAAGTATCTGTGATAATTAGCCAGCAAGAGGTGGCCATGCTGTGATGATATTTAAGTCAAATAGTATTTCTGTTGGAGTTAATAATATTTTGACTCGACTTATTTACTGTAATACCATCCCGAAAAATTATTGTTTAGTAAATAATTTGTTGCTTGTTTCGCAGAAACTTCAATGGGCACTAAGCTGTCTGATGAAACATCAACCGCTGCTAAATCATACAAGAATGCATTACTTGAACTTGGGAAAAAATTTGTGGAGAGATTCACAAGAATCCATTACAATATTGATTTCATCTTTGCTTTGTCTTCTATTGGTAAAGAACAAAAACTATACTTAGACATAGTTCATAACTTTACCAAAAGGGTAATAAAAGATAGGAAAGAATATGTTGCTAAATACGGCATAGATACCAAGGAGCTGATAGCAAGCGATGAAGATTACTTTTTTAAAAACAAAAGGAAGATGGCGATGTTGGATCTGTTGATTACTGCACAGAACGATGGACTTATTGATGATATTGGTATCCAAGAGGAAGTGGACACATTTATGTTTGAGGTATAGTTTAAAAAAAGTTCTGGTTTGTAAAAAAATATCTTTAAAATAACCTCTAATGAATCAATATTTTTTACAGGGACACGATACAACTGCTGCGGGACTGTCCTTTTGCTTGATGTCTCTAGCTAATGATACAGAAATACAAGTGAGTATGTGTGTGGAGACAAACTTTTTATCTCTGAGAGGAATATTTTTTTTGTCTCACTTATTAGGTAACCAATCATTTGGGTCCACGTCCGGAAGCCTCTTCGTGGCGGACCCTGGTAACGTGGTGGGGAAACCTTCTCGGCAGGTGTGTGGCTTTTGATGTCAAGGGCCCCTTGGCATTCGAAGTCACATGCCATCGTCGAGTTGTTTTTGTTTTCCCACCACGGCTAGTTCCAGACGGCCCATTTCAGGGCCATGATCGTGGCCGAAGTCCCCCGGGTGCGGTCCGATGGCTGCTTCCGGTGTCCTCGTCAGAAGGACGCGCCAGGTCGGTGTCCTCGTCAGGAGGACGCGCCAGCCGTTGATGAGGAGGCGGCCTATAAGATGGCGGGATGGCGTTAGTCGGCAGCCCCTGTGGGCTGCTGGCGACCAATTGGTGCACAAGGAGTGCCTAGACGGGCACAGTTGGGACGGTCTCGGTGTAGTTGCGCCCACGTGCGCAGATCCCGAGCCGTCCCGTAATAGCGCACTGGAGTTCAGGCTGGGGAGGATGTTTAGTGGGTATGGAGGGAATGCCTTTACCTCAAATCCCACATATCCCCTATGGTTGGCACCAACCCGCAGGGACGATACGTAAATGCATTTGACCTCCCCGACAAAAAAAAAGGTACCAATCATTTAAGGTCACGTACTTATAGACACATCTTTAATATTATCCTTAGTTATTTATATACTTATAATAAGGATATGGTATACCATCTGTGTAAAAAGTATCGGGAATGGATGATTTTTCTATGGTTCCCAATTCAATTCTTTGGTTTTTTGTTTTTTGTTAGATTGGCACAACTGGTTTTGCATTTTGGCGCGGTGTTTGAGTTACATCTGTTCTTTATATTAAATCCAGTGCTGTTTTTAGTTATATCATATCTATTGCGAATTTCATAATGGACAAAAACATCGAACAAAAAGTTTGTCTTAAATTTTGCATCGCCAATGGAATTTCGTGTTCGGAGTCACTGAAAATGTTACAGAAGGTTTACTGTGAATCGACTTTATCAAAAACACGTGCTTATGGTATAAAGCGTTCAATATTGTACTAATAGAAAAACGCTTATTCACACAACACTTTTATTTTCATACAACACTCTGACAATAACAAACAACAATGACATACAAAAACAATAGACATAGAAAACGGTATAAGAAATTCAAAACTAGATCAAAAATGTTTGGCCAGGATTACGGTTTCCAACACGCCCTCTTAATCCTTGCTAAGCATTTTTGCCACTGAGTAGTCTCTCGACAAAACCCTCGTGCTTCACACGGTTCAAACCTTTGGTCAATATATCTGCCAGCATTGAATCCGTGGGAAGATACCTGAGCTCTACCATTTGATTATCTATCGCTTCCCGTATGTAATGAAATTTCACGTCAATGTGTTTGGTGCGCCTGTGGTGCACTGGATTGGTGGCTAGCTTGCCAGCTGACTGATTGTCACAAAATATTATGACAGGTCTACAGAATCCTACCAACTCCTTCATCAGAGCACTACAGTACACTGCCTCCTTGCACGTTTCACTGAGTGCAACATACTCCGCCTCAGTGGACGACAGTGCGACACAAGGTTGTTTATAACTACCCCAAGTTACTACGTTACCTCCTAAAGTTACTAAGTATCCCGTATAAGATTTTCTATCAGTATTGTTAGCCCAGTCGGCATCACTATAAGCTTCTAAGAAAACTTTAGAAGTACACTTTTTAAAAACAATACAAAAATCTTTAGTACCGTTGAGGTACCTTAGTACTCTTTTTGCCGCGTTAAAATGCTCAATTGTATAACATGAATTAAACTGGCTTAAAAAAGATACACTGTACGCTATATCGGGTCTAGTAGTAACAGCTAAATACATTAATGAGCCTATCAATTGTTGGTATGGTAGCTTAGTGTCATGAGCGGGGGCGTTAGAAAATTTCAAACCTGTCTCTAAGGGCGTTTTTACGGGTTTACAGTCGGACATCCCGAATCGCTCTAAAAGCTTGTTGATATAATTTTCTTGGCATAATCTTAACTCATTTTTCGACCGTTCTACCTTCATACCTAACATTTGAGAAATAGGTCCTAAATCTTTAATAGTAAAATTCAATGCTAGGGCTTCTTTGAGTTCTTTACATAGCTTATCATCATTATAAAATAAGAAAAAATCATCTACATAAAGAGCAATAATAAGAATTTGCTTACCAATCTGTCGAACGAAGATGCAATTCTCCCTCTTACATTGAGTGTAATTTAGTGATAAAAGAACTTGCTTTACCTTTTCGTACCACGAACGCGCCGCTTGCTTTAACCCGTACACTGCTTTCTTAAGTTTATACACTTTGTGTGCTTCACCTTCCTTTATGAAACCGTCAGGTTGGCACATGTATATATCTTCACGTAAATCTCCATTCAGGAATGCTGTTTTTACGTCTAAGTGATCAACATTGAGATCTAGTTGAACTGAAAGTGAAAGTAGTATTCGTAAGGATCCATGGCGTATGACAGGAGAGAAGGTTTCATTATAATCGAGACCAAATTGTTGTGTAAACCCTTTCGCTACCAAACGAGCCCTGTAAGTGGCTATATTTCCTTCATTGTCGCGTTTAATCTTAAATATCCACTTGTTTTTAACAATGTTTTTGTCTAAGGGTCTATTAACTAACTCCCATGCTTTATGCTGCTCAAACGAATCAATTTCGTCCTGCATAGCTTGACGCCATAACTCACTATCACTCGAATCCAATGCTTCAACGACAGTTGTCGGTTCATAAGCTTCCAATTCATTGGATAATAGTGCCTTCGGTTTTCTAGGACGTAAGTTATATGCTGGTTCTTCAGCTGTGGTATTTGTAGGTAAAACATTCTTTGACGTAGAAGCTTCCGGCTCTACAACGTTTTGGCTTGTTGACGTAATGTCTGGATTGGATTTTGTATGCACCGTAGACTCACAATAATTACGCATCACTCCGCCTCCATCAGATATTTCTGAGGATTCACCAACTTGAGGTAACTGCTCTGGTTGATCATCATTATCCTCGTCATAATTATCATAGTATCCTGGAAAAAATAACGGTGTAAATTTTGCCTTTTCAGGTGTTAATGTACCTGGGAATGACGATTCATTAAATATTACATCACGGCTACGTATAATAGTTTTGTTTACAACATCATACAACCTGTATCCGTGACTTTCAAATCCCAGTAAAATACACTTTTTGCTTTTTGGTTGCAATTTGTTACGTTTGCACTTTTCAATATGTACGTGCGCTTCACAACCAAATACTCGTAAATGTTTTAAGCTTATAGATTTACCAGTCCAGATTTGTTCAGGTATATTACCCGATAATCTTTTTGACGGTGTCATATTAATCAAATAAGCAGCTGTCATTACAGCTTCTGCCCAAAATTTATGGTCTAGTTTAGCTGTGTATAAAAGGCATCGAACCTTTTCTAATAATGTGCGATTTAATCGCTCAGCTGAACCATTTTGTGATGGACAGTAAGGTATGGTCACCTGGTGTTCTATACCTTTAGTCTTGAAATAATTATTCAAGTCTCGGTTTACAAACTCTCCGCCATTATCTGACCTAAGAATTTTTAATTTGTCTCCAGTCTGTGTTTCAACTAATCTAATAAAATTTTTGATAGTTTCACTTACCTCACTTTTTCGTTGTAAGCAATAAACAAAGACTTTTCTAGTATGATCGTCAAGAAATGTTAAGATGTATCTCTTACCTCCTACAGAGTTGACTGGCATTGGCCCACATAGGTCTGTGTGCACCAGCTCTAGCCTGTGTGATGAAACCGAAGTTTTGGGTTTGCGTGGAAAAGGAAAATGAGCTTGTTTACCTTTCAAACACGCCTCACAAAATAGTAAATAGTGACTGAAAATCCTCATTCAACTTCGAGAGAGATAGCCGCCAAACTTTCTGTATCTCACGAGTCGATCCGTATTGGGTATATATGTCACCGGGAAATAACAAGAACCGTTAAATTATAAATTTCCTACGAAATTTATAAAATTTCGTAGGATTCTAAACGAGAGATAAAATGTATTATTTTACGCCCAAATTTTCGCAAATTTTTCAATTTGCAACGTCTCATGGTAAATTTATAAACTAACGGTTATCCATTCGTAAGATTCTATTCTATTCTTTTAAAAACAAGATTCATGAAACGCATTGTTACTGGTGAAGAGATGTGGGTTTACGAGTTTGACATGCAAACTAGTCAACAAGTTTCAGAGTTGCTTCTGTAGAAGACATAATGGAGAATTCGCGGCGAGAACTAAACTCAATTCCGGAAACAGCGTTTAAAAATGTTTTGATGATTGGATTATTCGTTGGCGTATGTGTATCGTTTCTTGAGGAGCATACTTTGAAGGTGATAAAATAAATTTGGATGAATAACTAACATTTTGTGTATTATTGATCTTTTCCCGGTACTTTTTCTAGTATACTGTACCTATACTAGGTGATTACCTAGCTTGACTGATAATTATTAACTACTTACCTACATATTATTTTTTCCCTTCATTTTGTAGAGAAAAATCTTTACCGAATTGGATGATATATTTGGAAATGATCAGCGGCCTGCTTCAATGGAGGACCTTTCAAAAATGCAATATTTGGAATGTTGCATCAAAGAGTCTCTAAGACTGTACCCACCAGTGCATTTTATGGCGAGAAGATTAGGAGAAACAGTTACTTTGAGTGAGTAGATTTTTTTACCATTATTAATTATATTTAGAACTGGGTGTTTTTCACTAATAACTTATAAGTTTATTGTGACTAGAATACAAATGTTCTTGCAATTGACTCATTAGAGTCATATCTTACGGACTCCGTAAAGTTTAAAAAGGTTTACTTTAAAAACAAGGAAAATTTTTGTTTAATGACTGATTATGAATATTATGATATAGTACATTATTGACTAGCTAGAAATAATAATGAAAACTGGATAAGATAAGAATAATTATGAAAGATAGAAATAAAACACATAAAATGTGTATGATTTCGAAATTTATTCAACTACACCTAGGACTAAAGTTGCTGCAAATAACTTTCGCTACCATCCGTTAACGGGCATATTTCCAGTAACAGTTGCATTTCATCATACAGTCAGTTAGTACTTATAGATATGCATTAATTTGATAATTCTGCAAAAATACGTTTTTGTATAAGTAAACATACATTTTTGACAAACATATAATACGTCATAGTTCCGTTTGCAGTGAAGACTTAAATTTGCTAGTCCCGAACGAAATTCTGTGATTATTTTTTTTATTACCAGCTGCCACCACACTTTGTTGTGGTCAGTTTGAAAAATAGATAACTAGCTACCGAAATAAAATTTATCCTAAAGTCTAAGTTCGACCAAGCAAAACACATTAACAAAATTTCATTTAAATCGGTTCACTGGTTTCCGACGTTGGGTGGCTCGCACAAACAAACAGACATATTAAAAATGAAAAAGGAATGCTATTACCAAAACCATCAAAACATAGTTTTGGTAACATGCGAACAATCATATTATGAGCTTAGAACAAAGCATTCACTTCGAAATCACAGTCAGACACTTTATTATTTATACTATGTATAGAAATCTATTTAACCATTCTAGTAGATTTTTTTAGTTTGTTGACTCATTATTTATATATTTATATTTTAGGCAACTACACTGTTGAAGAAGGAACTTATTGCATAGTCTTCATATATGACTTGCATCGTCGGGCGGACCTATTCAAAAACCCTCTCAGCTTTGATCCAGATAGATTTCTGCCCGAGAATAGCATTGGACGTCATGCCTATTCTTACATTCCCTTCAGTGCTGGTCCGAGGAACTGCATAGGTATGACTTGCATACATACATATTTATAATGACACTCGTAATCCCAAAAAGGCTTAAGTAATATTAAAAACATATGTTATTGAATGTTGAAGATGTAATAAATCTTGGGACGCAATCAGAGGCGAAAGATTCGAATAAATTCGTCGAGAAAAAATACAATGAGAAAAATCGACCTCAGCGAAATCGAATCGGATTCGAAATTTGAATTCGGAGTCGAACCCAGCATCTTCCGCGATCCGGGCGGCTGCGGTAACCACTACGTGACCGAGGCACTGCTTTTCGCTGTCGAAATTTGTCAGTGCTTGGTGCTTATGTCTTTTTATGGTAAACATTGTTTTATCAAAAACTAAACAATGTTTACCATATTTTGATATTTGCACTTCTAAGATCCGAACGAAATATTTTTGCAAATATTTAACGCCCAGTTAAGATAAACCTTACATTATGGAATAATTTTTGCGATTGCGTAAACACAAAAAATATTCTATAAAATTCTTCGTGATCTCATTTGGTCCTGTGTAGATCAGAGGAAAAGCACTAGCCTGGATCCCGGAAGGTCGCTGGTCCGGTCTCAGGCATTCATCATGATATGACTGGCTCTTTTTCCTTGTCGAACTATGAGACTTCATCGCTGGTGGAGTGGTCAGTAACGCTGCCTGCACATCGGGCAGTCCTGTTAGTGGCAATTTTTTGTGTGATGAACACGGACATTTGTTTATCCATAAACTATCTAGATTCTTATGTATAATGTTAGAGTCCTAGGTAGTGGCATCTGTGAGTGTGATGAAGAACACGTATATTTGCACACGGGTCATGGTTGTTTATATACTTATTTAAGTTTATTTAAGAAATATCAAGATTATTAAGTATATTTGTCCGTCATCTAGTATCCATAGCACAAGTTCTTAATGATGTTTACTTAATTTGGGCTAGATAATTGGTGTGAGCGTGGAAATATATGACGGGTATTATTACTTAATATTATTATATTTGTCCGTTCTCTAGTATCCATAAGTTAATTTCTAAATTTTGCTTTGCTCGCTCAGTCGCACTATCCTTTTAATATGGGCTAGATAATTGGTGTGTGCGTGGGAATATAATATAATTGTTATTAATAAACTCAGACCTATAAAGACTTTTTTATTAGTCTGAGTTATTCAAGTATCTCCAACATGAATCTGTATCAATTGAAATTCCTCATCTTCATTACATTTTCTGAATATAAATAAATACCAAAACTTAAAATTAAGTATTGCGTTAGACTCGACAATATTCGCCAGTTTTAGTATAAGCTGAGTTTATTCATTATATACCCTATATATAGTAGGTATCATAATTTTACAGGAAAAAAATTCGCAATGTTGGAAATGAAGTCCGCATTGTCTGCAGTGTTAAGGAAGTATCGCCTGGAGCCTGTGACACGTCACTCGGACATCGAGATTACCGCTGACGTCGTCTTAAGGACATCGCATCCAATCCTCGTCAAATTTATCAAGAGAAATATTTAGCTTTATAGTCTTTGAGTTATGTGTGGTTACTCAAACTCTAAGGAAATGTCTACTATTCCAGCGTAGTATTGTAATTTTTGGTAGACAATTGCTATTTGATATACACATAAGTTTGCGATCATTTGAAAACACTGAGATGCTATTTTTAGGGTTCCGTACCTCAAAAGGAAAAAACGGGACCCTTATAGGATTACTTTGTTGTCCGTCTGTCTGTCAAGACCCTTTATCTCTGGAACGAGTAGAGGTATCGGGTTGAAATTAAAACCATATACTTAAGTCTACGGTCCCTTGAAGCTGTGACAAAATCAAACTTCTGAAGGCTAACTTTTTTGTTATGTGTGTTAGTATGTAATTCTCATATTATTGTTTATTCAATAATGTTTCGCAATTATTTCTTAAAAGTATACTTATTTTTTCTATAGTAATGCATATATAGTGATTATAGAGTTCGCCGTTAGTGGTCGGATGTGTAGTGTGATCAAAACTATTTCGTCACGATTTCCTCCGTTTAACAGTCACTGTGTTAAACCTACAACTTCTTCAACCACAATACACTCTTCTTTACAACTACACTATTTTTTTTTGTTGCTTTTTGTCAGTCATGAAACTCGTGTCTCCTCAAATTACGACACTTGAGAGTCTATTAAATAAAATGTTATTAAAGAGACTTTCTGACTCGACTTCATTGTTTAAGTCCCAGTCCATCCCTTAACCTAAAAAAAATTAGCAAACTTGATTATATATTTTGAGAAACTAGAATACTTTTTAACTATGTACCTATAATATTGTGATATTAATTAGAACTAAAATTTGTTATATATAAAACATAATTGTAATAAAAGATAAAGATAGATTAGGTGCTTTTATTTTCCTCATACCTACTTACATAGATTACAAATGAGTTGATTACGAATTATGCTATTAATTAGTAGTTCAAGTATTATCTTATAAATTATTGATTAATTGATTAGCTTTTGTCACTTGGTACATATATTTGCATAGCAAAATACTCATAGGCAGTGAACGCATTAGGTCTTTGTTATAGGTAGGTACCTTATTATTATTATCTGTGATTATACTTATCTAGGTATACAAATGAGAAAATGACACAAGTTCACAAAAAAGTCTAGTCGGAGTTTCTCCCGAGTTCTTGTTGTAAAAACACGTGTTGAGAGAGTCCATTTTTAACCCAAATCAACCGTACAATTTTTGTTACTTTAGTTACATTTTCACTTGACATTGGCAAAATGCGTATCTACGTTTAATGCGACGCGACGCCATTAATTAAGAATAGAATAGAATAGAAGTGTAGTCCCCTTTAACCGACTTCAAAGTCATAAAAGAAGGCTATCACTTAGAAATTAGACGCATGTCTCAAAAAGTATAAGGCAGATTGCAAAAATTAGTAAGGCTAGGTTTAGTCGGACTTAGGGATCTGTGCAAGGTTCATTAAAAACGGTTCAGTAGTTTTTAAGATAGAGATGCGACTAACATACATTTAACATGTGTGTTAGTCGCTAAGAATAACAGTGCCGTCTAGGGACGCCCGAAAGAAGCGATGCTTCATAGTATAAAGCATAGGATCTAAGCGTTAAAAATATATCGACAATATCGTGTAACGGTACGTACTAAATCTGCCTCTCTTGTGTACCGGTAAAATCTCACGGTTAGCACGGATAGACAATATGATAACTTTTTTGAGATTGGTGATAGCCTAAGTTTAAATGATTTTATTACATGAATAAAGCTACTGTATATTTACAGTAGCCATGACAATAATAATCAGAAGAAATCTGGAATACCGCAAGGCTGGCACCCACCTCAAAAATAGTTATCATATTGACTTTTAGATCGCTTAAAATATAATACTTATTTCTCCCCGTTCTTTTGAAGTCTGTTTGATTTTTTAAATTATTGTTTTTACAGAGAATTTGAGATCTCTGATAAATACTCACTTCTTTGAGTTGAGTTTTTTTTACATAAGAGTTCGTTATACGAACTCGAAACACAAAAGTCAGGACTTATTTCCTTGCGAGCTCTAAAATGAGTCCAGTCGTTATAGATTAGGACTTGAGTTCTGTATTTAATTTGTCAATAAATTTAAGTCTATACGTTATGCTGACTTGTAAAACCTTGGCACTGCTAGCATTTAAGCTTTCCCTGATGTGTAACATGAGTGAAGCGCCAAAAGTATTCCGTGGACATCTAATCTCTTTTCGAGACAAGAGCTGAGCGAATTGACGGTGTTGATGAATTTAAAATTTAAATATTAGCGCTTAAGACTATGATTATTTTCTGATGTTGAGACCGCAAGGCTTGTATATTTTACGTAAGTACTTATATTAATCTATGGTAGGTATATTTCAATTACTTCCATAATGTTATGTCATATAGTACAATGCTGTGGGGATCGGCAGCTGATATTCAGGGCATTTTTGTATTACAAAAGAGAGCCTTACGCGCCATTTATAGACCTCGTGACTCGCTTAGAGAGTTATTTAACGAAATCAATATTGACGGTTGCTTACCTATTTATAAGTATATGACATTATGTATGTTCATAAAAACTTACATACATTTTTGAAGAAAAGTGATTATCACAATTTAAACACAAGAGGAAGAAATAACCTTGCTGTTCCAAGTTTCAGACTTCATAAAACTAGTCACTCATTCATGGGAAAATGTATACAAGTATATAATAAACTCCCACATCATGTAACTGAACTTCCGTTACATAAATTTAAGCTTCACATTAAGCAAATATTAATGAAGAAAGAGTATTACAAAGTTCAGGAATATGTCGACGATAAAAATAAGTGGACACATTCAAATGTGCTCGATTCTCTATTGTAATCTAGTAAGATATCAATATGTGTACAATTTCAAATTTTAAGCCAACTATCGTAAAGAAAGACGTCTTAAATCACATTTTTTTATTATAAGTTTAATTATTAGTCTTTATTTTATTATATTATTATGATTAATTATTACTATGAGTTCAACATGTGTATTATGACTCTTTCAAATCAATACTATAAAATCTGTAAAGGGAGGATCAAACTTGTTGAGTTTCTTGCCGGTTCTTTCCAGAACAAGGCCTCCTGGTAGACTCTTGTACCGATGGCATCAAAATTGACTTTCATAAGTGTACATGGTACCTAAATGAATAAAGAAACTTTGACTTTGACTTATGTTTTGCATAGTGGTACTTAATGGACAAGACCGAGTAGGTAATTGTACAAAAAAAATATGAATTTATTTAGAAAACAAACAGCGTTGCTTATTAATAGAACCAGTTTTGCATGATATAATTATGGAAAGGCCAATAACAGGTTTCCCTAAAATTACCTACTTAATAATAACTGATTAATAAACAACAGAAGATACAAAACTTTTTTGATATAATATTATCTCACCATAATAGGTAGATACTTAAACAAGTTTCCGGCCACTATGACTGACGTTAAACTAAATGCAGTTGCATACTACCTAATTGTATCTCAGTTTAAGACTGCGGCTAGTAATAGGACGTAAACTCTAAAAGTTCGCTTATCACTCAATAAAATACATACGCACATGATTGACTCGCTCAGTTGTGAAGAAGTTTATCGTAAAGTGTACATACAAACGTCAATATGATAACATTTCTAATCGCTATAATTGTTGTATTGTGTGTTGTGCACGTCCTGTTCAATTACAACAGGAGAGCGCGAATTATAAAGAAAATGCCGGGTCCAAAAGACCATTTCATCGTGGGAAATGCTCTGGATATCATGTTGCCTCCAGGTATTCACCTTATATTTATCACATCATCCCATATCCTCTAATGGGTGTCGTAGAAGGTGACTAAAGGATCAGCAATAAGATATACTTAGTCCACCAATCCGCATTGGGAAAGCGTGGTGGACTACTACTTAAATTTGCTTCGATGACTAGGAGAGGCCTTGTGTCCCAGCAGTGGGTGAATAGATTTGTCCCTTTCACTTACTGCTGTTTTTTTACATTTATACTTCGACGAATTAGGTTTAAGTATAGGATAAGTTTTGTCTGTACCTAGATTATTCAAAAGTCCTATTAGTTCTTTTTACTATTTTTTAAGCCTCGGCGACTGAGGTGACATTTTTGTTATTATTCTATTGACCAGTAGTCTATCAGACGCCAGTTTAAAATACAATTATTTTCAAAACTATGTACAAAACAGTTTGGCTTTAATATTTGTATCAATTATCTACACCACATCCATAACATAGATTAATTAATCATAATTGATATGACTAATTTAATACTAAAATATCGAATATTTATTGATAACTACACATTTATTACTAGGTGGTAGATCCGTATTGCTCCCGGTGTCCGGTCGAGCAGCCGTCGGTGAGGAGGCGGCCTATAAGGCCGGCGTCGGCCAGCGGCCCACAGGGGCTAGCGTCAGTCGACTACCACGTCGCTACCGACTGACGCTAGGTCAGTCGGTAGCCCCTGTGGGCTGGTGGGCATGAATTGGTGCACAAGGAGTGTCTCGGTGTAGTTGCGCTCACGTACGCAGATCCCGAGTCGTCCCGCAATAGCGCACTGGAGGTCAGGCCGGGGAGGATGTTTAGTGGGTATGGAGGGAACGCCTTTACCTCGAGTCCCACATGTCCCCTTCGTTTGGCACCACCCCGCAGCAGGGACGATGCGTAAATGCATTTGCCTCCCCAACAAAAGAAAAGGGTTTTCCGTGTAGGTACCACCGCCTTTCTTATATCTGCCGTGAAGCAGTTCGCTTTGTTTCGGATTGAAATAAAAAGTAGCCAGTGTAATTACTGGACAGAAGATATAACATATCATCTAGTTCCCAAGATTGCAACGCACTTGCACGTTTAAGTGATTTACCCTTAATATTGCAAGTATCTATAGGCGATGGTAACCACTTGGGGTCCACGTCCGGAAGCTTCCTTGTGGCGGACCCTGGTAACGCGGTGAGGAAACTTTCTCGGCGGGTGTGTGGCTTTTGATGTCAAGGGTATCCCCTTGGTATTCAAAGTCACATGCCATCGTCGAGTTGTTTTTGTTTTCCAAACACGGCTAGTTCCGGACGGCCCTTTTCAGGGCCACGACCGCGCCCGAAGTCCCCCGGGTGCGGTCCGATGGCTGCTCCCGGTGTCCTCGTCAGGAGGACGCTCCAGGTCGAGCAGCCTTGTGAGAAACGAAGTGGTTTATTATTGCTCATCTTCCTAACCTATGTTTTAGTGAAGGGACATTCCTTGCCCCGTTTGAACAATCGGTCATTATTCTAATACATAAGGGTGGAGATAGGGAAGATGATAATAATTATATGCCCATTTTCATTCTTTCCAGTATATCAAAAGTCTTGGAAAAGCTGATTAATATCGTCTTTTAAGATCTCTGGATCAGTATAAGATATTATTTGGGTTCAGAATGGGCAAGTCTAAAGAAGATGCTGTAACATCTCTTAGCACCTTAGTATCAAACCTATTAGACAAAAAACTAAAATGCTTAACGATTTTCCTTGATATTAAGAAAGCATTTGACACAGTCTCTATCCGTATTCTTATGAATAAGTTGGAAAATATTGGAGTAAGGGGCCCTCCGCTGGCTCTATTCAGAAGTATATCACCGACAGAAAGCTAAAATTAAAATTGGATCAGTACTATAGTAATCTTGCAGAGGCATCATATGGCACTGCAATATTACTGCAGTATATATATATACTAGCTTTTGCCCGCGACTTCGTCCGCGTGGAATAATTACTTTAGGCAGCATTTTTTTGTGTAGGTACTTATTATGCAAAAAACACACATACAAACTGCAGTGCACTACAGTAAATGACATTTTTACAATCTACCATTTTATGTTTTTCCATCCTTTGCTACTTACTCGCAACCTTTCATCCCCACATGGGTCAATATTTCAAAAACGCTAGAACAATATTTGCGTTTCATGGTCTTATCTTCGGTAATGAGGAATCGCATAAAAATTTTCATCTCATATTTCAACCCCTTCATTCCCTTTTTCACAAAAAAGGTAAGTAGCTTTTATTCCATTTCGAAGTTTCGTCTATTTTTGTACCAAATTTCAATAAATTCGGTTCAGGTTAGGCGTGAAAGCGATTAAGCTAAAAAGTCACGTCCACCATCTTGGATCTCAAAATGGATGCTGTATTCTGAATCCTGACTCCGAATACAGCATCCATTTTGAGACCTCCGAAAACTACAAAACTGATACCCATATCAAGTTTAAAATTCGCGTCGACATTTTGGATATCAAAATAGAACCCTGTAAACCACAAAAATGATATCCATATTAATGATAAGTTAAGTAGCGTCCACCATCTTCGATCTAGAAATTGATGACGTATTTGGAATCGCGACCCCCGAAAACTACGAAATTGATACCCAAATCACTTTTATGTTAAAAAGTCCCATCTGCCATCTTGGACCTCGACGTAGATGATAAAAAATCCCATCTGCCATCTTGGATCTCGACGTAGATGATGTATTTGGAATCAGGACCCCCGAAAACCTCGAAAATGATACCCATATTCCTATTAAGTTAAAAAGTCACGTCCGCCATCTTGGATCTCAAAATCGATGTTTTATTCGGAGTCAGAACCCCCAAAAATCTCGAAAATGATGCCCATATCGATTTTACATTAAATAGTCGCAACCGCCATCTTGGATCTCGAAATAGATGTCGTATTCGGAATCGGGACCCCCGAAAACCACGAAAATGACACCCATATAGACATTTTGTCAAAAAGTCGCGTCCGCCATCTTGGATCTCGAAATAGATCTTTTCTTCGTAATCCGGACCCCCAAAAACCACGAAAACGATACCCATATTGACATTATGTTAAAAATTCGCGTCCGCCATCTTGGATCTGAAAATCGATGTTTTATTCGGAGTCAGAACCCCCAAAAATCTCGAAAATGATACCCATATTCCTATTAAGTTAAAAAGTCACGTCCGCCATCTTGGATCTCAAAATCGATGTTTTATTCGGAGTCAGAACCCCAAAAAATCTCGAAAATGATACCCATATCGATTTACATTAAATAGTCGCAACCGCCATCTTGGATCTCGAAACAGATGTCGTATTCGGAATCGGGACCCCCGAAAACCACGAAAATTACACCCATATTGACATTTTGTCAAAAAGTCGCGTCCGCCATCTTGGATCTCGAAATAGATCTTTTATTCGTAATCCGGACCCCCAAAAACCACGAAAACGATACCCATATTGACATTATGTTAAAAATTCGCGTCCGCCATCTTGGATCTCAAAATCGATGTTTTATTCGGAGTCAGAACCCCCAAAAATCTCGAAAATGATACCCATATCGATTTTACATTAAATAGTCGCAACCGCCATCTTGGATCTCGAAATAGATGTCGTATTCGGAATCGGGACCCCCGAAAACCACGAAAATGACACCCATATTGACATTTTGTCAAAAAGTCGCGTCCGCCATCTTGGATCTCGAAATAGATGTTTTATTCGTAATCCGGACCCCCAAAAACCACGAAAACAATACCCATATTGACATTATGTTAAAAATTCGCGTCCGCCATCTTGGATCTCAAAATGGATGGTGTATTAGGAATCGGGACCTCCGAAAACCACGAAAATGATACCCGTATTGACATCATGTCAAAAAGTCACGTCCGCCATATTGGATCTCGTTATAGATGCTTTATTCGTAATCCGGACCTCCAAAAACCACGAAAACGATACCCATATTGACATATTGTCAAATAGTCGCGTCCGCCATCTTGGATCTAATCGGGACCTCCGAAAACCACAAAAGTGATACCCATATCGATATTATATTAAAAAGTCACAACCGTCATCTTGGATTGGATCTTTACTTCTTATCAAGTCCCTAATTTCAAAGTATCATGGTTTTATCTTTAACAATGACGAAGTCCCATACAAACTTTCATCCACTATTTCACCCCCATAAGGGTCAAAATTTAAAAAATCTTAGAACAAATATTTCTTTTTGTCTTATTAAGTGCCTAAATTGAAAGTTTCATGGTTCTATCTTCAAAAATGACGAACTTCCATACAAACTTTCATCCCCTTTTTCAACCCATACAACCTTTTTTTCGCGATAAAAAGTAGCCTATGTCCTTCCCCGAGATCTAATCTATATTTGTACCAATTTCCATCAAAATCGGTTCTGTGGTTTAGACGTGAAAGCTTAACAGACAGACAGACAGACAGACAGAAAGACAGACAGACAGAGTTACTTTCGCATTTATAATATTAGTAAGGATATATATATATATATATATAAATTATATAATATACATCAATTATTTCAGTTCTTTTAGAATAGTTTTTAAACACTAATGGAAGAGCAAGGTTTCCTGGCACAAGCACTCATATTGTTACGTATCCACCTCCTTGGAGACTTTTGCTTTTAATAGTTTTATATTTTTTTTGTGATTACGTATAATGTCAAAAATGTCATTGTGAAAAAACGAACAAATAAAACTGCGTTATAAATTAATTGCTCTCTTTAATTGCATATAATTTAACAAATAGGCGCACCAATAATTGTGCACCACACAAATCGAACCGTTACACGGCTCAACAACTGGCGACCGTCATGGATAGTTTGAAGAAAAGCAGAACTATTGCGAGATCTCATTTCACCATGATGAGGCCATGTGTGAGTTGGAAATAAAACCGTCGTATAAAGAGATAAACTAAAATATATTCCTTCTAAAGTACAAAATAAAATTTAAACATAACTGACAAAATCTTTTCTTCAAACCGAATAACGAAATCCGTCACCAAGGCGATGACACTGCCTAAAGACAATAGAGATGGCAACGTGCTTTACAACCTCATTTCATCACTCCTCCTCAGGTGCTTATCGAAGTCCCATGTCCTTCCTTAAACGTGTCAGCCTTGGACTAGGCAGCGCCTTTGTTAGGATGTCTGCCTCCATATCCTCGGTAGGCATATATTGGACTTCTACTACTCCATCTCTAACACAATCTCTTATGTAGTGCATCTTCAAATCCATATGTTTAGTCTTAGATGACACTATTGGATTTTGGGTAAGTTTTATCGCTGACTGATTATCATTCAGTATAAGGGTCTTCTCTTGGCTTACGTTCAGGTCTTTAAACAAATTTCGTAAGTGGACAGCTTCTTTTACTGCTTCGGTCAAGGCAACATATTCAGCCTCCGCTGTAGATAATGCAATGCACCTTTGCTTCCTGCATGCCCAGCTAATAGCTGATCCAGCATACTTAAACACGTATCCTGAGAAGGACTTCCGGTTCAGTTTACAGGAACCCCAATCAGCGTCAGCCAAACCATAAAGATCTTTTCCTGTCTTCTGGAAAAGTAATCCAACGTCTTTGGTTCCTTTTAAATATCTTAGAACTCGCTTTGCACTCTTGAAGTGAGTTTGATTTGGGCAGTCATTAAATTGTGACAAATAGCTTACGGCAAAGGCGATGTCTGGCCGAGTAGCTACGGCTAGGAACATTAAGGTCCCGATCAAATTTTTGTAGGGCAGATCGTTTGCGCCTTTTTCCCCTGGCTCCAATGTGATACCAGGTTCCATAGGTGTCGTTGCAGTTTTGCATTCAACCATATTAAATTTTCTTAAAGCTTCATCTATTTTCTTTGTTTGCTTTAGTATTATTTCCTTTTCATTTATCTTTACTTCCATACCTAGAATCAGCTTTGGCTTACCAAGGTCCTTCATATCAAACTTTTCACTTAACATTCTCTTGATTTCTTTTAATTTCTTTTGGCATGAGCAGGCCAGTAAAATATCATCTACGTAGATACCGATAATGGCTCTGACTCCTCCTTTCGTATATGTGTATATACAGGGATCTGCTTTAGAAGCTTGAAAACCAATATTCTTTAGTTCGGTATCCAGTTTGATGTACCACTGCCTCCCTGCCTGCTTAAGGCCATAAAGAGCTTTTTGGAGCAACATTACTTTTTCTCCTTCTATATTTTTGAAATCTGATAAAATGTCTCTCGCCTTATTGTATAAAGTCAAATCATCGGATTCAAGTTCTGAAACGAATATCTCTCTAACATACTTTTCTATGTAGTCAGGCATTTTCATGTAGATCTGCTCTTCAATACTTCCATTTAGGTATGCCGTCACTACATCCATTTGATTAAGATGCAGACCTTCTTCAATGGCAATACCGAAAATTGATCTTATTGAGCTTAACTTGGCTACGGGGGCATAAGTCTCATTGTAGTCAATGCCTGGTCGTTGTGAGAAACCTCTTGCTACGAGACGAGCCTTCTTAGTTATTTTATCTTCAGGACTAACTTTCTTTCTTAAAACCATTTTATAATCTATGACTTTCATTCCTTCTTCCTTCTTTACTATTTTCCATGTTCCATTTTTAATATGCGATTTGATTTCAGATCGTATAGCATCGCTCCAGTCTTCATCGTTTTGATCTTCTGACAAATAAGCCATTTCAGAAACAAAATGACATTCATCTGAATCTCCTCCTAAGACATAGTCGTTCATCCAAGCTGGTTGTTTTATATTTCTTTTCTGCCTTTCGGTCGCTACGGGAAGATCAGTCGTAGTTTCAGATCGATCGTCAAAGTCATCTTGATCTTCTGGTGATGCGTCTTCCGATCTGACATCGCTGGTTTCAGGTATAGTATATGGAATATCTCGTGTTATAACAGACATAGGCATGTTTATATCCTTATTTTTCTTATTCTCAATTAAGATCTCTATTTCTTTATTCGGACTCTTCTTGTGCCTTTTATGTTGTTTACTCACTTGTTTATGTTTTTCAGGTTCTTGTTCCGGTTCGTCACCGAAATCGTCATAGGTTTCTACATTTTCATAATACATTTTATCTAGTATTTTTACGTCCCTGCTAATAATTACTATGTTCTTTTCAGGAATGTATATGCGGTATCCTTTGGCATTTTTGGCGTACCCCAGAAATACACCGGGTTCAGCTTTTGCGGATAATTTACTCTTTCTTTTCTTATTGAGCACGTAAGCTTTACTCCCGAAAATATGAAGGTGATTTCCTGATGGAATTCTTCCTACCCATTTTTGGTATGGAGTTTCTCCCTTTAATGCTTTTGAAGGAGTTCTATTAATCAGATAGTTTGCAGTGTACACTGCCTCTGCCCATAAATACTTGGGGATATTGGCTTCTATTGCTAAACATCTGGCTTTTTCCATCAAGGACCGATTTTTTCGCTCGCTGACTCCGTTCTGTTGCGGAGTATAAGGTGTGGTCAACCTTCTATTAATGCCGTGTAATTTCAGATAATTGTCAAATTCTTTGTTGACATATTCTTTCCCGTTATCTGTCTGTAAGTTTTTTATTTTCATATCGGTAAACTTTTCTACATTGTTTTTATACTCCTTAAATTTATCAAAAACTTCGCTTTTCTTAGCTATAAAATATATACAACAATACCTGGTAAAATCATCTATAAATGTTACGTAATACTTTGATCCAGCGAGTGATTCCTGTTCCAATGGACCGCAAACATCACTATGAACTATTTGTAATGGTTCTGTAGTGTGTATATCATCATTATGTGGAAATGGTAATCTGGTAAATTTTCCTTTGATGCAGGTCTCGCATGCCTCGAATTTGCCATTACCTAAATCAAGTCCATACATCAGCTCTTCTTTAGACATTTTCAGTAAGTCTTTAATATTAATGTGGCCGAGCTTACGATGCCATTGCATGATTTTCGAATTTCCAGTTTTCTCGGGTATATGATTAGCGGTCTCATTTGTTTTATCGAACTCCAGGTAATATAAGTCGTTCATTTTTCTAGCTGTCAATGCAACTGTTCCGTCTGATTCTATAACGAATGCTTTTTCCTTTTCGAAAACGACTTTATTTCCCCTTTCAGTAATTTTTGCAACTGATATTAGGTTTGTTGTTAAATCAGGAACAAATAAGGTATTATTTAAGTTATACTTTTCTTCTTCTTTGCATAGTGTAACTTTTCCTTTACCTTTTATGTTTGTAGTGTGCTTATTCGAAGCTAGTTTCAAACTCCCTGACTCGGGTTTCAAATCTCGAAAAAGTTGTCTTTCGCCACAAATGTGTGACGAACAGCCACTGTCAAGGCACCACAACGTCTCATTTTCAACTTCGTTACCAGTATTTAGGCATACGTTATAGTTCTTTTCAGGCTTTTTCTCTTTGTAATTACTATTGGACTTATTTTTCTTCTTGCTCCAACATGCCTGTGTGGTGTGACCTTTCTTCTTACAGTGCTGACAATACTTTCCTCTACGACTAAAAAATGCTTCTTCAGTTTCATTTGAATCCATATTTTTTCTTGCGTCGCTCTCTTCACATATTTTTATTTTTAAGTCTTCGGGCTTCGGCAGAGTATCTCGTGTCTCTACTGCAATGCGGAAACTTTCGTATGAGGCAGGTAAGCTGTACAACATCATGATACTTAAAAGGTCGGGATGTAAGTCAACGTTCATATCTGCTAGTTTATCCACAATATCCATAAAATTGTTTAGATGTTCACGTACATCGTCTTTATCAGCCTTTTTCAGAATTAGCTGTTTCAATAATGTGGCTTTTCTAGCGGGGCCAGTACTTTGATATATCCCTTTCAGCTTTAACCATAATTCTCTAGAAGTTTTGCAACCTTTTACTTGTTTTAGTTCCGAAGGTGATATGAGCAGCAAAAGTTCAGATCGTGCCTGTATGTCATTTTGAAGGAACTTACTTTTGTCATTTATTTCTGTTGGTTCAACGATTTCTCCGTTCACGTATTCCCATAATCCATTTCTTATTAGGATAGCTTGGGCTTGCACACACCATGTATCGTAGTTGTCTTTTGTAAGAACATCGATGCGATATGTCGCTCTGCTACCATTTGATGAGGCCATGTGTGAGTTGGAAATAAAACCGTCGTATAAAGAGATAAACTAAAATATATTCCTTCTAAAGTACAAAATAAAATTTAAACATAACTGACAAAATCTTTTCTTCAAACCGAATAACGAAATCCGTCACCAAGGCGATGACACTGCCTAAAGACAATAGAGATGGCAACGTGCTTTACAACCTCATTTCATCACACCAAGGCGAAGAATACGTGTGAGAACAAATTAAATACCACACCGCTCGATATCTTGGAGGTGAAAATCGCCTATGAATATCTTTCTGAGAAGGCAGAAAAACTTTTCAAGTTAGATGATGCTATATGCGAATTACTTCTGGCGTCTGATTTATCCGCGGAAGGTATAGAAGAAGAAGAGGCAAGTACCGAATGCTACCGGCTAGATTGGCTACGTGTGAAAAATAAGTATGAGACTAACACTTTACTCAACCCAGCACCGTCAGAGGCAAGGTACGATAACGCATCAATAGTTACAAACACAATGAAAAGAAAATTTCGATTACCGACATTAGAACTGGTTTAATTTGATGGAATGGCGAAAAATTGGCTACCCTTCTGGGGCATGTTTCGGAAGATTCACGACGACGAAAATATAGACCTAGATGATAAATTTCAATATCTCGTACAGTCCATGGAACTAGGTTCGTCAGCACGCATGTTAGTGGACAGTTTTCCGTCATCTGGAAACAATTATGAACAAGCGCTGGAGCAACTAAAGTCAAGATATGCTCGTGATGAAATTCTTATAGAAATTTACGTTAGAGAGCTGCTGGCATTAGTGCTTGAGCAAGCTAAGGGCAGAGCAATGTCGCTGACGATTCTGTACGATAGGCTTAGAACACAGCTTCGCGCCTTAGAAAGCCTTGGAGTTACAAGCGATAAGTACGCATGTATGCTGTATTCTTTAGTAGAATCGGTACTACCAACAGAGTTGCTTCGAGTTTGGGAGAGGAGTAGGAAGGAAAGCAATGATCAAAGTGATGCATTAAGTCAGCTCTTGAAGTTCTTGAAGACTGAAGTTGAAAGCGAAGAACTAATAGAAATTTCAAGGAAAAGTCTGCTGATTAAAGAAGACCATGTTCCAACCGCAGCTTACCTTGTTGACAGCGAAAGGAAAACCAAAGTGTCATCTTGCATCTGGTGTGACCAAACGTCACATGGAAGCTTGGAGTGCTATAAGCCACAACGATTGTCCTTAAAGGCAAGAACAGACATTCCCAAGTAACATTTTAGGTTTTAGAAAGGATTTGAAAAGGTTCTAGAACCTTTGTATAGAAATCGGATGGTAAGTCTTAATAGGCCGAAAAGCGCTATGTTAACCTTATAATAACATCCTGTGTGCAAAAAGGGCCCACGTTTTAGAACCTTTTTGAGAGCTACAGAAAAACCTATTGCTCAAAGTCAGAACCTTTCGAACTACTTACATAGAACCCAAATATAACTTTCACCACTTTATATTAACGTTAATATAACCCTGTAAGACAGCTTCTAAGTTCTAAAATAGTCTTGGATGTAACTCTATGACAACTTAAAACCTTTTTGATAGACGTGATTGAATGCTTTTCCAGGACTCTTGGGTTATAAAATGTTTCTGTGTAAGATTTATTTACACAAAAATACCAATCATGGACTTTAAATATGTTTAATGGCGCCATTGCCTGTCACTATACCAAGATTCAAAATGGCTGGATAACTAAGTGCCGTATTCATGAAAAATATAAGCAGGTTGCTAAATTCACGAAATGAAAAAAATAGTGCGATTGGCACTTTGTCGTGAAACTTAAGGATAATTTTGCTATATAATAAACGGGCCTTTCGTAGCTTCAAAATTTAGAAGATATTTTAGTAAATTGAAAATTATAATATTAGGGGGTTGGTGGTAAATCGCATTATTAATAAAAAAATAAATCATAGAAAAATCATTTATTTCAAATCGTATAGAACACATTATTTAATTTTGCTTCATTTAGTTGAAATATTGTTTTTTTATTTCTTTTTTTTTAATTTCTGTTAAAAAATATGGCGGCCGTTAGTAAATTACCAGAAAACATTAAAATTAACCTTTTCAGGACTGTCTCAGCTAAAAGCTCCTAATTTTTACCTAAATAAGAGCTAAAGGTCTTCTCGCGGAGGTATTTAAAACTAAAAAGTTGTTTCCGCGACTTAAAGGTTATCGCCAGGAGTAATTCAAGACTTGTCAGTCGCGAAAACAACCTATTAGCACAAATAGTTACTTCTAAGTTTTGATTGTTTGATTGGACGTGCGTTCGACACAACTCGATGGTTCGACCAGAGTGCTTAACATCTACAGGCGGCTCTTATTGGTCCAAGTTAGTTCCTATTTCTTTTTTTTTTAATAAAGTTTAAAACAATAATAATATATTTATTCCACACACACCTGACCAGAAAGTGTCATATATATTATACTTACCTCACACATACATAATCATTTTTAGATACTTTTATAAATAAGCTGAAATAAATATATAAACAACCGTGACTCGTCAACAAATGTTCGTGTTCTTCAGACAAACATTTGCCGCTACCAGGACTTTCATAATTTATCTTTAACTAACTCATCTACTTATTATATAGCTACTTGAACATCCGAGTTGCCACAACAGCTCCAAAAAAAATTCCGTCGCCATCAAACGTCAGAGCTGTTAACGGTAGAAAAACATAGCAAACACATAATCTCTCTAATCTGTGATGGCAGAGCATCGGACTTGTGCTCTTTATCATGTATAAAAGACAGTGGCAATTCCTCTGTATGCGAGGTATGCGCCGCCAAACCAATCATGAACAACATTAAATTTTTTTTTTCTCAAACATGTTTGGAAATGTGAGCATTATTTTGACAACCTGTGATTTCTCAGAAGTTTCTAATGACGTCGTGTCATCTTTGGTTAAAACAGAAGGGGTTTTGGGATGTCGTGAATCTTCAACGGTATCAGTGATCTGTAAAATAGTTGGCAAAATAAAACCCAATGTCAAGATGAGCTGTTTTTCCTGGGCAATTTCAGCAGTTATAAACTTAAGGGTAGGTATATACAAATATTTCCCGTTTTTGCATCATTTTTCATTGATGCTCATCTCCTTTTTATGGTAACATTTTTTCAGTCTACTTTCTAATTTTAAAATATTTGCGCATTCATTAACGCCTAATAATTCCAAAAAGCTATGTTTTTGTATTTGTAGGTACTTAACTTGGCTGTTACTATAACAGGGGGGGGGGGGGGGGGGGGAGAACTCGTAAAAAGCCCTGGCCTATAGTGTTCCTCGATAAATGCCCTGCCCTATAGTGTTCCTCGATAAATAGACAATCAAAGAATTTTTCAATTTGAATCAGTAGTTCCCCTTATTAGAATTCTGTACCCAAAGGGTAAAACGGGATCCTATTACTCAGACTCCGCTGTCCGTCCGTCCGTCTGTCCATCTGTAACCAGGCTGTATCTCATGAACCATGGTAGTTAGACAGTTGAAATTTTCTCAGATGATGTAGTTCTGGTGCCGCTATAACAACAGATACTAATAAATAGAATAAAAAAATATTACAGGGGCTCCCATAAAATAAACGTGACTTTTTTTGGTCGATTTTCATAACGGCAATAGATAGACGCTTGAAATATTCACAGAATATTTAGTTATATTATTCACTTTAAAAAGAAATAATTAAATTAAAATTAAATTATATTTAAGGGGGCTCAACAACAAACGTATTTCTCGGTCTTAATAACGATAACAGGTAGAAACTTGAAATATTAACAAAATATTTAATTTAAAATTCAAATATTTTCGGACAGGTTTGATAAAATCTATGGCACTTTTTTTTACTATTTTTGTAGGATGTCTCTGATGATCTTCTTTGAGTCACCAGGGCTTTTAGTAAAGGAGAGGACCTCGGTGGGTCCTCAAGCTTTAAGGTCGAATCACTCTAGAGAGGATTCCTGACCGGTGAGCATCTCCCTCGGAGGAGTCTCTGAACCTATTAGTCTCTAAGGCGTCCGAATCTGACGGGATCAGTGGTTCCTAAGATAGATAAGCGCGTTCAACCAAACAAAAAAACAACTCACTATAGATGCGTGCGTAGTACTTGATCATTGTGTAGCTGCGGCCGTTATGTTAAAACTATGATATCTCTGAAGATTTTCATTGAAATCTAATGACGTAAAGAACAATTTTGTACAAAATTATATACTTGTGATGAATAAATTATTAATTTTGATAAGGATTATGTTTACAAAAATACCTTCGCATCTAATGCATTATTTTAGAACAACTTTTATTACCAAAAATAGGTTATAGCGAGTCAACCTTAAGAGCTAGATAAATGCTGTCTTTAATTTGTTTTTAGAACTTCTAAAGGAGAATAATTCCGTCATACATGATTTTTACGTTACTTTAACCGTTTACGCAGCGCATGTAACGAAAGCTCTGCAAATCAAAATTTATTATTTTCCGTTTATTTCAAACTATGATATCTCTTAAAATATTCATTGAAATCAAATAAAGTCATGAACAATTTTGTTCAAAATTAAATACTTGTGATAAATAATGTATTTATTTTGATACGTAATAATATCATGCATACAGAAACACCATCGTAGATAATGCATTATTTTAAAACAAATTTGATTACCAAAAAAAAAGGTTATAGTGAGCCAACCTTAAAATATAGACATATGCTTATACACGGACTTTTCTTTAGAAATTTTAATGAAGAACAATTCCGTCACGCAGTGAAAGCTTTGAAAAGAAATCTTTTTCTCCCGTTTTTGCAACATTCTTCATTGATGCTCAGCTCCTATTGGACGTACCGTGATGTTATATAGCCTATAGCATTCCTCAATAAATGGACTATCCAACGCAAAAATAATTTTTCGATGTGAGTCAGTAGTTGCTGAGATCTTAGGTATCAACCAAACAAACAAACTCTTCAGATTTATTATTAGTATAGATACGTAAAAAAAAATACGAAATTTACGTTTAAAATTTCCACTCCGTTTTTTTAACACCCTCTTTCGGTTCATCATGCAAGACTGTTGTGATACTATGAAGTCGCGGAGACAACAGACACTTGAGGATGCCTCTAAAGCTTTAAAATTTTCTTGTAGGACTTTAATAATGCCATATGGTCATAAATACAACTTATTGGTTTGGGTTTTCACCACACAGTCCTAATTAGTTTGCCAAGATGACTCTTATATAGCATGAAGGTTTTACGTAGGTTTTAGAAAATACTAATAAGTCATTTCAATATTCCATAACGTTATGGTTCTACGAAAGTTAAAAATTAAACTTTTAGATCTCACTTTAGCATATTGCTAGCCTTTCCAAAATTAAATCAGGAGTCTACGACAACTATTAGATCCTAGGACTATATGCTCTTTAAGCACAAGTCAAAATAACGTTAATTTAAACTCCTGTCAGCGGTTTCAAGGTTGTAATAATAAACAATAAGTTTTAGGACTTATTAATCATTCTCAAGTACTCAGTGTGACAATATAGCAAAGCGTTAACCTTTTTACGACGCTTGTAAAACCTAAAGACATTTTTTACAACCTAGGCCCGAATAAAATGTTACTTGGGATTCTGAAGGACAAGAAGGCCTGTCTGTTATGCTTGAGACCAGGTCACAACATTAGGAGATGTAAAAATAAGACCAAATGTTTCATTTGCGCGAAACGTCATGCTCCACTTATATGTCCAGAAACCAATAAGCTCCAACAGAAATCCCAAGATGAAACAGAAGACAATGAGCCAAACACGTCGAATTCAGTAATGTCAACTAGTTCGAATTTTCAATCTGCTCGTATAGAGAATATCGACCGGACCACCATACTTCAAACATTGATGGTGAAGATCAACGGCGAAAATGTAAGAGAGTTCATTGACACGGGAGCACAAAGATCCTAATCCGCACAGACATAGCAGGAAGGTTGAAACTGGCTAGAATTGGGACTGAAACCCTAACACACAACCTGTTTGGAGGCGTAGAGACAAAGAAACAAAAGCATTCCATGTATAATTTTGTTGTGAAGAGTACAACAGAAGAATTTGCTCTTCTAATGATAGCTTTAGATAAAGTCAATATATGTAATGGAATAATTTTATTTTTGCGTTTACAAACGCGTAAATATAATACTAGAAAAATGCACTGAAAAAAATCGACTTGCCTCAGGCAGGACTCGAACCCGCACCTTCCACAATCCGGGTGGACGCGTTGACCAATTTCGCCACCGAGGCACTGCTTTTCGCTGTCGAAATTTGTCAGTGCTTGGTGCTTATGTTTTTATGGTAAACATCGTTTCATCAAATCTTTGAAATTTGCACTTCCAAGACCCGAACGAAATATTTTTGCAAATATTTGACGCCCAGTTAAGATGAAACTACCTTACATTATGAAATAATTTTATTTTTGCGTTTACAAACGCGTATATACAATACTAGAAAAATGCACTGAAAAAAATCGACTTGCCTCAGGCGGGACTCGAACCCGCACCTTCCACAATCCGGGTGGACGCGTTGACCAATTTCGCCACCGAGGCACTGCTTTTCGCTGTCGAAATTTGTCAGTGCTTGGTGCTTATGTTTTTATGGTAAACATCGTTTCATCAAATCTTTGAAATTTGCACTTCCAAGACCCGAACGAAATATTTTTGAAAATATTTGACGCCCAGTTAAGATGAAACTACCTTACATTATGGAATAATTTTATTTTTGCGTTTACAAACGCGTAAATATAATACTAGAAAAAATAATGTAAGGTAGTTTCATCTTAACTGGGCGTCAAATATTTGCAAAAATATTTCGTTCGGGTCTTGGAAGTGCAAATTTCAAAGATTTGATGAAACGATGTTTACCATAAAAACATAAGCACCAAGCACTGACAAATTTCGACAGCGAAAAGCAGTGCCTCGGTGACGAAATTGGTCAACGCGTCCACCCGGATTGTGGAAGGTGCGGGTTCGAGTCCCGCCTGAGGCAAGTCGATTTTTTTCAGTGCATTTTTCTAGTATTATATTTACGCGTTTGTAAACGCAAAAATAAAATTATTCCATAATGTAAGGTAGTTTCATCTTAACTGGGCGTCAAATATTTGCAAAAATATTTCGTTCGGGTCTTGGAAGTGCAAATTTCAAAGATTTGATGAAACGATGTTTACCATAAAAACATAAGCACCAAGCACTGACAAATTTCGACAGCGAAAAGCAGTGCCTCGGTGGCGAAATTGGTCAACGCGTCCACCCGGATTGTGGAAGGTGCGGGTTCGAGTCCCGCCTGAGGCAAGTCGATTTTTTCAGTGCATTTTTCTAGTTCAATATATGTAGTTACATTTCCCGAATCCGTAATACTGCACCGATCGTCGACGAAATACAGTTACGGAATATCAAGTTGTCAGACATGGGAGATGAAAATACCCCAATCGGTTTATTGATAGGAGCGGATTACTCAGGACTGATAATGACTGACCAGATCGTCTCTTTATCAAACGGAGTCGTTGCATTGAAAACAAAGCTGGGATGGACAATCCAAGGAAAAGTGATGTCAAATAATACAGTTTGCTCTTCAAGGGCTATGACACACAAGGTTACAGATGTCGACAACTTGTGGAAGCTACAAACCGAAGTCATGCATGAGTTTATGCAGAATGTTACCGTGTATGACAAGAAGAGGTGTGAAGTGGCACTGACATGGAAAGGTCATCTGAATTCAAGTAGTAACAAAAGGAAAAAGAAAGAAAGGAAAAGGAAAAAAGAGAAAGAAAGAAGAAATGAATAGTAGCAGAGATATCAACGATAAGCGGGTGAGCTGTAGGGTCACCCCAAAGATATACCCTATAAATCCCACATCAATCTTCTTCTTTGCCTAAGGAGTGTGTTACGTATCCACCTCCTTGGAGACTTTTGCTTTTAATAGTTTTATATTTTTTTTGTGATTACGTATAATGTCAAAAATGTCATTGTGAAAAAACGAACAAATAAAACTGCGTTATAAATTAATTGCTCTCGTTAATTGCATATAATTTAACAAATAGGCTGATCTTGTGCACCACACAAATCGAACCGTTACACGGCTCAACACATATGTTTAAAAATAGACCCCGGCCACTTAGCGATGTAATCTAAACTACTTGGAGAAATAAATAATTATTATTACTAATGTTTGGGTCAACTGAGGTACCTATACACGTATACACTTTTCTCGCCTTTTTTGTTCGTTTTCATTTTCATTTTCATTTTCATTAGTTTTAATTTCGGCGACACCTTTCAAGTACTGCAATTCATTTTTTCTAGAAAGTAGATATTAAAATTAAAGCTTAAGTGAAATTAGGTTTACACATATTTTAAAACTCAACTGTGCTTTCTCTTGTCCGCCTTTTAAACAAAGCAAAAATACACAGACAACAAAATACTTATACTTACTTATGTATACTTTGTTGTATGTGTGTTTTTTCTTATGAGTGTTATGTAATGCAAAATAAAAAAGATTAAAGAATTATTATTAATCATAATTAATTACACCGATAAGATAAATTATAATTATTATTAAGTACTTATATTATTATTATTTGTGAAAAATATTGGAGAATTCATTTTAACCTTTAAACCTTATGGTAATAAAGACATATTTAAAATTCTTTGGTACCATTACCTATTGTGCATATCGCATGTATGTACTTACGTATAGTAAAACCAATATTGGGTATTTTGCATGCATGTACCTACATATAGTAAATATATTAGAAAAAGTAATACGTGCTACAATTTCAAATACTATACGCACTTTTCTTATATGTTACTTGTTAATTTTCGAAGTGCATAAATGTGTAGTTAGAAATATTTGTTTTTGTTTTTGGAATTTGAAGCATTGTGGGATATGGTTTTGTCATTGGAATTTGAAGCATTGTTGGTGGAAACGTGACGTCGATATCGATGTAGATTGCGTATTTTATACCTAAGAGAGCAGTATTTAAATAAGTTTGATAATAATAATACTAGAAATTATTCCATAAGTTTGATAATATTTATTTCTTTTAAAAAATGCAAAATAATCTTTATGTTCACTAAAAGTTTGTAATTTTAAACTGAATAGACCGCGGGTTATTCGAACGTAATCAATAATTTACTAATACGTTCCATAGGATTATGAAACAATAAATTAATAGTTTCATAAGTATTGGTTATTCTAACCTTGTCGTGTGGTTCACAAGATAATGTAACTGTTAAAAAATAAAATATATTTTATTTCTTTGATGATGGTAATGAAATAGACGGTGATCAGGTTAAAAAAAAATAATTCTTTACGAATATTTTTAAATGAAATAAAAAAAAAAACAACTATGACAATATAATAATATAGGGGGCACATGGGTAACATAAAGAGACACGTTAATATAATATTTACACATGCTAATATTTAAAACGACCCACTCAATACAAATATTCACAACAAGTCAGAAATAATTCTTTAATTCTTGCCATAATATGCTTGCTGTTGTTTTCAACAACAGCCAAGTCCTTAATATAACTAAATAAATTACCTAATTCATTCAATAGTCCTCATTTCAAATCATGATTGGTGTCTAGTTATTAAAGACGTCTGATTTATTTTCATTCAATAATATCCTCAAATATTATATCACTCGTTAAAAGACAATAAACATTATAAACAACATTAAATACTCGGCTTCGGCAATCAGCAGCACGTATATGCTCACTAGAATAAATTCATTGGGTTGTCCGAAGTTCTTAACTGTTGCATTTATTTGATAACTTCATCAACTGCATAGGTAAGTCAAGTTGATTTGAAAAAGCGATAAAATGGAACAAATGCTTTGGTTCCTTTGGACAATAATTCGTTAAGCCTAGAGACAACGAGGATGTCATGCACCATTTTCCTAACAAATCTGTAATGTCAGTCAAAAGTAAGATAAGATATGATAACAAGCAATGCTTGTTTTAATTGTTTTAAATTATTTAGGAAAACACCCTACCGGATGTTGGAAATCTAATTATGTTTGATGTCGTTAGGCATACGTCGACAGACGAGTAAGATTCCAAAATTTAAATAAATTCTACTTATCAGATAAGCTAATGTAAACAAATAATTGAATTGCATTTAACCACAAAGTGGAAATTAATATTTTTAATTATTATCTTTATTAAAAAAGTGTTGAGTGGAAATTAATTACTCTATTTATTAAAAAATAGTAATTAGCTGTCACTTTTTTGTATAACGCAATTCATTAATTTGTTTACTTTAGCTTATCTGATACTTATATGATTTCTATTTATTATAATACTTACTTTAAATACTTCACGTTTTAAGATGGTTGGACCTTTTTATTTACATACCTGAAAAATAATAATTAAATATTTACAAAAGTGAATAGATAATATGTGATTTATTCGCCACGGGACTGGAAATACATTGGTCTGGTGTTAATACATTATTTTAAGTATCCATTAATTTTTGTACAATTTTCTATATACTATCTGTTTACATATTTCAGTAGAGAGCTGGATAAAAGACAGGAAAAACGCAAAGAAATGGAATGGCATATACAGATTTTGGTCGTATCCATTCGGAGCAGTGATTATTTACAATCCTGCCGATATCGAGGTGAATATGATTTTTATTGAAATTTGTTGGCTAAAGTTGTTTTTAAACAAAAAAAAATAATTGTCAATGCCTATAATTTTTTCTTACAGATATTGTTGTCATCAATGAAACATATTGAAAAAAGTGACATTTACTCTTTTCTTAGGCCATGGTTAGGCGATGGATTATTGTTGAGCAGTGGTTCGTAGATTTATTTATTGAACTTTTGATTGATAAATCTTGATATTGGTTCCCCTTTTTATTTATGAAGATAGTTGATGGGTATATTACTAGCTGCGATTTAAATTCTAACAGAACACTTTAAGTAAATTGACGTAATAATAAAAGTTTTTTGAATTACTTGGTCGGAGTAAAATCTTGACAAACACTTTTTATTCAGTAATTTTTTCAGGTTCAAAATGGCAGCAGCGCAGAAAAATCTTAACTCCAACGTTTCATTTTAATATTTTGAAGAAATTCTTCGTAATCTTAGAGGAGAATAGTCAAAGAATGGTGGAGAAGATAGAAAAAATGTTGGACGAGCCAGTTGACCTTACTCCTCTGTTATCAGACTTTACATTACATTCTATTTGCGGTGATTTTCCTATTTTAATCTTAAAGAATACACACATTCTTATATAGTAAATAGTTATAACTACTTATACTTATACCTAACTAAAGGCAAAAATATTTGTGTTATAACCATTTTCTATAACATTTTATTTGACTCAGTCATTGACATCAAATAAGTGACCTGCTGATATATAACACTTTATTTTGGTATGTACATTTTTTACACTTATACTTCAGAGTTAAATATATTATTTACAGAAACTGCTATGGGTACGCAACTAAACAATGAGACGTCTAAGTCCGCCAAATCTTACAAGGATGCAATTTATGATATTGGAAAAGTATTATTTGATAGATTAGTCACATTGTATCTACACTTCGATGTAATTTACAATCTAACGGCTGCAAAAAAGAAACAAGACTATTATGTGAATATCATTCATAATTTTACAAAAAAAGTAATACACGACAGGAAGGACTACACAAACAAATATGGAAGCCAGTTTACAGAAAACAATGTCGACACATTAATAACAAATAAAAAAAGAACTGCAATGTTGGATCTACTTCTATCCGCCGAAAAAAATGGCGAAATAGACAGTGCAGGTATCCATGAAGAAGTAGACACATTTATGTTTGAGGTAAGTGATAGTGATCGACCAGTAAACGTTTTTGATATTGTAAATCACAATCAATATACTGGAAAACTATTTTTTATTACAGGGTCATGATACGACGGCGTCCGGTCTGACATTTTGTCTGATGCTGTTAGCAAATAACAAGTTGATTCAAGTAAGATACATAATTTTTATCTAAAGATAAATAAGCCAAACTGGAGTACTTTTCTTATGAGCTTATAACTAATGGCAAAGTTAATAATTTTATGTCACTTATTTTTCTGCATATTATTGAAGACATGATTATACTGGAAATAATTATTGTTCAAATGTTTTTCAGGATAACATTGTAGCTGAATTGAAAGAAATATTCGGTGACGATAACCGCCAATGTACAATGGAAGATTTATCTAAGATGCGTTATCTGGAACGATGCATTAAAGAATCCTTACGACTCTACCCACCTGTACACTTCATTAGTCGCGTATTGAGTGAAACTGTGCAATTCAGTACGTAATAAACATATTTTTGCAACATGACTTAACAAAAATATGATATGTCTACGTTTTATTTTATACCTTACAGGCGGCTATACTGTGCCTGCTGGCTCGTTTTGTCACGTGCAAATTTATGATTTGCATAGAAGAGAGGACTTGTACACAAATCCAGATGTCTTCGATCCTGATAGATTCCTGCTAGAGAACAGCGTGAACCGTCATCCATATGCATATATACCTTTTAGTGCTGGACCAAGGAACTGCATTGGTAAATGTGAAATAATAGATTTGGAAGTAAAATTGTTAGATTTGGAGTTAGGTACCGTTTCTTTATTCGCAAACATTAATAAATTTTATGAGAGGAAAGAAGTACCGGGTCAATTTGAGTTTTGGTTAGAAAGAATCGAAAGCTACTTGAGGTAGGGGATATGTTATTTTAAAAAAGGGGCGATATTTAATTCTTTTCGTTTATCGGAAGTGACACGTTACAATGATGTTATTACATTAAATTAAATTAGACTGATATGTGACACCCGATGTGGTATTAGGTTGAGGTACATGAATCATATTACCCTGCTATTCTATTCGTCTGTCGAATCAATTCAGCGTACCTACTTAGTAGTATTCCCAGACATACCTACACACGCTTAAAGAAACGACATAATAATTGTACACTTACATCAGTTCGTCGTTGGTTCCGTAACAAAGTATCTATACTATATATGTCGAAATAATATTACAGACATATGTAATTATTCCAGGACAAAAATTCGCTATGATGGAGATGAAATCAGCGGTGTCTGCAATATTGCGAGAATATGAACTGATACCGGTGACCAAGCCTAGCGACATTGTGATATCAACTGACCTCGTGATGAGAAACGATGGACCAGTATTAGTCAAGTTTTCCAGGAGATTAAAGAAATAACTGATTACGGAGTTTTTATTATATTCCTTAACGAGGTCAATTATTTTGTTTATATAAAACTAAGAAACTCTTAGTTTTATAAAAGTCTACAAGAGTATAAGTTACTTTTTAAGCTATTCGCCAATAGGTGGCGCAGTGAGTAACAACAGCTTGCGTATAAATCGGTGATTAAAAATATAAAATCTAAAAGACTCAAAGTGAAATTATTCAAATCAGTAAAATATCATCCAATTGCCATGTGTTATTGTTATCTTCGCTTATATTTCAGTGCATAAGCTAAAAATACGAAAAAACTAAACACGGATAAATAACTCAGAGTTGTGATAAATTTGTAGTGTAAAACATTGAAATTTTAGTGTCAGTGTTATAATAAATACAAAACAACTATAAAATACAAATAATTATAGTGTTATAGTGAAACATTTTCAAAAAATATTGTGCAAAATCAAGCAAATAAAAACTTAGAATTGTATACCCACTTTCTATTCTATCTATCGTTTCTCACATCTAACAAAACTTTTGGTGGAAGCTGACCGCAAATTTTGTCACTACAAATATCGCTATCGTAGCCTAAAGGCTCAAGTGTGGGACTCGATAATCAGAAGCGCGGCCGGTCGGGGTTCGAGACTGGCTTAGTGCATTGTCTTTTTTTTTACACATATTTTTATATTTTGGTTCCTTCCAATAATTTTAATTTGGAAAAATATAAAGTAGGAGAAAAAAAAAGTTGCAACAAATATATATTTATTAATAAAAATAATCTATGAAAATGTCGTCTACGAAGGTCAACAACAACAAGTGTGCAGCTTGTTTGAAACAAATATTAGACAGAAGATTCCTGAAATGTTCTAATTGTTTTGAGAGCTTTGATCTAGAATGCGCTAATATACCAGAGAAAAGATTTTACAACACTATGACGCAAGACCACAAAAAACAGTGGAAATGTCCACAATGCATCAGCAAACAACCTAAATTAGACAACACGAATACACCAATAAGACATCAAGCAGTGACAGAGGAACACGAGGTCCGATCTAACAGTAGTTACGTTACACAACGTATCAAAAATAAGCAACAGTCCAGTCAACACTTTGACAGCTCAACTATGCTCAACGATAGTTTACCTGGAGGAGATACTGTCTGTTCGAGCTCTGTCCAGGAAACTGCAACAATTCTCGCAGAATTAAAAATGCTAAAAGCACAAATTGCTTCGTTGTTAGAAAAACAAGAAGAACGAGACTGCAAGTTATTTGAAAATATAACAGAAATACAAAGGGAATTATGTGGTTTAAATAGTAAAAATTTGATGCTGGAAACCGAAATAATACATATGAAATCGGAAACCGAACGAAATTCTGTATGCATTAGTAACCTACAGAAAGAGAATGAAGAATTTAGGAAGGAATTGCAGGGGTTAAAAGCAGCAGTATGTCCTAGTAACAAGTTATCTCCCATCGTCCAACCGCAACATCCCCATCCGATTGAGAACCTAATTAAGGCGGGAAATAATGAAGCTAGAATTCCCTCTAGCACTGAACTTTCATCAAAAACTGTCGTTTTGTATGGCTTGATTGAATACAGAAATGAAACTGAGTATGAATTGCACGACCGAGTAATAAATGCCCTTTATGATATCACTAATATAGACCTAACAGGCTACATAGAAGATCTAAGCCGGATAGGTCATAGAGGATACCGCAGACCCCTGAAAATAGAACTTTTAAGTAAGAGAATGGCAAAGATAGTGATCTCATACATATATATGTTTAGAAACTCTGGTTTATGGCTATCAACATATCTTGATAAAAAAGGCTTGGAAGACAGAAAACAAAAACGGATACATTACAAAAGTAAAACACGTAATCAAAATCAAATATTATGCAGTCAAAATGAGAACCCAACCCTCACCAATCAACAAAGCATGTCCCCAGTACAGTCGCAAGATCCAAAACTATTGAAAAATCATCCCTTTCGTGAATGATAACTTCGTTATTCTTTTTCAAAATATGAAAAGCATGAATAATAAACGCCACCTTCTCGACGCTCTCACAGATGAATACAATTTATCGGCACTTTGTCTATCTGAGACCTGGATATCAATAAATAGAGTGGATGTAATGACTCTTGAAGGTTATAAAGTTGCAAGCTCCTTTTGCAGAGAAATTCGTGACGGTGGTGGAACGTGCATACAACTAAAGAACAATATAGACTATAGTGAATGTAAAGATCTTACTAGCTTGTCAATAGAGTACATCATAGAAATAAGTGCTATAACTGTAACTAAACTTAGACTTATTATTGTTAATATTTATTGGCCAAATAGCCAAAGAGAGGTACATACTTTCAATGCTCAAATAGAAAAGCTATTAAATATTATGCAGTCAAAATATTCTAACAGAAATATTATAATTGGAGGTGACCTGAACATCAATTTCCTAAAACAAACAAAACAATCTAAGCATATTTTAAATCTTTTTAAGAGCTATAATTTTAAACAATACGTCAATGAACCAACCCGGATCACTCCTACAAGTGCAACATGTTTGGACGGTATATTCACAAACTTTGATGAGTCCCTATTTAAAATTAAAGTAGAAGAGTTTGGATTTTCGGATCATAGAGGTGTTTTATTTGCTATGTCACTTTCTGAGCCTACTAACAGATCTTACAGTATGAAGAAACGACTTTATAACTCAAAAAATCTACAGTTGTTTCAAACAAAGTTAAAAACAGTAAACTGGAATGACGTAATCAAGATGGAACATGATATAAATCAAAATTATGAATCGTTCCACAATCTACTTGTCTTGATCCGCGATTTATGTATACCAAAGAAAGTAATCCGTTTTAAATACAAAAATAAAGCTTGGTTAACTAAAGGTATAAGAAATTCATGTAAACATAAAAGATTACTTAGTATATTGGCGTCCCAAAGTAAAAGTCCTATATTGCACAACTACTATAAAAAATATACTATACTTTTAAAGAAAGTCGTTTATAATTCAAAGAAAAATCAAAATATACATATTATGAGGAATGCAAATAATGTATCTAAAGCAATGTGGCATATAATAAAAGAAAAAACCAATAAAAAAATAGTAAGTAAAAATAAAAATATAAAATTAGAAATTAATAAAGTAACCACTGAAGATCCCTACTTGGTGGCAAACGAAATAAATAACTACTTTGTTTCTGTAGGTTCAGATGGACTAACTGATGAGGAGATGAAAGGGCACCCAGTTATCAATCCGACAGTAAAAACTATGTACCTTTTTCCAGCTACCACAAAAGAAGTTTATGGGATCCTTACAAAAATGAAAAACAAAGTAAGCTGCGGGTATGATGAATTACCCCCAAAATTAGTAAAATTTTGTAAAGACGAATTGACTATACCTCTAACAAATTTGATAAACCAATCGTTTCTAGAGGAAACTTTCCCTGACTTGCTAAAACTTACAATAGTAAAACCAATACCCAAAACTAAAATATCTAAAAAATTGTGTGACTTACGGCCTATTGCGCTTTTATCAGTGTTCTCTAAAATCTTTGAAACTGTTATGATGGCCCGTCTAAATTCCTTTTGTGACAAAAATTCCATATTTAATAACAAGCAAAATGGTTTTCGAAAAAAGAAGTCTACAATTACTGCTCTTTTCGACTTAAACAGGCAAATTCTAGATATTTTAGAAAATAAAAAGTACGCGGTAGCTTTAATGTTGGACCTAAGCAAAGCATATGACAGAGTTAACCATAGCGTGCTGTTGAGTAAACTCTATGGCGTAGGAATACGTGGCTCAGCCCACGCATGGTTGTCAAGTTATTTGAGAAACCGACAACAATTAGTAAATATAGATTTTTTCGATAAAATTAAAAATATAAAGACTACTTTCAGTTCGCAGAAAATTAAAATACAACATTCGATACCACAGGGCAGCGTTTTAGGCTGTTTCCTTTTCCTTATATATATTAATGATTTACCAACTTTCATAAATGAACCATGCATATTATATGCTGATGACATTACTTTAATGTCATCAGGGAATAACTCTGAGCAAATAGCCCAATATATCGATGCTAGCTTGTCAAAGGTAGGAAAATGGCTTGAAGAACATAACCTCCAGCTGAATATCTCTAAGACCAAAATCATGCAGTTCCACCCATATCAGCGGCTCCCTCTAGAAATAAATGTAACTTATAACAATAATAACGTAGAAATAGTAAAAGCATACTCATTTTTGGGTATAGATATTGATTCTAACATAAACTGGAAATCTCACATAGAAAAAGTAGTTGGAAAAATGTCTAAATTTGTATATGCACTATATGAACTCAAAAAGTGTACTAATTTAAAAACTGCAATGGCTGCATATTATGCCTATGCTAATGCATGGCTATCTTACGGCGTGATATTTTGGGGTAATAGTACTCATATTAATCAACTTTTCGTGCTCCAAAAAAGGTGCATTAGAATACTTGTAAATATAAAAGTAACTGAGAGTTGTAGACCACATTTTATTTCACAAAAAATATTGACCTTAACATCTATTTATATTTATGAATTATGTAAATTTGTAAGAGAACACATGAAAATGTATGTACTAGCTAAAGACCCTTACTCAATGCGACGAAAGTTGCAAAACAAGAATGTGTTAGCATTGCCACTTAGTAAACTAGAAATAGTAAGAACTAGCGCCTATTATATGTCCATTGTCATTTATAATAAACTTCCCGATTATATAAAGGAAATTCAAAAACAATCATTGTTTTGCTCAATGTTGAAGGAATATTTAATTTGTAAAAGTCCCTATTGTCTTCAGGAATATTTGGGTTGAATATTTTTATGTGCGTGCTTGTATTAATTAAATAGAATTTTTATAATTTTAGAATTTTTATAATTTAGATTTTTATAATTTAAGCTAATATTTTGCAATGCCTCAACGGGGCTCATGTGATTGTTCCATGTACTAGTTTTAAGATCTTTTGTACCACATGACGCAATAAACGATCTATCTATCTATCTATCTATTTGCGGTCACTTAGAAGAAAAGTCCCTTGTAGTTTTAACCTACAATAAATAAATAAATAGATAATAATTGGAATACTCAGAAGTTTAAGTAAAATCAAAGCAGGACTTACTAAAAAGAAGGATTTGGATAATAAATGTATAACTAATAATATGCCTGTAGATCCTGCCTTCTACGCTGTATCTCACGGACCTTTCTGGTTGACTGGTAGAGAATGCTGTTGCGTTAAGTCTCCACCCTTTGTGCAATAATATTTCTCCAGACGTTCAACAACCACTAATCTAATGATATACGAGACTGAATTATTTACAAACATGGATGAGAATAAACAAACACATGCTTATGATGATTTATACAAACTTTAGGAAACAATTAGACCGAGTAGATCTCAAAATGTTGCAGCAAAAAATAGCTTTCAATGGCATCCGCGGAAATTTGTTGAGATGGTTCAAGTCCTTTATAAGAAACAGAACCCAAAAGGTAGCATAAATTGGCAAGAATCCGAAAACGCAGCCGTAACGTCGGGCGTTCCGCAAGTATCGATAATAGGTCCACTCCTATTCGTACTTTTTATTAACGATACAGATAATTGTTTTATTAACTGTAGGTTTTTACTGTATGCAGATGATCTCAAAGTGTACCGAATTATTGATTATATTGATGATCGCAATAGATTTCAGGATGACTTGAACCAATTAACTGCCTATTGCAATAACAATAAACTTAGTCTTAGTTTAGAAAAATGCAAATGTATAACTTTAACAAAAAAGAAGTTATCGAGTACATTTAGGTACTCTTTATGTGATAAAACCCTTGACAGAGTATCAAGTATTAGGGATCTAGTTGTAACACTGGACTAAACTGACCCTAGATTTGCACATCAATGACATATGTAACAAGGCTTTCAAAATGTATGGTTTTGTGATTCGTGCTACTAAAGATTTTAAACATCCTACCACGTACATACATTTATTTAAATCATTAATTCGATCACAGTTAGAATATGCCACTCCTCATACTCACACTCATATAAGGTCCCATGTAAAGTATATACTTACATCAGATTGAGAAAGTACAAAAAAGTTTTTACGTTACTTGCATTTTAAATGTTATCGTGGTAGATTACCATACTCAATATTATTAGAAAATTATCAATTGATGCCGCTTAGACATAGAACGTTACAATTACAGGCCACAGTGCTATACGATTTGTGCCACAATTAGTATGATTGTATAGATATAATAAATAGATTAAGTTACCAGGTGCCAGTCAGACCGCGCATGCGAGCTTGTCGACCTAATAAGCTATTTGCTACACCAAGATTTAGAATTAAAGCCGGCAAACGCTCGCCTCTTGCGCGGCTGACGGACACTTACAACGAATACTTTAATGATATAGATATACTTACAATTAGAATTGGTGTGTTCAAAAATATTATTTAGGCAAAACTGCATGAAGTCAACACTGTTAGTGGTTCAAATTCAAATTAAGTTATTTTTTTTTATTAACATATGGTACTAAGTTACATAGTTACATACATAGTATTATTATGGATGTCTGAACTAGCATTTGAAATTGAATTACTTGCGGTTGACAGTGTTGGTTTCACAATAAGACTTCTTTTATTTTACCATTGCTTTGTAAAATACATATTGTGAAAGTGTTAGTTAACCCCAATAAATAAATAAAAAGTTTTTTTAAATAACTAAAAAATAAATATGAATGTAGTTTTAAATATTTCGAAAATTGTAATGCTATAAATGTTGCGTAACATTTAAACAAATATATGTTTGAAAAATATACCAAATGTTTTAAAATGATGATACGAAGAAATAAAAATAAATACTAAAAACTGTCACATTTTCATATATTTTTAATCCTATTCTACAGTTGTAAAATTAAAAGTATATTGAAGGACAACTTGTAGTAACCATCTGCCATGGTCGGTACATAGAAAGGAAGTCGTCGGTATATCGTCAAATAATTAAAAGATTTATATTCATGCTAATAAACAAATACATTGACTTATGTGCTTTACTCTTTTTGTGTGTGTAATAAAAATATATAATTATTTTCACATCAAATATAGTAGTCCTCCTTCACGTAACGCCAAACTAGTTATACTAAGCATCATTTACAATTTGCACATAGAGATATAGATCACCAAAATAAAGAAAATGAGTAAACATTATAATATACTAGATAATAGTTAAATATGTTAGCTTTTCAAAGAGGTCGAACGATAAGCTTAAAATAATTAAGAGGCATAAACATACTGACACATGGAGCAGGTTTCAGTGTAGATAATTTAATCAATCGCAAAAGCAGTTGTGAATACTCTCTTAGTTTGTGCACGCGTCAAACATGTTGTTCTGGTTGTTAATGTCAATAGTTTTAATATTAGTGTTACTACATATTCATTTCAACTGCAATGATACTGCGAGACAATTGAAGGATCTTCCAGGGCCCGATTACAAATTTCTATTGGGAAATGCCTTCCATTTTCTAGGGACGCCGGGTAAGTAATTATTCTTAGTTCTTCTACATAGCAGATTATATATTTATAATTGTATTGCGTTTTAATGAATTTTAATTTAACTTAATGAAGTAAATTATTTTATCTTATTCATCACGAACAAATTTCTTTATTTAGAAATCTATTGAAATAAAAATAACAATAATACGACCTGCCACTTGCAAACTAAACCTTAAAAACTACTAAATAAATTACATTTATTAATAATAAGTCAACCATATTTAATTGATAATTAATTCGAACTTGAATGGACGATTTATAATTACAATCAAGCATAGAATAATTCTAGACCAACTTACATAATACGTTATTGTTGTTAAGATATTTCCATATTTAAAATGCCTAACTAATATGGAATTGCAGATATTCGGTATGAAGGTGGATTGAGTCGTCTTTCAGCTGAGAGATGTTATGGGTATAGCCTATGTCTTCCAAGTCTTCCAAGGATCTCCAACCCGATTGGTCCTGTGATACTTCCCGCCTAAGTCCTACTTGCAATGTACCCTGCCCCACTGCCACTTAAGGTTCCCAATTCTTTGGCCTATGTCGGTGACCTTCGCTCTACTGCGGATCTCATTATTTCTGATATGATCCCGCAGAGAAACTCCCTCCCTTTGAGTGTCCTTAAACTTTCTTATAAGGTGAGCCAGTGATGACTACTACACAAGTGATAAAATTATGATATCATCTATGTTAATTAAAAAGGCATTATTAAGGATAACTCAAAAACTACTTGTCAGATGTCGATAAAACTTAAATGAGACCCCATGACAAGCACTAGCTGCCAAAGATCAAAAGAATCTTAAAAACGGTCCACCCAGTAACGAGTTATGTGGTAACAAACGATAAAAAAAAACATACAGTAGAATTGATGACCTCCTCCTTTTTTGAAGTCGATTAAAAAGACATATCGTCTTAAGACATTGCGGTAGATGGGCCAAGAATATGCCAAGTAGCTTCCGAATGCTGCCCAGCCGAGTTGGATTCGTCGATTGACCTCTTTCTGGAAGTTTCTCTTACCAATTTGGAATGTTTGTCCCAGGTAAACATTATCGTCGACAACTGCAAGTGCAACTTCTAACCTTATTTTAGAATTCATTTGATATTATTTTCTCTTATCCGTGTTCATATCTGTCTTATTGGAAGACTCTACTAACATCGTCGAGCATTATTATCAAGTTTTCCAAGGTATCAGCCACGACTACGATATCATGTGCAAAGCAAAGGTGAGTCATGTATTTACTCCCCATTTATGTTGATGCCAAGTCCTTTACAGTCCAAAAGGGTAGGCACGTCTTCCAACGCAACTGTGAACAGTTTCTGCCATTTCTCATCGCCCTGTCTCACAGCTCGATGGAGTTGTATGTGTTTCGATTTCTAGTCCTGAAGGTGGACTGACATAGTGGCATTTTCATACAGTGACTGCAATACTTGAATGTACCTATAGTCTATTTGGCACCTCAGAAGGTAGAGCACGGCCCAAGTCTCGACAGAATCGAAGGGTTTCTTATAGTCTACTAACGCTAAGCATAATGGCAGATTATACTCCTCGGTCTTCTGTATAACTTGCCGCAGCGTATGTTTGTATGTGGCCTATGATACTGAAGCATTTTTCAAATCCGGCTTGTTCGGGAGCTAAATTAGAGAAAATTCTTTTAAAACTTAAACAGAAATGTATTTGTTAGAAATAGATGTCAATGTTAAGAGATTCTTATATTGAGTAATCAATGGTTGCGTACTATGATAGACTATAAGAGGTGAAAATCTCATACAATTTCTGTCATTTGAAAAATTATAAATTTTTAATTATTTTCTTTTTAATTTACAGTTAAAATTTTTGGTTTAATGAGAAAGTATAGTAACCAGTGGGACCGACTATTTAGATTTTGGTCATTTTCATTTGGAGCCATCAATATATATACACCAGAGGATGTCGAGGTTTGCACTTATTTCTTGAGACATTTTTTTAATTTTTCATTATCATGGCCACGTTATAAGTACTCGAAACCAGCGAGCGTGTATGAGGACTGTGATGATGTAGATGAAGCGAAAGGAATGATCGTAGCAAGTGGATAAAAGTGATTTCTGCCTACTCCTATGGGAAAAAGGCGTGAATATAAGTTAAGTATGTATGTATAATGCCTCTTCATTTCCATGACCAATATACAGTAAAATTGTTATCATCAACAGCTCATTAATGTCCCCACCGAGGGGCTCGAACCTTCCCCACATTAGGGGCGATTAGATTTTATTTTATCCCTTATTTCCCTTATATCATTTTAAGCCTTTTTCTCTCGATAAAAGGTTGTCTATGTCCTTTACCAGCGTCTATACCCAAATTGATCCAAATCAAATATGTAGTTTATGAGGTTATTCGCTACAAACATACAAATCTTTTCTCTTTATAATATTATAGATAACATTTATTTTTCACGCTCACACTAATTATCTGGCTCAAATTGAGTAGATTGAGACATGTGTTATCGATATTAAGATATAGCACAAAATATATTATAGTCTTATAAACAAGCTTAAATAAATATATAAACAACTATGACTCGTGTACAAATGTTCATGTTGGCAGCGTGACTGACCACTCCACCACGACCGCCGCTAATCATCATCATCGTTAATATTTAATAATGTATGTAATTAATATGAAAGTTTATATTTTCAGTTGATACTCTCTACCACGAAATATAACGAGAAAAGTATATTGTATACGTTTCTTAAGCCCTGGTTGCAGGATGGTCTGCTTGTCAGTAAAGGTATGTGTTCTGATCGTTGTTTACCTATATTAATAAGCCATATATATTTGTCTCATGAACCCGGCTGAGCCATGGGTATTTGTGTTAACATATACTTCATTTCCCTACCCTGCTCCCAATTTATTTGGAAAATAATCTAGAATTTAACAATAATAAATCCTCTTAAAATTAAATTAATTCTATTGAAACAAGTTTCTTTTAAGTATCTTCTTAATGTAAAATTATTTACACACAATGTCATATTTTAATGACAATAGTCATTTGTATTTAATATTGAATTCTGTATGAAGTAGGTATAATATCCAATAATACTTAATAATAAAAAAACAAAGTCCAGGCCTTAATCTCAAATGTTCGTTTAATAATCATAAGTAAATGTTTTTGTTAGTAGATATGCTTAATTATTATTATTACGAAGAGATTAAAATTTGTCATTTTAATTATAGTATGCTTTAGTTGTCAAAAAGGTTTAAAAATATGTTGAGAATTTTCGGTCGTTACATTGCTTTATTACTCTTTGGAAGTTAATTGTAAATTATATCGCCCCCTTCATGTCGAAAAATTGGGTTTACAATTCGGACCATTAGATTTTGTGAACATGCTTATAATTTTATTTCAAGGACAAAAATGGCATCAACGAAGGAAAATTCTAACACCAGCATTCCACTTCAACATCCTTCAACGGTTCTCTGTGATAATACAAGAAAACAGCCGGAAATTGGTGGAAGCGTTGGCGGATTCCGCAGGCGAGAAGTTGGATATCGTACCTGTGATGTCTGAATTCACTCTTAACTCTATATGTGGTAAGATTTCTAATAGCTTTAAAACTTAAATGCTGCCGAGGATTTTAATTATCATTTTAGATTTATAAAAGCGACATGTCTAATTTGATTAGCCGTGGGGGAATCACCTAAGATCGAGGGACGGAGCCGGGTAGGCGCTCTGATCGGGAGCAGGTATCCCCACTCCGGGTAGTACCTAGGTATCTCCACCTTACAGAAGGCCACAGCAAACAAAGTTTTTTTTGGAATTACGATGAGTAAAAATACCTACTAACTAGGCTCCGCCCTACAGAAGGCCACAGCCAAACAAAAAATATTAGGAATTATGATGAGTAGAAATACTAGTCTCTCTTGTGCTGTGGAGTAACAATCTTTGCCTTTCATAAAAATTATCTATTTCAGACAATAGTTAGTGGGGTAATTGAGAAGAATATAAAAGATAAGTCTTATCACAAATCTGTTTAGAAGAACAAAATTCAAGAAATCACATAATTCACCTGAATATGAAAGCATCTTTCAATCGTCATCCACGACGATAATAAAATTTAAAAAAAAAATTGCTTCATAGGTCTCGCATAGTACTAAAGGTAAATATACCGGTGTCAAAACTTAAGTCATTTTAGTTCAACAATGTTACGCTCGACACAGCTTCATCAGATGTGTATCCACCTATGTCCGTCCACCCTCAACTACCTATACAAAAAAAATGATAATTAGGTTTTAAAATAAAACAACGAATTCTATATAGAAAACCTGCTACTTTGAGACCGGTTCCAGTCCGGTTCGGTTACGGCAACGCTTGTGATTTATTTTTCATATATGTATATTTACGATAATTTTTGTCATTAGTTTATAAAACATGATAATAATATTTTGTAGATTTTGTTGTCATATCTTTCCAGAAACTGCTATGGGCACTCAATTCTCCGAAGAAATAGCAGGAGAGGGACAAACATACAAAAGGGCAATATATGAATTAGGGAAAAATTTAGTTCAAAGAACTACACGAATTTTTCTGTACTCGGATTTTATATTTAACCTTTCACTACTGGGCAAAAAACAGCGTGATGATATTAAGACTGTACGTAATTTTACAAAAAAGGTTATAAGGGAAAGAAAAGAATATCTTGAAGTTAATGGATATGATATCCTAGAGGATGAACATGAAGAAGAATCTGTGCATATGAGCAGTAAAAAGAAAAGACCAGCTATGCTCGATCTACTTATTTTAGCAGAAAAGGACAATTTGATAGATGACAATGGTATTCAAGAAGAGGTTGATACATTTATGTTTGAAGTAAGTAGGTATTGGCGTCGCTACTAATGAATTTATTTATTTAAAAGTTTAACTTGTTGGCTTACAGTAATGCACCAAAGCGCCAAATTAAAATAACATTAGGTTAAATGTCAATTCCAAAAAAATATTAGTTAACAGTGAAAAAAAAAGTCAAATACAAAATTAATAGGTACTGAATTTAAAGCAAATAATCAAAATACAGATTGTTAACATGATTTCTTGGTCATTTTTTGTCATTTAGTAATATCTCATAGTGTCCTCAATATATCCCAATTTTAAAATAACATTACTATACCTACCATTCATTTAAATGTCAATTTCACAAAATTATTAGTTCAAATACAAAATTAATACTGAGAATAAAAATAGAAAGAAAAAATAGAAGTCGTTAAAAAGCAAGTAATTATAAATGAAAATTTCAATGATTACAATGTTCATTATACGTCCTCTTCTTGCATAATGGATTCGTGAAAATGACTAATTTTGCCAATGCCAAATGAAAGAACAGTTTTGAAGAGGGACATAAGATTTATTAGCAATTTAAAAAAAAATAGGGTGTGGGGTCCCTTTGACTTTCTCGTATACCGGAAACGACTCAATAGTTGATACTATTATGCTAGTATACTAGTATGCTTTAACTAATTGCAACCAAATTTAGGTTGCAATAAGTTAAAGCATACTCGAGTTATCGTGCTAACGCACGGTATTTTTGGACTTAGGGCGGTCCAAAACGTGTTATTCCGTCAAAATCTCGAATTCGAATTTTTCGAGGATTACAAGACTTCCTCTATACTACGTATACGAGAAAGTAAAAAATCATAAAATCGAGCTAGGGAGCACGCTCCCTTAGCAGAGCCCATCCGCAGGAGGCGTACTGGCAGGAGGAGGCGAATATTCGCCCTCCACCCGCCTGAATATAGACAAGCGAGTGATGGGATAGAGCCCCGTCACTCGGATTGCACGTCTCAAAGCTGATGGAACATCTCAAGCGTTCTCGGGATGTTCTTTGACCACCGTAGGGGCCTGATGGAGCCAGCCGCTGGTGACCTCACGGACGTATAGAATGTTCCTCGTGAGGTACACCGACAAACGGGGCGTAGAGAACGTCGACGGTTTTTAGTGGGTATGCTGGAGTCCCAGAGAGTCCCACATAACCCTAGTGCGGCCCCTTATCGCATCTAGGGTAGATATAAAATCATTTCCGTCGCAAAAAAAAGGTACACGCAACCGCACATCAGGATACCCAAAACTAAAGCACAAATAACCTTATTCTACAGCAGAAGAGTCCAAAATTTATTGAAGTTTGACAGTTTGGGGCAGCGTGAACTGCTGTACATGGTATAACAAGCGAGCATCCCACGCCACGGTCGTGTGGGCAAGCACCACCGCCTTTCTTATTTCTGCCGTGAAGTAGTTCACTGTGTTTCGGATTGAAGGGAAAGGTAGCCAGTGTAATTACTGGGCATGGAGGGCATATCATCTTAGTCCCCAGGATGGCAAACGCACTTGCGGTGTTAAGTGATTTACATTTAATATTGCTAGTGTCTTTAGGCGGCGGTGACCACTTAACATCAGGTGGACCGCAAGCTTGTTTGCCATGACGTAACATAAAAAAAAACATCTGGTGTTATACAGACGGCTGACGTTGGAACACGGGAGCGCCCTTTTCAGAGCCAGTAACCGCGGCTTTTTCGAGAAGCAATTTCGATGGCAATATGTTATGGCATATAATAATTACAATGTTGATAACAAATGATGTTATTAAAATTGACTTTATGGGAAACAAAGTTTCTAGCACGTGACTAATATAATAAGCAATGAGTATGGCATATGAAATTATGAGAAACAATATTATGTCTATTGACCAATTATGGCAAATGAAATTCTGGCAAACGTGCGGGACCGCCTTTGATGGTCACATCTACTTGAAGCCCAACGAAAAGAAAACACTGCGCAGTCTCCTGTAAGCATGAAGATAGAATTAAGAACTTCGTGCCTGTAAGGTTACCTACTTCTATCCGCAGGCGCGCACTCACTAATCTGGGGCACACACTTACACTTGGAATCGTGCAAAGAAAAACGCGATTGATTAAATAATAATATTTAATTGCAGGGTCACGATACTACAGCATCCGGGTTAACATATTGCTTGATGGCATTAGCAGGCCATAAAGATTTACAGGTCAGTTTTGGTTGGATAAGAAGAAATAAAATAGAAAAGACTTTATATACAACACTTGACAGATTTAATGTTTTTTTTAGAATAAAATATTTGAAGAGTTGGATGAAATTTTTGGCGATTCAGATCGACCTGCAAGTTACGATGACTTGAATAAGATGAAGTACCTTGAATGCTGTATCAAGGAGTCTTTGCGGCTGTATCCACCAGTACCTTTCATTAGTAGACAACTGACCGAACCTATAATATTAGGTAAAACATATTCTAAAAACTATTTCCAATGAGGGTTTTCTGAAATACTAGGCACTCGCCAAGTGACAGCACTGTGGCACTGTGGTGTGAGGTCTAGTCACATGTCGTAGGTAACTGACAAGTTTTAATGCATAAATCCTCAGTTCTCAATTTTACGCCGTTTGTGCAACGGTTCATTATGGTGTTTTGACATGTCAATACCTATTGAAACTTAGTGGCGTACAACGAATTATGAATTGGTGGCGTAGCATCAGCAGGAGTAAAGCATTTACTCAGTATTTTCTATGGGGAAACGAAAATTTTGTTATAATAGAAGAAAGGACTTTGTATGAATTTAGTAGGGGTGTCTGGTTTTTTTTGCATATGGGTTTACTTATATTATATTTTGTAATTTGAAGTAGACTTTGGATGCTATCGGTATGTCAGCCGTTTTCGGGCTACGTGGCAATACATGTTTTTTTTTCTTATTTTTTATTATATTACATTTTATATTTATACTATATTATATTTTTTTTAATAATGAAGTGTACGTGTTTAAATGTTTGTGTGATGGCCACGACTCATGAATACTACAAAATACGAGTCACGAGCGTTTAGACATTGATATAAGTTCATTTCTAAAATAAACTTTAAATATACAGGTTTAATTTTTCAAGAGGGCCTTCAGTGCCAAATCCTAAACTATAAGAAATATCGAAAAAAGCTCAAAGGAGTCGCGAGCCCAATTTTGATGAAAACAAAAACTGAATCATTAGATTTTAAAAAAAATCAATAAACTTAGCCAGGAATCGAATCCAATGATTTTGAAAAAAAATCGATTTTGATGAAAACCAAAACAGCATCATTAAATTTTTTCAAAAATCTAATGATGCTGTTTTGGTTTTCATCAAAATCTCGCGACTCCTTTGAGCATTATTCGATACTCCTTATATTAGTTTAGGATTTGGCCCTGAAGGCCCACTTGAAAAAATCACCTGTTCATTTTGTATTTTTGTTTCTAATCTAGTATCTATAACTAACCTGAGTAAGGTTTCCGGTTCAACGTGATAGGAGTAGTAGTTGATTAAAACAAGCGTTTAAGGCTGCTATAACGGCTTACCATCAGGGGGTTGTATATGTTTACTAGTATGGGTAATATTATTTTATCACCATCATCATCAACAGCTCGTATAATGTCCCCACCGAAGAGGGGCGATTAAGCCTTAGTCAACCACGCTGGCTAAGTGCGGGTTGGTCGATTTCACCCACAACCTGGTGTGTGTGCAGGTTTCCTCACGATGTTTTCCTTCACCGTAAAAGCGTCTATTAAACGTACATATGAATTCAAAATTTGAAAACACATTGGTACGTGGCGGGGTTCGAACCAGTGCCTCCCGGGTGGGAGACGACGCTCTTACGCACAACGCCACCGACGCTTCCTCGGTCAAAAAAATATAAAAAATATATTATTTTATTATCATCAGCTATTATATATTTTTTTCTTTTAGGCGATTATAAGATTCCTGCAAATATCTTTTGTCACATACACATATACGACCTGCACCGCCGCAAGGATATCTACCCCAACCCTTTAAAATTCGACCCCGACCGGTTTCTACCAGAGAAGAGTGTTGGTCGGCATCCTTTCGCCTACATTCCATTTAGTGCCGGACCACGCAACTGTATAGGTAAGGAGATATTATAAATTAATAATACTAAAATCTTTTTGCGGTATTAAAAGCTAAGCAAGTAAGTACGCGGTCGGTACAAGGATCGATAAATTTTCAACTAGATACTCCTCCGTGCTTCAAAAGGCTGGTAGTCCCACTGCTTTCAAAAGGTTACAGTCGCAAACAACCTACTCACGCACGTCAAAGGTAGGAATGGATGGCGACTTGTAAAACGGAGTTTCTCCCCAGTTCTTGTTGTAAAAAAACGTGTTGAGAGACTCCATTTTTAACCCAAATCAACCGTACAATTTTTGTTACTTTAGTTACATTTTCACTTGACATTGGCAAAATGCGTACGTTTAATGCAACGCGTCGCCATTAATTAAGAATAGAATAGACTTGTAAAACTCTGACACCAGGCTAACGTGTAGGGTCGGGAAGTTTCGTGCCTTTCATTTTAATTTTGACTTTGAGGGTGGCTTTGGGGCCTACTTCTTTAACTCCCGACGCAAAAAGAGGAGTGTTATAAGTTTGGCCTGCCTGCGTGTCTGTCTGTCTGTGGTATCGTAGCTCCTAAACGAATGGGCCGATTTTGATACGGTTTTTTTGTTAGAAAGCTGGCGTGGTCGAAATTGTTCTTAGCTAAAATTCACAAAAAGTTGGTAAGGCGTTTCAAGGTCATCAGTTCTCTCTTGAACAATACTTAAGGAAAATGTGATTTAACAGTACGCTAAAGGACTGAGTGAATTTTTTGTTTTAATTTTTAGTCTTTTTGGTGTGAGTGTTACTTAAAAAAAATTATGTTATTTTCCGTTAAAAGTACAGTTAACGAATAAGATATTTTGAAAGGTGGCATTGTGGACCCCGGTTCCGGCCTCCCAACCTTTACTAGGTTAAGAGGCAACGAGGGTTCGAACGATCGTCACGCGTTAACAACAAGACCGTAAATTTTGAATAAATATACTCATGAAACTAGACTACGTGCACAATAAATTAGTATGAGAGCATTTCATATTTATCCACTTTAGTTAAAAAAATACTTACTGAAAATAGATCTTACCAAAATAAAAAAATGACATATGCCGGAAACTACTGAAGCTATTTTCATAAAACTCTATACATCTTGTAGAAAATTTGATTATTTAAATTAAATATCAAACGAGAAAAAGTATGAACATCAACAGTTTTTTTGTTTTCTGTGTGTTTTCTGAGTGTCTTATTATGATGGAGATTTGTACTATATCTTCTTGTACTTTGTGTGTTGTACTTGTACATATGACATCAACTGATGCTAATGTATTACGGTTTAATATTCTTTATTCTTATTTACCTAGTATAGGTAGTTACCAATTGCAGTTTTTTTATTTTTTCAATTTCTATGTGACGTCAATTGTAATCGTCGCGGAACGTGTCTGTAAAGCTGTAATATTTTTTTTTGAAAAAATATAGCAACTTTTTTGTAAATTAATACACCTGCAATATAAAAAGATAGATAATTTTTAGATATCTGAAAAGAGCATTACAAGAACATCGAGTTAAACAAATGTATATTAATCAATGGGCGAGAATTGTACAATAGCAACAGTCTTCTAGATGGCGACTGACGAAAACTACTAGAAAACTTTCATAAAACCTTTATTTACGATTCTTCACAATAACAAAATAAATAAATAATAAGCAAAATTTTACCACTTTCACCTCACAAAATTGACTAGGAAACAATTTTAAGAACTAATTAAAAAAAACTCCCAAAGCCTAAAGCGCGCCAAAAATCACGACCGTGATGTTTACGGTCGTGATTCCCCCTATTACGGGAAGGCAAAGGAATAGCCCATACAACCGTGTTTTCAGTAATTTTCGCTTTCTTCAATGTTTAGTTAAAATATTAGTGTTTAGACAACACATTGGGAGTGCTTGGCCAGAAGAATAAGGCAATAGAGCTCATGATGGCGACTGATGACGAGGGGGTAAACCCACTATAAAATTCTCAACGTCATAAACACTTAGGTATGCGTCACTTTTACTATGCAAAATCCATTACCGAAAATAAAAAAAATATTGATTCATAAAAACCGCAACAAACACTTCTGTCTTTTTTAGTAATGAAGTAATATCCGACCAAGAGAGAAATGTTCTTTTAAGTTTCCATTATAGTGTGCAGGCAATGATATCTAAATATGGTTTACCCTTGTTTGGTATAACAACGTTTGCTCGAAAATCGTTTCGTCTAATTTTAGTTGCAATAAAGTCATTTCGCATAATTATTCATTTGACCGAATATTTAATTGGTAGAATTTTATTTAGCATAATTATTTATTTGACATAATGTCATTTCACCGAATTTTCATTTGCACTAATTTTATTTAACCTAATGTTTAATTGGTAGAATTTTATTAAGCATAATTATTTATTTGACATAATGTCATTTCACCGAATTTTCAAATGCACTAATTTTATTTAACCTAATGTTTAACTAGACTAATAATGATTTGGTCGAAAGATCGTATCGAATATTCAGTTCAGTAATAAATCAGTGAAAACGCCCTAAAGTCGCTTCTGGCACTCGCCGGCCGCTCCCGCGGCACGCTCGCTTCGCTCGCTCAACTCGTGCGCTTTGTTCATGTCAACCTAACTCGCTCGTCGCTTCGCTCCTCGCTAACCTATTGTTCAATTGAACATTCGATGAAATGAAAATTATACCACCTGAATAATACATCAAATGAACATTATACTTTTTGATCAATAGCGCAAATGTTGTTATCGCAAATGAACATTCGATGAAATGAAAATTATACCACCTGAACAATACATCAAATGAACATTAAACTTTTTGATCAATAGCGCAAACGTTGTTATCGCAAATGAACATTCGATGAAATGAAAATTATGTCAATCGATATTATACAAAGTGATTATTTTCTTAAACGTTGTTCGAAGAAATGATTTTCGACTAAACGTTGTTATACCAAACAAGGGTGAACCTCTAAATATATATAACTCAAAGGTGACATACTGACATAGTGATCTATCAACGCACAGCCTAAACCACTGGACGGATCGGGCTGAAATTTGGCATGCAGGTAGATGTTATGACGTCCACTAAGAAAGGATTTTGGAAATTCCACCCCTAAGGGGGTAAAATGTCCACGCAAACACAACGAAGTCGCGGGCGGAAGCTAGTTAAAGTATATTTTTGTGAATAAAATGTTTTAATCTGTTCCAGGACAGCGATTTGCCATGATGGAAATGAAGACTGCTCTGTCATCGATCCTGCGGCGTTTCACACTGGGGCCTGTGACCATGCCACACGACTTGCATACCGCGGCGGACTTAGTGCTGAGAAACAATGGACCTATATATGTTACTTTTAATAAACGAATAATCTGATATAAGTAGGACAAGTTGTTCGTATATTTCATTTGAATGTTTAACACGGCAGGAGGCGCTACTGGGTGAAATTTACCACATAGTGCAGAAAATCGTAGATATTTCGCATTCCCTATAATTTTTTGCTGAGCCCTTTTAGGTACCTTTTGACAGATGTGCGACAGTCCACTTTATTGAAAAAGCGGTCAATTGGTGTGCATTGTCTAGCCACAACAACCATAAGAGTATTTTTTTTCGAAACAAACAAGTTAAAATCAAAACATGTTAAAATTTTCATTAAAAGTAAGAATGTATTATGTTCTTTTGATATTGAGCGATCTCTTTTTTAATTTATTGTGAAATTTTGAGTCCTATTTTAGCTTTTTAATATGCCACCTGCAAAAAGAGCTTCATTTTAATGAAATAAAACACTCAATAAAGAGTTAATTACTTTGTTCACTCTCCTAAAATATATAAACTATTATTAATATTGCGCTGATTGCGCTGAGATATAAATCATTGTTTATTTTTTAATTGCCATAATTAGTAGTAGAAATATGAATAACTATGTTCAATGCTATCTATATAGCTATCAAGAATTGTAAATCAATATATATTTGTTACTTTAATAAAGAATAACTTATTAACTTAAATAAAATATACTTTAATTGTCTACAACGCTTCATTCCTCTTTCAATTATAATTACTCCCCACACACTTATAGTGTTAGTTAATTTTTAATGAACTAAGGCAAAACAACCTAGAAATTATGTATATGGCAAAACAATATTTGCCGGGTCAGCTAGTAATAGATAAATACCAATTTCATCAAAATCGGTCCGGTACTTTCGTAGCCTACGGCGCTTCACCGATTCCGTAGCCCAGCGGCAACCCAGGCGGACTGAAAGCCAAAACCGCAAGGAACGACGACGGTTCGAACTCGCCAAGGAGCACAAAAATAAAAGATGCCACGTTGGTTCGATGTATATAGGAACTCAGGGCTCTAGGCAATCACGGCGCAGCACCAGCTTCAAGGGCGAAGTCCCAAAACTTTCAAAATATTAATTGGAGAGTAAACGGTAAACACGTCCGCTCAGTACAACAGCCGAGAGGCAAGGGGCGATAATAGGTAGATACACATTTTATTTATTTACAATGAGTTTTAAGCACTAACCCTTATATGCCAAAAGAGTTACTTTTATGGACTATATTACGTTTATCTATTCGTTTCATGTGATTGTAAATAAAAATAAATATTTAACCTTGTTTATCTACTTTCCTTGTCTATTCTAACAAAATAGTGTTCTGTGAAAGTCATAGGAGCCCCAACTGAAAATAATAATGAAAAAATTGTATCTTTTTTTATTAAATAAGATTTTTTGACAAATCTAGGCCATCGACTTATTATTTTTATTATCTTCTTTGTTGAAAGTACAAAATATTTTCTTTAAATCGACATTAAAATTCACCACCAGAGCAATTCACGACCGCAGTAAACAAATTGAATTGTGACTTAGTTCAGATCTGTAAGTGGAGTAAATGCTACGGTCTCCAAGTGAATCCTAATAAAACACAAGTCATTGTTATTGGTAGCAGTCGAATGACTTCCAGAATTGACTGGGCTATAGTGCCTAAGGTTGTCTTCGATGGAACTCACATTCCTTTCAGTAAAACGGTGAAGAACTTGGGACTATACTTCGATGTTAATTTGTCTTGGAGTCCACAATTACAAGAACTCAGTAGAAAAGTCTTTGCTTCGGCGGGTTCTCTTAGGAGACTTCGCAATTTCCTTCCCTTTACTACTAAAATTGCACTCGCTCAATCTCTCCTTCTTCCAATCCTTGATTATGCTGACTCCAGTTTCACCAATATAACCGAAGAACAACTGAATAAACTTGAGCGACTCCAAAACTTCTGCATACCGTTTATATTTGGCTTACGCAAATATGACCATGTTTCTGAATTTCGTACTAAACTCAAGTGGTTGCCCATTCGCCTTCGCCGGGATGCACATATTGTTTCCCTTCTTTATACTGTCCTGTTTCATCTCAACACTCCTTTTTACCTAAAAGAACGATTTAAGTTTCTCAATGACACGCACTCACGAATTTTGACTTAAGACACCAGCACCCTTCACCAGGTTCTATAACATGTCTTTTACCGTGCAGGCTGTTCTACTGTGGAACTCATTGCCTGTCCACATACGGCAAGCACAATCCTTGAACACCTTTAAAAAACTGGTGCAAGAGTACTACTTATCACTGTAATATTCAATCATTGTCTTATTTTACGAACCTATATGTATTTGAACTTATGTATGTATGTATTATTTTTTAACTTATGTATGTATTTACACATATTTATTTAGTATGTATAGCATGTATTACGCCTAATGTACTTTATATTTATGCTGACATGTATTTTATTTATCTTTATGGAAAGTACTGTATACTGGGTGTACAAGACATGAACAGTCAAACGAAAACCACGTATTCTATACATCAAAATAAGACATATTTCAAAAAAAATATTGCTGGGAAATGATTTTTATTTTTTGGTGTTACAAAAAATTGCAAATTGTACCGCGCAATGTAAAGGGCTCAACTCGCACGCAACTCGCAATGCCGCGATAATTTACATACATATACACCCTGTATATGTATGTTTATTATTTTTATTTTATTACATTGAATTAATTAAATCATTATTCAATAAAATGATACATCGCCATCTTCCCATGAATCTATAATCTATCCCATGAAGCCCTTTGTACAATCTTTCATAATTGTGTTTTCGTATGTCTATGTAAAACTTGGTTGATGTACATTAAAGCTATATTCTAATTCTATTCTATTCTAAAATGAAGAGTAATGGTAGTTAATGATAGTTTAAAGACACCTCAAAAATAAAAAGTTTTCAACAAAGTATAGGCAAATAGGTAAAGTAGTTCTGACGCTATAGCATGACCAACGGAAACGGATTCATTGTATATGTATACAAATATAGAAGTACCTAGGTATAGATGTAGTATATATCTGCGGTATAGATGAAGTACGAACTGTACGTGTGTAAAACTATCCTAAAGTATTAAACACAGCTTTAGTGTGGCCCCACACTAGCCGGTCGTTCTTTGCTACGTAGAAACGACCATAAAAACGGGTTCATTGTAACACACTCACCGGTGACCGGTCTTTCTTAATCGGCACTCAGTCGTAGTTTCCCTACACTTATAATGCTCTTTGGTCATAGTCTAGCGCTTGCTGAGAGAGGTACTCGTGTACCTTTGTAATAATACGTAAAAAATCGTAATGGATGATGATGAACTCATGCTCGTTTTTTTAAAGTCTGTAAAAAAGGACATACTGCATATCCCATAAACACGGGAAGTTTTGGATATGTAAAATAAGAGATTCTGTCGATCCTGCCACTTTTCGCAACAGCACAGCTACCGGCGTACTGAATGAAGCAAAATCGCCGAGGGGTGTGGTCCCGTTGCTTGCTTACCGGGCGTTCTTTCCGTTTCACACCGGTAGGTGTGTGATGCGTAATACACTTCCTATTGCATTCTTGCCTTCCGGTTTTATGGTCTTTTCTAGGTAGCAAAGAACGACCGGCTAGTGTGGGGCCACGCTTAAAACGTTGAATTTTAAAGCGGTCTGATAATCATAGTGAGGTAGGTTATGTATCTGATCATAAAATTGACGCAACTACAACTATTAGTGAGCTCGCTTATCATCCAATAAAATAGAACAAAGTAACCTCAGTTGTGTACGAAGCTTACCGTACAGTGTACATATAAAAGTCAACATGATAACATTCCTAATCTCTTCGATTGTTGTATTGTGTTTTTTACACATTATACTTAATTACAACAGCAGGGCTCGTATTATCAAGAAAATACCGGGCCCAAAAGATGTTTTCATCGTGGGAAATGCACTGGATATCATCTTGACACCAGGTATTTAATTGTTGTGTTGTTGTTTGTAGTGAATTATGACTCTTTCCAAATCAATACTATAAAAACTGTAAAGGGAGGATAAAACTTGTTGAGTTTCTTGCCGGTTCTTCTCAGAACAAGGCCTCCTGGTAGACTCTCGAACCGATGGCATCAATATTGACTTTCATAAGTGTACAAATTGTACCTAATAGTCTAAGATCCGAACCTAAATGACCTTCACCGAGCTGATAATAGAATGAAACATATTTTATTATTAATTTAGTATATTAGAAAATATATTAAAAATGGGTTGTCTAAAAAAATCCTGGACAGACTATTTTTAATTATTTTTTGAAAAATGATTTTTAATAAAATATTGCAACATCAAGATAATAAGAAAGTTTTGTCGCGCGCTTATGATGATATAAATTTTTTTCTATTATCCAATCGAGTGAAAGTAACTGATATCGACATACCTGTTCATACCTGACAACCCAGTAGTTCGCGCAGGTAAATAATAGACAACCCAATGCCTGCACATTCTATACGGTTTCTACTATCAGTCAGGACAAAATTTTCTTATTATCTTGATGTTGCAATATTTTATTAATTTTTTTTTAAAAATCATTTTTCAAAAAATAATTAAAAATAGTCTGTCCAGGATTTTTTTAGACAACCCATTTTTAATATATTTTCTAATATACTAAATTAATAATAAAATATGTTTCATTCTATTATCAGCTCGGTGAAGGTCGATATAGGTTCGGATCTTCTACTATAAATGAATAAAGTAATTTTGACTTTAACTTTGACTTTAATGACTATTACAATGAAACTCACAATCTGGTGGATAAAAGCTTTTGTAGTACCTATATCTTCTATAATATAAAAATGAATCGTTGAATGTGTTGGTAAGCGCAGAGGGCAGCTGAACCGATATCGCAAATTCTTTTTTTATAATATTCCTTGAAGTACGAGGATGGTTCTTACGAAAAGAAAAATAATAATAATAAAAAATTTAATTACACAATGTAATTGTTAACTTATTAACTTTTTTTTTTTGCTATTCGGGACATCGGGTCATAACAGAATAAGTATTAAAAAAAAATAAGAATCGACTGTTAGGCGGTACGAAGTTCGCCGGGTCAGCTAGTTAAAAATAAATATCTAATAATAACTCTATAATCGGCATAACTTGCCTCCCGAAAAACAGGCGAATATGTGAATGTTGAGTAACTGTATACTTGAAATACATGTTATTAAGTGCTGCTTTTAAATTTAGATAATACTTATTTAAAGTTTGTCGCATCACACTAATAAACTCGACACCAGATTCTTAGTCAGTATTTTTTAGATGAAATTCCTTTCTGTAACTCCAGTAAACGCATCTGTGTAACGCACATCAAAGAGGATAGCACGCGCTCACTTATCCATACAAACGGAGAAAATTGGAGAAAATGTTTTCTTACCGCTATTTCTTGTCCGATTTATCTAATGTATTAGAATGTTTTTAATGAATAGATAAAATCTACACATGTACTATTCGTTTTCCTTTTTCAAAATTGTTGTTTTTCAAATGGGTCTAAGATGCATTTAAAGTTGTTTAGAATAAAAATTGTATTTTGATAAAATAAAAACGTACAGACATAGTATTTTAGTGTGTCAAAAACATTCTAAAATACTATAAAGATCGGATAATAAGAAGTAATAAAGAATTAAGTTGGAAAACGTTTTCTCCATTTGTGCTATTTTGTATGAGGACGTTGCTCGCCGAACTATTCTCGTAACGGCACCCCTTCTCCTCGACACAGGCTAGTATTTTTCAACCGACTTCACAAAGGAGGAGGTTATCAATTCGACTGTTACGTTTTTTTCAACCCACTTCAAAAAGGAGGAGGTTATCAATTTGAATGTATGTTTTTTTATGTTTGTTACCTCATAACTCTTTACTGGGTATACCGATTTTGAAGATTCTTTCGACCTTTGTAAGCTAATGCTTGTCATTTGGTCCCATTTAAATTTAATCGACATCTGAGGAGTAGTTTTTAAGTTATCCTTTGCCTATTTTATTGACATCGATGATATCATAATCTTATCACTTGTGTGTCTGTGTGTTGTAGGTTGGTGCCAACCTCAATATTTGGAGTAAACGTTGTCACTTGTATTTGGGACCGACGACAAAAAACATTTAGATTTTTATAAACAGAATTTTTATTCCTCCGTTTTTAGTTCTAAAGGCGGTTTTTTTTATTTAAAAATATTTTTTTACTAGACTAGGTACTGCTGGAGGGCGCAGATGGCCTTCTCAGCGTCTGGGTTTTTGAGAAGACGACGACCTTGATGGCGGTCCTCTAGCCTGTAATTCAAACTTTCCTAGGGAGGATTTCTAGTCGGCGAGAATCTCTCACGGGAGAGTCTCTAGGGTGTTCGAGTCGGAAGGGAGTGGAGATCTAGGATAAGCGCCCCTTTACATGTCTGTACCGGGTATAAGGCGACGTACGTGACTTGGATCTTCGCACCCGACTGCGGGTGCTGCGTGGTGTTTTGCGAGTGCATGTATGCTATGTCATTATGTGTAGGAAGTTGCGCATTCGGGCTAATAATGGGGTCGCTTTGATCGAGCAGGACGTTTCTATGTCAGCGTTTGCGTTGGCCGATGACCAGAACCTAGTCAGAAGCTCTAGCAACTGACGGATTGGGACAGGATAGTGAACCACAAACAGCGCGCGGACAACCCAGCGAGAAATCACCGCACGCACGTTAACATTTTTTTTAATAGGCACATTGAACCTCAATTCTGCGGCAAAGTAGCGACAGCGGTGGCGAGGGTTACGAGCTGCGATACTCCAAGCGAATTAGCTTTGCGCTGCAAGCATCAGCGTCAAGCACTCAAACAGACGCGAACTTCGCTGCAGCTTGCAGCGCAACTTCGTGGTCTTGTTGATAATAGAATAAATTTGTTTATAACGCTTGACGCTGGTGCTTGGCGCGCTAAGGTCGCCCTCGGGTTACCGCACTTGTCAAACGCTGTCGGCGAATTTGAGAACCAGAGGCCGTGGAGATATTGCCTACATTCTTCAAGAAAGCATTGGGTCGTTCATAAGCTGATGACGATAGTTTATTTATTTATACATTTCAGTGGAGACATGGAAAAAAGACAGAAGATACGCGAAGAAATGGAATGGAATATACAGATTTTGGTCGTATCCATTTGCAGCAGTGGCAATTTACAACCCTTCCGATGTCGAGGTAATTAAAATTGACAAATATTCTTTGCATAAAGAATGTGTTACTAAACACTTATCAGCAATAATATTTAAGTTATAGTTATTACGAAAGGTTTGATCTTAGGTCGGCCCTTTAACGCATTATTATGATTTTTGTAGGGCATCGAACTATAGATAGCCCTTATTGACCATCCATAGTTGTTATTTTTCGTAACCATGATAACCTCTTAGGGATGTCATCACATTAACTTCCAGTACCCGTAGTGTAAGTTTTTTAGTATAAAAAACGCAACTACTTTAGTTGCGTGAAGAGCTCAATTTGTATAGGAAACGTGAACAGCGCCCCTAGCGGAGAGAAGTGTAAATCATGTTTCCCATACAAATTGAGCTCTTAACGCAACTACAATCGTTGCATTCTGTATACTAAAAAACGTACACTACGGGTACAGAGGCCTCAAGAAGTTCGCACTAAGATATACGGCCGAGAGTGTTTTCCAGAGTTCTTGTTGTAAAAACACGTGTTGAGAGACTCCATTGTTAATTCAAACTACCGTATACAATTTAGGTAGAATAACTATTTTTACTTGACATTGGCAAAACGCTTATTGCGAAGCCATATTTAAGATTAGATTAGATTGGATACATCGGCCGAATGAAAATCACATCATAACAAAACACTGGCCAACGACTTTTTCAGCTAGTTTCTGGTTTGTGATGATTGCGCTTCAACTTAAAACAAACGTTATTTGTGTTTGTAGCTGTGAAGCAATGAAACTGTAATGTTTCTTTGTCAGTAATCCAGAATAATTCAATTCAAATCTTTATTGCATGTGACAGTACAGTAAAAGATGTAATAATACAAACAACAATCAAAAGGGCTAAAATTAATTATACATATACATCGTGTTTGGCGTAGTGCGTAAGAGCGTCGTCTCCCACCCGGTAGGCGTTCGATCCCCGCCACGTACCAATGTGTTTTCTAATTTTGAATTCATATGTACGTTAAATCGACGCTTTTACGGTGAAGGAAAACATCGTGAGGAAACCTGCACACACCTATGAAGAAATTCTTAGGTTGTGTGTGAAGTCGACCAACCCGCACTTGACCAGCGTGGTTGACTAAGGCCTAATCGCCCCTAATGTGGCGTAGGCTCGAGCCCCTCGGTGGGGACATTATATGAGCTGTTGATAATGATGATGATACACCGTGTTTCTGAGTTTAAACATTAACTTCGGCATGTTATTCAGACTATTAAATTGATAATTTTTTACTATGGATAGTTTTATGAATTCCAATTTTTTTAACATTTATTTTCTTATTTTCATACTAACTACTAAATGCTTAGATGTAATTTATCTAATATGAATTACTCTTTACCTGAGCTCGCATTTGAAACTTTGGTCCACATGTCACATGTCCACATAAACAAGACAAGACATAAACTTTTCGAAACTTTTCTTGACGTTAACAGGTTTGATAGTTTTGGTTGCACAAATTGGCAACTTTTCACATAAAGACTCTTTCTCACTGCACAACACAATTAAATTAGTTAAACTTAAATTACCAATAACTTAAAAATTATGATATTTAAACTACTACTTCCTTTTTACGATATGTTTAAGAAGAGCTACTTAATGTATTAGGTTGGGGAAAAAGTCTTTTCGCATTATAGTATGTATAAACTTGTAATAAAATCTCTTTGGCTATACTATTTGTATCTGGCTGGTTTTGGTATCATTGAAAGTTTAAATTTTAAAGAACATAATTCCAAATTCAAATTAGGAAAATGTGTTATTTTCATTTGTTTTTCGTACCGCCAAGATGAGTGAATCTAATGAAGAAATTCGATACATTTTAAAATTTTACTACAAAAAAGGTAAAAATGCAACGCAAGCCGCGAAAAAAATTTGCGATGTTTATGGACCTAGTGCAGTGCCTGTGAGAGTAGCACAAATTTGGTTTAAGCGTTTTCAATCCGGAAATTTTGATGTCAAAGATGCACGTCGCTCTGGTCGCCCTATTACAGATAAAATGGATGCCATTTTTGAAAAAGTGGAGCAAGATCGGCATGACAGTAGTTACGACGTAGCTGAAGAACTGGGAATTGACCACAAAACAGTTTTGGCGCATTTGAAAAAAACTGGGTACACAAAAAAGCTCGACATTTGGGTACCTCACGAGCTCACTGAAAGAAACCTAATGAACCGTGTACTCATTTGTGATTCTTTATTACGACGTAATGAAACCGAACCATTTTTGAAGAAGCTGATAACTGGTGATGAAAAGTGGATCACGTACGACAAGAACGTGCGAAAAAGGTCGTGGTCAAAGGCCGGTCAGGCTTCACAGACTGTGGCGAAACCCGGGTTAACTCGCAACAAGGTGATGCTGTGTGTGTGGTGGGATTGGAAGGGCATTATTCATTATGAGCTGTTACCACCAGGCAGGACCATCGATTCTGAACTCTACTGCGAACAACTGATGAGATTAAAGCAAGAAGTTGAGAGAAAGCGGCCGGAATTAATCAACAGAATGGGTGTGGTTTTTCATCATGATAACGCTAGACCTCACACATCTTTAGCCACTCAGCAAAAATTAAGAGAGTTTGGCTGGGAGGTGTTAATGCATCCGCCGTATAGTCCTGACCTTGCACCTTCAGATTTCCACCTATTTCGCTCTCTTCAGAATTCTTTAGGCAGTGTCAGGTTAACATCACGAGAGGACTGCCAAAACCACTTGTCGCGGTATTTTGACCAGAGGTCCCAAAATTTCTATAGCAATGGGATCATGTCCCTACCTACAAGATGGCAAAAAGTTATCGAACAAAATGGTACCTACATACTTTAGTTAAATGTAAATAAACTATAATAGAAAATGTTTTGAATTTTCTTAAAAAATGCGAAGAAACTTTTTCCCCAACCTATTATATCCTCAGGAACACGGTGTATAGATAATACGTAATTGAATAGCTTGTTTATAAGTACCTAGTTCTGTTAATTTTTATTACTGTGATGGCCTAATCTTAGTCAAAAAGTCAGCTACTAACGTTACTTTTACTTATCTTTCATAAACTTTCATTTCGTGAAAGTAAATATTTTTGTTCACGTTAATGTGACATTGACCGTCGTTACCTAAACTAATTAAATTAACATGGTTTCTCTGCGTGTAAAGTCGTATTTTTAATTAGACGAAGTCAAGTGACGTTTACTGTGTTGTCAGGTTTTGATAAAACAACCCAAGTAACACAATCACGTCTAAAAACGGACTATTAGATATCTAATAGAATTTAATTTTAATGTCTATCATAAGAGTAAAATATCTCCCAAGTAATGATGAAGAACGCTTATAGACACAGTTTAGTAAAAGTGGGCACAACCTTATCCCTTCTCATAAGTATGAGTTAAGAAAACATGAATAGATAGAGTTAAGAGTTGTAATTTTTCACATCGTCTGTAGAGACATTTCTAGTGCCTCACTAAACTGTTTATAGACCACAAGTTTTACTAGTAGATAGTTTATAGATAAAGTTGAGACCTTTAGAGAAGTCTTTACTCGTCAAGTTTTAAAACCAAATTAACTCAAGACTAACAACTTTAAGTTACATTTGATTTTTAATAGGTAACGACACGTAATGGCGCAGAACTTACAAGAGTTATTTAAACTTATTATTGCATCATGGCGTAACAAATTAATTACTTATGTTTTATCGAGTTAATAATGGCTAAACAAGCAAATCTATGTGCGAATGAAATTCTATCGTTGAATATTATATAAAACTCTCTTAAAATAAGAGCGCCCCCTGTAAATGTAAGATTTAATATTTTTTTTACTCAATAAGAATATTATTTGTAGTAACAATTTTTTTAAAATTGCATTGTAATGTTTAAATTACACATTTTATTTAAAATATATTAATTTAAAACATATTTCATGTTTAATAAGACATAATTTAATGATAAAAACATAAAAATAAGCATTAAAATATGTAACGAAAATTATTGGAAGCAAAATTTGGCAATAAAAATGGCGTCAAGATAAAATTTACTAGAAAAACGATTTCTATAGAACAAACGCTCTAGAGAATTTTCTGTAGTATGGCAAGACACAATGACAAGAATAATTTCACTAGCTACATACTAAACTATCTAGTGAAAGAATAAACAGATTTATGAGTGGTTTAATATTACCTAGTAACTGTCATCTCTATATTCCTTTTTATCTTCACGCAGTATTTCTAGACGTTCATCAGTAAACAGGTAATTTGATGTGTTGTGAACTGAAGACCATTTTATGCAGTAACAAGCAATTTAATTAATCAATTTATGAGGGTAAATAAAAGATATTTCTGTTTTATTTATAGACAAATTGTTATATACGCCGGGGCGGCGGCGGTGCCAAAGACGCGTGTTAACTTAAGGCTGGTATACAAAAGCAGACGTCTCCCTCCGTAGCTGCGTATTCGTATTTAATTTGTAATGAGCATGCTCACAAATTTGTGTACATAGCTCGTAATTTGACCAAGTAATACTGCCCTACTAAGCACAAAAGCGGTATCTAAATCATAGCGTATTTTGACATATTTTAAGTTAACTAAAAATAGTTTTATTTTACTTTTTAGTTTTATTTTTAATATTGTCTTTTTTGCTTATCAAAATGAATTTATATATTATATTGGGTCTACTTGTTATCACAATAGTTAAAATATCAAAAATATATGCAGATATACCTTATTCAGGAGATACTGCTACACCGCTTAGTAATTACTTATAAGTAGAATTAAAATTTTAGTTAACGCTATTCGTTAGATCTTCTCCTATAAGTATGAATACAAAAAATCGGGAGTGGTCTCCCTTTGACTTTCTCGTATACCTACCGGAAACGACTCAAAAGTTGATAGAAACCTTATACTTTGATGTCATACATGCTTGTTAAATTTTGGTCACCCATCCGAGTACCGACCACGCACTTGGTTGCTTCCACGCACTTTCGTGATCGACGGACTCAGAGAGGTCCAAAACGTGTCATCATCATCATCATTTCAGCCAAGAGACACCCACTGTTGGACATAGGCCTCCCCCAAGGCCCCCCCAATCTCTAAACCGGTCGGTCCTGCGCGGCCCGCATCCAGCGGCTTCCCGCGACCCTTACTAGATCGTCAGTCCACCTTATGGGGGGCCTACCAACGCTGCGTTTCCCGGTACGTGGTCGCCACTCGAGGACCTTTCCGCCCCAACGGCCGTCAGTCCTCCTCCCAATGTGCCCTGCCCACTACCACTTAAGGTTCGCAATTCTTTGGCCTATGTCGGTGACCTTGGTACTCCTGCGGATCTCATCATTTACGATATGATCACGCACAGAAACTCCGAGCATAGCCCTCTACATTGCCCTTTGGATGACCTTGAGCCTTCTTATGAGGCCCATTGTAAGCGGCCACGTATCGGTTCCATAGGTCATCACTGACCAAAACGAGTAAATCCGTCAAAATCTCGAGATCGATTTTTTTTACGATTACAAGACTTCCCCTACACTACGTATACGAGAAAGTAAAAAACTAAAAGATATCTGTAGATTAAAATAAGTAAGTATGTAATGTAATAAATAAAGAAAAAAATCAAAGTAATAGGTTGGGGAAAAAGTTTCTTCGCATTTTTTAAGAAAATTCAAAACATTTTTTAATATAGTTTATTTACATTTAACTAAAGTATGTAGGTACCATTTTGTTCGATAACTTTTTGCCATCTTGTAGGTAGGGACATGATCCCATTGCTATAGAAATTTTGGGACTTCTGGTCAAAATACCGCGACAAGTGGTTTTGGCAGTCCTCTCGTGATGTTAACCTGACACTGCCTAAAGAATTCTGAAGAGACCGAAACAGGTGGAAATCTGAAGGTGCAAGGTCAGGACTATACGGCGGATGCATTAACACCTCCCAGCCAAATTCTCTTAATTTTTGCTGAGTGGCTAAAGATGTGTGAGGTCTAGCGTTATCATGATGAAAAACCACACCCCTTCTGTTGATTAATTCCGGCCGCTTTCTCTCAACTTCTTGCTTTAATCTCATCAGTTGTTCGCAGTAGAGTTCAGAATCGATGGTCCTGCCTGGTGGTAACAGCTCATAATGAATAATGCCCTTCCAATCCCACCACACACACAGCATCACCTTGTTGCGAGTTAACCCGGGTTTCGCCACAGTCTGTGAAGCCTGACCGGCCTTTGACCACGACCTTTTTCGCACGTTCTTGTCGTACGTGATCCACTTTTCATCACCAGTTATCAGCTTCTTAAAAAATGGTTCGGTTTCATTACGTCGTAATAAAGAATCACAAATGAGTACACGGTTTATTAGGTTTCTTTCAGTGAGCTCGTGAGGTACCCTAATGTCGAGCTTTTTTGTGTACCCAGTTTTTTTCAAATGCGCCAGAACTGTTTTGTGGTCAATTCCCAGTTCTTCAGCTACGTCGTAACTACTGACATGCCGATCTTGCTCCACTTTTTCAAAAATGGCATCCATTTTATCTGTGATAGGGCGACCAGAGCGACGTGCATCTTTGACATCAAAATTTCCGGATTGAAAACGCTTAAACCAAATTTGTGCTACTCTCACAGACACTGCACTAGGTCCATAAACATCGCAAATTTTTTTCGCGGCTTGCGTTGCATTTTTACCTTTTTTGTAGTAAAATTTTAAAATGTATCGAATTTCTTCATTAGATTCACTCATCTTAGCGATACGAAAAACAAATGATAATCACACATTTTCCTAATTTGAATTTGGAATTATGTTCTTTAAAATTTAAACTTTCAATGATACCAAAACCAGCCAGATACAAATAGTATAGCCAAAGAGATTTTATTACAAGTTTATACATCTTACTATAATGCGAAAAGACTTTTTCCCCAACCTAATACATTTATAAAATATTTTATCATTCAAAGATAATATAATGCATAAAAATATTTACAAGAAAAGTCGGATTCTATGAAATCTAATCAAAAGTATAAGGGGAGTTCTCTCCAAAAAGATATTCAAATTCAAATAGTTTATTGAAAACACACAAATTACACCATTATGTAGGTACATACAAACATGAATATCTTTTGGCCTAAATCTGTAGATCATTAATAAAATCCAGACACAATTGCTTTTAATTGTCTCGTGGTAAATATCTACCGAGCGTTGCCCAAAAGATGAAAGTAACCCATCAAAAACTAACAAACTTGACCTTAAAATTATTGTAAATAATACTAAAAAAATAACAATGTAAAAAGGTCCTTACTAATGCGACATTATAAAACTAAATCTCACTTATTTATTAGTAGTTACATACATTTTGCAAGTAGGTATATACACAAGGCCAAAAGTCTATTTTGAGGTATAAAATACTGAAAAGATTTCAAAATATTTTCTTTTTTGCTTTTAGTAATGCCTTCCGGTGCAGTTTTCTTCTTCGGTGGTGGCAAAACTTGAGTTTTCGATGTTCGCAGTAATGGGGTCTTTATTGAATCCAGTATGTCAAATCAAAACTGCCTCTATTGACTTCTACTTCGACCATTTCACTGATGTATGAACGCGGTTAATTTGAGACAGTTTATACTGGATCTTCTCTTGTAGAACCATCTCTTTGGTTTTTTTTCTGCTGTAGGTAGGTACCTACTGCTTGAGAAAAATCTGCAAAATCATAAATTAAAACAAAATTTATGATTTTGCAGATTTCTTTTTGGACTAAAATTATATCTAATAGGACTTAGCTGATTGTCAAAACACTAAATTACACAACTGGACTAAACACAGTGTATTAGAAATCCTAATTTATCAATCAAACCATCAGGGTCAATTTGTTTTGTGGCTGCAACTGTATCTTAGTCAAAATGATTTGCGGATCAAGTAAACATTAATTACTCTTCAATTAAAACGCGTTATACCTACATATAATTTTGCAACGGTTCTTCCTTTTTAAATATTTGCCGACTTTTCGACGAAAGCCACCAGACCTTTTAATTTATTTTCACTGTTTCTGTTGCATAAAATCATTCAATTCAAATATTTAATACAAATGCACTTAATTAATTCATTTTTAGGAAAAAAATCACTAAAAACACATTTTCACTAGTATTCTTTTAGACTAACTGAAAATTATCTATTAAAGTATTTTATCTAGACTTATGTTTCTTTATAAACAAAGATAAGAGTAACAATAGCTAAAATAGAATGTTTCTAGAAAGTTATATCTTAAAATATATCATTTTATCTATAAAATTACTTCAAGTTAGGTACCTTTAGGCTTTATTAACTATTTGTAGAGCATTTTATCTTAAAACTGTTAACATGCCTATAAACGTATTTAAAATAAGCGTGCTATAGACCAAATGCTCTAAAAATAATCCAGCTCGAGTAAAAAGACTCTATGAGAATAAATTTTCTTTATTGAAACCATCTTTAGAAAGCCACTATCTAAAGATTAACCATGAATAGACTGTCAATAGACAGATTTGTTTTAAACCTCCAAGACTGTGTTACTTGGGAAAAATAGTGTTGTGACAAAGTGAATGAATGAAAAAATCGCAACTCGGTATAAAATTGTTCTCATAATGACTAATATTTATAATTAATAACGATTTTAATTATAATTCTATATTTTATCCTTTGCTATGCCCTAACAGGGTACATGTGTAGGTAATGTTTTGTAAAACATAGCATTAAGACATAAGTACGCAATTATGCATAATGCAAGTAAAGAAGTAATAACATGTATGTATGTACAATTATAAATAAAACAACTTTTACTGGATTTAACTCGCGTGTAATTAGATTTTACATTTTGTTATTATTTTCCGACGTTTCGTAACACTTTCCAGCGTTCTTGGTCACGGGATTACGGTCATCCCGTGACCACGAACGCTGAATGAAATGTGTAGTGCTCGCGCAAATCTAAGAGAACATTATGTATGTACAAAGTAGCCTAGTAAGTGGTTAGAACGCCGTGCTGCCGATATCAGGTACCGCGTTCCAATCGTAGTCGTGCCATGTAAGTAGGTACGAAAGAGTTTTCGTACTTTTCGACGACTGCGTATACTAGGTACCTACATTTACCATTACCGATTGCTCTAATGCTACATTTACACGCTTGCCGAGGCTTCGCAAGCCTTCACAAGTGCCAGGGATGTTTGGCTGTGGTTGGCTCGGCTTGCGCCGATCTGGACTAGTGTCGGTTTCTTACTGCCGGCCACTGGACGATCAGTGCAATCCGGCCCAACTTGGAGGGTTGGTTGCACAGAAAGCATGGGGTGCTTACCTTCCGGCTAACTCAGGTGCTGTCGGGGCATGGATGCTTCGGCAGCTACCTCCATCGAGTGGCCGGAAGAGAAGATAGCCCTAAATGCCATGAGTGCGACGCCGACATAGACACGGCCCAACACATGCTGGAGGTGTGCCCGGCATGGGAGTCCCAGCGCGCCGCTCTCACCGCGGCGATAGGCAGAGACCTCTCGCTGCCGAACATCATACTCAAGATGGTCGCCAGCGAGGGGTCGTGGCAAGCGGTAGCCTCCTTCTGCGAAGAGCTTATCTCCAAGAAGGAGGCTGCGGAACGGGTCCGCGAGAATGACCCTCTTGCCAACCCGAACCGCCGAAGAAGACCCGGCAGGAGAAGGCGGCTCCATGGGCTGCAGCAGAACCCGCCGTAGTCAGGGGCATGGGGGATGGGTAGGGTCCATCTCCCATTATGCACGCCCCTAAGTCGAGAGGATGCCTTCCTTCCCGCGGGCACCCTCCGCCAGTAAGAGGAGTCTCTCAGACAGGTCGTTGGTCGCGGCTCGTGATGTTGAGCCACAAGCTGCCCTTGCCGCGTCTACCAAAAAGCAACCAAGTGGGAAGACGTCTGGTTTTAGTGGGTATTCCCTGCATGCTGTATCCCTGCAGGGCGAGTCCCACATAACTACATGGGAGGCCCCTACGCCGCCCCATGTGTATCCGCAAATGAATTTCCACACGAAAAAAAAAAAAAAAAAAAAAAAAAGTGTCGGATTCTTAACACAGATCAAAGGAAGCGTGCGGTAAGCGCTTGCGACGTGTTCACACGCTGGTGCATTTATAGCCAAAAAAACTTAACAAAAACAACAAGTAAACACCGTATGCGCAAAGAAAATATTCGAGCAGTCAGAACAGAGGTTAGAAGACGCATGACACAGACAAAATGGCGACCGACGCGTCCGAATTTGTCTTATTTTTAAGAAGATAGTAAAAAAAGTGATTATAATTAAATACTAGCAGATATCGACCTACTTTTATACAGTAAAATAGAAATAGTTTCTTTTTTTCGTATAGTAAGATTAGATTAACAATGTAGTCATTCATATCATCATTCATTCCTGAGAGTGAACGAAAACTGAACCCATCACTATTACATAGAAGATGGCAACATTATTTCACAAAGTGACATTAGCTGCTGTCAGTTTACTTCGTCTAATTAAAAATTCAACTTTAGTAGCTATCGTATTATTTTTGTCTGTTTTTTTAACAAACGAGTACTAAGTATGTTTCTCGCATATCTACAATATTGACAGAGTGAGATGGATCATGTTACGGGCGGAGCCGACGCCTTTGTTCTTGTTTTGAAATTGTAAAGGCCCGTTCACATTAAATTCTAAACTTATTGTATTAGTTAAAAAATTTCGGTACTCGTTTCTTAAAAAAATAGACATCTGAGACTACACTCGCGAATAAATATAGGGCGAGATTTTATTACTTTTCTTCTGAAATTTAGATATCCTTGTACCAGGCACCTTGACCTTCGCAAGGGTCATTTGTCACTTTAGGTTATCAGAATGATTCCAGATGAGAGAGACTAAACATTGCATTTCTTAACTGAATACAATGTTAAAACTATTGAAAAAATGTACATTATTAATCAATGAATTGGTGGCGCGATCACTTGGGTTTTTAAACGTAAATAAACTATTTTTTTTTATTACTCGGCGTCTCTACACAGCTAATGTCACGGAACTCGTTCCGTAATAGGTATTACTATATAGCTACCTACAACAACAGACATTTAGAAAAAAAGTAGTCCTGTAAATTACCACTTAATTATCGACAGCAATTCAACTAATAAAAAAAAACAATAATTGTATTAAGATTTTTTTATCGAAATATTTTTGCTAAAATAATATTACTTACATTTTTCTATACTCGTAGGTACTTGTTTATTTATTTGGAAAAAAATAATAGAGTCCAAGAAAAATATATCATGTGCAGAGACCTATTATTTCGTACAAAAATAGTCTGGCGTTTCAAGTCCCATTTGTACCTATACTTTGAGGGATTCATATTTAGTTATTTTTTTATGTACAAAATTTTTAGTTTTAGTTTAAAGTTCTTGGTTTCTGATTTACAGATTTTATTGTCATCAATGAAACACATTGAAAAAAGCCATATTTACACTTTTCTTAGGTCGTGGTTAGGGGATGGTTTACTGTTGAGCACGGGTTAGTATAATATATTATTATATTAAAATTTATTACTACATAAATTTTACTTCACTATTTCTAGTATGTAATTATATAATAAGTATGCATCACCGCCATTTTATTTTAACCTTATAAAATATTCTATTTATATTTTTTTGTAATTCTTAGAGCACAATCAATATATTAAAAGCAAAATGAGTCACTGTATTATCACCCTTTTATATAAATAAATTAGGTATAACATTATATGACATTATGTTTATATTACTCTATCTACGTTTATGTTGTGAAAACGATACAAATAAAGTTTCATTGATTCCACGGAGCACTAAACCGTGCATTAGTGCTCCGTGACTGATTCATTCAAATTTGAAAATTGTCAGATCCAGTATCAAGATCAAGACAAGATTTGTTTCTTCAGCGTTTTTTAAAGAACGCTCATTTTACAGGATCTAAATGGCAGCATCGCAGGAAAGTCTTAACTCCAGCGTTTCATTTTAATATTTTAAAAAAATACTACGTAATTTTGGAGGAGAACAGTCAGAGAATGGTGGAGAAGATAGAAAGCATGTTAGATGAGCCGGTTGATGTTACTCCATTGTTATCCGACTTCACATTACATTCTATTTGCGGTAATATTTTTTGACAATATTAATTGGTGTTTTGTTTAAAATTGTATATTTTTTTTATTAAAATTTAAAGATTAATACATTAATACTCAGTAAAAACTAAACATTGATAATGATTCTAACTTTTGAATAAATTTTATTTAGGTACTTCGCATTTTTTAATTTTAGAAATTATTGCCGATAAAAAATTATTACATCAAAACGGATTTTTAATTATTATATTTAAAATATCTGTTCATATTTTAAATATATATTTCATAATTTTAATTGTATTTACAGAAACTGCTATGGGTACGCAGCTCAATAATGAAACTTCCGAATCAGCTAGAAGATACAAAGCCGCGATATATGAAATTGGCAAATTAATAATTCAGAGATTAGTTAGATTGTATCTACACATTGAATTCGTTTACAGTCTTACTGCTGCAAAAAAGAAACAAGATAGTTATATAAATATAATACACAACTTTACAAAGAAGGTAATACAAGATAGGAAGGATTATACGAACATGTATGGAAACCAATTAACAGAAAACGTCGAAGGGACATTGGACAAAAATAAAAAAAGAACTGTTATGTTAGATTTGCTCATATCTGCTGAAAAATACGGAGAAATAGACAGTGCGGGTATTCACGAAGAAGTAGACACATTCATGTTTGAAGTAAGAGCATAATGTGTAAATAGTAATTAAATCAATAATCTGGTTATTAAGGATCTAATAAATTGTTGTGCCAACAGGGTCACGATACGACGGCGTCTGGGCTGACATTTTGTCTAATGCTGTTAGCAAATAACAAGTTGATTCAAGTAAGATACATAATTTTATGTGTAATTATGAAGAAGATAAACTAGAAAACGTTTCAATAAAACTTGATACCGTTCACAACAATATTTGATTTTCAATTTATATTCTTGGTTTTATAATGCAAATCTCCAATTATATGCAAAATAATGCATCCACTTGGTTTCCTGTATAAAGTAGTCGATATCTAATTAGTATACTGATGTACAGTATTCGAGTACAAACTGATCCCACTTAGCGTAAGTCAGGCGTGCATGTTTCTTCAGCGTGTGAACAGCGAGAATACTGTGTCACGTCGCGTGCCTGTCTCGCACCCCACACAAAGCCAAAACAAATGCTTCTTCTTCGGTATCCATTTTATCTTTGACCGAATCTCCGACCGAAGGAGGTGTGTCGCATCTCCATAACGTGAACGTTACGTTCGGCAGAAACGTGACGTGAACGCCGCGCTATTCAAACGTCAGAGAAATGCACACATCCGATTAACGCGAGGTGGGATCAGGGCCTAACGATCGATGCACATTTTGCAGGATAACATCGTAGCCGAGTTGAAGGATATTTTTGGTGAAGATAAACGACAACCTACAATGGAAGATTTATCTAAGATGCGTTATCTGGAACGATGCATCAAAGAATCCTTGCGACTCTACCCACCCGTACACTTTATTAGTCGCGTTTTAAATGAAACTGTGCAACTCAGTACGTAATAAAAAAAATAACTCACACTTGTTGAATGCCAACTAATAAAGCTAGACGTCATGAGATGTTATTTTCTTAAAAATTTGTTTTTCTGAGTTAAAATAACTTTCCATAGAGTGTCTTTAGTATTAACATTGTCTAAGTAGATTTTACTTAACGGCCTATAACCAACCTCTTGGACTTATCAAAATGAAATTACAAGCCTTGTTTTACCTTTCAGGTGGTTATACAGTCCCCGCTGGCTCATTATGTCACGTGCAAATTTATGATTTGCATAGGAGCGAAAAATTATACAAAGATCCAGATGTGTTCGATCCCGACAGATTCCTGCCCGAGAACAACGTGAACCGTCATCCTTTTGCATATATACCTTTTAGTGCTGGACCAAGAAATTGTATCGGTACGTATAATTTACTAACGTCTTTGATTTCGAATTGTTACCAAATAATGTTATAGCAGTCAGAAATCTTGACTAAAATATATAATAACTAGCTGTGCCCGCGACTTCGTCCGCGTGGATTTCCCATTTTTGCAGCATTTTTCATTGATGCTCAACTCCTATTAGTCATAGAGTGATGCTATGGAGGTATATAGGCCTATATCAGGGTTTCCCATACTGCGCGTCGCGATGCCCTGGCACCCCAGGGTTCGCGGTTCTATCCCGTGGGCGGGCGTAGTGAGACGATCCACATAGAATGACTGTCTAGCTGCTATGCGAGCTAGTCGAACAAAAATAAATGTAGAGAAAGAAATGAAAGTCGCGATTTCAAAACTTGAGCCCGGATCGACTGTCTAGGGCGGGCGAAAAAATCTAACACAGCATCTTTCGCAATCCGGGCGGCTGCCTCCGTTTTTTTTTGTTTTTGTAGGTATGTACTTAACTTGGCTGTTACTATAACGGGGGCAGGGCTCGTAAAAATTGAAAAATTCCTAAGGGCGTCACTATGAAAATAAGTTTGGGAAGTCCTGGCCTATAGTCTTCCTCGATAAATAGACAATCAAAGATTTTTTTAATTTGAATCAGTAGTTCGCCTTTTTAGGCTTCTGTACCCAAAGGGTAAAACGGGATCCTATTACTAAGACTCCGCCGTCCGTCCGTCCGTCTGTCCATCTGTCACCAGGCTGTATATCATTGACCATGATAGTTAGACAGTTGAAATTTTCTCAGACGTAGTTCTGGTTCTCGATTTTGATAACGGCAACAGATAGACGCTTGAAATATTCACAGAAAGATTAGTTATATTATTCACTTTAAAAACAAATAATAAAATTACAATAAAATAAACGTGATTTATTTCTCGGTCTCAATAACGATAACAGGTAGAAACTTCAAATATTAACAAAATATTTAATTTAAAATTAAAATAATTTTCGGACCGTTTTGATAAAATCTATGGCACGGAACCCTTCGTTCACGGGTTCGACTCCTTCTAGGCGGTTTTTTTTACTATTTTTACAGGATGTCTCTGATGACCTTCTTTGAGTCACCAGGGCTTTTAGTAAAGAAGAGGACCTCGGTGGCTCCTCAAGCTTTAAGGTCGAATCACTCCAGAGAGGATTCCTGACCGGTGAGCATCTCCCTCGGAGGAGTCTCTGAACCTATTAGAGTCTCTAAGACGTCCGAATCTGACGGGATCAGTAGTTCTTAAGATAAGCGCGTTCAACCAAACAAAAAACAACTCAGTATAGATGCGTGCGTAGTACTTGAACATTATTTAGCGGCGGAGTTATTTTAAAACTATGATATCTCGGAAGATATTCATTGAAATCTAATGATGTAAAGAACAATTTTGTATAGAATTAAATACTTGTGATAAATAATGTATTCATTTTGATAAGGAATAATATTATGTTTACAAAAATACCTTCGCATCTAATGCATTATTTTAGAACAAAATTTATTAACAAAAATAGGTTATAGCGAGTCAACCTTAAGAGATAGATAAATGCTGTCTGGAACTTTTTTTGTAGAACTTTTAAAGGAAAATAATTCCGTCATACATAAATTTTGCGTAACTTTAACCGTTTACGCAGCGCACGCAAAGAAAAGTCTGAAAATCAAAATTTATTATTTTCCGTTTATTTCAAACTATGATATTTCTTAAGATATTCATTGAAATCAAATGAAGTCATGAACAATTTTGTGCAAAATTAAATACTTATGATAAATAATGTATTTATTTTGATAAGGATTAATATCATGCATACAAAAACACCATCGCAGATAATGCATTATTTTAAAACAAATTTGATTACCAAAAAGAAAGGTTATAGTGAGCCAACCATAAAAGATAGACATATGCTGTCGCGGACTTTTTTTTATAAAATTTAATGGAGAACAATTCCGTCATACATGATTTTTCCATAACTTTAACCGTATACGCAGCGCACGCAGTGAAAGCTTTGAAAATAAATATTTTTCTCCCGTTTTTGCAACATTCTTCATTGATACTCAGCTCCTATTGGACATACCGTGATGTTATATAGCCTATAGCCTTCCTAGATAAATGGAGTATCCAACGGAAAAAGAATTTCTCAATTTGAGTCAGTAGTTGCTGAGATCTTAGGGTTCAACCAAACAAACAAACAAACAAACAATCAAACAAACAAACAAACAAACTCTTCAGCTTTATTATTATTATTATTAGTATAGATAAATATTATAACATTTACATAATAGCATTTTACAGTATTAAAGCATCAACATTAATTAAATTTTCATCAACAGCTCATATAATGTCCTCACCGAGGGGCTCGAGCCTACCCCATACTAGGGGCGATTAGACCTTAGTCAACCACGCTGGCCAAGTGCGGGTTGGTCGACTTCACACACAACCTGAGAATTTCTTCATAGGTGTGTGCAGGTTTCCTCACGATGTTTTCCTTCACCATAAAAGCGTATTAAACGTACATATGAAGTGCGCGGCCGACCGCGGGACATGGTTAGATTGATTGGATTGGATGGGTGACCGAAAATTTTCAATTCGCGCGGCTGCTGACGAAAGAGTTAGCAGTTAGCAGCAGTAAAAATAAGTGACATCTGAAGCCAGAAATGGCGACTTGCAAAATTCTGTCGCTGTGAATTTTAATTGGCTTTGTTAACGACTGTAGAAATTAAATAGAATTTCAAAACTTTTCAATGTATCACTCAATCTTTCCTTAACTTTTTCAGGCCAACTGAAAAGCACATTTAATTTTTAAGATCTTAAAGTTATGTTATATTTTCACTAGATATAATAATATGTAGAAAAAAGAAAAGTCTACAATATTTTGTAATTTTAATGTTATACTCACGGTACGGATTGCAAATGTTATTTCCGCTAGAGTTATGTTATGTTACCGTATCTTGACCTTTTAGTCAGTAGAGCATAGTTCAGTATAACTAATATTATTTTATTCCAGGTCAAAAATTCGCTATGATGGAGATGAAATCAGCCGTGTCAGCAATATTGCGAGAATATGAACTGATACCGGTGACCAGGCCCTGCGACATTGTTATATCAACCGACCTAATATTGAGAAACGACGGACCGATATTAGTCAAATTCGCCAGGAGATTAAAGATATAACAGATTACTGAGTTATTATTATATTCCTAAACGCGCTTAATTAGTTTGTTACATGTTAAAATATAGAACTTTACAATTTTTTCTACAAGCTGCTTTATAAACTGTCCAGTGTCACAAGAAGGAAAGTCCCAATAGTTTTACGCTTCAATATACATATAAGTAAATAATAAGATGAGTACACGTACCTACAGTTTGCAGCAAAAGTTGGTGGTAAAAATTAAAAGCAAATTGCCTACCAAATAGCCCACCTGGTGTTAATTGCTTACTGTCACATATAGACACTAGCAATATTAAGGGTAAATTACTTAATACTGCAAGTGCGCTGCTATCGTGGGAACTAAGATGATATGCCTTCCATACCCAGATTGCCCAGTAATTAGATCTTCAGCGAACTATCCAATAAAAAGCAACAACCTGGACATATATTACACAGATTTAATTATCTCAGTAGTCCGGGTGGTACCTATTATGGAATTTGGTATTGCGTATTTCGGGATATTATCCATAATTTGCTCTACGCAATTAAGTTTTTTAAATCCAAAAATTAGAAAAACGCTATTCGTGTATCATGTTTAAATTAAAACCTGTTTTATAGATGATGTCGTTTGAAATAAAATAAACACTGCATGGCTTTCCAAACTTCAAGGTTGACTAGAGTTACCTACTTTTGTAAATTGCAATAGATGACAAGTTGTTGATTTTAGGAGATTTTTGAGCAAATTAACTGCTCGAATTTGGAGAGACCAAACTGGGGCAATACTTGTACTTCACAGAAGACCACAGTATCTCTATATTTTCGTAGTTTTGTGTTTCTGTCGGTAAGCAAGGTTGCCACAGTTTCATGGAATAAGGAATGTAGTTAGGGTTGGTAGCGCAGGAGCGACACATTAGTGTTATGAACCATCCAGACTCACGCCGAGAACACCCGAGAAGCGTGAATGTGAGTTTCTCGCCTTCTCGTTCTCGCGCTCGCCTGTTCTGCGCTCGGTGTCAGGTTTTTGGCCCGCATCAAGTATATCACATTCTCATTCGGTTTCAGTGCGACGTGGAGAGCGGTTTGAAATAAGATTCACAAACCCTGTTCTATTTCGATGAATTTGTGTCATCCACCATCGCCTGGGCCTTCCTTTTTCATAATATTATTTTTTATTCTAACATTCACAAGTCAATTTTATCAAAATCAGTTCAAGCGCGAAAGCCTATGTCCTTTCCCGGGCTCTAGTCTACATTTGTAACAAATTTCATCAAAATCGGCTCGGTGGTTTAGACGTGAAAGCTTAACAGGCAGACAGACAGACAGAGTTACTTTCGCATTTATAATAATAGAGGCACCGACTCCAAATATATCGGAGTATCAATTATAAATAAAGAATTATAAATGTGTATCAATACTTTCCTTGGTTTTCTATGACGCTCTTTTCATATACTTCATAAAAATATTATTTATTTCTTACTTTTTAGTTTAAATTTGTACACATTGAAGTCGGTTGTCCTATTTTTTTGCTAAAAATATTTTATTTTATTATTTTTAGTGGAAATGAAGTATATTTTATTGAAGACGGATAGGCCTACTAGGCGCTCATTAAAACTTAATGGAAACTTTAACTAAAACGTTTTTTTGTTATTACTGATTTGTTCAAAAAGGGTCGAATTTATATCGATACAATTTATACGGGCCATCTCTGATCTTGACGTACCTAAAAAAGAATCATTAAAATCGAGTCGTAATAAATTCTCATAATTGACGGAGTAATCAGGTAACAAACACAAAAAAACAGTCGGATAGAGAACTTCCTCTTTTTTTTAAGTCGGTTAACAAATAATATCACGTCTCGGAGCTATAGCTCATTACAAATGCCTGCCATTCATTCAAAATGAATGGTAAGTTAATGAACTATGAACCTAGTTATTTAACTTAAGTTCATAAAATAATTTGTCATAGTTTATGTGTTGACTATTGGACCTACTAACCAAAATTTTACTATTGCATATTAGGTAATGGCAAGTTCAAAAAAAAATTGACATCTTTTTTGTGTTCGTGGACGATATTATTATTTCATCCCCAATGAAATTATCGTTTTAACAAAAAAGTACTGAACCAATTTCCGTATAATTTATACAGGACCACCTTCTTTGGAGTATGTCCTTCCTAACGAAAAAAGAATATTCAAAATCGATTCATAATTGACGGAGTAATCGCGGAACATACATACAAAAAAAAAAAAAAAAAACATACAGTCGAATAGAGAACCTCCTCCTTTTTTGAAGTCGGTTGATAATATGACAGTATCATTTGATATCATTATAATAAGTATGTTTTTATACTTTTCTTTTCAATCTAACTCATAGCTGTGTAAACATGGAGTGTGGTACCTACCACAAAATGAGTTTGACGGATTACGTCGCCTCTGAAGATGGGACTGGCAGGGGCCCCCTGCCAGTCCTGGTGTTAATCCTTCAGATTATTCCTTATGGAAAATGTTTGGCTTAAAAAACTAATAAAATGTACAGTACATAATTGTGGCGCTTTGTAAACATTACAACAAACTGCAAAATTGTGCATTTGCCGCTCAAAATATTTTTTTGTGCGCTCGCAATAACGATTTTGTACAGTTCTGTTAATATAGAGAGACTTAATTTATGGGTTTTGCTTTTTATTTTATAACCTGTTGCAATTGTGGCTGTTTTGGTCATGAAGTTTTACCTATAAGCTTCTTGGTTTAGGTAGCACCAAACAAAGTTTACGCAATGGGTGAAAAAATCTGTCCAAACCATTTAATATCAAGCAGGTAAGGCGTTTGAAACTAGTTAGACGCAAATTGCTGATAATCCAAGTTAAATATTCCTCAGCGAAAAACGAAACGTACTCTCATTTAATAGTTTCTGCCCTGTAATAGGCTAATCACGTTATCAAATGGTTGTTATTGTGTTACAAGGAGATCGGCTATATGCAGAATCATCTGCCTTGCCTACGCATAAGCCGAGCAAAATTTCTTATGCTCAAACGTGCCCGTTCAGTTGTGTATTATTTATCGTTCAGTGCAGACAGAAACTAATGTTAACATGATTTTGTTTCTTATCGGTATTATTGCAATTTTGTTGTGTGTTATTCATCTGTTGCTTAATTACAACAGCAGGGCTCGTTTTATAGCAAAAATTCCGGGACCAAAAAGTGTTTTTATAGTGGGACATGCCTTGGACATTATTAGACCGCCAGGTAGGAATACAGAGACAAATCATTGTGCAATGTAACTTTATGTTAATGGATCTCTTATCAATCCTTGGGTTAATGTTATCGTGTATTTAATAATATTTATTAAAACAGCATGATCATGATTCATGGTTTTTTTTATGTGTAAGTAAGTTTATTTATAAAATGTTTCGAATATTATGTATATTAGTCCGGTATCTAGTATCCATAACACAAGTTCTTATTGATAATTTGGTAATTTGGGCAAAATTTGTGTGAGAGTAGCATATATAGGGGGAAATTTTTCAAAGGCCAAATCCTAAACTACTACAAGTAATATCGAAAGACCTTAATGGAGTCGCGAGCCCGATTTTTATGAAATAAACTGCATCATTGGATTTCTGAAAAAAAAAATGATAATCGCTTTGATTTGATTATCGCTTCAACCAAGGTGGAACAAGAAATATTTTTTTTAAATTTAACATTTTCCATTAGTTTCCCATATATCATTACTTCCCAGAAATCGATCCTTATTAACAGCACTATCGAATGGTATAATAATACAGGCTGTGTTTTATTTCTCAAAATAATTGGGTTTGATTCCTCGCTAGGATTTGATTTTACTCCAATTAAATCCAATGAAATCCAATTAAATCTAACATTGTGCAAGCTGCCCACGACTTTACCGAGAGAATTAAAAAGAATATTAGCGAAAAATAATATTTTATATGTTTATTTATAACCACAATTTCTGAAAATTCTTGCGAAATTTATTTTAAAAAATCAAAGGTGTTTAAATGGTCTACTCTAGAATGTAGCGTACTATGTAAGTGTATACTATATTGATTAATCATTTACATGACCAAGGTTTAAGTGCCGTGCCAATACCTTTAAGGGAGAAATGCAGAATTACCTACGCGTATGTAACCACTTCAACTATTCTGCGCGAACCATAAGGACATCATTAGCATAAGTGTGCTCGCACACGTCAGATAACCAACTATCGCTTTTTATAAAGAAAATATGAATTCTATATTACCAATGCAGACGGCCAGCCTCCGACCCAGAGTTACTTGAGAGAGATAGAGATAGGTCAGTTTTTACTTTCTCTTATACGTAGTCGTATACGTATAGTCTATAGAGGAAGTCTTGTAATCGTAAAAAAATTTGACCTCGAGGTTTTGACGGATTTACAAGTTTTGGACCGCCGAAAAATACCATTTTTGTAATTATGTCTGTGCATTAGCACGACAACTCGAGTATGCTTTAACTTATTGCAACCAAATTTAACATGCATGTATGACATCAAAATATAAGGTTTCTATCAACTTTTGAGTCGTCGATCACGAAAGTTAAGCAACTAAGGTCGGTGTACTCGGATGGGTGACAAATATAAGGATTCTATCAATTTTCGAGTCGTTTCCGGTATACGAGAAAGTCAAGGAGTGACCACTCCCGATTTTTTAAGTAATAATAGCCAAGCATTTCGCCACACACGCAAGTTCCTCAGTCTGTTGAGGATTACGAATGAAGTGCGAATGAGTGCTGGCGGTTTCCTTTGGCCTAGTCTTCACTTAGAACCGGGCGACTTGGACATGGAGGTTGAGCGCTTCTCCTTCATAAAACGAAAGATGCCTACAGAAAGCAGATCCTTCAAAAATAGAATTAGTCGAGGTAGGGCAGCGGTCTAGCCACTTGAATTTGGAGCAGCCCGAATTGGGGGTAACATCTCCATCTTACAGAAGATCTTAATTCTTGATAACCCATAGTACAACTTATCACATATAAAAAATATTTGCTGCCTTTGTCAAGTCAATAAAAGTCAGTTTGATTAGGACCTGAAGATTATACACTGGGTCAGGTTCTATTTGCTACCGTACATGATGATCAACACACGTTCTTTCTTGAAGTGTTAGAGCCGCTGATGTGTGATGTGATTGATCGCGATGGGCACTAAGTATATATGGTATTGCAACTTTCCATAGGTGGACCGTAAACTTGAGTGCCAACAATGAATCAGGCTTCCATTTTTTTTATGTTAAATAGTTAGCAGACAAGCATACGGCAAAAATGTAGTGTTATTTGAAATAGTTAAATAACACTACATTTTTGTATAGTCAAATAACACTACATTTTTGAAGTGTTGTGTTCCTCTTGGTGAGTAAGGTCGCCAGGGCAGGGAAGGGTACTAAGGTTCGCAGCACGTGAGTGTTGCAAAAGCTTCTTTAAGCTACAATGGCGGCTTATCTTACCATTATATTTGCAGGCCGTACGCTTGTCTGCTGATTAACATAAAAAAATGGAAGCTTGATTCATTCTTGGCACTCAAGTTTACGGTCCACCTATGGAAAGTTGCAATACCATATTTATTTAGTGCCCATCGCGATCAATCACATCACACATCAGCGGCTCTGACACTAATGAGAAGTGATGATTAACAAAGAAAGTAATGTGAATAAAATGTGGAATATAGAGGGAGAGGAAGACCGAAGAAAAGAAAGAAGGGTGTTAATGTTGAAATGACGGCTGATGGAAAAGATTGAAAGAAGAAAACATTACGCCTACCCCAAATAAAATTAGGAGGGCAGGACAGGCAAACGATAATGATGATATAGATAAATAAAGATACCTAGGTTAGGTACCTATACAGGATGAATTTTTCAAGTGGTCATTTCAACATTAAGAAAGAACGTGTGTAACTGATCATCATGTACGGTAGCGAATAGAACCTGACCCAGTGTAGAATCTTATCCTAATCAAACTGACTTTTATTTACTTGACAAAGGTAGCAAATATTTCTTAAAGGTGATAAGTTTTACTATGGGTCATGAATTAAGGTCAAGTTCTATTTTTATTAACGCCGTCGTGGTGGACCAGGTCAGTAACGCTGCCTACACATCAAGCGCCCCGGGTTCGAGTCCTGGTAGGAGCAAATGTTTGTGTGATGAAAACGAACATTAGTTCACGAGTCAAAAATATCTATCTATACTATTATGTATATAACTTGTCCGTTACCGGTTTTGGAACGACCCGAGAATCGTTCCTACAAAAAGACGAACGTGTGCGAGAAACTTAAAATACTTGTTTTGATAATAACATTGTTTTTAATACTTTATTCAATATTCGTTTTATTAACGACATCTATTTTAAAACTGGTCTACATTTTAATATATTTGCATAGAGCTGAAGGCAAACATTAAGTTGATAGTTTTTATTTAGATGATTTTTTTGTTATATGCACAGTTTTCATAAAGTAGCTAATATTAAGCTAGTTTTTATGTTTACATTCACAATCAGAGTAAAATACATTCAATTCTTGACGGTTGTTAAAAAATAATTAATTATAGCTGTTGAAAGTAGAATCTTAGAAATACTTGGAGGATGTTTGTATCATCCTCATAAACCTATATAATTTAAAACTCTCATGACTTGGTGATTACATAGATTTTTTTTTTATAAATACTGGGTGTAAAAGACATGAACAGTCAAACGAGAACCATGTATTCTATACATCAAAATAAGACATATTTCAAAAAAATTATTGCTGGGAAATGATTTTTATTTTTTGGTGTTATAAAAAATAATTATACCGCGCAGTGTAAAGGGCTCAACTCGCACGCAACTCGCAAAACCACGATAATTTTGCCAGACGGCGGCCCCGTTCGAACTTGAACGCTAACGTTTTGAAGCCGTTTTTTGTTATGAAATACTAAAAAAAAATGATAATGTTTCTTTGGACAATAATTAAAAAATAACGTATAGAATACGTTTTCATAAAAAAATGAAAAAAAAAATATGACTTTGACCTTCAATAAAATCGTAACTATAAATTTCCCAGGTATAGTTTAAAGGAAAAAAAATGGTATGATGGTGAGCAGAAAACATGGTTCTCGTTTGACTGTTCATGTCTTTTACACCCTGTATATAGAAGACGAAGACTAATTTTTCGAAGACGTTTTATATTACTCAATAATTTTATTTGAATTATTGGTTGTAAAGCAAAGTTAACCTTACAGAAGACCGCAAGGTAGAAAATACTAATCCTCCAAGTGCTGTGTTCTTAAAGAAAAGTCCTGGCTGACTGACTGATCAACGCCCAGCCAATACCCTTGGACCTAGATAGCTGAAATTTTGCACAGAGGTTCCTTTTATGATGTAGGCAAGGAATAAGTTCGGATTTTTCGAAGTTCAACCCCTAAGGAGGTAAAATAGGGGATGAAAATTTGTAAGGGTAAAAAAGATTAGTCATACCATTTTATTCGAAACTTCACACCAGTACTCCTATCTTAAATGAGTAAAAACTTATTTCAGATTTTTTAAAATTTCAACCCCTAAAAGGGGGAAATACGGTGACAAATTCTGAAAATCAACATGGGTATTGTTTCGTCATTATCAAAGATAAAACCACGAAACTTTGTATTTTGGCACTTGATAAGAAATAAATAAAATAAACTGGTACCTATCAAAATAATAATGATACACAAAGCATTATTGCTTTGCACCCTCTCAAAATTATTCGAGAAAATATTACACCGTAAATTTATGCCTATACCTACTTGCTAGTGAATACGGAACTCACCAGTTTGGCTCGTGTGCCAAAGCACTCTACAATAGAGTCTGCAATGTCATAGAAGTGCGTTTGTAACTTAGACAAAGAATCCTTTCTTTGTCTAAGGTTTGTAAAGAATTTGGCGACAGAAGACAAACTAAAAAATATACAAAAAATCGGGAGTGGTCTCAGCTTGACTTTCTCGTATACCGGAAACGACTCAAAAGTTGATAGAAACTTATATTTTGATGTCATACATACATACATGTTAAATTTTGGTCACCCATCCGAGTACCGACCACGCACTTGGTTGCTTAACTTTCGTTATCGACGACTCAAAGGTTGATAGAAACCTTATATCTTGATTTTATACATGCATGTTAAATTTGGTTGCAATAAGTTAAAGCATACTCGAGATATCGTGCTAACGCAGTAACGCCCATACAGACATGATTCCAAAAAAAATTTTTTTGGGCTCAGCGAGGTCCAAAACGTGTAAATCCGTCAAAATCTCGAGGTCCAATTATTTGACGATTACAAGACTTCCTCTATACTACGTATACGAGAAAGTAAAAACAACTGTGGGATTTTTTATTCATACAAGGTGATCAAATACTGATATTGATATGAAAATTCGTTGTCATAATATCCTTTGCATTTTTAATAATTAGGTATAACAGGTTTGTTTAACAACGTCATCATTTGCTAAAAAGAATATCTAAAAATAAAAATCTTGTGTCACGATGTTTACAGACGCACTCCACCGGCTGGGCCGATTTTAATATCTTTTTTTTTGTGCGTGTTAATTAGGTATCAGAATACGTCATAAAGTATATTTCGTTCGTACCGCTAAAAAGAAAAGAAATATAAGTCAGAATAACATTTTCCTGGTCAGGTAGTAAGAATATAATGCCATTGAGATAATAAGAACTAAGTCATTTATTTGAGGATGCAGGAGCAGGAGGAGCAGTTTTTTATATGAGGATAAATAATATGAAAAAATCTATTATTTATCCTCATATAACTATTCATAAAATTATGTTATATTAATTTAACAGATAAAGATAAGGTACATACCTAATACAACTTATTATATTTCAGTGGAATTATGGAAGTTGGGAAGAAAATACGCAAAGACATGGAAAGGAATTTACAGATTTTGGGCGTATCCCTTTGGAGCGGTGAATATTTATAACCCTGCCGATGTTGAGGTTAGTGTACCATTTAATAATCATATAAGACGGCCGAAAATTACATAAGGTAAAAGAAAAACACATAAAGTAGGTAGTACCTATCTACACGTGTATCACAGAATGAATACTTCCACAGTCACACCAATTATCTAGCCCAAAATAAGTATCATTAAGAACGTGTGTTATGAATACTAGATCATAATATTTTTTTTTATACTTTTATAAATAAATTTAAATAAATATGAAAACAACCATGACTCGCAAACAAATATTCGTGTTCGTCGCACAAATATTTGCCGCTACCAGGATTCGAACCTGGACCGCGTGTGTAGGCAGCTGTACTGACCACTCCCCCACAACGGCGTCTATAACAAAAGTTCTTAAACAACATTACGTATATTTCTACTATTTATAGATGGTAAATAGAGTTTCTCCCAGAACTCGGGGACATAGTGCTATTATGTTTTGGCATTAGATTTCTACGGCCGGGTTTGGGCCGTCTGCCTACATGACACCGTCTGCCTAACCTTCCTAGGAATAGTTTGTTTACGGCTGCTATCTTTCGACAGAAGTAAATAATGAAATAAATGAAATGAAATGAAATGAATTTTTCACCTCTCCAGCACCAAAAGACTTCTTTTGCTTCATTAAATCTCGAACGTAAAACGCTTTTTGCTGCGAGCTATTTGACTTTTTTTCTCACCGATGACAATTTTCTCTCTGGTGAGGTGAAAAGTTGTATGTTTCACACGAGAGCAAATTTTTTTTGTCTCATGCTTTAAATCACTTACTGCGCACAGTAGTCTATTTATGAATCACTCGCTATGTTCGTGATTCAATTCTAGATTACTTCGCTGGTTCATGATTTAGTATCGGCACTCGCAGCAAAAACTAACTTTGCTCAGTTGTTAAACAAATAACTATTTTCCAACTGTTTAAATTTTATACATCGATATCTTCGAAAGTTGTTATTCAATTATTCTTTTTTTTTCCTTAAAGACAAAATTCTCGAAATAGTTTCGTGAAAATAAGCGTGTATGTTTCGCGTTAGACTTTAAGGTTTTTATGTTATTCTGAAAAATTACGGCAATAATGCCGTCTTAACTATGATTAATGATGTCTTTAAGTTGTGAACCGATTTTTATAAAACTATCCAACTCTACTTAATACTTACTTAATATACTTACAACTAAAAAGCAAAAAAAAACACATTTTTCAATAATAAATTTTTAGGACAAAAAAAAAACATTTTGATTTTTATAAACAAAATTGGTTTTTTTTCTCCATTTTTAGTTTTAAAGGCGTTTTTTTATTTAAAAATATTTTTTTTATTACAGATTTTATTATCATCTATGAAACATATGGAGAAGAGTGATTTTTATGCATTCCTAAAGCCATGGCTAGGGGATGGACTGTTGTTGAGCAGTGGTGAGTATATTCTTACGAATATGATATGTATATTATTTTATTTATTATAATTTTATTCTCATATTTTAACTACACTTATGATATTTCAGGCGCAAAGTGGCAACTTCGCAGAAAAGTTCTAACTCCTACTTTTCATTTCAACATTTTAAAACAATTCTATGTCATCTTGGATGAGAACAGTCAAAGACTGGTGCAAAAGTTGGCGTCTGTGTTGGACAAGCCGGTTGACGTGGTCCCCTTGCTCTCCGAGTTCACATTAAATTCAATTTGTGGTAATGAAATAACTCAGGTATACTTCGGCACTACTAGGCACTAGATGCTATAAGTTTAGGTACTACTATCTTTAGATAGATAGCTTCCAAAGTTCGAAAACATATTGGATGAACCTGATTCAGTTATATATTTTTTTGCTTTACTTAATTTATTATATTACTACTTATTTATATTTGAAAGGGTAGTTGTCAGAAAAGAGATTCGCCTCAGAAAATTCTGAAAAAAACAATTTACATAAACCAACACAAAAGGTTTTAAGCAATTAAGAAGACATAAAATCAAACGCCAAATAAGACAATTTATAGGAGAATTCAACATTCAATTTACATAAACCAACTCAATTTTTTTTAAACAATTAGGAAGACATAAAATCGAACGCCAAATACGACGATCCATAGGAGAACTATTCCAGCTAAATGAATTTTTAAACAATTGGAGAAGAGCAAAGTAAACTGGATTGACTTATGGACATCACCGTATTAGATCAATGCATACCGACAGTTTGCTACCTTTGCAGTTTTAAAAACAATGGACAAAATAACAACTTCTGACACCGCTTTTCTTTCGATTATTATTATTGATTGATTATTGACGATCACACCAACATATCCTGTCCCGTTGGGGTGGAAAGGTCCTCGAGTAGTGACCACGTACCGGGAAATGCAGCGTTGGTAGGCCCCTCACAAGGTGGACTGACGATCTAGTAAAGGTCGCGGGAAGCCGCTGGATGAGTGCAGCGCGGGACCGACCGGTTTGGTGATCCTTGGGGAAGGACTATGTCTAACAGTAAGCGTCTCTCGACTGAAATGATGATGATGATTGATGATCAGAGTATACAAAGCTATGCTCCGTTACGATCAGGCCATTCTTCATCAATAGCTTTAAGCTTAGACAGGTTTACAAATGATCTATCACTAGATACTAATAGTAACCCAGAAAATTACGAGTAAATACATTATTATGTCATTTCTGTAGTAATTATTAGTTTAGCTCCTAGCATTTTAATTTAAATTTTCTGAAAGGTAGCTTTAATCTTTAGCAAAGAGGCAGAGAAAGGTTTTGTTTTGTAAAGGAAAAAACAGCAGTAAAAGTAATTTTATCTCGGATAAATCCTTAAAGATAAAATACCTGAGCATTTACCAGATAAGTTATGTAAATAATAGTACATATAAACTGGGCAATCCATAGAAAGATAAGCACCTAATAGGTAATATGTAGACAACAAATACGTTTCGCTTGTTGAGTAACAAGATGTACCTAATCTCTAAAATTATAAAACCACCAATTTTGGATCATGCAATATTTACTAAAACGTTCTCATATTATACGTACAGACATCAGGATATCAGGTTACCAAAAAAAGAACAACCGTTGACAATCGATTTTGCACTTTATACAACATATGCTTAAATTAAAATCGATTCGAGAAATTTGTGGCAGTCTGACCTATGTTGTCTGTACCTACAGATAAATCTAAAAGGTTAATTATCATATAGATAGAGGCTGATGAAAATAGAATTATATCAATAATTATTCTTTACAGAAACTGCGATGGGTACAACTCTGAATGATGAAGCATCTAAGTCGGCTAGAACATACAAAGATGCAATCTATAAAATTGGGAAAGTGTTCTTTGACAGATTCTCCAAAGTATATCTATATGCGGACGCAGTTTTCAATGTTACTAGCTTAAAGAAGAAGCAAGATGACTATATTAACACTATTCATACTTTTACAAAAAAAGTTATAAACGATAGGAAGACGGAGACGAGTAAACTTGGTAAACAAGTCACCGAAACTAATGCAGATATTTTAACAAATACTAAGAGGAGAACAGCGATGTTGGATTTTCTTATTGCGGCTGAAAAAGATGGTGAGATAGACAGTGAAGGTATTCAAGAAGAAGTCGACACATTTATGTTTGAAGTTCGTAATTACTAGTAGCATCTCTTTTTAAATATACACTTTACTGATAAAAGGTCTATCAAATCATCTTTTTTAACAGGGGCACGACACTACAGCATCAGGGCTGACATTTTGTTTAATGTTGCTAGCAAATCACAAAGAAATTCAGGTATGATATAATATAATTATAACAACGGTAATTTAAAACTTCTAGAACCACAATCAATACATGTTTTAAAAGAAACAATTTTCAGGATAATATAGTAGCTGAGTTGAATGAAATATTTGGCGATGTTGAAAGGCGACCAGCAATGGAAGACTTAACCAAAATGCGATATTTAGAAAGGTGCATTAAAGAATCTTTGCGGCTCTTTCCACCCGTACATTTCATTAGTCGCGTTTTAAATGAAACTGTGACATTAAGTAAGTAGAAACATAAATATATATTATTTGATTCGCCACGTGTTTTTTACGACATTTGTATACATATGTTTCTAGGTAATTACACAGTACCAGCTGGATCATTTTGTCACGTGCATATATACGATATGCACAGAAGTGCGGATCTTTACAAAAATCCAGATGTGTTTGACCCTGATAGATTCTTGCTGGAAATCAGCGTGAACCGTCATCCATATGCATACATACCTTTCAGTGCTGGACCAAGGAACTGTATCGGTAAGTTAGATCCTCAGTTACTAGTACTGCGTAGCTTTTTCCTGAACATTGGCCAGCCTTTGTCGATGATAATTACTGTCAGTGTCAGTTACATGAGACTTGCTTTTGCTCGCGCCTTCGTCCATGTGGAATAGTTATATTGGGCAGCATTTTCATTTTTTTTACGTATGTACTTCTTATAAGTGCCTTCATACAAAATTTCATAGTTTTATCTTCGATAATGATGAACTCCCATACAAACTTTCATCGCTTATTTTTAGCCATATTTTGAGTTTACTTGAATCATTAAGGAGTGACCCGGACTCCTAAGTCATTTAGAGTGTAACATCTGTCCTGGTTGTTAGATTTTGTTTGTTGGTTCACGAAGGTTTAGCTAGTTTTTTGTTTGAAAACCTGTCATTTTGGCCCCTTTTGGCTGAAAACCTCTCTCTAGTGTATCAAAGATTTGATTGGATTGTTTTTGCTAATATACTCATTTTCATTTGCAGGGCAAAAATTCGCAATAATGGAGATGAAATCTGTGGTATCGTCTATATTACGTAAATATGAATTATTGCCGGTTACCAAGCCGTCTGACATTGAGATATCAACTGATCTTGTATTGAGGAATAATGGACCTGTGCTGGTGAAATTCGTTCGAAGATAATAAGTATATTTAGGATTCATGTATACATATAATGTAAATAACTACAAGTTGTAGGTACACCGAAAACTTTACGTTTAAAAATAGAACCTCAGCTTCTTAAATCACTAAAATAAATAAACATTATATTTGTGTTAAGAATAAGTAAATAAATTTTAAAACTCTTGTTTATCAAATGAAACGAATGAACGCAAACTATTTAAAAGTCTACGTTTTATTGTTCTATTGATTTTTTACAATACATCCAGAATACCAAAGTAAGTCTTTTGTATATTTTTATCACTTTTATCACTCATTAATCCTCTCAACGAATACAATAAATAGTTACAAAAACCAGTTTGCTTATTGCTAGTTGGTTTTCTCGCCATTTTAAGCTTTATTAGGTAATTGTAAGACTACAGTATAAACTATCATATAATGCATGAATGAATAAAAACTTATTTGATACAACAAATATAACTACAAAATACACATATTTATTTCTTACCAAATAGGTCCCCGCTCTTCTATACCCAGACATATGATAAGTATTCTACAGATAACATTAGGGCCTTTACACATTGCGACTTTTTGCGGAGATACAAGCTCTCATTTAAAAGCCGCACGACAATATCGCGCCTGCATCGTGACACCAGCGATCAATTTTATCGTACCGATTTATACGCGCGTTTGTATTGATAGAAACGCGCGTTTGTAGAGATTGCAGCATCGAGTTTGCATAGAAGCAGTTGCACATGAGTATGCATGCACAAGTTTGTTCAATTCAGACACGGGGTAAAAGAAGAACACTAGCCTCGCGCTGCCACAATTCACGCTTCTATCACATTTGTATCGATCCTTTATCGCGTTTACATCGATTCTGTGTCCCGTTTGCATCGCGACTGTATCACTCTGCAGCTACGCAGCCAGCTAAAAAGTCGTCGCAATGTGTCAAGGCCCTATTATATATACCAGGAATCAACGGTACTCAAAATATAATAAGAAACCTTATGGATAGCCTTCATCAAAACAGCCTATATAATTCGACTTACTACTGGGACACAAGCCCTCTCCTTGTCATCGAAGGAGGCTTAGGCAGTAGTTCACCACGCTTACCCAATGCGGATTGGTGGACGGGGTATAAGGTGATCAATAACCCTTTGCTGATCCATTAGTCGCCTTCTACGACACCTATTGGAGGATATGGCGTGATGCTATTCTACTCTGCCGGCATCACACGGCGGATGGATAGCCTTAATGAATAATAAAACCATATTTATCTGCTTCCATATTATAATCATAATGAACGTTATCCTTGAAATCCTGTTTGATGATGCACCATTCTAGCTCTTTAATTCAAACCGGTAACTCTAAATATAGGTTTACAGTGTATAATTTTAGAAGGCTTCTATTTGGTCAGTCTTAGTAACAATTATTACAAACATGTTTTTGCGAAGTGAGAACATTTATAACTTTGGCATATTAATTATAATCTATCATAAAAATGATATTAAACGACTTGTCAGTTGTATTTTTGATCACCCACAGATTTAGTATTTATTTTGGCCATTTCAGTGTTACAAATCAAATATTTGTTTGAAATCTTTGTATTCACACAGACTGGGAAAAAACAACCTCTAAGCAACTGCAGCTGGCATTAAAATTTATCTCACACGTAAATGGTAATTCTGCAAAATGACTATGGTGGATAATGGGGAAAAACTTCCCCCAATCTCCATTAATGGAGATAATGGAGATGTTGAGACGTGCAGAAAGTGCTCGCAGTCCCACATCAACGAAACTTGCATGAACATGATTTATGTTTTAGTCAATGAATTATCCACTTGTCCACGTAGACATATGCAATGCAAACAACGCATGTCCGCGGCGTCATCGATCTTTAAGTAGGTACATTTATTAAACAGTTTTTATTTACTTAGAAGGGCCGAAGAGTTCTTGAGTGGCGACCGCACACCGGACGACGCGGTGTGGGTAGGCCTCAAGATGGATTGGCGACCTGATTATAAATAAAAAATAAAATACATTTATTTCAGACCAGGTCCATATCAATACAATTTGAGAAATCCATATTAAAAACATTAATTTATAATTTATTATCTTATTGCCACCAGAGTTAAAAATTAAAATTAAAATAACATTTAAAATAAAATTTACAATTTCATAAAATATAATAACAATTTCAAATTAAATTACAAATTATAGGAAATAAAAATATGTCAAATTTCAAATTAAATTACAAATTATAGGAATTATAATATGTCAAATTAAAATAAAATGACCTAAAATATTAATAATACAAAAGTAGAAATCAAATTACGTCTGAAAATAAAATAAAACTGAAATTAAATTAATTACCGACTTAACAAAATACATTAATTTAATTATGGTTGCTGGTGACGCTTGGATGCGGGCAGCACAGGATCGGTCGTTGTGGCGTCTTGAGGGGCATACCCAGACGACCCTACATATGGGTCCAGTTGTGGAGATAAAGTCAGCGACAATATTGAAATACTATTTCATAAAAATGTAGAGTAGATTATGCACATAATTAAATCTGTCCGAGCTCAGTCGTGAGCGCAGCCTTTGTATACAAACACGTTTACAAGATGTTTTTCTTTGTGTTAACTTCAATTATTATTCTCTTGATTATACTTCACATTGCATATAACTACAATGCAAAAGCAAGGCTTATGCGAAAAATTCCTGGTCCGGAGTATAAGTTTATAGTGGGTAACGCCTTGGATTATCTTGTTACACCTGGTAAGTATTACAAATTCATTATGTATATTTTGTTTATACCATAAGTACTATTATAAGTAAAGAAAAAACTTTGTATCCCTTTTTAAGCATATTGCAAAATGTTTAAATTTCACAGAGAATTATTAAAGTTCATAGAGAAGTGCAGAAAAATATAATATACTTAGGTACTTATGTATGATAATAGGAATGATGACTGGGTAAAAATATAATAATTCTAACGAGTCCCTCAGATAGATTACCAAAAACATTAGGCGCATATTTTTTACATAATCAAATCAATTAATATTTAAAAATAATACCTTCCTACCTAGAATATAAAGCATTTAAGTTCAGGCTTGTGATGTCACTTTTCTGTAAAAACCTGAGGTAAAAACTGTACGAAACCGTGACGTCACACGACATTTCAGCGAACTGTATCGTCGTCATTATTTGTTTACGTGATAAAAGATAAAATACGTGTTCAATATTTTTTTGTGTTCTATACGACGGACTAAAAGGAATACTTATGTGGGCAATGTATGACCTTTACTGCCAATTGTGGCTTTATGTGCTAAGAAATGTTACCTAAAGATGGACGCACATTAAGCAGAGCCAAACGCGCAAAACGAAACTAATTTTAGAATTCTTGATACGAAATCTCGCACATCTACCCGCGTCGAATCTGGAAGAACCCCGGAAATTTGGATGACGTCACAAGATTCACCGCGGGTGATGCGAACGATTCGGCTGATGAGCTCGCATTTATTCTATTCCCATAATTATAATTAGGTACAGTGCAACGATTTCGATGCGGTTATGTATGCGAGGCTTCCTTGACTTTGATTCGTTCTGCGCGTTCGGTGCCTGCGGCTCGGCTATATGTATATGTGCATCCTTTTGGCTCCGCTCAACCCCTGTTGGGACTACGAGCGTGATTGTATGTATATATATCATATTTATACTAGAAAGCATATTTTCATGTTTACAGTGCAATTTTCTGGGGTGATTCGCAAATTAATCAACCAATGGCCTCGAATACACAGATTCTGGGGCTTAGGGTATGCAGCTATAAATATACACACGCCTGAAGATATTGAGGTAATTAATTTAAATAAATCACCACAATTTTAAAATTACTTTTTGGTTTATCGTACAAATGACGCCACAATATTTGTATTGATTGCAGTTGATACTTTCACAAGCGAAACATAATGAAAAAAGTAATCTTTATGCTTTTCTAAAACCATGGCTTCAAGATGGGTTATTACTAAGCAATGGTGAGTTATTATTGTAGAGATTCTAGCGACACTACCCAAAGTTTAAAACTGTATTAGATTTTCAACGTTTAGATTATGAAGTTTGTTTCCTATTCTTGCTTACATTCACTGACCATCTTTTGTCAAACAGAGCCTCATGCACAAAAAGCTTATATTTTGTCTTAATCTATCTTCATGCTCATGCATAACAGTTACCATCTCCTGCAACTCATTCGCCGACGATGCAAGTAAGTGAGCAGCAGCCTGATTCGAATATTAAATTTGACTCTAATACTTGTGTCAGGATAAATGGTGCATACACTGAACCGTTTCACATTGGAAAAGTTGTGAGACAGGGATGTGTAGCATCTCCGTGAATGTTCAACCAATTAATGGAAAAATGTCTGACAAAACTGAAAGAGACTGATTGCGGATTACGAATAAATTTGTTGCTTGTCAAATGTCTACTGTGCGCTGATGACCAAGTCATACTTGCGTCGTCGACTAATGAGTTGCAGGAGATGGCAACTGTTATGCATAAGGCTCTGTTTGACAAAGGATTGAGAGTGAATGTAAGCAAGACTAAGGTTATAGTGTTTAAAAGCGATGAAAGCATGACTGTGTCCTAATTTTGTTTGGAGATGAAAAGGTTGAACCAGTGAAACAGTTTGTATATATATTGGGATCGTGTTGGGATCTGTATTTACGAGAGATGGAAAGTGTGACAGTGATTTTGAGAATCGAGTGAAAGCTGGGATCATGGTAAATTCGGCTTAGCACGCTTTTTTGAGGGGCTAGGTGTCTGAGAAGGCACAACTGACTGGCTGTGCATGACGGTATGCTGGTCCCAACACTGATGTATGGAAATGAAAGTTGGGTATGGGAGAAAAGGCATAAAAGCAGAATAAATGCAGTTCCAATGAGAGCTTTGAGGAGTATGGCTGGTGTGAAATTGAGTGACATGTTATATAATAGCGTGATAAGAGACAGATGTGGTTTAAAAGAAGATATAGTAACAAGAATCGAGAAAGGGATGCTCAAATGGTTCGGTTATATAGAAAAGGATGTGTTTTTTTTATAAAAAGGTCAAGCAAATGACTCCCGTCCACCTGATGGTAAGCAGAAGTGGAGGCCAAATGCGAAGATAGTTGGTGCGAGAGATAAACTGCCGCGCTAGCCACCCTCGCCTTGCTGTCCTGCAAGGTGCTTCTTCACGCCTCTTTTGAATGACCCAGGATTGTAGGAAGGAGGGAACACGTGTGCTGGCAGTGAATTCCATTTCTTGATTGTGCGATAAAGAAGTAGGTTGAGGAAAAAGATTTATGAATCGGAAGTGAATGGAGATGGGGGACTAGGAAGACCTAGGTGAACATTTATCGATCAAATCGAAGACGTCTTGAAAAAGGGTCAGGTCAAAAGTACTGGAAACCGCCGAGCATGTATGAGGACTGTTATGAGAGCAGATGAAGTGAAAGATATATGTATGGATCGCAACAAATGGAAACAAGTGACCTCTGCCTATCCCTATGGGAAAAAGGCGTGACTGTGTGTGTATGTGTGTGTGTGTGTGTGTGAGTCCGTGCGTGCGTGAGTGCGTGCGTGTGTGTGTGTGTGTGTGTATGTAAGTTTATTTGAAGGAATTTTAATGGTATTTTGTCTCCGATTACAATGTCATAAACACATGACAGTATATGCATATAGTACAGTAGGTACGCCCTTTAATTTTGAGTCGATTGTTATTAAAAGATCTATTTTACTAGGCGAAATGCAAAAATAGCTAATGCGAGAGATAATATGAGCTATGCGCTGCATAGTACCTATATGCATTTTGCTAAATTATCGATACATATTTTTTAACTAATTTTAGGTAATAAATGGCACGAACGCAGGAAAATATTGACACCCGCGTTCCATTTCACTATTCTTCAGAAATTTTGTGGTGCGTTAGAAGAAAATAGTCGGAAAATGGTACAAGCGCTAGAGGTCTGCGCTGGTGAAAACGTATACGTTATGCAGATGGTCTCCGAATTTACGCTCAATGCTATATGTGGTAAGATGCGGATGTATATCTTTCAAACGTTATTTCTTTGATGATTGTATTTAAACTGTTTGAAAATACCAAGTTAAATAGAAAACGAAAGATATCACCATAGTATTTATATAACTATGTTAACATGGGTAGGTGCCGGCTTCATATCCCATGTACCAAACAACTAGGTCTAGCCAATGTGTGCATCTCGCATGATGGTCCAAGTATTTTTGGCCAGATATTTATTAAAAAGGATTCTATGCGGTACATTTTTTTTAATAGATATTTTACCATTTCTATTTATTTTAGAAACCTCAATGGGCACACGTTTTTCTGAAGAAATGACAGGCATAGGCCAGTCATACAAATCTGCTATCCACGAGTTGGGTAACATTTTTACTATAAGAACAACAAGAGTGCTTTATCATTCTGACTTTATATTCAATATGTCATCAATAGGCAAAAGGCATAAAGAATGTATAAACACAATACATAACTTTACGAAGAAAGTTATCAATGACAAAAAACAAGAAGTAGAATTATATCAAGGTGAAGAAGAGAATAAAAGTAAAAGAACGAAGAGGACAGCTATGCTTGATTTACTAATTTCAGCACAGAAGGAAAATTTGATTGACGATACCGGTATTCAGGAAGAGGTGGACACTTTTATGTTTGAGGTGAGTATCTGGACAGTATGGAAATGGAGATTATGGGCCTAAAGGCACACAATAGGCACATATAAGATTGAGGACCGACCCAATACAACATAATTAGGCCCCATATAAATAACATTTGTAAGACTTGTGGCCTGCATGTTATCGTACGGTGTAGTAAATAGCCACGAGACACAGGCAGTTCACAATACATGGGGTGACAGCTGGTAAGAATAGCCGGCAATTAACCTATGTACAAAATAACATATAAACAATATAAAAACAGAAACCTGAAAAAAAATCGGGAGTGGTCTCCCCTTGACTTTCTCGTATACCGGAAACGACTCAAAAGTTGATAGAAACCTTATATTTTGATGTCATACACGCATGTTAAATTTTGGTCACCCATCCGAGTACCGACCGCGCACTTGGTTGCTTAACTTTCGTGATCGACGACTCAAAAGTTGATAGAAACCTTATATTTTGATGTTATACATCATCGCATCAGCATCACCTCAACTCGAGCCATATAGTATTATTTGTATGAAACTTCATACTGCAACGCCATTGAGATATTTTATAATGTAAGTACTAACTTAGAGAAGCCATCATTTGCAAAAGTATACATTGCACCTCAATGCTGCAACGCACACTAATCAGCAGAGTAACTACATCGCCTCGCCTCGTGAGAAGAGACGATATGGCTACGATCCCTTTCCGATTTGATACCCTTACTAAAATAATGGAAGTACACAGTATTCAATTGATTTACATTGAAATGTAGAACAGAAACTTTAAGACAATTTTGGACTGGTATTTTAGCCCATACTTACGGCTCCCCGAACTGCTGTCATGTCTAAGGGTCACAGCAGATTATACAATTTAGTTGGACGACTAAATTGCAGTTAACATAGAAGGCCGCACATCTATCCAACTAAATCGCACAACTAAACGATCGCATCCAACTATCGGCCGATAGCATAAAGAATGGGCTTATATGTAAGGATGATTAAATTGTGGAAGCACGCAATTTAGTTGTACGATAGTTGGCCAACTAAATTGTATGGTCTGCGTTAGCTCTAACGGCGTCTCAACCAGTCTCCACATTATCCGAAACTATATCGGTATCGGGGGCAAGTGAAATGAATGAAATATATAGATTATTGTAGATATATATGACGCTGCCTTGGTGGAGTGGTCAGTATAGCTGCCTACACATCAAGCAGTCCGGGTTCAGTCCTGGTAGCGGCAAATGTATGTGTAACGAACACGAATATTATATAATAAAAGTTAAGTACTTAAGTGATGTGTGCGGTTTGTACGGCCAGAAATAGATTAACACTTTAGTTCCATGCAAGGGCACCTAACGCCAGTGCTAGTAATTGCCACCAATATCTATTAATAGTTATTATGAAAACTAAGTAGCTACTCGTACTCGGATAGTTGACCAAAATTTTTTCTACTACATTTTCCGTCGGAATATAGCAATCTTAATAATGTTAGAGGTCTAAAAAAATTAATTTCGGCGAGGTCAAATGCATTTACGCATCGTCCCTGCGAGGTGGTGCCAACCGCAGGGGATATGAGGGACTCGAGTTAAAGGCGTTCCCTCCATACCCACTAAACATCCTCCCCGGCCTGACCTCCAGTACGCTATTGCGGGACGGCTCGGGATCTGCGCACGTGAACGCAACTACACCGAGACCGTCCCAACGCTGCCCGTCTAGGCACACCGACGGCTGCTCGACCTAGCGCGTCCTCCTGACTAGGACACCGGGAGCAGCCATCCATCAGACGCCGGGCGCGGCATTGGCCCTGAAAGGGCCGTCCGGAACTAGCTGTGCTGGTGGGAAAACAAAAACGACTCGACGATGGCATGTGACTTCGAATGCCAAGGGACACTTGACATCAAAAGCCACACACCCGCCGAGAAAGTTTCCCCACCACGTTACCAGGGTCCGCCACAAGGAGGCTTCCGGACGTGGACCTCAATAATGTTAGAGGCCTTAAGTGTAACCTCAGAGTGTGACTTGCAAAATTAAAAAACTTCGTTTATTTTTATTAATCTGCTACTTAATGGGCTAGATAATTGGTCTGAGCATGGATATATACGCTGGCCTGCAAAACTGAGTATCACACTTTTAAAATTTCAATAACTTTATAAGTTTACAAGATATACGTTTGAAATGTATGTGTGTAGTACTTAGTTTTTCAGATCAGTATATTATAATAATAATAATATTACATTACATTAATTTATTTTCGCTATTCCAGGGTCATGATACAACAGCCACTGGACTAACATATTGCTTGATGTTATTGGCTAACCATAAAGATATACAAGTAAGTAATCAATCACATATATAAAATACAAAAATAAATTTCCCCAGCACAACAGCTTAACCTTTCTATTTGGGGTTTAACACAGTTTTAACAAATGTATTTTTAACATAGGTTATTATAACTCTACCATTTCGTAATGGATTTTGAATAAAGAGGATATTATAATCCTAATAGGTAGTACGTAACTTGACGAAATATAATTGAAAATAAACAGTATACTTTCATAGCTAAACATGCAAAAAGTTTAATAACTGTAGATAACGAGACTACGGAAAAAAGAAAGCAATGAAATTGGTTAAAGGGTTTATAAGGTAAAATAGACTTTATTGGTTAAAATGTAGCCTTTGTTACCCGGACCTCAGTAACGAATCGATTGACAACGAGTCATCAAAATCGGAAGAATAGCTTAGGCGCTACGAGGGACATACATAAATACAAACATACAGAGACTGCTGTCCCTACTCTAGGTGTATAGGAACCTGATCAGACTCTCCAGAAGGTGCTTTGGAATGAAAGTCAAAGATAGTCACCAACACGAGTATATTGTCTTGTTACACAATAGGTACACAGAAATATTACAAAGATGTTGTTTAGAGCTAGCAGAGCGATAACACGGCGCGAGTGAGCTTACGGGCTCCTAAGAGACGACTGGGGAGGCATTCTTACGACTGCGGCTCTCCAGCGAATTCTGTTGCGTCAGCGACATTCGCATGACGCATCTGTCCCTACACTGCTAAAATCATAACCCTTGTTTTTGGCTTCACCGTAGTTAGATAAAAAGGTGAAGTAATAATGAACCTTATTCTTCGGACAGACAGTCGTTACGTCGTAAAATGATTTATGATTTCGGATATCACTTTTTGCTTACAGAAAAAAATATTTGAAGAGCTAGATGACATATTTGGTAATTCGGATCGAGAAACAACTTACGAAGACTTATCTAAGATGAAATACTTAGAGTGCGTCGTCAAGGAGTCCATGCGTCTTTACCCACCTATCATCAGCAGACATATCAACGAACCCATTACAATTGGTAAGTAGGTTATGTACCAACTCAATAGAAATACTTTATGAAACCAAATAAAGGAGCCAAGCCCGCCTAGCATGACCACCAAAACACGATATGATATAGCCATTTATCGCTTTGAACTGTCAAAAATCATTGGATATAATCGCCAATTTGAAATTTTATCGAAACTAAGAATATGCATAAAGCTTATACATGTTCGCAGTTTCGATAAAATTTCGAGATGGCGGTTATATCCAATGATTTTTGACAGTTCAAAGCGATAAATGGCTATATCATATCGCGTTTCGGTGGTCATGCTAGGGCGGAAGGAGCGCCTAAAGTTAAGCACGTACCTACCTATCAAATTACCTAATTATCTACTTTTGTAAAAGTATATTTAAATATTTTGTATGTAGTTCATTTTATACTATGTATTTTATGTTATACGTCGCCATCTTCGTTAGACTATAAATATTATTTTCAAATCCTGTGCTACCTACCTAAGGTTAGAAGGGAACAGAACGTTTTTAGTGATAATATCGCTCTTTGTAAAAATAATTTTAATAATCTGTATTTCTAGAATAATATTTGCGTTTACAAACGCGTAAATATTTTTAATATTAGAAAAATACACTGAAAAATTGACTTGTCTCAGACGGGAATCGCACCCAGCATATTCCGCAATCCGGGCGGCTGCGATAAGGCATTGCGGAAGATGCTGGGTTCGATTCCCGCCCGAGGCAGGTCGATTTTTTTCTGTGTATTTTTTCTAGTATCAAAAATATTTACGCGTTGTAAACGCCAAAATTGTTCCATGAATTTAATATTTTTATAATTCTGCACTTGTCTTTTGCAGGTGAATATGAAATACCCGCCGATGTTCATTGTTTCATACACATTTACGATCTTCACCGTCATAAAGACCTGTACCCCAACCCACTGAAGTTTGATCCCGATAGATTTTTGCCAGAGAACAGTGTTGGTCGTCATCCTTTCGCCTATATACCATTTAGCGCAGGACCACGTAATTGTATAGGTAAGAAAATATTTTTTTTCAATCCATAAGGTGTACCTAGTATCTACTTAGTAGTTAGTTTCATAAATCTTGAAATGCAGAATCATGACAGTAAAAATTAGATACCAGTCACTTATCACATTTAATTACGTACCTACCGGTTTAGGCATATCTCTAAGTTATACAATTTTAATTAAATTGCGATGATGCAAATAATTCGAAGTACTTACACCCTTGAATTCTATAATATATAGAATTCAAAATTCTCTTAAAGGACTTTTAACCAAACAAATATGATTTCGTCGTCTACCGCTGCGCTAATTATAAAGAAATAAGTTTCACACACGCTTCAATTAAGCTCATTACAAACATGTATATCAAACGATATTATCTAGCCATCGGTTACCAAAAACAAAACTAATTGCTTGAAGGCCTAATTAATTTGCTATTTTTAGATATGATCATTTGCGTAGTCACGGCAATCTTACGAAATTGAGATATAAAACTCTACCTTACCCCCTGGAGATTTTAGTTGGTAATAGCTAGTAAAGTAAGGGATACATATATTTAAAACTAGCTTTTTCCCGAGGCTTCGGTCACATATAGATTTTGTGCCTTTAACCGCCTACAGGGCCCTACTTTCTTGTATCAAAATCCATCAAATTCGTGAAGTTTTCTTAGATAGGTAATAGCATCACTCCTCCAATTGGTGTCGTAGAAGGCGACTAATGGATCAGCAAAGCGGTATTGATCACCTTATACTCCGTCCACCAATCCGCATTGGGCAAGCGTGGTGGACTACTGCCTAAACCTCCTTCGATGACAAGGAGAGGCCTTGTGTCCCAGCAGTGGGTCGAACAAAAAAGGCTGGTAAGAATGCCATATGTACCTTTTAGGAGGTATTCACATTTATCTATAACCAGATGCCAAGTTCATATATCTGGTGTACAGAAAGCGCATTTATGAGTTATTCATGGTAGTAGTGGTAAATTTCTGAGTGCAACTGTCTCGGTACCAATCTTACAGTTCATCTACTTGCAATAAATTGACTTCAATCAATCAAATCGATGCATGCAGTGTAGTAAGAATATAGTGCAAGTCACTAGGTAGGTAGGTACTATTACGTAGCTATGAACATAATACGCATATAAACATAAAAGGGCCGGTGGCGTAGTGCGTAAGAGCGTTGTCTTCCACCCGGGAGACACCGACCGGTTCGAACCCCGCCACGTACCAATGTATTTTCAAATTTTGAATTCATATGTACGTTTAATCGACGCTTTTACGGTGAAGGAAAACATCGTGAGGAAACCTGTACCCGTAGTGTAAGCTTTTTCGTTTAAAATACATTACTATTGAAGTTGCGTTAAGAGCTCGATTTGTATAGGAAACTTGAATAGCGCCCCTAAGCTCTTAACACAACTACAATAGTTACGTATTTTATACTAAAAAAGTTACACTACGGGTACTGCACAAACCTATGAAGAAATTCTTAGGTTGTGTGTGAAGTGGACCAACCCGCACTTGGCCAGCGTGGTTGACTAAGATAGACCCCTAATATGGGCTAGGCTCGAGTCCTTCGGTGGAGACATTAATGAGCTGTTGATGATAAACATAATACTAGTTGTTACTTAGTATGTATATCCTCTATATACATTTATTGTTGTATCCATTTATTTCTTTAAATTCACATACTTAGTCTCTGGTAGTGTCGCATTAGGGACTAACCACACTTATTCAGCTATTCTCCCAATTTTATTACAAGCTTTTGCTCGTATTTAACTTGCACTGTCCGTATGTAAGTTGTCCGTAAAATTAGCAAACCATTTTTTGACCACTTTTTGGTACTCGATTGAGCTGAAATTTTGCATACACGTTTAGTTTGGATGACAATGCATGCTTAGAAGTGACGGCATTCTAAATCCAATATGGCAGACAGCCCAAGATGGGGGACTAGTTATTTTTGTGCACTCACATGATATGGGTATCAAATATTTGAGTAAAAGTACGAAATTGGCTGAGTAAAAATACGAAAATTAAATTGACTTTACTCTAAATCCAAAATAGTGGACCGCCCAAGATGGCAAACTTTTTATTTTTTTGTACTACCATAATATGGGTATCAAATAAAGGTTTTTCTAAAAAGAAGACGAATAAAAAATAAATTTCTGATAAAAAAAAATACATTTTTAAAAACAGCTTTTATTTAAATATGCTCTAAATAGAAGAAAATAAAACAAACTTTATATTTAAAGTGTTCTAAAAGCCACGTCTCATATCACAGATGGATCGGAAGAGCTTTCTTTTAGAAATAAATGGCTTATGTATTATAATATTAAACAAATAATTTTCAGGTCAAAGGTTTGCTATGATGGAGATGAAGTCCACGGTGTCGTCGATCCTTCGCCGATTCGAGCTGGAACCAGTCACCAGGCCTTGGGAATTGAAAATAGCAGTCGACTTGGTCCTTAGAAATACTGAGCCAATACACGTTATTTTTAACAAAAGAATTTAGCACAGATGACTGACTGCACGGCAAGATATCATCATAAGCTGTGTAAATTATTAATAATCTTTGAACTCTATAATAAGTTTGATATTTTATTATAGAATAAGTTTTGGGTTCCTGCGGCTGTCTCTGTACCTCTTTAAATTATCAGTTGGCATAAATAAATACACTTATTTTCAGGACTATTGTTTGATTTATCTATATAACCTGTTGGTAGGTAACAGAAAATTTGAATATCTAAATAGAGTTTACACGTAATACACAGATATTGTATTGTGTATAGAATAATTGTGACAAATTAATTACACTATCAAGATATTAACTAGAATTGACTTTATCACAAAGCTTTACTCCACTTGATCATAAAACACGTTTCAAGAGTACTGAACTGCAGTCATATAACTCTACGTTTTCGTAGTATTGCGTATCTGTCAGTGGGAATGATTATCAAAGCTATGGGTTAGGGGATAGCGTTAGAGCACAAATTACCTGGTTAGGTGGCAGCGCGAGAGCAACACCTTTGTGTTGCAATCATCAGTTGTTTAATACGGTTACTATTTGCCATAAGGTGGGCGGGCTGTATGGTTCTTTATTTACCAATTATATAACATAAAAAAACTTTTATTTTAAATCTACTTCTCTGACTTTAGGAGCCGCGAGGCTGAGAGGGTTTCAAACTCCTGTTGCTTACAGATTAATCTTGAATACGATTAACTTTTCAATAAAACTTACACAAGGTTCTAGATTTTTGAAAAACGAACACTTAACACAATATTTAATTTGCTGAATTTTATCATATGAATCCTTATGTGAGGCGGGAGGCGTCACAACCTATTAATTTGTCTTGTTAGTGTCATCTTCATTGTTGTCAGCATTAATATTTATTTCTCTTACTAAGCTAAATATAGGCAGGTTCCCGGCTAGTCGCTCTTGGCAGTAGTTGGTGGTTATTTATAAGCGTCGGTTTTAAGAAAAATAGTCCAGTGTAGCGCGGAAGTAGCACGGTAGACGCATCTCTGTCGCAAGCAAAACGCGCGAGACGCATGCGCAACCCTCAACTGCGCTACGCTGTCACTGTTATGAGATTCTTTTCAAAAGGTTACGAGGATTTCGTGATGGAATGTTCCAGTGATTTTGAGGTGATTATAAATATTACGTAGCTTAGTTCATTAGTTTAGAAAAACCATAATAAAAATTAGATTTAAATAAGTGTGTAGCATTGCTACAATTTATTATTTTTTTATAATTAAAATGTTAATTGCAAGAATAACATGATTATGTTTAATAATAGAAACAGCAGTTTTTCATTCAATAAATTGGATATTATGTATTTTCGTCTCTCTTGTGTGAGAATACCTTAGTTAACCGTTTTCACAAACCAACTCATTGAGATATAATGACTATACTCACAATGATTCAAGCTGGATTGAAGTGTAATTTTTTATGGCATTTTCTTCACTGTAATTGCCATTCTAAGCTCAAAATAGGGCACTACATACTATATTAAATAGATCTCTTACATTTTATATTATCTTCTATACATTATTTATCGGATCCAAAGTTTCAAGTTTCCATAGTCTATCTAGGCAGACTGTCGAGTACCTAATTATATAAAATAGGTCTTATGCTTTAATTAAAACTTTATAAGCCCATTCAGAATATTTTAAGATACTTTATAAACTCAAATAAGTTTGAGTTAAGTAACAATAATAATAGGGAACCACCAAAATTTACCTTTAGTAAATATTTCCTCCTTTATTAAAACAGGAAATAATTTTGTAGCTTCAAATTTTATGTGGTATTTGCCATTACCAAACTCCAATGTCATTGCTTCACAATTATCCACTGTGACTGTTGCGTTTATTAGTTGTATCTGCAAAAAATATGGCAAAACATTTTTACAACGATCTTTTTCTAAGGAGAATACTTGATCAGTGTGTGATTGAGGTAAGTGAAAGGAAAAGTTATATTTTTTAGGTTTTTCTCAGTACCTTTACCACTTTGTTATGTTAGTAAAGTTAAGTTTGTTGCTTCGTGATATTTTGGTTATAAATTTGATTTCTCTTTGAAACAACTTTGTAGTTTGTACTTGCCTACATGAAAAATTCACAATTTTTGTGAAGTTATAATAGCTGTTTTTGTAAATGGAAATTTATTTTGATTAGTACCTAAATTGCAAGTTATTTAATATCATCAGATAACCGTCTGAATAAAGAAGACACTTCGACGCTTAAGATCACCTGTCCAACAGTTAACCTAGTACACAATTAATCAGTACCCGTAGTGTAAGTTTTTTAGTATACTAAATGCAACGATTGTAGTTGCGTTAAGAGCTCAATTTGTATGGGGAACATGATTTACGCTAGGGGCGCTGTTCACGTTTCCTATACAAATTGAGCTCTTATCACAACTAAAGTAGTTGCGTTTTTTATACTTATAAACTTACACTACGGGTACAGGCTTAGGTACCTATATTTCGTAAATGTGACGATACCATTTCATGCTTCCCATGTGATTTAGATGTCAAAACAACCTCTCTCCCCTGTCCCCAATTTGCAGGGACCTTGCAGCGACATCGCCGCAATGGGATGGAATTTTGTGTTTTTTAATGGAAAAAGTTGAAGAAAATAACTTGTAGACTTTTTCTATGCACTTCTTTTTGTATACTATTTAAAAATCATTATGTGTCCGCTTGACTTGACTCACTAAACGAGTTTCTTTTACAATATGGAACAAATGAGTAGTGATCCTCATTTAAATGTCAAGTTAGCACAACGAGCAAGGGAGTCGGGTTCTACAACTAACCAAAATGCTACGTGCAACAGTTAACCATGGTTATTACCACAGAACATAGATATAAGAGGTTAGAAGGCGTAAGTGGGCGGGGTAGGAGCGTCGCACAGAAGAGCGAACGCTCTTCTGAACCCATTTGCATGTTTTGACACTTCTCAGTCATGATTTGACGTTCGCCTCGCGCTGTAGGTGTGATTTTATTTAAAAATTGTGACAAAAATGCCTTCCTGTGCCATTTTGAGTTGCAAAAGGCAAAGTAGAAAGTGTAATCTTTCTCGTGACAACATTTCTTTTCACCGGTACGTAGATATTTACTGTTAAAATCGAAAAAATCATGAAGACGTCCAATAAATATACATTGCTTGCTGAATACGTCACCTATGTGTGTGACATAGTGTCCAGCTTGCAATCTTTAATGTTTCGTGCAGAACAGTGACTGTTCTTAAAACAAAGTGTTGTACTAAGTCAGAATCATAATTAATATATCGATAAACCTCCATTTGGAAAATCTATTGCAGCAACAGTATCAAACACAAAAAACATGATAAAAATTTGCATTTAAATGAATAATGTTCATTTAAAATAATTATAACTCGGAAGTAACTTTTATACAAAAATATTGTTTGAATAGGTATATTTATATTATAATAACAAATAGTTATTATAACTTGTTTCTTTAGCTTTCCCTCGGAACTGAGTACAAAATTAACCTGGATAAATGCGACAGGTCGCATAGATTGGGTACCTACTAAACTAAGTACTGTGTTTTCCATCCATTTTGAGCAAAATATGTTTCTAATAAAAAAAGCTGGAAAACGTCTTTTAAGACCGGGGCAGTCCCAACTAAAGAAATCATACGCCTGATTTCTGAACCTTCACAGGTACGTATTTTATGATAAATATTTTTATGTGAATAAGCAATTCTCATTTGATCCTATTACTTACTATATTATTATACTACCAAAGTAAACACACAAATGTATTGATGCAAAAACATATTTTCAGACAACAACGTCGATTCAATCGCCACCTCTAAATCCGCCGTCATCAAAAAGTCTAAGTAACATGTACTTTTTCGATCTTTATTTATTAATTTAGTTTATTTGTTTTATAAATATAAAAAAAGGGGTGTAAGGGGTTCCGAACAACATCTGACGGAACCCAAGTCAACCTCACCTGAACGCGGTACACCCTGCCGAACAACAGACGAGGCTCTGGCGCTCCCCACCAACCCGCACTGGGCCAGCGTGGTGGGAGAAGAGGCTCCGCCCTGAAGCCATCCAGATCCAAAACCCCGAGCGCTTTCAACTCGAACTGCAAAATCGCTTCGAATGCCTGGAGGACTGCATAGATGTGGACACTTACAATGACAGGTTCGTGGAAGCTGTTCTTACGGTGGGTTCAAAACTCTTCAAACCCAGCCGTACAAAAAAAGCGAAGAAAATCTCAGAGCCCACATTAAAGCTGATGGAGGAAAGACGAGGGATGGTTCTGCAGTCTTCTGAAGATGCTCGTCGGCGTCGGCAGCTCAACAAACATATCTCCAAGTACTTAACTCGCGACATACGCCAATTTAATACAGAACGTATTAAAGAGGCCATTGAGCGGAACAAAGGCTCCAAAGTGTTCCCTAGAGATTTGTCGCTTGGAGAGAGCTTGCTGACGAAGCTGAAGACAGAGGACGGCAGAATCGTTACATCACGACCTGAGGCTTTAGACAACATGCATTTCGACAATCGCTCTCGCTATCGCTAAGTAAAAAAATTTTTGGGATTGACATAAGCAATCGATCACTTTTCGATTGCTTATATCAATCCCATACATTCGCTCAATCGACAATCGCTCTCGCTATCGCTAAGTCAAAAGACTTAGCGATAGCGAGAGCGATTGTCGAAATGCATGTTGTCTAAAGCCTCTGAGCTTTTGGCCGAGATTGAAAACTTTTACGAACAGCTTTACGCGACATCACACACACCTGTCATTCAGGCCACTGATCCAAGAGCCAAATTAACCCGACACTATACCGAAGATATCCCGGACGTCAGCCTGTACGAGATTAGTGTAGCTCTTTAACAGCTTAAGAACAACAAGGCGCCGGGTGATGACGGAGTTACAGCGGAGCTTCTGAAAGCAGGTGGACGACTGGTCCTGAAAGCTCTTCAGAGGCTGTTCAACTCCGTTATACTCGAGGGAAAAACGCCAGAGGCATGGCATGGCGGCGTGTTGAGACTCTTCTTCAAAAGGGACGACAGGGCCCAATTGAAGAACTATAGACCCATCACGCTGCTGAGTCATGTTTAAAAGCTGTTTTCAAGAGTTATAACGAATCGTCTCGCGCGCAGGTTTGACGACTTCCAGCCTCCCGAACAAGCCGGATTCCGAAAAGGCTTCAGTACCATAGATCACATACATACGTTGCGGCAGGTTATACAGAAGACCGAGAAGTATAACCTGCCATTATGCTTAGCGTTCGTGGACTATGAGAAAGCCTTCGATTCTGTCGAGACCTGGGCAGTGCTCCAGTCACTCCAGAGGTGCCACATAGACTACCGATACATCCAAGTGTTGCGGTCACTGTACGAAAACGCCACTATGTCAGTTCGCCTTCAGGACCAGAATTCAAAACCCATACAGCTCCAGCGAGGCGTGAGACAGGGTGATGTTATATCACCGAAACTGTTCACAGCTGCTTTGAAGGACGCGTTTAAGCTTCTGAACTAGAGAGGACTTGGAATCAACATAAATGGCGAGTACATGACTCACCTTCGCTTTGCAGATGATATCGTGGTTATGGCTGAGACCTTGGAAGACGGCACAATGCTCGACGATCTCTATAGAGTCCCCCAACAAGTGGGTCTTAAAATGAACATGTATAAGACGAAAATCTTGTCTAATATCCATGTCGCACCCACTCCTGTAAAGGTTGGAAGCTCTACACTGGAAGTTGTCGACGATTATGTTTACCTGGGACAAACAGTCCAACTGGGTAAGTCCAACTTCCAGAAAGAGGTCAATCGACGAATCCAACTCGGCTGGGCAGCGTTCGGGCATATTCTCGGCCCATCTACCGCAGTGTCTCAAGACGAAAGTCTTTAATTCGTGTGTGTTGCCAGTGATGACTTATGGAACCGAAACGTGGCCGCTTACAATGGGCCTCATAAGAAGGCTCAAGGTCACCCAAAGGGCGAGAATCATATCAGAAATGATGAGATCCGCAGGAGAACCAAGGTCACCGACATAGGTCAAAGAATTGCGAACCTCAAGTGGCAGTGGGCAGGGCACATTGCGAGGAGGACTGACGGCCGTTGGGGCGTAAAGGTCCTCGAGTGGCGACCACGTACCGGGAAACGCAGCGTTGGTAGGCCCCCCACAAGGTGGACTGACGATCTAGTTAAGGTCGCGGGAAGCCGCTGGATGCGGACAGCGCAGGACCGACCGGTTTGGAGATCCTTGGGGGAGGCCTATGTCCAACAGTGGGCGTCTCTCGGCTGAAATGATGATGATGATGATGATGTTTTATAAATAATATTTTAACATTCATCTGACGCGTTAGTGAGGTAAACGAAAACAAAAAACATTGAACTTTTGTTTAGTAATAAAAATGGAACCAGCTGGGTTTGCAGATCCTGTAAATAATTTGTGTTGCTTAGACTTTTTTGACGAGTGTAGTTTTGATTATGAAGGACACGCTTTATATCGTTATTCAACAATAACCGCTGGAAAGCGCCAAAGCTGAAGTAATTTGTGTACCTTGAAATTGTGTTCTCTTGTTTCGCAGACAGAAATTTTATAGAATTTCGTTTCACAGTAAATGTCCCATAGAATGTTTAGTTTTAAACCAAGTTAAAATTTTCAATAGTGTATCATTTAGAGCTGTAGCATGTCTTTCAAAATTGTTCATTCGTATGAAAATGTGCAACGAAGCTAAGGACATAAATATTATAAGAAGCAATAAATTTATTTTTGATGAGTCATAGTGTTTTTTCTTATTTAACCCTACTATATTATTTATTATTAGGATTACATATAAATATAATAAAGAAATAAAGAGACTATTAATTAAAATGTCTTATTTTAGTTTCAGACATTGGTTAGTAAATCGTCTTTTTAATTCTATCGACATTATTGATAATATCTTGATATTTTACCCCATCCCTAAATGTGCACCGTTTGAATGTTGTCATCACTCATCACAAAATACCTTTAAATTTAATTTGCAAGATAAATTTAATGTAAAGGTATTTTGTGATGACAGGTAATTCATTTTCTTAGATTTGTTTATGAATATAATTATTAGTTTATATTTTAATATCTTTACCTGTAACTTGTTTCAACTTTATAAGAATGGAAATAGCTTTGTAATTATAACTTTCAAAAAGTTACATATTGTCGATTTGTAAATAATACTTCGTTTGTGTTATTTTTCGCACATATTAAAATTATCACAATGAACAAAATCTATTTACATTATAATGGAAACAAACAATAATATGTCGCTGAATTATTGTGATAGTCTAAATATTATCATTGTACTAGTTAAAATGTGACAAAATTTCTGACTAGTTTTAGTATTAGTGAGTGTAACATCTTGAAGGCGACTGATGGGCAACTGATTCTTTTTGTAATTGATTGATTGTAGATATGTTCATTACCATCGGGAAGCGTCAGTGGCGTAGTGCGTAAGAGCGTCGGAACCAGTGCCTCGCGGGTGGGAACCCGGGAGGCACTGGTTCGATCCCCGCCACGTACCAATGTGTTTTCAAATTTTGAATTCATATGTACGTTTAATCGATGATTTTACGGTGAAGGAAAACATCGTGAGGAAACCTGCACACACCTATGAAGAAATTCTTATAGGCCCTCCAGACTCACGCGAGAAGTCTCGGCGAGTAGTCACGCCGAGACTTGACCCGAGAAACGAGATGCTATCTACACTCACGCGAACTTCTCACTTCCGTTCTCGACCGTTATGCGAAATGGATGACTTTGACAGTGCGACGGCTTTGGTATTTACAGTAAACCACAGCAGTTTGTAGGATCGAAAAAGCGAAGGAGTGATATTATAAAATTTAGTACAACCTAACATTATAATTATATCATCCGTTTGGATGATATTATAATGTTTACTAGGATATTGGTTGTTTTAATTTTGGCATAAACTGTTTAGAATGTTTTATAAAGGATACCAAATTAAATAGAAAATGAAAAACATGGAAAAAAATCCTGTCATGGATCAGTGCTGAGACGGGACTTAAACCTGAACGAATTGCTATAAATTTCGATCATAACTAAACATGCCATATAAAAATTAGAAACAAAATCAATTTTTAAATAGAAGATTTAAAGCATGAGTGTTGATAAAATTAATTATTTAGACAGGCCCTGGTTCAAAGCTCAGATTAATAAAGTAATAAATGTAAAGCACACACATGCGAAGGAAATCACTTCCTACATCGCAGTGAGGCCGAACGAGAATGTGATACGGTTCTCTTTTCTCGCCCAAAAAACCCTTTGAAGCGGGTGAAAAAACCGACACCGCGCGGAGAACAGGCGAGCCCGAAAACGAGAACGCGAGAAACTAATCACATTCACGCTTCTCGGGGGTTCTCGGCGTGAGTCTGGAGGGCGCATGAGGTTGTGCGTGAAGTCGACCAACCCGCACTTGGCCAGCGTGGTTGACTAAGGCCTAATCGCCCCTAATGTGTGGTAGGCTTGACATTATGTGAGCTGTTGATGATGATGAGGTTCATTACCAATATTTAAATGTGGCACTAAATAATTATAATTTGAATTACATTACAACAAAACCTGTAACACAAAGTACGAACCTATTAATGGCTACATAATTATATTTGAACAATTTTATATAGTGTTATATCTTGGCTTTTAGTTTTCCAAAATTAAATAAATAAATAAATTACGTTATTATTTTACTCATAAAAATATCGAACAATTATATTTTTTGTTATAGAAAAGGGGACAAATGATTGTCATGTCATATTTAATTTACATAATTATTGAAACGTCGTGCAGATTTTTGTTCTTTCTGGCAGCCCCGTAGACAGGCTTGTTCGAATTCCGTAAGCGTTGTGCACAGTCACGTAGTAAACTAAACCTAAACTGTTTGAAATAAGGTATGTATTTGAATATAATAATTTTTCACTTAGTACCTATTTTTTAAAGTTTTTCTGTAACGAATCGCTGGGCGATGCTTTATGTAGTCACAATATGAACAAAATGTGTCTTTGTGTGCGAGAGGCGACACCGGTCCCCGTACAAAACTGACATCATTATACTTCTAACCTCTTATATCTATGTTCTGTGGTTATTACTCATCATCATCAACAGCTCATATACATCATCATCATCAACAGCTCATATAATGTCCCCACCGAGGGGCTCGAGCCTACCCCACATTAGGGGCGATTAGGCCTTAGTCAACCATGCTGGCCAAGTGCTGGTTGGTCGACTTCACACATAACCTAAGAATTTCTTCATAGGTGTGTGCAGGTTTCCTCACGATGTTTTCCTTCACCGTAAATTCGTCGATTAAACGTACATATGAGTTCAAAATTTAAAAACACATTGGTACGTAGGGGGGATTGAACCAGTGCCTCCCGGGTGGGAGACGACGCTCTTAAGCCATATGCCACCGACGCTTCCTTGGTTATTATTGTTATTATGTACTTTGCCTAAATATGACAAAAATTTACGATGACGAGGATGATTCGAATCTTTTTCCTATGTTTTTTAAGACTGTAAAATACGTTTGGACTATATTGGATCTCGTTAAATAAAAAACGAATAAAACAAAGCAATTTTAAATATCAATAAGCCTGACTGTTGATTTTCTAAAACACGTTACATTGTAATATTTTTCTTAATTTTGACAAGATTACCCTATAATAATAAATACAAAGTCTACTACATAACATAGGGCGTTATTATTTCATAGAATAATTTGTGAAATAATTTTTGCGTTTACAAACGCGTAAATAATACTAGAAAAAATACACGACTTGCCTCAGGCGGGAATCGAACCCAGCATCTTCCGCAATCCGGGCGGCTGCGTTAACCACTACGCCACCGAGGCTCTGCTTTCGCTATCGAAATTTGTCAGTACTTATGTTTTTATGGTAAACATTGTTTCATCAAATCTTTGAAATTTGCACTTCTAAGATCCGAACTAAATATTTTTGCAAATATTTGACGCCCAGTTAAGATGAAACTACCGTACATTGTGAAATATTTTTTGCGTTTTCATTTTTTTTCTAGTATTAAAAATATTTACGCGTTTGTAAACGCAAAAATTATTCTACAATGTGTCTACTCTATATTTTGTTTTTTACTTTCTTCGCAGTGAAAAATGAACTAAAACTTTTAGATTCACTCACATAACTAAGGGATTACAAACAACTAAAATCATCTAATTCGACAATCATCTATAGGTACCTACCTACAGAGCCGATTTAATCAACCGATGTCAGAGATTAAATAGACAAACAGAACTAACATTAATTACTATTGATTAAAACGATAACAGTTACATTCTTAACGTAGTACGCAACTAACACAAATCAGGGATTGATGCTGTCGAGTTAATTAATCCTTTGTAGATTCGATAAATCTATGACGTCAGTAGCAAACCAAATTTAGGAGATTCTCCCGAGTTCTAGTTGTAAAAACACGTGTTGAGAGACTCCATTTTTAACTCAATCTACGGTACAATTGTCTGTTAATTTAAGTACATTTTCACTTGACATTGGCGAAATGCATAATGTTTAATGTGTCGCGATCGCCATCAATTTAAAAGAAGAAGATAAACAAAATTTAAACGTGTTTCTAAAGAGGTAGAGCACTGTCGTGTTTTCCGCTCATTTACCTGCAGCATCTTGAGAAAGAGCTAATAGGAAACTCAAACAAACAATCTATTGTTAATTGTGTTTCTGCGATACGTAAGTAGGACTTAATTTACCTAACACTATTTAAATAGAGTAACAAATATTCATTATAATAGATTTTGCGAAGAACTTTTAAATCGTCAAAATCTACCGCCGCTTCGGGTAGTAAGTAATTTAGCATTTTTCTTGCATTTTTCCTCCTTATTGCGTATTGTTTTTAAAAGAAAACTACATATTTTTTTGTTTGTTTTTGATTGACGGCTTGCAAGGAGTTTAAAAGCGATTGGCAGTCATCAAGCCTACAAGGCACACGTCCACAGAGAGAGTGAGCTTCTAGTTGGCGAGCCTCTCCCGCAATCCAGTTTCTTTGCCGAATAGTCTCTAGCTAAGGTTTTCAACGGAATGGTTAAGTTTATCATGAGCAGGCAGTACTTTTGTATGTAGGTTTAGAAATTGATTTATGCCCGACTACAGTCGAGACATTAAATTAGTCGGAAAGTAGGAGATAGTTATTTTTATTATTTATTTTAAAAAAGAACAAAATGATGAGCACAACAAAAATCACGGAGATTTGTCCGGTGTGCTAAATGTAATCTAAACACAATTGTGTGCAATGCTTTATCTATGCAAATACCATTTCTATGAAGAGTCGCGGAAGAGTTTTTCACTCACCATACAGTTTGTGACATAGTTAGTAATAATTGTATTATTGTATTGTTATTAAAATAATAACAAATCTAAAATTTAAAGATTTATATTTTGGTTTGAAGTAGGTAGTTAATATCCCAAATTAATAAAATTGTCTCACGAATTTCCTTATATGAGCATCCATCACGCAGAACACACGGCGACTGATAATATTAAAGATATGGTGATAAAATTATCCAAAACAAGTTGTTCTAAAAATAAGACAATTCACAAGATGATTCAATAACATAAATCAATGCGTATAAGGTTGTGAGTGATTACTCGATTCAGAATTTCAGTAACCACGTCACCGGCAGGTAAACTATGAAAGTAAACAATACGAGATAAGTGATAACATGAGACGATCGTATGGGCGTTGGTGCTAGTGTAACATTATTCTCAAGTTTGGGGCCAGTTAGTCGACGCGTGCGCGCCAGAGCTGTTCGACAGAGCGCAAGCGCGCAATCTTCCCCCCTGATCAGTCACCTGTTCACTGGTCCTTGGCACCGCGCGTCGATTCCTGATTCCTCGTAACTCCGCAGACCAACAACCGTGGTCATGACCAGCCGTCAACTCCGCCGTCTGGCCGGTGTGCTCCAATCTTCTTCCTGCTATTGCACCCGCCACTATAGTCAAGTGAGACCCGTCTATGTGATAGGTAGCGCTGATGTGAGTGTCTTTTCTTCTTTCTTCCAAACCTGCTGTCTGCGATATTCTCGTAACGAAAAGTATATGTGGTAATCCACAAAATAAATATATAATTGTTTAAAATAAATATAATTGTTTCAGAAATGGAGGAACTCGGCGCCAAATTTTTATGCGGTCCAAAGCCTTGATATAAGGTAAGCAATAACTAAATGTTTTACCATTAGTTTGCTAAGATTCTAAATGAAAAGTGTAATTTAAACATGTGCGAGTGCAATAACGACAGGTCTATTACAAATAAATTGATGTTAATGACCCACATCGACTCCTATTGATCTATATTAAAGCACCGTCCATAAATATTCGCTGCCGGCGCGCCGGTCCAATTCACCCCTGACATTTCAAACTGTTTACTCACAATACACGAAACCATTGTACAAATTTGTGTGTAATGTAGTTTCACAGCATGAACTTGCAATGTTTCAGTCAATTCTAAAAACTAAAACCTTTGGAGATCCTTTGGAGGTCTGCGGATGCAAAAAAAGTTTGCAATTTAAGTGCTAACTCTTGTCTTAGAAGACAAACTAAACAAGTCAATACCTGCGATGTAACGATTAAACCTTCATTAGCAACGTGAAAATTAAGATTCTTTAATAAAATAAAGTTTATAGTAAATTGTTACGACAATATTTTATCGAAATCCATTTATAAGCTTACCAAAATTATGGGTTATTAATATTGCTTATATTTTCACTGAAAATGTGTTCAACATTGACCCAAAGAACAAGTTTAAATGTAAATATAATTAAAATAATCGATCTGTGAAAATAAAGTACCTATCTATTAACCTACTCATATTAACATACTACCGTATCCAGCAAGTTAATAAAAATATTTAAAATTTAAACATGTCATGAGTCTATATCTAGTGCAGGTATCTATTTTTTCTAAATTTCATTATTCCAATTGAACGTTTATTTTCATGCAGACCTTTTTCGTTCGTGCACAACATTGGCCCCGTTATGTAAGTAAAAATAGTCGATTGGTTGCATTGCATGGTTGAAAAAATAGCGTTTGAAGTACCAAGTATCTTTGCATTTGGCAGTGTTTTGAGTGTTACCTATATTTACAGCGAAGCGTTTCAGCAAGGACTGCGTACCTATTACCTACATAGGTACCTAATTACTCTCCGTAAAATGACAGATTGAAACATTCGCCAAGCAGTTACCTCGATTCGTTATCCATCCTATAAGCTTACTTATAACATTTTATCCTAGACTAAAATATTGTCCACGAGTTTGCTATTTCTGTCGATATAATTTTTTTAAGAGATGTGTTTTCGCTAGAACATTCACATGTTCATAGAAAATATGTGCTTTAGTAATTAGCTTCAGTTACAACAAGTCTGCAAAATTTGAATTTATTTGCTATTTACGAATTAACCGACGCATCTACAATAATAAATATGAGATTTATGAGATGGGGTACTAAAAAAACTTAATTTCAAATTTTGCGGACGAACATTTTTGTGAGCAATCTAGGTATGTTGTTTGTAAAAATTAGAGCCATCGAAACCATCTTGCTTTATATGTTTATCATTAGTTATCAGAAACAAAGCAAATAACTATTATTTTAATTGTTCTTAATAAAAATATAGGTATCTAGGTATAATCTTTTTCATGTGGTAGGTACTTAGATGCATTTAATTTCTTATCAGGGGTAAATTTTCGCATGAAGACGAGAAACCGAAGCCGCGAAAATGCAATAAATAAGTACAAGTTTGTTACCAAGGGCAAGACGCTCACGATAATCAAGGTTATTAGGCAAATATTTTGTAATATAAAAGCTAACTTAAATAATAAGAAATAAGTAGATAAAAGTTAAGTCCAATCTCGGCCTCTACTTAGCAAATATCTAAATTTGGTTAAGCTATAAAAGTGGGTTTGAATGGCTTTATGCTCTTATTCTTTTCGCTATAATCTTGAGAACACTATCTAGAATAAATATTATTTAATTATAGATAATAGCCGTTTAACGACTTCTGCTAAATATAGACTAAGAAAATAAATTTTATATCAACACGTGTTTTAGTTTTGTTTTATTTTGTTGCATAAAAAATATTAAAATTGATTCCTACTTTGCTTGACACAGCACAATTTTTGATTTCCTTAGTTTTGGCATTGTAATTATGCGGTAATTATCATAAGTAATCGCAGTATTGCTCCGATAACACTTCAACACGTCTCAAGGTTTGCTGCGATAATGTTGAATCAAAATGGACCATCAGAATAATTAGAAAAAAGCTTTACATCTATTACAAAGGCAATAAGTTTTTATTATTTACTAAAATTCAGCTATTTTATTAAAGGGCCAGGTGTAATTTATTTTCGATTTATGCAATTGTATGTATTCAGTAAACTTTGGGTGGCTTGATCGCTTTTGACCAATCTCTGAAGACGACAAAGTCTTGTAATAACTTTCGTTTGTAAGTTGTTGATATGATATAAAATAAATGATAGAGCGAAAATTACACATTTATCCAGTGGCGGATTTACCAGTAGGCTGAAGCCTAGGGCGGCAAATTTGGCCCAAATTTTTGATGTGTGCCTTACCCTAGATAATTAAAATATAATATAAATATTTATAAGAGTAGGTACCTACTTCTTAGAAATGTAAGTAGGTAAAGATATCAGTAGGATTGATACCCACTGCTTGTTTCATTAAATGACGAGATTAGTTGGCAAAATTTTCCCACAAAAATAACACGTCAGGTGATCGCGCCCATCACATTGTGCAAATTTGCGTAGGTAATATCTACGTCGTCTTAGACACACCCGTCTCTTACGTCGGTGCTGTTAATAATAGAATTTACACGACGTTGGTCAACATCTAGTTACAAGATGCTGTTTTGCAAAACATATTATGTTAGTTCATATATCGAGCTAAATATTAGTGTATACTAATCATTAACATGTTTTACTTCGTGTGCTAAATTATTGATTCCCCATTATGCACTTATGACAGTTTCAATCACCTATAAACAGTTAATGTTTGACTATGTTATTTGCAGGGCACGCGAAAGCTCTCACAAGAACGCAGACGATGTCCTCTTTGATATGTTCAAAAATGAAGACACGGGTTTGTTGCCTGTTGGAAAGTTTTTGGCCGTAAGTACAAATTTTAATTCCTTTCTATGCGTTATAACACAACTGTCAATAACTTGAGATAATGTTAATTTCCAGGCCCTGAGAACTACTGGTATCAGAAAGAATGATGCACGTGTAAAAGAAGTAATGCACAATTTGTACAAAGTTCACAAAGAACAAAACTTCGAAGGCGGGTCACCTGAGACGTTGAAGCTAGATAGGAAAACATTTAAAGAAGTTATATCGCCAAACATAGTCCTCATTACCAGAGCCTTTAGAAGCCAATTCGTCATTCCTGATTTCCAAGATTTTATCAAGGATTTAGAAGAGATGTATTGGTCTGCTAAAAGTAATACCGATGGTAAAGTAGCCAGCTACATACCACAATTGGCAAGAGCAAGCCCAGAATGTTGGGGAGTTAGCGTGTGTACGATAGACGGCCAAAGATTTTCAATTGGTATGTGATAAATAACACTTATCTAGTTTTCTTATATCACTGAACACGATTTACCATGACGTTCATAATTTATTGTTTCAATGCGTAGGTGACGTGACTGTTCCATTCACACTACAGTCATGCAGCAAACCACTGACATATGCTATGGCGCTTGAAACTCTGGGACCTGATGTAGTGCATAAATATGTTGGCACCGAGCCGAGCGGGAGGAACTTCAATGAACTCGTATTGGACTACAACAGTGCGTATCACTATCAAATCTATGACACATACAACTAAAGTACCTACTTCAGTAGGTGGGACTATATGTCTGCTCAAACAAATGATCTGATGTTTACACCTTTCTTAAGACTGAGCTAAAGAATTGCTCATAAATATTTAAAGAACAATAACGAAAAAGCATTTTAAATACTAGGTACTTAGTCATTAACATGGATATAAACAAACAGCTATGCCAAATTAACAAATACTTTGTTTGCCAACAGTGAAACCTCACAATCCAATGATCAATGCGGGGGCAATTTTAGTTTGCTCGCTACTGAAATCTTTGGACAACCCCGAAATGACTCTCGCAGAAAAGTTCGACTACGTCATGTCATACTTTAGTCGTATGGCTGGGAACGAAGCTTTAGGTTTCAATAATGCGGTATTTTTGTCTGAGAGAGAAGCTGCCGACAGAAATTATGCGCTTGGCTTTTACATGCGTGAGTACAAATGTTATCCAGAAAAGACAAATCTTAGAGAAGTCATGGATTTCTACTTCCAGGTATTTTAACTTAGCCATTTGGACATTTTGTTATTATATATCTATAATACTTTGAAAGCAATTATTTAATTATTTTTTTTAGTGTTGTTCCATGGAAGCAAACTGTGATATAATGTCGATTATGGCAGCAACATTAGCGAATGGTGGAATTTGTCCAATAACAGATGAAAAAGTTCTGCGACCTGATTCCGTCCGAAATGTCCTCTCGCTAATGCACAGCTGCGGCATGTACGACTACTCAGGCCAATTCGCTTTCAAAGTAGGACTTCCTGCGAAGTCTGGAGTATCGGGAGCGATGCTCATAGTTGTACCCAATGTTATGGGCATATGCACCTGGTCTCCACCGCTTGACCCTCTCGGGAACAGTTGCAGAGGTCTTCAGTTCTGTGATGTAATAGTTCTTTTCTTTAGTTGTCATTCAAAATGATTTTCACAGATACCAAGTTATTAATCTGTTTAATTTTTTCAGGAGCTAATCAAGCGATTCAATTTCCACAAGTACGATAACATCCGTTATGCAAGCCACAAAAAAGACCCCAGAAAGTATAAATTTGAATCTACTGGCCTTAGTATTGTGAATTTGTTATTTTCGGCAGCCAGTGGTGACCTGAGCGCTTTGAGAAGGTAAGTCCTGGTTAACACATAGGTAATCTTGTTTGAGCCCAAAGTTATATTTAAAACTTATTTGTCTTCAGCCTCTCTCTAAACTATATTATGTTGGTGTGTGTTGCCAGCACTTCTTCAGATCCATCTTTACTACCAGTGCCGGTGAAAGCATCAAAATGAAATGCGTTAAGCAAGTAATACGGACGCTTGTTTTTAATTGCTTACGCAGTTTGGTTCACAATGTCATTTCATGTAGTGCGCCATCTTTGTATCTTATAGGTCGTAATCGTAAATTCTATTGAGCTAGAAAATGTCATTCATATTAAAAAGCTACACTAATCGCATATTTATGTCAGGTGGTAGAAGATAATTAGTAAAATGAAAGTAGTTAAGCCAGTCAATCGAAAAATCTAAAATTTTACGCCAAGCTACGTGAGAGTTCCGAGACGTTTCCTTAAGGCTACTAATGCTCAAATTACGCATCTCGTACAGACGAAACGTCTTTTTTAAAGATTAATATAGCTAACTGACCCTTCTTAGTATCTCCACAAAGTAATTCATAGGTACTAGTCTCGTCAGTAGTAGGAACGTAGATATTTAAAACGTATAGGATATAACACCTACAGAATGCAAATTCCAAACTCATTTTTTATGTCATTGCTATGCAAATCTTTAAATTCATGACTTTGCGGCGGTGTGATTTGACCCACGAGTTGATTCTGTACCCGTAGCGCTCAGACCAATAAAATTGGTCTGAGCCGTAGCGTAAGTTTTTCGTATAAAATACGGAACTAATGTAGTTGCGTTAACAGCTCGATTTGTATAGGAAACGTGAATAGCGCCCCTAGCGAAAAGAAGCGTAAATCGTGTTTCCCATACAAATTGAATTCTTAACACTGCAATAGTTATATAAACTAAAAAACTTACACTTCGGGTACTGATTTATTAAATTTTTATTTCTGGTATCTCAAGCGAAAGGGATATTTGAAAAGCTGATTTTAAAATAATTAGGTAACCTAAGAGAAACGTCTCGGAATGAAAATAAGAGAAATTTTACATTGAAAACAAAATTAATTTTCAGACATCATCTATCCGGAATGGATATGACGCTATCAGATTACGATGGCCGCACTGCTTTGCACTTAGCCGCCGCTGAAGGTCATCTCACTTGCATCGACTTCCTCCTCGCCCAATGTGGGGTGCCGTATGACCCAAGAGACCGCTGGGGCAGTCGACCTCTTAACGAAGCCGAAACCTTCGGACACGCCTCCGTTGTTCAATACCTCAAAGAGTGGGAAAGAGCACATCCTCCTGACGAAGAGAAGGGAAATGAAGCCACTTCTACTGTAGACGAAATTCTCGAAGCTAAACCAGACGCCAACGATGCTGTTAAAGATCCCAGCATACAGGAAATTGTTTCAAGGAATGGCGACAAAGTTCAATAGAATCTCATTGTAATTACTACATACAAAGCAATCTCGTTTAGTATGTAACTAACAATAAGAAGATCTCCTTATTATTAATATTTTAGGTAGATTGTTATGAAATAATTATAAAGTAAACAAAATAAAATACTTAATGCATTTTGCTTTTGAAAATGGAAATTTAAACTTTGTATTCCTTTACGATATTAGCTGCTTTGATGTAATGATGGAGCTTAGATGTTCTAGAGTCAATTTTGAACATAATATATATTTCATGAATATTTAATACATGTTTAACATTCCATTAAATGTTATATTGAAGTACCTATAAAACGATTTCAAAAATCAATACTTCAACAGGAATGTTAAAAAGATGGAAATCTCAATTTCAGACAATAAATAATTATTTTTAATGTTACTAAATGTGTAGTTAATATGTGTTGTCGAATATATACAATATTGTCAATTAAACATTTTATTGAATTACCTACTTGTATTATTTATCTAATTAATTTAATCAGGCTAGAAGGAATCCTGCTATTAATAGTAGGTAATATTTTTAGATAGCTGTGAAAAGTTAATAACTGAGAACTTTAAAGTAAGGTCTAATAAACAAGGCAAAATTAGTTAAGTATTATTAAACTTGTTCAGAATTTCATAATAACATTTATCTACACTCATGTCATAATATTCGAATTACGATATCAAAGGTGAACATAAAATGACATACTTTTTAATACAGATAATCAAAATTAAAATTAAAAAAAGCAACCTGTAACATAATGACCATTATAACACCGGTTCGACTCATTATGATACAGTTATTTTTCTTAAATACTCGGGAAGGCAAAGGGATCTAACCCATACAAAAAAAATATTTGTCTTTTCTGTTGTTTTATTTGAATTTATGTATGAGTGTAGATAAAGTAGTGTATGCAACTGCATATAACACGGGTATTAAAACACTCGTTACTATTATGAAACTCGCTGCGCTCGTTTCATAAACTCACACTCGTGTTTTAATACCCTTCATTATATGACAGTTGCATAAACTACTATTATTATGAAATTATCCCTTTATTTAGCAGTTAAATTTAGAGTCTTGTATGGACTATCTGTCAAAATAGATGCTAATGGTACTTTATCTGGAAACTGTAAAACAGGGAAGTTTCTCCCGAGTTCTTGTTGTAAAAACACGTGTTGAGAGAGCCTATTTTTAACTCTAATCAACCATAAAATTTTTGTTACTTTAGGTACATTTTCACTTGACATTGGCAAAAAGCGTATGTTATAAGTATCGCGACGTCATTAAATAAGAATAGAATAAATAGAACTGTAAAACTGGTCCTTAATATTTTTAACATAGCAAATTCAATAAAAATATTTTTATTTTGAAATTGCTATGTTAATTTTGTTAAATTAGGTTAATTAAAATATGGATGAAGTCTTAAAATACTTTTATTGACAATAATTCTCAGTGCAGATGAGTTTTACACTATTAGCTTTGTAAACTATTATAATAGGATAGGAGGATACAGTTTCATCTATACTAAGTTCTAAACTAATTACACAAAGTTTAAATTTAAACCATCTACTTTTCAGTAATGGTTGGTCTTAAAGGAGAGGACACAATACCTAAAAGCTTGCAATCTGCTTCCAGAAGTGTTAAATCTGTACTCGAACCAAGAAATTTGGATGAGAGTTCTAAATCATTAATTTGTATGCGGACTCTTGCTCCTCTCACATATTCATTCCCCCTGTTTACTGGTCGAGTACATACACAGTGAAACTTCCATCCAAAGTCTATATATAAATCATCCTCAACAATATGGAAAATCTTCCCTATCACTATTTTACCAGCAGGATCACCAAGCTAAAACAAACAAATTCATAATAAACCATATTATTAAATAAACAGTGTATAATTTATTAGGAACTAGATGACCCGGTATGCTTCGTATCACATATCCTAGCAACATTAAAACTCTCCCTTCACTAAAATGGCTGAAAAGTCAGACATTGCAATTTTTATAGGTTATTATACTCTAAGTCTGGCAATAAAAAGTAGAAAATAATAGGGAATATTTTTGCACATCATGGTTTATGCAGTTATATAGACTATTATTTCAAGGTGGCATAATTTTTTATATACGCGATAATCCGAATAATGTAGATATATGTTGTCGATTCAAAATCCTGAATATAATATGTGCTTCAAAACAAACGTCAAATGCTTGACAAGAAAGTAGGTAGAAGAATTTATATAGGAAAATATATTAGTACGAGAGCCCACGACCAAAATTTTTGTCTCATAGCAATACGGCCAAAACCGCATCAAATCGATAGATACGATTATCCTGAACTCGAAAATACCAATATCAGACATTTTCCGCGTAGCGTTTGATCTAACCGAATTTTCAAAATTGTCAAAGAATTTTACCGAACTGCATCATAGCAATATGTCTGATTTGCAGACTGTAGTTGAATGATAGTTCTGAGATACCGGAAACATATTTTTCAGACGTTAGTGGTGTAGCGCAAACCCGTAAAATCACTTAAAAAAATTAAAAATGAGACAAAAAAAATGTCTCATAGCAATACGTCTGAAAATCTTTTTTATTAGTAAATTTTGGTTATTTGATGCGAACAAAACAATTTTCAGACGGAAATGTGAACGCATTAAATTTTAAGACCGTTTTGAAAATGTTAACAAATTTTACCGATCGGTATCATAGCAATATGTCTGAAAATTGTTGGACATGATAAAATAAGTTGTCCACATGTGCAAAAAATTTATATCAGACAAATTAAGTGTAGCACCTTCTCTATCAGACAACTTTTCGATACTCAGATATCATTTAAAAATCGTATTGAGGCATCTTGAATTTTCTGTTACAAACCAATGAATACGTTGCGACCCTGAATTTATTAGATGATAATTAACAAAGAATTTACCCGAAACCGTAACATTGAAGTTGAAGGACTGAAATAAATTGCACAAAAGGAAACTGGGATGAAGTAGGGTTTTGGGAGTATATGCTACACTTAAAGTGTCTGAAAACAGGTTTTTGGTAATCATGGCAGCAATACGAAAAGTTGAAAAAAAATTAATCCGTATTGCTATGATACAGATCGGCTAAATTTGTTGACATTTTCAAAAATGCGCTCAGGCTATATGCTACGCGCAAAATGTCTGAAAACAAACTTTTTCGTAATACAATTATAAAATCTATGTACATTTTCACTATCAGACGTATTGCTATAAAACCGACTGTCTTTTTTTTTTTGACACAGCAGAAATGGCCTCCCACGCAGTTGCTACACTTTCGACCGTTACTACACACCTAGTCGGGTTCAGAATCATACAATCTAACGATTTGATAGGGTTTTTGCCGTATTGCTATGAGACATGGTTTTGGTCGTGGGCTCTCGTACTATATAGGAAATTTGTTTTTTCTATATTCCTCGCATTTTTTCTATATTTTTAAACCTTCCCAGGAATACGACAAGTATTTCAAAACCAAAATTAGTTAAATCGGCTCAGCCGTATAGATGTATAACTGCCTTTAAGGTCTAGTGGTGCATCTAGCAGAATTAGATCTAAAGGTCCTGGGTTCGATACTAGAGACAGTACAAATTTGTACTCGTTTTGGTTGGTGGTAGGACGTTTTTGAGTCCGCCTAGCGAGCTACCACCTTCATATTAAAATCAGTCACCATAATAATAATGTTAACAGCATTATTGTCTTCAGAAAATTCATCTTAGAGCCCTTACTGCATGGTTGAGTATTTCAGGTGAAGTTGATTCAATCTTTGGGCTTATCATCCTTTACCATCAGGTAAAATGAAGAAATGAGATGAATTAGCAAAACTATAAAAAAGGAAGGCAGCTAAGTCTCTTAGTAGGCAAAAAGTACCTAAGTCTAGTAAAAATTTAGCATTTCCTATAGGATACTTTATAATACACGTAATTGTTGAAGGGTCAGTACAGAAAAGAAACTTACATCCATGAGTTTCGAATTTCTTAGTAAAGATGAAAATGTATAAGGTTGGTCGCTTTCTGAAGACTCAACCATATTTGTGTGCTTTTCAAAAGCTTGAGCAAATCCACTTTTCTGATTTATTGTTGCATCAGTGACATTGATTTTTTCTTCACTATTATTTACAATTGTATCACTTGCACCAGAAATTGACCTTAAGTTTTTAATTGAATTCAAGTGAATAGTAGAATTGGGAGCCACTGTCCTTGTGCCTATACTTATTAAATTACCGAAACGTGAACGTACTAAGTTGAACATTTTAGAACAGAATATTTAGTTGTTAAATTAATTAATTTTAATTTAAGGTTTATTATTACGATTTCATTCTAACCTAACTTTTTGACCATTTATTTGACACTTCTTTCGGTTTTCTTTTTTTTTTTACTTTTTTTTTTTTTTTGGTTTCTTTTGTCCCTAACGGGACGGGCGAAGGATATTAAGTCCATACAGCCCTGTCTGTATTTATGTCTTCTTTCTTGATGTTTGCATTAAAATATGGGCTTCGCACATTTTAATGCATCTAGGGAGTGCTTGGAAAGAAATGCCTGGCAACAGACCTCATGATTGTGACTGATGAGAACTGTATAGTGGGATTTCCAACCACTATACAATTCTCAACGCCACATACACAAAACCTTTATTTCAATGATTCCTCATAACTATTCGTCAACACGGATGAATGTGCAACGAAACGACACCACTTTCACTGCACAAAATCCACTCCCAAGCAATTTTAAATTATCGAAATAAAGATCGACGTCCGGACGCCATGGTTTCCCGCCAAACACTCTTTTTTTTCTTTTGTCTCTATCGGGACGGGCAAAGGATATCAAGTCCATAGAGCCCTGTCTGTATGTATGTCTTCTTTCTTGATGTTTGCATTAAAATATGGGCGTCGCACATTTTAATGCATCTAGGGAGTGCTTGGAAAGAAATGCATGGCAACAGACCTCATGACTGTGACTGATGAGAATTGTATAGTGGGATTTCCAACCACTATACAATTCTCAACACCACATACACAAAACCTTTATTTCAATGATTCCTCACAACTGTTCATGCAACGAAACGACACCACTTTTACTGCACAAAATCCACTCCGAAGCAATTTTGAATTATCGAAATAAAGATCGACATCCAGACGCCATTGTTTCCCGCCAAACACACAGATAATATGTCTAAAGGCCAAACCAAGGAACTTATATCGCTAACTGAGGCTTTAGACAACATGCATTTCAACAATCGTAAAAAAATGTATGGGATTGACATAAGCAATCGAAAAGTGATCGATTGCTTATGTCAATCCCATACATTTTTTTACTTAGCGATAGCGAGAGCGATTGTCGAAATGCATGTTGTCTAAAGCCTCTGGAACGCCGTCAGCAACCTCAAAATCGTTCCTAAGATTTAGCGACTTAAATGGAGTGTGTCTCGTTCTATTTTATTCTTAATTAATGGCATCGCGTCGCATTAAGCGTACGCATTTTGCCAATGTTAAGTGGAAATATGACTAAAGTAACGAAAATTGTACGGTTGATTGAGGTAATTAAAAATGGAGTCTCTCAACACGTGTTTTTACGACAAGAACTCGGGAGAAACTCGTGTCTCGTTCTACTAATGTGTAAATACTGTTGTAAGAAAGAGACACACTCCATTCTTGTCGCTGTCTGACGGAACGTTTTCCTCTTTTAATATGTTAAAAGCAAATCTAGACCTTTAACGTATACATATAAAGTACAATATTCATTTCATGATATTGTTTCGTGAGCATTCCAGAGATATTCAAGTTCCTTGGGCCACACCAAACACACTTTTCTGTTTTCTTAAATTGCCCTTCAAAAGACAATACGAAAAAATTTTACCCATATAGCCATTTTGTTTATTTTTTTCTATTACGGGACGGCAAAGAAATCAGTTTTCTTTCTTTTCGCATTAAAATACGGGTGTCAGACATTTTAATGCATATAGGCATTGCTTGGCAAAAAATCCATGGCAACAGACCTCATAATGGCGACGGTTGAGCTGGAAATTTCACTATAAAATTGTCAAAGTCATACACACCATTAAACATTTATTTCAATGATTCCTCCTAATTGATCGTCAACAGAGATGCTTATGCATTGAATAACCACCTTCACTGCACAAAATCTACTATGAACTGAAGCAATTTTGCCAACCAGACGCCACAGTTTCCCGCGAATCCTCTCTTTTTTCATATATATTCACTTCTTCATACACTTTATATACAGCCGTCCGTCCAAGACCCATCGTACATACATACATAAAGTTTTTGCATAAAAATATAGTTCAATCTACCCACTTTCTATGATTGTAATCATTTTTCATCATTTTCACGAAGACATTCTACTTCAGTAAATTATTTTACATACATAAATTCTACTTCAGTTGTGATGTATATAGTCGATTTAATAATTAAAATATCGGGTAAACATAAATCGAAAATTGTTTAACACAATTGGATGTTTCAATTAATTGAATTTTTTTTAAATACCACAACACTTTGTTTGTTTGACATAATTGTTTGACATTTTTTTATCCGTTGTCAAGTTTCACACCATAACCACACTAGTTTTTTTGATAATGACGAGGAATCGAAAAAGGACTTAGGACATTTAATTTTCTGATTATAAAGTTGAAAATGACAGAGGATCAAGATGCTAAGGATTCACAATCGGATTCGGGCAGCAAAATATTTACGAACAAGAACAAAGACAAGAAAACGAAAGCTCAACGGCCACTGACTAAAGTAAAATATGTTCCAGATTTTTATTGGTTTCTCAATTCTCTAGAGTTATATTTATATAACATCAATGCCTTACTTGTTCCAGATTATAATGCGGCGATTGCCTCCAACCATGACAGAGGAAGCATTTTTGGAACAAGTGTCTCCTATACCAGACCATGACCATTTCTACTTTGCTAAACCTGATATGTCACTTGGAAACAATCTTTATTCAAGGGCTTATATAAATTTCCTTAATGTTGAGGACATTTATTTGTTCAGAGATAAATTTGATGGATACATTTTTTTAGATGAGAAGGGTAAGAACTTACAATGTACCTAGTATTTGTTTACATACTTTCTTTGCTGTTAATTTCTGTCCGATAAGATCTGGATTAGTTATGAGTCTGCACAAATGGATAATTTAATGTATCAACTAATTATGTTATTATGTATCTTGCTATGAAAAGTTTTCTTTTTAAATTTTAGGTGTGGAATATGTGGGTATAGTTGAGTATGCCCCATTTCAAAGGATTCCTAAGAAAAAAAAGAAGAAGGACCCTAAGTGTGGGACTATAGAGAGTGATCCCATTTACCAAGATTTTATTGAAAGCCTTAACAAAGATCCGGAAACAGAGAATCAACCTAAACTTGAATATTCATACCCTGTTAATGATGGTGGGTTGCAATTTAGGATTATAAAATTAATATTTAATTGAATGACACATTATAGACAAATTATATGAATATAATTTTTAATCAAAGTGTGGTTTTTGGTTTTATAAGCACTAATAACATTTCACTAATGTAGCAAGTAGGTACTTACTTTCTTGACATCTTATGGTGGTTATCAAATATTAACTGGGCATTGGAACTTATGAAAAATGAGTAAGATTTTATTACAGAGAACTATAAATTATCAATATTTATATTCAATTTATTGAAAAGAAAATTAATTACTTAAGTTTTGATGAACTTTTTTGATTTAATTTGTAATTTAAATATATGAAAAAGACAAGCTAGTACAAAATTTAAATTCTAAATTTTTTGTATAAAATAGAATACAACTTTATTGTACTGTACACACAATCACAGACCGGGCCACCACAATGTTATCTAATTTCTTCAATAGAATGTCATCTCTATGTTTATGGAATAAGTTATCTAAAAAATTTAATAGTTTTGGGCAGCCTGATGAGCAGTTGAAAACATCCAAAACAAAAGTTAAAAATAGGAGTTTCACCTGTTCTTAGGTCTAACATGTCTTGTAATACTTCATTTTTTAACTCAACCTACCATACAATTTATTGTTATTAAATACATTTACATCTGACATTGGCTTAATGCATAATAATTATTTGTTGTGAAGCTATTTGTTAAGAATAGAATATAAAGTTACAAATATGACAAAGAGAAGTTACAAAAATAAAAAAGCCGATTTTTAAACATTATTATAATAATGAAATTCTACTATCTTTGAGCAATCAATTATGAAACTTTAATCTCTTCTATGCCATAAACATAATAATAAATAAGAAATTACAAACCAATCTTGCCCTGAGATTTATATAAGAAACTAATAAACTTGCAGTCTAAATATATTTAAATATGAATGTTATAATTTCCAGCCAATGATAAGAAAGTACAATCTACCCCTCTGTTGGAATATCTGGCAGCACGCAAGCAAGACAAACGGGGTCGAGATGAGAGACGCAGGAGAGAGAATGACAAGAGAAAAATGAGAATTGAAAGGAAAACTAAAGAAGTGTCCATAAAGGTAATAATTTTCCAAGTTTTTTGAGCACTGTATCAAATATTTATGTATAGATAATAAATATAGATATAAAGGATGTAGCTATATTTATAGGGTGGGGTAAGATAATATGCACTAACACCCCAAGCAATACGTCTTTATAAACCTTCCACTGAGTGGTTGTAGCATGAAATCAATTTTACATGATGATGGTTTATGTGGACAGAAGGCTGTAAACTGGAAACATTAGTTTTAATCAATTCAATAATCAGAATTAATTAATAATGTTCATTAATAATGAAAAGCCATATTGATTAATTTTGTAAAATCAAAACTTACTAACAGAATGGAGACAACCATCAGTTGTCTTGTCTGCTCTTATACAAATAATGATACCTCCATTTATTTAAAATTTACATAAATTCTCTTAGACATCTGGAGAAGTATCTGAAGATGAAACAATACTTGATACCTCTGATTTTGGCGGACAAAAACACAAGTACTTTTGGTTTGGAGAACAAAGAGTGTATCATAAAAGCAAAGGAAGCTGTCCCATACAACCAGAGCTGAACAGTGTCCTTGGATCAGATGAATTTATCAGCACCGACTCTGATTGGGACAGCCATTTCCCAGCTCTATCTATGAAAACACATAATACTTTTACTTTAACTTCTGCTAAAGTTTGCAATATAAAATATTTTCAAGATGGGAGTGAAAAAAGTGGTGGTGACACTGGTCCTAAGGTTCACCTGTTTAATAATATTTCTCTTTGTCATATTTGTAGAAATACAGTATTTGTTAGTAGTTAATGTATAGATATTGTATTTTCCATTAAATTTATAGTTATTTACACAGTTGTGAAGAACATGTTTAATTTATTACTTTAATATTAAAATTGTACAAAGATTGATTTAAGTATATTCATTCAACAGGAAGAAGATATTGGTGAGAATGATGTAAAAAAAATCAAATCTAGAGAATGGGAAAAGGAAAAATCGTCAAACGAATCAAAGGATGATTCTACAAAAAGTGACATAAGTAAAGATGGCACAGTTTTTGAATCCAAATCATATAAAGAGCAGAGAAAAGCTATTTCTGCTGAAAAAAAGAAAAATGACAGGAAAGAAAGTTCAACAAAAGAAGATGAGCAAGGTGACGATTCTGACAGAGGATACAAGAAGGAAAGACGAGATAAATTCAAAGAATCTCCCCGTGAAACAAAGAGCAAAAAGTATAGTGATACAAGAAAAGAAAGACATATTAAATCTGATAAGCAACCTATAATAAATAAATTCATGTCATCAGAAGGGAAATCAAAATCCCTCAACCATGATGATATCAAACCATTCACTCAACTTCCACAGGTTAAAACTGATGACCTAACAAAAATTATTGATGAAATGGAGAAAAAGGTCAAACTGGAGGATACAGATATCAAACAGAAAGACTCTAAGGACTCTAATGATAATGTGACAGAAAAAGTAGTGGGAGGTATAAAAAACAGGAGAAGTAGTCTAGAGTCCGGTGAAGTAGTAGAAAACGAGGAATTAGAATTTAAGAGGCAAATAAGTTTGGATGACAGAAGCAAATCTACTGACAGAGAAGGATCGGAGGAGAAAGAGAAGAGTGACAGTACCGATCGTCGTAATGAAAGGAGGATTAGAAATAAGGTAAGAATGCTATAATAATAGGTATTATTATTTTTTCTTGCCTCACAGGGAAGCTCTCCCATCATCTCCCATGATGGTAAATGATGATACGGCCGAAGATGGAAGAACCCTCACCCACAGGGGACCAATAACAATAATATTAAATAATAATAATATATTTCCATGCTCACACCAATTATCTAGCCTAAATTAAAAATAATTAAGAACTTGTGGTATGGCTACTAGATAAAGGACCTTTTTACTTGTATATGTATTAGTAGAGAATGTCTTGTAATTGTCAAAAAATTCGACTTCAATATTTTTTACACGTTTTGGACCTCCCTGAGTCCAAAAATACCGTTTTTGGGATTATCTCACGATAACTCGAGTAGGTGCTTTAATTTATTGCAACCAAATTTAACATGCATGTATGACTTCAAAATATAAGGTTTCTATCAACTTGACAATGTGAATTATGACTCTTTCCAAATCAATACTATAAAAACTGTAAAGGGAGGATAAAACTTGTTGAGTTTCTTGCCGGTTCGTCTCAGAACAAGGCCTCCTGGTAGACTCTCGAACCGATGGCATCAAAATTGACTTTCATAAGTGTACAAATTGTACCTAAATGAATAAAGTAATTTTGACTTTGACTTTGAGTCATTCTGCTCATATGAGAAAGTCAAGGGGAGACCACTCCCAATTTTTTAATAGGTATACAGTAATTTTAGATATTTTTATAAATAAATATAATTATAAACAACCATGACTCGTCAAACAAATAATGGTGTTTATCACACAAACATTTGACGCTAACAGGACTCAAACCCAGACCGCTTGATGTGTATACTGACCACTCCACCACGACGGCGTCGTTGCTGCTAACATTATTATGCCGACAGTTTTTGATAAGATAGTGTTAATTAGAAAGGCAAATTTGAATAAAGTCCTACCGTCAACCAAACAGTACTTATACACATTTATCCTCCTCTGAGGATTGAAACCAGTGGTTACCTTTTAATATACTAATAAAACACATTTTTTTTTCTAATTTCACCTTGCTTGGCGAGTGTGGATCTAATGCTGATGGACGAACCACTAGACCATGGAGGCGGTTAATTGTATAATTTACTAGCATTTCATACTACTGTCCTTTAACATTGAATTTGCAATAAAAAAATATGAGGACTACTTATGAAGATAAAAATCTCTCAAGTTGGAACAAAACACACATTTTTTCACACATTTAAAAAGTTAAGGATTGTTAGTTTTGGAGTTCAACCCGGACAGATGTGGGATGGGAATTATATTACATAAAGATAAAGTTTATCTTTATAACAATAAATTGTATGTTGGAATTTCTCCCAAGTTCTTGTTGTAAAAACTTAGTTAAAAAGACTCCATTTTTAACTTAAATCTACTGTACAATTGTCTGTTACTATAAGTACATTTTCACTTGATATTGGCGAAATGCGTAATTTTTATGTGTCGCGATCGCCGTTAATTTAAAAGAAGAAGAAGAAAATTTATGGTAGATTGACTTAAAAATGAAGTATCACGATATGTGTTATTACAACAAGAACTCGGGTCAAACTCCCATCGTTAATATTCCGATAATAATCTGACAGCTACAAGCTTTGTCAGAATGTATGCTAACAAAAGCGTTTTGTATTTGGTTGATTAATATGCGAAAATGAAAGCGGCCCCTGTAATGAGGCCTGTAAGTCATACCAAAATTCCAAGCTGTGAGAGCCTTCAATTCTCATGGCGGGAAGATTCGATGAGAAGACAGAAACTTGTTGCCGAGACTTCTCCTGAGAACAAACAATTTATCCACACTCACTGTTCTCACTCGTGATCTGGTTCTACACGAAATGCGTCCTCTCCTACGTCTAAGTGCCCGACGGGGTCTATAATGAGCTTGTAAAATATTATCTACCTGGTAAAGGTAGATAATATGTTTATTAAGGTTGTACTTATGGCTTATTGTACATTATGGTTTGCAACAAATATATTGAGTATTGGGCTCCTATCCAGTATGGACGAAATTACAGACGATATTCAATCTGCAGGGCTCAGTGTGCCATTGCATATGTAACTTTGTAAACATAACTCAAAGTCATAGGTGAGTAACATAATGCAAAGTCAACGAAACAGACCCGTTTTTTTTTTTTTTTAGTATTCTTTCGTTATTATTATAATCATGTACTCATAATTATTAATATCAAATACAATATGGACTCTACTATGGACTGTGATTATTGGTCCGAAGCTGTGGTAGGGTTTTAGACGTATAGCCAAATTACATTGTAGAGTTCATTTATACCTAGCAGCAATAGTCATTCAATTGGTGTTCACAATTTTGGCTACTTTATAATATCGCGAAATTATTACAATCTTCAGTATTTTTGTACATTTTTACTGTGCCCTTATTACTAAAAGCAAATAAATCGAATCCACACTTAATTAAAATTATATTTCAGGATCGTCCAAGCCTCGTGATCTATCAGCCGGGAATGGGTAAATTTAGTAAACAACGTTTGGCAAAAGAAAAGGATGCACCGACAACGGCTAAATCAGTTAATGAAAGTGAAAAGAAAGATACTTGAGACAATTGCTGCATTTCTCGAAAATTGGACACCATTCGACGGAATCACCCTAAAGCTGGCATTCACTACACGTCCTCGCAGGTGCGGTAGAAGGGGGACAATTGGACATGCCAACTGAGGGAACCACTGTTCTTGTTTATTCAAAGCTGTTGTTTTTAATGATTCGTTTAGTATACATTATGTAATGAGTTGGAGATTTATTATCGTTACAACAGAAATCAGAGTAGCATCTTTATGCTTCGTATTCTTAATTAGCTTGTGACCATTTAGTTCAGATTGTTTTATTTCATTTAAATATAATTCATTTTGTAAAACTGGGAGTATTCTTTCATTTTCTACAAAGATGTTACACAATAGAGTACATTTATGGGAAACTTCATAAATATTACGTGCTCGAGCATCATAGTCACCTCTCACAGATACAGCCTTAGGGTGTTAACATAGATTTATAATTACTGACCTTTATAGATTGGCAATAAATCGACTGGCGCGAGACCAAAAAATTAACCAATGCGTCAGTAATGCGCATGTGTGGGAAAAATAGTACTGCTTTGATCGATCGATGGTAGAACAGATTAGTCCACGTTGGTCGATAGTTTCTACCTATCGAGCAGCTAGATTTTTCTACCACACCCATAGATGTATCGTTACTGACCTGATCACACCTATTGATCGTCGACTGATCAATCGTCAATCGATAGTAGAATGGTCTAGTCGACATCGATCGAGTTGCTTGATTATCAGAGAACTTGCTCGATCAACCTCGATCGATTGTTTAGTCTACGTTTTATGGAACGGTATCCGTGGATCAATCAAAGCTATCACACCAATCAATGATCCAGGGGCGACTTTACCTATACTGAGATCTTTTTCAAAGAGGGCGATCGGGTAATGATTCCACATGGGCTAGAGACACCTCTGCAATCATCTTCGATCAATGGCGTCTTTCGGGTGTCGATAGATTGGTCTGGGAACACTCTTAAGTATGTGTTATCGGCTGCGTATGTTAGCTTTTTGGTGAGGCATTCGGGCTTATGTAAGTTCGACTTTGGAAACTTTTAGATCAACGAAGAAATTAACCTATAACTTGTTTCATTGTTTTGTGTCCGTAAATATAACTTGTCTCTGTGTCACACAATCATGAAATAAAGAAGCATTGGTTATCTACTTTATTTTGTGGCAGGAAACTTATACAAAATCAAAAATTCGTTTTCTAAAAAACTATTTATTAAAAAATGTATTTCAACTATCACAGTGAATTTTGTCTTAAGAAATATATGACTTATTTTAAAGTGATAACAATGGCATTATTTAAAGTAGGAAAATATAATAAAAAAATGGAAATTGATTGAGAATATTTTATGGTAAGTTATAAAGAAAATTAGATAATTCTAATAACACTACAATGTTATATTCTAGTCAGCCTTTAAAAGCCTCTTCAACAAATACATAATACTAAAAATTAGATAATGATAATACAAAATTTATTAATTGAAATAAATAAGAGTTACTAACAGGAAGTGTTGCGTAAATAATAATAGGGACGTGACCAATACTTATCAGATCTTTTTTTATTATGGAATTTCCTTAATCTATGTTAATGTTAATATTATTAGCTTAAAGTTAAATAGGTATTTTAACTATGGCATTTCATTCAACTTTATTTAGAACGGCGTACACTCGGCCGAGAACGCGAGACGTTATACACTGACGATTGTTGATTTCAATTGGCTTTTTGGTTAGCTGTAAAGCCGTCAATGAATAGCGATATTTCATGGTCTCTGCCGTAGAGGTTAATTACGGTTGAATACCTACACACACGTTTCAGATCAGTATACAGGGTGACCAGGAAGATTGCATCATTTTAAAATAAGACTAGGTACCTACTCCATGATGCTTGACCCAAATATGAGGCAAATCAATGACCCAAAAAAATCAGATGTTCTATACAAAAATGCAGCGCCTATGCTAAAAATCATAGCTCATTAGAGCTACCCGGCACCCACTAAGCACCGCCTCGCTGCACGGCGTCCACTCGTTGTCGACAGGTGGCCCACGTGTGGACGCCGCTTTATCACCAATAAACGTCGCGCGGTCATCCAGTGGACCTCGTATCGTCAACCAGTGGACCCCGCGCGGTCAACGAGTGAACGCCGCGTGGTCAACGAGTGGACGTCCACGGTCCACGAATTTTCGAGTAGTCAGTCATAGCGCATCTCCAACGTATCGTCCTCGCGTGAATCATTCGCGGCCAGCGCGCGGTCCTTTCGGGACCCGTGCGTTGGCAATGCGCAGTCAACGCAAGGCAAGCATAATTATGAGCAGCCGGTGGTCCACCCGCCGTCCGCGCGTGGAGGGCTTACAACCGAGGCGATCCGGTGACGCTACGGAGTTGATGTAGTAAGCGCATACCTATACCAGTCCATTTAAAGAATACTAACCGTACAAGGCGAGGCGGTGGTGAGTGGATGACAGGTGGATCTAATGAGCTGTGACCTTCAATGTTACTCAAACCATTTGCTATCTCAAGACAACATGGGGGCTAGACATATATTTTTTTCTACATGCATACACCTAAACAGCACCTATTTTTGCTCTTTCACTGAACCTTATTTAAACGAACCTAGGTAGGTAATTGTGTATATGTTACGGTAATTGAAAAATATTAATAATTACCAACAATTATTAATAATTGCCAAAATTGAAGGCGAAAGTAATTAATTATTTACTTTTACCGGTTATTATTACCTAATAATAACCATATTAATCACATTTGCCGTAACATAAATATAGATATATAATTCAAAGGTGATTGACTGACTGACATAGTGATCTATCAACGCACAGCCTAAACCATGGGACGGATCGGGCTGAAAATTGGCATGCAGGTAGATATGTTATGACGTAGGCATCCGCTAAGAAAGGATTTTTGGAAATTCCATCCCTAAGGGGGTAAAATGTCCACGCGGACGAAGTCGCGAGCGGAAGCTAGTATACCATATAGCTTATACACAATGATGAGCAAGACGACGTAGCTTTAGGCTAGACGAACATTTAGCCGCGCCAAAAGAAACTAATTTTTGAATTTCCGGGTATGAAGAATCCGGAAATTCGGATGACGTCACTAGGTCCGGACGATTCGACGCGGTCAGATGTGCGAGATTTCATATAATTTCCTGGTACAGAATTCTAAACTTCGTTCGGCTCGGCTAAATGTGCGTCCACCTTTACTTACTATATCACTGCTCTGTGCTCACGCTACAGTAGCGCCTCTAGCGACGAATTTATACGCGATAACTCGCCTTACGAGGCATACTTCCTTCCGATCTGAGGAAATGTACATACCTAAGACCTTGTCCAGAAGAACGAATTCGCCGCGAATTATTACGCGCGAACACATACTGGAGCTCAACGCGCGACTTTGAAACTTGCGCGAAGCTTGTGGACGCAATGTATTGAGCCCCAGTGCCCCCAGTACTTCGTCAACGCGCGTTGTGTGTTCGCGCGTAGAGATTAGAATCGAATTCGCTCTTCTGGACATAAATAGAACTTTTCGGTCACTTTATCAAGAGACGTTCGGTATTCAGCCGTAAGCAATTCTTTTATTTTATTAGTCGCATTTATAAACTAAATGCTAAAGTCTAGACGAATCTGTAACTTCATTTACAAGAATTGGTACTGTCACGTTTCTGTCTGGATCGTCGGTAGGCGTGATTTTCTTCAACTTTTCAGCTTTCGTCTTCGTCTGCGCGACGTTGTGGCGATGCATCACATACAGGAGTAACATGAATCCCACTAGGAAGCCAGCAAGGCCCCCGGTTACGGTCAACCAGGTCCGCCGGGAAGTTCTCAGACTCTGGAACTGAGTCACAGAGTTTAGAGCAATATTATTGGTCTGAGATTGTTTGACTAGGTACCTACTTATACCAAACTGCCGGTATAAGTAGAATAATTTATATAAATCTTGGATAAATACACATGTTAAACTTACATCTAAATACGCTGCCTTGCATCTGTGATGAGTGACATTGAGAGCTTCAAACATTTCCATCGACGTTGGACACTCTTCAAACGCTGAAAATAATTGAAAACGACGAGTTTTAAAAAGTTGTAGGAACATTTAAATACCTAGGGTCCACGTCCGGAAGTCTCCTCGTGGCGGACCCTGGTAACGTGTTGGGGAAACATTCTCGGCGGGTATGTGGCTTTTGATGCCAAGTGTGTCCGCTTGGCATTCAAAGTCACATGCCATCATCGAGTTGTTTTCCCATCACGGCTAGTTCCGGACGGCCCTTTTCAGGGCCACGACCGCGCCCGATGACCTCGGGTGCGGTCCGATGGCTGCTCCCGGTGTCAACTTAAGAAGTCCATAGTCATTATGAATAGTGTCTGAGAGCGTTGATTTAATTATTTTTATGACTAATCGGAATTTATATTTTAGGGAGATTGATATAGCTAATGCATCAGAGTGTTTGCACCATTAGATTGCCCACTTGATCCATGTCGGTCCTTATTCATAATTACCGAACTTCTCCAGAAGCCCATAACATACACATTGCTACCATCGGCTCGAGGAAGGATTCCCTTGTTAATTAAATTCTGTAATATTGGAGTAGAATAACAACTGCTACTTAGAAGTTTATAGTGACTGGTCGACAACTAAAGGTAGGTACCAAAAGGAGAGATTTCCACTAAGTCTTCCCAACATCCTGGAATTTGTTCATTTACACAGCATAAAGTAATACATTGTCGGGTTCTAACGTGCTAGTGCCTATTGAAAGATAGTGAAGTAAAATTAAATATGTAATGTACTAACCTCTACTATTTAACTTTGAATAATCGTCTAATTGGAAGTAAACCTTCTTCTCTTGCAACCAGACGACCGTCAGCTTAATGTCGCATATCTTCAAATTGTCAATAGACTTGGTCAAATCCACTGTCTCCAGTTTACACATTGATGCAAAATGCGACGCCTCCAGGGTTGACAATGGATTGTGTGAAATATTGTAATTGATCAGATTGGGCAGATTTCCCCAGTTAGGTAAAGTACTTATTTTACAGTTCGATATATCCAATAGTTCTAGGGGCGCTTTTATTGGCTTTTGTAGTTGTAAGTTGGACAAACTCATTTGCAGTAACGGATTGTCTTTTAAATACAGCTTTCTCAATGAGGGCAGTTGAAATATTGTTTCTGGGAGGTTCATGATCATGTTGTTTGAGAGGTCCAAGGTCTGCAGAGAAGTTAGAGGTGCGAATGCGTTTTTGTCGATATTGTACATTTGATTCTCGGCTAAGTAAAGGTACTTTATGCTCGTATAATACGAGAAAGTATCAGGTTTGAGCTCCTGTAATCTATTTTCACTGAAGTCCAGGATCTGTAATCAGAAATGGTCCACATATGAGTATGTACTACTAATAAGAGATACCTATAGATAGTGGGTAATTAATAGTGTTAGTTGAGGGAGAAAGCGTCGGTGGCGTAATGCGTAAGGGCGTTGTCTCCCACCCGGGAGGCCCCGGTTCGAACCCCGCCACGTACCAATGTGTTTTCAAATTTTTAATTCATATGTACGTTTAATCGACTCTTTTACGGTGAAGGAAAACATTGTGACGGGGTTGACTAAGACCTAATCGCCCCTAATGTGCGTTAGGCTCGAGCCCCTCGGTGGGGACATTATATGAGCTGTGATGATGATGATGATGAGTTGAGGGAGGACACAGCGGACTACACTCCATCTTACAGAAGACCACAGGTAAATAACACTACATTTTTGTAGTGTTTTGTTTCTGTTGGCGAGTACGGTCGCTTGAGCTCCACAGGGTAAGGAATGGTATTATTTATTTACCTATTTAAAAACTTTATTTCACAAAGTCAGTACAACGGGGGGAATTAATGCTATACAGCATTCTCTACCAGTCAACCAGTAAGGTGCGTGAGAGAAAGTGTAGAAGGCAGGATCTACAAAACTGAAATATTTAGATTGGATTATTGAATTGGACCAGTGATAGCAGCGCGCGAGTGTTACGTCATTGCTGCCTGCAAACGTCTATGGGCTACGGTGGCTGCTTACCACCAGGCAGGCGTGGGCTTATCTGCCAACCATAACATAAAAAACACCAATGCGTATACTAGGTACTACCGTAAATTGAAATCTTATACAATATTTTATAATAAAGTTATAGGGAGCATTCGCCGCTCGAATGTTGAGCCCCTACCGTTAGCAAGTAGGTACGACCACTTTACATAATAGTGTTACCATCGGTGATTTAGTGTTTCCAAAACTCTACTATGTAGGTCCTAACTAACCCTGTCTCTATGGCTTATAGAGCAGTATATTATAAGAAATTTCTAAAAGAAAAATTCTGACGCTCGCCGGGCGCACCACGCATTAGACATCTTGATCCAGCAACTTTGAGCCCAGTCGTATATCATCTGTATACTTATGTGTGCGGGGCCCAATGACGTAGAAATTATAATATAGAATTCCTACGTCATTGGCGGGGCCTAGTACAAAATCTATGGCTAACACGCCTTCTGTTATTTCTAACAGAACAATTCTAACGTCCTGCTGAGGTGCCGTCCGCTGTGCATCAGAAGCGGACGATCGGTCAGAATTTTTCTAACAGTGTGCGAGATCTAATTCCAAATGTATGCACCGAGTGCCTTCAGCCGAGCGTCAGATTTTTTTTGTTAAAAAATTCTGATAATGTGCCGCCGCGCTAAAATGGCTTGACAACGCACGTTGACGAACTATGTGTGTGTTTTAAACGACGATCTCATCTCAGTGGTTGAGAATTCCAGTGAGACTCGCCTTCAGCCTTACTTAGAGGCCAAAAACTTCTCTGTCAAAGCTAAAAAGAAACGTGGAACGTGATTTACCTCAATCCCACCCTTAAGGCTGGGTATATACTGCAGCTTTAGTCCGACGCAGTACGCCCCGTACATGTCGTAGGCTCGTTCGTGGGTGCAGCGCCTCGGCTTCGTGTCAGTCAGCACTTCCATTTGTGTCACGCCCAGTGTTATGGTGTATGAGAAACATACTAGCGTTAGGGCTATTGAACCCTTGATTCTGAAATCGAAAAATAATGTTTTGTTAACATAATACGTACGTATAATATATAAGTACATATAATACGTACATAAATACATACAAAATAAATATTATCTAGACTGATTACTATTATTATCTTATTAGCATAGATTCATAGAATATTCTCTCAAAAAAAAATCCAAAGCTTCTAATGTAATCGAAGACCACTACATAATGTAGGCAGTTAATAGGTACGTACCTACCAAAAATTATTTATAACTAGCTTTTGCTGACTTCGTCCGCATGGAATAGTATTTTGGGCAGCCCCACACGGATCGAAATTTCAAAAACTAGAGCAGATATTTATTTTATTCTATCAGTGCCTAAATAAAAAGTTTCATGGTTTTATCTTCGAAAGTTCGATAGTGAGGAACATAATAATGTACTCTTTGGTGAGGAACATACAAACTTTAATCCCTTATTTCAACCCTGTCATGCTATTTTTTTTACAAAAATCGGTAGCTTATGTCCACGGTGTATTATGTATGTCCTATCTTAAGGTCCTATCAATATTTGTACTCAAAATCGTAGGCGTGAAAGCGTGACTTAGTTTGTTCTTCCATACGAACTTTCATCCCCTATTTGATCCCCACAAGGGACGAAATTTTAAAAACGCTAGAACAAATATTTATGTATTTCTATCAAGTTATAAAATTCAAAGTTTCATAATGTTATCCTCAAAAATGGCGAACTTCCATGCAACTTTTATCCCTTATTTCAAGCCTTTTTTTGCGACAAAAGGTAGCCTTAGTTATTCTGATGTATGATCTATATTTTTGTAACGTTTCATTAAAATCCATTGAGGAGTTTTTGCGTGAAAGAACCAAACATACATCCATCTATAGTATATCCAGACATCCATACAAACTTTCGCATTTATAATATTAGTAGGATAGACGATAGGGACTACTAGTAATTACATAGAATTATTTTATATTTTATTTATATATTTGTTCCAAAATTTATTTGTACCTAAATCTCAATTTGCCTCTGCACGTAAGTACTTAATTATTACAGGGGTATTTTATAATCTAGTTCAGAACCAGAACGCACTGAAGAACTACAGGTCAACTGATAAAGCATACATGTCTTGGATGGGGTTATCTGTTGCATTTGCATAGCTCTATGCATACAAAGCGCTAAGTATGCCCTTAAAACATTTTGTATTATCATTACAATACTCACTTCGAAAATGCCTCTATAGTTATAGATAATTATGTGGTAGAAATTTCGGAACGAAAAAAAGACGTACTAACGTAAGTAGTCACTGTCGCCTATAGAGGCATTTTCAGAAGTGAGTTTTGTAATGATAATAGAAATAGTCTCTGCCATGCTGCCAATCCTAGCACCAACTTTTACCTCGTGAAAGTCCAGCAACCTTACTCAGTGACAGAAAAACTAACGGTACGCGTACACCAAAACCGATTCATTGGCCGATGTCGGGTCAGAGATGTTCCTGTGCAGCTTAACTGAGTGAAGACGTGTTTACATATTCTATATCCATAATTAACGCCTTCAGATCGAAAACTATAGACTATAAGAGACAAGTAGTAGGCGGCGCACGGGCGAGCAATCTCAACATGTTCGGATTCGGGCCCTCTAAGGCCGTTGATAGTTGTAGCCACAGAAATAGCAATATTATTATTTCTGTGGTTGTAGCCACAGAACACAGGTTGTAGCGGTGTACGCGCTCTCATACTCTTACATCCCAAGTAGCACAAGTAGCAGTATAACATAGCACCTTTGGTGTAAATTGGAACATTTAGCTTTAATAACCACTTATTAAGGTTCAACCGTGATCTTTAACCTATGAATTACACTTTAATCGTTATAATAGCATTATATAAGTAATAATGGATACTCTTGTTACGGTATTTGAGTAGAAAATGCTGTCAAAAATGCTTTCTTGCAGCATTTAGCATCTTTATATTACATTGGCTGCTTAAGACAATTTTAATGGTATAAAAATATGATAACTGCTGTATGCAGGTGTCGGGTTACACCGTAAAAATGCTGGTTTATAACAGTTCCTAGTGAACTATCGTACAGCCTAAAGTATCAGTTTGGTGTAAATTTACAATGGTTTAATTCCAAAAGTGGCATATCGGTTCACCGAAGTTTTGTTACGCAGCATTTATGAAGCGCTATTTTCTTATTACTTATCACCATTAAATATATTGTTTTCTATAATTTGTTTATAATCAATGCGCTTTATTTATGCTAACTATATACCTACTGCCAATAATAATAATAATAAAGCATAATTTATGCTATTAAAAATTAAACAGAAAAAAAATATATGTTTTACGAACATTTTTGTTACATATTTTTAATCAAAAATGTAATGTATACGAGGCGCTTAAAAAATTTGTTAAAAATTGATATATACCTAGATTCACAGAAAACTCGCGTCCCCAATTGATTTTACGATATTAACGTGATAACAACAATAACAAAACAAAACATTAACCATATAAAATTCCACTTTGACATTAACAGTTCACAGACACCGTAGAATATTTAAAGACGAATGTCAAAATAGTACACCAAAAATTTAAAACGGCGTTATCGAAAACTTAAAGATGCTTAAGATGACCGTGAAGAGCGTATTTTTAGTGCCTTCGCTGCTTAAGAGGTAACGTGTGTCCTATTAAATATCTGATACACAGCATAGTGAACCATAATAACTCTAATATAATGCTACTATAATGCCGTTATAACGAAATGTGAACTAAATGTGAACTATTGGCTGTATAATTTGTGCCCATTTAAGAGTTATAAGGGCTGAGAATGCGCTGTAAACACCTTTATAACACCAGCATAAACAGCTTTTAGTATCTAGGTATACCATAAGGCAGCCGCTGTACAGCCTTTATGTGCTACTTGGGATACGTTTGATGCGATCGGCAGAGTATGGCCGATGATTAGACGGCCGATCCTAGCTCAGCCGATAACGGATTTGAAGTAGGTACGCAAGCCGAAACAAAATATTATGGGCTTTATATGAAGCCAATTGCCAAATGCTCTTTTCAACTCTTGGAAATATGAGCACGCACGATAGTGTAGTAGATAATCCCGTACTACGGTAAATCTTAAGGTTTTCCAGTAAATCCTAAGATTTGCCAACTTTTAATAGCAAAAGACCGAACCTTTCTGTGATCATAGTTCATTTCGAATTTAGTATTTAATTTCATTACGACAATTAGGTATACCTACGTAATACCTACCACAGAAGTAATAAATGAACCCACCTATGATTTTATTACTTTGTGCTAATACTGCCTCTTATTATTGGGCTGTATGTAGTTGTAGGTACCTGTTTTATTCCCTTGATATTTTTTTCCAGACTATAGAAAAATTTGATTTAGTTGTTCTTTATTTATTCTTGCATCAATAGTTTAGTTATGATATGAATAAGTTATAAAAGAAGGTCGATATTCCTATTATCGTATAATCTCAACGCAATCTTTTATCTAGGTATATTTACTCCAATATAAAGTCGCATGCCTGATTAAGTGATGATGTGACCCTGTATTATATTTCAGCGTACTAAGATAGGAAATTTATTCGTTGTATGATAAAGCCAATGATAATGAAATGTTCAAGATAATAAATGTATTACAACACCTTTATGTATAGGATTTAGATTTAGGCTAATATGACATAGGAGCGAAACGCATTTGTTTTGGAGACCAATTAGAAAAAATGCTAGAGACTTATCTAATAAGAAAACAGGTGCGGAGACGTGTTGCCATTTAATTACAAGTTTACAATATTTCGGACTGAGATGAATGGACCTTTTGATCACGCTGGTTTAGGCTCATAAATTCTTGTTGTTATTATGATACATTTTTATTGATGAGCGATAGTCGCGCGGGTACATAAATAGTTAATTAAGAAGAAACAACTTCAATCTGGCGATTTATAATGTTTCTTTTTCATGGCACAATTGGTCTTGGTACCCCACGGGGGACTAAGCTGGTCCCTCATTGGCAAGTAGCGTTCTAGCTTAAAATCTTTCGCCTTCTTTTTACACCTTTATCTTCGACTAAATAATGAAGTACTCTTCAAATGTATCTATAGATGTAATTAGGTTTTCTGAATTTGTAGTAGCAATTTCCAAATTGTAAACAACAGTGAAACTTTGACCGACTACATTTAACTAAAGCAACAATATGTTGGTAATGGTGATACTGTGATATCAGACCCTGTTGTAGTCATTTTATTCAAATTTCTCGGGCTTTGACCCGATAATACCAAGTGTGATCACGTGTCAATTATAAGTGTAGACGCTCATACTTATGTGATGCGATAACATACTAGAAATAGTCACAGATTACTTTTGTGTAATGCTTACAACTGGTTTGAGATTACTCCTTGAATTTTTGCGAAAAGAGGTAATTTTAAGGTCCTTAAAACTATGAATTGTCAATATACCATGATCTTCATCCCCTACTCCGTGAAGCTATAGAAACGATGCTCATCCAGCGAGAGAGCCAAAACCCTATGAGGAAGTAGTGCAATTTCTGTATTCTGAAAGGTAGAGCGGCTAATACGCTCTGCCTTTACCCAGATTACCCTCATTTCAATGGCACGTTCTTATTATTTTTTTCCTTTTGCTAAACACTACCTACTGAATCATCATGTCACCAAAATGGCAATTGTGAGCTATTAGGAATATTACTGGATCTTTTCAGAGTAATTGACATCACGGGGCTTAACCAGTTGCTATCACCGCTGAGTGTATTACAATAATAAATTATGAAGTTCATAAAGATAAACGGTATAGGTCAACTTGGTAACTTCTATATTTCTCTGAACTGTTACTTTGTTGATAAAACTTCTCGCATGCTTTTTAAAAACACCAATTGTCTGTTCATAAGGATAAATATGAATAACAATGTTCGTACTTACGTAAATAATAATATAATGTAACATAAAAAGATAGAAGGAAAAATAGACAGCATGTGAAAAATATATTAGTCTGGGAAAACAAACAAAGTTTTAGGTATTGCTTCAACCTTTAGATTCATTAGTAATCTTTTAAATTGGGTACTAATTACCATAAATATTGACCAGTTCTATGTAATCAAACCCAACAACCAAAGTTAGAGTAGATACGGATGACAAATCCTCGCGGAAGTGTTTCCAGAATAATGCTATTTACATCGCTCTGCCGACGGCACACCTATAATTTTCCTCCGTCACATGGTGACATTGTAAAACAGCTTTGTTATTCTTATGTCAGCAGAGATAATGAAAATAATAGACGCAAAATTAATATCAAATTAGAGGGTTAAAGTAATGCAATATAATAGTGTGCTGCAGCGTTTAATGGATGGCGTCCTCGCGCAGACAAATGCATGTCTTTCTGTCTCTCATTGCTCTGACATCACTCTTTGACTCTACATCAGGGAAATGGGATAAATTATTGTTGAAAGTCGTCTTCTCACGTGAGTAAAATTTGTAGCTTGGGAAAACATTGAAAAAAATATAAGTCGAAAACATTACGCAAATTCGTGTAATAAAGAAAATCTTCACACTTAGAAAAAACGGCTTTCGACAATAATGTATTTTTATTATACGCAGATATTTATACAATGAAAAATTCTCGCTGTGACCATTTTGAGATTTTAGATCTTTTTTAAAAAGGTTTGGACCACATCTCTGAATCCACTCTTCTGAATTTTCTTACTTCGCATTATAAAAAAAAATTAAGTATTTCTTTATAAAAAGGACTTTGCAAATGTCTCCATCGCAGTTCGCATTCCCGACGGTAAGCGGAATGGACTCCAAATATAATCATAGGTAGTGCGAGAGATAAATATGTGTAGGCACTACCCACGCTGACAAGAAAGAGAGAGGGAGAGAGAGAGAGAGAAAATGCATTTTTTTCTCTCATCATTTGAATAGAAACAGCGAACACGTGAGCTAACAGAGAGTACAGTGACTTGATTGAGTGACATAGAAATTAGATGGAAATTAGTTTCCTTAAGGCACGTATTATAGAAGGAGTCTCAAGAATGAACGCTGACTTGAGCGTCGTACGTCTCTAACACTTTGTGCTTGATAGAAAATGACAAACGATTCATAAGACATGATTGATTTCTTAGTGTCATTCTGTAATACGAGCCTTAGTTTACCTACGTAAGTACTTACTACCGGCATTTTTACAAACCTCTGGTGAGTCCTACACACGACGCATCGTATAGTCCATGGTGCGGTAGGTTCCTATAGATTTTCCATCGTAATATAGAGAAAGGTAATTACGTATCATAAACTAACATATTTATTTTCTTTTGTTTTCTTTTTATTAATACAGTAAGTAGGTACTTTGTTATCAGTTTCAGATAATAACCCACAACATAACTGAACCGAATTTACAGTTAAAGAAAATTTTGTTATAATTGACCATGGCCCACATGCTGTGTTTATTATTTGACTATAATACTTTAACAAGGACAGTTGGAATACACTTACTTAATTCAGTTATTTACCTTTTACTGATAGCGAATGAGATAAATTTGGTAGTAGCTATGAAGATAATAATTCAAGGCGTACCTTGGCGTATTAACCGTAGTTAAAGATTTTTAACTTGGTACTTTGTCAGTGGACCTTATAAAACTATTAGTTTTTTTTAAATTAATACTTAAGTATACAAATATTTTGATATTACTGCGCTATTATTTTTCAATTATGCTCGTGGTATGCTCTATGTTAGACTTGAGCCACTTTTCTCGATCACTATCTCTCTTCGCTTTATTTTATACAATTGTCATGACTCTTTCTTTATTGAGTTTTCACATGCGAAAGGTCAACTCTGTAAAATTATGTGCCCTGTGCCCGTAGTGTAAGTTTTTTCGTCTAAAAAACGATACTTTTATAGTTGTGTTAAGAGCTCAATTTGTATGGGAATAATAATTTGCGCTTCTTTCCGCTAGGGGCGCTATTCACGTTTCCTATACAAATCGAGCTCTTAACGCAACTACATAGTTGCGTATTTTAAACGAAAAAACTTACACTACGGGTACTGTATACACACACGTTACTGGATTAATTTTGGGTCAAAAAATATAGCAGATAACTACCCTACTCCAGTCCCTACCCTATATAATCGGTGCCGTTCACGATATCGACCACAGAACATAGAAAGAGGTTCTGTGTTCCGTGGCATCGACGATGGCTGTATCGAAAACTTTCTTATCGAAAACATCGACGGGTCTCTGCATCGACAGTACACCACATTAATGGTAGACATTTAGAGTGGATCTATTTTTTTGAGGTTGTGTTGTTTTTAGGGCTTTTTGTATTTTATTAGACTTAAGTAACTAATACATAGTTGCCTAATCTCTAATAAAATCTGTGGCCTGCATGCGTCTCAGCCTTATGAGTACATGCAGGCCACTTATTTTACAATGTTGTATTTAATGCTAACAATGTTGTATTAAAGCAGTTCCTCAGGCTGTTAGGGAGTGGACCTATTAGGTCACGTCAGTTAGGTTAGAAAGATATTTAATTTTTTTATTTTCCCGTTTTTAATTTCGAACGAAGTTATTTTATTTAAAAAAATATATTTTTTGATTTTTAGTGTTGTAAGTACTTATATAGAAATTTTCAGGAAACTATCTTGAGATGTTTTAGACAAACAAGTAACAAAATGGGAATGATATCATCGATGTCAATTAAATAGGCATTATTAGATGTTGCTCAAATTAAATGGGACCACTTGACAAGCACCAACTTCCGAATGTTAAGAGTTAAGAGAGTCATCAAATCCCAGCAGGAAGTTATGAGGTAACACACATAAAAAACATAGGTACTGTCGAATTGAGAACCTCCTCCTTTTTTTGAAGTCGGTTAAAAACTGTGACTAAAACAAAGTAGCACAGAAGTAAATAAGGACGACGGTATCAGTCTGTGAAGCGCCAGAACCAAAAAGACAGAATCAGAACAGAATCATCCCAAAAGGTAAAAAAAAAACACTAATTAATCAACACTATGTAGATATCAATAGCTCTTAGAACAATATAAAACTAGAAAGAATAATTCGAAGTTTCTGTCGAAGTAACGCCTGATTATGTAACATAATATTGGCAGATCTAACAAAACATAGAGAAGAATCAATTAACGCACCATCGATTCAAAAATAAAATATCAGCTGTAATCAAATCTGTTAAATCGTGTTCACAATGCTTTACCTGTATTACTTAATCACTAAGACTTAATAATTTTTAATCTTATCACTGTTAATTTATTGATATAGAAAATGAATTAATAGTTTTAAATTCGTTTATTTCGTTCGGTCTTTGACTTTACTCTACTCTGGCTACAATACGATACAGAGAGACACTATAAATTCAAACAAAGAAGCCGTAACCGAGTATTGGTTATTATTTTTACTTTCTCGTAGGTAGTATAGAGGAAGTCTTGTAATCGTCAAAAAATTTGACCTCGAGATTTTGACGGACTTACACGTTTTGGACCTCCCTGAGTCCAAAAATACCGTTTTTGGAATTATGTCTGTGTGTGTGTCTGTGCTTTACCACGATGACTCGAGCATGCGTTAACTTATTGCAACCAAATTTAACATGCGTGTATGACATTAAAATATAAGGTTTCTATCAACTTTTGAGCCGTCGATCACGAAAGTTAAGAGCCATTTCACGTTTTTGCACGAATTTCGGAGATTTTGGAGTCCTATATCACAATCTTAAGGAATACCCAGATATTATTTAATAATTGATAAAAATAGGCCAATCTATGTTGTTGACGTTTAATGAAACAAAATTACTAAAACTTATTTGATTAATTTGTAATGTTCGATCTCCCACAGCCGTTTTGCTGAAAAACATTCGCAGACTCAATTTCAAAGTCCTTATTCTATGTTAATGTTAAAATGATAAACGTAAAAAAATATAGGAATCATCGGACATATCTTCCAGTCGGTACTTAATGAAATAGATTCTTGAATTTCATTACCATTTATGAGTAAAAAAATAAATGATTTGGCAAATTTCTAACATTAACATAATAATTTCATCGCCAATTTTGGTTAAAATACATCGTAATAAGTAAAATAAAATTATCCCAAAATAAACAATATTCCTTCGACTTTTGATTTCTAGAGTTATTTGGTCAATATCAACAATAAATTTGTCAATATATTTATATGAAATGTGAAATAAATTAGTATAAATCACGATGCACAAGCGTGCTCCGATTAGTCTGACGCGAGCGTCCTTCCAGGTAGGACCTGTGCTATTTTTTCCCGCGTCCCGATATTCGTTCGCTCGTATCGAGTAGTCATAATCATACTGCGACAAATAGTTTTGATATATTTTGAGTTTTGTTTTTGGATTTAAGTTTTGTTAGTTATTAAATATGTTGGTATAAGAATTATACTAGTAGTTTGTATAATAATAACATTCTTTTTATTTATTTATTTTTAGCTATGGGTCGCAAGGATAGTTATTACCGTTGCGTTAAAAAAAGGAAACGCGATAATTCTGCAGCCTTAAAAAAAGCAAATAATTTATTTTTCAACTTGGCCGAAATAACGATATACTTGAGCAATATTATGATGTCCTGAAGCTGATTTGATGACGGAGCTGGAAGCTGGTTATAAACATACACATAAACATATCATCACGCTTTTATCCCCGAAGGCATAGGCAGAGGTGTTAACACCCACATTTCGCCAGATATGATTAGGTCCCCATGTAATAGGTGGCGAGCCTGTTGCCATGCACCGGGCACAATGTAAGGCAAGCAATATTCACAATCCCCACTTCCTTATAATATTATAAATGCGAAAGTAACTCTGTCTGTCTGTCTGTTAAGCTTTCACGTCTAAACCACTGAACCGTTTTTGATGAAATTTAGTCCAAATATAGATTTGATCTCGGGGAAGGACATAGGCTACTTTTTTATCTCGAAAAAAAGTTGAATGGGTTGAAATAGGGGATGAAAGTATGTAGAAATAGCTAAGTGGTTTTCTTGTTACAATCGAAATCAAAAATATTGAACGAAGAAAAAGCGAAGCTATATGACACTGTGATTTTATATTATTATTTTATTTTACTGGTATTTGTTATGTTTGCACTAAAACTAATAAATGAACGTAACTCAAAAATATATATAATCCCGAAATCCTTGGCAATTTGTCTATTAAATTAAATCGTAAAACCACTAAAATATCACGGGATCGCAATGATATGCGTGGATGTATTATGGATAACGAAATTTAGTGAAAATTCCCTTGATACAAAACGCGACAACAAACTGATTTGAATATTAAATCACTGATATTTGCTTTATTTGTTGCACATATAAAACACAAATATATACTATCCCGAAATCCACGATAATTCGTCATTAAAATGAACTCTTAAAATCACTAAAATATCACAGGATTGCATGGATATACGTGGATGTATTGTGAAGTAGTTTGACGTGATAACGTCTTATAAATCGACGAAAGCCGACTGCACAAAAAGACATGATTCTTTGTCACGTTCCGCCTGAGGAGAGTATGCAATCGAGAGCGCGGAATAGGCGATAGAGAAGCACGATCGGTATTTACGTTAACACGTAAAATTATCGTCCGTAAACAGGCTTTACAGACAACCATTTTTTTCAAAAATATTCACCATATCAAAGCCTTTCGTAATATCTGTTTAAGATTAAATCTTTAGAACACCAAAATTTATACAGATCAAGTAGATATCCGTGGATGTAGGTACGTGAAATCACAAACGTCATTTAATACTAAAGGGTAACGGCTTTTTTTTTTAAGCAAGTGGTTATTTTAAAAATACATATCATCTCACTTTTTATTGTAATATATCTTTAAGAATAGAGCGATAAGTCATTGAAATATCTTGGGATCACCCCGATATCCATGGATGTAATATGGAATCAAAAAATTCACATTAGTTACCATAGCCATATAACCAATAAAAAAAAAGTATCGGAGGAATATATAAAAAAATATGGTTAGTTATACTGACCGCTCCACCAACGGCATCTTCGATGTGTGTCAATGTGTGTGACGCTGTATGATATTTTTTTATTCTTATTTTATTCAGAGTTCCCTACCCATAGGGAACTCTGAATAAAACAGGGTGCCAACGGGACCCGATTAATATGCCACCGCTATGTGTCTGTCTCTCTGTCATATGGCTACATCTCTTACCATAATAGGTAGGCACTTTAAATATTCACAGAATACCTTTATGCTTTTGTGGCCGCCATAACAATACCACCTTCACCCATCTCTCATTGATCAATAACTATTGTGCTGTAATACGTTCTTTAGTATGAGTATCATGAAACACGGACAGTAGATAGGTATCTATAAAAAATATCTTTAAAACACATTAAATATGTACTAACCAATACAAAAAAAACATTAAGGATCAAGATTATTTCGCAGACGATAGTTCTACTCACGCTGCCAAGTACGCGCACACAAGCGTGCAGCGCGTAAAAAACCTAAAGTCGAGCGCTTACGATCGGTGAAATGGCTCTTAAGCAACCAAATTCAAATTCAAATGGTTTATTGCATTCCATAAGTACAGAAGGTGTTACATAAATTGTGTGCGCGGTTGGTACTCGGATGGGTGACCAAAATTTAATATGCATGTATGACATCAAAATGTAAGGTTTCTATCAAACTTTGAGTCGTGTCCGGTATACGAGAAAGTCAAGGGGAGACCTCTCCCGATTTTTTCGCAAATCTTTGTATATCTCCTTCTTACAATCCTAGGTCATTCAACCAACAAGAACAAGAAGACAACAAGTACTCGTGTTGAGAGTCTCCATTTTAAACTCAATGTACCGTACAATTGTCTGTTACTTTATGTACATTTTCACTTGATATTGGCGCAATGCGTAATCTTTCTGTGTCGCGATCGCCATCCATTTAAAAAGAAGAAGAAGGAGACTAGAGAACGGTATCTTGAATGGGGAAACAAAGATGTTGTTGGAGAGACATGCATGGTCATTTCCATCGTGACTTGACACAATCATCATTGCAAAAGGAAAATCTAAACGTGTTGAGAGACTCCATTTTTAACCTCAATCAACCGTACAATTTTTGTTACCTACTTTATTTACAATTTCACTTGACATTGGCAAAATGCGTACGCTTAATGCGACGCGAGGCCATTAATTAAGAATAGAATAAAAGGAGACTAGAGAGTCTCCTTATAGAAAGTTATATGAAAGGGAAAAAATATTAAGTTACTCAGTAGCTTCTACGGGAAAACTAAGATGTTGTTGGATGTCACCCAGATTACTCATTAAAAAGTGTTCATTTGCCCCGTGCATTGACACAATCATCAGTGCAGTTCCTTCTTTACAAGACCTTGTGAAATCAGTAGGGATACCCGTTCTATTTGCTCATCCGTTTATATTTCGAAATAGGGCATAGATATTAAGGGTATATTTTGCATGACAAAGTAGGTATACTCCTCACCGCACCCCAAATACTAACCCTCGAAACTAAAACTAAAGGTGACAAAATGAGAATCAAGTTCACAAGAAAAGTTCCGATTGTTTGAAACGTGTTTACTTTGTTTGATACAGAATGTTCTAGAATTAATTTTAACGTCTTAATCAATTCACGATTTCTACAATCACAGCTGTATGAAAAAAGTTACAATAATAAATTAGTCATAGTAGGCACGCAAATTTAGATGGCCTGGTTTTGTTTGATATCTCAATTCATTTTCTATTTGGTAATTGAAAGAAAAACCTACTTACGGAATAGCATACATTTTTCGCCACAACGTTTGTTGCTACAACGTCATTCGCTCTAGTGACATTCGCTTTAATGACCTTTCGCTCCAGCGTACCACGCCAAAAGTTTTTCGCCACAACGACCTTTCACTACAACGTCATTCGCTCTAGCGACATTCGCTTCAATGACCTTTCGCTCCAGCGTATCACGCCAAAAGTTTTTCGCCACAACGACCTTTCTCTACAACGTCATTCGCTCTGGCGACATTCGCTTTAATGACCTTTCGCTCCAGCGTACCACGCCAAAAGTTTTTCGCCACAACGACCTTTCGCTACAACGTCATTCGCTCTAGTGACATTCGCTTCAATGACCTTTCGCTCCAGCGTACCACGCCATAAGTTTTTCGCCACAACGACCTTTCGCTACAACGTCATTCGCTCTAGCGACATTCGCTTTAATGACCTTTCGCTCCAGCGTACCACGCCAAAAGTTTTTCGCCACAACGACCTTTCGCTACAACGTCATTCGCTCTAGTGACATTCGCTTCAATGACCTTTCGCTCCAGCGTACCACGCCAAAAGATTTCGCCACAACGTCATTCGAAACTACGTACCGGACCCGTGCTACAAGAGACAAACAAATTTTAGTCATCTTTGATGCTATGAAACCATGCTGTATTCAAATCTATTTTTAAATGTATATGTAGTCAGTCACAGAACTACGAATTTTACCGTAATTACTTAACTAATTTGTAGAGGACAGCGCGCCGCGATCGGTCTACCAGTCACTAACTGCAATACCTCCGTCCGATATACCCTCCCGTTTTTTGGAACTCAAGGTTGAATATTGAAATCGATCGTTGAGACTAGTGATAAGTGCAATAGGTATAAAATGTATATAGCCAATGTGTTTTACAATAAATTAAGTGAACTACCGATGAGACTTTTACTTCCAAAGAAAACAACAAGAACCTTCCTACAACCTAGCTTCACTTCACAACAATTCGAATACAGTCCACAACAGTTTCCTGGTCCTTCGAGCCGGATTTCAAGAACTCGCACCAGGACACAACAGTTTCCTGGTCCATCGATTGCCGGATTTTAAGAACTTAATTGAAGAAACCCGCGCCAGGACACAACAGTTTCCTGGTTTCATCGCTCACCATATTTAATGCAAGAGAAAATGGTGAGGACACGCTCTCAAGAACGCGTACCAAAAACCGTGTTTACCGATCCTCCGCGTTCTCCGTCGGCAAACGCAAGCCAAGGCGCGGCACGTTCGGGTGGTTTGATCGACGCCACTCTTCGCGACCGACTTGAGGCATCAAGCAACGCACCTGCGGACTACAACAGAGACGCGACTGTCGCCATGGGCGCCGAGGGGGGGGGCTATAGCGCCGAAGCGCTGCACACCTCTGCGCACCTTTCGCGTCTCTCTCGTCCGAGCGAAGCTCAACGCGCTGAGTCACCACGTCGCCCGTCACCTTCGAGGTCCAGAGCATCACGAAGATCGACTAGCAGCGCCGTGGCCCGCATACGGAACGCACAATTGGAAGCGGAAGAGCGACTAGCAGACATAAGGAAGAAAGAACTCGCAATTGAAACAGAAATAAGGAAGAAAGAACTCGCAATTGAAACAAGTCTCATCAGGAAGAGGTTAGCCGTCGACATCGAGAACATTCGAGAAGAAGAAGTCGACGTAGAAGGCTCGTGCGTCGCCGACATCAACGAGCGCATCGATAGCTGGCTGCAACAGAACGTCGAAATTCCCTCCGTGCGACGGGGGGAGAGAATTACTCCGGGACACAAGGCGCCTACAACCGACGACGCCGTCCCTACGCAGGCGCTGCGGACCCCGTTGACCGTACGGGGGGAGCAACCGACATACGCAACCCAGCGGCACCACGAACGGGTGCACTTCGATGAAAACGACGCTCGCCGACCGCGATCACCGACGCCAACACGACGACAGAAGGGGATCGAGCAACTCACAGAAGCGTTCGAGAGGATGTCCCGGGTGCGCCCCGCGCCCCGGCAGGCCACCGAGTTGCCAACATTCTCCGGCGCCGTCAACGAGTGGCTACCCTTCAAAGCGGCGATGATAGAATCCACCGCCACTTACAATTTCGCGCCCACCGAGAACATGGCCCGCCTTCGAAACTGTCTACGAGGGGAAGCTCGCGAAGCAGTCGCCGGTCTCCTGTGTACCGTATCAACCCCCGCACAAGTAATGCGCACACTGGAACAATGCTTCGGTCGACCAGAGTTCATCATAGACAAGGCGATGGAAGACTTGCGCCGCCTGCCGCGCCTGGGGAGCTCCGCCAACGAAATCAACACGTTCGCAGTAAAACTCCAAAACATCGTATGTGTGCTACAAAACATAGATCGCCGTGACTATCTACACTACCCGATGCTGCCGAGGGAGGTACTGGAGAAGCTGAGCCCCTACTTCCGCGCCCGGTGGTGCGACTACGCGAAACAACGCATGCGCAGCAGCGACCCACAACTCGTCTTGCTGTCACAGTTCCTGATGGAGGAAGCGGACCTGGCGCTACAGTTTACGTACTCGTCGCACCCGGTTGCGGCTGCGATACCGAAGACGTCCCGACTAGCAACATCGGCTCCGACGGGCGCCGTGAAGAAGAAGGTCAACATATATACAACTACTGCAGACACCGCATTTCCTGTGAAGAAGACGGACGCCACAGCACCGCCGCAAGAAAGAAAATACGTGTGTACGAGCTGCAACGAAGAACATCTGCTGCCAAACTGCAAGAAGTTTCGAGCAGCCAGCGTCGACGAAAGATGGAAGATTGTCAAGGACAACGGCGTGTGCTTCAAGTGTCTGGAGAGCCGCCACCGACGTCAACGCTGCAACAGGGGAGCGTGCGGTCTGAACGAGTGCCGCCGCCCCCACCACCGCCTGTTACACTTCGAAGAAAGAAGAGAAGAGTCCAGGACGCCGGAACACGCCGCTGCCACTGCCGCCGAAGAGAACGTGTCAGTAGCTGTCGCCGCCGCCGAAGACAGAAGCATGGTGCTGCTGAAGGTGGTTCCAGTCACCGTGGGAGGCCCGAAGGGGGAAGCGGACACCTACGCGCTACTGGACGAAGGCTCTACCGTGTCGCTGATGGAAGAGGAACTGGCAAGACGACTGGGATTCAAGGGGCCTACGCGACCGCTTCACATCCACGGCGCGACATCCAGCAGCCGAGAAGTCAACAGCCAACTCATCGAGGCAGAGATCAAGAGCAAGAGAGGCGCCGACAGTCACCGGGTGAAGATGCGCACCACACAGCAACTGGTACTGCACAGTCAAGCAGTACCGGCCACGCTGCTGAGTCATGCGCACCTCCAGGATTTGAACAAAGAAGAAGTCTGCTACAAGAAGACGAAGCCGCAGCTGCTGATAGGCGCCGACAATTGGCACCTCATCGTGTCACGGCGAGTTAAGATGGGCCGAAAGAACGAACCGGCCGCTTCTCTCACCGAACTCGGTTGGACGATCCACGGCACTGTACCGCGGTCTTTATATGACAGAGACTGCGCGTCGATATTGCACATGTTCACACCGAACCACAGCGACGCAGAGAACAAGCGACTGGAAAGAATAGTCGAAGAACATTTCGAAATCGACGCGCCGGGGGTCGCGGACTCCGAACGACAAGCCGTCGAGATCTTCGAAGCCACCGCCCGACGAGTAGACGGCCGCTTCGAGGTGCAACTACCGTGGCGCCGAGACGATGTCGCCACGCTGCCAAGCTGCAACGCCGCACTTGGACGATTGCAACCAATCGAAAAGAAGTTTGAACGAGAGCCAGGCTTCGCTTCGCAATACGAACACGAAGTTGAGGCACTGCTGTTGAAGCCATGCGACGGGACCGAAGAGAGCAGCAAGAGGCAGCTACCGCACTTCACGGTTTTCGATCCCAACAAACCGGGGAAGCTGCGCCTGGTATTCGACGCCGCGCTGCGCATCAGCATCAGAGACGAGGTGAACTTCGTGCACGCACAAGCAGGGTTCAAGCTGCGCGAGTGGAACTCCAATGCACGCGCAGTCAGAGAACACGTCGAAATGGGGCTCCGATCGAACAACCCCGCCTGCCTGGCGTCGGCACCAGACAAGACACTCGGCCTGTTGTGGGACGCTAAGCTAGATCAGCTGGCTTTCAACACGACGCTACACAGAGTTCCAGAGGAGGTCATCGGGCGACAGCGCACACCAACAAAGCGCGAGGCCCTATGTGCGGTCATGTCGCTATACGACCCGCTGGGCCTGCTGAGCCACTTCACGATACGAGCCAAGATCACACTGCAGGATCTATGGAGACACAAACTTGGATGGGACGAGCCCCTGCCTGACGCCGAAGCTGACGACCTCGCATGCTGGTTGCGAACGCTACGAGGCAGCGTCGCGCAATTACGCCTGCCGCGCTGGTACGGAGCCGCCGAACAGAGAGAGCTGCACGTCTTCTGCGATGCAAGCGAGCAAGCCTACGCCGCCGCTGCATACTGGAGGACGCGACGCATCGACGGCACCATCGACGTCACCCTGGCCGCAGCCAAGGCCAAGGTGGCCCCCATCAAGACAAAAAGTATACCCCGCCTAGAGCTACAGGCGGCGGTCATAGGAACGCGCCTCGCCGACGCTGTCGTCACCGAGCACGTGTGGGTACCAGATCGTACTGTCTACTGGACTGACAGCCGCACGGTGCTACACTGCATACTACGCAACGCACGACGCTACACGCCTTTCGTCGCGCACCGTCTGGGGGAGATAGCCGAACGCACCGAGCCCGAACACTGGCGATGGGTGCCTACCCTGCACAACGTAGCCGACGACGCGACGCGCACATCGAGCACGCCCATAGCCGCCAACGACAGGTGGCTCGACGGGCCTGCCTTCCTGCTTGGACCAGAGGACACTTGGCCAATAGAACAGGAAGCCGAGAAGATGTGGATCCAGAGGGCACAGCAAGACAGCTTCGAACCGAAGATCCGAAGCCTACAGGATGGGAAGGGAATCACCCGGTCCAGCTCGCTATACAAGCTGGACCTCACCCTGCGGGACAGCGTGCTGTGCTTGAACGAACGCATACGTAACGCCAACGTACCCCGCGACATAAGGGAGCCTACGATCCTGAACGGCAGGCACCCTTTTACAGGCCTGCTGGCGATGAAGGAGCACCGACAAGCACACCACGCCGATCGAGAGGAGCTTGGCCAGCGACACCGCACAAGTTGGCGATTCATCCCTCCTGGGGCTCCTAATATGGGGGGAGCCTGGGAGCGCCTGGTGCGGTCAGTGAAGGTCGCGCTGACCAGCGTCCTGCACGAAAAGACACCGACCGAAGAAGTGCTGGCAACACTACTGACCGAGGCCGAGCACAGTATCAACGCTCGGCCCCTCACCCACGTTTCCGTCGATCCTCATGATCCGGAGGCGCTGACACCGAACCATTTCCTGTTGGGAACCTCCATGGGCCTACCACACACGGGACCCTGCGACCCAGCCGATCGACGCGTCTGGCGAGCGAGTCAAGCGCTTGCCAACGAATTTTGGCGGAGATGGGTGCGCGAGTACCTTCCTACACTCGTGCCCCGTCAAGCTGCCGCCACACCCGGAGAGAAGCAACTCCAACGAGGCGACTTAGTCGTGATCGCCGACCCCAACCTGCCACGAAACGTATGGCCCCGAGGAGAGGTCATCGAGGTGCACCCTGGCCCCGACGGCCGAGTGCGCTCCGCCGACGTCCGCACACGAGGAGGGATCCTGCGACGTCCAACTACCAAGCTCGCCGTCCTCCCAGTGAAAGATGGCTGCGACGAGTCTACGCCGGGGGGAGAGCTGTAGAGGACAGCGCGCCGCGATCGGTCTACCAGTCACTAACTGCAATACCTCCGTCCGATATACCCTCCCGTTTTTTGGAACTCAAGGTTGAATATTGAAATCGATCGTTGAGACTAGTGATAAGTGCAATAGGTATAAAATGTATATAGCCAATGTGTTTTACAATAAATTAAGTGAACTACCGATGAGACTTTTACTTCCAAAGAAAACAACAAGAACCTTCCTACAACCTAGCTTCACTTCACAACATCCATACAGTCCACAACATAATTAGTAACTTTCTGTAAAAAGGAAAAAAAATCTTCACCAATTACTAGGAATTTCAAAAACATGACATTCTTCAGTTACAGGATACAGCGGTTGCTACGACAATTGAATAGTTTTTTTCGTAGCACGGCAAATGCTACGAAACGTAGAATATTATGTAATCTGACATAATTCAAATACTTAATGTATTTCTTTGCATTAAGTTAATGATTTATAATAGATAGATTCACTAGCTGTGTTGAATTTTAATATGGATGGAAAATAAAGAAAACTATGTCAACCTACATACAGTAGTTGTTATATTTATTCAAGTGTAAACCTATTTTTGTATGTAGGTTGTTATTGTGTATGTAAAATTTTGCAGTCAGAAATACTTGACCTAAATATGTTTAAACTATGTTAGCTTGGATAAGTAGGTGGTCACTTGTTATATCTACCATGTGTAGGTACAGTCAGCATCAGAAGTAGATTAACGCTTTAGAACCATCACAGTCTATAGACGTCTACCATGTTATAGCAACGCCAGCGCTTGTGCAATAATAGTTGCCACCATTTTGTATGAATGATTATTATCATCATCATAACAGCCTTAATTTATAATTCGACCCACTGCTGGGATACAAGGCCTCTCCTTGTCATCCATCGAAGGAGGTTTAGGTAGTAGTCCACCACGCCGAATACGGATTGCTAGGCGGAGTATATGGTGATCAATACCCCTTTGCTGATCCATTAGTCGCCTTCTACGACACCCATTAGAGGATATGGGATGATGCTATTCTACTCTGCCGGCATCACACGGCGAATGAATGTTTATTATGACAGGCACTCGAGTGTTCTACCTCTGATGTTGAACGTATCAAACATCCTGTAAATAAATGTGAAAATACATCGGAAATTATAGTTGTCATTTGGTATTTTACATACACTATAAACAAAATCTATAGTACCTATGTGCTTCGTTTAAACAAAAGTTAATCGTAAAATTAGCTTTAATTAGCCAGAAATGCAAAAGTATCCTCCTACATCTGCCAAGGGTCTTCCAGTCAAGTGTCTTAATTGTTAGAGGTCAAATTAATTGAGTTAGTGCTCCACTGGCCGAAGTTTCGCGGAATAAAACTGTTGATAACGTGAGTAATTTCGAACATAAGAAATAATAAGTAACTGTCGAAGAAAATAAATTTTAGGTACTTGTTTCGTTGATAGAGATAACGGACTCAAAAATTGAAGTAAGTTTTAATAAAATTACGTGTAACGCAAGGAATGAAACAAATGTAGGTAGAAGACGTTGATGATCGTTTTCTTTTGGTTTTGGTCTTTGAAATCATTTTATGAAGCTAGAAATCAACGTAATTTCGCCGTTATATTCAATAACGATGTAGAACTATTCCTATATACAAGCGTTTGATATCAGGAAGTTGAATAAGATAATTTTTCACCTCATTCTACGTAACACACACATACTTCAAAGTTCATAAACAGGACTTATTGTAGCAATGTAATAATTTTAAAAAATGAGTTTTCCTGTACCTGTAAGTTACGAATGTCAATAAGAATATTTTTTATTAGTAACTTAAGATTTAGCATATTACCTACTCAAGATTTTCGACGTCTTGTTAGGGCTAAGTAGGTCGAATAAGCAAATCAGTAGATAGAATTATTACGAGCAAAAAGCTTTTAAATTAATTCCAGTTTTCTATTTCAATGTCCTGTATGATTTGTATACGCAATATATGTAACATACAAATATTTTCTCGGATCATCGTACTGGGCGGATGCTGCTGTATATTGTGCGAGACACTCCTGCGCAGAGTGCGTAGCGGCCCAATTGTCTGATTGATTTTATGACTGAGTCGAACCGTCCACGCCCCTCGACAATGAATGCCATCAGAAAAATTGATTCATCCATGTTAGTATTATTTATAAACCTTAATTATCGTAAAAATCCGCCTGGCCGCCATCTTATATAAATCTGCCGTAAAAATCTAATGCGAATCCTATAAAATTTCGATAGCAGGACATATAAAATTATAAAATCAAATATACTAGCTAATATTCTTTTGGAACTAGCCCAAGATCATGTGTGTGGCTATGATATGCTGTAGCGAAATGAATTCACAAGTTGATTTGATACTCATTTAGATTTAAAGTATCTTTAGATAAAAGATATTTGTTAGTGAAGTTGAATCACGGAAGCTTACTGTATAATTTTCAATAGGTAAATGGGGAAAAGGTTTAAAACTCGTTGCCTGCGGATATTTTCCGTGAGCATTATAATTTCCGAAAAGCTGCTTCTAGGCAAATTTTGTCCATATCTTCGGAGTATGGTCAATTACCTGTCTATATGTATGTATACCTAAAATAAAAAAAAATAAAACCATCGCACGATTTCGTAAAAAATACAAAGAATGTTATGTATGATGAATAGAAAGAAAAGTGTTAGTAAAGATTACGATGTTGGTACTTATAGAAAAATAATGCATAAATATTACACCGATCCTAATAAAATTGGGTACATGGCTAGCATACGATGGTAGAGTCAAAGTTAAAAAAGAATTTCTTACAATGTTAAAGATTCATATCATTGCACTCAAAACTCGTACACTTTTACAATTTTACTTTACCTCCTTGCTGCTAAGCAATATTATGCAATTTTATTTTCTATAAATTCTAATAGAATTTTTGTTCCAATCATTGTTATTTCAATAAGATTATTTGGATCACTTATATAAAGGCTTAGTCATAAAGGAAACTTTGTTGTAAAATGTTAGTTCTATCTAGTTCTTGGTAACATGATCAATATCGCCGTGACGACAATACAATGAAATATTTTGATAAGAATTATTATTTTTATTAGTGAATCAATATTATTGGTATCTAATATGGGTATAAGTCAATAATGGATGTCACCGGTTCAATTGTAATTAAAAATGAATCAGGATACTATATGTTATACACTACACCAGGTAGTGCCAATGATACAGTTCATTATTATGAAAGAATATCTACAAAAAACTAGAAATATATAAAGGTCATCAGTCTTTAACTCTGATTATAGCCGCATCTGGAAAACTCTCCTTTTTAAAATGTATTAAAGTGAAAATTATAAATTTCATAAAGAGAAAACTTATTGAATGGAAACTAAGACGTATTGATATTTGAGAACATGGCATCATAAAATTAATGTCCTTCAAACTTGTTGCTCCAATATCTGAAGAGTAAAATGAGTTTCAATATCTACCTTTTACATTTTCACAAAATAAATATGGGAACTTAAAAGTTATGAACCAATTTTATTTTGGGAAACGGTACCACGGCTTTTACTTAAGTATATGCGATTATTATACGCGATACTGCGGAAAATCGAAGAACGTGGCTATCTTCTCGTAAGAGTGATGATGGTGTCACAGAAAGACTGCTACTTTAGGATGGTTAAACTTGTGAGTTTTATGTCAGAGAAAGTATATAGGTATGTAAAGTTATGTAAAACGACTAAACAAGAGATTTGATTACGTTATCATCACCACTTATTTCAACACCCAACTTGCTCATGATAATAACACGATTGGGCACTTTGACTATTCAGAATGTCTAATAGGTACTATGATAATAATACACTTACGAGCAAGAAAATCGACTCATCTCGTAGGTTTCGATTTTTAATATACTGGGTGTAAAAGACATGAACAGTAAAACGAGAACCATGTATTCTATACATCAAAATAAGACATATTTCAAAAAAATGATTGCTGGGAAATGGTTTTTATTTTTTGGTGTTAAAAAAAAATTGCAAATTTTACTGCGCAATGTAAAGGGCTCAACTCGCACGCAACTCGCAAAACCGCGATATTTTTGCTTGACGGCGGCCCCGTTCTTTAGTGTCCGTGCCCATCGAGTGAGCTACATTGAACGCTAACGTTTTGAAGCCATTTTTTGTTATGAAATACTAAAAAAAATGATAATGTTTCTTTGGACAATAATTAAAAAATAACGTATAGAATACGTTTTCATAAAAAAATGAAAAAAAAAATTATGACTTTGACCTTCAATAAAATCGCAACTATCAATTTCCCAGGTATAGTCTAAAGGAAAAAAAATGTTATGATAGTGAGCAGAATACATGGTTTTCGTTTGACTGTTCATGTCTTTTACACCCTGTATAGGTATATAAAAATAAGATTAGATAAACAAAACCTGTAAATATAATTTGAATGTATATTTCATAAGCTTTATTTAATCTACTCTAAACATCGATAATCGAAGTATTGGTGACAATAGACTAATTTGTTCGGAAACCCTGGTTTCTCATTTTTACGTCATACGCCATTTCTGTGACTATGCAGTGTTCACAGTTAATTGAATCATTGTTTAATGAATAATTGATCAATCTTACAGATTTATTGACCCTTAAAATTCAGCTGATTTCCCCAAAAATTTTAGCTATTTTAACTGTATTTGGTTTTCAATTTGTAAAATCTATCACAGTAAAAACTGGTCTAATGTAAGTTTAGGTCCTTGTTTAACATATGGGGTTAAAAATTATTATTTACTAAGTGTAGATTTTGATTAGGGAGTTCTGAACCAAAGCGTACCGGTGAGTCGATTTTATTGCACGTAAGTGTATATTGGAGATCAGAAGCTTGATACGCAAGTATATGAGATAATGTCGTGGGATCTCCTAGATTGATTGACACATTAATCTAAAACTGAAAAAATTTACGTGTCTTGAAAAGGTAAGTTTTGCGTATATTTGTGCGTTTCAATTCTCTGTCACGGCAAACACAGGAAACATTTTGCCAACATTAACCAGTAAGAATTCATCATCACTTCGTCCGTCATTTATAAATAATTAAAAATAAATTACCAAACTGAGTCGTTATAATTAAAATTAATGATAACGATCGTCCATTAGGTAAGTATTGAAAATTACACTACCGGTCTTTATTTTATAGCTTTTACATGGACGGGAGTTTATCGAATTGTTATTGTAGTAGGGTCATTACTTTTCTAAAAATCTTATTCTATTGGCCTTTACTGCCAGATGTGGCTTTGTGTGAAACCGAACATTACCTGAAGCTCTGCTTGGCCCCTTTTGTGATAGTGAACTGCATTTCTACAGCTCTTGAATTTCCTTACAAGTCGTTTAATAATTATTATGTTTACTTAAAAGTAACGAAAAATGCAATTCAAATAAGACAATCGGTGAATTAATTCAATTAGGTAGAACATTTTAAAACTACCGTAGTTTGTAAATAACAATTATTGTTAGCGAGAGGGTACTCGAGATTACTCTAGACACCGCACACATGGACATCCAGACAGTCATACTATCTTTGCTCTACCTATGGCCTCTGGGGATAAGAAATTTATGTAAATAAAAATGTAATACTGACCTAAACATATTGAGGGATATTATGAAGTAGCACTTTATATCATGTTACACTATCATAAATCACTGCTCATGACCACATCACAAACACCACTCTCGAACTAGTAGGGAGATTCACTCTCTGCAATCGGCGGCGGAAGGCCTTCGTTTATTCAATTAGTCGTACGCCCACAGATTCTATACTCGAGATGGTTCCTTCCACACTGGAGGATCAAGTGAAACTGATGCGGTTGTAATCTTTTATCAGCACCCGTCCTCCTGTGTACTGTATCTACTCAACGCCAGCGACTTCGAGACAATAACGAACGATACGTTCATTTGGGCGCAGATACGCTTTATTAGACTCGATATCTATATGTTTCGATTGGTTGATCGATTATGTTTATAAGTTCCTGTGTTTGATGAGTAAATGAGTCTTTGTTTTACTTACCATGATAACGAAAGGTACACATACCTAATGAGTTAATAGCCATTTTATCGAGTGAACGAATTCGGAAAATAAGTAGTTGTAATTATGCATCGCTCCTAACGAGCGTTATCTTGGCGTCTATCTGTGTGCATGTGAACAACAACAATTTGAGTGTCTTCAATTGGATAAATGGGAGGAATGGTCATTGCTAATCTGAGAGAATAGTATATTGTGACTTGTGTTGCGAAGGTTCAGAGCTGTGTCAGATCATTCATTCAACTCATTTGTAACAAACTATATTAGTGTATACGATTATTTGTGATAATTTGTTCAGTACCCAAACTATCTATTAATAATATAAGCAACTTGTACCTTTTAAAAGATGGCAGTCAAAAATAACTATATTTTATTGTGCGAGTATCTATAATAACAATTTGAAATGAAAAATGTATACTACACGTACCTACCTATGTGGATATATCTACCACCGAGAAAACGACTCGCGCTCTACCAACAACCATATTGCCAAACTCTACACTACGCTAAACTAGTGTAGTGTTTCTTTTGGTGAATAAGATTTGCAGAACTCCACGGAGTTTGGCAATAGAATCAGGGTTGGTTGGTAGCGCGCGAGCCGTCTTCTCAGTGGTAGAAATATCTACATGTAGTATACATTTTTCATTTTAAACTTGCAAAAAAATGACAGCCATATATCAAGCTAAAATAAAAACTATCCTATAGTCTAAGTAGTACCAACCAAAACACATTTACAATACTTCATTAAAATCGTTTCTGGAGCGAGATAATACATAAACGGATAATAACGAAAAATAGCGAAAAATAAGTTAAGAACATTTGCGACTAAAATAATGACAGATAAAAAAAAACCGCCTTCAAAACTAAAAACGGGAGAAATAAAAATTTTGTTTATAAAAATCTAAATGTTTTTTGAGGTCGGTCCCAAATACATCACTTAAGTGATAAAATTACGATATCATCAATGTGCATTATTAGGGATAACTTAAAAACTACTCGTCAGATGTTGATAAAATTTAAATGGGACCCCATGACAAGCACTAGCTTCCAAAGGTCAGAAGAATCTTAAAAATCGGTCCACCCAGTGGTAACAAACATTAAAAAAAAAACATACAATCGAATTGATAACCTCCTCCTTTTTTGAAGTCGGTTAAAAACGGAATTGATTTCTGAACGTCTACGGGACGAACATCCATGGTTGACAGGTAGGAACAATTTATATGAGAAAATAAAAATGTTTCCTCGCATTTTTTCCATATTCACGTGATAAATCATTTATATAAAATTTTAACATTGTTTCAATTATGGGTGTGTGGATTACTTTGTCTTTAGAAGTATTCGAGTAGATATCATTTAATTCCATCTGATTAACAATTTTATCAGTACCTATTACAAATTTGATTTCAACAATACCTTCGTCATTGTAGTTTAATGATTACTAAGTATATCAGTTTATTATGATTATTATCATCACTTTACTTACCCAATCACTCTTTGAGGAAGAGTGACTGTAAACAGCAAATAATTAGCGCTCAAAATTGGAGCTCCTGCCGTTCTATTCTATAATAGAACTCGCTTCTCACTTCGCTATCAAATGCGAATGAACATTTCACAAAAAAAGGAATAGTAGGTATACTTATTTGATCTAATTTCGTTATCTACTATCATGGCTAACTTCGTTGCCAATTTTACCCGAATAACAAAGGATTTTCTTACTAGTGAAATTGGGATAGCACATCTGTGCTGGAACACAACTGAGAGCCAAACTATTTCGCTGTAGGTACCTATGAAAGTTGAACAATAAATATTTTAATATTTTTTTCATCATAAATTAGATTAGCCGTTTATAAAATAATTCATTAGTAATCCAACAATATTTACGATGCTCCAATAAAAAAAAAAAAAATACAAAGCCATATAAATTCCATAAAAAGGGCTAAAATGCTATAAATAGGTACCTATGCTATAAAATAATAATAATACAAAGCCATATGAATGGAATCCATAAAAAGGGCTAAAGAGATAAGTCCGCCCTTGCAAATTATGTATTATTTTTGTGCATTTATGTATTTTAAATTGCAATAAAGAGTATAAATTAAAAAAAACTATAAATATTAATGCTGCTATAATAATTATCTTTCGTAAAATATTCCCTATATTTATTAATTAATGGAAAAAAATCGGGAGTGGTCTCCCCTTGACTTTCTCGTATACCGGAAACGACTCAAAGTTTGATAGAAACCTTATATTTTGATGTCATACTGTCATCATGTTAAATTTTAGTCACCTATCCGAGTACCGACCGCGCACTTGGTTGCTTAACTTTCGTGATCGACGACTCAAAATTTGATAGAAACCTTATATTTTGATGTCACACATGACGTGTGATAAATATGGTTGCAATAAGTTAAAGCATGCTCGAGTTATCGTGCTAACGCACAGACACACTCACAGACAATTCCAAAAAAAATATTATTGGTCTCGGGGAGGTCCAAAACGTGTAAATCCGTCAAAATATCGAGGTCGAATTTTTTCACGATTACAAGATTTGCTCTATACTACGTATGCGAGAAAGTAAAAATAGCATACTAGGGGTACTGAGTGGTTAGTGTAAGTTTTTTAGTATACAAAACGCACCGATTCTAGTTGCGTTAAGAGCTCAATTTGTATAGGAAACGCGAACAGCGCCCCTAGCGGAGAGAAGCGCAAATCATGTTTCCCATACAAATTGAGCTCTTAACGCAACTAGAATCGGTGCGTTTTGTATACTAAAAAACTTACACATCTATGCACTAACCACTCTGTACCCCTAGTGTAAGTTTTTTCGTTTCAAATACATAACTATTGTAGTTGCGTTAAGACACAGTATACCAAGAGTTAAGAGCTCGATTAGGGGTACCTACAGGTACTAGGGGTACTAATGATATCTCTGTGTTTCATTCAATGACGTAGGAATTCCTACGTCATTGGTTTCATTCATCAAATAAAAGTGACAGCATTAATTTTAAGCCATGACAGATGACTTTACAGAACTTTAGTCCATGTTTTATAATAATTGGAAAAGAGTACCTACCTATTCAACATTATGACAATCATAATTCACATACATACAATCAAGCTCATTATCCTTAAACAGAGCCTTAGATAACACATAAAGCCACATCTGGCAGAATAGACCAGACCATGCAGTGCCTCAAAAAGAGTGGGAAGATGCCAGTCTGTCGCCCATATAAAATAGGCATCATACCCATAAAGGAACGATCCTTCAGTAAACAAACAAAGAAAAGCCAACATCCAAGACAGATTGATTGTAACATATGTTACAATCAAAATCATCTCAGCAGTCCGGGTAGTTATAACAATAAAACAAGTGCTGCGATTTTGTACTATTATAATGATTTTTTTTATGCTACAAGATGGCAAACAAGCTTGCGGCCCACCTGGCGTTAAGTGGTTACCGTCGCCTATAAACACTTGCAATATTAAGGGCAAATCACTTAACACTGCAAGTGCGTTGCCATCCTGGGGACTAAGATGATATGTCTTCCATGCCCAGTAATTACACCTGGCTACCTTTCCCTTCAATCCGAAACACAGCGAACTGCTTCACGGCAGAAATAAGAAAGGCGGTGGTACCTACCTACCCAGATGACCCTACATTTGTCTATTCTATTCTATTCTTAATTAATGGCATCGCGTCGCATTAAGCGTACGCATTTTGCCAATGTCAAGTGGAAATATAACTAAAGTAACAAAAATTGTACGGTTGATTGAGGTTATTAAAAATTGAGTCTCTCAACACGTGTTTTTACGACAAGAACTCGGGAGAAACTCGACCCTACATTTGAGTCCGCGCAATGTAATAGGCCCGTTTTGACAGATAGATACGTCAGTAGAATGTAACTGGAACGCAATCAAAACAGACGCAAGCGAAAAATCAAAATATATTATTACATTTTTCGGTAATACAAATAGAATCATATTTTAGCGACATAATTAAAATGTCATAATAAAAATAAAAAATAAATATTCTTTCTCGCTTAATATTTAAAGTTAAATGTAATTTTCTAATGTTCTGTTCTAAACTTCATAAAAACAATTACATTCTTAATCTTTTTTTTCTTTAGTGATAGTGCATGTGACTTAAATTGATCGTTAATTTCACGAAAATATTCGGTGCAGTACACGAATGTATTGTATCGAAATTGAAAAACAAGATTTCTAGGTTTCTAAATTAAATTAGAGTTAAACTATAAATTTAAAATTTTCAAAAAGAGCGAATTGCATGTTTTTAATGCAAGTCTCTTTAATGAAAACAGATCAAATCCCAAGTGATTTGATCAAACCACTGAGGATGTTAAAATAACAACACGATTTTATCATTTTACTAAATGAATGTCTACACGTAGATTTGTGGCATTTTTATTTATTATTAAAACCAGGATATAATTACGATTACAAAGCTCATATAATTGTGCCTCGATTTCTCACGTTAATCGTGTAAGTAAATAATCGATTATTTTGGTCACATCATCACTTACGATATTTTGACATGTGTCAAATCGGGTCTATATTAAATTGCGCGGACTATAGTAGGTATATTATTTTGAAAATAACAATTCACGAAGGGTTTTACCTAAGTGGCCGCAAATTATTAAAGAGTAGGTACTTACACAACTAATGTACCTACTTTAACATCACGTGTACAACATACCCATTAAATGCAATGAGATATTATTTATTTAATTAATAAGTTGTTGTGTTGTGTAATAATTTCCACTGTAAACAAATATATCCACAATGACAGTGCTCTGCGTGGCAGTACCTGTATCCCTTGTATGAGTATTGTTAGTTTTCGAGCTCGATCAAACGTATCGTATCTTTCATACATTGCCCACTAGCGCCTCTAGCGTAAACTATCAGAAACAGTGGACAATGTATGAAAAGAGACGATACGTTTGATTGAGCTCGAAAACTATCAAAACTCATACTAAGGGTACTATACCTGTAGTGTGAGTATTTTAATATAAAATACGAAGCTATTGTAGTTGCGTTAAAAGCTCCATTTGTATGGGAAACACGATTTATTCTTTTTTCCGCCAGGGGCGCTATTCACGTTTCCTATACAAATGGAGCTCTTAAAGCAACTTTAATATTAATGTATTTTAAACGAATAAACTTACACTACGGGTACTGTAGGCTTATAAAGTCTTTTTAACACGCTTGTATTAGTTTCACCTGTATGTTTGTTTGTATGTAACTGACTCGTTTGGACTCGATTTTGACCCACTTTAAACGGTTAGACTTCATTTAAACTTTATAGACCAAGGAGCTTATATTTTACCTTCTATCTTCGTGTTATAGACTTATCAAAGACCGATGACATTACAATAATTCGATAAGAATATCCCATTAACCTGATTAGAATCGTTTGGAATGTTAGTTCAGCTATACGTCACTAGACGGCGTTGTCATTAATAAGTACTTCATCAGTGGTTATAATTCGCACTAAAAAGTAAAAAATTAAATAATAGTTTAAAAAAAATAAAAGAGTGTTTGGCGGGAAATCATGGCGCCTGGATGTAGATCTTTATTTCGATAATTAAAAATTGCTTAAAAAAAAGTGAAGACAACTTTTTTGACCTTTGAAACCTTTGAAAGTTTTCGTTTACTGCCTGTCCCTTTTTAACTCTTCCCACAAGTAATATGATGCTCAGATATGATGGCGTATTAACAATGACGTAGGAATCGTATTAAACGGTCACGTGACACGTGCTCAATGACGATTCCTACGTCATTGCAGGTGCTCTAGTGGTTAGAAAGAGACAAATGGATAAAATAAGAAGTTTCAAGGTGAAAATTTTGATCTTCACTTTTTGTTCGTACTGTGGCTTTCAGTTTCACCTATAAATTTATGGTATCAACCCACCATAATATCTTTTTATCACAATTATCCATACCTGTAATGTATCGTTGTTATGGTGAGAAATAAACGTTTATTATTATTTTTTGTTTGTTTAAAACTCTCAGCTTGTGCTGGTTGTTATGTTATTGACGGGCTAAGCCAAGTCAATAGCATATTATAAATTATGTGTTATGGTTGTCTGTAGGTTATTTTCAATGGTTTAGTCGTCTATTTGCAAAAATTTTCTAACTATGCGGCTAGTATTCAAAATAGCCGCCTTTTGTAACTGGATATATATATTGGGTTTCAGATCTAGGGTTTTTAGGCTTTGGTGTAGATGTATAGGGATTATGCCAGTTGATGATAGTACAATGGGGATAATGTGTACCTTGTTCTGTTTCCAAATTCTAAAAACTTCGTCTTTGAGGTCGTTGTATTTATGTATCTTTTCTGCTATTGTTTTTTGTAGATTGTGAGTGTTGGGAACGGCAATGTCAATGAGGTATGTAGTCTTATTAATTTTGTCTTGCAATACGATGTCAGGTCTATTATTGTGTATAGTCTTATCGGTTAATACAGCGCGATCATAGTACATTTTGTGTGTTCTGTTTTCTAGGATAGGGCATGGAGTATGCTTGTAGTAGGGTGTTTTTGTATTGGGTATTAATTTATTATTATTATTATTAAGACAACTTTTTTGACCCCAAGTAACCTTTGAATGTTTCCGTGTCCTTCCTGTCTCTTTCTAACTCTCCGCACAAGTAATGATGACGCACACACGTATGACGTATTATACGATCACGTGACCGTCTAATTATTAGAGTGCTTTAGAGATTAGAAAGGGATAAATAGGAACTAAGCGCTTTCAAGGACAAATTTTTTGTCTGCACTTTTTTTATTGGTAAGTAGTGTGGTTTCCAGTTTTACCCATAATTTTTTTGAGTTTTACCTATAAAGTTCTTGGATAAACCTATAAGCTTTTTGTGCATGGCTTTCATCAATTGGCGCCTGCCACAGACTAATAAGAGATAATACTACGTGGCCTGCCACTGCCACGTTATTGCCAGACGCGTTCAATTTCACGTATAAATATCTACGTACGTTATTTGAGCTGTGATAATTTAAAATTAAAAGAACTTAAAATTAAAGAAAAATGTGAAGTCGGCTGTTGTTTGCAAAGTTGGTAGCATGGGTTGCATTCTTTTGCCTTCCTGTAACAAGGAGAAATTTAAAAAATCGTTTTGACAGTTTGTTGATTCTGTTCTGTTGACAGTTTTGTTTGACGTGATGAAACGTTTGCGGCTTTTTTGGCTGTGTAATATTTTGTTGTAAACAACTTATTTTACATTTAAATGTCTGTAATAATATTTCAGTGTTATAGTTGAAAATGAATGCAACTACCTTATACGTTTCAACATGTCGATTAATTATCCTAGCTGATGCAGCAGATAAGTCTACTTGGACGGATCTTTTTCGTTTGGTTCCTTACTTACGCCAGTCTTTATCTTGTACGGTTTGTGGTAATTTATTAAAGGAGCCCTACACCCCAACAAGCTGCCAGCATCATGTTTGTAAAAAATGTAAAGGTGGAAGAAAAAAACTAAAACCTTCCTGTAATTGGTGTAAAGACTATGATCTTTATGCTGAGAATCTACAGTTGCGAATACTTTTACAGTGTTATAAAAAATTGTGTGAATATTTTATGGGTACTGATGTGTATAAAACGTTATTGGAAGAAGATGAAATAGCAGCAGGTGTAAATGGGGGCACAGTGGCAAGTTCTGGGCTGATTGATTTAATTCAGGAGGGTGCTGGATTTTCTGACGATTACAAGAGTACTGCTGGCCTGTCCAAGTCAGCATATAGCATATTACCATGTGTTTATACTAATTCAGCATCAACACAGACACAAGGTGCATCAACTTCAACTAACTCTGAAACTCGATCCTCAAGTAAAGACTCGCCAAATTCTAAATCTATGTCTAATGGGTCTTCTCTTTATTCTGTGATGTATGCTGGATCTGGAAACAAAATTACAATAAAAAGAAAAGCTGCAGATGACACGGAAAGTACATCTCAAGCAGAGACTAGCGGAAAAGAAAGCAAGGTAATCCGATGCTTTGAAATATTTATATTGTTTTTATATATATAGTTTTAAACTTACGTGTCCACTATCAATTAAATGTGAGAAAACAGGATTTATACCACATAACTACCTCTGTTTTCACGTCTTGGATAGACTGATCAGTTCAACAGTGACTATGGCGCAAGAAACTGCACCGAAATATCGAATAATTCAATCGCATTTTCTGACATTTAATTGTTTTTTTTTTATATAGTCTTCTTAATTTGTTAATATCAGAATGAAAAAATGTTATATACATACGCTCTTTAAAAAAATTTTGTAATGTTTGCTTGATTGTGTTTTCCAGTCTAATCAATTGGGTTTTAAGAAGCCATCAAATCGGTCTCGGAGTTCTGCAAGTAGCAAACGCAAAGGGTGCAGATGTGGTAATGCTACAGCAACTCCTGGAAAATTGACTTGTTGTGGCCAACGTTGCCCTTGTTATGTGGATAGTAAGCCATGTACGGAATGCAAATGTAAGGGTTGTAGGAATCCCCATAGGCCGGATGGTATGAAGGTATGATTAAACTATTTATTAATTTTTTATATGTAACTTTTCAAACTACACAATATGGGGTATTTTAAAATATTCAAATTAACCTACTTATAGCCTTTTGCCTGATGATTAGGGAAAATAAGTTGTTCTAATTATTGACTATGATGTTCATTTAATGCTATTTTTTTAAATCACAATGAAAGAAGCCATCACTGATTTGGAATAGAAATACTGTTAAATTTCTGGGCATAGATGGCATTTCATTTTAGGCCTCAGGATGACAATGCACCTGCAATACAAGTGTTTTTTTTCCTTATTATTGCAGGGGCCATACCAGCATCTTTATAAAAGCAATTCAAAATCCACACGGCACCAAAATATAGTTACATGAAATAATTAATTAATTATTTACCATTTCAGGTGAGGCCGCATATACCTCAGTTGGACAATATCCAGTTGTCCCTCAACAATAATGCAGACAGCTCACCATCCTGTTCAGGCTCCATGGATAGTCTTGATACAGATACCCTTACCATGGAAGCGATGGAAGAATCTCTAAATTTTAGTGCTGATCTCAAGTCATCTAATATTAAAGGTAATTAAGCTAACAAACATATACCTATAATATTTAGTGAGTGTCGTCATTACTTCAAATATTAATGTTCACACATTAAGAATTTTAAATCCCTTTTAAACATTCATGTTGCATGATTAACACATGTAAGAAGAGGTATGAAATGCTATACATTATTTATAAAGATTGTGTTGACTCCAGTTTTTATGAGTTAAGGATTAAATATACTTTTGGCATCTTTTATCCAATTTAAAATACAATTAAGAAGTAAAATTAATATGTTATTCCACCAAGGTGTATCATTTCTTTACTGATTAAATACCTACTTACATGTTCTGTTTCAGTATATTCAAGTCAATTACAAGAGGTGTCACCGTCATTGCCTGCCACTATAATGATGGACGAGGACCTACCGGGTTCGCCAGAAGATGAAATGAGTTCTCCACACGAGTACTCAATGCAGTCTCCTCGCGACATTCCTGATGACACCTTATCACCTCAGTCCATGGGAGCCCAGGACGTCAATAGTGACATAGAGATAGATGTATGACATCCAATCTCCATCGCAAGTGACTAGGACATGACCTCTGTCATAGCAATGACACATCTCTTGTTAACGCCTCAAAACTTGAGTTCTCCAAATGTCACTCTTGCGATCATTCTGCTAGTCACATGTGTCGAACTGGTATTAGACATAAGTTTTACTTTTAAGTAGCTTAGTATATGTAAGTATTGTGTATACTATTGTTATTATTTTATAGATAAGTTTCGTTGATACCTGTGGATATTTTTTTACCGTCGCCCATATGTGCATTATGACAATGTTATTATTATTACAACAGCTGACTAATTTTAATTTTATGAAAGTATGTTCAAAGTTTACACTTACCACAATAATAATGGGTTTAAAATTTTACATTGAAAAATAATATTAATGTGCGTGCACAAATTGAAAAATATTTATGAATAATTACTATTTTCTTTCTTCAAGTCACGGCACGTCAAGCTGGTTCGTCAAAAGATAGCAGTAGTCCCCGTAGAGGATTGGCTTCAGGTAGGCGAACGGTCATTAAATCTAATGCCAAATCCTATAGCAGTTATGTTGATATTTGGTATTTATTTAACCATGAAATTACCGAATTATTCTTACACACTCTTTAACTTAATAATTTCCATGATTCTGTAAATCTTTAAAGTCTATGAATTAAATATGACCAAGAATATGTTCTCTTAACTTTAGCCATAAAGGATGAAAGAAATGCATTTCTACCGTTGAAAACATCTTGTTCAATGTGTCTTCTTTTTTACTAAATTCACCGCATTTAATTGTGAGAACTAATTTGTAAACTGAACTTAAATACGATTATATTAAAAATTTAATCAAAAACAAACTAGCACTTGGAGTCTTTTAGAAATTAAAAAATTATCTTTCTATAATATTTCGAAAAGGCAAATTAAAAAGACCTATTATTTAATGTCAGTCCCCAATCAAACCACAATTTCTTCATACTTTAACAGCCAGTTGCACCAAGTTTACGTTTTACAATTTTGTAAAAAAAGTACCTAACAAAAGTTATCTTAATTTGTAGGAATGGGTTGTTCCATTATTTAAAATTGGATCAAGTTAGTTTTTTAGGAAATTGTAAAAAGTTTTTGCCGTAAACTAGGTGCACCCAGTCTAAACTGTTTGTATCATCAATTAAAAATATTCAGTAAATAGTAAAAACACTTTTTTATATAAATATTTTTACGCTCAGTACTATACTCCCTCCCATTAACCAATAATTATATCAATAGACATAGTTTTAGGATGATCCAGTCATTTTTAAGAGTTTGTTAAGGGTGATTGGATAATATTTTTGCAATACAAATATTCACATTGAAAAATATTTTTATTAAATAGTGTTTAAATTGCTTCTTTTTATAGGGCATCATAATTATAAACATGATTAAATTTATTAAAAGATAATTTATTTGCAATTATAATTAAATTGAAAATTGAAATTTTAAATAAAGAAAGTTATTTCTTTATTTTAAATTTCAACTAACACACAAAAAATCTTTAAAATACCCCCTTAACCAATTTAATGAATTCTCTTTTAGTTAACTATTTTATTTTTTGATTTGATGAGCTGTTTTTGTATTAAGCTTGCCAAGTTCACTTGCTATTATTGCTATTATTAGGTTCTTACAATTATAATATTACCATTGACCTTCATGTAATAAGGTTTTCAATGAAAACTTTTTTATACATAGCATATTTTAGAATTTCACTCCAACATTTTGAACAAAATATTTGCAATATATCACTTGTAATTAAATGGTTAATTATGTTGAAGATGTTTGAAAAGCTCCATTTATCATACTAATTTTTAATGATAAGAGTATAGTCTTAATTAATTTTAATTAATAGAATTTCAGTATTTATAGAACAACAGTGGTTAATTTCATTGTGGGTAAGAAAATTCCTGGCAATATTATAAGTAAGGACCTAATTACAACAGCACTTACAAGGTAAAATATAAAATTCTTATCTAATTTCAGCATAAAATATTCCACTGTTGAAGAGAGGAAATTGTATTATTTGGCAAATAAAATTATGACCTGGACTTTTTTAATAATTTTCGAATTGTTCTTTAATGCATTGCTTTCCATTATTTATAACAATTAGAAAAGGCACTGATTTGTATTATAAAAAGCAAAACTAAATCAAATGTATAAATAGAATAGAAAATTAATAATTATTATCAATGCTGTTTAAATTTTTTTATAAGAAGGCATAGTGACAAGTGTAATGGTATTTTATTTATAAACATTATGTCTAAGTATCTTGAGCTAGTATACCACAGAGAATGTTAAACTTATAGTTATTTTCGAATTATGTATAAATGGTATATGGACAGTTTATATTTTATAAAAATAATGATAAATAGACACAGAATAGGATAATTTAGCTTATGGTGTATTTATTTTCATTTATGCAATTTAATTGTTACATTTTACGTGTTTGTGATTATTTCGTAAATGTTAGAATTGTCAGCTTTCAACATTCATATACTGTTTCACAAGTCTATCTATTTAATTTATAATCAAGTAGCAGTTCTGTTTCAATTAACTGACTTCCAATTGTTTTTAAAAATGTATAATGTCCAAATCTATTTTCCATTATAAGAGTTGTTTATTTGTTATACTTCATTTCTTTTAGTAGACTGACATATGTTGTGCAGAAAATTGCATGTAATTGAAACACTTTATTCCCAATGAGTCACACCATTTTGTGTAATACTGTTACCCATTGGTAAAAAAATTACCGATTAGTACTGTGTACGATTAGTACACTGTCATTCAAAGGGACTAAAAAGGTCGCATTGAGTAACAGTGTTACTAAACGGTATTTTTTTACCAATGGGTAACAGTGTATCACATAATGGTGTGACTCATTGGGAATAAAGTATTAAAACTACTAATTACGAGACGGATACTTGTCAAGTAGGTACCTCATTAAGATCAACGATATTTTTATATAAACGTAGCGATTGAAGTGTAAATGTTTAAAACCTTTATCCATTAATTTTGGATTTCATTCGATTTAGCATAATAAAATGTTGGTGTTAGATAATTATTTAAATTTCGTGGTTTTCGGTCTGGATTTCAACATGAATCCTTTCTTTATGAACTAGAAACTGTACTTTTGTAAACGTGACTGTTGCATGTTTAATATTTTATTATGAATTGACGGCCAATATTCAAATATTAGAAAACAATCTGAAAGTGTGAACTGTGATAAACCATCACCAATGATTTGCATAGTTCTGTGCCAGCGTGGTTCTTAATAGAAATGTATTAGTCTAAAAGCTCTCGAGTACAAATAAATTTAATTGAATAAATACAATTGATGTAATTTTGCTTTAAATCGTAATTAGAAAAATTGAATAAAATCAAAGTATTTTTGTTATTTCAATACTTTTATTTACAAAACCATAAACAAGTAAAATATTAAAATTAATTCCACAGATCGAGCCAGGTTATACAGATGTGACTTCAAATTTTCATTTCATTTTGCTTGATATCTTGGGGACAGTTCCATACTCTATCGAATTCTTGTTTTAATGCGATTACTACGGTTCTTTCAGAGGTCAACAAAGTGCTATCTTTGTTGCAGTTGACTCGCGTCGTGTCATAGTCTAGCGATCCTATCACAGCCAAGGAGTCCTCAAAACCTTCACAAGCGTCAACTAGTACAAACTCATGTTCTAAGCGTTGTTCTGGGTTAATAACCTTGACTTCTATACCGTTTTCAGCAAAGGTCTTCAAATTGTCAAAATGGTTACTATTGTGGATGGCGACCCTAACCTTTGCTTCGTTCTTCCTTTGTACATTTATCAGGCACTTAGTTATCGTTTCACTGTCGAGCCCCGGTACACACACGTCCACTGTTCGAGTAGCGTGGGCTATCACATAGTAAATACAAAATAAATTATCCAACCCGATCTCCTTCGTCTTCTTTGCATTTTCAGAACCATATAACAACACTTCATTTAGCGTAGAATCTAACTGCTTATTATCAGTATTTTTTCTCATAAATTTATACGCCAATCCACAAAAAATTGAGCCACTAACGCACAGGGTGGCCTTCCAATTTATGATATCCATTTTATTGTATTGCACCTTTGAAAATTTTTAACGAATGTTTTATATGCTCTGTGAAGGAATAAAGGTGATGGAATCAATGGAAAACGTCAGTTACTTTGAAGAAAATGAGGGTAGTTTGGCATTTCGTCGACTATACCTAATCTTTTAACTACCTACATGATATTACGAAATTGTTAAAAAACAAATGTGAAAAAAACCCTTGTCCCTCGTTGAAAAAACCAAGATTGATAACTGATTTTATATACCTACCTACAAGGAATACCTAATTCTTCCTAGCTAATCTAATATTTTATTTGGTTGGAATTTATTCTTCCTATCTAACCTGTTATCATAATTGGTAGGTACTTTGTTGTTCTGTAGAGAACAAGGTACGTGTTAAATGTTAAATCTCTGTTAAATAATAGTTAAAAGAGTTGAATATAAACTTTTATGTTAAAATATTGATACTTGATACCTCAGACCTTCGTCTGAGCTTGATACTAAAAATGACAATGTCCTGACTTTTTGACGACGGAACAAATTATTTTGACGTACCTATATCTAATATCCATTTACAGATTTACAGTCTATTTCTATTATTTATATACTAATCATATATTTAGTAGTGTTTTTGAGAGTGTCTTACTAAACCTGTGTGAGGCGTTCTAGGTAGTTGTGATGTCTGAACAAAGGGCAAGGAAAATTTCAACTGTAGATCACACGGTTCGAGGACGGACAAATGTTACTAAAGGATCGGGGGACACTGCGCTCCCTAACATACAGCTCAAACAAAGTAATAGAAGCAAAAGCAAACACAAAATACCAAAAAGTTTACGCTACGACTTGGACAACGCGCTAATTGGTGTAAGTGCCTGGCAGTAAATTGAAGCAAAGTTTAGGTTTGACTGCATTGCCCTGGTTCTCTGTCATTTATCTGAAATTATTTAATGTTTATCAGCCTCTGTGTTCTACTGCTGCATCCAGCTATTATCAAATCCAGAGTTCCTAGATTTGAGACCAAGGGATACAAAATTTATCTCTATCCGATCCGAGTGGTGGTTTATCTCCACCAAACCAGTCTGGGAAATTACCACCATCTTCTCAGTCTGTCGCCTAACGATAGTGTTAACAGTTTAGCCTAAATTATCTGGCTTTTGAAAGCCATTTCCAATTATTTAATTATCTCTATTGTGCACATCATCATCATCATCATCAACAGCTCAAAATATAATGTCCCCACGGAGGGGCTCGAGCCTACCCCACATTATGGCCGATTAGGTCTTAGTCAACCACGCTGGCCAAGTGCGGGTTGGTCGACTTCACACACAACCTAAGAATTTCGTTGTGTGTGAAGTCACACACAACGAAATTCACGTCACGTCAACGAATTTCAGTCACACACAGGTTTCCTCACGATGTTTTCCTTCACCGTAAAAATGACGATTAAATGTACCTACATATGAATTTAAAATTTGAAAACACATTGGTACGTGGCGGGGTTCGAACCGGTGCCTCCCGGGTGGAAGACAACGCTCTTACGCACTACGACACCGATGCTTCCCACACTTTAACCAGTAGCAAGATGTTTGTGATACCTAAGTATGGGTTTGAAATATTAAACCTCTGCTAATCAACTTGGTTCTATGGATATGACCGTCCCTGTCCAGATTTTGATTATGATAATAAGGTAATATTAGGATAACCCATAGATGGTGATGATGATATGGTGTACCTAATGTAAGGAATTTGAAATACCAAGAAGCACACGTTTTTGCTGGCAAATGAGTGATCTAAGCACATGCCTTCCTTCCGCCGTTATTTTCTTTGACCAAAATAAAATTTCTTTTAGTTGTGCGACGTGTGGTTCGAGGATATCAAGCCACATTTGATACGAAACAACATAAAGGTGCACGCGCATCCACCAGTAGCGAGCGGCGACCACAGACCGATTCTATCCGGCGCTCCGGGATGCTCCCACGTCGACCCAGGTGCTGCCCCCGATGTACGAGCTATAGAATGCTCCGACATCCATTAAAATATGTTAAATCAAGTCGACCTACCATTTTCCTCGTCTCGAATGCTGCCGGTATCGATAGCTAGTGAAACTTGCACCTTATGAAGGACTTTTTAAGTAACTTCATGTGCCGCTGGAATGAAACAAATACCGACAAACGTATTAAGTAGATATACCTATGTATATATCTGTAACCTGACGATGACAATTTTACAGCGATTTTTATGCCAATAATCTTCCAACTATCATTCAATAAAATATTTAATAGATAGGTACGCCGCGCCGTCTCCTCTCTAGGGTGCCTTTCCCCTAGAGATTTAAAAGCTACCAAACTACATGATCGTTTCCACTGAATGATGCTAAGCTATGTAGCGTAGCAATGAAGATGCGCCGCCGCTGAATCGTATAGACTGCTAAGGTGCAAAAAAATTTAATAAGGTACCTACTTATAGCTGGAGCTGGTCGAATAGGTTACGGTTACTTATTTTATTACATGTAAAAAACAAAGTATATTTATTACCATCACGTCCTCTATATGCATCCACAGGGCCAAACTAAAGGTCTGGAGGCTTTATGGGGCAACGAAGGAGTGGAGACCCCTAATATAAAAAACCTCGAAAGTTAAAAAGATTGCTTAATAAAACGTAGGTACCTACATCTTGCTGACCCGTCAACTTTTTGATTTTTTTATATCTATTATGGGGGGCCCCTCTCTTATCGAGGCTCCAGGGCAGTAGCCCCGCCTGGCACCTACCCTCCCCTAAATCCGGCCGTGTGCATCCATCATAGATTATTTTCTTTTCAATGCAGCATCAGCGGCCTCAGCTTGTGAACTATGCAGACTGCTTTTCAACGCAGCCAACAGCATCGAAAGCGCTGTCTCGCAGGCAGCTGTCGCCGCTGTGCCAGCAGGATTTGTTCCCGCCGATCCATCATGCCTCCCAAATTCAGGTGATCTAAGCCAAGACCAGGGTCTCCAACTGCGCTGTGAAATAGGGATGTAGCCTGCCAAATCAATTGAGATTTTTGTAGCTATCAAAAAGTAATTCTTCATTAAATTTTATATGGCATTACGAATACATGACGTCATAAATTCTTATAGTCAACTGACTGAATATTAAATGCTTTTGATAGGTAAAGGTACGCTTAAAAATCAAATTCTAGGGATAACTTGAAACGATGGAGATTTTCCAGCATAAAATGCCATTCATCATAACAGCCTTTTTAATTCGACCCACTGCTAGAATACAGAGAGGCCTATCCTCGTGGAAAAAGGCTGGGGGGATCAATTTGTGAAGAACCTCCGCACATTCTCCGAAATGCAGCCGATAAAAGACCGAAAGGCAAGCTACGCGCCTTCGGTTGTCAAGGCTCTGGAGATTAGCCTCAGCGAGTGTCTCACAACCGATGAGTCGCCTCGCTCGGTGCTCCACGGAATCCAGTGCATCCAACTGATACCATGCAGATCCGTCCCAAAGGTGACAACAGTACTCCATGCAGGAGCGTATTTGGGCTCGATAAAGGAGCTGCTCAGATGTAAAATATCGTTTCACCTTTGAAAGAATGCCAAGTTTTTTGGCTGCAGTTTCAGCTATGGATTCGACCTCCTCATTTATTAATTATTATTACTCTGATAATTTATAATTTTCTAATTATCTGCTAGAGTCCACTTCGAAGTTATAAGCAGAAGAAGAGACGTCAAAGAAGTAGACGGCGGCCTCCAACTCAAGAGTGGAAGGTGCCTCGGTTCTGTCGTACGTACAGCGTCTTAGCACCCACTCCCCCCATTCAGTTAAGGCGGCCTGCCACTGAGAAACTTTACCGAAAGCCACCTAAATGCGTAAGTATTGGGTTGAATTGGGTTAAATAAATTACGTTTTTGCAAAGGTTATAACGATCTATAGAGACAGAGAAGATCAACATACCTATTTAAAGGTCCTTTACCAGTACGGCGAGATCACATAGTTTTACGTTTTACAATTTTGCGAAAAGTAGCGTAAACTCAAGACAACATCAGCTCATAGGAATGGATCGCTCCATTTTTAAACATATGAAATGATTTAAAATATAACGTGGTGCAGCCGGCCGTTAGTGTACCTAAGTATTTCAGTTGCGAACGATCATCAGACCAAACTTTTTATTTGGTCTGAGGTTGCGATATGAGTAGGTATTAGCGCCTCTAGCAGAAAGGAGTGAAAAACAGGTTTCCCATACATTGATAGCTAGTTAGGCGGATTTTATTTCTAGCGGTTTTCATTTGAATCTTCATCAATTTAAAACATTCTTTAATAGTTTCAGTACCAATCACTGCAACGACCTAAAATGGTTGACAAGTCCACACAAACACCTCCTCCGAGGCAGCCAATTATGAACATTTCGATTCGCCAAGAAGCTGTTCAGACCCCAACATTGCCGACGTGTAAACAGAATCACAACATCTTAACGAAACTACAGAAGAGTCGAAAAATTATACCTCATCATTCCATTGTAAGATTTTAATAATAATATATTTCCACGCTCACACCAATTATCTAGCCCAAAATGATACTTATCATTAAGAACTTGTGTTATGGATACTTGATAACGGACATTTTTAATAGGTAAACATTTAATTTAGATTTTTTTTTAAATATGTAAGTAAACTTAAATAAAAATAAAACTGTAGGACTTTATTCTATTCTATAATTTAATCTTTCCAAATGTACTCTGTGATGCCTTCCTATCTTAGTTTTTATGAATTTCTGCAATTAGTCGTGTTCAATGGTACAAATAAAAAAGGTCGTGTTCAATGGTACAAATAAATTATTATACCTGTTGCTCGCTCATTTCATGGAACTTCGTATTTAAATAGATAATTTCAACTTGTACGTGTTTAATAAACTAAACTTTCACTCAAATATAACTTTTGTATTCTCTGTAAAACTTTAAATTCCCCATTTTGTACGTGGCTAAAACGATATCCGCGACAAACAAAAAAAAGAAACCTCATTCTTTTAGTCTATAGTCTATGGCCGATCGCCATTGTTAGATATTGTTAATAAGCGCAGCGCGCATAGGAAAACTAATAAAATTTTCCCGCCATTGCGAAAAATTTTTCACAATTCGTTTTCTCTGTTCAAATTATAATTATTTATTAATTAAAATGTCTACAAGTACTAGTTATGAAGAAAATTATTTATGTTTTACACCACCCGATATAAGATGTTAAGCCTTGTGAAGCCCTTAACGTTAATCTTAACTTTACTACGTGAAAACTCCAAGCAAAAATATCTATTAGCGTACCAAAAATTCATACAACGGCAAAACAACAAGAATACGCAGTCTTTTTCAGAAAATTTGTTCATGGCATACTTTAAAGAATTAACCTCAGCTTTTCAAAAAGGTACCTTATAGAATAGGTTCACACTTTTTGTGTAAATAGACGCACTGCGCACTATAGACTGACACAGTAACTGCAAATAAATGTTCACTAGATTTTGAGATAAAAATATTCCAAAATGACATACAAATACACTTCTAAAATATTTATTTTCATTTTTATTTATTTAACGATAATTCGTTAAATAAATCAAAATGAAAATAACACAGTCACACAACAATTACAAAAGAACAATGTAATAGACAGAAAATTGTACAAAGGTACTGCTAATTTTTATTAGAAATCGCCTCCAGCAGCCCCACATAAGAGAGATATTTTTAATGGTAGAATATTTTATCAAATAGTTTGACAGTTGTTTGTTAGTTTGACAACCGAGACGCCCACTGTGGGACATAGGCCTCCCCCAAGGATCTCCAACCCGAACGGTCCTGAGCTGCCCGCATCCAGCGGCTTCCCGCTACCTTTACCAGATCGTCGGTCTACCTTGTGGGGGGGCCTATCAACGCTGCATCTCCTGGTATGCGTCAGTCATTCGAGGACCTTTCTGCCGCAACCAAAACCAAAACCTATGGCACTGTAATAACAATGGCGCCGACTTCAATTAAATTCTGACCGGGATAAGTCGGAGAGAGAGTTCCTACTCAGTGAAATATAACGTTGATAGACAAGCGGCCTTGCCTGGTGGTAAGCACTCGCCAACACTAATCCCTTTTCCTAGCCCGTGGAGCTCTCGTAATCTTACCAACACAAAAACAAGACCACAAAAATGTAGTGTTATTTGACTCTGGTCTTCTTTGAGGTGGACATACTACCCCATTCAGGCGCTCGAAATTCGAGCGGCCATTCCACTGTGACCCACTATAAGTTTGATTACCTTAAGAGGACTGGAAACAGGAAGTCCAGAATTGTTGCGTGATTTAATTTTTTATTTATTTTTACTTTATTGGTTCACCAACAACTTATACACTAGTACAGTCTTGATACTAAACTATTTAAAACTAAAACTAAGTGCACAGTCACTTACAGGCAAACACCACATGCATGAAAAAGAGTGTCGAGACATTGAAATTAAAAATATTGAAATAAGTGAGTATGTAATTAATGACTATCGTAATTGAGTAGGTATAAATGTATATAAAAAAAATCGTTTAAATTTAGAGTGGCCTTATAAATGTGTACCTAAGTCATAATATTTCATAAATGATTTTACGAAATTTAGGTAAGGATAAATAATTGATGTCGATGAGGTCACTAACCTTATTCATCAGCTTTGTCATTCTGCATATAGGAGAATAGGAACCCATTATAGTGCGACGTAGAGGAGGACAGAGTGGTGTGATAGGCTTTCGTGGGGGCCTAGTCGGAACCCTGAACTTAATCTTTCCCAATAAATCTAAACTATCAACTCTATTGCGTAGTAATTTAAATAGAAATACCATGTCCAAAATTTAATGTGTGATATGAAAAAGGCCAACGTTTAGTAGTATACCAACGTATTATTTCAGGTGCCTCAGAAAGATCCAATAAAGTCTTCATGTCTTCGATGTCCAGCTACCACTACTTTCTATCCAAGTCACAACAGCAAGAAATCACCTCCGGTTCCAGAATTATTCCAAGATGTAAGAATTTTTACTATCCAAAAGTTATTCCTTCCCTAAACATGTGGTTCAAATATGAAATGAATGACGTTCCAAAATTTTTACTTAGTTATGAAGATAAATGCTTAACACACTTTCTTTTTCACAACAGACAAATAATTTAAGAACATGCCTTTAGATTTAAGATAATATACCTACTATTTAATTACTTATACTTTTAATATGGTATTTTCGAATTGACAAAGGTGTTTTTGGAAGTCACAGTTTGGGCCAAGCTATCTACTATTTTATTATAAATTTATATTTTTATTGTATAAAATTATTTTTAAATAAAGTTTAAGTTTAAAAAATCTAAAAGTGAAAATGCCAAGGTCGGTGCCAAATTAGACGTGTGTCGCTCTTTAAGGAACCGACTCAGTGTTCCGAAACAGTAATGTGAACCAAATGATTCGGAACACTTGCCCGGCATAAAATGTCTCATTTGGAACTCGATCACCTCAACCGACGCGACGAACGACGGACAGAACAGCGTTGCCAGAATGTTACTTTTGTAACATTTTACGTTACTTTTGACCCTCTCATGTTACCTTCATGTTACACGACTCAAAGTGTTACTTTTATGTTACTTTTAGGTCAATTTAATTTTTTCTTCACACCAATTGAGCTAGCACTAAATTAAATACTGTCCAGCACAACAAAAAACAATCGTGAAACGGAACGCATCCAAGAATGTGAATCGTGTGAATTTTGTTATGTCATGTTGCCGCACTTGATTTTGTGGCACAAATGGTCCAATCACGAAGCAAATGCACTGGACGCGACGACCGCGCGAAAATCTGTTACTTTGTCCTAAAGTCCTTTCTTTTCTGAAAATTAAAAAAAAACGAGTACCCTTTTAAACGTAGTATTATATTATATGCTGTGTTACTAAATTGGTTGGTATATTACTTACACATTATTTGATTATTATTTGTATGTTTTTTTATTTTTCAGTATCAGCCAATAATTCGATCAACAAATGAAACTTTTTAGTTTTTGTGTAATAAATTGTCATAATATAGTATTATAGTCCGGGCAATATAATAGGCCCGTTTTGACAGAGAGATACGTTAGTAGAATGTAACTGGAACGCAATCAGACGCAAGCAAAAAATAAAAATATATTATTGCATTTTTCAGTAATACAAATACAATAATATTTTAGCGAAATAAATAATATGATATAATAAAAATAAAAACTATTTTTTCTCGCATAACATTTAAAGTTAAATGTAATTTTCTAATCTTCCGAAACTTCATAAAAAAAACAGTTACATTCTTAATCTATTTTTTCTTTAGTGATAGTCCAGTGATTTAAATTGATCGTTAATTTCACGAATAAATTCGATGCAGTATACGAATATATTGTATCGAAATTGAAAAACAAGATTTCTAGGTTTCTAAATTAAATTAGAGTTAAATTATAAATTGAAATTTTCAAAAATAGCGAATTGCATGTGTATAATACAACTGTATATGATGAAAACAGGGAATTGATCAAATCCCTAGTGATTTGATCAAACCACTGAGGATGTTAAAATAACAACATGATTTTATCATTTTACTAAATGAACGTCTACACGTGTAGGTATGTAGGATGTTTGTTACGTATGACCACGTGAGGTGGAGTATTTGTAAAAGAGTCTCGGACCACAATTAAAGTGCTAAAGAAGTTTCACTCCAAAATATTTAGAACCGTATTCGTAAATTTATTTATTTTATTCGCACATCATTTCCTTATTGCTATTTTTACCCAAGTTTTATTGTGTTCTTATTATTATATTATATTCTCAAATTAACAACATTAAATAATTACGATTACAAAGCTCATATAATTATGACTCGATTTCTCATGTTAATCGTGTAAGTAAATAATCGATTATTTTGGTCACATCACCACTTACGATATTTTGACATGTGTCAAATCAGGCCTATTATATTGCGCGGACTATAGTGTAATTTTCCCATGGAATTATTAATAATTCCATGCATTTTCCACATCAATTAAGGTAATGTTACTTTTCTCGCGAAAATGTTACTTTTTGATATGTCTCATGTTACATTTGATTATATGCCACTGGCAACACTGGGACAGAACGATGCGAGTGAGAGAGAAGTGAATGTGCGCCGAGCGCTCACTGATTCAGTGATTCAGAGTCCAGTACCCAACCACCGCTGTTGCTTTACACAAAATAAGTCTTTGTTACTATGCTTATAAAGTTTAAAATCACAAATAAAAGAAGACGCTTCGGATACTACCTATATATGTATTAACATCTTATAACAAATAATGCATTGTGAATATTATACTACAAATAAACATTAAAAAAACAGATAGAGTTACTTTCGCATTTATAATATTAGTAAGGATTTAATGATAAAATAACGACTTGAAACAGATACAAATCTCTGCGCGAGGCGCTAGCTAATTATGTTACTCTATTTCAATAATATGAATGTTCCAAATGAAACATATCACTGATCCGGAACATTGTACTGTTCCAGATTCAAATGTTCCAATCTCAGTAGTGATACATTTTTGCGCACGACTATGCCAAATACAAATTACAAAGTTTATTCCAAATATTGAAGTTGGCTCCGACCTGAAAAAAATATAGTTTTAGTTTAGAAAGACAGATTTTTTTTATTTATCTTTTAAGGACATCGATGCATAAAGTTGGAAAAGTTGTGAAAATTCATATTGGAACTGCATATTTTCATGATTCTAAAAAAAACCTGCTTCCCCGATTCATGTAATTTTTTCATGGGACCATTTAGAAAGCATACCCTTTCAAACAAAAATGGAATTTTCCAAATCGGTCCAGGCATCTCCGAGTAATCGGAGAACATACCTAAAAGAGATGAATACGAATATAGAATCTCCTCCTTTTTTGAAGTTGGTCAATAAGTAAAATACCACAAGTTAAATCCCATCTCCTGGCTCAAACTCTCAAGTGATAGAGTTTCTCTTTCGTGAAAGACTCGTTGTCTATAAAGCTTTTAGGGACAAGTCTGAAAGCTTCAGGCTCGACTAAAGGTATGACAACATTAAGTAATCTAGCCTTATCAATTTGCCTATCTTAGATTTTATTGGTAGGTACTAATAAGAAACCGCCTAGTAATTTACCAAAAACCAATCAAGGTATTGTATAATTACAGGATCTCATTGAAATCATAGCAGAGGAAAACGACAAGCAATTGAGACTATTATTCCAGAGTTCGCCGCGAGAAGAGAGCCGTTCGTCTGTAAATCTATTAAATATAGCTCACAAACGAAATGATTTGTTAACTAAAAAAGTACCTTGGAGGTAATTTTATACGTTATACTGCAATGTCTCTTTTTAATTTCGGGAGTTATACCGCTGTTCAGGTACTCGTACGATCCTAGAAAATAACATCAAAACGTTTTATTGTAATCTTAATTATGGCTCCGCATTAACCATTAAGCTAATGTTGAATGAAAATAGGTACTCTACCTATATTAAGTTGTACGGTAGATTGAATTAACAATGGAGCCTCTCAACACGTGTTTTTACAACAAGAACTTTGCAGAAACTCGTCAAACTCTTATCATTCCCATTTGTTTTGGCGGAGTTTCTCCCGAGTTCTTGTTGCAAAAACACGTGTTGAGAGACTCCATTTTTAACCCAAATCGACCATACAATTTTTGTTACGTTACATTTTCACTTGACATTGGCAAAATGCGTACGTTTAATGCGTCGCGATGCCATTAATTAAGAATAGAATATGTTTTGACATCTGATAGCTGTCAAGCTGTTGTCAAAATGAAAACGGAAGTGAGTTTTCTCCCGGATATTCTCCCGAATAATTGTTGTAAAAACTTGGTAAAAACACGTGTTGAGAAACTCCATTTTTAATCTCAATCAACCGTACAATTTTTGTTACTTTAGTTACATTTTCACTTGACATTGGCAAAATGCGTACGCTTAATGCGACGCGACGCCATTAATTAAGAATAGAATAGAATAGAGTTTTCTCCCGAGGTCTTGTTGTAAAAGCACGTAATGAGAGACACTCCATTTTTAACCCAAATCTACCGTACAAATTAATTTGTAACTTTAATTACTTTTTCACTTGACATTGGCAAAATGCGTTATTTTTATGTCTCCCGACGCCACTAACTGAGTACGCGATGATAGAATAGAATTTGGTTTCTATGCGGACCCGAGATATAGCAGCCCTTTGTTACCAATGGACCACTCTGGGGCTTTAGACAACATGCACTTCGACAATCGCTCTCGCTATCGCTAAGTCAAAAAATGTATGGGATTGACATAAGCAATCGAAAAGTGACGTCATCAAAATAATCGAGTCGAAAATTGCTAGCCAAATGTCAGTTTTCGTTTCTATTGAACCGAAACGCAAGCAATAGAAGGCGTCGCTCGCTAACTTCCCATACAATGCGTAGCCAACATGCAGCTTTGAGACTCGAAACCGACAAACTAGCGTTTCGATCGATCGCTTGGCTTTCGATCGCCGAGACCATGTAGAAAACGCTTGTGAAACACGTTATTGATTAAAATATCAGCAAAAAAAATAGTTTTTATTATTTCATACGCTACGTAGGCGTAATATAGTGTTATTAAAGTTTGTAGAGGTGCATTCTGGGATATACTTTTATGGAAGGAAGGACAGAAAGTCAAAGCAATAGCCCTTAACACAGCTGGAGGATACAGTGGAAAAGATAATGAAATTAAAGTGGAAATGGACGGAGCCCATACTTAGAAATAACATACAGAAGTGGACAAGAGATGTTACTGAATGGGGGACCCATTCAGGTATCAATGTAAGAGGAAAAAGGGCAGACAGAAGAGGAGATGGTCAGATGACATTAAGAGGGTAGCAGAGCCTTTGTGGTTACGGTTGGCCAAGGACAGATTAGATTAGTACCTATGGAAAAGGCTGGATGAGGCCTACGTGTCAGGAGGACACACCGAAAAATAAAAACAATAATCAAAATAGTGTTAATACTGTAATAAATTTAGATTATAATGTAAAACATTTTCGGTATTAAATGGGTTTGAAATTGAATAGTTGTATTTTTTTAGTAAGAATATACATTATTTGTACACATGTTGTATGTGGTTGTATATTAAAGTTTATATGTAATAGTTATTCTCATGACCGTGTCATGCTGGCAGAGTAGAATAGCACCACCAACCCTATATCTATAAATAGGCGTCGTAGAAGGAAGCTAATGGATCAGATAAGGGGTATTGATCACCTTATATGCTGTCCACCAATCTGCATTGGGCAAGTGTGGTGAACTACTGCCTAAACCTTCTCAGATAACAAGGAGAGGCCTGTGTCCAGTGAGTGTAATTAAAAAGGCTGTTATGTTATGATGATGAATTGGTTGCTTAGGTTATCATTTAAAAATACATTATCTTAATTTGTTGTAGGCTGCCCGTAACAATGAGTGTATCTCATGCACCCAAAACATATTTGGGACAAAAATATATAGACTCTCTAATCTGTGAAACTAATAGAAAACTTTAATAAAATGCCTGATTGATTTATTATTTGGAGATAGATTTACATATTTCACATTTTGAACACTGGTGACAAAAGAAATGCCTATGGAACTTAACAACAATTTCACATTATTTTACAATCAAAACTATTTGTGTGCTTGTGAAAGTTTTCATGTTAGGGATTTATTTGTATGAAACAGGAGATCATTCACCCCCTAAAAGAACAGACCTAAGGTATTTGTATGTATGTACATACAACTATTTGTTGATGTTTTTGTATGAACATTGTGAATGCGTGGTGTATAGCGTGAATCTATATCTTCCGGATGTAGATTTTTTGACTCGATAGTAAAAATTGTTTCGGAATGGATTTTGTGCAGTGAAACTGATGTTATATTGATGCACAAACATCCATGACGACGAGCTGTTAAGAAGAATCATTAAATAAAAGTTTTATAATGTTAATTTATTTAATTTTATGCACCTTTTTAATTTTGAGCAACAGGAAACATTAATTAGATTTTCTGTTCCTCATTATTCAAAGTTTTATTCCTCCAGGATTGAAGATTCCTAGTTTTGATAAAATAAAACAATTACATTAATCTTTTATTTATTTTTTACATAAAGCTAACATGGTCAGCAAAGTTACTAAATTTTTCATTTAAGTCTACAAATCCAACAATGTCATCCTTGCTTGTTGTATATGTCAGTTTCCAGGGCCATTTCAAAGAATAATACTGCTTACATATTTTTCCTGACCCAGTATTTCACCTGATGCAACTGTAGGTGTTACAGTAACTCATTAAATAATTATAATGGTAATTTGTCAATTGGTTTGCTGATGATCATCTGAAAAATAAAATAAGCATTTTTACTTTAGGTTGAAAATTACAGGATTTATTTTCCTAATAATTTATATACTAATTCTACACTAATTCACAGAAAATTGATTAAACCTTTTTATCTAGAGAGAAAAAGATAATCACTCAGAAATTCTGTATAACTAGACGTTAATTTGATGCTGTTGTGGTGGAGTGGTTAATTTAGATTGCTTACAGATTGCTTAGATTAATTAAGTAATGGCTTAGAATATTGGGTAACTTGATAAACCTAATAGAAAGTGCTGTGTGGAGCTTTCTGATTCAAGATGTAGGTACATACTGATTTTAAACTGCGATCAAGACCACATACAGAATGAAATAATCATAATTATTCCTGTCTTTTGAGAAATCTCATAAAATATTAAAAACACATAATACAAATACCAGAAACTTCTAGACAGGCTATCTTATGTGGTTTTCGCTCATAAGGTACATAAGAATGATCATGACGCTTTCTCGAGTAACTCTTATCACGGAATTGATCTGAAAATGAAATAAAAATATATCATTAAGAGAAGTAGTCATCAAAGTCATCTTGGCTTAACTTTTGCAATGTACAAATGTAATTAAATTTGTAACTACACGTGCAAAATAATGGTTAATAAGAATATATGTATTGTTAGAATAAATGTTAATAAAATATTACCTATTTCTGTGGGAATAGTTGATGGTATTCCTCAGTATTCAACAGTTCATGGTAAGATATCTCGAGTTTCAAAAATAAAGATGGACAAGCACCAATCTTCAATTTATCTCCATGACAATTTTTTTCTCAAAATGTTTATATAGGGCACGTAGGTAGATGCATGTTTTATGGTTTTTTCACTAGGAACTATAACCTAGGTATGTCTTTTCATAGAAAATAGAAATGATTCTATGAAATTGATGAAACTTATAGGTCCTGTTGTAAATTACTTCGGTCGGTACGCAACACTTGTGGTGTGGTACATTATCGTAAACCACTAAACCACCGATGGGACTCATAAGTAGATTCAAAGTGGCGAAAACGCCGAAAACTCTTCATGAAATAAATTTAATTTATTTAGGTTATGTTAGTTTGTCATTTTCAATTTTTGACATTTCTTCTCTCGCTAACTATAGACAAAAATTTTGAGTTATCGATACGACGCCTCGATTAAGCGATCGCTACGTTACTGTCACTTTGGCTACCAAACGATAATCGCTATCGCTGAAGCGTTAGCGATTAGACAAACCGACTCGCTTGTAAGCGTGAGCATGTTGTCTAAAGCCTCTGTTCTTTAGACATATTCTTTCTTATCTGTGCACTCAATCCATCCACCTAGTGATCGTTAGGAATATTTTGTTCTCAACCAATCACCTGGACGACATGCTGAATAGGTATATTGTTTATTTAATATCCTTTACCATCCACCCATTGCCTCAATAATTTGTTCTTATATTTTTCCCAGATGTAGTTACCTATACCTACCTATAGTAACTTATTTTAATTGCGCTTATTAGGTAGGTTCAGGGTTATTTTTTATGCTTTATTTTATAGAGTGTACTGTTTTTGGGAGAATCTAATTTGTTAAGTAGAACCTACATGGCCGAGTGAGAGGTAAATTCAGGGTTATTTATATACAATTTGCCTTCGATGTAAACAAAAAAGGGGACCGTTTAGTTCAAATATTTCTAACTGACCAACCAGGCGGACAGTAGGTGGTTTGATAGGAATAAAATTCCCAACCGACCAACTAGGTGGATGGATTGAGTGGTCCGTTGATAAAAAAGGTATAATAAGTATCTACTTTGAAAATATTAATATGTTACTGTGTACCTACATAACTTTTTATTTCGTTCGCTGCTGAAAACTCCAAATTTCAAATAAACGAACGAACGAAATAGATTACATTTCACAATTACAAGTCTTCTTACTGTTAGGTCCTTATCTATGAAATTGTCGTTTTTTGTGGCAAATGTTATATTCGTTTAACTTTACTAATTATGTATTTTAATTTTTCTTAAGTACATATTTATAATGCTCCTTTTTTGTAAGTTAAATTAACATTTTAAGTAAGTAAAAACTGCAGACCAGTCATTTTTTTCTGAATGACTGCTATTCTACTTAACCAAAAATGTTTATTTAGATTTACAAATAAGATTTAATAAGAAATTAAAAAAGAAAAATGTTTTCTTTTTAAACTTGTACCTATTAATAGAAAACGGCATTTTTATAGGTACCTAACTAAGGACCTAATAATGACAATATTTAATAATGAAAGATCTAATTTATATCGTATTGCGCCGAATATTGTTAATTTAGTTCATTAAAAAAATTCAATTCATTAATTGCTAAGTTTTTTTATATTTTTTTTATAGTAAGTATGTACCTATCTTTCTATAAATAAATAAAAATACAATCAAATTGTGTTGTTCTTTTTAATTATAATAACTTTAGCAGTTATACCAAATCGTTGGAAAGCAGGGAAGACCTTTTGTAATGTAGTGGATAATTTAAGCTGTAATGATGATAAGGCCACTGCCATAGTAATTACATTTATAAACCACAATGCTTCGTCTCATGATCTATTTTTAAAATAAATCGTGTGAGAAATGGTGCATGTTTTCTTGTGTGATGCTAGTTTCAAACAATGCTAATGTTTCTCACACTTTTGCTGAGGTATCCATACGCTACCTTCTGATGTTTCCAAGATCAGATTAGTGTTTGAGATAAACTCTCGTTTTAGACTGAAAGAAAGTTGCAGTATTTTTGAATTTACTCACCTCCCATGTGTTAATTAGGAAAAACAAACTAGGATTTTCTCACGCGACACTTTTTAATTGGTATACAACTTCCTTATGTCTATTACCTTACTTACGACTCTTTACAAAATTACAACAGACGTATCGACTAAAGGCAGTACAGGGAGTGCTTCTCACACGAATAAAATAATTTACAAAACAACAGTCGAACATATACATCACGCTCACTATATTACTAAATAAATAAGTCACACGTCACCGAACTTCGATCGCGACCGCGACAGCGTCGGCGCCGTCCGGCCGGGGCCGAAGCGCGCACGCTCTTTGGATCCGAGAAGAGTTTATGGAACGTCCTCGCGTCACACGCACGATGTTATCTACAATTAGTTTGTGTGCTTCACGTAATCCGTCTCGTAGTACGCAGCGGCTCCGTGTGCGCCCTTTCTGTCAAGCGCTCGCACGCGCACAAACAGGAATGCTGCCACCAACGAAGCGACCACCAGCACCAACAACAGCATCACTAGAGCTGCCACGAAAGAGGGCACTGACATACACAGTGTCCCCGGGTCTGTCGTTGACTGTATCACTACTGTCTCATTGGCAGACGCGTTGTTCAGTGCAAAGTTAACGTCTCCCGGCGCTACCACTTGGATAATTCGACTCGTGTTCACGTCTGTCATTTCTTGTGCGTCACGTTTATAGATACGAGTAGGCGTAGATGTTTCACGCCGCCTTCTTACACCTACTAATCTTTCTGGTAAGCCCTCCACTGATCGTGGACGGCCGCCTAAAGTAGCGAGGTTACCATGTACTTCATCTTTCCTCTTGACGGTGTTGTAGACACCGCGGCGGCCTGGAGGTGGTGGAGGAGGTAGATTTACCTCATCCTTTTCGCGTGTGGGAGCGGGCGAAGAAGGACTAGGCGCATTTGGTGTTGACGAGACTTGTGCTTGTGGAGGCGGTACAGCGTCGTCACGTTTTTCTGAGAAAGAACCGGTAGCGTCTGCTGGATGACGTGGATCGGGGAATGCTGGAGGTACACCATATTCGGCGTGTGGAGATGGTGGTGGAGGCCCGTATTCCGCATGTGGTGAGTTAGGTAGGCCATATTCTCCACCGCCAAGGGCATTGCCGCCAAGCAGCGGCACTCCATAATCTGCTCCGAGGTTGCATTTAGGTTCAGGGCAATTGTATCTGCACACTTGGATAACACATTGGAAGTGTACGTTCATCGAGTCGGGGAATTTGAAAGCCTGGAAATAAGCAAACGATACGACGGATGCTGATGGTCCAAAGTTCTTTATTTTTTGGAATTTGCTCATAATTTTAGGCCGGACTACACATCCATACTGATCTACCAATTGTATGGGTGCCCTGTTGCCGTCGTGAGCTACACAATTTCTGACAAGCATATCGAATTTGTTTTCATCATCTTTGATTGCTAGCACCATCGTCATAGTTTGTCCTATTTTCACAATCCCCGACACCTCGGATGCCCAAGGCCCTTTTCCGACCTGAATTTGCATCCAGCACTGCAAGTTGTCGCCAAGAAAGTTCGCCGTGACAGCATGTAACATATCCACTTGGAATGGTCTGAAGGTAACGGCTTTTTCATAGAAATCGTACCATGTGCATCGTAGTTTCCGTGCCTGATCCCATACTTCTTGAACGTAAGGGTCGTATTGAACAATGATAGTGTTTTCGACATAAGACCCACTGGGTGTTGGACTTCCGTAAGCAGCGACATTGTGATTGGCTGAGCTCGACATACCACAGCTATTGAGGAAAATCTCAAAGGTTGCGCTGAGATGTCCCGTGCCTGGTTTGAGATGCATACAATGGGGGTCGCTGTAGAAACCTTTCGAGAATATCATTCCGTAGAAAGGTCGATCGAACTCGATATTGACGCGCATGTGAGTTTTCTCACACTGAACTTGGAGATGTTTAATTTTCGGGCTGTCAGGTGTTGCCAATGGCCACGGGTCATCTGAATGTGACTGTGGCAACGGCGGGCCGTAGCCGCCGCCTCGATGTTCCAGTGGTAAGGAAGCTGAGTCCACGGGGGGCTCGCATGTTGCATCCTGTAACGAGAGAAATTTTGCGATTAGTTTATTGTGAGACAATATTACTAAAATACAGTAAAGTATACGTAAGTGCCTTTAAATGATTATATGTGTCATAAACAGGTTGAATTTTTCAAGTGGGTCTTCAGGGCCAAATCCTAAACTATAAGGAATATCGAAAAATGCTTGAAGGAGTCGCGAGCCCAATATTGATTAAATAAAAACTACATCATTGGATTTTTGAAGAACAAATATGATCATCGCTTTGATTATCGCTTCAACCAAGGACAAGAAGTATTTTATTAAAATTTCAGATTTTCCATTAGTTTCCCGTATACCATTACTTCCCAGAAATCGATCCTTATTAACAACAGTATCAAATGGTGTAATAATAATACTGGCTGTATTTTTTTTTCAAAATCATTGGGTTCGATTCGTATGTTCTATATTCCTAAATTCGCTATGATTATTATTTTTCAAAAATCCTATGATGCAAATTTTGTTCTCATCAAAATCGGGCTCGCGACTCTTTTGAGCATTTTTCGATATTCTTTATAGTTTAGGATTCGGCCCTGAAGGCCCACTTGAAAAATTTATCCTGTATAAGGCAGAGATGTAAAAATATTTCAATAGGAAGTGATAAACAGTGTGTCCGTTTAGTGGTTTGTGTACATAACATTCCTGGGCGCGTCTCAGTCTACTTCACGCCACCGAGCGCGTGCGGGCAGCATCTCGGCTCGGGCGCGGCGCAACATCTTAAAGCCGCGCGTGAGCGTTCTTTCCGACTTTCTACACTGATGGATAGCCGCGCAAGCAATTATAATATTAATCAGCGCAATCATACCGCTTAGATGAGTTCCGAAGCGGCTTTCACGTTAGCTGCATTTTTCTTGCGCGAAACATTTATATAAGACCGTAATATAAGCATGGATCTGTTTAACTAACGTTGTTAATATTGTAGCTATGATTCTAACGCCATCTATTATACAATAAAAGTCTAATATATGTTTTCTACTACCTATCTACTGCTCTAGGCGTCATGTCACACTCAAATAAAGTATTTGGGGTTTAATTAATTCTCATTTCAAACTGGTTAAAGAACAAAACTTTAAAATTGTATTTTTGTCAAAAGCAAAGCCTATATTCTTTTACCAAAGATGGTAGTAGGGAAAATTGTCGATGTTAAACTGCCTCTATATTTGGGAGATCAGACGTATGGCGCGAGAGCGGCAACAGGTGATCTATACGGCCAGGGAATAGGTGCAAGTGGTAACCTGCTGCACGCCATACTAGTTTTTACACAATTATCGCCCCTATGCACCACACGTGAGCACTCGAGAATGTTATAGTGCGCTCGCGTTTTCTAAACCGGTTAGAAATTACCCACTGATCGAGATTGTCAATTGCAGAAAACACTGGGCCTATAAACATGTGCGATTAACAAATAGAGCTTTCTTGACAACTCTTCTGATCCGATATTCGGCTTTTACTTCCATCTCAATCGGCATATTTTTTCGAATGGTTAGAAAAAATGTAGCATTGACAATTCGATTCTTTCGTATCAATTAGTGGTTCATAATCCAAATGTAATTAAAATATTACTGTCACATAATCTAGGATACATCAAGTCTTGCTAATTGCAAACCTGCAGCTCCGGACTTATGTTAGTTTGATGGTAATGGGAAATTGTCACTTATCGCAGATAGCAACTCTAAAGACATAAAATGATATCTTGTTAATGAGTGCACGCTGCGCAGGCGACAGGTGTTAGGTGGGTCCGAACGGGTGAAAGTATAGCCGCATCCGCTTCCCCAATTCGCAACGGATGTTAGTCCAAGGGGGAGGAAAGTCCGATATCGAGTTGTAGTATTAGTATTCTTTTTAAACAAAAATAGTTCATTGTAATAGTATAAGAATATAATTATGCCTTCTTTAGGTATATTGTTTTTAAATTTTGCAATATACAATATAACGTATAACAGAAATAACGCACACCCAGTTTGCTAATTATATGCAAATTTATCAATTACAGTCTTTTTTAAAAGCCGTGTGATGTACTTGTATAGATTTTTGTGTAGAAAATAAACAAATTATTATTATTATACATACAAAGAAACCATCGTACCCTACACTCTTGTTAGATAAAGTAACAAACATTTGTTAAGGTCAGTAGGTAATCAAATATTGTCAGAATAAAGTAATGAAAGTTACTTAGGTATACACGAAACCTAGTGATTAAAATTGTATATTACACAATAATAATGATTAATATTAAATTTCATAATTAAGTATTTTTGATTATTTAAGAATTCTTAAACATATTGAGACATTTTTCTACAACACTGATTCATTCAATCCACGGAATAGTCTTTGATTCAATCATTCGGTTTGACTCCTTATCAATTTGGCATGTTTTATATAAAAACTGTGTATCTTTTTTAATACATATTCTGACCATTAATATATTGATAAAGTAAAAATGCCCGATACACGCGAGAAAATTTTACGAAGTACTTTGCAAAGTTCGCGTGCAGTCAAATAAAAAAAATCGTCAATTAAAGACGAAGCTCTTGCATAATTTCAACAAAGTATTGAACTTGCTAAGAAAACCTGTCTCCTTACACACTTTGTACGAAAATTGGTACACACGGATGAAAGTTGTTTAAATGAACGTGAAATGGGCAGAACCGGATTTTTGTTTTCGTTTCGTGGTATTTGCGAATCCTAACAAGGTCGAGGTTATTTATGTTTTCGAAGATTCGCATTACCCAATGGAATGTCCTGCAAGTGATTTCTCCTGTTAATTGTTTCTCAATGTTAGAAAGTGAAAAATTGCTATGCGCACTTTTTATGTGTTTACGCAATTCTTTGTTCATCAAAAATCCGTTTTGACAATCTTTTTCCCATCGACTTCGGATTTTACGAGTGAAGGCGCTATCTAAAATTATTTGCATAATTTGCACTCAACACTCCATCGCTATGTTAAATATTATATAATATTCATACATTTTTTTTGTAGAAACAAACGTATTGACTTCATAACTTAATGCAACAACCTTTAAGCAGAAAGAAAGACTACAACTTAGTCTTATTCTTCAATTTTGACTGCACATTATAAAAAACTGTATTTTTTATATAAAAAGATTTTACTAATAACTTCATTCAACCTGATGGTAAGCAGAATCAGAGTCCAAATACAAATAAGGATAGGGCAAGAGATAATAAATGCACTAGCAACCTTCGCGTATCCACCTGCCAGTGCTTCTTCACGCCTCTTTTGAATGAACCAGGATTATAAGAATCGATAGAACACTTATGCTCGCATGTGTGGCATGACGTGTGTTAGTTACTTATATAATACACACACACATACATGTAATCCCATGAGGGGTTGAGCAGAGCCTTAGGCAATATTTTGTTACACATAAAGCCACATCTGGCAGTATGGGCCATGCAGTCCCTCCAAATAGTGACAGGTTGCCAGCCTGTCGCCTATATAGTAATTATTTATATCTTATATATAAAATTCTCGTGTCACAATGTTCGTTCCCGTACTCCTCCGAAACGGTTTGACCGATTCTCATGAAATTTTGTGAGCAGATAGAGGATCTGAGAATCGGCTAACATCTATTTTTTATACCCCTTAGTGATAAGGGTTGTCCATCCTTAATTTTTTTTTAATTTATAAGGCAAAACAACGTTTGCGGGGTCAGCTAGTTATTATTATAATTAAAATATGAAATCAAACCCACATCGTACTAAATATGATGCACGTCATTTTCATAAGCTTATTAAACGTTCTACACAAACTATGATAAATAAGTGCAAATTCCAACATAATTATTTCAAATCTTATAGATAGGTAATCCTAATAATATTATAAAAGCGAAAGTTTGTATGGATGTATAGATGTATGTCTGGATGATTCTTTCACGCACACATAACTTTTAAATGTTTGCGATTTATTTACACCTAACCGAAGTTTTCATATGGAACGGAAATATACAGGGTTATTGCTAAAGCACCAACAACCTTCGAACCATTTGAAGATATCGACATCACAAACAACTTCTACTATGAAAGTAACTCTGAAATCAAGAAAAAAATCATCTGTTTCATGCAATTTGGTTGCGTAGGTGCACTTTTAAGGAACAACTATTTTTTTTCGCGGTTCATTCATATTTAATGTCTTAGCTCAATTATCAGCTCGAAAAGGGTCTTTTTTTATTATGAACCCTATGGAACAGCGTCCACGAAACGGCTCCGAACCGTAGCGCATCGCCTCTTTTTCAAACTCAAAATTTCGATATTCATCATCATCATCAACAGCTCATATAATGTCCCCACCGAGGGGCTCAAGCACTCAAGCCTACCCCACATTAGGGGCGATTAGGCCTTAGTCAACCACGCTGGCCAAGTGCGGGTTGTTCGACTTCACACACAACCTAAGAATTTCTTCATAGGTGTTCCTCACAGCAGGTTTCCTCACGATGTTTTCCTTCATGACCTTTCCTTGTGACCGTTGTAGAGCTCAATTTGTATAGGAAACATGAATAGCGCCCCTAGAGGAAAGAAGCATAAATAATGTTTCCCATAGAAATTGAGCTCTTAACGCAACTAAAGTAGTTGCGTTTTTTATACTAAAAAACTTACACTACGGGTACTGATCTGATAAGTGTGCTACACCTTTACACTGAAGTTGTTTACACATGGCATTGCTTTTATCGGTTTTATTTTTGAAAGTTTTAGTTAATTTTTCTACTAGATTAATATTTATTCTGGTTAATACAAGTTTGTACAACAGTACCCGTAATGTAAGTTATTTAGTATAAAAAACGTTACTATTTTAGTTGCGTTATGAATGACCTCAATTTCTATGGGAAACATTATTTACGCTTCTTTCCGCTAGGGGCGCTATTCATGTTTCCTATACAAATTGAGCTCTACAACGGTAACATTTTTTCACATACAATAAATTATACCAGTAGGTATATTATTATTTGTTCATTAAGTTTTTATAATTATTTTGCTTTACTTATATTAAAATATGTAGTTAAGTTACCTTAAAATGTAAAGATACTAGGGAAGAGCAGAAACACCCAATACAAGCATTATCACATGCTTCATGGGTGGTTCTGGCCTAAGTGTTTGGCCAGAACCACACACCATGCGTTAACGAAATAAACTGTTTTTATTATCTAGTAGAAAACCCAATTTATTTCTTCTACCATGCTCTCGATTTTGGGTCGGTGCAATACGTCTTGTTATCGACATAAGTTTTAGCGTTATATTTTTACCTTCCTGCCTGACATAACCCTTCTAGGGAACGACTTATGTCTGACGAGAGCAGCCGGGATCACCAGCTTAACGAGTCTTCCGAAGCACGACAAAAAGTCGTTTCGAAAAGTTTTCGGCCACCCATACCAAAAAAGTAAGACCAGCAAAGGATTTCCAGTCCTATAAAATCTAGTTTCGAGGATTTCAAATCCTCAGTGATGACTTGTGAAGGATTTCTACACCACTACATTGTTACACCATCGACCCCAGTTTTTGTGGGGAGGTGCGGTCCGATGGCTGCTCCCGGTGTCCTCGTCAGGAGGACGCACCAGGTCGAGCAGCCGTCAGTGGAGGAGTGGCTGCTGCCCACCAATTGGTGCCAGCAGTGCCTAGTCGGGCAGCGTTGGGGCGGTCTCGGTGTAGTTTAGTGGGTATGGAGGGAACGGCTTTACCTCGAGTCCCACATATCCCCTGCAGGCACCAACCCGCAGGGACAATGCGTAAATGCATTTTTGATTTGAAGATACCCATCGTATAACAACCTCAGACTTTGTAGCTTACTTAGCTTTCGTAACGCGGCGCCATGGACCTCTTTCAAACCACTTTAGTACCAAATAGTAAAAAAATGGTTTTCTATCAAAGTATTTTCTTTACAGTATTGCTAAGACCATCGAATGCATAATCAGTTCCTCAGGCTGACAAAATACTCGTTGTAGTTCCGACTTGGTTCCGACTGTGCAATCAGAAAAATGATAAATGTGTAAACTATGTTGTTGGTACAATATGACTCCCACAACACCTTCCGCGTTACAAAGTGTATACACGGGTATTGTTGTAATTTAGTTGTCGGGACGTGGGAAGTGTGTTTGAAGTGCGTGCATCAGATGGAGCGTGCTGAACCGACCTGCATATAAGCTAAAAGTGCTAACATACTATATCTATCTACAATATCTTACCTACATTGTTAACATTTAGCGTAGATACCGGTATTCAGCACGCTTCTTGCTATAATAAGCTATTAGACGTTGTTTTTAAATAATGACGAAAGTTTTACGCATTCTTAGCTTAGAAGGAATGGGCCCAAGTAGCAAATGAGAGTAGTCATTAAATCTTGTAAATTTATACTTTATCTTAAGGTGGATTTTGCTAAATCGAAAAGATTTCATCAAGTTAGTTCTTTCTTTAAAGCTAAATAGTTTCAAACTAGCGCTACTTTAGCAAGTTAAGAATATCCATTTCAGTATGCCTATAGTGGAACCTAAAAACCTTTTTCTTTTTACTCTACTCAGATTTTTTAAAGGTTCACTTTAAACTCGATTAAATAGTTTAAGAATCAGTTCAACTGACTTTGTAGATAAACAGTAAATGTAATACCAATTTCTAAATATTGAATTGATGTACAGAGTTTTATTCCATTATTACTTGAATGCACTTGTTGACAGCCGCCAGATTATGGCATTGGGACAGACAAGGAGTGTCGGTTACTGAAACTATAGATCAAAAACTAAAAGACGAGAAATTTTGCTGCTATTTTGGCAACATCCAATTTCCAGAGCGAAAAGCTGCTAAATCCTGATTGGGACCTAAGTTTTGTGCTAACAGTGGTAGCAACTGGGTGACGAGCCGATTTTACCGGTATTGATTCAATTATTTTGTTTTGTTCGATTAAATAAACCACAAATTATGAGCAAGGTGCATTAACTTTAAAGACATTGAGAAAAAAGTTAAGTTTATTTAATTTGATCGGTCCATCGAATGAGTGACCCTCGATTAAGTCTAGTGCCCTCTACTGCCATATACGACAAGGTGCTCAATGGACTCTGCATCGTGTCTTGATCTTCTACAGACGTGTCCGAAGTTTTTAAAATACGAGTCTGAACTAAATTAGATAGCCTCTTTTTGGCTTAGATTGTCTCAGTCCAGGACACTCCAAGCATTCATCTACAGTACCACATCTCCAGAGGATTATCTTCCTCGTCTCGATTTCATGCAAAATCCACGTTTCAGTAGCGTACACGAATATGGGGGAAAACCAATGCCTTAACAATCTGGATCTTAGTGGCTTTGGTAATTGTTGTTCCTCCATTCGCTCCGCATTCGTTAGCTTCTTCGGCTTGTCCATTCCTGACCTTGCTATTATCATACGTCTCTTCGCCTTATTCATGCATCCACCATTGTTCAGTTTAAAGCTTCAAAAGTAAACATAATGATTGGACAACGTCGTCAGGGGCAGCTTTTTTAAGTGACTTGAAGTTAACATCAAGGAAACATTATATCAGCTCCCTTACGCTCAATATCCTAGCCCAAGCTAGGGTCCTTGCACTCCCCTATACCCTTCTCCTTATATATTAAAGATATTCCAAAGACCCAGGACAGGAGCGATGACACTGCTCTGTACTATCGTCACCTCAACCACAACTATGTTCCGTAAATGGAGAGTTGTTGATAAGAAACAAAAAAAATGTAGTAGATTCAGTAGGGGAAAGGTCGTATGGAAGTCCAAATAAAGTTCAAAAATGCTGCCCAAAGTAACTATTCCACGCTGGCGTAGTCGCGGGCAATGGCTTGTTCTTAACAATTACAGGAAACACGTGTATACTTGCACTACAATTAAATAAGAGTAAAATGTAGAAATGACTTTTATCTTAATGAGCCATCAAAGGTAAGTGCTATTTTTTCCATTTTAGATGACATACATGGATATAACAAGTTATTTTTAAGCATTCGTGCAGATTGTGATCATATATTATATTGGCCCTTTACATGACCACTTTCCCTGCGGTCGAGAAAGCATTGGAATAACTGCGGTTAAACTAGTCTCATGTTAGATTGGTTTTGTGGCCGCTGTCACTTGAGACGATTATATTCATATACATCTTATTAAACATGGTTCATATTTATAGGCCGTATTGAACTGACTTACTAAACACCATGGCTAGAGGTTATAATATTAAAAGCCAAAGATTTTAATTTCGTTTGCAAAATGCTTTCAATATTTGTAAAGAAACAATTGGAATAGCTCCGTCTGTAATTCTCTAACATTTCCGTATGTATACTATTTATTTGTTCAGATTAATTATATCTCTCAGAACTATTATTATTACGTATAAACATAATTGATAGAGACTCCTTTTTATCAATGAGAGTGAGAACAAGTGAGTTTGCTCTAGGGAAATATATAAAAATTGCCCACTCGTGTAGAGTCAACAGACGAGGCTTGTCTGAGATTGATTCTGTACGCCTGAACTCTTTTTGTACATGTTCTATGAGGCCATCGTCATTATTTCAGCCGAGAGACGCCCACTGTTGGACATATACATCCTCTAATGATCTCTATCACCATCGGTCCTGCGCTACCCGCATCCAGTGGCTTCCCGCGACCTTTACCAGATCGATCGACGGCCCACATTGTGGGGGCCTACCAACTCTGCGTCTCTCGGTACGCGGTCGCAACTCAACGCAACCTTTCTGCCCCAACGACTGCCTCCTCGCAATGTGCACTACCCACTCCTACTTAAGGTTCGCAATTCTTTGGGCTATGTCGGTGATCTTAGTTCTCGCTATTGCTTTTTGAGTGACCTTGAGCCTTCTATTGATTATGAGGCCCATTGTAAGCTAAGAGATACTTGTAATATAAAATGGGTGTCAGTAAAAGTTTAATTTTGATTGTTCTATATAATTAACACAAGACAGCGGTCTTGAGTTAATTTTGGCGCAGTGAAAGTGATTTAATTTTGTTGCACAAGTTTACTAGTGTTGAGAAATAATTTTAAGAACTCATTAAAATAAAAGGTTTTATAGTGTGTTGGACGTTGAGTAATTTATAGTGGTTTAATTTTATTAATTAAATTACCTTATCAGTCGGCATTATAAAGTTTGTTACTTATAAATGTTTGGCTAAACACTATCTACTACACCCTAAATTAAGATGTTTTTTTAACTAACTTCAAAAAGCAGGAGGTTCTCAATTTGACTGTATTTTTTTAAATGTTTGCCAACCCATTTAAATTTGATCGACATCTGACGAGTCTGTATAATAGGTTGGGGAAAAAGTTTCTTCGCATTTTTTAAGAAAATTCAAAACATTTTTTAATATAGTTTATTTACATTTAACTAAAGTATGTAGGTACCATTTTATTCGATAACTTTTTGCCATCTTGTAGGTAGGGACATGATCCCATTGCTATAGAAATTTTGGGACTTCTGGTCAAAATACCGCGACAAGTGGTTTTGGCAGTCCTCTCGTGATGTTAACCTGACACTGCCTAAAGAATTCTGAAGAGACCGAAACAGGTGGAAATCTGAAGGTGCAAGGTCAGGACTATACGGCGGATGCATTAACACCTCCCAGCCAAACTCTTAATTTTTGCTGAGTGGCTAAAGATGTGTGAGGTCTAGCGTTATCATGATGAAAAACCACATCCCTTCTGTTGATTAATTCCGGTCGCTTTCTCTCAACTTCTTGCTTTAATCTCATCAGTTGTTCGCAGTAGAGTTCAGAATCGATGGTCCTGCCTGGTGGTAACAGCTCATAATGAATAATGCCCTTCCAATCCCACCACACACACAGCATCACCTTGTTGCGAGTTAAACCGGGTTTCGCCACAGTCTGTGAAGCCTGACCGGCCTTTGACCACGACCTTTTTCGCACGTTCTTGTCGTACGTGATCCACTTTTCATCACCAGTTATCAGCTTCTTCAAAAATGGTTCGGTTTCATTTACGTCGTAATAAAGAATCACAAATGAGTACACGGTTCATTAGGTTTCTTTCAGTAAGCTCGTGAGGTACCCAAATGTCGAGCTTTTTTGTGTACCCAGTTTTTTTCAAATGCGCCAAAACTGTTTTGTGGTCAATTCCCAGTTCTTCAGCTACGTCGTAACTACTGACATGCGGAACTTGCTCCACTTTTTCAAAAATGGCATCCATTTTATCTGTAATAGGGCGACCAGAGCGACGTGCATCTTTGACATCAAAATTTCCGGATTGAAAACGCTTAAACCAAATTTGTGCTACTCTCACAGACACTGCACTAGGTCTATAAACATCGCAAATTTTTTTCGCGGCTTGCGTTGCATTTTTACCTTTTTTGTAGTAAAATTTTAAAATGTATCGAATTTCTTCATTAGATTCACTCATCTTGGCGGTATGAAAAACAAATGAAAATCACACATTTTCCTAATTTGAATTTGGAATTATGTTCTTTAAAATTTAAACTTTCAATGATACCAAAACCAGCCAGATACAAATAGTATAGCCAAAGAGATTTTATTACAAGTTTATACATACTATAATGCGAAAAGACTTTTTCCCCAACCTAATATTTAATTGACATCGATGATGTGGTAATAGCTCTATTACTTGTTTGTCTCTTGATCTATTTTTAAGAAGCATGGAGGAGGATCATTTTCAGGAAACTATCTAGATCCCGAGATAGTTTAATACTAGGTTTAAAGAAAAATAAATATATTTTTTGGAATATTTTTTGCGTTTACAAACACGTAATTATTTTTAAAACTAGCATCCTCGTATCATATTTTTAAAACTAGCAAAACCCAACATTCTCCGCAATCCGGGCGGCTGCGTTAACGCATTGCGGTGAATGCTGGATTCGATTCCCGCCTTGAGGTCGATTTTTTTTAGTATCAAAAGTTTTCTCCATAAATTCTATACAGGGTGTAAAAGACATGAACAGTCAAACGAGAACCATGTATTCTGCTCACCATCAGAACATTTTTTTTCCTTTAGACTATACCTGGGAAATTGATATTTACGATTTTATTGAAGGTCAAAGTCGTAAATTTTTTTTTCATTTTTTTATGAAAACGTATTTTATACATTATTTCTTAATTATTGTCCAAAGAAACATTATCATTTTTTTTAGTATTTCATAACAAAAAATGGCTTCAAAACGTTAGCGTTCGATGTATCTCATTCGATGCGCATGGACACTAAAGAACGAGGCGGCCGTCGTGCAAAATTATCGCGGTTTTGCGAGTTGCGTGCGAGTTGAGCTCTTTACATTGCGCGGTACAATTTGCAATTTTTTTTAACACCAAAAAATAAAAATCATTTCCCAGCAATATTTTTTTTGAAATATGTCTTATTTATATGTATAGAATACATGGTTCTCGTTTGACTGTTCATGTCTTTTACACCCAGTATATCTAAAAACTTACGAAATATCACAAGGGGGAGGGACGGTGTAGTAAGATATCACGTGTATTTTGCGCGTTTTTTAAACCGAAAAGCGTCTTGCTAATCCGTAGTCCGAGGGCAAATCTATTCATTATGTCATGTTTGTCACATGATTACACCATTTCTTTAATATCCTTTGTAAGCCATTAAAACTACCTTAATTTTTTAAGAATAAAATTAGGTATAGGTACTTTTTTACCTGTATTTACTGATATTATTAAAAAAAAAAGATTCTTTGTATGTACAAAAAAAATACACGTGATTTTTTTTGTTAGTCTTTTAAAATTAGCATTTAAAAATGCTAAAAATAACATTACATGATTAACTCGTTAAGCCCCGTTCGCGCTCAGGAGCGCGAGAACACAATTAAAATCAATTGTGTCTGGATATTAATAATCGTCGATGGATTAATGGATGGCCCCTAGGTAACCAATCAATATGGCCGATGACGACGAATTTCGATATCTAATCGTTATGAAACTATTGTCACTTGGCTAAGAAATAAATACGCAAAATTTAGAAGTGATGTGAGCATCTTTTCACGGTAAACTGATTAGCACCCTTATTAGACAGAATCTGATTCATAGCCGTGATAAATTGTACCTAATAGAAGAACATTGCAATCTCCGAAGTTTATCGACACAGCAAATCAACGAAAGTGCACACTTTGCACTTTCTTTGGCAAATTACTTTCTAACACGGAGCATAGAAAACGTTTCAAGAAAATATAAAATAAATCCGAAAATTGTATCGAATGTAAGTAATAAGTTTTGGATAAACGATACAAATCGTTTTGTTTCACAATGATAAATTAATGTTTAGCGGGGGCAACAATCATTTATTTATTTATTTATAGATAGGCAGGTATCGGTACTTAAAGCTAGACATACAACCAAATGACATAAACATGCATAAAATAACAATTACGACTAAAGAAGGAATATCTAATCTTAACCTAATTGAAAGGGTTTCTGGTAAAATAAATCTTAGATTGTTAAGAAGTAAGTTTAAAAAGGTTTTGTGGACACCGCGCCGTGTAGGTAGAAAATACGCAACTATTGTAGTTACGTTAAGCGCGATTTAAGCGCGAGCGCGAAAAACGATTTACGCTTCTTTCCGCTAGGGGCGCTATTCACGTTTCCTATACAAATGGAGCTCGCAACTCGCTGGAGAACGCAACTACAATAGTTACGTATTTTAAACGAAAAAACTTACACTACGGGTACTGCTCTGCTCAACCGCTCTTGGGATTACGAGTCTGATAGTATATATATGTTATGAAACTATGTTTTTAAACATGCTTACTATAAGATATTTGAAAAATACACATTTAACTTAAAATGACTGAGAGATTCAATAAAATTAAATAATGATAAAGTTATGTCAAAATTATCATTGTGTAACAATAATATCATCAACTTTTATCTAAACATAAGCAAGTTACTGATTAATGAGTAAGATCAATAACCAGTTCAAAAGCTCACTGACATTAATCGATCAAATCGATTATCTAACTATGATAGAAAAGTATTCTCATCCGTAATATAGGTACAAAAAAACTGCATAAAGTATTGAATTCGATCATAATTCGATGCTTTTGTAGATTCAATAGAGAAAACTACAAAAGATGAAAGGCGGTTGAGAAAGAATGACCTTACATAAATTGAGTAAGATTTCCAAATCTATTATTCAGATATCTTTTCTTATTTTTGCATTTCAATAAAATGTGTATCTCCGTTTAGCTTACTTTCATATCGCTCGCCATAGACAAAAAAAATATTGCAATATTACTCAATTTCTTTTGCTTTAACAAAGTCACACCGTATTTTTTGTAACTTTCTTGTATTCAAAAATAGTATCTTGGATAGATTAAGGTCTATATAAAGGTCTATATGACTATTTATTAAGTTTAATTTGTTCATTACGAGTACACTTATTGTAACCTGACTGCATTTAGCTAGCTCACTAATCCTAACTACGAAAGTATTCCAAGGATCGATTTGAAAATTTCACACAAAAACATAATTTTAAGTATATCCTATAAGTATCTAATCTACCTACATATGCTTAAATTCCAAACTTTTAATGAAAACGGAAAATTCTATTTATTTCGGATTGACTTGTACTACTATGTGTGACTGCTAAGCTAGTCTATAACTAAAATAATTGTAATGAATGTCATTATTAGTCTTTATGTAATAATATCATTTGCAATCAATGGAGCCAAGACGATGTTTAAAAGCAGAATTTTTGAATGGATAAGAAGAAAATTTCAGATATTTCATTGATTAATATTAGGCACCTCTTCAATGGTGTACCTTCCTAATAATTGATGTAACTATGGTATCATTCATTTAGTCACATATTATGCAAAGCTTTCCTCAACTACACTTACGTGCAATAAAATCGACTCACCTCGTAGGTTTCGATTCTTAATATATCGATCGGTATATAAAAATAAGATTAGATAAACAAAACCTCTAAATATAATTTGAATGTATATTTCATAAACTTTATTTAGTCTACTCTAAACATCGATAAACGAAGTATTGGTGACAATAGACTCATTTCTTCGGAAACCCTGATTTCTCATTTTTACGTCATACGCCATTTATGTGACTATGCAGAGTGTTCAGAGTTAATTTAATAATTGTTTATTGTATAATTGATTAACCTTACAGATTTATCATCAGATTTATTGACCCTTAAAATTAAGCTGATTTCCCCAAAAATTTTAGCTCTTAACTGTATTTGGTTTTCAATTTGTAAAATCAATAAACCAAAATCTATCACAGTACAAACTGGTCTAATAAGTTTAGGTCGTAAGTTGAGGTTCTTTTTTAACACACAGGGTTAAAAATTATTATTTACTAATTGTAGATATTGATTAAGAAGTTCTGAACCAAAGCGTACCGGGTGAGTCGATTTCATTGCACGTAAGTGCAGATACTAAGTTTTATAATACTAACAATGAACAGTTTTATAATAGGTACTAATATCTATTTTATATAATTCCCGTGTCACGATGTTTGTTCGGAATGAACTCCGAAACTAACAATCCAATTTAATTTTTTTTTTAAATGTGTGTTTTGTTCCAACTTGAGAGACAGGATAGTTTTTATCTTGATAAGTAGTCCTCATTTTTTACTGCAAATTCAATGAGTAGTATGAAATTACCACAGCAAAGCGTGACCGGGACAGCTAGTAGTTTAAAAAAATGTATTATAACTATCAACTATCGGAAAACACACAAGTGTCAAAAATAATATACAGACTGATAAGATGGTAATAGCTAGCTGGTTGGACTTAAAATAATCTCTACCACTTGCCAAACTGAGTACAATTTTGTAACACCTGAACATCAAATTCGTTACCTCCTATTACCATTGAGGCGGTAATATATTTAGTTTCAATTTCAATTATGAACCATTGAACAAAACACATAAAAAAAATTTAGACGCTTTTATTTAACTTGCAATGTTTGTATCTAAATACATATAAGTACCTCGGGTCAAATGTTTCAACTAAATTTTAAAGTCTCTGAAATTCAGCTGAATCCTCAACCGACTGGGCTTAAATTTTGCATACAGGTTTAATTTGGATGAAAATACGCGGGGTCTTCTTACACAGGTATTATACTTAAAAGGAGATCCCAGCCACTTGTTTTGTAATAGTCTAAAAGTTATGGAATAAATATTTTCATTTTTTTCAAATGCATGGTTTACATGATGACATGACTAAATCCAATATGGCGGACCGCCCAAGATGGCAAACTAGTTATTTTTGTGCACTAGCATGATGAGTACCAAATGAAAGTATGCGCAGAAAAATACAAAAAATAAAATGACGTCCTTAATCCAATACGGCGGACAGCCCAAAATGCGGATTAGTTATTTTTATGCAATTCCATAATATTAAATGAAAGGTTTTGCTGAGAAGAATACGAATAAACTGAGGGTTAGCTTAGTGATAATTGTAAAAAAAAATTGTTAAAAATCATTTAAAAATAAGCTTTTATTTACCTAAATTCCCTAAAAAAAAGAAAACAAACTTTTAATTAAATTCAACTAATCAATTTATTAAGTACATTACAGAATTTATACACTAAAAAAGCTTGTCGCGAGATTATATTTCTGTAGTAGGTAAGTACCAGTGTACTGCACATTAAGTACCTATTTACCTAAATATCGCGATAATTTATTTTTATATGTTAGTATCAGTTCGAGAAGATGATCTGAAATGATCGCATGACGAGGTTACGTCAACGAATAATCTTGCTCGCAGTGAAAGTGATTCTTTTGAAGGGTATTCGACGGTCTCAACTCGCACGCGAATTAGTGACGGCTCGACTTATGCAAATTACACACCGTTTCTAACTTTTCTAAACGAACGCACATAAAAGCGTTTAGTTCTTTATGGAGTGCGGTGAAAATTTTAGGTTCTTTCCATACTTTTGTATTTTTGTTTATTCTATTGTTTCCTATGACAGCGTGTCTTTTCCAGTCATAAAACCCTTCAATCAAACATTGAAGAATAAAGAACTGATTCTTGGTTTATGAACGGTAAAGTCACAAATTGTGGAAAAGTAGCCTATATGGGATACCAACAATTCGTCTTCTAATAAACAAACGCTTAACTGTTCTCAAAAACATATAGTTACATATCAATGTCCAACCGTCTTGCAATAATGTTAATAACGTCCAATTTTTACAATTATTACATAAATCTAATATCTATAATATAAAAATGAATCGCAAAATGTGTTGGTAAGCGCATAATTCAACAACGCCTAGACCAATTTGGCCAATTCTTTTTTTTAAAATGTTCGTTGAAGTTCAAGGATGGTTTTTAACGGCGAGAAAAGTTCGAATAATTTCTTTATGACAAGACGAAGTCTGTGGGGTCTGCTAGTAATCAATAAAAACTATTCGTGGTAACCAGTTTAAGTGATGTTTTCACATATAGGCACTTTAAAAAGGACATATTATTAATTAGACATTTTAAAAGATGATTTTAGAGACGTGTTTTTGATACCCATTAACTGGTAATCCGTTCTTTATCTCATTTAGGTAGGTACTTGTTTAACCCTTAATAGTTGACCTATTTTAAAATGGATTATTTTAACTGGCAATACTTCACTTAATTCTCGTGAAGTTGATACATTATTCATCTATTTATTAAAACAATATAAGAGACCATCTTTTGCATTTTCATTTAGCAAATGTCATTTGGCACAGACGTGAGAATTAGGAATTGATTACTATAGAAATTCGATTGGATGATAATATACGCAGTTAGCCTCCAATAGATGGTGTTTTGTGGATGTGCTAACGGAATCATTAGCCTAGTTGCAAGAACACAAGCGGAAAAAGTTGAATAATGCAAGAGTGGCGCGGGCCGTAGACACAGCACGCACCTTAGGCGAGCTGATAGGGTTGTCTCCTTGCATATCGGCCTCAGGTAACTAAAGACTACCAATAATTTTTCTAGTCCATAAAAATAGAGAAGTTATTATATCTAGAATACCGGTGTTACATTCCCAAGAGAATACCTATTTGTGCTCGGTTTAGCTGCTGGTAGTGCTTCTATTAAGTCCGTCTGATTAGATATCGCCATCTTAATAAAGTCTATTGCCATGTAGTAGTGATAACACAACACAATAATGTACCGACAATTAATAAATGATAGTCAATTCCTCAGTGGTTAAGAGGATAGTTCAGCGACCACGTCTCCATACAAACGGAGAAAACGTTTTATAGTTAATACCCCTATTTCTTATCCCATCTTTATCATATTTTATAATGGTTATAACAGAAAAAAAATTATTGAAAAAAAAATTGACATTATATTAATTTTGAAAACATTTCGTTTTTTGAAAAAAGGAATACCTAAAGACTCTTAAATCTAAATCATAAATATCGGATAAAGAATAGGGGTACTGAAAAGTTTTCTCTGTTTGTATGTAGACGGTGCTCGTCGTAGCCTCTTAAGAATTCCGGGTGAATCTCGCTTCCCATTTCTGCTTTATCATCATTTAACAACAGGTGAGATGAAGGCTAAGAATCTCCGTACAGAGACAAAAAAATATTATAATTAATGTAAACATTTTGTAGTTTTTGTCACTGTTTTTGATAAAAATACCTATAATATTCAATACCAAACTAATAAACAATACTTGTAGATTTGGATGTGTGTTGTATTTAGCGACATCTATTGCTAATAAGCAATGGCAATCGCGTACTTACAGTAACAGGCAGAATATTTTTTACTGCATTAAAAAATAGTTTTTATTCAACGACCGTTATGTACGAGAAATATTAGATATCAAGTTTAAATTATATCATAAAATTTTAAAATTTTCTACAAACTACGAAGTAGTAGCCCTAATCTAGAAATATTTATGACGATAGCCACTTCCCTGATCGAACAAAATCTCTATAACAATTAAGTAGAGTATTTAACAGTTAAAATCAGAAATGTGCTTAACCGTAACGTGGAAGAAAAGAATAGCATATTATTTCCGACTTGCAAATTGCCGAAGATATTATTTCTAAAATTTTAGACATTTAATTTTAAATAAAATCTTTCAGAAGTGTCGAAGGAATGCAGTCTTAAAATATTATTTATAGGATGAAGTGTTGTCCGTAAATCTATTTACATAACAAGAGATAACCGTAAGTTACGGGAGCTAAGCAATGATTAATCGATTTACTGTATCTTATTCTAGTATAATATAGTGTTGCAGGCCACGCCGCAAGTTGGGCCAACGGTATCCTGGACTGAGAGGGAATTGGCTCTAGACCGCGCGTTATTATGCCTCATTACTATGATTCTGACTTACGGGATACCCTTACATGACATGCACGTTATTGGTGCTGATAAAATTACAAAATATTTTACTATTGAAATGTATTTGAAGTTGCAATACTTAGGCAATGTAAAGATGTTATATATAAATTTTTAGAGACTATTAATGTGTTTATTGACCTTCAACTATTTTTTTAAGTAATCTAAACTTAAAAATAAAAAGAGGAATAGTCTCCAAAAATATATTTTCCATCTATACATTGCCTTAGTATTGCAACTTCAATTAAATTAAATAAGTTTATCCCATTCTAAAATTGCTTTTAGAACTTAATAGAAAATGGATATAGTCAATTGGTTACCAAAAAAAAGGAAAATTGTGACCAACCTGTAACAGGAGCGTCGCGATCGCCAGCAGCAGCCTGGTTCTCTTCATATTCACAGTCCAGTAGTCCAAGGGCCTGCAACCAACGAGACACATTCAAGATCGCACTAGCAAGGCCCACCGGCGGGCGGTGCTTCGCGAGGGCGCTACTGCGGCTTCACATGGGCGTCAGTGCGCCGCGGACGCGAGCATGTCGTGGTGGCTCCCGCGACACTGGCGCGAGCCCCACCGCCCGCGCCTGACCCACTGACCGCCCGGAACTGCACCGGTCGCATCTTTCACTGCACCGCGCCGCTCCCGTTGCGTCGAGAGGAAACCGCGCGACGGCCTTCACCTTATTAAGTGCAAGGTCGCAATTGGATGCTACACGTGCGAATTTTATTTTCCTCTCAGGGTCGGCTATTGACTTGTAGCGTACGAGCTTCCGAATACTTTGATGCTTTGTAAAGGTAAATTGAATTGCATAGGCTGATGTAATTATAAAAAGTAAAGTTTAAAAGCTTCACGCACCGTTTGGGAGTTTCCACAACTCGGCTACACTAACAAAAATAGAACAACTATTTTTAGCACATAATTTACACGTACGTAATTTAAATTTATTACATGTTTTACTTAGGTTTCAGGAGCGATGATTTAATTCACATGATGGTCGAGTCGGAGCGGCCGTGGCAGGCAGCGATGCGCACGCCTCTGGCCGTGCGATCGCTGCTGCCGATTTCACCCCAGACACTCGATCGCTTGCTAGTTAGAAAGCACAACTCTCAGTTGTCGATGCAAGATGTGTCTCACTACTTGTACACCGTTAGATATGATACCACTTCTCGACGAAGTCATTCCGTAACAAAATAATCGCTTTCGTGATGAGCGGCCGCATATCATTGAACGCCCCGGTCTATTAACAATAAATTTACATCTACAATATCGTCTGAGCGAAATGTTCACAGAAATCGAGTCGAAAATATGCTAGTGCAAAATTATGAATCGTAAACAAGTAATAGCAACGTTCTATGTCTTTCGTGAGAGTAGACATTGATATTTTTTTCTAAGCGGCTGCACCCACCTGGTCGTAACTAGGCTGCCAGCACTAGTTACTCACAAGAAAGCGGGCCCTCGGGCATTTTCTATTTTCTGTAATCTGCGGCGATATTATAATAATAGACTGTAGTAGGTGCCGGCCAAGTTCAATTAAGCGCCGCGGAAGAAACGCGACGGATGTGGGACACCCGACCCAATGTCTATGTCCGTAAACAATGTATTAACAATTGGCGGCCCTTCTGCGGTTGCCTCACCGCAACTTCCATGGAAATCACTTTCGTTTCCACTTCAAACGTAGTTCCAATACGCAAAGTCAACTGTACTTAATGATAATGTAGGCGCGCTTAATTAATAGGTTGCAACTGTTCCGTTTCATTATCAGCGCGAGAGTACAAGTTAACTGGAATGTGCGGTACAGTTAATTTTATAGAAATATTAATACGGAAATCGATGTAACATTTAGAGAAAATGCTTCAGTAGGACTTGAACGCTATCAATCATTGCTAGTTCTAAGTATCGTATGTGTAAACGAGTACTTCTCATTTCGCCGACAGTCCCACTCGCTTGCCCTGCGGCCAGTCATTATTCGCTTGCGTATTCGTATTCCTTTGAGTTCCTTAATTACTCTGTCAAAAACCTCATCATTGCTCGATCTACTAAAGAATAGACGATATTATCCAATTTAGAACCCATTGATCAACGTCTAGATCAGAGAAAGCTCCAATGTCTCTCTCTCTCGCTCTAATTTTGAAATATTTTTACATTATTTAGAGCATTTCGGATAAATATATTTTACTATTTACACCAAGTTATAAAATTTATCCAAGAGGTAACATTTATTTAGTCAGTGAATGAGATGGCGACTTAGATCATTTAGAACTTGTCTTTAACAAATTAAATTATACTTTTATAAACGTACAAACAAATCCAGAATGTAAGGCTATTGACACTGTTATAACATTATACCAAAATGATCGTAAATATAGACATCCGTTAATACGACTGTCCGAATTCATCTGTTTAAATATTATGTCCCTTGATTGTAGGTGGTATAATACAACGCGAAATACTCGGATTCGTATATGGTCTTAATTTTCAATTCAGGGATTATCTGTACTAAATTCCATTTAACTATATTTAGGTACTTGTGCATTAATGAATAACATGAGAATTATAAACAAAATAGAGTCTAGTGTTAAACTAAAATTGACTATTAATTGTATTGCCATTTTTTAAACCTATGATGAGCGTGTGAAATTATCATTAGTAAATAACAATAAAAATGTGAAACCTAGACCATTTTCTAAATACCCAACTATGAGCACAGTCGCGTCTAATGTGTATGTCACACAGTAAACCCTTCAAAAATGTGTACTTTATTGCTATAACCATAGAGGCCACGTTAACATATTTTTAAACCATAAAGTGCCGTGGGCAATGTCACGGACTCGTGGGAGTCAGCAATAACTCACAAAATCCATAAAAAGCTGCACTGATTTCACACGAGATGATGGGCAAAAAGTAACGTGAGTCGTAACTTTATTCAAAACTTTCATTTTCTGACAACAGTTAAACTGCAATTTGCAAGTCAATGTAATCAATATTTAGAAGACTGCAAGTTTTTTGCAATAATTTTCTTGGGCGTCAGTTTTTTTTGCAACAATCACCTGAGCCGCATATAGAATTTAGATCAAGCGTTTAATGACAACTACCTACCTATTATTTGCGGGTAGTGATTATTAGCAATTGGATTTCATTTCGAACACATAAAGAAAGCGAAATTATAATAGCACTGACTTAACATTCTTGATAACATGGTAATCATAATAATGATATATTATTTTAATAGCGTAACTTTGTGACTTTGTCGTCATTGGCATTAGAAGCTTAAAGATAAATATTAACTCTTTATCGGTGCTTAAGCTAATGTTTATTGAAAGAGAAAATATAGTGAAATTTGAATTCAGGTAATATTATTAGAAAGAATATATCTGCCTATCATGTTTTATCACGAACTTAACTCTTGCTCACCATTGGTACATTCTATGCCCTTATATTTTTATGTTTAACTCTTCGCTTTAAAGATGAAAACTGTAAATTTCAGTACTATACACTATGATTTTTTAACGATGACAAATATTTCAAGGTGTGACAGACACAAGTTTAAGAGAGTTCGGAACAAAAGGTTGTCTACCATTTAAAAATATGTCTCTCATATGTAGGGCTGTTGGAAGAGATTCTAATAGGAATAAGCAGTACCTTTGTACAATTTTTTATCTATGGTTTTGTTCTTTTGTAATTGTTTTTGTGTGTACCTACATAAATTGTTAAATAATTAATTAATAAATAAGGTTGTGCCTACTACAGTGAGTTTTTTGCACAGAAAGTCGGAAAAATTTTGGATTTTGATATTCACTATTTTGGTTGACTGTAGACCACAGAACAGATAAAAGATAATTTATAAATGTCTACAGACCATTTCTACAGGTAGTTTGAAATCGACCGAAAAATGTGCGATAATTATACAATACACTTTCACTATTGATAAATATTTTACAATGATGGATGGTCAACGCAGCCGCCCGGATTGCGGAAGAAGCGGGTTCGATTCCCGCCTGAGGCAAGTGCATTTTTTTCTAGTATTAAAAAATATTTTGCGTTCCTGTTAATAGGAGATTATACAATACCTTGGCCATTCATCGTTGAAAATAATCATGTATAGTCATTCAACGTAATGGAAACCAAGAAATACAATGAGTTTTGTGAAAGCTACTGAGCAAAAACAATTGCCGAATGGCTGTTACTCTGACAATTGTTTAAACGTTTCATTTAAATAGATAAATATCACAGACTGTCCACAATATGAAACCACTCACTGACAATGCATTTGGACCAATCTACCTCTGCCTCATATGGAGAAGAATTACTTTCGGCTCTGATTAACGACGCGCGACTGCTATGAGTTTTAATTGGTTACTAACGAGCTGAAAGTTTTTAATTAATAGGAAAGTACACTGAAGATGGTTTCTTAAAAGTATTATATGACTTTTGCAGAAGTAGAAAGCGAACGTGATACGGAGTCATCAAATGTATTTACATACAAAAATCGTCTAATTATTTGTTTTTACCCTTAAAAATTAGAGTTGAGTGAGTTATGTAAGTAACTAGCTTTTGCCCGCAACTTCGTCCGCGTGGAATAGTTACATTAGACAGAATTTATATTTTTGTTGGGAACTTACTTTTTTACTAATCATAGGTTTCCAATAAATATACAGTAAATATAGACAGATTTGTCTGGACTTCCATACGAACTTTCATCACCCTAATTACTTTGCATGGAGGGCATATCATCTTAGTCCCCAGGATGGCAGGATTCAAACTTTGTAACCTTTTCCACCTCTTTATAATACAGCCCCTTAAAAACCAAAAACACGTATTAAAAATGAAATAGCTGTTTATTTAAATGGACTTTGCTAAGTAATTTTAAATCGTCAAAGCCCTAGGTACCACCGAAATAATTATTTTACTTAAATAATTGTTATTATGCTGAGATGGAGAAGAAATTTTAATGCCGAAAGAAACTCCACATCTTACAATTTCGTAATGATTTCAAAACATCATTACAGGTCAATAGATAATAACAATATAATTAAAATTACATCCGTAAATTTTGGGCAGTTATTACTCCCACGCATTTGGGTCATTTAATGAACAAAGTAATTTAACTTTTGATACCCACCACCTCTTTATGTTAATGTCAAATAGATTCCTTTCAATTAAGGTGCTTAGCATGCATTTATGAACCTCCGGTTAATAACAAATATTTACTCATTTATCGAGAGGAAGTTTTGAATAAAATAGTAACTTATATTGTTTTCTTCTTTATTGTTGTTATATTTTTTACTGTATGTTTCTCTAATCGTGTGTGCAATAAAGAGTTTATTATTATTTTCCCAAATAATTTTTCATCCCGACCCCCTTTTGGGTTGAATTTCGAAAAATCCGGCCTTAAAAAACCTCTTCGCAAAATTTCAGCTAGATAGCTTGAACCTAGATAGGTTCAAGGGTATGGGCTGGGCGTCTTATGTTTTTAAGTGAGTTCAACCTTTTTTAGATAAAATCGAATTGAGTTTTCAAATATTTCTCAAAATAAAATGTAATATAAATCAAAGCACTAAGAAGTATTGCTACAGTCATACAAAGTAACCACCCTCCAAGTTTTAGGTCTTTATGATCAGCGGGTTAGGCTGTGCGTTTATGTGTCTGTCAGTCATTCAGGACAAAGCATTTTATGTGTATACATTATAGTACAAGAAGTATTAATATTTCCCTAGTTTAATTCCTAAAGATCAAGATTCAAACTGCGAACCTTAAGGCGACCGCTTACAGACGCAGCGTTGGTAGGCCCCCCCCACAAGGTGGATCGATGATCTTGTAAAGGTCGCGGGAAGCCGCCGGTTCGATCGAGTTCGAGATCCTTGGAGGAGACCTTTGTCCAACAGTGGGCGTCTCTCAGCTAAAATGATGATGATGATGATTCAAACAACAGTATTACGCTCCCTTTCGATCCTAACCTTGCAGAGACTAGACGACAAAAAGGCTCCTAACCCCTCGCGGAGATATCTGTTAACTACAAATCCCATTGAAGAAGTTGACCCTTTTTTTTTAACGTTGGGAAATGCGTTACGCATACGTCACGCCTGGGGAGGCGTGAGCGTTATGTGGGGCTCTCCCTAGGGAACCAGGGCCTACCCACTAAAACCCAACGATGTCCCTCACATGCACCTTGGCGCGAAAACATCAACGGCCGCTACTTCCTCCCCATCATTCGACGAGAAGAACGCATCGGCCGCACAGGGCCATGGGAACCCTTGCGGAAACTTCCACGACCCCGTCGGTACTTGCTCGCCTACGGCGAGCCCCTCTCACCTTCCCAAAAGGTGGGGGAGGCCGACGATGCCCCGTGACATCCTGGACATCGAAGAAGAAGTTGACCCTACCGGTTAAAGGTTGGCGTGTACCAATGTCTTCGCTCTCTTAAAAAAATCTCCAGCGACGCTGTAATGGCCATCTACGGCCAACAGCTAAAAAAACTCTAAAAAGAAAAAAAAGTTTTTTTCTCTGGGCGTTTTATCTAGCTCATAGATACTTTATCATTATCAATATTCTTTTTATTTGTATTCTGATTTCATTTTATTGACTTAGCAGTCCCCCAGCGCAACGTAGGTAATTAGGTTCTTTTAATGATATTAAAAGGCCGAGAGATTTTTTTTATTATTTTACTTTTCAGTTTTTTTTTTTTGTATAGGGTGTCACTTCACATTTTTAATTTTATTTTTAATTCAAGCTTGTTAAATTACGAGTGGACCATAATTCCGATACAGAACTACATAAATTACCACATTTTTCTTAAATATTATTAAATCGCCTATGACCTAGTAACGCAAAGTCAGATTTTCATTAATTGTAGTTAACATAACAACCATCTCGATCACATCAAACAAAACAAATACCACATCATAATCGGTCTATTCGTTTAAGAGCTATGATGGCACAGACAGACACCCAGACACGTTTTTAAACGCCCCTCTTTTTGCGTTGGGGGTTAAATCAAAATAGCAACGAAAATAATATATGTCAGATGCACATAGAACATCATGCAGGTATAAAATACAAACGTATACATTCATAAGTATACAGCATCGAAGATTTCTCTCAAATTCTTCGCGCTCAAAGGTAAAATTGGAAAATATTTCTCCGCAATTGAAGCGAAACCAAAGAAAAGGCGATATGATCTAACATACTTGTGTCGTACATCCAGCTGAGCACAATTTGTGACAAGGGACGTTAATGCCTTGTAATAAGTATCAATATTGATGCGACGCTTTTGACTTGTAATGTATTGATTCATAAAGGTTGTAAACGACTAATTCTTTGTAAACGACCCATTCAATATGCTTTATTGCCTATAATTTTCTCAAAAAGCATCTCATTGTTGCAAGAGTAAGTTTTCACTTGATAATGACTTTAATTGAATGACCTTGCTGCTGGATTACCTATTCGTTCACAGGTAATTGAGACCTAACCGAACTTAAACGTCAAAATAATAGATGATACTTTTTTATATCTACGAAGTTAAATATGCATAATTAATTTGTTGAACATACGTCGGCATAATTAAGGTCAAACGCTTAAAGGTAGGCAATTTTATTTAAAACAAGAACAATTGATGACTTGTAATTATCTAGTTACCTACAACTTAATGAAACTTTTTTCGCTAACATTCATTTTGCGTGTACAATTATTAACGAAAATTGCTTCAAGCAGTCTTGTTGATTGAACATTCTTAAGTAGGCAAGTTAAATAATGTTTTACTAAAGTAGGTCCTAAGATTTGCATATGAGTCGTAAAAAGAAAACTTATCTGTAATAGAGACGCGTGTGACCGAATAATCTCCTAATGCGAAATTCAGGGCTTATCGCTGGATTGAGATGGGCTGTCTTTTATATTGACATACGCAGCACGTATCAATCCCTCGTATAGACTTTAAAAAAACTCGTTTAGTTGACTCAGTCACTCTATTTTCTTTACATACATTTATAATTTTATATGATTTTAATATTATTAGATTATTACTATTTTCAGTAGGTAGTACATATTCATATACATAAAATAAAAGTTTTCATAATATAGTGATTGCATGAGACTCTACCCATAGTGAAGGTAATTTATTAAAAGTAGAAAAATGCACTGAAAAAAAATCGACTTGCCTCAGGCGGTACTCGAACCCGCACCTTCCACAATCCGGGGGGATTTCAAAGATTTGATGAAACGATGTTTACCATAAAAACATAAGCACCAAGCACTGACAAATTTCGACAGCGAAAAGCAGTGCCTCGGTGGCGAAATTGGTTAACGCGTCCACCCGGATTGTGGAAGGTGCGGGTTCGAGTCTCGCCTGAGGCAAGTCGATTTTTTTCAGTGCATTTTTCTAGTATTATATTTACGCGTTTGTAAACGCAAAAATAAAATTATTCCATAATTATTAAAAGTATTCAGGTATTTCATAATATATGATTATAGTCCACTAATAGTAATCCCATTATATTAGACGTAATGCTGCAGTCAACTATCGTAGTATCTAATAAGAAGATCACTAAATATGAAACGTAATTATTGTAATTGATTACACTTGTATAGTACTCGTTGTGACGTATTGATTAGGTGATCCGAAGAAGAGTGGCGCAGGCTCAAGGTTACGCCATACAACACTTTCTCCTCCCGCAGTTCGTTGCTCTCCGAATTCTGCATCAATGGCTAGCCGTCCAAGTTCGCGGCAAGAAACCTTCTCGATGCCACGCAAGGCAAATTGCGCCTAAAAGCTAACACAATAGCATCGAATTCCCATCACCACGGATCCATTGAGATGCTATCCGTTGACGTTTACGTTCAATGCCCGTGTTAATGGTACCGAGAAACGTAACGTGGCCCACTTTCTCTTTTAAGCACACGTGGTCCCTCTCTCACATGTCAGTTCGCGAGTCCGTAGAGCGAGATGACGGCATGCAGGACGGTTCGCAGTGGAAGCTGAGAAGCTCGCTTTCTTCGCCGCACTTGGCATTGGAAGTGCACAAAATCCGGTAACTTTCGTTAGCGTCGTGCGATTGTCACATCTTCGGCGCGGCCGGTGCGGCTTATGCGCCGTCGCGGTACAATTAACCAATCTTTCATTTGTTATGTAACGATCAGCTATTTGGAGATCAGAATTTATTGGTTGTTGACCGTGGTTATAACATGATTTCTAAAGTATTTGCAAGTCAAATTTTTATTGTCACTTAAATTAAAATAGACATTCGTATACATATTTATACGCGCAATTTTCCAACTTTCATAATGAACCGTAAATTTATGAGATACTTTCCTGACTTTGACTTTGAACTTTAACGTAGATAAAAGTATTTAAAATTTCGTACTACTATCTATACTGAATAGGTATGATTGTGTCATTTAAATTCTCAAGCTTTAGACGGACTTATGAAATACCGACAACTTATACTTAATACTTGTATACATATATAAATCATTGCCTAATACTATAAACGCGAAAAACATTATATCGCCGTTTGGAGTAACATATTAGAGATGCTCTCCTCGGAACATAACATTAATTTTGCCCGTCTCCATGAATAATTTCTTGATAAGCGTGCAATATGACATTTAATATCAATACAAATGTATCTAATCTATTGTTATTAAATTGTTAGACGGACCAAAATCATCCACCAGAAAATTATCTAGGTTTAATTATTTGAAATATATACAACCTGTACTGTTTTCACTTCCAAATTAAGAACTTTTCTCGACACTAAACTCGGATAACTTTCGTACATTGTGCGGCCAGAGAAGGATTATTTTTTGTTTCGTTCATGTGTTTTCTCTCACGACGAGTAACACATATCAGTCCAGTGCTTTCCAAAGTCAAAGACAAGTTTACAATCTAACGATGGAGGCACCGCTAGATTTTCCACTAATAGCGCCAGCTGTCCTACTCCTAAACAATATAACTAGACAAATAATCTGGTCGACAAATAAAGCTGCCCATGTCAAACTATGCGTTCAGCTAATATTTTAAGAAGAGGTTTTTGTACTTAATTTTTAATTCCGTTATTTGTGTGGAACCAATTAAGTGTGTACACATAACCGATTTTTCATTTCTAAGATAACTAATGGTCTGTATGAGGCATTCGTAGAGAATCAATGGAATACTTTCATTGCGGACCACAAGAAGCTCTTGCAATAAAACTAATCACCCATGTCTATTTTAGAGTTATAGAACACTAGCGACCCGCGCCGGCTTCGCACGGGTGCAATGCTTATGTAAATATGCATGTATTATACATATAAACCTTCCTTAAGAATCACTCTATCAATTAAAAAAAAACCGCATCAAAATCCGTTGCGTAGTTTTAAAGACCTAAGCATACATAGGGACAGACAGACGGCGGAAGCGACTTTGTTTTATACTATGTAGTGATTCCCAAAATTTGCGAGTAAAAATTTTGCGATTGTGATTATGCTATTAATTTTTCTCTTCAAAGAGATCAGTGAGCGGATTTCGTCGTATGTTATTGACGTCTAATGCTACATTGGATTTGAAGCATGTACTGCTATGGTGAATAAAATTAAATTTTTCTCTATAATTTTTTGGCAATCTTTTTGATAACCAATAGAGTAATGTGTTTCACCAAAAGTATAGCAAAATACTTAATAATTTTGTTTATTTGATAACATACCATGAGAGTTTCTTTTATAAAAAACGTAACATGTTATCTGTTTTGAACGATCGCTGTCGGATATCTTACTGGCCACAACTAAAGTGTTCCAAGTTCTACTTAATCAAGTGAGGTGGACCAATCATTTACATAAAATACGGCACACGATCTAAATACAATGGCATCAACAACTCTATTTAGGTGAAGTATGGAAAAAGACCAAGTTTCAGCAAAATTAGTATTACATCATTTATAGTTTACAAGTAATAGTTTAATGTTTTCATACAAAAATCCAGTGAATCAAGAGAATAAAATTATGTGAATTTAAGCTGTTTCTGTTAAATTTATGATAGTTTATGCGTATTTTTTTACAACGGTAAATCTTATTTGTCTAATAAATTGTAAGCTTTGACTCTTAAAACATAACTTTTACTTTCTCAAACTGATTTGTCAAAACAGAAACATATTACTATGATCACAGCACATACATAAATTTTAAAGCGTAAATAAATAAAGCCTGCATTTATTTAAAGATGCTACGGGCAACTTGGTTAAACGGCGGTATTAGTGTGGACTGATCTTTAAATATAATAGGGAAGTTAATTTTTTTATGACTAAGCGAAGTCTTCCTTTGAGGCAGGGTCTGATGTAGGTCAACATCGAGCGTTTGCATTATCGGCAGGTACAAGGTTATTTTTATGACCAAACGGATTCTACCTTTGAAGTCTGTTGTAGGTATGCATGTATCTGCACCATTACATTGCCCACTTGATACGGGCGTTATGTATACTGACCGGTCATTACTCATAATGCCTGGATTTCTCAAATTACCCGTAACATATTATATAAAACTATATAAACATTGGCGTAGCTAGAGATTTTTCCTAAAAGGGCCATGGCACCAGTCATGGATCGGCCGGACACGGCAAGGTGGTCACTGACTATCAGCGCATGCGCAACTTTGTAGGTATAAACTATGGATTTCAGTTACCCTCCTATTATACGATGTAGTTTTATGTATGAGGAAGGGTATTTTCTAGGGTGGGCCCACAATTTTCTAGGATAGGAACCCCCTACCCGCCTGCTCTGCGCTCTGCACTTTACGCTATAGGTTTTATATGCAATAGTAGCCTTTGCATATAAAACCTATAGCGTAAAGTGTTTCAACCACTACCAGTGACCTCGTTTGAAAACTATTAAAAATGACATGAGATGCACAAATGCAGATGAAGAGACGGACACAAACGTACGGTGTGGCGCAGAAATACTATGAGGGCTGATTAAAAATAATAATGGGACTATAACCGTGAGAAAGAAGAAATTAGCGTGAAGTGTTACAATTGAAGCACATAATGTAAACATTTTATTGGTTGCTTTCTTTGAATGTAACAAACCAACGCCCATCAAAGCAAATAAGCGTGACAAACTGACAGGCCGATGTTTAGTAGATAGTTTAGTAACCCGATAGGACGGCTAAAATTATGCGTTCCAATAAACTGACGGCCACAATAGGAGCAACGCCATCGTGACCATCTCTGACACGCTGAGGAAAATCTTCTCTGGCGTGTCCTTGAAAGTCATCGTGAAATAAGATGCGGCTCCAATCGTGCGTAGCTGCGTATTATAATGAATATTATATATTTATACACCTATCAATATATTTTCGCTGTTTAATAAATTTTCTAATTACCAAATTTTCTGCGAAATTTGCTTAATTTTTCTTTTCGTAAGAACCTTCTACAAAGTATTAGAAAACAAAAAAAAAAATGAATGAGAAACAGGGAAACAGGGATTCATTTTTATATGTATACAGATTTCTTAGTTTGTACCTTTCTTATCTAAGTAAGTTTATATCTTATATTTTCTTACAATATTTGTAAATTGTATATAAGTATTAGACGGTACACCGATAACTTCCCTTATCAATTTTAGTCTTTCGAAAGGATCTCTGGAAGAGATCGCTCATTTTAGCGATAAGCCTGCCTATTGTACATTTATTAGTGTACTATTCTTGATGTATATAATATTAAACTATTAATATCGGCTCCTTCGTGCACCGCGTTCGTCCGGTCCGCCCAATTATATATTTTATTCTCCTCTTTCCCGCGCTATTCCCAAACGCCACTTCTTTATTCCACCACACTGCGCAAAGGAGACGACAGCCATAGATCCGACTTACACTACAGTTAGGTATTGTAATTTTTTAACTGTTCTTGTTTTTATTGGTTTGCAATAATAAATAACAATAAACAAATAAATCATTTACTCCTCACCATAATCATACAATAAATCAGTTACAAAGGTTGTGGCAAAGGGGTTGATTATGGCAGGTTGATACCTGTACTAGGATTTTGTATCACAGGTTATCAACCCTCCACCTCTATAATGAAGGTACAATGAGTAACTAATTTACATTATTTAACGAATTATTTACGACGAAATTTAATTAGTACCACAAACTGGTAAAGACTATTAAAGTATTTGTATCATTAAACTAGTATACACAGCGTATGTTTACCAAGAAATTGACCTGGATTTCGAAGAAAATAAATTTGCATACTATGAAAAAATGTGTGCCTGGCGCCTGCTTGGTCGGTTAGTATCTTGGATCAGGCATTATGCAAATTATCTGGAAATAATGTTGCACGTAAGGCTAACTTAAACGAGTATGTACACTTGGCGATAATATTCCTTGGTATCGCATTACATTACATACTAGATAGACAACTTTTTAGGCTATAGACTATATGATACACCTTTATAATATACTAGCTGACCCGGCAAACGTTATTTTGCCTTACAAAAATGATTAAATTACTAAAATGGCTATAAAAAAAATAGGGGTTGGTGATAAAAAAGTAAAAATTTAGGGTTGTATGTATTTTTAATGCCACATAATAAAAAAATAAAAACAAAAAATTTCGTCCTAAAATTAAAAAAAAAAACCGGCCAAGTGCGAGTCGGACTCGCACACCGAGGGTTCCTCGGTATAAACTGCTGTATCTTTTGATCGCGTTAACTTAGAAGTTTGATTTTTTCACTGCTTAAAGGGACAATAGACTTAGGAATTTGGTATAAATTTCAATTTGATACCTTTATTCGTTCGTGAGAAATAAGGTAGTAAGTTTCATTTTATTAAAATATTTTTATTTTATTATATAACTAAAAAAATGTGATTTTCGCAATTTTTCCTATTTTTGCATTATATGACAATGCTTCATGCCAAATTTCATGATTTTGAGTTTACGGGAAGTATCCTGTAGGTTTTGATTCCTTTGCGAGTGTAGGAAATTTGTTGAAAATATCGACATAATCGGCTGTATCTTTTGATTGGCTTGGCTTAGAAGTTTGATATTTTCACAGCTTAAAGGGACAATAGACCTGAGTATTTCATGTGAATTTCAGCTTGATACGTCCACGCGTTCTTGAGATAAAGGGTCTTGACAGACAGACAGACAGACAGACGGACAACAAAGTGATCTTATAAGGGTTCCGTTTTTTCCTTTTGAGGTACGGAACACTAATTAAGAATGAACAACCCTTATCACTTAGGGGTATGGAAAATAGATAGTAGCCGATTCGCAGACCTACTGAATACGCATACAAAGTTTCATGAAAATCGGTCAAGCCGTTTCGGAGGAGTACGGTAACTAACATTGTGGCATGGAAATTTTATATATAAGATAATTCTTCTATCCGTGTAAGCGGTTGCACCCATTTAGATGAAACTTTTTCTGTATGTTTAAGTGGATTCGAGAGTGGTTTGGATTCACAATTCGATATCTACGAACGAAAAAGTTTTTTTTTTAACAGGACCATATTTGTCGTATTATTTTATATATTAAAATATCGCATAATACGCCAATTACTGTAAATATGTAGGTACCTACTACGTTTTATTTATCGAATCTTTTGCATGCAATATTTACAAGTAAATGTTTAAACACCGAAAGAAAAATGTTTGATCCAAAATTCACTTCTATGTATACATAAGCTAATATGTAAAATTAATTTGACATATTATTTTTATTTTTGTTTGGCAAGTTTAATTATGATTGAAATTGATACCAAATTAAATAGAAACGAAAAACATGGAAAAAAATCCTGTAATGGATAAGTGCTGAGACGGGACTTGAACCCGCGATCTTTCGCTATCCGGGCGACTGCTCTTCCAACTGAGCTACACAGGACTGTTTGACCACGACGAATTTAGCCATGTCTTTCGTTTATTTTTTTGATTGCGTCATCAAGCTGACGTATGCCTAATTTGACAGTTAGAATATGAAATAAGTTCCTCTTTAAGAAAGAAAGAAATATACACCATGTATTAAAATGGTGCATAATAAGAAAACTGACATAATATAAGAAAACTGCCTAATATTATTCCCAAGGAGTGTCAGGCAGCGGACGGGCGTAAAATGTAATGCATTTTTTTTATAGCAATACGTCGATAGCAAGGTACCGACCCCAAATAAATTGGGAGCAGAACAAGATACGACTACCATCTTTCGGCAGCAGCAGAGACCGTTAGCTCGCGCGAAGGAAAATCGAGTTAAAAGTTTGGTCATCCATCCGGGAACGAACGACTCACACAGTTGCTTAACTCTCGCAATTGTTACTATGAACATCTGAACCAGTAGCATCATCTTCAAACATTAAAAGACAGTAAAACGCGACGAGTAACACAGGTTCGCCGTTGAGCATCTGAACGGTTCATTACTACTGGTAATTAACAACACTTAAGATATTTCTTAGGTGGACTTCCATAAACTTATAATGATGCTAATATTTGCAGGGTTAGTATCAGTAGTAAACTTTGAATGTTTTAGTGACGAAGGTTTTGCGTAAACATAAAGATTATGTCTTTATGTTTACTAAGTATATATGTAATAAGTTTCTTGGTGAGTTTACTAGCGGTCGATGGCACCGCGGTCGTGGTCTCTTCATAATACACGCAGAAGTTAATATACTAAGTGTGCGGTTGATACTCGGATGGAAGACCAAAAAGTTCCAACTCGATTTTCTTTTGTCGATGTCGATACCGAATCGGTTAAATACTAATCAGCATATTAATTTGTTTCTTTCTATTTTTACTTTACTTATTCGGACAACTAATTATTTTAAATAAGTATATATGATATTTGGCCGGTTCCAATATTAGATAGCATAAGTAAGATTACTGAAGTTTGATTGCATAGAAATGTTAAATTACTAAAAATAACAGCGGTCACTCACTTAGCAACTAAACACCGATACCTAACAGAGAACTGGGAGTTTCTCCCGAGTTCTTGTTGTAAAAACACGTGTTGAGAGACTCCATTTTTAACTTTACCGTACAATTTTCTGTTACTAATCTATACATACATATAAATAAAATTGGAGTTTCGGTTTGTAATATTGAAATAACCGTTTTTTACTACATACATATGAATATATACCAAAATAACATTTTTTATAATTTTTGTCTGTCTGTTTGTTCCGGCTAATCTCTGAAACAGCTGGACCGATTTTGACGGGATTTTTTTTGGCAGGCAGTTGGTGTTATAGGGAGTAACTTAGGCTATCTTTTTTTCTTTTGGTAAATTCTACGCGGACGAAGTCGCGGGCAGAGCTAGTTATAATTAAAGATTTTAGTGACAATTACTCTTATTTATAATTTTATTAAAAAAAATTAAACATTTTGCATTTTTATTGATTTCGTGACAGAAATTCCGGTAGTAATTGACACATGCTCGAAATTTCACAAAATGGCGGCGACATATTTAATTTGATATTAATTTTACGCGTACCATAATGGGTGTAACTAAACGAATTAATTAGTAAGAATTAATTGGTAATTAATTGATTTCCTGAAGCTGTTCGTACTCTGAACTAAGTTAATCAGAGCGATTGGATGTAAAACACATTAACAGTAATTCTAGATTTTACCAAGAGGATGTGCCCTGAATAACTTTCTAGTGGGCTGTCTGTCAGCGCATTTGCATTGCGGAGTTCTTATATTATAATCAGATGGAGTCATTAGCTTATAAATACATTTTCACCTACATATGTATTTAAATCGGCTAATATCAATACTATGTATAAAAATATACATAGTTAAAATTTCGGTGACGTCGATGACGTTGATGTCTCTTACACGGATCGATAAAACAACATTTTCGAACAGTATTTTCATAAACTTTACTCTATATTATTTAGTATAGAGATAAAAGAACTTATTCTTGAACTCCAGACAAGCTTAGGATGGACAAGAAGTAAAGCAAACGAAAAACGAGGTAATGCTACCTCAAAATTAATAGTATATTTCACATTTTATAAATTTAATACCCCGACTGCTGTGATGATTATGAGTGTATCATCTGTCCTAGTCGTTGGCTTTAGTTGGTTTATTTACTAAAAAATTGTAATTTTTAGGGTTCCGTACCTCAAAAGGAAAAAATCTGAACCCTTATAGGATTTTATCTCGGGAACGAGGTACTAATTAGGACCCTTTATCTCGGGAACGAGTTGAAATTAAAACCATATACCCAAGTCTACAGTCCCTTGAAGGTGTGAAAAAATCAAACTTCTAAAATAAAGGAAAAAAAAGATACGGCCGTTTATGTTGCAAAAAATAAACTTTTGTACGGAACCCTCGGTGGGCGTGTCCGACCCCGGTTTTTTTGGGTTTGATGTCCTTTTTGTGTAAGCGATAGGAGTACTACTTATTATACGAGTACTTCCTATATCGTTCCTTTGAGTTAATAGTAAAATGTGTGACAATAAACTAGTTATTATTCTAAGGATAGCTATTTAGTTAATAATAAGGCAATTTTCTTGACGTGTATTATTACTTGTTGATGACAATTTTATGTGTTTATGGTTCATAACCATAAAATATAGCCGAGAAGTAAACTAAAACGCCTTTACAGAACGCCACCGATCGATATAAATGGGCAACTTTAATTATTGCGGACGTTAAACCTTGTTGAGGAAATATTATAGGTTTTTAATTACCTATATAACTTATGAGCTAAGAAAGTTATTTATAAATTATATTTATTAATTTCTTTTTGATGCTATTAAAAATGAACTTTAATTACTTTAAATTAAAACAAACAAATACTCTCCACAGTCCATATTCGTGATTTCTGGTTATAATTTAAATTTAATGTAATATCTGTCCCGGTTCACGGCGTTTGTGTCTTGGTTTACTGGAGGTTTAGTTTTTGGGCTTGATAAGTACTTCTTTTATGTAAACGACAGGTTTGCAACATGTCACTAGTTTGAGGCACTGCATGACCCATTGCCAGATGTGGCTTTATTTGTAACCAAATATCACCTAAAGCTCTTCTCAACACTTTAGGGAATATCAGCTTGATAGTATCTTATTAATAAACTAATGACACGCCCCGGCTTCGCATGGTTAATACTTAAGTGTGCTTACTTTAAACTTAACGAATTATACTTCTAAATTTTTCTCTTGAATCACTCTATCTATTGATGAAACTGCATTGAATCCGTTGCGCATTTTAAAATCGTACAGATAGAAAGAGCCACTTGTTTTATAGATTGTCAAATTTTAATTTACATAAGTATTATTTACTTATACTTATAATCGTTTAACTTATACATATTATTTAGCTATGAAAAACGTTCTCTAATACTTACATAATAATACACAATGGTAATCAATATCGAAGTGCATGTTAGTACAATCATTGAATATCATTATGGTCCTTAAAGAATATTGTTATATCACATACGCGTGCCACGTATCATATGTGTGTCTGTATGTCGTTCGAACTAATGTATTCAGCTGACCTAATGCTGGCGCTCTCATCGTCGACGCATAAAATTACGTGTTTAAGTTGAGTTGCATATAAATGTTCTCCCGCTTATAGTGTTAGGGTTGTCACTAGACTACGTGAGCGGGAAGTTGTTAAACTGACATTTCTATTGTGAACAAAACGAATGGTATAGAGTTCTTACTTCCTCATGAGATTTCAGGGTCCTTACTGCTTTATTTATGATTGCAGAAATCAAACACAAATACTAGAAAAATGCACTGAAAAAATCGACTTGCCTCAGGCGGGACTCGAACCCGCACCTTCCACAATCCGGGTGGACGCGTTGACCAATTTCGCCACCGAGGCACTGCTTTTCGCTGTCGAAATTTGTCAGTGCTTGGTGCTTATGTTTTTATGGTAAACATCGTTTCATCAAATCTTTGAAATTTGCACTTCCAAGACCCGAACGAAATATTTTTGCAAATATTTGACGCCCAGCTAAGATGAAACTACCTTACATTATGGAATAATTTTATTTTTGCGTTTACAAACGCGTAAATATAATACTAGAAAAATGCACTGAAAAAAATCGACTTGCCTCAGGCGGGACTCGAACCCGCACCTTCGAAAAGGAAATTGGTCAACGCGTCCACCCGGATTGTGGAAGGTGCGGGTTCGAGTCCCGCCTGAGGCAAGTCGATTTTTTTCAGTGCATTTTTCTAGTATTATATTTACGCGTTTGTAAACGCAAAAATAAAATTATTCCACAAACACAAATACTTAGTTAAAGCTCCCACACTAAGCTTCCACATGTTTTGACATCTGACAGGTGTCATACTGTTGTCAAAATATATGAAAACGAAAGCGTAGGTATTGGCCTAAGTTAATATCGCGCAATAAAGCCCCAGAGAGACTTATTATCTTGTTGTGGGCTTTCGTCAAAACCAGATTATTGATTTAATTTTACTAAACAATATTTACTGTATTATTAAACAGGTGGCTATGGTTCTTACTAATTCTAATAATAAGTTCTAAACATTTTTAATACTTACATATAATGAATCAATCTCATGTGAGTGCCTACGTAATGTTAAATTTGTTTATTTTTGCTAAACCGCACAACGCACACTTTCTGATCAAAATTATTAAATTAATATTGACCTTTATGAAAACTTTACATGGTGTTATATTAAAAACTTAATTGTAAAACCAAAGGCTAAAAATTTACTGCGAAGATAAAGCGTATTAATTGCTGAAGACACATTTAATAGTAATTAGTGCCCCTAATAAGGTCTCCTTTAAGAGTAATACACTACTTCAAAACGACATAAAACTTGCTTTCTTACAGGAAAGAACGTCAAGTTAAAAATGTTTGTGTAAAATATTGACATCTCTTTATATTTTACATCCAGCCAGCTTTCTATACACTCTATCGCACGCGTAGAGAATTCTGTTTAGCATTAAGTCTACCTTTTGTACTGAACTAGGACAATAAAATAATTTGATAAATATATAAGGTCGTCGTCTTTGTGCAATGATTTTATTAAATAAATAAACACTTTATTTGTGTCATCCCTAATTGCTTAAAGACGGTAAGCCTTACAAATGACATTAATGGTGACCATTCTCGATTATAGTACCTCTCGCCTGTACCACTTATTAGCGTATACTTGGTCACTGGGCGAGGAAACGAAACGGCAGAATGACTTCGTTTCCTCACATGTTTATTGCTTTCTCATTAGTATCTGTAGAGTTATTAATGGGTTTCGTTACTAATATTATTAGCCTCAGTGAAATTATCAGCATAAATATGTCCTTTGATAATTATCGCGATAATTATCAGATAATTATCAAACCTATATAAGCCTAACAAACCTTTTATAACTGATATTACATATCAACAATTACGTTAGAAGTAATTACATTAAACACATTTTACAATCAAGGAAATCTTTATTAATTTTGTTTTCAATTTCGTTAATAAATACTTGCAAACAAATTATGAGAAGTTAATCAACTACATACTACTTAATTAAATTGACGAATAGAATAACAAATAACAAGTGGTAAATATTTTTGATTATACTTATCAAGATAATTATTTATTCTTGATAATTATGTGGATAATTATCAATGATAATTATCACTTCAAACCCTGATTATCCTCTAGATATTTATGCTTCGACGTACTTTAACTCAATCGGAGTGGGAACTATACACCATCTTCATACTTTTTTACATCTTTGTAAATTTTAAGGTATTTCTAATTTTGTACAATGTACAAGTGTTTTATCTGTGCTATGTTGCCGTTGAGTGCAATCAAATCATTCAAATCATTAAACTTATAGTGTCCCAGATTACACAGGTTTATTGGGAAGACAATTTTAAGCTATGGTTTGGAAAAGAGAGAAAACGTGTTTTTCTGTAGAATTTTCAAATAAAAGTATAATAAGAATCATAATGATATTACTAGTATAGTATTATATTATCTGTGATAATATGAACTAGATATAAATAATCATCATTTTAATCAAATCTCTGTAAAAATAGATATTCGACTTAAGCTTTCCCATAAATAAAAACAAGCATTTTAAAGATGAATACTTCTCTGAATAATTAATTAAAACATTAAGAGTACAGTTTCACTTATCTCAATGAAATTATCTCAAATATGACTGCACGATCATTATCAGAGAAAGACAACTTACTTTTACAACGGTCCAATTTTTAATGATGTTATCTCTGCTTGTATGTCAGTTACGTCCAACAGTCTAAAGTCATCTTGACCTGTTTAGAATAAATAAATGTCTTTATTCAAGCCACTTACATATCTTAAATGTTTGGATTCTAATGAAATATTTTCTCAAGAACTTGAAATGATTATGTCCTACCATGGAAACCTTATCTTCGTACACAGACACGAGGAAATTTATTAGGGTCCGGCGTGGGAATATAACCAAGGAGCCCTTTCTAACAAATTTCTAGGTAAAGTAGACTCTTCTTTTATGACAACTTCCTTATGAAATATTTTTCTCACTGCCATTACGATTACGTAAATGCAAAGGTAATTTTATTACCTACTTGTAATATTTTCTGTTTGTGGCCTACAAATACATTTTTCTGTGATTTCTGCGAATCATAAAATTGTTCTTTTCTTTCTACCAGGAGTTTTAATAACTAACTGCAAAGCTAAAAATAAAAACAATGACACTACTTTTAGTAGCGAGAAAGATGCCGACTGATAGAAAGAATGACGAGGATCATATTAGACTTAAAAAAATCAGTTATGCTTTCATGTAATCTTAAATTTATTACCCCCTATTAATAAAAATAGCCCAATTAATAGCATTCATTACCCTAGAGGATGCGGTCAGCTGCGCACATGCAGCGGAAGAGAAAGTCGTCCCAAGGACGAGGGCGTCGATCCCGATATTGCGCAACGCCGTGAGATAATTTACGGGGTCAGATCTTGAGCCGGAACGCTACTGACACCACACGGTCAGATATTTTTAGAGCTATCTGTATCTATATAAAAATTATTAAGTGATATGCACTTTATTTAATAAAAATAAAAATTGCCAAGGATATTTTTTTGTCTGATGCAATTGTTTATTTTATTACCTATCAAATTCGTATCTATATATTACCATACCAAAGTTTTAATATTTATAATAAAAGAATCATTCATTGGATTGGATATACTAAAGTACGAGTACCTACATTAGCAATTATATTGATGATATAGTTAAATCCGTATTTATTAGGCATCTAACGGGCATTTTTCTTACGCCTGTCCTTTTTGTCATGGGGCGAACCTCTTCGTTGGAGTCTGTATTTTATACCTGTTTATGTATCATTTTTATTTACGTTAAAATTATAAAGGAGTAGTGAAATTACATTGCCTTACATTACAAGTTCAAAAGTTTCATCTCGTGTACCTACTTGTCTCAAATGTTGGATACCCTACTCGCGATTGTGAGGGACTCCCTCGCCATCAACAAAGGCACGCCGACATCGACGCAAGGACGATGACTCCGACCACTTCTTCAGGCCCAGGGGCATTGCTTTCACTAAATTCTTTCGGATGAGCAAAGTTCAATGGAAGTAGAAAATAAATGTAAGCGGCAAGATAGTTACATAGCGCGCTTAATGCACGTATATTTCGATGTAACGAACAGGTCGTGCGATGAAAAGACTACGCTTAATCATGATGGAATTATAAAAATTGTATTTATTAAACCCATAAAAGGTGTAAATTATTGGTATTTGCTTACAGATCATGTACATTCCACATTGTTATGTTATTGGTGTCTTTCAGAGCTAGTGGTGGATTTTTTATTTCTTTAGAGTTGATGAAGCTTTAGCACACGAATTCACAAAGCCATTTCGTGATATAAATAATAAAGTAGCAACCATAATAACAATGGGCTAAGTGGACCACGCACTTTTTCTCTATTTTCTGGTAAACTTATCTAATAATTACATCAGCCGTTGCACAAAAGAAGCCACCGCAGAAACGTCAGCGCGCACACACGATAAAAAAATCCCTACTGTGTTGCTAATACAGTGAAATGCGTCGTGATCTTTCAGTTGGCACTTTCACTCGCACAAAATGTTACAGCAGTTACGTAACACTGAGTTCTTGGCAGGTTTTGGCAGTAATTACTATGGAGAAAGTCGATACATTTTGCCGAGAATGATCGAGTGTACACGAACCGCGGCGCTTCCGTTTCTTAACGAGCGTTACACAATTTTATATATGAGAATTCAAATTTCATAATGATAAGAGTAAATTGCAGCTGTTAGGTCATTCTATTATATTTAAAAATACACCTTGTAAATTAGGCTTGTAAACTTATATTTAGTTTTCGTTTTTTGTTGTATACTTACAAATGTATTATCTCCGTGACATATATTCACAGGTGACACGTGTGATGTAAACCTGAAACAATTTTGAATAATTTTAAATTCAGAAAAATTAAAGCAATAAAACATTTTTATTACAACAACAAAGATTAACATTTTTTTTTTCAAACTATTTTGACGCTTATCTAACGGTAGTGAATTTTACCGGATAAAAGCAAAAGTTGTCTGTATTGAGGCTTCGCCCGCGTCACCTAAATACCTGTATTTATAATGTTGGAAAACAATACTACTTTGCAATGAAAGGATGCCAGCACCTTTGTCGTAGATATTTCGGTGATGAATCATTTACGTTAGATCGGTTTCTTCAAATAAGTATATGAAAATACCGTACATCCAATGTTTGATTAAAAAAAAAATTGGTTGTCTGTAAAGTCGGTTTACTGACGATAGTTGAACGTGACAACGTCTTAAGAAAATATTGATGGAATGGTAGCATTTTTCAAAAGAAAAATTTAATTTCATTTGTTTAATAGATTTCGCATTATAGTATGAATAAACTTGTAATAAAATCTCTTTGGCTATACTATTTGTATCTGGCTGGTTTTGGTATCATTGAAAGTTTAAATTTTAAAGAACATAATTCCAAATTCAAATTAGAGAATTAGATTCAGAGCGAGGTAACGCCGCATGACGTCATGTTTTTTCGTGCGTGCAGCCGGCTCTATCGAATTATAAGACGTTGTCACGTCAATACATTCGTTTAAGTTAATTATAAGTAGGTTATGTCCACTTGATATGATCCTTACATATTTTGTCGCTTCATGTTTTCATTGTAGTACATGCTGTCGGAGTTTACTTATTGTTTACTTTTACATCAATAGTTACCCAATCCACTATTATCCCCTATTGTGTCGCCGCCATTTTGTAAAATTTCGCGCATGTGTCAGTTACTTCCGGACTTTCCTTCGCGAATTTTCCGGGTGTAAAAAAATAATAATATTTTTTTGTAATAAAACTATAAATATGAGTTTTTGTCACTAAAATCGTTATAAAATAAGCTAACAGAATATAATACAATTAGTACAGTTATATTTTCAAATAATAATAATAATAATCATCATCATTTTCATCATCGGAAAACTGTGGAGGGGGGGATCGACCTCCAGGAGGCTGGCCGACACACAGGCGTTTTTGACAGCGACCTCCAGGAGGCCGCCCGACACACAAGGGGTACGAAGGTTAAGCTCCAACACAATAACTAATATTTGATTGGCATTATTAACATGATACTACTAATATTATTCAAAATAACGGATACTAACAAATCTCTTATTACGCGAACATCTACAAAAACACCATCATCGGCAAATAATGTGTAAACTTTTTTCTTTTGTAGGCTGTGTGAATAAAGTTGACATCGAGGTCAACAGAGGTCGCGTAGGCGATTACTTCTCTGACAATACCTTAGATTAATCGACGTAGACACCTCATAGGAAGATCTTTAATTTATATTTGCTCGTTCACAGCCAAATGTTATTTTATTAGATTATATTTTATCTTTTTGGCAATTAGTCAAAGTCACTATCGATCTATGTAAATACGCGCTTACAACTTGTTTTGTGGTTGCTCTAGATGGGTTGAAAATTAAGCTACACACTTTACAAATATTTATATACCCCTTTGCTGATCCATTAGTCGCCTTCTACGACAGCCATTGGAGATGAGGTGATGCTATTCTACTCTACCGGCATCACATGGCTTAATTAAGTAGGTACTTAGTTTTAATTATTTGAACTTGCTCGTATTACACACATACATATAATCACGCTCACAATCACAAAAGGAGTTGAGCAGAGCTTCAGGTAACATTCGGTTACACACAAAGCCACATCTGGCAGTATGGGCTACACAGTACCCCAAAATAGTGACAGGTTGCCAGCCTTAGCTTACATAAAAGAAGCACCAAAACCCAAAAAAACGTTTCTCATATTAGATAATGTTTAAGTATTTTCAGAAAAAAATATTTTCACCAGAAAGCTACATTTTCCTGAAAGATAAGTTACGCTACCTATGCTTTATAAATATAATGCTTTTAAATTACGCATTCCTCGTCGAAAGTGCAACCATTTATAGAATACGACATTAGTATTGTCCTATTGTTCCTTTATGATGTCACAGACATAATAATAATATTAGGTAAGTTATATACGTATTTCTGGTGCGTGGCTGCGGTGAAATCGTCCTTGGAACAATGGCGTAGTACAATGGGTTATTTTCGCGATAAGCAGCCTTCCCGTCTAGCGGAAACTCGAAAGTGAAAGTGTTTTGTTTTCAGTATCTGTCTCTGGGTACAATCGTATGAATAAACAGGTTCTCACTCTAATTTCTAAGGCGGTAAAAACTAGAAATTATTTTAATTTTCTGCCGTGCCTTTTAATCTTTTCTCATTAATCAAATGAAACTAAATATTTTTTGTTGAAGTATGAATTATGTGATTTTATTAATTTTGTGAGTCGCTACTCACAAAATTAATAAAATCACATAATTCATTCAGACGATTATATCTCACACGTATTGTGGTGTGAGGGAAACAAATATAATTAGCTACATATTTGCATCGCATTTATAATATTATAAGGATTAACACAACATTCATTCATAGATAAAATACTAATCAGTTTACAAAGAAAACTTATAAATGTTCCACTTTACAGTTTTATTTTTCTTTTTTAGTTTTATATTTTACAATCTACTATTACAGCATAAAGAGTTCAACTTCATTGCATTCATATTCAATAAGGTTCAAAAAATGAAACGGATTAAGATTTCGTAATATAATTATGTCTATCCAAGTGATTTACTCATATTCTAATGTTAGTCTATTTTATGTAAGTCTTTAAAACATAAATACTTAGTTTAATGTCATTGAAATTAGAAATTATTTTTTTTGCAGGGAGTCCTATACCCGATTTTTCTGGATCGAAATAAGCTAAAGTCCACTAAGATAATATGGCAAGATTGTAACATGGTCGTGTATTATCAATTAAGAAACTAAGGCTGTTAAGAGATTCGAAGCTGGAAAAATGTTCCCTAGATGGAAGTGGTCTGTACATACTGGTAGATACAAGTTGAAAGTGGTGAAATCTATGGACCGCCCGCGAGAAATCGACGCCTTAATAAATAATGTACTAGATCCGAGGCGGCCCTTTAATCGGCTGACTGGTTTGTATATACTGTGAAGGTTTTGTGCGATAATATTGCCCATTTATATCTTGTTAAAGATAGCACAGAAGCCTTTGGTATCACTAGTAAGTACCTAATTACCTATATCTGTAAAATCTCGTAGAGCCAAAAATTTTACCACTGGTATAATGACAATATTGATATTATATCAACCAATGAATGCCGAAAACTTGAACAAAAATATTTTTTACAGATTCTAGAATTAATTTTGTTTTTTTTAATTGTCGTTTATTTTTCTTAAGATTCATTTATCAAATTAAAAAAAATTATAGTAGATATACTAAGATTAATTAATACGTTTTATATTACCAAATAGACTGTAGGAATTTTCATACCTTCATTGATGTAAGATAGATAAGCCAATCAGAATATCTAAATTAAGCAAGTGCACACAGTAATTATCGTTTACGAGATACAAGATAGCTTCAATCTGTAACCCTTATCTGACGATCGATCTAGCAAATAACTACGATCAGTAGCCGCCAATTAAAATGTCTTCTATTATAAAATGACTAATAAATGTCTTTCTATAAGCTATTTCTACAGGGTGTACGGAAAACCGATATTATTTGGTTTGCCGGCAAACGTTGGCACCAACTACCATCATACTGAAAAGTAGTATACTAATAGACAGAATTTTCAGAAACAGCTCTACAATAAATTACGCTTAAATCGAACGAAACATACCAATTTATTTAATACACGCATTACAAAATTACGTAAGTTATTAACTTGAAAGATTTTTTTGAGAAATAATTCAGAAATCATATTATGAAAGCGTTATGCTCGTCGATTAATCTAGTTTTAGATTATTAAACGTTAATTATTTTGAAATATTTTTTAATGATTATTTACCTTAATAAATGTTTTATAAATATTAATTTTATAAAACATCTAAGAAAAAAAATTACCATTTTTGTTTTGCAAGTCAACAGAAACATACTAAATATATGTGTTACATAATTACGCAGCTTATTAAATGGATTTTTTAAAAAAAAATGAATTAGAAATCATATTATGAAAGCGTTATACTAATTGATTAATCTAGTTAGATTATTACGTGTCTATTAATGTGGATTTTAAAACAGTAAGCTAAGGATTTAATTTCTTATGTATTTATAGAACTGGTAGAAATCTTGGCCCACAATATTTTTTATATTACTAAATAGACAATTTCCATAATTTGTTTGCACCTCTTAATATCCTTAACTTCATAATAAATTCATTCATATCCTAAAATCGTCGAAACTAGAAGAGTACATTTTTTTGTTCAAAAGTACATTAAAGTGCCACACTTTATATCATGAATATAAACAAAAAAAAATCCTCCGTGGTCGATGTCAGTCGATGTTCGTGGCCAGGATGAATGACACCATATCGCGTTAGGTCCAGTTTTTACTTGTGTTAATTATTATAGATGAGTTCATGCATAAATACTTTAGAACTTTCATATTACTTAAGTATTACAAGGAGATTATAAATACTTACAGAGTTACATTGAGAGGACAGTACGGTGATCACCGTCTGGATACGACCGGATAAAACTTTTTACTATTTCTTATACGATATTTATAATAATTTAAATACATACACATAGTAAAAAACTGTGTCCGTACGTTTTCCTGTTTTAAAATATATTTTTGTATAAATGACTGTGAATGTATGTTGAATTTTGAAAAAAGGATAACGTACATAGATAGACATAGTTTTTTCTTTTTGTTTAAAATATTCTAATATCATTAAAATTATAAAGATATGATAAGAAAAATATGGGTAGTACCATAAATATTTTCTCCGGGTACCTATCAAAATACAGATTTTTTTGATATCGAATTTCATTTCACAGAAAACTATTCCACGATTTTCAATATCTATTTTTCTTGATTGATCGAATAGCTAATGATCACCGTTTCATAATATCGAACAAACATTCATAAAAAAAATTATTTTCGTATTCCTGGTTTTTCTTTATAGCGGGGGGCCTCGGGCCCCCCGACCCCCCCCGAGCAGGGGGGCCAGCCCCCCTGCACCCCCCGGCAAGCATCTTGCAGGCAGGCATACAGCATGCAATGCAAGCAGGCATACAGTATACAATTCAAGCATGCATACAGCATGCAATGCAAGCATGCATACAGCATGCAGTGCAAGCATGCATACAGCATGCAATGCAAGCATGCAAGCATGTAGCATGCCAAAATACAACAAGAAATCTCCGTTAGCTTCGGTTGCACCGCTGCGTGTGGTTTTAAATCTAACCTAACTTAACCCATTAAAAGGTTTTCTTTACAGGGAAACAAATGTATTTTCGATGTACACTAACTTTAGTGTAGTAAAAATTGATGTTTTAACTATTCTGCAAACTGAAACTTACGTGGAAACAAAATTATGGGTAACAAAACATTGATCTAACATTATTTCGATAAAATAAATAAAATAGGAAAAGAATTTACGATGAAATGAACTTGTAGATAACAACTATTCGAGGAAATGAAATTGCGATGTAAGCTGATTCTAGGAGTTGTTAAGTATTGTATAAAAAGATCTGCAAATAGTTTTATGGGAAATGAAAATCGTTGAAGTTAATTGCGATAAAGTGATGGGTTCCCATTTTCTCCATGTACTATCCTCGTAAATTTAATTTAATTTGATCATTTGGAACATATTTGAAGATCTTAAAACGGAATTCGCTGGCGCTATCGACAAGTAACAAAAGCTGCAACTCTTAAATACCAACTTAACTGGAGCACAATAATTCGAGATACTTTCTCCTACATTTAAATTCATATAAATTCAAACATGCAAGCTATGACAATGTACGGCGACCAATTAGCACTTTCAGTTTTTTCTGTAATAATATGACTAACCCGATTACAGAGAGAACATAATTACTTATTCATGTTAATTAGTAAAAAATTCATCATTAGGTGAAATTAATTAACACGGCACAAAATTTGTAAAAAGAACGCAAGTATTGTTATTAATTTCTATGTTTTATTTACATTATTAATTTTTCAAGTAGGTACGTAATTGTTGTTAAAATAATGATTTTAGATTCCATTAAATTCATGGGACTTATAGCGCTATTTTTCGAAAATCCTAAGCGTTTCCATTTTCATATTTTGACAACAGCGTGACAGTTGTCAGATGTCACAAATTTTATATGAATGTTAGGAGTATTATACGGTCCCTAGACGATCAAAATTGCTTGACAAGCATTTAAGCGTAAATAACACGAGAAGGCACTGGATTGTAATGTTGATTATTTTGGTAATTTTCACGGTCAAGTATTGGAACTTGATACGGATGAATAGACGAAAAAATTTCGTAACCAAATACGGCATTGCAGATGTTACGATTACGGCTGTTTCGTAACAATATCGAAAACGCATTTGCAGTTGGAGAACCTCGAGTGTCTGATATGTTTATAACAAAAGTGAAATCTCGCGGATTTCCCCGCAGCAGAGACGGCGCAGGCAAGGAGACCATAGGGGCACTATCAACCTGCACTGGCACCATAAAACCGCGGCTCACATGCCACTCTCCACATGTCATACAATTTACTTCTACACGAATGACACTTTCTAATGATTTATTGCGGATAACTATCGAGATTTATAAACTAAAATATTTGTCTATAAATTTTCGAATAATATAAATTCTGCTGTCAACATTTAATTGGTTTTGGAAAAAAAAAATATGACTGATACAAAAGATCTGTAACCACAACCACAAAGTGTTAGTTGAACACGATAGTTGGACATTAAAACAAAGCTGCTTTCGAATTCATTTTATTACATAGGTTAATTGAGCGATATAAATATTTTACTAGTCATAATGATGTTGTAAATTAAACTTTATAGTGGGTAACTATAGTTGCATTAGAGAGCCATATAAACTTCAATAAAATGAACAAACAATACTTAACTTCCTCAAATATCCCTCGATAGATTGAAAGATATCAACTACAAGGCTTTTGTAATGAATTAATCTGAGAAGCTATGTTATTTTAATTCTTGTGGGGCCATATTAATTATTATTTATAATACTTTCATAGGTCGTAATAAGCGTTAAATCGTAGCCCGCGGCAATCAAATCGATCAAAACAATCGTTGGAAAGCGCTATCCGACCACCGTTCGCATAACCGCATTCCTTGACTGTTTCGTCCGAATGGTAAAAATAAAATATTGAATCAACTCATTTCGAGAAAGGCACGTTTTACAATAACACCCGTGCCCGTGAAACTTAGTTTTACTGCAATTAGGTCACTTTGTAGTACTGCGAAAAGTTTTTCAAACCTTTTTTCTGATGCTTTCATTTTTCTCTTCGTCTGTGTCGAACAAGTTATTTTAAACATAAATGTTATACCAGCCATTTTTTTTTATTACAATAGTAATTAATTTAAAAAACCAATTTAGGTCTAGATTAACATAATTAAAATTTATTAGCATCTGCTGCCGAACAAAAAACTAGACACAAAGATATTAAGCACATGTCTACAAATAAACAAGTGTTAAAATTTTCTATAGAAGCACACGTTAGATGTTATTTTTTAGGTTTATATCTACGAGGAAAACTCGGAAGAAAATTGGGGAAAATATCGAAAAAATATTTTTTATTCTAGATATTAGTAGCGGAAAAATGACACAAAAATGATGGTAATAATAAATCTGTCGTATTTCAGCGTGGGTCAAGAAAAATCGTCATTTTGTGAGAGTCGTTGGGATGAACTAATCGCAAATAAAAATAAAAAGTTATAACTCGAACTTTCTTACATTGAGGTACTAAAAAAAATCCAATTTGGTTTAGTTAGTTATGCATTTGACGTAAAATCTTATTTTGGACGTCAATCGGTCTTAATCACCTGAAATTTCTATTGATTTGTGAATCTCTATAAGTAAATAAAGTTCTCGTATAATGAGAGTAACATTTTCCCCGTACCCAATGCATGGTGAATGTAATCAGGCGGTGTTTATGGTTGACAAGCGAGCTTGCTAACTAACTCGTCCATCGGGCCTGTACGACATACCTAGCCACCCTTTTACTCCTGAAGATCTAGTTTTTTGACCCACAACTTTTACAACAGGTTGACTGACTACATTAATGGTCTAGTTTTATTAATAAACATTATCTAGATCTAATGGACGTCCTTACTGATTTATTGAACGGAAAATAGATCCGCTGGGACTTGTTTGGTTCGGAATAAATAAAGTTTCATTATACATTTATTACTGAAAAAGTGCATACTGAAATAATAATGACTTGTAAATAAAAAATAATCATAGAACTAACTTTAACCTAACTATATGTTGTATTATTTATGTATACTAATTTAGAATGTATATATTATATGTATGTAATACTTAAACATAAAGATATTACATGCTTGCAGAATAAAAATGAAGATTTTAAAGGTATATTGACAAAATAAAAAGCTTAAGGTTTTTTTTATCTATGACTATTTTTCTTACACGTTATTTAGACAACTATCATAGTCTATAAAATAAATAAGATTCTTTTGTTACTCAATATTTCGAAACAATTAATCATTCTTACAACTTAAATATTGATTTTTTAACATTGCTTTTCAAACTTTAGTGTGGAAAATGCATTTTCTTCAAAAGCATAAATAAATGGGAACTTCATAGGTAGAAATTTTATAATTTTACTTAAATATCTTCATTTATCAGTGACAAATAGAATATGATACAAGTCACCCAATCATAATCATCATTGTTACCTAAACGTACTTTTTAAAAACCAACATTACTCATTCGAAACGAGATCTCTCCATAACTTTGTTTTTGATTCTGTTCATTCATTTTGCAGATGTTCCCACATTTATACACATAATGAATCGGCGAAATACGTACAATCATTTTCGAGCCTGACAATACTATCTACTTAGACAATCAAATCATTTATGATATCACAATACGCTCACAACAATACGAAGTAAAAAGCTTACCATTACTTTGACATGATAGTATGACCTCAATCAAAATCTCTTTATGCTTTAAACGAACACCTCAGACTATTCAAAGCTTAGAGACGAAGGCTTGAATGAAAATCAGTTTGAAATCCATAATTAAAATAATAAGTGGGTTTTTACCTGGACGTTTATTTTAAATGATTATTTTTTTTTTTTTTTTTTTTTTTTTTTTTTATATATAAAAAGTCGAGCAGATGACTCCATTCCACCTGATGTTAAGCAGAAGTGGAGTCCACATGCGAAGATAGCTGGTGCGAAAGATAAACCGCCGCGCTAGCCACCTTCGCCTTGCCGACCTGCAAGGTGCTTCTTCACGTCTCGTTTGAATGACCCAGGATTGTAGGAAGGAGGGAACACATGTGCTGGAAGTGAATTCCATTTCTTGATTGTGCGACAAAGAAACGAGTTGCCAAATTTCTTAGTACGCGTTGGAATGGTAGCCACAGTTTGTCGGTGACAACGTAGACCAGCACGCGTAGTCCTTAGGAGGAAAGGAGATGGTGGGATTAGGGAGAAAATCTCCTCAGAGCACTCGCCGTGGTACAGACGATAGAAGGCGCTCAATGACGCAACATTGCGACGCAATTGGAGAGGCTCAAGGTGTTTAGTCACCTCTTCGTCGCCGATGATGCGGGCCGCGCGACGCTGCAACCTATCCAGAGCATCGAGTAAGTACTTTGCAGAGCCATCCCACAGGTGCGAGCAATACTCCACGCAGGACCGTACTTGCGTCTTGTAAAGCAAGCACAATTGATTTGGCGTGAAAAAACGCCGCACCTTGTTCAGGACTCCAAGTTTTCGTGAAGCTGTTTTTATCACGCTTTCGATGTAGTCCTTCGGATTCAAGTCACAGCGAACCTCCATACCGAGCAAGGTGATACTACTCTGTAGCGTTAGTGTTGTGCCCTGGAGAGAGGGAAGGGAAAGGAATGGGGACGTTTTAGCCGTAAACGCGCACACCTGAGTTTTCTTGGCATTGAACTCAACCAGATTTGCTGAACCCCATTTTGAAACAAAGTCGAGCTCTCGGTTGAGCTCAATGACAAGATTCTCACGACTCTCCACGGTTTCTGCTCGCCCAGCCCTTGCGTGTCCGAAATAGCCCGCATGCACTGTACTGTCGTCTGCATAGCAATGGATGTTCCCGAGAGGAATCATATCATTGATATGCAGAAGAAACAGTGTAGGGGATAAAACGGATCCTTGGGGAACACCGGCATTCACTGACATGAACCGCGAACTGCATCCATCGGAAAGGACACGAATTCTCCGCTCATGCAGGAAGCCGGCTACCCAGGTACAGAGCTGAGCAGGCAGACCATACGTCGGAAGCTTGGAGAGAAGACTTTTGTGCCAGACCCTGTCAAAAGCTTTGGCGATGTCAAGGCTGACAGCCAGTGACTCGCCACGTTTGTCTATAGCTTCACCCCAGACATGCGTCAAGTACGCTAGAAGGTCACCCGTCGATCGTTTCGGCCTAAAGCCGTACTGTCGATCGTTAATCAGTGAGTGATCTTCTAGGTACCGGATCAGGTGGTTGTTAAGGATCCTTTCCATAACTTTGCATAGTACTGAGGTGATTGCTATTGGCCGGTAGTTGGCCGGATCTGACCGGTCCCCTTTTTTGGGGACAGGCTGCACATTAGCCTCTCTCCAAGTCCCCGGCACATGTCCAGTAGAGTATGAGAGCTGGTACAGGCGCGTAAGTACGGGAGACAACTCCGCTGCACATTTTTTAAGAACAACCCCCGGGATGCCATCAGGGCCACTTGCTTTCCGGACGTCGAGTGATTGCAGTTGCGCACGAACTTCACTCTGCCTAATTTTAACCTCAGGCATCGTGGAGCCACAGTGAGGTAGTGAAGGTGGCAGTGCATTGCGATCATCGACTTGGGAATTAGCCGCAAAGAATCTTGCCAGAAGATCGGCTTTCTCCTGCGGCTTGTGAGCTAGAGACCCATCAGGACATCTCAGGGGTGGCAGCGAGGGCTGACAGAAATTACTCTGTACGGCTTTGGCCAGACGCCAGTAGCTACGGGAGCCCGTAGGATGCGTCACCAATTCTTGGCCAATGCGTGCGACGCGCTGGGCATCCGCTCTTATGTAAGCCTTCTTACAGGACTTGGAAGCCTTGTTGTACGCTGCTTTCAGTGATTCGACATCAGGAGCTTTAAGAGCCCGACCCCTGATCCAAGCGCGATACGCTGCCTGTTTCTGTGAAACAGCATCAGCACAATCGCGGTTGAACCAGAGGTTACGTCTGCCCTTACTGATGAGATCGGAATGTGGAATGTAGTATTCCATACCCAATATAATCTCCTCAGTAATGGCAGCGGCGCAAGCTGATGTGTCGTTGTCACTGAAGCAGCGTTGCTTCCAAGGGATAGACGCAAAGTAGTCGCGCATACCATCCCAATCTGCAGACCCATAATGCCAGAGCCGGCGTTTAGCAACCGCCGGTTGCGGAAGCTTGGCCTGCGGCACTTTGGAGGATATCAGGCAGTGGTCAGATGAGCCTAGAGGGGCTCGGACCTCTACCTGATATCCCTCAGGATGGGTCGTGAGCAGAAGGTCCAGTAAAGAGGGCGCTTGACTTGCAATGTCTGGGATCCTGGTGGGCTGATCAACCAGTTGGGTCAAGTCGTGCGTGAGAGCGAATGCATGAGCAGAGATCCCTGCATGGTCAGTTTTAGAGGAACTTAACCACAAACTGTGGTGAGCATTGAAGTCCCCCAAAAACACCAGTTCTGCACTGGGAAATTGCTCCTGCGCGTCATCTGCCACCCGACTCAGATGTTCAAAAAGTCGAGTTGTCTCAGCGTCCCCGGTGTGGGATCTGTAAAGACACACGTAGACTCTGGCCGAGGGGCCAGAGTCGACGTGTACCCCCAGCATGGAAAAGGACGGGTCTTCCAGGCAGCTTAAACGGCGACAGCAAACATCCGCCCGAACATACAAGCATACTCCGGCTTTCGCTTTGAAGGACTCTTCAAGCGTGTAGCCGGGATAGTTAAGGTAGCTTGTGTCAGCAGGCGGAAGTATTTGCGTCTCCGTGAGAAACAACAATGCAGGTCGTGCTGTCTCTAGATGTTGGTGAACAGCATTGAGGTTGCTGTGGAGTCCGCGGATGTTGCCGAACTCAACCTCAAACGGTGTAGAGGGGGTGGGGTTGTGCACCGCTGTAAGACCTGATTGTTTCTGTTTGGCTGCCATGTATTTAGGAGTGGGAAAGAGACGTGAATTGAGTGAGCATTACCGCGACAATCCCGGACAAAGCGGGGAGGCTGGTCTCACCGTGGAACTGCCCAAAGAGGATATTCGTCGATCCGCCGGACGGAAGGGCCCCCGTACCCCCCCGGGTGTGGCCGCCGGGACCCCACATCCCGGTCACCAACCGGCACGACGGTCCACCCCGAGATTATGCGTGGCATGATAGGGCAGCCTCGCGAGCTGGTTAGGCACGCTCGGGCCCCTGCACTATGCCACGGGCGGCCAGCGGGATAACCGTTTCTACGGGTCTCCCTGGCCGGCGGATCAACGCATTCCTCCCGGCATCGGCTCGACCAATGTCGCCCCTGGACCGATCTATGTCGCGGTAACGCGCACTCAAGCTCTGGTTGTACGCTGGCTGATCCCGAAACGCGCTCAATGAGCACTTTACGGGTTTTATACCACGCGCACGGTGGTAACTAACCAGGCGGGCGTTAGGCCCTACCACCAGTTGAGCGGATGGTCGCTTGGAAATCCCGTAGTCGCCTCCTACGACACCCAGGGGAAAGAGAGGGGGCAGTGACAACGGTATTCTTATAGACCGTCACTGCACGGCTCAAACGGATTATATTTTCGTATTAGATCTTCAATTATAAACTAGCCTATTTTTAACTCCCGTCACAAAAATTCGAATATATATATATACACGAAATATTTTATAATACCCCGCGTGTTATAAGTTTCACATGTCTATCTGTGTATCTGTCTTAGTTGTGTTTGGGGCAGTTTTTTATTTAAAATTGAAAGCTGACGTTCTAGCTATAAAATATCGGGGGTTGCTTAAAGTTTTAATGTTTTGTTTTTTCTAAAGACGCTCTTCAATTAATTAAATTTAATTTATGACTTTATTATTTTAAAATTAAAAGTATATTGCGTATTTCTTATTTTGCCAAAAAAAAAACATGTAGAAACTTTTTTAGTTCTGTTTATTATTTCGAATTATTATTATGACAAATTAAAGGCAAAAATGTAAAGTGAGGACCAATTGCTGAGAGTTCTTACCAGAACTAGGCCTCCTTGTAGACTTACTAACGGATGTCTTAGGGTACTTTCAAACGTATAAATTATACCTAATTAAATAAAGAGCATTTTAAGATTCAGTTAGATTTATTTCAATCGTTTGAAATAAACGTCAAAATTAAATATTTAATTTGACTAGCTTGTTAGACGATAATAAATTTAATTCTGTGATATAAACATATCACAAATTGATTAAGTATTGTCGGCTTAGTCGCCAATGCAGTTTGCAAGGCGCGGCGATAGCTGACACACTGACTCGCTTTCCACCGCGCGCGCGACACTCGATACACCTGACTCGATACTAACCCGATGCAATATCGATTTAGAGGGACATCCGAAAGCTTTCATTCAAGGTGCGATTGAGCAAATAGCATCCTGATATATGATAGAACCTTGTAATCATCAAATTGGCTTCTAAGAACTTTACAAAGTCAGCAAATATGCCATTTCCTTTACTGTGAAGGGATCTTCTTAGCTTACCTCTACCATTCTATTGTATTTTCAAAATTCTCAGACAAAATTCAAAGCAAAACGTCTTCGTTTTTGCTTTGAAATAGTACCTACATTATTCTATTATTTTCATACATAGTAACCAGCGTAAATTCTAATTTTAATTTTAAATTTCTGCAAAATCTAATACTGAAATTATGATTCTAATTTGTTTTACCGTCAGTTTAAACTCATTTTTAGTATTGCGAAGCTTATTGTAATATAAGAAAATAAAGCGATACCAAATTTTATCATGATATTGATAACCAAGTGAATATCTACAACACCAGAACATACTTCATTTAGCGATCCTAGAATTAACGGGAACTGTATTCAATTAAAATCAAATTATTTCAGATCATTATAAACGTACATAAGCACCAAGCACTGAAAAATTTCGAAAGCGAAAGCAGTGCCCTGGTGGCGTAGTGGTTAACGCAGCCTCCCGGATTGCGGAAGATGCTGGGTTCGATCCCCGTCTGGGGCAGGTCGATTTTTTCAGTTTTTTTTTCTAGTTTCATTACAAACGTGTATTAAAACATTATCGATTCATAATATTATACACTTTATTGCACATAAAATTTTAAAGATAATTTTCACAAGCTAAAACATAGTTTGCAAGGGCGAACTTATCTCTAGAAGAGATCTCTTCCAAATAAAGGTTATAAATAGACAGCAGTATTATAACACAATAATAATAATGAATAAATACTTACTACTTATGTAAATATCCTCATAAAACATAACTTACAAACCTACAATTTTTATATAAAATATATAATAAAATTCTATAATACACATGATGAGATAAGCTTGCAATGATTAATTTAAAATTAGCGATAGATAGTATTTCTTAATTCTACTGTTAAAAGCAGTAATAGATGGGCTGTCCTGGACAACGGCTGGAAGACAGTTCCAGGTTTGAGCAGCACGAAATGAAAAGGAGCGAAGAAAGAAGTTAGTATTGGGTTTAGGCAGTTCCAGCATCTTCGTGTCGAGAGAGAGATTGAGATTGTTGGAAACGTGAGTAGGAAGGGGCATTAGGATCGTAAAGGATCATAAATAGAAAGGAAAGGATGTTGCACACTACGCTGGTCCCAAATGAGAAGCCACTCAAGCAATTCAATTATAGAAAATAAAACATATTATAATTAATTAATCCATTCAAATAAATTATACATGTCAAGTTTTATATACCAATCATTGAACTTACGTTTTACGTTACTTCAAACCTTCACGTGAACAAATTGATAACCAACAAACCCTTCTTAAGATCAAATTTATAGAACATAATTTATAGGAACATTTGTCAAATTAAAGCATCTCATCTAATTATCTTAACGCCACTTGCAGCGGAAAGAGGTCTGAATGTTCGAAAGATTCCAAACTTAACGGAAATTAAAAACTGGACAAACTCATTAACACTTTCACTCGTGTTTCCGTTACATACAAAAATTAACGTTGTCTACGTACGTATACATTGACGGAGAAAGTGACAATCATTGATAAGTATTAAACATTCATTTCTTTCAAGGCAGTCAGTGCTTAAACGTTTTGTTATTATAAGCTATTGATATGTATGAGTAAATATCAGACTTTCAATTTGAATACTATTAACTATACAGTATGTATTTACTTGGCATTGGTATTTAATGAGATGAAAGAAATTAAAAGCTCGCATCTTTAGATATAATGCCAAAACAAATAAACAGCTAAAATATACAATACTATACAAATATTATAACGTTAAATATAAACCAAATGTTATAAACAGAAATGAACTAAACTAAAAAAAAACCTAATTTGCGAATTTGTAGAAAAATTAATTAAGTAAATTCTTATTTTTTATTGTATAATGAATAAAAAGTCATACTTTTGTATTGCTGATCATTAATTAGCTTATCTTAAACAAAATTAAAAATAAATTACTAAACTTAGATTTACCTAAACTCTAATCTATAAGACTCTACCAAAGACTTGATATACAAAAATCTTAATCTCTCATACCTTTTTGACGATAACTTTACTATATATTGCAAAAGTTGAAGTAAGTACCTATTTTACTTGTGTGTACCGGATTTATTACATTATACAGAAACTATCATAAAACATATCTTAATTTAGAGCACATTGCGATGAAACTTTTGTATCACTAAAATCTGATAATAGGTCATTATAAATATTTGCAAATTGTGCAGAATGTAGTTTTTTCTTTTAAAATAAATGAAAATTGGAGATAAATATTAAAAGAACAATATAGTTTAGTACTTTTCTATTCTGTCTATTTGGAAAATACTTTGTCGGGTTCTTTAGTTCTATTAACAAGTAACCCTAACTCTAGAACAAGATTTTTAGTTTTCAAGTGATACACAAAAATAATTTCATCGTATGGAACCCCTAAATATTACGTATGCGCAATTTAAGTTTTACGTTTTTGCAACAAAAAGCAAAACTCAATTTAAGTAATTCACTAAGAAGCACAAAATAATGAGTTTAACATGTTTCCTTTTGCAATGCATTGTTAGCCAAGCACCCATCAGACAATCCCTGGAGATGATCGAGCACCGTGACGTTACGAAACAGTATAAGACAACAATGGGCATCCCAAGTCGTGTGGACGAATTTCGCAACTGACTACCATTTTGCCTACTTTAGACGTAACTACGATTACCATATCCGCAGTTTTCAGATAAAAACATCGTTAAGTGCTCCTTGCAATTTTCTTTTACGTCGCTTTTCGTTCAGTCAACATATTTAAATATACCATAGGAAAAGTGCAAAAGTAATAGCCTGCGTTGAACTTACAGCCAAATGATAAAAACAAATGCATATCACGAACTAGGTTTAGTTGTTCAACATGCTTCTTTTCTTAGTCTAATTGTATACGTTTGATATTAAAAATGTGCTCGAAATGAACCAAACTACTTATAAGTAGATAGTATTCAATCACACAAAATTCTCTCTACTACACTAAAGTATCATTTTAGAATATGTCGCTTATTTACAGGAAATAATCGTAATGAATGCTTATTACGTACTTTATATTATGTCCAATTATTTTGATATATATCTTGCTATTCTATCTAATACAGGTATTGCATGTTTATTGTGATAATTAGGACCTATCCGCATAAAATCATATTTTATTACAATAAACATCGTGTTCAATTAAAAACAATTTATAAGTAATATACGACGGAAAGTGGAAACAGCTGTTGATTTATTTTTTAATAATTTTGATAAATTTATTTACAGTTAATGTATAACACATTAACCGTAAATCAATACAAAGTAAAAATAAGTAGTAAGTAATTATTTCCTAGACGACTTACTAAGAAATACTTTTGACTTTGTTTCCTATGAATTTACGTTTTTAAATCTCAAGTGAGTGCATATTTTTTTAAAGAACTTAAATGAAATAATTCGAACTTTTATGTAATTCTAAAAAAAAAGATAAATTTATTATTTTTAGGGTTCCGTACCTCAAAAGGAAAAAACGGAACCCTTATAGGATCACTTTGTTGTCCGTCTGTCTGTCTGTCTGTCAAGACCCTTTATCTCAAGAACGCGTGGACGTATCAAGCTGAAATTCACATGAAATACTCAGGTCTATTGTCCCTTTAAGCTGTGAAAATATCAAACTTCTAAGCCAAGCCAATCAAAAGATACAGCCGATTATGTCGATATTTTCAACAAATTTCCGACACTCGCAAAGGAATCAAAACCTACAGGATACTTCCCGTAAACTCAGAATCTTGAAATTTGGCATGAAGCATTGTTATATAATGCCAATATAGGAAAAATTGCGAAAATCACATTTTTTTAGTTATACAATACAATAAAAATATTTTAATAAAATGAAACTTACTACCTTATTTCTCACGAACGAATAAAGGTATCAAATTGAAATTTATACCAAATACCTAGGTCTATTGTCCCTTTAAGCAGTGAAAAAATCAAACTTCTAAGTTAACGCGATCAAAAGATACAGCAGTTTATACCGAGGAACCCTCGGTGTGCGAGTCTGACTCGCACTTGGCCGGTTTTTTGTTTTTCTTGTAACACACGCTGTTACAAGATTTTTTTTTATTTTATTTTATGCGTGTATGGGATATGAACAGTAAATTTTATAACTATACAGCATTCATCATTGTCCTTATACTGCGCATTCAGATTGCTGCTATTGAGCAAAACGTAACACTTTAATACAACCTATTTACTACAATTTCACATATTAACGTAAACGAGAAACCCCTTCGTACACCTATAAAATGCGCGCTCTGTGACGCATGACCTACTTTCCACATGCCGGCTATACCACCTGACGTTTCTAGAGATTATCGTCGCCTAACTCTTATTGCCATCTTTGTAAAGACCAATTTTGAATAAGTGTTTTAATAATTCGTAAAAATTAAAGTAACGTCTGCTACGCGCGGTAAAATTTAAGCGGATGTAAATAAGCTTTTCAAGTGCTACTAAGAAATATTATTTTGCGGATGGACGTAAGTGAAAGTCAACATTATGCAACTTTCTAGAGGAGATGAGATATGTAAGAGGAACTTTGTAAATTGTAACTTAAGCTTACTCACTCCCAATTAGGGTATTATTTTTTATCCTGGTAATAATATTTCTTATTAAGTTCGAATTAATATTTCACTGTTGGAAAATTATATTAGTTACCATAAAAATGATTCGTGATTTTTTTTGTTTTTCGGTGTAAATGTTATGATAATTAGTAGTAATTTATTGTTAAACATGCTCTATACTCTGAATGGAAGCCTGTTTTTAATTAAACACTTATTACTCATTTTGTTTAGTACAGGATGTTTCGCGTATTTTAAATATATATTTTATAGTTATGATATCATAACTATATCAATAATCGAACCGCCTCACAAATCTCTGACAGCACTGCCAATTTATTCCCTTAGGATCCATTTACACTAACACAAAAGGGCTTGTACCTTCCCGGTGTTTTCAGGCACGGTCGCAACTGTCACAGGATATCACAGCTTCAGTTCACAATCACAATGTCACAGTCTAGTTTCGATCACCTGTCACTTTCGTTTTCGCGTGGTCGCGTGCGCATGCTCGTGCGCTGGGGTTCACGGGTGTCGGTCGCACTGGCCGCGGCCGCCGGCGCCCGCACCGTTTTATACGCGTGAAAGTTCCGCGCCGGCGTACCTCCTCTATCCCGGATCGAGATTGAATTATTTTGGATTTTGAAATCCTTCGGTGACGAACTAACGATGACCTAAGAATCTGTGGGTTTTGCTTTTGTATGGATATGGTCCACATTTTTGGTGCGATGTGAAATTATGTGCGTCTGCGTAATACATCCGTGCGGAATTCCTTCCTATTATTGTTTTCTTCGAAAAGAAGTAAAGTTAAAAATAGACGTAGGTAATCTAAAGACCATATTTAAAAAGTAAATCATTAGGTTTTTAGTTTTATAACTACGAATGATTATTAAAAAAATCTTGTCAATGATTTTGTTAGTCTGATGAATCTGCCCTTTTACATGCCATATAATTTTGTCCATTGTCCAATCTATGTAAATATATAGAATACAAGTTGAAAATTGATACAGCCATTAAGAACTTAATAACTACATATTTTTTTAATGATTTTTTTATATATCTTTTTTTACTTTATTTTTTTATTTACCGCGGGACCGCTGCTGATCATCCCGCCGAAAAATTTTTTTTTTTCTTTCTTCTTTATGCTTAAACACTCACAAGCTGCAAGATGTTCTGCAAGGCTGCAGTATTTTACAGTAACTAAATTCAGTTCTATTTTTAAAATTCTTTCCCACCGTGGGAAGGACGTTGTACTATTAGCTTTTCCGCCCAAGAGTGGTATAATACTCATGTCAAACAAACTCTATTTTCCGAGTATAAGAAATGAAAAAGAGTTAGCAATTTTAGTGAGTTTCCTTATATTTTGTGCACAGCTCTATCTTCAAATTATCACGAAATATGCCATAGAATCGAATTGTCGAAAAACTATGTAATCTTTCCGCCTCTATGTTCCAGCGAATTTAGGATCACCAGAATTAGATATAGAGGTTACGGGTTCGATCCCCAGTGGCGTACAAGTTTGTGCTCAGTTTGGTTGGTGATAGGGCTTGTTTTGCAACCCCCCTAGCTACCGCCATCTTATGAATGTCTGTCGCAATAATATATTTTTCCATAATGTAAGGTAGTTTCATCTTAACTGGGCGTCAAATAATTGCAAAAATATTTCGTTCGGATCTTAGAAGTGCAAATTTCAGAGATTTGGGGAAACAATGTTTACCATAAAAACATAAGCACCAAGCACTGACAAATTGACAGCTAAAGCAGTGCCCTGGTGGCGTAGTGATGGCTAAGGCAGCTGCCCGGATTGCGGAAGATGCTGTGTTCGATTCCCGTCTGGAGCAAGTCGATTTTTTCAGTGTATTTTTTCTAGTTTAAAAACTATTTACGCGTTTGTAAGCGCAAAGATTATTTCAAAATTATGTAGGGTCTAAACGCGCACAATATTAACATGGTAACTGTCGAAATACTATGTACCTTGACTCTGACTTAATATTGTGCACCTACTCTACATAATTTTCCAAGCAACTATATGGTTATAAAATAAATATGTCAGCTTTTTCTTCCATTCAACTGGGTACCCCATTGGGCATCTACCTTTTTGTTGAGTTATTAGGAATTCATTGGAGTGGAAGCGGCTTAGTCACTCAAAGTTAAAACGCCCAACGTCCGCTTTGAGAAAGTTTACCACCATTTCGCGGGAGAGCACAGTAATACTACCTTTTCTATGGTATATTTTACCTAAATTATTCATATAAATGTTAAATTTATGAATAATTGAGTCCCTCCCTCTCCGACATTTTTCACATTCTACAAGGACAAATTTAACATCATCTATGATTCCACAAACTTCACAGTTTGTGGAGGATACCTTTATCAGTTGGTCGGATAATGTCCAGACCGCAATCTGTGAAGGATAACAATAATAATTGTATGTTTCCTAATTTTATAGTATAATATTCCTGTTGGTGTGCTCCATGAAGTACGCGTAGGTTTTTGACCTTTTTGTGGCTTCAGATGGCCTTCACAACGTCATCAATGCCCGTAATGTGAACCTCCCTAGAGGATTTCCAGTCAGCGAGTATCTTCCGCGGGAGACCGATTACAATCTCTAGGATTAGCTTTCGGACTGGTACTTCAAGCTCCTACTGCTGCCCTAACGAAGAATGCAACCATGAGGTTTGAAGTGAAGGAGTTCATGTCAAATAATCATGATTTCTCTCGGATAAATACTACATCTAGCCGTATCCACGTGATCTTCTGTTGATTATTCATGATTTTACATTAAGTCAATGGTATAGAGTTCGGTGTTCCCAGTTGTCTCAGTTGCTGGCTTGTTCACTTAAGATTTATGGCGCGTTTCAATAATGACGGGTTTTAATAACGTATTTACCGAATTTCCCTTGGTAACGGTATATTTTTTACATATCTTTAGGGTTCCGTACCTCAAAATAAAAAAAAAACGGAACCCTTATAGGACTAATTTGTTATCCATCCGTCACTCTCTGTCAAGATCCGTTATCCCAGGAACGCGTGGAATCAAGTTGAAATAAAAACCATATACTCAGGTCTATAGTCTCTTGAAACTGTGCAAAATCAAACTTTTAAGTTAACGTTAAAAGTACGGCCGTTTATGCCACAAAAAACGTATATTTCCACACTATCACGTTGACCTAGAACTATGAAAGTTGGTAATCTTTTATGATTTGGTAAAAATCGTCTTGTACTACAAGTATAGGAAAAAATCTGAAAACTTTAATTTGTAACTCTATCATAATAAATATTTCCTTTATATAAAGTACGTAATTAATCATGCAAGGAGGGTAACGTAAAAAAACACCAGTCGAGATTTTCAACTTGCTAAACCCATCAAAAATAAAATGCAGAAATTTGTTTAGCAGACCATCAAGCGTTACATAAGAGTTGTATTCTATCGATGATAGCCTAAGGGCCGGTAGACCTCGAACAACCACGACACTGGCAGCTATCAAAGCTGTCAGAGATAGAATCCGAAGAAATCCGATCACTAAGCAGAAAATCATGGCTAGTGAAAATTTCCTTTAAGCTAATCTGTCTCGTTTCATAAAAGAAGATCTTAACGAAGAAAGACAGGTCATCTTTTGAGTGCAGCCCTTCGTCACAAACGAACCATGAGAGCGAAGAAGTTGTTGCAGTCACATGCAGACGGTGGCCAACGAAAAATTCAATTTAGGGATGAAAACAGCTTTGAATAGGTTACCTTACTAAATTAGGTATGAACTGTTTGCTTACCCACAATTCAATTTCCTATATGTAATTATAGGTTTTGGAAACTGAATTTTGGGAAATGCTCGGAAAAATACTCGGTCCCTTAACTAATTATATGCACCTACAACTTTGTACGGAACCCTCGGTGGCCGAGTCCGACTCGCACGTCCGGTTTTTTTATAGAATATCTGTCAAAACCTTATGCCTAGTAAGCAAAATTGTAGATAGGTGTTATTGAAACCGAGCGATGTAATCTATTATCATACATTATTATACAAAATATGGTTATAAGTAAGCATTGATACGGTCCGTAGTCCGTAGTAGGTTGGACGAAGAAAAGATAGTATTTTTGTTAGATCGTTACGATAAAAACCTATGAAAATGTACTACAACTCTTCAGTGTTGCATTATAATATTATGTAATAATTACCTACGTATTATAATCTCTGCCAACCTAAAATTACAAAAGAAAATATAATAGAAAATACCATAAACATTCTCCTCATCCTTAATTCTCGCTTCTTTACTCAAATTACACTATGTTTATTTGTGGTTCTCAAACTGTAGTCAACCACCACCTTGCCAAAATAGTGCAGAAAATATTTTCTGAGGTTGCTGTGATCACGAACCGTGAAATTTCTATCTGAAATCCAACCGAGAGCGAACACGGCAAAAGTAATCTTAATAAGGGAGAGCATGCTAGACCAGATCATGCCAGCAATTCAGTCTCAACGACCGTATTAAATATCCCATTACTAAAAGTGAAATTTAATCAAACACCTAAATCCGTGTCGGTTTCAAAAAGCGTTTATAGATTCATCTGAAAATTGAAATGCTGTCTTTCAAATTGTTAAAACTTATAGATCAATTAACAATACTGCAGTGCACGCACGAAGTTGTCGATGGATAGCATGGATTATCGAACGACAAGCGTATCTGTCCTTTTTTTATTAATAGCTATCAAATTAATGGATATTTGGATAGGGATGATGACTGGGTAAAAAAAATCTATTAACACTCCGTTTCACGCGCGAGGCACAGGTTTGCCTCAGCTAGATTAATTGTTTCTTTTACATGCTTTCAATAACTGTTACTAGGGACCTTGAGAGTTCGTTAACCCATATACCATAAAATACCCTAACCCATTAAATTAACCCGAACACAATATTTTTATGCAAAGCTAGTGGATAGCTTCCAAATAACATAAAATGAACTATTATTTGATATTCACTGAAATTCAGGGCCGAACCTTATTGCTTTGAGACACGGTTGGTATTGTAATCTTCTAATATTTATACTATATGGAAACAAAAATGCAAAATATGATTAAATACATACAACCATTATTAATTCTTGAAAATATTCCAATAAGACGAAAAATTTTAAAAAGTAGAGTAGGGCCGGAACTCTTTTTGAGAAGAAATGGAGACACGGGAATAAAACTGCCGCATATGGGGAGCCAGTTCCGCGTGAATTGGTTTGGTGTAAGAGATGAAGAAGCTGCAAAAGTATCAAATGCCTCTGAGCAATATTTCTTCTCTATCTCGAGGAAGCCTCAGGGATTGTCTTTGTCCAGGGCGAGTTTTGGTGGAGTTGGTTTTCTCTCAGGCATGGCATATTACAACACAACTTCTTTTATCCCTTTCTTCTTGGTTTTGACTTTCTTTGCGGATGGTTCCCGTGTAGTTCTGAACAAGTTGTGGGTGACTGCACTCCTCCTGTACACCTTTTTAGGGGTAGTTTTCCTTCTTCCCGGAAACCATCCGGGAGTCGTTTAGTGGATGTTGATTAGCGTCCGGCTTCGAATTCAGATGGTGTTTGTTAGTGTGTGGGATTGCTGGTGTCTCCTGAATCCTCGCACCCGCTCGTCTTTATAGCCCAAATTATCAGTATTAGAGATCAGCAGCACAAGGTTTTCATCTTGAAAATTGAGAAGTTTTAAAATGTTAAAAGAAACTGACAGATCAATAACCAGACACTTTTGAACGAAGGTATGTCGTGTAAACTAGGACAAGGTCAAGTTCACAAAGACATTTTATTATAAAAAAAAAACTATCAAATAGTTTTCGATTCCTTTTTAACTTATAACTCTACATCATATCCAATAAGTTACATACGTATAATCACGCTCATAAGGGGTTGAACAGAGCTTTAGGTAGCACAATTGGTTACACATAAAGCCACATCTTGTATGCTTGCATCATTGTAAGACTACCAAAGGTTGCCGGCCTGTCGCCTTCAGTAAACAAACAAACGTCCGTCGTTTAATTTTCGAACGACCAGGACAGATGTTACACTCAAAATCCTGTCAGCAGTCCGGGTGGACTTAGTTGCTTATAAAAATCAGTTACCAACAAAACAAAGGCACGTCTCCGTGATTACATTTTCCTCAAATAACACAATGGCTACTCCCAAATGCTTGTTTATCTAATACGTCATTAAAAGAGCAGGCGGAGCATGAGACTACGCTTGCTCACCCAAAAATATGAAATTGTGAAAAGAGTGAAATCGAATAAATTGCCCATTGTGCTCGCAAGGTGCACGAATTTAGTAAGTAATACTTTCATCTTGGGTCGGCAAGTGCGGACGTCGTCGGCGCATGACTGAAATGGCCAACGATGACTGTTAGGAAGTGTCATCGCTATTGTGGCTTGCGGTTACGCAAGTAACAAATTGCCTCGCTTATTACTTTACTTTGCTTCTAATTCGGTAATCCCCAAATGCAATAATTGTTGACTTCTATCAAAATTGACTTTACAAGTTGATAGGCTGTGTTTTTATTTTTATTTTACGAGGAGGAAGCGCTGGATGTATGCTATGAGGGGATAAAAAGAATTTAACTGTAAATAAACTAATAAAACCGAACAAACATAAAATTTATATAAACAATTAAACATACGCCAGATGCTAGACTACGACCAACCAATTTGAAAAACGCATCCAAAAAAACATGACATTAAATATAAATTCATAGATGGAAAAAGGTTTTGTGCTGACGAGATTTCTAACATCCTCCGCCCCCAGAAAGTTCTAAAGGGTAGATCCTTTGGATCGGTCAAGTCAGCATACCCCTACCTACTTAAACCACTCTAGTCTTCATCACGCCTGGAGTTATATTAAGATATGGTCAAACTGGAAGCGCGCTTGACACAAAATCCATATCAGGACAAGGAACGGCTATCTTACCTATAAATAGCGGGATATGTAGAAAATTCCCACTCCACTAAATTGTCAAATTTTATGAATTGAAACTTACTCATGTCAATTATGTATAATTTTATATGCAGTCGTCTTCTTAGTGATTTAATTTAAAATAGTACTAAAATTTGATATAAACACTGACGAAGGTTTTTGTGCCCCCACTGTAAATTAATATTTCTAGATGGGCAGGTCTGGTGATCAGTAAATAACATACAATTATTTATTTATTTAACAATAATAGAAACATACATTTATAACGGTTTCACTTAGAATGCTTTAAGAAAACACTAAGGTTTGTCACAAAAAGCTAATACAACATCGAGCAGATTCACATATTATATACTAAACAAAGATATACTATATAAATATAGTTTTTTTTTATTTATTAGTGTCGTTCAGGAGCTGAAATTACAATTATATCTGCGATAGTGAAAGTTTGCTGAAAATCGCCTTAATTGGTTTCTAATGCCAGGTTACGTTGCGTGAAGCTTTTTAAATTGTCGTAAACTGTTCTAGAAATCATAATTAATTACAAGGATTAACATAGTCATTTAAGTCGTAATAAAATACACTACTTATAATTCCTTTCAATCGAAACTGCTGAGTATTACATAATTTCGGCAATTTTACATACCTCACTTTTAATGCTCAAATGCTTAATATAAGGAAACTTCTGATTTTAGTTAAATAAGCGCTTTATATTTCGTCTATAATCATGTTTCTTTAATACAAGAAAGTTAGCGATACACTCGACTTTCATCCAAACAAGAATGAACGAGCAGTTTTTGAACGAATTTCTCCGACTACACTCGTTCGTAACAAAACTCATGTTCGGATTATTGCACTTCAGATTCGTTTTATTTCCTTTGTATCTTTATTACCACATTTTATGTTAAATGGCGATATTCGACGTAAAAACTTAAACAAACACTTACTGACTTTCAAAATTAAAAGTGCTAATAACTTTTCATACGAGATGGAAGTTTTAGACTGGAGAAGACATACACACAATCACGCTCATAATCCCTAAAGGAGTTGAGCAGTGCCTTAGGTAACACATGTTTACACATAAAGCTATATCTAGCAGTATGGCCCATGCAGCGCCTTAATATAGTGACAGGTTGCCAGCCTGTTGCTTACATAAAAGGGACATAAAATCCAAAAGTAACAATACCTTCAAGGAACCAACAAATAACAGCCAAAGACCAGTCGGCCTATTCGATAACTTTTTTTAACAAATGAAACTGATAATCACCGAATGGATTACATATCCATTTCTGTATTACACGACACGCTCTTAAGGCACGTGTCGTGTGAAAACAGCTATGGATGTGTAATTCACTCGATGATTATCACCTGTCAAAATAAGTTAGCAAATAGGCCGACTGGACAGATGTTAGATACTAAATTATCACGGCAGTTCGAGTATAACAGAAAAGGCACTGGTACAAAAACTTATTTAAAGTTATGAATGCCACAAGCTTCTTCGTTAAGATGACATTTAAAATTAGAGTTATCTTTATGCTTGGTTGTGTACAACCGTGCGTTTCTCGCGCTGTCGCCAGCGGTGTTCCCGAACAGATACGACCTCGAAATCTTCAAAAACAGAGCGTAATCCTCTGGTGTTGCAAATGTCCATGGGCGGCGGTGATCACTTACTACCAGGTGAGCCGTCTGCTCGTTTGCCCCGTTTCCGATAAAAATAATCTCACCCATGCACAATAGCATATGAGCTACATGACTCAAACTAACCGGGTCTTAACTAAGTAAAGTTTTAATATTCACCCAATAGTGAGTATTTCAAATCATAAAAGGAAACTAGTCGTGATTTTTCCTCGACCTTGAATTCGCTAAACACGAATGAAATTTATTTTATACATCGCAGTTAAATAATGAATATTATGTGGCTAAACAAAAACGGAAAATTCAAATATTGGACGATCTGTCCTATTACAGAAATGTGTACCTAGAATAACTATTCATATCTTGTCTCTTTTTAGGGTAATTTTTCAATTTAGCTGTACCTATAATAATAGAAAATTCCTCGAGTTTACAGGCTCCTACTACGATTACCACTAAGGGGAAAAAATAAATTAGAAATTAAATACTTGCTTATTATTTACAGATATGGCAAATGCTACTAAAATTTTTAAACAAGACGAGAATGAAAACAGACAATTTATAGTTACTCATGGGACCAAAACATTATCATAACATTGTTTGTTTTTGTTGTTTAAGTCGGAAAATTGGTCTTTCTGTGACTTTTTCTTTTTGCAAAATGGCATCAAATTTGGTAAAGGTTTTCTCATAAGTTCTTGTAAAAAGATCACTATAGGTGTACCCCTTGCATCGAGATAATAATAAATTCATTGGAATTTCGGAAGACCTCTTTTTTGTGATTACTTGAAGCCAAGGTTCAATTGCCAAAGAACCTAAATCTGTTTTTTTCTAGGCTGTGCTTAACTATAAGTAGTTTACAAAACCTTATCATAAGTATGCATGTGTTTCTTGTTTTACAACGTTAAAATATTAACGTTTTATCCTAATGCGATATTCATTTATTCCATTGTATGTAAATAATTTACATAATCCGTTTAGTCTATTGTTTGACTGCTTATCATTACAACGTGATAAGTTTTCATTAGTTTTCACTCACCCGCATATTGGGAAACGCCACCGAAATAGCTAAAAATATATTTTTTTTAAACCAAAGCCACCAAGAAGAAAATTGGCAGTTAATTGGATTATGGTAATATATTATTTCATCTTTAGTGAAAGCCATCATATTATTTAACATAAACTTAATGGCTTTGAAGTCATGTTTTATTAGCCCTTTTAAAATATATCCTACTCGTAGCAATATTACGGAATAAGAAATAACTGTGAAACCTTCTAAGATGAATGAATTCTCAATGCGTATTTTCTTTCACTTAGGCTGTTGCTTGGTGTATGAGCTAATCAAACTCTAATTACGGCCATTTGGCCTTCGCATTGGCCTAATGACCATAATCTTAATAGTATCCGGACTCCGAGTACCTTACGAAGCATGCAGATGGAAAGCTGGCCCGTCTTTTAATCAGGTACATTTATATATTCACAAAATTAAGTAAGTTTTTTTTAGTTTGATTAAGACTTTTGTTTTATTTTTTCTCTATTTTTCTTATTAATGAAGAGTTATAATCTCTTTTGTTACACAAAACGATTAATTTATGCTTCCATACAAAATATAATCTCGAATATATTTTAGAAGATTGCAAAAATATAAATAATTAAAATCCGTATACAACAAAAGACTATTTTCTGGTTTCACTTTAGATAAATAAAAACATTTTGTGTGATGAACACGAACATATTTTGTTCACGAGTCATTTTCAGGTTGTTTATAAAAATATTTAAGTTTATTTATATAATATCTAGACTATTATGTATATACGTATATACATATACGGTGATGTCTGTTATTTTTTGTCTGTTATTCAGTGTCCATAACACAAGTTCTTAGTTAATTTGGACTAGATAAAATGAAACGTGTGTAGCCATGTTTCTGAATCAATAAAACCACTTTACTATAGGTAGCGCGTCTGCACCAAATGGCAAAGAAATAAAGTGTAACGAATTCATTCATTTCAATAAAGAGAATTACACACTTTCTTTTATCTAAGTAGCGTTACAACACATGCTGAGTAACAGCTAATACTGTATAAATTTCTGCTATAATTTTGAGATCAATCTTGCTTGAGATTTGTATTGTTTATAGTTACTTACAAATAGGAGTAGGTAGGTAAGAACTTAAATAAATCTCCATCTCAGAAATGTGTATTAAACATGCCAAGACAAAAAAAAATTATACATATAATATATTTAAGTTGATTGAAATTTTTATTACATCATTGTAAGAATATCTTTTACGAGATCGAAATCTTACTTAAGACCGATGTCAAATAATACTTACTTCACGAAGTTTCTTTTTTTATGGGTGATTAAGGTTTCTGAGGCCTTTGAATTATTTGTTTAAAAATCTATCATCATAATAAGGTTGTACCAAGTTATAATTTGTAGAACGTATATTTAAAAAATTAAACGACCTTTTTTTAAATGTAAAAAATCGAGAGTGGTCTCCCCTTGACTTTCTCGTATACCGGAAACGACTCAAAAGTTGATAGAAACCTTATCTTTTGATGTCAAACATGCATTTTAAATTTTGGTCACCCATCCGAGTACCGACCGCGCACTTGGGAGCTTAACTTTCCTTATCGACGGCTCAAAAGTTGATAGAAACCTTATATTTTGATGTTATACGTGCATGTTAAATTTGGTTGCAATAAGTTAAAGCATACTCGAGTTATCGTGCTAACGGACAGACACACAGACATACGTACACACAGACACACACACAGACATAATTCCAAAAACGGTATTTTTGGACTCAGGGAGGTCCAAAACGTGTAAATCTCTTAAAATCTCGAGGTCGATTTTTTTTACAATTACAAGACTTCCTATACATATACTACATATACGAGAAAGTAATATTAAATCGACGAAAGCATAAGTTACTTTTTGCAAAATTGTAAAACGTACAAGTTAGTGGAACTGGCCGTGGCCGTATATTATGTTCTAAATAAGTAAATAATTCATTCTCTTGTTTTAAAAAGTAAGCGCAACTTTTTTGATGCGTATATTTTCATGATACCACGGCGTCAGTTTTGCATAACAATGCTGTGTCACTTTCTTGCAAACAGAACATAGATTTGTGTCACATTACACACGACAAACTGTTTAAATTTACATAAGCCACGGTATTATCAAGTATTATAATTATTATTGCAAATGAATCAAAGAATCTCATTGTAAGTGAAAGCGTTGTGTTGTATTTATAGCTTACAATGTTGCATCGTCACAACTTTTCAAATATTTTATGATATTGCATATGTGCGTACAATGAAATGTTGGTATATACGTTTTGTGTATACATATAGGAATATACGGTCGAGTTAAGCTTTATTTAGTTAATTTGAGTTAATTTTAATTTGTAAGTATCAAGTAAGTAGCCCAATGTAAGTATCATTAAGAACTTGTGTTACGTATACTAGATAACGGTAATTTTTTTCAATACATAATAATTTTAGATAAATAAATATATAAACAACCATGACTCGCAAACAAACATTCGTGTTCGTCACACAAATATTTGCTACTACCAGGATTCGAACCCGGACCGCTTGATGTGTAGCCAGCTGTACTGACCACTCCACCACGACGGCGTCAAATTTATTAAGTTAATAAGAGCGAAGTTAATAAAGCGAGTTAATAAGATTCCAATCGTTTTTCGCCGGATTTTTCCACTTATGATTTCTTATTTTCTTTATGTCATGTGGTTGGCAGACAATCATACGGCCTGCCTGAGCACTTACATGAAAAAAGCAATAAAATTTTTTCGTGTTATATATTGTAAACAAGACCAAAGTCCGCCTATTATTAATTGGTTATTACATTACAAAATTACGCTTATAGCACTTATATAGATAAAAAAAATATTTCTAGTGGAACATAGAACCTCCTCCTTTTTGAAAGGCGGTTAAAAATAAAGAAAAATCCAAAAAAATACATAATATTTTTGCTTGTTTTTTTTAACTGTTTATCCAAGATACTGCTTATTCAACTAAGCTCGAAGATACTGCAGAACTTGGGATAACGTACCCATCTTCGTTTCAGCCTATCGTTTTTACAAAAGGATCTTTATACCTACCCACGCTTTTCAAAAATATAAGTCTAAAAACCGTATTCCGAAAACAAAATTTCCTCTATTATATGGGATCTGGCGACATTACTGACCAAAGTTAAACGTGTCTTTGAAACCGCAATTCCACTTTGACCTACTGGCATAGTCAAATTCACAAATGACATATTACTACTTATGCAACCTTAAAAATAGGCAAAGTTGATCAATTAAGCGTCAAATAACATGACTGCAATAGTCCGTTATAAATACCGTTCGTTCGACACGACGGTCTTCATTTAAAGTATTTTATTAATAAAGTGTTTTAAATATTAAATACATATTGGTTTAACTGTAAACCACGTTGAAAATAAAAGTCTGAACGAGAAATTGTTTACAAAGAACTATTTTAAGAGTTGCTCAAAACGGCCGTTTCGGTAGGAGAGATTGCTTAAGATGTTACAATTATTTATAACAACTATCCCACCAAAAATATTCTCATGTAAAATGTAGCCCAGACGGGAACATAAGGCTCACTCACACTGTCAAACAGTTATCAGATCTCATGTAGGGTCAAGCTTCTTACTCTCCATGCAAGCCTTAACTTCACAAAGTCTACACCTTAGTCAAAATATGTAGTGTGGCCGATTAACAATAGCTTAGAGTCAACTTAGGGCTTTTTTACTTTCTCGTAGGTACGTAGCATTGAGGAAGTCTTGTACCTAATCGTCAAAAAATTCGACCTCGAGATTTTGACGGAATAACATGTTTTGGACCTCCCTGAGTTCAAAATTTTTTTTTTTTGAATTATGTCTCTAGCACGATAACTCGAGCATGCTTTAAGTTATAGCAACCAAATTTAACTTGCGTGTATGACATCAAAATAGAAGGTTTTTATCAACTTTTGAGCCGTCGATCTCGAAAGTTAAGCAACCAAGTGCGTGGTCGGTACTCGGATGAGTGACCAAAATTTAACATGCATATATGACATCAAAATATAAGGTTTCTATCAACTTTTGAGTCGTTTCCGGTATATGAGAAAGTAAAGGGGAGACCACTCCCGATTTTTTGAGGTCGGTGCCAACATCAATATTTGGAATAAACGTTGTCGCTTGTATTTGGGAGCGACCTCAAAAAAACATTTGGATATTTATAAACAAAATTTTTATTCTCCGTATTTAGTTTTGAAGGCGTTTTTTTTATTTCAAAAAAAATTTTTTATCGGAGAGATCAAATGCATTTACGCACTATCCCTGCAGTACGATGCTACTGCAGGGGTATGTGTATGTGGGACTCGGGATAGAGGCGCTGGCTTCAACAGGGCGTCGCTGCCTCCCATATGACACCATCGCGGAAAACCAAACCAGAGGATGCATCCATCCGCCACCTCTGAGAGCAGAGGCATGTTTTTTTATGTAGAATAGGCTGGATGTTTGATCACAATCACGCCTGATGGAAAGCCTGAGGCATGAGGTAGTACACGCTCGCCTAGAAGATGCTTGTTCACTCTGGCCTTAAAGATGTCCAGATTATACTGATCCGGAAAAAAAGACCTCGGCAAAGAGTTCCTTAGCTGTTCGCATAATGAAAGCGGAAGCAAATCAGTGCTCGGAGCGGCGACTGACCTCCCAGTTCCACTCAAGGCGGCCCATCAGCCTATCTGCCGGCCAACCCACGACCCAAAGGTCCGCTGGCTCTGAAAAGGGTCCTTCTGTGTTCCGATATCAGCCGTCTGTGGAGGCATCAGATATTGCACAGGGTGCATCGTGAGGAGGTCTCGGAACATAGCACCCCTATTACACCAACCCCAAATAACTTTAAATAATATTGATGCAATATTTATTCTTAAAGCTGTCAAAGAACTCTTTTACCAAGTCGCGCACATGACCTGAATACGCTAGTTCTTTCGATGACGCGTTTTGCTAGATCAATGGACACGTAAAACACTTACCCTCCCGGAACTTACGTAACGACGCCGGCTGCAATCGCTGCAACCGCCACGGCAATGACCCAGGTGGTTTCGTAACTTCAGTTGACGTGCTCAAGTAAGTACGTCATGCATGCCCCAAGCGGGGCGGTCCCGATGAATCAACGCGGACGCGCTGAGAATGGGGTGAGCGCTAATTTCATAACGTTCTTTATGGTCTAATAGGGCTGTGAAATAAATTATAATAATTTTCAAATAAGCGTTTACCCTCATCCAACATGTCTCAGATGTCGCGTGTCTAAGGTGTTACGAACATCTATAATCTATTAGTTAGGTACTGATGACCATCTGGTCTGGCGTATGCCGTAAGGACATTAGAAATATACAAGATGTATTATAAATTAGTAATAAACTATCCACTGCAAAAGTGGTACCCTTTGATAAACTACCAATTTAATTCCATTGAGCGAGTTATCGTGTCGTGAATGTAGAAGTAGGTACTACGAGTAAATGCCTGTCCTATGGACTTTGCCTTATACAAACCAAATCTATCTTGCATGTGTCTATTAGACAAGAATGTCACAAGATCAGATGGCAGTAGGTATCGTAAGATATGGGGTCCACGTCCGGAAGCCTCCTCGTGGCGGACCCTGGTAACGTGGTGGGGGAACTTTCTCGGCGGGTGTGTGGCTTTTGATGTGAAGTGTGTTCCCTTGGCATTCGAAGTCACATGCCATCGTCGAGTTGTTTTTGTATTCCCACCACGGCTAGTTCCGGACGGCCCTTTTCAGGGACACGACCGCGCCAGAAGTCCCCCGGGTGCGGTCCAATGCTTGCTCCCGGTGTCCTCGTCAGGAGGACGCGCCAGGCCGAGAATCCGTCAGTGGAGGAGTGGCTACTGGCCACCAATTGGTGCAAGGAGTGTCTAGATGGGCAGCGTTGGGACGGAGGCCAACAGGGACGCCCGCAGACGTGCGTAAATGCATCTGACCTCCCCGTCAAAAAAAAGGTATTGTAAGATATGCAACTCACAGTTTAACTAGTATAACGACCGCTCTTAAAAGAAAAAAAAAGGTATTATTTATTTAGGATTATATGAGACAGTTTTTTCACTATTACTCGTATTACGTAGATTGTTGCAATTAATAAATAAATTGCGACAACCAAAGCATGTTACAGCAAAAAAAAACATGTATTTGTTCTTGAGTAAACGTTTTGTGGAAATCGCCGCGGCCCAGATGTATATACTTACCGTGTTTACAAATTTTGTTAAAAGCTCACTGTTTTCTTAAACAATCACATTGTGCTCCTCTCCTCAAAATAAAGACAAATCCGTAAGTGAAATATTTTTCCTCACGTTGGGCACTTAGAAGATTATATTCCTGTGTGTTTTAGTGACAATTTCTACCCATATACCTACGCCAATCTTCTGTTAAACTCTCTATCAAGATTTGCTCAAAGAACTATATACATGTTGGATTTGTCGATAGGGTAAGGCGACCACTTACCGAGGCAGGCCATGTTTAAACAAAGGCAAAAAAGTGCACGTAATTTTTGCAGTCAAATTACACCATACACCCGTCTTGCCTAATAATTGTATGTAATTAATTTGGGTGTATTGAAAGTGAAAAGCACAAAATTATGGTTCGAACCAGGAGGTTCGGAACAAACTCTAAAATCTCATTAATAAAATTCACTTTCAAGACTGCACTACTTTAAATGTTACTTAAAATCCGCTGTGAGCAATAATTTCGGTTTAATGGCCAGTTAGCCGAGACTGAGGCCAAAATATAACTATAATAATTACCGTACACGTTATGTAAAACAGCTTAATATTTTTAAGCTACACGTGCTGAAGATTAATCAACTATTAAACAGAAGTTAGGCAAGCGTATATAAATTATTCCCATTCATAATAACTTTCATCTCATTCTAATTGCACAATTATTTTATGTCTGGGTGGTGGTGGAGAAGCTAAACATAAAATAATTAGTGATGGTTTCCTTTCCATTTTAGTCGTTGACTAGGAATTAGGAAGACCAAGTTAATAGGTAAGATAAGTAAAAAAATATATAAATGTTAAAATAAAATAATCAACGATATCAAAACAGAGCCACTCTTCACACATTTTATTTTCTTAAAGCTATATTTTGAACAAAAGAAGCGTTGAACGCGATAGCCTGCAAGATGGGCTAAAGCGACAATGAATGAGTGGCTGAAGAGGTCGTGAGAAGAAATATATCCATCAGTAGATCTTGTAAGGTGGATGAAGAAGATTGAAGTGATTTTTTATACAGAATGGATAGGAAACATGCTTAACATCTGGCTCCTAACACAACGTCTCCTCGATGATCTATGAATAAGCTTAATTACCACAAAGTTTTTGTCCTTGTCCAGTCTATTCCGCTATGGCTGATGTAGTGTAATGTATCTCCGTACTTCTCCATAGTGCCTACAAATATGTCTTAAAATATAGCAGATGTCTTCTATAAAGCTAATGAACAAGAAAATTCATCTAAAATGGACACAGAACAGTGTTGCATACCTAGAGCTTTATTGAATTCAAGAGATATACTATACTTTTTTTTTTCTTTTGGGTTTCTTGATTTTCTCTCTTTTTAATTTTTAAACAACATTGTTTTAATCGTGTTAATGATTGATTATCGCTTTAATTTATTTATTCATTGTATTCCTTCGATATATGTAAAACCTTATTAGTGGAAACTTTGTTGGCAATCTGTAATGTTTACTATGTTTAACCCGTATGTACAATTGTATTGCTGTGTGTTTCCCTCAATAAAGAAAATAAAAATAAAAATACTACTCAATATTCTTCCTATCATCATCATCATCATCATTTCAGCCACATGACGTCCACTGCTGAACATAGGCCTCCCCCAAAGAACGCCACAACGACCGATCCTGTGCACCTCGCATCCAGGCGTGACCAGCAGCCTTAACCAGGTCGTCAGTCCACCTTGTGGGGGGCCTACCCACACTGCGTCGTCCGGTGCGCGGTCGCCACTCGAGAACTGTTCGGCCCCATCGGCCATCTGCTCTCCGAGCAATGTGCCCCGCCCACTGCCACTTAAGTTTGGCAATTCTTTGGGCTATGTCGTAAACTTTAGTTCTTCTACGGGTCTCCTCATTCCTGATTCGATCTCGTAAAGAAACACCGAGCATAGCCCTCTCCATTGCCCTTTGGGTGACCTTGAGCTTTCTTATCAGGCCCATTGTAAGTGACCACGTTTCAGTGCCATAAGTCATCACTGGCAACACACACTGGTCAAAAACTTTCGTTTTGAGACACTGCGGTAATTTGGACGAGAAGATTTTACGTAGCTTCCCGAACGCTGCCCAACCGAGTTGGATTCTTCCTATACCTACTGTCAATTAAAGAATAACTGAGTAATGATAACTTAAAGTAAATTAGTAATTAAATTATTATAAAAATTAGCAAGCTGTTAGTTTTTATCGAGAATGATTTTACACGTTGAATAATGCTTGCGTCATCTCAAATTTCACTTTAACAAATATAATCGGCGATTCCATTCTATAAAATGCATTTTCACATACCAAATGTACCTATTGCTTTCGCCTACCCGAGAATGTGTGAGTGAAGAGACAAATTGTTCTCTTTGTTATTGTGTGCATATTAGAGACTGGCACTAAAGGCGATATGTAAAGAAGTAATTAGACAAGTAATAATAGCTTTTACTGCTACGAGATAAGAGGCGTTGAATCAAACTGTAATTGTACATGATACTGAAGTGCAAAAATTGGAATAAGCCATTGTTTATAATAATGTACGTGAATGTGAAGCTGTGAGAAATTATTCAGAGCCATTGTTAAATGAATGAATACCTCTAATTCGTCAGAGGCAACGAGAGCTCGTTGAGATGGCACTAATTATTACGAGAGCGATGTTTGGTGGAGGCTCGAGAAAGCTACGCCAAATTATAATAATGCATATTGCGTTCACTGCTCGTAGTATGTAACACGGTGTGAGACAATTTTAAATAAGTACTTAGATTGACTTATTAAATAGCTTTTGTTACAAATTACAACATCGTAAAATTTAAATCGTCATGATGAATGTATTAGGTAGGTACTTACTTAGCGTGTGTACAGAAGAATTTAGAAGATATCTTGGAAGGATAGAATAACCAATGAGATAGTTTAGTGCAAATGACAGTGGAAATTTTATTGACGGTTAAAAAGCGAACGCTAGAATATCTTGGACATTAATGTGAAATCATAAATAGATTTGCTCCAATTGATAATGCAAGGACAAATCCAGAACCAACAACCACCCACTCGACGCGGCTCAAAAATCTACGGATTTGGTTCCATCTGAGCACGACATCCGCTATACCGCGCAGCTGTGTCTAAAATTCGAATAGCTCAATGATAGCCAACCCCAAGAAGAAGATTACGAACTATCGAGCAAATCGATTCCTGGCTCATGGTAGAATCTTATTCAGTGAAGGAAATAACATATTTGCTATCTTTATCAAATCAATACAAGTCAATTTGATTAGGACAAATTTCCACCATGGGTCATGAATAGACTTACCGGATAAAGCCAGTCTATATCGATTTTTACAGCTAAACCGGACTCATGCCGGATATCCGGCGAAAAAAGTTCAATTATAATCTACTGGGTTTTCTTTTCAGCAAAAGACAGGACTTTTTCACGGAAATCAGGTTTTTTAATTGTGACCGTCTTTTCAAATTCAAGCCCACCTACCACCTACTCAATTTTGTTACCATTTCCATAACGTTACTTTAGATACCTACGAACGAGTGAGCATACTTGCATGTATTTCTCAAAACAAAAAAATTAAAAAGAAAAGGATTTTTTTGTTAGTGTAAATTTTATAGTGTTTTTAACTATCATAATACTCAAATACTAACTTCGTCGTGCTTCTTTCTTCAGGATTACAAACACAACTATTTAATTGGAGAAACTTACTCAAATTATTCCTCCAAACAAATTATTTATAAAGGGTTTGTAGGTATCATAATTCCTACGCGAGTTAGTTTAACGATGCTAAGATATTAATGTCTAACATAAGTAATGATAGTTTCTCCTCATTAATCAAAGCATGACTACTAGTGCGTCCTATCAATAGACTAGTTAGCGATGCCTAAAGTGTTTTGGAAACTCGCCGTGAAAGCCCTATGCAAATCACTTGTACTGAGAAATCTAAGTTGTTAAGGGATCTGAAATACTAATCATCTGCTTCAAACATTCAGTGATCCAGAGAGAAATTGCATGGCCTCGAGCGCGATATCTGAAAGTGTATAACTCACAAATTGAAGGTTTCCAGCCTTCGTCTAACCAACATCAAAAATATTGTACTGTTGCATCGAAACGGATTTCAATCTAAAAAAATCTTCACTAAATAATGCAAAGCAGACTTTCTAAGAGAGAGATATTTATAAGTAATGGTTTATGTAACTATGTAAATAAACTCTCCACTTACCAAATATTTGAATCTGGCCGATGAGTTTTTGATCATTTAAATCATATTTAATAGATAATTTAATGCTGAAATTAATTCAAATATTATACAATTTGTAAATTGAACAAAGATAAAGATAAACAAATATTTCATAAGAATAATTTCTAATCTTATTCGTTTCACTTACTAGACTTGTTAAGTATATTTTTAAATATTTGCCAAATGTTGAAATTTGATGGTTTAAAAATATGAGCTTTTACTTTCAAGTTGTTACTTTCATAAAGTTTGCGATATAAAACACAGGACATACCTAAATGAACAAATAAAAATATTAAAATTGACTCGATTTAGGTATGTCAAAATTTACACATTTTGTGGATTTTTCAGACCTGTGAAGCGATGTGAACAGACTTTGCAAAGAAATTATTTATTATAGAAGAATAATTCTTGATTGAAACCACTATAGAGAGATATTTTAATTTACACTTATAGTTTTGTAAAGTGCGGAGAATCTTATGACGCAGTTTTACGAAAATGCAGTTTGGAGCTATCTTTCAAATGAAATACAAGCATTATAATGGCAAACAATACTTTGCAAAAATTGTTTTTCTAGTAGGAAATATACTATTTTAAACCACAATAAAGCCTAAATAAGTAAAAAATTTAAATAACATATTAAAAAGGAATACCAAATAAATATATAAGTAAATTGGTAAATTTTAATGAGGATTTTTATAGTGTTTTTTAAATTATTCTTATTTATTATATTTACTATATTATATTACATATAATGCTAGACATAATAACGATATTATAACTTTGATAAATGCAATCAGATATTTTTAATAATTATTTGAACAATTGTCTAAATCAGAGCTCACGGCCATTTTTTGATCGTACACGCCGGGACTTCCCAGCTAGTGGACCTATCGCTCTGCGAGCAATGTCTGTGTGTGCATGAGGTCACATAGGCTTGTATATCTAACTAATACAGAGAAAAAAATATTATTGGTGCTTCGATGAATGCACGCTCTTAGCGCAATACTCATTTTCATCTAACGAGATATTGTTACTTTTTTGTGAAGTCGATGAGGCGAGGGCGTTCCTAATATTGCGTCTTGTAGGGACTGGGGGCTTAGATAAGTGGCAATCATTTCATAACGAGAAGATATCGAAATTCGTCATCATCGGCCATATTGATCGGTTATCTACAGCGTGTTAGCTTGCGCTACCAACTTACTAATGCTGGGGCCGCACTTGCGCCTATCGTCACGAAGCTTCGTGCTAGGACACGATACACGCAGATGTGACCGGCCGTTATCGGCTATCGTCATGAATATTCGGGTTGCTTGTGCGTTATCGGCCGGGAGGCGGTACGTCAGGGTTTTGCGCGCTAATCTATCGCGCTGCGTGATCAGACATGCGTTGTTCATTTCGAAGGTTGTTCTCCATTAGTTCAGACTCGTACGGGTGACTAAGTATACGCTGTATACGATACAGCTGAGTTATTTTTATAATAAATGCATTACGTTATTATTAGCACACAATTTTGAAGTAAAGAAAGTGATTATGCATAGTTAAACGCCAAGAACGATAATAATACTACGTAATTTACACGTCTGGAAATGATTTCGGCCATCTTAGATTATTGCACGATAGTTCGTGCAAATAAAGAAATGCCACATTCTTTATCGCGATAACTTTGCTCGGGCCGCACTTGCGTGTATCGTACGAAGTATCGCCACGCATTACTTCGGGACGATAGGCGCAAGTGCGGCCCCAGCATTAGAGCTACGATTGGCCACGTGATTTAACGATGACAAGTCAATCACATACAGTTTGTTCTTATCGAACTTCGTTATCGTTTCTTTTTGTTACCTACTTTGTATACGGGCCCAAAATTCTGATTTGCTAAAAACAGGGTAATATATTTTTCTTCTTGTATTGTCTGACTAGCTAGCGAAGGTAGCATTCAGCTTTCCATATCCTAACGAGGCGGAACATTTTGGCGGCCCTCGATCTCAATTCCGGTCCACTCCCGGATATTTTTGAGAAAAAACGTCTTGGAACGACCTAATGATGAAGTTGATATTAAAAGCTAACTGAAACTTAAACTTAGAAAACATTCATCGTCATTTCAGCCGAGACGCCCAATGTTGGACCTGGTCCTCCCCCAAGGATACATTCGATAATAATAATAATAGTGTGGAAATACACTAATTATTCTCTAGCCGAAAGTAAGTATCCCTAAGAAATTGTGTTATGGATACTAGATAACGGACATTTTTAAACATAATAATTCTAGATATTTTTATAAATAAACTTAAACAAATATAGAACCAACCATGACTCGTTAACAAATCGTGTTCGTCACACAAATATTTGTCGCTACCAGTATTCAAACCGGACCGCTTGATATGCAGGCAGCTATATCGACTACTCCACCACGACGACGTGAATAATTATAATCAATTTATATCCTAGCGTACCTATTAATAAATAATAGCTTACATATTAAATAATATAATAAACTACTGAGGACAATTTCGCCGTATGCAAAAAATATAAGATAACGCTGTAATGTCACATACCTATGGTCACACTTCTTAACGTCATTGGGGCCCGGCGACACTGTAGGTACTCTCTCGACTTGGCTCTTCTTTAAAATGTTTTCGATTTGGACGACGAAAGTTCCCAAAGTCTTTCCATCGTGTACCTACCTCGACTTGTTTGCAATTCATATATAGGTATGTATATACTTTTTGTCAATCATCCTATCTACGTGACCCGATATCTCTGAGCATTCCTTTCTCAATAAAAATTGGTTGTCTGTAAAGTCGGTTTACTGACGATAGTTGATCGTGACAACGTCTTAAGAAAATACTAATGGAATGGTAGCATTTTTCAAAAAAAAAATTTAATTTCATTTGTTTAATAGATTTCGCATTATAGTATGAATAAACTTGTAATAAAATCTCTTTGGCTATACTATTTGTATCTGGCTGGTTTTGGTATCATTGAAAGTTTAAATTTTAAAGAACATAATTCCAAATTCAAATTAGAGAATTAGATTCAGAGCGAGGTAACGCCGCATGACGTCATGTTTTTTCGTGCGTGCAGCCGGCTCTATCGAATTATAAGACGTTGTCACGTCAAAAACAAAAACATAACTAATAAATTAAAATCTGAAAGATATCTAAAGCTAACCGTCCTTTATAAATGATACGCACTTATACTGAACATAGGCTAAGTAATTTTCTAACAAATTAATCGTAACACTAAATGCACAAGCAGTAAGATTGTATCAACAGATATACAGCCTATATTGCGTCACATCCGTAAATCATAAACAGCGCCCTCTATATTTAACTGCATTTCTGAACAACTTTCTTTTTCAATAACATGTTATAACAAGCGTACGTATACCTCCAGATGATTTGGGACAACGGGGACAACCTTGTAATTGTTTATTGAGGCTTTAGAATGAGGATGTATTGCACAATATGTCGCACAGCTGTAACAATGCGAAGTCCTGCTCACGTAAGAGCTATGATTCATAATGAAAGTGAAAGTAGCACATTTCGTGCGAGGGCCTATCTGTCGCAGTTGCGGTCCACGTGCCACAAGCTTATTAGTTTATTTATGATAATGTGGCTTAATGTAGGATTTCCGTACGCTTTTGTGCAAAACTGATTATTTAAGCAATTGACCAATTAGTCTTTTTAATTTAGCTACGATAAGATTTTAATTAGGTAATTTATTAAATTACACAAATATTCGAAAAAAATATATATTTGATCATGGTATACACCCACGTGAAATCATTCAAGATATTGTCAAGATCGTACAGTGTTAAGAATTTAGGCAAATGAGACTTCGAATGTTTTTATTACGTAATCTCAACAGCCAATAAAAATAGATTTTTGCATAACAAAATAAGCAAAGTAAAAGATTTTTATTTATAAGCAAACTTTTCACTATAGGTATACCTAATGCTCGTTTTCATTTAGTTGTGTAACACTAAAAGCTCATTAAAAACTTGTCTGACACTGTCCACATTTTGTCTATCCAAGTTTCAGGGATACATGATTCTACGAGAAACTTCCAGATTACGTCACACTGCTGAATAAAAATCCCTCTTACATGATACTCATGATGTGGCTCTGGCTCCTGGATTGGAACTCGAGGCGGCGAAGGGGGTGCTGACGCTTCAACCAAAGTTGGTACCGTTACTAAATACTAAATTGTAAATGTAACAGCCTTTTGGTGCTGTCGTGTTTTTTATGCAAAATTGTAAAACGTAAAACTTTGTGCAATTGGCCGTTAGAATACCAAGTCCAACTCTTTTTATAGTATCCTCGCCTCTAATTCTCTATAAATAAGACCTTTTTTATTATTTCGCAAACGAATAACGAAAAGGCCAGAGATACCCTAGATATTGATACACTGAAAGATTAGTTACTTTTTGGGTTTAAGGTCCGTCCGTATAAGCGACAGATTGGCAACCTGCCTCTATTTTAAGGCACTATATGGCCCATACTGCCAGATAAATAAAGCTCTGCTCTATCCCTTATAGGATTATAAGCGTGATATATGATGTAGGTACATATGTCGATTACTGACAAGACAATGTAAATGTGCGTAGAGCAATGAACACATAGCGTAGAGTTAATTTAGCACCTATTGAACGATGATAGCAATTTGGTCACAACGTGATTTACAAAAGGTTGTTTTTAACGAAGCCTGCTTGTGTGCGAAGAGCAATGTTCATGATTTGATGCAAGTGTGTGAAACTTACTCTAAGAAATTTCGTTCAAAATTAAAAACCACGTTCGATAGCGCAAAAAAGAACGAAGTGTATTGTAGGAATTAATAGATGATAAACCTCCCTTGATGATCTCCTCCCGCCCATAATATCTAATTTGTTTTATTCACAAAAAGCTCACGATGGACTTGGACTTATCTGGATCATAAGTTAACAATACTTAGATGTTGTTTAAGCTTTTATTAGGAAAAAGTTAGTTCTTATATTAGGAAAGGTTCTTATAAAATTTAGAGATAATAGATATGTAGACGTAGTGTTTGGTTGATATCTTCCTAATTTATATAAGTATCAATATGGGTAGTTTAGGCCATAGTAGTGTTGATACTTTTTTTACACCAGGATAAGAAAAAGTGAACAAAAAGCAAAAATCTACCAAAATTTAGGGAAAAAATAATTTTGATTGATTTTTGTATAAAAACTACAGGCATTCTGGGATATTTAATGGTTGTGGCGAGTAGCAGCACTTCTTAGGTTGCGAATACAATAAACAAACAGAATATTTAAAAAATAAAATTAGATAAGGTAGTCAAAAGTATCATAAACTGTGCTTTCGAACAATTTAACTTTTTTTTTTAAATTTTCAATATCATATAAATTTATCTAATGATTTTCAACCTTAAGCGTGTTTATTAAAAAGCGCAAAATCGGTTGGAAAAATTTGACAGTTTGTGGTAACACGACGTGCTGTTGACTGTAGCATTATCGTATTGTATTTTTTTTCTATTGTATTTCATTTGTTGGTGTAAAAGTAAATAAATAAAATTAGTCGTAAGGTCCAATTAACAGCCAGTTGCACCACGATTTACGTTGAACGTTTAACAATAGGGTATTTTACACCATGAAAGAAAAATATAAAATTGCATATTTAGAATAGATATTGCAAAAAGTAAACGAGAAACAAAATTGACTTTTTTAATCTCTCCCTAAAATCTTTAAAACGCCGTTCGCCATTTGGAACGCGACGTGACGTAACTCCGTTAGTAAACAAAGTTGATTTTGAATTCCCAGTTGTTGCGGCTAGCGTTTCCGCGCAAAAATTCAAACAAAAATTTCGAAATTAAAACTAAGTTTTAAGGCTGGTTTTATAAAATCGAAATAAAAATTTTACTGGTTACGACCTCGGGATTGATTTAAAACAGTTTCCAAAAAATGGTTTACTACCTCAGGTTAATACCCTATTTGCAAAAAGTAACATAAAAGATTGAGGTAATGAATGGGCTGTTCCATTTTTAAATTTATGTTTATATTTTTTTAGAAATTGTAAAAAGTCGTAGGTAGGTACTTATAATAATATTCGAGTTTAGTCAATCACGACTTTCCCTTTTATGATTATTAATTTAAATAATATTTTGATAAATAACGGCGGTGAATCTAATAACTTAATGGAATATTGATAACCCTGAAGTTGAAGTCCACACCAGCTGCTAGCGAGAGCCGTCCACCGCAGCGGGTAATACACTTTCACTGACTGGAAATAGGCTTCTCTGCAATTGTTTACGTTTTAATGTGCCTTTTATGCCGTTTCTAGATGTATCCGGCTGATGTGGAATCACTGAGTTCGTTGACTCCTTTTCTAATTGGACTTACGTCAGCTACTCATTCGAATGTCAAAGGCACTATAATATTAGTCGTCTTTTGAACAACAGAACATCAGTGACATGCCTTAGAATTCTCAAATTAGCAACAACAAAAACGTTTTGCAGGGAGAAGTGTCCATTATAAAATGTAAATGTATTAATGGTACCTGGGTATTTTTTGTCCATGTTTTTTTGATAAATAGGTACGTAGGTAAGTAAGTACGAAAAATAGAAATGCCTAAATTTTATCGTAATTGCACATCGACACAAATGTTAATGATTACGAACACACATAATACTAGCATTTAAAATAACTGGACAATGAATGGACGGCATTTTAAGCGAGTTAAAAGGCGATCTCTTCCAGGAAAACATAGGATGGAAAGTATTTAGAAACAAAAAGCGTAGGACGGATTTCTTTTTTTAATGTCTGCTGCTGCCTTCTACCTAATCTTCACGCACCTTACCTACTGGTAAATAATGTGCGGTTTATTTAGCATTAGTCGGCCTTCTCTACTCCCTTTTGTGCAATAACATTTTTAAATACATAATAGAATCCATTGAATATGTTTTATTTTATTTATTGATCAAAAATATCTTGATAATCAGAGACAATAATTTCGCTATGCGAGACCTAAAATTATTAGTAAATTCGCTTTATCTTAGAACAAATATATAAGTTGGTAAATAATTGATAATAATATTACTTACTGAAGAATATATACATAATTAATTTACAAGGAGATAAATATTCTGTGTCATCACAAACCTATATACTGGAAAACTTACTGTACCTATGTAAAGAAAAATATTATGCATTTTTCTCAGAAATGCCATACGCATAATGTAAATACTAGGAAGAATTACGATCTGTTGTCTTCACAGAATAAACAATTCCTTTGTGGGCCAATGTAGGTATACGTTTTTACAATAAGCTTCCGAAGAATATTAGAGATTTTCCTGTTAACAAATTTAAAAAAAAAACGGGAGTGGTCTCCCCTTGACTTTCTCGTATGCCCGAAACGAGTCAAAAGTTGATAGAAATCTTATATTTTGATGTCATACATGCATGTTATATTTTTGTCACCCATCCGAGTACCGACCGCGCACTTGGTTGCTTAACTTTCGTGATCAACGTCTCAAAAGTTGATAGAAACTTTATATTTTGATGTCATAGATGCATGTTAAATTTGGTTGCAATAAGCTAATGCATACTCGAGTTATCGTGCTAACGCAGACACACAGACACACAGGCAAGACACACACAGACATAATTCCAAAAAAATATTTTTGGACTCAGAGAGGTCCAAAACGTGTAAATCCGTCAAAATCTCGAGGTCAAAGTTTTTGGCGATTACAAGACTTCCTCTATACTTACTACGTATACGAAAAAGTAAAAATTGTAAAATCTTAATTATATAAAAAAGCTTATTACAAGATAAATGATTATTTAAATGAACCCAAATGATTGGGAGTAAAATCTGCCCAAAATTTACGCATTTAAAATTGTAATTTGTTCATATTGATATATCTATTGACTTTAATGATGTTTTGAATTCATTACGTGGAGTTTCTTTTGCCACTTCTTCTCCGTCTCAGCATAATAATAATTATTTAAGTAAAATAATTATTTCGTCGAAATGGTGGTAGTGCTTTTGACGATTTAAAAGTACTTAGCAAAGTCCATTTAAATAAAGCTTTTTCATTTTCATTTTTCATTTACGCTATTTCGTTTGATTATTTACATGAGTTCATACAAAGATCTTTACACTTTCCTATTGTAGATATTGTACATAGTTATGCTATGAGTATAAAATAAAAAAAACCATTAAATCGGTAATCTTTATTTAGTCAAAAATATTCACTTTGAAATAAGTATTTTTAAAAGTAAGTGATTCAAATGTCACATTATTTTTACAGCTCTTTATTGTTCTTTATCCTTGTTTGACAGCTTGGCTGTAAGAGTAAGGTCTAATAGGACTGGCCTTACCTTGGCTGTCATAGAAGTTGACTAGTTGTTTGACAGATCCGGGACCTGGGGTCGTGATTTTATTGGCTACGGGTGGCGGGTTGACAGGCACCGGCTTGATCTGGTGCGGGGCGGAAGTTGACGTAACTGGTACAGGCTTGGCTGGCACAGGGTTAACCGGCACCGGTTTGGCTACTGGCACGGGTTTCGCCGGCGCTGGAGCTGGTACATGTGGTTGTGCAGGGTTAACGGTAGGAGTTACAGGTTTGTTGACAGCGGGAGCAGGAATCTTAGCTGGCGCTGGTTGTCCCTGTGGGCTACCAGGCCTCATTCCACCGCCGCCACCGGCTTCCATATTGATGAAGTCAAGATTTGCATTTTTGTTGTATGGCGCGTATGTTTTGCGACCTGCAAACACGATAATATTTTGTTAGCTGAATTAATTGAATTGTAATTAATTTACAATTATTTATTATTTACTTTATGGTTTATCATCTAAGAGTTAACATTAAGTTATTATTACAATTAACAATCGTAGATTCTAGGTACGCTAAATAAAGGTAAATATGCATGAAAATTTAAAGTCGTAGTTATAATGTGAAAAGTAAACGAATTATCGGTTATTACATCAATCTGTACTCACTAGTTCAAAGTCGATTATTACTTCAACAAATAGCATAGTAAAAATATTTACGTATAAAGAAGTTTTATTAATCAAATACTCACATTCAGCGTAGCAGAATACGACCAGCAACAAATAAACCGCCTTCATGATGTTTTAACAACTAACTGTACACGGTTCGTTCCTCGTAACGACTGCAAATTATTAGCAATAATTTGCCTTCAGAGATTTGGACGGGTTCTCAGTCGGGGTCAGTCTACGCACTGGCGGCTGGCAGGACAAGTGCGACCTCTACGGCGATGGTGACCTCATCGATAACATTGGCTACTTGGTACAGATTAGTAATAACCCCTACAAATAATATTTATTTTCTTCTTATTATGTCCGTAGTCTACAAATCACTCAACAGTTTTCCTGGAACATCAAGACGTTTAAATGCTGCTATGTTAATATATATTATCATAGCAGGACAATGTCTTAATTACCTATGTCATTATTATTTTTATTATTATTTATTGGCCATAAACTCTAATTACCAGTAGGTAATTAAGCAGTCATATTAATTTAAATATGACTAATTATTAGGCACGGCTTCTAATTAGTATCTACCAGATAATTTACCTAACATAGGTAGGTACCTACTCTTATTATTTTGTGCTAATAGGTAGATACACAACTTCTTTAACTCATTATAGATATACATATAAGTATTTATAACCAATTTGTGATGCTAATAAATATGTCAATCCCATAATGTAGAATCATAAATCGATTAAACTTATTTAAAAATATTATATCTTGAGGTACCTATTACATGTACAAGTTTTACTAGTGTTATTAAGTATCTACACCCAAAGACAAACTAAGGAAATATTTAAAAGTAATCTCTCTTTTATGTAGAGGTATCTACCCTATATGAACAAATGCGGAGGCAAAAAATTTGCAATAGCCGTGCATGCAAAACAATAAGATCAAGCAATTGACTTTGTCTTTGATTTGCTCTAGATATTTTTTATCTCTAGGTGTAAAAATGTATATTTCTAGCAGTTGAATTTTTATGAAGTCGTTAATTAATTTACTTTTCATATATTTAACTAATTTTCACCGTTACCTACGTACTACTGACAAATATAGACAGAATAGAAATTCGTGAAAAAATATTTTATATTAGTGCTATCTACCACCTGTGCCAGGTATAGAGCTAATTCAGTACCCTTAGTGTAAGTTTTTTAGTATACAAAACGCACCGATTCTAGTTGCGTTAAGAGCTCAATTTGTATGGGAAACATGATTTGCGCTTCTCTCCGCTAGGGGCGCTGTTCGAGTTTCCTATACAAATTGAGCTCTTAGCGCAACTAAGGTAGTTGCGTTTTTTATACTAAAAAAACTTACACTACGGGTACAGACAACGCCAGTCAAAAAAAGTTTAGGTAGGTACCTTTTCCATGATATTTCTTTCGAAATAGTTTCTAGAGCTCCACGAGGTAGAAGATTGGTTGGGATAAAAGTAAGAAGATAGCTTGGCATTGTGTAGGTACAGAACACAAGAAGACTAACTGAAATTTACAATGAGGCGGACCATTCTCATGCAATAGTCGTACGCACAGATTCGATACCGAGCATATAATTATGTCCAAACCGTAACATCAGTGATAAGCTCAGATGATAAGTATTAGGTAATAAAAATTATCAATAAAATACTTAGATTTACTGAAGTATGGCTGCAGGTAGGTATCTAGGTAGCAGTAAAAATTAAATGTCCAATGGACGGTCTCCTAAATTAATGATAACATTCAGGTATTATTCCCGTTTGATTTCAATTTATAGATAAATAATGCAATGTGATCATTTACAAATTCTAAAAATTCAAATTTGTTTATCTAATTCTGTGATAGGTACCTACCTACTTACAAAATTCTAATATGTAACGCAAATATCGATGAATTCAAAGAGCAACAAAATACAGACGTATCAGTAGATCTTTTTGTTCCTATACCTATATAAAAAAAATAGAGCACATAGTTTTTCACTTTAGCAGAAATAAATTTATTATTATTACAGATACCTACTTACCTACTCATAGGTACTTAAAGTCTCATCTTCATAAATATTTTCTGATAGTAACGAATAGTGTTTATGAGCTGCGATTTTGCGAACACGATGATCACAAGTCACAACTGTTCTGTAAAATTAGCATTCTATGAACGGTTCCGATGTATAAAACATGAAGTAAAACACGATTTTTCCCGCTGCGCGCACGCAACTTTTACATTTCAGGGGCTCGCTCGCCTGCGACAGATGCTGTGATAATGTCTCTTTTCAGCTAACTTTCTTTTATTAGTGCTAATGACTAAACAAAGTAAACGTATGTATAACGGACAGCTGTTTGAGTACCTAGACATAAAATTAGATAACCCTGTAGGCCTGGATTCTATTCTCTGCGTTATTAAAGACAGATGTTTGCAGTGAAATCAAAGTTACCTATATTATGCAGATATCTATGTTATAGTGCATTATCTATCTATCATTTTTCTGAAGCTTTTTAGTCCTTTTTATGTGGGCCTTTTCATAACCTAGGTACTTACTTCTGCTGAACTAGGAATCCAACCCACATACTTTCACTGAATCTATACATCTATACTTACCTACATACATATAAATAAAATTGGAGTGTCTGTTTGTAATATTGAAATAACCGTTTTTTACTACATGCATATGAATATATATAAGGTACATACACCAAAATATTTTTTTTTACAATCTTTGTCTGTCTGTCTGTTTGTTCCGGCTAATCTCTGAAACGGCTGGACCGATTTTGACAGGACTTTTTTGGCAGGTAGCTGGTGTAATAAGGAGTAACTTAGGTTACTTTTTTTTTCTTTTGGTAAATTCTACGCGGACGAAGTCGCGGGCACAGCTAGTATGTAATAAATTATAAGTAGGTAATAGGGAATATGTATGTAATTCATATAAGGCTCATTTTTATATAAACTCTATTACTAGAATTGTCCCGCCATCAATGTTTTTTTATAAAATTTCTTTTTGAGAAAGAAATTATGGAAAGTGCGAAAGAACTGGGAAATTCAAATATTTGAAACACGACGAGAGCTGTTGCGACGAAAGAATCTGAAATGAAAATTCTTGAAACCTACATAAGTCTAGAAGATATAATCTTTTTCCTGTTGTTTGGTTAATATAAGTCTAGTTTTACAATTAGCCATTTTATGGAAGTCGCTAACGTGATTTTTTCCTTATGGTTTTGCTATTTTTCTAAAGGAGCCGGGACCTTTCCATAAACGGAAAATCTTATGAAAATTACATCTTTTGGCTGTATGGCAAAATCTATATTTTGCATGGAACTTCTGTCCTAATCTTACGCCTAAAAGACGAATTGTCGACGGATAGGTAATTAAAGCTTGGCATTGGTAGATAATACCTGAGGTCACTTTTGTTTGCTTACCAAACTAATTCATACTGCGTGCCCATAAAATTAACTATTCAGGATGATCAGTAGCGCAAAAACTCGTTGTCCGCGGACTGAATCTCAATAATAAACCACATCTACGATATTGTATCGTATAGATGAACATGACGTAATCCAGAGGTCAGATAGTATCGCTTGTTCCGCGCGGACGCAGAGATCACTAGTGCGCCGTGATCGCGCAAAACAAAACGTTCAAAAGTGTTCCTTCAAAATGAGGTTGACGTTAGTATTCTTGGTTGTAGTTGCAGTGGCGCGCGCTGACGATATAGCGCATGCTGCCGGCCAAATTTTCAGCAACATATTGCCGAGTCTGATTTCCAATTCGGTAACGGGACAACAAGGAAACTCCGCGACTAACACGCTATCGCAAATTGGCTCAGTCGTAGGAGGAGTTGTAGACTATGCTAAGAAGAGAAGCTACGAAGAAGTCCTTAAGCAAGTGCAGGACTCGACGACGGATGATGACATCTTGAGAGTCAGCGAGGAGATGTTCAACGCAGATTTGAATAATGCACTTAACTACATTCAGGTTAACTTGCAAGGCAAAACCAGTTCCATGTCCAAGACCGACGAAGCGCCTTCAAAGTGAGTTTAGCAATACAAATTCTGTTGTTCATGTGCATATTTCTTCTTATACTTAATTCTTAATTAAGTAGACAGCTACTAAAGTACTTAGGTAATAACTACATATGTAGAATATAGACATACATACCTACTTAGCAAATTTTGATAATATTTCAAAAAGATAACAAATATTGGGATTGTAGATACTAACTAAAAAGTTTGAGCACTTGCATAAATTACAAAATATTGCTTACCTATGCAAAAATAATCACTCTGAGAATTTAGGTTAGTATGGCATGGTTGGGTTAGTATGGCATATTATGTGCCTTTAGCTAAAATTACAGGAACTTACAAAATTCAGATTTTTTTCTCTCCTACTGTGACACACGTGCTTGTAATACATAAACGTAGGTAAGATGTTTGCTCCAAATTGATAATGCATACAATGTGCATACAATAGTAGTGATTTAAGTAAGTAGGTACAGAGAGGTAATAGATTTCAAATGGAACAAAGTCGATATTCACAGCAAACTTAATCAAATACTTTATTTATTTTAGTTGCAGTGTTAATATATTTCCTTATATTTACAGCTTGTTGAATGTACCAGAGAATGTCTGGAATGGCCCCACCATAAGACCGTTTGCGGCTTTGTTTGATAACTACCACAAAAATGTAATCAGACCAGAATTCGCCACACCCAATGTGAGTAAATACCTTAATAATCGTGGAATTAATATCAATACAGTTTATGAAACAAACACTCAGCACTCAATGCAATGTCATAGGATGTAACATTGTATGGATTTAATTTTGGTAATTGTAAGTGCATTAGGTAATTTGGGATGACATCATTGCAGGAGGTGACTGAGCAAACAACTTACATCAACACTATTCTTGCTACAGGGCCTATCAGGAGCCTCATGGCCTTACTTGTAAATAAAGGTGAGACACACGTAAATTGTCCAGAATAAAACTATTTTATGAACTCAAAACACTAGTATCAAACGTATCAAAGTAGGTAAAATCTCAAATCAAATGTAGATTTCAAATACAGGTGAAGTGATAAATCTATAATAACCAGTCTGAAAATAAATTCTAGTAGTCGCAACCTATTAAGTATATACAATTAAAAAGATATATCAATTAAATATTTAAATCTTAGCTTATCAATTGTCAAAACTGTATACATATTTAACTAGTGGTCGCCCACGGCTTCGCTCGCGTTAATATCGGTTATTATATAGCCTATAGCCATCCTCGATGAATGGACTATCCAACACAAAAGTAATTTTTCAATTCAAACCAGTAGTTCCTGAGATTAGCGCATTCAAACAAACAAACAAATTCTTCAGCTTTATAATATTCTTAGTTATTTTGTAAACACAAGGTACTGTGGTATTTGTACATGATTTCGTTGAATTTTTATATGTCATTGATACTTTACACTGTAGGTATCAGAGTATGTTTTTCCGGTCTTGATTTTTATTACCTTTGACAAGAACTTGTGTGGATCACAGGAAATACCATTTATGTATACAAGGAAACTTTATATTCCAAATAATTTACATAGTTAATACTTCATTTGTCTCTAGGATACAGTAGGTAGATAAAAAATATAGTAAATTCAAGTTTAAAAATATGTTATTATGACTATCCTCAATCGGTCCTTCGAGCCGGATTGTATTTAGGTGTCCAATCAGGCTCGAAGGACCGATTGACGTTTATCATAATAACTTATTTTTAAACTTGAATTTACTCAAGTCAACGCCATTAGCCACTACCTTAAAGGTGGCTTTTTCATTTCTAAAAACACAAAATATATAAAACAGTAACATTATCTTACATATCCACTCAAATTAATGTTATATGCAGGTTTGACTCAACTAAACGAGTACAATGAGCAAGTGGAGCTGTTGAGAAAGATATGGTTCACAAAGTACGCGCGTCACTGGACCGGGCTCTGTAAATGCAGCTGTGCCTTCGAGAATGTCTTCATGGCTGAACTCAAATCTGATCAAGTTCTTGGTAAGTCATTGAACCACTGATGTTGCAGACTATTTCCTAATAGATATACATTATTTTTATCTTTTTAGTTGGTAGGTGCACCTAAATCTCTATTCCAGAGAACAACAGTTCGATAGCATTGTTTAGATATACTTATACTATATCAAAAACATGATAAAGCCAAGGCAACTTACTACTTGAATTTTTTTACAAAATTCGTTTTTCTACAGGTCTTCACAGCTGGTTGTTCTTTGCTAAGCGTGAGTTGGACATGAAAGCCAACTATTTGGGATACATCGATAAACTTGATTTGGCAGGTGTAAGTAGAAGTGTCCAATTTATTTGACAATAAGGCTGGAGTTCACCTACACGTAAAACAAAGGATTAAAAGTTAACAGCTCAGACCAATGATTATACATTGGTCTGAGGTTAACAGACAGTTTTTGACAATTCTTCTGTACGATGAAATGTCAAAAATAGTAGGAAAATAGGTAAAAATCGGGAGTGGTTTCCCCTTGACTTTCTCGTATACCGGAAACGACTCAAACGTTGATAGAAACCTTATATTTTGATGTCATACATGCATGTTAAATTTTGGTCACCCATCCGAGTACCGACCGCGCACTTGGTTGCTTAACTTTCGTGATCGACGGCTCAAAGTTGATAGAAACCTTATATTTTGATGTCATACACGCATGTTAAATTTGGTTGCAATAAGTTAAAGCATGCTCGAGTTATCTTGCACAGACACACACAGACATAATTCCAAAAAAAATATTTTTGGACTCAGGGCGGTCCAAAACGTGTAAATCCGTCAAAATCTCGAGGTCGATTTTTTTTACAATTACAAGACTTCCTCTATACTTACTACGTACGAGAAAGTAAAAATGTTACTTTACCCGTTACTTAAATTAATAAGTTACATTTATGCATACTCCCGCCAGTCTTGGCATATCACTATCCAACCACTTCATCTGTATATGAGTATCTATAGAACAATTATAATCGCATGTTGTGAACTCCAGCCTAAATAGGTACCTATTACCAAACACCAGTAGCAATCTATGTATCTTGTAGGTACAGCGCCATACTTGTTTTATATAACTACATAACAATTTCTGTTATCATTTTTGTCAACCGAATTAATTGTAATTGTTTTCGTACAGAATTTATCGAGTATTTTAATTACTTAATCTATATAGGCTAGCTAGTCTTAGTTAGGATGCAATTATTTTATTTTGTGGCAACCCTTGCATTTATGTGTTGGCTTGTGTGAATACTTTAAGCCTCTCCCTAATGATTTGATCTTCGAAAAAGCTGTAGATTTGAAACGGCGAGGGTGGCTAATGCAGTGTGTATTTTTTCTTCTGTACTACCTTCGTATTTGGACTCTACATTCACTTACCAGCATGGGATGTAGTCATTTGATAGGCTTCTTTAATAGAGTAGGTAATATTTGATTGATTTGATGACGTTTTAATTACAGAAAGGAATGATTCTGAAACAACACTCCGTGCTGAGTGGCACAAAGGACGCACCTGAGGTCGTCATGTTCGTAGGCACCTCCCCCGAGCTGGAGACGGCGTTATACACCCTGTGCTTCATGGCACGCCCCGACAGGCCTTGCCGCGTGCGTTACAACAACGTGCAGTTCACCATACAAACCAAGACTATAAGGGCAGACAACGTGCCCGTCATAGATACAGCCTATCCCGTCTACTAAGACATTTAAATTAAGAACAAACTCCATAATGTAATAAGGCTCAATATCAACAAATAAAAATAACAATGATACAATACTATAATGACTATAGACTACAGTTAAAGTTAGTAACACGTGTTCAAATCGTGAATTACGTAATGAAAAGAATTTTAAGTCTTGTTGCTGACCGTACCTCTAAGCTAAAATATTTGTTGAACTGTAAATAAATTATTAAACAAGTGTTCTTATTTCTTCCACCAGTAATGATAATTTTAGAGCACTAGTAATCAAGAATTTATCACACCATTTTCGGGTCATGCCCTCATAGATAACGAATTGCAGATTAAATTATTCAAACAGGATTTATTACAAAAGCGGGAACATAAACAACATGTTGCAGTCATGTTTTTTAATTAGAACATTTCAGTACAAACAGTTAACAACTTATAATTTGTATAGATAATATACATGATTTGTTAGTTTAATGAAAACTATGTCGATTTACAAATTACATTTTATTGTCTAGTACCTACCTACTCTTTAATCTTGAACATTTATTTTCATACAACAATAATTGCACTAATAAATTACTCGTGATATAAAAAAGTTTTTACATTCAATTATATACATAATTGCAATTTTGTTTTTTTTTCTAATATCCGTTCAGGTTGTACATTAGTAAGCCAAAAAACAAACAGATAAATATTAACAAATTCTACTGTATAGGAGGTGAGTTTTATCACTTCTTGCATCTAGAATGTATTAGCATATAATTTTATGAATAGGCTCTCGCTAAACTTACTATAAACCTATGTTCAGATACATAAATCTTTATCATATAATCAGATCCTATTAAAGGTAGATAGATGTATTAATTATTTAGTGACAAAATCTAGTCTTTGATTTCTGCAACTATACGTATTTTAATAATAGTAAATAAAAAATATCAATATTTATATTTATTATTTTAAATCTACTGTAAAGTAAAAGAAACTTAAAAGGCACATTTGTAAAGTGCCTTTTAAGTTTCTTTTGCTGTACCTTTAAAAACGAATGAAAACAAAAAGACAGAAGATACTCAAATTTAATGTTGCAAAATATTTTTATAAATAAATTAGCGACTAATAATATTATTTGAAAAACAATAAAGCAAATGTAGAATTTATACTCGATTTATTCCGGATGCGGTAGGATTTCGACGACAAATATTATTTCACATGAAACATCAGATAAAACTTTACTGGTAAAGTAACATTAGTTATTATTACCATAGTATGTATAATATAATCTGTTGAACTTGTAACTAAAACCGTCGGTGCGGAAAATAAGTTATTAAAGTATAGCTGAAAAGACCAAATATTTGCAAAAATCATAGACAGAATTTTAGTATCAATAACTGATTAAAAATATAAGCAATGATTTATTTATTCTTTTTGCACACACTTATTCTAACTGCACATACTATTACCTAAATGAGTTGTTTTCATTATTATACAAAAATGAGCATTTCATCGTGAATTCACTTAAAACTACGTTTAGGTAGCTTTTGAAAGAAAGAAACCCTTTTTTCCTAAACCATATTGCACAGGAATTCATAAGACTAATTTTAAATTTTCATTGCCTATAAAAAAAGATCAAATGGCACTTTAAAACCATAATAGATGCTAAATAAAAATGTTCCAATAAAATTAAGCTAAGAAAAAAAATACGACAAGTATTAAAATTCGAGCGAAAAATAAAGAAAACTAAAATGAAAAAAACCAACAATATAAATATATATATTTTACTGTTCAATGGAAATTAAAAAAAAAATGTATGAAAATATCTTCCATATATTAGGCCCGGACTCCACCAAAGCGGAGATGTGTGGAGATGTTCGAAGCGGAGACGAGAAGAGATGTTTTTCAACAAAGGCGTATCCACCAAAGCTGTGCGAAGATGCGTACTGACTAGACTGTAGCGGAGATCTGTGCGATGTTTGTTAAGATTGCAATTTAGTTGGATCCGGCGACCTAGCGGCGCCGTTCACTACACGTCGCTCACATCTCTTCTCGTCTCCGCTGCGTTCAGTCGGCCGGCGCCAACTTACGAGGCACAGCTCACATCTCCGCTCGCTCGAACGCGCCATACAAATACGATACATCTCCGCTCGGTGGTAGCCACTGAAGCTGAGCGGAGACAAGAGGTGTGAATAACGAATTTCTATTGCTTGTTTAAAACACAGCTCCTCTCCCCTCGTCTCGTCTCCGCTTTGGTGGAGTCCGAGCCTTATACAGTTACAACTCTCTACCTCACTTTCAGTATTTATTGTAACATTTTCATTTTCATTTCTTTACAAAAGCCTTCTCACTTCACATGCTTCTTAAAACGATAACTGAGATAAATCCATTTAATTTTTTTCGTGACCTTGTATAAAAATTAACTAGCGTCTATAATACCAATTGTATTCAAAAACTTATTTTAGAAAAGCACAAACACCACAGCGATATGTTGAATTTGTGAACAAATTATGACTCATCTAACGAAGCATGACTCGTTATCCGCCTTAACGTCGTTTATACACTAGACATGCCCACTTTAATCTATTTACTTCTCGAGGAAGACCCAACAGGCAACAGCTATAAGTAACGAAGATCAAATGCTTTCACAATATTCTCATATTATTACTCCAAGGAGGTATACCTAGCTATTGTGAAATCATATAATTATGACTATCTCATTTTTTTATACTACGACATGGCAAACCAGCTTGGGGCCCACCTAGTATTTAGTGGTTACCGTCACCTATAGACACTTGCAATATTAAGCGTAAATCACTAAACACTACTTATAATACCCACATATGTCGGGAGTCTGAAAAGATGGCCGATCTGCTGCCTGTTCACAGGAGGGGAAAGGAGAGGAGCGAAGCGGAGTTGTTCCAATATTAATCAACTACGAAGCGGCGATTTTAAGCCATCATATTGGTTGATATTGCCACAGGACGGCTCCGCTCCCAGCTACAGCTATAGATTTCTTGCATCGTTCAAGTTTGCAAGTAGCTCTTGGTAATCGGTAAAACTTGCATTTACTATTTCTGCCAGTATTCTTCCAGTTTACAACACAACAACTGCTGTGACCAATTTTTGTTGGCGGAATAATGCAATTATTAAAATTATGCAACATACAACATCCTGCCTCGTCTATCCAAAGCTCTATTACTGCTAAGTAGATCCCGACTCCGACTAATTACTGGGGCCCTGACTGGACATAGCAATTTTAACAGACACCTTTTCAACCTAGGTATCACGGACAGTCCACTATGCAGAGCCTGCATGGTGATAAAAGAGACAGACGTTCTGTTGGAATGCAGTGGAGTGGCATGCTACCGGGCAAATTACCTGGGATCCTCGAGTAGCCTCCGAGAGGCATTTGGTGACGTCAAGGCGCTGGGTGACTTCCTGGAGGAATTAGGATGGCTGGAGTGAACCAGCCCCACACCCTCCGACACAAAACAGGCGCAACAGTCGTCGATTTGCGGAAACCGCCCGATTGAAGAAGAAGGTCTAAACAGATTGTTTTGCAGAGCCTACAATATTTCTGCTTTTGGCCACTATAAGCACTGTAATAGATTATATTACCCCTATCTAGTACTTCGCACCCAGCGAATACAAAACTATCACAAGCAGTAGAGTGCCAATCAAATGCAGACCATCTGATTTGACTTTGACCTTATTATAACTAACTGAGACGAATCGGGTGCCTTTTCTTTCTCATCGAATCAAGTTCAACTGCCACACAGCTAAACTTAAAAAGCTAAACTAAACGAGTCACTCGAAACGAAAGAGGTCTAGCGTAATTTAGATCGATTGTGCTTATATACAAATATCAAAATATAAATATTTTCGCACATTTAAGACACTGTGATTCCAAATTCCCTAGAATCTATCCTACATGCCGATATCGATTATCATCCATCACTCCTTTTACGTCACATAGTCACACCAGTAATCTTGAAAATAATTGAATATTTTGGCTTGAATATAATAATGTTCATAGTATTTGAGATTATTGTATACACTTTCGAAAATCCAGTTAATAAATAAGAATACATCGATAGAAAACATACCATAATTATAATAATATAATATATTTCCACGATCACACCAATTATCTAACCCAAAGTAAGTATCATTAAGAACCTGTGTTATGGATACTAGATAACGGACATTTTTAATATACATAATATTTATAGATATTTTTATAAATAAACTTAAATAAATATATAAACAACCATGACTCGTCAACAAATACTCGTGTTCATCACACAAATATTTGCCGCTACCAGGACTCGAACCCGGACCACTTGATGTGTAGGCAGCTATACTGACCACTCCACCAAGACAGCGTCAAATATTTATAATTATCGTCAGCACAAAACCATTAAACAAATAACACGTCCTCATAAAATACCTGCACAACAAACATTAATACTCAACGTTGTAGTGATAATTAATAACGAAAAATTATATGAAAAAGGGCCGGTTTCACGGTTTCTGATTAGGAATATCTGGCAGTTAATTTGACAGTTTTGTATGGACTATCCTAACACTAGTAAACTTAACTGGCATTTAATGAGAAGTATTAAATACTTTTGACTAGAATTCTGTTGGTAGAATACTTATGGTCTATTTTAAATATTTTTGAAATTCTTACTGATATTACACAAACATTGGAATTACACAAACCTTACATTTTTAAAATAATATTGAACGATGAATAACACAACATGCTTCCCCAATAAATATTACAATATAAAACTTACGAACAAATATGACTGTAACAATGATAAATTTATAAAAGTGCGTTTTACTACAAAGTTTCCGATTATACTTATACCTAATCATCAAGGTTCCGACCATCCTCAGATTTATTTATCGAGTTGTCAATAATACCAGTCGCAATTAAATGATTTTACTATAAGCAACAACCAAAATTTCCACGAATTTTTTTATTTAAAAAAAGCTCTGACGAGTATCTGAACCTCACTAAATTACTTAAAAAGATAATTTACACTGTACAAAAATATAATTCATATTAAAATTACTCATAAATCACACACGTTTTTAAACTAAACTTATACAAAATAAGAGCCATATTCGTGTGGCATAACACCACGTCTCGGATAAAAGGTGTGTGTGAGAGAATAACTTAACAGATTCGTTATATTAGACGTGTAAATGTCGGCAAACCTGAACAACCTCCGGGAGAAGTAAGTTGGGTTGTGGTAAGTCCGGAACACACTACCGAATTGCGGGTTAAATACCGCCTTTATTTCGTTCCTGGAAGGATAACAACTCCTACAATGTCAGCGTGAAAAGCAAACAGCGAGCGTTTATATACAGCCAATCAAAACCTATGATGAAGTGGTGATGAAAATTTTGATTAGGAACGGATTATTTAGCTTAAAACAAGTATTACATCGAGTACGTAACCATATTTAGCTTAAAACATGTATTACATCAAGCACGTAACCAATACAGATAAAGGTTTCTGTTTTTTTAGATATAATTATATAAGTGCCAATGTAGGCTTCTAAACAAACAGTCTACAATTAGGGTTTTCTAAACTAGTTCTCGCCAGGTGGCAGCAAAACGGGGTGAAGAGGGGTGAAGTCTAGTCACCTGTCGTTACTGTCAAGTTTTAATTCATTAATAAGATTAATCATCGGAGTTTCTCCCGAGTGCTTGTTGTAAAAACACGTGTTTAACCAAAATCTACCGTACAATTTTTTGTAACTTTAATTAAGTTTTCATTTAACATTGGCAAAATACATAATCTTTAAGATTTGCGAATGCCATTAATTAAGAACAGAGTAGAATAGAAAGATTAATCCTCATTTGTCAATTTTAGACTTTGTGGAGCTTGAATTTCATACGTATTTTGAGACCAAGACCTCTAGTTTAAGTGGCGCCATCTGGTTTATTTTTTATATTAGTGTGCTGAGGGTGTTTGCGTCATGAAACTGCATTGCTAGAAAATTTTATGCTGCAAATATTTTAATTTGATGCTTTTGATCTGTTATCCAGTTTAGTCGGTATGTATGCACCGCAACTGAAACAGTGCGGTGTGCTATTCTAACTAGTACAGATTCTTGCATGCTGGATGCCTGTTATCAGGAGTCTCAAATCCCAATACAGTAGGTGCAAACGGAATAATGTAATATGTGGGATCGTGTTTCAAAAAAGGAAACTTTGATATATCTCATATCTGACAGAACTTTCCAGAATTTTTAATCAGAAGTGCTAATACACAACGCAAATTGATGAAATGAGTACAAGTTACTGAAGTAAATGTGATCCACGGACGCGTCTTTATTTGAAAAACAAGATACCTATAACAATTCATGATAAGATTCCGATACTGTAATGTACAGTCAACCAAGTGCCCGGTATTCCATTAAGCAAACAGAATCATTTAAACTGCTGCCCTGAACCACGCCCCGCCTACTTTTTACTCAGCCCAATAAAATATTAACGTAATATCGAGCAGCCAATAAGGCACAGCGTCTTCACTTGCCTCACAGGTCGCCTCACCTCCGCGCAGTCGCTCTAGTGTGCTGACGACATAATCATAACAGCCTTAATAATTCGACCCACTGCTGAGACACAAGGCCTTTCCTTTTCATCGACGGAGGTTTAGGTAGTAGTCCACCACGTTTGCCCAATGCGGATTGGTAGACGGAGTATAAGGTGATCCTTTAACCCTTTGCTGATCCATTAGTGACTAATGATTAGTCGCCTTCTACGACAGCCATTGGAGGATATGGGGTGATGCTATTCTCCTCTGCCGGCATCACATGCCTGACGACAGTCTGCTCTTATTGGCTCAAATCAGTATTGGGGGTCTGTCAATCGGATACGGTGCCACGCGATTATCGCACATATTACAAGTGGTACACCGGGAACTTTGTCGATTATACATTGTTAGGCCATAAGGCGGATGAAAAAATTGCATGCAACAGAGATGGAATGTTGAGAGAATTTGGGGTGAGAAGAATGGATAAAATAAGGAATGCTATTCATAATTTTCATATTCAATCTTCATTTATATTTTCCCATTCTGTTATCAACAGAACTGAAATGCATGTCTATCGTGATGAATTTGATTGTTGAGGAAAGGGAAAGGAATGAAAAGATCGTGTGAGGAATGGTGTAATTGAGGGCCGGATAACTGCAATCAGCAATTTTGTAGCTGGAGAGCATTTTAATTGAAAGTCGTCTGTTTAATTTAGATGTATGTGTAAAGTGTCAACCCCGCAATTTTTTATGATCTATAGGCTGGGCGTTTGACTACAATCACGCCTAATGGAAAGCGAGGACGAGGCCCAAGATGATACAGTTGCCACCAAGTTGGCACCATTACTAGGTAGTAAATGGTAGCATTCTGTAACTGTAAGGTTGTCACCCCTTGCTGCTTGGCACCCGGGGAGGACCCCCCACCCCTTACGCCACCACCGAGATGGCGCGTGACGCGCCCGCCTAGAAGACGCATGTTCACTCTGGCCTTAAATATGTCTGGTCTTCTAATAATGATAATCTGGATTATAATTATGGCCATGTCCAGATTATAATAATGCCATCTTTACTGAAATGATCTGAGAATGCCACCTATTTCTACTTAGATTCACCCTCCTTGGTCTTGGTATAAAATAAATGGCAGTAAATGAAGGCGAGTGGACAATTTTCTTGTGATTCAAAACAGTGATTGTGTAGATATAAGTTTTTATTGGGTACGTGCTTAATGCATAAAATATTTGAAAGTGGACTAGCACAATATTCGAAAAAAAGAACAGAAAAATCATTTACTGTTGAATATAATTTGGTCTGAAACCTCTCAAGAACTTTTAATGCATCAATAAGCATTTTGCTTTGTACAGACAACAGCACGTTATGTTACCACAATCTATCAAATTATGCTAATAGTGTGCGCTTTATACTAGTTTGTATAGGTTGAAAAGCGATTGAACTTTTTTTTAATTTGGCAGTAAACTGCCATACTGTTGTCAGTACGTATGGGATACGACAAAAATCTTATGTCTCGGTAGCAGAATAATAGGAACTAAATTTGGTGAGTCTACTGATAAAAGTCTTTGTGACCTTTTTGGAACAGAATGTATTAGACTACATTTGTTATCAAGTACTGCACTAGCCCATAAATATAGCTCCATGTGCGTATTAAGCAAATTTCATGTTAGCATTATACTAATAAATGTTGGCTGGTGTTAGAAACATTCAGAGCTCCAATAAGTATAATATAAACGAATAAATGTAGAATACTTTCTGTTTTTCATTTTTGCGCGGCCACACAAAAGGCACGCAGTTGCAGCCCCCACACATCGCGATAACGCTAATATTCATGTGTAACCAAATATTCGCGAATAGTTCGGCACCTCCTGCGAAGTCGCAAGGACATCGCTCCGGTGTCGGTAAACACTCATACATCAAAGCGTTTCATCGCGATAAACTATGCTTGCGTGGCCACACCTCGCTGTCTTTAGTCGACTTACAGACATCGCGCGTAGCGGACGTGATGTTGTAAATTAGGGTAGTTGAAGTAACGACGATATTTTAGAAATTATTACGAATCCGAACCGAACTTTTGACACAACAAAAAAATTATTGTTCGTTACCATAAAATATAGTTTATAATAAATTTAAAAATATTGTCGTTACTCCAATCCATGGCCGTAAATGTCCGTGTGTCGTTTACCCTAATTTACACCAACACATTTGCTGATTGTTCAATACTAAATAGTAGATTTATTGATTAAATAATATTTTAGTGGCAACACTTTTTGTGAGTTTTATATGTGTTGATTATTGGCAACACTCTTTTTGCGGGCGGGTTCCAGCTAAAACTTTAATTTAAGTTTTTTTATATGTAATTAATATAATACCACAGTAGGTGCACACTATAATTTATCATAATTCTGCGTGTTTCATTTATAGAACGGGGATGATGACTGAAAACTTCTGTTTAGTCCGTCAGATAGAACACGAAAAACGTTAGGGTAAGCGACCCCTAATTTACACGAACACGTCTGCTGCGCCGTGCGCGCAATGTCTGTGGACCGACTGAAGGCTGCGAAGTGTTGCCACGCAAGCGAAGCTTATCGCGATGAAACGATTTGAAGTGCGAGAGTTTACCGACAACGGAACGATGCCCTTGCGACTTCGCACGAAGTGTCGGAGTATTGGCCGCAGCATATGAATGAGAAACATCGACTAACCTTAAGAAGTCCCGCTCCGCCATCCATTGTCCTAAAACCTCGAGAGCCTCGGGCTCCGTGTAGTCTTGATGGTCTTCTATCAGCTGGGTCAACATCTGTAGCCAATTGGCATTCTCCTTGAACGACCTCGTGTTCAAAGTGTTGATTTCATGCTGAAAAAGAACATTGTACAAGCATACTGTATTAAATTTACGATAAATATACCTAATAATTATTGCAGTATAACTTTAATAAATCCAGTCTTCTTTTAAAAAGAAATATTGTTTTTAAATAAAATAAATAGAATTTTTCAAGTAGGCCTTCAGGGTCAAATCCTAAACTATAAGGAATATCGAAAAATGCTCAAAGGAGTCGCGAGCCCGATTTTGATGAAAACAAAAACTGCATCATTGGATTGATTGCTAAAATAATGATCATCGCTTTGATTAGCGCTACAACCAAGGTGGAACAAGAAATATTTTAAATCCAACCTATCTGTTACCTCTCTTCAGTTCTCTCACCTGCTCCGTTACGCCTATTCTCCTCCCGGGAGTAGGTGTAACGCGACAGTAGTTAATACACAGTAGGTACACGCTATAATTATCATAATTATGCGTGTTTCATTTATTGAACATGAATGATGACTGCAAACTTCTGTTTATTCCGTCAGATAGAACATGAAAAATATTGAACACGTATTTCTTTCTTTTATCTCGTAAAACAAATAATGACAGCGATACAGTTCGTTCAAATGTCATGTGACGTCACGCTTTTGTAGTGTTTACGATGACGTAACAAGTTCATCAGAGCATCTAAGTTCAGGGATGGGGCCCTGAACGCTCTGAGGGACTTATAGAATGATTATATTTTTTACCCTATTCTATTTACAACAAGGCTCAAAGAAATCTAACCGTGAGCTCGTTGATAATGGCTCCCGTTCTCCAGCCGTGCTCCAGTGTGACGTCAGCGAGGTCACTGTACGGGTGGTCGCCGAAATACAGCACCTGGTGCCCACTCCATCCTGTCAGGTCCTGAAGCTGCTTCACTGTGCCCTAGAATATACATCGTTATTCACGACCGTATTCAGAAACATTACTATGAGGTCTAGCCGTGTGTAAAAAAGCATCACCCCCATATCATTCAGTGGGTGTCTTAGAAGGCTACTAATGGATCAGCAAAAGAGTATTCATCACCTTATACACCGTCTACCAATCCGCATTGGGCAAGCCTGGTGGACTACTGCCTAAACCTCCTTCGATGACAAGGAGAGGCCTTGTGTCCCAGAAGTGGGTCGAATTAAAAAGGCTGTTATGATGATAATGATGACTATGCTACCCGCCGAGTCAGATAAGTTTGTGGCACTCTAATAAAACGTCAGTCAATAGGGTATTTTACACCATGAAAGAAAAAAAATTAAATTACATTTTTATGATAGATATTGCAAACATCGATATTTATTCATAAATATGCAATTAAAATTTTATAATTCAACTAGCTGTCCCGGCCACGCGTTGCTGTGGTAATTTCATATTACTGTCCTATAACATTGAATTTGCAGAAAAAAAATAAGGAATATTTATTATCAAGATAAAAACTATCCTATCTTTCAAGTTGGATTAAACTGCATACGGTGTACAAATTTGATTAAAATCGGTTAAGTTGTTTAGGAGTCCATCGCGGACAAACAACGTGACACGTAATTTATATAATAGGTTGGGGAAAGAGTTTCTTCGCATTTTTTAAGAAAATTTAAAACATTTTTTAATATAGTTTATTTACATTTAACTAAAGTATGTAGGTACCATTTTGTTCGATAACTTTTTGCCATCTTGTAGGTAGGGACATGATCCCATTGCTATAGAAATTTTGGGACTTCTGGTCAAAATACCGCGACAAGTGGTTTTGGCAGTCCTCTCGTGATGTTAACCTGACACTGCCTAAAGAATTCTGAACAGACCGAAACAGGTGGAAATCTGAAGGTGCAAGGTCAGGACTATACGGCGGATGCATTAACACCTTCCAGCCAAACTCTCTTAATTTTTGCTGAGTGGCTAAAGATGTGTGAGGTCTAGCGTTATCATGATGAAAAACCACACCCCTTCTGTTGATTAATTCCGGCCGCTTTCTCTCAACTTCTTGCTTTAATCTCATCAGTTGTTCGCAGTAGAGTTCAGAATCGATGGTCCTGCCTGGTGGTAACAGCTCATAATGAATAATGCCCTTCCAATCCCACCACACACACAGCATCACCTTGTTGCGAGTTAACCCGGGTTTCGCCACAGTCTGTGAAGACTGACCGGCCTTTGACCACGACCTTTTTCGCACGTTCTTGTCGTACGTGATCCACTTTTCATCACCAGTTATCAGCTTCTTCAAAAATGGTTCGGTTTCATTACGTCGTAATAAAGAATCACAAATGAGTACAGGTTCATTAGGTTTCTTTCAGTGAGCTCGTGAGGTACCCAAATGTCGAGCTTTTTTGTGTACCCAGTTTTTTTCAAATGCGCCAAAACTGTTTTGTGGTCTGACATGCCGATCTTGCTCCACTTTTTCAAAAATGGCATCCATTTTATCTGTAATAGGGCGACCAGAGCGACGTGCATCTTTGACATCAAAATTTCCGGATTGAAAACGCTTAAACCAAATTTGTGCTACTCTCACAGACACTGCACTAGGTCCATAAACATCGCAAATTTTTTTCGCGGCTTGCGTTGCATTTTTACCTTTTTTGTAGTAAAATTTTAAAATGTATCGAATTTCTTCATTAGATTCACTCATCTTGGCGGTACGAAAAACAAATGAAAATCACACATTTTCCTAATTTGAATTTGGAATTATGTTCTTTAAAATTTAAACTTTCAATGATACCAAAACCAGCCAGATACAAATAGTATAGCCAAAGAGATTTTATTACAAGTTTATACATACTATAATGCGAAAAGACTTTTTCCCCAACCTAATATATTAAGATTTTAAAAATTGACTTTTTTAATCTGTCCCTAAAATCTTTAACGCCTAACGCCGTTTGCCATTTGGAATGCGACGTGACGTTAGTAAACAAAGTAGATTTGTATCGTGCTTTGTGTTGTTATGTTTACTAACGGAGTGACGTCACGGACCGAAAAAACTAGGCGGCTAGCGTTCCCGCGCGAAAATTCAAAATCGAAATTAAAATAATGTTTTTATTTCTTCAAGAGCTCTATTCAACGCAATGCGTTTGCTGGTCCAATACTTGTTTGAGAAACGTTTATGAATTAAAAGGCTTGCCAACAAGAACGCACTGAGAAATGCCTTACTTTGTATAGTATTGTTATTTTACTTAAATAAGTATTCTTTGTGAATACGGGTCTCTCAATGTTGGGCGGAAAACCATAGCATCGGGAAGATTTTTGTTTCGATAATTCAAAATGTTTCCGAGTTAATTTTGTGAACGGAATGTTGTGTTTTATGCACAAGCATCCGTGTTGTAGATCTGTTATGATATGAGGAATCAATAAAAGAAAGGTTTTGTGTGTATGACATTGAGATTTCATAGTGGGATTCCCACCTCATCAGTCGCCATTATGAGGTCTGTTGTCATGCATTGTTCGCCAAGCACTCCCTAGATGCATTATGTGACACCCATATTTTGATGCAACCATCAAGAAAGAAATACTAAGCGAAGATATGACTCAAAGATATAAGATACCAAGCAAAAAATCCAATTTAAAAAAAAACATCAATATTCATAATTTCAATTCGTACCGGGATAGTAGCGGCCGGCCAGCAACGATGCGACGTATTCAATCACATCTTAGTTTCAGTTTAGACTGAGTGAGAGGGATAGATATAGCCGACCATACGGGAATCGATTAACAGAGTAGGCTTGTGTAGGTTAATTGTTAGTACAATTAGCTAACCTCATAATAAATTATTCCCTTTTGGAGCGCTGTTACTTTCTCCCAGATATGTGAGTTGGCATTTTTATCAAATACTCGGATGGGGCGCGACTCCTCGGTGAAGAATCTGGGCTTGTTTGCGTTGACGATCACCACGTCAAAGAATTCTCGCCAGTCGGTGCCAACCAGCATCTCCATACCGGCATTGCTGTAAAACGATTAACACTTTATAAAGCTATGAAAACAATCTCATTGTTTTTTATCCTTATTTCGAAGTAGTAAAGTTCAAAATTAGGTGGAAACTATTTTTAAGTAGCTAAGATTTAAATGGAAGGGGAGAGTAACCAATAATGGTACGTCCCCTAAATTGTACCTACTAAATATACTAAAAACAATTTGAACTGAAAGCAAAAAAATGCGCAGTATTAGTGAAAGTTGAGTCATAGAGAAGGTACTTATATTATTTTCTGTTATTATATACCCGGACTACTGAGATGATTTTGAGTGTAACGTCTGCCCTGGTAGTTGGCTTTTGTTTGTGTATTTACTGAAGGATTGTTACTTTTTGGTTTGGTGCCCCTTTTATGCAAGCGACAGGCTGGCAACCTGATTTTGACGCACTGCATGACCCATAGTATCGGATGTGGCTTTATGTGTAACGAAATGTTACCTAAGGCTCTGCTCAACCCCTGTTGGGACTACGAGCGTGATTGTATGTCTACATGCTACTTCTTTTTATTCAGTGAACAGGAAGGAGTGATACTTATTAATATTTGTTTTAGTAATCTTTTGCTAAGAGCAGTCATTTATAGAAGTTGTCAATTTTACCTAGATTTTAAGATATGGACACCTGTCATTCACGATACGATTGAGGGACCACGCCGCGCCCTGGGGCGTTTGCGTTCCCATTGAGGGTCCACATTGGAATTTTAAGCTTTTAAATGCATCACCCTATAGTAAAAATAGACACTCAAAAGTTATAATCAGTTAAAGGTGGTCCCTCAATCATATCGTGACAGGTATCCATATCTTAAAATGTAGGTAAAATTGACAACTTCTTTATGACTGCTCTTAGCAAAAGATTACTAAAACAAATATTACTAAGTAACACTCCTTCCTGTTCACTGGATAAAAAGAAGTAGCATGTAGGAGGTGGTTTCTCAATCGACCGCCATAAGTTCATATTAAGTGGGACAATAATGTTTGTTATTTCCGTATCAATAAGCATTAGTAAAAGTACTTGAATGATTGTAAATTCAATGTCTAGCTTGTGAAAAAAGCCATTCAAAAGTTTCAAGCGATTAAAGGTGGCCTGAGGGCTGACTTTTAATTTGAAACGTTTATCATAAAAATAAATCAATTTACGCAGCACTTGGAAGTTAAATAACTTCTAACCTTTAGTAAATTATTTTTACTAAGGATGACTTTACCGAACAGTGTCAAATAATATACTATTTTATTTCAAATAATAATTGTAACTCGTGCAAAGAAATTCGACAATCGAGGTCCGCACAGTCAGAATTGACGGGCCACCTTTAACTCCAAACTTGAACACCGTCTTAAGAAGCTAAGCTCAGAAAAGCAAGCACATATTTCTCATTAGTATCCAGCCAACAAAATAAAATAAATACTTTTCTAGGTAGGTACTTATTTTCCAAAATTATAAATGTTATTTGCAGTTAAAAATAAGTTTGGGAAACCCTGAACTAGAATGTCGAAAATACTATTCAATATGTTTAGTTAATAATATATCGAGCAAATGATTTTATAAAAATTATAAATGGTATAAAATCTTGCTGATAGTAACTCATTTAAACGAAGTAATCATTATACTAATTAAGCGTATTTACGTTACGTGGTCAATTAAAAATAATAATACAATAACAATTGACTAACGATACACTTACACGAAATGATAAGGGCTGTTGGTGACCAAAAACAACTTCTTGTCAGTCTCTTGCAACATCGTAAAGTACCTCCGTAGATCTGGGTTCGGTCGAATGTATTCTTCTACATTTTTGGCTACAATTTTATGCATAATAGGGTGACCACTCTGAACAGAATTCTAGAAACGGAAAATAGTTTATCTATCAGACATAGATAAAGCAAACAGCGGTGATAATACTCTAAGGCATCTGTGGAAACTTTATTGTAATTTGAATTAACTACTGTAAATTATTTATAAGAGTACAAAATATGTATGTTTCCCTTGAAAAATAAATAAATAAATAAAGGTTATTTCAAACACAAAAAGGAAATTGAGAAAACTTTGACTCTAAATCTAAAATATACAAAAAAAACTCCATACATAAATTTTTTGTTTTTAGCTCGGATACGAAGTCGCGACCTCGGGCATACGTCGGCTAATGACTTGTTGTAATAAGCGAACTAAATCAAAATGCTAGCTGATGCAAAAATGCTAAGTTCCTCGAAGTTCTGTGTACAACTAATTTGACGGGGAAGAGTATCTCGGAAGCCTCGCATCAAGTTCGTTTCATATCGCGCGATTAAAATATTTTATTAAAGATGAAAATATATTCAATAGCTAATCTAATAGTTGAACTGTGATTGTATTTTTTATATTTTTGGTGTATAATAAAGCTTATTCTTTCAATCAATAGATGTAATGAATAAATATTTATAGCGTGGCTTTAAATAAAACGAGGAGGTGTGGTAAACTACAACACTATTCACTATACACATGTATGCTTGCAGAGAATTCCCTTTCTTGACTGTGTCTGACATATAAATTATTTGCCAAATGTTTTTGTTCACTTTGGAATAGTAATGGGGACTTTCATTAGTACTCAATTATACTTACTTTTACATCCAAGAATAAGATTTCGGGGTGATAATCAATGTGATTCTTGATGAAATATTCAGCTACATTACAAAGTAAACCCATTTCTGGAACTGAGAACAGATCTGCCAGATGAACCATCTTAGCACGATGTGCCTATAACGAAAATTGATAAACATATAAAAATATGTAATAAGCGGTATTTACAATCAAGCACGTGAGGAGTGCTAATTTATATTATTTGCTTGGAATATAACAATGTTAACGTTGATACACATGATTGTACCACATTATCGTAATATTATAAAATTACCTATGCAAACTTAAAAGATAATTTTGTTAAACCAACAACGATATCTACGCGTGTCGAATAAAATAAGTTACCTACGCTTACCATATTCCCACTTCATTTTGACAAAATATTTGATTGATGTTAAGTTTTTTTTAAAGAATAATATGAATGTGGTACTAACACATTAATATTAATTGTGTTAACCCCTCCAATTAAGCTAATTCGCTTGTACTATGAGTGGGTTCACGACAGTAGTCTAACAACAGGTAATGAATAAAATCAATCATAAGATAAACTTATGATTTATTTTATTAGCATATTATTATAAAAGAGATCACCAAGTGAACGGCAAATGTAGCTATTAGTATTTACAAATACAAATTATGATGCATGGTTGTCATGTCACACATGGTTCATTTGTCAACAAAGGAGGGGAACACATAAATGAATGATTGCTTACAAGTGGTGATGATTGCTATTGTACACATGCATGCACTACACATTAGCCTTGATGCATAAACCAGCTGCAGTTTATGGAATATTTTCTAATTACATATTTAAACAGCTTACTTATTGGTCACCAGTATACTTTTTATCAACTGGATTTTAGCTGTACCTACAAAGTCATACTAATAAGTTGGTATGGATATATAGATGTATGTGTGTTTGTTACTCTTTCACGCAAAAACTACAGAACAGATTTTAATGAAACTTTACAATAATAGAGCTCATATTAGGTTGGGGAAAAAGTCTTTTCGCATTATAGTATGTATAAACTTGTAATAAAATCTCTTTGGCTATACTATTTGTATCTGGCTGGTTTTGGTATCATTGAAAGTTTAAATTTTAAAGAACATAATTCCAAATTCAAATTAGGAAAATGTGTGATTTTCATTTGTTTTTCGTACCGCCAAGATGAGTGAATCTAATGAAGAAATTCGATACATTTTAAAATTTTACTACAAAAAAGGTAAAAATGCAACGCAAGCTGCGAAAAAAATTTGCGATGTTTATGGACCTAGTGCAGTGTCTGTGAGAGTAGCACAAATTTGGTTTAAGCGTTTTCAATCCGGAAATTTTGATGTCAAAGATGCACGTCGCTCTGGTCGCCCTATTACAGATAAAATTGATGCCATTTTTGAAAAAGTGGAGCAAGATCGGCATGTCAGTAGTTACGACGTAGCTGAAGAACTGGGAATTGACCACAAAACAGTTTTGGCGCATTTGAAAAAAACTGGGTACACAAAAAAGCTCGACATTTGGGTACCTCACGAGCTCACTGAAAGAGACCTAATGAACCGTGTACTCATTTGTGATTCTTTATTACGACGTAATGAAACCGAACCATTTTTGAAGAAGCTGATAACTGGTGATGAAAAGTGGATCACGTACGACAAGAACGTGCGAAAAAGGTCGTGGTCAAAGGCCGGTCAGGCTTCACAGACTGTGGCGAAACCCGGGTTAACTCGCAACAAGATGATGCTGTGTGTGTGGTGGGATTGGAAGGGCATTATTCATTATGAGCTGTTACCACCAGGCAGGACCATTGATTCTGAACTCTACTGCGAACAACTGATGAGATTAAAGCAAGATGTTGAGAGAAAGCGGCCGGAATTAATCAACAGAAGGGGTGTGGTTTTTCATCATGATAACGCTAGACCTCACACATCTTTAGCCACTCAGCAAAAATTAAGAGAGTTTGGCTGGGAGGTGTTAATGCATCCGCCGTATAGTCCTGACCTTGCACCTTCAGATTTCCACCTGTTTCGGTCTCTTCAGAATTCTTTAGGCAGTGTCAGGTTAACATCACGAGAGGACTGCCAAAACCACTTGTCGCGGTATTTTGACCAGAAGTCCCAAAATTTCTATAGCAATGGGATCATGTCCCTACCTACAAGATGGCAAAAGTTATCGAACAAAATGGTACCTACATACTTTAGTTAAATGTAAATAAACTATATTAAAAAATGTTTTGAATTTTCTTAAAAAATGCGAAGAAACTTTTTCCCCAACCTATTACATCAGAATAACATATAGGCTATAATTTAACCGACATTGACGCGAGCGAAGCCGCGGGCGACCACTAGTGTGTAATATAACTCAGTTTCATTTAAGTGTAATTAAATATAGGGTAGAAACCTTAGATTACCTTGTGAAATCATAACAAAAAAAAACTATAGAATAGTAAGGTTATTAATTAAAAAATATGTACATACACTATTAAACTTTTGCAAAGTCAATAAAATAAAATAAAGTTAATAGAAATAAACTACATTTTTAAAAACGAGCGTCTTGGGCTATCTTAAGGAACTAGTCACCAAAGAAGGTCCATAATATATTAATATAAATATTTACCCTATTCATAATTACAGTGTTCCCCTATAACTAACAAATGATGAAATAAATTTGTATATATGAAAACACTATGATTTTTTTTTTTAATTACCTATGTATTTAGTTAAAAAATTACTTTATTTTTGCTTTCGAGGAGGTCGATGGAGCCGCTGTCGTGCGTTCTTAGTAATGATCACGAAAGTTAAGCTACCAAGAGCAAGGTCGATACTCGGTTGGGTGACCATAAAGTTTCAAATTAATTTTCCTCTGTGCTTCGGAAGGCACCTTAAGCTGGTGGTCCCGGGTGCTGTCAAAAGATAGCAGTCGGTCCCAAGGAGGTTTGGTGTCAGGCAGGTGGCCGGCCGTAAAAAACCTAATGCCAAATCCTTAAGCAGTATTCTCGATATCAAGGCATACTGCACCAACCCCAAATAAATTGAACGCAAAATGATAACGAGGGTAGAAAAATTATGACTCTATTTTTGCTTATTGCTTAAGGGCGAGTATGACGTAATATTTTATTTTCAAAGTCACCCAAATTGAACCTATTTTTAATTATTATACAAAGCACAATATTTTAAAAGGTAAGTACTTACTTTATGAACTCTTGTATCACCCTCCACATATGCTATTGGTATAATTCGGTTCTTGTAAATTTTAAGCACTTCATCAGTAGAAACAGGTGTAAGACCTCTATAGACCGCACCAAATTGTATTTGTAGAAATGAATCTAGTTTCAACAGAAGACCCTTTTCTATGTCATAGTGTAGACCTCTCACAGCAAAGTTGGGCTTGTATTCCAGGTTTAATATCTCTGCTGGATACTGAAAATCATTCAATTTGTTTTATAAATTTTATTCATACATGATATGAATTGTAAAAATATTATAATTATAGAAATTAAGTAAATATGTGTAAATTTCAAATTTTAGTTTCTCAATGAAAATTCAGTTAAGTTTAATTTATGAAACTTCTTTCATCATAACCTATTGTAACCCAGACAGCGTACTTGTACACCGTCGCATTTGAAGTAATTTTTTTCCTGGACTTGCAAGCATTACTTCTTTAGTCATATTATACAATTAAATGTAGTTAATCGAGACCTATTTTATATTTAAAAGTAAAAATACCAAAATTAATAATATGAATTACCTATTGTCTGTACAGTACTGTACTTCCAAAACAGTTTCAATTAAAATATATTTTTTCATTAGGTTTCACTTATAGAAAAACTATATCATTACTTTATCACTTACATTATATTTCTCCAGTAGAATTTCTCTTCCAAGGTTGTATAATAAATGTTCCAATGAAGGTTTGTAATGGGCCAGGGTATAATCATAATCAAACCCATATACATTCACTTCTGATAAATCCAATTCATTACAAGCAAATACACCTCTAGGGTTCACATCTTGAGGTAATTTTTTGGCTACAGAATTGTAAATAGAATATTAGTGTACATTATTATTAATTCGATAGAAATATTAATACATAAAACAAATAAAATTTTGTAGAAGTAACAAACACATATAACTAGGCTAACACTTACATCTACACTTCAATTTGGTGCGGCAGTATGCTTCCTTTAATAGTTCGCGCGTAGAATAATTATTTTTAAATAAAACATTCTGCAATTCGACTTTAAAAATCAACCTTCGATTTTGTTGTACAATATTCCTAACCAAACTTATTGACATACTCATAGTTTATGAAAAATTAATATAAACAAATTAGTAGGAGTATAGATAAAAATTTAATATGAAATTCAAGACACTACTTTGAACACCATTCTTAAAATAATAACGACTGTGCTAAACCTTTAATAACTAAAACAAAAGACGTATTATAAGTCTATTATTAATACATTCTCAAACATCATTGCATAATTCAAACTTTATTTGGAAATCCACTAGCAGAGGACGACAGACGAACTTTTTTGCGAATGCGACTTACCTACTGTCAAAATTGACAACTGCTTTTTAAAAATTTTCCGGACCGCAAAGAAATCTGGCCCATACAGCCAGGTCTTCTATAGTCGGTTTTCTATCTTCTTTTTTAATTTTTGCATTAAATTATGTCACACATTTTAATGCAACCAGAGAGTGCTTGGCGAGAAATGCTTAGCCAGAGATCTCATGATGGCAACTGCAGAGGTGGAAATCCTACTATAAAATTATCAAGTCAGACTGGTGTAGTCACACCACAAAACCTTATTAATTTCAATGATTCTTAAGGTCGTAGCACACATGATTAAGGTCATAGCACAATTATATTAGCTCGGTAAGGGAACGGAACCGTATCATCTTTCGCCGCGCCGTCCAACAGGCGTCAACTATGTAGGTAGCGGAAACGGATCAGCAGCGGCCGTACGTCAATCCGGCCACGGTAATATTATCCGGCTACGAGGCGAGGCGACACGCCGCGCTTACAGCTAGCCGCCCGCTCGTCGACGGCTAGGTAGTTTAAGTTCAATCAGTTTGTATCAGGGCGTGAAGTTGAAGTTCCATATAAAAACAACCAAAAATATTTTAAGACTTCATAGTAAATCAGATGAAATTTTTCGAAGTAATGCACCCCTTTTGCTACACCATGGGCCTGGCTACGGAAAAACGTAAGCAAATGGACGGCCGGCGAGCCGTCGGCGCGGGGACTGCTAGTTGATCACTCACGGCACGGCAGGGCCGTTCGTGAGCTTGTCCCGAGGCGAGGCGGTGTTTTTCCGTTGCTGTTTACAGTGTCGTGCATACAGTATGGAGTTTCATACAAAGAATACTAAACGGCTCGAATTAAGGCGATGCAGAGGCTTTAGACAACATGCATTTCGACAAACGCTCTCGCTATCGCTAAGTAAAAAAATTTATGGGATTGACATAAGCAATCGATCACTTTTCGATTGCTTATGTCAACCCCATACATTTTTTTACTTAGCGATAGCGAGAGCGACTGTCGAAATGCATGTTGTCTAAAGCCTCTGATCCATTTTCGTTCCGTTATATGTGATACGACCTTTATGCATCGAAATACCACCACTTTCACTGCAAAAAAACCGAACAATTTTAAATCGTTTCAATCGTCCTGGACACCATCAAGGATTTGAATTCTGACTAGAATAGAATATTACTATATTTACATCAACCAGTTATAGAAAAATACAGTAGATAACACTGTAGAACCTGTCTTACACTGGCTCGTACACGCACTTAATGGCACAGACTACCAACACGCTTACTCTCACCGAATGGCTCTCGCACTCTGCTCTCGCCAACGGTTCTCGTATAACTGACGTGGTGCGAACGAGACAGTTATTGTCTGTGGAAGTGAGAGGGTGAATAGGATGCGCATACACTACATCCCTTCCTTATCACATTTTTTTTATTCATTCAACTGCTAAGCATTGAACCAAATAAAAATAAAATAAATTGTACATAACTCAAAACGCATTGTTTATTCATCTGAACTTTCTTCATCTTCTCCTTCTCCTTTTCCTGTACTACAGTTTTCCCTTTCCCTTCTACCTTTTTCGAGTGAAGGATATTTCTTCGACAAGAATGTCCTTTTAACATTCCTCACAACCCAATCTTCTGCATTGCATACTCATGTCATTAACATAATATGCCCTCACACATTACTCTCCGTAAGACTCTGCATAAAACATTACTTAAGACTCTACATAAGACTCTACATTAGACTCTATATAAGACTGAATCACTGATGACCACAGCTACTTTCCTTCGGGCTTAATCTACCATGAGAATGAGAGACTTGTATCTACGCCTAGAGCTTAGTGCCTTTAAAACTTAACGGTCATTGTCAAGTGCTCATATATTTTTAAATGGCCCCCTGAATTCCAGGTCCAACTCAATCTAATTGGTCTGTTCATTTTCAACCAGAACCAGAAAATATCAAAATTACTAAAGTATGTGCTTCGACCACTCTTAACTATTGCTTTGTATGTGAATAAAATAGTTTTACAGTATTTTCTTCGTCTTTCTAACAAAAATAACATTAGAAATCTCTACCGAAATTACATGGAATAAGGTCTTTAAAGACTTAGTACATTAAATCAATGCTTAGAACTAAGTATTGCAACTTAGAGATCATAATAAAACATGAACATCATTAACTAGGGTCATGTACCGCATATCAAACGTCGCTACTGCATTGAATTAACTGGAGTTAAACCTCTAATTTTACGACTCGCAGCCGAACAGCGATCACAATTGCTCTCAATGACACGCGCGTCCAACACCGTGGAACCCTGCGCATGTATGCATCATCCACTTACTACACGCTACGGTCAAATATACGGCCATTAGAACACTATTCGAGTCCTCGTATAGTATTCGAGACTCATTAGGTATCACTTAGGCCGCAATAGACCTCGACCTTAACTTCCGAATGGTACACAACATTCTGGCATTTATCTCTACATTACCCTACACGTGACTCACAAGAAACTTGCAAAAATCCGCAAAAGACTCTCTTGAGACTCCACACATGCGATTCCACACATGTGACTCAACACATGTGATTCAATGGCACAATTGTGAAATAAGACTGACTGTCAAGTTCCTACTACCTTCCGCTCCATCAAATATGACCATGATCACACTACGGCACACACGCAAACACGTGTTATCCGTAATGTCAACCAGTCCTTCAGTCAAGAGTACTTCGACTTCGAATAACGCAGTACAGTCCTTCGGCTACATCAAAACTCAGTCCCTCGGTTTTTTGATTCCATATCACACAGTTAATGGTTTCCAATAGTTATTAGTCAAATGCATGTCGTGAGTAGCCACCTAACTCCCATCTTAATCATTTAACGTTACTTACGTAAGCAGCTTTACTCATTATGTTTCTAACCGCCCATGATACTACCTGTGACTATACCAGTCAGTCTACAAGTCACTTGTCAATACTATACAAACATGAGGTCTAATCCGTCAAGTGTAATGAAACCAAAGTTTTGACTAAATTAATTGTTGATCACACCACGACAAAATAGGGCAACTCCGCGAGTTAGATTTTTTTTTTTTTTTTTAATTATTCACGACTCGGACCTAATTTACGTGACATGTATTTAAATACAACCCTTTATATCACCAGGGTAAAATAAAAATAAAAACCAAGGTAAACTATATTGCAGTCATAGCTGCACAAAATGACACGGAACTAATCTCAACGTTTAAAATGACACGGAATAACAAAATAATTATAACTACGACAATACGGTCGTCATAATATTAATTTCTTTACGTACACATAAAATTTGCAAAGTGCTACTTTTTGGGCTCAATGTAATTCTTTAACAATTAGGAATACAAAATGTAATTGCAACTAACCAACTACATTTATACCTTCTTATAAAGCTGTTCACAAAAATAATACTAACAGCATTGCGTTTTTATCGCTACAGTTTTGTGTTGCAATTAGCAAACGAACTGCTATGTCGTGAAATCAGTAAATAATTCAAATTGCTGTAATTTAATTACAATGTAATTATTAATTTTAACGACATAAGTTCGTAATCTACATTACCATTTTTTATCTCAAGACCGCCTTATACAAAACCTGCCTATTAAATAGCAGCATATAATAATTATAATCTGCCAATTAAATGACAACATTACCTACCACTTAAATCGCATCAACGGCTCATTTCCAACGAGGGGCTCGAGCCCACCCCACACTAGGAGTGATCAAGCCCCAGTCAACCACGCTGGCCAAGTGCGGGCTGGTCGACTTCACACACAACCTATTAAGAATTTCCTCATAGGTGTGTGCAGGTTTTTTCACGATGTTTCCTTCACCATAACCTACCAATTTAATGGTAGCATCATATAACCTACCAATTTAATGGCAGCACCTACCAATTTAAAGGCAGCATGATATAACCTACCAATTTAATGGCAGCACCATATAACCTACCAATTTAATGGCAGCATCATATAACCTACCAATTTAATGGCAGCATGACATAACCTACCAATTTAATGGCAGCATTATACAACCTACCAATTTAATGGCAGCATGACATAGCCTACCAATTTAATGGCAGCACCATATACTTTTGCTACTTTGTTTGTATCGTTCCAATGTCATTAGGGTACATTTGTACCAAAGTTCTAATTTAAACGCGGTACATTTGTACCAACTCAACCATGGGACATTTGTACCCATTCAACCGCGGTACATTTGTACCAACTCAACCATGGGACATTTGTACCCATTAAACCACGGTACATTTGTACCAACTCAACCATGGGACATTTGTACCCATTCAACCGCGGTACATTTGTACCAACTCAACCATGGGACATTTGTACCCATTAAACCACGGTACATTTGTACCAACTCAACCATGGGACATTTGTACCCATTTAACCACGGTACATTTGTACCAACTCAACCATGGGACATTTGTACCCATTCAACCACGGTACATTTGTACCACTTAACCATGGGACATTTGTACCCATTCAACCACGGTACATTTGTACCACCTTAACCATGGGACATTTGTACCCATTCAACCACGGTACATTTGTACCAACTCAACCATGGGACATTTGTACCCATTCAACCACGGTACATTTGTACCACCTTAACCATGGTACATTTGTACCAACTTTGCCATAGTACATTTGTACCAATTTTACCCCGGCACATTTGTACCGACTGAACAACTTATGGTATGTATGTATCACATTATCATGGATTTTACTTATATGGCTAGGTATAATTCTACCGTATGTGAGCAATTTACCAGTTCATATTTTAATTATTATTATTATATATTTATTTATTTTACACGTCACCCGATGAACATTTAAACAATAAGAGTGGACTAGTATGATTTATACATTTGTTATAAGTTAATTTAATTACTATATAAAGTTATAAGAAATCATTACGAATTTTATTAAAGTTGATTATTACCTTTCGTCAATTAAGAGATTAGAGCTATACAATTAATTGTGAGAGCTATCGTGGAATGAACTCCGTATGTACAAAGTGGTACTGCTAGCGACATCTATGTAACTACGACTACAATTTTTAACCTATTCGGTAGCACTCAGATTGATTTGTTAGCAAGCAGCTTGCTGCAAGCTGTTGTTGCTAGTCTGCAACAGATGGCGCTGTTTAACCAAGGCAATACATACTTACTTATCTATACATCGATAAATCATGATAATATATTATTATTTTAAGCCATATTTTATGTATATGTACTGTTTAACACACCTCTTAGAACAAATAAAAAATACTGAGGAAACCGACAAAATTGTAGGTAGATAATAGTATTAAGAACAAAATGTGAACTTAGGTGTACTCTCAAATGTCCAGGCCATTTTATTATTATGGCGCATCTGTCCCGCAATTAAAGTTGAACGAAAACGAAATACTGAATGTAAACACTATTAATATTTTAAGGCACTTTTATTTGTAACAAACCGCTTTACAGATCTGCCCACTTTGTTATACAAAATAAACAACACCTGCAAGAATTACACCACGAGTATTTGGGTAAAAGCTATTTAAGTTGGGTAATAAGTACGTACATTTTTTATCTACAATTTAGACAAGAGTATTCGTAGCTTACTGCAGTACTATACTTATAGTAGGCAGCATAAATCTCTCATTTTGCAACGCTATAAACAAGTACCTACCTACCTATTTTTTCATTTGTGATACATACATACACATTTCCATTTTTTGTTTTAATAACTTAAACAATCTGACCTTTGTCCTCGTCGCCAATTGTAGAACCTGTCTTACACTGGCTCGTACACGCACTTAATGGCACAGACTACCAACACGCTTACTCTCACCGAATGGCTCTCGCACTCTGCTCTCGCCAACGGTTCTCGTATAACTGACGTGGTGCGAACGAGACAGTTATTGTCTGTGGAAGTGAGAGGGTGAATAGGATGCGCATACACTACAAACACTAAAACAAACGATTTGTACAAAGGGCGACCTTATCACTAAAAGCTCTTCCAGGTACCCTTAGGATGGACAGGATTTAAAATATACAGAAGTTGAAGGAAGAGGGACTAGGTACACGAAATAGACACTATTTAGTCAAAATTTCTCGCCAAACATCAGATTGTCTTGAATCAATGGTTCAAAAGTTATAAGGCTACATTGGTGGCCGAGCCAGGACGCATTCGTTCAGGCTCGACCACCTCAATATCTCGAATATGATTCAGCAGCATACATTTTTCTTTTTTTTTCGAACTTAAGGAATTCAAATTCTACGATTTGGCTGTAGGGCTTGCCTAAGAAATAGACACACCTACATACGCTCGAAAAACATTATCCTTCTGAAAGAGTAGGATAAAAATATAATCATGGGACAAAAACAGTCTATGAAAGTAATGACACCGTCAGCTCCGTTTGCGTGAAACGGAACACTCCAAATTAAAAATTAAAGTGACGGTAGATTTAACTATTTCATAAAACATGACAACATACATCTTTAGTCATCCCGTGACCACGAACACTAAAAAGTGTCACGAAACGTCGGGCAATAATAACACCATGTAAAATCTAATTACACGCGAGTTAAATCCGTAAAAGTTTTTTTATTTATGACATATAATGGGTTAATAAATAAAATGATCAAGTGCGAATTTTTTGTAGTAAATAATTTATATGCATTACACTGATAATATCTAGGCTCTCCCCTCAGACCAAATAAAAAGTGAAGACGGACTGAATTTTGGTCCGAGACTCTTTTACAAATACTACACCTCCCGTGGTAATACGTAACAAAAATCCTAAAGGAATACCTACGTGTAGACATTCATTTAGTAAAATGATAAAATCATTTTGTTATTTTAACATCCTCCGTTATTTGATCAAATCACTTGTGGAATTTGATTCCCTGTTTTCATCATATACACTTTCATTTAAAACATGCAACTTTTGAAAATTTCAATTTATAATTTAACTCTAATTTAATTTAGAAACCTAGAAATCTTGTTTTTCAATTTCGATACAATATATTAATCTACTGCATCGAATATATTCGTGAAATTAACGATCAATTTAAATCACTGCACTATCACTAAAGAAAAAAAAGATTAAGAATGTAACTGTTTTTATGAAGTTTCGGAACATTAGAAACTTATATTTAACTTAAATATTATAAGAGAAAAAATAGTTTTTATTTTTATTATGACATATTATTTATTTCTCTAAAATATAATTGTATTTGTATTACTGAAAAATGTAATAACATATTTTTATATTTTGCTTGCGTCTGTTTTGTTTGCGTCCCAGTTACATTGTATTGACGTATCTATCTGTCAAAACGGGCTTATAAGCCCTCCAGAGGCAAGGAGCTTATATTACCTATCTCCAGAGGCTTTAGACAACATGCATTTCGACAATCGCTCTCGCTATCGCTAAGTAAAAAAATTTATGGGATTGACCTAAGCAATCGAAAAGTGATCGATTGCTTATGTCAATCCCATTCATTTTTTGACTTAGCGATAGCGAGAGCGATTGTCGAAATGCATGTTGTCTAAAGCCTCAGACTCACACGAGAAGTCTCGCCGAGACTTGACCCGAGAAACGAGATGGTATCTACACTCACGCGATCTTCTCACTTGCGTTCTCGACCGTTATGCGAAATGGATGACTTTGACAGCGCAGCGGCTTTGGTATTTACTGTGAACGAGAATGTGATACGGTTCTCTTTTCTCGCCCGAGAAACTCTTTGAAGCGGGTCAAAAAACCGACACCGAGCGGAGAACAGGCGAGCCCGAGAACGAGAACGCGAGAAACTAATCACACTCACGCTTCTCGGGGAGAGTGTGGAGGGCGCATTAAATTGCGCGGACTATAGTCTGTGAATATTAGTGATGTATGTTATTTACAATAGTATGTAATTAAATTGAATAAAAAATGATATTCGATATGCTGACATGATGTGGTTCTTATTTTACCCTTAAGTATAACAATATGAATAACGAGGCGATGCATTTGTTTAGAAAAAAATATTTAGGGAACAATGAAATGAAATGAAAAGAAAAAGCTCTTTATTTAAATGTACTTTGCTAATTCAATTCGGACTAAAAAGTGAAAAATAACTTTATAATATAGAAACTAAATGATGAACGAAAAGTAAAATTATTATTTAGAGAAAAGCGTGTGGTGCTCAATAACATTAGTTCTTGAAAATACAATTTAATTGTATTGTACATTAGTTCTTGAAATTACAATTTAATTGTATTTTCAAGAACTAATGTTATTGAGCACCCCACGCTTTTCTCTAAATAATAATTCTACTTTTCGTTCATCGTTTCGTTTCTATACTAAAAAGTTATTTTTCACTTATTGGTCCGATTTAACATAAAAGTGTGTATTTTAGTTTCTTTTTAACTATTATTTTATTATACACTTCTTATTGCGAATTATAACCGCCGATGAAAGTATTTATATTAGTAAAAAAATTCTTAACACCGCCAACTTAACAATGACAACGCCATCTAGTGACATATAACTGAACTAACATTCCAAACGTTTAATTTATTAGTCCTGGCGATTCTAATCAGGATAATGGGATATTCTAATAAAATTTTTGTAATATCATCGGTATTTGATGTGTATAAAATTTTGATGAAATCTGACCGTTCAAAGTGGGTCAAAATCGAACCCAAACGAGTCAGTTACAAACATACAGGAGTTACAAACATACAGGTGAAACTAATATAAGCGTGTTAAAAATCGAGCCTAAACGAGTCAGTTAGAAACATACAGGTGAAACTAAAAGTTTCATCATACTGGGTCCAAGACAGGTAAAAAAAAACATTTTATTGTTTTTATATATTATTACTTTGTGAAGAATGTCTCATTTTGATATTTATTAACAACACAAAAAATAATTTTAATAACAAATATAACCTTTATAATAATTATACAAGATGGGCAAAAGTTTAACATAAGATTAGCAAGTAATAACTACTACCTAATAATAACGTTGTGAATATTTTATGGAATGCCGGTTCGATGAAGCCTTTTTAGAGAATACCTATACATATATTCATATCATCATCATCATCATCAACAGCTCATATAATGTCCCCACCGAGGGGCTCGAGCCTACCCCACATTAGGGGCGATTAAGCCCTTAGTTAACCACGCTGGCCAAGTGCGGGTTGGTCGACTTCACACACAACCTAAGAATTTCTTCATAGGTGTGTGCAGGTTTCCTCACGATGTTTTCCTTCACCGTAAAAGCGTCGATTAAACGTACATATGAATTCAAAATTTGAAAACACATTGGTACGTGGCGGGGATCGAACCAGTGCCTCCCGGATGGGAGACGACGCTCTTACGCGCTACACCACCGACGCTTCCTGTATGTTGTAAATGCTGTAATTCATATAAGGCTCATTTTTTTTTTACTTTAGAATTGTCCGTCCATCAATATTTTTTATTAAAATTCTTTTTCACCAAGTAACTAATTGTTGAAAAGTATGAAAAAGCTATGGAAAAATTCAAATATTTGAAACGCGACGAGAGCCTGACGTAAAAAAGTCTAATAAACAGGATATTCAATCTCATGAAGACCACTTTAATTTTTAACATCAATCCCGATTTTATTTCTGTTGAAATCAAAGGTGAGAAAGCTTTAAGGTAATGTTTTACAATACTCTCTTATTATTATTTAATCTTAGTTAATTAATTTAACTGAAACTAAAACAATAATATTGTTTGTTTTATTGATATAGAACATACATGTGGACTATGACATCAGGAGCGTTTAAAAGTTTCGGAGCCTATTCAATGCAAACAAACAATAAACTTTATCAAATCTTTCCTCTATAAAATATTAGTGTAGATTATGACACCTGTCTAATAATAATTTAGACCTCAGACCAATGTTTAGACTTTTCGAGCAATAAGTCAGAGCCTGGCCAGAGCGGACTAATTAGGTACCCTTTGTACCTATTACCATTGCTCAGTGATTTTTTTTCTAAATCTTAACTCATTAACTTATGGAAATATGGACAAATTTCTTTTGATAAAAAGAATAAAACGGATTAGTTATAGTATAAATTTTAATAGTTATAAAAAAATCTCACAATGTCGGTTGCTTGAAAGAAACTTTGTTAGGAAAAATTTAAGTATAATAATATTTTTTATCAAAAATAGTAACCGTTAATATATGAATAATATTTTCTTTAGTTTAGGAATGTGTAGCAAGTTTTTAAAATACATACCTACTATATTTGCGGGAATGCACTGCCTATCAGATTTTTACTGCGATAGCGGAACGTGTAAGTCTTAATATTAACATCTTTGCCACCTAATTTGAGATTACAATCGTTATCGGCGCGAGTTACAAAACACAATGTATATAACGATATTTCGAGCTCAGGCGAAGTGCCCACAAAAATGGTATCCACAGGTTTGTCAACTCCATTGTGATTGAAGTGAAGTTTAATGACGGCGCCTTTCTGTAAAAGATATTAACTCATGTCATTCATTTTACGTTGCATTAGCATACGAAACAATCAATAATATAAACAAAAGCTTACTCCATTCAGTTCTTCATATTTGAGATATCCTAAGTAATTCAGATGATTAGCCTGCTCTTCCTTTGATAAGTAAATCCAGTTATGCAACCCTGTGATATGATATAGAATGCAAATTTAATTATAAAGTAGGTATACACAATTCATGTGGTTCAATATTAATATTACGTTAAGGAAAGAAGTAGCTGGTGGTTACTGTCGAAAATCAGTGGTTTGTAAAACCGGTCGTATTTTTAGTTTTGGCGTAATTAACTTTACATCTTCTGTTTCAAGGTTAGCTAGATATTTTAAAAATTATATTGTAGTATTTTTACCTACATATTCTAGTATTTTTCATAGGTTACACGTTACAATATTGTTCACCAACACGTAAAACAAATGATTAAAAGTTAACCGTCAGTTTTTAACAATTTTTATAATGATATAATGTCAAAAATAGTCGGTTAAATAAATTGTCTGTTTAATGTTGGTGAACTCCAGCCTTAGGGGACGCCTTCAAATTAGTCACTTAGTGCTGTGTGGCAGGCCGCAGTGCTGCAAGCTGTCGCTAGGTTTGAAAGTGGTAGTGTTGAGCATGTATTTTTAATGGTGCGCATTTTCTTACATAACTTTTCAATTCCTATCATTGGAGGTCCAAAAATATTTCTCATACCATTTAAAACCATAATGATCATTCTTCACAACAAATCATTCTTCATAACTTCATAAAACATAATCATTGAAATTCATAATATCATTAATCATACATTTTTGGGCGAGTCTAGTGTTTTATGCACCTACATGGCTGGGTGATGGGTAGGTTAGGGTTATTTTATTTATGACCAGGCGGAGTGCACTGTTTTTGTAAACAACACAAGGTAGTAACAGTATTAATAAAAAAATATGATCACTAACTGTTATGAGCTCCGTTGGTAGTAATAAAAATGTATGAATAAAAAAAGTATGAAAAATAAAATTATGAAGAGTGATTATTATGAACACAAATCGGTAATAAGACAAAGGATAGGATTTAGAATATTATGTGTGCCAATATGGATCCATTTTAAATTATTGTTTATCGAAGGTAAGAAGGTATCAACAGAAGATTTCGTTCGCGCATACAACACGTATGAATGCATAATGCTGCAGGGCAGCAATTATCATGCGTTAAGCTATTCTGAAAATCTCGAGTTCGACTTTTATCGAAGAGAAGCCACTGAATTGCTTCGAATGGTTAGTAGCGTAGCGTGGTTTCGAATACGAACCACCATAATTATTACTTATCTGTAATTTATGATCTTAAGTGTTAAAAGCTGCAAGCAGAACAAAACCTGCCATTCACGCAGCTGTTTTGAGATTTTATTGTAATCTTCGGTTTACTAGTTGATTTTTATTAATTTACATTTTTTTTACTTACAAAAGCAGTTTTTCAAATAGGAATAATGTTTATATTTTTCTATGCCTACTAATTACTAGGTATAAAATATGTAATTGTTCTTTAAATCTGTAAAAGATATTTAAAAAATTTCAGAACATTTTGTAAGAGGTATGTTGTTACAGCCGTTTTAATCCCGGATGAAGGAATGGAACATTTTAAATGGCAACATTTCACACAAAAATCCTAATGTAGGTAATTCGATTAGTGGCGAGAATAGGACATTCGAATAAAAAAAATTGGTTGTCTGTAAAGTCGGTTTACTGACGATAGTTGAATGTGACAACGTCTTAAGAAAATACTGATGGAATGGTAGCATTTTTCAAAAGAAAAATTTAATTTCATTTGTTTTGCCGGCCTTACATGGAACTCCTCAGAGCGAGGTAACGCCGCATGCGTCATGTTTTTTCGTGCGTGCAGCCGGCTCTATCGAATTATAAGACGTTGTCACGTCAAAAAATCTTGATTTAAGAGATTTATGGCCGTAAAAGGATTCGAGGAATAAACTCAAATTGGAGTTTATTTCGAAGGTAATGAGAATTGCCTAGCTGATTCGAAGTCATCTAACTCCAAACAGCCAGTGCTGACGATTTACAGAACATGTAACGATATTATAAAAAACACACACAAATATAAGTAATTTAATTGACAAGAAATCAACAATTTATTCTACGAATCCCTACCCACTCTTTTTTTTGGAAAACAAAATGCAACTTTCAAACATACTATTATGCTGAAACCACTATAGTCTTTGGCTGAAACCAAAGATACAAAGACTATATACTCCGTGGCCGAACGAAACGCACCCATCACTAGTCGATCCTGAGGCTTTAGACAACATGCATTTCGACAATCGCTCTCGCTATCGCTAAGTAAAAAAATGTATGGGATTGACATAAGCAATCGATCACTTTTCGATTGCTTGTCTAAAGATCACTAAACGTGTTCTGTCGCGCACCAGTCTCGCGCTTGTTTTTTTTTATATGGATTTACAAAGCAGCACAGCCCACAGCACTCCAGCATAGAGTTAAATATACAGGGGAAACGCTCCAGTCGTGCTGCTGCCGCCAGCCACTTAGCGACTTAATTTGAAGGCGCCTTTTTTAATAAAGAAACTTAATGAAAGTAGATTCATTTTAATATGCCTGGTGTGAAAGTATATTATTAAACAATCTCCTATGTCAAATTCATATGAGTTAAAAACTTGATGAGTCTCCGATAAGTAATTCATTATTATTTTTTAATATATATTTACCCGAAACCTCGCCATTTTTAAGTTCCGAAACAAAACTGTGTTCAAATCCAGAGCTGCTAATTTTGCCTTTCCCTCGTGAGTATAAGCTGAACCAGAGCTGTTTTAAGAAATCTCTCTGTTGCTTTGGATCAGGTGTGACGTAACCTGCAAGTGTGAAATAAATCAAATAAATCTTAAGTACCTACCTACCTATGTATACGCTTTGGTGATCTTTACATTCGTATCGTATCTTATTGTTGTCTTGTTGTCGTCTAATTCAGATACATAGTACTTAGGGCGTAGTGAGGGACTTGTGTCGTTCAAATGCTTCAAGGACACTAATTCATTAGGTAATTTAATAGTAACTACCTACCTACTCCTCGAAACTTCGATAATAGACGAAGCGATTTTTGTAGTAAAAAAATTGGTTGTCTGTAAAGTCGGTTTACTGACGATAGTTGAACGTGACAACGTCTTAAGAAAATACTGATGGAATGGTAGCATTTTTCAAAACAAATTGGTTGTTTGTAAAGTCGGTTTACTGACGATAGTTGAACGTGACAACGTCTTAAGAAAATACTGATGGAATGGTAGCATTTTTCAAAAGAAAAATTTAATTTCATTTGTTTAATAGATTTCGCATTATAGTATGAATAAACTTGTAATAAAATCTCTTTGGCTATACTATTTGTATCTGGCTGGTTTTGGTATCATTGAAAGTTTAAATTTTAAAGAACATAATTCCAAATTCAAATTAGAGAATTAGATTCAGAGCGAGGTAACGCCGCATGACGTCACGTTTTTTCGTGCGTGCAGCCGGCTCTATCGAATTATAAGACCTTGTCACGTCAAAAATTAATTTCATTTGTTTTGCCGGCCTTACATCAGAGCGAAGTAACGCCGCATGCGTCATGTTTTTTCGTGCGTGCAGCCGGCTCTATCGAATTATAAGACGTTGTCACGTCAAAAATGTTTGATGTTTTTTTTCCGTTGTTTATAATAAATGTCTTGTGACTATGACATATCAGACTGAAAATTACCTTTTTCTTTGAGATAGGTCATCAGATGTCTAACAACTGCAGTGGACATAATGGCATCCATAAAAGCATTTTCTTCATTTCTTTCCTGACACAAAATATAGTAGAAATGTGATATAGCTTATTGAAAATAAATTTTACTCTAAATGAATTATTTTTTAATAAATTTAATTGCGTACCTGTGGGGTAACATACTCATTCACAAGCGTATCTCTTTCATAGTTATCAAGCAATGGAACAAATTTTTGTATAGTTGGTATATTCCATGCTTCTGGTGATATAGTTAGCAACCTGAAATTTTTATGATAGACATTTCAAGAGCGATAAACATAAATAATTTATATAACTTATTCTAATTATATTGATTTACTATATATAGTAAATAAAAACCGCATCGCATTTAGGTGCGTGGTGGTGCGTGTATGTGTACCACATCACTAAACACAGATTAGAGAGTGGTGCCAATTCTGTTGTGCCACTCTCTAAACTAAACTAACCTAAAAAAAATCTAATTTTAATTTAGTTTTACTCATTTGCTATTCTGTTGTCATGTCTAACCTAATTTAATCTTTCTTTTTTGACAGGACTAGCGCGTCTTAGTTGAATTGAACAGTGTTACCCGTTTAGTAGATTGATAAAAATAAAGAACGAATGGAGAATGAATAAAAGGGGTATTTTTAAAAAAAATTAAAATAATAAACTTTTTAAAATTAATTTGAAAGTAGTTAAAGGTATTTACCAACGTATGTGAGTTAAACGAAAGCATAAAAACTATTATTTTAATTTTTAATCTAATATATTTTAATTAAAATTTTGGAAGTGTTTAGCCGAAAATACTGACATCAAAATATAGATTTTTGTTTCGAGAATTCAAAATTGCATTGGAGTGGATTTTGTGCAGGAAAGTGGTGTTATTTTTATGCACAAATTATATCCGTGTTGATGAGCAGTTACTAAACATCCTCCCCGGCCTGACCTTCAGTGCGCTATTACGGGATGGCTCGGGGTCCCAATGCTGCCTGTCTAGGCACTCCTTGTACTAATTGGTGGCCAGCAGCCACTCCTCCACCGACGGCTGCTCGACCTGGCGCGTCCTCCTGACGAGAATACCGAGAGCAGCCATCGGACCGGAACCGGGGGACTTCGGGCGCGGTCGTGACCCTGAAAAGGGCCGTCCGGAACTAGCCGTGGTGGGAAAACAAAAGCAACTCGACGATGGCATGTGACTTTGAATATCAAGGGGACACACTTGACATCAAAAGCCACACCCCCGCCGAGAAAGTTACCCCACCACGTTACCAGGGTCCGCCACGAGGAGGCTTCCGGACGGTCCAGAGGGCCTAGACAACATGCATTTCCACATTCGCTCTTGCTAAATCAAAAAACGGATGGGATTGACATAGGCAATCGAAGTGACTTTTCGATCGCTCATGTCAATCCCATACATTTTTTGATTTAGCGATAGCGAGGGTGAGTGCCGAAATGCATGTTGTCGAGGCCCTCAGTAATGCTTTGCATCGTGTTATCAAATGTTTCTTTCTCGCTTAAAGATATGGCTGTATGGGCTATATCCCTTTCAATCCCGTGATAGGGAAAACAAAAAAAAACGTGGATAGTTTTCCTACTTAAAAAAAGCCTGTCTACCCACATATACCTCTCTCTCTGTGGAACTTATCAAACCTGATAATACAAAATTCTCCATCTTTCATACGGCTACCCTACTACTTATTTTCGAGATCTAATTAATCCCACTAGAGCTGATTCTCTGATTATGCGTGATGATCACAGATCACTTAGATAATAATAATATATTTCTACACTCACACCAATTATCTAGCCCAAATTAAGTATAGAACTTGTGTTACGGATACTAGATAACGGACAAATATACTTACTTACTTGATAATCTAAATATTTTTATAAATAAACTTAAATAAATATATAAAGAACCATGAATCATGGACAAATGCTCGTGTTCATCACACGAACATTTGCCTCTACAAGGACTCGAACCCGGACCGCCTGATGTGTAGGCAGCGTTACTGACCACTCCACCACGGCGGCGTCAAAGTTGGTTATGAACTATTCATGTGTTTTCAAAAACTAATTTTAATCGACATCAATTTACACGCAGTCTAAATTTAGCTTGACATTTCTAAATTTAGAGATAGTTTGACATAAAACTTAGACAACAGAATAGCGAATAGCTAAATTGAGTAACTAAATCAACTTTAATCCTGTCAGATTAAAATTTAGTTTATTTCTGTCATTTTAGTCCGTTACAGAATAGGAATCGCAATCTGACAGCACTAAACCTAATTTTAGTTAAGTTTAGTCTAGTTTGTGCCAACGGAATCGGCACCAGTATATGTCTAAAGATCACTAAACGTGTACTTTTTTACGCACGTGAGAAGTTTTTTTTTTGCACACAGCACACAGCAAAGAAATTTAATTTGTTGTGATTTTTTTTTTTGATTTATTGTCTTTACTTTTTTATATTGAATAATCAATATTTAAAATTAAGAATCTTATAACATTTAGTACCTACAAGTTATCTCATATATATCAATTTCGAGACTTTGACTTTTACTTTGACTGTAACACAAAAGTCATAGATTGACCAGTAACTTTTGTGTTACAGTCTTAAAATTTCACTCTCATATTTTTTTCATAACCCCTATTGTGTCGCCGCCATTTTGTAACATTTCGCGCATGTGTCAGTTACTTCCGGATTTCCTTCGCGAATTTTCCGCGTGTAATAAAATTGCAAAACGTCAAAAATTTTGTTATAAAACTATAAATAAGAGTTTTTGTCACTAAAATCGTAATAAAATAAGGTAACAGAATATAATATATCAATTATAGTTATATTTTTAAATAATAATAGTAATAATCATCATTTTCATCATCGGAAAACAGTGGTGGGGGGGATCGACCTCCAGGAGGTCAGCCGACACACAGGCATTTTTGACAGCGACCTCCAGGAGGTCGCGCGACACACAAGGGGATAATGCGCCTAAAGAAGTATTTAACTTCAATACAGTATGGCAGTGCAGATAGGTAAGAAACTAGGTACTCACGGCAATGCAGCGTGATCTTCTTTTGACTGAGATGTAGTTCTTCCTTGATAATTAATGGTGACATATTTAGCTGCATTATTTGCATCCTTGCGCAACAATTCTTCGCTTAGTGTTTGTAATTCAGTGTCACTGACAGAATTAACAGTTGTGCCTTGATTTCTGTTATTATTTACAATTGAACTAGGAAGCACAAAAGGACGTGTCGTCGATGGGCTTTTAGGGTTTAAGGACGTTGGCTTAGCTGTGGTAACAGTGGACGCAGAATGAGTGGAACCAGATACAATTGAACTATAAGTGGGAATTTTAGGAGGATTCGAAGGTTGTTGATTTTTATTATCATAGAAATTAATTAGGTCTTTCACTTTTCCTTGCTGCGTATTTGGAGAATTGTTAGGTGGTATATTAGGATTGACGTAGTCTCTTTTCGCATCAGATACTCCATGTTGAGAGTTTGCTTGTGGACGAAGTGGGCCTGAAGTTGGCATTTGTCCTCCCGCATTTTGTGTGTTCACAGGTGGTTTTAAAGGTGGATAATTCGGTGCTACATAATCTCGTTTACCACCTGGTTGACTATTTTGATTAGTTTGTGATTGAGTTGGGGCTGAAGTTGGTATATGTCCGCCTGCATTTTGTGTGTTCATTGGTGGTTTGAGAGGTGGATAATTCGGTGCTACATAATCTCGTCTGCCACCTGATTGAGTATTTTGATTTGCTTGTGAATGAGTTTGGGCTGAAGTTGGCATGTGTGCTCCCGCAATTTGTGTATTCATTGGTGGTTTGAGGGGTGGATAATTTGGTGCTAGATAATCTCGTTTGCCACTTGATTGAGTATTATGGTTAGTTTGTGATTGATCTTGGGCTGAAGTTGCCATATTACCTCCCACATTTTGCGAGTTTGTTGGTGGCTTTGGAGGAGGATAATTGGGCGCTACGTAATCTCGTCTACCAGTTGTTTGTGTCGTTCGAGTACCATGTTGAATATTGGGGTGTGGTGTAGTCTGCGCAGACGGAGGAGCATGTAAAGGCGGGAAATCTGATTTGGTGGTGGAAGAAATTTGCAATGCAGGATAGCCATTATTCATTTGAGATGGTCCATTATCACTTTTCGGTAAATTTTGATTAACACCAGCCTCGTGTAACAGGAAGTCTGTGTTTTGAGTGTACCTATATCTGTTGTATTCTAAAGCTGAAAGTGAAAAAGTCATAATTAGTAGGTAGATATGTGAATAATATTTTTTTTGAAGTATAAATATATCGAGAGTTACGTGTGCATTTTTAATAAGGATACAGAAAACTTTCCTAGTGTTCCTGTGTTTAATACAATACAACATTTCTTAATTTAACCCTCGTAAGGAAACCTATTTTTGTCGATAAATATATTCTGCTGACTACAGCTCAAAATTATAACAAATATAATGCTACTTATTTTTCTTTGTCAATGTTTTGTCATTAACAGATAGCTAGGTACCTACTGCGGCATAGGGTAGCAAGATATAGGTAGGGTCACAGGGTAAATAGTGGGTAATTTTTTTTATCGCTCATATCTCTAAAACTATCAGTCAAATTAGCTTAAAATTTTGATTGGTGTATTGTATATTTAACCATCTTGCAGAATATTACCAAATAATTGGACCTGCAGTAAGGGAGAGTAGAGTAAATAAGGTTTTTTTAAAAGATTGAAATTGACCCGCTGTGTACACTGGGTGGTGAACTGTGAATCACCCCTTGGTTAGCAATAGGTCTAACTCTAGGGGGTTTTGTATGTAAGTACTTAAAAACATTTAATTATTAAATCATACATTTTTTAAACGCGATATTATGCCTTATCTTAAAACTTGAAAAGAAAAACGAAAATAATTGGTTTTCAGTATCATAAGATTAATATCTTTTGTTAAGGCGTTGCACTCATAAAAATTATTTAGGAATAAAAGTCGACCCTCTGTCGTAATAATAAATATAGATAAAATGAATTACCCATTAAAAAAAAAAACATACTTGAAAATAAAAATAAAAAAAATACTTGAAAATAAAAATCAACCTTCTATTCTCGCAAAATGAAAATAAAACAATTCTTTATAATACCTAGGTATACATATAGGTTTTTGATAAATTCTAACACTAACATTTTTAAAAGCACAGCTCTTACAGATAAACCTCCAAACAAATTTGTGTTCGCAGACTTTTTTTTGTAATAATCATAGAAATCCACCTCATGTTCAGCTCTAAATATTTTTCTGACGGAATAATTTGGATTCTGTTTTTTTCGTTGTATCTTTGCAGAGTGTAAAAGGCAGTGTAATGTTCTGCAGCTGCTTGTATAATGCTTTTTCCGGCTTTTATCCCATCTAATCCCATCTAATGCCTTTTGCATTTGATCTTCAATATTTTTCTTTTTAATATATTCAATTCTTTTTAATATATTAAAATAATGTCTGAACGTTGAATTCATTATAACTTTTTATCCTTAAAAGCTACAAGGTCTAAAACGATATATATTCTTAAAAGTAGGAGTCTAGTAGCAACTATTGGTTTAAATTAAAAAAAAATCAATTGCGCAGTTTTTTCTTTCTGGATAGGCAACTCCAAGGGGTGACTCTGATATCAGAATGGCCCGTCACCCTAAAAAGTAGTTTATTTTATTTAAATCGAGGGTAGCTGTAATTATTAATAGTTTTAAAAAGATAACAAATCCGTCTATAGGTACTATATCTATCTACGTGAGTTACCTACATGAGAATCAAAACAATAGGTCAGTCATTATGTAATACAACATTCTTAAATCTCGCGTCAATGCTTACAAAGCGTACACATTTTTTTTTCACAAAATAGCATGTTTTTCCTCAATGAATTACTTATATAATTAAAATATTGGTAATACTTAACTTTAATCTATTTAAGTTAAGACTGGTTAAGATTTATGACTACCTATACATTGTTTATCTAATTATTATTGGGTAGCACTATTTTCTATTTTATTAAAAATTGTTTTGACTTACCGAGACTATTACAAAATATTAAGCCTAGCAAAAAAAGCACACATAATCTATATTCAAACATTGTGTTATTTATTACAAATCACAGAAGGAAACTCGAATACATAAAAATGGACTACAAATCGACTAGATAAACGTCTTGACCCTAATACGGGGTCAAAAAATCTTGTCATGACCTCGATAAACGGCGAGTTTAAACAAATGTTTTGTTAAAGTGGAAAGAGGCGAGTTCGAGTTACACAAGTTGAAGACTACGTACGAAGATTACGTATGTAGTTCAGTGTTGTCAGTTGGTTGTCAGGTTACTTTAAATCACAAATTGATACCAAAGACACGATGAAGTAGCAAGATCACATAAAAATATCGAGTAGGTAAGTAAGTAGGTAGGTTTAAAAGTAGATCATTATTTTGAAGCAGAAGAAGCAATTTTGAAGAAGATTTAGTAAACTCTTTAAAATATTAAGAACTTAATATACTTGATAGGATAGAAATAAACTTTACTGTACAGTCAGCATCAGAAGTAGATTAATCTACCTTTTAATGCTGACATTACATCGACACAAATGAAGTAGTCAAGTAGGTTATACCACAAACTGTACAAATATACAAATTATCCGTGTTAGTTATTATGATGAATAAAAAACCGAAAAAAGGACATGTTCTTTTCCCAATCGATTTTGCGTTCTATACTAGACATACACGTTCAAGGTTGAAATCAATTAGAAATTCGAATTTTGGGTAGTTTGATCTGCTGTCATCTATTTCAAATATTTTTTATTTGTATCGTACAATGGTGGCCTTATCACTGAAAGTAATCTCTTCCAAGCAACCTTTGGATTGACAAGAGTACATTTATTCCAAGAAATGATTATGTAAGGGCTTCATTAATAGGTATATTGGGTCTCTGTCTTAGGAAAGGATTTCTTAATATGGATGGAAGAAAGCTTACGAAGTTCGCAAAGCAATGGCTGATTCTTGAACAGGTGCCGCCAACGGTATGGTTTCTTGAACTTTTTTTTATTTGATGTAAATAAAGACAATGTATGTACTTAGTTGTTCATTCTTAGATGAATAATTGTATGACACATACAATTTATAGGACAATTTTGTTTGTGCATATAATTGTGTAGGAGAGTAAAATGTATGGGATTGACATAAGCAATCGAAAAGTGATCGATTGCTTATGTCAATCCCATACATTTTTTTACTTAGCGATAGCGAGAGCGATTGTCGAAATGCATGTTGTCTAAAGCCTCAGGTAAACAAGAGCGTATATGGCGTGGAAACCTGCGCAGTTGTGCGGCATACACGCTCACGTTTACCTGAACCATTCACCTGAAAAGTTAAACCTGGCATGTAAATCAGCGTGGATGGCACGATCTATACAGTATTGTGTACAGCCATGTATAGTTACTACATCACGAGCATTAATAATAATATTTCTAATGTTTACAAAGTGTAATTATTTTTCAATTAGAGCAATCTACGGAACCAAAAACAATGTAGATAGTAGGTAATTATTACAGGTATAAATATTATAGGCATTTTTTACGGGGCCTGTCACCTAATTATCGAAAATTGTTCTGGTTTAGCAGCAATAAAATGAATTAATTGGTATCGCTTGTTATTTTACCCTTCACTTTGAATCGATTTTTTTGTGTAATGCACAGGTAATGCATCATTTTCGCGCTTTATAATTAGTAGGTATGTGTACCTAGGTACTGTTGTGTAGGTAAACCAGTTTCCATTAAAGGAAATCTAAAAATATGGTTAGGTACTTGGTATTCAAAATTGATTTTGCAGTGAAATCGATTGTTATTGCCGTAAATAATCGATGTTTCTGGTTAAGTATGTACACAATCTAGTAATAATGTAGTGAACATTTTTACTTAATCTTGATGTACGCGATTATCGTGGTTTTAACACAAAGCTTTGTAATTTGCACAAAGGTTTACGTTAAAACCACGATAATGTGTATAATATAAAAATAAATATCATATTATTTTATGGAGTTAAAAAGAAGCTTATAAAAGTAAGCTTCTTTCAACTCCATGAAATTATAAATGAATTGAAATTATAAACTAATTGAATAGATTCAATTTCTGTTACTATCACATCCCTCAAATTAATTTGAATGACAGTGACAGTGACGTTATATTTTTGTTTGTGTACTTAAAATCAAATTATTCAAAACCAAGTTTGTTTTTGTTTTCCTCCTGAGCCTCAGACCAAATAATTTGGTCTGAGTCCTGACCTGAGCAAGAATCTTGTTTTTCCTAACTTGAAATTGGCAGAAATGGTTGTTTCCTTAATACAATTACTAATTTAATGGCTAATAAAAGAAGAAGAGGAGCAGTACTTAAATATAGAAGAGCAAGAATCTTTGTTCACAAAAATTACTAGTGAATTTTAAAATTTCTGTAGTTATGTGACGCAATAAGAACTTATAATACCCATCTTACAAATAAAAATGAAAACTAAAGTATCATTAATTGAAATAACGCTATATTTTGGGGTGTGGATAACAGGAAATTTTTATTGTTTATATAACCTATTTGTGGCACAATATGGTGAGTTATTATTAAATTAGTATTTAAATAGGATATTATTAAAAGAGACCCTTTAATTAAAACACTTTTTTCAGATGTGTATCGTAATGATTATAGTACATTATCTTCTTTGGGAGAACTCAAACCAGGTTGGAAGTTTATATCAAGGTGGCAAGATGTATCCGATATTGAATGGAGTAGCTGGAAATTCTTCATTCAGACAGCTTGGTTCTATTTATTGATTCAGTTTTTTATGTCCGAACTTATAAGAAATATTGGTCAATTTTTTCTGAAGTATTGGTATATAACTTCAAGTGTAGCTTTCATTATCTTGCATATGGGTATAAGGCAATTCATTATAATATCTACTCAGCCAATAATATTTTCCTTTATAATATTTTCTGGGGGCAAAAAAATCTGTGTTTGGTTAGTCAGTATTCTGCTACTCATAAGTTATAATTCTCTAAAATATAAATACTTTTTTTGGTATTATTTAGATCGGGACGATTTACAAGATGAGGAAGTTTATCTAATCCTTTTTACGGTAGCATGGATAAAACTTCGGTGTATTAGTTTTTGTATAGATTACATAGAAGAAAAGGAGAGAATGAATGAACATGGTGTTAAAAATTTTAATGAAGCATTTCAGATAGTACTCAATATGTTTAGTTATGTTTTATATACACCACTCCTGTACATTGGTCCAATAATATTGTACGAGGACTTTCAGAAGAGTTTTTCTTCACCACCAATCAAACTGAGTTTGAGACTGAGGAGATTTGTTTGGGATATGTTTCTATTTTCTACTTATACATTTTTACTTGACTGTGCATTTCATTACATATATTTCATGGCAATGCAGAGTGATGTCGAGGTAAATATGTCTTTTGAGTTAATATTTTTTAAATTTATGTTTGTTGTACAGACAATGGCAGGCCAGGTTACCTAAAAGTGTTAAATTCCTTTAAGAAATTCTTAATTTTACTGTGGTTATAGTAATTTATGTGATATTCACTTGGATAATTGCAAAAAGTCTAGCGAAATACTATACACCTTGACTTAACATTTTGGTTGTCTTGTTTTGTCCTTGGTCACTATCAAATTGTTGCCTTCTGCCGTTGTCTGCCAGAAGAGTCGGTGTGATTAATTAATTTATTGAAATATTTGTTTAAGGCAATTAAAAAATTACCAACAATTGCATTATGTGGTGGTGGTCTTTGGATGGGATTAGAATTTCACTTAAAATATGTAGTTTCATATGGGACAACTACGGCATTTGCCAGACTAGACAATTTAGATCCTCCACCCACACCAAGGTGTATAGCTCGAGTTCATGTGTACTCACAAATGTGGAGATATTTTGATGTTGGCTTGTACAGGTTTTTAGTTAAGTAAGTATATCACATCACATTATAACCATTTGTTTGTGTTGAAACTTGTTACATTTCTAATTTATTAAAAAAAAATTGTTTTATTTTCAGATATATTTATAAGCCTACACTGGGATTGATGAGTAAGCATTTTAACTTTTCAAGAATTATCAACAAACTGCTATCATCACTTTCAACTTTCGTGTTCATATTTATGTGGCATGGTATTATATGGAATATATTTGTATGGTCTATTCTTAACTACTTAGGTATTACATTGGAACATTTTGGAAAGGCTATTTCTAATAGTCACAATTATAAATTATTTAAGACTAGATTCTTAAGGAGTGATGCAATGGAAACACGATTTGTTGCTATATTATGTACACCATTACTTGCTTTGTCTGCTATATCAAATTTCTATTTATTTGGTGGTACCAGTGTAGGTAATATTTATTTTGAATGCTTTACACATCCATCCTTTTTTAATTCTATGTTAGTTAGTATTTCCTTATATTGTTGTTGCCATGTGTCTATGGCATTGCAAGATGTGCCTTCAAGAACTGCCAGTACCAATTTTGTGAAAGAAATGTGTTCAGAGAAAAAAGTTAGTTAAATTTAGAGAAATATATATCATGATAATTGGATATTAAAATTTAAATTGCTGCTTAGTTTTGAAAAGAAAAAATCTTTGCTATTCAATTTATAAACGAGTGAAAAGTGAAACTGGTAGCACATAAATTGAAATTAATGCGAGACTATTAAACAAATATCTCAAATTGCATTTATTTTTTATCATCAAATCTTTCTAAGGAACATCGCACATCGCACGCTGTGCGGCGCTGCTGGCGATTCTTTATGCGTGTGAAGTACCATACATCGGACGTGGCGCGGTACGGTTGCCAGCCGCGTAGATAGTACTACCGTCAACACGAAGTGTCAGGAAGCATTGCTGATAAACCGCGCCGCACCGCGTCTCTGCAGATCAACGCACATCGCCGCGCCGCGTTCGTTGTGCGGTGCTCCTAATACTCAATTTTAGATTGTAATATTTTCTTGTACTGAATGTGATATGAGGCTATTGCCTTTGTTGTGATTTAACAATAATTTCATTAAAAATTAAACTGCAGCGTAAGTTCGTACTTCTTTTATTGTACCATTTATAAAGCAATCAACTGATATGTGTTAGATCCTTTTAGTAATAAATAAGAATGTATGTGCATTGCTTCAATCAAGTCGCTGGCATCTCCTGGAATACCAGCAGCTTTATGTAATTGTATCATTTCTTGTCTTGTGAAAACATCTTTTCCTAATTGATGGGCTCTTCGAGTTAGTGCATCAAGGAACTTTTTTAGCTGTAACAAAGATTGTTTAAAATCAGTATTAAATTATTTTTACAGTACACAAATTTGTATTTAATTTACAATTACACAATTTAATCAAGGATACACAGTAGTTTCTCTCAGTTCTTTTTATAATAACACATGTTGAGAGACCCCATTTTTAATTCAGTCTACTGCAGAATTTAGTGTGGAATTACTATTTTTACTAGACATTAGCTAAAAGCACAATGCGAAGCCACAATTAAGATAAGAAACAGTACAAAATATATTAAGTTTAAAACTTACTTTACTCCTTGAGCTTACACCAGACCCATTAATTGATCTGGATAACTGAATGTTGCCAAATTCATCACTGAAGGTATCCATCAAACTGTGTTTCACCAGGCTTATGACGTCATTGGCGTCTTTAACATTTGCTTCTTCTCGTAAGTCAACTCTTGCGCGAGCCTGCAACAAGGTAAGGTCAACAGAACAAGTTAGACTCAATTTACATAGCAGTGGAAGCGAATTTTTGTTATACCTATAGTTCGTAAAATTTAGCTTGATCGCTGCGACAGCTGTCATCGACCACATGCCCAGCAAGTTTAGAATTTTGTAACAATTATTTTACGAAAACGTCATACTTTATTGACAGGATTGCAAGAATAGTGTTGTACGCGATGTACGACTAAATAAATAAATCTACGACTAAATGAATAAATCGAAAATAATATTTCGAGATAACGGTATTTAATTTAGTGTACACTACATAAAAACATAATAAAATGTGTTACTTACCTCGATCTAAAAAATTGATCCATTTTGCTTAAATTTATTTATAGAACAATTTTACATACAATATTTTGCAATCATCGTGTTTGATTTCCTTATAAATAATTCGCTTTTTGTAACAATAACATGACATACGAATTTAATGTAATTTTAATAAAAATGTCACGTTATTGTCAAAAAGAATCGAATTATAGCCTGTTGAAATTATCCAAACAAAAGCCACATAATAATAATCGATACTTAATTAATCAAATTGATTCTATAATATTATCATCTATCAACATTGTCCCAGCCCTAGGAATGTGACTTTGACATCTGTCGCAGCGATCAAGCTAAATTTTACGAACTATAATACTAGAAAAAATACACTGAAAAAAGTCGCGACTAATCAAATCCAGCACCTTTCGCAATCCGGGCGGCTGTGTTAACCACTACGCCACCGAGGCACTGCTTTTCGCTGTCGAATTTTGTCAGTGCTTGGTGCTTGTTTTTTATAATTATAGGTATAGAATAGTTTTTGCGTTTACGAACGCGTAAATATTTTAATTAATATACTAGAAAAAAAACACTGAAAAAAATCGACCTGCCCCAGGCGGGAATCGAACCCAGCATCTCCCGCATGTTCGATTTCGATTTCCAGGCGGGAATCGAAATACTCTGTTCTATTGTATTATTGTTCTATTGACGCCGTCGTGGTGGAGTGGTCAGTAACGCTGCCTACACATCGGGCGGTCCGGGTTCGAGTCCTGGTAGTGGCAAACGTTAGTGTGATCAACACGAATATTTGTTCACGAGTCATGGTTGTTTATATATTTATTTAAGCTTATTTATGAAATATCTAGATTATTATGTATATTTGTCTGTTATCTAGTATCCATACCACAAGTTCTTAATGATACTTAATTTGGGCTAGATATTTGGTATGAGTGTGGAAATATATTATTATTATTATTCTACTCTGTTTTATTCTTAATTTAATGGCATCAAGGGGACAAATAAAGATTATGCATTTTGCTAAAGTCAAGTGAAAATGTATTGAAATTAACAATAAATTGTACGGTAGGTAGATTGAGTTAAAAATTCAGTCTCACAACACGTGTTATTACAACAAGAACTCAGGTGAAAAGTTCATAATTCTACTCACTTGTGTTAATCTAATGCATGCTTCTAGCTGCCTAGTGGTGATAGGAGCGCCATCTTGCGAGTTGCCTTGGTGATTGTGCCTCAGTTCCAAGTAAAAACTCTGCAGAGCGTTTGCTGCGTCCGTACTCAGTTTGGGGTGGACGTACCTCCTTGCGTACGCGATGTATTTACGAAGCAAAACTATTGGCAACGTATCTATAACCTCGCCAGGCTTCAATCTTAACCTTTTACTGGAAACAAAGCTTTGTTAATTTCGTCATTTATAAAGGAGATTTTTACTTTCCTATATACGTAGTACGTAGTATAGAGGAAGTCTTGTAATCGTAAAAAAATCGACTTCGAGATTTTGACGGATTTACACACGATTTGGACCTCCCTGAGTACAAAAATATTTTTTTGGAATTATTGTGTGTGTGTGTGTGTGTGTGTGTGTGTGTGTGTGTGTGTATGTGCGTGCGTGCGTGTGTGTGTGTGTGTGTTGTGTATGTGTGTGTGTGTCTGTGTCTGTGCGTTAGCACTAAACTCGAGTATGCTTGACTTATTGCAACCAAATTTAACATGCATGTATAACATCAAAATATAAGGTTTCTATCAAATTTTGAGTCGTCGATCACGAAAGTTAAGCAACCAAGTGCGTGGTCGGTATTCGGATGGGTGACCAAAATTTAACATGCATGTGAGTGGTCTCCCCTTGACTTTCTCGCATACCGGAAACGACTCAAAAGTTGACAGAAACCTTATATTTTGATGTCAAAATTAAGGTTTCTATCAACTTTTGAGTCATTTCCGGTATGCAAGAAAGTCAAGGGGAGACCACTCCCGATTTTTTTATGTTAAATGGTTGGAAGCATAGATTTATAATTACTGACGTTTATATATTAGCAATGACTAGGGCGAGACCAAAAAATGCATCAATGCGCATGCGCTCAAGATAAATAGTACCATAGATTTCAATGCAGATTGTTCAGTAAATTACCTCAAAGAAACTTTACTATCGTACTGACTCGTGTTGATGCTAGTGTTCACTTCAGTGTTTTTAGGTTTCTTAGACTTATGTCCACTGTGCAATGCTAATACGTGCTCCGAAAGCATTGCATCAATTTTCTGAAATGTGTTATGACATTAATTATTTACACATTATTTGATATCAGAATTTTATACGAGTATAAATTTGTTTAATGGAAGTTTAAGATTGCTACCTCGTCAGGCTGATCCAACAAAATAAAAACTAAATCAAATCTTGATAGTAGCGCAGAATTGATCTTTAAGTTTTCCGCTACAGTTTTAGCTCTGAAAAAATTAAATATAGTATTATATTATCTGTGTTAATATCAATTTTGAATAAGTAAATGTTCGATATTAGTAGCTCATCTACAGGTTGTTTGGTACGTGTGGAATGACAATTAGCCTCAAAAATTTAAAATTGTAATGTTAAATTCTATTTTATTCACACAAAAAGTTCGATCAGTAAAACAAAACTTAAGGGCAAAATTAATTTTACAATTTCAGTTTATACATTGAACACAACTAAATATAAAAATATATCATCAATCATGAAGACTGTAGCCTGTCATACATTTCTTGCCATGTCACTTTCTAGTGACGCCTATGCTGTACAACAAATTAACTAAAGACATGGCTGTATGGACTAGACTCCTTTACCTTCCTTTAAAAGGGAGAATTAAAAAACAAATTGTGAGTGTTTGACGCGTTTTCTTGGCGTTTGTTTGTTTCATTCAATAGCCCCCCATCCACTAGCGTTTATTCCGTATGACTTGTCATCATGGATAGACTGTAGAGAATCATCGTAGGGATAAATAAAACCGTTGAGGCCACTAACGTCATATCTACATGCTTTCCTGATACTTTCTATGTAACAAGTCAAGGTTGTCGCGTCGTACAGGCGCGCCAGAAGAGACAAAAAGATTTTAACACCGTCAATCTTTCGCGCTTTGCCCATCCACTAGAATTCATTCCTTATAGATTGGACATAGATTCCGCTAGTGGAATGGGAAGAGGTCTGTGCCATTCTTTTTTTTTTGCTTGACAGAGAAGCTCTTGGCCTTCATCGTACCTTATGGTAAGAGATGATAAGGCCGAAGATGAAAGCGAGCTCACCTGGAATCCCAACCACAGAGGGACTGGCTAGCTTATCATTATTGTTGGAACACAAGAATGCTGTTATAATTATTATTAGAGCGACAGATTTTGATAGATAGTAGTATACAGGGTGAATTTTTCAAGTGGGCCTTCAGGGCCAAATCCTAAACTATAAGGAATATCGAAAAAAGCTCAAAGGCGCGACTCCTTTGAGCTTTCTTTTTTTGAGCCCGATTTTGATGATAACAAAAACTGCATCATTGTCTTTGCCTTCCCGTAATAAAGAGACCCTAGAATTAAAAGTGAAGAGTAATAATTTGACCTTGAAACTTATAAATTTTTCTCTTTCTAACCACTAGAGCACATGTGGTGTGACCGTCTAATACGTCATACGTACGTACGCCATCCTATTACTCGTGGGGAGAGTTAGAAAGAGACAGGTAGTAAAACGGAAACATACAAAAGTTACTTGGGGTCAAAAAGTTGTCTTCACTTTTTATTGGTGGTGTGGCTTCCAGTTTTACCTATAAATTTCTTGAAGAGGCCCAAGAATTTAATCGCATAAAGAAGAGAATGGGTTATCATCAAAAATTATCTAGTATCGTTAGCTGCACTATACCTATTATAGCTCCCCCCTGAAGGATTGGCCGCCGCCAGTACGGTGGCCCGCGCCGCCAGACTGCAAACGACGCCGCCCTTAGCTATGCTTACTCTGCGCTGCTCCATTGCCTCCAGGAGACTGCTATGGTGCGCTGTCATCTATTCGTTATAATCATAGATATAGGAAACTGTAGATCGGCAATGTGAAAGAGAAAGAGAAATTCGAAAAAGCATACTAAAGTTTATATTAGAGCGAGATAGACAGACGAGACCTTTCCACGTACACGCAGGCGGCCTGTCAGTCACGTAGAAAAGACAGCATAGCATAACTTGGCAGCGATGAAATATTTTAGCAATAATTAGGTATATTAAATGAGCTTGAAAATGCAAGGATATGAATCCTTGCATATAATACATACAAACTTAATAATGACTGCTACTTTAAGGTAACAAACATATTAAACAGGGCCAATGAAATCACAGGTACTATAAATAGTGACATGTTGACTATAATATTAACAGTAGGTTAACAAACAATCTTAGACCATTTTAAACGGGACGTGGCAAGCGAACGCGTTCCCCTCTGCCAATGTACATGAACAAGCGTTCATGTCAGTTTTTAAAAACTAGTTTGCCGCGACGTACCGAGCGTCATTTCGAATTCGTATCTGTCGCTAAGCGGACCTGGTAAAAAATATTAGTTGCGGAGTGTTTTCTTGTAAACGACGACCAGAAAGATTAAAGTTATCCTAAAACGGAGTTGCTTATCACACGGAAGTAATTTTCTATTCAAATAAACTACTGTTTCACATAACAATACAATTTTTCATCTACAAATTTTGCGACAAAAACAACGATATAACAACGTTAGGCGTTATGGTGGTACGCGGGTTAGCCGAGCACGCGAGTGTGCGCTCATAATAGCGATTAAATTTTTTGCAACAGTGTGCACGAGTGAGTAAATGTGTGCTATGCGTGTTTGCCTCGCGTCTCGCGAAAAACGGCAGAATGTTTTCAGTACTAAATCTGCGCTATGCCACGTACAGTGTTAAATAGTCTAAGCAAACAATGTATTATTGGCAACTATATACTTCTATACGAGTAAAGTAAGTGATTACCTAATTATTTGTGTCTGTGATTGGTAGGTTAGGGTTATTTTTTATGACTGTTGTCATAAAAAAAACCCTAACTTACCAATGTAAGGATGTTTTTGGTAATCATGCCAATTTAAATTAAAACAAAACTTTAATTTTGAAAAATCTCAAATTCATATAGCTTTGTCACCGTGTTAAATACATGCCATTTGTTAATATGTATTTACCTTATCCAACTCATCCACGCAGCAAACTCCTTTATCGGCCAAAACCAGTGCTCCAGCTTCGAGTGCGAAGTCTCCTCCGGCTTCGCGACCCAACGCGACCGTCAGTCCACCAGCCGAGGCGGAAGCACCACAAACGTATACACCTGTAACAAGTAAAAATATTCCTTAAAATAAATAATTCGGTCCTTCGAACCGGATTTTCCAACAAAACCTAATTCATTATAAAATTCTAAATTGAAACCGCCAGTCCACCAGCTGAGGTAGAAGCACCACAAACATATTAAGAAGTAAAAGTATTTTCTCAAGTGTTTTGGTCTTTCGAGCCGGATTTTCAATCAAAATTTATATACCTAATTCTAAATAAAAAATTGTTCATTGGGAAGTTTTTGATGATGTTTGTTACTTAATGCGGTCAAAAATACTTAAATGGCATTTTGAATGTATTTCATTTGAAAAATAGGAACATTAAACAATAGTTCTACGTATAGGATAATACCTAGTATAGTATTATATTATCTGTGATAATACTAATACTGAGCAAAAGTAGAGTGTGCCATCAAAGTCAAGTCTTAATAACGTGTTTTACTTTATTGTCAAGAAATTAAAACACCTGTTTTTAATCTGTGTATCACATGCCCTCTAACGATACGAAACTACGCCTTGCCTTGTTCATAAAAACAGCGACGCACTACTTATCATCACTTTTTATTTGGTCTGAGATTATAGTACCTTTAATGTCAAGTCAATTGCTGTTTCGAATGAAAAATATACATTGTATACTTTCATTTTATGTACATAAATTTATCAATAACGATAATGTGGGGTTTACCTCTAGGTGCCGCATGAGCGGCTGCTTGTAATAGCTGTGATTTTCCCAAACCAGGGTCTCCCACTACAAGTATGTGGGGATTAGACCTGGGTCCATTTTCATGTTCCGTTCCACCTATAAGACCCAGAATAAGGCCAGCCTTCACTGCTTCATGCCCAAATATGGCAGGGCAAAGGGAGTGTACTAACAATCTGAAAACATCTTCTGATGCATGAATTTCCTGAAATAAAGAATTGCTGATTTGAAATTTAGAAAACACCGAAGCAAAAAGGCGTGTTCTAATTTTGATGTGTGTATCTGTTTGTGGCATAAATTGAACACATAGAATTGCAGTGATCAGTTACGTACCTGTATTGCATAGTAGTCCTTTAAAGTAAATGCTAAGGTTGGATTGCTTAAGTTTCTTTGGCTATGTATAGATACAGCTTCTATATACAATTGAAGTAATCTCGCAGCTCTTTTACCATCCTCACCACCTTTGCTTTCTCCTCTGACCTACATATTTATCCAAAAAATCAATTATCATTTTAAAGTTTACAATAATTAAAATTGTAATAGTATTCCAAAATCAACAGAAAAAGCTACAAAAAACAAGCTGAGCAGGTATAATTTTTCGTCATTGAGGTATTTTTTGTCCATTTGTAACAGTTCCCTATTCAGCTATCAATGCACAATTGCTTGCAGTTGCATTGTGATAATCTGCAGCCTACCTGCACTATACCAGTTACTGACAGTACATCCCCGGGACATGCAGTGCCAACTAAATCGCCTTGAAGTTCTATTTCAACGCTTCTTGGTATTGTTCCTGATATACCCTAGAATAAATCAAATACAAAAATCATAACAGCCTTCATAATTCAACCCAGTACTGGGACACAAGGCCTCTCCTTGTCATCAAAGGAGGTTTAGGCAGTAGTCAACCACACTTACTCAATGCAGATTGGTGGATGGAGTATAAGGAGGTCAATACCCCTTTGCTGATCTATTAGTCGCCTTCTACGAGACCCATTGGAGGATATGGGGTGATGCTATTCTACTCTGCCGGCATCACATCAAATACAAAACAAATATTAGTAAAATTAGTAGGTGTAAGAAGATTGTTTTAGAAGAACTAAAATCATCTGTGACTCTATTCATTACTGTGAAGTATTTGAGATTATCCTCTCTTATTGATATTATCCCCATGTCATATATGACATGAGGATGCTTTACTAGGTGTACAGGATGTTTTGGATATAATGAAATAAACACCTACCTATGCTAACATAGCCCTATAAATAGTATGGTGCTATTAAAAGATTTCCAAATTAATATTAAATTTTTGAGTTTCCTTCAGCACTATATTAATATTGGTATGTGCTCGCTTGTTATACCATGTACAAAAACATCATGTATAATGGTGGTTCAGTAACAAATATATCACAAACCCTATTACTATTAGCATGATAATTAATACAAGTTGACTACCAGAAAGTAATATTAAATGTTAGGGCCAAAAGCAACAGATCACTGCGGCGTAACAATGCCAAAATTGTGGGCAAATTTTTAAGTAATAAAGGTGTGATTAGCGTGTTACAATGAGATATACAGGAAAACCAAGGTCACTGAAAGAGCCTAAAGAATTGTGAATCTTAAATGGCAGATGGCAGGGCATATTGCGAGGAGGACTGACGGTCCTCTAGTTGGAAAACGCAGTGTTGGGAGGCCCCCACAAGGTGGACCGACGATCTGGTAAAGGTCGCGGGAAGCCGCTGGATACGGGCAGCGCAGGACCGACCGGTGTGGATATCCTTGGGAGAGGCCTATGTCCAACAGTGGGTCTCTTTGCTGAAATGATGATACGCTACAGATTTAAGCATTGAGGCATCGCACTGCTCTGTTGTGTTTTGGCTCTTAGGGTAATATGTTACCTGTGATTGAATTTCTTGGATTTTAGCTACTTGCCAGTCTGTAGTGTTTGTAAAGGGGGAAGATTGTAATGGATCAAACCTTGCTCCCCCATTGCAATTTGGACAAACTGTTGGTGCTGTTGATTGGAAAACAATTATAAACATTTTCAGATTCTAAAATGTTATGACTTTATGACAGTGGAAAGATAGGTAATTTTTAATACCAAATGAGAATTAATCTATCTACCTATATAAACAAAAATCGGAAGTGGTCTCCCCTTGACTTTCTTGTATACTTACTGGAAACGACTCAAAAGTTGATAGAAACCTTATATTTTGATGTCATACATGCATGTTAAATTTTGGTCACCCATCCGAGTACCACGCACTTGGTTGCTTAACTTTCGTGATTGACAACTCAAAAGTTGATACAAACCTTATATTTTGATGTTATACATGCATGTTAAATTTGGTTGCAATAAGTTAAAGCATACTCGAGTTATCGTGCTAACGCACAGACACACACAAACACACAGACATAATTCCAAAAAAAATATTTTTGGACTCTGGGAGGTCCAAAACGTGTAAATCCGTCAAAACAATAAAATTGACAAAACAAAGTATGTCCGGGTGTTGTTTGAAATATAATTATAAACTATTTCTAAACAAAATAGATACATTTGATACTTAATCTTATTAAGGCTCATCAAATGTATCTATTTTGTACCTAACCTTTGTCAAAGGAGAGAAATATAAGACTCTTCATCTCTGCACATGCAAGACACTCTGTGTATAAAGTGCTATTACAATTGTGACTGTATCACCGTTAAGTTGCAGTGTGTAAACACTCTTATTTAAAGAATTTCAGTGTTTCTAATCTAATTAAATTTTATTTCATGACAAATAAAAAAATATTGATACCTGTAAACACACCCTGTGGTTGTACAATAGCTTGAATACCATGACAGCTTGAGCATTCAAATGCCATTGAAGTACAGATGAGGCCCACACTCCCTACTCTAATCACTGTACCCTTTATTGTTACTAATTTACCTGAAAAATAATATTTAATGATATTCAATAATACATGTAGAGACTGTTTTGGTAGATTAGTCAGTAATGAATAACATATTGAGGTTCACTAAACTTAACTAATTATTTATTTGTTATTAGTTAATTCCAAGGATAACATTTATTACACCTTATAATAAACTAATAACAAATACTAGGTGAGAGACCCATATGTCGTCTGGGTAGGTGCCACCACCTTTCGTATTAATGCTGTAAAGTAGTTCGCTGTGTATCAGATTGAAGGGAAATGTAGCCAGTGTAATTACTCGGCATGGAAGGCATATCATCTTAGTCCCCAGGATGGCAACGCACTTGCAGTGTTAAGTGATTTACCCTTAATATTGCAAGTGTCTATATGTGACGGTAACCACTTAACTCCAGGTGGGCCTCTACCTTGTTTGCCATCTCGTAATATAAAAAAATAATTGTAAAATAAACTGCAACTACTTAATACATATACTACATTTGTCTCTAAATATTAATGTACTGTGCTGTAGTAGGTACTTACCAAAATAATTAACTTTTAAATTAGACAGAGGAATAACTGGTTGATGATTCAATACTCTGACTTTTATCTTTGATTCACATTTCAAACTCTGAAAATAAACAGAAGAACATAAATGCTAGTATAAATACATTTTTCACATAAACAGAAAATAATTATGTTTTACCTGGTGTAAGCAATATTCCAAGAGATGCAATGTAGTTTCAGGCTTGTCAAATAAATCATTACTAAATGTTGACCAGCCAGTGTTGAATTCAGAGTCATTTATTAGACTTTGCACATCCAAGGGTACGCTTCTGGTTTGGTCTATTTTCTCCAAATCAAATAAACTTCTATTTTTTTCTATAAAAGTTTTAAAATGTTTGATATTTTCTGATATTCTTTCATTAGGTGGATACTCTGAAAACAACATAAAGTAAGAAAACATTAATTTGTAAGCAAAATATCATGGTTAATGAAAATACATAATTTTAATACTATTAAAATTGTATGCTATTTGATTTTTGCGGTAGGTAAACTTATGTAAGAGTTATTGAAAATAATAGAGAAAAGGGTATAAACACTTGTAAAATTACGAGTATTTCATACTGTCTATAAGTATATACAATTTTTAATGTAAGTACCTACTCTGTGATACTGTCTTAAACAAGACAACCAATAATTATTATGTTTTTACCTTCAGATGGAAGATATAATTTCCACAAATTATTTTCGCTATTTAATGATAATACTACAGGTAACTGATTGGCAGGTGCTCTGCCAGATCTTGTAGCATTCGAAGATTTGGTCGTTCGAGCTGAAAATGTTGATGAATTATTGAGACTTGTATTATCAGCTCCACTGTTATTTTTGTTAGATCGAGAAAAGTTATTTCTATAGCGTCCTTTCCAATTGCGACGCATAGTTTACAAGATACGTAAAAATATTGTAAATAAAAGTTTTTGATTTTTCTACAACTACAAGTTATTCTATTCTTTCCGTAGGTTTCTCTGTCTACTATTCTTTCTCTTTCCCGCTCAACGTCAACTTATTGAAATGTCAATTTTGACGTTTTTAAATTATTTTTCTTAAATTCTCTTTATAAACGGAATCTAGCCCATACAGCTATGTCTTCAGTATTTTTCTTCATGAAGTTTGCATTAACAAGTTGACTGTCCATGCATTTATATTTTTACCTAAGAGCATAATAGCTCTTAGAGTTTTACCTACAAACTTGGGTACCTAATACAAACTAAACTGGCTTTTGTGAGCTGGACGTTTGAACTAGAAAAATATTTTAAGGAATTTAAAACACCAATGTCCCGCGTTTTTTTTATTCAGTTTTATAAGGAAATTTAAAATTATTTGCTTCTAAAAAGTTCAATAGACTTTATTGAAACAAGGAAAATAAAATGTTTTTTTGCACATGAGGCATTCTCTTGGTTTGGGCATTCTCTACTTACCTGTGTTGTCTTTTTCATGCTTCAGAATCGTAGGTACAGTTTTTGTAGCAAGTAAATAATTCATAAATGGCCAAATATGACGTCCATGCACTCAAAATAAGCCATGACGTCCATGCAAGAAGCTTATATCTAGGTATTACCTTCATGCATTAGGTTGATGTAATGCATGAACGTCATGGCAGAGTTGGAAATGTTTTACATAATATTATAATGCATAATTCGGACAGTCAACGTGCTTAAAATGTGTGCACAAGTTTTAATGCATCTATGGAATGCTTGGCGAGAAATACTTAGATAATTTACCTACTAGGTAAATAATTTAAGGAGAAATTTATTTTTGAGTTATGGCATTATTTATAGTACGCCAAACACTCGCAAAGAACATAAATTATTATACATCCAAATATGGCTGTATGACCCGCAATCCTTTGCTTTCTGATTAAAAGTTACAGTTGGCACCAATTTTAAATAAAATTTAAATATCGAATGTTTACAAAACAATTTACTTTTGCGTCGATTCGTGCGTGAAATTTTCAAATTTTCACAACGTTATCCTTGTGAAAGCTGTGTCAAGAAATAATTTGAATTTCTAATCGTTAAAGCTTGAGTGATGTCCGGTGAAGGAGAGGAAAATCTACCTGATGGTGCTATAGTAGACGACGGTGGGGCCGATGCGGCTGCCGCAGATCATGATGCAGATATAGCAGATACCACTGTTCGTATTGATGACGTCGTTAGGAATTTTTCTAGAAGGCAATCGGTGTTCCCTTCAGAAATTGGGGAAGGAGAGCGCGTAGAGATCGATAGATCTGCCTTAGAAGCTATTTTGGACGTCGGATCTCGTTTACAAGACATTCAAAAGAAGAGCAAAGTGTCAATGAGTACTTTGGGGTTGGCTCACGAATCGTACAAAGATAAACAAGTAAATTAAGTTTCTAATTAAAGTAATTGTTTCATTTCAATATTTACACATAATCTTTCTAAATTTATTTCTATCTATGATTTATAGGCAAAAGCCAAAGAAGCACGCAATAATCGCATGGGAGGTATAAAGACACAAAGTAGATTTTTGCTAGAAAATTCAGCGTCTATTTTGAATAGAACCGTTGAATACGTTATGGTGAGATTTCCCGTTATTTGTTTATCATATTTATTCATAAGAATTTTAATTATTTCATATTTTATTTTTGTAGGATGGTGTTTATGATGCAGACGTTCACATCGATTTGTTAGATAGTGCTGTAGCTGAAGGCGGTAGAAATTGTATTGTTCTTTGCGATGCTCTACTACCGCCCTTAAAAATGGGTAAGAGTCACTTTTACTAAAAGCTTGTAAATAAAAATAAGTAACTATTTTCCCATTTGTTACCAAAGCACATACCTAAGTAGGTACCTAAATAGCAAAGTTGTATTATTGCGTGCAGCGCGCTTTTTAAGATAATACATGCACTTTTATAGAAAAGTGCGTGTATTATCCAATACACGTACTTTTCTATGAAATATATATAAAAATAATTATGTATATAGATACATAATTATTTTTATACAAGAAAATAAACAAGGAGCTAATTCAATAATATTTTATTTTAATGAAATATTGTTCTGAGTTCCGTTTGAGAGTGAGATGTCAGAGTTCTACTAGAGTAAAACACAGGGTTCGTGATCCTGACGTTATATATGCGTCTATCCCTTAGACAAAGAATCCTGTAGACTGGGCATCCGCGTACACCCTGTAAGGGATAGACTGAGAGTTGACATGACAGTGACAGAAGTGACTGAAGTCAACAGAAGAGGCCAGGTTTTTAAAATATTACCCCATTAAATGTTTAAAATATTTTGATTTGCCTTATTTTTAAATGTTTGAAAAATGTGTGTACTCTCGAGTTCATCTCCCTTCTCATGACTGGATGGACGACAATAGGATTTTTGAAGTGCGCCGTGCGTCGTGGTGGAGTGGTCTGTAAAGCTAGCTAGCACATTAAGCAGTCCGAGTTCAAATCCCTGGTAGTAGCAATCTCTCTACAAATCTCTCTAGCATCTCTCATATTATGGTCCGGACAATATAGGCTACATTATAACCGACTTTTATAATAGGAGTCGATTTTTCCTTGTAAATTATTGATTTTAGACGACTTTTTCTTTTAAGTTTTTACACAAACTCATGTTGTGGTTGCTAAGCAACGAGAAAATAATTAGATTAATATTTCCTCGTTGCTTATAGCAACAACAACAAATGTTTAACACCATGGGGTAGGTAATGTTGCCTATCCCATGGTGTTTAACATTAGTTGTTTACGTAGTGAGATTTCAGTTTTTAAACTTAGTTTATTATTTTGATTATCCTCGTGGCGCCCACGAGTATAATCAAAGAAATAAACAATCATAAACCCGCCTAACACTCAATTCAAAGTATTTATTGGTTTATAGCGTGGTAAAACGTAAATACAAAGTATAATACGATTTTGTGGTACTCCTTTTCATGGTATGTATTTACAGCTCGACCAACAGTACGTGCTTGAATATCCGTGAATGTAAATAAATAACGACAACGATAATTCCAAGAATTTATTGGTTTTTATAGCGTGGTAAAACGTAAATGCCTAGTGTGATACGTTTTTGCGATGTCCTTTTCATGGTATTTACAGATTGACCAGCAGTATGTGCTTGAATATCCATGAATATTATGTCCTAGAAACCTGAAACATTAAGATAACTTAAATCTTTGTATTTACCCAACAACAAGGACAGCTTCAAATTATATTACTGGTATCCCTAAACTGCAGTATAATCCAGAAAAATAAGAAATCTACAAAATGACGCTCCGACAGTCAAATTATATAGCAATTGACAACTACAACTAAACTACTAAATTTGGTCGGATTTCTATGACAATTATTGGACAATAACAATATTTTCGTAAGCAAATTTTCATGATTTTTTTAGTTTTCTATCAAGCTTGAGATCCTATATTATTCGATTTTAATCTAAACTTTATTGTATAATGCCAATAAAATACTAATTTAAAGTAGTTTTCGTACTTACGAGTAATAACTTATTTTCTCGCAATTTCGGTAGCTACGGCTTTTACAGCCGATTACACAACAATGCATTGTAACAATCACAGGCAGGATATAGTTTCCAACACTTGTACGTTTTACACACTGATAACAACACTTTGTAAACACAAATATTTTGAATATTTACTATCACCAACAGTTTGTTGTGTCGTTGCTTTGACACCAAAATTTTGTGTCAAATAAGCGAAAAGTGAAACTCTGACAAGGACAAAAATTATAATGAGTACTCTTTCACTCTTATGGGTATCTGTATACACCTATCCTTCTTACACTTAGCTGTCAAAACTCATGCCAAGTCTACAGGATTCTTTGTCTAAGGTCTATCCCAATCCCGAATGACAACGTTATTACAAGTGTTACCTAAATTAAAAATAAACCCTGACTGACACTCAATACTCGCAGGAGAGAGTATTGAGAGTCAGTCAGTTGAGAGTCAAATTGACTGATACTAGGGCTACTGTACCCTTAGTATGAGTTTTGATAGTTTTTGAGCTCGATCAAACGTATCGTCTCTTTTTATACATTGCCCGCTGTTTCTGATAGTTTACGCTAGAGGCGCTAGTGGGCAATGTACGAAAGATGCTATACGATTGATCGAGCTCGAAAACTATCAAAACTCATACTAAGGGTCTGATCACTGTCTGTCTTTAGATGTAGATTGTACCTACCTACAAAACAAAGTCGCTTTTTCTGTATGTGCGCTTAGAACTCTTAAACTACGCAATGGACTGCAATGCGGTTTTCATCAATAGATAGAGTGATTCAAGAGGAAGTTTTAGAAGTAGGTATAATTCCTTAAGGTTAAGTAGGTACGTAGGTACCTACTATGCGTGCGGCGGTATACAAACCATTCATTGAGATGAGACTATTCCAATGATCCCAAATATGATATCTGTCATGTAATTTGGTTAGGAGTTGGTTACTCTCCAGGTTCTAGATGATGCTGTGCCATCAGAAATATCATGAAAGTTACAGCAAACTAAATATCGATCCATCAGACCTGTGCAAGTAATCAGTTCATAAGCATATTTCAACCGCACACGGGTCAAGTTGTCTAAAACGCTAGAACAAAATTATATCTATTAATTTATTTCTATCAAGGGCCTAAATACAAAGTAACTTGATTTTATCTTCAACAATGACGAACTTCCATGCAAATTTTCATCCCATATTTCAACCCCTTCAAGGTTATTTTCGCAATAAAAGGTAGCCTTTGTCCTTTCGCAACGTCTAGTCAATATTTGTACCAAATTTCATCAAAATCGAAAGCGCGAAAGGGTGACTTTATTTAGTCTTCCATATGACCTTTCATTCCCACACGGGTCCAAAACTCTAGATAATAGTTATTTATTATACAAGAGTGGAAAGTTCCTTTTTAACCGCGTGCTCAATTTGGATGACCGAGCAAGCGAAGGATTCTAAAGTTGAATCACGAGCGCAGCGAGTGATTCTAAATTAGAATCCTGAGCGTCAGCGAGGGAAACAAACGAGCACAAGGTGAAAAATCTTTCCACTCGAGTGCAATACGTAACTTTTCATCCCACCTCAGCGAGGAAATGACAAAATAATCTTCATTCTAATCATAAATTTGGCACCATAGAGGTTACATTAAATAGGTTTAATGACGTTTTGAATTTACAATTATATTGAGTACTCATTATATGTGATGTTCTAAATTCAAATCTACTTTGCCGCTCAAGCGAATAAAATAGAATTTTCCAGCCAGATTTCGAAGCGCAAAATTACACTTTCCGAGGTGGTGGGATGAAAAAATAATTATTTAACAAGTGCTTAAATTCTAATTTTATGGTTGGATAAATCCTTAGGTGTGAACATGGAACGCCAAAAATATTAAACTGGGATCCAACGAAAATAAATATTATCTTCAACAATGAAGAACTTTCATTCCATAATTAAACTCACTTCAAGCCTTTTTTTCGCGATAAAAGGTAGCCTATATGTTATTCCGATGAATTGGGTTATTGTAAGGTTTCATTCAAGTCCATTGAGTAGATTTTGATTAACAAACAAACCTTCAAATCAAAGAATTCCCCATTACGCAACACTTTCCCATGCGTTGACCAGTTTTTTTCAAACTTTAATAAGTTAGGATCAGTTCCAAGGAGTAAAACTCTAATGCCAAATCCTATAGCAGTATCTAATTTCTTACTGACGTCCACCAGTAATGGGCCAACGGAAGGTTTTCATTCTTCCTATGTAGTAGAAACGGATGCCTAATAACCTTGTTCAAGTGGCTCAGTACCCTTAGTGTAAGTTTGTTTTTGTATAAAAACGTAACTATTGAGATACGCTAAGAGCTCAATTTGTATTTGAAACATGATTTACGCTTCTTTTCGCTAGGGGCGCTACGTATTCATGTTTCCTATACAAATTGAGCTCTTAACGCAACTACAATAGTTACGTTTTTTACCGAAAAAAACTTACACTACGGGTACAGTGCCGATTGGGGTGTGTGTATAAAATTATAATTATATTCCAAGGCACTGGTTACAACAAATTGTTTTCTTTTGGTGCAAGCTCTTGCCCTTCATCTTGCCTGCAAACTTATCTGGAACACTTAACTGAGGGATTGATCATCTTATTTTTAACTGCTTTTTACTCAATAAAGATGTAATGCTGTAACACTGTTGTTATGGCGGCAGAAATTTATAAGGTGGTGGCAGTAGTAGAGGTCAGTAGCTAGCCCGATGGGATTCAAACAAGCAAAACTAGCACAAATTTGTATACCACTGGGGATCGACGTTGAACTCAGGATGACCTCTGGATCTAATTCCACTAGCATGGAGGCGGTAAATCACTAAATTAATGTGAAAATATGTCCTCAAGGTTTCGTCAGCCACTGATCCTAAGTTCTTCTCTTACCTTGCTCACAATTTCATTTGGGGTCGTTGCATTACAGCGAGGGTATAACAATTAGTGTTTGTGATGGTTTGTTTTAGAATCGGGCAGGTTTGTACCCAACCAAAGGGGTTGGATGGAGAGGACGTATTTGTCTGATGCATCTACTATAGGCACTGAAGGTCGGTGCGTAGCCATGTACAGAATCAAGAACAAAGCCATTGATGCGAAAAATGTATCTGAAGTAAGTAGGTACAGTAAGTAAGTATACATAAATAATTTTACATGGGAATAAAGCAAGTGATTGGCTTACCAAAAATGAGATTTTCTTGAACTTTCCTAATTTCTCCGGAGCCTCTTGAGAATATAGTTAACCTTTCTGTGTGGGAACTATTTACTTAGTTCAGTATGAAGGACACGTTCGCTAAGAACTTTTCAAGTTACTAAGTAAACATAAAAGCGATTTCTCTGAAGGTCTGAAAAGGTACTACAAGACATTATTTAACAAAATATTCCTACCTACACATAATTTTTATATGCCATTATTTAATATTTTTCAAATTGAATCATCGATGTCGAAACTTCAATGTTTACCCACCAAACATAGATGTTTATAGGTTTTGTAGGTGAAATTTTCTATTCTCCTATATTTTCTATTTTCCTTCATCCAAGTATCAATACTATTATTATTAGTTTGGATAGTGAAAGTTTTAAAGCTACGCATTAATAAAATATGTATATTTTTAACAATAACCTGGCAAACTTTCTTCTAGGACTACTATTTGGTATTTTTCAACATGGATCCTGAAACAGATAACGTGGTTTCTGGTATATTTAGAACCTTAGACCACGTCTATATACCAGCTCTACGCGTCTGCAAAGCTTGGGGTGATATTAATCCTCCGAATCCCAAAAGCGATGATATCATCAACACTTACATATCGAAGATTATGTTGTTCATTGATTATCTTGCAAGTAAGGAACCTTAAAAGAATATTTTATATATCTCTACTCTACCTAATGATAATTAAGTAAAATACTACGACGGATTACACGCCAAGTGTGAGCCAGTCTGCGCTAGCCGTGTGGGTACTCTCGTACGGTACATACGAGTAGCTCGTACAACAATTAATATTTTTTATGGCATATTAGCATCACCCAACACCGCTGTTAGCCGATAGAAATATAATAAGAAATGATAAGTTTTTTAGGGGTTGTAAAGATTATTATAATATAAACCACATATTAGATGATTATCAACTCATTAATCCCTATAATTTAGTTAAGTCGTTTGTATTAGGAGTGGTTTCGCGTTGGTATTCCTTAGGTGTGAACATAGATTTCTTCACTAAAACAGTTCAATACTTGCATTCTTCGGTCATCGAGACAGTTTATTATTTACGACGAATTATACATTTTATTCATAAAAGTGGCTATGTACCTACGTTATTTCTTATTGTATTATTAAAATAGACAAGATCTAAATAAAAGAAATTTGTTGTTTATTAGAAACGAAGATTGACCTGGATTGTTGCACTAAGTTTAAAATAAATCTAACTTTATATGAAGAGGAATTAGCAGACCAAGAAAAGATGAAAGCTGCCATTACAAAGACACACGTTTTGGAAGAGATTTGCAGTTTTGTGAAGCAATGGGTCAAACAGATTACGATGGTAAAAAGAGTTAGATAGCAATTTTAAAACCACTCAAAATCAATGATAAGTTTTCGTGTTGTGCGACACGTGTCTTTACCACATAAACTTTCTCTATTCTTATGGATGCATTTCATACCTTTCGAAACTAGAATATTTATGCGGCATGACATGATTATTATCACTTCTTCACTTCACTTGTTGCACTTAATGGCAATCGGTTGTCTTTTATAGATAACAACCATTTCTGCCAAGCTCGAGTTAGGCCAAACACTTGTACGGAGAGATATCCGGTGAAGGTTGCCAAAAGTATGAACTTTATTTGGGTTACCTGTAGTAGGGACAACACAGAACATTAACACAAAATCAGCACATAAAATAATTTAACAATATTTGAGGGGACAATGATTATTATCAACGACGACACTCGCGATAACAGGTCAAGCGCACGATAGAAGCGGCACGCGCATTCTCAATAATGTCAGGGTCACTACTAATTTTCTTACCTTTAAAAAATTTAAATGTATATGAATTTATATTTAAGACAATACTGGAAATAGGTGCATTATTCTTAAAATTATTTTTGTAGGTACTAGTACAAAGTCAACAACTTAGACGGGAGCCATCTAATATAGGTCCATTAGCAGAACTGGATCATTGGCGTCGTCAGCTTACCACTTTTACATCTATCATTGAGCACATCAAGAGCGATCCTTGTCAAATGTACATTCATACACTCATTAGAGCTAAATCTAAGCTTATAAAGGTAAAATATTTCGATAAATATATTGCTGTCAGGGTAGACTTTAAGCCGATGGAAATTTAGTGCAGAACATAAATGTTACAGAAATGGAGATTGCTGGACAATCAAGTGACTGATTATTATAACGAAGCTTATGATAATGTCAAATACTTGTATGCATTAGAGAAGTACTGTGAACCGTTGTACAGGTAAATCGACTAATAAATACCTAAATAAAGTAACTTTTTTGCATAAGGGTAAGCAGAGAGCACTTGTTTCTTGCTACGATCTTTACATATTTCTTTCGCTTCATCTATTTTCATCACAGTCTTCATACATCTCGGTTTCGAGTACTTTTGTTTTGACCTGGCACTTTGTAAGACTTAGATTTGATCCATAAACTTTCGCCTAGGTCTTTCTCGTCTCGCGTCTCCGTTCACTTCAGATTCATAAATCCTTTTCGTCAATCTACTTTCACGCATCCCTTCTACATGACTGAACCATTTGAGCATTTCTTTCTCATTTTTTTTCAGTATACCTTATTTCAAACCACACGTCTATCTTACCTTGTAATTGTATAGCCTGTCACTCAATTTTACACCTACCATACTCCTCACGGGTCTCATGTCAATCGCATTTATTCTGATTTCATGCTTTTTCTCCCATAATTTAATGAAGTAAGAAAAAGAATAAAGTAGAATTTAACAGAATATACTTTCTGTATCAACTTTTTGGACTTTCATTAATGACATGATGTTTAAAGTTGAAATTGAAATATATTTAGAATAAGACAAGAATAACATAATGTGTACTTATCATAAAAATGACTCTATTAATATTCGTATATTATTTTAACCAGATGCGAACCTCTAACTATGCAACAATATATACCCGGACTTTTGTATACCGTTCGTATGATATTTGCGACCTCCCGATATTACAATACGACAAAACAAATATCAACGCTGTTGGTCAAAGTTACAAATCAAATTTTGAACATGTGTATGGACTATTTGACCAATAACGGGAAGAAGACAATTTGGAACCAGGACAAGTTGAATTTTATGAAGAAAGCTAGGGTATGACTTGTTTTAAATATTTAAGAGATCAATTCGTTAAATACTTTTGTATTATCTTATATAAGGAACCTAAAATAATAAAATGAAACCAATACTGATAACAATAAAATAACATATAGCAAAGATAGAAGTTTTGATTTCTTCCAGCTGTGCCTTGGTTTATATGGCTTTTACCGAGAATGTTATAGCGAAACCCAAAAGGAAATGATGGAAGCTGCGGATGAAAGGCCGTTTGATTGCTCCGAAATGTATATATTTGGGAAATTCGAAACGTTTCGCAAGAGATTGTTAAAGGTTAACGGGTTTTCCTTTTTTATTGCGACCTCGATGTCGATCCTTTGCCGGAAAATTAAATTACACTCTGGTTTTAGATAATTGATTTATTTCAAACGTATATCACGTATTATGTATTGAATAAGACCACTTTGGAAGGAATAGAAGAATATGCGGCTATTTTTAATAAATTATTCAAACAAATTTCGACGAAAACTTATGATGCTTTAGATCACAGGTATTACATCAAATCTGAGGTGAGGTAGTAAAGAATATTCTGACTGGATATATTGTTGGTTTTTGTTACAGACGTCCAGACTTTGACAAGGATTATAAAATATACAAAGATGCTGTTGCAGCGCAAGAATTACTATTGGAAAATTTCATGATTACTGTAATATTATAATTGTCACGATTTGAACTTCGTATAAGTTTAAAAATCTATTATAAAATTTAACTTGCTGTAGCTAGTCTCACAGGAATATCACTACATAATTGTGCCCCCATAATAGTTATCCCAATATCTTTAAACTATAACGAAAGACTCGCACAAAGATGCTTTCTTTATAATATGGTCAACACTATTTACTCTCCTTTTTTACAGAGTGTCAATAAATGCCCAACGACAGAAATAGCTTTACATTTGCTGGCAAGATTCGAAAAATTAAAGCTTGAATGTCTTTACCTCGAAGATCAATATTACGATTTGATAAGTAATTACACGGCAGAAATTGAATCTATTAGAGATAGGTACGATGGATATAAGTAGTTATATACTTAAATTGTATATAAATAGCTGGCTTATCTCTAGACAATATTATGTAAAATACAAAAAGGTTTCTCCCATACATACATCATGTTAACGAGCTTCAATTTCAAACGAATCGGTCGAAAATCACTACTAAGCTACAGTGAGCTCAATTTTCCATGCGGGAAAATTTACGATCAGCTTCGTTTCATATACGTGTGTATTGGATACTTAACCATGATGGCCGTATACTTTAACTCTTATATTTTTTAATTTATTTTCGTTTTAGAAATATGTATATTCTATTTAAGGTACAACGAAGAACGTGAGAACCCAGAATTGCCAAGGAACATGCCGCCTGTATCAGGCAGGATAATGTGGATACGATTCTACGATAAAAACATAAAAGGTCCCATGGAGGAGTTTAAGAAACAAGAGCTCATTATTACGCATATGGTGAGCAAACTTGATATAAATTGTAAAACTTGGATTTGTTAATTTTGCACACTTAATTTTGCTGTAAAATTAAAAAGACTGCCCAAAATCTTTAGATTGATTCCTAAGTATGATGTAAAATATATGGTACAAACATTTTTTTATTACAATTGTGTGTTTCAGAATACACAAAGATGCATCAAACTGTATAATGTTATGTGTATAGTGTTTACTGAATTTGAATTGATATACCACGACGCCTGGGCTGAAAATGTTGGTCAGGTGAGCAATATTTATCCAATTTAATTTTTAAACATTTTATCTCATCCGCCGCTTTGTGTGAGGGTGTACTTAATTTAGGTATCCAAATCAAAATAATAAGAGCAGCTTATAAAAATCCCATACTTATAAGCTGCTCTTATCATTTGGATATGATAGAATACCTTCTGGAAGTTTTATATGTATGGTGGTTATAGACGTGGAAATTAATATGAAGGTAATGTTTTACGAAATTTTACATAAAAGTCGCAAAAAGTCTACAATAAAGTCAACCATGGTATACGTTATATCCATTATGTAACGTAGCTTTTGGACCACTTGCTTCACCAAAGAAATGTTATTTCGTCCATTGGCATTGAACCGTTTAGGATAATGGATACTGACGGCAACAATTCCTCTTACTGATATTGCCAATAACACTTAACATCAATATCTCAAACGAGCGCTGGTGACCTAATTTTTATCAAGAAGATGAGCAATACTCTTTATAAAATCAAGTGTAGACATATGATTTCGTTTTAGGTCCGTCTGGGTCTTATTGCGCCACTCTTGATAAGACACCCTACAACAAATATGTATATAGTAAATTTTAATCTTTTTATACCTGAATGTATCCGGGAAGTGGAGTATATGTGGCAGTTACGTTTGAGTGAGTAATTTAATGTAGAAATTTCAAAAACATAAAGGCCAATTGTATGGCAAATGTTTTATATTTGTATTTTTTAAATATAGGTGTCCCGGATGGTGCTCAAATCGTGGCTTTTTGCAAAGATAAAATATTAGGAAACTTTGAACAGATGAAATTTTTGGTTGAAAGAAATAACCAGATTAGAAGGTGACAATTAATATCGTACAAAATAAGCCAAATACTTGAGATACCTTTAATAATTGTTTAATTATACATGTTGTAGGAGTATGCCAAAATTGTACTTGCCTTTGCTACGAGCGCAGTTAATCAAGTTAGAGAAAGCCTTTCAGCCAGGATTATCTACAATTACATGGACTTCTTTAGAGATACCCGCTTACTGTGAGCACATTGAGAAAGTTTTAGATGAAGTCGACCTTTTTGTAAAAGAAGTAAGTATGTTTTAAAGTGAAGTATAACAATTTTATAAGATATTCATATCATCGTGCTTGATATGATAATGTTGAATTTAATAATGATTCTTCATTTCTACAGGTAGTAGATATGAAAGAAGCTAGAATAGATACTATATTACAATCGATTACAAAAACTTTACTGGTGTATTTACCCGAAAAAGCTGTGGATCCAACCGTATTTTACGAAGATAATTTGGTTCGGCGCGACGAAATTGGTAAATATTTTTAATAACAAAGCGTAAAGTAAGCGTAAAGTTTGCCTGATATTTAGCATTTACTGTAGCTTTGTGCTTTTGTTGTGGAAGAATAATTTGGTCTTTATGTTGGATATTCTTTAGCCAAGAGTTAACCTTGAGTAGCTGGTCCAAATTTGAGGATCGCAATCAGTATGCTTTTTAAAAAAAATATTTATTAATTTATGATGACTTAAAATATATTTTGCATAATGTTTTTTTGTATATTTTGTAAAATAACGTTGTCATTTTCAGCGGCAGAATTACAGCAAAAGTCTTGGAATGCAGAAGTCGCTGTAATAGAATTGATTAACAAATTTTTAGATAGTGTACCTTCTAAGCAAATAAATGATCTAAAAGATAATTGGTAAGAAAAGTCTCCATCTTTTGCATAAACTTTTGATTGGACGAATTTTTGTTCACTGCATTAAATGCCTAATGGAGTCAGACAAATTTATTCCAATATAGCGTCCTTCGATGATGACACTGTTTTGTGTTGATATATACTGTTTACGGATGGCTCGCGGTGGGCAATTAAATGTAAAAAAAATACGATATTTCCCAACACATGATCTATTTAATTTATTATACGTTTTAGGTTGGATATTGAAAAGGCATTGAAACAAGTAACATCGGCTACAAGGGTTTTCCCAGAAGATGCGGGTAAGTCATGAATTTTCTCAATGGAATGTAATGAAAGGCGGAAGATAATATTGTAAGGCTGGATTTAGTGCTACACGGATGGTCCGTACGGACTACCGTACGGACCGCCCGTATACGGACCATTCGGTCGGTTGATCGTTTAGTGTTCTACGGACCAACGTACAGCTCGGATAAGTATAGTCGTGCAGAAAACATAAATGAATTCCTTTTTAAACACCGTAATTGCTGCCTACTACTTAAGGCGGTTACATAAAAAGAAGAATAGAAGGAGGAAGATTTTAACATCCTTAACATAATTGTCAGATCGGGCGACGTTTGAGAGAAAGATTCGCTAGTTATTTTGTATATACCACAGGTGCAGTACCTTGGCAAAATAATTCAATATTTTAATTATGTAATAGTAGATTGTATAACAAGGGAGCAAAATAGTATTTTTATGGCGAGGGATTCAAAGTACATCGCCCGAGGGAAAAATAATTTGCTCTCGAGTTATATACTCTACTTTTCATCCCCTTTCTATGAGAAAATAAATAAAAGACGCTGTTATGTAAATTAATGAATATATTTAATTAAAAGAAGACATGTGAAATGAAGTAAAAATAATTACAAATTTAGGTATATTTATATTGGATACGCTAGCACAATTATTAAAAGTTATTGACACTGTTTTATTTGGGATCGATATTGTTGTCGACTCATCTACATTTTGAGTATTTGTACGACGTTGTTAGCTTCTATAGTTATTGTTTCAGGAGTTAATGCATTATCACTTTCATAACTCGAGGTAGTAGAACTCATTATTTTTGCAAAATACAATAAAATATGTACTGAGATAACAAGAACAGAAAAGTAATTCGCGCGTTTTTTTTTTTTTAGTTAGTGCCGTGCAGCCAACACGTACCAGCCAGCAATTCATACAATTTGCGTTCGATTTCTATGAATGATATATGTTCTAAATTTAAATCACTTTCACGCCCGCTAAAAAGTTCTTATCGGAAAAGAGCTATTTTGTTCCCACTTATAGAGGAACAAAGCGACACTTTTCGAATAGAAGGGATGAAAAATAATTTGCAATAAAGTAGTTGTTCATTAAACGATATATCTAAACATAGCATGTTATACCTCTATCCACGCATGTAGTTTGGCGTCACGATTTTTATAAAAAATATCGCTAAGATCCCTTAATGATGGTTGACTTCGAACTTCTGTAATGACTCGTTCCGTGTCTATATTTGCCACAGACATTGTTCTTATTTATTTATTTAACAATTTTAATTAATAAATAACAAATGAATTTTCATTTTTTATTTCGACAGTACCGTACACACGTCCGGTTGGTTTTGCGTCCGCACAGAACTAAACGCTTCGATTACATGCCTAGCGCGTCCTGATACGGACGTCCGGAGCACGGACGCGCTCGACGGATGGTTTTCCTCCGGATGGACGGACGGTCCGCGGGCCGTGTTCTACTAAACGCAATAGTTGATTTCGTTGATTTCTATACGATAGCTCCGGATGACAGTCCTCCGCACGGACCGTCCGTGTAGCACTAAATCCAGCCTAAGTATTCTCAGCTTTTGATTTTGTATTGTATCGTTACTTACAAATTGATATCTTTTTTTCAGCGTTTATGGAAATCGAGAATCCAGATCGATTTGAAATTGTGCCCACTTTAAATGAATGTAATGAACTTTTCGCGTATTTTGCAACAAAATGCTTAGAAGCTCTTATAAAATGTACACGACAAAGTTTAGATATATTGCGGCGAAGGGCGTCTGTTTCAAGGTAAGTTTTGAAAAATGATGTCCATTCACGACACCCACCACAAAGTGCTTAACCATGAAGAAAATTTAAGAAACTAATGAGTCAAAATAAAATAACTATTTCAGTTTTCTTACTATGACAATCGACCCTGAGGAACAAAAGAAGTTGAAACCGCTTATGTTGACTATGATGTATTTACAAATACCTAGAATATTAATCAAGCCGACGTTAGAGGAGATACAAACTTCCTTTTCTCAGGTATGTTATCGCTCAAAATTTTATATAGAGCACTGTTCCTGGGGAAACATGTCAACAGTACCGGGTATGGTATATACCTAATATGGTCAAGGTGGCAATGTGTGTGTGTCAATTAAAAGTATCGGTCGATGGCGCCGCGGTCGTGCTTTTTTCCTACGATCACAAAAGCTAAGCTATTAAGTGCGCGGTTGGGACTTTGATCGATGACCGAAAATTTTTCATCTCGATTTTCCTCCGTGCTTCGAAGAGCATGTTAAGCTGAGGGTCCCGGCTGCTACAGCTTTCTGACACCAGGCTAGCCTGTATCAGGTTAGCCACTCGAAGTAGAAGATGAGGTTTAAAAGTATAATAATATCTATCAGTGAAATGTCGTGTGAGTGAAAAATAGAAAATAATAAGCAGACCTTTCTAAATAGGTGGTGTTAAATTGCATCATGGATATTCACCGAAACGTATTTATGTGGGGGCAACAAGAGTTATTGAAAAAGGAAAGGTTAAAAGGAAATTCATTGATTGCAACACGAAGTATGAGTGGTAAGTTTTAATAAAAACAAACAATGCCTCATATAAAATACATTAACTCACATCCGTTGTTACTATTTTAGCGGGTTCAAGATCGGGTTCCAGTATGATTTCTGGTGTCAGAAATTATTTTCGAATGGTATCGGAGCACAAGGATATTGTTAGATCAGTAATGGCGTTACAAGGAATGATGTATATGTATAAGCCAGACATTGAAAAGTTATTGAAGGTAATTTGTTTCCTCTATTGTAATTCTGTCGTAAAAGTATGTATAAATTAACAAAAAAATTCAACACTATTCAAGGGTTACGGGAGATTTGCTCATTTGTGGGCGGAGAATAGAGTGGATCAAGTGCAAGAATTTGTTGATTCTAATCCACTGAACGTTATAATACGTGATATGTTTAAGAAATACGAAAATCAGACAGATGAAGTTCTCAATTTACCTGAAAGGCATATCATAGGGTCTATTGAAATCAATATGGGTAAATTTTTATTAACGTATTTTCAAATCGTATTTATGCTATTGTTTTCACTTTTTAAATTCTAATTATTCTATTTCACTTTTAAGATAACATAAAATTAGGTTTGCACGTAGAATCAATAGAATGGAAAAGAATACTGGGTAAACTTCTAAGTCAAGCGTACAAGGAACGGGTGACAAAAATGATGCAGTTTATAAATGATCGAATGAAAACTATGTCAAAAAAGATAAAAGATTTAGACGATGTCAGGGTCGCAATGATGTGCCTTGAATTAATTAGAGAAGAGTTTATTGGGTATGTTAAAGACTAAAAATAACTACATAATTATTAAATGGTTGAAATCCATTTTAATAATTATGTAGTTATTTTTATAAACAATTTTTATTTACATAATAGCATGGATATGGAGTTAGATTTGATAGAAGAGAGCTATGCTACATTTTTTCAATTTAATATCGATATTCCCAAAGATGACGCGGACATGGTTTATGGACTTCGTTATGCGTTCCAAAATATGCTTTTAACGGTACGTATTGAAATTATTCCCATTACGGTACGTATAGAAATTATTTCTTCAAGAAAGCTCGTAATACTTAAAAATATCTTTTATTCAGTCCCAGCAAGTTCAGCAGAGAATAGTGGACATGCAGGGTCCACTTCAAAAAGAATTAACGGAGGGTGTGTCTACTTTCAACTCGGACGTTTTGAAGTTTGATGCCGACTACGATGCTTTTGGTCCTATGACACCTGGTCTTAGTGCTAGAGAAGCTAGCGACAGGTCTAAAATAGAATAATAACAAATACACACGATATAATTCCTATGAATGTTATTATCCTAACAATATGTCTGTTGTAGGGTTATAATGTTCCAATCGAGATTCGATGAATTATGGAGAAGGTTTGAAATGTATTCCAATGGTGAAAAACTATTTGGTATGGAAGTAAAAGACTATCCTATACTTCATCAGAAGAAAAAGGAGTTTAATTTACTGAGCAAATTGTAAATATTACAATACAAATAATTTACTGGTTTTCATTTCGAGTAATAAGTGGGAAACAATTGTGTATGTTAAATTTAACTACTTCCAGATACTCCTTATATTTATCAGTAATGAATACCATTAATGGATATTTTGAGACTCCTTGGGTAGAAATCGATATTGAACAGATTGTTGCGCAATTGGCAGACTTCGATTTGAGGTAAGTATAGAAGTTAAAGCATAGGAATTTTGTTATGATTATTATGTGTTTTATATCAAGTTTATTGATAATTGATAATATAGGTTTTTTCAAAGTATCTATGTTATTCAGATGCCGCAAGTTACCGAGGGGAATGAAAGACTGGCCAGCTTTTATCGAACTAAAGAATAAAATCGACGATTTCAACCAAACTTGTCCACTACTGGAATTGATGGCGGATAAATCTATGAAAGATCGTCATTGGCGAAGATTAGAAAAGTTACTGAGTGTGTATTATTTACAATTATAGGCCTTAGTATGAATGTTCATAAAAATCAAGTAGATAATTATGTATAATGATGTCTATTTATTGTTTTATACAGATTGTGTTCTTGATGTGGAATCTGAATCTTTCACCTTAGCCAATGTAATGGAGGCACCTCTTTTGAAAAACAAAGAAGACGTTGAAGTAAGTTACCGTTAAAGTTTTCGTCATATTATAGTCTGAAGTTATTATTAATGCAATGTACATTATCTAGGATATATGTATAAGTGCAGTAAAGGAAAAAGATATTGAAGCGAAATTGAAGCAAGTGATAGCTGATTGGGCTTTAATTGATTTAACATTTGCACCGTTCAAGAATCGTGGCGATTTACTGATTAAACCTCAAGATACTCTAGATATTATTACTCTGTTGGAAGATTCATTGATGATCCTGAATTCTTTGGCATCGAATAGGTAAGTATTGTTAGTATTGATTCAATCTAAAGGTGGGCATCTGTAGGATAAAATCATTATTTATATAATTACAGGTACAATGCACCCTTTAAAAAAGATATAATCTTGTGGATAAATAAATTAGTCAGTACCAGTGATATTTTAGAGAAATGGTTACAAGTACAAAATTTATGGATGTATTTGGAAGCTGTATTCGTTGGAGGTGATATTGCAAAACAATTACCCGCTGAAGCCAAGAGATTTGGTGTTGGTTTTATTATTGTTTTGAAAATTATTATTATTAATGATAGAGTGAAAGTTTTCCTTGTATTTGTAATTGAAAAATGTCTTTATTATACTGTTTTTAATGTTTTAGACTATTGACAAAACCTATGTCAAAATTATGTACCGCGCTCGTGATATCGTAAACTGTGTCGAAACTTGCACTTCGGACGATACTTTGAAGCAACTTCTACCGCACTTGTTTGAGCAATTGGAAGCATGCCAAAAATCATTGACGGGCTACCTGGAGACTAAGCGGTTGATCTTCCCACGATTCTTCTTTGTGTCTGATCCCGTACTTTTGGAGATTCTTGGACAAGCATCGGATCCCCATTCAATTCAGGTTTTTGTCCTTTTATGTTGATAGTTATAAACACAAAATGAGATGTTGTTCGATCTCATTTTGTGTTTATAACTATCAACATACATCCACATAACTATCAAAGTACATCGAGCCATTTATTACTGCGTTAGTAGTATAAGTTTATGAATGCATATTTTATGACCAGTCCTGTTTTTGTGATTACCTTGTAACACACCGGTATCTTAAGTCCCCATGACAATTTAAATATTAAAGACTGTAGCATTTATTTTTTAATAATGTAGAGTCACTTTTGCCATTTCTAATATTATTTTTCAGCCTCACTTGCCCAGTATTTTCGATGCAATGTACACGGTAGATTTTGATGACAAAGAGAGGATAGTAAACATGAACTCTGATAATGGAGAATCTATCCCACTTGATAGACCTGTGGTGTGTCTTGGAGGCGTGGAGGTACTTTGTAATATATTATATACCACACCTGACCAGAACTACTTACTTCGGGCGGTTTAAAAAGAAACCTTCAAATCGCATATTCATCGCTTTCGCCTTCAGCTCAAGCGTCAAATACCTGTGATCTGTGGCATTCTTTGTTTTACCGCCCTATATAGTTAATAAATGTACTATTTTCGCTACAGCATCAATCGATCGTTTATCTACATATTTTTTCTATAAGACTACTATTTTATTTAATGAGAAAAATATTTATAATTTAACGTTTATTTTTCTTATATTATTGTGAGAACACCATAATCAATATTATTTTTCTTGGTCTTTTAAATATTCTTAGCTGGGCTCAATAAAATTTTCTTTTTTAGATTTGGTTGAATGTTTTACTTGATACAATGAAGGACACTGTTAGAAATGTAATTGCCAGTATTTCGCAAACAATGGCGGGTGATCCTGAATTCGAATTTTTATCTGGTTTCTGGAACTTCCCTGGACAGGTACTACAACTGAACAATCCTATTTAAAACAAATAAAAGAAAAAGCAAATTAATTATGTTTTAACTTTATAGGCGGGGTTATTAGGAATGCAAATCCTTTGGACGAGTGATGCCGAGTACGCTTTAAAGAAAGCTAGGGCAGACAAGTTTATTATGAGGTTAACTAATCAAAAGAATTTGGATCTTTTAAACGGTCTTATTGATCAGACCGTGACAGACTTGGCTCCTTTAGATCGAACCCGAGTGGAAACAATGATAACCATTCACGTCCATCAAAGGTATAGTTTTGTTCCTTCAAAATTATAAAACAGATTCTTTGTTATTTTTTGCAAACTTATCCTATTGTATTGAAATATTATTCAGGGATATCTTTGATGATTTGGTAAGGATGAGAATCAAGTCTCCAATAGATTTTGAATGGCAGAAACAGGCTCGTTTCTATTACTATGAGGAAAGCGATGATTGTGTCGTGTCTATAACTGATGTGGATTTCTTATATCAGGTTTAAAAATTGAAATAATACGTTAATTTTTAATAGTTGTTTTATAATTAAATGAGTGTCAGAAGATTTCTACCTAAGTATAGTTGATACCTCAAGATGTAAATTCCATGCGATGCGATTTTATTTTATTATGATACCTACCTTGCTAGCAATTCTCGTAGTTTGGACCTAGTTCCAGTTCTTAGTGTTCTTATAGTTCTGTCTATTATATTTCTGTTTGTATTTAAGCATCGTATTAGATAACAGATTTTTCCAATTCAGTATCCAAATTTTCATCTTCAGTAAGGACATTATCACTTTATGTTCTCCGCTGATTTAAAGTTTCTTTAATTAGTGAACTAATTGAACTAATTTCGGTGCTATTGATTATAGAACGAATACCTTGGTATTACTGAACGTCTCGTAATCACACCACTCACTGACAGATGTTATATAACTTTATCGCAAGCTATTGGTATGAGCATGGGTGGAGCTCCCGCAGGACCTGCGGGAACGGGCAAAACAGAGACAACTAAAGATATGGGTCGAACTCTTGGGAAACTTGTGATCGTATTTAACTGTTCAGATCAAATGGATTTCAGAGGTGAGTATAAAGGCTCTGATGAAAAAATTAAGTTATTTAAATATTCGTTTTTTCTTATTTATTATGGCTCCATATTTATAAAATCTATTCTTTACATGTAATAGGTTTAGGTCGCATTTATAAAGGATTGGCTCAATCAGGAACTTGGGGATGTTTTGATGAATTTAACCGAATTGAACTACCTGTCTTGTCAGTAGCTGCACAACAGATTTACATTTGCTTAACAGCTAGGAGAGAGAAAAAGGAATTCTTTATCTTCAGGTAGCTTTATATTGATATTTTTTACCGACACTCGTCATTGTAATTTTTTTTATATATCTTTAGTAGAATTCGAATTTATCAGTACAAGAAGGTCTCAGATGCAGAAAATGTGACTTTCCTCACTCATGGAATGAAACAAATTGAGAAAATATAGATATTCCGGAACTGTCAACAACTTTTACATGTTTCCATACGACATTTTAAAGATTCTAGTATTGTTTTTAATTCGTTTCCACAGCGACGGAGATGTCGTCAGTCTAAATCCAGAGTTCGCATTCATCATTACAATGAACCCTGGTTACGCTGGACGACAAGAGTTGCCTGAGAACTTAAAGATACAGTTCCGGTCTGTAGCCATGATGGTACCAGATAGACAGATCATTATTCGAGTCAAATTAGCCAGCTGCGGCTTCAAGGAAAATATTTTACTAGGTATGGATAATATTTCTACGTTCACGCTTCATTTATTTATCCGTAGTCATGTTATGATAACATCACTGCTTCCACCCTGTTTCTATCTTGGTTCAATATATTCTTTTTCTTTCCTACCGTATAAATATTATATCCTAGCTTTTGCTCGCGACTTCGTCCCCATGGAATAGTTACTTTGAGCAGCATTTAAATTTTTGGTAATATTTTTTTACTAATCATACCCATATTTCCAAATTTCGAAAAAATCTAAAATACGCCATTCTTAACTTTTAACCAAAAAGTTATATACCTATCAATTTTTGTGGATTTTACTATAAAAATAATGGAATTCCTATACAAACTTTCATCCCCTGTTTGACCCCATTAGGAATTCCGAGAAACCCTAAAACAAATCACTTAAATTTTTAACGGAAAAGCCATATACTAATTTGTATGGATTTTACCTACTATAGAAATGACGGATTTCCTATACAAATTTTCATCTCCTATTTCATCTCCTTAGGGGTTGAATTTCGAGATATTCCAAAATACCCCTTTTTAAATTTTTAACGGAAAGGCCATATATCAATTTTTATGGAGTTTACAAACCTTTTTACCCCCATTTTATATATTATGAGCCTATTAAGATACGTTTTCTAATATGCAAAATTTCAAAATAGCGTAGAATTTCGGAAAAAAATTCTAAGAACACTAGATCAAATTTATAATAGCATATCATTTAGGCGTCAATCGATAAGGAGCTCATTTCTTTGGGTATCTCTATATCGTTGGTTGGAAAAGTTCTTATCTATTTTTTTTCAGCACGTAAATTCTTTACACTTTACAAACTCTGCGAAGAACAGCTATCAAAGCAAGTGCACTACGATTTCGGCCTTCGAAACATCTTGTCTGTGTTGAGAACCATGGGTGCACAAAAAAGAGCAAATCCTGATAGCACTGAAGAAAATATTATGATGAGGGTATTGAAGTAAGTTTTTATATTCGCCTTAAGTGTATTTAACTAGAATGCGAATAGAAGAGTAACATCAAGTCTTTTGTTACTTCAGAGAAATGAATGTGTCTAAGTTAGTCGACGAAGATGAGCCCTTATTTGTGTCTCTCATTGAGGATTTGTTCCCAGGGATAAAACTTACTCAAACTGTACAAAGGTATGTTGGTGAAACAAATTCATTTTCTTTTACTTATACTCACTCCTTTTAGAGTTTTTTTCTCACTTCTTTTATATTAAGATAAATTATATTATTATGATAAACGTGGATATTGTATACTAACATGTTAACGTATCGTGAGTAAAATAGTAAAACAAATCTTGTACAATAGCTTTTTGAAATTATACTAGACCCAGTTACGTCGGAGCTTATCGTCTATGCTTTGGTGAAAACAACTTTCATTATGGGCAGTTCATGATAGGTTTCCAAAAAAACATATTTTTGCGTGTTTTGTAAAGCACAGTCAACTGTTATTTCCTAATGTTTACTACGTGTATTTCTATCATGTTGAAATGTTTGTGCCGGCCGAGCAGTGGTACGTATACAAGTCGAAGATTTTTTTAAAAAAAGGTCACGCAGATGACTGTTCCACCTGATGGTAAGCAGAAATGGAGTCCAAATTCGAATATAGCTACGAGAGATAAACCACCGCGCTAGCCACCCCCACCAAACCGACCTGCAAGGTGCTTCTTCACGCCTCTTTTAAAAAACGCTGATGTAGGATGTTCTATGTCCACTGTCTTACTTATGCTTTTAGAGAAATGCAACGAGCTATAACTGTCGTCACTGATCGTACGGGACTCGTTAATCATCCTGACTGGAACCTTAAGATTATTCAGCTGTTTGAAACATCTTTGGTGCGTCACGGCTTGATGACTATGGGACCTACAGGATCCGGAAAGACTACATGTATTCATACTCTGATGGCAGCTCTGACGGTAGTTGGCAAGCCACATAAGGAGATGAGGATGAATCCTAAGGTAAATAAGAATATCGTTGAGCATAATTTCATTGCATGCATTAATGCAGAAATATCATCTGCATGTTCAGGTGTCCAGATATTTCATCTACATTGGCTTTGTCTATAAAAATCTATAAAAAAATGTTTTATAGGCAATTACGGCACCTCAAATGTTCGGGCGTTTGGATGTTGCGACGAATGATTGGACAGATGGTATCTTCTCTACTTTATGGAGAAGAGCTTTAAAAGTAAAGAAATCTGATACGACATGGATTGTTTTAGGTAATTTTAATGATATCTTTTATATTTATAGTAGAATTCAAGGAGTGATATGATTACAATATCACTTAATATTATTGTGTAGATGGTCCAGTAGACGCAGTGTGGATTGAAAATTTGAATTCAGTATTGGACGACAATAAAACGTTGACATTAGCCAATGGAGATCGAATTACGATGGCTCAAAATAGTAAATTAGTGTTTGAACCTGATAATGTTGACAATGCTTCACCAGCTACAGTCAGCAGAATGGGAATGGTATTCCTTTCTTCATCTGTGCTGAAGTGGCAACCTATATTAGAGGTGAGATAGCGAAAAATCATGTCTGATGATACCTTAAATATGTATTCATCAAAATTTTATATTTGACGTTGGTCTTTGACTTAGTGTAGCTAAATTATGTACTATTATGTTATTAGTTCTTATTTTAAAAATAAATTCTACAAGATGCAGGCAATATATTTATCATGACATAATTATTATTAAAGGGTTGGTTGAAGAAGAGGTCACAGAAAGAATCGGATGCTCTACGTAATGCTTTCAATAAGATCTATGATGAAGTTCATTTGTATGTTCAACAGAAACTACCGGCTAAAATGAAGTTACTTGAAGCTATTTACATTAGGTATAGTACTTAAATTTCACGATAGAGCTGTTTTGAAGGACGTCACATTTTTCCTTAGGGTACAGGTAGAATGATAAATCCTTTAGAACTGGGCTAAATATTTGATATGCAGATTTGAGAACTGGTTGTATGAATGCTGTTTTGGAGTATTTGAAAAAAAAAAAAAAACTATTCGTTAACCCTCACACATAAACAAAAACGACATTAGTCCATTTACTAACATTTAAACGTATAAGTGTTAACGTTAATGTTAATTTACAGGCAGTGCATTGATGTGCTTATTGGACTTCTGGAAATAGAAGTACCTGGTGGAAGTGAGTATTTAAGACATTGGAGTTTTAGCTAAAAATGTAACTTAAATAGAAATAAATACTAAGTTTCTTTCCTATCCAAAAATATATTTTTTTTGTATTTTAGAGGTGCACACGGATCGTCACCTGGAAAGGTTGTTCATATTTGCCATGATGTGGTCTCTGGGAGCTGTCCTGGAGTTGGATGCTAGGACACGTATGGCTGAGTTCATGACTAAGCTTCCAGTTAAGATGGATTGGCCAGGAGGCAAATCTAAAGAATGGATTATGCCTTTCGAATTCATGGTCACTGAAGCCGGAGTTTGGCAGCATTGGTTTGTTTTTCATATGTGGTAACTCGTAATATGTGTCTTTTAATTTCATATCAGCTCTGAGATTACCCGGTTCTGTATACTATAGTACTTTTACGTTACTTTTTTTGGTGTTATTAGATAGTTGTTAATAAACATCATAAGATCTTTTTCAAGCGAAACTATGTGCTATGTGATGAAGTCTTCATTAAATTTACTACAGGGTAAGGCGTCTCGTTTTAATTGGCAACGATCGTACGGTGGCACGATGCGTTTTCATCGCACGATGAGTTCAAAATACAAGATTTCTTAGGACAGCCCCATTGAACCATCGCACAATTACTTGCAACGCGCAACCCCATCGTGTCAACGTACGATCGTTGCCAATTAGGACGACATCCCACTGTTAACAGAGCTTATAGATTACACTTGCAACATTAGCACTATACGAGTCCTGCCTATCTCCCCTATTGACAGACAGTCTCCTGTAACGTAGAGGTTCATCATCATCATAAAAATCTTTATAATTCGACCCACTGCTGGGACACAAGGCCTCTCCTTGTCGTTGAAGGAGGTTTAGGCAGTAGTCCATCACGCTTGCTCAATGCGGATTGGTGGATGGAGTATAAGGTGATGGGATACCCCTTTTCAGATCCATTAGTCGCCATCTACGACATTGACATTGGAGGATATGGGGTGATGCTATTCTCTTCTGCCGGCATCACATGGTTACGTAGGAATGGGGACCGTAGAGGTTACGTGCCATAAATAAGGACTACAAATTAAGCAGTCTTATCCTACAGCTGTGACTTACCTGTTGTAATTACAACACTAAATTAATATTTGAATTAACCGTTGTTGGTTTCTTCTATAGGTCCGAATGTGTAGAAGACTACATTTATCCACCGGATAGCATCCCAGAATATGCGTCGATATTGGTACCGAATATTGATAATGTCTGCATATCGTTTTTGATTGAAACAATTGCCAAGCAAAATAAGGCAGTGCTGCTTATCGGTGAACAGGGAACTGCCAAAACTGTAATGCTTAAAAGCTACATGGCCAAGTACGATAATGAAGTGAAACTGTTCAAAATGATCAACTTCTCGTCGGCAACTACGCCTAACATGTTTCAGGTAATGTATGGTATTTTTAATATTGATAGGATGTACTCAATTTTTATTTTGTCCATTGTTTTCGTTCTCATAAAAATCTGCAGTGCGAGCATAAAGTTTTCGATGGATCGGAATCGATCGACAAACGCATCTTTTCTTTTTTTTTTCTTTAAGGCAAAGGATGAACGGAACAAATGCCATCAATTGATTTCAATTTATTGCTCCTACTTGAAAGCACTGCTGATTTGTTTTGTTTTGGGCCAGACCCCCAAAGATTATGATGTTTTGAACTACTTGCCCTATTTGTAAATAATATCATATTACGTGACTAATTGTTTGACGAGTCTATATTTTTTAAACCTCTATTTTTAAGTATCATAAGCAAATGTAATTGCGTTGTAGAGAATCATCGAATCATACGTTGAAAAACGCGTGGGAATGACGTATGGACCACCAGGTGGTAGAGCTATGACTGTATTTGTCGACGATATTAACATGCCCGTAGTTAATGAATGGGGTGACCAGGTAATTAAGATAATTATTATCATTATAGATGTATTATTACTTACGATAATATGTAGATTGGCATTGAAATTAATCGGATGAGACCAAAAACGTAATGCACCTATGTACGAGTAATGGACATGTGTGTGTGTGAAAATAGTACTGGACTATCTACAGCCTGACAGGTGCTGTATTTTCAAACTGACTGACAGGCCGACAGCTTGTACGTGACATGGTCTCGTCTATCTATCTCGCTCGAATATAAGCGTTCGTATGCTCTTTCTCTTTCACATTGCCGATCTACAGTTTCTATATCTATGTTAACATCATTAAATAAATTTACATTCAATTTATTTCTACAGAATTTACATTTTCGAATTTTAATCAGGTAACTAATGAGATTGTGCGGCAAATGATGGAATGTGGAGGATTTTACTCTCTCGAAAAACCTGGAGAGTTTATTATTATTGCTGATATTCAAATGTTTGGTGCTATGATTCACCCTGGTGAGAAGACATTTAATATTGATATGAAATATTAACTGTTTTGTATTCTATACATATAAAAGTGAAATTTGTTGTACAGGTGGGGGGCGAAATGATATTCCACCACGCTTAAAAAGACAATTTAATATATTTAATTGTACGTTACCTAGTACAATATCAATGGACAGAATTTTCGGTATGAATTTTTTCTAATAGGTACTTGCGTACTCAAGTATAAGTACCGAAATGCGAATGTCAGTAAATAAATGCGAACATTTTAATTACAGAAACCATAAGTGCTGGTTACTTCTGTAAAACTCGATTTGATAAGAAAATTGTAGACTTTATGCCTAGGCTTGTACCAGTTACACGCATCATTTGGCAACAAACGAAGGTAGGTATATATTATTAAAGATTGGTAGTATTTCATTTTATATAAGCTAATAAATTATGTTTATTTATAGATAAAAATGTTACCGACACCTGCGAAGTTCCATTATGTTTTCAATCTCCGTGATTTATCACGAATCTGGGAAGGAATTTTGTTCATAAAAAAGGATGAATTACAGTCTATAAAAACTGCATTAAAATTGTGGTTCCATGAATGCCTGAGAGTTATTTGTGACAGGTACGTGTGTTATTCTTGATGGTTTCAAAAATAAGATCATTGATATGGTGCTGGCTTTGGGTCCTGGTAATTTACCACAAAAATGACAAAAATACTTGCACTGTCTTGAAACTACGCGAGTATACCCGCGCGGCGTACGCTTTGTTTTAAGTGATTCTTCTTTCGTTTTTTTTTACTGTTTCCTGTTTTTCTACCAAAAGCGCATTAATAATATATCCCAGTCCAAAATAGTTGACTTTTGCACACACATTTTGCTGCAAACTGGCATATATACGGTAGATAGGAACCCAGAACGGTATTGCTTGCGCAGGCTCGAGCATCCGTGATCCGTAAAGAGAATGCACAAGACCACGTAAGGGTTATTATAGTAGACTATTACCAATTACTTTCCAGCAAAAGGTTAATTGGCTACCAGCGTTTCTTTTAATTTCATGAAATAAACAAAAATAGTATATTTTGGTTATTTTATCAAATTAAAAGAAAATTTAAAATTTATGGTCATCTATATCTTATGTCCAACAGTGGGCGTCTCTTGGCTGATATTATGTTGATAATGATTATACTTGTAGTATTTTTTGCTTTTAAAACTAATCAATTTTTTGTTACATTTGTAATAAAGCGTTGTGTGTTGTAGAAAACTTACATCTAAAGATTAATTTTAAATTAGTAAATATTTCTTCTCATTTAGATTTACTACATTTGATGACAAAGATTGGTTTGTTGCTAACTTCTGGAAAACAGCAGCACAAGAATTGCCTGATGTTGTCAGCGAGTTTCCAGAAGAAGAGACCTTTTTCGTTAACTTCTTAAGAGAGGCTGTGGATCCGACTGGTGACGAAGACGAGGATTTCAGTACTGACGCACCCAAAATATATGAGGAACTTCCTTCGTGAGCAATTTGATTTACAAATCAATGAAAAAAATAATGGGAGGAAGGGGATGAAAATATTAGGAGCCTTGTATTTAATTTCCTTGAGTTTGTAGATAGAGATGCAATGCGAATTTTGATTCCAGATGGGAATATGTGCTATCGAAGTTGGCTGGATTCCAAGATCTATTCAATGAACAGATCAGAGGCGCACATCTTGATCTTGTGTTCTTCCATGATGCTATGGTACACTTATTCATAATATCGCGCATCATAAATACCCCACGGTTAGTCAATAGCTTTAATTTCTATTTCTGAAATATCTTGATCAAGATAACCTTTATTTATCGCCAATCACTTCGTTTTCAGTGGAAATGCTTTATTAGTGGGCGTGGGTGGCTCAGGCAAGCAGAGCTTGACAAAGTTAGCTTCGTATATTGCAAATTTTTCATTCTACCAAATTACACTAACAAGGTGAGGGAATATAATTGTTGCTCTAAGTATTTTTTGAGAACTTTTTAATCGCGATGCGACCTCGCCAGCTTGGTTAAAGATACACCAGGTAATTTACAATCAATTATTTAGTTTGTATTAAAATAAAAAATAACAATATTTTTTAAGGTGAAAAATAACCAATTTAATGAATTGGATTACAAGCCAAAGTTAGGGCATATCATCAGGAACTTGATAGAATATTATTTCATTTGATTTTACATAGAAAAAATTACTATTGTTGCAAAACGTTATTTGGTGTTTCACCATAAAAAGGAAATGAATTATAATGTATGCTTTATTGCAGAACATACAACGTCAATAATTTCATGGACGATATAAAGATCCTGTATCGTATAGCGGGACTGCAAGGGCAGGGTATATCGTTCATATTTACTGATAACGATATTAAAGATGAACAGTTCCTTGAATTTCTTAATAATATTCTGAGCTCGGGAGAAATTGCCAACTTATTCCCCAAAGACGAAATGGGTATGCGAGCTGAAATCCTAATATTACGACCACTTGATAATTTTTGTACTGATATTGTTTTTTAAAACACAGACATTTACTTTCATTTGTGAGGACATTTTTAACATTGTAGATGAAATATTAAACGAGTTGACACCCATAATGAAGAAATACGCTCCTAGGAGAATTCCCGTGCCGGATGTATTGTATGAATATTTTATTATGCGGTCCAGAGCAAACTTGCATGTCGTTCTTTGTTTCTCACCGGTAAGTTTTTGAGTTTATGGGATTTTGAATTGTTTTAAAGATATTAAATACCAAATATCTTGTTTCTTTGCGGTTGTAAACATTTCTGTATTCTTGTACCACAGGTGGGTGAAAAGTTTAGAAGCAGAGCTTTGAAGTTTCCAGGATTGATATCTGGCTCAACGATGGACTGGTTCCAAAAGTGGCCAAGGGAGGCATTGATTGAAGTGGCTTACCACTTCTTACATGACTTTAATGTTAGTAGGGCGTACATTAAATGGATAAAAAAATTAAATATTCAATATGAATGAAAAATAATTATATTATAGGTCGTATGTTCTTCTGAAACAAAAGTTCAATTGATCGAAATAATGGGTACAGTGCAGGACAGTGTGGCAGACACTTGTGTAACTTACTACGACAGGTTTCGACGCCAGACTCATGTTACACCCAAATCTTACCTGTCCTTCCTTGAGGGATATAAGGTGCTCTATAAGGAGAAGCACATGAGCATAGCTGAAATGGCCAGAAGGTAATATACTGGTATATAATGTACTTGTCTTTTTGCCAAGGATCAAGGGATAGTCCTCACGATCGTTATTTATTTGTAATTGAGTATTGATGGCCATGTGATGCCGGCAGATTAGAATAGCGTCACCCCATATCCTCCAATGGGTGTCACAGAAGGCGACTAATGGATCAGCAAAGGGGTATTTGATCCTCTTAAACTCCATCCACCAATCCGCATTGGGCAAACGTGTTGGACTGCTGCCTATACCTCCTTCGATAACAAGGAGAGGAGTGTCCTAACATGGTCAAATTATAAATGTTGTTACAGTGGAGTATTGATTATTTAAAAGTAATATGTCAGTTTTGTTCTAGTAGGTTATATTTGGTTCAAAATAATATTTTTTCTATGTTATTTGGTGGGCAGCAGACAAGCATAAGGAATGTCTGGTGGTAAGCAATAACCGTAGCCTATAATCGCTTGCAACTATGACTTAACACCCTAGTCCCTTTCCCTACCCCGTGGAGTTCTGGCAACCTTACTGACCAACAGAAATACCCCACTACAGAAATATAGTGTTATTTGACTGTAGTCTTCTGTAGAATAGCTTCACCACATATCCTAAAATGGGTGTCGTAGAAGGCGACTAACGGATCAGCAAAGGGGTATTGATCACCTTATACTCCGTCCACCAATCCGCATTGGGCAAGCGTGGTGGACTACTGCATAAACCTTCGATGACAAGGAGAGGCCTTGTGTCCCAGCAGTGGGTCCAATTATAAAAGCTGTTAAGAAGAAGTCTTCTGTAAGATGGAGGTACTACCCCAGTTCAGGCACTTCAAATTCGAGCGGCTATTCCTCTTTGTCCTACCTTGACTGATGATGCATCATATTTTTTATAGAATGACTACTGGCTTAGATAAATTGGTAGAAGCAGCGGCCAGTGTAGATATACTAAAGAAGGAGTTGGAATTGAAGGAACTAGAGATCAAAGAAGCAACATCGAAAGCTGAAGAGGTTAAAATTCTAGTACATTTGGTAATTAGTTAAATCTAAATTGAAAGCAAAATGTGTGGGATAATTAGCAGAAATATCTATAGGTGTTAGCAGCTGTAGCGGAGTCTCAAGCTGCGGCTGAGGTAGTTAAAGCTGAGGTATTAGAAGTAAAAGACAGAGCCGTGAAGCTTGTCAGTGTCATCGCTGCTGAAACAGCTGTTGCTGAAGAGAAATTAGCAGCTGCTAAGCCCGCGTTGGATGCGGCTGAAGCTGCTTTGCAGGTAAAAAAATTACCCACCACATTTGTATGTTATTATGAAGATCTAAAAATAAGTTTTGTATAGATTAAGCTATGCTGTTAAGAACAGTCAATGTTAAGCTAAATTTAGCTCCACGGTCAGCAAATATAGCTTGTGTCACTCATAAATGATGTAGCATAAACAAAATGAAAGAATTTTTGAAATCGGTCCAATAGTTTTTGAGCTTATTAGAAAGTTACAAACATTACTGTTTATTTTGTTTCTAAGTATCGCGGATTCAAGTCCCGTCTCAGCACTTAACATGACAGGATATTTTCCTTGCTTTTCGTTTTCTATTTAATTTGGTTCAATCATGTTCCTCTGTACCTTAGATATTAAAATGTTCCGATCCGATATCGCTATCGGCAGCCGATACGATTTTGGGGGTAATTAAAATGTATAAAATATGTACCGGCCTTTCACATTACCGATATCGGATATCGGACGGTCAAATTTCATAATTTTTCTTGCTTGATAGTAGCTTCCGATACCAACCTCGGAACCACTTAGTGTCAAAGCAAAGGGATCTCCATAGTAACCTAAAGTGTTTAACAAATAACAAAATCGCAGCGCACACGTCCAATAATTACAACATTTTCTACACCAACCCAAGAGCTTTTAGAAAACAAAAATTAGATACTTACAGAATGTAATATGTAGCCAAGTTTAATAATACTTACTGATTTTTACTTTCTCGTAGGTATACGTAGTATAATAATAGAGGAAGTCTTGTAATCGTCAAAAATTCGATCTCGAGATTTTGACGGATTTACACGTTTTGGACCTCCTTGAGTCCAAAAAACTCGTTTTTGCAATTATGTCTGTGTGTGTGTGTCTGTGTGTCTGTATGTCTGTGTCTGTGCGTTAGCATGATAACTCGAGTATGCTTTAACTAATTGCAGTCAAATTTAACATGCATGAGTAACATCAAAATATAAGGTTTCTATCAACTTTTGAGTCGTCGATCACGAAAGTTAAGCAACCAAGTGCGCGGTCTTTACTCGGATGGGTGACCAAAATTTAACATGCATGTATGACATCAAAATATAAGATATAACTTTGGTTAATGGTTTGATCTGATAGCGACTTTATTTTACTCTTTGTTGAAGACAAAGTCATTTTAAAATGTTTATAAAGTTTTAAATGTTGTGTTTTTCGTTAAATATCTAAATTTTAGAATTACTATTATTAGCTTTTGCTTAAAATATAAATATTTCGCCGGTTAAGGTGATTATTTTTTTACTAGCGCGACTTGAAAGTTGTTTAATTTACAATGTGTAGTGCTCGCGCAAATCCAAGAGAACATTATTAATTACCTACTTGAGTTGAACTCGAGATAAATAAATAAACTACTGTATTCGCAGCTGGCTGATTAGCATATTCCTTAAATTAATCGGTTACAAATAAGTTATATCTATAAACGACTTTAATACAAGTAATATAAAATATTAAGTAGCCCTTTGTATTAGGTATGATATTATTAATTAGGAGAATGTTGCAATGCTAAACTATTTAAATAATAAGGTAATTAATCTTTTACGGCCGCTAAGTATTACGTCTGTAGAATTATGCTAATGTATCTCTCAGCTTGTGTTCAGGAAATTTGTAAACTTTGTCATGGCCCGGATAGCTCAGTCGGTAGAGCATTGGACTTTTAATCCAAGGGTCCAGGGTTCAAGTCCCTGTCCGGGCGATCTATATTTTGCTCATTAAAGGTGAATAAGATAGACATAAATTAGTGTCAAGTGTTTTTATTTATGATCTAATCTATATTTATATAAAAATGAATCCTTATTTCTTTTGGTCACGACATAACTTCAGATCGACTTTACCTATTTCATTCATATTTATTTTTATTAAAAATAAAAAAAAAATATATAAAAAATTTCGTATTTTTTATAATTTTATCGTATTTAATATACACAAAGTATTAAAAAACGTCATAAATCGGTTTTAAAAGTGTTTAAAAATATTTTACTAATCAAATTAACCTTCCTTAGACTATTAACGCTGCCGATATTGCGACGGTAAGGAAGCTGGGCAAGCCACCATATTTGATCACCCTCATCATGGACGCTGTAATCCTCCTCTTCAGGAAAAGAATTGACCCCATCAAGCCTGATCCAGAGAAACAGTTTCTGACTGCATCTTGGGCAGAGTCGTTGAAGGTTAGTTGTTTAATAAAATTGAGAAAGAAAATCATCTACGCTTTTGAAAATCAAGAGAAAGATAAACTTCAGAATTTCTCTATGTTCTCATGGGTTCAGTTAATATTGTGATGCAGTTCAAATACAGTTGCATTAGGAGTGTACGTCGACTGCACACTGACGATTTAGCTAGCTTGCAGTCAGCGTGCAGTTGTTGAACCACAATTTGGCAGTCGTAGTGCTGTTGAAATAGGTGACGATGGCAGAGCTGACATTAATGCCATGTGTTACTTTTTAGGTGATGGCGGACTCGAGATTTCTAAACAACCTAAAATTTTACCCCAAAGATGAAATAAATGCAGAGATGCTTGATCTTTTGCAACCATATTTTAGTTTCAGGTAATAAATTACTGACATTGTATTGAATTTTGAACAGATCTTATCCACTTTTAAATTATTTTTGCTACTATGTATTTGTAACGTTATTTTACATTTAGAACTCCAATTAAAATTACCTTAAGGTTTATTATTGTATTGAGTATAAGAGCAGGCGCGCACTGGTGACTTTTATCACGGTGACTATTTCGTCACTCATAGCAAGCCCATGGATATGTATGGAGGTGCGCGCACGCTACGACGTGACAATAAGTGGGTGGCATTTGGTGCATCTCCATACATTCCACGAGAATTACAAAATAGTCACCGTGACAAAAGTCACCAGTGCGCGTCTGCTCTTATACTCAATTTAATAATAATTATGTAATTTAATAATAGAGAAAACTGAAAAACTTTTATCCCCACACATGTTTCATTCCCTATTTCATCCCTACACAGGTCATCCCTTATTTCAACCATTTCGAGCCATTTTTCCCAACAATAAAAGGTAGCTTTCTTTTCTCAACCTCTAATCAATATTTGTACCGATTTTGATCAAAATTAGTACCAATATTAATTAAACACTATGAAGATTCGTTTTAGCGTTTTTGACATTTTTGATGCTGCCCAAATTAATATTTCATGCGGGCAAAATCGTAGGCATAAGCTAGGATATATGTGTAGGTAGATATATGATTATGAATAGAAATATAAAATTTTGTTAGAAAAACATAAATGGTAATTTGAAAAAACAAACTACTTAAGTCCAGTATAAAGATACATTTACTCTACGTTTATCCCAGAATGTTACAAAAATAAGATTGTCCGACCGCGCGAAGCCAGGACGTGCCGCTAGTTTACTTAAATTTTCTTTTAGTCTATACACATTCGAAGCCGCTAAACTTGCCTGCGGTAACGTAGCCGGCTTGATCTCATGGACTATTGCCATGGCTCAGTTTTACTCAGTAAACAAAGATGTTCTGCCTCTCAAAGCGAATCTGGCAGTGATGCAAGGCAAGTACCAGGCTGCCAAGAAGGAGCTAGAAACTGCAGAAGCACAGTTGGTAGCTAAAGAAGTAAGTATTGTAGGACTCAATAATAAGATAATTATATTTATGATTAATTAGCCTATAAGATTATTCTCGACCCATCTACCGCATTGTCTCAAGATGAATGTCTTTAATACGTGTGTGTTGCCAGTGATGACCTACGGAAACGAAACGTGGCCGCTTACAATGGGCCTCATAAGAAGGCTTAAAGTCACTCAAAGGGCAATGGAGAGGGCTATGTTTCTCTGCGTGATCATATCAGCAATAATAAGATCCGCCGGAGAACTACTGTCACCGACATAGCAAAGAATTGCGAACCTTAAGCTGAAGTAGGCATATTGCGAGGATGACTGACGGCCGTTGGGGCTGAAAGGTCCTCGTGTGGCGGCCGCCTACCGGGAGAGGCAGCATTGGTAGGCCCTCCACAAGGTGGACCGACGATCTGGTAAAAGTCGCGGGAAGCCGCTGGATGTGGTTAGCGCAGGGCCGACCAACTTGGAAATCCTTGACGGAGGCCTATGTCCAACAGTGGACATCTCTCGGATGATATAATGATGATGATGAATAAGACAATATTTATACTACTGAAGGTTGTGGGCATGGGCATCATTCATGCACTGCCAACTTTGATTACACATACATCTTTACCACGTAAAACATATCATACTCACTGAGATAAATACAATATGAATAGTGTGCCCTCGTTGTTTCTCCTTATAAAGGTGGTCTTCAATAATATTTATTACACTATTGTACAAATTAATAACTAAATACGATGTCTGTAAATACAGCGAGAATTAGCAGGGGTACAACGACAGTTTGACGAAGCTATGGCATTGAAACAAGCTGTCCTGGATGATGCGGCTAAGTGTCAACAGAAGATGGACGCTGCTACCGCGCTTATTAATGGTCTAAGCGGTGAAAGGGTCCGGTGGACGGAGCAATCAGCTTTGTTTAAGTCTGAAATTGAACGACTTGTTGGTGACATATTGCTACTAGTTGGGTATGGATTTTCTGGAAATTTATACAATTTGTCTTCGTTAACACTACATTGTATTCGTTAAAAATCTGATTGATCTTTTCAGATTTTTGTCTTACTCAGGACCATTCAATCAAGAATTTAGAACGAATCTTATTACTTGTTGGCTTTCTGAGCTACTCAAAAGAAAAATACCCGTCTCTATGAATTTAAATATAACTGAACAACTAACAGATACTGCTACGGTATAGTTCCATAACTTATTTAGTCAAATATCTAGGTTCTTTAGGTCTACTTTTAGTAATACTGTTGCAATATTCTTTGTACCAGATTGGTGACTGGAATTTATGTGGTTTACCTACGGATGAGTTATCGATTCAAAATGGTATTATTGTTACCAAAGCATCGCGTTTCCCGTTGTTGATTGATCCTCAAACTCAAGGAAAGATATGGATTAAAAATATGGAGAAATATAACGATCTTATTGTTACTACACTCAACCATAAATATTTCAGGTAAATGATATTACTTATAATAATATATTGCTGTAAATAGATAATAGTTGTGCAACTATTTATTTTCGTGTCCTTTTGGTCCATAGAAATCACATAGAAGATTGTGTATCTCTGGGAAGACCACTATTAATTGAAGATGTTGCAGAGGAACTAGATCCTGCACTTGATAATATTCTAGAGAGAAATTATATAAAAATCGGCTCGTCGTTTAAAGTAAGATAAATATTACGAGGCTAATTTAAGACATCATTTGATTTCATAAAACTTTTCCATTTAATTTTCTTTAGGTGAAATTGGGAGACAAAGAAATTGATGTCACCGCTGGGCATAAAATATATATAACAACGAAACTTCCAAACCCTGCCTATACTCCTGAGATCTCGGCGAGAACTTCTATAATCGACTTCACTGTCACTATGCAAGGTATTTAAACCAATTATTTCTAAACCTTTCTTACGCGCTTTATAAAAAAGCGGATGATAAAGGGCAATTTCAATACAGGCCTTGAAGATCAATTGTTAGGACGAGTTATTTTAACGGAAAAAGCGGAGATGGAGGCAGAGCGTACTCAATTGATAATGGATGTAACGGCTAACAGACGTAAAATGCAAGAGTTAGAAGCTAACTTACTGCACAAATTGACTACTATCCAGGGTTCTTTAGTGGAGGATGTTTCGCTCATTCAAGTCTTGAATATCACAAAAGCTACAGCTACTGAGGTGAGTAATAAATAACCAACTAAAAGCGACGTTGATGACGTAGAATTCATTTCTTTCACACTTGTAGGTCAAAGAAAAACTAGACATTGCAAAAGAAACAGAAATAAAAATAAACTTGGCTCGTGAAGAATTTCGTCCTGTAGCCACAAGAGGATCTGTATTATACTTCTTGATATGCAATATGTCCCTCGTGTGCAATATGTATCAGACATCTCTGGCACAGTTCTTAGAACGCTTCGATATATCAATGGAGAGATCACCACAAAGCCCAATTACATCTAGAAGAATAGCCTTTATTATAGATTATTTGGTTAGTAGTAACTGATGTAAATTAAAATAGTACAAAAATTTCAAATATTATATTCATTGATACTCATTTCTAGACTTACGACGTCTTTAAGTATATCAGTAGAGGATTTTACGAAAAGCATAAGTATTTGTTCACCTTACTCTTAACATTGAAAATTGATATGCAGAAGGAATTTGTTTCGTATGATGAGTTCCAAACACTTATTAAAGGTATGGATTTACCAAGTCATATGTAAGTGGTTTAATGATTTTATTTTGTATCTCCTTCAGTAGTGTTAAATAGTTTTTTTTATATGAAGGGGTGCGGCGCAGTAATATTTTTCCTATTCTAACTGAGAGTATCAACTTTACGTGAACTTAAATTTTCACAACTCTGAAACATTTTTGCAAATTATCCGATGCAAGGCTCCAAGACTGACTTAATTTTATGAAATAGGTGGTGCTGCTCTAGACTTGAATGCATGTCCACCCAAGCCATTTAAATGGGTCACAGACATGTCATGGTTAAACTTGGTGCAATTATCAGGACTACGTCAGTTTACTAATATTCTAAGTCAGGTGACAAATAACGAGAAAGGTTGGAAGAATTGGTAAGTTCAGTCTATCGTGGAACAAGCGTTATTGAATTTTTAATAGATTTAATTTCAATTTCATGTGGCTTACCCTTTTATTAAATTATGTTATGGTGATGTTAGAGAATGAAGTACCAGTTAGTGGTGGTTCCGATAAGTGAAACAGTTATAGCTATCGAACTCCTGTCCTATGGATAACTAATGAATTCATTATTTAGGTTTGATAAGGAAGCGCCGGAAGATGAACCGTTGCCTGATGGATATAATTCATTAGACGTTTTTAGAAAACTACTGATAGTGAGGGCTTGGTGTCCTGATAGGACGCTGGCTCAGAGCTTGTGAGTTTATTCTTGTTTGTTAATGTTTGACTTTAGATAAGGCTTTGTATTTTTATAGTATTATCGGAGACAATAGTTGTCTTTATTAATTTTAGCACAACGTTTCGTGATAGGATTTCATTGCTTTGTACGGACGACAGCGGATCACTAGCCAAAACTATCAAATTTATCCAATTGATTTTCACCCTTAACCATTATTTATAAAGCACAAATTCGTATAAGAAAAGTTTACAGTGTGTGATAACCTGATGTGCTGTAACTGTGTTATTTTTTTTTATTTAAACGACTATAAATATTAAGTTTGCACTAACTTTCTGTCGCATATGATTTATATTTTAAATGAACCTAAAACATTTTGGGAATTTCAGAAAATATGTCGTCTTTTCCATGGGCGCCAGATTTTCAGAAGCAGTCATTGTAAATTACGAGGTAAAACTTGTGTATTGAATATAATTTTATTTTGACATTTTTTCATATAAGTAAGTAACTAAATTGCTATGTTTAATGTCAAGAGGATAATATACAGAGAAGATGTTGATATTGTTATGCACCTTATAATCATATATACTTATAAACTATTTTTAGCAAATGGTCCTTGAATCACGTCCTCTAGTACCTTTAATCGGATTCCTAGCAATGGGTTCTGACCCAACACCGTCTATTGAGACTACAGCAAAACGATTGGAATGCCTCTGTTCTTCAATCTCAATGGGACAAGGGCAAGAAATCCATGCGAGGAAACTAATTGACCGTGCCCTGAAAGAGGTACTCGATTCATTCTCTTTTTAAATTCATATCTATCATCATAACAAACTTTATAATTCGACCCACTGCTGGGACATAAGGCCTCTCCTTGTCATCGAAGGAGGGTTAGGCAGTAGTCCCCCACGCTTGCCTAATGTGTATGGACGGAGTATAAGGTGATCAATACCCCTTTTGCTGAACCAATATTCGCCTTCTACGACAACCGTTGGAGGATATGGGGTAATGCTATTCTGCTCTGCCGGCATCACATGGCTAGTTGATTATTCTTAATATAAAATTATGTTACAAAAAACTTTGTTACTTTAGTGGCACGTTGATTGAGATCCATTTCTATTATATAGTAGTAGCATATTATGTGCAAGCATGCAATGAGTTCTTAATTCTTTCTTTTTTAAAGTTTCTTCTTCTTCATAATGAAGTATCTTATTTGTCAGAGACAGATTTTTTCGAGTCTTCATCTAAGTATTTGTAAACCTATAATATCTTTATAGGGTATGTGGGTATTGTTACAAAATTGCCATCTAGGCTTGGAGTACATGGTAGAGGTGATGGAACAGTTTTCTGAACTGGAGAAGGAACCAGAGAAAGTGCACGACACTTTCAGATTATGGATTACTACTGAAGTTCACCCCAAATTCCCAATCACAATGCTGCAAATGTCTATTAAGTATACTTGTGAGCCTCCATCAGGTATGTCTATTTCTTCCTTTTTGAATCAATGCGATTATTTACGTGAACTAAAGTATTTATTATTGAATTTTATTATCAAGGTATTAAAGCGGGCCTTATGAGAACCTACGATTCGATGAGTCAAGATTTCTTAGATTACAGTGACAGTCCATTTTATCTTCCAATGATCTACACGGTCTCATTTTTGCACACGGTAGTTCAGGAGAGGCGTAAGTTTGGCCCACTGGGTTGGAACATACCGTATGAATTCAATTCAGCTGATTGGTTAGCTTCTTGTATGTTTGTGCAAAACCATTTGGATGGTTTAGAGCCAGGACAGGGTGTCAGCTGGACGACTGTGCGGTAAGTTTTCTATCAGAATAAATTAAGACTTGAAATTTTTTATACTTTCGCGTTGCATGATTAACACTAGTAATAAAAACAGGAATTAATGCGATTAAATTACTTTTTAAATGCCCGACCTTTCAACCTGCCTGTGACCACGGTTGGTGAAACCTGGCTAAAACGTCAGGCATTTAAAAGCAGATATAATCGCGTTAATTTCAGTTTTTACTAGTATGATTTATACAATTTATTCCCGCATGGGGCAGGTCGATTTTTTTCAGTGTATTTTTTCTGTCCTTTCTTTTTGCCGTAGTCGGGTTACAGTGTTTTACGCCATAAAAAATATTCATAGACGATACTTGAGTGGAGATCGCCACTATGCGTACTTTAAAAGGAACGCACAGCTTAACTGCCCCGTTTGGTGGTGTCGCTAGTGGTGAACAAAGAGTGTTAAAGAAATATCAAAATCTATAGGTAAATTGTAGTTCTAATTTTTGCCGCCGGGTCAGATAAGTTTGTGGCACTGTAAACGTCAGTCAATTCAACGAAGTCAACTACGCACAGAAACGAACCAATTACAGAGCTCGATTCAACGCAATACGTTTACTTATGCAAGAGTCGTTTGAGTATTGTTTATGAATTAAAAGACTTGCCATATGGAATGCACTGAGAAATGTCTTACTTCGCATAGTATTGTTATTTTACCTGGACAAGTATTACTTATGAATACGGGTGTTAAACTTTTTGCTTGTCAACACTGTCGGGCTAGATTAAATAAAAGTACTTTAACGGATGTAATTCGCGTGTTTTTTCGTTTCACGCTTTTAATTACTGCTCTATATTTCGTAAGTATAATAATGAAATAGAAGACAAGTAATCCTATCTGTATTATAATTTATTGATTTCGATCTAATTTTCTTACCTTTTTTTTCTCTTTAATATGTTTTAATCTGCAGGTATATGGTGTCAGCTGTGCAATACGGAGGCAGAGTTACTGATGACTACGACACTCGTCTTCTGGTCACATTTTGCAGAGTGTGGTTTTCAGATCTACTGTTCAGTGAAGACTTCCAGTTTTATAAGGGCTACGGTATTATGAAGTTTAAGAATATACCAGAGTACATAGAAGAGATTGAGAAAATGAAGACTGTTGATCCACCGCAAGCTTATGGCTTGCACACTAACGCAGATATTACGTATGTGGCAATGCTTTTGTGCTTATTGTATGATCTTTATCGTTAGTCGAATGTTGGTGTTGACTGCTATGAAGCAGCCGACATATAACCGTAATTCTAAAAAAGCGTTTATGATATATAGCTTATTCAGGAATAGGGTGTGCCGTGGCAATTATCAGTTCGTCTTCCTCACGCTGCTATTGACAAACTCTTCTGCCTCATCTCCTATTAAAATTTCAGTTTATTTATTCTCATTTACTTTAATTATTATAATATTTTTTTTGTGGTAGTTGGAAATTAATAATGTGTAAAATTGTTTCTACATTGACCACTATTCAAATCATACTAGAACTTCCATTTAATTACAGTTATCAGCGAAGTGTAACTCAAGATCTATTAGACACTATCTTGTCGATTCAGCCCAAGGAATCAAGCTCTGGCGGTGGAGAAACTCGGGAGGCGTCTGTTTATAGACAGTCAAGGGAAATGTTAGACAAGGTGCCACCTAACTTCGACCCACATGAAGTTAAAGAAAGGTATGACGATAGTATTCATCCAAAGGTGAAATTTCCGAATGATTAAAATATGCCCCTTAAGTTGGGAAATATAATATGAACACTGAAGATAACTACATTTTAAATTTATTTTATCTTTAAAATTTTGCACATTCAATTTATTCCCATAATAAATATTAATTTGCGGCTCTATGATTTGATCGTAAGTCACTCTACGATGCAATTTAAATTGCAATTGCTTCTACAGTATAAAAAATTCAACAGTCGTCCATCTTGCAAGTAGCCTTTTTGGTGTCATAATAAATCGACATATTAAAATTCACAGGTTGAGGTACTACGGTATGTTAAATTCTATGGTTATTTTTTTGCGTCAAGAAATTGATCGCATGCAAAAAGTTATTTCTCTCGTCAGGACAACGCTGAAAGATTTACTTCTTGCTATTGACGGTACTATAATTATGAATGAGGTAAGTGGATATTAAGCTTATTTTATACTTGCACTAATTTGATGTGGTTTGCTATGCATTTTACAGTACGTTGTGTAATTTGTGGTCTATTTTGATTGTGGATTGCACTATCTTTCAAAGGTTTTTTCAAATTAAAAACTAAAGGTTTTGGTGGGGCGAACCTTAGGTATATCATAGAAGAGAATATTCTGTTATTTTTATGGGGTCTTTCAGGCACTTCGTGATTCCCTCGACAATATTTATGACGCCAAAGTTCCGAAAATCTGGTTGAAGAGTTCGTGGTCGTCGTCTACCCTTGGCTTTTGGTTTACGGAGTTTTTGGAGAGAAACGTGCAGTTCTCATCATGGTGCTTTCAAGCTAGACCGTTTTCATTTTGGATGACTGGTTTCTTTAATCCACAAGGTATATAATCTTCAAATATTTTAGTTTGGGTCACCAGAATTGTTCACTAGAATGAGTTACACAAACTTTAGGGACATAATTGTCACCAGTTTTAACCTATAATGTCTGTTGTTCATTCAAATGTTGTGAAACAGTCCCATATGTCGTAGTAAAATATCGTTACTAGCGAAATGACAATTTGTTCGTAGCAAGGCATCATTCCAGTGTGCCAGTGCCACTACAATATATATTTTTTAGTCTTTGACAGAGTAGCCACGTTTTCACCTAGGTCTTAACAGCACTTGGCCATCAGGCAAGTTGACGCTGTTAAGACCTAGGTGGAAACGAATTTCAACGAGAACACTTGTTTGCAAACGACCTCTTTGCTAACGTATTAAAAATATATAGATTCGTAAGTTTTTTTTAGAGCTTATAAGTTTTTTAGGCTCATTTGTGTTAAATCATAGTTATTAGATTTTGAAGCCTATTAGCTATCGACGCTAAGCGGCATTAAAATTATGAGTAAAAGTATAGTAGCTACCTCTATTGTTATAGGATTTTTAACGGCAATGCGACAGGAAGTGACGCGGGCGCACAAGGGCTGGGCATTGGATATGGTTGCACTACACAATGATGTGACAAAATATGTCTACGATGAAATTAAAGCTCCACCACCGGTAAACATTATACTTAAATTACTATTTTTTTAACTAAGAATACCTATATGTATATGGCGGTATTATTCTTGCGAATTTGGCCCTAGGGAATTCTTATTGTTAGTAACCTATATTTTAAATTATTATATAATATAACCTGAGAGCAACGGACTGACTAAAGACTAATTGTTTTAGTAATCCGTGGGACTGACTGATTCGGTTGATCAATAGTACTTACATGTATATCTATGTCGAAACTGAAGTACCAGGCTCATAACTATGTAGGAGATTCGCTTACTTACTAATTTACCTATAATCATTTCAAAAATAAATTATTGGAAATGATTATAGGTAAACAGAGAATATCTTTACTTTTATTTAATGGTACAAAAATTCTTTAATGGTACAAAGTTGGTACTAATCCATTGATTAGACATATTCGTCGTTATTACGACGAATATGTCAAATTCCGAGATTTTGCTCTGCGCATCATCGCTAATGATACTGCTCATGATAAAAGTAACTTTATAAGAGTCTGGTGGTGATACATCAGTGGGGATGTATGGAATAGGGGGGAATATTATAGTTGCTCATAAAATTACTGAAATATAAAAATGAATTATTTCTTAGGAAGGAGTTTATATTCATGGAGTATTTTTGGATGGTGCTGGTTGGGACCGACGTAACACCCGACTATGCGAGTCCACACTGAAGGTGTTATACACAGCGCTGCCAGTTATTCATGTATATGCTATAAATTCAACCGCACCTAAGGATCCTAAGTTTTACCAGGTAATAATAATAATGCAAATCTTTGTTTTTAGCATAGAAAATGAAGCTAGAAAGAAAATCCTGTATTATGGTAGTTATTTCATATTGTGATGTAGAATATTCCTGCAATCACATTTATTTTTAGGAATTTATAAATTCTACGTATACCTTCCGATAATCAGCTTCTGTTGTATGTAAATGGAATAATATTTATCTTCATTTTTATATTTAGAAGTCATCAATATTCTAATAACATTTTTTGTTTTTAGTGTCCTGTCTACAAAAAACCAGTCCGTACTGGGCTGACGTTTATAACCCCACTGTGGTTGCCTACTATCAAGAATCCCGATCACTGGATTTTAAGAGGAGTTGCCATATTATGCGACATCAAGTAGAATACTGAAGATAACTAACAGTTTTCACTTGGTTATTAAATTCGGTAGGTATTATGAAGTAGGTAGAATTTTCTCTTTCCGCTATTCTGTTTTCAATATTGAGCAATTTGTTGTGAAAGTGATTTTACTAGTCATTAATTACATTTTCAGTTAAAATTGTATCCCTTAAATAAATCTTTTCAGATGCAGTAGTTTGTTTTAATAAAACAAAGTTAATCCGTAAAATGAATTTATGTTTAATAATTTATTTACAAAACATGTCAATAGTATCTTACAATACCGTGGATGGGTAATCTTGCAAAAATTATCGCTGGGTACACAACATGGGTAGCATTATTGATCAATCGCTTACATTTACACCATAAGTAACATTGTGGCTACAATTTTGAAACAAAAAAATAAATATAAATTTGTAACAATATCACATGGACGGAGCAGATTCGCTGTTGGCTATAAATAATCACGTAAATGGAAGCATTTTAATAAAATTTCTGATTTTGCCAAGTGGTGAGGTCAATGTGGCTACCTTAATTAGATAAATGTTACAATTGCAATATTTTGAAATTTTCTTCGTCTCATTTTTCTAATTAATTCATTCATTCACCTTTCAAATACTTTGATATGTGATAGTAAATTTATGGCATTTATCTAGTTTTGTGTTAGGTTTGATAAAATTCATAATTTAAGTTTACCATTAGGTATACCTAAAGCTTTGGCAGTGGCAGGTATTAGTAAGTTTCTATAATATTATATCAGTCTATAATAGTAATAAGAATCTGTTATCATTAGTAATATGGATATTATTGACATTCTTCAGATGTTTGTATCGATTATGTATGTACAGTAACGAGATCTAGGAATTTTATAGTAATGTAACAATATCATTAAGTAACAGATTACTACATAGTTCAGTATTTATAGTACATAATACAGTCTTATTGAATTAACAATATACAAAGCTACAACAAATAAACATTATAGCATAACATTACAACTACAATTACTTAGCAGTTATGCTGTATATATAACATCAACCATGCAACATAACGCACTGGCGTAAAATAATACCCAAAAGTCCATTGTTTGAATATTGTGCATAATATCTAATTTTTTATGTTATGTGTATAAGTAGTTAAAAATAACTCGTTGTACCAACGATTCGACATACAAAAACTTAACATTTACCGTCTACGTGAATTCGCCTTTGGCTATAATAAAGTGAGAATGAATTATTATTGCACTTATAATATTTACTCTTTGGAGTATGTTTCGACAGTATTATTCTCTTTTGCCATCACCACGGAAGTGGCCAAGAGGTTCCACCGATCTGGACCTTGGTGCTCTAAAAAGAAGAAAATCAATTTTAAAATTTCTTTCACATTTTTTAAAATCTAATTTTGTTTGTGAATAAGTTTATAGGAAACATACCTTCTTCTAGAAAGCGTCAATTCAATTTTTCCTTCTTTAACTTGCTTGAATAGAGATATAGCCCCTGCGTGACTTAGCCCTCGTGTCGGTACATTGTTCACTGCCATTATTTCATCACCTAAAATAAAAATAGATATTATGAGAAGCAGAACGTTTAAGAATACATAATTCTATTAAACAAAGCGAGTAAACCATACCTTCAAAAACTGTACCCTTATCAGCAGCTTGACCATTCGGGAAAACAGTTTTTACAAATATTCCCATCTGTCCTTTCGGCGAGTCAGTTCCACCTACAATACTGAAACCTAAACTCTTGTGACCCGGACCTTTCCAAAATTCCACTTTGTGCATGGAACTATGGGAATAATGACCTCCATGATGACCTTCTTGATGAAGTGACGCTGTATATTCTTGATGTCTAGACACGTGGAGGCTGTGGTTCGGTGAACATCTTTGTGATCCAACTCTGCTGAAAAATCTACTTCGACTACTATTCCTTAGTTGTTCTGGTATACTCTCAAAAGATCTATTCTGATACAACCTTGGAACATGCTTTATGTAGTGAGGAGAATTTTCTTTGATTTCGTTGGTTGCGTTATCATTGCAGACTGGATATCCAATAATAGGCTGTGGTCTGGAAGTATGAAGAGATATAGGTCTATAATTATTGTGTGGATTTCTAGGCGTTGGTGATGATCTCATGGTGATTTCAATATTCGTTATATTTTGTAAAGATGTTGTCGATTGTGTGTAACAATTTCTCTCGAGTAATTTTTCGTCATCGCTTTTTTGGCTTGGATTTATTGGTCGATTATTAACTTGTATGCCCACTTCGCATTTAACAAGTGCTTCTTTTCTGCTACATTCTTGAAAACTATGACCATTTTTTTGTTTTGGACTATAATACTGATTGTCACTTGGAAAATGAGTTTCGATGGGTTTTTGGCTTGATGAAGATGGTTTATGAACTGTCTGAGATATTATATCTGGGGGAACATTCGATTCCGATGGCTTAACAGAATTCGATTCACATGGTTGACTGTTTATAATACGATTTAAAGTAATGGGTGTTATTTCATCATGCGCCATGACGAGATCGACTTGATACCTTTGGAATATTGATCCATCTTCTATAGTCGCTTCTGTGGAACATGAATTTACTATATGTTGAACTTCTTTAAGCGAGGACAAGCCACGTAGTACTCTGCCATTTACATTTACTATTTCATCGCCAATACGTAAGCGGCCATCTCTATGCGCAATTCCATCAAAGTCTAATTTGACTACGATATATCTGATTTCGTAATTTGCTCCTGAATTATCAAAATCTACTCTGTGCTGAGCCAAATAAACTCCTAAGCTTTCATCCAACCTCGACTTCAACAATCTTATTTTCCTAAATCTTTTCGTACATGGACCTCTACCAAAGATATCCGTGTCTGGTACTGTATTACATGTAGCTTCATTTAAGCTACTGGAATTATTAAAATTGAAAGGACTTTCAACTGCCATCAATTGAGAATTTAAAAAATTTGTTTTTCTGGTTTGAACTCGATCATCTAATGTAATAGTTTTATAAATGTAAGGCGCTTTTTTGTTAACAGTCTTTTTTGGTAGTGGCGGTGGTTTACCATCATTAGGTTCTATTATACCATGTGAGATAATTTTAGATATATTATACTTTTCATTTTTATCTCTGGTCTCGTTTTCATACTCATATGATATATCTTTTTCTACTGGAAATAGCGCACAAGGCGTAGAACTACGTCTCATTGGAATTTGGACTTTGCTCACATTAATTTTGTGGTTAAAGCTTAATTGTCTCGAAAAAAGACTATGATTAGTTTCTGTGGTACCGTCATTATCTATTCGAACAGAGCCGGAGGACAAATGACAAGAATATCCAGGAGGAGAATGGTTACTATGTTCATCTGTGGGTCGACCATCACTGTCATAACCAGATTCATTCGAACTCACATAATTACTCAATCTGTGAGCTTGTAGAATTTCGGCAGTCTCTGGACCATGTTGGATACTATGCGTTGAAGATGCAAGTTCAGTTCTTAGGTCACGCATTGAACCTAGGACTGAGCTATATTCATAAACTGGTAAACTGTTTCTATTTCTAGGAATAAGCATAGGATCATAATCTAGAGGAGGCCGATGTGATATCATGGATGATCGCCTTGTTATGTCGTCGTTACGTCTCATCGGACATAAGGTACCATCTATCTCATTGATACTTCTCATAGAGCTTCTTGCGAAATCATAATCATTACGTAGAGCAGAGTTTAGGAGCATATTCTCTTCATGAATGGATATGCTATCACTACTTTGGTACCGCTCTTCTGATCTGGAGTTATTCAAGTATAACCTTTCTCTTCTGAATTTAGGAGATTTGCGATCGATTCTTTCTGAAAAGCTTTGTCTTACACAATTTACTCTTTGTTGAGAAGAAATACTATTTTCTTCAGGTAGTACTGATAGCTTTGATCTTAGAAATGCGTATGGGAAGTTGGGTTTTTTGCAATTACCGTTGTTGCTTTGTCCTTCTAAGTTTGGAATGTTATCACAACTAACGGCTTTACTTGATCCATTGACTAATTTGTCATCCGGTAGCACATTCATTTGTTTCATGGGAGAAGTTTTACTTTCGTTGTCTGCATTTTGCAAATCAATGTCATCAGAAGGATCATCAGCTTTTACGTAAGTTGATAGATGTGAAGTTGAACAACTACGATAAAGCGATGGTCCATTAGCTACAGGATAGTTTTCATTATTTTTATGTGCATTAAGCGATTGCGATTTAGAATTATTTAACATTCCTGTAGACCCCATTCTATGAAAAAATGTTTTAAATGGACTTGGTGACCTATCTCTTGATGTATTACTTCGAATAGAATCTGTGTCATTATCTTTTTTAAGCGAAGTAGAGTCTGAGCTACTTCGACCCATTTTCCAATTTTGTTTTTTCTTATATTGCCCTGCAATCGATGGGTTAGTGGAAGACTCGTCATCGATTCCCTCATTAATTGAAGTATTTTCCGCAGTGTCTTTAGTGTCTGCTTTTTTCAGCATATCTAGTTTTTTCCCCATGCGTCGACCCCACGTTGCGAACACTGTAATTAACAATATTTGATTAGAATTGTAGAGAGAGTGGAAAACGAAAAAAGGAGTCAATTAACAAGTAAAGTCGTATATAACGTTAAAACTTTATCATTTTTAAATGTACAAATATATCTATGAAATATTTGAAAGGCGCATGTTAAAAGTGTTCAAACATGACAACTGCCGAAACAAGACCTTTTTTATAATGTAATCTAATTTAGGTTTTACCTTTTTTCATCTCCTTAACGTCGTCCTCCATGACCATGGCGGGGAGTGCGGTAACAAGCGTGAAGTCGTGCGCGTGCGCACTGTGCGCAGCGAGCGGCGTGGCGGGGGTGGTGGGGGCGGCGGCGTCTCTTCGCGGAGACGGCGTCACGGCGGCCCGCGGCGCGGTCACTTCCCTGCGCTTCGGCCCGCGGAAGAGGCGCATGATGACCGCTCACGCAACCATAGCGCCACACGGCATACGCAGGTTGCTCTGAAAAAAAATTATGATTCTTTTAAATAACAGTAGCATTCTTATACACTTATTTAAGTTATAAATAAATATTATCATCATCTAACAGCCCGTTTCGTTATCATAATAATAGATAATTCAAATTTTAAATTCGCGTTATTCTAGATTTTGTCAAAAAGGTATTTTTGTCCCTCGGGAACAGTCCTTTTTTACATGAAAGGTACCATTTTTCCTTTTTTGAAACCCTAATAGTACAAAATTTAATGATGATCGGGTAAGTAGCTTAGCTAGGTCGCAAAGTGCACCGAGGATATTTTGGCGTAGATACGTAAAGTACTAGGCTGCTGATCACGCCTGAATGCGAGGAGCACAGGGGGAGGCCTATGTTCAGCAGTGGACGTCATGTGGCTGTAATGATGATAATGACGCAAAGTACGCTGATCGCAAAACGCCTCCAAAAGGGCTTACGAGGGCACCGGTGGTTTTTAGTGAATAGGACCGACGTTGATCCGCGCCGAGTGAGTCCCACACACGCCGTACGCCAAGCCAGCGTGCGGTAACGTCCGTCAATAGATTTCCCATCATCATTAACAAAAGAAAATCTAAGCGAAAGTGCAACAAACAAACAAACTAATATTCGCATTTATAATATTACCTACCTATAAAGTAAGGATTTATTTACCTAGACAACTGACTGTCATGGTTAGCTGGTAAACTAGTTTCTTTTTGTATTGATTTTTATTCTCAATTTACTTCTTACTCTCCAAGTACTTGGTTACACTGCAAGTTCAATTTATGTAGCTATAGACGTGATATGTATTTTGATTGGAAACTAAGACAATTTTATACGACTTAAATTGAAGGAACTTCAATTTACAACGTAAACAAGTCCATTACTATATTCATATGGATTACGTTTGAAGTGGATAGTGTAACCACAGTGGCCAGAAGATGTGGTCCATTGGTGACTATCATTATGATCATTACATCTGCATGATTGACACATGTATTGCCATAAAAGGTGTTATATTCTAGTACGTTAAACGTTGAAGTGAGTCATCAATGAGAACCAAAGATAGTGGTTAGACGAGACCGCCGGAAATCCAAGCGGCACTGAGACGCCAGTGCTGTCTAATAACTAGCCGCAGACGAACCTGTTCTGGATCACAGGTTTACATCTACAGGTTTATTTTTCACTTAAAAGAACGCGACATCGAGTAATAGCTGTACCTTTAGGAAACATTCAATCTAATTTTAATGGACAGTCCGTTACAGGAAATGTTAATGGATTAAACACGATTCGTCTCATTCGAAGTAGCGGATAGCGACTTATTTTAATTAATGAGCATCTGAGATAGTATACGACATTTTATATAATTTCTGCACAAATAAGAAGCTGTTTAATTATAGTACTACATTTAATGTGGTGATTAAAGATGCAAGCAATCGAGTACGTAATTGGTTCATATAGAAAGATGCTTTTCACGAGAGGAATAATATATTGTCATTATGTATTTTTCAAATTTTGAAAGAATGTTCTGAATTAAAGGGGTTTGATGAAAATTTACTAGGTACATGTGGCTGAGATGAGAATGCTACGGTGGATGTGTGTGTGTGGTGTAACAAAAATAGAAAAAGTGAGAAATGAGTTCACTAGAGGAAGGTTGAAAGTAGCATCAGTGGCAGAAAGACTGAGAAACAACAGATTGGCATGGTATGGGCATATAAAAAAGATGATGAGCATGTAACAAAGAAAGTAATGAGATTAATGCGGATGGATATGAAGGGAGAGGAAGACCAAAGTAAAGATGGATAGACTGTGTAAACGATATGGCAAAGAAGGGTATTAATGTTGAGATGACGGCTGATCGAGAAGAGTGGAATAAGAAAATATATTACGCCGACCACAAATAAAATTGTGACCTAGGTAGAAGAATGGCAATGTTTTTTTTAAGACACTACATTATTTTAGTAGCTTCCTATTTGCATATCTAAACATTTGCCAGGGGACAATAGTGATTAGCCGTGTGATGCTGTCAGAGTACGATAGCATCACCCTATATCCTCCAATGGGTGTGGTAGAAGGCGACTAATGGACCAGCAAAGGGGTATTGATCACCTTATACACCGTCCACCAATCCGCATTGGGCAAACGTGGTGGACTACTGCCTAAATCTCCTACCATGACAAGGAGTGGCCTTGTATCCCAGCAGTGGGTCGAATTGTAAAGGCTGTTATGATGAATAGTGATATTTTGAAGCACTCCTGCTACTATAATAAAACTAATAAATAGATACCGAATTTACCTAACTATTCACATTCGGATTACATCTTATAAACAGCACTTTCAAAGTACTACTCAAAATAGCCCAAGAGCTGATAGACATACTCGTATTGAGTGGGTACTTGAGACACGCTGAAAATCTGTCTTTTAACTTTCCTATTAATACCCTAACATAGAGCTACAGACCTGCTGGGAAGTAGTGGGTCTAAGTCAGTTCTTACGGCTCCAAAGGCTCAAAAGTACGGCTCCTAAAACAGCAGGTGGTTGAGTTAGGCTTCATGAAGAAACTTGATATAATGACTTTATGGCGAACAATGATTTAGTAATTTTGAATATATTGACAAAATTCCTAAATCAGGGAAAATGGTTTAATTTTTCAAAGGAGTCGATTTAAGGACTCCTTGATATACGATAACACATTTTGGTCACGTACTTTTATTTCTTAAAAGTTTCAATATTACCTATATATAAACTTTGTCAACGCAGGCCTTGAAGCCATAAAGGTAGTATTAACATTCCTTTCGCAAACTGTGGTACGCACTTAACGAGGAAGTGGTGATCCGGTGGCTTCTTCCGGTAGTCGGATATGACGTAACTTCCACAAAGTTCTAAAAATAAAGACGTGAAATTGAGAATAGTTAGAAGCATAGCCTACCAAAGTTTCGGTTTCTTAAATTATATTTCATAACATTTATTAAGTTTTAAATTATTAATTTTACAAATTGGAATTGTCGCAGATTATTGGTTTAGAATTTTGGTATGTTCTCGCCAAGCAACATCCTATCATGTTTCTATAACACATGGCTTCATATGCTATGTTTACGAAGATTACCATATGGTAGTTGTTTTTGTAATATAGTAATAATAGTATTATACGCAGTCGTTTCATTAAAAGTGTCAATTTTATATCATATGCTTTGGGCAATATAATCTTTAACCGGGTCGGCTGGACCCACGGAATACTAAGCTGGATCGTATAACTCGATCCAGAATTACGTTACGCCGAAATGTCCATTGATGGTTTTACAATAAAATACCCGTTAAAAAAATTAGCTCCCGCTTGTTCATAAAAAAATAACCTTAACCTTAATAAGCGAATGGTGATAACTAATCATTAGTAAATGATTAGTTTCGCCATTCGCTTATTCACACTAATATTTATAGAACAGACGGAGACTATTGAAAGATAGAAAGTTGTTTAGGGCGGGTGGACTGTAAAAAAGAGAGATGTGGAGAGCTGATCGGTGCCTATGTTTGTTCATTTAATTTAATGCTCCTGTGCCAGCCCTCAGCGTCGGTAAATACTTTGATTCTGCGAAACGTACCTAATTCTGGTTCGAATAAAACGCTGAATCGTTTGTGATGTAACAACAAAACATGACACTTCCAACAATGGTTGGCATTTATTTATTTCAGGTATTATGTGGAAAATGAAACACTTTTCCAAAAATTTTAAATAATGTAGTAAGGTAGAAATCATTGAATAATTTTATTTTTGCGTTTACAAACGCGTAAATATTTTTAATACTAGAAAAAATGCACTGAAAAAAAGTTAGAAGGTAGAAGTCAATTAAAGAATGATGTAGGTAGATATAAGTAATACGCTACGCTTATTAATTATTTTCGATGTGTTCGAGGCTTTAAGCTCGAAACACCTAGCATGCACATTACTCGTTAACTATTCTCTAGAGCCGAGTTATTCCAGTCCATAGAAGTACCCTTAATTCTGTCGTTCCTTTTAGACACGAACCCTGCAGATACACTAGCAGACAGTGAGACTTTCTCGTGGGAGTAAGCTATCGACTAGCCTCTACGGGCAGTTCACCCTACTGACTAGATGAAGGACCACCAAGGACCACGCCTACTTAATCTCTGGTGACGCTGTATATGTATAGGCTATGTGCGGGGAACAGCATAGTCAACCAAATATGAAATCCTTAACTAACTATACGAACGGCTAGTGAATGTATGTCTATTAAGGGAATGAGTTTTGGAAATACAGCAGTTGGGAAACAATGTTGCAAAAGGTACATACGTAACATAGCACATTTTGGAACGCCTACGTTGGTGCGTAACGCGTCATTAGACCGGCAATTATAGTGCGGCCAGCGCATTCGCCGCATTCCTAGGCAGAATGCGCCTTGACGAGCGCAACGAATCTTACCTGCATCAGGATAATAGCTTAAATATCTCCAGATTACCACCCAGTTAAGATTCCTAGCGGGTTAAGAAATGCCTCTGAGGACATTCTTGGCTCTGATTTGTTTAGTTACTGAGTTAGCAATTATGTTATTCTTAATGACGCAGTGTCGCGAAGATGTGTACTGGACCTGTCTACTTTGTAAGTAATTATTGCGGTATATTCTGAGTAGTTGCGTAGCATATTACAGAAAGTATTTTTTTTATAATGATTTATTTACGTTTGATGGTATTCCAATAAGAAAGTGACTTTAATCTAGGGAACGTTGTTTATTGAAACTGATCTTGATATCAACCTCATGGTAAGTGATGGTAAGGCCGAAGGCGCATAAAAGCTTCTCGCGCAACCTTTAAGCAACTGAAGGGATATTTTATGACTCAATGTTAGCACGTTGTGATTCTTTTAACATCACTATCATCGCGACAGATTTAGATAAATTGGTAGCCGGCGGACTTAACCATCCAAACTGAGCATTTTTATTTTACCCCTTAATATTTAGTTTATTTTATAAAAACATGTACCTATTTTAAGCAATGCTCTAAATCAGAGATTATTATTGTTTAGGAAGAGGACTATTTTCTTCTTAGTGTCAATTAAACTGTGAACAAAAGTCGACGCTATGTAAATATTTGGGTTTGTTTGAGAACAGTGTCCGAGGCAATTAAGCATAGCGCGCGAAGCACTGTTTGCTGTAATAGTTGGCGTACAGTCGTCGTAGATCGTGCTTACGTTTGGTCTTACGAGTCGGTGAGAGAGGTTATTTTTGAATGGAATAGTTTGTTACCATGCGTACCTATGCGTACACTAGGACTGCGTTTGACGGGCATTGACATCGAGGCAGGTGCGCGAGAACTAATAGCGTGCTCACGCGTACCTTTGCGATAATACGGCATGTCGCGCGTTTTAAAGATATACGGAGAAGGCTTACATTACTCTGATGGGATCTATAAGTTACTTACAATATCTGTGTTGGTTTAACTGATTTCATTATGCGTATTTTACATTTTAGTGCGACATTCATTACCTATTACTCTTATCTATATATAAATAAGCTGCCCGTTGCTTAGTTTATGTAATAGTTTTTCACCCCGTTGATCTCGTCTAATTTCAGAATAATAAATTTACCGTCTATTGAACTTGGTGCTAGCTGAAAGATGTGCGCGCAATGCGGGGTAATCTGTTTATATGCGTCAGATGAGTCACACTCACCTCATACCAGCGCGCGAGTGAACTGCGATGCGGGCGCAGGCGCGGCGGCAGCGCTCTGAAATAATGTTGTTTGGTATAGATTCACGATAAGCCGAATTAATTTGTCTTTTTTACAAAAAAGGTAGGTATTCGTTAAAAATTATTGTGCTTGTAAGTGAGATTTATTAATTATGAGTGCAAATTGAAAACTGTTATTAAAATGCGTACTTTAATTATGTAGTTAGTCGTGTGTTAGACTAAAGATTATTTATTACGTATTTTGATGTTATGCAGAAATAATTTAAGAATCTTATTTACGTACCGTTTACGACACGTTTTTTTATGGGAAACTTAAAGTTTATAATTTTGTCTTTGTAAGCAACATTTGTCAAACTCTGCCTAATACGATATGCTTTAATTAACTAATAAGATAAACCAATACAAAGAAATAATTTTATCTGTTTAGATGCATAGGTATAGTATTTGTAAAGCGAAATGTCCTAGAAATCACCTTCACCTTGCCTCGACACGATTATTCTAATCAAATAAGCTACTTGCATACGTAATAATTTGCTAAGAGCTTATGCACTCGTTCTAAGTATTACGGGCTGGTTGAGGCTCGCGATAAAATGTTCACTGTGTGTGCGAAATTGATTAAATTCTACGAAGACCACACGAGATATATAATACCGAAAAGCGATAGTGTTGCTCCGAAGTGATTGGGTTTCTGCAACCACAAGGCCGTGCATACCAAGTTCATGGTTGACAAGAAAAAATTGTATAGTGAATATTTATGACGATAAATTATCTAGTTGTGTCGCTATAAATATTCAAACAAGCTACCAGAATTACAGTCCATTTTTGCGCTAAAATGTGTTCTACGATATAAATCTATTGAATGACTGAAGGAGGTCACTGTTTATTACTGTTATGGTAAATTAATTTATGCATTTAAAAAGTACGCGTTACTCTTGTTATATTATTATTATTTTGTTTTTACCCGTGACTTCGTCGGAGGGATAACAAGGATAAATAGTAGACAATTTATTGGTAATATATTTCCAAGCTCACACCAATTATCTAGCTCAAAGTATCATTAAAAACTTGTTTTGGATACTAGATAACGGATATTTTTAATATAAATAATAATTTTGGACATTTTTATAAATAAGCTTAATCTATCTAATATATAAAATTCTCGTGTCGCGGTGTTTGTGGTTAAACTCCTCCGAAACGGCTTGCCCGATTCTCATGAAATTTTTTGTGCATATTGGGTAGGTCTGAGAATCGGACAACATCTATTTTTTATCCCCCTAAATGTTAAGGGTAATCCACCCCTTTTTTTTTTTATTTATAAGGCAAAACAATGTTTGCCGGGTCAGCTAGTTATTATATATAAACAACCATGACTCTCAAACAAATATTCGTGTTTGTCACACAAATATTGGCCGCTACCAGGGTCGAACCTGGACCGCTTGATGTGTAGGCAGCTATACTGACCACTCCACCACGACGGCGTCAACACGGCAGTAGCAAATTCCAAACGTGCATACAAAAATATTACATTTTAAATATAAATAGGTTAAATGCAATTAAGGCCCTAGGTGTACCATGTTTTGGACAACAGTATTGAAATGCTACAACTCAAGCTTAAAAGTATGTACAGTACAGTAATAGATATTGATTCATAAGCTTCTTTAAAAATGTAATATAAACATTCACTGTACTTGTCCTTTACAAAGAAAACTAATATCATAATTCTGTGGGCGTGTAGGCATCGGAAACATAAAAATTCCTTCACGTAGCATGTTTTATCGCCATCTATCGCAGCACAATAGGGCGGCGTTGAAAGAGTAGCTAATGGAACCGATGGTTGTTTAATGACAGAAGACAGAATCTTATACTTTTGCTATAAAAAAGAATATAAAGCGGGTAAGTATATAGTTATTGTTGATGCATCATCCCTTGAATAGATACTAAGGACCTTTCATTGGTGATTCTATGGAATGCTAAGGATTTGGTTTTCACTCCTTGCTAACCTAGCCAATCTAGAAATAAAAACTCATCAAAAACGTGTAAATTCTCACCAACAGTTGTAATTTGGGGGCAAACAAGAAAATTACTAGTACTTCATCGAGGGAACTTAACTTCATATAAGGACTTAATTTATTCTGAAGTTTATATGTCTACATAATTGTTAAGCTTATAATTCATATAAAGAATGCATTTTTTTAAATCTGTAAAAATTTTCGTACTTCTATTTAAATAGAAAACGAATTCAGAAAAATATTCTGTCATGATAACTCAGGATGCTCAGACAGGATTTGTCTTTCGGATTTAATCTAAATATATGAAAATAAAAGCCCTGACTCCGTCTGAAGATCTGATTGACTGACTGATCAACTCCCAGCCCATACCCTTGGTCCTACATAACTGAAATTTTGCCCAGAGGATCTTTTTATGATACCTCATAAAAGGCCGGATTTTTCAAAATTCGACCCCTAAGGGGGTAAAATGGGGGATGAAAGTTTGTACGGGCAAACAAGATTAGTTGCGACTATTTTGTTCGCAACTTCACAGGAGTACCGCTATAGCTAAATAAGTAAATACGTGTTTCAAGTTTTTTCGAAATTCGACCCCTAAAAGTGGGAAATGGGGCGACAAAATCTAAAAATCAACACGGTTATTATTTCGTCGTTGTCAAAGATAAAACCATGAAACTTTGAATTTAGGCACTTGTTAAGAAATAAATAATTTAAACATTTGTGTATGATTAGTAAAAATATTAAGTACCCTAAATAAATTAAATGCTGCACAAAGTAACTATTCCACGCGGACAAAGTTGCAGGTAAAAGCTAGTGTGGTAAAAGCATTTAAAATCGTGCCAAATAAAATTAGAAACAAAAACCAATGTCAACACAACCAGTGTTACAATTAAAAATACAGATATCTTAATAGAAGGATACGTGATTTGATTCATTGGTAAGTTGATGAAGTGAAGACTGTGGCATAACAGGAAATCTTAATTTTGCGGTAGAGCCTTTTAGGACCGATTGTTACATTACCTGTGTAATTACATAGGCTTGCCCTTACCCTAATGGTTATACCATTAGAGTAAGGACGCCTAATGCTTTATAATGTTGATGAGTGTATTTTAAAACTACCCGGAATGCTGAGATGATTTAGAGTGTATTGTCCACAGAACAGATTAAAAGAGGTTAGAAGTCGTATTAAGGGATGTTAATACCAGAGCCAGTGTCGCCACACTCGACATAATAATATATTTTTTTTCAATTTAACAGTATATTTGTACTTACCGGTGAAAAGAAATATCTCCATTAGTAAGATTATAAGTCTTACTTTGCTTCCTGCCAGTTAAAATAGCACAAGACGGTGTTTTAGATTTGATTTTTAAATATTGTTCCTCTTCGAAAAGGATCGAATGTGAGTGTTTACTCATAACCAGCCGCGCGCGCCCCGCCTACTTACGACTTCTTACCTGTTTTATTTGTTCTGTGGTAATGTCTGTCCTGGTTGTTGACTTCTGTTTATTGGCTTACTTAAGGTTTCTTACTTTTTTGGGTTTGTTGCCTCATTTAGGTTTTTTATAATAAAAGGTCAAGTAAATGGCTTCATTCCACCTGATGGATAAGCAGACGTGGAGTCCAAATGCGAAGATAGCTAATGCGAGAGATAAACCACTGCGCTAGGTACCACGCCTTGCCAACCTGCATGGTGCTTCATAACGCCTCTTTTGAATGACCTAAGATTGTAAGAAGAAGCGAATACGTGTGCTGGCAGCGAGTTGCTGCAAATTTCTTAGTTCGCTTTGGAATGGTAGCCTCAGTGACAGCGTGCTCTTCAAAGCACTCGCCGTGGTACAGACGAAAGATCGCGTTCAATAACGAAACACCGCGACAGGATTGCAACCTTTCACTGTTCTGAGGCACTATATGTCCCATACTGCCAGATTTGGCTTTGTGTGTAACGAAATGTTACCTAAGGCTCTGATTAGTTCCTTTTTGCGTGCGTGATTCTATGTATTTTACAAAACGTGCCAGGGTACGTACACAAGAAATAGTGTAAGTAATTGAATATATTTTCTAAGGACTCTTGGCTGCAAACGACAGCCGACCCCAACAAAGGTTGTTATTAATGTCGTTTGTCGCGTCCCTCTCGGTACAGGGACGTGTGAGAAGTTACCAAACTACTAAATCTTGCGTAAACGAACGAATAATGCAAATTGCAAGCTTTGCATTAGAAAAGAAACAGATGGTTTTAAAGCTACTTTACATTTGAAAACAGTAATTTATGACTTCTGAAAGATATTTTATCTTTCAGAAAGATGGTATATTTGTGAAAAAGATATCTATGTGCTTAATTTTCATATTCGTCCGACGAAAAAAGGTGACTTTATTAATAAACTAAAACACCCTTTTCATTGCGTAAAATAAGAATTGTTCCTTATCTTTAATTAAAATCATATAAATTTATGAAAAATGTTAGGGAAGTAGGTACTTTCACTTTCCAAAAGATTACACTATCCAGGGATAGTCAGGGAAACTCCTCATATTTATTTTATTTAATATAGATGATACACAGACAGCTTACAATCAAAGCAATATTAAAAACTAATGGTAAAGTTAATTTGTTCTAGATCATATTCCTAGCACACAACATGCACATAAGACTGAGGGCTTTATAAAGTTAAAAGAAACATAAAATGGTACAAAAACATAAAAAGTACTCACAAAATTACACTCGTTTGCCCTCACCTCACAGTTGTAAATTTTGCATAGCCCTATCTTTCTTTGTATCCTACACCGTAAACAAATTGTACGTATATTATAAGCATATGTAAGAGGATTATTGCGAAATCCAGGTTATTAAAAAAAGTAGGCAGCGAGGCGTAGCGGACTCCTACAGGTTTTCTATCTTTTTAAGTGTAAAAAATCTTCAAAATACCAAAATTAATAAAGTCAAATGTTCCTATTTTTGCGAAAATACATTTTATCAAATCACCTGTGACATATTTTAATAATATCAGCAAAATAGTGACATTAAAATTTTGCTCTATTTGGTTGCAGAAAATTACTTTCTCAATTGACATAGATGTCGTTTTTAACGGTCATTTATAATAATGTTTATAAATATAATACTTCAGCACAAACGGTGGCCCTTCGCAGAGGGTTCTTGCCCAAAAAACATTAAGCTCCGGAGGGTACGACACGTACAGGCTTAATGTCATCATTATTACGTATATAAATGGTGCACCTGTTGTGTGTGTTTGTAAGAATGTTTTTTTTACAAATACTAAAATAAATTACCTTTTTACTTTCTCGTATACGTAGTATAAAGGTAGTCTTGTTTATATTATGAAAATTCAGCTTTCAGATTTTTGTGTCCGTAAATCTTGGAAAGATACAATACATTTACTAGAAATGTTAACACATCATTGCATTTTGTCTGGAAACTGTTTTTATAGGTAGTTTTACTGTTTTATTCGACGTTCCAAAAGAAACGGAAGTTTCTATGCGTTTTGAATTGACTTACATTCCATTCGTTTGATGATGGCAGAGTAGAATAGCATCACCCCATATCCTCCAATGGGTGTAGTAGAAGGCACCTAATGGATCAATAAAAGGGTATCACCTTATAATCCGTCTACCAATCCGCAATGGGCAAGCATGGTGGACTACTGCCTAAACCGCCTCCGATGATAAGGAGATGTCTTGTGTCTCAGAAGTGGGTCGCATTCTCAGAGGGTCGAATTATAAAGGCAAGGCTGTTATGATGATTAGTATAGACAGTATTATATTATCTGTGGTATAGATAGATAACAAATATCTAAACAATTAAAAAGTTTAAAAGTAACTCGACCTTTTTATTTACTTATTAATTTCTAAACATTTGTTTTATCAATAAATTGCATATAAAGTGACACTAAAAGGACCTTTTGTATTTATTGACGACGAACACAAGGACATATTTTAAACATTAATATGCTGAGTGAACGACGACGTTGCCAAACCACAAAATTGTTATTTTTATGTAGTGGTTTATTGAATCTCTGCTTTTTCACCGGTTGTGATGTTACTTATGGGCGATTGCCAAGTAAATGACATTGTAGATAATTATTGTATCTTATTATTATTAATTATAATTTTTATGGTACCCTCAATTTCAACCCGGACTGCTAATTAGTCTTTTGTTTATTGGTTCACTGAAGATTTAGTTAATTATAGTGTTTGATGACCTTTTTAAACTGGCGGCATCCTGGCTACCTGTCAATATTTTGAGGCACTGCTAGGTCATACTTCCAGATGTGGCCTCATGTGTATTTTAATATTTAAAGTTCTGCTTAACCCGTGATTGATGTACCTATGTATATACTATTTTTTTTGTTAACAAGTTGGCAGACAAGCATACCCAACTGCTTGCCTGGGATAAGCAGTTTCCGTACAATATTCCGTACAATTCCGTACAATACAACAACATTTAATACTACTATAATATTCACCTAATTATAAATGTTACATATAACCTCCATCCTACTTTATACAACACAAGCATCAGGTTTTTTTTATAAAAATAGTAATTATATAAATTATGTTAAAAATTGTTTTAAAATATTGATTTTATTTTATTTTATAGTTTCTAGCAAAAGTTTAATATGATTATAGATTTGAAGTAAATAATGTACCCTCTTAAATTGCAGTGCTCTTACGGGGTATCACAGGAACGCAATAAAGATATTTTCACCTCTCCACCACCAAAAGACCTGTTTTGCTTCGTTAAATCTCGAAGGAAAAACGCTTTTTGCAAGAAGTTTTGAACAAGAAGAAACGTTAAATGTAAATTACTTTAGTAATCTTACTTTTAATTTTCAATAGTTATTTTTAAGATATTTTTAAGATAATAAACATGCATTAAAGTGTTGCCTTGTTTTTCAATATAACAATTTTCTCGCTCGAAAGGTGAAAACTTGTATGTTTCACACGAGGGTTTTTTTTTGTTTCGTGCTTTTAAATCACCCACTGCGCTCAGTAGTCTATTTATGAATATGCTATGCTCGTGATTCAATTCTAGACTACTTCGCTGGTTCGTGATTTAATATCGGCACTCGCAGCAAAAAATAACATTGCTCACTTGTTGCACAAATAACTATTGATTTGATTTGACACTCGCGCTTATTACCCTAATCCCCTTTCCTACTCCGTGGAGCTCTGGTGACCATACTCACCAACAGAAACACAACAAAACTAAAATGTAGTGTTGATTGGCTGTGGTCTTCTTTAAGGTGTACGTTATACCCCAGTTCGAGCTGCTCCAAATTCTAGCGGCTAGTACCTCGACTAGTACTATTTAGGAAGTACTAGTATATTAGGAAATTAGTATCTAGCAGTATCAAAGTATTCTTTATTTGCATTTCATATTTTCTCTTGCCAGCAGTGTGAATGGATCCCTGCAGTTTATTAAGATTAAAGTTGTACTTTGGTGTACAAATGAGGCAATATTTAGCAACATGGTAATTTAACACTGAGCGTCCTTTAAAAATTTATATAGGCAAATGAAGAAATGTTTTTGCTAAGAGAAGTGTAAACACCGTTTGTTCATAAAGTATCTTTGAGTATTAGGTCAACAACAGTACCTACAAAATAAATCATTTACGAGCTTCTGTCAAGTTCAGTTGTTATAGAATATTAATAGTGTTATTCAACACCGTAATAGATACTGTTAACCAGTAGCCTATTTAAGATTTAGATCTTGTAAATATAATCTTTGCCCGCAGCTTCGCTCGCGTCTTTAGGTAAAATTTTCTCTATACAAACTTTTGCTCCCGTTTCATCCCCACACGGGGTTGAAATTTTGGAAAATCCTTTCTTAGAGGATGCCTACGTCATAGTCACAATAACGATCTGCGTGCCAAATTTCAGCGCAATCCGTTAAGTGGGTCTGATCTGGGATAGCTCAGACTCGCTGAACTGATTGCGCTGAAATCTATCAACACATAGGTGTTGATAGATCAGTGAGTTACGGTTGCCTTTTGATACAGAACATTAAATTATTTTCATATGTAATAATAAATATACCTCAGGTTGATCAATCCAAATGGGTCAGTAGGGAGTAGTCAAGAATCAGAAACTATGAGAGTTAGCGAAATCTGTTTTTAGGAACTTGGTTATTAGGAACCATGACGTTAGATAACAATAGCATTTTTTTAAACTCGCATACTTAACCGGAAATCAAACCTGGTCAAAATTCTGTAAGTATTCTCATACAGTACCTACCTAATTGTTTGCATAGTTGATCCTAAGAATATAAGGACCAAATTTTGCTATGACATGACAATTAGACCGAAATGCCCACAATTTAAATAATTTGCTAAACGTTTGTCACTAGTTCTTCAGAATCATTTATCTGAATATTATCTGCATCGATTTAATGCGTTACAGACTGCGTTTATTCAAAATTAGAACACATTCAATCGGATGTAAAGCCTCGCGGAAATGAAAAATTATTTAAAATTTAAAAATGGAATAATAACTTTGTTTTCTTGGGCTCAATACAAAACACATCGAGCACATAACCAAAAACATCTTGTGTTTTAAATAAAAACCGTTAAATAAAAAAAAATAGTGTCATTATTATTAAATCTAAAATTGACGACATTGTTTCACCAGCAAGGTGAACGGACATCAACCTGGTGAGCCAAGCTGAGGTTGCTGGAATACCTAGTTGCCTTAAATTCAATTTAATACGCTGAATTAACTACATCGTTGTCTGTTATTTTATAGTAAAGATTTAACACAAACACGCAAACATACAATACACTAATCAAACAGTTTGAAGTGTTCACAAGTGCATAAGAAATTCTAGATACCTTTTAGCTATATACAATAACAATGACACTGACAAATTCGCCGATAGTTATCCTGAAGATGGAAACAACGAAGATAATGCATATATCCAATGCAACTAAAGTGCCCTTACCGAAATTCAATGCAAAATACTTGCTAGGAGCGATTATAGCGAACTGCTATTAAAATGCATTAATCTCTTGATTGACTACAACCATACAGACTGATTAACTGCTCCAATATCTTGATGTAGATGGTGCGGTATAAATATTCATTGAACATATTTTAAACTTGTTGGCAGATGTGTATCAGGAGTCTATAGTTTTGAATAACAATAAATTATAAATAAAAACCTGTTAAATTACAGTAGTAATAAATTTGAACCGTAATAGGAAATATGAAATATACAATGAGGAAACGTTCATTCACGCCAATTATCTAGTTCAAGATCATTAAGTATATAAAAAATAAAAGGTATATAAGTATTTCGACGAATAAAGAAATAACTCCTCAACTTCTCAATAAACTTATTACAGTAGTGATGTGACTACCTACTCCGTTAATACAATTTTTTAAATTTAAGATTTTTTTAATATTAAGATTAGAAGACGAATATTTTTACATTATTCTGCCATTATCTTAAGGCCTGCTAAATAATGGGATAGGTCAAATCTAGGTTTCTAGGGTAGGTATTATCCTAGACGCACATCAAAGATATCGAAAAAGTTGATCATACGGTACATTACAGATAAGGGCATTTCTTTAATTCTCCTGAGAGATGAAAATGCAGCTCTCCATTGATTTCCTGTGCGACTGCCAGGTCTATAGTGTTGCGAAGAAGTGGAGCCAGAAGTCCAGGGTCCGCTTATAATGCATTAACTCCACTAATTACCCTAACTCCCATATCATTAATTTCATGTGAAATATTATGTAATAATATTGTTCCAATAACAGACCACTGCATTGAAAATAAATGTAAGTTACTTACACTATACAGTTATTTAAAATTTTATAGATATAGTAATATTGTTGCATATTCTTAATAACATTTATGCATAAGTCCTCATAGAACGTTTATTTCTTGGGTAAGCTGTTTCTTATCTAGGTCTCTCACATTAGTATAAAGTTTCATAGTGATAAAAACCTTAGATACAATAACTACTGTCTGCTAAATGCATTAATAACAGAGGTAGTGTTGCCTCTTGCGACGTTAAGTAAAATTTAATAATACTTTAGTAATAGTTAGCATAGGAACGTATTATATTTCATATTATCACTAGCTGATCTAGCAAAGTTGTTCTGCAATATAATTTTCTTTTTAGCGGTATGAAATATACTTTACAATATTTTCTCACACACACCAAATATACATAAAAAATAATAAAAATCGGTTCAGCCGTTTCGGTGAAGTACAAAAATACCGTGCCTCGAGATTTTTTATATATTGAATTATTTTATATTTACGTAGCTATGGGATTTTTCTATACCTACATACATATCAATTAGATAGGGAATTTTTATAAACCTTTACGCGATTTAAATCTTTACCAATACAGCGGGTTGTGCACTCAATACTTACCTCACAACATAATAACAAGAGGAGTGTTTTTTGTTCAGTGCTGTATTATTACCAAGGTAATGTCGATAGTTCACCAAGGATGCATTATTATAGAATAAAGAAATACACCATACAGCCACAGAGTTTAAAGCTTATCTTATAAATGATAAGAAATTTAAATGAAGACCCTTGAAATCTTCATCCACTGTACTTTCTAAGGATTACTGAAATCTCCAGTAAGGTTCACGTGCCGTCCCTTCTATATAGTTTTGAGAATTTTTAATGGTAAGGCAAAGTTTCTTTAAAATGTCATTTCTCCATCTAACATGCACCACACTCCAATTTACCAAGCACCAATCTTAACGATGTGGTACAAAACATTGGCATCATAATATGACGTGTTTATTCATTGATCTTTTACGTCAAAACAAGATTTACGCATACAGTTACTTCGGATAAATCAAATTGAGCAAAACATGTTGTCATCAGGGTAGCAGGAAAGGTAAATAACATGTAATTTGAATCCTTACTAAAACTTATATGAAATTGCTCTAACAATGTTGCTTCCAACTTATTTCAATACTATGCATTCATGCCGTACCGTTTACCAGTCAATTATAGTTAATTGGCAGCTATCGAGATACTGGCATCTTCGATTCGAAATTTATACTTTTCCGACAACTCATTTAGTTGCGGCCAGTTATAGAAACACTTACCCACGTTAAGTAATTAAAAAAAGTATTCATCATGAATCTTATTTAATTTTTCTCTATTGCTTTTATGCATAGTCAAATGTAAAATGACGTAAGGTACCTTACCGCTATAAAAGTATGTGTCCAATTGTTTATTGCTCCTTGATATGGAGTTTCTCCCGAGTTCTTGTTGTAAAAACACGTGTTGAGAGACTCCATTTTTAACTCAAATCTACCATACAATTATCTGTTACTTTATTGTATACCTATGTATTTTCACTTGAAATTGGCGAAATGCGTAATATTTATGTGTCGCGATCGCCATTTATTTAAAAAAAGAAGAAGAATAGGAACACTATGAAAAGTTTGTGATTAAAAGTAAAAAAAAAATAATTGCGTGTGTGAACAATTTGTTGTCGATACAGTTAAGGAACAATTTACAAGCTCGTGGGCGGCCGGGCCGCAGTGCACGCGCTCCGTAGGCGGAGGCGGCCATTGACAAGAAAATGCCCCTCGATGTAACACCTACACCAGGTATAAGCGACTTTTACGACGGTTAACCAAACAAGCCTCAATAAAACTTTAACACCTATACAATGATTTCGAAAGTAAACAAAACAATGAGCGTGTCCAATGAATGGTCTTTGTTGAGCGTTTTGGATGGTCCTATTTTTACGTAGGATAAAAACCATTATTCTTGTTTTATTACGCAACAGATAACCCAGGGTTAATGTTCTTAATAGTTTAGTGATAACGATAAACTAAGTAATGCGTCTGATGTAGGAAGCGTAGCTCCAGCGCATCGCCAGTGAAGGTAAATCAAAGACGTCGGCGTAAGCGACAGTAATAGTCGGCAATAAAACAAAGTTGAGTGTTTCCTGCCTCAAAATTGTCTCCCGACTCGTATAGCTGTTAATATTTACGATTGCAAATTAGCATAAACAAATCTCTGCTAGGAGAAGGTTTCCAATGTAACGTGACATTTAACGCAAATTAAAATGTAACAGATTTACAGCGGTACTCCATTGCCATTGAATTTATTATTAGAGATTCTCTTGCAAAATGACTGTTAATAAAGCGAGCTAATTACTTTTAATTGAATGTATATTAACATACCTAATAATTGAAGTCGATATTATTATTGAAAAATTACAAAAAACATCGTACAACTTTATACTTATACATTTTCTCCAGACTATTGTTTTACGCCGCTTTCGTGCAATAGCCAATGCTATGAACAAAAAATATTATTAAAGCCCTATGATTGAAATTAATACCAAATTAAATAGAAAAGAAAAACAAGGAAAAATATTCACTTTTAAACTTTTGCGTTGCATGATTAATAAGAGTGAAAATGGGAATTTAAGAAATGGGCGTTTCAGCCGAGTTATACCGACCGTGGTCACAGGCGGACTCAGGCGGTGTAACCCGGCTGAAACGTCAAGCATTTAAAAGGTAAATTAATCGCGTTAATTCCCGTTTTCACTCAAATGAAAAAAATCTTGTCATGATAAGTGCTGAGACGGGACTTGAACCCGCGACCTTTCGTAATCCGGGCGACTGCTCTCCTATCTGAGCTACACAGGACTGTTTAATCACGATGAATTTATTTACTTATTTTGTCTCTGAGCACTAAGCATGCTAAATAAAAATCAGTAACAAAATTAAAGTCTTACGCAAAAATTCTTTTATCTATTTATTCTCGTGGTATTTTAAAACCTATGACCCTGCAATGACATGCGAACAATTTAGCCTGAGTTGCCGGGGGTTCTATAATAGAGTTACATACGTTTTGAGTGCTATTTATACAATTTAATAGTGGAGAACATGCAATTTGCAAAAAACTTGATACTGCGAATGCTCGATGTGTTCGATTCACATGGTATTCACAGTCTAATTAAGACAATCGCTTTTTATGAGTAGTAGTCACGAACATTGTTCTTAAAAAGCGCAAAGATTTTAACCTTTACCATGTATGACTGTGTGCCATCGCAGAAAATTTTATTTATGGGTGATTCTACAATAAGAGGTTTTACGTCCATAGAGGATACGGCCACGAAGAAAAGTTGCAGTTTTTTCATTAAACACTTATATTACAATTTTTGTCCTATTTATGTATCTTTTCACGTAAGGGCAAGTCACTTTATGCATATTTTATTACTTTTTACAAGGCCAGGGTAAATACATTGGGCAGGGTAGAGACACCTATGATATCTCAATATTGCAGTTCCTCATGAAAGATTTGTGGAGATTTATTAGAGTACCCACAAGAACTCTCTTTTGTTTGTGGTCTCCTTTCTTCATCACATAAAGGCACATAACCTCATACTAGAGTCGTCTAGAAGAAAATTTATAATATTTGTCTTCATATTTCATAACTTCCTTTTATATAAGGCTTTCCTTTTATTTTCCAGTAATCATACTTGTTGATTTTTTCCTGAAGGTTTCATATTTTTTTTGTTCTATAGTATGCCGTATTTTCTCACCAGTTTTCCACTTATCATTCTTTTGAAAATTAATTATTTGGAAGAGTTAACAACCCGCACTTGGCCAGCGTGGTTGACCCCTTGGTCAAAGGGGTTCAAGCCTACCCCACATTAGAAAGATTAGGCCTTCCTAATCTTTCTAATGTGGGGTAGGCTTGAACCCCTCAGTGAGGACATAATATGAGCTGATGATGATGATGATTATTTGGAAGACAAGATCTATTATATTATTATTTATTAGTGCTTTATGTTGCTCTTTATGAGTCATTTGGTCGACAATCTTTATAAATAATTTCTCCTTTTTAAATATTTTGCCTTTTCTCTTTGCTTTTGCAATTCATATTTTTGGGGATCATTTTTAATCTTTTCATATCATAATCTCTCTGCTTCAAGTTTCTTCAGTAATTTTTCTTCACGTATTAACTTTTTGCGTTGTGCTATGGCCTGTAACAATATTAGACAATAATATAATAAGAATATGAATTAAGAACCTTCTTTATTTTTCAGTTTTAAGAATTTTCCATAATTATTTTAAACTGTATCTTTTATAAAAATTAGCAATATCTGAGTTAGTTTGCTCTAACATTATCTCCCCTGGTCAACAAGTCTCTCCCCTGACAATTATCTTGCCAGGGGAAATATGGCAGGGAAGAGACGTTTTCTTGATAAATCTTATTGTTTTAATTGACATAAGAAATGTTTCGGTATATTAATTATCACACTTCAACTATAACATTATTACTAAATTAGACCAGTAAATGCAAATAAATTAAGCTAATAATATAACTTTTATGACTTACCAGTGGAAAGACACAATTACCTCGCGAAACCACTACACTGCACTAACACGTCGCAACAACTAACAAATGACGGCGCTCTTAACGGCTCACGTGTTTTGCATTGCTAACTTCACGTCGATAGATGTCTTTGAGCGCTATTTGGAATATGGCCGTTTTATATTTATGTATGTAGTAGCGAAATGAAATTTGGCAGGGTAGATACACAAGAAATAGTGGGACAAAAATCAAGTATAAAAATTATAGCAAATTAATAAACATTGTTGCATTTTTCCTTAATAATACTTTAATATGTTTATTGAAATTTGTGTTTAACATACTTTAGTTTAGTAACTGATACAATGAAGGTATGTATCATCTGCAAATTAAACTGAAACCGTCAAGGGGACAGGCCAGGGTAGAGACTTTTTTAGACTTTATAAGGAATTTTAGAAAAATATACTTCAATTTGGCATTTAATCGTAACGTTATTTAATAAAGTACATTAAGGTGATGTGCTTCATCGCAAAAAAATAACAACATATAGAATAAAATTTATATTTTAAACAGATTGCCGCACACGTTACCTCTTATCGTAGAATTACCCTTATATTTTACTTTCGCAGCACTTGGTAAAGTAGCTGAATATTTCATCTTATAAGTATTTTAAGTTACCAAAATCTAGTTAAGTGTGCGGATGGTACTCGGATGAGTACCAAACACTTAAATTTTGTTCCGTGGTGGTCCTAATGTCTGAACATGACAGTTATGAAAATCTGATCACGTTGGAGGCCTGTGATGGTGAATTTAAACACTAACAGAAGGCTGATATGTATCTGTACCCAATAAGAAGAATAGAACTTAGTATATTTAACATCGCTAGGAAAGCTAAGAAACTTAAAAGTAACGTAGTAGGAGATGTTCTAACAAGTAACAGGATCAAAGATACACTCCTTAAATTTTAACATGGGAAATGTTACATTTACGGACTACATTAATGTATTTAAAATTTGCGTTAAATTAAATGCAACGAGACTTGAATGTGAAGATAATAAGATAATTATTGGGGACTGTTGTTTACTTTTAAATATTAACACAAATATTTTTCAATAATTCTAGGCTTACAGTGTTTCGTTTCTTCATTATGATATTACTTCTGTAGTTGTATATTCTATTCCTTTTACCATTGATAAATTCTATTCCTGGTAAAATGTAACTTATGTATTCATTAGGTATAATATCTCCACCGTGCTTGTCATTTCGATTCTGTTAGCAAAATGGACAAGAATTTCTCTTTGAAACCGGGCTCACACATAATCTGTTATAATAATTACATGACCATCAAAACTTGTTGATGCTTAATCAACTGTACACATTATGTCATCTTTATAGCTGACTGCAGTACCTACCTCATAACTTGAAGTGATCGACAAATACATAGTAAAGTTACCTAAAAAGCGTTGCGTGCGTCGCTTGTAACAACTACCTTGCGTTCAGTGAAAGCCGTTAATGTTACTCAATCCGTGATAATAGTGGTAATAACTTCAAAAACCAATTCACGCCCTGATATGAAGCGCTCACGAGCATCTTTCATTAGTTAAAATTAAAAATCTAATTAATAGTTATCTCAGCGGTAGAACCAGTTCGCTTCCGGAGTTACGCTGAACCGGTCCGGGGCGCCTAATTCGTTCTTTTTTAAGCTTTTTAAGAGCCTGTGGTACTCCCACTACATTACATAATTGTACTAAATTAGGTGAAGCTATAAAATTTAAATCGTAACATAAATCATGAAAGCATTTTGAATACTCAAGTAAAATTTTAATTTTACTTCATCGTTTTATTAAAGTGCAATAAATAAAAAAATGCGTATTGCACATAATAATCGAATATAAATTGTATTGAAACAACTTCAATATTAAAGTATGCCAACGGCCTAGAGAATTAATGGAATGATAAGATTCTTTTCAATAGTCGTAATATACATACTTGCAGAAGAGATTATCCTTGTTTTCCCAATGACTAGGCTATTTATGGTAAAGAATAAACATTTGTTTAAAGATGGAAATATGAATGGATTTAACAATACAAAAACACCAAGGTATTTGTTGTTATCCCAGCCTTAATGTTGTTTGTTAATTGTATTTTGTCTTCCGCTCAGATACCTACTGGAAACAAAGGATTTTTTACTAGGGGTTTAGTTCCAAATTTTTTGTGTAGTAGTAATTTTTTCGACTGTTCAACATTCATAGACTCAACCGTGAGATACATTGATAATAACTCTGTCATTCTTAAAAAGTTTTCGTTAATGATTACGAAGCATAAGATAAAATAACAATAAAAAAACAGCTACGACATTCAAGTGCCATTTATAAATAATATCTTACAACAAGATTGCTTCTACCTTGGAATAAGAATGTTTTTACATGGATTTAAAAATGCGTCCACTTTTTATATGAGCATTGACGTAGAATATTTAAATTTCATTAAAATCCACAGATATCAAGAGCATTATCGACTTAAGGACATGTACTAAAATATGGTTCAATTACTTCGACTTGTTTTAGCGAATACCAATGTGGGGTTACAATGTTGCTCACACGAGGGCAGCGAGATTGAATTCTGAATATTTTTGAATGGCTGTCGGCTCAAGATGTTTAATTACTGAGGCCAGTGTTGATGAATTGTCCAGATTAATACATGAGACGGTCTGGTGGCATTCAGGTCGCAGATGCGTGCGCGCAATACGGGCCATTGCGGATGGTCTCAATGAGCTCTGTTCTGTCTCATCTCATATAAAACATTAATGTTTGCAGATTAACAGAGATACATTCATATTGTGGATAGTTAAGTAGTCCGCGCTTAATATTACAAACATGCTATGTTTCTTTAACGCCCTAATTCAATAGGAGGTTATTTTGAAAGTTTTTGCTAATTTAGAACGTGACACTGAATCCATTTCTGCCTTAAGAGACTGTTTCTTAATTTTTTACACATTAATGCATTTATTTTGCAGAGTCAGTTTGTGGTTGATTGAGTGCTTAACCTTGAGGCCCGAATCAAATGGCAACTCTGTTTTGATGTCTTTGTTTATTGACAACAGAGGGTGAAATATTTCTTTACATAAATTGGAACCTAGTTCGCCGTCAACATTGTTGTTAAAATCAGCATGTGATTAGTAGTTACTCGCACAGCTACTCGTGCCTTTTACACATGAAGCATGATACTTTGTATGTCAATTCATAAATGACAGACGTCTTAGTTAAATATTGCAGATTGATATAAAGACAATTTCTCCCGAGTTTTTGTTGTAATAACATATGTTAAGTGACTTCATTTTTAACTCCATCTGTCGTACAATTATTGTTACTTTAGATATTCATTTGATATTTGCTAAATGCGTAGGTAATAGCTAATTAATTCGCGAAGCCATTAGTTAAGAATAGAATAGATAGACGACAGCAACCAAATTCGAGGATTGTTGTAATAAAATAATTGCATGGTATCTAGCATTATTTAGCATTGTTGCTAAACAAAATTGGTTAAACAACAAAAGTTGGTTATAATGGCTGAAACCCCGCAATGTTTACTATACATTAATGAAGGAAGGCGTCGTTATTGAGTATAACAAAGAAAGCGACCGTCATTAAAGAATTGTTGAGAATCTGTCTATCGACGATAAAATTTTCAGAAATATACCAATCAGTTTCGAATACACAGCAAGAGAAACATTACGTAATGTTCAATTGCAATGACACATTAACAGAAAACGTTGTTAAATTAGACGTCGTACATTCTCTTTACTGTTATAAAAATAATTAACACGCGGGATATGAATACAGACAACTTGAAAGCTTTGGCTGCAATAAAATGCAGTATGTTTCGTTAAGGGCAGCTTTTCTTAGCATTTCTTTCGGTAACTCTTTTATGTTTCAGGAGTGTAAAAATATACGCGCGTGTTGACGCCGTAGTGGCTGGAAATACGATTCTACTAATACCATTTCTGTGCTCCAGTCTTGGTGCTGATGAGTTTTAAGAACGTTTGAATGTAAATGAAGGGACGTGCCGTGCGCGTTGAATATCATATTTAAGTGTATGCACACTTGTATTGTATTGTTTATATTTGTAGATTTCGTTTTTTATAGATCTAGCCTCTTGTTAATTTTAATAAGTTTCTTCTTTTTCTCGGTGTCTTTATCTAAGGGTTTCGTTTTTTCAATTTACATATTTGGTTGCTCTTCAATTTTAATTAATTCGTTCAATGCTTTTTCTATCCGGCTTCTGTTTCAAATTTCGCATTTAAGAATTACTTTAAAAACTGCGTCAATTATTGAAACTATTGTAACGTTATTAAGACCGAAGAAATTAAATTTTCTTTGAATATTGTGAAAGTATATTAAAAAACCGAGTTATAATGTTATACAAAAAAAAATCGGTTCATTTATCACTGTTCACTTTTTATTTGCATGAATATTTCACGGTATTTACCAATTTTCACGACCGACAATTTTTTGTGTGTTTACCAACAAAAATTACTTACGGAGACGTCAACGAGGTCCGCCACAAAAAAAGCGTTCCAATTATCAGGCACAAAAGCACATGTCATCCACAACACTAAGGGCACAGGAGTCACAGAGTCACGGTGCGTAGCTGAAGAGACGATCGATCACAGTGCGGTGCTGAGGACACGGCTGCGGGGCACGGTGCGCGCGGCGCGACTGCCGGGCTCGGGCGGTTGCGGCACCGCGGTGATAATCATGATGATAAGCGAAACAAGTGCATCCATTCATAGCTTTATCTCCAGATTTTGGACATCAAAATTTTTGGGTTTCGTCATATTTTTGTGATTGCTTTCAGTCCGTTCGTGCACTAAGCGGCGCTGGATTCCAAACCAGGTGGACTTTTTATTTTTCATTATTTTATTAGGTGACTTATAATTCAATGGTTATACTAAAATGATTTAATCGTTTTCATTCCTTAGTTATTGTAATATTGAAAGATTAATATATGCTGGCCCTTTGTAATAAATGGAATAAAATGATTTTTTATTTTGAAACAAATCATTTTTTGTAACCAAAATATTTTTTTTATGGAAAATTGTCTTACTTATTATAAGTAGGCAAATCTCTCATTAAAACAACCTAATATTTAGGTAATATTATAAATAAGAGGAGAAACTGAAAATATCGTAAAATGTTTAATATCTACGTTAAAAAAATAATTAGCTTCCAGAAGAGAAGGACGTAAGAAATGAAAACAAAACCAGCAGTAAGTTTGTAAATTAAAAGTCAAATATCATGTCTTTCCTGTGTATGAAGTTCGAGCAAGTCTATGTTAGAATGAAATTTCATATAAGTGATCTACCCAATTATGGTTGCACTTATAAATAGGTAATATAATTTCCGGATATTTTATGCTTACGCAAAATAGAAGTAAATCAACAGGAAATTACTTTATACACACGTATAGTAAATCAATAAGAAACTACTTTCTTATTGATTTACTATACGTAAAACCAATTAACAGCTTTGCAATTAAAGCATGAAGCGCGGTTCCCCTTCGGTTGGTCAACAGTTATTAAACAAATTTACAGATGACAAGCAACGAAATTCAAAGTGATCATTTCGCAAACCAACGTTCGATTTATTTATGTTTCACAAACTTTACATCTCACCAAGTAATTGTTTCATATATTGTCATTTTGCAAAAGAACTTTAGTCAATTTTTCCTAACACAAATACGTTAAACGACAAAGATCTATTGACCAATTTTTCTTTAATAATATGGTTACTTGGTCTAAAGACATTAGGCAATTTATGGTATGGCACCGTATCATTTCTTAACTTTTCACACTAAAAACATAACGATTGACCAATTTTTCTTTAATAAAATGGTAACTTAGTCTAAAGACGTTAAGCAATTTATGGTATGGCACCGTATCATTTCTTTTACTTAGGAACTTTTCATACTAAAAACATAAGAATTATAAAAACACAAAGAAATTGTTCAATAATAGTTCATGGGTGCCATTCGGTTCGCCTAAAAATTTTGCGATTGCTTCTTGTATTCTTGCTTGCTACATGGATGCTTGCATTGCATGATGTATGCATGCTTGTATGCATTGCATAGTGCATGCATGCTTGCATTGCATGCTGTATGAATAATTGGATTGCATGCTGTATGCCTGCCTGCGAGATGCTTGCCGGGGGGTGCAGGGGGGCTGGCCCCCCTGCTCGGGGGGGTCGGGGGGCCTGAGGCCCCCGCTATAAAGAAAAACCATAAGTACGAAAATAAACCTAGGTTAGGTTAGGTTAGACTTGTGACCACGCATAGCGGAGCGAGCGAAGCGAGCGGAGCATTGTATTGCTTGCTGCATGCTTGCTTGCATGCTGCGTGCTTGCTTGCATATCGTTTTCTGGGTTAGGTTGACATGAAAACAGCGCACAAGCCGAGCAAGCGAAGCTAGCGTTCCGCGGCAGCGGCCGGCGAGTGCCTGAAGCGATTTGAGGGCGATTTCACTGTATTTGAAAAATAGCAAATTGAAATTTTAGTAAACAACAAGATTTTTTATTTTAAAATAAATATATTTTTTTTTAATTTTAGTAAACAAAACGTTTGTAATTGAAATTTAGTCAAACAAACTATTTGTAAAATAACATTTTTGGTTTTTGTAACTTGTTAATTTGAAAATTAGCAAATTGAAATTTTAGTAAACAAAAAGTTTGTAATTGAAATTTAGTCAAACAAATCATTTGTAAAATAACATTTTTGGTTTTTGTAACTTGTTGATATGTCAGTATGTCTTTTAAAAATTTAATTAACAATGCATTTTTGAAATGACTGCTTATCATATGGATGTTTGCGTTTTGATGTCATTGTTAAAGCATTAGTTTGCGTAATGAAACATTGACAAATGTTGCTTGCGAAATGGTAATTTGCCAATGAATTGTGTGCGAAACATTAGAGAACCATGAAGCGCACATCCAATTCGCTTAAGTCTTATCTTAAGCAGTAGTGGTTACTCATTGTCTCTATGAATAAATGACCGCAAGTAACGTTTATTACAGAATTCTGTTATTTTAATGAAAATGTGTCACTGGCGATTCGACGTAATTTCGACGTTAATTCGTGTCTGGGTGATGTGATGACAGATCAATTAGGCAATATTAACCTACTAAATACAAGAGATTAGTTATATTGGCCATTTAATTAATTAATTTAATGTAATAATACATCACCAATTACGAGTTTGCTCCAATACTTAGTCTGCACGGTCTCCAGAAACTTTCTTGCAATGAAATGAAATAAAAAGCTCTTTATTTAAATGTTCATTGCTAAGTATTTTTAAATCATCAAAAGTCAAATCACCATTTCGGGACGAAATAATTATTTTACTTACTTAAATAATTGATATTATGCCGAGATGGTTTTTACGATACTATCAGGATGAGAATGGGTAGCCCTATTCGTGTCAGGAAATTACACCGGTAGAATAATTATATTGCCTCATGTTAGTTTCAATCAATTTGGATGTAAGTTATTTATTTTTATGCCAAGTGGTTGGCTAACAGGCCTGCCTGGTGGCAAGCAAACATAGCCTATAGACGAGTGCAACACTGACGTGACCGTCTCTCGGTGCCAACCCTAGTCGTCTTCCCTACACTTGCAGCTCTGGCGACCGTACTCACCAACATAACATCACAAGATTGTAGTGTTATTAGTCTCCGGTCTTCTGTAAGGTGGAGGTATTTTGGAAGTGCTTCGAATTAGAGGGACTAGTCCGCTGTACCCTTCCTCGAATAAAACTTATTATGTTACAGCGTGCGACTTGCTTGCACTTTTGCTAAAACTAGATGCAATTAGCTTAATTTACCTCCGTTGAACAACTGTTTCGACTTGCGACTCATCATCATAACAGCTTTTATAATTCAATCCACTGCTAGGACACAAGGCCTCACCTTGTCATCGAAGGAGGTAGTCCACCACGCTTGCCCAATACGGATTGGTGGACGGAGTTTAAGATGATCAATACCCCTTTGCTGATCCTTTAGTCGTTTTCCACGGTACCCATTGGAGGATATAGGGTGATGCAATTCTACTCAAGGTACAAGATACAAGACTTGCGACTGATAGAGAGGAATACAAGAAACTGACGGCCAACCTTCAGAATTGAAGAGGGTCTAGAAGAAGAAGAAGTAATTATGGTGAGTATGTCCTTTCCTATTACCTAGGTGCGACAGGGATACATTCTTGATCGTAATTAAGGTTCCATGTATTTGAATTCGGTCACTAGTATGATTAAAATTAACAATCTGCTATGCTATCTGTATTATATTCTATCCTCTTTCTACCGACTTCTCCCGTCTATTTCAAAAACTCCTTTTCTTTTCGGTCCAGCTCCCTATTTCGTTCCTTACGTACATCTTCTACTCTCACATTAGATATCCCTATCCATTCTATTGATTTCTTTTCTTATTTGTTTGTTGTGCATGCTGTCCGGTTGTGGAACTCTTTGCCTGAAGATATTAGAAGGTCTCAAACATTGGAAGGTTTTAAAAAGCAAGTGAAGAATTTTTTTCTAATTACCTGTCCTTATATTGTATTGTATTTCCTTCTTTACCGATTTCCGTATTTAATGATTTATTCTTTTATCCTATCTTATTCTATTACGATCATTATGATATGTAGGTATATGTCTTCTTCTCGGTAGTATGATGTATGTATATCCTGACTCTTGCAACTATTTTAATTTATTTCTTTAAGTTTCCTCTTACTACAGGTTGCCTGGAAGAGATTGCTTCTTAGCAATAAGGCCGCCATTTGTACTGTCCTATGTGTGTTATATGTTCTGTAATTTTTTCCTTCTCTGTTTGTGCAATAAAGTATATTTGAATTTGAATCTGCAAACTACGTGTATAAGATTACTGACCAGTGATCGCCCGCGGCACGGTAATATTATCTATGCAGTATTGTGTCTCGGCCCTGTCCTTGAAATAACTGGCTACGGCTGCTACGGCCGAGCGGGGCGTAAACACGCGGAAGGGCTGCCCGCCTACAGTATTTTAATTTGAAACAAAGAAAATAAATTTATTGGCCTTCACAGAGCACGATATTACCTAATTATTAATAAACTATAACAACAACACATACATAAAGAAAAGAAACGTTAACAAAAACTAACATACACACATTATATACCTACTATTTACTTTATATTTAATTTCTACATTTCTTGTTCTATGATTGTAAATATTTTATTTTACTTATATGTAAAAAAAATATGTTGTGAATGAAATAGGAAGTGTTCAATAAAATACATGTTTTCTTAGGTAATATTTTAAAAAAAAAGTTATAGATTTGAGACAAAAATATTTACGCCTTGACTGAGACGTAGGTACTATATTGTCACTGAAACACTGTTATTTTCAAGAAATTACATATTATTATCAACAATCAAAATATTGTTTTTTAAACTCCGCACAAATATCCCTATTTTACTTAGACAAAGAATCCTGTAGACTTGGCATGAGTTTTGACAGCTAAGTGTAAGAAGGATAGGTGTATACAGATACCCATAAGAGTGAAAGAGTACTCATTATAATTTTTGTCCTTGTCAGAGTTTCACTTTTCGCTTATTTGACACAAAATTTTGGTGTCAAAGCAACGACACAACAAACTGTTGGTGATAGTAAATATTGAAAATATTTGTGTTTACAAAGTATTATTATCAGTGTGTACAACGTAAAAGTGTTGGAAACTATATACTGCTTGTGATTGTTACAAGGCATTGTTGTGTAATTAGCTGTAAAAGCCGTAGCTACCGAAATTGCGAGAAAATAAGTTATTACTCGTAAGTATGAAAATTACTTTGAATTAGTATTTTATTTGCATTATCCAATAAAGTTTAGATTAAAATCGTATAATATAGGATCTCAAACTTGATAGAAAACTAAAAAAATCATGAATATTTGCTTACGAAAATATTGTTATTGTCCAATAATTGTCATAGAAATCCGACCAAATTTAGTAGTTTAGCTGTAGTTGTCAATTGCTATATAATTTGACTGTCAGAGTGTCATTTTGTAGATTACTTATTTTTCTGGATTATACTGCATTTTAGGGATACCAGTAATATAATTTGAAGCTGTCCTTGTTGTTGGGTAAATACAACTCAGTCAATCTATTATGAGCACAATTGGACGTAGTTTTGCAAACTAGAACCAACCCACAACTCATGTGAAAATGAGTTACATAGACAGTTGCAATCCTCATTGAGTTGTTGCCATGCTCAAAAAATCTTTTGACAATATTCTGACTCTATACAATAATTTAACATGTTACATGGGGAACCAACCCTTGATATTCTAACTTCCTTATAAACAAACAAGAACCATGCTGCTTACTTTCCAATACAGAGCTTATTGGATATGCTAAATGGATCCATGCTACATGGCACCACTAAATGTTCAGTTTTTCCATTATACAAACTGGAACCAAACCACATGGTTCTTGGTAACACAACAAAAAGTGTTAATTTATTTGCCTTTTATTTTTTGCTAAAAAGAACCATTTAATTCTAATTTGCTATTAAGTATTAAATTTTAACTAATGAAAAACTAGTTCTTCATAGTTCATCAACTGGACATGGTTACGCAAATCGCAAATTAGACCATCCTGCAATGACAGTTTTGAAATATTTATAAGTACTTCAATTGAGTGAAGAAAAGTCTTAGTAACGTTTTTTAGAGTAACAACTTCATGAATTTGTGTGTAACATTAATGACGATATAAGAAATTAAATTACTTGCTTTATTTTTGCCTGAAGATATAAATAAAACTAAGTTTGGTTCTTTATTGCAAAATACTTTTTGTGAGTTGGTTCTTAATCACAAAATTTATATTCATAGTTGTAATTATTATCAAATTAGTATAATAACTACAACATACTTTCAACGCCGTCGTGGTGGAGTGGTCAGTATAGCTGGCTACACATCAAGCGGTCCGGGTTCGAATCCTGGTAGTGGCAAATGTTTGTGTGACGAACACGAATGTTTGTTTGCGAGTCATGGTTGTTTATATATTTATTTAAGTTTATTTATAAAAATATCTAAAATTATTATGTATATTAAAAAAAAAAAAAAAAAAAAACAGGTCCGTTATCTAGTACCCGTAACACAAGTTCTTAATGATACTTACTTCGGGCTAGATAATTGGTGTTTATTAAAAAAAAAAAAAAAAAAAAAAAAAAAGTGATTATCACCAAGTGAATTACATATCCATTGCTGTTTTTACACGACAAGTGCAATAATAGTGTCATGTAAAATGGCAATGGATGTAATTCACTCAGTGATTATCACTTTCATCTATAAAAAAAAGTTAGCGGATACCTACGCTATGCTCTAAATTGCCAAGTAATATTATTTTGTGGTGTTGTCTATCTGCAGTGAGTAAGGTTGCAACGTTTTTTGAGAAAATGTTGTGGGCAGAAAGACTAGTCTCCTGTGCTGCCAACATACCTAGTGCTTCTTCTGTAGATTTTACAGGGTAGGCAACGGACTCCTAAAACACTTACAGCACCAATTCTAATGAATATTGATGTAACAAGTGTTCAATCAGGCTGGCGGCATCATTCCCAATGTATTGGACCATTGACGCTTTTATAGGTGTGCTTTGCCTACCCTGTAAAATCGTTAGAGGAATCACTATGTTGGCAGCATAGGAGACAAGTCTCCCTGATTCAAACACACTTTCTCAAAGTACTTTCTTAAACTACAGGTCTTTGGTAGTTCAATAAGCATATTCTTTCTAATCTGTGCTATACCTAAACTCTCTAAATCGAGTCAAAACTTCACAATGCTCTAGTATTTGTTATTTCAAATTGTATACATTTTGTAGGGGAGAACCAACCCACAAAATAGTATTTTTCAATAAAGAACCAACCCACATTTTATTGAAAAAATATTGTTTACATAAAGAAAATGGAAGTAATTTCTTTTCCTTACTTCGTCATCAACGTTACACACAAATCTGTAAAGTAGTTATTCTTTAAAAAGTAACCCAAACTTTTCTTCACTCGATTGAACTAAAAGTCTCATTTTCTCAAAAGTGACATTTTGTGGGTTGGTTCTGGTTTGCGTAACTACGTCCAATTGAAAACAGTTCCTCAGTAAAAATAAAAGACAATTATGTAATATTTAGTGATGAAGTTGGAAAGGATTTGGGCCTATTATTAATGAATCAGCTGGGGCAAAATGTGATAAATTACTGTATGCCAGGTTTATGTTATGATGATATTATAGAGAAGGTTACAAAATACAAGTTCAAAAATAATGATAACTTAATTTTATTTATAGGAAATAGGGATAATGTAAACAAAAGATCATTACTAAAATATTATGACTACCTACTGAAATTAAATGTAAAAAGCATTGTAATGTTTGCATTTCCTTATTGCGATAGTTTGCCACAGTCAGAAAATGAAATTAGATATAAATTAAACATACAATTAGATACTTTGTCATATTATGAAGACAAAATACATGTTTTTGACATTAATAAATTGACATGTAATAATCGTAACAATAAATATTATTTGACAAGAGATAGAATTTTTCTATCAAATTATTTTAAAAAACAATTAGCAAAATTGCTAAGCTTTTCTATATCTACTTCAGCCAAGAATTTGGCTGTACGGACAGCTCCTATTGAGCAACCTTATTCTGACATTGCCTCTATTGGGCCATCACGGTGTGACAATGCCCCTATACAGCATTGTAGTTCTGACAGTGCTCCTTTTGAGCAAGTTAGTTATAATAATATAACAATTGCTCCTGTTGAGCAAACTAACTATGACGCACAGATAAGCTCATCACAAAATCAATATTTAAATTAATTAGTAAGACAACAGAGGACACCTCTAGCAATAGCTCACTTAAAATAGTTCACCAAAATATTCAAGGCTTATCTGGAAAGGAACTAGAAATTTCTTTATTCTTACAGAGTCTAAATATACATGTAGTATGTCTCACAGAACATTGGCTAAAAAGAACTCAGTTATTAAATTGTATTGAAAGTTATAACATTGTAAGTGCATTCACTAGAGAATCTGCCATTAGAGGTGGTTCCTTAATTTTGTTACAGAACAATATTAAATATAAAGAACGTTCAGATGTGATTAAGCACTCAATTGAACGAATTATTGAAATTTCATGTGTGGAATTTGAGCAATTTATAATTGTATGTGTATACAGACCCCCTTCTGGAAACTATGATCTGTTTGAAACTACAATGGAAAATGTTCTAAATATTATTTGTAGCAATAACAAGAAGATAGTTGTCTGTGGGGACTTCAATTTAAATATTCTAGTACCAAGTCCATACACAAATAGGTTCATTAATTTATTTAGATCTTTTAATCTTTATTATGCTTTCTTTGAACCTACCAGAATCACCCCTACTACAGCTACTTGCTTGGATAACATTTTCTGTAATTGTAATATACTTGAAAAATCTATACTCAACTGTGTAAACTCAGATCATAGTGGACAGAAAATCACTATTGAGCGCCGTAATGTTAATCTAGTAACAAAAATTACTTTTAGACCAATAACGGACAGTCGCATGAAGATTTTCGAAAATAATATTGAACATAGACTTAATTTCTTACAATATTGTGATGATTCAAATAAAATGTATAAAAATTTATTTAATCAAATAAATTACAATTTAATAGCATATTTAAACAAAAAACTGTTTCACTTAACTCAAAAAAGAAATTTAGTGATTGGGCTACCCCAGGCATATATGTTAGTAGAAGAAAATTATATGATTTATATTATGAAAAGTCTATGTCCACAGACCAGTCATTTATAAATTATGTCAGAAATTATTCTAAAATATTTAAAAGGGTTTGTAATGTTGCAAAAGCAAACTTCCTTAGTAATAAAATTAAAAATTCTGCTAATAAAATTAAGACCACCTGGAAAATTATAAACCAAGAAACTGGTAAAACGTCATTTAAAGATAGGTCTTTTGAAATTAATATTAATGGTAAAATGGTAAAAACGGATGAAGCAGTGGCAAATGCTATGGAGGCCTTTTTCTCAGACATTCCCATGAAAATCACTAGTAAACTGAATTCATCTACTGAATTTGCGGTTTCCTTTTTAGAATCTAGTGTTGATAAATGTGATATTTCTTTTAACTTTCATGAAATTAATGACGATTACATTATAAAAACGTTTAAATCTTTAAATAAGAAAAAGACGGAAGATCTATGGGGTTTATCGGTTACAGTTATAACAGCAATAATTAAAGTAATTTCCCCATATTTAACGATTATTTTTAATAAATGCATTGAAGATGGGGTTTTTCCCGATTTAATGAAATGTAGTAAAATTATACCTTTGTTTAAGTCTGGGGATAAATGTGATCCCACTAATTTTCGTCCCATATCCATTTTACCAGCGTTAAGTAAAATATTTGAGAAAGTTATTTACAATCAGTTGCTTTCTCATTTTACATTGAATAAACTGTTTCATGACAGACAATTTGGTTTTACTAAGGGTAGAAATACGACAGATGCAGGTGTTGCGTTAATGAAACATATATTTGATGCTTGGGAAAACAAACAAGATGCTCTAGGTGTCTTTTGTGACTTGTCCAAAGCCTTCGACTGTGTAGAACATAAAACCTTATTGGCCAAATTACAACATTATGGCGTCTCAATGAACTCAATAAAAATAATTGAATCATACCTGAGTGACCGATTACAAACAGTAGTTATAAATAAAGCGAAGTCTTCAGGGGCCCCTATGCTCATGGGCGTGCCGCAGGGTTCGATATTAGGTCCGTTACTTTTTTTGATTTATGTAAATGACCTGCCTTACTATGTAAGCAACTTATGTGAGACGGTATTATTTGCAGATGATACTTCCCTTATTTTCAAACTAAATAGACAAACAGAAAATGTTGACGATGTGAATAATGCCCTTTCCAAAGTAATGTGTTGGTTTACTAATAATAACTTGGTACTAAATTCAAATAAAACTAAATGTATCAAATTTTCGTTACCAAATGTCAAGCAGGTCAGTACAAATATTCAAATTAACGAAGAAATTATACAATGTGTTGACTCAACAGTATTTTTAGGAATAACTTTAGATTCACGTCTACAATGGAATCCTCATATTACTACCCTATCAGGAAGACTTAGCTCTGCTGCTTTTGCTGTTAAAAAGATTAGATTACTGTCTGATGTTGAGACGGCAAGACTTGTATATTTCAGTTACTTCCATAGTGTTATGTCATATGGTATATTGCTGTGGGGATCAGCAGCTGATATTCAAGACATTTTTGTATTACAAAAGAGAGCCGTACGCGCCATTTATAAACTAAGACCTCGTGACTCGCTTAGAGAGTTATTTAAAGAAATCAATATATTGACGGTTGCTTCCCAATATATATATGACAACATTATGTATGTTCATAAAAATTTACATACATTTTTGAAGAAAAGTGATTATCACAATTTAAACACAAGATATAGAAATAAACTTTCTGTACCAAGCTTCAGACTTCATAAAACTAGTCACTCATTCATGGGGAAATGTATACAAATATTTATTAAACTCCCACATCATGTAACTGAACTTCCGTCACATAAATTTAAGCTTCACATTAAACAAATTTTAATGAAGAAAGCGTATTATAAAGTTCAGGAATATATAGACGACAAAAATGTGTGGACACATCCAAATGTGCTCGATTCTCCATTTTAATCTAGTGAGATATCAATGTGTAAAATTTCAATTCTCTAATTGACAATATTGTAAGGAAGGATGTCTTAAATCACATTTTTTATATATATTTATTTATTGTAAGTTTAATTATGAGTCTTTATTTTATTATATTATTATGATTAATTATTAAAGACTTGACAATGTGAATTATGACTCTTTCCAAATCAATACTATGAAAACTGTAAAGGGAGGATAAAACTTGTTGAGTTTCTTGCCGGTTCTTCTCAGAACAAGGCCTCCTGGTAGACTCTCGAACCGATGGCATCAAAATTTGACTTTCATAAGTGTACAAATTGTACCTAAATGAATAAAGTAATTTTGACTTTGACTTTGACTAAAGATTTAAGTTATCTTAATGTTTCAGATTTCCAGGACATAATATTCATGGATATTCAAGCACGTACTGCTGGTCAATCTGTAAATACCATGAAAAGGACATCGTCAAAAACGTATCACATTAGGTATTTACGTTTTACCGCGCTATAAAAACCAATAAATGCTTGGAATTAACGTTGTCGTTATTTATTTACATTCACGGATATTCAAGCACGTACTCCTGGTCGAGCTGTAAATACATACCATGAAAAGGAGTACCGCCAAAATCGTATTATACTATGTATTTACGTTTTACCACGCTATAAACCAATAAATACTTTGAATTGAGTGTTAGGCGGGATACCATGGCGTCTGGTCGTCGATCTTTTGGTTTTAAAAAATTTGATTATCTTTTTATGATTGTTTGTTCCTTGATTATACTCGTAGGCGCCACGAGGATAATCAAAATAATAAACTTAGTTTAAAAACTGAAATCTCACTACGGAAACAACTAATGGTAAACACCATGGGATAGGCAACATTACCTACCCCATGGTGTTTAACATTTGTTGTTGTTGCTATAAGCAACGAGGTAATATTAATATAATCATTTTCTCGTTGCTTAGCAACCACAACATGAGTTTGTGTACAAACTTAAAGGGAATGAAATCGTCTAAAATCAATAATTTACAAGGAAAAATCGACTCCTTCTATTATTAAAGTCGGTTATAATGTAGGCTATATTGTCCGGACCATAATAATGAGATGATATTATAACGGTAATAAAAAAGTGTGTGTGTGTGTGTGTATGTGTGTATATGTGTGTGTGTATGTGTGTGTGCGTGCGTGCGTGCGAGTGAGTGTGTGTATTAATGTGCACACGTATTAAGACAAATATTACTTGACGCAAATGATCGCGTGACTGTTGTGTCAATGCTCTGACAACTTACTAATCACTCTGTACTATATCTACTTATAAGTGTTCAGTTTATTAAGCCCAGCAAAATTGAGTCAAGTTCACGAATTCGCAAATATTTGCTACTACCAGGGATTTGAATTCGGACTGCTTAATGTGCTAGCTAGCTTTACAGACCACTCCACCGCGACGCACGGCGCACTTCAAAAATCCTATTGTCGTCCATCCAGTCATGAGAAGGGAGATGAACTCGAGAGTACACACATTTTTCAAACATTTCAAAATAAGGCAAATCAAAATATTTTAAACATTTAATGGGGTAATATTTTAAAAACCTGGCCTCTTCTGTAGACTTCAGTCACTTCTGTCACTGTCATGTCAACTCTCAGTCTATCCCTTACAGGGTGTACGCGGATGCCCAGTCTACAGGATTCTTTGTCTAAGCTATTTTATAATTTTCCATCTATCAATTCCTGTCAACAATCCGTCTCTTATCCAAATTACCTAACAACCTGCCAGTATACACCAAAAAAATCCGATCACTACAATACCTACCATTTATTACTCTCGTAAATTATTTCATAATGATATTTCATCATATTTAATAATATAATATATGTAGTTAAGTTATATGTTGGTACATAAGTAAGTAGATAGCCTAGTCTAGGAAACTACCTACCTACATATTATGTAGTTTTGTTTTTAACGCGAGCGTAGGTAGGTTACTTGTTTGTGTCTTTTTTCACCCTATCCACTTATTTATATATTATTCCAGATTATGCCCGATGGAAAAATTTAAATACCGAAATATTAAAAACAAATAACGTACTAGTAGATAGGTACATAAAAAATATTGCTCTTTGCCATTTTGAATTATGTAGGTATCTACTTAATTCAATCAAATATTCACAATACAAATCGCACGTCTAACTGCTTAAAAAACAATTCACACCGTTCGGTAGTCGCTGCGGCGCATTCGCGACTGGATGCCCACCGGGTGCCCCGCGAACTCGAGGCGCGTAGCATGACGCGCTTTCCGACCGTTTGTATGAAGATAGAATACTGTATAGATAATATTACCGTGCCCGCGGCTTCGCTCGCGTTAATGTCGGTTATAATGTAGTCTGTAGCCTTCCTCGTATGGAGTATCCAACCTAAAAAATATTTTTCAATTTGAATCACTAGTTCCTGAGTTTAGCGCGTTAAACCAAACAAACTCTTTAGCTTTATAGGTAATATAAAATATATAACTGATAGCATTAATGAGTAAACAAAGCCTTGCCTATGTATAAATATCGAAATCCTCTGGCCGAACCCTCTTGCTTCAAAATCAACTTCTCTAACGAGTTCACAAATTATTTCTGACAAATTCTTGAACAATGCGTAGTTAATTTCCCTATTGGTTAAGTCTCTTCGCCCTTCGTGATGCTAACTTTATATTAAATTAAGTAGGTACTTATGAGAAATAATATATTCTTTAGTGACGGACTTGTAAGAAATAAACATTAAATATTTGTTCTTTAAGGTTAACATTTTTTAATTTTCTTTAATTGTAAGCCGAGAACTTAAACTATTCCGTTACTTCACCGTGCGCGTCAAAAGTAAAAATTACTTTATTCATTTAGGTACAATTTGTACATTTATGAAAGTCAATTTAGCTTTTCATTTCATGCCATCGTTTCGAGAGTCTACCAGGAGGCCTTGTTCTGAGAAGAGCCGGCAAGAAACTCAACAAGTTTTATCCTCCCTTTACAGTTTTCATAGTATTGATTTGGAAAGAGTCATAATTCACATTGTCAAGTCTGTGCCAGGCAATGATATTATAATATATTGGTGCCGGGTCGATACAGTTGAATTAAGGGTAGGTAGCTAGAAGTAGTGCCTATGCACGGAGTATATTGTCTATGGGACTTGTGCCCCAAGTGGTTAGGGCCCTCTTTATCATGGATCTCCTCTACTATCTTGCCTACTCACGCTGCCTAGTCATGTAATAAAATATTCTATAACTAGTTTCTGTTTGCAATTTCGTCTCCGCATGATTAGTATAAATTATGCCTTTATGCTATTCTGATGTATGAGCTCTATATTATTGTAAAGTTTCATTAAATCCGTTCAGTAGTTTTTGAGTGTTAGAGTAACAGAGATACATCCAGACATCCATAAAAACTTCCACGTTTATAATATTGGGATTTGAAAAATAATAAGAATATTAGGCTATTTTAGTAGTACATTACACTAGTACAGTCACGGTAATATTAGTGGTACAGTGGTCGGCAAACAAGAGCCACATGCGGCTCTGGAGCCGCACTTTGCCGACCATTGCACTAGTATATTTGACTATTTTGGTACATTACACTACTATTAGTACACAACTGCGGTGTTATGAGAAATAACCTTTTAGGTACAGTTGGGGTACGTACTATAGGTACTTACGTAAGATATCTTCCTAAAACTTTGAGACAAGTTTTTATGTCAGTTCCCAAACTATTGTCGTAAAATAGGGATGCTTCCCCGAACTCATTATTCCAGGCGGCTGACGTCGATTTCATTACGTACTTACACTGCTGATAACATAATTGGTATGCTCATTTTGTTTGCTTATCAGTTCCCAAGGTTTTGCTTAATCAAAGTTCGTAAACTTTACACGTATAACGTAAGTACGTATAGGTTCGTAAACTTAGTTTATTCCGTGTGGGAAAGTGTACGCCCTTTCGTACAATATCTACTATATAGATGAAAGTACTTAATAAAAAATTGTTGGATAGTTATAGATTATGTACCTATATTTTTTTACTTTAGGCAGGGCCGCATGCCAAAGTTGACTTTTTAGGGGGAGGGGGTAAAAATATCATATATAACCATACAGTCCGCCTGATGGTAGGCGCTCACCGCAGCCTGGGGACACCTGCAATGCCAAGGGTATCGTGCGATACTGACCTAGCAGGAACTTTTTCACGACTTTCTTGAAGAAAACCAAAGTAACCCATATTATCTTAACCTTAGCTGTGAGAACATAATGATACTGCCAAAATTATTATGCCGACGGCCATGCCGCCGGCAGCCCGGTGGGCTGTGTGGATCCACCGTTATGGTAAGATACTTTGATAAGATCGAGTATTTTCTTCAACTAAAACGAGAACTTTGTACTCTACTGGCGATGGAACCAGGAACGCCTGATTCTAATCCCTGGTGGATGAACCATCAATTCACGGAGGAGGATAAAATATATTTCTAAGTTCACACAATCTAGCCCTTTTCAAAGCAATGGTTACTGTCGCTGATCGATGATAATGTTTCAAAATGACTAATTAATGTTCATTAAATTAGTACGGATATAATATATTAATTAACTATAATTGATTATATTTTCCGAGAAATAACACTTTTAACCGCTTAAGTACTACGATTTTGTTATTCATTAAATTCGTAGAAGAAATCTGTAATTATACCTAAGTTTATGATTATACTCAATTAATTTAAAAGTCACTGATCGCTAAAGCGTAATATAGGGTGAAAAACTTCACCGAAGATAACCACCCATGGCAATAAAAAGTTATGTACCTATAGTTTCTACATAGTTATACTGACGAGAGTAGGTATGTACCTACCCGGTATCTAATACCATTAGTAATAATTTATATGTCAGTAGCTACATAGGTATTTGTTTTTGACGTCAATAAGTGCTTTGTTAAAAAGCTTACATTGAAAAACAAACTAAACTAAATCATAAAATAAAGAGTAAAACTTTAATTGTGGATTGGCAGACTTGCAAGTTATTAAAATACATATAAATATTTGGGAACAAATATGTATATGTATTCTGGTGGTCATCACATTAATATCGAACTTTACCAGGATCTATTATATACATTCGAATACGTACTAATAGCTGTATTTTTAAGGCCTAGCCAAGTGTCCAATCGACTGCGCCGATCATTTAACGAAAATAATATAAATGTATGAAACATTGAGCTATTATTACAAGTAATTTACTTGTAATAATAGCTCAATGGTATGAAACTAACGTATTAGTGAGAAAGCTCTATGGCGACCCTCGCGTCGTGTCTAATGTATGAGTAGTGTCAAAAATTGTCATTTCGTTCGATAGAAACTTCATAGAAACATTGTATCTGAAGTTGTAGGTATCGTTAGCCACTTGCCTAGGCCCTCAAGGCTCTCCTTTTCGCAATTTTAGAATTCACACGAAGAATTGAGCCTTTTTGACGTGACAACGTCTTATAATTCGATAGAGCCGGCTGCACGCACGAAAAAACATGACGCATGCGGCGTTACCATGTAAGGCCGGCAAAACAAATGAAATTAAATTTTTCTTTTGAAAAATGCTACCATTCCATCAGTATTTTCTTAAGACGTTGTCACGTTCAACTATCGTCAGTAAACCGACTTTACAGACAACCAATTTTTAGTTCACAATTCGGCACCACGCCAATAACTTAAGGCAAAAATAGTGATTAAAACATTAATTGGTCATCTATTTTATGTTTTCTTTGTCGCATACTTATTGATATTAGTGGTTAGCTTAGATTAAACGCGACAACGATCGGACACAGGAATACATACATCCTACATACGATCACGCTCGCAATCCCATGACCCCTCATGGGATTGCGAGCGTGATCGTATGTAGAGCAGAATATTAGGTAATACTTTGTTACACATAAAGCCACATCTGGCAGTATGAGCCATGCAGCGCCGCCAAATAGTGACAGGTTGCCAGCCTGTTGCCTAACACATGAATAAATAGTCTGATGGAGTTTCTCCCGAGTTCTTGTTGCAAAAACACGTGTTGAGAGACTCCATTTTAAACTCAATCTACCGGTACAATTGTCAGTTACTTTTAAGTACTTTTCACTTGATATTGGCGCAATGCGAAATGTTTATGTGTCGCGATCGCCGTTTGTTCAAAAGTAGAAGAAGAAATAGTCTGATACTCTGTGGTTCGGGTCCGAGGATGCGAATGAACATCCTATAGTTCATCCGATGTAAGCGGGTGGCAAGCGAGGGAAAGGAACATCTTCTATTACAAATCGCGGTTTTAAAGTTATTGCATTGACGCACACATGTAGTGTCAATGTGTATGTACAGACTACCTAAAAATTTATAAGCATGCAGGTTCTGCCGTGAAAAAATAACTTTTAAAAATCATCTTTATCCAATTTTGTTAATAAAAATCGTGAGTGGTCTTCCCTTGACTTTCTCGTATACCGGAAAGGATTTAAAAGTTGATAAAACCTTATATTTTGATGTCCTACATGCACGCTAAATTTGGTTGCAATAAGTTAAAGCATACTCGAGTTATCGTGCTAACACACAGACATACAGACACACACACACATACATAATTCCAAAAACGGTATTTTTGGACTCAGGGAGGTCCAAAACGTGTAAATCCGTCAAAATCTCGAGGTCGAATTTTTTGACGATTACAAGACTTCCTCTATACTATACATATACGAGAAAGTAAATATACTAGCATTGCGATGAATAAGTTCTTAATAATAGCTATGTATATGTTAAGAATACTGCAAAAACAGCAGACTTGATAACGTTATTTGACCAAAATTACGAAAGTTTGTCATCATAACGTCTTGTGCCGGCGGTGGCCATTGATATTGCGGCCGCATGCCTCAGCCATTGTCCCCAAATGCGCACATTGTGTTAGCGAAATTGCCCGCGTTTTGGTGGTATTGTTTCCTATCAATGGGTCATTTGGTATATTGCTTAATTTCGAACCGTCTTCCGGGGCAAATTTAGTAAACGTCCTTTGAATTTGTTGTCTAAATTAAGGCAAGATGATTTGATTAAGACACTTCCTTTATGTCACTGATAAACCGGGATATACCTACTGTAAATTAAATAAAGTATTTCAGATAACATTACAACCATATGTGTTAGTATGTACAGTGCCTTAAAAATTATGGTTAGTAAATATTCAATGAAATTATTATTACCTATTACAATTTTTTTATAACTGTAGCTTAATATTAAAAATTACTAGCTTCTGCCCACGACTTCGTCTGCGCAGGATTAGTAAAATTATAACTTACCTATATGCTATTCTCATGTATGAGCTACATTATTGTAAAATTTCATTAAAATCCATTCAGTAGTTTTTGCGTGAAAGAGTAACAAACATACATCCAGACATCCATAAAAACTTTCGTGTTCAAATATTAAGTAGGGCAGTTTTACAAAAAAGTTATATCAATAAGAATTACCTATAGCTGTATAAGAATCTTTTAATTATTGACAGTAGTTTTAGTTCTTTCGAAATCGCCGCTTTCAGAGGTCGATGGCAGCGCTGTTGTGCGTTCGTCGTAACCTCAGAACATAGAGTGGTCGTAACGATCACGAAAGCTAAGCTACCCAGTGCGCGGTCGGTACACGGATGGACGACCGAAATTTTTTTAACTCAATTCAAAAATTCCTCCGTGCTTCGAAAGGCACTATAAGCTAGAAGTCCCGGCTGCTATCGAAAGACAAAGGAGGGTTGGTGTCATGTAGGCAACCGGCCGTAAAAATCAAATGCCGAAGCCCATAAAAACCTATAGCAATATGTCGATAGTAACTCATACTGCCCAAACTAATTGGGAGCAGTGTAGGAGAAAGGAGACTCCACTACTTACAAAGAAATAAATGGAGGTAATAACTTTCATTCTTTATTTATATAAATAATTGAATGTAGGTACAGATAGTAGACTATAAAGGTTCACCCACTAAACAGAATTCTCTACAACACATACCCAAATTTCATCATTATTGCTGCTTCTTTAATACATTTTAAGGGGGTTCAATAATCTAATCCTATATGATTACCTATGTAATAATCTTAATATCTCTTAATTGTTGGTATAGGTTGTAGGTTAGTAACAATACCGACACAATTACCGTGACTACACACTGAGAGGTAGCAGAATTCGATTCTAATGCCAAACATGAGCGTAGTCGTTAATTAGGAGGTAATACGTACAAGAACTTGTGTTATGGATACTAATCCAAAACAAGTCCCAATTGATTCTTGATGGGACTAGATGATAATTGGTGTGAGCGTGGAAATATTGATAGTATCCAGCTATATTGATTCATTGCTATCGAAACAATATTTTTACAATTACCTTCTTTATCAGATGTTGAATAAGACAATAATGCTAAATGTAGAGGAGAGTAAAATTATACATAATACTAACCATATTATACTAACACAAAGTGGTTAAAAATAAAGCGGCGCTAACAAAATTAGGTAGCCAGTTCCACTAAGCGACTTTATTCTGATTTTTTTTTATTAAGTAATTAAAATTCGTTTATTTCGCAGCTGAGTTAATTTACTCGCTCACCGTTATACCATGCATATTATGCGCGCAGCCCAATTATTTGCGACTCCAACTGCATAATTTCGCAACTATCGACTTAACGAAATAGGCAAACTGGCGACCGGGTAAAAGTTAGATAATTTTGTAGCTAGGTAATTATTTCATTCTGATAGAGATGTGGAGCAAAGCGAAATGCCACTCGCGATACAAGAATGGTATTTACGAGGCTTAACTACTACACTAATGGATCGCGGATGGGCTTGCTGGGCTTGGGCAAGAATTACGAACCTTAAGTGTCAGTGCACAAGGAAGAATATGAGGAGGACTGACGGCCGCTGCGACGGAAAGGTCCTCGAATGAGAAGATGGGTCTTTAATCTCGTCATCAGTATTGACGATTTCATTCGTAATAACTTATGGACAGACTTGTTTATTTTTTTAAATGATAGAATTAACAAAGGATTGTTCGCTTAAAACTGGTTACATAGGAAATGTCTTCACTTCAGGGACAAACCTGCAGTAGTCAATAAAAAAAAGTTGTTCGCTTATTTCCTCCAAATTTTGTAACATTAGGTTCTATAGTTTAAAAAAAATATGAGTGAGTATGGAAAAACGCCAATTTTTATGAAGATTTTCAAAAAGTTGTAATAGGAATCTATACCAAAAGCCTGTCCATAAGTTAGAACAATTCTAAGGGTTGATTCTGCTGACTAAATAAAAAAAGACATTTTAATTTTTTTCAAGATTAAACATTAAAGTAATCATAATTACACTACATGCATATCCGAAAAAGTAATAGGTTGTCATTTTTGACAATAAAAATAAAAAAAAACAGCTATTTAATAGCTGTTTTTGTTACACAGCTAATAGTGTGTGTAAAAACGCCAATTTCATAGGTAATTTTTTTTTTAAAGTATTATTTTAAAGTATTAAACTTTGTGCAATCGGTCGTGTACTTTATAATGACATTTCTCAATCCATTTTATATAATGCATAAACACAAAAAAAATCAAATAAAAATATTTTATTAGGTCTTCCTGTTAAATGCATTAGTGGTCTTTCTTCTGAAAGATTACATCTGTAATACTTAATAAAAAAATCCTTATTTTATGTAACCTATTTTAAAGAAAAGTATCATTTAACTATAGGTAGAATAATGCAACAATACTAAAGGCAAATAAAAATAATGTTTAAACAAATTGGGACCAGTACAATACCTTTATACAGCTGGTTTGATGGCACGCGGTATTTCGTATCTGGGACAGTGTTGTTTGTAAATGGGACAGCCTTATGTTTGTATTTCACATAGCTGAGAAATCCGGGTTGTTTTTTGATCTTCGATTGCTTACGGGTTTTGAGAATTCTGTTCTTTATAATAATGAAGAATGAACACGTGTACTTTTCAAAAATCGGAACCTAACTAACATGCCCTTTAGAACATCTTATCCCTATACCTTTAAATTTGCAGTCTTATTTTTGGTATTTTTTATTTTATTGTTTAGTGTTTACCGTAATTAAAATCGTATTGTTGTTTGTACACAGATTAGAAAGGCCTCTCTGGCCTTTAGTTTTAACCATCCCAACCGGCTGTAAAGAAGATATTTCTAATAATATGATAAGTACAGTCGAACCAACTGAAACATGACCCACTTGGCCGATCATTCCTTTAGAATCATAAATTGAGTTAGGTTTTCTTCGCTATCATGCGTGTTACACTTAGTACGTTTTAAATATGAATAAAAATGCGTCATTACGGGTCAGAGATCTATGCAACTTTAATCTTTCTTATCACTGCAGTAAAGTCTTAATTGGAATTTTAAATAAGATGTCGTTCATAATCTTAACTCTTTTCACTACCGAGAAAATGGAATAACTATTATATTTTTAAAAATAATATGACGTTATGTGTCAGATGTCAAGTAGTAGTCTGAACAAATTTTAAAAAGCCATATTTATTTGACACTGTCAGTGTCTAACAGATTGATAACTGGTTCGTTACTTAGAAATGTACGTTCAAGCGAATTTCATCCTACTTTGTGAAGAGTGACTGTAGGAAAATGATCTTAAGGTGGGTCATGATTCAATTTGGTCGACTGTACTTACTTACTAATTATTACTCTTTATTTTATTACTCATATTGTAACCAGAAAGTAATTCAATAGTTTAATCGGGGCTGACTAGCTGCTCTTATAATATATTATTGTTTATAAAATGTAAATCTTATGAATTATTTTAGATTGTTATAAATGTAACAAATGAAATATTTCACTATGATTTGTCATCACATGCTATGTCTATTTTCTTACATTTCACAATAAATTCTTATGTGCCGTTTTAGATTCATGTATTTTTTTATTCCTTAATAATAGTACACATTGTACATACTTGCCCTATTGTAAATATGTATAATCTTGTTTAGTTTTCACACAAAAAACATTAGCTCCGGGACTTACATAAGCCTGCAACTTCTCGCGATAGTGCGGGTGATTGCTCTTCAACAATAACATTATCAACAACGTTAATTGTTTTAATTTAGTTTTCATAAAAATAAGAAAACAGAAGGCAAGTTTATGAGAAAGAAGTTCAAACTCTAAATATAAAAAAATATAAAATCAATATCTTGTAACGTTTTACCTCAAACCAAATAAATTTGGTCTAAGCGTTTCGCGTGTTGCCTGCTTAGAAAACAGAAATATTCAAATACATCTATTTTAATTTCTTCAAGCAAAAATAGCACCAAGATTTGTAGGTAAGTAGCAGAAGCACTGTAAATATTTAATATTAACAATTCTCTCTAGGCTACGTTCGGATCTGGTTTCGTATTCCTCTTGCGATAACAATTCATGAATAACTCATAATAAGTCCGCAAAAAATGTACTTACTCTACAATATTGTGAGAGTATGGCAGGTTGCTCCGTCTTTCCGTCTACGTTTCTCGGTATTATTAAAATAATTTTGCTAGAGATATATCTTCGCTGTGATTTGTAAGATAAAGTTATTTCTATATCCAGTACCTGTCTTTCTTCTTTTTCCTACGCCCTTTGGAGTCGGTGCAGTATGTTTTAATAGCGACATACTACTAGGTTTTGGCTTTCAATTTTTCGGCCGTCTTCCTGACATCAACCTCCTTGGGAACGACTGCTATCTTTCGACAGCACCCGGTACCACCAGCTTGACGTGCCTTCAGAAGTACCTACGAAGTCAGTCAAATTACGTTAATTTCTCAATCAATTTCTAATAATGACGATGACGGAAGTAGGTATGAGCATAAAAGTAGCGAAATAGGTACTTATACTTAATTTAACTTACAATACAGACGTGAACAGCGTAAAAAGTGTATTCCAGTAGATTTGACTATAATTTACACGATGTTTTTGTACACTGTTTCATGTAGTAAAATTGCTTGTCTATTAAGTTTTTATGGCACTAAAAAACCTACTTTATATTATTTTAGTCATGAACGCTCATTTTCGTTTATGCTGTTTTTTTTTGGAAGATTTCAATTTATTTTATTGAATTAATATCTTTTTTTCTTATCCTTCTATGTGGTTCTGTGTTTCCTCATGCTAGTAGGTTGTAGGTACCAATTTGCCAAAAATTGTCGACTGTTTTAATCAATCATATTTGTTGTAACACGTATTGTACATTCATTTTAGTTTCCTGCACTTTTTCTCTATATGAACTTTAATTTATGACACTCCCACTCCTCCGTCCTCGCAATATGCTTAAAAAGGGTACAAACTTTTTCCTTCACGTAGGTACCTACTAACATATTCTGTGCTACTTTAGGTCTAGCACAGATTAGTCGCTTCAATTTTGGAGTGAATCAAGAAGCATCTTAACCTTACAAAATCCAGTGAAATAATTTCGTATGCATACTTACTTAGCTAGGTCTCGTTCAGGGACACGGCGCGTGGGGCGGCGCGGTGTGCGGAGCGGACTGCCGGAAACAAAAAATACGGCGATATAAAAGCGTTCAAGGTGAAGCGTTTATGCAAGTGATTAATTAAATGTAGCATTGCTTATGGCGGATGACTCCGATAAGGACGTGGTTTTCTTAATACACACGTTGGTCCGCAGTTACTATTCGAAGCATACAAGACAGCGGCAGTAGCGGGCGCCGCTGCGGACAACGCGGCGGGCACAGCCACCGGGTACCACAAACGGAGAAAAACCTTCGCAGCTCAGCCTCCGCACCGCGCCGCCTGACGCCCTGCGACTCCCTGAACGAGGCCTTACAAAAATGCAAAGAAAATTAACGAAGTACACTGGGAGGAACTTCATGGCCTCACAATAATGTCATATCATTAATATCCTGGTTTTGCAAGTTTATATAAGCTACTATGCGCCTGCATAGACTGCATACACTTATTATGGCATGCTTGTTTGTCAAACTTTAGAATAAAGGCCACCAGAGCCTTCTCATTTATCTTCTACTCAATTAAAATAATTAACATTACAGGAAATTATGATTTGTTTATCTGAGCATGTATTAGAAATAATTACGAAAATAATTTGCAAGCAGGTAGCACGCATAATTTAGCGCCGTATCAACGCATAGATTTACATTATCACGGGTTTCCAAATGCTGCTTCCTAAGCGCATGATAGTGTAGCAATGCGGAATTTTGCAATTCTGTTGGTATCCGCCCTTCAATACTGCAATATAGTCAATTTTCGACATTGCAATAGCTGATTGTTTAGTAGTCCCATTTGATCATCAGGCGTTAGAACTTAAACTCTAATTTCTTTATTCATTTAGGTATAATTTGTACACTCATGAAAGTTAAGTTTGATGCCATCGGTTCAAGACTCTCTAAAAGTAGAGGTCATTTGGAACATGCTATAGGAAAGGACTATATCTGGAGTGAACGAGTGTGGACTGATTATGATGATGAACATACAAAGTTTTTTCATAAAATGTAATCTACGTAATATCTTCTACTTTGAATAACAATTGAAAAAAATAATGACTAATATTTCTGTATAATATGTTAAAGTGGTGGTTTTCAGGTGAACTCTTTATGTTTAACAGCTTGATAAGAGAAAAACCGGCCAAGTGCGAGTCGGACTCGCGCAACCATTATTTAAAAAAAATCCACGTTTGTCATATGGGTTTGCCCCCCTTAAATATTTGGTTTATTTTAATTAAATTATTTATTTTTAAAGAGAATATATTTATAACTGAATATTCTGTAAATATTTGAAGCGTCCACCTGATGCCGTTATCAATATCGAGCAAAAACAAGCAAAAAAAAAATCACGTTTGTTGTATGGGAGCCCCCTTAAATATTTATTTTATTACTTTTCTTAATATTTGCTGTTATAGCGGCAACAGAAATACATCATTTGTGAAAAATTCAACTGTCTAACTATCATGATTCATGACTCATGATGACAGACGGACAGATGGACGGACAGCGGAGTCTTAGTATTATAGTCCATTATTTTTCTTAGCTCCGTCGTTGAAGAAATCTAGCTAGATGCAATACAATAAATTTTAATCTAAAAGTGGAAAGTGGGCACTAAATAATATCCCCTCACCTGACAGTGTCAACTCAGCTGTCTCCTTTGTTTAAAAATACCACGCACAAGTGGTATATGTTTAGATTCCTAAATAAATTACCTAAAATTGAGGTCTACTTTGAATAAAAAACATTGTATAATGATTACCTAATTGACAAGCATTTGAAACCAGGCATAAAGTATTTCCGTCTTTAATATTTCATAAATTAATAAAGAAACAACCAATACATCACAAAGTACACTTTAAACTTAACAAAATTACTAAACATACCTAGAAATTAATAAATTTAGCATATTGACATAGTATTAAGTATTATTACATTACTAACAGTAAATCGCGATTAGAACTGAGCGTAACTTGCACTTTAGGCAGTGTAAAATTGTCCATATTATAACCGACCGCGTAACTTCGTTTATTTTTCTTAAATGAAGTTTTTTTTTATTGCGGCAAACGTAACTTAATCTTTCATTCTAATCATCACGTCCAAAACTACAAACAATAAATATTTTTTAATGATGGTCATATTATGACCAATTACAAAGGCCATATTATGGCTCACGCCTATAGGTATAGACTATAACTAGTTATGACATTCGTGACCATGTCATGATCGTCGCGAAAAAGGTAAATACCAACGAAAACCATAAGGTAACTTATAATTTTCATAAGACACCATTAAGTACTAAAATTTGCACGTTACATAATTTCGTCACAGTAGGATAGTCTTCCGCAATTATAATGATACACGGAAGATAGCATGTTATTTCTCTGTATTGTGGGTTATTTGGTTAGGAGTTATTACAATACAGTAAGATATTAACCTTTGAACGGTCCGGGTTCGTATCCTGGTAGAGGTATATGTTTGTATGGTTAACACGAACATTTGATCACGAGTCATGGTTGCTTATATATTTATGGAAGTTTATTTATCATCATTACTGCCTTTATAATTTGATCCATTGCTGGGCCACAAGACCTCTCCTTGTCATCGAAAGAGGTTTAGTCAGTAATCCACCACGTTTGTCAATGCGGATTGGTGCACGGAGTATACGGTGATCAATATACCCCTTTGCCGAGCCATTAGTCGTCTTCTACGATACCGATTGGAGGATATGGCGTGATACTACTCTGCAGCATCACATGACTACCTTTGAAGTTTATTTATAAAATATCTAAATTATTATACATACTAAAAGTCTGTTATATAGTATCGACAGCATAAGTTCTAATGATACTTAATTTGGGTTAGAAACAACTCGTACGATGAATTAGAAAAACGGTGAAAGATTTTCTAAAGGATAATTGTCTAAGTATTTACACATAGCAGGGCCGTGCCCGGGACGTGGACGGCCGTGTCGGGCGTACGCTCGGGCGATGAAGCTCCGTCGCCGGCTTGGAAAACGATCGAATTCATATAAAAAGTACGCAATTATATTTTTGACAACCATTAACGGAATACATCCCGTTAACGTCCCGGGCACGGCACGGACGTGGGCGGATTAAGCTTGAAAGTAAAGCTAAATATGAATATTTTTAAAAGTGAAAAAGATCATGAAGTTTAAATGTTAATTTACGTAAACTTATATATTTTTTTCTAAATTTTGACATTTATTGTTTAATAGCTTGACTCCATGTCTGGCGCCAATTTATTGCATCAATCTGGAATTGACTGTTTATCTACTTATCGATAGAGAAGAAAAAATCCGATACCAGTATGAATCGAATTCTTTATGATGATAACAGCTTATCGATATTCGTTGTTATTTCATTTATTTCTACAAGTGCTCGACAAATACAGCTTTGCGGATTATATTTACTTTTTTGTACTAAAACTAAATATTTATTTGATTTTTAGTTTAACAATATACTTTAACATTGCTTGTATTGAACATGTCACACATTGCGAGCACACTATACTTTACTCTCTACATAATACTTTCTTCGTAACAATTGCAAAGTCTTGAATGGGTAGTTATTGCTTATTCTGAATTACTTTAACTATAAAAGTTCACTATAAATTTTCTTTAGTTTAACTATAAATTTTCTAGTATTATATTTACGCGTTTGTAAACGCAAAAATAAAATTATTCCATAATGTAAGGTAGTTTCATCATAGCTGGGCGTCAAATATTTGCAAAAATATTTCGTTCGGGTCTTGGAAGTGCAAATTTCAAAGATTTCATGAAACGATGTTTACCATAAAAACATAAGCACCAAGCACTGACAAATTTCGACAGCGAAAAGCAGTGCCTCGGTGGCGAAATTGGTCAACGCGTCCACCCGGATTGTGGAAGGTGCGGGTTCGAGTCCCGCCTGAGGCAAGTCGATTTTTTTCAGTGCATTTTTCTAGTATTATATTTACGCGTTTGTAAACGCAAAAATAAAATTATTCCATACCTTAACTATAGTTAGTGAAGAATATAATATTACAGATTTACAATCGAGTCCCGTGACTTGCTTGAAATCGATTTCAAATTGAAAACAAAATGTAATAAGTATCTACAGAAAATGTTACCTCAAGACTATTAAACCACTTTTAGGATTCTGATTCTGAGCGTGATTGTATTATGCACGTACGTAAGTTTCTCTCCACTTGCTAGGCACATAAAGATAGTACGTTTTGACTCAGATCATGTAACTATAGGTTTTGACTGTAACATATGAGCCGTTTGACCCATGACGCTAACCACTGGGTATCTTAAACACTACTATATTTTGTCACGGTAGATTACGAACGGCTATCGAGAATTATTAGCCTTTATAAGCAATGAAGCGTTCAGCTCAGTCCGTTCGGGCTAGAAATGTGTTCAACGGTTGAAAAAACTGGGCAACTATCGACGTTTGACATTAATGTTACGTGAAAGTGTTCTTTAATTAGGTTACGAAGGTTTGAAAATAATAAATAGTAGCTTTTATTTATTTACTTTGGATTACCAACAAACGATAAAGTAACACACGTAACAAACCTCAAAGATGTGAAAATAAATTCGTTAAATGTTCTTACAAATAAATAAGCACATCTTGTTTTCAATAGACAAAAAATACTATACAAGAAAAGAAAACATACACCTATCTTAAATAAGTTAAAAGCAATAGATAACTTAACTCAACATTTAACAAAAAATAAAAAATTCAAGGTACTCAGACGAATAATAATTAGGAATTTAACTTTCAGTAACTGAGGTTTAACTTGCTTCAGAAGTTGTTAGCAAAAGAATGAATTAAATCGTTAAACCCCATTTCGCCAAAATATTTACTTATAAAAAAGAAAGGTAAAATTGACATAATGTTAGTTAAACTGCTAACGCACAGACACACACAGACATAATTCCAAAAGCGGTATTTTTGGACTCGAGGAGGTCCAAAACGTGTAAATCCGTCAAAATCTCGATGTCGAATTTTTTGACTATACAAGGCTTCCTCTATACTACGTATACGAGAAAGTAAAAAGAATACATATACATATAATCACGCTCGTAATACCAAAAGGGATCGAGCGAACAGAGTTTCAGGCAATATTCGGTTACACACAAATCCACATCCGGCAGTATGAGACATACAGTACCCCAAAATAGTGACAGGTTGCCAGACTATCGCCTACAAGAAGCATCAAACTCAAAAATAAACAATCCTTCAGTATACAAACCAACTGAAGCCAATGAACAGGACAGATCAGATGTCACACCACAAATAATAATAAAGATTCCTCTTTATTTATTATTTCTGTGTCACACTCAAAATCATCTCCACAGTCCGGGCAGAATAAAAAATAATGCCTGTAATAAAACACAATACGATAAGAATAACAAAAACGCAGAAGTGTTACGTCGAATTAAAATATAGCACAGGAGTCATCATTTTGAATTAAAATCGAAATCACGTAAATTGGATAAGTAGCTCGTGACGTATGAACATAATCGTGGCGTGTGAATGTGTGTTAAACTCGTACTGAAAAACATTGAAATTGCAGAGTTTGGCGCCAATTTAAGAAGCTTCTATTACTAAGTTGTAAGGAGAATAGTTTAATCTTTACTTTACATCATTTATAATTAGGAATACTACTAAAATAACAACTATAATATTGCAATGTAGGTACAACGGTTAGCTCCTAATGTTGCTTACACTTAGGCCAGTATTAGAGAATCATACTGAGATATTAATCATGCCTTGAGAATAGTTTGACACTTTCTATCTACAAAGTCGTAGAGACGTACCGATGCTCGGTACGGCGTTGATTCTTGAGACTCGTTCTATAATACCGCCTTTAGAGCGGGTATACATGCATGCATACATAGGCATTTCGAAGCGTGCTCTTTGGTAAGGCACATTTTTAGAACTATTAGGCAAGATACATCCGTACACATCTTTGGTACACATCTGCGAAGAGCACTCTCTCTCGCACTCTCGACTGTCAGAATTACAACTGTATGTTTCAGTCAGACGAGATCACAAAGAGGAAAATACTTTAATAAAATGTAGGTAAGGGTTACTTCAAATACATAATGTATTATTCTCTTACACGACTTGTGTAAGCAATTTGTTGGTTAGTTGCATCAAATGACTGAGGCGTGAAGCCCTGGTTTAGCGTGTGGGAGCTCTGACCGTGGACTGAGAATAATTCAATTTGCATGTTTGCACGTTTTTGCTGACCTGGGTAAGTCGATTATGTGGCTAGAGTTCTAGGTTACTTATGTCGGTCATATAAAATGGAATAAATTTGTAACATATTAAATTAATCTGCAAAATTACCCCTAATTAGTGAGACGTAATTTTATGTCAAGTATTAATTGCTTGTATAGAAATACAGAATATTTATTTCGATAATGTTACAAAAAGTACTTGCAAGCCCTATATTACGAATGTCTTTATTTATTATAGTGCTGATCTGTGATTGCTATGCTATGATTGTTACAATTAGATATAAGCAAAATTTATTAAAGTTTGGAAGTTATGTTACATACAATGCATACCTAGTATTCAATATTGGTAAGCATGTAAATGCCATTTGAAATGTGAAAATTTTATTCAAATACATTCCATAAATTTTAACTCTAGTCTAACTTTAATCTATTGCTTGTCCCATTTCCAATTTGACTTCAGGTCAGCATAATATGTTTGCAAAGACACATCTTGTTCAGCCATCTTCTCGGCATTAAAGTTCCTTTGTTTTCCATCGCATCATTCACACAATCTTTTCTTTGCTCGTCCACTGTATCCACCCAAATTCATATTCGTAAACTTAACAATCATTTGTCACATAACAATCATCTCTTTTCATTACATGCTGTGATTAATTCTTATTAATCTTTTAAGACCAGTGGGCGCAATGGACTAGCCTCTTGAATTTGGAGCTCCCATACACAGAAAGTGTCTCCACTTTACAGAAGACCAGTGTAGAAAACACTACATTTTCGTAGTGTTGCGTTTCTGTAGGTTAATAAGGTTCGTCGAGCTACATGGTGTTGCAAGCGTCTATAGGCTACGGTAACTGCTTACCATAACAAGGGCCGTAAGCATATTTGCCAATCACATAGCGTAACATAAGTTGTAGTCAAATTTAACGAACGACGAATTTGCGGATAAAAATATTTTAATTATGTAGCAAGGTACTTACGCGTTGCATAGGAATAATTATAACGGGTACTGTCGAAATATTAGAGCTCACTCATTATTGTATAAAATAATTCATGTTATTTTTATTTATTTAATTCATAATCTATGTTTTTGCAACAAGGAGTTCTTCCTCGTATTTATCAGATTTTCACAACTAGAAGCATGAATCTAATTGTTTAATACCACGACTTAAATGAATACCTACCGGTGCAGTAACACTTTAGTTACGTTTTTAATTAGTGATAGTAGATGAGCAAATAGTCGTGGCTTACCGGAAAAACGACTTAGTGATGCCTTATAAAGATTAAAAATGAATACAGCAGTTAAACAACACTATGTGCAATGCTCACGTTACGAATTTTATCTGTGCCATGCGAAGCGAGAATTTATTTTCAGTTTGAAATCTAAAACATACATGTTTTTTACACACGTCACTGTTGTTTTAAAGGTCTGATAAGTACAAATATGAAGATAAGTTTAAGTATGTTTTAAGATAGAGGGAAGTTTGGAGATTTCTGTTCAATACGAAACAATGGTGAATGCTCTCTGTCTTTCCAAAATTTTGAAAGACCCTAACAATTCGACTTATGGGTCGTTCGTTCCAGTAAGCATTATATAATCTGAGAAAAGCTCCTAGCACATCAAGTCATCCGAGATCAATCCTGTTAGGAAAACTGATTTTTTTTAATTAAAATTTCTTATTTATTGGGTTTCTTAAGTTATGACCTCATTTCAAAACAAGTTTTTTTTACTAACTAGTTTATCAAAATTTGTAACTTAATTTTAAAAATAAGATAAAATAATATCTAAGCCTACCAAGTTCTTGTGTTTATAGTCACGAGTCAAAGTAAAGAAATTCAGTTTATGCAGAGCGGATATCGTGGAAAGCTACACTAACACATTAATTTGTGCCGGTCGTTGGCTTACCCGTAATTACATTCAATTAGAAATTTATAAACACTCATCAATTAACAAGTTTGTATTAAAAATAATGTGGTAATTAAGTCGTCTAAGCTAGATCTACCACTTTTGCTAGACTAATTGTAGGTTCAATAGTCTATGTCTGATTTATTGTACGGTTCCCATTAGCGGCTAAGAACAGGGTTGGTTATTAATAGAAAAGAAACGAGCATGTGTAGAGTTTTATAAGTAGTTACTTAGAAGAATAAGTGGTTACTTATAATTTAGAACTTATTGATCTCAGTATCATAAGAAGGTGGTAGGTTTAATAACACAGCAGGTTTTTTTCAAATTTAGGTGACGAAAATATTAAAACGACTGCATAATAAAATACCCGTAGGGTGTCGAAATTACATCACCACCATCTAGTGAGGTAGAATTTACTTTTTTATGCTTTTAAATTTCTACATTGGAGTGTCTTCTCCCTTCAAAAATACTGTAACCGGCACCCTAGTATGACGACACATAGGTAAGTATTGTCTCTAGTGGTGTAGTTGACAATACATGTCTTTGGGCTATTTCATGCTTTGGGTGACACGTTAAGCTGTTTGGCCTCGGTTATTGTTCATTGCGTCAGCGTGCAAAATTTAAATCTTTTCATTAATTTCTACCATGGCTAGTAGTTGGACGTATACAGTTTATTACTAAGATTATGACATTTTGAGAATACTTCATTTTGTTGTAATAATCTAATTAAAGCTAATTAGATTTCGGGTTTATTTCATGTGTATGCAACTTGCTTCGCAGTGAAGAATTTTCTGTGGCAATGAATTTTTTGTTTCAGTCCAAATTAGTAAAAATGTCAAAGGAAAATTAACTAATAACCATGTTTGGTTTATTTCATTCTTATCAATTTAGAATAATGTATTACTGAATATAAAATATTGTGACAATTAGTTTATGAGAGTGCGGGACAGGTGCGGCAATGTCAGCGGGATTCCTGCGCTCGCCCTCAAAAAACTAAGGTTTTAGTGAGGAACGCCATCACAATTAACCGGCTGAAAAATGTCACCCGACATCCTCGGCAAATAAGTCTCTCTAGACACCTGTCTTTATAAAACATTTATAACCAGATCTTAAAATACATGCTAAAATAAAACAACTCGCTAGATCGACATACTTCAAGTTCAGCTACCTAATTGGTTTCAACTTTAAGATCTTTATCGTCTACTATCTCTTGATTAGATCATAATTCTCCATATTCATGAGCGTATTCTTCCTAATTGCTTATTTCAAGCCAATCCAACTTAAAGTATTCACGAATATGAAATTATCTCTATCGGTCACTTACGGCTACAACATTGTAGGTATTATCATATTCATATTCTATAAGGAAAATAGCGTCTGCACTTGCAACGTGTATTACTAATTCATGGAATTCAAAGCTAGATGTGTTCCTATTTACATCTGCTTCTACCTTATATTCTTTATTATTGTGCAGACGACAATCCTTCAGATGACTCGTGACGTTGACAAATCGCGATGGGAACGCATTGCGACAGTCTTTCGTCGCGCCTTCCCTGCCCTTGCTCGTACATCATAGCCACGGGGTAAAAATAGAACATAATAGATACATTATCGACACAATCACATTCACTGCGTCCATGATTTGATTCAAAAGAAAGTGTTAGTATTTTCTTTAGGGAAAAGATCTTTTTTGATGACGTAGCATATTTTAATGTGACTATCACGACTTGTGAAAGGAAGCTGTTATTGGTTAAATTTGTGAAATGATTGTTTCTTTTGGTATTTCATTCTGCACAGGAGTGTGGTACAAATAAGGTGATGAGACAGTAGAGATGAGACTAGTAGTAGGCTACATATTGGTGTTACAACATTTTTGCTACTTCACCTTCATATTATCTTTGTGGTTACTTAAGTGAATGCAGTGTTATTGAAAAGCTTTACTTCTTGTAATTGCTTAAAGGCATAAAATTTCAAAACAAAGTGTGACAACAAACAATTGTATTACCAATACCTATCTTGCGGTATTGTTGATTCAACGCTGGCCATTCAGTTCCACTCATTGAGTAGGTACGCATATCTTATTGTGCTCCATGTTGTCGAGTAAACAATTGAAAAGTAAACAAAGAACAAATTGTAAGCTGTTCCAATTCGTATTATTGCTAACAATTGATGCAGGCATTGAATAAGAGAACGTACGACTAGCTTATACAATATGCTTAAACATGTTACATTAAGGCGAATGTACGCAAATACCTATACAGTATATAGGTGATTGCGTACATTCGACACAAAATTGTCATTCTGCGCGAGTAAGGAATAAAATATTCATTGAAATATTTCCAACATAATTTTGTCTGATAGTATGGATCAATATGAAATTCTCCGGAGATATAACAATTACTTCAGTTATTACTAATAGATGTAAAGTTAGGAACTTTATAAATAAAGGATTCGTTCGAAACCAATTCGGTCAAACCCTTTCAAATTCCGTTTTGAATAGGGTTGCTGCCGATCAGGCTATAAAAGGACTTGAGTAATTTCGTCGTCACCTTTGAGTTAATAAAGGGAAAGTGAGCCTAAAACTCACGGAGTGAATAAAAGGAAAAGCTTTTTTGATGTAATTTATTTGTAAAGATTTAAGCAAGCTTTGGTATTGATTTTTCTATTAAAAGAAAGAGAATACTCATTTCTTCTGTGACCTTCAAGATCGTCCGAAAAACGAACATCAAAATAACGGTTGTCAATTTGGATTGTATCGTAAGTATTTTAAGATATATCTCCGCAGCCCTACCTATTTCCACGGCAGACAAAGCGGCACAACATTGACTTGCCGATCGCGTCCCACCGCTCACATTACATTCCCCAAAAGGCCGCAGGAAGGGCCACTGACTCAGCGGCCTCTGCCTATTCACTGCCATTCGGAGCCTACGCGCCTTTCACGAGCATCAATAGACCTTAAGGCAGAACATGACGTAATATGCGCTCATTGATTTGCATTTCTATCGACACCATACCTTATATGAGCATCTAACAGGTGCGTTTGGCTAATGGCTGAATGCGCTGTATGTGTTCATTACCAGTACCGATGAAGTGCGCTGCGGGGGTCCTCTTACTAAGTGTTAACTTGCTTGATTATATGAAATACTAGCTCCATACAAGTGATTTCCTTATTAATTAATAGCAGTTGAAGGTAGAAGGAACTGGAACTATTTTCTGGGTATAAATTTAATGTAGGCGTAGTAACTACAAATTGGAAAAGATTTTATGAATTCTGCAATAATAAAACATGAACCAAAGTTTAATGTTGCTTGGAATAATTCTAGATTTCCATTAATTGATTAACGTGTTTGAGCTCGTTTCAGACACAAAAAATGTATAATTCATTCTGTAAAATACTTACCTATAGATGTTTGTTAGGATCAAATGAAGACGGATATAATCATAAAATGTAATCATCGTCACTAGCGAACAAGTAAATACTGTAAGAACTGGCTGCCGTTTGTCGTCGTGTTATTAAGTAGCCGCATATGATGTGTTTCATAACGTGAATATATGTGACATGCTGCTGAATAATTTACTTTATCGGACACGTGCATTCATTATCTACAAATCGGTTGTAAAACTAAGTTCATTGCATCGACCGTTTTAAGGATATCCGAACAATTAAATCTGCAGCTTACTACATAGTTTTAAAGCGCATTTAAGTTCGGTAGCACCGTTGTAGGCAAAATGGCAGTTTCGGTTGTGTCTATGGAGTGGACATGGATGGACGTGGCGAGGCATCACTGTACAAATTAATGTCCACGCCAACGACCTGGCTATAGTTTGTTGCACTCGCGGCCGCGATGCGCGTTGACATTGCATAGCTGACTGACGGGGCTGCTTCCCTCAGAATATCTAACGGGACACATCCTCATCAGAATGAGTTAATATTAAAGCTCGTGTTTATTACGTTATAAATAATTTTCTTCATCCTTATTCGCAGGTATAATCACCGGATATACAGAAGCTCTGCGCGGACAAAATTCCGTCTAAGTGGACTTTCTACAATGATTCTCTCCAATTAACGGAATGATTGGCGGGCGAGCATCTGCGCACGCGACGCGGCACACTTGCTCTCGTTACTATTACCACTTTTGCATTGTTTGAGACGCGTTTCCGATTACCTAGTAATTTGTTGCTTTTGTAATTGTAGATTTGAAAATCACCTATCTTATTCATTTTATTAAAATCGTCTATTTAACGGTTGGTTTTAAAAAATGAATCCGTAACTATACGTAAATTAATCATTCTTGTTAAAATGTTCCAGACAGTACTTTCAAACGTAATTTTGGATTTCGAATATTTGTGTATATGTGGTAAGTGTCAGTAGCATTCCAACAAAAAACATATTTTATAAATACAAATCACGTATAAATTTTATCTACGGTCACTAAAGTATATAAAAAAATAAGTAGATAATGTGGGGATTGCAAGACAATCGATTTAAATCGAGATTGATGGTTGTGTACCTGTTCTTCATATTGACTAATCGCTCAATTAGTCATAGAAATATAACTTTAATCGTTTATCTATAAACAGGTATCAGTTTCCTCGGTGTTATGTCAGACTTGACAAGTGAGTGGGAGCGTGATTGTTCAAGGTAAATATTGTTATTTGTCAGTTAGCTGTGAGCTATCATGTCCTTGCAAAAAGCTTTGCTAGACAATTAATATTACCTACTCTACTCATGCCCCAATAATTTACTGAGTTGGAAATTATTGAGCCGGGTTGGGTGTTAATTTATTTTAGTTTTTTGGACAGCAATCAACTGTACAGGCAATGGTCGAATTTGTCTTTATCAAAATGGAAGGTAATGTAATATATTATACCAATAAAATATATTTGAATGTCAATTACTGCTTCGAATCGCCAGATTTGGATTCAGTCGGGAACGCTCATGCTTCTCATCTGGTCGACTTCACTCCATTGCAACGCTTTAAGTTATCGCTAAAAATGCCTACCTGTATTTTTAGGTGATGTACAAATTTCGTTGCCACTGTTATAGACAAGAAAAGCGTGTCATTTCATTTAAAAGTACAGTATTTTTTATTACAACAAGTTCAATTTCTTTTAGTTATTCAATTTGACTATTGTTGACAAAAAGCGCGTGAACATCCTCTGTTATCGGTATTGGTGCGCGCTCGCACCAAGGAGCGCTAAAGCAGCAATCGATACGTAACTCGTAAGGTATGTTTATCTCTTTCTAATTACAGGTTTTCCTAATCATTCGTCAGTTTCTAAATAAATATCAATACGTGGATATAGGTCTACTTGCGCCAAATACAAATATGTTCGTTTATAACCTGTTTATATTTTTTTTAACGTCATTGTCTTACCCCAAATATTAGGCAAATAAATTGACCTAAAAATCAGCTGTTCCATACATTTTGGATGCAATGTGTTCCCAGTGATCCTGTTCAATACGATTTCAGAACACAAAATAATATCAAAAATTAGCCGATAATTTCCTAGACAGTTTTACGCCCCTTTTTTAAAGCCCCGCTTGGTTATTAGAAAATAGCTTATTATCATCATAACAGCCTTTATAATTCGACCCACTGCTGGGACACAAGGCCTCTCCTTATCATCGAAGGAGGTTTAGGCAGTAGTCCACCACGCTTGCACACGGAGTTTATGGTGATCAATACCCCTTTGCTGATCATTTAGTCGCCTTCTACAACGCCTATAGGAGGATATGGGGAGGAAATAACAGAACCTTTATAGGTACTTAATTTTCATTTGATAATCGATCTCACTAATATTGCATTAGCCTGACTTATGTGAGTGAGATGGCGCTGCGGCCGTGCGCTCTTCATAACGATCATGACAGCTAAGCTGCCAAGTGCGAGGTCGGTGCTCGGATGGGTGACCGAAGGGTTTTGGACTTGATTTTCCTACTTACTCGTACTTCGGAAGACAACTTAAGCTGGTGGTAATGGCAGCTATCGAAAGATAGCAGTCGTTCCCAAAGAGGGTAGGTGTCAGGTAGGCCGGCCGTAAGGATCTAATGCCAAAAGCTAGTATAATTATTGTCGATATATAGGCATACTTCAACGACCCTAAGCATATTGGGATCAGAGTAGGAGGAAGGACAAGAGCAATTTGATTATAAATGTAGATAGCTGGATTATTTTGTTTGTTCACGGCAAGTTTCATAAAGACAGGTAAGGTATAAGCTTCTTAGCATACGGTTTCTACGAAGTTTTTAATTTTGGAACTAAAATTTAATTTTACCGAGAAGTATGGTTGTGAATTAATCTTCTTTTACTTATACGGAACAGACTTTTTCTACGAAGTTTTTAATTTTGGAACTAAAATTTAATTTTACCGAGAAGTATGGTTGTGAATTAATCTTCTTTTACTTATACGGAACATTTGCTAAACTTAATATCGATGAATACGGTATCGGCTTCAGGTGTGGGTGGGTATGTTTAAATCGTTTCCATAATACAAAAGCATAGCTTCTTATTTTGAGTGTAGAACTGTGGTAGAACAATGCATTTAATTAGGTGTGACTTAATAATCGTTATTTTCAAGGTTAAACCTACGTAGCATCTGTGTTATACAATTCATTTATTGTTTTGTTTTTTTAAAGTGCCTAATTATAATTGAGTTGCTATACCTATTGTTATTATTCTTTGTAATTGTCACGATTGTTGTTATATACTATAATTTATAAATTACTCGTAGGTACTAAGTAATGTGCTGAAAAATGTAGGTTATCAAAAATAAACACCCAAATTAAAATTATCATCCGCAGGAGATTTGCCTTTGATTTGAGAATAAAAATTTAATGGGAAAAAGAGATTTTCTCTATTGAAAATAATGTAACAGGTATCTTTTTCCCATTCATATATTCGTTGATATTTAATAATATTCCTTATTGCTTTACGTACTTATCTAACAGTCATTGTTTTACTGCGAACAGGATGCGGGTACAGTCATAATAAACCTACTTACTCATAAAATCTCACATAAATATATTTAAATAGTCTGTCAAGAAAGAAAATGAATTATATTATTTTTTTGCTTATGATTTTTGATTCCGGTCAAAAAAACGTGACCCATATTTATCATAATCAGCCCGAATTTAAAATAATAGCTTTTTGTATAGGTTATATTATTATGAGATAAAAAATATTGATGACAACTTGTTTGCACGTGTTTCTTTCATCAATCAATCACTCAATCAAATCTTACCTTTATTTAACCAATGGGAAAAAGCGTATTTGTATTATAAAAAGAACCTATCTTTGTTATGAGATTACTACTTTCAGTCGGCTCGATCTTTTACTCGATGACCAAATACAAAATAATTTTGTTCTTCGAGTAAAAGGCCGAATCGATATTAACTTTGTTGTCCTGTCTTACCTATTTTAGTGCCGATTTAAAAATTAATAATAAAAGTACTTTTTAATGTTTCTATTTGAAATATCTGAAAAATCTACTAGGCAAAGGAAATTTGTGCAAATTTGTAATCTAAAACTTGGAAAAATTAATCCATAAAAAAGATGTACAGTCAACAGCACGTCGGGCTATACAAAACTGTCAAATTTCTCCAAACGATTTTCAACCTAAGACAATTCAACATAAAGTGCATAATCGATTGGGAAAATTTGACAGTTTGTGGTAACCCAACGTGCTGTTGTCTGTACCTATTCATGTCTTCAACTTTTTTACATAATGTAGCTTGAACATAATAAGAAGGATTGATAAAAACAAATTCATAGGGTTCTCTCATTCCCATGTACCTACCTAGGTCAGTTCAAAGAACAATCGTCAGAACAGGAGAATTCCGAATTACAAGTGAAATATTTCTCTATATTTCGCTAGTGTTGTTTCTATTGGTTGTTTTAGCATAGATAGGTACTATAGACAGCGAGGAGGTGAATCTTGTGGTAATGGTCTACCTATAGGTTACACAGATTGCTTCCTTAGCGTCGAATTCGTGTTTTATCTGTGCCAATATTATATAGCACAGAAAAAACACGGATTCGACATTACAAAGTAGTAAAAATCATTTGCTACATTTTATAAAAAAATAAACTACAAATTATAAATAAATAAACTAGAAAAAAAATCTATTACGGAAATAGTTATGTAGATTTTATCACAACACTTACTCGTAGGAAAATATAAATTCAGTACATACAATTAAATTCTCAAAACAAGGCATAGCTTTATTTTTCCCCGCGAGCCAAAATGGACTCATTGCTTATTTGGCAAGGATCCCACGTTCGATATACTTTATGTATGTTTTTATTATAAACGGCGTACTCCTATAAAATACTCAATTCCACCCTCGTCCGGGAATAACGTTTATAGCGAAACCTTTTTCATATTATTCGGTTGTTTTATTACAAAAGCCTTATTAAGTGTGACGCAAAAACAGGATGAAATAAATTAAATTTGTGCTATGATTATATTTACGTACATAACACAATTAATTTAATTTATAATGGAATTGCTTTAAAAGAATAAGATTGAATATTCATTTTATATTACAGAAATCTGGACGCGATTCGGGAAGTTACGCGGCGTACCCCCGGCCCATCTACCGCAGTGTCTCAAGATAGTCGAAGTAAGAAGTCTAATACATGTGTGTTGTTATGACCTATGGAACTGAAACGTGGCCGCTTACAATGGGCTTCTTAAGGCTCAAGGTAAAATAAAAAGCAATAGAAAATTTTATCTTATTTTTCATTTTAGTAGTCAGTCTGAAAACTGTTAACAGTATCACTAACATTCAGGGGTTGACTGGAAGAGATTTCTTTCAGAGATAAGTCCGCCCTTGCAAACTGTGTATTATAACAAAAAAAAAATAATGTATTTTCAAGTGCCGTAAAGCGTTATAATAGTGGTTCTTGCGTTCTTTATTGCAGTTATACGGACAGACAGAAATTCTGACTGTCTCTTAGTAGTTTCAGTTATTTATATTACCTACTACAATGATATTATATTTTAAAAGGGGATCTACTACTTTGTTTTATATACATCATTTAAAAGTACCTTTTTAGAGCTTTAGTGCATCATACTTTGATACGTAATTTTCTAATAATAATTCACATGATTGATGATTCATATATTTTTTAGTTATTAAAAATTGCTTCTTGAATTACTCTTGAGTAAAATAAATATTACCAACCGCAGAAGCGAACCGGGTGGATAGATATCACAATAACTCACAAAGACTTTTATTACAACCTATCTTTTTAATAAATCAGAAGATGTATCCGTATATGTATGATTGTAAACGAAGTTAATTTATTTTATGATTCCTGAAAAATAATTAAGCGTCGTACTCACACCTGCCTCTCATAAGTTAACAGCGGTTATTAAAAAACAAAAAAAATCCGTTACGGTTATACTAGTACATTATTGCAAATGCCGCGAAATAGGCAATTGCAGGTCGAGTTTGAGAATACGAGACAGGCAATTGCCATTTCGGCCGAGGCATATATAGTGCTTTTCTCAAAAGAATGCAGGGAAATAAAACATACTTTACCTTTGTCGCTAAATATATATCATCTGGGGCTTTAATTAAAATTGCTTTGTTTTTGCCTTTGAATCCGGTCGATTGTCGTTTAAATCTGGTGGAGTACAATCTATCTCCATTTCACTCTCTGAACCGTCGGAACTCATTTTAATTATTAAATTTATAAATATGTTATGTAAATAACAAATCAAGACGAACTTTCAGCTTTGCCGCCAATTTTCTATTTATCACCAAGGCAAACGCATGTATGGCTATACAGCCACGTGAACGCAATTTGTACTAAGCAAAGAGTCTTTAGTATGCCAAGATTGATAAAAGAGATCCAATCAAAGAGTATTTAATAACGCCAGCGCGCGCCGTTTCATACAACATTTCTGGAGCGTTGTAGTGTTCCAAATTCAAAAAACGCTCCAGGGGCCTATGGCATATAAATTAAGTACTTATATTATAAGCGATTAACTCTTAAATTTTACTCATATTAATAGAGTTGTGTTGCATATAATTAATAGTTCATAATAATAGTTACAAGAGTTATAACTAATTTTAAGAGTCTATTAATTTACGGTGCATAAAGAAATTTGAATACTCATAAAATTACTACTAAATTTTAAACTCATAATAGGAGTGGAATCCAATATCATTGCGTTGCTTATATGCATGGTATTGAAAAAGTATGTAGAGTAATAAAGAAAGTAGTAGACCATGGACGCCACTGCGCTACTTGTAATTGTTGTTGAGGACTTAGGGCATAATTTCTATATAAGCGTTGGATGTTGATAGAGGTACGCCTTGTATCCTCCCATTCCAGGATAAAAAAAGAATTGATTAAAATTTATTCTGAATCGCCGATTACATTCTTAAAAGTGAATTGCAAACAGTTCTAATTGATTCTTGCTTTAAAAACCCACGTTTGTCGTCTTGGCATCATTCTTTTATCACCTGAACTGAATCACTCGAGCACATTGCGTTTAACTTGAGATCGCAACTAAGCATACAGAAAGATACTTATAATATATTTTAACCACCTTCAATGGTTGATAGAATTACACCACTAATAGGAGTAAATAATAGTAGCTGCGTCATTTCTTGCAACAGAAATTTTGTTTTACATATATTATTAGCTTGTATTTCCCGGCAGTAGACTACTAACTTGTATTATTAGTTATATTTTTTATGCAACGAGACGCTTCTAAATTTTACAAATAATATAAGTATCCAACTTATTATATGAGTGTCTTTATTTTTATGCAACAAAAACTGAAATTATTTTATGCAACAGAATTTTTTAAACTTCTAAAATATTTTTAGAAGTCTTATAAAAATAAGCTTATAATAATAGTAGTTTTATGCCATAGGGCCCAGTAATGGATTTGGTTTTATTTGTCCGTAAATTCGATACTTCGCGTGTTCTTTTTTCGAAAATAATGACAATATTTCCATGCATGTTTGAGAAAAGTAATTTTTCTTTTCTGTGCTTTCATTTTAAAGGCCCTTTTAAATAAATAAAATTATGTATCGGTGTCAATAGCCACTGTATTTCTAGGAATGGAATCATCAAAACTAATTTGACTCATAAAATCTCAAAGTTATTCTTCCGAGAATCGGTTCCATGCCTTGTTGTTTTTTGATTCGCTCGTTGAATCCAGATCGAACGTACTATTATGTACGATGTCAATAAACTACAAGAATGTAACAATATCCGGACGGTAAATATTATATTATTTGGCTAGCGATTTCTCGATACTGCACAAATAGAAAGGGAAATTCTATTTGTTTATTCTAAGAGCTACGTGTTATTATTCTCTTGTGTATTTGGTTAATTGAAGCTTGATACAAAAATAAAAGATAAATTTCTTATCCAATATAAAAAAAAGTTATTTTAATATTTTCAAAAAAAATTTTTTTTTAATAATAAATACCCGCTTGCGCGAACTAAAAAGAGAGAAATAAAAATTTTATGTTAAAAAAATCTAAATGTTTTTTGATGTCGGTCCCACAGCCAAGTGACTACGTTTATTCCAAATATTGAGGTTGTCACCGACCTAAAACAATTAGGTTTTATTAAACATAAAATTGTTATTTCTCCGTTTTTAGTTTTGAAGGTTGTCAATTAAATAGGCATAGACATTATTAGGGATAGCCTGAGGGGATGGCTCAACAACTATTCGTCAGATATCGACAAATTTTAATGGGACATGACAAGCACCAGCTTCCATACGTTAAAAGAATTTTCAAAATCGGTACACCCCGTAAACTACTACTAAACACATATAAAAAGAACGTACCTACAGTGAAATTGAGAACATCCTCCATTTTTTGAAGTCGGTTAAAAATAGCAATAAAAATTTCCAATTGAAATTGAATCTTAGGTTTTGGTGTAAAGTGTAAAATCGGTAGGCGAAATTTATTATTTTGGTGTAGGTTGGCTGACATGATGTTGGTTGACTATACAATATTATTTCAAATTTTTGGAATGTATTCTAATTTTCTTGACGGGTCTTCTTGACCTTTGACTTTGACCTGACCTTGAAAAGTATTGATAAGGCTAAAGTTGATAACGAGTTTCACTTTATTTGACAACTATCGGAACAATCAGATGATAGATTTTGATAGGTTGGTGGTAGCTAGATATGCAGGCTTAAAACAATTCCTAGGCTTTTATAAAAATAATGAAGTCAATATTATTTCTCGAGAATATTAACGTTGTTAGTTGCTATTAGCATTGACGCCTGTACATCGCAAGATAATAAAATCAAACTATGTCTATAAAATGAAGCAATTCACGCGAAATCGTTTTAGCGTAAATGCCTAGAGTATGTTGGTTAATGGTTTACAAAAAATATAATTATCTACTATTAAATAGGTCCATAATTCTGTAAACAAAATTATGTGTAGCGTTAGTGGCCAAGTAAAATGCGCGTTACATGGAAGCGGCACTATTTTTGCGTAGCGCCGAGGAATTATTATGCTAACTTTTATTTAATTACGTGATTAACTTTAATAACCTATACATACATGCAATTAAGAAAAAATAATAAAAATGTATCTACGAGAGACTCAGCTCTCAAAAACAAAACATGTCTTTTTTTGGCATCTATGTGTCAAAATGAGATAAAATATATTAAAGTCTTTGTAAACACAATGCCAAAGAAACAAAGAGTATTATTTAATTAAAATAGGTCTCTCATAATACACTTAATAACAAGCTTTATAAATGGATCAAATTATGTAAAACTACCGCTTGTACTCCGAAATGTAACCTATAAAAAACCGAGAGTCAAGGCTCTGGAGATTAGCCTCAAAGAGTGCATGATTACTGTTGAGTCTCTTCAAACGGTATTAGTACCCAATCAAGTAGACAAAAGCCTTCGGTCTGCATTTTCGTACCGTGTGGGTCAGATTAATCAGTCATTCCAGCTCCACCAAGAAGTCTCCCAGCGATTTGAAGTTGCCTAGCAACTCCTGGCCACTACTCGTTGACCCGAAGCAGCGGGCCTCTGCCATTCCTCTATACTCCAGCAGAACGTGAGGAACTGTTTCTTCCTAGACCATTCATGCTCTGCACAATGAACTATCTGTTACATCTATATTGAAAATATTTTTGTTCAGCTTCTCTGCGATATGCCTCCGGCTCTGTATGTCGCGGGCTTTACGCCGCATAGTTAATTGCGAGCGTCGACCGAACTATGCGGATATCGCGCAACCGCACAATGCGCGCGCGCCGTCCTTCGAGGTCGTTCTAGTTCCACTCAATATTTGTACACCAGGCACGTTGGTGCTTTCTTGAGATTTGCAACATGTTTAGGAACATCAATACTGTTATGTTCATTCTCAATCAAGAATTACGTTTTAAGAAGATTTTTAAGCTTGTTTCTAACTACTTTTTTACGAATAACTTTAGGGGGGGTCTCTACCTCTAGCCCTTAGGGCGAACTTCCCGTAAAGGCTTTTTCTCGAAGTTACTTTAATTTAATAACAACGAAAAGCTAGTAAATTTTCACAAGTTCGCTTTTATTTTTCTTCATATATACCTACGATTTCATAACAATTTCTTGAGTGGCCCTTGATCAGTAATAATTACCTAACCTTGGGTAATAATTAACCATGTTTGATAATATGATCTTATATCTAGTTTAACCGGTAACTGATATTACGCGCTGATAATTTACGGTACGCGTTGTTATATTTGCGTCTTTTATTAAGTAACCCAATTTAATTTCATAACTATTGAAGGTTCAGACTGCTTTTTAATAAACTGTACCTACGTATCTGTTGCAGTATGATTTGATAAATAATATTTTCGTGAAAATCTTAGGAACATTTGACTGTTCCTTTATTGATTTTTTTTCTTATAAAGAAAGAAAATCTACGAGGTCTCCACTTCGCTCCGCATCTCACTACCTTCTTTTTTTTAACAACCCAGATTTCGCAATAATCCTACGACATATCTACCACGTAGGAGAGGACGTTCACCTTCTTTTATATCAGATCAGAATCGTTCCAACACTAATTTCATAGTTTCCAATTTATTAAGCTCAGGTACCTACTTGGTCTTTGGATCGTCAAGACGAATAAGCACCTGTAATGACTCGAAGATTACTTTGGGAGCATGCGCACCACACATCCGTTCCTGGTAGTAATTGGTTACTTTGGTCCCACGATGAATGGGAACGTTGGATTACTCTAAGTACTCGAATTATTCGGATTACCTTTACGGTTTACGCGATACGCGTTAACTGTAAGAATTGTGTAAATCGTAAGCTATTACAAAAAAACTCACAATAAGATTAAGTGGCAGAGATGTATTTTTTCACACCGAGCAGTAAAATCTACGCAAATATTTTTTCTCAAAAAATAAATATTTATTTTAAAATTTGTAAAATTGAGAATGTATCTTTTGTTTTAGTTGTTGGCTTTAGTTTGTTAGTTCTCTGAAGATTTAGATGCTTCTGAGTTTAATGCTTCGTTTGTGTAGGCAGCAGACTAGCAACCTGTCACTATTATAGGGTACTGTATGGCCCATACTTCCAGATGTGGCTTTATGTGTAACCAAATGTAGTACTTAAAGCTCTGTTCACCCTCTTTTGGTGAGCGTGATTATTGTGTCTTATGTATGTATGTAATTAAAGACATAGAAACAGTATGAAATCAATGAGGTAGTTATACAAATATTTTTCTTCTAAATGCAAATAATGCCCATGAAATTTTTTTAAGGAATGTTTAAAAAAGTTATTGTTCAAGCAGACCATGTTTCTTGCTTTGATTTTTTTGTTTATTTACATACATTTAGTTAAAATTTAAATACCTAATATAATTAGACATAGGTATAAAAAACATTGAAGTGTCTGTCTGTGATTTCGAGATAAATAGTTTTTTCTAAACTCATATGATTAATTCGTATGTTATCAAACTAAATATCGTTTTTTTTTATTTTGTTTTTTTCTGTACAAATTACAAACTAACAGTTGTATGGGCTAATGTCGAAAACTAATGAAATTTTGTAAATGTGTTTTGCACGGTCCAACTTAGACAATCTGTAACAATATTCGTTTTTTCTTATTTGGTAAATATTTCGAATTTTCGATTCGCAATCTGAATGTGAAGCGAAGTAACGTCAAAATATTTTTACGCTCCATTAAATTTATGATAAATTTTTATTGCTTATGAATAGGCTTAGGCAGTAGCGGCCCTCTCTGTTATTTTTCAACATAATCGATTGGAAAGGTTCACAGCAAAAATCAAACAGTTGATTCACATTTTTAATTAATTCAATTGACATTGTAAACAATAATTTCTAAGCACCGCGTCTCCTTTGAGCTCCGATTGCGTGTTTATTGAGCAATTGGATTCGCAATGGGAATAGTTGGTGTTAGACCAGCCGTAAAAATTAAATATAATATCTAAAGCATTATTTTTATTTATTTTATTTGGGGGGCTTACAGCTTACTTAGAGAAAAATACACTGCAATACGTTACAAGAAGCCAGTAACAAGCCTCCACAGGTAGCACTGATTTATAAATTCTAAGATTCTTACATTATTGTACAAAAAAAACTTCCTTAACAAACTTTTTTAACAAAATACAAAAAAAATCAACAACAATAAATACTACAGCAAGTAGTCACCTGTCAGCATTCTATTCACACTACTTATACTACTACAGAATAAATCTATGTCGATAGCAAAACATGACACTGCACCGACCCCAAAAACTTTGGAGCAGGGTAGAAGAAAGAAGATTCACCAATTGGATCTCACAAAATACGCATTTCCATTAGTTATTATTGTATTTCTTAATTACAATATTTGCAATTGAATGAATTCAAAACGTGGATAAAATAAATGCACTGCCAGGACTAACGTCCGCAATTATATTACTTAGGTTACGGCACCACATTGCCAGTCTAACCGAGTAGCTTATTTAAATGTTGCGCATTCTTAGCAAATTCCTGCATCTTGCTACGAGCTATAAGTAAAACAATAGATTAGTTACAGTGAAGTAGGTGTAATTAAAGCACGAAACCGGCTTGCTCCGATCGTAGGCTATTCATCGTAAATGAGGTCCTTGCTGAGACATGGCTATTTCACTTCTTAATGGAATCGTTGTGGTGTTGCCAGCGGAGGGAGACTTTATTTCCCTTTAGTAGGACTTGCTTTATCAAAATTCAGAGCAACTGTATATTAAACTCATGTATGTATTTGACGATATATTTCACTAGACGCACATGGATAGAACCTTGTAACTAGAAAACATTTTTATCTTTTGAAAATCTGAATACCAATAAGTGACGTGTACAAGTAACAAATTAAAGCAATGATTGAAGTTAATGCTCAAAATCTATTTTTCCACTATCACTCTAAATAAGATAACATATCGAGAAAGTAGTAAGGTCCTGGATACCATAGTTTCCAATACGAGTTATTTATATTAGGAAATTCAAAATTTCGTTATATATTTAGGTACAATTTGTACACTTAAAAGACGGCATTATACGTAGAAGCCACTCCAGTAGGATTATTCTACCTTTTCATTATTAATAATACCTACCTACTAATTTTACATTATTATTAATACGTTCAAAAAAACCGTAGTTGCTATGGTTAATGAAGCTAATTTCTATGAAAACGATTTTTTGTGTCAATTTGTTTACAATAGGTACATTAAGAATAATGTTACGTAATAGAAATATAATCATCTTTTTAAATGAATATACAAATATTACATGCCGCAACTAGCAACCCACTAAAGGAGCTCGATCCAGAGCGCATTCCCGATTCGTTCCCTGTTGTTTTTGCGACTAGGCACTCACTAATGGGTACAGGTTTCGCCCAGAACTTGCCTCCTGTCTTCTGTCATCCTAAACGCCGAGCCCCAGAGGACTACAAAACAATGTGTAACTGCGCATTTCTCGGTATAGAAAGTGGATAGATGTAAAATAGTTTAATTATGTCGGGTTTTAAATTTTTAACAGCTTGTCCATCGACCTTATTTTGCATGGAATATCTGTTAAAATGTTTGTTCAAAAAGATATTCATCAGTTATTTCTTTATTGAAACTTCATTCTATCCGTGTGTCACTGAACTCCTCTGGGGTAGGACCGATTTTGATGATTTTTTTGGGCGATTGTCTACTTGGTTAATGGATGCTAGAAATAAGACATTATTATATTGACACTTACATACAAGGGGCAAAAAGTAACAAACCTTCAGTGAATAACCAACAAAAGTAAACCACCAGGACAGATGTTACACTCATCAGTCCGGTTAACTAACATTACTAATATAGTTGATTTTCAGTTTCAATTAAGTATTATCTTAAGTAGTCATGTGATGCCGGCAGAGTAGAATAGCATCACCCCAGCCAGATCCTCCAATGGGTGTCGTAGAAGGCGACTAATGGATCAGCAAAGGGGTATTGATCACCTTATACTCCGTCCACCAATCCGCATTGGGCAAGCGTGGTGGACTACTGCCTAAACCTCTTTCGATGATAAGAAGAGGCCTTGTTTCCCAGCAGTGGGTCGAATTACAAAGACTGTTATGATGAACATACTAAATACTTCATAATTAATATCTGTGTCCAATGCAGTTATAGGATAGCGTGCGGCGACAAGATTATCTCTCTTAGAGTTGAAATGCATCGATAGATACGTCGGATGGGCATCCGGTCGCTTTGCAGAAAGCCGTTTCCTAGATATTCAACGTAGTCATTAACTATTAAGAACCTTACGAGACAATTGCAACCTGTCACTATTTTGGAGGTTTTCAGTGACTTTAAGTTTAACTAGATCATAACCAGATGTTACATAAGGCTCTCTGCTCAACCCTTTTGGGATTATGAGCGTTATCCTATGTCTGTTAAGATGACACAAGTACTTTTATTTTATTCAGGATGGACGCTAAGCGCCTCAGCTGTCATACGCTCTACTATAGAATTTGCGTGTCCGTACAGTGCGAGGAGGTACGTATACTCCACATAGTAATATACTCTACGTACCAACGTTACATTAACATTATAAAAGAGAGGTGAGGAATTAGTTGCTCGAATTTACTTACTCCTCGCTACCTAGCCTAATTCTGATGATTAATGTGAGGTAGCGAACTTTAATTTTGTCCTAAAACGACGAAACAATTTAAATCAATAAGAGAACAAATGTCCAATTCTATTGTTGGGTGTCTCACGCATCACATAGTTAGGTACCAACACAGGTCTGAAAGAAAAAAAAAATCTGAGAGCAAAATACTGTATTGTATTACATATATACAGCAGAAGACACTTGATGACATCGATTTCCCCGTTGATATTTAGATGCCTAAATTTTTTTTATATAATCCGTTTCAATTCAAAAGTCATCTAGTCAACCCGCTGATCTCTCGTTCGTGTTAAATCAAAAGGGGATTGCTTTTCAACTTCACGCTTGGCCGACGCTTGATTGAAGTTTTTAAAATCTGTCTGCAAATGACGTCATTATTCAAAAGATCACATCGCATTGACAAATTGGGAGCGACATGCCCGCGAATTTGGAAGTAATGGACAAAGACGAAGCTTGATCACATCGTATTGGGAGAAGAAAGATTAGCCGAGAATTTGGAATACTCGTAGGACTAATATACCATGGAACTAATATGCCGTAGAACTAATATGAGTAACAGATAATATAATATGTTGCATTAGCTCGAAAACTGCTGAAGTTATTTTCATAAAAGTTTATTAGTCTTGTAGATCATAGTTTCTAAAACTTATTTTGCGCACCGCCCACTTACAGAATATGTTTTTTTCTAGAGCCCCAAACTTAATTTACTCACCATCTGTGGCGAATTTAAAACAGCTACTATCACGATTGTATGATATCTTAACGCCCCTTAATTTTCTTTGGGTCTTCTACTCCCTCCTTGAAAGTCTCCAACGCTCACAAGGAGCGTTATCGCCAATTTTGAGAAGATATGTGTAGATAATTTGATTATTTAAATATTCATATGAGAAAAAGTAGCATCCTGTCAAGAAATATCAATAGTTTTTTCGTTTTCTGTGTGTTTTCTGAGTCTAAGCGGACCAAAATATACAAATCTAAACAATAAAGAAATATTATTGTCATTTTATGTATGTCTTTTTAAGTCACCAACAACTTTTACTAAAATAACTCACTAAGCGTGTGCATTTCTTTTACTGCATGCTTTTTAGCAAACAATAGATACTCTCAACGAAATAATAAAATGATTATAGGCTGGTGCTTAAGCCATCACCTCGCTGCCATTAGTGGCTTTACTACCATAAAATAACACCATTAAATGAGCCGCAACACGCGAGACGAACTGGAAATCTTAAGTACAATTTAATTTCACTTGAAATGAACAGTATTTTGTAAAAAATATATCCTTTGAAGGCAAAAGGTTGTTCCAATAAATCGCGACATGAAAGGGTATGCAGTCTAGCAGGTGTGCTGGCGTGCGCTACCGATAATTGTAGGGCACAAGTGAAAAAGTGGACTATCTAGCCCTTAGTAATTAAGCGTACTCAGCTTAGGGATGGTCAAGGAATCTATGGACTATACGGTACAGTATTGGCATGCGAGTTCGTCCTTAATCAACTGTGCCGGCTTTTTCTTTGGCTAAGGAATCATTCCATTTTAGGCTATGCTGTTTAATTTATTTCTCGTTAGAAGTTGATTAGAAGGTCATTACTGTAATTTTAGATGATGAATAATAATGTGTATCAGCGGATAAAATAAGGGTTATAGGACTGTTTTTGCTTAAATTAAGAGAGTTAGTAGAGCGCATATTTACAGCCTAGCCTGCTATTGGGTCGAACAGCCGGGAGACGTTTCGGAGACGATACGCAAGTACACTGAGTGCCGTTCCCAAAACGTCTCCATAAAGGGTTATGAGCGTACGGATGGTTTTAGTGGGTATACCCGGGCGAGTCCCATACACGAAACACTGTCTCTAGCCCACGGCGCAGTACGGTCTGTAAATAAGATTTTCTATAGAAATAAAAAAAGGCACAGTGGAGTAGCATATCGACTTGCGACCTTTAAGAAAGAGAACACCACCGCATCCAAAGAACTCTACATTTCATATTGCTGTGTAAGTAAGAGCTTCACTTGGTAAGAGATGGGAGACATCTTGGTGTTGCCATGATTTAAGGGCTACGTTGGCTGCTTATCATCAAACAGGTCATATGCTTGGTTATAATTATCAACAGCTCATATAATGCCCCCACCGAGGGGCTCGAGCCTACCCCACATTAGGGGCGATTAGGCCTTAGTCAACCACGCTGGCCAAGTGCGGGTTGGTCGACTTCACACACAACCTAAGAATTTCTTCATAGGTGTGTTGCAGGTTTCCTCACGATGTTTTCCTTCAACGTAAAAGCGTCGATTAAACGTACACATGAATTCAAATTTTGAAAACAAATTGGTACGTGGCGGGGATTGAACCAGTGCCTCCCGGGTGGAAGACGACGCTCTTACGCACTACGCCACCGACGCTTCGCTGAATGGTTGGTTATAAAAGTGGTCACAAACTACTACTAATTTTTAGTGAGTTATAACCCGACTGCTTTTCTCAATCTTTATTCGTTTGTAAGTAACGCTGACGATAATGCTAATATCAGACAGCTTATTTGTAACTTTCATTAGGAAATAAAATAATGCTTAGTCATTTGAAAATACAATGCAAATTTTAGAAATCATCCATCAATCAGACACCTGCTCAATCTTTATTGACTTCACTTTACGTAATCAACTTCTAAGTATTTTGCGTCGTTAAAAAGAGATTGACGTGCACTGTTTGCGTTGTGATGACTTTGAACAATTTGTGAGGAGCTATTCATTTTTATGAGGAAAGTGCATTACGGAAGATAAGTGAAAGCAGTTTAGCCGTGAAATCAGCGCTTATGATAATTCAATATGAAACTTTGTAACGATATCGAAAGCGAAGTGCGCGGTCGGTACTCCGCTGGGTGACCGAAAAGGACAATGCCCAATTTAGTAGGGATGAGACTTGGACCATTATTGCCCTTCAATGAAACGATTGCCAAAGATTGGGAAAAATTTATAATTTAAGTAAGAAAAATATCATTAAATTATTTTTGGTAACTTTTGAGCAATCATAATTGTTATTAGTTAATGATAATATTATAACATCATTGTTATTAGTCATTTAGAGGTGACATTAAATATAGTATTTCTAAGTCATTGTTAAATTCAAATGATTGACAGAAACCGCTATCGTTTTTTGTTATATTCTCCCTATTTAAGGGAAGGCAAAAGGGTCTAGCCCATACAGCCAGTCCTTTGATATTTTTTCTTTCTTGAATTTCGTATTTAAAAGATCGTTTTGCAAGATAACACCAGGATAAAACAACGTTATTAAGCTTAATTGTATATCCCTGTGGCCAATAGTAGTTTTTTAATGAAACTTACTAAACATACGGCTGTATACGCATACATTCTTTTGCCTTCCAAGTAAAGGGTAAATTAATATGTTTGCCTGATTCGCAGAAATGTTCCCGTTATTTTTAGCTTTGTTCATGATGGAGATGATTAAATTATTAATCTAATATTCAAACAGAGTCCTGGCCTTTACTTTCTCGTTGGCAGCTATTGTTTCAATCTCAACAGCTGAGCATTTTTCGCAGTCAGTGCAAAAATATAACCTTTTAACACCTTTGATATAAAAAATAAACAATAAGAAACAACTGTAAGATTATTTTTGTAGTAAGTATATTTTCAACTAGATTTTGCTCCGTACGTCGAAAGACACGTTAAGTTCGTGTCCCGGCTGTCCGTCCGTGCCGGAAGATAGCAGTTGTTTTCCGAATTCCCCCCTGCGAGGCCAACTTCAAGTCGAGATGGCGGTGCGGCCATTTTGATATTCCGACTTTTTCTAAAAAAAATCATATTCAAAACTGAATAATGCGCCCTCCACACTCTCGCCGAGAACACCCGAGAAGCGTGAATGTGATCAGTTTCTCGCGTTCTCGTTCTCGGGCTCACCTGTTCTCGGCTCGGTGTCGGTTTTTTCGCATGACGGTCGAGACCGCAAGTGAGAAGGTCGCGTGAGTGTGGATACGTTCTCGTTTCTCGGGTCAAGTCTCGGCGAGACTTCTCGCCGAGTCATCTCGCGTGAGTCTGGAGGGCCTATAAAAAAAAATCATAAAAAATGTCATCCCGTGACCACATACAAAGTGTTACGAAACGTCGGGCAATAATAACAACATGAAAAATCTAATTACACGCGAGTTAAATTCGTAAAAGTTGTTTTATTTACAAATTATAATGTGTAGTGCTTACGCAAATCTAAGAGAACATTACATTCAAAACTGTCAAATCTACCCACAACCGAAAAAGAAAAAAATCAGGACTCAAAATGAAAAAGTTGATCCTTCTACCAGAGCCGTTATCTTGGATTTCAAACTCACTAAAATAAAAAAGCTGCGTTGATAAAAATCTAGATAAAATCGGTCATACATTCGAGTGCTATCCAAAATCGCTAAATATCCGAAAAAATGGCCCAATCAGTGCCTCAGTGAGTGAGTGAGTGAGTGGTAATCCAGCTTTATACAGTACTAGCATCCCGCGACTTCGTATGCGCAGGATAAGTATAAATTATAGCCTATATGCTATTCTGATGTATGAGCTATATTATGGTATTGTTTCATTGAAATCCAATCAGTAGTTTTTGCGTGAAAGAGTAAAAAAACACACATCCATCTATACACCCAGACATCCATACAAACTTTCCCGTTTCATCAAAATACAAATATTAGTAGGATACATAGATACTTAGATATTAAGAACATAAGATTGGTTTCTTCTTCTTTTACGCTAATGGCGATCGCGACACATAAAGATTACGCATTGCGCCAATATCAAGAGAAAATGTAGTTAAAGTAACCGACTATTGTACGGTAGATTGAGTTTAGAGTCTCTCAACACGTGTTTTTACAACAAGAACTCGGGAGAAACTCCACATAAGATTGTTACTTAGCTCTTTAAAATTGTATGTGTGATTTTTTCCATGCTTTTCGTTTTCTAATTAATTTGGTATCAATTTCAATCATAACTAAACAAAACTCCAACAAACCAGTTATGCCAAATAACAATTAGAAACAAAATCAATGCTTAGCGGTTTTTCAAATGCCCGGTTTCCCCGAAATTACTCGACGGGCGAGCAACATTAATAAGTTCTACCAGTAGGTACCCATTATCAGCGTGAAAGGACTAAACCATTTTATTACCGCACTTTTACATTTGCAACAAAGTAATAAAAGTAAGTTAGTGAAAATGTCAAGCCGTTACACCTTTTTTATGCGATTTTATGACCAATTTTATGGTATAGAAAATTTACGATGGTACCGCAAGCGGGTTATATCGCCATCTTACTCTATAGAGTTCATAAAATTAATAGGTCTATGTTGAAAAAGCGCTTAAAATATTTATGTGATATCGAGTTAATTGAACGAAAAGTGATAAAAAGAGAATTATGTGTATCTTATGATTCTCTTTTGACTTATGTTCATAAGATCAAAATAACCTCATTCTTTCGGAATATTTTGTACGTCCATTTTATTACGAAAATTTATATTTTAATGGGGCGTTATTATTGTAATCTTACCTCTGGTATGTCTACATAATATAATAATAATAATATAATATAATATATTTCCACGCTCACACCAATTATCTAGCCCGAAGTAAGTATCATTAAGAACTTGTGTTACGGATACTAGATAACGGACATTTTTTTTTTTTTTTTTTTTTTTTTTTTTTTTAATATACATAATAATTTTAGATATTTTTATAAATAAACTTAAATAAATATATAAACAACCATGACTCGCAAACAAACATTCGTGTTCGTCACACAAACATTTGCCGCTACCAGGATTCGAACCCGGACCGCTTGATGTGAAGCCAGCTATACTGACCACTCCACCACGACGGCGTCAACATAATTATGAACTCTTTTATGCAATGTTGGATATTAATCAACCAGTTAATTGAATACTTAAAAAGTAATTACGTTTCGTTTAACCTCTAGAATTAATCCAAATTAAACTGTTAACCAAATTGTTCATAAAATTAATTGTTACAGACAAGCAAATCCTTTGTAATTAATTTAATGTTATCTCTCAAGAACAATGGAAGATAATAATTCTGTTTAAATTTTATTGCTACGAACTCTTATTTACGAGGTGTGATCTGGTCTACCTATATTTTTCTAAATAAATATAATACAGGTGTAATCAATACCAAGGATGGTTATAATGATATTATTATTATTTATTTTCATTAAATTGATCTTTTCTTTTGATTGGGAAGGTAATTATAGGTTATTTTTATGACCACACAGTAGTAAAGTTTTGGTTAGAACACAAAAATAGATCAATCCTAATTTAAGTAGAAAAAAAATATGGATAAACTGAGTATCGATTGATTTGATTTACCTACTTTATGTTTCAGATATTTTCTCTGGATTAATAAATAAAAAAATGACCGTTTAGACCGTTATTGATTACCTACGCTGTGTTTGCGAAATTTATTTTTAATATAATTCCATTGCTGTACAGATGATGTACCTACTGTAGTTAGGCTGAAGATAACTATTGTTTTAAGCTGAAGTTAGGTAGTTATATATGAAAATTAGTGGGTAAGTACTACATAACATTTCTGGTAGTGCGAGAATGTATCTGTCTAATTATGCTCACAACAATAAAATTTATTTATCTACTGTCCAATCAAAGAGATCTTTTGATAATTAAATATTATTGGGCGTATTCGTTGAACATATCTACTCTGCAGCACGGAACTATTTAAAAACAAAATTTGACAGCAAAATTCAAAGATTTCATTTATGGCGATTCTCAACGAGAGAAGAGGACAATAAAATTTACGCAATGAGCAACAAGGCAGGTAAAAGAGGTTACAAGGCGTTAATATGACCAATCGACAACTTCACGCTTCCCTTCTCATGCTCTTTTTACTTGAATAAATGTAAAATAATTTTATTTTTAAAACACTTCTTAAATATATTATGTAAGTCTTCGCATCATTCTCGGAATCACAGCGTTCTAGAGAAAGTAGAATTCACAATTCAGTTCACTTCAACTAAGTACTCGTTTGCTCTAATTTTTTCAAACATCAAGTAAAGCGTTTACACTTGTTTTATGCATAGTAGCCTTTTTTGCGATCGACGTAAATAGCCATGAAAATACGGTTAATGTAGCCACCATCAACAAAGGCACTTTCTTTAGTCTGAATGTTTAGCTTTTGATTTCATATGTGGTCACTTGACCGCATCCAGATGCGTTATGTATTTTTTTGTCTAATTTCATTTAACTGTATTTAAAACTGTTAGGCGTGATACTTAATTTCGAGTTAAATCAATCTAAGTAATATATAATGCAAATTAGATGAAGATAATTTTGATGTAGTAACATACCACTTACCACATCCAAAAACTTCACTAAACTTGTGCTACTCTATCATTTTGATTTAATTTATTAACATTAACCATTTTGAAAACATTTCATTTAATGCTGAATAAAAATTACCACAGTTAGGTAGGTACTTTTTATTAAAAAAAAAACAAAAAATACATAAGTAAATTCACTAGTATGAATGTTCAAAAATAGCGATTCGCGAAAAATAGGAATTCGCATACGAATCTTGCGATTTCATCCACGGTTTGGAATTCTATGATTCAAAAATGCGTCTCCTGAGATAGGTGACCTCTCTTTATCAGGTCAAGGAAACAAACAAGACTATGACCCACCAACTTTTGAAACACCAACTCTATCTTCTACTTCGGATTTTTATAGTCATTGAATTAACTATTCAATGACTAAAAAAATCCGAAAACTAAAAACGAAGGAATAAAAGTTAAAATCTAAATGCCAATTACGTTTCTTTGAGACAAGACCAGTGACAACGTTTATTCTAAATTTATTTACTACTAGCTTCTGCCCGCGACTTCGTATGCGCAGGATTATTATAAATTGTAAGCTATACGTTATTCTGATGTATGAGCTATACTATTGTAAAGTTTCATCACAATCCTTTTAGTAGTTTTTGCGTAAAAGAGTAACAAACATCCGTACAAACTTGTAGGATTTTTCCAGACACTATTCGGCACTCTATGAAATCGAGTCGTGGGTAAATTTCGAAGAAAGTGATGATCGAACCCAGATCTCGGGTTAGATAATTTTTTTACCAAATGTAAATTTGTTTGTTGTCCACAAACTATTAAAAATTTAAGTGATCAAGCCGAGCGTTGCTGTGTTTGCGGAAATCAGAGACACATTTCGCAATATTTTCTGTTCTTATCACAAAAGCTCGATCATAAGACGCCGTCGTAACGGTCGTAACGGTGCCTGCATCAAGCGGTTCGGGTTCGAGTCCTGGTAGGAACAAATGTTTGTGTGATAAACGCGAACATTTGTTCACGAGTGATGGCTGTCTTTTTATATTTATTTAAGTTTATTAACAAAAATATATATTTTAGTATGCATATTTAAATTGACCGTTGTCTAGTATCCATAACACAATAGTACTTAATTTGAGCTAGATAATTACTGTGAGCGTGGGAAAAATAAATAATAAATAAATACATATAGCATACCATAACATATAGTTTTCGTTGTTAGATTTTAATAACAAGTTCTATTCTTCGTCTTAGATTCTAATGATAGTTATGTATATTTTTTTTTATTTCAAATAGTTGGCAGACAAGCATACGGCCTGTCTGGTAAGCAGTCACCAGTGCCTATAGACGCTTGCATCATTGATGTGACACTTGCGCGCTGCCTACCCTAGTCTCCTTACCTAACATGTGGAGATCTGCCCGCCTAGCATGACCATCGAAACACGATATGATATATTCTTTTATCGCTTTGAACCGTCAAAAATCATTGGATAAAACCGCCATATTGAAATTTTATCGTAACTGCAAACATGTATTATTTTTATTTATTTATTTACACTTTATTGTACACCAACAAATTCAATACAATATACAAAAGAAAAATTAAAATATGATCATGGTACAATGGGCGGCCTTATCGCAAAGTGCGATCTCTTCCAGGCAACCTTAGGATGGACAGGATTTGCAGGAACAACAACTCAGAGGGAAGTTGGCAACTAATCGTAGATAATTATTGTTAATTTATTGAATAACTTTTAGGGCTAAATTATAAATAGTTTATAATATATGCTTATTTAATATACAACACAACAAATAAATACATACACTTATCAATAATATATAATATAATGCAATATAATACATATGTATAAGATATATACTTATATAGGTATAAATATAAATAAATATATATGTGAAATAAAACAGGAAAAGGTAGTTATATGGCAAGTTTTAAGGAAATAGTGGTAGGCACTAAAGTGACAGATAATAATCCTTCACTAATCTCTTAAAAATGTTGAGAGATTTGGCATGCCTTATTTCGACTGGCAATGCATTCCACAAAATAACGGCATGTACTGTGAACGACTTGCTGTAAAATTTTGTGAAATGCATTGGAGTCTCCAGCCTCAAATTACTGGCTGAACGCAAAACTCGAGAGTGGGTATCTTGGATGTATTAGTTCATAAATTTTCGCAGTTTCGATAAAATTTCAAGATGGCGGTTTTATCCAATTATTTTTGACAGTTCAAAGCGATAAATAGTTATATTATGTCGCTTTTCGGCGGTCATGCTAGGCGGACTGGTAATATTACTCACCAACAGAAACACAACACCACATAGGCTGCTCCAGATTCATGCGGCTAGTCCGCTGTAAGCAAATTAAAAACAATTGACATTGAATGAACATAAATAAACAAAGTCATTTTTTTCGTCTTTCGTTGAAAAAAAATCTTACTGTTTGTATTCAGTGCTTTGTTCGTGGCTTAGAGTAAAAACTACTTAGGATCAACGAACCTTACTCCGTGACTTCCTTTTTAACATCACCGAGTGGGAAAGCGAGGAATCAAAGGGAGCGTGGAGAGAGCCTTTGTTCTAAGCCTCTAACGGTACGGCTCGATTTGTAGCAATACTCCGAATGTGTTCGAATGAAACTGAAGAGAGAACACTGACAAAATATGATGACTGGATATTGGAATCTAGCTTTAAGAATATAGTATAATTTTATTTCTTTTAAACAGTCCAGTAGTGGTTGAGGTGAGAACCTTTTTTTGCAAGGAGGTCAAATGCATTTACGCATCATCCCTGCGGGATTATGTCAACCGCAGGGTATTTGTGGGACAAGACGTTCCCTCTCTACCCACTAAGGATCCTCCCCGGCCTGACCATCGGGCGCTATAACGGGACGGCTCGGGCTCTGCGTATTTACACAACACACCAAGCCGTCACCAGCGCTGCCCGTCAAGGCTCTCCCTGACACCAATTAACTGCCAGCAACCGCTGTCGCCGTCGCCGACGGTTCACTGGCTTCTGCCAGCCATCCTCCTGCCCTTACTGTTGAGGAGTCACCTGGCCCGAGCGCCCAGTTGCGCCTTTCGGTCCGCCAGTCCAGCCACTTGGCTCGTCTGCGCTTGATCGCCCCCCAGAACGTGGGGTGTCACATTTGTGACCCGTAACTGGAACTCGCCTCACCCGTCTGGGGGCACTGCACCTTGCGTCGCCCATCCGATGGCTGGCTTTGCGCCCAAGGTGAGATGAACAAATAGAGTTTCCTCGTGGAGACAAATAGAACAATAAGTTTGAGCCTATTCAAAGTAACATCCAGGCCATTTATTTGTTTTACACAAACAAGTTGGCCCAAATTTATTGGAGTTGCTTTAAAATTTCTTACGGTGTGGAAAGTCGAAGGCGCCGCGGTCTAGCATTCTTCGTCACGGTCATGAAATTTAAGCTACCAAGTAGTTACTTGGATGGGTGGGGTCCACGTCCGGAAGCCTCCTCGTGGCGGACCCTGGTAACGTGGTGGGGAAACTTTCTCGGCGAGTGTGTGGCTTTTGATGTCAAGTGTGTCCCCTTGATATTCGAAGTCACATGCCATCGTCGCGTTGTTTTTGTTTTCCCACCACGGCTAGTTCCGGACAGCCCTTTTCAGGGCCACGACCGCGCCCGAAGTCTGCCCCCGGTTTCCTCGTCAGGAGGACGCGCCAGGTCGAGCAGCCGTCGGTGAGGAAGCGGCCTATAAAGCCGGCGTCGGCCAGCGGTCCACAGGGGCTGGCGTTAGTCAGTAGCCCCTGTAGGCTGCTGGCCACCAATTGGTATTGTTAATTGATATCATAAATTGGAAGCAGGGTAGAAGAATGAATAAAGAAAGAAGATACGGTCCAGGAAAATAAAAGAGTTCTCAACCTTCATGAGCCTACTAAACAAATTTATTCTCTACTATGACGTAAGGATGTGAACGTATCATTACAAACCACCATCGGTGTTCGAATGACGAACAATTAGGAGATCATTACGGCTTGAATATATTTGTTTATATTATACTGTTAGTATAATATGCTCTTTAACATGAACGCTGTTTTGTTGTTTGTGTTCTGAATTTTAGAGTATTAATGTGTTAATGAGACGTTTGGAGTCGCTGTAGGTACTTATGTTAATTAGTTGTTACATACTAATTTTGATATCACTTGCAGCAGTGGCGTGATTAATTAGGACTGTTATTTAAGAGTTGATGGAATTCGTTTGATTTTAATATAATGTTTTTGTTATTCCTAATCGCGAATGAATATTTAATTGCAACAGCATTTCAATTTGAATTATATTACGAGAATATGTTACTCAGTGAGAATACGTTACTACATGAAATATTTGTATTAATTTTTTTTTTCACATTATATTTTTAAACATGTATTATTTAATTCACTAATTGTTGGTATTAGGAATTTAATGTGTTAAATATTGTTAAGTTTAAAATGTGTACTGTTCATCTGATTACATTATTTATTTTATTTTATCCCAGAAAAAAAATCTTCGACAAAGAAGAACAAATAATCAAAATAAATGACTGATGTGTCAAAAAATCATAATAATGTCAGTTTTGAATACACTAAATCAAACACTAAATACTTTACTATAACTTTTAAATTTTCGTCTTTTCAACACTTTTTAAAGGTATTTAAAAAGTTACAATGACCGGTAGGTCATTGTAATTTTTTTCCTATTTACTTCACTGCGATCAGTTGTCATAATTTTAATCGGTTGTGGTGAGCGAAGGTAGGGTTATTGAAGAGCAGCAGGCACGTGCCTCGCTGTCTACTCAAAATATGTGACTCTTTTTCATTATTCTTATCACATTGGCATTATTAAGTAAACCAGAAGTATGAAGATGTAACGGTGATGAATGATGGGTGATTTAACTTTAGGCGTCTTTTTAAGAGCTTTTCAATTATTAAATTAATATTACTGAATATTTGTGCATATTCAGATTTTTTTTAATCATTCAAAGATGTTTGATAATTATTATCAAACATCTTTGAATGAATAAAAAAAATCTATATCATTACGTTAATTTATTAGCATAATAAATTACCGTAATGATATTTTCCTTCGACATATTATTATTATGCTTCAGTTAAGGATTGGTGATTAATAGTGTTTTATTAATAAGCTGTTTTATTTGGTGTAAGTAATGTCGAATTATAACCAAATTACATTGAAGTTAACTCCATTGTTATTTAAAGAGAAAAGTTGTAATGCCATATATGACATGACAGAAGTTTGTAGCAAAGCTAACTGTGAATTAAAAAATAGCAACTCAATAACCTAAATTCATCGAAATACTGAGTAATTAAAATAATTATTCCTTGCTTATAGCGGGCTTCTAATATTCTGTTACTTTTTGGACGATTAACAACAATTTATTTAAATATATCAGTTGCTAACCCGACTTTGTGCTAAAGTTTCTTATTAAACTTAATTTAAGGGCATTAACATGCACTTTCCGTGGGGTCGTGTGCTGAGCCTATTATGCACGCTCGATGGAGAGTCAATAAAGCAGCAAGTCATGTGCGCTAATCAGCCAAGAGTCCTGTTACACCGATGCGTCGTGTCATCGAGCTTCAAAGGATTATCGTCTTTGAGTGCACGTAGTCAAGTGCCCGATCTCTTCGGTATTCTGTTCAGCGAATCATGAAAACTTCATTATGTACGTATTGATTAGGCATTAAATGCATTAGGGAGAGGATTACAGTCTCCGTTTCAAAATGTTTAAGTGGTGATTTTGTTTGTATGTTTTTTGTAAGGATATTTGGGTCTTTTTGGGATATTCTGAACAGAACAATTATTATACTTATAACAGAACTGATATAATGAAAATAATACGGAAAGTAAAGAATTTAATCGATTTTATTATGCTTTGAGAAATTACAATTTTTGTTGCAGAAGTATTAGACAAAATAACACCGGTTTACCTAGACATAGTTATACTAGGTGGTAGACCCTAGGTACGTCTGGGTAGGTCACTCACTGCCTTTCTTATTTCTGCCTTGAAGAAGTTCGCTGTGTTTCAGATTGAAGGGAAAGGTATCCAGTGTAATTACTGGTCATGGAAGGCATATCATCTTACTCCCCAGAATGACAACGCACTTGCATTGTTAAGTGATTTACCCTAAATATTGCAAGTGTCTATAGGCCACGGTAACCACTTAACACCAGGTTAACACCAATATAAATAAAAACATCAAGCAGGCTTCGAATCCTAGCAATAGAATACATTTTTTGTAGCATGAACACGAACATTACTTGTTCACGAATCATGGTTGTTTATCATATTACTCTAAAGTTAAAACAAACCAAACGACCTAGCTTTTCCTTGTCGGAAATAAAAAAGTTTATATAATTACTCAATATCATACAGCACGCTAGCGAATTGCGCAGTTAGTTTAAGCAGATAAGTCCTTATAAAACTTACGAACTTTTGAAATTGCCGTGCAAAAATTACTTAGCAATATCAGTGAAATAAGCTCAATAAAGTTAAAGAGTAATCCTTATACTCATAGAGACTGCAATTAAATGTTTAGAGACGTCGATAACACTGAAGATACTGTAAATGCGGCGGTAAATATTTAGTGACATATTCAAGTAATTGATGCGATAGTCCAAGCTCATTTACATTTATCGAAGTCAGTAAAGGCTCAAGTTACAAGTAGTTTTCATCGAGTTGCGCTCGAGATTGCGTCTAAACCTTTATCATCTGACACGTACAGACTAAGTCCTATTGGTTACACTTGAAGCAAACAATCTATTTATGAACTTATCGAATGCTACTTCCAAGAATCTCTCTCTAATATATGAGAGGCTTAGAAATTGAACTCGCGATTAAATATTATTAATGTGAGTGTACTATTGACATTCAAAGCTTTATACACGACCTTTATAGCAGACTACCTTCGTTGTGTGAAATATTTTAATTTATAGTAGAGTCTAGTATAGTATTATATTATCTGTGGTGGAGTGTTCGCATGATGGTAAGTAATAGTAGGTTGTGTGTACCTATGGGCATTTAAAGTAAACAAAAACCTTCACAATGAAACACAACAAATAAAATAAAAGGAATCCAGACCTTTGCTAATTAATAGGTAAGATTTGTTTTAAAATTCCTTTTTCACTTTCACACTCAACGCTTCTATTTACGGCCAAAAATCACAAAAATCGGTAGTGGTCTCCCCTTGACTTTCTCGTATACCGGAAACGACTCAAAGGCTGATAGAAACCTTATATTTTGATGTCATACACGCATGCTAAATTTTGGTAACCCATCCGAGTACCGATCGCGCACTTGGTTGCTTAACTTTCGTGATCGACGGCTCAAAATTTGATAGAAACCTTATATTTTGATGTCATACACGTATGTTTAATTTAGTTGCAATAAGTTAAAGCATGGTCGAGTTATCGTGCTAACGCACAGACACACACACACAGACATGATTCCAAAAAAAATATTTTTGGACCTCCAAAACATGTAAATCTGTCAAAATCTCGAGGTCGAATTATTTGACGATTACAAGACTTCCTCTATACTACGTATACGAGAAAGTAATAACATTGGCTATATTTTTTTGAAAATGAACCTACCAAATAAAATGTTATTCAACTACGCAAATATCCTGTTGTGACTAAGTCATAAATTTGCACCTGAGATTTTGACTACCCTGGCAGCTGCTGGCAATTCTGCATAGATAAGAGTCGAGTGTAAGTTAATATTTTTTAAATGTTATAGTCACCAATTGGTTAGGAAGTGTCCCTACGCGCTAAGCATAAAGTATCCGTACTTTATGTATAGCGCACTAACAATACACTAAAAACTAACTCACCCGATCTCATAACTTGATGTGCGTTGGGAATCAAAAATCCTGCATCGAAATCGGTCCATTCACTTAGGAGCTACGATGCCACAGACAGACACACATACACACAGATACAGGTCAAACTTATAACACCCCTCTTTTTACGTTGGGGGTTAAAAATCCAATATTAAATATATATTATTACTTATATATTTGGTTCACAATCCTCCCAGCACCCTAAAGGAAAAGGCCCGTAAAGTACAGTCAACAGCACGTCAGGCTATACAAAACTGTCAAATTTCTCCAAACGATTTTCAACCTAAGACTATACAATATAAAGTGCATAATCAAGTGGGAAAATTTGACAGTTTGTGGTAACCCAACGTGCTGTTGTCTGTACATTTATACATCTTTTCTCAAAAAGAGTCTGACATAATATGCAGCCATGCTACAACAACCTTTTTAGAAAAATCTTTTGGTTACACTGTTTACCAAAAACTTGCCATATTGTGATAGTCGTAGCGCCATAAAAAAGTTGGTAATTTTACAGTCGCCAATGATTACGTAAGCTTCTGTTATAAGCATGCCTAGTTTTTAAGTTGGTTGGCAGCGATACGGATTCTGGGCGCATTGTGTGGAGCATCCTATGGGTGTAAGCGCAATTTGTTCAAATAGGAGCTGGAGGCTAGTTGGCTGTTTGCCAGCGTCGGTCGACGAACTCGCCAGAGCACCCTTTGCCCTAATTGTTGACATACTTCAGTGTGTGGTGAGTGACGAGTCAACTGTATTTTGACAGTCAATTATTTTTGATATGAAATTATGGTAATTGACTTCGAGGATGAATAAATAATCTTAAATTTTGTACATATATTACTTAATAGCCTAAGAGCCAGTGGAAAGCTACCTGTATGTATTTGACCAGACTTGGGGTTTTGTACAGTGAGGCCCCTATACCTACCATATATGAGATGGGGGTTCACTAATCCCCATGCGGTGGACACGGCGCGCGCTCAGGTAAGACAGGTATCGATTTTTGGCGAATTTTTAATGCATTTGACGACGTCTGCCGTTTTTAAAATTTGATAATATATTATTATTATTATCTAAAAACAACAATGACAGACCATTATCGCGCGTTTAGCATTGTGGCAGGCAGTTTTGAAACTACTGAAAAAAATTAAATTTAATTGAAGAGATCTGCCATTGATATATTCTATTTATTAGGGTCTTGAAAACTTATATTGATCACGGCAGACGACTTCATTGAGTACACACATCAGCAGACAACAAAATCTTTGCTACTATGCGGTCAAATGTATGTGTATTACGTTCCCTATTTTACATCAATATGATTTACTTTATCACTGCATGCATAGAAATGTAAAATTTAATTTTGTAAACTATGTACTAAAATTTTAAAAGTATGATGATAAAAAAGTTAATATATTTTCAAAGAATCTCAAATATTAAGGTATATTGCAGATAACAAATAATCATTCAAATATTTATTTAATTTTCTTCTTTTTATTTATTTAAGACATAATTTAAAAAAATGAATAACAAAATATAAAACGTGCATGCATTAAAAAAAATGTATATATTTTTTTACTGATTTAAACCTTTATTCATCGTCATCGGAAACATTGTCGTCGTGGTCACACCACGACGACAATGTTTCCGATCGTCTTCATCATCTATAGAATCGGAATCTGTAATTAAATTTTTATCGAATATATTCGGATCACTTTACAAATTATTTTTATTTTGAAATAATTTTTTTACAGATTCCGATTCTATGGATGATGAAGACGAGTCACACCACGACGACCACGAGTGATAAAGTAAATCATATTGATGTAAAATAGGGAACGTAATACACATACATTTGACCGCATAGTAGCAAAGATTTTGTTGTCTGCTGATGTGTGTATTCAATGAAGTCGTCTGCCGTGATCAATATAAGTTTTCAAGACCCTAATAAATAAAATATATCAATGGCAGATCTCTTCAATTAAATTAATTTTTTTTCAGTACTTTCAAAACTGTCTGCCACAATGCTAAACGCGCGATAATGGTCTGCCATTGTTGTTTTTAGATAATAATAATAATATATTATCAAATTTTAAAAACGGCAGACGTCGTCAAATGCATTAAAAATTCGCCAAAAATCGATACCTGTCTTACCTGAGCGGGCGCCGTGTCCACCGCTTGGGGCTTAGTGAACCCCCATCTCATATATGGTAGGTATAGGGGCCTCACTGTACAAAACCCCAAGTCTGGTCAAATACATACAGGTAGCTTTCCACTGGCTCTTAGGCTATAAGGGAGGTCTAATATCATAATTTCAACCTGACTGTTGGATGTAAGCCTACCCCAAGGATTTTAAACCTGCGCGTTCCTGCGCTTCCTACGTCCAGTAGCAGCTTTCCGCAATCTTTATCAGAGGGTCGATACACTTTTTTATTTCATTGTTTCGGGGCTATTTACGTCACTGCGACCAATAAAGATCTATTGTGACTAGCCTCCTTTTGAGGCCTGACATGTACTCCTTTAGCTGGGCATTGTCTAAAATGATATGATATTCCCAGCTGGCATTGTTTTGATATCATCTGGGTCAAGAATGTGTCTTCTCAAATGTCGGTTTCTTTTGTGAATGAGAGGTTCACAAAAGGTGACACCGCTCAGGCGGTGCATTGGTGTTCCACGTTTCTGTTCGCAGAATCTGGAAGCATCAATCAGTCTTATGTTGTAGAGTTGTTTGTTCAGCTTGAAGTGGCCAGTCAGAGCCCTAATCATCACGCTCAGTTTCCCCCTGTTGAGCTTCAGTAGCTCGTCAGTGCCCTTACGAGAGTATGGTTTGATTAGTGCTTTTGAGACGGTCCACTTTGCGGACGTTCACTTGGAAAAACAGAAACTATTTTTTATGCTTAGGGTTTTTGATTATTTTTATTTTATTTATAGATAATGAAAACTAAAATAAATAAAACAATAAAATATTTCAATGTTAATAAAATATGTATGAATATCATAAATTCTCGTTTTTCAAGCGACGCAAACTTTTATTATAAGTACTATTGAACAAAATAAATCTTCCATCATTACTAATTCATTAAGCCGTTTGTTTATAATAAGTAATCGATTACACGAGTGACACGATCAAGCAAATGGAACGAGGTTTTCCTTATAGTGCTTTATTTTTTATTATATTTTAGGGTTCCCTAAGCTTTGTTGTTGTTTGTGAAAGATTGTGGGATTGAATAAATCGTAGGAAAGTTTTTTTGACAAAATTTACTAAGTATCTTACTATACAACAAAAAAAACAATTTTTTTACCAATACTATAAAAAAAAATCCTTTGCAGTACTTGATAACGCCAGAATTTTTTTCTTAAGTATTACTTACATATATCAAACCATCCCAAATAAAATTTAAAGTAAAAGAAATCTATGAAAAACAATGTAGAGAATATAATCTTGAACAATCCTAGCCGCTCGCCCTTAACCCTTTTTTATAGTTACGACATTCAAGGGCCGGGGCCAGATGTCTGTCCTGTTATCAACGGATGAGATAAAAATGCACTGGTAAAATTCACTTTAATGCATGCTTACGATAACCGGTTCCGATGTCAAGTATAGGTGCTCCCTTATAAACTAGCACATATTCAACGTGACCGAATGATCCGAAGAAGTTAGTAAATCCTCGAGCCTTTAAAGAACGATTCCATATTATCCGAATCGATATTGGTATCGGAAGTCGATACGATGTAGAGGGTAAGACAATTGTATGAATATTTTACCAACTTTTCACTGTGTCCAGTTCAATATTGGATCGAAATTTCATATTAGGCCATACTGCCAGATGTGACTTTATATGTCATCAACAGCTCATATAAAGGCGGGTCCAGATATGATCATTTGCCTGATCCGATCAGCGTATCCGTATCAGCGTATCACGTATCAAGTTGTGGACGCCTCGATTTGCTCCGCATGACAACCGTATGAAACCGACATGACATGATGGGCCGTATCATAGCGGCGTATCGAGATCGCGTATCATCACCCGTCCACATATGCGATCATGATACGCGTCGGCGATACGGATACGCTAATCGGTTCGGGCAAATGATAGATATCTGGAACCAGCTTAATGTCCCCACTGAGGGGCTCGAGCCTACCCCACATTAGGGGAGATTAGGCCTTAGTCAACCACGCTGGCCAAGTCACACACTACCTGAGAATTCCTTCATGGGTGTGTGCAGGTTTCCTCACGATGATTTCCTTCACCGTAAACGCGTCGATTAAACGTATATACGAATTCAGAAAACGCATTGGTACGTGGCGGAGTTCGAGCCGGTGCCTCCCAGGTGGGAGACAACGCCCTTACGCACTACGCCACTGACGCTCCTTTGTGCCGCGCAACCAAATGTTACCTAAAACTCTGCTGTACCCGTTTGGGATTAAGAGCGTGATTATACATAATTATGTAGGTATGTATTTTACATACATTTTACTTGCCGCGATATCGATTTTCGATACCAATACCGGATCGAATGATGTTGAAGACGCTTTTAGAACGAACTTATCTTTAATTTAACAAGCAAAAAGTTTAAAAAACTTATACCCGACTACGGAAAAAATAGAAAGGAATTAAATCAGTTAAAATTGGTGAGTACAAGGTAAAATCGACTCCTCCTATTGTCAAAGTCGGTTAAAATGCAGCCTATCTTACTCGGACCATAATAACGAATCGATTGACAATGATTGACACCTCTATCAAAATCGGATGAATAGTTTAGCATACGTGTAAATACAAACATACACATAGACTGCTAAAATCATAATCATAAACCTCTCTTTTGGTTGCGCCTTACTCGGGTAAAAATAGAATTTATTGTAGTCGACATGACAAGTCTTGTCCGCGTCTTTGTTCGCATGATATAATATATTTTTGTTATCTTCGACAGGAACGCTCTTGGTCTTATTTATTTATTCGTTTAGGTAAGCTTACAGCCAAACACATACAAACACCTTTAATAACATTTCAAATTATAAACATAAATAATTATGCGCTGGCCTTCTTATGGACTTGCACAGCGTTCTTAATACAGAGTCTAGGTTCAGTATTTTTTTAAGATTCACGTACTGGGCTTGGTCAGATGTTTCTTACACTTAAAAATTCTATAAAACATTTTATTTATTTATCTGAGAGGGCACGTATCACTCTTTGCGGATCATTGATTTTATCGAGGCTCAACTATGGACTCTGTTACCATAGCAACAGTGTTAAATAAGATAGCCAGTCTACGTAACTACTTATATTAATCTATGACCCAGTCTCTCAGTAGTTGAGGATGGTTAAGGCACACGAATAAATCCTACAGTTAGCTACACATATGGTTGAGGGTTCTGTTCGCCAAAGACAAAATGAAACTAAAAAGTTGAACTTACTTTTCACTAATGTGAATAAAGTGATAAAAAGTAGCAAGTAAACAAACGTAGCAAAGCTAAAAATATTCCCAAATTTCAAGAAAAAATACAAAATCCTTGTTATAAATATTGTTTACGATTTTTTTGTGCGTGTACAGAACATTTAAACAGCATTATCATAATGCGTGGCGCTAGATTTTTTATCACCCGTGTGTTGTCTGCGCACCTCAAGATTTATGGTGTCTGGATAATTTAAAGGCAACGGGTAAACATCTTTGGGCGTGACACAATCACCCAGGAAACTGTTTCCTTTATCGCCCTGCGTGCGTCTGTTTTAACTTGAGAATATTTTTAAACAAGTAAAAATATTTCGTCTCAGTTAAGATCTGTGTTTTATAACGTCTTTATGATGTAAGGGAGATACCATTTGATCCTAAGCAAATAAAATACAGGTATGGATTAGATTAGAATTTTAATTAACTAGTGACTCTGACTCTATTGTTGGTTAATAGCTTAATACTCAAATGCTTTTAAATAAAATGAGCACCTAGAAAAAAGACGGGAGTGGTCTCCCCTTGACTTTCTCGTATACCGGAAACGACTCGAAGGTTGATAGAAACCTTATATTTTGATATCATACATGCATGTTAAATTTTGGTCACCCATCCGGGTACCGACCGCGCACTTGGTTGCTTAACTTTCGTGATCGACGGCTCAAAAATTGATAGAAACCTTATATTTTTATGTCATACACGTATGTAAATTTGGTTGTAATAAGATAAAGCATGCTCGAGTTATCGTGCTAACGCACATACACACACACATACATAATTACAAAAACAGTATTTTTGGACTCAAAGAGGTTCAAAACGTGTAAATCCGTCAAAATCTCGAGGTCGCATTTTCGACGATTACAAGACTTCCTCTATACTACGTATAGGTACGGGAAACTAAAAAAAATCAAACCTAAAAAGAAAGTAAAATATTATAAAGTCAATCCTCAATGAAATATTAATAGAAAAATCATCTTTTATCTATCACCGCAAACACAAATAGCTTAAAAAAATATTGGTATAGAAAAGAATGTTTATTCCTGACTTTATCTGTTGATAAACATGTCCGTGTAACAGAACTAGCTTTACAATTTGACCTATATTCAGTTCGTAAACACCCCATCCCATTTCCGTTGCTGCTAATCCAAACATTTCGCTAACCTGTTTGTGTTCTTATAATTGACGAGTTTATACCATGGTTGTTACCTTTAATATTTGTCAATAATAATATTGATAAATAGTTAAGTGCTCATACAAGTTATTACATCCATACCTACCTATCACGTTTATACTTTTAGTATAAGCAGAACTACTACAGAAGTAGGGTTCAGCAGATCTTCAGATAGCATTTGTTTTCACATACATTAAGCTGCATCTGGCAATATGGGCTATGCAGTACTTTAAAATAGTGACAGGTTGCCAGTTGCTTGCTTACATAAATGGGCATCAAAATGGAAAAGCAACTCTAAACCTTCTGTGAACAAACAATAGCTGACAACTAGAACAGAATGTTAAGGCGTACATAAGGAAAGCTGGTTACCGGCGCCATTCTGCCAACGCTTTTCAGCTCCAACCTAGAAATATTGCAGATATTCCAGAATATGACCCTTTGATTCGCACTGGTTCGTAAGAAACTTAGAGACACATGAATACTTAGAAATGCCCACCGTAAAGAATGAGATCGCAAACCACTCTGCAGCAAATATAAGAAAAGACTAGATCTACATAGCAACATTTTAGCAAAAGACTTGCTAAGCGACTAGAGAGAGCGTGAAGTGCCTAAAAAGATGGCATGTGTTGACACTTGACCAATGGAAATTAATTTAACATCCAATTGGCATTATTGACTGTAATAGCCCCAAATATATCCGCATCATCTCGAGAACGCATCTATTATAGGCTGTCAAGCCCATCGCAAATAAGGAAGGAGAGAACGAGAAAAAATCCAGATTATTTCATTCCAAAGGAGTCTGTTGGAAGTGTATTGAAGAAATTTTATAGTTTGTAAATACGTAATTAGGTTAAAGACCAAAATCAAAAAGCTTGTTTCCTAAATGACATTAAGTATGTACGGGACACGTCTGAGAAGGTGATCAGTTCTGGTCGAATGTATCCAGCTAACAATATGGATATAGTTTGCCTTGATTCATGTAAAACTAAACATTTACGAAATTTTAACATGAACGTACTTTAGTGTTTTTGTGGTTTGTAAGTCAAAGATATATGACGTGTGCTCAAAATTGAAGGCTAATTCATTAAATCATTCACTGACAAATATATAATGAAGTGGCAACGAAGTGGTTTTTGCTTTTTATTTTACAGTAACTCGCAATTTGTCGCACATTCAACGCGTCTATCGAAATCAATTTTCTAGTAATTGGCTGTCAGCACTGTTAGACGGAGCTGTCAATCATGCGATTCGGATTGACGGCATTCGTTCATCAAATCGATTGATTTGTCAATAAGTCAACTTCAAAGGATTTGTCTAATCTTAATTATTTACCTTAGTTGTAGGAAATATGTCGTAAGTAATCGTTAATAATAGCTAGTATAGTATTATATTATCTGTGATAATAGTTTCTTCAAAAGTAATACGCTTAATAACTCATCGTTTGGAGTAGGACAATAGACTTCTCTCATTTTAGATATGAAACCACCTGTTATCGATAATTTTGGAGAACTTAGGATTAAGCCGGGAATATGGGAGAAAGGATTAGCCACTGAAACAAGCTCGCCTATAGATGAGGTGACAATGAACTTGTAATAAAAAGTTAAAAATAAAACGTATAATTATAAATAAAAAAGAATGTAAAAAAGATAGATTTGCTACACCAGGCGGTGGTATATTGTATTTTATTGTATATTTATTACGTATGTATTAATTTTAAACGTCGTTATTGATTACTGGTGTACATACAATAGGTAATTATTATTTTATGCTCGTTCCGTTTGGTTAAATCAGTTTATTAAAACTCGCTCGCGTTTTAAAGATGCTTTTAAATTCTTCAGGTGCACTGCACATGCACAGTATCGGTGAGTTACATAAGTGCTTAAGATGACAGGATATTTATGTTTGCATGTAGCACATGGCGCCTCAATATCCGCAAAATTATTAACTTTAATTATTATTATTTTATTAAGTTATTTATGGTATACTGGTTAGCAGTTTTTACAAGTCAGTGAGCTTAAGTTGCTAATAAAGAGGAAAGTGAAATACTTGTAAAATGATATGAATTTCCTGTAAGAGAAATTTATATTATTTGAAGAGTGGTCTTGGTTTGTTATTACTTTATACTTGCTTAAGTTTTGGTTTGATACCATACAGAGAATTGATAGTGTGTCTCAGAATCTAGCAGTATGGATTATAAAATGCCTCAAAATTTGACAGTTAGTTATTATTTTGTTAGTTATCATTTCACCTTTTTTTGCGACGATGAGAAATCCATTTACGGACCATACCGCACGCTGGCTGGGCGCACTGTGCGGGACTCACCGCCGCCGCGGAACAACGCCGGTCCTACTCCGCTAAAAACCACTGGTACCTTCATAAGCCCTTACGGGGGCGCTTTGGGATCGGCGCACTTTACGTGAGCCTTGTCACTATAACGTCTCCGGAGCAGCATATCACCTACATGAAAGGGCATTAAACCCAAAAATTAACAAACTTTCAGTGAAGCAACCTACAAAAGTCAACGTGACAAATGTTACCCTCTTACAACTGTATAAATTTCGTAAGACAGTGGACATATTCAAAAGGTCGTTACGAGAAAAAGCTCCACGTGTCCCCGTATATAAATTAGGTTGAGACAACTAGTCTGTTGTTTGTACAGCAGTCGCTTGCGTTACATACTGTCATCCCACTATTGACATAGCGGCTCAACACGTAATGTTTGTGTGACTTATTAATTTAGGGTCTCAAGAAAAACAATGGAGCTTGTAGTTTATAATAGCCCTAGTTTTATGTGGTTTGTCTACAAAAACACACATTGACTTGTAGAAGAACATTTTAAATATAAACAAGAAAATTGAACTTGAGTCATGACTTTTCTAGTTAATCTCAATTATTGTTGTTCGTTATTACATTTATTACATCGTAAGATGTAAGAGAAGGTTTAATAACGAAGGGAATTGGATGAAATTAAATAATATTAGGTAATTATCTACTAAGAGCCAATTTACAAAAAAAAAGTAATAAATCTTGTATTCAATTTTGAATTCCTAAAATAGACAAAATGGATTCAACAAAGCATTAGATTAAATTACTGTAACTATGTTTACTAAAGAATTTAGAGAAAGAACTGAGAGTATAATGTAATTATCTTCTTACTTTTTTATATTCGAATTGGAGAAAAAAATACTGTTGAAGGAAATGTTGAAACGGATGACTAATTAATCAAAATTGAAAAGGCCACTTTTCACATAAGACATCCAAATTTCGTTGCCATTTTATTCAAACTAATCTCCAAAGTTGGGAAGTGTTTCATATGAAATAAATGATAAAGAGTGAGACGAAGCAAAAGATTACGATTAAAAGCGGGATAGGAGGAAACTCACAAAGGATCTAGGGCGAAGGGAGTTCGGAGGCATAAATTTTCGTGCGCCATTTATTTGACCGAACAAGAGGGCCCAGTCGAAAATAGGCCGATGGGGTATCCAATACGAACAGAGTTTCGGCTTTAATCCGTGTGTTGTTCATTCCGAATCCAATTCATTCATGCCGCTAATTTGTTCAGCTTTTCTCACACGATCCCAATGTATTACAGGGATCGGTTTGTCGTAATTGGTATGGAGTTTGGCCATTCAAATATATCTTGATATGTATGAAAGTATTATGATAATTTCTTTGGCACAGGCGAATAATAGTTATTTGTTATGCAAGGCTGCAAAGTTGTTTTTTGGCGCGAGCACTTGTATTGAAACCTGATCATGCGAACGATTCTAGGATTGAACCACGAGCGAATCATTAGGTTCTAATATTGAATCCTGAGCAAAGCGAGGATTTGAAAGGTACGAGACGCAGAATCACTTTGCTGCCGAGAGAAATACACAATTTTCACCTCACTACAACGAGAAATGCTAGGTTCAGAAAACAGCTTTAATAATAAAAAATGTGTTTGTTATGGTTATTTTAAACATTAAAAATAATATACAAAATTACTGCAATTAGTAAAATTAAAAGTTTTAACGGATAACCTTGTGTTTGTAGAAAGCTTCGAGGTTGTGTTTTGGCGGAAAACCATGACATCGGGAGGACGATTTTTGTTTCGATGATTAAAAATATTTCGGAGTGGATCTTGTGCAGTGAAAGTGATGCTATTTTGATGCACGATGCATTATTTTGAATCATTGAAATAAAGGTTTTGTGGTGTGTATGACGTTGATAATTTTATAGCGGGATTTCCACCTCATCAGTCGCCATCATGAGGTCTGTTGCCATGCATTTCTCGCCAAGCACCTGTTCCCAAAAAAGTCTATCAGCGTCAGTTTTAATTTCTCAAATATTTACTCTCTATCTATTTTATCCAGCATACCTTGAGCTGTTGATAAGGTCACTGACCTTTATATGTACAAGGTATAGCAAGTTTATCATAAAAAGTTATGACTAAAATAGCAATGCTTCAAATTCCATTATTTTAACACTCTCCTGACCTAGGTGGACATGCAATGGTGGCAGCCGAGCTTAAAATAAAAAAAGAAAAAGTTTTGCCTCGCTACGTTACCTACAGACCTCTAAAAAATATTATCTTAGAGAATTTTAATAGGGATCTTGATGCAATTAACTGGAAATCCTTAAATAAAATTGATAACATTGATTCTCTAGTCCAAGCTTTCACTTTTTGTATTACTGAATTATTTGACCTGCATGCCCCAACAATAACAAAAAAATTTAAACATCCATCTCACCCTTGGATCACAGATACAATAAAAACTATGATGAATATTAGGGATAAATATCACAAGAAGCTAAAAAAACATAGCACCGAAGTCTTTAAGGAGTGTTATAAAAATATGAGGCATCTTGTGATTACTGCCATAGAGAATGAAAAAAGATGCTTTTTTGAGAAACACATCAACTCAAACATTAGTAACCCCAAGAAACTGTGGCAGAACTTGCATACATCAGTGCTACCAAATAAAAAAGGTGTGTCAGACTTGCCTCCCCATTTTGATAACCCTAGTGTGATCAACACACATTTTCTTGATACACCAGGTGAGAGTAACGTGTCAATTTCTCAACTAACATATCTAGAATACCATAGATTTACTTCAGCAACTTTTGAGCTGCATACTGTATCTGAGGATGTTGTCTTGAAGACTATCAAAAGTTTTAAGTCCAATGCCCAAGGGCATGATGGTCTCTCCCTTGACATGCTGCTATTGACATTACCACAGTCACTAAATACAGTCACCACTATGATCAACCAGTCAATAAAAGAATGCATTTTCCCTGCAACCTGGAAAGTAGCTGTGGTTAAGCCTCTGCCTAAAAACAGCCCGCCGGCCACAGTACGTGATCTTAGACCGATCAGTTTGCTTCCCTGCATTTCAAAAGTTTTGGAGAAAATAGTCTGCAGCCAGCTTACAAAATACCTTGAACAACAAAATATACTTCCCCGTTTTCAATCAGGATTTCGAAAGAGCCACAGTACTGCAACTGCTCTCACTGATGTAGTGGATAATATTCTTACAGGACAGGATGAGGGTAAAGTAACAGCTATGCTGTTATTGGACTTCTCACGGGCATTTGATACAATAAACACTACACTACTGTTATCTAAACTCAAATACTATGGCCTGGAAAGTAGCACTATAAAATGGTTCAATAGCTATCTTACACACAGGCAGCAATACGTTGATCTAGCACAAGTAAATGGAACCAGCCTACAATCCCCTCCGCTTCCAGTCACAAGAGGCGTACCGCAGGGCTCGATCCTAGGTCCTATTTTATACATCTTATATAGTGCAGATATCACTACATGTATACAAAACTGCAAATATCATCTATATGCCGATGACTTACAGCTTTATCTACCTTTCAATCCCTTAGAGAGTGCTAACTCAGCAATAAAAATAACTGACGACTTGACCCGAATATCAGACTGGTGTAAGAAGAACTGTCTTGTCCTGAACCCAAGCAAGTCTAAACTCATTCTATTGGGTACAAGAAAAGGTCTGCACAAGGTAAAAAACTCAAATACTCCTTTCAATATATATATAGATGGAGAGATCATTGAATGTGTGGACTCAGTAAGAAATTTAGGACTTATCTTTGACAATCACCTCAACTTTGAGAAACATGTAATGGAATGTGCTCGAAACTGTTTTTACCGCCTAAAGGTAATGTATAGCATACGCCCCTACTTAAGCGAGGAACTAAGAATTAGATTAACTGAATCCTTAATCTTGTCAAAATTAAACTATTGTGACACAGTTTATGGGCCTTGTCTGTTGTCCAGGACAGCAAAACTCGTCCAAAGGGTGCAAAATGCTTGTGCACGTTTTGCGTTTCATATTCCTCCTCGATCACATGTAACACCATTTCATAACGCTGCTGGTATATTGAGGATGGAAGCCCGAAGGAAGCTCCATCTTGCGTGTCTCATGTTTGGTGTAGTGAATACAAGTAAGCCACAGTATCTTTACTTAAAATTGACGTGGGCACAAGCTCACCGGGCTCAGAAGAGAACTTGCACAAGCGTTTTCGCGACACCCAGGCATCGGACTAGTGCTTTTCGGGGATCTTTTAAATTTGCTGCCTCTCGTTGTTGGAATGATATCCCGCCGCCAATGCGTGACCTGAAATCAAAACGTTTATTTAGAAAACATTATAAAGCCTACCTACTTAATGTGCAAAAATCCATTTAGCACGTACTCACCCGTAAATTCACGTAACGATTAAAAAGGAGATGATCAAACCAACCAAAAACGAGTAATGAGAAGGCAGTGTATATTTTATGCACTATTTTATTTTTCGCACCATTTTGTTATCGCGACGCGTGACCCGTGTGCGCGTGCGATGCTTCAATTTGTTGCAGGGTGCATATATTTTCTTGTTTCTCTCTGTTGGAGTAAACATTTGAATTTGGTTTACGTGGCAGAAGTGGCTGAACATATAGGTACGTGGCAGGAAATACCGCAAAAGAATATTAATACATAAAAAACCATTCAAGTTTCAAGTACCGGAATCACAGACAAAAAGTTGGACCACAGAGTCACAGATTAGCACAGACTAGTTAGAGATATGCAGATTAGAGAGTATATGACAGAGTAGAAAGAATATGTCTAAACTATAATTTTAACTAGTTCGACTGTTAATAACTCAGACCAATGATGATTATTGGTCTGAGGTTAATAACATCTGGCCATACATCCGTAATTCTTTATAATACCATAGTAGGTATACATTTCATCCATTTTTATCCAGTTTTACTTTATTCATTGCTTCTTACCTTTCCTTTTGTTAAATATTACTTTAATAGTTTAAAAATAATTTTATTTATTTGTTTGTTTGTTATTATTATTATGTATTATTACAGTTAGACGTTCTACATAGTATATATTTTAAATTATTCGAAATTTTATCTTTATTATCTCTGAAATATTAGTAAAAATTCGTAGGATTATATTTATTTCATTAGTATTTTATTATATTTGTTGGACACCGTACGTCACAGCGGGGGAGGCCCTGCCAGAAAAACAGCGCTCCTGTGGCACTAAGTCGAAGGAGCAGATGCTGAGGCAGGAACCTTTTGGCCTCGCACAGAACATTATGTGTACATACCTATTATCTAAGTTATATGTATATTGTTATTTTAGTAGGATATAATTGTTATGTTATTTTTCTTTTGTTTTTGTTCTGTCGAGGCCAATAAATGTTTTTTCTTTCTTTCTTTCTTTCTATTTATACTAGGAGAAATACCAACAAAATTTGGTCCACAAAAACCTTCACTACATTATTGACGTAGCCAATTATCGAAATCATTGTTCCGTAACAGAGACAACATTATAGACAGTAGATCAATCATTATCAATGCGTTAAGTGTGATTAATGTGACGGGGACAGTCGGGTGACTAATTGGTATGTCAGGTAAGGTCGAGGACAGCAGTTTCTTGGCTTCAGTTCAACCTTGACATAACACCGAAGCAAAGAAAGAAGCAAAACCGTGAAGTTTATTCGTTATTACGACATTTAGAACAACTGATTTGTCGAGAGGCAAGGGTTGATTTCTTTAAATTTAGTTCGTGGTTTCTACTAAAGAGTATCGAATCAAATTATTTTTGTTGGAAAAGTTTAATAATAGAATTTGTAAGATATTTTAAAACAGTTTAAGGGAAGTGATTGTAATAATGAATACATGCGCATTTCTGGATGATAATGTAGGTAAGTAAGTATTTGACGCCGTAGAGGAATCAGTAAAACTGCCTACACATCAAACAAAATTTAGAAACATTGTTTATTATAATGTAAGAAGAACGTGAAAAATATTCAGCATACGTTGTCACTTCAAATAGCATAATCGCTCTTTGGGCAGTACAGAAGAAGCCGGCTTTAACTTAAGCATTGTCATATGCTTACTAATTAGTTAAGCATGGTACATACATACTGATGTATGTTTTAAACCCGTGTGATCAACATTGTAAAACAAACTCGTGAACTTGACTCGACGTGACTGCTATGTTAAACATTGTGTTATAAATAATGTTAGTAGCCATTCAATTTGGAATTATAATTTTACAGTTACACGAATCGGTATGTTATCCATCTTATAAAAGCTAGCGTCATTAGTTTTGATTGGTACCTAGTTCCTATCACAGATTTAATAATACAAAGAGTTAGGCCAAGCCGGCGTTTAACTTGTGACAAGTGTATGCCCCGTGTGCATACATTTCCGCCACTTCGCCTTCCGATAAAGTCAAGTTAATACATAACTCAGCGATTTGACGGATCTCCTTTGCGGCTGTGCTTAACTTTCATCGCTTCGCAGTCCTTAAGACGCGCGCAATGAATAGTGTATATTACGGCATGCTCAACTAGAACCATGTTATGTAGTACGGCTTGAGTACGGCCGCTGATCGCGACACTCGGTCTTCCTATGAACTCGGCGATTCGACCGATCTCCTTAGATTGATATATCTGTGGTTCCTATAAATGAATACAAACATTCTGATGTTCCTGGAATAAAACTCAAATATATCTCCTATATGTACTATTTGGTCTATAGTTTATCGTTTCTTTTTGTTTGTGCTATAAAGTATAATAATTTTTATTGTGTTTGTGTTTTATAAAAGTCTATTTGCCACAACAAGAGTGATAAGCAAACTAATCCCTACCATAAGGTGAAATAAAGGTCAAACAGCTTCCGTAACTTGTGGTAGAGGCTTTCAAGAGTACTGCACTACTACATGTACCACCAGGGTCTTCCTAATCTTTACAGTTCAAATTGTTTTCGTTTGAAGCGAGCCCTTTTTGTTAACCCTGCCTTCTATTCGTCATCATAACAGCCATTATAATTCGACCCACTACTGGGACACAAGGCTTCTCCTTGTCATCGAAGGAGGTTTAGGCAGTAGTCCACGCTTGCCAAATGCGGATTGGTGGACGGAGTATGAGGTGATCAATACCGATTTGCTGATCTATTAGTCGCCTTTTATAACACCCATTGGAGGATATGGGGGCTGATGCTATTCTACTCTGCCGGCATTACATGGGTTATATGTTACAAAATTTTATCTCCTTAAATTTTTATTATGTTCCTTACACAGATCTTTTAGATGATTTTTAAAACACCGTCAATACTCTTTATAGTTATTGATTAGATTGTAATATCATTAATTATCAACAGAAATGTGGGTAAGCAGTTTATGCATAAAACATGAGGTGTCCGTCGTACGTATGTGTATTGGCGGAAGGACGAACAACGTTATGTAATTGATATTCAGAGGAAGATGTGTCCACGAGGTTCCCGGAACAGACCATAGACAGCAGTCGTCGAACCGAACGCTAAGTTTCCTTTTAACTCGTGTTATTAATTTTATTACTGTTATTTAATATTTTAATAACTCTTTATTTATACGTTAGTTATTTCGTTCTATTTATTCGTTATTGTAGAAACTAAGTTCAATTATCTTCTTAAAAAGTAAAAGTAAATACTTAGGCCACAACATAGATTACCTCCTAATAGATACCGCATGAATACATATTGGTTAGCAACCTAGTTCACTAAAATTGGCGGTAAGCACGGGGTGAGGGGCATTTACCTGACGCGCTGTGATTGGTTATTTCAAAGTACAGCTAATAGATAGGCTTAGGGGGCAACTCGGACACAAAATATCTGATCCACGGCCGAGTTGCCTACTTTAAAATTTTGATGTAGGCTTTTCGGCCAAACTTTATATTTCAGTGTCCGAGATTACTTCGTTCATAATTTCGAGTAGTAAATTCGGACATTTCATTATTTTTTTACACAAGTAACTTAAAAGACATACTAACAATAAACAAAAGCATTTTTTGTTTCGATCGTATTAAAAAAACATAATTAATATAAAAAAACAATAAAAACTTCAAAACAAACGAAAAAATAACTAACTTAGTTGATTTCATCTATAATAATTTTATATCATAATTAGTTAATTATATTTACTAATTAATAAAAATAAAAGTTTGTATTATCCGAAATCCTTAAAAAACGAGAAAATAATTAGGATTTGGACAGTGCTTTATTTTTTTAGACAAGTAACTTAAAAAAACTCAGATTAACAATAAAGCATTATTCATTTTCATTTCATTTTTCATTTTCAATTTCACGGATAAAAATCAGGAGTTGTCTCCGCTTGACTTTCTCGTTATACCGGAAACGACTCAAAAGTTGATAGAAACCTTATATTTTGATGTCATACATGCATGTTAAATTTGGTTGCAATAAGTTAAATCACACTCGAGTTATCGTGCTAACGTACAGACACACACACACGCAGACATAATTCCAAAACGGTATTTTTGGACTCGGGGAGGTCCAAAACGTGTAAATCCGTCAAAATCCTGAGGTCCACTTTTTTGACAAATAAAAGACTTCCTCTACAACATGTAAACTAAATACAAAAAAAAAACAAAGTACCCAGAAAAAAATACAAAAAAAAACAAAAAGTACCCAGAAAAAAATACAAAAAAAACAAAAAGTACCCAGAAAATGTTGTACAATATTTTCTAAGTACCTTTTGTTTTTTTAAAAAAAAAAATCGTTTTTTTAAAAAAAATATCGGTTTTTTTTAAAAAAAATATCATTGAAATCAACTCAGAAGCCGATCCCAAACCACCTGTATTCAGGGTGTTGGTTATTTAGTGTACATGTTGTATACTATGGCCTAAGATCAGAGAAAAAAAAATATATATATATATATATATATATATATATATATATATATATATATATAAACCATAGCAGATTCAATCAACTAAGTTAATTATATCTTGTTTTTTTGACGTTTTTATTGTTTTTTTATATTAATTATGTTTTTTTTAATATGATCGAATCAAAAAATACTTTTATTTATTGTTAGTATGTGTTTTAAGTTACTTGTATGCAAAAATAAAGAATTGTCCGAATTTACCACTCGAAATTATGAACGAAGTAATCTCGGACACTGAAATATAAAGTTTGGCCGAAAAGCCTACATCAAAATTTTAAAGTAGGCAACTCGGCCGTGGATCAGATATTTTGAGTCCGAGTTGCCCCCTAAGCCATAGATAGTGATGTGACCATATCATTTTTTAAGTATCGACTATAATCGGTAATTTTGCAAACGATATTAAGGATTATCAATGAATATTTTTCAGACACATTTGAATGAAAAGAATGTATAATATACTTATATAATAATGATTTCAAACATACGTAGGTATATAAAAAAAATACCGAAAGCAATTGATATTTTCATTTATTTTGAAATATGATGGATATGATATCGCCGTATAATACCTACAATGTCAATAAAGTAGCCCAAACTTATAATAATAATAATATAAGTGACAACAACCTTGTGAAAGCTGAAAAAGATGAAGAAAACAAATATCTTGATTTAGCTCACGAGATTGTTGACATGTGGGACATTGATTCAGCAATTATTGTTCCGATAGTCATATCTGCACATGGACTGATAGCCAAGAGCCTCGATAAACACCTTAAGAGGCTCGCGTTAGGTGGTTGGATCAAGAGTCAGATGTAGAAGGCAGTACTTCCGGACACGGTCCGTGTAGTGAGGAGGTTCCTGTCTCTGGATCCTTAACCACCGGTAGCCAGGACCCTGATCTTGCTGCCGATGGGGAACTTTATTTTTTTTTTCTAAATTTTTACATTTTTTTTTATACATTGTAAAATTTAGAAATATAATTTTGTGTGTATTTTAAATGAATTAAAGGATAGGAAAGGAACCTACAATTTTTCATTTCTATAAAACAGTAGCAAACTTAAGCAATTAGAAAAAAACCGGTTGTAAATACGGGGTATTTGGGGTAACCGCTTTTAAAAAAGAAACCCGAAATTAAAAACCGGTTTTGTTTATGACCCGGTTTTGCATTTCCTAGCTGTGAACAGTTTTCAGTATATATGTGATCTATAGTACTGAAGCCTTTTGGGAATCCGGCTTATTCGGGAGGCTAGAAGTCATCAAACCTGTGCGCGAACGATTCGGTGTAACCCCCTTCAGAAGCTCCGCTGGAACTCCGTCGTCATAGAGTTACACTTATCTCGTACAGGCTGATGTTCGGGATATTTGCGGTATAGTGTATGGTCAATTTGGCTCTTGGTTCGGTGGCCTGCATGACTGGTGTGTGTGATGTCGCGTAAAGCTGTTAGTAAAAGTTCAATCTCGGCCAAATGTATGTGTGAAATAGTACAATAAAGACTTTTTTCTATTTACATTCGAAACATTGACAACCATTAAAATGATTATGTCAATACAATGACAAAATTTTCTGAACGAACCAACAATGACAACCATCAAAATATTAAAATTTAACCTCTTCGAACGTCAAATGTTTGACAGGAAAGTAGGCAGAACCGTTTATATGAGAAAATGAAAATGTTTTACTATTATTCTCGCAAATTTTCCATATTTTCTCACCGTTTAAACCTTCCCTGGACTACAACAAATATTTCAAAACTAAAATCAGCTAAATCGGCCCAGCCGTTCTTGAGTTTTAGCGAACCACGATTGATTTATAAATATATAGATTTCCACCTCATCAGTCGCCATCATGAGGACTGTTACCATTCAATTATCTCCAAGCACTCCCTAAATGAATTAAAATGTGAGACACCCAGATTTTAATGCTAACACCAAGATAGGAGATAAATACCTAGGACATGACTGTATGGGTTAGATCGCTTTGCTTTTTCGTTCTATGGAGATGAAAGTAAGAAATAAATGCTCTTTGAGAAATCTCAAAATATTTGCTACAAGGTTTTACCATTAACATATTTATCCGATTGCCAAATTAAAATTCATTAATACCAGTGTTTTTCGGTTATAATCACTATTCAAATATAATATTATTATCATTATCTATATGTTAACTTTTAACAAAATGTTAATTTTAAAACATGGAATTATCGATTTTATAAATATTTTTTTATAATATCGTAAATTAGTACATTTTGGTTTAAGTAAAAATATTCGATACATAATCGAACATAAAAATATCGGTATCGATACGGATATGAAATATAAGTCATGTCACTACGCTTTCTTTAAACAGAGACAACATTATAGTACTAAATAAGAGTAAAAGAGACAGTGTCAAAATGTCGTCAACGCCCAATTTGTGACGTAACTTGTCAATGTTGATATTAGCCAGTATAAGTTGACCTCTGATGCAAATTTGAAAAATTTGTAATAGAAATTATAATTTTCTTACCGGTGAAATTTAGGCTACCTTTTTGGTAATTAGAGGTCTTGGGTGATTTTCCACGCTATTTTACAGCACAGGAAGCCATTGAAATGTTAAACTAATGTTTTTTGTGTCCAAACCAGTGCATAAATCTAGCGTGCCTACAGGTCACAGATTTGGTCGAGACTAATGTTAAGATTATTGGAGCAGTTTTACATGCTAGCTAAAGCAAGTATGTGTCGTGCGCGTCGGTTGCCTTGTATGCGGTATCTATTAGGAGGTAATCTATGGGCCACAATTTTAATGAAGTACCTATATCATGGAACATTTTTTGCGTTTACAAACGCGAAAATATATTTCAACCTAGAAAAAGTGAAGTAAAAGACGACTTGGCGTGGAGTGTAAGGTAGGCGTCCTCAAAAACCCATTTTATTATTATTATTCATTTTTGTTAAAATGGAACCGAAACGTTGCTGCTTACAATGGACCTAATAAGAAGGTGGACTGACGAGCTGGTAAAGGTCGCGGGAAGCCGCTGGATGCCAGCAGCGCAGGGATGGATACAGGGGAGGCCTATGTGAGTGTCTCTTGGCTGAAATGATGATGATGATGATTGTTTTAGGGCTATTTTACGTCATTGCGACCTATATAAAGATCTATTGTGACTAGCCTCCAAGTAAGTCCTATTGAGTCCTTTAGCGAGCACTGTCTAAAAATTATAAGATATTCCTTTCTAGCTTGGATTGTTTTGATATCATCTGTGGCCAGTTAGAGCTCGATTTAACGCCAGTATCATACATATTTCTGTCTTTTTGTTCTGATGGATGTGAAAAGCATGCTAATAACTAAGCTTGTTTTTTAATTTAGTCTTTATTGCCAACATAAACTCAAACTCAAACATTTATTGCACCCAACTAGGCTTTAGCCCTTTTTTGTGTAGGAGTCAAGATGGCAATCTGTAACTATTTTCGGCTACTGTCTGGCCTATATACCCAGAGGTGGCTTTATTTGTAACCAAATGTTACCTAAAGCTCTGCTTAACTCCTTTTGGGATTACGATAGTGGTTATATAATAATTAATGTATGTATGAATAGGTTTTGATCAAGACGTGGTCGTCGTACTGCAGACAATGTTGCACGTTGTATCGGCACGTAATGTAATTAAAATGTTATCGTGTAGCCACTGAAGTAATAAGAAAACAAGTCCTATTTGTTCGTAAATAAGCAAATAATAGACTCAACCTTATCAGCCCTTTAATATAATCATCTTCTGAGTATTTTCATTAAGCAAAGATGTTCAACTTAATTTTAAATTAATTGTTTAATTTGTTACATACGAGTATAAGGGCGTATACATGTATAAAGTGGATTGTCAGCGTCGATCCACCAGCGTTTATCAGTACTGATAACCGCATTTTCCCCAAAACACCTCCGTTGCTTTCTCTTTCCTTCTCCCACAGGGAGGAGCGAAAGACAGAGCAACGAAAAGAGTGAAGAAGACCTTCGGGACCCCGAAGGCAGGAGGAGGTGTAATCCTTCATGAATACCCGGAGGGCGGCCGCCGGGTTATGTCGGACTCCTACTGACTAAGCAGTAAGCACCCCGTTTGCTTAGTGTCACATCAAGCAAGCTTATATACGCAGGGGCTGCTTGTATAAATAAGCCTGTAATAACAACACTCGATTGCAGCAGTGTGGAACTTTCCACCGACATTCGGAACATATCGGCGTGTTCTCCACAAAACTATCGAGAATATCTGCGCTGACTACCAACGCGGACCAGCTGGCCGAACGTCTACCTTTTCTTGACAGTTGAAAGTGATAACCACCGAGTGAATTATATATCCATTGCTGTTCTTACACGACAAGTGCTATAATAGCGTGTTGTATAAAATAGCAATGAATATGTAATTCATTCGGTGACTTTCATCTGTCAAAAAAGATAGCGAATTGGCGACAGTACCGAATAGCGTTAGCAGAGCGGTGCCGTTAACCAGTTTTCTTTAAGTGTGAAAGCCGCTTCTGTGGACTAATGATTCGAAGCTCTAGTTCTCCAGTCCAACACAACCAAGTAGTGATGTTTTTAAAGTTTATCGCCATAAAAAGGCTGTGGTTGTCGGATAGTAAGATGTTGGATAGCTAGTCCCTCAGTGGTTAAGGTTTCTGACCCTCAGGTGAGTCGAAAATATAGAGAAAAATTGTAAAGTTGAAAAACGTATACAGATAAGATCCGCTAGTAAGCTAGATAAATAATATACCAAACACATATTATTACTGGACTACAAATTGACTTCGTCTGTAAAAATCTGTTCCATAGAAAAGTCCAAAACCTACGCAACCAAAATGCATGGAACAGTTGATTTTATTTTCGTGATACCTATCGACGATGGTCCTATACCAAGAGTTAGTTGTGTTGACCTACCTATTAAAATGGCTTCAGCTCATATTCAGCGTCAGCTACTAAAAACTCACACTAAAGGTAATAAAAGAAAATATTTTTCACAATATTTTTCGTACCAAGTTTTAGCTGACTATTGAGTATAACATTACACTAGCTGTATTAATATTTTTCAAGAATCAATCTGAGCTAGTAGTGCGTTATGGAACGTTGCCAGCTGGATAAGCGTTTAAGCGAGCAATGGCCCGAATCTGACTTGTGACAAATGGAAGTTATGTGCAGTTGGAGAATCCATGGCGCCACGCCGTCTGCTTACTCTTCAATAAACATAAATTGAACCTTAAAGAAAGTGTTATTATGAGCTCTTCACCTATATCTCAAATAGGTGTGTTCTATCTTCATGATATACGGAGCTGAGACGTGGAGACCGGTATGACTAGTTCATCATATACTGCGTGAATGTCCTTTGTTTTTTTTAGAACAATATATGTTTATACAATATAATATACATACGTTTCTCTCGCAAATTTCTACCCGCACAACCAAGTTGTAGAATCAGCTTGTACCAACGGTCTTACCGAGAGTGTATTATTTAGGGATCTTCAAGAAAAGAGCCTATTCCTTTCTGAAAGGCAGACAACGCAACCGCAATTGATACAGTGTTGTGTTTGATAATGGGCAACGTTGATCACTTAACAGGTGATGTTTGTCTCCCTATTACATAAAAAATATTTATACTTACTTTAGACGTAACGGGAATACCCCATAAATCATGAGCGACTACTGCAAAAGTTGATAAGTAATATCCATTTATTATTATCATCATTTCTCTCTCTCGTAATCTTAAGAAACTGCTGCCAAGATCTGCGTCAGCTAAACTGTAAAGGATGATCCGAAATTTGGCCGTCCGCAGCAATTCTTTCTCATAATACGCTGACATAAAGCGTTATGTTATAAGATTTGCACACCTTGTTCCGGAGGGTTCTACCTCTCGTAGATAATATTCAATTTTAAGGGTTACAGTGTGGGTATAAAAGCAACATGTCAAAATGTCGGGCAAATATTTGCGAAGGCAATCGTAATTAAGAGCTGACCCCTATCATGGAGTTTGCATCGAAATCAACGATTTAAGGCTTTAATTTTTCGTATAAAAATATACTTTTTTGGAGATCAATTATTGGGATAATATATATAGATATAATACTATTACGCTCATATTCGCAAGAGGGATAAGCAGAGTAATATTTGATTATGTACACATGAAACACCATTTGGCAGTATGAGCCAGTGACAGTTTGCCAGTCTGTAGCCTACTTAAAAAGGCGCATCAAATCCAAAAACTAAACATTACGTGCACCGACTAACAAAAGCCATTAAATATCATCAGCAGTCCGGGCAAATGAATATTTTTTATAAGTACAAATTTTTATATAAAAAGTTCTAGCAAATGATACACCACGTACCATCCCTTAACTTACTTTTAAAAATATCAATGTTCTCTTAGATTTGCGCGAGCACTACACATAAATAAAACGAATACCACGAACGCTGAAAAGTGTTACGAAACGTCGGGAAATAATAACAACATGTAAAATCTAATTACACGCGAGTTAAGTCCGTAAAAGTTGTTTTATTTATAAAAAAAATTAGCTTGTTAGCTATAAATAATGTACCTAATATAATTAAAACTCTTTCATTTGCTAGTTGGTCTTAGTAGGTACTCACATATTTTATTTTTCACTAAAAGCTCAAAGTCTAGTTATTAAGAAGTAAAATAGATATATTTCTTGAATATAGTTGTTGAAAATTACTAGGTACCTACTTGTACTTACTTAAAACAACAGTCAGTATTCTCATAAAGGTACTACCCACGTTATTTGTAGGTATATATCTATATTGAACATCCGATTGGTTTTGCGAAGTTCACTCGCTCCGGATATCACGTTCATGTAGTTTCCTTTTCAACTACTTTGTTATCAGTTTCGTACTTTTGATTGTGTTAGCTAAATCTAAACTCTATTACCATTACAAAAAACCTAAAAAGTCTTTGCAACTTAATGTTACGCTATGTTTAATAACTTGTTTGCCTTTAAAAATTCGTCTCCATAAAACACCTAATAATATCTTTTACGAGCGTTCTCACTAATTTAAGACAATGGTCTTACACAGATGTGTTAATAACCACAAAAGGCATCCCTAGAGAGGGGATATATTAGACTTTATGTTTATCCAACATGCCGTTACAGAGGGGGATACGGAAGCGGTAACGCTCGTATTAGGCTCAACTCACATTCAGACGAAATAAAACAGTGATGACGCTCTGCGAAGAACGCACTGAGGCCTGTAATATAAAACTACGCCTAGGCCGTCGCCCGTGAATACAGATGTAACGAAACTACGCCGTATGTTAAACATAAAAACACCGGCCTTCAGCCAGTGTTTTAAAAATCCGGCCTCAGTGCGTCTTCCGCAGATTTTAAAAGCTTTTATTTAACTTACAATGTTTTTACGTATTTCGGGTTAAATCTTGCAACTTTATTTTATAGCAGTTATCCTCAGCCTACACTTTTAGTTTAGAGTTTGGATGACAATGCATAGGCACTTAGTTAAGTAACGTCATTCTAAATCTAAAATGGTGGACCGCCGAATATGGTAAACTAATTATTTTTTAGCACTACGATACTATCTATGGATATTAAATAAAAGGATCTGATGAGAAGAATACGAATCATAAAAAATAAACTAAAAAATATTTTTTTTAAAAACAAGCTTTAGAGTCAATAGTAGAGTTAGATTCAATATTTATTGTAACACCATATTTATACATAATATTTTTCTCTCTACTTCTTCTCTTTATCTAAGAACTTTGTGCCAAATCTCACACGTCGGCGCTGGGGTACTCAGGCAGCGACGTCAGTCAGGCTGGAGCTGGAGTAAGCGATTTCTTAACTGCATAACACAAATTGGTACGTAATACAGAGGAATACCTACATTATTATAAGGTTTAAAATCGTGACGCGTCGCTTCGCTCCGACTCTGCGTCGTTATGAAGTGTGCCTTAGGAAACTTGCGTAAATCATATTTAAAGTCGCTGTTTTCATCTATAAGGGCGATTTTGTAAGTAACTGTTTCTACCCGACAAAGCCGTTATGGTGTGTTGGGTGTCTTAACTTTTCTTTTAAGTTTGTACTATGGAAAATGACTTCAGGTATATCGCATATTACTTATAAATTTTTAATGTAGGTTATGTAGGTAATACAAGAGCAAAAAAAGTAACTTAGGTACGTATATATTGGCGGCGTAAAACCGGAAACTTTTTACGTTTATGTGAGCAAAAAAAGAAAAATAATTCAATAAGGCAGCCTGAGCTCGTTATTGAACATCTATGTTATGTATTATGAACTGAGATACTAAAATTAATCAAGAAGTTTCGTAAGTAATTAGTCAGTTTTAGCGATGTGTACAAAGCCTAAACAAACCGAACAATAACTTCTTAGTCGTTATTAATTTCTATGTGAAACTCAAATATTTTCATGTAAAAATTGAAATTAATGGTAGGTACAGAAATTAATTACGATGCATGTAAACTTTACCTATTTTATTCGTGTAACTTTAGTTTACCACTTCTGTCCGCGACTTCGTCTACGAGGATTAGTTTAAATTATAGCCTATGCGTTATTCTGATGTATGAGCTATATTATTGTAGTTAATTCATATCCATTCAGTAGTTTTTGCTAGGTATTCAAGAGTAACAAATATACATCCAGACAAACTTTCGCGTTTATAATGTTAATATGTCCACATTGAAAAATGTATGATTAAAAATACTTTACTCTAAAATTTTTCAATATGATTAAATTCAAGTATTCTAATAAATGATGAATGCAAATAATATTACATACATACGGTCACGCTTGCAATGATGAGGGGTTGAGCAGAGCCTTAGGTAACACTTTCTTATATAAAGCCACATACGGCAGTATGGTCCATACAGCGCTTCCAAATAGTGACAGGTAGCCAGCCCGTAAACAATATTGAAGGTATAATATTGTTAAAAAGGGCCAACTCTATCTTTTTTATCGTTTATTATGATGAATGTTGTCTGTCATTAATGAATTTTCTTTTCATCAAGAAATAAAAATTCTTTAACATAAATAATACATTTCGAATGAATATAAAGTTTCTATTAATTACTTTACCAAAGTTCATTAAGCTTGTAGAAAATTGCTACGGGCCTTAAATTGACTTGGCTAAATAGTGAGGAGGAGTAAGGGACGATATAATTATTTTATTTATATAATTTCACTTCAGATTCAAACCCCTGTGTGTGACGTAGCGTTAAATTTAAAATTATATTACACCAATAATTATAAAAGCTAATTTTCAAATTTTTTTACGTGGCTGATCTGCAATAAAATGTGCGTTCATTTGGGAGATCTGAGATTTTAAATTTTATGCTAAAATTTATAAATTTGTTTCTTTGTTATAAAAACAATACTAAAAATGTAAATAAATATAAGTAAAAAGAAATCATTAAACTTCTTTTGTCCCTTGTTTGAGAAGTGTTTCCAACAATGCTGACTGTGAACTTGAACTTTTTTTGACGTGTTATTTGACTCTGGCCGACAATTCATTAGTTAGATAGTTACATTTCAATAATTAAATTAAATTAAAAATGTTCTCCGACACGTGTAATTTCGAGTATATTAAACGTAAACAAAGAACAATTTTACCAACACACAGACTTTTGCTGGGTGCACAAAATTGTCTCTGTCTACGAGATCTAGGGGGGTGCAAATGAAGATCAACGACCGTCTTTGTCCCGACATGAGTTTGTGCCACCTGATCCCTCATTAAGCTAAGCTGAAGGTGGCTGACATAGCTATTGTAACGGGTTACTGAACTTTTCTTATGAGATTATTGTTTTATCAAATGTGTAGACAAGAATGTTACAAGCAAAGTTTGCGATAACTAATTAAAATAATTGTAATAGCAGTTACACTAATATATTTTCACATTGCCCCGGAGTTCAGAGATGATTTAGGCACGTATTAAGGATTGCGTCTCAAGAAACAACGCCGATTTTGGCGTCGTACCTACGTCTCTATCACTTTGTGCTTGATAGGAAGTGACGATTCTCAAGACATGATTGATTTCTGAGTGTCATTCTGTAATACGGGCCTAAGAGTGTAACATACTCCTGGTTGTTGACATTTGTAGTTTAGATCACTGAACGTTTGCTATTTTTTGCGTTTGATGTCCCATTTGTGTAGGCAAATAAATTGGCAACCTGGTCACAATTTTAATGCCCTACATGACCCGTATTGCCAGATTTGGCTGTTACACTGAAACATTTTCAGAAAACTATCTAGTGAATTTGATCTTTAAGACAAAAAAAGAATCATCTAAATTGGTTAACAACTTTCGAATACATAGACGCGTAAATTTAGAATAATCCATATTGCGACTGCGTATTTGCACGATTCTAAAAAAACTACTAACTAATTTATATACATTGTTCATGGGACAGCATACCCTTTCAAACAAAAAAAATATTTTCTGGCGTCTTCAAGTAATCGAGAAACATGCATAAAAAAGGATTCAGACGAGAAGCTCGTACATTTTTTGTACGAGCAAGGAAGTTATAATCGTATGAGTGGCTTATCTAAACACACTTTGTTTTGAATATCTGTGAACGAGTAATTAAAAGGCGTTACACAATATCCGCTAGGCTCGAAAAGCTTACGATTCAATCTCGCGCTGATGAAGACATTAATAAGTCGTATGCGCAAGGTGATAGTAACGAAATTTCATTTAGTACACAATTAATATTCAAGTGTTCCCGCTCCGGCAAATTGGACGGACTCATATCTCGGGATATAGTGTAAAGAGCAGTCTGGAACCGGCAAGCGGTTACCATGAGTGTAAGCTCATTGTGGGACATTTAGTTTTCCTTATTTCATCAAGTTTATTCATAATACGTGTTACCGGTCACGAATAAAGAAAAATCGAAATACATTTATTGACCAGCGCAAATACAACACCGACAACAAAGGAAAGGAATAGTACTACCCTGTCTAATATTAAGAGCGTGCATTCATCGAAGCAAGTACCAATAAATATTTTATGATTGTATTTTTGTTATGCACATATTACGTGTCTGTGACCCCATACACGCATAGATATCGCAGAGCGATAGGTCCACTAGCTGGGAGGTGTACGATCGAAAAATGCACTGAAAAGGCAGTGCAGTGTATTTTTTTTTATGTGACGAGATGGCAAACAAGCTTGCGGCCCACCTGATGTTAAGTGGTCACCGCCGCCTATAGACACTTGCAATATTAAGTGTAAATCACTTAACACCGCAAGTGCGTTTGCCATCCTGGGGACTAAGCCAGTATAATTACTGGGCATGTAGGGCATATCCCTACATGCCCAGTAATTATACTGGCTACCTTTCCCTTCAATCCGAAACACAGCGAACTGTTTCACGGCAGAAATAAGAAAGGCGGTGGTACCTACCCAGACGACCCTACATATGGGTCTACCACCTAGTTAATTAAAGTATTTTTATTAGTATTAAAAATTTTTGCGTTTTTGCGTCTGAAAGATAGCTCCAAACTGCATTTTCGTAAAACTGCGCTATAAGATTCTCCTTCGTTTACGAAACTATAAATATCTCTCAGCGGTTTTAATCATGAATTAATCTTCCTTTAATATTTAATAACTTTGCAAAGTTTGTTCACATAGCTTCAAAATTAGATCTGAAAAATCCACAAAATGTGACAATTTTGCCGAAAGTCGAGTGGACGTCTGTTGGGTGTCGTAAAAGCCAACTGGGGGAAGTTTCTGAACCCCGTGGACACCACCGCACCAAGGGGTCCCTTGCGTAGTGGGAGTAAACTACCCACAACAAAAATCTCAAGGAGGGTTGTTATAAGAAAAACGGCCGGTCATCAAAATACGTCAAAAAGTATAGAAGCAGTACGGTAACATATTATTGACATTGGGACCAGGGTAGGAATAAAACGAATAAATATTGCCAATAAATTATATGGCAAGATTTACTCTGATAAAAAAGTTACCGTTTTGTGTAAATAATAAAATTTCATTTGAAAACTTTCCCAAGTGAAATTATGATAAATAAAAATATTTACTTACTAAGAAATTGCCAGCATTTTGTTAGAAGATGTAATTAATAAGAAAGCTTTGTAAAATAGATTCTTAACCCATTGCACCAACCATACATTCCTAGGAACTTTTTATAGTAGGTATATAAAGAATGCAAAAATCAGACGAGGATGTCAAGATGAGCTTAATATTGAATTTGTAAGGCCTATAAAAAATTATAAACTTTTATACTATGTTATGATTGTAACAGAATAGTAGATTGTATGACAAGGGAGCAAAATAGTCTTTTACGGCGAGGGCCCTACTTTTAACCACGAGCGAAGCGAAGGATTCTAATGTAGAATCCTGAGCGTAGCGAGGCATTCAAAGTACGTCGGCCGAGGGAAAAATAATTTGCTCTCGAGTAATATACTCTACTTTTCATCCCCTTTCTATGAGAAAATATGACTGAGTAGTAAGAACAGAGACGTAATTCGCGCGCATTTGTTTTTAGCCAGCCATTAATTCATACAATTGGCGTTCGATTTCTATGAATATGTTCCAAATTCAAATCTCATTTGCACCCGCTAAAAAGTTCCTATCGGAAAAGAGCTATTTTGCTCCCACTTATAGAGGAACAAAGCGACACTTTTCGAATACCTAGAAGGGATGAAAAATAAAATATACCTAGACCATTTTCTTTAATATAAAAACAAAATGTATATCAATTCTGCCATCAAATGTTTTTGATCTTTAAGTCATGTTGTTATATTTCAATATTGTAAAGTTTCCAAGAATTGGATTTTCAGAAAGCCGTTCAAGGGTTGGTGACCCTACAGTCTGGTAGTAGGTACGGACAGAGCAATCGATCCGTCGCGACGCCGATTTCACCAAGGAGTCTTCAATGCATCGCAGACTAAATTTAAACCACAAAGGCAGCCTAAAATACTTTCTCATCGAACACTCACAATAAAGGTATATTTGAACCAAAAAATATATTATTAGAATAAATATAAAATAGATATGAAAATCCGGAATGCTGAGTAATTTAGTAACTTCTGTCCTGGTTGTTGGCTTTTATTGGTTTAATGAAGGTTAAGTTGCTATTGGGTTTGATTTAGTGTAGGCGACGGGCTGGTAAGCTATTAATATTTTGGTGTAAGTAAGTACTGTATGGTATGATCCAATGACTTTATGTGGAACCCAATATTACCTAAAGCTCTGGTCAACCCCTCTTGGGATTATGGGCTAGATTATATGTATGCATGTAGATATGAGTGTATTATATGTTACAAAGCATTCAAGCTCGATTATGAAGTATTTTGATAATTTCTCTGTTAAAACTTTATTTGGAACTGTAATTTATAATTTGTTTTATTGTTTATAAATATTTCTTTGGTATGTTATTCTTTCTCCTATCGGATATTGGATATCATCATTATGAAATAGATGTGTATATAGTAAATAGACTGTGGTGGTACCTGCATTCAATCCCATAGGTGTGTCATGTTCTTCAATCGCAAGAACGTCGTTAAATGGCTTAGAATGTGGTAGAACTGGGAACCAGGAGCACTGTCTGGGATTTGTGATCCACGTCTTTTAACAATGTCTAGAGAAATAACTAACGATGTAGCTACCCTTGTAGCGAATTAGGTGCATACAAATATAATAGCTTACATTTTAAATTGAGATTTTGAATCATCATCATCATAACAGCTTTTATAATTCGACCCACTGCTTGGACACAAGGCCTAGCCTTGTCATCGAAAGAGGTTTAGGCACTAGTCCACCACACTTGCCCAATGCGGATTGGTAGACGGAGTATAAGGTGATCCATTAATTAGTCGCCTTCTACGATATCCATTGGAGGATATGGGGTGATGATAATCTACTCTGCCGACATCACACGGCTAAGATTAAATTAATATTATTAATAAAATCATCTATTTCCATTTCTTTGATAAGGAAACAACATAATACATAAATTACAACGAACTCCAGCAACATAGATGCACCGATAATTTAATAGAACTTCAACGCGAACGCAATTAAAACCGCTCGCTGACGGATTATCTCGTTCACTATCGTAGAAATGTGAGACGCTGCATACACTGAGAGCTATTTAAACTTTAGATGTAATCGTATTCGGTAGAAGCGGAACTTATAATAACCTCGAGCAGACTGGCGCTTGATGACAACCATTATATTAATCTATGATGACAACTTTGAGATTTAAATGGTGCTTTTAAAAATAATTTATTAGCGAGTCCGCGCATTTGTGATTTTTTAGTCGGTTGATAGTTTGATCGATCAGGGCATCAGTATAGAGGGAGCTACATGACGGTGTGCGCATCGATCGTAAACCACTACCCAATTCCTATACAATCAAACTACCGAACAAGTATCGGCCGATCGCGTAATTAGAGTGAAGTCTATCCGACCGCACGCATTGTATTCAACCAAACTATCGCCAAACTACAACTACAGCACAAGACTAAACTATTGACCAACTTGAACTACAGCGCAAGATTAAACTATTGACCAACTTCAACTACAGCACAAGACTAAACTATTGATCAACTACAGCACAAGACTAAATTATTGGCTGATTAATCACAATCATCTTCCGATAGTGTCTAAAACTATCATCATCATCATCATCAACAGCTCATATAATGTCCCCACCGAGGGGCTCGAGCCTGCCCCACATTAAGGGCTATTAGGCCTTAGTCAATCCACGCTGGCCAAGTGCGGGTTGGTCGACTTCACACAAAACCTAAGAATTTCTTCAAAGGTGTGTGCAGGTTTCCTCACGATGTTTTCCTTCACCGTAAAAGCGTCGATTAAACGTACATTATGAATTCAAAATTTGAAAACACATTGGTAATTGGCGGGGATCGAACCAGTGCCTCCCGGGTGGAAGACGACGCTCCTACGCACTACGCTACCGACGCTTCCTATCTATAAAACTAGTTGACATAAAATCACAAGTGCGCGGTGGCTGTTAGTATTGTCTTCATCTCGCCAACTGCATTGGTTCAAAAGTTCCTGGGTTCCACTCCCAAATTATTTTTAATTTGTCTGGCTAGCAACCACCGTCTAATTAAAGTAATAATAATAGTGTTAACAGCATAATTGTGTTCCGACAGTTCATGATAAAAGATAGCCAGTCCCAAGTGGTTGAGGGTTCTGAGTGAAGCTCGCCTCTATATTCAGCTTCATCATCATTTACCTTCAGATGAGATGTAGATCAAGAAAAAAAGAACATGAATATTATCTCAGATAATTATTAAAAGTTACAGGTTCACATGCGATCAGTTCCAAGTAACGGCTCCTAGAACCTTGTTTGCTCTAAATGCGAAGCAGTTGCCAAATAACTGTGAATATTTCTGGACGCGTCATTGAAATGTCTCTTTACTGTTGTTACTGTTATGGTTGCGTGTAAGAAGGATCATAAAACGGCTCCAAGTCATTAGACAAAAGAGTACGAAACGTTACGAATACACCGTAACAGTTCCGGGTCAATCTCAATAAAGCTGCAATTATGGTGCTTACTGACACTCGTAATCGTTACAAAACGAATTTGGTCTTTCATTGTGGTTTACAAGCGTTTTTGGCGTGTGTCTGGACCATTTTGCATTCGATTTTAAGTGTTAGGGGCAAACTAGTCGCAAAATTACAGTTGCTAGTTTATGCAAACGTAAGGTTCCTAGTCACTTCTTTTTGTACACAAGGGAAACCACCAGTCTAAAGAAGATTGAGCTGGTAAGTAATAACGATGGGGTCCAGTCGGAATACCTTTACCCTGAGTCCCACATAGTCATCAATTGCATCCTACTACAAAGATGATACATACCTTTTTTTTTCGAAGAGTTCAAATGCATTTATGCATCATCCTTGCAGTACTATGCAACTGCAGGGGTATATGGGACTCAGAGGTAAAGGCGTTCCCCCCACTACCCGATAAACAATTATCCGGGTATCCTATTAAGGGGCACTACGACAGCGATCCGGGATCATGAACTTTTGCCACTGTCACAGGGAAACCATTTATGCCCGTCCTTTCGGGTCCAAACGGTGCATCGTTTCGGATACTGGCCTCCGACGAGCACAAGGCTACGCTGGCCCTGAATAGGGGGCGTTTTCCTGGGTCCCTATAGCGGTGCTAAGGGTGGATCGGATGAGACTCGGCGGAGATTAAGCTATGTGTCTAAGTCAGACAGATGATGCATAGCTTAATGCAAAGGAGGGATTGGGTCAGGTCTTTCGACGTTCTCCATTTGAAAAAAACCTTTCTCTTCGCCTATAAGCTACGATCATTTCTTATCATCAGACTGATGGTACGCTTGTTTAATTTTACTACACAATATTTAATAGATTTTTAATTGTCAAGCCTATTATGAGTAAAATGATGTATATAGTCCTTTCTTGGAATCGAGGCTGTCAGACGCAATCCTGTCATCAATACGTGTTTGTTTATTTGTCTCCGATGTAATTACACCTGAAGCCGGTCCCGAGCGACTGGTTTGTTAATATTAATCAGATTAACTAGATGCCAATGCCAATACAGAGTATTATTAGCAACCAGGGATGCCTTATAAAAATACTCATCCATTTTATAATATGCAACACGGCAAATATAATTAATTGACTCATGGCAAAACGAAGATGGATGACCTATTTTGAGTCGTGTGCTGTTTGAATTTTAAGAAACATATATACAGTTACATTTTAATAGGGATTACCCCTTAAATTTGGAGAACCTACCCTAGAGATTAACCAGCACATTAAAGTTATAAACCACGAAGAAAAATACATAACAAAATCTTCATGCTGTAACTTACACAGAAACACGAATTAAAATATAAAAGGGCTAAATATTTCGTCCTTTTTTTATTCATATTATCTACTTATACAAGTAATTACCTAAAGTTATTATGCCCTTTGAATTTTGATGTGTGTGATAACCAAAAGTTATCGGCCCATAAAGACATCCAAAATTACACCGAGATAATGTCTGTTACACCTAAAATAATTATGCTATAAATAAACCTAGCTTCAGCTAATAGGGGTTCGCCATTAATCTACCATTAATTATTATTATCCTTGCTTATCGGCTCTCCTATACACTTACAGGAAAAAATAATGGTGGGTTAAATTTTAGCTCTAAAACATAATGTAAATACGGCCCTAATCGAGATAAAGTGTAATTTGTTTACACAATAATAACAGTAGCATGGTAGTTTTTTAAGAAAGGTGCCTCTCCCACCTTTTGGGGAGGTGAAAGGAGCTCGCCGTAGGCGAGCAAGCACCGAATGCATTGTGAGAGTTCCCAGAGGTTTCCATGCTTCCGTCTCGCAGCGATACACCCGCGGCCGACGCGATCTTCACGTCCGATGATAGGTTGCGTTGATGTTTTCGCGCTAAGCTGCGTGAGAGGCGCATCGTTAGGTTTAAGTGGGTAGGCCCTGTCTTTCGTAGGGAGGGTGTCACAAAACGTTAACACCACCCCAGACGTAACGTATACGAAATGCCTTTCCCAACGTAAAAAACAAGTTTGGAGCCGAACTATACTTCAGGAAAATTCAATAAAGAATAAAATATGTAAACAAAGCGCTGTTTTGTATGACAGATGAGTAAGAAAAGTAGCGAAGGGAAGAGAAAAGCTTATGACACTTGGATTTCTTTATTGAATTCAATTCATAGGGCAACCAGCCCCCACCTCACAGAAGACTGCGGTCAAATAACACTACATTTTCGTCGCGTTGAGGTGGTAATAATAGTTGTATGGTAATGATAGTTGCCAGAGCTCCACGGAATATGGGTGAGCTTATGGTTGGCAGCGCGGGAGTTAGAGATCGTCTACTCTTAAACTGATCCATTGTCTTACTTTTACCTGCAAATCAGTGAACAGATGCAACAACTCAAATTCCCTAAAAGTACCATTAGCATCAAGTTTAAAGTTCAGTTTTAGATTAGATGATCTCTATATATCAGTGTTGCAATTGTCTATAGTCTGTGGTAACTGATAACCCTCAGACGGGTCGTATATCGGTTGGCCAACCTCCCTCAAAAGCCCATTAAACGAGTATTTTATTTATTTACTTACACTTTATTGCATTAAAACAACAAAATTACGGTACCTAATACAGTTTGCAAGGGCAAACTTATTAATCTCTATAAGAGATCTCTTCCAGCCAACCCAAAACCTCAGTGAGGTATTATGTTAGTAGTTGGGAGACATGAAAGTGTCACTTTAAGTGCGAGGCATCCCGGGAACTAAGGTGATATACCTTCCGTGCCCAGTAATTACACTGGCTGAAAATACGATCTATAATAATTGTAATTACAGTTAATATTTATTATTCTAAAAATACACCTATGATTTTATCTGTTCGATGGAGTATATTTTGTTTGTTTTTTGGGAATTTATATACCTACTTTGCACTTCGATGCACGATTTGTTGAAAAGGAAACATCGACTTTATAAAATAAACAAACTCGATCATCAAAGCGCGCGCCTTATCCGCATTCGAGTTCCTGATTTATAACGTCGGATTCCACTATACTTCCACCCCTACCATTGTTTTCAGCCTGAGTCACCGACACCAATTATGACGAATAAAAAATTGCTGTTAAAATAACGACTCTATTAGCTAGAAAGAGTTCAAACACTCACAACTAAACTCGAATTTATCAATAGAGAGTGTTTAGACGTGTTAAAACTTATCATTACGGTAAAGTTAATTCGTTGCTACATATTTTAATCTCACGAATGCGGTTGAATCATGACTGAGTAGACATACATGCACGTTGTCTGGAAGCGCTCAGTTCCAGCACGTCGTCCACCATATTAAATTTAGAATGACGTCACAATGCCAAACTATCTGTATGCAAAATTTTATCTTTGTCGGTCGAGGATAAGGGCTTTGAAATTCAGTTTTAAATTTTGACGCGAACATACATACCTACATTAATTGCTAGTTAAATAAAAAGCTTGTTAATCTACGTCAAAGCAATTGACAAAATATAAATGATAACTACAAATTGAAAACATTAGTAAGGGCATCGATAAACTTTTCGTATTAATATAATGTTACTTATAGAAATGTAGCCGGATTCATTTCATTCATAAGCTTTCATTGAGTATCTCTGTAATTATAACAAAGTTGAACAAAGTATTCTAATAAAATGAATAGTTTTGTAATAAATTATACTTAGCAAGCGTTCGCGGTATTTATATTTTAACGTTTAATATTAAAAAAATCCTTCCGATAAGAGCGTCTAAGCTTTTTAATTAGTTCATAAAATACTTTGAACATGCAACATGTATATTAACATGCAATAAATCAAAAGCCTGCCATCTAAATTGACATCGGTGCAAGTTAATAGAATATGCAGATGTAAAAATATTGATAGTATGCCCCTTTCTTAGCACCTGGCGTCATTTCGATACAATTCCTTAATAGCGATATCATTCCAGAAATATCTTGGGACAACTCTCCTTATATGGCTTGGTTTGTTCCGGTCTTTATCTAGTAGCACCAGTGTGTTTTAAATAATTTATAATTCATATTGGAGCATATAAAGCGTAAGTAATTACTTGAGAAAATTTGTGAACTAAAATAATATGTAGGCCACTAATGTCGGTCATGGCGTATAGCATGTGTATTATTTTAAGTGCTTAATATTTTCATCAGAATACAAAGTATTGAAACAGAGAGCATGTTTACAATATCCTTAAGGGAAAAATAAATTATTATTTTCTAAAGTAGTGAGGATTATAACATCGCGTGTCCATTCAGTATTATTGTCTGCTTATAATATTTATTTTATATATTCTATTAATAAATTTAACTTATTTATCACTATGACGTTGTAAAAAATCTGATGTTTTAGTAAATCACTGTTATGTTCCATTTTGTATAGGTTCTGGTATTCGTCTCCCATATGTTGTTCAAAAATTTTTTTTCAAATATTGTTTTTAATTACTGCTAGCTATTATAGTCGTTTGAAAATAAATAACTCACACAACCAAGACGGATTTTTTTATACCTACACAATAATTAAACATTATTACCCTATTCGCCGACGCCGCCGATGACGCCGTCTCGTGGTGGAGTGGTCAGTAACGCTGCCTTCACATCGGGGTGCCTATTAATCGGGTCCGTTGGCACCCTATGGGTAGGGAACTCTGAATAAAATAAGTATAAATAAATATCATACAACGTCACACACATTGACACACATTAAAGATGCCGTCTTGGTGGAGTGTTCGTATAGCTGCCTACATATTAAGCAGTCCGGGTTCGAATCCTGGTAGTGGCAAATGTTTGTGTGATGAACACGAATATTTGTTAACGAGTCATGGTTTTTTTATATACTTATTCAAGCTTATTTGTGAAATATCTAGATTATTATGTATATTTGTTCGTTATCTAGTATCCATAGCATAAGTTCTTAATGATACTTAATTTAGGCTAGATAATTGGTGTGAGCGTCTAAATATTTATTTTTATATTACTCGTATTTATGCCAATAAAAATAATATAATAAAAACAACTCACAAATGCTTTTAAAATACCTACATATAATATATAAGACCGAACAGTATTCTTTATAACATCAAGGATAGGACACTGACCTACACAATGACACGTAAGAGTGCCAAGATATATTTTAATTACAATTACTCGCACTTTAGTTGACACGATAATGACCCGTAAAACCTTTATCAGACTCGACGCAAACAAAAACATAAACCCTTTGAACTTGAGCTGATTTTTGACAATTGGTGTTCCTGGTGAAAATAGCTTACGATCTCAAGAGGACGGTTCACTGGACAGTCAGCCTTAGTATGTAATTTATTTTACACAGTTCGTTATAAATATCTGTGGCCGACGTACTGAAATAGCTCAATGCAAAACATCGTCACAAGTTCATCATACGCTCTGCTATGCCAAATATGTTCGGTCGAAACGCTACGCAACGTCTCGAGGTGCAATCGACGTATTTACTTTTTTTACCTGTTCTTTTTGCTTCATAACCTGCTGTTAATGATTTTTTCACTACCGCAATGAAATAATGTGCATGTTCCGTGGTATGTATTCAAATCGTTATTGTATTAAAATGAGCTGCAATTAGTTTTATTAAAGTGGAGGTCGTTTCTGTAATATAAACGCATTTAAATATTATATAATATATGTGGATTCAATAGCATATTTTCTTTGAAATACTTACTTTACTTTTTGTAATTGGGTAGGTTGAAAATTTATACTATATACATACGTATATAATTATAATTAAACATGTCGTTCGTTTGTCAGTGAAAAGGAAAATTTTAATAAATTTGGCGAACGGCAAAACTAACAAATTTTATTATTATAATTAACTTAATTAGCGAGCAAGGCTCCTATATTGCACCATTGTACATACCCTTTAATTTAACTTTTCTCAAACATGCATGGAAATGTTGTCATTATTTTCAAAAAAAGAACACGCGTAGTATCGAATTTACGGACAAAGAACACCAAATTCATTGCTGGAGCGTTTTTTGAATTTGGAACATCACAACGCTTCAGCAATGTTGTATGAAACGGCGTGCTGAAGTTATTAAATATTCTTTGATTGGATCTCTTTTATCAATCTTGGCATACTAAAGTCTCTTTGCTTAGTACAAATTGCGTTCACGTGGCTGTATAGCCATACATGCGTTTGCCTTGGTGATAAATAGAAAATTGGCGGCAAATCTAAAAATTCGTCTTGAATTGTTATTTACATAATATATTTATAAATTTAATAATAAAAATGAGTTCCGATAGTTCAGAGAGTGAAATGGAGATTGATTGTACTTCACCAGATTTAAACGACAATCGACCGGATTTAAAGACAAAAACATACAGCAATTTTTAATTAAAGCCCCAAATGATATATATTTAGCGACAAAGGTAAAGTCTGATTTATTTCCCAGCATTCTTTTGAGAAGAGCACTATATATGCCTCGGCCGAAATGGCAATTGCCTGTTTCGTATTAGTGAAGTCTTCGCCTGCGGCTCGGCCTTCAAACTCATACACGACCTGCAATGGCCTATTTTGCGGCCATTGCAATAATGTACTATTTTCAAAATATAAGATAAGAGGCTGGTTAGTATGTCGCAGAAAATATTTGTCTCGCGATTAAGCGGGGTAATTTTATTTCATTTCATTTATTAGTTGCAAGTCACAAGTATACAAAAGGTGTTACATAATTTATAGGAACAGTACAAGTTTTATTGTCACAGTTCCTGCTTCAGAGCATCTATGCGGAGTTTTTTTTAACTAACCCTTAGCAACACTTGCTATTTTCAGTCTTCACAAATACGCTTACAATAGATAAAATGTTCAGTTCAAATTATGACATGACGTAAAAATCATAATTTTATGTCCGCATGAATTTCGATTGCCCCTTTATGTAGGCTGGTTTCTCTCTCTTTTGACTTTAAAGGGTATCTCTTGACCTTTATCTTGTTTTATGGTAGACGTTCAAGATGAAAGTGGAAATATGTTTCAACCGGAACCCTCATCAAAGCTCAGTGGGATAGTGTTGGTGGCATGCGTGTTTCTACCGCGATGTTTAATATTTAGGCAACTGTGATATCACCTGATAATATCATCAGTTAAGAATCTAAATAAAAGGACAAAACAAAATAAGCATTTGTGTTCAAGCAGATCCGAGAATAGTAAAAATCACGAGCTATTAGATCCAATTATGAATCTGAAATTCAGAACTCGATCAAATATCACTTTTTTAACACTACAATGCCTGCTGGTATTATACAGGATGAAAAATTTCAATGGGCCCTGAAGGAAACTACTTTGAATCCATAAAATAAATTATTTTACTTTGAGGAAACATTCTATATATTTAAAAAAAAAAACAAAACGGCGCTGAAAATTTTCTAAATTTCAATTACCTTAAACTTGAAAACCATTTTATTCTACCTATGTTCCCTGAATACTTGAAGACACCAATGACACGCATTTAAGTGTTAAAAAAAAGTAATATTTGATCGAATTCTGAATTTTAGATTCAATATCAAAAAATTCTGTCTATTGTGGAAAATTGGTTGCTTGGAAAATAGCTCTTTAGGATAAAAACACCCATTGTGCCATTTAAAATTTGTTTTTCATACCTTACATAATGTAGTAGAATCATTTGATAAAGTCGGATTTTCGCGAAAATCCCAGGAAGGTATGCCTTTTTAAAGGTATATTTTTATGTTTTTTAAGAATCCTTTTTGTAGATACTTAAAAAGAGATGAAAATAAGCTTCGCTACGCTCTACATCGCACTACCTACTTTTTTCTAATAACCGAATTTCACATTAACCCTACGAAATGTATAAAAATCTCCTGGCATAATGATTGTCCGGGATAAACTAAATTTAGCTGAATATGTTTGTCGTCGCGTGGGGTCAGCTAGTATTATATAAAACGTAAAGTTGGGTTTCGTTCTAATTATGTTGGCGAAAAATAAAAGTTTAAGTAATTAAACTATAAATATCTAAAATTTGAAGAACTGCTAAAATGGTAATATATAAATAATTTACTTACAAAATGTAATAATAAATAAATAATTTCCTTACAAAATGGTCGGATTTGATTTGGAATAACAAACGGGTCTATTTCATAAATATTATAAACAACGTACTTGTATGTCTAATTCAAGAGCTATTTTGGGAATTGATTTATGTATAACCTAAATAGTTCATATTTGTATCGTAAAACATTGAAACACGATATCAATTAATAATATAGCAAGGTAATTCGTCAAAAAAAAAAATCGTCGATTTCGATAGCTCGACTATGACTGTTTGACTTTTTTGTGGATCTACAGTCGTGCGTTCACGTACCGATAACAAAAGTCAAGAAACTAGGTTTATGTTCAGATGGTTGACCAATCCTGGTTATTGGTTTGTTGACACCACGGTGTCGATCGCACAAATTTCACACGCACACCGTCTTCGCCATTTGACACCAATGGTGGTTCTTCATTAGCATCAAACGGCGAATAACTTTTTTGGATCTCGCTGTCTGATACCGGTCATATAGCTTCTACTGGCTTATACGACCCTGGTACGTGGAACAAAAAGTGCACGGTGTCAATCGACGAAGTCGTCAAGAAGGACATTAATGATTCCTATCGGCCAAGTCAAAATGAGTTATTTTGCAATTGACACTGCCACCGTCTCAAAGGACGAAATACCCGATGCGCTGAAGGTTTAGTAATTAAACCCTCACTGAACCAATAACCCACGACCGAGACTGATATTACATATTCTAAACTTAGGAGACTGGATGTCAGGAGATTGGGCAATTTGTTGTTTATTAAAAAAAATAACCTACATAAAAATCTCGGGATATAATCACAAAACACGAAAGCTTGTGAGTCGTAAAGTCAATAAAATAACACCTTATAATAATAAATCTTATGTAAGCAAAAATACCGAACTCAAGAAACCAGCAAAATAAAGTGAAGGAAAAACAACTCTACCCCCAAAATAATAATGCCAAACAAAATATAGAAGAGAGATTTGGAAAAATAAAATTTGCATTCGGTGCTTGTCTACAATTCCACTTTGCATTTTTATATACCCAGGGGATGAACGTGTTTTGAAAGTTAACAAGATCAAAAACGAAATGACGGCGATTGTGGGGGCCCTCTACATTGGGAGATGGAGATAATATTTTTATCTTATGTTTACCGTGATGGATTTATGTTTTTATTCTGCTTTTGACTAGAACCTAATCCAATAACTGGTTAACACGCTAATTATCCAGTGTTAAACGATAGATTGGTTGCTTTTGCTTAGCTCTGGCAAGTCTGTGTACTGTTAACAGACATAGCACCGACTTTCAATGAGCTCTAATTTTTAAATCTATTTTGTATAAATTATATTGACGCCGCCGGGGTGGAGTGGTCAGTAACGCTGCCTACACATCGGGCGGTCCGGGTTCGAGTCCTGGTAGTGGCAAATTTTAGTGTGATGAACACGATCATTTGATCACGAGTCATGGTTGTTTATATATTTATTTAAGTTTATTTATAAAAATATCTAGATTATTAAGTATATTTGTCCGTTATCTAGTATCCATAACACAAGTTCTTAAAGATACTTAATTTGGACTAGATAATTGGTGTGAGCGTAGAAATATATCCTCCTCTTGGGTGCCTCCTTATGGGGTCCATTGTAAGCAGCCACGTTTCGGTTCCATAGGTCATCACTGGCAACACACACGAAATAAAGACTTTCGTCTTAAGACACTGCGGTAGATGGGCCGAGAAAAAATACGTGTCTAATATTTTTTCGTGTTTTATTTGTTGGACTTATAAGAACTTTCAGTCATATTCCGTATAAGACGCAGATTTTAGAACCTCAGGGAAGTACTTCATGCTCGGTTTGGCTGATGGTAGGTCGTCTTTAAAGCTCCTCTGGTTAGCTACCATCTTATCAAAGTTCGCCATAACAATAGTCTTCAGACTGTTAATTATATTTTTATTTATTATTGATAAGATAGAAAGTTTGGCGTGGTTGAGAATTCTGGCTGAGCCCGCTTCTACCTTTCATCGCTTATGGAGGCCAGTCCTTGCTAATATTTTAAAAAAACATTTACTAAAACACGGTGATGCTGTAAGGGGGTTGCCAGCCATCCCGCTGTATGCGGGCACGTCCTTTTCTGAGACCCGGTTCCCGCTCATAGTATGTGCGGGACGCTAAATATCCCCCTTTTCGGAATAAGCTACACACGCACATACATCGACATAGAATTTTGCTTTATTGCACGACTATGAGTTATAGTCTATAACAGGATTTTTCAGTAAATACTGTTATATTTTTATCTAACATGGTGTTTTATTTACGTTTCACCGTAATTTTAAATAATTATTTCCCGCAAATTCGTGTTTTGAAGTTTGCAAGCCTAGTATAACTCTCAAAAAAGAAATATTTTTAAACAACACTTTTATTTCCGATTTCCCAAATTAGATCTAATGTCTCTACAGAATACCATGGTTAACTTCCTTTCCAGTTAAAGGTTGTAGCACACTTATCAGCTTAGTACCGTATCGCCCCCTTTTTCTGTGAAAAAGATGCGCTACGGTTCGTAGCCGCTGTTCCGTAGCGTAAAAATGAGGCCTTCCCTTGCCAATTAAATTTTGACAGATGAAATCGTAATTGAGCGACAAAGTTTCACCTGAGCTGATTCTTATTGTAATAATACCTACGTGTTGTGAGATTCCATTTTGAAATTAATCTACTTTACAAGTTATTGCTACTTTAATTAAATAGACTTTCACTTGACATTTCACGTAATTAACTGTCGTGAAGAGTTTCCTACCGAGTTCTTGTTGTAAAAACACTCCATTTTTAACTTAATCTACCGTACAATTGTCTGTTACTTTATGTACATTTTCACTTGACACTGGCAAAGTGCGTAATCTTTATGTGTTGCGATCGCCATTAATTTAAAAAAAGAAGAAAACCTGCCGTGAAGCCATTAAATAAGAATAAAATAAAAAAATGAAATAAGAGTTTTACAGAATCTTTAGACATATTCTTGCTAATCTGTGTTATAGAATAGCACGACATTTAAAAGGTAATTCAATCGTTAATTCCCGTTTTTACTCAAATTAATCATCCAACACGAAAGTTTAAAAGTGTTTATAGCACGACAGTTTAAAAACTATGCACAATAATCAATTTGAACCGGGATACAATAATTATTTCGTTCCCCACATTTCCTTACAAGCGTAAGCTGGATTGTGGTTAACCTCATAAAAACATGCGGAGTTACTCGTATTCTATGAGCTATTAAGTTGCAAAGGTCTCGTACCTGCATTGTGAACGTTCATTTCCTTTTGGAAAGTTATTTCCGTATTATGTTATGGGTTAACGTAAAATAATCAGAAAATTGTTATATTTCATAGAACGATGGTTCAATGAAACTCAGTTTGGGTTTCATGCTTAGATTTTTTAGAATGTATAACTCGATCTAGAATTAGGTTCGCCGAAAAGTCCATTGTCGGTTTTACAAATACCCGTTAAAAAAACTCACTTTCGCTTGATAATAAAAAAATGCCTTAACCTAGCAATAATAAGTTATCACCATTCGTTTATTCACATTTCAATTTATAGAACTATGGGTTTTTCAGAAAAACGATCATCGGCAAAACGTAATTCTGGATCGAGCTATAGGCTGTTTAGCAACCTGTTAACTATTTTGAGCACATGACCCATACTGGCAGATGAGGCTTTCTGTATAACCAAATGCTTAAAGTTTTGCTCAGTCCCTTCTAAGATTTTAAATTAATACATTATCTATAATATAAAAATGAATCGCAAAATGTGTTGGTAAGCGCATAACTCTACAACGCCTAGACTAATTTGGCCAATTCTTTTTTTAAAATGTTCGTTGAAGTTCAAGGATGGTTTTTACGGCGAGAAAAATTCGAATAATTTCTTTATGACAGGACGAAGTCTGTCGGGTCCGCTAGTTACAAATAAAATTGCCAATTTCATTACCCAGTGAATAGGTAATTATTATATTAGTACAACAGGCCTTGTACTGAATACCGTGGACTTGTTTGCGTCAACAAAACAACAGATTTCATGAGCATAGCCAAAAAATAAAAAGGTCTTAAAGTGATCAACATTATAACTCTCTTCTACTTCTTTTTTTTATTATTCTTGTTACTAGTTCTTTATTAAACATACACACACAAAACAGATCTGTTTATGGGCGCGATGCGCCGCAGCTGGGTCTCGCTCAGAAAATATTGCATATTTATATGTAATTTCCATAGTTATATTTTTGGTAAACCCGGACTGCTGAGATGATTTTGAAGGTAACATCTGTCCTGGTTGTTGGCTTTTGAGTGAGATTGTTTATTGAAGGATTGTTAGTTATAGGGTTTGGTGCCGCTTTTATGTATGTGACATCCTGGCAACCTATCACTATCTGGAGGCACTGCATGGCCCATACTGCCAGATGTGGCTTTATGTGTAGCAAAATGTTATCTGAGGCTCTGCTCAATCCCTCAAGGGATTACGAGTGTGATCGTATGTATGTATCTTAGATTTGTTATTTTAGGGAACTCTATAATATGTTTATATGTGAATAACATTAATTATCTGCCTTGCTATTATGTAAAGATCTCACTTCTCCTTCACATCTTACTTTGATTTCACCTGTCGAAGTTTAGAAAATTCCTTAGTTTTGTTGGGTAAACTGGAAATGAAATTAGCCGTATAACGAACTCACATTGATTAAAAATATCCTTTTTGTGTGAATATTTTTTCCACGCTCATTATCTACCCATATTAAGTTAATTAAAAACTTGTTATGGATACTAGATAACGGACAATTTTTAATATACCTGCATAATAATGATGGATATTTATATAAAATAACTTAAATAAATATATAAACAACAAATGTTCTTCAACAAATATTCGTGTTCATCACACAAATTTGCCGCTATCACTCGAACTCAGTCAGCATGATGTGTATGCAGCGATACTGACCACTCCACCACGACACGGCGTCATAAATTTGAAGGCACAGCTGAAGGGAAAAAATGTCTTGCAAATATTTTCCAATGTTACTTTTACCTACAGTTTATTCATAAACGGGTTCAGAGAGAAATCTCTGCTACTAATACTGAAAATATTGGAGTTAATATTCAATCTATTTATACAAACGGTATTCTTGAATGTGAAGCTTAATTTTAACATGACAAGTTATTACTCAAACTAATTGCTGTCTGTTAATTGGCTCTTTTGAAATACTTCCAACTAAATGCTAGTAAAACAAGAAAATGTTTAATATTAATAAACGGAAAGTGAATGGCATTAGTTAGCTGATTTAGAAATAAATTCTTTATATTTCACGGAGAAGCTCTTCCCCTTCATCTCAAGTGATGAAAAGGATGAAAATCAACTTCACCCGGAACCTACTACATTGTACTAGGTGGTAGGCCTGTATGCAGAGTCGTCTGGGTAGGTACCACCGCCATTCCTATTTCAGCCGTGAAACAGTTTGCTGTGTTTCGGATTGAAGGGAAAGGTAGCTAGTGTAATTACCGGGCATAGAAGGCATTTCATTATTGTTACTTGTAAGGCGACAAAAGTTGATAAAATGATAGTTCCTAGCCGTGCTGATTTAAAACAAGTTCTACCACCAATGAAATAGCAATGGACTGTAAGTTTTATTTTTTATTTTTCATATCTTACAGAATAATAAATAAATCAAATACTGTCGCCTCGTCTATCCAAAGCTCTATTACAGTCATGATTACAGCCAAGTAGACTGGACTTAGCAACTATAACAGACACCTCTTTTTAACCTACGTATTACGGAAACCACTATGCAGACCCTACATGGTGACAGAAGAAATAGCCGCCCACGTTCCTGCTGGAATGCACGATCTCCTGGTAACCTCCGGAAGACATTTGGTGCTTGGTGACTTCTTGGAGACATTAGGATGGCTGGAATGAACTAGCGTTATACCCTCCGACGCAAAACAGGCGCAACAGACGTCGATTTGTAGAGACTGCCCTGAAGACGAAGAAGTTATCAAATACAGTCATCATTCGTCATTCAAACTGCTCGAACTCATAAATAACTTAAATATTCGTGAAGGTGTTTCCGTTTTATTCTCTTTTATATACGATCTGTTAATGTTGTACTATTAATTATATCTTCCTGTTGACATTTGTAGTGGTGGGACATCCTAAAATAAACTCTGTTTATGGTATCGCTGCGGCCATAAGCGTGCGCGTTGCGTTGGATTCCTCCAGTGCGCTCATGTGTAAAGCGAAATATTTATAGTAATTATTTTATGTGCTAGTAATTAGTTGAAATTGCATTTATTGAAGGTATTGAAGCCAAAGATATTGAAGATGGCGCTGCGGTATTGCCTTCTTATAGTACAGTACAGTAAAGTTAAGCTACTATGTGTGCAGTTGATACTCGGATGTGTGATACTTTTTTCGTCTTGATTTTACTTCGTGTTTCATAAGGAACGTTAAGCTAGTGATCTTAGCTGATATATAAAATAGCAGTGGTAAAAAAAGTCGCCTCGGTGGCCGGGAATGGCGACTTGTAGACACTCTGACACCAGAATAATTTTAACCAAGTTAAGACAGAAGAAGAAGAACATTCACAAATATATAGTAGGGGAGCCCAGAGTGCTAAATTTGTAGTGTCTCCAGCGGTTAGAAGATCTATTGGATTGCAAAGATTAGATGCTAAATAATAAAAAAGCTCCTATGAAGTTAACCATTTTAGTGGTGGGGAGAGCGTGTATGAATTTTCAAAAATGTAAAAAAAAGTGATGAAAAAAAACTGTTCGAGCGCGTCAGATTTTGGAAGTGTAGATAGCCCACAAACTTGTGTCCACGGAGAAATATTAATCTGCCGGATCGCTCGTAACGAATAGCGATATAAGCAAAAAAACAAAACAAAAAAAATGTATTTTCTCCAGCGTGTCAGTAATTATAGGGACTTATTATTTAAGCCGTCACAAGTGTCCTCTTACTTAATCTGACGATTTGGACGTGACTAAAAGTCCCTAATCAATTTTTGCAAATGCAAAAAAAAATTGTGACTTTGCAATACTCGCGCGTGTCAGATTTTCATACAGATGGTTCAACTCGACAAACTAGTAGTACCCAGCCTTAATCTGACTATTTTGTGAAGGGATTTGTTAAATCTGACAATTTGAAAGAATTAAAAAAAAGTTCATAGCACAGGCCATTGCTGTAATTTTCTGCAAATTCCGAACGCTCTAAATTTTGCTTATTACACTATTATTGAGCTTTTTTAAGCTCAAAAAGAAAGCTAGTCTATACTTATGAGTTTATTGAGCAAAAAAGCTCAATACAAGTTGGATAAAACACAATTTATTGAAATTTTAAACTGTCATAACTTTTGAATAAATCAACAGATTTTCAGGCAGTTGACGGTAATTGATGTTTTTTGAGTTATATAGAGCATATTGAGAATACTATGTGATCAGATTCAAAATTTCATACAAATTTTCAATAAAATTTTAGGTCTTTTTTATTTTTATAATTAGTTTCTTTATTTATTCAAATTACAAACAGTGAAAAAAAAAATAGTTATAAAAGAATATTAAAATTTATTCGTCTTCGTCAGAGGATTCCTCTTCGACCTGTAAATTCAAGTCCGACACATCGTTTTCATCAAAATTTTGGGAATCTGCGGCTGGAAACAATAATGATATTTAATAACAATTTTTATTTATTTCCTGCCGTTTGTACAGCAATAAAAACATACCTGAATCTGAAATTTCTCCAAAAAGGCATCATGGCGGCCGAGAGTAGTGTATAGAATAGACAACACTTTATTTATTATTTTCGATGTTTCGGCTTGTCGAAATCATCGGATTATAATATTTTTATAATTTTTAAGTAATTTCCTTTGAACAAAAAAAAAGAACCGCGCTCGAACATTTCAAGGTTACGATTTTTTTTGCAACTTTGAAATTCTCTCGATCACTTCCGTCACGGTCAAATCGTCAGATTTTTATAATAATATCAATGTCTGTATATTATAAACCTAAATTGTTTTAATCTGACGCGCTCGAGCAGTTCTGAGGTTCGATTTTTTTTTACTAATCTGATCAATGGCTCAGAACATACGACACTATATTGAGGGCTCATACCTGCTGAAAGTACCTAACAAGGTACAAGGATTCTCCCTTACTATTAAACTGCCACGCTTGAACCAATCCCAAAATCCCCTCTTGGGCCCCCCTACTAATATAGTAGAATCGATTTTTGGTAATACATTTATGTTCGTATTATTGAATGAGTTTCAAGAATGAACGCCGACTTGAGCGTCCTACGTCTCTATCACTTTGTGCGTGATAGAAAGTGACAAACAATTCTTAAGACATGTTTGACTTCTGAGTGTCGTTTTGTAATACAGGCCCTAGTCTTGTCTCAGACGAACTTACCTCAACCCAAACCACACCACATCAATAAACTATTGGACTAATTTGTAATTAATAATTTAATTCGCAGAAACCACTTTTTCGTCGAACCAGCAGCTGGTCACCTCGCAAATACAGCGACAACGCAATCACATTGTTATTGCGCTATTCATACACCACTACTCCAATCAAACTCCTGTACATCCCTTCAAGAGGAACTGTACAGTGAGTTTGATTTCGTAACAGAGTTGAGAGACTACATACTATTGCATGTACATACTGAGCAATATGAATTAGTTATACCGAAATATACGTCAAATCATAAATACAGCGCTATCTCCGGCAACCCTTGACCCGTAAACCTTCGTCATCAGCACAATGATTTATTAGGGGACATCGCTGAAACATTGTGACATAAACAAAGTGAGGAAGTTGCGGTGAAACGGAACATTAATTCATTAAAACGTCGAGTCACGCAACGGTCCAGTTATTGGATATTTTTAAATACTGACACTGTTATGAATACGTCTCCGTAGATTTTATACGTTTATGAAAATCCAATTCAAAGAAATCCGTTCCTAAGCCTATCATCAAAATCTTTCATTCCAAGAAGAACTTTTGGACTATACTCTTTGTAGATGTAAAATTTACAAACCTACAAGTGTTCGTGCACAAAAGTTAAAGGCATAATTGAAGATCTTATGGCCTAAAACTATCACACACACTGAGCTTTGGAGGCTGTGTAGTCAGTCTATTATAGAGGATGACATCCGCTTCCGTGAATGGCGGTGGATTAGTCACGTATTGAGGGAACCCCAGAATCTCCGTTAGACAAGCTCTCACCTGGTGTATCACTGGTAAACGAAAGACGGAACGTCCCAAAGGGACCTGGCGTCGCTCAGTTGACTGTGAGCTGCGTGCCCTGGGGATGTCGTGGCAACAGGCTGTACAGCTGCACAAGATCGGAAAGCATGAAAAGCTGTCCTTCGAGCCCTATATCCCAGTGGGGGATAAACAGGAATTTAAGACGAAGAAGAATGTTTACAAATAATCTGTTACAAAATCTTGAAGTCTTGTCTCGCAAATATTGTTTTATATAGGAAGCCCTTGGCCTTCATCTCACCTGATGATCATTATTTAAGATGATAAAGCCGAAAGATGGAAGCGAGCTTCATCGAAACCCTCAACCTCTGAGGGATTGGCTTGTATTAAACTATCAGAATACTTACAATAATGCTGATAAATATTGGTGGCAGACTTAAGATTTTTCTTCTTTCGTGTCGATGGCTTCTTATTCTATTGTCCATTGAATTTTTGCCGCCCAGAATTCTGGCACTCGAATTGCAGGATCAGCAGCGTTCCACAGCTCTTCAAGCTGCAATTAATAATCGTACACATGTACTGATGCGCCAATCGGGGAGGCTCCTTTCGAAAGCATTTCTTTTAATGATGTAATGGATATGGCAATTTTACCTGCGTTAAACTGTATGGAATTTAGCGTGGTTGATTTCAAGAATACTTAACATGTTTGGCGGAATATTCTTGCAAATAAACTATCAGCAGAAGACTTAGCTCGCGTAAGCTCTGTAAGTAAGTTTTTTTTATAATTATGTGTATAGTATTAACATAATATTCTAATGAATATAGAATTTTTTACAAACAGTGATCCATCATATAACAAGACTTCCTATATACGTACGAGAAAGTAAAAAGCTTTCACAATTTAATAATAATGCTTAATTTAATAGGCACCCCAAAACTGATTGATAATGTATTTCAGAAGGTTTCCTGATTCGGAAACAATCCGTGTCTAAATACACTAAACTATCTCTGAAGCAGCTGACAGTAATATTGATTTACGGAGAGATAATATCACTGACGTAATTGTAATTAGTAGTGAAACAGGGAATTTCACGAATTTATCAGATAAACTAGAATTCAATTATTCCATTACAAAGGCGGTGTCAAATTACACGCAAAACTATCTGTGAAATTTAGTACGTCGATGTCATGAATTACTATAATATCGATCGAAGTAATCCAACGGCATTTGTTGTACTGATATAAAACCAAATTTAATTGCAAAACAGAAAGAACAAACTATGACAGTGTAAATTGCATTACTTAAATGCCACAATTAATTGTTATTTAATTTATATACTGCGTCAAGGGCTATGCAATTCGTGTCCACTTCTCTTAAAATATAATTTATTGCCATTTATTTACAAATTACTCTCTGGTATTTGTTGCTGGTCTTGATGACATTTAACCGAAGTAAGAGGCGAATGTAGCGTAGCCAGCTAGATTCAGAATTTTTACATAAACTTTATTGCTACCAAATAAAGTTTAAATTAGGGAGAATAAATTGTTATTGGTGTGAACACTGTATTGTATACTGGACCATTGCAAAGCATTCACTTCTTTAAATGCAGGGCGTTGGATGGGAAAGGTTATCCTATAATAGAATAGGTGATAAAATTGAAAGGGAAATTGGAAGGAAAGTCACGAGCATTTCCCAATCGGTCCATTGTATTTGCAGATGCTATCTTTGAATGGGACACGCCTTAGACGATTGGGAAGGTATAGTCAACAACACAACACTATGGTTAAAATACTAAATTCAATAAAAGAAAGCTATGGATAAAATTATGCATTATAGAAATGAAAAGTACTCACATTAGTAGAATGAGCGGAATTAAACTTTTCTGCAATGAAGTGTCTTTGATTTTCTTTAGTCAATCTGTTTCTAATAATCTACTTCTGGTAATAAATCTGACCTGACGATACTCGGTCAGTCGCCACCTCGTATAGTGGAAGTTGTCACCCAACAACAGCTTCCCCAAGCAGTGTTGATGTCAGATGATGAAACTTCAGCCAAATTTAACAAATAAAAATCCATTCAATTTCTCAATATATTGAAACTCTTAAACTCAGATGACCAAACGAAGATTGCAATAATATGGGCTATAGGCAACATTCCTTAAATTTTATTTGTTGGTGAGAAAAGTTAGAGTCAACAGCGATATAGCTAATAGATTTTCTATATAAATAAAGAAGTAGCATTTTGTTATAAAGCAAAAAACTTACATCCAAACTCAACAATTTTCTGGTGTTTGACCGTGATGACAAGACTGTTTGTCATTACTATTAAATAACAAATGAAATGAAGTTGACGTAAAATAGCGAAGTCAGTGAAATTATTTCCGCAAATTTTATTTCCACAAGTTATTAGCGTTAAAAATACCTCACAATATTAATATCGCTTAAATCTCTTAATTTGGATTACGGCCATCAAAACGCGATTTGTTATGACTGAAGTTGAACGTAACTTATTTTAAACTGTCTAAATTTAATAGCTTAAAGTATAAAAATATCGCCTATTTGTTTTTTATGCATTCTAATATTAAATCTAATCAATTCGCTGACACGTACACTTAACAATTTGATTCAAGTCTTCACGGATATATCTACTTAATTCACTGGACACGCGATATTATCACGTAATACTCTTGGACTAAACTTAATTTAGCATATCACGCTTTGTATTTTAATTTTAAAACTTACCTATATGGTGAAGTAAAATCAACTAGCCGCCATATAAGCCACTGATGTAAGGACTGCTTGATTTGATATTATGATCATGATTATTTACGCGTATTTCTTACGCATTCTTGTTTCGTAATAATTATATAATCTACGCTGCTGTAATACAGTTATGGTTTGTTATTCGATAAAGGATTATTAAAACATTTCATACGAATTTCAATGAATATACTTTATAATGCGATGTCGGCAGAGTAGAATATCATCACCCCATATCTTCCAATAAGTGTCGTAGAATGCGACTAATAGATCAGCAAAGGGTTATTATACCTTATACTCTGTCCAATAATCCGCCAATCTTGCCTAAACCTCCTATGACAAGGAGAGAGGCCATGTGTCTCAACAGTTGGTCGAACTATAAAGGCTTTATCATGGTATCTCAATCGACCTTATAAGTGCTCCGTTAACCGATCCTCATTGGTCAAGCGTGTTCGACTATTGCCTAAACCTTTTTCGATGTCAAGGAGAGGGCTTATATCCCAGCAGTGGGTCGAATTATAAAGTCTGATAGATGATGATGAAACATTAAAAATAATCTGTCATCAGTAGCTTCTATCGCCGTAAATACCATCGTACCCGTTTCTGTTTAAACTTTAAATCGGTGTATTGAAGTTATTGTCAAGGAACTAATAGACTGTTTATCTGTGGTTCGTGAGCAAAGTTTTGCAACATTGTCACTACAGTGAGTGTGAGGGCGTGGTTCGAGATTTCTGGGTTTGAAGCTTAGGGTTGTAGATAAGCGATTTGAAATTGAATTTATTTAGCGTGATTTAAATGTTTGAAATTAATACCAAAATGAATTATTTTGTAATTAAGTGATGGGACGGGACTAGAACAATTAATTTATTCGTTCCTTACTGTCAGAAGAAGAAAAGAAACTTAGAGGGCAAAAAGTCGAATTTTCTTAATTCAATACAAATCATATTTTCTTTACTTCAAATAATAAGCTTTTTATTCAATAAGTAGATAGATTATTTTTCAATACTCGTTTTTTGCCAAATGAAGTTTTTGATTGATTAATACAAAAACACTTTTCATAAAATAATCAATCAAGTTTATAGCGTAAAAGGTCTTGGCAGCCCTAGGGTCGGCGGTCATGCAGATGTAGCGATAGCTTCGCTAGCCTCTCGCCACTGGCAAATGTCACGAGCTGACCTGAGGAACTCGGGTATCATTATACCACAAAACACTGAACTAATGTTACGTAATCAGCATTCCTTTTATTGGTATTGATAGTACCTACTACCACTAAATGTCGCGGTCTAAGAAAGATATAATACAGAATGGATTTGATAAGATTGGACAGTATGTTTGCAGTTGGAAATTGATGCGACATTTCTTCTCCATGTCAGCATAATAATAATTATTTGATTAAAATAATTATTTCGTCGAAATGGTGGTAGGACTTTTGACGATTTAAAAGTACTTAGCAAAGTCCATTTAAATAAAGAGCTTTTTCATTCATTCATTTTATTCATTCATTAATACTAGAAAAATGCACTGAAAAAAAATCGGCTTGCCTCAGGCGGGACTCGAACCCGCATCTTCCGCAATCCGGGCGGCTGCGTTGACCAATGATTTTTTGATGTTTTTCAGTGCATTTTTCTAGTATTAATATTTACGCGTTTGTAAACGCAAAAATAAAACGGAATAGACTCAATGTGAAATAGTAAAGGATGCACAATACCTATGACTATGAAGTCGGATATGGTCTTAAATTAAAAAATCGTGAGTGACGTGTTTCCGCGAGTATAAATCGAATATTTATAACATTTATTAATATGATGTTTTTCCCAATTATTAATTATAATTCTTATTAAAACACTTTCGACATCAATCAACTAATTCATCAACTAGGCTTGCAACAACTGACCCATTTATAGCTAGTAATCTTTAAAACGATCAAAGTACTAAAGTTTAGCATCTTGATTGTTTTAAATAATTACCTACATATTTGTTTACCAGATGAATATTCATAACATTACTAACTAACAAGTGGGTTAATGGAGAACGTGGTGAGAAGGATTTCCACGTAAAATTTTTGTTTTATTAATTGCTACAAAGCATTTTCAAGCGCATATAAATGTATTGCCAGTAGGTACAATTCTAAGACTGGTTTCAGACTAGCGTTTTTTCCTGCGCGTATGCAGTCGTTTCAGCATAGTGAGAAAATCAGGGAGTTCACAAAATCCCTAGGGATACCACGAAATCGCGGAAGATAGCGAATTGTATTTGTTTATTACGTTTTCTTACTAAACATGTTTAGTGATATGTCGTTTCCCGTTTGCCTGCACAAAAGCGGCACCAACCCCAAAAGTTGACAATCCTTCAGTAAACAAACCAACGAACAGCCAACGATCAGGCCCGACGTTACACTCAAAATTCTCTCAGCAGTCAGCTTACACATTTTTAAAAAAAGAGCTTACTTATACGCGCGTATAAAACGCTTATCTGCAACCGGCCTAATATCAGTACCCTCCATTACGACAAACAATGATGACATAGTCCGTTACGCGCAGATGCATCGGAATGCAAACATTCGTTTACGGCGATATGTAAACAAAAATTTAATTGTACAATTATGCACACATTGCGGATTCTCTGTTGCGTCGATAACAGATAATGAATGCTGTTACAACAGCCCTATACGATATTTGTGGGGTGTTGTGCGGCGCCTTGCTGAATGTACCCATAATGTATTTAAAACAACAAAAATTGATGACCCGCTCACGTTCGTGACGTGTCCGGGTCGTGGACGGGACGTGTTCTGTGAGTAGTTGTCAAATAGGTTATTGCGTACTTTTTATATGAACTCGTTCAACCGTGTCTGGGCCGGCGACGGGGTTTAAAGGGAGTTTATAGCACATTTATCAGCTTGGATTTTTTTCCTCACCTAACCCCCTCCGCTGCTTCCCCTTTCCTTCCTCCACGGAAGGAGCGAAAGACAGAGCAGCGGGAATAGTTAAGAGAACCTTCTGGACAGCGGGGGGAAGGAGGGGGTGAATCCTCATGGATACCCTAGGACCGCGGTCCTGGGGTCCACGTCCGGAAGCCTCCTCGTGGCGGACCCTGGTAACGTGAGGAAACTTTCTCGGCGGGTGTATGGCTTTTGATGTCAAGTGTGTCGCCTTGGCATTAGAAGTCACATGCCATTGTCAAGTTGTTTTTAAAATGAAAAAAAAAAATTGAGTCTAGAGTAGAAATAAGAAGATTCCTATATCAGGGAAAGAGAGAGAGGTCTTCTGTCACAAGATGTGATATCATTTAATTTTATCAAGCTTTTGACAACGTAAGAAAGGTTGAAGGTAAAAAACATGTCCTTTATTTCTCTTATCTATGAAAACATCTTGTGTAAGGTAAATTACCAACTCGGGATTTAAACACTACTTTCACGTTGTTTCTTTATGACTGATACGGGTACACAAAGGTTTTTAGTATCCTTGAGGGCGCGACTGTAAAATGGGGAGTAAAGCGTGAATTCTTGTTTACGTTTTAGGTTAGGACGTTTTAAGTATAAATACATTAAAACTATAGCAGATGGGCTGACCATCTTTTTGGCCTACTCGTTTATATATGCCATTTATTTGTTAAAAGAGAGGAAAAATACATTTACGCATCGTATATATATCGTGAAGGCACTAGGGGCAATATTAAGGGTAAATCACTTAACACTGCAAGTGCGTTGCGATCCTGGGGACTAAGATGATATGCCTTTCATGCCCAGTAATTACACTGGCTACCTTTCCCTCCAATCTGAAACACAGCGAACTGCTTCTCGGCAGAAATAAGAAAGAAATCTCTACTAGACTTATGTTGTAGCGATGTCATTCAGCTTGCAGTGGCCAATTAGAGCCGTAAAGTGGACAACTCACGATCCCTCCATTTCCATCAGTTTGCGCAAATAATCCAAAAATTGATCAAACACACGATGGCTCCATTTGCGTCACTCTAATTTACTTTTTCTACGCAGTGACTTTGGACACGTCACAAAATGGATGTGGGATCGCCAACACACGACCGCGTTTGGAGTTATGGATTTGGATACACAAAAACCACGTGAGATTAAGAACACACCGAACTATTTTGGCTTATTTTGGAGTGATGGCTTGGCGTGATGTGGCTTGGAGTGAGCATGAGTTTCCCACTTAAAGTTTGGGCCGTGCAATGCCTCAATAGTGATAGGTTTCAAGCCTGATATCTAATGGCGGCATATTAGTTTTAAAAAAAAGGAACCTAAATTAATCTCGTTTGGTTGTAGGCATTTTTTGATAGCAAACAATTTGCGCCGGTCCGACACCCATGCTCCTTATTCGTGTAAATTACACTTAATTTGTGTTACAATACATTCATGTATAACCTAGTGCCTGAGTAACAAATTGCCGTCATAATTGAGCAAGAATTAAGTATGCATTTCATCAAACGCACTCATTACACCATACATTGTCGGCAGTAATTACTCAAGCTGTGCGCAATCGGGTACCTTTTTAAATTTATCGTATTGGGATAGTATCCTAAACTACTTTGTACTTAAGGCTGATCTATATATGCTCCTTTTATTATAACTTCTGTGTTACAATGTTAAAGCCGGCTTTTGACTATGGGATGTAATATATATCACATCTTGAGCTATATATTTCATCCCGCGATGGCTGTTCACACTGTAAGATATATCTTGGAACAGTTCAGCTTCGGTCACCATTGTGTTATCACGTTCTTTATAGTCGGTTTAAACGGTTGAATTCTGAAATATATAGATAATATGGACATTGTTTTGCTTGATTCCTACGATAGTTCATCAGACGACGATGATGCTGTATTCGATTCACATGTATCATTATTAACAAAAATATATAATAAACGTCGATTCTGGATATCGAATCATATTAGAAAAAAGAGAAAAAAAGCGCTATGACTATTTTCATTTGGAAATAGTTCTTGTGGGATTTCGAGTGACGTCAGCGCCGCACGAGCTATCGTAAGATGCGACCTCCGGATGCGACGTAGTGGTGGGGCGTGCCTTTGTTGCAGCGGTGCGCGCTCGACAGAGCTCCGTCTGGTTCGAGGCGTCGCCGAAAGTGGAGGAAAGGACATAGGCTATTTTTTATTGTGAAAAAAGGTTTGAAGTGGCTCAACGACATTTTTTTCGCAGAAAATTGTATTATTAAAAATGTTGGAAGTAACGAAAAATCGGTAAGAGAGACGTCGAATAAACAAAGTTTCTAGAAAAGTCATTGATATTTAGCAGCAAGAAGAAAAGTACGTCGCAAAACCAATCTTCGCACTATCAAGTTGTTAGTTTATACGTAGTTATTGATGTAATGGTTGTCGCAGATTTAGTGTTTCAAAGACACGTAGGGAACCCGCATGGGCAGGTCCCTGTTCATTATAGCATATACTATAACCAAACATCCTATTTAATCGGGACTCACCTTAAGAATATCGATTATTTCATATATATGTGTAAGCGATATATCGTAAAAATATTACAAGAATTATTGTTCATTCCGTAGGTATAACAAAATATGTTCTTAATTAGAATCGATGTAAGTCTTCCGTGATCGAGTTTCCTGAAGTTATTTTGGTGAAGGGCGGGTAGACGCGACAGAAACACAGAAGGAAGTGTATTTATTGGCGGGCTTCCGTTGACATTTCGAATATAAATGCGGTTGCAGTATGATTTGTAAAACGCATTTTTTAACGTATAACTTTTCTAAAAATGTATGTTGATTTAAGTTATTTCGGCCTTTACGTAACGCTTTTAAATCCAGAGGTCACGGATTCGTAAAAAAATGTGCGCGTTTTGGATGATAGCTTAGACAATACAACCTAAAGACTATATACGCAATTACGCGTTTTAGTTCGAAAACTAAATTCGTAATATCTGTCTGGTTACGGGGAGAGAACGGCTCGATTTGATTGGTTCTCTTAAGGACGCTTCATAATTTATCTTATCACCTTCGTCTGTGCTAACTAGTGACGGGCTTTACTTTTTTTGCACCTTTCAAATCGATAAGATCTGATTGTAAAAGAATTATGTTTGTTTATGTTTATATTTAATAACATAATAAAACAAAATCTAAAAATAATAACGATCGAATCGAAATCGTTATTATTATCTACGTGCTACGATTCTAGCTCGTATTGTCTGTGGATGATAGTGACGCTAATTTTGGTCTACCAGGTTTTCTGCACCTTATAACTGATATGTATTTTAATGTAGATCATACTTCGTAGTTATGTCTCAATTCAATAATATTATTGTTGTTTATATGTATATAACCTTTAACGTCTCTGAATAAAATTATATTTTGTGAAGCTTAGAAGAAAGAATAAGTCACCTTCGTTATTGTTGGCGACTGGCCACCACATTGTCTATTCTTTTATATTTACTATTAATAATAATAATAATATATTTCCACACTCACACCAATTATCTAGCCCGAAGTAAGTATCATTAAGAACTTGTGTTACGGATACTAGATAACGTACTTTTTTTTAATATATACATAATAATTTTAGATATTTTTATAAATAAACTTAAATAAATGTATAAACAACCATGACTCGCAAACAAACATTCGTGTTCGTCTCACAAACATTTGCCGCTACCAGGATTCGAACCCAGACTGCTTGATGTGAAGCCAGCTATACTGACCACTCCACCACGACGGCGTCAAGTAATCAACTTAGTATTATTATCTCAGCAGCAGTCTGGGTATACAACTGGTGAAAAATGATAAAACTCACTAGAACTCACTCAATACCTACCTATAGCTCGTTTTGCGCGATATTGATTAGTAAAACTATGCAACTGGCAGTGATTGGTGGGTCTATGAAGGGTTATGAGGATCTGGTTCATTCAAGTTCTTTATTATGATGACGACCATATAAAAAACCAAGCAGCGTTCACTTTTTATATCTCGCGCTTACATTTTCAAGTAACATAAAAAAATAATGAAAGAATAACTGCCCAGGTCTTTGTCACACAGAAAGCAGTGAAAAGATTTGGGTAATTTCACACAAAGCGAACTCACATGTATTTGCTAAGTGCCACCTTATAACGGGGGAAAAAACAGCACTGTTCATAAGAACACTTATTATGATGGTTTCGCAAATGTTCAATTACAAAATTTAATGGATAATAACATCTACATAAATGAACGCAGCTGTGAACCACTTCAGAAGTACGGATAACGATAATCGTTTCGGGAGGTATGCTAATCGGGTCAATGTGCCCGTTGAAGAGTCGGCGAAATGGGTAGGTTGACTGAATCCAATCCACTTTGCCTGATAAAAATACGGGAGCGACCCACTTCTCGTATGTCGAGCTGTTTTTTCATCCCACCTGTGACCTTAGGCAATAGACACAATGAGGGCTCCGATAATTTAAGCATAACATATTTTTTATGGCGGATTTTTATTGTGTCATATGAAAGTTAAAGAACCCCACCTCAGCACCTACTGCTCAACTGTATACATCTGTACGGTCTGGTAGAAACTAGTTAGTAACACAAATAATAGATATCATCATTGAGAGAGACAAAAGAGTGTTAGTATCTTCTTTGCATTGGTGAATACAAGAATACCTAAACACAAATTAGATATACTGGGTGTAAAAGACATGAAGAGTCAAACGAAAACCATGTATTCTATACATCAAAATAAGACATATTTCAAAAAAAATATTGCTGGGAAATGTTTTTTATTTTTTGGTTTTAAAAAAAATTGCAAATTGTACCACGCAATGTAAAGGGCCCAACTCGCACGCAACTCGCCAAACCGCGATAATTTTGCCAGACGGGCGGTCCCGTTCGTTAGTGTCCGTGCGCATCGAGTGAGCTACATTGAATGCTAACGTTTTGAATCCATTTTTTGTTATGAAATACTAAAAAAAATGATAATGTTTCTTTAGACAATAATTAAGAAATAATGTTTAGAATACGTTTTCATAAAAAAATGAAAAAAAAAATATGACTTTGACCTTCAATAAAATCGTAACTATCAATTTCCCAGGTATAGTCTAAAGGAAAAAAAATGTTATGATGGTGAGCAGAATACATGGTTCTCGTTTAACTGTTCATGTCTTTTACACCCTGTATAATATCAAATTTTAAAAATTACATACAAGAAAAATGCACTGAAAAAAATCGACTTGCCTCAGGCGGGACGAAAGTCGATGGAAGGAAGGAAGTCGATTTTTTTCAGTGCATTTTTCTAATATTAATATTTACGCGTTTGTAAACGTAAAAATTAAAATTATTCCTTAAAAATTACATTTTCACATTATCATATAAACAGGTAGTTTGGTACATGGGGTATAAAACGGGAATCAAAACATGGTAATACAGTCATATAAATATGGTGTTAGCAAAAATTTGATATTAAAAAATATGATTTCTCCATGCCATAACAGTTGAAATATTTCAAAATTATGTTTACAATTTTAAATTTTTAATACCATCGTAGCATTTATATGACTGTGTTAGCATGGGTAGGTGCCCGCTTTATACGTATCAAACATTCTGTTTAACTGGTATAACCTTGAAGCTGCCAACCGCATAACCGTATCTACGAGTACTTCTTAACTTAAACGATATTTTGAAAGTCGTTTCAGGCTTAGATAGATCGATTGAAGAATTTAGATTCATTTTAAATACGTTCGTGAGTTCAAAGTCAAACTTAAGAATTATTTGCTTTGTTTAAAATTCACACATAGAGTTTTATTAGTTGCAACACTATTAGTTTACTCTTGGTGTCTATTCAACTTTACTGCTTTCGGTTTCTCGCCAAAGAAAGTGACTGCGACATAAATGTTCAAGAACCTATTTGCGAAAGCAAGCAATTTGTGTTACTTAACTTCCGTCGGTGACATTGAAGTGAATTTGTAACGAACAAAACTGAAAAAATTTGGAAAATAAGCTAAACATAAATATATTTTTTAAAAATTGTGAGATAATATAGATAGTAACATGAAAAAACTAATTACTTAAGTCCTGTATGAAGATACATTTCCTCAACGTTTATTCCAAAATGGTTAAAAATAAAATTCGCGTTCACCCGTGCGAAGCCGGGAGGTTCCGCTAGTAATGTAAATATATAAAGTCAACATAATATAACCTAGTATAGTATTATATTATCTGGGATGTAACTATGTTAAATAAATTTATTTCATTTCTCATTACGAATGCAACTCTCCGTTTACTTCTCGATATTGAAGATATATGGGGGAGAGCTTCCTTAACTCAAATTTAATGACTACGCTGATTTATTTTTTATGGCCCGCGAATATTTATCACCCTATAGTGAAAGGAAATGAGGAGGCCAATGGCTCCACGGCCGTGCATTCTTGTAACTATCACGAACTAGAGCTGTCAAGTGCGCGGTCGGTACTCGGATGTGACCGGAAAATTTTCAATTCGGTTTTCCTCCGTGCTTCGGAACGCAAGTTAAGATGGTGCTGCCGACTGCAGTCGAAAGATACAAGTTCCCAAGAAGGGCTGGTGTAAAAGTCGCGAAACAAGTTAACTTACGGTTTTCATCGGACCACACAGCAAAAAGACCTTATTATTTCACCCTTACGTTGTGGATATACCTCCCATCCGCACGAAGCGCTTTGCTTCCTCTTTCACTATGCGAACAGCTAAGGAGTGGAACTCGTTTCCAAGGTCTGTTTTCCCGGATCAATATAATCTGGATATCTTTAAGGCCAGAGTGAACAAGCATCTTCTTGACGAGCGTGTACCATCTTAGGCCACATCTTCGCTTCAGATCAGGTGAGATTGTGGCCAAACGCTCTGCCTATTAAACATAAAAAAAACTTTTAGTTATATGAAGTTGGCCTTGCACTTGATAATACCAAAACAATCATTTTTGTTAATGACCATCGAGGTGCCTATAATATTCCAAATTTTTTTTTTCAACTGCTTCTTTGATTGTTATTTTGAACGCTGATAGTGGATTTTTTATCTCTACAATTATATCATTACCAACCAAGCCATCAGGAGTAGCTACCAAAAATGGTATATCACTGTCTATAAACAGCCCAGATGGATTTATTTGCACTCCTTCTCGTACTGCGAGCTGGTTCGTGTGAGAGCGCGATCGTGAAGAGCGATGGCTTCATTGCCTATACCATATTTTATTGAATTGATTGGTCCTAAAAGTGTAATGCCAAATCCTATAGCAGTGTTGTTGATATCAACACGTACTGCCCCGACCCCAAATAAGTTGGGAGCAGGGTAGGGCAAAGAGTGTGTAAGGAAATAAATACTTGCGATAATTATGAAAAAGAGGAAAATTTAAATATTGAAAAGAAGCCATGCCGTTTAGGGACGCCCGAAAGAAGCGAAGCTTTATGTGCTCAACAGTCCGGGTATACCTTATTATTGAAAAAAAATATTAGGTTCTACTTTCCTTTTTATAAAACGTTACAATTTTGGTGCTCGTATCAACAAAGGTGGGTCATTACACAGCTGTTTGCTTACGTAATAACTTTCCTCCGTCCTTTCCAGAGCGCAAGAATAATTTCCTCTGACTCAACGTTTTTGAGGTTCCCTGTTTATTTTTAGATTTTTAGCAAGGTTATTTTATTGTGGCCTATTGTGGCCAATGTTATTAGGGCTATGCGAAAGCGTGACTTCGCGTAACGACGTCTTAATGTCACGTTGCCTTCGCTAAATTTTCGTGAGTCCAAGTATGTATGTTGTTAACGTGTCCTCTTTTTAGAATGAGCTCTTTCGTGCTGTATAAGTAAAGAGGATAATATTATGCACTATGCAATAAAATTTCTTCTTGATATTTAGATAATAGTGTATCAAATACCATCAAGGGAGGGAGTAATTTCTGCAAGAACTTAAAATTAATAGGAGATGTAGGGAACTGAAACTTGGCATCTTCACTATAAGAAGAGAAGGGAAGAGATAGTTTTATGTTTTCTTGAATAATTTGTTTCCTAACAAAATTAGGATACACTAGCACACTTTGCTCTGTGTAAAAGCATGTATATAAATACCTATATTAATAAAATATGCTAAATTATTATTTATTCTAGCTCTTCTTAAAAACCTGGAGACTATTAGAACTGCAAATAATTCGAAGCACGTTGTAGCGCGCTTTAATTTATTTATTCGATTCGAGACCATTTCACAGGAATATTCCATATCGATGACAACTTTGTTAATATTATAAATAAATTTTAAATGAAGAAGTTCTAAAATTAACTGGGGTATAATTAAATCTAATTTTAACAAGCGAGCTCTTGAAAGCTTTAACAAAACTGTGGCCCAATTTTGAATATAACGGAGGGTACGCAGTTTCATAACTTTCTCGGAAGTAAATGGCCCTTTATTATATCGGCTAATGTCCTTGGCCAAGACAATTTCCTCGTCGGCCTCCTGATATCACTTGCATTAGCGTCGGCAAAAAGTATCTTGATAGTAGTGATACGAGGAAGAGATTTGTGGTCGCAAGGAATGGCATGTAAAATCGTAGAAAATGTAGGTTTAGGTTATGGAACGGGTAACAATATTATAACTATAATATATATCAGATGGGAGACATCCGTTGTTGAACATAGGATCAAAGATCTCCATTCCAATCGGTCCTCCGCTGCCCGCATCTTCGCGCCCCTGGTACCGGTACCTCGCTTATATTCATCACTACCCTGCAGGAAAAAAGACGAGCTTTTGTCCTGCAGGCTGCATCGCGTTGGTTTGCTTGGGTCCCGTCCCGCAAAATATTATTCGGAGCCCCCTTAGGCATTATGTTCATAAGACCACAAAATAGTGTCAGGTTATCAATCTGTTGCCAACATTAGACATCTCAGCAGTGCTTGGAAATTTAATTAAAATACTAATAATATGTTATTAATTAAGCCCTAATAACAATGTGTACCTACACTCTAAAGTTAAATCTAAATGTCCCATTACATGAACCTTCAACTTCCTTGATTAACTTAATACCGACCAATTAAGTCAATTTTAAATGATTGGAATTATTATAAAGCACCTTTGCTAAGTATACAATAAAGAATATTCTATTCTGCTAGTTACAAGTCAGAATATCATTTCCAGATTAATCTAGTTACTAAGTCAGAATATCATCCTGCTGTAGCATAAAACACTTAACGTGCCCCTTTTGGCCAATAAACGACGTAAAGTGAGAAACTAACAGCCTAAAACGATAAAACTACCCTTCCTAAAACCCAACCCTAATCCACAAGCTGTGGATTTACCGAATAATAAAGCAGGTGAAGGCAGCCAGCGGAACGTCTCCGGCCATTAAGGTTCCGTGGCCACTTGACCCGGTTGCCATTGTGACTTCGTCGCGAGACAAATCGGCCCTTTGTTATCACTTCGCTTGCCTTGCAACAGACGCGAGGCGACAGAGTGAGAATAATGTCACCTTTGAGACGTCTCCACCATGATAAAATAGAATTTAAAGGTAATTAAATACGAGTGCAACATTTTTTTTTATAAAATGTCTAGCAAACGACTTGTGAGTCAGGCTTGCTTGTGCTAACACTTGTATTCCCCAATTTTATTTACACAGCGGAGACGTGGACAATGCGCGAGTTGGAAAAGGGAAAGATAGATGCTCTGGACATGTGGTGCTGGAGGAAGATGATATCGTGGACGGCATTCCGCACCAAACGTGTCAATTCCTCAGGAGCTCGGCATCACGCAGCGTCTGTCGGCCGTAGTAAAGCGTCTGTCGCGCATACTGCAGTACTTTGGACACGTCTCTAGGCAAGATAACGACTCCATAGAGCGGTTGGTGATACAAGGAAAGATGGAGGGAACCAGATCGCGCGGCAGGTCGCCAATGCGCTGGAATGACCAATTAAAACCCGCAGTGGGTAGCCACCTGTCTGACTGCGTCAGACAGTCTGCCAACAGAGAGAGATGGCGGGAGATCGTGCGGAGAGCTGTGCCTCTACCACCGACGTGAACGCCTCAACGTGACCACGACCGCTCTGCCAAGAGCGAAACGACACAGAAGAGAGCAAATTTCTACCTGATGGTAAGCAGAAGTGGAGTCCGAATGCAAAGATAGCTCGAAGGGGGCTAGGACGGAGCACCCTCGCCTTGCCGACCTGCAAGGTTCACGCCTCATTTGAATAACCCAAGATTGTAAGGAGGGAACACTTTTGTTGTTTTCTTGACACATTCGGCATTTTGAGTTCATCGTACTTATACTATGTCTCTTCTAGGGTTTTAACTTAGAACACCCGACCTGTGACAGTACCTCTACCTTTAAGACCTTCTTTTTTTTGTTGACGGGGAGGTCAAATGCATTTACGCATCGCCCCTTTTTTTTGTTGACGGGGATGTTAAATGCACTTACGCATCGTCCCTGCGGGGTGGTGTCAACCGCTGGGGATATGTTGGACTCGAGGTAAAGGCGTTTCCTCCATACCCACTAAACATCCTCCACGGCCTGACCTACAGTGCGGCTCAGGATCTGCGCACGTCAGCGCAACTACACCGAGACCGTCCCAGCCCTGCCCGTCTAGGCACTCTTTGCACCAATTGGTGGCCAGCAGCCACTTCTCCACCGACGGCTGCTCGACCTGGCGCGTCCTCCTGACGAGGACACCGGGGGCAAGAACCTGAAAAGGGCCGTCTGGAACTAGCCGAGGTGGGAAAACAAAAACAACTCGACGATGGCATGTCACGCAAAAGCCACACACCCGCCGAGAAAGTTTCCCCACTACGTTACCAGAGCCCGCCAGGAGGGGACTTCTGAACGTGGACTCCTCCTTTAAGAAGACCTGGCAAACGTACCAAAGCATTGGCAGCTAGCTGAATTAGCAGTGTGAAATCGCAGTTTGAAATTACGCTGACTACTTACTTATTTTGCTTGTTTGCCAAGAATATAGCATAAAAAATTTAATTAAATCAAAACCTGCAGCAATATGTTGACATATTCCACCTACCCTAAATAAATTAGGACCAATATAGGACGAGGAAGAAGAAGAGAAAATTGATGTGTTCTATTGATCATTCCTTTCATACTATCTTATTTATGAGGATACGGCGACCATGTCTCCAACGGAGAATATTTTTTCCTACCCCTATTTCTTATCCGACATATATTATATGATATAATAGAATGTTTGGTAATAAAAAGAAAAAGACTATGTCTCTACGTTGTCGACATACAATGAAAGTTATATAAGAATTTTGAGAAAAAGGAAAATGTACATTTTTTTGCTATGTAACAAAAAAACATTCTAAAATGTCATAAAGATCGGAAAAGCAATAGGGTTACTAAAACGTTGCTCGCCGTACCATCTTCTTAATCTTTCATCAAAAGGATGAAATTTCCAGAAAAGAGAGATCAAACTGCTTAACGTAGCTTCGTCTATATTATCTCCGAGTAGAACCACAAAATAACGAGAATGCAGTAGATAAGCTTTGCACAATACGTGTTTAATTAGCGCATACCCACTCGTCACTCACGGACAAGAAATCGGGATTACTTAAATCAGAGGTTTGAAAGGTACAGTAGATAATTTTTGTATGTCTTGTCATATTAATTATTCGTACATAATTGTGGCAACTATTACTATACAAGCGCTGATGTTGCTGTAACATGGTACTAAAGTGTTAATCTATTTGTGAAGCTGAATGTATTATGAACGAGCGTATTTAAAATAAAATATAATGGCGGGTTTCAATAACATAACTACCGACAATTTCCCCTTTTCTTTTAAATAAATGGCGTTCGCGACACATAAAGATTGCGCATTTTGAAAATGTCAAGTGAAAATGTACTTATAGTAACGGGCAATTGTACGGTAAATTGAGTTAAAAGGGGAGTCTCTAAACACGTGTTTTTACAACAAGAACTCAGGAGAAACTCGACAATTTTCCTTGGTAACGGTAGAATTTTGACATATTATATTTTGTAAGGGATATCTGTCAATATCATATGCATAGTGAGCAAAAGTGTAAAGATAAATTATTTAAATCGGTCCTAAGTAGATGAAATCAAAACTACTTACTTATATTATAAAAAAAGAAAACTCTGCGTGATTGTAAATAGGCATTTAATTTGTCAGTCAATTTAAAATCACAATAACATATGCGGAACTTTATTATTTTAATCTCCACAAACATTGTAGTTATAAAAGTAGTATTAAAATGTATAAAACTTAAAAATGAAACTTGATTAGTAAAAATATTTGTAAATCAAACTAAATTGTACTTGTACTGGTGTCTAATTATATTCATTATTATAACAGTTTACCTTCTGTACCCTAATAATATTGTGGTCAAACTCAACCATTTCATTCATTGTCTCCGAGTACATTGTCTTACGTAACTTCCCTCTTAACACATTTTGTTGACGTCAAATTGTGTTTTAGAATAACACCATTAACCATTCATCAAGTCCAAGTCCTCGAGGATTTCCTTTGTCGATTTAAACTTTGAGCATTCGTATGTAAATTGAATCATAACAATTCATACATTTCGTAAGTGAAATATGTTTATCTTGTTATTGTTGGACACTTACATTGTTACGAAAATATGCCATTATAATTTTTGAATCATTGTGATTACTCATTGTTAATAAAGATTCAATTTGTTTATGACTAACATGTACTTGTATTTCACCTTGGCGTGAAGCTAGCCTTTATGGCCCGTAGAAAAAGTAACAAATAGAAACGATAATGATACTTATCGAGAACTTATCGCACATAAAATTAAAATGTATGGGCTTGACTTAAACGATTTTTAAATCACGAGGCCAATCGTAGTTCTAAGTAAGTTGGTATGGTAGCGAAAGCAAGATGTAATATAACCAACAAAACCAATCAATATGGCCGATGATGACGAATTTCGACATCTTTTAGTTAAAAAACGGTTGCCATTTGTCGAAGGCCTCATACTGGACGGCAGCGGTCGGTGGCGCGGTGGCGATAGCGAAGCGCGAAGCTCAATCCTTACAGATTGCGCCACGACCGACAAAGAATCGATAAGTACTCATTAATTATAAAGAATATCACCGTAAATTTTGAAAAAAAAAAAATAATTTGGAACAAGTTTACTTGCACAGCAATTTAGTATAAGAACATTTAAAAATTTGTAACGTCCATTTTAGTGCATTAAAAAACTCATTATCGTGCACCTTTAAAATAGGTCTTACCACAATAAAAATGGACATAGCTCGGAAAATTATGCACATTCTACAAGTTCTTAAAATGCTATAGAAAAACAAATCGTCATGAAAACAGCTGATTTGGATTTTCTTATTGCAAAATGTCTTAAAAATCGAATCTGATTCGATTTGTAAAAGTTTTACTGATCAGAGGAATTTTGCCTAGTTTAAAAAATCTCTTGAGTTAATGTTACTTGGTATAGAAAACTAATTTGAAAGCTAGATAAATAAAGCCATGTAGATCATCTTTACACAATAAACTGACCTTGGTCTAAAATAGAGCCGTAGTGACGATGAAGACTACAATATTTGAAACCCCGATGGTAAATCTGGGACCCATAAATCATTGCGCGTAAGCTGTGAAGTTTAAATGTACCTAAGTCTTATCAGAAGCAATATTTCACAAAAGCTCGCAGAAGTACGGCGAAAATTCTTTACGCGGAACCAACATAAATCAAGTTGGGGAAACTGGGCATTGTGTCTGGTACAAGGTTTATTTTCAACGGAATAAAGTTCATATTTAATCAGCTGCAGCTAGTACAATAGTGTTGTAAACAGTACATTTAAGAGGCGTTGCTCTTTGCAAACTTTATGACTCTGTGGAAAGATACATTTCTCATTTAGGAAGATAGTGTAAACAAAATGTTAATTAAGCTACAGAATTTTAAAACATGTTAAATAACAAAAAGTTACTAGCTAGCACTGCACCAATACATCATCACCTTAGAGAAAACCTAAAAATAAGAGCGACCAACAAACATTTTATTAATAACAGGTTTTAGTACTTATTGTTCTATTAATGATTTTCTTAGGATAAAGTGAATTTTTTCCAAGCAATATTCTCGGTATGTTTCGAGTAAAGCTCAGAAAAACAAGGGATTTTAATAAAGTAGATATCGTCGAGTCGTGCCTTTTTTCAGAAGCATGCATTGCCTTCAGTTGCTTAATTATATAAGGACTACTCTAATGAAAAAACTAAGAGGAGATGAAATAAGGAAAACTGACGGGAAAATTCTGTACTAAAAGATCTTATATTCTTTGCACTATTCACAAAATGACAAGTCAAATTGACCCAATAATCCTTCTCTACGGCTCATCTGAGACAAGGGACGATAAGATATGCATGTAAAGGGATTGTCAAAAGGTCAGACATAAAACTATATTTGATGTTGCCGTTCCTGGCTCAACCCAAAGTGGATTCCTACAAATGGTTTGGTAATACCTAAAAGAAAATGTGAACTCGTAACATGGCGGCGTAAAAATGGCGGATACTTTCTGTGATGATTATATTTTAAGTTGTTGAGTTCGATTAACCTATAAAGTTTTCCTTATCTCTGCAGCAAAATCAGCTTGCTTTTGTTATTTTTGTTAAATTTACATAAGTAGGGATCCAAAACTTGACAATTAGAAAAAAGTTGTATATTTTTCGTTAACTACTCGTCTCATAAATTAAAGAGTAATGATTTAAAATAATTCAGAGATATAGATCATTTATTACCTACATAACATCAAACACCATCAAGAAAGTATAGTGAACGAGCAAACTGTCGACTTGTTAGAAAATATTCTGTTATTTTGTTTTCTAGATTCGTCAATAAATTTATTCAAAGGCCAATTTCCGTCCAACTTGGGACGGTTTTACTAGTAGTAGGTATAGCTTGGGCTCACCATTAGAGGTAGGAGCGTTGTGATCATGCATGATGAATAAAAATTTATTGTGTAAATAACATAAATATTAGAAATTAATATTATGATTAAAAGAAGTCTAACACATTTATTTGTTATCTAACATTTGTTTAGTAATATTGATTGGTTTTGAATACCAAAACTTGAATTGACTCTTTCTTGAATATTGTCTTAATGTATCCTGATTTTCACTATTATGTTGTAACAGATAACTGGGCACACCAATGGGCCTCAAATCAACCAAAACTGACAGTTTTAGTTTTTCATTGAAAAAACATGTTCGGCTGTAGGTAGGTACCTACTATAACTTATTTCACCCATAAATATCTATAGCGAGCAACTATTCGGTACTGAAATTTATTTACCCACTTATTACTTAATACTGACCTAAGACTAATGTCTTAGGTCAGTATTACAGAATGACACTCAGAAATCAATAATATCTTGTGAATCGTTTGTCGCTTTCTATAACGCACAAAGTGTTAGAGACATACGACGCTCAGTACGGCGTTGATTCTTGAGACTCATTCTATAATACTAGCCTTAGATTCCCGCTATTTATTGTTTACTTACTTATAAGTACAGTCCAAGTGTTTTAATAAAACATTAAAAATGTAATAAAACGCCGGTCGCGAATCTCCAATACTAAATCTACATCAATTCACAGTTCCGTTTGTGTTGATATAAAATTCTCCTAAGTTATACAGTCATAAATTAAGTATTTAATTTAGATAGGCAACATAATTTTATTCCCATGTTTACACGCAATATTCTCTTAGTGAGTATACTACTAATTAGAGTTCCCATTTCCTATAAAGCGTAAAAAGTTAGTTAAGCCTCTAATAACGAACGACTAGAGCTTTTTCCGAGCGTGAGTCATCTGTGATTGATATCCTGAGGCGCGGGAGTTGCCATCAGTGGTTGGACACGCGTCATTAGGAAGCAGGCTATTGCTAGATAGCCTGCGTGTGCCTATACAGGCTAAGGTACAACCTGGGGAACAAGTGCTTAGAGTTAGCTCAATATATTTAGTATTTAATTTCAAATATCACGTTCTTAATCATAGATGAAGCTGGAAGTACGAGTCACGCAGTGGTTAAAAATAGTGACAAGTTGCCAGCATGTCGCCTACCCTTTTCAAACTGCCCTTGCCAACTACATTATTATTTATGAAGTATTTAAAATTGCAATAAATAGTGATAGTAAAAGAAGCATTAAACCCAAAAGTTACTTAACCTTTAGCGAAGGAACAACCAAAAGCCCACAAACAAAACTGATTAACAGCTTAAAACAATTCAGCAGTCAAGGTAAAATACAGGCATAATATATACCTACACAGTTTATACCGGCAAAATTGAAGATGGAGTCACTTACACAAAATCACGCTTATAGTCCCAAGAGGGATTTAGCAGAGTCTTAGATAACATCTCGTTACACATAAAACTACATCTGGCAGTACGGGTCATTCAGTGCCTCCAAATAGTGTTGCCTACATAAAAGGGGCACCAAACCCAAAAAGTAACAATCCAACAACAACAAAAAGCTAACTAAAGTCATAAACCAGGGCAGACGTTACATTCAATATCATATCAGCAGTGCGGACGCGGGGGATTCAGGTGCACTTTGTTTTTTGAACATGTTTGTAGCGCCACAGAAGTTTTACAATACTAAAACGTTAAAGATGCACCTTTTCAAAACCTTTTTCTTATTGTCAGGGAATTTTTCGACCTTCATCTCAAGATGATAAGGCTGATGAAGGTGGAAACAAGATTCACATCGAACCCACAACCACCGAGAGACTGGCTATCTTGTCACTGACTTGAAATAACGCCGTTAACACTATTTTTATGGCGGCTTCGATTTTGATAAGATGGTGTTGGAAAGCCCTACCACAAATCTGATGTTTGTTAAAATCTCCAGTGAGTCCAGTGTTCCAACTGTAAGAAGGGGGATGAAATCTTGCATCATAATAGTCAACATCGGGATACATCACGACAACATTCGAGAATGTACAAGAGCTGTGATTTTTTTTTATTTTTTTTGATTGCAGATGTTATTTAGAGCGAGGAGATTTCTGAAAATATAGAGGACAAACGCAATCGCTCAATATTCAGTGAAACTGTATGAACTGTTCCAAGGCAACTTAAATTACAATGTTTTGAATAGAATCAAAACATTGTAAGTACTTTAAGTTGCTTGTTGCTTTGCTTTAGTAAATATTATTATGACGAAAGAACTTTTGTCCCGACTTGTACGGACATTTAAGTTGAAGACGCACTAGAAAAGGTAGCTACTTGTAATTGCTGTAATTTTATGTTATAAAGGATAAATTAGATCCATTATGTTCATAGATTTGTACCGAAGATATGGCTTGATGAAATAAGGATTTTAATCTAGATTAGTCTTCAACACAAGAGTAAAAAGTAAAGGGTATTATAGAGGTACATTTGACCGCAAATTAAATTATAGAGATATTTTTGACTAGTATTTTGTTCAGACGTTTATCTATATTTATGTTATGTTTCTTTATAAAAAGAAAATATCTAGATAGATAACTCTAGGATCTATAGAGATACTTAAGTAAGTCTTAAAAATAATTTAAGTAATTTAATTGAGTTTAGAATACAATAGGTATTGTGCTTTATCGTGATCAAACTAAAAGTTTGTAGAAAAATCGAAAGACATTTAGTTATATTCCTCGTTTATAATTATGTAGGTTTTAAATATGATTAAGTGATCTAGAATTAATAAATCGAAACACACATTAGACAGGTACTCACAGTATGGAACTTAAAATATTTGTTTAATATTTAATTTTTTTGGCGCTTTTTTTGACGGCACTTTCCGGAGTGATTTACAGTACTTAATTTATATCAAAATGTTTGAATACCTTGATGTTATTAAGATGACAGTATTAAACTTTGACGATATATTCTGTTTTGATATTAAATATGTCAAATGTCCTTTTACCTTATGGCGTATGCCACAGCAACGAACTGCATGTAATTACTTCCAAGCAACCAGGTGACGCGTGTATTGAATATCGTCAACAGTTTCTGGTTTCACTACACGTTAAAATTAAAAACAAATTGTTTTTTGAAAATACATACCCAAACATAATGATGCACAGAACAGTTGCAAACAAAATATTATCTACATCTTTAATTGGAGTTTTTTTTTGGAATCTGGTCTTTCTCTATTGTTATGCCACACAAAGGAGGTAACTATTATGGAAATCATACTTAGTGAGAGTAGAAAGACAGTAGAGTAGAAAAAAATCAAATTAAGAGACATATTATTCCCCGTATATTCTCTCATAAAAGATAAAATATGACTTAAAGCTTACACCCAGGCTAGTAGGAACATAATCTCATTAACACAAAATCAGATATTAATAACTGCGACCTCTTGTCACTATCGGTGATTTTCTTAGTTACTTATTAATTCAAAGTTTTGTCAGTCAATTCATTTCCTTCCATTTCGTTCGCTCCACCTTCTATGCATTTGCAATAAAATGAAGTAAGGAGAAACATAAATACCTTCGCCAGTTGTTAAAGTTAAAATATATGGGTTCAGTGTCTCATTCAATTCCTATAGGCCGCTTAATTGCATAATCTATTTTAGTACATAAAGCGTAAGCAATCAAGACGCTGTTTATCTAATCCTGTGAGCACAGAGAGTCGTTGACATCAATTCCCGGGTTCTTATCGTCTAACGGTGGTGTTGCCTAATGATGATATAGGCTTAGCTCCTGACGACGTAACGAGCGCAGTTCGGGGAACTAAGAGGCAGGGAACACGTGTTTTGCCTATACCGATGATAATGGAGATTGGCACATAGCAATTACTTTCTTAGAAATCAGTTTTCAAGCATGACTTGACACAATGTTGTTGCTGAAATTGCTTATAATACCAAATGTTGTTGCTACAGAATAACATAACCTATGAAATCTATGAATAAGAATGCTTCCAATTAAGAAAACTCGACAACAAGCAAATGATCATCTCATAATTAATTTCCGCTATCCATGGTTTATTTTATTTGTTTTATTGACTTTCCAGGGAAAGTCCACTCCGTGTGGTCATAAAAAATACAATGAAGAATTCTAAAGATTTCCTATGGCGTGTTATAGGATTCCGGTTTCGTACATTTCCTGTAACTTTTATATCACCAGAAAGTAAGTGAAGATAAGAATATGTCCATAAAAGACATCGTAGGTACAGTCTCCATTTCACACTGTCGCCTAGTACCTAAATAACACTTCACATCCTTCATAGGAGACTGTCCTAGAGGATGGAGTAAATGCATATATCTATGGGAACAGCAGACAACAGGCCGGCCTTATCTCGGGTGGGTGGGCTTACAGGGCACTATGCCACAAACCATATGCTCAACAAAATGCAAATTTGAACAACTTCGTATTGTCATGTGGACATGACCGGGAATACATGGAACACCTTCAATATCCATAACCGGAATAAGAATGAATATCCTGGGAATGGGTTATCCAAGGCCAGAGCATTACGGGCTCTTCAAGCCCATGTACATACTTAAGCTGATGGCCTACATATTCAAGGAGCGACAATAGTAAAAGGAAACGGGATGCACAAAAATCAAAGTACACCGTGAGGAAAGTCACGGCCCCATCATAAGGTAAGATAAATGATGATAAGATAGGAATAAAAGCGAGCTTCATCCGAAACCCTCAAACACTGAGGATACTTATGTAGGTGACAGGTCATCGATGGAGGCTTAGGCAGTAGTCCATCACGCTTGCCCTATGCGGATTGGTGGATGGAGTATAAGATGATCAATACCCCTTTGCTGATCCATTAGTCGCCTTCTACGACACCCATTGGAGGATATGGGGTGATGTTATTCTATTCTGCCTTCATCACATGGCTATATTAGTATTATTTATATAATTATAATAACATATTTATTTCGACTCTGATACGATTAATCACTGTGTTGTATCTACGCTCAGTCTATATTGTTTCATCTCAGATTTGAAATGTCAACAAAAATATTAAAATATTTGATTATCAAAATCAAAGGTACAAAAATTGGGCCAATTTAATGATTATCTCGTTATTTGAATTCGATTAATTCGGATATTCTAACGCTTTGGAGTTTTAGGAGATTACCTACCTACTAAATGTAATTATGGCTTATTTGACTGATCGTCAGGAATTCACGTTTGATTTTCCTATTATTCTTTTTAAGGCTTTGATCGCGTGTTGTTTCATCGCATTACTTCGCGATTTTAAAATGTTTAAATTTCTTCTCTATACAAACTCTCCCCTCAATAAAATACTTACCCATTATATATACCGCTATAACATTAAAATATAACAACTAACCAAGAAAACTTTGTATAGGTACTCTGTATTTTAACTAGCCTAAATTTAATGTTTGCTAATTGTGTTGCCAAATGTTTGTGTTGTCTTCTTGCAGGTTATTTAACAGTGAATAGAACTCTTGGTTGTGGTTTTAACTTTCGTAATATCGCGATAAGGCTCTAGAAGTATAATACTCACCTTAACAATTTCTGTGCCTTGTAGGGGCTTTCATAGGCGATGCTGGGCAAGTCCATCCATACGCCCATTTTGTTCATTGACTTCTGATGAGCAATAGACACATTCTAGAAAGTTATTACACCTACAAATTACTATTCCGAATTTAGGTTCAGCAAGTTACAATAGTGGTCTTCGGATTCATTTAAGTAGTATTAATTAAAACAAAGAAAAATCACTAATTACTCTTCCTCTTTATAATAGAAGAGTACAAAGAAACGCTACAATATTTCAAAAACTTATCAGCCTTAGGTGTTATTGTCATGCCATGCTTCCGCGCCTTTGAAATAGAATGAAAAGTTGATAATCTAAGTATTCCATACATACCTCATACGCGCTTCATTCTATTGTTTGTTTCAAAGCGAAAGTTTCGCACACTCGCTCCGTGTCAGTAAGTATGTAATTGTATTTTATGGAAAAAAATTAAGGAATTGCAGATTAATCTGTAGGGAATTGAATTGTCTCGTCTAATAGCTGGAGATTCATTGCAGATATTTCTTGCCATTAAACACACATTAAGCAGTTCTGTCTCAAGGAGGTCCGAGATGTTGTCCGTTCTATGAACTTACCTATTACAAAATGATAAGGCTCAGAGTTTCTTTACTCTGTTATATAGGCGGCTTAATACACATATCTCTACTGATAAATACATCCCCACTAGATTTTAAGTTCCTTTTCTCATGAGTGTCTCATGTGTAGGTTGGTGGTTATTTTAATATGAGCAAGCGGAGTTATGTGAATATGTCATGTGCCTTTTAACAACAAACCTACTAATGCTATCTATTCAGACAAAAAAAATAACTATAACTAAGTCTGGTGGGGATATATCAGTAGGGATCAGATCCCTACGGCGCGCAGGGGCGGAGGAACGGGGCACGGGAGGGTAGGGCTACACTGGCGTGCGAAACCAGACTCTGGATTCGAACGCCATGAATGCTTAGGTCGTGAGGTGAGTTTAGACAGGCAACAGGTATTATCGAACATAAGTTAACCTAATTTATATGTCACAGGCTCGCAGCCATATCACATAACACGGCATATTAGAAAAAGACACGCTAGATTTGAAAAACCTGGAAAATGTCGCCGTTTTGTAATGCGACTATCTCACATCCAGCAGAATTGCGATCGCGATGCGTTCTAAATGTGTTCGCAGGTTCTAAAGCGGCGCGGCGTCCAATGTTTAGCCATTATGTCTGCAATAAATAATGTAGGGTGACTATAAATTAATATTTTTTAACCTTTCGAACTACTAAGTACCTATAGACATTTTGAAGCTGACGACTACACATGGGTTTGAATTCACTAGGTACCTACTATCACGAATACTATCAACATTTGCACAGTTCGCTGAATCTTTAGTCGATTCTATCAATATTAGTCTGTATAGCTATCTATTTGAATGGAGATCACTTATGATTGGTAGGTATTTTTTTTATGACCAGGCAAAGTAATTTCAACCACAGTCGGGTGAAATATCGGTAATCTTTTGCACTGTGTTTTATCACCCGAATTTAGACGCTTATTTTTGTTGTTAGGATCACGCAGCGCTACTTGCGGTGATAATTGGAACTAAAACTTTCAAAGCGGCTTATCGACGATGCGCCCGTTTGTATTTGGCGACACTTTACATTACTCGGCGTATTATGCGATAATATACCTAGATCGCGTAGTAAGCATCTTACCGTGGTAGGTATATATTAGTCGTCCGTGGTAGCTCTATTTTTACTTTCTCGTATACCTACGTAGTATAGAGGAAGTCTTGTAATCGTCATAAAATTCGACCTCGAGATTTTGAAGGATTTACACGTTTTGGACCTCCCTGAGTCCAAAAATATTTTTTTATGAATTATGTCTGTGTGTCTGTGCCTTAACACGATAACTCGAGCATAATTAACTTATTGCAAAGAAATTTAACATACGTGTATGACATCAAAATATAAGGTTTCTATCAACCTTTGAGTCGTTTCCGGTATACGAGAAAGTCAAGGGGAGACCACTCCCGGTTTTTTAGTTTACTATTTCATAGATTTTGATAGTGTTATTTTTTGCTCTACTTCCAATCTAGTTCATATCATAATTAGGATTACTTACTGAAGATTTTCGACAGAATAGAGTAGCGTGTGCGTTACTCCAGCAAAATGTTAGCTCTTTTCAAAGATTGAATAATGCAGATAATTAGAGCCCTATCTGGTGTAAATGAGCCCGAAATTTCAAATTTGAGCCCTCAGCCGTTTTGGCAGTATTTAAGAAAAAGTGATTCTGCTGGAGTAACGTTACTCCAGCAAAAAATTTTTTAATTTTTAGGTCTATCTGAAAAAAAAGTATGCAGTAAAGTGGCTCGAATTCGAGCGAATTCGAGCCCTATAAAATAAAATTTGAGCCCCTCGTGATTCCATAGTTATTTCAGTTTTTGCTGGAGTAACGTTTGGCCGATTGCTGGATATCGGAAACTGTTGGACCTACAATCACGATTTTTTGTATATATGCAGGAGTGAATTCGAGCCTTCTTTGCCCGAAATTTCGTTAAAATAACTAGAATGGTTTCGGAGCTATAAAACATTTTCTAAAAAACAAAAATATGCTCTAGCTCCTGAACGAAGACACCTAGAAACTTCGCAACAGTACCAGCTTGTACCTCATGTCTAACCACATAATCAAGTAAAATTTCGACATCCTACTGTAAGTGATTGGCGAGTAGTTACGAAATTTTGATTTCTTGAAAATGAATTATTTCCAGCACCGAAAAAACTACTTTCTCGAAGAGCTGGCTTACAACAATGTTTTAACAATAATTAGAGCCCTATATCAAAAGTACGTATACAAAATTACAGCTAGGTACATCGACTATTTTATATAATATTTATAAAAAACCATTCCGACAATTTTTGGTCGATTACCCGACCAAATTCGAATGTATATTATAAGGCGGCCGCACCGTACTTCGAGTCATACTTTATCACTTGGCGGTGTTATAATTTAGTTTGGTTAGTACAGACGCGTAAAAAAGAGTTTGATATGAAAATATTTATTATTGTGGAAGTTAAACAAAAAAAGTAAATAATATTTTATATACTTTTATTATTGATATTCTACTAATAAAAATAATAAATAATCTCACAAAATTAAATCAAACGCAATGTAACACTTAAATTTAAAAACATGACTTAATAATCACAGCTTGTGTTTCAATTTTTATGATAAAGTTAAATTAAACACTGCAATGTAGTAGGTACCTACTTGCATAAATAATTTCTCGTTTCGTAATGATTCAAATAATCAGTACCTATTGTTAAAAGTCTGCTCTTAAAAATAGTTATTATGAGCTGGCTTATAACAAATAATTGTTAATAACAATGCTTTTACAAAATCAGGGGCTACATACATATAAAATTTAAGTACCTAAATTTTAAAATTCTCTTTTTATGTAACTACACACCTACTTTACACTACTAATATTAACAAGGGTAAATTGTCTATATAAAATTACAATAGGATACAACAAATCGTATAAAATTAAAATATAGTCAGTCTTTTACCACATAATCTAAAAACCTCACTTAATAATCACATACAATTATTAGCAATATATATTGGTGTGAGCGTGGAAAAAAAAAAAAAAAAAAAAAAAAAAAATTATTTATTATTGGTAACGTATAATCACACACTTTAAAAGGGGTTATTCCCAGAGTACCGAGTACGGAGGACCCCGATTTATATTTATTTTGACGAACACAATTAAAAATAAATCAGGGTCCACCGAGGTGAGTGTGTCGGGGATCGGGTAGGTACTAAGGAAATAACCCTTCAAAAGTAGAAGGTACACTTAACATATTTTTTGTTTTAAAAATATAGGTACTTAAAAAAGCGTACAACTAATGAATCACAGTTGTATTTATAGTTGTGCCGGGTGAATTGATCATTTCTGCGACATTAAAATGAAAATAATAAAGTTACTAAGACAATTCCCACATTCTTATATCTAACCCATTTCTACAATCTTTTCAAGAATTTTTCGTTACAGTTATTAACAGAGATGTACAAAATACTTTTAAAAAAGTATTTAAATACAAAATACAAATACTTTTCTAATTTAGTATTTCAAATGCAAAATACAAAATACTTTTTCTTTTTGTATTTAAATACTAAATACAAAATAGGTATTTTCAAAATACTTTATTCAAATAAAATACTTTCATTTGGAATGATAACAATAATAATTTCACTGTTGGACATAGGCCTCCCCCAAGGATCTCCAAACCGGTCGGTCCTGGGCTGCCTGCATCCAGCGGCTTCCCGCGACCTTTACCATATCGTCAGTCCACCTTATGGGGAGCCTATCAACGCTGCGTTGTCCGGTACGTGGATTCAACGGCCGTCAGTACTCCTCGCAATGTGCCCGCAATTCTTTGGGCTATGTCGGTGATCTTGGTTCTGCGAATCTCAACATTTCTGATATGATCACGCAGAGAAACTTCGAGCATAGCTCTCTCCACTGCCATTTGGGTGACCTTGAGCCTTCTTACGAGGCTATTGTAAGCGGCCACGTTTCGAACGAACACTTTGGAGCCTCTGTTCTGCTCGAAGACCTCTTTAATACTTTCCGTATTAAATTGGCGTTTGAAGAGAGATAGGAACTTGAAGATCTGTTTAGTGAGCTGCCGGCGCCGACGAGCGTCTTCAGAACACTGCAGAACCATTTCACGTCTTTCCTTCATCAGCCTTAACGTAAGCTCTGAGATTTTCTTGTCTTTTTTGGCACAGCGGGGATTAAAGATCTTTGAACCCACCATAAGGACAGCTTCTACGAACCTGTCATTGCATGTGTCCACATCTATACAGTCCTTCAGGCATTCGAAACAATTTTGTAGTTCGAGTTGAAGTGTTCGGGGTTTGGGACCTCTCGGATTTAACCTTGAGATTCAGTCTCTTACCAATCGGTGATCGCTTCCCGTGCTTAAACTTAGCAGTACTGCAGTACCTACCTACTTTAAGTAAAAAAGTATTTTGTATTTTACACTGTATTTTACAAATACAAAATGCATCTCGAATAGTATTTCAAATAAAATACAAAATACTTTTCAAAAAAAGTATTTTAGTACAAAATACAAAATACGTATTTTGTATTTGGTATTTGTATTTTAAATACAAGTATTTCAAATAAGTCACAACTCTGGTTATTAAACTACTCATGCAAAATTTGCAGTTTTTCTATATTTATCAGTTAAATAATCACAGATTATTGATATCAGTCAATGGATTTGAGCTGGCGCACAGTGGTGCATAAAGTTGTAGTTTCATAAAGATAGTTTGTCCTGTTAAGGAAAAGACCATCATTTTGTGTTATCTTATTTTAAAAACAACTTGTATGTGTACCCGTGAGTAAAAGACTGTTAATTGCTATGCGTTTATTGCTTGAGAATAGCTAATTAAACCTAAAATCAGACACACTTTGGGTAAAACGGGAAATATAGCGATTTAATTACAATTACTATACAGTAATTTCGAATGATTGACGTCTAGTATTTTTATCTTACGAACGCGGGTGAGCCATTTTTGTTTATGTTATTTAAGGAAACTATATTAGATCCAGGTTGCATGTACTTATTTACTACTAGACGTCAATCATTCGAAATTACTGTATAGTAATTGTAATTAAATCGCTATATTTCCCGTTTTACCCAAAGTGTGTCTGATTTTAGGTTTAATTAGCTATTCTCAAGCAATAAACGCATAGCAATTAACAGTCTTTTACTCACGGGTACACATACACGTTGTTTTTAAAATAAGATAACACAAAATGATGGTCTTTTCCTTAACAGGACAAACTATCTTTATGAAACTACAACTTTATGCACCACTGTGCGCCAGCTCAAATCCATTGACTGATATCAATAATCTGTGATTATTTAACTGATAAATATAGAAAAACTGCAAATTTTGCATGAGTAGTTTAATAACTGTAACGAAAAATTCTTGAAAAGATTGTAGAAATGGGTTAGATATAAGAATGTGGGAATTGTCTTAGTAACTTTATTATTTTCATTTTAATGTCGCAGAAATGATCAATTCACCCGGCACAACTATAAATACAACTGTGATTCATTAGTTGTACGCTTTTTTAAGTACCTATATTTTTAAAACAAAAAATATGTTAAGTGTACCTTCTACTTTTGAAGGGTTATTTCCTTAGTACCTACCTACCCGATCCCCGACACACTCACCTCGGAGGACCCTGATTTATTTTTATTTGTGTTCGTCAAAATAAATATAAATCGGGGTCCTCCGTACTCGGTACTCTGGGAATAACCCCTTTTAAAGTGTGTGATTATACGTTACCAATAAATAAATAATATATATTGCTAATAATTGTATGTGATTATTAAGTGAGGTTTTTAGATTATGTGGTAAAAGACTGACTGTATTTTAATTTTATACGATTTGTTGTATCCTATTGTAATTTTATATAGACAATTTACCCTTGTTAATATTAGTAGTGTAAAGTAGGTATGTAGTTACATAAAAAGAGAATTTTAAAATTTAGGTACTTAAATTTTATATGTATGTAGCCCCTGATTTTGTAAAAGCATTGTTATTAACAATTATTTGTTATAAGCCAGCTCATAATAACTATTTTTAAGAGCAGACTTTTAACAATAGGTACTGATTATTTGAATCATTACGAAACGAGAAATTATTTATGCAAGTAGGTACCTACTACATTGCAAAGTGTTTAATTTAACTTTATCATAAAAATTGAAACACAAGCTGTGATTATTAAGTCATGTTTTTAAATTTAAGTGTTACATTGCGTTTGATTTAATTTTGTGAGATTATTTATTATTTTCAACCGACTTCAAAAAGGAGGAGGTTATCAATTCGACTGTATGTTTTTTTTTTTTTTTTTTAATGTTTGTTACCTCATAACTCTTTATTGGGTGTACCGATTTTGAAGATTCTTTCGACCTTTGGAAGCAGGTGCTTGTCATTTGGTCCCATTGAAATTTCATCGACATCTGACGAGTAGTTTTAAAATTAACCCTAATAATGCTTATTTAACTGACATCGATGATATCGTAATCTTATCACTAGTGTGTCTAAAAGATCTCGGGATCGTTTTCTAAAAATTTACATACTTAAAACACTAAAAAGCAAAAAATAAAATTATTTTTAAATAAAAAAAAATCGCCTTCAAAACTAAAAACGAAGAAATAAAAATTCTGTTTATAAAAATCTAAATGTTTTTTTGAGGTCGGTGCCAACCTCAATATTTGGATTAAACGTTGTTACTTGCATTTGGGACCGACCTCAAAAAAACATTTAGATTTTTATAAACAGAATTTTTATTTCTTCGTTTTTAGTTTTGAAGGCGGTTTTTTTTATTTAAAAATAATTTTATTATTAGTAGAATATCAATAATAAAAGTATGTAAAATATTATTTACTTTTTTTGTTTAACTTCCACAATAATAAATATTTTCATATCAAACTCTTTTTTACGCGTCTGTACTAACCAAACTAAATTATAACACCGCCAAGTGATAAAGTATGACTCGAAGTACGGTGCGGCCGCCTTATAATATACATTCGAATTTGGTCGGGTAATCGACCAAAAATTGTCGGAATGGTTTTTTATAAATATTATATAAAATAGTCGATGTACCTAGCTGTAATTTTGTATACGTACTTTTGATATAGGGCTCTAATTATTGTTAAAACATTGTTGTAAGCCAGCTCTTCGAGAAAGTAGTTTTTTCGGTGCTGGAAATAATTCATCTTCAAGAAATCAAAATTTCGTAACTACTCGCCAATCACTTACAGTAGGATGTCGAAATTTTACTTGATTATGTGGTTAGACATGAGGTACAAGCTGGTACTGTTGCGAAGTTTCTAGGTGTCTTCGTTCAGGAGCTAGAGCATATTTTTGTTTTTTAGAAAATGTTTTATAGCTCCGAAACCATTCTAGTTATTTTAACGAAATTTCGGGCAAAGAAGGCTCGAATTCACTCCTGCATATATACAAAAAATCGTGATTGTAGGTCCAACAGTTTCCGATATCCAGCAATCGGCCAAACGTTACTCCAGCAAAAACTGAAATAACTATGGAATCACGAGGGGCTCAAATTTTATTTTATAGGGCTCGAATTCGCTCGAATTCGAGCCACTTTACTGCATACTTTTTTTTCAGATAGACCTAAAAATTAAAAATTTTTTTGCTGGAGTAACGTTACTCCAGCAGAATCACTTTTTCTTAAATACTGCCAAAACGGCTGAGGGCTCAAATTTGAAATTTCGGGCTCATTTACACCAGATAGGGCTCTAATTATCTGCATTATTCAATCTTTGAAAAGAGCTAACATTTTGCTGGAGTAACGCACACTAGAGTAGCGACCTCTAAATAAAGATACTGGCACTAGAGTGCATGCTATGGTATAGAAAGAGACCAAGAAGGTTGTAGGTAAAGAGACTGAAGACAGCGCAAACTACCTATACAGAGTAGTTATGTACAAAGTAACTAGATGGCGCTGGGCAAAATAGGTAGGTTTGCATCTAGATTTGTATTGATGCAAACATTATTTAACAGATGGCGCTTTTGAGTTTTCTATAGCAAGCATACGAGTACCTTCAGAAAAGAACAGACAATTTGTAATTGGAATAATTTGTCCCTATTCTTTCGTTATTAAGAGAAAACAAAAATAGATTTTATTAAATTCGAATATTTATCCTAGGTATCGATAAATTACATGTTGTGCTTAAAATTTAAGACAGCTCCGAAGTAGGTTAGTACTTTATTTGTGATTATTTTTTATAATTAAGTGTATTTATTTATATAGGAAGGTCGCCTTTAGAATTTTATAGATTACCGAGCGAGTGCCGAGACCCATTGCGGAGAGGACCCAGAGGTATAGGACTTGTGATCCAAGACAGTGGTAGGTTTGAGGACCCTCCTAAGATGTTTCAGCAATCATCTCCACTACCCAGTGTGACTGTGTTATTTTTTGGAGTCATCGGAAAATTGTGTTATTTTTAGTAAGTAGAATACAGGGCGACTTATGCAGACTGAGGTTGTATTAAAATAATGAAAATATAAATTTCCCAATAATTTTATATTAAACAAAAATCATTACAATGTCTATTTAAGATACAATAAATTTATGATATGTATAATATAACCATTGAAAATAAAATTGGCTTTGATAATAATCTAATGACATTTTTACTGATTGTATTATTTAATACTTACCTAAACAAACCTCCTCGTTAAAACACGAGTGGTTGAAATGATGCTGCCTCTTTGAAGTTATTCCAAGAAGGGGAAAATACAATCATTGTACATAATATTGCAAAAAGCATTGAATTTCCGCACGTCGCGGTCACAGGTCGCGCCCGATGCGAGTAAGGCCAGAACACACTATTAACACGAGATGTGACGCGACGCGGCCGTGCCGCAGAAGCTTTTAATTTGTATTGTAAAACGTTGGTCATCTCATTGGATTTCCATAGTCTAGGTAAAGAAAATATTACGATTTGAACTTAACGTGCGTCTCGACAAGCATAACATCGCGTTCTAAAAGTGTGTTTTCGTGAACGCGCAGTGACCTCATCATCATCATCATGTCAGCCGAGAAACGCCCCCTGTTTGATATAGGCTCTCCCAAAGGATCTCCAATCCGATCGTTCCTGCGCATCACGCATCCAGCGGCTTCCCGCGACAGTACGACCATTTTACAGACGACGCTAATATAATGATAGATTTGAACGGAAATGCAAAATAATTAAATTACTGGCTTGATAAGTGAACAATTCTTTGACAGACATTGAAGTCGGTGTTTTACACAGTACATGCTAACAGTGTAATAAGAGTAGTTCCACGCAAAAAATATACAATATTAGACGTTAAGCACAATCACTTACGAATCGCAAAGAAAACGTTTGAGCAATTTTAAACTTAATATAATAGACAATAGGATTTGCTGAAAATAATTATCTGTAATTTACATATTTGTATCTAAAGGTGTTTTATAAAATTGCAATATTGAGGGTATAAAAATAAAAATATCCAAAATTTTATAGTAGAATTCCAGCATAAAATAATGATCAAATTAAACTATCACAGTAGACAGATCATTGCTTAAATGTTAATTATATTTTTAAAGCAAAACCTATCATTTTTTATTTTATTGCACAAAACATTATATTATTCATTTAACACTATGTTCTAAATTATTGATGTTTTAGATTTCGGAATTTTTATATATGTAAAGCACAGGACCGCAGTTCACACTATTTAAAAATGAGTTTCTTTCTCAGCTTTCTTCGATAAGAAGTGTCATCTGTGTCCATTTAATATTAAGCATGGGCTACATGCAATGTGGTTATTACCTTTATAGCCGTTCTATTATTTACAATATAAGTGGCATAATCAAAATATTATGTGCTTTGAAGTTACATTTCATTACAATATTTCATCCAATTTCATCGCGAAAAAACATCAAATATTTAGTTCATAAGTGCGCTTAAAACTATACTACATTTCTAACAGCAGACTTTCAAAATGATTATAGTTATCTACATTAAATTTAATAACAATAATATGTTTACACTGTCTTCTTACAAAGGGATATGAACTAAAATTAATTAACTCAGTTGTATCCTGATAAAAGGTATTAGTAATGAAGTATTTAGTTCTTATCTTTGGAATTTATTGTTAGGTTTCTAAGTTTGAGATTTTTAATGGAATTGAAATAATAAGTGAAATTACAGTCAGGTACAGTTTTTGATAAGTTATTATCTTTCCGATGAGATTTGAGACAGAGAGAGTTATATCATTAAGTAATTAAAACGTTGTAAATGGCACAAAAGAAGTAAGTAAATATTATAATTAAATAGAGGAAAAGATACAAACTAAGCCTAAAACAAACTATCAAACTGATTAAAATATGGTTGACCTGCGACACAAGATTCAATATTGACGTAATTAGGTATTTACAATGTCTCACCGATACGCACGTCAATATCAAACTTGTGTGAGTAAAACTTTGTACTTCACAATTTAATATTCTGCTACTCTTTACATAATTCGTAAACCACAATATTTATTCAACATCATTTACGCAAGCGCGGACCGCATCGCGAAACTAGATTGTCAGTGTAGGTACACAATTACTTACAGTAAGTCTCGATCGCACTTATTTAATTTAACGAATCACCAAACGCTGTCGAACCACTATGTTGAAATTCCATTGCGTGTCTATCTAGATCAAAACTGCTTAGAGACCGCAGATGAGAAGTAATGTAAAAGGTACTATTCGTCATCATAACATGAAATCATTGTTGCAATTTGGTACCAGTTCAGAAGTAATTTAAGTATCCGTTGAAAAGACTGCCAACTTTTAAGTTTTAATTATAGGTACCTTTGAGTGTCTGTGACTTTGACCTTTCGCATAAAAATGTTTGCTTTCCTTCGTATTAAAATTTATATTTTATAAGGATAGTTTCTAACAGCAGCTCACTGAACCACACAAGTATTTAAACCAACGATCATATCTAGCACGCGGTGTGGTCTACGCTTTAAGATCGTGCAACAATTTTATATAAAATTTTATATTTCAATGTCCCTAACACATTACCTACATTTAAAAGTCAACATGTATTTTAAATAAATAACTGATTAGATTCAAATATAACAGATGAAGGTCACTCCTCGTCGTTAAGAAGATCAGTGCAGGATTTTGCTTTGGTTGATCTGGAAGAGAAAACAAAACATAACTTAAGTGTAGATCTGATACTAATAGGGAACAGTAATTACAAGAACATTATTAATATCTAAAAACACAAAGGGTTGCATGTCAGGCTCCTAAAGCTGTGACCTCATCAAGAGTTTCAGCTCTATGAGTAAGAAATGAGGTTGGAAATCCCATGAAGAAATTTGACAGTTTTGATAAACTAACCTGGCAGTCCTCTGAACCAAATATCACAATCTATTTTACATAATATCATATGAACGTTTTGGATATTACCTACTGATATTATGTTGGCTGCGATTTGCAAAAAAGCTGATTGACGTACGGTCAGCATCAGAAGTGGATCTGTGGTATTTTGTCATAATAATCATTCATACAAAATGGTGACAAGTTTTACTGCACAAGTGCTGATGTTGACAATGGTACTAGGAGTCCCTCCCGAGTTCTTGTTGAAGAAGCAAGTGTTGATCGAGAGACTCCATTTTTAACTCAATATACCGTACAATTGTTTGTAACTATAAGTACATTTTTACTTGACATTGGCGAAATGCGTAATCTTTATGTGTCGCGAACTCCCCTAATTTAAAAGAAGAAGAAGACATGGTACTAAAATGTTAACCTACTGCTAATGCTGACTGCACTGTGATTTTTGAAACAATTAAATGATCATCAAATAATTGGTATAGGTACCTAATTAGGCGGATTTAATCAAACTTCAATTAGAATATTCAAAGTTTTTAGATATTTTTGTCAGAACTATATTAAAATAATAAAATTTCAGAATATTATTAATTCTATTATACAAAATGACACTAAACTAAAAGTTTAGATATTCAGATCAGAAGAAATATCTGCTTGACTTTTATATGTTGTTGGTATCAGAACCTTCAAATTCCTTAGATAATTACTTCTTAGTAAAAAAATATTCCTTTGTGTTTAAAGTACCCAATACTAGAAATAATTATAATAAGCACGCATGTATCTCACTCAGTAAAGTAACAAAACGTTTTATTATAATTATAACGAAGGTTTGTATCTAATAGACATTTTTGCGTGGTATCGTTATCTACAATATTTGTCCACAATACAATCGATAGTATTTTGATAGCACAGTAAAATTCACCCGTATTTCAAGCATCTAAGGTCGCTTCTGTATCATCATTTGTTATGTAAAGCTTGTGTAAGATAAAAAAGTTATTTGAAAGGTATATTATTGTCAGTGCCTTCATTTAAATAGCTTAATTTTTGTTTGGAAACAAGCATAACTTGAAACCCGTCTCCGTAGCCTACAGGCGCTTCCAACACCAGTTTCCCATATGCGTTGTTAAACATATGTGTTGCTAAACCTATCCCCTTGTAGTCGTTACCAGAGTGGTCAAATGTATTTAAGCATCATTACATTGTAACTGCAGGGTATGTGGTACTCGGAGGCAAAGGTATTCCTTCTACTACCCAATAAATAACTGTGCCATGAAAAGCCATTATGAAACTTACTGTGGATTCTTCACTCTTCGACATACTCGTAGCTCGATAGGTCCACTCCTGACAGACTTGAAAAGCGCTAAGGCTTCCACGTGAGCCAACTCGTGGCAAGCTTGACCATTAACCGCTAGAACCTCGTCACCTGGAATCACATAACAGAAAAGATTATTTATTATATTAGAATCCATATCACCAAGTGTTAAAGCTCAAGATCGCATCTCTATTAGTTATTTTTCAATCAAATGTATACCTATAACCTATTATAGTATAGTCCTATTTAGTTTCATCGTAACCGATAGTTATACCACAGTTGATTCTATAAGTTACTTATCTACAGGAAACAAAACATCATTATTAATATGTTCTTAACATGACATTGTAGAAAAGTGTGCATGGTTATAAATTAATTATTTCCATTACCTTATTAAGGTGATTAATGGAGTACCCGTTTAATTAGTTCATTTTAAATGGACCAAACTAAATTGTTCTTTACAAAAGATCCGATAGTTATCGCATAATTATTTCTATTGAATTATTTTAACATCTATCTATCCACTACTAAAAGTACTTCTCTATGTTAATAAATTGTATAATCAAAAATTAATAAAAAATAAGCATAATTACGACAGAAAACTGACCTGCTTTCAATCTCCCGTCATCGATAGCCTGTCCTTGTGGAAGGATGCTCTTAATAAATATGCCAAGTGGCCCTCTTGGAGAGTCACGTCCCCCAACAATCGTGAAGCCAAGTGGTTTTTTTCCATGCCCCTTTTCAAAGGTAATCGTATGGTATGAATGGGTTGGCGCTCTTGGTCTTCTCGGGAGCGTGCAAAAGTTAGCGGCATTCGGCACTTGTACATCACTTTCACTGTCCTGTCTTTCTTTAAAACTGTTTGCACTGTCTGGAACATCAACGTCAACAATATCGCCCGCACAACTGAGCGCGAGGCTATCCTTGTTCGCGCCACCATAACTCACTACCTGCCGACGCAGCAGCTTGTTGTTCATGCTGCTGTAACTTGCGTTCTGACCCTTGAGGAAGTGCGAGTGTGAGTGCGTTTGTGTCCCGCTGTCGGTCGGCTCGTCCGTAGCTGATAGCGCAGTACGATTACACGCCGACTCATCCTGCGACCGTCGACGGTCGATCCTGACGTCATATTTATCAACACGTTTTTCCTTTCCTAATATTATTGCGTTTTCATAGTCGACTGAACTCTCACGCATTAGATTGATACCCCGCTGAGACGGTTCCTTTTGCCTGCAATTCGGAGAACTCTTTTCGCGCTGTCTGCAGATTACGATATCAATTTCAGAAGAACCAGATTTTAGTGCATCTTTTGCTTCAGCCATGGTGAGATCCCGAAGTCTGCGGCCATTTACATTTAGTAGCTCATCTCCAATACGCAGTGTGCCTTCCCTGAAAAACAATATTTTTTATGAGTATTGAATAATGTCTAGCAATTTGAAAATAATTAAAACGAGAAATAAAAATCTAACTAATAATTTAAGTTATTCATTAGGAAACACGAAATTACTAAGTTTTAAATATTGTCTTTTAAATAAAAACCACAGAACAATACTGTTTTTTAAAATGCGAAATAGACACTTACCTTTCCGCTAGTCCACCGGGCACCACATGTGCCACTAAATATCCTATGTGACCTTCGTCAGAAAGCTTTGTTTTGGCAATAAATATGCCCAATTCATCAGACGGATTTCTTCTCATTATTCTGACTACTTTGAATTCAGACTTCTCTGTTTTACCTCCTCTCGTTGGTTTCCGGCATGGTGGTATAGGGGGAATTCCAGAGTCACCTAAAGTTATGTCCCGTTGACGCATCTTTTGTTTTTCTGTTAGTTGTAAGAACTGTGGTTCGGCATATTCATTATTATTCTTTGGCATACGCCTTAGGATTTCTTTTCTGTCTAAAGATAAGGCTCTTTGGTTGTGTCGCGGTCTTGGTGTTGGATCATTTCTTTCTCTGCTTATTCTTCCAGATGATCTTGGTTTAGAAAAATTTTGATCTCCAGATACACTTCTACCATGACACGGTGCCAAAGGATTTATATGTGATGCTGAACTCTCACAACGAGAAGATATTCTATCACTATCAAAAATAGATGAAGCTGCGGATTCATTGACTAGAATACCAGAATCTGCATCTTCGCAGTCTTGTATTAAAACATTTTCATCATCACAGGACACTTGATAAACATCATCGTGAAAAACAGAACTATGACCTTTTTGGAATTCATCTAAGCCTGGCAAAGCACCATATGAGAAGCTACGTAACTTTGCTTTGACTCCACCTCTCTTTTTCTTGCTTTTAGAACTATTCGATTTTAGTATGGTATCGCTGCTTCCAGTGACTTCTTCTTCATTTTCACTATTTGGCTTATATAGTTTAGATAAAAATTTATTTGTTGAAGATTTTAAATATCGATCTGACATTGCCCTAAGTTTAGCTGATAGGCAGGAACTGGGACCTATGGTATCTTTTTCATTTTTATTACCCTTAAATTTATCAGTCTTATTATGAGACTTCATTGCAACTGGTACACCATCGTAAGGTTCGTAGTCATCATTAAATATTTGATCACTTGACTTCGATAACTTTGCGCCCACTTTTGGAATTGAATGATAACGGTCACATTCTGAACCAGAACTATAACATCGTGTACCTCGATTGGTGAACGATTTACCTTCTCTCCAGTGGTTTTCTACAGGACTAGTCATATTTTTTGCAAAGAAAACATCGTCATCATGGGTAGGCATTTTCACCCAAGGATTCTGATTTTCAAATTCTAAATGAGATTCAACATAACTGTTTGCGAAACGACAATGATTGGGATCTTCTACGTGGCCGAACCCGCTACAGTCACTTCCGGACGTTGACGCTGCATCTTCACCGTGTCTTAAAGGTCCATTAGACTTGAAACACGATAATTTTGTGTTCTTAACTTTATCGAGCAACGGGTTTCGCTTCTCTCGATATACAGTATATTCTTTCTCCAAAGAGCCTCCGCGGTTTTTGCGAGATGCATTATAACCTTCCTGCGGTGAGGTGGGTCCGTTTTGTAGAGATATGCGGCGAGTTACGGGAGTTTCACTGCCTCTATGAAATCGATGAGGTGATTTCTCGACGATAATAATCTGGTCGCTTAGATTGTAAAAGTTGGTTTCCACTGAGCTGCTACTGCTTTTTCGCTGTGGATAGCGAACTGGCGATACATCTGGAAAAACAAACAACATGAAATTTAGTTATTGTAAATATTTATAACGTAGAACGTAGCTAGGGAGTAATAATTAATTTAATTGGCAGAAAGGAAGATTATTTTATTATAAATGATATAAGTATCTATATTATGAGAAGTAGACTGAATCCACGATTTTCATAGTACGAATGAACTTTTTTATTTCCAGAACATTAATTTGGTATTTTCATATAAACAAAAATATCCGAATTATCACACGAGTCCCATATCATTTTGCTACGGAACGACTATTGGATGTGATTGGGCTGCATTTTTATAAGTACTTAAGTCTGTATGCAAAATAAATAAAAAACACTAACGGAGCGTCTCCGAACAGATATTTCCTAAGTCAAACTACAAAAAGACGAGATTACAGATATGTAAAAGGTTTCTTCCCCAGTACAAGCGCAGTATCCTACCAAGTTATTAGACGCTACTTAACTAAAAAACCAGGGCGTCAGTACGTTCATCGCAGCCCTCCATGTTCAGATTTTTCTTTGGTTTGAGTTTGTAATATAAATAAAATACAAACACATTATAATCCACTAGCCGACCAAGTAGGGATATGTAGGTATACGTTCATTCATGTTCACTAAAATTTGGTTTTTCCTTATATCAATACCTACTTACACTATTTCCCCATTCACCGAAATACATGAGGAAATTAAAATTAATCATTCTGAATTTGCATGTCTTTATCGGATTAAAAACATAGCACCAAGGAATTTCAGATGGAATTCCATTAGCTTTGTTTTTGATTAGACGTTAGTTCAAACAAATTACATTAACATTTTAATTTATTATGTTTTTAAATATTTTTTCTGAAACTTAAACCTACTGGCAATGGTAACGGGTTTACTTACTATGTGAAAGTCTGACAACTTAACAGAGTCAGTATTAGTGAATTATATTTGAGCTGAGACTAATTATTGGTCTGAATATTTGAATTTATGATGTTAAGCGTTTCAATCCCACTAGTCACATCGATTAGTGCAATGGTTGAACTTTTTGCAATGTCTTTTATACCTGTAGTTCAACTATTGTGTAATGAGAACGAATGAACTCATTCGTTAGGTTTTTTATGACAAAGTGGAGATGCCTATTTGTTTTTTTTTTACTGACAATTCCTGTGGTTGGCCACGGTTGGTTTTTAAATCATCACCGGGCTTTTTAGGAAGGCGAGGACCCTGGAGAGCCCACAAGCATGTAAGGTGAACCTCCCTACAAAATTTCTAGTTGGCGAGCATCTCCTGCAAGGGAAGCTCTACCAATTAGCCTCTACGGCGACCGAGACGTAGGCAGAGATGACTTTTAAATATTCACTAGTTTAATAGAACTATCGGTGGTACTGGTGAAAACAAGAGTGCTACATTTCTTCCACAATAATGATTGAAAACAAAAACATGAAATCCCTTATGTTTAACAATGATATTGTCAACGTTTTCTGTTATATAATTCACATCCCGAGTTACCCGATTACATTATTTAATATCACCAGCTGTTTGAAAAACAAGAAACAAATGAGTCATTGCTTTTTACTCTTATTTAGGTAATTAGGGCATTAAAACGATGATTCAATGTTTGCCAGATCAACGGAAGCCAATTCACGTAATCAACGTGGTTAACCGTATAGCGTTACGGTCATTATTCTTAATCGGGAGTCTGGTGGACTACCTACTGATGATGCCGGTAGAAAATAAAATGTTATAGTCTAAGATCCGAACCTAGATCGACCTTCACCGAGCTGATAATAGAATGAAACATATTTTATTATTAATTTAGTATATTAGAAAATATATTAAAAATGGGTTGTCTAAAAAAATCCTGGACAGACTATTTTTAATTATTTTTTGAAAAATTATTTTTAATAAAATATTGCAACATCAAGATAATAAGAAAATTTTGTCGCGCGCTTATGATGATATAAAATTTTTTCTATTATCCAATCGAGTGAAAGTAACTGATATCGACATACCTGTTCATACCTGACAACCCAGTAGTTCGCGCAGGTAAATAATAGACAACCCAATGCCTGCACATTCTATACGGTTTCTACTATCAGTCAGGACAAAATTTTCTTATTATCTTGATGTTGCAATATTTTATTCATTTTTTTTTTAAAAATCATTTTTCAAAAAATAAAAAAAAATAGTCTGTCCAGGATTTTTTTAGACAACCCATTTTTAATATATTTTCTAATATACTAAATTAATAATAAAATATGTTTCATTCTATTATCAGCTCGGTGAAGGTCGATCTAGGTTCGGATCTTCTACTATTATATATTGTTTGACAAAAAGACTAGCAGAGTTTGGCTGAATGAATGAATGGAGGACAGTAGCAACGGTATCCTGAGGACGTTTGTGGAGAAAAATTACTACTGCATTATGAGGCACCTTGTAGGGTGCCTTATAACTAGAGCAGTGATACCTGTTTACTAACATAGTTCTTAAGATTTTAGTTACAAACATGAATGGATCTTTGTTATCTGAAATAAATAAATTATTATTATTAGCTAAGTATAATTTTCTAGCCTCAGCAACTGTGATTTGTAATTCATATTGTTTAAGTACCTCTTATTTTATTTATATTACGGGTAGCAAATTAGCATGGCCTGCCTGATTATCACCACTTATCACCGTAGCTTGCACTACATCATATATGACAAACCAACTCACCGTCAGACAATCACAACTTCTAAAGCACTATTAGAATGTGGTCTTCGACAGATGAGTCTTCTTGAAGGTTTGAGGGTTTCGCTTCAAAAGGTCTCCATTAACATTAAAAACTTCAGTAGCTATTTAATTCAAAATATCTGTTCAATTTGAGCACGATTAGAGTGTCAATGTTGTATGTATAAAAGAAGCTTAGTAGACTACAGTACACCATTTAGGAATTTAATTAATAAACTACCTCTTTCCTAATTTCCCATGGTTATCGCAAAGCGTTTGAACAGTTGCATAAACATAAGTCACAGTCTTGCGTGAGCGTTTCATAAGCGATGTAACAGACATCTAATTGCTAATGACAATATGTTGTCATGCGTAATGACTGCGTGCGAATATGCGCGCCACCGATTGGAACTGGGTACTAATCGAATTGGTTCACGTATGCTAATCGATTAAAACGTTACGCTTACTCAGTTATTCGTACTAATTCAAGCCTATTTACTATTTCCAGTTGTTGATTTTGTAAACAATGCAAGCATCTCGTCACAGTCAGCAGCTAGGTAACAAAATATTTTAAAATATAAAATCATAGTAATCTTACAAAGTACAAGATACCAAGCCGCTTATGGATTGAATTGTTAAGAATTTAGTTCTTACGGATCTGAGCCGAGTCAAAGAATTACCTGTAAGTAGTGGTAAGGTTTTTGAGGATTTTGATTTTATTTTACTGTTGCTGCTGGCTGCTATATGTTCTTCATAGTTCCGCTGGGTTTTAAGAAGGTGGCTTGCAATGTATGGCGAACCCCTCAAGTGGATTTCTAGTCACGAAAGAACGAGGAGTCTCTCTAACGATATAATATCTAGGGCTTTCGTGCCGTAAAAGAGCGGCAAATCTGGATGATACCTAGGACTTTAGCTCATCTGTGCCATGGATTTTTGGTAAAGAAGCGTCTTCGCTCCCTTATTCGAAGAGTGCTGTGTGGAGCGAAAGTTTTTAGCTCATGCCTGAGTGTGCTTCAGCAAATGACGAGCTAAAATTGTACAATAGCGCTATTTATTAGATCGTCCTGGTAAAGCAGGATTTTTTAAATCGACGATAGGCAGGGGCGAAACCCCTGATTGAATACAGGTAGGTAATGAGGGTTACAATTTTACACAAATAATAACTGATGCCTTTAAAGGTTGAATGAAATTGACTTTTTGTTACTCAATTTTTTTATATTTATAAAAAGATCAAGCAAATGACTCCATTCCACATGAAAAGTTTGTATAGAAATCCGTCATTTTAAAGTAAAATCCACAAAAATTGGTTTATGGCCGTTTGGTTCAAAGTTAAGAAAGAGGTGTTTCCCCTATTATACCGATGTGATACCATCTCTATTATACACCATAGGGTGTATAATAGAGGATGAGGCTTTGTATGGAAATCCGTAATTTTTAATGAAAAACCTATAAAAATTGGTTATGAACTTTCAGTTTGTAAGGGTTGTAGGCCCTTACAGATGGATGTTGGAAAGTAAGTATATAGATGTACCTAAGTTAGAAGTTAAGTTTTGTTGAATGTAAAATAAGTTATACAGGTACCTACGCGAGGGAAAATAAAGAAAGATATTTTAAGATTTCTCGAAATCCTACCCTTAAAATAGGAGATTTTTAAAATAGGAGATAAAAGGGAATGCAAATCCGGACAATCTTTGTTTACTATCGTACTTATATTGGACATTACATGTGTATGATTAGTAAAAAAATAAGTGCTAAAAATTAAAATGTTGCTCAAAGTAACTATTCTACGGGACGAAGTCACGAGCAAGAGCTAGTATAAAATAAATATAAATATGAACTACCTGTAGAATTTATATCCTACTGATTCATCGCAGTGTTGTTTTGACATTATTGCTTATTTATAGTCCCAGGCACTGCTATCTGGCAATAGAGGATGATTTTATGATCGCATCTGTCAATTAGTAATTTATGGGTCTGTTTGTTCAACATTAAGATTGTAGGTACCTATATAATAATAACACAGTTTCTAAATAGACCAACCAGAATCACAAATGAATATGTGACCTAGAGTAGGTATCTACCTAACCAATAGGGTAGTTCATACAACGTTAAGCTGCTATTGTGGGCTAAAATTGTATTGAAACTAAATATGTCAAGTAAATAAAACTTCATTGATTACTATTGTACAAAGATACTCCATGCCTCTCCGTGCTGTTGTATTATTAAAATGTGTCACAAACTTTTCTCTGACTTCGAAGGCTACATTTGTAGATGGTTGATGGTACCTACGCTTTAAAAACAATAGTGCAGTGTCTTCTTAAAATGTTGATGCGGTCCCATACACTGTTTGTTTCGCCTTAGAAAGTATTACAAATTCTTCTTCATCCGAGTCCGTTTCGTACGACATCTTGCAGCATAGGTACTGCCTACCTAACCCGTCACACTGAACGCGGTTTAAGCGCGGTCCCGCTTTGCAACTGCTTTGAAACCGCTGCTGTGTTTAGTGTGCCGACTCCCGCGCTGCTACTGACCTGCTCTGCTTCTGACATGCGTTTGGTATGCCGAAGCCTTAAAACTAGGGCTGAATTTCAAACAGTATAAAGTTTACTTGCAAAGCTGATTGATAGATTAAAGACATCTTAAGATAACAATGCTATAAGAAAGGAAATAATCTATTTAGTGATCTTGTAGGTGGCAGTGAAATATAGCCCAGTATTTGGTGCCCGCCAACACAAATGCAGTTAAATTGTTAAGATTAAGACGCAGAGCGCAGTGGGCGACTTGTCTTACCTCGTAAGTGCGATATACAGCCGCAAGAAATGCAAAGGAAATTAAAAGACAATATCTAGCTCAAAAGTCTAGAGAAAGTCAAAATTTATAATCTTAAATTCATAATTCATTTATTTATAACAAAGAATGAATAACATAGTTAACAATTTTATTAATAATGTGCAACTTTGTCAACCACAATGCGTAAAAATATTTCTTTATTATAAATCCGTACAATTTATAGTTAGGTACTGTTAATAAAATTTGAAATTTTCTAATGGAAGTGCGTTTTATATTCATGTTATTAGGAAAACAAATAAATGTTTTAAGATTACAGTTAATATTTGACTATCTATTTAAGGAATTGTAAATCTCGTAATATGCCTCTATAGTTATGATGAGCGTACCTATATTTTCTTAAATTTATTTATATCTTCGATGCTTCTAAAGCTAAGATCTTAAGTCATTTGGAATTGCGTTTAAATATAAAGCTCATAACTCATACCTCATACCAGAGGGCCTAGACAAGTGGCCAATCGATTACGTTGAACGCTTAACGAAAAGGATATTATGTATGACACTGACTTAATATTGAGAAAAAACCATGGCGACCGTCGTGTCATGTCAAATGTTAGAGTTGACGTTGTTACTTGTAGAAACGATTTGTATCGTTTGCCACTTTGTCTAGGCCCTCTTAGATGTTTTTACTGATGCTGACGTAATTACATAATCATTTTTTTAAATGTTTATTTCAATATTTTTTATCCATTAGAGCACTTCGGGAGGGATAACTTTTTTACATACCTTTCTGAGTTTAAAAACGAAAAGAAGCCTATGCTACTTTTAACAAATAATAGAAGCTAGCAACTGTATAAGTAAACTTTACTAATACTATGGTAAAACACTCTACATAATGACTTTGCTGTCAATATTTACTAGGAAAAAAGGAAATTGGATTCGTTTAAGTCGTTTGTTTTGTAACTCATATTGCGACTAAAGGTGAATAAGCAACGTGGGATCAGGTTTCTAAATGAGAAATTTAATAACTTTTGTTTGAGGACAAACGTATCTGTAATAATTGAGCAAGACAAATACCTCTATATTGTCAAACAAGAATTTATTTTGATGGAGTTTCTGACTCTTTCTCTCCGCGTTCAAGCTGAAAAATACATTTATGCCAATCGTTTATATTAAAATATTTCAGGGAAAGTATTCTGAAAGACTGACGTGAAACTCGCGCGCTGCCAACCTTAATCTTTCCCAACCCTGTGGAGCTCTGGTGTCCTTATTGACCAATTGAAACACCCCACAAAAATGTAGCGTTCTTTGACTGTGGTCTTCTGTAAGGTGGAGGCACTACCCCAGTTCGGGTTACTCAAAATAGAACGACTAGTCCTCTGTGCCCTACCTCGACTATATTGTTTATGAAAGCACATAGTTATTAAATGTGAATTATTTAAATGGCCGTATCACACTTATACATCATCATCACACACATACTATACAGGGTGTTTGGTACATGGGGTATCGAGCGGGCATCTACCCATGCTAACATAGTCATATAAATACTATGGTGATATTAAAAATGCAAAATAGTAAAAATATTTTTTCAATTTTTCTTTCATTTTGTTTTTGTGACCGAACTATTTGTACCTATAGAGAAATGGTTTTTTTTTACAATTTCAAAGTTTTGATATCATCATAGTATTTATATGACTATGTTAGCATGGGTAGGTCCCCTCTAGATACCCCATGTACCAAACAGCCTGTATATCGTTTCCAGAAGAAATATGTTATATCATTAGACTTTACTTTAAATCTGTTATTAGCATAATTGTTTTCAATATAATAGGTAAGTTAAGTAATATTACAAGTACTTATAGAATTATATTATCTGTGGTAATATGTTTGCTTACTAACAGTGCAGTGAAATTATGTCCTCAATATTACATAACACTATGAGTACACTTTGATAATAGAATTTCATACTTATAAATCAGTTGCTAGTTACTGCCCGTGACTTTCAACTATGTGGTCATGAGAGTGATATTTAGGTTCTATGTAGGAGTCAAAAACATCAACATAAAGCAAGTCATCCCACGGCGTCCTACTACTCGGTAACAGGCATTCATTCAACTAGTGATGCAACGGAAGGATCTTAACGGAAGCAGAAACGGAAACAGATGTCAAAAGTAAATCTTAGCGGAAGCGGAAACGGCAGCGGAAGCAGAAGCGTTAATGCTATGAAAAAAAAACACCAAAAATTTTTTTTTAATGTTTTATAGGCTGAGCTTTTGTCCACAACCTCACCTGATTGAAAGCGAAGATAAGGCCTAAGAAGGTACACGCTCGCCTAGAAGATGCTTGTTCACCCTGGCCTTAAAGATATCCAGATTATATTGTTCTGGGAAGACAGACCTTGGCAACGAGCTCCACTCCTTAGCTGTCCGCGTAATAAAAGAGGAAGCAAAGCGTTTCGCGCCGGTGGGAGTTATATCCACAATCGTGAAAGCCTTCGCCACGCCGGGTCGTCCAGTGTTGGAAAGGATCTGGGGGGATCAATTTATGAAGAACCTCCGCACACTCCGAAATGCAATAAATCGCTAATATTTCGAAAACGGTGCAGTGGAGCCAAAAATAGACAACGAAATTTTTGATCCTCTTCCACAAACAAATAAAACGGGACAGTGCGAGTTTGAATTTTTTTAATAAGTACCTACATAAATTATTTTGAGGAGTCAGTTTCCAGTATATGTGTAATGTGTATTGATTGCAAGTGACATTTGCTTTTGTTAGGTTAATAATTTAACCAACTGTTAAAATTTATCTAGCGATTGTAAAATAAGCCCTAAGCATAGTTGAACCAGAGGAGATAAGTGAAATAGGGTAAGGTAGATTCGTAGACGGCAAGGCGATATAAGGAAGGTAACAGGAGGAACATGGACAAGAAAAGCACAGAACAGAGCAGAGTGAAAAGCTTGGAGGAGGCATATGTTACCTCTGACATATGCCTCCTCCAAGCTTTTCACTCTGCTCTTGCTTGTCCTCACAAGCAAGAGCTGATTAAAATTGAAAATGAATAAAACTATGTAAAATGTACACATGTGTATTTTTATAAATAAAGGCTATTTTATCTTTATTAAAATGTTTAAAATACTGAGGTAAAGTAAAAATATTTTGTTAATCTTCTCTGACCTATTATGGAAGTAATCTTCGAAATGCGTTTCAACATTCGATGTTGTTGGAGTTTTAAGATAATTTGTATCAAGGTAAGTATTCGTAAATACCCACTTAGGAGGCATGACATGGAGGATTAGCTGTTGGAATTTGATACTACACCTTACAAAGATCGCAGTCAATTATCGCCCTCTTAGTGGTGTTGTATTTATTATGTAAGTTGCGGAGTACCAAGTCTATTAAGTCTGTCAGGGAGATTACCAATGTTTTTCTTAATCAATCCGGTAAATATTTAAAAAAGATACAGAGTATTTAAGCTTAGGCGTGGAGGCTTGTGATGTCAAACGTCATTTCAACGCACAGATTCAGACCAAATCGTGCAATATCGTCGTCATTATTTCAAAAGAAAAAATAGATACAATATATTTTCACGTTCTGACTGACTAATATTTCAGTCAACATCCCTATTATAGTCAGGAATCGGTATAAAGAAGATAGTTCCCCATTCTATTGTATTTTCTTTGTTAAATTAAAAGAATCATACCGATTCTAGATCGTCTGGGTGGGCGCGAATCGGACTCGGGCGAGACGGCAAGCAACCTTGGCGGCTCCCCTTTCTTGAACCACCGCATTTTCACTATTCACACCATCTTATTTGCACTGTAACAAAAGATAAATTCACATTAATTTCTATTTTGTGTCAACATAAATTTCCAGTATACCTACATAGGTAGATATTAGAACTCTTGAATAAGAAGAGTTTTATTAAGCAAACGTCCCTTAATGATAAAACCTCAGATCATATAAGTAAAGCATAAAACACTAAAATTATGTATATGTATTTAAATAGGCAGGTAGAGAATGATTAATATTTACACTCTGTTATCGATTATTAAATACTTAAACATTTTTGATACAAAGTACAATGTGCCGTTATCTGTCTGTACACAATTTTTAGTTGTAATGGTTTTCGAGTGCAAGTACCTATAGAGTTCGTACTTTGATTCGTAGAGGAAAAATAGTTATTTATTATACAAGAGTGGAAAGTTCCTTTTTAACCGCGTGCTCGATTTGGATGACCGAGCAAGCGAAGGATTCTAAAGTTGAATCACGAGCGCAGCGAGTGATTCTAAATTAGAATCCTGAGCGTCAGCGAGGGAAACAAACGAGCACAAGGTGAAAAATCTTTCCACTCGAGTGCAATACGTAACTTTTCATCCCACCTCAGCGAGGAAATGACAAAATGAAAAAGAATTTTTTCACAATTTAAAAAGTTCTAATCATAAATTTGGCACCATAGAGGTTACATTAAATAGGTTTAATGACGTTTTGAATTTACAATTATATTGAGTCAAGGAGCTTATATTACCTATAAGCTCCTTGTATTGAGTACTCATTATATGTGATGTTCTAAATTCAAATCTACTTTGCCACTCAAGCGAATAAAATAGAATTTTCCAGCCAGATTTCGAAGCGCAAAATTACACTTTCCGAGGTGGTGGGATGAAAAATAATTTGTTTAATTGAAGTTTTTTTGTACTTTCTACTTATTAGGCATTTCATCTGTGAAAATGATAATTGTCTGTTGAAATAATAATTGTATGTTATGCACAACAATTTTGCAACTTGACTTTTTAATACAAAGAAGTTCTTAAATACACCGTAGTTTTAAACGGACAAGTTTCTTAACTCGTCAGACTCCTTTTGCGATTCACTATTTGCAAATATTATTTCTTCATACCGCATGCACTTGGTTATGTTTCGACATAGGTACTTATTACTTCTAGGTGACATATTTTGACGAGCATAATTACTGTGGATTGGCTGTTGAACATTTGCAATTATATGTCTAGTTTTAAAAGAATCTTGAAATCCTGGACAAGAAGCAAGTGTTTCGAGATAGACTGTTGTACATCATTAAACATATTGTAACTCGGTGACATTTACATTCTAACTTTTTCAGTGTTGGTACAGAGGGGACTACAGCTTGGACTATATCCAAAAATAAAAAAATCTTGAATAAATTTTCTGTATTAGACTACAATAGAGTAAGTACATAGTTTATCGAGCAAATTTTACTGTTTGTTGTAGCTTCACTATTAACATCTTCATAACACTCTATATACCGCACTCCTTGATTAAATTCCTTTGACACCGTACTCTTTGATTATGTGTAAAATTAATAAATTGAAAATTTACTTATTTTATTCACTTTCACGCCTTAACTACTCAAGCGATCTTCGTTAAATCTTGTACACACATTGGCAGGTGCACAGAAAAGAACAGGTAACGTTAATCCAGCAGAAAATACTGTTCCCTAGGAATAAAAAAATAAGATTTTGACAAAATCTCCATAAATGCGAGCGACGATGCATCAAGTAAGGGCAATTAGTATATAAGGTTAACTCACAACTATTTACCTACATGGATATCTTTGATAACACCACTAGAATCCACGTACAATTACTCTCTAAGATTGAATAAGCCACATTACAGATGAAGATACGGTATTCTACTTACAACTAGGATCCTGAGTTAATTAGTTTCAATTTAGAGTCAACGACATATCGATTATGACATAACTTTATACCTAGTTTGCTAGCGTTGAAACATCGATCATCGTATTGTATCTTAAGAAGTATCGATACTGTAACCAAGACCTGTTTCGAATGCGATCACGTAACAATGGCTAACCTTGCTCGAGGCTGCGTTGTGTAATGAATTTTTGTTTTTGCAACATTGTAACGCTAGTGGGTACCTACTCACCCAGCCAAAATATAGGGATTACACCTATAGTTCCGTACTTGATACAATCTTGATACAACGTACGTGATAAATGTACTTTTAACTGAGGAGCTCAGGGATGAAACTCGAAAGTTGCGCAGATTATTTTAGGAAGGAAAGAAGAAGGAATTTTCACAATATGGAGATTTGAATATGTGTAAAAAGTTCTAACTGTAATAACTACAAAGTCAGATTTGGTTATAAATATAAAATTAGAATGATTATTTGTAACTCAGATGAAACTTGTAGACTTAGTTTCTTCGTAGGTACTTCTGACATTAAAAAAAAAACTTTTACGTGCAAAGTTGATATTCATTGCTTATAACCTTAGAAATAGGATCCTTTGTCTAAGTTTATACCTAACACATTTTTCTCTGTACCTCAGTATTTCATAATTTGCTCTTTATTTATTCGAAATAAGTGATATCTGTACATACAAAATGCTTTATTATGAATCACTGACTGACGAATAAACGCACAGCCTAAGCCACTGATCGTAGAGAAAGTTATTCTACTTATGATGCTGACTGCACAATAAAGAATATTATATTATATTTTATGCTAACGCAGTATGTGTATTTTTCCAATAATGCTGATATATCTATGTTGACTTGCGCAGTTTGTATTGCAAAGTAAATAACTAAGTTGCTAAAAAATGACACGGTTTAAGGAACCTAGAACTAACCACCAGGGACTTCTGAAGAAAAACTTCAAACCAATGTGTAATTTAGGTTCGGTTAGAATAAGTTCGCTGATAAAATGGACGTAGATTGATTGAGTTTGCAAAAACTCAGACTACATACTCTTGAATTAACTTATCATGGATTTGGATTGTCAGAGAAAATATGTCAAGATGGTTTTTCTCTTTGTATATTCTTATCGTTAATATATAGCTTTTAAAGTTCAAGAACATTTCGCTTTTGTCTGGAAAGTGTGCAGTAGACATAGAGAGGACCAGCGTCTACCAAATGAGTCTATTGCACTTTGGTGACGCCACGCGCCCTCTCGTCCCGTGTCCTCCTCACGATTGCCTTGTCAATAGCTCGTTGGCTGAACTTCTACCCATAGACTGTGCCGCTAGTATCTACATAAAAACCATATTTTTTGAGTGTCATAATTATAGGTGTGTCTTTATGTGTGACTACATTTTGCCTAAAGCTCTGCTCAACCCCTAATTTTATGTACCTATGTATAGTATCTGAGATGTGACCTCGATTTTTACTATTAAGTGTATACTTCCCGTTCCACTGAAGGACATAAAACCGCCATAAGCACAGCAAAACTGAGTAAAAGTCACATAAAACAGCAAAAAGTATTAGAAATGCGATCTAGTTAAGTACACAATTCAACTCTCAGGTAATTCCGTCTTAAGTGGTCAATAAAAAAGAAAATACGTAAGAAACACGTCTGCGCTCAATGCGGTAATGATGTCCTTAATAGAAGTCACTCCAAGTACTCTCACTGGATAAGATTGCAAGTATTGCAATGATGTATTTATGGGACTAGCTCCTATATAAAAGGAACGGCTTTTGAAATTGACTTAAGAATTTCTTCAATACTTACGTAAGAAAGAAAGGTTGGTTTGCAGGAAATTTTTAGTTATTTAATTGGTAGTTAAAATGTCGGCATCTCAATTATAGGAGGAGTTTTAACTTCATATTATGAACACGAAAGAAGCATATCAGTAGGTAAGCACCTAGTGATTTACTCAAATTTAAAAACTACATAGTTAACTAATTTTCTATCTACCAAGAGGCTGACTTCAAAAAGAATTCTCATGTAATCCTATTAACTATTCAATACGTACGCTTGGCTACAAAAACCAAACGACGGAGAATAGCTTAGACTTAGATGTAGTTACTAAGCATTGTTATTTACTTTATCCGGAAGAAATCGTAAATGCGAACTCAGGAAGCGCAATTGTATTACTATACGCTTGTATTACTGACATGGCGATACATCTTATTTGTGTTTGTGTACAAGTGCATGATCTCAAGTTATTGAAACAATGTATTCATTTTTGTAGTCTCATAATATTTTTGGAGAAGTTCGTACGAACGAATCACTTTAAAATACTCGTTTATGTGATGTAAAGAGAGATAATGAATTACATCACTTTTTATAACCACTCACGCACCTAATTAAACAATGACATAGTAATAACTTAAGAAATGGCATGTTTCAAAATAATCAATTTAAAAATAAAAAGAATGACATATTTGAATATCAAATGGTAGATAACATACAAACGTTGTTACAAGTTATATAATTTTCTGCATTCCATATTTAAGAAGATTTCTTACGGCCATCAAAAGTTGAAAGCGATATCATTGGTTACGTCAATTCTATGGGAAGCGTTAACATGATTTCATTTAATTTAACAGAAGCAATTGCCCTGCAACCACTATAGATTGAAAGATATTAAAATGGAATCAGTTGTATATTATGTAAACGCAAGTTCATAGCAATGTTGAGAAGCGTGATAACCTTAATGGCTGTAGAACAATAGAGTATAACTATCGACCGTCACTTTACTGACGCTACTCTAAACCACTTCCAACTTTCTCGTCTAAATTTGTATCGATATGATGCAATATTCCTATTTCATTGAACAAGAATTTCTCGTACAAATGTATTTGATAATTATTGAGATAATTATGTAACTTTATCTATGAATGGGAGCTTTCCTAATCGATTATTAATTCATTGGTGTACTATAATATATACGCTAATATACATAGTACGCACACTTGTACAAGGTTGGTTTTGGTGAAATAAGTATATAGTTTCACCATTTTTATTTGTTTAATTGATAGCTCCAAATATGATAGAAATGTTCGATAATAATTGATAGTAATTTCATTACAGACACGTGATTTATCACTTTTTGTTAGAAACATAACAAGTTACAGATTAGAATATTTGATTTTCTGTGATATTTATTTATAAAAACCTGTTTCGTAAAATAATGTTCAACATTTTTATTATTGTTTTCCTATCTACAAATAGTATAACTGTTTTCATAGTTAACAAAGAATTTAAATTGTTGTTGATGCACTTCTAATAAGTAAGAATAATGTACAACAAAGTCCCCGATTTTTAAATATGTTCCAACACGCGGAAAGGATATCTTGTTGTGCAAAAGAGATTCGTCATTTATGGTCAATACATTTTCACGTTAGGCATTTATGTACTTTCACACGTTTATTGCGTGATATCTTTTATACATGCAGGCACTAAGCTTGTTGTATAAGTGAGGTGTTAAGGAACAGTGGAACTCTAAATGATTCATGAAGGCTCACTATGATAGCAGGCTTGGTTTACGAGTTCAATAAATTCTCTGGAAATCGCTTGTCATGCAAGTCAACAAGACGACGTGGGCCCAAAGGTGTACCGTAAATTTTGGTGCACTATAAGGTAATGTGTACTACTAATAAATTTCCAAGTCCATGTTGATTTATCAGTGTTTACTTTGATGGTATGGTTAGAGTTGTTTGTTTGTTGAAGTAGCTGCAGCTTCCATATTTTTATCTTCAAATTGCTTTTCTTTTTCTTGGTTTGACACATAAATTCCTGTAATGCTTATAGTTGGACCTATATAATACAGTGTAAGATTAATTTACACGAAATAATTAAAAATATTCTTGTATGCTTGCATTAAAGGCAGTAGGCAAATAACACTGACCCATTTTACTTATATATAAAAATTCATATGATTGTGTTATTAACAACTGTACAGTTTTGTAATGTTGCAATCATCATACAAACCACTTATTATATTATCCATATTCATACACTGTAAGTGCTTATGTACATTAACTGTCATCAGATGTGCGTAGGCATCATCGTTGCCAGTAAGCATATTACTTGAATTACAAATTACCATTCAAAATACGGCTTTAACACTATATGAATAAGATTTCATGATATTTGGAACTAACATTAACGTAATGGGATACATGTCTGCAGACGTTATGGCCTCCTGGTATTTCGTTATCATTAAACGAGTTTTAAATTCCATAATATGGGTAATGCAGTGAATAATTTTATAAAAATGTGATTATCAATGTAATAATACGTAGGCAACAGATTACATAGATGAATGTTCATAAGATTTAGTTTACAGACAAGCCTTTATCTCTCAATCTTAAAGTAGCATAAACCACAACTGTCAGATACAATAGTAGGTACCTAACATTCCGGTTATAATGAAATGAATGACGAGTTGCCGACACAAAATCTAAGAACTGGAGAATGAAGCGACCAGTAACTAAAAACTTACAAATTAATCCCGTTAAACCTATTAGTTGCCACATAACTATAAGCCTTAGGTATGCTTATATAAAATTTGAATAAGTTTTTACATCTCGAATTTAATGGCTAAGGTCAACACAAAGTCAAAACGCAGGTCACCAGTAATTATTTTGCTGTCTATCATCAGTTATTTTGACAGGATTTATACCTAAATTATTTCTTTAGGACAGAACAATTTTAATAAACGTATTTGTGCAATTGTTATCCAATGCATATTATTAAAGTATGTGCCAGCAGATTTACTAATATTGCATTAACTTTTAAGAAAGTGGCTGTATTAGCATTACCCGTTTCATAATTTATAAAAGTTTTTGTAATACAATGAAAACAAACTCAATTAGAAATTAATGACGTGTGTTTTGATTTGAATGCTTCTAATTTTATATGACCTGACTATTCAATATAAATTTTAATGATACAACGACTTTATAACAAATTGGGAAAAAATCATGCCAGGGTTATTGGTAACAGTTTGCTTTATTCAAATGTTTTTGTTGCTTCAGATAAATAAGGTTTTAATTTAAAGACTTGTAATAACTTTTAAATTCAATATTATTAATGTAATGGAAAGGACATTTTGTCTTGATAAAATATTACTGTTATAAGTCAAATTACACCGATTAACAAAGTTGCAATATGCAGGTAATAACTATTAACTTAAATACCTCCCTTTTCTTGTTTGATAGTGTTCGATCCTTTAAAACACCTTGGTAGTTGACAAAATCACGTTGACGAAGTCACTTACCATGGATAAGATTCCCATAGACTAAGGCAATAACATAACAGTAAATATTTGAGAGATGGCTTCTCAGAAAAGCGAGGTGTTAATTATGATCCCGAAAAAAATTGATGAAATGTACGAGGCACGTCGCACGTCACATTCAACACTTATATATAAAACTTTTGATGTTGCTTGGAAATAACAAACATTTAGTTTACGATGGTATATTAAGCTAGCAATTAACTTGGACACAGGTTTGAATTAACGGTAATAAGGGTCGGTAATAAACTTTGTTTGCCGTCATAAATATTACAAGGCAAATATTATCTATTATGGCTTCAATTGTAATTTATCTATATTTGTATTTGCTTTAATAAATCTAATAACAGGTCATTAAAATACATTGGCCAGTAAATCGTTTTGGTAATCTAATAAACATTAAAATATATTTTCACATTAAATATTATGCTATTATGACACAATTTTTAAGTAAATCAGATGAGACCCGGGGTTTCAACATGATATGGATGTTGGCAATTTGTAAATAGACAACTGTTTAATGTTGCGAAATCAAAATAAAACCCCCGAGGAGAGAACAGTTTAATAAACTTTGACATTATAATGGAAGTAATGCTTTTATAAGATTAAATTTTGCAACTGCGGTGAACAACCGCGAAATTTTGTGTTTCGAATTTATCGTGTACAGATCGGAGTTCTCCTTAAAACAAGTCTGATGGATGGCATTTAGTTCTGGCAATATTATTAATTTCAATTATAAACTTTATAACTTTGCAATTACCACATTGCATTTCAAATCAAATAACTTTTCAATACTCATATAATTGTGGTTCACATTAAGAAATATTTTTTTTCTCTTTTACTATATAAATTACTAGTTCGAGTGTCCCATGTTTCTTTTCCATTACGTTATCTTGCATAATTTTCCTTATCTATTTCTACTAAATAAACTCATTGCCCCTATTACTTTTTATGTCTGCTCTCCCTTATTTGGCTCCTGACCAAATTGTATCTATATTTTCAGTCCCTCGCTGCTCAGTTACATTGATCCAGTTTATTTCATAAAAGCACAGTGAATGTTTATTCGCGTATGTTATTTATTATGCCTGGATCCATTTAACGTCACAATGGAGATTGGGGTAAGTGGATTAATTCTGCTCAAAGACAAACAGGAAGGGTCTGCTTTGTATTTGAGGGAATTTTGGCTTTCTATTTACTTAGGGAATACTGTGTAGCAAATTATTAATAATAATAAACTTTAGGAACGTAAATTTAGACTGACTGAATTTGGATGACTGATATGAATTCTTACACTACCATCGCATAATTCAACTATGGCTGAATTTGTTCAATTTCTCTATGCTATACCTATAAACATACCTATCTATTTCGTCTTTGTCTTACTTAAATTTATTGCGACATGATCAGGCTTGAATTTTATTACTAGCTATCTTCCAGATGTAAATTATTCTTGCCATTACTATCAATGGTGGATATCCGCCAATATACCTAACCTCTATCAATATACATATAGTAATGTACGGTACCTATTGCAGATACTTTAAGTAACCTTTTACAGTCCTCTCTTCTATAACTTGTAACAACAACTATTATCATTAAAAATAATCATCATAATCAATCACTTTTAAGAAACAGTTAGTTGCTGCTTGATCCAAAAGATACGTTGACCCAAATGTGACTTGTAGAATAGTACCTAACTCTTATCTGAGTTTATGAATCATCTTAAATTTCTTTGTGTTTGTTCAATGGCAACAATGGTGTTTTTAAAAAGGAAAAGTAAAATTTACCTTTTCATTTAGTTATTGGTATTTAGTTTACGTACTTGTTGTTCCATCGGTATTTGTTTAAAAATCTTTGATTTCCTGCACGTAATATCACAACACAAAGTGTCACGTGTAATGTTATTCCGCGTGATAGCTCAATTCGAAATCAGAGTTTCATGTGTAAAAGTATCAAGGAGAGGTATATCACGTCAGAACATCAGTATTGGTGCCGCGAGCGTGGGGTTGTATCGGCATACAAACGAGATCAAAATGCGGAACGACACGGTTCCGTGAGCCGCAAGTGACAATCACCTTAAAATTATGACCTGTAGAAAATGTAGGGGAATTTAATACTGAACTATGATATATAGAATACCTTATTCACGGAACTGATGCTGTTTATTTTGGATCTATTGAAAGATTTTCAATGCATTGTTCGTCACAATAGAGTAGACATAATGTGCTTTGAATGTTAGCGACTTGCTTCTATAAGCAACGAGTAGTTAAAGACGCCAGTTAGTTACTTCAGTAATCGAATTCATTGGGAATGGAATACTAAATTGAGGTTAAGAGTATATTAGTCCAAAATTGAGAAACATTATATATCTTAAAAAAAAACATATAAGTCAGTATAAGTGTTTTTTTAAAGAATTGTAGAATACATTGAAGAACAAGAAAATTTAAAGATCCAATTCAGGAGCTTTTATTTCATTATTAAAAATTAACCATGCCAATAAATCCCTAGAAGATATTTTATGATAAGTGTTTATGCCAAAAATAGCTATGTTATTTAAATCTGTTTTATACTTATCTGGGGGTACGGCAGTACCTACATTTTCTCACACAAGGGCACTACCGACATTTTCTCGAAGCACTTCGTCGTGTTTTTGAACTCTCATAAGTTGGGTTTGGATTATACCACATAAAGGAAATTCTAGAGATATGATTTCAATAGTGGATTTAATAAAACATATAAAGTTTCAATTATAAAGTTCTTGTGCTTTAAATTTTATTGATATCTTAAAAACCCCGATGAACACCTAAGTTAATATTATGTGAATCGGTCGTGTCGATACTACAAGAACTATTATACAACAGAAAAGTACTTAATAAGCAGAGAATAAAATTTTCACTAAGCCGAGCCACATATTTTTATTTCTGTGTAGAGTTAGTGGAGTAAAAAAGCTTATAGAGTTAGAAGCTTACATCTATCTAGCTAGTTAGCTAGATGTTAACTTTTTGACAGTGCGAGCTCGTCTTTGCAATATTTTACATGAAAATATTTTTGGTGGGATCTAGATATGACAGAATGGGGAGCGCTCATCTGTTCGTCAACATAATCACGCTATTCTCAAAAACCACTTTGATAATAATTTCTCAGAGAAAATTAATGTCAATTTAAAGTTTACCTATTTTATGGAAGGTAAGATACACAATAGTCTTATTCTTCAGATAAAAAACGGGCAGAATCTTAATGTCATGTCAGACTGTTATTGACTGTTGACAATGAAAATGTCCTCGCAAGACGACTCACAAATCATATTCTGAAAATATTCTGAAAAGTACGAATAATCACATAATGTGCGCATTGTAAGTTAAAGCGTCTGTCATGACGTGATATATGATTAGATTGTAGTCGTTCCCATTCATGGATATGCGTAGAATTGCCTGTTAGCAACGACTCATCTGTATTACATTAAATTTATTGGACCAAGACGCCGGACAAAGTAATAAATTGTGTCGAAGAGTGATGAATAAAATCCTAGCAGCTTGACAGTTACAAACAGCCTAATACTCTAATCAATAATACGCTAATACTCAATACACAGTATGTAACAATTAAACCGACACAAAATACAACACAAAACTGGCAGATTTAGGACCTGTCCAATCCAACATCATAAAACCCCACAAAAACAACATATTGTAAAACTTGTGACCTGCATGCAGTCGTACGGTGTAGTAAATAGCCCTGAGACACATGCAGGTCACAATACATGGGGTAACCTATGTAAAAACAACATAAACACATTATAAACAACTAAACCTAAAAAAATACTCTAATCAGTAAAAGGGACTTTTTATGATACAGTATCTAAGTTTCGCCTTGCAAATGACCGCAGTCATTACTCAAATAATTGCAACGTCGCGTTTATTAGAATCTGGATTAAACTATATATCTGGGAAAGCAGAGTAATCAAACAATTTGTAATGGAAACCTCAACAACAGACCGAGCTTTCTATTAGACGATAATGAATATGATAATGAGTAATGTTACTCACACTGTTTGTTAAATAATATGATAATTAAAAATACTATGTTCGTAAGCCCGATGTTGTGTTACTGGAGACAAACATACTGTAATAATTAAATATTAATCGTGATAAAATGCTTCATTTTCATACGGATTTATCAGGAGCGGATAGTCTGGTTCAGTAGGCAAGATTGTGACTACTCAACCAAACAACCATTATTTCAGATTGGATGTCTCTATACGTCCCGCTTCCCGTGTTAACCTCATTTATTCATTAGAAATACGATATTTCTCATATCCGTTCATTAGTATCGAGTATAGAAATTATTGATCGAGTAATGGTGGTTAAAAAACATATTTCGATGAACAAAGTTAAATGTAAGTAACTATAAATTATAAAAGTTGTAGAAATAAGTAAAAACAATCATCTGGAAACATACAATTCTTGAAATCAAACGTCTTGAGGATCGCTGTCAAATAACATTTCGATAGTGTTCTTTATCTGTCGGTACCTAAGTAGGGTTTACAGAGCCTTTTCTAATTTTTTTATGTATATTTATTTGCCCGGATTCAATCCCCAGGGAAGTACTTTGTACTCGGTTTGGTTGGTGGTAGGACTTTTATCACGTCCGCCTTTTTTTGTGACGATGGGAAATCCAATTACGGACCATACCGCACGCTGGCTGGGCGTACGGCGTGTGCGGGGACTCACCGGCGCGGAATAGCGCCGGTCCTACTCCGCTAAAACCCACCGGTACCCTCCTAAGCCCTTATGGGGGCATTTTAGGATCGGCGCACCTAGTGTGCGCTATTTCACCAAAACGCCTCCGGGTTTATCAAGTCCACCTAGCTATCACTATCTTATCAAAGTTTGTCGCCATTATAATAATGTTAACAGCAATATTGGTTTCGCAGTTGGTTGCTTCCATGTGGTTGAGGATTCCAGGTAAAGCTCGGACGCAATCTTCGGCCTTATTGCCACTGACAACCAGTTGAGATGAAAAGGCCGAGAGCATCCCTGTCAAGAATAAATAAACTCCCAAAATAAAATTTAAGATATCTACCTAATAAACGCTTAATTAAAATGTATAACACTTTAATTAAGCGTTTATTAGGTAGATCACAAAATACAACACTAAACAGAAAATTGAGCTGCGCGGATAAAATATATTTCGTGGAAATTTGTCAAGTGAAGAGAATTCCATTTTAGTTTACAGCTACCTTCAAATCATTGACATACTGACAATTTCGATATTTATTTCTTTTACTTCATTTATTATTCATTAGATTGACAAAATAATCAGGTACTCTTTGGCCATGATTGAAGGAAAAATATTTTTTTCCCGCTTAAAAATTCATTGTCAACTCAGTAAACATCGAATTCCACTGATAGAAGAGAAATGTATTTTTCTATTTGTTTCGAATAAAAGTCGATGACTCTATTGACACTACGTATAAAATGTGATAATAACTCAATAATGCTATCCGATAGCAGTGACCTGAATTCTTTAGATAAAAGTATTGATAATGCGACAAAAAATGTCACTGGGAGATAGTATTCTTCCTCTATCAACAGAATATGGATACAAAATGATAAACTTCATTTACTATTTGACATTTTTACTATCTTTGAAGGTCGTTAAGATTAGGTAATCATGGCAACCCTTTTCTCTTCTGGAACACAAGGATTTAAGATAAAATCTATAGATATACTGGGTGTAAAAGACATGAACAGTCAAACGAAAACCACGTATTCTATACATCAAAATAAGACATATTTCAAAAAAAATATTGCTGGGAAATGATTTTTATTTTTTGGTGTTACAAAAAATTGCAAATTGTACCGCGCAATGTAAAGGGCTCAACTCGCACGCAACTCGCAATACCGCGATAATTTTGCTTGATGGCGGCCCCGTTCGTTAGTGTCCGTGCGCATCGAGTGAGCTACATTGAACGCTAACGTTTTGAAGCCATTTTTTGTTATGAAATACTAAAAAAAATGATAATGTTTCTTTAGACAATAATTAAGAAATAACGTATAGAATACTTTTTCATAAAAAAATGAAAAAAAAATTATGACTTTGACCTTCAATAAAATCGTAACTATCAATTTCCCAGGTATAGTTTAAAGGAAGAAAAATGTTATGACGGTGAGCAGAATACATGGTTTTCGTTTGACTGCTCATGTCTTTTACACCCTGTATATCAATAGATTTTAATTTAATAAATCTATAATACTAAATGGAATACCTACATCCTATGCGGGAACTGCGTTAAGTATATGTGCTTTGACTTGCGCTGGACGAAATTACTAGGACTTGGAATCTAATCACTAGAATAAAGTATTTTTTTACTGTCATCTGATATTCTAAACAAAGGTAAGGGCCTTGGTGTGTTTTCCTTTAGGGGAATTTATTTAAGAACACGTTTTCTAGGCGATATAGTTATTTTTTGTGTGATCCTCTCTTGTCTCCTAAAGTTTAGGTTATTCCGCTTGGAAGGGATTTTTACTTTCACGTATATGTAGTAATAGAGGAAGTCTTGTAATCGTCAAAAAATTCGACCTCGTGATTTTGACGGATTTACATGTTTTGGACCTCCCTGAGTCCAAAAATACCGTTTTTACTTTCTCGTATAGGCAGTATAGAGGAAGTCTTGTAATCGTCAAAAAAATCGATTTCGAGATTTTGACGGATTTGCACGTTTTGGACCCCAAGTCCAAAAATACCGTTTTTGGAATTATGTCTATAGCACGATAACTCGAGCATACTTTAACTTATTGCAACCAAATTTAACATAGATACGTGTATGACATCAAAATATAAGGTTCCTTTCTATCAACCTTTGAGTCGTTTTCGGTATACGAGAAAGTCAAGGGGAGACCACTCCCGATTTTATGTCTGTGTGTGTGCCTGTGCGTTAGCACGACAACTCTAGTATCCTTTAACTTATTGCAACCAAATTTAACATACGTGTATGACATCAAAATATAAGGTTTCTATTAAATTTTGAGCCGTCGATCACAAAAGATAAGCAACCAAGTGCGCGGCCGGTACTCGGATGGGTGACCAAAATTTAACATGCATGTGTGGAATCAAAATATAAGGTTTCTATCAACCTTTGAGTCGTTTCCGGTATACGAGAAAGTCAAGGAGAGACCACTCCCGATTTTTTTTATTGAGATTTTGTTGGAGTATTTTTATACAACCGAAGTAGCGGATAACACCTGCTGTTATACTGTCACCAAAGCCTATACAAAAACGGCACTACTTACTGTTTCCATCAAAACGTCGGAAATAAAGTAAAACGTTTTGCCCGTCCCCTCCGAGCGAAACGTATAACTGCGATTAAGTCTATTGTAAGAGCATTTTAAATATAAGAGTTTATTAATAACATTTTATTAGAAGGACTAAATTATAAGTTTCATATGTTAATTGGCCATTATGCCCATTTGAGTATATTAATAAGAAGTTTGGCTATAATAAAGGTAAAAATATTTAATAATTCTCTGTTAGTCAACAATAAAGTGATGTAATTTTTATAATAAATTATAAGGTTGTAAAGCGATTAAGAAAAGTTATTTGACCAATTAATTTACTAATCACCGCATGTAATAGATCGGGCAAAGTAATGTCGAGGTCACGATTAGTTCAGTAGGCACAGTTACGATGAATCTTACAGTTGTAATGGAAAAACCTATCTTATACGTCTCGCTACGGTTTGTTGATAATTCAAAATACGTACAAAAAAACCAATCAACTGCAAGAAAAAAACTACAAGGTCCCGTGTAAAAAAACCACATTAATTTACGTTGGCTCGTCGCGTAAACAAATGCGGTTTTCTCTATAAAAACGTTTCGATAAAATGATATAGGTATCGGAATTTCAGACTGTTTTTATTTATGAAATAAAAAATATAAAATAATTTCTTTACTTTTTTTTTGTTTACAGGGAGGTCAAATGCGTTTACGCATCGTCCCTGCGGGATGGTGCCAACCGCAGGGGATATGTAGGACTCGAGGTAAAGGTGTTCCCTCGTGGTTTCCTCCATACCCACTAAACATCCTCCCCGGCCTGACCTTCAGTGCGCTATTACGGGACGGCTGCTCGACCTGGCGCGTCCTCCTGACGAGGACACCGGGAGCAGCCATCGGACCGCACCCGGGGAACTTCAGGCGCGGTCGTGACCCTGAAAAGGGCCGTCCGGAACTAGCCGTGGTGGGAAAACAAAAACAAGCCGACGATGGCATGTGACTTCGAATGCCAAGGGGACAAACTTGACAAACATGATTTCTTTACCTAGGGTTTTTAACTTTTCGCGCTCATAAGATCGCCGCACAACAGAAAACGAACATACATAGACAGAATAAAGTAGATATCACTTTACATTGACAGAATAAAGTAGATATCAGCAAGCTCTAAGCGAGCCAGTCGCAATCTAGGTACTGTAAAGCTGCGGACTCGAAGTCAGCGACAAGCAGGGCGTCGGCGACGGTGCGACGGCACGACAGGCAGCGGGGTGGCGGTCGCCGACCCGGCCTCGAAGCTAGCGGGCAGACCGCGCGGCGCTAGAGCAGCGTAGTGTTGTTTTATGAGAAATTAGTGTCTTAATCCTATCAAAAATAATTGAAATAATTTGCTCCTCGACATCGTCAGCAGGTTTTAAAACTTCGGTCGATAAAAAGCAATAAATAAAATGCACAACACTAAGTTAATACATACGCGCGGGCACGGCTTGAATGGAGCGCATCGCCCGTGCGTCGCTCGTCGCCGCTGCCTTTGAGGCCAGTTCCATAATCTATGGATTGAATCGCGCGGCTCTGGCGCCGCTGCCGCCGTCTTCACCCCGCTCGTCGCTGACTTCGAGTCCGCGGCCTTAGATTATGTCTAGGTGACACTGATCCCACGTCTGTACCCTTAGTATGATAGTTTTCAAGCTCGATCAAACGTATCGTCTCTTGTCATACATTTCCCACTGTTTCTGAAAGTTTACGCTAGAGGCGCTAGTGGGCAATGTATGAATGATACGATACGTTTTGATTGAGCTCGAAAACTAACAAAACTCATACTAGGGGTACTGGAATCTTTAGTAATCATGCTTCTGTTGTTTCTGTCGAAAACTTTCTATCGAGTAAGATGTCAAGTTTTGCATAACAGGGTCTTCTGGGCGGAGTTATATCTCAAGATGGACAGCGAGAGGTATTGTCCAATTTCCAGTGGTTAATCCGGTAATGCATTGCCCTGCATCTCTTTAAATTATTTTAATTCAAGATTGCAGACAGTAAAAGCAGGCCCCTTTCGTTCTTATTCTTAAAATAAACAACGAATAGCTAATTACTGTACAATAATGACGATGGTGATCACATTGAGAACGTGAGTCAGGTGGTTCGTGAGGCGCCAAATGCTAAGATTAGCAATGACGCATAAGGGACAGCGTTTAGTTTCGTCATTTGTAGGACGAAATTGCCATTCACTCATTTTAATTACAAAGCCTTTCACGTTAATTGAGACACGCAATACGTTGCGAATTGTGAAATATTTGGTAAATATACATGTTACCAGATAGATTAGTTTAAAAAATATGTTTTATCAGAATTTACTTTCAAGCATGCTCTTGCTCGTCAATAAAATAACTCGACCGTCGTAATAATCTGGTTAGGACCACTCCTATGATTATAACCAATAAGTAAAGTAGATACCTATTATTATTAATAAAACAGTAAGTAATAAAAATAAAAATATTGAGGTGCTTGTTTGGGCAGTAGGTACGGGTAAATGGCCTAAGTACGTAGGTACTTTGGCGTCAGAATTTGGGGAATTCCACGAATTTCTTCTAGTCTAGTCAGTACCACAGTCGGTACTCTATTCCTTACGTCATGACTCAATCATGAATCATTACTATTAGCATTATTTGCAAGTATTTAAAAAAAAAATTAATATGTTCTGTTTCTGTAAATACCACTCTATCTTTGTGGTGATTAATGTTTTATAATTTTTTTTATCAGGCTGTGCATTTGGACGAAACCAATTACCACGGATCTCCCATTTTTATGTCCTACGTTTTTACGTATTATTTTATTACCGCACGCGAACAATTAAATGCTGTTTACAGGCAACCTTTGAAACCATACTATTAAAAACAAGTCATTAGAGGTTAGAGGAGCTTACACATTATATCCTCTTTGTCAATCAAACCATTAATCTCGTTAACGTCTTATATCGTAGGAACCTATGTTAAATAATCTCATAACGATTTGTTCGTTGTGTTATAAGCAATAATTCGTATTTATCGCGAGGGACGCAGTAAGTATAAAAGAATTTATAAATAAACACACGTGAAGCGGTCCTCTTTTCAAGAAGTCCCTACACTTTGTAAAAGAGGCGGATATTTTTCAATGGCATCCACCGACAGAGGCGAGCAGCTGAGATGTGACTGACTTAAGACGGAATACTTAGTAACGTGATATTAAAGAACATCGAGTACTAGGTCCAGTTTGCGTATTTTTTATGCACAAGTTACTTCACACTGAAGATGGAAGCTTCAACCCTTAAACTTAACATTGGGTAACTACCGGTACACAGTAATGGTGTTTTTTACTTTTTCCTATACGTAGTATAGTAATCGTCAAAAAATTCCACCTCGAGATTTTGACGGATTTATTGAGTCAAAAAAAAAACGTTTTTGAAATTATGTCTACACAGACATAATTCCAAAACCGGTTTTTGGAATTGTGTCTGTGCGTTAGCACGATAACTGCAGTATGCTTTAACTTATTGCAAACAAATTTAACATGCATGTATAACATCAAAATATAGGGTTTCTATCAACTTTTGAGTCGTCGATCACGAAAGTTAGGCAACCAAGTGCGCGGTCTTTATTCGGATGGGTGACCAAAATTTGACATGCTTGTATGACATAAAATAGAAGATTTCTATCAACTTTTGAGACCACTGCCGATTTTTTTTATACAAAGTGGTAAGTATTGTTGTTATCCACAATAATGTTAGCGCTATTGGACTACGCTTCTATAATGGGAGCTTTGATTTTTATTGGCTGATAAGTTATTGATTTTGGTTTATTATGTTACTTGTTTAATGTTAAGATTTATTAATTACTTATGGTGTTGACCAACCCGCACTTGGCCAGCGTGGTTGACTGAGGCCTAATCGCCCTTAATGTGGGGTAGGCTCGAGCCCCTCGGTGGGGACATTATATGAGCTGATGATGTGATGTGATGTTATGGTGTTAACTTAAATGGTGTTTATTATGGCGACAGACATAGTAACTAGCCAGACGGACTTATTTTTAGAAAAATGCACTGAAAAAAATCGACTTGCCTCAGGCGGGACTCGAACCCGCACCTTCCACAATCCGGGTGTCCACTTCCACCCGGATTGTGGAAGGTGCGGGTTCGAGTCCCGCCTGAGGCAAGTCGATTTTTTTCAGTGCATTTTTCTAGTATTATATTTACGCGTTTGTAAACGCAAAAATAAAATTATTCCAGGACTTATTTTTTTTTTAAATTCTTGACAGGGACTTACCATCAAGTGAGATGAAGACCAAAAGCTTGGTCTTCATCTCACTTGATGGTAAGTGACCTTAAGGCCGAAGAAGGAATCGAGCTTCACCTGAACCCTCAACCACAGGGAAACTAGCTATCTTATCATTAATGGTCGGAACACAAATAACGCTGTTAAAATTATTATTATAGTGACAGATTTTGATAAGATGATGGTAGCTAGCCAGGCGACAATGAAAAAAGTTCTACTACCAACCAAACCGAGTATAAAATTGGACCTCTGGATCTAATTGCGGTTAATGAGCCCACTAGACCACGGAGGCAGTTCAAAATTCAATACCGAGACGACGATAGGGTTGATCTAGAAATTTGTAGGTAAAATTGGAAGCCATGCTACCAATATAAAAGCGCAGTCAACTTTTTTGACCCCAAGTAACCTTTGAATGTTTCCGTTTCCTACCTGTCTCTTTCTAACTCGCCGCACAAGTAATATGATGACGTACGTACGTATGACGTATTAGACGGCCTGTGACCGTCTAATACGTGTGTTCTAGTGGTTAGAAAGAGACTCATAGGAAATAAGAAGATTCAAGGAAAATTTTTTTGTCTTCACTTTTTTATCGGTAGTGTGGCTTCCAGGTTTACCTATAAACATCTTGGCTTGATAGACACGGCCCGATGGATTGAACCCCGCTGGTTTATACCACTAGTCACCGTTTCAGGCTTTGCTTGTTGGCAGACCACAGCCGAAGTCACCGAGCTTTAAAATGAAATGTCAAGTAATTTCTTATTACTGCAGTTACAAATATTTTTTAATTAAATGAAAACTATATATCAATATACTTTCATACTCACTACAGCGCAATTTGAAGTCGCTATCTGTATCCAATATAGTCAGTAACTAGACCGCGAAAAAAAAACACTTAAATTGGAATTCATAAAATTCTGAACATTCTATGCGGATAGCGAATAGCTATTATTCGCAATATCAGGTTCATCACTTGATATTTTTTGCGCAGCCCTATTTGGCCACTTGTATATTCTATAGCTGAATCGACTGACGCTTTCACGCTCCGGAACAAGGTTCTTTCTTGGCTTTAAAAACCCCTACACAGCCATATCGTGGCTCAACCCCAATGAACTCAGTTCATCCAATAAACAACTGGCTTTGGACTGGCCCATTTTATTTTATTGCTTCAGGCACGTATATTTAGTTTTATTCTTGGTACCTTTGAGGTTAATTCGCTTTCGTAATAGCATTGTATTATAGCTGTAAACTTTTTTCATGTAGATCAATTAAAGTATAAAAAATTCAGTGCTTATTCAAATTGCTTCCTGCAGCCAATTTTTTTTACAGTTAATTACAGAGAAAATAACGTTGATCTGTCAACTACAGAGACTGGATGTCCACGGCACAAGGTTTAAACATTACCAAAAATTACAAAAAAAAGTGTAGTAAAATTTATCAAATTCAGAGCCCTGCGGGACGGGGAACCTGCGGGAACGAGACCCTTAGAGAGGAACCCGGTTATTTTATCACTTTTATCACCAACTGTTGGAACACAGCTATGTTCCAAACGTTTCATGAGTTGTTGGTAACTGACCAGACAGACAAATGATTAGTGTAATGCTGATTTAAATACGAGCAATGTCTAAAAAAAATATTAATTCCAATTTCAAAGAAATCTATATAAAATTGACGACTTTAGTAACACTTAAATTTTTATATAAATATTGTAAGTCTAATAATTCAATTAAATTAAGATTATATTCTTGTAACTTTTTTGAAGCTGAAAATCACAAATTTTGCATTACCTAACTTCAAAAAAACGTGTTAAAAATGTGTATTTCCTAGCTGAATTGATTAGTTATTAAAAATGACAGATCTACCACTTTTTGAATATTATATCAATTTATGAAACTAAGAATATGTTTTTTGATTTACAAACTAGTTTTACAACATTAGCACCTCAAAACAAAAAATAAATAAATTTTAGTATCGCGAATACGTTTTGTCAAAAAAACTTTCCTTACTTATAAATCTTTGATAAAAATATGAAAACTTAAATCTTATTTTACGGCAATTCTATAGACTAAGACCTAATAGATATAAGCAAAGCGAAACGTTAAAGGACACAGGTAATAGATATTACAAGTAATTAGACTTGGTTATTAATGTGCGAACATAATATTTTGTTCACGCAAAACTAATTGAAAATGCTGTGTTCCACGTTTCCAATTAATTTCTTACTCCATAACAGTCATGTTAAAAGGGTATAAAACATTAAATGCATTTTATCTCCGTTTTACTTCGTTCTTAAAACACAGCCGAAGAAAGCCAAAAGCTTCTATTGTTTTACGATTGTGCCCGTTATTTGTCTTTGTTATTTAATCTTGGCCCTAAATATTGTCCTTTGTGATATAATTAATGTCGTAGGAGAAATTGTTACAAAACTTCATAACGTTTATCGTGTGTACAGTAATAAGACCATGCAAACATAACTAATTTGCTAATGTCATTAACCTTAGCCGTCGGAGTCTTGTCTTGTATGCAGGGGATCTGATAAGACTTTTCATATTTTTTCTATCTTTTCTTAACACATTTGATAATACAATTTTATGGTTATTTTTTTAAAAAATTCGTAGTCTTTAATTTGATGAGATTTTTTAATGAAATTTTAGTTTATTGAATTCTTTCTTGCACATAAATGTTGAGTTTTGTTTGTTAATTGTCAAAACCGGAGTGATAATTTTTTTTTGATTCATGTTTGATGCAATAAACCAGCATAAAATTATTTACTAGTAGGTAGGTACTTTAGTGACATGTGACCGGATTAGCTTATTTGGACAGTTGCATCGATAGCATAACCCGAGAATATATGCTAAGTGAACATTTAACTGTGCCATGTGTATTGATGATGCAATGCTCATTGCATCACTGAAAACAGATGGACATAATATATGTCAATCTACTAGTAGTTCATGATCTGCTTAGTGTTCATTTTTTTTGAAGAATCTATTTATTTTTTTATGCTAGGAGTATAGAAATCAGTATTCGACAGGCCATTTCAAATGTACCTAATTTATAACTCAGTAATAAATTTTGATTTGATTGTAAATTAATAACAGAGCGGTTTTCAGTCAAAAGAAGAACTTATGGAATGATAAAATACCTATACTAAAAGAATAATAATTATGACTAAATATCTACGGAAAACGGTGTAGGCACGAAAATCCTTGGGGTTTTTAATTTTAAAATATTTTTGTAAATTAATAAATTCAAATACGAAAGTACAACATTATTTACTTCAATTTCGAGGTCAGTATTTATGTATTAAATATCATGCTTTTAACAAACAAAACAACAAATAAAAATTTAGTTTTAATATCGTGAATACTAATGTGATTCATCCTTGCTTTTTATTGTATCTTTTTTCTTATGTATATTTAGATCTTCTCAATTCTCTAATATATTTATTTTATTTTATCGGCAAAGAAATTAAATATATTGATGTGTTTTATAAATTGTAAAGGCGTAAACCGGCGTGTACGACGCGCAATTTCACGCCAGACATTCAAACAAAACAACAGTGTACAAATTCTAATGACGTATCTTCTTATGTTAATGATGTTTAATTTGAGTGCTAACCAGCTGCTCAGGTGGTTCACAAATGAATATTCAATCCGCGTTCCCTCCGTTTGGGAAATAGCACTTTGACTCCTGACAAATACCGTTTTTAACAAAACCATGAAATATTCACCAGCCGCTTTGTTTTACTGATTGTGAAACTTGACGCCCAACATGGACATTTACAAGATAATAGCCCTTGAAGATTCTGAACGGAATTCGTTTTACGTTTGCCTCTTGAGGTCTTTTAATAGTCGAGTCTGTTTGAGAGATGCTTGAATTTTTCTTCAAGATTTCTACTGCGGTGTGGGTAAACAATAACCGTTTTTTGACCTCAAATGGCACTTTGATGTTTATGGACGTTCGAATACGGGAGTACGTGTCAAAAAACCAAGGAAAAGTTGTGCATTTTTAGGTTCTGTAAGTAATTCAATTTTGAAGTTTTTTAATAGCCATTTTACATTTTGATTCTTTCCTTATTAATTACATAGGTCGTACTGAGTACGTACACAACATCGTATGTAACGTCTTAAAAGATAATTATATATTTATGATTCCTCGAAAAATGTAGAGAATAATATTCTAATGGTTAGCCCATCGGAATCAGTTTCCAAATGGGTACCTACTAATAGCGGGCTCGATCTAAGTAAGTCTGCCTGTCTAGCTACAACTCATAAAATTTTTAGATATAATAATCATTTCAACATAATTGTTGTATTCAGAAAAATGCTGTTAAAACTATAATTACTAATTCAATGTAAACGAAGACTGTTGTAGATCACTGATCCTGAGATTAGAGATGCTTTTGCATTGGCCTAAAGTTTTGACTTGACATTTAAATCATAATATTAGAATAACAACAGTTTAAAGTTTTGCTTTACTTACGTCCCTAAAATGAAATTTGATTATAACAATTCAAGGCGGTTCGGATGAGAAATGTCGGTATATTTTCCATTCGGAATAACCATTGAGGCATGTTTGAACAAGTGATGATATGGAGTTTTGTAGTTAATCGCATGTGATTCGTAACTAATGGGGTTCCAATGAACACAAAGCAAAGTTCACTGCACCCCATCCGACGCTTGTGATGTAGGTATATGAATTACAATGGAAAAGTGTTTTGGTATCATACTAATGACCGATAATTTAATTTAAATATCCCTAAACAAGTAAGAGGAAAGGGGCCTTTTAGACTAAAGTTGAAACAGTTGCTTTGTGCTAACAATTCATAATTATGTACGTTAGTGATAATATAAGACAATAAGTAATATAGCAGTCTATATACGAGTATAGGAAGGTACTTGCAAAAAAATCCACAGTAAATATTTATGCGTGTGCGGTCTGATGGCTGCTCCCGGTGTCCTCGTCAGGAGGACGTGTCAGGTCAAACAGCCGTCGGTGAGGAGGCGGCCTATAAGGCCGGCGTCGGCCAGAGGCCCACAGGGGCTGGCGTTAGTCAGTAGCCCCTGTGGGCTGCTGGCCACCAATTGGTGCACAAGGAGTGCCTAGACGGGCAGCGTTGGGACGGTCTCGGTGTAGTTGCGCTCACGTGCGCAGATCCCGAGCCGTCCCGTAATAGCGCACTGAAGGTCAGGCCGGGGAGGATGTTTAGTGGGTATGGAGGTCTGGTCATACCTACCCTAAAACGCATAAATATTTACTGTGGAATTTTTGGGCCCACCTGGCCCATGTAATGTTGCAGGCGGATCGTATAACACGCCATATTACAAAACGGCGCGGCGGTTTGTAGTCTGTGAGAACTGTTAACCAAATAAAGCCGTTTGTTGGCAAATACGTAGTAGGTTCTATCAATATTAGGTTGTATAATCGAATAGACATGGGTTATTATTGGTAGGTTCAGGTTATTTTTTTATGACCAAGTGGGGTGGAAATTGGTCACTCATCACTTTTACAGACTACAATCCGCCGCGCCGTTTTGTAATATGGCGAATTATACGATCCGCCTGCGACATATCCATGGGCCTGGTCTACTCATGTTTTCTAGAATTTTTAATTTTTATTTGTTGTAAATGTAGACACTGTAGTCGTTTATTTTTAGATGGATAAATTGTATGACACATGCAATTGATAGGATAATTTTGTTTGTGTATAATATTGTGTAAATAACCAATGCATTATTAGATTATTTTTTTTACACCACATATTGTATTTTTATATAAATTTACCTGGAGGATCATAAAAGTATGCGTAGTACCTAAATTGAAAGAAATCTATCTAAAATGAACCCAAAATGGTGGTAGGTACCAAAAGTTAAATTACTTAGTTCATTAATGGGATTAATTGAATTGTAATTATGTTAAATTGTAATTTATATTATATTGTTACTATCTATTAACATGTAATGATGTTTTGAAATCATTACGAAATTGTAATCTGTGGAGTTTCTTCATATCAGCACAATATTATGTAAAGTAATAATCGTCCCGAAATGGTGGCAGAGCTAATGTAAAATTTAAAAGTTCTTAGCAAAGTCCATTTAAATAAAAAGCTTTTTCATTTCATACGACCACGCGCATGATTATCGTAGTCCCATGAAGGATTAAGCAGAGCCTTAGACAGGGGCGGTCTCATAGTAAAGGCATTTAAGCACTGCCTACCTCAATATATTACTCATACACTACTATAGATTATACGTCCTTCCTACCAACAAAATAATGCAACCTATAGGCTTCGGGCGACCTGCGTATAACGTATACATACTTACACCTACGTGCCAATATGCGCGGTAAGCACTAGTTTCATCTGCTTGTAAAAATCACACACACTACAATATTTTTTACTTGTTCAGAAACACACAACGATTGACAGTATTAAACGACAAGATTGAAATATTATAACTTGCTGGTATTATAACTAGGAAACTGACATTCTTAATTTAGCCGTATTAAGTAGGCTGACCTACTCGACCTACTGTGATTATCAATTTGATATTGTTTAGGATGCCGTTTAATTTATAGGATTATTTTAAAATACTTTCATCAATAAATAATGAATTACGAAATTTAAATAACCTTTCGTCGCATAACATACTAGGAATAAATTTTATTAAATAAAAGTATTGGCAAGATTATTATCCAGTACTTCCTAGGTGGCGCTACGTACGCTAGTGTCTGTGATTATGGAACAAAGCAAGTAGTTTTATCTTAATATTTACTTAAGATCTTTTTAACTTATTTGAATTTTAAAATTCTTTTTATATATTGTTATTTCACTTCACTGTTATAAAACACACCTTGACGTGATTAACTTATAAAAGTAAGGAAATAGTTTTAAAATGAATGAATTCGCCAGCGCCAGCTGCGCCAGCCATTTTTTTTATTCCAAATGTTTATGACTGTCATGTCACTCATGCGCGCGAATGTTGAATACTTTTTTATTGCAAATCTTATTTTTTAACAATATTTATCTACTTAAAATATTTGTTTTTATAGTGTTGTGTTGTGTTGTGCATTTACGACGATAGAAAAATTGCAGTGTTCCAAATGTTCTGATAATTCCATTTGCTTAGAAATACTACGTAAAAAAACCCAGATTTCATAGGTAAGATTTTTTTTATTTAAAGATAGGTAGTTATTTTTGTTTATTTACAAATAACTATGAAACTATTACACATTCATCGAATTGACCCATCCTGGGTTCGCCATTCGCAAAAAGAACAACCTGAAATAGGTACCTATATTGTTGTAACTCAGACCAATAAAAAAGTTGGTCTGAGTGTTGTAAGTACATAATTCTTTTGAAGATTTTATTTTCTACTAGCGGCCGTCTGCGAGTTCGTTCGCCATGCATGGTACTATACATGTAAACCTTTCTATTAAATCACTCTATCTATTAAGTACCTATTGAAAATTACATTAACATCTGTTGTGTAGAAAAGCTATAGGTAAGCGTAGGTAGGTACAGGACGCGGGTGCGACTATTTTAGACTATGTAAAGATTTCCGCGTAGCGTTTCAGATTGAGTTTTAGAGACTTCGATCTAAATGCCTACCTTATGTGTAAATTAATGCACGCCACTGGCCTTAGATAACATTTCGTTACACATAAAGTCACATCTGGCAGTACCTTAAAATCTTAGATTATATACCTGCTTAAAATAGTGACAGGTTACCAGCCTGTCACTTGTCACCTACATAAAAGGGGCAACAAAAACAAAGGAGTTTCTCCCGAGTTCTTGCTGCAAAAACAAACAACAAATTTCTGAATATAATTTTATAAATGAAGAAGTAAGTTTGTATGTTAGATTCATGACTTTTCAAAAGAAGTATTTACTTACTTAAATCTATTTCAATGTGAACGAAATCACGGGAAAACGCTAGGCGAAAATAGTATTACTAGATCAAATAAATTAAGATTAAAGAGCTCTGCGGGATAATGCGTTGCACGTTTGGGTTCCGATTCTAACAGAGTAACATTCTTCTTGAGCGACTTAATTGTTTTGCTTTATGTTCAAGTGTTCGGTTTGCAATACAAGAGCCCAACAAGATTTTATACAGACTTCAAACATGTACCTAATATTGAATTTATCAACCCGCGCCAAACTAGCACTTAGTGGGTAGGGCCCTTTTTTTCGCCTGTGTTTTAACCAAGCAAGGAAATTTTAAGCCTACAAATGGGTCAGCTTTTAAGGATGGATGATGATGATATTTTGTGAAAATACTATTAAAATATAATTTGCAGTATTCGCTTCTTACGCTTCCCATACTATTCACAATATTTATATTAAATACTAAATGGATAAAGACGTCATTATATCAACAATTGATTATGTCACCGAGGAAGACATTAATAATTCACAAAAATGTATCTGAGACGAATTAAAAGGTCAATATTGATTGTCTTGACGAAACCGATATTTATAACGATTACAAAAGGAGATATTTGAACTATGTTTATGGTCATTTAAAATAATTATGTAAACGTGTTTATTGGATTGTTGAATTTTATTTTACTACGGAATTTATCTTTTATTGGCAAAATCTTCTTCAAATTGTACCTATTACTGATATATCAGCACCCACTTATTTTTCTGCTACGTGCTTATTCAACTCACCTCCAAAGGAGTATCTCATAAAATAGGTGTTACTTATATGATCTTTCTCAGCGAAGTACTCGTAATGGTTATTATCGCAGAAAAAAGCTTTTTGTATCTCTTATGTGCGTTATTTCTGAATTTCTTAACATAAGTATCGTAGTTACTTATCATAATACATATTCGCAAATAATTTTATTTTCCAGTGCTGAGATGATGTAAAACCTATTCTAAACATAATCGACTTACACACTACTATAGCAGTATATTTAGGTTTACCAAACCATTAACTTATTGTGGCATCTGCCTAATGGATTATTGAAATAGAAAAAAGGATTTCAGATTAAATTATATTTGCCTAATTATTTCGTCATGCATAATATCGGCATCTTTAAAAAAAAATCTCCGCAAATCCGTAATTTCACATGAAGTGATATTAGCAATACTTAATATTTACTTTCTAGTTAAAGATAAGACCGATTACACTGGGTCTTATTGCACCGATTTAAAGTTACTCAATACAGATGATGGTCCTGTATATTTGTCGTGACATATTACTGTAGAGAAAGTGACAACGATCCATAATGTGTAGTGACTTAGTAACAGCAGAAAAAGCTCTTACATGCCTTTCATGTTCAATCCCTAATAAAACGTGGATTTATAGAGAACTTTGCTCGCGACTTCGTCCCCGTGGGGTTAAAATTCGAAAAATCGTAACATACGTCATCCTCAATTTTTAGCCGATAAGCCATAAATCAATTTAAATTTACTATCATCCCATATTTAATCCCTTTTAGGGGTTGAACTTCGAGATATTCCAAAATACCCCATTCTTAATTTTTACTGAAAGGCCATATACCTATTTTCATGGATTTTACTTCAAAAATGACGGATTTCTCATACAAACCTTCATCCACTATATTATTCCTTTAGGGGTTGAATTTCGAAAAATCCCAAAACATGTCATTCTTAATTTATAACGGAAAAGCCATCTACCAATCGACATGGATTGTACTTTAAAAATTACGAATTTCCTGTATAAACTTTTATGCCCATTTCATCCCCTTAGGGGTTGAATTTTGAGAAATCCTAAAATACCACTTTCTTTACAACCGAAGTCCAATTATACCATTTTTTATGGATTTAACTATAAAACGACGGATTTCCATTCAACCTTTCCCCTATTTTACCCTTAGGGCCTGAATTTCGAAAAATCCGGCCTACATCATTAAAGGCACCACTGTGCGAAATTTCAGATATCTAGGTCCAAGGGTATGGGCAGGGTGTTGATCGGTCAGTGAGTGAGTCAGGACTTTTCTTTTTATATAATAGATTACCAGCATGCCGGTAAAAATTAGCGACGTTACAAAGACTCATAATTGAATCTCTTTGTTACGTTTGAAGAAAATATATAAAGACAGTTTTCGCAAAAAAGCTTCTATGAGAGTGTTTATGAATATGCAATGAGTTGTTGAATGAATACCGAAAAGCAATTTGGATATAAAGACTCGATATAAGCAATGCCCACGTACGTTATTCAAATCAAAATCTTTAAATAAATTGTTAATCGTAACAAAGAAACGGTGAAATCGAATTTTTTTCAAGAAATCGTGCAAATAATCAAGATTAAATCATTGTAAAACAATGATACCATTTAATGCTTCTTCAGATAAGTTTAAATGATTACAGCACCACTTATAATTATAGAAAAGAAACAATTAACAGCTAGCTTTGCAATGAATTCTTAAAATGTGCAATTTCACGCAGCAGCTACAGTAATTAGTAGGTAGTTGCTATCGATTGTAAGAGATGAATAATTTCACGTTGAAACTGAGTTCCCACGTTTGGATCTATTCCTGGGCTTTGTTGCTAAATACAATTTACTCTCATTCATTTCACAGATTTAAAAGCAGTTGATTGACTTCACTATAACAACTATGCAATAAATATTATACTACATTTGACCAGTGATATGGCTAAACATATTGTAGTTACCATTTAAAATTCTACATAATAAGATATACAAACTTAAATATAGCTTTTAAAACCTGCGACATTTTAATAGGTATGATTACTTTAATCTAACTTAGAAATGAATTACTTAATGATTATTTCAATTCTTGTTTTTCGCATTCCAGAAGTTAAAATTAACATTTAAAGCAAATTTATCAGCATTTTTGACGAATAAAAATAGTCTTTAGTTCCTGGATGGTATGCACAGTTATCAAATTACTTTTTATAGGTACTGGACATACTTTTTTTGAGAGAGGTCAAATGCATTCACGCATTATCTCTGCAGTGTGATGCAACTGCAGGGGTATGTGGGACTCGAGGTAGGTACAGGCGTTCCCCTCCTAGCCACTAAAAGTCCTCTTTGGGCATGCTGCCAAAGAACACTACGACAGCACCCTGGGATTGCGACAGTTCGCTGTACACCGGGAAGTCACCTGTGCCCGCCCTTTCGGGCCCAACAGGTGCAACGTTCAATCATGTCCGCTGTAACAGCGGTCCCTGAACAGTTCAGGGGGACAACAGATCGCCAGTCATGCAAACCGGCTCAACCGGCCCTGAAAAGTCCCCCATAGTGGTGCTAAGGGTGGCTTTTATTAAATCTGTGGGTGGCTTGGATGAAACTTAGCGCAGTTTAAGCCTGATGTCTACGCCATTTGTCCCCCTACTTAAGGCCGCAGCCAGCCATCATACCAGAACCGCACGAGGAAGCAGGCTCGATTCGGCTTCGACAGGGCGGCACTGCCTCCCATGTCACCACTATGGAAAACCCAACCAGAGGTCGCATTCATCCGCCATCACTGAGAGCAGAGACGTGTCAGGAGCGACCGACCGTCCATTTCCTCTCAAGACGGCCTACTAGCCTGACCAATGAATAAACTCAAAAACTCAAATTTCTTTATTCATTTTATTAACCTTTAACATTATTTTATTAACCTTCACGATAATAAAATATAAATAAAATAATAATAAAGACATAACTCTCTTACATGTAATATTAAAGAACAATAAATGACAATCTCTTCAGCCTTTGAAATTAGCATGCAAAGATCAACTGACGTGCGACTTGCTTCTAAGCTATGTAAGCATGGGTAATATTGTTATTTTGTTTCAAAGTTAGCATGAACTCAAGTAATTTCTGAGTAAAGCATCTATTTAACATATCAAATAAAAACTGTCCGTGCAAAAAATATTATTGTGTTTTGACATAAAGGGTGTTTTTGTGTTGCGCTCGAGTTATTCTGAAGATAAGAATAGATGCAAACTCATATACCTATGTATATCTTTTATATTTATTGTGATGTCTGATGGTCACGCGCAGACTGCCCAAGGTCGAGATTATTAGCATATTAAAAGTATATTTTACTTTTATATAGCCAATGCCTGCGTCTCACAAATAAAAAATGTCATAAAAAGCAAACAAGCGAGACAGAAACGCATTCTTGTAGGTAGTTTAAGAATCCATTTTTTATGTGTTTTTCATGGTTATCACAAACCAATACAGGTACGTTAGTGGTTGCAGTAATTTATTAGTGCATGCATACGTAGATGACTTTACCTATTTCCCGTTATTTTTCAGGAAAATGCTTTTAATTTTTTTATGAAGATTACTTTATAGAATGATATTCTCAGATAAGCATTACGGATGACATGGTAGATACGGTTGTAGTACCTTCCTTCAGAATTAAATTTTCTACGTATAGTAAAATAAATTAAGGCTTTTCAACACCAACAAATTTTCTAGCTAATGATGATAGTCATCAATAGCTAGAAATATTCTTAACTTTCGGCAGGATAGTCATCGATTTGTCACGCCACTGCATTTATTGATAAATAAAACTCGATTAAACACGTAAATTCAATGTACTTATTTTTATATTGGTAAAACCACTTACGAAGACGCTAAAAAAAGAAAAAAATAATACTTTTATACCTTGAACATTTTTTTTACACGCATTCCAGACATATCTTTATGTTGTTTAGGAAATATGAGTGAACGGCATTACGCCAGTGTTTTTTTAATTTTGTATCTATTTCCTTCGGACATTGCACCCCTTGCTAGTTGTTGTAGTGTCACTGGAGGCACGCCACCAAAAGGCTCATCGTTCATATTAAATCACTACAAAAATGATAACGTAAAAGGATAGAAGGGTGATCTGATCAGTCACCCCAGCGAGGTCGATATGCAAAAACTAAAACCAATCTGCATGTGGTAATATCTGAGACTCAACCTTTGATTTAAGAATAGAGAAAACTACAAACACACTCATTCAAGTGCAAACATCTGGAACTATTTCTTTCAATGCGTGGGGTTTCCCTCATATCCTTCCGAAGGTTAATTGTTCTGAATAATAAGGTTGCTTACGTAACTTGGAGATATTTTACGAATGTCCATACAAATCAAGTCAATAAAACGAATTACGACAACCTAAACCTTTGCAGACGGCAAACAAAAATATGATTGCCATTTCAAGACTACAGCTTTGTTTATACGTGTATGTTACATCGTGCATATAAGAATTGAATAATTTTAATAATGAAACACTTGAGAACATATAGTGAAATTAAATGTTTCAACAGTAATGCTAGGATTTTGGCAAAGGTTTTCTAAGTATTCATTGTCTTTTATACGTTGAACATCTGTTTTTAGGTAAAGCCTTATGTGGAAATTACTGTTACATCAATAGCAAAAATGGGAGTTGGTATCTAATTAATATTTCTAAAATAATTGAAATTAAAGTTTACGTGAGCAGTATTTGAATATTTTATAAAAGTATAATTATAAGTAATTAAATGTGATACAGATTACGCTTTTAGTCTAATGTCTATAAAATAATTACAACGTAAATGCTATATTAGTAGTTACAAAACTTAGATTAGATGTAAGTTATAGAAATGAGAACTTTAATTCCAAAATTTTCTTCATCATAAAGTAAACTACGAATTACCATAGCGAGCTTTAGATACATAATAGCTTAGAGATGGGTCAGGAGATGATAAATTCGGGTAAGGACTTAGTACTTAATACATTCATTATGATTAATGTTATTGATGCAAAGCTATTTCCAACATCAATACGGAGTAACCCCAGTGATTTGTCTCGACAACTTGGATTAAGTTGATTTATAATGATTGTTGTTATGAATCATGCAGTAGAACGCGTTGATGCGTTACGACCTTCATCTCATCTTCTAGACGATTTTAAGTACAGTAAAGCAATTCAATAGAATTATAGGATTAAATTCTCGTAGCTATCCGTCCTTAGTTTTATTCATTAGTGCGCACTTTAATTTTCTTTCTGAGTAATTGCATTATGATCAATATTTTTGGTGCTGATGATAATTACTGATGATAAGTTTGGTGACCTCTACAATTAAAACTTTTCTAGCCCCAGGTCTTTTCTAAACCCCTTCGGGTCTGTACGGTTAGAGAAATTCCCTCAGTCGGCTTTATGACACTATGGAATGAGCCGGAGCAGTCCTATTTCTGGAAATACATTGATAAAAACTATAAAAAAAGAAAAATGTATGTAACTGCCGAGATAAATTTATAGATAAGAACCATGTAAATCAATTCAGCTTTAAAAAAACGCATCACAGACAGACACAGACACGTCAAACTTATGACACCCCTCTTTTTGCGGCGGGGGTTAAAAACTGAAGCTTTCTATATATGTATTTCACAACTGTTTAGCCTATCTCATATAGCTATCTCACAATCATACTGGTTCTTTTGTACCTCTGCCTTTTAAGTAGCTCGACAGTATTGCAATGGTTAAGCGGAGATTGATCCACGGATCTCTTAATTTAAGGCCAGATGGCTTAACGATTGGAAAGAACGGCTCTTAATAAACTTATTAGAATATGATATCAAATGCTGTTTCTTATTTACCCAGATATGAGTAATAATTACCAAATATTTTAATATAATGTCGTAAACCATTTCAGTGTATTGGAATTATGACATTTTGAATAATAAAATAACTCACCTATTACGTATATCAGAGAAAAATTTAAAACTTAAGGCAGAACATTTATAGAATATCAAATTACAATGTATCATGTTTTAATTCATAATATTGTTTTTATGAAATCTGAGAGAATATTTTGACGATTTGTCTTAGAACAAGGCGACGATTCATAGCCTTTATAAAAAGTAGGAACTGAAGTGGAACAACCTCTTTGTAATGACAAAAATGACCTCAACGATACGTCATTGAAAACTATGAGTCAACATCATTCCCATGTTTTAAAATATTAAGTTAAAATATATGGAGGTACTTTAACATATTATGCAAATTGTCTAAAATAGGACTAAGTGTAGCAGTTGGATGTACTGTAAAGGCTTTTACAGCATTGGACGCTTTGTATAAACATGCTAAAGTTATGCCTACTATAAAGATATTTCACGTCTCTCTTGTATCGATTAACAATAAATATGAATTTACATAGGCTTACAACTAGCGTTTGAAAAGCTAAAATCCTAGGTAACAAACAGATAAATCACAGTAATAAACTAATTAATGTTCACCCAAGACTCATTATCTTAAGACAAGAATTATCGATTTAAAAAGTAAAAAAATATTCTATAAAAAAGTAAAATCCAGTTTTGAAATTAATTACCATGACTTCTAATTAGCATACTTAATTATAAATATCTTGCGTTAAGATTGGGAAACACATAAATAGATGAATCGTTAACAAGTATTATTTTTAACAAGTTTACATTTAATAAATCTATGAGGAGTATGATCAAATGCCACATAACTGTTAGCATCAATATAAAAAATTGGACAACGTAAATATATAACCGGTATTTCTTGCTTAGAAAGATGTATTAAACAGTAAAATTTCCTGGTAAATTTAGATAATCAAGCTACTGTTATTAATATTTACTTACTAAAACATGTCTTAATTAATATATAGAAAAACAAGATGATGTTCAACAATTATTATCACTGCAAGGCACAGCTTAACTAATTAAACTTTGGGTCCCAAGATTCAGACAAGTTAAATCAGAACTGTACCTTCAAAGTTCAAACGGAATAGCTCCAGTATCGCCGGCTTAACCAAAATGTATTGAAGACACTACACTTAACTAACTAAGTGCACGATCAACACGGATTTAAAACACAACAACAATTTTTACGTAAACATTAACTTATCAAACGTTCATTTTATTGATAAAGAAAACATACGATCGAGCGATGCGTTCGCTGCAGTGAGGACGCGATACTGAACTAAGTTATTTAGCCGGCACCGCAATCTGCTTTTACACCGAGAACGTCAGGCTCTACCATATCGCTTGTATCATCGTCCATTGCTACGTTATCGTAAGCGTAAATCGCTCTTGTGTTATGTAAACTTTTCAATGTATTCTTGCTAATGAAATTTTTAGAAGGTTCAGCGTAAGTTAGTAAGGCATCAGATCGTAGACATCACGAATTTACCTGCACGTGAGCAAAATTTATTTTATAATGATATTTACACAGTAATGAAAATGTTATAATGTAACACCATGTCCTGAAGAATTCTAAAAGTATTAGTAACATTTATTTTCCATTATAGAATTGCTAGTTATTCTTCTTATCATCACGTAGATATTTTATCAATGGTAGTAGTAGTTAATAGTTAGTTGACATTTACATAATAAGAATGCTCTCTAGAATGTGTAGCTATAATAATAAACACGTATTTACTGAGCATACAATTTATGTATTTTGTTTGTAGAATCAGAATAGTAAACCATAGCTACAATAATATATCACGGAATTTTGCTAATTCACTGAATTTGGACGTGGTAATCGGTCTTCAACGGGCGGACATATTGTGTCGTGAGAAAATTCTCAGAAATCAATTTATGTTTATTTCTTTCGCTTGAGTGTTGGTAAAATTTACTAGATAGTATTATGTATACTAGGGTATTAAAGTTGCTGGAAAGTGTTATTGGAGCGATTTTATTTTAGGAAGCTTTTGCAATAATAATTATAGTGCAATTATTTTGAAACTTTATTTGTACTACTTTTGCAACTGAACTGTGGACAATACAGGTGGACAATTGGTCTGTTTTTTGTCTCATTTTATAAAATTCAATTAGATACATTTTTCCCTCCTGTTGATGTATATTTAGTAGCACCGCGATGCAACTTTCTCACAGTGGTGGGAGTACAAAATGAAGTTACAATGTTGTGTGCAGCTAAAACAAAAAAAAAGCTCGTCCACTCGGCCGTGCTGAGAGGTCACTTCCTGAACGCCGCTGGGGAGTGTACGGCGAAATCCGATTATCTACTAAATCGTTCACGTCTACTTTTCAATCCTGCTTCTCCAAGTTTATTTATTTTTATGGTGATAGACATAACTAAGAACCTGTCCTTATTACTCCTGTTTCTATCGAAATATTTGACCCATGTAGTTAAGGAAAAATTCTCTCAAAAATAAGTAACAACTTCCTTTAAAATGTATTAAAATTCACAGGGTATTTTACGGCAAAAATAAAATTCAAAATAAGCCTGTATATTATGGAAATCAGGCGAAAACATTTGCAACCGTTAGTGTTTCATCAGAAATTACACGAGTGAGGTAATCAACTGCATAATGGTAGTCAGATACATTTTCACAACAACCAATTTTATTCACTGAACTCAAATAAAAATTAATTTTAAATAAGAACACTCCAATTTCAGGTGTGCAACCCGTTGACCCGTAAAGCAACAATTTCACCAATCTTACACAGAATTTAGTGACGAAATTCTTAACAGCAGAGCAAAAGTTGAGAGGTTCTATAAATAAGGCTAGATTAATATTCCGTCCTACAGGTCTCCGTGTGAAGTTATTTCCTGAGCACAGGGAGCGTACGGCAAAATCCGATTACCTGTTTTATCGACCACACCTACTCTTCCGTTCCAGCTTTCTACGCGACTAGATATGGGTAGAATTATAGTGAGAGTACTGGAAGCTGATATAAATCTGTTATTATCTAACATGAACTTGCTATTAGAAGTTGACTTTGCCATTATTTAAATAAAAGGTCGTACTTAGTAAAGTTGTTATTTTAATTGTGGACAATTTTGATTGAGTTTGCAAAACTTATTTCGAAACGTGAATATATCAGAAAATACTTTTGTTGCCCTCCATATCCGAATCCTATACATTCTATCGTTGTATACATTTTAAATATGGTATAAGGTTCAGAGCGCAACAGGTACAATGTTATTTAATAGTTAAGTTCTTAGCAAATAAAGTCGATTAATTGTTAGAAATACGGGGAAATAAGAAACACTAGAGAACATTATTAAAATAGTTTTGCGCTGGTTAATTTTAATAAAGCTACAGTAAAAAGCAAATATGTATTATTATAAATATGTAGATAGAAATAACTGAAGTGTGAATTTCTGCATCAAAAACGAATTAAAAATTCTTTAATGCGTGCCGGTTACGTTGGTTTTACGACTAACGTTTGGAAGGTTAGGGTAAAACATCTGCTTTTAAATATTGTATGCACCTGTTGCACGCTAGAGCGACTGTTTTTTTAAATATAACAAATTTATTTTGGTACGCAAATGACTTGTAATAGTGTTTGTTCATTAGATAAAAGTATTACAATATACTTCGGCATTTATAGTAAATTGATTATAATGCTGAAATAAGATGTTATTTTTTAAGTGCAAATAAAGTTAAAAATTGAGTCCTTGATCCACCGTGTAGGTATTCTATTAGGTAGGGCATCCCTAATTGTACTTCATTTGAAGAAGTTATTTTATGTCTGTTAATAATTATTTGAAGTACAGAACTAGCTTCATATTTTGGCCTTTGAACCTTCTTTATTCCCATGCAACAGAATCTAAAATCAAATAGCATTGTAAAACATAAAGTGCACTTTAGTTTACATACATGACAATTTAGCTATTATCTGGCTGGAAGTCACTATTAGCATTTTGACGTTCTGTTTTGCCGTTGCTATGTTATTTACAGTCAACGTTAACTTGAAGTTATGACTTCGCTCATGTCAATGTACTGTTGAGATTTTTTGTAATTTGCATTAGTAAGGTATTGTACGAGCTTGGTAATATTTTCTAGTTTACAATATCTTTGCATGTCAAAATATATTGTCGACCGCCAGGTTCAAGAACCTTTTCTACTATCATTGTTATGACTGCCTAACTTGAAATGAGGTTGAAAAACTCATTAGAGTTGGATTTATAAGGGTCGTATTAAGTTAGACAACACGAAATCGCAAGTTACTTATACATAAAACATAATTTGTTATTAGACTTCATCCTACGAATATCAATCTCCCTTTTTATACACTCTTTGAGTAGATAATATTAAAATCATGAATCGGATGTCTGAATCCAATGAATGGAGTTCGGGAAAGTTCGATACATAAAATTTCAATACATTATGACTTAGGTACCTATAGACTTTTATAAGCCGCAACGAATATCAATTCAAAATGGGATTGGTGGGATTTGACTGAGCTTTTATGAAAAATGAATTATACTCTTGCGGTTTGACAGATATTACTCAAATCCAAAATAAATCTTCTTTTCCAGATTTCTAATCAGCGTTATGAAATTGATACGAAAACTAATAAGCCCATACAAAGTATTCATTGTTAATAGTTACGATAGTACCCGTTCTCTTATTGATACTTAATAGAAGTGGTTAGAAGGGTTCTCTAATGTTTCGCACACAATTCATTAGCAAATTACCATTTCGCAAGCAACATTTGTCAATGTTTCATTACGCAAACTAATGCTTTAACAAGGACATCAAAACGTAAACATGCATATGATAAGCAGGCATTTCAAAAATGCATTGTTAAATAAATTTTTAAAAGACATACTGACATATCAACAAGTTACAAAAACCAAAAATGTTATTTTACAAATAATTTGTTTGACTAAATTTCAATTACAAACTTTTTGTTTACTAAAATTTCAATTTGCTATTTTTCAAATTAACAAGTTACAAAAACCAAAAATGTTATTTTACAAATAATTTGTTTGACTAAATTTCAATTACAAACGTTTTGTTTACTAAAATTTCAATTTGCTATATTTCAAGTACAGTGAAAACGCCCTAAAATCGCTTCTGGCTGTATTCATGTCAACCTAACCCAGAAACCTATTCCACGATTTTTAATATCTATTTTTCTTGTAGGCAAGTATGCAGCATGCAAGCAAGCAAGAATGCAAGCAAGCAAGCATGCAGCATGCAAGCAAGCAAGCATGTATCATGCAAGCAAGCATGCAGCATGCAAGCCAGCATGCAGCATGCAAGCAAGCATGCAGCAAGCAATACAATGCTCCGCTCGCTTCGCTCGCTCCGCTATGCGTGGTCACAAGTCTAACCTAACCTAACCTAGGTTTATTTTCGTACTTATGGTTTTTCTTTATGGCGGGGGGCCTCAGGCCCCCCGACCCCCCCGAGCAGGGGGGCCAGCCCCCCTGCACCCCCCGGCAAGCATCTCGCAGGCAGGCATACAGCATGCAGTCTAATTATTCATACAGCATGCAATGCAAGCATGCACATATCATGCAATGCAAGCATGCATACATCATGCAATGCAAGCATGCATACATCATGCAATGCAAGCAAGCATACATCATGCAATGCAAGCATCCATGTAGCAAGCAAGAATACAAGAAGCAATCGCAAAATTTTTAGGCGAACCGAATCGCACCCATAAACTATGATTGAACAATTTCTTTGTGTTTTTATAATTCTAACGTTTTTAGTATGAAAAGTTAAGAAATGATACGGTGCCACCGTGATAATATAATATAAATTGCCTAATGTTTTTAGACTAAGTAACCATATTATTAAAGAAAAATTGTTCAATTCTTATGTTTTTAGTATGAAAAGTTAAGAAATGATACGGTGCCATACCATAAATTGCCTAATGTCTTTAGACTAAGTAACCATAATATTAAAGAAAAATTGGTCAATAGACTTTTGTCGTTTGACGTATTTGTGTTAGGAAAAGTTTACTAATGTTCTTTTGCAAAATGACAATATATGAAGAAATAACTTTATGAGATGTAAAGTTTGTGAAACATAAATAAATGGAACGTTGATTTGCGAAATGATAACTTTGCATTTCGTTGCTTGTTATCTGTAAATTTGTTTAATAACTGTTGATCAACCAAAGGGGAACCGGTTAGAAGAGGTGGATAAAAAATGTTGCACTAAGCCTACTGGACAATTTAAAATGGCGTTACTTCAAAAAATATCTCTACAATTATTCAATATCTAATTTTCATTTTTATATTATAGATAAATAGTTCATCTAATTTAAATTTTGTTACTATAGATAAATAGTTCAATATTCACACCGGATCTACCGTATATGTCTGGTGGCCTCCTTGGCGTCGAACTTGAGCAACCTTTATCCAATTTTATTTCATAGGTCAAAACATTATTCTTGGCAAAACAACGTATCTCTTTTTCTTAGTATTTTTAATAAATAAACATTTTATATATTTTTTCGAATAATGCTTTGCTTTACACAAGCGAAATTGACACTAAAATATAAGTCTTACCTTCTCTAAAATGTGAGGTCAAATGTCAAGCTTACCTGAAAACAATAAACGAGAAATTATGAACATTTGCGTTTATTCACTTAATAAAACTTATATTTACAAATTATATACAGTTCCTTACTTGCTGTGCATCACTCGGAAAAGTGATAGAATCGTAATCTAAAATAGGTTAATATTAGAACAGGCAGTTTCGCTTCTCTTCCGCTAGACTTACAATGGACAATTCATGGCGAGCCTACTGCGGTTTCGCGGCGGGGGTGTGCGACAAGCTTTAATCCTAGAACACTAACTCACAGTGTTGCGAATCGGTCTTTCATGTAAAAAATGGGAGGATGTTGCGAATCGGCCTCCTTTTGTATTCTCTCCGCTTTTGATAGATTGATTTGTATGACGTTTTATTTGTTATTAATATATATAATAAAAGTTAAGTTATTTTAATGGGAATCAAAGGGAGAAAAAACGAGAGAAAGAAAAAGGCGACCTACTGACAGCAAAAAAAATCCAATTTTAATTAATAACAAATAAAACGTCATACAAATCAATCTATCAAAAGCAGAGAGAATACAAAGGAGGCCGATTCGCAACACAGTAACAGAACACTACAACAAGTATTGGTATACCCTACAAGCGTCTTTTGTGTAGGGAATAACGTTAGATTTGGCAGTGTGCGAGGTACCCTTTGGTGTAGGCAGTGCATACCTCGGTGGCCGCTTAAGGTGAGGTACGCTGTATGCCTGTAATTATTGACTATTATTATGAATTCCGAAGGTGACATGTGACAAGGTGACACACAAATACAATTAAAACTTCAGGTCCTTGACCTATCAAGGTTATGTTACTAGATCGACATTAGTCTGGGCGTGCATTATATTTTAATTTCAAGATACATATTAGGCAGCAGGAATGTTATTGTTATGTGTAATTAACAGCCGCAATCGTTCCCATGTTCCGAAAGTGTTCGAGTAGCACGTTTTAAACATTTTGTTATAGCAAGTGACGCTTGTTTCGTTAGTAAGCATTTTGAGAAACAGTTTGCTATGTTATTGCTCATAGTCTACTAGGTTTATATTTCTTTTGTTTTATTTTTTGTCTTAGCCGTGTGATGCCGACAGAGAAGAATAGCATCACCCCATATCCTCCAATGGGTGTCGTAGAAGGCGACTGACGGATCAGCAAAGGGGTATTGATCACTTTATACTCCGTCCACCAATCCGAATTGAGCAAGCGTAGTGGACTACTGCCTAAACCTCCTTCAATGACAATGACAGGCCTTGTGTGCCAGCAGTGGGTCGAATTCTAAAGGCTGTTATGATGATTATTTAATTTTAAAGAGCCTAACATTAAAATCTTTTTCCGTTTGGATTTTTTATACTTTTAAGTTTCTTAATATAGGAGTATATATGTAGAGTAGATATGTATCAGAAATTTAATGAGCTTATAATGTATACTTCAGTTGTGATTTGTCAAATTAATTGACATTGATGACGTTAAATTTTTAAACAAATATTGTGGCTATTTTCCCAGAATGTTTAATAATCAATATTGAGCGTGTTAAGATATAAGTTTTTTCTAATAATGTTAATAAAAAAAAATGAAATATGCGAGTATAATCGTGAATCTTAAATCATCGCAAACTTATGTTTTATGAACACAATTATCCTCAAAGAAAATTGGTCGATTTTACTATAGTAATATTTTAAGACTTAATTTACACTAAACAGGTATTGTTGATAGGTAATTGATAAATTAACAATGGCATTAAGGTAATGTGTTAAATTTTTAATTAAGAAATAAATAGTATTATTAAATATTCATTAAAACTCTATCTTTAAATCGATGTTTCAAAATTTTAGAAAATGTTTGACTTTGTGCTCTAATGGTTCGCCTAAAGGACCCAGGTTCGATTTCCAGGAATGGGCTTGTTTAAGTGTGCCTAGATTATCCACCACTTTATCAAGATCTTATTGTTTGTTGTGGTTTGACAGTAACCAATAACTGCAATAATAAAAAAAGTCGAGTCTCGCAGTAGTTGAGAGTTCCAGGTGAATTTTACCAGTTTGAGCCTAGTGGACGCCAGGCTTAAATATGAGACGAAAACTCCTGCCATCGCTAGACGTTTCTATACACAAATATGTCACAGATTGATTGACTTGTGACAAGTGCATGTCCAGCGGGCATACATTGCCTCCTGTTCGCCTTCCAATAAAGTCCAGTGAATACGTACGTATCTCAGAAAGAAATATCCGTTTTTATTTCAAAATGCCGCCCTGTTCAACTTCAGTTATTCATCAAATAATGGAATAACTTATCACAAGTAAGAATCGAAACTTTAAAAACAATATTTAAATAAATAGTCCGACTTTTATTCATAAAAACATAATCGCTTAAAATTATGCGTTACTATCTTACAAATTGTATTACATTGCGGCTGTGCTTAACTTTGATTGCTTCGTAGTCCTTAATACGCGCGTAATCAATAGTGTATAATATTATGGCATGCTCAACTAGAACCATGTTATGTAGTACGGCCGCTGATCGCGTCACTCGAACTTCATATGAACTCAGCGATTTTACCGATCTCCTTAGATTGATATATCTGTATAAGCCATCATATCATCTTATTTACACAAGCGTACGTTGAAGCTTATCCACTTAAATTAATCTTCTACTTCACATAAGAAACATAAAATTCCAATCGATTACTCGATGAAGCTTGTATAAACACGAATCCACGGTCAAATAAAAATCAATATTTACATTTTTAAATCCAAAACCGTAAGTAAAGTTTCCAGTGTAATACAAATAATCAAAATCATCGACATAAAGGTCGCTGTTTTACTCCCACACGACATCGCGACTTGATTTAAATATTTTTGAATTTCTGCTCCTTTTAATGGGACCATGAAAAATATGAGTGGTGAGCAATTATGAGCACAATGCTAAGTTGTAATTAGTGAGCGCGGAACCGCCAACTAGGGTGTTCTGCGACCACTTTAAACTCTACTTTAAGAAGAGTTCACACACGTGATTTGTTTTGTTTTTAAAAACCTTGAATAGTTCTGGTTGTGTGTAATTGCAATTTGCTTGACACGGAGAACACTAAATGAAAATTCCAAGCGTGGCATTAGATTGTGTTGTGGTAATTACTTTGATTGTAGATTTCGGATACGTATTTTGGAGTTTTGGTGAAAATACAGCAATGAAATATACAACGCGTTCTTTTCTTAAAACTTATAAGAGTTAGTAACAAAATGCATAATATTTTTCTATGTACTCAATTGTACATATTTGATTAATACTTACTTAGTATTTTTTTTCACATTGTGTATTGCGTATAAATTTTATTAGTTCAACTAGTGAGCAAAGATATTTTTTGCTGCAAGTACCGATATTTAATCACGAACCAGCGAAGTAGTCTATTAGAATATGCTCTTGAATCTTATATTTAACCCTTTTCTTCTTTAATCTATGTCGTGAATTATAAAAATAGTAGTCTTAAAGGCACGAGGTTAGAGTGATTTAAAGGCACGAGGCAAAAAAAAATTGCTCTCGTGTGAAACAACAACTTTTAGGCTCTCCAGCAAGAAAATTGTTATAGGTGAGAAATACAAGACAATACTATACATGTTTACTATCTTAAAAATAATTATTGAAAGTAAAAAGTAAGATTAAATAATTTAGATTGAACGTTACAGTTTTGTTGAGAGCTCCCTGCGAAAAGCGTTGTTCCTTCTAAATTTTACGAAGCAAAAGTGGTCTTGTGGTGCTGGAGATGTAAAATTAATTTTCCTTTCATGAGCAGAAAATATGGTATCGTATTGTCTGCTATTATGCCCCAGCATGTATAATCGGCCTTACCTTACTTCGTTTTCAATGATCCCTAATTCCCTCGTATACCTGAGAAATAGACGCGGCGACCGTTAGCGTTAGCCAACGAGCTCTCTAATGACGGCCATTTGTTTCTCTTGTCTTATAAGAATTCGAATCCAACATGCTCCCAGGACATTCGAATTCCGAACTAAGTAAAATACGAATTTTAGCCGGTTACTTTTTCGAATAATAATAATTATTTAGACTTGTGATGCAATAAGTAGCTGATATTATTATTATTATTCAGCAACAAAAAGTCGAGATCACTTATTTTGTACGTTCAGCTATGATTAGGTCCGCCATTAATTTTTTTTTTAAATATTGATCAAAATGGTAAGTGTTCATTTTATACTAAATAAAAGTACCAATAAAATTACGAATTCCTAACGGTAACTATTATCATAAAGTACTTAAGTAAAAATTATATTTATCATTATTAAATCATTATCGTTATAATAATAAGAAACAATTAACTTAAATTGAAGCAGCCATTATCCGACCTATTTTTCTTAAAACCCGAACCAACTTTTAATTAGTAGGTACTCTAGAGCAAAAGTCGACTTCGAAGTGTGTAGAATATTAATATTATAATTTAGCAGAACATACATAGCTGGTACAATTTAGGAGCCTTCCCTTTATTAGATACTTTACCCTATTACACCAATTTAATCACGATTAAGCCATGTGATGTTGGCAGAGTAGAATGGCATCACCCCATACTCTCGCATTGGGCAAGCGTGGTGGACTACTGCCTAAACCTCCTTCGATGACAAGGAGAGGCCTTGTGTCCCAGCAGTGTATCGAATTATAAAGCCTGTTATGATGATGATCAAGATTTTTATAAATTCTTTATTGTACACACAAAAATTGACAAAACTTAAACAAGAAAGGGCATGTACAAAGGTGAGCTTATCTCTAGCAGAGATCTCTTCCAGCCAACCCTAGCGATAGTGTAATATTTATATGCGGGGATATACCTAGTGTATACAACTAATAGACATTGATACAATAAATAAATAGTAATAATAATATAAAACTACATACCATACATATATAATATAACTATTCTAATATTAAATACATATTATAATCCTATACATACATACACATATAAATAAATATTTTTATCTAAGATGAAGTAGAGAGATAGTGCTCTTTCAACTTCTGTTTGAATGTAGTGATTGACACACTTTCCCGAATTTCTGTGGGCAGTTTATTCCAAAGTTGTGTAGCCTGCACAGTAAAAGACTTACCAAAAAATTTTGATTTGGTTGGAGGTCGGACAAGGGTTTTAGTAAAACAGGAACGCTTAGGACGGGAGCCAGAAGGCAGGAAAGAGAAACGGGAACGCAAATAATATGGATGTTGTGGGTTGTGAAGGATTTTGTATAATAGACAGAGGATGTGCACATTTCTGCGAAGTCGAATAGGGAGCCACTTTAATTTTGCCCGAAATTCTGAGACATGGTCAAACTTTCGTAGCCCGAAAATGAAACGAATCGCCAGGTTCTGTAGGCGTTCCAGCTTGTTAAGCAGCTCTTCAGTTGCATCTAAATAACAGACATCAGCATAGTCAAGAATGGGAAGTAAAAGAGATTGAGCTAGCATAACTTTAGTTTTAAAAGGCAAGAAGTACTGAAGACGCTTGAGGGAGTGATAGGAAAAGTGCATACGGCGACTAACTTCGTTAACGTGTGAAGACCATGACAATGTGTTATTAATGATGAGACCAAGGTCTTTGCTCTTTTCGGTGAACGGAATGACAACACCATCATACATAACCCTAGTGACGTTACTATGATCAATTTTGTTGGTCATCCTGTTGCTGGTTATTAGTAAAGATTGTGACTTACTAGGGTTGACAAGAAGCCCAAACGATTCTGCCCAAGACTTTACTGTTTGTAGATCCTCATTGAGGTTGTCTATAGATGTATTAATGTCATCCAAGTTTGAGTGTCGATATATCTGTAAATCATCTGCATACAAGTGGTAAGGAGGAGTAATGACCTTAGTGAGTTCATTTATAAAAATAGAAAAAAGAAGTGGAGAAAGGACGCCGCCCTGCGGTACGCCTGCAGAGAGGAGACACCAGTCTGACAACGAATCATCACACTTGATGCACTGCTGACGTCCGCGAAGATAGTCAGAGAACCAAGCAATCACGGACGATGAAATGTTATTAGAGCCAAGGATGGATAGAAGGATATCGAAATCTACCGAGTTGAACGCACTGCTAAAATCGAGTAAAACAACAATAGTAGCTAGCCTGTTGTCTAAGGCTTGTCGAATGTCGTCAGTGACGTTCAACAAGGCAGTCACCGTGCTATGATGGGGGCGGAATCCGGATTGAAATGGACTAATGAGATTGTTATATGAGAGGTAGGACGAAAGTTGATTTTGAATAGCACTTTCAAGCACCTTTGATAGGAATGGGAGTATGGAAATGGGACGGAACTGGGAATAAGAGGTAGGGTTTGTAGATTTAGGGAGGGGGATGATGTGGGCCAGCTTCCACTCACTTGGAAAGACGTTAGTGCTAAGTGAGAAATTCAAAATGTGAGTGACAATAGTACTAACATCATCCAATACGAGTATCAGCATGTCACGACTTATACCGTCGTTTCCCACAGCCTTGGATTTAATGGATAGGATACTCTTTTTAACATCATCCTCCGTGATATCGCGAAATGAGAAGGATTCATAGTCAGGTGGTTTAATGTTGTTGAGAAGAGTCAGAGTTTTACGTTTGACGTTACTGTCTAAAATGACAGGAGGCTTACAAAAATACTCGTTTAAGCCGTTCAAGTTAGGTAAATTACGGGAGACTTCAGGAAGATCACCCACCCCCAGTGACTTTAAGAATTTCCAAGTTTGTGCAGGGGAGACATTTTCTAAGGATGTATGGATGTAGCGGCGTTTAGCATCCCTACACAACCTGTTGCAGAGATTACGAAGTTTTTTGTATGACTGAAGATTCACATCACTCGGGTTCTTTTTGAGATTAAATTTGGCCTTATCTCTGCGCTGCATGGTTCTTTTGATGAAAGGAGTAAGCCAAGGTGCAGGAAGATGTTTAACTCGTACAGGTCTGATCGGAGCGTGAGAGTCAAACAATTTAATCATGAGCCTGTTGAAAATTGATACTTTCTCGTCGATTGTGGTAACATTCAAGATCACAGTCCAATCCATCTTGTCAAAATCCTCCCTCAAGCCATCAATGTTAATGCCACCAAAGTTACGCTGAAAAATGACTTTTGTTTTTCTTTTAGGAGGACGTAATTTATATGAAAGGTATGTAAGATCATGATAAGAAAACGGAGCGGTCATTTGACCATGAGAAGAGACTAATTTAGGTTTGGAAACGATCTGTAAATCTAGAAGAGAAGGTTGACAATTAGGGGAATGATGGGTAGCCGAGAGAGGTAATAGTTCAAAGTTAACAGAAGAGATTAGAGATTTCAGACGAGTAGACCTAAAGTTATACTTTAATAAGCACGTATTTAGGTCACCCATGAGAATCACATGGTTGTAAGTGGAGCTTAAATACTCAAGACTAGATTCAAAATGTTGGAAATAATTTACTTTATCATTAGGGCTATAAACTACACCCACCAGGACTTTCGTGTGATGCAATTCAACTTCCAAAAAAAGATATTCTAAGAAGCCATGTTGTTCGTTAGGCGATTTGTCAATTACAGAGCATGGAATAGTATTCCGAATGTACACACACACGCCACCGGCACCAGCTCCAATCCTGTCATTCCTATATAGTTTATAGCCATAAAGAGAGCAAATTGAAGAGGGAAGCGATGGTTTAAGCCAGGATTCGGAAATCAATATGCCGTCAACTATGCTACTGTTAAAAGATGCAATTAAATCAGAGATGTGTGCAACGACACTTTGAGCATTAATGTGCACAAGGTTGAGGAAGGAGGATTTACCATGAAATATGGATTGGAGTTTTAAATTCAAGGCGAGTGCATCACTATCAGAAGAAGAGGAGATGTCACTACATGCACTTTCGTAGTCATTATTAGAGCTATCAGAAAAATAATCACTATTTATAATAGACATAAATAAAATATTACAAAAAAAAAAATACCTACTTAAAACAAAATTAACTAATAAAAATAATAATATATCTAAATTAAAAAAATAAATAACTATCTATTCTCACCAGCGAGAGTTGGCTGCGCATGATCACAAATAATAGAAAAAATAAAATTTAAAAATAACACCAAATTCACAATCGAGCAAATCAAGACCAAGAACATAACACAAAACTTATTTTTACATTCATTATCTATGTTGGTTGGTTGTTCTCTAACTAGTCTGTGGTTGTTTTTTCACAATTATACTCTCTAATCTGTGGTTGTCTTGTTTGTTACGCTTTTTTGACATGACTTTTACAGTGAATTTGTGTCTTCAAACATATTCCCTCTAATCTGTGAATTTGTGTAAATTATTTACTACCTAACAAAAACAAAGAAAAACAGCAATTCTGAATTATTCACGGCAACATACTATTGATTAATTATAAAACTAAATAAATGAAGTTCACTTGACTGACGATAGAGGGAACTGCAACTGAAGTTTTAACAGGTCGGACATAGCTGTGATCTTCTTCCTGGTCTTGTCTGGGAGCAAAATAATTACCATGCCCTCCGAAGACCAGTAATTTTTGATGCCAAAGTGCTTTCTTGCTGAGGCGAATACACCCTGTCTCGACTTCGTAAGGAATTCAGACACAGACACTTTTGTTCCTTTCAATGCAGTCTTGGCATTCCAGACAGCCGAGCGAGCTTTCATACTAGCGAAGCGCACTAAAATCGGCCTAATCCGATCTTTGTTAACACCAAGACGATGGCACACCTCAATAGTGTCTGGTTGGATATGCGGTAGCTTCAGCTGTCTCTTGATGACATCCAGCACCTTTGCCTCCACATTCTCATTGGACTCATCTGTCAGACCGTGAATAAGTAGCACCTTCCGTCTAGTGTGCGTTTCCAGTCTATCAATGCCTGCATTGAGGAGCTCCAGTTGTGCTTTCATGGTTTGGATGGCTTTTAAAACAAAGGTCTTGAACTGCAGGTATTCTGATGATAATGCCTTAACCGTCTGTACCTGTGATGATGACACCGCTGTTGAAGAATGCTGTTGTAGGGCCTGTTCAAACTCTTCCATCCGTGCATCAAATGTTAAAACAAGGTCCTGCATGTTTTCATTAATTTGGGCTGTATCCATTGTGAAGTGACTTTACGATAAATTGAAGGTGACGAAAATGTAAATTATGTGATATAGTGCAGAAATTTTATGTCACCAACACTCACTGGTGTGTACTCTTAACACATTTATATAATATGCATAAATGTAAGTTGATTAAATTAAAACTAAAATTAAATTAATAGGAGAGCAAAATTTAGCGTCTTAAGTTTCCAAACTACCCGCAAAAAAAAAAAAAAAGAAAAAAAAAGAAAAAAAAAAGAAAAATGTTTTATGTTAGTCAAAGATATGGAAACCCTAATGTTAGTTATTATTTTGCGATACAGGCAGCTAAATTGACCTTGTGACATTTTGAGGGTAATTTAAACTTTCATGATCATGTTTACTTTTCAACCGACTTCAAAAAAGGAGGAGGTTCTCTATTCGACTGTATGTTTTTTTTTTTTTTTTTTTTTTTTTGTATGTTTGTTCCGCGATTACTCCGTCAATTATGGATCGATTTTGAAGATTCTTTTTTCGTTAGGAAGGACATACTCCAAAGGTGGTCCCGTATAAATTATACCGAAATTGGTTCAGTACTTTTTTGTTAAAATGATAATTTCATTGGGGATGATATAATAATATCGTCCACGAACACAAAAATAATGTAAATTTTTTTTTTGAACTTGCCATTACCTAATATGCAATAGTGAAATTTTGGTTAGTAGGTCCAATAGTCAACACATAAACTATGACAAATTATTTTATGAACTTAAGTTAAATAACTAGGTTCATAGTTCATTAACTTACCATTCATTTTGAATGAATGGCAGGCATTAGTAATGAGCTATAGGTCTGAGACGTGATATTATTTGTTAACCGACTTAAAAAAAAGAGGAAGTTCTCTATCCGACTGTTTTTTTGTGTTTGTTACCTGATTACTTCGTCAATTATGAGTATTACAGCTCGATTTTTAACCGACTTCAAACAAAAAAAGGAGGAGGTTCTCTATTCGACTGTATGTTTTTTTTTTTTTTTTTTTTTTTTTAATGATTCTTTTTTAGGTACGTCAAGATCAGAGATGGCCCGTATAAATTGTATCGATATAAATTCGACCCTTTTTGAACAAATCAGTAATAACAAAAAAAAAGTTTTAGTTAAAGTTTCCATTAAGTTTTAATGAGCGCCTAGTAGGCCTATCCGTTTTCAATAAAATATACTTTATTTCCACTAAAAATAATAAAATAAAATCTTTTTAGCAAAAAAATAGGACAACCGACTTCAATGCGTACAAATTTAAACTAAAAAGTAAGAAATAAATAATATTTTAATGAATTAGTTGAAAAGAGCGTCATAGAAAACCAAGGAAAGTATTGATACACATTTATAATTCTTTATTTATAATTCATACTCCGATATATTTGGAGTCGGTGCCAGCCTAAGCAAAATAAACTTACCTAATAGATACGAACTTGATTAATCCATTAACTATACATAATAATGAATGATGCAGATAATCCGCCGCTCCGTGAAGTTCGAAAATTGCAAACACTATCCTCCTTGGCTAGCTGGCACCGGCTCCAAATATATCGGAGTATGAATTATAAATAAAGAATTATAAATGTGTATCAATACTTTCCTTGGTTTTCTATGACGCTCTTTTCAACTAATTCATTAAAATATTATTTATTTCTTACTTTTTAGTTTAAATTTGTACGCATTGAAGTCGGTTGTCCTATTTTTTTGCTAAAAAGATTTTTCAATATCAGGGCAAGGTACTTATTAGAATAAACAAAGAAGAAATAGTTCTTCATTATCATCATCATTGCAGTCGAGAGACTGTTCAACATAGGTTTCTCCCAAGGATTTGTACCTCTATCGGTCCTGCGCTGCCCGTACCTGGTCGGTACTGCGCTGCCTACATCCAGCGGCTACCCGCAATCTTTAGTTCTTGTTCGAAATAATCCTGGAGAATTTTTCACTGGGAATGAATTCTGATCAGTTAAGTAATGCAATTAACGTGAATCATAGCATACATGAGATCTACTTAGCTGTGCGTGTGAATAATTCAATTTGCACTTGGGAAAATTGCTTAACTGAATATTATATTTGTAATCTTTTCTGTGATTAAGTAGTTAAACCACCGTTCTTAATTGTTTTTTTTTTAAAGAAGGTCTAGCGAGTGAGTCGATTCGCCTTATAGTAAATAGTAATTGTGTAATTGGTGTCCAAATGCTAAAACAGCTGTTAAGAGAAAATAATTAGGCACCGCAGTCGATTTACCCACCTGCAAGGTACCTACTTCATCAGACCTCTTTTGAAAGACTCAAGGTTGTTAGAAGAAGGTAAATCCAGAGTTACCATGACCAAATTTGTTCTCGGTTTGGTTGCTAGACTTTTTTATTTACGGAGGGAAAAGCGATACTTTATATGCGTTGTGGGACCCACCCTACTAAAGGCAGAGTCTACCCACTAAAACCCAACGATGTCCCTCACAAGCGTCTTGGCGCGAAAACATCAACGACCGATACCGCCTCCACCTCATATCCCCCGCCTCATCGGACGAGAGCGCGTACTCCGTAACGTAAAGCTAAGCTACCAAATGCGCGGTCGATACTCGAATGGTCGACCGAAATTTTTTCAACTCGATTTTCCTCCCTCTTTCGGAAGTTAAGGTAATCTGGTGGTCCCGACTGCTATCAAAAGATAGCAGTCGTTCCCAAGGAGGGTTGGTGTCAGGCAGACGGCAAAAATCGTGACTTACAAAATTGTCGATATCAATGCACCAATTCCAAATAAATTGCGAGCAAAGAAGGCAAAAGAACAAAACCTAGCTCGACACCACTATCTTATCTTGACGTAAGATTATTCCTACGGAACACAAAGACCTCTTTCTCTGTCATCAACCATCATCAACTGCTCATAATAATGTCCCCACTGAGGGGCTCGAGCCTACCCCACATTAGGGGCGATTAGGCGTTAGTCAACCACGCTGGCCAAGTGCGTCTTGGTCGACTTCACACACAACCTAAGATTTTCTTCATAGGTGTGTGCAGGTTTCCTCACGATGCTTTCTTTCACCGTAAAAGCGTCTGAAACATATGAATTAAAAATATGAAAACACATTGGTTCGTGGCGGGGTTCGAACCGGTGCCTCCCGGGTGGGAGACAACGCCCTTACGCACTACGCCACAGACGCTTTTTTTTTCATTAAGTTGTATTTTTTCTCTATATAAACTTTAAAAATGTCAAATCTCACACTCCGTGTGTCTAATATGCTTGAAAATGGTTACAATGTTTTTTCTTTAAGTATAATCGTATAGTATAGATTAACGAATTAAATTTGTCGAGTAATTTTTAGAAAGTTCTTTACGTCAAAGACAGTGTAACTTAAGATACATTTTTTAAGTTGGCTGATCCCGTTTTTAATTATGTAGAATGAAGGCAAAAACCAACATACTTAGGACTACAAGTTAATTTAGCCACCCGCGTATCAAAGGACCAATCTTTAATGTTTAATTTTCAAATAATTATCACGAGAGATTATATTGAAAGTGCTGATATTTTCGTGGGAACGGAAATAAATTGAGTGTCACTTGCCAACCGAGATGAATGTACTAGTTCATTAGCACAAACAGAGGTTGTTGGCACTCTTAGTTAGCACCTAAATATAAATCTGTACCGAATAGATGACCCTTTTACGAATATGCAGTATTATTTATAACGTTTCTAGGTATAGTTTACAATTTTTACCGGTTAAAATTTCCTATTGTTAGCAGCATACTTCCTATTGTTTTACAACAGGATCCTTTGTAACCTTTGATTATAATAGAACAGTTTTAATTTATGTTTGCACTAGTTATTAAGCTCAAACTTTGCATCAATTAATAAAATAAAATTTTGATCAAAAATTATTTCTATACAATAATCATACAAATGACTGCTTCTAACAGGATTCAAACCGAATGTGTTAAGCAGAGCGATATTATAACATAACCACTACATCGATATAAAATCTAATTATACATATCTGCAAACTTCATATAAACTTCTTTTTTACCCACCAAATTCCCGTATACCATTATCATATTTATTTATATTGTATTGGATAAATTATTGTATTTCAAACAAACTTAGCTAAGGAAAGTATTAGTTTCCTGGATCTATTTGGCGAGCTTGCACTTAGTTTATCTTTATTCAAAACCTAATTACAGCCAAATAAAACTTGATTACAACATCAAAACATAAACTTCTTTTGTACCCACCAAAATCCCATATAGCATTAACAATCGTTTTGTCTTCCACGATGAGTTATAATTTTCTTCCCAAGTATTCCTTTTATCGTTCTTCAAAAAGGTTACGACGTGTAAGTATTTCGTAATAAAACAGAGTGCCTCCACGTGCATTATTGGTATCTAAAATTAGCTCCCTGGCAGTATTAATAAGTAAGCACCATAAATGTCGATACGGCTCAAACTTCACCATTTCGAGAGATCCAGCATCACTGCACCTGCGCAAGTTCTATTATTACAACAAAACCACTAACCACTTACAAGTTTATTGTAGAATTACCAAGCAATAACTTGGAATAAGCTTCACTCGTTACAATTTTCTCATTGTTAGAAATACCGAATAATATTAGTTTTAATTACGCAAAAACCGTGAGCATACAAGTGGCTCGCGAAAAAAGTCTTTGAAACGTTGAGATGGTAGCGCATCACACGAGGAAATTGATCAAGAAACTACTAATTACACTAAAAAGCAGATCAATCATTGATCGCGCCTAACATTTGTGTCTGGAAATGCTCCATGGTAATGCTTTTAGACCCATTACTTTTAGTCATGATAAATTATACACGATAAGTAGTTAAAACGATACCTTAGTTACCTGATAAACCATGATATAAGAAAAAAGGTCAGTTATGCTTTGGTAGGATATTAATTAGTCTTATAGTTAGGGGTCTTTTTAATTTAGGGCTGTAAAAAAAATGTATTCCGCTTAAATATTATTTTTATTATGAATGCCTACGATAAGTTAGCTATTAAACAAATGTTATTATTAAAATTGATTACGAAACATTTAGGATACTAAAATTTTTGTCTTATTCGGGCTTAATAGATCAGCCTTTGGAAAATCTATGAGAGACAGGGTAATATATACAGAACTAAATGAGTTTATAGCCATAACAAGAATACGCTAGGATTATAAGGATTAAATGGTAGCAATATTTGCTGTAATAACTAAGATAAACGGCCAAATGTGTGTTCCGATGTATAGCGCTTCTGATTAAAATTTTGTATATCTATTTTGCTTTAATCCTGGAGAAGTTTGCTTTATTGCTATGGCATTTCTCAACTAATTCATTAAATGTTTATTTGCTTCCATAGTCAGAAAGATTTAACTGTCGGCGACGTCCTTATTATGGTTAAGACAAGATCCATTCATATAGATTGATCGTACGCTAGTTACTTTTTAAAAACTACTGTTACTACCAGAAAGATATCAAACAACATCAAAGCTCAAAATCATGGTCGATTAAGTGAATAGTGGAACTAATTTGCTAATTACGAAGTTGTCATCCAGTTAGAACCATTACGAGTGACTATTATAATTACCGCTTATGTAAATGACTTGAGTCATCAAAACATCCTTTTCGTAACATAATAGTAAGACTCGAATCTAAGACAAAATATTTACCATTGGCTGAACTATTGTTATGAATTACGAGATCTATTTTGGGTATCAGTTATTTCGACATAAGAGAGTGAACATCTATTCCAGATATTGAAATGGTCAAGTAATGTTTTTGAGAGGTCTTTCCTCCTGTGTGTGCTCAAATTTTCTCAAGAATCCCAGGAAATCATTATTTATAAGAGATGTGCTAGTGTAATATATACTTCTTGAAAAAAAGTGCTTATAGTTTCATTTTAACCTCAGAAATTTCCTACTTCAAAGTTTATAGCAGTTTGTAATATTGCGTATTCCTGAAGTGAACAAAAGTCTCGTAAAATTTTATAAATATTACAAACGTTGAAAAAATTATTTCAGTTTGAGTACGATTTGTATTAATATAAATTAAATTAACTTTTAATTGTAAATTATATTGAAATTTTCTCTGTCTTTTCATATTGTGATTCAAAGAACCAAACTAAGCTTTTGTAGTAACTAGTTAAGTTAGTATGTGTGTATCCCTTTATCTCAAGAGAGATATTACGAGATACGAGTTTCATATAACCTTTGTCCCAAGAGGCGAATTAATGACCTCAAGGTCTGACGATGTGTTTCTTACTAGATATTTTTTGATTTATAAGATTCGATGTTTATGTATAATCCACACGCATGAAATTTCCTAGAAAAATTTGAAATAAACATAATTCAAATATTTCTAGGAAATTTCATGCAAAAGTGTGGTAAAGTTTTCGCTGATTATACATATAAACCCGGGCTGCTGAGTGATTTGGAGTGTAACATCTGTCCTGGTTGTTGTTTGAGGTTCACTGAAGGATTAGTTGCTTTTTTGTTTGATGCACCTTTTTACTTTCTCGTAGTATAGAGAAAGTCTTGTAATCGTCAATAAACCGATCTCGAGATTTTGACTGATTTACACGTTTCGGACCTCCCTGAGAATTATGTCTGTGTGTTAGCACGATAACTCGAATATGCTTCAACTTATTGCAACCAAATTTAACATGCATGTATGACATCAAAATATAAGGTTTCAATCAACTTTTGAGTCGTTTCCGGTATACGAGAAAGTCAAGGGGAGACCACTCCCGATTGTTGTCTAGGTATGCGACTGTACGTATGTCCCATACTGGCTTCGGGCTTCATGTGTCACCAAATGTCACCTACCTAAAGCTCTGCTCAACCCCTTTTTGGATATGTGTTTAAGAAAAACATCAATGGATATTTTTTTCTATTATGCATGTGCAAATTACCCTTTAGCAAGAAGCAGCAAATTTTTCAAATATTTTGTAACTAGGTGCAAGCCGGATCACTGATAAAAAAACCGGCCAAGTGCGAGTCGGACTCGCACACCGAGGGTTCCGCCGTACAAACGTAGCGGTTTACAATTTATGACGTATTAAATCAAATTACTTACTAGATATCGTTCAAACCGATTGCATGGTAATGCGTAATGCACATCATATATTTTTTTTAGTTTTAATATTATCTTATTTTGGAACTTACAGAGAGGGTACACATTTTACTACTTAGGGAGTGACTCTCGCGCAAACCGTTCAGTTCAGAACAATCATAGTTATGGTAACTAGCGTGTGACGGAAATTCGTCTAAGGTGTCGGTATAAACTGCTGTATCTTTTGATCGCGTTAACTTAGAAGTTTGTTTTTTTCACTGCTTAAAGGGACAATAGACCTAGGTATTTGGTATAAATTTCAATTTGATACCTTTATTCGTTCGTGAGAAATAAGGTAATAAGTTTCATTTTATTAAAATATTTTTATTATATTATATAACTAAAAAAATGTGATTTTCGCAATTTTTCCTATATTTGCATTATATGACAATGCTTCATGCCAAATTTCAAGATTCTGAGTTTACGGGAAGTATCCTGTAGGTTTTGATTCCTTTGCGAGTGTCGGAAATTTGTTGAAAATATCGACATAATCGGCTGTATCTTTTGATTGGCTTGGGTTAGAAGTTTGATATTTTCACAGCTTAAAGGGACAATAGACCTGAGTATTTCATGTGAATTTCAGCTTGATACGTCCACGCGTTCTTGAGATAAAGGGTCTTGACAGACAGACAGACAGACAGACAGACGGACAACAAAGTGATCCTATAAGGGTTCCGTTTTTTCCTTTTGAGGTACGGAACCATAAAAAAAACATTCGTGATTTATCAAGATACAGAAACTGTGATATTAAGAGCGGAATATGAAATGATAAACATAACCAAAACATATTGCCGTTCAAGGTATCACATGAATAAGTTATACCTAGTCATGTGGTATCAGTCCGTGATGACTTGCCGAACTGATAAAAAGCAATTTATATCTATCGTACACAAAAAACAAACGAGCATTACGGGTATATTTCACTTAAAACCTTCCCAGGAATAAAGTTGCGTCATTTTATTTAAATAAGTTGAAATGTAGTGGATTAATGAGTTTCTCATCTCAGTCTCACACGGGCTTTTGTAAACCATGAACAAACCAAATGATGGGCACTTTGGTACTATAAATTGTCGGAACTAATGTCTGTGTGTGTGAACCACAGGTATGTGAAGAGAGCTCTCAACAAAGTTCACTGCTCCTTAACTTCGTTTGTTGTCAACATCACAGGAAAATCTACTGTAACACACATGACATTAGATTTACAATAGCACAGCTCCTAGCTTCTTCCTACAAACACTCTTTATAGATTTTAAGGAAATGAGAATGTGATCGATGATTGATAGACGGAAATGAGTTTTTTGCTTTGGTGTATTACGTGCAAATTGTGCGAGCATTATTTCGTGTGTTTCTTTAATACATTTTGTCTGTTTATAGATATGACCATGATCATAGATAGATGCAGATTCCACTGAACCGGTCTGTTTGTAAATAAGTGAGGAATCCGTTCAATGAACGTCATACTAGGCTAAATAATGAAGAACGCGTTAAAACATACACTTGAAATTTTGATTGATGACCGCATTTATTGTGTAAACATCTTTAAGTAGGTACAATCTATGAGCAATCAAAGAGTATTTGATGCCGGAGCTACGTGTCTTTGGCTACAGCTGCATCTGACACGCGAAATATTGTTAATAACTCTCTTGCGTATTACTATTTAAAATAGGTGGTGTAAATTTGATTAGCCCCGTTAAATTATTTGTCCTCTAGAAAACATGTATATCTTCCAAGTATCCAACGCGGATTAGTTGCTTAACAGTGTTACTTAGAGAACACGACTGCAACTGCGACCTTGCCACTGGCTCTTTGCTTTGATTTAAATACTTTTCGTCTATTACTTTCGAAAAGCGAAATAAGCCATTGAAAGAGAAAGAGGGGTACATTTCGCCACGCTTGCGTATTCAGCTATGCCGAGTGTCGCAACAATCGTCGAAGCCGCATACATTTGACATGACAGAATTCCAGTCTTGTTCGAATGTCACGTGTGTAACCACTGCGCCGACTTTACTGCCCTACTGGTTTGATATTTTAATGACCAAAATCTAGTAGGCTTTTGCAGTCTGTCTAGTAACAGACAAGTGTCTTGCATTCAATTGCTTTGAATATTTGTTCGTCCATACTTTGTAACAACATCTCTCTTTTGCAACTTTATCCGCTTATATTTGTTCCATTTGGAAACTATTTTTTCATTTTCTGGAACACAACTCTTTTCAACCCAGAGTTACTTTTATAGGTACTCTTACGAACCTACTGAAAAAAGATCGAAAACTAATTTAATAAATTCTCAGTCCAATGAAATATATTCATAGCATATTAATTGTCTTAATGTGATGATTAGATATCATGCCCTTATTCTTATTGTAATTATTCTTTCATATTTTAATACATATTCGTTACATTGGGAGATGGAATACGCTTCTTTTTAAAATGGTTTCCATACAATAATTTCTTTCATGGAATGGTAAAAGAAAAAACATGATTTCCTTTTTATTGTTAGCTTTTACATTCGCCATAAAAGTAAATTTACACAAAACCTTTTTGAACAGAAGTAATTATTAAACGATTTCACTTGCAATACCTTTCCTTTGAGAATATTGAATTAGCGTATAGCTTAGTAGAATTTCACCGAAAAAGAACCTTAATAGCAAGCAGTAAGGTTTATAAACATTTGATCCGCCAGCAGCAACCCGGTTAGCATAAGGTCGGGCCGTTGAAATTAGCGCATTATTTATATCACTGACCACCCCCGCACTGTCAGGTATCAGAGTTTCTACTGTTACCATTGCATTTGTACAGATTAGAGAGATTTAGAAATTTATTATATCTGTGTAAGCGATAGGCTGGCTAGTCGTCACTATCTTGGGGTGGGGTAGGTAGTGTATGGCTGATACTGCCAGATGTGGCTTTATGTGTTAACAAAATGCTACCTAAAACTCTGCTCAACCCCCTCTGGATTATGAGCGTGATTAATATATGTAAAATTATAATAAATATAACTACATATGTTATAACATAACTTTGGGGTTCCACTTATTGATTAGTCCATCAACGACTTCCCTCATTCATTATACGATGTTCTTCCTATTCTTCCAAAGGTTGCCTAGAAGAGATCACTCATATAGTTACATTATTACTTCTTCATTTAAGAAATATGACAACCTAAATATTACAGGTGGCCCAGTTTTTTCGCCGCTAAGTGTATTTTTGAGAACAAAGTAAGACGAAATTGAGTAGCTGTGAGTTTCACTTTACTTGAATATCGGGAAACAAAGGAATATTCTTAGTAAAAGCTAAAATAGATTTACTTCAGAGCAACGTGCCAGTTCAGCGAAGTCGGCTTTTAGACCAAATATTTCAGGTACAGCTATTGATTCAAACGTATATGTTACGGGCTACGGGGCATATTAAATTCAATTCTGGGCCAGTCTTTACTATTTTTAAAGCATTCGTTGTGTATTACAAAATTTGAATAAGAGTTATTTTGAATTGAATGTCTGTTGCATTATTGTTATACTTGTTAGCATCATCATAATTTATTACGTCTGTGAAATATACACTTAAAGCTTTTTTACTTTGATATAAGTAACTTATAAGTTTTTTTCGCAAATCAGTATTTTATAAAACTTAGAACTTTAGAACACACACAAATGAAAATAATGTATTTCGGAAACGAGCAATTAAGAAAATATTAGTAACTTGGTACACTGTTATCAAAGCCAGTTAAAAATAAAAACATCTGTATTTTTACAAGTTTTTATATAACTTGTACCGTTCGTATGTATGTAGGTTGTCCGTTAAAATTTACTCACCATTTTTCGACCACTTTTGGTGTTCGATTAAGCTGAAATTTTGCATACACGTTTAGTTTGGATGACAATACAAGGTAAGCTAAGTGAACTCATTCTAAATCCAACATGCCGGACGGTCCGAGATGGCAGACTAGTTATTTTTGTGCACATGATATGCGTGACAAATTAAAAGGTTTGCTGAGAAAAATACGATACTTAAATTAACTTTACTCTAAATCCAAAATGGCGGATCGCCCAAGATTGCAGTGTACCTACTTATTTTTAACGTTTTTATAAAATTTTAAATTTGAAGTTTATTTTAAACCGACTTCAAAAAAAAGGAGGAGGTTCTCAATTCATCTGTATTTTTTTATGTGTACCTCATAACTCTATACTGAGTGTACCGATTTTGAAGATTTTTTAACGTTTGGAAGCTGGTGCTCATCATATGGTCTCATTCAAATTTGATCGACATCTGACGAGTAGTTTTTGCGATAACGTTAATAATGCCTATTCATTTGACATCGATGATATAATTATCATTTTAATACTTGTTTGTCTTAAAGACAATCGAGATAGTTTCCTCATAATTTCTATACTTACAACACTAAAAAGCTAAAAAATTTTTTTTAAATTAAATAAAAAACGCATTCAAAACTAAAAAAGGAAAAATAAATATTTCATTCAAATAAATCCATTTTTTTTAGGTAGGTGCCAAACTCAATATTTGGAATAAACGTGTTTGGAGTAAACGTCATTTGTATTTGGGACTGACCTCAAAAGAAATTTGAATTTTTAAACATAAAATTTTTATTTTTTCGTTTTTAGTTTTAGAGGCAGTTTTTATTTAAAAATAATTTCATATAATTTACCTTTTAGACCATATTTAAATGTTATAAAAAGCTTTGTTATAAAAATGTTTTTTCATAGAAATTTTTATGCTAGATTTTAAATATGCCGTATACTTAATCAATAATTAAGTATACGGCATATTTAAAATCTAATTACACGCGAGTTAAATCCGTAAAAGTTGTTTTATTACAATGTGTAGTGCTCACCCAAATCTAAGAGAACATTAAGTATACGGCATCCCTGGCGGTTTGCAGTTTATCGTAGACGATTGTAACACATGTGTCATTCCCGCGCTGCCAATACCCCGTGGAGCTATGGCAACCGTACTCACCAACAGAAACTCAACACTACGAAAATATAGACTTAACTGATCTTCTGTAAGGTAATGCTCCAATTAGGGCGCTCGAATTCAGACGTTAATCTGCTGTGCCTTTCCTCTTTTATAAAATAGCTTTCATAATCATCAACAGCTGATATAATGTCCCGACCGAGGGACTCGAGCCTACCCCACATTAGGGACGATTAGGCCTTAGTCAACCACGCTGGCCAAGTGCGGCTTCGTCAACTCATAAACAAACTAAGAATTTCATCATAGTAGTGTGCAGGTTTCCTCACAATGTTTTCCTTCACCGTAAAAGCGTCGAATAAACGAAAAAAAATTTTAAAACACATTGGTACGTGACTGGGTTCGAACCGGTGCCTCCCGGGTGGGAGACAACGTCCTCACGCACAACTGCACCGACGCTGTGGCTTCGGATTTGTTAACAATGAAATGCTGACAATGATTGAAATGCCAGTTAAATCTAGATTTCTTGATTAAAAAACTTTATAGCAAATTAATATTGACATTGCAGCTAGGCCCAATTTATTTCTTTTTCGTTGCAGCGATAAAAACAGAGCTCGGGGCTTATTGTTGGTTTTGACAAAGCGCTTTTGTTTGTTTGCAAGTTAAGCGAGGGGAATAACGGAAACGGTTGCTTGGATACATTTTGTTGTAACTTTTTGTTCCCCTTGATGAGTGTGGAATTAAGTGGACGTATAATGGTTCGCAACCTGTATGCACTTTGTGAGATGCATGTGGTACCTTTTTTTTAAATTTATTCCTAGACGTCATCGACTGTGTTGTTGAAATTTATTACGTTCCGTTACGGATTTTACAAAAAAGCGATAGGGTCTCACTGTTTTTCTGTTTGAATTCGAAAATATGAAACATGCTTCTCACGTGTTACACACGAAACAACTTTTGTATATACGACTGGTTATTTTTTTTGTTTGTTTCAGCACCTGTTAACCATTGGTTACCGTCTTTAACAGCCGATCGATTTAACTTTTTTTTTCATGTGTAAGTACTCGTATACTTTTGTATATTTGTAGGTTTTCATCGTCATCACGACTGAACACGCCTTTCATGTTAAACATGAAATTATATAAAATCTGTAATTCTGAAGAAGAAATCGGCATTAATAAAGGCGTTTTACTCCAGCACATTAGGCCACGACGAACAGTTCATTTCTGATGAAGATTGTAGTTAAATGTTTCAAAAAAATAAACAGTTTTATAATTTTGACAATGCAAATGCGCATCTTAATCAATTAGTACCTAATATGATCAGACATTTATATTATAATAGTAAGCATTGCAAAATTAAAATTTAACCCATTATAAGCTCTGAGAAAAGATTGCTTCGAGTTTCTTCCGAGTTCTTGTCGTAAAAACACGTGTTGAGAGACTCCATTTTTAACCTCAATCAACCGTACAATTTTTGTTACTTTAGTTACAATTCCACTTGACATTGGCAAAATGCGTACGATTAAAGCGTCGCGACGCCATTAATTAAGAATAGATAGAAGATTGCTTCTTTGGAAGTCTTGTAGTCATATAAGTATCCAGGACATTGCTCCTTCTTATCTTCGTGCTTAAGACTCCAAGTAATGTTATATTTATTTCCTCGACCAAGACTAATGGTCAACAGGATGTGCCACTATCATATCCAGACGACACTCGAAAGATATATGACCATTTATATTGGCACAGGATGTAATTATTAGCCTTTAGATTACATAAACAAACTAGTCCATATTTAAATAACTGCTAAATTAATAGAGCACATAAGGTCAAGGTGGCTAAATCCGTCTAGGGGGCGTCACCGTCTGCTTCGATTTACTTTTGACGGAATAATCCTATGCTTTTGTTATATACCGTCGGTAAAACAGGATAACATCGTCGTTCAAATTATGCCAGACAGATGGCGATAGTTGACATAGACATGAATCAAACGTCGTTAGAAGTTCAGTTGAGTTTCGAAAGTGCCAAGTGAGTAAGACGTGACACCTTTTATCGAAGGTAAATATAATATTATGACATTTTTAGTAAAAAAAGAGTAATACATTTATTGTTCAAAGCCTGCTCAAACGATTATGTGTTATTGCTTTACAATAAAACGTTTAATAAGTCACTAATCGTATCTGAAATATTTCATACCTCAAAATCGTGAAGTGGCGAATCCCGTCTATATTCAACGGGGCAATTTCGTCATGTGCCGGAATTTCCCTATTTCAGATATTGTAAACCTTTTTTACTAATCGTAATCTTTTGAGATTTATAGGTTATACCTACACCACATTTGATTAAATTAGTACAAACATTTAATCGGATGATAAACTATTTATAATACATATGTACTCAAAATGTATGGAACATTTGTTTTTTTTTTATTTCGAAGTGTTCGTAGATAAAGTTGGTAGATTTTATGTGTACTACTATACTTTATTGTTTTTGTATGTACTAATAAAAAAATATAAGATGGTGTATTATTACAATTTACATTATTATTATTTGTTTCTGAACGGTTTACCTATATCGCCATTATAAAGCGAAACTACAAAAGGAAAACCAGTAAAGGTTCTTACGACAAAAATGATTTTCGTGAAGCTAATCTAACTAATGATAAAAGCTAACTAACGATAAAAGTTTGCTAGTTCAGTTCCTACTTTAATAAGTCTATAGTTTATTATTTGTTGTAAAATAGTTATTCCTCATAATATTATTATGTTTAGGAAGCTATCTCGTGATTTGTTTTAAATTCATAAATAATGTGTTTTTATTTTATTTGTTATGTCTTAAATTTTATAAGTAAGTCAAGACTAATGTAGATTCAACCAGGTGCTTGAAACCTCATTGATATACAATAAATGACTTAAAATTAAAATGTAAAGTTATTTTATTCCACTTCGTACATCGCATAAACTAGGTTTACTACCCCTGGCTTTGTCAGTATGCCGGAATAGCCCCCAAAAAATGTTTTTACGTTTAAAATGATATCTAGACTCTATTTTGACCTGTGTAGGACACATTATAGACTATCGTTCACCAACAAATAATAAACTTGGTGTAATCTTAAAATTGCTTGGAATTTCATAGAATTATCGCTACATGACGGACTTGCCCCCGAGATGCGGGAAAATCCGTCTAGTGAGAAGGTTTTTAAAAAATGGCGCTTATTTCAAAAGCTTAATAGAGATTCAGATAAATTATACTTTGATAAAAAGTCACTTAAAATCCAATCTTGATAGCCACATAATATTTGGCATCTATTTTAAGGTTTCTTTATTATGCTTGATCAACTTCAGGTTTAAATAAAGTATGCCGGAATTAGCCACCTCGACCTTACTTGGAATTTTAAATAAAATTATTATTATTAAGAAACCAAATTATGGATACTGGATAACCGTCAACTGAACATAATTAAATGGATATTTAAATGACGACTGGCCTAGCCTGGCCTACCCACCGTTGGGAAGAAGATTATAGTAATATAAAAAGTTTCTTTGCTAGCATCTTAAGAGGATACCTACTACCTCGCGAATATTCAATATTTGAAATTGGGTTTTTATCCTACTTCTCTTCAACTATTGTGCTTATTTTCAAATATGTTTTAGTTAACTAATAAAGACCATTATCTAAAGCCAAAACATTATTAAATTACCTATTATCGAGATAAGCATCCGGTGACCTAACTTGTGCCAAAATTCACTCGAAAGAAATAATTAGGTAGGTACTTACTCGTAAGAATTGAAATATAAAATTAAATGTAAAACCATCAATGAATGACTATAGCAGATATTTTAAGACACATAGATTCGCTGCCTGGATTAAGCTAATCGTCGCGAGTTGAGAGAGAATTTCAATTAATTTGAGAGCCGATCACCCTGACGACGGTAATTAATTCAAAGTATCTATTCGATCAAGGAATCTCATTAATCTATATAGATGGTGCGCTTGATCGTAACTTTGTTACGGTCATCAATCATTTTACACCTGGAAAATAAAGTAAATATCCTATCAATTGGAATGTTGTCATTTGATGAGTATTTATTATAAGAATGATTAAGATTAATTTATTACTATTAAAACATGTTAGGTCAATGATAAAGAACAAAATAGATAAAATAAAAACTCTTAGCATTCAATGGATTCGTATGTGGGTGCCGTGAGTACTGGGACCATCGCATTGTAGAGGGTTGCCTAGAAGTTGTGATCCAGGTTTATGATTTATCGGCACTTAATAAACATTCTTATAAGTATTAAGTAATAAATTACCTAGATCTTGTGGTTTTAATTTCAATCAAGACTTTGGCATCTTTGGTTAATTATTAGGTACAGTATTTTTATCAATGGAATTTATGTGACTCTAAAAATTATCAAAAATGTAAGTACTTTCATTTATTTAGCTTTAAAAATAAATCGCTTCCAATAGTATTCTTGTAAACTCCGAAGTAATTGTTTTCGATTCGTATCTATTGTTTTATTATTGGAAGTCTTTCACACTACGACGCATGAAATCGTCGGTGTGATAACAGAATATGATCGATGAATAAATTAAATATTCAGAGCACGCGTGGTTTATATCTTGAAGTTTATTGCGCGATCAATTATACGGGTTGGATGTTGAGTAGATACCAGCTATTCTATATTTTTCAATTTCTTATTTTATTGATTACATAGAGTAAACTTGATTGAGCAAACTTTAACCCAATGCAAATAATCCCATACATTGACCTAGCAGAATACTCCTGAGTCAGATGTCCTTAAGACAAATTGGTTCATCAATAATTAGCAATCTAGTTTGTGATTATCTTAACTATATAGATCACTATGAATATAACTAAAGTGAATTTTATTAATATAAACAAAAAAGTTTATGATTTTGTTCGAATATTTTTAAGTCAAAGTTAGTTTAGTTTTCGGAAACTAAATCCCAAAAAAATTACCCACTATGACAATACATTGATTTAATACATACAATACTTTTTATTGTAATGAATCAACCGGGTATAATGGAACAACATCACAAATCATGAGACATAGAACACCAAATTACCACATTATTGCAAAACCGACTGTATTTCACAAATCACTGGCTAGCGGTAAATGTAGTAGCTGAGATTAGCCCTTTATCACATTGTTATCCAGTAGATCCACTGCCGCAACTCACATCTCCGACCCGTCGAGAAAAAAAAATAATAACAAACTATCATCTGACCGAGAACCGGTTACGAACCGGCGGATGAGGCGGACCGATAGACATAAACACGCAAAAGGTAGCTTTTTTATTGCCTGTTGAACAAGGATAAAAGGAATGAATGACGTTTTAGTTGGCGACGAGTTGAGAAATTGTCGTGGATAGAATTGAGATGGTACTTACCGACTTAGATTAATGACTATAATTTAAATTTAGTTTAATGTAGAAACTAAAAAAATATTACCGAGGTCTCAAAGAAACTAAACCAAATATAGAAGAATATCAAGTTCATCAATAAGCTCTTAAAATAGACTTAAAATTAAAATAAACTTGACTTACCTCCAAACCGCAATTAGCACACCGGCGTACGTTGCAAACAAACAAATAAATGAAGATACCGTTCAATATTCACGCCAATGGAATCCAACACTTGCATCCAATATCCCGCACAAAGTTTTCTCTATTATTCTATAACTAATTCGTAAATTACACTCCACTTTCAGTCATAATAAGTGCGACGAAAGAACAACTTGTTTCGTAAAATAACGAGACGTAGCTATGTTACGATCAGCTCGTGTCGACTGGTGTGCTGTGTGGATGTCGGGGGCGCTCGGGTATTATCGTGCGGTGATCGGGTACGACCGACTGCTGAGGGTGGGTTGGAAGCTTCCGCTACCTTGGTCGAGGGCACGAAAGTTTCATTGTTGGTCAATATTGGTGGTGCACTTTGAAACTTTTCGACGAAACAATTTTTCATTAAAACTTTAAGAGCTCCTCCTAAAATTTTATTAATATCTGTGTATGTGGTTACCTTTTGCGAAAATATATACTTAACTTCATTGTTATCCATTTTAACATGCGTAGATTGACAACAATTCCATTTATATTTCATTGCAATTTACAATAATATAATGTTATAAAGCTATGAGCCGTAAAACTCATAGAACAATAAATACTATAATCAAAACTAATATTTCTTTTTTGGCAACTATTCAAATAAATTTAGCGTTCAAAGAACGAGTTATAAAATATATTGAATCACCTTCACATTAAAGTTCAATTTTCATTTATTACACTATGAAAAGTTATAAAAAGACTAAAACATAATTTGCAGCAGCAGCGCTCTAAAAATACTATAATTTGCCGAAGAGCGTTATAAAACAAACAGAAAAAACAGTGTTGAAGTGACAAATAAAATACAGCAAAATGTACGCAATTGACGTAATTGTCGAGAATAGCGTCTAGAACCACGCACAGATGCACATCATGTGCAGGAATCCATCCATCACTGTCGAATTACAGGTCTAGTAAAAACATTGACGATTCTTTTTATAATTTTAATGTCTTCTGACGTACAAATAGTACTGTTGAAATAGGTATGATGTTGGTGTTTTATTATTGTTATTTTCGTGTAGTATGGATGAGGTAGTTGTTAAAATATGTGTTGTCAAGTCCAATATCTTGACAGAATGATATCATGTCAGTAAAATTACACAATATTGCTTATAAAATAAGGCGATTCGATTTATTTAGTAATAAATCGAATCGCCTTATTTTATAAGCAATATTGTGTAATTTTATTGATCGTCCGCATGGAATAGTTACATTGGGCGTGGAATATTTTGGGTACTTAGATATAAAGACAAATTTGTTTGGACAGAACTATATAAAATTTCAACTCCTAATTCATCCCCATGTGAGTCGCAATTTTTTATGGATTTTACTTTAAAAATAACGGCATACAAAATAATTTGCATACAAACTTTCATTCCCTATTTTATACCCTTTTAAGGATAAAGTTTTATTTTAAACGGAAAAGTCATATACCAATTTTTATATATTTTATTATAAAAATGACTGATTTCCATACAAACTCTCATACCCTATTTTACCCCTTAGGGGTTGAATTTCAAGAAATCCGCCCTTGCCTAATTTGTAGCTCCTGAACTGGGGAACTATTTCTTTTGTAGGTACCTCCACTAAAGAAGACCGCAGTCAAATTTAATATTTTTTTTTCGTGGTGTTGTGCTTCTGTTGGTGAGTTGGCAGCCAGGACTCGATTTACCTCCGTGCTTCGGAAGATAGGTACTTTGAGCACTTAGTCCCGATTGTAGTCATAAAAATCAGTCTCAACATAGTTTAGAAATAGTGACTTTAAAGTTTACGATCCCGTCATCATCATCATCAACAGCTCATATAATGTTCCCACCGAGGGGCTCGAGCCTACCCCACATTAGGGGCGATTAGGCCTTAGTCAACCACGCTGGCCAAGTGCGGGTTGGTCGACTTCACACACAACCTAAGAATTTCTTCATAGGTGTGTGCAGGTTTCCTCAAGATGTTTTCCTTCACCGTAAAAGCGTCGATTAAACGTAAGTACATATGAATTCAAAATTCGTAAACCCCGCCACCGATGACGCTCTCTTACTCTTACTCTCTCACTATCCTCTACCGTACGCACATATATTTTTTACAATGTTAAATTGTTTTTATAACAAAATCAGGCGCTAGACTTTTTTTTTAAGATTATTGTCAACATTCAAACATCATACATTATCAACAGAGATCTACTACCTAAACAATATCTTTTACCTACACCTAAGATATGTGTGATGAATAAAGTAAATTAGTTTTATAATATCAGCCATTTTTTGTGCAAACTTGAAATGTTCCGTTTTGTTTAACTACCTACACCATAATAGGGACTTTTGAAATTCAATATTTATGAAGCCTTAGTATTTGCGGATAATGAAAGGGATTATTATACAAAGGGGTAGAATCTAATAACAACTGTATCACGACTGGGTAACTTGAAATTATTTATTTTTTCATAGTCTCGTATTGGTCTTATAATTCACCAAAAAAAAAGGCTAGCACTTACGAATTTTATTGTATTTAAAAACTAATTAATGCTGTGTATAGGTAAGCAAAACGGTACAGGTGTATTTCCTTATTATTATCATTCACAAAAGTCATAAATAGTAATGCCTCTACGGTACTATTATTCATTGTTGCGAATAATTTCATTCCTGCATGCAAATACAGTAACACCTTTGCATAATATTGATTAACTTTGTCTCTGTGATTAAGTACTTCAGGTATATAAAATCACTGCAAGTAACGGAACTATAGGTTTTCGTTTATAATTTCTTTTGTCATTTCCGACCTTAAAATACAACAGACTGTACAGACACAGTGTAAGTAGTTGTATTAAGACTTAATTTTGATTAACGTTCTTTGAAATTCATAAGAGCCGTAGTTTCTCCCGAGTTCTTATTGTGAAAATACGTGTTGAGAGATCCCATTTTTAACTCAAATCAACCGTACATTTTTTTTACTTTAGTCACATTTTCACTTGACATTGGCAAAATGCGTACGTTTTATGTATCGCGACGCCATTAATTAGGAATAAACAAAGAGCCTTCTTAACATATTTGGTGAATAGAAGCAGTATCAAGCCGGGTCCAGATATGTATCATTTGCCCGATCCGATCAGCGTATCGGGTTGATGATACGCATATCATGATACGCGATCTCGATACGCCGATATGATACGGCCCGTCCTATGTCGTGTCGGTTTTTGTCCGATCGTCAAAGAACTATTATGAAGATATGGATAAGGAGCAAATCGAGGCATCCCCAACTTGATACGGGGATTCATACGTGATACGGATACGGTGATCGGATCGGGCAAATGATCATATCTGGACCCGCGTTTAGAGTAACAACATCTGCATCAATAAGACCGTTGACAGCTGATACAACGGTCAGAATCTAATAAAGCCTTTCACATTGTGGTCGTTTACCGTCAGGTGACGAACAACCGAAGGTAGCCATATGATAGCCAGTTCCTTAGAGGTTACTGATAGACTGTCTACGATAGTCAGTCTATCAGTAACGTCTAACAGTAACTACTACTTACAACACAACAATTTGTTATCCTCCAACGGTACAGCCTTACCCCTTATAAAATAAACTACAAAGGTCATTGTCCATTAAAGTATGAAAACCATACCCACGGCGTACAGAAATGACAATGTGATGGATATACAGATAAATGTTTGTAGTTTCCAAATGGTATGTGTCGCAAAAAAAATTAGTGCATAATAATTGGGAACCCATCACTTTATCGCAATTAACTTCATCGATTTTTATTCCCCATAAAACTATTCGCAGATCTTTTTATACAATACTTAACAACTCCTAGAATCAGGTTACATCGCAATTTCATTTCCTCGAATAGTTGTTATCTACAAGCTCATTCCATCGTAAATTCTTTTCCTATTTTATTTATTTTATCGAAATAATGTTAAATCGATGTTTTGTTACCCATAATTTTGTTTCCACGTAAGTTTCAGTTTGCAGAATAGTTGAAACATCAAGTTTTACTACACTAAAAATAGTGTACATCGAAAATACTTTTCTTTATGTAATTACTCGTAATCATTTTTGTTTCCCTGTAAAGAAAACCTATGGATTAAGTTAGGTTAGATTTAGAACAACAGGCAGTCAGCAGCGGTGTAACCGAAGCTAACGGAGATTGCTTGTTGTATTCTGTCATGCTACATGCATGCTTGCATTGCATGCTGTATGCATGTTTGCATTGCATGATGTATGCATGCTTGCATTGCATGTTGTATGCATGCCTGCAAGATGCTTGCCGGGGGGTGCAGGGGGGCTGGCCCCCCTGCTCGGGGGGGTCGGGGGGCCTGAGGCCCCCCGCTATAAAGAAAAACCATTAATACGAAAATAAACCTAGGTTAGGTTAGGTTAGACTTGTGACCAAGCATAGCGGAGCGAGCGAAGCGAGCGGAGCATTATATTGCTTGCTGCATGTTTGCTTGCATGTTGCATGCTTGTTTGCATGCTGCATGCTTGCTTGCATGCTTGCTTGCATGCTGTATGCCTGCTTGCATGGTGTGCACCTACTTGCAAATTAAGAATTAGTTTTTTAATTAAGAACTAACCTCAACAGTTTTTATCGTCAAACGTCAACAGGCAAATGTATCGTACGATGAAACGTTACTGCGATGGAATGTTGTTAAACGAAACATTACAATGTGTAACGTTAAATATTGAAACATGTTTTTATAAATAGTGTGTTATCGATAACTTGATAGTTTATATGAAATGTTAGTTCGATAGACCGATATTCTGGTAAGCAACACAACTTTGAAACATTTTTTTTATGAAAGTTTATTCGATAATATGAAACGGTGATTATTAGCTAGTCGATCAATCAAGAAAAATAGATATTGAAAATCGTGGAATAGTTTTCGGTGAAATGAAATTCGATGACAAAAAAATCTGTATTTTGATAGGTACCCATAATAATTGTGTTCTATTCTATTTTATGGGTAATTAACTAGTGCAGTATAAAAACCATATCCACCCCTTAGGCTGGATTATTAAGAAATAAACCATACAGCGGCAGCGGGTACAGAAATAACACATAGGGTTCTATTCACAGAGTATATTATTCACTTAGAGAACGCTTCTTGCTCTTCTTACATTTATGTGTTACATGTAAATTATGGTAAATCTAGGGAATTGAAAGGCATAAGAAAATAAAATAAAATACTTAATTATTATTTTAGTTCTATTCGACATGATCTAAATCTAAGGGTGTGGTCCCGTAGTCCAAAAAAGCTGCAGATACATCTATGTTGTCTAAATGTCTAGCTCAAGATAAAAAGCAAACTATGTGCGCGCAGCTCCCAATCATAGTAGGTAAACAATGGTACAGCGGCCGTGAATGCACGAGCAGTACCTAGTACCATGTAGGTACCCCCCGATACCTTCTCTCCCATGTCCCGTTGGATTTACTAAAATGACCAGACCGCGCAGAGTTTGACAATATTTATTTTAATTAAAGTCAACTACAAATCAATAAAGTAATTTTTCGATTTTAATATATTTCAAAGTGTTTAGGTACCTACTATGAAATCTTTTTTGTTTTTTTTACGTGTTCTCCCATACATTTTCAATAAAATGTTTACATAAAATGAAAAGTGGGTTAGAAGGTCATAATTTAAAATCGAATTGGTTTTTGTATGCAAACTTCCACCAACCGCATTCAGCCCTGGAACCCTTGGATGCATTGCTGGTTGTGCAGACTACTAGAGAAATAATGTGCTGTATTGTTCTGCAAAACAGCAATACAAACATTTTTATTTTATGTTTAATTTATACAATCCCGTTGTCTTCGCGAATCATACCTAATTGTTATAAAGTTATAGTTTAAATTAGCCGCTCCTGACGTCACTTGAACACTTTCTCGTGAATGAATAAACAGTTTGAAATCGTAGTGGTAAAGAAATAGAATAATTTAGAATTCTTAATAGAGAAATCAACAGCCGCGACGGGCAAATAATGTAACAGCTATGACATTGGTGCCCTCACGTCCAGGTTGTTACTTTGTTAACTGTGCGGCGTGACTAGCCAGCTAACCTCTTTACATGATTAATAACTGAATCGAATCGTTATCACGTAGTAAATGCGCCAATTTCGCCTTCGACATAAATTCGATCAACTATTTATTGGGGAATATAAATGAATTTTCTTATTTGGAAATAAAACAAAATTCGTAAGATTAACTCCTATTGAAAATTAGAGTGTAATTAAGAACGTCTGAACTTGCATACCCGTTAAGTTCTTTATTTTTTTTTTTATTAATTATTATTTAAAAAAAAATAAAGAACTTAATTTAAAATCACCAAAGTCAAAAAGTTCCATACTCTAATCTACCTACTTTGCTAAGTCATCATCATAACATTACAGTCTTTATAATTCGACCCACTGCTAGGACACAAGGCCTTTGCTTGTCATTAAAGAATGTTTAGGCAGTATTCCACCACGCCTGCCCAATGCGGATTGGTGCTCGGAGTAGAAGGTGATCAATACCTCTTTGCTGGTCGATTAGTTATTTTACGAAACCCATTGGAGGATATGAAGTGATGCTATTCTACTCTGCCAGCATCACACGGCTGTTTTGCTAAATATCTACTTTGAAATCGGCAATTAGTATACTCGTATAAAACTTTCTTTTGATTAACAAATATTCGATTATTGCTATATTGCCTTCATCTCATCTGATCTTAAGTAATGATAAGGCCGAAGCGAGCTTCACCCGGAACCCATTACCACAGAGGGACTGGCTTTCTTATCACTAACTGTCGGAACACAATAATGATGTTATAGTAGATTGTATGACAAGAGGGCAAAATAGTTTTTGTTTACGGCGAGTGAGCTACTTTGAACCACGAGCGAAGCGAAGGATTCTAACGTAGCATCCTGAGCGCAGCGAGGGATTGAAAGTACATCGCCCGAGACAAAAATGATACTCTACTTTTCATCCCCTTTCTATGATCAAATATGTACTGAGTAACAAGAACAGAGATGTAATTCGCGCGATTTTGTTTTTTTTTAGTTAGCGCGGGTCCCCGCAACTTGCAGCCAACACGTACCCAGCCAGTAATTCATACAATTTGCGATTTCTATGAATGATACATGCTCCAAATTCAAATCCCATTTCCGCCCTCTAAAAAGTTCCTAGAGGAAAAGAGCTATTTTTCTCCTACTTATAAAGGAACAAAGGGGAAAAGGCCGCGCGGACGATCACCTACCCGCTGGTCAGACCAAGTTAAATCCCTCACAGGCCTCCCTATTACTACTGCCCTGAGACAGGCTGAAGATAGAGGTGCATGGAAGAGCTTAGTAACCAACGTGACGAAGGCATTTCAGGACGGACACGACCTTCAGCAATGAAGAGCACGACAAGAAAGAAAGAAGAAGAGGAACAAAGCGACACTTTTCGAATAGAAGGGATGAAAACATTATTATTATTATGGTGACATACTTTGATAAGATGTTGGTAGCTGGCCAAACGGACTTCAAACAAGCACTACCACCAACCAAGCCGAGCCCAAAGTACTCTTCTGGGGACTGAACACGGAACCTCAAGCTAGAGCACGGAGCTGTTAGGTACATAATCGTCATCATTAATCGCCCTGTGGTAGGTAAGTACGGTCGAACCAACTGAATCATGACCCACTTGGCCGATCATTCCTTTACAATCATAAATTTAGTTAAGTTTTCTTCGCTATCATGCGTGTTGCACATAGTACGTTTTAAATATGAATAATAATGTGTCATTACGGGTCAGAGATCTATGCAATTTTAATCTTTGTTATCACTGCACTAAAGTCTCAATTAGAATTTCAAATAAGATCCCGTTCATAATATAAACTCTTTTCACTATTGAGAAAAACGAATAACTATTATATTTTTAAAAATAAAATTACGTTATGTGTCAGATGTCAAGTAGTAGTTGAAAAAATTTTAAAAGGCAATATTTATTAGACAAGTCAGTGTCTAATAAATTGATAACAGGTTCGTTAATTAAGAAATGTATGTTCAAGCGAATTTCAACCTACTTTGTATTGAGTGACTGTAGGAAAATGATCTTAAGGTGGGTCATGATTCAATTTGGTCGACTGTACATACATGGTATTGTATTAATAATATCATTATTTAAAGTAAAGTTCTAACGTATCAATTATCAGTGTAGATCATTAAAGGGTTTCAGATTTGTGGCCTAGACAGACATATTAAGTTTCTCGTTACTATGTGACTGACAGTGTTGGCTAAATTTCGTGAAGGTATATGTGGTTAAAATTATAATGAGAATATACATTATACAGAACAGTGGTTTCGAGTTGTTCACTGTTGAAGGACTTCCAAGTAATAAATACTTTATTTTTATACATATAAAAATACACAGAAAGACTTTCGCTATTAAATATTATAACTTTTCAGCAATTTAATTCTGTGCCACAAAATATACAAACATAATTTCACAAAAAACTTTAGTACCTACGCCTTGCACACTATTAACTTTAATTTACGATGATTCCTCATAATTGTTCATCAACACTTTGCATCAAAACATAAATAGAAAGACGTAAAAAGTAAACTGTAGTTTGAAGCCAAAATTAACCATAAAACAAGTGAGCTAACAAAAAATACTTTCATTCATAATTCCTGTCCCAGTATAGAAACACGGAAACCAAGAAATTCAATATGGCCGCCGGTGGGCCTGAAAGAGAAGTCTTAATGGATATTCCATAATCCAACATGGCTGGATGACTGATGGCTAGATATTCATTGATATTGAAAGCGAACTTTCGTCTGTATTCCGGAAATACGAAACAAATGTAATGGATTACTATCTAAACATGCTTGAGTTATGTATTTATGTTCGTTCGTTACCTATTAACATTAAGTTTTTTGTCATCTGTGACCGCGGAGGGTTGGAGACTATTTACTGTAATACTTTTCTTGTATAAACAAGGAAAAAGTATTTAACTTTTCTTGTCAAAACAAGAAAAGTATTTAACTTTTCTTGTCTAAACAAGAAAAGTATTTAGGTATAGCTTATTGTTTATTCTCTTTCATGTCGTATTTTTGTGGTCATAAGGTTTTATTCATTCATTAAATTCAAAAGTGCAGGGCTATGCGCGCTCACCACCCTCCTCGCCTCTGCTAATTTGCTAGGTGCTTGTTCACGAATCTTTTTAAAGATTTCGGGTTGTAAAATGAACGGAAACACGTGCTGCCTTGGTTGGTTTGGGTAGTGGTAAAGTTTATTTTTTCACTTATGTGACAGCTCCCTTTGCAGAGGATGCACAGAGGTAGTGGATCAGCCGCTAAAGTTCTTATGGAATAAAATGCAGTGGCAACGCACTTGGTCTATCCGGATAGATTTTCAAACGTATTCAGCGCCATAAAAGCGCTGGGAGACTTCCTGGAATAATGTGGCTAGCTGGAGTGACCCAACTTTTCTACTTCCGAGGAAAGAAGGGCAAAAGTCGTCAAGTCACGGAAAATGCCCGAACTAAGAAGAAGTTGTTTGTTACACCTTGTGTTAGTCAAACACCTTAGAAATAAATCTAATTATGATGTTCCGGTAAATAGATGTATGATTGCCAGTTGTTTGGTTTAAGGATCCGGTACATACAAATCCGTTCTGTGGCCCTTGGAGTTGATTCAGTTAATACAAGCACACTGACTGAAGAGTCAGGTGCTGGCACGGACTTTATTATTCGTTATTTCATCATCATCATCATCATAACAGCCTTAATAATTCGACCCACTGCAGGAACACAAGGCCTCTACTTGTCACCGAAGGAGGTTAGGGCAGTAGTCCACCAAAATATTTGCAATTATCTGTTATTTAAAATTGTAAAAAATGCTGAACGAAATCAGGCTCAAATCGGGTTGAGTAAAAGTATTTTAATTTAGACTTCAATTATCAGCCAAATAAATAATTGAAATAAACGAGTCTTTTGAGGTTTTAAGCTCGCTTTGAATGTTATACCGTTTAAAATAAAACTAAGTGTTAGTCTAATTATGTTTCATATTTAATTATCTGTGAGTTATCAATGGATTTTCGATTTTTAACGATCTTTTGAGTGCTGTCGCTTCAGTTTATAATTGACAAAGTAACCAATGCAAAGAAAATAAAAACTGAATTGAACTGGTCCTCATGGCATTTTTTAAATCATAGGTTATTAACTAAAGTGTTTTGCTGCATTATCCACTGCAGCATTGCCACAACAATTTGAAGTAAGTATAAATGTTCAAGTATTTACGAGGTAAATAACCTTTCAACATTTCTGAAATAAAATACAGTGGCAAAAGTAATTTTCTTAACAACGATAATAGTAATTTGCACAATGACTAAATAAAGTTTTCACAGAAATGGCGGTCTCTCCAGTCACGAAGTGTGTCGCAAAATCTTTATTCATAATTTGAAATTTATTTTAAAGTTCAACATTGTCCTAAATTTTTTCTTATTAAGTAAATGTTATTAATAAAATGTCACAAAAAATAAGCAGTCATGTTTTACCCGACTACGGCGAAGCTAAAAAGAAGGGTTAAGATTTTTACAGTCTATACAGGCTGAATTTTTCAAGTGGGCCTTCAGGGCCAAATCCTAAACTATAAGGAATATCGAAAAATGCTCAAAGGAGTCGCGAGCCTGATTTTGATGAAAACAAAAACTGCATCATTGGATTGATTGATAAAATAATGATCATCGCTTTGATTATTGTTTCAACCAAGATAGAACAAGAAATATTTATAGTAATTTAACATTTTCCATTTGTTTCCCGTAAATCATTACTTCCCAGAAATCGATCCTTATTAACATCACTATCGAATGGTGTAATAATACAGGCTGTGTGTTATTTTTTTTCAATGTCATTGGGTTCGATTCCAGTTTTTGTTTTCATCAAAATCGGGCTCGCAACTTCTTTGAGCATTTTTAATATGCTTATATTTGTTTCACCTGTATGTTTAATTGTTTGTTTGTATGTATGTAACTGACTCGTTGCGACTCGATTTTGACCCACTTTAATTGGTCAGATTTCATTTAAACTTTACTTATCAAAGACCGATGACATTACAATAATTCGATAAGAATATCCCATTATCCTGATTAGAATCGCCAGGACTAATAAATTAAACGTTTGGAATGTTAGTTCAGCTATACGTCACTAGATGGCGTTGTCATTAAGTAAGTACTTTCATCGGCAGCTATAATTCGTACGAAAAAGTGGAAAAAAAATTAATAGTTTTTAAAAAAAAACTAAAAAAACACGTTTTTATGTTAAATAATAAACTAAATAGTGATAAATAACTTTTTAGTATAGAAACTAAATGATGAACGAAAAGTATAATTACTATTTAGAGAAAAGCTGTATATAAATGCTTGTATTTACGTATGATCCTCCGTAGCGCCTAACCTATTTATCCAATTTTGATGAATAAAGAGTCAATCGATTCGTTATTATAGTTAAGTTAACATAGACTAGATTTTTATCACAGAAATAATAATAAAGTATTTCTGACATTTTGACCCACTTCAGCAATAGGAAGAGTCGATGTTACCATGTGAACCCCGATTTTAACCAATTTCATTCTTTTCTTTTTTTTGCGTGGTCGGATTACATTTTTTAAAACTTTTTGCTTGAAAAAGTTCTGATTACATATTTTTTTTGGAAAAATAAGGCTACTTATTTCTAAGTGAAACATTTGGACAGCTTTTTTTTGTTTTACGGGAAAGTTTATTGCCTATCTCAACTGATGATAAAATTGGAACCGAGCTTCGCCCAGAAATCTAAAGTCGAAATTTTAAGCTAACTTCACGAAGGACCCACAACTACAGAGGTACTTGTTATCATCATTACAAGTAATGCTGTTGACAGTTTTCAAGAAGGTGAAAGTTAGCAAGGCCGGAGTAAAAAAGGTCCTACTTGTTCGGTAACCAAATCTATTACTAACTACTAAGTCAAATTTTAAATTTAGAGACATAAAGCATACTACAAAGTGCGCGAATCTGCGAAACACTGTGATTATCCCTACTAATAAGTATTATAAATGCAAAAGTAACTTTGTCTGTTACGCTTTCACGCTTAAACCAGTAAACTTATTTTGATAAAATTTGGTACAAATAGAGACTAGAGATTGGTAGTTCAGTAGTAAAATACTTAAAAAGAGGATAGAGAGCTTTGTATGCCAATAAAATATCAACTCGCAAAAACTTTAGTCTTTAGTTCATCTGTGACCATGGCCCATGAAATTGCGCCAAAATATCGGAATAATAGCAAAACCGAGGTACGGGTATAAATCCTGTTTTCTCACATTGTAATGTTAGTTAGTGACCACGTAAGGTTAAACAATACAATGGCAGGGAAGTGTTAATAACATATTTTTTACGCTGCCGGCGCCGCACCGTCGTTGTGCAGTAACGGTCCGGGCTTGTGTTTGTGTGACGAACACAAATTATTGTTCATTGGTCATGGTTGTTTATAGATTTATTTCAGTTTATTTACAAAAGTATATGAATTATTAGAATTATAAATAATACATATTATATAGAAGCGCCGGTGGCGTAGTGCGTAAGAACGTCGTCTCTCACCCGGGAGGCACTGGTTCGATCCCCGCCACGTACCAATGTGCTTTAAAATTTTGAATTCATATGTACGTTTAATCGACGCTTTTACGGTGAAGGAAAACATCGTGAGGAAACCTGCACACACCCATGAAGAAATTCTTAGGTTGTGTGTGAAGTCGACCAACCCGCACTTGGCCAGCGTGGTTGACTAAGGCCTAATCGCCCCTAATGTGGGGTAGGCTCGAGCCCCTCGGTGGGGACATTATATGAGCTGTTGATGATGATGATGAATTATTATGTATATTTCTCCGTTATCTAGAAGCCATTACACAAGTTCTTAGTGATACATAGTTGAGAAAATAATTGGTATAATGAGAAATAAAATAAAATATAAAAATATTAATCTTTTCTCTCTCTTGCACAAGTTACTTATTACTATGAACTCGCTGCGCTGTGAGGTGCTACTTCGTTTATGCTTTTCTCATCTCGCAGTGTAAAAAAGAGGGAACACGTAAGCTGGCAGAAAATACAATTTGTGGATAGTGCAATAGGGAAAAGAGTGGCCGAATTTCTTGGTACATATTGGAATTGTGTCCCCAGTTAGACATTGCGTACTAATATTTCAAGACGCGGTCGACAATTGGAGCAAATTGAAACTCTTGTGATATATTAAATGGATAATAATAGGTAGGTACTTATGATGAAAACGAATTTACCCACACAATACAATCAATCTTAAAATGTGACAAGAAAACTTCGTACTTATCTGAGGGCTTGACAATATTCCTGCAATAAAAGAAATGTATTTCAAGAAACATTTACGCCTCATTACAAATAGGAAAGAGCACAGTTGTTAACCTCGAGCAAGCAAGGACAATAGACCAGGGAGAATAGATAATGTTGCCAGCTACACACTCGACCAAGAATGGCGGTGAAGAACAAAAACACGGATGCTCGTCAGCTGGGGATTATGAGCAATTAGCATTGTGCTCGAGTATTTTTATCCAATACGAGCTATGAGGCTTCACATAAAGCGATTCAGTGCAATCAATAGGCCATTAGATGCTTTAACGGAGGCTCGGCGTCAGTATAAAAAGTTGGGTAATGATAAATTACATTAAGTATTAGGTAATGCGTTTTATTGTTTCCTGAACACTTTACTCGTTTTTAACTTTTTTATTAATTACATCACGGGAACACAGGTTTGCAACATCATACGAGGTCAAGAACGTGTCTACCGTCGATGGCGTAGTGCGGAAGAGCGTTGTCTCCCACCCGGGAGGCACTAGTTCGATTCCCGCCACGTACCAATGTGTTTTCAAATTTTGAATTCGTATGTACGTTTAATCGACGCTTTTACGGTTAAGGAAAACATCGTGAGGAAACCTGCACACACCTATGAAGAAATTCTTAGGTTGTGTGTGAAGTCGACCAACCCGCACTTGGCCAGTGTGGTTGACTAAGGCCTAATCGCCCCTAATGTGGGGTAGGCTCGAGCCCCTCGGTGGGGACTTTTTTATGAGTTGTGTTGATGATTGATGATGACGAGGTCAAGACGTGTCTGCTGTCCTACATATAGATAGCATACACCGAGGTATTCTAATTCATATAACACTAGCTGACCCGTCACACGTTGTTGTGGATGATTTGCAAAAAAAATGAAAAATCCCAAATGGAATTACATTCGTCTTGAGCATTTGTTTGCATTCTCGTTCTATAGCAATGGTTGTTTGTGTCACTTATCAATATATTTTCGCTTTGTAATAATATCAATAAATTTTCTAATTATCCAGTTTTCTGCGCTATTTTCTCAATTTTTCTCTGCGTAAGAACTTTCTACAAAGTATAAGAAAACTTTTAATAAAAAGATGAATGAAATAGTTAGTCATTTTGAAGTTATGGCCTGACCATGGGAAATAGGGTTTCATTTTTATATATACATACACATATACTGGGTGTAAAAGACATGAACAGTCAAACGAGAACCATGTATTCTATACATCAAAATAAGACATATTTCAAAAAAAATATTGCTGGGAAATGATTTTTATTTTTTGGTGTTAAAAAAAAATTGCAAATTGTACCGCACAATGTAAAGGGCTCAACTCGCACGCAACTCGCAAAACCGCGATAATTTTGACAGACGGTGGCCCCGTTCGTTAGTGTCCGTGCGCATCGAGTGAGCTACATTGAACGCTAACGTTTTGAAGCCATTTTTTGTTATGAAATACTTAAAAAAATGATAATGTTTCTTTAGACAATAATAACTTATAGAATACGTTTTCATAAAAAAATGAAAAAAAAATTTATGACCTTCAATAAAATCGTAACTATCAATTTCCCAAGTATAGTTTAAAGGAAGAAAAATGTTATGATGGTGAGCAGAATACATGGTTCTCGTTTGACTGTTCATGTCTTTTACACCCTGTATAGATATTTACAGATGGTTCACCCAAGGAATATCTTGCCTTATGGTAGATAACGGTTTCCCGTCTGTTATTGAGTGGCGACCGTGCACCGGACAACGCAGTGTGGTAGGCCTCCTAGAAGATGGACTGACAACCGCACTAAGGTTCCTGGTCACGCCTGGATGCAAGCAGCACAGGGCCAGTCGTTGTGGCGTTCCTTGGGAGATGCCTATATTCAGCAGTGGACGTCGTGTGGCTAAAATGATGATGATGATGACGGTCTTTGTCGGCAGGGACAATCTATACTGAGACAAGTTTTTTTATATTGTGTTGAAAATTATAAAATAGCGTTTTACTTGTCTGTAATGATCAATAAATATTAGTCTCTGTTTTTTAATTGGTTTGCCATCTTATATTCTTATTCTTAAGTTGCGCACGCTTTGAGTGTAAAATAACACATGTTCTTATGCCTCTCGACTCATTAGTAACGCTTATTCACACATTTTTACATCAACTAAGGAATGTTAGTAATTACAATTGGAAATAGCGATTAAATCAGAAACGATCATAAAAGGAAACTTATTAAAATTGATACCGTAATAGCCAATCATATCTATCTATTCTGTTGTAAAATGGTTTTAGAAGTAGGACAGCAATTATCCAATCGGAAACTCAATCCGAATGTAACGATAGAAAGAGATGCCTAATAGAATTGCTTTGTTCTAACACAGACATTTCAATTACACTACAGGCAATATACATCGCATCAAATAGATGGCTTGATGCATCGATGCAAATAGTATCGAATTAACTCAAGCACTCGTCCGCGATACTCGAGAGATTCTCATTCAAGCCACTCGTATGAAAGAACGTTCGATAAATTGGCCCATTTTTTCAAGCGTGAGAAGATTAGAAGGAAAATCGGATTTTTCTTTTTATACTTCGGATACATTTCATTCATTAGAACAGTAAGTGTTTTATGAATGTAGCAGTAATAACACTTTTAGATACGCTGTGGTATGTTCTGTATTGTTATTTTTTTATTTCGACGGTTTGTTTGAGTTGAGGTGAGCTTTAAGGCCAAAGGTGCAAACAAGCTTCAATCGGATTCTCAACCATTAAGGGATTGACTATCATATCAAAGCAAGCTCATCCAAATCGAGCACGAAACTTCTGGATTTTATGCCAATGAACAAATTAGGCAAAAAACATTAAATCATTAATTGTTAGCGGTCAATTAGACTCGCCCTTACATACGAGCGCACACAATAACCCGGTACTACGATAATGCCACAGTATATTCGGTGAACAAGGTCTCCAGATGTTAAGGGATGGAGGCTTGCTATACACCTTGTTGTTACAAGCATCTGTTGCCTAAGGAATTGTTTAACATCTGGCGTGCCTTATGCTTTTATGTCATATTGGTTGCATATTAAAAGAGGTATTATCAACTTACTTACAAATTCAGAACGGTCGGTTAAGAGAATCGTTCATCAGTGATTCAGTGAACCGCATGGCACCTAATTTGAAATGACCGTAAGTACTTAATTCGAGAAAATTGGCGCTTTAGCGAACACTATTTATGGAAATAAAAGGAAAGTTTTTTGAACGGAAAGGCTTACAATGGATTTAAAGTTACAGGAAAAGAGATTTGTCTATTCTGATTTGATTGATATACATTTCAATTTTATGATTGTTATAAGGTAATTGGTCAGTATCGTTACTCACAAACGGATAGGTAATCTAATTTTGTTTTAGTTTGAGAAGTAGGTACTAGCATCTTAATCGGGAGTATTCTTAGGTCTGATACAAGAATATATGTTAAGCCGTTCGAAGATCATCAGCTCTTTAAAGATGACGAATATATCTGACTGATCTATTCTTAATTTGGCAAGCTTTAACTATAATGCTATCAGCAATATGAATGCTGATACTGCAGCATCATCTGGAATTGTCAGTATCAAACTCTTCACTACATTTGATTAGTCTCTTTAGAACATTATTGGGGGATTTATTTAATTTTAAGTTTAACACTTGTAATTAATGCAGTTTAAAAATAAAAATAAATGTATTACAACATGTTCTACTAAGCGTATTTTTTTCGGTTATATGAGTGAAATCAGACTCTTTTTTATATTATTTAGGGTGTGAGGTTTGTGGTTTGCAGGAGCACATGAAATAGCTATTATGTTGAGCTTAATTTCCATATAAACCGCAGTGATCCACGTATAGATGTAACAATAGTTACGAATGAAAATGTGATGTTGTTATTTTTTACGCTTTGCTTTACAATAAATTGTTTTGGTTTAGCATTTTGGTTTCATCACTTCATAGTATCACAGATAATATAATACGATGGTATAAAACAAAGTAGCTTCCGCCGTCTGTCTGTCCCTATGTATGCTTAGATCTTTAAAACTACGCAACGGATTTTGATGCGTTTTTTTATAGATAGAGTGATTCTTAAGGAAGGTTTATATGTATAATACATGCATATAATTACATAAGCATTGCACCCGTGCGAAGCCGGGGCGGGTCACTAGTAACATATAAAATATTCAAACTGTTTGCATGATATGGTTCTTTGTTTTTAATGGGCACAATTTGATATATTTGAACAATACATACATACAATCACGCTCACAATTCCAAATGGGGTCGAGCAGAGCTTTTGGTAACATTCAGTTACACACAAAGCCACAACTGGCAGTACGGGCCATACAGTAAATACTTTTTGCGATCTATTACTGAGTCGTTCCCATAGATTTATGACTACTGACGTTTCCTATATCTATGGTCGTTCTATGACAATAGGAGTATTAATATTTATAATTTTTCAAAATTGCAAATATGCCAAATAACATTTTTGAACAATTTATTTATAATGTTAAGCTTGCTGTCAGAGCTTTTATAAGCTAGGGTTTTAAGAACCGCGGTGCCTTTATGGCCACTATTTTCGGACACCAATTTTTTCCACAAGTTTAACTTGCATTACGTGACGTTACGAAGCACGGAGAAAAATAAAAATGATAAACTTTTCTATTTGAGAACGGTTAAAATTATACACTTAGTTGCTTCACTTTTACCCTCGTTATATACAATAACTAACTCAATTATAATTGTGTAGCAGATATTTAATATATTTTTACCAGTGAACGCATATAAAACATGGAAGCAGCCCTTTCATACTAGCTTCGAATAATTTTCGACGCCAAATGTCACACTAATACGAAACACACATATAACAGACTAGCTGTGCCCGCGACTTCGTCCGCGTGGATTTCCCATTTTTGCAACATTTTTTATTGATGCTTAATTCCTATTAGTCGTAGAGTGATGCTATGGAGGTATATAGGCCTATATCAGGGTTTCCCATACTGCGCGTCGCGATGCCCTGGCATCCCAGGGTTCGTGATTCTATCCCGGGGGCGGGCGTAGTGAGACGATCCACATATAATGGCTGTCTAGCTGCTATGCGAGCTAGTAGAACGAATATAAATGTAGAGAAAGAAATGAAAGTCGCGATTTCAAAACTTGAGCCTGGATCGACTGTCTAGGGCGGGCGAAAAAATCAAACACACCTCATTTCGCAATCCGGGCGGCTGCGTCCGTTTTTTTTTTGTTTTTTTAGGTATGTACTTAACTTTGCTATTACTATAACGGGGAGAGGGCTCGTAAAAATTGGGAAATTCCTAAGGGCGTCACTATGAAAATAAGTTTGGGAAGTCCTGGCCTATAGTCTTCCTCAATAAATAGACAATCAAAGAATTTTTCAATTTGAATCAGTAGTTCCCCTTTTTAGGGTTCTGTACCCAAAGGGTAAAACGGGATCCTATTACTAAGACTCCGCCGTCCGTCTGTCCATCTGTCACCAGGTTGTATATCATTAATCCTCAATAAATAGACAATCAAAGAATTTTTCAATTTGAATCAGTAGTTCCCCTTTTTAGGGTTCTGTACCCAAAGGGTAAAACGGGATCCAATTACTAAGACTCCGCCGTCCGTCTGTCCATCTGTCACCAGGTTGTATATCATTAACTAACCATTATAGTTAGACAGTTGAAATTTTCTCAGATGACGTAGTTCTGGTGCTGCTATAACAACAAATACTAATAAATAGAATAAAATGAATATTGAAGCTGTTCCCATAAAATAAACGTGACTTTTTTGGTCGATTTTGATAACGGCAACAGATAGACGCTTGAAATATTCACAGAATATTTAGTTAAATTATTCACTTTAAAAATAAATAATTAAATTAAAATAAAATAAATATTTAAGGGGGCTCAACAACAAACGTGATTTATTTCTCGGTCTCAATAACGATAACAGGTAGAAATTTGAAATATTAACAAAATATTTAATTTAAAATTCAAATAATTTTCGGACAGGTTTGAGAAAATCTTTGGCACTTTTTTTTCTATTTTTGTAGGATGTCTCTGATGTCCTTCTTTGAGTCACCAGGGGTTTTAGTAAAGGAGAGGACCTCGGTGGGTCCTCAAGCTTTAAGGTCGAATCACTCCAGAGAGGATTCCTGACCGGTGATCATCTCCCTCGGAGGAGTCTCTGAACCTATTAGAGTCTCTAAGGCGTCTGAATCTGACAGGATCAGTAGTTCCTAAGATAAGCGCGATCAACCAAAAAAAAAAAAACAACTCTGTATAGATGCGTGCGTAGTACTTGATCATTATTTAGCTGCGGAGTTATGTTAAAACTATGATATCTCTGAAGATATTCATTGAAATCTAATGAGGTACAGAACAATTTTGTACAAAATTAAATACTTGTGATGAATAATGTATTCATTTTGATAAGGAATAATATCATGTTTACAAAAATACCTTCGCATCTAAAGCATTATTTTAGAACAAAATTTATTAACAAAAATAGGTTATAGCGAGTCAACCTTAAGAGATAGATAATTGCTGTCTGTAACTTGTTTTTAGAACTTTTAAAGGAAAATAATTCCGTCATACATAATTTTTGTGTAACTTTAACCGTTTACGCAGCGCACGCAAAGAAATCTCTGAAAATCAAAATTTATTATTTTCCGTTTATTTCAAACTATGATATTTCTTAAGATATTCATTGAAATCAAATGAAGTCATGAACAATTTTGTGCAAAATTGAATACTCGTGATAAGTGATGTATTTATTTTGATAAGGAATAATATCATGCATACAAAAACACCATCGCAGATAATGCATTATTTTAAATCAAATTTGATTACCAAAAAGAAAGGTTATAGTGAGACAACCATAAAAGATAGACATATGCTGTCGCGGACTTTTTTTTAGAAAATTTAATGGAGAACAATTCCGTCAATCACGATTTTTATGTAACTTTAACCGTTTACGCAGCGTACGCAGTGAAAGCTTTGAAAAGAAATATTTTTCTTCCGTTTTTGCAACATTCTTCATTGATGCTCAGCTCCTATTGGACGTATCGTGATGTTATATAGCCTATAGCCTTCCTAGATAAATGGACTATCCAACGAAAAAAGAATTTTTCAATTTGAGTCAGTAGTTGCTGAGATCTTAGGGTTCAACCAAACAAACAAACAATCAAACAAACAAACAAACAAACAAACAATCAAACAAACAAACAAACAAACAAACTCTTCAGCTTTATTATTAGTATAGATAAATAGCTTTTCGAGTCTTTCACAATTTGTCTGACAACCACTCGCTGTCACGGCACAACCAAACAACGCTTTTTGGCGGACTTTATAATAAGCCCCACCTAGGCTTATTTTTTTGTCGGGCCATTTCAAAGCGTCAACCCAGCGCCAGACGGTACAGTGTTCAAGTACGCAAATATCTACCAAGTCACCAAGTGTGGCACGGACATTTGAGTATTTGTGCAAAGTTTGAACACACATTTGAAGTGAATAATACATACAAATAATAATAATAATATATTTCCACGCTCACACCAATTATCTAGCCCAAAGTATGTATAATTAAGAACTTGTGTTATAGATACTAGATAACGGACATTTTTTAATAATTATACATAATATTTTTAGATATTTTTATAAATGTTTCAAATGTGACAGGCATTCAAATGTGTGTTCAAACCTCAGACCAATAATTATAACATTGGTCTGAGGTTCAAACTTTGCTCAAACTTTGAATGCCATGTCTGGCGCCGGCTTTCAGAAATACATCCATGATTTTTACTAACAATATTTCCTCTTCTTCTTGTTCCTTCTACCCTGCTCACAATTTATTTGCGGTCGGTGCAATATCTTTATGAACAGACTGCGTTTTGGCATTGGATTTTAATACCACCCGCCACCATGACCCCACCCCTCCTTGCAAATGCTTTTGTAGGTGGTTCACTGGTCACCGTACGAGTGAGCCCTGGTGCGATGATCTACACGGGTTCACAAAACGACCTTAGGCCCATAGCAGAAGACCGTCTGTTTCAGTTCGTGACGTGATCTTTATTACCAACAGAATAAGAGCAAAAGTTCAACTTTATCCGCTTATTAATGCTACTGCTCCACCTGCGTTAACGTGTTAATGTCCAACTATGCGTTACGTAATGCATTAAAATACCCTTTGGCTACACTTACGGCACAACGGCCACGAGCTAAGCTACGCGCTAAAACCCTTTGTCGTGTCAAAATCCCATCTATTAATGACGCCGTTACTAAAATTACAACGACGAATGTTGGCCACATCTAGGAAATGCCAGTAATAACGTCTAATGTAACGCGTTACTGCGCAGGTGGAGCAGTAGCATAATACAGATCATGTCGCATACTGGAACATACAAGAAGTCCGTCGTTGTCCTATAAAATTAGATCTGCTTCAACCACGCAAGGCGATTACTGTAGATATTATTGTATTGTGATGATAACTAAACAAAGTCTCACATCTGTTAAGAAATCGGACTTTACTGAGTTGAGATTAAAATTCTGAGCAGTTCTGAGCTATCAACATTGTTGATACACACGTTGAAAGGGCCGCAGCCCGGTAACCTCCCTAAATAGCTACCCCTTTCCACTCGACATTACTGTGCTAGTATTCTGAGTATGTCCTTGTCTGGGCCTGAACAATTTATCTGAGTCTTAAAACTGAGAACCACCTGAGAACACCATACTGTGTGCCTGAGTTATAACACTGAGATAAGGGTAGGTAGCTATTTATCGACTAATTGCACCATTGGTATATTCAATGCAAAGTACATTCGTAAAACACTAAATTGTACAAACTCACGGTTCCTTGAAATACACCGACCGTGTCTGTTAATCGGCTGCGTCTGCGTCACGAACGCAAAACGTCCGCTCGCACCGTTGATGTCTACCGCCAATCGACAATAATATTTTTACAGATTATGAAACTTCGTGGCATTCGCGACAGTCATCTGATAGTGGTCTTTTACGATACCCACGTAGAAATAGGGTGGTCCTAAAGACTTGGAACTAGACGGCAGGCTATTTTTTTTTACTTGACCTAATAATGTAAAATAAATAATCTATTTTATTTAAATCATAATCACAAGGCTTGGTTACTAAAAACCTAATATTTTAACTAGTAGTATAGGTACTCAATATACTACTAGTTAGTAAAATATTTTGTAATGTCTTATCAAATACTGTAATCGACGCATTACAAATGACATCAGATCTGCATTGGTTGAGAAACACTATTATATATGAGCGTAGCCTTTTTTGAACTGATGCTCGCTATCGGAATACGTAAGCCTGGTCTGTGAGTCAGGTTTAAAGTTGGTTTCTTTCCAATAGACATTTCACGGGCTAATGGAAACTCCTTGGAATAGTCTCCGTTAAGTTTCTTTATTTATTAGTTACTTTGGAATTGACTGTGTCTTACTTTGTATATATGTTACAGGCAAAATCCGATTTTAGGATAAACTAGTTTTCCCTAGGCCAAACTAGTTCAACCCATCACTCAGCTATGTAGGTGCATGAAACACAAGACTCTCCCAAAAAAACTGTGCACTCCGCCTGGTCATAAAAAAGTAATATAATAAAAACATAAAAAAAGTTCACTACTTAGCTTACTTGAACCTTGTAACTTACTACTGTGAAATGGATAACTTTGAGAACAGATTCGAAAAAAAAAAATCTTGGTCGATTAGGACCAGGAAATCCAACTCTATACTGATCCGGCAAGCGTTCTACTGCCATATTTTTTTTCTTTTAAGAGGAACAAAATAAACTTAACGACCCATTCTCATACCTACCAAATATACACAAAAAAAAAATCATAAAACTACGACCACGAACATACGGTGTTCGTGGTCCGTATGATTTTTTTACGAACACGAGATTTTTGAGTATAAAGCTGTCGCCATACCGCGGTTGACGTCCTTCACGTTTTCTATATTCAGCGTCATGCATACGTCGACGGGCCATGCCGTCCGCGGTGGGACGTCAGCTAGACTTGTGCACCGCATCAGAAGTACATGTACATAGGCATATATGATGTACCTATGTGTGCGTACTTATACCTTTAATGTATGCATGTACTACATACATAATGATGGCAACTATCACTGTACAAGCGCTACCGTTGATATGACATGGTACTAAAGTGTTAATCTACTTCTGACGCTGACTGTGCCTACTGTCTTCTAAATTGCTGCTGTTTGAACCCACAAATTGTCTATTTTGCTATACACTACGAGCCTAGGTTATGTTAACAATTATCTTTTTTTACGGGAAAGCTCTTAGCCTCCATCTCATCTGATGGTTAGTGATGATAAGACCGAAGGAGGAAGCGATCTTCACCTGGAACCTTCAATCGCAGAGAGCCTGGCTATCTTTTTATTAACTGCCAGAACATAATGCTGTATAGACTATTGTTATGGTGGTAAACTTTTATAAGGTGGTGGTGTTTATATACTAGATGGTGATTCATCATCATCATAACAGCCATTTTAATGCGACCCACTGCTGGGACACAAGGCCTCTCCTTGTTATCGAAGGAGGTTTAGGCAATAGTCCACCACGCCACGCTAGCTCAATGCGGGTTGATGGACGGAGTATAAGGTGATCCATACTATTTTGCTGATCCTTCTACGACACCCATTGGAGGACATGGGATGATGCTATTCTACTCTGCCAGCATTACATAGCCAAAGGTGATTAATTCAATGTAAAATAAACATTCCTCATCGATACACTGTAATTGTTAGTAGCGACGTAAGAACATCCCACTCAAATAAATCCTCAGCAGATACTTGTAAATTATGACCATTATATAAGATTGAGTCATCTAAAGAAATGTAAAAAGAGTATTTATCTAAAAAAAGTTAATGAAACTAATCGCGTTATGCGTAGCAAATTGCAGCAATCATGGCTATTGGGAGTTTACCAGACGTGCGACCTAAATGGACGTTCAATACTATGAGGAGAAAGTGATGTATCGTAGCAGCAGCCGTTATGCAACGTAACTTCTCAAGTTGGTGTTATGTAAGAATACTTTTGCGATAATTAGGCTGAGAATTTTCGGGTTCGTGTGTTAATTTCGTTACTGCGAAAGGTGAATCTTTTCTACAATATAATTGTGTAGGGCCTGGATTGCGCAATGCCTTGTGCTTTTAATTTTCGATTGTTCTTTTTTCTGTGCGAGGTTTTAAACTGGTTTTTCTTATTCAGAATATACCTGCGACTAAAATGGACTAGAACACTTGTTGCAACATTGCTTAAAATGTTGTTAGAACGAGGAAATGGGTAATTGAAAATACAATTTTCTGCTGGTGGTCTTGACTGTCTACTGCCTGTCTACTGCTGACTGACTACTGCTGGTGGTCTCAAACGACCTTCCCAACGTCGACTCGGTTTTTAGAAAAGCGAACTGTAAGGCGAACTTCCTTGGAAGGCAACTAAATTATCAAGCATCTCTCTCGAGGGAGTCTCTCGACCGTCTAGCGTCCCTAAGGGTGTTTCAGCCTGAAGAAAGCGGCATGCTTGAGGATGCCTCTAAGGGCTCAGACCTTGACTCGGGTACAACGTGATGTGGAGGGGGTGACGAGAAACGCCCCGGTACAGTCCATATCGTGTATAAGAAGAGTCGTGTGCGCGAAGAGTTTTGTTGAAGTCACGGCACATCTTGTGCCACTGTTTGGGTTTGAGTCGAAAGGCTTTCGAGACTCCAGATGATAGTGAGACTCATTCGCATAATTTATCTGATTAGAAACAATAGAAAAATAATTATGGGAAGTACCTACTTACAGAAGCCACACCGAAGTCCTCCCTTTCTTAAAAAAAACCTCAGTGATGTTGTAAAGTCCATCAGTAGCAAAAACAATAGTCAATCGTAAATTGTCACTGCACTGGCAAGTTTCTGTTACTAATTTTGCTGCCGAGTTCATTTTCCGTAGATATGTCAAAGTATATTCTGTACACGTAAATTCTGAGTTAACGATATTTGCGCTAACGTGACGTGTGACTAAATACTTAAGCCAGTTTTGTTTCTGACCATACTAGTGGACGGCATTTCCCACTTCCGCGGTAATCAGCGGACAACCGGTCAGTGTCGTCATAACCATAATCTTCCGTACCCGTAACTTATACGTTAAGGTGTTAAATACACTTACAAGTCTATATTGACAAAGATCGTAACACTGCATATCATGTAATCTCAGCTCTTTATTAAAATAAAATTTTGAAACAAAAATACCTATAATGGAATCTCTCCTGACAAAACTAACACGATAAAACTGTTACATACTATTATCACAGTTTATAGGATGTATTTACACTGTGCTATTATATTACGCTTGTAATCTTATAAGGGGTTAACCAGTGTAATTACTGGGCATGGAAGGCATATCATACTCGTATTAGTCCTCAGGTTGGCAACGCACTTGCAGTGTTAAGTGATTTATCCTTAATATTGCAAGTATAGGCGACGGTAACCACTTAATACCAGGTGGGCCGCAATCTTGTTTGCCATCTCGTAGTATAAAAAAACTGGTCCTAAGTAATTTTTATGTATCCATGTTTGAAATACAATATCGGAATTGAAAGCTTGGTACATAAAAGTTGAAAGTCTGCTCATATTTACAACGAGGCGTCCGTGAGTTTTATCAGTGTCTGCCAGTTTCAATACACTAGACCTACCTATTGGCTTCAGCTATGTCAACGTAAGCCTGGACATCAAAGCAAAAGCTTGAACTGCTACAGAGGGCAAATAATGACGACTTTTCTTACCATAGTCAACATTAACCATAGTATGACATGAAAGCTATTAAAACTGTATTTTTCGGATTTGATGCCAGTATTTCTTTCAAGGACGTTCAAGGAGGATTTATTGATTTGCAATAAATTAGAGAAAAAATTACAACGTCTAATTTGTTCTACTAAGAAGACAAATCGTAAGTTTTGTGAAATAGTGTCATTTTTTTATAACGAGGGTAGTAACATTCAGAAACTACTCCGTTTACATGTGTAAACAAAATAATGAAGTAAAAATGCCCTCCTATCTCAAATGCTATCCCCCGCAGGAGATGTTCGCCGATTAGAAAGCCTGTGTTCACCGCCTAGGGAGGATTAAATTACAAGCTAGAAGACCCACCAAGGTCTTAGTCTTTTAAAAACTCGGTGACGCTGAGAAGTCCATATGTGTGGCCACCAGCAGTAGTTATGTCAAATAAATAACAACATATTATGGTACCGTCAGAATTTGTTTTGAAATGAAAATTATTTTTCATTTTCTTCTAGGAAGCAAAAAGTTTAAGTTTTAATTAAACTATAACCCGACCACGGAAAAAAGAAAGGAATGAAATTGGTTAAAAAATAGGCTTACAAGGTAAAATTACTCCTCTTTTATTGTTAAAATCGGTTAAAATGTAGGTTATGTTGCCCGGACCATAATAACGGATCAATTAACACTAAATTCGTCAAAATTGAATGAATACTTCAGGCGCTACGGTGGAACATACTAAAATACAATACGTACATACATAACTGCTAAAATCATAACCCTTCCTTTTGGCTTCGTGTAGTTGGGTAAAAAACGCGCTATAATTTATTTAATGTAATATTCTTCAAAGTATTTCAAAAGAACGCGCTGTCTGTATATTGACTGTGGCGGTGTAGCCGTATAGACCCCATTTGTGTCAATATTGCCGCAGCCGACTCGATATGGCTTCAATGGCGGTAACTCTAAACTTATTGTTCTTTTAAAACCATAGGAAAGCGTTTACTTGCATTAAGGTGTTACTTTTGTATTAATTGTGACTTTTTTTAGGGGGCCAACGAGCAGACGGTTAGTAACGACCTGATAGTAAGTGATCACCGCCGCCCATGGAGATTTGCAGCACCAGAGGAATCGCAAATGCGTTGCCGCTCTTTAAAGAAATAATGAAAATGAAATGTACTTATGAAGAAATACAATTCAAATTATATATAAAGAGCTCCACACCTTGTACTCGGTACGGCATGGGGTAGCGCGGGAACGTGACCACGGCTGGCGAATTTTGTATGAGTGTATATGAAGCACCACACGCCGAACGCGGCGCTGCGTGGCGAGGCGCGGGGCAGTTGCCACCTGCACCGCTCCACGTCGGTAGTACTATTAGTACTAACGTCAACACGAAGCGACCGGCAATTCTTTAATTCGTGTGTGTTGCCTGGATGGAACTGGACGACCTATGGAACCGAAATGTGGCCGCTTACAACGGGCCTCATAAGAAGGCTCAAAGTCACCCAAAGGGCAATGGCTATGCTCGGAGTTTCTCTGCGTGATCATATCAGAAATGATGAGATCTGCAGGCGAACCAAGGTCGTTTCAAAGTGCTTAGAGGTCCATGCTCAGCAATGGACGCCTTACAAACGCCGGTGGTATAGCTGTCAGTATAGCTGCTTGCACATTGCAACACATTGCACAAGTGGTCCAGGTTCGAATCCTGGTAGCGGCAAATATTTGTGTGACGAACACGAATATTAAGTTTATTAAAAATGTCCGTTATCTAGTATAAATAACTATATTAGTATAGTATTACATTATCTGTGACTATATTATACTTAATTTGCGTGAAAAATATAAATAAAAATTAAATAAAATAAATGGGTGATATCGGGCTGAGAATGACGATGAAGTAAATAAATACCGAGACAAATATCTTGACGTCAGTGCTACATTGAAGCCTCTGAAGCTGTTTAACTTGTTCCAATGCGCAATGTAAAAAGAAAAATGTTACACAAAGCCGCACAATTAAATTTTCGTGTGCAAAATGCCTACCGCATATTTACATCTCACTCACAAACTGACAAATAAGGAAGCACAAGACAAGGCATAATATTAATTTAATCATAGTACAATTAGGTTACGTTTGTTTTTCCTTTAAGCGTAAAAAACGAAAAAAATATTATTTACACATATACATACGATCACGATTGTAGTCCCAAGAGGGCTTGAGAAGAGCCTTAGGTAACATTTCGTTGCACATAAAGTTACATCTGGCAGTATGGGCCATGTAGTGCTTCCAAATAGTGACAGGTTGTCAGCCCAGTCGCCTACATACAAGTCGCCTACATACAAGTCGCCTACACTTTCAATATAACAATTGCCTTTAGGTTAAATTATATTAAGCCTTTCTGTTTTAATAACATACATTTTTGGCCACATAAGGAATAAACACTGCATTAACTCACCCATTATTTTTTCTTACAAAAGCATTCCGTTACATAAACGTCTCCGTCGGCTACAATTTCATTATTTTACACGAAAAGAGGCCGATAATTATATTTCTGCGAGAACATAAACCATCTCTGCAAAGGTCACTGAAGACTCTCAATACAATCTCTGGCAGTAGGCGTGTCTCAGATTTTCTGGCGGATGACTATCCGATCAATTTTCGGAGTTTAGTGATAAGATCAAAGATGGAGCTTTATCGGGTCATCTTTAATCGTTCGGCTTGTTGACCTGGTAAGGAATTCGTGTGTCCGTTATTGCTGACCACATGGCAAATGGTGTTGGGTCGTTTGCGGACAACGGACCGTGTTAGTTAGCAGGGCTGTTCACTTGGAAGTAATTGGAATAATTTCTGCTAGTGCTATGGCAGTAACCTATTTTAGTTCGGACAAGGGAACAAAATAGTTTCGTAAATTTAATGCACTATTCTCACTCTATGTATCATTTAAATGCCACCGTAGAATACATTGAATTTTTTTTTTTGAGATTTTTATTAACAACTTACTTTCAATATTAATTCTAAGAAAGAAGGTGTCTTTAAAATATTACATCAAGCCAAAAGTTTAAATAACTGTAACCCGACTACGGAAAAATAACTAAATAGGTTAAAATCGGGGCTTACAAGGTAAAATGGACTTATCCTATTGTTAAAGTCGGTTTAAATATAGCCTAAGATACTTACCTTCTTCTTCTTTAAAAAAAAACGTTCGCGACATATAAAGATTACGCATTTCGCCGATGTCAAGTGAAAATGTACTTATAGTAACAGACAATTGTAAGGTTGATTGAGTTAAAAATGGAGTGTCTCAACACGTGTTATGACAACAAGAACTCGGGAGAAACTCCAAGAAACTTATAATGTGCTTACTTCATTTGTTTTTGAACCATTTCATGGCTAATGCTAATGTGGCTTTAAGTGTAACCAAATGTTACCGAAAGCTCTGATCAAACTTATCTATGTATATAAAAATGAATACTGACTGAATGAATGACTGACTGACATATCAACGCACAGCCCAAACCGCTGGGCCTAGAGATTTCAAATTTGGTACGTAGGTTCCTTAACAGGTCCAGGGTTGCACTATTAAGAAAGGATTTTTGGAAATTCACCCTCGAAGGTGGTGAAAATGGGGTGAAAAGTTTGTATGGAAATCCGTCATTTTTAAAGTAAAATGCATAAAAATTGGTACATGGCCTTTCAGTTACAAATTAAGAAAGATGTATTTTAAGATTTTTGGAAATTCAATCCCTAAGGGGGTAAAATAGGGGATGAAACTTTGTATGAAAATCCGTCATTTTTTAAGTAAAATACATAAAATTTTGTAGGTATGTGGCGCTTGGGTTAGAAGAATAATAAGATAATTTAAATGCTGCCCAAAGTAACTATTCTACGCGAACGAAGTCGCGGGCATAAGCTAGTCTATAATATAAAAATGAAAAGCTGAATGTGTTGCTAAGCGAAAATCTCGAGAGAAGCTGAACCGATTTCGCTAATACTTTTTTTATAATATTCCTTGAAGTAGGTACGAGGATGGTTCTTACCACAAAAAATATAGTTATTTACATAATGTAATTGTTGACTTATTAACTTTATTTTTGCTGCTATTCATGACACCAGGTCTAGAATAGCAGAATAAGTATTAAAAAAAATTAAAGGATCGACTGCTAGGCGGTACGTAATAATGTTATGTGGCATCCAACGCCAAAAATATTAAATTGGGATTCAAAAGTGGGATATAACGAAAATAAATGAGAAACAGTTCGCCAGGTCAGCTAGTTGAAAAAAAACGCGATAGCTTGTATATTATCACATTTTTATTAGGTCTTTAGGTCTTCTGACCTTTAGATATGTCACGGGGATATGATAAAAAAAACTGAGATTCGTTAAGTGACATCCCTACCTGTTAACCACCATTACACGCCATTACGCGGGTCGGCGATTACGCAATGTTACCTTAATGCTAACGTTATTATAGCCGGTAGACAAACATAGACTCAGCAATAAATTTTTATGGAAAGTAGGTGTTTTGCTTAAATAAACCGGGACTTTGGATGAGTATAGGATAGCCATAAGGTAAGTGTGTTTACACTATAGGTCCCTCAGATCACGTCAAGCTACCTACAACCGATTGTCAAGTTTTCTCAATATACTTCCAACTCTATGACTATGACATAAAGTTGAGTATCGATTAATCGAAGAAATTTGATTTCTTTTGGTACAGACGGCCGGTCACGCTGACCTACGACCATCTTGCGAATGTCTGTGCCACCTGTCTGTGCATTAGAATTTTTCATTATTATTGAATGGACTGAATTCTTCCAACTAAGCGAAGCCGTTCTTTGTCTTTCAGTCTCTAGGTACTTTTTTGTTTTAACTTGTTTAATAAATCTGGTAACCTGATGATTTTGCTCAAACTTTATATCGTCAAACAAAAGTTACATAATTTCTAGTCGAAAATACAAAATTAGTTAACTATTTTTATAAATGCCCTTATTCTCTGAAGCTTGCACAATATATGTATGTATCATCAGTATTTGTGTGGAAGACACTTTAATATGCGTTGATTTTAAGCATTCTTACTAAGCTTAACATTTTAGATATACTAATTTAAATTGTAATTTGTATTTATTGAGTTTAGCTTTATTTGAACATTTTAGATTAAAAATCTAAACATTTGAATATGTTATATAGGTACCTAATATATCCAAAGCTCACTTACCTTTTTAAACAAGAAACCTCGGGTTCATGCCCACGCTACTTACGATTCGACTGGGCGGTTATCTAAATAAATAGTCATATGTGATGGGAATCTCAGGATGATCCACATGTATATCAATGATGGACATAACTTTATTAAGGCCAAAAGTGTCAACATTGAAGTTAAATACCTATCACATGTCTCTGTAAAAAAATACTCTTCAATTTGCGATTTTGAGACGCTTACCTTAGCAGGTTCTTATCAAAGGCTAATAACAAACTAAGTACTTATTAACATCGCATTTTAAATTGATTAAAATTCGAAACATTATAATAAAGTTGTTGATTGGTTGCTCTACTAGATAAAACCTTACAGACTTTACAGAAAATTGCAGCAATTAGTAAGAGTTGATCGAGGAAAGTAAATCTAAGAGAAGTGGGGTAAAATGGATGAACTGGTTTAAGTTGGAGCCAACTCTTTCTATACTACTGACCAATACCCCAATATATTTTACCTACTACGAAAGTCTGCGTCTAGTAATCCGATATACGAGTAGATAGGGTGATCAAAAGTGCAACCACGGGAATTAATTACGTACTAAACAAATCCTATGCTTATTGACATAATGTTTTTATGCAGGTAAATTATATTTAAAATATTCCAAACACAAGTAAGGCGTAGCACCACGCCAAGCCTATCATGGTTTCGTTAATTAATTAATGACTTACATAAAATATGATAGTCCTGTTAATTAAAGTTGTCATGTAGTCGGCCGCCGAAAAATAAAAGGCTAAAACTATTAGCAAATAACCTCTGATTAAGAAAGCTCAAACTAGTTAAACGTGTGCCAAATGTTCCACTATGCGGTCGTTCGTGAGCTCGCAAGGGTGTGTCTTTCGGCAGTCGATAAGTTAACCCAAATTAACCAAGGACACGCTCTGAAGTACTCGCAAATAATAACTACATTAAGCATTGTGCACACGACAAATGTGGTTGCGAGTACACTTATAACGTTAAACATTTAAAAAAAATACTACTATATAAGTAGGTACGAGTCCTACCACTTTTTTACCATGTAAGAGTAGGAAGGCTTTTGTCTTGGCTACAAAAATCCAGTAGGTTTTGAGTAGGTATATTTATTCTAAACATACATTTTTTTTTCTCTACAATATTAGTGTAAAAGAGATATAACTGGGAATTTCTCCCTAGTTCTTGTCGTAAGAACACGTATTGAGCGACTCAATTTTTAAATCAAATCAACCAAATGTATTTAAGTACATGTGGTTTATTCATTGTTACAGTAGTTACTGGGTTTCTGGGTTTTTATTTGGTCCCAAATACAAGCGACAACGTTTATTCTAAATATTGAGGTTGGCACCGACCTCAAAAAACATTTAGATTTTTATGACTTTTTTATTGGTCTGAGTTTTATACTTAAACAATTTTTTTATTTCTCCGTTTTTAGTTATGTCGGCAGTTTTTTTTAAATATCTTTATTTTTAGTATTTAAGTATAGGTGAAGTATTAAGTAGAGTTGGATAGTTATAAAAATCGGTTCACAACTCAAAGTTATCATTAATTAAATTTAAGACAGGATATGCCGTTATTATTCAGAATTACAAAAAAAAATCTTAAGATTGTACGCTATAAAAATTTCAGGAAACTATTTTGAGACTTTGATCTTTAAGACACAAAAAGAATCCTTGAAATTAGTTAACAACTTTCGAAGATATCGACGCATAAAATTGGAACAGTTGGAAAAAAATCATATTGTGACTTCGTATTTTCACGATTCTAAAAAAACTACTAAGCCAATTCATGAAATTTTTTTATGGAACTAAACGGCAACTATTCCGTATCTAACGAAATAAGAATCATTTAAATCGGATCAGAAATCTCGGCGTAATCGGTGTACATACATAAAAAACATACCGACCGAAATGAGAACCTCCTTCTGTTTTGAAGTCGGTTAAAAATAAAGTAAATATTATTGAGCTATGTAGTTTAAGATCCCTGTGTACTTCACAAATGTCGTCCTCTTAAAGTACCAGCAAAAATGAGAGAGTCAAATTATTACAGATTTTGTCTTTTTTCTGATAATGCTTTCGTTCATATTCGGACTATGAATTTTTCAAGAGCTCTTTCAAGGCTACACATTATCTTACAGCTATGTAGTTTAAGATCCCTGTGTACTTCACAATTGTCGTCCTCTTAAAGTACCAGAAAAATGAGAGAATCAAATTATTACAGATTTTGTGTCTTTTTTCTGATAATGCTTTCGTTCATATTCGGACTATGAATTTTTCAAGAGCTCTTTCAAGGCTTACACATTAATCTGAAATTCAGCATTATCGTTAAATGTGAGGGTGTGTTGGGTAGGGACTGTTATTTGTGACAGCTTCCATACGAGGGTTGCAATGAGCTAACCTTTATGGTTGTCCTAATTCACTTACACCTGTTAAACTTTAGCGACATTGCAGATGGCTTTGAAATTTGGGCACTTTGTGAACTTACCTGATATTAATTACTTAATACATTGATTGTAAATTTCATTTTCATTTCATTTCATAAAAATAGTATCTTATTTATAATATTGTTTTTTCTCCTACATTCGGTCGAGTAATTGACTCAGGGCTAATTTTTAAAGCCTGAGATATGACACTTATTAGTCGGTAAAATTATTATCCTTCCAGAAGCAAATGTATGCTGCAATCAAATAAAACACCTGAAATTAAAAAATAACAAGGTAATTTTAAATTGTCTGAATATTAGGATTACTGGAACCTTATTTGGGATATCATTGAGTATAATTTACTCAATCGTTTAGACTACAATCTTGCATATTCCGTTCTGAGAGTTCTGTTACCAAAATAAAACTTATCACGATATGCATCTAAAAATATCGAAAGAGAAGTACTTCACATTCCTAAGAATAATGGCAGGAATTTAAGCAAAGGGTTTCCCACAAATTCGCTGAGGTGGAAAGAGAGGGCGTTATTGATCTCGAATCACGCGTGGTATGCGGCCGCGCTGCCTTGCATACAGCCTTGGTCAAGGCATCTCGGACTAGACGTGAGACAGCTGATCGGAGCGCAACGACCCTATTTGTTAAGCGCGCGTTACACTTAACGCTTTTATAATTTATGAATTAATGTTTGATTATGTCACGCCATCAATCTAAAAAAGTAGGTTATGTGTAATGCATGAAAAATATAAGCAACTAAATTGTACGGATGACATTTGGAAGCATACAAACATACTCTCAAATAAAGTCATAATCCCACAAGCAAAACATTAGGTAACTTGGTGACATATTCAACTATATCTGGCAATAAAGCCCATGCAGTGCGTAAAAATTCGGATTTTTAGATTTTTCTCCGTGGTTCGGAATATGCGTTGGTGGCGATCTCAGCTTCTGTCTCTTAGAGAAAACAAGTCACGTTGGACGACAAGAACCTCTGTCTCCAGTAAAATAAGAACTATTTCAAACATGACGATTGAGGACAAACTGTAATAACTCGAAGTACGTTATTTCGTTTTTGGTTCGGTCACTGTTTTTGACAATGTTGCTAACAAACAATATATTAAAAAGTAAAATGTTGGAGATCATAACATTATAATAGTGTCTTCTTCCTCCTATCCTGGTCCTAATTTATTTGGGGACGATTTTTTAAAAATTAGGAGATGACAAACAAGCTTGCGGCGGCCCACCTGGTGTTAAGTGGTTACCGACGCCTATAAACACTTGCAATATTGAGGGTAAATCACTTAACACTGCAAGTGCGTTGCCATCCTGGGGACTAAGATAATATGAAATGAAATGAAAATGAATGAAATGAAAATGAATGAAATGAAAAATCTCTTTATTTAAGTGGACTTTGCTAAGTACTTTTAAATCGTCAAAGCCCTACCACCATTTCGGGACGAATAATTATTAATATGCTGAGTTGGAGAAGAAATGGTGAAAGAAACTCCACAGCTTACAATTTCGTAGTGATTTTAAAACATCATTACAGGTCAATAGATATATCAATATATAAATAAAAAATTTGAATGCGTTTTTGGGCAGATTTTACTCCCACGCATTTGTATCATTTAAATAATCATTTATCTTGTAATAAGCTTTTTTATATAATTTAGTTTTTACAGTTTTTTAAACTTGTTAACAGGCAAATCTCTAATATTCTTCGGAAGCTTATTGTAAAAACGTATACATTGGCCCACAAAGGAATTGTTCATTCTGTGGAGACGAGTTTTATATACAACCAGATCGTGTTTCTTCCTAGTATTCACATTGTGAGTATGTTTTTCGAAAACTGCGAACTGATTCACGGCAGAAATAAGAAAGGCGGTGGTACCTACCTAGACGACCCTACATATGGGTCTACCAAATAGTAAAGCAAGCATCGATGTAATAGGCATACTATTACACTGCTATTAGATTTTGGGCCTACTCGCCACCACGCGAGTAACCTCTTGTTGCGATGGTCTACAAGGGACGGTTCAGAACCTGTCTCAGTCGACTTATACGACACTACATGATAAAAAGGAGTAGTCCTATTCGAGACCGGGAACTAAACGTGTTATAATAATAATAGTAACTTTATTAATGTCTAAGCGATCTTAAGTAGTGCCCTAATGAATTAAGGATACTTCCTCAAAATTAATATTCATGGTGAAACGATAAAGAATTTAAACAAAGATCGACGATTGATAGAATCTCTACAAGCGAGCTAATAAAAGGTACATATATCTATGGACCTAAGTAAAGAAAAACGTAATTAACCCAAGCTTTCCAAAACGACTCTGTCTAACGCGGCCTTTATTGAGATATGTCAAAAAGCACGCTGTATTTCTTTTTAATGTTGCATTGTGAATATGGCATTGTGAATGTGGCACCGTGTGGTCTATGGATTGGTCGAGCCAAAGAATAATATGCAATTAGGGTTTGACACGTTTATAATTTATTTAAATGAAGTACTTATATATAAGTAGTAGACAACAGTTTAAGAAGGCGCATTCTTAAAAACATTGAGTCATATCTATGAAATTATTTCTTATAATTTCAGACGTAGGTACTTCTGCGTACCGTCAGGTGAATGATGAGTCATTTGTAAGACTATTTTTACTTTACGACGTTTTATGTCCATCCTAGGATTTCAAAATATCTCTGTACCAAATTTCTGTCAAATCGTTCCAGTAATATCAGAGCTTATTCAATGCAAACAAGCAATCAAATCTTTCTTTCTCTTTGTAATATTAGTATAGAAACATCGTCTTTGTCTAGCTAGACAAACAGACATAGGTATATGTTCATGCCGTGGTTCATGTAAATAAATTATTATCTTATGCGGGAATGCAACCTTTAGAAGCATTATAATGCTGTATCATCTAGATTTTAAAGTTCGTAGTTAGACTAAGAAGCTTTTTTAATTACGTTTCTATTTTTGATTATTATTAACCTATTTTAGGAAATTATTTTTGAATTGAAATAAAACCGCCATCAAAACTAAAAAACGTCGATTTAACCTTGTAATCCCGATTTTAACCTATAAATATTCACAATATAAATATACACAATCTTTCTCTGAATCTTAAGTTTGACTAGTTAATATTGGCGACGAAATACTCTTTAGCGCAAAACTCAATTACAACTTCTGTTTGTTCGAATACCTAATGGATTCTAAATGTAATCATGTTGAACTTTGTGAAACTTTAGTGATTCTTTAGACCTAAACTAATATCAAGTTTGAAGTGCGAATTGTCTAATAAATTTAGCTTTGTAAAACAAATAGGCGAATACTTCAATTATTGGTCTCGTTACTACTAAAATATCAAGTATCTACTTGTTGGTACCGAAGATTGGTAGAATGTTGTACGATCATCAGTTTTTAAGGACACTCGTGTTGAAGTCAAGGGTGCGTTTTCGAGGGTTACGCAGCAGTTCTCTAGGGCAGTATGTCTGCATAGCTGTTATATTTATAGGTAAAATTTGTATTGGGTATATGCTACGACTGCTAAAATGTTTAAGAGTATAACATCTGCCCTGGTTCTCGGCGTTTGGTTGTTTATTCATTGAAGGTTCTGTTACATTTTAGGTTCGATGTCCCTTTATTTTAGGTATGTGTAACAAATTGTTAACAAAATTCCGCTCAACCATCTTTGAATTGTGAACTTGATAGTATCTAACTGGTATGGTAGCTCGTTACTACGACAGTATTTTGGCAGTTGGAACCAATGAGTAGCTTAAAAAGGTTGGTCGTATGAAAAATACCTTTTCTGAGAATTAGTTCATAATGTAAAGTTATGAATACTACGAAATACGACAGTAAAAATAATGTGTTTTTAATACACGCTTTAATAAAATATAAATATTTCACATGTTACCAAGTTAAAGCTTTAATTAAAGAAATTATTTCTACACAATTAATAATAATGGAAACCAGACATATTTAATATAAATCTAATAGTTAACCAGATTTTCATGGCAATGTCAAGAAGATTCTTGTACCAGATATCTAAGAAGTAAACGTTCCTAGATGAGTTTTAATTATAAAACTGGCTTCTATGCTGTTAAATTGTCTTCGTCAGTTTGATTGCTGATAAATAATCGACATCGGGCTTACGGAATCCCATTAAAATTGTAATAGAAATTACGATGAGATGGGGTTTTGATTTAAATTGTTATAGGTTGTATTGTTATTGGGGCGAACGAAGCTGTCACTGACGTTGAAATTCGTCCCAAACATTACAAAATTAATTAGATCTCGAACTCTTTGAATAATATTTTCAATAAAGTATCTAGTACGTCATGAGCAAATTCAATAATGAATTTGTAAAAGTGTTGCTATATTGAAACTTTAAAAATTAATACTTTGTTGCTTACAAACGCTGCACTCAAAAATGTAATTTCACAACATTTTTTGTGCTATAAGTACAAGTACATTTAACAGATACAACCGGATTTCATTATATGTCATAGGTAATACATCATCTATACAATGTTTCTTAGAAATGGCAGTTTCTATTCACAGTTTTCTCGAGGTGCAGTAAATATAATAGCAAAATGCTGTGTATTTAAGCTGTGGAAAAGCAGGTAATTCTAGACGGAAACCTCTTGTAACTTGATGCATCGGCTAATGAGGACGTGACAGCATCCGGCCTATAAACTGAGGAGCGTTATTGTCGGGCTTTGGGATTGCATAGTGACCGATATCAAGTTCATGGCACGTGGCACATTTAAGAAAGGAAAAAAATCCAATAACGCTTTTAATAAAAGACGCGATTGTAAGCTTCACTTAATAACCTTCAAACGGTTTCTAGAAGGCTAATCATAATTATCCGATCAGCAGATTAGTAATCAGCGGTTATTGGACAAATGGAATGCTTTGAGCTCCAAAAGGTACAGATAACTAACTTTGATAAGTCGACCAGAAATCGGGATCATTAAACTTGGTAAGCCTTCTCTACTTGGTGTAAGTAATGACGAAATGTCTCTAGATGTAGATAGTACTTAAATTAAGATGGATTTAACTTTTGGCGTCTATTTTGGATTCGATTTATTCAAAGTAGGTAATCAACAAAACTTAATTTAGAATTGATTTACTGTTCATTCTTCTTAGCAAGTTTAGTAAGATAAGTACTCCAGTACCTCTTAAATAGGCAGTATCTACCCTATTGTGAGGTTTGTGTCGTGATTTTGTGTGCTAAACTGTCTTATTAACAGTTTTATCGACTTTAACCAGTAGGTAACTAACGAAAATCAAGTTCAATTCACGTTTGGAATCAACTTGTAATTATTTTTCTTGACGTATATTTGTAGAAAGGCAAAGGACGACATATAACCGACCTTGTCATATTTTGATCTACAAGTGTTCATGTTAATTACCAGTGAAGGTACAATCAATGAGGTCACTGAGTCAATTTCCATGATTAGTTCCTTTAAGTAATTCAGGTTTACCATTCGCATTTTAGCTTTTGAGATGAAGGCTGACTTCGTTTTTTGCTTCATTTGAATTGCCACTGGGCAAATTATTTAGTTACTCAACGTAAATGCTTGAAGTGCTTTTATAAACGAGTTACTGGTTTGATCCGCTATCCGTGCTCGAATTGACGCCTAGAATGGTTATTAAATCAAAAGTATTTCAAAAGTCAACTGAGGCCCTTTTGCATGGTTAAAGAAAATTAGGAGTTGTAGGTATTATTACGAGTATGTTTCGGAATGGAATTGACTGAAAACAAAGAGACATTTAGGCTTCTATCGGGCTGCTCTTGATTTTAGAACACGTTATTTTTCTGACAATTGTTGACCAAATCGGATCGGACATTACGGAAATTCAAAGTTTGTGGTGAACGCCACAGCACACAGAAAGACGTTTCTGTGGTGAACGCACACCATGCGGGTCAAACCACCGGTGTTTGCTAACTTCAGAGTTGGTACAAAAATAGTACAGTTCATGGTTTTCACAAGATCAATAATCATAATTCAACTAAACAGATACTGTTTAATAAAACATCGCCAGTTAAATCCTACACTACAGTGTTCATGTCGTTGCTACATAGGTAAGTCTATATGTTTGCGTGTCCATACTTCAAATTTGCAATAAGAAAATTACGTAATGATCTTCTTTAAATTATTTATCATGAACTGCGGCAAAATCTACAAATTTCCATGGAAATAAAAGCAAAAGCCATAACAATGTTATATCCTCATCAAAATACCAAAAGGAATAACGCCAAAAGAGACAACTTTGACAAAAAATGGAACTCTGAAGTTTTTTAGCTCTGAATACTAAATTTCTTCGTGGACACGACACCGGCTTAAAATGTTTGATAAAAACTTTTGACGGAAGGAAGTAAAGGCGATTCACGAGATGCCAGGTTCCTATGAAGCCTCTTTTTAGCCACAGCAGCTGTGATAAATATTCCGAGCGTTTTGAGAATGCCGGTGACAGTTGTAAATTATTTCTTGCGTTAATAATTTGTGGAGAATTTTGTAGCAACCAAATGAAGAGGAGGGAATTAAAAAGTTTTCAAATACAGCTTTTGGTAGTAGGATATGATTATCATACCTATATTTATCTTGTTATAGGTGGATAGTAGGTATGTATGTCGATGGCGAAACGCACCCACAAGGACTTAGGATTCCTGTGGGTGGTTATTGTGGCTAGGACCGGTGTTGTTCCATGCCAGGTGAGTCCCACACACGCTGCACGCCTGACCAGCGTGCGATATGGTACGCCAATGGATTTTCCATCGCCATAAAACCTATAAGTAGTTTTATGGCCTTGTGAGCAATAATAGTACCTACCTAGCTAGGCATTTTATTACTGTTTTTAAAAATATCTTGATCCTACCCTGGTCTCAATTTATTGGGGTCAGTGCAATATGGCACCTACTGCTATAGGTTTTATGGCCGACCGCCAGCTTGACAACCCACTTTAGGAATGCTGTTGTGGGCGGTTTTCCCACGTCCTATTTTTTTTTTTTTTTTTTTGTTGACGGAGAGAATTCAAATGCATTTACGCATCGTCCCTGCGGGGTGGTGCCAACCGCAGTTCCCTACATACCCACTAAACATACTCCCCGGCCTGACCTTCAGTGCGCTATTACGGGACGGCTCGGGATAGGGCACGTGAGCACAACTACATCGAGACTAATCGAAACCGTCTCAACGCTGCCCGTCTAGGCACTCCTTGCACTAATTGGTGGCCAGCAGCCACTCCTCCACCGACGGCTGTTCGACCTGGCGCGTCCTCCTGACGAGGACACTGCAAGCAGCCATCGGACCGCACCCGGGAGACTTCGGGTGCGGTCGTGTACCTGAAAAGGAACTAGTCCGTAACTAGCCGTGGTGGGAAAACAAAAACAACTCGACGACGGCATGTGACTTCAAATGCCAAGGGGACACACTTGACATCAAAAGCTACACACCATGTTACCAGGGTCCGCCACGAGGAGGCTTTCGGATGTGGACCCCACGTCCTACCTAATCCCTTAGTAGATACGATGGTCTGCACGGGGTCAGAATATCTCTCAGTTGCCTATTATTTACGATACCAACGGAATGTGAAGAGCAACCCTATTCGAGAGAACTACACCCTTATTTTTATGTGTGTTACTTAGCAGCCATGACTGGAAAGTCATTATAGGTAGTATTACATGGTATATTATTGTAAAAAGAGGTTAAAACATTGATTATGATTACCTACTCATAGGTACGAACATTTAGGTACGAACCAACCAACAGTTAGGTATTAGAAATAGTTGGAATAAAAATACAAAGTAAATATTTTTTTATTGGTCTGACATAGGTAAGTAGATATATTGACGAAACCCGTTTTATTACAATTTCTACTTAAGTTAAATTAATACAACTTTTAAACACAGAAAAGAGATTTAAAAATTTAACTGAAACAAAAAATTAAGTATATAATATCATGTAATATATCTAGAAAAATAATTATTCTAGAATGGTTATAAATAAAAAATAATTCTATGAACATTATGAACATTACAGAGATAACTACCGCCATCTAGTTTGTATCAGTAACAATAAATACGTACAGAAAACCGTGTCTGTACTTCAGTGCTGCTGCTGCTGAATTCACTTCGTGATGTTTACATGCGCTGATAGATGGCGCTGACTACAGTTTCTATTCTCAAATTGTCCAAGTTGCAGTTTTTTATTGTATGTAGGCACAATCGTTATCCAGTATTAGTAGGTATTAAACATTGCATTTAAAATAAGAAAAGTTTGCCGATTTAATTTAAAGACGCTTGTAATTCGTGACTGTTTCACCACAATTTGTCACAGTTCAGCGGGAACAATGTGAGATAATTGGCTTCAATTCACAAGTAACAATTACTGTCCAAAATGGCTTTATGAAAATTTCAGCAGGTACACCACCTAATTGGCTGTCGATCGTTCGCGTGTACAATTTATCACTATTTCTTCAATAAATTTAATATTTTTGGTTTATTATTGGAACCATTGTGCTACAATAGCGCTAAAGAGTAGGTAGTTGCTTTACAATTAGTAGGCCTAAAATATACTTAGGGAGGGCTAGAGGATCATTATCTTACTCATTCCATAGCCTCCTTTTGCGCCATCACAGATTCCCAGAAGGAGGCGACATCCCTCCAGACTCTCTCATTACCAAGCTCTGCAATGAGATGTCTCCTCCGGCGAGCGCTTCTCTCAAAGTGCGGTGCTCGTTCCGTCAGGCTACGCACACGATGAGCACGTGATGGTCATTGAAGGAGTCGTAGTGGTGGCGCTACAAGGAAAGGCCCCGCTGGCGCCCTACCCACTCCTCCAGCATCGGACGGCTCGATCATCCGGTCGCCAGCGACTGGGTTGGCCACGGCCTCATCCCATCGGCACAGAGCCTCCCTATACGCTTGGGTACGGACCCATTCCATCTCCTCGAGGACGGGTCGCTCATCCCACATACTCGCCGTGCCTCTATGTCTTTGTACCTGGGCAAGAACCAATTAAGGCATCGATATCTCATGGGGACGTGTGGTAGCCCCGCTTGCGCAAGAGCGTTCGCGTTCGGGGTGTGAGGGACTCGGCCTGCACCGGGGATGGATAATAAGTCCACCATAGCAAATTACTAATGAGCTTAAGCCTTTACCTTTCAGTCTCATGGGGCCAATTCGCTGTAGGTACCTAACTCTTTATGTCATAAAAATTTATTGATGTAAGTATTGCAAAATGTAATAAAGGCAAATTGAGTATTGCAATTTGCAATCAATATCTACTCAGTTAGCTCCTTCAGAGATACCAAAGGCATAATTGAGTACCCACTCATTGATTTTTCTCTAATAAAAATTATTCCCAATAGGTAAAATAAAAAGAGATAGCATCTTCTTGCAACATTTCTAAAGAGATGAGAAAAATAACGGCAATTTTTCGCATCATTGGCAACCGTTCGCTGAGTCTAGGCACCCCGCGCTATGTTTGTGGTAGGGTTGCTAACGCTTACAAAGTCAAAATTACATAATTTAAAATGAGAAATAAATAAATACTTAGTTGACCTTCGTAATTAAATAGTATTTCGGTGCATCAAAATGTTCCAGCGTAGGTAACTCAATCCAGATCATATTTTGCCGATGAACATTTTTGCCGAAAAATCCATAGTTCATACTTTTTGACCCCTCTATGTAGGCGACTATCTGGTAACTATCCATTTGAGGTTCTGTGTGTATCACACATTTTTTATAACCACGTAATCAAATGTTACTAATGGCCCTTTCAACCCTTTTAAGATTATGCAGGTGATTGTATTAATGACACCCAAAAAAATTAAAATGCATAGACACATACATAATGTATGTATAGTCACGCTTCTAACGCGTCACTTACGCGACATGCTTGGTGCATGTCGCGTAAGTACACAAAAACCGGTATCAAATCGAAAAGCAGCCAAACCTTCAGTGAACTTACTAATAATGGCCAGCAAACTGGACAGATGTTTCACTGTAAATTAGTCAGCAGTACGGGCAGAAAAAAAACGAAAATATTGTTCATATCAGGGGGCTTAGACAACTGTCAATAGCTTCGTAACAATAACATATCGAAATTCGTCATCATCGGCCATGTTAATTGGTTATCTACAGCGTCTTAGCTTGCGCTACCAATTTACTTAGATCTACGATTGGCCACGTGATTTAACGAAGCTTAAGTCAATCCCATACATTTTGTTCTTATTGAACTTCGTTCTCGTTTCTATTTGTTACTTTGTCTACGGGCCCAGATATCATCTTCATAACAGCCTTTATAATTCGACTCACTGCTGGGACACAAGGCCTCTCCTTGTCATCGAAGGAGGTTTAGGCAGTAGTCCACCACGCTTGCCCAATGCGGATTGTTGGATGGAGTATGAGGTGATCAATAGCCCTTTGCTGATCCATTAGTCGCCTTCTACGACACCCATTGGAAGAATGGCGTGATGCTATTCTACTCTGCCGGCATCACATGGCTAATCCAGCCAGATATAAAGCGTATTTAAATGCTTGTAACCTTTTTTTTTTCAATCGCAAATAGACAATTTTCTACAGGTAAAAAGATCACTGAAATTGAGCTTAACATTCATTTGCTGATAAATGATACAGTAGTCAGAATATGACGTAGAAATATTGTAAAATATACCTAATTTCAAGTCTTGCCAGCAAGAAATTGCTTGCTAATTTGATTTTATTGGAATTTGCCTATAAATTACCTGCATGCTATCTCGAACGTGTATCAAATTTAAACATAGTCCTAAGCTTTATCCGCTGCCGTCCCTAGTTGCGGCCATTTATCACGTCACGAACGCGAAAAAAATCACGGGTTTACTGACCCGTTACTTTTCCATTTACAGAGTGTTCTCTCTTATCTCATCCGTGTAATACCCTCAACCTCATCTATGAAACAGCTAAATAAGTAAATCTATCACTTGATTATATTTGAAAATCTTGTGTATCACGGAAATGGGAATAATTCAAAATAATTAATATTTTCAATATGAGTATTCTTAAGCAAATTTTAAAAAGCATTTATTTAATGGTAAGCAGTTACTTGGGAAAAATTAAAGAAATCCCACTAAAAACCTGTGAGGGTTTTGTAAGAAATAAATCTATTATAAATTATACTCAGATATTATAATGTAATTATACTTATAAAAACAATGAAAAGTCCAAACATGTTGCATATTTTGCTTGTATAAAACGAATTTCACACAACACATCGAAATCACTATTGGGAGTTGACTCAGAATAAAATATGTATTAAAAATTACGTGCGGCGTATATTTGCCGTATGGTTCATGCACTTATGTATGAGACAGGCTTATCAAAATTGGAAAGCACATTCGGATAGGTAATTTCAAGCACGTCGAACCTCGACTGAATGAAATTCAATTTTGTGGTTGGAGCGCCAGTAAATCATATCATGTGTTAAAGGGCGCTTCAGTGATTCAATTAGCTGGTAATATTTAACTGGAGCTTAAATTCCCACACGTAGTATTGTAATGTTTGAAACATTCCAAATTTAATGTTGTAACGAATTTTATAACACATTTTCTTGTAAAGGGTATCTTATTTCACCAATTTCAATATCGCATTGTATCTCATTACGTACTTGTGTTATAGTGTAAAGTAAAACGCACGGTTTTAAAGAAGCTCCATCTTAAAACGAACGGTACTTTTTTAAGTCTTAGCAAAGAGAAAATTAACTTTGGGAGATAAAATATAATAAATAAACATTTAATTCTTTAGTAACAAAAACACAAAAATATTAATTTACTTCATTAGTAATACTGGCTGTTTTTTTTGTAACTTTGCCTAAAAGAGCGCTGATGCGCGTGCATCGCTAATTTGTGAACAAGTAAAAATTATTCCGCGCGCTTTTTCTTTTCGCTTTATTGTTTTTATTTGAAAATGTCGTCAAGTAGTGATGAATTTATTAATTATTTCCTCGCAAATATGTTATAAAACATCGTATGACATACGTGCGCTTTGATAATTACAGCACTTATAACTTATTGTAGGTACTAGAAAAGATAATACCTAATAATATTATTTTAAAAAAACCTGTCATTATTTAGTACTTTAATACTGAGGTGATCCGGCGACTGCTCTTCCAACTGAGCTACACAGAACGCGAGAAAATTGTGAATTTGCCCTAATCTCCGTCCAACAGTTAAGTTCGCCTATGATTTTTTTCTTCAAATCATGCCATAATTAACAAAAAGTATATACTTAGATAGATTAGTATGAAAACCATTATTTTAAAACAGATGCTAATGTATTTTGACTTTTACCTCAGTTATTATTTCTCTAACGATATTAATGTCTACCTGTTGAAACCTTATTTAAAAAGTAAAAACTTTAAATAGTGCTTGATTAATATCTCATTTATCATCACAAAACAAATCCATCAAATCAATCAATCCATCCAACAAATCCAGACATCCAAAACTTAGTTGTGACTAAAACAAAGGCTTAAAAAGAAATATATTTCTTCAAAGGGAACAAAATGAATCAACCGTTCGTCTTAAATTCAGGATCTTGCAATCTCAGATTGCACAAAACGTATTCAGCTATTCAGTTCTTCGTAGCACTGGCAGACATTTTATTTGTTGACGTACCTTTTGTACGCACGAAACGTCCCACTCTACCCTTTTACAGGAACACAGCTCGGATTCGAGGAGAATAGGAGGAAATTTTATATTGTATTGTATGCATTGGGGATGCTACATTGAACAAAGCACGGTTGCCTTGGTTGTGAATTGCCAGTAAGTAATCTTGGAGGTTTTACGCGGGAACTGCTTCACTAGTATGCTCCAGAATTATCGTTTAAACATGTCGTGAGATTTTTTTAAAACCTGGACGTGGCTCTTTTGCAAGAGCTGCAGGCATCATGGTAATAAAAAACATGTCCGTTATCTATTATCTATCTTAGTATGCGTAACTTAATAATAGGTACTTACTTCGGGCTAGATAATTGGTGTGAGCGTGAAAATATCATCATCACAGCCTTTATAATTCGACCCACTGCTGGGACACAAAGACTCTCCTTTTTAACGAAGGAGGTATAGACAGTAGTCCACCACGCTTGCCCAATGCGGATTGGTGGACGGAGTATGAGATGACACCCACTGTGGAGGATATGGGGTGATGCTATTCTACTCTGACGGCATCACGCGGCTATGCACGCGGGGTGAAAATTATTATATATTAATGACTGAATGCGGAACGTTGTCGAAGACATCATTATTATTTTTCCTACCCTGCTCCCATTATATTTGGGGTCGGTGCAGTATGCCTTGATATCAACAATACTGCTTAAGGATTTGGCATTAGATTTTTACGTCCGTGTGTCTGACACCAACCCTCCTTGGAGACGACTGCTATCTTTCGGGACAGCACCCGGGACCACCAGCTTAACGTGCACGGAAGAAAATCGATTTGAATTTTTTTCGGTCACCCATCCGAGTACCGCCCGCGCACTTGGCTGCTTAACTTTTATGAGCGTTACTAAGAGCACACGACCGCGGCACCATCGAATGTCGTTGTTGAAGACATAAGAAATTATAATCATGAAACATTTAAAATAAAATACCTTTTATATTTTTTGATCGATATCGAATCGCGATTTAAGGAACTCCACAGATGGAACGCCATACGGTGCAGGGTGGCTTCCGCGACTGGCAAATTTTGCGCACCACATACCAAACGTGGCGCGGTGCAGTTGCCGGGCCAGTAATTTAAGGGTCAACTATTTTTTTTGTCTATCAAGTGAAATATTGCAAACCTTAAATGACAGACATTAAAGTTGAAGATCGTACTAGATAAGAAAGATCTTCAACTTTAATGTGTATGTGTTTAAGAATTACTTATTTTATAACAAGAAGATCTAGACGTTCAAAATTCTTCTGATTTGGGAAATCCTAAGAAATACCGTCAAGATGGAAGCTAGCTTTATCCAGACCACATCCGGATCCATCAACCACAGAAGGACTGGCTTACGTATAGGCTTAATGTGTTGCCATGATGACAAACTGATAAATTGGCGGTAGTTAGCCAGGCGGGCAAGTTCTTCAACTTCAAACTTCCAATATGAGCAAAAAGTGATACTACCCTGAGGATCAAATCCCAGATCTCTGGATTTAATTCCGGTGGGCGAACCACTAGACCACGGAGGCGGTAAAACTTTCAGGAGTCAACAAGTTTTAAGTATATAATTACTTTCTGACACGAAGATAGATTCTATAGGTAAAATATAAGTTTCTTGCTTTCTGAAAAGCAAAGAAATTACTGTGATAACTTTCCCACGAGACATCCTTTTTGAAATAATTAATGCCATTCGAAAATCAAAATTCAATTATTATATCGCAAATTAATTTCCCTGTTCAATATTCAAAGGCAAATTGTAATTTTTTATTAAATTTACCTAGCCTCCTGCGAGTTGAAATCCCTTCCCTGTTGGTTTAGGACCCACATAATTATGTATTTGAACGACCAGAAAAATAGAACCATTAAAATACCTCGCAAACAGAGAGTTATGAATAAAATATTCTGAATAACTCCGGTAGGTACCTCACAAACGAGCATACATAAAACATGAGTCGTGATTTTCATTTGAAAATGAATCACTGAAAGTGAAAAGTTGAGTGTGTGATGAGCCTCGCTGCACCGCACTAGTTCTGGGTCTGAGAAGCTGTCTAAATCAGTATCTGCTTTTCGTTGTTCATTGTCCATCTGGAATATTCCCCTATCCAGTGGGAATAATAACAACTTTCGACACATAACAGCCTTCTAAACTCGTTCCTTCCACTTTAAACCACCAATTAATCTTTATTCCTTTTGACACCACCGACAGTCATTATCAAGATAGATATGAAAAACATAACGTTAGATGCAGGAGCTGGATATGAACACTATAAGTATATTTTTTTCAGAATTTATTACTTAATAAATTATAAAATATTAAAAAAAACTAAACGTTCCAAAAATGGACAGCGTAGGATTACTAACAGAAACTGTGTTTCCCATCCAATAGGCTAAGCCGGCCATTGACTTGTGACAAGTGTATGCCCAGTGGGCATATATTAACGCCAGTTCGCCTTCCGATAAAGTCGAGTGAATACGTACGTAAGTCAGAAAAAGATATCCGTTTTTCTTTCAAAATGCCGTCCTGTTCAAGTATAACATGCAATCATTGCAGTAAATCAGTTATTTATCAAATAATGGAATAACTTTTCACACGTAAGAATCGAAAAACTTAGATTTATATTTAAAAAACAATATTTAAACAAATAGTCCGACTTTTAATCATAAAAACATAATCGCTTTAAATTATCCGTTACTATCTTACAAATTGTATTACATTGCGGCTGTTCTTAACTTTCATTGCTTCGCTTGAAATTTTAAATTAAAGTCCTTAGAATGTTAATTAAAGAAAATAAAAATATAGGTACGTGTTGAGTCTTTTAATGTCTAATTTCTATCCATATAAAAATACTATTAAAAATGTAATTTTATAAATTTTACTGCATACAAAAGATAAAAAAATCTCACGGTGATACTTCTATCGGTATGTAAGGTACCTACAGAGCTCTATGGGCAGAAGTTGAACCTCAGTTGAACAGGGTTGACGGCGCAGGTGATATAGGATATCGTGAGTCAAAATAAGAAATAAACTTTTGTTCAAACAATAAAGGGAGTACGTATTTAAACAAGTACATACAATATATTTTTAATAAAGGCATAACTATTATTAAGTCTTCCTTTGAAAATATATGAATTCATAATAAATTTAGCGTTGGAAGTTACACGAGGGAAAGATAAAAATAACCACCGGTAATCTGATTTCAATATCTAACTTGGTCCCCAATAGAAATATTAATTAGTGAAGCTTTCCATAATTTCTTTTCATTCAAATTTCTTGTATCTTAGACATTTTTATTTTGAGAATTTTCGATTTTGAAGATTGTAAGCCACTAAAGTTTAATTAGAGGTACTTCCTAGTTCGTGACATCCATAGATTTATTATTACTGGACGTTTATAGATTGGCAATGAATCTACTAGGGTGAGACCAAAAAAATACACCGATGTGTGCGTAATGCGCATGTGTGCAATCTGACAGTTGCTGTCTTTTCTACGTGACTAACAGGCTTCCTTAGGCCCCCTGCGTGTACGTGAAATGGTCTCGTCTATCTATCTCCCTCTAATATACGCGTTAGTATGCTCTTTTTCTTTTACATTGCCGATCTACTGTTTCCTAAATCTATGGTGACATCTCGCTTATAAACATTTATTCATTTATTTAATTATAATTGCGTTACATGCGACATAGTGACTAAAACATGGATTAAATGTAGGTTCGAGAACTAAACATCACATGATACTAACATTTTTTAATTAGCATTAATTTTATGCATTTTATTAATTTATTTAAGTTTGTTTCAGCTTTGAGATATTCCGGTAATTTATTATAAATTTTGATTTACGCGGATAGGAACCTGAACTGTGTAAAGTTAATTTGGATGTTTTATGCAAAAGATTATTTTTATAACGTGATATGTTGTAATAATAGTAATAATAGCGGATAAGCGAGAATCTTTACTCTGCACTTAGCTAAACAATCTTTGAGTAATCTCAAACGTTTCTTAGCTAAGTGTGCGAGTAAGAATCGTGTGACTTTTCGCTTAAATACGCAACATATTCTTCATTATCGAGATTTCATGAACTTACCAGGACTGCCGAGATGATTTTGAGTGTTAAATCTATGTACTGGTCGTTGATTTTTGTTTTTTTTTTGTTTGCTGCGTGAATTTGATTATTGGGTTCAATGCCCTTTTTTGTAGGCAACAAACTGGATACCTTATAATGATTTTGGGGTACCAATGGCCCATAATATAATAATATACTCTTTATTGCACTTGAAAAATATTATGACAATTTATACATTAATACATAGTTTGCAAGGGCGGACTTATCCCTAAAAGAGATCTCTTCCAGTCAACCCATGGATGTTAGAGAATAATTCGTATGCAGGCGATACAAAATGCAAGAGTAAAGAATAATAACTAAGATTAAATAAAATAACAATTTACAAACTAATAAACAAAATTCATAAATTAATACATATCTTAGATATATACATACATATTTATCTATAATAATAATATAATAATATATTATCTATAAAATAATAATATACATATACAAAACTAAATATATAATATATACAATATTATGTATGAATAACTGATAGATTACACTTGTGATGATGATGACTATCACGAGATTTGTGACAAAAGATGCTTCTTTAGTCTACTTTTGAAAGAAGTTATGGAAGGACTTTCTTGGATTATATTTGGAAGGTTGTTCCATAGATGCGCGGCGCGAAAAGAAAACGAGTGGAGGAGAAAGTTTGTGTTGCCATTAGGCAGCTCCAGCATTTTAATAACATACGGGCGTCTTGAACGACTGGGAGGTTGACACAACTGGAAACGGGAGCGGAGGTAGGAAGGGGCTTTAGGATCGTTCAGGATTTTATAAAGAGTTGAAAGGATGTGCACATTACGGCGGTCTCGAATCGGAAGCCATTCCAGCTCAGCGCGAAAAACTGACACATGATCATATTTTCGCAGGCCATAAACGAACCGAATTGCCAGATTCTGAAGACGCTCGAGCTTGTTTAGTAAATCTTCAGTCACATCCAAATAGCAAATATCAGCGTAGTCGAGAATGGGAAGAAGAAGAGATTGCGCAAGCATAATTTTGGTTTTAAAGGGGAGAAAATATTGAAGCCGCTTGAGAGCATGATAGGCAAAGTGCATACGCTTACTAACATCGTTGACCTGCGGTATCCATGACATATTACAGTCCATCGTTATGCCGAGATTTTTGACTTTATCCGTGTAGGCAATGACAGTATCGTCATATATAAGAGGAGGTAGCGAACTGAAGTCAAGTCTGCTACGCAACCTACCACTACCCACAATCATGGCTTGCGATTTTATCGGGTTTACTATTAGACCAAAAGATTTAGCCCAAGATAGAACGGCAGATAGATCTTTGTTTAAGTCAAATATAGACTGTGCGACCTCACTTAATCCCGAATGCCTATAGATCTGCAGATCGTCAGCATAGAGATGGAAAGAAGAAGAGATAACTTTGGAAATTCCGTTGATAAAAATAGAAAACAACAGCGGAGAAAGTACGCCACCTTGAGGCACACCAGCGGCCAACTGACTCCAGTCAGACATGGTATCATCTACTTTCACACCCTGTTGGCGGCCAAAAAGGTACGAACGAAACCATTGAATGGTAGAATGAGAGACGTTAGCCGAGCGAAGAATACCAAGAAGTATGTCGAAGTCAACAGAGTTAAATGCGCTGCTGAAATCCAGAAGACAAATAATAGTAAGTTTGGTATTGTCCATTGCTAGGCGTATATCTTCCGTAACATTCAGCAACGCACCAACTGTACTATGCGATGGCCGAAATCCGGATTGGAAAGGACTTAGTAAGGAATTGGAGGTGATGAAGGAATATAATTGTTGATGTGCCACGGACTCGAGGACTTTGGAAAGGAGAGGTAAAATGGAGATAGGTCGATATTCAGAACAGGATGACGGATTTGGGAATTTTGGTAAGGGTATCACAGTAGCTTTCTTCCACGATGTTGGAAAGACATTATGCGTGATAGAGAAATTTATTATATGTGTAATAATAGACACAATGCCATCCAAAACGGGAAGAACCATGTCGAGACTCAGGCCATCGCTTCCAATAGCCTTGGAACTGATACTTCTAATATTCTCCGCCACGGTATCCTCGGTAACAGGATAGAAAGAAAAAGAGGAACAGTCAGGTGGGACAAGACTAGAGAGATAGGAAAGTGAAGCCGATTTTGAAGGCATATTTAAGGTTACAGGAGGAGAAGAAAAGTGATTATTTAAAATGTTAAGATCCACAGTACACTGTTGTGACACCGTGGGCTTGCCCACTCCAAAAGACCTTAGGAATTTCCATGTAAGGGTGGTATCCATGTTAGAGATTTTATCATGAATGTATTTACGTTTTGCATCTCTACACAGTCTAGTGCAACGATTACGCAAAATCTTATAGGCATCAAGATTAACGGGACACGGGTTTTCTTTATTACGTTGCTTAGCCCTATCACGCAAAGCCATTGCCTTCCTGATGTATGGCGTTAACCAGGGAGCTGGTACATGTCTGACTCGGACTGGGCGTATTGGAGCATGAATGTCATAAATTCCGATCAAATTCTTCGTAAATAAATCGTAAATAAATAATACTGCTAGATGTGACTTTATGTGTAACTAAAAGTCACATAAAAGCTCTGCTCATCTCCTTTTGGGATTATGAGCGTGAATATATATTTATGTATGTTTGCATGAACTTTAATTAACGACTTAACTAGCTAAATAAAATCGGCCGATAATGTCATGGAGTTAGAGTAAGTTCATCACCATCATTTCAGCCGAGAGACACCATCACAGGGCATAGAACCTATAAGGATCTCCAACCCCATCGGTTCAGCGCCGCCCACGTCCAGCGGCTTCCCGCGACCTTTATCAGATCGTCGGTCCAACTTGCCTACCAACGCGGCGTCCCGGTACTCGGTCGCTACTTGTGGACTTTCCTCCCGTTCCATTCCGTTCCACTTTTGCGCAGTGCAGCTTAAGGTTTCTAATATTTCACTTGATAGACAAACATTTTTAAGTTGATCTTCAATCACTGGCCCAGCAACTGCACCGCGCCACGTTGGTAAGTTCATGAAATCTCGATAATGAAGAATATCATTATCGAGATTTCATGAACTTACCAGGACTGCCGAGATGATTTTGAGTGTTAAATCTATGTACTGGTCGTTGATTTTTGTTTTTTTTTGTTTGCTGCGTGAATTTGATTATTGGGTTCAATGCCCTTTTTTGTAGGCAACAAACTGGATACCTTGTGATGATTTTGGGGTACCAATGGCCCATACTGCTAGATGTGACTTTATGTGTAACTAAAAGTCACATAAAAGCTCTGCTCAGCTCCTTTTGGGATTATGAGCGTGAATATATATTTATGTATGTTAGTATAAACTTTAATCGGCCATTTAACTAGCTAAATCAATCAGCCGATAATGTCATGGAGTTAGAGTAAGTTCATCACCATCATTTCAGCCGAGAGACACCATCACAGAACCCATAAGGATCTCCAATCCCATCGGTTCAGCGCCGCCCACGTCCAGCGGCTTCCCGCGACCTTTACCAGATCGTCGGTCCAACTTGCCTACGAACGCGGCGTCCCGGTACTCGGTCGCTACTTGTGGACTTTCCTCCCGTTCCATTCCGTTCCACTTTTGCGCAGTGCAGCTTAAGGTTTCCAATATTTCACTTGATAGACAAACATTTTTAAGTTGACCTTCAATCACTGGCCCAGCAACTGCACCACGCTACGTTCGGTGTGCGGTGCTCGGTGTTCGGTGCTCCATATACGTGTACACGGTACGCGGTCACCACACTTGAGTAAGTTAATGTATAATGTTAAATACAAGAAAAAAATTATGTTGTAAAATTAACAAAAAAGATTTTTATTGGATCGAACTAAGATATAAAATTCTTAGAATAAAAATATCAAATAATGTTGCACTATAGTTCGGTGCAATGTCCATTCGTGCTGGCGTATTAGATATTTTATTATTCATGTACCCATGTCTCGATACACTGTCATAAAATGTCGACTGCAATGCCCACGAATATTTTAATATAACCGTTTGGATTGGAAATGGTTTTCGGATAGTGTAGAGATACTATACGAAATGTTTAGGTAAGTTATACTTTTGTTAAATAACTAATGCATAATTTTGATTGCCAGACCAGTATCTTTATTTTTGCTTAAAAACCTATTTTTTTTTATATATAATTTCTACCAGAAAAAAATACTGTATCGATTGGTCTGGGTCTCATATTTTTACGACAAAAAAATAACTTACGCCGTAGGGTTTTTGACCAATACTAGTAGAAACGAGGATTTTTATGCATTTTTTACTTACGCCATATTTGCGGTCAGCAAAACTTTCAAACAAACGCACAATATTTTTATTACGGTATGTGTTTTAATATAACATTTAATCTTTAAAAGTTTCTTTTTAAAAAAATCTAGTAGATTTGTCATAAATCTATAAAACATTTTAAAGTTCATAACACACAAGTTACTTAATAGAAATATTTTGGCGTCACAGCAAATTCTTTGTTGTTACATTGTTTTATAAGTCTGTAAAAAAACTCATTTGCTGTAAGCCACAAATACGCTGGTAATAATGGATGTTGATGCAGTGAGGGAGGCTGCCAATCAGTCCTTCTCGTCTTTGACTTTCTTGAATAAATTCGGAGGATCGTTCTACTAAAGGATATTCAATGACTGGTGTTATTTAACTCGAATAAAAATTAATGTATTCAAAAAAGTTACATAGGTGTGATCTTAATGCGAATAGATATGTCAGTGGAGTGCGGTGCCGTCCTGTGCCGTGGTTCCCGTTCGCCCTCCCGCGCCTCGGTCTTCCACTCCTCGCGTTCGACGTCATGTTATGATGAAAGCCCGATAGATGGCGCGACTTCACCAACAATGGAAGAAGGATATCTTTATTCTTCTTCTCTTTAATTAAATGGCGTTCGCGACACATAAAGATTACCCATTTCTCCAATATCAAGTGAAAATGTACTTATATTTACAGACAAAATTGTACGGTAGATTTAGATTAAACATGGAGTCTCTTAACACGTGTTTTTACAAGAACTCGGGATAAACTCGATAATCTTTATTGCTCACTAGCTTTCCCGGCCACGCGTTGCAGCGGTAATTTCATACTACTGTACATTGAATTTGCATTAAAATTCTCATATTTTGAGACTTACAGCAAAATTTGCTGTAAGGCTTAAAATATGAAAATGTTCAACACAGTCTAAAAACTTTTCTAAAGTTATAAAAAAATCTGCATTCAAAAACTATACATCGTAAGAACATGATTTTAAAAACCTGTTTTTATTATTTCTTGTGTTACATATCTATCTTAATATATTTAAATTACGTGTCACGTTGTTTGTCCGCGATGGACTCCTAAACTACTTAACCGATTTTAATCAAATTTGTATACGATGTGCAGTTTGATCCAACTTAAGAGACAGAATAGTTTTATCTTGATAAGTAGTCATATTTTTTTTTACTGCAGATACAATGTTATAGGTTAGTAGTATGAAATTAGCAACGCGTGGCCGGGACAGCTAGTATAATAATATTAATTCTACGCTCACACCAATTATCTAGCCCAAATTAAGTATCATTAAGAACTTGTGTTATGGATACTAGATAACGGACATTTTTTTAATACACATAATAATTTTTAGATCTTTTTATAAATAAACATAAATAAGAATATGATATATAGTACCTCAATATTCAAAGAATTATGCCTTAATATTAAATCCTATCATCCAAAAAATAAAATTGGCCATGCTCACACGGGGAATGGATATTATTTTCCGCAAGAGGGCCTTCTAAACCAATACAGTAAAGCGTAAACCTACTTACAGCGGATAAACTATCCCCAAACTCATGCTTTAGATCCGCGCCTTAAGCTTTACTTACTGAAGATTTCTAAGTCACAATAATTTACCTTAAATGGTTTATCTTCTGTAGCAACAACATTTTAAAAACTTGCTCTCAAATTACGTCTGATATAATTTTCGCTTTGATTTTTTTAAAGTAAAAGTTTGTGGGATTCACTTCTAAAAGCTACTATTAACGAAAATAGTTTTTTTTTGTGATTATATAATTAATATTAACTTTGATCATACTTTTTACACATAGGTATTTTTTTTGCTTAAAAATGTACAACACTTGAATTTATATGTTTATTTGTATATTGTCGTCATTGGAAGACAAGTGCTGAAGTCGATATAATGATGTTTAATGAAATATCACTAAAGGTATGTATTCTGTAGTGATATTATCTTAATTTCATCTTCCATCCTTCTTTTATTTCAGATTTCAAATTGTGACAAACCCAAGGGGATGAAAACTGAAAAACCTTGTCATTTAAAATTATTTATAATATTTTGTAATTACATATAGTATCAAGTTACATATTTTTTTCAAGTTGGTAAATTCATACAATGTGTCAAATGTATTCATAATCATTTCATTTCGCTGTAGAATAAAATGGTCGATTGAATAAAATTATAACTATACAATAATTCTTGACGATTTTGTTATATTTTTATTTTTCATAAAAGTATGTCGGAGATTTTAATATTTCAATATAATACACGACTTATGACCACTAAATTTTACGATGGAATGACCTGTTTTAAATTTCATACCGGAACCGGAGTTCCATTTAACAAAATTATGCAAAAACCAGCTTCAAGTTGGTCATAAAATTACGAACGTTGTGAAAAAGGTAAAGGCGAAGGGTGATAAGAGCTAGTACAGCCAATTGTTTTAATTTTATTGCTACTAAACCTGTAATTTTTATAGTAAATAAAGTATTTAACTCGCGTGTGTTTGGAAAATGAAAATGAAAAATCTATATAAATGGATATATATATGGACTTTGCTAAGTACTTTTAAATCGTCAAAAGCCCTACCACCTTTGGCTTTTGTTATTATTTAGCTTGACGTATCGTAACACTTTGCAGCGTTCGTGGTCACGGGAACACTAAAGATACAGGTGTAAAGGCTGATTTACACAGGATAATTGACTCGCTAATTCAAGGAATTCAGCGTTGACACGGTACTGATCTAGTGTTAATGGATTTGGAGTCAGTACAGCGCTGTCACGTGAGCGCCGACTTCAATATTCCTGCATACTGTCTGCATGTAAACGGTGAGATCTGTTCTAGGCGCCATTACTTAACTGACGACTGTTACTGACTCTTTAACTACCTTGTGTTTCAGCCCTAAGGTCCTAAACGTGGAAAAAGAGTTTTTTTAATGTTACAAGATGGCAAACAAGCCTGCGGCCTACCTGGTGTTAAGTGGCTATCGTCGCCTAAAGACACTTGTAATATTAAGAGTAAATCACTTAGCACTGCAAGTGCGTTGCCATCCTGGGGACTAAGATGATATGCCTTCCATGCCCACTGCCCAGTAATTGAAGTAAGGCAAATTCATGCATATATTAACTTCATGAAACATTTGTGTATTTGATCTCATTAATTACTAAACTAGGCCAAGCCGTGTTGTGTTCTAGTTAAATGATTCAAGATTTGTCTATATGTTTTTGTTTTTATTTATTTAAAATTGCAGGAGGTCTTGGTCCAACACAATAATATGCCCTCTTTTGGACAAAGGTCTTCTAAGTTCACACTGCTATCTTTCCATTAGCCAGGATCACCAGCCTAATTTCCGAAGAACAGAGGAAAATCGAGTTAGAATATTTTGGGTTATCCGAGTACCAACCGTGCACTTGGTAGTTTAACTTTCGTGATCGTATAGAACAACGCACCTCCGAGGCGCTATCGAACTCCTCATAGTTTTTATGAGATAAGGAGGTAATCTAGCGATATGTGTACTAGTTATTTTTAATAACTTAGACAGGCACATGAAACGGGTAATAATTGTTGCAATCCAAGTAGTTCATTTTCGCGTCATATGTTCTATCTGAAACTGAATGATTTTAATGGCAATATTTGTGGTAAAGAATTTATTAAAAGTTTAGAACAATGTCTATTATAAGTGCTTATATGTTGTCATGGGAAATATCGAGGGAATAACATAATATAGGTTTATCTGTGTATAGTTTCCTTTTGTTTAGATATTTTCTTTCTTTTCTTTTCGCTTCGTTTTGGTTTGTAAACTGTATTAAATTATATGAAACTTCAAACCATTACCAAAAGAAATCATAAAAATGTTACAAAGATACAATTCAGTCCGCGCCCGCATCAATCGAACCTTTGAAAAGTATCACAATCTTACAACACACGCATAATAATCTCAAAAAGTTTGAGTGTAGCGTTCAAATTATTGAAAGAGCTTCATAGTATTGAAATCACCACAAAACTTTTGAAGTAAAATGAAATATTAGGGTTAAATTATTGGGACAAACAAATTAATACCGAAGTTTCATGAAACTTGAAAATTCATTTGGTCCCGAATAATTTTTGACGAGTTTATAGCCCCGAAAGGGAAGCTCGTTGTGAATTTATAAAGATTTGAGTAAAAAAGGTGTTCTTGTTTATCGACTTGAGAAGTAAATAAAATATACATGTCTCTTTTTAGAAATACGAAATGGTGCCTATTTATAGCACATCTTTTCGAAAAGAGCTAGTTTGTAAGAACAAATTAAACTTTTTCGAACAATCCTGTTTTAGACGTTAACAGGGACTAAAATAGTGTTCCCGTCCCTAGTGATTAAAAGTTATTTGAATTAGAAAAATTACAATATAAAAATTTGCCTCTAATTATTTCTATGTCATGTCTTATTGTTCTTGTATGTAATAGTATATTAATTAACTAGGGTGGTAAAATAAACAATATCTCAGATCGAAGGTATAAAAAGCGGCTTATGCGTAATTTTCTTACATTCATATGCATTTACTTATTTTCTCATAGAGGCTGATAAAAAGCAGAGTGTCCACCTTGGAAGCAACACTGTTTTAAAGCCTTTAATAAATAATAATCTTTATTTTCAGGTAACAATGCCCCATAGATAAGTAATGTACTGTGAAGTACTATTTATTAAGGCCTGAGTAGTTATGGTAGGACGTGTAAATCACACCTTGACCTTATGTACAGATTACAGACAAGAATAATGAAAGCCATAGTGCCCACAAAAATTAAAGTTAAACACCAAAGGAATTATCACGAGCTATTCAATTATTGTAAAATATTACCTATTCATGATCAGGTATGAATCAAGTATGTAGTACTCGTTGAGGAATACTATAATGAAGAATATGGGAACAGTGTTGCCTGTGAGTACCAAACTCTAAGTTCGTCTTACACTAAATTCAATATACCTTATTATAATAATCTGTACGGAAAACAATTATTACAATATCAAGTACCTAAACTAATAAATCATCTACCAGAAGCATTAAAAACAGAAATCACTAGGTTAAATATCAAAAGTAAATTAAAGCAATACTTTTTGTCACTACTATCAAATAACCAAGTGAATCTATAATTGATGAAAATTTATTGATTTGTTAATTTTTTCACCCCGTGTGGACTCACACATTAAATATAATTATGTTTATTGTGGCTATACTTCTTTCCTTTTGTTTTATTCTTGTTTCGGTTTGTATTTGGATTATAATATAAAACTGTGAATGCGCTATGGTGAATTCTGGTGTGCGGACAAACCAAAATTGGTTTTTGTCACACCGTTTAATGTAAAACTTTTTGTAACTGATTTCTTTAATTTATAAATAAAAAAAATCCCTCACTGCGCTAAAAAGCGCTCTCACCTTTAAAATAGTTCTTTGTTCTCTTAGTAAACAATCTACTATTTATATACACTTTCCATTAAAATGGACGGTACTAATTGTCATTATAACATATTAGCAGGTGCTCCATCACCCCTCAAAATTAGCTAATGAAATTATAAAGTTTCGACTTATTGATTATTATGAACTCTGAATCAATCAAAGCGACCGAAAACTCGAAGCAGCTAACTTGGAATCTAAGCAAGTGGCAATCAAATGTTGTTTTAGTCAAAAGTTCCCCAGGGAGAGAGTTCGACATCTCAGATCGCATTTAATTACGTACGTTCATTGTGGTATTGACGCATTGCTTGTTTAGACATTAGTTGATGGATTCGACTGGATTGGACCGAACTTTTATCCCTTAGGCAGGAAATGAAATAACTTTCCAAACTTGAGTAATATTATACGACTCTGCGAGACTGGATGAAATTAAACTTCAACTCAACAATTTTTCCGAAATGTTTTCCAAAGTATTCCAATATTGTAATAGAAAGAGATTGTACTAGATTGTATAATTTTTAATACATTTGAATATTATAAGTCGACTTCGAAATCACATCAGTGACAGCTAGCAAACTTTTGAATATCAAAATATCCCTGCTTATAAATTACGTCATTATCATAATCTTAATGAAAAATCTCTATTAATTTTTCATTGGTTGTTTACAGTTTTACAATAGTAAAACGAAATATAAGATTAAATTAATTGTGATGTATATATTCTCAGAATATGCTTATATGCGATTATATCTAACTACACACAAAATTAATTACAAGTTTCAAGTAAGGCTGATTATTAAACTAACGAAGTTAAACGCTGATGTACTCGTTATATTAAATACTGACTCCTCAACCTGTTCATAAGATAAATTACAGAAATAAGTACACATGAGAGGTAATGTAAATTTTGCGTATATGCAGCATCTTTATCAATAATATCTGGTCGAGACTAGATAATAGTAGTACAGTTTTGCATTGATGATTGTGTCCATGTACGGGAGAACAAACATGTTTGAAATGAGAGAAGCTGCTGAGAGAGAGTTTCCTGCTATATAACGTTATAGGGAGATAGAGCATGATCTACCTAGTCACTAGTTTCTATGAGAAACGAACATGAACGCATGGCAATCACCAGAGATAATGAACCAGAAACATTCTCAGACGAAGGCCTACTCCTAAATTAAAATAATATTTATTTGTTCAACAAGTGATCAAAGTTATTTTTTGCGACGTTAAATTACGAACCAGCGAAGAAGTCTGCGAGTGATTCAGAAATAGATTACTGAGCACAGTAATTGATTTTAAGGCACGAGACAAAAAAAAATGCTTTCTGAAAAAAATCGACCCGCCTCAGGCGGGAATTGAACCCAGCATCTTTCGCATCGAACGCAGCCGCCCGGATTGCGGAAGATGCTGGGTTCGATTCCCGCCTGAGGCAGGTCGATTTTTTTCAGAAAGCAATTTTTTTCTCAGTGTATTTTTTCTAGTACTAAAAATATTAACACGTTTGTGAACCCAAAAATTATTCCATAAAAATTGCTCTCGTACAACTTTTCACCTCTCCAGCGAGAAAATTATTATAGGTGAGAAAAGCAAGACAATATGTAAATACAAGTTGATTACACTAAAAATTGTCAAAAAAAAATGCTGCAATTATTTATATTCAACGTAACAGCCTTGTTCGGAGATCGCAGTCAAAAACGCGATTTTGCTTCAATATTTTACAAAGCAAAAGAGCTCTTTTGGTGCTGGAGTTATTACAAGCGAGCGTCTGCCCATGCTAACATAGTCTATAAATAATATAGTGTTTTCAAATATTCACCCATCCAAGTACTGACCGAGCCCGACGTTGCTTAACTTTGGTGATCAGGTGAAAAGAGATGTTTTCAAAGTGCTATGGAGGACAAAAGGCATTTTTTATTCTCGTTTAAAATAACTTAAAAGTCATCATAATATTGACAACAGATATTTTACTAATAAGTTTGGAATGGAAAAAAGGCGCATATCAATAGTATAGATTGCAAAAAATACATAAAAAAAAAATTGACCTACTCCAGGCGGGAATCTATCCCAGCATCTTCCGCAATCCGGGCAGCTGCGTTAACCACTACGCCACCAGGGCACTGCTATAGATTGGTTTATATGGTTCAGTTATAGATTAGTTTCATTACATAAGTTATAATATTATTGTAAACCATGTCTATCGATAGTATATCAATAAAGCAATACGCATTGCAATTTGCTTAATACGGATTATCCTAAGATATTCAAGAGATTACACTCGCTTTGTTGTAATTAGTAATTTGATCATAAACTAAATCAGACCACTAGAGCTGTTGCAATAACAATCTATAGGTATGTTTGTCTACACGTATAATATTTGTTTTACTAAGAAAGTTCTTAATGCCAGCGAAGAGAAACTACGTATCGTCTTCATCACCATATAAGCGGAGAGACGTCCACTGTTAAATATAGACCTCCCCCAAGGATCATCAATCAGATCTGTCCGCATCCAGCGGCTTCGCGGGCCTTTACCAGATCGTCGGTCCACCTTGACCACCTTACCAACACTGCGTCTCCCGGTACGCCATTCGAGGACCAATCCACCCCGATGGCCGTCAGTCTGCCGTTTGGGCCAGCGTGGTGGCATAAGCCCCCACCCCCGCCCTGCTTAAATTATGTATCGTGCTACAAATATAAAAAATCTTGGTATTTCGATGTTGCGAAAAGAACTCTTTTTAACTGATGTCCTTACTAAAGAAACTTCTTCTTATTACCTTGCTCCCAATTTAGTTGGGGTCGGTGCAGTTTCGAAGAAGCGTCGGTGGCTTAGTGCGTAAGAGCGTCGTCTCCCACTCGGGAGGCAGTGGTTCGATCCCCGCCACTTCGACGCTTTTACGGTGAAGGAAAACATCGTGAGGAAACCTGCACACACCAATGAAGAAATTCTTAGGTTGTGTGTGAAGTCGACCTACCCGCACTTGGCCAGCGTGGTTGACTAAGGCCTAATCGCCCCTAATGTGGGGTAGGCTCGAGCCGCTCGGTCAGGACATTATATGAGCTGTTGATGATCACGATGATGATGGTGCAGTTTGATATCGTACGGTTTATAAATTTTGCCATAGTTTTAAGGCCAGCCGCATGCCTGACAGCAACTCTCCATGTTGGTTAGGTTATTTGTCACCGCACCATTAAATGAAAAATGTACATCACAGCAGAGTAACCTGAGAATGCGCTATCCTTACAAAATAAAAAATTAAAAGCAAAACCAAGATGACATTATAGGTACGTATTAATCTTCCCTCAAGACCCGCTGAGTTGAAAACTTGCAACACGTAGCACATTTTGTACACTAAATCTTGGACGTTAATAATTGTCTCTCTTTTCCCTTGTACCCGAAGCTTAGTTAGAATACTAAAACTTTATAGTATTCCACCAAGAAAATCTCAAGTTGTTAGTTAAATTCAAATTGGAAAACTTTCGGAATTTATGTTCACAGTTTTAAGGCATCTATTATGTCCTCGCTACTCCTTACACGTGTTCGGGAAACTTTTTTGCGGAGAAGCCCTTACATCTTTAATAAGGGAAGCTCAATATATGGTGGTCATTAGAGCAAGTAACTTAGAAACTAAGTTAAGCAGCTACTTGTAGTGTATGTATAGATGCACGCAAATGGAAACGGCGAAAATACGTTTAATTTCGGTAACTTCAGATGTACCGTTCGAAATGATTGATGGAAATGCTTGCTTCAGCCTTTTCTTGCCAAATGATTTGCTGGAAATATTTTCCAGTACAGTATTACCTACTCTAAATTCGAATGTAAGTGATAGACACACAATACATAACATTCGATAAGTTCGTAAACCACAAACAAGGAGCGTAAGTTAATTTACATATTTTGCTTTCCTATAAACATTAAAGTTCGCGAAGTCTGTATTAACAGCGGGATCTTAGCGTATCTATTGAAAATGTATAATTATATTTAGTTAGGAGAAGTAGTTTGTAACAGACAATTATAGCTTGCTAAGTACCAGTACAAAGATTTTATGAAATGAATGAATTAGGCTATAACAATACTTGTTTAGAAAAGAGATTATAAGAGAAAACTCTCTTAAAGATGTTACATAGGAATTTTTTTTCGTAAAATGTTTTTTTTTGTCTTCTAACTACCAACAGGTTCTTATTATCTGAATCATCAATGCATATATAGTGCATATATATAGTGTATATATATATATATATATATATATATATATATATATATATATATATATATATATATATATATAGTGCGTTGATATGTCAGTCAGTCAGTGTTCATTTTTATATATATATAAATGAACACTGACTGACTGATTGACTGACTGACATATCAACGCACAGCCCAAACCGTTGGGTCTAGAGATTCTAAATTTGGCACGTAGGTTCCTTATGAAGTATCGGGGTGCACTAAGAAAGGATTTTTCGAAATTCACCCTTTAAGGTGGTGAAAAGGATGTGCAAAGTTTGTATGCAAATCCGTCATTTTTAAAGATCAATCCATAACAATTTGTACATGGCCTTTCAGTTAGAAATCGCTGACAAAGTCGCGGGCACAAGCTAGTATATTAATAAGCCTTCGAAGCGTCCGTAGCCGTGCGTGCAGGCATGTAGATTCGGTATCTGTGTGAACGGAGATCAATCCCCAGTCGCCATTAAACTAACGACGTGAACCTACTCTAAGCATAACCGCTTTAGCTTATTTGGAGAGGTTAAATAACAGGAATAGTATATGTGTGCTTTATTCTTTAAAAAAATATGTGATGAAAAAACAACATATTTTTGAGCATATTGGGCGCAAGGAGGAGTGTAAGGTTTGGCATATTTAAAGTTCATCATCATAAACTGTGTTACGAAAGTATAATAAATATCAATGATCTTATGTATACCTAATGCTTTTAATAGGAAAGAATGAATCCAACATTAAAAATTTCGGCAAACCGATATTATACAATATTTTGTAAAAGAACTTCCAAAAATCCCATACAAAACAACACCTTTAATTTAGATGATCCATTGTAAATAATTAAATAGACAATTTAATCATAATGAGGACGTTGATGAGGATACTCCTTCATTAATTAACCCTAATCATTCTTGTCCGTAATAAACTTCAGAAGGTAGTACGAATCCCACTTTTATGTATTTTATATACGGAGCTATACTACTCGGACTGTTGAAATAATTTTGAGTGTATCTGTCCAGGTTGCTGGCTTTTGTTGGTTTGTCCTACACGCGGAAAATTCGCGACAGGAAGTCCGGCAGTAATCAACACATGCGCGAAATGTGTTGTTAAAACACATGATTTGTGTTTTTTTTTTATAATATAACTAGCTGTCTACTGCTATGGTAATTTCATACTACTGTCTTATAACATTGAATTTTCAGTAAAAAAATGAGTACTACTTAATAAGATAAAAACTATCCTATCTCTCAAGTTGGAACAAAACACACATTAAACAAATCGGGAGTGGTCTCCCCTTGACTTTCTCGCATACCGGAAACGACTCAAAGGTTGATAGAAACCTTTTATTTTGATGTCATACATGCATGTTAAATTTTGGACACCCATCCGAGTACCGACCACGCACTTGGATGCTTAACTTTCGTGATCGCCGACTCAAAAGTTGATAAAAACCTTATATTTTAATGTTATATATGCATGTTAAATATGGTTGCAATAAGTTAAAGCATACTCGAGTTATCGTGCTAACGCACAGACACACAGACACAAACACAGACATAATTCCAAAAACAATATTTTTGGACTCAGGGAGGTCCAAAACGTGTAAATCCGTCAAAATCTCGAGGTCGATTTTTACGATTACAAGACTTCCTCTATAAGACGTATACGAGAAAGTAAAAAAGAGTTATAATCGGATTGTTAGTTCCTCCTGGCGTTCATCCCGGACAATCATCATGACACGGGATTTATATATGTATCATAGATGTATTGAAAGCTAGAAATATATTTTTTCCTCATCCCTTAATCCTCCTTTGCCAGCAATAAATTGTCATTCCACCACTTGCTAGACCCTTTTATAAAAACAATATTACATTTAAAATTTTAACCATCCCTGAATGCTCGATTTCTATATACACGGTGTTATAAAATAAGGTGAAACAATTTTTATTTTATCACGTGCAAAAGCTATCAAGTCATGAGCAACGCCAGAACTCAATGGAGTTTGTAATTTTTTCTCGTTTACAAAATACTAATGGTTGAAGTCGCTTAGCGCCTGTTCCACAACCGGCGACACTCCATTAACTGACGCATTATCTTCGCGACGGTGAGCACTCTTTATTTTAAAATATCTCGCGTACCTAACACTTACGCTTCCCACAAAAGAATTACTCACCATTTCGCAGATTATTTCTTTCTGATGTGTGTGATTGTCTGTCACCAGAAATGAACATAAGTCACACATTTGTACGAAAACACTTCTGTCTTCATTAGGAAAATGTATGTATGTACGATAAGGATTTACTCGATAAAATGATTATGAAGGGTTAAGCAAATTCAATTCGCATTATTTTTGTGGTTGTACTGTTATTACGTTATCGGACAGATTTATTGACGTCAATATTTATGATATACTGTTTGATCTCGAATATAATCAGCTCTAAGCCATGCTGGTGTAGGTACTTAATGAGTGTGTTTGTGTATGTTATAATGGAGCTCAAAAATATACCCCATAAATAGACTCATATCAGTCATATTTATACCAAGATAAATAAGCTTTTCGCCGAATTGACTTTCCTCTTAATATTATTTCCAGTAGAAGTGTACTCTTATTTCCAATAGGGGTACAAAACTTACAACACTGTTATTTCTAGAGCTGTGTATCAATTTCCACATCTACTCGGAGTAGGCATCTAGTGTAATATGGGGAGAGTGAGACTGCTGTTGTGCAAGCAAGCAAGCGTTAATTTGAATAAAGATAACATATTTGAGTTATGTTTTGAGTATCTCATGCCAATCATAATCAATTTGTAGGAAATTTCGATTTTATAGGTTCTCTAATTACAAGAAAATATTTGCGTTCCTGTGTCAAAGAAAATTTGACACAGGAACGCAAATATTTTCTTGTAATTAGAGAACCTATAAAATCGAAATTATTATTGTAATTGCTTGGGTTGATAAAATTACTTCTTAGGACACGTACACTTTTTGCAGGTTACGCCACAGCACGGAATAAGGATATAAATAAGGAATGACAATTTATTGCTGCCGTGTGCCGCAAATACTTAATAAAAAAAATTTAAAACTCAGCCGATTTCAAAACTGAAAACCGACTTCAAAAATCTAAAAGTGTATACAATACAATATGCCAACTATTTTTTAAAGTCGGAGTCAGCCTCATGGTATTCCAGATTTCTTTATTTTTTCATACCTGCTGTGTATAATAGGTTGGGGAAAAAGTTTCTTCGCATTTTTTAAGAAAATTCAAAACATTTTTTAATATAGTTTATTTACATTTAACTAAAGTATGTAGGTACCATTTTGTTCGATAACTTTTTGCCATCTTGTAGGTAGGGACATGATCCCATTGCTATAGAAATTTTGGGACTTCTGGTCAAAATACCGCGACAAGTGGTTTTGGCAGTCCTCTCGTGATGTTAACCTGACACTGCCTAAAGAATTCTGAAGAGACCGAAACAGGTGGAAATCTGAAGGTGCAAGGTCAGGACTATACGGCGGATGCATTAACACCTCCCAGCCAAACTCTCTTGATTTTTGCTGAGTGGCTAAAGATGTGTGAGGTCTAGCGTTATCATGATGAAAAACCACACCCCTTCTGTTGATTAATTCCGGCCGCTTTCTCTCAACTTCTTGCTTTAATCTCATCAGTTGTTCGCAGTAGAGTTCAGAATCGATGGTCCTGCCTGGTGGTAACAGCTCATAATGAATAATGCCCTTCCAATCCCACCACACACACAGCATCACCTTGTTGCGAGTTAACCCGGGTTTCGCCACAGTCTGTGAAGCCTGACCGGCCTTTGACCACGACCTTTTTCGCACGTTCTTGTCGTACGTGATCCACTTTTCATCACCAGTTATCAGCTTCTTCAAAAATGGTTCGGTTTCATTACGTCGTAATAAAGAATCACAAATGAGTACACGGTTCATTAGGTTTCTTTCAGTGAGCTCGTGAGGTACCCAAATGTCGAGCTTTTTTGTGTACCCAGTTTTTTTCAAATGCGCCAAAACTGTTTTGTGGTCAATTCCCAGTTCTTCAGCTACGTCGTAACTATTGACATGCCGATCTTGCTCCACTTTTTCAAAAATGGCATCCATTTTATCTGTAATAGGGCGACCAGAGCGACGTGCATCTTTGACATCAAAATTTCCGGATTGAAAACGCTTAAACCAAATTTGTGCTACTCTCACAGACACTGCACTAGGTCCATAAACATCGCAAATTTTTTTCGCGGCTTGCGTTGCATTTTTACCTTTTTTGTAGTAAAATTTTAAAATGTATCGAATTTATTCATTAGATTCACTCATCTTGGCGGTACGAAAAACAAATGAAAATCACACATTTTCCTAATTTGAATTTGGAATTATGTTCTTTAAAATTTAAACTTTCAATGATACCAAAACCAGCCAGATACAAATAGTATAGCCAAAGAGATTTTATTACAAGTTTATACATACTATAATGCGAAAAGACTTTTTCCCCAACCTAATATATGCAGTACCTAGTTACTCATGAATTATTTTTTCACAGATCCCTAAGTTTAGTGTAACAAAAAAATATTTTTTCAAATTCGACTTACAGTTTTTGAGATATAGACAAACATACAGACACATACACTCACGAAATTTGGCACATGTTTTTAGAAGCTGGTATGGGCCAAATATACAAAAACTGTGCAAATCAGACAATGTTACAAAGATACAGGTCGAATTGATAACCTTCTTTTTTATTTTGAAGTCGGTTAAAAAAGTAGGTGCAAGTTGATTCTATTTTCCTTTTATGAAAACATTCCCAAGCATCCTCATACACAGATGAAAGCGCAGATACTTAAAGCAATCAGAGTGTGATAAGTAGATGAGGACACGTTTCCTATCCTCTATTTTTAACGCTGGCATAAAAGTTGCGCCATTTTCACAATTATTCCTTTCAGAAATTCCATTTCTGAAGAGACGCGTCAGAAACTGTCAAACAGTCCGAAATAATGAAAATTCTCTAAATTCTTCATACTGAGCTATGAATTGATGTTACGGACATGATTTAAAATAATAAACTTCAGGCTTTAGATTGGATGGATTGATGTTTGACACCCCAGAACGGCTAAATGTTTAATAATAATAATAATAATAATAATAACTTTATTTGTCATAAACATGGTATTGGTATAAAGATATTAGTATAAAGATATTAGTTACTAATGTTATAGTATCACATGTTTAGCTAGTTTGGCTTAGCATACAAAAATTTAGAATTGAAATATCTTAAAGTCTATTTAATTTATCGTTAAAAAATTCATTGATAGTATAATATGTTTTCCGAATTAACCAGTCACGCAGAGATCGTTTAAACATAGAAGTGGTCTGATCTTTGATAGCATCAGGTATTTTATTATATATATTGATGCACATTGCATAACAGTTTTTCTGAAGACGTACAGTTTTCGGTATCACATCCATTACCAATCTTTGGGGTTTTCTTGTATTTGTTCTATAATAGTTCCTTGCTTCAGTGAATTGATCATAATTTGTTCGAACAAAATTACCGACCTCAAGAATATAAAGTGACACCACTGTTAGTATACCTAGCGATGAGAAGTATGGTCTACACGACATATCGGGCGAAATATTACACAACGTGCGTATGCATCGCTTTTGGGCAATGAGGACCCTTTGGATGTCCGTACCGTTTCCCCACAACAAAATGCCGTACCGTAGCACCGATTCAATGTACGCGAAATATGCTGTTAAAGCTGTTTCTATACTTGCTACTCTTGTTAGTTTATAGAGTGCAAAGGAGAAACTATTCACTTTATTACTAATTATCTCAGTATGAGTTATCCAATTTAGCTTTGTGTCAATAACCATACCTAAAAATTTTACACTATTTTTACTTTCGATAGTTTGATCATTAAATTTCAAATTAGTATATCCTTCTTTTAGATTATTAAAATTAATTATATTTGTCTTCCCTAAATTTAATTTTAAATTGTTGTCAGTTAGCCATTTGTTTGTTATTGTCAATGTATTGATAATGTCTTCTTTGTGTTGGTCAAGTGTTAGATGCTTATTTGTAGTGATGATTATAGATATATCATCTGCAAAGAGTATTGTTTTGTGAGTTATTATATCGGGGAGATCATTTATGTAGACTAAGAACAAAAGAGGAGAGGAGGAAGATTAAATTTACTATCTAGATCAGGGGTTCCCAAACTTATTTGTCCTGTGACGCCCTTAAGAATTTGCCAATTATTGCGACCTCCTTCCCGTTATAGCTCTAGCCAAGATATCAGAAGAACAAAAGATAACATTTATAATTTTAAATAGTAAATTAATTTTATTAAATAATACTATAATAAAACATAACAATAAATATGTAAACAGGTATTTATTTACATAAATATGTGCATGCTTTTCTGAGCATAGCTTCTCAAAACTGGGCTCAAATATGGAAATTGGGACTCTCATCTCTTAACACGCTTATTTTAGTTTCATCTGTATGTTTGTAACTGACTCGTTTGGTCTCGGTTTTGACCCACTTTAAAAGGTCAGATTTCATTTCAAATTTATAGAATTATCAAAGACTGATGACATGACAGTAATCGATAAGAATATCCCATTATCTTGATAAGAATCGCCAGGACTAATAAATTAAACGGATTTGGAATGCTAGTTCAGTTATATGTCACTAGATGGCGTTGTCATTATTTTTAGTTTCTTTTAAAACTCTTATATATTTTTTTCCATTTATTTTCACTCGAATTGCTCGCATCACACAGACAACCAGTCTATTTGGATCACGTCACGGCACCTCGGGGCGTCGCAACGCACAGTTTGGGAAACCCTTATCTAGATGAAATTTACTGCACCGAGATAAGTTCTTGGGTCGGCAGACTAGCACATAAGTCAATATGTGCTCGATAATGACTTATGTGCTTTAGCCTGGCGACCAAAGAATTAAAGTCTCGAATTGCATCTAGGTTACATTTTACCGCAACAAGCATCATTCACACAGTTGAAAGAGCTGCGAATTGTTGCTTAACCATATTTTCGATTTCATTCATATTGCCCTTGCCTTTATTATATCCTTGTATTTGAGTTGTATATAAAAATACGTTACACAAACTTAAAAATTTTTGGTTTCCACACAAAAAGTGAAGACGTGATATTAAAAATCATCTATCGACTAGAAGCAATGTTGGTTATGAGAAACACTAGGTCGCGGGGCGGCACGGTGGCCGCCTCCCTACGACAAAATGCACTTACGCCTTGCCCGACCGCACTCACGAATGCATTTACATATTGATCTCTGAATCAAACTGTCTGAATCGCAAATAAAAGTAGGCACTATTGTTGTACGTCTAGGAGAGTGAAGTTATCCAGTACTTTTATCCGATTAAGCGCTGGTCATTCAAACTTTTTGCACTAGTCGATTTGAAACAAGCTTAATATAACAAGAGTTGGTGAACTTTTATCTTTACCATTAATAGACTTAAACTAATTAATATTCTTTTCTCTCTGACTCTTCCTTATATCTTATTTCCGCTGTATATAATGGGTAATGTAAGAGCAGGTCGCAGCGGTTGTAAAATTAAATAAAAATTATGACATACATATTATTAAAAAACCAATTCCAACGTTCGTTATTTATGTTGCACCTTGTATATCTAAATAAATAGTCATGGCACTTGCTTTAGAAAGATGAAAATGATAAATAAAACATAAAAATTGCGGTACTCAAAATATCCATAACAACACTATAAACTTACTAATAACATTGCCTTTTTTATAACAATTACCGAAACGTGCCTCGGTAAAATGTATTTTTAATTGAAAACCATTACGGAAAATTGTTTCCCATATGGCAGAGCGGCTGCGGTATAAAGTATTGACATAATTACCAACAGTCATATAGTAATTGGCCTACTTGGACAAAAGCGGCGTTTACTAAAGCGTCCGTTGACATAGAACGCACTTTGCTGATCCATTAGCGATCTTGTTTAACGATATTTATGGTGATACTAATTTTACTGATGTACACGACTTGGTCAGCAGTGTGAGGTTTTGATTGCTTTCATTTGTATATGAACTGAAAAAAAACAACATTCATTTAGGTAAAATTTGTAATTTAACATACATACTTTCGCTTATCTTCACGCTTGGGCCGACCGCAACCTTGCAGGATACCGAGAAATACGAGCACGGGGATGAGGAGCCTCCTCATCTATGCCGCATCCAAGGAAGGGAGTTGCCAGGAGGTGGGCTTAAGGCCCGTGCATTTGGCACACCGGCGATTGCCACCCTATGAGATCACAATACGCACTGAACTCCTTGGATTCCTAATCGGGCACATCACCGAACCGTTTCTCAGGGAACACCTGACCACTACTCGGGCTTTGAGTTAAGCGCACTGGAAAAACCTTAGCTCAATTCGATCAAAGCGGACTTGTAGATATATGGCAAATGGAAACACTAGTCTTATTGTTATTCACAAAAAAGCAGAAGAAGACTGGTAGATAGGGTTGATTATAAGCCAATTTTCTAAAGAAAAAGAATTTCACAAAAATGTAGATGTATCTACTTTGCTGCAATCGAATTGTATAACTACCTATATAAGTTTTAATAGATCTATTTTTTAAAGAAATGGGTATCGCAAAATTTTGACTGCGTTGCTATTGGTCCACGTAATCAACATGAAGTCCGTTTAACACAAATGCTACAAAAGACCGGCTTGTATGATAATATTGTGCCAAGAACAAATATTGTCAGAGCAGTTTATTATTCACAAGCCTGCAGAAAGTTCATCAGAAGGAAGTAACGGTGATACCTTTTAAGATTGCAAGAGTTATTATAATAATTATTTGATTTATAAGTTCTTGTGCATAAAATATTAATACTATATCCAATATTGTTTTGAACAAAGACATTGGCTCCGCCTCTAACATGACTCATCTCACTCTGTCAATAACGGAAATATGCGAGAGACATACTCGCTACTCATTTGTTATGAAAAACAGAATATAGAGGCTTGTCGCCAATTAATTTGAGTCGATTCCATTCAGGAGTTTCGCTCTGTGAACGTTTTCAAAGAAGAGCACGTATGTCGGCGTCACACCCTTTAACAACTTCGGCGACAACTGATTTACTCCAATTAAACGGTTTCATTGTGAACGAGAATAACTTTGGACATTGCTGTTCGTCAGGTTATTCGCATAATTAAGAAATTCGATTTAATTTTGTTTTTCTTACAGACAGATAAGCTGTAGTTAAAACTGATAGTGCATTTATACACAACATGGTCAAAATAAGGACGTCTTAAATTGTCAATTCCAAAACTTGTTTAAATGTAAATGCTTAATATTTACACTTTTTTACAACCACCAAATAGATACCTATATATGAATTACATAAAAAAAACTTTTATTAAAATGATTGTGTAGATAAACGGCGATAGAATCGATAAAGAGAAGACAAACGATAGATCAAAGTAAATCTCGCCATAAGCTTTAATATCATATAAATTGTGTAATGTAATTAATTTATGTGTTTGTTGCAATTTTAAGTTTATTTTATTATTTATGAACATTTTAATCAAAACTTGCTCAAAAAAATATTTAATAGTTATTTATTATTTTTTTAGTTCTTTTTAGCTTCTTCGTATTGTTTTCAGCAAATCCTTTCATTTGATACCTATATTATGGTAGTGCTATAAAGTAAGTAGTTGTCATCTTGGGATACAACATTTCATCACAACCTGTTAAGGATAACTTCTTTAAAATTCAGTTGCAAGATTTGACCCGAACATTTATATTAATACAAACAAATATTGCAAGTTAATAAAAAGCTTGTATAATAATAAGAACAAGTCCTGGATTCTTAAGATACATTTTTATTTCACTATTTAGTATTCAAAAAATTGCGCAACAAACATGTAGTATGTTCAAACAGCTTCAAAATCGTATGTTTTTTTCCATCCGAAAATACCTCATGAGTGTGATTAATCTAAAATACTGTGATACCCAGTGAACGCATATACGCAGGATAGCACTTCAGTCACGTAACAGTCGGCTGTTTTTTTATTTGTTTTAAATCGTCCCCATCAAAAGGAGGAGATTGCTCTTAGCTCTATGGCCTCAAGGACGCCATTGTGCTTTGTACTGTAATTGTTATATTTGTGCCAACGACAATAAACTGCAAGTGATATTGTGAAAGATAAACAAATGGTAAATACTCAAATAAGATAATTAAGGAATATTTATAAATGAAGACAAAAGTATAGAAAGCGACAGTCACAGCGACCATACAAATTTTCGAGAGTAGAACATCATACACTGACACTATCGATATAAAATATTTTTTTTTTCTGACATCAGGGGTCCATAGATTGTTAGTATACACAACTTATCTACTATGTTAGTGACTTAATTATTTCACAAACATATTAATTATAAAATTGGATATGAAATTGAAACATTGAATTGAATAGAACTTATCTACTATGTTAGTGACTTAATTATTTCACAAACATATTAATTATAAAATTGGATATGAAATTTAAACATTGAATTGAATTGAATTAAATTAATTGAAGTTAAAAATTGAATTGAAAAATTGACATTATTATAAATTAAATAATATAAAATAATTCTACTAATATTATAAACGCGTAAGCTTTTATGGATGCATTTAAAAATGGATGTGCGTTTTGTTACTCTTTCATACAAAAATCTAGTGAATGGATTTTAATGAAACTTTACAAATATATAACCCACAGATATACCTTGATAAAACAAATAATTAAGACCATGACGAAGATACTAAAGTTTAATTCCACTCTATTTTAAAGGATTCAGTAGTTGCTTGGAATGCCCATGAAGTAGGCAATAATGAACGGTGCCGATTGCCTTTGAAATATCGGATCAAAAAAGGCAGACGCACTTCGGAAAACAAACTGGCGGCCCTGAGAGGCGACGAAAGTTAATTTCACGGGTTGTGGGTGCTTCTTCTGAAGTCAGCTCGCTTGAACAATTCACGACTTAGCTGCCATTAATCACCATCCAAACAAAATATTGGTAGTTTTAAGGGAGAATAAATCTTTTGTGGCGCTTTTTAGATGTCTCAGAAGTTAATTGTATGAATTTCTCTCTATATTCGTATTCGAAATAGAGAGAGAAATTAAACTTTATTGAACTTAAAATATTTTAGAACGTTTAAAACTGATTATTAAGCTGCTACTTTTTAATTAAAACGATCCTTCACTGTAGCTGCCAACCTATTATTATTGCTACCTTACGTAGTATAGAAGAAGTCTTGTAATCGTCAAAAAATTTGACCTCGAAATTTTAACGGATTTACACGCTTTGGACCTCCCTGAGTCCAAAAAACCCGTTTTTGGAATTATGTTTCTGTGTCTTACTAACAAAGCCACAAACTGCCATATGTGGCTTTGTTAGTAAGGAAATGTTACCTAAGGCTCTGCTCTTGGGACTGTGAGCGTGATTGTATAATTATGTAAGTATTGTAATACAGTTCCTAACACTGCAAAATTTTCAGGTAACTATCTCGAGACTTTAATCTACAAAAATAGTACATTTACAATTAACGAGGACAGTAAAACAATGAATGTGTCAGATCACAGGTATTTGACTCCCGAGCTGAAGGCGAGGGTGATTAATATGTGCTCGAAGGCTTTCTTTCTAACCGCCCGAGGTAAGTTTACTAGGTGGTAGACCCATATGTAGGGTCGTCTGGGTAGGTACCACCGCCTTTCTTATTTCTGCCGTGAAGCAGTTCGCTGTGTTTCGGATTGAAAGGAAAGGTAGCCAGTGTAATTACGGGGAATGGAGGGCATATCATCTTAGTCCCCAGGATGGCAAACGCACTGTGTTAAGTAATTTACACTTAATATTGCAAGTGTCTATAAGCGGCGGTGACCACTTAACATCAGGTGGGCCGCAAGCTTGTTTGCCATCTCGTAACATAAAAAAAAAGTACAAAATTTTTCGTTTAGATGTGCCATAAAAGAATAATCGAAATTGGTTCTCAACTTTCATAATTATAAACATATAAAGTTGGAAAAGTTTGAAAAAATTATATTGCGTCTCCTTCCACATTGCCATTACTATCAGGTGAAATTGTGGCAAAGAGCTTCCATTCTTGTCTAGTATATAAACAAATCACTTATTTAGCTGTTAAATTTTTAGCGTCAACTTCGTGCTGGCTAATTAATATATTATTACTATTTGAATAATGGAGTTTTTTTGCAATATAATTGCAGCACATTACAACTTTGTAAATTACAAAGTCAATAATAAATGCAAATCAGACAATATAACTTGGGATCGAATGCAAAAAATACCGTTGAGCTTAACTACTTCTTCTAAACCCCTTTAAGACACAGCCATCTATTATATGTGGCAATGAAATGGCAGATTTATTCCGATTCGCCATATCCCAAACTCTTTCGAGATTACGAAGTTGCACCCTCTCAGCGTTTTACAGGAAAAGTGGATTAAGATTTGCTATATATCTACCTAATATTTCACATGATGGTCGCTTTGCATGATTTATAGGCTAACTTTGCAAAGTTTCGCATGTCATCTACTGGCTTCGCGAAATTTTCTAAAGAAACTTTAAACTTTTTACATTAGATGGATTACTGTGGACCTTTGTACGTAATTTATAACTAGAGTGCGGTAGATTTTTAAGACACTCTAATGGTGGGTTTTAGAGAGGGTTTTGTGACCTACTTCAAGTTTTAATGTCACAGTGAGTAGTAGCTCTAAAATTAGTAAGAAAAGCGTAAAGTTTTTTTTTATCATAAAATATATATTTTTTCCTTATCATAAAATTGAACAGACAAGTCTATCTATTAGCCTAGCTTCTCATTCTTCGTTATATCTATAAGCTCTCTGGCGATTCTGATCCCATCGTTACTTAGGCATGACGTCTGATCATAACCACGCCTGGTGGAAAGCGATGATGAGGTCTAAGATGGTACACGCTCGCCTAGAAGATGCTTGTTCAATCTGGCCTAGAAGATGTCGAGACTATACTGGTCGGGGAAAACAGACCTGGGCAAAGAGTTTCACTCCTAAGCTATACGCATAATGAAAGCAGAAGCAAATTGCTTCGTGCGAAACAACATTATAGTGAAGGCCCTTGCCGCGCCTGGTCGTCTAGTGGTGGAAAGGGGAAGGGGGGATCAAACTATGCAAAACTTCTGCACACTCTCCGAAATGCAACTTATGAAATATCGAGAGCCACACGTCTTCGGTGGTCAAGGATCTGGATATTAATCTCAAGGAGTGAGTCTCTTCGCACAGTGCACCACCAAGTTCAGTGCATCTAACTGATGACAACAGTACTCCAAGCAGGTGCGAACATGGGGCTCCTCGTCAGATATCGTCGCAAAATAAATTGGGACCATGGTTTTAACCATGAAGAAGACTTACTGATGAAAACTCAACACCATGAGGCGTCTTATTGGACTGCGTTTTTTTGTAAAGTATTTACTTCTACTACTAGATTATGTATGTTATCTGTGCAGGAGTATGACCTCAGGTGCACAGTTCTATATGAACAAATTCTATGAAACTCAGACCGTGAATTATATCGTCATGATATTATGAGAATACTATAGGAAGCGAATCAACATATTCATCATTAGAAATGTTCAACGAAATTCGACCAGAGAATTTTTAGAAACGTAGATTTGAACTATTCTAACCTTACTTTACATATTTTCCATAGCATTTAATGAAGAATAGCTTTCCTTATAGACTCATTCGTCCGTATGGCTCAGTATGGCTTGTCATTATTTATTCGCCGCAGTTTTTCATTTATATTTCGTTCTTTGGCATTTGAAATGAAATGCGGCATTGTATCAATGTCAAATGTGTCTGATTTTTATCTATTTTTTGTTTCTTCTTCAGACAAGTCTTAAATTATTTACGAAATACGATTTTCAGTAAGTTTAGTCAGAAACTAAATTCAGATGAAATCGTATAAACTTGTAATTATATTATTCGATTTAACATACATATTGCTATATCACTAAATTCTGTTACATTATGCTGCTACACTGTTGGCTGATAATATATCGAAATTATTCCGAAACACGGCAACCAGGGAGCGAGGTGAATATCCCGAAGAATATTGTCGAGTCAATTGTCCCGATGTTCGCTTCCAAACAGACTCCATGCCATCGAATCGAAATTAAGTATATGTCAGCTATATCGCGAGCTTTTGAGTCCGGAAAAAGAACAATGAAATTGTCTGAAAGAATTGGAGAGCTCAAGTGCTGAGTGAACGGAACGTGTCGCGGATCCCGGGGGATTCCCCCAAGAGCGGTTAACTGGATTCCTCCGTTTGAGCTAACAACTTGCAATGTTTCGTTTATTTATTGTCAAAGTATTACTATATGGTATACGCTTTCCAATGAAATTGCTTTGGAGATAGGCGACCCTTTCTATACTTAAATGATTATGGAGTAAGAATATGATATCGGTGACTTCTTTCCTGACGTAAACGATTATTAAAGACAATTTTATATATCTGGTTAGGAGTTAGATACCCGGATCGTATATACATGGAAAATAAACTTAGACAGCAATAACTTATACCACATCGATTTTTTTTAGAACTTTTTCCTACATCCCGTTTTTTGGACTTGAAATAATTTGAATAATGCAAAGTGAAAGCTTACAATTTTAAATATTCCGTTTTTCCTTTCATCATTAAGACTATGTGTGCTGGCCTGTTTTGTGACCATTTCAATGTGTACGTACAGAGGAATTCGCTATTTCGTTGTCCCGATGAAATGTAGGATCTCGTGACCTTCCTTTAAAAGAAGCGTGAAGCACATTGCAGACTTGCCCTTATTTCTGTTGCTTTCGTCTTAAACGCTCAAGAGAGGCTCACTAGCTAGAAATATACCAAACCAAGATCCTGGTCTTCTTAAAAACCCTATGACGCTCTAAGGGTAAGAATTAGTCACTGAAAGAAATTGCAGGCCGGCAAGGATGGCCACAAAAATGTACTTTTAGATACACCATACATGTTCGAAACTGAAGCCCACTTGCTCTTTTACATAAGATGGAGAGGACTTATTTGCTAGGCTGTCTAAAGGATAATATCAATGAATTGGCTGAACAAATATAATATTTTATTAGTCTTAAATAATATTTATAATTAAATATTCATTTAATCATAATTAAACAACTATGCTCATCATTACATAAAACGTCAAATACCATTATTTTCGTTCAAATAATTGTCGTTATTTACGAAAAATCTTTTTGTATTACCAATGATGAGGGAAATGTAAAATATTTCACACGGCCCTACAAGCTGAAACGTTTAAGTAATGAGCATTTTCTAGATCAATAAAAGAGATATGTCAAGTACTTTGCGCTTCAAATACGCCATAATATTGTGCGTTATGTTTTCCTTGTCCTTCAGAAAAGAGCAAACGCTGCGAAAAATGATCGGATGACGAGTTTGCACAGTTGATTTTCGATAAGACTTCCCTCTAAATAAAATATTGTCAAGAGATATTCTGATTGCGAGTATAAGTATTTAGTAAATGGAATTTCTATACTATTGGCAATAAAACTACTTTTACGGATTTAACTCGCGTGTATTTGGGTTTTACATTCTGTTTTTTAGCCCAACCTTTCGTAAGACTTGTCAAGAGTTTGTAGGCAAGGGTAGTCATGATTTGCCTGCCAAATTTAATTTGGGATTGGCGTAACATGTTATGAGTAGGTACTACAAAAAGAACTTGCCTGAGAATTTGACCAGCCTGACGTTCGAATGCTATTGTTGGTAATTACCTCCACCGTACGGGGTGGTCTAAGACGACAGTCCAGTTTTAGTCGGGATAGAATTCTCAGTCGCCTTTTACAACACCCACAAGCAATTTTGGGGTAGTAGTATTACGATGGGTGGGTACTACATAGCTGCTGGAATTCAAATCCTGAATCTTGCTGAAGTCACGTTAACGTAATTTTACATTTGAATCATGATAATTTATAATTGCTTAGAGGGCGCTGAGTAGACTAGTTATAAGATGCTTCAATATTTGAACGTTGACGGGTGACGCTGATTTTCCTCCACATATTTTTGACCTTATCATGGCTTGAAAGGCTTGTAATTTAATGATAATGGGTGAGGTCCACTCATTTGCCTAAAATAGTAAATCTAAATCGTTTGGATTAGACTAAACATGAAAAGGTTGTTCTTTTATTTTTGAATTGCAAACTTATCCTAGAATACAAAAATAGAAAGTCAGTAGCTCGGATCACTGTATCCTTTGCTGCGTTCGCCTTAGTGCCGCTTTGAAATGTAAAGCTTCTCTCGGTCATACTCGTATTACCTGGAGACCGGGCTAGTTGTGGGCGTGACTCGCAAAGCTCTTAAGGTCTCTGCCCACTACAAAGTATCATATCATGACCGTATTAACCTTCGACTTTTTGACATACACGGAAGAAACTCGATTAACGCTTGGCATGACCGGTAGGGTTTGACAGACCCACTGTTGCATAAAATCCAATGATATTATAATTAAAAAGAGGTAGATAGGTTACTTGCTTGCAAAAAGTTGCACCCTAAAAGTAAGCTGATTAGCACACCCGAGCATATATCTTTCTCGTTTACTCTATTGCTAGATATCATGTTGTCTTACTCACAACTTACAATACGACCATGTTAACTCGCCACATACGACAACATGAAATCATAGACTTTAGGTGCCGAGTTAATTTGACCGTGTAACATGATGACATTTTGGACTATTTTTGACTTTGAATTAGTATGAAGGTAACCTGTCTACCTCTTTTTAAATATAATATCATTGATAAAATCGTAGAAATTTTTTCAATGTCATTTTGATGCATATCCCGTAGACCGGCGCCCGCGCCCCCTGTGATTAACAAGTGCATGGTCTGAGGCCGTGCGCTGCGTTAAGCGGGTGCACGGCGCGGACACCCGCGCGGCGGCGGCGTGCTGTTTGGTGTCATCTCCATAGAGCAGCGCTGCGTCTCCCGTCGCACACGGCGCGGGCATCTCTATGGAGATGATATGAATCAGCACGCCGCGTGGGTGTCCGCGCTGTGCACCTGCTTAACGCAGCACATGGCCTGAGAGACCAGACCAGGCGTACGACCTCACGTTCTCTTAGTAGATTGTTGTTTTATCCTGTTATTGTTTTATTAAGGGATCATTTTTTAATGAAATTCTATATTTTACTATAAAAACATGCCAAGGCCATTATCAAACGCCAAAATATGCATTATTTATTTTTATTACCTTTGCGACCCTGCTAAGCCACCATGCAAGAATTCTGATTCTGGTACAAAAAGTTGTTAGCTGTGTGTTGCTATTTATGTTCAGTTAAAAAGATCGCAAATTAAAATATACCTGTGCCTCTTTATTTATGTATTCATGATTATTTAGTATGCGGAAATTATATTGCAGAAGAAGACTACGAAAACACAAATGGCTAATAGTTCCTGCTTGTTGTTAATATGTAAGAATATTAAATAGTGTCAAAAATAATTGCCAAAATAATTTGATCTCTGTCCCCAATATAAGATTTATAATATTAAACGTAAATGTAAAAGTTTTGTTTTCAGTTGTTCTTACAAGGTTTATTTGTTTTATTAATAACGACTGAAGATTTACTAACATTTGTTTTTAAAAGCTTTTATTGAACTTGCAATGTATTCGCTACCATAAAGCTCCTCTGTGATATAAATAAATATAAATACTACAAAAAATGGTAATGTACAGAGGGTTGATGGGTCGATACTATTCAACCTTTGGTTTGAGAATAGAGAAAATTACAACTACCTTCAATTAAAGTGCGAAAATTTGCAACTGTTTCCTTCTATGCCGGGGTGATGGGTGATGGTCAACATCGTTTCATCGGCTTACTGGAACCTTAACAGCACTTCATGTAAAAAAGGTATTTTTAAATAGACGGTTCCGTCAACGACTGTACATGTGCAGGGATCGTGAAACATTCTCGCCGACTGTTGTCGACGCTTAGGTCATGAAACAATCTGTGCATGATCGTGACGGAACGGTTTAGCGGGCGTTGTTTCATATTCATTCACACATTCCTAATAGGGCCGGCACCCACCGAGGGCATGGCACCGGCACGGAGTGGCAAAGGATTTTTTTTGTGGAAAAGTTATTGTTGACCTTATTTCTATGAATTTAGCACTGACTTTTTTATGTCACGAGGTTGGCAGAAAAGTATACGGCCTGTCTGGTGCTAAGCAGCCACCTTAGCCTATAGACGCTTGCATTACTAACGTGACACTCACGCGCTTCCAATCTTTGTCTCCTACCCTGCCCCCGAGCTCTGGCGACCTTACTCACCAACAGATACAGAACACCACAAAAATGTAGTGTTATTTGACTGTGGTCTTCTATACACGAATAGGTCGAAGTTTCGCGTGGTGACATGGCGTATCTGGCATGCCGCGGCACGCCGTTTCATTCTACGAGATGCCACGGCACGTCTCTACAACAATTGAGCCGCATAGGTTACTTCATGTTGTTAAATAGAAGCGAGAAGTTTAAATAAAAAGGCTAATTATTTTCGAGGCGACTAACAACTTAAAGGGAGACTAACTATTTTGTTACTAAAAATAAATTGGCAGCGATTAAAAGATCTTAGCAATAATTATATCACATGTGCTTCAATGCAAGGATTTATAAAAACTAAATAATGGCTGCTGCTCTAAGGTAAAAAACATAAAACAGGGCTAATGAAATTATTCGCGAGATACTATAAATAAAGATATGGCGACTATAATATTAATAGTCGAATAAAAAACATTGCATTATTGGCAACTACAGGATTCCAAACAAGTAAGTAATTGAAGTAACCTTAACCTACCAATCACAGAAACTACACATTTGTTTCTGTGATTGGTAGGTTAAGGTTACTTTGTTATGACCAAGCAGAGTGCACTAGTTTTTGGGAATCAATGTCAGTTTCAAATAAATCAAAGCTTACAACTGATTATTAAGCTGCTACATTCTACTTAAAATTATCCTTCACTGTAGCTGCCAACCTATTATTTTTGCTACCGGCTTTAATTTTTTTTTAATTACACATTCAGAATAATTTGTCGCCGCGTTAAATATATGCCAATAAAAAAGGTTGAAACTATTAGGTGTATTATTGATGTTATATGCCACAAGTACGTGTGGTATGCCGGGGGATGCTACAGGATGATTCGTTATCCTAAAACATGCCGTGCCGTGCCATTGTCAGTGGGCGCTGGCCCTTACAGACATGGTATGATACGGTGTAGTGATCAGACATCTTGACAAGACTATGTCCTTGAAACTACTAATCTATCTTTTACAGTACAGAGTAATGTAAAAAATAATTCAATTTTAAGTGAGCACCGCGAAGTAGTTCCATGTCACACATTCAAGACTGTCCTTGTAGCTAATGTATGAATTATTCAGCTTTATGATTCAGCGGAGAAAAGTAATTAAGTTTTCCTTGGTGGAAGAGCGCGCTTGCGGCCAGTCCTCTGTTAATTAATCATCTGAGCCGTCTCTTCTCTCCACTTTCTGAAATAGGTTAATAATGTCTGTCTTTTTCGCATCCTTTCTGCCGTTTCCATTATTGAATAAGTAAATAAATAACTGCAAAATTAATTAAGAAATGGCGGTTTTCATTGAGAGAATTTCTTAAATATGCAAAAGGGAGCCAGTGTATCGTTGGAATGGAAATGCTAATTAATGAATATATGAAACAAATAAACAAGAAATATGAAAACTCGCTCTCTACAAGATCTAAAAATAAAAATTGTAAACTGATACTTACTAATCACCGTTTAACATATAAAATTAGTGCGTAGAAAAAATCGCGATGATCACACAACCATTACGACCATTAATTGTCCTAACAGGATTCGAACCCAAACCGCAGAGGTGTAGTTCCATCTAGATTATGTCAATAATATTTATCCATTGGTACTTATAACTAGGCCTGCTGATTTGGGCTATTATCATCATCATCATCATCAACAGCTCATATGATGTCCCCACTGAGGGGCTCGAGCCTACCCCACATTAGGGGCGATTAGGCCTTAGTCAACCACGCTGGCCAAGTGCGGGTTGGTCGACTTCACACACATCCTAAGAATTTCTTCATAGGTGTGTGCAGGTTTCCTCACGATGTTTTCCTTCACCGTAAAAGCGTCGATTAAACGTACATATGAATTCAAAATTTGAAAACACATTGGTACGTGGCGGGGATCGAACCAGTGCCTCCCGGGTGGGAGGCGACGCTCTTACGCACTAAGCCACAGACGCTTCCCAAGCTTGGGCTAATATTGGCTGATAATAATATAAATATAAAATATCAGTTAATAACACTCAGAATAACATATATCTAATTGTGGAACATTTATAAAAAAATAATTTTCGTCACTTTCTGGTACACGAAACGTTTTGTGTAACACAGACAAATGATTAGATAATTGTGTCTTTACTGAATGAAATGACTTTAGTTGTAGTAAATGATTTACGCAAATTAATTGCTCAGACTTGTAAACACGTGCCGCTTTGGGTTTAAGTCACGTTTTGCTTTCCACCTGCCGTCGTGTACACCGGTTACCGCGATACTAATTCAATTAATCCGCCTTTACCTTTATTCATATTTCGCATAGAAATCTGCGTATCAGTAAGTTTGAATTTTATGATAAATTGCATTTTTCTAATCCAAATCACTATTGATAGTAAACGCCTTTTTTACTTTTGTCAATTCAATTCAACTTATTTCATTTCTTACCAAAAAAACTTCGGGATCTCGTCGGTTGACGCCATGAGATGATGACCCCGCGGTGTCAATCGCATAAATTTCACACGGACACCCTTTTTGACTTCGCCGTTTGACACCAATGGTTCTACATTGGTGTTAAACAAAGAATATTTTTTGTAGACTTAATCGATTGACACCAACAAATGTAAGATTTCAACTTAATTGGTCATACTTGTACTGGCTATGCGAGCCTTTTTTTGTCGGGGAGGTCAAATGAATTTATGCATCGTACCTGCGGGGTGGTGCCAACCGCAGAGGATATGTGGGACGGCCTGACCTCCAGCGCGCTATTGCGGGACGCCTCGGGATCTGCGCACGTGAGTGCAACTACACCGAGACCGTCCCAACGCTGCCCGTCTAAGCACTCCTTGTGCACCAATTGGTGGCCAGCAGCCCACAGGGGCTACCGACTGACGCCAGCCCCTGTGGGCCGCTGGCCGACGCCGGCCTTATAGGCTGCCTCCTCAACGAAGGCTGCTCGACCTGGCGCGTCCTCCTGGAGCAGACTGGCTATGCGAGCTTACTACTTAGAGCAACGAAAATCTACATCATTCGGGAGCACGATGTCAATTGATAAAGTTCGAACTAGTTAAACAGCATTTGATACCAATCATTCCTATTGGCTAATTTAAAGTGAGTCCTTCTAGTTCATTTACACCGCGGTGTCAAAAAGGTCCTAGTTGGGTATGAAGTTTATATCCAGACAAAATCAGGTTGGGTTTCTAGTTATCATTATGAAAATGTTCTACAAATATTATATTGTTACACTGAAAGATATCACCGCCTACGTGCTTCATTGTGTTTATTTTTGATATAATTCGATCTGTTGTTGAAATCAAATCCTTATCTATGCTTTCTATGGAAATGAAGCCAACTCAATTTCTAAAGCAATTGAATAGGCACGAATTTTATTTATAGCCTAACTGGTTGTTATAATTGGTAAGCGTTTTGTCCTTTTGTGTATTTGTAATTTACGTAGACCTTCGGCACAATACACTAAGGATCCTTTTTCCCTGAACTCTCTCTTTCCCTTCCTTAACGTAATCACAAACAAACTGTGGCCATTCCAAGGCACACGGTGCATATGTACCTGTCCAAATTCGATTAGATGCCGTGTAGCACATAAATATCATGCATCAAAATATTATTAGACTTTTGAACAAGTTATATCTTCTATCATGGACATCGTGTGAATTGCTGAACTCAATACGACTTTTGAAGATAGAATTATGTTGAAATTGCCTAATTACGTTCATACTAAAACTGACGTGTGGACCGTGTATACTTATCCGTAAACATCTACATGAAATAGCTAATGTTATTCTAAATTGAAAAGTATTTTAGGATAAGCATGCGTCAGTTTCACTGAGTACGCTAGTAACATTTTAGTTCAATGATTACCACCTAATAACGAACACAATGAGGCAATATCAAGTATAGAAAACTACGCACACAAAGCTAAAGCACCATCGCACCTACAGACTAACACAACAGGTAATCTATTTTCGTTCCCTCCTACGTAACAGACAAAATGTACCGAACATTAGATACATTTTGTAACTAATAGTTGTTGCGAAAATCCTGAACGTTTAAATCCGATTGACGTAGCAGAGTAAATAACAAAACATTCCGACGTTTTCCTTTAATAAGATCCAGAGTACAATTTAGTTTCCCTTCATTAGTGAGGGACAAATCCTTTCACTACTATTCTCTTTCTAATTGCAGTATTAGGGGAGCTCGATGAGCTATTGTACAGCGTTTTGCCTTTGTAATGTTATACTTGAATCAAGAGAACTATTTCAATTAAAGGCTTTTGGAGAATAATTTGATATCTGTCTATTTTAATGAATATTTGGTTTCACTAAATAAATCTGGGTGAGATGATTACTCTCAATAATTAAAAATGAGGTAGGAAGGGACATAATCTTTGAGCTACTGGTTTGATCTTATGAGGTCTAGGGGTGCATTAAGAAAGGATTTTTCGAAATTCACCTTCTAAGGTGGTGAAGAGTGTGCAGTGCAAAGTTTGTATGGAAATCTGTCATTTTAAAAGTAAAATTCTTAAAAATTTTAGTTTAAGGGATAAAATTTTGTCCCGTCATTATTAAAGTAAAATCCATTAAAATTGTTATTTGGCGTTTTGATTAGAAATTAAGAAAGATTTATTTTAGGATTTCTATAAATCCTACCCTTAAGGGTATAAAGGGGGATGTAAATTTGTGTGTAAATCCGTAATTTTTAAGTAAAATCTATAAAAATTGGTTTGTTTGAAATAAAGAAAAGATTTTAAGATTTCTCGAAATTCTACCTTAAGAGGTATAAAATAGGGGACTAAGGTTTGTATGCAAATTCATCATTTTTAAAGTAATTTCCATAAAAATTGGTATATGGCCGGCCAGGTTAAATATTAAGAAAGAGACATTTTAGGATTTCTCGAAATTCTACCCTTAGGGGTAAAAAATAAGGGATGAAGGTTTGTATGTAAATCCGTCATTTTTAAGGTGGTCATTTTTAAGGTTTGTATAGCGAAACAAGATTAGTTAGAATATTTCAGTCGAAACTTCACAAAAGTACTTCTGAGGATAAATGAGTAAACAATGTATTTCAGATTTTTAAGAATTCAACCCGTAAAAGGATGGATTGATAAAGTCTGAAAATCAACAGGGCCTATTTTTTCGTTATTATTGAAGATAAAACCACGAAACTTTGAATTTAGGCACATGATAATAAATAAATGATTATTTATTCTAGCTGAAATCTGTCTATGTTATATGATTTATAGTAATAAATTAAGTACCCAAAAAAGTTATGTTGTCCTGAGTAAATATTCCACGCAGACGAAGTCGCGGGTGAAAGCTAGATTGTAATAAAGTAACGGCTTATTTGTGTTTAAATATGAACGAGCTGATCTGTTGTTACATTTTCTAGAAATAGATAAATTAATACGGACTCTATTATGGTGCCGAATAGCTGAAAACCGCTTGAAACATCGACAACGTTTTAGAATGTGACGTATGAACGTATATTTCATACGACAACTTCCGCTGTGGAGATAAGACTCAAGAATTTAGAAGAGAAACACCAAATATCCCTAATGGATTTGCAAGCGTTTTAATTCGATCAATTTTAAATACGTCAACAGTTACTATGATTTCCTATTTTATTGTATTTTTTGTTATATTTTTATATATGTTTGTTGTAATATTACCTTAATAAATAACAAGATAATTGTGTTGGTTTCATGGTAGTATTTTATATTTCGTCTGCCTAGGTAGCTACCCCTACTTTCCTCCATACCTCCATTACTCCATACATATTTTACGCTACCATGGTCAGTACACATCAAGCGGTCCAGGTTCGAGTCCATGTAGCGGCAAATGCTTGTGTAAAGAACCCGAAAATTTGTTCACGAGTCATGGTTGTTTATGTATTTATTTAGGTAAATTATTTACAAAAATATATAAATTATTATGTTTCATTGTCCATTATCTAATAGGCATAACAGAAGTTCATAATGATACTTAATGTTAGCTAGAAAGATAACCGTGTACTCAGTGATCACTCCTGACCAATGCCATTTTTATAAAATGGGTTACTCGACTAGCAGTCGAGATTTTTATGGTTCAGTACTTCACTATCAGCTGCCCAACTGTCGATAACAAGAAATAATGTACCCACATATCGATAACAACAAATAATGCACCACCCCCATAAATTGAGTAAGGTAGAAGGAAGAAGTGTCCCGATATTTTAATATCTTACTTAAGACAAGAAGTGAGCGCAGCACCCCGCACCTGCGTAGTATACTTAGAAAACATACAGAAAACGAAAAAAAAAACAATCTGTTAATTTTTCTCAACAAGATAAAGATTTTTTCTTAAATTTAACCTTCACGGTGTTAAATCTGCTGAGAACGCTAGTTTATCCCCATCGTAGTCTCAAAAAAACGAAATGAGATCTCTTTTCAACCTGTAATATTCAATGAAAAATTACTCTTTTTTCTGGGCTAAATAAAAACTGAATCAGGAAAGGTAATCTGCAATGAATGATCTCCAAGAGGGAAATTGATTTAAATGTCTTTTTCAAGAAAAATTAAACTTTACTTCATAGCTCGTAGTAATTGTTAAAATGGGTAAAGTGTTTACTAACAGAATATACCGTCTTGGTTATTATCTGAAATGAAACTCTATTGATTCCTATATCGAGACACGAGATCTTGTTTTATTTTAAGCTCGGGAGATCTCACAGCAGCCAGCTTTAGAGCCATAGCGAAAAAATACGTTATTTGAAGCAAGAAATAAATTCCAAAACGGGATTCAGCAACAATGTCTGTAACGGTTTGTTGTCAAAAAACGATGTTAAATATAATCTGAATTCAAGTGACCGTGAGAATTAATCTATGGTACACTAAAAAGAGCCAGGACAACTAGAAGTTAGTGACGATGACATAATAAAAGCATACATACATACGATCACGCTTGTCATCCCATGGAGGATTGAGAAGAGCTTTTAGGTAACATTTAGTTACACATAAAACCACATTTGGCAGTATGGGCCACGCAGTCCCTCCAATAGTGACATGTTGCCAACCTGTCGCCTAGACAAATAGAACACCTAACCCAAATCAAATCAAAAATATTTCATTCAACGTAGACTTTTACAAGTACTTGTTATCGTCATACACATGTAATTAAATTAATAACATTTATACTAAACTAAAGCTAAAGTTGGTTCAGAAAACTGAGTCTACTAAGAAGAGCCAGCAAAAAAGTCGGTAAATAACAAAAAAGTAGCAATCCTTCAGTAATCCAACAATCAAATACCAACAACCAGTACTGTACAGATATTTCTCTAGTCCGGGTTTACAAAATTAAATACATCTGGGTATTTTGGTTTAGGTACAAAGTGTAGGCACAGTCGGCAGCAATAGTCGAAGATTATAATGAAAACTAAATGAAATAAGAGAAAGCTCACATTTATAGGGTGAGTGTTAAATATCTTTAAAGATTTCTCATTTTCTTGCATTTTATTATGTTTATGATGATGGTGTATTATTTTATTTTATTTTATCATATCTTATTATAATAAAAAGCACTTATTCCACTGATTACATTCAATCCAAAAGAGACCGCATTTAAGCGCCTTTTTGGCACGAGTTCGGGGCCAAAACAACTATTTTTCGTATCGAGTATTATAATTAATTAGTATTCAGTTGAGTTGGTATCGTCATTTAAATTACTCTGTCAGTGTATCGCCATAGAAATTGTTATCGAGCTGTGACGCCGCACCGCTAACTGACGGATTGTTCTACATAGTTTTCAATCTTTAATAATTTGGCTTCAACCTATGCAGATGTCTAGTTGTAGTAATAATCTATACAAGCTTACAATACGATGTCACGGGCGTTGCCCACCCTTTTTCCTACCCAATCGGTATTGGGCATACTTATCGACAGAAACTAAAAACTCAAAACGGCTTAAAAATGTCCTAAGGATCAACAACCCCATATGCACGACTACGCGCTTAGCTACCGTGTTTTTACGTTTATTTTAGATGTTAACAGCTCTATAAAACCTACTGAATGCATTTCGTTGGGATCAAAAGGCTTCCCGTTTAACGGGGCCTCTACGGTATTACCTATACTTACCACAGAAATAAAATATAACTACAAAAGCCTTGGTTTCTTACCAGGGATAACCACAAAAATAGAGTTTATTTTTGTGGGTATTTTTCTTGTGACACATCCATTATGTAAATATTGTTATGTTTGGGAGTACGTTTAATAAGTTTCAATTCAAATAAACTTACTTACTCATTTTACGAAATACCCGATAAGTAAAAAATCAATCATTAGGCAATTATTGATTATGCAATCATAATCTAAATTGCCATATCCACCAAACACGCACTTGTTTGTGTCCTCACAATCCTGCTTAGACAAGACCTTGCAAGTTGGCAAAGTGAGGATTATCTCTAGCTATTTTTCCATCTGGAGTTCACGTTCGCTTACCATCAGGTGGAATGAACTCATTAGCTAGACCCTCTTTATATATTAAAAAAATTATACATTAATTCCCTAACTTGTATATTTATTAATACTAGTCGGTTAAAAGTGTCGACTCTTTTATTCAATCATAATTTATTTATTTAAACACTTGCATTTTTTTAGTTCTCTATATAAATATTAGGCCAAATCTCACATAATCCTTATTCCGCGCACAGTACCTACTTAGAAAAGGATACAAAGTTTTTTCTTTACCTCATAATGATTATACTATGTAGAATTACGAGTACAGCATGCATTGCGACAGATGTCTCATCAGCGCATTTAGACAGCGTGGCTTAACTGAACGATCTTCCGCCCCAACGCGCGGGCGGATCTCCGTTCACGAACCCTACTAATTTGGGATAAGTGCTCACGTAGCGGGCTGAACGACTACGAATGGGGGTACCTTTGAACTAGCTTTGACGCTCGCGACAAATAACCGGCGCACGCTCGATATATTTTTTATCTAACTACCCCCATTGTGAGTATTTGCTTCTGTGATTACAAGATGAATTAATTGTGAATTTTGAGAATCGCTGCTGGTAGGCAAGTTTGTGATTAAAGGAGAAGGTACACTTTAATCTTAGAGCGATATTAATACGACAAACCTTAGAAATTAGATCTTAAGAATGCCCTGATTATACTGATCAGGGAAAACAGACCCCGGCAAAGGATTCCACTCCTTTATCACAAGTTACCTGTTCAAATTTCGTATATGTATCTTTGTTGACTAACGAATGTTTTCATCTCTCTAATTTCATATCTAGTCATTTTCTCTATTTTTTTGCAGTCTGAAGAGGATTAAATTAAAAAAAAGCCGGATTATTTAGAATATCTCAGAATTTTCAACATCAATACTTCCTCTTGCTTCATTATGGGACTCTAATCATATGTCTATTTGTATATCTATAAATTATTATTTGATACCAATCGAATGAGCCCGAATACGACACCTGTCCTGTAATTTCTTAAGGAGATTACAGGTGATAAAAAAGTGAAGATGGCGCTCTGCGACGAACGCAATGAGGCCAGTGAAATAAAACTACACCTCAGCCGTTACACGCACACACATGTAACTAAACTACGAATTGCCATATACATAAAAACGCGGGCCGTGAGCCGGTGTTACAGTGGTAACATCGGTAGTAAATATAAAGACTATATGACAAGTCTTCCGCTTCACTTTTTAACTTGGTCTTTTTGAACATTAATTTCATACTTCGTCTTCTTTCAACATATTACTGAATCTGAGCTAAGAAAACTCCTGATCAAAATACCTTTCAAAAAATTCAAAATCGGATCATAAGTTTGGCAACTAAGATACGGGTCCACTTCACTTTTAAACTTATAACACCCCTCTTTTTTCGTCGATGGTTAAAAAATAAGCTTTAAGAATGGATTTGGCTAAAGCTACGATCAATAATATTAGCGCATTCGTATTCCCTCCAGAGTGCAGAGAAGCGACGTGAGTGCATTTTGTCGTCGAAGAAACCGGTGAGCCATTCCCGCCGCTGCATAAACACACGCTGAAACTGAACAGCTAAACCCTGATATCAGTAGGGATTGAAACGGGGATCAGTATTAATTGAATCGGTATCATTTCGCTAATAGGTATCTCTAGAGTGCCACGTTTGTTTGGGAATACCTGTAATATTTAAGCAGAACAGTTAGAATTATTTTAGTGAAATTCTCAACATTGGAATAATGTAGGTAGTTGTGGAAATGGAACCTATTAAATTCGTTCTAGTCTTTCGCAATTAACCATTTAAAAGCTCATGAATACTTAACAGGTTGTCGAAAATAATAAATAAGTACCTTCAATTCATGAATGTGTTCTTTATTCATTCTCACTTCAGACATTGTTGTAACATAAATAACAATTCTAAGAGAATGTATCTTGAATATTTAAGTGTATTTGTTTTAATAAATAATATTTATTGCATACCATTAATACATACATATCCATAGTTAATAATAATAATAATATATAATTCTACGCTCACACCAATTATCTGGCCCAAATTAAGTGTCATTAAGAACTTGTGTTAAGGATACTATAGATAACGGACATTTTTTTATAAACAATAATTTTTAGATATGTTTATAAATAAATATATAAACAATATGACTCAACTCAACAAATATTCGTGTTCGTCACACAAACATTTGCCGCTATCAGGACTCGAACCCGTTCCGCTTGATGTGTAGGCAGCTATATTGACCACTCCATCAAGACGGCGTCTCTGTAATGGCGATAGTAATCCTAAAAGGGGTTAGGAAGACTTTGGGAATTCAGTGCCTCCAATAGAGACAGGTTGCCAGCCTGTCGCTTACAGAAATGGGACACCTAACCCAAAAAGTACCTAGCAATTCAGTAATCCAAGAAACAAATACTAACAACTAGAACATAAATTCCACTCTATAGTATTTCTGCACTACTGCAGTCCGAGTATCACCACGACCATCAATAAAATTAGGTATAAGAAGAAAATACAAAATGAGGAATACTAACTTGCGCACGGTTTGGTAGTGCTTGTTTTAAATATTACCTAGATGACTTTAAATTAAGCTGGTTTCTTCAAAACGATACCAATACTTAACTGTGCTTTTGCACGTCGCACTACTCAAGTCAAACCGCGACGCAACAGCAGATTCCTACCAGCTTTGAATATAGATGTTTTATAAACACGAGCGAAAACAAGCGTGTTCTTGCTACAATTTTTGCGAGCGTTTGAATTTTTTCTAGATTTGAGAGCAATTTTGTTAAAGTGACGCGTTTTATGACGCCCCAGCGGCGGTAGGAGTGCCACCACCGCATGTGGCCGGGTTATGCTAAACGTTAAGAGTACAACGAGAATTACGAAATCTCGAAATATATTTCTGGCAACATCTGTAGGTAAATGTATGCATAGCCCAGTGCGCCCGTATATCACGGGAGCGCTACGAGCTTCGATACGGCTCCGTCGTCCTGTAACGGAATGAGCTAAATCAACATTCCAATTCGACACAGAATCTGTATGAAGTATGAAAATGATTCGAAAATAAGTACGATAAATGAATTTGTGTAAAAATAAGGTCTCTTGGTAAAATATGCTTGTTTTTTGTGTAACCGACTTTAGGTTTAATTTATTGTAGTTTGGTATTCATTTATGAACTAAACTTTGTGCCAATCTTTACCTTTTAAGCAATTATCGATATAATTATGATGTTCTTGACGACTGATTGGAAAGTTTTAATTTGACATCGTATTATTTTACACATAAATTTAGTATTATTACTTACATTGTATATATTTTACATATTTATACATTTATTAGAATTTATTCCTTATTTGAAATTTTATAATGTTTAGATTTTAATAAATATATTTTTTGTACATCTTCCGAGGTAAGACATGTTAGTACTAGAATTATACCTAAGCTTGTAAACATGTTTCTGACAATTAAAATTATCTTTATCTTTAGATGTGAGTATTACATCGGTTGACTTTTAGGTGAGTTTATCCCGAGTTTTTGATGTAAAAACACGTGTTGGCAGACTCCATTTTTAACTCAAATCAACCGTACAATTTTTATTACTTAAGTTACATTTTCACTTGACATTGGCAAAATGCGTACGTCTAATGCGACGCGACGCCATTAATTAAGAATAGAATAGAATAGACTTTTAGGTGACAGCCTGCTTTAAAGAAGTGACAGGTTTAACTGTTCAGGTGAACTGTTCAGGTAAACATGAACGTGTATAGTATGGAAACCTGCGCAGTTCTGCGCCATACACGCTCATGTTTACCTGAACAGTTCACCTGAACAGTTAAAACTGTCATGTAAACCTGAGCGTGGGTGGCCTGCTTAAGACACTGTATAATAGTCCATACTGTCAGATGTGGCTTTGTTACCTGAATGATATCATCTGTCATTAAATCCAAATGTAACCTAAAGCTCTGCTCAACCCTTTTTTATGTTTTTGTCTTAAAGGTCAAAAGGTTAAACGGTCAGTCAAATGACTCCAATCTACCTCATGGTAAGCAGAAGTGGAGACCAAAGACATCTAGTGCGAGAGATAAAGCCTCGCACTATCTACCCTCGCCTTACTGAGCTGCAAGGTGCTTGTTCACGCCTCTTTTGAATGACCCAGGATTATAGGAAGGAGGGAACACGTTGTGGTTGCAGTGAATGCCATTCATTTCTTGATTGTGCTACAAAGAAACGAGTTGCCAAAGTTCTCAGTTCGCATTGGAATGGTAGCCACAGTGACACCGTAAGACAGCACGCGTAGTCTTTAAAAGAAAGGGAGATGGTGGAAAAAAGCTCCTCAGGACAATCACCGTGGTACAGACGGTATGCAGTCAATGACGCAACATTGCGACACTTTTGGAGAGACACAAGATGTTGTTCATCTCTTCGCCGATGATGCGAGTTGCGTGAGGCTGTAACCTATCGAAAGCATCGAGTAGGTAAGTACCTACTTGGTGGATTATTAATGTGATTGCATGTCTGTACTTATAATCATATAGCACCCCCTTACATTTTGTTGGTAATTTTAGAACCAAGACAAAATTAGCGACTTTAGAAAATCAAAATTTTCACTAAAGGGACACGCAATAATAATAATATAATATAATTATAATAATGTAATATATTTACCACGCTCACACCAACTATGTAGCCCAAATTAAGTATTATTAAGAACTTGTATTATGGATACTAGATAACGGACAATTTATATACATAATAGTATAGATGTTTTTATAAATAAACTTAAGTAAATACATAAACAACCATGACTCGTGAGCAAATGTTCGTATTCATCATACAAACATTTGCTCCTACCAGAACTCGAACCCAGACCGCCTGATGTGTAGGCAATGTTACTGACCATTCCACTACGACGGCGTCAAATATTATTTAAAACTACAAACATTGCAAAAGTGGTTCAGTGTTTGCTACTTTCATACGGAACCTATAAAACGAACATTGTAAACACTCTCTCTGCATATAACGGAAGAAAAATTTTAAAGGAAAATCTTGTCAGAAAATAAACCGACGATATTAAATTTCCCTCCCGTAAGTACGCTACTATCGACGTAATAGACAAAACAGATGTTGTGATAATAAACACTTTATCGACCGAACGTTGTCCCAAGAGTGGCGACGAAATAAATGGCCTTTAATTTAGACGTGAGAAAGAAAAGAATCGCCCCCACGATACGGATAATGTCTCCGGAGGCCTCAAGCCTACGTCATACTGTTTCGGATAATAACAGAATCGGACCCAGATTTGTATCTTGATTTAATGTTATGTTAGTCTGAATTCGTTTCGGAGAGCGAGCTGGCGGTTTTTAGGTATGGAAAATTGTGGCGGTATATCTTATTTTATCATCTGGAATAACCTACGATGTACGTTTGACGCTGTAAATTCTAGAACTGTTACAATATTTACAGAATCGTGTTAGTGAAAAAGGTTATATTCGCATTCTCTTAACGTAATAAAATGTTTCGGAAATTCTGAATTCTTTATTGTTTAAGGACGCTTTGAGCAGTTTTAACTTGAAACCCGAAAAATTTATTTCGTCATATGACAAGGCAGTCTAGCATCCAGCTGTCACCAACGGTAATAAACCATGAAGATTTTTGGCCTTTAAAGGCAATCTTCAAAGAGTACTTTAGGTTGGGTCCTTGAAATGTTTGCTTGGCAGTAACATATTACACCTAAGCTATGCATAGTATAATAATAATGATTTAAGTAAAATAATTATTCGTCCCGAAATGGTGGTAGGGCTTTTGACGATTCAAAAGTACTTAGCAAAGTCCATTTAAATAAAGAGCTTTTTCAATTCATTTCATAATATGGTGCCGATGACTTTGCAAGCAGCCCGTAAGTTCTAGTAAGTTTGCCGCTGACGTATGGCGTAAAATTAAAAAAATAAGTGCGTGGCCATCATTTTCAAATCAAATCAAAAATATTTTATTTAACGTACAATTTTTCAAGTACTTGTTGACGTCATACATAATTCTAATTAAATTAAATAAAGGATAAAAAATATATACTGGATTAAAGCTAAAGCTCGTTCGGAAAACTGAGACTACTGTGAAAAGCCAGTAAGAAACTCAGTACGCTGTTGTCCCTTTCTAGTTAATAAGAAAATAATTGTGAACACAGTACACTTAATATACATAGCAAAAACCCTAAACTAAGTAACAAAATAAAAAATAATACATTAGCTAAAGACATTAATAAATAATAATATAATATAATAATAATATATTTCCACGCTCACACCAATTATCTAGCCCAAAGTAAGTATCTTTAAGAACTTGTGTTATGCATACTAGATAACGGACATTTTTAATATACATAATATTTTTAGATATTTTTATAAATAAACTTAAATAAATATATAAACAACCATGACTCGTCAACAAATACTCGTGTTCATCACACACAAATATTTGCCGCTACCAGGACTCGAACCCGGACCGCTTGATGTGTAGGCAGCTATACTATACTCAAAAATCTTGCTTTTAGTCACTCATAACTAGTATAGATAAATTTCATTTCCAAGCGTTATCATCGGCAATGTAGAGATTAATCCTGTAATTTGCTATAGATAATATAAAAGTTTGCTTTATAAAATTCTTAAATTTGGTATCTGTTAGCTGTCACTTCCTCCGGTATTTTTTATAGAACGTTATACCACAAAGTTATATCCTATAAGTATCCTATAGTGTTTATTTCTGAGGTTTATTTATTACTCTGGGCTTAAACAGTTCCCTAAAAGATTTGTTACCTTTGGCAAGGGTGAATTTCAGCACATGAATTCTATTAGTGTTAAAATTATGATAATTAGCAACTAAAGATTAATGAAAGGATAAAAAAATATGCTATATGTTAATTATTAAAATAATACAAATAATATATACATGCAGTCTCTGCTATTCTATCCCGAAAAGCCCAGCAAAGTTAACACCTTACATCTGAATATTCGGTTATATCCTCCATAATCCCAAAGGGTGACATGAAAAAAGTATTTTGGCCATTATAGTGTCTACTATTTTTTATGTAACTTAAATTGTCTCCTCTCTTAGACTAACGTATTACGGTACATTCCAAACCCTCTCAATAATTCAATACAAGACGTTGGAAAAACGTTGGTTCGCGTTGAAATGGTATGTTTCGTTAGAAAAGGTCGGCTTTAGCGAGGCCAGCAACACGGAGCTTTTTAGGTCCAACCCCTTTTAAATGGAATGACTGAAACTCAAGAGTCCACTTAATGTTATTCAAACGAATACAAAATTGAAGCTATCCAATTGTAGCGCACGTTTGTTTTACTTACCTGCATATTATTTTCTATTTTATTATTATTGTATATGGTTATAAAACCATCATTGCTATTACAGTATAATTATCTTAAGAGATCTGATTGGCCATGACTGACTGTGTGCGTAGGGAAATTAGGAAATCAAGGATATTTTTTTTTTTTTTTTTTTTTTTTTTTTTTTTTCATATTCATATTCATTTCATATTCATATTACGAAAGTCTCAGAAGAATTCAATATTCTCGCTTAAACTTGTTTAGTGATAATGAAACAATACTAATTATAATATCAGAGGGCCTAGCCAAGTGGCCAATCGATTGCACCCAGCGTTTAACGAAAATAATATAATGTATGAAACTAACGTGTTACTGAGAAAGCTCTATGGCGATCGTCGTGTCAAATGTATGAGCAGTCAAAAGTTGTTATTTCGTTCGATAGAAACATTGTATCCTTAGCCAAGTTGTATCGTTAATTGAGAAAAGTATTGTAGGTACATAATATTAGACACCCCCCACAAAAAGTGCACCCATCTTTGCGTGTGATTAAATAAATTTAAGGGACAATTCAATGCAAATATAAAGGATCAAAAACATGAAATATTTGAGAAACGATATAAAAACAAATAAAACTATACGTAGACTAAAATATATACACATAGATATACAGACTATTTACACAGTACATAAGTAATATTATAAAATTTAGAATTAATCGAAACAGTAAGTCAGAAGTTCTCGTTCTTTATAATTTGAACGGAAATGTAAGTATTTGAAAGAGCCATAACAACTTTTTAAGACATTCCTGGGCAACAAAACTTTACCCGATAGACATGGCGGTCAATAATTGGATTTAGGGTCCTTCGAGAACATTCTCTCGAAATAGGTATGAGTTCGACAAGATTTTAATTGGCTAAAAAAGTTCTTAGAGTGGTTTTAATCCCAAGACACTGCGAAATCTGTCATGTATTCTTGGTATTGAAGCTTTATCGTCATATTTAGAAGAAACTTGAATTTGTACTCTTTTAACCTTAGGTTTGCAACCACCGTGCTTCGTTACGTAGCGCGAGTCTGTAGATATTGATATTGTATATTATACAAGTTTTTTTTTATTTCACAGATTTTTTAATGTCACAAATGCGGCAAACTAATTTTCGAACTATAGCAACCGGTAGCTAATTGTACAACGGCAACGCGACTGGTACTAGTTGCGGTAGTTTTGGTATTACGGAAACAAAACGCATAAACCAGCGCCACTCGCAATTAAACGTTCAACTAATGGCAACTATGATTGCGATTACTTATTACTTTATGTCAAAAACTATTATCTTATTAAACATTGTATTTTTGTTGTTTTTTATATAGATGGGAATCAGTTAACACCACACAATTATTAATTATTAATAATCCAACACAAATGACCAGTCCATATAACCATGTACAGCTAAATAAACTAAACACCTCAATAATTGACCAAAGCAACTACAAACAATTACAATATGACTAGTTGTTAGATCATCATTTTCTTCTTATTTTATATGAATGGTGATCGCGACACATAAAGATTACGCATAACGCCAATATCAAGTGAAAATGTACTTAAAGGAACCGACAATTGTACGGTAGATTAAGTTTAAAATGGACTCTCTCAACACGTGTTTTTGCAACAAGAACTCGGGGGAAACTCTTGTTAGATCATGTTCGCCATTGTTCTCACGTCACTGTAAAAAAAACCGTTTCGTAATACCAAAATACAATCAGTCGCTGTTCCCAAGTGTTGACATTGCACTTTTAGATAAGTTGCCGCTTGGGGCGGTATCGTAGCAATGTACATTCCGTAGTACGAATTTAGGTTTTGCTATCAATAATTGTACAATTATACAACTTACGACTGTCACTTTAAGATCGCTAATAAGACTGTAGGTGAGTCATGTTTGTGTATACATGAACTTTGTTTCTGTGCACGTCCCTACTACAGTCTACACATATTACATACAGGATCTCCTAGTACGGATGCCAGTCTCTCACATAGAATATTAAAATAATATTGTACTTTAGGTTAAGCTCATTTGTACTTTTTCTGCGTGAGAGAAGAAATAAAGATAAAGATATTATATTTTTTTTACAAGTAGATGACAAAAAAGTTGACGGATCACCTGGTTGTAAGTGGATACTGTCGTCTATAAACACCTGCAATAACAAGAATAAAATCACTTGGTATTGCAGGTGCGTTGTCATCCTGAAGCTTAAGATGAAATGCCTTTCATGCCCAGTAATTACCCTGGCTATCTTTCCCCTAATCCAAAACACAGCAAATTGCTTCACGGCTGCAATAGAAAAGGCGGTGGTACCTACTTAGATACGAGTTGAATTTTTCAAGTGGGCGTGGATGGCAAAATCCGAAAATATGAGGTATAGCGAAAAGTACTCAAAGGAGTCTCGGGCCCCATTTTGATAAAAACTATAAATGCATCATTGGATTTTTGAAAAATCAACAGTTAACTAGTTCAGGTGTAATGGTAACGTAAGAAAAATAAAAAAGTATTTGGTTAAAAATGAGGTCTTTCCTTAAGTTTGTCGTATATCATTACTTTCAATTTGTTTCTTATTAGCTACACCATTGAATGGTGTAATAATACAGATTGTCTTTTTTGCTGTCAAAATCAACGGGTTCGATTCCTGGCTAGGATATTGATTTTTCAAAAATTCAAATGATGTAATTTTAATTTCAAAAAGGACCTTGGTGGGTCCTCTAGCCTGTACTGTAATCTCCCTAGAACCTTTCAAGTCGGCGAGCATTTCCCGCAGGAACCTCTCTACCGATTAGTATCTCGATGGCTTTCTAACCGTAAGGGAGCGGTACACCTTACTTGTCGCGCCAGTGGACCCATTGTATGTTGTCGGTTTTTGAGTGTTAGCAGGCCTGTCGTACATAAGTTTTCTGGCAGCGCGAAGATGTGAATAAATTAGCAGTAGGAGCAGGAAGCAGTAAGGAATTTGTGGATACTAGATAACCTGGAAGTGGCAAATGTTCGTGTTCATCACACAAAAAATTGCCACTACCAGGATTCGAAGCAGGAACGCTCGATGTGTGACAGCAGTACTGACCACTCCACCACGCTGGCGTCACGCTAATGACATATCGCTTGGATGCAAATATGACCTTTGCAAATCACCGATAGAAAAGCAACATTATTTCCACAGCTCACAATATGCTGAACAAAATTTCATTTAGCTAACCTGCTGTATGCTTTTCGTCTTTGGCTATATCTTTGAAAAAAAAAACGTGTAGAATGGTTTTAAATTGCTCTACAAATTCCATAATCTTAGTGTATAGAGTAATCACATTCTCCTTACAATTTTTTTGCTAAAACAGTTTCTTCATTCCGGTAGACAGCACTTCATCGTAGTAGAAACGAGCACAAAGAAAGCCATAATCGCTACGTGCCTCATTTGTTTCATGGCATACGAAATTGTTTAAGTATAAAAGCACAGCATCAGTTTAGTCGACTGGCAGTTACATACTGCCCGAATTAGGGAGTGCCGGTTAATAAAGCCTTTGTGCCGCGACCAAGGCAGTATTTCAGCGAGTGTAGGACTCAAATTGGCCTCTACTTTTCCGCCAACCCGCAATTAACGCGCCGAAGTATCCGGAGTTGGAGAACGGGATTAAATAAAAAAGTACAGGAACCTCGTTCTGTAGTAGAATATTTTGTGTTGCTGTTGCAAGTGAAGTGTCTAAAACTACGTGAAATTTTTTAACTTGTGAATGATTTTCGTTGCATAATATACACAGGATAAGGTCAATATATACGTAGTTCGCGTTAGTTTACCTAGAAACATGCGGTATGTATCTAAATGGACAAATAGAAAAATAAATGGAACCACATGACAAGCACCAGCTTCCAAACGTTAAAATACTCTTAAAAATTGGTACATCCAGTAAAGAGTTAGTAGGTAAACTTTTTTTGAAGTCGTTTAAAAATAGAGGACAAATAGATCTAAATAGAGCCTTAATATAAGTATATGCTCTGGATTTTGTGAAATGTCAAAATGTTATTTCTGTGCCAGGTAAAGATTAATAGTTCGTTTATTGGTCAGGCAGTAATATTACCTATACCCAGCCTATACCAATGATTTATATTATTACTAGTAGTAATCCCGAAGTATTTATCACTTTCACGGTAATCCATCAGGAGACGCATTTTTGAATCATTCGAAGTGAATCTTAATTCATGCACAGAAAGCAAAACGTATACGAAATTACTTTCTATTGCTCCCAATTTTACGTATTTTTGAAACATTAGAAATGAGTGTTGCCCTTAAACTCGAATCTTATAACATTTTTAATTTCATGCAGAAAAACTAAAAACCGGAATGCCATAACTCGTTGATGTTAGGAACTGGTAATAAGTTAGAAGGAAACGGAACGTAAATTAAAAGTTATAATGTCACTGTCAGTCATTTAATTTTCTACTGGTAGAATATCGGAAAAGAGTGGGTCGGACCCTCCGGATCACTCGTTGCAAAATTTACGAGTATGAATGTTCAAAAATAGCGATTTTAGAGATTCGCATACGAATCTTGCGATTTCATACACGATTTGGAATTGTGATGATTCAAAAATGCGCCTCTTGGATCCATGCTATACAATTAATGTATTCACAGCGAACTAGCCGCTCGAACTTGTAATGCCGGAACTGGGGTTATACCTTGACCTTAAAAAAAATCACAGTCAACTCACAGTACTTTTTTGTGGGGTTGTGTTTCTGTTGGAGAGTAAGGTTGCGTGCGATTATCAAGTCCGTGTTGCAAGCGTCTATAGGCTACGGTGACTATTTACTAGCAGGCAAACCGTATGTTTGTCTGCCAACAAAGTGACATATAAAATCTCATTATGGACTTTGTGAATAAAGGAATCGCCTCTTTTTCAGACGCTTATATCAGTTTTACCTGTATGTTTGTAACTCCTGTATGTTTGTATGTAACTGACTCGCTTGGGCTCAATTTTGACCCCCTTTAAACGATCAGATTTCCTTTAAATATATTATAGTCTTATCAAAGACCGATGACATTACAATAATTCGATTAGAATTATCCCATTATCCTGATTAGAATCGCCAGGACTAATAAATTGAGCGTAGAAATAATATATTTCTACGCTCAGACCAATTATCTAGCCCAAAGTAAGTATCATTAAGAACTTGTGTTATGGATACTAGATAACGAAAAAATGTACATAATAATCTAGATATTTTATAAATAAACATAAATATATGTATAAACAACCATGAATCATGAACAAATATTCGTGTTCATCACACTAACATTTGCCACTACCAGGATTTAAATCCGGACCGCCCGATGTGTAGGCAGCGTTACTGACCACTCCACCACGACGGCGTCAAGTATATCTAATATAAGTACTTTCATCGGCGGTTATAATTCGCACTAAAAAGTGGAAAATAAAATAATAGTTAAAAAAAAAGGAAAAGACACGCTTTTATATTAAATCGGACTAAAAAGTGAAAAGTAACGTTTTAGTATAGAAAATAAATGACGAACAAAAAGTATAATTATTATTTCGAAAAAAGCGTAGGGTACTCAATTTAATTGTACCGATCGAATATTTTCAAGAACTAATGTTATTGGGCACCCTACGTGTTTCTCTAAATAATAATTAGGTACTTACTTATACTTTTCGATCATCATTTAGTTTCTATACTAAAAAGTTATTTTTTACTTTTTAGTCCAATTTAATATAAAAGCGTGTTTTTTATTTTTTTATTACTATGAAAAAGAGTCGATGCTACGAACCGTAGCGGTTTGTAGCCGTTCCGTAGTCCTCATAGTAAAAAAAGGATGCGGTCCCTTTCCGAGCTGATAAGTGTGTTACGACCTTAATACTGAACTGCTACTAATCTTATTGCGTGTAATAAAAGAGTTTAGCAGCGTTCTGCTTTGTTACGGGATTAAACTGTGTCAAATATTTTTCTGCACAAGAACGACAAAGAAATAGATAGATGCGTTTGTCGATCGATTCTGTTGATCGACAACTTCATGCTTGCACTAGTGATGTCATAGAAGACAACTTTCTTCTTTTAGAGCTTTTAATATTTTTTTATCGCGCTTTATCTTTCTCACATGTTTAATCTTATTACCTTAAGTTTCAACTGAAAATTCCTTCAGACTTCTTACCTGATTTCCATGAAATATTCTGTCTCGAACAGTATTGTGTACGTTATTTATAGCTTCTCGTTAAAAATTACTTTGTGAAGTGTTTTGCCAGGAATTTTTTGATGCTTTGAGAACGAAATTCTATCATCTAATAACTACGTAACTTCATAAATTTGTACTGTAATCTTCTACCATCATTATATTTGTCCATAAATTATATGATTAAGATAACTTTTAAAATGCTTTTTTTATTTAGAAATAAGTAACAAGGTTTTAAAAAGAAGTTTATATGGTAGCAATTTTAATTTCTTCTTTAGGAAGAATTTTACTGAACACTTCTGATCACAATTTAAATTACTATGATAATGTATAATGCAATTAGATTATGGTAGTTATAATAATAATAATAATAATAATAACTTTATTAGCCATAAAAATACAAGTAACTGTTACATTAATGAATGTAGGTACTTATAATTAGTTATGAGTAGACAATTGTAGGTAACAGTTAAACAATGTCCACTACCCTCCGCACTAGTATAAAACTGTATTGCGGCAGTGTAGTATTCACCGCAACCATTGACCATTTTAACTTGCCACACGCACAGCATCACGTACGCGCAGTTGGTAGCTCAATTAATACTGGTGATTCAGAAACCTTATATTATAGTACATGCAAAAATGACAGAACAGAATTATCTTTCACCTAACTAAATTAATCCAAATTAGAAAAATGTTTCTTACTTAATGTTCTATTATTGTAGGAAGTAACTTAAAAGTAATTTTTTTTTTGTGTCAACATAGTATAATATATTTTATTTTATGTAATATTTGTATACAATTTATATTTTATTTTTATGTAGATTAAATATTTATAGATATGTAAAATTTTACAGTATAATCAAGCATGTTTTCTTTATGTAAATAATAAATAAATAGATAGACTGTAGCACTTAAAATAAGTTATAATATATATCAATAAGTGTATAAATATATATAAATACAAATTTAATTTTATTATTATTCTTCATATGTGTGTATGTTTGATCTTAATTTTGTACGAAATTCTCAGTAGCGTTATAATCTAATGTAAGTAAGTAGTCGGTAATTAATGCATTGAATATATAATTACATTTTTCCCTTAATGTAGGCATGGTTACACTAATTTTGTCATAAAGTCGAGGCCCCAGATAGCACAGAAAGCCCCGAGCCATAGTGGTTCTGGGATAAGTAATACGGTACACAGTTGGAATCCGTCTTTTTATAATAATTGGAGGAGGTATGATTTTATGTTGTCTAAGTAACACAGATTTTATAAATAGTTGACGGACAGATAGCACAGAAAATTCGTCATATAGTTTTTTTGTTGGGTATCGCATAGGCTTGGAATTTATAACTTTTATTATAGCTCTTTGCGCCCGTTCCACCTTAATTAGATTAGTTTTCTTAGCGCCCCCCCAAGCTGTTATTCCGTACGTTATTATTGATTGACACAATGAGACATATATCATTCTGATGATAGCCCTATCTTTAATGTGTTTTATTTTCTTGAGTATGCTTATAATTTTTCTTATTCTGGAACTTAAATGTTCAATTTGTCTCTTCCAATTTATATTCCGATCCAGTACTACACCCAAATACCTTTATTGTACACTTTCTAAAGCAGTACAGTTGCAAAGAGAGTTATTATTACATTTATGTAATATTACACTTAAGTTTGATGGTTGTTTGTTATTATATATGCTGAATGTAATGTATTTAGTTTTATCCATATTTAGAGTAAGGATGTTATGACTAAGCCAATTAGATACATTTCTAAGCCCAACCTCACTGGATTCTTTTACTTCGGACCAAGTGGGTGCATCAAAAATAAGTACCGTATCATCTGCAAAAGAAAGTATTTTTCCATTTTTTATTTCCGTATTGGTAAGGTCATTTAAGTAAATTAAAAACAGGGTCGGCCCAAGGACGGAACCTTGTGGAACCCCATAGTTAATGTCAATAAACTCACTAGTTACTCCGTTGATACAAACTGCCTGTGTTCTTTCACTTAAATAAGATTGAAAAAGTTGAAGTGGAACCCCGCGTATTCCTGCCATTTCCAGCTTACGTATTAGTATGGGGACGGAGACAGTGTCGAACGCCTTTGATAGATCCAGGAAGATTGCTAGGCATTTCCTGTTTCCGTCAAGTTGATTAACTACGTGATTTGTTAAATTCTCAATTGCATTTGTGGTTGATAACTTTTCCCTGAAACCGAACTGATTAGGTGAAAAGAAATCGTTGCGTTCAAGATAGCCGGTTAACCGACGATGCAAAGTTTTCTCCAATATTTTGGAAAGTACAGGCAACAGTGAGATGGGCCGGTAATTGCCAACCCTATCTGCATCCCCATGTTTGTGAATTGGTATGATTACCGATTTTTTTAGCGATTTCGGAAAGATTCCAGTTGAAAATGATAAATTACAAATATGGGAAATTGGATGGGACAGCAGTTCGACGCCCAACTTATAGAACATAGATGACAAACCATCCCACCCCGTCGATGAGGTTGATTTAAGAGCCATTATGATATTTTTTATCTCATTGGTATCAGTAGGCAGTAGTGTTAGGGATCCTGGAGGCGAGCGTTTTGATGTAATGTTTTTAACTAATTCGGTTTCGTCAGTATTTAAATTTAAAAGTGTTGTTTCAGCTAGTGATTTACCCACACTTGCAAAGTATTCGTTCACGTGGTTGACGGACATCACTGGGGTATTTTTAATGTTGAGTAGTTCATTAGCTGTTCTGTTTTGAGTATCTAGATGACAAATCTTCCTTATGACACTCCATGTGGCCTTTATATTATTTTTATTTTTAAGTAATTCTGAGTTTTCATATTGAGCTTTTACACTGTGTAGTAAATTATTACAGTGGTTTCTATACCTTCTGTATGTCACGCGTAAAATTAAATTGTTTGGATCTTTTTTTTGCTTTTGATGTAATTTGTCTCTCCATTTAATACATCGTAATAACCCTGGTGTTATCCAAGGCCTGATAATGGTTTTCCTATTAGAAACAGTCCGGGTAATTGTATATTTAGTTATGGCTGATGAAAGTATGTTAAGAAACCTACAAGTTGCTACCTCAGGGTCGATACTGTTATAAAATTCTGACCAGCTCACTTTGCTTAGATCTTCAATAGCTTTTGCATAATCGATTGATTTTACGGTTTTGGATATTTTACGTTGCAAGATATTGTTGTTTAAAGATAGAATAATAGAGGAGTGATCAGTGATACTTGTATCATGTAGGTACCAGAGTAGTCGCTGTGTTACCTACTTTTAAGAAACAGTGGTCTAGACAAGCTGAACCACGAGTGGGGTAAACATGACTGGGTAACATGCCATGGCAGGATAAGAGATCTAGATAGTTGGACGATCTCGAGTCCGAGTTATCCTCTCTTATGTCAATGTTAAAGTCTCCTGCTAGAATAACATTTTTAACATTCTTAATTTTACTCAGTGCCTTGTCAAGTGAATTTAAAAATTCGTCTATATTATACTTTGAAGGTGATCTATAAATTGCATATATTATAAAATGCTCATTAATTTTGACAATCAAACCATCAGCGTCAACCATTTCGGGTTCATAAGCATACACGTTAAGATTTTCGTTGACATAAACAATAACCCCACTATTTTGATTAGTGTGATTAGTAGTTGTATAGGCGATGTAGTTAGGAATTCTAGGTACGTTCATTAAATTTAGGAGCCAACATTCTGTCAATACAATAACGTCAATTTTAGATTTTAGTCTTGCTAAATGTAAAATGAGATCATCAATATTACATGCCACACTTCGAATATTTTGTACAATAATGTTGAAGTTTCCAGCCATCTTAACCAGCATCTCTCTGCAATTATCAATGTCGTCCACTAGCAGAGCATTTCCAACATTGACATTGCTGTCAATGTCAGTATTTATATTTTGAATGTCACCTGTCATTTTTATACGATAATATTGTTGAATAAAATAAGAAAATAACTACCCAAGAGACGACATCGATAAACACCCCTAGACACAGATAAAAGAAGCTGTTCACACACCTAGCTGGACGAATAATTAATTGATCCAAATAGACTATATGATACATTAGATAATATACTATTATTATGGATATATATTTATTGTAATATATTAAACGTGATAAATGTAAGTAAATATTATGGTACTGGTATATTGACACAAATCCTAACCTAATTAGATATAAAAAAGCATAAAAAACAGGCATGCACTTAACTCTAAAAAATATCTTCTTTTTGAAACTAGTCATGTGTACACTAGATAGTCAGTCAGACCGATTTTTCATCTTTAGATCTTCTATATCTTGAGCACTATATATTCTAAATGCTGGGGAACCGTCCTCTTTGCGCAACATTACATTTCCTTTTGAGACCCAGCAATACTTAAACATCCCTTCAGCAACTAGTTTCTTTCCATGGGCTAAGAGCATTTTTGTTGTGGGTGTCAGTTTGTCAGACACGTATATTGGCTGCGATATCATCCCTAGACCCAGATTTCCACTATTCAATTTCATATCTTTATTTTTTACGTTATATGATCTGATTGCCTTTAAAATGTCGGTTTTTTTGTTAATATCTTTGACTTTTACAATAATCGGAGCGTTCTCTCTGCCTCCTCGGTAAACTTGCTTCAGATCATTCACGTCAATTTTTAAATTAATTTGCTTTAGCACCGCAGTTACGACTTCAGTTACGTTTTCATTTTCTAACTTTGGTACATTTCTTATCTCAATAAACTTCCTCAAGCTATTTTTCTGCATATTATTTAATTGTTCTTCTAGAGAATAAATTCTTTTATGGGAATTAATACAATCTACCTCTAACATTTGAATCCTCTCCTTCAGCTTCTCTTGTCCTTCTCTATTTTCGTTCAGCAGTCTTTCTATCTCAATATTGCTCTCAATTAGTTTTGTGTTATTTAGTTTTAAATCATCTATTGCTTTATTTAGACTTTCAAATTTATCTTCTTGATTCTTTTGAAATTTATTTAACATGTTTCTCATTTCTTCGCAAAAGTCATGAAAGTTTTCTTGTTCTGGATGTTTTCTCTTCCTAATATTAACGCTATCGGGGTATTCAGTATCGTCCTGAATACTTAAATTAGGTTCTGATGAGAACATAGACGCTCCAGTTGGTGATCGTAGCATATTTTATTTTTGCGTATACTGTGTCGTCGCCGTGCCTACGCGTTTGTTCGAGTATCTTTCTATAGCACTAAACGCGGGTAGTTCACTGTTCACTGCTGTGTATAACTATTTCGATTTCTTTATTATGGAATATTTTCATCTAAAACTGGCACTTATTTCACAAGTTTAAGTGTAAAAACAAGTTAACTGTACTGAACCAGTAAAATAGTGATTATTTTCATGGTATTTTTCGTATAATGAAAACAAAAACACTGTCAGTGACTGGACGTGACGTTTACTGTACGGTAGGTACGCGATGAATGAGAGTTATGATAAGAAGAAATAAATAATATAAAAGTTGTTTTGTCGTGGAATCAAATATTCGTGGAATAAATTGTACTTACAAATGAATAGTGGCTACCTTAAATAGTTACAGTAAAAATCTCTCAAAGTTATTTTTAAGACTGTGCTTATAAGACTCTTAAAGCAAGATTTATGTATAAATTGCCTCTTATAAATAATGAAAGAGATAAAAAGAACAGCGAAAACATTTGTAGTTATTTAGACTCTCCTCCCTCAGCCCTCTCAAAATGATTAGTAACCATTAATCTGCCTTATCAGTAAGGAAAAATAAAACAGTCTCAAACATTACCCGAGAAGGTTCTTTCTTCTGTTGTTCGTATTAAAATCATAATCCCGCCAGAAAGCATTTCATTTCGAATGCTTAAAATGCCGGAATAAAATCCAATGTAAGACAACAAAGAGTTTTACGTCTAAGACTAGTGAGTTATTGTGAAATTACAACATTATTTTTTCCCACAATGCCGGCCGCTCGGACAGAGATATTAAATGTTCAGTCTTATTATTTGGGTTCACGAAAATTCCCAAATATTTACAACGTTTCTATGATCCCCCATATTTGAGGGATATTTTTTTGATATGTGTAGTATTGGGAGCGCTTAGCTAATTGCAAAAACTCTATACGCCAATACAGGAAAAAACGTATTTGATTTTAGCTTTGATTCTGCCGAATAAATGTTTGAGAGAAAACGAGAATGAAACCAAGAAACTCGTGCAGACAAAAGTCTCTTTAACTCGTTAAGCCCCGTTCGCGCTCAGGAGCGCGAGAACACAATTAAAATCAATTGTGTCTGGATATTAATAATCGTCCAGGGATTAATCGTCGTTGACAATATGATGTAATACGCTCATTATTTTCATACCCTCTGCCCGCGACTTGGTCTGCGCAGGATTAGTATAAATTATAGCCTAAATATTATTCTGATGGATGATCTATATTATTGTAAAATTCCATTAAAATCCATTCAGTAGTTTAGACGTGAAAGAGTAACAAACATACATCTATCCATACAAACTTTCTCGTTTATAATTTTAGTAAAATATTTAAAATAATAAATGTATTCTTTCGTAGCATATCAGAGATTTGCAGATAGAGATATATGTAGATAATCTAGTCTGTGGACTAGTGTATTTTCAGATTTTATGAATCCCAATTTTATGACAGATTTTATGAGTACGTATTTTAATTACGATGAAAGCATCAAAAGGTTTTAGTCCGTAATTATCAAACTGGCTAATGATAATAAGTGCGATGAGTGTCATAAACATGTGACAATAATTTATTTAATATTTGCACAACAGCAAAAGTACACTATCAAAAAAAAGTCTTAAATTTTATGGAATAATTTTTGTAAATATTTTTAATACCAGAAATGAAATTCAAGTCTTAAATTCCTTGCGTTTTTCAGAAATGTTTAAATAAATCATCATAACCAATTTGAGACACAAGGCCTCTCTTTCACAATGCTGATTGATGGACGGAGGATAAGGTGATCAATACCCTTTCACTGATCCATTAGTCCCTTCTGGGTTGATGCTTTTCTACTCTGTCGGTATCACACGGCTAAATAAATAACTACCTTATAATATGTTTAATAGACCCATTGCTTATTCAGAATAATTAATGAAGTTAAAATATTTATAATTTTACTGGACGCAAAATTTACAAAATAGAAAATATCGTTAATTGTTAAAAGCACATAATTGCAACCCCAGACTGCTGAGTAATAATTTTAAGTGTAAAATCTGCCCTTGTTGTTGGCTTTTGTTGGTAGGGTCTTGAATGTTGAGTTGATTTTGATTTTGGAGTACTATATGCCCCATACTGCCGATTGTGGCTTTACATGTAACCAAATTTTACCTAAAGCTCTGCCTGTTTTGGAATTATGACCGTGATTATTTATGTATGTATGTATAAAACGCGTCGCTAATTTTCATAAGAATCCACCCATCTGTGATATACATTCTGAAAAATTAATAAGTTGAATTAAAATCTAAATGTTATTTATTATGCGCGAACTCTTCATGTAAGTTTCATACCACATATTTTAAAATAAACTTTTTATGTTCAATGTTTATCATAAGAAAAGGTAACACCATTTAATTTGCAGAATTAACTTACTAATAATTTAAACTTTATATCCAACCTCAAAAGATTCAAAATAATTACGAAAGCAGACAAAGTTGCCTCAATAAAAGGTAATCCAAAACAAGACAAGTCTCGAAAGAGACCATTAACTGTCTTTACTGCGTCAATGCGATTCTTGAACCAAACTTAGTTACATTTCATGGTCGTAAAATCATAAATAAACATTATTTAAATGCGGCAAACATTTGTATTTCAAATTAAACAATCTCAGGGAGTAATTCAATTTGCTTGGCAAATATACGTAGTCATCAGGACGCTCAAACCTGATAATTTAGTCTTTTCCCATCTATTTAATCGGGTTGTTTATCAAAAGGTGTGCCTTTTGAGCAATTATCGGCAAATTGAATAAGGACCGAATCTGACAACGAAGAAATTGGATTTTTTCATACCTTTACATGTACAGCAGAGGTATACAATTGTCTAAGCATGACCAAAGTGTGAATTATTTTATGAAATCCTGATTTAATTGACTGTTTGTCTATTTCTATAATGTTTATTTTGTTTTATTTTGATTTATAGTTTATTTGGGGGGCTTGTATTGATTGTATTGTATATTTCTCTATATAAGCTGTAATTATATAGAGAAATATACAATACAATACATTACAAGAAGCCAGTAACAAGCCTCCACGGGTAGCATCTTGTCATAGAGTAGCGCGAACTAATACAATACATCTTATATATAAAATTCTCGTGTCACAATGTTCGTTCCCGTACTCCTCCGAAACGGCTTGACCGATTCTCATGAAATTTTGTGAGCATATTGAGTAGGTCTAAGAATCGGCTAACATCTATTTTTCATACCCCTTAGTGATAAGGGTTGTCCACCCTTAATTTTTTTATTTTATTTATAAGGCAAAACAACGTTTGCGGTGTCAGCTAGTCTATTATATATAATTCCCATGTCACGATGTTTCTCCAAGATGAACTCCGAAACTAACAATCCGAGTTTAAATGTGTGTTAGTTTGGAACACTACTTGAGAGATAGGATAGTTTTTATTTTGATAAGTAGGCGTTGTTTTTTTAATACAAATCCCATAATAAAGAATAGTAGTATGAAATTAACACAGCAACGCGTGGCCAGGATAACTAGTATAAAATATTTTTTGATAATTTGGTCTCGAAAAGACTAACTACGTGGTGACGGAAAAACTGTTCCATAGAAGCTGTTTTATTTAACATGTGACTATGATGTCGTAAATATCTAAAATATCCAGAACTGCATTAGTGAAAACTACTACAATATTTTCAACCATACACTATAAAAACATTATTTCTTTGATTCGTAAAATTGATCGTCTGCAATTCGTTTAAATTGTGCATCAAAGTAACACCACTTAATTATTCAAATAAAAATATGACTACGAACTCTAATATTATTATAAGCTAAGGCGTTTAATGATAAACAAACATATTACAAAGTTTATACACACACAAGTGTGTTTGTGTATTAGCAGTTTATATAAATTCAATACACTTGCGTGAAGAATAATTTATTTTTTATCAATACTTCTACACTAATATTATAAAGAGGAAAGATTTGTATGCTTGTAACAAATAAGCTCAAAAAGGGCTAGATCGATTTCGAAAGTATTTCATCATTAGTATGCAACATTCTTTTTAAATGTATTAGGTATATTGGATTTAAAAAAAATACTTTACGGAGACGAAGTCGCGGAGCGTCAAAATAAAAATATGACTACGACCTCTAAAAGCATGATTAAAATATATGATTTACTTATAAATAAAAGAACATTACATGATTTACTTTAAAAATCTTTAGTTTAAAAAATGTTTCGGTCCTGTTATAATGTTTATACAAATAAATATGTTTTAATTATTTATGTGTATAAATTCACTACACTTGTGTCTCAAATGAATATTTTTTATTTACTTGTTAAATAAAAACAAAACTTCTTCAAGTTTTCACAGTCCTCTGTTAACCGTTTGGATGAACTATCGCCTAGCGAACGGTCACTGGTTTGATTCCCTTCTTAGTACTTAATCACGACAGTAATGTTTTTTGATAACAGGATAGGGTTGATTTATTTTGGATTGTTTTTTTCTGAGTTAAGAAGAATATTTAGGACATTTTGCTTTGGCTATACAATAGTAAAAAGGCCACCGCAGTCTAACCTACATTGACACAATAAACACAAACCACTATGATTAGCGAACGCAGCGTAATCAAGGATCAGTCTAAGCGCCCAACCTATTCCGCATAAACTAGGCAATTGGGCTCGTAATACCAATGGCCAATTCAATTAGCATACTGCACCGTGTTATATCGTATTTGCATAATAGGAAGGGAGAAAATCGTTTGCATTCTTTACTCAAAACGATGCATGAACATTGCAATGAAAATGTTTAGGGTATATTAATAAAGCATTTTCTAAATCAGTTTTTTGAAATGATTAATCAGTCTTCTAATTATTACAAAAATATTTAATATTTCTTGTCATTTGCCTGACCAGCTCTCAGTTTTATTTTATGAGGGCGTACTCTTCTTCTTCTCTTTAGTTAAATGGCGTGCGCGACACATAAAGATTACGCATTTCGCCAATGTCAAATGAAAATATACTTATAGTTACAGACAATTGTTCCGTAGATTAAGGTTAAGCATGGAGTCTCTCAACACATGTTTTTACAACAAGAACTCGGGAGAAACTCCATGTGGGCGAAGTAATATATATTTTCTTCTCTTCTCAAACAACCGTCATGTCCACATTAATATTCTCTTCTTTCCTCCTTTGCCAATCTTTTTTTTATAGAAATGATTCCATTCCACCTGATGGTAATCAGATATGGAGTCTAAATGCGAAGATAGCTGGTGCGAGAGATAAACCACCACCCTCGATTTGCCGACTTGCAATGCAAAGTGCTGTTCTTCACGCCTCTTTCGAATAACACAGCATTGTAAGAATGATCAATATGCCGCCAGTGATTTATATTTCTTGGTTGTGCGACTTCGTCGTTTAAATGTTTTGCCTAATTTCTGAGTTCGCGTTGAAATGGTAGCCATAGTCTATTCATCTCTTCTTTGGTCTTCTTCTTCCTCTATACATTCGTTTTCATCAGTTACAATGTAACATGTTCATTATCTTGTCTCATTGCATGCCAAAACGATGCCAATCTGTTACCTCTCAATCTTGCTGCAACGGGTGCTACTTTCAAACTTCCTCTAATGTATGTGCCTACTTGAACTCTATAAAGCTTTAGAAACTCACACCATGACAGAAAAACTACAAATCAAAGGCGATCTTCCAAAAAGTGTAGAATCTCCAAGACCAGTAATGCTATTCGAAAATGATTTTTCTGAAACTTGCATCATAGATACTAAAATAAGATTAAAACAATTACATTTATATCTTGAACACTAGCAAGAAATTAGCAAAATAAAAGATGTCATACTCCATCGAAGAGGTGGTGGATGGCACAAAGTTTTTCTGTAGAAAGGAGAACTGTATAACGTTTGGCTCATAACACAACTTAGCGTAATAATTTCCTCACGACTGGCTTATTTCATCATTTGTCATGCTCTCCAGTAGACAAAAAAATACAAGACAATAAGCCTAAATATTTTTTACTAACAATAGGCAATTCCACTCTAATGAAAAGGCGAATATTATACAGAATGATGTTGCCTTATAAAAATACTATAGTTATATAGTATTTTTGTCTTACAAAGCCGAGTGAGTGATGACTGTTTGTGTAGATATATATTCACATTTGTAAGGAATAAAAATCGGGTGTGGTCTCCCCTTGACTTTCTCGTATACCTGAAACTAAAGTTTGATAGAAACCTTATATTTTGATGTCATACATGCATGTTGAATACCGACCGCGCGGTCGGTACTCGGATGAGTGACCGAATGGGTCCGAATGATCCGATGGGTGAACTTGGTTGCTTAACTTTCGTGATCGACCGCTCAAAAGTTGATAGAAACCTTATATTTTGAGGTCATACACGCATGTTAAATTTGGTTGCAATAAGTTAAAGCATATTCGAGTTATCGTGCTAACGCACAGACACACAGACATACAGACACACGAACACACACACACACACAGACATAATTCCAATACCCCGGTGCAACCAGTAAATTAGGATGGACTGGCCTAAATCACCACGCCAGATAGCAGCTTCAACACTTCAATGTTAGGTAATGGCAAACTGTCGGGATATGTTCATGGGCGCTTGTCGCCGCGTGTGGTGATGGTGCAGTGACGATGGCTAAGAAAAAGGTATCCTGTGGAGTGGGCGAATGGCAGGGACGCGAAGAATGGCGCACACCTGGCCCAGATCCGCGAGTAGGGATATCCTCAGCCGCAATTTAGCACTTAGCTCGCAGAGACTTATCCCGCGGAGCCGGCGCCATAGGCAGGAACGCAGAGAACGGGCGCTCCTGGCGCTGATCTGCGAGACAGTCAATAGGTCTACAAGCAGGCTCTCTCTCACTCATCACTATTTTGTAGATCTCCAAACAATTTGCATCAAATTTTACATTTTTTTTTACTTCTGACACCAAAAACTGTAAAGTAAAAGGCACAGCGGTTGCTAGGTATAAAAATACTAAACTACCTGGAATATCTTTCATGAAAGTCTTCTAATCGTAGCACTAAAGAATAAACTAAAACATAATTATGACATCAAAATCATTAATTTAGTATGATCTGTGACAATTGCGTCACTTACGGGTACCCAAATTCACTAACGTACTGAAACAGAGCTGCCTTCCTCATGAAATAGGCTCGGAAAAGCATTCGCTTGCTAGACCTAAAAGTTTCATTATGGCAGCGACCTTATTCCATAGCCCTAAAAGTCATATTAGCTCGAAGTGACTACCGAATACAATCAGTCGACTGTACAATGTCGTAATAAGGAGTTTAGATATGCGGTCGATCCATAAACCGACGCATAATTACGCAGTAGCCTCAGATAGAGTCCATGATTACCCTTGCGATATCAACGATCAATGCTAAATACCGACCTTGGCTTAATAACGAGGCAAGGATGGCCAGCCATTTCAATTCATTTCGTACTATAATCTAGTGGGTATTTAGTATCTTACTTCTGAACTTTGTCAAGATAATCGTGCAGGCTTCATAATAAAAGGATAAGTTTAAAAATAATCAAGCTCACAATCCCAAAAGGGATTGAGCAGAGCTTCAGATAACATTCGGATACACACAAAGCCACATCTGGCAGTATGGGTCAGATAGCATCCCCCAAAATAGGATGTTACACTCAAAATCATCACAGCAGTCCGGGTAAAATAAGAAGTTTATAAAAAATCGGGAGTGGTCTCCCCTTGACTTTCTCGTATACCTTAAACGACTCAAAAGTTGATAGAAATCTTATATTTTGATGTCATACACGCATGTTAAATTTTGGTCACCCATCCGAGTACCGACCGCGCACTTGGTTGCTTAACTTTCCTTATCGACGACTCAAAAGTTGACAGAAACCTTATATTTTAATATCATGTTAAATTTGGTTGTAATAAGTTAAAGCATACTCGAGTTATCGTGCTAACGCACAGACACACACACCACAGACATAATTCCAAAAACGGTATGGTCTCAGGGAGCCAAGGCGTGTAAATCCGTCAAAATCTCGAGGTCGATTTTTTTGACGATTACAAGACATCCTCTATACTACGTATACGAGAAAGTAATAACATGTTTGTAAAATTTTCTTCTATTATCGAGGTCAGCAAGTAAATATTTTTGTAAAGAATACTTTGGAAGAGAAATAGAGAGAGAGAGAGAGAGAGAGAGAGAGAGCCTTTAGGATAGGAAGTGTCTCCGCGAAACAATAGCAGAACAAATATTACTCAAGCAAAGCCAGTGAAGCCAGTCAGTTGTAGTTATATATATTTTGGGTTATACCTCCGTAGTAATGTACCTCCGTAATAATGTAAAAACCGTATGATTCAGTTAGCGAATATTTATAAAGTAACGACACAAAAAAAGTCTCAAACTGGCACCCGATGTACCTAAGCTTTTATCATCAATGAGCCATATACTAGTGAAGAATATCGGAAATATTGCAAATTTAAGTAGTCTTACTAGTGAATGTCTTATATAAAAGTTTCAAACGGAATCCTGGAGGTATGGAAAGACAAACATGACTGTCCCCTTCGTATGCATTGGACTACGATGCATATGGGCGGAACACTCAAGTTCTTAAAGTATTTTTTCTCTTTTCTGTAATATTCAAATAACTAACATAGGATTAAGTTACATACTAACAAATTTATATGGATTTTGTGAAAGTCTGAAATAAAATTTATTATTATTATTATTAAACCATCCCCGTACTAGAGTGGTTCGCCCACCGTAGTTAAGATGCGAAGTCCCGGGCTCGAACGAAGGGGAAAATACAAATTTGTACTCGGTTTGGTTGGTGCTTAGGACTTTTTTTAAGTCAGCCTATAGTTTCCACCATCTTATCAAAATTCCTGGTCATAATAATAACGTTAATGGTGGTGGTTGAACAGGTGAAGCTCAATTCCTGCTATAATTTCTTTGAAAGTTTTCAATTTTACGGTGACATAATACACAATTGTCGATAACCTAGCCCAAAGAACTACGAACCTTAAGTGGCAGTGGGCAGAGCACATTGCGAGAACTCACGGCCGTTGGGGCGGAAAGGTTCTTGAATGGCAGCCGCGTACCGGAGATGCATTTGGTAGGCCCACCACAAGGTGGACCTACGATCTGGTAAAGGTCGCGGGAAGCCACTGATGCGAGCAGCGCACGACCGTTCGCATTGGAGTTCCTTGGAGGAGGCTTATGTCCAATAGTGGACGTCTCTCGGCTGATATTATGATGATGTTATAAAAGTGTATATATGCTATATATATAAATGAATAATGAATGAATAAGCATTCATCATTATTCCTTGGGAAGTTCTTCACACTCATTACAGATGCATCAGATATACAATATAGATGCACTTCTGCTGTATTTACGAACGTCAATGGCTAAACTACGGATAATTACGTACGTAGCCTCTAGTCGATGACTCGATGATCACAACATGCCGTAATCAAGGAGAGCCGAGCTCGCCCACACAAACAACGAGGTCTGCACGCTCTGAAATACCCACTAGTACAAACCAATTAGGAATGTGGGTAGGTACCACAGAATCTGTTTGAAAAAATCTTTTAAGTTTTAATAATTTAAGCGGCAGTGTTTTTATTGTTACTTGCAAGATAATTTTGTATTTATAACCGGATAATATTTATTGTATGAGCTTTAGTGTATAGGATGAGGTATCGTATTAGGTACTTTATAAAAATTATTAATGAGTGCAAGACAGTGTAGTTTGGATATCCCTTACTAAGTATTAAATGTAGTCACTGGACAAAATAATAACGTAATAAATAGTGTGTTATATATGCTCGCACTTTTTCATTTCTACCTAATGCTTATAGGAAAATTTATGGTGAAAAAGATTTCTTTTTATGATCATTTTGGTATGTAGGTAAGGGGCACGTGCAAATATTTATAGCTGATTAAATATAAATTTTTCTTCTTTCAGTAAAGTTAGATTAGCACACAAGTCTGTGAACAAAATAAATGTCCTTTACAATATTAATTTAGTAACAAAAGAGTACCTAAATGTAATAAGAACTTTTATGGCTTTAACAAAAGGTTCAATTTCTGAGGAACCCTTTAATACCACTGGCTAATAAACTCGTCAAATTATCCTAATAAGTATTCCATCTAGTATCTGGCTAAAAATTACGGGCATGTCGGTCCGCTCGCCATTGTCAACCGTGCCGAAGTGTCTAATGTACAAAGAGATAGCTCGATCTTTTGTTACAAAGAGAGTATCTGTGGTATTTATCTGCTTTGTAAAAGATCTAGCTGGTCTCAAATAACACGGACAGATACAACGGCTGTTGGTGGAGGTTCATTTACCAGGATTCATTTCGATAAGTCTTTCAGCGATTCATTCTTTGACAGCGGTGGTTCTTTTTCACCCATGTACGGCAAAGCCAAAACGAAGGGCAATGATTTTAGCAGTCTATGTATGTATGTATGTTTGTATTTGCGTATGTTCAATCGTAGCGCCTAAACTATTCATCCGATTGTGATGAATGAGGTGTCAATCGATTAGTTATTATGATTCGGTTAACATAGGCTACATTTTAATCGACTTTAACAAGAGGAGGAGTTGGATAATTTTTCCTTGTAAGCGATTTTAATTAAATTTCTTTGAAGTTTGTACACAAACTGTTGTTGTGGTGGCTAAGCAATGTGCACAGGCAATGTGAGATGGCCAAAAATGTAACTTCGACTGTCATGTCAAAATTATGTTTGACTGCCGATTTCTACTGAAATCGAGTGCACTTGTTTTTACCTTGTAAACCCCGACTTTAATAAATTTCATTATATTCTTCTTTCGCTCAGAATATAGAACTGTTTTCTGAGTATTTCTGGGGTACAGGGTTTTACACTTTTTGCTTATTGTATTCTATTTTGATAACTTTCCTCTTCTAAGACTTTCTTCTTCCAAAAAAAATCTAGATTAGTGCAAAAGTAAAACAATACAAGTTGACAGTTCGATGCTGCTAAGCCATGCGTCGATCTTTGGTGCAGAGTTTGGACGATGTAAGAATGAAGTGGGAAGAAAAGCAATGACGGAGTGTCTGCTGTATGTGTATCGGGACTGTTGTCGGCGAACTTAGCATTAAATTAAGACAGGGGAAGGTTACTCCCACTTTAAAAAGACAGCTGTCAAAAAACACGCCTTTTGGTCATGTTATATTTTTTTATTATTTATTATTTCGGTGTGTACCTATGGTTTCCAGAGTAAGATGATAGGGTCAGTCAAGAAGCTCAGTCAATGTTTGAGTGACACTCTTGTGTTTCAGGCTTAAGAAGGTAACTAAAATGTGCTTATCAGTTTAAAGTATACTTCACACTGTAGCCCTATATATTAAAAAAATACGTAGGAGGCGTTGATAGCCTTAACTCGCTGATATGGGGTAGGAATAAATGAACGTATGGCATTCTAATACCTGTGGATATCTTCCAAATAAATGCTCTTGAGTACATGATTGGCACCGGCAACTTAATGTTGGTTACAAGTGTTCTTTAACAATAATGCTTTCTATTATGTTGCTTTCTGCAAACTAAGGTTCAACAGAGTACCGGCTGTTTCCCATGAACATAGGTTTCGGCGAAAGGCGCATTCTAGGAACAGATATTTTGCTGTCTATTGACAGCTAAATAAAGTTTCTCCTGAGTTCTTTTTGTAAAACACATGTTGAGAGACTCCTTTTTGACTCAATCTACCGTACAATTGTCTGTTACTTTATGTACATTTTCACTTGACATTGGCGAAAATCCGTAATATTTATGTGTCGCGATCGCCATTTCTTTAAAAGAAGACGAAGAGACAGCAAAATATCTGTTGCGTTATTGTGCATTCTGTGAATGATTGTAACGGTTGCATTATATATGCGGCTTATGACGTTTATTATTCGTTTTATAGCGGAATTACAAGTATTGAAAAATGACTAAAAAAATAACGGTCATTTGTTAAAAGGTCGATCTGCTAATCACTTACAAATTAAAGCTGTCAATTCAGCTAAAAACGGCACATTTTCAAAGTTGAAATACATACATCATAATGATCTAGCGGTGCGTCCATCGTAGTTTGATCCAGAGGTCCTGGGTTGTACTAGGTTTGTCTGGTGGTAGGATTTTTTCAAGTCCGTACCACTATATATGTCGCCATAGTAATATTGTTAACAGTATTACTTATGTTCCGACAGTTAATTAAGCTCGATTTCGTCTTCATCCTTTCTCGTCAGTAACCATCAGGTTAGATGAAGACCAAGAGCTTCTGTTAAGTTTAAAAAAAAAAGTTTATTAAAGAGTATAGTTCACTACGAGTACATTATAATGTTCATTAAATTGAATTGCTTGATTGAAAATTCATTGTTCTTTAGACAACTAAAGAACAATGAATTTTACGTAAAACGAAATGACCTTACTAGTACCTGATATTTTTCAAATCAAATCACTTTATCTTTATTTAGGTTGGAAGAGATCGCTTATTATGTGTCTTATTACGTTCTACTTTGGCAGTAACGGGACGTAAACTAGCTGCTGTTAATGTTGTACTATTTTATTGCTCTGTTGCACCAAACAGTATTACGCTAAAATAAGTTCCATCGCAAAGAGTTAAAGTATAAAATTTAGATAATAACATCTAGCAGCACCGTCTAGGGGGCAGTCTCCGTTAATTAATCGTACAACTAGCGGGTATAAGAACTCCGGCAACGAGTTTGTGTTGCACTGCATAAAACACTTAATTTACTTTGATACTCACTGAAGAAAAACTTGAATTTTCTCGAACAAGACAGCGAAAGATTGAAGAAATGGAAACTGTTTTAAATTAATAAACCGCGTGGGAATGAAGTTTAGACATTGAATTGAATAAAGATGAAGTAAGTAGATATACCTATTTCCGTAATTCCTGTCACTATTTATTTTGAGGCATTGCGTGGCCCATAGTGCTAGATGTGGCGTTATGTATAGCCAAATTTTAACTAAGACTCTGATCTGTATCAGTATGTACTTATTTTTTTTAAAGTTATATTTTTTTCAGTGCATTTTTCTAGTATTAATATTTACGCGTTTGTAAACGCAAACATTAAATTATTCCATAATGTAAGGTAGTTTCATCTTAACTGAGCGTCAAATATTTGCAAAACTATTTCGTTCGGGTCTTAGAAGTGCAAATTTCAAAGATTTGATGAAACAATGTTTACCATAAAAACATAAGCACCAAGCACTGACAAATTTCGACAGCGAAAAGCAGTGTCTCGGTGGCGTAATTGGTCAACGCAGCCGCCCGGATAGCGGAATGTCGCGCCTGAGGCAAGTCGATTTTTTTCAGTGCATTTTTCTTGTATTTAACATTTCATGTCATTAAACTAGTACCTCTTAATCATAACTCTTTTAGTACACGAAGGAACGTAACGATATCGTTTCATGTATACTAAATCGGTAATATCAATCTTTCACTGCGTTAAAGGAATTCGCAGATAGGATAGTGAATTACGGTGTAAAAAAGACGTTCCCTTTTACAATCAGAAAAAGCTAACGCCGTTCTTTTTATCGATGCGTGTAACGTTCGGTTCGTATCTAATTTAAGGCTATGATAAACCCTTACCTCACCGTTATTTGTAACGAGATATGATTTTGGCTATTGAACAAAGTAGCTTTGCTTCCAAGGAAAATAAATTATGAATTTAAATAATTCTATTCAATAGTGAATTTCAGTTGTTCTAAATTTGAATATCGAAATGGATAGTTGTAGCACGGAAAAGGAGCAAAAAGTGATGGTGACTTTTTTAACCGGGCGTCTGTACGGTGCAAAAATAGGGCGAGAAGTGTAAGATGGGTCAATATGACCCCTTTACTGTTCGTCCACACCTAACTTCAAATGCAAGCGCACATTCACTAAGCAGACACTAGAAACGAACGGGTTGGGGCCTTAAATACAGCTACTGAGAAGCGTGATATTAACGTTGCACTTTTAATATATGAAACAGACGCATTTAAAACATCACGGGCCATTATGTCCCAATCTAACACACGCTGCGAAATAAGCTTAAGAAATAAGGTGCCATCTCTTTTCGTTTCTGTACAGTGCATAAACAAGTAGACTATCTATCATAATCATTACTAATACTTCTGATGGACACATGAGAAAAATCATAAAATACCAAATGACGTAGCGGTTTCTACATTCGGACCGGACATATTACCTTACTAGCGGAACTCAAGTGAGTCCGTGAGTCGAGCCGACTATTAACGATATCAAGACATACTGAACCGATCCCAAATAAATTGAGAGCAGGGCAGGAAAAAAGAGATATATACCACTTGAACAGCTTTATGTCTCTTTGCTATCACTTTAGGTCAGTTCTACGTGGAGACTTTTGGAAGTTGTTATTAGGTAATAACTTGATAACCATGTTATTAGCCTTTGATAAGCCAAGTAAGCCTTTCAACTTAAAATGAACTTTGTGCTGATGGCTGGCTGTGCCGAACTCTCTGTAGCAGCCAGGGGTCACATTTCCTACAATCTCCCAGAACTCTCCATTATAGCGCACACAAGCAGACAAAGTTTCACTGAGGCTTAATGTTTCAATGCCACTTATGAGCTTGGGATCGAAAACGATCCACAAAACACGGTACCGCATAACATCAAAGATGAAAATTATATTTTCAGCAGCAGAGGTTGCTTAAGTATTTTTTTTTTCGAATTATATTATTCAGGTGTAATTTTATGGTACCTCTTTTAAGAATGTAGTTTAATATTTGAAGATATTAAATATCATCGCAAAAGACATAATTAATGTTAGGTATCGTTATTTTTTAAGTCATTGTTACGTTTTATTCAAATATATTTTTCTTTATATTGCAATGACTTAATTGAAATCATAATGTGAAGATGGCAACACTATAATGTTTCTAATTGGCTAAACGATATGGCGAGAAAAATGCGTCATTCAACGATTGGGCGACGACAGCAATGTCACCTGATTTCGTGAGCCAATCAGAGAGCTCGGTTTTCCCGCCATAGCGTTCGACATTTAAAGTGCGGAAGGCACGGTAAGGGGCATTCGGTTCGGAGCCGCCGTCTAGAGCGGACGTATCCTGCAGTGTAAAATAGTTATTTAAAGTTACCTTCTAAATGTAAAAGTGTTGTTCGTTACAAACAAGTTTATAAGAATAAATGTGTAATGAAGAGGATCTGGAGTGTTTTATTACATTAATTAACGATATTGGTTTGTATAACTACTAATTTGTTTAATTATAATATAATAGAATATGTTTAAGTTAAAATTTTTTTAGTACTTAAAGTAAATATGAGGGTAATTACACAAACCAGGCAAGTCAAAAACTACAATTCCTTGTCGACTGTTTGTAATACATATCTCATGAAAGTATTTATAAAAATAAAAAGACGTAGTAAAAGAAAAAACAAGAAGAGAAAGACGAAATAATTTACAGACATTTTTGACTACTAAAAAGAGCATCAGATTGTTTTTGTATGACAAGGAATGCATAAATACTGCTTAGTTAGTGATCAGCGAACGCACTAGTCTATCTCACGAAAATCCTCGCCTCCCAAATTCAAGAGAAGAGTAATATTTTGAATTGCATTACCGTACCCTTTGTAAAGTTTATGCCATTTTAAAAAGTTACTTGCCAGTGTGTTAGGGTTTGTGAATATGTGATGACTCGAAAAAAGCGTTTAAATAAAATGGCGAACTACAATGTTTGAAAAAGCGAATGCGTATATTTCTCTAAAGCGTACAAGATTTTAGGATAAAGGGGTAGGGGTACATAGTGACCAGTACTATATTCGTGGACCAGTACGATTGCGCGACGTCATATTCAGATCCACCAAACGACGCTGATTGGACACGACGATCCCGTAGTGCGCCTCATCACCGATGGAAGGAGCAACCGGTTTATGTTAGTATAGGTCCGAACATGCCCCCGGCCTTGGAAGCGTAAAGCTTTCAATTTGAAGTCGAATCTTGCGTGTCTTGGATGAGGGGACAAATTTTTGCGTAGGCACGGCGAACCACACCAGTTGTTGTTTTTATGTCTGCCACTCTTGAGACACCATCCCTGCCTGGTATTGTTCGAACAACTCGTCCAAGATGCCACTTCAAAGGCGGAAGATTGTCATCCTTTATAATGACTAATGAGTTTTCCTTGAGCTCGTCCTTGCTGTTGGGCCATTTACTTCGTACCTGCAACTCCGATACATATTCCTTGGCCCAACGAGCCCAAAAATGTTGGCGAATTTGTTCGAGCCGTTGATAACGCTGCAGCCGGTGAACAGGCGTAGATGTTAGGTCATCGCACGCAGGCGCAGTCAGCGGTCGACCAACCAGGAAATGTGCCGGAGTTAAAGGAGATAAGTCCTGGGGATCTGGAGAAAGAGGAGACAGGGGACGGGAATTAAGGACCGCCTCAACTTGTGTGAGTACCGTGGTAAACTCTTCGAAGGTAAGGTGCGCGTTTCCAACTACTCTGCGAAGATGGTACTTACAGGATTTGACTCCTGCCTCCCACAGACCACCGAAATGAGGCGAATAAGGTGGTATAAATTTAAATTGAATCTGTTGATTCGTAGCAAACTCCAAAATCTCAGAACTACAAGTGCGCAAAAACTTAGCAAAATCGTTCATCAAACCTACGAAATTGCGTCCGTTATCGGAATAGATTTCTATTGGCTTCTCACGACGCGAAATAAATCTTTTAAGAGCCAATAGATATGACTCACTGGAGAGGTCACCCACCAGCTCTAAATGTACAGCCCGTGAAACAAAACAAATAAACAGGCATACGTACGCCTTAACCGTCTTAGATCCCCTACCCTTGCGATTGAGTATGAGGACTGGTCCGCAGTAATCGACACCGCATCGAATAAAAGGATAACTAGGGGTTATTCGCTCCTTGGGCAAGTCACCCATCATAGGTGTAAGTGTCTTACCTCTAATGCGAGTACAAGTAACACACGCATGAGTTACTTGTCGAACTAGGTTCCTACCACCCAAAGGCCACCATGTCTCGCGAATGTGAAAAAGTAGTGCTTGGGAAGCAGCATGAAGTTGTTGTAAATGTTCGTAACGGAACAACAACATTGTAAAATAGTGCTTACTACTAATTAAAATAGGATATTTTTTATTATATTGAAATTCCTCGGAGTTCCCTAATCGACCTCCCACTCGAATAATTTTCTTACTATCTAGAAATAAATTTAATTTTCTTAAACTATTTTTACCCGCTATAGATTTATTCCTAACTAATAATTCGTATTCTGTAGGAAACGATTCCATTTGAGACCACCTAATTAACGCGTTCTGTGACTGTTCCAATTCGTCAACAGTCAAGGGTCCTGTGCGTCTATTTATTTTATTGCGCATGTTATAAATAAATCGCAGTAAAAATGCAACTGAGCGTCTCATACGGTTAAATTGAGAAAACCGCTCGAAAGGAAAAAACGATGTGTCAGGCGGGTTATTTGCAACTAACGAGCTTACTGATGACTTAACCTCAGGCAACTCTTCATCGAGTGATATGTCGACAGATAGATATTTTATCGACAAAATAGGATCGTGTAGGAAAGTCGGACCCTCCCACCACAATGAGTAAGTAGACAGTTCCTCCAAACCAACACCGCGTGACGCGAGATCCGCGGGATTGTCCTTGCCACAAACATGATACCAAGGAAGCCCTTGCGTTAAGTCGTGGATCTCAACGACCCTATTTTGGACAAAAGTCTTTAATTTATTTGGTGCCATGCGTAACCACCCTAACACAATTGTTGAATCGGTCCAAAATAAGACCCTACTAAAATTTATATGTAAAGAATTACGAACTTTATCGTATAATTTAGCGGCAATTAGAGCACCGCACAACTCAAGTCGCGGTGTACTTAATGGTTTTAATGGAGCAACCTTAGCTTTAGAAAATAACAAGCGCACTGTACAAGAATTATCCAACCCAATAGTACGAATATAAACGCACGCTCCGTAGGCCGTCTGAGATGCGTCGCTAAAAACATGAAGTTCAACATAACTAGGATTGGTAGCTATAGCGTGGCGCGGTATGCTTAGCGACTGAAGCGCGCGCAGAGAAATAACAAACCGGTTCCATGACCGTGCTACACTCGCCGGAACCTCGTCGTCCCATCCAATTTTCAATAGCCACAGCTGTTGTAATAATACTTTGATTATAATTATAGATGGAGTAAGTAAACCTAAGGGATCGAAAATTTGGGAAATATTAGACAAAATGCTACGTTTTGTGATATTACTGCTATTAATTTGTATTTGAGTATTAAAATAAAATATATCGCTAAGATTATTCCACCCTAAACCTAGTGTTTTTGTACAAAAATTATCATTTAAAGACAACGGTTTACAATGCTCGGAGAAAACACTATTGTCATCGCATTGAAAGTTGTATATCCACTTACGAAGTGGAAAGCATCCTAATTGTAACGCATGTTTTGTTTTAGCGCATAACTCTAATAATTTTGTTTTATTGTCTAGGCCCGAAATTAGGTCATCAACATAAAAGTCCTCTCTAATCACGCGCTGGACGTCGGGGTCAGATGATTCAATTCCTAGCTGTTTTAAGCACCGTACACTTAGGAAGGGCGCAGAAGCAGTGCCGTACATTACGGTATTCAATTTATAGATACCTACAGGCTGAGACGGATCTTCTCGCCACAGAATCATCTGAAGATCACGCTGATCCTCGTCGACAAGGCAGTTCCTAAACATTTTCTCGACGTCTGCGCATACGACGTATTGATGTTGTCTAAAACGGAGAAGAATAGAAATGAGGTCGCCTTGTAATGCTGGACCTATCAATTGCAAGTCATTAAATGACTTACCCGAACAAGTTACTGCGCTCGCATCGAACACCACGCGCAGCTTTGTTGTGGTGCTGTGTTCTCTAAACACACCATGATGCGGTAAAAAATAACAGGGTGTATTAAATGAAGTCACCCGAGTCATATGTTCAAGTTGTTCATATTCGCGCATGAAACTAACATATAACGATTTATATTCAGGGGAACGCTGAAGACGCCTTTCTAATGCTTTGAGGCGACGTTCAGCTTGAACATATGAATCTCCTAAAAGGTCAGGTGAGAACTTTAATGGAATACGGACCTTAAACCTTCCATCACACATACGACGTGTGTTGTGAATGAAGTGTTCCTCACACTCGCGTTCGTCCTTACTCCATGTATTCTCCACCTTAGGCAGATCCTCAACTTCCCAAAACAATCTTAATTGAGAATCTAACGAATCATAAATAGAAAAATTACATTGAATTGATTTGGAATTTATTAAATTATTATTATAAAATGGGCCTGAAATAATCCATCCTAATTTTGTGTTCAGCAGGTATGGGCCACAAGACAATCTTATTTTGCCTTCACCTAGAAGGTCCCAAAACCTGTCTGCGCCTATCAAAATATCTATATTATCGCAATTGTAAAACTTAGGGTCTGCCAACTGTATGTTGTCTGGAATACAGATCTGCGCGCCTAATTGACAAACAGTTGGCATCGTAGAAGTTATCTGTGATAATACAAAACAACTAATTTGCGTAGTAAATGTATTATCAACACAAGACTTAATTTCTATGTTGCATATTTGCGAACATTGCATAACAGAATTACCTATTCCTCGAATTTCGTTAGCGGACTGTATTAATGGAGCGTTTATTAATTGACAAAATGATTGTGTTATAAAACAACGCTGGCTGCCACTGTCGAGCAGCGCGCGCGCTTTGTGATAGACCCCGTTAACATCTATAACTTCAACTATAGCTGTAGATAGTAAAATTATTTGCTTCTGAATAGAATTTAATTTTTGCGATTGCATGTGTGCCTTGTTTACCTGGATCGGGAGCTGGTCCGCGTCAGGTGAGGTGGCGGCGGAAGGGACGAGCGGGGCGCGCGGCGTGTGCGCACGCTCATTAAGCCCTTCAGTCGATCCAACGGAATGCAATGTAAACAATCTATCAGTGTTATCATTGTGGAGTAGCGAATTATGCTTTTGGTTACATTTTCTGCACGGCCCAAACCTACAGTTTTCTAAAGTGTGTCCCGATCGTAAACAATTCTCACATAGCTTGTGCTCGCGTATTAATTGATATTTACTGTTCAAATCACTATCGATATATTTCTTACATGAATAAAGAGGATGATTTGCGTTACATTTTAGACATGCCTTAAAGCGAGACGGACGATCAAGTGGCTTACTATTGCTTGAGGAACTAGAAACATTACAGTGCGACGTAAACTGTGATTTTAAATGCGTGTGTGATTTTTTACTGTCTATAGGCGTATTATGATGCGTATTACGTGACAGATGTAATGCCTCCAACATATCTGCCCTGCCTTTTAAGAATTTAAGCAAATCATCAACCCTTATAGAATGATTATTACAATCGTCGTTCAAAAATAAAGAACACTTGTAGGTTTCCCACTCGCGTTCAGTGTTCTTATCTAACTTAGATACAATTATATAATTAATTAATGTATCCCAGGAGTCCGTGGGCTCACCGAGGATTTTCAATGCGCGTAGGTTTTTCAAAATAGTATCGATTAGTGTTCTAATAAGAGATGGTGATTCTTTGTGAAGTGAATTTATAGTGAACAAGGCCTTTACGTGATTGTGAACCAAAAGTCGGCTATTGTATCTATTTAGCAATAAACCCCATGCAACGCTATAGTTCTCCGAGGAAAACTCGATGGAATCTATCACCAAAGCAGCATGACCCTTAAGGGCTGACTTAAGGTAATGAAATTTTTGAATATTACTAATCTCATTCGAATTGTGAACTAGTGATAGAAACGTGTCTCGAAACTGTAACCAGTGCTCATACGATCCGTCAAAGGTAGGCATAACGATGGTAGGCAATTTAACAGACCTAAGGCCGCTAGAAGATGTAGTGGAACAGTCGGTAACCTCTCCATGACTCAACATCGACTCCGCTTGAGCGAGGGTAGAATAATAAGAGTTTTCGAACGATTCTCTTTGATCCAGCTGATCTGCTAAATCGATATCGGACACAGTTTCTTCGATTTTAGTCTGAATGTCATTAAACTCAGAAAATAAGCTAGTAGCTCCTTTGATGCGCAATTTTAAATCAATTCGAACTTGGGAAGTAAAATTATGCTTAATAGATTCTAAAGATTGTAAATAGTTTGTAAATTTAGTAAGCCTGCTTTTTATGATGCCTCGTTTTTTGATAAGATCACGAATGAACGTGTCATCTGCGCACAACACATTAGGAGACCTATTACGAGATTTTGGCTTCTCAACAGACATTTCGGTGGTATGTGAAAGTAGGAGTACTTACGATTAACAATTGACTCGACAGCAGTGATTGCAACGTCACAAGCCTCACAATTGAGCGAATATTAACTCCACTACGCGTAGTACCACTGAAATCAATTTAAAACACGGTATCACACGTGGGCAGATGGAGGTGATAGGAAGTAAAGGATGGTTGGTCCCACCAGATTGCGAATGATGATCGATGGAATGCCAGTCCAGCTTCGTTTCCTTTATGCGCTTAGCCTCCAGCTGTCCTTTGTCCACAGTATTCCTTAGTAAAAGGGACCACACCCAAGACCACGAGGTGAAGAATGCGTATTCCAAAGTCTGCTGAATTCTTGAATAATTCGGCTTCGAAGGTCCAAATGTTAGGGTTTGTGAATATGTGATGACTCGAAAAAAGCGTTTAAATAAAATGGCGAACTACAATGTTTGAAAAAGCGAATGCGTATATTTCTCTAAAGCGTACAAGATTTTAGGATAAAGGGGTAGGGGTACATAGTGACCAGTACTATATTCGTGGACCAGTACGATTGCGCGACGTCATATTCAGATCCACCAAACGACGCTGATTGGACACGACGATTCCGTAGTGCGCCTCATCACCGATGGAAGGAGCAACCGGTTTATGTTAGTATAGGTCCGAACACAGTGTCTTTTAAAATTAAAGCCCGCCAAAGCTCCTAAGTAGACCTAATTAATACCAAAATACAATCTCAACTGTGCATTAATTTCTTTTGTAACAAGACAATTATCCGACAAAGTTTTCCGCAGTTTCCAGTCTTAATGTACGGAATCGCGAGTGAAGCTAGTTTTAAAAAATAAATTCGGGATCTGTAGAAGTTGGATAGCAAGCAGCGCACGTTCCTGCCAGATTTAATTTAACGCTCCCCAAACTGCAAGTAGCATTCAAATGCTGATATTAGATAAATGCATAGGGTACTCTTAGATACAAATTGCAAAAGAACAAAGACAATAAGCGTGCGTTAGAAAATTAGCTATGGTCCAAAGGACCCAACGATACCTACTATTTTTTTTATGGGAATGTTCTCTTTCTATAGAAACTTTGGTCACTAGTGAACTGACTAGGATGGAATGATTTTCTATCAAAGATAATTCCTGGCGATGAAGAGACATTCATCAAATCGATCTGATGATTACAATACTAATAAACATTTTTCGGTTCACACCATTTATTTAGTTCAAAATAAGTATCATTAGGATTGTAACAGTGCTGTAAAATCCTGCACTGCCAACCCAAATCCCGTCTCTCACCCCGTGGAGCTGTCACTAAATTATTCATAGACAAAAGCACAATACTATGAACTGAGGTGTCCTGTATTAATATAAATCGTTAGTGTTAATACATTCTAATTAAATAATAACTGCATACCTTTGTTACAAAGTCAGATAAATTCTATATAAATAATTAAAATGTATCCTTATGCAGCTCATTAGTTTCATTATCATATGCGTAATCATAAAATGCTTATTCTGTGTATTTATATCAATAGACTCAGTTAAATGAACAATTGCCTCTTTAAATTGCTCTACGTTAATCAAATAAAAACTAATTCAAAATGTCCCGAACTAAATGTTTTTAGTGAACAGTTCCGCAATTTCATTGAAATATTGACGCTGCCATTACTCTTTTAAAATTGCAAACTTTATTTGCAATTTTAAAAGAGTAATGGCAGATTCCAGGTGCCTGAAATCACTATTGGGAAATAAAAATGAAACGAGATAAGCTAATGTATTACCGAGCTTTGTAGGGCTATTCTGAAGTGGGTAATCTTTATCTATACGATTTATATAATTCTCTTTTTATCGTTGTCACATTGATTTCTTGTGTTAGGGACATAAAGGAATGGTTTGTTTTTTTTTTAATTTTATAATATGACCTGATGGCTAACAAGTTTGCGGCCCACCTAGTGTTACGCCTATAGACACTTGCAATATTAAGGGTAAATCACTTAACACTGCAAGTGCGTTGTCAACCTGGGGACTAAGATAATTATACCTTCCATGCCAGTAATTACACTGGCTACCTTTCCCTTCGAGTAGAAATACAGCGAACTGCTTCACGGCAGAAATAAGAAAGGCGGTGGTACCTACCCAGACGACCTTACATAAGTCTACCACTTATTAAGACATAATAAGGATAGGGACAATTTAGTTGCCAAGGGCCCACAAGGGGTTTAGAAGTTTTAATTGGGAGATAATTACGAGTAAGTTGACAGTTTTGTATGCAATATCTGCCGCTAAACGCTAATGGGACATTATTTATTCAGTTCTATTCATATTTTCTTCCATGTTTCTTCATAGAAAACGAAGATTTTGAATGGAGATGCATACGCATCTGTTCAGCTCCACTTCCGCAGCTGAACGGACGTATACACGTTCTGCTTATATAAAAGCTTTATAAGTGCGGTTAGTTCAGTGGAATATAGGATTGATTGATTTTTTACCTACAATCAGATATACATGCCATTATCATCATCATCTTACGCTTTCCACAAACAATTTGGTGTAGACTTTGAAGTGATAACACATATATTTTGATTGCTCTTAGTTTTTTGATAATATTTAATATATTACAACTTACATGTGCTAATATAGTTAACATCAGTGCTTAGGTTGACAAACACTTCACTTACACACACTTTTCATCACTACAACATGGACTCTTCAGCGGAACAACTCCTGAAAAGTATGGATGAATTATCCACCTTGTTCACTAATAGAATGGCTGAATTTGAAAAGACTGTCCCTCAACTGAATGCCAAGGAGTCAAACACCACAGTCAAATCGCTGGGTGCTGAGTACTCATCCTTTAAGACATTCATTTGGAAATCTCTCAGCATTATAAAATCTCAAGTCGAGCTTCTGGCAATGAGCGTAGACCGGTTAGACACTTATTCCCGCAGAAAGGTCCTTTTGTTTCATGGAGTTAAAGAGGACAAGGACGAAGATGTGCAAAAAAAGCTTCAGGACGTACTAAGCAAGCAGATGCATCTATCTTCTATCAACAAAGATGCAATTGAGTCCTGTCATCGGCTGGGTCCACGAAAAGATGGTGTTCGCCCTGTATTGGTCCGTTTCGCCTCAATGCATCACCGTGCGCTAGTTTGGAAGACCAAAACGTCATTGAAGGGGTCTAAGGTCACCGTAAGTGAATTCCTGACTAAAAATCGGCAAGAGATATTTGTTGCAGCTCGAAGTCATTTTGGAGTAAGAAGATGCTGGTCAATGGAGGGCACTGTAGTTATACTTCTCCCGGACAAGAACCGAAAGAAGGTTGTGACCATGTCTGAGCTACAAAAATTGATTGCACAGCATCCAACACGTTCAGTTGAATCCAATAAAGATTGAATCCAATGAAGATTAGTTTTACGACTTAATATTCTGGTTGTGAAGTTGTGATTCATTTACGGCAGTTCATATAATTTATAAAGTAAGGTATCCCTTTTCTATTATTATTAATGTTTCTACTTTGTTGTGAGCTCAAATAATATTTAAAATGTAGGTATAATAATACAACACAGTTCTTCTTGTACGCACAGACTAGTTAAAAGCTTGTCAATTTTAGCTGTCATTGTTTTGCTTTGTTACTACTGATTGACAAAGGAATATGTATAATACAGCCGAGTTTCATTTTTTTTTTAATTCTTATTTTCTTTTAAATTATTATTGTAAGTATCTAGCTGATCACAATTGTGTTTTAAGTTGTTTTATAAGTTTATTTTCTGTCAACCTACGCATATGGGATGTAAATTGTATTTCTCAAATACAATTTACTATTAATAATTTTAGTTTTAGGTTTTGTTTATATACTAATAGTTTATTTATTTATAGTTATTGATATTACAATTAGTTTATTTATCTATATATATTATGATTGTACAAGATGAATACTTTTCTTGCTCATCGGAATACGATAGTGCTGAAAGTGGTGATATATCTGACTGTGACCTTTTGGACAGCAAACTGGTTTCCATTTTTGACAAAAAATCCAAATTCCTCTCCCTCGTGCATATAAACGCGCAGAGCATTCCTGGCCACTACAGTGATCTTGTTACATCTTTTAGCAACAATGTAGTCGACTGTATCCTTGTTTCTGAGACGTGGTTAAAGCCTTCTCTCCCATCTACTGGGTGTTCTATTCCTGGCTACAAACTTTTTCGCAACGATCGCACTGGTATGGGGGGTGGCGGAGTTGGTATTTACCTCCGAGGCCACATTCCTGCCAGGGTTATCAAATGCTCTTTATCTATTGGTACTGGATCTCTAGAATTAATTTTTCTTGAAATTGTATTACACCACAAAAAAATTCTTCTTGGTTGCTTGTATAGTCCTAGCGACAAAATAGACTATTTCAATACTTTAGAGAATTTACTTGAAAATATTACGCCTTTATTTGACTATAGTATATTAATGGGGGACCTAAACACATGTTTGCTAAAAAATGATGCGAGAGCATCTAAACTTTCAAATATATTATCTTCAGTTAATTTGCATGTGGTCTCCAGTTCTTCTCCCACTCATTTCTATCCCCATTGTAAGCCATCTCTTATCGACCTAATAGTTGTGTCCGATCCCAGTATGGTTGCATCTCATGGGCAAACAACTGCCCCTTTCTCTTACCACGATCTACTTTTCCTCGCTTTTAAAGTGCGACCTCCCAAGAGTAGACGTAAAGTTCTACTGCAGCGTAATTTCAAGCATATGGATATAAACCGCTTGAGACAGGATATTAGGGCTGTCGACTGGTCGCCTTTGCTTGAGTCTAAAGACATAGATTTTATTGTTCAACATTTTACGGCCGAGTTGATTAGGATATTTGACATCCATGCGCCGGTTCGCCCTGTCCGTGTTAGGCATGTACCTGCTCCTTGGCTGACGCCACAAATTAGGAAGGTTATGGTATTACGCGATAGAGCCAAGAAGCGAAATAAAGAAAATCCTAGCCAAATTAATTTAGATGGTTACAAGATCTTACGCAATCGCTGCAACAGGATGTGTAGGGATGCAAAACGCAACTACATACATGATAAGATTGGAAATATGGATACCAATCATGTATGGAAATTTCTACGGTCATTTGGGGTGGGCAAGCCCACGGTTTCATGCCAATGTACCGTGGATCTAAATATCTTAAATAATCACTTCTCTTCTCCACCTATAACTCTTGACATTTCTTCTAAATCAGCCTCTCTGTCCTATCTTTCAAGTCTTGTCCCGCCTGACTGCCCTCCATTTTCTTTTAGTCCTGTTACTGAGGACGCCGTATCGAGGATTATCAGACGTATCAGTACTAAAGCCGTTGGAAATGATGGTATAAGTCTCGACATGGTTCTTCCCGTGTTGGATGACATAATCTCGTTGATTACTCATATCATAAATTGCTCCTTAACGAATAATGTTTTTCCAACATCGTGGAAGAAGGCTAATGTTATCCCCCTACCCAAATCCCCGAATCCTACATCCTTATCTGAGTATCGTCCTATCTCCATTCTACCGCTCCTATCCAAAGCGCTTGAGTCTGTTGTACATCAACAATTATACTCTTTCCTCACATCCTACTCCTTGTTATGCCCATTTCAATCCGGCTTTCGACCAGCTCATAGTACAGTTGGTGCGCTGCTAAATGTCACGGAGGATATCCGTTTCTCTATGGATAATACTCGACTAACAGTAATGTGTCTTCTGGACTTTAGCAGCGCTTTCAACTCTGTGGACTACGATATACTTCTGGGTACTCTTCGTGCGGCTAATATCTCGCCTCCAACTATTAAGTGGTTTAGTTCGTACCTTTTTGGCCGCCAACAATGCGTAAAAATGGATGATACCAAATCTGATTGGTGCCAGTTGGCTGCTGGTGTGCCTCAAGGTGGCGTGCTATCCCCTCTCTTATTCTCCATTTTTATCAATCGCATATCCTATGCTGTCACTTCCTCTTATCATCTGTATGCAGACGATCTGCAGATATATCGGCATTCGAGTTTATCTGAGATATTTGAAACTATTTCTGCCATAAATGAAGACCTATCTGCGATATTTACTTGGGCTAAATCTTTTGGGTTACTGGTTAACCCAGTCAAATCACAGGCCATGATTGTAGGTAGCAGTAGACTAAGAAACAAGCTCGATCTCTGTTCGCTACCATCACTGATCTATAATAATACTGTTATCACATACACGGACAAAGTGAAAAATCTAGGTCTAATCATGGACTGCCATAATGTCGTGGGTACCTCAGGTAAACGAGGTTAGTAGGCGCATGCATTACTCATATCACTCTCTCAAGCGGCTTCAATACTTTCTTCCTTTCAAAACCAAAATTATGCTAGCGCAATCTCTCCTTCTCCCTATTCTCGACTACGCTGATATTTGCTATTTGGATGTGACAGAAGAATTGCATAATAAGCTCGAACGACTCCAAAATTTGGCCATACGGTTCATTTATGGTTTACGTAAGTTCGATCATGTCTCCGCTTTTCGAAATGAACTAAAATGGCTTCCTATTCGAGATCGTCGTAATATGCACATCCTTTCTTGTCTATATAAAATCCTATATGATCCTAATTCCCCTTCCTACCTTAGCTCCCGTTTCCAATTGTCTCCACCCTCAACTCGTTCTAGACGTCCATGTGTTACCAAGATGCTGGATCTCCCTAAGGGTAATACCAACTTTCATCTTAACTCCTTTTCATTCCGTGCTGCCCAGATGTGGAACTGTCTTCCATCTGCTGTCCAGGATAGTCCGTCTATCACTTCTTTTAAAACTAGACTAAAGCAGTACTATCTTTCACAAATCTCCACTCAGTAATTGTACGATTTTCTCATCATCGTCATTTCAGTATCTAATCATGTTTATATATATATTTGTTCATTTATTTATATGTGTAAGTATATTATGTATGTAGTAAGTATTATATATTTTAGTTATACGTGTATATATAATGTGTAGATATTGCTTTATCTATGTATATATTTATATTCTGTATATTCATAAAAAGTACTTAACAATTTTTGCATTTACGTCGCCTACCTATGATCATTCTAACACATATTCATGGGTTGACTGGAAGAGATCTCTTCTAGAGATAAGTTCGCCCTTGCAAACTATGTTATAGACAACCATTTTTATGTATTTTATGTGCAATAAAGAGTATATATAGGTTTCCTTCAAGTCCCTCCTCTTTCCTCTGTCTTGGGCTGTCTCTAGTATCTCATTTTGGCCCACTACTTTTCTGATGTCATCTTTCCATCTCTTTGCGGTCTGTCAATTACTGGACTTTTAAACCCCCGCCTCCATTCCATTAGCAATAGCAACAGCTGGGATTACAGCCGGTTCAGGGTGCAAAGGATACCTGGGAGTCAACAACTTGCTCCAATAATAAGAAAAGGTAAAGCTACAATGCTCACGAGATATACATGCCATGTTATCACATTCACAATATTAAAGTGAATACACCAGTATGAAACCAAAAAACAAAATTAAAAATATCCTTAAAAAAATGAAAAATGTTAAGCAGAGGTTAATATAACATTTGGTTACACAGAGTCTTAAAATTATTACTATGGCAATATAATAACGTTTAAATTATTGACAAATTACCTTCGTCAATTTAAGGTTATTTATCAACTCAGAAAGTTGTAAAAACACGTATTGAGAGACTTCATTTTTAACCGCAATCTACCGTACAATTGTCTGTTACTATAAGTACATTTCAACTTGACATTGGCGAAATGCGTTATATATCGTGAACAAAATCGCGAACGCCATATATTTAAAGAAGAAGAATGCAAGCGTATCTCCTCTTTTTCATGGAAAATAAATGCGATACAGTTACTTTGATAAGTGTGCTATGACCTTCTAGTAGTTATTCCTAATAAATACCATTCTAAATCTAACTTCGTTTCTCTTTAGTTAGGAATAATATTAAGTACCAATCAAGCTTTCGATAACGAGGTTTACCTTTGGTTAAGCTACACTATTAAAATCCTTTTGATTTGATTAACAAATTTTAATCGAACAATCCAAATTAGTTCATTGGCATTGGCTCGAAATTATAATTAACAAAATCAAGGCACCAACGAATGGGTTGGGTTGTTTCGTGATTTATCCGGGTCCAGTATAAGTCCGCAGGTAGGAAACGTTGATATTAGCACGCCGGACGTAAAATAAGTCTCAGGTGTAGTTGATAGCTTTCATTCGCCAAAACTGATAAATTATTATGCTTTGCTTCGGGCTTGGCCTTTAGTTCCCGAAATTATGAAACTTATTGTATCTCGACATATTGTTGTGAGTGTTGGGAGTGCGTCCGGTAACACAGAAGGGCAATATACTAAAACAAATGAAGTTCTCGGTGTTATTCGAAAAATTATAGCCCGAGAAAATATTGTGGGTAAAGCAAGATGAAATGTTTGAATTTATGTAAATGGCGCGTTCCCTAGTACGTCGATGAAATAGAGGAGGGATTATAAATGTGTGTAGTAAAATTTCTCGAAAAAGGTTTCCATTTACGACGCTATTCTTTGCTAAAAATATGTGTCTGTTTCAACTATAGCGAATGGAACATGCATAGGTGAATAGCTATGCATTTTCGATGTCCCGATAGACTATCGATGGAGATAACACGGAGTGTTTTTTAAAATAAAGCTGCAACCAAGAAAACCTTTTTCGCTGTATATAGATTTTCAATTTATTAAATTTCGTACGTTCGTTCTTACAGTATAATATGTGATGACTGTGACAAAAGTATACAGTTTTAAGAATTAACCTTAACCACATGTCAAACCCAAACCTGACCACAACAGGTGGCTGGGAAATGGTTTTTTTTTGAAAATTGATAATTTAATTTACCAAAAACCCTCTTTGCAGTCCAACGCAACCACCAATCCGCATTGGGCAAGCGTGGTGATGAAGAGGAGAGACCTTGTGGGCCAGCTGTGGGTTGGTAAAAGCTGTTATGATGATGATGAGTCCAATGTAACCGTGTGGTCGGTACAAACTACACGCACAACCACGACGGAGCAACCTCCGCGCACTAGTAGCTGGCGACCTTGCAAAAACAAACGACAACGCACCCACGTCGCCATTTTGAAGTTTTTACTACAATGTAACTGCAATTTTTGTCGCTGTCATGTGATATGGTTGTGATACGTGTCAGTATTTTGTTGACTACTTTGAGGCAAGCAACGTCAGCATATGAACGGAGAAAATCCTTTTTTAGTTTCTCGTACGTAGTAGGTATAGAGTAGGAAGTCCTGTAATCGTCAAAAAATTCGACCTTGAGATTTTGACGGATTTACACGTTTTGGACCTCCCTGAGTCCAAACATATTTTTTTTTTAATTATGTCTGTGTGTGTGTGTGTTCTATCAACCGTTGAGTCATTTCCAGTATACGAGAATTTTTTACTACCTCTATTTGCCATCCGATCTTTATAACATCTAAAACTATTTTTAACCGAAAAAAACATACGTTTTTCTTTTTTAAATATATATATTTTTTTCGTAATAACTTTGAATATAATATGTCGAATATAAAAAAGTACAGTAATCGTTTTATTTTTCTTCTTTTTGTTAAAAACGTTCTAATATATCATTGAATCTGATATCGGATAAGAAATGGGGTAGTAAAATGATTTCTCCGTTTGTATGGGCGGTCTACATTTAGAACTACGTTGCGTGAGATTAATGTCAAGAACGAGGCCGAAAATTCATTTTGGCCACGATGATCCGGCTGGCTGGCTGATAATGGCTGAACTTCATGCAAACTTCAGCGTTATCAATTTCACCATCAGGTGAGAAAAAATATTATAGAAAATGTGATTACGAGACGAGGCTCAAAACAAGTCTTTATGGCAACTCCCATTTTGGAATATCAGATTTTACAGTTACTAAAATAACTCATTTCGACGAACTAATTAATTTGTGTTCTAATCATTTACATAAAACAGAAATGCTTATATCATTAGCCTATTTACAGCAAAACATAGTGGGCCGCTTTGAAGTCAAATTGATTATATAACAGGATATTATAAATACAAAATTCGTTGGCTGATTTTAAACAGGCAAAACGCAATATAATCCTAATGACGAATAAATATCAAATGTAATGCAAATTTGATTTGATCCAATTCAAACTTATTTCAAAATTACGAAATGATATGAAATTGAAATTTTGAATGTAACATTATACAGATTGGTAATACGAAAAAGATGCACTCCTTATTCTAAAACAACTTCAATTTTGCAAAAAGAGAGGTTTTTCTAGAAACTTCTGATCTTAGTACAAACTTGATACGTCTGACTGAGTAATGATAGACTCATCTAAATTCGGAGGAATCGTGACTTGAAACCGAAACACTTGAAAAACTCTCTACGGTTAATTTATACTCAAACAACTTTATAGCGATCAAATGTATCTGTAATTGATTCGACGTAAATAAGTTTCGAAATACAATTACAATATTATTTAATAAGGACTTTAACTTCACACTTACATACGAATAACGTTAACTAATATTTCGTGCTTGCTACCCACCCACGTAGTAATTAATTTAGCCTCAGTAATGAGAAAAAAATATATCTTGTATTGCTTTCCCTAAACAGTAGAGCGTAATAAATATTTTTATCTGTCTAACATTAGTTTTTTTTTATTTTTAAGAACTCTGCCCTATGCCCTATGCCCTATGCTGCTATACCCGATCCTAAGGCAAATATTATTCCTCAGACGTTGTTGACTTCAATGGCCTAGATCGTGTCTTTAGAAGCCTTGTTTGACTAGAAAAGCACATTAATATCATCATTTCTATTACATTAAAAATCAAAAGTGTTATTAATATTATTAAAGAATTAGGCAATTTATTAAGTGGTTGTTCTTGATAGTCAATTGATATTTCATAAACATTGTACAATTCGGATTGTTGGACGGAGTATAAGATGATCAATAACCCTTTGCTGATCCATTAGGCTCCTTCTACAACACCCATTGGAGGATATAAGGTGCTGCTATTCTAATCTGCCGGCATCGCCGACATCAAGCATCTCGTTCATTTCATCAAAATCATTCACGCGTATTAAAATAATACTAACAAATTGTCTATCCCGCGTATTTCCGTAGTCACCAGCTCTATTTTGAGCCACTGCTATGATTTGAAGACTTTAATATCGCATACTAAGATGTGAATGGCCCAGTACATTTAACACTATTTGAATCGATCGATGTGTAGGTTACAATCCACAGATACCTGTAAGCCACATTTTATTAATTTAAAAATTATGACACTTCCTTCGGTGTATATCTATGAGGCTTCTATTTATATTAAGAAAAATCTTAGCCAATATGAAACTCTACCGAGTAAGAGATATAGTAATAAATTAAAATTACCACATTGTAAAACTAAAATTGTCAGCAACAGTGTATTCTTTATGGGAATTAAAATCTATAATAAAATACCAAATTATATAAAAACGATAAGCAATATTGACAAATTTAAAGGAAATTTGAAACAGTTTTTAATTGATAAAGCATACTATTCAATTAATGAGTTTTTAAATGACGTAAATATTTAGAATAGATAATTAATTAATTAATTTTGCACACCACATAGGTAAAATATGGAGAAGCTTGTATCATAAATATAACACTAAATCTTTTTGTAATAACCCATATTTATGCAAATAAAGATATTTGTATTTACACAGTCAGGATTTTATATTGTACTGACTAGTTATAGGTTTCTGTCTCAGACAAAGGTTTCTGTTCTTATTGTTTGACATTATTAACATGGTTACAATTTTATTAAAGTAGGATCGACATTGAACATTTTATAATTAGGCATTGACATGTGATTTTTTATATTTTTTGTGTAATGTAATTTTATTTTATTGTAATTTTGTTTTATTGGCATGATTTTTATTATTGATTTGGTGGAATTAGTTATTGACACTGGCCCTTTTTATCTTTACCTTTCATATGTAATATTTACTACTTATAAAATTGTACTGACACTGTAATTTAATTGTCAGATTTATAAAATTTGCATACCGGAAACGGTGGAATGTACTGTTTCTTTTATTATTGTTACACCTTTATATACGTACGTTCTGCAAATAAATCATTTGAATTTGAATTTGAATTTGAAAAATATATGGCACGCCGATCTGGATAACGTCAATAAAAATAATATAGGTAGGTTATAATAAATAATATCTATATAATAAATAATATCCTTTGCGCACGTTTTTATTAATATTATAATAAAAACGTGCGCAAAGGATATTATTTTCTCTCATATTTTGTGTTTATTGAATTTTGGATTCGATAAACCATATATAAAGCTTATCAGATTTAACAAAAATACTGAAAGAATATTCTTTCGGATATATATCCGACGCTCGAGAATTGGTTCAATGTTAACCGTATCGTTATAGGTAAGTATTAAATCTTTAAGGATTTTATCAGCAGCGTAAAGAAAATTGTAATCTGTATTAATAAAATGACAAGAGATATGAAATCCAAAAGTAAGCAAAGAGTACGCTATAGCTGAAAATTTTTCAAGGTATTTTTACAAATATTTTAGAGTCGAATAGTTTATAGGGCTTGCGAGAGCCGGGTTTGTGTTGCCGTATCCGGTTGATCCGTTTTAAGCTCTTTCAGCTTCCTGACTAGAGAAATAATAAAACTCCGTTGCACTGGACACAATGCTGTGTTCAGAGCACGTAGCAGTGGACAAACGTGTTCTTAGAACATGACGTAATTTATCTTAATCCAAGATTTATGTTTGTTTTGTTACAAAATGTTGCTCGATAACTATAATTTAAAGATCTCTTGAAGTGGTTACGTATTTGACTTAGTATTTTACATTTACTTACTTAATTAATTCAATGTTTAAGATAACTAACCTACGCCCTATAAGTACTTTGTTACTGAAATGCAAATTAATCAATTTCAGACAATTTTATTTAAAAATGGGTCGATTCTCGGAGATTTTTGGTTATAGCGTACAGTTTTTGTATAGTAAACTGCGTTGCCATTACATAAAACTTAATGTTTGTTGTAAAATTATTTAAGGGATATTTTAATTATTTTGGTAATTTTTTGTCCAAATTTTTTATACTGTTACTTTTTTATCACCTCAATCATAATTTAAGGGACTCTTCCTTCATTAGGTACATACAAACAACTCTTGCTATGAGACCAACATAGAAAACGCGAAAAAAAATTAGCTGTTCCATATATTTGATTGCGTAGGTATTGCACTTCTGTATGGAAGAGCTGACGTGTTCTTCACTAACAATTTTACGCCCGACGTACCTATATACCGTCAGGTGAGCATTCACTCTAAAGTTTCACATTACACAGTCTCAGCTGTTTATTCTTCTACCAATCTACAAAAACTGGTTACCCCGAACTGCTGACAATATTAAGAGTGTAACATCTGTCCTGGTTGTTGGCTCAGCGATGGTTTTTTTCCTTTTTTTGTTTGATGTACTTTTTATGTAGGTAACAGGTTGGCAACTTGTCCGTGTTTTGAGGCTTTCATTATTATTACAGCCTTTATAATTCGACCCACTGTTCGGACACAAGGACACAAATCTCCTTGTCATCGAAAGAGGTTTCTGCAGTAGTCCACCACGCTTGCCCAATGCGGATTGGTGGACTGAGTATAAGGTGATCACTACCCCTTTGGTGATCCATTAGTCGCCTTCTACGACATCCATAGGAGGATACTATATTTACCTAAGCCTCTGTTCAACGCCTTTTGGGATAATCGTGAATGTATGTTTGTATGTAATGTAGGAGTTTGAACCAAATACTAAGAGTCATCTGTAAGTTTTAGCAGGCCTGTTTTAACCACACGATGTGTAATTGTTTACTTATGTTTATTTGCCCAGGCGTCGTCGTGGTGGAATGGTCAGTACCGCTACCTACACATCAAGTAGTCCGAGTTTGAATCCCGATAGCGGCAAATGTTTGTGTGACGAACACGAATATTTGTAGCCCTTTATAAGAATAAGTAAGACATAGTCGACCCCCCTCCCTCCCTAAGTCCTCTTACGCAATAAATGAATGGTCCCAAGAAGTACTAATACCTATTATTCTACTTATAACTTTATTAAAGTTATCGAGTTCATAAATGTAACTTTTCAATCTTCTTTGTTTCAATACAGTTGCTATTAATAGGTAAGAGTATTTGAATATCAATTATGAATCTCGACATCATCAATCGAGAAATAACAATCAAATAAATTAATTTGGAAATTTACTTATAATCTAAGTAAATTTGGGAATAATAAGCAAAAATGGGAAGATAAGTTACCCGAGTAATGCGCGACCTACAAAACTGAGACAAATGACCCTACTGCGTCTCAGTCTCCAATAGAACGGTGAAACGTTTGTACGTGCATGGTCCGTGCTATATTCTGAAAAAAATATTACTAACAGCTTAAAATGCCTTCCTGTGTATTTATACAGTGCACAAATCACTGAATGAACTCAACGAATAACGTTTCACGCATAAGTACACTAAACAGTAATATTTTCAAGAAGATTCCTATTAGAAAATACATATTATTCGGACATTTTAAGTAAACGAAACAAAAAATACGCTGACGCTACTTTGTAATGTAGTGATGTCTCAAGACTCGCTGACTCGCTCGCGCTTACGTAGTAGTAAGTGATCACATCTTATAATCAGAGTGGTTAGTGTAAGTTTTTTATTATACAAAACGCACCGATTCTAGTTGCGTTAAGAGCTCAATTTGTATGGGAAACATGATTTACGCTTCTCTCCGCTAGGGGCGCTGTTCGCGTTTCCTTTACAAATTGAGCTCTTAACGCAACTAGAATCGGTGCGTTTTGTATACTAAAAAACTTACACTAAGCACTCAGGACCATAGATATGGGAAACTGTAGATCGGCAATGTGAAAAAGAAAGAGCATACCAACACATATATTAGAGCGAGATAGATAGCCGAGACCATTTCACGTACACGCAGGCGACCTAAGTAAGACTGTCAGTCACGCAGAAAATAGTATTTTTAGGGTATTTTTCAGGCACACAATATGCGCATTACTCACACATTGGTGCTTTTTTCAAGTCTCGCCCTAGCAGATTCATTCATCATAATCATCATATCAGCCTTTATAATTAGACCCCCTGCTGGGACACAAGGCCTCTCCTTGTCATCGAAGAAGGTTTAGGCAGTAGTCCACGACGCTTGAACAATGCGGATTGGTGGACGGAATATAAGGTGATCAATACAATTAGAAGCCCAAACCCTTTATGACTGGTGCCATAATAAGTATGATTGCATCCCATTAGTTGATAAGTTATCGTATAAAATACCTACAGGAGTGCACAGTCGTAATGTACATAAACTATTTGCACTCAAAAGATGTGACCAATGCAGGAAAAAGATGGCCTATGTATAGACTAGTTGACACATTCAATAAAACATTCAAGAATGTCGACATTACGATTGAGCGCCTTAGAGTTTTCTAAAAATCTATTATTGATGTTCTGCAAAATAGCACGGAAACATTAACGCACTACTATAGTATCAATGTTTGGTTTAGTTTAAGATTTTAGAGCTATTCAATATCAAATTTGGTAAATATTTTTAGCCATACCTTGTAATTATAACTAGTTTGGCATTGTTTATTTACCCCAATAAATTAAATAAAAAAAAATACCCCTTTGCTGATCCATTAGTAGCCTTCTACGACGCCCATTTGAGGATATAGGGTGATGCGTTTCTACTCTGCCGGCATCACACGGATAAGTACACAGTAGATTCATTGCCAATGTATTAACGTCAGTAATTATAAATCTGTGGTCAAGACAGACGTTACCCTAAAGGTCGACGCCTTTATACTTTGAGCGATACGGAATAGTGGCTTCGAAACCGAGAATAAAAAGAGGCAATATAATTCCGATCTGATAAATGTGCTACGACCTTATAACATCTCAGAAGTCCGAGCAAGTATAATTAAATGAACCTTATTTAAAAACAAATAATTTTGTACAAATGTAAACAACAAACATTAAATTCAAATTAACTCACCCATATTCTCCGCTGGGATTCGATAGATATGGCAGACCATACCAATATGAATGTAATAGTTACGATTCGTTTGCGCGAGAATTTAGAATGGAGGTTCCAATTCAAACTTTGAATCGGGATTTACTTTAGTTGGACAAGTGGAGCCGATATCTAGTTCAATTGAGTATGTCACTTTCTGTATGCTACACATGAAGTAGAATCGAAAACCTGATATAGTGCGAGGTGAGACTCAGAGTTTTTTAAAGTTGAAATTTTATTGTTAGACTAAGACTAAGAAAGTGTCAAAATATGCGTGCAAATATGACCAAAAAATATGCACTAAACCTCTTGATGTGCCCAAAATAGGCCCAATTAAAAAATAAAATAAAAAATACATACATATTTTAATTTTACATAACAAAGACGGTACTAAAACAGCGAAATAATTCTATGTTAACAGCGAAATAATTATGCATGATGTGCCGTTGATATAGGCATTAATGTTCTTCGTGTCTTCAAGAATGGGTCTAGAATTCTAGATAGCTTACCTCCGTCGTATCGACGAGTAGCGTAAAGTAATATCGCTATATCTTTTTAGCGGTGCGTCCGAATGCCGTGGCTTGGCTAGTCATCGACCTCACCAGCAACTGAGTTGACTAGCCAAGCTATGCGGTATTGATCACCATATACTCCTTCCACCAATCCGCATTAGGCAAGCGTGGTGGACTACTGCCTAAACCTGCTTCGATGACAAGGACAGGCTTTGTGTCCCAGCAGTGGGTCGAATTATAAAGACTGTTATGATGATATGATGATCGTCTGACAGTATGGACAAGCCAGTGCTTAAAAATAGTGACAGGTTTTCATCCTATCGCCTACATGATTGAGACATCAAACCCAAAAAGTAGTATTTGTAGTAGAGTGTACAAAATATCTACAAAATGATTTTTATCGTGATTCTTAATTAAATTCGCACTACCAATGTTTACTACCATAACTTTTTATTTCAAAAGTTGCGGCCAGCGAAAATTGTATTTTCTCTGTTTATAAGTTTTCCTCTCCGTTCTTTTGTTTTTTACTCAAACAAAACTAGCGAAAGAAGTTGGTAGTCCTAAAGTAACTTTGTACTTTGTCGAACATGCCCTCCATGAGAAAATACTTCGAGCGTGAGCTTTGCGTGTAGTTAGCCGTTTCTACGTTTCACTTTGTAATGTTATATAATTGAAAACGTAAGCTTGCTTTGGGTAATATAAAGAGAAATATTTCTTAGTATTAAAAAAAAAATACTGTCAGTTTGGCTAATAGAGGCTTGCAACACATTCATACGCGCTTTGACTATAAGTAGCTCTATAGAAAACTAAGTTATAAACACAAACACAAAATAACAGTTATTGTTATCTTGCGTACGTTAGGTATAAAGTCACATGCATAAATACTATTATCAGTAAAAAAAAGAAAGCCTTTGATTGCATATTAATCTCTCTCGCCTTCAGCTCGGTCGTCAAACACCTGCGATCTGAGAAGTTCTTTTTTTAGCGCCCTAGTTTATAAATGTACCTACTACTATTTAATATCTTTTCTCTACGTTTATTATAATAACCACGAAATATAATCGATATTGTTCGAAGCCGATTTGCATAATTTAATACGCATAAATTGCTTGGAATTTGAACTTCGTAATACGAATATTAGGGTATCGTAGTAAAATTTCCTTCATATCCCCAGCGTGAAAAAGTCATTGCATTACATTGAATTTTATGACTTATTACATTATACTCCACAGTTATGAACAGAACGTAGTGGGTTCTGTAGGAGTTGTAGGAAAAGAATGTCTTAACACGTCAAATCTGAAAGACGAAAAGGGCCCATTCTTTATGCCAATTATTCCATTGCAGTGTGCGTCAGCTGACAGTTGGCAATGCAGCGCCTTAGGCGACAGACTGGCAAACCATCAAGTTTAACTATATAAGAAGGGCAATGTACCCAAAAAGTCACTAAGCCTTCAGTGAATCAAAAAGCTTACAAGCAGGACAGATATTATACACTAAAACATATCAGCGGTGCTTAGAGAAGTCGAAAATGCTCCAAAGCTAAGCAAGACGCTAAATCACGCTTCTAGCACACCTTCGCCACGAAATCATAGAGCAGCAACACCGCACTAGTTCTGCCATGACATTGTTGTTCCACAAGCGAAACAGCCAAAGTTATTTCGCTGATCCCACTCGGATGCTGACTATATCCACGTTCGGTCCGCAATTGCGTAGTGGTACCACATGTGCTTCGCAGTTAGAGGGAATGAGCACAATGAAGGTACTGCCAATTAGTGGTGGTGTTGTAGAGATGATAACGAAACTCTTGTAGCGGTTTCGCTGCTCTATGATTTCGTGGCGGTGGTGTGGTACCAACGTCAAAAATTTGACACGATAGGTTGCTGATGTTTTGTCAGTAACATGTCAGTTTCATATATTATACTCAAGAAGTTTATATTTTATTATACTCTATTCGTAAAGCATTAGATGTAATAGGTTGGCAACTTGTCTAGACTCTCCAGTGTTGTTTTCTCAGACCAACGATAATCATTGGTCTGAGGTTGTTTCCATTCTATTATTTTTAAATGCTTCCTTCAAGTTTGACCCATGGCTGATAATATAATAATTCTCAAGCTAAACCTTCTGATAAAGGTCTCTTCAGATATAAATTTGATGAAAGGTTGGTAGCGACACTTGGCTCACTAATAGAAATTCGGCAGACGCATGAACGGAATTTCGATTAGTAGATTAGGCGGCATCGCGAGTAAGCAGGAAAGACCTACATGGTTCCCAATTAAGTCCATCTGTAATGGAGAGGAATTTATCTGTATTATTTACACTGAACACAATAATGGAAAGCTTTGAGTTCGATAGGTAATTAGTTTTTCAATGTCATAATTAGTTACTAACTTTTAGTTATTAAATATTAACTTTTGGATTTGAAGTAATTAAAAACGATGTTTTTTGAGGAGCAAGCTCTTGGTTTTCGTCTCAACTGACGATAAATCATTAACTTATTTTGTCAGTCTTTTATTACAAAAGCCACTCCTTTATTATTAAAAAATCGGGAATGATCTCCCCTCGACTTTCTCGTATACCGGAAACGACTTAAAAGTTAATAGAAACCTTATATTTTGATGTCATACATGCATGTTAAATTTGGTTGCAATAAGTTAAAGCATACTCGAGCTATCGTGCTAACGCACAGACACACAGACACACACATCAGTCATAATTCCAAAAGCGGTATAAATTTTTGGACTCAGGGAGGTCCAAAACGTGTAAATCCGTCAAAATCTCGAAGTCGAATTTTTTGACGATTACAAGACTTCCTCTATACTACGTATACGAGAAAGTAAAAAAATGTATAATTATTAAAAATGGAAATTGGTGAAACCGGTCGTAATATTGAATATATTACTAGTATGAATGTATGTAAGTATATAGTTTTTCGAGAGCTGTATCTTAATGGATTTCCCTACTGGTAGTCCAGATTACATAATATGTTGTATAACTTATGCTCTATACTTGTAAAACGTCCACATGCTTTACCATTACTTTATAACATTGCAACATAAAACAACACACACATATCGTCCACGCCAATAAAACATGTTATATAACTATGTTTTATAACATATTTTGATAAATAGTCGGGACTCACCTTACAAACTTATCCCATATTCAGTTTTACAGCTGTGACTTGAATAGTCATAAGTTAAAGAAATTTTGATGGAAAGATAGTCACAGATTTTATGAAAAAGCCTCTAGCTCACCTACAAGGTATTATGAAAAAGCCTTTAGCTAACCTACAACTTTATACGTAAAAATATTTTTTCATCCCTTCTATTCGAAAAGTGTCGCTTTGTTCCTCTATAAGTGGGAACAAAATAGCTCTTTTCCGATAAGAACTTTTTAGCGGGCGTAAAAGTGATTTGAATTTAGAACATATATCCTTCGATCATCTGTTGTAGATGATCGAAGCATATATCATTCATAGAAATCGAACGCAAATTGTATGAATTACTGGCTGGTACGTGTTGGCTGCACGGCACTAACTAAAAAAAAAAAACAAAAGCGCGCGAATTACTTTTCTGTTCTTGTTACCTCAGTACATATTTTATTGTATTTTGCAAAAATAATGAGTTCTACTACCTCGAGTTATGAAAGTGATAATGCATTAACTCCCGAAACATTAACTGTAGAAGCTAACAACGTCGTACAAATACTCAAAATGTAAATGAATCGACAACAATATCGATCCCAAATAAAACAGTGACAATAACTTTTAATAATTGCGCTAGCGTATCCAATATAAATATAAATTTGTAATTATTTTTACTTCAATTCACATGTCGTCTTATAATTAAATATATTCATTAATGTAATTAAAACATTAATGTAATTTTAACAGCGTCTCTTATTTATTTTCTCATAGAAAGGGGATGAAAAGTAGAGTATATAACTCGAGAGCAAATTATTTTTCCCTCGGGCGGTGTACTTTGAATCCCTCGCTGTGCTCAGGATTCTACGTTAGAATCCCTCGCTACGCTCAGGATTCTATTCTAGAATCCTTCGCTTCGCTCGTGCTTCAAAATAGCGCCCTCGCCATAAAAATACTATTTTGCTCCCTTGTTATACAATCTACTATTGTTGCTGTTTCGGAATACACAATTAAGCCTTTGGTCTGAGTTGGTACAACAAGTTTCGAAGTGCACATTGGAGGGTAGTAATACTTAGAGGTGAAAACGGCCTTATACACCTCTTCCTTCTTCATAAATAATGGCTTTCGCGGGATTACGCTTTTAACCAATGTCAAGTGAAAATGTATCTAGAAATTGTAAGGTAGATTGAGTTAAAAATGGAGTCTCTCGTTATAATAACAAGAACTCTACGTGAACTAACGTGTCTTGTCTTGACATCTCATGTATTTATATATTGAGAAAGGTCTGTAACCAGCAATATGTCTAATATAAGCTGATGATTTACGAAGTAATGAGATTCGATGAGCCAGGCGATAATGAACTTTACAAATATGAGAATAATACGATGATGTGACATCGCTATTCGATATTACGTTTGCGAGTGGCTTGTTTACTAAACAAATTTCCCAGAATAATTTGTGTCAATGAGAAGAAAAAAAATGTTGGTTTTCCTTTCTTCAATGGAAATTTTACATATTCTAAGAACACAGCCACTGTTGGCATGTCAAAAAATGTGACTTGTAGAAAAAGTAATCTTACCTATATTTAAAACAAAAGCAGTATAGAATTATGATCAGGAAACCTTAATTTTCTTTATACATAATTAATATAATGTTTTCCGTCCAATAATCTTCAAAGGATTCCAGAACAATACTGTCATGTTTTATTACTAGAGACAAAATAAGAAAATTGCCCATAATGAAACTGATTCGTTTCTGTTTAGTGTTTTTTGAACTGTGAAATGAATTTCTTTGTTCATAGAAATAACGACCGTATTTTTATCCAGAAATAAATTTGGCGCGGCCTTTCTCTAACCCCATGTAGATACAAATCGCTCAGTCAATTTAGGTTAATTATTGCCTCAATACGCTTGTATATTCAAAAGCAACACTGCAATAATTCTGCCCAATAAATTTTGTAGGCTTTAAACTAATTTGAAGCGTCCGCATGTCGCGCGTTTTATTTTATACGTATGTGTGACTATTTATGGTAGGAAGGGGGACGTTAAAAGCGATATTTTCCCATCGTGATGTATGGGGATCTTGCCTGAAGCTGTAATGAGAAATTCCGATGTCACTGCTCTTTGTATGAAGCCTAGGCTTGCGAGGGACCGATTGGCTTTGATAGCTTGAGTGAGTTGTCAAATTTTTTACGAGATCACCTTACATTGTGAATTTTAGATAAACATGAGTGATGTGCCATTGAGCTTGTGTAGCCACGTTTTTCGTTATTTTTTGGCCAATATTTCAAAATTTCTTTTGTAATTACTCTACGTTACGCTTAAATCATATGAGAGCAGGCGCGCTTTTTACAAGCATTATGTATGTAGGTAGTTATTAAAATTCAACAGCCATACACAATTATTAATTTAGGTATACATTTTAAATGTCATGCTTGAAGTAATTTTAAGTGAAATTAATATTTTCAAATTGTCAAAATTCTTATAAAAATCATTTTTAGGATAAACAATCAAAAAGGCTGGAATTTTACAATGTTATTACAAAAATCTCAATCTCTTTTAAGTTCACGTGTTTTCTTGGTAGAAGAAAAGTAAGATATAAATTCTAATTGTAGAGCTGTCAGATATTATTTACAGGTGGCGGGGTCCGAAATCACGATACCAGTGGGTTCAAGGAAAGTTGTTGATGATTTTGTTCAAAAAATCAAGCTTATAATGAAAATATACATTTTACCTTCATCCCATTACACTGTACAACCGTAATATCCTTAATACCTAAGTTTTTGCATTAAAATTCAAGTGATGTTTCTGAATGTGACTTTTTTGAATAGACATGACCGCAATGATCAATGTAGTAATGGACTCTGTATATTTGACTAGGATGTTTGTACGTTGATTTTTTAAATACTTAGGCCCTTTCATTTTAAACATGTTATTGGAATGCACAAAAAATTACTAGGCCTACTTTTTGGGCTACCAGGCTCACGTTGGATTTACATTGTCATGCTAAGATATCACTTAGCATGACAATACATGGTAAAGCATTGCATAACCATGCTAAGTGATATCTTTCCGATTGGACAGTTCTGGCGGAGCATTCGATGATTAGTAAAAATGCACGGATTTGTGCTACCAATATGCCGCGAACCGCGAATATGCATATTCAAATGAAAAATTGAGAAAAATACACTTGTGTTCTTTGTGTGGTGTGCAATAAAGATATTATTATTATCTCCTTTATTTCATGTAAAAATCATACAAAAATATATTTCAAAATACTTAATTTTTACAATGTATAACACTAAATATATACTATTGTTTTGGAAAACAATACCTATTAGTCTTTTTCGTTTTTTTTAATGTATGTATGAATATACTCGTATGTACTGTATGTGTACATGTATAAAGTAGTATATGTACTGCGCGTTACATGGTATTATAACGCTCGTTAATATCTATGTTATTAGATATTCATAGATTTTAAACACTCACTCGTATTTTAATAACTCCTATTATGTAACAGTTACATAAACTATTATTTGAGGTTACAAAAACGTTAAATTACATCTCTTTTTAACGTAAATAAAGGTCAAATTCTGTAATTTACATTGCACAAAAACCATTTGATAAAATTGACCGGAATTATACAACACGACAATACCCTTCATAAATTACACTCTATTCATTAAACACACGACACGAGCCAAACCATCTTTTCCGAATTAAATCCTTCATCGACATAAGCCTTTAACATTTTTCTCTGTTTTCTCGGACACGTATTGTGTGGTTTGGATGTGAGTCCGGAAAAAGGTGTTTGTTACAAAACATGTCAAAAAAGCAATCACTTGAAGTGCCCAAAATATTTTATCGTGATGCCTCATGAAACCGATGCTTTATTAACTTTGAAATAAGGTTTCTTTTTATTCGGGTTTCGAACAGCAACATCAGTTTTTCATGTAGAGTCCAAAAGTTTACATTTGGAATGTCTGTTTTTTGTTGAATTATACGAAGGATAATATATACAAGGTTTTTTTATACTCCACATTAGACGGTATTTTTCTCGTTTACTCCGTTCTCAAAAAGAAAAACAATCATATCACACCATTTTGTAAGTTTTTCAACATAATTAGACTGATATAAAAAATATTGCTGTTCACAAGTAAAGCATACGTGGGCGATAAAAAAACCGCACATCATATTCCTCATTTTTTTACACAGCTATTCTAAGCTACGTTGCACAGTTCAGGTGCAAACGCACCAAAGAGCCATGAATCTCTCTGTAGACTTTATCAGAGCAACAATAAACAAGAAAAGAGCGCAGGTTTTAAGCAATCTAAAATTGTGGTAGAAAAAGCCAAGATCCGCGTTATCGCCGAAGACATTACGACCTAAAAGGTATTTGAGCGGGGGAAACAGAAAACTCATGAGTTTTCACGGTTGTTTAAGGTGAAACGCCGATTTTTCACTTACAATAAAACGTCGTCGGCCGCATTTATACATTTCTTTTGTAGCCGCGGAGGTACGAGAATTACCCTCTCTTTGTAATGCTAATTTTAAAACCAAGGAATTCATTTTTTATTCATAAGTTTTTCTGCTCCAAAGCCAGCAGTCGGAGCATCAGACTCGCTTGTAATGAGTTTTAAGTTGAAAGAAATTTATTTTTTTAAAGAAAATCTTATAAATTCTGATGCTGATTCGGGCGTAAGTAATCATAAAGTAGGTAGAACCAAAATGGCCGGCATGAAATTTGTACCTATACAGATACGTTAAATAAGTAATGTTTCCTACATTGCATTCTTCTTCTTTCTCCTAGTCTCCACCAAATTTATTTGGTGTCGGTTATGTCTTAATATCAACAATATTTTTGCTTTATGATTTGTTTTTAGATTTTTACGGTCAATAACCCTCCTTGGGATCAAGGACTTTTGGGTTTCATACCTTACATTAAAAGATGACAAATAAGTACTTATATTGTCTTGAATTGGAGGAAGTTGATGGCACCACGGTCATGCGTTCTTCGTAATGATCACGAAAGCGAAGCTACCAAGTGCGCAGTCGTTAATCGAATGGGTGACCGGCCATTTTTCAACTCCATTTTTCAGTTTCCTCCGTGAACCCATTCGTTGAATAGGTTGAACGGAGACGCTACCCATTCCCATCTTACACCTCTTCCAATGTGTAACGGTTCAGTGTATGCACAATTTATAGTGGCATGTGCATTGGAACCATAATAGAGAGCTTTCAATTCTCGTCTTTCAATGATTCGTCGTAGCGTTGAAAATCTATTGGGGAAATTTGACAGTTTGTGGTAGTCAAAAACAAGTCGTCCAAAACAAACGAATAGCTTTAAAAACGCTTTTGTTCGCAGTCCAAATAGACGACTGCTTACTTAACAAATTTAATGTAACTAACGTTTAAAGAGGTATCCCTTTGTAAGCAAAGAATTCGCGGCAAAAAATTAAAAACATATTTTGTAGACGGACGCAGCTTTTTCAGTTTTTGCGGCGTTCCAAATGAGTTTCGTCTGGCTTGGTTTTACTTGTTGAATCGTTTAAAATTGTTTACGGTTATAATACCCTAGAGGAATATCTACATTTATTTGAATTTTCTTTATATTAAATTTATTCGAGTGTTCAACAAAACCATTACACTTTACGGTACAGTGGGAGTTATGTTTGTAGCTTTCATATTATAATTTTTAATTCAGACTCTGAAACACAAGCATGATTTATGTTTGGTGATTATGAAAAATGTCAAATGTTGAAATTTATTAATACTACTTTTTAATTGAAAAAAGTATTATTAATCTCTCTCTGTGGTCGGGCGCTCGTGTCTGAGGATAGTGGTTAGCATCAGGGTTGTATCTGGAGTGGATGATCTGCTTCCACTGGTTTCTGTAGAGTGCGTCTCTTTTTAACATATAGAGGATGGACGAAGACGAGTCTTTTTTTCTTTGAACAGTCACACGACTTTTTTGTTGCTCCTAACTTCAATTCGATTTTCCAGGCTGTCTTTGCCTCTCCGCATATGTTGAACGAACGAGTATAGATTCAGAGCTTTCTAAGAATTCGTCTCCAGCGCCACATGTCATGTTTGCCTGGTGAACTACCATCTTCTGATCAAACTCCGCAATCGCAATTAGGTAACAGTAGAATTCCGTGCCCCTCTGGCAACCCAGGTTTTTCGGGTGGCTGTCCGCCACTGCGTCAAAAATACCCTCACACATATCCGTTCGGCCCCACTTGGGGGTCCGTCCGCACTTCCACGCATTATGCCCTAGTCTTATGACTTGGGCAGCGTGCGCACCTCCCTCTCTCTTGAGGGGGCGGCTGCTTCCGATATCCTTATAGCTAATTAGCAATAGTCATATGGGGTTGTTTAGTCAGTAAGAGTCTGACATAACCCTAGGGGCCGACCCTTAGGGTATCCATGAGGATTCACCTCCTCCTTCCCTCGTTAGTCCCGAAGGAAAAAAAAACAATAGTTGGAGGTATCCAGGTTTAAATTGCTTTACATCAGGCGTGATGAAGATCAAGTACATGAAATATACCAAGAAAAAATATTTTTAAATAAAAAACCGCCTTCATAATATAAACGGAGATATAAAAATTCTGTTTATAAAAATCTAAATAAATGTTTTCTCAGTTTGGTCCCGACAAGGTTGGCAAAGACCTCAAAAAACAGCTAGATTTTAATTAGCATAATTTTTATTTCTCCGTTTTTAGTTTTGAGGGCGGTTTTTTATTTAATAATTATTTATTTTTTGCCTTTTAGTGTTTTAAGTATAAAAATTTTTAGGAAACTATCTCGTAATCTTTTAGACACACAAATGATAAGATTAAGATATCATCAATATCAATTAAATAGGCATTCTTAGTGATAACTCAAAAACTACTCATTCGATGTCGAATTAATTTAAGTGGGACCAAATGACAAACACCAGCTTCCAAAGGTTGAAAGAATCTTCAAAATCGGTACACCCAGTTAAAAGTTACGAGGTAACAAACATAAAAAACATACAGTCGATTTGATAACATCCTACTTTCTAAAGTCGGTTGAAAAAAGAATCAATAAGAAAAAAAAAACAATTTAAATCGGTTAAAATCGGAGTTTAACTTGACTCATCCTATTGTTAAAAATCAAATTATAGTCTATGTTACCCGGACTATAATAACGAATCTTATTCAACGCCACCTTATTCATCATAACGACACCTTATTCATCAAAATCGGATAAATATAGGCGCTACGGAGGGACATACAAACAATCATGCATAGACTGTTAAGATTATAACCAGGAAGAGTTATAATCTTAGCAGTCTATGCATTCTATTTGGCTTCGCTGTAGTCGTGTAAAAAAGGAATATTATACCTACCTGAGTACAAATTTCAGGTCATATTAAATTTATTTCAAACCTCCGAGCAACCTGAGTAGCTTCATTCCTCTTATACTAAACCTCATTTCTGATTCTCTCTCGAACGGAATCAGCCATCGTGGCTCTCCAGATTAAAATAGTTACAGTTAAAATTCAAGGCCACGTTTTCATTGCAAATGGCCAATATTCGGTACTTTCGCCCCAAGCGGCGTACTTTTACATTTGGACGGCGCTCCTCATTGACGATTCAACCCTTGCGCGCTCGAACAAACTGGATTAGTCCGGGACATGTTCGCCCGCTAGGGAAATAAATTGATTTTTTTTATTTCTTTCTGTTTCCAACTCGCGTTCGCAATAACAGGCCACAATGAAAAATAATAACATATTGACGATTGACCCGTGAATACAACGACGAATCTGCTGACATTGCTGTAGATAATGAAAAAATAACGGAGTTGTGTCAATGAACAATCAGACTATGAACTGATTGGATGTTAGTCTATACTAATACAGCCTTATTCATAAACACTCAATAAACCTATTTTAGTTATTACCTTGTTAAATTGTTTTGTCTCATTCATCTCGAACCAGAGTGACAGAGACAAACGATTTGTAAAACTCTAATAAATTCACTTGATTTTATGAATAAGAGGGATATTAAAGACTAAAAATTTGTATGTTTATAACGAATAAACCCAAAAACTACTTAACCGATTTAAAAAAATATATCATAAGAATGCTTTATTCGTAAAAGACATAAGCTGTATTTGATTTAAAAAAACTTGATGCTAATGAAACCGCGGGTGAAGCAAAAGAAAATGATGAAAACGAAATGTTTTAATTATTTATTAAGTAAAGTACTAACAGAGCATAATTAATATTTATATATTAACCTGTAAATAGTGGCGCCACGGCTAACGATCGTAAACTAAGTACCGACAACAGCACGTTGGGTTACCACAAATTGTCGAATTTTCCCAATCGATTATGCACTTTTTAATATTCTTAGGTTGAAAATCGTTTGGAGAAATTTGACAGTTTTGTATAGCCCGACGTGCTGTTGACTGTATGTGGTTGAGACTTTGATGTGTAACCAAAATTTTTTCCAGACGATTTTACTCTGCGATTATAAAAAGACGTTATTGGTGGACGCTGTCGAAATCTGGCAATTGTAAAAACAAGTCACTTCAGAAGTCAGAGTGCTTAGACAAGTTGTAAACGATACAAACGAAAACCTAACAGTTTTTGACTACCTACTACTTTAAATGTCGGAGCTAGGTAATAATCATGGTTGCTTTAAGGTCATGAGTGTTGAGTCCGTCCTAATACTCTGAAGTGTAATACCATGAAGTTGCTCGCGAATACAAGTGCGCCGCCTTCGAAGAACTTTGTGTCGGTCGGCGAGCTTGGCAAGCTCAGTCTGCTTTAAGGCGTCGCCGAGGGAACACGTTACTACGGTAGTGTTAAGAATATTTACAGATGTTATTTCCGATAGCTGTGTTGTGGAATTTTTATTTACATTGCAATTACGATAACCACATAAGAGTTATTGAAATGTAAATGGGCCCAGAAAGCTACGCTTGGGTCAAAAATCCAAGGAACTACTCCTGGCTCCCCTCTCATTACACATGGACCAGACAGTCGCATGTTGAGACCGTCTATCGGACAAAAATCCTGACAACTTTCCAACATACATTGATGTTTCATAGTAATATTTGGGCTTCATACCATTATATTCTATTCGTAAAACATGAGATGGGATCGATTGGCTAATTGCCTAGGCACTCAGTAATGGCGGATTGTGAAAAATTTCGCAGTGTGTCCCATTAGCAAGATTGATGACCAGACTAGTCTGAGCAATCGGAAATTTCTTTCCCATTGACCAAATTTCTTTCAGAGCTGACTGGACATACTATCGAATTAATAACAATTACGAAAAGAATATTATGTCTGATACTGACATGTTACTGGGAAAACACCATGACGATCATCGTGTCGAAATAATGTTGAAATTGGCGATGCAGCGTTGTTATTCGCAGAAAAGTACGTAGCGTTTGGCACTTGTACAGGCACTCTGGCTAATCAATACCAGGTTAACACCACGATAAAAAAAGAAGAAGACGGCCACTGCTTTAGAAAAGCTTCTGCTTCTATTATGATGCGTGACATTCCGTGAACATTTTGTCCATATTGTTGTAGACTGACTACAGAACATTATTAGAATTCCTGTTCAAATTGGAACCTTAGGATCTTTCTCGAATCAGAATGAAGTTTTATAAAATATTATGCATCTTTAAGATCTGTAACGCTTCAAAAATTGTTCTTTTCTACCGAAAACTTAATGATTTGTTATTGAATTATCGGTATAATTAACACCACGTTACAGTCTCAAAGTCCACGTCTCAGCTTCATAAAGAAACACCAGGAAGACCAGGCTGTTATTGATATAAATTAGCTATCGTAACAAAAATATCTTCCGTTATTACGATAATATTTTCAACGTTTTCAATCGCCGCTGTGTTCACACGTTTCTAAGAGAATCCTCCTTCATAACCAGTAATTGAGACCCCTGGCTTACGACGTTTAACCCAGGTGCTCGGTGTCTCGTTTGTGTGGTTAATTCTAAACAAAGCAGGGAAGATCTTCGTCGCACGTATACAGTTATGCTGAGGTGGAAGTGAAACAGTGAATGTGAAGTGACAAGTGACTAAACAACAAAATTTCTAGCGCTTGCGCATATTTTGAGATAAATATATTTTACTAATTGCGACAATAAATACACCGTTAACACTTCTGTAATAACGTTTTGTATACAAATTATTTTTTTGTGACAATATGAGCTTGCTACGATCGCCTAATAATAATGAACCAAAATACGCATCACAACCTGATCTATCTAGAATGGCGGAAGAAGTACCCACAATTACTATCCGCAAAAGAAAACAACCAGATCACGATTGCGACTGCAAAAGTGAAATTCAAGGGCTGCGCACCGAAATATCTCGAATGAACACTTTATTAGAAAAACTCGTTATATCACAGGAAAAATCGATGAATGATATGCAGGAAAATATTAAAGGGCTAAAAGAAGAGATCAGTGTAATTAAAACTTCGACCTCGGGAATGATAAAAAGCCAAGATAACATGAAAAACTGTATTACTGAGTTAAATACAAAAATGTCCTCTCATGAAGACAGGCTCGTTACTCTCGAATCCGATATCAAATCAGTGCCTCCAACACATACTGCTGCTTGCTTATTTGAGTCGAAAAACTTGATAGCCAACGAATACACAATCAGTGAACTACGTGAACGTTTTAACAGAGAAAAAAACATAATACTAGTAGGTCTACCGGAACAAAACAAAAGTGATACAGTGCAGTGTCAAGAAAAAGATGAGCTAGATATAAAGAACATTCTTTCTAGTATAATTAAGGATTGCCCAAATCCTGTTAAGATTATACGGCTTGGTAAATACACACCTGACAAAAACCGCAGTGTAAAAATATGCTTCAATAGCCAACAGACAGCTAATCTATTTCTCCGAAATAGATCCAAGTTGTCTGGCGAGATCAAGATTTTCTCAGACCAGACACCATCACAACAGAAATATTTGAACGAAATAAAAAATGAACTGAAACGCAGAAACGAAAATGGTGAGGAAAACTTAACAATCAAGTATGTAAAAGGAATCCCTACAATAATTCAAACCACACCAAAAAACTACAATCTCCCACAAAAAACACTTCACCACTAGACAACTCCTCAAATCCCACAGATACATACCAAGTAATAAATAATTATGAAAGTTTATTAATAAACAAAACACGGCTTAATTTCTTTTACACTAATATTCGAAGCATACGTAGTAAAGGGAAAATGGATGAATTAAAGTGTATCCTAAAAGCTATACCTTGCAAGATACATGTTATCGCATTAACAGAAACCTGGCTCAAATCTGAAAAACACGCACAACAAATGAACTTAGAAAACTACACCCATTACTACAGCTACAGGACAGACAAAACAGGTGGAGGTGTGTCAATGTATGTGCATAATGATTTAGCGCACAGTCTAGATGAAACAATATACACAGGCGGAAATAACTACTTATGGGTGAAACTCGGTAGATATGCTCTCGACTTAGGACTCATCTATTATCCTGGCGACACTGACTACCAACAGTTTTTAGAACACCTCGGCTCGCAAATCCAGACACGAAACAGAACAATTATATTCGGAGACTTTAACATTAATCTACTTCGGAAGGAGCGAAAAACAAATACGTACAAGGCAATACTGAAAGAAAATGGCTACAGGATTCTAAATAACATTGATCCAAAATACAGCACCCGAGAAACACCAAGAAGTAATTCGATTATAGATCACATTAGCACAAACCTGAAAAATGACCATTTCCACATGGTTAATATAGATTCAGCACTTTCTGACCACAAGCAGATTTTATTACAAATAAAAAAGTTTAAACCACCACCAAAGCAAAAGACTTCATATGATGCCATAAACTACAAGAGCTTATACCAGTCATTCCAAGTAATAAGTGCATCACAACCAACAGAGATATATAATGTACTAGAAAATAATATCAAGGAACAAGTAATGAAAAACAAAGAATCTAAAACTAAAATACTGAACTTACCAAAACAGGACTGGATAAGTAAACAGATAATAAATTCTATCGATAAAAGAAATGAAGCATGGAGAAACTACAGAAAGAACTCAAATGATGAGAAGATTAAAAATTACTACCAAACACTCAAAGAAAATACTGCAAAAGAAATTAAATCTGCAAAGGAATCTTATTATTACAAATTATTTTTAAACCATTCTAATAAACCAAAGAAAACATGGACATTGATTAACACTCTAGCGGCTAATAAAATCAAAACCTATAACACTACCCCTAAACTTATGTCTGAAGCTGGTCAAGTTAGTAACCTATTTGAGATTTGCGAGATATTTAATAATTTTTTCTCTACAATTGGTTCCACTTTAGCATCACAAATTCCACACAAATACCACAGTAATACTTCTCCGAATTTCCCATCGACAAGCACTAATCCAAGTAACTTATCTGAGCTATCGCCATGCAATTCAAGAGAAGTTAGTAAAATCATTGACAATCTTGATTCGAATTCAAGTATGGGAGTAGACGGGATCTCAACAAAATCCATCAAATGTTTAAAAGATTTAATGCTAGGTGATCTAGTTGCATGTTTTAATAAACTTTTATCAGATGGTAGTTTCCCAGATACCTTAAAAATAGCTAAGGTTAGTCCAATCTACAAATCTGGATCGAAAACTGAACCAGGAAACTATCGTCCAGTGTCAGTATTACCAGTTCTCTCGAAAATACTCGAAAAAATATTGTACACCAGATTGGACCAATACCTTACTTCGAATAATTTTCTTTCATGCAAACAATATGGCTTTAGACAAAAATCCAACACCCTTGCAGCAACTATAGACTTAGTCACAAAAATAAAGCTAAACATAGATACCAAAAACATCGTTGTCGGAGTTTTCATTGACCTCAAAAAAGCTTTTGATACGGTAAGCCATTCATTACTACTACAGAAATTAGGAAGCATAGGCATTTGTGGCACAGCATTGAAAATGTTCGAATCCTACTTAACAAATAGATATCAAATTGTAAAAATTAATGACACCCAGAGCAGTCCTCTACCAGTGACATGCGGAGTCCCACAAGGATCCATATTAGGCCCATTACTATTTTTAATATACATTAATAATATCGATGCCATAGGTTTGAATGGACAACTCACTTTATACGCCGATGACACATGTCTGTTTTACTTCGGCTCATCAGTCGATGAAATATTGTCAATGGGTCAAAGAGACTTAGAGAAACTTTATGAATGGCTTCAATGCAACTTATTAACTATAAACACTTCAAAAACATGCTACATCATCTTCAAAGCAAAAAACAAAAAAATACTACCTCACTCTCCTCTTACAATAAATCAAAAACCTCTCGAAGAAAAAAAGTCTGAAAAATATCTGGGTTTAAAGCTTGATAACAGTTTAAACTGGAATAATCATATAGATTACATTAAGTCCAAGATCTCACCTTTGATAAGCTCACTCCGTAACATAGCGCGCTGTATTCCAAAAAAGTTACGCCTTATGATTTACAATTCTCTAGTTAAATCTCACTTTTTATATCTCATAGAAATCTGGGGAAGCGCATGCAAAACAAAATTAAAAGAATTACAAGTGTTACAAAATAAAATAATAAAAGCACTATTCCGCTATGCACATCTAACACCAACAGAAAAGCTTTACAAGGAAACATCCCTTATGAATATAAAGCAACTATACAACTACACAACATGCATATTAATAAGAAAAATATTAAACAAAAACATTCAGACACAACTAACATTTACAAAAAAAAACCAAACTCATAACTACATACGTCGAAGAGGGGAACACATAATATTACCTATGATTAGAACCAATATTGGAAGAAAATCAATCACTTTTGAAGGCGTACAAATATATAATAAGCTACCTTCAGACATAAAAAATGCGGAGACGATGGGTATGTTTAAGTCCAAATTAACCAAATATATTACTACCAACTATAGCATGTTTATATAAACCACAAGATTAATTGCATTGAATACCCTTGTGTTATAATGTAATGGCGACGATTGAAATATATTTTTTACATATTAGTTTATAAGTTCTCATGTAAGTGACAATTGTCTTAATGGGAATAAAGATCTTTAAACTGAATATCTACATAGAAGCCCAGCATAAAAATAAAAGAAATAACCGAGACATTTCTCACGCATGTTTAGGATCAATATTAAGCTTTGGGTTTCCTCCCGTGTACCGAATATATACATTCAATATTACGTTACGGATTAATAATACGGGGTAAAAGTGTCAATATCAATAGATACTTTTATTGCTCAAAAAGCGATTCCAAATATAAGGGATTCCGCCTTACTCATTTTGCTTAACACTGTTCGGATCACTCGGATTATTTTCTTTTTATGTTATGTATACAAATTAAGGTGTAACTATAATAATACCTTATTTTCAAATACCATTTTACCAGAAATTATTTTATGAAGAATCCATCATTGACACAAATAACCATACTTCTTACCTTTTTTTGTTTAAAATGGTGCACATTTTTTTTAATCAATTATCAGTATATTCTATTTTTCTTGTTTAAATAATGCTGTCTTCACTTGTAATTGAGTTTCATGGTAGGCTTATAGATTTTTTTGTAATCTGAACATTTTGTAATCTGTTAGTAACCCAAATGTTTTAAAAAAATTGAAGTATAATAGGTATATTTGGCTTTCTATTAGGAAATACAAATATTCGTTGCATTTCATAAGGCTCTCGCCAACATCCCTAGGATGTTAAAATAAAGAACTTCCAGAATTTCAAGAGATACGTGTCCCTTTCATACCCGGTTATCGAAACTATTAAGGACAATAAACAATCCACCACACAATAAGATAAAATGACGCCGGGAGCTCCATTTGTGTTTGTCAGAAAATTTAATATAGTTAGTAATTTGTAAAGGTGTGGTAATTTAATCTAATACTTTAAATAAGATAACCTACATATTTAGTCTTCTCTAAAGAACATGAACGCCGAAAACTATTACGAAACACCGAGAGGAAATAACAAAATGAGAAACCCAAATACAAGCTAGTTAATTTCGTAAAACTAATTTTATTTAATTACGTAACTTAACTAGTTCATCGTAGAAAACTACAAAATTGAAAAATTTAAGTAACCTCCGACAATAATTATTAGCTTAACACCATCTCAATCACGTCAGCTTTCAAAAAAATTAAACGCACCAAAATCGGTCCATTCGTTTAATATCTATTATGCTATAGGTAGACGCACAAACATGTCAAACTTATAATACCCATCTTTTTGCGTCGGGGGTTAAAAAAATTATTAGTCTAATTTATGATATTTAGTTGGCAGACAAGCATTCGCTGCCAGGTGGTAAGCCGAACCTACAGAAACACAACACTAAAAATGTAGTGCTATTTGCCTGTCTGTGGTCTTCTGTAAGGTAGAGGTATTGTCCCAGTTCGCTGTGTTGCTATGCCCTACCTCGACTGGAACTATGATTAAATCAAAACTGGTAAATAAAATAGTACTGGTCAATAAAATACCTAAACCTTCTTCGATAACAAGGAGAGGCCTCGTGTCCCAGCAGTGGGCCCCAATTATAAAGGCTGTAATGATGATGAAAAGAAGATAAATGCAAAGTAAATAAAATCAAAACTCATATCAAATTTTATTCAGTACAACGAACATTATAAAAATACACATAATTCAGATAAATCAAGATACAGTGAAACCGAAAAGGTCTTATTACTCAGCATAATGTTGCAGCATGCATAACACTTTCAACGTTGGTATTCTGTGGGAATCTATGCAAATGTATGTGTGCTGGCCAACAGACTAATATCTATATATAATATGTTATAGTGCGTGTCATCAATCATCAACACAGCTCATATAATGTCCCCACTGAGGGGCTCGAGCCTACCCCACATTAGGGGCGTTAGGCCGTAGTCAACCACGCTGGCCAAGTGCGGATTGGTCGACTCACACAACATAAGAATTTCTTCCTAGGTGTGTACAGGTTTCCTCACGATGTTTTCCTTCACCGTAAAAGCGTCATGAAACGTACATATGAATTCAAAATTTGAAAACACATTGGTACGTGGCGGGGTTCGAACCAGTGCCTCCCGGGTGGGAGACAATGCGACGCTTCTTATAATAGTGCGTGTAATAGGAATAAATAATTGTGAATAGTAATATAAGGTATCGATTGGACCAACCCATGAAATCAGCACATCACTTAGGATAGTTGTAAAGGACACAGTCTTGTATTTGTCGTTAAAACAAAAATATTTAGAAATTTTATTTTAAATAAATAACTAGGAAAGGTAATCTTATCGCTATTTATCTTTTATTGAGAAACTAATTGACATATGATTAGTAACCTCCATGCATCGACCGCTTGTCAAGCGGTTACGGGACAAGACATTGTCTGTCAATGGTCTGTCGTTGTTTGAAAATTGTCTTGCTACTTATGTCTGTATTTTATATTTTACGATGTTATTATTATAGTTTCCTTCTTTAAGTTAAATAAAGCCAAGTTCTGCTGGTAATCGATACGCTTTCATTATATCAATTTATTTAACTTAAAATGTCTGTGGAAACAAAACCGTCGCCACTCGCAAAATATCTACGGCCTGAAAAATTTGACACCGAACCTGATGCCCAAGATTCTGATTCCAAATGGATCTACTGGAAATCGACCTTCGAAAGTTTCCTTGCGGAAGAATGCACTGAAGGTACTCCCGACAATATTAAGCTGAAAATCTTAGTGAATCACTTGTCAGCCTCAATTTACAAGTACGTAAAGGCTTTCCAGAACTTTGACGATGCCTTGAAGGCTTTAGACGGTATCTATGTAAAAACGAAAAACACGATACTCGCCCGCCATGTACTGTTCAACAGGAAACAACGGGCTGATGAATCTATAGCTGAATACGCAAGAGCCTTGCGTTTATGCGCACAGGACTGCAGTTTTGAAGCTGTTACCGCTAAAGAACATGAAGAACAAGCTATTCGCAGCGCTCTCATTTCTGGCCTCCAGTCTAAAAGAATAAGGGAACGCCTCCTGGAAAACAGCAAACTTTCCCTGGATGAGACGCTTAACCAAGCTGTCACCCTCGAGACTGCGGAAAAGGACTCCATCACAATAAGTAGCAACGCCGGCAACATGTTTCGACAACTTAGCTCTGTCAACTCCAACCCAGAACCATCCAATTTAGCCGCAGCCAGGCCCTCTTCAGCACGCTATGTCCCGTCTTCTGTTCCTACTCCTGCATATAGATCAACACAACCAACGAGACGCTGTTTCTTCTGCGGAGGGAATGTACATCAGAGGTTTAAGTGTCCAGCGAATAATGTCTTTTGTCAACTTTGCTCGAAGAAAGGCCACTTCGCGAGCGTTTGCCGGTCTGCGAACTCCAGCAACTCCATCCCTGTTGACAGAATGGTAGAGAGCGACATCTCCGACGGCCCATCTTGCAGTGGGGCTATTTCTGCCGCTTCTCCATCAAGTTTGAAGAGTGCGACCATTCCTATAACTGTAAACGACTACAAAGCAGATGCACTAATTGACACAGGCAGTTCGGTGAGTTTCATTAACTCCAAAATTGCACGTTTGATGAAGCTGCGTCAAAGACCGAGCAAACAAACTATCAATCTCGCATCGCTCAACCATATCTCATTTGTCGAGGGTGTGTGTTTCGCCACCATTACAATGAAGGATCACGTTTACAAACAACGACCTCTACTCGTCGTAAACAACCTCTGTGCCGATGTTATCGTGGGACACGATCTACTAAGAGATCACTCGAAACTCGAATTCATGTTTGGTGGCCCGAAAGAACCCTTGGAAATATGCAACGTAATAGAAGCTTTCTGGCCCGGTGAGATCTACGTAGGCCACCACTGTGAGTCATTTCATTAGGTGGAGTCGAGTAGGGTTCCCCTTGCTCCACTGTGGAAGGCTGATTCTGTTCTTCCGGATTTTCGGATTCATCTTCAGCGTCGATGGGAAACGGAGCCAGTCTTCTATTTGATACTGTGGCAGTTTCACCGGGCTAGAAGCTTCTGTGCCACCGGCGTCTGTTTTCACAAATCTCATGCACGATATCAAACCGATCGCCGTCAAAAGTAGGCGTTATAGCAAAGAAGACGAAGAGTTTATCACGCAAGAAGTGGACAAGCTAATCAAAGACGGGATAATAGAACCCAGTATCTCACCCTGGAGGGCGCAAGTTCTAGTAGCAGGGGGAGGAGCTCATAAGAAGCGTTTAGTAATCGATTACTCGTTGACGATTAATAAATACACAGAGCTAGACGCCTACCCCCTACCTCACATTGAAAAAGTCGTAAGTGACGTCTCGAAATACAAAATATTTAGTCAAATTGATTTGAAATCCGCCTATCACCAAATCCCGATCCTCCCAGCAGAGAAAATATACACTGCATTTGAAGCTTGCGGCAAATTGTATCAATTTACTAGAATACCTTTTGGTGTGACTAATGGTGTAGCCGCGTTTCAGCGCACAATCGAATCTGTCATATCTACAGAGAAATTGCATGGCACATTCACTTATCTTGATGACGTCACGGTTTGTGGCAAGACGCAGGCCGAGCACGATCACAATTTGAAAAGATTCTTAGATGCTGCGCAAAAGTACGGTCTAACTTTAAATGAACAAAAGAGCGTCTTTAACAAAACTAAAATCGATCTGCTGGGATATACAGTTGAAAATAACACAATAAAACCGGACAGCGATCGACTTAAACCCCTACTAGAGTTGCCCGCACCCACAAAGACGGGAGAGCTAAAAAGGGTCCTCGGGTTATTCGCTCATTACGCCAAATGGGTCGACAGGTTTTCGGAGAAATTAAAACCACTTACCAATGTAACCAGTTTCCCATTGTCCCAAAACGCTCTACGATGTTTCGAACAGCTCAAAGACGATATCAAAAGAGCTACCCTCATGGCAGTCGATGATAACGAGATCTTCACGGTAGAAACTGACGCTTCGGACTACGCTTTAGCAGCTACGCTATCGCAACAAGGGCGCCCGGTTGCCTTCTTTTCTCGCACGCTATCAGGCTCCGAATGCAAGCACTCGTCGATAGAAAAAGAAGCGAGCGCAATAGTAGAGAGTCTGAAGAAATGGAGACATTACTTGATCGGGAGACACTTTCTTTTGATAACGGATCAACAGTCAGTCGCATACATGCTCAATCAGAACCACAAAAGCAAGATCAAAAATGAAAAGATTATGCGTTGGCGATTGGAGCTATCATGCTATAAGTACGACATCATATACAGGCCAGGTGCTGAAAACACCGCAGCAGACGCTTTTTCCCGTGTGTGTGCGTATATGAACACGAATAAGCTACGAGAACTTCACAACGCACTCTGTCACCCTGGTGTGACCCGTATGTTTCATTGGGTTCGATTCAAGAATCTTCCTTACTCGGCAAATGATGTCAAAGAAATGACGGCGTCCTGCCCAATCTGCGCTGAGATTAAGCCTCGATTTATGAAAGTTAGCGGTCACTTAATCAAAGCTACGTCCCCGTTTGAACGCATCAATATTGACTTCAAGGGGCCCTTGCCCTCAAACACTCCGAATAAATATATACTCACGATCATTGACGAATACAGTCGCTTCCCCTTTGCCTATGCTTGTCGCGACATGACATCAGCCTCGGTAATTAGCTGCTTAAAAGACCTCTTTCAAACCTTCGGCCAACCGCTCTACATCCACAGCGATAGGGGGTCGTCGTTCATGTCGGAGGAGTTCAAAGCTTTCCTGAGAGACTCAAATATAGCGTCTTCGAGAACGACACCCTATAATCCCCAAGGGAATGGACAAGTGGAGCGCCTAAATGGCACCTTATGGCGTACGATCCAACTCAGTCTGCGCGCCAAGAACCTGCCAATCGAAAATTGGGAGAGAGTCCTAAAAGATGCATTGCATTGCGTACGCTCTCTTCTCTGCACTTCAACAAATGCCACCCCGCACGAAAGACTATTCGCCTATCCAAGAAGGTCTCCAAATGGCGATTCTCTACCCTCATGGATGATCCCGGGCCCCGTATTAATGAAAAAATATGTGCGTCAGGCTAAGACAGATCCCCTAGTCGAGGAAGTGGAGCTCTTAGAAAGTAATCCCCAATACTTCTACATCCGTCGGGGAGATGGCGAAACTGCCACAGTATCAAATAGAAGACTGGCTCCGTTTCCCATCGACGCTGAAGATGAATCCGAAAATCCGGAAGAACAGAATCAGCCTTCCACAGTGGAGCAAGGGGAACCCTACTCGACTCCACCTAATGAAATGACTCACAGTGGTGGCCTACGTAGATCTCACCGGGCCAGAAAGCTTCCAACCCACCTTAGAGATTTCGAGGTAGATGGTAGAGGTGAAAACTCAAGCGGGGAAGAATGACATATGATTAGTAACCTCCATGCATCGACCGCTTGTCAAGCGGTTACGGGACAAGACATTGTCTGTCAATGGTCTGTCGTTGTTTGAAAATTGTCTTGCTACTTATGTCTGTATTTTATATTTTACGATGTTATTATTATAGTTTCCTTCTTTAAGTTAAATAAAGCCAAGTTCTGCTGGTAATCGATACGCTTTCATTATATCACTAATCAATGAGTCTTTTGGCGTATAAAACCAAACCTCGCTAACGACATGAAAAAGTTGTAATGGATTTTTCATAGCATGAAAAAAGAACAGCGTGTGGTCATCCAATATCCCAAGTTTGCCGGTACCCTCGCTGCTTGATGGAACATGTATAGCATATTTATTTACGTAAGATTGTACGAATAAAACTTAGTTCAGGCATGTCCAGATATGTTTTATTTGCCCGATCCAATCACCGTATCCATATCAGCGTATCACGTATCGACCCCGTATCAAGTTGTGGACGCAATTTGCTCCGTTATCCATGTCTTCACAATAGTCATGATCGCATATCAAATTGCCCATTTCTGTGTAAGCTCTCGATCAAACATGTCGTCGTCGTTGCTTGAAGAGTATGAGAATGTATCAATTTTGTGTGCCGGTTTTATTGACATTTAAAATATTCTTAAAAAAGGTCAAAACCAAAACAGAGACGGTGGTGGCAAACGTAATCATTCAGAAAAAGAAACAGGCTTTTAGGAACAACTTTGATGGACCTTAAATTTCAACACATTAGTAGTAAACAGAAAAGTTCACCCGTATGTCACCTAATGATTTCGAATATTTGCAACCGTAATCGATCGTGCAACGCAAGTGAGTGATGAACGCGTCCAGTCTGACCGACACCTGTATCTGTATCACCTTTGATGATTGGACAAAAACCGACACGACATGGGACGGGCCGTATTATAACGGCGGGCGTATCTAGATCGCGTATCATGATACGCGTATCATCACTCATCCACATATGCAATCATGATACGTGTCGGCGATACGGATACGCTGATCGGATCGGGCAAATGATACATGGACTGGACCCGCCTTTAAATTACATCTTTTTTATGCTATGTAGTGGATTAACAACCATTACCGTTGCTGGTAAGGTTACAGTAGCCTAAAGTCTAACTAATCCTCACACTAATCCTTACTCCGGGGAGCTCTGGCAATCGTACTCGCCAAAATAACGCCGAAGAAGATTCACTGTTTATTCTTAAATTGATGCCAGGTGAAATGACGTTCAGGAGCTTCCCTCTTGTAGATTAAGAAGCGGTTACGAGGAGACGTTCTGTTACCTCTGAGATGAACAGTTCCTCAATTTACTAAAAACTTCAGGTTTATCTTAATATAACCTAACCCAAATTAAGGTCAAGGTTAATCTAACCCTTATTTAAGTATGTTAGTAGTGTTTTCAATTATTTAAATAAAATATATTTACCAGTTTTAGGACAATACTGCTTTAACTGTTTTCCATTCGAATGTGAAGGTGTCATTCAGAATAAAAATTTACTCTTTTTGCACTATACTACAAGCTATTTTTCTTCGGCACAGAAACATTTTGTGTATGAATATTTATGGAATTGCCTTGGTATTCCAAGCGAATGAACAACAACAATACTTTATGCTTAGAAGAAACTAAAAAAAAATACGGGTCGGACACAAAGCGCCACTATAAATTTGTAACAGCAAACATGCCGTCGAAATTTCAACACAGTTTCGTTGTTGACAAGCAGCGCCAATAAATTTAACTAACAACGTGTACAGGATAAACAAGACCTTTTTTGCAGCGAATACAATTCAATTTTCTGTGCCAGTTTCGAAGTAGTTCGCAAACTCATGAGTGCATATTTGCTCAAGGGACAGAAAATCCTTGTCTGGGGAAATTGCCTTTGATCGGATTGGATGACGGGGCGGAGTTGTGAGCGCGCCTGTCATTTGTTTACAGCTGATCCCAGCTATTGTACACCGCTCGCTGATAAAGAATTCTTCAGAAAGTTCAATTTAAAAGGATAATAATCAAGAATTTTCTAAGACGACGATTTTCATAAAGATACGTCGCGCTAGAATAAGTAGTCTAATTTAATGTCAGCTAAACGATTGCATCACATTAAATAATCATTTAATTTTCCTACCTTGCTCCCAAGTTATTTAGATCGGTACAGTATGCCTTAAATATCGATAATACTGCTTAAGGGATTTGACATTACCTATATTTTTACGTCTGGTCGCCTCCATGACACCAATCCTCCTTGGCGGCGACTGCTATCTTTCAACAGCACCCGGGACCACCAGATTAACGTGCACGAAAAATTTATTTGGTAATTTTTCAGTCACCCATCCGAGTACGAACCGCGCACTTGGTTGCTTAACTTTCGTTAACGTTACCGAGAACGCATGACCACGGCACCATCGAAGTCCTCTCATCACATTTATGTAATATAAAAATTAAATAGTTTATTATCTTTACTTTTTACTATACTTATATACTTTTTGTGCAAAGCTTTAGATATACATTCGTCTTCAATTTAGATTTCATTTATTCATTAAGTTTTAAATATTATACCTCGAGAGGATTGATGCATCATCATTATCAACAGCTCATATAATGTCCCCATCGAGGGACTCGAGCCTATCCCACATTAGGGGTGATGCATCAGCAACGATAATGTTATTATAAAGTTATTTCTGTGTCATACTAAAAAAAATGTTTTTGTCTCACCTTTCTATACGTATACGACGGCCGATTTATTCCGTCATCTTTACTTAAATTTCGATCACAGCTGTAAATTAGTAGGTCAAAGCGAGAAATTGGAATCAATAAATTATTCATTAGATCTGAATCCCATGTAAAGAGACGGGTATGGGGGATTCCTTTTTTAATCTAAAAAGGTCTTTCACTTAATAAATTTTCTTTGACCAAACGAAAGCTCTGTAGGCACATGATAAGATATTTATCGGTAATATGGTTTATTTCCTACAATTTTAGCTCTTATTTTAATTTAAAAATTAATTTTCTTTAGCTTCCTAAAATTGTCTGCTATGTGTTTGTTCAAAAGTATTTGAATAATGTTATTTTTTAATTGTTTAATTAGTATTAAGAACACTTCAATTGAAATATTGAAATCAATAAGATCGTTTGATGAAATTCTATTTTAATTATTGGTTATCCTAGCACGTAGGTACGTACGGTCACACGTCACCCTGAATTTTAGTTGAGCCTACCTCAAGTTGAGGTGTATTTTAGTCGAACTAGACCATAGCAGACAAGCTGCTCGAATTTGCAGGCCCGAACTGGGGTGAAACCTCAACATTACATAAAAGCACAGTCAAATATTTTTCTGGTGTTGCATTTCTATCTATGAGTAAGATTGCCTCAAGAGCTCCACGGCGCCGTAGGGAAGGGGACAAGGGTTGACAAAGTGCAAGTGTTACTTTAGTGTTGTAAGCGTCTATAGGCTGTTGTGACTGCCTACCAAAAAGCAGGCCGTATGCTTGTCTGGCCACCAAATGGCATAAAAAATGTCACAGCACACCTGAGCCGAGATCTGTGCCTCTAGAGGCACCCTCCGACTTGACCATGCTCGGTATTGCCATCATACATGCATGCCCATCTTCGTAGTGACTGAAATCCGAAGGATTACATAGAAAGCGTGATAAAAAACAACATGACGTAAAATAGGAGTACTAATCAAGGCGCGGCGTTTTTCACGCTAGATCAACTGTGCTTGCTATATAAGATGCAAGTACGATCATCCTGCGCAGAGCATATTGCTCGCACCTGTGGGATGGCTCCGCCATGAATAGTTTGCAGCGTCCCGCGAGCCGCATCATCGGCGACGAAGAGGTGAAGAACCATGTTGAGCCTTTCCAATTGGTTAACAATGTTGCGTCAATGAGCGCGTCTACATAGTCTGTACCACGGCGAGGGCTTTTAGGATTTTTTTCCCTAATTCCACCATCTCGCTTCCTTTTAAGGACGTGCTGGCTTACATTGTTACCGACAAACTGTGGCTACCATTCCAACGCGACCTAAGAAATTTGGCAATATATTTCTTTGAAGCACAATCAAGAAATGGAATTCACTGCAAGCACAACTGTTCTCTCCTTCTTACAATCCTTGATCATTCAAAAGAGACGTGAAGAAGCTCCTTACAGGTTAGGAGTGGAAGAGTAGCTAACTAGTGCAAGGCTTTATCTCTCACATTTGGCCTCTACTTCTGCTTACCATCAGGTGGAATGGAGTCATTTGCTTGAACTTTTTTATAAAAAAAAACCCCTTTCGGTCCTCCCGGAACATAGCGATTACTATCATTAGAAACCCTTTATATGAAGCTCGCCCTAATGGTAACGCTGTAAAAGCCATATTCGGCCAAAAGGGGCAGTCATTAAAAATGACAGCTTGTCATCGTAGCCAATGAAAGCGACCCTCCTGATCAGTGGTGCTGGTCCTCAAGTGCTCTCGACACAAATCCATCACGAATGCGTCTATCAATAAAGGTATTTTTTCTGTAAAGAAAAGCATACTCACTCATCTATGTTTTCTCTCGATCTATTAAAAAGAACTGAAATAATATAATTATTATCAACGTCTTTGCCAACAATTGAGAGTAGCAAAATATTTTGTTGGTTTATAAACAAACATTTTAGATATTTTAATGATTTTACATAAAATTTAAATGTATTAGAATTATTTTCAAATATGCGAAGTGCAATAATAGACAAATAAACATTATTGAAACCTACTTAAATGTAAATCGTGTTTATTCGAGAACAATATAATAGGAAAATAAGAAATAAATATTTGCACAAACAAAGAATACAGTGAATACGTTTGTTGGAATAAAAGCTTGGATTTGTTTTATTTGACGATAGATTTGAGAAGATGCAATGGATCTATTTAAATGGAGGCAGTTTTATGTATTGGAAATGTCGCCCAGTGTTTTATGATGTCTCAGATAAAATTTGGCACATCTATACCTTTAGTCGTGTTTTATTTGTTTTTTGTGAAAAAGTTAGGCTGATAGTTTCTGGGTTTATAATAATACTATGTAATAGTTTTCGGTTCATATTATAAATGTAAACAAATCAACTCTTACTAAGTTATGTCATGTCATCGAGCGATATAGACATCTCAGTATATTTCTGTAGTACACAATAAGAATTAGAAGCGAGTGTCACGGTAAACAGCTTGAGTTGGTGGTCAAAATCAAACTAAGTTTATATAAAGACAGCTTTGGAGAATAGGCACCTACGTGAATAACTCAATAAAAAAAACACTGGTAGCGATAAGTTCTAGTAATTTTAATAATACATACTAATCTGAAGTGAAAAATCACTCCAGATCAGTGAGTTTTATTGAATTTAGAGAACTTGTAACAGTTTTGATAATTCATTCGTTTCTACCCTTATGTTCAAATATATTAGGAATTATCTTAAGCCTATTTATTTTCTACTAGCTGTGGCCGCGACTACGTCCGCATAGGATTTACCAAAAGAAAAAGAAAGTAGCAAAAGTTACTCCTTATTACACCAGCTACTTGCCAAAAAAAATCTTGTCAAAATCGGTCCAGTCGTTTCAGAGATTAGCCGGAACAAACAGACAGACAAAAATTGTAAAAAATGTTATTTTGGTGTATGTACCTTATATATATTCATATGCATGTAGTAAAAAACGGTTATTTCAATATTACAAACAGACACTTCAATTTTATTTATATGTATAGATTAATATTTCCACATAAGGATGAAAACTAATGAATTATCAAACTACTTCTGTTTTTTAAAGGACTAACCTTTGTTTTTCTACTTACAGGCATTATGGGCTATATCAGAAATAAACGAATATAATTTAAATTGTAGCAGCGGTTGTAAGTACTAGGTACGCAATAAGTCTTACAGCACCATATTTCCTTGATAGTGATGGACCATATTTTCGCTGATCAAATTCATCAACTGACTGCTTAGTAAACTTTATCTGCATATTAGACTTTTATTCATTTTGGGATAAGCGCTATTTTTTTATTGTAGAAAAGGCATGAAGTGTTTGAAATAAATGACGAAAGTTTGTATCGAAGTTCTTCATTTGTAAAGATAAAATGAAAACCATGAAACTTAGAATTTAGGCACTTGATAAGAAATAAATAACTATTTGTTCTAGAGTTCTTGAATTTTTGACTTGTGTTGGGATGAAATAGGGGATGAATCCCGTGGGGTGAAATAGGGATAAAAGGTAGCCTATATCGTTTTAAAAAATCAAAGAAGTGTCATGCGCAAACAACTTAATATCATGATTATCTTTTATGTAGTGATGCAAGTTATTTCTGTAGACTAGAAAGAAAAATTGACCATAAATTGAGCCCCGCGGAACATCTATTGTGACTAGAGAACCTGGAGATCTTTTACCATTTACATATATCAACTTTCTGTATTCTATTACTCAGGTATGAAGTCATAAGCTTGAGAGCCTTCTTCCTAATGCCGTAATGGTGTAATTTCCTGACCAGAAGATCATGATTAACACAGTCTAAAGCTTTAGACGAATCACAGAAAACTCCAAGAGCGTCACGTGATTCTTCTCAAGCAGCAAAAAATCCTCGTATAAATACTATGATCAAAACAAATTTATAAAATTGTAAAAATACATATTTCTGCATAAAAGAACTATTTTTAACTTGGAAAAACAAAATAAATGAAAATATTTTTCACAATTTCGAATTTTTAATATCGCTATACTATTTATATCACTATATTAGTATACCAATCACTCTGTAGACGAATAACATTAAATAGTGAGAGTTAACGTTCTAAACAAATGTAAGTTAATTATATTGTCTTCATCCTCTGCATGTATACGTCCCGGTGCTGACAATGGCTTTCCTGGGTAGTTACCACTATCTTATAAAGTTGGTTGAATGTGTGAGTGGCCCATTGATGTAATTGACTTGGGTGGGTTCAGAAACTCTGTCAGTCTTTTTGACACTAACTGGATGAGAAGGGGTAGTCTTATCCGTGCCTAGGAACTATACAGAATACTGTCTATATTTATGTATAGTGTGCTAGTTCTGAGCTTAGCTATACGCATTGCATTGATTAAATAAATTTGTTTTGATTTTAAACTTAGGACATTATTATATTTATGATATTAGACCAACTTTTAATGAAGTTGAAACCACAGCGCGAACACACTATACTGCTATTTTGGGTTCCGCAAAAACAAAATAAATGGGGCCTTAATAACTATTTAATCAACGGAAAGCTTCAGTCTCTTTAAACAATTTTCAGCTGCTGACGCAAATAAGACTCAATTACGCATTCAAAAGAGCGGCGGCGTGTAAACTCAGTTGGTTTTAATAAACCGCGCACCATCGCGGTGTCAGTTATGAATGTTATGCTATTATGCATACTGTAATAAGACGCGGCTACAGTGCTCAGCGCACCTACATTCTGCCACGGAAGCATAATGTGAGCGATGTAGTCCAGGGGACATAGTGCAAATTGAGTTTACTTTTGGTTTAAAATTACGAGGTGCGTACTTATACGCAATCAGGCTCAAAATCCCAAAAGGGTTGAGCAGACCTTTAGGTAGGTTACACGTTAAAGCCATATCTGGTAGTAAGGGCTACAATGTGCCTTAAAATAGCGATAAGTTGATAGCCTGTCGCATACAGAGTTATAAAATTAATATATGGATGGTTGGTTGGTATTGCGTATTTCATTATTTCCTCACATTTATTGAGAAACACTATATATGCCTCGGCGGGAATCGGCTTGCCGGATTCGTAGTTATTGTCCAGGCACGGTAATATTATCTATGCAGTATTGTGTCTCGGCCCTGTCCTTGAAATCACTGGCTACGGCCGAGCGGGGCGTAAACACGCGGAAGGGCCTACAGTATTTTAATTTGAAAGAAAGAAAATAAATTTATTGGCCTTCACAGAGCACGATATTACCTAATTATTAATAAACTATAACAACACATACATAAAGAAAAGATACGTTAACAAAAACTAACATACACACATTATATACCTACTATTTACTTTATATTTAATTTCTACATTTCTTGTTCTATGATTGTAAATATTTTATTTTACTTATATGTAAAAAAAATATGTTGTGAATGAAATAGGAAGTGTTCAATAAAATACATGTTTTCTTAGGTAATATTTAAAAAAAAAAAGTTATAGATTTGAGACAAAAATATTTACGCCTTGACTGAGACGTAGGTACTATATTGTCACTGAAACACTTTTATTTTCAAGAAATTACATATTATTATCAACAAACAAAATATTGTTTTTTAAACTCCGCACAAATATCCCTATTTTATAATTTTCCATCTATCAATTCCTGTCAACAATCCGTCTCTTTTCCAAATTACCTAACAACCTGCCAGTATACACCAAAAAAATCCGAACACTACAATACCTACCATTTATTACTCTCGTAAATTATTTCATAATGATATTTCATCATATTTAATAATATAATATATGTAGTTAAGTTATATGTTGGTACATAAGTAAGTAGATAGCCTAGTCTAGGAAACTACCTACCTACGTATTATGTAGTTATGTTTTTAACGCGAGCGTAGGTAGGTTACTTGTTTGTGTCTTTTTTCACCCTATCCACTTATTTATATATTATTCCAGATTATGCCCGATGGAAAAATTTAAATACCGAAATATTAAAAACAAATTACGTACTAGTAGATAGGTACATAAAAAATATTGCTCTTTGCCATTTTGAATTATGTAGGTATCTACTTAATTCAATCAAATATTCACAATACAAATCGCACGTTTATGCACGACTAACTGCTTAAAAAACAATTCACACCGTTCGGTAGTCGCTGCGGCGCATTCGCGACTGGATGCCCACCGGGTGCCCCGCGAACTCGAGGCGCGTAGCATGACGCGCTTTCCGACCGTTTGTATGAAGATAGAATACTGTATAGATAATATTACCGTGGTCCAGGCCTCGCTAAGGCTCGACCTTGAAAACTCTACTCGTCCGGCAATCCCGAACTTCCCAGCCTCTGCAGTAATGTACTATTATATAAATATTGCTTTAAATAATTGCCATTACTAAACAAAGTAAACGCAATGCAATGTTTGACTTTGATATAGATTGTCGGCAATTTTTTTTTAGAACTCTAAGGTGTCGTCCTCACTGGCAAGCGATCGTACGATGCGTTCTCATCAAACGATGAGTTCAACGGTAAAGATTTCTTTATGTTCGTATTAAAGAATGAGTCTCAGATTCATCGCTGTACTGAGCGTTCTATTTGTGCTTGATAGAAAGTGACAAACGATTCTCAAGACATGATTGATTTCTGAGTGTCATGCGGGCCTTAGAGCGCCCTGATTGAGTTCGAAAGTCATCGCGGGAGCACAAAATCATTACTTTCATGGTGCGATGAAAACGCACCGTGTCATCGTAAGATCGTTGCCCATTAGGATGACGTCTAAGAGTAATAGTTTAATTATACACATTTACATTTTAAGATAATTAGAATAAAACTAAAAAATAAAACAAAAAGCTTTGTTAAAGTCAATTTAACATTATTGTTTACGTTTAACCATAAACTGTTTTAACACAGATTTTATCAAAGATCGTTTATTAGACTAAACAAAGGCTTGTTTGAGTAATATAGGACTGCTCGGAACAATATCATGTTTCAATGGAGCTAAACTTTACACGCTTTATGTTTAGATTTGGATGCGTACCTAATAATATCTTTGGAAATTCATTGAAACAGTCATCCGCCTCAGTAGTCTTGTAGTTTGACAAACAAATCCAGGTACGAAACCTGAAGGTACAAAGTACTTGAATTTGTTCAAGGTAGAGCTTAGTAAAAATACGCCTGGTTAGCTATCACCATCTCAACAAATATTATCACGATAAGAATTACGTTGGTGGCATTCTTCAGACAATTAGTAGTGAAATAGCCAGTCCCTCAGTGCTGTAGAAACCTGATCCAACGATTAGATAAAGCTTAGGTGAGAGATTCTCTTTCAGCTTATTTTTTTTGTAAATAATTTACACCTTGTCCCCTCGACCAGCTCGCATAGTTTCAGAAGCAGAAAGCCCATTTACCTCCTGTAGTGGCTTTGTGCACCCAGACTGTCGGGTTAAGCATCGCGACGGTCCAGGACAATAGTTCGGACCTTTTTGAAATAAAATGCCTCCGTTCTTAGGAGCCGGCAATTCTCTAGACAGAATGCTTTTGGCTTGGTCCAATTGGGAACGATAAATATTTAAACATACAAAGTCCTCATGCGATCGCTTTAAAGAAATCGTAGGTAAATAATTATCAGTGAAATAGTTTATGCTGCTGGCATGTTAAAAAGTTGAAGGCCAAATAGACTAGACTATTATGAAAACTAAAGTATTTAATATAATACTCGTTAAATACTGATAATGGGTGTAAAAAAATAATAAAAAAAAATCGGTTATATTGTTTGGTTATTTTTCACGAGCAAATTATTCGTTACTATCGTATTATTTTAACACATTACCGTGGGTTAAATTAGTCTTTCAGATATTAATACTGTTATCAGTAAGCTGTCTACCTCTTACTACTATTACTCGTGCTATGGTTTTTTAACCCCCGACGCAAAAAGAGGGGTGTTATAAGTTTGACCAGTCTGTGTATCTGTGTGTCTATCTGTGGCATCGTAGCTCCTAAACAAATGGACCAATTTTGATGCGGTCGTTTTGTTTGAAAGCTGACGTGGTCGAGATGGTTCGTAGCTATAAATTGATGTCGGGAGTTACATAAAATTTTAAATTTTGTGGGTTTTTTAAAAATAGATTTCAGGTCTGATATTTAGTAAGCTAGTAAAAATTGTTGTCGTAGTCAGTGAAAAGTCATCTTACGGTAAGCCTATGCGTTACTACTTATAAATGCTGATATAAATAGAAGTTACATCTCCATGAACTGGAGCTACAAAGACTTTACACACATTAAATAATTCTGCGATTAAGTTGATTTATAATATTTTAAATAATGTCTTATTATATAATTACGGACCCAACATACGTCCTGTTATAAAAAAACAAAAGAACTTTTTCTATCAGATCAAATTACGAATCTACAATTGGTTTTCAAATCGGAGTTCAGTGAAACGGACGGACATAATAATTATTAAAAAATCGGGAGTGGTCACCCCTTGACTTTCTCGTATACCGCAAACGACTCAAAAGTTGATAGAAACCTTATATTTTGATGTCATACATGCCTGTTAAATTTGGTTGCAATAAGTTAAAGCATACTCGAGTTATCGTGCTAACGCACAGACACACATACACACACAGACATAATTCTAAAAACGGTATTTTTGGACTCAGGGAGGTCCAAAACGTGTAAATCCGTCAAAATCTCGAGGTCGAATTTTTTGACGATTACAAGACTTCTTCTATTCTACGTATACGAGAAAGTAAAAAGAGGGCATCAGTGGTCGAATACTGGAAGTGACTTCCATTTGACTGCTGATCAGAACTCCATACTACCATAAATGTGTTACTTAGCTAAGTAATCATAGTACAAAGCAAAGTAATAACGATATTAAAAGTAGGTAATCAATACACAGTGTTACGGACTAAAGTGTTTTAATAATAAAATCCAAATTTCCATTTGTCACGCTTCTGTAACCATGCACATAATAATCAAACAGATTTTATGGATCTCAAAATACAATAGGGACTCAATTTGATATATGTATCGATATGTTAAGATCGTGTAAGGGTACATGAAGATGATCTCGATTATGTCTATTATGTAGGGTTGGGACAAAGCGATCTATTGAAGATATTTCGCATGCAATATACATTGATGTCGAAATCCTATATTTTGATATACGTTATTACTATTTAACTAGTAGAATAGAAACAGCCCATATCCTCCAAAGGTCTTGTAGAAGGCGACTAATGGATCGCAAAGGGTTCTTTGATCACCTTATACTCTGTCCACCAATCCACTTTGAGCAAGCGTAGTGGAATTCTACTGCCTAAACCTCGTTCGATAACAAGGAGAGGCCTAGTGTCTCAGCAGTGGCTCGAATTACAAATGTTATTATGACGACTTATCTGAAAAGACCTCATTAGTCACTTCGAATACATAAACAAATATTAACAAAAAAGTTTTTTTTATTAAAGCGACTGAAAATTAGATCCAATGGCAAATGTGTGAAAAGTAAACCGAACGATATATTCAAATATGTGAGAGTACGAAACTTGACTTGAACTTTTGACGATTAGCTATCGACTGTTCTTTCAGAGATTCAAATTCCAAACGGTTGAATATAGGTTCGTGAACTGAATCGTATTAATTCGTACCATCATCTTCATAATAATTACTGATTCGCTTTTGCATCGAAAGAATAAATAAAAGTGGTCGCTGGTCTGTTTTTTTTTTTTAATTCTCGCCCTCCTAATTTTGGGGAAGGCAAGGGGAACTAAAGCCCATACAGCCTCGTCTTTAGAATTATTTTCAATAACCTTTTTATTAATTTTATTTGAATATTATTTTGTTTATTTTATATTTAAGAATTCTTTAGTTTACTTGAATCGCTGTCGAAAGTAGCGCCAAAACTGAATCGCGTAGATGGCGTCATAGTTCGAATTAACGATTCTATTTAGTTTAGGTCTTAAATTGGATCGCGATAAAAGAAGGTGGTAAGGTAGCAGGGCTGCGAGAACTAATTGAACTTTATGTAAAAAATATTTCGTTCGGATCTTAGAAGTGTAAATTTCAAAGATTTGATGAAACAATGTTTACCATAAAAACATATAAGCACCAAGCACTGACAAATTTCGACAGAGAAGGCAGAGCCTCTGTGGCGTAGTGGTTAATGCAGCCACCCGGATTGCGGAAGGTGCTGGGTTCGATTCCCGCCTGAGGCAGGTCGATTTTTTTCAGTGTATTTTTTCTAGTATGAAACATATTTACGCGTTTGTTAACGCAAAATTTATTCCATAATTAGGTAAATTATTAATGTATTACAATAGTTTCTAGGGCTGCACGTTGTTAGTGACGGCTGACGGTAGTAAGATTGAGCAGCCGATGTTTCAAGCGTCTATTATGCTATGGTAATTGCTTTATCACTCTTATAACAAAAAAACAGTAGGCTTAACTCATGGTGGCGATAGACAATCATTTTATTTACCAAATAGTGCAGGATTAGAAATAGTTTAGTAGCTAGCTCTTATAATATATTCCTAAGCAACTCGAAAAACATTGGTAAAAAGCTTTAGTATGAAAACTTGGATTTATGCGAAAAAAACTTAACAATTTCAAGTTGGTAATTTGAAATGGTGATAAGTACACGTTTTGTTGCGATATTTTTTTTATGTGAAAATTACAGAATAGGTTTCAGTCACAAACGAGGGGAACCATCACTCAAAATGACTCAAACTATATACGTAAGTCGTTAAGCATTAGTTTTGTTGGTAGTAGAGTCTTTTTAATACCACAAGCCACGCGAGATAACACAATAGGTAGATTAACTTACCCTCACTCATCTTACTTAAGGTAATATCTCCTTTTAGATGATAGAATACTTTCTTTGCATGGGAGGTCTAATATCGAGCGACTTTTACCTCTCCAAGGTCCAATAAACAAATTTCACTCAAATCTTTCACTATCTGAAGACAGAAACTATTTTTTATATCTACCGAAATGGTCTATTGTACTGTTTCCACTGACAACATGGCGCGCGCATTCAAGCGAGCTTTAGAAATATGAGATCATGTCTCGCTCGCCGACTCTAAATCCTCTAAGGAAGTTTTAATTACAGGGTAGAAGACCCACCAAGGTCCTCGCCTTCTTAAAAACCTGGCTAATATGCTGAGAAGGTCAACCAACAGTGTCCAAGAACATTGCTCAGTCAAAAAAAAAATGCTTTAAGATGGCGCATTTAAGTGACATTTGCCGTTTCCTTAAGTCAACAACTTTAGATTTTTATAATTTTATATTAACGCCTTTTGACTCATTAAGTACCTATGTTAATATCAGGTTTAATAGTTCCATTATTAACTGGAATAGTCTTTTAAAGCGGACGGACACAGCTGAATTTATTTCCAGCGTTCATATCGTTGACCTGTCCAGAGATAATGCACGTTTCGACAGACATCGGCTCTATGAGATATCTACAAAATTCATTGTATTCCCCAAATATTATTGTGCTTCGCGAATCAAAATGTTATTCCATGGACGCTTTCTAATTATAAAATTTGAACGTTAATAAAGTTCCCGATATTTTGCTGGTAAAATGCAATCCGCATTTGGTTTGTATCGTGTCAGATTTTGAACAGGTGATGGGGCATTAATTGTAATGGTGAACTGAGTTCGTCTGAACAGGAATTCTACATTAGCTCCTCTAAAAACCAAACAGCAAAGTAACTATTCAAAACTTTGCCTAATACGAGTTAGATAACGCTTAAATTTGCAAATGCAAGCTTAAAACTGAGGTAATAGATACACATTTCACCTCGAGAACGATCTTTAGGTTGAATAAAATAACAATGCCATTCTTTAAAGTTGGAAACCCTTACTTCTCTGTTTCTTTGCTGAGAACAATATTTTCCAATTTAAGTGACAAAGTGCACTTAGGTCGGCATGTCTGAAACCAAAACTTTGCCATTTGAACTACAGAACAAGTTGCAGCGTTTTTAAGTTATTTATACCACATTCTTTTAAGGGCTTGCTCTAGCGCTGCGCTGCTTTAGTGATATTTTTGTTACTTAATATCAATCACGCTCATAATGCTAAAAGGGGCTGAACTGAGCCTCAAAATAGTGACAGGTTATTAATATTTATCGGCATCTCTTATATTTGTAGATAGGACGAGCAGGACACAACATATGTGCGCTCACGGTGATTGTTGTCTGACCCAGCAGGCGGAATTTTCGATGCATACTCAACTAAAGATATGTTTTGGAAATGCGTTTTGAATTAAAAACGTTTATAGCAAAAACGCACGTATAGCAGACTTAGGTTTAAAAAACCTATTACTTGGCCAGCGTGGCCCTCAATGTAGACATTGTATGAGCTGTTTAAGACTATGACACGGCTGTAAGTCAGGCTACCCGAAACAGGTAAAGTTCTTCAATAATTTTTGACCTAAAAGTTAACTGATGAAATTTACAGTTTTTCATAGTAGCTGTTGACGAATAAAGTGAATCTAATCCTTAATGAAGATATTCTGTGAAGTAAGTAATGCTTTAGTCTCATAAAAATCGTCGTCTGGTAGTTGCTTGTAAACAAAGTTACCGATTTCTATTCTAGAATTATATTTCCATGAAATAATGCTAACACGAATGTTTCATTATAATAATTTTACTTATATTACTTTTTTTGTCCAGCAATCTGTGCCACTGACAAATCTGGCAATTTCAAACAGCTCTTACTGCCCTTCCATTAAACGTCAAAGTCGGATGTAGGATTTTTAATCTCTAATTTTTTACTTGCGCTTTTGCATTTCATACTAAATTCATACATAGAAAACAGATAAATAATAAAGTACATCACCGTAACTATGTAAATTCTCGCTCTCGTCCGCTTCCCTACCCCGTGGAGCTCTGGCACCCTTACTCACCGACAGAAACACAACACCACAAAAATATAGTGTTATTTGACTGCGGTACGCTCACAGAAGGTGTTGCATCTACAAACAAGGTGGTAGACAGCGAAGCAACAAAAACATTCCGCGAATCAGTAGCAACGTACGCCAAGGTATGAGAGATTTACAAAAACTATCTATGTGTATATAAAAGATTACAAAAAAGCAATTTCTTTGTTGAAACATGTGTAAGTGAAAGGTAGTACAACATTTAGGAGTTCAACATGTTCTGCCTAGATAGTCGTACTAATTTATTCAAAAAAAATAGTTCATAGCATCAATCTATACTATAATGTCTGTTAGTAATATTGAAATAACCGTTTTTTCACTACATGCATATGAATATATATAAGGTACATACACCAAAATAACATTTTTACAATTTTTGTCTGTCTGTCTGTTTGTTCCGGCTAATCTCTGAAACGGCTAAACCGATTTTGATGGGATTTTTTTGACAGGTAGCTGGTGTAATAAGAAGTAACTTAGGCTACTTGTTTTTTCTTATTTTCTTTTAAAATTTTACGCGGACGAAGTCGCGGGCAAAGCTAGTGTAATATAAAACCATCAGATAGGATAGTAACAATAAACAGATTATTACTTCCCCATTGCTGCCTGTCAAGGCTAATCTCCCGGGCAGTTCTTTATCATCATCGTGCTGTCTGCTGTGCTAAACCTTGGGGCAGTATATATCCTATGTATCAACATATCCTTACTGGCCAGCCTTACACCCTATCTTAGCATCCTTTGTCGGAAGAAGCACCTTACAAGCGCCTCGACCTATTTGTTCCGTGGAGGTGTAACCTCTGTTAGCTGTCAGCTAGTACATTTCATCCTATGCTTTACAGAACGTGTTATTTCAATTTCAAAATACAAAACTATGTACCTATTCCCAATGGTTTTGGTGAAATGGCGCACACCATGTGTGCCGATCCCAAAACGCCCCCCATAAGGGCTTAGGAGGGTACCGGTGGGTTTTAGCGGAGTAGGACCGGCGCTATTCCGCGCCGGTGAGTCCCACACACGCCGTACGCCCAGCCAGCTTGCGGTATGGTCCGTAAATGGATTTCCCATCGTCACAAAAAAAAAATGTACCTACTCCCAATACTGTCCTTCATTCATTTTCCTACCCTACTCCTTGAGAACGATTGCTATCTTTCGACAGAACCCGGGCCAACTAGCTTAAAGTGTCTTCCGAACCTTCGAAGCACAGAAGAAAATAGATTAGAATAAATTTTGATCACCAATCGGACTACCGACTGTGCACTTGGTTGCTTAACTTCCGTGATCGTTACTAAGAACGTACGACCACGACACCATCGATCTCCTAGACTTACTTCCCTAACATTGGTCGAAGCTAAGTTACACGTAAGTATAGTACAGTCACGATTGATGATACGTGCACAACTGCACACTGCTGACAATTCAACGCCTTTATTACCTACGTAATAAGAGCCACGAGCTGTGGATATATGTTACTGCCCGGAACTGTACCAACACGATGAATACAGATACAAATCAAAATTATCCCACGCGTTCTTTCTTCGCGTTCAAGAAAGGGACAAATAATTTGAAGAAAGTTGTCTCGAAGTCATGTGCTTTGATCCATCATTCCCAAGCGTGTGCTATCACTGAGGCCTAAGAAAGTAATATCTGAGATATCAAATCAAAACTACGTCACGCGAGAGAACGTGGGCTTTTGTATGAAATATTGTTGGTCTATGTGATTATATTACAATTTAATTTCGTGTGTAACAAGGTTGTTTTGAATATATCTCAGCTTGGGAAGATTAAATGAAATCTTGCTTTATTTGCAATATTGTAGAGGTACTTTGGTTAGGATCAAACAGAAACACGGATTAACATTCACAGGGGTAGAGAGGGTTTAAGTAGGAACCTTAAGACTTGCTACGACCCTTTCGTATGTCGTTGCGTATATCTTCTTCATCTACTCTTATAACATACAAACATATAATCACGCTCGTTCTCCCACAAGGGGTTGTGCAGAGCTTTAAGCAGCACTTGGTCACACATAACGCCCCATCTGGCCTAACGGGTCATTCAGCGCCCGGAAATAGGGACAGGTTACCAGTTTGCCTACCAAGTACTTAAGGGGCCTAAAAAATAATCCTTCAGAAAAATCACAACCCAAATTCACAATCTCAGAAGTCCGGCTCCGCCAGATCCTAGGTTAGGAACCCTTACAGTCTTAAAACATTCCTAATATAGAGTACATTTTGAAATGACTTTCCATCAAAATGTTTTCGGTTAGCTAGACAAAGATTAACTCTCCCAGTCCCATATATTCACTTACTTCTAATTAATAAATGATTCGTTGATCTCTTTAGACTAACCATTTCTGGCTTATATCTGAGCATACCATGTTCCTCTGTTTTATCAATCTGTATAAATTGAGGCATAATATTAATATCAGGTAATTCCTCATCAAAGATAAAAAATTTACCACGACGAAATTAGATGATGACTTGATGACGTAATCAAAAAACGAAAAACATGGCTAAATTCGTCGTGGTCAAACAGTCCTGTGTAGCTCAGTTGGAAGAGCAGTCGCCCGGATAGCGTAAGGTCGCGGGTTCAAGTCCCGTCTCAGCACTTATACATAACAGAAATTTTTTCAATGTTTTTTTTTTATTTAATTTGGTATCAATTTCAATTATAACTAAATTTGCCAAACACAAAAAAGGAAAAAAAAAACAATATTTCATAAATGTCTAGATCAAATTATAAATCACACACTCATGTAATTATATCGATCTCTCTATTTTTATTAATTTCTCTCTATTATTATTAATTGAACTACTAATATTACCTACTTTACGAAGAGAACAAGCTACATGGGAAAATAATATCAATAAGAATTTAATTTAAAAGCAAAGTTGTTGAAGTAATGAAACCATAATGGTATTATTACCTCTCAGAGCAATTAGGACCAATTTGCATTGGCGCGTCAGGCAAGGGAACAGATTACTCAAAAGAGGCAGCGCTTGAATTCTGTAGAACGCGAACGTTCCAGCACTCGGCCAGATTATGCGGTGCCAAATCCATATTTCATAGAATGCAATACATAGTGTTACTTGGCGCGTATTTCATCCGACTCAAGTGGACATGTATCGAATTGTCAAGGTGATTCAATGATAGAGACTCACAATAATAAACAGATAATCTATTTTGAAGTCGCAAAGGAACCATCCTTTTCAACATTATTAACGTGATCGTGCTACAACATCTGAGACATGGGATTCGTGTGCCTTTCGACATCACGATAATTTGTCCTATATAGGTCAAAATAGTACAAATCAAAGCTAAAAATTTGAAAATTCTAGTACCTATCATTTTGAAATATAAGTATATTTTTTTTAACAAAATTATCACTTTCTTGTTATAAACAAAAACCGGCCAAGTGTGCACGAAGGGTTCCGTACCATTATTTAAAAAAAAACGGCAAAACATGTCTGTTGTATGGGAGCCGTCCTTTAAAATATTTATTTTATTTGGATTTAATTATGTATGTATTTTGTGAATCTTTCAAGCGTCCACCTGTTGCTGTTATCAATATCGAGCAAAAACCAGCAAAAAAAAATCACGTTTGATGTATGGGAGCCCCCTTAAATATTTATTTTATTATATTTACCTGTTGTTATAGCGGCAAAAGAAATACGTCATCTTGAAAATTTCAACTACGTAACTATCACGGTTACATACAGCCTGATGACAGACGGACGGACGGACAGCGGAGTCTTAGTAGGTAATAGGGTACCGTTTTACCCTTTGGGTACGGAAACTTAAATAATTTACACTAGCCTCTTATAATGCATCAATGACACTTAATAGAAGCCGAGTTACATTATTTCCAATTCTGTTAATTACATTAGAAATTGTATTGTTTTATGACCCTCAAATTATTTCAACCTCGCCATGAACTTTTTCTGATGGATAGTCAATAATAATAATAATAATATATTTCCACGATCACACCAATTATCTAGCCCAAATTAAGTATTAAGAACTTGTGTTATGGATACTAGATAACGGACTTTAATATACATAATAGTATAGATATTTTTATAAATAAACTTAAATAAATACATAAACAACCATGACTCGTGAACAAATGTTTGTGTTCATCACACAAACATTTGCTCCTACCAGGACTCGAACCCGGACCGCTTGATGTGTAGGCAGCGTTACTGACCACTCCACCACGACGGCGTCAATGTTTAAGCATTAGACATAGGCTCGAATTATCTAAATAATTCCTATATTCTAACTATTTTAAAAGAATCGCAGACCTTTGCTGAAAGTTAAAACTGCAATTCTGTCCGCAAAATAGAGGTTTGAAGCAAGCCCTCTATTCTTTGAAGTAGTCCTCACAATGACTGGAGTGCGGTCAATGTACACGCGGAGTGGCGCTGAATGTACACCTCAGGCAATTTCACCCTTTGTTTCAAATGACGCGCTGTCTTCACGGCTAGAGCACGCAAACTAGGGGAGAGGTCGTCTTCCGCTGCTCCTTGCACACTCAAAAAGTCGACACTAGTACGTACCAATTCCACATTGCTAAGTGTTGTAGATCTCAACAGGTTTTTGTTTAGCAGAATTTTTGTTTTAATTGTGCAGTAGTCATACCAGAGAATCATTTTAAATTTCGTCAAATGTTTGTTTAGAAGAAAACATTTCTTTGTGTACAGTGTAATTTAGACTTAAATTATGTACAGTGTAATTTATACTTAAATTATGTACAGTGTAATTTAGACTTAAATTATGCACAGTGTAATTAAGATTAAAGTGAACTTATTAGTAGCTGCTGAGCATTGGTTTTTTTATGAAAAGGTCAAGCAAACCACTTTATTCCACCTGATGGTAAGCAGAAGTAGAGACCAAAATGCAAGATTGCTAGTACGAGAGATAAAACTCGCCTTACCGACCTGCAAGGTGCTTCACGCCTCTTTTGATTGACCCCGAATTGTAAGAAGGAAGGGAACACTCGTGTGCTGGTAGTGAATTTCATTTCTGGATTGTGTGAGAAAGAAGCTGATATAGAATAATAATTATGTATGATTATAGTATTGATATTATTGTCATGGAATTACCTACTGTCTGTTTTATACTACCTTGACATTATTGTCATGGCTATACAAGAACTATTAGATACCTATCTTACAATTATAATAAATATATAAAAGAGTACAATCACATAATCCAATCTGTTGGATAAGGTTGTTTTCTAATGTTTGAAAAACATAAAATGGGGCTTTGTTACACTGGAGCGTAGCTTAGCGAAAGAGCAGTCGCATGAATCACATTAAGTTGTCGTCGTTTTTTTTTCGTTTCAAAAGCTTATAAAAATCTTATACATTTTCAAGCATTTGAAATCATGCCAAAAAAATAATAACCAAAATTAATGACGAATAACTTTCATTTTACAAAATTTTTGAAAATCGTGTGTCATATGTCGCTTTGGCCAGATTTTTGTAGATTTTCTATTTCAGAAAATATTACTATTATCTTACAATATTCTAATTTTGTTTAAAAACATACGGAATGGTTGAACGTGCAGCTGAATACATAGTAATTGCTACGAGATATTCTAGTATTCACAAATAAATGTTAGGTCCCATACTTAGCCAGTAGGTACCTACAATCAACCAGTACTCGTTCCACTTACACTACGCAAATGAGGATCGTTCTCCAGGGGCTGCTCGCAAATGAGTTTCTCAAATGAATCGTTACCAAGTGTCGGCAAACGAGAAATCATCTCGCGGAGCTCTCTCAAATGCTTTTCAATTTTATTCCGATTCTAGTACGTGCAATAACCAACTCTGTAACCAACCGATATCGCGTAATGAAGACAACCAAAACTTTTCGAATTCAATTTCAAATTTCCATGCATTGTAAGTAACTATTGGGTCTAGAAAGAAACAAACAAAGGAAAATATACTGTGAAAGCTCTAAAGATAGTGAAAAATGTATTTTCTTTCACAAAGCGCATAACGTAGAGAACATGAAATATGGTACGGATTCCGTTTGGCTCAGCGTGCGTTGGGTTCCTATCGGTATTCGCGACTCGAAGGCATCGAACTTACTTGTGCATTTGTTTTCTATTTGCACTAGCGACGACGTTTTACTCCGGCCTCATCTGGGGTTTGGGATTTCTCCGCTTATTTAAAACTCGAAACTTGTCGTATATCGTTCGCAGCTTCGTTGTTTCTACATCCCGCAAACACAAAATGATCGTTAAACGATTACAATAACGAGATACATGCCTCAGTCAGGCGCGTCTTAGAAATTATGCCCACAGTTGTCAAGCCTCGAATTAATTAAAGTCAAACAACGCAGCCATTCTGCAAAATTATCTCCTTGGCAAACGGAATTAATAATTTCATTTAGCATACGCTTACGCAGCATTGAAATTAGCGTCACGTAGAATCACTGAACACATTGCTAGAGGTTAGAATTAGACAATAAGTTCCGAAATTTCAAATTGTGCAAAGGTTTATTGATTTAAACATTTTCGAATGGACTTATCTTTTAGAAAATTGAATTATCAATCGGTTTTCGGCGCGCATGTTGCGAATCCGTTGAAAGCTTTTCAATGTTTCATTGAAACACTGCATCTACAAAAATGTGAGATACTCCGCTGTTAGGCTATATTTCATGGCTTCAAATTGGAACATTTTTGTTGTCAACGCTAAATTACGTTAAACGTTAGAATATTAATTGATCTGTTGTTGTGCAAAATAAACACGAACTGTAGTTTTATACTGTAATTGTCAATTGAATGTTTTCATTACGAATGGAACTGTCGAGTACTCAAAAGCTTTCTAGGTAAGTGGCCGTTAAAGTTTACGCCATCTCGCTCATACCTGCACTATGAAGTTTCACTTGTACGAAACGTCACTTAACTAAGAAGCTTTACTATATTCTACCTACTACTTTCAGCTACTAGGAAATAAAAAGGAAGGAAAGAAAAGGCGAAAAGGTGACAGCTGATAGACAAGAATGGAAGGACAATACATACTGCACTCACCATAGATTTATAAGCACCGGCTTATTTAATGTAATAAATTTTTTAAACGAATATTGGCAACAGGCAACTCGCAACTAGCTGTTAAGAAACGGCGCCGATACAGCAACTCAAGTTGTGACTTTCGGTTATGGACATTAATTTTCAGTTGCTGCACTAGAGGATAGAATCAGCTTCAAATTGACGCCACAAGCAACTGCAGTAGTCGTGAAATTTGAAAAATACACAGATGATTTTTCTCATCGGTCCAGCGAAGGAATCGAACTCAGCATCCACTTAGCTACCGGGACACTGCTTTCACCATCGAAATTTGTCAGTGCTTTGTACTTATGTTTTTATGCTAACATTGTTTCATTATATCTTTGAAATTTGCACTTCTAAGATCCGAAGGAAATATTTTTGCAAATATTTGACGTCCAATTAAGATGAAACTACTTTATATCATGGAATTGTTTTTGCGTTAACAAACGCGCAAATAATTTTAAAATTATAAAAATACACTGAAACAAATTGACTGTTCAGGGCAGGAATCGAACCCAGAATCTTCCGCAATTCGAGAGGCTGCATCAACCATTACGCTACCGGGACACTGCTTTCACCGTCGAAAAATTGTTAGTACTTGGTACTTATGTTTTGTAGTAGTTGTGTCAAATGATCCATAGTCACACTAAACATGGATGAAATTTTTCGAATGGCAGCGATGGTAAACTAAGTCTTTACTTTGTTTTAACTGGCAGCCTTAAACCAAATTACTTCAACTAAGTTGATAATTTCTTCAACTTATGTTGCTCTGTATGTATAGCACCCTTATAAACGTTTATTATGCACAAAATGTTTTCTATGCCTTTGCCTCCGTGACATTTTGTTACGAAATCAAACAATACGTAACATGCATAAAATCTAAATAACAATTCATAAAAAAACTTGTGAGAGACATTTCTGAAAGTGTTAGGTTTTTATTTGCAGCGGACGGAAAACAATGAAAACTCATTACCAACATACAAAGAAGTGAGTAATTAAAATGTTCAATTTGCTCTAGATAGTGTTCCGTCGCAAAGAACAACTTAAAGGAAGCTGATGTTTGGTTTTCTGAGGGTTGAAGCTTAATTTAGTTTTCTATTAGCGAACTAAATTAATTTCGCTCGTTGTTAAATTTTAAACAGCTGGAAATTTATTGTGCATGAAATTGCTCATTATAATGTGTAGTGTGTACGATAATTTCATTATCGTCTCTAGGCAATTGTTTTTAATTTGTGGGACAAGTAAACTCGTTTAAAAATATCGAGTATATCTCTCAAGTAAAAATGGAGCTTGTTGTATTATGTGTTGTTGATGTTAGCGCTGTCATTTTTAACTTGTCCATTTTATATTTATTAGAAAAAAAACCCTTTTCATACTGCTTCCTAAAGCGGGACATTTTTGCTCTTGCTGGGGACAGCTAGACAGATAATCTGAAAGTGGGACTGTCCCACCACCTTAAGCAGGACGTATGGTTACGTTATATGTATACTTGTGTGTCGCAGCCATATCGTACAACACGATATATTACAAAACCGGTGCGGTGGGTTGTAGCGTGTGAGAATTGTTATCCAAACAAAACCACTTGCTGATAGATCCATAGTAGAATCTATCAATATTAATCGGTATAATCGAATGGAGATCGCTTATTATTGGTAGGTTCAAATTTTTTTTATGACCAAGCGGAACGGAATTATTAACACTCATCACTGTCACACACTGCAATGCGCCATACAGTTTTGTCATTTGATATACCCGCGACATGTACACCATTATTCAGCCTTGTCATCTCATCACTTACCATCACCATCAGGTGAGACGAGACGAAGATCAAGAACTTCCCCGTTAAGTTAAAATCAAATAATTTCTCTTTTGTTAGTTAAAGCTTTCACATCCCCAAATACTCAGACAGAATTTGGTTTTGTTTGTTTTTGTTGCATCCCCTTCAATTCGTCCTTTTATCATTGGAGATTTAATGTAATTAGAGTGATTATAAAAATGATACCAATAGGTATAGATCCTATAGTTCCCACTTGATTTTTTTAATTGTAAAAAATGTAATCATCATTTTTATTTTGGAATAAGTAATGGTAAAATTTTGAATAGCTTATTTAAAAACACGTGTTATGAAAATCTTGGGTTATCTCTAATTCAAATTTTTATCTTAAGAGATTTGAAATTTAATGGTTCACCCTTGATTGGTACAAAAACGTTTAGTCGAAAATCGCCCGGGGTAATTTTAGTAACAATAAAGTCATTCCGCATAATAATTCATTTGACCGAATATTTAATTGGTATAATTTTATCTAGCATATTTATTTCTTTGAAATAATGTCATTTCACCGAATGTACAATTTTTTATGTTTAACTAGACTAATAATTTGATAATACCATAGTATGTGTATGACTATTTCAGCATGGGTAGAGGTAAAATTTTAATTTGCTATTTTTCAAATCAAATACGGTGAAAACGCCCTAAAGTCGCTTCTTCACCCGCCGTCCGCTGCCGCGGCACGCTCGCTTCGCTCACGCGGCTTGTGCGCTGTGTTCATGTCAACCTAACTCGTTCGTCGCTTCGCTATTCGCTAACCTAATATTCAATTGAATATTAGATAAATGTATGATATACCACCTGAACAATACATCAATTGAACATTATACTTTTTGATCAACAGCGCAAATGTTGCTATCGCAAATAAACATTCGATGAAATGAAAATTATGGTAATCGATATTATACAAAGAGTTTATTTTCTTAAACGTTGTTCGAATTAGTAACATTACATCAACAGTTGTTATACCAATCAAGCGTGAACCAAGGTTAATAATTATAGGTATAATGTTTAAAGTAGTAGTAGTAACACCAAACTGGGACATCTTTTTATTGCGAAAAATGCAATCATCATTCTTATTTTGGAGGAAGAAATATAAAAAATTTAAAAAGATAATTTTAAAAATAATACATGTGATGAAAATCATATTATTTAAAATTCAAATTTATTTATTGCATGGCATATTATAAATATTATTTAGATTTTGTGTAATCTTAAATTCTAATTTAAGCAAGACACTTACAGCACGTCTTTGTTCCCTATAACCGTAATAATACCTATTTACCGAGAAATTGGCAGGATAAATTAATTCGTTAATACACGCTACTGTTTATTAAGAAATTTAATATTCATTGCTTTATTTGCATTCCGTAATGTAAAACGGAGCTTTGCATTACCATTATTAACCATTAACCGTGAAATTGGACAACGAAAACAAGAGAATAGCCAACCAATTGGAATCGACGTAAAAAAATACAATTGTCTAACGGATGAATCAATTATCTGAGCCAGCAGTCGAAAGCAACAAATTGCGCAATTAATCGTCTCCTTCTATTACAAACAGAATCTAAGAACACTTTCTATGTAACTTTTCTATAGTATCTATGTATTTAATAGGGAAAATTAGTGAAAAAAAAGAAGTATTAATTCAAGTGCTTTGGTATTATAGTGATAACTGAATTGATTTTATAAAACCCGAGATATTTGAATTAAGCTGACGCTACAGCGCGGATGGGACAAGTCGTGACACACACACCGACGTTCACGGTGTGTGTGTCGCTGAGCGTTGTAATATAGGAAACGTCGAGGACGTCACACCACGCTGTCCCGCTGGACTACTGCCTAAACCTTCTTCGATGACAAGGAGAGGCCTTGTGTCCCAGCAGTGGGTCGAATTATGAAGGCTGTTATGATGATATGATGATCCAAGTACATACACTATTTAGTAATAGTAATGTAATGGGCGCACCTACGTATTGTTTTGTATTACGTCTATGCATTACTATCATAACGTATAAGTACCTATGTTATGTAGAAAATTTATTAAACATTAATTGTGAGTTCAACAACATATTGCTTGGTAATTAACGACTTCCCTCATATTCTTCCAAAGGTTGTCTGGAAGATATCGTCCTTCTTTTTATCTGCTGGTGTACAGTCAGCATCAGAGGTAGATTAACACGTGAGTACCATGTCATATGAACGTCAGTGCATTAATGTGTAATTTGCCACTATTATGCATGAATTATTACTACGACAAAGTACTAAAGTGTTAATCTACTTCGTGCAATAAATAATATTCTATGGGGGACGTGTGACGTCACAAGTCAATATACATTGCAAAGTTGACGTTTCATTCCAGGGTTGCTTGTTATTTTTTAACGGTAAGCAATATTAACGCCAGCAAAAGGCCTGGAGTGACCCAGCATCAAAGTCAGCTTATGACTGCGAGCGTGATAGATTGCCGTCCGCCTCGCCCTCCGTTTATTTTTTATTAAATGCCTTGGCATCTGGATTCAATTGCGGGAACAGCTTTTTATAGCACCCCCCCTTTATGTTTATGCGAGAATCTTCGCATCAAGTTCTGTTTTAATGTACTGTAACGAGTGCTGTCTTTTGATTGCTGTTTTAAAATATTATTTGTTTAATTGCTTTTTGTTTGGACGGTTATTGCTAAATGAAGTTACCGATTTAAAAAAAAATTATTAGGTTTTTGGTCTTAACTTTTTTTTTATATTACGAGATGGCAAACGAGCTTGCGGTGTTAAGTGGTTAACGTCGCCTATAGACACTTGCAATGTTAAGGGTAAATCTCACGCTGCAAGTGCGGTCACATTCTGGAGACTAAAATGATATGCCTTCCATGCCCAGTAATTACACTGGCTACCTTTTCCTTCAATCCGAAACACAGTGAGCTTTTTTCGTTGTTATAAGTGAGCTAGATAACTCCCTATTACAGGTATTCATGCAACTTTGATACTCAAATAGAACCGATGTACAAAGATATACAGGTTGTTTTAACACTAGCATGCTAGTTAGGTTGCTTCACGACAGAAATAAAAAAGACGATGGTACGTACCCAGATATGGGTCTACCACCCAGTTAATCTTCATCTCACTCATCTGATGATAGAGCTGTGAAAGTAATGACATCTTTCGATTTGGGACTAATTATACACGTACCCATTACAAACGTATTGTTACTCGTTACTTCGAACATCGTTAGGAAAGAGACGAACGGGCAATGCGTTTGTCTCGTATGCGTATATGTATATGGTTTAATTTCGGTTTGAACCGAGCGCATATAAGTACTTTATTTCCGCAAGCAGTGTAATTATTAGGGTGTCCACACTTCGAACGTGGTAAGGCGTTGCTCTGCAGAGACGAGGTGCGGCGCGATTTATCGGCAATGCTTGCTAACGCTTCGTGTCGCAACAGCCCCGCACTTCGCCGCGCCGCGTTCAATGTGTTGTGGGTGCTTCATATACTTCTTCCCTTTCGCGTCAATCTTGCCAGAATGGTTGTGGTCAACATGTAAGTTCTTTGGGGGCTGATGTTGCTCGCTTCACGATGTCCCGCCATCTTTCTCTGCTTGTGGTGTTCCTAGTACACTTTTGCAAGGGACCACCCACTAAAGACTTAATTTAATCGGTCCATCGCATGGGTGACCTTCTACGAGGTTTAGTGCCCTCCACTCTACTTTGCACGATGAGACGGTTAATGGACTTGCATCGCGATTTTGGAGACGTGACGGAAATATTTTTTTAAATTCGAGTTTAAACTATGGATAGCCGCTACTTGATACCGAGTTCTTGGAGTATAGAAATGTTGGTACGAAACTAGGTCGAAGACACTCCAAGCTTCATAACACGCACGCATACAAAATTAGCTCCGGTGGATTCGGGCCCTCCAGCAACTACTTAGTTTTCAATCGCGCATACAATAATATTTGGGAGCAACGATACGGTACTTTGAAACAAACAGTGTACCCGAAAAATCAGTATTTTTTTTAAAAAAGTCAGGAATTGAAACTGTTTATCTTGACAAAAAATCACAACCTGTATTACTACACCATTCAATAGTGTCCCTATTAAGAAACGAATTCTGGACAGTAATGACATACGACAAACAGAAGGAAAGACAACATTTTCAACAAAGAACTTTATTTTTCTTACTTTTTAGTTTTGATCAAAATGAGGCCCGACACTCCTTTGAGTACTTTTCGCTATTCCTATGAGGAATAGGATATTTTGCCATCCACGCCCACTTAAAAAATTCAACCTGTATACTCTTTAATGAACAAAAAAAAAATTGGAAACAGAGTAGGAAAAAGGGTACATAAAGGGGCATCTAACTGGATGGAATAGAGTAACAAAAAAAAAAAGAAAAAATGTAATGCATATTTCTCTTTTCAACGTCCACCCACGCTAAACAACATTTTTTAATTTTCATAGAGTTAAGCATCTTAACACTATTAGCGATAATGCTGAAACGTTGTAACGCAATTAAGCGCAGAAAAATCAGTTAAACGGACGGGGAACAAACAACACGGCGAACGTGGTGCCATTTACAATTATTTATAACTCGGCCAGCGGGTTCGCACGCCTTCGTATCGTTAATTTTAAACAGAAAACCAATTATTGTGTACGCTATGTTTGAAAAACAAAAAACGATCGGCACACAACATTAACTGAGGCGTGTTGTTATTTATAATTTAATTTTCAACTCACTGATATAAATAAATACCTTATATGCATACATAAAGCCACGCCTTTCTCCCATAGGGATAGGCAGAGTTTACTTCTTTCCACTTGCTACGGGTCTTTCAGATTTCTTTCGTTTCATATATTTTTATCACAGTCCTTACTAATGATCTGCGATTTCGAGGAGTATATTACTGTCGTAGAAAATATAATACAGGAGAGACAACAATAATAACGCAAGTAACTAAAAAAACCATTCCACCTTCTCAACGGCGAACTAAAATCAACTTTATCTCTTTAGAAACAAAAGTCAAGAATTCCAGAGGATTTTAAAACTGCGATAACGGATGCCCAATAAAAATTAGTACCCTTAAACGGGTCCATTGTACAAGCACTGCCGCAAATTCTTCCACTTAAGTTGGGCACGTGACAAATGTAGGTCCGCTCCCAACTGTTACATTTCGTTTTAACCCGCGCAACCGTAAAACGACATTGATAAGTGTCCGATGGGCCACGTCTCAATTTGGTCCGAATTGGAGATAAGCCTGAGTTGCTTTAACCGGAGACTTCGCCCATTGGCTTGCATTAATTAAAGCAGATTTTTTAGTCACACTGTAAATTAACTTAGCGAGCTAATGTGAATTGCTTCACTCGTGAACTTGTTTACAAACGAACATATGTTCATAATTAACTAGTAAAGTAGAGCAAATGCCAAAAATATGCGTTTTGCGACTTCTGCTTCTTTGAAGATGTTAAATTATGTTGAACATCAAGCTAGCATTGTGATAAAGTTTATTTGAGAAACGTCATGTTCCTTTTTGTCATTCAAATTACGAAAACTCTAAATTATACTACCAACAATCCATGAAATGAGTGTACACTATTAAATTCTGTTATCATTTTTAAGTTCTTTGTAAATATTGTTGTGTATGTGTTAATAAAGGACATTATTATTATAAGTCACAAAATACTAGAAAAAATGCTTATCTTAATCTACGCAGTAATTGCTTTAAATATAAACATCTCGGGTGACGATGTTCGTACACACTCACCTCCAAAACCAATGAATGGATTTTGGTGATTTTTTTTAAATGTGTATAAGTTTGTTCAACTTAGATTATATTATAATAGTTTATTTATTTATTTATCACAGTGTATTTGCTGACTTACAGATATTTCCAAATCGCCAGCAAGTTAGTAAATACATTTTTAATACACAATATTTTATAAAAACAATATTTTTATACAATGTCAAACATTACCAGGTCCAAAAGGTTAATTATAATACAATAAATAGTAAACAAATTTATACAGATAATTACTACACCTCTTATCAAGGAAGCAGTCACTAATAACTTAGTCAAAAAACAATTGAACGACAAACACAAAACATAATAATATTAGACATAATTATATAGACTATAGAATAATATTACTTTTTAAATTACAAATTAAATGTTTATTATAAACACACATGGTATAAAATACTTGTAAGTGCCCTTAGCCTCGCGTGATATACTAAGAAGAACTATTCTTACTACAGGTAATATAAAACAAGATTAGAGTTGGATGTAATATATTACGTCGAATATACGCAGTTTTAAAACTATCTACTTATTGCGAAAACCAAAACAAAATAATGCTTAAAACGAACATTATAATGTTACTGACAGTAAAACGGAGTTAATATCTCCATGTAAATCCGTATAAAGTTGCTCAAAATGTTCTCTCCGTACACAAATCAGGACACCCAGTGGGCAAGCAGAGAATTCCGTCACCACTAAAGCGTATGCCTTCCGTCTAATCGAGTAAATGTTTCCAGCCCACTGGTTCGGACACGTCGCGTAGCGGCTACGAGGCTCCGTACTTCGTAGACGTGTTGGTGTAGTCCCGTTGCTGTTTCTCTTTTAGTTAAAATAAAACAGATAAAGCATTGAAAAGTTATATTAGATAATCTTAATGTTTACTTTCCTAATGTTCATTGTTTTGCAAAAGTTTTTGGTGACTATTAACATTAACACACATTATAGTATTTGATTTGATAATTATAACATTTTAATTAATGGAACGTATCATATCATTTTCTCTAATTATATATTAACAGCCTTATTCATAAACACTCAATAAACCTTATGGAATAATTTTATTTTTGCGTTTACAAACGCGTAAATATTTATACTAGAAAAATGCACTGAAAAAAATCGACTTGTCTCAGGCGGGACTCGAACCCGCATCTTCCACAATCCGGGCGGAGAATTCGAGTCCCGCCTGATACAAGTCGATTTTTTTCAGTGCATTTTTCTAGTACTCAATAAACCTATTTAAGTTTTTAACAAATTTATAAATTTACAAATTGTTAAAAAGTGTTTTGTCTTATTAATTTCCTGCCAGAGAGACAGAGACAAACAATTTGTAAATCTCTAATAAATTCACTTGTTTTTATGAATAAGGGGGTTATTCTATATTTTAGTTTACAATAACAATTATAATATTTCAATGAGGGCAAAATATGTTACTCATTATTATTCTTTTTCAATAATGAAATGATAAAAATTCCCACGATTTTCATTTACCTATTGACTCACACAAAGTCAGACACTTTTTTATGTTTGTAGGTACATGATAAAATTAGCAAATGCTTTACACAAAAATAAATAATACCTTTATAAAATGTTTCTCGTAATTAAAATTTATGCTTATTAAACTTTTCGAAGAAAAGAGCCAGTCATTTTTTTTTTTTTTTTTTTTTTTTTTTCCTTTCGGACTAACGAGGGAAGGAGGAGGTGAATCCTCATGGATACCCTAAGGGCCGGCCCCTAGGGTTATGTCAGACTCTTACTGACTAAACACCCCCATATGCCTATTGCTAAGTAGCTATAAGGCTATCGGAAGCAGCCTCCCCCTCTAGAGAGAGAGAGTTGCGCACGCTGCCCAGGTCATAAGACTAGGGCGTAACGCGTGGAAGTGCGGGCGGACCCCCTAGTGGGGCCGAACGCATATGTGTGAGGGAATTTTGACGCAGTGGCGAAAGGCCACGCGAAAAATCTGGGTAGCCAGAGGGGCTGAAATTTAATCTGAGCAGACGCCCCCCCCCAAAGTGGGGGGGGGGGTGTTTTTCGGCGCTACCCTAGGTGAAACCACTTAGGTATTAGCACCAAAATAACAAACGAACGGACGCCAAAGTGGGCCGAACGTAACGGGCATGGCCTATTGCCGAGCATACGGAAGGTAGCTCCACAACTGAGGGGGGGGGGCGACGGCGCTGATGCCGCCGCCAGCAGGGCCATTGGGGTCCTTCTAACGAGAGTTGAATACGAAACGTCTGTGAAGACAAGTCGGACCTGCGGTACCTATGCCGGGAGGGTGGGGGGCGTGAAGCGCCACCCCTTAAGCGAGGGCTTCGATTATGCTTGAGTGCTCAGCGAGCACAACAAAGCGTTCTATTGGAGAGGAGCATTGTTTGTATTTCTGAATGAGAGCGGAAAGCTCTTTTAAGTTAATATTGGGAGAGAAGAGGCCGCCAAGGGCGTCTTTGTCGGATTGGGATTGGGCGGGTGCCGCCTTGGGGGGCGGTGTAGCCCGTTTTGAGCCCCACGCGGGGGGCGCAGTTGAGGGGGTTGCCTGCGCGGCCCCACGCAAACCCGGGAATTCGGATTGTGTGTAGGACGGCGCAGGGGGTCGGACAGGGCGGGAGGGGGTCGCGGTGGGCCCCTTGTTAATAAGGCGAGGGCGCGGGGCCCTTGGGCAGCCTTTGTAATTAGCTGTGTGGCCTGTTTGGCCGCACAGTACGCAGGCTGGTGGCGTGGGGGAATCAGGGGTGCGAGAGCACTCACTGGTGTGATGAGGTATGAGGCACTTTACGCACCTTGGAGGAGCCGTGCAGAATGACGCCGCATGGCCATATAACTGGCAGCGGTGACACTGCCCGGGCAAGCTCTTTGGGCGGGGCGCCTCAATTACCATTTTTGATAAGCCGCAGACGACTAGGTCTTTGGCTTGGAAAATCTCACGGGCCCCAGGGGCCAGGGTGAGCATACAGAGTGGAAAGATTTTCCCCAAGTGATTGCCCATTCTGTGGACAGCCTCTACGGGGTAACCTTGTGAGACTAGATCCGATCGGATTTCGTCCGTCGTAAACTCTGCGGGAATGTTGCGGAGGACTGCGCGGATTTTGCGCTCCTCCGGCAACGCGTACGTGTGGTACGGTAAATTGTTAGAATTTAGGAGTCTTATAAGGCTCCTATAAGAGTCTGCATTAGCAGTGAAAACTTTTATGGCCGTACCTGAGTTTTGGGCCTTTGTATATGAGACGTTATGCTGTTTGCACAAGTCTGACAGTATACGGAAGGCGTGCGCTGTGCGCACGAAGATTGGAGGAGGTGGCTTGACCTTTACCGGCTTGGTGCCAGTAGAAGGCTTGCCTGACGTGAGTGTGGGTGTGGGAGCCGGGGTCGTGTCCATAGGGGACGACGACTGGGCGGCGGACTGAGCGACTGGGCTCTTTGGAGCGCATAGGCTCGCTTGAGCAGCTGGGCTCTCGGAGACGGAGGGTGAGAGGGCACGCCTCTTGTTTTTGGGCTTTTTCTTTTCCTTTGAAATGACGGGGGTGAAACTTTCCTCTGATCCTCCGTCGGAGGAGGCCGAGATCATCGTTTCTTCCCCAGAGGACCCTGACGGGGAGGTGGATGGAGAGGACGACCTTTCGGAGGCCGTCCTTTTGGCCGCGACCGGGGCGGCGGGTGATGGCGCCGGAGATGGCGATAGTGGAGAGGTACGCGGAAGCGTGCTGAGTAAGTGGGCGAGGGCCTGGACGATCTCAGGGGTTTGCTCGTAACCGAGCGCGGTGAGGAAAGTCCTAGCGTGGGAATGGGTGATAGACTCCATGATGGGGTCAGAGGTGGATGAAGAAGGAAGGAGGGAACTGGATGGACGGTGGGCGAGCACACAGGCCCGAACACTGTCTTCACAGACGTAGAACGGTGGCTGCCTCCCTGCCGAGGCAGGGGGGGAGAGAGCAAGAGGACAACCCTCCCTGCCGGGCGACAGGGAGGTGTGTGTACCTAGTGTGGTGAGTGATGTGGAATTCCGTCTCCCTTGGGCTAATCCCAAGTGCAATGGGTTCGGGACTTCGGTATTGTCGGACCTGAAGGGCCCGGTGACGTTACCGGTCGACGTCTGGCTAGTTGCCTAGCCCAAAAGCGGTAGGAAGACTTTTATCCACTTAAGCGCCTTAAAAAAGGCACTGTCGGTGAGTCAAAGAATTCGGAACGCTGCGCGCTCGGCGAAGGTCGTACCGAGCGCGAAATGGGGCACTTACAGTGCGAGCGATGAGCTGCGAAGCACGACGGAGCGAGAGCGAGCGAGATGGCAACACAAGAGTGTTGCCAAAACGAACGCGAGAGCGAGAGGAGAGGAGGAGAGCCAGTCACTCAACTACATTAATTTATATAATTATACGTAGAGTTTTCCTTAATGAACGAATTTTTTCGTTAACTACTACTCATTTTTTTCGTAAAGATATTGATATAGTTATCCTTGATTTAAAACGATACATTTTGGATGTTGTCATTTTCTTATGTCAAGTGGTTCAGACAAGCATACGGTCTGCTTGGTGGTGAACAGTCACCGTAGCCTATAGACGCATGCATTACTAACGTGAAACTCGCACGCTGCCAACCCTAGTCCCCTTCCCTACACCGTGGGGCTCTAGTGACCTTACTCGCCAACAGAAACGCTACCCCACAAAAATATAGTGTTATTTGCACCGAAATAAATCACGACAGAACGGCGATCACAACTCGTTTTCCATACAAACAATGCGTGTCACTTTTTTCGCCAGCCCCGCCCACTAGATGACGTGACATTGATATAATGAGTGAGGTGACCCACTCAATCATATTCATAATCGATAATGCACTCATTTTAGTCTTAATCTAATTAATAACTGAACCTTCTGTGACGAGTCTCGACGCGGACTGACGGAATTTTTGAGAAATCGTCAATATGACAAGATTCCGGGCACGCGGGACACACCCACTTCACCGTTTTATCTTGATTTGTTTCTGTGGTCATTTGACTGTGTGAGCTTCTGTAAGGTGGAGGTACTACCCCTGTTCGGGCTTCTCCAGATTCGGCGACTAGTCCATTGTGCGCTTCCTCGACTATCATACTAAAAAAAAAGAAAACTGACGGACAGTTGTTTAACTTATTCGATCTTTACATAAATTACTTTTTGATTAAATTTTATATTATATTTTATTTTGTTATAACATATAATGTTTAAAAAAACTCAAAGCACAAAAATGTGTACCTGCATGAATAATGCCGTGAATATTTTCTACTGCTTTATTTTAGAATAAGGCAATGTTGCAATGGCAGATAGCAATAGACTGCCGTTCGAGCAAACATTTGTGCTTGCACTCTCTGGCTTGATGGCCATATTGGAAATGTTTTCTGACACGCTTCGCTTCCTTATTATGTTTGGGATTCAGATTTTAGATACAGAACTTCAATAGACCAAGACTATTTTCAGTAATTGAATGCCAAGATAAATATATTTTTAGGGTTTTCCACCAATTCCCAACGACTAACCCCATCAGTGGGGGGTTGTTAACTTTCCTTCCACAAATCATATTCAGTACTAATTAAATTGATAATGGGGACAATCACACATATGTCTAGGTACTTAGACACATTAGACTCTCTCTCTAAGGTTGGCTACGCGTGGTCATAAAAAATAATCCTAAGCCAGACACACAGACTGATTAGCATTCAATGGGGATTTGTGAAAGAAAAGTTCATAAACCCCCCTTGATAGGGCAAGTCGATGGGGATTAATGGGATAGCCGTTTTTAACGGGTATTATTCATTTACATAGCCATGTGATGCCAGCAGAGTAGAATAGCATCACCCCATATCATCCAATGGGTTTCGTAGAAGGCGACTAATGGATCAGCAAAGGAGTATTAATCACATTAAACTCCTTCCACTAATCTGCATTGGGCAAGCGTGATGGACTACTGCCTAAACCTCCTTCGATGACAAGAAGAGGCCTTGTCTCCAAGCAGTGAGTCGAATCATAAAGGTTGTTATGATGATTTTTCATATACGTGGCTGCTGATATATTTTAGAGCGTATCATCTGTCCAGGTTCACTGAAGGCTTATAACCCTAATATGTAGGCGTCAAGCTGGCAACCTGTAACTATTTTGAGACACTGCGTGACCCATACTGCTAGATGTGACTATACTAACCAAATATTACCTAATGCTCTTCTCAAGCTTTTTAGGATTATGAGCGTGACAGTATGTGAGTTATTTTTTTTCTGTCTGAAGATTGCGTTTGAGAGGGTAATTATGTCGCTGTTAACATTTAATCCAAGAAAAGCGTCGGTGGCGTAGTGCGTAAGAGCGTTGTCTCCCACCCGGGAGGCACTGGTTCGATCCCCGCCACGTACCAATGTGTTTTCAAATTTTGAAATCATATGTACGTTTAATCGACTCGTAAATAATGCGATAAAGCGGTCCTCACATGATAGAGGAGCATAACATAATTATATATTATTTAACTTTCATCTCTGCCTTTCTCTCGGTTTTATTGGGGATTCATTGAGGATTAACGCATTAGTAATGTTATCTCCGGTCGCCTACTTGACATTAAGTATTTCATATTATAACTAAGCCATGATATTTTCCTTTCTTTTACCAAGGCATAATACATGGGAGTTTATTTTCTCCTGCTCACAATATCGCCAGTAGCTAAGAACAAAGAGGGTCCCATTTTGTCAAAACCAACAATATCCTGAAAGGAAAACTAGTGTTCATGTCAATGAAACTGGGTATTATTTAAACTACTCTAAAACAGTACTGCCGATGTTAATTGTCATTTCTGAACACATGGCGGCTGCTTGACAAATGTTTTGTAGAGAAACTGCCTCAACACATTTGGGTTTCAATTAGGCGATCGTGTTATGTTTTTAGTGAGAGCTCGCCAATTGCCGCAAACGCAGACCTAAATTAATGTCACCATTAAGTGATTAACGTTTTGTATGGAAACGGTTTGGTTGGAAATTTTATTGCAGTTTAACAAACAGGCTTTGTCGGAAACATTGGTTTGGCCATAATAAATTGTGAGAGACGAATATATACAATCATTTAGCACATTTAACGCTCGGGTAATATCGTTTTATATTGAATGCGAGTAAATATTTGATTTCTATTTGTGTTTTGGGTCGAAAGTTTAGCAGATACTCGTATAGCATTCAGGAATAGCGCTCGTTTAATAGTGTTTATGTTTGGACTCCCTAAATAATTAAAATAATATTAATGACATTTTTTAACATCAGTTTTCACTGTTTATCTATTCTATTCTATTCTTAATTAATGGCCTCGCGTCGCATTAAGCGTACGCATTTTGCCAATATCAAGTGAAAATGTAACTTAAGTAGGTAACAAAAATTGTACGGTTGATTGAGGTTAAAAATGGAGTCTCTCAACACGTGTTTTTACGACAAGAACTCGGAAGAAACTCCCACTGTTTATCTAATATGGATGGACCTTTGCCCTGTATATAACAGGGAAAAAACACTAGGAGAATCCTGTGAGTTTGTATATGTGTCAAGTTGTTTTGTGAGGCTGTGCGCTGTTTCGTGTTAATGCTTTCGGCACGTATTAAGAATTGCTGTGTTCTGGTAGTAGAGTAATTACATTGTATGGGATAAGTGAGACTACTGCGATAGTATGATTAGATTTCATGGAATGAAAGAAATAGGCAGTTACGCCACTAGTACGTCGAAATATATTATGTTTACTTCATAATTAATACTTAAATAATAAGTTATGCAATACTTTTAACGACGGATCCTGCTCCTTATCACGCAGTAAGACACTTTACGAAAATAAAGTATTACTTGATTACGGTCATTTATAAGGAGAAGTCCAAAATTGAATAAATAAATCACTGCGGTCGACCCCTTTAAAAATAAACATTTGCCTATGATGAATTTTGAGTGCTTTACATTTGGAGACAATTCCCGTTCTATACTTTGGTTTGGTGTGGACACTGTTATTTTTAGTAATTACTAGCTAATAGAATTGAAACTGGCCACGAATCAATGTATTTTAATTTACTAAACAATTAAAGTTGGAAAACTATTACGAAAACTTCAAAGAACAACATTCTGTCTCTTTAATAACAGTGTAAATAGCTGGACCTGTAATAATATTTTGAAATCATTACGAAATCGTAACCTGTGGAGTTTCTTTCACCATTTGTTTTTCCATTTTAGCATAATAATAATAATTTAAGTAAAATAATTATTTCGTCCCGATATGGTGGTAGGGGTTTTTACGTGTTAAAAGTACTTGCAAGGTCCATTTAAATACAATGCTTTAATATTTCATTTCTCTTACTGTTTTCCGAGAGTTAATAATAAGATAATCAGTACCTTAGTCCGGCGACGGTTCAGGGTGAACCTTGTTTCCATATTTAATCTTACCATTACTTACCATCGCGTGAAATGAAGGCCGAGAGTTAACCTGTCAAAAATATAAAAAAACAGGAGTGGTCTCCCCTTTCTCGTATACCGGAAACGACTCAAAAGTTGATAAAACCCTTATATTTTGATGTCATAAATGCATGTTGAATTTGGTTGCAATAAGTTAAAGCATACTCGAGTTATCTTGCTAACGCACATACACACACATACCTTTACAATTAGGATGGAAGTTTAAGTTACCTTTGCCTCAATAAAAAATAACCCCATTTAAGAAAAATTAATAATGTGACTTGTCATAATATGCTGCCCGACGTCGAGTTTGCAACTCGGTTTTAATGCCGTTTATGTCAAATCAAACGATAGTTGATCAAATTTAGTTTGTCAATGTGCTATATTTATCAGATTCTAGGTATTTTTAGTTAATTTGTTAAATTTAAAGTGTAGTTTGTGATGTATTGGCTGTTATTTAATTAATTTAGGACATATTAAAGTCGGAAATACCCTTATGCCTGGGCAAATGCTTGTAAATTAATCATTATACAGTGTTCTTTATTCAAAGTAGTCTTAGATTTTAGTTAGTTTATCTAGGAATCTAAAGATTTACCACATGCGTTGTTTATAAAAAAAGGAAGTTACACAAAGCAAAAAAGCCAACATGCTACCCCTCGGCCGGCGGGATGATGACGTCATCGCCTAACAATTGTTCTTGACAGCTCTTTTGACAGCCGCCGAGGTCCAAAAACGGTATTTTTGGACTCAGGGAGGTCCAAAACGTGTAAATCCGTCAAAATCTCGAGGTTGAATTTTTTGACGATTACAAGAATTCCTTTATTATGTATACGAGAAAGTAAAAAGATACCTAAATATTAATATGTATACTCGATAAAAGCATAATTATAAGTTTGTAAAGTAGGCGACAGGCTGGCAACCCTCTGTCACTATCTTGAGGCACTACATGACGCATACTGCCAGATATGTGTAATATTATATATATATAACTCAAAGATGACTGACTGACTGACGTAGTGATCTATCAACGCACAGCTCAAACCACTGGACGGATCGGGCTGAAATTTGGCATGCAGGTAGACGTTATGACGTAGGCATCCGCTAAGAAAGATTTTTGGAAATTCCACCCCTAAGGGGGTAAAATGTCCACGCGGACGAAGTCGTGCGCGGAAACTAGTGTGCAATAAAATGTTACCTAAGGCTCTGCTCAACCCTTCATGTAATTACGAGCGTGATCGTATGTATAATTCTGTAATATTCACAGAGGATAGAAGAATAGATTCTTCTTCATCCAGTGCTTCTTTGAACCTGAAGGTTGGCTGACAGCTTCTTGTATTATTCTGTCAGTTACTAACCGGAGCACACACAAACGGAGGTGATCGTAATGCCAGTTCACTCCCTGATGACCGCAGCCACGATTTTCTTGGTCTTGTTTCTTTCCCTCCAATTTACTCACCGTTATCAACCAAAGCAGCCTATTTCTGTCGTATCTGAGCACGTGGCTGACATAGGTATTCAATTTTGAGTGTTTTGACTAAGTATATAACCGACTAAAATAAGATAATATACAAATTCTAACTACCACATTAGTTTACTAAAAGGAAGGAATATTATCGTACCAAAAATAATGGTACTTTAAGACCGGTATTCATTAGTTCCAAATATACTAAATTACCATTCGTATAACATTAGTGTGAAAGCGAGGCTTAGAAGAAAGAAAGGAATAACATTTACACGGTAACATAAGGCATGTAAATTCGTTCTATTTAAGTTAAGTCTATTTACATTCGCGTGTTACTTTCGACAGTTACTTAAGGAAGACGCGTTTCTCATCTTTAATTTCTATTTATTTAGCAAAGCGAGACATAGTCAAAGGAAAGGTTATTTTTCAAGTACACCATGTCAAGTAAGAAAGCCGTTCTGTTTTCTCGTTTATTTGTATGGAGAAACTCAAAAAATTCTTGTGTCGTAATTCGGTACTTGAATTACGACACAAGAATTTTTTGAGTTTCGACAAACACTTGACAAGAATCGAACACATCCTCTTCCGAAATCTGGCCAACTTATCTTTCGCCAAGCTACTCAGAATTGAGAAAATATGATGAATCTGCTCTTGTCTATCGTTTCTCATTACGCGAGCTGACGTATGCTTAACAATGTCGAAGAAATTAGAAACATCTGATGAGATGTTTTTGATTGAAAGTTTCGAAAGAAAAGGAGAATGCGCGGGCGAGTTGGTATGGGCGAGCTTTCGCCAACCCTTACGTACCCTAAACAAATAAACTATGTTGGGTCCACCTCACATGAAGGATCAATAAGCCTTTTAGTTGCAAAACACTGTTTTAACTTGGTTAGTTTTTTTAAAATCATTTATTCGAACCCTGTGTTATATTCAATAGTTTTCATGAACGAATTAGCTATATGTTTCTTGTAATGAATTCTATTTTAATAAATATAGGTATAGGTACAAATATAAATTTACTACGGTCCTATTTCTAAATATTTTTAGCCATCTCTTCAATGTAGTAATTGCAGTGGAAAGTAGTCAATGTTGAAATCGATATCTAGTTAATTAACTTTCTTTGATTATTATATATTTAATTTAGTTAACAATAACATACTAACACCTTTTTGCTGCCCAGAAAGTGATATCGATGTACATGTATGAATGTAGCTTCCAATGTATCGTTTAAGGTACTTTATCAACTTAATATTCGATGATCGATAGTTCCATTTTTCAATTCAAATTATTAAAATCAAGCCAAGAGCTATGTCACCGAACGTTAACCGTTCCTGAACTTTTTTGATATTACTCAGCACCCGCTGCACGTAAATCTACCCCCCACATTGGTCCCGGCAACTTTTTCAATTTAACAGGTAAGGATAAATCGTTCATTCTTTTTATTTGAACATAGAACTGATATAAACTCCCCAAAAGTTTCAAACGCGGGGGCCGATATTGTTTGCTTCGTGTTAACTTCGGAAATCTTTTACTGTGGAAGATTTAACTGCTGTAGTAAAAAGAATTATCCGGAGATTTTTTCCGCTTTTGACAAATTTCGCCCAGTTCTCGCTAACTTCCTTCAAATTCAACTCTTCGATATGTTTTTGAAAGCTAATTCTTCTATTGAAGTTATTCCCAAGAGGAAAGTCATTATTATATTATTATTGACTTCCATAACTCCGGTACCCAGAGGACAATAACTTTACGGCCTCCGAACAATTACATCATTAATTAATTGCCCAAAGTCCCCAGGTGAATTAATAAGGTCTGTATCTTTCTATGGGACGTATAGATGCAGAGAATATTAAATTAAGTTGTCAGTTACTCATAAAATATTAATTACAATTTTGTGTGATATAACATGGGAGACGGCACATTCAATTTGTAGAAATTGTTCTCGCTCTGTGAGAAGGGTCATTTAGGTATATTATCGAGCTATATTAACCACTTTTGACAGTTCCTGACTCTTATAGCTAAGAAAATAAGGTTGCTAAAATGTTTAAAGTGGTATACTTATTACACGTAGCTGTACGAGTCAAAACAGAATTTCGATAAAGCCTTTTGATACCATTAACCTGGATAGTAAGTAATATTGTAATAAGAACCCCAGTTAATAGTTACATACGTAATGTTTACAAAAGTAAAACAATTAATGAAAGGTTAATATTCTGATGGGTGTTCCTACAGTTTTCATGGACTTTTCTGTAAGACGGAAATTTGTAAACATTAACAAGTCATGACAACGACCTAAAATGGCGATATTTAAAAATACCATATCAGATTATTCATCAGAGAGCTAAGAGCCTGATGTCTAAGAGGCTGATGCGAAGATAAAGGAGTGGTAATTTTTTATTGATTTATTTAGTATGGTCTGCCAACATTGTTACAAAACAGCATGTGCACTTAAAAATAATTTATATCGATACAATGCAACAAAAATTATAGGCAAACACGTACCAATATAAATAAAACAAATGATTGTAAACAGTTCATTGAGGTACTTACTTACTTAGTGAATATAAATTAAATTAAAAATTAATGTTTACCGTAAAACAATATAGCATTATAGTCAGACAGTCAAGGAAATCACTTTCGGTTACAGCAATGGCTTTATAAAACTTGTATTCAATACAAAGTCTGCTGACTGGCTGGCGACATTTCATGCTCCCAGATTGGTCCTATACCGCTTAAAAAAGGCATATAGCTTGAGATTCTTGTGCCTTTTCGTGGTATTTGATAATGAGAATTTGTCTTTTTAATATGTTTCTCAACTTTTTTAAACGCTTCAGTAACTAGTCTAGTGAACTCAGAACCTATACATCTAATTCCGGTGAACGAATCCCACCGGAATTAGATCCAGAGGTTCCTGGTGTGATCCCCAGGGTGTACTTGTAACCGGTTTGGTTGTTGGTAGAGGTTCAGGTGAAGTTCGCTTCCATCTTGCTTTATCATCAATTACCATAAATTGAGGTGAAGGTTAAAATTTCCCCCGTAAAACAAAAAAAAAAAAACTATTATCCTGTTGTACCTTTGAAATTCCACACTCATTTGTGTTTATCGTCTTTAATATTCTATGGGTTAATAATCGTCAGTGTGTAGTCAACAAAGTAATGTCCACTGAACCACAAATCGATATTCGTGCTATCTACTACACAATATAGAAAATGTGACCAAAAACAAACCCATTTCTAACAAAAGAATTTGTAGCTTTCAGATGTTACTCATCGATTAAAAGATTGGTAGATAAAAAAACTTTTTCAATTGAGAAGTTTTCTTATCGATTATTCCGGCGACATTAGGGTGTGTATGCGTTGTAGATGGTAGCGATTATAATGAATCATTTTAATTACATTCTTTTTATGATAGTTAGCAAACAAGCAGAATGTGACGTGTGATCGAGAAGTCCCAGTAATGGGTACAGGCATTACTACATGGAAGAAACACACGAGGAGTTCTTGTACATAAGACATTGTTGACACAATGCGAGTTGGTGAGTGAAAATTTCTGTATTAAAAACCGGGACCAACGGGTCAATGCACCTTCCGAAGCACGGAGGAGTTTAGGTTATAAATCTTGATTGAGACATTCAGAGTCAATCCATGGCGAAAGTTGCGTTGTTTAATTCGTAATTAAGACCAATACCTCCTCACCGTAACCTATAGACAACTGTAAAATTGTAACAGAGTTTTCCCGAGGTCTTGTTGTAAAAACACGTGTTGAGAGACTCCATTTTTAACCTCAATCAACCGTACAATTTTTGTTACTTTGTAGTTACATTTTCACTTGACATTGGCAAAAAGCGTACGCTTAATGCGACGTGACGCCATTAATTAAGAATAGAATAGAATAGAAAATTGTAACACAATTCTGTGTCATTCTCGCACTGCCTACCTAAACTCTATATCCCCACCATGCGGTAGTCTGGTAACCTCACTCACGAGAAACACAACGAAAATGTAGAGTTATTTTACTGCATTTTTCTGAAAGGAGGCACTTCCCTAGTTTGTGGGAGGCACATTGTTAGCTTATTATTGATCAAATCATGTTCTTACGTTATCTTTAAATACTTTTTGTTATTCTAGTGTTTTAAATTATGAGACCTTTACCTTGTGGCCATTTTTGTTTATTACGTAAGACGATTTATTGGATGACCATGTCTTATTTTTTCTTACAAGAGGGTTTTTTTACGAATATTATTTCGTAATATAGAGGGGGTCAAAAACTGGCAAAATCGTTTTGCATAATAAATAAACGCCCCCCTACAGCTGTATGTTTCCGAGAGTTCTAGAACTTCAAGCAGGCTGAGTAGAGTATTAGGACTGGGAGCGTGCGAGTAGCACCGTACATGTCATGGTATACCTGTGCCAAGGACCGAGCTCTAAGAGGCACCCTCAGGTATGTCTGCTGCTTCGAATCTGAAGGGCAGCGAGCAGAGACTCTAGATCAGATACCTGTCGACCAGAAACTCTCTAAGGGTTGTTAGCCATTTTTTGCGTCAATAAATGCTTTATGTATACTTTGGGGCAGGTAGGGTCGCCCCCCAAAATTATGTGGAACTCACCCTGCTAGTCAGGGAATACCCACTAAAAACTGACGTGTTCCTACAGGTCGTGGCTTTAGCGCACACAGGGTATTTGGCGCAATCCCTGTATGCGTCAAAGTCGGGACTACACACCCGCAACTGGGTCCACTAGGGCTAGGGAACGTTTACGAAGCAAGGAGCGTTATCAAAAGTGACGGTGCCCCACTCCATCACCCGCGATCCTAGCTACGGTGGCTGAAGTTTGGCATAGCGCCCCCTTCTCAGACTGTTCTGCGCCTGCAAACAAGTTCTGCGAGAGGGTCATCCTCCAGCGCCGGCTTCGCAGTCTCCATCTGCGTAGTGACTTCTACGCAGCAATCGGCATGGGTGATTCGCCCCACAGGCTAAAAGACACGCCAAGGTTGCCCTCTTAAAATCTCCGGTATCGCTGTAATGGCAATATGCGGCCAACAGCGAGGGCGAATTAAAAGCCTTTGTATCTAAGACCCTTTGCAGACAGAGCAACTTTTATATCCATGTTGCAACTGGCAACTCCTAACTACCTGTTTAGCTACTCTACTTGGGAGTTTCTATGATTGTATCAGTTTTATTTCCTGCACTCGAGGTTTGAAATTGACGCTACTGTAAAATGTTTACTAGTTGTGTCAAGTTACTGGTTTCTCTAATAGGCCATTGTAACAAGTCGAGCTTTTCCATTCCCTCCCCCAGCACCTGGTACTGACAGTTGACCGTGGATTGTTAAAGTTTATTTAGAATCGCGTCAACAGTAAACTGGGCGTTTTTGATGCTGCAACTGACAAACTTTAACGAAAAATATTAAAAAGTTGATAGGTCTTTCAACTTATGGATAAAAAAGAATCCATTTGTCGCTACTAAAAGTTCTAAATACACAGTCTAACAAATTCTATAAAAGTACTACCTACGATCTTATCCTTCATACTCACAATCATTAAAACTTTTATCTGACACAAATGGACTACGATTGGTCGATTGGTTGATCCCATTGTTGTTTGAATTTAGAGTTACAATTCAAATTAGTTTTTTTTTTATGAAATGCTATGAAATGAAATGAAAAAGCTCTTTATTTAAATGTACTTTGCTTAGTACTTTTAAATTGTCAAAAGCTCTACCGCCATTTTGGGACGAAATAATTACTTTACTTAAATAATTATTATAACATTACTCTGAGATGGAGAAGAAATGGGAAAAGAAAATTACGTTTTGAAAGCTCACGTTTTCGCAATGATTTCAAAATTTCAAAACATCACTACTGTCAAATATGAATAAAGAACAATTTTTAATTGCGAAAATTTTGGGCAGATTTAAATCCCTCGCATTTGGATAATTTAAATAATCATTTATCTTATAAGAATCTTTTTTTTATAATTTAGTCTTTTTTATTATTTATTAATAGGCAAATCTCTAATATTCTTCGGAAGCTTATTGTAAAAACGTATAAAACCCCACAAACGTTTGATTATTCTGTGGAGACGAGTTTATATACAGCCAGATGTGAGCCAGATCGTGTTTCTTCCTAGCGTCAATTATGCGTATGACATTTCTCAGCAAAATGAATAATAATCTTCTTTATGTGCAGTATGTTTACCAGTATATATTGTGATGACACAGTCAGAATATTTATCTCCTTGAACTTTTTTATCAAGACACTACCTAAAATTTACTTAGGTATGCAAGGAAGGTTGCGGGGTAGTCTCACCTCCCGCCTGGTACAGGTACTGAACAGACGCAGATGCGTCGGTCACTACCTGATCTCTCATTGCCAAACATGGTCAGAGCCATGCAGAGCCATGTGTGCTTTAGCACAGGTCACCCTGTCTGAGGATTGCCTAGTTCCCTAGCGCAATCGCCCATTGGCACGTCACCCAGCTCACTTGTTGGGCCAGGTCAGTCCGGGGACGATTTGGTGAAAAGGCGCCCGTAAGGTGTACCGATAGCAAATCGCCCTCGGAAGGACTTAGGAGGGTACTGCGGTGGTTTTAAGTGGATTGGACCAGCGCTGTTCCACGTCGGGGAGTCCTACACATTCCGCGCGCCTTACCAGCGTGCGGTGTGGTCTGTTAATGGATATCCCATCATCAACAAAAAAAAGGTATGCAAGGAAGGTACAGACCGAAATATTAAATAATTAACTAGTTTTCTAGTTCACATTTTAATACTACTCAAGTAATATGTATTTGAATCTAGGATTAATTAATAAAATAATTTATATCATTATTATTGTTGGTTTGGTTAATCAAGAAGCCAGTACAAATCACTTTCAATAAAATATTTGTTAAAATTCCTACGTAAGTTCCGAGCCCAAAATATATCTATTCCAAGAAGGCTATCCATTACAGGAAATATTTAAATTAAATAAACACTTCCACGAAATTTCAGTAGGATCCAATTTAATACAGGTTTTAAGTAACTACGTTAATAACGTAAACACAAATTCGATCGCAAGGGAAAAGCGAAAAGCTTCAATAAATTTGTGACAGATTTAATTTAGTTATCTAATGATACTAGGTACTTTTTAAACAAATAATCCTCTACTGATTGGATTCTGCGGCTGCGTAGACAGTTCAGACAACTTTCATTTCGAGGATCCGCTATTTCTCTTAGTTCGGATTGGTTGGACCAATTCGAACTAATATTATAAATGTGAAAATGAATTTGTTTGTTTAGTTGGTACCCTCAACACCTAAACCGATATTCGATTTTGCTGAATTTTGTATAGAGATATTTTTTTAAAAGACTAGATAACTTTGTTTTTTGTTTTGTACCTGTGATGTCTAACTAAATATGTGGGTAGTTGTGGAATAGACATTAAAGGTTTACGCCGTAATGGCGGTGACGGCTCGGTTGAGTCAGTCGTGTTCCGACCGCCGGACCGAGCGGACGTATGCCACCACAGTGTACAGTGAATCATAGAGTGACTTAGTGTTATAGCACAACCCTCTCCGGACACCCCGGAGGACACCACAAATGGCGACGAGGATAAAAAGTGAGTGAAATACTTGCACACAAAAAGTGAAATAAATTAAAAAAAATTGTTTCGTACGACTACCTACAATGTTACCTGGAATCATCAGAAAAGTTGAAATTTACATTGTCGTATTTTAGTTAGCATAAAAATCTCAATTTTACAAAAGAAGGTGGAATAAGTGTAGATGAAACACGCCTGCCCTTGTAAATAAAACAATTTTTACGATTTAAATTTGCATGTAAGTAATTAGTTCCACGTGGTAAATCTAAGAGAACATTCCATGTTTAACTATTATTATATTATATCAATATCCTTGGTGATCGATTATAATTTCAATGGTGACCTACTTAGAGAAAAAAAAAACCTAATTTGGACGATATGATTTTTCTTTTAAAGGCGTCATATTCTCATGTAGCCTGTAACATCCGTTCATACTGATAACGAAAGGTAACCAAGACGTAGTCGCAATTGCATTAATATATACATATTAAACCGTTCCATTGTTGGTGGCCAGTTATTGGCCAGGTTATAGGTGAAAATATAACAAGACACTATAAGTACATGTTTATCATGAAAAAAAAAAAAAATTCATTACAAATGAAAATTATAATTTTGTCATTATGTAAATTGAACATCACACTTGGCTTGGAGCTCAAAATTAGGTAAGTAGGTGAAATTATATGTAGCAAGCAGCAATGTTGTTTACCTACCTTACCTTTGCAACAAATTAATAAATCTAGTACCTAGCTAAATCTGCTAATTTCTGACTATCCATACAACAATATACTGTGCCTGTATCAATGGCCTGTATATATTAGTCAAATCGGGGGGGGTGTTTTGACCCGACCGAGTAAAGTATACCGTACAATAGGCGAATGAGTGAAAACTCATCAAGGTTACCTACATGGATGGGCATTTTGAACGTGTGAGGTACTAGCACCTTTGAAATGTTTGTTTAAGCAATTGGGTAGTAACATGGCCCAATATAAGGTCGTAAATTTGTTAACATATATGGGCGGCTTTGCTTAAATTAATGAACAATTACTTCTTTACAACACAGAACACATGGATTCAACCCATAATGCCAAATATGTATAAAATCATATATTCTTGAAAAATTTGTATATTATATACATAATACTAGAAAATTAAAATGTATATGCGATTTTATGTAGTTACATAAATGTAGTAAGTAGTAAATTGACGACGTCAATTGGTACTAAGAAAATATATAAAGTTTATTATGAATTTATGTTCATAATATAGTAGCAAATTGACAACGTCAATGGTGCTAGAGAAATATAATATATGATGCGTATTTATGTACATACATAGTAGTAAGTTGACAACGTCAATTGGTACTAAGAAAATATAAAAAGTTTAATATGAATTTATGTTCATAATATAGTAGCAAATTGACAACGTCAATTGGTGCTAGAAAAATATAATATATGATATGAATTTATGTACATACATAGTAGTAAATTGACAACGTCAATTGGTACTAAGAAAACATAAAAAGTTTAATGTGAATTTATGTTCATAATATAGTAGTAAACCGAGTGTGTCAGTTGGTACTAGCAAAATCAATTATCGTATTCAATAGTAGTAAACTGGACTGTACTAGTACATATTATAATGGAAGCAAACTCTCTCAAGACAGTCGTCAGGTGGCTAAGACGCTGAATTTCAAGGTAATCAAACCTCGAGGCAAACACAATTGGATTGTGATTGGAACTAGACAATATATTAGTATTGACCAATATCCAAAATGCTAAACGAGGCAAGCTGTGAATTGTCAATCGGAATCTGGTATTATGGTGGTTTAACGTCTTAATTGCCGAAAGTTAATAATCAACTATGATAAAATTCGTAACGATTTCTTATAGCTTTATATAGTAATAATGATTAAATTAACTTATAACAATACCTAGCCACATAAGTAAAATCTATGATAATGTGATACATACATACATGCCTTGAGTTGTTAAGTTGGTACAAATGTACCGTGGTTGAATGGGTACAAATGTCCCATGGTTGAGTTGGTACAAATGTACCGCGGTTGAATGGGTACAAATGTCCTATGGTTGAGTTGGCACAAATGTACCGCGAAAAAAAAAAGCGCTCAAAGGTGCAGTGCTGAAAATTGGGTGTGCTAACCTATGTCATAGTAAATTGACTTCACTGGTAGGAATAGCACCAAAGGATTAACCATGTAACAAAATTAAAGTTATCTCCACGTGAAATCAAGGTGCTGGCAAAAGAGACAACAACTGCAATATGCCAATGTTATGGTACATTATACAGTAGTAATGCAGTATACTTATGATTAAATAAATAAGAAAAGGAATTAACGGATTCCTTCCTTAGTACAATGTATAAAGCGATTCCCACACTAACACCAATTACTCATTAAGGTACGTACCTATTAGCCTACCTCATAAAACTGTGCTCATGTACCTACCGAGTAGTAGAGTACCTAGTGAAAGTTACCAACACGGACTAGCAACGGTAACACTTATTTAATTTTGTTTACATACATACCTATATGCTCATGCTCGTTGTCCCAAAAGGGGTTGAGCGGAGCTTTGGGTGACACATGTTTGGACATGAAGCCGTATTCGGCGGTGTGGACCATGCGGTGCCTCCAATAGTGACAGAATACAGTCACCTATGTTTATGTATATTTGTGAGTACCTATGTACCTATTTGTTAATAACTTGAATATTTTATTCAACAATACATTAACAATAATAAAATATTACTTAGATGCCTACCCACACTATCTATCTTTGTACAAAAGGTACCTAGAAGGTGTATTATACTGTAATCTTGGTCAGGGGTAGGTATGTCGGTAATTTCCAAGCTTCATGTAAATAAAGCTCAAGTAAGCGGAAAATAAGCCAGGTAGCAATAGACCGGTCCCTACTAGTGCAGATCTGAGGCCAATTGACCTGAGTGCTAGTTACATATCTATTTAGTTTACAAGCTGTTGGTCTTCCTAAAATTAAATAAATAAAAGAAGGAAACTAAAGATATTTTAAATACATGTCTAATGTATAGGCTTCAAAAATAGCTAAGCTAGTCCAAATATCGGACGACAATACAGACAAATACAGAGAATTGGTTCAAGAGGCTGGTTATGGCTTTATATTCCAATTGAACCACAATTATATAACTCTTCAAAAGATATACCTAATTAGTAAATTGAGACTGATAAAGACATTTACTTAGCGGAAATATTTTAAAGATGACTATAGGCATTAATGAATCAAGTATTACCTACTGCTAGTGTATGTGCCTAATTTGCAACAACCGTATAAGTACATATTTTATGGTCATGAATCCAAAACATTCTGATTTCGCAGGCTTAGGAATCAGATTTTAATATCACGTTGTAATCGATGAATTCCCGTGAATAAGAGGTTAATATAGCTCCTCCAGGTTGATATATTGAAGATTAGAGTTTCCTTAACTATTATAGGTACCTATAAGTAACCCCATCACGTTAGATATAATAGAAAATGTGAGAAAATTGCAATGATTATTTTCTCATTTTACAATTATTATTATTGTAATTTATCTAAGATTTAGCATACCTAGTGATGCGGGAATGACACAAATAGACAAGATAAAAGGAGCAACTTTTATCAACACTCATTGTGTAAATTATATGACTATAGTGTCCAGCATCCTAAGCGGTTTTTTTTGTAAAAGTAATTGTCAACAAAAGTACAGGGCTACAAGGAAGCCGTGTCGTTAGGAGCTCCTCAGTAAGGAAGTTAAGTGGAACGGTCTTGTTTGTGAATATATCATTCGTATTAAATAATGGAAGCAGGCAGTTATGACGCTGCCTAATAGCGCGTTTTCTAATTGGTTTATTAAGTTCAAACAAAACTTACTATGTATCTACAGATACGTAAATTTTTCTATAAAAATGTAGGGTAAGCTAGTATTACTCACATATCAAGTAATTGGTCAAATATACATGTTAATTAAACAATAGAACGCTGCTGCGTTTAGGAATTACTTTATGTTCACGAAAGAGTCTTTAAATTTGTGTGTGTACAAATTCGCACACGGCAGGGGTGAAGCTTCTGAAAAGTGGCAAGGGTGATTTCGGAAGCAACCAAGAAGCTTATATTTTGCTCTATGTTCGTGGAAGCAACAGATGATTATTGGTTATCAAAATGTTGGATAACAATCTCTATGCATCAAAATACTTTTGCACTTGACTCTCTGTATGAGACAAGCTGTACCAACATTCATATTTACAAGACAAGTAGCTCCATCGTGGGAAATTTATAGTAGGTACATTTTTATCTGTATTTCCCTTCTTACCTAAGTTTGACTTTTGTCATAAGTTGAAAGTTGCATATAGATTTCATCTAAAAAAAAAAATATGGAAAAAGGGGGGACATCGATAAAACTATGACCTGATGATCCAAAGTCACAGAAAGTTATCTTTAAAAAGACTTAAATAAGTAAATTACTTAATTATTGCTTATTTTAATATTGTATCCAATGAGATCTCAAAGTTATGAATTAAATCAAATCAAATCAAAATAAATTTATTTGGTTTAATCAGACAATTAATGCACATTCCTTGTTTAAAAAAAAACAACAAAACAAAAAAAAATATACACATAAGAATAATTTAAACCAAAAAGGCCGCCACTCAGCATTATGTTGCAGCATGCACAACACCTGCAACGCTGGTATTCTGTGTAATTACAATAATTATTTGTTGACATATTTAATATTCATCTCATGTGAAATAAAATGATACGTTGAATATTTTCCTACTATTAAGTGGATGTAACAAATACATCAAATTATAAAAAAAGGAAGAGATGTGATGTCTAACTAAATATGTGGGTAGTTGTGGAATAGACATTAAAGGTTTACGCCGTAATGGCGGTGACGGCTCGGTTGAGTCAGTCGTGTTCCGACCGCCGGACCGAGCGGACGTTTGCCACCACAGTGTACAGTGAATCATAGAGTGACTTAGTGTTATAGCACAACCCTCTCCGGACACCCCGGAGGACACCACAGTACCAAACATTTTGGATCTATATACACGAGAGAAGTTGCTGGAAATAGCCATTTTCATTTAAAAATGTTTTCAAAAAATCAACCGTCCGTGTTACGTTATCTCCAAACTATTGTCGGCCATGAGTACTGCCAGGGGCTGTTCCTATTATCATTTGCTTGCGTCCCAGCTTAGAGCCTAGCACTGTCTATGTACTTAGTATAAAGCGACGCTTTACAATCTTTATGACCTAATTATACCTAATAATTCCGTTCTTCCGCGAATATAGTAAGTGAATATTTCAATTTCCAAACGTGTTCAACGTTGCTAGGTTGCCTTAGGCTTTGAATCAACAAGCATATAAGGAAAGTTGAACTTTAATTGCGTTTGTGCGTAGTTTGTTCTTGAATTAAATTGTTGTTTGAATTAATTGTACCAGTAAATGAAAGAAAATATTTTTGATGCTAGTGAATAGTATTAAAACATTGTTTTGGTTTTTCTGTTTTAAAATAGAGGGTAATCTGTTAGGAGCATAGCACTCATCTGTCTGAGAATTGATAACTAATTCACACATTGGCTAGTTCAAAAATAATAAAACAAGCGCTCTGCCCGGACTTCGTCCGCGTTACTTATGTCACTCAAGAATATTTTAGCATTCTAATTCTTACGGCGAAACAAATTTTCAAATCTGCTCAGTAGTTATAAAAGGTCTATTTTAATTATTATATTTCGGGCACTGAAACGTTCGCGGGTTCCCAGTGCATGGCGCTTTTCCTACGGATGTGTCGGGTTATGAGCTATGTTTATTAAAATATTAAGAATGGTTCCACATTTTCCGATCCGGTATCGGCATCCAATACTATAGAGGGTAATCATAATGTATGAAATATGTACCCACCTTTCACACTGCTGGGCCCGATATAACTCAAACTCAAATTTCTTTATTCATTTAGGTACAATTTGTACACTTATGAAAGTCAAGTTTGATGCTACCGAACCGGCCAGAAACTCAACAAGTTTTATCCTCCCTTTACAGTTTTATTTAAAAAGAGTCATAATTCACATTCTCATATCTTTAATAATTAATTATGATAATATAATAAAATAAAGACTAAATAATTAAAGAAAAATAAAATAATATATAAAAAATGGGATTTACGACGTCGGTATCTATATCGGATATCAGACGGTCATATTTCATACATTTGTCTTGACATTTAGCTCCCGATACCGTTATCGGATCGGATAAATAAGAACCACTCTAAGTTTCAAAGCAAAGGGTGAAAAACACTCAGTATCAAACCATAGTAACCTAACTTTTCTAATAATTAACAAAATTGCAGCGCACTTCGTATAAAGTGCCAAAGGGATCTCAATAGTAACCTAAATTGTCTAACTAACAAACAACAAAATGGCAGTGCACATGACAAATGATTACTACATTATTAAAATATAATTAAGAATTAATGAATTTTGTTTCTTATGAAGTGCCTAAATTCAAAGTTTCATAGTTTTATCGGTACTAATATTATAAACGCGAAAGTAACTGTCTATCTGTCGGTTAAGCTTTCACGTCTACACATCTGAACCGATTTTGATAAGAATCTTCGACACTTCATAAGAAATAAATAAATCTATATAAGCGATTTTGAAATTTTGACCCACATGGAGGTGAAATAGGAGATGAAAGTTCGTGTGGAAGTCCAAACAGATATGTCTAATTGTCTATGTTTACTATTAGGTATATATATTTATTATTTATTGAAAATATGTGTATGATTAGTTATTAATATGTATTATTTAGAAAATAATTCTGCCCATGTAACTACTAATCCCACGCGGAAGGAGCTGAGGGAAAAAGCTAATAATAAATATACGCAAAATTCAGAAATACAATCAAAGAAGACATGTACCACAAAAAGATGAAAATTACGTAATCCGCACAAATTAATCCTCTTTCCCTCACTCTTTTTAATGATCTCAACTTGATTGTCCTTTCATTTTCCTTTGATGTCAGATTTGATGTCGCAATAATTGAGTGCCACTTCTTGGCAAAGTTTAGAATGACTAATAAAGAAACGGGACCTTTTTGTGTGATTTTGACGATTTTTAACATCTGTCACTTATTTCAACTTATATGGTGCTATGGAGTTTCTCCCGAGTTCTTGTTGTAAAAACACGTGTTGAGAGACTCCATTTTTAACCTCAATCAACCGAACAATTATTTTTGTTACTTTAATTACATTTTCACTTGATATTGGCAAAACGCGTACGCTTAATGCGACGCGAGGCCATTAATTAAGATTTTTTTTTTGTAATAACAGTAAGTCAATATACTTTAAATATAGTTTTGTTTTTTTATGAATATTACGATATGATAAACAAACATTTCATCTATAATACACGTAATTGCCCCTTACTTGGCCATCATGTTTAATAGCTGTATAGCTTCGGGTGTGTTTCCTGACTTGATGAAACATAGCAAAGTAATACCTTTATTTAAGTCTGGAGATACTTCTGACCCCACGAATTTTCGACCGATATCTATATTACCAACGCTAAGTAAAATCTTTGAAAAGGTAATGCTTAATCAACTCCTCGTTCACTTTCAAAAATATAGTTTATTACATAAAAACCAATTCGGTTTTACGAAGGGCCGTTCAACCACAGATGCAGGAGTGGAATTACTAAAAAATATATATTCAGCCTGGGAGAATTCATGAGATGCTTTGGGAGTATTTTGTGATTTATCCAAGGCTTTCGACTGTGTAAATCATGATACTCTTGTCAGGAAATTACATCACTATGGCGTTAGGAATAAAGCTCTCAACCTTTTGACTTCTTACTTGACTAATAGAATACAGAGGGTCGATATACATGGTCAAAGATCTTCTGGAGCTGCGGTCACAATAGGGGTTCCGCAGGGTTCAATCCTTGGTCCTTTTCTATTTTTAATATATATTAATGATCTACCTTACTGTATAAAGGACAGTCATGACATAGTGTTGTTTGCAGATGATACATCTCTGATTTTTAAAATAAATAGACAAATGACTAATTATGACGAAGTAAACAATGCACTATCTAAAGTAGCAGATTGGTTTAACATTGATAATTTGCTATTAAATGAAAATAAAACCAAACTAATTAAGTTTTGCACACCCAATGTCAAACGGGTTGAAACAATGGTACAAATTAATAGGATTGGATTGGAACCTGTTGAATCTACTATTTTCTTGGGCATAGTGTTGGATGCTAAATTGCAATGGGGTCCACACATTGAGAGAATATCTGGTAAGTTAAGTTCAGCTGCATATGCAGTTAAAACTATCAGACGACTTACCGATGTAGACACAGCCAGAATTGTGTACTTTAGTTATTTCCATAGTATTATGTCTTATGGAATTCTTCTCTGGGGTAATGCTGCGGATATTAACACCATATTTGTTTTGCAAAAACGAGCAGTACGAGCTATTTACCAATTAGGTCCTCGGGTTTCACTTAGGGAAAAGTTCAAAGAAATAAATATTCTAACAGTGTCATCACAATATATATTTGAAAATTTAATGTACGTACGAAAAAACATAACAAATTTTTCTGAAAAGTGTGACATTCATAATGTTAATACGAGGAACAAACATAATCTTGTGGTACATGCTACTCGTCTCCACAGAATAAGCAATTCTTTTATGGGACAATGTATACGCTTCTATATCAAAACTCCCAAATAATATTCGAAGCCTACCTATTAATAAATTCAAAACTGCTATTAAAAATAAACTATATACTAAAGCATACTATAAGGTGTCTGATTACTTAAATGATTCTAACGCATGGGGGTGAATTTGCTCGAGGTCCATGCATCTTAAATAAGTTTATTAATTATGCATATAATCTATACCTAATGTGTCTTATAGTTGACTCGGAAGCATAACTTTAGTTTAAATTTGTTTTAGTTTTTAATCGAGAAGCATGTGTATGTCATTCTCACTAAAAAGGTCTTGTGGCGGTGTCGTCTTGCGTCGGGTCGTTACGTTCCCTATAATATGGTTGAGCGAAGCGATGGCTGATTCTTGCGTCATGCCTGTGAACAGGTGCCGCCAGCGGGGCCTGGTCATCTCATGTTTTCTTGATTGATGTAAACGTAGGTCTTATAATTAGTTGTTATCTTTAGATGGACAATTGTATGACACATGCAATAATAATATGTAATAATTGTTTTTTTTTGTATACCACACATTGTATTCTTTTATCATTGTTAACCGGAGGATCTTAAATGTATGCTTACCACTTATATTGAGAGGAATATCTGTAAGTACCTATCTAACAATAACATAAAATGGTGGTGGGTATCAAAATTTAAATTGAATAGTTCAATAATAAGATTAATTAAATTATATTGAAAGCTTTTCACAAGATAAATAATCCAAATGCGTGGGAGTAATAACTACCCAAACTTTACGCATGTTAAAATGTAACTTAAATTAAGTATATTGATAATTATTTATTGACTTGTATTGATGTTTTGAAATCATTACGAAATTGTAAGCTGTGGAGTTTCTTTCGCCATTTCTTCTCCATCTCAGCATAATAATAATTATTCGTCCCGAAATGGTGGTAGGGTTTTGACGATTTAAAAGTACTTAGCAAAGTCCATTTAAATAAAGAGCTTTTTCATTTTCATTTTTTCATTTTCAAGCTTGCGGCCCACCTGGTGGTAAGTGATTTCCGTTGCATATAGACACTTGCAATATTAAAGGTATATCAATTAACACTGCAAGTGCGTTGCCATCCTGGGGACTAAGATGATATACCTTCCATGCCCAGTAATTACACTGGCTACTTTTCCCTTCAATCCGAAACACAGCGAACTGCTTCACGGCAGAAATGAGAAAGGCTAAACTTCATAACTAACTTCTGGAATTTTAGACAATAAATGGAGTTTTCTCCCGAGTTCTTGTTGTAAAAACATTTGTGTTGAGAGACTCCATTTTTAACCTCAATCAACCGTACAATTTTTATTACTTTAGTTACATTTTCAATTGAAATTGGCAAAATGCGTACGTTTAATGCGTGGCGATGCCATTTATTAAGAATAGAATAGAATAGACGATAAATATGTCTTCAAAATGTGACAAAGCATTTTTCCAAATGAATTCGAACTTATTTTATTGATGGAGCTGCTATAGCTAACTTTGTCTTGTACGTTCAAGCTATTTCAAATACGATTAGAGTTTATACATTTAGTATGAATTCCTCTGGACATTTCTTATCAGTAGAGTTTGGTTAGGGTAAGACAACGGTCAATATCATCATTTCAGCTACGAGACGCCCATTGTTGGATATAGGCCTCCTCTAAGAATCACCAACCCAAAAAGGTCCTAGTAAAAGATACATTTACCAAACTTACTGATCTCAACGGCTTTTTTGGGGAAAAACTCCCTCAAAAACTACTAGAATTGTGAACGGTAACAGTTCTTGCTATAAGGCCGAGCCAGATGTAGTGATTCAAAATATTCCGAACTTTTATACCATTTCCTGTCATGATAATTTCGTACAAGTTCAACTATAATTATTTTCTAATTTCAACTTTAACATTTGGTTGCATTTTTAGTCAATATTAATTAATAAGTACCTACACACACACTACGTTAAGTGGCACTGCGTGGCACCCGTGATCATGAACAAATTTTATCTTAAATCAGCAAGCGAGCAATAATGATAATCTCTTATGATTTTCTGATCTGTGCGGATTAGCAATTCCCTAAAAATAAAAAGCTCCTTGCGCGGGCTATTGATTATCTTGTCTCTGAGGATTTTTGAAAGTCTTCATTATGATAAATCTTGTTAATTGGATAAAGCTGGATTACTGTTCCCTAATTTTTTATTACTAACTTTTATTTATCTTGCAATGTTTGTCTTTGCCGTAGGAATGTTGTCAAAGGCGTGATATAATAATTTCACTAGAGATATTATGATTGTCCGGTTTATTGTCAATCGGCTCCATTTCTTACAATTTAGCAGTAATTATTTAGATTATTGTAATTTCACGTGTGAATATTGTCACACATGAAATTACAGTAATCTAAGTAATTACTGTTAAGTTGTAAGAAATGGAGGCTGGCCGTTAGATTGCGAGGTGGTTACTGATTGGTCCATTTCTAATGTCAGTTTTGCTTTTGCAATCACGAGTTACAATAAACAATTTATTTCTACCATTCTACTGCTGCGGCCGCAGAAATCGCGCTGTCGCGAATATTCGCGTTATCGCGATGTGTCTAGCCAAGTATTCGCGAATACTTCGGCACTTCGTGCGAAGTCGCTAGGACATCGCGCCGTTGTCGGTAAACAGGCGCACATCAAAGCGTTTTTATCGCGATGTCCTTCGCTTGCGTGGCCACACTTCGTGGTCTTCAGTCGGCGCACAGACATCGTGCGCATCGGACGTATTGGTTTAAACAGTTTTCTACCATGGATTGGAATAACGACAGGATTTTAGAACTTACTAGCAATTAGGAGTGTAAGTCAATATGGTTTAGCCTTGCTTTTTTCTTAAACAATAATTCCTGACAGAACAAAAAAATTTAGCCCTAAAATATAGGCCGACCGCGGTGTCAATGTTGTTTTTTTGCGTAGCATCGCGACAGACTTTACGGCGCGCAATGTGTGGCCATGCACATTAGCGGTAGGCCGAAGGCGAAGATTATCGCACGAATGTTATTGCGATGTGTGCGGCCGTAGCATACGAAATATTCAAAAATATTTCGTACATGCAAGTACAAAATATTTTTGAATATTTCGTTCCGATCTTAGAAGACCGAATTTTAAAGATTTGATGAAACAATCTTTACTGTAAAAACATTAGCACCAAGCACTGACAAATTTCGATAGCGAAAGCAGTACCCCAGTGGCGTAGTGGTTAATGCTGCCGCCTGGATTGCGGTAGTCGATTTTTTTTAGATAGTAGATAAACAATTGATAGAAATAAATATCGCAAATAGTTTTTCTGGTTGTAAAGCTTCCACTTATCTATTAGCGTCTCAAGTTTGCGATCGTTCGCCAGTTTCAGTCTTATGCGCCATCTTGAAGTAACCTCGAAAAACGTGGTCTTAATTCACCTTTATATTGAGCAAACTTCAAGATAGAATTTCAATTATATGTTATAGGTTTACAAAGGAAAACGGTCATATTTAACTGTGAGGCAAATGATTCGTAGAGCCATTTTCCAACGGCAGGACATCTATTGAACGGGTCTGACAATGCCCCTTGTCAGTGGATGGGACCATTGTTGTGCTCGGAAGCCATTATTGACATTATTCAAAGGGCTATTAAATATATTTTTTTCATTGAAAAACGTTTAAGCGCCAAGCAATAACTCACTGATAATGTAGCCTACGAACATCTTAATAAAGGTTGGTGTAGATTTTGCCGGTGAAATGAAAAATTTGTAATAAAAATGATTGACTTGAATTCTCTAGTGCTTTTATCCAATATCGGTGTTGGCAGCCGATACGATATCGGGAATAATTAAAATGTCAACTATGCTTGCTATACAAGACGCAAGTAAGATCTTGCGTGGAGTATTGCTCCAGACTGTGGGACGGCTCCGCCAAGTACTTACTCGATACTTTGGAAAGGTGAACCGCATCATCAGTGACGAAGAGGTAACCAAACACTTTGAGCCTCTCCAATTGCGTCGCAAATTTGTACCACGACGAAAGCTCTGAGGAGATTTTTTGCCTAATCCCCCCATCCCTTTTCCTTTTAAAGACTACGCGTGCTGGTTTACGGTGTCACCGTCAAACTGTGGCTTCCATTCCAACGCCAACTAGAAATTTGGCTTCTCGTTTCTTTGTGCACAATAAAGAAATGTTATTCAGTGCTAGCACACGTGTTCCCTCCTTCCTACAATCCTGGGTAATTCAAAAGAGGCGTCAAGAAGCACCTTGCAGGTCGGTAAGGCGAGAGTCACTAGCGCAGCGGTTTATCTCTCGCACTAGATATCTTTGCAATTGGACTTCTGCTCACCATCAGGTGGAATGGAGTCATTTGCTTGAACTTTTTATAAAATAAAATATATGAAATATGCACCTGCCTTTCACAATGCCCGGCCCGATATCGGATGGTCTAATTTCATACATTTGTGTTGACATTAGTTTTGCATCCGATATCGGATCGGATAATGTAGAACCACTCGTAAGTCACAGCAAAGGGATCTCCATAGAACCTAAATTTTCTAACAAACAACAAAATTGCAGCGCACGTCAAATAAATACTACATTATTGTAATTTTCAAAAGGATATATAATTAAAAATAAATAAATACATACTACTTTGCTCCCTAATTAAATAACTTTCTTTTGGTGAAATATTTTTTGAAATCGGTTTAGTGGTTTAGGCGTGAAGGCGTAACAAACAAACAAAGTAACTTTCACATTTATAATATTAGTTAGGAGGTTGGGATTGACTGTACATTAAGAAATCAGAAATTACCTCATATTAACATTAGAAAAGTTTATTGATTTTAGAATAAAGATACTTGATTTTGTCGGTATGTACGTTAATACATTTTATCTTAATGGTTGAACCTAGATTATTGTATATTTTACCGGTTAACCCTTTTGAATATTAGACTATTCTGAGAATTTTTTTTTGGTTATTTATGGAACATGAATTTGTACAATGATTTCCACTTAATCCTATTAAAATATCCATGTGAGACGCGCGGATCCGTGCCTACGTGAACATTTTGCTAAAATTAGCAGTTTTGAATGCGTGTTCAGGGAAATAAATAAAAGTTTATAGTTGTAAAAACTGTAAAATACTTCTTTGCAACTTACTAGTTTTACGAAAACTTATTTATCATATACGAACAGTTACAAAGATTTATGAGAAGATTTTAATTATTTTTAATTGTAAAAGTTAAGTCAAAGAAGAGGCTAAGTTTAAGATTGTAAAAATACTGTTTTGGTAGTAAAATGTTTGGTTTTATTATTACTCTTAAAAAAACAAGAAAACTAAAGTAAATGTAAACTCAAGTATAGAAATAATCACAAATTACACATTTCTTGCCCTGTTAATTTGTTGGGGTCTGAGAAACCCCCCACGGTTCGCGGTGTTACTTTATTGCACGCGGATAACGAAGGGTTAAAAGCCCCGGCGATGCTGTAATGTAAAGGCAATGTGCGGTTGACAGCAATAGTAATTTTTAAAAAGTCATCGGCTGACCAGCAGGGACTCGGAAACCGACAGATCAAAAGACCGGTTTGATCGGTGGAGTGAAGAAGAAGAGCCTCAGTTTACTCAAACCAAGTTATTCAATGTGATCGACCTCCTGAAAATTAGTAGGTAGGTATGAAACTCCTAGACGAAATATTCTGATAATAGGAAAAACCACATCGAGGTATCACTGTGATGATAACAATTAAGACTTGTTTGCGTTAGGCTATTAGTATTGATCAAAGTCAAAATAAAATTATCATTTCTTAAGATTCAAGCTGGCATTCTTGACATTTAATCCCGAACAGCCGGTTGCACCAAATTTCACGTTTTGCAAAAAGTAGGTAACGTAAAAGTCAACTTGATTCATATGAATGGATTGTTCCATTTTTAAAAATATGTATTTTTTTTACGAAATTGTAAAAAGTGAAACTTGGTGCAACCGGTCGATAGTCTAGCTTACTTAAATTATAACATTAACTAACACTATGAACACAACTCCGAACCAAATTATCTTAATCCATTCTCATTTATTTTACAATACTAAAATTACGGTAAGTATTAGCTACCATCAATCTTAACAATAGTTTTAATTGGCGTAACGTTATCCATCACTTAAGTCCTCCGACTCCCAGAAGATCTTAAGAGTTTTATTTTCCATTTTCATTATGTCAATGCTATTTCCTTCTTATACAATTTAGATACAAAAAGTGTACATTATGAGGGAAATAAATTTAATATTCGCAAGGCAGTACCTTTCCGTAAATCTTCATAACTTTAATTTCCCTGTGGTTATGTCAAAATTGGGAATGTAACACGCGATGAACGTTCCGGTCTCATGATTAATGAGAGCCAGCTCGCTGTTGTTGTGATGCAAATGACTTGAGTCAACCTACGTGATGACTGTCCTACATACTGGTGGTTGCATTTACACCTATAAGGGTAGCCTAAATTTTTTCAACATTTTTCAACTTCGAAGATTTTGGAAGTATTTAATTTTTATCTTATTGCCTTCCCTTCTTTCTATTATAATTAGGGCATGCTTCCAATTCAATTGGAGTCGGTGCAGTTTGTCTTGATATCAATAAACAAAACAATACCGGTAAGGGGTTATCGCCCGGCATCGCGCAAAATATGACGTAAGTTGTCATGAGCTTGTTGGGCAGCAATTTGCTCATCTGTCACAATAAAAAAAAAACATTTATTACGATAATTTTGTATGTCTCAACGTCTCAACCCTACGATTGTTGTTTGTAACGTAGGACTTTACAATTGTGTATCTGTGTATCTGTCTGTGGCAGCGTAGCTCCTAAACGAATGGACCAATTTTGATGCGGTTATTTTTGTTTGAAAGCTAATTTGATCGAGATGGTTCTTAGCTATAAATTTATGTCGGGGGTAACATATTTTTTTTTTCGTAATTCTGCTGCTCCACCTGCGCTGTAACGCGTCATATTATACCTACAGGCGTCACTTAGATGTGGCCAACAGTTTAATGTCGTTAATTGTAACGGCATTTCTGATGGCATGAGATGTCGATTTCGTGTGTATACATTAAGGAAGCTGGTTACCGGCACTGTTCCAACGCTTTTTGGTATCGGGTACCTACCAAGTTGGTGCAGGTATTCTCTATGCTTTTGTGCAGAATAAGCCGATGTATTTCAAATGTCCCTAGAAAGTTTCAACCTGCTCCGATAAACGTTGCTTCTTCAGGCTTCTAAAGTGAGGCAGCAGGGACTATATCAAGCAAGCAGGGGCTTGCTTGATATAGTGGCTTTCAGAACCAATAAGCGCTGGTGGTTCGACACTGGCAACCTGCTTTCCTACATATATACGCCCTAAGGATAAGGCAGTAAGTAAATTACTGCATGGGATATTAGAGGATAGGGTGCGGTTTCTTCAACATAAAACGGACACCTGAGGTACTTAAAACTTCATATGATTTGAATAAAGTAAAAATTATTAATTTTATTAATAGCTCCAGAAAATTTTATTTGTGAAAATAAAATATCCGTCGTAAATCGTTTACAATTTTCTCATTAATTTTTTTATAATAGACAATGGTGACTCATTACTTTATGAAGTACGAAAGGTACTTTATTAAGATTTCTATAAACTGTGATAATATGGTGAAAAATTTATGGTGTAAAATATGCCAAAGTTGTTTTTTGTTTGTAAGATTAGAGTAAGCTCACGTAACAGGGTCAAATTTGCAAGGGATTATAAGCCTCAAAGCCCAGATGAAATGATACGGTGTGCCAGTGTGCCGTCTACTCTAACACTAAAAGCCACAATGGCTGGGCGTTCCATAGGCCGCTTTCAGGACTCTGATGAAGCGTTTCGACGACGCCCGGTCGAACTATTGTTTACATACCGTCGCTCTCTGATCGGAGAACTGTGTGTGTTGCGGTTTTATATCCCGACAGTTTCATGCAAAGCTGTTTGATGGACTTCTCTAGCTATTGATTAAGTTCTAATTTGTAGGGGATTAAAATAAATTGTCAGATAATTGACTGCAAAGAGAGGAATTCTAGTTCTAAAATTTTAATAGGAGGTAAGCCATTTTATTGAATATCCTAAATTAATTAAATAACAACCAATACATCACAAACTACACTTTAAATTTAACAAATTAAGTAAACATACCTAGAAACTGATAAATTTAGCACATTGACAGACTAAATTTGATTAACTATTGTATAAATAATAGAATATGGATGCAATAAATGTTTGAGTTTTGAGTTTGAGTTTGAATAGGCGATGGATGGGCAAGCTCTCAAATTTGAGGCACTACTCGGCCCGTACTGTCAGATGTGGCATTAATTTTTAACTAAATATCTATATGTATGTGTATTTAGTAAAAAAAAAAACAGGGTAATTTTAAACCCATAATTGAGTAATGTTCATACGCTCCCTGTCACATATCAGATTTCCCTGTTTCGAATACATAAGTCACCTTTTAAAAACATTAAAACGCAAAAATGTCTCCATGAATTGCACGTCTTGCAATCAGCCAATAGTCTATCAATGATATAGAGCTAACTATTTAATTTGGTATCAATTTCAATCATAATTTATATAAGTTTGTAAAAAAACCTAGACCTGTTTGTATTTTTGTTGATTAAAAACCTCTTTGTTAAAAAATATGGGTGACTCACCTATAAAATTAATAAAATATTGTGTATTTTGTATGGAGCGGGATAGACTGTCCATATTTAGCGTATTGCTATGTATTCGGATGGTTGGCCGGAAAATTTTCAACTCGATTTTCCTCCGTTCGGAAGGCACGTTAAGCTGGAGGTCACGGCTGCTGTCTAAACACAGCAGTCGTTTCCAAGGAGGGTTAGCGTGGCCCCACACTAGCCGGTCGCTCTTTGCTACCTAGAAAAGACCATAAAAACGGGTTCATCGTAACACACTCACCGGTGGCCGGTCTTTCTTATTCGTCTAGTTCTTGTCGAAAGAGGTACCCGTGTACCTTTGTAATAATACGTAAAAAGTCGTAATTAACGATGATGAACTCATGCCGCTTTTTTTAAAGTCTGTAAAATAAGAGATTCTGTATATCGCGCCATTTTTCGCAACTCTGCAACGAGTCCACGCAGGAGCACAGCTACCCGCGTACTGAATGAAGCAAAATCACCGAGGGGCGTGGTCCCGTTGCTTGCTTACCGGGCGTTCTTTCCGTTTCACACCGGGAGGTGTGTGATGGGTAGTACATTTTGTATTGCATTCTTGCTTCCGGTTTTATTGTCTTTTCTAGGTAGCAAAGGACGAACGGCTAGTGTGGGGCCACGCTTAGTGTCAGGTAGGCGGCCGAAAGCCTATAATGGTATTGTTGATATCAAAACTTCAGTATGTCTTGATAATCATTTTCATATCCTGCTCCTAATTTACTTGGAGTCCTTTGGATGTATTTAAATCGAAAATCGATAACATAACATTTCTTTAATATTATTTTTTTATTATAACGATGGAAAATAGATATAAAATGACTTAATACATATTTTTTAACTTTCTTTAATTTTGATTCTAACAGCCTTATTCATAAACACTATTTTAATTATTACCTTGTTAAAAAGTGTTTTGTCTCATTCATCTCGTGCCAGACTGACAGAGACAAAGAATTTGTAAATCTCTAATAAATTCACTTGTTTTTATGAATCAGGGGGTTAGTATTTTAATTTAAATTTTCAAAACTTACTCATTCTAAAACGACGTATGTGCAACTGTACGATTTTTGTGGGTTAATGTCACGGGCTCTACCTACCAAATTAAAAAAAGATGATCTTTGAAGTCATATAATAGGTAAAAAGAGAGAATGTAAAGACATTTTCTGTTAGTAATCCTACGTTGTCCATTTTTGGCAATTTTTTTTGTTGTCAGGGAGGTCTAATGCATTTACGCATCGTCCCTGCGGGGTGGTGCCAACCGCAGGGGATATGTGGGACTCGAGGTAAAGGCGTTCCCTCCATACCCACTAAACATCCTCCCCGGCCTGACCGCCAGTGGGCTATTACTGGAGGCTCTGCGCACGTGAGCGCAAGTACACCGAGACCGTCCCAACGCTGCCCGTCTAGGCACTCCTTTCACTAATTGGTGGCCAGCAGCCACTCCTCCACCGACGGCTACTCGACCTGGCGCGTCCTCCTGACGAGGACACCGGAAGCAGCCATCGGACCACACCCGGGGGACTTCGGGCGCGGACGTTGTTTAATATCTCATAATTTAGCAAGTAATAAATTCTGAAAAAAATATAAAATGTTCTAGAAGACCAAAGCTCCAAATGGTTTCTTAGTTATTATAATTTGTTTATTTTTTTTTTAAATGTCAATTCTGCCTTCAAATCTGCTTTAGAATTTGGCATTTGATTTTTACAGCCCGCCACCTGCCTGACAACAACCATCCTTGAGATTGTAGTATGTTTTGATATCGATAGGTTTTGACCGAACCTAAATAAATTATCTTTATCAAATTAAAACATCACTTATATAACAAGCCCAAAAAAAAACATTACTGAAATCCCCTGTTGATGCGTATTCACGAACAGCTAAACAAAATTTTCCATCTGAATTTCGCCTTTATTTCGAAAACCTATTTCGCTGTTGGTTACACAACTCTACGCTGCGCCCAACATTGTCACCTGTCAGGAGCTCGCTGATGAGGCGTTTCGGTTAAAACCATTGTTTGCTATGCGTATCCTGTGATCGGAACACGTTGTGCTGTTGTTTTGGCAAGGTGCTCGCTCGTTGTTAGCATCAAATGGACATGGATAAAATTTGATTACCTTTACCAGACTAACGATTTTCAAAGTCATATAGATTGATGATTATCTTTAAGGACAGGTATATTGGTTCAGTTAATTAATCATACGTAATGAATTCATATAATATAAAAACGTGACCGTTTGGAATGGGTCTCATAATAATGCCTCACTTTGCTGTCCTAACGAAGAATGCAGTAAGGAACTAAGAAAACATTTGTTCCTTACTGCATTCTTCGTTAGGACGGCAACTTACACATGCCACGAAATTGTATGTGATTTAAATACTCGGAACAGTTACTTGTACTAATGTGAAGAAGTATTCCTGCATCGATGTATGTCAAATTGCTTGCATTTACTGGTATAATTAAAATGCTGCTTAAAGCTCAAGGTCACTCAAAGGGCATTGGAGAGGAATAGAATTGACAGTCACTTAACACGTCACTTAACATGAGGTGAGATAAAGTCGAAAGATAAAGAGCTAGTAACAAAAAAAATGTTGTGTGACTATGTGAACCCCACTGATTCATACATAATAGAATTCGACTTAACTTTATGGTGACTAATTGAGGTACAGATACAGTTTAGAAAGCAATTTATCGGAAACGATTTTCTCTATTTTAGAGCTGGATTAGTTCGAAAGCGTTGGCGTTTTAGGGTGTCACTTAACGACTTTACAAAAGGGAATAAATAGGACTGAGAATAGACAATTCTACGGGCAGTAAATTTTTAATGTCCGAATTGACGCTCAGCTAAAGAGTCGACAATTATTCTTTACTACAAATTTCTTTTTAATTTTTATTGCCTTTTAAAATCGGTATGAGGCAGGAAAATTTACAGTACTTACTTCATAGATTACTTGGTGACGGAGAGTTGTTTATGCAAAATCTATAGCCTACGCCAGACATGGCATTCTAAGTTTGAGCAAAGTTTGATCACGCATTTGTATGTATTTTTGACTTCAAATGTGTGTTCAAACTTTGCACAAATACTCAAATGCCCGTGCCACACTTCGAGACTTTGTAGGTATTTGCGTATTTGAACACATGTCTGGCTCTGGCTTATGAACAGCCCACACTAAATTCTGTTTGAAAAAGATCAATATTTGTGGTAACGACGCTCTGTACTATTTAATTGTAAATTTTGTTTTAGGTGTACAAAAAAATAAAAAAGTGTAAAAAAATAAATAGTGTGTCGACAAGGATAATTATATCGTTTTGTTGAAGGTGACCTAAACTTGAAGACAAAGTAGACGTAACTTATTTGGAGGATAAAGATTAATATTTTCAAAGCGAGTTACGTAAAATAATAATTAGAGTATTTATTAAATTCATCGAAAAATTGCTCATCCATTTTGTCGGCATAGTGGCCAGGTGACCTGTCGCAGGCGAAATTAAATTCCTCTGTGCCTTTTTAAACAAAAATCTTTTATTACGATACAGATTTTAGAGCACTATTTTTGCTGTAGAAAAATATTACGTTCTACTATGTCACGAGGCATTAGGTAAGTTTGTATAAGTAATACATAAATAATACACAGAGTCACGGCTTTCTCCCAAAGGGGTGGGTAGAGGTCACTTCTTTCCACTTGCTACGATCCGTACATTATTATTTTTCACTTCATATTATTTTTATTTTATTACATTGAATTAATTAAATCATTATTAAATAAAATGATACATTGCCATCTTACCACGAATCTATATATTTTACAAATCCTGTCCATCCTAAGGTTACCTGTAAGAGCTTTTAGTGATTAGGTCGCCCTTTGTACAATCTTTCATAATTGTGTGTTCGTATGTCTATGTAAAACTTGGTTGCTGTACAATAAAGCTATATTCTATTCTATTCACCTACTCTCACATTCTGCCGGCATCATTGGCCGCGTGACGCCGGCAGATTAGAATAGCATCACCCATATCCTCCAATGGGTGTCGTAGAAGGCGTCTAATGGATCAGCAAAGGGGTATTGATAACCTCATACTCTGTCCGCCAATCCGCATTGGGCAAGCGTTGTGGACTACTGCCTATACCTACTTCGTTGAAAAGGAGAGGCCTTGTGTCCTAGTAATGGGTTGAATTATAAAGGCTGTGATAATGATGATGACTCTCATCATAACCCTCATATAATATGTTCGGTTATGTCTAGTACTTCTGACCTGGCCCTTCTCTGCAACAAATTGGTCCATAATCGCAGGTCCATAAACGTTTGCCTAAGTCTTTCACGCATCTCCACTTTATTTTTCATTCTTCTTTCTTTCTCCTTACACGAAATAAATTGAAAGCAGACTGTTGGTGTAAGTGTAGAATCTTTATCTTGATATCGACAATACTGCTAGAGGTTTTGTAATTCAATTTTTACGACCGGCCATCTGCCTGACACCAAACCTCTTTGGGAACTCATTCTTAACAGATGACCAAAGCAATTTATTTCATTGTAAATTCTAAATGTTGATGTAGGTACGTACAAAAATAATATAATAATCTATTCTAATTTAATAAGATATTACGCTATCAGATTGATTTAATATTCGTCCTAATTAATTATAATTCACTAGCTGTTTTTTTCTAAAATAACTATCACTGTTTTTTTATCTTATAAAAAGGTTATAATAATAAAATTAGACAAAAGACAATGGAGGTTAAATTAAGATCATTAAAATTCATCTTATTTTAAGTAATATACTTAGGTAGATAATTCTACAAAATCTAAAATTTAAGATATAGAGAAGAGAATAAGCTCCTTATTAGGTGCTTGAAATTGGAGGTTACCCCTAGAACAATAAACCAACTAATTGTTATTCTATTTTCTGCAATTAATGAACCTATGCAAGAACCTATTCTCAATACGACAAATGCAAATAAAATTCATAGACAACCGCGAAGACTACGCACGTCTAAAAAAAAGCGCGCTGTCTGCTCCTTTGAAATGCCGTGTGGATAAGCTCCAAGAATTGTATCTTAGGAAAGGCGGAGTTGGTAGCGAATATTATAAATCTTTTATTTCCTTATGTTTAGATATCCTCGCTATGTTTGCGCATGTAAGTGTAGAACTGCAGTACGTGTTATGATAAAGCAACTGAACATGAATGCGGGTAAACCAACACGTAGCATTGTTATTGTTAGGTTTGGAGGCTGCGTCTACTGCGCTTATATATATAATTATAATTCATTTATTTCAGGCAACACAATGCTTACATAGATGTTAAAATAAACAAAGGGCCCATAGATAAATACCTTAAAACTAACATATATAATATAAAATATAACTTATAAACTAAGGCACACGTAGAGTCGGCGACGTGTAGCGCAGCTCATTAGGGAGTCGTCCTCGAAAACGTCGAAAAACAACTCCTTCCGGCCAGAACTCCTCCTTCATGAAAGTCGGCAGATGATGGGTTGGTACTCTCACCACAAAAGAAGAAAAGTTTACTTTGTGGCGAGACTCCAATCGCTCGACTCTCAGCTTCCAGGTGGTCTTCTTCCTGACATAGTCTACGACCTCCTCCACCTTCGTAGACCAGTGCAACCGGGACAAGTACAGCTGCGTCGTCCGAACTTCAGGACGCAGTTGGTTGTCCTCCGTCTGTGCGGTTCCCCAGTGGTTGCGGATGATGGGCTTCTTTTTTCTCCTCTCCACCTTGGTGAAGCCCTCATCGTCGCACTTCTTCTCCTCCCGATAAAAACGGGGAGGCTCCTTCTTACTAGCAGGCCGCTGAGATGGTGGTGGTGGGTGGGCGGCGGCAGCAGCAGCATAAGCACGCGGTTGGCTCGCTGTTGCAACGCGTACTACCTACACTGAGCTTTATCAAATGGATGTGGTATATTGGTATCAGTACCTATTAATTAAGCATTTAAAACGCCTCTAGTGGTTCATCCACCGGAATTAGCTTCAGAGGCCTCGAGTTTAAATCCCAGGGGAGTACAACTTTGTACTCGGGTGTTCGTCGGTAGGACTTCTTTCCATAATTTTATCATAATCTGTCGCCATAAGAGCCTTTACACACTGCGCCTTTTAGCAGCGATGCAGTCACGATGCTGTCGCGATGCAGCATCGATGCAAAAGCTGGCTATTAAACTGTAGCGATGCAGCATTGATATAAGCAGCATCGATGTTGTATCGCGTTATCATCGCTACTGTATCGATGCTAACGTGAGCCACGACACGAAACTTATTTTGATCAGTTATTTGTTGACTACCACAGCGCGATGAGTTCGATTGTTACTGTTTTTATTGGAATAGTTGAGTTAGATGTGAATTCCAAATTACTGGTCTATTTTAAATTGCAGAAATAAATCGTTCTGTTTTTCTTACTTGTTCATTATGAAAAAGTAAGAAAAAAGTACGCGACTGGACGGACGTTAACACGGCGCGTGACGTGAGCGATGACGGCAAGTGGCAAGGTCATTCCCCCACTACCCGCGTCTGTAATTCCACATCGATGCTAACGAGCGTCTGCATAGATGCTGTCGCGCATGTGTATAGATGCTGACGCGCAACTGTATCGATACTAACGCGCAACAGCATCCGGAAGGTGTCGCGATCCTCTCGCGCGTTTCAAAAACGTGCGACTGCATCTATGCTAAAAGTAGCAGTGTATAAAGGATCTTATAATAATGTTAATAGCATTATTGTGTTCCGACAATTAATAATAAGATAGCCAGTTCCTCTGTGGTTGAGAGTTCCAGGTGGAGTTATATTCCATCTTCGGCTTTATCGTCACATACCATGAAGTGAAATAAAGGCCAAGAGCTTTTTGTCAAGAATAAGAAAATGTCACTTACGATGAGTTTAAAGAAGGAGATTCTTTCCACGTACTTAAGTTAAAATAAGCTATCTGTTGCCATTTAATTATTCTCAAAACGACTATACTATCGGTTTGCAATAATTTTAAAAAATCTTGGTGAATTGCGCCTTCGCAACATGGAAAGGAAGCACACTCAGTTTTATCAACTTTCACATATTAGTTTATTTTAAAAAGCAAAAACGTTTGTCTTTTTTCTGTAATACCTACTTTGAAACATAATTTATTATAATTTTTTATTTGTAACTATATAAATATTTTTATTAAAAAAATAATTCTGTACATTTCACTTTAGTGTTAATTTGGTGCTAGATCACGAATACTAAAGGGCCCTATAAACATTGCGATTCATTATTACGATCAATCTAACGAAAATCGTAACGATTGATCATAAGGAGCATGGGATTTCGTTGCGATTTCCGATAATCTTCGATTAAGTAAATTTTTAAAGATCTTGACATACATTAGCGATTCGTCATTTCGATGGGTCTGAAACGACGGTTCTTGAAGATCAATCGCACCGTATATGGAGAACAAAATGAAAGTCAAACGTTAGAAATGCAAATTAATTACTAATATTAATCGACAAGCTACTGTAAAAAAAATATTTAAACAGCGAAAAATAAAATATTGTCACGTCTCACGACCAGTAACACGACAGGTTATTTTTCCTTTTCAAAATTGAATACAACGTCTTTCGCTATATTTTCTAAATAAAAAGTATTGTATTGAAAAGTTCTTTAAACATTTTACTTTACATAATTCTGAAGTCAGAGACTAAACCACATCCAAAACTATTGTGAATTGGCGATTATAATTCCCGTTGCTTCAAACGTGGACCGCATTGTCCACAAAGCTGGGTGGTTAGAAGCTAAAACGTGTTCGCGGCATATTCCCGCTGAACATTCAAATGGTATAATATGTGCATTAGCCTTTTCAATTCTTTATTTAACATATAGACCTGGTAAAAAAAATGCAATGTAAAATATTATTTCCAAAAAAATACAATGGGTAAAAATTTTATATCTGATTGTATTTAGTCCGTGAGATAGATTACCGAAAAAATCAGACACGTTTAATTGTATGCTTAATCAAATCAGTAAATACACATTTTAAAAGATATACTTTCATCTAAGTTCAATAGTGGGGGCGTGTTATGTCACTTTACGGAAAAACTTGTAGGAAAAGCGTGACGTCACGAACGTTTCAACGTACATTCGTCGTCATTATTTGTTTACATGATAAAAAATACGTGTCCAATATTTTTTCGAATTATAACTGACGAAATAAACAGATTTTTCAGTGATCATCCATATTCTCAACTTTATACCGTACTAAATACGGTTAAGCAAAGAACCGAGGATAGTGGAGGTGAGTATTGGTGCATCTTAATGGAGCCCCACAAATGTACACCTCAGCCACAAGTCCCATTCACTGCTCCCAGCATCCGTCTCTCCAACAGTGTACCCTGCAACCGCATGGTGAATCCATGGAATACTAAGCGTTTCTGTCTCTGAATCATTGTTAAGTGACTTACTTTAAAACGACCGAATATCGAGCGTATATTTTGTATTGAGGAGCAAATCTTAGGCCTTGGAATAACAGATGGTTCAACCACTAGAACAGCAGCGGTATACTTATGTTGTGAAACTGTGTTGTATTGATTTTTAATGTATATATGGTCTCTAAGTTCCTCATAAGTGTGACCATGTATGAAGATATCTGCCCAACAATGGAACTTCTATTAGTTTTTTTACAACACAGTAATCAAGCATGCGGTCCACATGTTGGTAAGGGCTCACCGTAATATCAGGGATATCACTAGAGCATTGACGATCGTGTAGAAACTCTTGAATTAGTTTCTTGAAAAAACCCATACTGTAGTCGATTGGGAAAACTGCAGCCGTGAATTTATTTCACAGCCTAAATAAAACATTGATATTAAGTGAACTAATAACTATTGCATATTAAGTACGTCAAACATTTTTTTTTTAGTAAATTTTGCACCTAAGAAACTTTTCTATTTGACTGCGCTATGACATTAATAGGTTCAATTGTAATTTAATTTGTTATTTTCATTAGAAATAGTCCACGTAGGATTGCTAGTGATGTCGAGCACCGCACGAGCTATCGTACGATGCGACTTAATCTCTCGAGTGTCGCGCGGCAAAATGCATCGATACCGTGTAGTGTCGATGCCTTAACTTGTTGACCTCAGATGACCTGATGTATTTTACTATTTTCCTTATATAACCAATAATTTACATCCGTTTTTTATGATTTATACATTTTTAGAAACCTAGAAACATTGTCTAACCATTAAAGTTATGTAATCACAAATACATACCCTTTTTACAGCATTTTATAGCATATAATTCCACCAACGGTCAAAAAATACACAAACAAATAATACACAAACTTTGACGATTCAGAAATCATGTAAAACTTGCTCAAAATCACATTCTTTTTAGTTAGTACACACCAAGTATATACACTTATCGACATAAAACATTCAACACAATACATAATACACATTTGTAAACAAAACTATAGAATTAAATACACCTCAACACACCCCGGCTGACAACATGCCAAATGCGTCACCATTATTTTTCAACGACCAATACTCACACTTTTTCTATGAACACGATAACCAATCATAATTTAGTATTTGAGAGCATTGAACACAGATTCTATTGATGTCAAACACTGCTAATAAGTTGAAGTAGTAAAAAAACAAACTATAGACCATGACTATACTAATAATAATAAAAACTATCTGCGGGACGCCCGGTCTTCCCGCCGACACTCAACGGTACTTTTTTTCGTGGGAATGCGGGGCTTCCCGCCGACGCTCGAGAGGTTAATAGTGGTGGGGCGAGCCCTTGTTGGGTTTACCCTTGTTTGGTATAACAACGTTTGCTCGAAAATCGTTTCGTCTAATTTTAGTTGCAAGAAAGTCATTTCGCATAATTATTCATTTGATCGAATATTTAATTGGTAGAATTTTATTTAGCATAATTATTTATTTGACATAATGTCATTTCACCGAATTTTCAAATGCACTAATTTTATTTAACCTAATGTTTAACTAGACTAATAATGATTTGGTCCAAAGATCGTATCGAATATTCAGTTCAGTAATAATTCAGTGAAAACGCCCTAAAGTCGCGCTTTGTTCATGTCAACCTAACTCGCTCGTCGCTACGCTCCTCGCTAACCTATTGTTCAATTGAACATTCGATGAAATGAAAATTATACCACCTGAATAATACATCAAATGAACATTATACTTTTTGATCAATAGAGCAAATATTGTTATCGCAAATGAACATTCGATGAAATGAAAATTATGTCAATCGATATTATACAAAGTGATTATTTTCTTAAACGTTGTTCGAAGAAATGATTTTCGACTAAACGTTGTTATACCAAACAAGGGTGAACCAAACCTACATACTGGCTCACAAGTCCCAGGCACTACTCTGGTTTTCCTCTTTGTGATAAATGGACTCGGCATTCGTATGTGAGATCGTGATTCGAGCTAAATCCTGACGACATCCCCGACATATTTATATTGACGTTAAGTACCTGCCCCTTTCGTGTGCAGTAATTACACGAAACTTTTTACAGTCGTGTATTAAGTGCTCACTAAAAAAACTTTGCCAATAATATAAACAATCTCGATGGACTCAAGTCACTAATTTCTACGTTACTTACATAATCTTCAACCGCATAACACTAAATACAGTCCAGTGCAATGATAGGCCTAGATACTCAGACAACTGGATATATCAGTGGGTTACTTCACCAAGTGGCTTACTATAACAAACAGTTACAGAGCGTTTACAACTTGAAATGTAGTTGCGATCAGTTGATTTGGGGCTATGATTAAGAGGTCAAAAATCACTAGCAAAAAATACTAAAAATATTGGCCGAGTTACATATCACAGTGTGTTTCGTGCTCAGACTTTAGTGTGGTCCAGAATGATTGGTCAGGAGCTCTTCAATTAATCATTTATTCAATATAGTAAAGTTAATTGGACTGATGGTTACGAGTGCAAGAAGGCAAGTGCACCTCCAGCGTGAATATCGCCCGTTCGTCATCGCTCCCGCTTCAGCGCCCGGTCCGTGCAGCGCAGCCAACTTCAGTGGCAACGTGTGTGGTACGAACACAAGGTATTTAACAAAAACTATAGGCCCAGAAAGCTCAATTGTGTGAGAGACAATTTGGTAAAAGAGTTCGGATCAGACTTACCTCAGATCAGACTTAACCAAACTGGAGATGCTCTGATATGTGTGAAGCAGAGATACCTTACAGCTCGCTAGCTGGCCCGGGAGCAAAGATGTGTACCGTTGATAGGGCTATAGCGGAGTTGAGTTACGATTAGCGAGCATCGAATATTGAGAACGTTATGCTGCTCGGCACATTGACCTCACATCCTTTCTCGTCTTCGTTTCGTATCACAGTCCTGCTCATATCTCTGCGAGGCACAGCTCACATATTTGCTTTAATCGTGCTGTACAAATATGACACATCTTCGCTTCGCTCTTCTCGATCGCATCCACTGAAGCTAAGCGGCAATATGTGTAAATAAAGAAATCCTATTGGTTGTTTAAAACATATCTCTGCTTTTGTCATCTCGTCTCTTTTCTGGTGGAATCTTTCAATCGCTTTGTTATCATATCACCTAGCATCAAGTCAGATAAAAGTAAGGAGTACATCCGTAACGTTAAGAAATATTATCTTATACCCATAAAAGTGAATCTAGCAGGTTACAAGTTCAAATGTAGCAATCCAAATATGATCTTTCATGCAAACTGCAGCTAACATTTACTTCGATAACGAGGCGACCGCCAATTCTGATGCCAAAACCTCACTGCACCTTAGCCGAGCGGAAGGTATCAGTACTGTCTTTGATTCATCCTTTGTGGTTCTATAAGCCAGCTAGTGTTACGATTTCAACAAAATAATTCTTAGTCTTTTATTATTATTACGCTTCAAGGTCGTAGAATAATAGATTCTAGTTATATTATTGCGTTTTATTTTAGGAGACGTCACTGCTCCGACATGCGTAAGCAGAAGTAGAGCTGAAATAAAAAAAATAGCTTGGAGAGATAAGCCACCCTCGCTTTGCCAGCCTGCAAGGTGCTTCTTCACGCCTATTTTGAATGACCGTGTGTGACATAGAAATAAATTGCCAAATTTCTAAGTTCCCGTTGGAATAGTAACGCGCAGTTTGTCGTAGTCCTTAAAAGGAAGGGAGATGGTGGGATTAGGGAAAAAAAGCTCCTCAGATCACTTACTGTGAACATCGCGACTCATTTGAGAAGCTCAAGATACAGGTCACATCCTATCCAAAGCACGGAATAAGTTGTTGGTCTCCACCAACAACTTAATCCGTGCTTTGGCTATGTTTTATAGCTTGGATAGCGACAGTGATGTGAGCAATATTCTACGCAGGACCGTACTTGCGTCTTGTAAAGCAAGCACAGTTAATCGGGCGTGAAAAAACGCCGCACCTTGATTAGGACGCCGAGTTTCCCTTGAAGTTTTTTTTATCACACATTCATTTTTTTATTCCTTTGGATGTAAGACGCTGTGAACCCCCATAACGAGCATGGTGGTACTGCTCCGTGTCGTCGGTGTTGTACCCATAAGAAAAATAAGGGAAAGAAATGGCGATGGTTTTCAATGTGTGAGCTTTCTTTCTTTCATTTCACCTGTTTCAAAAATAATTTATATCAAGGAGGCTAACCATTTATGACCTCCTGCCATTTATTTATTTACGGAAGCTGGACCAAGGAAGCTGCCTAACATTGTCACTTGATGCATAACGCTCAATCTCCTTTATAAATTCTATTGCCTAACTTAAGTTTTATTACCGTTTTGTTTAATTTTATCTGTAGGTATATGCAAAAATAAGAAAACAAAAATCGGGAGTGGTCTCCCCTTGACTTTCTCGTATACCCGAAATGACTCAAAGGTTGATAGAAATCTTATATTTTGATGTCATACATGCATGTTAAATATTGGTCACCCATCCGAGTACTGACCTCTCACTTGGTTGCTTAACTTTCGTGATCGACGGCTCAAAATTTGATAGAAACCTTATATTTTGATGTCATACACGTATGTTAAATTTGGTTGCAATAAGTTAAAGCATGCTCGAGTTATCGTGCTAACGCACAGACACACACACACAGACACACAGACACAGACATAATTAAGAAAAAAATTTTGGACTCAGGGAGGTCCAAAACGTGTAAATCCATCAATAATATTTCAGTAAGGTCCAAAACGTATACGAGAAAGTAAATATGAATGGAATATTTTTTGAAGTCTTGGTAAAAAAGTGTCATAATACAAAAATAGCTGTTTCGAGAAAATGTAACTTGAATATTTTTTTGTTCATTTAAACATCAATAATTTAAAAACTGTAATAGTAAGATAATTGAAATTTTATGTGTAAATAGCTTATTTATATGTTTATTATAGGCCTTGAAATTGAATAGCAAAATCACTTTTTTTTTAAGTAACTTTCAAGAAACTTTTAATTTGATGTATATTATGACTGTTTTTTCGATTAAAATATCTGTAGATTAAAAAATAATACACATTTAAATGTTTATCAAATCACCTTTATTCTTTATTTAAAAGGCTTCAATATTAATAAAACAAAACGAAAAAGTAACCAAATTATAAAAAATAATAAGTAAATTAATACTTTCTCTTTCACATGGTCTTAAAACATGAAAAATTAACAAAAAATTAAGATGTTTTTTTCGCGTTAAAGCTGTTTCGGAGAACAGATCGTCTTTATGATTTAAACAACATCCTCGTGGGATCGTCCTGCAACAGTTTAAAAATCTTCACCTCAGAATACTAAAAAGTGTTTGCTGTAGTTAGCCCAATATCCTCAGACAGACGCTTCAATGAATAAAAATCACTACTTGACATTTCTGTCACGGCATAGGAATTGCCTTTTTTCTTAGTGCATTTAATAACTTCAACGTTTCAAACATTTTTTTTATCTAATGCTGTATTTCCATCTAAAACAATTACATATAATTGATTAATCAATCCATAAACTAAGAGTATAATTTAAATATCACTTCAATATTAAGAAACCTGTACAAGAAGGTTCTCTAATATCCGCAATTATGCTTGGACTCGAACATTGCGAATGCATTTTGTTCTGATCTTCAGTTTCGTACTTCTTATTTTCACATTTTTTTGAAGTAGAGGTATCGAGACCGAAAAAACAAAATGAAACCTTAGAATCCTTGGAAAGCTGATATGCGGCCGTCTGATTTCACACTGTATTATGATAATCAGACCGATGATAAACATGCTTAAATGTAAAGTATCAGCCTGTCCCACTACAGGACAAAACCCTCAATCATTGACTTCATGTCTACTGAACATGAATCGAACACGGGACACCAAGATCATGGCCTGGTACTTAAACCACTAAAACATCGGGGCGTAATATTATATTTATTTATTTATTATATTACTAACACTGTAAGTAAAATTACATTATTCAATAAACAAAAATTAAAAGATACGCCACGTGGCATTAAGATTGAGTTCAATTTAATAAAGAATAAAAAACTCAACACAACATTATAACTCGTAATTTTTATAAAACAACACAACAAAAATGACATAACACGTATTGTGTTGGTTTTAAAAACATCATTTAAAACGCAAATATAGATCAAAAACAGTCAAAAAAAGAGACACTTTACAGGTTATGTCTCTTTTTTGTATGATGTGGCAATATTTACAATGTTTTGTCGTCAACAATACAATCATAACACAGATTGTGTCGCCTTTTTCGTAATACTTCTAATATTTCAACGTAAAACTTTCCGATAAAAAGTCACATCACACGATAATACGCTTTTCTGGCGACACAGTACACCTCTAATCTGTATTAACACAAATGTGACATTGTTCACGCCGGTGATCGGAGCGAAACGGGTCCGTGAAAAAGAGAACTTTGTGCCACCTAGCGTTAACAATACGCAACATAATAATGACGTTTTTGCAGACGAACAAATGAAATATGCGCTATTAAGTGCTGTGATTATGTCATTTTGTACCTAATATGTGTTGTGACACTTTTCTTGCCGGGAAGCGGTATAGTAAAATTTTCGAAACAACTATATTACGAAGTCGTAAGATTTTTTTTGTTTATTTAAACAATAATGTTTAACAATTACTTATCTAATTATTTAGAATATATTAGAAGTAAAAAGCTGAATAAATGTAGTGATAATTATTATTAATTATCGTTTAATGACAATAATATAGACTAAATAAAATTTTCATTGGCATCTGTCCTTAACAATTTTGCATTCAAAATTGTATCTTTCGCATAAGTTAGAGGCGCCAATTTGTACTCACACTTTGTAGCCATTATTGACTTGTTGAGCTCCAATCATGCATATTTCTTCCTCTGTACACAAGTAACTCTTCAATTGGTGTGAATGCAAAATATTAACTTTATGAAATTCTACGAACCTTCGGGGAGCTTTTTATATAGCAAGATTATAAGTTATCCGAATTTGTTAAGCTACGTATTATGGAAAAGTTAGGAAATATAATCGAAATTCTTGCCAGGAAAGTTATCTAATATTCTGGAAAAATCACTGTGATAGCCTGGTGATAACATATTTTTCCCCTTTTTAATATTATTGTTACTTTCATATTAAATTATATAGTTTTTCCTGGTTCAGTAGAATTTGTAGGTATACTGTTAAAGATGTAGCAGTAAGAACTATTTTATAATTAATGTTATTTAACTTTTAAAGTAAGTCCAAACCTTAATGTGATTTCGGGATCAACTCCTTAATAAGTCAGGTTTCTTTAAAATATCCAAGTACATAAATACTTGTAATTATAAAAACATGTGACTTGTTTAAACTTCTTGCTACTAATCCGCAAATAACAATGGCAGCAAAGTAATAATAATAATAATAATAATATAATAATATATTTCTACGCTCACACCAATTATCTAGTCCAAATTAAGTATCTTTAAGAACTTGTGTTATGGATACTAGATAACGGACAAAATACATAATAAAGTATGTTTTGATTAGATAATCATTTAACATCTGACAATTAATTCATTATTTGCTTTGTCCACTTCGAACTGAGTCACGCATGGAGGCAATGGCAGCGCGTAATGTTTATGTGAAAATTAGTAGTCAAGCAGTGGTGCCATGTGAATAGTTGCGTTGTGGCAACTACCAAATGTACTCGTAGTTGCGCTTTTGGATAATGCGATTCGTGTGGAGGGAATTAACATATTTATTTTCAAAAAAATTAGCTCCTGCTCACATGTTATCGTTGTGACGTGTGTCGTTGTGTCGTTTTTCATGTGGTTGACGGATGATTGCGGTACGCTTAAATGCGTAGTAGTACTATACTCACTGAAAGTCTGTACCTAATCAGTGGATAAATAGGTTACTTTTCTCTATATTTATAGATACTGGTATTACGACTACAAAGGTACAAACGCTTCACACAAATTGTCGTAATTAACTATAATCCTTTTTTGTTTTTATATCTGTTTACTTAAACTTAGTAGTAGAAAAGCGACGAACAAACAATGCCGATAACTTTCACTTACCTCGGACTTTAGTATGTGGTCACGTACCACATATTTCTCCCTAATACCCATTTTATCGCAGACTATTGCTTATTTGGGAGTTTCACGTCCGCGCTGTATTGATATTAACTGAAATAAAGCTGGCTGTAACAAGCATTGTAGGATTAAGAAGATTAAAAGCAAACATGAAGATGGAGGCGTAAGAGAGGTAAGGCGCGGGGATAATCCACTCAAAATAGATCTAATAGGGTATTACACCATTTTGAAAACTGTTTTAAATCAATCCTGAGGTCTTAATTAACCCGTAGAATTTTTATTTAAATTTTATAAAACCAAATGCCTTAAAAACTTAGTTTTATTCTCTATTTTTGAATTTTCATGCGGGAACGCTAGCCGCCAACTTTTTCAGCCCGTGACGTCACTCCGTTAGTAAACAAAACAACTACAATTTCAAAATAAACACAAAACATGATACAAATATACTTTGTTTACTAACGGAGTGACGTCACGTCGCATTCCAATATGGCGAACGGCGTTTTAAAGATTATAGGGACAGATAAAAAAAAATATTAAAATTCACTAAAATTTCAATTGCAGATTTGTGGATAAATATCGATGTTTATCGTTTAATTTTTGCACTATATATCATAGAAATGCAATTTTATATTTTTTCTTTCATGGTGTAAAATACCCTATTGGAAGACGTAATTACACGACGACATTTTAATCGCCCCCGGGTTTGTGTACCGCTCACCGAAATTTCACCCAGAAACCTCGAATTCTGTCCCCGGAGTAGACCAAATTTGTACTTGTTTGGTGGTTTCTATAAATCTTCAAAGTTGTTGCGCTCGCAACTGTCAGAACTTTTGTAGGACTGACAATCTGGCCGACTTTTTATTACCCTCCCTGTATCAGGTGATTAAAAGTGACGCCACTAACTAGGAGGGGTGTGACATACCCCAAACTATAAAAATAACAAAATTGGCAGATTATCTCTTTTAGATGAAATTAAGTATTTAGTAATTATAAATACTCAGTAATAAGTTTACGTAAATTTTTGAAATGAAAGTATGTATGTATTTAAACATTTTTATTAATTAAAAATGAAGAACAAACGATTTGTTGCGTATGCATCGTAAACAATACTCCTGAAATAAGAAGGAACAGAATTAACTTTAATTGAATAAACAAGATTGTGTTTTTCAACTGTAATGATTAAGAGCAAAGTACGGCAAGCACGTCTCCGTATAATCAGAGAAAACCTTTTATTACCCCTATTTCTTATTTCATCTTTATGTATTTTAGAATGTTTTTAACAGAAAGAAAAAAGAACTTTGTCTGTACGTTTTGCCAAAATATCAGTACATTTGATCGACATAGCGATCTCAAAACAATTGGGTATACGGAAAAATGAAGTTGGTGTCAAAGTTAAATTTTTTTTTGTCTATGTTCTACGACAGCCAACACGACAATAACGATATTTAACACTAAAACAAAATTCAATAAAAAAATACAAATTGTTCTCTTATTGTTGTATACGGATAACAAAATATTCACAATACAAACATTCCTTTCATTTTGAGCTCTGCTACTAAGCTTTGAGTAGTTTTATGCAACTTCAGATCCCAAGATTATAGAATAAAGCTTGAATATATCCGTTTAAAAACTGCTATGTAAATCATTGGATAAATACCTAAGTTACAAAAAGCGCATTTACGATCCAGCGATTACAATAATTACATATAAAGCTGTACGAGAAAAGCTGCAATCCGTCAATGTAATCCCCTCCGCTCAGTTGTCTCACCCCATTCAAATTGCGCTTAAAATGTGCGCCAAAGTAAGAAGCACATACTCAAAAGAAATATACCAGAAACCGCTACAAATAACCTCCTGGAGTAAACAATTATTATAATATCGTAATACTTGTCTTTAGAGTAATTATACCCCTTTATAAGTACCAAACTAAGTGACCAAATGATTGCGCCGAACGTTTAACGAAAAGAATATAATGTATGCAACTGACGTATTACTGAGAAAGCTCGAAAGCTCTATGGCGACGTGTCAAATATATGAGTAGTACTTACCTGGAGTAGTAGCACAGTAGTAGTCAAAAATTGTCATTTCGTTTTGTTACACCCTTGGCATGTTAGCATTAAGGCTGACACCCCTATCCCATATTGCTGCATTTGCACCGTCAGCAAAAACCTCGATCGTGGGCGCGCCCGCTTCTCGGCCGCGCTAGTCTCTCTCCGACCTCTGTTCGCGACGGCTGCCTAATCTTACCTATTCATCTCGCGTTTAATTTCACTTTCCTTTTTTAAAAAACCCAATTGAGAGGCTCGACCTAACAGTTCGATAGAAACCTCAGACCGAAATAGAAATATCGATAGTTGTATCGTTTGCCAGAGGTTTGCCAATTCTTCTTCTTCCTTTAATTGGATGGACGACGCATGAAAAGATGACGCATTTACGCGCAAGTGAAAATTTACTTAGTAACAGAAAATTGTACGGTATAATGATAAATAAAACAACTTTTACGGAGATTTAACTATTTTATAAAATATGACAACCTACATCTTTAGTCATCCCGTGCATAAAATATGACAACCTACATCTTTAGTCATCCCTTGACCACGAACGCTGAAAAGTGTTACGAAACGTCGGGCAATAATAAAATCTAATTACACGCGAGTTGAATCCGTAAAAGTTGTTTTATTTATAATGTGTAGTGCTCGCGCAAATCTAAGAGAACATTACAGTAGAATGAGTTAAAAATGCAGTCTCTAAACGCGTGTTTTTACAACAGGCACTCGGGAGAAATTCTGGTTTGCCACTTGTCTAGGCCCTCTGTTTGTTCCATTTATGAAGTCCTTTTCGACAGATAGCTACATCAATAGAATGTAACTGAAACGTTATTAAAAACGACACGATCAAAAAAAACAAAAGTATATATATTATTGGATTTTTGAGTAAAATGTATTTTTTCATGATATGTATTTTTTTTATTTCGCCTTGTTCCTGGGTAAGATGGTTTTTATAGACAGCCAGACGCAAAGTGATCGCACCGCGACGCTCTCGTAATAAATTATTAACGTGAAATTAGCATGGTACGCCACCGGCATTATGGTGTTGCAACGCTCTGTTGTGTTTTCACCCTTAACAGGTTAAGGGTAAGTACGTATCAAAGTCGCGCGCGATCATCACATGCAATCGGATGGGTGACCAAACACGGGTGGCGCGCCCGGCTGATGCGACGATACTCGCAGTATGAAAATGTATGACGCTGCTTCCGAAAGTCGCGACAAGCGCGCGAGACCAACGCTATAATTTTCACACGCCGACTATTGTCGCCTCAGCCACACGTGACCGGTTGCGCGCGGCTTCTATCGACCACGATGCACGCGGGAGCCTACCTTAAGGATTCCTTTTGGTATTAGAGGCAAGGAACCCTGAAAACTATTAAGAAATCAACTCTGTCCTTTTCTATTCTATGTATTATTCGTATGACTTTTGAAATTGCGTTACTGTATCATTGTATGCCGTAGAAGTGGGCTGAGGAAATGCAAGAGTAGACAATTTTTCTGTGTCGCAGTACAAATAGCTGTAGGGGGTGACACGAATCTTAGAAGTCGGGTGCTCTTTCTATTTGCGGGTCATAGTAGGGAAAATATAACCCAATGTAAAGAGGATAGTGCGAGACTTGAATGTTTGATTCGAAAAGTTGCCTTTACTAGACCGGCCCAACTCAGATCTTCATACTTCTGTTAAAAAACTATTTGTTTCGTGAACTTGTATTTGAAATACGTAAAAGCAAATCCTCTGATACAAAAAAATGTTGTTGAAGATGTAAATCGGCATACGTCAGCTTGATGACGTAATAAGAAACGAAATACATGGCAAAATGTCGTCGTGGTCAAACAGTCCTGTGTAGCGAGGTTGGAAGAGCAGTCACCCTGTCATCAAGTACCGTCTCATCCATGACAAGATTTTTCGTTGTCGTTTTCTATTTAATTTGGTATCAATTTCTAAAAACAAACATGCCAAAATAATCAAAAGCAAAATCAATGATTGCATCAATCAATATTTAAGAAATAATAAGCACGTCTGATTAAAGCTCTGCGCAAACATTTACAGCAGTAGCCGAACCGGCGACAACCACCGGTGTTCGGAAGCCGCCACATTTTACAACACACTCTCTACAGCACAGTATTCAATGAACTCTGCCACGGTAAGTTACACTGCGCTATAGTTAATGGTTCACCCTTGTTTGGTATAACAACGTTTAGTCGAAAATCATTTCTTCGAACAACGTTTAAGAAAATAATCACTTTGTATAATATCGATTGACATAATTTTCATTTCATCGAATGTTCATTTGCGATAGCAACATTTGCGCTATTGATCAAAAAGTATAATGTTCATTTGATGTATTATTCAGGTGGTATAATTTTCATTTCATCGATTGTTCATTTGCGATAACAACATTTGCGCTATTGATCAAAAAGTATAATGTTCATTTGATGTATTATTCAGGTGGTATAATTTTCATTTCATCGAATGTTCATTTGAACAATAGGTTAGCGAGGAGCGAAGCGACGAGCAAGTTAGGTTGACATGAACAAAGCGCACGAGCCGAGCGAGCGAAGCGAGCGTGCCACGGCAGCGGCCGGCGAGTGCCAGAACTGAATATTCAATACGATCTTTCGACCAAATCATTATTAGTCTAGTTAAAATTTCGGTGAAATGACATTATGTCAAATAAATAATTATGCTAAATAAAATTCTACCAATTAAACATTAGGTTAAATAAAATTAGTGCAAATGAAAATTTGGTGAAATGACATTATGTCAAATAAATAATTATGCTAAATAAAATTCTACCAATTAAATATTCGGTCAAATGAATAATTATGCGAATTGACTTTATTGCAACTAAAATTAGACGAAACGATTTTCGAGCAAACGTTGTTATACCAAACAAGGGTAAACCATAGTTTATACGCTAACGACGTAGATGACGTAGAGGGTAGTACACTGCTGTAGTGGTCGCCAACGACCATATGTGTCGAGTCTATATTAAATGTATGAAAAAGCGTGTACATTGCTTCTCGCTGGCCACTAGTGGCAGTTGTCGGTAACCTAATAAAATTATCTTAAAACGTCATACGTATCAGACTAAATGTTTAATTCTTTCAATTGGGTTACTTTAACACATTATTCGCTTTCTTACACCTCAAAATATGATGTATTTACCTATTAGGAAAATAAACTATAAATTATTTTTACGACGAATGATACAAATATTTTGTTCATTGTCATAGTCAATAATATCACCCACTATCAAATATTAATAAGATTAAAAATAATATTAATCACACGTCTAATATTGACAAAAAAAAATGGCAAAACTTCAACTCAGCAATGCTATAACAGTTTCCTCAAAAAATAGCGTCCAAAACAATTTTCTTTCCAAAATATTATTTCGTCAAACTATTTGACAATTCCATTGGCGTAGTGTTGAGTCCCAGAGGGCAGCCAAGGGATTACGGTCGCAACGTGCCTCATCTTTTTGTTTGCTGGGATATCAAAAAGAGGTTGAATGGCATCACGAATTAATTATATTTTTTTCTCACACCGCTGCTAATTTTTTTTTTATATCTTACGAAATATAGGAGCCTAGGAACTGAAGACCTCTCTGACGATAAATTCAGTTATTCCGACGTCTCAGAATTTTTTAAATAAATTATTACTCAAAGAAAGACTAAATAATCTGCGACCTTCGCCAACAAGACGGAACGAGTGTAATACCTTACGCTAGGACAAGACGGTCTTGTATTAATTAAATAATCGTTTGGTAGTTAAATTAAAACAATACCTTTTATCGCTACAATCATCCTGAATTTGGATAAATAAAAATTATGGAATTTTTTCTTGAAAAGAAAATCTCATAGCGCATGTTAACAACAAACAACTAGTATTAACCCAAGGTTTCAATCACACTCAAAGAAATTTTTAGGATCCTCACACATAGGCTACCTTAAAAGAATGGGAAGAATCAGCAGAACCCAAATCCGCTGCCTCATAGGCGCTCTCACTGGCCACTTTGCCACTAGAAGACACCTGTGCACAATAGGCAAAGCTGATGACCCCATCTGTAGAATGTGTGGTGAGGACGAAGAAAGCATGGAGCACATACTATGTGACTGCGATGCACTAGCCAACAGGCGACTAAGGGTCCTAGGTTTAGCTTACCCTAAACCAGAGGACTTTATAGACCTTATTCCCGCCAACATCGTGAAACTCATACAAAATGTTTTCGATATTGGCGGGGATGGGTGATAAGGAAAGGGGAAGCACAAAAGATCCCATAGGGTCGAAGTGCTCTGAGATACGGCCTCAGCCCCTTATTTAAGAATAAGAATAAGAATAAGAACCCAAGGTTTTGCTCGCATTGCATGAAAATATTATCAGGAAGAAATATATTTTTCTATCATTGGGTACTAATTTTTTTTGGGTCAACACAAAAAAGGCCTGTCCTTTTTTTGTGATTTAATATAGTAGAAATAAATTTTAATAATTATTTGTTGAGTTTTATCGTCAAAGAGATGCATAGAAACTGACATCCACCTTTATAAAATTAGTCGGGATAAATTTTGTATCATTGTTTCCAAATAATTTGAAACAAAAGATAGCAGTAACGAAATCAAGTCTCGAAACAAAGACTTCTAATGCATGTTGAATAAGTAAAATCCTTCTAATGCACACTGAACACGTAAATTCAGTTCACGTCTCAAGAAATTCTCGGTAAATCTCTTTGAGATATTCTTATAAAATAACCCTTATCTACCATTCCAAGGGCATTAAAAATAGGCACTTATCTCCATTTAGTCGTTTTCGGTATCATCAATCATACTTTCAAATCATTCCAAATGAGACGCAAAGAATTTTTTGAATAAGAATTTTTTCTTGAATACCGCAGAAAAGATGCGACTATAAGACCAGGATGATAATGAATGTTGCTTTGATAGGACTTTCTTTTTCGCTAGTTTTACGAACTATTTTTTTTCAGTTTTGAAATTCCGGATTATAATTGGAAGCACAAGTTAAAGGCTAATGCTTTGTGCAATAATGAGTTTTGTTTACCTGGCTGGTAAATAGCCTGATATAAAAAACTCAAGCAATTGCTAAGAAAATATTGGCTAACAATGTTATCTCTTTATAGAAACACATGAAAAGAAAGGCACATTAGATTAGTTACGACCGTATTAAAGAATACTGCAGTCAGCATTCAAATAAAACCATTCAGTAAGATTCCAGATTCCAGAGTGTCGAGTAGCAGAGGGTGTGACACTAAGGTTTGTCGCCATTTTGCTTCTTGGCGCGATCTATCCTAGAGTTTTCAGTACTTTATATCGTTCCCCTCATAAAAGTCAATCAAGTCTTTACCACTGAATAAGGGAATCATAATAAATAATAGATAAGGATATGACTATAAAAACTTGATATAAATGTCGCAGGCGGATCGTATAACACGATGTATTGCAAAACGGCGCGGCGGATTGTAGTGTGTGAGAATTGTTAACCAAATAAAACCGTTGTCCGTTTGTTAATAAATACGAAGAAGATTAATATAAGTTTGTATAATCAAATGGAGATTATTATTCTTAGGTTAAGGTTATTTTGTTATGACTAAGCCGAGTGGAATTATTCTCACTCATCACTCTCACAGACTACAATCCGCCACGCCGTTTTGTAATTCAGCGTGTTATACGAGCCGCTTGCAACATACACATTAGGTCGATTTGTTAAAAAGTCCAATGTTTTCTGTGGTATAAAATCACTGCAAAATTATAATCGCCGACTATAAATAAAATTACGATTAATTGAAAAAAAAATTTAATCAAATTAAATTATCGTTTATGCATGGTCACCCTCTTCTGAAGTGGTTATTACGATAGAAGCCAGCTTAAGCTCTGACGCTTATTCGTATCCAACGTTACTCAAATGAAAATACATTAAACCCAATCGGAACGGGAAGCGTTGGTATTAAACTATCTTGCTTATAATATTTCAACTCAAGATTTCCTTTCGTGAAAGGAATGAAAACTAATTATATCTCACTGCAAAAATACATTAAATGCTGTAAAATTGTTTACAAATTTACAAATCTATAATCGTGATTATAGATTCGTTAAAATTTACTTAGTTTAAAATCTCATTTATTTGTTTTTAAGCTGAACGTTGAAATTACGACTTTGTTATTGCTTGCGTGAATGCTTCGTTTGTTATAGATAGAGTGAAGTGGTCGGAAATATAGGTAAACGCTTCTAAGGAAGCGAAGTGAAATGTCTCTTAGAAATAAGACGATACTTTACAAACCGTGTATACGTCATATTATGACCAATCCAGCGCTGACTTTGCGCATACAGCTCCTTCAAATTAATATCGTCTTCAGGTTACTCAAAACTGCTCAAGGCAACCAGTTGCAAAGACCTCACTCCGATCAGCGCCCTGCGGAGACTTCAGAAGATAGTCAGACTCCCTCAAGGGACCTATTGACTAGAATAGAACCCACTAAGATCCTAAGCGTCCAAAAAATATGCGGCAATGCTGTAAAGTCTATTTGCAGCCACAGTAAAAACCGCGCAATAAATGCTTTTTTGACTAGCGAGAAAGCCAGATTTGTTAGAGATGCCCATATAAAAAGCAATGGACACCTTTGTATCAATTATGCTGTTGGCAAGGATCTTAATCTTTGTCATCAACACGCAGTGTCCTACTAACGCTTTGTTTAGGTCTGTAACAGACAATCGACTTTTTGTACGAACCAGTCCACGACGTGATATTTATAAGTAGCGACTTAAGGTTGCGTGAATTTTACTTTCTCGTGTAAGTAATATAAAGTCTTTAATTCGTCAAAAAATTGGACCTCGAGATTTTGACGGATTTACACGTAATTTGGACCTCCCTGAGTCCAAAAACACCGTTTTTGGAATTATGTCTGCGTGTGCTTCTGTGCGATAGCACGATAACTCGGGTATGCTTTAACTTATCGCAAACAAATTTAACATGCATGTATGACAACAAAATATAAGTTTTATATCAACTTTTGAGTCGTTTCCGGTTTACGACAAAGCCAAGAGGAGACCACTACCGATTTTTTATAATTGGGATACTTTAATTTAATAGCTTCGATGCATACCATAGGAATTCATTATGTGATCAGATGCACAATCCACATATAATCACTGCTTGCACACGTGTTTTCTTTGAAGCACATAAAGTGTTGTACGTACAGATGACATCTTAAATACTCTTTATACAGGGTGTCCCAAAATTATAGTGTAAAGCTGAAGCCCAGAGATAGAGTAGCCCTAGACACTTTTCTGAGAGATGGAGTTTTGATTTTTTAAAGTTTTTTTTATTAGTTTCTGATTTTAGAAAAAATTAAACATTTAACTGATCTTCGTCAGTAAAATCAAGGATTTAGAAATGTTTCCATTGAATACAATCACGAGGTGATGATGAAGGATCGAGCGCAATGATGAAAGCGGCTCATCGTTTGATTCACTCCATACTTCCGCTTCTATCGGGTGCATCGCTTTCCCTCAGATTTCCTGAAGATCACCTGCTTCTAAGCTATCTTCAATATCCGACAAGTCAAAATTCATAAAAAGCTTCATCTGCCAAATGAACTGTAGGTATACAATTTAATGAAAGAAGTGCCTAGTGCTTTATATTATAATATCATAGCCTAGTGCCCAAAATATCACCTAATATAAAAAATATCGTTACTACTACTTACTCAAAACAAAACATTAATCACAAATTATTTTTTACCTTTGCGCAAAGTCGAAATGGCGGTAACGGCAAAAAAAATTAAACCTACACTGCTTGTAATTGACGTAATTTGACAGCTAGATAGATAGTAACTGGCTATCTATCAAAGATCTACCGAATACCGATAGTTGAAATGGGAGAACAATCTTAATCAAACTTAACTCTGGTGATACCAGAGTTCTCAGCAGGAGTGAAGTAACTACAGTCATATTTCTAGTGTGAAATATGAAAGAGATGTCTGTGAATATAAAAGTAAAGTTAAATTGAAGACATTAGATCTATATTTGCAAAGGAGAGCATCTTGGGAACACATTTTTGGCTCATTTGTCTTCTATATGGCCGTTACTGTAATGTTTCCCAAGAGAAGAACACTTCTCAAAAGATATTAAATAATGACGGAAATGAACGTTTCGATAAATTATATTGAATTTTTCGCATTAGGGGCCGTGCTCAACGGAGTGGATGGGGTTCGTTAAGATAGAAACAAGTGCCACTTAATAGCTCTAAACTTAAGATTTTTTCTGAGCGATTTACGACTATCTCTGCTGGAAACAGAAAAAAGCAATTGTTATTTATAACAAATGATTTTCTTCTTTTATTGGCATTTCTTTGTTATTGCTTTATATCGATGTTCTTTTACAGAAAAATCTGTGGAAATTTACTGTAATAAGCAATGTAAAATAGAATATCACTTTTCTGAGAGATGGTTCGATTAAAGGTCATATCTGTAACAGGTAATTTTAATATGTATTTCAATAATAATTAATTACAAAATTAATTAATCGGAAGCGTCGGTGGCATAGTGCGTAAGAGCGTTGTCTCCCATCCGGGAGGCACCGGTTTGAACCCCGCCACGTAGCAATGTGTTTTCAAATTTTGAATTCATGTGTACGTTTATTCGACGCTTTTACGGTGAAGGAAAACATCGTGAGGAAACCTGCACATACCTATGAAGAAATTCTTAGGTCGTATGTGAAGTCGACCAACCCGCACTTGGCCAGCGTGGTTGACTAACGCCTAATCGCCCCTAATATGGGGTAGGCTCGAGCCCCTCGGTGGGGACATTATATGAGCTGTTTATGAATTGCAAAATTATTTGGTGTGTGCTCATATTAAATTATTCTGACTCCTTCCCTCTCCTAATTATATCTGAAGAAGATCTCTTTTGGTGATAAACTACTATTTACAGCTATAGTTATTAGAATACCCATTCCTAATTTTAAAGTCAATATGTTAATGTGTAGTAAATATGTCTCTATTCTTGTTATCAAAATTTAATGTATGGCAACTCGTTTCAATGTCACAGAATTTAGAAATGGAATTCGAACTGTCAGGCTCCAGTACTATTTTTCATGCACACATGCACATTACTGATACATACTCAGGTGCATTTTTTTGGTCCTGCCCTAGTCGATTCATTGCCAATCTATAAAGGTCAGTAATAATAAATCTGTGGTTTGACCACTACGCTTATAGCTCAGAGGAAAGAGCATTCTCCCGGATCGCGAAAGTTCGCGGGTTCGAGTCCCGTATCAGGCTTTTATTATAAGGGGATTTTTTACTTGTCTTTCTTTTTCTATTTGATTTGGTATCAATTTCAAACAATATTAAAAATACTTAGTCCATTTAAATAAAGAACATTTTGATTTTAAAATATTCGGCCACTTTAATAAAGACGTTTTATATATCACGAGATAATTTTTTAATACTATACAATGATACAATGTCATGTGTATTAAAACACGAATAGCTACGATTTGCCACGGTGAGTGCTGACAGTGAGATGAATGAATTTTGCTCCCCGTCTCACCCCGCACCTACTTTACAGCGCTAGGGGTTAGACTATAGTGTGGCGTATAAATAGTACATTATAATACAAGTGAATAATGTTGAAAATTACGTTGGCGCATTGAGCACGAGCGCAGCGAGTGCTTAATATTCAGCCGACTATGTAATTTTTAACTGCTCACGAGTGTTATACGACGTTTTTCAACACGATTGCGAGTAATTAATACATAATGCAATATCTACTTGCAAAATAGTACTGAAAATTGAAAAATGGCGCGCTTTTACTTTTTCACTGACGGCTTTGTGCGCGAAAGGCTAAGGTACCGACGCTTATACAGCCAAAACAGCAAATTATATAATTTTTACAAAATAAATATATTCTTTTAATATTTATGTATGACTTCTATTTAATAGTTGTAATTTTAAATAAGGTTTTTATAATTGTATATCTTTAAACAGAGTGTTTCTAAACGCCAAACTTATTTAATTTACAAAAATGTTTCAGCATTTTGCATATAAATTCTCTTTATTTTGTTTGATTGTTCCTATTTTTTTTTTCTTATAAATAAAAGCGTGACTTTTCTTTACGAAACTATTAACTTTTGATTACTAAACTGTGCGGTAATCGAATTTGAAATTCGAAAGATATTATAAGTTGGTAATATGATACATTGTGAAACTAAAATTGGTGTAGTTACATACCAATTACGAGCAATGGTGTTGAAAATTATTTTACGTCCTAATTATATCTTTGCATTTGGACTTTTAGCATTACCATATGGGATTGAATTTTTGCTTTTTTATTTTTATCCTACAAAATGGCAAACAAGCTTGTGGCCCATCTGGTGTTAAGTGGTTACCGTGGCCTATAGATACTTGGAATATTAAGGGTAAATCACTTAACAACGCAAGTGTGTTGCCATCCTGGGGACAAAGATGATAATGCCTTCCATGCCCAGTAATTACACTGGCTACCTTTCCCTTCAATCCGAAACACAGCAAACTGCTTCACGGCAAAAATAAGAATAGATATGATATGGCCCAAACGACCCTACATGGGTCTATCACCTAGTAAAAAGTTGCTACTCAGTTTTCTACATAAAAGGGGTATCAAATGGTAAATTAACTACTCAACCTATAATATTATCTCATTAGTAAATATAGTATGTTTACTGATGAGATAATATTATAATTCACACAAACCGATGTTTTTTAAATATTCTTGCTAAAAGACACTAAGAGCACCTTTCATGTTAGTGATTATGTTCTATAGCAACATTATATAATAACTCCTGTACAGACATACTAATGAGGCAGATCATTACTAACAGGAAGAAGTTATTATCTACTACCGCAAAGATATATTAGTAACAAAGACGGCAACCAAATAATGCTAGAATTGCGTTCGTGCGGTGAATAAAGTAACCAAGAGCTCGTCGAAAAAGCATTAGTCATTAAGGATGAGGGTACTTTAATTAAATTTTGTTTATGACTAAATACAAATGTACATAATATATTTTAACACTCTCATATTCCCAAAAAAGTTGAGCCATGGTTAAGCTGATCAGAGCTTCGGTACACGATTTATCTTGCATGCGTAAATACTTTCTGCAAAAATTAACGCATAATCTGCATGGTGCCTGTCAGATAGCAACTTGCTTGCGCAAACGGCTCGTGGCGTGTTATCGTGTGCTCCACTATCGCTAGAGAATTTGTTTGTTTGGTTGAATCCGCTAATCTCAGGAGCTGCAGATTCAAATTGAAAAATTATTTTTGTGTCCATTTATCGAGGAAGGCTATATAATAACCAAAATTAATGCTAGCGAAGCCGTGGATGACCACTAAACTATAATAAAGTCTTTATTTTATAAAGCTAATTCCAATACTTTAGAAGCTACTGAAGTTTTGCTACGGAATCGCTTTCGTTGCACCTCAGTGTACAATTTATATTGAAAGATCTTACTGGGACTCATGTGAACTTAGAAGTCCATCAAACAATTGTAAAACATAAACATACAATACAATAAAACTCGTCAGACTAGTTTTAATCCGAATCACTTAACTTGTCAAAAGTTTCGTTTCGTTACACATTGTAAAGGCCTTCCCGTCCGTTAATGTTCGCAACAAATGTTCACCTTTTGCCGGGCTGACATCTGGCCCCGTAATAATTTACAAGCGTCATAATTTTGCGATATTAGTTCTTTTCTAATAGCCAGGACATTAACACCGAAGTATTAATTTGTTAGGAAACTGTTTCTACTATTAGAGAACATAATTAATAAATTCCTGACATTCAAACAAAGTCATATGTATTTTACGTTTTTCATCCTTAGAAAACGTTTTAAGTGGGACCCTTAACTCCCTATAAAAACTATTATTCTAAATGTGACGGCGAGTTTATTTGTTTATTACGCTTTCACGCCTAAACCACTGAACCGATTTTTATGAATTTGTGTATTAAAATCTATTATTCTACGTCTTTCTATTTATCCAAAATCGACTGCTACAAGCGATCTCTTTGATTAAATTTGCAATTTTTATTTCATTTATATATTTTTAAATATAATGTGAATAAGTAAATTATTATTATGAGTTACCCTTACAAACAAATAATTTACAGAGAGTAGCAGATTAATAAACATGTCTACAGATTCAAATTAGATGTACAGTACAATTAACCCAACAAAAATCAGTCATATCGCATGAAATGTATCGAAGTATGTTCCTTCTTAAAAGTGATATTTAATTTTACCACACAACAGCTTAGCAGATTTTAGATTCTTCTGTTTTCCAAGTATAATACCTGCAAATAGTATTCCAAGAATCCTTTTGTGTTCCTTGATATAAATAGCTCACCCAGGACTTTTCTATTCCTGTCTGTAGCTGTCGTTCGGCTATCCTCGTTAGCTGACGACGAGTGCCAACCTCATCTGTATTATACTTGAGGTAAATTCAATTTGTTTGGCCGAGAAACAGTCTAGCTTGTCTCGAATCTTAACTGGTAGTCAGCAAATTTTTCTGATTTCTTACAGTATAATAAAACATTTCTTGTTGTATTTTTTTTTACTTTAGCTTTTAATGAATATCCATTTTTAATTATTTAAATAAGTCATTAATTTTTATTTTTATATAATATTAGAAAATTTCAATATTAAGTAAGAAATTACAATTAAGTTTTATCGTGGAGAAAATTATGACATATTATTGCCAAGATAAAATGGTCCATTCTATGGCGGTATTGTGTGCACTAAGTATGTAACTAATGGCTCAATACCATATCAGAAGGTTCATAGCTAAGTGACAGCTTAGAGGTCACGTAGCTTGGCCAAAAAAGGTAAATTATCGAAGGGTCTATGGTATCCAATTTTATACGTTTAATTCTGGTGTAATACCTACCCGGTAGCGTGCAATAGCACTCTATGACCACTACAGATTCTGAGAAGACAAAAGTAGCACAAATATAGGGGCTATGCAGTGCACTATGCTACCGAGCTCTCAGTTCTAAAAATGATAGTCCAGACCAGTAACTTACTCAATATCCAATAAAAAGGAAAAAAAAAATATTCATAAATAACCAGTGAACGCATTTTATATGCGTTCACTGTAAATAATTCATTTTGTGGAGAGTAGAAAGAAGAGGGCCAAAGACTTCTCGAGTAGCGATCGAGAATGGAATTTTGCAGTGTGTGGGCTGATCGCTTTTAAAACAAGCTGACGACTAAATAAATGTTTGCCAGAAATCGCTAGTGTGTTATGGCTATCATTCAAGAAGGCATTTTATGTTTTCTAAGGACGATTTCTAAGGACGAATTTTACTGATCTACCCTCAGGATCTACACATTGCTATCTAGTCGATGCAACGTATATGGAACTCCTGTGCACCCCTTGGCATCCTATTTTTGAAAACCTTTAGAGTTCACAAGAGCAACTCACGGAAACGCCATTGGAGACTGCCCGGTCCAATAAGCCAGCCCCTTTGATTGACTAAATGGGATCATCCAGGATATAAAAGTAATTTCTAGTCGTCAGATACTGGAATGATCAAAGTCCAACCCATGTACAGGTGACGCTTCAGGACAATTAGAAGACTGGTGATCGCTATCTGCCGCCATCTTTCTCGTCCACCGACCTGCGTCGATATGACAACCATCCGATCCATCCTCAAGGCATTTTCTGCAAGAGCATTTTAGCTCTTTTATATATCACTCTTGTCCATAAGACCTAATCAGTTAATATTATTACCTACCTAGATACTTACATTTATAAATATTATGTTAAACTTGAACATTGTTATAATTTTACAGCTATTAATAGAATGTTAATTAAGATTATAACAACAGTTGTCACTTTCAGTTTAGTATTGCTTAAACGACAAGTTCTTGGTAGGTAATTAGATCAACCCCGAAGGAAAACGAAGGGCAGGCGAAGTTTCCCTTAGATTTTGCACTATAACCGTAATAAACAACACCACTGTATAAGTGGGCTATTCGTAGTTGCCAGTCATTGGTTAATTAAGCAAACACAAACAAGCTGGTACTGGTAGTGTTCATATTGCTGTGATGTATATTGACGTTATATTGTCAGATTAAATTTTGTACAAACAACGGGTTTTGGCGCAGCTGCAGGAGTTGGACTAATTTTGTCTCGACATGACAAGGGTATTAGTTGGGTCGACCCTTTTTATAACCCAGGTTTCTAGCGAATGCAAAACCTTCAGAATAATTGTCGCTCCAGAATATGGGTATAATGCGGATCTAATTTCAGGAGAGCATTCAAGTGTACACGTTTCACTGATTCATTGTTTCAACATCACAGACTTTGGCTTCGTAATTATCAAAATATTAATAATTTCGCAGACTTTATAACCGTTTCATTACGTTGTTATTAAAATACGACTACGGCATTTTATTAAAAATAGGAAAGAGTATCGTATTCAGTTAAATGGACCAGAGTCATAAATAAATAACGGAATCCGAACACCATTAGCGTGTATACATAACAATATGTTATGACCGTCAACATCATTAAAATCAATGGCCCGAAAGCCTATCCAAACAATTTAATCCAACAACAGACACAGCTCAATGGAAAAGCTAATCCTGATTTAAAACTGCTAAATTATGCATTAATTTGTCACGAATTAAAGGCTTGTAAGTGTTCCCGGCTGTAGTATTCGAAACTCAGCAAGATTTAAGAGCGTCGTCGCTCGCAGAACTGCAAGAGATAAGAGTGGATCGCGCTAAGCTCGTGAATTACCGCCGTTTCTTTGTGCGACAGAAACGGTCCCGAGTTCGTCTCCGGAATGAGGATAACTTGCCGTATGTGCACGAATTTATTTAAATTCGCAGCATACCTCGTCCCAGTGCGAATAAGTGGAGTTACTACGACATCATTAACTTGGCAATAATCGTAATGAAATGTTCCACGCCGTGACCCAGCTGCGCGGGCGGGGAAGATAATATTACGGGCTTTGTCACAATTTAGGAGTGTTAAGCTACCCTGAATTTCTTCATTACTCACACAGAATATAACAAAAAGGTGTGGAATATATTACAAGAAGCAATAGAAATTTCAACACCTTAATACCTTAAAGGAGTAGGGATGCACGTAGAGCAATGCCTAATATACGTATAGGTTTTTTGACAAATACACGACGTCTCCTCATAAGAATTTCACCCTTGCCTCTGGCGCCTGGCGGGCCTCGTGAATTATAACATCAGGGAGCGCCAAGTTTTTGTGCCGAGATTAACTGCGTATTACAAGCTGAAAGTATGCCAATGAGCTGGTGTTTCTCGAACTTCTTAATTACTTGCGAAGGGTTTTTTGTTACGACCGTCTTTTTAAAACGAATTGTTTTCACGTTTCAAAGAGGGAGCGACAGAAGAAGTTTGCACAGTTAACGTTCACTGCGAGAACTTGGTGAAGAAAGTCCCTGGTAGGGTATTCAATAAAGAGGTTTAACTTATTGTTCCATGTTTTATCTTTGCATAATGAACGTAGTATTATTATTACATTACAATATGATTATGTTTACTAACGAATTAACTATGTGGAAATGAAAGAGAAAACATCTAAATACAACCTGTATTTAAGTTTAAGTTTTGATACCTAATTATTTAAATCGTTCAAGTATAGAAAGTTCAGTTGTGATGAATAAAAAAACCGCTTCCCCACAAACCATTTAGCACTTAACTCTAAGATACAAATTTCTTGGAAGGTAGAGATAGTATTTTTCAAGGTCGCGTTTCAACAAAGTATCTTCAGTGGCTGTAATGTAATAATATAGTGTATTATCAGGGATATTTTAATAGAAATAGCTGATTTCCATACTAAAAACGAGGCAATCACTAATCAGCCCGCGACATTTTGACGTGTCGACTCGCCTTCGATCAGGCGAAACGTCTGAATCACTCTCGTGTGGTTGAAGCCATTCAGAGGGCCGAAGTTCCGCTACGCGTGATTAATGGTCTCGCGTTCCCTCAACATTGTGTTTTTGTGATGCAAATAACTCGAGCCGTCGGAACAAGGGAAATTGAGTGGGGGGACCGAGCACTACCGCAGTTTCAATTGCTACACCGCTGAATACTGATGAACCATTTCGGTAAAGGTATTATCTCTGTTGCAGCGTTTAAGGCGCAAAGCGGTAAGACGCGATTTATGATGCGTGCCGAGTTTTGGCTCTTATTGACTCGGAGTAATCGAATTAGTCCGTTGGATTGGGGAAAGAAAATTTATTCAGTTGTTTTGTTACGCCATGGAAGGAACATTAAGTCGTTTGTCCCGGTCTCTACCTTAAAATGGCAGTCATTAATACACGCCCAGCGTGCCCATTGCGCCAATGCTGGGTTAATGACCCAATCTCCCTATATGATTGACGAAGGCTCGCTTCCAGGTCTGGTTATATATATATATACAAGTGTAGTTAAAGATAATAGAATAATTGGTGTATGTGCATGATACACGTGAGCTGAAAATGTTTCTATTTTTTTTTTAAATGTGTTTGTATAGACAATTGTGTAACATTTTAATTTAAGCAAAGCCATTTCGAATATTTTGGTATTTTTAAAAACCTGAAAGGCGCATAATTTCACTAACTACTTTTCCCTCAGGCCAGGTAAGAGTAGTGCGTAGTAAAATAAATAAATAGAATGCACAGGCAGGTGACCTCGGTTTTTGAATGAACGGAGATCGATCTCAGGCCGTCGTTAGACTACCGACGCGTACTCATTCCTAACACAAGTGCATTGCTAAGTTAACCGGATTAATATTAATGTATTAGCAGCACATTAATGTTATTCTTAAGAAATTGATAACTCTATATTAGTATATCCTACAAACATACTTCAAAAGTAGGTGTTGAAGTATCACTTCAAGGCCCTTAAAATAGGAAGAATTTTCCTTTTTCTCCTTCAGTGCTCCCAATTTTTATTTTGAGGTACAGTGTTGTCGATATCAAAACATACTGTGTTTTGATATCGACAATACTGATAATAATAGGATTTCGCATTAGATTTTGGCTGGCCGCCTGTCTGATGCCAACTCAAATTTTTTCATTCACCTCAATGAATCTACTATTACAGTCAAGTTTGCATTGAAATTTCAAACACAATGTATCAAAATATTATTCTGAAACACCATATCAAAGACGAAAGCAAAGAAAAACGTGTAATTACGTGTAGTAAAATTTAAAAGGTTTGCGAACAAAACGACTAAGCAAATGGCGACGGGCAATCAAAAGGTTGATTGTGCATTATTAACCTTCTGTGGTCGTAGTTTCCTTTACGTTTTCAAATAATTTTCCTCGTGGTTATAAATGGGTAGTCTGTAGCCTAAGGACTTTAGTTGGCTTCATGTTTAAAGTTTCTCAAGGAAAATAAAATAAAAATCCAACACTGACTCTAATTATCTAGCCTTCATTAATTAAGCATTGGCTTAGATTCTACAATATTTAATGAATATAATTGAAGCAAAGAAGTGTTTCAGAAAATATTTGTTTAGGCTATATCGTGTTCGTACACTTTTAGGAAAGTTCAAATGTTTCATAAACATGCTGGTGATTGTGGAAGAAACAAAGAATTTAAACAAAAATTACTGATTGAAAAACATCAGATGAAAGTTGAGTATTGTTCATTCTAGCAGGTGAAACATTTCATATGTGAATTTTGTTCGAGCACAGGCTCGGGTCGCCGGTGGGTCACAGGACCCACTAGCGACCACTAAGGTAACTTGTCGGAGTTTGTCGAAGAGCATGAATAATATCCAATAAGATTAAGTCGCATTGTTTAAAAGTATTCCCACTTTTATCTACATGTAACATTTGCAAATGAAATTCTGTTCAGTATCCTTCTCACCTCCTCTTCTTCTTCAGTTCTCTTAGGGTACAATATTGATTGAGCAATCACCTTACTAGAACAATACTGAGTTCTTTAAAGATGAGATTTCAATGACATTTTAACTGTGTAGATATATTACTAATACCTACCATTGCAATTTGTTAATGTAGATTATCAACTCACGATTTAGTTTTGATGAATATTTCAAATTGCCTTTCGCTGTATTCTATTTTTATATATTTTTCGTGTAAGCGAATCCCCAATATTTGTATCATGTAAAGTAATTTCAATTTTCAATATTCGGAACGTAAACATATTTCTCAATAATCTAGAACAGAATAATAGCCGTAATGTTGGAACACTTAATAGTTGTGATTGATGAGTTAAATACACGCACACTACTAGAGGTGCATCACAAAATAAAGAGAGGGCAAAAAGTAAGCTTCATAGACTACACACCGAAGTAAATAACGCACGAAGATACCTCTTACATCAGATTTCAAATTTTAACATATTTCTCCCCTATCCCCAAAATTTGTATCTGATAAAATAAGCGCTCACACTTATCTCCACCGAGGCGGAAGATAAGTGTACGGCTTAATTAATTTAATTAACATAATTGTAGACATTACCATCTAATAATTTAAATCTTTAGTCTTTAACTCTCATCGACACTGAATTTAAGATCATCTCTTAACTGAGCTAAAGGATCTTGCAGGTGATACAGAAAGCTCCAGTATAATGCTGTGCAGTGTCTTCTCCACAACCATATTAAAATGTTGTATCGCAGGGTGCTCACTTAGATATTTTGTTCAGAAAATTTTTCGCATTAACTAAGGTTAAAAAGTAAGTACCTACCTTATTTACTATCCATGATGATGACATTCAAAAGCCACCACAGTCTTTACATTGTCACCAACATGGAATCCTGTGATAAGCCCGACTGTGTTAGTGTTGTGTTGAAGCGACGGTAGTACTGACAATAATCAAAGTGCGACGGAGAAGAGGATCACACCAGCGTTACTAGGCAACCGAAACGTCGAGAAAATATTAAGGTACCTACTTACATAGTTTTAGAATCTGACTACGTTTATACATTGCGTGTAATGTGCAGCGATTTCGGGTTGTACCACGAAAGTTGAAAATATTATCTTGTGCAGATCTACAGAATTAGGATTGTCTCAACAAAATCTGCACAACCCGAAATTCTAGTCTTGTAAGGACTAAGTGTTCCACATAGTCCTTATAAGACTAGAATTTCTAAAATAACACGATATTCGAATAAAGACTATTCGATGCGTTGTGGCCTCCTTATTAAATTGACCTATCTGTATTGTTCATAATATTATAAAGTACATACACATGTACATAGTTTGACTTCTGAGCTTTCTATTTTGTGGTTACATTTAGTTCAAATATTTCAATTCATTGTTGTTACACTCATTGTTGGAACCTGAATTTGATTAATTATTGGTATATGAAGTTTCATGTTAGTGATTAATATAGTATACAGCGAAGGACGTCAAATAATAACAAAAAAAAAAACGATATCCACACTCAAAAGCTTTACGAAAATTTACACTTATCTAGAAAGTTAAGTGAGTCGTTTACACGTAGGAGGAAAATAGACACTATATGAATATGTTACGTATTCATTAAAAACTGATCAAGTATTAAACTTTAGCTTCAAGTAAGAATCGGATATATAGAGTGAATGAAGGTATTAGCGTGTTGTTTTCTGCCAGTTTTCTGCTTGGAAGAAAAATCCGAGTTAAAAAAACCGGCCAAGTGCGAGCGGGACTCGCACACCGAGGGTTCCTCGGTATAAACTGCTGTATCTTTTGATCGCGTTAACTTAGAAGTTTGATTTTTTCACAGATTAAAGGGACAATAGACCTGAGTATTTCATGTGAATTTCAGCTTGATACGTCCATGCGTTCTTGAGATAAAGGGTCTTGACAGACAGACAGACAGACAGACGGACAACAAAGTGATCCTATAAGGGTTCCGTTTTTTCCTTTTGAGGTACGGAACCCTCAAAAGTATAATAAAATAGCTTACTTACATGAAAGAAATTCAAAATAAATAGGTGGTTCACAGAAAAATATATTACATAATTATAATTGGTGACTTAAAGTCTAACCGTATTGTATGTTTTTATTTGTCTGTCTGGTATAATAACAAATGCTATTTTAAAATCGAACAAAAGCGTCAATTGGCAATAAATATTCTTGAAAATATATATATTACTCTTTATTGCACTTAAAATACATCTAAAATACAAGTAACAGTACATAGTTTGCAAGGGCGAACTTATCCCTAGAAGAGATCTCTTCCAGTCAACCCATGAATGTACGAGAACATGCCAAATATTGTAGGTGACTCAAAATGCAAGAGCATATTAAATTTTTAGTCGATGTAGGGCACAATGGATTAACCGCTCGAATTTGGAGCGGCCCGAACTGGAATAGTACACCTCCACCTTGCCGAAGACCACAGTCAAAAAACACTACATACTTGTGGTGTTGTGTTTCTCTTGGTGAGTAAGGTCGCCAGAGCTCCATGCGGAAGGGAAGGGGTCTAGGGTTGGCAGCACGCGTGTGTCACGACAGTGTTGCTAGCGTCTATAGGCTACAGTAACTGCTTACCACCAGGCAGGCCGAATGATTGACTATCAACCACATACCATAAAAAAATCGGGAGTGGTCTCCCCTAGACTTTCTCGTTTACCGGAAACGACTCAAAAGTTGATAGAAACTTTATATTTGATGTCATACATGCATGTTAAATTTTGGTCACCCTTCCGAGTAAAGACCGCGCACTTCGTTGCTTCACTTTCGTGATCGACGACTCAAAAGTTGATAGAAACCATATATATTGATGTTATACATGTATGTTAAATATGGTTGTGATAAGTTAAAGCATACTCGAGTTATCGTGTTAACGCACAGACACACAGACATAATTCCAAAAACAGGTTTTTTTGTATTCAGGGAGATTCACAACGTATAAATCCGTCAAAATCTCGAGGTCGAATTTTTTGATGATTACAAGACCTTCTCTATACCTACTACGTATACGAGAAAGTAAAAATAATACTTGACGATGATACTGATAGTGTTAAACAGTGAAGAGTTTAAAATATCAAAATCAATTTGTTACAAAAAAACTAACACATGTGTTAATAGCACAAGAAGAGAAATACCAATAACATTTCACATCAATATTCGTTCCAAGCTGCTCATTCCCCTTGCTCAATAAAACTTTATCAAGTAACAATAAAATTATTCGTGTCTGTGTGGGCGGGTACTATATGAAATTGGACTGTTTACTATTCAGGCGTGAGACAGTCCTAGCTGTTCCATCATTTTGAACGTTCTGCGGTTTTTGCTATCTCTGTTATGGCTTCCCATTAATTATAGTGCCACATTAAATGCAGGTAGCTTTGCTCTAGTGTGATTTTGTTTTGTAATTTACTTCTAGTATATTTGTTTTAATGACTCATTGTGGTAAGCCTTAAATTTAATCTTGGTTATTTGTGTCCTAATAAATTTATTGTTTCATTTCTACTTAACTGTGATATGCTATAGTGTTCAATACACAATAAATTATATCGAATAATAAACTGAAGCGTCCATAGTCCACTGATCTATATGAAGGCAACAATAAATGCGCAAATAAATTAAATCTCATTGCCTTTTTATTTGAGGGTCCATCAGAGCTAGTGCCGAAGCATTGGCATTAGTTAATTTTGTACCTGTTCGTTTACTTTCAGCCTATGACAAAGGCATTACGCCTCCCAATATTGGACAATTTTTAATGAACCCCGATGCAAGTATCTGAATATTCCCAAATCCTAAAGCGTCAAAATAATCTTAAAATTTTCCGGATCAACTGCTATAGTGTATCGGTAAATACGGTTCTCTTTTTAATCTCCATTTAAAAATGTATCTATAACACGTCATTATGTTATCTAAAATACATAAAAATCAGAGTGACTCAAAAATAATTAACACGAATTGTCGCTAAGGGTGAAAAATACCCATACCCACTGTCCAAGTCCACAACTTGCGAATGCGTCGCACTATTTGACTGCTGATTGGTGAGTGTAGCCAAAGATACAACACGAAGGTACTTGGAAGCACAGCACGCTGTTATTGTTGGAAAAAAAAATATGGCAACAAATGTATAGGTCTGGGTGAAATTTACCCGTAGCGAGTAACGCCGTGTTAACTAGGGAGGTAAAACAAAGAATGTCTCAGATCAAAGGTATTTGTGAGGGTGATTAATATGCAATATGAGGTTTTTTTTTACCGTTCGAGGCAAGTTCAAAATTTAATGTCATGCCCTGACCAGGAAATGGGAATTTCTGTGTGCGTAGTGTGCGGATTAATGCCACTTTGTGATCAGGTGTGGCATGAAAGATTTTGTAATCTAAATCAAAATAAGTACGATAAATAACGATGATATTTCACAAGTATTTTAAAATAGTAATATAAAATAGTGTCAAATGTGATGGTGTACTTAGCACACATCAACAAAATGTATATCTGAAAAAAAAAACTAAGTTTGCATGCATTTACATTTATCTACAAATTCTCTTCCTTTGCTATCGAAGCTATTTTAAATACAAGAATAAGTATCTTCCTATTTTCTGTTCTCGAAGAGCTTTGGCTGTAACTCATTGCAGAAAAATAACAGTGTTAAAATAGCATTAGCCAACCCGTTCCTCGCTGACTACGTTTTATTCACTCGCAAAATAACCTTTTGATTTCCTGTGAAAGTCCTTACCACTCTCACTAACTTCAATTCTATATGTAGATGACTAACTAACATCATGTTTACGACAAATAAGGTTTTCGTTCTATTTGTGTCACTCTTTCGAATTTGTCCCATTTAAGAATATGACAAACTAGATCGCTATTGAATATGAACCTTCGTCTCAGATGTGTCAATACGATTTTTTGTTGGAATGTCTCTGAAAGTTTTGGGTCTTAGTGAAAGACCTTTATAGGATTTGTAATAAATTCTTCAATAATGTGTAAGAAATGGCTGTTTGAAACTTGGTTAGCAATGGTCGGTTTGTAGACGTCCAGAATTGGACAAATGGATTTTTAACACGATAATTTATCTCTGGATTGAATGGAATAATCGGGTATTCACATAATTTAAACAAATACAGTTAAGATGTTAGTTCTATGAGTTCTAAGAATTTTTAAACCTTTTAATTATTAAATTAAACCACAACTATTAACAAAAAATAATTAGGAATAATACATCAAAAATGGAAGTTATATAATAATAACATATTTCCACTATCACACCAATTACTATCTAGCCCAAATTAAAAACTTGATGTTATAGATACTAGATAATGGACAAAATTTTATATACTAGAAAAAATGCACTGAAAAAATTGAGTTGCGTCAGGCGGGAAGGCAAGTCGATTTTTTTCAGTGCATTTTTTTTAGTATTAAAAATATTTACGCGTTTGTAAACGCAAAAATAAAATTATTCCTAAATTTAATATACGTAATAGTATAGACAAAATTTAATATACATAATAGATTTTTAAATAAATACAAAAACAATCACGACTCATGAACAAATGTTTGTGCTCATCACACTAACATTTGCAGGACTTAAACCCAGACAGCTTGATGTGTAGGCAGCGTTACTGACCATTCCACCACGACGGCGTCAGTGACGACGGAAGTCTCTGAAATAGTATAATAAATGTTTATTATTTAATACAAATTCATCGCAACCAACATAATAGTGGAAAAAAAGAGTTTTTACATCGAAAAGATCGAAGTGGCAAAAATAAAATAAGTGCCCAATTTAATCTGCAGCGCGGGAAAATTTTTGGTCGTAAAATTATAACTTCGCACCGCCCGAGGTCTTTGCCACCGTAATTCTCATAAATAAAGCCAACATTCTGCAGCCAAAATAATAGCGGCCAAACAAAGTGTTCGGGGCCATAAAAATATTTTCCAACAATAGAGATAAACATAAATAACCCTTCCATCATTTGCAACAATATACGTCGCTCAAATTGTCTGCGTCTATACTTTAAAAGTTTTTTAAGTGCCGGAACAGGCCGCCCGTTTTAATTGCGCCAACCGGAAAGGGGGGAATGAATGGTAGGAAACCGGTCGGTGCTGCCTTGCCAACCGGCCTACATTATTAAAACTTGCTTCTTAGGCTCTGTGCATAGTCGTGTAGATGCAAATATAAATTTGAGCCCTGGTAGCTAGGTATAGCTACTCACAAAAACACATATTTTAGGTAGCGTTATTAAGAATAATTTTACAATTTCAAAGAGGTAGAAAACAGCCGATTAGCCTCTTACAGCTCCCGTTTAGAGAAAGTCTATCCACCATACAAAAATGCTGTCAAATAAAGCTATATTTTTGACGTAATATATTATTATTATGTATAATATCGGTGGTATCACCCTGGCTGTTAAAGTCAAACTCGTAAAGTTCAAAGTTCATTTAAATTTCTAAGTACTTCTAAATGGTCAAAAACCTCACCCACGCTTCTTAGTTTATAACTAGTTCACTAATATTAATCAAAAACAAAATCATTAAGGTCTATATTTAAATGAACTAATAGGCTCCGCGCAAATGGGAAACCGGTGCACAAGCAGTGTAAGCACTGTAAGTTGAGGAATCGCTTGTAAAATACGGTGACTGCTTACATCAGTCTTAGCGTATGCTTACTTTATTAATATGTCGAATTCAAATTTTGTTTACGAAATAAAATTAGTTATGCAATAACCTTGTTCAGCTCAAACCACAATGCAAAATATAACAGCACTAATGACTAGCTCGTTAACCAGCAAAGTGAGGTTTCGGTACTCTCAGTATTCATTTATCTAGAGTAGAGTAGAATAGGCAGACTGTTCTCTTTTCACATATCTCTTTAATTGGAAAAATTCAACTCATTATTTTTATTCGGTGTTATTTTTCAGTGACTCTTACGGTTGACTGCAGAAGGACTTTACAGCATTACTGGAGCCCTTAAAAACGCGACGGCCTTGGTGCTCCGAGCTGTAAGGTGAACTTTCCGTGGGAAGAGTCGACGCTGTGTCATCACTGTGACTCCGCGAACGACACGGCTGACCACATATTAGTGGTGTGCCCGGGCTGGCGACATGAATGAGCTCGGCGGAGGAGACATCTCATTGCTAAGCATGATCAGAGCTATTCTTCGCAATCGGAGGATCTGGGAGACTGTTGCCCCCTTCTGCGAGACGGTGATCTCACAGAAGGCCGCGGAGAGGAATCGGGAGAACCATCCCCTAGTTACTCCCATCCGGCATAGACAGAAGGGCAGGAGAAGGCAACGACCTGAAGCCCGCATATGAAGGACCTCTCCATGTTCACACCAGAGGCCCCCGACTGAGAATTGCCTTAGGTTAATCCTCCTTAGGTGCAGCCCGGCCTGCTATTAGGTCGGGCAGCCCGGAGACATTTTGGAGACAATGCATACAGTGTGCGCCGTTCCCGAAACGTCCCCACAAAGGGCTGTGAGGGTACCAATGGGTGTTAGTGGCAATTCCCGGAAACTCCTGGGAGAATCCTACACACGCCGCACTGTCTAGTCCACAGTGCGGTACGGTGTGTAAAGGATTTTCCATAGAAAAAAGAGTCGACTTCGTTCGAGCTCGTATTCAAAGGTAGCGGCATATCTTTAGACGCCCCTACCCCGAAAAAGTAATAATAATTTGAATCTATAATTACTTGATTTGTTAATTCATCAAAAAAATTGAACCATTATATAATAACTCGCTTTTAGATTCTTATTTTGCAGTTGACATCATCTTTTTCCCAAAGCGAAATTAAAATTCGGTTTATATGAATGCACACTTATCCCACTTCGCGTCTCCACCATAATGAATCTGCATCTCGAACACACTCGAAATAATTCGTTTTGCGAATCGCTTTGATCTCGAGAGCGTTTTACGGTTAGAATTCATTATGTCGATTAGTCATTTTTATAATATCTAACAATTGCTATTTTGGACATCATTTTTTTGGGATTAGCATTTAATGGTCTCTCAAAATAAAAATGAGAAATATAGATTTAAAAAAAAACTACCACCATAAAAGCTATTATTACAAGATAAATTATATAATGTAACCGAATTATGAGTACTTTATATTGAGTATTTTTTTATACTATGAAATGGCAAACAAGCTTGCGGCCCACCTGGTGTTAAGTAGTCACCGTCACCTATAGACACTTGCAATATTAAGGGTAAATTACTCAACACTGCAAGTGCGTTGCCGTCCTGGGGACTAAGATGATATACCTTTCATGCCCAGTAATTACACTGGCTACCTTTCTTTTCAATCCGAAACACAGTGAACTGCTTCACGGCAGAAATTTGGAGTGTGACATCTGTCCTGGTTTTGTTCGTTGGTTCTTTGAAGGTTTAGTTGCTTTTGTGTAGGCGGTAAGCTGGCAACCTGTTACTATTTTGGGAGTCCTTTATGGCCTATACTGCCAGATGTGGTTTTATATGTTAAATGTTACCTAAAGCTCTGCTCAGTCTCGATTGGGATTATGAGCGTGTTTTTATGTACGCACTTTTGAATGGCGCAACGCGGAGTTGTCTGTGAGGTTATTTTGTGTCAAACTTTTTGCGCGTCGTATGTGTAACTGCATATAATTCTATAGATTTTAATATCACAGACTAAAAAGTGCACCTCGAATAGTCTGTCGTTTGCGATAGGCTTTAGTGCGGTAATGGCCACTGCCGGCATAGTCGCATCTATACAACTGTTTGTGTAAATATGTCATGACTCCCTGTGCTCGTGAGATAAAACCTGATAAAAATTATACCAGGATTTGAATTGCGATCCTGTTGGTGTAATTGACACATTGCTAAAACGCTCGTTAGTATAAAGTTTTATTATTTCATAAGTTCCAACTATTTTAATATATTTCAGGTATGCTTATGACTGATGCTTTTATTAATCCAACATGTTTCTACTACATCTTTGTGATTTGAAATAAATGTGGTGTATGTGAAACATTCACAATGAACAGCATTAATTATGACACTATTTTGGGATTTTCTCCCGAGTTCTTGTTGCACAAAAACACGTGTTAAGAGACTCCATTTTCAAGTCAATCTACCGTAAAATTGTCGGTTACTTAAAGTACATTTGCACTTAATATTGGCGCAATGAGTAACCTTTATGTGTCGCGATCGCCATTAGCGTAAAAGAAGAAGACACTATTTTAATAATATCTTTCAGGTATCTGCAGCTTTTCTGCTTTTTTCAGTCCACCTCATTGGTTCAAAATCTTTGTCATTCCTAATGAAAAGGGACATAAAACATTTTGAAGGTATGCTTCACGTAAGTAGTAACTCATATTCTGAATAAGCGCAGGCGTGAAGTTCTCTTGACGCTTAAAAATGCAAAATATTAAATTCCAACATCCCCCGTAGATTAGTGGGTTTGTTTGCCGTATAATGCATAACGGGAACGCAAACTAATTGCGTCCTTGAAGCGAGAGGCTCCGCGTAAACATTGTTTATAAAAGGTACGTAATAGACGCTCGCTGTAATGCCGCGAGTTCCATACTCATAACGAGACCCAGTACCTTAGCTTGCAAAATAAATTCAATAAAGATAATAATTGCTTGTGAACAGTACGATATTTTCGATAAAATCTAATAAACTACTCTTATTGAAATCATGTCAAATTCAACACTTAATTATGCAACTTAGACAAGAATGTATGTAGTACGAGTTAAAGTTTTTAGCAAAGTCCGTTAATGAACTTTTAGATTTTGATGAGACATATTTTATTTTTCATTACTTACCTAATGTTACATCTTGCTCCTATAATTATAAGCCGGGATCACGTTCTTTCCCTTGCTACGATCATTACATTCTGGTTACCTTCATCTACCCTTTTATATTTAGGAGTTGACAGTTTCCTAACCATAATACGCAACAAAACTGGCTCACTTCTACGGCGAGTTCGCGGCAGGCAGCGACAACGTCCTGCAAGCCATAGCCGATAGTGGGGACTGTCTACTACTCGAGCACATGTGCCAAATTACGTGCTCTGTTTTAAAAATTATATATTAAGTTAAGTACTAACATAGGCGATAAGTTTATTTTTGTTACATAAAGGTCCATTAGGACCTTTATGTAGTCTGATAAATAAACGTTTTTATTTTTATTTTATAACAGTCATCTCCTCATACATACACAGCAACTTTTAGTACTCTAAACTGCGTCTTATGTTATTTTAGATACTTACTTACTTTCCTTGACTACTAGAGTTTACATAGGTATAAATTGGGACATCCCTTAATTAACAGTTAATTCGATTTGAAAGTAACAAAACTAGCTTACAAAAAAAAAGTATTTGGAATAAAGATGACTGACATCGAGAAAGTGATCCTCAATCAGCTCAGTCGCGTAGTAAGGATGTTTGAAATAAGATTGACAAACAGTTTAGTTTTATTGGAAGTGAACTAATATGCCAAACGGGGAAAACCTAGGCATCGATCAAATCAAAAACAACTTGAAAAAAAGGATTAGGTCACTTGAAATCGCCGAGCATGCATGAAGTCTGTAACTATAGTAGATGAAACGGAACTCTTATCTACCCCACAATCAATTTTCTCCCTTATGGGAGAAAAAGGCGTGAATTTATGAATGTATAATTAAATAATTCTGGCTACTTTTATCATCAGATACCTAAACCCATCATCACCATCAACATTCCAGCCGAGAAACGCCCACCTAAACACTTGTTAGTATTTAACTCAATAACTAATTTAGCCAGTCACCACCTCAAACTGTGTTGGAAGGATTACTCAAGCACGTACACCAAAATCCCTACTCACACGTTTAATCAAACACTCAAAGTCGGGTAATCTCAAAAGCCGAGGTACCGTTCTACTACCAATTTACCGCACTGCGACCACCTTATTACATTGCGAGAGTACCGCCACAAAGCCTCAACCGTGCCTTATCTGTGGACCACGAGAGCCTCCTAAGCCCAGGTTGTTACCTCAGAACACATTGTAACACATTATGCGCCTCGACCTAACGCTGCCGGTAATAAGAATATGTAGTCTGTAACGCTTTGCTCCTTGACAATGTGCCATTACCTTCTTCTATGAATAGACAAGCTGTAATGCAAACGCTATGCAAACGTGCATTTGCTTTTGTTCCAAATGGGATTTGGGAATAAAATGGATTTCAATTTTAGTCTACTACTCCCTTGCTACTCCTAACTTTAACTAACATAATAAAAAAAGCATTTTGTGCATGAATGGCAATATGATTTTTTGCGTACTACCAATATTTGTACATTGTTTGTTTTTATAAATAGTGTAAAAAGCTATTCTCGATGGAATCGTGAATGGGTTGCTTTTTCAAGTGCCATAAATCGCATGTAAAATATTTATTCGTTAAAAAAACATATTATATACTCATAGTCACAGTTCAGCAAAATATTCTGCTTAGTGTCTCAAATAAAAGTTTTCACGAGCAGCACTCTCTGAGCAAATACTCTAACCACTGCACAAGAAAATATTCAATATCACAAAGTTGCCGTTTGGCGCAATTCAATTTCAGCAACATAAATTAACTTTTATGCAGTTGTGAAGAATGTTAAGATTTGAATGAGGTGGGTCGGTCGGGACTACTGTTCGAATTTAGAGCAGCGATTGTTGAAAAATAAACAGTTCTTATTGGTGTAATGACCCTGCGCTAAGTATAATGCCTGGATCTCATCAAGACATCTGCAATATTAACAAAATTATTGTACGTTGGTACATTTACTTCCTTTCAAATAGTCATACTTTCCTGTAGTGTGTTTAAATTACAACCGTACGGATAGCAAGAAGTTCTTAGAGACGCTGGTACAACCCATAGTTAAACCCATCCCTTACACTAAAAAGCTTTAAAAGATAATAGAAAATATAGTGTTGTTTGACATCAATATTGTGTAAGGTTAACTTATAGATGGTTGCAGTTCAATCGTAACATTATTTAAAAAATCTCATCTTACTTTAGTCCAAATAGGAGCTGAGTAATTACTGTTTCTCTCCTCAGTGGCTATTCTAAGTTCTCAGAACCTTTACTCTCTTAAAGGTGAAAGAAATCTCAAGACGTATACCCCAAGCGCTCTAGGTTTGCATATGTTCTGGAGTAACGGGACATGCACTGGATGTGTTCTGTATATCGTCTGAAGAGGGTGACCTCTTATATTATAGACGTTACCTCGAGCCCACATAGCAAGATTGGGCATTAGATCAAGAGCAACTGATATCTGAATTGCATGTCGTTTTTTCCCTTCTTCCTCTTTTAACTTCCTTTGCCTTTCTTTCCTAACAGAAGGGAAGGAAAACAGGAAGACTTTCCGAACAAAGAGAAAGGAGTCGGTGAATCGTTATGAATAACTGTTATGGCATAAACTCGCATTAATATCGCGTCGCTATTTCGACAAAATGTGAATAAAACAACCAAGAACAAATATTGTGAAGACGTATTCCGAACTATCATATGAGTGAAAAGAAAATTGCATAAATTACTACATTAGAAAACAAAGTTCAACCCAGTTTAACACTATATCACAAGGCAGAGCTCATGCATCTTGACTGCCAGAATAATATGAAAGTTCAGTCTCCATTGTTAAAGTTACACCACTGGCAGTTTATGCATACTCGCTAAAGGGAAGTCCTTACAATGTTTCATAATAATACGGCTTCAGATACTGCATAAATTAATGTTTATTGCGAATTTCTCGTTTTCACGAACCAAGTGTTTCTTTAATAACCCAAAAGGCACAAGGAAATCCAATAATTGTCCACAGTTTTCCTGTAATATTCCGGTAAAGCAAAATAAAAAGGAAGGATTTCGGTCGACGGAGTATTAGGTATTACAAAGGACTTATTTTTGTATGTACTAAGCTTACTCTTTGAATTTTGTTTGCCTCAAAGTAATTAATTATGGCAGACAACGACTTCGAGGGTATTAATTAATCTGCTTGTTGTTACTGGTTGCTCTCAATGTGTTCTATCTTTTTAATTATTTCTTTGTTTGATATTTTTTTTCTTTAATTATTACAGTATAAATTACATTTATTACTGAACAAAAGACTTTTTTCGGTTTTATTATCTACATTTGTGACCACACTCATTTTAACACTCTAAGGGAGATATTCTGGAAAGCGCCCGACGCGCGCCGCGGAAATGTATGGCGAGTGAGCGCACGCCCACGACGCAAAGTATACTAAAATTTTGTTCTTTGGGTGGCCATACATTTTATCTTCACTACGCCCCAGGCGTGCAGCCGGCGCTTTCTTTTACATCTCCCTTATACTTTACTTGATCTTTACAGTCTTAACAAATAAGGGTGTTTTTTTATAAATTACATGCGATCATTGAAGATTACGGACTTACACACGGCCCCAGATATATTACGATAAATACAGTGTCAATGTGACCTGAAAGTGTCATGTACAGATAATCACACTTCCTGGTCAAGGGGTTATATAAAATTTTGTATTTACCTCGGGCGGTAAAAAAGAAAGCCTCAGATCGCATATTAATCGCAAATACCTGCGATCTGAGACTTTCTTTGTTTTACCGCCATTTTTGATGGGGAGGTCAAATGCATTTTCGCATCGTCCCTGCGGGGTGGTGCCAGCCGCAGGGGATATGTGGGACTCGAGGTAAAGGTGTTCCCTCCATACCCACTAAACATCCTCCCCGGCCTGACCTTCAGTGCCCTATTAATTTGGGCTGAATAATTGGTGTGTGTGAGCGTATGATTACACATACATACCTACATATAATCACGCTTACGATCTCAAAAGGGGTCGAGCAGAGGCCTTAGTATGAGTTTTGATAGTTTTCGAGCTCGATCAAACGTATTGTCTTTCTTCATACATTGGCCACTGTTTCTGATAGTTTACGCTAGGGGCGCTAGTGGGCAATGTATGAAAAGAGACGATACGTTTGATCGAGCTCGAAAACTAACAAACTCGTACTAAGGCCTCAGAGCTTCAGGTAACATTCGGTTACACACAAAGCCACATCTGGTAGTATGGGCCATAACCCAAAGTAAGATTACATTATTATTGTCATAACTTTAGGTTGACTTATTGTGGAAATTTGGTAGTTTCAAGTTCTCTAGTAGTAGATTTCCCGATTAAACCGCACAACGCTCTCGGCACGGAGCGGTTTATCGGCAATGCTTGCTGACACTTCGTGTTGACGTTAGTACAACGACGCGGAGCGGCGAGGCTAGCAACCGCACAGCGCCGCGTCCTATGTGTAGTGTCTATATATCCTACGCCCCCTCCTTTCGCCTGCTGTGGTCGGTGCGCCGCGCCGCGTGCGGTGTGCGGTGCTCCTAAGGTCACGCGGGCGCGACGCGTTTTGTGTCCGCAGTCAGCGTCAAAAATAACAGTACGACATGAACGAGAGGCGCCACGTTGTTGCGACCGAAGTGCGCGGCAGGTGACCGCGACCAGTGGACATAGTAGATGGTTGCGTGTCCTGCGTATTTATCAAATCATGTTGATTTTGCATGCACAGAAAGTGGCATACTAGAGCGACAAGACGCAGCGTCTTCACTCGTCCGCTTCCACAGCTACCAGCAGCTGCTCTAGCGTTGCCGACAATGAGAATATCACGCAAGTTTCTGAAGTACATGCATCCTTTAATTTTATCCAATCCAATTACTGCACCTCGAAAAGTTGTTTTAACTTAAGCGCACAGCCGCTACATACATAAAAAAATATTAGCGAATTCTATTTAACCTTTTGGTCCCGGCTCGGTAGATATCTACCGCGAGACAATTAAAATCAATTGTGTCTGGATATTATCATCCACAGATTACAAGTAACTAACAAAATAAATGCAAACAAAAATATGTTGGGAAGAACAAACCCGTTAAATCTAACATGTCACAATTGAAATAAAATTTACTCGAAAAGGTAAATGCTCTTGAAGTTCGGTCTAAAAGGACAATTTGATTCTGATGTGTGTAGCCAAAAGGGTTAGACCCATAAGGTCAAGTTTAGCCTACGATAACCGTTGTTTACGTTTAAAGTTTTCAACTTATTCGAGTGAGCGTAACGGATATTTTTGATACTAAAAATGATAGAGTTCATTTTGAATGCCTTTGCGGAATTGAGAAATTAGGTAATTTTAAGTAAAAAAAAGATAATAAATTTAAAATAATAATTGTACGATAGATTAAATTAAGAATATGGTCTCATAAGATGTGTGTTCAGGTGTTAATAAGTCGGGTGAAACTCCATTTGTGTATGGAAAATAATAGTAACCGCTGGATAACTGGTCCAGATCATGACAATAATAAGCTGACGTCAATCAGTTTGGATATTGTATCAAAAAATATGTTGAATTTCAGTAGGAGTGGGTTTAAAAATAGAACAGAATTTTAAGGTGGCCGTCGAAACCATGATCCCGGACACGAAATACAGGGTGTAAAAGACATGAACAGTCAAACGAGAACCATGTATTCTGCTCACCATCATAACATTTTTCTTCCTTTAGACTATACCTGGGAAATTGATAGTTACGATTTTATTGAAGGTCAAAGTCATAATTTTTTTTTTCAAATTTTTATGAAAACGTATTCTATACGTTATTTCTTAATTATTGTCCAAAGAAACATTATCATTTTTTTTTTAGTATTTCATAACAAAAAATGGCTTCAAAACGTTAGCGTTCAATGTAGCTCACTCGATGCGCACGGACACTAACGAACGGAGCCTCCGTCTGGCAAAATTATCGCGGTTTTGCGAGTTGCGTGCGAGTTGAGCCCTTTACATTGCGCGGTACAATTTGCAATTTTTTTAACACCAAAAAATAAAAATCATTTCCTAGCAATTTTTTTTTTGAAATATGTCTTATTTTGATGTATAGAATACATGGTTCTCGTTTGACTGTTCATGTCTTTTACACCCAGTATTTAGATCTTTTATGTATATACTTAAAAATGTACAAAAATATTAACCATCGAAAAAATTGTTTGCAAGGATGAATTGATCTGTAGAAGAAATCACTTTCAGTCAACCCATAAATGGGTGTTACAAAGTTAATATAGTAGGCAGCGTAAATGCAACATAAAAAATATAGATAGACAATAGTATGATTTTAAAAAATGCGGAGAAAATAAACTACACTGGAGAAATTCATTTAAAATCAATCAAATGTCTAATAATATATTTCTCCGTTTTCATATATCTTTTTATATATAAAAACGGAGAAATTATCGTCGTTTATTTTCGTCTCGCTGATGTTGAGCGACGATTAAGATAACATGTGGGCAGCTCTCAAAGTACCACCACCAAACCAAACTGGCCAAAATTTGTACTCTCCTAGAGATTGGTCCTGAAACTCGGTCAGAGACCTGTGACCGAAAAACTAGAGTATCTTTGGGTTAGAATTATGATTTCATTTAGTATTCATAACACAAGCAAGACCTATCTAGATAGCACTATCTGTAACGGTGTATAGAAAAGGGACCGACTATTAATTACGCCTGATTTTTTCTTTAAACACATTTTTCAAGCTAACACCAAAAATTTTATCTAGCTCAAATTAAGTGGGTTAGATTATTCATAAATAGGTTTGTTATGAATATTATATTTGAGACAAATTCGACAAAAAATGAGGAGGTTCTCAATTCGGTTGTATGTTTTTTTTATGTTTGTTACCTCACAACTCTTTACTGGGTGTACCGATTTTGAAAAAAAAATCGACCTTTGGAAGCTGGTGCTTGTCATGTGGTCCCATTTAAATTTGATCGACATCTGACGAGTAGTTTTTGAATTATCTCTAATAATGCCTATTTAATAGACCTCGATGATATTGTAATGTTGTCACTATTGTGTGTTAAGATCTACAGATAGTTTACTGAATTTTTTTATACTGAAAACACTAAAAAGCAAAAATGAAATTATTTTTAAGTCTAAAAACCGCCTTCAAAACAAAAGCGGATAAAATAATATTGTTTATAAAAATCTAAATGTTTTTTTTTAGGTTTTTAGTTTTGAAGGCGGTTTTTTACTCGTATTTAAAAACAATTGTATGCGTGATGGAAAAGAGAGGTAGCGAATGACAGGGGGGCAATCTCATCTATACAAAATGACATTTAGTTTTACACTCTTCATCGAAGTTGGCTCCAATATAGTTAACGGATAAATACATTTTATACAATTAAGATATTTTTTCATTAAACTCATATAAATAAATATGACAATAATACTCTGAAATAGTAATCGTATTCATTACACCAACAACATTTCGTCCTCTTCAACTCCACTACGACGGTGACTATATTATTGTAAGATTACAATGGCTTTATTATTTTATTCATAATTTGTCATCCTTCTGAAACTAAAAACGGGCTAAATTACACCTCCTTAAAGAAATTAATGTAAAGAGGAAAAATGTTAAAAATACCGTTGAAACTTGGTATGATTTTTAAGGCATAAAATCACACCTGTATTTAAAAATATCATAGTAGTACTGTTATGTAGGTCGCACAAAAAAATAGGGTCTCAGTTATCATTATTAATATTAAAAACAAAACAACATATAAAGTATTATATAAAGATACAAGTAATGATATTCTATAAAAAGGACTTTCAAAGATTTGGTAAAGATAAAATAAATTTGCGTGTGTTATAAGAAATTCAGAAAACATTATGATTAATAAAAATAATGTTGATCAGAAGACCGGGGATTACATTCTCTCAGTCATAATCTGGGAAACAGTGAGCGGTCAAAGAGACCCTACAATCGCCACTGAGACGTCAATCACAAGGGTTAGAAGCAAGGATGGAACTGGAGGGTTGGATTATAAGGGTCTAATTCTCTGAGGCAACAGGATTATTAATATTCAGGGCCACGGATGATGGCCTTAATTTACTTTTATTTAATATTCAATTACAGGTTGGTTTTTGTAAGCCTAACGTATCGCGGGCTTATTTATTCAGGATTATTATGGAATAGCTACGTTCCGGGTATATTTGTTGCTCGCTTAGCGAGTTATTTAGTAGAATTAGGTCTGATTAGAGAGATTTTGGGTTCAACGGCGTTGCGGCGTATAACAACAATGCTGACATATTAACGAACAAATTAGTACTATGACGCATTTTGATACGTTTACGAAATGCGTCATATAGTTATACGTTTTTGCTATCTTGCGTTTTAAATGTTTTTGGGATAAAAAGCTATCTTTTGTTATGAAATCTGAAAATAACTATTGTAGAGTCACATGAGGGTACGACACACTGGCAAATTTTCAAAATAAATTTTGTTCTTTAAAATGGGTAGGTACCTATTAAAATACATATTTTTTTGATATCGAACTTTATTTCACAGATATCTATTCCAAGATTATTAATATCTACTTTTCTTGATTAATGGAAAAGCTAATGATCACCATTTCATACTATCGAATAAACATTCTTTCATTGATTTAACATTATTTCGATAAAGTACGTAAAATAAGAAAATAAATTACAATGGAACGAGTTTATAGTTCATAACTATTCGTAGAAATGAAATTGCGATATAACTTGATTTTAGAAGTTGTTAAATATTGTTTGAAAAGACCTGCGAATAGTTAGTAGGGATTTCGAAAGATGCTGGGTTCAATTCCCGCCTGGGGCAGCTCCATTTGTTTCAGTGTATTTTCTCGTTTTAAAAATATTTATGTGTATGTAAACAATTATTCCATAATAAAAGGTAGTTTCATTTCAACTGTGCGTCAAATACTTGCAAAAATATTTCGTTCGGATCTTAGAAGTGCAATTTACAAGGATTTGAAAACAATACTTACCATAAAAAAAACATAAGCACCAAGCACTGCCAAATTACGACGGCGAAAGCAGTGCCTCGGTAGGATAGTTTTGTCTGCACTTACCTACCTATATTTTCATTTGGCATGAATTAAAGTATGGAATAATTTTATTTTTGCGTTTACAAACGCGTAAATATTTTTAATACTAGAAAAAATGCACTGAAAAAAAAAATTACTTGCCTCAGGCGGGAATCGAATCTGCATCTTCCGCAATCCGGCGGCTGCTGTAGCTTTTACCAAATGGAATAGAAAATGAACAACAAGAAAAAATGTTAAAGATGTAATATCTTAAATATTGTTAGGCATAGGTACATCAGCATGGGGTGCTATGTTCTGAGACCTCCCGCGTTGCACCCTGAGCAACGTCTGGTGCCTCTATAGATGGCCGATGTCGGAACATGTAAGGACCCTTTTCGGGGCCAGCGGACCTTTGGGTCGTGGGTTGGCTGGCCGATAGGCTGGTGGGCCATATTGAGCGGAACTGGGTGGTCGATCGCTCCTGACACCTAATGGATGTGACCTTTGGTTTGGTTTTACGCGGTGGTGTTATGGAAGGCAACGCCATCCTCGAAGCCAGCAGCGCCTGGTGTCTACACGACACTACCAGACCCAATAGAGCCGCTCCCTCTGCGAGACCGGTATGATGGACGGCTGCGGCTTTAGCTAGAGTGACAGATGGCGTAGACATCGGGATTAAACGGAGCTGATTTTCAAGGGTAGCTACCCTTGGCTACCGTAGTGTGCCTTGGCAGGATGCCCGGAGAGGATATTAAGTGGGTATAGAGGGACGCCTGTACCTCGACTTCAACTACCCCTATAGCAGTTTCATCGTACTGCATGGATGATGCGTAAATGCACTGGACCTCTCCGATGAAAAAAAAGTATACGTCAGCTTGGGACGCAATCAGAGTTGACTTGAAAGTATTCGTCGTGATCTCACAGTTTTGTGTAGCTCATTTGGAAGAGGAGTTGCGATTTACGGATTGCGGAAGGTCATGGTGAATGCCGTCTTAGCACTTATATCAAGATAGGATTTTCTTTCTGGTTTTTCGTTTTATGATTAATTTGATATTATTTTCAAAACACTTATCTTAATTGATCATTTTCTAAACGTAATAATGTATTATAAGATCCCAAACTGATATCTGTTGATTAATAGACAGAGATTAAACGCCATTTCGCACAGAAGTGCCCAACTAATTTCATATTAACAATAATACGATGCGTTTCAGGTGGCATCGGACGTGTTACAGGCACAAATTAACGTGTGTATCCAACCTAAATTGTGTGTTAAAGCGCATTGTAGAGAGAGAGTAATGTGTTTAAAATATTATCACCATACGAGACTCCCGTTAATTTTATCTTTCACCGGAAAGTGCGATCATTTGTCAGTTAATTTAATTAAACGGCCATTTTGCAGTGTAGTTAAAGCAAAGCCTATATATAACAATAAAAATGTTAAATGAATAATTTAGCAGTTCCCGTCATGTGAATTGCAAATCGAGCAAAAGATTTACGGGAAATTATTCAAGCAAATCTTCCCTAACGAATTGTTTGCTTTGTCCAAACTTTCGCTAAAGAAATATTAAAATCTGGAACGATTTGCCTAATCCTAGTATTATTTTCATTCTAAACCGAGCGGAAAGAATAATTATGGTTTGAGTTTTAGAAATTATATCATTTAAATATTTGTTTATTTTGGGTACTTAGGTTAATTCGGGGCTTGCGATATTATTTACCTTTTGAAGCAGCAAGTGGAATTACTGCAACGGTATTTTAGAATGCCCACTGCACTAGAATTGGTGACCTAATATCCACTATTTTCAGAGAAAATCAAGAAAAACTATGCTCATTTCTGCTACCATCGAATTGAAAAAATATACACATTTTAACCTACCAAGCCAGTACAAATTCCGGATCAAATATTTTCTAAATCGTCAAGAATCTACATTAGAATCAATAACATTGTAATGTAGATCTTTCTGATCTACCTTAGACCCGACATTCTTATGCCTACTTTTTATAAACAAAACTAACATCAGGATATCATAGTAATAAGAGTATACTATTTGAGTGTAACCTTCTGAACGATGGATGATACTTCCCGGGAGTGAGTGCTCCAAAGTCAAGAGAGTAATCCGCTTTGCCATACCTCTGTTTACATTACTGCCCAGCTTAACATAATATTATATTGAGGTGATGATATATTTTGTAAACAGTAAAAAGGATTACTTACCAACTTTTATCATTATTGGAAACTGTAAATCGTAACAGATACATATATTTAAGGATGATTCACGCTACACCGTGTCGCGACCGGGCCGTGCCCCGGTCGGGCGCCGGGCAGGGCACGGTCGAATTTTATGGTATACTTTTTGTATGAAGTAATTCATGGCTGACCGTTGCTCGGCCGTGCGCCGCCGGGACTCGGCGGGGGCACGGCGTTGAAATGTCGGTGGGTATTGTTTGCGGCTCCGGTACGATCCGGCCCCATCACTAGCTAAGAATAACTACACACATATATAATCGTGCAAATAATACACCCAAACAGCCCGGTGTAACATGAATGACTGGCCCGACCGGCGCAAGGTGGCGTGTCCCGGCCGAGGCCCGGCACAACTTGACTTATTTAGATATAAAAACACAGAAAAGTAGGTACCTACTTATTAAAGTAGTAAATACGACACAAAAATAACAAGATTTAAAAAAAAATCTAGATACTTGCAATAGCTATGCTAAGATCTAAGTAGCGATGCTTGAATACAAATTTGATCTTATTTTATAGAAAAATGTGGAATTATTTGTAATTGAAAAAAAAAAACGCACAAGGACTTTACCTTAGTACAAAAAATTCGCGGGTAGTAAAAGTAGTTCCATCTTTTAAGCAGCTGGCAAAGACCTTCAGTTCTAGCTCAAGATCCTCTGGATCTTATTTTTTTATTTAATTAACTTAGTTCTTAATAACCAAATTGTCTACGAATACTGTTCAAACATTCATCTTCAGCTTAGAGGTATGACTTTTATCGGAGTGTTACATCGAGGACAAAGGAAATAGTCGTCGGGGTCGTGGTCTGAATATCAAGCACCAGAAGCTTCGAGAAGGTTCTTGTGACCCGCTAGTTGCAGCTTAGTTGTTGCTTATTGCTAAACACAAAGTTGTCTTGGAGTGCATAATAATTTATAGGTTGCCGTGTTTAGAAGACAGCTCGAATAGGAAATTGAAACATGAATTTAGTAAAGATACAGAGACAATGTATTTGTAGCTAATATTGTAATTTCAATAAACAAAGCCGCGGTAACGAAGCCGACTACTCTTTCACACTTTTCCCACACGTGAATTTCTGAAACCCGTGCATACTGAAGCATTGCATACTGTGATTGCACCAAGCACTCACTCGCGAGGTGGCGAGTGCCACCTATATCAGCATTCCCAAGAAGAATTACAAGAATGGTTGGTGTAAGCCAGGCGGCCGGCGGATCAACGACAAAAAGTACGGTGAAATTATTGTTAAGTGTATTGCACAGAACCCAAATAAATTGGGACTGGTTAGAAAGAAGGTATTACTACGCTTACTATGTAATTGATTTTGCTTGGTAGCTTTTTGATTGACAAAAGCTTTGGTCGCCAATGTCCTTTACAGTGTCACTGAAAACTTTTTTAGAACGTGAGGACATTGGTTGTGGACCTAGTCTGTAGGGCAAGCACGTAACTGCCGGGATTTTGGATGGAAAGGAAAGGCATGTCTTTCCTGGACAATAGAAACGTGGCAAAATAGATGGCAGAAGTTATTGGTCTACCCAAGGGTTTCCAAAATGTGCGACGGGGCATTATTGCAGGGGCGTTGTGAGGCGATTTACACTGATTGGCTTCCTGTGTGATGTGACCGAGTCTAGCTTAGAATATTTGTCATCAGTATCCTAACAACAAAGTAAAATAAATAAATTATAAAGGTTAGGGCTGGGGCGAGGGGCGCATAAAATGGCGAAATCCCTAAGGGCGTCACAATAATGTGTTTGGGAAGCCCTGGGTGTACCAATTTATAGAAGCTCTTGTATGCGATAAGATAGGATAAAACTGCTCACTGTTCATTATCACTATTTATTTTTACACGTGTACAGTAAAAACTATTCCATAAATCAATTTATCTCTAAAATACATTTACGAGCAAAATAGCGTGCGGCCATTCCTTTCTAACTGTGCGGAAAATTCCTTTTATTATAGTGGAAACAATAACTGTTAGTGTATTTTGGTGTCTTTTTTCAAATGCCAAATAAAACTTTTACTTTAGGAAATTCACATAACAAAACGGGCAATGTAAAAAACTCGACGGCCCAAAAATGTTACCATAAAACAATCTGAAGCTGTATGTTACACTGCGAAAAATAAAATGGACCGAAGAATGTAAAAAGCCGGCATTCCTGTAATATTCAAATATGCCTTTATACGAAATGCCATTTGGAACGAGCTTTTGCGTTTTGTAGGCTTCAACAAAGATTTAAATTACAAGATATGCTTCTATATCAATGATGTCTTTATATCCAAAAGTATATTTAGTAATATTTATGTAGTTTCATTAACCACGCCAATGTCACCGAGCATACCAAATGACAAAGTCACGTCTTTTATAATGTTATCTAATCAAAAATTTTTGTTTCTGCTTATTTTTTTAATCTCATTTATTTAAAAGCTTTTGCCGCGCATGATTCTCTTTCTTTTGGGATGCAATGGTTGCAAGTGAGTTCACTTATTACACTACTAGCTACTGTCCACGAGTTCGACCGCACAGAAATTTTGATGGGTAACATCTATTCCACGGGAACGGCACATTTTTGTATTATAAAAAGTATATTCTTAGACCACAGTCTATTTTGCATTTTAGTATTTAAGAGATGAATATTACAGATTTGTAGTATATACTTTACAAGCGACCCACCCCGGCTTCGCACGGGTGCAATGCTTATGTAAATATGCATGTATTATACATATAAACCTTCCTTAAGAATCACTCTATCTATTAAAAAAACCGCATCAAAATCCGTTGCGTAGTTTTAAAGATCTAAGCATACATAAGGACAGACAGACGGCGGATAGCGACTTTGTTTTATACTATGTAGTGATTTTACTAATTTAGGTTTTATTATAAAAATAAATCGAATATCAATAAACACTGTGCGGTCTTATCGCTATACAAGCGGTCTCTTCTAGTCGAACTTTCGAAGGACTGGAAAGACTTGGTAAAATTATAGCTGAGCGAAGTAAATGGTGTATCAAGTGATAACTGTTATCATTTATATATATACACACTTACTTACTACACAATATAAAACACTGCTACATAATATTCCATAACAATAATTTATTTTAAAAAATTAAAAAATTAAATTAGAATGGTATTAATACCTATTTATTTTGGTATTTAAATTTCAAAGATTTCAAATTATGCCGTGTATGCCATTATTTCTAATGGGTAACGAATTTATCGGATACATTTGGCGATTTAAAAGTACTTAGCAAAGTCCATTTAATCAAAGAACTTTTTCATTTTAATTTTTCACTTTCATAATTGCTTTAAATTAAGCTTTATTTTAACAACAAAGTTTACTTCTTGTACATGTTACGGATATGAACCTTGAGATCGCTGACTTAATAGCAGGTACTGATCGTTTAAGCTCCCATTAGACCGTACGATTTCGAGAGTCCTTTTATCGGGTGGGCGCGGGCCGACATTAGTTCGCTAGCTACTCTACCCTTTTTAAGGGGAAAAATGCTTCAACGCTTTTTCTACAACACTCGCAGGAGTGTAAAGGTACAAGGAGATCGATAGCGCCGCGGTTGTAAGTTCTGAAGAACGATGAACGATCGCAGACGCTAAGCTACAAAATATGCGGTTTGTACCCGGATGGGTGACCAAAAATATTTTAACTCAATTGTCCTCCTGGCTTCAGAATTCACGTTAAGCTGAGGATCCTGGTTGCTGTCGATAAACAGCAGTCGTAAAGTAAAACAAGTCACGTTAGAAGCCAGAATTAGCGACTTGACCAGGTTAAGGTAAGATAAAAAGAAGAAGATAAGGTAAGTACTCTTCAGTCAAAGATGAGGTCGAGGACTTTTTTTGGGAAAGGGGACAAAAGAGCAGACGGATCACCTGATGGTGAGACAGTGATAACCGCCGCATATGGCATTCGCAACACCAGGCAAATGGTAAATGCGATGCCGGCCTTTAAGGAAGAAATAAACTCTTTTTTGAAGATTTAGAGGTCATATCGGTTCGGGAACACCGCTGGCGATAGATGGTTCCACAGTCTTGTGGTTCGCAACAGAAAGTTGTGCGTGTGCATGGTTGTGGAAAACTAGGCATTTTATGTGTTAAGCCGGGACCAGATGTGTATCATTTGCCCGATCTGATCAGCGTATCCGTATCGCCGACGCGTATCATGATCGCATATTTGGACGGGTGATGATACGCAATATTGATACGCCGTTATGATACGGCCCGTCCCATGTCATGTCGGTTTCAAACGATTGTTATACGGGGCAAATCGAGGCGTCCACAACTTGATACGGGGCTTGATACATGATACGCTGATACGGATACGTTGATCGGATCGGGCAAATTATGATATCTGGACTCGCCTTTAAGTGGTTGGCAGACAAGCATACAGCTTTCCTGGTGGTGAACAGCTTCTCAAAAAACTACCCTCAGGCCCTAAGTATAACGAGGCGAGAGATAACGTAGCAACTAGGAGACAAAAAAAAAAAAAAATATCTTTACAGTTGACTTATTGTCATTTTATGTAGGGTTGTTTTTAGTTTTCCGAAATATTTATACATTTTTAGTTATTTTATGTAATACAGACATGATACACTGTTTTAATTTTTTTATGATAAGCCCTTTAATTTGATACTAATATTGATCATTTGACATCATTTACCTAAGAACACTTGGGCTGTTAAAACAAATCTAACAATACCTTAATTAAAGAAATCCGTTCAGCCGTAATAAAGTTAGGATATTCCTAATCCTAAGCTCACCGTTTAGTCTTATCCACCTGTAAATATTCAATTAGTCACGCCTGTTTGCAACAATTCGGTATGAAAATTCTATTGTAGAAACAAAACAAAAGTATAATGTCGGTGTAAGCACGAACAAATTTTAATGAACGCGCTATTCAATTTGTTATCTGTCCCTGTATACATTGTTTCATGAAAATCTAATCAAGCCAACGAAAAACACAATAGACCCAATTTTTGATATCTGTTAATTAAAATCAATTCGTCCCTTATAGCACACCGGGTTTTCCTAAAACGTGAAGTCGTATATAAATTGAATATTTATGTTCTGAAACAATTGTGTTTTCACAGGTGATTTACGAAACAACTTTTATTGAATGTATTCTGGGTTTGACACAATACAACTGAATGCTCGGAGTTCAGAAAGAGTAACTAGTAAAATTTTCATGCTATATTAAAAAAGCTATATGTTACAGTAAGTGTGATTAATTGAAAATTATTAATAATTACCAACAATTAATAATAATTACCAAAACTGATGGCAAAAGTAATTAATTATTTACTTTTACCGGTTATTATTAATAATTATCAAACTGTTAATGATAATTATCCTTTCGAACCCTGTGGCTGAGTGATGGGTAGGTTAGGGTTATTTTTATTTATGACCAGGCGGAGTGCAATGATTTTGAGAGAGTAGTATTTTATGCACATGGCTGAGTGATGATGGGTAGGCTAGGGTTATTTTTTTACAGTTTTCATCACATTTACAAAATCACGAGGCAAGTATTAATAATTACTGGTTATTATTAATAATAACTTAGTTATCACATTTATCGTAACACATTCATAATAGTATTATTATGATGTTAAGAGCATCAATGTGTTCTGTCAATTAATGCTAAGCTCGCTTCCATCGTAGCTCTTATCATTGCTTGCCATCAGCCGAGATTAATGCCAAGACCCTGCTTGCCAAAAACAAATAAATTAATTGCGGTTAATACAATGGAAGCGTTCGGTGGCGTAGTGCGTAAGGGCGTCATATTCCACCCGGCAGGTACCAGTTTGAACCCCGCCACCGTGTTGGCGCCAATGTGTTTTTCAAATTTTGAATATGTACGTTTGATCGACGTTTTTACGGTGAAGGAAAACATCGTTAGGAAACCTGCACACACCTATGAAGAAATTCTTAGGTTATGTGTGAAGTCAGCCATCCGGCACTTGGGCAGCGTGGTTGCTTAAGGCCTGATCGCCCCTTATGCGGAGTAGTCTCGCGCCCCTCGGTGGGGACATTATATGAGCTGTTGATGATGATGACAATAGATGGTAATTCATCAGATGCATTTTTAACCACCTACATAGTCTTGTGGTTTATTATAGTATCGCCCATTGGAATTGAGATCCAAGAGTTCCAGGATCGATCCTGAAGCGTGTTACGAGTTTAATCAGGTGGAGTTATGACCAATCCCACCCACCACTAACCAACACCTTCGAGCCGGCTAAGCATATAAACAAAGCATATAAATTACGCATTGCGCCGTGTCGTGGCTTTCCGCTTTCCGTTTAGCATGCACGAGTGATGTTTTGTTGTTACATTATCATTTTCCCGCAACTCATCAAGTCCATTGCCATTATGGAGACGTGAGCGAGTTATTACGTGTCAATTGCGTGAAGAGGTATCGTATTTTTATCCAACGCTGGCATGTGTATCTGTCGAAGGTAATAGAAATTATTCGGCATTTTACAAATGGTGTCCTCCTCTTGTAAAAGTTGCATTATGTGCCGAAGACAGAATGCTAGTGCATAGGACATTAGACCTTCCAAACAGGCCTCCCCTCTTCGTCACAAAAAAAATAACCCTGAATCTATTGACAACTCCTGAGTACTACCATTTTTAAGAAGTGAGTTACTTGACCACGACATGTGGTCGAGATTTTAATGGTCCAGTAACCACTGCTGGCTTTTCATGATATACGGAGGCATTTTCTAAAATATAAAATATTAATAAATAATATTTTATATTTTGATCAAAATAGTATAAATGAAATATTACCATACTTGAATTACGTATAAGGAATTGTGTTTGAAAAATATTTTGTTATAGTATCTCGAATTTGTTATACCTTATTACAATCCATCTATTAGAACTACACTAGATACTGTTTATGGACTATTTATTCATGTATCTTGAAGTTTCATATTTAAACAAATACAAATAATTTTAAAACAATTAAACATAACTTTTTGTAGAGTAATTTAAGTCTGTCATAAGTATTTTCCTTTTCAAATCAACAAAATAACTCCCAAAATGCAAGTTAGACAACATGGTAACTAAATATCCGAACAGGAAATTAATCCCGAATAGGAACAAATCCCATTATAAGTTCCCATCAATCACTAAAACATCGTCAGAAGCACCGCATTAAGTGTAGGTAATAAATGTAGGTACATTGAGTGACAACTGGTAAGTACAATTTAAATGTAACTTATAAATACATTGATACGTTTTTTTAAGGTTTTAAAACTGTAATTATTGTTAATCACCGATGTAGGTTAAGGTGTGGCTACTCTTCAACGCCATCTAAGAAAGACAAATCATTTCTAAGTCGCAAATTCAAGAAATGGTATTTACTGCCAGCACACGTTTCCCGTCCTTCTTGCAGTCGTAGGTCATTCAAAAGAGGCGTGAAGAAGCACCTTGTAAGTCAGCAAGGCGAGGGTTAGTTTCCACTATCACTCACCATCAGGTGGTATGTGGTAATCTGTAGTGTTTTTTTTATTAACATGAAAACTTCTTTATTGTTGTCCAGACAAAAATTTGCTCAACAGAAACCTGTTCTTGTCATAAGGTTTGGGTATACGATGATCAATACCCCTTTGCTGATCCATTAGTCGCTTTGCAAGACACCCATTAGAGGACTTGGGGTGATGTTATTCTACTCTGCCGGCATCAATCGGTGAAGAAAAGACTAATTATAGCAATTAACTTATTAAAGTAAAACAGTAGCTGCTCATTGTTCTGTTGTGAATTCAACAAGCATTTAACGGAGTAATTTTTCAAATAAAGAACAAATTACATAATCGGTGGCCGGTCAAAAAGTTACTCGCGGAATACTCACAGCAATTAACTTTTAAAAGTACAACACAATTACCTACCCAGTGTTTTCATAAGGAAAATTCCTGGAATTTATTTTACAGGATAAACCAAGATCCCTTTTATTTGGTTTATGCAACAATGAAGAAGGGGAAGGAGGAAAGTAGTCCACGACTAAGTCGTTTAAGCACCAAAATGACGCCGTACAACGGTTTCCTTGCGGTGGGCATTACCATTCGTCTTCGAGGGCAGAGCGCGTAGGAATCGTAAACGTGGTTGCAAATCGTAACTTAATTTAAAGGTGACTATAAATTAAACTAATCGGAAGCAATAAATTGAGGAATGTGTAATTAGGAATAAGAAACGGAATTAAGAACAAAGAACTGTGTTTCTCAGCTACTTTTAAAAAGTTGGTGGCCTTTTTCCAACTGTTGGAAGTTAGATACTCGTATTTTACCAAAGTAGGTAAGTGTTCTAGTCAAATTTACTGTGTTTAAGTTCATTCAAACCCTTTTCTTAATTTATAGTTTTCATGTTAATATATTTATTAGGTGTCATCAGTCATTTCTGATGATGAAAACAATAATAATTATTATTATTTGAAAATATAACTGTACTAATTATATTATATTCTGTTAGCTTATTTTATAACGATTTTAGTGACAAGAACTCTTATTCATAGTTTTATTACAAAATTTTAATTATTTTTAATTATTTAATTCGCGACATTAAGTCCGGAAGTAATTGACACATGCGCGAAATGTTACAAAATGGTGGCGACACTAAAGGGGATATATTTACTTCAGCACAACAATCCATGCACTTATTACCGACACTTTCCGAGACCACTATCATTTGGCTCCGCTGCCCTACGTCGAATGCCTCTACTCGCCATTCGCTATATTTTTTTTACAGGAACAAGACGAATCTCTGCTCGTATGCCAATTAACTATAAAATAACCTAATGTTCTCTTAGATTTGCGCGAGCACTACAATATAAGAAGCGTCGTTGGCGTAGTGCGTAAGAACGTCGTCTCCCACCTGGGAGGCACTGGTTTGATCCCCGCCACGTACCAATGTGTTTTCAAATTTTGAATTCATATGTACGTTTAATCGACGCTTTTACGGTGAAGAAAAACATCGCGAGGAAACCTGCACACACCTATGAAGTAATTCTTAGGTTGTGTGTGAAGTCGACCAACCCGCACTTGGCCAGCGTGGTTGACTAAGGCCTAATCGCCCCTAATGTGGGGTAGGCTCGAGCCCATCGGTGGGGACATTATTATGAACTGATGATGATGAGCACTACACATTGTAAATGAAACAACTTCTACGGATTTAATTCACGTGTAATTAGATTTTACACGCGAGTTAGATCCGTTAAAGGTTTTTTATTTACAAGATAAAATTACCAATAATTATAATAAGTCAAATATCAAAACCTCGGACTGCTGAGCAATTGAGAGTGTAACACAATGTGTTACTCTCATGTCCTGGATGTTAGCTTTTGTTTGTTGGTTCACTGAAGGATTTTGGGTCTGATGCCTCTTTTGTGTAAGCAACGAACTGGCAACCTGACACTATTTTCGGGTACTGTTTGGCCTATACTGCCAAATGTAACTTAATCTGCAACCAAATGTTGCCTAAAGCTCTGCTCAGACCTTATTAGGGTGATTACACGGTATTGTGAGGGTGATTAGATGTGTGTGTGTATATTAATGTATAAACTGAAATTTAAACAATTATGACTCTTATAAAATAGCACACATACGTAAGTCCATCAATGCCTGGTTGTGGCCAAGGCTTGTATAGTACTATTCTCAATAATGCGCGGCAATTAACACAATTATTTTTCTAAATCAATGACAAGCAACGAACAACAATAATTTTTCACGCGCCAAAGCTTAGATTAGAAGGTATCTAAGCGCCAAAGCATTCCATTAATTGTTTTTTTTTTCAATAAACATGTATAAAATAAATTTAACACAACGTTACACGCGCCTCTAAAACGTTCATGAGTGCTCGCGTGGTCTTCACTTGTAGCCCATATTAAACTGAAACATACTGAAAGATAATTGTTGAATTTTTAAATCAAACAAATTTATTATTATAAATGACATTTATTAGGTAAACCGATTTTTTTTTCTCTTTTTTAAACTTAAAATAACAACAAAACTTCAGACTTCTCAAAAATCACATAAATTTTACATATTTGAGATTAATCAACTTTCATTTTTTTAATTTTCATTACACGAAGGACAAATTAAAATTTGGTGATCATTACATATACGTCTGTAACATTTCGAGCAATTTTTCGCACGTGCGCCAGCGTCGATCGCTCACATCACACTGAATGCGTCGAGCAACAACCAATCCGAGCTTAGCTAGAGACTAAGTTAAATCACGCGATTTCACGAAGTTATGAATAAAAACAATACCCTGGGCTACATAATGCAGCCCACGCGTGTACTCTAATGTTAATGAAATTTTTGATCCTTTGTTTCGTAAAAGATCGTTCCATTTTTTAAATTACACGGGAAATAAGAGTTTAGATAGTAATTTATTTGGCCGCCAAAACACTACAAATATGAGTTTCATACAACTTTTGCCGGCCGCTGCCTGTTATTGGCCAATACAGCAATCTCGATTTATCTCGAAGAAGGTTGTCAAAATTATGCTCAAATTTCCAAGCATGCTTGAGAAAAAACCTTGTTTGTCACACAATCTTCTCTATCAACATTGCAACGCCGAACTTTTATTTGCATGGGCAGTACTCTATCAACTTCATCGAAATGTACAAACTCGTGTATCATTCTATTATGTTGTATGAAAACTTGGACTGTTTCTCTATAGGAGTCGAAGATTACAAAAATCCTGGCTTTCGTAGACACGTTAAACCAATTTACCAATTTGGCATCTTATGTAGCATTTTTTACTTTTTACTCTCTATATGACTAACAAACTCAATGAGCTAAGTCCACTAAGCAAATACGGGTTTATAACTAACAAAAACTTATAATTACACAATATCAGTAAAACAGCTTGAATGGGCGAAATATCTTTAATGCGAACTTATAAATCCCAACTAATATTATAAATATGAAAGTGTGTTTGTTAGTTTGTTGCACTTTCACGCCTAAACCACTAAACTGATTTTGATGAAATTTGGCATGGAGTTAGTTTGAAATCCAGAGAAGGATATGGGATTTTCGATGTGATAACCGACATTGACGCGAGCGAAGATGATATATTTTCTACCTAACCCAAAATGTACTATTACACTACATGCATAATTTTAGTATCTAAAGGATTTTCCCCTAATCGTCCTTTTTTCAGGGTGCGCATTTTCTTACATAACTTTTCAATTCCTATCATTGGAGGTCCGAAAATATTTCTCATACCATTTAAAACCATAATGATCATTCTTCATAACTTCATAAAACATAATAATTGAAATTCATAATATCATTAATCATACATTTTTGGGCGAGTCTAGTGTTTTATGCACTGTTTTTGTAAGCAACAAGGTCGTAACAGTATTAATAAAAAAAATATGATCACTAACTGTTATGAGCTGCGTTGGTAGTAATAAAAATGTATGAATAAAATAGTATGAAAAATAAAATTATGAAGAGTGATAATTATGAACACAAATCGGTAGTAAGACCAAGAATAGGATTTAGAATTTTATGTGAGCCAATATGGACCCTTTTTATTCAAAGTTTGGAATAATGTCCTAAACTGCTTAATAATATAATAACAGGAAGAATTTCAGCTTAGATTATTGTTATATTTTGTGCGGCGTATAAGAGCTTTTTATAAATACCACTGCAATGAAAACACAATGTAAATACAAACTGCTTTGTGTAAGTAAGTCTTATGGCCGGACCGTTACTGCTACCGCAGAGAACATCCAGGATTACCATCTGTGTAGAAAGGTCTTAAATACGCTGAAACTTAGTTCTATAATAGAAGTATAATAGAAGTAATTATATTATGCTTTAAAACCAATAAAATAAATAGCACGTTAAAAAAGAAATGGCCCGCTTTTCTCGTAATCTTTTTAACACTTAAATGCCAAACAATGCCTATAAGTAAGGGGTAATATCCCCGACTCAATTTGTCTCATAGCATTCCCCTTAAGTGTAATTGCGTTTCGTAATAAGTAATTTGGGAAATTCTCTTCTCGGGGGCTTGCTTCCACGATGGTATAATTAGATACGTCGTTAATTAGACGGTAGCTCTCCAAGAGCACTCAGGGGCCGCTTTCGTTTACTTTCGTTAGTACTAGGCAGGTCTCTGGAGCTACCTTCAATTAAATCACGTTAAAATTTTAAATTAATACACCTAAACACGGTTTTAAAATGTTAAAAATAACGCGAGGGTTGTTGGTTTAGCAAAGGTATTTTATTTGATTTTTTCATTCAATAGTAACGGTACACGTGACTTTATAGGTGCTTATTTTCCTGGGAATGTTTTCCAACAAATTTGAACAATATATTTTCTGTATTTTATATTTGAATTAAAAAATAAATTATTTATTATTGTAGTGTACCCGTCTCTGCGCACAGAATGTAGTGTCTAGCCAGTGTTACAAGTGGTAACGAGAACACTACAATTATATATATATTTTTTAATTCAAACATAATCTTAACATAGTATAAAACAAAGTAACTTTAAGCTTGGAACTTTTAAACTACACAACGGATTTCAGTCCGGTTTTAAGAAAATAATTTTAAGAAAGCATTTCCTGTCGTGAACAAGTTTGTCGACGAAACATGATAAGCATCGTTGCAAACTTCTGTTCTTAATAATTTAATATAACGTGTTCTGTAATATTTAAAGAGCAATGCATACTAGCTGAAACTAGTCAAATTTTATCAAATCTTATTGATATGATCACTCAGTATTTATTATTGGTATTTTCAATAAATCAGTATCAGAAAACAAAATTCGAATTGTTTAACGCCTACAAGCTACACTTTATCAATTCGAGTTCAATAATTTTTGACATAGCTAAGTTAAGACTGCATACAAAACTAGACTATATCATATCATTCTCCATATCATATAGGTAACCACACAATATCGGTATAGAAATGTTCAGCACCATATAAAAAGAAGAAATCTATCAATAATCAGACTATGATTATATTTCCATTAAGCCCAAATACCTTGCACAAAAACCATAAAGCCAAATCGTTGCTGTTAGCGGGTCCATCGTGGCCGCGGCGAAAAATTGCTGATATAATTTTCCGTGAACACATGGCGTCCACTGAGAACATAGGGGAGAAAGCTATTCTGTTAATGGGCGCACAATGGAAAAGAAAACTCAATCAAGCGCACGAGTCGCCGTGATTTCTGCGCCTAACTAGGTACAACCAACCTTTCTTAGAAGCGTGCCAGCTAACTCTATTTTGGCCTCTATCACCAACAGATAAGGTGCCAGAGCAAATATTTTACTTGCGGTTGGTCGTATAAGAGATATATTGTCGGCTCGGAGTCGTCATTAGCTAGGGAACGCTACATCGCCCGCAGAGAGCGGTAGGAAATTCTTCTAAATAACCTTTGCGTAACTTTTCATATGTGAGCCTGATTTAGTGGTCGCCATCATGGGTTGAGCACGAATTTTTTGTGTTTATGTCGTTAATTAGCTGTTAAATATCGGGCGTTGTGAGCATGTTGTGTTTTTGTCTATTTCGACGCAGATATTATAGATGAAGTCGGTGTGATTTTTTGCAGAAAAATAAAACCATTGGTAAGAGATATTGGCAACCACAAAATCTTTCTTGTAACAAAGATTACTAATGAGCTTATAATTGATGCCATCATCCGTCAATGAGATGTATACTCGTGAGGAAGTAACATGTTCCTGAAATTATAATTTGTTGGCAAGTATCGTGTAAGATGGAAGTTACTTATCCAGGGCATATAAGTTTGAACATTCTCAAAATTAAGTACTAAAAAATTTAAATGATCTTTGGTCTGTATAATCCCTATCAATAAGATGAAATTACGAAATTATATTATCAGCTCCTGATAGTAAAAGTTATAATTTTTATATTTATAATTTTATCCTTTTTCTGACGTTAGGAAATGCGTTACGCATACGTTACTTACGCCTGGGGTGGCGTGAGCGTGACCGTGTGGTAATTCTCATTATGAGTTAGAATGTAGTATGTTCTTTTGATATTGAGTGATCTCTCATTTAATTTTTTTTGATAAGTTTAGAGTCTTATAAGCGATACTTTGAAAGTATCGCTTCACTTTGATTTGAAATACAACTGGGTTTTCTTAAAATACGCTACAAGAAGTTTGCGCTTGGTACCAGTCATAGTTAGGAATACAGTTTCGACGTATCCATTGATCTTTTATAAGTGAATTATATTACACATTTTATAATTAATGGAATAAAAACAAATCCCACGAGCGTCTGACAATACCATGTTCATAACATACATGAAACTAAAAGAATTTCGCAATGTAAAGCGACAAAGTTACTGAATTATAAGTTAGAAATTACCATTTGAAAACATTGAATACGCTAGAAGAAACTACAATGTCACAGAGAGACACACAGATACACAGACACGTCAAATTAATAACACCACTCGTTTTGCGTCAGGTGTTAAAAATGCACAATATTACACAAATCTTCGTACTCACCAGCAACTATAAGTGAGCATTTATCACTTCAAGAACATCAAGGAGCAGTTTGTATTATAATGCCGTCGTTACGTCTTCCTATACATATTTATAAGGGAGGGTAGGTTACGAGTTGTAGGCGCGGCACGTATGACGCGCGCGATGGATGAATTGAGAGTACGCCTACCCCCGGCCGTGACACGAGCTCAAAAGTTAATAGGTGTATTAAAAAGCTTAGGTATAATTTTTGGTGACATAAGGAAAATGTTAACAAATTTTAGAGAAACATCAAGAACTTTTTAAGTACCTAATTAAGCCAATAAAGTTGTGTGAATAAATTTTAACTAATTTAAAAAATATATAATTCTTCGTCATTGATTGAAGTGTAATATTGTCAGTGCCTTATGAAAAATATTTTATCGCTAATTTATGTGGTTTTAACCATATTTGGGTCTATATTACATTTAATGCATGTAATGGACACACACTTACGAAGTACACACACCACATATAAGCGAGAGCCATTTCATTCAACCATGTCAGTTTTCAAACAAAAAAAAATCAAAATCGGGTTATTCGTTTATAAGCTACGATTCTGTAGACAAACACACAGTTAACAGACAGACACAGACCTTATAATACCCCTGCTTTTGCGTCGAGGTTTTTTTTATAAAAAGCTCAAGGAAATGACTTTATTCCACCTGACGGTAAGCAGAATCGGAGTCCAAATGCGAAGATAGCTAGTGCGGGAGATAAACCGCCGCGCTAGCTACTGCAAGTAGCTTCTTCACGCCTTCCTCTTTTGAATGACCCAGGATTGCAGGAAGGAGGGAACACGTGTGCTGGCAATGAATTATATGTCTTCATTGGGCGACAAAGAAACAAGTTGCCATATTTCTTAGTTAGGGTTGGAATTCACAGTTCGCCGGTGACAACGCAGACCAGCACGAGTAGTTCTTAAAAGAAAGGGAGATGATGGGATTAGGGGAAAAAGCTCTTCAAAGCACTCACCGTGGTACAGACGGTAGAATGCGCTCAATGACGCAACAAATAAAAATGGTTTAAAATGTATTAATCATTTAAACGTAAAAAGGCGTTTAAATTACAAAAGTCTACTAGCAACATACCAGATGATGTTCGGGCGGTTTCAGACCAACGTTCTATACGCGCATTATTATGCTTTTTTTTAAGCACTTGTAGAGGCGTATAGGCCTTGGTGCCACACGCGCAACACGTAAAAGCTCTGACTCGCATAAAAGCTCGTATAAGCGCGAGCGATACTGACTCACCACTACTGGTTCGAGCGAACACGCCGGAACAAGCCCTGGTTTATGAGTCCGTTTTTTTTAAGCTTGAATTGTAGCGCACCTTTATGTGCTTATGCTGAAACGACCCTATACGCGGAGAAAAAAATGCAAGTCTGAAATCGCGCTAAATGGACATTGTGGCTTTCGGATGACTGTAAAACCAGACCAGAGGCATCATTCGCATGCTGTTGATTCTAGAAGTACTGGACATTAATATAAAACTTGGAATTTGAATATCGTTATTTTATTTTTCTTGTGAAGTAAACTCAACTGACAAATATAAAGATATTTAATAATTGATTTGATTTTTTTTTTAATAGTTCTCTCTTATTTAAATACATTGTCCTCACTGAATGCCAAGCGTGCCTAGGTAGGTACTCTTGAATGAGTATTATCTTCTAAAATAATAACCGCTTACCAACAATAAAGGTTGTGTTTACATTGTAATACCTACTTATATGCCAAGCATATTAAGAACTTAAAACTGAGTACCAAAGTTGCCATTAGTTTAGCTTACCTTAGCTCTCGGTAATGGAAGCTACGCTTTAGACGCAACTAAAACGTGGGGCAAATATTTGTGTCCTTTTACGCGTGTTCGTGAATTGAACCGCTCGATTCTGCATAGATGCGAATTCGCAGTTACTTTAAACTATTCTGTATTCCAACTTACATGATTCGATTTCATATTGTTATTTGGCACGAATTGATATGTTTAAAACGTAGGCACCAAATGAAATAATGACATTTTTAAAAAGAAATTACTATAGAAAATCAAGCAAGTTCATGGTCGATTTTTTCTTCACAAAGTGTGTGAGATATACGTGCATATTATCTTTGTGTGTATCAGCTGGCACTGCGCGTAATGATGCACTCAGAGACAATATGCACGTGAGATAAAAAAATACTATACTAACAGTTCCAAACAATGCTCTGTTAATAAATTTATACATTGACTTTACGGCAATAAGTATTCGATTCGTCAAAAAGTCGATTTGTCATACAAGTCTTCAGTATCGAAATTACTGGCTCGTTTCTAAAGTTTCATTAGTACCTACGCAAAATCACACTCACGAGTACTTTGGTTATACATAAAGCCACATCTGGCAGACAGTATCGGCCTTGAATAATTTAACAGTAATAAAATAAACTTCAGTGAACTTATAACCAAAGGTAAAGAACCAGGACTGATGCTAGAGGCTCTAGTCTAAATCATCTCAAAAATCTTCAGTATCGAAATTACTGGCTCGTTTCTAAAGTTTCATTAGTACCTACGCAAAATCACACTCACGAGTACTTTGGTTATACATAAAGCCACATCTGGCAGTCAGTATTGGCCTTGAATAATTTAACAGTAATAAAATAAACTTCAGTGAACTTATAACCAAAGGTAAAGAACCAGGACTGATGCTAGAGGCTCTAGTCTAAATCATCTTCTAGACTAAGTTTATAAAGAAATAAATTTTATCTTATCTTATCTTATCTATCTCAAAAATTCGGATATAAGTTTAATACACACATACAAATAATCACACTCACAATTGCTCACAAAGCTCCAGGTAACGTTCGGTTGCACACAACGCCACATCTGGCAGTATGGCCCACACAGTGCCCCAAGAAAGGCGACAGGCTTGCCTACACAAAAGGGGTACCGAACCCAAAACTAAAAATGATTTAATGAACAAACCAACTATGGCCAACGACCAGGACAGATGTTAATCAACCGACTTCACAAAAGGAGGAGGTTCTCTAATCGACTGTATGTTTTTTTTTTTTTTTTTTTTTGTATGTATGTTCCGCGATTACTCCGTCAATTATGAATCGATTTTGAAGATTCTTTTTTCGTTAAGAAGGACATACTCCAAAGGTGGTCCCGTATAAATTATACCGAAATTGGTTCAGTACTTTTTTGTTAAAATGATAATTTCATTGGGGATGATATAATAATATCGTCCACGAACACAAAAATAATGTCAATTTTTTTTTTGAACTAGCCCTTACCTAATATGCAATAGTGAAATTTTGGTTAGTAGGTCCAATAGTCAACACATAAACTATGACAAATTATTTTATGAACTTAAGTTAAATAACTAGGTTCATAGTTCATTAACTTACCATTCATTTTGAATGAATGGCAGGCATTTGTAATGAGATATAGGTCTGAGACGTGATATTATTTGTTAACCGACTTAAAAAAAAGAGGAAGTTCTCTATCCGACTGTTTTTTTGTGTTTGTTACCTGATTACTTCGTCAATTATGAGTATTACGACTCGATTTTAATGATTCTTTTTTAGGTACGTCAAGATGAGAGATGGCCCGTATAAATTTTATCTATATAAATTCGACCCTTTTTAAACAAATCAGTAATAGCAAAAAAAACGTTTTAGTTAAAGTTTCAATTAAGTTTTAATGAGCGCCTAGTAGGCCTATCCGTTTTCAATAAAATATACTTTATTTCCACTAAAAATAATAAAATAAAATATTTTTAGCAAAAAAAATAGGACAACCGACTTCAATGCGTGCAAATTTAAACTAAAAAGTAAGAAATAATTTTTTTTTATATGAATTAGTTGAAAAGAGCGTCATAGAAAACCAAGGAAAGTATTGATACACATTTATAATTCTTTATTTATAATTCATACTCCGATATATTTAGAGTCGGTGCCAGCCTAAGCAAAATAAACTTACCTAATAGATACGAACTTGATTAATCCATTTACTATACATAATAATGAATGATGAAGATAAGAAATAATCCGCCGCTCCGTGAAGTTCGAAAATTGCAAACACTATCCTCCTTGGCTAGCTGGCACCGGCTCCAAATATATCGGAGTATGAATTATAAATAAAGAATTATAAATGTGTATCAATACTTTCCTTGGTTTTCTATGACGCTCTTTTCAACTAATTCATAAAAAAAAAATTATTTCTTACTTTTTAGTTTAAATTTGTACGCATTGAAGTCGGTTGTCCTATTTTTTTTGCTAAAAATATTTTATTTTAAAATCATCTCAGCGGTCCGGGACAAAAATTCAGTTTAGTATTAATATCATATTTACATTTATATATTTCCAACATCACCCGTAATCATTGTCGCACGTCGAGTCTTGGTATCATTTTACGTTATCTACCCCAAGCTATCGTTTTACATAGACTTATATAAAGAAACAGATTCCAGTTATTTCTCAGTCGCCTCACGTATGACGCGCGTGTTGGATGAATTGAGGGATGCCGTGCCCACTCCTGTTTACCTCACATGAAACCCCGTATTAAATGTTAAAAACTTTTGCTATTAAGAAATTCGGGGATGTTCGATTAAAATGTAATCCAGGCCAGGCTACAATGTCGCTTAGAAACCCAATTAACATAATCTGATTTCATCAAATCTGCTGAAGTTGATAACTTGGCTGGCCTTTCGAGTCGGATCATAATTAGTTCAGTTCGCTTGGTTACTCTTAAGTTCGGAGTGGGAAGTACTCACATGATAATTTTATACATTATTATTAAGAATTTAAAGATCATCATATCACAAGTCAGGTCAAGTACACACACCATATGTAACATTGTCATATATATAAAAAGTGGGTGGGCGTCTATAAAATGTTCTGGCATTGCAATTGAAAGTTTCTAAATAATAGGTACTAATAATAGAATAATAATATATTTCCACGCTCATACCAATTATCTATCCCAAAGTAAGTATCATTAGATAACGGACATTTATGTACCTATTCATAACAATTTTGGATATTTTTATAAGTATAAACTTAAATAAAAATATTAACAACCATGACTCGCAAACAAATAATTGTGTTCGTCACACAAATATTTGCCGCTACCAGGATTCGAACCCGGACCGCTTGATGTGTAGGCAGCTATACTGACCACTCCACCATGACGGTTTCTCCAGGTTGTTGAGATGGATGAGAGTGCAAGATCAGTCTGGGTTGTCAGTTTTTCTTTTTTGGTTAAGTGAAGATTTGGGGTTTTAGTCTACTTGTATCTAGTCGACAGGCCCATACTGCCATATATGGATTCATGTGCAAATAATTTAATGTTACCTATAATATACTCTTTATTGCACATAAAAAAAATACAATTTTAAATAAAATACAATGTTTGCAAGGGCGGTCTTATCTCTAAAAGAGATCTCTTCCAGTCAACCCATGAATGTGTGTGATAAAATTAAGTTAGGGGACTGTACAGTGCTGCGCAACTTAAATTTTTGACACAAGTACAATAAAAAATACATAAAACTTGTACATACATAGATATATTATATAAATTATAGATATATTATATACTATACAATACCTACAGATAGCTCTTCTTAAAATTGGTTCATTGTTTCCGGAGATTGGCGTGGTAATGAACATGGTAAAACGAAATTTTTATAGAAGATTAAATAAAGATTTGTTGTGCCGTGGTCTATATGATCCTCTAGTTGTCACAGATATCACCGGCCAACATTCAAAACTGTCACGAAAATGTTAATACATGAAAATGTTCTAATATATCTAGACAATATCAAAGACATGTAATGAAAGTAAAAAAAAAACTGTATGCAGCCGCTTACATCGCTTATGCTGGATAAATCTTACGATATAAAAAAAAACTCAAGAAAAGTAGATCGTGAAACGGCTTAGAACATCCACAACGAAGTCTTTTTCTTAGGCTGACTGACTATTCATTTTATCACAACGCTTTTATATTTAAAGAATTTCTGCAGTACTATCACGATCGAGACAGTATTCAATAAACTAATTAAGTACGTTAAATTTGGAATTTAATAAGCATTAAAACTTTATCTATGACTAGCTTCCGCCCGCGACTTCGTCCGCGTGGACATTTACCCCCTTAGGGGTGGAATTTCCAAAAATCCTTTCTTAGCGGATGCGTCATAACATCTACCTGCATGCCAAATGTCAGTCCAGTGGTTTGGGCTGTGCGTTGATAGATCACTATGTCAGTCAGTCAGTCATCTTTGAGTTGATATGAGTATTTAGATTTCATTTGAATAATACCTATGTAGGGTACGCATAATTTTTTGGATTCTAAGCCGTCATTGTTAATATTAAATTACCTCAAAAGATTTTAGGATCACAATGTTTTAAGATTTAAAAGTTAACTTTTACCGTAAAATTACATAGCCCGTTTTCAAAATTCTTTTAGCAGAGAACCACCTTATTCGAGTACCATAGAGCTGGTGCGCTAAATATGATCGTGGCCGAGATGAGATTCGCAAAAGTTGGGCTTAACGGCGGCCACTGAGGAAAATGTGACTACTAATAATAATTTTAAGTTAGTACATCCGTGTATCCTACCTGCGAAAGATTGGAGGACATTCGGGATGAAGCGGAAAGCTAGTATACTTATGTATGGCGGTATTTCGTAGTGACATGAAAGTAAAAATAATTTTGCTATAGGAAAATTGTTTTTAATTTGGACGTTCACACAACGGAGCAGCAAAGGCAAGCACACAATATTAATTTTAAAGTAATAGACAAATAATACACAATATTTTAAAAATGTAATATTTTGACATATAAAATGGTCAGATTGGTAAGAAACTAAAATGATTTGGTGACACGGGGATGGGTAAGAGTCGAACTGCAATATCAACTTTTAAAAGCAATTGGATCATTAATGGAGCAATCATACGATTCCAATGAGTGAAAAAGTATTTGAAAAGAATACTCCAATTATTTTACTAATAAAGCGGTTTTTATTTTCCTCAGTTCTTATGCTTATATACAAGATCAGACCGATGTCCTTTACCGTGAAAACCTTTTAAGCTAGTAAAAGTAGGCTAGTACTGAACTGGCTAGAACTTTAAGCTAGTACTGAACAAAATCCAAGTGAAAAACATCCTTAAACGGACATCTCAACTACCGTAAACAATTTCGCTACTAAAAACTTACTTACCTAACAAATTTTTCCCGAAACCCATTTGCAAGAAAGTAAAAATCGCAAACTGTACGTTGTTACAAAACTCGTAATCCTAAAAACGTCTGTTCCTAATTTCTTTTCCGATTTTAAAAGAGCCATCTTTCATTTACGACGACATTTAGAACAAGAAAATTTCAGGCTTCGACACGAAGTTTTGGCAATTTCCGTACTTTGTGACGGTTTTTTGTGACCCACACTTTGTCGTTAATCTTTCGTACAAAAAGCCCGCCTATGCTCGCAGACTCGTTATAGTAACTGTTTAAGTCGCCAGATTTAAATTGCCGATTTGTTGGGCCAACGATTAAGTTTTTTGAGCAGAATATAATTGGCCATTAACTCCGAACTTATGGAAGAGATAATTTTCTAACTGTATAAGAAGGTTCGTTGAAAAGCTCGTATTTCAGGGCGTACATTACGTACGTATCTATCTGATATTGTGAAAGGGGTTCCACTAGATTTTATATTACGGTTGTAAGGGAACATTCACTCTCTCCATTTGAGGTTATATTCGACCCAAATTTGTCCAAATGCGGACACATTTTCGACATCTCCCAGAACACTTTTCTTTTTATTGGAATGTATATTTCAGAATTTTCATCTGTAAGTACAGTACTATAGAATTTTATTGCTAATGAAAATGTACATAAAGTAAAGAGTACATGTTGTGTATATGTACACAATATGTAACAATTACCTAGCTTTATTCAATTACGAAAATTAGGCTACAATTCTTTTTGGATTTCAATTTCCATTTTAGACAAGTTTACAGCCTTTTAATAAAAATGTTACTGGTTTTGCAACTTTTTTATCCGTAGCATCGGTTTCCATAACGGAAATTGGTATAATATATTAGGTACTGGAAATTTTATGTTTCCCAGGTTTTTATTGACCCATATATTGGGCTTAAACCACACTGAAAATATTTTACAACTTTTATGTTCATAAGTATGTGCTTTATAGATGCTTGAGTTAAAACTTGATAAGGCATGTTAATTCATAAACATATTATGTTCAATATTGGAAAAGTTGCAATCGAATTATTTCGAAATAGCATCGTATATTTTTCTCTGTAAAACCGACATAAAATATTCATTTTAACTTCTAACCATACTGTGGTCTAGTGTCTCGCCCTCTTTCAACGTTCAGAGATCCGGGTTTCGTGGCCAGGGGAATACAAATTTTTGGTCAGTTCGGTTAATGGTAGGACTTTTTTACGGTAAGGGAGATGGTGGGATTAGGGAATAAAGCTCCTCAGAGCACTCGCCGTGGTACGACGGTAGAATGCGCTCAAAGACGCAACATTGCGACGCAATTGGAGAGGCTCAAGATGGTTAGTCACCTCTTCGATTTAACGTCTTATCATCATTTAAAACATTATGTGAGATGAAGATGAAAGCTTCACCGTCAAGTATAAAAAAAACAATTAATATTTTTGGAAATCATTCTAACTAGATCCCACACACTTTATTCATTTCTCGAACTATTACCACAATAAACCAAAAATATACACATAATAATTATATACCAACAGAGATTCGTTTAAGATAGCTGTGTTACAGTGTAAATAAAATTGTGGTCACTGAAAACAGAAGGATAACGTTTGATTTATCCTAAGACCACGCGATATTGCAATCAGTCAACTCTTGACAATTTGTTTAGTAAGGTAATAGGTCGAGAGCTAGTACACATTTTTGGGGAGGCATTTGAAGCAAGCTGAATACTTCTCATATAACTCTCTTATAATTCCCTAACACGGAGCTGCATACCGGCTGGAAAGTACACCAACCTACAGAAAACGAAGGATACATCAACCCTATGTCTTGGTAGTTGCAAATTTCTTTATGTAAAAAATATACATGAGGTAATCTGAAATTTTATACCTTTAAACTGAAAATTTAAATGATTTAAAAATAAATTATCCAGCTTATTTATGTGGACCTTTAATTTTGCCAGATACTTGCAAAACTATTTATTGCCGTGCGCCTACTATAAATGACAGATGGCCTCAATGACATTTTTTGCACAAAAAATTGCAACTTTGTAGAAAAGGGTTGATGTAGCCCCACTACGTCCCAGCCGGGTCTGCAGTTCTCTGTTTGGGTAAGACAGGTTATAAGCTTGCCTCAAATATCTACCCAAAAATGTCTGCCAGCTCTCGGAATATAATGGTTCTGTAAAAGATTGTATCGTTTAATAGCTTTTAAAATTGACCCTGTATATAAACTTTTCACAGTGCTGTAGTTACGCTACGAACTTTGACGGAGTTTATTAATATTTGAAAAGTAAAATTCTTCTCCTATATTCTTCCTACCCTGATCGCAATTTATTTGGGATCAGTGTAATACGTCAACATAAATTTTGGATTATAAATGCTGTTGTAGGAGGTAACTCGCCACTCCCCAAGTGGCGGTGGCGCGTCCACCACCAATTTATTTACAAAAATGTTCAGAAACAACCTTCCAAAGCAAAACTATTTCGTTCGGATCTTAGAAGTGCAAATTTCAAAGATTTGATGAAACAATGTTTACCATAAAAACATAAGCACCAAGCGCTGACAAATTTCGACAGCGAAAACAGTGCCCTGGTGGCGTGTGGTCAACGCAGCCGCCCGGATTGCGGCATTCCCGCCCACCTGGAGCAGATTGATTTTTTTCAGCGTATTTTTTCTAGTTTTAAAACTATTTACGCGTTTGTATACGCAAAAATTATTCCATAACCTTCCAAGGCTTAGAAAAGATAGGTTTGAGATTATAAAAAAATGTAACCATTTCTGGCCCCACTGTGCATGTAGGTTGCTTTGAAACTATTACCACAGCGTAAACATATACAGTGGTTCAATGACTTTGAAATAGAGGGAAATGCTGCTTTTGTCTAAACAGCATACAGTACAGTGGACTAGCGTCTACCAAACGAGTGTATGGCAGTTTGGTGGTGCCACCGGGCCCTCTCTTATCCCGCGTCCCCCTCACCATTGTCCTGTATAGACATGCTCGTTGTTCGATTGTATGGACATTATATAGGATGTGCTAACCATACCAAGAGCTTTCAAAAACTTCTACTGAATTTCATATCAATATAGAAAATTATAAGCATTTGTGAAACTATCCAGTCTTTAATGTCCGTATAGAAAACATCTCGCAAAGTTTCACGGGACGGCGCTTTCGGCTGTCACGGTAGAGACCGAGACGCGGGCATCACAAACCATTTACCGCGATCAATCACGGGTCTGACCTAGCATCCCTGCTTATATCACTTTACGGAAATTTTCGCTGAGACACCCTCCAAAAGTCAGGGTGCTTTTTGGGGATCTGACTGTCACTTTTTCATATTGAGGAGTGAATCAAAATGAAGTGAGTTATAAAAGTTACAACTTCGAGCATAAATCTCACTTCAAGTTCGGAGCTATTTGTATCATAATCACTAGTTTTTTTGTTCACGTTTGAATATTGAGTTACATTCATAAATTGCTTAAGGTTACGTCTAAAGGTGACCGTTTACCATCAAGAGGGTCGTATGCTTGTTTGCAAACTTTATTAATAACACTAAATCAACTTTCGTATTTTTTGTTGTATAACTTGGAAAATACACTTAAAGTTCTGACTAAACAAATCACAATTTCTCCTCTGTTGGTCTCTCAGTGACTATTATAATTTAATTTAAGAACTTACCCGAGTTTAAATGGAGTTTTGGCTGCAAATCTTGATTGATGGCTCGTACGAAAGGACACAAATTTTCTTCCAAAGGGAATTAACACTGTAGGGGCATCGTGGTAGAATTTGTTTTTTCATCGTAGTGCATCAAAAGTTGATTCCTTTGTAAAATTATTGAAAGTTCAATTTATAATAATATTGAAAATTTAAGTCTATATAACCCGCTTATTTTTCATATTCCAAGGGAGGCAAAGAAGCATTTACAGTCCTTATTAGAATTAGTATATAACGATAAAAAGTGCAGACTATTTAGAAAAAAGTGCGTTTACAGCAGTGGATTGTTTGTTCCAGACGCGTGATTTCAGATTTCAGTTTTTATGGTGGTAATGTTAAAGTAGGATAGAAATAGTATAACCAGGTTAAAATTATGGTGAAAATTAAGAGGCGAATCGACTCGACTTGGTTTGCCCGACAAGGTAAAGGTAACACCAGACTTGCATCATCTAGATGCCAGTTTCAAACCCAACCATTGCCCCGATTAAATACATAGAATAATATTACCTGACACAAGCCGGAAAAATTGATATAGAACAAGGTTGTCCAAAGCCAATTATTATACATTTTCTTCACTATTCATGTAAGGTCTTGCGTGGAATAATGCTCGTAAGAATAGGAGAGACCTGCTTTATACCTTCTCGCCTATTCATCAGATAGCAGCAATCTACAATAGGGCAATGTAGTGATTTCAAGTGCCTATAATATAATATTATATTTACACGCTCACACTAATTATCTAACCCAAATTACCTAAGTATCTTTAAGAACTTGTGTTATACATTTTCTAAAGTTTTTCACCCAGCGTAGCAGATAACACTATCGAAATTAAGAGGAGAGATAAATGCTCCACTAGAAAATTATAAATAGTTATGCATTTTGCTAGTCATTAAATTATGCGACTGATAAGAATATCTATAATACTGGAGTTATTGGTTCGTACGTTCGTGTCTTTCTAGTTTATGTGGTTGATGATCAGAATAGTCAAAATAACGCTATTTCTGACTTCTTTATTTTAACATAAAACAACATAAAATTAAATAAACTAAAAAGACTTTATAATTAACAGATAATATGTTAATTCGAACGGTAGCTATCTTCATAATAACACCGCCATTTCTAAACTATTACTAAACAACAACCGGTAAAGCTTATGAGAATATTTGTTTGTGTGTTACAGATAGACAGCCTTTCATCAAATATGGACATACGTGAGCCAGACAGTGAAGCAACTAACGATCTCCGGGGAAATGGACTGAGTACCCTACAATCAACAATAAGGCACCGTCTCCACTAGCTAACTCTCGTTAGAGTGTAATCAATGGTTTGGAAACTCTTTATAAAATATTGTTTCAATTGCGGACGTGTGTTGCGTTTGAACAGAATAGCAAGCACTGGAGCTTGATTCTGCAAAAATGATTAACACTAGAGTATTGTAATTATTAAGTTATTTCTGTTTCTGCCTCTTTTATGACTAGCACTGGACTACTTTGACTTCCTCTTATTGAGATTGCAACATTTTAGGATTTGCCATTTTGCATTTGTAAAAATTCAACATTGTGTTCCGTAAGGTTTATTATGAGCCAGCGCCAATGCGCACTTGTGAATTTTTAGTTGGCCCACAGTTTGATCGGGAATCAGCATGGAGCTGTGTGGCGGTGCGTGCATTAACAATAGAAAAATCGCAAACCACTGCCCGATTCCTTTGCAATCAAACTATTGGTCAATCGCGTAATATGCATGAAGTACTATGCGAGCGCACGCACTGTATTCATAGCGCCACCGTTCACTTGCGATTTTTTAGTTGGCCGTAGTTTTATCATTAGGAAATCAGTATGCAAGTAATATAGTGGCGCCGCACTTACGATTAAAAAAATCTCACGATCAAACTATCGCAAACCACTGCCCGATTTCTATGCAGTTGAACTGTTGTACAACTATCAGCTGATCTTGCACTTTGAATGAAGTACTATGCAAGCGCAAGCAATGCAATGAACTAAACTATCGCACAGCTATAAAGTTGAGTCACAATTGTCTAACGATAGTGACTATACTATCGGCCGACTAAAAATCACGGGTTTGTGGAGGCGCTTGGTACTTTGCTACAGCGTATTATATTCCTGAGAGTCTCAGACCCACTGCTGAGACACAAGGCCTCTCCTTGTCATCGAAGGAGGTTTAGGCAGTACTCCGCCACGCTTGCCCAATGCGGATTGGTGGATGGAGTATAAGGTGATCAATACTTTGCTGATCCATTGGTCGCCTTCTACGACACCCATTGAAGGTAATGAGGTGATGCTATTTAACTCTGCCGACATCACATCCCTGAGAGTATTTACTCAAAATTACTTTGTTGAAAATAACAAATTAAACGTGATGCCAAAGGTTTTAGGTCATCTACTTCACTTAGATTCACGACTTAATTTGTTCAACTTATATTTAATTTGGTTCAAAATGAGGCAAACATTACCTACAATAATTAATATTGACAAAAGTTAGGTAATCGTACAAATTCAAGTTACAACGACAGGTGAGGCAAAGGTCGCTCACAATACTCCGACATCGTGTTCTATCTTGGGCTATGTGCTTCGCTTCAGATTATGAACTCTCAACGTCACAAACACTAAATTGATTTTTAGGGTGGTCACGTGCCCGCTTTGCCTATGGTATCCATTACAGGACGTACCTAGGCGTGTGATCATGAGGTCTCCTAATGATGTGATCAATCCATATCCACTTAAGGGAAGGGATCTACTGTCCAATCAAAATTTCACCTGTGGAAAAACTTAAAAAAGAAATGAAGATATATCCTACAGCTTTAAGACACTAAAGATATATTTGTATGACTAATGTGTTGGGAACCTGCAACGAAAGTAAAGATTAAAGTGGGAATTGGAAAAAATCGCTTACATGGAATTAAAAACTATAAATAAATAAATATAAGGCTCTGTCAACAACGTTCACCATTGTAGCAGCATGCCAAGTTCCAGTAAAACTATTAATATATTCAAATACTACAGTGAGTTTAATTGGGGTAAAAGTCATTAAAAGAGATTGGTATCCTTAATATTAGCTGTTTTCAATTATAATGTCCAGTGTCGACAGCTTAGACGTAATTAAAATGATAATCCTAAATCGAAATTAGTAATAAAATCACAAGAAAATTGCGAAATTAATTCGGTAGACCATATCGCATGTTCTTTATTGTTGGCTTTAACAATGCTTTTCCTGGGCTCCGACAATTAATATATCCCGTATATTTCGCAACGCAAGCTGTTTACCTAAATTTTTATCGGTCGAACGCTGTACGATCCACGGCCGCATGTCGCAAGCACTTGTTCGCGTAAATTATGAGCCGGGCAGACGCCTAACTTGCTGTTTTTGTTTCCAAGATTAACGATGAACAACGGCGCTCGAAAAAACATGTCACAGAAAACGGATATTGCCCAAAAGTTTACGGTATAAATTTTCTTTTGTTCACTTTTATAGAGTTTTATGTAAATAATGAAGCAGCTCTTTTATGGTTTCGCCGCTACTCGAGCCACTCCGTGCTAAGTTCGATGTGAAAGTTTCAATCTTTTGTGGGGCGAAATGCAATCTTTGTAAGTCTTGAATATTGTGCCAAACAAAGCCGCGACAAAAAAGAAAAGTGCTAGATGTTTAAGAACTTTAATAAACATCGCTATTGTTTCGTTTGTGTCAGATAAAACCTTTAGAAAGTTTAGTCTTGAATGCAATTAAATTATTTAATATAAACAATTATACTACCAAACGCTCCTGTCTGCTATGTCTCGAGTTAATATTAGTAGTTCGGGTTCGGTCCCTAGGGATACAAACTTGAACAGTAAGTAGATAATCAAAATGAAGAGTAAGTTCACTAAATGAGAACTTCGCCCATAAGACGTAAATACTTTAAGAATTTTACATGTCTGTGTGTGTCTTTTAATGAATTTAGATAATAAGATTTAATGAATAAGGTGATCAATACCCATTTGCTGATACATTGGTCGCCTTCTACGACACCCATTGGAGGAAATGGGGTGATGCTATTCTACTCTCTAAATCTGAGGCCAATCGACTGCTCTCCATGTACCTCTCTATCTCCTTCTATTTCTCTGTTGATCCATCTACTTTTTCAGTTGACTGGTAATCGGCTTGGGTGGTGGTCGAGCTAGTTTTAGGTCTGCCCACCATCTTATTTAGTTCTTACAATTTCTTATTTTAATGTTCCGGCATTTTCGAGATCAATAGTTACTCGTTAATCAACACCATTGTATAACTATCCATGTTTATGGACTGAATATGAATATGAATAGTCAGTTCCTATGTCTGCTAGTTAGGGTCAATATGCGCTTCCACGTTCTCCCTATCTTTTTGTGTTAATTGGTTGGCAGATAAGCATATGACAACCTGCCTGGGCTTGAAACCTCGCCCAGGCCGCTGGTAGTGCTAAAACCGACACTGCACAGAAGTTTCAGGGCCTTACAGCTGCTGTCTTTTCAAACTGACTAACAGGCCGATCTTGGCCGCTAGCTTGTAATTCAAATAGTCTCGTCTATCTATCTTGCTCTAATATTATCGTTAGTATTTACACACAATCGCCTGAAAACACATCACATCATCTAAACACATCACCTGCGATTGTGAGATTAAAATATAGTATTTTATCTCTAGGCGTCAGGCTGATAACCTGTCACTTTATTGGCGCAAAGCATGGGCCATAATGTCAGAGGTGGTTTTATGGGATTCACTACTCCATTTCGAAAAACGTCTCGTCGAATTACAATTCATCAATGACAACTAGTCGATTATTTGTTTGAACAATGCGGTATCTACCCGAAAGTTGTTACGTCGATGGTTCATTTCATCGAATGTCTTTAAGTCGACAGTTTAAATGATCGGAATACTGTAGGTCGACATTAAATTTTGTCGATAGTTTATTTCTCTTAATTACTTTTGATCGATATGTCAAATGATCGATTTATTTTAATTAGATATCACATTTTGTCGATAATGGCTGGGTTTTTATATAACGGCTTGGAAGAAATTTGACATGCAGATAGGTATCATAGCCTTGGTTGACTGCAAAAAAAGGATTTTTGACTGATAAATATAGCCCGCACAGTCTGCATAACAGGTAAAGAAACGAAACACAGATCTATTGAATTAGTATTAGTATTATTTTTGATTACCTACGTTGCAACTGAATGTTAAAACAAATAATAGGGTAAGGCGGGTAGATTAAAATAAAGTTGTCAAGAAAACGCCTGAATCTTACTTTGTATCAAACACTTCAATTTATTGCTATGTTTACATTTACCATCGATCAAATAAGGCTTAGACTTATTTAGCCATCGATCAAATAAGGCATCGACCTATTGTCATTCGATGAAGTACTTTTCGATAAATTATACCATCGGTGGAGAGTTGATTTATATGAAGATCAAATGTTCTTCTAAATGTTGTGCAGTCGATTAATTTAACGTTCGACTTATTATACTTTCGACGAGGTGTCATCGATGAATTGTAATTCGACGAGATGTTTTTCGGAATCGAGTAGTGAATCCGGCTTTATGTGTAACCAAAGTCCAAATGTAACCTGAAGCTACTGCTCCCTTTTAGGACTGTGAGCGTGATTGTATGTCTGTATCTCACAACTATCTGTTTTTATTGTCGTAGAGATAGAACATATTGCCACCGCCATACAAAGGACAACTATAGGTTTCCTGAGAGAATAGAGTTGGATTTACCCAACTGTTACTATCCTGTGTCGAAAGTTTCAATAGAGCATAGTAACTGCTTAAAAAGCGTCGGTGGCGTAGTGCGTAAGAGCGTCGTCTCCCACCCGGGAGGCACTGGTTCTATCCCCGCCATGTACCAATGTGTTTTCATATTTTTAATTCATATGTACGTTTAATCGATGCTTTTACGGTGAAAAAAAAACATCGTGAGGAAACCTGCACACACTTATGAAGAAATTCTTAGGTTGTGTGTGAAGTCGACCAACCCGCACCTGGCCAGCGTGGTTGACTAAGGCCTAATAATCCCTAATGTGGGGTAGGCTCGAGCCCCTCGGTGGGGACATTATATGAGCTGATGATGATAGTAACTGCTTACCATTGTACTTTCGTCAGCTTTGTTTTATGCATATAACCACATTACCCTGTCTTGTTAAGGGTGTGCACTCGATTTACGTCAAAATTGACACATTTTGTGAATTTTTAAGACTTAATTTTGAAGCGATGTGACTTTGCAATGAAATTTAACAATATAGGAAGATTGGTTCACGATTAAAACTGCTACAGAGAGATATTTTAATTTACAATTATAGTTTTGCAAGATAAGGAAAATTTTATAGCGCAGTTTTACGAAAATGCAGTTTGGAGCTATCTTTCAGATTAAATACGAGCATTATAATAGCAAACAATACTTTGCAAAAAAAGTGTTTTCTAATAGAAAATATACTATTATAACAAAAAAAATATAGATTACATATTAAAAATGGATACTATGAATTAAAAAATTGGTGAATTTTAATTAAGATTTTAACAATGTTTTTTAAATTATACATTTAATATACTTCCTCTATTATAATAAATATAATGCTATACAAAATAACGATATTATAACATTGTTAAATTCAATCAGATAATTTAAATCATTATTTGAAAAATGGTCTGAATCCGAGCTCGCGGTCATTTTTCGATCGTAGTAACGTACACCCTGGGTCCTCCCAGCTACTGGACCTATGCTCTGCGAGGAATGTCTATGCGTTCACGGGTTCACATAGACATATGTAACTAACAACAATACAGCAAAAAAAAACTTGGTACTTCGATGGGCCGTGTGATGCCGGCAGAGTATAGAATAGCATTCCGCATTGGGCAGGCGTGGTGGACTACTGCCTAAACCCCCTTCGATGATAAGGAGAGGCCTTGTGTCCAAGCATTCGATGGATGCACGCTCTTAAGAGGACTAACATGCAATTTGCGAACGATCGTAACGCGTAAATTTGTAAAAATTATGACCGTAATTTTGTAAAAACATAATTATGTAACTAGACTGACAACACAAATTAGTATTAGAGCATTGCAAAATTTGTAGGTTAATTTTAGTCAATTAAAAAAATTTGAAAATAGGTCTTACTAAAATAAATAAGTGACATACCTACCTAGTTGGAAAATTAATGTAGCTTTTTTAATAAAACTTTATTCATATTGTAGATTTCCACATTTCACCTTGACGAGGTCGATGGTGACATAATTCTTACACCGACACCAAATAAATTGTTATCAGGGTAGGAAGACATAGTTCGCTTGTGAGAATACTGGTTCGCAGTAAAAAATATTCAATCTCTTTTAAAAAGAAATTACACGCGCCAAGATCAACCTTATTAACAGTTCCCAACTAGCTTCTCTATGGAAATTTTCATCACTTTAAAGCGTAATAGCCCCGCAGCTTAACTACTTACATGACACGAAGTAAAATGAACCTTTTAGTAAGCGATACCCTTACTGACGTTGAACCCACAGCTCGTTAACTCAATAACGTTTAGTTCGGAGTTGCTGCCCCCCGTTTGATAACAAGCACTGAACTAGACCATGTACCTATAAATGAGATGAACATTAGAAGTTCTATTTCACAAGTTGGCTGCGAAATTTATAATTGAATTTAACATAAATCCTTTCTTGAAATAGGCATTTTTCGTTATTTTCCGTCCATTTTGAATGTTACATAATATATTAATAGTATGAAAGGAGCACTCTTCATAATCCGAATAGAGAATGAGAGAAAACAGACTCGAAGGCACTAAAAACGGCAAAGGATTAAAAATTATTTTTTTATTCTTTTCTTGTTCCATTTGTCATGTTAGGGACGGATTTTAAAACTGTTATAGCGAAAGAAATATCCCTTTATTAGAAGTTGCGTTGTTTTGATGAATGTACAAGAGACGCAAAGCAATTGAAGTATATGAGTCTAAGTTATTATAAATAAAACTTTGTTCTTGATGCAAAAAGTGGTTCTAAAATTTTGTGTTAGTGCTTATTATTTTATTAATTAATAAACTCAAAAAATATATATTAATATACAGGTATTAAAATGAAGTTGTCAAATTTTTAATTATTGAAACTACCACCGGTTTGTACATAATGTAATAATGTTTTTTATTAATTATAAAATACTGTAGATCATATTTCCAAGATTTTTGGTAGTGCTTTATTATTTTATTAACGTCTTTTATAAATAAACTTTAAAAAATATCTATTATTATACATACAAGTATTAAAATGAAGTGGTCAAAATATTAAAATAAATGAAAATGTACATAATGTAATAGTTTTTTTTATAATTATAAAAATACGCCGCTTTAAAGTTAATTAATATTTCTAATCAAGTGACATTTAAAAAATAACAAAACAGAATAGATTCTGATAACACCAAAATAGTCAATTAATTATCAATAGGTTTATCAATGTACGAGTTTCTATTTTTATATAACTTGGCATTAATTTAACCGCATTATTATTGTTTGTTCTTCTAGAGTTTTAGTATACTATATAAATAGCTAGCGTATAACTATGACGCCGGAAACAAAGCTTTTCAAGGGAAATTTAATATCTCTTCTAATCGGGCATTGTTAGAGCCCAGAAACTTCCTTTAAGAAGACACCAATTTATCTTTACAAATAGCCAGATGTATTTATATTTAATAAAGGCAAATTGAGCACTGAAATGAAAGTAAGCGAGTTAGCGTTAACCATCAAAATTTAATATACGCCATGAGGCATATTTTCCCATCAAGAGAGCTGGAATCACAATTCGAGAGGACTATTATTGCGTTTTTGTTTTCCATTTGTACGTTTTACGGTTACGACTCTGGTCTGGCGACTGGCCTGGGGCATAAGAAGACGGGTCCCGTTACACTGTTTAGTAATAGAATATTTTCTTTATTATATCCTACTAATATTATAAACACTGGAGATTGTATGGATGTATGTGTAAAAACTCATATTTCACAGTTTCTCTTGTTATTCGACTTTACAAAAAAAAGCTTTGTAAAATTATTCGTATCCTGCATACCTTGATGCTCATAACAGTTCAGATGTACCTACAGGTGAATTTTATCAAGTGAGCCTTCAGGGCCAAATACTATTCTGCATAATATGGAATATCTAAAAATGCTCCAAGGAATCGCGAGCCCGATTTTGATGAAAACAGAAACTGCATCATTGGATTGATAGATAAAAATTTAATGATCATCGCTTTGATTATCGCTTCAACAAAGGTGGAACATATTTTATTAAAATTTAAAATTTTCCAATATTTCCCGTATATCATTATTTCCCAGAAATCCTTATTAACAACAATATCGAATGGTATAATAATACAGGCTGTGTTTTTTTTCTTCAAAATCATTGGGTTCGATTCCTGTGTAGGATAATTGATTTTTCAAAAATCAAATGATGCAGTTTTTCATCAAAATCGGGGTCACGACTTTTTTGAGCATTTTTCGATATTCCTTATAGTTTAGGATTTGACCCTGAAGGCGCACTTGAAAAATTCACACTGTATATATAGCAAACTGTGGATCGGCAATGTGAAAGAACATACTAACGCGTATTTTATTAGATTATGAAATATAGAGGAAACCATTTGACGTACACGCAGGCGGCCTATGTCGGCCTGTCAGTCACGTAGAAAAGACAGCAACTGTTAGACAGTACTATTTTTCATGCACACATGCGAATTACTCAGGCATTGGTGTATTTTTTGGTCTCGCCCTAGTCAATCCCCCGACAATCCATAAACGTCAGTAATTATAAATCTATGGTTCAAATACAGTTAGTCCAACTATATTAGTACTGCACGTCGACTGCACACCAACTGCAAATTGGCAGTTGGAATACAATGTCAACCCTCTTGATGTGTTATGTTAAGCTAATTCAAGTTTACAATTGTTTCTTTGCAATGTAATGACAAAAATAGTTATTTGTTCAACAAGTGAGCAAAGTTATTTTTTGCTGCGAGTGCCGATACTTAGTCACAAACCAGCGAAGTAGTCTAGAATTGAATCACGAGCATAGCGACTACTGAGCGCAGTGAGTGATTTAAAGGCACGAGACCAAAAATAAAAATGCTCTTGTGTGAAACATACAACTTTTTTTTAAATAAAAAAGCCACCTTCAAACAAATGTAAAGACTAGAAAAAATACTCTGATAAAAATTTACCTGCCCCGAGATAGCGAGAGAGGCGAGAAGATTTTTTTCAGTGTATTTGTTATAGTTTTAAAAAAAACATTTACGCGTTTGTAAACGCAAATATTATTCCATAATAAAAATAAAAACACAAAAAAATTATGTTTACAAGAATCTTTATGTTTATAAGAATTATGACAAGTTTATTTTTTGAGGTCAGTGCCAAAGATAAGTGACAACTTTTAAAATTTTTCGAAAATTTGCTTGCCACACCCGGGAATCGAACCAACTAAAATCTGTAAAATTACATCCTTTACTTTTATTGCATCGATCGTTAGGATATAGATAAATTAAATGAAAGGAAAGCCATGAAACCCTTAATTATTTTATTTATTTACATAAAATGGTAAACTAACTAATTAGTTGCTCGAAATGGGCTCCATTCTCTTGTATACACAAATTTATTCTTCTAACAAATTCATTTCTAGTAACCTTTAATAACGTGTTGTGGTGAATATTATGAATCGTATTCTGACCTTCAACCCTCAACTCATTTACATTAGCATAAGATTTAAGGTAAATTTGATTTTTTACATATCCCCATAAGAAAAAATCTAAAGGGGTGAGATCTGGTGATCTCGCATGTCATCTGATTGTTCCGTTTGTACAGTCGACCAAATTGAATCATGACCCACCTTAAGATCATTTTCCTACAGTCACTCTATACAAAGTAGGATGAAATTCGCTTGAACGTACATTTCTAAGTAACGAACCTGTTATCAATTTGTTAGACACTGACAGTGTCTAATAAATATGGCTTTTTAAAATTTGTTCAGACTTCTACTTGACATCTGACACATAACGTCATTTTATTTTTAAAAATATAATAGTTATTCCATTTTCTCAGTAGTGAAAAGAGTTTAGATTATGAACCACATCTTATTTAAAATTCCAATTTCGACTTTAGTGCAGTGATAAGAAAGATTAGATTTGCATAGATCTCTGACCTGTAATGACGCATTTTTATTCATATTTAAAACGTACTAAGTGCAACACGCATGATAGCGAAGAAAACCTAACTAAATATATGATTTTAAAGGAATGATCGGTCAAGTGGGTCATGATTCAGTTGGTTCGACTGTACCTATCCAGGTATTAAAATGGTTATTTATGTAGGCAGTAGTGATTTTGCTGTTATGGGCTGGAGCACCATCTTGCTGTAGAATAATTTGGTATTTGTAATTATTAAACAATATGTGAATAACAAATGAAAATCTATTTTCAAATGTAACATTCCAAATTTAAACTACCTCATACGCGCAGTTATGTCGCATCTAAGAAAGGAGTCTGCATTACAAACACCAACAAATTGCAATCGTGTTATCTAAATAATACTTATTTCGTCATTTTAATGTACTTATAAATGACGTCAATGATAATATTAACTACTAACATGGATAGCAGATGGATCTTTGAGTAAAAGTGCTTTAATTTGACCCATTGAATTTATAAGTCCTTTTTCATGGCTTTCCTTTCATTTCAATTATCAAGTTTGTTGGAGAGATTTCGTCTTTATAAATGACCCTAACGATCGATGCAATAAAAGTACAAAGTGTAATTTTTACAGATTTTAGTTGGTTCGATTCCCGGGTGTGCAAGCGAATTTTCGAAATATTTTGAATGCAGCTTTTTTTTTTTCAAAAATAAAGGAATGTTTCCTTTGAGTACAATTCAGTATTAAGAATACTTTCCCTTCAGGTGGCATTACAAAATTCCACCCTGTATATTGCGTCGTAAACTATCTATTTTTATATTAAAAAAAGTCAACTCACTGCTCGCCGAATGCGCGTTACACCACGGTGTCACGCTAGAATCCTAAAGCAATAACAACACAGCCACGACGTCCGGTCGCACCATTAACTACTGCATTATCTCGTCTATTCTCTTTCCAAATATTTGAACACTAGCTGTGCCCGCGCGACTTCGTCCGCGTGGATTCTCCGTTTGTGCAACATTTTTCATTGATGCTCAAATCCTATTAGTCGTAGAGTGATGTTATAGAGGTATATAAGCCTATATCACGGTTTCTTAAAATGTGCGTCGCGACGCCCTGGGGTGTCGCGGTTCTATCCCAGGGGCGGGCGTCGTGAGACGATCCACATAGAATGGCTGTCTAGCTAGCTTAGCGAGGTAGTAGAACGAAAATAAATGTAGACAAAGAAATGTAAGTCGCGATTGCTAAACTTAAACCTGGTTTTGAGATGCTCCGTTTTTAAAATAAGAAAATACACTGAAAAAAATCGACCGTCCAGCGCGGGCGAAAAAATCGAATAGGCATCTTTACGCTACCGGGACATTGCTTTCGCCGTCGAAATTTGTCGGTGCTACTTTATGTTTTTATGGTAATTTTTTTTCAGTCTTTATAATTTTAAAATATTTGCGCATTCGTTAACGCCTAAATAATTCCAAAAAAGCTATGTTTTTGTTTTTGTAGGGATGTACTTAACTTGGCTGTTACTATAACAGGGGGAGGGCTCGTAAAAATTGGAAAATTCCTAAGGGCGTCACTATGAAAATAAGTTTGAGAAACTCTGGCATATAGTGTTCCTCGATAAATAGACAATCATAGAATTTTTCAATTTGAATCAGTAGTTCCCCTTTGTAGGATTCTGTACCCAAAAGGTAAAACGGGATCCTATTACTAAGACTCCGCTGTCCGGCTATTCTGGTGCCGCTCGCTGTAACAACAAATACTAATAAATATAATAAAATAAATATTGAAGGGGCTCCCATAAAATAAGCGTGACTTTTTTTGGTCGATTTTGATAACGGCAACATATAGACGCTTGAAGTATTCACAGAATATTTAGTTATATTATTCACTTTTAAAATAAGTAATTAAATCAATATGAAATTAATATTTAAGGGGGCTCAACAACAAACGTGTTTTATTTCTCGGTCTTATTAACGATAACAGGTAGAAACTTGAAATATTAACATAATATTTAATTTAAATTTCAAATAATTTTTGGAAATTTTTGATAAAATCTATGGCACAGAACCCTTCGTTCGTGCGTTCAACTCATTTTAGGCGGTTTTTTTTTGCATTCTATCTTTGATGACCTTGAAGTCACCAGGGCTTTTAGTAAAGGAGAGGACCTCGATGGGTCCTCAAGCTTTAAGGTCGAATCACTCTAAAGAGGATTCCTGACCGGTGACCCTCGGAGGTGTCTCTGAACCTATTAGTCTCTAATGCGTCCGAATCTGACGGGATCAGTAGTTCCTAAGATAAGCGCGATCAACTAAACAAAAAAAACAACTCAGTATAGATGCGTGCGTAGTACTTGATCATTATTTAGCTGCGGAGTTATGTTAAAACTGTAATATCTCTGAAGATATTCATTGAAATCTAATAATGTAAAGAACAATTTTGTACAAAATTAAATACTTGTGATGAATAAAGTATACATTTTGATAAGGAATAATATGATTTTTACAAAAATACCTTCGCATCTAACGCATTATTTTAGAACAAATTTTATTAACTAAAATAGGTTATAGCGAGTCAACCTTAAGAGATAGATAAATGCTGTCTAGAACTTTTTTTAGAACTTTTACAGGAAAATAATTCCGTGATACATGATTTTTGCGTAACTTTAACCGTTTACCCAGCGCACGCAACAAAAGCTCTGAAAATCAATATTTATTATTTTCCGTTTATTTCAAACTATGATATCTCTTAAGATATTCATTGAAATCAAATGAGGTAATTAACAATTTTGTTCAAAATTAAATGCTTATGATAAATAATGTATTTATTTTGATAAGGAATAATATCATGCATACAAAAACACCATCGCAATAAACTTTTGATTAAAAAAAAATTTGATCACCAAAAAGAAAGGTTATAGTGAGCCAACCATAAAAGATAAACATATGCTATCGCGGACTTTTTTTTAGAAAATTTAATGGAGAATAATTCTGTCATACATAATTTTTCCGTAACTTTAACCGTTTACGCAGCGCACGCAGGGAAAGCTTTGAAATGAAATATTTTTCTCCCGTTTTTGCAACATTCTTCATTAATGCTCAGCTCCTATTGGACGTACCGTGATGTTATATAGCCTATAGCCTTCCTAGATAAATGAACTATCCAACGGAGAAAGAATTTTTCAATTTGAGTCAGTAGTTGCTGAGATCTTAGGGTTCAACCAAACAAACAAACAAACAAACAAACAAACAAACTCTTCAGCTTTATTATTAGTATAGATTTTATTTTCCGCACTGGAACGATGTTCAACTAAATTTTAGATTAAAATATTTATACATTGTAGTTCCAACTTTAAGTGCTTTGGGGATTGTGTAACATTTATATAAATTAAGTACATATGTGCTAGTCATTTTAATTTTGTCATCACTTGCATAAACATAATATATTTATGCTGGTGATGACAAAATTAAAATTAAAAATTATGTACAGACAACAGATCAATTACCCAAAATTATCAATTTAACAACTTAAATTTTTCCAATTTTATTGTTTTTTATAGCTTGATCTGTCGTCATATGTACACAATTGAACAAAACTGAAACTAGTACTACTTGAACATTCATGTTTGTGAAAATAGTCAGAAGGGCGAGGAACCATACCTCCCCATACCATATACAGAGATTAGAGAATAATAAACTCAAAAAATGCTTACAATAATCATTTACGGTACAACCCTGTTACTTTTACAAATTTGCGTTTTTTCGGAAGAGGCACTTGAAATTTTTTGGTGCTATTTAAAATAATAATACTTTTTATTAAGGCCAGGTGAATAGGTTTTATTTAGACGTACTTTTAACTTTGTAATTAGTCAAACAAAAAACTTTTAAATGTTAATTAACATACTATTCTATTTATTCGAAGTGTGTCGTCCACTCGGTTGTGACGTTGTGGCACTAACATAAACATAATAATGTAATTGTGACACAGTAAGCTACCCTCTCAATTTTTATTCAACAATATTCTTCGCCAGAATTTTTCATCAAGTTATTTGGATTACGACTTCGTTTTCTCCCTTTTTTAATGCTAAATCAAATAAAATTGTTAATTTCATAAATTTTAATGGTCAAAAGCATGAGCAAAAGTGTGTACTTAGAACGCTATTGCGTTGGATATATGTAACGTTGTAGCTTCAAGGGACTCCTGCATTTGTGGTAGGCCGCGGCACAACTGACCAATGCGACGATATCGCTCCCAATGTCCGTAAGATTTAGGCAAAAGCAACTCCGACTTAGCCCTGACGCGAAAACTATTAGGTATATTCCACGATCCCAGAGAAGTAACGTAACTTGCAAAAGTTGATTGAATATTCTAATAATATATATTGTGTTTAAAAGTGTATATGTACTCGCTAGTTTGGCAAGGCAGCCCGTTTGCAGTTAGCGGGTGGGAAAGTGTAGGGTTTTTCTAAAAATATTTAATAAAATATAAACTAATATAAAATTTATATAATAAAACATAATTGATACTATATTTCATAAAATACGACAAATTATAAATGGTATCACTTTTGATTTAATAAACTGGCAACACAAAGTTATACGACAAAGTGGGGGTAGCGAACGTTAAAAAGGAATACACTTGGCCAATGGACGGCATTCGGTGGCGAACCGCCGAGCTGTACGGTTGTGTGAAGTAAACGTGTTAACGCTGTTCCTGAGTTTTATTACACTTCAGAAGTGGGATTCAAAACTGTAAGTACTGCCTACAATTATTGTCTTTTTACTAGTGATTGTGTGAGCATAATTTGACAAATTAATTTCATGTTAGTTAATTTGTCTCTAGTAGTTATTACTTTTCGTAATAAAACTAGTACGAAGTTAAAGCTAGAACGTTTTTTTAAAGATATATAGTAAAATCAATTAAAGAAGTAAGTCACGAGTGACATTTTACAATAAGAATTACCTATGATCGTCGATTTCTATTCTACCCTCTAATAAGAAATTATTTCTTCGTATTCTATCATCACGAAGATAATCATTGGGGTTTCAGAGAGGGTAGAGAAAAAAAAAATTCCTTGGCCATATTTTGTAGATTTATAATGTCAAACCTGTTTTTTACTAATATCTTTCCCTAGTATAGAAATTCTTTTATTTTTCATTCTACCCTCCATAAGACATTAATATTTCTGGGTTTTCGATGCATATATCGAAATACAGTGCCAAAATAGGGGTTCCATAAAGGGGATGAAAATTTGATTATTTTTGAGCTAGTATGCACCGTTTCCGAGATAATTGACATTTTATATATTATTTTTTTACATGTTTATTTAGATTCTTTCAAAATGTCTTAGGACGTTCCTTTTTAAAGTTTACTTGATGCGTTTCAATCTACTAATTCTTTTCCCTTTCTATTCTCGTTGACCTAACGAGATTTTAGATCATGGACGGCAGAGCCGAAAGTCAACGACGCTTGCGAACACCATCCGAAGTTATGAATGCTCGCCGCAGCCGTACACGTAGCCGCAGTGGGTTGAGAAGACTCTCTGACCCGCTGGAAAGAGAGGTTGAGCTGGAGGAAGCAAGGGCACGTCTTCATGCGTTGGAGCAGGAAGTGCTCCGAAACCGTGAGAAGTCTTCGAGGAATGAAAGCCGACGCTGCCATCGCGGCGCTAGCGGTAGCCGAACCAGTCGTCGTCGCAGTCGCAGCCCGAGCAGTCGTCGCAGGAAACGCAGCCGCAGCACTTCGCTAAGAGGTGACAACCATATGTGCCGCGACGGCTCCGCCAACAAGCATAAAAGGTCACGTACTCCTTCTTTTTCTGCTAAAGACGTAATTGATATAGTTAAGTCGATTAAAAGTAACCTTCATTCTCGGCCATTATCACCTAGTACTACAGCTCCTAAAAATGTTGATCATAAAAATATACTCCCTAGTTTTGACCCGTCAATCAAAAGCCAACGAATAGATGTCTGGTTACGCAAAGTAAATGAATGCGCTATGGTATATGGCTGGGATGAAAAAACTACCGTACATTTCGCAATGCAGAAACTTCAAGGTTTGGCAAAAGTTTGGTATGACGGCTTAAATACTATTTTATACACGTGGGTAGAATGGCAAGATAAATTAATGAGTGCTTTTCCTTACGATCAAAACTATGGCCAAACCTTAGAGGAAATGCTAAAGAGAAAAAGTAAAATTGGCGAACCTATCGAAATTTATTATTATGAGAAACTTGCATTGTTGAATCAATGTGACATCACGGGAAAACGCGCAGTTGAGTGCATAATTCATGGTATCACCGATAGGACCATGAAATCAAGTGCCTTGGCATTATGCTGTTCACAACCCGATCATCTTTTACAGTTTTTAATGAGCAATAGGGAAGTTCAGTTTTCGGACCGTCCAAACAATAGACATCGGAATTGGGGAGACAATGCAGTGGGCGTTCAAAATAATTTAAGGAGTAGTTTAAACAAGCATAACCAGTCATACTTGGGTTCCGTCTATTGCTTCAATTGTAAGGAACGTGGACATCCGTATCTACAATGCTCTAAACCACTAATTAAGTGTTCAAAATGTAATAAAATTGGTCATACAACAGAAAAATGTCTTACTAAAATTGAAGTCTTAACTGGCAAGAGCGATGTCTCAAAGACTATGTGTATTGCTGCAACGTCTTCAAATTCTAAATATATTAAGCAGGTAAAGGTTAATCATATGGATGTAGATGCCTTCATAGATTTTGGGAGGGAAGTTACACTAGTTAAAAACTCTTTTATTTCAATGTTAGGTTTGGTTCATGACCATTTACCATCGTTATTGAAAGGGTTCGGAAATGATACTGTATGGGCGCTAGGAACATTGACCTTAAATATTGAAGTAGACGGGGTAGTTGCTAAAGTGTCTTGTCGTGTTGTAAATGATAATCTGTTGGAAAAACCTATTTTAATAGGCCAGTCGTTCACAGAACAACCGCACATAATTGTATTTAAGAATTCTAGGACATTGCAGTTTCATGAATCTAAAATAACAATGCCTACATGGGATATTAATAGTAACGATCGCGAGTTAGAAATTCGGGGTGCCACAAATTTTTTACTCCATGGGCCGGCATCTATTAAAGTTAACGTGGCTAATTCTAATTATAGTGGTTGCATCTTGCTGCAGAATAAAATAGTTGGCAAACTAAACATGCAGTTTGTCATATCAGGCGGTGTGTATCAGGTTCAAGGAGGACACCTAGACATACCAATCTTTCCTTGTACAGTACCTTGTCATATCCAAAAAGATTTTCTTATTAGTAGAGGAGAAAGGGTTGAATTTGTTAGACGTTTGGTTATTCAGTCCCCAGGTATTGCTGAATCTAGCAACAAGCAAATAAATAGTGTAGAAGTAAATGTAGAGGATATTCGGTTGGGAGATTCAGTGTCTAAAGACGACAGAGACAGGTTATTGACTATCCTTCAACGTTACAATCATTGCTTTGCCACTAACTTGACAAATTTAGGTTGTACTGATGTAACAGAAATGGCCATTGAACTTAAAAACCAACGGCCTATTGTCTATCGTCCTTATCGATTATCTCATCATGAGCGTGATAAAGTTCAATCAATGATAGGGGACATGCTAGATGCTGGTATAGTGCGTGAGTCTACCTCAGAGTATGCAAGTCCCATCATCTTAGTAAGGAAGAAGGATGGGAGCTCCCGAATGTGTGTAGACTATAGAATGCTAAACTCTGTTACGGTAAAAGAAAGATATCCAATGCCAGTCATAGAAGACGAAATCGCTAGGTTATCGGGACAAGCGTGCTTTATATCGCTTGATTTAGCATCTGGTTACTACCAGGTGCCAATAGTTGAACATTGTAAGCATCTTACAGCTTTTGTGACGCCGGATGGATTGTATGAATTCAATCGCATGCCTTTTGGATTAGCAAATGCGCCTGCAGTCTTCCAACGGATGATCAATAAGGTATTGGGATCGGCACGTTTTACCAAAGCAACTGCATATATGGATGACGTCCTAATTTACGGTAAAAATTCTGTAGAGTGCTTAGATAGGTTAGAAGATGTTTTGAGTATGATAGAGAAAGCAAACCTTACCCTAAATTTGACAAAATGTGATTTTCTGCGTAACAGCATTGACTATTTAGGATATGAGATTAGTGCGTTAGGAGTACGGCCGGGTGAGAAAAAGATATTATCTGTTTTAAATTTCCCGAAGCCAGGGAACGTTCATGGCGTTAGGCAGTTCCTCGGGTTAGCAAGCTACTTCCGAAAGTTCATTCAAAACTTTGCTAGCATAGCAGCCCCATTAACTCAATTGCTAAAAAAGGATAAAATGTGGGTTTGGACTCAAAATCATGACGCTGCGTTTGAAACTTTAAAAACTGCGTTAGTTAAGAGACCAATATTAGCTATTTATGACCACAAAGCGGATACAGAATTGCATACTGATGCAAGTAAGGACGGTGTTGGTGGTATGCTCTTGCAGCGGTCTACAGATGGTACCTTCAAACCTGTAGCATATTGTAGCAGGCGTACGTCTCCAGAAGAAAGACATTACCATTCTTATGAACTGGAGACGTTGGCTGTGGTTCGGTCTTTAGAAAAATTCAGGGTTTATTTATTAGGACTGGATTTCAAGATTGTAACTGATTGCAGTGCTTTACGTAGTATTTTCATGAAGCGTGACTTGATCCCTAGGATAGCACGGTGGTGGCTTTTACTGCAGGAATTTAACTGTACAATTGAATATAGGCCAGGTACCAAAATGGCTCATGTAGACGCATTATCGAGAAATCCTATACCTTTTGAATACTCCTTAGAAAGATCAGATGTATGTTCGCAGGTTTCGATCATAAGCAATGACGATTGGCTTCATACTCTCCAACTTGGCGATACAGAGCTAGGCCGTATAAGAAAGATTTTAGATGATGATGTAAATATGAAAGAACTTGAGTATATTAAAGATAACTATGTTGTGCGCGAAAACAAATTATATAGATACGTAAATGGTGATAAAAACTGTTTACGGTGGGTGGTGCCTAAGGGAGCGAGATGGCAAATATGTAGGATGAACCATGACGAAATAGGACATCTTGGCCTTGAGAAAACACTAGACAGAATAAAAAGAAATTACTGGTTCGCGAAGATGTCTCGTTTTGTCAAAAAGTACGTAACTTCCTGTATAGATTGTGCATATGCAAAGAAGACTAATAATAACAAAGAAGGCTTGCTTCATCCTATTAGTAAAGTAGAATTGCCTTTCCACACCCTACATATAGACCACCTCGGCCCTTTTGTTAAGTCTACAAGAGGAAACTCTTACCTTTTAGTAGTGATCGATGCGTTTACCAAATTTGTTTTCATAAGACCTGTACATAATACTAATACTAAAAATGTGATTAGGGTGCTGGATGTAATTTTCTACACATTTCGAATGCCTGATCGTTTGATTAGTGACCGGGGCAGTTGTTTCACATCTAACTTATTTAAAAAATATTGTTATGACAAAGGAATTAAACATATATTGAACGCTGTCGCTAGTCCTAAATCAAACGGTCAAGTAGAGAGATATAATAGAACCATCCTTAGTTCTTTGACTGCTCAAAATTTAAGATGTTACGAAAGGGAATGGGATAATCAGCTAGGTAAAATACAATGGGGACTTAACAATACGATCCAGAAGACTACAGGGCGAAAACCTACTGAAGTTATGTTTGGTACGTCAATGAACAGTGAAATTAATCCTTGCTTAAACGAAATTTTACAAGAGACTCGTGAAGATGTAGATATGTCAACAATTAGAAATGAAGTCAAGGAGAGAACTGATACAGAACAACTTAACCTCTCGAGCGTCGGCGGGAAGCCCCGCATTCCCACGAAAAAAAGTACCGTTGAGCGTCGGCGGGAAGTCCGGGCGTCCCGCAGATAGTCATGGTCTATAGTTTGTTTTTTTACTACTTTAACTTATTTTAATTAATAGGAGTGTTTGACATCAATCGAATCTGTGTTCAATGCTCACAAATACTAAATTATGATTGGTTATCGTGTTCATAGAAAAAGTGCGAGTATTGGTCGTTGAAAAAAAATGGTGACGCATTTGGCATGTTGTCAGCCGGGGTGTGTTGAGATGTATTTAATTCTATAGTTTTGTTTACAAATGCGTATTATGTATTGTGTTGAATGTTTTATGTCGATAAGTGTATATACATGGTGTGTAACTAAAAATAATGTGATTTTGAGCAAGTTTTACATGATTTCTGAATCGTCAAAGTTTGTGTATTATTTGTTTGTGTATTTTTTGACCGTTGGTGAAATTAAATGCTATAAAATGTTGTAAAAAGGGTATGTATTTGTGATTACTTAATTTTAATGGTTAGACAATGTTTCTAGGTTTCTAAAAATGTATAAATCATAAAAAACGGATGTAAATTATTGGTTATATAAGGAAAATAGTAAAATATATCAGGTCATCTGAGGTCAACAAGTTAAGGCATCGACACTACACGGTATCGATGCATTTTGCCGCGCGACACTCGAGAGGTTAAACAAAAGGAGTTATATGATCAGAATAGACGGCCTGCGCGTGTCTATAATAAAGGCGATTTAGTTAAAATAACTAAAGTAGCTTTTAAGAACGATGGCAAAAGTAAAAAGCTCCTTCCACCGTACACAGGACCGTTTCGTATTGTTAAGGTTTTAGGGCAAGATAGATATAAGATCGCGTCTATACCTGGATTTAGCAGAACAAACAGCCACGTTACAACAGTAGCCGCTGACCGTATGTTACCATGGGTTCATATAGCCTCCTTGCAACTAGATGATGAATCTGATATAGAGCGACCTACCGATAGGGATACTGATGATGATAATGAATAATGATGTAATTGAAGTGTTTTTTTGATTATACTATGTATTACAGAACATATTTTCATTGTTTCAGTCTGATGGGCGCGAGAATTGATTGGTTCGCGATCCAGACTAAAATAATAAGTTTAGAAACGAGAATTGATTGGTTCGTTTCTTGAAAAGTAGAATACCGCGAGAATTGATTGGTTCGCGTATCTCTATAAGGCTGATCAGGCGTCAGAATAGATTGGTTGACGACCTGATGGTCAAAATGAATGAATATAGTGCACTTTAACGAGAATTGATTGGTTCGTTAAAGCTTGTTTGTTAATTCTGTTGTATTATGATTATAATTTGTTATAAAACCTATATATACTATAAATGTAGGTACTTAAAGAACAAACCAAATTAATATAATAATAATAATAATAATAAAATTTTATTTATTTAAGCCTTATAAGACATTACAGTCGGTAAGTACTTAAAACTAGTTTACAGATTTCTATGGCTTATAATAGTCTACAGAACTGATTAGTCCCCTGACTTTCATGCTAGGTCAAACCTGTGTTACGAAAGTCAGTGGTTCGGTGATTATTTAACATTTTGATAAGCTCTTACAGGGTGAGATAGTCTTAATTGGGCTCAAATGGAATAAAATAAAATAAAAGAAAATTGAAATTAAGGTAACAATAAAAACAAATATTGGCATCGAAGTTTGTACATTAATGTGTTTGTATGTGTGTGTGTGTGTGTGTGTGTGTGTGTGTGTGTGTGTGTGTGTGTGTGTGTGTGTGTGTGTGTGTGTGTGTGTAATATTTTAATTTATAATTTCTTCCATTTCAATATAGGAATGCGCTTGTAACCAAGGTTTAACCTTGTTTTTAGTCTCATACCTATTGAGTTTATGTATATTTAAAATACCATCAATCCTATTATAAATTCTACAGCTAGCATGAACTGTTTGTCGCCTAGCAAAACTAGTTCTGCACGGAATCAAGGGGTATGGAGGTTTCTGTCGGCGCTTTGAGGGATCGTTACACTGCTGCGGAAGAATAGAATGCTGTCGCAAAATAGTCTTAAAGATAAAAATTTGCCTTACAGTTAACGCACGAGTGGATTCATACAGCTGAATTGTTGGGAATCTAAACGGTTTCCTGTACATGACTTTCAATATTGCTCTCTGGGCTCGTTCTAACTTTATAATAACTGATTTTGAAGTACCTCCCCATATAGAGATGCAATATGAAAGGAGTGATTCACATAGTGCAGTATAAACGGTTTTTAGAACTGCGGGGTCAGCGGAATTACGTAGCCTCTTGAAAACCGGGATGAGTTTTCTCACACGGTTAACAGTTGTTTGAATCTGATTGTGCCAGTTAAGGCATTCATCCAGAATGACACCTAGGTATCTGATGGAGTCAACTCTAGTTATGGTGGGGCAGTTACATAGCGCAATGACTTCGTCACATTCATGGGCTTTTATGTTGATCAAATCCAGCGTCGATTGAGTCGGCCGTCGGTTTGAAAGTATGATGAAATTGGTCTTACGCAAATTAATGGTTAGTAAGTTATTCCTAAGCCATTTCATTACTTGTATAAACGCGTTTTCTGCAATGTGGACAGTTTCGTTCCAGGATTTACCATGTACAACAAGAGCTGTATCATCCGCGTAGGCAAACACACTGCAGTTGGGAATTGACATATTACACAGTTCATTGACATATAAAAGGAATAACGTAGGCCCCAGAATACTTCCCTGCGGAACTCCCATGCTAATCGAGTTTTCACGACTAATATAAGACCCTATTTTAGTGCATTGTGAGCGATTAGATAAGTAGTCCCTAAAAATATCCAGCACACATCCTCTAACTCCTGAAGCTTCTAGCTTATTTATCAGCAGAGGGACCGACACCGTGTCGAAAGCCTTAGAGAGGTCTAGGAATATACCTATACATTTACTTTTATCATCTATCTTCTTAACCACGTGCTCCACTAATGATCCAATGGCGTCTTCAGTTGATTTGTTTTTTCTAAAGCCGAATTGGTTTTCCGATATTATGTTATTGGTTTCCAAAAAAATTAAAAGACTGTTGTTTAATATTTTCTCCAAGACTTTCGACAGCGCAGGTAAAACTGAGATCGGTCGAAAGTTGGCAACTTGACCTTTGTCACCATTTTTATAAATTGGATGGACTATTGCTTTTTTAAGAGCTTCTGGAAATTTTCCGCTTGTTATTGCCAAGTTGCATATATGTGTAATTACCGGGGTTAAAGCAGTACACGCAGATTTCAATAGACTAGCAGGCACGCCATCCCATCCTGCAGCACTATCACTGCGCAGTCCTCTAATGATGTCTCTTACTTCGTTTTCTGTTACTTGCGTAAGGACCATAGATTTTATAGGTGGTGTTGGTTTACTGAAAGCATGTGATAAATCAACGTTAGGACTCTGTACTATTCTACTAGCTAATTCTTTCCCAATATTAGCAAAATAATTGTTTACTGTGTCTACAGATTCCTGAGGCCGACCATCATCCTTCAATAAATCTAAAGGTGGGGAGGTACCTTTGTGAGTGTTAGTTATTTGTCTTATGACTTGCCATGTCTTTTTAGGGTTATTATGGGCTTTTTCAAACTCAGATTTTTCAAAATCCCGCTTACACTTTTTAAGTATCTCGTTGCAGAAGTTTCTATACCGTCTATACGTAACACTCAGCGTGATATTGTGGGGATTCAATTTAACATTTTCATGCATCCTGTCTCGATTACGCATGCATCTTAACAATCCCGGTGTAATCCACGGTTTTATAATCTTATGTCTACATGAAATTGTGCGTTTTACCGTATTATTATTGACAGTATTCAGTAGAATATTTAATAGATTATTAGTTACTTGATTAACATCTTTTAATAAAAATAGGCCAGAGAAATCAACTTTATGTAATTCACTGGTAACCATGTCAAAGTTAGTTTTATATACCGTACGACTAAGTTGACGTTTGATTGTTACGAGATTTAAGTTTAATAGTACGGGATAGTGATCAGTTATGGCGGATTCAATAATTATAGCGGTGGCTTTATACCTTGTTTTTAAAATGATATGATCAAGACAATTGTTTTTTCTAGTAGGTAGCATATGTGCCGGCAGTAAACCATGTGACGCTGTTAGATTAAGGTATCGATCGGAGTTAGGATCAGTATTATTGGATTTTATATCAATATTAATGTCACCTATAAGAGCTATATTATTGAAATCAGACAGGGAGAGCAATGCATTATTTAGGCTGTCTATAAAAGTATCTGTTTGCCTACAAGACGGGGATCTGTAGAGAGCTATAATTGCCACTTTGTTATCAATTTTACATATCAGGCAATTGGCATCTTCAAAGAGCGGTTCCCACACAACATGACTTACCACATCTCTGACATATAGCACCACTCCATCGTTTTGATTCTTATTCTTGCTAGTCATATATGAGGTGTAACCTACGAGATCCGGAAGTGTATCAACTTTACTTAACCAACATTCACTCAATATCAAGACGTCACAGGTGAGACAGAGAGAACACAATAACAATCTTAATTCGTCAAAATTTTTATTAATGCTCCTTATGTTTAAGTGTAGCACAGTTGCACTATCAGCACTATTTTTAATGTATTTCTGACATATTGAGGGATCACAAGTGTATGACTCTGCGACGGTATATTCGTCTATGTCAGACATAAAATCATTCGTATTGTTCTCTTTTAGTATATAAAAACGCATAGATTATTCCCAGGGTTTTAGTCCATTCTTTGCCGTCGTTCATAAAAAGACGAGATTGTGAATCCTTCAATATATATTGGGATGCAATAGGTAAAGCAGACACATAATAAATACATAAGTTATGACATAAGTGAGAGTGTTGTATGTGTAGTATGTGTGATTGTATATTTATGTTTCTTAACACATTCGATGCCGAGTGTAATCTTATAATTAACTTTATATAATAAGGGCAATAACCTAACAAAAATCTATTATAAAAATTATATAAAACTATAAATTGTATGTTTGTTTGTACACTTATTGCAAAATGTGGTAACTGGATAATAGTAGAATTTAAGTAAAAAATCTGTATTGACATAACAAAAAAACTGTATAGAAAACAGTGTAGTAACTTTGAAAGGCGAATCATTATTATTATGTTACGAGTAATATGAAAGAAACTAGGAATACTATGCGAATCCGAATCAGAAACACTGCACACTGTATACCGAATAAATAGTCATTCACTAGAGAGTAATTCGCTTAGGGTCTGCTCAGATTTCACTTGGATAATCTTGGCTCCCGGCTGCTTCCTCAGGTATATGTTCCCATTTGTTGTCCAGCAAAAATCATAATTATTGGTCTTCGAAAATTCCCGTGCCTTAAATAATAATTTCTTTGCATGTAATGGCAGGTACTCTGCTACGAATATGGGGGTGCGAGCACCCTTCAACCCCATATGCTCAGTGTTTAATTTTTCAGGATTTGAGCGATTCTTATTAAATAATCTGGCTGAGGAGAGATATGTATTTTTCGTTTGATGACGTGAAAACTCAACAACAATTGTTCTATTCGTCCCCGATTTCGATGGCAGACGATGTACATCCCTTATATCATCAGAGAGGATTTTTGTGCCAATGACGGACGCAACCTTAGTTACTATGGATACAAGGTCGTCATGGGATTCTTTGGTTTCAAGTGGAACATTCCTTATTTCGATAGCAGAACAGCGCGAACAATGTTGTAAGTCTTTAATTTTATTTTCCAATGTTATTACATATTGATTCATCTGTGTACGTTCTCTTTCAAGCGTTGCGATCCTTTTATTTACGTCTTCATACTGTGCATTAATAAATCCCATAGATTTTTCTATCTCAATAAAAGATTCTTGCAACTGAGTATTCTGGGTTTTGAGGGTGGTTAATTCTGAGGTTATTTTATTTAATAATGTGTTCTGTTTATCCATCATTTGGGTAATAGTGCTGCTATGTGTTGTGTTCCAGGACGTCAACATCTCCATAATCTCCTCTTTAAATTCTTGTTTGAACTCTTTAAATTCGTTTATAGGTGAGGTCTCACTTCGAGGTCTTTTATTGCGCGTATTTGTTATATTCGGGTCTGACTGAGCATGAGACAGCTTAGTTGGTGTTGTTGGCGGAGAGCGCTCTACTCTTGGCATTTTTATTTAAATAATGATCCTGGATAATTATGACAATTATATTGTAACACAATATTGGGTATTTGTTAATTTTTCACATAGGAATATTCCGTTAACGAAATTGAAAGGTAGTTTATTTGTATTTAAAAGCAAATAATTATTTATCACTGTCACAGTCACTATAGATACAACATGACCAACATGGTCCACAGAATCGATTGCACCTTATTTTATTTCATATAGGGGCGAATATTTTTTAAACGTACGCACTAATTACTCGGTGATGCGTGCCATTCAATTCGTAAAAACCAGCTGTACGAGACACCGATCGGCCGTGTTACCGTCCATAAGCCACGGGTCTTCATAAACGGTCAATGGAAAACGACTCGTCCAGCGAAACGAGACACGAAGATAACACGATAAAACCGTAAAGCGTAGGTCTAGTTCACTGGTCATGTGTATGAGCACTAGCGTGGAGACAACTATTCTCACTGGTGTCGAGCACCGAACTCCCATAAAAATATGTATAAGATTGATGAAATTAATATACAGAATGTAATTATTAAATTTAATAAACATTGTTAAGGTATGATGTAAGATTTTATTGTAGATTGTTATAATTTTATGTTAATGTCAGTACATGGGCCAAGTGTAGGGTTGCCACCTGGCATGTGTATGGGGACATACACATTGTCAGGATGGTCGAGTGTAGGGTTTTTCTAAAAATATTTAATAAAATATAAACTAATATAAAATTTATATAATAAAACATAATTGATACTATATTTCATAAAATACGACAAATTATAAATGGTATCACTTTTGATTTAATAAACTGGCAACACAAAGTTATACGACAAAGTGGGGGTAGCGAACGTTAAAAAGGAATACACTTGGCCAATGGACGGCATTCGGTGGCGAACCGCCGAGCTGTACGGTTGTGTGAAGTAAACGTGTTAACGCTGTTCCTGAGTTTTATTACAAAAGGTAGACAGAAACATACTTAATTAGTTAACTTTAAAGTATTGTTTTTTTATATTTGTTATACGGAATATTATGAAAAATAAATATTTGATATTACCAGACCATTTCTGTGGGTAATAACTTCACACATACGCTTCATATCTCATAAAAAAATAACAAAAAAACCTCCTTCAGAACTAAAAACAACGTTTATTGCATTTAGTGTTTTCTCAAATTTTAAAAACTGTTATATTTAATAAAATATTAAAGGGGTTTGGGTAATGTTGGCGTCGTTTTGAAGTTGAGCGGCCAGCAATGAAATTTGGATTTTTTCAAATAACAGATTATAACGATAAAAAAAATATATGGACTAATTCCTCTAAATCGTATCGGAACGGAAATATTTGTCTTAGTTTTAACCATTAAAATCGAAGAAAAAGCTCTTTAACTTTAAGGATAACGTAGGTATTTCCTAACCGAATGCGCGATATCTGTTGACTATGGGCCGATGGAGTGGTACGCATGGCGATGCATTTGAATACATGAATGCTCAAGTTCCTGGACTGGATGACTTTCCTATTTTAAGTGCCGATGATTTGATTATCTTGGAATACTTGATACTTGGAACGTATCAAGTATAACAAGCTCGCATCTACTACGGGGAACATGTAAAAAATGATGGCTCGTATGTGATTGAAGTATGCAGAGAACCTAATATTAATGATTTCTCGCCGGAAACCTTAAATTGGAATGATCCGTGGCTTCTTAGAGACAGAATCCAATCCAGGCATTCATCTAGACGAATATATTATGTATACAACATGTAAACTAAATAACTAACACCCTGAATACAGGTGGTTTGGGATCGGCTTCGGAGTAGATTTCAATATTTAAAAAAAAAAAAACTTTTTTTGAAAAAAAAAAACAAAAAAAAAAGTACCCAGAAAATATTGTACAACATTTTCTGGATACTTTTTGGTTTTTTTTTTTTCAAAAAAAAAATCGTTTTTATTTAAAAAAAATATTGAAATCAACTCAGAAGCCGAACCCAAACCACCCGTATTCAGGGTGTTGGTTATTTAGTTTACATGTTGTATATACCAGTAGAAAGAGCTACACAAGGGCTAGATGCTATTTTGGGCCACTATTGCTCGTGTATTATTGGAAAACGGACCTTAGGTTGCTGTTCGCACGTAATGTCCATTATATATATGCCAGTATTAAAAAAAAAAACATTTTTAAAAAAAAAATCGTTTTCATTTAAAAAAAAATATTGACATCAACTCAGAAGCCGAACCCAAACCACCCGTATTCAGGGTGTTGGTTATTTACTTTACATGTTGTATATACCAGTAGAAAGAGCTACACAAGGGCTAGATGCTATTTTGGGCCACTATTGCTCGTGTATTATTGCAAAACGGACCTTAGGTTGCTGTTCGCACGTAATGTCCATTATATGGTACATGGGATGGGGGAGATATCAAAATAATTTGACTCCCCCAGCACAGTTTTAAGATACAATTATCCGACATGACATTGAGAACGAAATCGACGAACAGTAACTCTCTCTCGTCCATTTAGTTTTCAATGTCTTGTAAAAATGTGTTTTTATATTTAATAAAACACAATAATGTTTGTTATTTTGTTTTTGTTTATTTCCCAAGACCTAATACTAACGTCACAGTGACAGATGGTCGGAAAACAGTAAAACCACTCTCTAATCAACCTTATAAAAACATAAGTAAGATTTCTTTATGCCGGACAGTACCTAACTGAAATATTTGTAAGCGTATATTGACGACATCTTATGTCCATATATAAAATCTTAAAATGCGAATATCTCAGGTTCGATATCACTTGGGACGAAAATAATTAAGCATATATGTGTACTTAACAGGCGATAATAATAAGACATGAAAAATATTGGTGGCCGCTGAAAAAAAAAATCACGCCACTAGTCCATACAAAGTTACTCAAACCCCTTTGAGCGTTTAGGTGAATTGGTTTTCTTGTAATTAAAAATACAATAAACGTGGTCTGAATAATTAAATATATTTGTTCAATTGTCAAAGAACATATAATTGAACACATGAATTAAGTTGTAAAATCTTCTATTGAAAATCCCAGTTCGCGAGACCGGCGTCACCAATGATGTAAGTCAAATTTACGTCACCGGTGGCAGGCTAGAATCATACACATATTAGAGAGTATTAGAGTATCTATTGCGTAAGCTTCATTACTTACAAAATAAGTAACGTCTGTGGGCCCTGGGATGTTACTCTATTAGTAGGTACTACATAAGTGACCTAAACGCACTAAGTCCAGGAGTAGTTCAGGTTACTTATTACATGTATACCTAACTCATTTTACAAAAAAATGCAAAAGTGACATTGTTGTACCGGAGGTACGGTAAAATGTTAAATCATACACCACCAACAGCGGTAAATAAACGCGTCACGCAGAACCTGGTAACATGCAAAAACAACTTCAGTAACTCCCCAACACAATGCAAATAAAATTCAATAGACCACAATTTTGCGTTTTATGAGCCGAACTTCCAGCAAAGTACAAAATGAACGTAAAAGCATTCTTTCCGAGTTATGCCAAAAATCAGTTTTACATGCAGGTAAGGGAAATTCAATTATGGGGAGATAATGGATACCGTCCTGAACACAAATTCCGATTACGGAATTTTTTGTACAACGAACATTGGTTTGGGTTTTACAAATTTTAATATTGATTGTCATTGTTATTCTGATTTTGTAATTTTCATGAATGTAAAAAATAAAAGAGAAACATTTAACTCATTTATAACAATAAATAATAAAAAACTGTGACATTTAGTGCAAAAATATAGTGAAATTAAAATTGCTTTGAATACTATTACATAATAATTATTCAGTAAAAAATATATTGTATCGTATTTACATAAAACTGTAAATTACTGTTTCTAGTTAACCGTATGCTTCAACTGTTTCTAAAACTCATTTTGTAGTTTTCGTGAAATTCTTTTTTAATAAATACGTAGGTAGTACTTATTATTTGCACGACAATAAATCTGTGCCACTTCGGGCGAATTATTTGCCGAAGTGGCACAGATTGGGAACTGTGGTTGAGGCCAACGTATACCTTGGCACTTTAATCTCAAACAGCGGTGAAACTAGCGGTGATATGAAGTGAAAAGACGTATCTCCGTAACCAGAATTACGATGGAGAAGTTAAGAAAGGTGTGGAGGAATCGCAACGTTACCAAAGCCACCAAGATCAGGCTTGTGTGAGCACTTCCCCAATTTACACAACGGAGACGTGGATAATGCGCGAGTTGGAAAAGGGAAAGATCTGCTCTGGAGATGTGGTGCTGGTGGAAGATGCTCGGGATATTGTCGACGGAGTTCCGCACCAACGTGTCAATTCTTCAGGAGCTCGGCATCACGCAGCTTCTGTCGGCCGTAGTAAACTCGCGCATGCTGCAGTACTTTGGACACTTCTCTAGGCGGGATAACGACTCCATAGAGCGGTTGGTAATACAAGGAAAGGTGAAGAAAGAAAGGTAAGACATCGCCAATGCGCTGGACTGACCAAGTAAAAACCGCAGCCTCGTGTCTGATTGTGCCAGATAGTCTGCCAACAAATAGAGATGGCAGGAGATCGTGCTGAGAGCTGTATTTGCCTCTTTGACTTACGAGAACGCCTCATGGTGACCACGACTGCTCTGCCAAGAGCGAAATGACAGAGAAGAAGAATTATTTGCACATGATTTTATTTTACTAGTTACGATACTAATATTCTTCTTGTACGTTTTACAAGGTATTTACCACCATTTTCATGGTCTGGAAATTCAGAATTCATTAAAATTACATAGTACCCTATAACTCCATTATTTTTCCAATCAATTGTGAGGAAGTATATGATTGATAAAACCTAACAATAAGTTATTATTATTTTCAGTTGATTCATAATGGAAAAGACGAAGTAGATCTTGATCTCGTGAATGAATAGGCAAGCCACTGATAATTGTCAAAAATTTGTAGGTATTGTTCTAAAAGTTTTGTCTTGCGGTACACAGGCGTTGTGTTTCTTGTTCAGCTGATCTCCCGGGAATGCTACGTTTTCTAATTTACTAGCAGCCCGTAATAAGAACCGATATTATCCGCTTTAATTACAAGACGGTTTCACAATGCACTTGTTCGATAGAATCCTACAGAGAGTTTGGTTTTGTTCTGAATCACAATATTCAATTTTACTACTATTATAAATGCAGAAGTTTGGATGAATGGATGTTTGTTACTCAATCACGCCAAAACAACGTAAAGAATCTGGATGAAATTTTGCATATCATGGGATAATAGCCTTTATAATTCTACCCACTGCTGGAACACAAGGCCTCTCCTTGTCAGCTAAAGAGGTTTAGGCTGTAGTCTACCACGCTTGCCCAATGGTAAATACCCCTTTGCTGATCCATTAGTCGCCTTCTACGACACACACTGGAGGATACGGGGTGATGCTATTCTACTCTGCCGGCATCACATGGCTATTATGAGATGGAAATGCTTAGTATTGCGTGGATTCATCGTGGGGACACCGGATCCAACGTTTAACATTCAGAGAGGGGGAGCCAGGAACAATGCCTGGGATTTTTGAACCAGGTGTAGACATAAAGGCACATCATTTTATCCAGAATAAATGTACGGTTCGCGTGGGATGCGTTTGACACATCATGTTTTCCACGCGAACACAACAGCTAGTTAGAGCTAACGCAGACCATACAATTTAGTTGTCCAACTATCGTACAACTACATTGCGTGCTTCCACAATTTAATCGTCCTTACAAAGAAACCCATTCTCTAAGCTATCGGCCAATAGTTGGATGCGATCGTTATGTTGTGCGATTCAGTTGGATAGATGTGCGGCCTTCTATGTCTACTGCAATAGTCGCCCAACTCAATTGTATGGTCTGCGGGATCCAAACCACACAATTTAGTTGGCCGACTATCGTACAACTATCGTCCTTACATAGAATCCCGTACTTTATGCTATCGGTCGACAGTTGGATGCGATCATTTAGTTGTGCGATTCAGTTGGATAGATGTGCGGCCTTCTATGTCTACTGCAATTTAGTTGTCCAACTAAATTATATAATGTGCTGTGACCCTAATTCTATCATTATCATTATCATCAGACTACACTCGTTCACTGCTGGACATAGTCCACTCCTATACGCTCCACTCCTATACGCTATACGCTCCACGCCGCTTAACTCAGTATTTTACTCTTTTTTTCCAACTGCTGCTAGCCACACTACGTATATCGTCGCTCCATCTACTTCAAGGGTGTATGATTGCAATAAAGAATATAATTTAATTTAAAACATAACTACAGTGTATCAGTATTAAAGTTGATTTTTATTTATTTTAACAAACAAATTGTCAAAGAAACAAGCGACCTTCTACTAACTACTTAGAACAGCGCGCTCTATTCCGTCTACGTCATTGTTCGCTATAACATTGGACATGAACTTGGCGCCTAAACGACAAGATATAAACTTCGCAAACAAGAATCCTGACTGCGACTTCCTTAACATTGTCTCAAAGTGATCCCGGCATCATCCAATGCTAATTATACATTCTTGCTTCGTGTTTCATGAGTCGGGCGTCTCGAGTGGAAAATTGGAATTTTATACTGTCGTTTTTGTGACAGGATATTAAAACCTTTGCAAAATGTTTAATTTTCTAAGAAGTTGACGTTGCTAAACCTGGTATTATAGTTAAACAAGCCACTGAGGAAAGTAAAGGAGTGAAATAATTATGTTATCATGCTTTTATATTTTGACATTCAACTACACGTTGCGTCACTAACCGCATTATCTGAAAAGTTTTTCCATGTTATCCTTTGCATGTTTTTTCTTTCTCAGGACCAAGTTACAAGTACAACAGAGGCCTAAATGGCGTTTCATAATCATTAGCTAAACTAAAATTAGTCATCGAAAAATTATTCAATATTCAAATCATTTTTATATTTACCCATGGTGAAAAAAAATATTTAATGCCAAAACTTATAGCAGTATGTCGATAGCAAGAAAAACTGCACCGACTTTAAATAAATTAGGAGCAGGGTAGAAGATAGCTATATTAACCAGTACGTCTGTTCGACAGTATTATCGAAGTAATAATAAAACAAAAATGTTGATATGGACACTTAAATCATTTCTAGAAAGATCCCACAAAAAATAGCTTCAGTCATTTAGAGGCAGCCTTATTCTGTCTAATGAAACGAACCTCTCCACTAAACAATGACACAACTTAAAAAACCAAGCCACGTTGTCTCTTAATTAAGTGAATTCGTAGAAAGAAAGTGGAATATTTGAATCCAGGGGACAATTTTCATTTCTCCCTTATATATTCCACGATTCAATGGAATTACGTTCTCAAAGTTTAAGACAATTTCTGATAATTTTACTTGTTATTCTTTTAGTTGCTTTGTTAAGCTGTTGGATTATGTGTCTTAGAAAACGCCGATTGATTTAGTTCTTTATCACACTGCCGAGTGAATTCATTGGTGGAGTCAATGAAAATTCGTATTTTACCTCATATTCGTCGTTGTTATTGGTTTCATGCGTCTTCGAAGTAGTAATGCTAACAGCAATGTTTACTCGTCATAATCCGTTTTTTTTTTCATGAACTTCCAAAACGCAGGTTGCACGCTGCTCGCCGTTGCGTCGCTTGATGCCTGTGGCAAGGCAGCCACGCACTCGTCTTGGATTCAACTCGCTCAAAAACCTACTCAGTGAGATAAGACTTTTGTAATTATTTACATGTAAGAACTACACAATTATAGTATTCTTATTTCACGAACGTGCGTGAACTACGACTGCCTGTGTAGATTGAGTATCTATGTGTATCAATGCGGGAGCGTACAGTACTGGTACAGCATAATGTAGAGAAAAAGTGTATGGACGAGTATATCTACAAAAAATGTTCATGTGAGAAAGATGCTATAAAAATACTGTAGCACTGTCGACCAAAACGTAATCTAATAAAGAGGAACGAAAATACGCGTGTGAGCAGTGAATTTAACGACAAATCTCACATATATTTGTGAACATAGTTCGAAATAATATTTTCAAGCTAAATTTCAGCTGAGTAAGACTCCACTGCGGATTAGCTGTGAAGCTGTAGCGCTTACACAGGCAAAATACCTAGGTATTGCAGACTTCTACAGGCTTCGGTAACTGTTTACCATCAGGCGCACTGTATGCTTATACGCCACCCATTTTAATAAAAATATTACTAAAATATCAGAAACGCATAGATATAATAGGTTGGGGAAAAAGTTTCTTCGCATTTTTTAAGAAAATTCAAAACATTTTTTAATATAGTTTATTTACATTTAACTAAAGTATGTAGATACCATTTTGTTCGATAACTTTTTGCCATCTTGTAGGTAGGGACATGATCCCATTGCTATAGAAATTTTGGGACTTCTGGTCAAAATACCGCGACAAGTGGTTTTGGCAGTCCTCTCGTAATGTTAACCTGACACTGCCTAAAGAATTCTGAAGATACCGAAACAGGTGGAAATCTGAAGGTGCAAGGTCAGGACTATACGGCGGATGCATTAACACCTCCCAGCCAAACTCTCTTAATTTTTGCTGAGTGGCTAAAGATGTGTGAGGTCTAGCGTTATCATGATGAAAAACCACACCCCTTCTGTTGATTAATTCCGGCCGCTTTCTCTCAACTTCTTGCTTTAATCTCATCAGTTGTTCGCAGTAGAGTTTCTTCGCAAATTTTTTTTGCGGCTTGCGTTGCTATTTTACCTTTTTTGTAGTAAAATTTTAAAATGTATCGAATTTCTTCATTAGATTCACTCATCTTGGCGGTACGAAAAACAAATGAAAATCACACATTTTCCTAATTTGAATTTGGAATTATGTTCTTTAAAATTTAAACTTTCAATGATAGCCAGATACAAATAGTATAGCCAAAGAGATTTTATTACAAGTTTATACATACTATAATGCGAAAAGACTTTTTCCCCAACCTAATATTTCGTAATAATATATCTGTTATAAAAAAAGTATTTGACTACTATTATGATATTTGTAAATATTTTACATCGATGCCAAATAAAGTGTTAAAACTGTTAAATGAAGGTTTACTCCAATAATTTTACAGAAATATTAATGTCAGACACTCGTTACGACGACTTTATTAGCGCTGCTTGTATGCCATATCCGGGCTCAGGAGGTGGTTCCAATAAGGTCGTTTGCCCGCAAATTGGCTCGCTGGCATATCGACCATTTCTGTAACAATATGTTATTCGTAAATTATAATTATAAAAAATCAAAAAATAGTTTTCCATATTATGGAAAACGTTCTGCACATCTCGGTAGCATATTGGTGAATTAGAAGTTAGTTAAAGCCTATCTCTGCAGTTTTGTTATGTCACAGTGACGCTATGTGCCTTTTAGAGCAAAAATACAATAAAACAACGCCAACAAAAACGCACACAAAAAACATAAAAATGGTTGTCTATAACATAGTTTGCAAGAACGAACAATCACATATAAATAGAATCATTGTCTTTTTCTACTAACGAAAAATTCTATTCTGTGAAATATCAGAGAGAAATAAATTAACAATATACAACCGACATCGTTCAACAATTTTCGTTACACAAAAATGAAAACAAAGAGAAAACAATATCTGAAAATGACAAGCAGATATCAAAGTGTCATGTTCTCATCGTGAAACCAATACAGTTATCTAAACATATTGAAATTGGGAGGCAACAAAATTCATTTTACTTTACAATTTTTCTTTTGCATATTCTGCTTTTATTTTATGTCAGCGTCAAATAGTAAGGGACTTTCCATTAAGACGGATCGCAAGCGTTGTGTTCCCTATGTTACTTGTATGCTATCCGTAAGCAATGCGTATGATGACTATCCGTAGGTATCTTGTCTCGGCCCTCTGTTCGTATTTGTGTGGCTCACACTGACAAATTACTATGACACGCTTACAATCTGTATACTCCCCATTTTACTGCCAGCAGCGGCAACGGTTTGGAAACGTCGAGTTTCATGCATGTATTAGCTACGGCAAATATTCTCGCCGACTATTATTGTTGACGCTCCAGTCATGATAAGCTACGTGCACGGTCGGTGACGGATTAGTCTAGTGGGCCTTGTTTCATATAAATTCATAAAAATAATATTTTTTTCATGAGTGTGAGGACTGATGGCCGTTGGGACGGGAATGTCCTCGAATGGCCGCGTACTGGGAGACGCAGTGTTGGTGTACCCCCCACAAGGTACGACGATCTGGTAAATGTCGGGGAAGCCGCTGGATACGGACAGTGCAGGACCAATCAAGTTAGAATGTCCAACATTGGACGTCTTTCAGCTGATATTTATGATGATGATGATGATGAAGTTTTAGAAAACCTTCAGGATAGTAGACATTATCCGGAAGATTTTCTAAACCTTATTTACTCTAATAAAAATGGATTACATAACAAAATGAGTAGTCTAATGAGAAACATAAAAACTTACTGTGGTCCTGGAGGTGGTATTTTCCCGCACCTTATGGCCTGTATTATGTTGTAGACATCACAAACATTAACATCCTCCTAAAACAATAAAGTGTAATGTTTATATATTCTAACTCCTATTCACAAATACGTAGAAACTGTTCTGTTTCGGATAGATAGAATCTACCTCACTTTGATACACTTAAGTAAAAAGTGATAAGTAAACAATATCTAAAAGTCTATTACTCTCCGAGTTGAAACTCTACTCGTGACTTCAGGTGCGGGATGGGAAACTGTGCGGGTTTCTGAATAGTAGAAAAATATTCACATCAGGTAATATTGTTAAAGAACTAAGGATAATTATTATTTTAATAACGATTTATCAAAATAAAGCAGTATAAAGCAGTACTATATTACTCTCTAAGCTATCCTTTACCTAATTCCATCTTATATTTGATATCTGTGAATAAACAGAACTTTTGTGTAACCCAAAGATACTTTTAGGAAGATTTACATTGTACTCTAAGATTGTAATATTCGTCAGAGATAATCCGGTGAAGCGTGTAGTCGGAGTTTTATTTGTATCCAAGTAATCCTTCTTGATTCTATTGTACTTAAATGAAAAAATAGACTAACATTATTTACATGGTATAAGCATCTTGTAACGTTATACTTACATGTCTACGTAAATTATTACAAATGTGGATTATATATGCTAACAGAATAGCAATGAAATATTACTGAGTATACCTTGTCAAAGTAAATCGTTAATGTTTTTATGAACTGGAGTATACGCGTATTGTCTTGCGCGCGATTTGATATTAAATTCGAAAACACATCACGGTATTTGATGTATGGAGGGCATATCATCTTAGGCCCCAGGATGGCAAACTCACTTGCGGTTTTAAGTGATTTACACTTAATATTGCAAGTATCTATAGGCGGCAGTGACCACTTAACATCAGGTGGGTCGCAAGCTTGTTAGCCATCTCGTAACATAAAAAAACTTTTGAAAATCATTGAGATCCCTTTATCAACTATAAAAGAACTGATGAACTTCAAACGGCCTAACATACCTGAGGCTCTTAATTTCACACCCACCATGTTCTCTAAAGCTCTACATTTCTTCTACTGCTTTTATTCAACTGCTATTCTATACTAAGTGATGAGAGCAGAGCATGCAAGAATATATTTCGAAAATATATTCTTAATACAGTGGCACTACTTGTCGGTGGCAACGTAAGTCAAAACGAGTAGTTCTTAAAAAGAAGAGGGAAGGTGGGAGGAGGAAACAAAGCTTCCCAGAGCATTCGCCGTGGGGAAGACAGTAGAATGCGCTCAATTGCGACGCAATTGAAGAGGCTCAAGATGGAAATTGTGCAACTGTTCCGCTTGAAAATGACCCTGTCAATATCAGTCCAACCACAGTCTATATTTTACACTGTGACCTAACTCTGGTGTTTAACCTTCAAGCGGTCGCACGGTTTGCTAATATCATAATTTCTTGTTGTATGCATTTACCATCCCTAGGTTGCTTGCGATTATTTCACTGTGCACGAAATAGAACCATTACCTACGCTTCCCGCGCCCAGAGCGCAAAGACCGCATAGGCTGAACTTGTTTTAGTCGAATACTTTATAAAGTTGTTTCGAGGGATAACAGGACTTCATGTTTCCAAATTACTTTCAGATATAAAGAAAATTTAATGTTTTAGAAAAAATACACTGGAAAAAAATCGACCTTCCTCATGCGGGAATCGAACCCAGCATCTTCTGCAATCCGGGCGGCTACGTTAACCACTACAACACGCCACCGGGAGACTGATTTCGCTGTCGAAATTTGTCAGTGCTTGGAGCATATGTTTTTATGGTAAACATAACCACCAAGCACTGACAAATTTCGACAGCGAAAGCGGTGCCTCGGTGGCGTAGTGGTTAACACAGCCTCTCGGATTGCGGAAGATGCTGGATTCGATTCCCGCCTGAGGCAGGTCGATTTTTTTCAGTGTATTTTTTCTAGTATTAAAAATATTTACGCGTTTACAAACGCGTAAATATTTTTAATTTTTTTTATTCTATAAATTTAATGTTTATTATGTTATTTGATTATATTTTTTTATCATAAATTGTATTCTAATATAATAATAATGTAAATGTAGACAAATACATGATTATTAATGAATTAGTCTTTTATATCAGTGAAACATCTCATAAGTCTTTTAGGTTACGCGCGACAGCTGCCGTTAAGACTAAAATTATTAAGAGGAAAGATTTGTATATACGTTTGTAATGAATAGGCTCAAAACATACTGGACTAATATTCAAAATTCTTTCATCGTTATCATGCTACTTTTTCACTGAGTATTTACTGAGTATTTAATTGTAAGAAAAATTATGCGTGGACAAAGTCGCTAACGGAGGCTAGTAATATTATAAAAAAAAACCACCCTCACTATAATAATAATGTTTAGGAAACAGAAGGAATAAAGTCCCACTTAAATATAAATGACGTTCTGTCATTAACTAACGAGACCGTAAACATGTCAATAAACTGACCCAATATAATCAAATAGCTTAGTATATACATACACATTATAATGCCGAAGTTTCTATACCACCATTACATACAGTTTCATTAACAAAATGTCATGACGAAAATAGACTCATGAAATCTTAGTAGGTATTTACCTATTTCAAAGCCTTTATTAGTGGTAAATACGACAAGGTAACAAGGTAAACATAATTACGAAGACTTAAATTAGATAGCAGGTCATTGCTATCATATAGGTACATAAACTCATACATAATTCTGATATAATCGCAACTTATTTAAAAATCAGGTATTTTTACTTTCTCGTATAATGTAGTAAAGAGGTAGTTTTGTAATCGTAAAAAAATTCGTCCTCGACATTTTTCGAGAGAGAAAAACCGTTTTTGGAATTATTTGTCTGTGTATGTGTCTGTGCATTAGCACGATGACTCGAGTATGCTTTAATTTATTGCAACCAAATTTAACATAAATATAAGGTTTCTATCAACTTTTGAGTAGTTGATCACGAAATTTAATCAACCAAGTGTGCGGTCGGTACAAGGATGGGTGACCAAAATTTAACATGTATGTATGACATCAAAATATAAGGTTTCTATCAATTTTTGAGTCGTTTCCGGTAAACGAGAAAGTCATGGGGAGACCACTTCCGATTTTTCAAAAGGGCAATGACCGTGGAAAGTCCTAAAGCAATAGTTTCTGCTACTTGTAATTTTAAAAATAATTACGGGTAGTCTAAAGTTAAAATTTGTAAGATTTATTCAGGTTATGATGTTATAAAAAACGTTAGTCTAGAGTAAATTGCCCGAGTAACACCGTGCACTCTGTCCTGTGTAGCTCAGTTAAAAGCGTGTGCCCACATCAATGATATTATAATATAAATAGAAGTACTACCCCCACCTCAGAATTTGATCAAGGGTCGAGGAATTTGTCTAGTTCTTTAGTTTATTATTATTATTTTTTCAATTTCAACTTAACAGTTATGTAAATAAATTCCTGTTAGTTGCAAACACACGTAAGCAAAGCGCTGAACACCACGAAGTCACGTTTGCAAGTCCAAAACTTATTCACGGCTTGTATGGCTTTCAGAATGTTTTTATAAAGTTGGCTTTTCAGTCAGAGTGTCGTATTTGTTTCAACAAACGCCAAAACTTTCTTCAATATTGTGTGGCGTTCTTTTACACCCGTTCAATTGAGCTTGCTAAACAAGACACAAGTACCGGTCGTGCGTAAAGTATTGTTCGAACCTCTGGGATGGCTTCGCCATATACTTGCTTGATGCTTTGGATATGCTAACCTGCATCATAACATAAGTAATGTAGAGGCGAGCAACCATCTTCACTTCAGCCTCTTCAATTGCGTTGCGTTGTTGCGTCATTGCGCGCGTTTTAACATCTACACTACGGCGGGTGTTCTGAGAAGAAGCTTTTTTTCTATCTTTCTCTCGTCCTTTTAAGCACTCGCGTGCTGGTTTACCTTGTCACCGACAAACAATGGTACCATTTAAACGCGAACAAAAAAATATGCAATTATCATTATATATTGCCCAATCTGAAATCTCATCATTCAAAGAGGCGTGAAGAAGTAACTTGCAGCGTATAATCTCTCTCACTGGCTTTATTTATATTTAGACTCCACTTCTTACCGTCAGGTGAATGATGTTCTCTGCTAAATATTTTTACTTGAAAAAATATTATTCTACAAACAGTTCGGGTTTCGAAGGGTTATAAAATCTTAATACTTGAGTATTCTTCTATAAGCCCGGGATGTTTTAAATACAAATCTCTGTTGGTATTTACGCACCGTGCGAGCTGTATGCAAATATGTGAAATAATTCCCGAGATTACCGCGCACAGTACTTCGCTCGTAAAGGAGATAGGACAACAGTTGTGTTACCATACCCGTTTCACACAATGTTATTGTTCCGCGAGAATTAGGAATACTGACCTTCGAGCGACTAGTCTGCTGTGCCCAAACTAGACTAACTGGGGGCCTAGACAAGTGGCAAACGATACAACGTTTCTATCGAACGAAATGATAATAGCCCCCCATCCACTAGTATCAGTTCGTGTGTATGGTGATAAAAGAATTGTTTTTACTCTCGGACTGGCGAGAAATGATAAAGTCGCAGGAATACATGTAGAGAGACATTTAGTTAGTGGCCTCAACGATTTTATTTATCCCTACGATGTTTCTTTACAGTTCATCTATGACAGCCATACTTAACCTATTTTTCCGCTGGGCCACTAGTCACTGCAGGTACACTTAGCGGGCTGCGAATCTAGCCTACACTGCATAACATAACAATAAAATGAAACCATCCAATAATCCATAAAATACTACTGCTAATTTAAAAATACTATAAATAATGGGATAGCGGGCCACTTGCGTCCCGCGGGCCGCAGGTTGAGTATAGCTGATCTATGAGGACAGGTCATATGAAATAAGCGCTGGATGGGAGGCTAATTTTTCACTACGGTCGCCATAGAGCTTTCTGAATAAAACGTCTGTTTCATACATTAACAATAACATTATTATAGTTAGACGTTCAACGCAATCGACTGGTCACTGGCTAGGCCCTCTTGTCACTCAGCGCTACGGTTATGCGTTTTTCGCATCGATCAGGAAAGCTAAGCTATCACCAAATGCGCGGTTGGTACTCGGATGTATAGCCAAAACTTTTATTTCTCTTCGTGCTTCGGAAGGAACATAAAGCTGGTGGTCCCGACGTAATAAATGTAATACCAAAATCTATAACATATATAGAATAATATAAGAAACTGTAGACAGGCAATGTTAAAGAGAAATAGCATTACTAACGCGTATATTAGAGCGAGATAGATAGACGAGACCATTTCACGTACACGCAGGCGGCCTGAGTCGGCCTCTCAGTCATGTGGAAAACAGCAACTATCAGGCCGCAGTACCTACTAGTTTTAAGGCACACAATGCGCATTCCTCACACATTGGTGATTTTTTTTTGGTCTCGCCCTAGTCGATTCACTGCCAATCTATAAACGTCAGTAATTATAGATCTATGGTCGATATCAACACACTGTACCGACACTAAATAAAACGGGAGCAGGATAGGAGAAAGAAGAAGTTAAGTATTCTAGAAGTTAGGTATTATATAGAAGTTAAGTATTCTTCTTTGAAGCGTCGGTGGCGTAGTGCGTAAGTCGTCTTCCACCCGGAAGGCACTGGTTCGATCCCCGCCAGGTACCAATCTGTTTTCAAATTTTGAAATCATATGTACGTTTAATCGACGCTTTTACGGTGAAGGAAAACATCGTGAGGAAACCTGCACACATGAAGAAATTCTTAGGTTGTGTGTGAAGTCGACCAACCCGCACTTGTCCAGCGTGGTTGACTAAGGCCTAATCGCCCCTAATGTGGGGTAGGCTCGAGCCCCTCGGTGGGGACCATAATGTGAGCTGTTGATGATGAAGTATTCTAGAAACTTACATAGTAATCATCGTCCACAACAAGCACGGGTGCATTGACGCAGGCTCCCTGGCATTCCACAGTGTCCACACCGAACATGCCATCAGGGGACAGTTTTCCCACACTGCAGCAGGTTGCTTCTTCCACCGCTTGAAGAATTACATCTGAACCTCGCAACATGCATGGCGTGGTTTTACACACCTTTACATGGTATTTACCACGAAAACGGCTGCAAAGAAATGGAACTTATTGAAAAAACTTCGATTTAATTTAATCTTAATACGCGAAACTAAACGAGAAAGGGTTCTTATTATGGTGATTGATTATTTCGAATTTAAAGCTAAGATCTCAACGATCAGTTATAAGTTTTCAAACGTACTCCTTTAAGAAGGTAAGAAGATAATAATGTAGGTATAACAACAATGATGAAAGCTTTATAGAAACTGTTAAATTGTTTTTATTTGGCTGGCTTAAAAAATATTATTCAACTATTAATATAATATATCAGATTAGCTTAATAAAAAGTATCTTAACTAGACTAATGTCATACGATTTATTATTTGAATTTTTTAAACACTTGTGGATACTATAAGGCAATGAATACTCAATAATGTGCGACTAAAAAAGAAAACTGAGCTTACGTGATGATTGAGTATAATATACAGAAAACAAGCGTCACAAATGCATTCGTTTCTGAGACCTTAGTATGAGTTTTTATAGTTTTCGAGCTCGATCAAACGTATCATCTCTTTTCATACATTGCCCGTTGTTTCTGATAGTTTACGCTAGAGTCGCTACCTAACTAACAAACTCGTACTAGGGGTACTGAAGAAAAATGTGAAGTTTATGTACACGTACATCGCTACTTACATATATTATTTATGTGTATTTTTGTCTATATAATAAACTACTGTAATATAGACGTCCGGGTAATGTTAAACATTCATTTATTTTTTAATTTTAATTTTCTATACTGATGCGCAATAAGGAATATTATATATATTTATCTATGCAGTTACCGTTTACACATAGTATAAAATGTAGTCCATTCATAAACCCTGATTCTTGGTACGCTCAAAATTTCTGCCACTTTGTGCATAGCTGAAATAGGTATCCATCCAATTTGCCTTTGAACAATGTCTAAAACAGGGCCTAAGGCCGATCTTTGAGCTCCGACAGGATAATTCTGGACTATTGCTGCAATACGCTGAAACAACAAGTTTACTTTAACACGACTAAAAGATTGTATGGTTCGTGGTAGGACTTCTTTTAAAACCGCATAGCAAGCTACCGTCTTATCAAAATCTGTCGCCCTAATAACGGCTATTAAGCACTAATGGGTAATTATAATAGTCAATCATTGAGCTGAGACTGATTTCAGGTGAAACTCACTTCCATATACCAACTTTAGCTTTATCGTCACTTAGGTGAATTTTGCCCTCAATAAAATGATATATAACTGTTGGCAACTGGCTGGTTCCACCATTTATATATTTAAAGCTACACTGAAAAAAATAATGGTTAAACAAGTTACAATCTTGCTTGATTGGAAAAAATTTGATTGGGTCATTCAAGAAAATATCACAAACAAATTATCACGGTATTTTGTCGCAATAAAGCTGAAATGTTTGAACGTGTATCAAGTCAAATGTGTTGAATTTATTAAGTTTACTTTATTGATGTCGAGACATGGTAAAATTTTATCATCAACTTATTTATATTTGTCAAGTTGCTATATTAATACTACAAATCACTAGTTTATTTTAAAAAGAATATTATTATTTTAAACAATATAGCCTATTGGTTTCAAATAATTTTATTATTGAAAGAATAAAGTTTCATAATTCATTCGATCACTCAACTTTATAACAATGAACGCGCGCTTTTTTGTTTGAAAGATGTACGTTGACAGTTCAAATAACTATCTTCCTTCTTTATATCTTGCACTTTCAATCAAACGTGTTTCAGTTCATTTTGATCTCCGAGCCGTTGGAGTGTGCATCTTCTTGTAAATTCGTGTTTGTGCCTAAAATATTACAAATAATATAAAAGTTAGGTGTTTGCGATTGAATTGAAGTATTCAGTATCACCGTAAGATGGATGAAGTGATGGATTTACTCAAAGCCTGGGGGCTCCCGGAGTTGGGGCCACTTTTCGCAAGTAAGTACCTACCTATATTTTGTTCCTGCTTCCTAATTTCCTATTTTCCACACTTGCTCACAAGTCTATTATGCTGTGTAGTGTGAGGATTTGGTGCAATAATTAACCGATTGGTTTCGACTCCTATGTTACGTAGATTACCTAAACATGGGTTCACTCTACACTATATCTGGTATCTTTAACTTGACACAGCTCAATGGTTTCATCTCTTAAGACAATATCGATTTTGAGAATAGATAGAGTAATTACCCACTTAACTTACTCGATTTTATAAGTTATATTAAGGTTCAATTCTCAAAAGGCATTGAACTTTAATAAAACTAGTAAATGCCAAGTGACACTATTGCTAGTACTCCCCCTTAGAGTAGATACCTGCTCCCCTGTCAGTCTGTGTGTCATAACATAAGGGATGTATCTTTTGTACCGTAAAGTCATTTGTATATTATACAGCACGATTAAATACTCTGCCTGCTATAATAACATAATAAAATTGGAAAATGATTTGTTACAGGTCCTTTCTGAATTATTGAAAAATAATTTCGAGACTTCTGGGTTATTGAGGTATAAAGGAAAAACTTTAGAAAACGAAAATTCTTCGACGAAAAAACGTTTCTGAAACAGTAATGTAGAATGTAAGAAAGTTTAAAATTTGTATTGTTATTTTTTATTATTTTAGTTTGTAATAAAGTTTCAAAATATGAAGAGTTTTATGCTGTAGATTGTTTGTATATTTATAATATGTTGTGTATGTTATAGCCATACTTACTCTTGAAACAGAAAAGCTTTTTTTTTAGTATTTACTATGTATTTGAAATTTATAATAATACAGACAGACGTATAAATATCAAATAAATGTCTTTTATTTACAGTCCTGTATACAGTTAAAATAAACATGAGCGAATTATTGTATTTATTAGCCTATATACACTGAAAAAAAACTTGATAGCATAAATTAAAAAAATATTTATGGGTATCAAGTAACTTGTTTATATACGAGCGTACAAAGTTTTGTGATCGCGGCAAACAAGTCATCTTGATTGAAAAACTGAACAAGAAACAATGTAGATTTAAATAAGTAATTGTCGGCATAATCAAGCCTGGTCATTATTATTATCAAATGCACCTTGTAAATTTTACTAAGACTTTAAAATCTTAATGAAGTTTTGTGATGACTATAATAAAGTCACTTATTTATTTATATAATGTAAAGTAAGGTCTAAATGAGTAGCTTGATTCACCTTATTATGTTATAATGATAATGTGAAACAAATAATTATCGACATAATTAAGTTATGTCATTAATATTATCAACTGGATTTCGTGCATGTTACTTAGACTAGGTAATCTTAATAAAGTTTTCTGATGGCTGTAATATAGTCACTTATTTTTCTTTATCAATTAGAGTTTAGTCTAAACAAGTAGCTTGATTGATCTTATTAGGTTATAATGATCTATATCTATACTATATAGGCTAATAAATACAATAATTCGCTCATGTTTATTTTAACTGTATAGAGGACTGTAAATAAAAGACATTTATTTGATATTTATACGTCTGTCTGTATTATTATAAATTTCAAATACATAGTAAATACTAAAAAAAAGCTTTTCTGTTTCAAGAGTAAGTATGGCTATAACATACACAACATATTATAAATATACAAACAATCTACAGCATAAAACTCTTCATATTTTGAAACTTTATTACAAACTAAAATAATAAAAAATAACAATACAAATTCAAAACTTTCTTACATTCTACATTACTGTTTCGGAAACGTTTTTATCGTCGAAGAATTTTCGTTTTCTAAAGTTTTTCCTTTATACCTCAATAACCCAGAAGTCTCGCAATTATTTTTCAATAATTCAGAAAGGACCTGTAACAAATCATTTTCCAATTTTATTATGTTATTATAGCAGGCAGAGTATTTAATCATGCTGTATAATATACAAATGACTTTACGGTACAAAAGATACATCCCTTATGTTATGACACACAGACTGACAGGGGAGCAGGTATCTACTCTAAGGGGGAGTACTAGCAATAGTGACACTTGGCATTTACTAGTTTTATTAAAGTTCAATGCCTTTTGAGAATTGAACCTTAATATAACTTAAAAAATCGAGTAAGTTAAGTGGGTAATTACTCTATCTATTCTCAAAATCGATATTGTCTTAAGAGATGAAACCATTGAGCTGTGTCAAGTTAAAGATACCAGATATAGTGTAGAGTGAACCCATGTTTAGGTAATCTACGTAACATAGGAGTCGAAACCAATCGGTTAATTATTGCACCAAATCCTCACACTACACAGCATAATAGACTTGTGAGCAAGTGTGGAAAATAGGAAATTAGGAAGCAGGAACAAAATATAGGTAGGTACTTACTTGCGAAAAGTGGCCCCAACACCAGGAGCCCCCAGGCTTTGAGTAAATCCATCACTTCATCCATCTTACGGTGATACTGAATACTTCAATTCAATCGCAAACACCTAACTTTTATATTATTTGTAATATTTTAGGCACAAACACGAATTTACAAGAAGATGCACTCTCCAACGGCTCGGAGATCAAAATGAACTGAAACACGTTTGATTTAAAGTGCAAGATATAAAGAAGGAAGATAGTTATTTGAACTGTCAACGTACATCTTTCAAACAAAAAAGCGCGCGTTCATTGTTATAAAGTTGAGTGATCGAATGAATTATGAAACTTTATTCTTTCAATAATAACATTATTTGAAACCAATAGGCAATATTGTTTAAAATAATAATATTCTTTTTAAAATAAACTAGTGATTTGTAGTATTAATATAGCAACTTGACAAATATAAATAAGTTGATGATAAAATTTTACCATGTCTCGACATCAATTAAGTAAACTTAATAAATTCAACACATTGGACTTGATACACGTTCAAACATTTCAGCTTTATTGCGACAAAATACCGTGATAATTTGTTTGTGATATTTTCTTGAATGACCCAATCAAATTTTTTCCAATCAAGCAAGATTGTAACTTGTTTAACCATTATTTTTTTCAGTGTAGTATAGATATATAGATCATTATAACCTAATAAGATCAATCAAGCTACTTGTTTAGACTAAACTCTTATTGATAAAGAAAAATAAGTGACTATATTACAGCCATCAGAAAACTTTATTAAGATTACCTAGTCTAAGTAACATGCACAAAATCCAGTTGATAATATTAATGACATAACTTAATTATGTCGATAATTATTTGTTTCACATTATCATTATAACATAATAAGGTGAATCAAGCTACTCATTTAGACCTTACTTTACATTATATAAATAAATAAGTGACTTTATTATAGTCATCACAAAACTTCATTAAGATTTTAAAGTCTTAGTAAAATTTACAAGGTGCATTTGATAATAATAATGACCAGGCTTGATTATGCCGACAATTACTTATTTGAATCTACATTGTTTCTTGTTCAGTTTTTCAATCAAGATGACTTGTTTGCCGCGATCACAAAACTTTGTACGCTCGTATATAAACAAGTTACTTGATACCCATAAATATTTTTTTAATTTATGCTATCAAGTTTTTTTTTCAGTGTAAGCGTCCACTAGGCCCGCCGAGTCGATTCGAATCGAATCGCAGAAAGTTATATTCGAATCGAATATTTACTATGACGGCGTCCATTAGCGGCGCACCGAATTGAATAGACCGATTGAATTAACGCACAAGAATTGGAGGAACAAGTGCGATTCAGCTCGAAGCGACGCGTTTCTGCTGTAGTCAACGCCAAGCTTTAGAAGTGTATGTTGCCATAACCCTTATTGTGTCGCCGCCATTTTGTAACATTTCGCGCATATGTCAGTTACTTCCGGATTTCCTTCGCGAATTTTCCGCGTGTAATAAAAATGCAAAACGTCAAAAATTTTGTAATTAAACTATAAATAAGAGTTGTCGTCACTAAAATCGTAATAAAATAAGCTAACAGAATATAATATATTAATTATAGTTATATTTTCAAATAATAATAATAATAATCATCATTTTCATCATCGGAAAACAGTGGAGGGGGGGATCGACCTCCAGGAGGTCGGCCGACACACAGGCGTTTTTGACAGCGACCTCCAGGAGGTCGCGCGACACACAAGGGGATAAGATGCATTGGCAGATTTGGTTTGAATTGTTAAGGGTAGGCAAACATAGCATCCATTGTACTTACATAAGTATTTAATTCCATAATTAAACAGTCCACTCTCGTTCGTTATCAATAAAAACAAGTTATGTGCAACAATCACTAGGTAATTAAGCTACAAAGAGAATCGTTGGTACTCGGTAGTTGACCAAACATTTTCGTCCTAGTTAACCCCCTATTTCAGAAGCTAAGATTAGCTTGTGGTTTTGTCTACTCTCAGAAGCTACATACATATTCATAACATCTACCTGCATACCAAATTTCAGCACGATCCGTCCAGTGGTTTGGGCTGTGCGTTGATAGATCACTATGTCAGTCAGTCACATTTGAGTTATATATATTTATAATATAGACTAGCTGTACCCTGCCACGCTTCGCAGTGGCACATTGTGATTGAATGGTTGAGAAATGAGAAACAAAACAAAGAATTCAACATTTCATATAAGTTTAATTTTGCAATACTTGTGGATATACTTAAAAAAAACTGTTTTCTCGCGATCGCAGATATAATATGTGACGAATGATGCAAAAAATAGATAAAAACAATCCTTGATGCGGATTTTACATGTTGGCGACTGGCCACCACATTGTCTATAGTTTTTTGATTGACGTTGATGGCGGTTGCCTAGTTACGGTTGTTATTTTTTCATTACTATTGTGGTTGTCAGCGAGTGTTTTCCTCGCTTCTGGCAGATGGCGCGGTCACTGGTACACAGCTGATCGTTAAAAAAACTGTTTTCTCGCGGTCGCAGATATGTGACTGATGCAAAATATAGATAAAAACAATCCTTGATGCGGATTTTATATCATGTTAAAATTTCAACTCAATCGGTGCAGAACTTTTTTAGTTTTTGAAGCGTACACAAACCAACATAACATTTTTATATTTATAGATATCCCTGGTGTCACTCTTATAAATACAAGGCAAGCTAACGAAATGTACCCACCCCTTGACCCTAAGACTAAATATGGGTTACCATGGCAGTATACGTTACGTATAATACTCCATTTTAATACGTCTATGAAACAAGGTTTATTATGTCTTTTGCGTAAAGAGTCCGCATGTAGTCATAAAATTTCACTTTCCTTATAGAGTTTGCTAGCGTAATGGATCGTGACTTGGCGTCTGCGTTGCAAAAAGAATCTTAATAACGTTGTTATGACTTGTATGGGAAGATAACATGAAATTTCTTTGCTCGTTTCTATACCACGAGACTGGCAAAGAATACAAGTACACTATATCGTCAATGGAATACAGCAGGCTCTTAATAATAATCTTCAAGCTGTCTTCTTTTATTGTCTGATTAATCTGTATTTCTTCTCTATGCACGCAGTTCAGTTATGAAATACTCTGCCCGAAAATATTAGGAATACTTGCACTTTGGTCTCTTTTAAAAGTCAAGTTTGGCGTTTGTACAGGACATTCAACGTTCTATCGCAGGTACACGTGCTTGAGCACCCTTATAGTCAAAATCGCTTGCGCATTTATAGTAAAGTGCATCAAGACACTATAGGAAATCAGATTCTACGTGTCAAAGGAAACTCGTTTTGAATTCATTAAGCACGGAAAACCGCCACTGTACTTACTTGTTTTCGTGAGAATATAATATTTCTTTTCTTTTAATTTTAATTAACCTAAGATAGTTTTCGAAGCTTTCAGTTCTTTCCTGGACCCATTTCCATTTTAAATTATTGTTATTGTACTTTCCTTCAAGGTTGCCTGGGAAAAGATTGCTTGTTAGCAATAAGCCCGTCTTCAACTCTACTTGTTATGTAAGTACATTATTTTATGTTTCATGTGCATTAAAAGTGTTTAATTATAATTATTAACCTGGTGTAAGAGTTCTAGGTTCTTATACACGTCTGAGTATTACGCTATTAATCCTCTTCAGGGGCAGCTCAGCCTGCTGTTAGTTCGAGCAGCCAGGGGACGTTTCGGAGACGAGGCTTATTCTGTGCGCCGTTCCCGAAAAGTACCTTTGCCTTTTCTAATCGCGAAAAAGTGTCCTTACACAAGCGACACGTTAACAACTGTGCAGGTAATTCGAACATGATTTCATTGTGGGTTCAAGAATATTCATTATACAGCTCGCTACAACTGCAAGCGTCGCTTTATGTCGATGGTTGCTGCTGACTCATCGACGACTGCAGCTAGCTCCTGACTCGTCGACGGCTGCTGCTGACTCTTCGACGGTTGCGTTGTTGTTACCGTTGGCCGTTCCGCTCGTGTATAAGATAGCTCACAAGTCGTCATTTTTATTCTCTAACGTGACTTGTTTTTTACGACTGCTGTCTTTCTACAGCAGCCGGTAATAATGGCCTAACATGCCTTCGGAAGCGCGGAGTAAATCGAGTTAAAACATTTTTAGTATCCGAGTACCAACAGCGCACTTAATAGTTTCACTTCATAAATTTTAATATGGACCTAATGCTGACTAATTAAATCACAGCACCAGAAAAGGGTAACGTTTCTTCTTCTTCATTTAAAAAAGTTTCAGAAGTAAATATTTTTATTAAAATACGATTATATTTTAAATATTTAATGAAAATACGAATCGTTACTAAAAGTAAAACCTAAAAAAAATCGGGAGTGGTCTCCCCTTGACTTTCTCATATACCGGAAACGACTCAACAGTTGATAGAAACCTTATATTTTGATGTCATACATGCATGTTAAATTTTGGTCACCCATCTGAGTACCGACCGCGCACTTGATTGCTTAACTTTCATGATAGATGACATAAAAGTTGATAGAAACCTTATATTTTGATGTCATACACGCATGTTAAATTTGTTTGCACTAAGTAAAAGCATGCTCGAATTATCGTGCTAACGCACAGACACACACACACAGACATAGCTCCAAAAATATATTTTTTGGCTCAGGGAGGTCCAAAACGTGTAGATCCGTCAAAATCTCGAGGTCGAATTTTTTGACGATTACAAGACTTCCTCTATACAACGTACGAGAAAGTAACAAGCATAACAATATAATTTAAAACTCTTACTGCCAAATTGTGTTCAGTGAACTCAAATGGAGTACTGGCATTGTTATCAGGATCGTCTCTGTGAACATATAAGTCCTCAGCAAAAACTTTCGTTGAAGTTGAAAGCGTTCTCATCATAAATGGCGCCTGAAAAAAATGGAAAAAAAAAATTTTTTTTTGGCATCAATAGTTGTTTCTTGACGTGAGTTGTGTATTTGTATATTCTAAGGACCTGTTTATCAGATTCAAATTAAAACCCTTTTTGTCTGAAAGAGCAGACGCCGAATAAAATAAAAGTAAAAAAATTAAACGGTTTGTAGAAAAATAAAAGATAATAATGATGTAAATAATGTACTAACAGAAAAAAATAAATCGGTGGGTCCTAGGTACCATTCATCACACCAAAATAAAATAATGGGGCGTACCGTAACAGGGTGATAGATATTTCACTGGTACCTAGGACTTACGGAATAATTTTTTAGCTTTTTTAAAAACTTAAAATAAAATCGGTGAATCATAGTCATTATCTACATCATTATTTTTTTTTCTAAAAGCAAATGGCTTTTAAATATAACTTACAAAATACTTAAGTATCATATTTTCAAGATTTAAGTTTTTTGTTATAGTGTAGGTACACTAGGAAAAAGAAATTGATACCCATATTGAGGGGGTTGTGAAAAATAATGGAATCAGCCATTTTGTAGCGGCGGCCATCTTGGATTTACAGTGGTACTGAATAAATAAAAATGTATTGTCATCCGAATGAAAGGTTTGTACCACATATCAAGTCAATCTTTCAACTGGAAGGGGGTAAAATTTCAGTTAGTAAAAATAACAAACAGGACAGCTAAATAAAACCGTTAGAAAACAGAACTATGAATTGCATGCTACACAGATAGACGAAAGTAAAAATTTATAGAATAGCGGTTAATGCAGTTTTGGAATGCCAGCTTTTCTCATTCTCGTATTTAGATTAAATAAATAAATTTTGTTTTCTCATCACAAACAGGTACAGGTAATACAGTTAGTGGCTTAGTCTATTAACAATTTTGATTAACCTCGTTTGTTCGAGGCTGGTGCCAAAAAAGATAATTGAATACTCGTACCAATAGGTCACCAGGTCCGACCTCTCTTTTGGTATAAGGATAAGTAGGTGTCTGTGTTTGTGTAAGCAAAGAGGCCAATAAGAGTACATCTATAGGTAACAAGCTAGCTCAGACGTACATTCGTGCACATCCGAACCAGCCCGTCTATGTATAAAGTTTGGTTACTGGCAATAATGCTTTAACCCTCACACTATTGTGAAGGGTTGCACATTAACGTGTTGATTGATTATGCATCTGCGATTGACTGGACTTGTGAACAGTTGAAAATTTTGTGTATGAGAAGAGCATTTTAGACATACTATCTCACAATTGTTGACATTCATCTTTGCTGCATGCTTTTATCCTGTTTTCTGAATATTTAAGGTGTGTTACTAATAATAATTTTTTATTACCTAATTGAGGTTAAATAAATATTAAAATTGTACAAATGTACTTACCCTTTGAATATATTTTTGTAGCAGCATCATTGTTCTTTAATATTTTATTTGTGAATCATATACTTGTTTTGATTGAAAAGTCAGTTTTCTGATAGATTGCAAAGTCAGTTTCATAGATTACTAAAACTGTTCTCTATACCTAAAAACCTTACTAAAAAGTATTCTATCACGAACATATTATTATCATGTATTTGCTGTAAATTATGCCATGTGATAGAATCAGGCCATATCCTCAAAAGGGTGTTGTGGAATGCGACTACTGGATCAGCAAAGGGGTATTGATCACCTTATACTCCGTCCACCAATCCGCATTGGGCAAGCGTGGTGGACTACTGCTTAAACCTCCTTCGATAACAAGGAAAGGCCTTGTGTCCCAGCAGTGGGTCAAATTATAAAGACTGTTATGATGAATACATTTTAAAAAAATAGTAAAATTGTACGGCTAATTATAAGAATTGATTTAGGCCAAAAAAATTACCGAGATATTTGAATTTCAAATTGCAATATTCCTGTCTCTCTCTAAAACAACTTACTTTAATAATTATATATGCGATTATTATATAAAAGTAAGTTTGTTTGTTTGTTATGCTTTCACGCCTAAACCACTGAACCGTTTTTGATGAAATTTGGGATTGAGTTTAGGCCCCGGAAAGGATATATATTACTTTTTGATAGGACAACTGACTTTATCGCGAGCGAAGCCGTGGGCGTCCGCTAATATGAAATATGTATGGCGGGCGTTTAATGTGACTGTCAAAGTTCATATCGGATCTCCTTGTCTAAAACGCAACTTTATGTGGTTGTAAGTGAGATACTCATCAATTTATTTCTAAAATTCTTCAAGTTTGTAAATTGTAACTGTATAGAATAAATTTGAAACCAAAATATTAAGGAATAAAACAGGTAACTTTTAAAGAATATAAAAACAGCATTTTAAATGTTAAATTTTAGATAAGAAGAATCATAGTGCAAAATTCTACTTCACTGAACCTATTTATAGGTTTTCTTTGTTATGGCTTAAGTGTCTTATATTTCGTTGATATACCAAAAAAGAATTAACTGTAGGTACATAAATTGTACATCAATCTTAACACTGCTATTCGATTTTAAATCATGTCACGTGAGAATAAAGACAGTACAATACCACCAGTATGCAGATGCTGGTAAAAGTATAGGACCTCAATCGCGGAAGAATATAAAAGTGAATTGCGTAAGGTCAAAATTATTTAAACATAATGTCTGCAATTAATTAATTAATTTTTGTTTAATAAATTAAGAAATAAGGTATTACTGCTTAGTACTAGACGATTAAGTAAATTTAGTGATTAGTCTCTAACGTAATACGCTTCATATATGCTTTGAACTGTGATTCGGGTCAAAGGGATAGATACTTTAATTATATTTTGTTATTTTGACCAATTACGAAAATACCTTTCAAGTGAAATTTAGAAGGATATCGAATCGCAAACAAATATTACACAATTTTCTGATCATTTGAGCCTGTAAAATAAACCAATAATATCTAGGCTCGACGTATTTCAGTCAAATTAAGCCGTATGTTGTTTAGATCGTTCAACATACACTTAACTCTCCCTGTATCAGGCGGGGTGTGGTGTGATGTACCCCAGTCCAAAGACAAACGCAATAATTTTAAAGCAGTAGCTGGAATTACATTGTCGCTGCTCCGATCAGTTTTGCTAAGTCAATCCGGGGGTCACTACCAAGGGAGCACTACGAGCGTTAATGGGCACCACACACTCCACCTCGCACGGCACGTTCATAAAAAATCTGATTAATATTTGAAGGTTTATATTTTAATTTGTGTGCCAAACATTTTAAAAGGAGTAAAACTCATTACCATTATTATTTTATGTGCTTAATGTCAAAAATGAAGAAATGTATGTGTTTCGATCCTACGTCATTGGTTTCGATGACAGGAGTTTTGCGGTATAGATAGTTACTTTAATTGTAGAATTAATGTACTATGTATATTTTCTTTAATACAAACTATGCATTACAATTAGTGATTACATTTATATCTCGTATGTAAAGTACATCTTGAATCCCTAAGTAGTGAGAGCTTTAGAACCATGTAAAATTGAATTACTTAAGCATTACACAATTACGTTATTATTTCGCTTTCAATATACAATAATTTAAACCATTACCACCACATTTAAGCACACCTGCAAACCATGGCAAAATGTTTTATTCAAAACAGACCGATTTAATAAAGGTGTTAGCTACCTGTACAGGGGGCGTGAAAACATTAAGGAAAGTGGGCTCGCCGATCGCGAAGTTGCCGAACGAACGACCAATATTAACGGATATTGGAAAAAGATGGTAAAAGATGTCTGCTACCGGATCAAGACTAGTAGGCACTAATATTCCCTGGTGCAATATCAGAGCTCGTGCCATAAAATCGCTCTAGGCTATCTTGGTCCCGTTATTGACCCGGTAGAGCTTCGAAGGCAGATAGCAATTTCGACGAAGTAAATGATGGTTATCGCTGTAACTCGATGAGCTCTAACCATGCTTGTTCCGATTTGGCAATACGTAATAGAAAATCGGTAACGGACATACGCTGATATTGAGGATTTTCTATCTGGATTGTCGGACGTGATTTAGTAAAGAACTTACAGTTCACGTAAGCACATGTGGAATGTACTAAGCTTTTCAAATACAACATAAGCTACATATTCGGTTCTAAATTGAGAATATAGATGTCTTGTAGGCGTGATGTTGTCACTCTGGGCTCCTTAATAGCTCGTTTAATCTCATGAAAGGTTATCCTATCCAAACGCCTTCAAAATGTATCTATTATTATCACCACCCACTACATCACTAACCTTCTAAGGCAAACATTTAAAAGATTATCAAAGTCCATAAAAGCATATAATTTTAGACACGAAGTTTTACTTTACAAAATAGAGAACATATGAGTAATGGCTTAGTTTTATGTAACTACATGACATTTTACAAAAGAACTAGGTCGCTGTTATGGTACTAAGTAATAATACTAAAACTCTAAATAATACATTTAGAGTTTTAGTATTAACCTCCATAACGGCATATAATTTTAGACACGAAGTTTTAATTTATTTTCATCAATAGATTGAGGGATTCAGGAGGAAGGCTTATAGTTTTTTTTTTAGGTTAAATTTAGTACTCTACATACTATTCATTCGAAGCTCTGGAGGGTCGCTAGTTGTATATAAAGCTTTAATAAATTAATGAAATCATTGAGAGTTGCGGTTGAAACTCCACCTCTGGCGGATTTATCACAACTTGCGGCCATCAACCGTCGCAACAAGGTCAATAAATATCCTGACAAATATAAAAAATATTGCTCAAAAAATACTTTTTTTTTATGTTAGGAGATGGCAAACAAGCTTGCGGCCCACCTGATGTTAAGTGGTCACCGCCGCCTATAGACACTTGCAATATTAAGTGTAAATCGATTTATACCGCAAGTGCATTTGCCATCCTGGGGATTAAGATGATATGCCCTCCATGCCCAGTAATTACACTGGCTACCTTTCCCTTCAATCCGAAACACAGTGAACTGCTTCACGGCAGAAATAAGAAAGGCGGTGGTACCTACCCAGACGACCCTACATATGGATCTACCACCTAGTGAAACTTACAATTACGCCCACAATCGCAAAAGGCGTTAAATATTAAGCAGAGTTTTAGGTAATAACGACATTTGGGGCATCAAAATAGTAACAGGTTAAAATCGCCAAAAATTTAATTCCAATAAACATATCGTAGACATTGTATTTATTTTGTGATAATATGCTGAGTTGTCTTCCAAAACATGACCAATCATACTGCTTACACTTTAATCTGTAAACCAATAATTTTGATAAATAAGGTGTAAATCAATGATTTACATATACAAATATCATTGGTGTCAATCGATTCTTCATTATGATCTGGGTAACATAGGCTACATTATACTGACTTTATAAATAGAAGGAATCAGTTTTCCCTTATAAATCCCGATTTTAACCAATTTCCTTTTTGTGTAACGTAGTTGGCTTAGAGTTTTTTAAACTATTTGCTCGTTTGGAGATCGTATCGGTCCTATCCTACTACTCTTGTCTATGCGCTGCCATGTACTCCTTACTTTTTCAAATCGTTTCTAACTCTCAAAAAATCTATCCATGTCTTCTGAATCTTCTCCTTCCCCTTTATCCCTCTACATTCAAGTCCATACCAACCTCAACAATTTCCTTTTAGTTTCTCTTTCACAAGAGCTACTTTAAAAGTCCTTCTTATAATACCCATTCTTTATTTTATTCGTTTTTGTAACCCCACAAATTGAACTCAGCACACTCATCTCATGCAATCTCGTCTCATCCAACTTTTTCATAACCCATCCCTTATCCATGCAATAAGAAAGAAGAAGAAGATAGAAAAGTAAAACAATTTATCAACTCTACTCTATTACTTAAAATAATGTTAAGAACAAAGTGTTTGTGCAACATTTTATTACACAAGGCACCCATTTAGATTGCGGGAGCGTACCTCACCGCACAGTTTACGTAAATTGCAAGCACCAACACGATTTCAGACTAAACGTATAAAAAGCTCCATAAAGATGCAATAACAACGCTTCCTCCTTTTAAAAGGAAAAATCGACGTAAAAATTTCATCAGCAAATTTAATTTCTTGTTGACTGCGGCGGCCCTCGTTCGTTAGATAGAAACAAATTTTCAATCAAGCGGGATTATTCAGCTACGGTTTACGCGACATCGTTCACCGATTCATCAATTTCGTCAACCCAACGAAAACAAATCAAAACTGAATACTTAATACAACCAGATTATAGGCGAAGGCGTTTTTATTTTGTCGTTTTAAGATTTTGGACTCCAAATTAATTCGTGGATGGAATTATTGAATGGTTATTTCTTGTTGGGGAGCTTGGACACGCGGGTTTCAGATATTGTTTTTTTTCGCCCAGGTCGGGTTTCTATGGTCTAACATAATAATATGCTGGAGGTGGAAGTTGGAAAATGCCATGTTAGGTATTCTTGACTTTCTGGTATACCCTTAACGTGCCGATGAAGCACGGAGGAAAATCGATTTTGAAAACATTTTCGGTCACCCATTCGAGTTGTCGGTACCTACTCTGATGTGTTTCGACTTGGTTGTTCGTGATCGACGACACAAAAGATTCGCACTTGGTTGTTCGTGATCGACGACTCAAAAGTCGATAGAAACCTTATATTTTGATGTCATACACGCATGTTAAATTTGATTGCAATAAGTTTAAGCATACTCGATTTATCGTGCTAACGCACAGACACACACACACAGACATAATTCCAAAAACGGCATTTTTGGACTCAGGGAGGTCCAAAACGTGTAAATCCATCAAAATCCCGAGGACGATTTTTTTGACGATTACAAGACTTCCTCTATACTACGTTTACGAGAAAGTATTTTTACTTTCTCGGACCTGTCCCAGTCACAGAACACAGAAAGAGGTCCCAGTATCAGTGTAATTTCTAGTTTTAAAAATATTTACGCGTTTGTAAATATTTTTAAAACTAGAAAAATAATTACACAATTCTTCTAATTTTTACAGCAGCTGTTTATTATTAACAGTTTCCAACGCCATTGTGATGTAGCCTTCAACCTCTTAGTATTTCTATCCTGTAGGAAAGAGTTCATCAAACCGACATCGGTTTTCTTTTTTGGCTAATTGATACCGCGAAATTGGCGACAGTTTACGCGAACCATATGCGACCACCGAATTCCCCTTAAAGGGGGGAATATCTTATACTAATAATAAAGCTGAAGAGTTTGTTTGTTTGTTTGTTTGTTTGTTTGTTTGGTTGAACCCTAAGATCTCAGCAACTACTGACTCAAATTGAAAAATTCTTTTTCCGTTGGATAGTCCATTTATCTAGGAAGGCTATAGGCTATATAACATCACGGTATGTCCAATAGGAGCTGAGTATCAATGAAGAATGTTGCAAAAACGGGAGAAAAATATTTCTTTTCAAAGCTTTCACTGCGTGCGCTGCGTAAACGGTTAAAGTTATGGAAAAATCATGTATGACGGAATTGTTCACCATTAAATTTTATAAAAAAAAGTCTGCGACAGCATATGTCTATCTTTTATGGTTGGCTCACTATAACCTTTCTTTTTGGTAATCAAATTCGTTTTAAAATAATGCATTATCTGCGATGGTGTTTTTTATGCATGATACTATTCCTTATCAAAATAAATACATTATTTTTCATAAGTATTTAATTTTGCACAAAATTGTTCATGACTTCATTTGATTTCAATGAATATCTTAAGAAATATCATAGTTTGAAATAAACGGAAAATAATAAATTTTGATTTTCAGACTTTTCTTTGCGTGCGCTGCGTAAACGGTTAAAGTTACACAAAAATTATGTATAACGGAATTATTCTCCTTTAAAAGTTCTACAAAAAAGTTCCAGACAGCATTTATCTATCTCTTAAGGTTGACTCGCTATAACCTATTTTTGTTAATAAATTTTGTTCTAAAATAATGCATTAGATGCGAAGGTATTTTTGTAAACATAATATTATTCCTTATCAAAATGAATACATTATTCATCACAAGTATTTAATTCTGTACAAAATTGTTCTTTACATCATTAGATTTCAATGAATATCTTCCGAGATATCATGGTTTTAAAATAACTCCGCCGCTAAATAATGTTCAAGTACTACGCACGCATCTATACTGAGTTGTTTTTTGTTTGGTTTTTTTTTTTATTTATTATCATTTAAATATGAATAAAAAGCTATATACTATACTAGTGCCACATAAACCAATTTAGGTTTTCCCGGACACTAGAATTCACCTATGCTACTCTTATAATTATTCAAGATAACATACAAAATAAAAATAATAACAAAATAAAACTAATAACAAAATAAAACTAATAAAAACTAGACACTTTTGTTTACGTCATATTGTTCGCCTATAATTTTATTCGTCCTACCCGAATAAGAATTACAAATAAGGACTGTGAGTTCACACGGGGAGAATTATTAAGATATATTTTCGGTCGTCCTATATTTGTTTTCAGTAGTTATATTTCTAATGTTTTTTTATTTTAATATAAGTGCATAAATACATTCCTGCATAGACATTATATAATACATACTTTACTTATATACTTTAATTCAAAATAGATAAAAAATGTTCTTTAAGGTTTTTTTTAATATTTTTTTCATTGAGACTTCTCTTTATATTCGTAGGCAAGGCATTGATCAATTGAGGAATTTGATACTGCAATAATTGTTTTCCGTAAAGATTATTGTATCGGGGAATTACAAATGTAGTGTGTAGTGCACCGCGTGTTTGTTTGTTGTGTTGTTTATTAATTTTAAATTTGTCGTTAAAATAATTTTCGGAAAGTAGGTTCAGTTTTATCTGTTCATGTATTGGTAACAATTTACAATGTTTGAAAAGTAAATGCTCTTCTTCTTGATATTTTTCTTTAATTTTTACTGGAACTATTGCTTTAATAATTCTGAGCTGCAATTCGTATATCGAATCCAGGTGAGTCTTAAAAGTCCTACCATAGCTACTTAAACAGTAACTTATTAACGATTCTCCAAGTGCTTTGTACAACTGCAGAAGAGTAGCGTAGGGAATTTTGTTTTTTACCAAAATTATTTTGGCTAATATAGCTCGTAATTTATCACATACATAACTAATATGTTCTGTCCATTTAAACCTGTCATCAATTATAATACCAAGGTACCTGTGCCTACTTACCACTTCAATGTGATCGCAAGAGCAATTGTAAGAATTCGCGTGAAGACATTGATGGCTGTGGGCAGTGAGTTTTCGGCTACATTTAATCCTATTTTGCGTCGAACTAATATACATTAGTTTCGTTTTATCTGCATTAAAAACAAGTCCTGCGTCGTGAGACCACTTTAGGAGAGATGTGAAATCATGCTGCAAGTCTTCAAAAGCCTTGTCCATGTTTTTATTTGCGCTCACTAAACAGGTATCATCTGCGAACTGATAAACTTCGCATCGAGTAATCAGGTTGACTGCATCGTTCACATAAGTTATGTAATGTAATGGACCTAGCACAGACCCCTGTGCTGTACCAATGGATACACCCACCTCTCGACTAAAAGCATCTGATACCCTCACGACATACGATCTATCCTGTAAGTAGTCTTTACACCAATTACTTAAGGGGCCCCGTATCCCACAGTCATTTAATTTTTCTATAAGTAAATTATGTTTGAGTGTATCAAATGCCTTACTATAATCGATCATTGTTACCAGAACATGTTTTTTATCATTGAGGTGTTGGTTGATACTATCTGTGAACTTCGACATTAATTGTGTAGTACTTTTACCACTCTGGAACCCGAACTGACTTTCAGTAATTATATTGTGGTCTCTGTAAAATGTATAGATTTGTTTCGAAATCATCTTTTCAATAATTTTGTCAAAAGTAGATAGAATTGTTATTGGACGATAGTTATTATACACATCATGCTTTCCTTTCTTATGTATTGGTCTAATTATGCCTGTTTTCAATTCATTTGGATACTTTCCTTGTTTTACACTTACATTGACAAAATGAGCTACAATATCAGCAATTTCATTCCCAATGGCTTTTAAATCACATGATCTAATACCATCGACACCTGGTGCTTTTCTATTACTCAATGCTTTTATTTCTTTGAGAACTGATTCTGAATTTACTGGTTGAAACCTACAAGTAATATTTGTTGGAATCGAAAATGTACTTTTATTCAGTAACTTAATGTTACAATCTGGCGCAATAGTTTTAACACTGTTATCGAAAAAAAAAATCGGCAAAATTATTGGCTATGTCTCGTACAGTTGTACTGTTTTTATGGAACGCGTTTAAAATAACAGTGTCAGCAATGACTTTTGCTCTTCCTGTTATTTTATTTAATATTTGCCATAAAGCCCTAGGATCACTTTTACACTTTATTATATCTTCTCTTAATTTTTTATTTTTCGTTTTATTAATTAATTTATTTACATAATTCCTAGACAAATTATAATTCTGTTTAATTATTTTATTTGTTGGATCAGCTAGCCATTTCATAAATAATTTATCTCTATATTGACATGCGTTTATAATTTTTTTATTTATCCAATTATTATTTATTCTTTTTTGATTTTTGGTTATTTTAATTTTTATTTCAGCTTTTTCTTGACATTTTTTAATGTTACTTAATATCATTGAATAAATTTTATGTGGGCACAGTATTTGCTTAATTGGTTGCCAGTTTATTTGTTTAAGATTGTTAAGAAGAACATCGTAATCATATTTAGTAATCGTTCGAGAATCCCCCCGTGTGTACTGCGCGCAATGGTCAACCACCGCTAATGTTATAACGCGGTGATCGGCCAGTGCAGTCCCGAGCGCCGCCGTGTACACGTCCAGTGAGTGGGATCGACAATAGATGTGATCAATACAAGTTTTGCTTAATCTATTATTTGATATTTCAACACGTGTATATTCCGTGATCCCACAAACTAGACCATGGTTGTACATAGTGGTATTGTAAAAGTTTTTTAAGGGATTATTGCACTGTAAATTAATATTTATGTCCCCTAACAGGTACAAATCTTGTTTTCTACCGATTTTATTTAACAAAGCGTCTAGTTCTTTTACAAATAGATGTTTGCTCAAATTTGGAGGTCGATACATGCAGCACAAAACCGCGGAATAATTATTATTAATTGTTAGCTGCCCTATCAAAACTTCACTGTGTTGCATTTTATAGTGATTTATTTGGAATTTGTGCTTTTTTCTAGTGTAAACAATTATACCACCGCCTTTTCGGTTCGTTCGCAATTCTGTGTGCATGTTATAACCTCTCAGGTGATACAAATCACAAAGTGAGTCAGATATATTAACTTCTGTAAGCATTATTACATCAATGTATGTAGGTGACGAATAGATACATTGTTCGAGGGAGGCAAAATTTTTGATTATTGATCTTATATTCATATGAATACATAAAAGTTTAACGTGACTCGGGATGTTAGTGAGAAACACTTTTAAGCTGTCACAATCACTTATTTGACATATATCGTGCATAGTACTATCCATGTTTTTTTTAATTATGTGAATATACAGATTTGACATTTAGAAGTTATATACTGCTTTAGCTTACTATGTATACTTATTATTGCGAGTAATGTTCGGTGCGTCACAATATTTCTTAATGTCTTCATAGGATCGAATAATTAACGGTTTATGATCTTCTCCTTCTTTTCGTACACGCAGAACTCCCTTTTTAATCCAAATATATTGAAATTTGTCTCTTAATTCTTGCTTTGCTTGCCACAGTAGCTGTTTATTGTACGGTGTTAGGGCTTCACATACAAATATTGTTTCATTATTTGAAGAGCTGGGAACGATATCTGTCGAAACTATTTTCGGTGTTTTTGATTTTGAGGCAGCTATCCAAGATGTTTGGGTTTGTTCATTTTTCAACTCCACTACTATTGGTCCCGATCGTTCCTTTTTAGCAGGTAAGCGCTTGACCAGCTTAATGTCTTCGACATTAAGTTTTAGTTTCCTGGCTATATTGCCTGCTATATTTATAAGGTCTTCATCATTACTTGATGGTACGTTATGAATTTCAACGGAACTAGAGAGTTTCTGCTGTTCAATATCCTGTATACGCTGTTCCAAAACACCTACCCTCAAATCCAAATTTTTGTTTCTGTTTGTGAGCTCCGTATTTTTTCTTTCTAGACTCATAATGTTACCTTTTAAGATATCGATACTTTTGATCATTTCGTCCATTTTATCAAAATTGTATTGCACTGACTGAGTAATTTCCTTCATCTCCCGTTGGATGGCTTTTTCTACTTCCTTCGAAATATCTCCCAGGAGTTTTTTAATGTCAATTTGTGAGTTGGATATCTCTGTGCAATTCTCTTCTTCATCATCGTCAGGAATAATGATAGAGCGACGTCTAGATGAGTTTTGACAATCATAACATGTCCATTCTAGATTCTCAGTAGCTCGCAATGCTGTGAGCTGCTTATTTGTTAGACCTGAACATATATTACTTAAATGCACTATTTTCTCACAACGGCTACACTCTAGGCCAGGCCTAGTTTTTGTAATATTTTTACTACAGTTATCACATTTACTATTCATACTGAGCGAAATTTAATTAAACACACTATTGATACACACGTACTACGTCTAAGAGCGCACAACGATGAATTGAACGCGCTTATCTTAGGAACTACTGATCCCGTCAGATTCGGACGTCTTAGAGACTCTAATAGGTTCAGAGACTCCTCCGAGGGAGATGCTCACCGGTCAGGAATCCTCTCTGGAGTGATTCGACCTTAAAGCTTGAGGAGCCACCGAGGTCCTCTTCTTTACTAAAAGCCCTGGTGACTCAAAGAAGGTCATCAGAGACATCCTGTAAAAATAGTAAAAAAAACCGCCTAGAAGGAGTCGAACCCGTGAACGAAGGGTTCCGTGCCATAGATTTTATCAAAACTGTCCGAAAATTATTTGAATTTTAAATTAAATATTTTGTTAATATTTCAAGTTTCTACCTGTTATCGTTATTGACACCGAGAAATAAATCACGTTTGTTGTTGAGCCCCCTTAAAAATTAATTTTATTTTAATTTAATTATTTATTTTTAAGGTGAATAATATAACTAAATATTCTGTGAATATTTCAAGCGTCTATCTGTTGCCGTTATCAAAATCGACCAAAAAAAGTCACGTTTATTTTATGGGAGCCCCTTCAATATTTATTTTATTCTATTTATTAGTATTTGTTGTTATAGCGGCACCAGAACTACGTCATCTGAGAAAATTTCAACTGTCTAACTATCATGGTTAATGATATACAGCCTGGTGACAGATGGACAGACGGACGGCGGAGTCTAAGTAATAGAATCCCGTTTTACCCTTTGGGTACAGAAGCCTAAAAAGGCGAACTACTGATTCAAATTAAAAAAATCTTTGATTGTCTATTGATCGAGGAAGACTATAGGCCAGGACTTCCCAAACTTATTTTCATAGTGACGCCCTTAGGAATTTTTCAATTTTTACGAGCCCTCTCCCCGTTATAGTAACAGCCAAGTTAAGTACATACCTACAAAAACAAAAAAAACGGACGCAGCCGCCCGGATTGCGAAAGATGCTGTGTTCGATTTTTTCGCCCGCCCTAGACAGTTGATCCGGGCTCAAGTTATGAAATCGCGACTTTCATTTCTTTCTCGACATTTATTTTCGTTCGACTAGCTCGCATAGCAGCTAGACAACCATTCTATGTGGATCATCTCACTACGCCCGCCCCCGGGATAGAACCGCGAACCCTGGGGTGCCAGGGCATCGCGACGCGCAGTATGGGAAACCCTGATATAGGCCTATATACCTCCATAGCATCACTCTATAACTAATAGGAGTTGAGCATCAATGAAAAATGTTGCAAAAATGGGAAATCCACGCGGACGAAGTCGCGGGCACAGCTAGTAATATAATAACCTAATAAGACCAGTTGCCCTGTACCACAGAACAACGTCTTTCTGTGTTCTGTGCCCTGTACGGATCAGAAAGTTGGGCGGTAAAGCGGACGGATGAGAGTAGGTTGCACGTGACTGAGATGCGTATGCCAAGATGGATGTGTAGAGAACAAGAATGGACAAGGTGAAGAATGAGTATATTAGAGGCAGCCTGAAAAATTAGGTAAGTGACTAGCATGGTATGGGCATGTAATAAGAAGGGATGATAATCATGTGATATAGAACATGAATGTGGCCGGGTATAGAAGGAGAGGAAGACCGAAAAAAAAGATAGATAGATTGTGTGAGAGATGATATGGAAAAGAAAGGAGATAATACTGAGATTACGTCTGACAGGAAAGGAAGAGAAAAAACTACGCTGATCCCAAATAAATTGGGAACAGGGTAGGCAAATGATATACTTTCATATCTATACCAAAATTGAGGATGTTTTTTAAACTATGGAACATTTTTGTCGGCTTTACTTGTGCTTATAGAAAAGTCTAGTGAGTTGACGCTATACCACATGTAGGTAATCAAACGTGGATTTCCAATACAAAGATACAAGAGAGACTATACGCGCTGCACTAGCCACCTTCGCCTCGAAGAGCGGCAAGGTGTTCCTTCATGCCTCTTTTGAAAAACCATCGTACAGTCAATTTCTTGACTGTACGATATTCTCTCAAATGGCATAAACAATGCCCAAAATTTTATACAGTGAAAACAGCCAACGAAAACTCAAGTCTATGTTGTTTGACACAAACTCGCACTGGTGGTTCTGAAACACGGACTTTATTTAGTGCATTCATTGTACTTGACATTCACAAACCGTCAGAGAGGAATATAGAATAAGCTAAGCAAGCACAACTTAAACAAGAAATACGAATTATTTTCCAAATGTGCATTCTGTTGTGCCACTCGAGTGCATTTCTGAGTGAAAGGGCTTCAGTGGTTGCACAAAGCAAGCGGTAGCAATAGAAACTGATTCGTGCAGCATGCTCTTTGATATTTTACATTGAGCTAAAGTCTCTGGCTAGATGGTTACTTAGTCCTGAGGCCGTGTCTGAGGGTTGGGCGTGGTATACAGATATACAGAAACGATATTCTGAACAACTAAAATTGCGCTAGTTGTCGTGAAATTTGCGACATTCACCATGAATAAGGACTTGTATCCAGTAACTGAGAATATACGTCTTTGACGGGTACTTGGTTTTCGAAGAATATTAATTTCTTTCTCTGCAGAGCCTCTATACGACAGTAGAATCGCTCGCATGGTAGACTCGTAAATGTCAACTAGAAAAAGTTCGCCATATGTTCACTTATTCTTAACAATTTCCCTGTCCCCTTATAACACAGACATTTAATAAAATAAAATTTAATCGCTCCATACTAAAACGGCCTTTATTTTGCTAAGTCCAATTAATGCATATAAAATATAATTACGCTCACAAGCCCAAAATCGTTCGTGTAAAGCTTTAGATAACATTCGGTTACACACAAAGCCACATCTGGGAGTATGGGCCACACAGTACCCCAAAATAATGACAGGTTGCCAGCCTGTCGCCTACACTGACATTTATAAGCAAAATAATCTCTAATTTGGTTCACATTATGAAAACCGGCAATTTTGCAAAGGCCAGCCAATTATTAAAAAAATCTTTATTAGTAAAACCTTTAATAGGGATGATCACTGACAAATTCTGTTTAGTTGGTCAGATAGAACACGATGATTAGACACGTATTATGAAGACGATACAGCGGGCCTAGACAAGTGGCAAACTATACAACATTTCTATTGAACGAAACGATAACAGCCCCCCATCCACTAGTATCAGTTCGTGTGTATGGTAACAAAAGGGTTGTTTTTCCTCTCGGACTGGCGAGGAATGATCAAGTCGCAGGAAAACATGTAGAGACGACATATAGTTAGTGGCCTCAACGATTTTATTTATCCCTACGATATTTCTCTACAGTTCATCTATGAGGACAAGTCATATGAAATAAGCGGTAGTGGATGGGAGGCTAATTTTTGACTACGGTCGCCATAGAGCTTTCTCACTAAAACGTCAGTTTCATACATTATTATTATTTTCATTAGAAGTTCTATGCAATCGACTGGTCACTTGGCTAGGCTCCGTAAGTACTTATACTAATCTATGGGCTAGACACTCTGGTCTGCATCGTAATCTTTCTGAAAATATTGCAGAGCTACAAATTATACCGTTCCCAGTTCATTTCGTGTATAAATGATACACTCATAATATTTTATTCTTGTAAGGAGATAAGACAATTGGTGTGTTGTTCGTCGCGTTTATTTTATTTATTATTTAGGAGTGGTGCCGCCGTCACAGATTTAAGATAATATGAATATAAAAGCAATGCCTACGGATAGGGCTTAAGATAAATATGTGTTTTCGCGAAAAAATATCGCTGAGCGGAAAGTAAATTTAGGAAAATCTTCCATTTGTCATTCAGAACGTTCTGCGATGTTATTATGTAATACATCTTGGAGATCGACGAGATTTATTAATCTACGCAACGAATACAAGGATTGTTGGAATAATTTTCTGTTGACCAAATATGAAAGACTTACTTTTGCCCGCGACTTCGTCCGCGTGGAATAGTTAGATTTCTGATGATTCATTAGTAGTGAGAATCGACAGCTCGTATTCGTGCTTGGGAACTATACCGGGGACATCGAATTAAATTATTGCTGTGCCACACCTGACCAGAAAGTGGCATTTTCTACACGCACGGAAAATCCCGCTATCAGGAGTGACAATTTTTTTTGTACTTACCTCGGGCGTCAAATACCTGCGATCTGTAGCAGTCTTTGTTTTACCACCTTAGTTAATAAATGTACTAAGCACTGAATCAAAATATTGACAATGAATAAAAATGTAAATGGCAACGGAATTATGAAAATAGCTAAAAATGTATTTATCTAAATCTACAACAAATAAATTTTTAATAAAAACCTGGCACCGATCTTACTTAAATAAGTGACTGGTTTAGTTTATTTCTTTCTTGTTTGTTTCTTATTTTTATGCATGGTGATGTTAGAAGATCATAATATTTACTGCGCGCGCTCCGATTCTCAGCTCTGCTTGGTGGTATCCACAGAAGATCAGCGTCGTTTCTCCACGGCTAAGTGGAAGTCTTGCCATTGCTAAGTGGTCGTAAAAGTGAATATATTTATATTTGTGATGTTTGGTAATGAATAAAAATATTATCTTTCTTTCTTCTTTGCATAAAAATGCCTATTATATATTGTAGTACTTTGTATTATAATATTTTCCTTTCGATCCCGAGATAATAACAAATATTTGATATCGATTGACCTTATCTAGAGTGCTCGAGTGTAGTGGGCTCGAGGCCCTCCTGCTTAAGTAGCCATCAAATTCTAGTGCGCCATCTGTTCAACGTACAGTAACATAATGCATTCTATACGTTTACGTTAAAGGTTAAATTTGATTGAGTTCCTTTTAATCTCTTAGCAAAGATTGTATTCGGTGTCATTTTATGTTATGTATGGCCTTTTAGTAAGGTTTGCTGAGAATGAGAAGAAATAAAATAAAAAGTTTTTTTTAAAAATAGTTTCCATTTCACAGATTAGGAAAGATTCTTGCATTCTAACCTACGTAGCGTAAACATTGACTGAAATTCAGAAATCTCAAAAAGGTCTGCCAGAGAGCAATGATCCATTGTTCTCTGGCAGATTGCCTTTTTATAGTGAGTATGCATACTGAGTATAAAAAGGTAATACAAAGCTAGAAACACCATCATCAGTTCAAAAACCAATTTGGCAGATATGAGCGAGAAAATTGGCAAGTTGAACTGGCCAAATTTGCAGAACGCCTCTAGAAAAGTGGGCCCAAATCACCACACACTGGGTAACCTCGGACGGCTGTTGTCGACGAGAAAGAATAAAATAATAGAATGGTGATGACGATATAAAAGAGGTTCAAAATGACTAGGAAACCCAACCCTAAAATCAGGATCAGAGGATGAGTTTGGGGGAGTTCTTTGCCTAACACTGAGATGGTCTATCATCAACAGCTCATATAATGTCCCCACCGAGGGGCTCTAGCCTACCCCACATTAGGGGCGATTAGGCCTTAGTCAACCACGCTGGCCAATGCGGGTTGGTCATCTTTACACACAACCTAAGAATTTCTTCATAGGTGTATGCAGGTTTCCTTACGATGTTTTCCTTCACCGTAAAAGCGACGATTAAACGTACATTTGAATTCAAAATTTGAAAACACACTGGTGTGGATCGCACCAGTGCCTCCCGGGTGGGAGACGACCCTCTTACGCACTACGCCACCGACGCTTCCCTGAGATGGTATAACGAATGCTATATTTCGATACTAGCCGGGACCACCAGTTTAGTGTAGGTATCTTCCGAAGCACCGAGGAAAAACGAGTTGATTTTTTTACTTTCTCGTATAAGTATGCAGTACTTATAGAGGAAGTCTTGTAATCGTCAAATAAATTGACCTCGAGATATTGACGGATTTACACGTTTTGGACCTCCCTGAGTGCAAAAATATTTTTTTTGGAATTATGTCTTGTGTGTGTCTATGTGTCTGTGCGTTAGCACGATAACTCGGGCATGCCTTAACTTATTGCAACCAAATTTTACATACGTATATTGCATCAAAATATAAGGTTTCTATCAAATTTTAGCCGTCGATCACGAAAGTTAAGCAACCAAGTGCGCGGTCGGTACTCGGATGGGTGACCAAAATTTAACATGCATGTATGACATCAAAATATAAGGTTTCTATCAACCTATGAGTCGTTTCCGGTATACGAGAAAGTCAAGGGGAGACCACTCCTGTTTTTTTTGAATAGGTATTCGAGTAAAGACCGCGGACTTCATAGCTTAGCTTTCGTGATCATTGCAAAGAACGCATGACCGCTTCACTATCGACCTTCTCAATTAGCGTTGTATGTAAAGGTTTTAAATACAATTAGCATTGTATTTATTACGTAAAATAAAGTTTATCCAATCGTCTATAAAGCAGCTTTTCCAGTACCACGGTTACAATGAACCCTTTACTTACGTATGTCTTCTCCATAAATCTTACCATAGATCGGTCAAATGCCCCCTGAATCCTGCAATTTCCGGTGACCCTTCAAGCTACCATCCATTAACTAGAAGGTAGTAACAACGTAAGGGGCTTGGCCAACAGTTAAAACCTTTTCATTGTTAAATTGAATTTATTTTACTATAAAAAAAAATAAAACCCAACGGATTGCCGTTGGGTCTAAAAATTCTAAATTTGGCACGTATGTTTTTAATGAGGTCTAGGGGCGCACTAAGAAAGGATTTTTCGAAATTCATCCACTAAAGTGGTGAAAAGGGGGTGCAAAGTTTGTATGGAATTCCATTTATAAAGTAAAATCCATAAAAATTGGTTCATGGCCCTTTAGTTACAAATAAAGAGGTATTTTAGGATTTTTGGAAATTCAATCCCAAGGGGGTAAAATAATAGATGAAAGTTTGTATGGAAATCCGTCATTTTTAAAGTAAAAGCAATAAAATTGGTATATGGCCTCTTTCTACTTCAAAATTCTACCCTTAAGGGTATAAAATAGAGGATGAAAGTTTGTGGGGAAACTCGGGTGACAAAGTCTGTAAATTAACATGGGCATTTTGTATGGTTTATTGAGTAACTGATTACGAACATAACAACGATTTTAAAATCCAACGTGGTGGACGTGATATATCATCATCCCCTGTAAGAGTTCCATTAAAAGAAGAAACTTACTGAGTGACTGACTGGCATATCAAGGCACGGCCCAAACAACTGGGTCTATATAGAGATTCTAAATGACGGCTAAAATATTTTTCAAAATTATTTACCCCAACGTGATGATTAAATCCTTTTCCGAGCTCTAGTCTGTATTTGTAACAAATTTTATCAGTTCAGAGGTTTAGACGTAAAAGCTTAACAGACAGACAGAGTTACTTTCGCATTTATAATATTAGCAGGGAGTACGGATAAAACTATGAAACTTAATTTAGGCACTTGATAAGAAATAAATAAGTATATATTCTAGCTGAAATTTCTATATGTTATACTTATATAATGAAAACATAAATTGATTAGTTATAAATGGTAAAAATAATGATTGAAATTAGAAACAAAATCAATAAATTTCAATCTCCAAATAGTTAAAATATTACCCAAAGTAACTATTCCACGCGGACGAAGTCGCGGGCAAAAACTAGTAATGTATAAAATAACCAGTACCCTCTGTAGTTGAGAGTTCTAGGTGCTAGGGCTTGATACCATCTTCGGCTTTATCGCCGCTTATCATCAAGCGAGCTGAAGGCATCATCAGCATCAAGAGCTTTCTTGTCAAGAATAAAAAAGAATGTACAAAAATTCTGAAATTAATATCGAATGGAGATAGTTAACATTCATCAACAGCTCATTATAATGTCTCCACCGAGGGGCTCAAGCCTACCTCATATTAGGGACACTTAGGCCTTAGTCAACCACGTTGGCCAAGTGCGGGTTGGACGTCTTCACACACAACCTAAGAATTTCTTCACCGTAAAAGCGTCGATTAAACGTACATATGAATTCAAAATTTGAACACATTGGTACGTGCCGGGGTTCGAACCGGTGCCTCCCGGGTAGTAGACAACGCTTACTATGCCATCGATGCCTCCGATTTTTAACGTTATTCCTCTCAAAATTGTTTCAAAATAAATCAGATAAGTCTATTTATACGCACCGTTGATACAATTAAATAAGAATATACGTATCTATAATTTGAGCGCGCATCTTGTACCTAATGGATTTGAGAGGGACACCAAACGGTTCATTCTCTTTGTTTTATGGGGGAATTAAGAGACGAAGGCACCCTCGGTGTGAAGAGTACATTTTTTGTTCGCCGTAAAAATAAACCAGGTCATTTAAATGTTGAATTGGAAACCCTTAACGATCTATGTTAACTTCTGAACAAAAGATTTTATAGCAGTCGCGCCGGCAAATTTTATTAACTATCCAATGGAAAATTAACCTCTTTAACGACGGTACTCCTTTGAGAAACAGTTTGTTGAAAAAAACGTTAAACAATTTAACAGAGCACTCGAGCCGTGTTGCTTCCAACTAGAACTTTTCCATTTAAACTTAGGGATAGCTTCGTTTTGTTGTAAAACCGCTCCAGATTATACACTTTTTCTTTTTATTTAACTAGTGTTGTTTAGATCAACTGGCCATTATTTAAATGTAGCAAAGAAGAGCTCATTGAACATCCATTGCATTAAAACTTAGTTGGTCGCTTTATAAACGAACTTTATCAATTAAACTTAAATAATTTTACTGTTGAAAAATATAGTACCTGCCCATATATATAACAAAATGTTTTAAAAAGGATTGCTGCAAGCCAATCAGCAATTAAAAGTAGCGATGCTACTATGATAACTTATTTTCCGACTATATTTAGGTTTGTGATATTTCAATACAAATAATGACAGTATTTGTATTGAAAAACCACCACCATCAAAATGAAATAGGAAAGAATATTTCAAATACTTTATGCAATTCTAGCATACAAGTACAAGTCCTAATTGTGAAATTCTACACACCTCACATTCTTACAAAGAATTTTTAAGCAAAAGCATAAGTGAAATAGCAAACAGAATAATTCCGAGGCGGCGTCTTTTTATTTTCACTTTAAAACGTTCTAAAATTTAATGACTACACGTACCATCATCAAAGAGGAAACAAATTCACAAAGTGTGGTACAAAGTCGCTTCACACAAAGGGACGTTTTTTACAAGAGCCTTTGGGTGTGTCTTATGAATTTTAATTTTTCATTTATGCACCAAGTTATGAAAACATTATAACATGTCACAAATTATAACACCCTAGCTTAACATTAACGCGCTTGTTAAAAGGTTTAACGTTGAGAGTACAATGCTTTTATGTCCTCTACGACGACCCTCATCAAAGTAATATCGTTACGAAGCGATTAATTCTTACACCTTTTTAATTTTTATTACAAATTTAATCGATTTTCGCTTTACGTAAATATATTTTTAGTAACAATAACTCAAGCAAGGGAAAGCCTTTTCTATTATTATTATTAGGTTCTTGGTATAGATTTTGAACTTTGATTATGGAATAAGATTGAAAATTTACTGAAGCAAATTGACATTTTTGCATGGCCTGATCTAAACTGTCGTCTGTACATTTTCCTTCAGTTATATAAAGCATGTCTTTCATTTCCATCTAAAGATAATCTGCTGATGATATCGCTTATATAAAACCGCCCAATAATCTGGTATAAAGCGTCTATTTTTAATAGATTACATTTTACTATATTGTTTAAAATAAATTAGGATAAGGTACGTACAAACAATCGAGAGAAACATCTACGTCAGACAATAACATTGCTACAAAAAAGGTATCTATTTACCAGAAACCTTTAGGTTTACCTACATAATTCTATGTATGATCGCAAATCTCCTTTGATAAATTCAACGGAATGTTCTTTATTGAATAGCTAATGAGTTAGGATAGATTCAAATAATGACTTTAATTTAATTTCTATGTGATAAGTAAATGGAATGGAATATAATATTCCGACAGAGGCTTATTTAATAAGGAGGTGGATTTTGGTTATCGAGATGAAATAGAGGTTAGGCTATCGCAGAGACTTTTGCCCGCAAATTAATTTATCCGTAAAATAGAGCTCTTAGCTCCACACCACAGACTACAGGATACTACGTATCAGACCGCCAAGTGCCATACATTCGCTTTAGTTCGTAGTGCTAGAATAGAAAATGACATTTACTTTTTTAATTTCGCATTGGCTGCGTTCATGAAGTTACAATTCTACAAAATTAAATAACCTACATGAATGCGTTCAGTTCCATGTCTCTACAACCAAAACACATCTTTTTATTAAACTTTTAATAATGAGCAACAGAAAACCTTTATTAGGTAAAGTTTTATTCCTCCAGGATTGAAGATTGCTTATAAAATAAAACAATGAAATTAATCTTTTAATATTTTTATTTTTCACGTAAAACTAACATGGTCTGCAAAGTTAGTTGATTTTCCATTTAAGTCTACAAATCCAACAATGTCATCCTTCCTTGCTGAATATGTCAAAGCAGTTTCCAGGGCCATGTCACTGAATAATACTGTAGGTACATATTTTTTCCGGTCCCAGTATTTGACCTGCATCAGGTGAAAGGAGGTGTTACAATAACTGATAGGTCATTCATCAATTGGTTTTGTTGATGATCATCTGAAAAATAAAATAACCAATATGACTTCAGGTTGCATCTTACAGGATTATCCTTATAATCAATGAACTTAATTCACATAAAATTCAAGAAACGTCTTAATAGAGAGAAGCACTCAGAAATTTTGTAAACCTAGGCATATTATTAATTCGATGCTGTTATGGTGGAGTGGTTAGTATCGCTGATAACACATTATGCAGCCTAGTAACTGACCCATATATATTTAATACTATTCATAAAAACTAACTATAGATATTTAAGACTATTCATAAAAACTAACTAAAATTATTATGTAAGTATACTTAATTATTTTAGAAAATGACCATTCTCATCACAATTTATTAATGACTAGCTGTGCCCGCGCGACTTCGTCCGCGTGGATTTCCCGTTTTTGCAACAGTTTTCATTGATGCTCAACCGCTTGTCACAATCAATCAATCTCAATCAGACAATTTATTATTTTTTTGACAGTTGTCATAATTCAAATTTCAGAACACCATAAACTATATGGCTACTTGGTACACAGCTGATCATTAAAAAACTGTTTTCTCGCGGTCGCAGATATGTGACTGATGCAAAAAATAGATAAAAACAATCCTTGATGAGGATTTTATATCATGTTAAAATTTCAACTCAATCGGTGCAATACTTTTTGAGTTTTTGAAGCTTACACAAACCAACATAACATTTTTATATATATAGATTATTAATTTGGACTAGATAATTGATGTGAGTGTGGTAATATGTTATAAGGTATTAATTTATATTGTTTCGTATATTAGGTGAGTAGGCTCCTGATATAAAGTGCAGTGTGAAGCTTTCTGATGCAAGAGGTAGGTTGTAAATTTGATGATAAAAAGAATAGATAAGTAAGTAAGTAATTTCATTAATAGCAAAGGGTTTTTTAAAAAGAATAGATAGCACTAAACTTGGGTTTTAATTCCAATCGGCAAGAGAGTGAAGTGAATATTATAAGAGACCAAACAGTCACTGAAATGTAGTCCTAAGTATGTATTTTACATAGGTACATACTGATTTTGAATTGAGGGCAAGACTTTATAGACAATCAAATAATCGTAATTATTTCCCTTATCTTTTGAGAAAATATCTCATAAAATATTAAAAAAATATAATACACATACCATAAACTTCTGTTCGGGTTATCTTATGTGGTTTTTGCTCATAAGGTAGTGCAAAGAATGATCATGGTGCTTTCTCGAGTAACTCTTATCACAGAATTGATCTGAAAATGAAATGAAAATATATCATTAACAGATTTACTTAAATGTTAATATGCAACATTCTTTTCTCAAGACATCTTGTCTTAAACATTTTCAATTTACACATTTAGTTAAATTTGTACTCTACTACACATGTAAAATAATAGTGAAAAGGATTTATTGTTAAAGTAATAATAAATATTGAGAAAATATTACCTATTTCTATGGGAACAGTTGATGGTATTCCTGAGGATATCTTGAGTTGCGAAAATAAAGTTGGACAAGTACCAATCTTTAGACAATTTTGTTTTTCAAACATTTTCCTTAAAATGTTTATGGCACACATAATTGTTTATGTTTTTCTCTCTAGAAACTTAAAACCACTGTCTTTTCGTTTTCTCATTTATATGAAATTGATGAAACTTAACGTCCTGTAAATCACTGCACTCGGATACGCAACACTTGCGATACATTATCGAAAACAACCAATTGCACTGTTTTGTAGATTCGAAGTGGCGGATATTAATCAAAGAAAGCTCTTCAAGAAACAAACAATAAATAAAACAATACAAGAAATAATTATACGAAAACAACAATGGCGGATGCCTGCCAAATCGTAAAATGGCCGACCCGACCACGTGACCACGCCTATGAGAGCCGAGGGGGTGAAGAACACACGAGGGGGGAGCTGGAAATGTCACTTTCTAATCTAGCACTGTCATCGTTACGATACAATAATTTGTTAGGGACTTGACCGGGCGTGCTCCACACCCAAATGGATCACAGTGGCCGCCACAAGCAGTGTATATGTTTATATTTTGTATAGACGCTGCGCACACGTGCGTCCGGTGGCAGCCACGAGCTTCACCAGTATCCACTGACTGCTTTTATTTTCGCGGTAAAGTAGGTACAAGCCGCGCTGTAGCCACCAGTAGCGGCCACCGACTTCGTTGCGCGGTACGAACGAATGGTGGCGCGTGGCCTCAGCTCAAACCTTAAAATGAGGATCAAACCTATAAATAAGGGCCTATAAATCTAATTCCGGTGTGAGAACGACAAGACAATGGAGGCAGTTAGTAGTAGATTGTTGTATAGAGCAGAAAGTGATTATTGCGTAGTTGAAAGAAAAACTCTTGCAAAAAATTCATGTAGCAATACAATTACAAAAGAAAGCTGGTCTAAGCTACTTTGGATTCTTTTAGTAACATATTTAACCCTTAGCTGGCATGGTTAAAAAAGGCAACACATCTGGAATGGGGGGTTAAAAATGAACCCACTTGGTATATGCATTATATAAACAAACGGTAAATATATTCTATCAAATTATGGAAAATGTTACTCTTACCTGAAATGACAATTAAGTTGATTGACACATTTTATTCAAATTTCTGTTTTTTTTTTCAAAATTACTAACATGTTCTTTTTGCTAATAAATTTCATAATTTTTTTATAAAAAAAAATTAAGTTATCAAACTATGTCTATATCGTTTTCATATGTATTCAACTTAACAAAAATCAGGAACTTCACCTTGGATTAAAAAAACAGAAATAAATGCCTGAAAATGGCTAATATTTGGTATAAATAACTGTATGGCAGCATATATTTTAGCAATATGTTTTCTTCTTCTTCTTGTTCGCTGCTAGAACTGCAAGACTCAACATCCAAGACTATAAAAATGCCTTCAAAAGTGCTATGTACCATTGCTTCCTCATAACAGCGTGTCACGGTCTAAACCGTCTTCCAATATACTTACGTTGATTTTTAATAAAAATCCATACAAAACAAAGCATCACATAACTATCAACTATAGTAATTAAATATTCTATACTAATGTTAACTTTTACTTGTTTTTAAAACAAATATAAACACAGCAATTGTTATTGTGATTATACTTGTTTTCATCTGTCTACTAATGACAGTTCTCATGTCGGCTGACGCCGATACCCGCTTCTAAATTCTATTATTTATAATAATGATTCTGACTACCCTCCATTTTAAAAATATCTCGAACTTTGTATACAAGCCTTTTGGCCCATCTAATTTGTGCCATAAATTAATTAAATAACTAATATATTTTAACTTGTATTTTCTCCGAGAATATTATTATAAACATTATAAATTATTTTGGTTTACATATTTAACTGCAGCAACCATAGATACAGGTACTCTGTATAAACTATCCTTTGGTTATGGTTGCATTATTCATTAAACGGAACTCCCACTACAAATTTTGGGAAGATTCTAGAAATTCTTGGGTATTTAAGGCGTAGCTCGGAGAAACTGGGTCTCTTCTTCCATTTTCTCCAGCTATAGTTTTCTAATCATTAGTTACGTACTTACGCGATCCCCGAACTAGGGTGAGTGTGTGTTCTTAACCTATCATTTTAACGTTTTGCATCTAGCCTTTTAATAATTTAGTAAACCTAGTGTTAAATCGCAATTTCATTTAATTAACGTATTAATTATTATTTCAATTCCTTGCACTAATAGATAAGGTAACCTTAAACTGTATAGGTACTTTTTAGTAGTAAATTTGCAAAACGTTATTTATGATTATTTTGATATTTAATTCTTATACATCATACTGTGTTTGTAATCATGTGAAACGTTCCACTAAATGGGCCGTGGACAGATTACAATCCACAGCTATATTCTTTTAACAATTAATCTGTGTAAAACTATTTTCTATGAGACCGCTAAGAAGGGTGCGTTTAGAAATCTATCGAGTTGAATTACTAATTTAATTTAATATGTTGCTAAAAAGTAAATACTAATTTCTACTTGAAATTAACTGTTCTTTCTTTAAATAGTATATAGTGACCACATGTTGACCTTTGCTCGACCTTTACATCTTATAATTTTTTTGATCACTTTATTACCCTTGTAGTTCTTTTATTAATTATTTTATTAAAACATTTCAATTGTAGCTTCGTCCCCTTATACCCTAACCTTAGCCGGTCGACTTTAGCGAACACCTGTTAATATCTTTTTAAAAACATTTTCAGGGATCCTATCTACGGGCAGCCGCCTACCCTGCTGCTCCGCTGCTGTGCTTCGTGCCACCCTACCGGCCGAAGCTGAACCCACGCCGACCACGCTGGTAGTCGACGTGCCTGGTTCCTGCCGCTTCCTGCGCTAACCGCTGAAGCTAAGTCTCTCTTTCTAAAGTGCGAGAACCCCAGTGCGAAACCCCACTCACGCCCTGAGTTAATAAATAGTGTTAAATTTAACCTATCTTTTATTTCTCTCTTTTCTGCACATCTGGCCGTGCTTCCCACGGTCAGAGCGTGGTAGTGGCGCCCAACGTGGGGCCACATCTGGAATGAAAGAAACAAAAGAAAGAAAGTTACAAAAGAAAGATGGTCTAAGCTACTTTGGATTCTTTTAGTAACATATTTAACCCTTAGCTGGCATGGTTAAAAAAGGCAACACATCTGGAATGGGGGGTTAAAAATTAACCCACTTGGTATATGCATTATATAAACAAACGGTAAATATATTCTATCAAATTATGGAAAATGTTACTCTTACCTGAAATGACAATTAAGTTGATTGACACATTTTATTCAAATTTCTGTTTTTTTTTTTTCAAAATTACTAACATGTTCTTTTTGCTAATAAATTTAATAATTTTTTTATAAAAAAAATTAAGTTATCAAACTATGTCTATATCGTTTTCATATGTATTCAACTTAACAAAAATCAGGAACTTCACCTTGGATTAAAAAAACAGAAATAAATGCCTGAAAATGGCTAATATTTGGTATAAATAACTGTATGGCAGCATATATTTTAGCAATATGTTTTCTTCTTCTTCTTGTTCGCTGCTAGAACTGCAAGACTCAACATCCAAGACTATAAAAATGCCTTCAAAAGTGCTATGTACCATTGCTTCCTCATAACAGCGATTGTTTTCATTTTCACAGGCATCGTAATTGTTTTCAGTATCAGATTCTTGATTTTCGTCTTCCAAATAGTTGTATAGTTTCAGTATAGCGAAAAAACTCGCCAATATGCCGATTATTTACAAAAAATGTAATGAAACTTACAAAATAACTCTTACTGTAAATTGCACACTTCTGGTATCGGGGTCATTTTTGACCCCATCTGTGTAACTTACCTCTTATTTTAGTAACAGCAAAGTGACGAAACTTCACCATTCGTCGTATAATGCGACGTCATGATATTATCAATGGGCGAGAAAGTAATCTACACTTAAACTACAAAGTTCTAAGAAAAAATATGAGCCGCTAGGGTCTTTTTGACCCGGATACCATTTAAGGGTTAAAGATATATCAAAAAAAAGAGAAACAAATTACTGACTGTAGTTATAACGTGTAGGTTTTGTTAAGCAGTAGGTATGTAATACTCGGCAACTAAAACTTAAGAGACGTGAAATATGTTTTTCGTAATACTAGCTTAATTCGCTACAAAACACAAGACAAAGGGAAACTGAAATATAAACTAGAACGAAAATCCCCATTACATAACGCTGAACCTATTATAAAGGGTAGGTACCCACCGTATTCTATTTCAGAAACGTATCAAAAACTATCCTCTGTCTCTCATAAATAGGCACTTTGGAGACAGCCCGAAATTACATTGTGTCACACATGCGGCCCGGCTTGTGACTACGATGATTATATTTCGAAGGGTACTAGTTTCAAAGCGTTGCCTGGTGGTATAGATAACGCTCTGAACGTCAATCTCTGCAGGTCTGCTCCATTTTGAGAGGATCAAAGTTGCGGGTTGGGATTATAAGGGTCTAAGATAAGCTTATTTTCTGTAAGCTAAATTTGTACCTCGTCCCCTTGTTGAAATGTCACGGCGAGTTTTTGATTCAATTCCAATTTGTTAATTAGCTTTGAGTCGTCTGTGGAGCTGTCGTCATTTTTAGTTTCTTTTGTATACTAATTAGTAACAACCTACTTTTGATTTTGCAAGTCACCTTGCAATGAAGTTCCGTTGCCAAATGAAGTAACAAGGTTTTATCTGAGGGTTTTATACATATATTGCCCAATGAATAAATCTTTAAAGTATAAAATGAACAAAATTGTGATGTTGGTGAAATTGTGAACTTTTTCATTTATCTTCTTTTTTACTCAACTACGGCAAAGCCTTCTTTTCTTCTTTTTTTCTTAGTTGGGTTACAGTTTTTAAAAACTTTTCTAGTACGAGATTAAAAAAATGTGTTGCAATTTTTCGCTGAAGAAAAGATATTTATTATATTCGTACTATTTATTGAATCAAAAGATGTATGCATAATACAAATCATTACACACGAAATATATCAAATAAAAAGGCTCATGTAACGTGTCAATTAGAAACACTTTGAGCTTTGATTATAGTTGGTCGTTTATGAAAGCTGTCATTCTACTCGTAATTTGACGATAATTATGTTTTTTTAAGTATGAGATCAAAAGAAATATGAAGCTTATTGTTGCAATTTTGAAGAAAATGTATAAAGTATTTCGTTCTATTTATTGAATCAAAAGATGTCTGCAGCTCTCAAAATGTAATACAAATCATTACACATGAAATATGTTGAATAAAAAGTCTATAACGAGTCAATTACAGACAATTTTATTGTAGTTTATTGTATAGAAAAGCTGTCATTCTAATTTGACGATATGCTTTGAGCGACATAAATACAATGTTGTTTTGCTATTAATTATTCTTTCATTTTTGCATTATTAGAAAATATAGAGAGCGAAAACTAACTTCATAGAGTGCGAGTATAATTATAGGCGAACTAGCAAATTCAGTTGGGAAAACACTGTCCCATACCACCATTAGCAAATGGCATCACATATTCCGTCACTGACTACCAATACTCAGACAATGGCGGAAGCATATTAATAGTGTACTGAAAGGAAATTTGAGTGTAAATATATAGCTGTATTATTCTATTGTCTGTAATTTTAACATGGCTTAATTAAATCTATAACGTTGGTTGCAAAAGCGGCGTTATCTATTTCTATACTTATATTACAAAGACGAAAGCTTTGTATGTTTGTTACAAATAAACTCAAAAAATGCTAGACTGATTTTGATGAAATTTGATACAAATATAGATCAAATATTGTACAACCACATAGGTTATATTTAAATCCCTATGTCATCATCATTCAAAATTTAAGAAAACGCCATAACAAATAATATTTATTTATTTACTTTTCATTCCCTATTTCATCTCCATTTAAAATTTCAAAAACTTTAATAATTTCTTATCACGTCTCTAAATTCAAAGTTTCATGGTTCTATCCACACAAATTACGAACTTCCATTCAAATTTTAATCCCTTATTTTAACCATTTCAAGCATATTTTCACGATAGAAGGTACACCATATCCTTTCCCAACGTCTAATCTATATTTTTACCAAATTTCATCAATATTGGCTTAATAGTTTTTAAGAATAATCTTAAAAACTAACGAATAATCGTTACAAAAAAAAACAAATCAACACAAATCTTTTCGATCATAAAAATGAAAGGATAAAAATGTAAAATTTTGTAAGAAAATGAATAATTTGAAAGAACAAACTACTTAAGTCCTGCATTAAGATACATTTACTCTAAGTTAATACCAAAATAACGTTTTGACGACTTCCAGCCTCGCGCACAAGCCGGATTCCGAAAAGACTTTAGGACCATATAGACAACATACATACTGTGGCAGGTTGTACAGAAGACCGAAGAGTAAAATCTGCCATTATGCTTAGCGTTTGTGGAGTATGAGAAAGCCTTCTCATAGAGACCTGGGTCGTGCTCCAGTCACTCCAGAAGTGCCACAGAAATTATCGATACATCCAAGTGTTGCGGTTACTGTACGAAAACGCCACTATGTCATTCAGCCTTCAGGACCAAAACTCAAAACCCATACAGCTCCAGCGAGGCGTGATCAAGGTGATGTTATATCTCCGAAACTGATCACAGTTGCGTTGGAGGACGCGTTTAAGCTTCTGGACCTGAGAAGACTTGGCATCAATAATTCAACATAAATGGCGAGTGTGTTGCCAGTGATAACCTATGGAACCGAAACGTGGCCGCTTACAATGGGCCTCATAAGAAGGCACTTAAGTGGCAGTGGGCAGGGCACATTGCAAGGAGGACTGACGGCCATTGGAGTGGAAGGTCCTCGAGTGGCGACCACGTACCGGGAAATGCAGCGTTGGTAGGCCGCCACAAGGTGTTCTGACGATCTGATAAAGTCAAAGTCAAAATTTCTTTATTCATTGAGATACAATTTTTACACTTATGAAAGTTAATTTTGATGCCTCATCGGTTCAATCAGGAGGCCTTGTTCCTGAGAAGAACCGGCAAGAAACTCAACAAGTTTGATCCTCCCTTTACAGTTTTTATAGTTTTGATTTGGAAAGAGTCATAATTCACATGTTAAAGTCATAATAATATAAGTAATAAAATAAAGAGAATAATTAAACTAACAATAAAAAAATATAAAGGTCACGAGAAGCCGCTGGATGCAGATAGCGCAGGAACGACCGGTTAGGCGATCCTTGGGGGAGGCCTATGTCCAACAGTGCGCGTCTCTCGGCTGAAATGATGATGATATCCCAAAAAGCTTAAATGTCCACCCATGCGAAGCCGAGAATAATACGTTTATTAAAAATATGTTGACGCGTGTGTGTGTATATGTATATTAATTAATTAAACATCCTTATTAATCGCATATAAAGTAAATAGTATTATAACTTGCAGGTCAGCAAGGAGAGATCGGCTATTATCTCTCGCACTCAACATTACATTTGGGCTCCACTTCTGCCTAACGTACAAAAGAAAATGATTTATTACCTCTATATCCCGATGTAGATGGTATATTAGAATTGTTTTATCAAAAAGAAAAAAAAACATGTCTGTATTTCATTTTTACAAAATACGACAAACATTAACAGTTATTTTGAAAAAAGAATCTAAACTATCTAAAATCGCATAAGATATAGGGGTGGTAAAACGTTTTTTTCCGTTTGTACGCAGAAGGTGCTTACCGTAATTTCACATATTCGTGTAATAAATTGTAAAGCTTAAACATTTATCTTGCCTTTGAAATGCCTAAATGACCACAAATTCATTTAAAACCGTAAAAATCAAAGACCATGAGATAGAGGTATCTCTAATTTATATTTACGGTGATCGGGGTCGACTTACGCTCACATGTCTAAAACATCACTTAATTTAACTCATCTGTTACTGGAAACAAGATTATAGGAGGAGAAGATTTAAACATTAATCCGTTTGTTTGTTTGACCCCAAAACCAAAGTCCCTTGCGGCTATGACATCTCGTCTCTCAAAGGGGCTTAGTTGAAATTTAGCGAACCCTTAAATTAATATGATCATCGCTATACTTAAGCAAGTTTCGTCGAATATTTAGCTAATGAGATTATGCGATTAAGCTTTTATTGTGAGGCAGAAATGAATTTTATTATGCAAAATTGTTAAATTTTAAAGAGATGTTCCAGCTTTCAGCTAATGTTATTTTCGCGAGATTGAATTGATTTTGTTAGTGCTTCAGTCTGTTTGTATTTTATTAAACCCGCTGTGTTTTTATTTTACTTAAAACAAACATTTGATTTCAAGAATAATGCTTAAAATTGATTTTTAAAATATGTTCTAGATGTTTCATTTGAATGATGTGCACAATATGTTCGTGAGCTTTTGGAACCTTGATTGTGATTTAATTTTATAATATCAACTCAGTGAAAATAATAATATAACTAGACGCTGTCACCAATTAGATATCGAAAAAAACACACCAATTTAGATATGTTATCAATAGGTAAATTTAAATAACTTTATAAAACTTAAATAATTTCCCGGACTTTTGAGATGATCTTGAGCTAACATCGGTCATGGTTTGTTGGCTTTTGTTTGTATGTTTACCAAAGGATTGTCACTTTTCGGTTTGGTACCCCTTTTGCGTAGGCGACAGGCTGACAACCTGCTATTTGCAGTCACTGCATGACCTGTACTCCCAAATGTGGCTTTAAGCGTAACAAAATATTATCTGCTCAGCTCAACCCCTATTGGGACAGTGAGCGTGATAGTATGTGTGTATTTTTTATATAAACAATTAAATTAATATTTAAACAACCCTGACTCGTGAAACAAATATTCGTATTTATCATACAATCATCTAAACTATCGACTATCTACACAGTAGAGCTAACCCTTTTTTATTTATGACTAGCGACCTGCCCTTGCTTCGCACGGGTGCAATGCTTATGTAAATATGCATATATTATACATATAAACCTTCCTTAAGAATCACTCTATCTATTAAAAAAAACCGCATCAAAATCCGTTGCGTAGTTTTAAAGATCTAAGCATACATAGGGACAGACAGACGACGGATAGCGACTTTGTTTTATACTATGTAGTGAAGAACTAGCTTCTGTCCGTTACTTGGTCTGCGCAGGATTAGTTTGAGTTATAGCCTTTATGTTATTTTGATGTAAGAGCTTTATTATTGAAGAATTTCATCAAAATCTATTAATTCCGGGGTCCAAAAGCAAATGCACCAATGTCCATCAGACACCATAGGTACTCGTAAATGACGGATTTGCTTTTAGACACCACAATTAGTTTTTGCGTGAAAGAGTTACAAACATGAATACAAACTTTCGCGTTTATAACATTAGTGGGATATACAATGTGTTATATTATTTTTCTCCTAAAAAGTGGTTCTCAATTCGACTTTGCCTAAGATGTTATTTAAGAATTTTAGCGAAGAAACACCTGAATTATACAAGTGTCCTACCAAAAGAACGTTTCAATTCGTAAGTCAATTCTTCGTTCACACCCTAAAATCACGTCATTTTTCCTCCTTACGTAGATTCATATTTCGTCGATTTGTTAAAGTCCGGTTTCAGATAACGAATTTTATGATACGGTACAGTAAATGGGAGACATGAACCAATTGATCTAGAGAAAGTAGTTTACTGATACACTATAAGGTGTAAAACGGGGTGTTATCAATAAATAATATTCCAGAAATGTTAAAAACAAATATCGAAAAATAGTTTTAAATATGAAGAAATATTTAAGTGTTTGTTGGTTTGAGGTTTGTGTCAAATGACATTTTTTTAATAAAAATAAAACTAGTAAAAGCACCTGTCATGACCTAATACTGCGACTGTTGCAAAAAAGTTATCACATTGGATGAAACATATCAAATCATACTCAGAAACTACGTCGTAAATATAAAACTAATCCAATTCTATAGATTTGTCTAATTTATCGATTTTACTGTAGTCACATTTCTTTTAGTATGGTTAAATACTTTGCTCGATACCTTACAACGTAATCTCCATTGTATTCTAAAAATAACGCCGTTCACTGGGTTTAGCATAAGAGCAAGATAGCCAATGTAATTACTGGGCATTAAGATCTCCTACTTTCCAAATTTCAATACTCACGAAGCTGAAATGTATAATATTGTACATTCTGCTTAAACCTCTTCCTTAGCGTAAGAATATTTTGATGTTAAATAACGTACAACGTACATTATTATCAGTACCCCTATTGTCTGTCCCTTACTATTAGTTACCCTTAGTATGAGATTGTTAGTTTTCGAGCTCGATAAAGCGTATCGTCTCTTTTCATACATTGCCAACTAACGCCTCTAGCGTAAACTATTAGAAACAGTGGACAAAGTATGAAAAGAGACGATACGTTTGACCGAGCTCGAAAAGTACGAAAACTCATACTAAGGGTACAGTCTAGCCATTATTATTGCAATGGCATAGAATATTAATGTGGAAGCACTACTGACACTACTAACACTACAAAAAACTGCTATCATTTAAAAGACTGAAGCAATTCTTTTAAAATAAATATATTTCAACTGTAAAAAAAATATAAGAATATAACTAGTTCCAATATTTTGGATGCTATTAAAGTTTTTGTTACCGACCCACTTTAGTAATTATACGAGAAACAGTTCCCCGTCGTTGTCTCATTAGTGGGACAAAGTTCTGGGAACACGAAAAAACAGAGCCGCTGGTTACTTAGGCAGGTTTTAAACATAATCCGGCACCTCTTAGATCCGGTTAGCCACCAAGGATGTACGGTGTATCACGTCCGAAATTCCGGCTGGGTTCCTTTGTATGTGTATAATTATCGATAATCTTCACTTTCGTTTTCAACAATACGTACTGCACAATAATAATTATGAAGATCGATAATGTACCAGCCGGCGCGTTGTTTCTCAAAATATATTACTTCTTAGCGTCATGTGTAAATGTCACACGGTTCGATACGGAACCCTGCGAACGCACTAAACCCTTTAATGGATTGCGTAGGACGCCGACGTAAATCTAAAGAAATCCCTTTTTTCGTTCATACCATTTACTGTGGTAAGTGTTTTCATATTTCAGTCTAGTTTTATTTTACTGGAGTAAATACATAAAAAATGCTGAGATAATTTAGATAGTAAGACCTATCCTGGTTGCTGGCTTTTGTTTTTGGTTTACTGAGAAGGTTTGGTACTTTTTCGGGTTTGCTGCTCATTTTGTAGGCTGTCAACCTGCCACTATTTTGAGGCACTGCATGGCCCATAATATCAGATGTGGCTTTATGTATAACCAAATGTTACCTAAAGCTGTACTTTGTAACGTTGTATCGTCTATGGGTCCAACACTGTTAGTATGGTCCAGGAATGAGACACGTTTTCGCCACTATTTTTTATTGGTAATGGTAAATAAATATGGTATATAAAAGGTAGGTATAAGGCACTCTGAAAAGAATACAAAAACACACTGTAAAAACTGAACAATAAAATACTTAAAGCTCATACACAAAAATATAAAAGGCTTATCAAAAGGTACTTACAATTTAATTAGTGCCTTCATATAATTTTAGTATGTAGGTATGTACGTATCAATAGAGGTACTATTTATGGCCCAAGCTAAAATCCAGAGCGAGAACCTTGTAATCACGTGGACACGGTCAGTAATGTAATGAGTCAAAAAGCGCGAAAATGAACCTAACGTCATGATAATTTTGAATTTGATTGATTTTACATTTTAAAATATTGCCAGTAATAATGACTATGGTACTATAACATTGTCATGTGATACCAACCACGTTACAACTTAACCTGTTTTTTATTATGCGCGTGATGTTATGTACGTAATAAATGATATTATTTTTTAACTCTTAACTTGCGTAGTATTAGAGTTGTTATTATTATGGCGACAGATTTTTGATAAGGAAAGAAGGTGGTAGCTAGCAATGCGGAATTGAAAAACGTCCTACTACCAACCACATAGAGTACAAATTTGTATTCCCCTGGAGATGTTACCCGGGACTTCTGGAGGCGTTTAAAGTTTTTCTTCAAAAGAAATACCTAGTTTTCCTCGAATTAAATACGTAACGTTAGACCCGTATTTAGGTGATAACCCACAAAAGCAGTAGAAGAAGGACTTATATAGACTGTGGTCATATCATAAATGCTTCGGTATGCATTTTTGTATATTTCCCCGTCAATCATGCGACGACGAACATCGATGGATTTGTCCTGAATTTGATAGAAACACAGCCTAAATGAAAACAATGGATACTTTTTTTAGTTGGTAAAAGGTCAAGCAAATTACTCCAATCCACCTGATAGTAAGCAGGTTTTTATCTCGACAAAATAGTCCTAATGGGGTAATTTCACTGCTTTATGATATCCAATCCACGTTTAAGCTTACAGTATTGCTTTTCTACAAGCACATTAAAAGTCAAGAAATATAAAAAAGGAAATCATCAAAATTCCGAGTTGGCTTACGTAGTGTTGTTACTTGTTCGAATTTTAAAGTTGGGAGTGCTGCACTTGAAACAACTAACAATGCCGAAAATATTGTTAAAATTCACAGATAAAACAGGTTAATTTTTAGATGTTGTAACACAAGTTTACTTTATCGTTGAGAAAACAATAGTTATTTTTTATGCTAGGCTGTAAAGCTATTTTTTGGCGCGAGTACTTGTATTGAAACCTGAGCAAGCGAAGGAATTCTGAGCGTAGCAGTAGTAGTCTGAGGCACATGAGTAAATCATGTGTCTGAGGTTTTTTAAGGTATGAGTCGCATAATAAACAGAATTTTTCAGATCTTGTGAGGTTACAAATTTAGCCTTGTCTTCTCATTATTTAAAATTATTTAAATTAATCTCACTGGTGTAAATTGAGAAAAGATAAATTTTGTTGGAAAATGGAAACTCAAATGAAGTTATTTATAATATAAAATTATGGTGTGAGCTTTGATTGTGTACTCATATGTCCTAATCAAAGAGTGTGAGAGAGATCAAGTCTTCTTTTTTTCCACCATCTTATGTTAATAAGACTGGCAGTGGCTTTATGTAAAGCCATATGTAACTGAAAACTCTCTTCGAACTCAATCCTTTTATGGCCGGGATACCTCTGAAAGACACCAACCACCCTTGAGCATAGCATGTATGTACTCGTATATATGTAAATCTATACTTCAATATGTATTCAATTTGAAACGAGCACATTCATTACTCTATTACCAGTAAGTAATCTCAAGCCACTCTAATATTCACATTCAGAGTACAGAAGCAAGTCGGGCTATTGTTCGCGTTTACTTAATTCACTGTATATTAAACTACTAAAACGCCGTTTGTGATTGAATAGTTGCATGTCCAGAGGTATTAAAACGTTGTCGTGTTTAGCAGTACTAACTTCAGCTTAATTTCGTCACTAATGACTAAGAAATCACGGCCAATTCGACAGCCGTGTTCCGCTAATCGATTTTCATTTATATTCCTTGTTTGCTTAAGTGAGATGGCTGTTTTTGTTTCGAAGTAGTTATAGCATAGAGACTGCAGGAAGGCACGTTCTATTTGTGTTTTGGTAACTATTTAAAGTTCCTGATCCATTAAATGTTCTTAATTAGCTTCTTACTAATTACTCTTGGAAACGTTTAATGGCTACTAAACGCTCCACTTTGGAACAAGCGTCTAAAGTTTTATAAACACGAATACTGTCTGATACAGCTATATCCATGTTTGATCGCACAAAGTAAAATGTGGGAGTGATAACAACGTTTAAAAGCAAATTATTGTTTTACCAGCATTGATCGTAGAACGCCGGTCGTACTGAGTAAATAGAATCGACAACAGTAAAGATAACTACATTTTAGTGTCTTTGACAAGTCAATTACAATTAACAGGTCTGAGTTTATCTCCCGAGAAGCTTTTATAGTATTTAAATTGTGTGACGTAATAATTTTTTAATCAATTGAAAGTTTGAAGCATTGAAATAAAAGCAGGCTTTTAAACGACTTTTTTTTTAAATATTACCGTCCCTCTACTTCGCGGATCAATGTATATTATTATTAAAATATATAAATAAATCGAGTCTTATTAAGGCAAGATTCTGTGATAGCTTGAATCCATTAGCTCGTATATAACAATAGCCGGTGTCAGAATTTGTTGGTGTGCGGTCGGAACACAAGCTGTGTTCGCTGAATTTAAATACGACTTAGTGTAAGTTCTGGAGACATATCGAACTAGACTAAGGCGCCAGTTTTGGCTGCGATGTTGAATTTGCTTTTGTGCTACCTACTTGCGCTTTAATTCCTGGAATACAAGTATTAGAGTAAACACAAACAACAGTGTAGAGTCTACATGCCGACATATAAATAGGTAAGAAAGACTTCACACAAAACCTAAGAATTTCTTCATAGGTGTGTGCACGTTTCCTCACGGTGTTTTTCCTTTACCGTAAAAGCACATATAAATTAAAAGGACAATGTCCATTTCTGGCCATTTGTGAAGACAGTTATACACAAAAAGTAATTTTACCGATAATTTTATTTTAATTTTCGAGAGTATAACGTAACGTAAGTTAGTGTAAATGTGAACTTCTACAATATGTTCCTATTTTATCCCAATGGGTCGTTAGCGACCCAAAGTTAGTAACTACCTTTAAATAGGAAGATATTTTTAAATAACCTAATTATTGATAGTTAGTTTACTTCGTCAATTACTCAAAAGTATAAAAAACGTTTAAAAGTGATTGACGAGTTATTTTAGTGTTATAATTTATTTAGAGAGCTGTTACAGTTTTTGAATACTATTTGGAGTAAATTTTCTGTGTCCGGTGTTAGGAAAAATGTATGTATTTTTTTTTACGTATATCCATAAAACAAAATTATTGTAACATGCTTGTTAGATAAATAATCGATAATAATTAAGTATGTCCAATAAGTTAATAAGCTGTTATTCTTGTATAAAAGCGTCGTAAATTTTTTTGGGTCGCAAACGACCCACTGGGATAATACTCTACCTTATTTTACTAGGCTGCTTTGAATACATGTTTGAAAAAAAAGCTGTTATAGCGACGGTACGTTGACACGATAACAGTGTGGTTTTTCCACTATGTGTTATGGGTTACTCTCCTATTCAAATACGCAATCAAAACCTTGAAAACAGCAATGCGTTATTCAACTGCTTCAAAATCCACAATCACATTACCACAGCCTGATATGATAGCAGTTCAATACAACCGCTATAACTTGGATGGAGTTGATCGCCTAAACCCCAATGTCTTTGAGCACTTAAAGGATATACTTTAAGTGTAAGAGGCAAATAGTGGTATATGCCTATTCTGTTCTAAAGTCGCAGTCAACGACACAACACTTCTGGCGAAGTCAATGGGCTCACCGCTGTCCAACGAGTTATGTTCGTTGGCGCTGTTGGCATTCAATTTTCGCAGATTCAAAAAATTACCTTGCCTACAGCTTTACTTCTGAAATACGAGTTAACTCGAGGTGATCAAGACCATCAAAAACGACCAGGCGATCTGTATCTTCTGCTCATCGGACATACAATATTGGACATATTTCACTATGTGCCTACCTAGGGAAAGAAGACTTCGATGTGTTGTCTGTAAGAACAAAACCAACAAAATGTGCAAAATTGAGCAGCAAGTCTCCACGATAAGTGTTTTCAACAATACCACTCGTAATTTAATAACTTTATTTATTTTTGATTCCATTATATGGTTTCCTTTCAATTTTACTACTTAATTTTATTTCACACATTTTAGGACACCTATTATCCCAGTGGGTCGTTCGCGATCCTGGCTAAAAACCCGTTTTTCCAAAATTAATAAATTAAGTGAGAAATTTGTTCCTATTTTGAGCAACATTTGTGAATATCAGAAAATTTTATGACCTAAATAGTTACGGGCATATATGCGTTAAATATAATTTTATTTGGATTACACTTTCTCCGACATTTAATTTCCTACTAGTGCTGTAAACATAATTGTATAAAATCAAGACAATCGATTGATTCAGCAAATTCACAGTATTTTTTAATAGTTTTCGAAGTATTATGAATTTACTTTTGAAGATTTACGATCATTTAGAACATTTTGACATTTCTAAGATACATTTGTTCACCGCTAGCGACACCCACCACCGGGTAAAATAAGTTTGTGGCACTGTAGATTAATATAGTGATTAACAATGACCTACAATAGTTATTATGATCAAGTTTATCACTAACCGATGAAAAGAAATTCCATCTTTAGCTACACTTGACACATTTTTTAGATTTATATCGCAGCGCTTCACAGTGCACTCTCCCTAGTTGTCAGTGAGTCACTAAGCAACGCGATCACAAGTACTTCGATATGAGCAGTTAGCTCTGGCGCGCGTGCCCCACCCACATAGCGTTTCTAACCTCTTTCTGCGTTCTGTGGCTGGCTGGTGCTGGCAGTTTAGCCCGACGGCCTACTAAATTGTCAACCCGAACTACTTTTGTATGTTTATAGGTAGATTTATATATGAAAAATCTTCGTTTATTATGTGCACTAAAAATTAACAAATATCACAACAACAAACATCTGAACCTGCTTCAAGTTGTCATCTTCAAACTATTTCTCTTAAATCGAGACGGAATTTCGAGGTATAAAATGTTATGTTTTGATACGGAGTTTGTTGCTGCGCAATCCAAAATACCCAATATAATTCGTCGCTCAAAGACTGCTCATTTTAAGTCGGTAAATACAGTCTGCACGAGTACCTATGTCAATAAACTTGGTAGATACGTAGACAGACACACATATTTCGACATTAATAAACATTAGTAAATTGAATTTGTAATTATAAATGTTTGTTGATTTACTCTAAGACATTTTTTTTGAAATGATAGTATTAATTATTAGCTAATTAAAAAACTACAAAAATTTATTCACTTGGAATACCTACAACTAATAGCCTTTAGTAATCTAGTGGTTTAGAGTTAGTTTAGGTTTGCTTTAGTTTTTTTAACCGGAATTAGATGCAGAGATTTCGGGAATCGATAAATTTGTGTTCGATTTCGTTGAATTTGTTTGCACATCAAAGCTTATCGGCATAATAATAACTTGTTGTTTTCAACACAGTCATTAATAAAATAGTCAATCCCTATAAATTATAAAAATGGTCGAATAAAAACAATGAACGGTAAATTTTAAGACAATTTAAACTAAAATCGTCGTTCGAAAAAGAATTGTTGGTGGCGTAGTGCTAAAGGGCGTTATCACCCACCTGAGAGTGACCGGTTCGAACTCCGCCACGTACCAATGTGTTTTCAAATTTTGAATTAATGTACGTTTATTCGACGCTTTTACGATGAAGAAAAACATCGTGAGGAAACCTGCAACACACCTATGAAGAAATTCTTGTGTGAAGTCGACCAACCCGCACTTGGCTGGCGTGGTTGACTAAGGCTTAATCACCCCTAATGTGATCCATGTGGCCTTGGTGTGGCCATTATATGAGCTGTCGTTGATGATGTTGATGTTGAAACTAAAATCCGCAAATATAAATAATAATGAAAAGCAGGAGGTTAATGGTGCTCGAGCCCCTTGGTGTGGCCATTATATGAGCTGTCGTTGATGATGTTGATGTTGAAACTAAAATCCGCAAATATAAATAATAATGAAAAGCAGGAGGTTAATGGTGCCGCTGTCGTCCGTTCTTCCCAACGACCACAAAAGCTAAAATATTAAGTTTGTGGTTGGTGCTCGGATGGGTGACAGAATTTTTTTTCTTCTGTGCTTTGAGGGACACGTAAAGCTGTTGCTCCCGGATGCTGTCGAAAGATAGCAGTCGTTTCGGGCAAGCAACCGGCTATAAAGATCGAATGCCAAAACCTAAAGAAGCATTGTTAATATCAAGATATCTGCACCGATCTCAAATAAATTAAGAGTAGTGTTGGAGAAAAAGTAGACATAATAACGAAAGGGTGGCTTCGTACAATTTCATATGTGCTAAATTTTCTTTACCTAACAATATTTAAACAAATATTATACTAGATATTAAGTAAATAAATAAAGCCATAAACCACTGGTAAACTCTCTACCAGGGATGAAAATAAAAATCTGGAATGTCTGACGATATATTACCCTCACTCAATGAATTCTTCTGTGTTCGCGAAACAAAAGCTTTAGACATTCCTTCGCGTTTTGGCCTAAATCGTTTTAGTTTAACGTACAATAACTCAACCGACGCCACGTCGTATACGTATCAAAGAATTCTGAGCATACATCCGAAAATATATCTTACATTTAAACAAATAGTATTCATAATCGCTTTTTTTACTACATGATAAAAAACGTAAGTAATAAATAGGTATGATTCAACTTACCCACAACTCCCACCTTGATGAACGTATTATGTTTGGTTACGATAAATTGCGAAGCTATTGACGTTTAGAATTTAATCCTGAAAGGGTACTAATTTACTCAACTATTTGGAAAGAGGTATTGATACTTATCGAAGGGGTGGGCATTGTGAACATTCAAATGGTACAATTGTTAAAGCAGCAGGTATTCTGGAGTAGATCCCAGTAAATCTTGACGCTTGGCCTTTCGCAATCAGGCAAGTCACCGGGTTGGAATTAAACGATTTATCGTAGTCACGAAACCCTGCCACGGTCCCCAATATTGTTGTTGGTGCCGCTAAATGTATGTATAATTTCGCATTTGTACCCTTTCCAGAAAATCGAGAGTAGTGATTGATTCCGATAAGTTAAGGTTTTCAATCTAACTTCTACATGTCGCAACGCAAAAAGGGATTAGGATATGTCGCCATCATCGTTTTTGTTTTCCAACGACACCGATTGGTTCTAGACTTACATTTCTTTGAAATAACATAAGTTTTGTTAGACTACGTTTTGTTGCAATTTAAATTAACATTCAATCACCGGAGATGTAGTTAAAACCATAAATATGCAGTTCGATTTATCATATTCTCTCGTAAAGGTGATAAGCAGGTGACAAGTAATCATCACAGTAAACTAGAAGTTCATTATACAAATAAATTCCACCACATACAGAAATAAATGTTTTATACTAAATGCAACCGAAATGAAAATTACTTTGCAACAGAATCTACTTATAATGCAGATAAAAAGGAAAATTAAAGGTAATACGACTGAAAAATAATCAAGAAAAATTACAACCAATATATCAGTACTTACTCATGCAAAAAGCTTTACCGGACAAACCAACAAGATTTTCTTAAGTCGTATTTCAACGCAGCTCATTTTGTGCGGGGCTCCACAGGGACAATATATCAGCCACGATTTATTTTATTCTTCAACCTTTCATAACCCTCTCTTTATACTATGTCGCCGTTCTAGCTCGAAAGGTATGGAATTATGTTCGAGTAACTTTCGCGCTGTCACTTCACTCGTAACTCAGACAACTAATAAAAATGTCAGGGGACTATTTTATTAATGAAATAGATTTTTGCTCAACATACTGATATTGTCTGTCTTTGTATAGCATTTTCTTTTCTTAGGCAAGTTGTGCACTGTTATATAAGTATATCGTAGTAATATTTGTGATTGTCTCAAAGCGATATTCGGTCGTGTAAGCAAAGACTGTGTATTCCCGACACGTTCCGTTGCGGGAGACGAGATACAAATCCCGCGGGTTCCGGGAATCTGTTCTCGTATACCTATGCTCACCTCAGTGATATTTATACGCGATTTGTAGAAAAATATCTGCATGATCTACTGTCGTGTCGGGCTATCATATGGCAATAAATCGGCTTGTTTATGAATGTTATTATAATAAATATTATGATTTCATAATTATTATATTTAGTATGTGAATTATGTTGACATAACTATCATTCATAGTAATCATATATCCTACTGGACACAGGTCTTTCGGAACAGTTAGAAGCACCGCACAATGCACGCGCCGCGTCCGATGTGCGTTGCTCTGCAGAGAGGCGATGCTGCGCGGTTTAGAGGCAATGTTTGCTGACACTTCGTGTTCACGTTAGTAGGAGTAACGCAGCGCCTGGCAACCGCACCGTGCCGCGTCCGATATGTGGTGCTCCATATATACGCATACAAAACTCGCCAGACGCGGACTACGCGCCGCCACGTGCCGCGCCGCAACGCGTGCGATGTGCGGTGTTCCTTAGAAAAAAAAAGTTTTGGGATGAAATTTACCGGTAAATTGACAATAACAATTCATTTTATATGTAAAACATGGACAATTAATCAACTACATAAATAAGTTTTGTTTTAAAACTACTGGTATTTTCACTTGAACCTTTCATGTAGATCCCCTGCTTACAAAATACTGCAGTCAAAGACTAAGTAACCTTCACCTTCTTCCTGCCCTGCTAACAGTAAAGTTTATTTGAGGACGGTTATTTGTCACCATATTATTGTATATATTATTACGTCGCAGGTGGATACTAAAATACGCCGTTTAACTAAACAGCTAGGCAGATGTAGTCTATGAGAGTGACGAGTGACAAAAATTCAACTCCGTGTGGTCATGAAAAAAGAATAACCTGAACTTACTAATGAACAAGCGATCTGTATTCCTTGTACTGACTAATGTTGATACGGATTTATCAACAAATGGTTTTATTTGCATAACAATTCTCACAGACTACAATCCGCCTAGCCGTTTATTTAACAGCGTGATTTATATCCGCCTAGAACATATACATCGCGTTCATAATCGGAAAATGGATTGAGCATTAGGTAATATTTGGTTTCACATAAAGCTACATCTGGCAGTATGCGACATGTAGTGCCTCAAAAAAGTGACAGGTTGCCAGCCTGTCACTTGCATATAATGCATAAAACCCATATATATTCAGTGACCCAACAAACAAAAAAGGTAATCATAAATGAGGATGATAGTAGTTGCTTGTTGAGTAGGTAAGCGTGTTTAATATTGCAAGTCACGACAAAACTGCAATATTCTTATTTTATATACCCAAGGATTATGAAAGGAAATGCTTATCCTAGTTTCGCCGAAGACGTTGCATTCAATGAACAACAAAATGAAAGCAGGCTTGTATGAAAATCACAGTGTTAGGAAAATATGCTCTCGTAGCTCGTAGCTTGACGTGCTACGGATTTGTCTCGTAGTCCGTAGTATTATGAACAAATATTTTAGCGATGCCACCTTTGCTACGATAAGCGGCTGTAATAAGCAGTATAAATGCGTGTTCACTCACGCCTATCTAGGTCCATTTTCTTTAAATAATGATGGCAGCATTTAATAAAGTACTAGGGCAATAACGATACTAAGCGTGTAATCATTTATGTTCTTATAAACTGGTAGGGTACAGAGGATTACCCGGTCGATATTCGTGTGCCTATATTGAGGTAGTACGGAAGTACCACCATTTTACAGTAAATCGCAGTCATTAATATCTTGATAATGTTACTATCACACACCGCAGTGAAATGATACAAGGTATTAATAAAGTTAACTTATCTGCTAAAGCCTTAACCCTAGAACCCTACACTATTTTGCCTACCCGATTTTCTTGAACTGGGGCGTGGGAGCAACGTAGACTTTGGCCGCTGATAATTTATTAATAAAACAATTTTTAAAAGTATTTTTTTTTATTAAACAACGGTCTATAAAATTGAGTTCCTGACCAAAAATATTTTGACTTATTATTAAGTGTTTACAACACCTTAGGCGTTTTTTTTTTAATTATTGTTCCAAATATATCACAATTTTACACATTGTACACTGACCCTTCTACTCCTTACTTTTGGGACAGATTCCACAACAACTATGAATGTGATTGCTAAAGTACCAAGTTTTCATTTAGCATAGATATTTTGAAGATACCAACAATAATTTCTTTAATATCCCTCCTCAAATTTTTATTTTCAAGCATTCTAACAAGTCACTTTAGCGTCCTAATTTTTATAACAAGTTCTTTTATATTTTCTATTTTTAGGTATTATTAATACAGACTATACTGTTATTTCTGTCGCTGAGTAAAGTTTTCAGATCTTGAGAACCCAGAAGTAAAAAACAACAAACAAAACCGATTCAGGTCGACTCTAAAACAGTCCAGATTGGGTCCAAATTATTTCATAGTTCTAAAATAAATGTAGGAAATTAAAACCTTAATTTAATTTAGTTCAAAAGTCTTTCATATAATATACATATAAATAGATTCTTTATTTCATGACTGTGACTTTTTCTCTGTATTTAAATAAGGGAACTGAATAACTTTAGGGATTGAAAGGTCAAATTGGGTATCAGCTTAATTGTGATTAGAAACAGGTTTTAATGTTAACATTTACAAATCTCCTGTCTTGAAAGAAAATCTTTCGTGTGGTTCTTGCTTAATATCTATTGCTTATTTTCCCCCTTCATAATGCCTTCTGGGATTCCGGTGGGCCACTTGATTTATTGCTTATGCAAAGAATGAGAGGATATTTTCTACACCATAATTCAGCTAGTTGAGATTAGGGGCGGGTCTGCGCAGGATGATATATCAATCTGCTACTTTTCTGAGCCCATTTTAGCGGATACACGTATATTAGGTACTTTTTCGCCGGACACAGGTATATTGTGCCAAATGTCCATTGAAGTACAGTCATTATGTAATAAGTTGAAATTGTGATAATGTTATTCTAGTCGCTACTAACTGGCTTGACTAGTTTTAACAAGTTAGCGCCAGTTTCTCACTAAGTCAATTTTAACGACTAGTTGCCGAAACAGATGTTTGGGTGTTATGATTTTGAAATTTAAAATATATTCCTCTTAACAGCTTTCTTGTGTTTTAACAGTAGTGATAAGATATCAGTCGTTGACAGACACCTAGTTCACGGAACATTTAACCCTCGTGTGACTGGCTACCTTATCACTGTATGTTGGAAGAGGAAGTGTTACTAATTGGGACCCTTTTAAATAAAATATATTATTAATATTAGAAAAAATACACCGACAAAAATCGACCTGCCCCAGGCAGGAATCGAACCCCGCATCTTCCGCAATTCGGACGCCTGCGTTAACCACTACGCCACCAGGGCACTGCTTTCGCTGTCGAAATTTGTCAGTGTTTTGTACTATGTTTTTATGGTAAACATTGTTTCATCAAGTCTTTTAAATTTGCACTTCTAAGATCCGAACGAAATATTTTTGCAAATATTTGACGCCCATATAAGATGAAACTACCTTAAATTATGATTTCGGAAGATGCTGGGTTCGATTCCCGCCAGGGGTAGGTCGATTTTTTTCAGTTTGTAAATGCAAAAGGGGAAATCAGCTGAATTTTAAGGGTCAATAAATCTGTAAGATTAATCAATTATTCAATAAACAATGATTCAATTAAATCTAAACATTCTGCATAATCACAGAAATGGCGTATGACGTAAAAATGAGAAACTAGAGGTTTCGAAGAAATGTGTCTATTGTCACCAATACTTCGTTTATCGATGTTTAAAGTAGACTAAATAAAGCTAATAAAATATACATTCAAATTATATTTACAGATTTTGTTTATCTAATCTTATTTTTATATACCGATATATTAAGAATCGACACATACGAGGTGAGTCGATTTTGTTGCACGTAAGTCTAGATGCACCTACAATATAATACCTACAACTTTGGCACTTTTGGAAAATGCTGCATTGAAAGCAATCCCGAGATTTTAATACAAATGCTTAACATACATTCCTTTTATATTAATCGTCTGGTGATTATCAGCTAGTATCAAACAAGTGTTGTGTGAGCCGGGGTTGCCAGCAATTGTCTATTAAATTAAAAGCGTTCGTGTTCTTTGGCCGTTTGTAATATTCGCGGCACCTAGGCCCCATCAGTAAAAGGGCACTGTTGGCTAAACAGTTAAGTAATTTATTATCCATAAATTTCTGATCAAGACGCTGATAAGACACGTCTTACGGCTTTACGGGTTGCCAGAGCTTAATCAACCTAGAACACTGGAAGTGGCTTAAATTTTATATCTCATGAATATTGTAGTGGTTCCCTGGAGCTGGCTAAGTCTGTGTTTTAGCGACAACAGGTCAGTAAACTCGTACAAATGATAATAGCTTAAGGCACAGAGCATTAACCCGTTTTATGTAGAATTGAAGAGTGGAGTTGCAGCTGTTACCTCGAATTTATTTTCAGTGCCCCGAGCACGAATATTAACCCAATAGTCACGTATTCGTATCAAGAACTTTTTAAAACCACAAAAATAAATTCTAAATTTAAATCAGGATTTTATTTAAGATTTTTTTTGGGAGTTATATTAAATTAATATTAACATTATAAACTCATAATCATAAGATAATAAGTTCTTATAAATAAAAAAATCAACGTAAACTGCTGGTGAAAATAATTAAATATTTCTTAGGTTTATGACATTAGATATTATTGGTTTATGAACGCATTTTTTGACTTTAGTTTTGACAATGACAGTTTATTTCTTGCATTTACATTCATGATATTATTGTTGGATTGTCTCCCGAGAGTTTCTCCCGAGTTCTTGTTGTAAAAACAAGTGTTGAGAGACTCCATTTTTAACCAAAATCTACAGTACCTACATTTGTTTGTATCTATAATTAAATTTTCAGTTGACATTGGCAAAATGCATAATCTTTAAGATTTGCGAATGACATTAATTAAGAATAGATAGATAGCTAGAGTTCTTGTTGTAAAAACACGTGTTGAGAGACTCCATTTTTAATTCAATCTACCGTTCAATTGTCTGTTACTTTAAGTACATTAATTTTTCACTTGACATTGGCAAAATGCGTAATCTCTAAATGTCGCGATAGCCATTAATTTAACTCGTTAAGCCCCGTTCGCGCTCAGGAGCGCGAGAACACAATTAAAATCAATTGTGTCTGGATATTAATAATCGTCCAGGGATTAAAGAAGAAGAAGCAGACATTATTGGTTTATGACACAGAACATAGATATAAGAGGTATCTATGTTCTGTGGTTTATGACGCTAGATTAAAAACAATCAACGTTAATTGCCGATGAAAATAATTAAATATTTCTTACGTTCATGACATTATTAGGCAAACTTAAAGCATATTGATGGTAGTTTTTAGTTATATAAATAATACGGTCATGATATACCTTTTTAAAATCCCTATGATAAGTCCTTAAATTTGACACCCTTTGTGCCGTGGTCGTCCAATTGTAAAGAAAAAAAAATCTCTTCAAATAATAGCATCTCACAGCCGCTATGTTGTATTTTTTGTAACATCACTTAACTAAGGACACGAGGGCTATAGAAATCCGTTCAGCAGTTTGAAAGATAGATAGATAGAAGAATATTACAAATAAACACACATACAAGATACGCGCGAAAAACATAACCCTTTCCTTGCAGTCGGGATTTTTTTCATACGTATCTAAAAAGGTTTTTTATAGATTTTTATATGGTGGTCTTTTGAGACCTTGGTTAGCTAGCTAGATCAGCTGTACACACTAAGCTCGTGGTCCTGCTGTCAAAAGATTATTGTTACTATAAGAATAAGGAAAAAGAAGCCTTGTTGGAAGCGAAATTTGTCTGCTAAAATACAACATTTCTGCTATATTTAGTCAAATTGGTTACCCTTTATGTCATAAACGTTTAAGGACTACAGTAATAATTTACTAGATCTGAGGGAGCGTGGGAGGGACGTAGGTAGGTGTGCTAGTTAACCACAACTCTATTATAAAATTAATTTATTACATTAAATGTGTGCAGGTACCCATATCATCACATTGTTCTTGAAATAGATTGGAACCATTTTAACCTTTTTGTTTATTCTTTTATTTGAATTATTGCTTAGCATTCTGAACCATTGTTTTGTTTTAATATTTAATATCTCACATTTGTAGTTGTTGCTTTATTTCTGTATTGTGAGTGAGACTGAACTCCCTCCCTCTGGCGATGATAATATAATTAAAACCAGAATACAACAAACGCAGCATAATATGTAAATAATAAATGGACAATATTATAATTTAATGGCAGTTTACAAGAAATTTATCTTCAGATAGTTTTGCTTTGTACAGTCAGCTTCAGAAATAGATGACTTTAGTACCATGTTATAACAGAGTTTGTGCAGTTATAGTTGCGACAATTATGTATGAATTATTATTATGACAAGGTACTAAAGTGATCATCTAGTTTTGATGGTGACCGTACCTGTACCCAAAAATTTGATATTTTCCTAATACGCAAAAAATATCAAATTCTTGGTTTGAAAATATCAAAGTGAATTTTACTGTTTCTTACTGGTTATTATATTATACTTCAGTGCTTCTACATAAGAATTTTATTTCCATTGTCTACACTGTGTACCTACATATCTAGGTATTAGCGACAAGCCCATAACCGCGACGTTGCGATAATACCTTAATAACCAAACAGAGGCAAATCTATATTATTCTGTGATGTAAAACTAGATGCATTCTGTGTGGTTTAGGCACAATCGACGCACATTTTTTGGCATACTAAGTAACTTTACATTATTAATAATCTGGTTGGGGTCGGATAAAGAACTGTGATCCCCAGCCCAGGAGTCACAACAAAACTCTTGACCTGACTTCTTATTAAATACTGCACCTACAAAAAAATAAAGAAAACAATCAGTAGCTTGCTACAAAAAGTTGCTCACGCACAAATAAGATCGCTGTATTGCGGGCGACGCGATTGTCGCTGTAAAATGGAACGAGTGGAAATGTAATGCAAATCTATATTATTCTGTAATTTGGTGCATTATCTCTGTGCTATAGAGACACACACTTTTTTTGGCATACTCAATAACTTTCATTATTTATATTTTATTAGATCACATTATGGTCAGGTCAGGAACTGTGATCCACAATCTGACCACATTCATACTCTTGTTACTGAAAAAGTAAATGGCACAAATTCTTGAGATAAGTGGCACTAAAATGACGATTTTTTGCCAAAGCTTAAAGTCCACGGCTTTTCGTGTTCAGGTCAGGAGTCACAACACCTAATTTGATCGTCATTTATTCTGTTAATAATTGTACAATACTGGAGGCTAAGACAAGTGGCAATCGTATCATAACAAAGCGAAACTCGTCATCATCGGCCATATTGCTATGTTAGCTACAGTATCTTAGCGTTCGCTACCGCGTTACTTAGCGATGACGATTGGCCACGAGACTTAACGACAGCTTAAGTCAATCCCATGGTTCCCCTTTGGTTGATCAACAGTTATTAAACAAATTTACAGATAACAAGCAACGAAATGCAAAGTTATCATTTCGCAAATCAACGTTCCATTTATTTATGTTTCACAAACTTTACATCTCATAAAGTTATTTCTTCATATATTGTCATTTTGCAAAAGAACATTAGTAAACTTTTCCTAACACAAATACGTCAAACGACAAAAGTCTATTGACCAATTTTTCTTTAATATTATGGTTACTTAGTCTAAAGACATTAGGCAATTTATGGTATGGCACCGTATCATTTCTTAACTTTTCATACTAAAAACATAAGAATTGAACAATTTTTCTTTAATAATATGGTTACTTAGTCTAAAAACATTAGGCAATTTATATTATATTATCACGGTGGCACCGTATCATTTCTTAACTTTTCATACTAAAAACGTTAGAATTATAAAAACACAAAGAAATTGTTCAATCATAGTTTATGGGTGCGATTCGGTTCGCCTAAAAATTTTGCGATTGCTTCTTGTATTCTTGCTTGCTACATGGATGCTTGCATTGCATGATGTATGCTTGCTTGCATTGCATGATGTATGCATGCTTGCATTGCATGATGTATGCATGCTTGCATTGCATGATGTATGCATGCTTGCATTGCATGATATGTGCATGCTTGCATTGCATGCTGTATGAATAATTGGACTGCATGCTGTATGCCTGCCTGCGAGATGCTTGCCGGGGGGTGCAGGGGGGCTGGCCCCCCTGCTCGGGGGGGTCGGGGGGCCTGAGGCCCCCCGCCATAAAGAAAAACCATAAGTACGAAAATAAACCTAGGTTAGGTTAGGTTAGACTTGTGACCACGCATAGCGGAGCGAGCGAAGCGAGCGGAGCATTGTATTGCTTGCTGCATGCTTGCTTGCATGCTGCATGCTGGCTTGCATGCTGCATGCTTGCTTGCATGATACATGCTTGCTTGCTTGCATGCTGCATGCTTGCTTGCTTGCATTCTTGCTTGCTTGCATGCTGCATACTTGCCTACAAGAAAAATAGATATTAAAAATCGTGGAATAGGTTTCTGGGTTAGGTTGACATGAATACAGCCAGAAGCGATTTTAGGGCGTTTTCACTGTACTTGAAATATAGCAAATTGAAATTTTAGTAAACAAAACGTTTGTAATTGAAATTTAGTCAAACAAATTATTTGTAAAATAACATTTTTGGTTTTTGTAACTTGTTAATTTGAAAAATAGCAAATTGAAATTTTAGTAAACAAAAAGTTTGTAATTGAAATTTAGTCAAACAAATTATTTGTAAAATAACATTTTTGGTTTTTGTAACTTGTTGATATGTCAGTATGTCTTTTAAAAATTTATTAATAATGCATTTTTGAAATGCCCGCTTATCATATGCATGTTTACGTTTTGATGTCCTTGTTAAAGCATTAGTTTGCGTAATGAAACATTGACAAATGTTGCTTGCGAAATGGTAATTTGCTAATGAATTGTGTGCGAAACATTAGAGAACCCAATCCCATACATTTTGTCCTTTTTCAACTTCATTATCTTTTCATTTTGTTTCTTTATGAATATATGTGTTTTAAAATTACGTATTTGTGGTAGCTTTTTTGTAACAATGGTTATGATGAACTTTACAACATGGATAGAAGAAACACTTTGATAGAGATCGTCAATCTAGATCTGAACTTTAAACTAGATGCTGACGGTACTTTTATGATTGATCGAAGCGTGCTACCACGTTCCTGTCTAGCCGGCGACTGAATTAACTCAATAGCCAATGACTTAAGCAAAGGAGATTGGTAAAAATGGGCCTAACCGTTACAAGAACGGGATAGTGATCAAAAATTATTATGTATTTTTTTTAGAATTTACCGTAAAATATCAACATTTCGTTCTATGGGAGATTAATGTAACAAACAATAAGTGTTTGAACGATATTTATTCTACTTCCGCCATCAAGGAACAAGGAAAAATATTGCTAACAGTAAAATGGTATAATTTTTAATCGATTACTGTATTATATTTATAGATTTTTTTTAAATTAAAAATATTAGCTTATTTATTATTGAATTATTGAAAAAAGAATAATGTATTACGACGTAAAGTCTTTTCTTTTTCCTGAATCAAAAAAAAACTGAAGTTAATAATCTTAGCGAAAGATTAAAAATTAATCGAACGTATCGAATAATCGATAATCTTCATAAACTACTTTTTAAGCTGGCAACAATAAAACAAGCGGAAGCGTCATTTTGTCATTTAGAGTGCGTTCTAAAACCAGGTGAAGCCAAGTAGACAGCGTAAGAAAGCTTTCTAATTGGTGTAAATTAAATATAGTTTAACAAAACTAACCAATGGTGAAAGCGCTTCTTAATAACGACCAATAGTGAGCTACAATTTACTTTACCCCGAGTAAATTGAAATTGTTTTGGAACGCACCCTTATTTATGATTTATGTATGACATTCGGTTTGCTTTCCGGGTTGTTTGTGAGTTTTACGCTTTTACGTGATTTTATTATGATTCCTAATTACTATCTTCGACGAATCTCGCTACTAATTTATGAGCCCTTTATGATTGTATGGTTTTATTCATTTGGAGGTAGGTATAGTATCTCTACCATTCCATTATCTGTTAGTATTTTATTTAAAAATATATTTTTCACAAATAAGGAAGGAGGAGGAAGTTGTGGGTCATTTAATCGCAATATGCCTATCGAGATTTAATAAATAAAAGCCTATAAATAAGGTGATAGTGCCTGTTTACATTTTTGGTATCGTATCTTTTAATATCTACATATCTTGCTAACCCCATAGATAAGCATTACAATATTAATACTAAAAGAACGTGTATTTCTCGCTCTATAAAACAGCCCAAAAATCATCAGTGTAACGCTTAGGCCCAGAGTTCTTAGAAAGTTTACCATTCTCCTTTGAGTGTGTTGCATCTGTACAATGATTGTGCATGTAAGAATAAGTCAATGCAGGGGCGCTCCGTGTGATACCGGTAGAGTAGAATAGCACCACCCCATATTCTCCAATGGGTGTCGTCGAAGGCGACTAATGGATCAGCAAAGGGGTATTGATCACTTTATACTCCATCCACCAATCCGCATTGGGCAAGCGTGGTGGACTACGAAGAGGCCTGCTAAGGAGAGGCCTTGTGTCCCAGCAGTGGGTCAAATTATTAGGGCTGTTATGATGATGATGATGAGGGGCGTTCAGTATTAGATTAGACGATCTCTACAACACTAGAAACGCTCACCCACTTTCCCTATAACCTTACCTTTTAAATCCCTTTATGTGTATGTGAATGTCACGGACCTGCAGAGCATCCCGCTGAAGCATTCCTTATACTTTACACCACCGCTTTTTTGATACAATATCCTAGTAATATCTTGTTTAAAATTGACCTGTGTCTATGTATGTGCGAGGCTAAACCATTCCTTCCACTCCGCACCACCGAAATTACACCACCGGTGATAAGGACTCTCTTTTCTTTTTGACACATCCCTATTCTATTATATTCTTAATTAATGGCGTCGTGATACTTATTATAACGTACGCATTTTGCCAATGTCAAGTGAAAATGTAACTAAAGTAATAAAAATTGTACGGTTGATTAGAGTTAAAAATGGAGTCTCTCCACACGTGTTTTTACAACAAGAACTCGGGAGAAACTCCGACACATCCCTAGTGAACACATCCCTAGTGATGTCTAATTTATAACTTGGCAGTATATGTCCAAAGGAATCCATATGATATAATAATCGGTGGTGTAATTTTGGTTTTGCAGTTTTAAAAAGAAGAAATTACCTAAACTACGTGCAGGTCAATACTCAAAGGTTTGAAGCAGGCAGTTATTGACGCCCGCTTTTTCTTACCTAACAGTCTATGGAAGGAGGAGTCACTAGACATCATAGATCATCCTTCTTCCATTCCCTATCTGCGGTCTCTTTTTGCAACATTATCGCATAAAACAATCCTGAATAATTATTTCGGCTGAAAATAAAAGTAAAAATAAAAGTCATGACAAGTTTGCAGTCTCATTTAATTTATCATTTTGTATTTATTAAACTAAGATAGTTACATCAAAACACACATTGCGTAACAGACTGGACTGGAAGATATGTTAGAGCCAGTGATATATCGCACCCTTAGGTATACGGTTATTGCAGTAAGCCTTCCTCCCCATTTATTCAGGGCGATTCGTATTTCACGCCTCATATTTTACACATAAACATAAGTTTAACAACTTGACAGGGTTATTTTTTCCTATTTGAATGAACAGTTGGAATGGAATATTTTATAGAAGACATACTCCTAGGTCTGGGTTAAAAAATGGCAACTTTAATGTTGGATTCTTTGTTATTAGACGTCATAATAGATGCTGATATCAATTTAGGATGCTTTTCCAAACTTATTTACTAAAACTTATTTTGGAGTTAGACTAAAAAAAGGCCAATAATACATATTTTTAAAGCTTTCTGTGTAATATACTTATGTGATCCAATCGATAGATAATTACACATTTCTGTAAATAGTTTAGTAATATACGATTGGTTATATCTATACATAAAATAAAATCAATGTCTTAGAATACAAATAACCAAATTGCAAAAAGAAAGAAAACATAAAAAGAAATTACAAGCTCAATTTGAAATCAATTCAATCCAAGCCTCGGAACGATGTTAATCAAATCGTTTTGTGTATTGATTGATCACAATCGCCTTGTTTTAATACTTTCCCTCAGATCATAAGTTAAATCTTTACAGAATCATTGTCAAATTGACCGTCTATCCCTCTTTACGTGTAGGAAACAACAGAGCACAAAATAATCAGAGTATAGAAGGTAAGAGTGTTTGTAGGTCATTCATTTTTAATGCCTAGTCGGTATTTCTCAAGTTTCAAAACGCTGACTAACTCGCTCTGGCACAGAATCAGAATTTTAAAGAAGTATGGCACAGCGCATTAGCCGATCGATTTGAAAAGTCTTAACTGGGACAGCACCTCCTTTTTACAGAAGATCGCAGTGAAGTAATAGGGTGAATTTCCCGGGACCAAAAATTGCGTGGCATCGATGAAATCGGTATTAAAAAACAAAGCTATAACGTTCTTATTTTTTTTTTAGATAAATGAAATAGTTATCTATGTGGGGCACTAAATATTTTAATAATAGGAATAATAGGTACTTCAAAAAAAAATATTAAACCTCAAAATCTTTCATTGCCGTGTTTGTCCACACGTCACCTAGATGTATATTATACCTCATTGCTAAAAATCTATTGATTATTTATATTGAAATTTAGTTTTATTTGATGCGTGCATAGTTAAAGTATTGTTATGGAATACATTTATTCAAATTATTAAACAATACAACGAATGGTTATTCTAAATGCATTTGTCCCAGAACAAACTTTCATCGCCATGTCCTAAACATTTTTAAGAATATTGTTTTATCTAACAACTTGCGGCCCCCTCCTTGTGCGCTAAGCGTTGCATATTAGTGTCGCCTAAGTACTCGACGTGGAAGGACGTACACTCGTGCATGCGTTTTTGCGCTATAAATAAAAGTATTTCATTTTTTATGTTGTCGTCATTTTTTCTTTCATCGCCGTGGATAGGTATAACTTCTATATGAATAAGTTTGTCCTCATGATTGAGTTTTCAATAGAATGCCATTTCTCATATGTTTATTTGTGAAGTGTTTATTACCTCGAATAACTAATAGTTTTTTTGTTATTTTATATTTTTGCCTTGTTTTTCATCGCCATGCTTTCATTGCTGTGGTTTCCGTGGCCAAAATTTGCTATGGCAATGAAAAAAAAGACACGGAAATGAAAAAAATTTCATTGCCATGCCTTGTAACACAATTTAGTTTCATTGCCGTGGCCAGGTGTTTCATTTCCGTGGCCAGGTGTTTCATTTCCGTGACTTATGTTTTTATTGCCATGATAAGATAAGGCAAAAAATACATTTTTACCTGTAATACAGGTAGTACCGAGTATTGACCGCAACAATATACATATATGAAAATAAACTCAAAATACCGTTTTCTAAATTGAAATTATACGCCTCTGCCCCACATACAATGTTGATAAAAATATATGGTTATATATTTTTATCAACATTGTATGCCATTGTAATTTTTTTTTGGGATATGGTTATATCCCAAAAAAAAATTATAAATACCGAAAAATTAATCAGTTTTGAGAATCACCAAAACAGTTTTTAATTACAAAAGGTTATAATGGCATTAAAGAATTTTTTGATAATGAAACTAAATACCAAATGCTGGTTTTTTTCCTGCAGCTGCGCTTGCGTGGGTCGGTGTAAGGGATAACCTACATTTCCTAAAGTCTAATCCATGTTTATTCCAAATTTTATCAAAATAGGTTCGGTGATTTAAGCGTGAAAGCATAACAGACAGATAGAAGGAGTTACTTTCAAAATGATGACGATAATACTCAAGTAAGTACATATATAAAACTAGCTTTTGCCCGCGTGCTAGACTTCGTCCGCGTGGAATAGTTACTTTGGGTAGCATTTTTATTTTTTTGGGAACTTATTTTGCAAAAGATACACATACAAACTGCTGTGCATTACTGTAAATAGATTATTTTAATACATTTTTACAAACTACCTTTTTTGTTTTTCCATCCTTTGCTAACTTTCATGCGACCTTCCATCCCCTATTTCATCCCCACATGGGTCAATATTTAAAAAAACGCTAAAACAAATATCTGTAATTTTTTGCGTGCTATTTAAAATTTCATGGTCTTATCTTTGGTAATGAGAAATCTCATAAAAATATTTAATCTCTTATTGCAACCCCTTCATTCCCTTTTTTACAAAAAAAGTAGCTTTTATTCAATTTCGAGTTTTAGTCTATTTTTGTACCATGTTTCATCAGAGTCGGTTCGGGAGTATGGCGTAAAAGCGATTAAGTTAATAAGTCGCGTCCAACATCTTGCATCTCAAAATGGATGTTGTGTTCGGAATCAGGACCCCCGAAAACTAAGAAAATGATCGATTTTATATCCAAAAAGCGTATCCGCCATCTTGGATCTCGAAATAAAGTTGTATTCGGAATCAAGACCGCCGAAAACCTCAAAAATTATACTTATATTGCTTTTAAGTAAAAAGTCACGTCCGCCATCTTGGATCTCAAAATAGATGTTGTATTCGGAGTCAGAACCTCCAAAAACCACCAAAATGATACCCATATTGATATTAAATTAAAAAGTCGCGTCTGCCATCTTGGTTCTCAGAATGGATGTTGTATTGGGAATCGGGACCCCGAAAACCATAAAAATAATACCCATTTCGATTTTATATTAAAAAGTCGCAACCGCCATCTTAGATCTCGAAATAGATGTCGTATTCGGAATCGGGACCCCCGAAAACCACGAAAATGATACCCATATTTGACATTTTGTCAAAAAGTTGCGTCCGCCATCTTGGATCTTGAAATAGATGTCGTATTCGGAATGGGGACCCCCGAAAACCACGAAAATGATACCCATATTGACATTTTGTCAAAAAGTCGCGTCCGCCATCTTGGATCTTGAAATAGATGTTTTATTCGTAAACCGGACCCACAAAAACCACGAAAACGATACCCATATTGACATTATGTTAAAAAGTGGCGTCCGCCATCTTGGGTCTCAAAATGGATTTTGTATTGGGAATCGGGACCCCCGAATACCATAAAAATGATACCTATATCGATCTTACATTTAAAAGTCGCAACCGCCACCTTGGATCTCGAAATAGATTTCGTATTCGGAATCGGGTCCCCCGAAAATCACCAAAATGATACCCATATTGACATTTTGTCAAAAAGTTGCGTCCGCCATCTTAGATCTCGAAATAGATGCTTTTTTCGTAATCCGGACCCACAGAAACCACGAAAACAATACCAATATTGACATTGTTTAAAAGTCGCGCCCGCCATCTTGGATCTCAAATGGGTGTTGTATTGGGAATCGGGACCCCCAAAAACCATTAAAATTATACCCATATCGATCTTATATTAAAAAGTCGCAACCGCCATCTTGGATCTCGAAATAGATGTTTTATTCGTATTCCGGACCCATAATAACCACGAAACCGATACCCATATTGACAATGTTTAGTGTGTGGTGTCTTAGACGTGAATGTGTGACTTTGTTTGGATTTCCTTACGAACTTTCATCCCCTATTTCATCCCCACATGGGTAAATATATCAAAAACGCTAGAACAAATATTTATTTATTTCTTATCAAGTGCCTACATGCAAAGTTTCATGGTTTCGTCTTTAACAATGACGAATTCCATACAAACTTTCATCCCCCATTTCACCCCCTAACAGGTCAAAATTTCAAAAATTTTTGATCAAATATTAATTTTTTTCTTAAAAGTGCCTAAATTCAAAGTTTTATGGTTCTATTTTCAAAAATGACGAACTGCCGTATAAACTTTCATCCCATACCGATCCCTAAAGTTTTTTTCAAACACCTTCAAGCCTTTTTTTTGCAAAATAAAAGAAGTGCCTAAATTCAAAGTTTTATGGTTCTATCTTCAAAAATGACGAACTGCCATACAAACTTTCATCCCCTATTTCAACCCCTTCAAGCCTTTTTTTTACAAAGCAGTTTATGTTCTTCCCCGAGCTCTAGTCTATATGTGTAACAAATTTCATCAAAATCGGTTCAGTGGTTTAGATGTAAAAGCTATAATATTAGTAGGGATTTTATGTTGAATATAGATTTTCATTTCCGTGGATGCGTTCATTCCCGTGGCATAGTTCTTTCATTGCCGTGGAGGCTTGTTTCATTGCCAAGCAAGCATGTTTCATCGCCGTGGCACGAAATTTTTAATCTTGTATATCTCGTTTGTTTTTTATGTTATCTGCTAGATATTGAGCAAGAATACATACATTATCAAAAACTTTAAAACCCGCGATTTAGTTTTTAAAAAAACTTTAAGATAAAAAAGTCCACGGAAATGAGAATTTTTTTGGACCTGTTGAAATTCACCCAATAAATAAGTATTACATTTTCTTAGTATTGTTCTTACTGGTGAATATAGTTTCCAGAGTACCGTGAAATGCTAGGGTAGGATACTAATCACGCTTATTCAGCTCTGATCAACTTTCTGAGTAGAAAACAATGATTTCGTATGGGACGCGCCCGCTTAACTGCGGAAAGCTGAATGGATGTCTACACATCTCCATACAAAATCGTTATTTTATGTGAAAAAAAATTGGAGAAAAATTTAATAGAGCTAAATAAGTGTGATTAGTCCCTAAGGGTACACACTGTTGTCCTAAAAATGAAAGCAGCAATCGGGTATGAAGTGAAAACATCAACGTCAAAAAAATTTTGGTTTGTCCAGAATTTTGCAATAATTATCAAATTACCATAATAAAGATATCCTTTTGGCAACACTAAAACTATAATTATAAGTTACCATCAAAACTATTTTAATTGCGTTCTAATAACCGTCCATGGGTTACCTACAGTAACTTCATATCATCAGATGTTGGATGTTGTGATAATTCGTGTCCAATAGAGTTGTCTGTGTGCAGTGCTCAAGCGCCAACACAGCCCAAAATACTTTTAAGGATTGTCCGCTGACAGAAGTGTTTAGCTGTGTTTAGCCATGACCTTTCCCTTCTATGTGCCTTACCTCCTATACTTATTTTATTTTGTGTCGGAGTCTCAACGTCGCAACTCATCCATCTTACTCTGAATAAACGGGGCGGAGAAGCTTAAATATCATTTACAGTGGATATGTTTCGTCCGAACACTTAGCATTTCTAACACGAAAAACGTAACGCTAAATGCCTTGTTGATATACATAATTTAATATTGTCATTGTTTTAATTAGTATTAATTATAATACTTTACAAATAGTTCACTAGACGAAATGTAGAAAAGACAACTTAGCTTTTACAATTATTTTAGAGCGCTTCGCGTTGGCGTGTAAAAAAAATGAATTATAATAACCTAAATTTGATCTAGGCTAATTTATCAATATTTTCTCTAAGTATTATTTAACATTATGTATTTGTTATAGTATAATACATGCTTAGAAATAATTTTCAAATTCGATATACTTCCATTTGGAACAAACATACGTACAACTGAAGTATTATAATGGTTATTTAACTTAATTGTTATCGAATTTTAATGATAGGGACGCGTCTAATAAAAAGTAAGCAGTTTGTAAAAAAACTTATTCTTAAAAGTTATTTACATTATATTACAGAACAGCACAAAATTATTATTTTAAGACAATTGATATTCGTTCACGTAACTTTCATTATAAAAATAATTTGTAAAATTGTATTAGGTACATACTAAAATAAATAAGAAATTACATAATATTTCACCTGGTGTCCGTAGTGGGTGCATATTCGTTTCATTTTTTTTTTAAATTTCAAATAAATATGTATAAAGGTAAAGAAATAGATCTTAGTATAAAATGTAAAAATTAATTAAAATATTAAAAACCGCTACTGTACAATTACTATGGCACTGTCTTGTAAATTAATTATAAATTATCACTATCGTAAAGGGGAATGGTGTAAGTGGAACGTATAACAAAACTCTCACTTCTCTTTGTATCACTTGAAAAAAAAACTGTTTCTTACAAAAACTGGAATGTATTTAAAGCACCAAAACATATATTTGCACTGAGTAAGACTACCACTCTCAATAACAATTTACATCAAAATACGGGAGTCAAGTACTATTCTACTTTCTAGGTAATATATTTCTGCTAGTAATAACAACAAAATTATAAAGAGAGTCTTTTCATATTAGTACTTTTAGGTACAGTTTATAATTTTCTTCTTTATTATACCTCTGATGTGTAATCCGAGCACCGATTTACAAAGATAAAATTGGTTATACCCTATTAGTGACATATTTACACAGAATTATGAGTTGAACTAAGAATTTAAATCATCAGCCCATCCCTTGCCAAGATAATTAAAATATATTCAGTGAAACAAGTGCAATCACTTATTATGAACTGAAAAAAAAACGTTTATTCGTAGATATCCTTTAATGAAATTAAAATATAAAAGAAGAACACAGTATCTCTCGGCGGCAATTAAAACAAATTTTGTATTATCTAAAGATATAAATCTTTAGTTAGATACATTTACGAGAATTGCCTATGATGTTCTATGTAAATATGCCTTACATACCTAAAGCTACAACATAATGTATTATGGCAACATATCATTTTGGTTAAAGATATGAATACTTTTATTTCCCAATCGCGTTACTTCGTCACGATCTCGTCGACATGTTATATTGAGTTAAACCGACGGAATGGATATGTAGGTACTTCAACAGGTACTTTCAGCTCTAAAACGCAAAGCTAGATAATAATACTTTAACTATCCCACGTTTCACGAACATTTTTGTTCGTTATGCCTTAGCATAATGGCTCCGTTATTAAAATGCCAGCTACATAGTTTTACTTATTACACGACGACCATGACATTTAGTGACTTTTACGGACATTTTAATTTGTCACTAAAATGGCGTCTCCCAAGGGGCGTGGTGATACATATTTTATTATCATATTCGAATACGCTAGACGTTAAAACAAAATATTTTTTAGGTTTGAATTGAACGAAACAACGAACGGCAGTTAATTACAGATACGGATCCAAACCGCAAATTTCTAACAGCGTACCGCAGAATGTAGCCCTAATTGACTTATACCACAAAAAGGTTTCAACGCTCGTTAAAAATTTATATAAATACTTGGGATATATAATTTCAGCGCCAAGGTCCTAGATCTTCACTCACATTGTTTTATCGTAGTGGTGGGTCGTATTGGAGAGCTGAGGTCGATGTGGCGGCCACTGGCCTTCACGCTGGCAACACAGCCGTGGAAACCTGTGTACAGGGACGCTGGCAACCCCAGTGGCAAAGTTGGCGAACCCCCTAGGAAAAGAACAATATAAAATAAAATTAATATTAACTCAAAATAAAAAAAAACGATGTAAGGTATTATTAATGCAATATTACTTATTATATAATCTTGACTATTATACATTTATTTATTAGTTTATTTGTAGTCTCAAGAAAGAAATACGTCAACATTAATTAAAAAAACCATTAAGGCCATGTATTATATTGTTATGGAGTAAAGAAGAAGGCTTAGTGATAGTATATAAACCGTTATTAAAATTAATCTCCTTATATGAGTACACGTAATAGTGACTGTCGAATTGACCAAATCACTTGGAAGAATCTGATGTTAATTCCATCGTTATTACGGATTAACAGAGGATAGCGATAGAGATGTTGGGAAACAATGAAAATTGAGATAGTAATTCCACTTAGGATAACTAAGCCTGAAGTCTATTGAAGTAGAAATTCAACTCAAACGCGCAATTCATTACGTTCAAGAGGAATTGTAACTCATTTTAAACTAAAACAAACAGTATAACTATTGTATTACCATCTCCGAGTAATTACCTAGACAATGTTATATTTCAATTAACATCTCTCAGTTGTTACTGAGTACTTTCCAAAAACTATTTGAATTTTTATCGTGCCTTTGAATTATACAAATAAATATTTAGTAAATGAAAATTAATTAGTAAAGTGATGAAAGCGATATAAACCGAAGTGCCGGCCGTAGTAGAATAATAAAATGTACTAAACAGCAGAGATACCAGAAAGAAGTTGATTAGCAGTCGATAATTCCTACTATCTAATCTTCCTATTTTGATCCTATCATGTCTTATCCTGAGAACCGGGCCTTGGCTTGTCAAAACATATTTTATTTATGCCAGAGACGAAGACATAGTCACATTTTTATTTGTATAGTAATCATAAAATTCGTCATCTCATTTTTCACCGCTCTACCAAGTTAGTCCAATACTTTTAAGTATTCGAAGCTTAAACATTTCCAATCAATTATTTCACTGTACTCAATTTAATACAGTAGCAACCAAAGGAGTTTCTAGTACTTTGTCCTCATTGTGTATTGTAATATTTTTAATGATACATTATTTAACAATGAGATTCGTATTTGCCTACATACCCTACATATTAGTATTTTGCTAACCAAAGTGCTTAGTTTTAACCTGGGATCACAGGTGTTAACTATAAGGTCACTGAACGTGGCTTTTATATAAATTATTCAAAGATAAAACATTTTTTCGTTTCCCAGATATAGTCCCAGCCGCGCCCGTCACTCTACTTTTCGTCTTTAGACATATTCTTTCTAATCTGTGACTTTTCGCGATGGTCGCTAGGACTAAAATCTGAGTAGCTCTAGCTCATTACCTTGGCTGGTAAAATATTCACGAACTTTACCTAGTTGTAATACGATAAATTTCGGGGTTCGTCTTGTAGTTCTACATAAATAACTTTGGTACATGACAAGTAAATTATATGTAGGCAGACATTAGTCAACGCGACTATGGTAACATTCTTAAACAGGTACATTTTGCTACATACATTTTTCATTATTCGATACTTGTTAGCTAAGTAAAAGTAAGTCAATATAACACAACAAAATTAATGTATTGTTTCATTTTTATTTTCAACATAATGACTTTTTCCATATTAAGCCATTTGATAGAAAACATTAGATTGTAACTTTATGTACCATATTTTTTCTCACGAACGTGATTGAGACATTAATGTTTGCAGATATACAACATGTATATTCTCTCTCTCTCTCTGTGCGTCAACAGTTAATGACATAAAATGCTATTGGAACATGAGATGATAGACATGCTTAAATTTTAATTATACTTTCTTGGAAGAACTGAACTTGATTAATTTATTTTGTCAGCCACCCTACGAAGTTGCCACTGCCACTGCCGTAGATTAATCACCGCGCAGTAAAAGGTACAGAAATTTGATTTATTTCTGGTATCAGTCGAAAGTTCTAGGGTGGTTTACATTTCAAATTACTTGACTGTATAACGAAACAACGACAGGTAATCAATTTGGTGTTGCATTTAAGATCATTGCTGTGTGATTCATTATTTTTTTTGTGATGCTTTATAAATCTGTTTTATATTGATTAAGGTATTATGTAAACACAGCAAAGCTAAGCTAAAGGGTTCAGATATGGCCATTTGCCCGATCCGATCAGCGTATCCGTATCAGCGTATCATGTATCAAGCTCCGTATCAAGTTGTGGACGCCTCGATATGCTCCGTATGACAACCGTATGAAACCGACATGACTTGGGACGGGCCGTATCATAACAGCGTATCAAGATCGCGTATCATGATACGCGTATCATCACCCGTCCACATATGCGATCATGATACGCGTCGCGATACGGATACGCTGATTGGATTGGGCAAATGATACATATCTGGACCCGGCTTAAATTTTGCCGCAAAGCTCTGCGTTTTGCTGCCCAAGAACTGTTTCAGTCATAAATTCCTAAAATACGTTCTTCCGTACAAAAATGTCTGTTTTCATATCTTAAAAAAATTAACAGTGACAAAATTGTAAAATATTGATAAAATTGGTCTAATTTATCGTATCTTCTCATAGTATTTTTATGTCACGAACGCGAGTCAGTCACGCCTAATTTTGTAGATGAAGATCTAACATTACTCTATGTGCGTTGGTGCGAGCACTGAGCACTGCATGTATATAACAAGTTGATCTACCCTTGAAATTTGCTAAATGAAAATATTAACAAAAAAGTACTAAAGGACTTATAAAGAAAAACTGGCTTAGGTAAATTTCTAATACTTACCAATCCATAGCTTGGGGTTTGACTTTGAGGGCACAAGTAGCGACTGTGAATACCCTCTAACAGGCGGCGTATCATCCACCTGCAGCATAGCTAGCCTCTTCCGTCTTCTCACGGTGGCGGTATGCCACATGCCGTCGTCAACTCGAACTTTAGACTCTATGCACTGGAACCAATCCTCTCGAGCTGCATTTAATTCTTTTACGTCTGTGTCAGTGTAAATAAGTTGCAGTTTCCCTTCACTGAGGCCCAACCCGATGAAGTCCCGCGGCCGTATGCCGATCTTTCGCCTCCACATGAGCAGTCCAGAATCGTTGTAGGAGCGAAATTTGATTTCGTATCTAACACCACGGGCGCCGCGATTTCTAAAAATATTTATCATTGAAAATCTAAATTGTGTTGACGTAGTTTCAATATTCTACTCGATGATAAAAGTAAGTTTACTAAAGTTTATTGTGAAATTACTTAAAATAAGCCTTGTGCGCTTTCAAAATCAAGTTCCATAAAGCCAGACGTTTTCAGTGTAACATTTTCGCTAGTAGAAATTTTGAAAAGCGTTAGGAAAACTATCGTGCTGTAGAACCCAAATATACACGATTTAATTCCGTAAAAGTAATCCGAATTAGTATTGATTAATAGGCTTTATTTTTGAAATAAATAAAGACAAAATGTTGGCAAATAATGTTATTTATGAGCATAACGGCATTACGTGGAAAAGCCCTACAAGCACCACAGTAAAATGTTTCACTATAAACAAATAAATTGATAAAAATAAATAAATTATTTGCTTTATATTTGAAATACCAAAGTTATATGGCAAATAAACTATTATAAAAAATATAATTAGTGAAAGGCATGTTTGTCTAAATTTAGTCATGAACTAATCCATATTCATTAAAATAAATTAGAGTTACAATTTTAAAGAAATACATGCATTAAAAACAATATCTTAAAAACTTAAGTCAACAATAACTAATAAACATAGCTTGTGCTCGTCGCTTACTTGTTTATGTTAAACCGTTTATGTAAATGGGTAAACTTCGGTTTTAACTTATTTGGTCTGCTCTGTGGATTCGCTACACTCAGTAGTTTACCAAGAAAAGTTACGGATTTGGGACTATTTAGTTAGTGAAGAGTGGAATAGTGCGCTTCGGACAGTTATTCAATTAAGAGTCAAGAGGTGAACAATATTATTATAATAAGCACTTTCATTGCACACGAGGAGATGAGATATAATTCTTTATATCTGATCTCCTCCTCAGTACAAAATAGTTGGCGCTTCCACTGCAAAATTGAGGTCGATATGTGCAGTAAAGAGCAGATAATTTTCTTAACGTAGTCTAACATGTACCTAATTAGGTTTTCTAGAAACAGTAAATTTATTATAAAATAAAATAATTTATTAGCGGACATATAATTCAACAACGGGCATCCATTTTTGGAAAAATATAACCAGTCCTTTTTATTACGATGCCTCAAACTAAGACGAAATGTGATCTGGAATGCGTAATCGAATGTTGAATAGAATGACTGAAATGTACTTTATTTTTTACATTTAAATTTTATTATAATATTTCAAAATCACCTTTGAATAGAAATAAATAGATTTACATTAAATATTATGGAAACTTACTACTTTTTCCTAAGATTTCCCCCAAACAAGAATCTGGGAAGTGTGTTCCTAATAAACGGCTGATTTGGTTTACACAAGTATTGAGCTTTATTATTGGAGATTTGAAAATAAAAATCTATTACCAATATATTTAACTGTCTTTACCAAAACTGGTCAAAACCAGTCTAAAGGTCAGGCGTGAAAGCATTTTTGAATTTATGTTATTAGGTTACAGATAACATTAGACCACCTCTTTTTTTATCTGTAACTAATAACATAAATGAAAAGGCGCTTTCGTGCCTGACCATTAGACCGATTTTGACGAGATTTAGTGAAGACATTCACTGGAACTGGCGAAAATAAAGTTTAATTCGACATTACGGTGAGCAAATCCTCAGAAACAAGCCAGTAAAATCTAATTTTTAAGCAAAACAAGTTTTTAAAAACTAAGTATTTACCTAAGTTATGATCACGGAAACAACAATAAAACCAAATACGTTTCCAAGTACGGAACATGCAAATAGAAATACATTAGGGTATCGTTTTTCAAAAGCACAATAACATTTCATTAACGAACATGATTGGCACTTTACAAAGGAGAACACGAAACAGTGGGTTCGCTACAATAGAATTCAATAATTTTATTAAAGTTCACGAATATTAAGAATAGATTTTGAGCAATGTATTGTGTAATTGACTAGAATAAGATTTTCATTTTTCATCAGTTCGAAATTCGAACTTATGGAAATGAAATATGAAAAACTTTTAAAGTTAAATTCTTTAAGGTTAAATGATTTAATATTTTTGTAGTGTAATTTTTCTTCCCATGAGTAAGGTTTCCATGGCTCTACGGTTTCGTACCCCTTTACCCTGTAAAGTGCCTATGCATATTTATCAGGGAGATAACAAGATATGTCTGACTCGAACCGACTAAAACACAATACATCCTGATACGCTACCACCTTTGTTCCGTTTAGGTTACGCTAACTGTACATTCTAACGCGAGAGGCGTTGTCCTGATCTTCATGTCTAATAAATTCGTAATTATTGTTTTTTTTTTAATTAAAATAAATTTTTCATTGTTAGTCGTTACTTTTTCTAAAATTACTTAAAAAGTGTACCCTCCGTAATGCCACTTAAATTGCGGTTGGCCACAACAAAATTACATTTAAGTGCCCCAACCCGCGTTGCTATCAAATATTAAAACGCAAACAGTAAAGTTTACTAACATTTCTACGAGAAAAAGAGCATTTAAAGCTATGTTATGTTTACCTAATCTAAGTTCTCTGCAGAGGTTTATAACTAAACGTTATGTTTGAAATCCTCCGAATGTTATCTTACGTCGTAAGGTCCTTCACCGTCGGCATTGTTAGTATGTAAGCTAGAAAAGAAACGTTAGTCAAGATTAGATGAAAACCCAAAACACAATTACGTCGGAAAAAATTAAACTTTAAAATAAGGAGGTTAACGACCAAAATCCAAATGCTTTTTAAACGATTCGACATGGTCGCAGTAAACAATCGAGTTAGCTCAACAATAAACCCGTGCCACAAATGTAGTTCTTTATGAAGTAGGTCACAGTGTCCCGACTAGCTTTTCATTTGTCAGTAAAACAATTAAGTCCCAAGTTACGGCTGGCACGGACCACTGGATGTACGGAGTGTTTCGTATTAAAACTTTAAAGGTTAGTAGCAATAAAATAGTTTTTGTGCCCACAACGTCTCTGCAGACGTAATTGGATTTTAATTTTGGCATCGGTAAATAATTTCATTGAAAAAACTGGGACTTCTTTACTGTCTAAGATTGGTTTAATAAAACTTTTAACACGCGACCCGACGTGTCAGTGCAACACCCAAAACGTGACCTACGTTGAGCATCACGTCGGGTGTCTATAGTCTGGCTAGGCACAATAATGGTATAATTTCATTTGATTCAACTCGCGTCGCGTTTCTCGGGTCGCTTCGGGCTTTAACAGTTTTCGGTTTTAAAACTGACTTGAATGTGCGCCCGATTTGACAATGGAAAGAGCAAGACAGATAAATTGTTTCGGTTGGTAATACAAAGTTATTTCTGTCTCACTCTTAAATTGTCTTGAGATATCAAATGAGCTGAGTAAAGTTTATTAGTAGAAACATAACCTCACAAGGTGTTAAAATGTTAATTTGAAAATGGTGACTTAATGGTGAGAAATTAGACTAGATTCTTACCTGCGTCCTCCCCTACTTCTGTACGAGTAGTAGTTGTTGCCATCGAATTTTATCGGGGACCTATCGTTCAGCATTTCAACCATTTGAATCTCACAGTTTCTTCCTTGGAAACCATCACGGCATATACATTTGTATTCATTGAGCAGTGGTATACAAGACCCATTGTTCTTGCATGGTGTCAAACCTAATGTGTTCAAAAGAAAACGTTTTCAGGTATTTTAATATAATTTTATTTTTTAACTTATAATCCGCCTACATAGGTTTACAGCAATTTTCAACGTTAAATAATAACAAGTTTAAATATAGTAATGGAACTTCAGTTTCACTCAGCAAATTCTTTTTAATTCTTTAATAACAAAAAAAAAAATCCTTGATATCGTTGACTTTTAATTGCATACTAATATGTATATAAGATTATTAAACTCAATAATGTCGGTACTACGTATCTCACAATATTCCTTCTTAAGTTTAAGTTTATGTAAGCTGCGCCTTTTATGCATTAAGTTCTATGCATGTTTAGCAAAGTTTACTTTCACAGGCACGGTCATTAACAATCTTGAGGTAAAATTTTAATCTTCCACTTACCGTCTCCACAGGGGGGCCCGGTGTACTTAGTGACGCCACTAGTTGCACACGGCAGCCTATCTTCTTCTTGAACTATAGCACATCTCGCAGTGTCTTTCCCATACAATGACAAAGGGTTTCCATTCACAAATACCTGTTGCACAGCTCCTATAAAACTGCTGGTCACGCCTGACATTTTGTGAGGGCGGACGTAGGCCCTGAAAAAGCGGTGATGCTAAAACTCGGCAAATCAACGAACAAAGCTGCCATCGATCCGGGCCTCGATCGCGATAATTACATCTAACTAGTGCTAATTAGGATCACGTTGTAACCATCAATCAAATGTTCGGTAACACTGACAAAATTGACTTTAATGAAGCAAGGAATAGGGGTTTCACAGTTTTTATTAATTAATTAAAATCTGATAATGTTTTAACCAGGATTTTTTATTGAATACTCTATGTAATCAAAATAGGAATATAGTCAATATTAGAATTAAAGAAACATACTTCATGAATGTTAGAAAAATAATTAATTAACAGCTGTTTCTACTACTTCAAATTACAGTTGAATTAATTTTACGGGGGCATACCAATGATCGTGCCATCATAAATCGTAATGAGTACCATTTTTTTTTATAATATTCAATAAAATTAAAAGACAAACACCGACATTTTTTAAATTGACTTAGTAATATAAGCTATATATTCAGCCTAAAATAAAATAAAAAAATATAATTGCTAGGGAACGACCTAAACCTGTTCCTTTATGAAAACTATGGCATCTATATACATACTAGCCGTCCCAGCTACGCGATGCTGTGGTAATTTCATACTACTGACCTATAACATTGTATCTACAGTAAAAAAATATGACTATTTATCAAAATAAAAACTATCCTAACTCTCAAGTTGGATCAAACTGCCGACGGTGTACAAATTTGATTAAAATCGGCTAAGTAGTTTAGGAGTCCATCGCGGACAAACAACGTGACACGTAATTTATATATATTAAGATAAATATTTTCCGCGGAAGTATATTAGATTATAACAATGGTAATGTCATACAAAGTTGTGAACTGAATCTTGAGACGAAAGCGATGACTGATTCGCCGAACATTTCCTTTGAAGCTAAAAAGACAACATTTGTAATACTTACGGCAAAGAACCAATAAAGAGGGGGATGTTCAGATCTAAATGCGTTAGAGGAGGCGCCGAATGTCCTCTTTGCGTTGGATGGTGATCAAGCTGTAGGCTTCCATGACGACCACTTCGAGTAATACGTGCTCTATGCCAACGGCCTTTAGTTATTGATACCGGCGACCTTACATAAAGAAAAAAAAATGAAATTGACATAAAATATAAAACGTAGTAAATATGAGTTCTATGTAAAGTGCTTATAACAGAAACTTTTATTATATTTTGCAGCAATTTGTATATTTGAAAATCCATAAATAAATATTGAAGCGAAATAAGCAAAATGTCTGGTGAATTTGTTCGCGTTAAATAGCAATATTACTGAATTCTAAATTGAAGTCTTTACTTACGTAATATTGGCGATTCCGCTTCCCAAATTGTACCTAAACTGAAGGTATCCATTAACTAAGTTAATCGCTATAAAATCCCCCTTGGCTTTATTAGACTGTCCTGTGTAAAGGAGCATCCCGGAGAATCGGTTCGTTAAAAACCAGATTTCGATGCGGAACGCCTTGCCTAGTCCTTCGAGTGGAGGTAATTCGATGTAGCTCGTCCCGTTGAATTGGGGAGACCACGTTTCCTGAACTACATTTACATCTGTAAACAAATATAAAGGGATCAAATTAAAGGAAAAGCGAGCTTTGAGTAGATACTGAGGGCAACTATTATTACTTTTCAATTTTCCTCTATAAAGCTCGCATTGTTTACAAGTACGGATGATGAAAACTAGATTCTTTTTTTTTCAATTTCTACTTCAATCGGAGGAGAAATCTTTATCAACTTCGTTGCATAATATTTGGTCTTAATTTTCATATCAATATTTTTTTTATATAATATCAATTTGAATGAATATACGATAAAGTCGAGAGTCCAAAATACTGTAATTTTACATGCTGTCACTGGCTCCGAATTAGTTTATTAGACTATTACTAGTAAACAATGCGACAAAACTAAATACATAACCAAACAATACTGAAACGTAATATTCTCAGTAGATAGCGCCAAACATTTCTGTATAAACTAATATTCCCTAATACTGTTGTATACTTGCCGTTGTTACATGTATTTCCATTGGAGTCAATTTCTCCTCCAAACAAACATCGGCAGACGTGGCCTCCCTCAGGTCCGATGTCACACAATAGCCCCTCATCATATCCGCAGGGATTGGACTCGCACGGATCTAATCTCTCGTCACAATTGCCTCCTTGAAATCCGATAGGGCAGATACAAGTATATTCGGTCGCCGACCCATCTATAGCCTTACAAGTAGCGCCATTCTTGCATGGCATACTCATACATGGACTCTCCTGGCATTCCCTAACATTTTCTATAGCCACAACTAATGAGTCCGGCCTCCCCAATTTCTTTGTCACTTGATGACGTATTATCCTCAAGTATTTGACGCATCCAATAAATCCGCTTCGGGTGCCGATGTTCTCAAAAACCCTGGACAAGTATTGATTATTTGCTATTATGAAATGGACTGATAGCGTGTTTTTAATAACCGGTTTAACTGTGATAATGATTGATAAGATCAAATGATGCGAGAGACATTAGGTTTAAGAAAAATACTAGAACTTAATACAAATTGTCTTTCTAATATCCTATTATTAATCAATTAATTTTATTTAAACTTGACATATTTTCGAGAATAAAAGCAAGTCATTTGAAGCATATTTTTCTACTAACCTTGAATAGTTCGTTGGAACTTTGCCAATGTATGCGTCTTCAGTGAGATCCAAAGCCTTCAAGTGACCACTGGACTGTCCAGCAACGTCTTCCATGTCATCCACTGAAAGGATTCCGTCTCGATGGTAGCGTTTAGCTGACACCTTATGGTACTCATTCAGGGTAATTTTCTCAAGAGATGTCAGAATTATCACACCATTCCCAAGATTATACCTAAGACAACGAAATTCGAATATAAATTAAGGCTCCCTTTTCGCGACGTAAAATTAAAACTACAATATTATGTCTTCTGGTATTGTGGTCGACAATTTATCACAATATTACTCGTAATTAAAAGCAAACTAAGATCAAAGAACGGTTGTAATTTTCTAGATTTTGTTCTCTATTACCTTCTTTTCTGAAAGGATTTAAGCCTTTGGATTTAAAGAAAGCAGTAAATTTAGAGGAAATACCTAAACTACGAACTTACCTAAACTCTAAGTATCCATTAACTAAAGCGAGGGAAACAAAGTCGCCAGTGCCGTCGGGTTTCTGCTGATTGTACAATAATACGCCATTCTCAGAAAATGCTTTGAACTCGATGTCGATATTCAACTTGTGATAAGCCTTTAGTGGCTTAAGGCGTACATAAGATGAACCATCAAAGGATGGGGTCTCAATATATGATCCTATTATATTATCTTTTGTGAGGGATTCACAATTAAGTCCCGTGTATAGTCCGGCACATACACACGTGTATGTAGAACCAGGTAAATCGATGCATGTACCCAAATTGTAACAAGGTTCAGATAAGCAAGCACTGTATTCTTCTGTAGTTTCTTGTATGGATTGTTCTATAAAAAAGAAAATATTATCAATTTAAATGGCCTACAAAGATTTAGCTAAGAATTATCCGGCAATTTACATACCTATGCAGGCCTTCCTGTGTAAAGTTGGAATATATCCTGGGCGGCACTCACAGCCGCCTCTCTCGCAATGTGCACCGGGCAAGGCTGAGCAGTCGCTGTCCTCAGTACATAAATCTCCTAATAATGCACCAACGGCTCCCACTGTAGCTGTCGTGGCTGTTTGCGAACCTAATCGCATACATTAATATCAGAAGCGAATTATATATATTTAAAGTATCCCAAAATTAATTAAATGAACCAAAACCAAAGTTTTTGTATCTAACAGATAGTTAATTACATCAGCTTCGTGGGCAGTCAGTTGAGATTTATATACAGTAGAATGAAAAAGAAATTATATGCACTGATGTTGGTCTAGATACACAAAGCTCTCAAATAAAACTGCTGAAGGCAGCGCGAACTTAAATATTGACGATTCAATATTCAAAAGCATGAAATAGATTTTACAAAACAGCATTTTTTATTTTAATCCGTAAAAATCTCTAGTTCCATTAGTTTATTTACTGAGTGATAAAGTGCAGAAAAAATAACAACTGTATACAAACAAAATAAAAGACGATGAAGTTGATGATGCGAAATTGAAAGTATCTTTTAAACTGGCTTCAAAAAAAATGGACAAGAGAAATGTGCTAGCAAAAGTGATACTTGGATATAACTAATGGCAATATCTGACAATTTGTCGATGCCTCCTGGTGAGACAACTTTAGCTCATATTGTTCGAATAAATCAAATCGTCTGTCCAACCTCACCTTTGAACTTTTGTCCGGATAGGACGCTATCAAAATCACTTGGTGTCTCTTTTCTAGTCCAGTCGTATTTATTGTAATACTTGTCTGGATTAAGAAGATGTCTTGTTGACTTGGATGCGGCTCCGTCGTCTTGTTGTGTGAACTGTATAGGTGATGACGGCCTCGGCGGTCCAGCAGTTCCAGCTATCTCACTCAGTTTGCATGGTCCAAACGCTTGTATCACGATATCTTCTTGCGTGCGACACGCTTGGAGTTTGAGGTGACACTCGGACTCATAAGTTTTACCGTCGCTACCGCAAACCTGTTGGTTTTTGTTGTTTAGTCGAAGTTTAATGCAGTTTCGCACGGAATCTCGGTCAACTTATTTATTGTACATAACCGCAAGAATGTTTGCAAAGATTTATTAAGCAATTCCCACAAGTAATATGAGTCTCAAAGATTACATTTTTTGTTGCAAAAATGGATATTTATCTTGCGGAGATATTAATTTTACTATACAAAGTCAATAAAAGGTTTCTCTGAAATCAATCACAACATCGTGATATGCGATACGTTCTTACGAAGTGAGTTTGGATAATCGAATTTGCCAATACAGGAAAATCCTCTTTATTGCGGTATATTTTTCCAAATAATTCCTGATGTTTGATATTATCCAAACAAAGAAGTAATTGTATCATAATGTCAATTAGGAAAGAAGTTATTGTATCATAATGTCATTAAGAAAACAGATTAATAAGACAAATATAATGCGTAAAATGTTCAGGCAATCTCGAATAACGTTATGTTAGTTAGGGGTAATTGAAAGGTATCGTAAGTATTCATTTAATTATACACTTACCAGCATATTGGTATCACTTTCTGGGCATGGTGCGGCTGCACATTCACATAGAGCTCCACCAGTGCGTTCTGTACATACTGCTCCAAAATAACAGGAAAGTTCTGCACAAGATCCCACGATTCCCCCAGTTTCAGCTACAAAGAAGTACGTAAATTACGTAAAGTACGAAGACGCACAAAGCACACTAGTGGGCTTAACTTATAACTCACTAGGACTAGGAAGTATATATTAATATTATTTTCATTGAGTCTATTATCATATAATTTTAATTACCTACAACAACTGTCATATCATCATACAACAACAATATTTAATTTCCTTTGGAATGTTAGTGGCATGTAAAAGTATAATTGTATTAACTGAGGTCATTGACAAAATAACAAATATTAAACTAATATGTTGAAATAATGTTTCTAGTAATTAATAAACATACAAAATGCTGACATTGAACATCTATTTACATCCGTAAACTATTCAATAACAATAGCCAAATTGGTAGCACCTTTACTCCAAAGTATAGAAAGAATTAAATTCAAACTTTAAAAATTTAGACGCTTGTTCAACAATACATAAAATTAATCCGTTCAACTCTCAAGAGATATAAATACTTAGTCTGAGGCCACAAAGTTTTCGTAAAACAATCCTCACAGCCTCCCCGTTCCTCCACACATACTAAATAAAGTTCTAAACTCCAAACTTTAACGGGTAAGAATTTCGTTAATACGGGAACCGTAGTCTTTCTTAGATACGAGATAAGCCACGGCACATCGCTTGACATTTTAATTTTAAGCGCGGGAGTACCTTTAAGTGTCATCCATTATACGCTCCATAATGGCCCATTGATTGAATAATACGTTAGCAGGCCGTAACAATGACTAAGTTTACGGGATATTGTTTCATTTGACATTTTCATTGACATTTTCCCAGGCATCTCTGAGATAGATTAAACTGGGTTAGCTAGATACCGTAATAACTTAAATCAAGCCATTGTTATTAAATTATTTTAAAGTCCTTCGATGCATTTTAATGTTAAAGACCTTTATTAGGCGATCATTCTGAGCAGACTATCGATTGCTAGCTAATATCACATGCGTATCTTGAAATAAATAAATCACCTTTACACTTTGATTTTGTTTTGACATGTGTGAACTCGCGTAAATCCAATCGCGTAATCAAACCGGTTTTATGGCATGATATCATGCCGTCCGAGTAATAAGCGGATAATGGATCTCAATATTATATGTCGGGAAAGCAGCTTTTATGAAGTTATTATTATATATTAAGTATAGCACAGTAGATTAGTAGATGAAACTTGTAAAGTCCATGCTCAGATTACCCCGACCTTACAGAACACTGCACACTGCAGATCTGCCATTCGTGCAGGTTTTTCGTTGTATATATAATCAGGCAAGAATTTTCATATAACTTACGGTCTGAACACCCATTAGGCCCAAGTCTCCGTCGATGATCAGCGCAAACTGTACATTTCTGACCCTGTACTCCGCTTCTACAAACACATCGTCCTGTCATTTGCTCGCAATCTTCTCTTACAGATCCGAACGCCGAACAGCCACAAGCTAAAAGGTAATGTTATTTGAAACAAGACAGTTGAAACTATGAATGCAAATAAACTGTCAGTTTTAATTGAATAGTCCTTTTATGCAAAACGGTTTTTATTCTATAGTAAATGCTGTTTACAAACTCTTTTCATTATAGTCAAGTAGGACTACGAAATGAAAATAATGAAAATTTTCAAGCATTTTACTACTATTATTATAATATTGTATAAACTTTAATGACTATATTGATTGATATTGATAATACCTACCAATAAGCGTAATTTCTCAAAGTTATCCCAAAAGATAGTGCCAAACAAAAATCATGGAGGAATCACCCCATATGTTTCAGAATAACGGATTAATAAAAAAAATCGTAACTTAAATTTTTAACAATTGGACAATATCAGTAGCCTTAGAAATGCTCTACCTATTGTCTTTCCGACACCTAACAATATTTTGAGGGATTCAGAACTAAATACTTACGAATACAGCCAGTGTGACCAGTGCCGATTCTCGGCAACCCCCAGTATCCGGGCTCGCATCTATCGCATTTGAGTCCCCCCACGCCCGGCCGGCACGCACATTGCCCGTTCTCATCGCATCGGTCAGAAACTGACCCCAATCTATTACAACCACAAGTCGAACTTGTAATTGGACACCCCTCCTCGTTAGGCCCTGTTGCAGTTGTGCTACCATCGGCGCAACATCCGAACATGCTTTCCGAACAATGTAAGATCTTCTTGTCATCCGACTTCGAATCATCTGCAGAAATTTGCAAAATTATTGTAACCCATCGCAGAGTTATTTTACGAGACGGTAACATAGTATTTCATACGGTATCAGGTAGCGTGATTGTGTGCAATTCAAATGTGGTGCCATGTAGTGTTAGTATTTTTACCGTGACAAATCACCCTATGTGAACCGCATGTGCATGGGGTGGGGACGATTATATTATAAATTATAACGGATGTGTTAATTTTATTCAAACAACTTGACTATAACGTTTGCGTGAGACAGTAAACATTCATAGCAAGATAAGCATTAACTATGAAGCAGTCGCGGGCACCGCAGCGAAGTTCTAGAAATTTATTTCAATTTCGCTAAGGCGGAAGACGAATTAATTTTACTATAATGTAAAACAAATGCAACATTAGAGAGAGTTAATAAGCCAAGTTTATTGATTAATAACAATGCATCCCAGCGGCATATTGTTATAACTAAATCTCAGTAATAATTACTCACTTTTCGGACAGCATCTTGCTGCGGTGAGTGTGATATGGCAATATGTTCCAGCAGGACAATCCTGTCGATGTGGGCCATTGCCACAATCGATTTCAAGGCCAGTTGACGAATCAATCATAGCTTTATTGTTACCACAAGGCCGCACTTCCATGCCTGTGTAGAAAAACACTACTAAGTACTAAGTTTCCAAGATTATGTGCACATTGTTTTTTTTAGTTTTAAAGTACTTTATTACTACTTGCTAATTCTACGAAGCTTAACATACAAAGGGCTACACTAATCACACCAAGCAAATGTAGTCAAACCTTTGCAAAGATCCAAAGGTCGTAGCCGAAGCTCAAGTTGTTTCTGACAGCCCTCCTTGCGCATGGCACACAAACTGGAGTAGAGTCTGAAGTCAGAAGCGCAGACGGGGAAGTACTCCACCTCGTGCGGACACTCAAAGAGGCACGAGCACCGTGGGTATCCATCTGCTCCAATTTCACAACTCGCGCCGAAATCACAGCGAATATCTCGGCATGCGGACGGACTGGTTGTCCCACCCACGTCAGTGGCGCCCAACGAATCCGTGGAGCCTTCCTCCGCCTCAGTAGTGGTCATCGCGGTCGTAGCTATCCACCCCCACCCAAATATTTGCGTGTTAGTCGAGCGATAAAGCGGAAACTTAGTTAATTGATCGAGAATGGGTGGCTTTATTGAAATTACTGCTAACAACTGGGTTGATGACGGTCAGAAAGTAAATATTGTGACTGTACCCGCCCATAAGTTTTACGATATTGTATACACGTATATTAGGTTTAGTTTTGGGAATCGTAATGAAAGTTAGCAAGTATTTATAGAATTGCGAATAGGATATGATACAAGTATTAATTAGTTTCACTTACTCATTGCAATCGGTGGTACTACAGCCAATCTGTCTTTGCAGTCTCCATAGAAAATAACGTGAAGAGTGGCTGGCGGTGGAACTTTACATGCAGCTTTCTGGAGTTCACACTCGTTAGGATACGTCTGCATACTACTTCCACATACGGGCTCACGAGCCGCTCCAGTGCAATCAGTTGGACACACGCATTCACCAGCAGCACAATGAGCTCCAAACGAACATTGGACGCCTTCACACAGAGCTGAAACAATTTTCTTTATTATTATGTTGTTCATGCTATCTGATCCAGACTAACCAAGATACTCGTCAAGTTCGGAGTACGGAGTGAAGGTGTGCTTTATTTTTGTTTCGAAAACTGATAACGTTTCAAGACAATATACTTGGTTGCATGGTTTACAAGAATCATGAACAGACGTCGTAAATAAAGATATTCGTGTTTTATATCATCTATGTCAGTAAGGTCACGACACTGTAAGTACTACCATTGATTAAAGAAAACAAATGGTCTTTATGTTTATGTAATGTCATTTCACCGAAGTATTGCGGGATTTTTCTCATGTTGCTTTCTTACTTTCACGTCGGGAAAAACAGACCATAACGTTTACAAAGCTTAGAGAGCGGTCGACACCGGTCCTAATTTAATAAAGATTGTTCACACACCAGAAAATGAAGAAAGCAAAATGTTGGAAGTGGTCAGCGTCAGTATGGCTACGAAAAAGTTCGTACCCAAAGTTTTTACCTTGGGGACGACAACGGATGAAAAAGTTGCGGGTGTACTTTATTTGTAAGTTATTAATATTTAAACAACCTGAGGGAGATAAACAAAACATATTTTGTCAAGTGTTCACTTATTTCGCAGTGTTGTTGTTTTATACATAAGTTGTTGACTGTTTCGAAATGCTCGGTAGTTTAGTCTTTTATTTTAAAACTTTCTTCTACATTATACTACATTACTGTAGTGGTCATCAACACGCGAACAGCGGCCAGCAAAGTTAGTATGAAAATACGTTGGTATTAGTAATTTCTTCACATGATTAAAGAAAAACCCAGGCCTCTACAAACTTTGACCGTAACTGGGCATTAATAGACTTGCGTATCAGTACCTCAGCTTCGTTCACAGCCTACATCGTACAGTTTGCCTCAAAGTAGATTAACACTTTTTCATAATAATCATTCATAGTATAAAGTAGCCAACTATTTCAAAACAAGCGATGACGCTGCTATGACATGGTACAAAAGTGTATATCTCCTTATGAGGCCAACTGTATATTCCTCCATCCATACCTGTTTTAGCAACTCTTGGTATATCATTATATTTCTTGGTCTAAAGAAAACTGGTAATTAATATTTTCATAGAATCAAAAGGTAAGGTAAAGCCGTGTAAATGTAATAATTTTAATTAACTTCCAATCACTTAAACGAAGAACGAACGCCAGCGACCTAATCATACGTGGTATAAATATTTAGAGAGTATTCATCTTAAATATATTACTTCTGAGAACAGACTCAATTAGTTTACTTGGCATATATTTCACACTCAATAAGACTTGGAAAACCAATATTATCTATTAAAAAAGAGCTTTAAAATATTGAATTAATTGTTTATCCCAAAAGGTGGCAAACAGCACATGACACGCCAGTAGTTACAATAGCCTATAGACACAGAGACTGATCAACGATGAAGTATTTCGATGCATAGGAGCGTTGTGTTAACTCGGGGCCATCATAGAGAATAAAAAAGTCGCATATCCCAGGTATGATCGCATATCATAGGCAAATGACTCCTATATAATCCTTTGTATTTAAGTAGCTGTGATTCTCTATACAATAAATGGAGACGCTGCTCTGTAGCACCAGTGCTTTGACCTGAAGAAATATAAGAAAGAATGGCGAAATTTGTGAACTCTTGCGACGTTTTTTAAGGGACGATTCGTGAGCTACAGGAAGAAACCGTGGCTACGAAATATCCGTGAGAGGACAGGAATAACTAGTGCTGCCCAACTGTTTCACTTCGCAAGGAATAGAGTGGAGTATGCAAAGCTGACTGCCAATATTCACTAGTCCGAGAAGCACAACCAGAATAATAAGAAGACAGATAATTACAATAATTTGCACACTATCAACTTGGCCTAGCGGCATGATCCGGCGGTATGGCCACAAGCAAAGCCTCTAGAGATTGCAGCTGTATGGATCCACCCTTACTTTACTTACCTACTCATTGTTACAACAGTGCGTAAAAAATAAATTACATTTACCTTAACCTTGATAAAAGAAATGTAAGATTTTTTATTATCCCTATTGACAAGAATATTATTTTTAAAGTTCGTAAATTATACTGTCCATTATCAAACGCGATGAAATAATTTTTGATGACAGAATGATATTTTTTTCACCACATATTTTCTCAATTCGCCCGAGTTTTAAAAGTGTACCTTTAGGCTCAAATTGGGGTGGCTGCCATTTCATCCAACATGAACTTTTAGTGTCATCTTCAATATGTAATAGGCAATACCTAGAGAATTTCCAACTTATGGTAGTGTTACACAATTAAACAATTTCCATGCTATTTGAGAAATCAATACCCAGTAACAACTTTAATAACAGTCAAAAGTTTCTTTAAATTACCCAGAATTACTCAAACTCGTAGATTCACTCTATACGTTATGTATGTGAGTAGTTAGTGATGATTACACCATACGTAATAACTGCTAAATTATTTCTTTCATTTACACGTACTTGATTCGGAGCACCGTTAAAACTGCTGACAATTTCCGCAGATTTTATGCCGCACGTGTTTGTTATTATATCATCCTCTTTTTACTAGCCAATATTCGACAAAGGTCTGTCCCAATTACGCGGAGAGTCCTAGTAATTAACCTACTATGAAGGGCCAATGAAGGTACGTGGTTATTAATTACAGCCATTAATTCGATCGAAGTACTTCACTTAGTCGTAGGTACAGTATTACTTGTCACTTAATTCAGTAATAAAACGAGTAAAGCTAAATAAAACCAACGAGTCGGTTCGTTAAATACAACATCATCATAATTCTGCGAATTTTATAGTACGCGAAAGTTTATTGGTAATTACATTAGTATGCAATTGAAAGTGCTGGAATGAGATTTCAGGGCGTTCGGCGTTGTCTAGTCAAATTTCATAATATTTACATATTTTGTTAGGATCAAATGTATTTTTATCGTTGACAAGAAAGCTCTTGGCCTTCGTGTTACCTGATGGTGTGTGATTATAAGGCCGAAGATGGAAGTGAGAATCACCAGAAATCTTCAACCGCTGAGGAACTATATAAGAAAGCCATATCTTACCATTAACTGTCGAAACACAATAATGCTGTTATCACTATTACTATGGCGCCAGACTGTGACAACACGGACATATCACTTAAAAATAAATCTCAATTTCAATAAAACAATTAAAGACGGACTTAAAAATATCTGACACCTTAGTGAAAACCAATAAATCATGATAGCGGCAAAATGGCATGTTAATGCTGATCTCAAATCTTGTGAGAGAATTACATTTTGCGGCTAAAAGTTTTATCAAAAGTTGAAATTAATTAAAATGGAAGCGATACTTCTCCACGAAAAAGTAACTAGGTGAAAACATTTTTGAGATTTGTATTGTGATTTTCAATTAAAAAACTCCTGATTGCTATAAAATGATTTATTTAATGTGAAACGCGATGTGAACTTCTTTATTTAAATGTATCAAAAATAAAATGGATAACGTCTAAAAAGAAGCACTTGATGAGTCAAACATTAGTGGAATAAGTTGGAGCAGTAATAAAGTGTTGTATACATACGTTTGAAGAATTAAAGTATGTACAATTGTACAATCTTATTACTATTAATTTTATGAATAACTTCTATGAAACATCTTAATAACTTTAACGTTCAGTGATTCTGGGGAAATGAAAAGGCACGGTAATAGCACAGTACAATATAACAGGTAGAGTATTGAATTTAGCAAGTGAAGCAAACTTTAAAAAAAGCTAGTTTTATATAGTACGGTTCATTCACTGCTGGGGATACGTAGAAACGTTCCTATTTCGTTTAATATTCTGCTACAAAGCTCTTGTAAAAAGTAGGACACTGTGCCGCAAACTCTCGTCACAACTCCTGTGTTGCCAAGATAAACGCCGAAAACTAACTATTGAAACCGCAAGCACAATTGTCTTAAGAGCAAGCGAAATTGTGTAAATTCCTAACAAATTTAATCAAAGCAAATTTACGTTTAAACTTTTCAATTACGCCATTGGTTCTTGTGTTAAATAGATACAAACAAGCGTAATAATCAAAGCTGAAGTGATCTGCCTAGAAATGGGCCAAGTTCAAGCCAAAGTTAGGGAAGGCCGCTACCGATTAACCACAGAGTACTCCGAAGATGCACAGCACAAAGCAGATTTACTTAATCTGACTTCGGTTTGGCTATGGAGCGCTTTAATCTTATCGATCGTTTATCCGATACCGAAATACAAATACTGAGCACCAGCAAGTACCTATGCTATGAAAAATATATTATTGCTTCTTTTGTTGAAGTATTTATTGTTAATGAGTTTTAAGTACGAAATTCGCTTCTGATTTTTAAATAACAATAGTCAATGAGTATACTAGAAGACAATTTAGTAAATTAAGACTGAGGCAATGAAGCTCGTGGGCCGAAAGTAAAGCGAAAAACTTGCGCTTTACTTTGCGACTCATGAATTTAATACTCAAATGCATTAATTATAAGTATACATATAGTCTAACATAAACATATAATGTATAATCAGTTTAATCAAAAGCGATATAGCGCAATCACAAGTTAATTTCACAAGTCACAACGTCATTCATTTGATGAATTCCGCATACAGCGATATTGGAATGAATAATAAAAAAATTTATGTGTCTACACTTGACATGTTTCAAGATTTATTATTAGCATATCAACCGGTAGTCTTCTCAGTTACTAAGAATATGTCTACTTCGTTCAACTATATTTCGACCCCCAGGTATAAATCTGAGCTCAATTTGGCTAGTGGTGGGGCCGCCTGGTTACTTAAACTAGCACCATCATAATTTACCATAGTGTACAATAAAATTACTCATTGATTCATTCATATTTCTTATCAGAGCTATCAAAATAACAATATTGTTAAGAGCATTATCGTAATGTTCCTACCCTGATCCCAATTTATTTGTGGTCGGCGCAGTATGCCATTATATCGACAATACTGCTTAAGGATTTGGCATTACATTTTTACGGCCGTGTGCCTGACACCAACCCGCCTTGGGACCGACTGCTATCTTTTGACAGCACCCGGGACCACCATCTTAATGTGCCTTCCGAAGCACTGACGAAAATCGGTTTGAAAAAATTTCGGTCTCCGATCCGAGTACCGACCACGCACTTGGTTGCTTATTTTTCGTGATCGTTACTAAGAACGCACGAACGCGGCGCCATAAATTTTAGCTTATTTAATTGCTAAACTGCCCTTAATATTATTAAGATCATCGTCAACATTATTCGCACTTGTGAGGATAGGAAATGTCCCCAGAAGTATCATAATATCTTCCTACCCTGGTTATTACGTAATGGCATAGGCTTTTGGCGGGCTTACTGCGTGACACCAATATTCCTCAGGAATGCTGTTGTAAGTCTCTCGGTTTGCTCGCCACCGAGCGACTGACCCGTTGGCAGGGTGATAATAATCAGAAAAGATATAAGCCCTATTTCGGGCATTACGTAATGTTGAGGAAAAAAATCTGTTTTTTAATTTTGTACAGAACTCAAGTTACGCTTAGAATTAAAATAAACAACTTTTTTTTTTTGTATCGACTACACACGAAACAAATGAATTAAGAAAATACTGAATAAGTGATAGTTCCGATACGAAATCCCAACGACGGTGACGCGGGGAACCCGCTATTGACGTTAAGTGGCGCGTTCCGATACACGCAGTCATTGAATATGATAAATAACAAGTGGCAAATATTTTCGATTATAATTATAAAGATAATTATCAACCTATATTTATCTTGATAATTATGAATGATAATTATCATTTCAAACCCTGCCCGTTGGTGAGATGATGTGCATGGGGCTCAGAATCTCCCTCAGTTGACTTTTACGGCGCCCGCGAGATGAGAATTGGTAGTACAATGACAGTAAACTTGCATCTATACATAGTATAAAAGTAGCTCTTCTGTATGTGCACTTAGAGCTTTTAAAACACGCAACAGATTTCAATGCAGTTTTCAGCAACAGAGTGCTTCAAGAGGAAAATTAATATATATATTACATGTATATTTTGGCAGAGAAAAGCCGAGAGATTCTGTACGAAGTTGGGGTGGGTCGCTAGTCTTCTATAAATTTGAGAAAGAGTCTCTTTATTTCCTTTTAAATTAATTTCGTTACATGATAAGATGGAAAATACCAAAAATTCACTCAATAAGAGGCGGGGATGACCCTCGATCGTCATCCGGGTGAATGAGATAAGGTTCGTTTCCGTTCCGTAATGCAAAATATTTTTAATACATTATTCAATTTTATTGTTCTCGATAAAAAAAATACGATTTATGAGAGGTTCCACATTATCTTATCTGTAGAAGTCAGCTGTGTTTACTAGGGCTTAAATTAATAAATAGCTCTCAAAACTGAGTTCTAGAAAGTGATCTCAAATAGCTCGCTCTCAGTACTTTGAGATGTTATAATTAAATGTATATTATTTATCTAATTTTAAATTGTTAAAATATATCAACATTCTAAATAGTAAGGAAACGGGTGTGTGATATGATAAATACTTTTATTTGATTGATAGTCACGGTTCAATCAATTAATTAGTTAAGCTCAACTTAAGAGCCATTTCACGTTTTTGCACGAATTTCGGAGATTTTGGAGTCCTATATCACAATCTTAAGGAATACCCAGATATTATTTAATAATTGATAAAAATAGGCCAATCTATGTTGTTGACGTTTAATGAAACAAAATTACTAAAACTTATTTGATTAATTTGTAATGTTCGATCTCCCACAGCCGTTTTGCTGAAAAACATTCGCAGACTCAATTTCAAAGTCCTTATTCTATTAATAATGTTAAAATGATAATCGTAAAAAAATATAGGAATCATCGGACATATGTTCCAGTCGGTACTTAATGAAATAGATTCTTGAATTTCATTACCATTTATGAGTAAAAAAATAAATCATTTGGCAAATTTCTAACATTAACATAATAATTTCATCGCCAATTTTGGTTAAAATACATCGTAATAACTAAAATAAAATTATCCCAAAATAAACAATATTCCTTCGACTTTTGATTTCTAGAGTTATTTGGTCAATATCAACAATAAATTTGTCAATATATTTATATGAAATGTGAAATAAATTAGTATAAATCACGATGCACAAGCGTGCTCCGATTAGTCCGACGCGAGCGTCCTTACAGGTAGGACCTGTGCTATTTTTTCCCGCGTCCCGATATTCGTTCGCTCGTATCGAGTAGTCATAATCATACTGCGACAAATAGTTTTGATATATTTTGAGTTTTGTTTTTGGATTTAAGTTTTGTTAGTTATTAAATATGTTGGTATGAATTATACTAGTAGTTTGTATAATAATAACATTCTTTTTATTTATTTATTTTTAGCTATGGGTCGCAAGGATAGTTATTACCGTTGCGTTAAAAAAAGGAAACGCGATAATTCTGCAGCCTTAAAAAAAGCAAATAATTTATTTTTCAACTTGGCCGAAATAACGATATACTTGAGCAATATTATGATGTCCTGAAGCTGATTTGATGACGGAGCTGGAAGCTGGTTATAAACATACACATAAACATATCATCACGCTTTTATCCCCGAAGGCATAGGCAGAGGTGTTAACACCCACATTTCGCCAGATATGATTAGGTCCCCATGTAATAGGTGGCGAGCCTGTTGCCATGCACCGGGCACAATGTAAGGCAAGCAATATTCACAATCCCCACTTCCTTATTCCTTATAATATTATAAATGCGAAAGTAACTCTGTCTGTCTGTCTGTTAAGCTTTCACGTCTAAACCACTGAACCGTTTTTGATGAAATTTAGTCCAAATATAGATTTGATCTCGGGGAAGGACATAGGCTACTTTTTATCTCGAAAAAAAGGTTGAATGGGTTGAAATAGGGGATGAAAGTATGTAGAAATAGCTAAGTGGTTTTCTTGTTACAATCGAAATCAAAAATATTGAACGAAGAAAAAGCGAAGCTATATGACACTGTGATTTTATATTATTATTTTATTTTACTGGTATTTGTTATGTTTGCACTAAAACTAATAAATGAACGTAACTCAAAAATATATATAATCCCGAAATCCTTGGCAATTTGTCTATTAAATTAAATCGTAAAACCACTAAAATATCACGGGATCGCAATGATATGCGTGGCTGTATTATGGATAACGAAATTTAGTGAAAATTCCCTTGATACAAAACGCGACAACAAACTGATTTGAATATTAAATCACTGATATTTGCTTTATTTGTTGCACATATAAAACACAAATATATACTATCCCGAAATCCACGATAATTCGTCATTAAAATGAACTCTTAAAATCACTAAAATATCACAGGATTGCATGGATATACGTGGATGTATTGTGAAGTAGTTTGACGTGATAACGTCTTATAAATCGACGAAAGCCGACTGCACAAAAAGACATGATTCTTTGTCACGTTCCGCCTGAGGAGAGTATGCAATCGAGAGCGCGGAATAGGCGATAGAGAAGCACGATCGGTATTTACGTTAACACGTAAAATTATCGTCCGTAAACAGACTTTACAGACAACAATTTTTTTCAAAAATATTCACCATATCAAAGCCTTTCGTAATATCTGTTTAAGATTAAATCTTTAGAACACCAAAATATCTACAGATCAAGTAGATATCCGTGGATGTAGGTACGTGAAATCACAAACGTCATTTAATACTAAAGGGTAACGGCTTTTTTTTTTAAGCAAGTGGTTATTTTAAAAATACATATCATCTCACTTTTTATTGTAATATATCTTTAAGAATAGAGCGATAAGTCATTGAAATATCTTGGGATCACCCCGATATCCATGGATGTAATATGGAATCAAAAAATTCACATTAGTTACCATAGCCATATAACCAATAAAAAAAAAGTATCGGAGGAATATATAAAAAAATATGGTTAGTTATACTGACCGCTCCACCAACGGCATCTTCGATGTGTGTCAATGTGTGTGACGCTGTATGATATTTTTTTATTCTTATTTTATTCAGAGTTCCCTACCCATAGGGAACTCTGAATAAAACAGGGTGCCAACGGGACCCGATTAATATGCCTCCGCTATGTGTCTGTCTCTCTGTCATATGGCTATATCTCTTACCATAATAGGTAGGCACTTTAAATATTCACAGAATACCTTTATGCTTTTGTGGCCGCCATAACAATACCACCTTCACCCATCTCTCATTGATCAATAACTATTGTGCTGTAATACGTTCTTTAGTATGAGTATCATGAAACACGGACAGTAGATAGGTATCTATAAAAAATATCTTTAAAATACATTAAATATATACTAACCAATACAAAAAAAAAACATTAAGGATCAAGATTATTTCGCAGACGATAGTTCTACTCACGCTGCCAAGTACGCGCACACAAGCGTGCAGCGCGTAAAAAACCTAAAGTCGAGCGCTTACGATCGGTGAAATGGCTCTTATCAACTGATCACGTTTGATGCTAGAACGTGTCCGCCAATTTCATCTGCTAGTGGGTCATAATGCGCTTCAAACTACATTGTAGGTATAGAATTGTAATGTGAACATATTTTTACGCCAAAAAGCACACCGCAGGCCGGATAGCAAATAGTCATCAAAGCCACCGCAGATACGTCAATCTAAGGAGATCGGGCGAATCAAAACCGAGTTCATAGGAAGACTGAGTGTCGCGATCACCGGCCGTACTACATAACATGGTTCTTGTTGAGCATGCCGTAATATTATACACTATTCGTTGCGCGCGTCATAAGGACTACGAAGCAATGAAAGTTAGGCACAGCCGCAAAGAAGTTCGGTCAAATCGCCGAGTTCATAGGAAGTTCGAGTGACGCGGACGGCGAAGTGGCGGTAATGTATGCCCAATGGGCATACACTTGTCACAAGTTAAACGCCGGCTTGGCCCATTTCCTTGTATTATTAAATCTGTGAAAGCCACTCACTATATTTCTACAAAAACAGTCAAGGCTCACCTACTTTCATGAAATAAAATACCATGCTGAAATAATTCCTCATAAATTAAAATTGAAAACAAAACAGCTAAATATAACACCCGCATACATATTTTACAGCATGTGACAGGGATGAATGGTTGACATGGCGATATTAATGGGATTAGAGCGGGTTATTGCTGATTCGCAATTGACGCGATTTAGTACTCGACTTGATTGTAAAATATTGGTAACAGTTAACCGATGGCTTTGTTAACTGGTAATATAGCCTGTCATAAATCTTACGCAGCGGGCTTGAATTGGAACGTTATGTGAAAATTTGTACAGACGTGTATACTTTTCGGATTATGTAAAACGACTGAGGGCAGGACTCGCGTTTTACTGAGTAATCTTACTGCGATTATACATATAATATAACCGAAAGTTTGGACGGATGGATGCTTCTTACTAAATCACGTCGGCACAGATCTGGATGAAATTTTGCACAGAGACAGATTATGTAATAAGTCTGAGATAGCAGGTAGGCTTTCGGCGAGATGGCCGAAACTACGGGAGGCCATTACTGGCATTTTGATCTTCTAATTTTATTTTCTAAACGTTCTAATAGAGTTGAATTTTTAAAAGCCAATTTTGCTCATTTAAGAAATAATTTTTGCGTTTACAAACTCGTAAACATTTTTAATACCAGACAAAAATATTTTTAATACTAGTAAACGTTATGGTAAACGCAAATAATATTCCATAATGTAAGGTAGTTTCATCTTAACTGGGCGTCAAATATTTGCAATAATAATATCGTTCGGATCTTAGAAGTGCAAATTTCAAAGATTTGATGAAACAATGTTTACCATAAAAACATAAGCACCAAGCACTGACAAATTTTGACAGCGAAAGCAGAGCCTCGGTGGCGTTGTGGTTAGCGCAGCCGCCCGGATTGCGGAAGATGCTGGGTTCGATTCCCGCATTAGGCAGGTAAATTTTTTTCAGTGTATTTTTTCTAGTACGCTCATTTATACTCAGAAGGGTTTACGTTAATATCTCAATTCATTAAAGTGGTATACCTACTCATTGAAGTTGAAGTAAATAATAAAATTTATATTTAATCAAAAATTACATAAAATTAAAATCTATACAGCAAAAACACTGGAGAAAGATAATTTTAAAGTAATTAATACGTGTTGTGTCGACACAAAACAGTAATACTTACCTAAATACATTGCTTTAAGCTTACCTACATTGTCACTAACTTCTAAATGTGACAAAATAGGATTTATACCATGTAGCGTGTCCGTGACCATGATGCATGCAACCACGCCGAAATACTTATAGGAAAAATTAAAAACAAAGACTATAATAACCATTGTCAATTTATGAAACTGTTATTTTTCTATAACACGAGATGACAAACAAGTCCACCTGGCGTTAAGTGGTTACCGTCGCCTATAGTGCAATGCGATGCGTGCTCGGAAATAGTCGTGACATTGCACAGATACGAATATTAAATTCGCGATTCGCGCGGCATATAGCTGCTGCACGTGATGGCTATGGGTTCTGATAAACTCATAGCTAACGAGTTTTTGGCATTTGTCCAACATGCCATAGACACGATGGACGAGGTCAGCATCATGCAGATCTGCAAGTCAAGTTTTTCTGAAGACGAGATTTGCAGTGGTAAGAAGCTGCTCTTCGACACGCTCGGCAAGACCGCGCAGATGCCGTCCCGCAGGAGGGATGGGGGAGAGAGGAGTGTCCAGGACGTCATCACCTTATTGAAGGAGACCGATCCAGACGACGTGCCAGCTTTCGTGGCGAAACAGCTGCATAAGCTGCCTCCCGTGACATTCGACCACGTCGACGTCACCAGGCTGCTGAAGGACATCACGTTCCTGAAAACCAGCCTGGCCGAAGTTCAGTGTAGGTTGGAAGTATCGGAATCGACTATAGGAGAGTTGCGTACCGAATTATCTTTATTGAAAAATAATAGTAATTCGGTATGTAGGTCACCCGTAACCGAGGCTTCCAACGTCAACACTCGACGCCGCGGAGCGCAAAATTCATCTATCAGCAGTTTTGTGTCGCCGGTGTCAGCGACCGCTACGTGCGATACATTGTGCCCCGCCGCCACCGCCCGCTGCCCCGCGATTGACTCGGTACAGCTGACGCCGCATGGACGCGCTGCAACAGCGAGCCAACCGCGTGCTTATGCTGCTGCTGCCGCCGCCCACCCACCACCACCATCTCAGCGGCCTGCTAGTAAGAAGGAGCCTCCCCGTTTTTATCGGGAGGAGAAGAAGTGCGACGATGAGGGCTTCACCAAGGTGGAGAGGAGAAAAAAGAAGCCCATCATCCGCAACCACTGCGGAACCGCACAGACGGAGGACAACCAACTGCGTCCTGAAGTTCGGACGACGCAGCTGTACTTGTCCCGGTTGCACTGGTCTACGAAGGTGGAGGAGGTCGTAGACTATGTCAGGAAGAAGACCACCTGGAAGCTGAGAGTCGAGCGATTGGAGTCTCGCCACAAAGTAAACTTTTCTTCTTTTGTGGTGAGAGTGCCAACCCATCATCTGCCGACTTTCATGAAGGAGGAGTTCTGGCCGGAAGGAGTTGTTTTTCGACGTTTTCGAGGACGACTCCCTAATGAGCTGCGCTACACGTCGCCGACTCTACGTGTGCCTTAGTTTATAAGTTATATTTTATATTATATATGTTAGTTTTAAGGTATTTATCTATGGGCCCTTTGTTTATTTTAACATCTATGTAAGCATTGTGTTGCCTGAAATAAATGAATTATTATTATTATTATTATTATTATAGGCTCCTGCAATATTAAGGGTAAATCACTTAACACTGCAAGTGCGTTGCCTTGCCTGGCGACTAAGATAGTTGCCTTCCATGCCCAGTAATTACACTGGCTACCTTTCCCTTCAACCCCATACACAGTGAACTGCTTCATGGCAGAAATAAGAAAGGCGGTGGTACCTACCCAGGCAGATGTGTAGAGTACACATGGGTCTACCACCTAATACTCCTAATGCGTCAGGACATACCTCAACAGATCACCTAGTGTGTTTCTATCTTGACGCTTTGGCGTTAAAGGCTACTGCTTACCAAGCAGTTCGGCTACGACTCATACGAAAAAGAATTCAAATTACGAACACAGTCAAAATGTCGATAAGTACGTATTTGACTTATTCACGTGAGTTTCGTGAAACATCGAGTGTATCAATTAACCTCAAAAAGATTTCCAAACTGTTCAAGCACACGTAACATTGGTAGTAAAAGTTATTGATAAATTGTTTAACTCGCGTGTTAAACGTAACTCGGTTCACACCCACCCTTTCCCTTCCCGTAGTAATAAGAAAAATCAATAACACTCTGGTGTTGCCTACGATTACCCATTGGAATGAAGATTTAACATGTAGGCATATTTTTCACTCGTCAAGTATAGAAATGTCGTTCACTCTTTTCACTTTTTCTTTAAAAACATTAATTTCATAACGCATGAGTTGCCAAAGCTGATGTCTTTTTAAGATGACATGCCTGCATATAGTGTACTAAAAGATCAAACAAATGACTCCATTCTACCTGATGATAAGCAGACATAGAGTCTTAGTGCAAAGATACGAGTAGCTAGTGCGAGAGATAAACCTCCGCTCTAGCTAGCTTCGCCTTGCCGAACTGCCTTTTTTGAATAACTGATCTATTCTATTCTATTCTTAATTAATGGCATTCGCAAATCTTAAAGATTATGCATTTCGCCAATGTCAAGTGAAAATTTAATTACAGTTATTAAAAATTTAAAAAATTGTACGGTAGGTTTAAAAATGGAGTCTCTCAACACGTGCAGAGAATTCCATTAATTCTTGATTGTCTACCATAGAAATGAGTTGCAAAATTTCTTAATTCGCGTTGGAATGGTAGCCGTAGTTTGTCGGTGTCACTGATAGCCAGCACACGTAATCCTTAATAGGAAGGGACATCACCAGGGGCGTGTCACCAATCATCCCTTGTGATTATACCGAGGTGAACATAACCTGCAACGAAGGTGGATAATCTGGGTGACAAATCACCTAGTCACAAAAATATATACGAGGGGCGTTCAATAAAAAGTGAGAATAAATACTGTATATTGCCGGTAAATTTTATAAAATGATATTTTATTTTTGGATGTAGTCACCTTTAAGCATAGTATACTTGGAAAATCTTATTATAAGCTGTAAATTTTTGTCTTAAAAACTCTTCACGCCCTACGTAGGTACTTAAAATAATATTTTGTTTATTGAACTATCGGTGTTTTGATGTTTGGCAGTCTCTTGGCTTTCATCTTACCTGATGCTAAGTGACGATAAATCCAAAGATGAAAGCGAGGTTCACCCGGTAACCTCAATCAAAGCGGGACTTTTTTTTTATGTTATGAGTTGGCAAACAAGCTTGCGGCCCACCTGATGTTAAGTGGTCACCGCCGCCTATAGGCACTTGCAATATTAAGTGTAAATCACTTAACACCGCAAGTGCGTTTGCCATCCTGGGGACTAAGATGATATGCCCTCCATGCCCAGTAATTACACTGGCTACCTTTCCCTTCAATCCGAAATACAGCGAACTGCTTCACGGCAGAAATAAGAAAGGCGGTGGTACCTACCCAGACGACCCTACATATGGGTCTACCACCTAGTGGTACACTGGCTACCTTTCCCTTCAATCCGAAATACAGCGAACTGCTTCACGGCAGAAATAAGAAAGGCGGTGGTACCTACCCAGACGACCCTACATGTGGTAGACCCATATGTAGGGACTGTCTATATGTAGGGACTGCCTATGTTATCAGTAAGGCTGACACCACACCGCGGTTGGGACGGTACGTTGACGTCGACGTTTTCGTGACGCTGAGCGTTGTAATATAAAAAACGTCGAAGACATCACACCGTACCGTCCCGCTAGATGGGACGTCGCGATAGATTCGTCACACACTTCGACGTTGACATCCCGTCCCAACCGCGGTGTGGCGTCAGCTTAACCATAGTATAAGTAAATAAGTACGCCGACTGAGACCCCGCGCGAGCGATAATAGCCTCCTCGTCTATGATGGCATAGGGCTGTCGTCACAAAATATGCCGGGCCAGTTTCGATACCAATAATTAAGCCAAGTGTGTTATCAATTGACACATAACCGCTCACGCGTCCCAATGTACCTGTATGCACCGCCTGCCAAGTCTTAGAAAATATATGACAGTGCGGGTAGGCCGCACATAAAAATTTTAAAATACATCTGGATTTGTAAAAGAACACGGTCAAGTTGTGTTTTTATGAATGTAGACTAATAACCGCATCGAATGATGTCAAAAGAATTTCAATATCTTATCTATTTCAATTTATAAAAAATCTGTAAACAATGACATTTCTTTTTTTTAATTTTTTTTTTTTCTTAGCCTTAAAAATTTTTTATTTTGAAAAATAGATCAATAACATGGTAGTTTTTTTTCTTTATAGGGTAGATGGATACATTCTTAATTGAAAAAACATAAAAACCATAGTTGTTAATGTAAAAATATTTTAAAATAAACTTCCGTGAACATTACCAGTAATAATTACGTAATGACGCAAAAAATCGGCCATACTTCTTTTCTTTTTTTTTTTAAATTTCATAGTGTTCGAAATATTGGTGTTGGAAGCTTTAAAAATAAGGCACCGGATATAAGGAACACAGAGTATATAAACTTTAACTGCAGACCACGTTGTGAACTAATCATCGAAGCTAAATTTGACGCGCGCGAATTCGGACAATTTTCGGTTGGAAAACTATGGCTTAACTGTCGGAACACAGTTACTACTATTAACATTATTGTTATGCTGCCATACTTTAATAAGATGATGATAGCAAGCCAAACGATCTATCCAGTTACTCATCCAGCAAATGGGAAAATGAGTTGCCCAAGCCAGTGACGGTGTTGTAAACAAGCTTACGCTCGCCTAAGAGCATGTACTTATACAAAGTTTTGCTAACCATCATTTTGCTAACGCTTTTTATTTCTGTCTAGCCAAGTGGCAAACGATACAACGATACAAACGATACATTTGACACGACGCCATGGAGCTTTTTCAGTAATACCACTACCACTATCCATTAGAATGTGTGCGTGCGTAATCGGCGCCGTGTGACGCTCACATTGACATAAAAATATTGGGGCATAAGGTAGTCTCGGTGTGATCGCGCGTTTTTATGTCATTGCACATTCGCTCGCCGCTCGTTCCCGCCCGGCACATTTACGATAGCCCTACATCGACGCAAGAGTAGGCTAATAACTCGCCGACAGCCCGCAGATAAACTACTGTTCTTGGTATACTGTGGCAAAACGTCAGTTTCATACACTCTATAATTTTCGTTAAGCGTTCGGCGCAATCGATTGGTCACTTGGCTAGGCCCTGGTCCGCGGTGGAAGTCAGCGCAGTTATTCCCTATGCTTTTGTGGAGAACGCACCGATAAGTTCCGAATGTCACTGGAAAACTTACATAAGCTTATTTGATGCAGCGGTTATCAGTCGATAAGCGCTGATGGATAGATGCTGGCAAACCGTTTTCTACATGTATACGCCGGAAGGCTCTACAGAGACGAACTGCATTTCAACTGTATTTCAACTGCCAAATTGCAGTTTGAATACAGTAACTACTGCAATAAAACTGCTAAGCAACCGTGCAGCCGATTGCAGTCGGTCGTACTAACCTCATGCAGTTGGACCAACTGATTTTGACTCCAAAGTATTTAGGTATACTATATAAATAAATTAAAACAATATTAAAAGTCGCCAGAGCTTCCTTATGCATGTGCACTGTTCTTCTGAAGACCCCTCGCAGGTCAGACTCAGACTCTGGAGGGTTAGTGGTACCTAACTCGCATATAGCCTTGTCGAAAATCTCGCCCTTGGCTTTAAGCTACCGTGGCCGACTTGGAAATCTTTAAACAGATTGAGAACACAAGTTGGTCGTAGTAAGGAAAATATGTGTAGATGGGGCTACATCAGGGAAAACCAGTGCGAGTGTGGTGCCTCCCCACAAACCATGGCTCGTTTAATATCTTGCCCCGCGTGCCCTATTTATTGCAGCTTGAAGAACTGTGGAACGCTGCTGATCCTGCAATTCGAGTGGAAGAATTCTGGGCGGCAAAAATTTAATGGACATTGGAATAAGAAGCCATCGACACGAAAGAAGAAGAATAAGAATATAAATAAACATTGCAAATCATTTGTTATCTCAAGACAACGTGGGGGCGAGACAGATTATTATTTTCTCTATGTTCTTATTTTCCACTTCCAATATGGCGCGCACTTAAGTGAACTTTTTACGAACCTAAATATTTAAAGTATATCCGTTGAGAGTAAAATAACTCGAAAATTATAAGTAAATATTCCATCGCAAACAGATTTCACAGCGTAAATTTTAACTATGATAATTAGTTTCAAGAGTGGATATCGCTAATGGAATTTTATGAAAACAAATTGAAAACCTTGTTAACTGTATCGAAATGTGAAATAACTAGTAATGAGTTGAAAATAACATCCTAGGTATTAATTAAAATTTTATGCGTTCAGTACACCCAGCGCTCTCTAACGAATATTTCATTAAAACCAATTTACCTATTAATTCAATTAACTTAAGTAAATTATCTGCCTACTTCAACATTTATTGTAATAGAGACATCCAATACCAAATAAGCAGTTTGCTACTGTCATTTCGTGATATAAAACAATTTTAGAAGTTAATGGCGCAATATCCTGCAACGAACTGAGCCAGCCGAAATTGCTAGTAGTATAATTTGCGTAGCTAATTGTCCAGCTAACCGTTATGGTGCTAAGGTATTGAGCTACATCTGTTTCAGTTTGTAATGTTGAATTTCGAACGAAGCGTATTTTATAATTTCATGATTCGGACTCAATAGAAACAATAATAAGTCGCAACTTACTAAAAGAAGATCTCACTCGACAGTGAGATAAAAAAAGAATTTCTATAACTTTGATAAAATATTGTTCATCATAATGATTACAACATGCTACATATTAAACTAACACCCTTATTCACAAACATTACTATGAGGTTTCTCGACTCTAGGATAAGTAAACGCATTGCATTGAATAGAGCTCTGTGATTGGTTCGTTTCTGTTGACTAGTTCAGATCGATGAATGTAATGACGTTTTATTACTTCAAACTTTAAACTTTTGACATCTGTACATTGCTTTGGACCAATTGGGTAATATAGCTAGATGCTACCTAAGCTGTGCGTTCATTTTCAAGTACTCAAAGAGCCGATCCCCACTTAAGTATTGTCTATGAATAGGTTTTTAAGCCCCAGTGCGTCCACGCGCAATATGAGCCTTCAAAATCCTTGCCACATGGCACGCACTGAGAAATGCCTCATTTTGCATAGCATTGTTTTTACTTAGACAAGTATTGTTTGTGAATACGGGCGTAGTTATCATTGTTCGGATTAGTTAATGCTGTCCTCAGAACCTTATTTATATATGGTAAACATACTTTCAGAGCGAATAATATAAAAAAAACCGTTTAGTTTTCTCTACAATTTTTAAATAGGTACATTACACATCGTGATATCACTATGTAAAAGGGGTAACAGAAGATTGTAAGAGACCGGTGCCAGAAAACGGGCTAAAGCCGGTATCACAGTACACCACTACTCTCCTCTCTGAAGTGTGACCTAAATTAACTTTAAATAAAGTACATCATCATCACACAGGAGAAAGTAATGAAAAGAAATACAGTCCTACACAATTTGTTGTTCACTGTTCACTTAATGGTTTTCAAAACTTATTCAAAATAATTTCCAAGCACAAGAAAATTTTAACATCAATCACAGTACGGTACGTTCAAAGAAAATTTACCAAACAAATTGGATTTCACAGTTTGAAATATGTACTTACCGCACTCGCCCTTGTACGCTAGCCGCAAGTCGCTCTGTTCCCGACACGCAGTCGCGTCCAGTTCACACTGAGAAGGGTACGTTTGACCGTCGTTACCGCACACCGCATCCGATACCTGTTCCCAAATCAATGTCTGAATCATTAACTAATAGCACATTCTCGAAGGATTTTCACAGATAACTGTGACGGCTATTCAATTAAAACTTTCCCGGCACCGACACCGGTGGACTTATACCACGAAATGCCGGCGCTGGCATGTCGGTGTCGAATTGTGTCAATGAGACACGTACCTTACGATTCCATAGAATTATGCTCCCACCGATGTCAGTGTCGTTAGTCGGTGTCAGGTCGGGGAAGAAACGCCGAATGGCTATTGTTAGAGGTTGCTGACCTTACTAACGCGTTAGGCTACGTATTTTCTCTAGTGTGCGCATTTTCATTATACTTTTACCGGACTGGCAAGGCTTTCAACAATTAATTATAGTCATTTAATTCGCCGAAAGCACTAAGGTTGTATTTGGGAGCACAGTCATTCGGCGTAACAAAAGAAATAATTCCACCCTCCAACTCCCATAAGTTACAATCAAATCAAAAATTTATTTATTTAAATGAACACTTCTACTTAAGAAAGTCCTTTTAAATAAAGTAATTTTTGTTCAAAATTAAATGAGTTAATTTAATTAGCTATCGTTATTTGCAATTAACTTCATGTTGCAATGTTGCGTAGCAGGAAATTGTACAATGGGCGGCCACTAAAAAGCGGTTTCTTTCAGGCCTTTGGATGGAAAGAAATAGCAAGTTGAACAATATAGGGGTTGATGGCACGGGTTGTTACACATACAACCACATTCAGTAGTATGGACCATGCAGTGCCTCAAAATAGTGACAGATCAAAGAACAGTCTCAAAGGTCAGGAACAGAACCAAACCTAAAAAAGAAGCCAATCTTCAGTGAGCCAACAAACAGGACGAATATTACACTCTAAATCATCTTAGCAGGCCGAGTAGTATGCAAAACATTTTTTTATCTATTGAATTCAAATCGAGTTAAGCAATTTAAAACAAATAGCTATACTGAAACACAAGTATAATAAAAATTCGCACCATTCAGATATTATAATCTTATAAAACATAAAATCGTTTCGGAATTGCTACGCAACGTGGCTTTGTAAATACTATGAACAATTTGAACTGGTAATCGAATTTTCTAGTCCATGACACATTTCACTCTGCTTTTAATTCGACTGATAGGATTCTTTTGCTACATAATCAAAATTAAAATAAGTGACTAATTACGAATCGCTAAGTCAATAAAATTAGCTTCGTAGAACTGAAAACCTCAACTCACGTTTGAAATGATAATCAAAGCCTTCATTATTATTCCCAAAGCCGTTATTATCCAGCTTACTGAAGAAACCAGTTAATGTCTATTCTCTTGTAAGGCATTAATTGTCGGAATTATCTTGATAATTAAAGTGAAGCGTATGTTTAATTCTCACTTCAAAGTATAAAATTAGTGCGTGTATTCACGAATAAAGAGAATTGAATAGTCTTTATTATTACCTTATTAAAATAAGATAATACATAAAAGGCGACAGGCTCATTGTAAATAACCAAATGTTAATCTTAATTTATTTCGTTTTTTACGTATTCGGGTTAACGCGTTTTAAACTTTTTGCTTATTTAGAAAGCAATGCAGATTTTGCTAACCAAATCATGTATACAAAATAAGATTAAAGAAAGGCTTTTCCTTCTTCTTTCATTTTATTTTTTCGGTACATTTATCTTTGAGATATGACAGACCCATCAACACAAACTATTTACATAATAACAATATATCACGTACATATACACATAACTTATTTAATACTAGTTGTGCCCGCGACTTCGTCCACGTAGAATTTACCAAAAGAAAAAAAAGTAGCCTAAGTTACTCCGTATTACACCAGCTACCTGCCAAAAAAAGTCCCGTTAAAATCGGTCCAGCCGTTTAAGAGATTAGCCGGAACAAACAGACAGACAAAAATTGTAAAAAAAAAAAATTTGGTGTATGTACCTTACACAACATGTAAACTAAATAACCAACACCCTGAATACAGGTGGTTTGGGATCGGCTTCCGAGTTGATTTCAATAATTATTTTTTGAAAAAAAAGATAAAAAAAAAATGAAATCAATTCGGAAGCCGATCCCAAACCACCTGTATTCAGGGTGTTGGTTATTTAGTTTACATGTTGTATATATTCATATGCATGTAGTAAAAAACAGTTATTTCAATATTACGAACAGACATTCCAATTTTATTTATATGTATGTATACTTATGTATATATATGTATAGATTAACTCACAACTCAAATAAATTAAATAAGCACAAGTGTCATCAGAGTTAGGATTACCTGAAATACTCAGGGCAAATCTAACCGATTAGTTTTAAAACTAATAATAAATTTTGATTAAAGAAAAGTTTCAGAAATAAAAATTGTATTAAAATTAAGCTCACCTTTGAGTCAGTGCAGTTGTGATTACATTTGCATATAGGTCGCCCTGTATCCATATCGACTGCGCATTCCCCTCCGCCTTGGCAGACGACATCTAAGCAGGATTCTGTACAAAATTTTCGTAGTCAGACGTGCTGCCATTACACATTAGCTGCCTTCATATACTCGCGCACAAATGCATTACACCTATTAATCGCGCACTGTGTCTCATATCGACAAAAATCGTTATTATTTCGAAAAATACCAACAACAAAAAAAATATGTCTTTTTTGTATAGTTCATCATCATCATCCACAGCTCATATAATGTGGGGCCACATTAGGGGCGATAAGGCCTTAGTCAACCATGCTGGCCAAGTGCGGGTTGGTCGACTTCACACACCTATGAAGATATTCTTAATTTCTTCATAGGTGTGTGCAGGTTTCCTCACAATGTTTTCCTTCACCGTAAAAGCGTCGATTAAACGTATAGATATGAATTCAAAAATTTGAAAACATATTGGTACGTGGCGGGGATCGAACCGGTGCCTCCCGGATGGGAGACAACGCCCTTACGCACTACGCCACCGACGCTTTCTAATTCTTTGTATAATTAAATTTATTTTAATTTAAAAAAAAAATGTTATTATTGAATAAAAAAGATGAAAAAAATGTTTTCAGCCGCACTAAACAATATCAAGATCAAAGAGGAAGCTATCAAAAACCACATATTCATAAGTGTTTATATTTTTCGAGATAATAACAAATTTTGGATTTGTCGGTCTGAGAGACCAACGCGCGAGTATACGAAGGTTAAACTTAAGATCTATCAAGCGTTCTCAAGAACGTACAGGATTACACGCGGGAAAGCCTGCGCATGCTCAATCACGCGCGATTTATTTTACCAGTTTGATTAATCACACATTCTATCGCGTGCGCATTCATTTTTGACAAAGGAAAGAGCGGTCCTGTAAAGTCAAATCGCGAGCGATAAACATCGCGAAACAGGCGCGTGTTGTAGTGTGTGCATTTCACGGCAGCGCGTGCTTTTTCTTTTCCCTTCCAACATCCTTTACACGCACGCTATTTTGCGTGATAGAGCGTACGTATAAAGGCCGCTAATGGTGGATGTAAACACTAAGTCAAGTCAGCTCACACGCATTCGTGAGATAAAAACACTATACTTCATTCTGTGCACAATTGTATTTTGTTTTTAGCCATCGATGTTTTTAGCCCTTTGAATCAAAATAAAACGCCATTGTTTTTTTAAGTATAAGTACCGTTACGCAATTATGACAAATCACTCTAAATAATTATGCTTCAATTGGTTCCGTTGAGACGACATACGATTAGTCTAAAATTATTCAAATTACCCAATTATAATTAAAACTAATGTTGCTATAATAACCATTTTTATCGACCGAAGTATTTCTGGCGTAGTAATGTTGCCAGTTAATAGAGATTACGTAAAATATAACGTGAAAAACTAAATCTTAGACCCATATGTAGGGTCATCTGGGTAGGTACCACCGCCTATTTTTATTTCTGCCGTGAAGTAGTTCGCAGTGTTTCAGATTGAAGGGAAACGTAGCCATTGTAATTATTGGGCATGGAAGGCATATCATCTTAGTCCACAGGATGGCAACGAACTTGCAGTGTTAAGTGATTTACCCTTAATATTGCAAGTGTTTATAAGTGTAACCACTTAACACCAGGTGGGCCTCAAGCTTGTTTCATCATCATCATCAACAGCTTAAATAATATCCCCACGAAGGGGCTCGAGCCTACCCCACATTAGGGGCGATTAGGCCTTAGTCAACCACGCTGGTTAAGTGCGGGTTGGTCGACTTCACACGCACCCAAGAATTTCTTCATAGGTGTGTGCATGTTTCCTCACGATGTTTTCCTTCACCGTAGGCTTGTTTTCCATCTCGTTATTAAAAAATTTAAATTGTATAATTAAGTACACCATACATTTAAAGTAAAAAGCTAATTAAAGCTACTTAATAAAAACAAATCAAATCTACGTTAAAAATTTCTTGTTATTATTTTTTATTTATAGAACTTGTATTTTTTGTTATTATTAGAATGTATTTGGTTTCAATTTAGTAATTAATATTTTAGAGTCTGATCTATAAACTTAATACCTTATTCTGCTTAGCAACATAAAAGAATATTTTTTTTTGTAATGTCAAGTTTTTACAGAAAACTAATGAAATAACCAAGAATCTGAGCCATACATATTCCTTGTCTTGTAACTTTGAAATGTATAAATAGATTGGATTAACAACTTAGAGGGTGAAAATAAAATGCTTTTCTACGAAATTTGCCTGATTCAAAGGATACTTTTATAGATGGAACGCGGATTCAGGAGTAGTCAATAAGATAAAGAATCAAGTAACAATGATTGTGTACAAAATAAACCGATCCAGTTTCCGTAAATAAGACGGCATAAATTTGACTTTCAAAAGCTATAAATCGCAAGGTATTAAATTAAATAACTCCGGCAGCTGACTTGAGCACAACTTCAAACAGATTTTCTGTTAAATTATTACAAGTAAGCGTGAAACAGATGATTGATCACCAATATTTTGACTGAAGAAAGCGCTCTTTGTAATTTATTGGCAAGTGGTAGACAGAAACCCTTTGAGAGGTATTTCGTTAAACAATGAACGGAATCTCCAAAGAATCTTAGTCAAATATTATTTCAATAAATAGCGGTCGACTTTTGCTTTATAAAATTAATCTGTAGTCCACGCTATCAATCGGTGTCGAGATGAAATATAGCGGGAGCTATTTTAATCTCTAATTGACATTTCAGCGCAGTTAAGTGATAGGTTCCGTACAATTTATTGCCCCGTCTGCGTTCTGTAAGCGAAACAAATGACCGTTGCATTTGCTTAGCAAGAGAAATAGGACGAACGAAGAACACTCACTGTTCTGGAAAATTCTGAAAGTAATGCAACCGTTCCAGTTTCAAATATTTCAACTTTCAACAGAGAAATTCTGCTTCTAAGCAGTTCAAAGAAAATAAAATATTTGAAGAGCCATCAACTGGTAAATATCATCGAAATTTCTTAACAAATAACTAGGACACAGATTTTAATATTGTTTTTTTTTAAGTAATGTTGTTTAATTTATTAATTTTCCACGAAATAACTTAGAAATTATTATCCACGTACAAGAAATGTCAAATCTCTAAAGGAATTAATATTATGATTAGAATTGATAGTATTTATTTCATCAAAGATCTTTTCCTCGTCAATGAGATCAACTAAATTTATTAAGTACAAAATAGTGTAATTGGCAATTTTTGATATTAAAATATTCCTACGCGCGCATACCTTCTTTGGAAAATAAACTCCAGAAATGTTATTTTTATCTACAGATCAAATATGGAACGTGTAGCTTAAAGTACATTATCCGACAACTTTTAACTGATAAAAGTTGTCGGATAATGTACTTTAAGCTACACGTGCCGGAGAAGAGGAGGTTTAGAATGCTAGATTTACATCTCAAAAAACTTATGACTGGAACTATTTTCTGATTGTGATAGAACTCACGTATAAGATTAACTTTGCCTCATCCTTACAATGGGCCTCATAAGAAGGCTCAAAGGGCAATAGAGAGGGCTATGCTCGGAGTCTGCGTGATCATATCAGAAATGATGAGATTTGCAGGAGAACCAAGGTCACCGACAAAGCCCAAAGAATTTCTAACCTTAAGTGGCAGTAGGCAGGGCATATTGCGAGGACTGACGGCCGTTGGGGTGGATAGGTCCTCGTGTGGCGTCCACGTACCGGGAAACGCAGCGTTGTAAGACCCAAAAATTATCCCTATATGGAATTGATGGGATATATAGTTTACGATCACGAATAGGACTATTCCTTCCCATTCCGTGGGGTGTCGTGAAAGCTGACTGATGGAGTTTCTGAAACCCACTGCCAAATATCTTCTAATCAAAACATATGAAATAGTCTTCATTTTCAAACCACCTACCACATCATTCCTAAGGAGGGTTGGTGTCAGGCAGGTGGCTGATCATAAAATTATGCCAAAACTAAAGGCAGTGTAGCAATAAATTGCGTTTGCCAAATAAATTGAGAAACAGGGTGGGAAAAGAAGGCATTGATAGAAAATTAGTATTAAAGGTAGTATATTTTTATGGTTGCAACAAACGTTGTATCGGGCAGTAGACGCTAGTGTAAATTATTCATCAATAAATGCCAAATCTTATTTAGTGCTGGCGCTCTTGCACAGTGTGTTACATACAGTGGTTGAAGTGGCCTTTGAAGTTGAGGAAAATTCCGCTTTTATCTGGACAGCGTGCAGTAAGACATACAGTGGACTAGCATCTGCCAAGTGCCAAACGAGTGTATGGCATTTTCGTGGCACTACCGCGCCCCGTTCGTCCCGCATCCCTCTTATAATAAGATATGCTCGTTAACTGACTGTGAACTTATACAGATTGTGGCTTTAGTGAGAAAGTAGAAGACCTAATCTACAAAAACGATAACAGAATGAGCTCAAATTACTTACGACAAGTTCCGTTGTGCAAAACATGTAGCTCGCCTTCCTTAATCCCTTCTTGGCACGCATGCATCCGCATTTTACACTCGCTCCCGTACGTATTGTGGTCTGAGGCACAGACTGGCGCAAGCGTAGAGTCGCAGACAGGACAAGCGCATTGCGCTGTTCCTCCGCGAGATACGCAAGCACCATTCCATGGGCAACTTGCACGAGCGCAAGGATTTTCTGACCCTGCAGAACAAATATCAAAAGCTCTAGAGATTTATTTATTAAGAGCGGTCTGCGAGACCGATGCTCATTGTTATGCCATGGGCCACATTGGATGCAACTTTGCGTCCAATCTTGGCACCAGTTAGTAATAACTAATATCGAACCCAACAAATGCACTATACATTGGCTTCGACACCATCATTATTTGCTAGGATTCCCATCGGCTATGAACTTTTTGAACGGTGTTAATCGGTATTGGACATTGGACGGTGATAAAATGTTCACATTGTGACTAAAGACTGATCCACGCATTGGTGTATTGACTGCAATATGTTACATTGGTACAAATACGACTATTTAATTACATATAATAAAGTTAACAAAAACTTCACAAGCGTTGTCATTATTTCGGTACGCTCAGTATCAGAAGTAGATTAAAACACAAGTACTATGTCATAATAATCATTCCTACATAATGTTGGCAACTACTTACAACACAAGCGCTGGCGTTGCTATGAAATGGTACTAAAGTGTTAATCTACTTCTGAAGATGACTGTACTTGCACAAACACTTACCACAAGATCCTATGTACGACACGCGAATATCTCTATTGTCTAAGCAGGCAGTACGGTCTAAGAAGCACGCGCTGTCATACGTCCGTCCGTCGGTCCCGCAGACCGGTCGCACCGCCGCCTCGCACTCTGGGCCGCAACCACATACCGCGACGCCTCGCGCGTCTAACGTGCAATGTTCTCTTACGCCACATTTCACCGAGTCGCAAGGATGTTGAGCTATAGAAAACGGTATCACGTTATTATTGTAGTTGCATAATGAACACGTTTATAAGTACATATTTTAGGTTTAAATATTAATGTCTAAGGTGGCAATCAAATAGCTGTAAACGCCATGGGAAGAGTCTCTTTTCACGTCATACGGACAAGAATCATACTGATTTTTTATTGTTTCAACATGTTGTAAAAATATTTTTCGGTATTTATTTTTTATTCATTAGATACAATATCAGACAGATAATAATATCAGATAAAATGAAAGTAGCACCGCGTGTCTGTACCCAATTAAAATACACAGCGTACATAATTTATAATAATAATATATCCACTCTCACACCAATTATCTAGCCCAAATTAAGTATCATTAAGAACTTGTGCTATGGATACTAGATAACGGACAAATATACATAATAATCTAGATATTTCATAAATAAATATATAAACAACCATGACTCGTGAACAAAGATTCGTGTTCATCACACTAACATTTGCCACTACCAGGACTCGAACCCGGACCGCCCGATGCGTTACTGACCAAGTAGTATAAGTTATATAGATGTACGCTGTATACAAGTATTGTAATTGGACACAGTTTATAATAGTATTAAATTAGTACCTACTGTGCTTATCCTACAACAAAAAAAATATTAAAAACACACATACTTATACTGACTGACAAATTCACGTATTGTTATAGTAGCCATACAATTATATGACTGCTTTTTTATAACCATGAATCAATTTCTCTGAGTCATAGATTTGTTTATTTGTAACATAATCACAAATGGGTTCAAAGAATTCTTTTTTGCAACATTGTTTCTTGATAAGAGTACACTTAAACAACAACCAACAGTTCTACGCACTGATCGAGTAGTCACCCCAAACTACAATGACCCCAGAAAGTTAAAATTAATAGCAGTACATGTTTTGGTACCTACCTATTCGGTAGTAATTATTTATGGTTTAACCATAACAGTTTTTCTTCTTTTTTTAGTCTCCTATATAATTTTTTACTTCGCATTTTATTAAAACATGCCAAGTAAAAAAAAATAGATATCAATTCAATGGAATATGATATTTTGATACGGGAATCAAAACAAAGTTGTGTCATCAACATAATATAAAACTTTGTAAACTACAGCTTATATTATAATGTGTAATAATAATATTACTAATATATGCTATTATATGCACGATTTCTTGTTAAATTAATTACGATTTACTCATAGTAAATGTGTTAATTCGCCACGTCACTCTATCCTTATACCAAATTACATCTTAATCCATTTAAGTATAACAGAGGAGGCCCCATTATGTGGTTTCTTTTGATGTAACTATAATACTAGAAATATTACTACATCAATGTTATTAGTTAACGAAATGAGAACTCCGCAAAATAAGTTTCTTCTAATGTATGTACTTATATTAATAATACTGGCTAGTTTAATCTAAATTATGTTACGTATTGATTTAAAAATTAAGCTGTATTTTTTGTTGGCTCGATTATAAACGGTAGGTAACAGGCCATTATAATTTTAATAAAATAAGTAAAATAAAAAAAGTTAAATATATTATTGAATAGAATTATAATGATGATGAAGGTGATGTACTAAAAGGTAAATAATATAAGGTATTTATATATGAAGTTTCTGTTTGAATTTTTTGTATCATAACTTACAATTTCTTTGATTCAATAGCTGTTTTAGGTCCTTATTATTTTTAGCTGAATAAAATAGTACACTATTCACAAGGTTTTAGGCTGTATGGAGTTAAATTATCGTTCAATTCTGAAAAATATGTGAAAATGGCTCTTTAATCACGTTATCAGAATTGAGAATTTGAATCGTACTAACTCATAGACAGACTTGCTTTTTTTTTCAATTATTGATGCGAGAGTTAGCTAAGAGTTGTTTCTTTATTTCCTCCAAATTTTGTTACATTAGGATTTATAGTAAAAAAATAGTATGGAAAATCAACAATTTTTAAAAATATTTTATAAAAATACTGTGTTTCTTTATACTAAAGTCTTTTGAATAAATTTGGAGTGTATAATTGAGGATCAAGACTTAGCTAAATACAGCATCAAAAAGTTAGGCCAAAAATTTGCCTTTCCACAAGTCAAACAATTCTAAGGCTGGTATTATAGAATGAGGCTCAAGAATCAACGTAGGTACGTCCCAGTACGTCCCTATCACTTAGTGCTTGATAGGATTTCTGACTGTTATAATGTAATACGGTGCCATTTAAAAAAAGAAAATTAAATAGTTATAATTTTGCTACATGCAAATCTGTAACAGTATAATCCTTGTACAAAATAAAAGTAAAAAAAAAATGTCACAGCTAAACTGAATCAAGGCATTTTACATTTTATATAATTAAACGTGCTGAAAAGCATTAGTATTGGGGTAAATAAAAACAACTTAACCTAACCTAACCAACACAAATACTGAGTAGGCGACTAAAACAGTAAAAGAGTGACTATTTTTATATATTATTATTATTATTATGATAGATATTATTATTATTTTCCATAAATAATCACACGAAACTAATAAATAATTTACCTGAAGCACACTCTCCTCTGTAAGCGATAGTGAGTTGCTGCCTCGTCCGACAAGACTCACGACGAAGTGCACATTCGCTCGGGTAATCTTTGTAGTCGGACCCGCAAACGGCGGATCCTGGTCGCACGACTAAATCGCACGGCGGTCCGCACCGACATACTGGTGCACGAGCGTCGTTCAGTTGGCAGACACCACCATCCGCGCATTCGTGTTCTGAACAGGGATCTACGGGAAAAAGAATATTGTAAAGCCTGAGGTTGGCTACAGCAGCGTCGAATTGAGCCGAATCGCATGTTTCCTTCCAATACCTGTGCGTTAATGCACTTGGTCTATTCGATTCGACTTCGTTTCATAGTAAATATATAGGAATCGACTTTCTGCGATTCAATTCGACTCGACCCAGCGCGCCTCTTTCTACCTATAGTTCTAATTTACTATGGGTTTTCGCATAGTTTTATCCTGAGACTAAAGCTCTTAGGAATGCTGAAGAGGGTGGTTTACACGCTAACACGAGAGTGAACCCTTGGTACGATGGTCTGCACAGGGTTCAGAATTTAAGAATTATTAATATAATAAAGGTACCTATAAGTTTACTGTCTCCTATATCAGTAGGACAAATAAGAAATCCTCATATTACAAATGCAAAAATGAGTTTGTTATACTTTCCCGCTCAAACTGAACCAATTTTTCATGAAATTTGGCAAGGAGATAGTTTGAAGACCGAAAGACATGATACTTTTTGGCGTAATACCAGACATATCATGAGCCAAGCTGCGGGCGACCACTAGCAAAATATAATCCTTACTAATATTATAAATGCGAAAGTGAGTTTGTTTGTTACGCTTTCACTCCTAAACATAACCAACATTGACGCGAGCGAAGCCGCGGGCGCGAGTACACATATAAATATTTCTTGAGAGATGTAGATCATAACAGTGAAACCGCAAGTAATTTCGTTCGGTGGTTCTAAAGATAAGCGTGGCTACTCAGAAGTAGAACGAGGAAAGCGAGACTTCCTTGTTTACTATTTATAGACAGATAAAAGTATAATTTAACTAAATTTCGCTTTATTAAATACCTTGAGAAAATATTTGAACTTATATTAAATAAAACAAAACGCAAAATAAGATACCGGCCTTATTGGCAAACCCAGCAATTCTTCTAGAAATCTAAACTAGAATATAATATATAAATTTTGTTCTAGCACTAAAGTTCATTATCACAGAGTGCTTACCCAACTAACATTTTGGTTATAAGAATAAGTGCTACATGAGCTGCATAAGAGAATTTTAAGAACCAAAGGTTCTGTAAATGCACTAACAATTAAGTGATAAAGCGTTCTGTATCTCTCTTATAACCCTGATCTGGGTCTGTTGATTTTAGAGCTTGTAGTGACTTAATGGTTATAGAGTAGTGATAAATGAGTGATTAAGAAGAGTTAGAACAGTGCTATTGCAGCAGTGATTACCACTTCAAGTGTTTTATAAGCAATACACAAGTTATAACTGCAAGTTAAATTAGTATACAAGTTATGGAAACCACTTTAATGACTTTTTTGGTTACACGTGGTTACTTCTCCCAACCAATATATAACTTAAGGATATATCGGACTTATTTAGTAGCTATAAATATCACCGAAAGCGCTAAATATTTAAACTGTTTTCATACATTTTTACGTTATTGTTAAAGTCAATAGTGATAATATTTTTCAGTACGCAATTCATTTCATGGTGGTGATACGCGTGTTGTGTTTTAATAAAGTAATTAAGGTAAGTCAATTGTGTAAGATTACTTAGTGTTATAGATATTCAACCTCATGCGGAGGTTAGTTTACGGTAACAATATATACTAGTTTTCAACTCATTTTTGAAACGCCTTAAAAATAAACTACTTTTGATGATAAAGTGATGTAAAAAATACTGCCGTAATTTTTTTATTTATTTATTTATCGTATTTATCAATTCCTGGTACCACCTTAAGACAATTTAACGGAAATTTATGAACAATATAAGTAAATAAGTGGACCAGTAACATATAAATATGTTTTTTCTTTCACATTTTTTATAGGTTATCTTTATTAAATGGTGTCTAGTAGTTCTAATTACTTAAGGATCCTGATAATTAGGTTATTCCTCCCGTAGTCATTAAATACTGAAAGTAAGCACTTGCATGGCACTATAAGTTCTAAAACATGTTTATGAAAGTGAAAAATCAAAGAGTTTATAGGTTTATCTTGTTTAATAGTTCTACGCGGAGCTGTAAGCTGATAATTTTTAGGGTTCTGTTATCGTTTGAAGAAAACCCTTTATATATCACACACCTGACTGCATGACTAAAAATTCAAGAACTATGCACCTACTTATAATTTTTTTATGTTGAAATAATACTTAGTACGTATTGTTACCTATTTACATGAAAAAGTTCTTACACTTCGACATCGATGATATCGTAATCTTATATCACATGGGTGTGTAAAACATCCCGAGATAGTTTCCTGAAAATTTCTTTACTTAAAACGCAGCAAACTGAAAACGGAGAAATAAAAATATTGCTTATAAAAATCTAATTTTTTTGAGGTCGATGCTAATGTCAGTATTTGGAATATACGTTGTTGTATTTGGGACCGACCTCAAAATAACATTTAGATTTTTATAAACAATATTTTTATTTCTCCGTTTTTTGTTAAGGCGTTTTTTTATTTAAAAATAATTTTATAAATACTGAATAATAGAATAATTTTATATTAACACTGCAATATGACTGACATGACATTTTGAAATATTTTTTTACAGGTGTACCCAGCTGCATCAGGATCCAATAATATTATTGTCGAAATACCCGCTGCGTCAGGATCTAATAATATCACATCCGAAATGCCAGCTGCACCCTCTGTAGGAATAGATAACGTCTATGAATATCATTTTATCCAGGACAATCCAAGCACAAATGACCAACACCAGTGTTGCACTAATCTTAGACAAAATTTGGAAATTCAAAATGTTATTTTATCTAATCAAACACAGATCTTGAATGAGCTGAAAAGTATTAAAAACGTGCATAACATAATCATTCAGAAAGTTGCGTTATTTTCAATACAGTTGGATGATGCAGTTTCTCAAATAACTCAAGCAACTGATAGCAACTTCCAGGTCACCAGGTTGAATGAATCCAGATCTACACCAAGTAACACAGCTTTTTATACTAAGCCAGTTGATAATATCCAGCAGTTACATGAATTAGAACAGCAATTATCGGAGAGTAGTGTAAGACAAAATATGAAAAACACGTATTCGGTGTTATGCAACGGAGGTAAGGGTATTGATTGCGCCTATACATTGGCAGACATCTTATTTTCTCGAGACTTTCTATGCGAATGTACTTGGAGTGGAAGTAGTCGTGGAAGTGACACTAAAATTGCCTGGAAAAGTTTTAAACACATCCTGTCTTTTTTTTTGGGAGATGGTTCATTCTTGGGATAAAACGTACACAATCAACGAGAACGAAAGTTTTTTCAAGAACATCCTAAAGAACGCAAAAAAGAGAAAAATGGCAAAGAATCAACGAGCTTCGACGTCAAGAAAACGTTCAAAACTTTCAAAAACGGAAAATGCAAATGATTACGAAACAAGTGATGAAGATACGTCTAATGAGACTCACGACGATACCATTAATAATGAATATCCAGTTACAGACAAGAATAAAGATCAAGAAGCGGAAAAGGAAAATGACATCTTCGAAGAAAATCCAATTACAGAAAATAACCCAGAAGTGGAGAAAGAAAGAGACATTAACGAAGAGAATAAAGTACACTCAAACAATACATCCAATGATGAAGAAAGCGACATGAATGAAGAGAATGTAAAAACAGATAAAATCATTGAATACGAACAAAAAGGTAAAGAAAATTGTGTTATTGAGCCTAATGAAACCAACAAAGAAGTAGACAATATTGAGAAGATTACAATAGATTCAAAAGAAAATGAAGAAGACGATGCAGCAAGCAAAGGAATGGAAAAAGAACAAAATGATGATAAAAAAAGGACAATAGATACTATGGAACTGACTAACTCAGAAGAAAATAAAGAAAATATATTAAAAGAACCAAAAAACAATGATAAAAGCAATGAGCCAAGTACATCATCTAACAGTAAATTTCAGAACGAGAAAAACACCCCAAAAAAGAAAATCGTGAGAATATCTAAAAAGAAGAGAGAGAAAACCATTATCTTAAAAATAAAAAAGAATCGGCCAATTTCACATAAGAATGTTAGTGGCTAAAATATTGGAAAAGGATCTTAAGTTTTTAAAACGACATCTTTCCCTTGCTCATTTCACATATTTGAGGTGGTAAATTTATTATCATGTTTATCGTGTCGCAAATAATTTTAGAAGACTTTACCTATTTTTTTAAAGAGATTTTTATCTTTGTGTTTACGATTAAGTATTATGTTTTTATTTTTATTGTTTATTTTCATAGTCTGAATTTGTTCAATTACCAAAGATTTGTTCGACCAAATTTCGAGTAGTGTTTCGAAGTTAGATTGAAAACATTTTGCTTATTTATGGTTACATTTATGATGGTTCCTTTAAAGCTATACTAATATACTAATATTAAGATTTAATGTAAGTAAGAATAGTTGAATGATTGAACACATGTTGATTTTGTTCATGACTGTCTTGCTTTATTGTACTGAGTGTATTCGTGCTAGTATGAATGTGTTGGAAATTATCCACTGACTGATTAAATAACTGTTTGACTAATTATATTACTAATATTAAGATTTAATGTAAGTAAGAATAGTTGAATGATTGAACACATGTTGATTTTGTTCATGACTGTCTTGCTTTATTGTACTGAGTGTATTCGTGCTAGTATGAATGTGTTGGAAATTATCCACTGACTGATTAAATAACTGTTTGACTAATTATATTACTAGTAGATATGTCAAATGACTAATGAAAGATTTTAAATAAAACACAATTTCTTGACATAACAATCTTTTATTTTCAAACTGTGTGTAAAAGAGGTAAGAAGTACAGAAAACGACTTTTTTTAATACAAACCAATTTACTTTTGACATCTTCAGGATATAATATAATTTCATTATAATATTAAGATTTAATGTAAGTAAGAATAGTTGAATGATTGAACACATGTTGATTTTGTTCATGACTGTCTTGCTTTATTGTACTGAGTGTATTCGTGCTAGTATGAATGTGTTGGAAATTATCCACTGACTGATTAAATAACTGTTTGACTAATTATATTACTAGTAGATATGTCAAATGACTAATGAAAGATTTTAAATAAAACACAATTTCTTGACATAACAATCTTTTATTTTCAAACTGTGTGTAAAAGAGGTAAGAAGTACAGAAAACGACTTTTTTTAATACAAACCAATTTACTTTTGACATCTTCAGGATATAATATAATTTCATTCGATGCCGATAGTAATATGCTACTTTCACTGACTTTATAAATACTGAAGAACGATGACCTGATTGGTTCCTCAAATACTATCATTTTTTCTGTTATTTGTTTGCCGTGAATATTTATTTGCTGATCTTCAACTGTGATATATTTAATTTCAATGATATCACCGGCCAGTGAAATAAAATATTTATTTTTAAATTTGCACGATAATAAAAAGTGCTCGAAATGAAGTACTGTATCATTCTTGTGCATGGTTAAAAAAGGTTTATCAAACGTTTTTTTTTTGGCAAAGATGTAAAATTTTTATTTTGCTCATATAATCTTTTAGCTACCTGGGAAAGTGGTTTGTTTCCCTGCCTCAGCATATTTTTTAACACATATAATTTATTCTCGAATGGATAAGCGTTAAATGTTGGCAATGGACCGAACCTTTCCACTTCATCGACTACGTGTAACAAATTGTGAACATTACTAGTGATATAATCTGCGCCATAAAATTGTTTATAATTATCCACAAAATAATCAAACATTTCCCTCGCAAGTCGCAGTAATTTATTGTAATTTTGAGAGGAGCATATTGTAACACCGCAAAAAAGAGTCACAAAATGACTATAAGCTTCTGGCTCAAGGACATCTGGCAATATAATTATGCTCAAGTAATGTAAGAAACTTCCAAATTCACTTGCTTTCCAGTGAGCAAGACAATCTAGACCTCTTACTGATCTATGAATTTCAGATGGAAGTTTGCATTGATTTAAAAATACATTTACATTTTCGATATTTTGTGCACACCACTTAGTCTTAAGTCTCCCAAAATTTCCATCCCTCCATCCTATTAGTAACCTTTTCATAATTCCCAAATGAATCAAGTGCAACGAATCTGAAACGGGAAATTGTTCTACCATGTCGATAGGTAGTTTTAATAAGGGTGAATCCATTTTATGGTGGCTTCCATACATCTTTCTTCTAAAGTTTGCATCGGTTCTTGCAGAAGACCTTTTTGATACATACAGTATGCGTTGTGAGTGAGTAGTCCCCTACGGTTGTGCATTTCAAACACCCATTTTTCCCGTTAAAATTGCAAACACCTGAAAATGTAATAAAATATTGTTATGGATTACTATTTCTAACTAAAGAAGTGGGGTAGAAAGTGTTTATGTGTGGGAATGCGTGTGTATGTGTGTGTGTATGTGTGAGTTGATAAACTAACCTTTGACATATGCGCGTGCCGGGGAATCGCAAATAAAACATCTAATTTTGACGTTCACATTGGTACCCTTAACACAAACTCCTTGCTCCAAAACGATACTCATTTCGTTCACAAAATCTTCTAGGAATGAATTTAGGTTTTTAGGTTTACCTTTCCCATAATAAATACCAATAATGAATGGATCACTAGTGTCACCTTGATAAATGTTAGCCAATATCGGCCAGAATTTGTATTTAGAGCTTTTAAATATAGGTAAGCCATCAAGATTTATATTCAGATGAATGTTGTTTGGCAGCGGTAAACGATTGCCAAGTATATTTGATAAAGGCATAATAATCCCATGATGCCAATATTCACCACCTTCGATTGTTTTAAGACAAATTGCTGTTGGGGTTTGTAAAATCGTTCGAGGATCGGACGGTAAAATATCCGTAAATCTCTTATTTAAAATTATAATCAAATCGTTTAAAGCGGCTTGGCTTATATTTTTTTGTAGAGCCCATGTACGTAAATCATTTTTAAAATTTATTTTTTTCATATATTCACTTTCTTGTTCGTCATCAGAGTTGTTTGAACTACTGAGAGGTAACATATCATCACAGACTAGAGGATATTCAACATCAGAGATAATTTGCTGTTGTACGGAACCCTGTTGTATTTTAGTTGGTTGCTCTTGATATAAATCGTCATCGAGTCCACTGAATTTGTATTTTGTACTTCTATTGATATCAGAACTGTTGCCTGGGATAACATCAGAGTGAAAGTGTTTTTCTGGATTTTGATTAGGGAAACACTGTTTCTCCACTATATGCAATGCTTCTTTAGTCACTGTGTGATAATTTTTTTCCTCAACTGATGCAGTCTCGTCGCATTGGATTTGCGATAATCTAATGATATTATTATATTCTCTCAAAGCCTTTCTTTTTTAACTATCCATGGCATACGTAAAAAACTATAGTTTTTGAGGTTAGTTTAGGTTAAGTCACTTGAAGTGCTTAAATCCTATTACTCAACTTAAAGAGATAATGAAGAGTTATAAAATTTGCATAATGTTGCTGATATATACAAGTTTTTATATAAACCACAATATTACTACCAATAAACTCCATTATGGAGCCTGCAATGATTTATAGGTGGATTCTAACTCTTGCTGAATCTAGCTCTATAGGACTTATAAACAACACTTCTTAAATGCTTATAGCTTTCTTACTAACTCTTAAGGCTCTAAATAACTTGTTGGGTGGCACAAAGTATTTATCTAACTCTTTTTAAGAATACCAGTCGATAGTAAGTGTTTATTCACACCTGACAATCACCTACAGCGTTTAATACTTCTTGAAGCTATTAGGGTAAGCCTCAAGGTGTTACAAGATGTTTTACTACCTCAGTAGTAGAATATCAGCCGTTAGTAAATGTTAGTAAACACCTTACAATTGCTTTTATTGGTTTGTGCCTCTTAAAGCTATAAGAATAAGTTATACAATGGTTTCGATAAACTCTATGCTACCGTCTTAAGTTATATTTTTATTCTTTATTACTGTTATTCCTCTGGAAGGTTTAATTATTTATAACTAACCCCACTGTAGAGTCAAATGTTGCTATCAGAGTTCTTATATACCATATATAATACTAAAACCTCTAAAAAAAGGCTGCCGTAAGCACTAAAATGTTTGTTGGGTATTGATCTTCAATAATGACACACCTGATATCTCTAATGCTGGGGCCGCACTTGCGCCTATCGTCCCGAAGTAATGCGTGGCGATACTTCGTACGATACACGCAAGTGCGGCCTCAGCAAAGTTATCGCGATAAAACATGTGGCATTTCTTTATTTGCACGAACTATCGTGCAATAATCCAAGATGGCCGAAATCATTTCCAGACGTGTAAATTGCGTGGTATTATTATCCTTATTTGCGTTTAACTATGCATAATCACTTTCTTTACTTCTAAATTGTGTGCTAATAATTACGTAATGCATTTATTATAAAAAATAACTCAGCTGTATCGTATACATAGTCATCCGTACGCGTCTGAACTAATGGAGAACAACCTTCGAAATGAACAACGTATGTCTGACCACGCAGCGCGATAGGTTAGCGCGCTAAAACCCTGACGTACCGCCTCCCGGCCGATAACGCACACTCAACCCGAATATTCGCGACGATAGCCGATAACGGCCGGTCACATCTGCGTGTATCGTGTCCTAGCACGAAGCTTCGTGACGATAGGCGCATGTGCGGCCCCAGCATAAGTACACTCAAACAGAAACGACAACAATATCGCTCCATCGAATCAACGCGTCATATTTTGTATCTAGGCGTCTTTAGAGTTAAACGAGTTTCTGTAACTTGCTCAGAATTGTACATTTTAATAAAAGTAGAGAAGTGAACTACAAAAGCAAACAGAATCTCACAAAGGATGTCGGAATGTGCGGGCATTTGGCCTTGTGCAAATTTAGTTCAGATCGAATGTTCTCGGACAAGTTTTGTGAAAAGGGTTAACAAAATGGAGGTACGTAATAAATAAAGTAGCCGAGATTAAATTAGTTTTATGAAAAAGAAAATAGCAGATTCAATTTGTGCTCCGTGAAGGATATATTTGCCTAGTTAAATGTAAGGAGAGCAATATAACCACTTACATTATTTTGTGTTACACAAGATGAACGTAATTCCGAGGAACATTGTCATGTTTTCGTTTTTCTTAATGTGAAAGGAATATTGTTTTGACAGAATAAGCGTTGAAATCTCATTGGTCTGAGGTTGAAGTTATTAAAGAAGAAGCTCATAATCAATTACAGCGGTAAAAAGCTAAATGTAATGTTAAATATAATTCAAATTAATATACTATTAAATATTGATTTGAATTATGATGAAATGAAATTGAATTATCACTAAATAAAATGGTTATATTATAGATAAGCAGTTTTGCATAGGTACTAATCTTTATAGTTTAAATAGGTTTAAGATCCATGATCTGTAAAATTTTTAAACACTGTTATTTTACCCTATTTAAATCAATTAAAATAATTTAATTTGATTGTGGATTATAAATATAGTACTTAGTTTAAATTCAGCACTCTTTTTATAAACATTCTGCTGTGAACTGTACCGTATTGTTGGTCGGAATGGCAACAAAATGAATATAAAACCCAATTTCGCTGTGACTCGCAAGTCATCACAACAAGAAAATTGTTGAACCTTTTATACAACCCACGCCAATGATTAAGGAGCGACCCATTCTTAACGAGGTCCTTTTATATTTTGAACATCATAACCAACAATGCAGGTCAACTGCCTTAATTAATTTTCCTCATTAAAATCCCTCGAAAACTGACGGTGGATCTTTACTCAATGGGAATTTCGTGAAATTGCAGAAAACCCTGGTTTTGCACACATTAGCTTTGACATTCCATTTAAGTGTTTTGGGCATGAGAAGATGGTTGAGAATTAATTAGCTATTAATATTTAAAGCGTACGGCAAAATTTCGAATAATTATGTGATGCTGAACTTTATAATCTACAAAGACCAACAGGTGGTCTAGGTGTATGCCTAACAATCGCAGGGATATAGTTGGTATTTAGGTGTGACTAGCTAATACCATATTATCAGTCTGTCGTCATAACAATAATGTTAAGAACATTGTTGGCTATCGATAAAAGGTGCTAGTTAGTTCTTTTCTATTCAGGAATGTCATATTATTTACAAACAAGCACAAAATAGTACATTCATTAAAAAAATTGTGTGTGTCAGCTCCGACGCACGACTGGAGTTTACTCCGAGACAGGTGAGATGGCGCACCTGCTGTCATCCGTGTTTTGACAATTACCACGCGCGTCCATGTTTGTTCCAATTATGACTTTGACCTTCAAAAAGGTAACGAGGTCATTCATCGATAGATTTTACTCCTTACATTTTTCTCATACCGGGCCCCTTTTGTATGCCAATCGATTCTTAAGGAGTAAACTCCAAAAGAAAGAATGTCTCAGATCCCAGGTATTCGACTGACTCTCCCTCGTAGCAGATAGGGTGTGACATACACCAAAAACGCTACAATTTTAAAACTATGAAAGCGCTGTATTCGGAAATTTCAGTAGCTGAAATTACAATGTTATTGCTCCGATCATTGTTGCTAAGACCTTGTCCGGAAGAGCGAATTCGCCGGGATTCATTACGCGCGTTACTACTGAAGCTCAACGCATGAAACTCGCGCGAAGCTTGTGAACGCAGTGTAAGCCCCAGTACCTCACTAACGCCCGTTGTGTGTTCGCGCTTAGAAATGATTTGCTGCGAATTCGCTCTCCTGGACAAGGTCTAAGTCAGTGCAGGAGTCACCACCACGAGAGCAGAAGGACCCTTAAGTGCTCGTGGGCACCACGCATACCCCATTGTATTTGAAGATTTTAATTTTTATTTATGCGTTGCAAGCGTTTTAAAGGGAATAAAAATAATTACAAGTAATATTTTATGTTAAGAATGTCTCATATAAATGAAATAACGAACGAAAAAGATGACTTAGTTAAAATTTTGAGTTTCAAGTCCAATATCTGAAGGGCCTGATAATTTGAGCTTTTGTTTGGCCCATTTTCGTCGTCAAAATATTATTTTGATTAATAAAAAAATTCGTGGTATATTAAACATGATTCCCACTACTTATAATATAATTTACTGTGATTTATTTATTGTTAAATAAAAAAATATACTGTAATTTGTTATAGTTAAATAAGTGTGCTAATTATAAATGCTATTTTAAATTAATACTTAAAATATGTTTTTTTTTGCAATGATTCCAGAAGTTGTGGGTTTTTGTTTTTTATTTATAAAAATATTTTTTTATCAAAATTTTAAAAATTTATAATTGCTAGATACTTAGTTTGCTCTAAAAAGACAATATGCCATTTTTTTACGGGAAGTGACTTTAAGTCATCTAGTACACAGAGGGTTAATATGCGATATGAGGTTTTCTTTTTTACCAACCTAGTTAAGTTGTACTTAAATGTCATTCGATCGAAAATTATCGTACACAATATTTCGGATAAAAATATGATGAACTTTAACCTTTAAAGTAAGAACCATTTATCTTGAGAACAATCGAATACCATAGCTAGATAATTGGAAACTCACCGCATTTCCCGTGGTATCTGATAGTGATGTTATGTTGATTCTCGCACGCGTGTTTATCGAGGTGGCATGTTGACGGGTACTCTCTGCCGTCGGTGCCACAAACGGGCTTACGTCTCTGACAACTCCTTGGGCACCGACACTCGGGCTGGCCAGCTGTCACCACGCATCTAGCTCCGGGCGGGCAAGCCACTCCAGTGCAGGGGTCACCAACTTCTAGACAAGGAATTTGTAGACTTATTTCTCATTGGATGTACACATATTTTTACGACTAGTTACTACTTATCAATTGTATTTTTCTTTAACGTCAAAGTGATATAATTTATAAATGACACCCCTAAAGTATTAAAAAATTAACATAATTATGATGGTGTAATTTTTGTAGACAGCTTTCCTCATCAATTTTCGTCTTTTCAGTGCATCGATAGGATTGAAGATATCACTCAATTTAGTTTGAAGCCCATTGTACGTGTATTATTTTTAGTTAAAATGAACTGTTTCTAATTATTAAGGATTTTCAATAAATTTTGTTCTATTTTTACATATAGGTATTGCTAACATGTTTTTCCATTCTGACGGTAAGTTATCTCAGCTTAGGCTTGCGAGACCAAGGTGTCATTCGCATGCTGCCGACTCTAATCTTGACTACCCGTGAAGCTTCCAAAATCTTACTTGCTGGCAGAAACTCAGTAAAAGGAAGGGATAGTGTGTCGGCTTTGGTCTCGTATAAGGTGGAGAACTTCCCCAGAACCGAAGCTACAGATTCAAGCTGTATATTTTCCAAGAAAAATTTACTGCCTTTCATTAATTTGTTACAACAATTATAAGTCCAACAAATAAACCACCGCGACATGCCGTAAATTGCAAAATTCAACAAACAAATCTCGAGCGAAAGAAACTTAAATAAAAGTTTGCCAAAAATAACATCAGGGTCCAAGTCACTGCGTTTTACGAACTCAACTCATAAACAAACTGGTGCTGGAGCAAGTGTTCTTACGTTCTTACCTATAACAGCTGTAATTTTTCCAAGGAGACAAAGAAAAAGTTTCTAGTTGAACTAAAACGTCGCGGACGTGTGGAGACGCCATATGCTGTATTTTTATAAGATGTCCCGAGATAAAAGGTTACTCTTGTATTCTAATGTGGAAGATTTGTGACTGTCTTGTAAGAAATATATTATGACAGTTTTCATACTTTATTGAGACTTGCGACACTGGAGGTCGCACAGCAATGATCATTTTAAGAGAATACGGGAGCAACAGACTGTTTACTAATAAATTCTTAAGAAAACTAACAATTGATTAATGGATGTGTAGATTAAACATGGATATATAAAGTAAATCTGCTATTTTTTTTCTAAAAAAGCTTCTATGTCACAGAGTTATTTTGCACGAATTTTAGGCCAATTAATTGGTTTGAGCATGGAAATATATTATTATTTTAAACTATAGTTCATTCATATTTTCTACTCTGTAAATATTTTTATCAGAGCTACCTAGTTGTGTCTGGCTGCAACTAACATGCATGCGTATAAACCATGGTGAGAATAAGTACAAGTTTATTTTATTTGTTTAGAAAACAATCGTTGACATCTTGTACGGACAAGATTGTTGTCGTTCCCTTTTAAATGTTGTGATTTTTCCCTACCAATTGTTGATTATTTATAGATATGTACTTAACTAAAAGACACAATAACAATCAGTAGATCATTATTTAATTTGAATTACAAACACGCATATTCGAAATACAAATAAAAACCACATCGTTATCTAAAACTACACTATTACTCAGAAAAGCAGTCGTATTATAATTCATGGTCCTATTAATAATAGCAACGCTATTGTGGGTGTATGATGGATTTCACCGCAGCCAAATATGACAGACAATTGATCAAAAAGTGAATTGCGTGTGTTCATCATATCTGTTAGAATACCATAACCAGATTTTTTCCTTCGAACGAGAACATTATGACTTGCTACAGATACATTTAGAGATAACATAGAAGTAGCTTTGAATAGTAGATGGGTATTTGTTTTACGAATGTTAATATTTCTTTAGAGTCGACGTAAAAACTTAAAATAGACATATTTGAAATTGTCTGAAATATTTCACATGATAAGTACTAAGCAGCCTTAGGTTCGTATAAACAAAGCTCACTAAAATACTTACTTGCGCCATTTTGAAAGTAGAAACACACAGCTCTTACACATAGCAAGCTCTCACATTAAATTGAGTGATTTCATCGAATGATTACCACACTTTTAAGCTAGCTATTTGAAGCGCAATGTGCATCTCAATGCACTAAGATATAAAAATTAAACATGTTTAATTTCTTAACTGTTGTTTAGTTACATTTAATTTCTTAGTATTAATAATTTAATTAAACCAAATACACAAGAAGTAAGTAATTTTAAATCAGGATAGAATAAATCTCAAACTCTCAAAGACTCACCGCATTCTCCCTCATTTCGGACTCTCAAATTAAGTCTTCGTTCACACGCCTCTTTCCTGAGGTAGCAATGGTTGCGGTACGTCCGTCCAGCTGTGGAGCAGACAGGTGCTGCTGTTGAGGGACAGCTGGTGGGACAGGCACAGTGAGCACGCCCGTCGCCAAGTGAGACGCATTCCGCACCCCATCGACAAAAGGTCTTCTCGCAAGCTTCTGTTAACAAAAAACTTGCATGTTAATGAAAATGACTAACCTAGTTACCCTATTCCTACTATTTAGTTCTGGCCAGGTTGATGAGTTTTTGGAGCGCAAGTGTTCTTAACACGAAACGGCAGAATCAGCTGTAGATGTTGACACGTGCCGACTGCAGCCATCGACGAGTCGGTGGCAGCCGTCGATATAACACCTTGAAAGGATTTAGGAACCAATTCGTCAAGCAGAAAGAAGGTTCCAATTGGTTGTGTTTTACCGCCTGTTTTGGTTCAATTGTCAAGCAATGCAAAAGTAATAATTAGCCAAGTCCCAAATTTGTTTTGATTTGCCAAGCCTTATTTTTGTTTCAACTGGCAAATCGAAACAAAATTGGGACTTGACTCTTTATTACTTTTGCATTGCTTGACAAGTCAGAACCAAAACATGCGGTAAAAACACATTTGACCAATTGAAACTTTCTTTCTGCTTGACGAATTAGTTTCTAAATCCTTGAAAGACCACGCAGCTGCCGATTCATCGACGCACATCAACAGCTGCCTCTGCCTGTGACAGAGGAGCGCTATCATCTTTCCTATTTGTCGTATTTTGTTTATTGGCTCACTGAAGGTGTAGTTACTCTTTGGATTTAGTGCTTACTCTTTAACCGACCTCCAGAAAAGAAGGATGTTCTCTATTCGACTGTAGGTTTATTTATGTGTAGTGATTTTGATGATTCTTCTTGGATTTACATTTGGCAACATCTGACGAGTACTTAGTTGTTAAGTTATCCCTAATAATGCCTATTTAATTGACATCGATGATGTCATTATCATTTTATTACTTGTTTGTCTAATAGACAAAGACACGAGACAGTTTCTTAAAAATTTCTATACTTGTAACACAAAACCAAAAAAAGAAACTATGTTTCAATAAAAAACGCCATGAAAACTAAAAACAGAGAAATAAAAATTTTATGTTAAAAAGTATGTTTTATACATAAAGTTTATGTTTCTCTGTTTTAAAATTTGAGGGCGGTTTTTTTTGTTATTTAGGTGTATGTATAGCCTATGTTGTCGGATGGGTTTCGTACTCATTATCGAAAGACTTTTTTGCGAAACCCATTCCACAAACGCCAAATCATCGAAGAGCTATTTAACTGAACGGTTTTTTCATCGATGGACCATTTCATCGAATAGCCACTTTACAAACTCCCATTATCTTTGAAAGTACATTTCTTCGAGTGCCGCATGTTCGAAGGTCACATAACGTATCACCAAGTACGTAAGGCTTTGCTTAACCTCTTTTAGGATTATTAACGTATTGTTTGAATATATGTAAATTAAAGTTCACTGAATTTGTTCGTGAAAAGTAAAAAGATTAATTTTAATCTCAGTTAAGGCGACAAGCTGGCATCCTGTTACTATTTTGGGGTACTGAATGGTCCATACTGCCAGATGTAGCTTTGTGTCTAACCGAATATTACCCGAAGCTCTGCTCGACCTATTATTTCTGTGGCTCGACTTCTTTTGAAATTGTGAGCGGGATTATACGTATGTATGTGTATGTATGTATAATATTTCCTGTCCAGTGTTTGTGATTTTATTACAGGTATATTCGTATACCTGAAGATAAATCCGCATTTTATATTAACTACGGTATAACAATCAAAAACTTTTTATCACAAAAGCCACAAAAATTTCAAAACCACGAAGCGTGAAAATCTTTGAACAAGGCGTAATTTCTGGGCGCACCAGAAACTCCGCTAACAATGACACAATTTCCAATTTTCCACCTGGGAAGGCGAGCTGTGACGAAATTATTAAAAAGGTAAGGAAATAAGATGCGAACATCCGTTTGCCTCAGCATTGTGTTAGGCATTGGGGATTACTGATCTCTATCGCCTATTTAAGATTCAGGGCAGGTTTTGTCGGGTGCGAACTCACACAGTGGTTGGCAAAAGTTAATTTACAATTTTCTTCTCGATTTCAAAGTTGGAGCGTTGTCGATTCTAAACTAAGGCGTTGTTGGCGCCCTGTACAAATTGCGGCGTAATAAAACGCCGAGTGGCGTGTTTTCCTCGTTACTTACATTTTGATTCTTGGAACGTGTAATTATTTAATCGTTAATTCAATACTGTGAGATGCGAGTAGCGTTATAACTGTTCCCTGAAGTAAAACTTTCATATGAAAAAAAAAATAATAAAAGGACAATCTATTTAAAAAATCGTTCACCATAGACCAGATCTCGGTGTTTCAGTCTAGGAATTATTTTATCTGGAACTACTCTGGCCTTTGGTGAGCCTAACTACTTAGTTCGTACGTTTATAAAATTAAACATTATAAGAAAAAAAAAATTACCACTTACCTAAATAAGAAACTTAAAATATAATTTTGACCAGAATGGATTTTTCGTGGATAGCTAAATATTCTCAAATCATGTTAGTTTAGAATGAAACACAGTTTTACTACAGTATATATAAGTTTTTATAGTCAGCCAATGAGCACGTGTAGACAGGGCAATCGTGAGGGGGGTGCGGGACGAGAGGGGCGTGGTGGTGCTACCTAACTGCCATACACTCGTTTGGTAGATGCTGGTCCTCTGTATGTCTTCTACACAAAATCGGTTTTTTCTCAACTTCAAAGGCGTCAAACCACAGTATGTATTTACGCTGTGGTTATACATATTAATTTAAAATAAAAGCATTTAAAACACCAGCAGAAGTAAAATTAAAATGTATTACCACTATCATAAAAATCAATACTCAACACATATTAGGATCTGAATTTATAATTACTAGAGTAGATTTGATTTTAATTGTGGTGAAATCGGTGTAACATTGTAGAGTCATAATAAAATAACATTTAGATACCCTTTTAATTAATTATTAGTTACGTGACAGTACAGTATTGTATGTCACAATAATCATACATGATTTATGATTTTTGAAAATATTATATATATATATTAAACTATATGAAATAATAATTGTTTTGAATGAAATCTCCACCTATAATCTTTTTTTTTTCTTGAGGTTAGCAAAAGGGTATTGCATTTTAGGGTTTTAAAATTAACATAAAAAAGACGAAAATCATGTCAATTCCCATGTTGTACCCACTCCTGTACACGTTGAAGTTGTCGACCATTATGTTTACCTGGGGCAAACAGTCCAACTTGGTAAGTCCAATTTCCAGAAAGAGGTCAATCGACGAATCCAACTCGGCTGGGCAGCATTCACGCCTAGCTACCGTAGTGCCTTAAGACAAAAGTCTTTAATACGTGTGTGTTGCCAGTGATGACATACGGAACCGAAACGTGGCTGCTAACAATGGGACTCATAAGAATCAAAGGGCAATGGAGAGGGCTATGCCTGGAGTTTCTCTGCGTGATCATATCAGAAATAATGAGATCCGCAGGAGAATCAAATTCACCGATATAGCCCAAAGAATTCCGGACCTTAAGTGGCAGTGGGCAGGGCACATTGCGAGGTGGCGGCCGTGTACCGGGAGACGCGGCGTTGGTCCCCACAAGGTGGACCGACGATCTGGTAAAGGTCGCGGCAAGCAGCTGGATGCACGAGGCGCAGAACCGATCGGGTTGGAGAATCTCGGAGGAAGCCTATGTTCAACAGTAGACGTCTTACGGCTGAAATGATGATGATTGCATATTACTGTTTGGCGAGAAATGTACCTCAAGACACTTTATGAAGGTGAAAACAAAAAAAAAATAACTATCATACATTTCATAATTTCTTTATTTCAATGAGTCATCATTTGCTCCGCTTTTAGTATACAAAATCATCTCTGCAATTTAAAACTAAACAAAACGCATTCAAAAAATTACTAAAGATATAGGTAAGATGCCAAATAATAATCATGTCAACTAAATAAATGAATATTCCATCTCGATATTTCTAAATAAAAACAAAAACCATTTTGACTTGAAATGATTTCGTACGAAACAGATATCCACTGCGGCATGAAGGCGTCGATTCTCATTGTATCCAATAGAATCTATCAGAAAGAGGTCAAATATTGGAATTCAACCGCGAACTCATTTCCTTGATTTTTATATAAAAGGATCCGCTTAAAGAAACGAAAGCAGCCGGAAATAACAATTTCGTAAGAAACAAATAAAATGTTAGAACGCGAAACGCTCTAGGAGAAGCTCGAGATAAATGGAGACAGGAGGGGAGATAAAAATGATGGCGGATGCTTTGTGAATGGAAGAAAATTAGAAAATTCGCTGCGTCGCTTTTTCCATGCCGAAAACGATTTAAAAATATACCTATTACCCAAATTTCGTGACGAGAAAATATTTACACAGCTTAATATCGATAGAAAAGATGGACTGTTAGGCATCTTTCAATTAAGAGTCACTTCTGGAATCCTTTTTATTTATTTTACGAGAGCTGTGGAAAAATTCGAAAGTTTGTGCCAGTATAAATTAATAAAAAGTTTCTTTCTACTCTGAAATACTTTCTTACGTTCGACCTATAAAAGGTTGTAAATGAAATGTTGGGGGTGAAAGTAAATGAATTAGTTCGGTGAATCAAGAAGTTGTTGGAATGAATTGTTAACACCGGCAGAATGTTCGATGAATATGTTCCGGTTGATTTATTAATGCACGCCATGTGTATTCACGACTGTGACTGTGTTGGAACGAAAGCTGAACGAATATGGCTTCCTAAGGTTTCATCTTACTCAGTTTTAGGCTTGATAAAAAATAAATAAATTATTCACGCAAATAAGTATTTTTTTGGAGCGATAACCGGCATTCACGCTGCGGTCTGTAGCAATAATATATGGTTCGCAAAGGATAGAATGTAGATTGTAGGTCCTACCTTATCATACGCTTGTAACCCTAATGCACGGTTTCAATGATATCTACACTTTCGCTTACTTGTCGTAAGATTTTAGCAGATATCCTTTACAAATTATGTCAAAATTCTACCATCACCAAGGCAAGCTATAGTATATGTGTCATCATCATCAACCCGTGTTCGTCCACTGCTGGACATAGGTCTCTCCTAATGCACGCCACTGCTCCCGATTTTCGGCCACTCTCATCCAGCTCACTCCAGCCTACTACACTACGTTTACCGAGTCGCGGTCTCCACTCAAGAACTTTGCGGCTCCAACGGCCGTCAGTTCTGCGGCTAATGTGACCAGCCTACTGCCACTTCAGTTTGCTAATTCGGTGGGCAATAGTATATGTGTATTTTGTAGGTATTTGTATGTATGTATATAAATATGAAATAGGTATTTATGTATGAATTCTCTGTTAATCTTCTATAATTTTATTTACCTAAATATTTCTTCACATTTTTACTAAATATCCTGTCTTCAAGACTCTTCCACGCACCTTACTGGTAGACTTGTAGAGAATTCTCATTAGCATCACAGATAATTATAATACTATAGTAGCACCAAGTACGCCATTTGACCGTTTCTTTTTAAAGTTTAAATAATAAATAAATCAATAAACAAACCGCGTGTAGTTATGTTAGTGAAACCAGACATAAATGTGTTAAGAAATAGCTACCTACATGGAAAATAAAACGATGGGGTGTGTTAAAAACAAAAGCCAACACTCCCTAGGCATCACAATGAAGAATGACGTAATTTCATTACAACTATTAGTACCAGCTTTAGCTGTACACTACGCATTTTTACTGTTTAATTTTATAGCAATGCAAGGAAACCTATTTTTCCAACAAACTGTTGTGTAATGGAATTTATTAAGTGTTCTGCTTTTCTGTGTGTTTTTTAGTAATCTGCTAGATTGCCAGCGTAATATAGTAAGTTATAATCGGCGTTCTAGTAATTTTTGTGCTTATTTCATGACAGCATTTTGCCTTGTTTTTCGTTTTCCATTTAATTTGGTATAAAGGAGATTGCTCAAATTGGCCTAAGAACCAATAAAATATTGGGTTATTTGATAATTCTTGTTATAATTTATGCTATAATTAACGGTCATTACATTCTAACGGACACTTCTGCATATTATATTATAATTTTAAAAAAGACTTTAACATTCTACCGTTTTAGAAACCATAAGATCACCTTTTTAATGGCTTTGGTGTTCTAACATACAGCCAAAGATTTATCGAAGTTGTTTAATTTACAAAAATACAATCTCTTTGGTAGAGATTGATTAAAATGAAATTACATTTTATTAATCAATCAATAACAATATTATTATTTTCAACATTATTTACGCTAAATGCAAACATGCAAAGCCAAAAATAAAGATGGTAGTCGCCACCATGTAGTTTATTGTCATACATTTTTCGCCAAGCACTACCTAGATACGTTAAAAGGTGTTACACAATAAAAATGTTTTAATACAAACCTAAAAAAGAAATAAAACTACTGAAGGCATGGCTGTATGACCTAGATCCCTTTACCTTCCCCTAATAGGGAGAATTTTAAAAATATAAGGTGCTTGTGTTTGTTTACGGTGTTCGATGAGATTTCTAACTTTACTTGGCCTTTCGGACAACGGTCTTGATATATATGTTGAAATGTATTAAATTTTCGTTACCAAATGTCAAGCAGGTCAGTACAAATATTAAAATTAACGAGGAAATTATACAATGTGTTGACTCAACAGTATTTTTAGGAATAACTTTAGATTCACGTCTACAATGGAATCCTCATATTACTACCCTATCAGGAAGACTTAGCTCTGCTGCTTTTGCTGTTAAAAAGATTAGATTACTGTCTAATGTTGAGACGGCAAGACTTGTATATTTCAGTTACTTCCATAGTGTTATGTCATATGGTATATTGCTGTGGGGATCAGCAGCTGATATTCAAGACATTTTTGTATTACAAAAGAGAGCCGTACGCGCCATTTATAAACTAAGACCTCGTGACTCGCTTAGAGAGTTATTTAAAGAAATCAATATATTGACGGTTGCTTCCCAATATATATATGACAACATTATGTATGTTCATAAAAATTTACATACATTTTTGAAGAAAAGTGATTATCACAATTTAAACACAAGATATAGAAATAAACTTTCTGTACCAAGTTTCAGACTTCATAAAACTAGTCACTCATTCATGGGGAAATGTATACAAATATATAATAAACTCCCACATCATGTAACTGAACTTCCGTCACATAAATTTAAGCTTCACATTAAACAAATTTTAATTGAGAAAGCGTATTATAAAGTTCAGGAATATATAGACGACAAAAATGTGTGGACACATCCAAATGTGCTCGATTCTCCATTTTAATGAGTAGTGAGATATCAATGTGCAAAATTTCAAATCTCTAATTGACAATATTGTAAGGAAAGATGTCTTAAATCACATTTTTTATATATATTTATTTATTGTAAGTTTAATTATAAGTCTTTATTTTATTATATTATTATGACTAATTATTAAAGACTTGACAATGTGAATTATGACTCTTTCCAAATCAATACTATGAAAACTGTAAAGGGAGGATAAAACTTGTTGAGTTTCTTGCCGGTTCTTCTCAGAACAAGGCCTCCTGGTAGACTCTCGAACCGATGGCATCAAAATTGACTTTCATAAGTGTACAAATTGTACCTAAATGAATAAAGAAATTTTGACTTTGACTTTGATATCTTTTTGAACTACGGACTTTGTAAATAAGTTTTTGCATGATTTCCCTAGTTTACTTACTAGTTTCTTTTTTTAATATTTTACATTTGTTAGGAAACATAACCTCAATATCAGTAAGTAGTATGCTAATAATTAAGTTCTTAGAAGTGTCCGTCAATAATCAACGTTTACAGTCATTTACTTATAATTTCGAACCTAGAAAATATTTTTTCATGATTGTTGGTTCTAGGGCAAAACATGTATGGGATCTGAGCAATCTCCTTTAAATTACATTTCTCTGTATAAAATTAAAACGTTAAGAGCGGTTCCACATTATCCGAACCGTATTGTCGATGTCCAGGGTCAATGTCAACAAACATCCAGGGTTTACGGTAAGTATTTCTGTTACATGTTGTATATAACAGTTTGCAATATCTTACAAGAGTAATCCCTTTGTGTGATTTGTTTTATTTAAGGTCGAATTTTTTGCCGATTACTGTATACGAGCAAGTAAAAAAAATTCGTCAAAAGAGGACTTTTATTATGGTTCGACAAGTTGTGGTTATCACTGATGCCGTCTGCACTTACACGCAAATGCACTTACACAATATTATATTAGTTGGTTGCGTAATAGTAAACCCTTACCACGACACAATTTATATTCATTATATTGTATGAACTTATTTATATTTATTAATATTTCAAAGAAACAATTTACAAGGAAAGAGATCCAAATAAAAAAAATATTGGCATGGTTGTCCTATTTCTTTGCTCCTGTATAAATATTTTACAGGAGATAAACTTAAAAAAAAAACTAAAAGGATAATTGAATTTTCTTACTTGAATCAACAGAAAAATGGTTATATAAAATCCTTAGTCTGTTCTCGACCTGTTTTCACCAAACGCCAGTATCCGTGATGATTATCAGGCAAATTAAATTAAAGTTTAGTAGGTATTATAGATTTAGTGTCCCCTCTTAGGCTACCTTAAATAATTATTATTAAGATGTATAAAAGAGAATATAACAATTAAAAGTAACGAAACATTTTCAGAATACGTAGGTACAGACAACAGCACGTTGGGTTACCACAACCTGTCAAATTTTTCCAATCGATTATGAACTTTATATCGAACACGTCTAGGTTGAAAATCGTTTGGAGAAATTTGACAGTTTTGTATAGGCTGACGTGCTGTTGACTGTACTTACCCGTTGTAAAAATATAATGATACTTTGATTTTGTACAGTGATGATTTTGGTATACTATACCTAATTATTTTTTACGATTTTATAGATATTAAGATATATTTAAGTGTAATAATATTAATAGAAATAAACGTTATTTACATAGCTTTAAATATATACTTTTAAAGTGGATTATATGCAAGGAGGTGCAAGATTAAACCCACTAAAACTCTTGAAATATATTGATATTATATACTGGGTGTAAAAGACATGAACAGTCAAACGAGAACCATGTATTCTATACATCAAAATAAGACATATTTAAAAAAAAATTGCTGGGAAATGATTTTTATTTTTTGGTGTTAAAAAAAATTGCAAATTGTACCGCGCAATGTAAAGGGCTCAACTCGCACGCAACTCGCAAAACCGCGATGATTTTGCCAGACGGCGGCCCCGTTCGTTAGTGTC